>CM070549.1:53046441-58643941 GCA_036346405.1 Phyllostachys edulis | reverse complement strand
TTCAGCCCTATCAATCCGAGAAAGCCCTTCACATTTGATCGTCGACTTCCAACTCACCTGTCCTCTTCGTCGATATGCAACAAGTGACAAGTGGATCTACTAGGCAGTATCAAGATATCTCACTTTCTTTACCCGTGCGCGGCAGAGCAGTGGCTGCCGGAGGTGCCTACATGCGGCAGGATGGCCTGTTGCCCACTAGAGGCGCGGCGGTGCCCTGTCACGTATGATGTTACGACCTGACTCAGTGCGGTTAGGATTTTTAAGGGGAGGTCCTCACGATCGGATCTGCCAAAAGGGAGGTCTGGACGGCCAAGATCTCCGAAGAGGAGGTCTTGACGGTCCGATGTATAAAGGAAGGTTCTGACTGCTAAGATCTCCAGCGAGGTCTTAACTGCTCAGATATACAAGCGGAGGTCGAGGTCGTTGATTTCGATCGACCGTCCTAATGATCTAAGGCTTAGGGAGGCGAGGCGTTCGACCATCATAGTTAGCGCAGATCTCACCTTAGAACTAAATCGTGGTCCAAAATGGTTCAGACGTTTGGACCGTCCGAACGCCACAACAAATCGGACCGCCCAACGAAGATCTAAGGGTTTCGAGAGAGGTGGGACGCTCGACCATCCGAACGTCTCACCCGGATCACACCGTCCAATGCAAATCGGACGACTCACAATCAAAAGAGATGCAAATAGGCAAGGAGGAGGTCCTAGAGGACCTGGGGAGGCCTGGTAGGACACAGAGAGGTCCAATAAAGGTAAGGGGATGTCCTAGAGGACATGGAGAGGTCCAATAAAGGTAAGGGGAGGTCATAGAGGACTTGGAGAGGTCCTGAAGGATGCGGAGAGGTCCAATAAAGGTAAGAGGAGGTCCTAGATGACATAGAGAGGTCCTGAAGGACGCGGAGAGGTCCAATAAAGGTAAGAGGATGTCCTAGAGGACATAGAGAAGTCCTGAAGGACGCGGAGAGGTCCAATAAAGGTAAGGGGATGTCCTAGTAAACCCGAAAAGCTTCAGCAGGGTTCCAAAGGAACGCAGATGAACATGAGGGTGGCGTAGGGCTTGGGGAGGTTGCAAGCCAAAGAGGACCCGAGAGGGAGAATTGGACCCAAGGAGGTCCAAGCGTTTGGGAGGTCTAGACCCAAGGAGGTCTGGACCAGGGGAGGACATCACAAAGGAGGTCCGAACCTTTGGATCCAACGAAGGAGAGGTCTGGGCCATTAGATCTCGGGATTTAAGGGAAGTCTAGACCAGAGATAGGTAAAAGATGGATGAGAAGGAAGACCATCAAAATCCAATAACTCAAAGAAACCAACAAGGAACTTTAGTTGTAGTTTGAGTTAGTCAACTTAAATCCATTATGAAACTTCAGGTTAAGCTTTGAATTTTCATCAAAACAAAATGGTTCTTTTTATTTTGAAAATTTTCAAAAAGGTTCTGAAAATCAGGGTGTCACAAATCTACCCCCTTAAGGGAATCTCGACCCCGAGATTTAAGCTTGGCCAACAAAGAGGTATGGATAGTTCGCTCTAAGGTCTTCCTCCTTTTCCCATGTACCTTCACTCTCTAGATGATGACTCCACTGCACCTTGTAGGTTCGAAGAATCCTGCTCCTGGTGACACGCTCTATGACATCCAAAATTTTAATCGGTTTCTCTATATAAGTGAGGTCTTCTTGGAGATCAATGCTTTCCAGCGAGGTGTGGTCTTCTGGTACTCGAAGGTATTTTCTCAATTGTGACACATTGAATGTATTGTGCATTGCCGAAAGAGAAGTGGGCAGCTCAATTTTGTAAGCTACTTTACCTTGTCTTGCCAATATCTTGTATGGTCTAACAAATCTTGGAGCTAGCTTCCTCCTCCGTTCTAATCTCCTAACTCCTTTGAGCGGGTTACCCTAAGATATACAAAGTCTCCAACTTCAAAAGACAAGTCCCGACGTTGAGTATCTACAGAGCTTTTGTTCAGATCGAGCTTTCTCAAGCGCCCTTATGAGCTTCAATTTTCTTCACCTTCCTTGATGACATCAGTCCATAAACTCAAGGCCACCCACTTGATCCCATAGGAGAGGGTTCTACATCGCCTTCCATACAATACTTAAAATGGAGACATCTCCAAACAAGCTTGGTAACTATTATTGTAGGAAAACTCGGCATAGGGAAGGTTTTTGTCCCAACTTTCCCCATAGTCCAAAGCACACGCTCCAAGCATGTCCTCAAGCACTTGATTCACTCTCTGCTTGACCATCTGGCCCGAGGGGGTGGCAAGGCTAAAATTGAGTCTTGTCCCCAAGGCTTCATGGAGACCTTCCCAAAATCTTGAGGTGAATTGAGAACCTCTATCAGACACTATGCTCTTGGGTACGCCATGTAAACATACAATTCGGGCTAGGTACAACTCAGCCAACTTATTGCTTGAATAGGTGGTCTTGATCGGGATAAAGTGTGCTACTTTGGTCAACCGATCCACAATAACCCAAATGGAGTCATAGCCCGATTGGGTTCTTGGTAAACCAGTGATGAAGTCCATGCCAATTTGCTCTCATTTCCACTCGGGGATGGGTAAAGGTTGAAGCAAACCAAATAGCCTTTGGTGCTCACCTTGACCCTTTGGCATACGCCACATTGTGCTACATACTCTGCTATTTCTCTCTTCATGTCGACTCCACCAATACCTCTCTTTGAGGTCTTGATACATCTTTGTACTCCCGGATGGATGGAGTAGTGTGACTCATGGGCTTTTTTAAGCAGAGGTGCTTTATGTCCCGGCAGCTTAAGACACATAGTCTTTTGCCGAACCAAAGGACCTCTTACTCATCCAATGAAAATCCAGGAGCTTTGCCTTTTCCTACATTGTCTCTTATCTCCAGGAGGTCTTTGTCCTTGAATTGATTCCCTCGGATTTGCTTTTGGACCACAGGCTCCAATTCAAGCGCATGCAAAGAATCTTGCTCCACAATTCCCAGATTAAGACGCCTCATTTCTTCATACAATTTGGGCTGATTTTCTTGAACCATTAAGAGGTTGCAATAGCCTTTTCGGCTCAAAGCATCAGCTACCACGTTTGCTTTACCTGGGTGGTAGTGAATTCCAAGATCATAGTCTTTGATGAGCTCCAACCATCTTCTCTGTCTAAGGTTGAGGTCGGCTTGGGTAAAGATATACTTCAAGCTCTTATGGTCTGTGAAGACCTCACAGCGATTACCAATAAGGTAATGACGCCAAATTTTTAGAGCATGCACCACAGCTGCTAGTTCCAGATCATGAGTGGGGTAGTTGGCTTCATGAGGCTTTAACTGCCGAGAGGCATAAGCTACTACCCGACCCTCTTGCATTAGAACACAACCAAGACCTTGTCTTGAGGCATCACAAAAGACTTCGAAATCCTTCCGAATATCAGGCAAAATTAACACTGGAGCAGAGGTCAGTCTTTTCTTCAACTCTTGAAAGCTATGCTCACAAGCTGGGGTCCAAACATACTTAGTTTCCTTCTTGAGCAATTGGGTGAGAGGTCTTGCTATCTGCGAAAAGCCCTCAATAAACCTACGATAATACCCTCGCCATGCCAAGAAAGCTTTATCCGTGGCACTAACTTAGGTGGTTTCCAATCTAGGACATCTTGGACCTTGCTAGGGTTAATCGCCACTCCAAAGAAATTCTACATAATATGGCCCAAAAGGTGATTTCACTCAACCAAAAGTCACACTTCTCAAACTTTGTATAGAGTCGGTGGTCCCCGAGCTTATCTAGGACCAACCGAAGGTGACCTTCATGCTCGCCTGCTTTTAGAGTACACAAGAATGTCATCTATGAAGACAATGATAAACTTGTCTAAGTACTCCATAAACACTTTATTCATCAAGTTCATGAAGTATGCAGGAGCATTGGTTAGTCCAAAGAACATGACTGTGAACTCATAAAGTCCATACCGAGTTGAGAAGGCTGTTTTTGGAATATCCTCTTGTCGAATCTTCAATTGGTGGTAACCTGACCTTAGGTCAATCTTGGAGAAAACTACTGCTCCTTTTAGTTGGTCAAATAAGTCATCGATCCTAGGCAAAGGGTACTTATTCTTGATGGTAACATCATTGAGAGCTCTATAATCCACACACATGCGCTGTGTACCATCCTTCTTTGCCACAAAGATCACAGGAGCTCCCCAAGGAGAGGAACTTGGTCTCACAAAACCTTTACTTTGCATCTCCTCAATTTGCTGCTTTAGCTCAACCAAGTCATTAACAGGCAACCTATATGGCCTTTTGGAAATAGGTGCTGTCCCTGGGACTAGGTTAATGACAAGCTCCAAATCTCTATCCGGAGGTATTCTAGGTAGCTCACTAGGAAACACATCGGGGTACTCTCTTACCACATGGAGGTCTTCCAGTGTCACTTCTCTTAAGCAGGACAACCTAGGACTCGCCTTAGGAGAGGTCTCGGTGAACTCCACCGCACCCTTGCTCATTGGTGAGCACAATGGACTTGTTGGCACAATCTATTTGGCCCTGGTTCTTAGCTAACCAGTCCATTCCAAGAATCACATCTAATCCTTGGGAGTGCAAGACTATCAAGTCTGCATAGAAAGGTACTCCCAAGATTTCCAAGGAAAGATTTGGGCACAAGGAGTTGGTCCTCATTTCCAAGCCCGGGGAATGGATTAGCATAGGGTTTACTAAGGGAGTAATAGCTAACCCATTATTACCCACAAACTTTGAAGAGATAAAGGAATGAGAAGCTCCGGAGTCAAAAAGAATTGAGGCTGGTATGGTATTAACAAGGAACGTACCAAGGACCACATCCGAAGCTTGTTGAGCTTCCTCAGCTGTGAGATGATTCACTCGCCCTTTATTGTATTGCACTGGAGGCTTTGGATGAGTGTGGCTGCCATGAGCTGAGGACCCTTGAGCCGATCGGGTGGGAGTTGGAGCTGAAGCTTGAAGTTTCTTCGGACATTTGTTTGCATAGTGCCCCACTTCATGACAATTGAAACAAGTCACTCCTGCTGCAGAGTTTGTGGCTGGCCTTGCCTGAAATTGACCTCCTAGGGAGGTCTTATGAGAGCTGGAGGTGCCAGACCGCTTGACTTGCATTGATGTCCTGATGGGGGAGGAGGTCGCAGACCTCATAGGCTGGAATTGGGAGGTCTTTGGCCTGGAGAATCCCTCTGACCTGAACTGCTGGGCTGCCTTCCTCTTTTTGCGGTTTTCCATTTCAACATGCTTGCCCTCTTGCCGAAGGGTCTTGCTCACTAAGTACTGGAAATCTGGGTAATCATGAGCAAGAAGCTGGACTGAGAGATCATCGTTAAGTCCGTCCAAGAACCGTTCTTGCTTGGACTCATCTGTGGCCACATCCTCAGGCGCATACCTTGCCAACTGGTTGAACTTGTGTAAATATTCGCTGACTGTGTAGTTCCCTTGGCGCAAAGCTCTAAACTCCTTCTTCTTTAGTACCATCATTCCATGAGGAATATGTGCACGTCTAAAAGCTTGAATGAATTCCTCCCAAGTGATTTCCTGAGCGTCGGGGTGGGATTGGGTAAAGTTTTCCCACCATTCCGAGGCCGGTCCTTGAAGTTGATGAGAGGCAAATAGAACTCTCTCTCTGCATGCAAAGGATCATATCCAGCTTACTCACAACCCCGAGCCACCATCGACTTCTAGAGGTTCTGTGGTGCTGGAAAAAGTAGGTGGCCTCATCCTCATAAACTCAGAAATGTTGGCTCTAGGGGGAGGTGGAATATGTACAAGGGGTTGGGCTGCTACTGCTGCTTGAAGGTTCTAAGTATTGGTGATGGACTGAGTTAATAGGTTGATCAACTGTGCTTGATTGGTCATCATTTGGTTCCACCGACCTTGAGAATTTGGAGGAGGAGGTGGTTGCTGCCACGAGTCTCGGATCATTCCTGTGGCTCTACCTTGGCCACTTAGTCGCCGCTACCCCTTGTGGTCACCATCTGCTAGGGTCCAAGTGGTAAGAAAAGATAAGGGAACTAAGGGGGAAAGGGTTTAAGACTTAAAGCAACTAAACCCATGACAACCCAAAAAAGCCAGAACTTCAACAATCAAACTCGACATTTTCTACGCGAGGCTTGCTGCCCTCAGGGCTGCAAGCTAATGAGGTCACTACAAGGAGGGGTGGTCTTTTGTAAAGTAGCCCCAAAAGTAGCCTTTACAAATGATTACCACTCATTGCTGCAACAGGGAGTTCCTTAACACTACCACCACAACCTTAGTCGGCCCTATAGATATCCCAAGGAAAGAATTCCATTTAATTTTATAAAACGTTGAGGCAAGCAAAAAGATAAGGAGGAGATAAGGCGAGATAAGACACAGAAGAGGGGATAAGAATAGATAGATGACTCGAGTAAGGAGAAAACAATTTCATTTCTCTTGTTTATTAAAACACATTTTGAGCTCTTCCTAACGGCCATTCTATTAGGCTGCGTCCTGCAGTCAAGATGCTCTGATACCACTTATCACGACCCGACCCAGGCGCGCGGGAGGTCCTCAGACCTCCCCGAAGGCCCAAAAGGACCCCCAGACGCCCCGAGAGGTCCCTCAGGACCTCCTGGGAGGTCTGTAAAGGACTTCCCAGGACGTCCCGAGAGGACATCCCGAGAGGACCTCTAAACCTCCCGAGAGGTCCGATAGACCACCCGGAGGTCCGGGTCTCGACGAGGAGGTCGTTGACCTCAGACCTCCTCAAGCACCACGCGCTACTCGAGGGAGGTCCAAGAGGAGCCAACCCAAGGAGGTCGGGCTTGAGGACGAGCCTTTAGTCCATCATGATCCAAAGCGTCCCTGTGGATCATCGACCAGATTCTCAAAGAAGCAAGTGATAACATGGACATCCACAACAAACTTTATTAACAACAAAAGGAGGTTTGATTACAAGGATTGCTTACAAGCTCCAGCAACCGAGAGCACACAAACGCAGCGGAAAACAAAAGATACTGTCCACCCATTACACCACAGGTGATTGGCTGGAGGGCGTGGCCTAATTGAGTTGGTCATCTTCATCATCGAAGGAGCCTTCATCTGCTCAAATCATGATTCAAGTAAGAGTGAGCACAACAACCGTGCTCACAAGTTACACCCGTCAATTAACAGAATGACATGCATAGGGATATATCAAGGGAAAGTATATTAGGGTTGTTTTGCATAAGGCCAATTTTATTTCAAATACAAGTATTAAGTTTCAAGACAGGTTACAATAGTTAAAATTCATTTTTACAAATTCATTTTCAGTTGGATACATTCATCATTGAAATGGTGAAGGATACCCTCCTGCACATGGCTTCCCGCCCAAACCCAATTTGGTTAAACCACCAAAACCAGTGTCAATATTCCTTTTGAAAACCAAAACCAAGAGCTAACTTTGAGTGACATTGCCAGCATGTCCATGACCGTGGACACGGCTATTCGAATAGATTTATACTCTGCAGAGGTTGTACACTTTACCCACATGACATAAATTCTCTAGTTTGCTTGGCATCCGTCGATACCACCTCACACTTCCTTTGGTGAGAGGTCTAGAGCACATGACAAGGCCTTTACAATGCATTGCTCCACCGCAGTCCACCCACATTAAGGTTTCGCAGATCCCCCCTTTGGGTAGAAACATCGCTGGGTTAATGGGGTGCCCCCTCTTATGCCGGGTGGGACTACAATAGTCGTAACATGACAACCCACCGCATCCACAGGGTAAACCACGGTAGAGCTCTGCAAATTAATTAGCCAGGTCCCACGCCCCATACTGGAGATATGTGGTTGCACAATTTTGTCATAGCCCATTATAGGCTTAGCAAGTGGTGTCTCAAAGACCGGTCCTTAGCCGACTTGGGCGACAAACCTCAACCCTGGGGCATCGGATCACACGACCCCCGTGCATAGACATGCACCAACCAAATAACCAGCTTCGCCCAAGTCAAAACCATTTTTCCTTTACTTTGCCTTTCAAACCTCCATGGCACACCAATACCATGGCCATTTGTAAACCTCCATGACACACCAATGTCATGGCCGAAATCATTTGAATAATCGATATTTTTGGTCAAAACTCCCCAAATCAAGATTTTGGTCCAAGCAATACTAAGCATTCCATTTTTCAAGAGCTACGGGTCCTCACTATTGCAAGAACCAGGTTTTATCTAGGGTGACAATGGGGTTGATTCAACATGGACAGTGGTCATACCAAGCAGTAGGCATAGCTACAAATTTAAAGGTAGGCATTGAAATATCTTAGTGAAATAAGCATATATACATCTTTGAAAAACGACATAAGTAACTTGAAGTATTGGGTGCAACATGATCAAGAGTGTAACTTGCCTTGCTCAAAGTCTTGAGCTGCTCCCTCTCCCTCACTGAACTCGGGCTCCCCACGGTCTTGACAATCTACACGTGAAAACCAAACGACTCAAATACAGTTCAAACAAGATTCCAAAGGACTCCAAATAAACTTAGATACAAAACCAACAGAGAGGATGGGAGGTCGGGAGGAGGTCCAATGAGCTTGTTGGAGGAGGTCCAGAGAGTCAAAAGAGGAGGTCCATGAACTTGGAGGGAGGTCTAAGGTAGGCTCGGTTGAGATAAAGAGGAGAATGGAGAAGAAAGTGAGAAAGGAGGGCTTCCCAAACTATATATAGTGGAAGCCAATGCACATGACCCAGGATAGGGTCATCAGGAGTTGGTAAAGAGGACGATGGGAGTAGGCAAGGAATGTTACAATCGGTATGACATGAGTACTGTAAAGGTGGGAGCATTTAATGTGATACAACATGCATTAAATGCTGTGGAGACTTCCTTGCCCAAGGACTCAGTCAAAGGTAAAGAAAAACTGGGTGTGACTGCCCAGTGGGGCAGCCAAGACCCGTAGAGGAGGTCCTGCAATGACCTTGAGGAGGTCTTGCAGTGAACAAGGGGAGATCCCCACCCACCGGGGAGGTCCTGACGGTTGGATCTCCAAAAGGGAGGTCCAAACGGCCAAGATAAAGTACATCAGAGGAGGTCCGCAAGAGCTAGGAGGAGGTCCTCATCCGCAAGGGAGGTCCTGACGGTTGGATCTCCAAAAGGGAGATCCAACGGTCAAGATTAATTACAAACGGGGAGGTCTGCAAAGGTAAAAGGAGAACCTGCAAGGGAGGTCTAGAGCCGTGGGATCAAATCCAGGAGGTCTGAGCGGTTAGGATTTCAAGGGAGGTCCTCACACCGGATCTCGCCAGGGGGAGTGCGACGGCCAAGATCTCCGAAGGGGAGGTCTTGACGGTCCAGATGTATAAAGGGGAGGTCTGGACGGTTAAGATCTCCAAGGGGGAGGTCTTAACGGTCCAGATGTACAAGGGGGAGGTCGAGACCGTTGGATTTCGATCGGACCGCCCGGAATGATCTAAGGCTCAGGGAGGGTGGGACGTTCGGACCATCATAGCTAGCGCAGGATCTCAGCCTTAGAACTAAATCGGGTGGTCCAAAATGGTTGGGACGTTCGGACCATCCGAACGCCACAACAAATCGAACCGTCCAACGAAGATCTAAGGGCTCAGAGAAGGTGGGACGTTCGGACCATCCGAACGTCTCACCCGGATCACACCGTCCAATGCAAATCGGACGACTCACAGTCAATAGAGATGCAAATAGGCAAGAAGGAGATCCTAGAGGACCTGGGGAGGTCCGGTAGGACACAGGGAGGTCCAATAAAGGTAAGGGGAGGTCCTAGAGGACATGGAGAGGTCCTGAAGGACGCGGAGAGGTCCAATAAAGGTATGGGGAGGTCCTAGAGGACATGAAGAGGTCCTGAAGGACGCGGAGAGGTCCAATAAAGGTAAGGGGAGGTCCTAAAGGACATGGAGAGGTCCTGAAGGACACGGAGAGGTCCAATAAAGGTAAGGGGAGGTCCTAGAGGACATGGAGAGGTCCTGAAGGACGCGGAGAGGTCCAATAAAGGTAAGGGGAGGTCCTAGAGGACATAGAGAGCTCCTGAAGGACGCGGAGAGGTCCAATAAAGGTAAGGGGAGGTCCTAGTAAATCCGAAAAGCTTCAGCAGGGTTCCAAAGGAACGCAGATGGACATGAGGGTGGCGCAGGGCTTGGGGAGGTTGCAAGCCAGAGAGGACCCGAGAGGGAGAATTGGACCCAGGGAGGTGCAAGCGTTTGGAAGGTCTAGACCCAAGGAGGTCTAGACCAGGGGAGGACATCACAAAGGAGGTCCGAACCTTTGGATCCAACGAAGGAGAGGTCTGGGCCATTAGATCTCGGACGAATGGAGGTCTAGACCAGAGATGGGTAAAAGATGGACAGAGAAGGGAAGACCATCAAAAGTCCAATAACTCAGCAAACCAACAAGGAACTTTAGTTGTAGTTTGAGTTAGTCAACTTAAATCCATTATGAAATTTCAGGTTAAGCTTTGAATTCTCATCAAAACAAAATGGTTCTTTTTATTTTGAAAATTTTCAAAAAGGTTCTGAAAATTAGGGTGTCACACATGAGGAGAGCGGTAAGGGCATTCTGTGTACGGGGAGAGCAGTAGAGGTGTTATTTTGCCATTTAATTATCAAAACAGGTGCCATTTTATATTTTAAAAAACTCCCAGCGTCACGCTCTATTCCCATTGGAATGCTGCTGCTGTAGAGCCAGAGAAATTAGTACACTCAGTGTTGCCCATTGCCCATTGAATGGTGCAATTTAATCTATTCATGTTATTACAAGTAGTATAAACTAAAGACCAGTAAGGACAACGGATTTTTTTATTTAATCTTTTATTTATTTTATTTTAAAGTTAACCCCTCGCAAACTTTAATTCCAATTATGACCCGTTTGGCCACACCACCATACGTGGCATGGCCAAACCGTGCTGTCACGCCACTGGAATTGGCGTGACAAAATATGCCACGCAAGCCCTCGGGCACGCCGTGCCAGCTTGGAGGGCTTGCGTGGCATCTCTCACGCCAGATACCATAGCGCGACAACCCCTTCTTGTCACGCTAGATCTCATGGCGTGACAATGTTGCCCTGTCACGTTTTTGTGTGTGGCGTGATAGGGCCCAACATGTAATTGCTGTTGGTTTGTAAATTTTGAATTGAGCTGATGGTTGAATTTAGTTTGAACTTGATTTATGGATTTCAAACCTTAGGATTTGGTGGTAAGATGGTAACAAAAGGATTTTCTTTTCAAAGATAAAAAACAATTGAATTTACTGTGATACATAACACTATGTACATGTAACATTTAAAAACCGATAACTTAAAAATAGAGAATCTATCTGTAAACGAAATATAAAACCATCCTTTTAACTGAGAGTAAATACATATATGGACCAATAATCTTTTTGTGGATTGATAACCTTTGACACTTCAGCGTATATATCCGTCATAAACACCCACACAATATTTCTAGGCCGTGTCCCAGAAGTGATACATACTGCATCTTGAAAAAATGACTAATATATGGACTGTGTGGTACAACATGAGGCACAAGTATGGACATATGCTAGACAGTACCGCTGATGAAAGATGAGTAGACATCCTACTGGAATGATAGGTGGTGCTCTTCATCACTTTGTGGTCATAGACCATTTTGTGTCTATTTCCAAAACTCGTTTTTTTATGTTGTTAGATGCCTTGCTACGTGAAGAATTGAATGCGAAAAGACGGCGAGATTTGAAGTTGCGAATTTAAATAGACTTTATAATAAAGCTTGGAATAACACGGCGCACAGGGTTTGGTTACGTGCATAAGAAACAACATCATGCATGATGCAACAAACCGAAGTACCCCTACGATACATATGTGCCTTTTTGGAATGGAAATAAATTCGACCTTCCGGGAATTAGTACAAAATCGTCCGACCTACTACGTGGACTAGGGCTATTTTCCCTTCCTTGCGAACTCGCCGTTGAACTCCTCGCCGGCCTCTTTGGCCTTGGTCGCCATTTCCCTCTTTTTTTCACACTCCCTCTCGCGAGCCTTGCGCTCCCTGCGCCTGCACACCTCAAGATGAGATTTCATCTCCCGCAGATATGCTCATTTTGCTCATCATTGCGGCGCTCCTCCTCCCGGATCTCACGGGCCCTTTTGACATCCCACTCGTCGAACTTGAGAGTCCATTGGTCGTGCGGGTGAATCTCTAGGTTGATCCACTTGCGGTAGCCACATAGCGGATCAGGGAACTACATGTAGATATGAGCGGTTGTTAGTGCGTACTTTGAAAGAGAAATAGTAGAGGAACACACTGTAACTGGTCCTTACCGGCTACCGATAGCTTCTCGTGTCCTAACGGCGGTCGGGATAGTCACAAGAGTAGTTTGCGCAACCCCAGTAACGCATGCCCAGGCTAAGCCGCTCCTTGGACTTGAAGAACCTGCATATGTCCCTACACCAACAGAGGGGCGGCGTCTCCTCTTCTGGTGGGTGTTGCGGCGAACGCTCGGTTGGAACGTTCTGGAAGGGGTTGCTACTACGGGGGGCCTCATTACGGAGAGCTGCCATCCTGGCAAGCTCCTCTTGTTGGACCAGGGCCGCAGCAACCCTTGCTTGGTCGTTCCGCGCCCCAGCAGCCTTTGCTTGTTCACGGATCTCGTCCCATTGCTTTTGCATCTTGTCCATCTCGGCGTAGTGAAGTAACCTCTGGTGTAGTATTGGGTTTGGTTGTGTAGTGTTCTCTCCCAGATATCTTCCACCTCCTTTTATAAGCCGGAGGGTTGGTATGGTTTGGTTAATTTCATGCAGAGTCCTGTCTTTTTGGTCTGAATAGCTGAGGAGGTAGACTATTGTCATGTTGATCTGAAAAATTGGCGAGGCAGAGTATTGCACGTCTTACTTTGCACAGAGAAGTCGTCGGGTCACATCCTGCTTTGCAAAGACAAGTCATGTCTTGCTTTGCAGTGAGAAGTCATGTCTTGCTTTGCAGATAGCTGTCTTTTTTGTCTGAAAAGCTGGCGAGGCAGAGTGTTGTCACGTCTTTCTCTGTAGAGTCATGTCTTTTCGGTCTGAAAAGCTGTGGAGGTATAGCGTTGTCATGTCGATCTGAAAAGCTAGTGAGGCGGTCAGCGTTGTCAAATCGATCTGAAAAGCCTAAACCCTAAACTTGAACCTAAAGCCTAATAGCCTACACCTTAACCTACACCTAGACCTAGACCTAGACCTAAACCTAAAGCCTAATAGCCTAAACCCTAATCTAAACATAAACGTAAACCTGAACCTAAAACCCTAAATCCTAAAACCTTAGCGCTATTTCATGTGGTTTAATTTCATTACCTTTTTGTACTTGGTTCAATTACTTGAGCACTTATTAAGTGACTTCAATGCTTGTTTCATCGATTTGAGTGATCTCAGTATTTGCGCTATCTCGGAATTGAAACAATATTATCAAAAGAACAAGTAATGGAAAAGCTGGCGAGGTAGAGTGTTGTCATGTCTTACTTTGCAGAGAGAAGTCATGTCTTTCTTTGCAGAGTCATGTCTGTTCAGTCTGAAAAGCTGAGGAGGTATAGTGTTGTCATGTCGATTTGAAAACCTGGCGAGGCAGTCAGGGTTGTCAAGTCGATTTGAAAAGCCTAAAGTCTAAAGCCTAAACCTAAACCTAAACCTAAACCTAAACCCTAAAACCCCAAACCCTAAAACTGTAAACCCTAAAACCCTAACCTATTCCAAAACCAACCCCAAAACCTATTACCGTAGACCCTAAACCCCATAACCTATTACCGTAGACCCTAAATCCCATAACTTAAACCCTTTCCTCAAAAACCTCAAACATTAGACCCTAACCCCAATACTGTTTTGTCACGTCATTTATCCCAGCATGACAGAACTGTCTTGTCACACCACTACACATGGTGTGGCAAAACCATACTGCCACGCCAAGTTTCTAGACGTTCCAGAGGCGTTGCGAAAAAAAGGCCAGCGATCTGGTGCTAAGTCCTGTCATTCTATTTATCCCAGCGTGATAGGATTGCCTTGTCACGCCACTATACATGGCATGGCAAAACTGTACTACCATGCCAAATTCCTAGCCGGTCCAGAGGCGTTGCGAGAAAAGACCGGTGGTTTGGTGCTAAGTCCTGTCACACCACTATACATGGCGTGGCAAAACCGTACTGCCACGCCAAGTTTCTAGCCGTTCTAGAGGTTTTGCGAAAAAAAAGACCGATGATGCGGTGCCAAATCTGTCCGCCATTTATCCGGCGTGGACAGAGGGCTTTGTCACGTCGGAATACATGGTGCGGCAGTAGCAACTAATACTCAATGCAAAATTGAGTTCATTCAATCAACATTTATTGCAATAAGAATCATTCATCAGTCATTTAATTTCATTCAACATTCAACATCCATCAACTCAGAAATTTCATTTCATGCAATCATTTCATTCGAACATAGCAATAGAAAGTTTCATTCTAGCAATCATCTGATTTCATTCAATAGAACTGTACATTTCATGCTATAAGAATCATCCATCAGTCATCTAATTTCATTCAACATTCAACATCGATCTACTTAGAAATTTCATTTCATGCAATCATTTCATTCGAACATAGCCATAGAAAGTTTCATTCCAGCAGTCATCTGATTTCATTCAATATAAACTGTACAGACATGCATACACCCATTCATCTCATCACTCGCACTTTCGGCGCACACCCGACCTCGATGTAAACCTCGCTGCGGGGTGTTCACCTCGCGTGCCCTCGACAACTTTTACCGAACTAATGTCTGCGCGATCACTTCGTTTACGGCGTAGTGGCGTGGCTTGAGTTGGCTGCGTAGGGGGCGGTGCACCAACCAAGTCCGCGAGGACCGTCTCATCGGGAATCCTAACATCAACGTCCTCCTCGGCCTCGTTTGCCTCATTTGCGCCACCCTCCTCCTCATCCTCGTCGGCCTCATCGTCGTCCTCTGGGTCCTCGTCGTCTACGGCCGAAGTGGATGTCGTCGCTCCCAATGTTGTAGCACGCGAGGAGCCACTCTGAGCCGGGCCAGGTTGCACGACTTCTCCCGCCGCTGCCACACAGTTCATCTTTACGGCCATTCGCCGGCATTGGCGGCGAACCAACTACATGGTTGACCAACAAAAAGGTAGTGAAATTTAATACAATAAAATAAATAACAAGGGAGAACATGTTAATTTAACGTAGTGTGTGTTGCCTCAGCAAAGTCCCTGAACCGTTGGAAGCTCCCCTCCGAAACCTCTTGTAGCATGAGAACCCTCCTGGCCTCGTTGCTTATGCGGGCGAGCTGCCTTCCCTGGGAACAGGTCAACACATTAAATTAGTTTACGCATGGTGACATTGCTAATTAGTGGTGGGATAGAATATACTCACGTAGTAAGCGTTGATGGGGGCCCTCTCCGGCTGAGTTCCCGTTCGTGTGAACTCGTCGTAGTCATCCACGTTGTCCTCATCGGACGAGTCACTCTCACCTATATCCACATCGGTCATCGTCGGTCGAAACTGGAGAAGCGCGGCGCCGTGTAGGCACTCTAGGTATCTCACGAAGTCATGCCTCTGATGGATCTGGGGCATGTTCCTCGACTGATTTCTCCGGTCCACCCACTCCAACACGTAGGCACAGTGATAAGCAGACCAGTCGGTGTGCCAGTATCTCCGCCTTCGGTTCATCCTGCAACGGGGACAATGTAACTGTTAGCACGAAAAGCGCTACCGAAGCTGCACATACACGGCGATATGTATCCTTACCCATGAAGGTTTATGTCTATCGAGAACACCACTGGTGGACATGCCTGAAACTATTGGAAATATGCCCTAGAGGCAATCATAGAGATGATTATATTTCATTATGTTCATGACATTGGATAATGTGTTATCTTGTTCCTAGAATAATATTGTTAATATTTATTATCAAGTATGTGACTTGGTTGTGAAACTATATATTTCTGCGATAATTATTCTTACGATCCTCGGTCGTAAACATATGAGGACACATATGAATAGACTAGCATATGTATTGGTTGATGACTATGTTTCACGAGTCATAGATATGGAGATATCAAACCAATAATATGGACACATGTTAGAGAACATGATGTTGGATAAGACCCACCTTGAGGCACTATTGAGATTGTTATGAATCTATGTGTCATTAGTTGGTCTCAAGCAATGATGATGTATAATCCTTAGACCTGAGATCAACATGGTTTCCTACATGTGTAAGAGCACTCTTAGGGGTTGCCAAACGCTACAATCAGAATCGGGTAGTTATAAAGGTAGCTTTGGGTATGCTCTGAAACATGGAGAGGAATGTATTTGTCGGGTATGGGATTTGCCCTCCTAACATAACGGGAGAGATGTCTCTGGGCCCTCGTTGTGATTGGATAAAGAAAGTGCATGGCCATGCCACTAGTAGTCGAAGTGTTCAACCACATAAGGTTATCGATACTCGATCGAGAAAGTATTGAGCAGTCCATGGATGACACAACATCTCACGGAGTTCAACCGGATATTGTGAGGCAAAGGAGAATACATGAGTAGGTCACTTAGTTCGACCGACTACCGGTGGTCGTATGGAGATACAAGCAAGTCGAGGGCGGTCGAGCGTAATCCGCAGTGGTGAAACCAAGTCGTAAGGAGTTACGAGTTGGTGCGTGATCAAATCTGAATCGTGCGTATAGAGATGGGACACTGGTCGTGAAGTGATGAGGACACAGTCGTATATCATATTGCATTAAGGTTCGTCCAGATATAATTTGTGTGTTTTAGGAATCGATATGTTACGCTAGGAGCGCTTCGACTCGTGATCGGAAGCGGTTTCGAATCACAACCGAACTACACATGAACCTCTGTGGTCACACATAGCAGGTTGGAACAAACCGGTCGAATCTGATTAAATGGCGTGTCCGGATAGGATCCGCCACGAGCACTATATAAGGAGGTGCATGAGGCTATTGGGAGAGATCGTGAAACACCACCGAAACCCTAGCCGCCATCTCCTTGAGAGCTCCACCGTGCGACTTAGTGCCGCACAGCGTTCGGTTGTTCCTTCTCTGGGCGATGTGGATCTAGTAGGCGCTACTACGATTGTTGCGCTTGAGGGCGATCCGCAATCTTCACAAGGAACATGAGACGTTCTTTGGAGGAGCGATCGGCTCGTGAGGACATTGGACGATCGACTCGACCACTTCATCGACACGCTCTTCGTTGGACGGTTGCTCCAACCCTTCTTCCATTGATACTGCGCGTCTGGTGGTAACGATCTATGATCATCTACTTGCTTAGCATCTGGTTCGCGTGGTAGAAATTTTTGTTTGTAGCTATCGTAGCCTACCCCGTGACCCAACAGAAACTTCCCAAACTGCCTCATCACCCGATGGGGTAAGTGGTACTGCACTGCATGGAAGTAGATCAGTGGCGAGAGGGTCAGTCACAAAGCCTCGCCCTACTCGCACATCGGGTTTAGCTCAATTTGGAGGACCTCATCGCGGACGTATGCAGCCACGTGACCTGCACCAGATGTATACGATAGTAGTGATGGATTCATAGTTCGAACAGGTGAATGTAGCGAGCAAAATAACTTATGAAACAGTACCTGGTCCTGCGTGATGACGTTGAACTCGTTTGTATACGAGAGGTACCGTGACCACGGATGCCCAGTAGGTGCCATGATGGAGCTCCAGAGGTAGGCTACTGTGGGTCGCGAGGCCTCGTCTTCGAGGGGCCATGGCCATGCCTGCATGGAGATATATATCGATCGTATTTTTTATGGAACGAAATATGTATGATTAATTAAAAAAAATCCATACCTGCAAGGTAGCATGAGTGGGTCGACCCACGGGGAAATGCTCCCACATCTAGATCTGCAGGAGGTATGCGCAGCCACCCAAGTTGCCGTTCACACTCCGTGATCGGCACGCGTCGCACAAATGCCGGTACAGACATGTCAATGTAGCAGAACCCCAACTGTAGATCCTTGCCGTCATGAAATCTGCCAAAATCGGCAAGTAAATCCAGAAGACAGCGTTGCCGGTACCGTTCGGGAATAGGAACCGAGAAGATGCCAAATCCATGCCCGTGCGAAGCGCTACACTGTGTCGTCATCTGCGTCCGGTGGGCACACATTGAAGTACGCACGTAGCCATGACGCAAGCACTACAAACGGCTGGTTGTCCCTCAAGTCCGTAGGGGGGGGTCCTCTGGTCGCACTCCAAGCCACTCTCCCACCCGGTCTCGCCAGCCCACGCTGTTGATGCCCCAGTCACTGGACCATCTACGAGGAGGCCCAAAATCATATCGACGTCCTGAAGCGTGATAGTCATCTCGCCTGACGGTAGGTAGAAAGTGTGGGTCTCCTGGCGCCACCGGTCCACCAGTGCGGTAAGCGCAGCACCGTCCATACGAGGGAGCCAGTTGATAACTATTCGCGCCAAAGCAAGGAGACCGGCTGAGCGGACGTATGGCACGTACTGCTCATCCCAATCTAGAGGGGTGTGGGTCCGATGGCGAAGTGGCTGGAGTACCTGCAAGAGAGATACGTACATAACTAAGTGAAACAACAAGCACATGGGGGATTAGTTGGCAGCACAATGGAATAGAAGATTAGCAAATCTCACGAAAGCATCATGGGCTATGCGGTGAGCGTGGTGGTCGTCATCGTACTCCGAGAGGAGCAATGTATATTGCGCGTGCTGCGACATCCTGCATTACAGGAAAGGATTTTTGTAAGATCACGTGAGGTACAAAACAATATAGAGAATGCAAAAGAGTGCACTATATCAATTAAAAGCAATCATTTTTCGTGACAACAACAATAGTGGTTACCTCAGGGGGGCTGCACACGAGAGCGACGCCGACTTACCCTACGCGACTGGGAATCCCTACATTACAGGAAAAGATTTTTAGTACATACACATGACGTTTAAAACAATATGTGAAATGCAAATGAAAGCACTATATACGTAAGGAACAACTATTTTTGTGGAACAACACCATTGGATACCTCAAGCAGGTGGGGCGGCACGTGAGCGCCACCGCTTGACCCTGCGCGGCTGGGAATCCCTACTGACATGCTTTTCCCTGGTGTGTCCGTGCTCATGGCACTCCGAGCACCTGTTGGTGCTACCGGTGTCGTTGAAATCCTCTAGAGAGTACATGTCCTTACCGCCTTGCTGTGAGAGGTCCATATCATTACGAAGCCTCTTCCTCTTCCTTCGACTGTGTCGCTTGTTCATTATTGCTATGTCGGGAATGTATTCCTCCCCCACATACGGTGGCCAATGTGAGGGATCAAGGTAAGGCTCAAATCTCTTCTCCCAAGTCCGCATCGTGGCTAGCTTCGAGAATTTTGGCGCAATGAAGGTAAGGTGAATTACATTGCGCACGCGACAGGCGGTGATGACGTGAGAGCATGGGACATGCAGCAACATTGGGACTATGCAAGTACAGTCTCCCGCAGTTAGGTTCACTCTATGATTCCGGCCAACGTAACGCTCGCCCCTATCGATGTGCCCCCGGCTACCCTGGCGGCGTATATATACAAAGTGGGATCGTATTCCTCCACCTCCTGATTGCATGACTCGGCCTCCGCGATATCAAGGTGCTTGGCAGCAGTCACACCCCAACGCTAGCTGGCGTTGTATGTATCCCTTGCTCGGGTCCACCGATCCACAAAGTACGAGTTGGTCTTTCGAATCAAGTACTCCAAGATAGCAGATACTGGCATCGCACGGATGCCCTTAATAACGCTGTTAAACACCTCTGAGATGTTCGTTGTCATCATTTCGTACCGACAGCCATCTTCATCGTATGCCTGTGCCCACTTCGCCTTCTGCTGCAAGACCTCGTCCAACCATAAGTTACGCCGTTTATTGGTCAGTCCCCTCAGCTCTGTCAACTTGACCTTGAATTCTCTCTTCTCCAAACATCCGCACAACAGCTTGAACTTTTTGGTGAGATCTTCCCTGCTGCATTGCTTAAAATTAGCCGCTAAATGACGCATGCACCACTTATACAACACATCCGGGTGTCCGTCAAGTCTGCTCTTCACAGCATTCAGAATGCCACAGTGCCTGTCCGAGACGATGCAAACATGTCATCTAGGCCCAACGAGGCGTAGACGAACTATATCCAGGAACCATTTCCAGCTTGCATTGTTCTCACCCTCTGTCAATGCGAATGCTAATGGAATTAGCTAGTCCTCCACATCAATACCCACGACGAGCATCAAGGCACCATAGTACTTCCCCATCAGGAATGTTTCATCAACAGATAAGACATGCCTGTAATGTTTGAAGGCCTCTATGCATTGCCCAAAGGACTAATACACCCTCCCAAGGACATGTTTCATAACCCCTCCATCGAGTTCCATTCGGTTGTCGTGCCAAGGATAAAACTACATGCCTGTATTCATGGCCTGCATAGCAGTTAGGATTCGAGGAAGCAAACTGTAAGCCTCCTTCCAATCACCCCACAATAACTACAACACTCTTTGCTTTGCCCTCCATGCTTTCCCATACTTCACATGGTACTTAATGAACCCGTAGATAACCTCGATGAGGGTGGCGACAGTCACATCAAGATCGACAGCCACAACCGCTATAATATGCCTAGCAATGAAATTTGCGGTCGCCTGGAGGTGCTCCCCGGACACTTGTGCAGTCCCATAAGAGTGAGGCTGCTTCACATTCGCTATTTTTCATTGCTTGTCCCTTGTTTTGAGGCCCCATACCTTCCATTTGCACCCCCTTTCGCACCTGACGGTGTCCCTTTTGTTCACATCGGAGTGTTGCACTATTAACGAATGATGGTGCCGCACTGAGTATTCTTGCAGCCAAACTTTCATGCCCTCCATGGTTGGAAACAATATGTTCTTCCGTATTATGTCATTCTCCGGGTCCGCAATGCCATTCCTGCTCTTCAACCCATTAGCACAAACCGCCTTATCAACCATACTGACATCATCGAATGCATGCACCGGCGGGACCTCACCCATTACACTGCGAAGAACCCTGCCTTTCTCTGAGGAGAAAAGTGGTGCGGGAGCCTTGTTTTCAGTCGAGCTCCATCCTTCGTCAGACTCCACTTCACGGATTGTTCCATCGCGAAACAACTCTTCCTCAAGTTCGTTGTTCATTACAGCGCCGTTAAAATCAGTCATAGGGTCAATAACACGTTGCGGGGAAGATACAGGAAGATCCACCGACAGGGGGGCATGGTTGGTAGGACTCACGCTAACGAACTCTTCGGAAAGATGCTCTTCCATTGGGGGACCTCGCGAATGATGGGCAGCGAGGTCTAGTTCCTCCCTGTTGCTATTCACCACATCCAAATTATCTAGCAAATCCTCAACAACGATTGTCCTCTCCACCGTCACCTCCAACAACCGAACCTGAGATGCGAGCATAAATTCCTTGTACATGTCCCAATCATCGGCAGGCAGGATTGGCACCAACAAGGTGTGCATCTTAGAACCCAGCTCTGCATCATATCGCCCTTACATTCCGACATCGTCCCCGGGCTCATCCCATCTAAAGGTTGACTTAATCCTAGTCACAAGAGTTTTAAAGTCCAGTGATTCGCGAAACAAAAGGACGGTTTAGCTAATCGCCCCACCAGTAAATACACATACAACTTTGTCCATCTACATCCAATAAAATATTGCAAAGTCAGTACTGCATGCCATATGAGTGAAATATCACAATCAACGTTGTACAAAACAAAACCTGCATTTCAGTGGACATGCTAGCAGTTTAAAGGTACAGACTAATGGTTAATAACAACTTTATTGTTGTTTTGTACTGTGTTAGTACTATGTTATAGTTACAGAAACCAGCATGATGGTTTTTGTAATCATGGAACAGTTAGTCTTGTTAAATGAAGTCTTCGAGTTGTTTAATTTTTGTTTGGAGGGCAATTGTGATCAGTAACTCTTATATTTCTCTAGCAGAGACTAACGCTTTATTGAGGGTTGTTAGGCCATACACAGTGGACGAATAACACCAAAAAACAATGAGATACAAAAAGATCCAAATCCTACACTAACTGAGTCTCTCGTGCTCAGTCACGCTCGAGATCCCGTTCTGGAGACCGCCCAAACCATGTGTTTGGAACCGCTCAAAACTTGCCTCTGAGTGTGACCTACATTACCCTGGATCCACGTGCCCAGGTACACTCGAGATCCCGTTCTCGAGACCGCCCAAACCACATGTTTGGGACCACTCAAGGCTCATTTCTGAGTACACCCAGGACTTTGCTCCTGGGTACGCCAGAGCTACACGCTCGGAGTGCCACGAACCACTCGTTTGGAAAATCTTATATGCAGAAAGGAGGTAAGTCAACCTTTATTTTATTTCTTCTATAGAGGTCCTTTTATAATTTATTTTCGGTTAACTAATTCTGCACGACATAAGGTGTGAGCTTGAGCAAAATACGGAATACTTCTTTTCAGTGGCATTGTCTAGTGGTCATGAGGCACGCAGGAGACATCCTTAACAAGCAGTAGAAAACTAGCCAAATCTTCTTGAAGGTAAATTTTGAAGTCTTGAATGGGATAAACAGAATATTCAGATCACCTATAATTGTATATGGGTGCAAAATCAAGCTAAAACATACTTCCCTTTTGCCTAGTTGGATGTATTTTTTATATGTATCAAGGCATATGCAAAATTTTCTGTTTTGATTTTCAAATTAAGCATTTAAGTTTGTAAGTAAAAACCAACCAGGAAAGGCCGATTTCTGCTATTGCCATCTTCCAGGTTTTTCGCAAAAGCCAAAATTATTGTCCTAGCTTGTAACTAGTAAAAAACTATATCATATTGAAGTCGTGTCCAAACCTCTCTATTAGTATCAATTTTGATTCTCATGAGTCACGATGGCACAGTGCGTTTCATGAAAGACTAGAATATCAAATCTGACAGATGTGGGTTCTGTATAAATCTGTCATGTAGAATGACAACATCTAATTGAGTATGTCTGCTAATTCAATGAAGTTAGAATTCCAACTAATGGTTACTTTCATGAAGTAAAGAAGCTAGGTCAATAGTTAACCCCAAATTATATGCCCACGTATGGAAGAAAACAATAAACTGAATGTTGTTCAAACTTTGAGCGCTTTACCTCAATAATTGAAAAAAAAATGTCCATAAAAAGGAAACAAGTCAAATCAACTTACCTTTGATGTGAGTGTAGAACCAGTTATGCTGATAAAATTTGCTCCAGCTTCTGTTGCAAGTGCCTTTGCCAAGAGTGTTTTCCCTATTCCAGGAGGCCCAAAAAGCAAAACAGCTTTGCAGGGCTGAAAAAGGTCCATACAAAAGTTATATCAGAAATTCAGTTAAGCCAATTCAAGTATGCAGAATTTCCAATAAGAAGAACATGAAAAGGTTCAGCAATTAATAGGACATCCAAATTTAGATATTGAGATAATTAACTCAAACAACAATTTGCTTAAGAACCATCAGCGTTATTTTTTGGGTGAACTGGTTAGTGCATACAACTTAATAGAAAGATCCACTCCATACAGTATACTACAAATACATTCAAGGTAGAATACATGTGTCAATTACAAAAAAACATCAACAAATGGGGGCAAAACCTAACTAAAACTAAGGTCCAGGATTCCAACAATCACTCAGAGCTAACATTGTGCCATCTTTAGGATTAAAATGTGCACTTTCTTTAAAAATGACAAGGAGTTTGCAAATATCACGCCACCAAAAGGAGCCTTTTCTGATAACTTTGCTACATATGGTAACTATATATGCCAAATGAGGCTAGCTAACCCATAGAATATCCGATTAGTTGAAAAACTTGCATATATACTTTTAGAGAAAAAAATGAATGTTCTGAATTATAAGTTTTGCACTCTTCCTAAGCCACCAAGCAAGTTCGTTGAGCAGATTCTACTATGCCTTTCAATGGAAATATCTGTCATCCTCTATCAGTTTCAGCAGTAACCCAGCTGTAGCTAGCATCTAGGCAGTACTGATAACACTACATTTAGCATGGTAAGCCTTCCATAGTTCCACCTCTAGACTTAAAACACATTGATAATCTGAAAATGTTTTGACAATCCTTTTTGAAAAGATGAGTAAAATCCTTAATTTTGTGCTTTTTTATGCACAAAGTGCAATCCTAAATATGTCAAAGGGAAAAGAGCATACTTGGCATCAAGAACACCAACCAATAGGGGAACTTTCTTCTTTCCCTAAACATCACATAAACTGATGCAATCTGAGGTAAAATTACAACATAACATTACCAGCACACACAATAATCAAGGATTGCATGATCAGTGCGTGGTGCCATGGTGCCTATCAAGCTACCCATATGCTGTCTGACTGGTAGTTGGTATATTGGCAGTGGAGTTTAGAGAGAGAGAGAGAGAGAGATTTGTTTGCGGATCTTGGTGCATGATGAGTACAGAACTACACCTACACAATCATTATATGCAGTCACCTATCGGCAATATGGGTCAACAGAAACATGACAAACAAACACTACTGAGAAATAGTATGTTAAAGGTAAATTGCAATATCGTCTATTGGTAAATATGCTGCATTGATATCTTTGCAGCTCTACATCCAATTAAATATAGATATGCTAATAGTACTCACAAAATTTGAGTACAAGACCTGAAAAATTAAACAAACTACAGCATCATATTAAACCAAACCTGAAAACCAAAGTTCAAAATATTACACTAGCATAGTCCTGCAAGTTAACTACTTGTCAAGCTTGCATTGCAAATATGGACATAACAATAATTTGAATTGGAAATAAAATACATATTTAGGGCACAAAATTCGTTTGTTTGAAATTTGGTTATTAGTATTACATATTTCATCGAGCTTCAATCTTTGGATGATCTATTACTCACAGGTCTGGGCAAACAAATCAACCTCTCTTTTATCGTAATTTGCAATAGATTCAAAGCTCTCCTAAGGAATTTTGACAAAATATCTCATAGGAACTAAACTTCGAGAAAAGATGTCTTGTTAATTTGGGCATAATGAATCTCGCCAAGATTTTAGCTACCTCCAATTGAGGTATAGAATCTAATCCTATTATCTCCCAACGAACTCGATTCATGGGCGGATTCCTATTATAGTTAAGTAAGTTACATTCCTAACCCTTAGGCGGGATTGTGAGTCATTAATTTGAACCTACCAAATCCAACCAATTAGATCATGACTAGTTAGGAATATCACAATGAACTTTGAAACAGTCACATATGACAAGATGAGCAATTTACCCCAAAAAAAATCAAGTTTTAGCCGGACATCATTACTGATGTATCAAGGCATGAGCATCCATACTCTAGATGTGAAGCCATGCCATTTTGCATGGGCATCCATGCGAGCAATTTGGTGTGTAACACATTACTAGATCACAGTCACAACACAAGAAGCAAAAGAACTTGGTTTGAGATATGGCTTGAGTGCAATGATGTCGATTACCTTCAAGCGTGAGGCGGAGGCGAGTCAAGGCGTCGGGGGCCACGAGGGAGGAGGAGGAGGCGGCGTCGGGGAGGCGTGGCGCAGAGGACCCAAAGCATCGGGGGGCGTGGCGGCGGGGAGGCGGCCGACGACGGGAGGAGCGCAGGCGACGGGATGAAGATGGGGAAAATGGGCTACGCCGCTACTTTTAAGTGGCTATTGTCACGCCATATATCGAGGCGTGAAAGGGAGGGTTGTCATGCCATGGATGCCGACGTGACAGATGCCACGCGGACCCTCCACGCTGGCACGGCGCGCGGCTGAGGGCTTACGTGGCATCTCTGGTCACGTCACAGTATTTGACGTGACAGAACGTTTTGGCCACGTCACTGGTGGTGGCGTGACCAAAGGTGTTAGAATTGGAAATAAAGTTTGCGAGGGATTAACTTTAAAATATTAATAAAAAAGATTAAATAATTAAAAAAATTCAAGGACAACAAACGCTTTATGACTAGGTATGGATGTACAGTAAGCTTGGGTCATTCATTCCGAGTTTACAGTTTTACTATGCTGGCTTTTCAGTCTACTTTTCCTTTCCATACGAGAGTAGCATGCATGACATATTGTCGCGATCGAACAACTTGGCAAGTGACGCAATGCCAGCCAGAAGCACTCAAGTACACCAGAGAACAACATCGGCGAACATTTTTGTTGGAACGTGGGAGCTCACATCACAGTTGGAGGGATTTTCTCGCGTGGTGAGTCATTCTGAGGCCATGTACCATGCGCATGGTAGCTTTAATCGGTGGTTTCAGAAGAGAGAGGGCTCTTATATTAGCTCGGGCTGCTACCTCGTACAATGCATGATAGTCTTAATGGGTCCACATTTGTATTTTCATTTCAGCCCTCCTTTTTCTTTCCAGCCCCTACACTAAAGCAATTTATATGTTACTCCATAATTTTGCACCAAGCACACTGGAAGCATATAAAAATTTACACCTGTACCCCTGGCGCACCCTTCAGCCCCACCCCATCCTCTTCTCCCCCCTCAACATCGCCACACATCTTCTCTACCTCAACACCGCTACCGTCGGCGCGACCGCACGAGTACACCGGATCTAGCGACTGAACTCGCCGCCAGGCGTCGGTCGCGAGTACACCAGATCTAGTGACCAAACTCGCCGCCAGGCGGAGACTCCTGCTACCTCATCTCGCCCACCCCCGCCAACTCCCTCTGATTTGTCGCTAGATCTTGACCTTGCTGCCAGAAGATTTTGCTCCAAGTCGTCGTCACCGCCGGGTCTCCGCCGTCCACATCCGATCGCGGCCGTCATTAGGACTGTTGCCAGCGTCCAAATCCGATCGGATCCGGTCGTCGCCGTGGTCCGGACCGTCGCCGGCATCCAGATGCATCCATCGTCACCGTCGTTTCCGGTCACCAGCGCCTTCGTCTCAATCGTCGGCGTTTTCCGTCCTTCCATTCGCCGCCTCCACCTTTTCTCATGTGCGGTCACCACCCCGAGGACGTGGATCAGTGGATGCCCGAGGCCACCATCCGACGTGCAGCGCTGTACAGTCTCTGATTACTACTAGAACTAGTATCCTGGGCGCGCAGCAACCGAGGCGGAAAAGCTGCAGGCGACCGCGTGATCGAGCGGGCGAAAGAAACACGCTGCAAAATCACGCGACAGCGGGGAAAAGGGCAGGCGCGCAAAACAAAATAAAAATCGGATGGCGAGGACAAGTAGCTGCGCAGGATTGGATGGGGCAAAAAAATTCGGGGCGACGAACGACAAAGGACAGCCAGTTCATGCGATATCACGGGGCCCCAAATGTCTTGTTATTATTCGCCAAAATTTTCCCCATTAACAAAATGTGAAGTCATCTTATCTCACTGATATAGTTTACTGCTATCTCAGTGCATCGTGGAGGGATGTTTTACGTCTCTCGTTTTTTGTGAGAACTTTCAGCTGTCCTGAGCGAACATGCAGCCAATCTCTCGCCGTAGCTAATTTTCTGGCACCTACATGTGTGCGCCCGCACAAACGCTGATCCACTGCAGTTGTAACTTGTAACGACACTATCAGAGGCACCTATCCACGCTGGGTTGCTAAGGCCTACAAGCTGGCAATACAGGAGAGTAGTGGAAGGAATTCATGGGGGCCTGCGCAGCACAATTATAACTGGTTGCCAGGTCTCCACGACCACGAGGGAGTAAGAGTCTGTTTGCTTTGAGACGCGACGAGCGCAAGCCTGGCTAGAAGTAAAGCCGGATGACCGACTGAACGTCGCTTGGTTGAAGCTTGGCAGCTAGGTGTATAAATTAAACACCTAACTGGCAGCTATCTCTTTAGTTTTTTTCTCTCTCCTTTTTATCTCTAGGCACGTATTATCAATTAAACACTATATCTCCAGATTTGTCTGACTAGGCAAAAATCATCTGGTTCTCATGCTACTCTCAAGTACTACTTTTTCTCAGACACGGCTCCCAGGCCTCGAACCAAACATGCCCTAAGGTCACCACTGCCCCACCATGCATGCGTTGAGCCCTACGGATGCATCGTGGCTACTGGGCGACGGCCATTATTCGCTGCACTCTCGTTCTCTGAGAATTATTACGAATCCTTCAGTAATCCTATGATATTATCTTGTTTGATAAAACATCTAGGAATCTGAACAAAGAATCTAAGATTACCTTGGGAAACAGATTATCATCAATTCTAGGAATCTGTTTCCCATAGCAAAAGGTATCTATTTTAGATTACCAAGGGAAAGGAATCTTTGTAATTGTGTTTTTATCATATGCTGTTGATTCATCTTAGTTAAATTTTGAACTTTCATAATTAAAAATCCAAATTGTGATTTATTTTAATATTGAATATCTGAATTATGGAATTTAAAATTTATTTTTTCAAAATATGAATTTGAAACCAAAATATCAAAAAAATTAATCCTAAATTTTGGAATCTTAAATTAGGGCAATTTAAAATTTAAAATTCAAAAATTCAAGGTTGGGTTTGAAAAAATTTTTTCTTTCAAATTTTGAATTCTAGATTTTAGATATTCAAATTCGAGAATTAAATTTTATAAA
The DNA here is from genome assembly GCA_036346405.1 of Phyllostachys edulis. Taxonomy (NCBI): domain Eukaryota; kingdom Viridiplantae; phylum Streptophyta; class Magnoliopsida; order Poales; family Poaceae; genus Phyllostachys; species Phyllostachys edulis. The sequence goes on along the minus strand of CM070549.1, from coordinate 58,615,483 downwards.
TCCGAATTTTGAAAGTTTCAATTTTGAATTTCGGAATTTCAAATCTTGAGAATTTAAACTCCAAAACTCAAAGTTTAAAATTTAAATTTTCAAAATCCAAAATTTGAACTTTTGAATCATAAAAAATGAAATTCAAAATGCTTGAATTTGAAATTGTAAAATTCAAAATTTATAAATGTTAACCTTCATGGTTTGAAATTATGATAAAGACTACCATCTAGCTTCCTTTAAATCAACCAAACGTTAGAATCTTAGATTACTGGTAATGTGTTTACTAGTAACCAGATTATGATATAAATTGATGTGTTTGGATACTATGCCAAAATTTACTAAAATTGTGAGTATGGCATGTGGGTTCGCATGACATCTTTTTTTGCACCAAAATATACCAACATGGGTCTTGTTTTGTTGATTAAATGACAAGGAACACAGCGGTTCAAATAGATCACAAATCGGATAGTCGGTTTAAGAAATATGATCATTTCAAGCTTATTAATTAAACTAATCATACAATTAATGCCACTAGTCATAGCTAACCAACTGCTGCCACGTCTCGGACTCAACTGCTTCTTGCCACGCCAAAATTTGGCGAAGAATTTTGCTGCCCGCGTGAAGCCAGCGAATTTGTAAGGAAACAATTAGGCGTTATTGAATTTTTGAGGGCAACGTCAAATGTTGAAACCGAACTAAATACTAGCCAAAATTTTAAGACAATACTAAAATTTTGGTTTAACTCGTTTTGTCTGAACTGAACCAAGCAATTCGTTAAGCTCATGACCACGCATACTAACGCTTTCGAGGTGCAAGTGGGACAAATTGTGGTTATCCCGCACTTGTCCGCACCGGCCGCCGAACGTTACGCGGATAGATGCAGCAGCCCACTAAGCATTATGCGGGTAGATGCGGCAGCCGCTAGCCCACAACTAGAGGGAGACAATAGTCTGCTACATCCGATGGATGATCCCCACGCTCTTCGTGTATGGGCATTGAAATGCCTTGCGGTTCTGCGACCAGAACATCGTCATCTTTGGTGATCTTTGAGCTCGACGCCACGGCTCTGAACCACGTCTTTGGTGTCTTTGGCTTTGGTGTACAAGCTTGGCATGGGGAACAAAGGCGCCGCGTTGGGCAACGCCATCTCGTTCTCGATCAACGTGTCCATCCGGCTCTCGTCGGGCTCTCGCGAATCCTACAAGAGCACTGGGTAGGGTTCTCCGTGGCGTTCGCGACATCCTCGGCTTCTTGAAGCTTGCCGTGCCATCTGCTCTCGATGGTTTGGTGGGTCTCCTTACCTTTGTCTGGATTAGCGGTAGCGATTCTCGCAATTTGTTGTGACTCTGAGATTGATGCCGTTCTCAAAGTATGCATCTGCATTGCAGCATGGAGTGGTGGTCGTTCGAGCTCATGGTGCGACTATCTGGTCTTCTCCCTAATCCGAAGCTCGAAACGGCCGTCTTGTCTATCTGGTGTTCTATACTTTAATTCTTCTTGGTGAAGTTTAATTACTGCGTTCTCATGTCTCCTCTTAACTCTATTTCTGGCTGCTGTAATTCTTGTTGCAGCTTGAACACTAATTCCTTCGCATTCATGGTCCCTATTGGGCTTGGTGCTGCCATAAGGTCGGTTTTAACAGTAGATCAAAGCTCCAATCACACTGATCGCTTAGATAATTCTAGTATGGCGGCTAAAAATATTTTTGTGCGGCACCCGTGTATCGAATGAGCTTGGAGAGTATGTGGGTATATATGTGGGCATAATAGCGTCCGCAAATCGTCTGCAAATGTCTGTTTAATTTTTTAATAAACTCACGGATATTCGTTTAGTGTTTTTTACGGGACAAAGACTAAGTGAGCTTGCGGGCAGCCCGTGCCACTTACACCACGCAGCGGCGCCCACGTATGAGGTTTTCCCTGTCCCTGTTCCGCCACGCGAGCTCTCGAAGTCAAACTCTGGAGTCGGCAGGAGATTACCGGGTTTCTCTCCCGCGGTTTTCCTTCCCGTTTCCCCCAGATATCTCAACTAGGAAATGCTACTTTTTGAATTTTATCCACGAAAGTTTCAGTAGGAAAAAGAAAAGGGGATGTGGGATCACTGCTTGCAGCAGAGACAGACACAAGAAGTGCTTCGATGCTCTCCAAAAAAAAAAGCACGAAACTGAAAGCTACATGCTAACTACTCTACTTCTGACATTACCGCTTTAGAATTTGTGCAATTCGGTTTGCGATTCTGAATTAGAATGCCCAATGATGCCTGCAAAGCAGTGTCCCCTTAAGGCTCAATGGCTCATGTATATGAGAATCAAGCGAACCGCCGCCAGCCAAACTCTCCTATTGAGAACACTCCAATGTAACCCCGCTTTCTTTTTTTTTCTTACTAAGAAATTAACTTGTTTTCTCATTCTTTTCTCTGCAGTTGGAAACACGTGGTTACTTATCTTCTGGATTTGATCGCGCGCCTAATCATAAAAAAAGCATCTATACATCGAAAGTCAACACTAGAAACTTTGGATCGAAACAGCTACAAGAGCTATTGGCTATACATCCATAACGACACTAAAGATTGGGACAATGTGTTCTTTTTTAACGTGTACTTCTCCTATAGTATGTTTTTTATATAGTTGAAGCCTGCGTGTTCTTATCTCCAATCCTTAATATAGTCTTATCTGTCAGTTGAGTGTGAGACTGTCACTAAGGCTTGCGAGTTTGGTTTTGAGTTTGACCGGATTTCAGTGTTGCTATCAGGTGACGAGCAGTTTGATCGGCTTTGGGTTAGCGGTCACACCAGTTTTACTTTGGTCTTAGTCGGGTGGAGCCAGTGTTCACCTAGGCGCTAGGTGGAAGGCGGGCGGAGAGCAGCCGCCTAGCGCCTAGCCCGCCTAGGCGCTGTCTAGGCGCCGCCTAGGCGCCGAACACAGCATTACCTGATCGGCGAGAGAAAAGCGATCGGGAGAGAAGAAATGAGAAGGAAAGAAGAAAAACGACAGAGAAAAAAGAAAAGACATAACTGGCCCGGTTGGCCCAACCCAGCCCATCAGCATCACTTGTGCTGCGCGTTGCTTTTCCAGCTCCAGCCTCTAGGTCAGCCCGTCGCCCTCCCAAAATCCTGTCGCCGCCTCCTCTGCTTCCACCTCTCTCTCTCTCTCTCTCTCTCTTCCTTCTCAGTGCTCTCCCATTCCGTCGCCGCCTCCTCATCTCCTTCATCCCTCTCCCGCCCCTCGACACAGGAGGCAGACACGGACGAGGCGCGACAACGAGGCGGCCGAGGCAACAGCAACCTTGAGGAGGAGGCGCGACGGGGACCGGGAGGAGGCGGCGCGACGGGACCGAGAGGAGGGCGACGAGAGATCCCGAGGCGGCGGCGCCGCCTGGCCGGACCGCCCGGCCGCCGCCGCGCCCGCCTCGGCACTTTGAGGTCCGCTCTGGACGGCGTTGACCACCTAGGCGGGCGAGCGCCTAGGGGCGATTGAGGCCGAGTCGCGGCGGTTGCCCTGCGCCCAGCGCCTAGGCGGCCGAGGCGGCCGCCTAGGGGATCACTGGGTGGAGCTGAGGAGGTGTAGCGGCGGTTAGACCGGCTTTACTTTGGTCTTAGTCGGGGTGGAGCTAAGGAGGTGCAGCGGCGGTTAGACCGGCTTGGGAGTCCTGTTCTGATCGGCCATAGGCAGTCTGACTAGCCTTGCAAGCAGTCTGACCGACTTATGACTGACGGTCAGGCCGGCAGTGCGAACTCTTGAAAAACAGACACCAAACACTTGTGTAGTCTTGTTTGGGGATGTGTTTGCATGATTTTTTTAATTAATATATTTTTAATAGAATTAAAGAAATAAATGACTGTTTAATAAAATTATAAAAATAGACTTATGTCGCCAGACAAACTGATGTGGCAGATCCTGTCGTTAATTCATTTGACGACGAAGCCCTTTTACCAAATGAATTGGCGACAGGAGCTTTCCCGTCATACTGTCGCCAATTCATTTGGCGTCAAAGCTCTGTCGCCAAATGAATTGGCGATAGAGTATTGTTTGGCCAATAGTATTATCGTTGATTCATGGCTCTATCACCAAATGAATTGGCAATAGAGTATTGTTTGGTCGATAGTCTTGTCGCAGATTAATTTGACCGATAGACTCTTGCCGCCAAATGAATTGGCGACAAAAACCCATTTTGTGATTTTTAAAACGGGTATTTATTTATGTATTTCTATTTAAAAATGTATTATTTTAAAAAATTGTGTTTGCACTAGGTGTGATTAAAAATAGAAACATGACTTAAAAGTAGATAGAGTTTTATTGAAAAGTCCAGAGAGGGTGTTTTCTGGTGAAGTGAAGCAATCAGACCGACCAATGGTTGGCATTCTGGCCGGCATGGTGGTTGTGGCGTTTCAGGGTGCAATGAGTTGTTGTTTTGAGCCGAAATTTGAGAATTGGTCGAGGGTCATAGAAATGTTGCATGTGTGTTGTATGATGCATGTTTTGGCTAACGTGGGTTAAGTTGTGAAGAACATGTGCGCGGAAATGGTTGCTTTCTCTATTGTTTTGCATATGGCTTGGAGTCAACCATGGTTAACAACGAGGAGGACCAAGACTTGGTTAGGAGAACTAAGGTTTAGAACGGTCATGGATATCGAGCGAGATGGTTGGATTCAAGCAAGGTGCAAGATGGACAAGTACTATGGAAGACAAAGTTTGAGCAAAGACCTTTTAAGGTAAAATGATGTTTTCGGGAGCGAAGTTTTGAAAGACTCCAGAGCTACGTCATGGTGAGACAGACAGGGTTAGGATTAAGTTAGGAGGGCTTAGGTTCAAAGTGGTCAAGGGTCGAGACTAAGCTAAGGGAGCTTAGGTCTAGAACGATCAAGCTGCCGTCAGAAAATGACTGAGGCTTGCGGAGTGGTGGGCGTGACAGGCAATGACAAGGTGGACCGAGACTAAGCTCAAGGAGGAGTTGAGGTCCAGAACAGTCAGCGAAGCCAGGTGTGGTCATGGTGCATGGTAAAGCATGTGGTGCGCCAAGTGACTTGGGGCCGTTTGTAAGCGAGGAAGGTTTGGTGGGATTCGAACGCGTGAGAGGCTTGGCGGCAAGTCATTGGAGCCACATGGATGATGGAGAAGCATAGATGATGCTTCGATGTAAAGGATCGGGAAAGGTCGGTAGAGGGGCATTTTGGTAAATTTTCCAAAATCGGAAGAATGGTGGTGTGCAAAACCACGGCAGTGGCCTAAGTGGATTAGGTCTAGGATACTCTATGAAGGGCAAGACATGATGGATTTTGGATAATAGAGCTAAAGATGAAAACGGTGCTTTGAAATACGTGCGTAAGTATAACAAGTTGAAGAAAACCCGCTATGTTGTTGGGTTTGCGAGTTTTTCCCAATGGCTTAGCAGATAGTATCCATTAAGTAGCTAGTTTTAGCGTTTCATGTGAGCCTCCACTATGCAAGGAGGAGTTAGGGTTTGAGAAAGATGGATATGGGGGATTGAGAGAAGAGAAAGGGCTTGAGATAAATCTTTTTAGAGAGATAGGAACACTTGTGTGTGTGTTTTTCTAGTGGCTTTGTCCTCCAAAGGGAGTGGTAGTAAACATTCATTTCCAAGTAGAAATCAAACCTCTAAACTCGCCCAAGTCTTCATCTCATACGCTCAAGTGTTGATTTTTGGTGTATTTTTCTTCCTTCTTGATCTTGTTTGATGCCAAGAACGTGTAAGTGATGGAGATATCACTTGGAGACCAGATCACATCCATCTAGGCACTTGTTCTCTCTCTCTCTCTCTCTCTCTCTCTCTCTCTCTTTTTGCAAGTTCTTTAGTTTGCCCTATTTTAGTGGAAGAAAAAGTATTTTGTGTGTGTGTGGGGGGGGGGTTGCTCTTTGAGGGCTTTTGGTTTGATTTTTTTGCTGTGATTGGAGGTGCTAGGATACGTGAGAAACCATCCTTGCCTTGATTGCTACCATGAGCTCCTCACAATCATCGTTTTCGTGTTTGGGTCTGTTTTGGTGCAACTTGTCTTGGGATCGAAATAGGTTAAAGCTTTGGAAAGATTTGCCTCGATCTCTTTATGGATTAAGTTCACAATATCTTATGCAAGGTGTATGCAATGATTTGTGGTTTTAAAATTGTGTTGATTTTTAGTTATGTTCTTAGAGAGAGGTTAGGCCGGTCAGAGTGCCCACTAGTTGAAGGTCAGACCGCTCGAGCAAGTATTGACTCATTTTTCTTAGTTTTTTGTAGAGATTTTATTGTGAGAGTTTAAACTATGATCTTCATAGTTATTGAAGTGAAAGAACGTTGAACTTATTAAAACAAAATATTTGAAAAAGATTGTTGCTCGTCTCCTCGGTCCAACGTTGAGCTTATTCTCTTGCAAAGGCCTGGAGATAAAATATAACTATATAAGTATGCACATGTATAAGCGTTCGTATACATGGACGTGCCATGTATGTTTTTCTATTGCCTCTTGATTCACCAAAAGAAGCTCCTTGGCCTTTTTGGAAATATCAACAGGTAATTAGTCTCATGTGAACCATTGGAGCGCATGAAGGGTCACGCCCATACAGTCTGCTGTTATGCACATGGCTCAATGTTCTAACAGTCTTCGCTTGCAAGAAGGCTGCCGGAACTGCACACTAATTGGTGATTTAAGAATGGTGGTAGTATATTTCACTAGGTGATGCTCAATTAGCGGGCTGCTTAAAGCTTACCACAGCCGCTCTGTAAAAAAAATGTTGCATTGAATTTAGGATTAAGCCTTTCATAACCATTTCTTGTAGTGTATGTAGGTACGCTAGTAATCTAACTTTTTGCCTGACGGGCTAAAAACTTGAGGTAATTAACGAGTGGCTAAACAATGGCTTGCCATGACTTGAAGATGAGTTACCATCAATTAAGGGGCCGGCCTGAATCTGATCTTCCTTGGCGCAGTGCCCCAAAAGGCTCTCTTGCTGTACACTGTTTGAGATAAAAAAGCACATGCCGCTTGCCATCTTCTTGTCCAAAGTGCTCAGCGCAAGCCAAGTGTACAGGTTCTCTGAACAACTACCAGACAATCGCATGTTACACGGAGCGGCAAAGTGAAACCGAGTTAGCCAGTGATTGTCAATGGCAACTTGCCCGGCGTGCTCCCTCCTGGTCAGGCAGGTGCTGTATCTGAGGATCATTTCATATGTAGATTATTCTGGGCAGATTTCAGGAGCGAGTTTCTTTTTAAACGCCTGGGGGCTAATGCATGCGGTGTAAGCTCGGCGTTTAAGCATAGGGATTCCAAGTCCTTGTCTGGGTCGTGCCTGTCTACTTGTCTATGTTCAGTGTTCGGAATTTCAGATAACTATGGTAGCTGTTGTGGATGATCTAATAGAGATATCGTGTTCTCATCTTTGCATCCTTGCTGATTAAAACTTGGTTATGATCGGATTTCCTGGGGTAGTGGTGGAGCTAGAAAAATTTCGATAGGGGTGCACGCTTTACACAAGTTTAAAATATTGTACAATAATCCTCATCTATTTTCAATGGAACAAACAATTTAACCCTAATACCTATATACTTCCAGCAAGTTTTTGAACTTTTTTTGGATATGCCAGTGCATACCGAGTATCACCCCTAGCTCCGCCCTGCGTGGGGTTGATGCGAAGTTGCCTGGTTCGGAGTAAGTAATTTGGAGTTTGCTTTACTCTTATCAGTAAGCATGTGTGGAGTAACAATTTCACTGGGTTATAGAGATTGTTCGATTGTAGTAGGGGATATGATAGTGCAATTTCCTGGTGGGAAAGTGCATTATCCAACTATGTCTTTCCTCTGCCTTCTACTTACTAGTAGTCTTAAAAGAAATAAGTATCTCATAAATTGCAGTGAAAAATTGCATATTATGATGATCGAGATCACCTTCTGGGTTTCGGTTGTCTACATGTACACAAACGAGATTCGAACATTTAAGCTGAAGCGATAGATAATGGAAGAACAACTATAGGTTCAAGAATTCCATTCATGTGGAGCTAGACGTGGTATGTACGTAGCTGGCACTCTTTCGTAAGCTTGTATGTGCGGATGCCAGATTTGATCAATGTTTTTTAAAGAGAGATTTTGGTTTAGATGTTTTAAGGTGAGACACGTGAAATCTAGATTCTAAACTCCAAGAAGGCGACGTCTCGCTAAAATGATCTTAGAAACGGCAGTGCCCTACTATGGGCCAGCTAAATAGCCGAGTGCTAATGGGCCTGGCCCGTAACGACTCCAGAAACCGAGCCCATGGAAGATGGAACGATGCCGTGAATTCAACGCTGTGCTTTGCGCCACCGCTGTACGCAAACCAACCCGCCGCCGTCGCGCGGACGTACCGTTCCGCCCTGCCTGCCTCTTCTGCCCCGCCGGTTGCAGCTTTTCCGCTGATTCGCCCGCAGTGGCAGGAGAGGCGGGAGCGTCGTCGTCTCGTCTCCTCTCCTCTCCTCTCCTGCACGGTTTTTAGTCGGTTGAAGCCAGCACCGACGCGGGCACAAGCGGCCCCAGGTTCCGAAACGGATACACGCAGCTCGTGCCGTTGGATTAGACCTAAACCTAATATTGGGCGAGTTTTTTTTTTCTCTCTTACGATTACAAGGAAGACCAACCTAATATAAATCATTACTCACTCCATTTCACTATATTTGTTCACAGCTCACTATGCGCACAGACGAACACTAATTTTAAGAAATATTTAATAAAAAACGACCATATATACTATATTAAATGACAAATCACGACCGTTTAGCATTTAAGTAGGATAAAGAGAGAAAATTTTTAAAATAGCTACATTCTAAATTATCTCAATGGATAAATATATTAAAACATATATTCTCAAAATCATAGACAAATACGGTGAAAGGGAGGGAGTACTGTACTACTAACAAAGCTGGCAGGCTGGCTCGGCAGGAAAGGTTCCAACGCATAACACGGGGCAGAAAATATCGGACCCGCAGCGAGATTACATGGCGCTTTATTGTCGGCCTTTCAGATTAGGCCTGCAAGCTAGGATCCAATTGTAATTTGAGCCCACTCTTTCCCTCTATCAGGCTTACGATACAAGAACTCAGTCTCAAACCAAATGAACACCAACCCATTCGCATTCCTTTTACCGTAAGGTAACCACCAAGAGAGGCAGGACCAAAACCAAGATTGGCCACCTCCGCTCGACAGCGATGATCCACATGCCGGCGACCCCCACCGTTCAGGCACAGCCAAAACCAGGTCACACGACGGCGCGCCCTCCTGCCTCGTATGCTGTACCCGGTACACGCATCGCTCTTTGGCATGGCACGGCATACCACCGCGGCCAAGTGCTAACTCGTACTCCACCCACCTAGCTAGCAGCAAGAGCAGTCACATGTAGCCCGCGCGCGCGCGCGGCCGCGCGTTGGCCCACGGAATGACACGGCACGGCCGGCGCGCGTCGCATCAACTACCGCAGTCACCGCGCGGAGCCGCCTTTAACCCTTTCACGCGTCTCGGCCCGCGCTGCTCGGCTGCGCATGCATCTGCAGCTGCAGCTCGGACGTTCCCATCACTCGGCGCCGAACGGGACGGTTTGGCCGGGCATATGCGCGAAATGTGCTTACGATAATTAAATTGGTGGAGGATCGATGGTATGGACGGACGAATGTTAAATTGAATTGATTCGATGCGTGGTGGAAGCAACGCGTGCGTGTGTACATGTACAGTTGTACAGACGTGAGGCAGCTCCCTCCCTATGTGCGTGCTGCTGTGTGACTTGCAAGTCACAGCAGCAGCGTGAGGAGCACGAGGCAGCATGGGAGGAGCACCAGGTGCAGATGGCGTCTTGAGTTTCGGCGCGCCGCCGGGCCGCCGTTCGGCGTCGCCGTCGCCGGTGTGGTCGCCGGCATGCCGTTCCCTGCCGGCGTTTGAGATTTTGTTAGTACAAATATTTCGTTGCGTGAAAAGGGAAACGTGATTTGATCACACTATTCGCTTGCTGTACTGCTTTTGTCGACTGCCGACATTCGGCTAAGGGGATAAAAGAGGTGGTCCGATCAAACGGTTTGATTCCTTTACTGTTTTAGCTACCGAACACATCGCTACAAATACACACACAAAAAATGCATCACTTGATATGTATTTTGTTCGTTAGAATGCAGTATACTCTACCCTTACATGTAACAATCGTCGAATTGTGCATGTTAGATGACAATATAACAACTGGGCATGTGGTCACGAGGAGCCATGTATGTAGGTTCCAAACTTGTACTAAATTCATGCGGATAGTTTCACAAATTAATGTTCCAAATGACATAGTAATTTTGATTCAGTCATGTTCAAAGAATCTACGGCATGTTTAGTAACATTTGGGAAGAGAAATGGTGTTTGGACGAGGGAGTTTGTAGCGGGATGACACATGAGAGTGATTTTTAATCTCGATCCTCCCGTTTGGCAAGAGAGATGAGACAACGTAAGAGATTTCTTTATAACTTGTTAGATGTCTTAATTTAAGTTACGGTGAAGGGCTAATATCTATTGCTTAACAATTCCCTCCCAATTCTCATTGCACACCATGGGTTTCAAATGATGGGATAAAACTCCTAATCCTCGTCCCACCCAAATTCTCATGCCAACCAATCAAACAAAAGATTTAGTCACCTAGATTCTCGCTCCCTCCCACCAATTGTTCGATTCCATCAGGACGGCCACATTGCAAAGGAATGAAAAGGGTGTAGTATTAAAAACGCAGCGTTTATTGCACGCGGCGTGGCATATTGGCCGTACCTGACTCCGCGGGCACGGCGCCGCCCGGCAGCTCCGCGACAGGCACGCCGAGCGCGGCGCAGAGACTGGGCGGCGGCGCGTCGACGCGGCAGATGGTGGGCAGCGCGAGCGCGCGCACGGCGTCGACGCGGACCCTGTAGGTGGCATATCCGCCCACGAGGCCGCACAGGCAGGCGGCCTCGCCGTCCACGACGCCCGCGAGCGCGCCGCAGCAGCCCTTCTCCGGCCGCGTCAGCGTGCTCCCGGCCTCCACGTACGTCAGGCACGAGGTCAGGTTGAGCAGCGCGCTCGTGCAGTCCAGCGGCCCCGGCCAGGGCGCCGGGGCCGCCCAGGGCGCGGCCGATATCTGCGCCCACACCGCCGCCCGCGGCTGCAGCGACGAGGCCACGAGGAACGCGAGGGCGACGGCCACGGGTGGCGGCATCATAGCCACGGCGTCGGTTCTTGATATCTGGGCTGTGCTCTGTTTGACATGTGGAGATGGGAAGCGCAGTGCGTGTTTGTGTTAGTGTGCGTAGGCTGGGTGAGCGAGTGATGTACTGATAGTCTGATGGGGATGTGTAGTGGTAGCTTGTGGGCAACGCTAGTTCGGGTGTTACAAATGGGGCCCGGCCATGGCCAATCCTTGGGTTGCCTCGTCTATTGGCCATGGCCTCCTTGGGTTGGGTCTCGCCCCTTGCCTCCTGGCAAGTCAAAACTCGAGACTACTTACTGACTTACTGTGCTACTAGCAATGTACTTCATGCTTCGATAAATTTGAATTATAACTTTGTATATTTTAAGGAATATTGTTGTTGTCAACGCTATTTGACTCTCTTATCAAATGAAATTATACCGTGTAGCTTATTTGGCTCTCATCATCTTTAAATCCTAGCTCCGTCCTTGGATAGACGAGCCTACTGCAAAGGCTCCGACTGGCATCATGGTGGCTTTTCTAAGGGTCCCATAGCCTGACATAGCAACTGCAAACTAGCCCTATTGGAAGCATGAACGCCGGCTCATCAGGTGTCATGTCCAGCAGCTACCAAATTTGCTGTTACTCCGACCATAGCTTGTTACGGGACTGAGAGAACACGGGCAGGTGCAACGTGCACGGGTGGGGGCTGAACCATCTGCTTAGGAACATGAATGAAAATGGCACTCTGTCGTGGTGCATAAGTTTGTTTCTGATTGCAACAAGAAAAGAAAAATGAAAGATGTTCTGATTGCAACAGGTTGGAGTCCTAATGGACAATACATTGAATAGCTTATAGATCTATTGTGTGGCAATAGTTTCCGGTGTGCTTTCACTGTTATGCAATCATAGTTTCTTGGATGGTTATTTGGATTCCAATATGAATATCTAACTAGTATTGTTGTCTTAAAAGAAGAGAGAATAGCATTTCTATTATGTGTTCCCTGGTTGTTTCTGCTTAGGTACACAAGATGCAAGCGCAGTCATACGAGTTTTCATCGACGGTGATATAAACCTACATGGATAAATTCTTTTCAGCATTTGGAACAAGGATTTTTGTGGTAGTTCCAAAAATGTCACGCTGTTTAATCCATGAATTGTCACTCCGTTTCCTATGAAATCCGTATGTTCAAACGTCTGGAAGAGTTCAAAAGGTTGGGTGGCCACCCTGGTATCACGCTGCAATGCTGCAATGCAGAGCATCATACCATCTCACACTTTCCTTCCTTTTTGTACTGCCTTTCTGTTTGTTCTTGTCACCTGGTGCTGCAAAAGCTTGTGCCTTTATGATGTGTACTCCTTGCCACAGACCAATTTTCTGTTTTTGGCGTGGTTTTGGGACTGTACTATGTAATTCTGTAGAGTAACATCATTGATCAGTTGTTTATATTGCAGAAAATGTTCACAACGGATGTGATCTAAACGTTAGGAGCACATTGCATAATTATGTTAAATAGGTTGATGTGCACAACCAAGCTATCGTCGCATCGCATGTTTGTTTTATTACTATTGCTCTGTGATCTTGGTCCTTGGATACCGCAAGTAATTTTGTCGCGTCGCATTGTTCAGTCATTTCTTTTCTCAAATTCAACTAGTGAATTGATGTTCAGAGCTGGCTGAGAACCTTCTTCACGAGATAGCTAAATTAGTACAACGATACGCATATCATTGTACTATGCATACATCTAAAAAATACAGGCTGTGATATTTAAGACGTGATCTACCAATGACATATAATTTGGCAATGACCTGCCATGATGCGGACTAGTACTAATGCAAACGGGCAAGTGACAGATGTTCTTTCCCCTCATGAAGCTATCCACATTAGGAGCAAACCTAGTTAATTCCTCGTATGAGCTAAACAGATAAAATAGTACATAACCTTCTTTCAGGCCACGAAAATTGGTCAGGTACTGAAAGAACGTAAATAGGTGCAATTAACTTGACGAGATAAACATCGTACAATCCTATGTGGCTTACCATTTATGAACATACAAACATAGGCACATGGGAGCAGCAAAGATGACACAGGAACTTTGAATGTTTCTTCTGCAGCTCGTGCAAGATGGTCATTACACAAAAAGCCTAGTGCTGGAAACCTAGGGGTAAAAATTGCCAGCAGCCGATGCAACATTATTTCAACATCGTTCCATCCAAGATGAACAAAAAATCATGGACCGCCAAATGCCCATATTATCTCAAGCAGCTGAAATAAGACATTCGCCATTACACCGGAAAAGAAACTCTGTAGTGATAGTCTTTCCTATATTGTCCCAACGCACAAGGGCAAGAACCTGTTCACTCAAACGGAGACCGTATGGTAAACATCCACGTACAACCAACTGCGGAAGCATCTGTTATCCTCTCACAGCAATTGCTGTGAGCAGATTTACTCTCCTACGGTCATTCCAAAACCAAACTTGTAGTTCTTCTTTGAATGGTCAATCTGCACCACAAAACATAAGTCCAAAAAAATACTAATAAAAAAATTCAAGGCTTTCATTTATTGTTAATTAACAAAACAAATGCAATGGCAAAAGGACAACATGTCTATTGGAACTCTCATACAAATTCATACCTCTGAAGAAAGAAGAAAGTTGACACCCATGTTCAATCTCTCTTCCAAGTATCCAGAAACAACACCATTTGAGTCAATTTTGCCCCTTAGACGGCACTGCAACAGAATTCATTAACAAATTTAAAACTATCAAAAAGAAATTTCTGAAAACAAGGCACTACAAGGATGAGAGAGTACATGGGTATAAACTCTTCATGTGTATCCATTGGCACAAACAAGCCCATGCAGAGATACAAAACATGGAGGTGCTCAATAAAGAATGCATTGTTAAGTGATACAAAATGTCAAAGTGTTGTAAGATACTGACCTGCCTAAGTATGTAGTCATAACCAAAGCTAGAAGTCACGTCTCTTGACATGTGGTTATACATGAAGTCAGACACAAGGGAAACCTGCAGATAGATATACAAGTTATAATCATGTTAACATAGCATGTGAACGTTCTGTTGACGATATTGGTGGAGTCCAACCTTCTCGGAAACTTTCTGGACATAACTTAAGGCAACTATACCAGTGCTAGCGACCTGTAGAGTACCCACCTGCAAATGATCATAAAAAGAAAAAAGTGCACAGAGGCTTAAAAACTTAAGTGTGTCATGTAAAAGTTCAACCTATACCATCCAAAACGAAAAGGGCCACACTGGCTCCTTACCATTTTATCTGTGTTATAACGAGAAGCAAAACCAATTCCAGACTTCCTCTGGTGACCAAGCCAGAATATTTCAGTTCCCATTGATAAATTCGGTGTAACACTCTGAAACACAAAAAGGTTGATGTTTCATTGTCAAGACAAGAGTAAATAAAGAACAATTTAACTTCATAACCATACTTGTGCCAGCCTGGCAATGTAATATTTTAATGTACAATAAAAACTGCAAAATATTTTAGTTGGCATGAACATGTACTTGCCCCCTTCATTACAAAGTTTACTCATATGTGAAGCAAAGTTATCTAATAGACAAATATGCTTGCCATTTAGCAATGTATATAATTAGAATCCCAAGCCCGATATGTTTGAGACCAAGGATTCAAAAACCGGAAACAGGAAAAATATCGAACCCCCTCCGGTACCGGTTGCCGGCGGTTACCAATTTTAAACAGGCCAAATTTCATGAAACAAATTTTAAACTAAAAAATTGAATTTGGCCAGTTTTGATCGATCACTGCTTGGTTTGACGATTCTGCATGTGAATTACTGTTCATCAATTTAGATTCAAATTTTAATTTTATAACTTTTCCGGACCAATATTTTTATACTGGTCTGGGCCAGTATGGCCGGTTACCACCAATTTTTTTATCCTTGGTTGAGACCAAGGATCAAAATCTCGATCGGAGAGAATCTCGCTAACGGCCGTTATCCGATTCTGCGAGATATGGAAATCAAGGAAAAAACATTTCGAAATTCGACTACTGAGATTTGAATTTGGGATCTAACTGCCGGGAATTTGAATTTGAATTTAATTTTGAAGAATTCCGACCGGTCTTTTGGATCCTGGTTCCCACCGAGAATTCTGGTAACCGGCGGGATTTTGATCCTTGGTTGAAACCAATGAAAATTGTGAACAGTACTGGCATAACTGTATATTTGCAATACAAAATGATCAAATGCATAAATTTTACTATGGCCAAGTTATTTCTAAATTGATATTGAACTTAACGCCTTAATCTTATTAAGTCTGTGATCCAAAAGTATAGTTTGTTTCTAGTCAAAATATAAAGCCAGCGCATGGTTCGAACGAACCAATACTGCAAAATAATCTGCATAATCACAACCAAGGATCGAAATCCCGGTCCCGGTGCAAATCGATCGGTGGCCGTGCTGATGTGAAACGATTCTGAAAAAACCGAACAAAGTTCAAAATTTGAATTTTAAATTGCGGAGTTTGAAAAAGGATTCTGGGAAGCGATGTAAACGGTTACTCCAAAAACCGGTCAGAAAAATCGGAAAACCTGATGAATGATTAGGTTACAAAGTTGGTAGTATCTACTGGCATGATCATCAATGATTTGATCCGGCAATTGGAATAATGCAAATATTAATTAGAAAGTGTTTAATGAAGTGCATATTTAGCTCATACAATACATAATCTAGCATATTTAGCACATACAATATGTAATCTAGTATATTTAGCTCATATGAAGTGCAAACCGGCCGGAACAATAATCCAAGCATATTTAGCTTATACAATATGTAATCTAGCAAAAAAAAGGCCTAAACCAACCTAGCAAGTGCATTATGCGATCATAAACGTAAATTTGAATTTGAAAAATTTCGGCTGATTACTGTTCACCCCGGTAACCGCCGGGATTTCGATCCCTGATCACAATATCAAGACAGTAGGATTATACGATAAAAGTGACCAGAGATCACACGTTTAGGGAATAAATATAAAAGAAGCTCAAATAGACAGCAAAGAGCAAAAAAAAAGTGAGTACTAACACATGAACTGAAGTTGCTGAACGGAATGGGCAGAATTTAAACAATCAATATTGAAGGAACAAATGGACAACTAAGTACAATTTTAATATGATCATTTTCCTTATTCGCTTCCCTAAGGTGCTCAGGTACAGTGTGATGCTGTTAAAGTAAACCAAACTGCACTATAAAGATCTTTACCTGAATATAATTTGCCCCATAGAACGCATTGTTTCCAATTTGAAATTGTGTTCGATAGTCTGTGCCCTATAAAAACATGTGAATTGTTAAGAGAACTAGATATCAGATGGAAGCAAGCAATAAAAAAGTAGTTTGCCGATTAAGCATGCTAATAAGTATTGCTTATAGAAGCATTGTAAGAAATACTGACCTTGTAGTCAAAGTTGAACATCCCTTGGGAGTAATGCGGCTCATGGGTAAGCTGGGAAATTGGCAACCATCAGCAAAATAACGGGAGAAAAACAGTCATCAAAGAAAAGAGGACCACAGCATCAAATTCAACTACCTGTGCATTTATTTTCAGCGTAAGATTATCTGTCAGATCACATTTCACACGAGCATTCAGCCTTCCATCAGTCATCACCCTTCCAATGAGCATTAACTATATAAAATTTCGTAAACAATTACAATTTACAAATTACGTTCATACATACACCATTCTGCAAAATTGTGATGCCATAATATCGAACATCATGAAAACAAACCTTTGGATCTAGAAAATTGGCACCAAATTCGTAATGTGCTGTTGGAACTTTTATTGTTTCAGATGACTGAGACGGAACTTCTAAGGAGCCCATAAAAACACTGTTGAAGTTGTCAGAATACATGATACATAAGAAAGACAAAAACATATTCACCAACGTTATGCATTTGCCTTACCTGTGACTAAGTGAGAACTTCTGATTTAACCCTTTTGTGAAGTCAAACCTCAATCCTTCGAAAAGTTCAGGCTTCAAAGACACTGCAAATGGAGCATGTCAGTAGACCTCATGAAAGTTTAATATTGCACATGCACAGTAGCAGGTACACAACAAAAGAACAAATCAAGCAATTACACTTCCTTACAAGTCTAATGTTGCATACTTAGTCACGTAACTAATATTTCAAGGAAATATGAAGACCTCAATAAAGACCACGTTAACCAAAACGGTCACACCGAAAGCAGTGTTGAAGTAAGGTGTGATTGAGGTTGGGGAAAGGTAACTTATGGGATGGAATTATGTTTGCAGCTGCTCTTGTCGATTATTAAGATATACTAAGCAATGTCAAACCTTGGAAAGCAGCACTGCATGCGTGTTCAGCCACAATAGCAGGTTACCCACTGCAGATAGAAGGTTTTTCATTTTTGGGATCATTCTTCATTATGTAGGTTTGAATCTATGGGAAATCTATCGCGTGTCTAGGCGCGTGATAGTCTTAGCGTGCATCGCTTTTCAGCCGTCTGGTCGAGTGATGGACGAACAGACAAAGAGCGGGGACATTTTGTCGTGCGCGCCTACCACTACCATCCCCATCCTCAACTTTCCCCACTTCCACCCTGTCCTCTCCACTCCCCTTGGTCTCTCCCCGTTCTCCCAGATCTCGCTCGCCCCAAATCCCACCGCATCTTCCCCGTCAATGAGCCCCCACAGCATCGCACGAGGGGAGCAAAACGGCAATCCCTCACCGTGCGCAGCATTAAAGCAAGCGCGAGAAGGCCCTTCCATGGGAGTTGTGCAGCGGAGGGCGCGCTTGAGCAGCATCCCCCGAGACGACACTCAGCGATGAGCCAAGCATGAGCATAGATGGAGCGGCCCGAGGCGGCAAGGGAGGGGCCTATGCAGCATAGATCCAGTGGCGATAATGGATTGGTGCTCTCTCCATCTGGTGCAGATCAAGCGGCGACACGACAGCTTCGATTTCAGTGCATGGTGAAGAGGCCATGGTGACATTGAGCATTGTGGAGCTCGAGCCAACGCTGGCTAGCACGGCCAGGAACAAGGCGAGGTGGTGCCACATGGCATGGCCCAAAGGGATGCATCATAGGCCGACATGGTTGCATCGCTCTCAATGGTGCACGGCGGCAAGGCGCGACCATGAGGACAGGAGTTGCTACCCTTCGGTGTCGTCTCGTGGAGAATTGATTCCGAGCAGCCACAGTAGAGCGCAACGATGACCCAGTCGTGACCAGGAGCAGCACGATGATGTTGTGGTAGCACGTGGTCCGGCAGCGAGGTCACCGAGGTGGGCATGAGCCAACGCAACATGAGGTGGCAAGGGCGTGCACATGCCTGTAGTCAACGCTCCAAAATCAAACTTGACAATTGGTCGTCAGTGGGGAACTGGCTCCGCAGAGGCAGCCACCGTCAAGATGACGTCTGCATCGTGCCATCGGAGTCCTCCGTTGGACGAGGCAACGGGATGGGGATGGCCTTGATGAGGGCAAAGTCGACAGTAGACTGCATGTAGAACGAGTGCATCGCCACCCGAGGTGAAACACTTTGTCCAAACTAATTATACATGTTCTTCGTTCTGTAGATTAACTTTTGGATGTTGTTAGTGGATTCTTTAGATTAGCTAATGCTACTACTATTAGGAATCAATCAATTTTTTCACTCAAACGTCATGGCTAACTTTCATATGTTTGATGTGTTTATACTATCTCCATATCGCATATTTGTCCTTGGCCTCGGGAGTATCCGTTTCAATATATTTGTCTATCGAGGGAATCTTGAGTGTAGTTGTTGCAGTTTTTCACTCTGCCCTTATTTAAATGTTTTGGACGAGGTTTAGTGGTTGTGGTATGTCATTTAATAGGGGTATGTATGGTCATTCCTCATTAACTATCTCTTAGATTTAATGCTTCCTTGGTCTATGCGCATAGTGGGTTGTGGACATATATTGTGAAACGGAGGGAGTATGAAGGACATTAATGACTATCCTGGATTGCACTTAAATGCAATGTTCACAAAGGCGCTCGGCGCTAGTCGGATAGTGGACCGGTGCCTAGCGCCTAGGGTGCCTAGGCGGTCGACTAAGAGGGACGCCAAGGGTGAAGGCGAGGAAGCGAGCGCAGGAGTGGAGCTACCGACAGAGGCGAGGCGGGAGGAGTAAGCGAGAGAGGCGAGGCGAGGGAGCGAGCGGGAGGCCTGGCGAGATGGGAGAAGAGCGGCGATGCGTGCTCACTACGGAGAAGTGCCTTGTGGGACGCCATGAGACGGGAAGTGAGCGAGTCACCGGAGACCTCGGCGGCGACCACGAACATCGAGCCTTGCCATGCCGGCCGTCGTGTTCACCACCCGAGAAGGCGGGCGAGCAGGCGCATTGGCGACGCCGCTTTCGTGGACGCTTGGCGGTGGTGGTGCCCGACGGCTACAATCCATCGCAACATCGGCGTCAACACGTACGTGCACCTCTACTCGTGACGCCTGTGGCGGTGGTGGCGTTGGGTCAGTCGGCAATGTAGCCCGCTGCGGTGGGGAGCGCGAGGGACGCAGGGAGGCGACGGCGATGGTCTCGGTGGCCATCTGCATTGGAGAGAGAGAGGAAGAAATAGGGAAAGAAGTTGGCGAGGGGAAAGAAGCCCAACACAAGTATCAGCATGCTGGGTCATGTGGGCCTGCGATGGCAAGTAGTACATGCGTAAACTGAAGCCCGAGTTGTAAAACCCTAGAGTGGAGGGACTGTGGCGCGTGCTTCCTTTTCCCGACCGCGCAAAATATCCGGCAATGTGGAGGAAGAATCGGCCGCCGGCGGTGGATTCTCCTCCTCCTCCTTCCTTTTGCTGCTTCTCCGCTGCCTTCTACTGCTTCTCTGCCGCCTTCCTTATGCTGCTTCTCTACCGCCTTCCTTCTGCAATTTGCCTCTGTTCTTCCTCCTCCTTGCGACCACCGGTCGCCGCCTAGCAACGCTCCGACACCAAGTCAGCCGCCTAAACCACCAAGTCGGCCGCCCATCGCCTGCTTTGGACCGCCTAGGCGGGCTACCGCCTAGGCAACCGACTTTGGCCCTTGTCTCAGCGGCCATCCGACACCGGTTTCGCAAACACTGCTCAAATAAGAACTTATAATTTTGTAAGATAAGATAATTTTTATGCGTACCCGACTTAACTTTCCTTCTTAAGACGATAACTTAAGGCGAATACGAAGATAACTTAATTAAGCGAGAACATCAAGTTGTGTTTTTCCCTGAGAATGGTAAAAAAAAGGTTGCACATATGTGTGTTGCTGTTTTCTTTTTGTGTGTGTGTGTGTGTGTGCAACTACATATACCTGATCAGCTATAACTTCAGTTAAAACTGCAGGAGGGCTTATAGAACTTTTGGTGGTAAGTTATTAAAAATGCAGATGGTAACTTAGGATGCAACTGATGTTATTTTTTGAACTTACAAACTCACAAACCGATGGTTATTTTGAACATAGGTTGGTAATTTGGTAAAACCACATACGATAACTTAGGGTGCAATTGAGGGTAATTTTGAACATGATAACTTTGTAGAATTAGGGTGGGAAGTTCTTGCAATTCTAGGTGTTAAGTGTAACAAATGGTAATATTTCTATACCGTATCAATGTGCATCATCTGGTGAGAAAAATGAGTAATTGTTGTAACCAAGGATCCAAACCCCGTTTCCGGTGGAAATCCCGGTCGCTGGCCGGAAAAAAAAACCGGCCGGTTACCGGATTTCCCGTAAAAAAATCCGGACAAAATTCGCTTGAATTTGCTTAAAAACCAGCCGAAATTCAAAAATTAGAATTGGAATTTGTGAAACCAGGAAAAACCGGCCGGTTTTTCCTTTCGATCCCATCGTGGCGATTCACGGTGGTGGTAACCGTGTTTTTTTCATGGTTGTAACTAATAAGTTAGTTTATATTCGGTACATAAGTGAAATAGTTAGCTTGAAGTTAGAATGTGACCATGATGTGGTAACTTAGAAGGCAAATACTAGATTTTAGAAATCGTACGCACTTGATAACTTACCAAGCACGATGAGGTAACAATGTGATCATCAGGTGGTAACTTCCGGAAGGCACATACTAGATTTTAAAAATAGTATGCACTTGATAACTTACAAGCATAATATGGTTACAATCTGATCATGAGGTGGTAAAAGGCCAACTTGTTTCATTATAGGATGGAACAAGTACTTGTAGGGTCTAAATTAGGGTGGTAACTTGGTAAAATATAAGGTGGTAACCTAAAGTGCATCTAATGGTAAATCAAAACAGCTAAGAAGAAATTTTTGAACAACGACAAACAACCAGTATGAGTAGGCAAAATTTTAAGCAAATTAGCCATTATGTAAGGAACAATCATTGTTTTGATGTAAGTAATTGCTCATCAGCACTGTCTTTGTGTTTTTTTCATGCAAACATGGCAGATAAATTATTTCCAGTCTTGGCTCAAGAAGGAAGTTTTAGCATTTTGCTTGGTAAAAAATCTGACAAAGAATGGTTACTAAATAGAAACTGTCAGTAAGTTCAATGGAAACTGAATACCAATCAATCACTTCTGGTTACAGCTCTGAGCTCTGAAGTGTGGTTTGTGATGTAATTGTGTGGAGAAAGGAACCTTTTTATTGTTCTGGATGATTTTTGTCGATGTAAGCTGGTATCATTTTTTATCTGCAACATATCATGGACATGATTGATTTGTGTTTTCATAGGTAAACTGTACATATGAAGAACCTAAGGCTGTGGATAAAAACATGGGGATGTACAGATATAGTTGCTGATTACTTGTGTGCGTCCTTTTCTATTTTTTGGATCTTATCCTTGATCTTGACTGTTTGATTTCGCTCTTGCCCTTTTCCTTTGAACTGAGATGGTTAAGTTGGCAATGTTTGGGGAGAATTTTGATGTTCTTGTTTGCTAGAGCCAAATTTGTTAGCCCCCAATCCTTCAGCGAGAGAGGAACCTCTGCGTGCGGGTGGGGGTGATTAGCGTAAAACCAGAGACTGAATTTGCCATGTGGCTGCGCCAAAGAAAAAGGAAACGCGCGAGGTGGGGTGCGCGCTAAGACTAACGCTCACCCAGTCGCGCTGTAGTCGGTTCCTTGAATCTAAGTAGTTCAAAGAGATCTTTAGACACTCAGGGTAGTGCAAGAACTCATTGGTAGGAAATAAATCTCAAGGCAGTTGGAGCATGGACGTAACATATATAAGTTTTTCCCCCTAAATTATGTTACCTATGTTCAGTTGCCTGATCATAATATCCTCTTTTCTAATTCAGTGTGCCAGAAAAGCTCGGTAAACTTTATTGAATACTATCATTTGAGCCACAGAACTTGGGCTGTTGGGCAGCAACGCGACACTGGAAAAGAATGCATTAGGTCATTTGGGAAATCAGGAATGACTCAACATAAAAATATAAAGTATAAGTTAATCACCAGAAGAGCCCTTTCTTAAGCCTAAATCGCAAATGTTAACATGACCAGGATGCTCCACTCAGGATCCTTTTGGAACAGCAGTGGGGTACTTAGGGGTGAGTTATGGAGAATATTGCCATATGTAACAAGATATTACTGTTACATGAATAGTTAGAGTAGCACTTAGGTGCTCTCCTAGGAACAAGTTTGCACAAATGTCACATGGATAAATCTTGGACACTCGCTAGCTTTAAAGTTTTTTTAGGAGTGCATTGAGGCACTTTTTGAATAGTAAACAAATGTCAAATCCAAAATTGAAACTTGGAAAGTGTAGTGGAGTTTGTGGAACGCACCAGCAATACCAATCAGTGTCTCAGGCTCTCGCCAGCATACAGAATGAATGGTGAGACTTAATGCCTCCCGAAAGGAAAAAAAATGCCATCTAAAGCGGTAGCCAGCGCACGGCATAGTGAATATTCTATTCATAATATCCTTTTTTTTTAACGAACGACCATTCTATTCATAAAATCCACACGATATACGAAACACCAAACCATTCCTAGGAAGCTAGGACTCACATCAAAGCATCGTAGCAGCAGCAACAATCAACGAAGCGCTGAAGCACTACACATTTCAGATCCAACAACAAACTATCAAATATATAAAGCAGCAGCCTAACAATTGACCCACGTCAAGCAATCGAATCGCGACCGAGGAACCCACTACATCACGAATTCATCACCAAACACATGAGAACACACACACACACACACACACACACACACACACACACACACACACACACACACCAGGTAGCGATTCGCCAATGCTGCAGCAATTCACACGCAGGAGCAGTCAAAACGTTAAAACTGGAGGGGGCAAGGGGACGAACTGAGGGCCTCGCGCTGGATCTCCTCGAAGGGCACGGGGCAGGGGAGGTTGAGGTAGTCCACCTTCACCTCCTCCTTCTTCTCCTCCCCGTCCGGCTTCGGCGGGAGGATCCCGGCCAGCCCGGGCCCATACGGCGGCGCGGCCACGTGGGGCTGCGCTGGAGGAGGCGGCGGCGGCGCTGCGGCGGAGGCGACGGATCCCATGGCAGCGAAACCCTAAGGCTAAGGTTCTGGGTGGGCTCTCGTCTCCCACCTCGCGACGCGGAGGCGGCGGATTTTTTGAACCTAACCCCCTACCCTATTCCTCTCTAAGTTCGGTTCAGCCTAGTGCTGGCCAAATGGGCCGCCCAGCCCGACACGGCACGGGCCCAGCTAGGCACGGCCCATTTAGGCACGGCTCATTCCGGCCCGTGTACTATTCGTGACCGGGCGGACGCCTATGGGTCGGGATGGCGGCTCGAACGCGGCCCGACGGTATTCGTCTTTGTCTTGGCCCAAGACCTGCCCGTTTGGCCGTCGGACGAGATCGACTGTTTGGCCCGACGGCAATCGAACAAAAAATCCAAAAAATCCAAAAAAATTATAAAAATGTGTAGAATTCAGAAGTAGACATGAAATTTTAAAAAATTGAGACAATCATATTAAAAATGTAATAAAGAGCTTTATTGATGTCCATTGGTCGCCTCGTTAAAACCTTTGTCAAGTAAAAATTCAAAATGAGAAAACCTTGGCAAAGGAAAAAGAGTCTGACCTATAGCTCTACAATTCTACATACATGATACATCTTTGTTTACATGTGTGTGTCATTGTCTAAATCTGAGACTTTCGAACACCTCCGACAACTCTGGATTTTCCACAGAGTGTTGTGTTCATGAATCACTTGTTCCCGATCCTTCACAGTTAGAAGGATTTCCACCATCTCACTTGTGAGACTTGTTCTTCTTTCCTCCAATATTCTTCCGAAAAGACCGAAAGCGGACTCGGAGAAATCGTAGAGCGAAGCAGTTAACACATCACGTGCAAGTATGGATAGCACGGGATATGTTAACTTATGGGCTTGCCACCATTGCAAGATGTCGAAGCCTTTTGCGTTGAAATCCACCGTATCATTTGTCCGGATAGGTGGATAGTTCCCGCTCCTTGTGGCTCTTGGTCGGCGGTAAAGGCCGCGAAGAAGAAGAAGGGCGAAGACCTTGACTGGACACGGAGGAAGAGGCAGAAGATCGTGCCCCACATACTTGTCTTCCCACTCGAGGTAGGGGACTCTTGGAGGTCGTTCTTGCGGACTCCGGAACTTATTTTCATACCTTTGGTAAACCTCGTTTAGCCGAAACGAACTTCGCAAAATAGTTAGTATAGTCTAGCCAGTAGCATCACTAAGAAGATCAAGTCTGATTACCAAATGCACCCATTTTAGCCCTAGGATCTAAAACAAATGCAAATGCATATAGGTAAGGGATTTCTCTCCAATATTTAAGGTATTTAGATTTCATGGAAACAATAGCCTCACGTAAAACTAAGTCAGTTTCATACATTTTCAATTGAATAGCAATCTGTAAGATAGTATGCACAATGATAGGAGATGTTGGATAGTAGACAGCGGACAAAGCAACAGTTGCCTTGTAAAAAATTTCTAAAAATGACAGTACCTTCTCAGCAACGAACCAATGTTGCTCAGTTAATAGCAAATTACCGTCAGTGCTAGGATAGTGTGTTTGAATAAAAACAGAAAAAGTGCTCTTGTATGGTAAAAGATGCTTAAGCATGAGGTAAGTAGAGTTCCACCTTACCGGCATGTCCAAACCGAACTTTCTTGGACGCACACCCATCGCCCTGCAGAAGTTCTTATATTGTGCTATTCTTACGTTAGAATTATTCAAGAAAGAAATCGCATCGCGAAAAGCTCTAATATACGGACTCAACCTCTTCAGACCACATTTGACTATAAGGTTGATAATATGACAAGCGCATCGTTGATGTAGCAAGAACGAATCGGCATATGTACTCAACATTGAAGTAAGAATGTCCATGGCCCTAGAGTTTGAAGCGGCGTTGTCTAAGGTAATTGCGAATATTTTATCTGTAAGACCAAAGTCTTCCACGACTTTGATAATACAGTTTGCAATATTCTCCCCCGTGTGTGCTACATCAATTAATTTCAAACCTATAATCCTTTTCTCCATTACCCAGTCGTCATTAACATAATGCGCAACTACACTAAGATAATCCTCCCTAGCCCGACCACTCCATATGTCCAAGGTCAAGGCCACCGAAAATGTGCACGTACTAAATAGTTCCTTTATTTTATTACGACGTTCATTATAGTATTTCACTAGATCCCTTGTTGTTATGCGTCTAGAAAGCGGAAGAAAATCTAGGATTATCGCGATCCTAATGTAATTTTGGAAAGAAGCGAGACTCGTCAAAGCCTAACGGTAAATCCTCGAAGCAATTAAGCGACGAGAGAGATTGGCGGGCTACGAGGATCGTAGTCCCGACTAGATCTGCATCTGCGTCGGGGTTGTATTGCGTGCTTGCAGTGCGTCGCCTCATCGCCAATCCTTGCTTGGTTCGACACCTTGTAGCATGTCTAAGCAAGTGCCCGTTCCACTGTAGACTTTGAGACAATTCATTGCGACAAATTTTACAAATAGCATATGGTACCTCATTTCATTGCGTCTTCTTTGGGTGGTCTGTCGAAATTCTCCCACACTCCGATGTAGACGGTCTCGATCTCTTTGCTCGGTTCTCGTTGAGCACGATCTCGATGTCGAGCCCGATGGCGGAGCTCAATGACTTGCTCCTCCGGTGAAACCTCCGGTTCGTTTGAGGCGAGCATGAGCTGCCTCCATAGACATAATTTCGTCAGATGAAAGTCCGAACTCACTAAGAGCAAAGCTATCGTAAGGACTGTCCATAACGAAAACTACAAAATCGAAACTAACATTATTACTACTTTAATCTTAGCATAACAATAATTGACAATAAAAGTATTACAAAAATAGTATTGCACCTCTTTCACGACTTTAATTTAAAATTGAAATTTCCAAATTTTGGCACAAATTTTTTGAATTTTGCCAAATTAGCTCAATACGGATTTGAATTTGCACAACACAATTTCAAAGAGAGATTAGAGAATGAAGGGGTGCTGAATGAGGGGGGGTATGATGCCTATTTATAGGAAAAATTTCGGATTTTTGCAAATTTTTGCTATTTTTAAGCCCTAACGGTAAAAATATGCACTCAGCGGTCAAAAAATTAGTCCAACGGTAAAAAAAGCGGTTTTTTTTTTAGGTGCCGTGCCGTCTTCGGCATGGCCCACGGTCCGACACGCCCGACAACCCGGCCGCGGCCCGCCTTCTTCTACTACAGGCGTCGCCCTCATGGCCTCGCCTCTCTCCCGTTCGCCGCCTCGCGTCGTCCGTCCTCGCCTCGGCCTCATTGCTCGGCTCATGAGGAGGCGACCCTCCGCCCGCCGCCTCCTCGCCTCCCCTCCCGATGGCAGTGCGACCCGCGCCTCCTCGCCTCCTGGCATGGCCGACCCCACCGCCCTCCTCGCCTCGGCATGGCGCCGCCTCGACCTCGTCGACCGGCCGCCTCTGGCCTCCATCTTGGCCGCCTCGGCGCCTCGTCGACCCACGGGACGCCGCCTCCTTGGCTCCTCGCCTCCCGAGGTCGTCTCCTCAGGCCGCCTCGGACGACCCCGCCGTCTCCTCCGTCGCTCGGCCAAGAAGACTGCGTCTTGTGGTGCATTGCTGCTCGCCCGCATCTTCCTCCCTCCGCTCCGGACAGCAGGCGTCCACAGGCCCTCGGCCCTCGGCCTCCTCGGCTCCTCCTCCTCCATGACAGCAAAGACCCTGACACCTCCTCCTCCTCCTCCTCCCTGACGGCCAAGAAGATAAAGACCTCCTCCTCCTCCGACCCTTGACGGCCAGAAGACTGCGCGCCGCCCGGCCGGCTCCGCCTCGCCTCATCTGGAGTGCCCGTGCCGCATGGTGTGCGTGTCTTGGTGCCGCCATGCCGTTGCGTACTGCACTGCCCAAGATCGTTAAATCTTGCGTCTTGGCCACCGACCAGCGTCTTAGAGGTGGCGGCCCGTGCGCGACACTGGGGCCTCGTCTTGGCACGACGCCCATGAACGATCGCGTCTTGGGGCCGTGCTCGTCTTGCAAGCCGCCTCTGATGGAAGGCTTCGTCTTGAAGCCCATTTGGACAAAGACTAGTTCATGACCTCTTGCTCACTGCGCGCTGCGTCGGCCACGTTCTTTGGGTTTTGGGAGGGTTTCTTTTCTCCCCTGCGGTTGCTTGACATGGTTTTGGGCTCCACTGTCAGTGGAACTATGGTGGGACTTTAGTGTAAGGCTGGTCAAAGATTGTTTATGCTATTAGTATATATTTTTATCCGTAAATTAGATGCTAAAGTGAAAATAAGACCATCTCTAATGTGTTATTTTAGCCGATTCAAAGAAAAAGAGAGAATGTATTGAATGAATTCAATACATTAGAGGAGTTGATTCTAACAAAAAAAAAAATCTTAAAACCGGACTTTACATAGGAGTTAATTCAAAGCATTAAATGAGAGAGAGATAGTGATGTTGAGAGATGATATTATTTTTTGTGGTTTTTTAATGTAACGTGGGTCCCAGTTATTAGTAGGAATTGAATCAATACATTGGAGAAAAACAAGCTCAGGTCCTTGAATGCTTATGTGATATCTCTTTAAATCGACATCGGTTCAATACACTAAAGATGCTCTAATACAACTTTATTAAAAGTTTAGAGCAAGCATGTATTATTTATGTGATATTATTTATGTGATTTAGAGCGGTGAATAACATGTATTAAGTTAAATTGAAAAAATGATTTGAATTGGTATTAGAATGAACAAAGACAGATTTCAAAAACTTTTAGAGGTGCAACTTAAACCTTAGCATTTCTAATGTTGGACGTCACTAAAGCAAGGTCATTTCAAGATGATGAACCTAGGTCCGTATTCGGTTAATTAGATGTGTCAAGTCAACCATATTTTAGACCTCCGTATGAGCCATAAGCCAATTTTTTGCTACCTTGACTAGCCATAGGTATCTTAATTTTCCCAAGCCCGCGTGGGCCTGAACTAAGTTGAGGAATTATTGCTTGATCAATCACACTAGGATGTTTGGTGCGCTTCGCTGCACCTGTGGCAACAATGCTCTAATGACAGCTCTAATGACATATGGGGTGAGTATTTTTTTTGTGCAGAAATGAATGCGTAGTTTGTAGGTTTATGTGATCCTTCTACGAGAATTGTTTGTTTGTAAGAAGATTCTAGTCTAAGCAATGTCATTAAGCTATAATCAATAGGAAATCAACATCTTGTAAAGCTAAGCGGCTTATAAGTAATATAGACGGGACGAAATAACAGTAGCGGATAATACTGAACTTACATTATGTATGTCAAACATGTTGAATATACAAACTAACAACAGTGGATAATAACCCACTACTGTAGATTCAATAACGAACGTAGTGGATTGAGCTTACATAATGAAAATGCTTGGAATAACAAAGACAAAAAAAACATTATAATGCATGAGAAAAAAGAGACTGGAACTACCAGTGGATTGAGCTTTACATTATGTATGGCAGACATGTTGAATATACATAGCTCTGTCGCTCTATAACATACATACAACGAGCAAGGAACTAAGGAAAAAACAACATACATGTGAAAGTCTGAGCAAAGGGCATATTTGAAAGAACTAAAGCGTACAATTACCATGACATATCAAATCACATAACAGCAGATAATCTCATAATCATGGGATTGGGTTCGGTAAGCATAAAAGGGAGAATGAACCAGTAGAATTATCTTGATGTGCGCTTTGGCTCCCTAGCTGGAACTCCTGCTTTAATTTATAAAAAAACATATCAGGTCTGACAATGATCCAACATCAAAAAAGGTGCATCTGTGACAATCTGGAAATAGCAGTCTCCATAGGCAACAAATCATGTAAAAATGACAGATTTAGCACATTGTGTTGTCCAGCAATCTTTCTAAATCGGATATAACTGCAGACAACAAACCTTCACTATTATCAACTAATACAACTGTAGATAGTGTTAACTCTATCTAGATTACATTTATGATCTCGTAAGCATAAGCAGTCATTGTTAAATGGCTTACAGCTTACACGCATGGAACTGTGCAGATGTAGAGTTATGCACATTCCATCTATTGAGATCTTAGAAGAGGTGGCACATCCACACACATAAACCCAAGAGGCTTTTTTTTGCGAGGAATGGCAGGTCATTTTAATATAGAACAAACTAAATTTTAAAGAGAATAAATTTCTACGTTAAACAAGGAATTTTCTTCAGATCCCATATAACACTTTTTTTTTTGCAGAATTACTTCAGTGTGAGCATAATGCGCATTTAGCCTGTTGGAACTGAATCACTCAGCTCCCTCTCTCTCAATCTCTATCACAGAGATGTATACACATGCATATGAGATAAGCACACATACACACGCATGGGAGGTGCAGTGGGACTACATTTTTCTTCTCTATTTCTGTGTTCTCCAACAAACTGATGCAGTGCGAATAAATACAACAGGTGAGCAAAAGCTTCAGCCCATAACTCATGCAACACACTCACACGATGCGCACAACTCGTTCCACTAGTTCACTGACTTGACTAAGCCCTGCATGCACTAGTCGATCGTGCTCCTACAACCCAGGATGACCAGGTACTCAGCTAACAACTCATAACGTTCACATGCAACAACCAATGACATAACTAGCTAATGATGCTACTAACCCATATCCTAATCAACTATTCTCCAGGAGGTGCATTACTTGGCCTGCTCGATGCACTTCTCATGCAGCTAACATATAGATGCAAAACTACTACTTTGTCAAGATTAAACCCAACATAGCCTACTCCTAACATAATTCAACAAATTTTCTTCTTTTGGCAATTCGAAGAGAAAGACAATCTACTTGTTTTCAGTTAAGAACTACATAGCTCCATATTATCAAAATGAAGAGTTGAGAAATTCATAATATTTTGAGGCCTTGACAAAAAAGGAATTGTAAGATGTTGTCAAGCTAACAGTACATACCGGCGAAACAGGACGTCAATGACTAATGTTGGTGTCGAAATGATCTGCTTGTGGAAGAACATGAGCCTATCTGGCTATAGTTAGAAAACCACTGGCAAATCTACTCGTTTTCAGTTAAGAACTACATAGCTCCATATTCTCAAAACGAAGAGTTGAGAAATTCAGAATATTTTGAGGCATTGACAAAAAAGAAATTGTAGGATGTTGCCATGCTAACAGTACATACCGGCGAAACAGGACGTCAATGACTAATGTTGGTGTCGAAGTGACCTGCTTGTGGAAGAACATGAGCCTATCTAGCTATAGTCAGAAAACCACTGGCTTTGCAAGCAGCTTTGGCCAGAAATATCACGAAGAAGAACCAGCAGTGGCAGTAAAGACAACTAGGACCACATCCCAGGATTGGCCAAATAAGGCATCTGCGATTCGAAGTATTGGTATAGGCTGTAAGAGATGTGTTGAAAATTCTACCCGTGGACGCACATTTTCACGGAAGATGGAAGATGAACACACGGCAGGAACACGGAAAGTTTTGCGAGACCGCAACTGCTTGGTCTCTTTTCACTTTTGTTCTCTGTTATTCACTCCACGCGCAGACCCTCAAGAGCGAGTTCGAGGCTTTGCGCATGAAGGGAACGGAGTCGGTGGACAACTTCGCCGTGAGATTGACGACTCTCGTCAACCAGATTCGTGGTCTTGGTGAAAAGATGGAGGAGAGCTACGTCGTGAAGAAGCTTCTCCGCGCTGTCCCGAGCAAGTACCTGCAGATTGTCTCAACCATTGAGCAATTTGGGGACTTGAAGACAATGATGGTGGAAGAAGCGATCGGCCGTCTCAAGGCGTATGAGGAGCGTCTACGTGGTATGAGCGGCAACAACGACGACGAACAACTTCTCCTAACGCGCGCCGAGTGGGAGGCCCAATCGGCGAAGAATAGAGACGGCGAGCCCGGCCGTAGGAATCGTAAATTCGATAAGGCTAAAGTAAGATGCTACAATTACAACAACTATGGGTATTTTGCTTCCGAATGCCGCAACAAGAAGGAGGAACAGGCGCATCTCATGGAGGCGGATGCCGACGATGAACCGATGCTGCTGTGAAGCCATCTTGATTAGGGGGAGATTGTTAGGAATAATCAAGTTCGGCAGTTTTGCATGCATTAGTTGAGTTGGTCAGTTTGTTAGTCATGTTAATTAGTTTTGCATGAACGGATGCATTTAGTTGAATAGGTACTCAATGCGTGTGTTATTAGTGTGTGAGTGCATGAGTTACTAGTGTGTGAGTGCATGGGTTACTAGTGCATTAGTGTGATATTAGTGGTAATACGTTAGTGTTGCATGAGTGCTTTATATATCGCTGCAGTTATGTTGTTTCAGTGTGGAGTGAATAACAGAGAACAAAAGTGAAAAGAGACCAAGCAGTTGCGGTCTCGCAAAACTTTTCGTGTTCCTGCCGTGTGTTCATCTTCCACCTTCCGTGAAAGTGTGCGTCCACGGGTAGAATTTCCAACAAGATGCTCGCCTACATTTTTTCAGTTTCGAATTAGTGATATAAACTGCGAATGAATGAAAGGGGAACTGGCGAAAATGTAAGGGAAATGGAAGCTAAAAACATAGAGCACTTAATCACACGACATAAATCCAAAGGAAATTAGCAATATTATCAAAACAAAGAGTAAGAATAAACTGCAGGATGTTGCGACGATAACAGTGCATATTGTCGAAACAGGACGTCAAGACTAATGTTGGTGTCGAAATGACCTGCTTGTGGAAGAACACAAGCCTATCTGGCTACAGTCAGGAAACCATTGGCCTTCGCAAGCAGCTTCGGCAGGAAACAGCATGAAGAAGAACAAGCAATGACAGTAAAGACAACCAGGACCACATCCCGGAATTGCCCAAATAAGGCATCTGCGATTCCAAGTAGCGGTATAGGCTGTAAGAGATTACCAACGAATACTTACGATGCTTGCCTACATTTTTCTGTTTAGAAGTAGTGCTATAGACTGTGAATAAATGAATGGAGAGCTGGCGAAAATGAAAAGGAAACATAAACATAAAAATAGAGAGCACCTAATCATACGCTATAAATCAAAAGGAAATTAGCAGCTCTTCATATAAGAGAAACACCGCAATCTACATGTGGCTCTGCATGGTTTGGAAGCTTAATATCGCCCTCTAGCTGCTGCCTCTATCCTAAATCCCAGCATACACAAAAAAAAAAAAAAAGCTGACAAAAAAGGATGAGAAAGAGAGGGGATGAAGAAACTCAACATTGGCTCGCAACAACCGGACGACCACTACTCAGAAAAGGTCATCACAGATAGTTTCCTGAGCCGTCTGAGTTTATGGGTCAGTAATGACCCATGGTCATCACAAACGGTTTTCGAACCGTCTGTGATGCATATTATCAGAGACGGTTATTAACTCAGAACCATTTGTGATAATTGACTATCACAGTCGGTTTGTAGACAAAACCGTTTGTGCTATATATATTCTCTATAAAGTCTCCAAGCAAAGGTTATGCTTGTGTCTTTAAAACCGATATATATATATATATATATATATATATATATATATATATATATATATATATATATATATATATATATATATATATATATATATATATATATATATATATATTGTTCACCACTTAGGAAGTCGTGAGGATGACCACTGACCACGGGCAATTTCATCGAGCACTGCAAGTTTATGAGCGTGGTTGTAAGGATCAAATTACATCAAATTACGGATGTCGCCGATAGGTATTGACATCGTGTAATTTGATGTCCACGCTTCCTTACAACCACGCTCATAAACTTGTGCTCGATGAAGTTGCCCGTGGCTATCGCTCTCCGTAAATTTGTATGTTAATTGCAGCTTTACAAATTAGCTTAACCTTTACAAATATGAAAAGTTAATTACAGCTTTCAAAAGCAGAATACCATATAGGAACATACCATAAGATTAGTTACATGTACAAAAATTTGTATGTGTACAGACTGATGTTTTGCCCCATCCAAACCCACAGCATGAACTAAGCAAGATGCACAGAATGCACATATACTAATAGCCCTCAGTTTACATCACAGAGCAAGGGGAGGGAAAGCGATAGAGAGTAGAGGGGAGTAGTTACCTCAATGCGACGCAATACCGGCGGCAACACCTCCACCATGCATCAACCCACCTCCATTTCATTTACCATGCTTAATCAATAAATTAACCCACATCAGTAAATAATCAACTCGCATCAATAAACCAAAACAAGCCCAAGTATGAAACTAAATTGAGTCTAGGGAGGAGGAAGTCCCCAAACTACTGGACCTTAAACTAATAAACTAAAGATCAAAGTGACAGCAGTAGCAATTCATTAGAGCTCAAATATGAACTAATTATCAATTCAATTTCAGCATAAGACTATTAACATCATCAAGCAGTTCAACAGAGCATACAAATACTAATTTGCTATGCCTCCTAGTGCTAGGCACAGACAAATCACACAGAGCATACAAACATTTCTATCCACAACTAGCAGCATCAGCAGTCACACCCGAACACAACCCCATTCCCCACCTCCAGATCCATCCATCCATCCATCCAGCTAGCAGTCGCAGAGGGCAAGACAGCAAGGCCAAGGGTGCCCAAACCGACCATCAACCGACAAGGTAGCCTACATTGCAGCTTGGTTCACATGAATATGTACCAACAGCGCAAACCAATAGGTGATAGATCTGTCTTACCTCGACATTGTCGGTGTTGATGGTGAGGTAGGCGAGGCCGAGGTCGGTGGAGAGGTAGCAGGGGGAGGTTAGTGGAGAGGTAGCCGGGGTCGCGCACACTTGGGGGGGGGGAGGCAGCGTCACCGTAGTTGTGGCACGACAGTGACACTGCACAAGACACTCTTATCGTACGAGTGTCTTGTTCAGTGCATCGTGGTGTCACAATCGGCGGCGACGGGAAGAAGGGTGGCGTCAGCGACGGGGTCGGGTGGCGGCGTCGAGGTCAGGGGCACTCGGGTGGGGAGGGGAACGGATGAGAGTAAGGGCACTGGGGAGTGACGAGTTAGGACGCAAACCCTAGCGGGCTCCTACTAATAAAGAGTGATACTTATCACAGATGGTTCCATTACAGAACCGTCTGTGATATGGTCTCATATCACGGACCGTTGTATTATGAAATACTGCTGATTTTTTTTTTTGGAATTTACATATGGCCAAACAGTGCGGCCAGTCGCTTCTTACAAAAATTTTAAAAAGTAGAAACCTAAATAAACAGATTTTTTCTAGTGGTGGAGGTAGGCTGCTATCTCCGTCTTCAAAACTTCGTAGGCGGCGACGTCGACATCGGACGGTTCGTGATCATCAGTGAACGAAGCCCGAAACGCGTCCACCTGCTAACGCGCTCCTTCTAGTGTCTCTCGAAGATCCTCGGACTGTTGAATCAAGAAGAATTGAGCACATATGCTCTCTTCCCTTGCTTGAGGGGTCTTGGCATGGTCGACTCGGTCGCCCACTGCCTCGATTAAGCAGTCCAAGTGACGGCAAGCCTCCTGGAGACGTGCAACAACATTGTGGAGGACCGTGTCGATGACGCGATAAACTCGCTGGAAGTGGGAAATCACCCGGAAGACGCGACGGAGGAGGATATCAAGAAGGTGGAAGGTGGCCGTCACTTGCTTCGGCAAATCCTCGGACAGAGGAGTGAAGACACTGTTGAAATAGTGTCCTTCCGCAGCATTCGCCGACGTATGGCTGGAGAGGTGCTCGTAGAGTATGGCCAGGTAGGCCATCAATGCTGGCAATAAGGAAACAGAAGAGGGAGCCATTTCTGCTTTAGAGTTATATGTGGGGATGATCATCTTCGATGGTGGATGATCCATTTTATAAAACAAGGCATAAATTTGGCGCGTGAGACGAAGAGACGCGTCGGGGAGCCGAAGCGGCATTCATGCGATGAAGAGACGCATCGCCGACGAAGAAACTCAATGGGCAATGAAGAAACTCACCGGGAAGCTATAGCGATATTATCACAGACGGTTATAGTTAAGAATTGTCTGTGAAGTCTATAATTATCACAGACGGTTCGTGTTTAGAACCGTCTGTGATACTTCATATACGGTTTTTAATATAAATCATCTGTGATAGTACCTCTTCACAGACGGTTTTTAGGGCAAGCAGTAACACATACGGTTATCAATATGAACCGTCTGTGATGGCATATAATACAGACGGTTTTGGTCAACCGTCTGTAATGAGACGTCCAGTATTAGCCTTTTTGTAGTAGTGGACCAAGAAAAGACACAGCACATCAGATCAACGGTGACAAACGACGCTTGCCTACATTTTTTCTGTTTAGAAGTAGTGATATAGACCGTGAACGAATGAATGGAGAGTTGGCGAAAATGTAAAGGAAACAGAAACTAAAAACATAAGGCACCTAATCATACACCATAAATCCAAAGGAAATTAGCAACTCTTCATATAAGAGAAACACCGCAATCATACATGTGGCTCTGCATGGTTCGGAAGCTTAATATCGCTCTCTAGTCACGGCCTCTATCCTAAATCCCCGCATACACAAAAAAAAACAAGCTAAAAAAAAGGATGAGAAAGAGAGGGGACGAAGAAACTCGAAGCTGGTTCGCAACGACCAGACAACCGATGAAAGACGCATCACATCACATCAGCGGTGACAATTAAGTTTAGGGCAAGATAGCCTCTAGCCGTTGCCGTCACGCTGGTCCCCTCCCCATTGTCGCCAGTGTCACACGTCGCCTTGGCCCTGGCACCACCTCCTGTCCTTCTCGCCGTAGATCTGCTGTCTAGTCGCCCTAAAATGGATCGACGGTGGCAGGATGGGGCAACGGAGATAGTGGAGAAAGGGAGAGGAGGGGAAAGAGGGGCTGAAGCGCAGGCGCAGATGGCACGGTACGAGAAAAGGTTGACGGCGGTGGCGGAGAAAACGGGGAGAGCGGCGTGAGCCTTGGAAGCGGTCGTTCCTGCATAGGCGCCACCATCTCCTTCCGCTCCATCACCAGCCATACCATCCCTTGCCAACGGTATGTATGGGTCATCGATGGCACGGCCGATGCAGACAACGAGGTAGAGCGGGTCAGGACGAAGGAGAGGGTGAGGAAGGAAGTGGAGTAGGAGGGCGTGAGAGCGATTCATCGTCGGCGACAGTGGCGACGGGGATGGAGAGAAGCGAGGAGGCCGGGAGGAAAGAAGAGGACGACACATAGGCTGAGCATGGAGGCGGAGATCGCCAGGAAAGAAGAGGCCGGGAGGAAAGAAGATTGGATAAGACAGAGAGGTGTCGCAACTCGCAAGCGGTCTTGGATGAGGGCCAATGACCGGGGCAACCAAAGACAGAGACCGGCACTCAAGATGACGCGATGACCAAGCTAAGCGTGGCTAACGATCAGACACCGATCGATGTTTCGTGCACGACGTTCTACATGGGAACAACCTGAACGGGGACACGTGCCATGCTATGATAAGAGGACTAAATGTACAGCACACACTGCTACCCCCACCACACACAGTCAGGACTTGGGTTCAACGCTGAACTTAAGCAGCCCAAACACAAATGTGTTGAGGAATTACTGTGTAACATCCCATCTGTCCTAAGATTTCTGTCAGATTTCAAAACCCAAAAGGAATCATTCGGCTTTATTGATTCGCTCAAGCTTAACTTGGAATTTTAGAAATTTGGAGATTTAACTTGAATTAATCCAACTGCAATTAACCTCATCTGGTTTATCTTGAGTGATGGTGTCTACTGGTTTTTCCTTCTTAGACCTCCCTTGTGCTTGGTCTGTCCTTTAACCCGGACCTCCCTCATAGATCCAGACCTCTCTTGGCTTCTCCTTGGACCTCCCTTGTGATCATTTGGACTTCCCTGTGTTCATTTGGACCTTTCCTTGTTAGATCTTGACCATCAGGATCTCCCCTTGGCTGATCTTGACTGTCAGGACCTCCCTTTGATTGATCTTGGCTGTCAGGACCTCCCCTTGTAGATCTTAACCGTTAAGACCTCTTTTGGTCCATCTTGACCATTAAGACCTCCTTTGATTCATCTTGATCGTTGAAAATCTCTTGGTCATCAGGACCTCTTGGTTTGTTCGAACTTTCCCCTAGTCTTTTGCAAAGACCACCTCTTTTGGTCTTTTTGCAACGACCACCTCCTCGGGGTCTTTTTACGAAGACGACCCTCCTGGTCTTTTTCCACAAACCACCCCCTTGGGATGTGACCTTCCTCTGAGGCCGCGACTTCCTCCTTTGTCGTTTTGCCGCGACCTCCTCCCTATGGTCTTTTTGCAAAGACCACCTCTGCGGTCAAGACCACTTCGTGGTCATGACCTCTGGTCTTTTTGCAAAGACCGCCATTGCGGGAATGATCTCCTCAGGACCTCCTTGTCCTCAGGACCTCTTTGCCTTTGGGACCCTTGGTCTTTCTCAAAGACCACCTTATGTTGAGACCACCCTTGATGGTCACGACCTCCTTCCTCGGTCATGACCTCCCTTTGGTCGCGATCACCCCCCTTTAATCAACTGTTTCCCAGCTTTGGTGACCAGATGTCGGCCCCGCCACTATATTTCTTCGTCACATAAGTCCCTTGTGCGTTTAATGTCGGTTGAGTCACATTAAATGCGGTCACTTACGTGGTCACTTGCGTGGCACCTTAATCTCCCACCTTGTTCCCTTCTTTTCCAGCACACCCTGTTCTGGCTGTCCTCCACCAGATCGGTCGTGGCACTTGCCCTGACTCCTACCTATCTTTGACCCGTATGTCTCTGAGTCTCTTTGTGGCTCTCTCTTTCATCTCCGGCTATAAAAATAGCCTAAGTGAGCCTCTTTTCAATAATCCTAGCCTCTTTGCCTAATTTTTCTCTGAGTTTGGAGTTTCAGCAGGGAGCCCTTTGGAACTGCGCCATCGTCTCCTTGTCGCAAAGAGCCTGCCGGAGCCTCCTTCCCGTCACCACCAGCTGGTCGCCATCCAGCCTCTAGATCAACTTCTCCTTCTTATCTTTAACTCGTTCTCGGCCTTGGTGAGTTTCTTGGTGTCTATTCTTTTCTTGTTCATACAACCACATCGTGTGATCATATCTTCGCTACGACTACATTACGCGGTCGTGTTTCTTTTGCGACCTTGTGAAGTAATCGTGTCTTCCTTAGGACCTTCTCTCCCTTTGGATCTCCCGAAGGCCTCCCTTTGCAAAGACGACCTTCTTGGTCTTTTTGCAAAGACGACCTTCTCGGCCTTTTTGCAAATACCACCTCTTGGTCTTTGTTGGTCTTTTTGTAAAGACCACCCTCCCTCTTGGCCATGACCTCCTTTCGGTTGTGACCACCTCTTGGTCTTTTTGCAAAAGACCACCCTCTCTGGCTTGGATCTCTTTTTGGTCAAGAATTCCTATTTTCTGGTTTTTGGATGAGTTTGTTTAAGTTCTTTTAAAGTCTTTTTAAGTTCTTTTCCAAGAGTTGTTTTGCTTATTTGATTCTTTGCGAACGTGTAGATCCCGATTTCGTGGAGGAGTACTCGGAACCGGCAACCACTACCGAAGCCCCGCCACTCTTCAACGAAGGCAAGTCACAGACCTTTGATCATGTTGAACCTAGCATTTCAAATATATGTTGTTTTACATTATCATGCATGGCTATTTTTATAAGAAATGTTTTGGGCAGTAGCTATATCCCACTTGACAGTATGCCTCTTTGGATGATTGTACTCATCATGTTGACATGATCCCTTTGGACAACTTAGAATGGATAATTTTAGTTGGTATCGCTTGATATTGCCAAGATGGGACCGTATGTTTACGCTTAGCCGTTGCCTTAGAACCATGGGTCTTGAGAATCATACTTCATCATTAATAATCCTGACTAATTGAGCTATGGAACTGTGGTTGGTGCCACAATTGAGCGGCTGTGGTGCTGATTCCGCAGCTGTGTTGATTGTGGTGCGACGCCGCTCTTGTTAAAATTTGTTGTGTCAAGACCAGGGTGGTCTTTGGCCAGGTTGAACCTAAAATGTTTTCACACTCGGGCAAGTGATCGAGCAGTAAAGGGGGTGCCATGCGCACACTGGGATGAGGTTGTCTTGCCTGAGTGGATTAAGGACTTAACTTTGTGATCCATTTGAACCGGGTATAACCGTGCAACCACAAGACCACTTTATGGGGGTGGTCTGGGCCAAATAATTAGCAATGATTTGGTCTAGTTCTGTTGTGGTGGAAGTGCGTGCTGATTCACACTTGGCGCAAGAGGGGCACGAATCCGGGGGTTTTGCATACCAATGAAGCGAAACCTTAGCGGCGTAACCAAGCGTAAGTAGCTTTGTAAAGGCCTTGTCACACTCTCTAGACTGCTCACCTTCGAAAGTGAGCAAGAGTTTTTTCGGGAACCCGACCCGCTAGGGAGGTCGTGAATTGTGGGTAAAGTTGCACACGTCTGCAGAGTGAAAAATATATTCGAATAACCAAGTCCTTGGTCATGGACATTACCTGCTAAAATTGCGCAAGGGGTAGACTTTTATAAAAATTTGTGGTCCACGGTTGGCCGTGGGTATCTACGAGTGTTCTGGGTGGCTTCGAATGCTCGTGTTGTCCATGGTTAGTCTTGGTGGTCTTTTGAACCCTAGAGTGGTCCAAGATACTCCTGAGTGGGTGCTCAAAGGAGGTCTTGGTGCCCTAGGGAGGTCTTTGAGAGCTCTGGAGTTGGTGCCCACAGTGGTCGTGGGAGAGGTCTTGGACATGGGTGCGGCCAGACCTCCCACGAGTGATTTTGGGAGTGAGTTGGTGCTCACCTCCC
The DNA here is from genome assembly GCA_036346405.1 of Phyllostachys edulis. Classification (NCBI taxonomy): domain Eukaryota; kingdom Viridiplantae; phylum Streptophyta; class Magnoliopsida; order Poales; family Poaceae; genus Phyllostachys; species Phyllostachys edulis. The sequence goes on along the minus strand of CM070549.1, from coordinate 58,575,123 downwards.
CCCCCCCTTTCAAACAAATGTATTTATGTATTATTGTTTTAACTTGAGCCTTGCAATCTATTTATGTTTATTTCCTGCTAAATCTTGCTTTCTGCAAACTAACCTTACAGCTCTCTTTGGCCAAGCCATTGCATGAATATTATGTGCATAATTGTTCCCTGCGATTTGTTGAGTACATTCAAACGTACTCATGGCTTTAAGCTCTCTGTTTGAGCAGTGGTAGAAGAAGATCAAGGGTGTTCAGACCTCTTCGAGGAGGAGTTCTTTGATGATCCAGCCGTCTAGGGACGTCCTCCACTCGACAGCCTGTGGGCTTGCCGGATGGCCCTGCGCGCATTTTGTGTTCCGCTGCATGTTCCGTGTCGGTTTTTGTAAGCTCTTGAAGGCGACCTCTGTAAACAACTTTGACTATAAGGTCCTTGTTTAATATAAGTTAATTTGTCTGCTTCATCTTATTTCTTGTCGTGTGGTTGTGATTACACCTGCATTGATTTGTGCGAGCTAGCTAGTGATCCTGGAACTATAGCTCAGAGCACAGAGGCTGGGACCTCCGGGAGGTCTTTGAGATCTCCTGGGTGGTCCTGAAAGACCTCCTCTCAGGGTATTCTTAGAGGACCTCCCTGACCTTCGGGTGATCCGGTTGGACCTCCTGGGAGGTCCTGAGAGATCTCTCCGGAGGCATTCCGAGAGAGAGTCTAGACATATTGTTTGAACAATCTTGGTCCGCCGACAGTGCTACCATCCATAAGAAAATTGACAGCGTTAACGTTTCAAATTGTTAAGAGCATGTACAATGGGCTTATGCCAGCCGTCTATAGTCATTGCCACGTAGGATTTTTGCTGACACAGATGACGTAGATGAAAGAGAATGAAAAGAGAGAAAGATGATGTCTACAATCATATAGCCAACTATAGCACAAGAAACAAAAAAAGCATTAAAAGATTGTGTGTTCTATAAAAACAACTAAAAAGACAGCAGCGGTCTGTACCATTGTATGAGCTGTCTTTAGTGCTGTCTACAGGTGACATAGAGAGTTGCTATAGATAGCAACTGTCTATACAATTATACATGCCCTAATAACAAATATTGGAAATACAATTTGCTCTCGTATTGATAAAATGACACGTAACTTATTCTAAACATGCACGCTATGTGTTTATGCATGCCTCCAATATCAGAATTACACGACTACAATCCTCTAGAGTCAGAACGTACTAAACACCCGATGATGGCAAAAATCAAAATATCGACTCTAGAGACCAACCGTACACATGGATCGGATGGCTCCGCACCTATCTGCGCGTTAGCGACTTAACACACGCCTAGGTCCGCGATAGATTTTCCGTTCTTTTTTAGGCGGTCACTTTGCATTTGAACAACATCGTTTGCTAGCTTGCTTCCCTGAGTCCCTAGCTACGAGACAACGGACGAACGGATGATCAGTGGAGAACGCGATGCGAGATTTGTATCTCGCATACACCTACCACTACCACTCCCCTCGCCAACCTTCCCCACTCCTCGTCTCCTCCACTGCCTCTTTCACCTCAAAATCCATTCCACTCTCCAGATCCCAGCCTTCCGCCGCTGCTACCGGCCATAACTTCGTCGTCGATGAACCCCTCAACGTTGTACGAGGCGAGCGAGGCGGTGCTGTCCTCAAAGTGTGCGGCATCAAGGGAAGCAAGAGAAGGTTCTTCCGTAGGTGGCATGCGACGGAGGGAGAGCCCAAGCAACCTCTGTTGGTGCAAGCTAACCCACACACGCACGCTATCACCTGGACTTACGCACGCACGCGAACAACACAAAGTGAACAAACGCAGAAGAGACTACGAGAGTTTTGCCGCTGCAACTAGCCTCAGCGTTTTTCGTTTCTTGACTTCTTTTATATTCTGGATTAACGACTAACAAACTCACGACTAACAAACTCACGTACTGCTTGCCATGAATACGCACGACAAGCACGACTTGGGCATGCATGTAACTGCGGCAAGCGGATATGGATTCGTCTTGCGTCGCACGTAGACAGACTCAGCGACTTTGTTGGACTCGGCTCCAACTTAGCTCGCGCGCTCATAACTAAAGACGGTGACACAACTCGAATACGTCTCGGACTCGACTCTGTTACCATATTAATTCTAACAGCCTCCCCCAAGACGGCGGTTGATGATGAACCCAGCGTGAGCACGGGCAGAGTGGCCCAAGGCGGCAAGGGTGGGGCTCGCACGGCGTCACAGGCGAGCTAACCCTAGAGCGGCAGTGAAGGGTGTGAGCCCTCTGCGGCATAGATCTAGGGACAACAACGGATGGTGCGGGCCATGCACAGCACACATCTAGTGGCAACAATGGATGGGTGCGCACTCCATTTGGCGTAGATCCAATGGCGGCGCAACGGCTTCGAGTTCAGAGCATGGTGACGAGGTAGTGGCGCTCGAGCTAGCACAGCCGGGCACGGCTAGGCTCGAGGTGAGATAGCGCCGCGCGGCAAGGCCGCAAGGGAGCCATCGTAGTCAGTGCCACAGCCGGCTCGTCGGCTGCATAGAGAGCGAGTGCATTGCCATTTGAGGTACCACACACTATTACAAAAAAAGACTAATACTTGATGTCTCATCACAGACAGTTGACCAAAACCTTCTGTATTACATGCAATCACAGACGGTTTTAGTTTAGAGATCGTCTGTGTTACTGGCTGCGCTAAAAATCATCTGTGAAGAGGTAATATCACAGATAGTTCATGATCAAAACCGTCTGTGAAGTATCACAGACGGTTCATGATCAAAACCGCCTGTGAAGTATCACAGACGATTCTTAACAATAACCGTCTGTGATATTTCTACATATCACAGATGGTTTTTTTGTTTAAAACCGTCTATGATAATAAACTCATCACAGACGGTGCGCCATTTTACTCGCTTATTGATCATCCGGTGCAGTGTAGCTCATCGGCAGAGTCTTCTTCTCCATCTCTGGCGCTACGGTAGCCGCGTGAGATCTCCAAGCCCGGCGAGTCCATCGCCACTCCGTGCCCAGTTTGATTATCATCTCACCTCACTAAGCCCGCTCGTGTGGTCCATTTCAACTATTGTTGCCTACGCCGAGCTGTCACCATGGACCTCTCTGTCACCGCCGCAGCCATCGACGCTAGCTCTTCTCCGGTGAGTCGTCAACCCCACCAAGGTCGATTTCCCTACCTATATATCCTCCTCGAAGCTGTGCATGTGCTTCGTTTCAGTTTATTTCCACCGAGAAGACCTGTCACCGAGGAGCTTACTGTCATCGCCTCTGTTCATCGACGACCAACCGCCTTGGACCTTCCCCGACTTCATTGACGCATTCCTCGTGATCGAGGTGAGCTACTAGAGCATAAGTATCCTTTAATTTGAATAGTTTCGGACGTTTACGCTGAAATCACTGGTGAAGCCCATGGCGCCGCCACTAAACATCACCGTCGACTTGCCTTAGGCGACCTTAGGCCCCGATCCACAACTATTAGCAATGCGATGGCACCCTGAGCCAAATTTGAGCTTTAAATCCTATTATTTTTAATCATTTAGTTAATAAAATAATGAGTCTATGACATGTGGGACCATCATAGATTTTATAAATAAAATTATGAAATAAAAAAATAAGTCACTAACAAGTAGGACCCACATGTAGGTTAATAAATTCAGAAAAATGTAAAAATGAGAAAAGCCACCTTTAGTTCAGAGAAAAATACGCTTTCTCTGTTGGAAAGCGTAAGCCTCAGAAAATACGCTTTTGAAGTCACCCTTTTATTTATTTATAGGGTTTTCAATACGAACCGTGTGATGGACCGAAGCTAGATGTACGTTAAGAACCGTGTGAGTGAAGAGTATATTAATGACGTGTTTGCTTTTACAAGAGCTGCTGAGGACGATATGCTTAATAAGGGGGCGGAATATATGTATTGTCCATGCATTGACTGCGAGAATCTAAAGATGTTTAAGAACCAAGCACAGATATAAGCACACTTGATTCGAAGGGGTTTCAAAAAGGGGTATACACGTTGGACCAATCACGGTGAAGAGCAGATTATACAGGAAGGTAGTAATAATGACATCGCCGATGAACTCAACGATATGCCGTCGAATGGAGTCGATTGTGGTTCCGATTCGGATAGGCTGCACGATGACAATCTGGATCATATGCTTCGCGATGCAGAAGTGAACTATAGTGAGAGAGAGTTTGGTAAATTCGAGGGTTTGATGGAGGACTCGAAGAAGCATTTGTTCCCAGACAGCAAGCCGAAATACACAAGGTTGTCATCTGTGCTTGTACCGCTGAAATTGAAGGCAAGCAACGGTTGGTCCGACAAGAGTTTCACAGCGTTGTTAGGTCTCTTAGCGGACATGCTTCCGAATGGAAACGAGTTGCCCAAAACCACCTATAGAGGTAAGAATGTTCTTTGTCTATTGGAAATAGAAGTAGAAAAAATACATGCATGTCCGAACGACTGCATCCTGCACCATAAAGAGTACGTAAATATGCATGTATGTCCAGTGTGCAACGCATCCCGATACAAGCGTAAGAATCAATCAGATGACGGCGAGGGAATCAAGGTGAAGAAAGGACCTCATGCTAACGTGGCGTGGTATCTTCCTGTAATTCCCCGTTTGAAGCGGTTTTTTGCGAACCCAAAGGAGGTAAAACTGCTGCGTTAGCACTCAGATGAGCGTAAGCAGGATGGAAAGCTAAGACACCCTGCTGATTTCACCCAGTGGAGAAACATCGATAGGAGGTTTGCAGACTTTGGTGCGGAACCGAGAAATATAAGGTTTGGATTGAGTACAGATGGAATGAATCCTTTCGGAAACATGAGCAGCCGACATAGCACTTGGTCCATGACTCTATGTATCTATAACCTTCCTCCTTGGTTGTATATGAAGCGAATGTATATTTTGCTGTCGATACTTATCCAAAGGCCGAAGCAACCTAGGAATGATATTGATGTGTACCTAGCACCATTGATGGAAGATCTAAAAATACTGTAGATCGAAGAATGCAGGTATGGGATCTTGATACAAACGAGAGAACTTCACTTTACATTCCTTGTTGTCCTGCACCATAAATGATTATCCTGCCCTTGCTAACCTGTCGAGCCAAAGTACAAAAGGGGCCAAAGTATGTACTCAATGTCTAGATGATACCGATAGTGTGTGGCTGAAGCACTCGTGCAAAACCGTGTACATGTGTCACCGTAGGTTCCTTCGGAGGGCTCACTTATACCGCAGGATGAAGAAATAATTTGACGGAGAGATTGAGGACATGTCATCTCCAAGGCATTTAAGCGAAAAAGAGGTCTATGATATGGTTAAGGATTTAGATGTTGTGCTCGGAAAGGGACGTAAATCGATGACCCGTGAGAAAAACATCTAGAAGAAGAGATCAATATTTTAGGACTTACCTTATTGGGAGCACCTAGAAGTTCGCCACTGCATCGACGTTATACATGTAGAGAAGAATGTATGTGACAGCTTGATTGGTCTCTTACTGAACATTCGTGACAAAACAAAGGATGGTGTCAACGCATGACTTGACTTGGTTGATATGGACATTACACCTGAGTTAGCACCGACAAAGACCGATAAAGGACGAACGTACCTTCCTCGCTTGTTACACTCTGTCGGTAGAAGGCGAAGCGTGCGGTGCTTGCATAGTGTGAAAGTTCCGTCCGGTTACTCGCCAACATGAAGAAACTTGTTTCAATGGAAAATTTGAAGTTAATTGGCATGAAGTCTCATGATTGTCATGTGCTGATGACACAGATGCTCCCTGTTGTAATTAGAAGTATTTTGCCGATCAAGGTACGAGAGACAATCATGAGGCTGTGTTATTTTTTAACACAATTGCTCAGAAGATCATCGATCCCGAAGGACTGGGTGCTCTATAGGATGAGGTGGTGACGACTCTATGTCATCTTGAGATATATTTCCCTCCGCCTTTTTTTGATAGCATGGTCCATCTCATTGTTCACATTGTGATGGAGATAAATATGTGCGGGCCCGTGTTCCTACGTAGTATGTACCCGTTCGAGAGGTTCATGGGAATTCTCAAGTCCTATGTACGAAATCGATCTCGGCTGGAGGGCAGCATCGTAGAAAGTTATGCAACCGAAGAAGTCATTGAGTTCAGCATCGATTACATGACTCAGGTCGAACCGATAGGTGTGTCTCGATCTCGCCATGAGGGGAGGCTTGAGGGTATCAGGACCATCGGAAGGAAAGCATTCACTCCAGATATGGATGAATATGCTCAAGCCCATTTCACGGTCTTGCAACACATGACATAAGTGTCTCCGTATATCGACCAGCACAAGACGTGCTTCGGCAACAGAATCCAGAACGGCAAGATGTTTGGATCACGAGATAGCACAACAGTCGGTTCAATCAATGGTTGAAGGAGCGACTCGCTAGGAGCTCGTCAAGTGATATGCTGACATGGTTGGAAAAAGGGCCAACATTTACAGTTGTGACATAGCAAAGATACGACATAAATGGGTACACATTCTATACGCAGGCTCAGGACATAAAAAGCACTAACCAGAACAGCGGTGCCCGCATAGTTGCGTTCAGTACCGATGTCCTGAGGAGCTCCTACTATAGGCTCATAGAGGAGATATGGGAGCTCGACTACGTGCTTTTCAAGATCCTTCTATTTTGGTGTCGTTGGGTCCATCTCCCACAGGTGAAGGTCGACAAGTACGGCGTTACTACTGTGCACCTCGAACGTGTCGGATACAAAGACGAACATTCGTACTCGCTAACCAAGTTGTTCAAGTCTTCTATGTAACCGACCATGCAAATAAGAAGCGTCACGTAGTTCTTCATGAAAAAAGGAGGATTGTCGGAGTTGAGAATGCAGTGGACGAGAAAGAATACAATCAATTCGACGAGTTGCCTCCTTTCGGAAACGGCATAAGAGTCGAGGAAGAACAACGTGACGAAACTAGCTACATACGCGTCGATCATCATGAAGGGCTAATTTTTAAAGATTGAACAATGTGTGTATATGTGTTCTGAATGGTTAATTTTAGTTCATTTGAGTTAATTGATTTGTACTGTGAAATGGATGTGCATGTTTCTGAAATGAATGTAAATTGGATGTATACATATACTTGTTGTGTTTCTGCTTATTTCAGAGGGCATGGCTAGCATTTCCTATTGCTAGCCAATAAACAGAACTAAATTTATCAATACAAAAGAATATCACAGCCTGTTTCATCTACAAACTCTCTGTGATAATATATTATAGACGGTTATTTATTGGAATCGTCTGTGATACACAACTATCACAGGCGGTTATTTATTGGAACCGTCTGTGATACACAACTATCACGGTCGGTTATTTATTTGAACCGTCTGTGATACACAACTATCACGATCAGTTATTTATTTGAACCGTCTGTGATACACAACTATCACAGATAATTATTCATTGGAACCATCTGTGATACACAATCTATCACAGACGGTTATTTATTGGAACCGTCTGTGATATTATTTATCATAGACGGTTCTACTTTAGAGCTGTTTGTGGTGTCCAACCCTATTTATATTCAGACTCTAGGGTTTGCCTGCTTCCCCCACTCAAATGATTAAGTTTCTCAACTCTCCCTCCTACCCCGAGCCCGTCGCCGCCATCCTCGACGCCGCATCCTCCTCGAGCCCAGTGCAACTCCTTCCCCGAGCCCACCGCCTCCTCCCCGAGCACGAGCACGCGTCGCCTCCTCCTTGCCCGAGCCCGGTGCGCCTCCCCTTCGACGCCATCCTGCTGCTCCGGTGTTCCCTGCTCGTCCTTCTCCACGACGCCCAAAGGTAACCGATGCAATGTGGTGGGCTTGATACTGCTATTGGAATATATTGCAATGTGGGATGTGGTGGGCTGAAAAAACACGCACCCCTGTAGACTCGGCAGAAAACATCTAGGCCCCTAAAAATGGTTTTGGTAATTAATAACAAGATGTGAATATGAGACTAACATGTTTATTGAGTATTTATAGTGTTAAGTCCTAGTGATGAATATAACAACCTAGAGATGCACTCTAAAGGTCAACATGAAGATCAATATGGTTCAAATGCAAGGTACAAGTAGTCTAGAATCCTTTTTGTGTTTACCAGTCTTAGGAGAAAAGGATGAATGACCAGATTTTAGGTTAAATGTCGTACTATTAAGAGAGATCATGACTAGTAGCTTGATAGTATGTTATTGTGCCATTTGGATCAATATAGGATCATGCACGCACTTAGAATTTGTTTTAAAAGCCAACTTTTCACTTCTCAAGAAAATCGGTAGTACCGACATTTTATCGGCGGTACTACCGCACAGCGGTATGACCGGGAATGTGGTGCGATACTACCGCAACCCGGTCGAATCGAGTTTTAGTTGGCGGTACGTTTTTTATAGAGTTACCCTTTTTGGAGCTCAAGTGCTCCCATGGAAAACGGTAGTACCAGAGCCTATATGGCGGAACTACCGCATGGCAGTATGACCGCATATTCTATGGCGGTACTACCGGTGAATGTTCGAACCGTCCGAACGCATGATCAAATCGTGCGGTTAATACTTGTGGTCCGAACATCCCATCTAATCTGAGTCGTCCATGTGTGCAGTCCGATCGGGACTAAGTGGTCTGGTTGCATCTTGCATAGCGGTAGTACCGGGGTTTTATGGTGGAACTACCGCGTTGCAGTAGTACCGTATTTACTTGGCGGAACTACCGCAACCCGGTGTAACCAATTTGTAAGCGGTACGTATTTTCCGGTGAGTGCCCTTTTTGGACCTCAGCGGTGCGGTAGTACCGCCCTTGAGTTTCGGTATGACTGAAGATTGGAACTACCAAGTGATCAACGATGGTAGTACCGCTCTGCGTTTTCAACGGCTAGATCAAGGCATTAAATGCGCCTGCGCTAGCCGTTACTATGCAGTTGGTGGGGTGCGGTAGTATCGGCCATTGAATGGCGGTACCACCATTTGTGCTGAAAAATCCCGAGTTTTGCCCTCGATGGTCGTATTTGTTTGTGGGGGGTATAAATACCCCTCCACCAGCTCAAGGACAAAGAGAGAGACTTCATTTAACATCCTTTGAGCCTTGAGCATTCTCTCTACACATCCAATACACTTGTTGCATTCATTGTGGGGAGGTTGAGCCAAAATTCAAGTGCATTCATTTTAGATTGATTCTTAGCACTTGATTGTCGTCAAGCGAAGATTGTAATTCATTACTCTTTGTGTTTGCCAAACACCTAGACTGTAACACCCCAGCCCAACATGAGCCTAGAATGCTACTAACTAACACTATAACCAATTAAAAACTAAGACCTTTCTCTAAAATCTGGCAGAACCTCCTTTGTATAGATGGCTACAACGGAGGTTTAAACAGTTTAATATAGCATCATTCAACGATCGAATCATCCAATTTAAGCGAATCATCAAAGGACATCCAAAATATGCTAAACAACTAAAGCATAATCAAAAGGCATCCATAAACTCTTCATCAACTCTATCAAATTACTGAGAGCATAAGGCGTAATCATAAATAATTATTTAAGCAGATTATTTAGATACTAAACCATCAACCACATATTCATTCATAAATGATGTAAAGCTAATATTCAATGCTAGCACAACCTATAATTATTTAATAAAAGCATATCATCTACCAACTGAACATAAATCAATTCATGAAACATTCTCTTTATCAACTAATCAAAAGCGTTCCAACATTACTATGCTCAAGCAATTAATAATCAAATAGCTACATCTAGAGTATCATTGATCCACAAGTCAACGAGGATGATAGAATAATCAAATCAAACCATATACTCCATCGAATGGAATTAAATGAACTTAAACAACGAGGAGTTTAGAACATAACTGGATCATCCATGATCACAATCAAAACATCCACCACGATGGATGATCACAAAACTAAATCTAAAGTAATTATCAAGAATATGAATTGTGGATAATTGGACTAGTTTATTCATTATGGTTTATGTTTATGTGACGTGCACCATGTCTACCCCTTCCCATGCATGTCGCTGCCTCGAGAGGTACCTAGCAAGCACAGCACAACAAGTGTGAGTCCACGACTCAGCAAAGTAATAGTAATAAATAACATAGCATCATAATCGGCCAAAGGGAATAAACAATCCCATCAAGAACAACAATTGATCAACCATAATCAAGGTTATCATCATCATCTATCTATTTAATGCCATTCTCATACTCAAACAAACAAGCCATATTCAATATAGGTAAAGTTGTTCAATTTAACAATTTACTCATATATGCGAATGCACCATCATGAACAACAGCCTTATATACCACAAATTCATCTCTTATGCAGAAATGCAATGAACATGTCATGAATGCACCTTTTTCACTTCTTCGAAATTACCAGTAATGCCGAGTAGTGTATCCGTCGATACATACTCTAAGCTTGTGCCCTCTAGGCACAGGGATCCAAAGCCCACACTCCACGAGTGTGGGGACCAGATCCGTCCAATGCATGACGTAGATCCAATACATATTCAAGGCTTGTGCCCTCAAGGCACAGGGATCCAATGCCATGATGCAGAATGTAAAGCATGATATCCACTCATCATGAAAAGTAATGCTCATCAACATTATCAAACTTAAAGCTTCATCATTAAATCATGGCACTGGCTAGAACACAGGACGGCGATATCGTTGGTGTAGATAACGGCGGTGGAGCGTCAATGACGACGGCGAGGCTAGGGCTCCGACGGCTTCAACCTTTGATTCTGGCAAAACTAGGGCACTAGAGGTGAAATGGTTGCGGGGAAAAGAATGAGGGGAGAAGGGCGATGCTGGTGCTCCCTTTTATAGGGCGAGGGCGACACTGAAGCGGCGGGGATGTGGGTGAGGTCCTCAAGCCGGCGTGGCGGTGAAGTAAAGGCGGTTGAAGAGGGGTTTAAGGAAGAGGAAACAGACGCCATGAGTGCGGAAGAGAACGTGGGTGCTAATGCACACGTTCACGAGTTGTAACGGGACACATTAACGCGTGGAAATGAGTGGAAATGGCGGCAGCGCTGGCTCGATGAGAGGAAGACAAAGACGCGAGGATGGGGATGACAAGTGGAGCCGGGTGAGAGAGTGAGAGAGAGAGGTGGCTGATGGCGCGGGCTCGTGTGTCAAAGAGAGAAAGAGGAAAGAGGGAGCGGGCTAGCGCGGGGAGGAATGGGCCATGTGGGCCTGGCGCGAAAAAGAAGAAAACAGGCCAGATGAATGAGATTCGGCCCAAAAGGAGATTTCTGGATTTTAAATGATTTGTTAATTTTAGAAATTATGTTAATTCAAATAGGTTTTTAGAAAATAGCAAATAAGGTCCAAAAATTATGGAAAAATTCACAGAAATTCCTTGAATTGTTTTGAACTTAAATAAAATATTTCCAATTCAAAATTGGTAATTAAATTTGCAAATAATTTATTTTGGCTTAAAATAATTTGGGAAAAACTTTTAAAAAGCTCATAAAATTCAAGGAAAATAATTTAAATTTTATTTTTTGCAAGAAATGAAATTGTGGGATGTTACATTGGTCTAGGGTTGCCGTGGTCATCCACTGGCAGTCTTGGTCGTCTCTTGCCTTCCTTCACCTTCTGGCTCCTTGCCTCTTGGACTCCTTGACCTCGCTCTTGTTGACTGTAGGTGCTTGATGGGGTTGTCTTGGTTGGTTTCTTGTCTTTGCCTTGCCTTGTGGAGGTAGTGGGGGGTGGCTTGAGGTTTTGGCTGGTTGGAAAGGGGGAGCAATGGATGGCTTCAGTGGGGGTTTGCTTTGCTGGTTGGAGGAATGCAAAGTAGGAACTGATTGTGAGTGATGGCTTTTATTTGGGGGCTTCGGTTGTGCTGGGACTTGTCTTGCTTGCTCCTGTGCCTTGCCTAGACAACCCTTACCTTATCCATTTGGCTCTCAAAGGGGGCTGTTTGGCTGGGCAATGGTTATGGACCAATGGTCCAAGATGCACTATTCGTGGGATTTTCTATGATTGAGATAAGTCGGTAAAACGTGGGTGTCGGATTTTCTATAACTGTCGGGTGATGAAACCCAATTAAGTGAGATGGTGTCGACTGACCTAGGTCGGTCTGGGAACCTCGATGATCTTCATGCGATCTAACGGTAGTCCTTCTTTACCCTAACTCTACTTTATCATTTTTGGTTTGCTACTTGTCTTTTGGGTTTTTGGCGGACGAAGGAAATGTGGGTCGAGGAAGGGTTCGACGAGCTAGCGATACACGAACAAGGATGCAAGGCTTCGGCGAGATGCAAGACTTTATTTTACGTTTGTAATGTACTCAAAGTTGTAACCTTTATTTTGATCTGATGTAATGAATTCTTGTAATTCCATTTCGAGTTTGTATTTAATGTTTTAATTTCGCTTGTAACGAATTCATATTGTAAATTATCTCAAAAGTTGTATTAATGTTGTATGTCTACTTGTAATGGATTCTTGTACTTGACTTAACGTTTGTAATGATTTTGTAATTGACTGTGAGTTATAACGATGTTGTATTTTTTTACTGTAATAATTCCTATTGTAAATTCTGTTGATGAACCTTTGTTAATATAATCTTATATGAAATTGTTTGGTGATGTGTTCGATATCAATTTGAGCTTATATTTTGTTCTTGTTTAGATGAGTTCATTTTACTGCTAATTATTGCTTATCGTTGTTTAGATTAAGATAAGTTTTAGGGTTCTCACATCCTTCCCCCTTAGGAACATTTCATCCCCGAAATCGAATTCTCACTTGAATAGGTTAGGGTAGGCTTCGCATAGTTCTTCCTCTTTTTCCCACATGGCTTCATTGACAAAGTGGTTCTTCCACTGTACTTTGCAAGAACGGATAGTCTGGTTTCTTAGCTGTCGGTCTTCTGTCTCTAGGATTTTCATCGGCTGCTTTTCGTAGGTTAAATCGTCTTGAAGGGGTATGTCAAAATTGGTCAAGTGTTGCGAGGGCTCCCTCAGGCATTTTTTGAGTTGTGAGACATGGAATACGCCGTGAATCCTTGACAACTGACTCGGTAATTCCAATTTATACGCTAGGGTGCCTTTACGCTCTAGGATCCGAAATGGTCCGACATACCATGGACTTAATTTCCCCTTTAATCCGAATCGGCGCACCTTGCGCATAGGTGATACCTTTAAATACACATAATTCCAAACTTCAAACTATAGGTCTCTTCTATATTGGTCTGCGTTGCTCTTTTGCCTACTTTGAGCAATCTTGAGACACTCTCGAATTATCTGTATTTTATCGTCATTTTCTCACATAAGTTCAGGGCCTAATAATAGTCTTTCTCCGACTTCATACCATCAGATAGGTGATCTGCACTTTCTACCATAGAGGGCTTCATACGGGGCCATTTGAATACTAGATTGGTAGCAATTGTTGTATGCGAATTTCGTCCTTTTCCTCCGCCCCCTCCTCTGTCGCTACCTCGCCCCGCCTTCATCCGCCCTACCACTCCTTCCCTGCTCTCTTCCTCCTCCGCCCCTTTGTCAGTGTGCGCCGGGGGAGCTACGTCGTTAACTTCTTTGCCGTCACAGCCACAGACAGACGAGCTCCCTAGTGGACGACGGACGCGGAGGTGGAGGTGGCGCTTGCGCCGCACGAGGCACTCCACGACCTCCACTTCTTCACCAACAAGCTCACCGGCAAGCCGCACTCCACAGGTGCGCCTTCCACAGGTGCCATTGTGTGGCCTCGCTTTCCTCTCCACTTGTGCTCCACCGCCCCAACGCCGACTTCCACACCCAGGCTCCGACCCTAGCCCCGAACCCCACCACGGACATTTCTCTAGGCCTGCTCTAGCACCATTTCTTGCCATCCGCCTCGTCATCTCCTCGCAGTCCACCATCTGCTACCCCATCCACTAGTTCTGCAAGTGAGGTAGCGAGGTTCGCAAGCCGTGACGAGCCAACTCGAGCCACTTATCAAGCCGAGCCAAGCATGGTTTTTGGCTTGAGTCGGCACGTTTCCAGCCCTAGCCCCCCCTCTTCACATTCCCATGTTTCAAGCTCATCCACAGCGGCAACCCTTAAGTCCACCGTTGCTAGCCACGACAACGCTCTCGGCTGCCTGAACCTAACCGTGTCGCACCACCCCACCATCGCTACAACACCTCCTCCTTCCCCTCTCCATCCCTCTCTATTGGACCTTTCCTACCTCGAGCAGCGTCGCCATGAAGCTATCTTTTATATCTGTGCCACCGTATCTCCTAGCTCCTGCAGGACCACTGCCATGGACAACACCCCCTTGGTTGTAAAGATTGGTAATACCATTCTCCTCAGAGAGCAGCAAATCCAACCCCTAATTGAAAAGACACAAATAAATCTCACAAAAGGAAATCTAAAGGAACCTCCTATCTTGAATCTACTATCTTTAATTCTCTAATTAGCAGCACAGATGGAAGGGAAAATCACATCTTCGGCTATCAACAACAGCAAATTGGACAGGGACCACAGGGTACCAACCGAACTATCTGCTGCTTCCTTTTCTTCCTAGGACCCAACTGGCATCTGTCATCGGAGACTGGCAGTGAAGAAGATAGGTGTTGAGGAGTGACAGAGAAGGTAGGGGCAATTTGGTCCAATACTGACAAAATACGTGTGCTAGTGGCATTTTATGAGTTTTTGGCCGAAATGGTGCAAATTCGCTCCGTATTTGTAAGAATGACCGTCTTCATGCGGAATTTGCAAAAATGACGCCCTACTACATACGATAGCCATGCGTGAGCGTCAAAACAACAATGCCCCTGCATACGATTGTCGTGTGGTGGGTGCCTCTCGTCTGACCACCACGCGGTAGAGACTCTTGTGGCGCCACCTATCAAGACGGCCGCGTCGCGGCAGTATCTGACATTTAAAAAAAATCATTTTAAGTATACTTTTTCTAGGAATTTTTAAATATAGAAAATGAGCTCAAAAAATTATAAAATTGTGTGTAGAGACTCCTTACATAGTGTACTTGCATGTGTAATTTTTCTAAAATTTTATCCATTCAAATTTTATCCATTCAGAATGGATAAAATTTTAGAAAAATTACACATGCAAGTACACTATGTAAGGAGGCTCCACACAAAATGTTATAATTTTTGGAGCTCATTTGCTATATTTAAAAATTCCTACACAAATTATACTTAGATGATTTTTTTATAAAAGTAAGAAGAAAAAAAATACTACAAGATTGCTGCGGTTACAGAGAGTCTTAGCTCTGACGTCTGTGGTAGTGCGGGGGGGCAACTGTCGACTCGGATGCCTACGCCACACACCACCGTAGTGAGGCATCATTTTTGTAAATTCTGTGCAAAGACGGTCATTTTTGCAAATACGGGGCGAATTTGCGCCATTTCGGCCAAAAATTTGCATTTTTTGAGCAAGTTATGTCTACAATGGCATTTTATTGACAAAATACGTATACTAGTGGCATTTTTTTGAGCAAGTTATGTCTACAATGGCATTTTTGAAATGTACCATTTTGCAGTGGTATTTTTCTGATTTAGACACTTTGCAATGACATACATCAAAATTTCCCATAGAGAAATGTGGAATCATCCACCCTGATTCCCCTTCTCACCAGGTTCCTTCTCAGGGGCCACGAGTTATGAGCAAATCTCCGTAAAAACTACTTGCCTTTTGCCTTCCACAGCATTGTGCCGTCGTCCAAGGACAACCCAGGCGAGTAACTTGGCCCAAGTTACACCTGCACCAAGGTGTAGCCGTGTAGCTGAGGAACTTGGGACAGGTCCGCACTGGACCAGGTAAACTACGAAAACAAATTGATCTTGTTTTTCTACGTTTTTTCCCCCTTTTGCGAGGACTAATTGATCATGTCAGTTTCCAGAAGCAAACAAAACTTGTTCAATTACACGGCAACCCATCGCAGTCAAAGATGTGCCTCTCCTCCTTTTCTTTTGCAGACACAGTGCCGCTAATTGCAACATTAATCCAACTTCCTGCTATCGTTCGTACTCGGTACTCCACGTACACACTTCTTTTCTCTCTCTACGCAACTATACATGCAAGGACAAAACAAAATTAGTACTAGTACTACGACGGAGGCCTTGCCAGCTTGACGTGCGATGCGATGCGTTGAACTCTCGGATACGCGCGATCCCGGGTACCTGTTCGTGCCGCTGTTGGACAGTGGACACGCGGTTTTTCTCCCAAGAATTAAAACGACGTGTCGAGAACTCGAGACGGCATCTGCTTTCCGGCCTGCTTGGAGTTGGAGGAACCGGCCGCGGCTAGGGCGCTCGACAGACGCATCGTCATGTCGTTTTTTGCTCAACTTGTGGGGAGAAACGAAATGAGCAAGTAAACGTTGATTTTGTACGCGTATCCCGCTCTTGTCGACGCCGATAGGTGCACGCACGAACGAATGGCTGAGAGTTTGTGATGATTTTCCAAGTAAGCCAAGACTTGTTAGTGTTAATATAATAATATGCCAAGCTAGCTAGCTTAGCCACTTGGTTGCACTGCAGCCATACAAGTGTAGAAAAAATAAGCACAGTTCCTTAATTTGCCGGATATATACAGTAGAAAAGAGCAGCGAGTCCCGATCGATTGCGTGATCAAGCGAACCGTTTAGTTGTTACTAGTTTCTGATGCCAACTTCGCTAACAATGAGGACCACTCGATACTGAGGCGGCAGTAAGGCATCAGAGGTCACACTTCCTGAACAAATAATTTAAAAATATTCTCAAAACCACATCATCGTAGCACCAAAATATTACACTAATTGCCCTCGCATGTCTACGCCAAAACGACACAGTTAACTCGATTCTACCGGGCTCACTACCCGTTGTCCAAGTAGTAAAAAGGCTCTAACTCACTCATCTGAAACCCAAATCCAGCAAACAAATACCTTTTGGAATCCTCACAAAATATCCTACAACTTCCTAGTTATGATAAACTTCTGAATCCATCGTTTACTCCTCCGTTTCCTTTCCTGAAGACTATACCAGAATCTGTTAGGACAGACCATTTCACAATTCCGTATATATTTTTTTCTCAAACTTGAAAAGTTATGAACGATACCAGTTCTAGAATCTACTAAAAATTACATAGCTTATTCAAGTTATCACCAAAATTTAATTCATTCATCTACTAGATGCAAATAGCCCAACTTCACGATATCTGCCAACGACGTCTGTTTTCTAGACAATGACTTCCTTTAATTGCCCCCCCCCCTCCCGTAAGGTTCTGTGTCGAAACTCGACGAACTACGACATGCTGAAATCTATTCTTCCCATGAACCAAAGGTCCTACAAATCGAACAACGACTAATCCAAGATAATTCTAGGGATTATCAGAGGTTACCCTTGAAGAACACTAAGATGATCACGAAAACCCACGAATTTTCCTCCCTTCTTCCTTCTTCCCTTTCCTCTCCTTTCCTCTTGCTAGTGGAAACCCTGGACCTCCTTCCCCTGGCCAGTAGCAAGGCTGCAAGGGGAGGGCAGCAAGGGCACCGACTTAGGGATGGAGGTGGGCTGGCAGGGGTGGCGCCAAGGGGGCAGGGAGTAGAGAGGGGGTAGGGGTGGGGGCTGTGGGCAGGGTTTTGGGGGTGGCAGCTAGGGTTAGGCTCCCCCACCCCTTCTCGGGCCAAGTCGTCGTGGGTCAAAGACCCAGGTTTTCCACACATTATGAAATCCCCCTTTGAATTTCTTTAATTATCTCTAATTCGTTTAATCCCTTTAATGCGATTCGGGATATTACACAATCCTTCCCCTCACTAATTAACTAGTTAATTGTAACTAGTTAATTGCGTACGTACTTGCATCTCGATCAGCTACAACCGCTAAATTCATGACTACGCGGACAGAACAGGGTGTGGCATCTCCACCTAACAAATCTTGTTCCCCAGTAATTATGGACAGTGATAGAAGTCAAGAACATACGCCTGCAAATTAAGTACGTGCAATTATAAGATAGGCAACTGAATCCACTAGCTCTAGTAAAGTTCGAAATGCCAAATGAATCGCACCGGGGGAGGTCATAAGCATCTACTCCATATCATTTCAAATATCGGTCGTCTTTGGACATTGACATCGGGGGGTCATAAGCATCTACTCCATATCATTTCAAATATTGGTCGTTTTTGGATATTGACATAGCCTACAAGATAGCCCTGTGACCATCAATTCCTATAAAAACGTGGTGTTCCAAACAAAAGTAATTATACATTATGAAAGTATATTTTATGATGTATTTAGTAATACCAATTTTATGTTGCCAATCTTGGTCATTCTTTATATATTGATGATCAAATCTAAAAATGTTGGGAATCAGAGGGAGTACACCGTAAAATCTAATGGAATCGGATGGGCGTATAATCGTAATCACATAATACGACTTAACTGAAATATGTACGTTCGTCTGATACTATAGACGTACTACTTTACTGGTCAGCGAAGTTCTGAAACCACGTAAATACAGTTCATACCCAAGAAGATAAAAATGTCCATATTTTCTACGTTACGGAGCACCTAACAAAGCACCTTCACCTCAATCAAGTTCAATCAAGTGGATACCGACACCATTTAACTAACCTATGGTGAAGTAGCACCTAAGAAAGCAGGATAATCTTACCCGGCAACTCAATCATCAGGGAAGCGGCCGATCGGACCTCGTCTAGAAGCTCTCAAATTCTCAATCGATCCGGCCACCCGTCACGTCAGACCTCATCAACAAGTGGGCAAGTTCCAATCATCTAGGCAACTGTGTTCCCCGATTTTTTTTTTTTTGTTCTTTTTGAGAGAAAAAACTGCTTCTAGATAGGGAAAGAAAAACGAAACCCAAAACCAGGGCGGCGCGTATGTTTGCACACGGATCTGCTTCGGTCACTGGTGTGGCAACTACATGGAGATGAAGTGGAAATGACGTCGGCTGTCGGAACAGCGATGGATGATTTAAGGTCCTATCTGAAACACATAATTTTTTCACATTCTAATAGAAATTGAGCTATTTTATGCGAACGCATGCATTCCAAAACAGTGGCGGACCCAGAATATAATTTTAGGTATGGCGAAGATGTGGAGTTAAAAATATAGACTAAAGTGTGTTACCCAAATCAAAAGAACCCATATGTGAACTATATTGCAATCATACCAAAACGATATATGACATTAAACGGTATCAACGAGTGAAGATAAATATAGGACATCGAGAAATACCTTACTAATGAAGCTTAATTAATAACTTTTCATCAAGTTATCGAACATAATAATTTGAATAAAGATAGTACATAGAAGAAGTAACCTGTCAAAAATAAATAGATTAGTAATTTCACGATTAATTGATCATAAATTATAAAAGATGCAGAAAAAAGAGAAGTCAAAAGACATACCCCTAAAGCACTAATTACGATTAGGAGAACGAGACAATTTCATTCTCCGAGATTTCATGGCTTGAAACAGTTTCTTAATTTTATCACGATCAAGTCCTTTGAATATCTCTCGCTCGATGTAGCACACCATCAAGTCATTAAGCCAATCATCAGATATCTTTCTGTGATTATATGCTGTCCAATTCAATTTTAACAACCAATTCATTATTCAATATTCATATCAATATGACATATCAACTAATATTCTAATTCATAGTTACATACCACATATCATTCACAAATCACAAATCAGTAAATCACTGTTTACCAGTCACCACTTAAGCCACTTACTATTTATATTTTTTTGACATTGCTCGCCTCCTCAAATCTTACGCCGGTGGCCCTCTACAACTACTAGGCAAGACTAGCGAATGAGCGGTACCAGACTGTGGAGGTGAGGTCCGAGGTCGAGGAGAGGCGGGCGGCGAGCGGAGGCCGTGGGCGTGCGCCGCCGAGGCGGTCATTGGGCCAGTGGAGCACCAGCCATGGCCGTGGCGTCACCCTCAAGGCTCGAGCCCTCGCCCGGCGGCCGACGCGCGCTGGCGCTGACGCTGAGCAATGAAAGCAGACGAGCAGCGATGGAGCCTCTTGGCCTTGGCCGTGCTTGCGCCGTTCTTGCTTCGCCGCGTGCCGCCTCGCCGCTTCGCCCGTTCTTGTGATTGCGCCCTTGCCGCCTCGGCAGCGCCCCGCTTCATTGGCCGCCTCGGCGCCTCCACGCTGGATCTTTGGATCTGGATTTGGGATTTCGATTTGGGGATTTTGGGTGAAACTGTGAAAGATCGAGGTGTGGTAGTGAGGGCACTCCAAGATTGAAATCGGCGTGGGCACTCACTTGGGCTGGTGTAAGACACAGGATTAACACTCCGAATCCTCTGTGCATTTGAACTAGTCCCATGATCGTTAGCTAGTTCACACAAGAAACAAATATGGTAACAAAATCATATCACAACTTTATTAATAAATAACAACAGAGTTGATTACAAAGGAGGCTTACATGCCAACAATAAAATAAACACAATGAAGCAAAGGAGTAGTAGTAGACCCAACGATTCGCCACAGCAATCGATTCGGGGAAGCGGCCTAGTCGTCAAGATCCACACCGTAGCAAAGTCCTTCTCTCTCAAATTATTTGCATTAAGCAAGAATGAGCACAACTACAGTGCTCGCAAGTTACACCCATCAAATAATGTAATGACATGCATACATGGATATCTCAAAGGAAGGCTTAATATGGTTGAATTTGCATAAAGCAAACATTTTCTTTAAATACTTGTACTAAGTTCCAAAGCAGATATTACATAACTAAAATCCATTTTCTAAATCAATTTTATAGTCGATAACATTCACACATGAATGGTGAAGGATACCCTCCTATCACATGGCTTCCGCCCAATTCCCATTTGAATAAACCATTTGACAAAGTCTTTTGAAATCAAAATCCAAGTCTAACTTTGAGTGGCTTTGCTAGCATGTCCATGATCATGACGCGCTATTCAATAGTTTTACACTGCAGAGTTTGTGCGGCTTTACCCACACGAGATATTATACTCTTTGTGTCGGCCAATCCACGCTTCCTAAGGCGTGACAGAACAAACATCACAAGGGCGTTACAATGTTCTACCTCAAAGTACTCGTGCGCTAAGGTTTCGCTTCCATTGGATCGAGTCCTCCGGAAACCCCTCTTGCGCCAGATGGGAATCTTGTCTACCGACACCCATACATACAACATAGCACAAATAACTAAGAGGTATTACAAATTATTAAGCGAGTCCTGCCCATACAGGACATGTGGTAGTCGATAAGGCATAACAAAATGCGCTCAAAGACCGGTCCTCAATTGACTTGGCGTCATTCAATTTAAACCACAGGTCTTAATCTTAACCAGACTAAGCCGTGCATAAACTGCACCCACCATTCATCCGTTTACCAAGTCCAAATCATTTATTTTATTTTATTTTATAAACCACCTTTACAAAATTCTCTATGGTTAAACAAAACCATAGACTCAAATTTAAATCAAGTTGTAATGATTTGGCTAAATTCTCCCAAAAATCAAAATCAGGGTCTAAGCATTTTGCTAAGCATGTAAATATTTTCTATACTAATTTATCTATTGGTGACAAAGGTATGATATTTCAATATCCAAAATTGGCCATACAATAACAATTGGAATATCTAAATATTTAAACAGGAATTAAATTAATTGCATAAAAGTAATGCATGCATTTAATAATTTAAAAACTGAATTAGATAGCTTTAAAATAGTGGGAACAATATGGTCAAGAATGTAACTTGCCTTGCTTGGTGATGTTATTTTCCTTAACAGTCACCTAGTACTCACAAACACTCTCTCGGGTTGCTTGTGTGTACAACCACGATGATCATACAGTCAAAATCAATCCTCTTATATGGTCTCCAACTACGTTGAAAACCGACTCTCAAAGTCGTTCGAAATCTATCTGAAAAACGATCCAAATTCAAACGAAATTCAAATAACAAATCAAAGAGGCAATTCAATTAAATCAAAACTAAATAATTCTATTTTATTTATTTAGATAATAGTTTTATAAAATTTTAGAAATTTGAAACACTCAAATTGGAGTTGGGATTTAAAATATAGAAATTTTACAAGTTTTAACCCTAAATCGAAATTTAAATGAATTCCTAAATACAAACAAGATTCAAATGAAGAACAATTTAAATAATTTTGGTTTAGTTAGCTAGATCTTTAATTTATATGAATTTAGAAATTTGAAACACCTAATTTGGAGTTAGGAATCAAAATATATGAATTTTACAAATTTTGATCTAAATTTGGAATTTAAATGAATTTTAAATCCTAAAACAAGTCTAAACTGAACTTCAAATTGAATACTTATATTTTATTTAGTTAGACAATAATTTCCTAAGATTTTAGCAATTTGAATCATCTAATTTGGAGCTAAGATGTAAAAGATATAGATTTTACAAGTTTTAACCTAAATTTGGAATTTAAATGAATTTCTAAATTTAAACAAGATTCAAATGAACTCCAAATTAAATAATTTTGGTTTAGTTAGTTAGATTATGATTTTAGATAATTTTAGAAATTGAAACACTCAATTTGGAGATTGGATGCAAAAGTTATAAATTTTACAAGTTTTGAATCACATAAAATGATGAATTAGGTTTTTTTCCGAATTATTGGAATTATTTTTGTGAAGGAAATTCAGAATTATGACGTCAGCCCTCGGAATATTGAATTTCGGTAATTTTCTTTAAACCGAAAATCTTTGAGACACTAACATGTGGGCGGGTCCATAGACCGTCCACGAATCGCAGATTAGTCCATGGTGGACGGGGCATGGCCGGCGTGGTTCGCCACGCAAGCGCCACGTGGGAGCTATTTGGCCGCCACGCCCACAAGGACGCCTAGGGCGCGCGGTGGCGCTTACGTGGCGGTGCACGGGCACGCAGCGAGTGGCGCTTCGGTGGCGAGCTTCGCCGTCGTTAGGGGAACTCGGCGAGAATGGATGGCATCAAACGAGAAGGCGATGGTGATAAAGATGCTCACCACGGCGCGCTAGGGCTCAACCAGGTCACCCGGCGAGGAGTTGTCTTTGCGGCGGTGTCAAGACTTCTTGCGGCGAGCGAGGTTCTGTGGCCACCGGCGAGTGATCTTGCGCCGGATAAGCGAGGAGGCAGCAGCGCGCAATGAGGTCGAGGTGGCGGAGAGACTTGATGGCCGGAGATGGAGAAGAAAGGCGTCTTGCCGTGAGTTTTCAAACACGAAATATAGCCATTAGAGAGCGAGAAGGAGAGGTGGGTGAGGAAAGAGATGAGCTTGAAGAGGGGCTTCTAGGGCTCCTATTTATAGGACCGGAGGGTGTCGGGGCGAGGAGATCGTGGAGCGGAGGTCACGGCGGCGGTGTTACTCGATCCGGTGAAACCGTCGCGAAAGAAAGGAAAAACGGGCGGAGAGGGGAGGCGGAGTTAAGGAAGTAAATCGCACGATCGCACATAAAGAGGGAGAGAAGCGTGGTGGAGACGAAGCTCGCGCAGCATGGCAATGGCGGCGTTGGGCTTAGGCCATGAGGAAGAAAGGGAGGAGGAAGATGGCGGGGCAGTAGGATGGGGATCGGGCGGTGGGGACAAGCCGTGCGACGTGTGGGCGTGTGATCGTCGATGAACATTGACGGTCGAGGAGAGGAGGCGGGTTGAGGTGTGGGGGCGGTGTGGGCGAGTGGAGCAAAGCCAATGAATGGGTCTGTGGCGTGTGAACAGGGCCAAGACCAAGGAAGTTTTTACCAATTGTGTTTTGGGTTTTAAAATGATTTGGGATTTAAATTAATTGATTAATTCAAAATAGCTTTAGAAAATAGCAAAATAAATCCAAAAATTCGGAAAAATTCACGAAATTCCTTATTTATTTTGGACTTAAGAAAATTATTCCCAACTTAAAGTTGGCTTTTAATTTTGCAAATAAATTATTTTGCTTTTAAAAGATTTAGGAAAAAGTTTTTAAAATTCGAGAAAATTCGTAAATTAATTTAATTTTTAATTTTCAACTTTAACTTAAATAAAACTTTAAAAACTTTAATAAATTTTACTTTTGACTTTTAAAACTTCAAAAATTCAAATAAAATTCTTTCAAATTCGAAAATCCAACAAATTAATAACTTTATTCAATTTTATTTTAGTAATGAGAACTTTGGGCTATTACAATTGCACAGCAGTGCTTGCGTCAGGCATCTTGCGATGGTCTTTGGTGGGTCATGAGCTCATGAGAGATCATGAATGGCTGGTGGCCAGTGCCCAGCGCCTCTTCTCTCTCGATATGAATTTCATCTCGTCTTCAACAACGCCGGGTGGTCTGCTGCAGTGCTTTGCTTGACCACCTAGGAGAGAAAATACCGGGGTAGGGGTCACGACGATCGGAGGAGGTCTGGCAGATGCCAGACCTTGCCATATTGGCAGGTCCTCCCCTGTTCCAAAAAGATATAGAAGAGGCATGTTCTCTCTCTCTCTCTCTCTCTCTCTCTCTCTCTCTCTCTCTCTCTCTCTCTCTCTCTCTCTCTCTCTCTCTCTCTCTATATATATATATATATATATATATACACACACACACACCTGTTCATGGGCGGTTTGGTCCAGCCCATATTTTTCGGATTTTTGGTCTAAAAACCCGGTCAATGACATTAAAAATTTAAAAAAACTTGTTTTTACTCTCAAGATAAATTAATTTTTAATATAAAAGAATTAAAGCAATATTATTTTATTGGAAAACACACTTTTTGGGCCGGGCTCGGGCTTGCCCATTCGAGACCGGGCTTTTCCAGGCCCGGCCCGAAGCCTAGGCCAGGGTTTAAACAGTGCTGCGTGTGGAGGAGGGATTACAGCTGTGAGCGGGCAGCAAGTCAATGAGTAAAAGCTAGTAAGATCTCCGCGTAGACGAACTCTAGAAACGACGCGTCCGACGTCGGTGTCACCCTTGGCGCGGCCCTGCCCTTGCCCTGACCTTTCCAAATCTAAACCATCATCTAGAAGTCGAGATCAACCAGTAGACAGCAACTCACAGAGTGATTAAAACCAGACCACAAAAGCAGCGGTAATCAAGTGAGGTTAGTGGTAATTAACCAGCCCGGAGAGCCTCCAGATCGGACAAGAGAAAGATGTCGCTTCCCGTGGGCGTGGGCGGTGACGCCTTTCGCGCTTATCCTTCCCCGTCCGTCTCTGCAAGAACACTAGAAGAGCCAAGCCCACGCACCCCTCACTCTGCGCTGCTATATAAGCACCGGCCCGTGGCGCCACACTTGCTTCCGACTTGCCAGTGCAAGAAGCAGCGACCCTTAGTTTACACGTTAACGATCACTTTCTGGTGGTTCTAGCATCGATCGGAGATGAGCTCGGTGTGCGCGAGGCCCGTGGGGTTCTCCGGTGGGGTGAGGTGCCAGCAGGGGCAGAGGGCGCGGGTGAGGGTGTCGGCTGTGGCGGTGGCGGCGCCGGCGCCGGAGAGGGCGGCGACGATGTACGGGGTGCTGGCGGTGGAAGAGACTGCGGGGCCGGAGGAGATCAAGGCGGCGTACAGGCGCGCCGCGCGGCGGTGGCACCCGGACGCGTGCCCGGGCGGCGCCGACCGGTTCATGAGGGCGCGGGAGGCCTACGAGGTGCTCTCCGACCCCGAGCGCAGGCGGGGCTACGACATCCAGCTGCGATGCGGCGGGGATCCAGCGCGGCGCGCCGCGCCGGGTTCGCCGACTGGGAGGCGCAGCTCGCCGGGCTGCAGTGGCGCACGGCGGCGCGCGGCGGGGAGACGTGGGGGAGCAGGATGCGCCGCGCGGCCGCGCACCCGTCGTCGTACTAGCTAGTCTCCAATCGCGGGGGTTTCTTTTTCTTTTTATCCTTTCGCCTTCTTTCTTTTCTTTTTCGCTGTGAGATTCTTGTGGTTGGTGAAACTCCATTTCACACGTCTCTGCAGCGTTTATTTTCGCAGTGCTATAGGAACGGCGAGTACTGTGTACAAAAGTAAATATTCAAAAGTAAACATCTATATCCTTATTTAAGTGGAAGACCAAAAAAGTACCTTTGCCTTTTCTGTTCTTTCCGGATTTGGTTCCCTCTTACGAAAACAGTGGGTAATTAACCTTTCCAGAATTGCTTCCCTCTTAGGAAAACAGTGGGTAATTAACCACTTTTTACGCATTCTAGAGAACCAGAGTAAACCAAAAAAAAAAACTGTGTATTATATGACGACTAATCGCCCCACAAGCATTATTTGTACGCAGATTCTAGTAAGCATAAAATAAGATTACTTTTTAAAAAAAACTAATATTAGTTTAAACAAAGTAGTATCTCACTAGACATCTTGAGCACCAGACTAAACAAAAAAAAGTGTTCGGTGATGGCTAACCGTTCTAGCAAACATGCTTGTACTCGTTAATTTCACAAAGGGTATAGACGGGAAAAATAATGAGATTTTGGGCCCAATATCTACTAATGTTAGCACCCCACCACCGGATCCAGCCTCTACAGTGTGAATATTGTTTCTCGTGAGAACAGACAATGCTCTGTTCTTATGAATTTTTTTTAAAAATAATATTTTTTAAAAGATAATTACAAAAATAAATAGTTGCCCCCAAAAAATTACAAAATTGTGTCTCTCAACAGGTGGCAAGAACCTATTGCCAGTTGAACTGGCATAGGGACCCTCTCGCCCCCCCGTCGTCGGTCCAGGTATCTATCGACAAATACCTGTCACCAGTTGAAATGACGACAGGAAGACTGGCCCTATAAGTACCTCTTGAAACCCTAAAATTCGGCACAAGACTCACTTTTATTCAGAAAAAAAGAGGAGGAGAGAAGAGTAGAGGGGAGGAGAGAAGTTAGCGAAGCGCTATCCGTCCGATTGCCCACCTCTCGGATAAATTTTTTAACTGAATGAATTACATAGTTTTAGATGTACGGTTACGTAGTGCAGTACGTTTTACATAATACTTTTCGGTGGGTAGTCTAGTTTTAGATATGTGGTTAATCATGGAAATGTTATTTATGGTGCAGTGCGTCACCAATTTCAAAATTTACTATGGTCAAGAGACTATTATGGAAGGTCTCGAGAGGATTGATTTGCGTTATTTCCAAACGGCGACCGTGCCGCTACCAAAACCAGAGCAGCGTACGTGGGGCACTATGATGCGGTGGTTGTTCCACACATTCCAAGTAGACTGTGATGTGTCGGATCTGAGATTGAGTTGCCTTGCCCCGCGGGTAGCACAACCCATATATTGAGAGTTAGTGCAGCTGAAGGGAACAAATTCATGACAGTCATATGTACACATGGCGAGGGAGGGAGGGTGGAAATTGGTCCTTCTGGTCTAGGCATATGCCAAACCCACTCTTCCATCTACGGCTGAACAAGAAGGGAGTGCTGACACTGAAGAATAAGTCGGGGACTCCAGTCACAGCGTGGCGTACACAATGGTTGAAGCTCCCGGAGTTGCTGATGCTGTCGATGAAGACCCTGCGAAAGTAGCTCCTTCGGTCAGGCAAGCTAGTGGTCTTGCTGACGAGAGTGAGGAGGTGGAAGCCGTAGTGCAAATGATGGATCTCGAAGATCGAGACCACATGGCATTGTCTAAAGATGAAGGTTCCAACGACGAGGATGATGTGGACCAGCAGGCGGTTCCATCCGAGTGGAACACATACTAGTTCGACAACCTTGTCATTAACGAAGGCTCCCGTGTGCCGTGGGAGTACGACCAGAGCGAGGTCAGGATAGGAGCTATGTACAAATGCAAGTAGATCGTGCAGGACGCGGTCAAATTCTGGGCCTTGTCGATGCGGCACACATTCACGGTCGTCAAGTCTACCCCAAGATGCTACGATGTGAAGTGCGGCATAAAGGGATGCCATTGGCGAGTGCACGCATTTCAGCCTAAAGTGGGACACCTACTAGAAGTGCTCTATAGTGGTCCCTCACACATGCGTCGTTCGAAGTCGGTCAGATCCACCGAACTCGTCATCGCTTCATCGCCAACCTCATGTACAGTGAGATCGTAGATAATCTAGATTTTGATCCACAATCCATCATTCGGACGGTTGAGGCAAGGTTCCAGTACACAATCAGCTATGCCGAGACTTGGAGGGCAAAACAGCAGGCATTGGAATCAAGATGGGGTGCGTTTGAGGATTCCTACCACAATCTTCCCCGGCAACTCCGAGTCATACAAAACAGGAATGCCACGTATCCGAAGTGGGCCAATAAGAGGGTACTGCAGCGAGCATTCTTTGCGTTTGGTCTATGCATCAATGCATTCCGGCACTGTTGTCCAATCTTGTGCGTAGATGGTACATTCTTGACTAGGAAGTACAAGGGTCAGATACTGACTGCAATAGCGACGGACGAGAACAATCAAGTTCTTCCCGTGGCATTCGCTTTCGTTGAAAGCGGGAACACAGATAGCTAGTTGTGGTTCTTGAAGAATGTGAGAATTTCTGTTGTGCAAGACCGTCCCAACGTATGCCTCATACAGGATCGGCATGCAGGCCTACTGCGTGCAATAATTTAGCTGCAACAAGGAGAAAACGTATCACTTCTATGGCCGGATCTGCAGAGCAAGTGGTGCATGAGGCACTTGGGTGCAAACTTCTACAAGCAATTCCGCAACAAGGACTTGATGAACCTGTTCAAATGGTTGTACAACCAGAACCAGCAGTTGAAGTTCGAAGTACTCTGGAAGATTCTGGATGAGTTGACCAAGACCCATAGAAGGGAGGCAACGAGAAGGGTCGCCCCAAGCGCTAACCAGGCCCCCGATGCATTGCCACAGCTACCTACAGATGCTCCCAGATTGACGAGGAGGACGGGGGCGCAGGTGAA
Source organism: Phyllostachys edulis (assembly GCA_036346405.1). Taxonomy (NCBI): domain Eukaryota; kingdom Viridiplantae; phylum Streptophyta; class Magnoliopsida; order Poales; family Poaceae; genus Phyllostachys; species Phyllostachys edulis. The sequence continues at coordinate 58,546,336 of CM070549.1, read as the reverse complement.
ATGTTTCTCGGGCTGGATTAAGCACGAGTCTAAGAAGAAGTGGTCGTTATTACATGATAGGGGTGGTGCTCGATATGGTATCATGACAACTAATCTAGCTGAGGTGTACAACTGGGTCATGTGTGACGCAAAAATATCTCCCTTTGGTTGGTATTGTGGAGGCAAATCTCCGCGGTACGACGAACTACTTTGTTGACAGAAGCAACAACACGTCGCTCGCTATGACAAATGACAGAATACTCTACTTCGTCATGGTCACCAAGTACATCGGGGAGAAGAGCAAGAAGGGTGAGATACACCGGGCATTCAAGATGGGCACAAAGGAGCTTCGCTTCGAGATAATATGCAGGGATAATGGACGTCGCGGGACAAACCGTAAGAGGGTCACCCACGAGTGCACACTACGCCGCGGTAGTTGCATATGCACTTGCAACAAGCTCCTTCTTCTGCATAGGCCTTGCTCCCATGTCATAGCCGCATGTTCGACGGTAGCGTAACATCCTGGTCAGTACCTCTCTGAGTATTTCACCAAGGAGGCGGTGATACAAACCTAGACTGAGGAGATATATTGTTACACTGTGGTTGGCCATTTCACTGGCCATCCAACCTAGGAGTAACTAATCTGGGCCGCGAACATTGATAGGCTCAAGGAAAAGGTTGGCTGGGACAGGTATGGCGCATCAGGAACGACATGGACGAAGCAGAAACCAGTCATCATACGAAGAAGTGCTCCATTTGGAGGGAGTTTAGGCACACCTTCAAGAAATACCGTACGAGAAATCCTCAGGACGAAGGAGACATCGGCACTCCGGACGTCGCTGCGGGGACCTCATCCGGTCGCTCGACTCGAGGCAGTCCACATGGGGACGTTGAGGTCGCGACCACGAGAAAGCACAGATAGTAGTAATATGTTATTGCCAATGTTCTGAATTATCATTTTGATTAAGTGTTATGACGTTTTGCTGAATGTTATGTAATATCAGTGTGATTTATCGTAGTTTTGATAGTAATGGCAAATTCACATTTGTTTCCTTACATAATATGCAGTGCATGTGTATGAATTCTTGGGTGCATCGCAATATCATTTACATTCCTACTTACGAATCATTGATACCTCAATCGTTCTCGCAAAATTCTTCAGAAATTCACCCACTAGAACAACATACAACAATCACAAAATGTTATTTCGAGTCTAACAGATTTCGTACCGTTCAAAATCTATGAAAATAAAAAATAGGCCAATCGGTTTTGGGTTTTAGGTAGCTGTCGCCAGTTGAAATAACGACAGGTAGCTGAACCGACTACAGGGGGGCAACAGAGTCTCTGTTGCCAGTTCAACTGACGATAGCTACCTGTCACCAGTTGAATTGGCGACAGAGAGTCATTTTTGTAATTTTTTGGGACGGCTATTTATTTTTTAAATATCTTTTTAAAAAATATTATTTTTTAAAGAAATTCCTGTTCTTAGCACGAACAATACTCTGTTCGTAGCATTGCACCAAGTAGTACGGTAGGACACTGTAGCATCATTGTCGACCTTGACCGACAAGCAAGTGGTGCAGCACCAGCGGGAAAACACGGTGACAGGTACTGTGGCAAACATTGTAACCCTTAGACCGCTATTTTCATCCGACAGTGGAGATCGTTCTTGATACTCATACACTGTAGATCATATGTATTGACTTCTACAGTACGCCAAGGATCCCAACGCCCACCACCACCTGCCTTGTCGTAGAGCGAAAAGGACCAAAAGGTCCTAAAAAAGGGTCCAAAAGGTGCATTGACAGCAAAACCAACAAGATATTAGTACAAGATTTCAAAACCAAAAAAAAAAAAAAAAGAAAAGGAAAAGGTACATGCAATCCTGGCACCACTCGAACAATTTGGACCAGAATCCTTCTAAGATAAATCGGGAACACAAATCCAGCATAATAAGTTAGAAGTTCAAGCCCATAAAATGGAAATAGGAATATACACATTTCACACACCAACACAATCTTAATAACCACTAAATATCTCTACACTGAACCCCATCAGATAATAAATGTCCCAGCTCAACAATAGCTCATCATACGACTGCCGTGCACGCCTGCACGGTGCACCAGAAAATATGTACGAAGACTCGAAGAGCAACATCCGATCCGAGCCTCCGCAAAATGCCCTTCACGATTTTCCTACTTGGTGTGTGTAAGTTCACTGAACCGAAGGAACACGTCAATTGGTGCTACGCTGCTCTTCTGAAAAGTCCAAGCCGCGTATTAGTGCCACAGAGCTGTAGCATGTCTAAACCGAGGCCTTTCTCTATGCAAAAGGATTTCCAGTTGATACAGCGCTCAATGTCATGTTCCTGAAAGCAAACAACAACGTTGATTTCAGCAAATAGACCGAATAGGGGTTAATGCCTTGCCTCCTAAGCCAAGCCAGAGCAACTTACCTCAACGGAGAGTTCGGGACCTGCTCGACAAGACATGGCAGTCCACCTGAATATGCATAGGTTGTTACAATCAGATGGTCTCGATGTACGTAGTAACAAAGTAATCATATGTAGATGCTAGTCAGTAAACTTCACCAAGTGATCCGGATGGAACATAAGCGGAAGTACTGTTGGAGAACCATGTTTCAGGCAAACCATCAAGGAAAGAAGTTGGTAGGTCTGGATTAGGCAAAGCCGCTTGCAACGCACTCTCGTCCGTGAACTGCAAAATGAAGCGTAGTTCAGAAAATTGGTGGTAAAATGGGTGGCCATGCTGTTCAGCACCGGATACAACATACATGCTGAGATAGAACCATATCTTAAGACCACATTATGAATCTTGTTTAGGTTATGACGAGTCTAGGCAAATCGAACATTGTTCTCACACAAACAGATTATTTGGTTCACAGTACAGGAACACAGGTAAAAACGGTTTGAGAATCTGTACTGGCAACCAGGTCACATCTGGTTCGTAACGATCTTCTAAACCATCCAAATTTGCTTATGTGAAAGACTAGTACCAGTTGATTCTCAAAATCAATAGAACCTCTACAATGTGAAAGACGTGTTAAGAGCTTTCAACATCACCAGCATGTTGGGGGGTTAGGGGTGATTAACACAAGGGTTATGAATGACTGTCTGATAGCTAAGTGGATCTGGCGAATTAATTCTTCAAATAATGAACTTTGGTTCAGAATTCTTAAAGCGAAATATTTCCCCAGATGTGCTTTCAGGGATGCCAATTCTCACAGAGGCTCCTAGTTCTGGAAACAGGTGTTTAAAGCTAAATCCTTGTTTAACTATGGTGCTAAATATAAACTTGGGAGTAGGCATAATGTTTTTTTTTTGGGGTGATGTCTGGACTGGAGATTGTTCCTTTAAGATCAAATATAGGAGCCTTTTTAATATCTGTCATTTCCCTGAAATAAGTGTGGCAGAAGGTTTGGTTGATGATAATTGGAATATTTCTTTTAAGAGATGTTTTAGGAAAAAGGAAGCTAATCAGTGGGAGAGCTTGAAAAGAATGTTAGCAGAAGTGGAATTTAACAACAATTCTGACAGAGTTGTTTGGTGTTTTGAAAAATCTGAGATGTTCTCAATAAAATCCTTATATAGACGGTTTCTCTTTGGGGGTGTTGTTTGTAGGAAATTGCAAAAGTTATGGAAGTGCAAAATTCCTTTAAAAGTTAAATTTTTTGTGTGGCAATGTTATCATAACAAAGTTCAAACTTTGGAACAACTTAGCAAAATGGGGTGGAAAGGGGGGATGAATTGCATTCTTTGTGGTGGTCTAGAGAACATTGATCATATTCTGTTCAACTGTATCCTGGTTAGATTCTTTTGGCTTTGTATCAAAGAGATACTTAACTGGGAACATACACTAATTTCTGTTGAAGATTTCCAATTGAATTGGTTAGATAGGAGGGGGGCTACTGATTACAATGTTATTTTGTTTAGTTTTGCAGCTTCAGCTTGGATTCTCTAAAAAGTTAGAAACAGAATGACGTTTGAGGGGATTTTTCCTCAGCAACCCATGGATGTGATATTCAAATTTCTATCTTGTTTGTAGTATTGGCGAGCTCTCATCAGCGGGGCTGATCGTAGTGAGTTGGATGACTTCATGAAGGCTATCGAAGACTGGTCCAAGTGCTTTTGTAGTTTGATTAAGCCTGGTTGTGAAAACTTGCAATCTTTCAGTTTGGTTGTTCCTTTATTTTGTCTGTGCTTGTATCGTAAGCTGGCTCTCCCAGTAGTTCGATATCAACTTTTGTATGAACTTTTATATGCTTTATAAAAGTCGAGTTCTTTCCCTTTTCAAAAAAAAAAAATCACCAGCATGTTGGACAGATACGCTGATTGATTGAGTGATGACATTGAGTGATGAACCAATATTTCTATTAAACAATAATGATGTCCACACTCATATTGGACATGGGCTTACTCCATGCAGTGGCAAATGTATCAAGAGAGTTCCACATTGGTTACAAAGATTTTTTCAGGCATAGCAGCTGTAATATTCCGAATCGCGTTAGAAGGGCTAATTGTATTAGAGAGTGAATTAGAATAAATTAAAGTGGAGAATTCAGTTTTTGAGGGAGGATTAGAAATTCTTGTGGGCCGAAGGCCCACAGCCCTTGCTGCCCCTTGCTACCTTGCTTGGACAAGAGAGGGGAGACAAGCAAGGATTGGCCAGCAAGAGGAAGGGGAAAGGGGGAAGGGAGAAGAAGAGAGGATTCTCGTGGGTTTTCGTATTCGACGTCGCGTTCCTCAAGGGTAAACCCCTGTTAGTCCCTAGAATTTCCATGGTTTATTCATTGTTCAATTCGTAGATCGTTTCGCCGAAGGGAATATTAGTTTTCAGCATGCCCTAGCAGGTCGAGTTTCGACGCAGAACCTTGCGGGGGCAATTCGAGGGATTTAGGCTTGAATTCAGAGCTTCATCCAATTAGAAAAAATGTAGATGGTTTCGTTAGCTTTACAAGAAGGTCTAGATCACTAGATTCGGATTAGCGAGCGAACAGTTACAACCCCGGTAAGGTCGTTGTCCAGAAATCGGACGTTGTTGGCAGAGATCGTGTAGATGGGCTGTTTTCACCTAGTAAATGAAAGAATTAAATTTTGGTGATAACTTGAATAAACTAAGAAATTTTGAGTAGTTTTCAGAACTGGTATCGTTCATATCTTTTCAAGTTTTAGAATTAAATATACAAAATTGTGAAGTGGTCTAACCTGACAGATTCTGGGACAGTCTTCGGAGAAGGAAACAGGAGAGAAAATAGTAGAATCGAAAGTTCGTCATAACTAGGAAGTTGTAGAAAATTTTGTGAGGGTTCCAGGAGGTATTGGTTTACTAAATTTGTGGTTCAGATGAATAAGTTCGAGCATTTTTATTACTGAGACAGCGGGTAGTGTCTAGTAGAATTGGGTTAATTGTGGTGCTTTAGCGTAGATATGTGAGGGCGATTAGTATGACGTGTTGGTGCTGTGAAAATATGATTTTGAGAATATTTTTAATTGTTTGTTTAGGGAGTGTGGCTTCTAGTGCCTTGCCGCCGTCTCGCTATCCGGCTTCAAAAGAATAAAGAGGCATGTACTTGGTATAATGGCGAACAACGGGTGGTTGCCGTTGTCTTGTGATTTATTACCATACGCTTTGTTAAGCTATTGATTTATTACCATGTGATTTAATTACACTTTGTTAAGTTATTAACTTGCCATGGTATTAAATGATGAAAAGAGAAAGAGCATGATAACATTATTGTTTCATGAGACATTGCATCATTCACTTGCATCATTCACTAGGGCGGTGAGTACTGCCATGATTATAGCTAATTCGGCGTGCCACATGAGAAAATCCTACAGAGGTAGGGACCCCACCCTAATGAAGGTGGGGGAGAAAAGTATCACTGACGGGTGGACACTTCACTATACCGGTATAAGCTTAAAGAGGTGCATCAAGGCATTTGCATACATGAGAATGATTTCGATGAGAATTGAGAATGAGAAGGAAGAGTTTTATGTTGATACATTATTTTCTTAACGTCGTGTTTAATTACTATTGTATCTTGTACTTGTTGAGTTGTGAACTCACCATTGTCTGTTTGTTGCTTTAGGTAATCGTTGACGACATTACACTTGAGAGGGGTCAGCACACAAGGAGCAAGAGCACTCACCTCACTCAATTGATCCACTCGTACATGATAAACAATTATCTTAGTGTGATGATCTATTAATTATTAGTTGATAGTGGTTGAATGATTCTAGTGGATTGGTTGGCACTTGGTTGTTCGTTCAATAGAATTTATTCGATTGGTTTTGCAATGATCTTAGATTATTATCTTGCTATGCATCCTAGGGATTAATTATCTATAATTGCCATATCATTATGCAAGACCTGTTGATGGGTTTTATAGTTGAGATGTTTGCTGTGATTTATTGTTAATTGATGTTAAAATTGATAGTTAGTACAGTTTGGTGGCATTCTGGGCTCCGTGTTGGGCCGGGGTGTTACAGCAACCACAATAGTGAGTCAATGACATGCTTACCTGACACGTTCTACAATTTGCAAGGGACCAATTAAAAGACCCAATAGCCGAGAGAAACCTATTTGTGCAAGGCAAGCTAAGTAACGAATCAAACAATTTTGTTGTCATCTTGTTGGTGAGTTCGTATTAGAATATAATAAAGAAGTTGTATTAGAGTCCGATTGTATCTTTGGACTATAAAGGGGTCTTGTGAGATAACACACAATTATTCCCCTAATTTCTATATAGTTTCAAAGCTTACCCTAACCACCCAATCTCATCCCTAGCAACCCGCCGCCGCCATCCACCACCACCACCACCGTCATCGCCATCCATCACCACCGCCGTCATTGGTCGTTGTCTTCATCACACACGGTCAGCATCATCTCGGTGGCCATCGCTAGGTCACAGTAACTAGCAAGCAACACGCCGCCGCTCATGTCAAGACGATGGGAAAGGTTGCCGTCTCCTGGTAGTCTTCGATTTAGATCGGATCTGGCTGAAGAAGGGAGGGAGGAAGGCGGCCGTCGTGGGTCTTAGATCCAGATCTGCCAAAGAAGAAAGGGAGGAAGGCAACAGTCGTGGGTCTTCGATCCGAATATGCCGAAGAAGAAAGGGAGGAAGGAGGGCGGCAACTGTGGTCTTCGATCCGGATCTGCCGAAGAAGAAAGGGAGGAAGGAAGGCAAGAAGCACATTTGGTAGGAAAGAAAAGAAGTGAGAGAAGGGAGATTAAAAAAAGAAGGTTCTCTGTTTTGGAAAAAAAAATAGACTGCATAATTTGGGTAACTGTGGAGACAGACATCGAGGTTCGGCAAAACGTTGATGCATGAAGGATTGTCGTGATCGTGAGAGATACGCGCGACATGTCTTGGACTCTTGGTAGCGATTGACATTGCTCCAGTTGTTTGAGAAGATGACCCTGAGGAGATTGAGGCTGCGAGGAAGGAGGAAGAAGCCACAATGATGACAGTAGAAGAGAAGAGGAAGACAGTAAAACGTTGATGCATGAAGGATTGTCGTGATCGTGAGAGATACGCGTGACATGTCTTGGACTCTTGGTAGCGATTGACATTGCTCCAGTTGTTTGAGAAGATGACCCTGAGGAGATTGAGGCTGCGAGGAAGGAGGAAGAAGCCACAATGATGACAGTAGAAGAGAAGAGGAAGATAGTTGTTGAAACTACTTCCCCACTGGTCACGCAAGGTGACATGAGAAGCATGTTACATGATCTCTTAGCGACGGGTATAACAGGTCCGAGGGCTGGTGCATAGTCATCTAAATTAAAGGCTGGAGTTGATGCCGAATGATGTAAGTTGGAAAGGAGCAAGAATTATCTAAGTTGGTCTAGAAGGACTCAGCTAATTCTGATGACGAAGGGGGTGGAGCACTACCTGCAGGAGACTTGTGTTGAGCCTGCAGATAAGGTGAGCATGAATCGGAGGGTGTAGATGGTATGTCCTAGGGACCTCAGGGGGTAACGATGCCCAGGAGCCGTATTTGCCGGATCCAGTCGACAAGCCAAGACAGGGAATAGAGAATCAGGATTTAGGAAATATACTTTACTTTATTGCTTGCCAATACAATGAGTAAGGCTCCCCTTTTATAGTGAATACCTACCTAGTCCGATTCTAATACTTATCTCCCCTTTCCTAATTGTAAGTAAACAGATAACAAGAAACAGTTTAGACTACGTATTAGTAATTGATTCGGACTCCTGTGCGGGTAGCTGCTTATGCCTTCTTGCATTGTGACGTGTATATGGAATTCCCCACACAACATCTCTCCCGGCCTCGACAAACAGCTCGTCCTCGAGCTAAAATGAAGGATAAGCCCTCTTGAAATCATCCACCACTTCCCATGTAGCATTAGCAGGAGGTAGACCAACCCATTGTACAAGAACATGCCAAACGTCCCGATGAAGGCTAGCCTTTAAGATCGTTGCGGGAGTCGGAATGGCACGACCATTATCCATAGGATGTAATACTGGTATGCCTGTTGGTGGCGTTCCTGAGAATTTCTTGAGAAGACCTACATGGAACACATTGTGAAGCCATGAGCCTTCCTAAGAGTTGGAGTCGATATGCTACTGCTCCAATTTTAGCCAACACTTGATATGGCCCATAATATCTTGGTCCTAACTTGCGTTCTTCGACCGGCAAAGGAAGCCGCTTAATTTCAAGCAATCGTAACCACACCCATTCACCTACTTCATATGTAATCTCCCAATGATGTTTATCATAGTATTGCTTGGCATAGTGTTGGGCCTGCATGAGACGATCACGCACTTCTTGCAGAAAGGCATCACGGTTTTGAAGTTGAACTTCTGCCGCAGCGACTTTTGCCGCCCCTTCATCGTATGTCTGCAATGTCGAAGGTGAACGCCCATATACAATTTTGAAGGGAGTGTCGCGTAGAGCCGTATGATATGATGTATTGTAACAATACTCGGCCCACGGAAGCCATTGTACCCACGCCCGCGGTCGGTCCCCTGTGAGACAACGGAGATACATTGCAATGACTTTATTAACCGCCTCCGTCTGGCCATCGGACTGTGGATGAAACGCGAAACTCATATGAAGATGAGTACCCATTAATCTGAATAAATCCTTCCAAAAAGCACTTGTAAAAACCGGGTCACGATCGCTCACAATCGAATGTGGAATGCCATGTAGTCGTACAATTTCGTGAAAGAACACACGAGAAACTGTGGTAGCTGTATATGGATGTCCTATTGGAATGAAATGAGCATATTTAGAAAAACGATCAATGACTGACAGAATTACTGATTTCCCGTGTACGCAAGGCAACCCTTCAATAAAATCCATTGAAATATCTGTCCATACCGTCATTGGTATTTCTAGTGGTTGTAAGAGACCTGCGGGGTGTAAATGTTCAATCTTATTCCGTTGGCATGTGACACAAGCTCTAACAAAATTCTGGACTTCCCGTCTTGCATGTGGAACATAAAAATCTGACCGCAACCAATGAAGCGTTTTCTGGAATCCTTCGTGTGCTGCGTGAGCTGCTGATAAAACTGCTTGTAGAGACGGTGATACCGCTGAAACATATACCTTTCCTCCATACAGAATGATTCCATCTGTAAAGGACCACGGTTCTCCCAATTCACTGGACCGAATCTGAGAGCAAATAGTTTGGAGCTCCGGTGATAGAACCACCTCTTGCCGAAGGTCCCCAAAGAGAGAAAAAGATGGTCCAGAGATAGCAAAACTGACTGGTGTGTCTCCTTCTCTACGGGAGAGTGCATCCACCACCGTGTTCAAACGTCCTGGACGGTATTCTACCGTAAAACTATACCCAAATAACTTGCTCACCCATTGGTGTTGTGGGATGGTAGAGAGACGTTGATCCAACAAGAATTTTAAGCTGTAATGATCTGTACGAACGATGAAGAGCAACCCCAAAGGTACGGTCGCCAGTGTCGTATTGCATGCACCAAACCGATGAGTTCCCGTTCATATGCAGCAAGTTTCGCATGACGTACAGCGACTGGTTTACTGAAGAAAGCCACCGGTCCCATACCTTGGTGCAAAACGGCGTCGAAACCGGTACCCGAAGCATCACACTCGGCGATAAAATCCGCTAAGAAGTCTGGTAAATGAAGAACCGGAGCCATGGAGAGAGCTTTTTTAAGTATGGTAAAAGCCTTATCTGACCTCGCACTAATCGAAAAGTTTCCTTTTGAGTAATTTGGTGAGGGCTATCGTACAAAATCTCGATAAATTTGCGGTAGTAGCCTGCGAGACCAAGGAACCCACGTAGCCCACGTGTTGACAGTGGTTGTGGCCATGTTTGTACTGCCCGTACTTTATCTTCATCCATGGCCACCCCCTTCGCTGAGATGACATGGCCAAGGTATGTTATGGATGTTGTACCAAAATTGCATTTGGAGCGCTTCAGGTATAAGCAATGGACACGTATGACTTGGAGAACCGCCCGTAGGTGTTGTAAATGTTCAGACCATGATGAGCTATAGATCAAAATATCATAAAAAAAAAACGAGCACAAAACGGCGAAGAAAGGGTCGCAAAACCTCATTCATTCATGCCTGGAATGTGGATGTTGCATTGGTTAGGCCGAACGGCATCACCAAAAACTCGAAGTGACCATGGTGAGTTCTGAATGCGGTCTTCTCCACATCGTCAGGATGCATGCGCACTTGATACCCGGAACGGAGGTCGAGTTTGGTGAAGAAGCAAGCGCCCTCCAATTCATCAAGGAGCTCATCGACGACCGGAATAGGAAATTTGTCGCGGACCGTCAGTTCATTAAGTGCGCGGTAATCAATACAAAAGCGCCAAGAATTGTCAGCCTTCTTGACTAGGAGCACTGGGGAGGAAAATGCTAAGGTACTTGGTCTGATTGTGCCAAGTTGGAGCATAGCTTCGCATTGGCGTTCGAGTTCATCTTTTTGCAACTGAGGATATCTCAGATGGACGCATCGCCACGAGTTCTCAGACCGTCAAGACGAATACGGTGATTGAACGAGCGTGCAGGAGGTAATCCTGTTGGTTCGACAAAACGCTCCTCAAACTTCGGTCCAAGAGCGGCGAGAGGTCCTCCTGGATCCTGTGGACCGCATGAACCGCCGGGAGTGGCGCCACGATGCCTTCCCAAGAGATGTGTCGTCCCTCCCGCCAAAAGGAAATGCGTAAGTTGTTGAAATCCCAGAGGATAGGTCCAAGACTGCGAAGCCATTGAACACCTAGAACAATGTCAAATCCTCCCAGGGGAATAGCGAGGGCATCCATTGTAAACGTCTCTCCGGCGACTTGGAAGTGTATATGTCGTGCTATGCCCCCACTAGATACCTTGTCTCCATTGGCCACCTCCACGCGAAGACCAGGCCGAGCTTCAAGTTGCACCCCCATGTGTGGCACAAGATCGGCATTGAAGAAGTTATGCGTTGAACCTGTGTCCAAGAGTGCGAGGAACGCCTTCGTGCCCACTGTGACTTTGATCTGCATCGTTTCATTGGCTCGGATGCTCCACAGGCCCATCAATACATGGAGAGATCTTGTGGGAGCTATTTCCGTGGCGTGTGCCTCGCCCAAAGGTGGTTTCATCATCCTCGCTCTGTTATTTCAACATAGAAAAGCGTGGCGGCAATGATCACTGATATAAATTGCTCGTCGCAGCTTAAAATATAGTCCTTGCTTATGCTGTTCGCCATCTCCGATTGGATTGAGGCGGCGGAGTGGGCGGCCGGTCTTGATGGTGGTTGAGTTAGTCGGCGGTGCACTGCTTGGTGCTGATGGTCGTGGGATTGCAGGTATGAGTGTAGATGGACGCGTTGCCTCCGGTGGCACGAGAACGCCCCTGTTGCTACCGCCGGCTGCGGTGATGGAGCCGGTTTGGTTGCGGCCAGATGCTCGCAGTAAAACTGATGGCCATCTGAAGGTCCGATGGGTTTTGGAGCTCGACATCCACACGTAATTGCTCTGGGAGACCTGCTGTGAAGAGTTGCGTCTGATGAATTGGGTGCAACACCTCTGTTCGACATAAGAGCTCCAGGAATCGATCAATGTACTCTTGAACTGAGCTGGGGAATGGAAGGCGAGCCAGGGCGCCGAGCGAATTGCTTCTGAGAGGTGGTCCAAACCGCAGTTGCACAACTCTTAAGATGAGGCCATGTCGGTTGCCCATAATCACGCTCCAACCGAAGTACCAATATTGTGCAATCCCCGTGAGATGATACGAGGCTAGCTGCACCTTGCTCGGCTTCCGTCCCGATCCTTGCCCCTCAAAAAATTGCTCACACTGCTTATCCATACAAGAGGGTCATCCTTGCCATCATATACGGAAATTCCAACTTATGGAATCGTGGAACCCCGATGAAAAATTGCTCGTGGTCGGATGATGCCCATCGCTTAGCTTCGTGCATTTGGTAGAGGCGATGGGATTGGCTAATATGGTAGTGTAGAGGTTGGTTGTAGTCGTACCATATAGGGGAACCGTGATTGGGTGGTGGCTTGAGGAAGGTGCGAAGATGGGTCCATGCAATGGTGTGTGGCCGGATGCCCTGTGTATCGGCGGAACCAGTGGAAGCGAGCCAGCGACGATCGCAGGAGACCGAGCAATTCAGACGGGTTGCTTTTTCACGGTAGGAGGCTGAGACGACATCACCCATCTGGCGATTCATGCCGCCGAGTCGACCTTTGTGATCATCTGGAGAGATTGGAAGAGCGTGCCATGATTACTTCCTCTGCTTCTTCGGATCTGGGATTGTATCCACTGTGGTCGCTCTCGATGCAGATTGGTATGTCCTGGGGACCTTAGGGGTAACGATGCCTAGGAGTCGTATTTGCCGGATGCAGTCGACAAGCCAAGACAGGGAATAGAGAATCAGGATTTGGGAAATATACTTTACTTTATTGCTTGCCAATACAATGAGTAAGGCTCCCCTTTTATAGTGAATACCTACCTAGTCCGATTCTAATACTTATCTCCCTTTCCTAATTGTAAGTAAACGATAACAAGAAGCAGTTTAGACTACGATTAAGTAATTGATTCGACTCTGTAAGGGCAATGCTTATGCCTTCTTGCATTGTGACGTGTATATGGAATTCCCCACACAACAGTAGAACACCACCAACTCTGTGGCTTGGTTGCTAACTTTGATGTCTCCATCCATCGCTCGGATGGTGGAGACGATGCAGAGTGCACCGGCAATGTAGAAGACGCTGAGCAACATGCACTCCGGGACAGGAAATGTGATGATGATGGACCTGAAACAGGAGAAGACCGTCCAGGAGTATGCTAGTGAACAGGAGCAGCTATGGGCAGATTTAGATCGCTATGATTCACTGCAGTTAACATGTGCTGACGGTAGTGAGGCAGACAGGGTGTGGTTACAACGCAGAAGGGTTACACACTTTCTAAAGGGATTGGACCCAAAGTTTGAGAGTAGGAGGCTGCCATGTTTCAATTGGCAAATTTGTCTACTATTGAGGAGGCTATTTCAGCTATGGTGCAGGAGGAGATTCGAATACGAGTAATTGGGGACAACAACGCTGCTAGGTCCGCATATGCTATACCCGATGATAGGCAGAGCTACAACTGAGCCGTGCTTGTCCTTCTCCACGATATGGAGGCCGAGGTCGTGGAGGCCGAATTGGAGATTATGGAGGCCAAGGTGGATGTCTTGGTGGTTGTGGAGGCGGAGGTGGAGATTATGGAGGTCAAGGATGGGGCCGAGTTGGCCCCAGGGCTACTATGGCCCTGAAAGAAGAGGGCACGTCTGTTACTCTGACAGGTGAGCAAGCTATGCAGTGGGAGAAGTGGCAGCAGGGAAAGGCATTGGAGACTCCTCATGATTCCACTTCAACAACTGCCCACCTCATTTGGTAACTTTGCTAACTACGCCCACGTAGGCGAAGGTACTCAGGTACATGCACTTGCATCCACATATAAGCACTCTCACATTGATTGGATCATAGATTCAAAGGCATCCAAGTATGTCACAGGTTCACTCAGTGCATTTGCATCTTACACTCTATATACTCATTCTGAAACTGTCCAAACAGCTGATGGGACCTCCCAGCTTATTCAGGTTGTATGATCTGTAGAGTGCACACCATCCTTTGCTTTACCCTCTGTTTTGCATGTTCCCTCTTTTCCAGTCAACCTTCTTTCAATTAGTTCTATCATTTGACCAATTCAAATGCATTGTCTCATTTGATGAGGATTCGTGTTTGTTCAAGGAGAAGAGAACTGGGAAGAAGATTTGGACTGGAAAAAGGCATAATGGGTTGTACATTGATCAGGTTGAAGCGGTATTGGCTATGACTGCAGGAGGAGTTAAGGGAAAAGTTTTGTTACATCTTCGTCGCTTAGGACATCCGTCCTTTGGGAGTTTAAGTCGGTTATACTCAGATTTGTTAAATAAAGTAGACAAGAGCTAACTTGTGTGTGATGCTTGTGAGTTTGGAAAACATACACGGTCTACATATAGTAGCATTGGTCTTCGGAGTCATGAACCTTTTATATTAATATATTATGATGTTTGAGGTCCATGCTCAGTTACTTCTGTGAGTGGTTTTAAGTGGTTTGTCACATTTATCGATTGTTATACTCATATAACTTGGATTTATATGATGAAGCACAAGAGTTACTTCCATAGGCTGGTTGCTACTCAGTTTGATGCAAAGGTTCGAATTCTTTGAACAGACAATGGAACTGAGTATGTTAACAAGGAGTTTGCAGCGTATCTCTCAGAGGAGGGGATACTTCATCAAACTACTTGTCCAGGAACCCCCATCTCAGAATGAAGTGGCTGAAAGGAAGAATCGTCATTTATTTGAGTAGCATATGTTAAAATAGGAATTTTTTTGTATTTCCTTATATGTGCATAGCATATTCCCTTGTAATATTCCCTTTGTACTCTCTATATATATTGTCCATTGGGCCTCATGAATACATACACAATATTCATAACATAGTATCAAAGCTAGGGCACTAACCTAGCTCCTTCCGCTGCCATCCTGACGCCCCGCCATTCGACGCTGTAAATGTCGCTCGACACCTTGTCGCCTAATGCCGCTTATCGTCGCCGTCACCGTCTCGTCCTTCACGCCCGCCCGGCCGCCACTGCGCGCGCTCTACCGCCTAACCACCACCTACGCCCGCCGCCGCTTATGCTCGCCGCCGCCCACGCCGCCGAGTCGCCATCGTCTCCCCAACCGCCACCATCGCTTCGCCGATGCTCGATCGAGCAAAGGTGTCGTATAGAAACCGATTAGACCTCGTTGCCTTGGTCGACGCGTTAGACTTTCCGAAAAAAACACAGCACGTCGATCTAACCGTCGCACTGTCCAGTGCCGCCTGTTAAACTTGTTTCCTTGGTCGACGCGCCGTCCCGCACCGCCTACCAATGGCTTCTATTCCATCACCGTGATCCTGAATGAGGATGCATCAAGACGTCAGACATTCTCGCCGAGGTGACTCGCTCAAGATTTCGCCAGCTCTACTTCAGTTAGCTTCTCTCACACCAAGAAGTTCTCGCTAGTCTAGTCGGGCCACCGATCTCGATCAGAGGGTTGGTTTTGACTCTCACTCTGCTTCGGCCCAGACCCATGCATGAGATTCGGTGATTGAGATCGCCGACGCCAGAGGATCGCCGTGGTCTCTACATCCTTGACCGCCTCCACCTTCCGTCTACTTCAGTTGTTCCTATCACATCTACGACTACCTCCACCGTCACTGCCGCCGCCACCTCTGGAGTTTTTGCGCAGTGGCATCATCGTCTAGGTCACTTGTGTGGGTCTCGCATTTCTTCATTAGTTCGTCAGGGTGTTCTTAGACGTGTTATTATTGACACGGCTATGTTTTGTCAAGGTTGTAAGCTGGGAAAGCAGCTACAACTTCCTTATCATTCTAGTGAGTCGCTGTCTTCTCGTCCTTTTGACTTAGTTCATTTAGATGTATAGGGACCTGCGCTTATTATCTCTAAAGGTGGACATAAATTTTATGTGATCTTCATTGATGATTATTCCCGTTTTACATGGATTTTCCCTATGTCTAATCATGGTCAATTTCTTGCGATCTATCGTAGCTTTGCAACGATGGTTCGTACTCAGTTTGATTCTTTCATCTGTACTTTTCGCTGTGATTCTACTGACGAGTACTGTTCTAACGCATTTAGACAATTTCTTTCTGAGTAGGGCACTCTTTACCAGTCTTCTTGTCCTAGTGCCCATGCTCGGAATAGGGTTGTTGAGCGTCCACACTCTTCTGCTTGCCTCTCGCGTTCCGCCACAGTTCTGGGCTGAGGCTGTTTCTACGGCTACATATCTCATCAATATGCAACCTTCTACTGCTCTTAAGGGTGTCAGTCCTATAAAGCGTCTCTACTCTCAAGCCCCCTAGTACACTCATCTTCATGTTTTTTGTTGTACTTGTTTTATTCTGCTGTAGCCTCATGAGCGCACTAAACTATTGGCTCAGTCAATTGAGAGTGTTTCTTGGTTATAATTCTGAGCATAAGGGTTATCACCGCTATGATCCTTCTGCTCGACGGATCAGGATTTCACGAGACGGTGTCTTTGACGAATCTCAACCTTTCTTCTACCGAGATTCGGCTCCTTGTCATGTTTCCACCGTTGAGTCGATTTCATGGTTATCTCTTTCTGACTCTTCACTCATTTCTCCACTATCACAGTCTTCGCATGGTCTATCTCCAGTGGTTCCTTCTGTACCTCCGCCTCTTATTCCTGCAGCACCACCGTCTCGTTTCTCTGGTATTCACTACTCCGGGCGTCCTCGTTCTTCACCAGTCTCCTCTCCTGGTATCTTGCTGACACCCACATATGATCCTCCTGATGATGCTCCCCATTACGTCCTTCGTGACCGGACATCCCTTCGACCTCCTGATCGTCTTGGATTTGCTTTGATAGCTCATGCTTGTTAAGGATAGTAGTGTAATAGTCATGTAGGGGTAGTAATGTAATTGTAGTAGTTTAGGGTTTCTAGTCTAGGGTTTCACTTGTATACTATATATTGCCCCCTTGGGCTCTTGCAATACAAGAAAGAATTCAGCCCTTATTCTCTCATCTCTCCTATAATTTAACATGGTATCAGAGCATAGATCCATAGTCTAGCTTTCATTTCTTCCACAGCTCTTGCCCCCGGGAGGAGCCATCTTCGTCCCGGGGGCAACACTCAATAGCATTTGTGGTTTCTTAGTTTCAATAGTACCAGCAGCTAGCAGTATCTTCCTTCGATTAGCAGCAGCCGAACCCCAGGATCCAATCAGCAGCGAGCAGTAGCCAGTAGCAGCAGCCGAGCCCAAGGAGTCCCTGAGCTCGGTATTGCTCTTCCGGATCCTGTATCGGGAGCTCGCCCAACAACCTCATCTTCATCGCCGAGGTAGCCATCCGACCTCGTCTACATCGTCTTCACTCACCAGATCCGGCGCTCTGTCTTCACCATCGCCGGCTGCTTCACGACAACGCCGCCTCGCGCCCGCTTCCACGCCTGCCGACGCTAAGCTCCAGCGCTCGCTGTAATATCTCCTCCTCCATTGGCGCTGGCGGCGGGATCCGGCGGCTCGAGCTCGATACATCGCTGGCGCGACGTCCTCGCCGATGTCGCCTCCTCCTCCGGATCTGGCGGAGTTTTCCTCCGCGACGCCTCCGGATCCCAGACGGAGTTTCGTCTGCCGAGATCCGCGGCGGAGCTCGATCCACACCTCCTTCGATGCGGCGGAGCTCGCCCACGCCGCCTCCTCCGGATCATGCGCTGCCGCCGGTGGGCCTCACTCCACCGGCCGGCCGCCTCGCACGGCACGCAGCCGCTTCGCTCGCTTTGGTCCGGCTCCTCCGCCACCTCGTCTTCATCGACTCCTGCTTCACGGCCATGGCTCGCGGATCCGCGACGCGTCTCCTCAAGCTCCGGATCAGGCCACGGCTTGAGGATCGCGTCATCGCACTCCTCGAAGTTCGTTTACGGCGGGAGATCCCCGAGCTCGCCATCCATGGTCAAGTCGGTCCTCTCCGCACTAAGCTTCAACTCCATCACCTCCTCTGCGGCCGCCAGATCCGGGTGCGGATCCGCCATCCTCATCGCCGGTGCTCGCCTTCACCATCACCGACCAACCCGAGCCATTGCCGAGCGATCTTCCCGAAGCTCCCACTCGCCCCGTCAAGGCCATCGACCTCCTCAAGACTCACGGGAGTGCTGCTCATCGCCGCTTTGCCGCTGGCCACGGGAGCTACTGTCGGCTCGGCCTCATCTTTCGACCTCTCTCGCCGGCTCTGTTGTTTCGGCCTCATTGAGTTCTCGTCCTCAAGCTCGGTGTGTTTTGGAGCTCCTCGCCCTCGCTGGACCACCTTTCATCGGGCGCCGCTGCTCATCTTCACCAAAATCAACGCCACGGCTCATCTTATTTGGATTTTGGCATCCGCCCCATTTGCCGGAGATCATCGCCCTATCTCGTTGGCTTCGCTGCCGTCGCCGACATCTCCATCACCGGCTCCTGTCAAGGCCGCCATCTTGCTTGCTTTTGTTGTCGCCGCCATCTTCATCTCCAAGCTCTTGCTCGCTTGCTCTTCTTGCTAACGGTGTTGAGGTGCTCGCTTTGTTCTTTGTCTTTGGTTGGTTGTGTGGCCGATGTGTGCTTTTGCCTCACTATTGCTAGTATCTGCTGCTTGTATGCTGCTGCTAGTATCTGCTACTGCTAGTATCTTTAGTCTATTTCCTTTGATTTCCATCGAGTCCATCCAAGTCCGTTACATCTCTCTTTGAGTTCGTCGAAGTCGTGCCAGTTCATCATATCCTTTGTCGATCAGCCGATTGCTTCTTCTTTTTCGGGTTACCGCGGTCCGTCCATTGGATCGAGTGTGGTCACCTCATCATCGTTGTTGATGCGACTTTGCCCTCTTGGTCCTCTCTTGTAGCCATCTTGCTACACATCTTCGCATCATTGCGACTCTTGACCAATGGCCTTCTTTGTCGTTATCATCAACTGGTTCTCCGTCGGATGCCAGATTCGACACCGTCACCTCACATCTTGGGTGGGCGGATCTGGTCCGTCGTCTTTGTTTTCGTCGGGCGCCAGATTCGACACTGTCACCTCACTTCTTGGGTGGGCGGATCTGGTTCGTCTCCTCGTCTCTATCTTTCTCTTCATCGGCTTGATTTGACACATCTTTCTATTCCTGTCGGTTTCAACATCTCCAAATCAAAACATTCGTGTGTGAAGAGCCGAAGGACAATTTTTGTTCAAGAGTTGCATGCTTCGACGACATCTTCAAGCTCGGACTTCGGATTTATCTTTTTTTTAGTGTTGACCTTTTCAAACTCAATGCTATTGCATACGCATTGAGTTTGAGTGGAGGTGTTAAGGATAGTAGTGTAATAGTCATGTTAGTGTAATAGTCATGTAGGGGTAGTAATGTAATTGTAGTAGTTTAGGGTTTCTAGTCTAGGGTTTCACTTGTATACTATATATTGCCCCCTTGGGCTCTTGCAATACAAGAAAGAATTCAGCCCTTATTCTCTCATCTCTCCTATAATTTAACAATGCTCTCTCTGTCACTGAGCCTAGATCTTATCATGAGGCTACTCCTTATTTTGAGTAGCAGCTTGCTATGGCGGAGGAGCTTGATGCTCTTCGACGTACATAGACTTGTGATATTGTACCGACACCTGCACATGCTTGTCCTATCACGTGCAAGTGGGTGTACAAGATTAAGACCCGGTCTGATGGTACTATCGAGCGTCACAAGGCTCGTCTTGTGGCTCGCGGCTTTTAGCAGGAGTACGGTCGTGACTATGATGAGATTTTTGCCCCTGTTGCCCATATGACCACTGTTTGCACTCTTGTTGTGGTTCCTTCTGTTCGCTGGTGGTCTATCTCTCAGCTGGATGTTAAGAATACCTTTCTTAATGGTGTTTTGCATGAGGAGGTCTACATACTACCACCACTTGGGTTTTCTCGTTCTCGACGGGCACGCCCTGTCGCCTTCGTCGTGTTTTTATGGCCTCAAACAGCTCCTCATGCCTAGTTTATGATTTTACCTCGCTGATTACTTCTTTTCGGTTTCACCGTCAGTCCCACGATCCTGCTCTTTTTGTCCATGTCTCATCTTGGGGTAGGATACTGCTTCTTCTGTATGTTGATGATATGCTCATCACTGGTGATGATTCCTCATTCATCACGTATGTGAAGAAACATCTCAGTGAGCAGCTTTTGATGACTGATCTTGGTTCTCTTATATACTTCCTTGGGATTGAGATCTCTTCCATACTTGAGAGGCTACTACCTCTCCTAGAAGAAGTATGTCCAGGATCTTCTTGATCAATCTGGTCCGACTGACACTTGCACCGCTGAGACTCCCATGGAGCTATCCCTACAGCTTCGTGTCATTGATGGTGATCTTTTTGAAGATCCTACTTGATATCGCCATCTTGTTGGGAGTTTGGTGTATCTTGTGAGCACTCGTCCTAATATTGCTTATGTTGTTCATATCTTGAGTCAATTCATGGCACGTCCTACCCATCTTCACTACAGTCAGTCACCTTCATGTTCTTCGCTACTTGCGTAGGACTACCTCTCGTCGTTTGTTTTTCCCTAGCTCCACCTCACTATGATACTACCTGGACTAGTGATCCTTCTGATCGTCGTTCTCTTTCTGCTTATTGTATTTTTCTTGGCTCCTCCCTGATTGCTTGGAAGACGAAGAAGCAGGCTACAGTTTCCCGTTCGAGTGTAGAGGCTGAGTTAAGAGCTATGGCAACAGTGACAGTAAATATTACTTGGTTGAGGTAGCTACTTGCAGATTTTGGAGTGTCTATAATGGGACCTACGACTCTTTTGTCTGATAGTACATGTGCTATCAGTATTGCCCGTGACCCAATGAAGCATGAACTCACAAAGCAAATTGGTGTGGATGCTTCATACACTTGCTCACAGGTGCAGGAGGGAGTACTTGCTTTACAGTTTATGCCCTCAGAGTTATAGATTGCTGACTTCTTCACAAAGCCACGGACCAGGGTACAACATTTGTATTTTCTCTCGAAACTCAGTGTGTGTGATCCACCACAAGTTTGAGGGGGAGAGGGTGTTAGAATATGAATTCTTTTGTATTTCCTTATACGCCTTTTGTATTTCCTTATATGTATATGACATATTCCCTTGTAATATCCCATTTGTACTCCCTGTATATACTGCCCATTGGGCCTTATGAATACTTACACAATATTCATAACAATGTTCACTCATGTTTCAGATAAATGTGCCAAAGGGGTTATGGAGCGAGGCAGCGATGACGGAGTGTATCTCATCAATCGCATGCCATCTCGAATACTTGGGATGAAGTCTCCAGCTGAACTTCTTTTGGGTCAGCGGGAGTTCAAGGTGCCTACCAATGTTTTTGGATGTGTGTGCTTTGTACGGGATCATCAACCAGCGGTTGGCAAGCTGGATCCGCATGCAATGAAGTGTATCTTTATAGGCTATTCATCAAGTTCGAATGGCTATAGATGCTGAAACCCAATTGAAAGAAGGTTGTTCGTGAGTATAGATGTGACATTCCGGGAGTTAGAGTCGTACTAAACAAGTGGAGGTACTCTTGGTCCGTTTTTGGAGGAATTCTCTCCTATCACTGAGGGTGAAAGTTGAGAGGGGGAGAACAAGGAGAGTGATAGTCAACGAGAAGAGGTCATCGTGGGGACAATTTCGTGCCCGAGCCTAATGGAATATACGAGAGATGTGATAGCCCCAAAAGAATTGAAGGTTTATCAGTGAAGACGCTTTGGGAAACAGAGGGAGAAGCAAATTGACAAGTAGTCAGCACCTGAGCCAGCTCCACTGGCAGAGGCGCAACCAGAATAACCACAGCCTGAACAGCTGACCTTGCCAATTGATCCAGTCCCAAATCCCTCTTCGGGTCTCTCTCCATCAAGTTCCTTGTCTCCCCATGGGGTGAGTGGTAATGTTCCATCTAATCACTCCCATATTGCGATACCACTTGCGTAATGTACAGAGATAGAGTACAGAGCAATGACAATGAGTGTGAGTGAAATGATATGGATAAAGGGTTTATTGTTTGAGCTTTGAGTATGGAGGAATAATCTCTTGGTATTGCATTGCGACAATAAATCTGTAATCAACATTGCTAACAATACAGTACAACATGATCGTACCAAGCACGTTGAGATTGATAGGTTCTTTGTCAAGGAGAAGCTCGATGGCAGGATGCTGAAGTTATAGTATATCAAGTCTAGTGAACAGTTGGTTGACTATTTCAGTAAAGGGTTAGGTCCTAGCGATGGTGCTACAATATGTAACAAGATAGACATTACTGATATCTTCGGCCCATCTTAAAGGGGAGTGTTGGTGAGTTTGCATTAGAATCTAATAAAGAAGTTGTATTAGAATCGGATTGTATCTTCATACTATAAATAAAGGGTATGGGGGTCTTATGGGACAACACACAATTATTCCCCTAATTTCTACACTTTTAGTTGTATGTCAACCATTATGTTTTAGATGCATTAATTCAAGGTTCAAGCATTACAATGAAAAAATATGCATGATTATTTCCTTAAGAAAAGATACTCCATATACATATACTTTAGCAGGTGCTACTACTTCGAAAAAATGGCCTACCCTACATAATAATTTACAGGCTAACGTGAGTGAACAAAAACCATTATTAACAACTTTCAAACATTGCTACAGCATTTTCCCACATTTAAATAAAATAGATGAGACAAATAATGTTACTAGTATTACCCACACAATGATCGATAATCAACTGCCCGGAGAACAGGGAACACAGAAATAGCTCTTCAAGTCTATTTGTTGCTTTTATTAGCACTGGCTACATCTAATGCAAGGAAGAAACAGCATACCATATCTCGAGCCTCTGTATCAGTGTCAAATGGAAGATTGAATGGATTTAATGTATTTTGATCAGTAGAGGTTCCTTCCTGTAAATCACAGTTATTATCTAATCCAAAATCACTTCAAAGAACAGAAGGTATGCACAAATGCTAAATGGAGCAAAAAGTACAAAAGGTTTACCACCGAAGGAATAACAGATAATGGAGATTGCTCTAGGAAAGCAGCAAACGTTGTATTAGGAGTTAACTCATCCAGTAAAAATTTCTGGGAATCATCATTATGAGATTCCTACATGAAAATAATTATAATATTAATCTGTTTAGAGACCACGTTAAATTGAAGAGGGAAAAAGGTTACCTTTGAAACGATAGAGCAAGTAAATGGATTGCTGATTGTAAGGGAAACATTATCCGCATTTTCGTGCTTATTAGTTTGCGGCTGAGCACTCGACAGATTATGACCCATGATCCCACTTACACCATCAAATGAATGCCAGAACTGCAAATACACAAGCGATGATATGAAATTTCTGGAAAAGACTCAGAAGTCCAAATACCAGAAATATTATTCTAGCAGCACAGAAATAACTTTCTTATTCATTAATATGATAGATTCCTCACCTGTGAACTATTTCCATCCATTGGTCCTTTGGGTTCTTGTGGGTTAGAACTCATCAATGATAAATCTCCTGGTGCAGCTTGTTGGGTGTTACCACTGGTGGCATCAAAAGCACTCCAAGGCTGAGGAAATGTGAATATTTTAATGTAAAATTCAAAGCTCAACAAGGTCAACTCGATAGTGTAACCCCACAAAAGTATAGTACAACAACAATAACAACAAAGCCTTTGGTCCCAAACAAGTTAGGGTAGGCTAGGAATGAAACCTCCTCAAGGTCACAAAAGTATAGTACAATCAGGGATTAAAATCCCAAACGGTAACCGCCGGTTACCGGCCGGTAACCGCTTACCAGAGAGGGGCCGGGATACGGGATCCCGGCCGGTAATCCCGGGTTTTTCAAATTCAAATTCAAATTCAATGGTTTTAATCAAATTTGAACGAATTTTATCTCGAAACAACCGGTTTGACCGCAGAATCGCGTTATCGGTCCCAAACCATCCAAATGAAATAGCCCGGTAACGGTTCTTTGATCCTTGAGTACAATCATCCTTAAAAAAAGAACAAAGTGTTTTTCATCCATTTCCAAAGTATGCAAAAGTACAGTGAGCATTTTCAAAAGAACGATTGAACCTGCATTTTATTGCATGCATATGCTGACATGAACACATAGAAAAAGAAAACTTTTTAGAGCTATGCAAATGTTCCTCACCTGAGAATTACTTGCATTAGGGGTTGTGTCTTTACAAGAAGTTACAACAGATTGGTTGGTGACCAAAGCATTATCCTTAGAGGTCTGGAACCATGTTGGTTGATCATTTGGTTCGAACAAAAATAAATCACGACTCAGGGCTTGTTTATCTTTGATTGTGGCAGCAACACCAGAGAGCCCAGTGACTCCAGGTTGCTTTTCTTCTGGAGGTGTATCAAATGTAGCCCAACCAGCATTATGCACTGATGGAGCTGCTGGTGGCACTCTATCAGCAGATGGAGTCAGGGGAGGTATATTAGCAAAAAAATCTACAGGTGGATCCAAACCAGTTACAGGTTGTTGCTGCGCAACTGGCTCACTAAAGAGATCTTCCTTTGCAGCATTAACAACATCAGAGAAGGCTATAAAACTTGGAGCAATGGAGTTCTTGGTTTGCTGAGTTCCGTGAGCATTATCTGACTCAAATAGCATATCTGCTAAGTTTGACTTGCCTGATTTAAGAGATGTCGAATCTATGTTCCCTGTTGATACAGTTCTCTGCATGAAGAGGTTTAAAATTATTAAATAGTTTCATTAGATGCAACAAGAAAGGAAAGTTGGTTATTTTCGAAAACGGCATGCGCACAACCTGGGATTGAGTGATTCCATTAGAAGTATGTATATTTGTTTGATCTGGTTGCACAGGGCTGAAACACCCATTATCAAGGAAATTTGGTGACTGGGGTGCAGTTTTAAACATATCACTCATGCTTGACCCTGAGCAATCCGAAGTCCTTGATCCACAACTCTCATTGGCAAATCGGTCCTCAGACATTCTCTCATGCAGGCTATGTGCACTGTAAGCAAATCCAGACATCTTCCCATCATGCCCCCGATCTGAACCAGGCTTCCTAGTTAACATGGCGGATTGTTTGCCATTGCGTCTTTCTTCATATTGGTAATCATAAGGTGGGCTCTGAGAAAACGAATGGTAGGAATTAGCACGTCTATGATCTTCTTCGTGAGATTTTTGGTTCTGCAGCATAGATGGAATAGAATGTACTTCAGAAAGATGCATTGTTGCAACATATGTTTGGGAAAGGGAAACTACAAAAAACAAACCGGCATTTATGGAATAAAACATAAATGAACTTTGATCACAGATAACACCTGCATAAGTATTCAATGACATCTACATATATTGCTGCAGGCTTGTGCCAGTTAAAATTCCAGACTTATAAAAGCACAATTTTCAGGCAGATGAACAATTTTAGATGTGGAAAATTCAACTAACTGTACCTGTCTATCTCTTGGAGGCCTTTCAGAAAATCTTACGCCAGAATACCTTCTCTCCACATAAACAGCTTTTATGAATTCCCTAAGACTGTCAATGTTGCTGCAACAGTAGTTTTAAGTCAGGGCATCTATCATGTGATGTTCCATTATGTATAAACCAACCAAAGTATGTAGACATGACGGCGACTGAGTTATTTACCTGCTATCAGGCAGCCTCATTTGCTGGGCATCGAAGTCCTTCAAGAACGATTCCCTGCCTCGCTGCATCATTCAGTTTAAGAGTTAGGACATGAATCAAAAGGGCATTCCAAGCTCCAACCAACAAACAACCAGCTCGATGGATGGCTTTACCTGGTTCCCACCCTTCTGGAGAGCCTCGACCTCTTGCCTGGTGAACTTCGACATGGACACCGATTTAACACGGTGTGTGAACTCACGGCTACAAGTGCATCAATGACTCATATGCGTTAAAACAACAGAAGACAGCAGACTATTAGCATATGCAACGCAGCTAGCTAAGTCAAACATTCTTCAGAAGGAATAGGATTGCAAAACTTTGAGAAGTGAACATTTTCACTGCGGATAACAAATCGCGTGTTAAGTATGTTACACAAGCCAATAATTTCCTCTTCAGTCCAACCTCCTAAGCACTAATTAAACTGAACCCGCGGAACACAAGAACTAAAATTCATAGCTGGATTGGAGATATGAAGCTTTTCAATTCCACAAGCTTGATCGAGAAGCGTCCCAAGTCTCAACTCGAAACAATGACCGATCACACATGAATGGAACCCAAATATTACTTAACAGAAGCGAAGGCGACCACTCACTGGATGCCGCTGCAGGAGATGCAGATGAAGGTCCAGAAGCTCGTGCACACGTACTGCGGCCCCTGGATCAAAGCCACACACAAACAAAGAGAGAGTTCAGTAAAACAGCGAGCACCACCCCCAGATCGGAAGCAGCGGCAAGCAAGCAAACCGAGCCGCGGATCGCACGAGACGAGAGCGAGGCGGCTAGAGTAGATGAAACCCTTACGAGGCCATTGCAGTTGATGCATCTGCGGTTGGGCGGCAGCTTGAGGAGCCCCCTAACGATCCGCTCGTTCCTCTCCTCCTCCTTCCTGGACGCGGCCGCCATCTGCGCTTCCAGAGCTCAAAACAACCGGAAGAAGCCCAGAAGGGATTCGGCCGACGAGAAGCTCGGATTTCTGCGCGGCTCCGGCCCCAAATCGAGCCCGGAACCCGGCGATCTCGAAGCTACTCGACTTGATCGGGGAGTGGGAGAGTGCGAACTGCGAAGTGTGAGTGGAAGTCGGAATTGGATCGGTTCCCGTGAAGAAATGGGTGCGGTTTTGAAGCGGAACGAGAGCGGCGTGGTGGTGTTTTGTTCGTGTTGGTTTGCGTTTGATTGCTTTCTTTCTGGCGTTTCGAATTCGAGGAGCGGTGACGGTGTATGTGGGGATGATGCGGTCGGGACTCGGGATGGATTGATGGAACATGGAAGGTGACCACCGGTACTTTGGTAGCTGCAACGGCTTTAAATTTTAAAACATGATTAGTGTGCTGTTATTTAACGGGAGATTTAAACAGCATGATTAGGTACGGTGGTAAAGTTGTGGATGTACAATTTTATCTAACATGGTTTAAATTCTGGTGTTCACTTTTACGCACACGTAAGTAAGTTTCGGTATGAATTTTGTGAGGTTCACGAATTTATCTCCGGCCTTCATTTGTTTAGACATGTGCTAAGGAGACGCACTCACGTGTATATACGGTGTGTGTGCGTATGTGTCTTCCTTGTAATCACAAAAAAGAATCAAAATTTGTACCAGTATCAGATAACGTATGTTGGTTTTACGAAGTCATGACACACGAGATTCATGTTGAGGCCATGTTTAGAACGCGGATTCCCCCCTTAATTGAGTTTTTGCCTATGAAATTTATGCATTCCAAATAGAGTGCAAGCTTTCGGGTGAGAAAAAAGGCGGAGTTGATTTTCATTTTATTTACAAGAATTATCTCTTATCGTGACGAGTGATATACTCCAATTACATAAAGGAGTATGTAATCCATCATAGTTTTTTTATGAAAACATATGTGGATACTTTGCAAGTGGGGCACTCCAATTACATAAAGGAACCGTATATACTCCGTCAAAAAATTTTATTGAAAACATATGTGGACAGTGGCGTAGCTGGCCCATGGCCAGGACTCGGGCCGGCCCGGCCGATTTCACAAGAATGTGAATAGGGCTGAGGAGTATTACTTAGAATTCACATGAGATTTTGTCTTTGGGTCTCAAACCATTGCCCTGGAGATCCGAGAACCAGCACCGCCTCTGTATGTGGATACTTTGCAAGTGGGCACAAGGAACTTACGCACAGCATAGGAAAAGGGGCAATGAATTCCTCACCATCTAGCTTTCCACAAGATAGATGAGACCGGTGCATATGTTGATGTTTACATAAATGAGATCTGAGACATAGACAACCCTACCTACACACCACCTCCTCCACCTCCTCGCTTCAACCACCAGTTTCGACCCTCTCGTCATGGTAATAACCGACCACCCGCGTCGTCCCAAACCTTGTCTACCACTCCTCCCTCTGGGAGAGCAAACACCTTCACATCCTCAGCAGGATCTTCAAATTCCAGAACCCTTTCGGCATCCTCAATAGCCATTTTCCTCATGGGTGATCGTGCTAGGCTCACCTTACAGCAAAACGCCAACCCTTACCTTTACGACCTCCTAGCCTTTCTGGCTCAGACCAGTAGGCTGCGCTTAGAGGGTTACCCGGGCCACACCCCCCATGCTTCTGTTCTTTTTGAGAGGGGAGCCTATCATTTTCGACTTGAGCTTAGCCCCTGTAGGGTCATAGAAGCCTAGATCCTGGTAGCACAAGTGAATGATCTTGATGACCCCACATTTCCTTGTTTTGATATCCTCTCTGGTTGCATCTCAAGAGAAACCTACCGCTCTCTTTTATTCAACATGCTGCCTCATGATGAGGAGGGGCCAGTGCTTGCCCTTCTTTCGACTGTTGACTGCAGATACAAGATCAAGTCGGATCTGCATGTAAGACCTCTCGCTGCTGAAGTTGCTCCCCTCTCGCTTTTGCCTTTGTCCCAATGCCCAGCTTTACTTCCACAGGACTTGCTCCAAACAGTAGTCCGTCGGCAGGCCCCAATCATCTTGCCTTCACCACCCATTTGCACCATGCCTCCAACCTTGTTACCACCTCTGGCCAGGAGATTACAAATTCCTCCTGAGAAGAGCCCTGTGGTGGTAGTTCCTCTGGTCTCATAGCATTGTGCCCGTTTGGGACCATCACTGCTACCAGAAGCTGATACAGTGGAAAGCTCAAAGCAAGACAAGACTCCCATAACAATTGCACAGGGGGGAGTCTCCATGAATCACGAAGCTCCAAAGTTACTACAACTACTGCCAAGTCGGGTGCAATCCCCACTGATGATCCCAGATTTAAATGAGCCAGCACCACAGGATGGGCTCCTGAAGAACAAAGGTGATGTACAGGTCTATGTCAGAAGAAGCCCAAGACTGCTAAAGGCATATGATGGTGAGCGGGTCAATCCAGTGGAAAGAGCGACCCGTCGTGTGGCGGCAGCAGTAACAAGTTCCCCAGCCAGCTCGGCTTCAACTTCAACTTCATCTGGAGGAAATGGTCGTAGAACTCGTTCGAAGGTCAGAAGAATCGAAGAGGTAATTCAGCTACCATTCAAAGCCAAGTCGAAGCCCACTTCAAAAGTGATGATCAAGGAACTTGCTCACCTTTGTGGATTAAAGGCACATGAAACATTCAAGGAAGCAATACAAGTGGAAAGGGCCGCATCAGGAAGCAGCAATCACAGCAATGCTTAAGCTTTCTCGCTCCTTGTGTGTTCCAAAGCAGCCATCTTTTGTATCATCTTTTGCTTCTACAGCTGTGTTTCACTTCATCTGTAAACATAGTTGTACAGTCTCGCTCCTAGTAGTTGCGTCAGCTTCTTTAGTTCCTTGCTCTCTCTATGTTGTCGTTTTTTCTGTTGTCGCTTGTTCTATTCACTGTCTTAGTCAGCTCTCCGGGTCAGGAGATGTTGTAATTTGTGGTCGTTTTATTCCAATGTGGCTTTCGAAGTCTTTGTTTTACGTCTCTTGGCTCCTCCTTTTGCTAGGCTATAGATTTTCTTGCTCTATTCATTTTCCTTTGATCTGGCAACCTGAACAAATTTCTAGTCTATACTCATGTTGGGTGTGGTGGAAGTATACATGCTGGCTCTTGTTGTCTTTGGAAGCAAATCAAAAAATAAAATGAAGGTCCTAGTCTGGAACGTTAGAGGACTTGGGGACAGCAGGAAGGCGTCGTTAGTCTATAAGACTATTTTGGATTCTCGTCCGGATATTGTCTGCCTTCAAGAAACGAAATTGAACAACATTGATAGATTTAGAGCTTTAACTTTCTTACCTTCAAGAGTAAGGGATTATTACTACCATCCATCGCTTCAAACTGCTGGAGGTACACTGACGACTTGGTGCAGTGCAAATCTGGATGCGTCCCTGATTCATGAGAACGCTGGATCCTTAACTCTTCTTTTCAAATCAAAAGTTGATAACTCCCAGTTCTACATCACAAATGTGTATGCGCCGTGTGAGGACAATGCCCGTCAGCCCTTCTTTGATAGATTATCAAATCTAAGGCAGCTGCTATCTGGACCTTGGATGGTTCTAGGAGACTTTAACATCTATAGATATGCGTATGAGAAGAGCAATGACAACATAAACTGGACTGGTATGTCAATTTTCAATACATGGATACAACATCAAGGCCTGATAGAGGTGGAAGTACCGAACAGAAGATATACTTGGACGAACAAGAGGAGGATTCCAACAATGGCCAAACTGGACAGAGTTCTGATCAACACAGATTGGAGCCAATCATTCCTAAACACAACTGCAAAATCAGAAGTAGCTACCACCTCGGATCATACTCCAATTATTGTGGACATCAGAACAAATTTCCCTTCTTCAAAGCTATTCAAGATAGAGAATTACTAGCTGCAGATACCAATCTTTGAAAACTTGGTAAAACACAACTGGACCAAAGGGACCAGGGATCTGTCCAACATATCCAGAGTCAATCTCAAACTGAGACAGCTAAGGGCAAATATCAGATCATGGACAAGGAGAAATATCAGTCTGCCAACTCAGCTAGACAACACTAAAATCACTTTGGACTATTTCGATAGTATGGAGGAGTGGCAGACTCTCACAATCCTGGAATTCACTTTCAGAAAGAGGGTCAGATTACACATTCAAGAGCTGACCCGGTTCTATACCTTAAAATGGAAGAGTAGAGCGAAGATTAACTGGTGTAAATTAGGTGACGAGAATTCCCATTTCTTCCATGTAGCCTCCTCCATAAGACACAGAAAGAACAGTATAAATGTCCTAGTAGAGAATGACATTGAACATTATGACAATGACTCCAAATTGAAAATTGCAACAGCTTACTATAGAGATCTCTTCGGTGTACAAGACTCTTGGTCTCCAACAATAGACCTCTCATAGCTTTATCAACACAATGAAAACCTCCAGAATCTGTCTGACTGCTTCACTTGGGAGGAGATAGCAAATGCTATTATTCATGCACCAAACAACAAAAGTCCTGGGCCGGATGGATTTACCAACGAATTTTACAAAAAATTCTTGAACATTCTGAAGACTGATCTCTTGTGCGTTTTTTGGGACTTGCATTCCGATAAGCTGGACATGTCAGGGATTAATAACTCTTATGTGGCTTTGATACCAAAAACTGATATGACAATGCACATCAAGGACTTCAGGCCCATATCGCTTCTACATAGTATTCCAAAGATCATTTCCAAAGTTTTAGCTAACAGGCTGTAGCCAAAAATGTCTACGCTGATCAGCCCAATGCAATCTGGGTTTATTTCAAGAAGATCAATCACAGAGAATTTCCTTCTTACTTCAGAAATCGTCCAATGTGCGTTGAAGCGGAAAAAGGCAATGTTAGTGCTCAAATTGGACTTTCATAAAGCATTCGATACAATAAACTGGGAATGTATTCTTCTAACTTTGCATCACAAAGGTTTTGACAGTAAATGGATAAAATGGATAAGTACTATCCTCACTTCAAGCAAAACACAAATTATTATGAATGGGGCAGTGGGAGATCAAATTAGCTTCAAGCGAGGAGTTAGACAAGGCGATCTGCTTTCACCATATCTTTTCATCCTAGTTGCGGACATCCTCCAAAAAATTCTACAACGTGCCTACACGGATGGCCTAATTCTACATCCTTTGGATATTCAAGAAACTCCTCCCACCTTGCAGTACACAGGCGACACCCTAATATTGCTTAAAGGGACATCTCAGCAGGCCATGATACTCAAGGAGCTTCTTGACTCATTTGCAATATTTTCAGGGTTGAAGATTAACTACCATAGGAGCACATTAGTGCCGATTCATATGTCACCGCAGGAAGTCGCCTTATCTGCTTTCACGTTACAATGTTTGCTTAGCTCGCTACCATGCAACTACTTAGGCTTGCCCTTATCTACTAACAAGATTCCCCATAGCTTGTTACAGCCAATCATTGACGAAATAGATCGAAGGCTGGCAGGATGGATTCCCGGTTTGCTATCTTGGGGAGGGAGAGTAACAATGTTAAACTCAGTAATATCAGCAATACCGACTTATTACATGAGCTGCATTAAAATGACCAAAACGCGGCATAGAAGCTATCGACAAAATTCGAAGAGCCTTTCTTTGGAAGGGGGATAAGGATATTGTAACATCCCAATTTTCAGAGCTTTTAAAATCTTTTGAATAGTTAGTAGGGAGAAATTCACCATTTGGATTTATTTGAATTTAATTTAAAAAGCTTAATATTGGACTTTGTGTAACAAAACAATTTAATATGACTAAAGTCAACATGAACAATAGTGAAAACTATTTTATTTGGATCCTATGAGCTTGGATATATTTTCCGAATTTTCTAGAATTTTTCCAAGTTCATTTTCTAATTCCATTGCTTATTTGGATTTACGGTATTTTTCTTAAAAGAAAAAGGTATTTAAATCTCGAATAGTGGTGGGCCGAATCTCTCGCCCAACTCCTTTCTCTGCCTTGACCCACTCGCCCACTCATTCCTCGCCGTTGGATCAGATGGGCCGCCAGATCTCACGCATGTGCATGGCACCTCGCTCTCTCTCTCTCTCGCGTGGCAACGCGTCGTCGCCCCCGACTTGGTCTTAAATCTCGCGTCATTGCCCGCGTCGCCATTGCCGCCTATGAAGCTCCGTCCGACAAATATCGCAATCCGCCCCGATTTTGTCGCGGATGATCGCTTCTAAAGCCCTATCCTCCCGAACTCGTTCAAACAAAATTCAAATTCAAATTCGTCTCTATCTCCTTTATCTCCATGAGCCCTTCTCGGGTGGTTTCAACCTCTCCGCAAGACGTCGCCCGAGGCCGCTTAGACCCTATAAGTAGCACCTCGAGGATCATATGATTTCTTTCCAAAAACCCCAAACCAATTGCCCTCTCGAGCCCTTTATGCGCCGCAATCGGAGTTTTGGTCACGGTCACGGAACCCTAAAACTCCGATCCTCTCGCCGTCGGTGACGCATTGCCTCGGGAGTGCACGCCGCCTTCCTCGCCTTGAGCTACCCCGAGAACCGCCACATCACGGGGCGCCCGCCGACAAAACAAAAGCTCTTCGCCGCTTGAACCTCGCCACGGCCACCATCACCCCGACCACCCGGGCGCACGAAGAGTTCGCAATAACGCCTCTACCCTTTGGTACCACCCACCGCCACCAGATCGCCGCTTCATGGGACCATTGGGTCGATCTTGTGCGCCGCCGCCGCCGTAAATCCACGTCACCCTCCGCCTCGTCGCCATCGCCTCAGGCGCACGCGTGGCGACCACGTGGGCGCCGCGTCATTTACACGCCGCACGCAGGTGCGCCGGCCAAACCAGCCCGACCAGAGGCTCGGTGGACTTGGTCCACCGTGGAGTGCTAACGACATGTGGGCCCCACATGTCGATTTTCTTTATTATTCCTTTTCCGAAATTCCTGGGCTGACGTCATGCTGATGTCATGCTGACGCAATATTCTGATTTTTCTGTTAAAAATAATTCGAATTCGGAAAATCCAATTTTAGGGTTTTCTTTAGATTTAAACTTTGAAACCCCATATCTTTTGCATCCTAACTCCAAATTCATCCATTCAAATTTCTAAATTCGTCTAAAATCCAGATCTATCTATTGGAGATTTTTAATTATTTTATTGGAGTTATTTGCTTCTATTATTTATTTAGTTTGTTTGTTTATCTCGTTTGAAAGTAGACTTGACATTTCTTTGGAAGAGTTGAAGAAGAAGGACCTTTCAAGATCAAGATCAATTCCTAGACCTTTTTCAAGGCAAGCTATGCCCTTGACCATTTTGCTTCGGTTTTATTAAAGTATTTTAATTCAAATTCTCGCATCTTAATTCAAGTATTTATTTGAAAGCTTTTGGGTGTAGATGTAAATTCCTAATTGTTATGCCTTCCTTGTAAATTGCTATGTCTAAATTCTTTGTCACCCTAGTTATATTAGTTGGTATAGTGTAGCACCAACGTGGGTTGGTTAGTCGATTAGATTGCTTAGCCATGCCACGAATCACTTGTCATGTAGATTCTTTGTATTAATTTGACTAAATGAATATGGAACTACGTGATAAAAGCTGTGTGCACTATGTGTTGTATGGCATGTGTTGTGCTTAAAACCAGCGGGGTGGTAAAAGGATTTGGACCGAGGCAAGTGGTGGATCTTGTGTGATATAGGGGTGTGCTATTTTGGTGAGCTGTGTGCATGGGTTTGATAAGTGTGTGCTTAGGGATTGTGGTAGTCTTGCCTTGGTCAATTAAGGACCTCACCATGTGCGCCATTGAACTAAGCCTCACTGCATTTGCGACCACATGCCCGGTATGGGGACGGGCCTAGCATAGTAAGATGAATGTCAAAATGCTTTGTTATGATTAGTGCTAGCTACACTAATTATATCTTGTGGGTAAAGTGTACAACCTCTGCAGAGTGTAAAACTATTGAATAAGCGTCATGGTCATGGACAATGCTCGGGATTTCACACTAGGGGTAGATCTTCATAAAAGCGTGTGGGAAGGAGTGTGTGGTTTAAATCATCCGACTATGTGCTAAAATTGTCTAGGTGTGTGCGTCTTTGTAAAATAAATTGTCAAATTATTATTGTCTATTTGTTTTACTGTTTTCAATCTATTAATTGTATTCAATTGCAAAAGTCGCATTTATGCAAAAGAGCCCTGTAATGCCTTTCCCTTGTAAAAAGCCGGCATGTATATTTTGCATCTCGTGGTGTGGCTTATGAGTGCGGTGTGTACTCACGCTTGTTTTGACGAATCAAGCAGAGGAGGAGTCTTCGCCAAAGATTCGAGGACGAGTATCTTGAAGGTGCTCGATCGAGAGGTCGGATCGATCGGTTACTGTGGTGAATCGATGGGGCGCCATTGCCGCTTCGTTTCATTGCCGCTTATTTATCTGTTAGCCTGCGTGGCTTGAATAATTGTAAACTCGACCTTAAGGTCAAAACCATTATTTATTAATCAAAATTATTCGTTTATGCTATTATTAAGCTTGTATGGATCGATTTCCACCTTTGTTAACACTTGTGTGCACTAAGCGTGATCCTGGGCTAGTCGTTGAACCTGAAGGGTCTGAATTGTAATTTGGGTCCCGACAAAAGTGGTATCGAGCCATATTGATCGTAGGTCTAGACCTTAGTTAGATCGGCCGTTTAAATGTCCAAACTATTTTCTAAAAGAAAATTTATCGCAAGACTAAATTAAGCGCTTAACTCCTCTCATATCTCTCTCGACTCATCTATTGCTATAATCTCTCCCTTTTCACTATTTAAAAACTTGGTTCTTACCTTTTGTCCGCTCGACAGATGCCGTACCTTCAGACTTCGGAGATCGCAGAACGGAGGACTTGCCGCAGAGCTATGGAAGCCGCCGCAGACGCCGGAGGCTTTGATCGCCGATGTACCGTAGTGGCGGCGAGTACATAGTCAATGGGCGAGATCGTGGTTTGGTCTGCCGCCTAACGGTCTCACGCGGAGGAACACCAGAGGCGGCCGGCCCTTGGACATCTCGGTCAGGAGGATCACCTTCGCAGCAGGAATCCAGAGTCATCACGCTGGCCATACTCGAAGTTCGCCACATCTACGCAGAGAAGCGCAAAACACTCGTCTTCCGCTACCATCCCGTAGGCGCTTCAAGGAG
Source organism: Phyllostachys edulis (assembly GCA_036346405.1). NCBI lineage: Eukaryota > Viridiplantae > Streptophyta > Magnoliopsida > Poales > Poaceae > Phyllostachys > Phyllostachys edulis. The sequence continues at coordinate 58,510,544 of CM070549.1, read as the reverse complement.
CTATTGCGCGCTTCCGTCTCTGACGGGAAGGCAATGCCACGAAGAGTGCATCTTGCGCGATTCGCATTGCTTTCGAGGAGTCACTTGGAGATGGCCGCCACCGAGCCGAGGTGCGCTTATCGAACTGGGAAGAAGCCGAGGAGAGGATCGCCGTCTTAGAACAAGCACTCTACGGTCAACATGAGATCGAGGATGATCAAGAGGAAGATCCGGAAGAACCGAAGAGGATCGAGGAGATTAGGAGAATCCAGCAGAGGTTGCTGACTTGGGGACCAAGCAGAGCTGCAGACAATGGGAGGAGCCACCAGATCTGCACTCAAAGATACTGCTCCACTGCACCGATCCGGGACATCGAGAACCGGCCAGGATGCTCGCTCACTTGAGTCTACACCAGGCAGGAGCGCCGCCGTGGCTTTGGAGGCTTTCTCGAGTAGTAGTTCGTCTAAGTTCCAGTTTAGTCAGGCCTAGCCAGTTTCCCTTTTCAGAATCGCCCTTTAGGCGGTAGCTTGTGTGCTTAGGTTCGCTCTATTTTCTTGTGTGCAAGTATGAGCTGCAAAGGCCCTTAGGCATTTGTTGCAGCCATGCTAGTAAGCTATTAATAAAAGGTTATTCCATTCGAGTTTCTTGAGCTGTGTTTGTTGGGTTTAATCTATTCCCCTGTCTAGTTCTAAACTCATCTCGTGCTTGCTACCTTCTCTAACCTATGGAACTTCACCAGATGGTTCAGACTAAATCACGCGCTTTGCAAGTGGATCCCAGCACCAAAGACACCGATGATAATCAAACCCCGCGAGGACGGTGCCACCCCAAGCACCACCCCTTGACTTGCGTAACTTTGGAGCCTTTATGGCAAAGACAAACTCGAGATGATGTATACAATGATGAACCGGATGCAAGCCATGAACAACAACAACAAAGAATAATCGTCAGGAGGAGCCCTGTCGCTCGGGGTTATCGAGGACCATCCAAGTTGGTGAATTCATGAGGACTCGTCCGCCAACTTTCTCTCGACATGTCTCACCAAGAGAAGGCGATGATTGGCTTCGTGATTGAGAGGAAGCTGCGATCACCCAATGCGGCGATCACGAGAAGGTGTTATATGCCACTCATCGGATGGAGGGCATAGCCGCCGAATGGTGGGAGAACTTGCTTGGCGCATGAGGCACCGCAGAATATCACATGGGAGGAATTCTCATGACCTTTCGCCAATATCATGTACTGAAGGCATTATGGATCTCAAGAAGGATGAGTTCAGCGCTCTCAAGCAAGGGGTATGTCGATGATTGACTACCTAAATAAGTTTTCTCAACTAGCTCGCTATGCTCAGGAAGATGTCGCTCTCGACAGTCTCGCGAACCGCTTCTTGAAGGGTTTGAACTCGGGACTACAAGTCAATCGCTTGCCCACACCTTCCGGATTTCGAGTTGATTAACAAGGCGTTGGTTATGGAGGACAAACGCAAAGAGGCGGAGGATCACCATAGCGTCGGATGGCTCAACAGGAAGCCACCACCACAACAAAGAGAGGGCAAGGATAGTGCCACAAGAAGTTTACTCGTTTCCACCGCAGAAATTCTCAGACACTGCACCGCCTTCACAGACTCGTCCTTTTGTTGAAATTTCGCAACCCCATGATCAACCCCACCCCAGAAACAACGGCGGCAGGATGGGACAAGAGTGTGTTTGATTCTTGTCAACAAGGGCATTACGCCAATCGGTGTCCTCAAAGGGACTATCACTCCGATCGCTTCAACCTAGGAGCAACACCTGCCAAGACCCCAGTGCAGAACAATCAAGGAGTTTCTCAGGGAACCAGTCAGCCAGGAGGGACGCCTCAGTCCGTTGTCAGAGGTCGTGTTAATCACGTCACTCTAGAAGGAGCCCAGGAAGCACCAGACGTCGTACTGGGTAAGTTCCTAGTAAATTCAAGACTGTGATCCGCTCGCTTTGATTAGGAGCCAGATTCGCTTATTTCGGAGTTTTTGCAACTAAGAATAAGTTGGAAGTTATGCCTCTTAAGCGTACTCTGTTAGTCCAGTCGCCTGGAGCAGAGCTAAGTTCTAATATGGGTTGTTTAGGGGCTAAGTTACTCATAGCTGGAGTTGAGTTTCTAGCTAACCTAGTTATTCTAGACACCCAAACCATAGATGTCATCCTTGGCATAGATTGGTTAACCAAGCACAAAGCCGCTAGATTGTGGCGAAGAGCGTGACAATCGAGGATACCAAAGGAAACAAAGTGGAGTTTCTAGCTACCTCAGTGCGTAATGGGCATTTGATAGTCAACAGCCTGAAGACCGTTGAGTTGGAAGATGTGCCAGTCGTCAAAGAGTATCCAGATGTGTTCCCAGAAGAATTACCAGGAATGCCACCGGATCGTGACATCGAGTTTGTCATCGATCTAGTACCAGGAACAGCACCCATCTCGAAGAGACCTTATCGGATGCCAGCCGATGAGTTGGTAGAGATGAAGAAAGCAGATAGAAGAACTTTTGGAGAAAGGTTTTGTGAGGCCTAGTTAAATGCGCCATGGGGAGCGCCGGTTTTGTTCGTCAAAAGAAGGATGGAAGCATGAGAATGTGCATCGACTAATGAGCTCTTAATGAAGTCACTATCAAGAATAAGTACCCATTGCCCGGATAGATGATCTGTTTGACCGGATGAAAGGAGCCGAGTATTCTCAAGATCGATCTGCGATCGAAGTTACCATCGATTGAAGATTTGTCCCAAGGATGTACCTAAGACCGCTTTCTCAACACGCAGACGGACATTATGAGTTCCTAGTCATGTCCTTTGGTCCGACTAATGCCCTCGCTTATTTCATGAACATGATGAATAAGGTATTCATGGAATATTTGGACAAGTTTGTAGTTGTATTCATCGGCGATATTTTGGTTTACTCCAAGTCAAGAAGAACATCTTTGAACATTTGAGATTAATCCTAGAAAAGCTCAGAGAGCATCGGTTGTATGCTAAGTTTAGCAAGTGTGATTTACGGAAAAAGGAAGTGGATTTCCTTGGTCATGTTATGACAATTGCAGGAGTAGTGATTGACCCCCGATAAAGTTAAAGTCAGTATTACATTGGGAACAACCCAAGACCTGCCACTCGATTCGCGATTTCTTGGGATTAGCGAGGATATTATCGCCGTTTCATTGAAGGATTCTCATCGATTGCTAAACCTCTTACGCAATTGTTGAAGAAAGAAAAAAGTTTACTTGGACCTGACTTGCGAAGAAAGTTTTCAAGAATTGAAGAAGCGTTTGACTTCAGCCCCAGTGCTGATTTTGCCAGATATTCGCAAGGATTTTGATATCTATTGTGATGCTTCGCGTCAAGGATTAGGGTGTGTCCTGATGCAAGAAGGAAGAGTTGTCGCTTATGCGTCAAGGCAGTTAAGGCCTCATGAAGAGAATTACCCTACCCATGATCTGGAATTAGCCGCAGTAGTGCATGCTTTGAAGATTTAGCGTCATTACCTCATCGGTAATCGCTGCGAGATATACACGGATCATAAGAGCTTGAAATACATTTTTACTCAGTCAGATCTGAATATGAGACAAAGAAGATGGCTAGAATTGATAAAGGATTATAATCTCGGAATCCATTACCATCCTGGTAAAGCCAATGTCGTTGCCGATGCTTTGAGCCGTAAGAGCCACTGCAATGCTTTGGAAGTGGAAGAGCCTTGTCTGCGTAACTTCAAGAGGAATTCGAAGCTAAGACTAGAAGTAGTATCTCGAGGATTTGTAGGCGATCCGAAGTGCGGTCTACTTTGGAGAAACAGATTCGCAAGGCTCAAACCTAAAGATTGTAATTCTCGACATCAAGAAGAAGATGATGAAGGAAGTTCAAGGACTTCACGGTGGATGATCGAGGACATCTTGTGGATCAATGGACGATCGTGTTCGAGATATTGATGGATTGAGACGACTAATTACGAAGGAGGCCCATGACTCAAAGTATTCGATTCACCTGGTAGTACTAAGATGTATCGGGATGTTAAGAATAAGTTTTGGTGGCGAATTTGAAGCGGACGTCGCGAGTTCGTTGCCTTGTGCGACGTGTGTCAGAAAGTCAAAGCAGAACATCAGAGGCCAGCAGGTCTGCTGCAACCCTTGAAGATTCCAGAATGGAAGTGGGAAGAAATCGGAATGGATTTCATTACCGGTTTACCCAAGACTCAATCGGGTTACGATTCGATTTGGGTAATAGTGGATCGTCTAACTAAAGTTGCCCATTTCTTGCCAGTCAAGACCACGTACTCAGGAGATCGTCTAGCAGAGCTATATATGTCAAAGATTGTCAGTTTGCATGGGGTACCTAAGAAGATAGTGTCGGATCGGGATCTCGGTTCACCTCCGATTTTGGCGAGTTTACATGAAGCCCTAGGGACTCACTTTGAATTTCAAGATCTGCGTATCATCCCCGCACGGATGGACGGTGAAAGGGTTAATCGATATTGGAGGATATGTTGAGAGCATGTGCGCTAGCAAATGCTACCGTTGGGATAAGAGTTTACCATATGCAAAATTCTCGTATAACAACAGTTATCAAGCTAGTCCGCAAATGTCACCGTTTGAAGCTTTGTATGGTCGTGCCCTGTAGAACCCGTTGAATTGGTCGAAACCAGCTGAACGTTCGGTCTTTGGTCCAGATATTATTCAAGAAGCAGAAGAGCAAGTGTCCATGATCAGGGAGAGGCTAAAGATAGCTCAGTCGAGGCAGAAGAGCTATGCCGATAATCGTCGTCGTGATCTCAGTTTCGAGCCAGAAGATTTTGTGTATCTCAGTTTCGCCCCTCGAGAGGTGTGAAAAGGTTCCATGCCAAAGGAAGCTCGCCCCTCGGTATGTTGGTCCGTTTAAGATTTTGGAACGCCGTGGAGAAGTAGCTTATCAGTTGGAGCTGCCACAGTCGTTAGCAGGGGTACATAACGTCTTCCATGTTTCTCAGTTGAAGAAATGTCTTCGTGTGCCAGAAGAACAAGCCCCGTTGGAGTCAATCGAATTGAAAGAAGACCTCACCTACAAAGAGCAGCCGATCAAGATTCTGGATGTCGCAGAACGTCGGACCAGAAGCAAGACGGTTCGTTTTTGCAAGGTGCAGTGGAACCACCACTCAGAAGGTGAAGCAACGTGGGAACGTGAAGAAGAGTGAAAAGTCAATTCCTAGCCTTTTCTCCATTAGCTTTGAATCTCGGGGACGAGATTCCTTTAAGGGGAGGTTTGTAACATCCCAATTTTAGAGCTTTTAAAATCTTTTGAATAGTTAGTAGGAGAAATTCACCATTTGGATTTATTTGAATTTAATTTAAAAGCTTAATATTGGACTTTGTGTAACAAAACAATTTAATATGACTAAAGTCAACATGAACAATAGTGAAAACTATTTTATTTGGATCCTATGAGCTTGGATATATTTTACGGAATTTTCTAGAATTTTTCCAAGTTCATTTGCTAATTCCATTACTTATTTGGATTTCGGTATTTTTCTTAAAAAGAAAAAGGTATTTAAATCTCCGAATAGTGGTGGGCGAATCTCTCTGCCCAACTCCTTTCCTCCAGGCCATGACCACTCGGCCCACTCATTCTCGCCGTTGGATCAGATCGGGCCAGATCTCACTTGCATGTAGCAGCCTCTCTCTTCTCTCTCGACGCTGGGCCATTGCAACATCGTCGCCCCCGACTTGGTCTTAAATCTCGCGTCGCCGCCGCGTCGCCATTGCCGCTTATGAAGCTCCGTCCGACAATATCGCAAGCCCCGATTTTGTCTTGCGGATGATCGCTCTAAGCCCTATCCTCCCGAACTCGTTCAAACAAAATTCAAATTCAAATTCGTCTCTATCTCCTTTATCTCCATGAGCCCTTCTCGGGTGGTTTCAACCTCCTTGGCCAGACGCCGCTCGCGAGGCCGCTTATACCCTATAAGTAGCACCTCGAGGATCGCCATGACCCTTTCCAAAAACCCCAAACCAATTGCCCTCTCGAGCCTTCTTGCTGCCATGAATCGGAGTTTTGGTCACGGTCACCGAACCCTAAAACTCCGATCCTCTCGCCGTCGGTGACGATTGCCTCCGGGAGTGCATTGCCTTCCTCGCCTTGAGCTACCCGAGAACCTCGCGCGATCACCGGAGCTACACCGAGCGCCACCGACAAAAAAGCTCTTGCCGCTTGAACCTCGCCGCGGCCACCACAGTCACCCCGACCACCCGGAGCCGCACGATGAGGTTCGCAATAACGCCTCTACCCTTTGGTACCACCCACCGCCACCAGATCGCATGATTCACGGGACCATTGGGTCATCTTGTGCCGCCGCGCCGCCCACGCCACGTCCACTCGCCGCCATCGCCATCGCGCCAAGGCACGCGCGCTGCCACCACGTGGCGCCGCGTCGGCGCCGCCTGCACGCAGGTCAAAGGCCAGCCAACCAGCCGACCAGAGGCTCGGTGGACTTGGTCCGCGTGAGTTGTCTAATCGACATGTGGGCCCCACATGTCGATTTTCTTTATTATTCCTTTTCCGAAATTCCTGGGCTGACGTCATGTTGATGTCATGTCGACGCAATATTCTGATTTTTACATTAAGAAATAATTCGGAATTCCGAAAATCCAATTTTAGGGTTTTCTTTAGATTTAAACTTTGAAACCCCATATCTTTTGCATCCTAACTCCAAATTCATCCATTCAAATTTCTAAATTCGTCTAAAATCCAGATCTATCTATTGGAGATTTTTAATTATTTTATTGGAGTTATTTGCTTCTGTTATTTATTTAGTTTGTTTGTTTGTCTCGTTTGCGAGTAGACTTGACTTATTTCTTTGGAAGAGTTGAAGAAGAAGGACCTTTCAAGATCAAGATCAATTCCTAGACCTTTTTCAAGGCAAGCTATGCCCTTGACCATTTTGCTTCCCAGCTTTATTAAAGTATTTTAATTCAAATTCTGATCTTAATTCAAGTATTTATTTGAAAGCTTTTGGGTGTAGATGTAAATTCCTAATTGTTATGCCTTCCTTGTAAATTGCTATGTCTAAATTCTTTGTCACCCTAGTTATATTAGTTGGTATAGTGTAGCACCAACGTGGGTTGGTTAGTCGATTAGATTGCTTAGCCATGCCACGAATCACTTGTCATGTAGATTGTCAGTATTAATTTGACTAAATGAATATGGAACTACGTGATAAAAGTGTGTGCACTATGTGTTGTATGGCATGTGTTGTACTTAAAACCAACGGGTGGTAAAAGGATTTGGACCGAGGCAAGTGGTGAATCTTGTGTGATATGGGGTGTGTGCTATTTTGGTGGAGCTGTGTGTATGGGTTTGATAAGTTGTGTGCTTAGGGATTGTGGTAGTCTTGCCTTGGTCAATTAAGGACCTCACCATGTGCGCCATTGAATGAGCCTCACCTGCACGACCACATGCCGGTATGGGACGGGCCTAGCATAGTAAGATGAATGTAAAATGCTTTGTTATGATTAGTGCTAGCTACACTAATTATATCTTGTGGGTAAAGTGTACAACCTCTCGCAGAGTGTAAAACTATTGAATAGCGCGTCATGATCATGGACAATGCTCGAGGATTTCACACTAGGGGTAGATCTTCATAAAGCGTGTGGGAAGGAGCGTGTGGTTTAAATCATCGACTATGTGCTAAAATTGTCTAGGTGTGTGCGTCTTTGTAAAATAAATTGTCAAATTATTATTGTCTATTTGTTTTACTGTTTTCAATCTATTAATTGTATTCAATTGCAAAAGTCGCATTTATGCAAAAGAGCCACGTAATGCCTTTCCCTTGTAAAAAGTCGGCATGTATATTTTGCATCTCGTGGTGTGGCTTGCGATAGCGGTGTGTACTCACGCTTGTTTTGACGAATCAAGCAGAGGAGGAGTCTTCGCTTGAGATTCGAGGACGAGTATCTTGAAGGTGCTGATCGTGAGGTCTGGATCGATCGGTTACTGTGGTGAATCGATGGGATGCCACTTCTTGCTTCTGTTTCATTGCCGTTTATTTATCTGTTAGCCTGCGTGGCTTGAATAATTGTAAACTTCGACCTTAAGGTCAAAACCATTATTTATTAATCAAAATTATTCGTTTATGCTATTATTCGCTTGTATGGATCGATTTCCACCTTTGTTACCACTGTGTGCACTAGCGTGATCCTGGGCTAGTGCGTTGAACACAAAGGGTCCTGAATTGTAATTTCGGGTCCCGACAGATATTCAAGGTGGTTAATGCTTGGTCGCTTGGAACACCGTCATTCTGCCCAAAAAGCAATGAGGGTTAGGACTCCGAGATCTACGAATCCATAATAAGGCCTTGATCATAAAATTGATAGGGAAGCTACTATCGAACTCAATGGAACCTTGCTTCAATTGGCTAAGACGTAGTTATATTCAAAGCCACATTCCTGTTCAGCCCTGACAAGGTGACACATCGGTTTGGAAATTGTTAGCGGGTGCTATTCAGACAACTACGCAAATGACAAAGGTCATAATCGGAGATGGAAAGATTACTTCGTTCTGGAAAGACCTTTGGACCTCCGCAGGAAGATTGTACCTATGCTTTCCAACGCTGTTTACATTTGCCACTAATCCGAATTGCACAGTCAGCTCACATTTTCGTGGATAATGAATGGAAGGTTTCTCTACACCCGGTCTTGTCTCTCGAGGCACTTTTGGAAAATCAGGCTTTATTTCACTTTCTGTCGGAATATCAGCCCACGAATGGGACTCCGGATAAAAGAGTCATAGCATCAACTTTGTCAGACATAAAAACTTCTGAAGTGTACAGAATCCTATCCTTTCATGGTCTCATTTGGAAAGCATCAGACTATGTCTGGCACAACTCAATTCCACACAGATACATAATCTTTCTATGGCTAGCTTTTTGGGGGAAGCTTAACACCAAAGACAACATGGTAAAGAAGCACTGGACAACGGATCCTCATTGTGACACTTGCCCGACAATTGAAACAATTGATCATATCATTCTCCGTTGTAAAGCGGCGGATCTTCTATGGAAAATGCTCAGACTAGTGACAGACGCTAACTCCTCCAAAGAAGTGTTCGAATTTGTAGAAAAAGTTTCAACTAAACCAATAAGTTACCGAGAAATATGGCCCATATGCTTTGCAGCTTGTGCTCATACATTATGGATCATAAGGAATAAGCGTGTATTTCAAAATAAGGAGTTCAGAATAACGGAGATGTTGTGTCAGATAAAGGATTACATAGGACTATGGTCTTACAGGACAAAACCCGAGTACCAGGTCGCACTCTGCCAGTGGTGTAATCTCTTATTACATCCCTGAGCAGAATGTCAGCAAGACAAAGCCCGGCTTGCCATCGGCACCACGTGTCCCACTCGCAACAACTTTGGAACCATCAGATATACTTCCAGGAGAAGGGTCTTCAAAACAGCTTATGCGATTGTCACACCAATGACTGGGGTGACCGCATTCACTCTACATGAGAATGCTTTGAAGTCAGATCTCGACTATATGAACGAAGGCAATTGATGAACTAGCAAGGCTTCAGGTAAATAACATTTCCTTAATCTCATGGCTCTTGTAAATAGCTTTTTTTTCTCCTCTTCTCTCCTCTTGCTCTTTTTCTTTTCTGCTTTTTTTTCACTTTACTTATAATACTCTGACAATCATTTAATACAATGGTTATAAGGTAAAGTATTCTAATCCCATCTGAGGATCCCGCTCTGCCACAAACCACGGCAGCACGGACAACGTGCGTCGAGACGAACCACCCGGCCGACGACCAGATCACGGCAAGCTGTGTGCAGTCGCCTACTCGGTTCGCTCAGACGTTGAAGCCGAAGGAAATATACGAGTACGTGGTGAAAAGAACAGGGTGGGATCTACTGGTCTAGGCGAAACGGCCGGCGGTAGAGATTGGCAGAACAGAAGGCAGCGGCGGTGGTTGTTGAGCAGCTATACCGGTTGCTTGTCCGGTAGGGAAGGCTAGGGACACATGGACGGGCGTTGGTGCTGTTGGGTTTGAACTGGCATTACAGCTGGGATCATTTCACAACCACCAGTATTAAATGGAAAGGTACGGTCACGCATCTAAATCCAACGGGCGTGGTCCTCGATCGGTGACATACAGATGCGAGATCTCAAGTTCTCTCTCAGCTGAGCTGTTATCGTTAGACATGGCATGAATCAAGCTCCTCCAGATTCGGTTGTCCAATGGACATGGTTAAATTTCACCCGCAAAAAAAAAAGTGGCAATTTCAGTCTTGTCAGGCCCAGCCCACCGATTGAAGCCCAATCTCGTGGATTGCGGCCCAAAGTACGTAAAGTGCGCAGCCGTTTGAAGTTCTAATTGGGCTTGTTGGGCCTGGTCGTAGACGGCTGGACGCACCCAACATTCATGCTCGATATCGTGTTCCGTGGGATGCCGGGTGCCGGCGACCGTATGCACCCCGTGCCGACGACAATCCTCTCCCAACCGTCCAACGATGAGAAGTGGGAGTTTTTCTCACTCGTTTAGCGTCTTTAAAACAAAATAGTAAAACTATTTATATGAAATGGCAAAAATAACATCTCTATCACATAAAATCATTGTAGAAGCTGAATTTGCTGTGAAAAGCTATCTGCTGCGAATTAGGACAACGATCATCTACCGCTGTCCCAGTTCACGGCATGTAGCTTTCCACGCCAGGTTGACTTTTGAACTCCGAAGTGATCCTGCGCGATAAGAATGTTATTTCACGTTAGGCTAGTTTTTTTTAAAAAACATGTCGTCTCACCCGAAGGGCTCCACGAAAGCATGCAAGCAGCAAAAACCTCGACACCGCCGCTAAACTTGGCACGTGCCCGCTTCCAATGCATGCACGCCCCGCCGGCGCGTCCGTGTGACTAGTCGCCGTCTCCCTACGCGAGGCACGCGTGTCCACATCCCCGAGGCACGTGTCACGCGCTCATTTCTCGCCGGGACTACATACGCACTCGGCACTTCCACAGCATTAGCTCGCTTCACTTGTGTACTGCAACACCCCGAAAACTAAGAGGGATCTAGCGAAGGCACGTACAACGACGATGTCTTCGAGGCAAGACCAGCGCGAGGCGCGGCCGGGCCGAGGCGAGACGACGGCTGGCGCGGCGGCGGAGGAGATCGCATGCGACGAAGCGGTGGTCGGCGGAGGCGGACGCCCGCTTCGGTGCGGACGAGATCTCGCGCGCCCGCGCCGGCGGGAACGTGGCGCGGGCGCGACGCCGCTAACTCCCCGCGTGGCGCCATGGGCGCGACGCTCGGCGGCGCCGAGGACACCGCCGGCAGATGAACTCCCAGACGGCGGATGCGACGCTCCGTATCATTACCTAAGGGTAATCACATTTAAGCATCTGATACTATTCGTTTGCCAAGAGAACATCGCTCCAACGAATAGTAAGTCATTTATCGAGATAACGCGTAACAATAAAATAAAGCAGACATCTTTATTGCAGTAATAACCACACAAGGCTATGGTTCTTAGTACAAATATTACACAACTACAAAAGGGAGCTTCTTCGCTTCTCTCGCCTACCCTGAAGTAACGGCCACCTATTTGCCCCTCGCGTCCTCCACGCTATGCCCCTCCTGGCCAACACCCTGGTTGCTAGTGGCATTCTCGGTACCTGCAAACCCCTCATCCCACTCGGAATAGATCCCGGCCGGACAAGGATCTAAGCAAGGGGAAAGATAGAAAGAGTGAGTACTATAGTGTACTCAGCAAGCATTAATAGCTAAAATGCAATTGATGACTCTAAATTTCGTCCTTATCAAAATTACTACTTCCTCTCTTCTTCTGAAAATAGCTTTCAAAACTTAGGTTGCAATTTTATTTCTGAAGAGACTACTTGTTTACTCGGAGAGAAGAAAGACCCCTGGCGGTTCCCGTAGACTCCAATCCAGGGGACTGGCATGAATTCATGATTTGTTATAGCACTGCGCAGGCTTGTACCACTTTACCCATAGTAATTCTGAACCCTAAATGAGCCAGGTCCCCAGCATTTCTTTAGATGCGGGTTCGAGTTCAGAATACAGAACGTTTTCCATTTACGTGATTAAGTCTCCACCCATTACTTTCCGTCGGTGTCCAGAGACGTGACCTCCGTCATCCACCGAGTTTCCGGTAATGTTGGTTGGGTCGGATCTGCCCAATACTCAACACTCCACCTTGCTACCCGTTGTGGAGAATGTAATTACGTAAAGAGGTAGCATTTTCTGCCCGTCGAAACGGGAAAATGGTTGGCACTTAAAATATGGCCTCTGACCGAGTAAGAGTTTTGTTTGTCCTTATATTATAACCACCCGTAAAAAGGGGCCCACCTCTTGCCTCATCATCATCATCATCGTGTTTTCTCACCCGGGCCCCCTTTTACCAAGCCGGGCATATTACTATGCTTTCATCTCTTTCTTTCTCATTTCTTAATTCTTTCATCTCGCTTATCTTTCTTATCTTTTCATTTCCATCTCATTCATTCGAATTGATTTTTGAAAAATAGTTTTGATGCAATACATATAAGATAGAGCAATATACGGTTTACATTTAGTATAGCTATGTTAATGAACAAGGGAGTAGCTTGCTTGCAGAATTGTAGGAAAGATCGTCATTGACGAAATCGATACTAGTTACTCCTGTTGGTTCACCCGCTGCAATTTATTCGATGGGGCGAAATAATAAATACATAATTAAATACTTAGCAATAATATGCAACTATGTGCATACTAGCCGAATGATTCGTTTTGTTAGCAGATTTTAATTTAATAACAGTTTTCGAACCCTCGTTAGGTTAGCACTCTCCCAACTATGGTCGTTCTAGAATACCGATTCTAGGGTTAGTATTGATGATACCCAAATTAATTGCTCAAAGAGAAAACTACACATAATCGCCTATTAGTAAGTCTAGCAAATTTTAGTCGTGTCACTATGCCCAATTGATTTTATGCTGGTGTTTGACTTAATTAATCTATCTTGAATAAATTATCTCTAACGCGTCAGGTTGTTGTATTTAATCTAGTGAATCCTAATGGCGACTAATTCATCTCTGAAGTCTTAGGTTAATTATCTACGCTTCGCTCGCTTTCATTCTTTCCGATCGATCTAATGACCTAATCCGTACGCGGTTTATACCTTGATTGATCTTAATATTTACTTGGTATCAAAACCTCTTACTAATATCGTTCAATTTAAACAGCTAAATCTACTACTGTTTTTCTTTACCGAAATTTATCTATAGATATTCTTCCTTTATTTCCTCTCTCTACTACCCCTAACCCTTAATTCCCTACGTAATCCCTACTTACTTCTTAACCCTAATTCTCCCCTCACTAAAACCACTTCTAATCTCTCTCTCCCCTATCCTACCCAAACCTGCCAACAGACACACTGGAGCCCCATCTTCCCCATGGCTCCCATCTCCTTTCTCCCATCTCCTCAAGCCGCCGCGCTTTGAGATCTCTCGGCGTGGCGTCGACCGGCCGGATCCTTGAGTCCGCCTCCTCCACCTCCTCCTCGGCCACCGCCGCCTCTCACTGGTCCCTTTAGCCGCCTCCTGCTGACCTAGCCTGGCGCCTCCACGAGCTTGGCTCGGCCGACGCCTGCTGGCGCCACCTCCACTGGGCCGCCTCCATGGCGCCGGCTCCTGCGCCTCGGACTCGCCGCCTCTCCCGGCCACCGCCGCCCCGGCTCCCTGGCCCGCCTCGGCCCTCTGGCTCCTCCTCGGCGTGGCCAGGCAGCCGCCACTGGCTCCTCTTTGCGGCAGCCTCTGGCCATTGCTACTACACTGACTCACCCTAGGCCCACTCTGATAATCCAGATTTTACATGCTTTGGTTGATTCATTACTTATGCTTGCTGATGTTTGGTTGATGCAATTTTTACTTATGCAAGGATGATGCACATGCTTGGTGATGGTGGGGGCTTGGCTGGTTGTACTGAGGTATCACCCCCTTCCTCTCTTCCCCCCTGACTCCCTCCCTTGCTCTGTGATGCGATGAATTGTGGGCTTATGAATGTGCAAGATTGATGGATGCTTGATTTGGATGGTGCAACATGATGCATTACTGATGATGGAAACTATTGATGGATTGGGGGAGATGGCTGGGTTACCTTTGCTGGGATTGAGAAAAGGGAAGAAGGGTGGTAGCGCCGACCTCGTGCTGGTGCTCCCCTTCCCCTGGTGCCTCCCCTTCTTCCTCCTTGCAGCAGGGCTGGGATGGTGGCCTTGAGGGTGAGGTCCCTGGCTGCTTGTTCCCCCTTCTCTTGTGGCTAAGAACTAGAATGGGGGAATGGCTTGGCCGCCTTGGTGGGTTATCTCTGCTGTGCTCTCCCTCCTCTTGTGGCTCAGATACTGAGAATGGGGATTGGGATGGTGCTGTGGTTGGTCTTATCCTGGCTGAGGTTGATCTCATCCTTATTTGTGGTAATTTTATTTTTACGGCCTTCCTATTCCTATTTACCATAACCCTATTTACCCTAATCCCTATTACCTTCTATACATGGCTGCCCTCATCTGTGATGCATATGAGCTAAATATTTGGTATTAATGGTCATGTGGCTACCACTGTGGGCTTTCCGGTTGATCGGAAATTATATGTTGTGGGTGTTGGATTGAAACTACCCTGTGATGCTTGGAGCTGAGGGTGGGGTTAAAGGGTGATGCACTGGATGATTCTAATACTGTTGAGGCTAAATGGAAAATGTGGGTGTTGGGCTTTATTGACGCCGAATGATGAGATCCTCAGAAATAAAAGGTGCCTATTCATCTAGGTTTGCCTGGCTATCTTAATTACCACAGGGGCCGATTAACTCAGGTTGGTCAGGGTACTTTGGTAATTGAGGGACCGATTGACCTATGTTAATAAGGGAATCCTATTGGACTTAAGGAATTCTGACGGCAACATTTCCATTATAACTAATACTCCTGCTTAGCCATAATCTTGACATACAGTTAGTTGGTTTGGATGCTGTTAGTAATTAGCAGATCGGTTAGTAGTTGCACGTGATAGCCAGTTGGTTAGTCTAGAGTTTGTTAGTATATACGTGCGTGCATCCTTAGTCTGTTAAAGATTAGTGGTAATATTGGATAAGCTAGTAGTTGATAGTTAGTTTGTTGGCTTGTTAGCATATCACGTATTGCTTGCTAGCAGATAACGTGTTGCTTCCTTCCGGTAGCATGTAACCCATTACATAAAGAACAGAACATAAAGAGAATAGCGGAAGCTTGCCAGCGGCAGAAAAAATCATTCGCCTCTCCTGTTCGTCGGTTCTTGTTTCGTGTGAAGTCATGTAAAGCGAGAAGCAAATCAATAGAAGAAACGCTGTCGTGCACTGGCATGCAGCACCGCATGCAGCACCAAAGATCGACTTCCAGAGAGTTCTTGCGTATGTGACTTCCTCCAGTACGTTCCGTCTTCGGCTTGGTTCCAACAGAAACGGCCCAGGAGACGAGGGACGCCACCGCCGACAAGGCGAGGCAGTCCAGGGACGCGACCAAGCAGAAGGCCGGCGAGTACGTCGATGCTACCAAGTAGACCGCGCAGGAGGCCAGGGACAGGTCCAGGGCGACCATGCAGACCGACGCTGAGAAGGCGAAGGAGACGACCGGCACCCACGACGCCGATAAGTATGTCACTGGCTCACTGCAACCTAGCTAGCTACTCATCAACATATTCTATAAGCACATACATATCAATTTTTACATATTTTCTCGTGTGAATGCCTGCCTACGCAGGGGTCAGCAAGGACACGGCCTGCTCGGGGCGCTGGGGAACGTGACGGGTGCGATCAAGGAGAAGCTGACGGTGAGCCCGGCGACGCAGCAGCACGAGGGCCCAGCAGGGCTCGGCGACTCGGCGTCCGGCTGGGCGGCGAGGAGGAGCGGGCCGCGGAGAAGGCGGCGTCGGTGTACTTCGAGGAGAAGGATCGGCTACTGAGGGAGCGAGCGGACCTGTTCGAGAAGGGGCGGCTGGCCAAGGAGCGCGCGGCGGAGCGGGTGGACAAGTGCGTCGAGGGGTGCGCCGACTCGCCCTGCGCCCACCGCCACGGCAAGATGTGAAAATTGACGTGGCCGCGCGCGTTTGCTGCTACGTGATACACGTATCGTGCTCTCCTGCCACGCGGGCGCAGTTCATGGACAACAACCGCAAACTACCGCCAGTAGTAGTCTAGTATTAGGGGTGAAAACAGATCGGATACGGATGGATAATGGCTCTGTCATATTTATTTTCATATTTTCCCCCGGATATGGATACGAATACGAATATTCCGGATACGAATACGGATGTGAATAATATCGAATACAAATACGGGGCGAATATGAATCGAAATGAATACGGTCACGGTTATTTTTTTGGAACATGAAAACCCCTTAAATTGTATGACAGAAATTAACGAAAACATATAACTAGTTTATTTGAGGCAAACATTCATAAATTGTTCATATTTTCAGCACTTAGTGTAACACTAACCATGATTCTTTTTTAAAGAGGAGTTAACTCTGATTGTTGAAGGTGTTTTATCTATTGTATCTATGTTTAATTGATGTGCAGATGAAACAAGAAGAGCTTTACTAAATTGGAATAATTGGAATAAACACCTAGCGATAATCGAAGGCATAGCTCAAGGACTTTGTAACGTCCTGTTTTCGGACGGTAAATAGTGTTTATTATTCTGGTTTTCGTCTTTCGCCGTATTTCAAAGTAGCAAACTATTTTCGAAAATCTTCTAGCTTCTTTAAGCTCAGGTTTGTGTTTCAAATATCCTTGACATCTGTAATTCAAATTTCAATTTGAATTCCTCTCTTTTGAAGTTCGGGCCCTCTTCTCTTTTGGTCCTCTTCCTTCTTTCTTGGGCATGACATGAGCTTACATTCGACCATGCCGTGAGAATGAATTTTTAATGGAACATAATTCAACAATCCATCAAGTCTACAAAACAATAGACTATATATGCATATATCACACTATTAGCAGTTTTCAGGCCACAGCCGTCTTCGCATCCATGTCAACGCCGTGGTACTCTCCGTCCAGCAAATCTAGTGCCATCTGGCATTCCTCTGCAGCGTGTGCCTCCGCCATCTCGACGGCCGCCGGTTTCGCCGTCGTCCTGGACTCCAGGGCATCGATGGTGTCCTGGAGCACCGCATGAGCTCCTCCCCGACGGCTACCCTCGCCCTCGCGTTCCCACGCAGCGCCTCCGCCTCGGCCGCCACCCTTGCCGCGACCCCATCCGCCTCCCGCTCCACGGCTCGCACCTCCCGCACCATCCTCCGCGCCAGGAACCCGCGCACCGCCGCTGCATCCTCACCGTGGCCTCCTCCGCCACGACGCCCGCTTCTTTAAGACCGCCTCCTCGCCATCCTCCCAGCCTCGCAAGACACTCAGTCTGCTGCGGTGGCTGCTGGTGGTGGAGGTACCCGGCTGGAGTGCGGTAGTAGGGGGAGGGAGAACTGATGGCGTGGCGTGGCGCCGTAGGCGGTGATGGCGGCGGGGGACACAACGGCGGGCTTGGCCGCGCCGGTGCCAGTGGGGGAGTCGGACTCCTTGATGTGGAAGTTGCGAGCGACCGACGGCGACGAGGGGGATCTGGCGGGGCCGTCGAGGCGAGGTGGACGGATGTCTTTGGGGCGGTGAGGGGAGCAGCGGAGGTGCTGGGGTCGGTGAGATGGCTGGCGGCGGCGCCACCACTGGACTAGAGCAGCCGGCGGTGTGGACTGGAGTGTGGAGTGCGGCTGAAGGCTGAAGCTCCCTGCCCTAAGGTGGGCCAGCTGGGTTGGGCAGTGGCCCTGCTGTAAATTCTGGATATCCGGATTATACTTATCCGGACAATCCATATCCATATCCGTTTCCGTCGGATATCATGTCTACCGTATTCGTTTCCGTTTCCGAAAAAAAAACCGAATCTGTTTCCGATTCGAGAAAAATCCGATCCAGGACAATCCGAATCCGTTTTCGTCCAGATCGGTCAGAAACTATTCGATCTGTTTTCACCCCTATCTAGTAGAGCTTCGTGTATGGAGCAACTATGAAAATCGTGAAACATGGCCATCATATCATTTTTAATATCTTCCCAAAATACTTGATAAAACTCCGCTGGGAAGCCATCAGGCCCAGATGCTTTGTTATGCTCTATTTGAAAAATTGCTTCATTCACCTCCTTCTCTGTGAAAGGCATGGTGAGTAGGTTGTTTTCAGAATCCGAGACTTGAGGTATATCATTCCTAAAACCGCCAATCATGGATAAATGATTAATTTCGGCCGGTCCAAATAGATCTATGCTTACCATTCGCAATCAAGTGATAAAATCGTGTATTCCTATCTCCCTCCAAAACGAATTTCTCTTTGGACCTTTGATAGCACTTAATTTTTTCTTCTCCAAAATGAATTTCGCTTTGGACTTTTGATACCACTTAATTTTTTCTTCTCTTAAAAGTTGTGCCAATCTCTGCAAATCTTTTAAGATTAAGGTCTTCATTAGACAAACTCAAAAGCTCAGCTTTTTTATCTAACTCATCAATTATTAAGTTGAGCGCTATCTTTTCCTTTTTATAAGTCCCACTGTAATTTTTAGCCCAACCGCGAAGATATTACCTAAGAGATCTAACTTTCCATTGCCAAATTTGTAAGGCAGTACAACCTCTATTTTAGCTTTCCATGCACCTTTTTATCTTGAATTTTGGGATTATTACACTACTTCCTAATAAAGCAGATGCTAAACAAATACAACAATATAGACCTATTTGTCTGCTAAATGTTAGTTTTAAAGTGTTTACTAAAGTGGCAACTAATAGAATTACTAACGTAGCGCATAAGGTTGTTAGACCATCTCAAACAACATTTATGCAAGGGAAATACATTCTTGATGGAGTTGTTATCCTTCATGAAACTATCCATGAACTGCATAAAGCAAAGATGGATGGGATTGTGCTCAAACTTGATTTTGAAAAAACTTATGACAAAGTAAAATGATTGTTTTTATTCCAAACTTTGAGGATGGAAGGCTTTTCAGCAAAGTGGTGTTTATGGGTGGAGAGTTTCGTTAAGGGAGGGAGTGTTGGAATAAAAGTTAATGATGATTTAGGTTCTTTTTTCCAAACTCAGACAGGTCTTAGACAAGGTGACCCGATGTCCCCAATTCTTTTTAATCTTGTTGTGGATATGCTAGTCATATTTATTTCAAGAGCTAAAGAAGAAAGGCTTATATCGGGAGTAGTTCCTCATTTGATTGATGATGGGTTGTCAATATTACAATATGCTGATGACATTATCCTTTTATTGAATAATGATATAGAGCAAGCAAAAAAATCTCAAATTTTTACTGTGTGTCTTTGAACAATTATCTGGTTTAAAAATTAATTTTCACAAGAGCGAAATCTTTTGTTTTGGCAATGCCAAAGAAGTTGAAACGCAGTATACTCATGTATTTGGTTGTGAAGTGGGTGTCTTCCCTTTCAGGTACTTAGGTATTCCAATTCATTATAGAAAATTAAGGAATAGTAATTGGAAATGTGTTGAAAATAGAGTTGAAAAGAAATTTAGTAGTTGGAAAGCAAAAAATATGTTTGTTGGTGGACGATTAGTACTTATTAACTCGGTCCTAAGCAGCCTGCCTATGTTTATGTTGTCTTTTTTTAGATTCCTAAAGAGGTTCTCAAAAGACTTGATTTTTTATAGATCTAGATTTTACTAGCAAAGTGACAGTCATAAAAAAAATATAGACTTGTTAAGTGGAGTTTAGTGTGTACACCCAAAGAGCAAAGTGGTATAGGAATTCAGAATTTAGACATAAAAAACAAAAGTTTGCTAGGGAAATAGCTTTTTAAGTTGCTTAATGAAGAAGGAGTTTGGCAAACTCTGTTAACAAGGAAATATTTGAGTGAGAAGAGTCTTTCGCAGGTGTTTAACAAGCCTGGGGCGTTCCACTTTTAGTTGGGTCTAATGAAAATTAAGAATATTTTCTTTCGCTTTGGTTCATTCCAGGTTAAAAATGGCATGCAAACTAGGTTATAGGAAAATATTTGGTTAGGAGACTCGCCACTAAAAAGGCAATATCCAAGCCTTTATCATGTGGTGTGAAAAAAGGATGATACAATAGCAAATATTATGAGATCGACTCCTTTAAATATTTCTTTTCGTAGACCTATTATTGGACCTAAGTTACAATCTTGGAATGAGTTACTGTTGAAAATTATTAATTTACATTTAAGTTCTCAAAATGATATTTTTAGATGGAATTTGAATAAGTCTGGACTTTTTTTCAGTACAGTCTTTATATGCGGCACTTATTGGAAATTATCAAGTTCCCAATAAGCACTTTTTTGGCTACTTAAAATTCCATTAAAAGTGAAAATTTTCTTATGGTATCTCAAAAGAGGGGTTGTATTAACTAAAGGTAATCCGCTAAAAAGAAATTGGAGGGGAAACAAAAAAATGTTGTTTCTGTATTTTAGAGGAAATAATCCAGCATCTTTTTATTGACTGTCCCTTTGTACGTCTTGTTTGGTGAGCTGTTCAATATGCGTTTAATTTATCTCCTCCGGTGAATATAGTCAACATGTTTAGGAACTGGTTAGCCGGTATTCCAAATATTTTAAAAACACAACTCCTTGTAGAAGTCAGTGCCTTATGTTGGTCTATTTGGTTATGTCGGAATGATGTAGTTTTTGATAAAAAGGCTACCACTAATCCATTGCAGGTTATCTTATTGAGTGGGTATTGGATAAGGGTATGGGCAAATATGTATAAACCAACCCAGAAGGAGTTAATGTTGAGCGGCAGTGAGAGGTTGGAGTGTGTGGCGAAGCAAATCTTCAACAATCATGGGTGGAGGTGTAGTCACAAAATTTGTAATGGTTGAATTTAAAGTTCAGTCATCTTTTGGTTGTAAGGCATTGAGTCACTTTAACATTTTTGATTACTTTGGAACTCGGATATTTGTAATAAATTGAGCTGTGTGCATCCTTGATGCAGAGACCGAGAGAGGTTTTGTCTCTTCTATCATCTAAAAGTAGAGCTTCGTGTTTTAGTAGCTCCATTTGACTTTGTTTCCAATGCTGTCATGTGTACCTGCCTTTGGTAAATGCTCTGCTTTGCTTTGAAATCCCTGGTGTGATGTCGTCTTTATATGAAAGTTGGATTAGTACTCCCTCCGTTCTTAAATATATGAAGTTTGACCAAGCGTGCAGTCAAACTTATATAACTTTGACAATTACTTTTCATATGATTTTGTTAGTAAAAAATTACAAAATTATTATATTATGAAAATATTTATCATGACAAATCTAATAATATTATTCACTCATGATCAATCTAAATAGTTTTTCATATATTATTAGTCAAAGTTAGCTAAGTTTGACAAAGACGCTTGGTCAAACGTCATATATTTAAGAACGGAGGGAGTACGTGCTAGCTGACTAGTGTACTCGCCGAGTCACCGAGACAAATCCTGCCGGCGGTGGCTCTTTGGAAAAAAAACCACAAGCCCGTCCAGCTCGAGCAGGGAGACCCCGGGCACCGGAGCTCGACGCAGGGTTGCAGGCCCCATCAAAGTTCGGCCGCGCCGTGTTTGTCGGTCGGATGCTCTTGCCGAGCTTTTTTTTATCTTGAATCTATTTTTAAAGATATCTTCTTAACTTTATTTTTAATTATGACCTCTTTGGTCACGCCATGATCCGTAACGTGACCAAATTGTGCTGTTATATCACTGATCGCGGTATGGTCAAACCTACCACGATAGCCTTTCGAGCCAATACATGTTCGTTTTTGGGCTAAGTCCTGCCACGTCGAGGTCTAATAACGTGGTTTTGCCACGTCACACGTTGTGGCGTGCCCAAAAGGGTCAGAATTGGAAAAAATGTTAGAAATATGTTATCTTTAAAATATTTTTTTTAAAAATAGATTAAATGATAAAAAAATGTTCGCTCTTGCTCTTGCCAGACTAGTTGACGGCTGTTCGGTGTTCTCAAGTATTTGTGCGCGAAATCCGCTCGTCCACAAGCCTTCCTCCCAGGGGCGAATCCACCGTGGGTGTTAGTGGGTGCTCGAGCACCCCCTCCCCTCACCACCGCACCCCTAGTACCCACTGAGCACCGACGAGAGCCGAGAGCTTGGTGCTCTGTGGCAGAGTGTAGACAGCAGTCGAAGGTTGAAGAAAGTGGCCAGGCTAGGCAGCCAGCCGTGTGGCGGTGTGGGCTGTTCTTGGAGTTGGATTCATGGAGGCATCACATGTGGCTTAAGGCCCAGTCGGCTGCCGGCCCAAATCCAATCA
This sequence comes from Phyllostachys edulis, assembly GCA_036346405.1. NCBI lineage: Eukaryota > Viridiplantae > Streptophyta > Magnoliopsida > Poales > Poaceae > Phyllostachys > Phyllostachys edulis. The sequence continues at coordinate 58,488,283 of CM070549.1, read as the reverse complement.
GGCAATCAGAGGAGAGGATAACAGATAAGCTCACTTCTCACTCTCAGCCAAACGCCTAGTTGCCCAGATCCAGATTCGAGAGACGTTGAAACGGAGAGAGACTCACTGAGGGGGAGGTGGCCGGCGGCTCGGCGCGGCGGAGGGGGAGGCTGGAGGCAGCTCGATGGCTCAGCGACCCAGCGCGGAGGGGGAGGCGGTCGGCGGCTCGGGCTATCGACGATTCTGTGGCCTGGCGCGGAGGCCGGAGGGGTAGGCGGTCTGCCGTCCGCGGTCGGCGTCTCGGCCTCTCTCGGCGACTCGGTGCCTCGGTGGCCCAGCGCGGAGGGGGGAGGCGACAAGGCTAGCTAGCAGGGCAGCTAGCCTTGAACTCGAAGGGCCACGAGCGCGGGCTGGGGCGCCGTCGCGAATGCGGGGCCGCGGTGGCAGGCTGCCTGGCTCCTAGCGGCTGGCGGCGTCACGGCGATTCGGGCCTCGGGGGGACTCCGGACTCAAGACTCAAGACTTAGTGAGTGAACTCAGTGAAGTGAGGCACAGAGGCAGGCAGTGAGGGTGAGGCAGTGATGTTTGTTTCTCTCCCAAATTCCCCATTTTGCTTGTCCGTTGCAATTTGCAATTGTAGGTAGACAGACTACTCGAAGTGTTAAAGATTGATGAATTGATTATTCATGCAAATGTTTAATTGGTGGTGGTTGTTTAATTTGTGATTGATGAGTTGATGCAAATTGTTGTTTAATTGATTAGTGAACATATGACAGTAGTCGTTAGCTGATTAGATAATTTGTTTAATTAGTGGTTGACTGGTTGTTGTTTAATTTTTCTTAGATTTACAAAAATGGCAACATTTTTCTATCACCTCATCGAGCTCACGTTGATCCTTCCAGTGGCTTTGGTATGCTTATGTTGTGCTATAGCCTCAACAGTAGAGCTCCCCCTCTATTTTCATCCTAGATTCACCACTGCTTCCTCCGTTCCTCGGGCGGTTCGGCCCTTAGACGTAGCATGCCCTGTTCTCTGCCTCTGCGGCTCTGCCTGCCACCACCCTCTTGCCTGCCTGGGAATCCATATATCTTCTGGCGCAACACCGACGTTCACGCAACCGAGCGCATGGCCATTTGCGAGTCTTTACACCCTAGTGAGTGCTAAAATGGCGTGTTTTTCAATGCAATAGCAACAATAACTCCAACGTGAATAAAATGGCACTCCTATCGCACACCTAGACTATGGTAGTCCACGTGCCATGATCTGGCCAACTTGCCATGGGTTGGGCACGCGTTAGGCCATCTGCTGCGCACTGTGTGCTTGTTCTACCTCTCATCCAAATCACTGTGGCCTGTCACGGTTTGAGTGCGCAGTAGGGATATCATTTTTGCCATTTCGTTCATGGTGGAACTATTTTTTCTATTACGTTTCAAAAAGAGTCTCAAATCAGCCAAAAACTCCACTCCAGTTATCACAAGTTGGAACTTGGGGTTTGTTTGCTTTGATACCTGAGCTACTTTTTGGCTAGCCTGGCGCCTGCCGGTTGACAAATTTGTTGCTTTATTTTCTTGTGGTGGCACGTCCGAAAACCGCAGACTGATGCACAATATGTACATGTACAAAGCCTGAAATTTTCCTCTCGATCGACAACAAGATAAATAGTATCTCTATGCAAGAAGATAGCCAGAAAAGAAATGGCCATCGTCACATTTACCACCCAAGGCATTAACACATCAGGTATACCCGTACTGACCAGTCCCGCTCCCAAATCCCACCAGCACAGCCAGTTATATATGCCGGCCCCCAAATGCAGCAGATCAATCTTATTTGTCCAGCATTGTGTAAGAAGGCAGGTCCTTCACCGCCAGTACATCCTCCAATACTAGTTCACGCTCCAGCTGAGTACTAGTCGATTTCAAAACCTCCTGGTGCAACAAAAGCAAACAAACAATAACTCAGCTGGTTAAAAATAAGTTAATAACAGTAAAAAGAAAAGCAGGATCAGTTTATACAACATGCCGAAGAAGCTTACATTGAACTCCATATACGAAGCACGTTTCACAAGCCACTGAGCATCGAGCAGCCGAAAGGCCACGCAGTACAGGTGATCAAAAGCATTCTCATCTCGTCCGAGTAGTTCCAGGAAACGTATTCCTGACTTTGAAGATGGAACGGCTGCACAAATTGAGCAGCACAAAAACCAGGAATTAGGAATCATACCAATATAGTGTAAAGATGTGTTGGAGAATTAGTATTAGGGTTTAATAAGAGTCCAAGCCGTGTGCGAGTCGAGAATTGTGTTAGAGTCGAATTGTAAACTTTGACACTATAAATAAAATGTGTAGGGGGTCCCAAGGGACACCCGATTATTCCCCGAAATTCAACATGGTATCAGAGCTATTCCAATCCCACGAACCCTAACCCCAATTCGTGAACTAACCTAAGATCCAGATCCAATCCGCTCAACCACCACCATCACCATCGTCGTTGCCCAGGCGCAACCCTCCACCGCCACCTCCTTGCAGGTGAGCGCGCGGACCGCCTCCATTGCTTTCGGTAAGCGGTCCGACGAACACGAGGGCAAGCCTGCACTCAGCCAGATGGCTCGGGCGGTGGCGGCAACAGGATCAAAACCCGAGCCAGTAGAAAACCGGTCGACGGTTGATAATGTGATAGCCGTGGCATTCTGAAAAAAACCAGGAAAAACTCGGATGAAGTTCGAAAACTGAATTTTGAATTGAGGATTTTGAAAACGGTTACCGGACCAGTTACCACCCAAAACCCAGAAAAACCGGTCAAAAAACCGGGCAAACAGAGAAAACCGGTTATGAGTAATTAACAATTGGAATAATGCTAATATTAATTAGAAAGTGTTTAATGAAGCAACGATCCTCCAAGTGTTTAATGAAGTAGCAATTGGAAAAAACAGAGAAAACCTTACTAGCTTCACTCTCTAGGGTAGCCCTCTCCTCCAAGTGTTCTAAAGCATCTAAAATAATAAAAACATACGCTCTAGAGCATCCAATGTGCTTTCCAAGTCCAAAAAACCCCTGGGACTTGCTCATACAATAATTCAAGCATATTTGGCTCAAACAATACGTAATCTAGCACAAAAAAGCCTAAACCAACCTAGAAAGTGCATTATGCAGTCATAAATTCAAATGTGAATTTGAAAAATTTCGACCGATTCTTGTTCATCCCGTCCCTTTGAGTTTTTCGGTAACAAGAAGATTCACGCAGTAACCACCGGATTTTGATCCTTAGGCGCAGACGACGACGAGTGGCCGGCCAGTTAGATCTGAAGAGAGCTCGCGTGGGAGGGCGACCTAGAGGCAGCGGTGGGCACAACGAGGAGCCAAAGCCATGTGCAGTAGCGCAATCCTCTCCAACCTCAAGAAGCCAGCAGGGTCACGGCGTCAGACGAAGGGGTCCCTGTGGCCCGAGAAGAAGCCAGGAGGGCCGTCGGCAACGAGAGGAGGAACCTCGAGGGGTTCGTGGAGGAAGACGATGAGGATTTCGAGGCCGATTTCAATGAGTTCGAGGGGGACTCCGGGGATTCGGATTTGGAGTTCAGGGAGGAGAGAGAAGGGAGGAAAGAAGTTGTTGTGCTACTGGCCTATCTGCGGGCTGCTATTTGTTGATGATTGAGGTGTTGCTGTGATAGTGGGAAAGACGTGTAGCATAGTTTGGTGATTGGGATGTGTAGATCGAGAGGTTGTGAGGCTGCATGTGCTGTATTGGGTAAACGAGAGAGAAGATGGTTGTGTTGGAGTTTATGGGCTTGGCCCAAGTAATATTCTTCATAAATCATAGAAAATCCCAAAGGCTCACTCATGCATGGTGGAAGGTGGGAAGTTTAGTACCATATTGCTAATCTAGATGGGAGAAGACCAACTTATAAGGTAGAGTTGGTCTTACCTAGTTGAAGCAAGCAAAAGAAGACTACACGCGCGCGCGTGGATGGTGCAGCTTCTTTTTGCATCTCATAATCCTGCATGATGACATGGCATATCTACGTGCAACAAATTGGAAAGGAGAAGAACGGTTCAAACCGAACGTTTGAATCCCACTAACCCTGCAAGGCTATTATGGCACACATTAATTGTGTTTTAATGCGGTTTCCAATTTTGTTGTGTAGTGATTTGCCTTCCATCCGAGCTCATCAGTGTCTATACGAGGAGACATCCTCTCTATCCAAAGACACCCGAGAGAGAACCAGAATCGTTGTTCTGTTCCTCTGTGTTGCGCTACCTCGACTACTCCATTCTTGTGCCGGCGTGCATCATCGCAGGGAGAGCAGTGTCTCCGAAGCCGACGTCTCTCGTGATCCTGTACGGGTTGGGGAGAATCAGGTTTTTGGGAAGCGTTCGCGTAACTACTTACAGCTTCCATCGTTATCTGTCGTGTGTCTTCTTCTTCACATCAGACTATACCGCGACCTTTGCAAAAGCGATTCTCTGTAAGTCGCGGTGATATCTCTTGACGTGGCTAGGCCTTGCTTCTTAGAAATTAGTCATGAGATGGTGATGATTTCTACTTCTGTTAGTAGTTTTCTTGTTTTAGGCTTTGCCCTGTTAGCACATATATATGAGATATGTTTATTTGAGATGATAATCATGTTGTTGTTTGTAGTTGTAAATATGCCTAGTATATATATCGTTGTTATATCAATTATTGTTTCAGGAATTAAAATAATCACAACTGTGCATATATATGTAACTGGTTGTTGCTGATTGCTATGGTGGAAGTTAGTGATGGTGGTGGCGGAAGCTTAGGTGGTGACAATATCGGAGGTTATGACGAGAGGGATGGAAGACAGGGGGAAAAGACTGTTCAGGCTATGGCTTTGATGGTTGTGCTAATGGTGGAATTGGTGACGGTTTCGAAGATGGTGTTGACGTTGGTATTGGTAGCGAAAGTGCTCGTTGGAGTTGGTGTTGGTACTGGTAGGGGATGTATTTGTGATGATAAGTGTTGGATAGTGGTGGTGAGTTTGATGCGATGATGAGTTCGATGGCGGTGATGAGCTAGACGATGGTGATGACGAAGCAAGAGCTGATGGTAGCTTCAGTGGAGGCTATGTCGAGCGCCGGCGGCAGTGATGGTATTGGTGTCGTGCGTTGGTGTTGGTATGTGTGCCAGAGATAGTGTTGCTAAAGACGTCCAGAAGAGAAATAGGACTGAAGTCAAGCGTAATGGTCTGTGGCAGAGGTAAAGATGGTAGAGGCCGGGGGCGTGTGGACAGAGGTGGTAGAGGCCAGGGGTGGGCATGTGGGTAGAGGAGAAGGTTGAGTTCAGGGAAGCTGGTAGATTGTGGAGATGGATTTGGTGACATCCCTGATAGTATTAGTGGTAAGCAACTTTTGATCTTTGTGATGGTATTAGCTAGACTCGATGGTAGGTTTGATAAAATCTAATAATGATATTGTAATATGTAACATGAGTGTTATTTCATGCCCATCTCGAGGGTGAGTGTTGAAGAATTATTATTAGAGTTTAATAAGAGTCCAAGTCGTGTGCGAGTCGAGAGTTGTGTTATAGTTGGATTATAAACTTTGGCACTATAAATAAAGTGTCTGGAGGTCCCAAGGGACACAATTATTCACCGAAATTAAACAAGATGGTTTGGAAATTGAGTTATTACTTGACTGTAGATCCAGCATCTGAATCAGCATGAATGAAATGTTGATACCAGCAACTGCAAAGGGGTACTCCCAATCTGCTCTCTGCCCTTGTACTTTGTTCAAAAGCATCTGAAAGGAACCCTGCGCCAGAACAGATGTATGGTTAAACAAAAAGCAAATCAGAAATATGTCATTACCAATCTTATTAGATAGAAGGCTAGACGGTGTTTACAGGGTAGTTCCTAGCGAAAAAGATGAGGTTCTCCAACGATATGAATCCACCACCCCTGCATGGACAATATCAGTGTTAGATGGCTATATCAATCGAGTAGACTACACTAGAAAGGAGCATACTCCGGTACTTAGATACTCAAAACTACTAATAGAATACCTGAAATCAGTTGATGGATCTGTCCCTTGCCAACCCATCTCCTTCCATAATTCTGATTTTAGAGGAGGAATCTCGCGACTTGGGTAAGCTAACCTCCAGAGTTGTCTCAAGGCATCCTAATAATAATAATGCAGATCTGAAAACTTTGTTTGCATGAAGGGATGACTAGTGGAAAAGCCACAAAAAAAATCCATATATGAGCTACCGAAATAGATTACATACTTGATGCTCAACACGGGAGCCATCAAAAGGAATTTGCAATCTGCATCTTAAAGTATTCAATCTTTCTTCCTGGAAAATAAATATACAGGTTCAGAGCTTAACCAATTCTTGCATGTCTATTGTATACCTTTCCACATTACCTGCAAAGGACTAAGATATACTGGATTGCTGGTTTGGCTATCCGTAGAAAAGGGAAACAATCTGCCAAAAACTGACCCCGAGCTTACAATAATATTTGCTGCAAAGAAATAGCATAAAAAAGATTATCTGTGTTGTCATAAGAATTAAGGATTACAATAGTAACATAGTACATCAAAATCAACTAGAAATGTGTCAGAAAAGAAAGCTCAAGATGGACTTCAAGATAGGAAAATCACTTCTCACAATGCTAAGAATTATTGTGTCTAGTGAGCATTGATACATCAAAATATTGTTTGTAATCGTATAACTTCTGAAAATGTGATACAATCAAGAATCTGATATGGACTTCCAAATTAGAAAAATCACTTCTCACTTTGATAACAATTCTTCTGCCTAGTCAACTTTGCTACTTTGCTAGTGTGTTTTGCAGTACTTCTGAAAATGGTGACAATAACGAATAACAGGAGGACTATTGTAGCACTAGGAGCAGCTGCATCCATTGTTCCTTGGCTTTGTTGCCATAGCAGCAACCAAACTAAGTAATCTGGATTTGATTTGCAAGCACAAAAGAGAACCAAAACTGTGTGCATTCATTCAGTCAGTGACACACTGATTGCCAGCGATTATTCCCAACCCAGGGAAGCTATCCAAGAATGTCAGCTCGTACAAGTCAGAAATGCATACATAGGGAATATGTGAGTACAGGGATATTGGCCTAGAATGTCAAGATTGAACGTGGGTATCAGTGGGTAGCATGCTTATTAAGTCGTCGACTAGTCGACAAGTCGGTGGAGAAGAACCGACTGGCCTGGCGACTCCACTTGCCGACTTGCTGCGGCAAGTCGGGCAACCAGTCGACTAGTCGACCAGGTGGCGGCAAGTCGGGCGACTTGGGGGGAGGAACGTGAGGTCCGGTTGTCAGAGGCAGTGGACAAAGAGATAGAGGGAGTGAGCGAGGGAGCTATCCAGTGAAGGAGCGAGGGAGGGCATCGAAGGGAGCTCACGTGCAAGTCCCAGATCCAGTCGCCGCCACCCTTCGTCGCCCTCGGAGGCAGCTCCCACCATGTGGCCGCCCTTCGTCGCCCTCGCCCTCAGAGGCAGCTCCCAGATCCAATCGCCCCCGCATGCCTGCAGCTCGCGTGGGAGGAGCTGAAGGCCTGCAGATCCCGCCGCTCTCGCCCTCGGCCGCAGCTCCCATCGCCCAGGTAAGCACTGCCCAGCTCCTCTGTTTCTCTGTCCCTCGCCCTAGTTCTCTCTGTTTTTCTATATATGTGTTGACTGCCGAATGGGAGGGGAGGAAGGAGGGAGATGTGTGGATTGCCAAGTGCCAACTGGGAAAGGGAGGATTAGGAGGATATGGGTGATTTGTGCACAGAACAAAGACCATGATGATTGATATGGGTGATTTGTGCAATGTGGATCTGCTATTTTGCAACCTTGCAATGTGGATGCATATGTTGCAGTCTGGTATTTTGTTATTTGATTTCATATACCACATCAGGAATGGTGATGATGTTGGCATATGTTCTGTGCATAATTGCATATGAACTATTTTATGAACTAAAGATAGCTCTCTGTTCTGTGCATATGTAGGCATCATGGCAGAGCAATCTTCAACTCCAACTCCAACTTCAACTCTAAATCCGACAGCGGGCACCGAAGGGTATGATCCAGCTAATGATCCTAAGCGGAAGGCTAAGTCCAAAGACCTAGGGTGGAAATACAGGTTTTGGCCGGACTTGAGAAACAAAGATATCGCCCAATGCATACGCTGTGGCAAGCAAATGCATGCCGGAGTACGAAGATTGAAGCAACACCTAGCAGGAGGCTATGGAGATGTGGAGAAATGTCCGAAAACAACCACACCTATTATGAAAGAGATGCGTGAGTACTTGTTCAAGAAAGCCAGAAATAAGCCCTTTTAGCTAGATGATGAAGGTGAAGGTGAAGGTGAAGGTGAAGGTGATGGTGATGGTGCTGGTGATGAAGTTCAAGAAATCCAAGCACAAGTGGCATCCTCTAGGGGGAGCACAAGAGGCTCCTCTGCAAGCTCCGGGACTGCCACCAAAAGGAAGCAGTCGGCGTTGGCGCTTTTGAAGCAAGCTGCACCAAAGGTAACTAAATCAGTTTCTTCTATGATTCAGAAGTCACATGAAGTTGTTGTTGAGGAATGACATAAGGGTAAGGATCAAGCTACCATTGAGCAAACTATGAGGACTAAGGAAGAAAAGGAGAGGGTGGCTGAACACATTGCTGATTTCTTCTATGAGTGTGGCATACCATTCAATGCCGCCAACAAAAGAAGCTATAAGATTATGGTTGAGTCTATTGAGCAGTATGGTCCTAGGCTTAGGCCGCCTACTTTCCATGACTTGAGGCTACCCTTGCTTGAATTGAGAAGGCCAAAAAGAATACTGACAAGTTGAGGATGCAACATGAGTATGCTTGGACATAGTTTGGTTGCTCACTTATGTTAGATGGTTGGACAGATAGGAAGGGACGACACTTGATTAATTTCCTTGTAAATAGTCCATTGGGGACTTTCTTCTTGGAGTCTTTTGATGCCTCAAGTCAATCAGCCGATGCCCACATGTTAGCAAATTTATTGGAGACGAAGATCAATGAGATTGGCCGGGAAAATGTTGTTCAGGTGGTCACACATAATGATGCTAACTTCAATGCGACAGGTAGACTTCTAATAGAGAGGATTCCTACTCTATTTTGGACCCCTTGCGCAACTCATTGCTTGGACCTCATGTTGGAGGACATTGGGAAGATAAAAAAGTTCAAGAAGTGCATTGTACAAGCCAAGCGTGTGACCACATTTATCTGCAGGCAATAGTTCAATTATTGTTTGTTATTTGTAGATTCATACCAAGAGAACCCGGTTAGAGCACAAGAGGTTGAATGATTTGGTCTACATTCAATACAACTGGAAGATTACAAATCGGTTTCAAAGGATGCAAGAGGAAGGGCGCAATTTCAACCCTTGATCCTAGATGATTTTCAATGGGGCAATGAGTGGGTTGATATTGGTGCCGAAGAAGTTCATCATGGGAACGATGATCTTACATGGGCTCATGTTGATGAAGCCATTATGCACTTCGAGGTCGCAATTTTCCTAAGAGGGTTCATGGTGAGGTGATAGGTTATTCTCGTCGTGTTGCTCGTGGAACGAGGGTGGTTGATCACGAGTCGGAGCCCGACAATGAAGATGATGGTGATGATGATAATTTTGTGCTTGATGATGAGGAAGTTGATGATTTTGGTGAATCTCCACCTAGTCCTACTCATGAGAGTGGTGAACTGAGTGGAAACGCGAGCCATTTTGATGATCTTGAGTTGGATGACATTTGATTTGAGGTTTGTGTTAAGCCATGTTGATGGATTGTGATGATTGTGCTTTACTTTTGCTATTTGAGACTTGGGAACTTGTTGTCGTGTTACTTAACCATCGTGTAGAACGCTATTGTCGTTGAGAACTTGATGTTTTAGATGCTTAATTCCCTAATTGCTCATTTATTTGTGTCATAGGCGTAGGCCCTGGGCCAGCCTGCACTTCAGGAGTCATAACGTAGCACATGTATATTTAATTAGAGTTGAGTCGATCACAATCTGTTAGAGATTGAGTTAAGAGATAAGATTATTACTTAGAGGCCAAGTAAGTCATCCCAATAAAAGGGACACAATGTATCTATTATCAAGCAAGCAATGAGAATATAATAGTCTAAGTCTAAATCCCCTTCGTCTCTCCAATCTATAGTCTTCCCTCTCCCTTAGTAACCGACGTCACCCGGCTATCCTCCCGACGATGTTTACCCTATGATCTAAGGATTATAACAACTTGGTATCAGAGCAGTCGATCCCTTCCCGTGACTTCTGCTAACATGGTTACAGCAACAGATCAGATCATCAGACATGTCGCCGAGTCGTTGGCCATAATAAAGGCTAACGCCAACAAGATGGCCATGAGTTTCAATGACAATGACAGGAAGATGGTGTCCATCTTCCTCGACATGTATGCTACTTTAGAGAAAATGATTGCGGATCAGGAAGAGAAGAAGGCGCAACAAGAGGCAGTGGTGGCGCTGCTCCCCATAGTCACGACGTCGCATCAGGAGGCGGCGGCCGCGCCACCTCCAGCAGCCACGGCGACACTTCAAGAGCCGTCAACGACGCTATTTCCAGTTGCCGTGGCGGTGCAACAGGAGAACGAGGAGTCAGTGACATGCACCAAGGCGCAGCGGCAGCGACACATCACGCAGCGGAGGCAACGATCCTTCCCACGCGTGTGGATGTGCGTGCATACGGTCTATTGGGTGTGCAGCGTGAACACAACGTGCATGACGCGTACATGTGCAAGCTGTACGTGGATACCTCTTTGCGTGGGAACCAGGAGGAGCATGGGAGGTCTGCATGCATGGGTGTGCTTGGATGGAAAGAAGAGGACCTGAGAAGGAAGTCCTGCATGCGTTGGGTTTCATGGAAGGAACCAAGGAACGGACTCCAATTTTGACGCTACCAAATCAAAAGGAATCCGAGCTCTCGCATAGAAACCGATCTGCCGCGGAGTTTGTTTCCTGCATGGCCATGAGAGATAAGGTTCTTGGAGATTTTCTAGAGGAAAAGTAGCAGGAAATCTTCTTGTTTTTGCCGTGCATGCTACTCGACTAGGGCCGGCGAGTCCAAGACCAAAGCTTTCCTTGCGTGACCTTGGATGGGGTCCACCTGTAGTCTGAGATGGAAGGATGGCGCATCAAAACAACGTTGTGTTTTGTTTATTTGCACCTGAGTGTGCATGTCGGGCCAGGCGTCGTGTCATGTCATCAATGAAGGGTCTCCTAGGACCGCAATCATGGCCACCACCTAGCAGCTCGAGGACGAGCTGCACGTCCAAGAGGGGTGTAATGTCATAGGCGTAGGCCCTAGGCCCAGCTGGCACTTCAGGAGTCATAACGTAGCACATGCATATTTAATTAGAGTTGAGTCGATCACAATCTGTTAGAGATTGAGTTAGAGATAAGATTATTACTTAGAGGCCAAGTAAGTCATCCCAATAAAAGGGACACAATGTATCTATTATCAGGCAAGCAATGATAATATAATAGTCTAAGTCTAAATCCCCTTCGCTTCCCCAATCTATAGTCTTCCCTCTCCCCTAGCAGCCGATGTCACCCAGCTATCCTCCTGGCGATGTTTACCCTATGATCTAAGGATCATAACAATTTGTTGTTATGTTGTATGATTTGTATTGTCCTCTTTAATTCACGGCGCTATATAGGTCTCCCTTGAAGGTATTGTATGAGTTCATCATAATTTATCTTCATCATATGCTCATTCTTGTTTTTTAAATTTGCAGCATGAAGGTCTCAAATCATGCTTCAAAGATGGATTCAACAAGTCAAATGAAGGGAGTTTGGACTCAAAACATGTAAGTCATCAATCCTCTCTTTAATTCAAGCTATAGATGTACTTTTCAATCACTGCAATACAAGGTATATAATATATACATGTGTACATACATATCACTGTCATATGAACAGTACCTATAGACTAGTCGCGCCGACTAGTCGGCAAGTCGGTGACTGGGATCAATGTGTCAACTTGCCGACTTAATAACCTTGGTGGGGGTAGCTTGTTACATATTTACATAAACTACTTACTGATTTCTTTTAGCAAGGAGGACTAATATGTAACTCACATCACAAGCTCCGGAAAATCAGGAAATTGAAGTGAACTATAATATAACATTCAAATTTTGTCCACGCTTGAGTCCACTACTGTCAAGTGTGGACAAAACTTATGTATCAATGTGGTGGGTAAAATGAACGGTACCTAACCACTGTGCCCATTGCGCAATCAAATTTGAGAAAAGAAATGACCAGTGTAGTTGTTCCTTCTTTCTATCATCATCCCACAAGTCTTGCCTTCTGGGATCATATTCCTATAGATGGCAAAAAAAAATTTAGCAAAAGATATAGAATTCTGCATTCGGCTAAAAAATTTGTTTGAAGGATTAATCAAATTATGAATAGAAAAGACTAACCTCTGATCCGCCGTTGTCATAGCTAGTCTTCCCTAGTAGAGGTTCATTGAGAGAATCTACATTAGATATGTCAACATGCTCATTCTTCCTCCCATCAACGTCTCCATGATGGAGCCGCCGCCTCAGATTGCTCGTTGACATGAAGTACAAGCACTAAAATCTATGCCCATCGAAAACAAATAAAAATAAAAATAAATAACAGAACAAAATCAACATCTCACGGGTGCAGTAAAGCAACAATATAGATGTTCCAGCATACAGCACATCATGTATTTATGCGCAGCCATTCAACTTGTAGGCTTCATAGTTCGTTAATCGCCAACGTTATCATCTCGCAATAGTAATCTTAAATGCGGGTTCTTTATTCTTTAAAATATTAATAAAAAAGACTATCAGAATTCGAAGGCCCACATTATTTAAGATGTTTCGGAGCCCCCTTTCGTGAAATCAAAAAAAAAATCCCAAACCCCCAAAAATATCATCTTCTACATATCCAGAGTCCCGCATGATTTGCCCAGTAAGGCTGGGGCCGCACCAACAAGAAAGAACTACTCGATTATCCCCAATAGAACCCTACCAAACCAAGGCCACCAAATTTCCTCCCCACAGAATGCAGCAACCCTACCAAGTTCCTCTCCCTAACTTGAAAACCCTAGCCCCCTTTACGGTTTGACGAGGTCGGCAAATCGCGTGTAATACTTCCGCTCGACTGGAGCAAACTGCGAGTCAAGGAAATCAGCAAGGTGGAAGGATCGAGCTCAACTCACCGAGGACTCCTGGTTGGCTCCGGTGGTGTTCCGGGATCCGGGGCTTGGGAGGACGACGAAGGGAAGAAGAAGAAGCTGTCTTGGGTTTGGGGAAATTCGGTGCGTGCGTGGAGGAGACTCGGCTCTCGAAGCTTTAAAAGGCAGGGAGGAAGAGGAGGACAGGACTCAGGCACTCAGCCGAGGCGAAACTACGGGAAAGAGCCTTCGGACCAAAGGCATGTATGACTCGGCTGCTTGCTGTCACGGTGCGAAGCAACCTTATTTTATACTGGGTGGCCGATTTACACGGGCGAGAAACAACTGTATAGGCCGGCATGGTTGTCAAGTCTTCGGAAGCCCAACGAGATATGGGCCGAGAAGATCCGGATTTCAACTTTTTCACCTTTTTTTGGAACGTCGGCCTATTTGCAATCTACAATCCGTTGGCGAGGGGATCCCCCGACTTTGCTCTCGAAACTAGGAATTAGTCCGTCTCTAGTCTGGAGTGAGGACCGAGGAGCCCGAAACCGAAACCGATTCCGAGAACGAGGACGCTCGATCCGGCATTCGTCCCGCCATATATACGCGCACCCCACGGCGCTTTCATAGCTATTCGTCTCGCTGCTTGGTGCCTCGCATTCCCCTTGCTTGATCCGTCGGCTCGCTCGGTTCAAGCGATCGGAAATTCGGAAGATCGCGCGATGGACAAGCATCTTCCTGCAGTTCCGTCGGTTCGCCTCGCCAGCCGTCTTCAGCTCGCCACCTTCTTCCCGCCATCTAGCCGGGGTGATCGACGCGGCTCGGCAGGACCATCCTCACCGCCCCCGGCGCTGATGGCGGACGTGAGGGTCGTCATCAGGAGGCACTTCCCCGTCGGACCGGACAGGCGGATCGTGGAGAAGGTGGCCGAGGACATCGCCCTCCGGAGGCAGCCGTCGCGCAAGCTGCGTCGCCCCGAGCGCGTGGAGCGGGCTCTCGCCACGGACGTGCTCCCCCTCGTGGAGCACTCGTTCGACCGCGGCGCCGTGGTCGCCGCGAGGAAGGAGATATGCGCGTACGTGTCCCGGGCCTGCGCCGACCCGCGCCTCGCCAAGGGCGGCGTGCTGGTTCTCGTCTTGCTGGACACCTTCGCGTGCCCAACATTACTCCGCCCTACGCCTTGCAAGGAGATACTGAGCACTGGCCCGGACCCTGCTAAGCACGTCTTCGTGAGGACCATTCCATGTATGCAGGTGTTGGGGAGAACCACAGTGCCTGCGAAGAATCCGCCACGGCCTGTTGGCACCATTGGAGACGGGCAGCCAAAGCCGATGAAGGAGGGGAGGTTCAAAGGTTGGCTGCCGTGGTAGGATCTTGCATGCAGAGTACCGGTTCTTGAGTGTCTTCAGATGGCGCAGCGGTTCTGTATTTGTTCAGAGAAGAACTCTCAAAGGATGTATCTGAGTGTGTGTTCTTCTTACATCTGCGTGCCAAGGTTTTGTGTGTGGTGTTAGATATATAAGCCTATGGGGTAGCCCAATGTAAGGAGCAGAGTTGAATTATGAGTTGAAAATACATGTATCTTTCGGCCGTGTGCCGTTAGGGTGAATCCCTAGTTATCAGTCAAGAGTTTTCTATTTAGAGTTTGTGAGAGTTGACGTAGATCAAGGACGTACTGTTCTTGAGATTGTCCTGCTGATCTAGTGCGATTCAACCACGTTATCAAGCTTATTACTACACTACGAAAATCGTGTTACTACATGAAAGACGTAGTGTTACTACACCACCGTCGGAGCATTACTGCAGGCAAGACATAGTGTTACTACACCACCGTCAAAGTGTTACTGCACGTAAGATATAGTGTTACTACACTATCGCAGGAGCGTTACTGTACTTTTACTGCTATTCCATCACAAAAGATCGAACAACCTACATGATTTAACCTCATCTCAAGCTTCGATCCGCATCACCTCTACTCAGCTAGGATCCTCTCCGCCTCGGCCTGACGCCACCCATGGAGATCCCCACCACCACCACCAATCCTCCGAGACTGCCTCCACTGCCGTCGCGCATGCCTCTCCCTTCCCTTCCTCAGTCGTGGTGCCTGCCCCTCCTCCCTCTTTGTCGTTGATGTTGCCGCTCCTTCTACTCCAGCGCCTCTAACTCGCCATTGCCCCGGTGCGGGTGCTTTGGGGTCTGCCTTCTTTCTCCTGGTCTCCTTGGAGCCCGACGAGGACACGGCCTCCGCCTTAGGGCCTCATGGTTGTGTTCCTTCGCCGGTTGCACCGCCGCAGGATCTGGGCTGTTGTGCATATCGGGGCGGTGGGCCATGTCCACATCGCCCCGCTCGGTAGCCGCTGCATCGCGACACAACCGATGGCCAGACCAAGGGGAGAGGGGACGTTAGGGAGAGAGAGAGAGAGAGGAGATCAGACAATCCGCTACGTCGACCTCTTCTGCTCTAGCAAGATTTTGTGGCAGTGGTCTTAGGCGATGGCGATTTCAACAGCGATGACCATGGTGGTGACCATCGGTGCTGCCAGTTTTGGGCACCTCTCACCAGAGGTGAGGGTTTGAGAGGCAAAATCTTTATTAAAAATAGTTGTCGAAGTGCTATTTGAGCAAAGTGGCAAGCGAGAGTAGCGTGTTTTCAATGTGCAAAAAAAAGACGATAGCAAAAAAAAGACGATAAAAAAATTAAACAATAAGAGCGATGCTGTCGGCATAAAGAAAACTAAGAAATATATAAACAATCCGAATTTTAATTGTTGGTGGTGAATGGCTTCCCATGATATAAAACTAAGATGCTCACGCTAATTCGCCATCGATCATTTGCCAAAGGCCTTGTGGCGACGCCACCAACACGTCCAAAATAGGCAAAAGGGAATCCATACCAACTACCGAATACGTACGCTGCTTGTGAAAATTTAGTAACTAGCTAGCTTTCATGCATAAATTATCTGCCCAATTTGAAAGGGGAAAGGAGAACGGAGAAACGAGGGACAGCGTAGAACGAACGAGGTGGGTCACTCCCCCTCGTCTGCTTTCATTCATTCTTGTCGTTGCAATTTGGTACGAGGAAGGATGGCGAACCAAAACGACATATAATATACTTCCTCTAAATGCTTGTTTGGTTTGTAGCCAAATTTTATCATATTTTGTCACATTCTAAGTTAGACACGTTTTATAGAGTTAGGCGTTTGTTTGGTTTATAGCCACACCTATGACAATATTCTTTTTTACCAACTAGGTCCCATACATCAATGACTAAAAAATGTGACAAGATTATCTTTTGCTAACCAAAGTATGGATTCAGTTTTGATGATCGACCTAATCTTAGGCAAATTTGGCAAAAAAAAAAGAAGACAAACTTTGACAACCCTAGTATATGAACCAAACATGCCCTAAATGTAGGTCATTTTAGGCAATAGACTTATAAGAGAAAATTGCATTTGTAGATAGTTGATGCGAAGTTCGTCGGATGCGATGCAGGCAACTGTTAGCAAACGGCTAAATGGACTTCGTGCATGGTGAGTAGCTTCTGTTCTGGCATTGGGAATGTATTTCTCTCTCACGGCCGACTCAGAGAAGGCAAAGGCGAGGGTGGCGGCAAGCTGCGATGGTGGAACTCCGCCGACGACACGAGCATAGTGCGTTCTCGGGTCCAAAGAATCTATATATATTTTTTGGCATAAGGTAACGGGGATGATGAACACGGCTAGAACGGGGTGGCGACAAGTCCACCGGACTTGAGGGGGCGAAATCGCCGGCATCGCATCCGACGAACTTCACTTCAACACCAGTTCATAGAATTAAGTGACACAACCTTACAAGTTCAGGGGCTGAAAAAGTAAAATGTAAGTTCATAGAGCTAAGTGGCACAACCTCGCAAGTTCAAGAGCTGAGAAAGTAAAATATAAGTTCAGAAAGCTAAGTGACATAACATCGCAAGTTAAGAGATCTACAGTACAATTTTCACAATATCTAAAGTACTACTTAATTTGACTGCTATTTTTTTCCCTATTATAATATGTTGTTATAAACCACAAAGGCACAAACAAAAACATATATAGATTGTGAAAGCATATTTCACACAACGAATCTTGGCAATACCAAATTAAGCTGGTCGATGTAGATGCTTATTCATACATAGAATATTTGAGTCACACATCGTATAGGCCGGCCTACTTTTAGTGATCGAGGGAGCCGAGTAGATAACTGTTACGGATTATTAGATCACAGTATATATAGCAGATCAGTAATTTGGGCTGGTGCTGGACGGCTGCCGAGTAACTATCAATACAGTTAGTGCGAGCTATCATCATCGCACACAGAGATGGAAGCTTCCAGAATCGAGATTAATTAATTATGCTGCCGAGACTATTATTATTTACTACCCTTTATCCCTGTAATGACAAGTGACAGCCACCCCAAAATTGACCGGAGATTGTGATAATCTTTTTTAACATAAAAGATACCGATCATCCTCGTTATATTGCTCCTCAATTTACAACCGATCCATTTGCTTGGTCCGGTCAACCTGTTCCTGTAAGCGTTTTTTTGGTGCAAACTACCGCATGTAGTGCTATCACCTGTCTTTACTTTCCTGATGAACTATGAACATTATGCCATGTTTTAGATCTTGTAGTTTCATTTCGAACAACAACCGGTTACCGGGAGGCATCATACTCTGGATTATTGGATGCGATCTTACCAATATTTTTTTCATGATCCACCAGAACGTATCACCTCGTTCTGCACAAGCTTCCTCTCTCCTTTTTTTTTTCTAGGACAGCCCCAAGAACGTATTTAAATGCAATATATATTAAAAGGACCTTTAAAAGGGATAAAAAAGGGACATATCTTGGAATAGGAAGCATTTGGCGGCATGAAGGACTTTGGAGTAATGAGTTCCAACTGAACCCCACACAACACGACGGAGTATTCTCTCATACAACCTTAGCAATCTAACTGTTTATTCGTGATCAGAGGACCCATAAAACTTTCAGTTTCACGCCCTGTACAGTTTTCCACTTTTCCTGTGGTGGAGCGCAGGGGTGTATGAGCAACTAATTAATCCTAGTTTCCTCCATGTAAAATCATCATAGACAACATATTTCGGTGGCTAACCATTTACCGGGCTCCTCCCTCCCACTTTGAACAAGTGAGGCTCTTCTCCATCAATTGTCACCTAGTTTTATTTCAAAGCAATTGTCACCCGAGTAGACAGTCGCAACATACCACGCTACTTGTCTCGAACCTTCCCATCCATTGCAGTTCTCACAATTGGAATATTTTCATAAAATTCAGAACCCTTCAATCTTTTTTTAAAATGATTCATTGGGCCTACCTTTTGGCTCCTCTTGAAATGTACATTGTTTTGTAAAAAAACTATGATCTTGTTGAATATTTTCTTTGCTACAAACTTCCTGTAAAATCCGTACGTCTAGACGGAACGGACTGTTATGTGGGCCAGCAGGGTACCTTTGGCATTGCTAAAAAGGCGACCCCCTCTTCTTTTCATCTCCTCACACTTGTCACACACACTCTCTTTCTCTCCCCTTTGGATTATTCCCAAGTGAGCATCGCCTGTCTGCCTCTGCCCCATTGGCCCAAGCCCACCACCCTTTGTGGAATCCTAAATTTTTGACACTCTGCTTCAGCTTCTGCTTCTTCTCCCCTGCCTGCCTCTCCAACAAGGGAAAGGAGGAAAAGTGGACTAGTCACCCACCTCCCACTCCTCCGACCTCTCTCTCCGTGTGTGTATCTTGCGCCTCCCTCCTCGCTGCAAGATTCTTTCTCCCTTCTTGCCATGCGAGTGCTTGTGTGCGTTTCTTGCGGGTGTTTGTGTGGCGATCGCGCGGCTAGTGAGCGCTAGCGAGTGGATGGGAGCCCAGACAATGTCGTCCCACGGCAGCGGGGCAGGCGGCGGCGGCGGGGCCCTCTCGCAGCAGGGGACGGTGTGCAGCCTCGCGCTGAGCGACGTGGAGGGCCAGCTGCACGGCGTGAACCTCGACGACCTCCTCCGCACGGCCGGCTCGGCGGCGGCGGCGGGCAAGAAGACGGTGGACGAGGTGTGGCGGGACATCCAGGGCACGACCGGTGGCGGCTGCCCGCTACCGGCGGCGGCCCAGATGACGCTGGAGGACTTCCTGTCCAGGGCCGGCTCCGCGGCCGCGGACACGGGGAGCGGCTGCGTCGGCGCGCGCTGGGCGCAGCAGCAGTACCATCCCTCGCCGGAGCCGGCGCCCGCGCCTCCTGGGCAGCATCACCACGTCGGGCGCCCCGTGGCGCGGCCCCTCAGCGTGGGCACCGGGCCGGTGCTGGACGCGCTGTACCACGACGGCGCGGCGGCAGGGCGGAAGCGGGCCGCCGAGGGCGGCGCGGCGGAGAAGACGGTGGAGCGGCGGAAGAAGCGGATGATCAAGAACCGGGAGTCGGCGGCGAGGTCGCGCGCGAGGAAGCAGGTGGGTTTCTCAGATCATCTTGCGCTCTTCAATCTCAATCTGTCGTGCATTTGCACGCACATAACGCTACTTATATGCGGTGTTTGCACTTGGATTGATTCGGTCAATGCAGGCGTACACGAACGAGCTGGAGAACAAAATCTCGCGGCTGGAGGAGGAGAACGAGCGGCTCAGGAGGCACAAGGTAATTAATTAATCATGAGCATCATATCACACTACGAGCAAAATCCGCACTTAGAAACCTACAATTACTATCACTTGCAGTAAGGAAGAGTCGGCTTACCGACCAACATGCTGGTATTTAAAAAACACTCAACATGCTCTTGAGCCCTTGGCTTATATCTATAAACAGGTCATAATGTAAATGACTTACGGTCCAAAATTCGCTAAAGCCATCAGTTTGTCCATCAGTAAGGAAGTTGCTAGGCTTAGTTCCTTTGGGATTTTATGCTGTCTAAACTCATTTGTATCAACCAAATATTAACCCAAAATTCTAGGCCTATCCGTCCCCCCCAAAAAAACCATTTAAATTCCAAATATAGGACAAAGCTAACGCATAACTACTGTACATGTAGGGTACTCATGCCACTCAACTAATGGTTAAAGATTTGACGGACACAAATAAACGACAAAAAAACTACTTTTGCTTTCCTTGCTAGTGAATTATCTATAAATAGATATATAATGTAAATGTCTTGCGGTTCAAAATTCGCTAAAGCCATTGGTTTGTCCAAAAGGATTAATCTGAAGTTGCTAGGCATAATTCCTTTGGGTTTTTATGATGTCTAAACTCATTTGTATCAACCAATATTAATCCAAAGTTCTAGGCCTTTTTAGGCCTATTTGCTCTAAAAAATATCATTTAAATTCCCAACTATAGGACAAAGCTAACGCACAACTACTGTTCATGTAGGGTACTCATGCCACTCAACTAATGGTTAAAGATTTTATGGACACTAATAAACGACAAACACTTTTTTTTTGGCTTTCCTTGCAAGTGAGTTATCGGTTGCGGTGGTGACTGGTGAGATGTTGCACCAGGTCAATCCTTAGGAGTTTAATTGTTCATTTCTGAACATTTTTAACTTCTCTGTTTGAGCTGATGCATATGTAGGACCTACACTTGCTTATGAGCCTTCTGTTTTTTCGCTGTCTCTGCCTGATTGGCTTTGCTCTGGAGTGGTTATGAGAGGATGTCTTGTGATGGATGGACCACAAAGTTCTGTCCAATCAGACGGGGTGGGTTCCAGCATTTTCTTTACATCTTCTTGTACAAAAATTCTCCTTTCCCTATGTTAAAACTCATTTTTTAAAATACGAATGGATGGACCACAAAGTTCTGTCCAATCAGACGGGGTGGGTTCCAGCATTTTCTTTGCATCTTCTTGTACAAAAATTCTCCTTTCCCTATGTTAAAACTCATTTTTTTTAAATACACTATGTTATCAGCATGGGCCTAGGGGAGCTATGGCCATGCAATGACAGAAATTACTGTTCATAGATACTGTTCATACACGCGAACAGTGTGCTGAACACACTCGATTAGTTGTTTCTTCTATATTAGGAATAGTTATATGCATATCTTTATACTAGAAATAGTTAGATGCATACATTCAAAGGAAGCAACAAGGAAATAGTAAAGTCATTCCAAGTCTTAGTCTACCCCTCTTCCCATCCTCGCTGACGCCGCCCGGCCATCTTTCCGGCAGTGTTTACCCTGTTATGATCTAAGGGTCATAACAACTTGGTATCAGAGCAGTTGATCCTTACCCATGGCTTCTGGTGTCGAGCTATCCACGCCACCGTTGGTTTCGGCTATCCCCATGGGCAGTGCCACCGGAGCCATCTTTGGCGTGGCTACATCACCTCACCGTCCAGCATCAATCGCCCTCAACATTGGCGCCATTGATGGTTTCGCCGTCGCTAGCCCCATGGGCGACGCCACCGAAGCCATCCTTGGCGCGACTGCACCACTTGTTGATCTCGCTGTTAGCGCCACCGCTGGCTCTGCCGTTGCTATCCCCGTGGGCGGCAGTACCGGAGTCGGTCGTGGCGTTGCAATAATCTGCCCCAACAGATACATTGGCAACTGCCAATAGCGGCGTAGGCAAAGCGATTCGGACAGTTGGGTGCCACGATCAGGAGGCACCAATCTGGGCGTTGCCACCACCGCCTTCATGTTCTCACACGACGGGGCATCGACACTGTAATCTATCGTCAACGTGGGGCCTCCTTGGGCTGCAACCGTGACCACCACCACAACGCGAGGACGAGATGTTTTGAAGGGAAGGAGAAATGTCATGGGCATCCCCAATAGGGGTAGGAGATCAGACACATGGCAAATAAAGATTAAATAAGATTGGTTAGGAATTACTATCCTTTAGATAAAGAATAGATTAAATTAGATTAGATCAGATTGTTTCCTTTCATTTAGGGATTAGTTTCTAAAGTGTCAAGGCAAGCCATCCCTATATAAGGGATATCGTTGTATCTTCTTGAAAGAACGAAGAAATATATCAAGAGTTCCTAGTATCTCCTCTATCTCTGCCCTTGTGGTGTGGCCGCCGCTCATCGGCATGGTCGCGTTGCTTGGGTTCAGGGCCATCTAATCCTAGCACGTGACACGATATCAGTTAAAAAAAATTAAGTTTCCCTAAAAAAAAGGATTGTAGATAATGACCTAAGATGTTGCATTTGCTTGACCATCTATAGATGATATTGTGAATGGCCATCCATTTCTATCTCTCCTGCTGTGATCGCATACTTTCCCAATGCAATAGTCAATGCTTAATGCCTGCTTATTGGACAGGCATCACTAGTTCACTAGTTCTTTAGTCTAGGATTACTCTTAGGATGGATTAAATTAGGGCTTTGGGAAAGTTTATTACTACATTGTCTGCCAGCTCAGGTTCCTCCATTTCCATTAGCATTCAGTGAGCATCATACTTACTAGGGGAAATTGGCTACAGGGCACTGCACATTCGCCTCATTTGCCAACGGACATCTAAAAAACGTGCTGCAGCCAGAAGACATCGCAAAAACATGTAATTTTGCCGTAGGACACTGATGGCACTATTTTATCATTTTCGGACTGAAGTGGAGAGAGAAAGACGGTGAAAAGTCCATTTTACCCTCATCTTCTTCCTTTTGCAAATCGACTACAGTGCTTCTTCCCCAATCTCCCGTTTCTTTCTATGGAGGCCGAGGCGGGAGGCCAGAGGCAGGAGGTCGCCGAGGGCGCTTAGCGCCGAGTCAGCACGGAGGCTGGCAGGGCCAGAGGCGGAGGACCCACACGAGGGCGCCGGCCGAGACGTCAGAATGGTTCTTTGGATTCGCCTCGCTCGTTTTCCCGAACGCCGACCAGCAAGAAACTGGAGGCTTGCTTACGCCTCGGCCCGACTTCCACGCCACGTGCAGCAGCCCTCTGGTGCGCAGCAGATCAGGGGGACGGCTCGGCGTTTCGGCTTGTGGCGTGGGCGGACAAGTCGCTGGGGTCCTCGTGGAGCAGATGGTCGCGCGAGGTCATGCGGAGGTCCCTTCTCTTCTCTTCTCTTCACTTCATAGTGCGTGACGGTGTTGGCGAGCTCTCGCTTGGGACACGCAGATGCCCGTGCTCGTCTCGTGCTACGACCTCGCGACGCGGGCGCCGTTCCTCTTCTCGGTGGGCGCTGTATGCGCCGCGACGCGGCGCGGCGCGGCGGCATCGCCGTTGAGGCGCGGTCTCGACGGCGGTGGCACCGCCACGGCGGTGGCGGGCGTCCTTACGCTGGCAACCCCACGGCCGCGGCGATCACCCACGTGCTCAACAACCGCGTGAGTTCCCATCGCGGCCGGCATCAACGACCTCCTCGTCATGTCCATCGGCACCGGGGAGGCCGACCGCAAAGGCGAACGGCGGTCGCGGCCGCGACGAGGTCGGCCGGAGATCGCCAGATCGCCGCCGAGGGTGTGTCTGATGTGGTATTAGGTAGATCAAGCTGTTGCGATGGCGTTCGGACATCACAGGAGCGTGAGATCGACGACGTCGGCGAAGATGCTGAGCGGCGCGATGGAGTTGAGATTAATTTGTATGACGTGTGGGTCCAAAGTCCGACATCAGATGGTTGAACCGACCGAATGAGCCACCATCGTGCATTGAGGGTATTGAGGATATTTTACAAAGTTTCTCTCTCCAAATCACTCGGATATATTATTTTAATGGGATCAGTGTCTTACAGCAAAATTACACGTTTTTGCGATGTCTTCTGGCTGCACCACGTTTTTTGGATGTCCATTGGCAAATGAGGCGAATGTGCAGTGCCCTGTAGCCGATTTCCCCTACTTACTAAGATGATACCTCCTAGCTCCATGTCAATAAACAATATTATTTGCCCATCTGTTTCAGCTTGATGTGCAAAATTTACTACTACCCGTGTACTAGTATAATCTGCACATCTATCTCGAACTGCACTTCTTTCAATTTTTGTGGTTTTTATACTTGTCTTGTGCTCCTTTCTATGACTATGTCATGAAATCTGAAGACAGTATGTATAGCTCTGCAAGCGGCAACCTCTCCGAAAGGTGAGATTTATGTCCTACTTTGCATTTTGGGAGTATGAACCTGATCTCATTGTCTAGAAAATAGTACAAGATCAAATATCCAGGAACAGATAAACTTCCGTGGTCTAGTAAAATCCAAGAAAAGGTGTGTTTTAGAAATGAAATGCTATACCTTTTCGCAGTTGCTGTTTTCTGGTCCTGTGTCTTTCAGGAGTGTTGAGCTTCACAGAAATTGGAGCCCTTTTCTTTTCTTTTTCTAAGGCAATTGTACGAATGCTTTATCCACATGGAGCGCAATCTGAATTGCGTGCATGCGTCAGTTGGAAACTTGGAATGTGCAAATGCTCAAGTTACGAGTTGGAAACTTGGAATGCATCAGGCATTTTCCCTTTGAGATCTGCTTCACCAATGGAGATTTCTTTTCATAGTTCAATGCCCTATATGTTATGATATGTCCATTTTAACATTTACAGTTTGCAGAACTGTTGCGTTAACTAGTTTATTTTGTGTTTGTTACAGGCATTTGAACCAGTAATGCAGTATGTGCCGCAACTGGAGTCAAAGAATCCACTCCGGCGGATTAACTCGGCCAACTTCTGATCATGTTAATAGTAGTAGTAAACTGCCCTGGCATTAAGGTGGTTCAAGTTGTAACTGCCGTATTGAAAATACTTAGCTAGTAAGAACTCTTCCTCTCGGTAGCCTCCAACTTGCAGTATGGGTATTGTTGCACAGGCATTGTACTCCTATCTTGTGGTATGTTGCTGCAATCCAGTCTTCCAACTGGTGCATTGCTTTCTGCAGCCTGTGATTGCCGGTGTGTCTCAGATTATCTGTAATGCTTTATCATTTCACAAATGGAGAAGAAAAAAAATGCTCGCTTAGCAGTAGTAGTCCAACTCTTAATCATCCCTCAAAGAAGACAAAGCAAACTAATTTCAGGATATTTTCATTTCAATGTTGACGCAAAAGATCAGATAAATTTTATTCAAAACTGAAATGAGGTATACATCATGTTAGAACATTTAGCACTTTAGTGATTACATAATCCCGCAAATAAATTATGACTACAGAAATAGCATAAGTACTAAACATGTCTAGAAAATAAACTAGGGTGATAAACAATACGAACAACAGAATGTATATATTCATGCTGATAATTAGAAGTAAGTGCAGAGTATTAGATGTTACCGATGCGTTGCGAAGAGTGTCTCAGCGACGAAGAAGGGGATGTCGTCGATGAGGAAGATGGCGATGTAGATGATATAGGGAACGACGAGTAGTCACGGAGTCGCTTCCCAAAAACCTTATTCACCCTCTCCTATATAGGATTGCAAGGACGACGGTTCCGGAGACCTGCTCTCCCTACTACCAGTGCACGCCGGGCGCAGGGACGAAGTAGCTTGTAGTAGCGTAGTGCTCGAGAACAGGTTTCTTCTTTTCTAAATGACTATGTCTCATAAAAGCTCTAGGTTGATTAGATGAAATTCTAACAATATGTTTCTTAGCGTTTTTCAACCTACGCCAACAAAACTCAACCAAATGTCCACTCTTCTTGCAATAGGTGCAATGGTATTTGGTACCACTAGGAGAAGCACCTTTTGACTCAAAAGAAGGTTGGAGAAACCCTGCAGATTTAAAAACAGTTTTTGCAGGTTGGGTTTTGAATTCAACTAAGTCTTTTTCTAAGACCTGAATGACATTAGGCTTGGATTTGTCCTTGGCAGAGTTGTATCCTAAACTTTGCTTCTTATAAGGAGATTTAGACGTGTCCAGAATCATGTTTAACTGTTTCTTACCTTTAGAGAATTTTTCTAGTGTGTCCTTAAGGTAAATATTTTCTTTTCCAAAGTTAACACATGAATCACAAGTCTTGGCCTTAATACCCCTAGCATGTTTCTCCTTAAGAAAAGTAACTTCAAGCTTATAGGCTGCACATGAGGCACAAGGTGTAGACTCAATTGTGTACTTAAGCTTGGCATATTTAGCTCTAACTGCTTCTAGAATGTCTTTAACTTCATGTTCACGTTCTAAGCAGAAAGAGCAAAAGCTAGATTTAACATTACCAGAGGCATCCAACATACTAGACTCTAAGCATTTTTCACAGGGAACAATTTTAACATCAATTAGCTCAGTCCTAGCATTTTCAAGTTGGTGCAAAGCAATATCATGAGCATATTGCAATTTGGACGGTTCAGAATGTAAAACATGGCAGGATGAGCATTCATCATCATCAAGAGTCTTAGCATTTGTAAGTTCTAATGTCAAATTATCTACTTGTGATTCTAAATCCTTGTTCCTAGCCATGGTAAACTCTAAAGCCTTATCCTGACTCATGAGTTGTTCAAACATGTCGTCGCATCTAGCAGAAAGAACATCATAGGAGATAGGTACCTCATCGTTGTCATTGATGTCGCATTTGTGCTCGCCATGAAGCACATGCCGGTGAAGTCCTTGGCCTTCCCTTTCTTATCTTGAGGGAGCTCCTCCTCCTTGTCCTCCTCGCTCTTGGAGTCCACATCGCTCATGGATTGCTCTCCAAAAGCGGCAAGGACCCGGTGAGCGGCCCTCATGAGCTTGACAGCATTGTACTTGGGCTTGTTCTCTTGAGGCTTCTTCCAAGCTGGCTTTTCCTCTTTGTGGTTGCTCTTACCTTTCAGCTTGGGGCAATTTGCCCGAATGTGATAAAGCTCTCCACACTTATAGCACGTCACAGGGCCACATCTCTTTTTGTTTCTAACATTGTTATATGCCCGTGTGACTTTCTTGACTAAAAGAGCTAAATCAGCCTCAGGAAGACTCTCAAACTCTTCTCCTTGAATAGTAGATAAACACGCAAGAGAAAAGCCAGAAGAGGATTCAAAAGAACCATCAGGAGTCCCTTTGAGAGGATCAACCACCAAAGCCATATTATCCTTCTTAGGAAGACTACCTCTCTTGATCTCATGAGTTTTGAGCTTGCTATAAAGCAGCTCCAAAATGAGACTAGAGAGATCGACGTTCTCCTCAATAGCAGTAGCCTTTATCTCCCACTCCTTGGTGTTGATTGCAGCCAAGAGGTGGGTGACATTCTCAGATTGAGAGTACTCAATGTCAACAGCTCTCATCTGATTGATCACCTTGTTAAAGCGAGTAAAAACGTCATCGATGCTCTCACTAGGACGCATCTCGAATTTGTTATACTCTCGCTTGTAGACCGTCTGACGCACTTGCTTGATTTGAGACGATCCCTCATGGTAAGTTTCGAGGGTGTGTCAAATCTCATGTGCGGTTGCAAATCCTATCGTACTCCTGCCTACCAAGCCCAGTATATAGAAGGTTCTTTGTCTTGTTGTTGTTAGCCAAGAGGGCTGCTGAAGTTGGCGAAGCAACTTCGAGCAAAACGAGCGGGGCTCGAACAACCTCCCATATAGCTTGTCCTTCGCTCTCAAGGAAGACTCGCATGCGATTCTTCCAATAGGCATAGTTGACCCATCGAAGACATGCGGCTTGGTCGAGTACTTATCCATCGCTAAGTTCAGTGACCGGTTAAGATCAAGATTGAACTAACCAGGCTCTGATACCACTTGTTGGACCGAAAAGGCGACTACAGGGGGGGTGAATAGGAGCACGCTCACTTTTTCACTTTGATCGGATTCAAACATGATATTGACTTCAATAGCTATGGGAACTACGAAGATCAATATATATAAGCATAGCGGAAGACTTGTACTGAATCCCCTTCAAACCCCCAAGAGAAACGACCAAAAACACGAAAAATGCGCTGATGAACAGTGCCAGTTGTACTGCAGCGAATAGTAAAAGTAGGCGAATGAATAGTAAACAGCATGGAAACGAAATAAAAAATTGACGTAACTTTTGATCCGTAACTCCAAACTTCACGAAACTTGAAACACACCTTCCTAAGGATGTCAGGAACCTATTCCATGCAACGATCATGAAGATCCTTGCCAAAGTTCTGACATTTTTCCGTTCGAACGAAGGTTGCTCCAAAAACCGAGTCAAAATCAAAATATGATCCAAACACTTGCTCGTGGGTGATTGATGATCAAGATGATTCTAGATGTATTCTCACATGTCACAGCAAGCTAGATCAAGATAAGAAACCAAGAGAAAACTCGTGAATCAAAGAAAAACTCAAAATCATCAAATAGAGAGAAGGAAAGCAAAGAGACACATCTTTGAGCAATCTTTCATTGGATTGATTTGATATGGTATTGGTTTACAGCCACTCCATCAATGGAGGACAAAGACTCAATATATGAGTACGAAATCAAATCCAACTCTCTAGAACCCTAACCTCCACTAATCCTCTCCCTAACCAAACTAGGATTTCAAAATAATGAAAGGGTTGAAGGGAGTGCAACCACCTCCCTCCTCTATTTATAGTGGAGGCTTAGACCTTCTAGAAGCATTAACCCTAATGGGCTCCCGTTAAGGCCCACACACAAACGGGTCACATACGCGCGCATTTTAAAGCGTCGTCTTTATCTCCTCTTGACCTAATCCGCTTCATCATGCGTCGCCTTGTGCCGCGGGTTGACAAAAGGTCACTAAGGCGGTATTTGGTAAAATTACCAAGATACCCCTTCTCGATCTTTTTGTAAAGACCAAGTCCCATCTTTGTGAAGCACTTCCGTGCTTCGCCACGTGTAGGTTGATCCAACAGCTCTCATCATGTTGGCAAGTCTCTCCCATCCGGCTCCCACCGAAACCACCATGACACTTGCACCGACCCCCGCGCCGCTTGATCCAAACCGTCGCACCGAACTGCTCGTTCGGTCACCTTTGTCCCTCTTGCACCATGCTTGACTCCATTGACTTCACCCAGCATCCCCGATCGTTCTGGACGTCAGCTCTCCAAGCTTAGTCTCGATCATCCTCGCCGTTGACTGTCATTGACCTCCAAGCAACCTGCACAACAATAGATAAAGAAATCGATTCCGGGAACAAGTTCTTCACAACTTGACCCACGTTAGTCAAAACATGCATCATGCAACACATATGCTATGAAACCCATAAACTTGACCTAACCCAAAAATAATTCTCCAAGTTAACCAAAACTTAGAAACAGAATTGGTACTACCGCCCAGTAAGGGCCGGTACTACCGCACCGCGGTCGTACCACGCATATACTTGCGGTCTTACCGCTTCTCAAGGAAATCCAAAACTCCCCAAAAACATCCTCTCTGGAAATTCCATACCGCTACTCAAACGGTCACACCGTGATGCGGTACTACCGCCCTCTACAAGCCAAGATTATCAAGATCATGGCTGCATCACGCGACTTACACGCCGGTATGACCAATTATCCTGACACTTGCTGAAAACGCTGTTTCGACAAACCATTAACAGCATTGCCAATTGTAACATCATCCTAAGATCATGCACATATCCCCATGATATCCACAATATTTGGTCTCGACCAGTTCGTAACTCCTTACGACTAGCTTTTGACCACTTAGCGATCATGTTGGATCGATTTCACGACTAGCTCAGATCTCTATACTGGCTAGTCTCAGATCCGATCAAACCGAAAGACCTTCTCGTATTCTCCCTTTGCCTCACGATATCTGGTTGAACTCCAGGTGAGATGTCGTGTCATCCATGGACTCTTCAATACTTTCTCGATCGAGTGTCGGATAACTTCATGTGGTCGAACACTTCGATCACTATTGGCATGGCCATGCACTTTCTTTATCCGACCACATCGAGGGGCCCAGAGATATCTCTCCTGTTATGTTAGAAGGGGTAAATCCCATATTTGACCGATCACATTCCTCCGCATGTTTCACAGCATACCTGAAAACTACCTTTATAACTACCCAGTTACGGAGTAGCATTTGGCAACCCTAAAGTATACTCTTACACATGTAGAAAACTATGCTGATCTCAGGTGTAAGGATTATACATCATCATTGCTTGAGACCAACTGATGACACATAAAATCATAACAATCTCAACAGTGTCTCAAGGTGGGTCAATCCAACCCCATGTTCTCTAACATGTGTTCACATTATTGATTCGATATTCCTATATCCATGACCGGTGAAACATGGTCATCAATCAATACATGTGCCAGTCGTTAGAGTCACTAGTGTTACGACTAGTGATATCTGACCAAGGATTCATTTAGAACGACACAATATAGGCTAAAAGAGTTTCACCAATAAGTTACATACTTGTTAATCTTCATAACCAATGATTCATTCAAGGAATAAAATAACATTTATTCAATAACTCATAAACATAGACGTGATACAATCATCTCTATGATTGTCTCTTGGGCATATCACTAACAGTCTCCCACTTGCACTAGAGTCAATCATGTAGGTATCTTATACCCATTGCTCTTGTGTGCACCTCATACTTAGGCTGCGAAAGAGACTTTGTCAACGGATCAGAAATATTCAAATCTGTGTGCATTTTGCATATCTTCACATCACCTCTCTCAACGATCTCACGAATGATGTGATATCGTCGAAGTATGTGCTTAGACTTTTGATGCGATCTAGGCTCCTTAGCTTGTGCAATTGCTCCACTATTATCACAATAGAGATCCATTGGATTGGAAGCACTAGAGACCACACCCAGTTCATAAATGAACTTTCTAATCCATACGGCATCTTTTGCAACTTTCGAAGCCGCAATGTATTCAGCCTCTGTAGTAGAATCGGCAACCGTTCCCTACTTGAAACTCTTCCAGCTTACTGCTCCTTTATTCAAACAAAATACAAACCCTAATTAAATCATCCTTGTTGGTTTGGAAGCTAACATCGGTGTAACCATTTACGACCAGCTCTTCCTCACCACCATAAACAAGGAATGCATCCTTAGTCCTTATCAAGTACTTAAGAATATTCTTGAATGCTATCTAGTGACCTTCACCTGGATCCGACTGATATCTGCTCGTAAAACCTAGAGCATACGACACATCTGGTCGTGTACATAACATGACATACATGATAGATCCAATAGCTAAAGCATATGGAATTTTACTCATTTTGTCTCGCTCATCAATGGTCGTAGGACACTGACTCTTGCTAAGATTAATAATATGTGCTATGGGCAAGAAACCTTTCTTGGAATCTTACATGTTGAACCGTTTCAACACCTTGTTTATGTATATATCCTGGCTTAATCCAATTAGCCTTTTAGATCTATCTCTATAGATCCTTATACCAAGAATATATACTGCATCTCCTAAATCTTTCATTGAGAAACTATTTCTTAAAGAAGTTTTAACATATCCAAGCATAGGAATATCATTTCCGACCAATAGTATGTCATCCACATACAATATAAGAAACACAAGCTTGCTCCCACTAACCTTCTTGTAAACATAAGGTTCTTCTTCGTTCTTGATGAAGTCAAACCCTTTGACCACTTCATCAAAATGAATGTTCCACCTCCGAGATGCTTGCTTCAATCCATAGATAGATTTATTAAGCTGGCATACTTTTCTAGCTTTCTTTGGATCGACAAAAC
Source organism: Phyllostachys edulis (assembly GCA_036346405.1). Lineage (NCBI taxonomy): Eukaryota > Viridiplantae > Streptophyta > Magnoliopsida > Poales > Poaceae > Phyllostachys > Phyllostachys edulis. The sequence goes on along the minus strand of CM070549.1, from coordinate 58,456,661 downwards.
CTTCAGACTGTGTCATGTACACATCCTCACTTAGGTTTCCATTTAGGAAAGCCATTTTGACGTCCATTTGCCATATCTCATAGTCGAAATATGCAATAATAGCTAGAATGATCCGGATAGACTTAAGCATCACGACAGGAGAGAATGTTTCATCATAATCAACACCTTGAATTTGTTCGAACCCTTCGCAACCAGTTGTGCCTTATGAATGTGAACATTTCCATCCATATCTATCTTTTTCTTAAAAATCCATTTACACTCAATGGTTTTAGCACCATCAGGTGCATCAACCAAGTTCCAAACTTGATTATCATGCATGGACTTTATTTCAGATATCATGGCTTCATGCCATGACTCAGAGTCTGGGTCCACCATCGCTTCCGCATAAGTTTTAGGCTCATCACTATTCAATAATAAAACGTCATGCCCATACCTTATAAGCAATTGACGTGGCCTTTTTGATCTACGTGGGGCTGATGCCTCATCTACATGTTTAACAACATTTTGTTCATCCTGTAGAGGTTCCGTAGGAGTTGAAACGTTTTCATATGGTTCCCGAATTTCTTTGAGTTGCACCTTGCTTCGACCGACTCCTTTGGAAAGAAACTCTTTCTCTAAGAAGACACCATCACGGGCAACAAGCACTTTGTTATCAACTCAATTATAAAAATAACATCCTTTAGTTTCCTTAGGATACCCCACAAAGAAACACTTATCGTACTTGAGTGTGAGTTTATCAGACGTCAAACGTTTGACATATACCTCACAACCCCATACCCTGAGAAAAGACAATCCAGGACTCTTCCCGGTCCATATCTCATATGGTGTATTCTCTACAGTTTTTGATGGAACCCTACTTAAAGTGAAAGCCACTATTTCTAGAGCGTATCCCCATAATTGCAATAGAAGATTAGATTGGCTCATCATTGACCGAACCATGTCCAACAATGCTTGGTTCCATCGTTCCGATACCCCATTCCATTGAGGTGTTCCCAGCGGAGTAAGCTGTGGAACAATTCCACACTTCTTTAGATGATCACCAAACTCATGGCTCAAATATTCACCTCCACGATCATATCGTAGACATTTGATTGTCTTGTCAAGTTGATTCTGCACTTCATTATGAAATTCTTTGAACTTTTCAAAGGATTCCGACTTATGTCTCATCAAGTAGACATAGTCATATCTACTGAAGTCATCAGTAAAAGTTATGAAGTACTGAAAGCCACCTCTGGTCGGAGTGCTCACTGGTCCGCATACATCTGAATGTATTACGACCAGTAGATCACTCGCCCTCTCACCTCTGGTCGTGAAGGGCGCCTTTGTCATCTTGCTAAGCAAACAAGATTCACATGTTTGAAATGATTCGAAATCAAATGAGTTTAGAAGACAATCTCTATGGAGCTTCATCATGTGCTTCTTATTTACATGACCAAGAAAACAATGCCAAACAAAAGTGGGATTCACATCATTAGGTCGAAGTCTCTTAGTATTAATGTTATAGATGGGCTCATCCTCAAGATTCAAAACATACAATCCATTCACCAATTGTAACGTCCCAAAATTTGGCTTTTCAAAAATCTTTTGAGTAGTTTAGGCCCCTGGAAAATTTCGCCAAGTTTATTCGAATTAATAAAGCTTAATAGGGAATTTCCTAACCTTAAAATATTTAATTTGACTAATCTAAACATCAATTTAAATAAAATCAGTTTTAGTTGGGTTCCTTGTGCTCTAAGGAATTTTTGTGTATTTTCTTGGATTTTTCTGAATTTATTTGCTATTTATTTGAGCTCTTTTGAATTTCCAGTCTTTTCTTAATTCGGAAATTCATTTGTATTCCAATTTTCCTTCGTGGGCCGAATTGGATCGCCCACTTCGCCTCTCTCTCGCCTGCTTGCCGGTCAGCCCGCTGACCCAACCAACTCCCCCGCTAACCCTAATTCCACCTGCCGCTTGTTAGCAAAGAACCGCCGCCGCTTCTAACGCAGACACGTGCGTGCGTGTAGTAGCCTGCCGCCGCTTTGCAGTAAAGCGCGTGTGGCGATGCGTGGCCGCCACGCCTTATGGGCGTCCGTGCCTAGCGGCGCCCACGCCATAAGGGCGCCGCCACTCGGGCGCGCCGCCGACACGCCGATCCGTCCCGCCGCCATTCCTAGCCGCCGCCACTCGAGATCTTGCCAGCGCCGCCGCATGCACCGCTCTGCTTTCACCCCGCCTCAGGTCAGAGGCGCCGCACTGGAGACGCCGCCGTCGTCTTGCGCGAGATCACCGAAGTTGAAGCCTCGCCGCCATGGACACCGATTCGAGCTCCTCGCCGCCGCCGACTCGGTGCCCTCCGCCTTCCGCGCCGCCTCGTCCCGACCTGCGCTCGCCCGTGCCGCCACGCCACCGAGCGCCATCCTCTCAACCCGAGCCGCCGCCTCCATTAATGTCATCCCTGCTTCATGGTGAGGCCCTATTCCCGTCTCCTCTCATCCTCGCCGGTTCTTACCGCTTTGGACCCTTCGGATCCGTGGTCGCTGCCGCCGAGCACCCGTTGATTTCTCCTCGCCTGCAAGGCCACCGAGCCGCCTCACCTCGGTTTATCGCGCCGCCGAAGCCGTTGAACCGCAGCGTTAGCGCGCCGCCGCTGCTCGCCGAGCTCGCCGGGACTCCATCACCCGCCGGCCACCGGAGACGCCATACGACAAGCCACCATGACCTAGCGCTTAGCTCTCGTGCGTATTGGTTTCTTTGATGCCACGTAAGTGTTACCACATCACCCGGCCATGTGCACACCGTTCATCGCTGACCAGAGGAAGCCAGGGCAGCAGCGTGCCCCCTCTGTGCGCCTTCCATGCGGGCCCTGCCCCCCTCTCTCCATCTCTAGGGCAACACCCTCACCCCGTTTTTGTCCTCACTGGAGTCCAACCGGTCGCCGCTCTTCGCCGTTGACCCGCACCGCCGTACCCGTGTCATGGAGATCTCCGTCGCTTCCTCTTCCCGTAGCACCCATCCTTTTGCACCGCCGACCGCGACTCTCGGCAAGCAGCCGAGCCCGAGCCGCCATGCTTCATGCTAGGCACGCCGGCCTCGCAACTCTCGTCTTTGTCTTTGTCGATTGTCACCCGCCACCTCCCATGGCATCGAAGCGCCCGCCCGTTTTCATCCTCGCCGTAGTTCCCCCACCATCGTTCACACCGCCAGGGATCACCGAGAAGGCCACGGCTGCCGCGCGCTCCCTGTGTCCGTGTCCCTTCCATGTGGGCCCTGCTCCCTTCTTCTCTCTTTGGTCTGTCTTACAATCGAGTCCCTCCCCAGTTCCCAGATCTGAAACAAGGCAGTGCCCTGTGCTCATTTGTCACCCGGTGCCATGTCATCCGCATAGTCGTCGCCTATTCAACGGCCATCAAAGCCTTTGTGCTTGTGTGTCGTCCTATGTGGCGTCCCCGTCATCAATTCCGTGCATGCCACGTAGCCGCCACCTTGCGCCGCCTAAGCCGCCCACGTGGCATACCCGTAACCCAAACCCTAGACCAAACCGTATGGACTTGGCTCATGCGAATCAAGCCTATGCCAAGCCGGCCCCGCATGTCGTTGCACTGTTGTGTAACCTCAGTTCGCTGTGAATCTACCCTATGCCTTGTGGGCCACCTGTCAGCATGCTACCTTGGCTCTGTGCATTGCCAACGCTACCTCACTGCCATGTTGTCGCCGTGTCTTGTGCCACCTCAGTGACCATGGCCGTGTAGACACCTACATGTTCACAAACCCTAAAACCTGAAATTGAACCGAATGGACATGGTTCGTGGGAACCTAGTCTATGACTTGCGAAGCCCCTTTATCAGTCAATGCCAGTCCAACCCTAGCCCTAAACCTAAGCTATCGTGAACCAGTTTCATCTTGCACCTTAAACCCTAGTCGTGTACTCGGTCTATGGACCAATGGGTCACTTGTCTTTCACATCAATCTTTTCCAGAATTAATTTAATTCTGAAAACCCTTTTATCCAGTGGGTCCCACCTGGCATCCACTGTTCCATTTTCAGAAATTAATCTAATTTCCAAAATTCAATTATCCAATTGGTCCCACATGTCATTCTCTACCTTTGTTCGCTCTAGCTTACCAGTGGACCCCACTTGTAAGTCTCCAATTATATTTAATTATTGGATCCAAAAGAATATTCTTTGAATATTCTTCTCTCTCGATTTCATCATTCCATGTGATCTTTCAAGCTCATATCTTTTGAATCCGAACTCCGATTGAGTTCATTCGAATTCCTAAATTCATCTGAATTCAATATCTGTTATTCTAAGATTATTATTTGATTTTTGGAGTTTGTTTGCTCTCTGTTATTTATTTATTAGTTATTTGCTTATTTGCGAATAGACGTTGCTACTGCGAGAAGTGCGGATCAAGAAGGAGCAGAAGATCAAGGAAGTAGAAGATTAAAGTTAAATAAGATCGTCATTGCTAGCAAGGCAAGTTGTACCTTTGATCATATTGAATCCTAGTTTTCTAAAATTACTTTGATTCAAATTATTGCATTTACTTTAAGTATTTATTTAAATGCTTTTGTGTTTAGTTAATAATCCAAATTGTTATAACATCCTTGTCTAATTGATATGCCATAATCTTTTGTCACCCTAGCTTGGTTATTTAATAGTTGGTATTATTGTAGCACCAACGTGGGTTGGTTAGATGCGATTAGATTGCTTAGCCATGCCACGAATCACCTTTTCATGTAAAGTTGCAATTATCAACTTGACTAAGTGACTATGGAACTATGTGATAAAACTGTGTGTACTGTGTGCTATTATGGCATGTGTTGCACTTAACCAACTGGGTGGGAAAGGATTTAGACTGAGGCAAGTGGTGGAAACTGTGTGACATAGTGGCTGTGTGAATTGGGGATATGAATCTGTGTGTCAAAATAATCTATGCGCCTTAGTTAGAATTTGGAAGTCTTGCCTTGGTCAATTAAGGACTAAACTTTGTGCACCATTGAACTGGGCCTCTCGTACAACCACATGCCTGTTATGGGACGGGCCTAACTCAGTAAGTTACGGAGCCTTGACATTGATTACTCAGGTAGTAGGTTAGGCTCTGTGAATGGGTGGAGGTGTGTTCTACCAAGTAGTCACATCGCGGGACGGTTCGCCGCTTCCCTGTCCAACGGTGTGTGTCGTACCATCCACTGTGTATAGTTTGGTATGACGGGTCGTAAGCACACTGAGAGTGTCAATGTTGAGATGAAGTTTCTGAAAGGTTTTGTTGTGATCAGCTGCACAAGTTCATTGCATCGTGTGGGTAAAGTGTACAAACTCGCAGAGTGTTAAACAATCTATTGAATAGCGCGTCATGATCATGGACATGCTCGGGATTTCACACGAGGGTAGATTTTCATAAAGCGTGTGGGAAGGAGTGTGTGATCTAAATCATATGGCTATGTGAATAATCTGCTTAGGGTGTAGGTGTCTTTGTGAAATCAAACTGTTAAATTAATATTGTTTATTTGTTTTACTGTTTGCTTTCAATCTATTATTTGTATTCAATTGTAAATGTTGCATTTCTGCAAAATAACCACAGAATGCCATTCCTTTGGAATAAGCCTGCATGCATAATTGCATTTCTGTGGTATGACCTGTGAGTACGGTTGTGTACTCACGCTTGCTTTGACAAATCAAGCGGAAGTGAAGGAATCGCCAGTCAACAAGGTCTACTTTAAGGATCATGGAGAACTAGGTCGCGCACCCCAGCCAATTGCCTGTGGGCATATGGATGGGCTTCATTGGAGTTATCCTGTTTCGTTCCGCTGCAGCTTCATTGAGCTTTTTGCCTTCTGAGGCATTAATTGTAAGCTTGACCTTAAGGTCTTTACTCTGTTTGTTTATTGTATTTGCCTATTTATTAGTTATCTTTGCATATGGAATTGATATTTCACTGATGTTGTCACTGTGTGCACTAGCGTGATCCGGGACTAGTGCAGTATACACAGAGGGTCCATAATTATATTTTGGGTCCCGACACCAATGGAGCATGGCCATAAAGCATATCTTCAAAATAAATCGAACAACAATTGTTCTTTATTCCGAACTCATAACCTTCTGCTCCTAAACAAGAAGCAGAAATAATGTTTTTGCTTAAGGCAGGAACATAATAACAATTATTTAGTTCTATAACTAATTCTGAGTGTCAAACTAACAGTAAAGTGCCAATAGCTAATGCAACAACTCTTGCTTCATTGCCTACACGAAGATCAACATCTCCTCTTGCCAATCTTCTACTCCTTATTAGTCCCTGCATCGAATTGCAAATATGAGCAACCGATCTGGTATTAAATATGCAAAAACTGGTCGGAGAAGTGGCAAGATTAATTTGTATAACATTTATACCTAAACTGGAAGTCTTACTTCCTTTGTTCTTTTTCATTTCTGCTAAGTACTTCTTGCAGTTTCTCTTCCAATGCCCAGTCTCATGACAATGGTAACATTCTGTGTCAGGCTTAGGACCTAGTTTAAACTTCTTAAGCTTAGCCTTGAGACTCTCGATCTGATCTTGAGTCTTTCCTTTGCCTTTTCCCATTCCCGACTTACCCTTTTTCTTAAAGGTTGTAGTCTTTTGAACCATCAAAACATGATTGGAAATTTTCTTGATGCTCTCCTCAACACCTTTAAGCATGCCATGCAACTCGGTCAGTGGCTTCTCCATGCTATTCATATGAAAATTCAATATGATAGGCTCAAAGCTCGTAGGGAGCGATTGGAGAATCACATCAGTAGCCAACTCTTGGCTAAGGGGAAAACCAAGGTTTTTCAAGCTCTCAATGTAACCAGTCATCTTGATCACATGAGGACTGACCAGGTTGTCCTCCGACAGCCTACAAGAAAATAATACCTTAGAGGTATTAAACTTCTCTGCTCTTGCTTGATCCTGAAACATACCCTTCAGACCCACAATCATATTGTAAGCGTCTGTGGTCTAGTATTGCTTCTGAAGCTCAGAGTTCATGGTTGCAAGCATAAGACAGTGCACATCGATTGCGTCATTGCAATGCTTCTCATAAGCATTCTTTTCAGTTCAAGTAGAATCAGCATTCGGCTCCTCAGGATAGGGACTCTGTAGAACATATTCCTTCTTTTCTTGTTTGAGAACAATTCTCAAATTACGAAACTAGTTAATGAAGTTTGAACCATTCAACTTTTCTTTCTCAAGAATAGATCGCATATTAAAGGTAGGTGCAGAAGAAGTAGTAGGTGCCATAATCTACAACAGAATATGCAAAAATTCAGTACTATGTTTATGTAAGATCTTCTATTAGACACTCATGTTGGTGGTTATGTTTGACCAGTCTATGACCAGCTCGTATCACTATACGACTAGTCTTTATTTAGTCGTATCCCCATACGACTAGTCTGAACCTAGTCGTATCACCATATGACTAGTTCATACCTGGTCGAACTTAATCATCAACAGTCAATAAAAGATACACCCACTATATGTTCTAAACCATATTTCCCTCAAACTACATATAGCGAGTTCAAGATCCATAAATCATTAAGTCCCAGTGTGCTTTGGTATCACTGCTAGAAACTTAGTGATTTTAGGTAAGCAATCCTTTGCTAATCATATAACATATGACTCTTGTTTAATCGGTGACATCTCCATGCACTTTCGACCAACACTATGCCCTAAGGCCCAAAACCCTTTTGATAGTCTTTTTAGGTTAAACCAACACTATGCATGTTGGTGTCCGACACCCACCCCATCTTATTAAGATAGTTAATGGCACCCTATTTTAGTAGACCTATCAATTAATGATCAAAATCATGATGGTCATAGCAATTGGAAAGGCATTAAATTGACTTAATTTTTCTTGAGGGATACTATTCTACCATGTTAAAACATCTAATGATAAAACATGATCAAATAGCATGACAAGAATAAACATTTACAGATAATCAAATTAAACTGTGAAATAGTATGGCCCTTAACAGGACGATCTCCATCACCATGCTTCCTGTCCTCTGACCATCATGCTCGAACTCTCTGACCGAATTTATCTACTAAGCAATTACTCCTAAAGGCTAGTAATGAATTACAGACGATAATATCAAGCATCACATGTCGGTACGCAGATCGTTATACAATAATATGTAGCTCAATGGCTATCACATAGCATGACACGTAGGCCATGTGAAATCTATTCATGCATCACATACACAATGGGCCACACTATTTACATCAATCCCTGCAAAAACGAGTTATGCATAGAATCCAATTCTATCAGACGACATAAACACATACTACTATATAACGCGGTTATGACCACGCAGATCCGCTTAGCTCCAAGTGGGTTCGAAGGGCAAGACTATTTGGTCGAGGCTAGCGCACTCGAAATTTTTTCTCGAGACATGAATCTTATTCACGTAACCGAGCCTTGAAAATCATCGGATTAATCATAGTAACCCTATTTCGAACCAATGTGATCACTATTTTGATACAACCACTCAATGCGACATACTCCGATGGCAGAATTCCAACCGATAGGAGTATCATGCAATGTGATCGTAAACAAGCGCAGAAGACCATCTGATACTTATAGCTCATACCTCCTCGTAGACCCATCTACTACCACTGAAAACTTGATCGATCTTATCGACCAATGCCTAGATTGTTCCATCCGTATGAACCGATCTAGGTTACATGACCAAACCAGTAATGGATCCAATCTACTACTGCCACATATCTAGTATATGCGACCGATCTAGATAAAAAAACTATGTAGGATGGCTCTGATACCACTGAAAGGACACTGGTAGGCTACGCTAGCTGATAATTCAAAAAATCTACCATGTAAACTAGGATGTCATGCAAGCAAGAGATCATAGATTGTTACCACCAGACACACAGTGCAGCAGAAGAAGAGTTGGAGCAGCCTGGTCCAACGAATAGCGCGTCGAGGTAGTGGTCGTAGGCGATCGTCCAGCATCCTCACAAGTCGTTCGTCTCCTCCAGCAACCTGTGCAGTTCCTTGTGAAGATCGTGAATCGTCCTCAAGCGCAACAGCAACCGCAGTAGCGCCTCTACGGTATCCACACGTCCAGGGAAGGAACTCCGTACACCGGCATGCTAGCACTAAGTTGCACGGGAAGGTTCTCTCAAGAAGATGGAGGCTAGGGTTCTTGAGCAACTCACGTGTATCACTTGTCCCCAATAGCCTTAAGCATCTTCTTATATAGTGCCCGTGACGGATCCTATCCAAACACGTTTGACGAATCGTATCTGTACTGGTTTGTTCCAACCCGTTAATTCTGTGTCCCGTTAGATTTATGCGTAATCGGTTGTGACTCGGAAACTCATTTTCGATCACGAGTCATCAGCGGCTCCTAGCAGAACATAACGATTTCCGAATACACACAAATTATATTGGATGAACCTTAATGCAATATGATCTACGACTAGGTCCATATTACTAATGACTAGTTCGTATCTCTATACGACCAGTTCATATTTGGTCTCGACCAGTTCGTAACTCCTTACGACCAGGTTTCGACCACTTAGTGATCATGTTCGACCGGCCTACGACTCGCTCGTATCTCCATACGACTAGTCTGTATCTGATCGAACTAAAAGACCTTCTCGTGTATTCTCCCTTTGCCTCACGATATCTGGTTGAACTCCAAGTGAGATGTTGTGTCATCCATTGCACTACTAAAAAAGGCTAATACTGGACGCCTCATCACAGACGGTTGACCAAAACCGTCTGTATTACATGCAATCACAGATGGTTCATATTGATAACCTTATGTGTTACTGCCTGCGCTAAAAACCGTCTGTGAAGACGTAATATCACAGATGGTTCATATTAAAAACCGTTTGTGATACTTCATTCGCCGTCGTCGCTGATGCGTCTCTTCGTTGCATCAATAATGCCGCTTCGGCTCCCCGATGTGTCTCACGCGCTGAATTTATTCCTTATTTTATAAAAAGGATCATCCGCCATCGAAAATGATAATCCCCACATATAACTCTATACTTCTAAAGTAGAAATATGGCTCCCTCTTGGCCTGTTGCCTTGTCGCCGGCATTGATTGCCTACCTGGCCATACTGTATGAGTGCCCCTCTGACCGTACGTTGGCGGATGCTGCGGAAGAACACTGTAATTTTAAAAGTGTCTTCACTCCTCTGTCCGAGGATTTGCCGGGAGCGGTGACGCCACCTTCCATTGCCTTGACATCCTCCTCCATCGTGTCTTCGGGTGATCTCCCACTTAGGTGAGTTTACGCGCCATCGACGTCGCCCTCCATTAACGATGTTGCACGCCTCGTGAGACTTGTCATCACTTGACTACTTAATCGAGGCGGCGGGCAACCGAGTCGACCATGCCGAGACCCCTCAAGCAAGGGAAGAGAGCCTGTGGGCTCAATTCTTCTTGATTCAACAGTCCGAGTGTCTTCATGAGACACTCGAACGAGCAGCGTCGAAGTCGATGCATTTCGGCTCGTTCACGATGATCGTGAACCGTCCGATGCTGACGCTGCCGCCTACGAAGTTTTGAAGACGGAGATAGCAGCCTACCTCCGCCACTAGAAAAACATTGTTTATTTAGGTTTCTACTTTTTTAAATCTTTGTAAGAAGCGACTGGCCACGCTATTTGCCATATGAAATTAAATTCCAAAAAAAAAACTAGTTTAGAGGTATATATATATCAGAGACGGTTTAGTGGAACAAATTAATTAATTATATCCGTTCTATGATATGTATCATAGTTAAAGCAAATTTTTAGGAGTATTTTAAATGACAAAATTGACATATAAACATGTAATTTCTTCATGTCATGTAATTAATGCATGTATACATGATAATATGCTCAAAACATAGAACTTGACAATAATCATATCACAGACGGTTCTATAATGGAACCATCTACGATATGTCCCATATCACGGACGGTTCCATAATAGAACCGTCTGCGATATGGGACATACCACGGACGGTTCTATAATAGAACCGTCTGCGATATGGGACATACCACGGACGGTTCTATTATGGTACCGTCTGCGATATGGGACATATCATGGACAGTTCTATTATGGAACCGTCTGTGATAGTTATCGTCTGCGATATGAGACATATCACAGACGGTTTTATTATGGAACCGTCTGTGATATGTGACATATCATGGACGATTCTATTATGGAACCGTCAGTGAGAGTTTATCACAGACGGTTCCATAATAGAACCGTCTGTGATATCTATTTATTAGTAGGAGCCCGCTAGGGTTTGCACCCGCCCTAACTCATTACTCCCCAGCGCCCTTACTCTCGTTTGTTTCCCTCCCCACCCGAGTGCCCCCGACCTCGACGCCACCGCCCGACCCCGTCGCCGACGCCACCATTCTTCCCGTCGCCACCGGTTGTGACACCACGCTGCACTGTACAAGACACTCGTACGATAGGAGTGCCTTATGCAGTATTAGTGTCGTGCCACAACTACGGTGACGCCGCCACCCAAGCCACTGGGCTTGGCCCCGCGTGTTGTCTGTGCCGCCACCTACACCTATTGCCTACCTGTGTGCCTGGCTTGGTTCTCCAGCACGGCCCACGCCTGCTCGACCTCCTGCGCTTGGGCCCTGGCCCCCTGGCTTTGCTTTCCCCATCCTCCCTCTATTCTCCTCTCTGTTAGCTTAATGTCTTTTGTTGAGTTTGAATTTTATGCTTGAGCCTTAAGTTGTATCCTGATATTTGTGAGATTTATGCAAGGTGAAGGAGATGGATGAGGGTTGTGCTGGTGGTGGGCTCGCCGCCGTGGTTGTGCTGTACAGAGGTATCACCCTCCCTTACTCCCTCTCTGTCTCTACCACTGCTCTGTGATGAAAATGGCTAGTGCTTTGTGATGGATGCTGAGGGCGACTACTAGTGTGATGGGTTTGGACACTCTTGGTCTTGCTGTTGAACTTGAATTGATAATTAGTCTTATGCTGAAATTGAATTGATAATTAGTTCATATTAATAGTACCCTTGCTCTATGATGTAAACCGAGGGCTATTGGTTTATGTGCATTCTGTGCATTTTGCTTAGTTCATACCGTGGGTTCAGATTGATAGAAATGAATGGGGCAAAATGGTGGGTTTGGTTAATGCTCTCTGATGGATACTTAGGGTTATTGATGTCGGTTCTTTATGCTTGGTTGGCTTACATGGGATGTGGTTCGGATGGGGCTTGGCTGCAATTAACTTTTCAGATTTGTAAAGGTTAGGCTAATTTGTAAAGCTGTAATTAACATACAAATTATTTATTAATTGGTGTGTATTCTATTCCAAAATAAGACCAAATGAGTCAAAAACTACTACAACACCTCTTCACCTGTCTCTCGCCATTCATTTCACCTTTGTCTGTATAACCGTGTTCATGCTAGTCAAGTTCTCCTCCCTTGCGTCCCAGGTACGTCCTACTATTATATTCCTAATATCTTCTCTATAATGTCTCCAAGCAGTGACTACTTGTGCCTTTAAAACCGGCTTCATATATATATATATATTGTTCGTAGTCCCCAACCACTTTTGGGGGGTCGTGAGGAGGATGAGATAGCAGCCACGGGCAACCTCATCGAGCCTGCAAGTTCAAGAAGCATGGTTGTCAGGAGAGCGCGTGGACATACAATTACCTAGATGTCGTCGATAGGTAATTGGACTTGACATCAAGAAATGGTTGGTTGTTGATACATGAAGCCACCTCCTAGTCGGAGTACCTGCGCGTGGAGGTAATTGTATGTCCACGCGCTCTCCTGGCAACCATGCTTCTTGAACTGGCAGGCTCGATGACGTTGCTCGTGGCTGCTGTCTCATCCTCCTTATGATCGCCCGAAAGTGGCTGGGGGACATGAAATATATATATACAAGCAGCCATTGCTTGGTGACTTTATAGAGAATATATATCACAGACGGTTTCATCCACAAACCGTCTGTGATAATCAGCTGTCACAGACGGTCTCATCCACAAACCATCTGTGATAGTCAGCTATCACAGACGGTTTGTAGATAAAACCGTCTGTGATAGTTAGTTATCACAGACGATTTTATCTACAAACCGTCTGTGATAGTATACATCACAGACGGTTCGAAAACCGTCTGTGATGACCTCATATCATTACTGACCCATAAACTCAGATAGCTCATGAAACCGTCTGTGATGAACTTTTTGAATTGTCTGTGAAGACCTTTTCTGTAGTAGTGTGGACTGTTCAATACTTTCTCGATCAAGTGTCGGATAACTTCACGTGGTCGAACACTTCGACCACTAGTGGCATAGCCATGCACTTTCTTTATCCGACCACAACGAGGGGCCCAGAGATATCTCTCCTATTATGTTAGGAGGGGCGAATCCCATATCCGACTAGTCACATTTCTCTGCATGTTTCACATCATACCTGAAAACTACCTTTATATTTACCTAGTTACGGAGTAGCGTTTGATAACCCAAAGTGTACTCTTACACATGTAGGAAACCATGCTGATCTCAGGTCTAAGGATTATACATCATCATTGCTTGAGACCAACTGACGACACATAAAATTATAACAATCTCAACAGTGTCTCAAGGTGGGTCAATCCAACCCCATGTTCTCTAACATGTGTTCACATTATTGATTCGATATCCCTATATCCATGACCGGTGAAAAATGGTCATCAATATATACATGTGTCAGTCGTTAGAGTTACTAGTGTTCCGACCAGTGACATTCGACCAGAGATTCATTTAGAACAACATCATATAGGCTAAAAGAGTTTCACCAACAAGTCACATACTTGTTAATCTTCATAACCAATGATTCATTCAAGGAATAGAATAACATTTATTCAATAACTCATAAACATAGACGTGGTACAATCATCTCTATGATTGTCTCTTGGGCATATCACTAACAATAGGTGTGTTCTTTCAAGAATGCTTTGTAGGATAGCGTCTTTGCTATTTAAAGCCACATAACACATTAAGACAAAGTCATCCTACCATACAGATTTGATAGTACGACATTTTCAGTGGAGTGGGTTATAGAATGTACTCTCCTTCAGTTAACCAAATAGTTTATTTTTCCCATGTCCTATTTCACGGGATGTCCGATCATATAGGTTGGGTTGCCACTGTGGTGTAACTCACATAGGTCTCATTCCCATCTCCTTCTATGCATTATCTATCACATTCCGTGATAAACCCTTTGTAAAGGGATCTGCCAGATTCTTAGCTGTTGGGATATAATCCATAGCTATTATTTCGGAATTTCTCAATTTTCTAACAGATTTCAATCATCTTTTTACATGCCTGGAGGACTTCATGTTATCCTTTACACTGTTCACGTTAACCAGAATCGTCTGATTATCACAGTACATAAGGATGGCCGGAATCGGTTTTTCAACCACTGGCAAGTCCATCAGGAGTTCACGTAGCCAGTCTACTTCAACAGTGGTTGTATCTAATGCTGTGAGTTCTGTTTCCATGGTTGACCTTGTCAAAATGGTCTGTTTACAAGACCTAGATGAAACAACAGCACCACCTAGAGTGAAAACATATCCACTCGTAGATTTAATCTCATCAGCATCAGATATCCAATTGGAATCACTATACTCTTTGAGTACGCCAGGGTACCCGGTATAATGAATTCCATAACCCATCGTACCTCTCAAGTAGCGCACAACTCGCTCGAGTGTATGCCAATGATCATCTCCCGGATTAGAGATAAACTGGCTTAATTTGCTTACAACAAATGAGATGTCAGGCCAGGTAGCGCTAGCTAAATACATGAGTGAACCAATAATCTGGGAATATCTTAGCTGATCCTTTCCTAGTCTTTTATTCTTTCAAAGTATTAGACTAGGATCGTAAGGTGTTGGAGAAGGCTTGCTATCTATATAGCCAAAACGGCTCAAGACCTTTTCCACATAATGGGATTGCAGAAGTGTAATCCCATCCTCACCCTTGATCAGCTTGATGTTTAGAATTACATTAGCTTCTCCCAGATCTTTCATGTCAAAACTTTAGGATAGAAAAGACTTAACCTCGATAATCACGTTAAGACTTGTTCCAAAGATAAGTATGTCATCAACATACAAACACAGTATAACTCCTTCACCCCCACCATAGCGGTAGTAAACACATCTATTGGCTTCGTTTACTGCAAAGCCCGCAGATGTTAAAGTTCTTTCGAACTTCTCATGCCATTGCTTAGGTGCTTGCTTGAGACCATACAGAGATTTCAGTAACTTATAAACCTTGCCATCTTGACCGGTTACCACAAAACCATCAGGCTGTTCCATGTAGATTTCCTCATCTAACTCTCTATTGAGGAAAGTTGTCTTAATATCCATTTGATGGACAATAAGACCATGTGAGGCAGCCAAGGATAGTAGTACCCGTATAGTGGTCAATCTAGAAACGGGTGAGTAAGTATCAAAGAAATATTCTCCTTCTTTTTGAGTATAGCCTTTGGCCACAAGCCTTGCCTTGTACATGTCAATAGTGCCATCAGTGATTTTCCAAGTCCCATTAGCGAGAATGGAATCCATTTCGCTATGGACCGCATCCTTCCAGTACTCTGCATCAGGAGATGCATATGCCTTTGAAATAGATTTGAGAACATCATCCACAAGGTACACAGTGAAATCATCTCCAAAGGATTTTTCAATCCTTTGTCTTTTGCTCCTTCTAGGAACAATATTGTCCTCCTTCTCAAGGATTTGTTCGTGTGTGTGTTCGGAATGCTCGATGGGAATTATGGATTCAGGAGTTAAATCATTTGCTTGACTAGTAGAGTTATGCATAACCTTCATGGGGAGTATATTCTTAAAAAATCTAGCATCTCGAGACTCCATTATTGTATCGACATGCATGTCAGATACCTCAGATTTAACTATTAGAAACCTATAGACAGTACTGCAATGAGCATATCCTAGAAAGACACAATCCACAGTTTTTGGTCTAAGTTTGCGCTTTTTAGTTATCAGTACGTTGACTTTTGTCAAGAACCCCCACGTGTGCAAGTAGGATAGTGATGGTTTTCTTCCTTTCCATCCTTCATACGGAATAATCTCACTATTCTTAGTGGGAACTCTGTTCAGGACATGAGTCGAGGTCAGTATAGCCTTCCCCCACCACACCTTAGATAAACCTGTAGTGTCTAACATGGCATTAACCAAGTCACTCAACGTGCGGTTCTTTTATTCAACAACCCCATTGGATTGAGGCGAATAGGGAGGTGTTCTCTCATGGATAATTCCGTGCTCTACACAGAATTGGAAGAACTCATTTGAGAAATACTCTCCACCACGATCCAACCGAAGTCTTTTGATTTTTCTTTCTAGTTAATTCTCAACTTCAACCTTATAGTTTTAAAGTGGTCTACAGCCTCATATTTTGTTTTCAACAGATACACATAACAATATTTAGAAGCATCATCAATTAGAGTCATGAAATATCTTTTCCCTCCTTTTGTCAACACACCATTCATTTTACAGAAATATGAATGTATGAGTTCTAAAGGTGCCAAATTTATTTCCTCCACAACTTTATGGGGTTTGCGAGGTTTCTTTGCTTGCACACAAGTTTGGCATTTAGAACCTTTGACTGTAGAGAGTTTCGGAATTAATTTTAGACTGGATAGCCATGACATACAACCAAAATTTATGTGACACAAACGTGAGTGCCAAACGTTGGCCTCATCCCCATTATTTGGATCACAAATATGGTTCACAACCTTATTACAGAAATCTAAAAGGGAAAAGCGGAACAAGCCTCCGCAATCTAGCCTTTTCCAATAAAGAGTCCAAATTTAGAAATGACTATTTTATTTGACTCAAAAACCAACTTATACCCATCTTTACACAGAAGGGAGCCACTGACGAGATTCTTATTTATTGAGGGGACATACTGCATGTTCTTCAGCTGCACGATTTTTCCCAAAGTAAACTTCAGATCTACCGTGCCAACACCAAGAACAAATGCATGTGAACCGTTTCCCATCAGCACGGAGGAAGCCCGAGCGGCCTAATAAGAAGAAAACAAGGACACATCAGCACACACGAGAATATTAGCCCTTGTGTCAATCCACCAGTCGGTGGAATGACACACCAAAAGAATAGTAGGTAGATTACCATACCTAGATGTCCCTGCTCCGGTATCGCCAATAGTCACATTCACAGACTTGATCTGTCTATGCTCATTTTTATGCCTTTACGGTCAGGACATTTGTTGGCCCAGTGGCCGCTCTTACCGCAAACATAGCAGGCACCTTTTTCCTTGTTTGGCTTCTTGTTCTTCTTAAAGTTTGGTGGTCTGTACGACCTTGGACTTTCCCTTGAACTTTTCGTTACCATGGTGTTGTACGACATTGGCGCTGGACTGTCCTTTGGCCACCTTAGGATGCACATCCTTCGCCCGAGCTTTCTCTTCAACATCAAGGGACGCAATCAGATCCTCAACGGAAATATTTTGTCTCTTGTGTTTCAGAGATGTGGCAAAATTCCTCCATGAAGAGGGTAGTTTGGCAATGATGCCACCAGCCACAAACTTATCGGGTAATGTGCATTTGAGGTGGTCAAGTTCCCTCGTAATGAATTGTATTTCATGAGCCTGCTCAACTACAGAATGGTTCTCAACCATCTTGTAGGCATGATATTGCTCAATGGTATACAACTCACTGCCAGCATCCGAGGTAGCGAGCTTATGTTCGAGTGCCTCCCACAACCCTTTTGCATTTGTCATGTGCATATACACATCGCACAGACGATCGAAAAGAATGCTAAGAACGCATACCACAAAAATTATGGTGGCTGTTTTAAACTCCTTTTCCTGTTCGGGAGTGAGTTCTCCCTCAGGTCTCCCGGAGGCAACCCAAAATACGTTCAGATCTGTGAACCACAAAGTGATTCTTGTCTACCATCTTTTGAAGTTCACTCCATCCACTGAACTTCTCTGGTTTCATTGCCTCAGCAAAACCAGTTATTTTCATCACAAAGTGCCTATCAAATTCATCATAAGGTTTTTGGATTGTTAGAATATTTAGCACTTTAGTGATTACATAATCCCGCAAATAAATCATGACTACAGAAATAGCATGAGTACTAAACATGTCCAGAAAATGAACTAGGACGATAAGCGATACGAACAACAGAACATATATATTCATGTTGATAATTAGAAGTAAGTGTAGAGTATTAGATGTTACCGATGCGATGCGAAAGGTGTATCAACGACGAAGAAGAGGATGTCGCCGATGAGGAAGATGGCGATGTAGACGATGCAGGGAACAGGTGATGTATACGATATAGGGAACGGCGAGCAGTCGCGGAGTCGCTTCCCAAAAACCTTATTCGCCCTCTCCCATACAGGATCGCAAGGACGACGGTTCCAGAGACCTGCTCTCCCCACTATCAGTGTACGCCGGGTGCAGGGATGGAGTAGCTTGTAGTAGCGCGGCGCTCGAGAACAGTTCTATCTCGCACGGATGTGTTTTGCAATGTGGGAGCGAGAGGATAAGCAGCGTCTTCAGATTTAAAAAGACTGCAGAAAGAAACTGCTCGTAGATTAGGAAACTGCCATCAAATTCAGGCTCATTAATTGCAATTAATTCGCCGTGTAATCATAGCATTTTCGTTTCGTAATTAGGCTCATTGATCGCAATTAATAAGCAGCGTAATCATAGTGTTTCCATTTATTTCCATCCTGTCAAGATTGCATGGCAAAACAAAATTGCAAAAGAAAGCTGCATTTGGACCCATGTCCGAACCCAGAACGACCACACCATTCACGCGACCGAGAAGCCTGGCCTGGCCTGGCGAGGCGAGGTGAGCGCGCGCGCATGTGGTCCTCCTTGCTCTTGCTTTACCAAGATTAGACATGCTCCACCTTATAAGGTGGTGTCTCTCCACCTTGGCTAGCAATATGGGACTAAAGTATCCCACATGCCACTATGCATGAGTGAGCTTTTGGGATTTTCCTAAGAATTATTTGATAAAGGATGGGCCAAAGCCCACTTAATTCCAACGCATCAATCTGGTCTTATTATCAAAAACTAGGTTAACTCAAGCTCTCACTAGTAACACTTCAACCGCTGTCAGCATCTTCTTCGGGGAGTATCCATCTAAGGTCCTCGTTGTCTCTGTACACTTGTATCAAAGTTGCAGCCTTGTAAGCAAAGAAGCCCATCATCCCTGGAACAAGCTGTGTGATGAGAAACAGTCATTTAGGATGCTTTGTGTTCACAAGGGAACATTTTCTGACAAGGAATATGAGTAATTTAGCTAAAGATTCAGTTAAATATCCCTTTGCTATATAATTGGCACCGTTAACAGGGAAACAAATATGTGTGCATCCATAAGGGGAAACATATGCGCCACTAACTAAATGAGATTAATAACGATGAATTGTGTTTTTACCTCAAAATTTAAAATGCTATTTTGGAAGTGACATGAAAAGGCCGTCAATCCAAAAATCACAGCGGGAATCACAAGCCTTATGGATGAAAGAGCTACTGCAGTACCACCCAATGTCTTCTCTATTGCATTCTTCATATCCTCGCTTCGTATGCCAATTCTAGCATTTAAACTTATGTAGGAATAATTAATGAAACAATCAGAACACAAGGGATATAAGACTTGATTACAGATTACAGACAACAATATTTCCAAACCTACTTCTTCACTTTCTTCTTCAGAAAAATTTCTGGAACATCTTTCTTCGACAGGTTATCTGTGTAGCGATAGAGAAGTTGAAGATACAAGCAACTGTTCAGCATACCATGATTGGTTAGATTTATAGTACATCTTAGATAGTTGGAACATAAGTTAAAACTTTGTCGGATTCCTTGAGTGATCAAATGCAGAAGCATTGTATTAAAACAAACTACCACGAATTTTCAACTTCTTAAGTTGTACAAGATACTTATGAAGCTTACCTGAAAGCAACTCCAAAAGCACAACTGATAGCGGCCTGTTCAATTAGAGCATTAAAGATTCAGTCACATCACCAAGACTATTTGATGATCAATTATCAATATTTAGGAACAATTAAATCATTTATCCTTCATTGACTTATGGAATCATATCAAAGTAAAGATTAAAGATCATAGGCTCTTTAAGAAAATACTAGAAGGTCACGCGCGCTTCACTGCACCGTCAGAACCCATCGATCATGGAAACGATCCAAAGGTTGTGTTGAACAGTCGTAGATAACGCTGCCTACAAATAGTAATTATATTAGCGGTTTGAACAATCTAACAGTCTAAGAGTAATAACATATTGATTTGATATCCGTTAAGAACTACGTTTAATAAAGACAACAAAAAATGGCTATTCTCTGTAAACATTGAAGTGCTAATATTTTTGTAAGTCGAAATGGCATGAAAGATTAGAACTAAAGGAAGAAGACTCAAACCTATAGGTATCAACTCCTACGGGACTAAGCTGTCACTACAAAGCACAAAAACATAGCACCATCCATACGGAAACCATTAAATCTAGATATCGCCTCCACTTCGCTGCGCCGTCAGTACCCATTGATCATGGAAACAATCCAAAGGTTGTGTTGAACAGTCGTAGATAGCGCTGCCTACAGATAGTAATTATATTAGCAGTTTGAACAATCTAACAGTCTAAGAGTAATGACATATTGATGTGATATCTGTTAGGAATTACGTTTAATAAAGACAGTAAAAAATGGATATTCTCTGTAAACATTGATAGCTGTTCTGATGGAAAGATTGAAGTGTTGATATTTTTGTAAGTTGAAATGGCATGAAAGATTAAAACTAATGGAAGAAGACTCAAACCTACAAGACTCAAACCTACAAGTATCAACTCCTATGGGACTAATCTATCACTGCAAAGCACAACAACATAGCACCATCCATACGGAAACCATTGAATCTAGATATTGCCTCCACCTAAAGAAAAAGAGGCTACAACCTTTACGCCATATTGTTCGCATAGAACATCACATACATCAACAATAAGTACTAAAGAGCGATAGCACAACAGAGGACCAACACACAAGCAAAGATCGATTTGGACAGTAAAGACCGCAAGCATCGTTATACCTTAGTACGATTGAGTGGCCGAGCAAACAAGTAAAGCGATCAAACGAAGAGGAGCACTACAGGTTGAAAGAAGCAGGGGGTGTTCCTGGTACAAATAGGAAATAGCATCACCACCAAGCGTAAGCAAAATAGCATCACTACTTTCTTACCTTCAGGCATCTCGGCAACAACCCGAAGAAACCTCTACTGCTACGTAGAGGCACGAACTGAGCAGGCGAGGAAGAAATGCAGAAGTACGAACTTCCAGGTGAAGAGAATTAATTTAACCCTCTTAAATGATGCCCAAAAAATAAAGTAACTATAGAACAAAATCATCACTAAATTCATAATAGAAACACCATGAGTAACGAAAGAAACAACATGAGTTCTACTGCACCTTGTTGATGAGTCTATATGGATTCTATCTATGCTTCAGACTCTATCGACCTACATCAAAACCCATCTTGATGGATAATTAAGTTACTAATGCAATGGCAACATAAAGTTAGGTTACTAATGTAATGGCAACACACACGCATTCTTTCACATAAAGATCTAGTAATAAAGAAAGGATCTAATGTAACCCAAAAACCTAGAGAAGATACCTAGCAGTTCCATGTGCCAGCGAAGAAACCCCACAACAATTAACACTGAAGAAACCCCACAATGAAGTGTACTCACATTTTGGAATTGCCATCAGTAGGAGGGCAGTGGTCCCCTTATATTAGGTTTGAATCAGAGGCCATCAGTTCAGATCAGGGTTTCATATAAACTAATTTGGTTGCAGAACCTCAAATCGGATCTCACGCATGAAAACCAAAGAAATCTGAAAGCGACTGTTTATACCTCGATATTAGTTCTCCCCTTGAGGTTAGCAAATATGTGGAGTTGCAAATGATATATACGAATCAAAACTATGGAAGAATAAAAAAAAACTTCCAAACAAATACAACTTCGTAAGTTTAATTTTCTTTTCCAGTAAAATTTATTTGACATACATGAACATCAAGATATATCAAATACTTGAAGGACCTATTGACTGACAAATAGATCAGTGGATATCTAACAATATGCATTCGTGTGTAGTTTCATTGCACATGTGAATCACAGAACAACCGTAAGGCTTATAGGAACAATAGGCATTTTTACCTCAGATCTATGTAGTGCATTTCAGTGAACTGATTTGATTGTCATTACAAAACAATTGACC
Organism: Phyllostachys edulis; assembly: GCA_036346405.1. Lineage (NCBI taxonomy): Eukaryota > Viridiplantae > Streptophyta > Magnoliopsida > Poales > Poaceae > Phyllostachys > Phyllostachys edulis. The sequence goes on along the minus strand of CM070549.1, from coordinate 58,434,402 downwards.
TGGCATTGGAAAAGCCCAGCAAGGTAGCTGTTACTAATCATATTGGCTCCCAAGCATATGGTAAATAACCTTGTACACTTCCAACTCAATTGCATTTTGTTTCGTATGTTTTAAATTTTTAATACCTGATGAGCTAACCATGAAAAGAAAACGCTATCTATTTGTGCGAACAAAGGTTTGCCAAGCCCGTCACATTGCGTGTGGACCCACCCATGATCGAACAGGCAGACGAATAACTGGAAAAGAAATTTTTTTGTTACCTACATCAATAGTAGTACCATTCATGGAACACATGCACATGTGCTTTCCTAGCCTATTCCAAGTGACACAAATATAACAAAAAACAGTGGTGATCTTCGCATAAAAATTGGAAGCTATGAAAGAATGGATTCAAAAGGTAACAAAAATTAGTGGTGATCTTCGAAAAAAAAGGGAAAATAAATACAGAACACTTCGAGAACACTAGCAAAAAAAAATTTGGCCTTAGACGGGGGCAGCAATGGCAGCCCGAACTCTTGCGCTGCAGGAACCAAGAAACCCCAAACCCCACATATACATCAAATCTTCAACCCAATACGCTCCCAAGAACACATTCAATGGAAGTGATCGGGAGAGATAGGAGGAGGCGAAGGCGGCGCGCAACTGCAGGAATTTTGGTGGGGGGCCCCGCGTGGGAGGAAATGGGAAGGGGGCACGGAGGAGACGGACAAGGCGGCTGCGGTGGGGAAGAGGTGCCCTGGAGGGATTTTGGTGGGAGTTGGAGGCGCGGCGTGGGAGGAGATGGGGAGGAGGCGAGGCGAGGGCGGCTCATGGGTTGGAGGCGGAGACAGAGAGGGCCAATTCCTGTGGTCAGGAGCAATAGTTCATCCTTAAGCTGCAACAAGTGACGACTGACGAGCATCAGTAGATGGATGTGAGAAATTTTCTTTGAAGGTAGATGTGCGATTTTTTTGAAGAAATACACCAGAAGATGAAGCACTGAAAATCTGTAAATAAAATGTACTGCTTCATATCTCAGAAGGTTAAGTTCCTTTTGCTTCTCTCATTTTGTGTATCCTGTCACCATTTGCAACAACATTCTCATTTCTCTTATCAGTTTCTTCTACAGTAACACGGTGACAAGCCAAAATAATGAACAGTAATCCCAAATACTATCATGACAGACCTTAGCAGAAAGCCTATTGCTCACATGAAGGCTGCTTTCACCAGATACCCAATCTCTAGTTAACACAAGTCTCGAGACTCTCTCGATCATATCGTCATCCCTGACCTGCATTCCAATATTCTATTATCAGTTATACTCCTTAAAACTAAACGGACTAGGTAGCATGATTAGCACAGCTTACATTTTCAGGCTGCGCAACATATGCAGCATTCAAGAATCCGTGGTAGCCTGTGACGCATCAAGGTTTGTGCCGTTTCTCCTCCAAACCCCGTGCATCCGCCTCTCCGCGAGGAGCATGCGCAAGACCTCCTCCCCTAGACTGTCAACAGCTATCCGCAGCAGCACCAGTCATGGGTTTCAGTACCAACCAACATGATGGGAATCACAAGTTTCAGATAGGAGTGGTGGTGAAGGCAAGGGTACCTTGGTGAGAGGAGTAACGCAGAGCCGAGGCGCGGGGACTTGCTACCGGAGATATGTCTTAGAGTTGATTATAGAGATAATTATATTTTATTATATTCATAATTTATTAGATAATATGTTATCTTATTCTAAGAATAATATTGTTAATATTTATTACCAAGTATGTGATTTGATTGTGAAACTCTATATTTATTTTTGCGATGATTATTATAAAGCGATCCCTAGTCGGAAACATATGAGGACATATATGAATAGATTAGCATATGTATTGGTTGATGATCATATTTTACGAATCATAGATATAGAGATATCAAACCAATATTATGGACAAAATGTTAGCGAATATGAGGTTAGATTGACCCACCATAAGACACTGCGAAAACGTTGTATTCTTATATGTTATCAGTTGGTCTCATTTACAATGCGTATGCTATATCCTTAGACTTGAGGTCGTCGTACGTACTCGATATGTGTAGTGACTTACTTAGGGGTTGCCAAATGCTACTCTGTAACTGGGTAATTATAAAGGTAGATTTCAGGTTTGTTATGATACATGCGTCGAGGCATGGTCGATCAAGATGAGATTTTCTCCTCCATGCAACGGGAGAGATATCTCTAGGCCTCTCGAGTGATCGGATTCCAAAAATGCATGGCCATACTACTCGCGGTTAAAGAGTTAACCATAGTCGGGGAATTCGAGTCATGTGATCGAGAAAGAGTAGTCGAGCTAACCAACCAGGATGGCACATACTCGCCTTGAGTTGGACCGATATCGTGAGGCAAAGGGAAATACATATGAGATTTATTAAGGTTCATCCGATGTGATCTTTACGTATACTCAGGAGTCGGCATGTTCTGCTAGGAGCCACTACCGATTAGTGGACGAGTAGGAGTACTCAGGCCATTTCCAAGTCTACGTGAACCTATAGGGTCGCACGCTTAAAGGGCTGAGACACATTTTGGATGGTGATATGAATTCTTATGGGCCACGAGTTCCTAGTAGGCCTCAAAGTTCGAGACCCATCATGGATTTCTATATATAGAGGGACGGTGGTATAGGGTTAATGTGATTTTTTATAATTCTCGAAACCCTAGCTGTCACACCTCCCTCGCCCAAAACCACGCAGTCAGTGCTAGCACTCCGGCGCGTAGTGTCTCTGCCCTGTACGTGTGGATAACTTGGAGGCGTTGCTGCGAGGCTTCAACGCTATGACGATTTGCAACCTGTGACGGTCATGAGGAGCACTTGGTGGAGACACGAGGCTGGTACGACTACAACCGCACGAACGCGCTACATCGACTCTTCTTCTGCTGCGAGTTCACACGTCTAGTAGCAATCCCGTGATCAATTACTAGGCGGAGGTTCTTTGGTTGTGCGGTAGAATTTTTGAAATTGCGTCAGTGTAGCCTACCCGTGTTCCTATACCTGCAAGGGCGGGCAGGGCCGAGGTGGAAACGAGACGCGCACGGTGAGGTCGCAGTAACGCGGGCAGGGCCGAGGTGGAAATGAGACGCGCACGGCGAGGTCGCAGTAACGGAGGCCGGCGAGCTCGTCCATGGCAGTGTGCCAGTGTCAACCTGGAGAGGGAGAGAAAGAGTGAGCTGCGAGCAATCAAGCAATGGGGGAGGGAGAGATAGCTTTTTTTTTGAGACAGAGAGAGGAGGGAGATAGCTAAAACTAAAGCTAAGGGTGCCGTTTTCTCTATGTTCCGACGCCACAATCCTAATGTCTGGATCCTAGTGAGCCGTCGCAACCTGCAGAAATATCTCCTTTGTGGTGGTCCTCACGTCACTCCATCTGGCCCAAGTGGGCAACCACTCCTCCTTAGCATTTTATTTTTTGTTCGATGTTGTTCCACTTCTGATACTCCTACATCTGAGGAGTTTAGTCGAATTTCGCTGCAAATGAAGTTGGTGCAATTATGGAAATAACATGTACGATATCAAATGTAAAGCCGCATAAATTTAAATTTGTTCAAAACAATATATAGGATACTGTTGCATGGCGAAAAGGTAGCGTATCCACCTTCGGACTCGAAACACACCGATGGCTCTCGTTTGAAACACAGGAATTTTGCATGAATTTTATAGAAATTTCATAATTCATGCGGAAATCCAGAAAAATTCCCGCGTTGTGGCGAATCGTGGCAGGGAAACGAAGTACCAAACACCTGCTACATTCCAAACCGCCAGAACCAACTACACCTGCGCACGTAAGGCGCGAACATGACCATGCCCGCCCCCTCGAAGCCCTCCTCCTCCTCCTGTTCTTCGCCGGCGCACGTCGCCGCCGTGAGGAGCTCGCCACGGCAGAGCGGGCACGTTGCCCACGGCCGCGCCGCCAGCCACCGGTCGAGGCAGCAGCGGTGGAACAGATGCCGGCACCTGAGCACTCTCACCTCGTCGCCCTCCTCGACGCCGCTCAGGCAGAACGCGCAGTGCTCCGCCGCAGCTTCTTGCTCCGCTCCGTACTGCTTACCGTACCGCTCCACGGGGAGCTCTCGGTCGCGTTGCTCGGTGGAGGACACCACCTTGAGAAGACTCTTTCGCATGGACAGGCGGAACGACGCCGAACGCGCGAGCCCCGCGAGGCGGCGGCCAACGTCGGCTGCGACGGCGACAAGGAGGGACAGGAGGTGCGGGAGCGTGCCAGGGCTTGGCATTGTGATTGTGTATTGAGTGGTTTCCTCAAGTGGCTTGTGCTGTGCTGTTTACCTAGTGCTGTGTGTGAGTGGGAGCTTTCACGATTTATAATGCAGGACAAACAAAGATGATCATGTGAGATGAGGATGCTGATGGCCTCGTGGCCATCTTTACTCCACCGTCAACGTCAAAAACAAGAAACATTGGCTGTCTCCAAGTGTTGTAGACGCGGTTCCCTATTTTTTGTGTGCAAAATGGCAAGTTAGATACATTTTTATCTATTTTTCGATGTCTATTGCTTAATTGTTAAGTGTTCTAGATTTGTATCCCTATTTTTTTACAAAGAAGCAAGTAGTAGATGCATTCTCTACGTTTTTTCATATCTTTACTGCTTATTAGGTCAATCACTCCACTAATGAAAGCCATGCCGCCACAACCAGCACGTTCGCCGGTTTGGGATTACATTGTACTCCACACTGAAGCGGTCAGAAAAGAATTTTTATCAGGCATTACATATCTAGAGGCCCAGGGTCTAATCATCAGATACTGTAATCCACAGGGTCAGCTGATATTTTGTGATTGAAGAAACAGATGGCCCAAAAGGATCCCAAAAATCATGTCAATTGATTCTTGCAACTTGGGATAGGTTTATCAACTCCATCTGGGCATGCATTCTCTGTATGGCTACATGATACAAGAGACCACATACCAGCAGGTTCATTCGGCCATACCAAGGTGTATGGACAGACAGACGCATCATGCATGCAGAAGTCTAGATCATAAATTGTTGGTTCCACCATAAAAGCAGAGAAATGCGGGTGACCACAACTACTCAACAAGGAAAATAGCAGTAGTGACTAGTGAGTACATAGCACACATCAATAAATAAAGGACCAGTCAATCCAAGTATAAGTTTCTTTGTCCATAAATCACAGCAGGATGGTTCCAGTAACATACATGCAGCACAAGTTCCGGAACAAACTGTTCTGGCAATTACATGAATTATTCAATAGAAATTACATGGACATCCTTGCCATGAAGACTGATAACAAGCAGGAGCATCTTAGCCTGGGGGCCAGTTCATCTGCCTGCCTCCAAGGAGATGAACATGGATGTGGTAAACAGATTGACCTGCAAAAAAAGATTCAGGTGGCTGATGGGTAAGTGGTCGAACAAATAGGTGCTCTAATCTAAGGGTAATGAAATGGGACGTACATCCACTAGGGCCATCATTGATGACAACACGATAGCCATCTTCAAGTCCTTCTTGCTTTGCAATAACTTTTGCAACATAGAGGAGGTACCCTAGTATCTCTACATGCCTCTCTTCTGCCTGGGAAGATGGCACAGATGAGATACGTTTTTATTTTCGAGGACAGTAAATTTCAGGAATATTTATAGATCATATTATATGATGCGAACGGTTGACTTAAAATGGAAATCGCAAACTGTTATAATCGATGAACAGTTAAGCACTACCTTTGAAAGGCCAGTCAGTCCATCCTTGACTTTGGGAATGATTAGGATGTGTGTTGGAGCTTGAGGATTTATGTCTCTAAAAGCCAAAACCTGGAAAATGAACCCACAGTTCATATCCTTTCATAAGCAGAGTTCACAAGTTCTATGGAGAACTAAGAAAGATGAACAGAAGTGTTCAGTCGAAAACATAAGATGCATAACATGCATGGTCACTGTATAAAACCTCTTTGATTGTTCTTTTTTTTAGAATCTTGATTGTTCTAATTCGAAGAAGCCAACTGTAGAAGAATAACAAAGTCCACAAAACAAGAGAACATGTGGGTCTAATTATTAGCTTTTTTCCTTAAATAACATGTTTTCTTATCTGAAACCCACAAACTCAACTGCAGCTGGAAAATTAGACAACTCTTGAGGTTTAACTATATTTTAAAGTCCAATCGTTGGTGCCTGCAGTTCAAGAGTGGCTTTAACAACACTAGTAAGTAGCAACAGCTTTATAGCTGGGACAGCTCATTTGTCTAGTCCTCTAGTTAACAAAATGAAACTATCCAAGTTTCTAAAGCAAGTGTATCTGTGTATGTAGTCCTTATAGCAGAATATAATTAATGCATCTCATCCCAAGTTTTTAAGGGATTGCTTGGCACACATGCATAGGTACTAACAAACTTCCTTTTTTTTCCTAGTGAACACAATGTGTGTGCCTCTAGCTAGGTGCTGAAGCAGAAGTCTTGAAGTTTATCAATTTCATTTCTCTTCTAGCCTAGCTGGACGTCATGCATTTCAACACTCATTGAGGAAATTTTGCATATATAGTGGTAGGGGAAACCGGTAATCAATCAAGTTTTCACGAAAAGTTATTTTCAACCTAATTGAATATAGAGAAAAGCAATAGTACATAATACCTTCTCATCCTCATACACCACAGTGGAAGGTATTTCCTTATTGATGATCTTGTCAAATCTGCAGAATGCAGATGCAATAAATTTCATAAACTTATTCACTTGCTCAAAGGCTTTGCTGTGCATAGTTCAGATGCTCTACTTCCACATTTTCTTAGGCAATAGTTGATCAATTCAGCAGGTCAATTCTGCTACTGAGAAATAACCGACACTGTAATTATTAATAGCACCATCTCTCATTGACCCAGGCCATGTTACTTCATCAACAAATTAATTACTGCACATGCGAGGCTACGATTCATAGTGATGTGGAGATTACAAATTTGGCCAACCTTGGCACTACATTTGCTACACATCTAGTAACATGTACATATATATTTGTCTATATTCTACCCAAAAGTAGGGCTGGACAAAACCGGTTTTAAGCAGTTTGGGATGAAAACCCAGCCCAGCCCGTAAATGATCACGTTATGTGGTTTGGGCAGAGCGGGTTTCATGGGTTAGACGGGTTGCTCTGTGCTGTTGCTGGTGGTAGTTGAGCCTGGCTAAGAATGCAGTAAGTTTTGATGGATGCAAGCTAGAACTATTCTCCTTCTTCCTTGAGTCGCCTTCATCAGAAGCAAGCAGGTGCCGCCATTAGAGGATGGAAGTAGAATCCAAGGGCTGGCGGCAAGATGCTGCAGATCGAAAAAAACTCTGCCGTCGTTGAGAGAACCCTGACCACTGCTGGAGTCGCTTCTCGCCTCCTGACCTCCTTAACGGCGACACCATTATCGCAGCCGCCTCGCCAGAGATGGAATTTCTCACTGGATGAGAGACCGGAGGTGATTCACGACCACTACAGTGGGGAGGACGTGGTCATCAGCGACGATGAGGACTCGCGACAGATAAGGTCAATCAAAACATGGTTGTGCCGCAATATTTGAGGTCTCGATCTGCATCTCCCAACTTCACAAGAGATGGGGGCCAGAGACGGGTTCGCCGGTTTATACGGTAATCCAACCCAACCCGTGCACAGGTTACAAAGCCGGTTTGGTTTGGGTCGGTTCCGTGGGTTGATCGGTTTAGCCCAAACTGCGAAGACCCCTACCCAAAAGTATTCAGGGCTCATTAGTTAGCAGTAGTCCATCAGCATAATACAAGAGAGCGCATTCTTACAAGCATAAAATGGGTAGGATCCGGGCACAGCTTTAGTTCTTAGGTTCCAGAAATGTTGACCAATGTACCAAACATGAATTTCCTTAAATTACTTCCTATGGTGATATGGTTGCACATGAGTCATAAATGTTACTGGGTAAACATGCACCACCTAGGTAGAGAAGTTAACCTTAACAAAGCCAAAGTGGGTACAGCTGCGAATCAATAAACAGGGTATAGTGCAACAGTTCATTAACTGACGAGCTAGTGCTACTGTGCTAGTCTCCTGTACTGTACACCCCCGTTGCATATTTGGGGAAGCTCCCGTTTGCACACTCCCACGTTTGCACACCGCGTCATCTTTTAGTTGGATAAGGACTCTAATCCATAATGAACTAACTGACGATCTCCCAGCGCCATAGAACCATTGGGCAAAGATGGGCACAAAACCAGTTCACCGATCCTGCAATTCCCATTTACAAGAACTAATTCTGCAATTCACACACAATTACTCGAGATAGGAGTGATAAATCACAACCTAACATGTGAAACTACCCAAATCTATATTCCCCAACGCACCAATAGATCGAGCAGCCAACACCGGACGAGCTACGATTGCCACAGATTAGTGCGGGTTTTGCGACAGGAGGAGAGAAGAGGGCAGGGGGCTCACATGGTGGGGTTGTCGTTGGGCACGGCGGCGAGCGCCGCCTCCTTCTCCGACGCCATGGTGAGGGACCGAGAACCAAGTGGTCGCCGCCAGGAGGTAGGTTCCGTAGATAAAGATCACGAGAGGCCGAAACCCTCGTTTTCCTCGTTAATTTACAGTTTTACCCTTCCAGTTTTGTGCCGGGCCGCATCGCAGCTGCTCGGCGTGCCTAGGACTTCCCGGTCAAATCGCAACCTAACATCTCAGAATTCAGAGCCTGGCACTGGTTTGCGCAAGTGAATGTAGAAAGCGGACTGCAACGAAGTGTGATTACAGTGGCATAACGTAAACAAGGACATCAGTTAGTTTTAGGGGTTGTTTGGGACGGTTTCGGCTTTTCATTAGGAAAAGTCAGATGTCATCCTAAACGGACGGCTTTCTCCAGTCGTTTTTGAAAAAGTCAGAAGTGTTTTCAATGTGGGGAAACTAGAAGCCGCCTTGTGGCAGCTTCCACGGCTTCAGTGGGATGGGGTTCCGAGTTTGCCCCTAGAGTTGGATTAATTGACCCCCTCCTACCACGTATATAATCCAAAATCCCACCCCTCTATCCCCATTCCCCACCAACCAGCTCCCTCCTCCTTCGCACCTGAACAGCTGAACCCTAGCCACGTGCTGCCTCCTCCGATCGGATCCCTCGTCCTCCGCCCTCGACTGCCTTCCCCAATCGGCCTCCTCGGTGACCTCCTCCTCCTCCCTCCCTCGCCATCGCCCTGACTTCCCTCGCCCTTCCCGCTCATTCTCTCACCCCTCCCCTCCTCTCTCTCCCACCTAGGGATAGCAATCGGGCACAGCGGGTACGGGTAGTGCTCGCCTATACCCATACCCCGCGACCCTGATTTCCCCCCACTGGCATGCCCGTGAAGGACGACAGACGAATAACCTCGCCCATACCCGTCGCCCGCGGGCATGCCCATTTAACCGTGAACATTTGAAAATGTAATGTGGATGAGGCACCATATTCACACATCAACAAATCAGTAACAAAGGGTGAAGTTTTTGCAACAAGTGAAGGCACCAAATTATGCGATGATAAGAAAGGTATAGTAAAAAAAAAAAAAGCATGCTGACTTTGCAACAAGTGAAGTTTGAACAATGCATAATTCAACAACTGAAAATGGAAATACAAAAGGCCCCTTCCATGCTCCAGGCACCCGGCCGGTTCGACAAAGTCACAGAGGCCTTAGTTCAAGATTAAACAGCTCATCACACATTCAACAACTAAAATGGAAATACAACAGTGCATCACACATATGAGAGTTGAACACAAATATGAGAGTTGCTGGTAAGGTTGCACATGTTTGTTCAGAACTTCAGATGACTATTGATGGATAAAATTCATGGTTCAGACTACAAAGCAAGAGGCCAAATAAAATTCTTGGTCTGGGATTCTGGATCATCTCAACATGACATATTGAAAGGAACTATGACAGATTGAACCCATGACCCAGGAACTCATCTCATCTCATCTCATCTCATGACTATGACTATCTCATGACTATCTCAACTATGACAGTTTGCTCCGGATCATCTCATCTCAACTATGACTATCAAATTTAGCAAATCATATAACTCAAACAAGAACCCAGGAACTATGATAGATTGAAAGGAAAATGAATTTCCACACTTGAATAAATTAATGCACAAATTTTCTCTAGCACTCATCCAGATCTGCACCAAAAACCCCCTCTTCATTCACCATCTTCTCCCAATTAACATCATCAGTTCATTAGTGAATCTGTACCGGCGTTGAGGTCTTGAGGAGGAAGCCCAGCGGGAGGACCGGAGGAGGGACTCGGGCCGAGCTTTAAGGTCAGCTGGGCACCTGGGCGGGAGGAGGGAGTCGGTCCGACTTTGAGGAGGAGGCCAGGCGGGAGGAGGCGACTGAGAGCGAGGAGGGGCGGCGACCGGGAGGAGGACGGGGACGGCGGTCGATCGAGAGGAGAACAGGGTGAAGTGATGGATCTGGATGTGGATTGTGGAGTGCTTGAGCGGTGGCGACCTGGTGTGAGGGGGATAGCTGGGCATGACTCGTGGGGAGGAGCGGCGGCAGGGTGGAGCCTGGGGGCGGCAGTCGGCTGGGAGGAGGATGTGGGACTAGGAGGCACCGATCGGAGGATGATGAGGTGGATCTTGATTTCGCGTGTTGGTAGCTAGTGAGGCGAGTGGCGGCGGGGAATCGGGGCTTGGGGAGACTGGTAAGTGACCGAGTGACTATAGTACTGAGTCACTAACTAACTCTACTAGGGTTTTAGCCTTTTAGTGGTAATATTGACTGTGGCCCACCTATCAGTATTGGTTGTAGGTAAACGGGTGAGATGGGTACAGGTGGAGCTTACCCATGCCCATGCCCGTTTACCCAACGGGCAGAGAGTTTTCCCTATTTTCATGCCCGTGGGCAAAGAAAACAGCCCATGCCCGGCTCCATTAGGGTATTTACCCTGCGGGTACGCGGGTAATTAGGCATAATTGCCATCCCTACTCCCACCCGATCTGGCGACCGACCAAGGTGACCGCGCAATGGTTGACGACGGAGGTGGTGGCGGTGCAGCGACAGAGCACCCGCCCTAGATCTGGTGATCAACCGAGGCAAGCACGCAACAGATGGTGATGGAGAGAGTGGTGGTGCGACGGTCAGAGATGGACGATCTTGCAAAGATGAATTTTTTTGTAACAATTTTTTTCTTGAAAATTCACATATTGGCTACAAATTTCTTGAAATCGAAATGGATCTAGTCCAGCTACAACAAACGCCAAACAAAAAACCAAAATTATCGTTAGTTGCCGCCAATTGCCGTTAGTTGACATTAGTTATCGTTAATTGTCATTAATTAAGGTTAATTGTTGTTAATTATCATCAGTTATCGTTAATTGCAGTTAATTGTTGTTAGTTGTAATTAATTATCGTTAATTGCCGTCATTTGCCTCATGTGCGTTTCAGACATTACCCAACCCAGAAGCTATAGCCATACCAAACAAACCCTGCTCTTGCACTTCAAAATTTCACTTTTGGGGGGAAAAGGAATAAAGAACAAGAAAATGGGGGAACAGGAAGGAGAATAAGCATCCTGCATACATTCTTTTTCATTTTTTTGTAAAAGAAATTCACATCATGAGCAAAATATGTTGTGTGTTTAACAACTGATGTATTGTTGATCACCAGTTCACCACTAGAGTCAAAGGCTGCTTGCTACCTACTACCAATCTACCATTCTAGAAACGCCGAGTTATTTGGAGCCCGGAGAATTTTGGAATGTCCAATTGATTATGCTTTTAGATGGATTCAAAGGTCCAAGGAGCGGAAACCGCCATGAAGTTGACCAACAAGCCATGCTTAGGTTGGTTGCCCTGTGTGTTTCTTGCCTGCTGGAACGGCAAAACAAAGATCCAGATGAAGTTTAGATATATGTTAGTATGTACTATATGATATTGCTATTAGTTTACTCGCGGGTCAATTATTAATTTATTATCTGATAATCGAGCAAGATAGAAGCTTCTTATGGTGCTTGTTGATTTATGATTCGTATGTCCGAATTTTCTAATATGGAAGTATCTGAAATATGCTATATTAGCGGATTAGTTTCCTACGTGGACTCTAAATCCTTTTGCACCTTTATATACCTTTTGTAAGCCACACGGGGAGAGTAGACGCCTCATTGTAATCCCCTGCGTTTTGTAAACACTCCTCATATAGTGATTATCGTCGGTTGACGTCCGTGGTTTTTTCCCGCAAAGGTTTTCTACGTAAAATTTGTGTCTCTTTTATCTCTATTTTTTGAACAAGTGGTATCAAAGCTATCAAAAGATTAGGGTTTGAGAGATAAAAAAACAGATCCAAACAACCGGCGCCGCCGTCTCGCGAGCACGTCTTGATCTCCCGTCGCGCGTTGCTCCCGAGGGCAGAGCTCTCGCGCGTGTACGCGCCGGCCTCGGTCCAAGCGGCGCCAGCATCGCTCCTTCGTTCCTTCGGTGCCAGCATCGCGTGCGGTGCCATCAGCCGAGTCCAGTGCACACGCTTCGAAGTCAGCAGACCAATCGTCGAAGGGCCGAAGCGACGAGCGATTGAAGCCACCGAGCGGCAGCGCGCCTCCTCGCCTCGATCCAAGACCTGCGCGCGTGCGTGCGTCATCCACAGTAGACCAAGACCAAACCAAAGCAATAGACAACTCCAACGGCACAGGTTCAAGAAGATTCCTTTCTTTATTTTTTAATCTATCACCAAAGCAAGCCTTCCTGTTAGATCAGAGCACGTGGAGGTCCAAGATTCCACAAATTTTGCTACGTGCACACAAGAAGCGTACCAGGAGATTCAAAGATCTTTGATTTCGAAGGTGTACCAAAGAGATCGTGATTTTTACTAGATTTACACGGATCAGTACCAGTAATTTCAGAATTTATTCCCTATGGCAACTTTGAAGTATGGTCTTCTACTCCTGGGTCGAGACATAAGATTTTCGCTGTGGCAAGTCAAGATGAGGGTTGTGTTGGCACAGATAGATTTAGATGATGCGTTGGAAGAATATGAGAAACAACCTATCACATAGACTGTAGATGAGAAGCATAAAGACCGTAAGGCTTTATTTCAGATTCACCTTCATCTATCAAATAATATTTTGCAGGAGGTTTTGAAAGAGAAGACAGCTGCTGCATTATGGCTGAAGCTAGAACAAATTTGCATAGCAAAGGATCTCACCAGCAAGATGCATCTCAAGTAGAAGTTGTACTCTCACAAATTGCAAGAAGGAGGATCTGTGCTTGATCATCTTTCGGTGTTTAAGGAGATCGTTGCCGACCTAGAGTCGATGGAGGTAAAATATGATGATGAGGATTTGGGTCTTATTCTTTTGTGCTCCCTGCCTAGTTCTTTTTTAAATTTCAGAGATACCATATTATATAGTAGAGATACTCTCACTCTTAATGAAGTTTATGAAGCTTTGCATGCTAAGGAGAAGATGAAACAGATGGTACCATCTGAAAATTCAAGTTCACAAGGAGAAGAGTTGTTTGTTCGTGGCAGGCAAAAGGAGAAGAACTCAAACAATGGATCTCGAGGCAAAAGTTCGAATGGCTATAAGAACCGGTCAAAATCCAGAGGTAGGTATAAGTCGTGCAAATATTGCAAGAAAAGTGGGCACGACATCTTTGGATGCTGAAAGTTGCAGAATAAAGAAAAGAAAATTGGCTATTATAAGCCAAAAGATAAACCAAATGATGAAGGTAAAGCCTCCCTTGTTGCTGATGATAGTTCTGATGGAGAAGTTCTTGTTGCCTTTGCTGGATGTTCTATGACCAATGATGAATGGATTATTGATTCTGTCTGTACCTTTAATATGTGTCCTAATAAGGATTGGTTTGCCACCTATGAACCTATTGAAGGTGGTACTATGTTGATGGGTGGTAACTCATCTTGCAAGGTTGTAGGAATTGGTTCAGTTCAGATCAAGATGTTTGATGGCATTGTCAGAACTTTGACAGATATGAGGCATATTCCAGATTTGAAAACGAACCTCATCTCTTTGAGTACTCTTTATACTAAAGGGTACAAGTATTCTGGTGAAGGTGGAGTTTGAAGGTGTCAAAAAGCTTTCTTGTTGTGATGAAAGCTGATATTAAATCTGTCAATCTATACCATCTGCGAGGTACTACAATATTAGGTAATGTTGCTGTAATTTCAAGTTCATTATCTGATTCTGATGCTACTAATCTTTGGCATATGCGTCTTAGGCATATGAGTGAAATTGGTTTGGCAGAATTGACATTGAGAGGACTTCTTGATGGACATAGCATCGGCAAGCTGAAATTTTGTGAGCATTGTGTGTTTGGCAAACACAAGAAGGTGAATTTCAATACTTCAGTTCATACTACAGAAGGTATTTTGGATTATATGCATTATGATTTATGGGGGCCATCTTACAAGACATCGCTAGGAGGTGCTCGTTATATGTTAACAATTATTGATGATTACTCTAGAAGAGTGTAGCTTTATTTCTTGAAGTATAAGTCAGAAGCATTTTCAGTATTTAAAGAGTGGAAAACTATGGTTGAAAGGTAAACTGAAAAGAAGGTAAAGAAGCTTCGCACTGATAATGGGATGGAATTCTGTTATAATGAATTTGAATCATATTGCAAGACTGAAGGCATTGTTAGTCACTACACCGTTCCCCATACTCCTCAACAAAACGGTGTAGCTGAGCGTATGAACAGGACAATCATTTCTAAGGCCCGTTGTATGTTGTCAAATGCAAGTTTGCATAGACGTTTTTGGGCTAAAGCTGCTTCCACTGCTTGCTACCTTGTTAATCGATCACCCTCTATTGCAATTGAAAAGAAGACTCCAATTGAGGTATGGTCTGGTTCTCTAGCAAATTATTCAAAATTGAGTTTTTGGTTGTACTGCTTATACTCATGTTGATAATAGAAAATTAGAGCCTAGAACTGTTAAGTGCATCTTTCTTGGTTATAAATCTGGTGTTAAAGGATACGAGTTGTGGAATCCTAAAACAAATAAGGTTGTGATTAGCAAAAATATTGTCTTTAATGAATCTGCTATGCTACATGATAAACTGCCTACTAATGTTCCCGTTGAGAGTGAGCAGAATTCAAGTGTTCAGGTGGACCACTTTGTTGGTTAAGATAATACATCAGATAAGGAAAATAATGTTGTTCATGATGCACCTATTGTTGAGCAGCCACCACAATGGTTCATTGCAATTGACAGGCCTAGGAGGGAGATTAATCCACCCAAGAGATTGATTGAAGAAGCTAATATTGTTGCTCATGCTTTGAGTGTGCCAGAGACCACCGAAGAGGTAGGCGGCGATGAACGGTGGTAGCGTGGTGGTGATGGACAGCGAGCGGCACGCATATTGGTATGAGTAGGCAGCGTCGAGGCTGCAGGGCCTGAGCTTGGGCAACATGAGGAAGTCGTGGTCCAACGACTCTCTCTAGCTACGCCAGCGTGGGGGACAAAGACGGCGCCCACCACACACCCAAGCTCCTTCCGCTGCATGCACCACCACCACGCCTCAAACCTCAGCACAATCGGCGCGTTGTTGCATGCTCACGCACCACCCACGACCGAGGCCAACATTGATGAGGACATCACGAGTTCCCACATGCAAGATTCAACTAATATACACGGTCCAATGACGCGCCTATGCACGTCGCCTTGGACAATAGGTGAATTCATTTCTTGAGCAAATTAATTATTTAATTATAGAACAAATGATATTGCCTAATGTTGTTGTTTTTGTGTTACGACATGCGATAGAATTATTGGAGAAGATGTTGAACAAGAATGGGCCGAGGAGAGAATGAACACTAGTCTCTATGTTATGCGCCAAGAGGGAGTACAAAAGGATATGGCAATCAAGAAAATTCCATGCCAAAATGGGCTGCTACCTGTGCATGCATGCAACTAGAGAGAAACAGAAGGAAAACTTGGTCAGCACAGTTATTTTGCTACATGAGGAATACATGGAATTTTTTGCATGGCATGCGAACTATCAGGGAGAGAGAATAATTGCATGCTATCTCCACCACCAAACCAGGAGAGAAAAGAGGGTCAATTTAATTTGTTGCCGCACTGCACTTTGCACCTTTCCTATTTTTATGGCGCCAACAAAAGGAATCCTGTGTATGCATGCATGCATGCAGACCATGGCGCACAATAGTGCAAGGAATTAGTATATCTTGGCCTGTGTGCCCCTTTTACTCCTCATACTTTGGTTTTGTTTTAGCCACTGCTATTGTAAAGACACTTTGCCGCAAAACTTGAAGTCTCAATTCAATCATTCATCGTTGAGTGGTTTCTTCCGCTGTTGCTCTAGCAATTCCCGTTGAATTGTTCGGGCCATTCTTCGTGAAGAGGCCAGTCGTATTTTGACACAGTTGATAACCAATTGAGGAATGTTTTAGCGATTGTGAGGTTGCTGGTCGAGTTCTTGGATCGTGGTTAGCCTCCCTTTTGTGAAAGTCACGACTCGCCGCTCTAGGGATTTCTCCTACGACAGAAGATCGGGACCAACTTTGTATGCATGCATCTTAAGTTGAGGTGTGTGCGTATCAGGTGGTATCAGAGCCTACGTTGCCTGTAGGAATTCATCTATCCCCTAGCTTTGTAGTTTAATTTCTGTTTTACCTAAAGTTCAGAAATTTTCCATACAAAAATACCCAAGTCTAAACCTGTTGTTGCTTTCAAGATGTTGATTTCAGTTTACTTAATTGAATTTGTGTTCGTACTTGTCGTGCCTAGTTGCTAGCCATCATCGTTGTTAAAGCACAAAACCCCCACACAAAAAATCTAAGTTCTTGCTGTTTATCAAGTTCATCTTCTTTCTGTGTCTCCATATTTTTTTGTCCAGAAATTTCCCTCTGTGCAGTAGTCACTAAAACATGAACATCTCTCTCACCAGAAATCCAAATCAATTGAAACAAAGTTTGTTGGGTTCCTGACTAGTAGACAAGTACTTGTTCGGCTGGACAGTATGGAGAATCATATTGGAGGAATTGAAATACAACTTGAGCGAGTTGAGCATACTCCCCCAAGATAGCACCCACCGCCTCGAGGCCCTCGAGATCGAGTTGGAGCAAATCATAGTGTTGTTGCCGCCCTTCTCTAACCATGGGCAAATTTGAATGCCACATTTCAGCATGCTGCCCATGAGGAGGTGAATGTCAACTATATGGCTAACAATGGAGAAGACCTTGATTTCAACCGTGATTGGCAACGTCTTGTGCATAATCGTCGAGGAATGGGCGGTAATGGAGGACATGCGCCTCATCATCATGGGGAGAGAAGAGATGATGGTTTGGGTAAGATTAAATTAACCATTCCATCATTTGATGGTAAATATAATCTGGAATCATACCTTGATTGGGAATTGCAAGTGGAGCAAAAGTTCAGCTGTCATGACTTTCCTGAAAATAGAATATGTGCTACTACTAGTGAATTTACAAATTATCCTTCTATTTGGTGGAGTCAATTTAAAAGAAGGGATGATGCACCTCGCACGTGGGATGAGTTGAAAAGGGTAATGAGATCTAAATTTGTTCCTTCTTATTTTGAGCGTGATGTGATTAATAAGTTACAGAGATTGAATCAAGGTAGTAAGTCTATCGAGGAATGCTATCAAGAACTGCGGCATGATCCGTGCTAATATAGAGGAGCAAGACAATGCGAAGATGGCTAGGTTTCTTGATGGGTTGAATAAGGAGATTCAGAATATACTTGATTTTTGTCATTACAATTCTTTGAATGAGCTATTCCACTTTGCTTGTAAGGCTGAAAAGCAGGTGCATGATCAGAGGCAAAGCTACACTAGGACGAACCACAACTATTCCAGCTCCTCCACACCATGGAAACCTTCAAGTTCATAGCTTAAGAAGCCCAAAATCAGTTCATGACGCAGCACAGATGGCTTGCTGATTGCTCCTAGCTGAGTGACGCAGCACAGCGTCACTCAGCTACGAGCAATCAGCAAGCCATCCCAATTGTTCATCACATAGACCTACTGATTCGAAGAAGACCGCTACTGTCCTAGCCAGAAGTTCATCATCCATAGCTTCTATGGGAATGTTTCAAGGGGCACTACATGCGTAATTGCCCAAATCAATGAGCCCTCATCATATGGGAGGATGGTGAGTACACCTTGGCTAGTGAGGTAGAAGAGGAAGAATCTGATGATGAGTTGGAGTATAATTCTAGTTCTGAGTCAGAGGAGATCACCTTTGATGCAAGTCGCACAAGCCTGATTGTTTGTAATGTTCTTAGCTCTCAAATGGAGAAAGCTGAGAAGGGGTAGCACCACAATTTATTCCAATCAAAGTTTGTTATCAAAGAGCATTTGTGCAAGGTAATAATTGATGGTAGAAGCTGAAACAACATTGCGAGTTCAGAGATGGTTGAAAAGCTTGGCTTGACCACTCGATCACACCTGCAACCGTACTACATTCAATGGTTCAACTCTTGTGGCAAATTGAAGGTAATGGTGATGGTACGTGTGCACTTTTTTGTTGGTACCTATTCTGATTTTGTGGACTGTGATGTGGTGCTGATGCAAGCTTGTGCATGACTACTTGGGAGGCCATGGTAGTATGATAAGGATACTACACATTATGGGCGTTCCAACAAGTACTCTTTTATGCACAAAAATAAGAAGGCCTCACTTGTTCCGATGTCACCAGAGGAAATTCTCAAAGATGATTTAGATAGGGCTGAGCGTGAGAGAAAAAAATGAGAGATGAGCGACATCCACAACATAGAAAGTGAGAGCCACCAGCCTAATTTGAGAGAAAAAAAGAGGAACGAGTGAAAAGAAAAAAGAGATACAACTTAAGAGACAAGTTCTTCTAGCCACAAAGAAAAAGATACGGGAGTTAGAAACTCATCCTCAAGAGTGCTTTGCACTTGTGTGCAAAGATACATTCTTTACTACTGATGCTTTACCCTCTACTTTGCCTGTCTCAGTTGTTTCCTTGATGCAGGAATTTGCGGATATATTTCTGAATGAGATACCGACGGGTTTGCCACCATTGCAAGGGATAGAGCATGAGATTGACTTGATTCTAGGGGCATCTTTGCCTATCCGTCCTTCATACCGCACCAACCCTGAGGAAACAAAAGAAATTTAGCGCCAAGTGCAAAAACTTCTCGATAAAGGGTACGTGCGCGAAAGTTTAAGTCCATGCGTTGTTCCTATTTTACTTGTACCAAAGAAAGATGGATCATGTATGATGTGTATAGATTGTAGGGCTATCAACAATATTATTGTTCGTTATCGACATCCTATCCCTAGGTTAGACTATATGATTGATGAATTGAGTGACTCTACTGCCTTTTCTAAGGTTGACTTGCGTAGTGGTTACCACCAAATTAGAATGAAGCTAGGTGATGAATGGAAAATTGTTTTTAAGACTAAATTTGGATTGTATGAGAGGTTGGTCATGTCATTTGGTTTTACTAATGCACCTAGTACATTTATGCGCTTAATGAATGAAGTAGTGAGAGCTTTTATCGAAAAGTTTGTGGTGGTTTACTTTGATGACATATTTGTTTATAGCAAGTCCCTAGATGAACATTTGCATCATTTACGCCAAGTTTTTGCTGCTTTGAGGAAGACATGCTTATTTGCTAATCTTGAAAAGTGCACCATCTGCACGGATCGAGTAGTGTTTCTTGGTTTTGTTGCGACTGCCAAGGGAATTGAGGTGGATGAACAGAAGGTGGAAGCTATTCGGGCGTGGCCTGCACCTACAACAGTCACACAAGTGCGAAGTTTTCACGGACTTGCTGGTTTCTACCTCCAGTTCATGAAGGATTTCAACACGCTTACTGCCCCACTCAATGAGTTGACAAAGAAAAATGTGCCTTTCAAGTGGAGAAAAGCACAAGAGGATGCCTTCAACACGCTAAAAGATAAGTTAACCAATGCACCACTTCTACAACTTCCTAATTTTGATAAAACTTTCGAGATAGAATATGATGCTAGTGGTATTGGAATTGGAGGTGTTCTCGTGCAAGATAAAAAAAGGCCATTGCTTATTTTAGTGAAAAGCTTAGTGGTCTAACTTTCAACTACTCAACATATGACAAATAATTATAGGAAGAAGTCCATTCTACCCCCTCAAGTATCGACGTGCGGATACCTAACCCCCTGGAAAAAAAAACCCGGCCCTTTGACACTCGGTTGCAAAACTGCACAACGTGCCCCTCCATTTGTTTAGATGCGGTGGTTTTCTTGATGTGGCGTCTGGTCGAGCGGTTTCG
The DNA here is from genome assembly GCA_036346405.1 of Phyllostachys edulis. Taxonomy (NCBI): domain Eukaryota; kingdom Viridiplantae; phylum Streptophyta; class Magnoliopsida; order Poales; family Poaceae; genus Phyllostachys; species Phyllostachys edulis. The sequence continues at coordinate 58,414,183 of CM070549.1, read as the reverse complement.
CTTGGTCGACTAAGTGGAGCCGGCTTTGGCACTGGACCCACTTGTAAGTGAGCCCACGCCTTCTCTCTTTTCCTCCATTGCTCCTCTCACGCTTCTTTGTCTAGCTCTCTTCTTCTTTGTTCCTTCCTCTTCTCTCAAAGATCTCTCTCCGCTCGTCCGCCTTGGCCTCGCCTCCCACCTTGTCCACACGCGCCGCCTCCTCGCCCACGACCCGCACCTCGTCGCACCGCCTCCTCGAGGAACCTTGCCTTCCTCGCCCGCGCTCGGATCTCACCTTCCTCGCCTCCCACGACCAGATCCACGCCCCCACCATGAAGTTCCCCTCACCGCGCCACGCATGGTGATGCCGACGATGCAAAGACAAAGAAGAAAGCCTCCTCGAGCAATTGCGGGGCAGATGGTGGTCGTCTGCCGTCCGCCAAGAGCCCAAGCGGTGGCGAGGGGGCCGTCGCGAGGTCGCCCAGAGCACGCCGAGACCTCCTCTTCTTTTCCCCACTTCTCCAGCCGATTGCTCGCTGTGGTGCTCTCCATGCCGCCGCCCTTTCTTCCCGCGCCCGGCTGCCACCACACCTCCATGGCTACCGGATCTGGCGAGGGGCCCGTGGCGAGGTCGGCGACGGCGAAGCGAGGTGGTTTTTCTGCAGAGCCGGAGAAGCGGCGGGCGACGACGACGAGGCGGAGCGGTGGGGCGCTGCGGATCGCGGTCACCAACTCCGAGTAGGGGAGACGATAAAGATCTCAACTCCATCGCCGCGTCTTCCCGCCGCTTACCTCGCCGAAGCGCCGTGAACAACTACACCGCGCCCATGTCGCGGTCACCGATGGACTCCTCGTCGCCGACGGCTTCGTCAACGCGTCTAGCTCGCCACCAACCTCGTCGACCTCGTTGCGGCGGCTTTATCCGAGGCGCGCCGCCGTAGTCGGCAGAACCACACAACCAAGATCTACGCACTGGCCGTCACGAAAATTGCCGCCAACTAGCGTGGCGACGCGAGCGAGGCTAGTGGCGATGATGGTGTGCGCCTATCCTCCGCGTCGGCCATTGCGCCGCCCCATCTCAACATCTCGCGGACCTCTGTGGCGGTGGCGGCGCAAGATGGCGTGCGGCTCCTCCACGGTGTGTCGTCGCCGCGCCTCGCCTCCACAGCGCCAACCTCACCATCCTCGGCCGTGAGCGACCACCGCGCCATCCACCTCGTCGACTTCGATGTTGGCGTTTTGGGCCACCTCGCAGTCACCGACCTCTCTTCACGGCCACCTCCATGACCGTGGCGCCTAGAGCTCCCCTGCATTGCTTCTCCTTCTTCTTCTTTGTTTCTTTCTTCTTTGTGACACTTACACTTGGGACCCATGTGGAAAAAGTCCATTCTTTGTCCGAGTTAGCAGCCGACGTGGCAAAACCGCTCTGACCGGACGCCACATCAGCAAAACCACCGTACGAAACAGCCAGAGGGGGCACGTTGTCTGGTTTTGCAACTTCGGGGTGTCAAAGGGCCGGTTTTTTTTCCAGGGGGTTAGGTGTCCGCACGTCGATACTTGAGGGGGTAGAATGGACTTCTTCCATAATTATATGCATTGGTTAGAGTATTAGAAACATGGCAACATTATCTCTGGCCAAAGGAGTTTGTCATACATTCAGATCATGAATCATTAAAGCATATTCGTAGCCAAAGTAAGTTGAATCGTAGACATGCTAAGTGTATAAAATTTATTGAGACTTTCTCGTATGTTGTGAAACATAAGAAAGGTAAAGATAATCTAGTTGCTAATGCATTGTCTAGGTGATACACATTGTTGTCCCAACTTGATTGTAAAATTCTTGGTTTAGAAAGTTTAAAAGAATTGTATGTTACTAATACGGATTTAAAAGACATTTATGCTAATTGCAAAGAAGGGAGATGTTGAGATAAATATGTGCTAAATGATGGCTATTTGTTTAGAGCTAACAAACTTTGTATTCCCGCGAGTTCCGTTCATCTTTTGTTGTTGCAGGAGGCACATGGAGGTGGTTGGATGGGACATTTCGGTATTCACAAGACTGAGGACATGTTGGCCACACACTTCTATTAGCCAAAGATGAGGCGCGACGTTGAGTGCTACTTGGGAAGATGCTCTACATATCAAACAGCTAAGTCTCGTTTAACCCACACAGATTATATATGCCTCTTCTTATTCCTAAACTACCTTGGGAGGATATTTCAATGGATTTGTGGTAGGATTGCCTATGACTAAGAGGGGGCGAGATAATATATTTGTTGTGGTGGATAGGTTCTAAAAAATGACGTATTTATTCCTTGCCATAAGAGCGATGATGCTACTCATGTTGTTGATTTGTTTTTTAGAGAGGTCGTTCATTTGCGTGGAGTACCGAGGACAATTGTTTCAGACCCTGACTCCAAGTTTTTAAGCCACTTTTGGATGATGCTTTTGGGAAAGCTTGGGACAAAGTTACTATTTTCAACTACTTGTCATCCTCAAACCGATAGGCAAACCAAAGTCGTCAACCACACACTTGGTACCATACTACGGGCTGTACTCAAGAAGAATTTGAAGCTTTGGGAGGAATGCTTGCCACACATTAAATTCGCCTACAACCGGGTTGTGCATTCTACTACGAAGTTTTGTTCGTTTGAGATTGTCTATGGATTCAAGCCTGCTGCCCCAATTGATTTGCTACCTCTGCCACCTTCAGAAGGAGGTAATCTGGATGCTGAGAAGCATGCAGAGATGATTCATAAGTTGCATGAGACAACCAAAGCGAACTTTGAGAAGATGCAAGCCCAATACAAGAAGCACGCATATAAGGGCAGGAAGGAGGTGTTATTCCAAGAAGGAGACTTAGTTTGGTTGCATTTGCACCAGGATCGATTTCCAGAACAACGCAAGTCCAAGCTAATGCTGCGAGGTGATGAACCCTTTAAAGTGCTTGCAAAGATCAACGATAATGCCTACAAGTTGGAGTTGCCCGAGGAATATGGAGTGAGTGATACATTCAATGTTGTTGATTTATCTCTATACTTGGGTGACGAAGATGATACAGAGTCGAGGCCAACTCCTTCTCAAGAGGGGAAGTATGATGAGGACATCATGAGTTCCCGCATGCAAGATTCAACTAATATACACTGTCCAATGACACACGCCCGTGCATGTCGCCTTGGACAATAAGTGAATTTATTTCTTGGGCAAATTAATTATTTAATTATAGAACAGATGATATTTCCTAATGATTTTGTTTTTGCGTTATGACATGTGATAGAATTATTATAGAAGATGCTAAACAAGAATGGGCCAAGGAGAGGATGAACACTAGTATCTATGTTATGCGCCAAGGGGGGGGGGTACAAAAGGATATGGCAAGCCAGCAAATTCCATGCCAAAATGGGTTGCTACTTGGGCATACATGCAACTAGAGAGAAAAGGAAGGAAAACTTGGTCAGGACAACTATTTTGCCGCGTGGGGAATACATGGAATTTTTGCATGGCATGCAAACCATAAGGGAGAGAGAATAATTGCATGCTATCTCCACCACCAAACCAAGAGAGAAAAGAGGGTCAATTTAATTTGTTCCCACACTGCACTTTGCAACTTTCCTATTTTTATGGCATGCATGCATGCATGCAAACCATGGTGCACAACAGTGCAAAGAATTAGTATATCTTGGCCTGTGCGCCCCTTTTACTCCTAAGACTTTGATTTTGTTTTAGCTACTGCTATTGTAAAGGCACTTTGCCGCAAAACTTGAAGTCTCAATTCAATCATTCATCGTTGAGTGATTTCTTCTGTTGTTGCTCTATCAATTCTTGTTGAATTGTTCGGGCCGTTCCCCGTGAACAGGTCAATCGTGTTTTGACACGGTTGATAACCAATTGAGGAGTGGTTTAGCGATTGCGAGGTTGTCAGTAGCGTTCTTGGATCATGGTTAGCCTCCCCTTTATGAAAGTCATGACTCGTCGCCCCAGGGATTTCTCCTACGCCGGAAGATCAGGACCAACTTTGTATGCACACATCTTAAGTCGAGGCGTATGCGTATCAAACGCCGACGATGACGGGAAGCATTGCGAGGCCCACGAGATGTCGTCCACAGATCAGGAGAATGTGTCATGAGGGCGACCACTCTTCTTCGTAGGAGAAGTGTGTATCCATTGTGTCGTGTTGTTTGGTTGCACCTTGCACGTCCGCTTTGTGTACTTTGTGTTTGCTTTTCGTCGGACTGTGAAATAAACTGTTGCGTAAAAACATTTGTTTGCTATACAATACCTCTTACGCTCGAGGGCTGTTTGGTTGGATGATGGGATTTCTTTGGATTTAGTTCAAATTTTAAGGATTTAAATCCGAAGTCCCCCAAACAGGACCTGAGTACAACATCAATTATTTGTTAAAAAAGAAAGGTTGCATCAAAAGATAAATTGCACGGTGATTCATCGTGGTTCCTTTTCTCTCACGTCCTTCTGATGGTGAAGCTACATATGAGATTATTGGAAGTACGGCGATGTAGATGCAACCATAGTAATTATTCTAGTACTACGCGTTCAATGCCTGTACGTTAGGAAATTTCAACAAAAAAATGGCTTTCAACTCTGAGAGCCTGGAAGCTTTTCAACTGGGATTGCTCACCTTTCAACTCACCACGAAGCACGGTGGATGAAGGCGGAACCGATGTTTCTCACCACCAGCGGAGTAGCGTGTGCCACAACAGGGGGTGGCGACAAGGGGTGGATTTAGGGTTTAAACACTTTGCTTGGTCCCAGCCATCGACAGTGGCTTCCTTGGAGTTTTTTTTTTGCACTTTTGGCATTGTTGGCACGTGAATTAGCCAATTTAACCCCCTCGCTCAATCAAAGCCGAAAATGGTACCGCAGAGCCGTGTGGATGCGACACGTACCCTAGTCCGTGCCCCAGGGGCCCGGAACCTACCGTCTACCCTAGGTCGGGGTGAAAACGGATCGGATACGGACGGATAATGGCTCTGCCATATTTGTTTTTACATTTTTTCTCGGATCCGGATACGAATACGAATACCCCGGATACGAATAATATCGAATACAAATACGGAGTGAATACAAATCAAAACGGATACAGTCGCAGATATTTTTCAAAACATGAAAACCTCTTAAATTGTATGCCAAAAATTAACGAAAACATATAACTAGTTTATTTGATGCAAACATTCATGAATTGTTCATATTTTCAGTAACCACACATGATATTGGCACTAGCAAGCTACATTAACTAGTTCATCACAAACATAACACTTAGTTTACCATATTTAGCTCATAAGTCATAACTCACAAAGTCACAAGTTATCACGCATTCACACTTCGTTCATCACATATATAAAACTTAGTTCACACTAACATTGATCAGGCTGGATGGTTAATCTATCAAGAAATGACTGTAATATCCCAAAGTATGTTACCAAAAATAAAATTAATAAAGTTATTATTTTATTGGATTTTTGAGATTTAAAAGAGTTTTCTTGGTTAAAAAGAAAATAATAATAAAATAAAGTCAATTATTTAATTTCCTAGTTTTAATGTCAAAATAAAATTTATTGAGTTTTCTAGGATTTTATTGGATTTAAAGTGAAAAAAAGGAAATTTTAATTAATTTCTTGAATTTTCTCGATTTTAAAAGGTTTTTCCTATTTTTCATAAATTAAAAATAACTTATGTGCAAAAATAAAACCAACTTTAAGTTGAATTAATTTTATTAAGTTCAAAATAATTCAAGGAATTTTTGTGATCTTGTCTAGAATTATTTTAACTCTATTTGCTATTTTCTAAAAGGCTATTTGATTTGTTGCATTTCCTGAAATTTAGAAATCAATTAAAATCTCCTTTTCTCTTTTGGGCCAAAATCCTCTTTTGGGCCGAAATCTGGATATCCGAACTTCGTATCCATATCCACCGGATAGCATGCCTATTGTATTCGTTTCCGTTTCCGACAAAAAATCCGAATTCGTTTCCGATCCAAAAATTATCTGAGAAAAATCTGATCCGAGATAATCCAAATCTGTTTTCATCCAGGTCAGTCGAAAAATATCTGATCCGTTTTCACCCCTACGCTAGGGGCACGGACAAGGCGAGTCCGCCCCCACGGGCACGGACAAAGGAAGTTCGGCCCCCATGGGCACAGACGTGGTATATGTACCGTCACTCCGGACTTCTTCCCCTCAAGCGTCATTATATTTCATATGAAGTTTGGGAATAAAATTTGAAAATTGAAATTGACAAAATTTGAGAGACTTCACAATGTAATTTGCGAATTATATGACGTGCAAGGTTTGGTTACGTGCATTAGAAACGATAAACCAAAAATCACATAGGATGCATGTGCGCCTTTTTGGAATTGAAAATAGGGAGGATTGGAACGAAGTTAATTAGTCTTGGTGGCCCATCGGTCCCTTCCCCTTGTCTCTTGATCGCCCGTGGTGACACCGGCCTCAAGGCAAGACTGCTACGTGAGGTCGGCCGAAGATTGAATGGTGTTAGCAGAACGTAACGCGAAATCAATAATCAGGATGCAAATTGAACAACACTTACCTCTTTGATCCGGAGTGTGCCAGGGCGACGGGGAGCGCTAGGACGGTCACCGGTCTCACAAGCAGGAGCCTTCCCTTTGTCGATCGGTGCCCCGTCAATAGGGTCTGGTACGTAAGGTTTCTATCATTTGAAGGCCTCGAGTCGCTTCACGTCATTGAACATGTACTTCTGCTCAATGAACGCCCTACCGTACATGTCTGGGTTGTCAATCTATTGAAAGAAGTTACAACGTATCTCCGGCTGCCATTATGCACAAATGAAGTTAGAGATATGTGGAATCCAATGTAAGATGTGAAAAATTGATGTGTGTGTAAGATTCGCTTACGAGGATATTCCCGCACGTGTAGTACGCCCGGGCGACGATCACGCAGATGTATGGACAGAATAATCTTCGCCAGTTATTCTCACACACATTGCGGGCATGGAAACTCTAGTGGTACCAGCGCATCCTTCCTAGAACAATCCGGATAGGTTTTAGCCCTCTCGGCAAGCCACTTGCACTTTCGCAACATCTTCGCATAGAAGTCCGACAAGTCCGACATCTCCAAGGCCGACCTAATGTTATGATCTAGCTCATAGAACAAGGGCGAGTCAGTTTGGAATAAATAGAATGCCAAATTACATACCCGTTAACATAAAATGACGTACACAAAAGCGCAAATATTATAACACTACTTGTTTACATAAAATGATGGTCCCCCAACATGCAAACAATATAATTAATTACGACACATAATGACGCCTAGACGAGATTGATTTGTTTGGGAAATCCTTCATGAAGTGGCCAAGGGTCTTGCATATCTAACACTTTCTCGCGCGGCTCTGGCCCCCCACGCTGGCTGTCATCCATGTCGTTCGGAAGCGTCGCGTTTGCCATCGTCCATTCCTAGTTGCCTTCAAGGCTATGTTCGGGCCCCATTTCACCCTCTCTGTCCAAAGATCTCTAGAGTTCATGTCCACACCATACGAGTGGAACTCAGCACTCCATGTCCCGAAAAGATGGTACATGTTGTAGTACTCGGAGATGCACGATGTAGATATCTGCCTAACTTGTGTGCATGCCTTGTACACATGCGAGTATGGCTTGTACATGAGCTTCGACTTGTTGCAGGTGCAAGTAGCCACATCACCAAGGGTGCAAGCATGTTTTCTTTCCCCATGGCATGGCTGTTGACATATTTCAGCTTCCGCCAGATCTCGTACTTCCTCCTCACGCCATCGATCACCCAGATGTCGTGCATACAAGCTTTCTGCATCTTCTGGTCCATGTACCTCTGCATATTCTCGTACCACTACTTCCATTCTTCCGGTTGCTGCCTCGTTGTAGTGGATCTATGTAACACCCTAATTTTCTGAGCTTCAAAACCTTTTTAAGTAGTTTAGTCCCTTGAAAAAATTCACCAAATTTTATTTGAATTTAATAAAGCTTAAATGAGATTTTTTAAAGTAAAAAACAATTTAATGTAACTAATCTAAAAATCAATTAAATCCAAAACTACTTTATTTGACTTCTTTGTGCTTGGAAGTATTTTCCAGATTTTTTTAAAGAATTTTTCGAGTTCATTTGCTGTTTTTAATTTTCTATTTGGATTTTCTGGTATTTCTAAAATAGAAAAGCTATTTAAAATATCATGAAAACCTTTTGGTTGAATTTTCTTTTGCCGACCCATTCCTTTCCATCTCCGACCAATCCACCAAGCCCAACTCAAGACGCCGCAATGACCATCTCACGCCGCCTCATTGTCACGACATGCTGGTCCCTTTGTCAGAGTGTTCGCCGCTACCGACTTCCTTCTTTGAGTCCGACACGACTCTGTCGTGGCGTTTGTCCGGGACACCTCGTCGTCGCTTTTAAAAGGACCTAAGGGCCTTTGTTTTTTGCACCCCGAGCCGCGCACCCTAACCACCGCCTTGCTCGAGTCTTTTCGTCGCCGGAATCGCGTTGGGGAGAAAACCCGCTGCTGAAACCCTCGTTGCCGTTTTCCGCCGCCTTTGGTGTTCCCCGTCTCTCGCCGCCGCCTCCGTTGAGATCGCAAGGACCTGATCTACACCGCCCGTCCTTTGATTTCACCGGAGCATCACCAGAACCCTGTTCCCGTTGAAGACCGTGCGCCACCGCCGCCGCCACTCAAGTCTCGCTGTCGGTCAACTCCGTCATCCCCTTACATCCGCAGACCACCCGGTGAGATCCACGTCGCCTCAACTACCAGTTGCGCGCCTCTGTTTTCACCGCTATGGCCTCAAATGCCAGTGATCCTCGATCCCAGAGCGCCGTCGTCGTTGCCGTCTACCTCAGTTCCATTGCCCTCATGTCGCTCCGTTGGCATCACGTGGCAGCCCATGTGGCAGACTCGTACCCTAACCCTAGGTGGGCCCAGTCTACCATGAGCCGTGTGGGTGACATATGGACCCCAGATGTCAGTCTACTATTCCATGAACCCGTGAGCTATAGACCAGTAGACCGAAACCCATAGACCCAGTAGACTGAGGGTTCCACGTGTCAGTCTTTATTTTCTATTTTTGGGATTTTCTTTTAATTCCGATTTTTTTTGCTGACGCCGTGCTTATGCAATATTTCAGGATTTCCTTTAGAAAGAAATTTCCAAAAATCCAAAATAGTATTTTTCTTTCTCTTTTTTCTTAGATTTAAATCTTCTAAGAGTTTGTTCTTCCTCATACGAACTCTAATCGAACCAATTCAAGTTTCTAAATTCGTCTAAATTCAAGCCCTACCTTGCTGTGATTTTTATTTAATTTTTGGAGTTGATTTGTTGCTCTGTTTTGTATTTATTTGTATTTTCACTTTTGTTTGCGAGTAGACGTTGTTACTTCAGGAGCTTTTGAGGAAGTATGAGTTGACCAAGCTCAAGACTAGTACCAAGACTTATTTCAAGGCAAGTTGTACCTTTTACCATGTTGAACCTAATTTTCCTAAATTACTTTGATTCAAATTATTGCATGTTACTTTAATTTTTTAATTCTTTAAATGTTTTGGGATTAGCTATATACCCATTTTATTATATCCACTTTTCCCCTTGTATTACCATGATCTTTTGTCACCCTAGCTTGGTTAATTATTAGTTGGTATTATCATAGCACCAACGTAGGTTGGTTAGACACGAATAGTCTGCTTAGCCAAGCAACGGGTTATTGATATTATTTTGAGTTGCAAATCTAAATTTTACTAAGTGATTATGGAACAATTTTGTGGAAAGACTGTGTGCTGTTTGTTGTTACTCATTGATGGCATGTGATGCACTTAAACAATAGGGTGGGAAAATATTTAGACTAAGGCGGGTGGAAAGAATTGTGACATGGTGGAGCTTTGTGAACATTGTTACTTAGAGTAGCTTGGCAGTCTCGCCTTGGTCAATTAAGAATTTTACTTTGTGCGCCATTGAACTAAGTCATAACTATACGACCACATGCCTGGTATGAGACATGCTTGGAGTCTTAACATTGACTACTTAGGAAGTAGGTTAAGTACTCTGTGATGGGTGGAGGTGTGAACTACTTTATAGGATCACATTTATGGGCGGCTCGCCGTCTCCAAGTTCAATGGTGTGCGTCGAACCAGCGAGTGAGGTTGGGGTCGGCTGTATGCACATCAGGAGTGTCAATTATCTAGATGAAGTTTTGGAAATATTTTGTTATGATTGGTGCTAGCTACACTGGTCATGTCTTATGGATAAAGTGTACAACCTCTAGAGAGTATTAATCAATCTATTCGAATAGCCACGTCCGTGGTCATGGACATGCTCGGGGATTTCACACGAGTGGCAGATTTTCATAAAAATATTAGGAAGGGACAACTGTGTGATTTAACTCATGTGGATGTGTGAAAGAATTTGATTAGACTTCGTGAGCTTTGTGAAAATACTTGTTAAATTATTATTGTTTATTTGTTTTAAATTCTGATGTCAATCTATTATTCAAATTCAAATGCAAATGTTGTTTTTTGTAAAATAACCATAGAAGTCATTTCCTTTTAAATAAGCCATCATCTATAATTGCATTCTATGGTGTAACTTGTTGAGTACTCGGAGTACTCATTCTTGATGCAATCATTCAGCTAAAGTGGAGGGGTCTTCACCTGCTTTTGAGGAGGAGTTTAATGAGGAGGGTGATCGTTAGGTCTTGATCCCAATTGGTTGCCTGTGGCAAGTCGATGGGTTTCTGCTGAAATTGTTTCCGTTCCGCTGTCGTCTCTTTATTTAGTGTTAGCCCTATGTGGCTTAATATGTGTAATCTCGACCAAAAGATCACAACTGTTATTTATTAATCAAATTAGTCGTTTATTCTTATATTTGTCTTGTGTGGAATCATATTCATCTATGTTGACACTGTGTGCACTAGCGTGATCCTGAACTAGGGCATTATACATAGAGGGTCCAAATTTGCGTATATGGGTCCCAACACTCTATTGACGAAGTAACTAACCGTGCGAGTCCAGGTCTCCTCAACGATCGCGGTGATAGAGAGGCACCGCACACCATTCAGCACAATGTTGTACACCTCGGACATATTGGTTGTCGTAATATCATACCTCGCACCATCGGTATCATACAGCTAGGACCATTTCTCTAACTCAGAAGCGTGGAGATTAATCCACTCCGAGAAACTGACGAGGCTCTTAGATTCCCCTCTCGCGCCCTGTTGTCCCTCCTATGCCTCCAGAGGGGACTCCTTTGTATGCCTCTTAGTCCAGTGTTCGAGGTCTCTCTAGATGGACTCAAACTTGCTCCTTTGGTTTTGCATGCACAACGCCTTGAGCGCTTTCATTAGTTCCTGACTATGGAACCGCGTGAAAAAGCTCAACGCAAGATGCCTCATGCACCACTGGGTTTCCATGTCATTCCACTAGTATAGGGGTTCCGTCCTATTTTTCATGGTGTTGACAGTGGACAACAATCTAGTATTATGGTCTGTGATAAGGCATACGTTGGGCCAGTCTTCCACAACCGTCCGCTTGACATTTGCTAGGAATCACAACCAACTGGGTTTGTTCTCATTCTCTACGATGGCAAAAGCAATCGGAAGAAGCTGGTCATTTACGTCAGCCACCACTTCGTTGAGAATAGTGTCATTGTACCTCCCAGTGAGAAAAGTGTCATCCGTCGTGAGCACCGGACGACAACACTTGAAACCCTGTATGGCTTGAAAGAAAGCTCAGAACACACGGTCCAGTATGTAGCAGTTAGGGCCTCCATCATGATCTTCTCTTTCCATCTTGTTTATGTACGTGTCGGGGATTTGCTTCATCAATCTAGTGAAGCATCCTTGGCACAAGGTTGTACACCTCCTCATATGTCTCGTACATGGCCTCGACCACCTTCTGTTTGGCTCGTCGGACCTTGCTAAAACTAACTGGATAACTACCAGATTGACAACTTCTGACAACAACATCTTGGGGGAGACAGACACATCCTCCACAACTAGGTGGCTGATGAGGCTTGTCACATATGTCGAAGTCACATTCCGATACTGCCGCAGTGGCTCACTCAGCTCGCAAATGTGGTCGATTACCACCTTGACCGTGAAGACCGAGCCAAAGAACTTCGTCATGTGAGCACTGACCTTGTCAGGGCAGCCTTCCACTAGGCACTTTACTGCGTGTAGGACCGGAAAGGCGACTAGGGGGGGTGAATAGACGCTTTCTCTATTTTTCACCTCGATCGAACTCAACACTACTTTCACTCCAATAGCTATAAAAGCTATGAAGATCTGTATACAAGCACAGTAGATGACCTGTATTGAGTCCGATCAAACCCCAAAGCTCAAGACTACAAACATCTCAAGACCGCACGCACACCCACAGCAAATAGAGATTCAGTCCAATCAAGATGATAGCCCAAGCTAATAAAAAGACTAAACAGATCCGGTCCACAAAGAATAATAAACAAAAGATTAGTCACATCAATGATGGATGGAAATCCTTAAGCCTTCCCTCGTAGCAACTAGAATCGTAAAGATCAAGATACATGCACTTCGCTCAAAAGCCATTCTAGTGCCGCTAACATAAGTTGCATCACCACAACAAACCAAACCGACAAAGAAGCATGGAGGTCATAGCCTAAGCAATTAAACAGATCAAAACTCGAGCAAAAGATGATCACTAGTGCCGCACTAAATCATAAGAAGTCGATGCACCAAAGAAAAATAAAACAAAAACAATATCACGGATCTAGATTTTTCTGCTTACACTAGATCGCAAACCGCCGCTTAGCTCGATTTAGCGGTCGCTACACCTACAAAGATAAATACGAAAGCAAAGACACAAAGATCGAACCGACAAGAAAACACCGAGAAGCCGCCGCAGATTTCGCATTTTCGTGATGATGACGCGCCACCATGGTTTCTACTAGCGCCGCATCAAAAACACCTGCATACGAGCAACAAGAACGGCATCAATTAGACACCACAATCGGTCAGCTTTATTTCTACCGAAGTTTTCTTGGCAGACAGAATCCAGCTTTTTGGCGGATTTACAGTCGCCAAGAACTCAGATTTTCTACCATCTTAAGAGCCAATCGACACAAAGAAAACACAAATCCAAATAAAAAGGAATCTCAAATCTCGACAATTAAGCAGAGAAGTCTGTCACAAGAATCAAAACAAGGACGCATCAATGAGCACAAACGGCCGGCGATCAAAGTCAAGATCGATCCCTCATGACTCCACAAGCCCATGCCCAGGGAACTAAATTCTACGGGCTGCAGTGATGCTCAAATCCAAAACGCACGGCAAAAACAGCACCAATGATGGCAGCCGAAATACAAAACTTGTATAAACAGTAAACAACATGTAAGACCAAGAGGTTTTTGGTCATGATATTTGATGATGAATACATTGCCAATAATGAAGACTTAGTCTTGATGCTTAAAGTTCAATACATTGTCTCGAACATGCTTTTGATCGTTTGGTCGACTTGCTTTTGAGCTCTGCTGAATTCGTCGAAAAATCGCCTTTTGTCGATTATCGGTAGTACCGGCTTGTATTGTGCGGAACTACCGGATTGCGGTATGACCGCGGGTGTACAGCGGTTGTACCGCAAGTCTTTTCCTCTGATGCGTTTTGCTCGGTTCGTTAGATCTTGATCTAACGGCTGATATTGAGTTGTAACGTTCGGACCGACGGAACTGCTCAAAGACTTTGAACCGTTGGATTGAAATCTAACGGATGACATCAAGTGGGTCGTTCGGACCTTCTACAGTGCTTCTAAATCAACGGCCGAGACCCATGGTTCGACGGCCCATGGATCTCGAGCGCCCACGCGGCAAAGGACGCCGCTCGAGGACTTTGCGAACTTACTCGAACGGTAGTACCGAAGTTGAATGGCGGTAGTACCTAAATTTGGTAGTACCGTTGTTTTAATAACGGTAGTACCGCTTTTGTTTTCCTTTGAGAAAGAGGTTCGACATACACTTGCTTGCTCTTTTAAGTGGTGCGGTAGTACCATTTGATTTCTTGATAGTACCGCATATAGGTAATACTGGCTGTGTGTTTGGCGGTATGGAAAAATCGTAACACTTGTTTTTCTTGGACATTGCATTTTTGTCGAAGGTATGACCGCGTCATGCTCGGGCGGTAGTACCGCACTTGGTTTTTCGTAAAGAGAGAATCTCGACATGAGCAGCTTAAATGAAAATCGGATGGTCTCGAGTCTTGGAGCGAACGATCGGTGAGCGGTATTTCAGAGCTTGAACGGCGGTAGTATCAAGATAACGGTATGACCGCAGGTTGCAAGATGGTTTTTCCGAGTTTATGTTTTGGAAGTTTTGAAGTTCTTGAGAATCGGTAGTACCGGTGTGTTTGGAGCGGTACGACCGCGTGTGCGGTAGTACCGGACCTACAATGGCGGTAGTACCGATTGTACTCTGGAAAGCTGTCGTTCTGGGGAATTGACTGCGGATTTGTTGAATTCGTAAGCTATATCTTGTTGCATGATGCATGATAGTGTTTATGGGTGTGAGTGAGCTAATGGATGGTCAAGTTGGAGAACTTGTGCCAAGATTTGGGGTTTCTTTGATCTTTGCATGTGCAGGTTGAGACGTGAGGACTAATCTGTCGGTGACGGATTGACTCGGACTAGGATGAGGAATCGAGGTCTTGGAAGTCGTGGATGTCAAGAGGTGATTTGGATCACGCCGAGCACGTGGAGATAAAAGGGGATCACGTTTAAGCTACGGAGGTGGTGTCCTAGAGGCTTACGACGTGAGAGAATTGAAAGATGATTTGGAAGGAGTTCCAAATCTGGTTGGTTTGAGTTAGAATCCGATTGGTGTCGTGTTGGACATGGATAGAACTCTAGGCTATAAGAGAAGGGTAGAGGGTACGGCCCGGAGGTGGATTTTTTGAGGGTTACGTGCTTTTGCCGGGTTTTGGTGTAGCTTTTTGTTGTTTATGCTACGGTTGTAAGGTCCCTTGAATTAGGGTTTTGAGTGGTGCTTGCTAAGCTCTCTGAGACACAAATCAAATTTGATATATAAAGTTCAGATTCGTTCTACTTTGATTCTTGATTTGATGTTCTTCCCTGCACCGAGGAGGTATCGGTTGTGAAGTTTTTCAAGTCAACAGAGAAGTTCTTTGGAATTCTTGATAACAAGAAGAAGTTAGAATTTGGGGTCAATTCGCCGCAATCATTCAACCCCCTTCCTCGATTGTCATTACGATCCTACAAGTGGTATCGAGCAAGGTTGCAATGGCATCGCATCGAGATCGATTCTCGTAAGCCACCATATTTCGATGGATCGGACTATGTCTATTGGAAGACACGCATGGAGGTCTTTTCGCAAGCACAAGATGAACAATTGAGGAGATCTCGAAGAACAAATTTTGTACTCTTCTCAAATAGGGTGACTAAAGCAATCAATAATGTCGAGCAAGGAGAAGAGGAGGTCCAATCAGATGCTTTGAATGTGGTGAGCCAAACCACATAAAAGTAAATTGTCCTAAGCCGAGAGGAAAAGAAGCCAAGGAGGACAAAGCACCGATTCGGCTCAAAATTCAAATTTGATTCAAGCAAAAAGCAAAATTATCGAAGTCACAACAAGGTGCTTTCGGCTCTTGAGGAGATTGGGCTAAGTGATGTTGATTCGAACGGCGACAACGAGGATGACCACAAGAAAGCAAAAGAGGCCGATTTCACAGGATGTGCTTTATGGCAAGTAGTGAAGAAATTAATGATGATGATGACCTCTCTGATGATCCCGATGAGGTAAAGCCTTCTTATGCCGATTTATCTCGTCTTTGTCTTTGAAATTGACAAATGAGCTTAAAAATACAAAAAGAAAGCAAAGAAACATGACCTTGTTGTTGATAGCTTGAATTCAAATTGATAGACTTAAGGTCGCTATTCTCGATGATGAATCATGTGAATCATGTCAAGTCTTGCATTCGAATTGAAGTTGCTAGATCATTACATTTGAATTTGAAAAACTGAAACTTGCTCATGATTCATGTGATGATAAACCGATACTTGCACATTTGAAATTGAAAAATCAAGTCTAGCTCAATTTGTTTAGAGACAAGTCTTGTGAATGTACAAAATAAGTCTTGTTCAACTTGTGAACTGCTAGAAGCTAGATTAAAGACATCTCAGATTCTATACAACAAATGCTTTACCATGAGACACTTTCTTGCACAAATTGTCCTAAACTCATAATTGAAATTAATGCTTTGACTAGACAATTAAGTGAGTTTGTGAAAAAAGAAAAGATGGCTCATCTGTTGTTTCTAAGAAAATCTTGAATAGTTCATTAAGTGCACAACTTGTCTGAATTGGCTAAAGAGAATGAATATCTTAAAGACACTTTGGAGAGGTTCTCTTTTGGCAAGAAAAATCAACATGATTCTAGAGCAGATCAAGAGTGAGTTCTAAAAACAAGGTCTAGGTTTTAATTTTCTTTGTTCATGCCAAGAATCACCCTCCCAAAGTTCTTAAGCTTCTAGAACACGAAAATTCGAAATTGAATATGAACCTAAACATGTTGTGTTTAAATCTGCTGGTTTTGCAAAGGATCCTATTACCAAAGTAAGCACTGTGAAGAGAAAAACTGAGATTTCTTATCAAGAAAAGTATCAGTGCACTTCTTGTGGTAAAGAAGGTCATTTAGTTCATTGTTTTGAAAAGCCAAGAAAGAAAAGAGAGATAAGCTAAGAAAAGTTTTTCAAGCTCCTTATGTTTCCACTAAACAAACTACCGCAGGATTAGGAGTTTCGCACGATCGACCAATGGTATACTCAAAAGTAAATGCTTTTGTTGCTCCTACTCATCGTGTGTCACAGTATTGGGTCCCTAAATCATGTCTTTCTAACCCCAATATTGTGAGATCGATACTTGCTTAATGTAGGTACAGCAGTTGAGGAAGGGGAACATTTGGCTAGTTGATTCAGGATGTTCAAGACACATGACATGTGATTCAAAGTGGTTCTCCTCCTCACTAAGGCATCCAATGATGAATTGATTACTTTTGGGGATGCTTCAACCGAATTGTGATGGCAAAAGGTCTTGTCTTGGCGTAAATGACAAGTTCATTCTTAAAGATGTTGCCTTGGTAAGTAAATTGAAGTACAATCGCTTTTTGTTTCACAATTGATTGAAGAAAATCTTGAGGTAAGCTTTAAAAACATGCTTGTAGGGTTTTAGATGCTTCGGTGATCTTGTTTTTAACATCTCTAGCCTAGGGAAAGTTTTTAAAGTCGATTTCAATCATTCTTTTTCACCTAATGTTAGATGTTTGGTAGCTTCGAATCTAGTGATCTTTTCTTTTGGCATCGAGATTAGGACATATTGGTTTTGATCATCTTGTTGGATTAGTGGAACCGATCTCATTAGCCAAATTGAAAGGTGAAAAAGATTTGGTTTGTTCTCCTGTCGACACTCAGAAGATGGTTTTTGCTCCTCGTTTTCCTATTTCAAGAATTATCACAGATGGCCCCGACAATTGTTGCATATGGACACCGAGGTCCTCAAGAGTTCAATCCGTTGGTGGTAAGTGGTATATTCTTGTGATTGTTGATGATTACTCTAGGTACTCTTGGGTGTACTTCATGGTGTCTAAGGATGAAGCGTTTGGTCATTTCAAAGATTTATTTCTCGGACTAAATAATGAATTGAATGGTCTTTGTAAAAGTTATAAGGAGTGATAATGGTATCGAAGTTTAAGAATTCACTATTTGCTTCCTTTTGCTCTGAACAAGGTTTGGAACATCAATTTTCCTCTCCACGTGTTCCTCAAATGTAATGGTGTAGTTGAGAGGAAAAATAGAACCTTGGTTGAGATGGCAAGGACCATGCTTGATGAACATGCCACTCCTAGGAAGTATTGGGCAGAGGCAATCTCAAGCGCTTGTCATGTCTCAAACAGTATTTTTGAGAGCCTCTTTACACAAGACTTCTTATGAGTGAGATTTGGCAAAAGGCCTAGTGTCTCTCACTTCAGAGTTTTTGGTTGCAAATGTTTTATTCTTAAACATGGTAATCTGGACAAATTTGAATCTAGATCAAGTGATGGTATTTTACTTGGATATCCCCTTCATTCTCGTGGCTATCGAGTGCTTAATCTTGAAACAAACAAAATTATTGATACTTGTGAGGTTACCTTCGATGAGGTGGGTCCTGTTCTAGAACCGACATTTCGTATACAAGTTTGGGGAGTCTGAAAGCATATTTCTTGATGAAGAAGATGGTTTTGATATTGGTAATGATATTTCTCGCATGACATCAAGTCTCGATCATACACCTCTGTGGCGCCATCATCAAGTGATATAATGACAATCGGTTGTTCAAAATGGCGAAGCAAATTCGTAACCTTCGCACCTTTGAGGATACAATGAGTTCATCCTCGTAATCGATGATTGGTGACATTCATGAAAGGGTAACACGTTCTAAGTTTACTTCTCGACTCACATGCTCATTACGCTTTTGTTGCCTCTTTTGAGCCTAATGATGTAAGTCACGCTTTATCTGATGAGTCTTGGATCAATGCCATGCATGAAGAATTAGAAAACTTTGAGCGAAATAAAGTCTGGACCTTAGTTGAACCTCTTCATGGACATAATGTAATTGGAACTAAATGGGTTTTTAAAAATAAACAAAGTGAGGATGGTGTTGTTGTGAGAAATAAGGCTAGACTTGTTGCTCAAGGATTTTCACAGGTGGAGGGTCTAGATTTTGGTGAAACTTTTGCCCCTGTAGCCAGACTTGAAGCAATTAGAATTCTTTGAGCCTTTGCTGCATCTAAAGGATTCAAATTGTTTCAAATGGATGTTAAAAGTGCTTTTCTAAATGGCTACATTGAGGAAGAAGTTTATGTTAAGCAACCACCTGGTTTTGAAAATCCTAAGTTTCCTAATCATGTCTACAAACTCTCAAAAGCCTTGTATGGTTTGAAGCAAGCTCCTCGGGCTTGGTATGAGAGACTTAAGCTGTTCTTGCTAAAAAATGATTTTCAAATGGGCAAGGTAGACAAAACTCTTTTCACTTTGAAACATGGCAATGATCTATTACTTATTCAGATTTATGTGGATGATATCATCTTTAGGGGCTCCTCTCATGCTTTGGTTTCCAAGTTTTGAGATACTATGAGCGGGGAGTTTGAGATGAGTATGATGGGGAGCTAACTTACTTCTTAGGATTGCAAGTAAAATGCAGACCAAGCAAGGCAATTTCATTCATCAAACCAAATATACAAAAGACTTGCTTAGACGCTTTGACATGGCAACATGCAAACCAATCTCTACACCAATGGGGTCTACATACATTCTTGACCACGATGAAGAAGGTGAAGCAAAGGATCAAAAGATTACAGAGTATGATTGGATCTCTACTCTATTTGACTGCTTCAAGGCCGGATATACACTTTGTTGTATGCTTATGTGCTCGATTTCAAGCATCACCTCGTGCATCTCATCGACAGGCTGTGAAAAGAATTCTCAGGTATCTCCAATCAACCTTAGAATTTGGTCTTTTCTATTCATCTTCATCTGTCTTACTTTAAGTGCATACTCCGATAGTGATTTTTGCGGGGTGTAGGATTGATAGAAAAAGCACATCCGCACTTGTCACTTTTAGGCACTTCTTTAGTGTCTTGGTCCTCTCAAAACAATCTTCGTTGCTCAATCAAGCTGCCAAGCCGAGTATGTTGTCTTCTTTGCTAGTTGCTCTCAAGTTCTTTGGTTTTTGCTACTCTCAAAGATTTTGGTTTAGATTTGGGCTTTGTTCCTCTTTATTGTGACAACACTAGTGCTATTCACATTGCTAAAAATCCGAAGGCAACATTCTAGAACCAAACACATTGATATCGATTTCATTTTCTCGAGATCATGTTGAAAAAGGTGATATTGTTCTCCACTTTGTTGAAACTGTTTTTCAAATTGTTGATATTTTCACTAAGCCACTTGATACTTCTCGATTTGTTAAATCTCGAGGAGTGAATTGGGTGTTGTTCATCCTATGGGCTTATTTTGAGGGGATTTGTTGGTCAAAATTTGAAGCTTTGATGTTTCTTTTAGTCCAAGCCATTGAAATAAATAGAGCTATCTTTATCATATTTATTCATGTCTTTGTGTAGTCTTCATCTGGTGGTTTAATAAACTTACTACATAAATAACTAAAGCATGACATAGCTGAAATCTTTGACTAGTTTGATTATTGGAATCACTTTGTGTTGTTTATTAAAAAGGATAAGCTGATTTGTGAGTCCTATTTTAAGTCTTGGATTTGAAGCAAAAAGGTCCTTCTTTTCAGTCCTGTATTGCTCACTCAATTTAGCATGTTTTTAAAAGATAAAAGGGTTGAGAAAAAGAATATGAAAAGAAGTGTGCTTCAAGCATGCCATGCATAACTGGGTATCAAAAAGAAAAAAAGGAGAAGTACATAACAAAGATTGCTCAAATGACAAGAAGTGTGCTTCAAGCATGCCATACCTAGCTATGTATTTTTGAAATATAATAAAAATGTAAAAATGCACAAAAGTGCTTCATCAAAGAAGTATGCTTCAAGCATGCCACCTCGAAAAGATGTATGCTCCAAGCATGCCACATGCACATAAAAATTGAAAGTGAAGCAAAAGGATGATTCATGAGGCCGTAGCTCATCCAGCTTTTTAAAGTTTGTCTCTTTGTTGGGCTTTCACTTTTGATGACTTCTATTTGTGATATTATAATCTTTTTAGTCATTGTAAATGCTTGTCATGAATCTAAATTGATTTACCACTTTGAAATACTTGTCCGGATATTGCTATGTGGTATATACATTTATATGATCTTGTTAGCTCTACTCACCTAATTGGCTTGATTAATCCATAAACCGATTTACTTAAAGCTTCGGACTTTTGGCTCCTCTCTTTTCAAATTTGAAGCTCTTGATGATCACATTGCCAAAGGGGAGAAATCTGAATATGCAATTTTTTAAATTGAAAAAGGGGAGAAATCTGTTGCTTGGTTCTTTTGAACAGCTTTTTGGAATTTTGACACTTCATCTCTCTCATGCTCTTTTGAAACTGTTTGTGTTGTCAATGTATTCACAAGGGGGAGATTGTAAGACCAAGAGGTTTTTGGTCATGATATTTGATGATGAATACATTGCCAATAATGAAGACTTAGTCTTGATGCTTAAAGTTCAATACATTGTCTCTCGAACATGCTTTTGATCGTTTTGTCGACTTGCTTTTGAGCTCTGTTGAATTCGTCGAAAAATCGGCTTTTGTCGATTATCGGTGAGTACGGCTTGTATTGTGCGGAACTACGGATTGCGGTATGACCGCGGTGTACAGCGGTAGTACCGCAAGTCTTTTCCTCTCGATGCGTTTTGCTCGGTTCGTTAGATCTTGATCTAACGGCCGATATTGAGTTGTAACGTTCGGATCACGAATCGCTCAAAGACTTTGAACCGCTGGATTGAAATCTAACGGATGACATCAAGTGGGTCGTTCGGACCTTCTACAAAGTCTTCTAAATGTAACGGCCGAGACCCATGGTCCGATCGCCCATGGATCTCGAGCGCCCACGTGGCAAAGGACGCTGCTCGAGGACTTTGCGAACTTACTCGAACGGTAGTACTGCATGAGTTGAATGGCGGTAGTACCTAAATTTGGTAGTACCGTTGTTTTAATAACGGTAGTACCGCTTTTGTTTTCCTTTGAGAAAGAGGTTCGACATACTTTGTTTGCTCTTTTAAGTGGTGTGGTAGTACCATTTGATTTTCTTGTAGTACCGCATATAGGTAATACTGTTGTGTGTTTGGCGGTATGGAAAAACCGTAACACTTGTTTTTCTTGGACATTGCATTTCTTCGAGCGGTATGACCGCGTCATGCCCGGGCGGTAGTACCGCACTTGGTTTTTCGTAAAGAGAGAATCTCGACATGAACACTTAAATGAAAATCGGATGGTGCGAGTCTTGGAGCGAACGATCGGTGAGCGGTATTTCCAGAGCTTGAACGGCGGTAGTATCAAGATATCTGTATGACCGCAGGTTGCGGCATGGTTTTTCCGTGGTTTATGTTTTGGAAGTTTTGAAGTTCTTGAGAATCGGTAGTACCGGTGTTTGAAGACGATCGCTGCAGTCTTGATAGTACCGACCTACAATGGCGGTAGTACCGATTGTACTCTGGAAAGTCGTTGCTCGGGAATTGATCATGGATTTGTTGAATTCGTAAGCTATATCTTGTTGCATGATGCATGATAGTGTTTATGGGTGTGAGTGAGCTAATGGATGGTCAAGTTGGAGAACTTGTGCCAAGATTTGGGGTTTCTTTGATCTTTGCATGTGCAAAGTTGAGACGTGAGGACGAATCACTGTCGGTGACGGATTGACTCGGACTAGGATGAGGAATCTGAGGTCTTGGAAGTCGTGGATGTCAAGAGGTGATTTGGATCACGCCGAGCACGTGGAGATAAAGGGGATCACGTTTAAGCTACGGAGGTGGTGTCCTAGAGGCTTACGACGTGAGAGAATTGGAAAGACAGATTTGGAAGGAGTTCCAATCTGGTTGGTTTGAGTTAGAATCCGTATTGGTGTCGTGTTGGACATGGATAGAACTCTAGGCTATAAGAGAAGGCGAGGGTACGGCCCGGAGGTGGATTTTTGAGGGTTACGTGCTTTTCTTTGGGTTTTGGTGTAGCTTTCTTGTTGTTTATGCTACGGTTGTAAGGTCCCTTGAATTAGGGTTTTGAGTGGTGCTTGCTAAGCTCTCTCAGAGACACAAATCAAATTTGATATATAAAGTTCAGATTCGTTCTACTTTGATTCTTGATTTGATGTTCTTCACTGCACCGAGGAGGTATCGGTTGTGAAGTTTTTCAAGTCAACAGAGAAGTTGCTGGAATTCTTGATAACAAGAAGAAGTTAGAATTTGGGGGTCAATTCGCTGCAATCATTCAACCCCCCCTTCTGATTGTCATTACGATCCTACACAACAGGATCAATCATTAATGCTCCTCATATCAAACAGAGAATCAATATATCTAAAAGAAGGGACGCAACAATTACAGAGACTCAGATCGGCGCCGATAAATCATTGCTTTTTGCATGCAAAGATGGGGAACGAGCCACCGCCAGTCGCTTTTTTTCCGAGCTCACAACATGCGCCGCCACCACAGGGCTCAAAAGCGCGACGCAATTTTTCAAGCAGGCACAGGGCGCCGCCAGCACAGGACTTCATTTCACGGGGCAGCACTGCCACGGGATCTCATGTCCGATTTTTGGGAGCAGCCCTTCTACAAGGCGCCGCCACCGGCTTCATTTTCTTTTAGGTCTATAGCAGCGCTCGGTTTTTTTCCAGAGGGGCTACACCTACAGCCACCACTCACTTTTTCCACAGCGGCCAACCCTAATGTCCATCTCCTGTTTCTTTTAGGGCAGCTACAAACCCTAATGGGCTTCCGTTAAGGCCCAATAACAACGGAACACATACGCACGCAATTTAAAGCGTCGTCTTCAATTCTTTTGACTTAATCCACTTCCTGATGCACCGTCTTGCGCCACGGGTTGGCATTAGGTCACCGAAGCGGTATTTGGTAAAATTACCAAAATACCCATTCTCGATCTTTTCCGAAGACCGAGTCCAACTGTTGAAGCAATCGCACCGCCGCCACGTGTAGGTTGATCCGGCTCTCATCGTGTCGGCAAGTCTCTCCCATCCGGTTCCCACCGACCACCTTGGCACTTGCACCGACCCCGCACCGCTTGATCAACCATCGACCGAATCGCCTGTTCGGTCATCCTTGTCCATTCTGCGCCACGCTTGAGTCACTTGACCTTACCCGCAAGATCCATGACCGTTTCGACCTCGGCTCTCCAAGCTTAGTCCCGATCCTCCTCGCCGTTGACCGTCATTGACTCGCAAGCCACCGCACACAAGAATAGACAAGCAAACACGAATCCAGAACAAGTTCTTCACAACTTGACCCACGTTAGCCAAAACATGCAATATGCAACACATATGCATTAACAACTATGGATATGACCTATCCCAAAATCAAATCACCACTTATATCAACATTCAGCACAAAAGCCGGTCAGACCACCGCTGACCTGACAGATCTGAAACTTTGTCGAAAACACTTGAAACTTCAAACCAAAAACACCATTGCCAATTGTTTCATCATCCTAAGATCATGGACATATCCCCATGATATCCACACTGCGTAATGTTTTGGGTTGGACCGGTGCACCCAGTACACACAATTGATAAACAAGGCATACCGTGCTATATCTTGTTGCATGACCACCTTGCTAGGGAAGAGCTGCTCAACTAACAGGGTGCTAGCATCAAATCCCCACTACGACCCTTCTCCTTGTGGCAGTACGAACGACCGCACTGCGAGATCATCCAGTCTGGATGCCACGTAAGGCACCTCCGATAAAACAATTCCACCGGTAGGACTACCACCCTAGGGTGCGTCCTCCTCGCTGCCATCCAACCCGGCCAGTTGGTTTGTCAAAAACTCATGGCAGTCAATGCGGGCCGTCCACCATTGTCCCGTCCCCTCATTTTACACAAAATTATGCAAGTTTTCTCTTGTAGTCTTCCTCCAAAAATGCACGTTCCGTGCTCCCATATTCATGCACCACTTGCGGTTCCCTCTTCCTGAGGCACCAGCATCACCAAGGTAATTTGTTGACACCCTGTGTACGAAATTCACATACACCATTAGCTTCCCGTATATCGCTACCTCGGGCTTGACAACAATATGCATGTACTGGTTCCATGCAACGCTACCATTCACCTTCAGTCGCTCCCAAATGCCCTGCCCTCCCTTATTCGTGCAGGTGATCCCCTCGATGATAACATTCTTCATCGCTGCCTCCATGTCGAACTCCCTTCGGATGCAGCTCCCCATCTCGTGAATATTCATCGCATCTAGCCCCTCCACCCGGACCACCTTGTACTGGTATCTCGATAGATCCATACCATCGGATCCGCCCCATACGAGACCATCGCCATAAAACACAAGTAAGTATTGCATGTTTGACATTACCTAAAGTCACAACAACCTAATTTACTGTACACAGTATAACAAACATGTCACACTACGTAGTCTACATTTCCCTACCACTAAAAAATAACCACACTACCCAACCTAACCAAAATAACGACTTCGGGGTATTAAGTGCATAGTAAACAAAACTACAAAATTAGATATGGCTAATTAGTTATGACGAGTTAATTACGACTAATTAATTACGACTAACTAAATTACAACTAATTATTTGTTACTAATTAGTTAGGACTAACTAACTACGAGTAATTAATTCTGCCTAAATAAAATACGAAAAATTAATTACGACTAAATTAATTACAAATAATTAATTACCACTAAATAATTAGGACAAAATACGTCGGGTTTTATAGTCGTGCGATGGCCGACTGTGAAGCGATGGGGTGGAATTCGATTCCCTCCCACAAGAAACGCGTCAGCCTTTTCACGCATGCGAGAAACAACGAGAATTCGGGGCGTGCCCGAAATCACATATTTTCGTTCGAAACATTAAAAAAATCACATGGAATGATGGCTAAGGGGTCCGTGCCCCTATCGCACGGACCAAAGGAGGTGCGCCCCAGGGGCACGATAGAGGCTTGTCCGGCCCCTAAGGGCATGGCCGTGGCATCTTCGCCCCCTAGGGGTACGATGGAGGCAAGTCCAGCCCCCTAGAGCGCAAATAAACCTACATGTCGCGTTCGTATGGTTCCGTGATGCCATTTTCCCACTTGGCGTGGAGAGAAGGCTACATTTGCTAGTTCAAGTGTCAATAGTGCCTAATACGCCAAAACTCTACCGTGAGGTGGCCGCATGTGCAAGAGGTAGCTAGAACCTAGAAGAAAATTTGTTGAGGGAGAGCCTCAAGACCCTCCCCATCCGCCATTGATCTTCCCGGATCAATCCCGAACGTACGACAGATGGGATCCCCATCGATTTTTCTTCCCTAGGACCTAGAAGAGCATCGGGCGGCATGACGGGGTGTGTTGAGAATTTTTTCAAATAATCTATTTTTATTATTAATTACAACATTATACCGCGATAATATTTTTACGTAAATATACTCCTCGCCGCCAACCGCTGAGCAAGCTGGGTCGAAGCTTCAACCGCTGAGCGATGGGACACTTGTCGCTCAACGGTTGGTTCTAGTGCAAATTTCACTTATCTAGCCGGGCATGCATTGTGCGTTGGCGACAGTGTCCCAACCGCTCAACCGCTGAAGCGATCGACCATCGTTCAACGGCCGAAATGATCGAAAGATATTTCAGAAAAATATTATTGCGGCGATAATATCAGAATTAATAATAAAAAATGGATTATTTGAAAAAAAAAATTCGCGTGTTGACCGGGAGAGGGGACGCGCCGATAGCGAGAAGGGGAAGTGAACGGAATGAATAACTCATGGATAGCGCGTGCGGCTCCTGAGCTTCATCCAATGGCTCAGGACAGGTGGCGCGCCTAACCAACGGCTCTGAGCAACGTCCACGAGATCGGGACATCACGGGCGTCCGTAAAGCAGCAAATCCGCCGTTTTTCACGACACTCGGTCTGGGTACAACATCTGTTCAATTGCAGGCGGTGTTACAGATGAACGGCGGTGATCGACTGACGGTTTTAAATTCGGAATAAATTCCCATCGCAGGCTCAGAGAAAGCAGCAGCAACCAACGGCCTTCTGTCCTGCGAACCCCACCCAACTTTGGGTTCTGGGCCTTTTCGCCGCCGCCCCCCACACCCCCATTTCAAATCCTCTGCCTCCCCTCAGATTTCCGCCTCTCCACGGAATTCCCATCTCCCAAGTCTTCGAAATTGCAACTATTGCGAGTTAACACCAGTTGAATCCCACCATCTCGGCGGTTGCTAGGCAAGTATTAATCTGGAATTCTCTCTTGCAAACTGTTTGTTCGTTCCCTACTCCTCTCGTGTGCTCTGCTGCTCTTCTCCGGGAAGAAGATCTTTGGGTTAGTTTCGATTTCTAGTTCTCCTCAAGCAAAATTTTCGGACCCGATCCTTTATACTCGGTGTTGCTGCTAGTGTTAAGTCCTGTTGGTGTCGAATTCTTGAGGATTTCTTTTTTTTTTCTTCTGTTATTCTCTTTCGGTTCTTGTGTGGAAATTCTTGGGGCATTTAATCTCCGCCTGCAACCTGCTCGACCAATTTCCCGACCCAAACTTTACCCGTGCCAGGCTGTGAGATTGCACCGCTTTTGTACCAAATTTTCCGAAATGTTCAGTTTTTATTCTTCTTGGGGCGTTTAATCTCCGCCTGCAACCTGATCGACCAATTTCCCGACCCAAATTTTAACCGTGCCAGGCTGTGAGATTGCACCGCTTTTGTACCAAATTTTCCGAAATGTTCAGTCAGTTTTTTTTTTATAAAAAAAACTTATGATTCCTTTGATTTCTCCTAGATTTGTGCCTGAGTAGTTCTCCATATTGATTAGTTAGCAGTAG
Organism: Phyllostachys edulis; assembly: GCA_036346405.1. Taxonomy (NCBI): domain Eukaryota; kingdom Viridiplantae; phylum Streptophyta; class Magnoliopsida; order Poales; family Poaceae; genus Phyllostachys; species Phyllostachys edulis. The sequence continues at coordinate 58,386,703 of CM070549.1, read as the reverse complement.
CATCCCGTTGTCTAACCTCTAACGTACCACTCAGTCTGCGACCAGTTCGAACAGCTACAGATCCAAGCCTGTACTAACAATTTCATCAATTTGTGCTTTGGTCTAGAACCATTCCACTGTTTAAGTTTATGGTTATTGTTTTCTATCCCTGATGTTTTCTCTCCATGCAGCAGAGTATTAGACATTTCGGAAGATGAGAAGATTCTTTCCATTCCGTTCGTTCACAAGCAATGCCGGGAATGGAAAAGCGGCAGCGGGACATGATAAGAGGAATGAGAACAAACTGGATGAAGGTCGGACCAGCGGTGCCTCTCATTCTCCTGATACGCGAGCATCTAGGCCAAAAAGCCGGCATGGAGAACCGGGGGATGAGGAATCATCCAATCCGCAGCTTAGGAGGTGCCTGTCGTTCACATCCACGGCCATTGATCGTTCCTTGGGTGAACGGAGAATGAGCTTAGGCGATATTCCATGTCCTATGTCCAATAGTTCTGATGTGCCTCGCCATGTCGGAGATGTTGAGTGAGTGGCTATATTACCTATTCTTTGCACTCACAATGTTTAGAACTTTATTGCAGTGAGTCTGGTGCCATCAAACATTATCAATAATATCAGATCACTTTGCCACTCCCTATTTAGCAAAAGTGAGAAAAACATCATCAATTATTTTCGAGAATTACATTTATAGGTGGTACAAGGACGCTATTTTAAATTGTAATGCATTTGATGAAACCAAAACCAAACTGACATTTGATTGCACCTAATTTTATTATATGTATGCTAAGTTTGGCTGTGTGTCATGGGTTGTACTGCAGCAAAATTATTGATTTCTAAGTGCACGTTCCTCTTGTACATCTACAATTGCTCACATGAACTACTAACACCTCATGAGAATATGTTATGCTTTCAGTACACAACTAGCTCTCTCTGCATTTTTTTTGGGTGCAGACATAATTTGCAGCCATATTCAGCTCATTCTTTTAGTCAAATTTCTGTTTACCATAATATCATTGTTAGAAAATCTCCTCGTAAACTTGCTGTCATGGTAAAATTGTGTGGATCATACCTGCATGTTGTTCTTTTTTCATGTTGTCTGGAAAATGTTAGTAATAAAGGTTACTATCTGCAGATGCTACACGTGGTCACCAGAAAGACACCCCAATATTGGAAAATACATAATAAAGGTTCCAAAAGCACATGAAGTCCAGGATACTGATTCACCTCGATCAAGATGCTACTCATGCTCAACAGGACATTCTCCTGTTAGTTCTCCTATTGCGTTAAAATGCAGATCTGCTAGGTTGACCAATTCATTGAACAAGAATGAAGTGCTAGATCTGTACATTGATGGGGAGCAAGAAGCGAACAGACTAAATGAGAAACGTAAGCAAAAATACCCCATTAGATCTGCAGCTCCTTATTTGGGACGGGGACGGCCACCTCGACCCCATTCTACAGCTCCATCTTCACCAAAATCTTGCAAAGAAATCGTTGAGAACTACTCAAACATCAATACCAATGATGCCTGCCACAACCAAACTGCTCATGAGGGAACAAAGGGCACCTGGAAGGCTGCATGTATGTGTGATGCAGATGGAGATGATACAAGGCTGTTCGAAGGATCTCCTGAGAATCCTTCACATTTCGAGGAGGGCAAATCAGAAAGCATGATTACAGTGGAAGATATCTACGAGGACTTGCAAGATCTACAACCTGCATGCTTCTGTGGCACTTCATTGGATCCTATTTCAGGTACTACCTCAAGATGCTTTGCTGCAGATACTTGTCATCATGATGAGTCTCATGGTTTTCATGATAATAACTTGGAACAAGACACTGATGAAAAGTTGCTTAGAAGAGCTAAAGAAGTGGAGGTGTGCTTTACGGTTCCTCCTGCAGAAATGGATGAGCTTAACACGCTCAGGGATAAGAGACTGAACTCAACTGAAATGTTGCAATTGATTCAGAGTTTGATTGAAGACAGAAAACAATTGGCATTTGAACTGTCTTCACAGATTAAGGAACGTCTTACAGAAAGGTTTGCTGCCAAAGAACAATATAAGCAATCCAAGGTAGAATTAGACACCAGAACTAGAAGGTTGGAGAAAGAGAAGACTGATGTACGAACTACCTTGGAAAGGGAGCTGGACAGAAGGTCAAATGATTGGTCAGTCAAGCTGGCGAGATTTCATTCCGAAGAACAGAGACTACGGGAGAGAGTAAGAGAGCTTGCAGAGCAGAATGTGTCCTTTCAGAGAGAAGTTACTTTGCTTGAATCGAATAGAGCTGATGCTTCTAATAGGATTACAAGTTTGGAACTACAAAACAAACATCTGAATGATGAGCTACAGAAAGTTAAAAGTGAGCATGACAATCTTTACAGCTCCTCAGTAGAGTTGCATGATAACTTCACGAAAGCTGCAGAGGAAAGGGACCAAATTCGAGATTGCATAAAAGAAAAGGAAGATGACAATAAGGCATTGCACAAAGTGATTGCAAGGTTACAAAGAGTATCTAGCGAACAGGAGAAAACAATAGCTGGCCTGAGACAGGGATTCAATGCCGATTTAGAAAAGAGATCTGTTGGAAGTAGTGAAAGCATCAACAGGATGGAAATGGAACTTATCAGACTTACTGGAGTTGAGCAAAAGCTGAGAAAAGAAATTCAGTCATGTACCCTTGAAGTAGAGTATCTTAGGCAAGAGAACATTGCATTTTTAAATCGTCTACAAAGAAGTGGGAATGGATTAAGTTTTTCCTCACTTCGTCTTGACCAGGAGCTTCACGCCAGAGTGGACAACTTGCAGATGCAAGGCTTATCATTACTTGATGATACTAGTCAGCTTTGTGCCAACTTGCTGGATTTGATCAAATCTAAGAGGAGTGAGAACATCGGCAGTGTTGATGCATTAGCATCCATTGAATACACTTTGAAGTACCAGGGTATAAAAGAAAGAACTGAGAATTTGACACGAAGTCTGCGAACAATCAAATCTGTGTTGACTGAAAAAGACAATGAAGAAGAAAAAACTGCAGAGAACACTGGTGGCAGTCATTTGAGACAGGACAAGTTATCTAAGGTGCGAAAGTACTTTTGAATTTTGATGTTCTGAAGTAAATTGTAAGGGTTGTTCAGTTGGTTTATAACTTTTTTTAGAGAACAATGTGAAAAGCACCCAAAACATTTTCTTAAAACTTACAGTTAAATATGTCATAGCATGGAGTTTGTTTATAGAGAACAATAAAAACATTGTGTCAAAGTATATACTAGCATTGAGCTAAGTTACTGAAACAAAGTCATAGCATGGGCAGCTGGAGCTAGTATCAGAAGCTGAAACCAAACCATGCCTTCTTATTTTTGTTATTTAATGCAGGATGACTTCGAAATTAAGTTGAAAGAAGAAGCTATGCTCACTAGAGTACTAAAGGAGAAGCTATTGTCAAAGGAACTAGAGATCGAGCAACTGCAGTCAGATCTAGCATCTTCTGTTCGGATCCAAGATGTCATGCAAAATGAGATCCAAAGAGTTCAGGATGAACTATGTTGCCTCAGCCACAAGTCAAAGCATTTGGAACTTCGGGTAACCTTACATCGTTTTCCCAAAAAAAAGCCATTATTTCAATATTTCTCCCCTGTAAAAGGAGTTCCAGACTGCCTCCCCCTGTGTATCAAATACGCGTTAAGCATCTGACACCATATGCTTGTGTCGCCAACGCCATCTTTGGTTACAACTTGTTGCACCTTGCAGGTTCTGAAGAAAGACGAGAGCATTAACCAGATCCAGCAGGATTGTCAGGAATCTGCAAAGGAGTTGACTGCTCTTCGGTGCACACTGAAAACAGTAAGCGATGAAAGGGACGTCTTGTGGCAGGAAACGAAGCAATTGAGAAAAACTGTGGGTGCCTTGCAAAATGATGTTGCTTCGTTAAAGCAGAAGATGAAATCTCTTGATGAAGATATACTGCTCAAGGAGGGCGAGCTACTGCTTAAGGACGGTGAGATTTCGATATTACGGGATAGTATTGACAGGCCATTCGACATTATCTGCAGCCCTCGGTCACTGAAGCAGTTTGACATGGAGTAAATCTGCATATAAGAAATTGTGGAGCTTAGCTTTTCAAATAGCCTTTCCCCCTTTTTTTACACAGTTCACAGCGTTTATCCCTCTTTAGACAAAGTTCATGTGTGTGTGAATACTCAATAGGCCGTTGACATGTTCCTACCCTTCTTGTTTACACCATGCAAACTTTTCTACTACTCGCATTTGGTTCTGGGGTATTGGCGTATTGCACTATCGCATATCATGTAAATGTAATTGTTTGTTGAAAAAGAGGTCTCAAATCGTTTTCAGGTGCAGTTTTCTAGAAAAAAAAGCATACGCCTATGAAACTGAGTATCAACTCTCAAAGTGAGAAAATAGGTACGGGTTCATTAATTGTAATATGGTACCATAGCTATTTCGTGCTCTTCGACTTTCTAGTTTATACTTTGCTTGCCTTAATGGATAAGTGTGGTGTCCGGACTGGTCTCATGATCAGTATCTAGCTCGCTCATGCAGTACAACATTAATGAATATTATATCCATACATGCGAATAAAAGATAATAAACACGTACAAATAGACAACATGATTGAAGTCTGGCATCATAGGTCGGGAAGACCGATTACAAATGAGGTTTTGAAGCGGAAAGGATAAATAACTATGGTGACCCTCGGGATATGCCCACAAGCAATTGACTGGGATAAGCGATCTAGTACTTGGTGTCATCTTCAACTCCTGATGAGAATATGGTAACTGTTCACTGGTGGGTATCTTCGGATACTGAATCCACATATATAAATAGCTATAAGTACAAAAGGTGTTTAGCAAGCTCTCACACCAAATACAATTATATAGATGCAAGACTTTACCAAAGGAGGGGTCTTATGATTATTTTTAGCACAAAGCAAATTTTTCCCAAATACTGTAATTATTTTTCAAACCTATGACCCATTTTAACTTCAAAACCAAGGTTTCATTTGTATAGGAAAGTTTCATCATATAACCAATTTCCATCCTCTTATTTCCACTCATGATGTTCATCCACCTATATCATCGCTACAACTATTTTCACGTTACCATGGCTCAATCCATATTTTCTTAAAACTAAGTGAGGCTTTCTACACAATACCCGTAACTGGGGACACGACTATTCGAATAGATTATACACTCTGCAGAAGTTGTACAACTTTACCTACAAGATATGATCAACTCATAATATCGGTCATGGCACACTTCTTTGGGCGTGCGACGGAGACGATCATAACAAGGCTTTTCTAATTCCCAGTCTCGATGCTAGACTCGCTCTGGCGGGGAACCACTCAACACTGGGACTGCGGTCGTTATGGGGTACCCTCAGAATGCCCTTAACTAGACGCATTTTCAATGAGGATCATCTGCTGTTAGGGAATCATAGCCCTCTCTCTCTCTCTCTCTCTCTATATATATATATATATATATATATATATATATATATATATATATATATATATATATATATATATATATATATATATGTATAAGTTACCTCGAGTATAGGGTTTATGCTTAAACCGAGTAAAGTAGTTGGCCAAGTCTATTCTATACTAGACTTGTGGTTGCATGATTTAGTAGTTTAGAAATGCAAGACACATTATTCGGTCCTTAATCGACTCACGTGAGACAATCCACAAACCCACTCACGTGCACGCTGCACCAATCTCATACCAACCACTCACACAAGTCTCTACCATAATAAATAACATTTCCTATTTCCAGTGGTAACCCATGTTACCACATTACGATTCACAACGTATTTCAACTTCTTCAGTTCTTGTAGTGATAATGTTTGTGTCCTATTCAATTTCAACCACTAAGTGTCTAAGCACAACTAATATTCATCATTAATTATCCAAGGGAAGTTTTACTGATGTAATATTTAACCTAGGGTGACAAGTTATAAGTGTTATGAATAATCAATGAGGGGATAAATAATAATAAGCATGCAGGTAGTACTTCGAAATTAAATGCTTTGCATTTGAAAAGTAGGTTTAACATGATCAATTGTAAGGACTTGCCTTGCTCAAATGTGGATATTGCTTGATCTTAGTCTTGTCCTGAAGCAGTGGAGAAGTCTTCAATGACATTGGAATCTAGTTAAGCGCAAAATGATGACTTCAAATAAATGCATATAACTCAAATAAAATCAAATAAAGTTCAAATGAACTCCAAAAATTATTATTTTGGTACTGATGGGAATATCTTGAATTTAGATGAATTTACAAATGAAATTACTTGGATTTAAAATGAGAGAGAACGAGCTCTCTTAAGTTTGACCCGGGAGAAATTCTAGAAAACCTAAAATTTCTAATCGGTGGGTCTGCTTGTATTTTCATTTTCATTTATTTTTACTTAGAAAATCTTCTGTCACTGGTAGGTGGGATCTATCGGGTTTTTAATTTATTTCTTTTTCTTTTTATTCGGGAAAGCCCTAGGAGACTCACAGGTGAGACCGTAGTCCAAATGGACTCGGTCCACGGGGTTAGGGCACCGGGTCCACAGACTAAGTCTATACACGGAGAAATTAATGACGGGGCGTGCATGACATAGACTCTAACATTTATATACGTCTTAATTAGATTTCCTAATTGTGTTGGACCTACTTGTCAAACTAACATCATCTCCTAATTAAATTCTAACTAATCACTGATTAACTTAATATAATTTGTACGGGGTCCATTTGTCAGCACTACAGATCATCTTCTTCAAAACAAAGGAGTGGGGAGGGAGCCATGGCCGAGTGGCCAGGTGTGCTCACCGACGACGATAGGATGGCGGTGGGGCTCGGGCAACTGGCAAAATGGAATGGGGAGAGGATGGCGAAGGTGTGGATGGTGTGTTGGCCGGAAATAAAGGACGTAGGTGGTGGCGCGACGACGTTGAGCGACACGGGGGTTTCGGCCATGCGAGGGACTCGGCGCAGGAGACCTCAGAGGGTTTTTGGCCACAACACGAGCTAGATGGAGTATTCGCGATGCTATAGAGATGGGCATGGGGACCTAGGGTCGTAGGAGTCGTGTTGGCGGCGAAGAAAAGCGGCGGCACTAGCACTCCAATGGCGGCGAGGGTACGAACCAAGGTGGGGTGCAGCATTAAGCAGGGCAAAGGGATCCTGGGGCTTCAGGGAACTCACCAGTGTAAATAACGGCGGCGGAGAGGCACGGTGGTGGCCTGGGCGACGAGCGGCGGCGGCAATAGGGCTCACGGCGGCAGCCCTCCTCGGTGATGGATGGTTGAAACGAAGCCACGCATAAGGGCAAGGGGGTGACGGAGATGGCAAACCACGGTCGAAGAAGACCAAGACTTGCCGGAGATGAGGAAGAAGGTGGCGTCCGTGCGTTCAAGTGAAGGAGATCCAAAGGTGTGTGAGGGAAACGATGCGGGTGATGTGGAACACATCGTGACGCGAACGGTTTGGGGGAAAAGCTCACTGAATCATCCGGAACGCGAGGCGGAGGTGGCGGCCGGTGCGGTCACAGCGTGCCTTCGAGCTTGATTCAAGCTTGGGGAGGAAGAAGATGGAGTGGAGGTGTTGCAGGCAGTGGCGAATCTAGGATTTTGTCTAAGGGTATGCCATCCAAAAATTTTCATATACAATTCGGTAAATTCATTTTAGTAAATCGGTAATAATTGTAAAATTGACAACATGATTCGGTATATATGCACTGAATAACACAATAAGGGCTTAAATTCATGGATTAAGTTCAAACCATCCGCTAAGTATACTATAAATAATTCAAAAGCCACACCGATAATTGAAATAAGGCATAAAAGAGAACCGAAGACTTACAATGCTATTTTTGTGAATATTTTACTCGACGCTTTCGAAGGACATAAATGTCTTGATTATATCATCTTCATCAACTTCAAAGAAAATATCCCGCTTCAATGAAAGTGACTTGACAATTATCCAAAAGACTATCTGCCATCTTATTTCGGTTTTGTTTTCACAAAACCATTTGAAAATACCCTTTCAACACTTGCTGCTACACGGGTAGAAGCAATACCAATTTGAGGAGCTCATAAACCATATCATACACTTTGTGTCTCTTTGTTTCAACAAGCTTAAGCGAGAGATCAACAATATTGTCTAGACCTTTGAAGCTATCATCCTGTCTCATGTCATCAATATAATTTTGTAGTCAGTAATTCGAGTCCGAGCAAATTATTATTTGAGAACTCCTTTGGGTAGAACTCAGCTAGTTTACGTAGCTTCGTGCATCAAAAGAAGCAAATGACCTAGAAGGATTGAAGGCGACATACAAGACAACAACTCCATATTAATCTCATCAAACCGATTATCAAGTTCTTGACTTATTTGATCAATGACACCAATATATACTTCTCTCTTCAAGTGGTCATCATTGGTTTGCTTTCGCACGAGCTTTCCTTGCCGATTTTCCAAAAGGAACATAATCACCATCCATAGTAGGAACTTCGACACCATGTTTATCACAAAATGAAGTGACCTTCTCAAGAAAATTATCCCAACCATCGACCTCAATTCTTGCATTCTTTTCTTTGCCACATTAACAAGTGATATTGCATTAAGAATATCTTGGTCTCTTCTTTGCAAACACTCAGATAACTCATTTGTATATCCAAGAACAATATACATTAAGTGTGCAAAGAAAACAAACTCAAAGTTCTCAAATGCTCCAGTCACAAAATCTATTTTGGTCCAATCATCCTTTAATGCAGGATCATCCCCAAGATCAACCAGTACATCATGGATTGCTTCATACATAGTAATAATGCTGCATATAGTTTTATAATGAGATCCCCATCGAGTATCTCCAGGCCTAGGCAAACCCATCTCTTGATGTAATCCAGTTCCAGATTCAATTTCACCACAATCAAGTGCTTTCTTCACATTCTCAAGCCTAGCATTTCTAAGCATGTCATGACGCTTACAAGAAACTCCAACAATATTCAACAAGATAGATATTTGATCAAAAAAAGTCTTGCAATCAAGATTTCCTTTGGCAACAAAGAACAAGAACCAATTGGAGTTGATGAGCAAAACAATGAATATAATAAGCAGAAGGTGATTCTTGCATGATCAATGTTTTCAACCCTTTAATATCTCCTTTCATGTTGCTAGCCCCATCATATCCTTGACCACGGATTTGAGTCATAGTCAAGCCATGACTAACAAGTAAAGCTTCAATTGCATCCTTAAGTGATAAAGAGGTAGTATCATCTACATGAACAACTCCAATAAAACGCTCACATGGCCTTCCCAATTTATCAACATAACGCAAGCAAAGAGCTAGTTGTTCTTTATGTGATATATCACTAGACTCATCGCCTAAAATTGCATAGGGCTCATCACCAAGCTCTTCAATTATTTTCTTTCTAGTTTCTAAGGCACAACAAATGAATAATTTGCTTTTGTATGTCCAGGCTAGTTAAGGTACGATTACGGAGCATTGTCCAAAACATATTTGTTCACTTCTTCACTATTTCCGCAAGAAATTTCAAAAGTTCAATGAAGTTCCCTCTGTTGCTAGATTCTTCACTTTCATCATGTCCACTAAACGCCAACCCTTGATGCAAAAGAAACTTGATACACCTAAGTGAATAAGTCAACCTTTTGTATAAAGACGAAGATCCTCATCACTCCACTTCTCAATATTATAATCAATTGTTGCCTTGGGATTTATAAAGCCAATGTATCTCTCTTCAGCTGCAATATGTGCCTTAGAACCCATATGCTTGCGCAGTGCTTTCTCTCCTATATTCCAATTCTTCCAGCCATCAATAGTAAATGTGTCTGACCCAGTACCCTTCTTGAACAAATAGCATATGAAGCAAAACACAAGATCCTTCTTAATACTATACTCAATCCAATCATGATTGTACATCCAACAATAGTTGAATCCCCGATCCCTATCAGAAATCTTTCTTTTTGGAAAATCATGTGCAAAAGGTTTGAATGGACCTTTAGTAATATATGCTCTTCGAATTGCATCTTGATCATTAACATGATATTTTAGAATAGGACGTCTTTCACCTGGATCATGTGGAAGGCGATTGATGTCATAAACTGGTGGTAGTGAAGACGGTTGTGGCGGCGGCGGCGGCGGCGACATAGGATTTACAATTTCCTCAACTACTCTCTCATGAGTTTGCTCTTCCACCACAGGTTCAACCGGATCAGGGGAACGATTAGAAGTAATAGCAGCTGCCGCTGCCTTCTTCTTTGCTTCATGCTTCTGAAAAAGAGATGCAATGTCCCCGCTTCTCTTCATAACTGCTGAACTGCATAAATATTACAAAGAACACATTGCCAAATAATTAAATAAATTACGCTTGCACGATTGAACTGTCACATATCACATATGCGATTATGGATCACTCACATGATACGGAGTGCTGAACAAAAGATCAATCTGTGATGTTGCGAAAAAATCCTCCGCCTCGCTGCGTGATAGATGATTCTATAATTTTAGCGTTAAGCAAAGCAATTAGCAATTAAAGTACACACGAATTGGCAGAACAAAGAATCTGATAAAAAAATTAACCTAGATCACGAGGACGAGGACGACTGCACAACGATGGGCGTAATGACCGATCACGATAAGCGGCATGAACGATCGAGATTGGCGATTTGGCGCCGTCGAGCGAGGTATGTAACTTCGAAGTCGAAGTGTCGAACCGATGGGCTTCGTGTTCCTCGATCCGTATTGCGGTATTGAGTTATTGATCACCGTGCAATACAAAATTAGTGAATGTGCTTGAGAGTTGAGATAAATCGGTATTTTACTTGGAAATCTCGATGCCTCAAGAGAATGTAGAAATCGATGCCTCAAGAGAATGTAGCTCTTCCTTGGAAATCAAGTGACCAAGATCTGGATATGCCCGAGCGACAACATGTACATGATAACTTGATTAGTTGAGAGCTCGAGGCGTCGAGCTCACATAGAAATCGAAGGGTTGTAAAAGACATAAATTGAAGGCCATCCAAGTAGGAAAGAAAAAGAACATGCGAAAATTACCTTAAATTCACATTAACACTGCGACTTTAAAAATGGTGGGCCAACTTGGCTTCGCCGCTCGAGCCTGGAGCAAAAGTGCGAGATTGACAGGAGCAGTGTCGCGATCGCTGATCGGGTTTCGTCAATCGTCTCGGACTCTCGGTTGTTCGGCGGCTAAGAGCCTGAGACTCTTGAAGTCTCGATGTGTTCATGCGCTTGTGAACCCGCATGGCCCGATGGCCTCAGTCCGCTGCATGCCCGTGATCGCGATTGGCGCCCGCCTCTGGCTCTGCCGCAAGACGCTTGACCCGCCACAAGACGCAGATCGCGGCTAGCCGGCCTGCCAGACGTTAACGCTTTGTTCATTACTGGGCGCCGCTCATTGCCTCATTGGGCATGTGTCTCTCCTCGGTTGGGCTGTCTTGCGCGAAAAATACGTATATATCTTGTCATCTTGAATCTGTACATAGAATTGCGGGGTATCTTGGTGCATACGGCAGATACCGTAGCTCCGCCAGTTGCGGAGGCGAGAGGGAGCCTGAGGCGCGACTTTAATATTGAAGAGAAGGGGGGAGGGGATGTGGACGTGGGGGTGAGCTCGGCGCGAGATATCACGAGCGGGAGAGCGAGCAAAGTGGCATGGTTGGCGTGGCGAATGCGATGTGACGAGGTCACGGCTATGTTGCGCTCGAGGTGCAGGGCATTGTTGTCTCCCTGCTGCGGCACATGGTCGAGCGTACGCCGGGGGGGGGGGTGTTGAGCGCAGGAGAGCGAGAGAGATAGGGAAGAAGAAGAACAGTGGCTGAGGTTGACGGGTAGGGTCGGGCCCATACGACGATGATGCCATGAGGAGAGCGATGCTAGGCTATCATTGTTGGCCATCGGCTCGACTTGCGGATCATGGTAGGGTGGGCTACGTGAGAGGGGAGAAGGAGAGAGGGAAGAGGTTGGGCCGAGGGAGGAGATTTGGCCCGAGGGGGGAGAGAGGAGAAAGGTTTGATATTTTAGGTTTGGATAAACCGCGTTGAATTTGAATTTGAAATTCAAATTCTAAGGAGTTTTGCACACCATTTAGCTTGTAGATTTTTATAATTTCAATTTGGCGCAAGAAATTTGATTTATATTTTTAAATTGCAAGGTAAAGCTTTTGAAGTTTCTCAAAATGGAACAAATGTTTTTGAAATCCAAGGAATTCAGGCAAATTTTAAAAAGTTCAAATTTGGGTTGTTACAATAAGTGGCTTCCCTGTTGAGATGAAATTGTTTTCGAGAGGTAAGCTGAGCTCTGTAGTAGCAGACAATAAGGTCACGGCACAAATTTTACTTGAGCATTTTTTTTACTGCCAACATAATGGAATGAGATCATACAAAATGAGAGTAATACTCAGGATACAACTTTATTCACCCAATGACTACCCAGAGGATGCACCATGTTCATTTTTCACAACAAATAAAATGCCATTTCGTACAAAGAAAAACATATCGTATAAGGAGCTCAATCAACAAAGTGGTGTTGTATCTTGTACATAGATCATAACAAAATATTGCTCTCAAGGTTACAGATGATAAGATTTGCTGCAATTGCGTAAGGCTGAATTTTAGGGAGAAACACAAGCTCGTCAACCATGGAATATCTTTTCGAATCGCCAAACTTGCAGGATGGAGATCTGCAAGAACAACAACCATCCCATAAGCAAATGTAGTGGTGATTTCAATCATAGCATAATACACAAAGACAGCAATGCTTAACTCTAAATCATGTGACGAACCTTAAGCAGATCGTCATCCATTTTGTACATCTCAATTCCTGAGATCATCCTTATCATACTTGCAGTCGTACGGCAACTAACAAACCAGTTACTGCTGAGCTACTCGGACTGGTCTGTGAGGCTTTGGAGCTGAAATGTGTGGAAGAAAAATATATCATAATGCAGAAGCTTAAATGACACGACGAAAGTTTATTTTATGCACTTATGTTACAAATGCAATAACATTAATAATTCTCAGTTCTCGTAGAAAATGAAATCATACTGATTGCATCAATACTCAACAGTGCTAAGAGATCCCAACTATGTAAAATGAACAGAAGCAATACAGTTTGAACAACGTTTTGACATAGAATCTGTATGACAATTCTATACGAATTTAAAGCAATAATTCTAGGAATTATGGAATAACATGTGCATGCAGAAGCCCAAAAGCACAAACCATTTGGGTTTCCTTGCTCATAGAAACTCCTAAAAAGAGCTACTGCCTCTTCCGCCATGATCCCCCCAGTACATTTGAAACCTATTGGTCCGGGAGATTGGCTCCTAGCAAAAGAAACACACAAGACCACGTTAGCTGTACAATTCGAAAGTACCATAAATAACTAACAGAATTCAGGCTTTAAGAATGTATGAGAACTCAATAGCCATGTATCACATGCATGATGCATGGAAACAAAGAGATTAAGCAAGTCCAACTCTGCTGAAATCATGACATTGCATGTAGCAAATTGAAATGCTGGCAAGAATGTGTAGATATCTTTCAATGTGCTGCTGCTTGTTCCCACACCCTGACAAATTATCAGATGAAGAACTCTTGTGAAACGACATGATTGATCCGCATCCTCCGAATTTATCATTGACACAACCAAAGTACACTTCCCTTATTCCTATTCAAAGAATAAAGAAAGAACAAGTTAGAAGCATAAATTCTTATACTGTATCACAATTTAACAGGAGAGGAGACGACAGACAATCAAAACATTCCAGACCAATTATCGACAATGCCGTTGCACACATTATACAGGGTTCACACGTGACATAAAGGTCGCATCCTGCGAACTTCTCTGCGACTTGCGACTGGTCTAGTCCCATACTCTGCCACTCCCAAAGCAGGACATCGATTGCTTCCATCTCAGCATGTCTGGTAGCCTTACAATTGGCGTCACAAGGTAAATAACATCTTTTAGTCAAAAGAACACAAAAGTATCAATCTGGACATCTCAATATCAGCAAAGATGACAGTAGCATACATTCCGGGTGGCATTCGTCCTGTTGCTACCAGAGGAAATAACCTTCCCATCCTCTACAATCACACACCTGCCACGCCATGGAAAGAACAACAAGGACCATACAATTGGCACAGTAAGAACTAAGAATCAACATTCACCGCGTGAACTATATCGAAGTGAAACCGGGGCATACCCTACAGGGACCTCAAGATTGTCCAACGCGAACTTGGCCTGCAAAAACGAGCCGAAATTTAGCGCCAGACATACCAGCATACGTGTGTCTACTTGCAAAACAAGCAGAATTTGGATTTCAGCCATACCTGGTCGAGCGCGAGCTCCATAAACGCCGTCACCGCCGCCGCCGCCATCGTTCGGACTGGGGAGGGGGGAGCCCAAGTGCCCAAGTGCCCAAGCGCCAAGCCGAGCGAGCGCACGGAGGCGCGGATGGGATGGGGTGGAGTTTCGGCGTCGGCGAGCCGCGATCTAAGCTGCTCTCGAGTTGGGACTTCGCAGTGGTCGACTAGGTTTTTCCCTTTTTTTTCTTCTTCAGGCCGTGGGCCGGGACTCGGAAGCCATGCCAGGCTAGCCCATTAAGGCGGGCGTTACGTTGTGTAACCCGTGGCCCATCGACTAGTGCTTCGCCTCACTTGTCACCGTAGCCGGGGGAGGCCGCCGTGGCGCCGTCCCCTCCCTCCCACCGACGAAGATGAGTGGTGGTGGCGCGAGGAGGGTTCTGGAGGCGTGGAAGCTCGGGGTGGTCAAGTACGGCGACGCGCTCAGGCTCCAGGAGAGGCTCGTCGCCGACCGGAGGGCCGGCCGGGTCCCGGACCTCGTGCTGTCGCTGCAGCACCCGCCGACCTACACCCTCGGCAAGCGGCGCACTGACCACAACCTGCTAGTGCCGGAGGCGGACCTCCGGGGCCTCGGCGCCGAGCTCCACCGCACGGAGCGGGGCGGCGACGTCACCTTCCACGGCCCGCGCCAGGCCGTGCTCTACCCCATCCTCTCGCTCCGGGCCATTGGGCTCGGCGCGCGGAGGTACGTCGAGGGGCTCGAGTCCGCCATGATCGAGGTGGCGGCGCAGTACGGCGTCGCGGCGCGGCCGGGGGGCGCCGCCGAGACCGGCGTGTGGGTCGGGGACAGGAAGATTGGGGCCATCGGGGTCAGGATCTCGTCCGGGTTTACGTGCCATGGCTTGGCGTTCAATATTGATCCTGATTTGGGGTACTTCAAGCACATTGTGCCCTGCGGCATCGCCGGCAAGGAGGTCACGTCGCTGAAGCGGGAGGCGGCGGTGGAGCTCCCTCCCGACGAGGTGATCCATGACCAGCTTGTGCACAGCTTGGCGAGAACCTTCAATTTCAGCGGTGTCGAAGTCAAGGATGATTCAGAGTGTGCAGACATGATTTGCTCAGCTGCAGCCACACAATCCTGATGTGTGTTTTACTCTGTGTACTGAGAGTTCCTCAGACCATCTTGTCATCAAATTTTGGAAGTAACATTTGGACATTTTCATCTGATTGTGTTGATGGCAAAGGAAGGTGATTTCCATGTCATAGGCCACGAAGCCAACACTGAAACCAGCCTATTGATTTCTGCTTGATATGCTTCTTACAGCATCCTGCTTCATGGAATTCGAAATTATTTGCGGAGATTGAGCTAGCGATTGCGGATGCAGGATGCAGAGGTTTTCTTCTCTTTTTGAGCATGCAAGCTTGTGTCTCATTTGATACCTTTGTCCTTGTTTTGGTCTCTCTTCGTGATCAGGTCCACTTGGACAAGCCTTGGCTGCTCTAGGATGCTTGAAAGCAAAAAAATCTTGAATAATATAATTCATGTGTATATTTGCACCAATGACCTCTCCAACTATGGAATATAATGCAGTGTTTGTTTAACTTCGTCATCCGGTCAACTGAAATTCGGCATAGTAATGATTTTTCTTTGAGATGGTAAAGCTAGTATTTTGTTACTTCATGCTACTAATGAATGGAGCATAAGCGATCTTAAGCGTTCTCCTGAATCGAATTGCCTATTGCAGTGTAATCCTGCAATTGATTGCCAAGGTACGAAATATTGTTTGGAAGAAGTTAGATTGTGTTGCCCATCTTTCAGGTTCATATACTTCTGGGGCCCTTGTATGCTCTTTGTTTCATACCATGAAGATCTTTGCAAGCTTATTTATGGCATGCTGCATATATCTCTACGATGATTTGACAGCTCTGTCTAATACTGCTTCCTTTTTCATCTTGTGTGTTCCTATCCTAATCACATTTTCATTGTGTATGTTGCATAACGGGATATGCAATGCACTCATTGCTTTTGAAGGTACATACACTACATTGTCTCAAGAGAAAATTGGAGAGTTTGCAGAAATGAACTCTCGAATTTGAATTAGCAGTGGTACTTCAATTGAACTAAGAAAATCATGGTCACATCTCACATGCAAATATCTGGTACTCCTTAGCATGTAGAGGAAAAAATATTTGTATCATATTAGTTCTTTGAAGTAAAACCAAATGTCTTCCATCAACCCATTTACAAAAAATGGAAGAATCTGATAGAACCGAATCTGCCTGCATCTACCATCTCTTCAGAAACTGTACCAGCTGAAAATGCATCCTGACACTCGGTGCTGCAAGACTGCAGCTCAGTACAGACTGGCTTTTGTTCTACGACGCCGGCGCCCCAAGAATAGGCTTCTGAACGCCGTGGAAGAGGCTGGTTCTTGTTCTCCGAAGGTGTGCTGCGTCGCGCTGCGCTTGAAGAAGGCGAGCTGGCATTGGTGATCGGTTCTTGAGGCCCAGATGAATCAAAGCAGATGGAGACTGCCTTCCCAGATGCGTTGTGCAACTGGAACTCCGTGGGGGTAAGAGGAAGAAAAGCACTGTTACATGTATGCTCATTGTAGTAGGTGACTGAATACAATGGGGGGTCACTGTAATCTTTCTGCTGAATCTGTTTCGTGGCCGGGCAATTCATGTTGTCTTTATAGGTGCATCTGTAATAGTACCTGCAGCAAGACAGGAAAAAGCACCAATTTGTGAGTGAAATGAACATGAAACGATCCCAATTTTTCCCCACATATTTGTTACGCTACGCCTCTAGTCTCTTGTGGTTATTTGGCTGGGAAGAACGAGAAGAACATTGAAGAATCATCACAGAAAGGTAGCTAAACGATGTAGATTTCTGATTATTTGCTTGTCAAGACTAAAGAAGTGATACCAATTGCTTTCCAGAACATCATACGGATGCAGATCACTAAATGAGGAGACCAAAGAGGTGTCCATCCGAACCTGGGAAAGTTGCAGTTGTTTATCTTCTTCTCGCCGTACTTCCTCCATTGGTGGCCGTCGTTGTGCGGCGCAAAGGTATCCACCTTCCTCATGCACTTCTCTTTCCTGCAAGTTTTTATCAGGAACAAATCAGTGTTACTCCAATTGAACTGCTGCACTAACATCACCACACCCTTATGAAGATCACAAATGAAACACCAGTAATAGTTACCTTGTTCCATGGCCTAGAAGGTGCGATTGACGTGGACTCGTCACAGGAGACATTGTTTCCAGAGGAAGAAATGCAGAGAGGGGGGAGGAGGAAGAAGAAGAAGCCTTAATTCAGAAGCGTACTAGACTAGTCGCTCTATAATTGAGGCTTTGCACCATGTAAAAATTCTATTAAACTGAGACCAAAAACGATGCAAAGATTGTCTTCTCCTCCACCGTATCGCTGTCACGTGCTCTCGCCGTCTCGCGCACCGACGGGACGACTAGAGAAATTTCTTTGCAGCTTCTCCAAAGGCCTGGAACACAGAGGCGCTACAAGTGGCCTAAAATGATGTGCCCCTGCATATTTTAAGGCCTAAGCACTGTCATCGATCTTGCAACTTGGAGCCATAAATATTTCCCGTTGATTGGAACTTGGGCTATAATATTTATTCAGCCGGACCAGTTCAAGCATTGTCCAAAATGGAAGTTTGGTACCGCTCGGCGATAGGACTAGTTGGACTTGACCTGATTCTCTTGCCTCGCATAGCCAGAGGAAGGAATCGTCTCGTTGCTTGGGGAGGGAGATTAGCTGATACCTAACGCATATCGACGGTTTTTTTAAAGACCTGCACATGCTGCAGGACAAGTTGAAGCAGGAAGGAATCTCTCCCTTTTCGCCTAATTTAGGACCCAAAATGATCTCATGTTTGTATGATGCACCACCTCCAATTGAGTCAATAGTTAAAAGGCTTTGTGGCAATTGGATGGATGCCTGACCGGTCAATAGCGCATTAATGGCCGTGCATCACGATGATTACTTGATTAGGCATCTCCAGGTCCAGTTGATGCATCAAGTGGCACTGCTAGCCTGAACTGAAGCGGTAAAAGTGCAAAAGCAACAGCAGTTGCCATTCTAGAGCATTTACAATAATTCACCTCAGCTGTTATTAAGAGGTTACCACATCAGCTTTTAAATGATATAGAGGAGAGAATATGAAGCTGTTTCTACATAAAGAAACTATTAGATTGTTAATACCAAAACATAAGAAACAACAAAAAACTCTATTGAAGGTTTAGTTGTTACCTAAACACTCATTTTATAGGTCCCACTGTCTACCAACAAAAATCTGTTGGATCTTGTGTAGCATGTCTTCTTGGCTTCCCCCGCAGATAATATGATAAATGAGCCAAAACATATAGGCCACAAAGTTGTACCCTATTGTTGATCATCAAGAATCATACATACTTGTAGCAATTAAAGTCTTAGATATAAACTTAAGAAACAATCCATTAGAATGCTTGTTTTTTTATTAGATTGAGTATTCTATCTCTTATTAGTAACAAACTAAGAAATAAATTATTATAGATGCTCTCGTATAGTGAAAATGGTGATGGCAATGCACCATCTTTCCAGTGAAAATGACAACCATGAAATGCCGCATATTTAATGCCTGGATAGATAGTTCATAAATCCAAGGTCAGTGAATTCAGAAAGAAGGAAACACGTAGCACAAGATCACATACTTTATTGTACCAGTATTACTAAATTTAAGACCTCTTGAGCTGAGCTCTGACTTTTAACCCAACCGCCCCCCCGCCCTCCCCAAAAAAAAAAACCCACAAAATAAACACATATACTTGTACGTCTGCCTTATTCCTTATAATGAAAAAAAAACACTACGAGTATCCAGACACATTAGTGCATTTTCTAATTGCTCCTTCTAGAAGTAGGACAGATAACATCTTCTAATTGGCTGATCGGCAGAGAGAGAAGGGGGGTGCATATGCCGTCCAGATGTTGGCTTATTCATTGACTTCAATATTTTGTATATTGGTAAATCGGCCGCTAATTTAGTTGGATATCGACTAAAATATGGTGTCACGATCCTGATAAAACGAGAAAAATAAGCATAGAAGTGTGGTCACAATGAACTACACGATTAACAATTGAGAGGGAAGAGATATAAAAGTGTATAATTGTGGCTCCGCGATTCTATCGGTACACAAAAATGCACAACACGCAGCTGCGGCCGGCGCGTCCATGTTCACACTTGCAGATCTCACCAAATTGCATAGTTAATTGATTTTCCAAACATATTTTTGCGTGAACGAAATGGAAATGGAAATGGAAATTAGACTTTGGAGATTAAGAAAAATGAAGCAGTGCTAGTAGGGCAAACAATGCACTGGCATGACAGGCACTTAAACCTAACATTGGAATTCCTCCAAAAGCTGAAATAACTTATCCTTTACTACCTCCCATCTGAAAAAGAATGATGTTTTCGTAATGCATGCCAGTGAAGCGTGTGGAAAATAAGGGTCTGTTTGGTAGGGTCCGCTCCATAATTTTCAGCTCTAACTTTTGATTCTCAGAGGATCCAATTCTCCGAGAATCTGAAGCTGGCTTATGGAAGTGTTTGATAGGAGGTTAGCTCTTAAAACTTTGAAAGTAATGATTTCAAGTAAAAAGACCATGCTACTCCTGTTTTTAACACCTAAGTCTATTTGTATTGCACTTCTTTCTATTTATACACAAATTTTGAAATTTTCTTTACAATTTTCGCGTGATTGGTTCAATTTGAATGTGATACCCTATTAAGATACATCAGTTCATGGCAAAAGCATTATCCTTCCATATACAAATACTCTCATATTGACACTAGTAGTTACTCACAGATCACATGACTACAAAAAAAAGTACTAGCACTCATCCCAAAATGACCATTAGTGTCTAAATTATCCAAATTCCACTGGAGGTGAAATTACTTGTAATAGTGTGCAGGAAGCAGTAGCAAGAAACTGATCACATGCAAGCTGTGCTCTGCATCACAATATTACAGGGCAACAGCTTAACATCATGCATGGTAAGGGCTCTCAAGAAAGTGTAGAAGACAATAATGTGATATTCAAAAGTCAATCGGAAAATCAGTTCATCTAGATTGATACGTCCAGGCTATGTATATTATACACTCACAACACTTGAAACTTTCACCGGGTATTTTGCAATTTATCACCAAACACAAATAGTAGACAGGATGCGCATGTACAGTGAAACCGTGTCATCAATCCAGTAGTGGTCGGCGTGCTCTGGTGGCTGCAGGATAGGCGGCGGCGACGGTTGACGGGATATGCGGCCGACGACAGAGACTGGATCTTGGGCTGCAGGACCGGTAGGGACGGGCTCTGAGGCCAGCAGCGAGGGTGTGCGGGACCGCAGACGACGGCGTGCAGGACCAACGGCGAGGGATCCAGATATGCACAATCCAAAGAGGAGGGAGGACAATGGGGAGGGGCGGCGGCGACATTACCTTCACGAACCCAAGGCCAAAGCGGCGAGGAACAACGGGACCAACGACGCAGGACTCCAGCGGCGAAGGGTCTCCAGCGGCGAACAGGACTCCAGGTCGGTCGCAATAGTGTGGGGGCCTTATCGGTCTTATGAAAATAATTTTGAGCATCAAGTAAATAAATTTTAAATTAACTTCATCTAAGTGAGAAGATGTAACCAAAACTAAAACTCCGATGATCATGAGTACTGCTCCTCTGCAAGTACTACATGAAGACTAGTTCTCCAAATGATCCAAGTCTACACTTAAACAAGTTAAGCACACAACCGAGCCTGTTGCGAGATGCATCACAGTATATATCGAAGTTTTTGTGAATATCCGGTAGGATGAGTACCGAAGGTTTGGTCAGACATTCTTTCAAAATATGAAAGCTTTCCTTACACTCCTCTGATCATTCAAACTTGTTTTCTTTCTTTAGTAGTTGAGTCACCGGCCTCGCAATATTTGAGAAGTTCTTGATGAATCTACGGTAATAGCTCGCGAGTCCGAGAAAACTGCGGATGTCGGTGGCGCTCTTGGGCTGTCTCTAATTCAATACATCTTGCACTTTGCTTGGGTTAACGGCGACACCGTCCTTGGATAGCACATGACTCAAAAGGCTAACTTCACGAAGCCAAAACTCACATTTGCTGAATTTTGCATAGAGCTGATGTTGACGAAGCTTCTCCAACACAAGCCTCAGATGTTGCTCATGTTCTTCATCAGACTTAGAGTAGATGAGGATGTCATCGATAAACACGACGACAAACTGGTCCAAGTACTTCATGAAAACTAAATTCATGAGGTTCATGAAGTAGCCCAGTGTATTTATCAATCTGAAGAACATGACAGTATACTCGTACAAACCGTAACGAGTAGAGAATGTCGTCTTCGGTTCTAACCTTGATCTGATGATGGCCTAGTCGCAAATCAATCTTGGAAAACACTTGAGCTCCACTCAGTTGGTCAAACAAATCATCAATCCAAGGAAGTGGATATAATATAAGAATAATCCCTAACTTAATCCTAATATCGTAGTACGGCAACGTCTTCTCGTCCCTTCGCCATTGCTCTTCCCGGACTACTAGCGTGTTTATTTTTGGAAAAGAGAGATGAGCAATGGAAGAAAAACATTTTGCACAAGTCCAACTAATAGTGAGGTAAGAATTAGAGACTAGGATGTGTAAGGAAGAAAAGATATTCATAACTTAAACTTTCTGAAATTATTTTGATAAATTAAAATACTTTGATTCAAAGACTTGCTAACACTAACGCCAATGCTATTTCTAACGTACAGTTAGTATGGCTCTGATACCAACGCTGTGGGGACCCCCGGGTTATTTCCGTAAGATCGAGACATTCTCGGTCTTATGGAAATAACTTTGGGCCTCAAGTAAATGAATTCCAAATTAACTTCATCTAAGTGAGAAGGCCCGACCGAAACTAGAGCTTCGATGATCATGAGTACTGCTCCTCTGCAAGCACTACATGAAGACCGGTTCTCCAAACGGTCCAAATCTACACTTAAACAAGTTAAAAGGGAATTCAAAAACAGCGGGTATATGACTGTGTTGGCTCCCAAGATCAGCAACCAACACGCCCATACCCTTAACAATGTCAATCACAAGTCATACAAGGCATACAATAACAATACATAGTGGCATACAACAATAGTTAAAGTCTACAACTATTACAATAAGGCCAACCGGTCAAATCCAAAATAATACCACAAGTAGCAGCGAAAGTAAGTAAAATAAACAAAAGTCCAGCAATGGTGTGTCCCATAACCCATGGCAACCAACTGAGAGTTAAAGAATAGCAATATTTGTTAGCGTCGCCAAAATCAACACTAACAAACTCGTCGGGCGTAGTAACATCTTCACCTGAATTTGCAGCACTCGGGTTAAATATAAAATGTACTCGCAAGTCTTACACAAAGGGAAAGTTATTTATGCATAGAGGATATTCAAAGGATGGCAATGGTGACTTAGTTTCACGGAAAACACAATAATTTTCATCCTACACATACTAGTTTTCAAATGCCATTTTATAAACAAGTTTTTAAGCAAAAGATATACATTAATAAACAATTGAAACAAACAAATACCAAAGTGGCAGCCCACTTTGATAACTAAACTGCATGAATACCCGTTCATGCTCATACCAAGTTGTAACTATGTCAATTTTAATTCAAAGTCTAACAATAATGATAGCAATAATGACTCCTGAATTCAAGCGGTCGTCCGTAACCGTGGACACGGCTATTCGAATAGATTTACACCCTGCAGGGGAGTACAACTTTACCCACATCGACTCGTCAGCCCATAAGCCCAACACACTACCTTTGGTGAGTTGGTCGGTAGATCGAGATTTGGTATTGTTTAGCAAGAAGACCATATTGAATTAGATCATCCATGCGAGATGAAATCCCAACTTAGTACATATGCATATAGCAAGTGCTAAGCGGGCATGCAAGTTGTGTCGGAGGAGCCAGTGTAAGGTAGTTAGTATGTTGGGTGACCCCCAACATAAGTAATCGTGCTCACCCGCACAGTATATATTACACTGGGTTCCTAAAGAACATAGAATTTCACGGTCGCTATATCCTCACACCACCTGTGGTCTAAACCAATGAAATCTTGTCCTTACTTAACCAAACGGCACTCATAATACCGCGTGTGGTAGTACGAGTGTTATTTGAATTAATGACGTCACCAAAGTTCGGTCCTTGATGGTCCAGACAAGACAACTACAAACCCGAATCTCGTGCACGAAGGCACCCACACTACAACCACTTGTCCAGACCCCAAATCCTTTTTAAATTTACCAAAAAGAACTAAACAACTAGATTCAAAGATCTGGACCAAAGGTAGAAAAAAACAAAGGTGAGATGCTTCCCAGGTCGACAAAATAACCCCGTCAACCAGACTACTGACAACTCTAGACTTGCATGGCTAAGCAACAATCAACAAAATAGAAATATCATCACACAAACATCTAACCTTAAGCATATATGTACTGGAAATATCAAGGATAGCATCATGAGTAGGATATAACTAACTAGACCTCACAAAAATACCGACATATCAAAATAGCATGCAAGCAAGTATCATTGCATTTCAAAATACTAACTTAAAAAAACTGGGATCAATATAATGCAAAACAAAGTTTAAATGGTGGCATATGAGTCTACGTCGATCACTACGGATTCTAAACAAAAACAACATCGAATCAACACCGAGAAAAACATAAAAATTCGAAGTGCTAAAAAATGCATCAATTTTCTATAGTAGCTAGATGATGATTTTATAAGAATTTAGGTGAAAGAATTATTCCATTTGGAGCTAGTATGTGAAAGTTATAGTAGTTTGAAAACCATATTTCTGGAAAATGCTAAAAACAGTGCTTCGGTTACTATTCATCTAAATTTAATTATTTAGTGAAATTTTGCAGGACAGAGGTGGAGAAAAAGATTACATATATAAATAGGGAATAAAATTATAAGACCAAAATAACTTGGTTCAACTCATTTGGAGTTTATATGAATTAGTTAAGAATTTTCAAAGTTAAAAGCATTTTCGATGTAAAACTAATTAGGTTATGGATCAATTTCCAAAATTATATTTTCTAGAATGGAGACATATTTTAAACCTATTCCAAAATAAAGTTTACTTAATAATAAAAATATCAAAATTTGTTTCACTTGATTTGGAGTTAATTTGAATTTGTTATGCATTTTGAAGTTATTCTATTTTTCAATGTATAAATAATTGATTTATGAATTTTCTAATGCAATTAATATTTTTTGTACAAAAGTTAACCTAGCCTCAGACGCTTATGTGTGGGGTCCAGTGAATGGTATCATTTTTCAATTAAATTTCTGATTTAATGTGTTATAACATGTGGGGCCCTAATGCCAGTTACTCGATGCACGAAACAGGGCATGGACCGGACTCCATCACACTAGTCCACCAGTCCACGGCCCGTGAGCTAATCCACTTAAACTCCCCGGGTTCACCTGTCATCGATTCAGGGACATCCATTAACGCGGCTAAACTCTGATTTCCGACAAAGATCCTCGATTAAATGCTAATGATGGCACTTAAGCCCTAATGACGAGCTACAGTTGTGGTCGGGGCTTCCAACAATAGAGCTCGCTTGACCGTGAGCTTGAATGGAGCCCCGCCGATGACTCTGACCACGGTGGCATGAACCAAAGGCATGGATGGGTTCACAATAGCATGGCGCACCTTCCGGTAGTGGTGGCGGCGGCTGAGCCGGCCTAGAATGGCGGCGAGCCAGAGATGGGTGGCGGTGCCCCTACGGTGTACGTGCATGCGCCAAATGAGCTCCACGGTGTGCATACAAGAGCGCACATGTGCGTCTACGAGGCACAAGGATGCTACCTGAGCAAGGAAACTTGGTCGGAGATGCTCGGAGTAGTCTTGTCGGCGTTGATGTCGACGGTGGTGACGAGCTTAACGTGGAGAGGTCGATCTGGAGAGGGAGAAGGACAACAAGCTGTCGGAGATGCTTAAGGGAGGTACGAAGATGGTGTAAATGAAAGGAATTTGATAATGCTTTACCCGCAGGAGCTGAAGAAGAGGATTAGGTTTCTTCGGCCGAAATGGGGAAGCTTAAAAATTCGTGGGCTCCTGTGATGCATTGAGAAAACGAGTTGAGGGGAAAACGTTCTTATACCTAAAGGCACAATGTGACGCACATAGGGTAGAACCATACTCACCGGAGATGGATATGGCACGAAGGTGGGTTTCAATGCGCGCCCCAGTAACGTTGAAGACACAATGGGGTCCGAGAGCTAAAAGAGAAAGAATGAACTTGTATTTGCCAAATTGGAGACGGTGAGCAAAGGGGAAGAGAAAGGATGCTAAGGTACGAAGCTTACCCGAGCACATAGCACAAACGAGCTTCTTCCTTCTCAGTCCCGAGAGACGGAATGGGTTGAATGAAGGCGAAGGAGAGGGTTTTAGCCTCGGGCGATGACGGGAATAGGGGCAGCGTTAAGTGATGTAGCTCCTGGTTGGTCGATTGGTGCGGTGGATTGACGACGTGAGCGGGGCACTTCAGAGCGTCTTGGCCGCGTGGAGCTCGAGCTCTGCTCGCTCTTGCCCGAGGTTGAAGATGGCACCGACATGCGGGCCCGGGTTGGCAGCGACACAAGACGGCGCGAGTTGAAGCCAGGTTCGGTCGGAGGTTTAGTTGGTTTGGTCAAGTCCAGTCAGTTGGTTCGATAGGACTCGAGCATGGTGCGGTCGGATTCGGTTTGGACTCTTTTACAGAAGGTTCATTAGACATAGGTTTTGAATTTTCTTAAGGTCAACTTAGTGTCTTAAAAATTGGGAAAATTCGTATTAATTCATGATAAATACTATAGTATTTGAATAAATTATTTTACAGAGGTCTTTGTAAGGACTTATTTCTATTTTCTTTGGAGGAGTTGATTTAGGTTAAAGTTTAATCTTTGATTGAGATTTTTCAACTGCAATAAATGATGCAAATGCTTCTAAAACAATATGCATGTTGATGAGATACATATTAATTATCATTAATTAACTTGAGGCTGTGACAAATAGGATTTGGGGCAATAGGGTGCGGACTACTGGGCGCAGGTCGTCGATATCAAGATGGACTCGCGTCCGAAAAAGCGATGGGAGGCGCCCTAACAAAGGCGCTAAGGTTCAATACGGGTGAGCGAGAGCGAGAGAAATGAGATGACATGGGGCGACAGGGGGGCCGAATCAGGGGTTATATTTAATTGCATTTGATGGGTAAATAACCATTAACTCGAGGGGCATTTTGGTGACCAAGTTGTCTGATTCTTGTGGGGAGCCGGCCCAAGAACGCTTTTTGTTTTCTAATGCGATGTT
Source organism: Phyllostachys edulis (assembly GCA_036346405.1). Classification (NCBI taxonomy): domain Eukaryota; kingdom Viridiplantae; phylum Streptophyta; class Magnoliopsida; order Poales; family Poaceae; genus Phyllostachys; species Phyllostachys edulis. The sequence continues at coordinate 58,359,949 of CM070549.1, read as the reverse complement.
GCTTCGATTCTGAGAGATCCGGATTCTGGAAAAATGAGGAGTCAATGCGGTTGGCTGGGCTCCCATTCTCCGGTTGAGAATCCGACTACCAACCAGGCCCTAAGACACTGTGAGCCGCCAACACTAGGACCAAACGCCAAACCATAAAATAGACCGTGAAATATGATGGGTAGACAATAGCGCCAAACTACATAATAGCTTGTGGAAAATGGTTGTACGAGTCCGAGTCGTGGCCAAATTTTAGTGATAGTATATAACGAATACGACACATTTGTTACCTCAGTCTTTACATAAGTGGAAACACTTGTTATTACTAGTTAATTAGTATCTGTTAAGCAGTCAGAATAAAACGACATTTTCCGCTAGTAAGTTGCCTTAAGTGGTGGGAGCCGGTGAGTCTGGTCACCAATAAGTAATTTGTCTTAGCTTGACACATCCATTAACTAAGACAAACTTTTGCAGTGCTTCTAGCTGGAACTCAGCACTAGTATTTCGAAAGAAAAGACATCGTTGGTCAGAATAAATTGGATTCGATATGATTTTTTATTAATTAATTCTTTTTAAAATTTTATTTTAAAGTTAACCTCGACACACTTTATTTCCAATTCTGACCCCTTTAATCACGTCACTACCCGTGGCGTAACAAAACAATGCTGTCACGCCAGCCCGTATCTGGAGCAAGCTCTTGTCACGCCACCATCCGTGGCGTAACAGTGTTGTTTGGTCATGTCACGATTAGAGATGTAACCAAAAGTGCTATTTAGCGGATTTATCCTATGGCGTGACAGCGTTGTTTTGTCATGTCATGGGTAGTGGCGTGATCAAAAGAGTCAGAATTGGAAAAATAAAATAAAGTACACCGAAGATTAACTTTAAAATAAAATTTAATAAGAGGTTAATTAATATAAAAAAAAAGTTCATCCGATAGCTTTGAAATGTCGTTGCTGCTAGAAGTCCAAAACCGGGAAAAGACTGGAAAAAAAAAAGAAAGGAAAAAAAATACCGCTATGCTGTTCCTGTTGGCGCCCATGGTTGCTGCCCAGCCGGAAAGTAATTAGCTTCTGCAGTTGGGCGGATTTGTTAGGCATGATAACGTACGTGGCCAGTGGTCAGTGTTAGCAGGTGTTCTTCTGAGACGTCGTCACCTTATCTCTAAGGATTTTTTTTTGCCGTAAATAGCACGTTTGCGATGAAAAATTATGGAAGTAGAGCCCGTTGCAATAAAATAGCAATTATGAAGCTTCATCCGCACGGTCACCGGTCGAACACGATCTCCACGTGCCACGTCGCCTCGTCTAGCCGATCACAGGCCGGATACGATCTCCATGTCGCCTCGTCCGACTAATCACGGGCCGAACACCCCCCACTCCCTTGTCCGATTGGTCATGGGCCGAACGCCCCTCCATGTCACCTCTACCAGCCGATCATGGGCCGGACGTTAATTAACGCAAAATTGGCACAACTTAGAAACTAATTAACACACAATTTGGTCCCCCGCCCAGTCACGGTCACGATGATGAAGTATTGGTTATTGCGGCAAAAAATTGCTAAGCAATGAGCATTTGGTGAGCAGTGAGCACTTCAGAGGTTGGTGATGAAGTATTTTTTGTTGGTTATCGTGGCTCTGTCATGACTTATTCAATGGATCGTAGAATAGGATCTACTGTAAGTTATACATATAGACATGAAAACATAATGCTGCAAAAAATAATCTGGATTAGCCGTGTGAGATGTTAGCAAATTAAATAGTTAGCAACCGCAAATTACATTAAATAGTTAGCAAATTAAATAGTTAGGAACCGCAAATTACATTAAATAGTTAGCAACCGCAAATTAAATAGTCATGTAGCCTCCTTCTCCAGCTCGAGACAAAGAGTAAAGATAGATATAGACAAATTAATTAATATATAATCTAGCATGTGGTGCAATATAGTGTTAAAGAATATCATCCACATTAAACTGATAAATTAACAAATATTATCTTATTTGATCGGGGTACATGGGATACAGTATGGCTCACTTGTCTGAGCCACTGCTCTCTGCTCGCTGCGTCTGCGTTCGCGTCTTTGTTTTGCGTCGAGCATGTCCTATGGGATACGTCAGCCGGTCCAGAGAGCGTCTGTCGGATCGGAGGGGGTACGGAGACCGTTGTATGTATTGAGTGGGCGGAGGTGCACCAGCAAGCTGACTCGAAGGAAGCTGAGTCTGGTAAGCGTCGATGTCGTCCTACTGAGACATACCGAACTGGGGGCCACCTGCAATGAAGTCATGGCCTAGGGAAGGTATAAACCCACTCTCGAATTGTCTGCCCCCAAGGTACGATGTCTGCAACTCCAGTCGTGCGGAGGAGCTCTGGCCTTGAACGCCCTGTGTGCCAGTTGTAACACCCCAGTTTTTGAAGCCCGTTTGAAAGTTTCAAAGTAAAAAACGAACCATTTGGTTTTGATGAGAGTTCAAAGCTTAACTTGAGAATTTCAGAATGGATTTCAATTGACTAAATCAAACTTTAACTAAAACTCTTTTTTGGTTTGTTGGGTTTGTTGGAGCTTTGGCTATCCCTCCCCTTCTGTACTTGTTTTGTCCTTCTCTGGTCCAGACCTCCTTAGGTCTAGACCTCCCAAGTGCTTGGACCCCCCTAGACCAGACCTTCCCTCTTTGATGCTTCTTTGGCTTAGACCTCCCCGGGCCTAAGTCTCCCCTCATAATCATTTGAGCCCCTTCTGTGTTCTTTGGAACCCTTCCCTACGTTCACTGGGACCTCCCTCGCGTCCGTTCAAGCCTCCCGCTTGGTTTAGACCCCCCCCCTTTGTTAGATCTAACCATTAAGACCTCCCCTTTATGGATCTCGTTTTGGAAATCTAACCGTCAGGACCTCCCCGTTGCTTTTGATCTTGACCTTCGGGCCTCCCGTGAGCAAGTCTTTTGGACCTCCTGTCCATAGGACCTCCTCGTGGTTGTGTCTTTTGGACCTCCTGTCTATAGGATCTCCTCATGTTGTGTCTTTTGGACCCCTTGTCCACAGGACCTCCTCCTAGTCGTTTCACAAGGACCTCCCTTGCGGGTTGAGGCCACCTTGCGGTCGGGACCTCCGGTCCTATGCTTGGACCTTCCCCGTGGGTGAGGACCTCCCTTAACCTCTACGAGACCTCCTCTAGGTCTCCGCAGGACCCCCCCCCCTTTGAGGTTTGACTGGCCCCATTTGCAGTCACGACATCTTTTCTTTATCCTTTGATCATGTCCTTTGCACCTGTAAGTATTCAAAGCATTTAATGCCTGTTGTGTCGCATTTAATGCCTGTTGTATCGCATTAAATGCTACCACTTTTTGGCAGCACTGAGCTACCTTTTGTCTTATCTTTTACCAACTCCAATCATTTCCTCCACTTACTTTAGAGCCCAAGGGCCCTTGGAAATCTCGGTGGCTCTGGCCATAAAAGCTTGGGCAGCTCTTCCTCTTTACCCTTTTGCTCATTTCCACTCTCTGACTCCTCCAGCAAGCTCTTGGACCTCCTCCAAAGCTCTCTGGACCTCTTCCAGCAAGCTCCTTGGACCTCCTTGTGAAGACACTGAGGAGCAAGAGCTCTCCAAAGAAGAAGAAGACACCCAAGCCTTTGAGCAAGGCAAGTTACACTCTTGATCATATTGCACACATTATTTCACCCTATATATGTTCCATTTTAAATGTTAATGCATACGTACTTTACTAAGTTATTTCAATACATGTCTTTAAATTCATAGCTATGCCTAAATCCTTTGTATGGCCCATGTTGACCTTAAACCGAACATATTGTCACCATAGGAAAACCTGGTTGCTACATTAGTGTGAACCAGGATCTTTGGAAAAACTTGATGCTTAATCATACTTAGACCAAAAATATTTGTTTTAGAAAAATTTTACCATCTTTGGCCATCTATTATTTAGAAATGTTTTAAGCCATGACATTGAGTTGTCATGGAGTTTTGCCAAAAGGTTTATGAAAAGCAAACAAATGGTAAATTGTTTTGGACTACGGCGAATTGGTTGCTTGGTTGGTGCATATCCATGCACGAGCTCAACTTGGGTAGAGTTGACGCTCAGGGGTTATGTGGTTGTCGCCCTAGTCATTCGAGGACTGGCCTTTGAGCGTCCCTTTGCTATGCATATAATGGGCTATGCCTCACCGTATAACGACATGTCTCCAGAATGGGGCGCGGGACCTGGCCAATTAATTTGCAAAGTTCCACCGCGGTTGTTCCACTTTGATGTGTGGGTGGTCTTTCATAACCTGTGTTTTCCCACTAGCGCAAGAGAGGGCCCTGAACCTGCGGATGGCTAGTCCAAAGGGGGCGAAACCTTAGCGAGGAGGGGCTGCGGTGGAACAATGCATTGTAAAGGCCTTGTCATGAACTCTAGACCTCTTACCTTTGGTAGTGAGAGGTGGCATTGACGAATGCCAAACAAACTAAAAGGGTCATGTCATGTGGGTAAAGTGTACAATCTCTACAGAGTGAAAACTATTCGAATAGCCATGTCCACGGTCATAGACGTGCTGGCAAAGACTACTCAAAGTTAGATATTGGTTTTGTTTTCAAAAGGTTTTGGATAAACTGTTTTTGGGATTTCTATCACATGGGCTTTGGGCGGGGAGCCTTGTGATAGGAGGGTATCCTTCACCATCTTGATGATGAATGTTATCCATCTTAAAAATTGAATTTGGAAAAATGAACTTTAGTTATTGTTAATTGCCTTTGAACTTATTACTGGTATTTGAAATAAACTTGACTTTATGCAAATCAACCGTATTAAGCCTTCCTTTAAGATATCCACTTATGCATGTCATTCTGTTATTTGATGGGTGTAACTTGCGAGTACAGTTGCTGTGCTCATTCTTGCTTGATTTGATAAATTGAGCAGGAGAGGACTCCTTTGAAGATGATGAGGACCAGAACAATTAGGCCGCGCCCTCCAGCCAATTACCTATGGTGTATTGGATGGACTTGGTTTTGCTTCCGCTGTGTATTTTTTCTTGTTGTCGTGGCTTGTAAGCAACTTTGTAAACAACTCCCTTGCTATTAATAAAGTCTTTTGTGGCTGTATGTTATCACTTGTAATTGTTGTGAGAACTAGCCATTGATCCTTGGGGACTAGTTCGGATCACAAGAGATTTGGGACTTCTCCAAGTCTCATGACCTCCTCAGGTTGGTTTCTTCACCTTCCTCGGGTCTGATCGTGGCTCTTGGGGGGTCCTGAGTCTCAAGACCTCCTCGGGTTAGTACCCTGGACCTCCAGGAGGTTCTGCTGGACCTCCTGGGAGGCCTGGGAGGACTGCCCGAGAGATCTTTTGGACCTCCTGGGGGAACCTGGTGGACTCCTAGGAAGGTATTGGAGGACCTCTCGGGATAGCCCCTGGCCGGGTCGCCACACCAGTGAACCCGGAGAAGCTTTTCCCTGCATACGCTCCAAACCCTACGGACGGTCCAAACCCCGTGTACTACTGCCTGGTAGGAGCTGGGAGTCCTGTATCCTCATCGTTGGACGGATGATCATCACCCCCACGATCAACCGAAGGATGCAAGGCAGAGCGATGCTAGCCAAAATAAATAGCATGGACGTAAACTGAGAATCTCGTACCTCCCAGATGTGTAATACAGATGACCGAGGGGAGCGTTACTCTGTGTACAGGGTGCAGATGACAGAAGTATTGCATCCCGACGGACCTGCGACGGGAGAACGACATGATGTTAGCGGAATGTAAGGCATGACAAAAAAAACAGAACGTAGATTTGTACGTAACTTACCTCCCTGCCGATTTGGCCCACGGATGATTGACATGGATCACTACGATGCCGACCGATCTCGCTGGGTCGTGATGACCTAGCAAGTGAGCATGGTTCCCCTACTTGCTGCCCGGTGCACAGGACGTCGTCCGTCGAACGGTCGCAGCTCATGTTCTTTATTATATTCTTCGACTCCGTCAAGATGCACTTCAAAGTTTTTAGCTGCCCTGGTGTTGTGTTTGGGCTGTAGATGGCGGTCTCCAATGCGCTGCGCTCGCTCCAACTGAAGTGACATACAAAACAGGTTCAGTAACGAAGAATACAAATATCATCAATAAAATGACAAGAGGTTGTAAGTGTCTCACTGTGTCGTCACGCCGCGAAGTGTTATATCGATCATACGAGTGGCCGAGGCTATGTTGGTGCACCACATGCTTCGGACACTCTAGCATAGTACGGGTGAGTCTGCTGTGCGACCGTGGTACGTACCACTGCATGTACTCACGGTATGTCCTTACGTCGTACGGTCATGTCTCCAGCAAGACCTCGACATGCGCCATCTCCGTCCAGGACGTAATCCACTCGTGATGGAATGCTCGCCAGTTCTCAGCATGTTGGCTCGACCTCGATTGCCTATATTCCGAAAGGATTGATGTTAGAACAAATGATATAGGTATGAAGTGTAAACATTACTCAGACGGGAGTTGAACTCACAAGTGGATGACTCGCTGCAGCATCCTACCGTCGGGGCAGGGCACGACCTGGTACAAATTGAACTGTCACATTACGCGCTGCAGCGCATAAGGCTCTACCATATGTGTAAACACCAGGTGGCATGTTGTCGCCCAAAGTCCGGCGTCCTGCGTGCATTGCAAGGACAACCCGTGTGGCGCTACCGAGGCCATGAAGTATGGGGTCCATGGAGCCCAAATGATATCATTGTCATGCAACGACTCGAACTCGTTGTTCCAACTCACTGGTCTGTCCTTCGCCTAACGTAGGATAGCGGCAGTCCACCGGTAGCCCATGGTGGGCCCGTCTATCGAGTCCTACAACTCGGGGGGTACGGGTGTGCTGCTATGTGGAAGGACGACCGTGCCAACAGGGAAGTGCTCCCAACTCCATAGCTGCAGGAGTACGTAGCAACAGGCAAGGCTAGGTTTGACACTGGTGTTGCACCTTAAAGCATCACACACCCCTCTGTATGTGGTGCAGAGGACGGCTGATCCCCAGCTGTACTGAGGCATCGCCCCAGCCTCCGCGTCAGCCAAAGACTCAGCGATGTGGACGAAGCTGGGATACACCCAATCGCACTGTGACGTGGAAAACATGACTGAACCAAAAAGATATAGAAGGTAAACGACGAAGTGCTTCTGAACAACGTCGTCAGGTTCATCCTCTGCGCACTGGCTGAAAAGCCTCAGCCAAGTCCGAGAGACACAACGAGCAATGTCCCACACAAGTATGCCGAACTTGTTCCCTAGCCTGGCCTTCCAGTTCGCCCACGGACGGCCCAGAACGAGTGGCTCGCCCCGGATCGGGAAACCAATCAGGAATGAGACGTCCTATAGGGTGACCGTCATCTCACCCCACCGAAAGTGGAACGTGTCCGTCTCGGGCCTTCATCGGTCGAGAAGTGCTGACAGCAGGCTACCATCTAGGGTGAACTAGCATCCGATGGAGAGCAGCCTCGCGAAGGGCAACAAACCTGTGTCCCGAAAGATGGGGACGTAGCAACCGTCCAGCTCCCAGCACTCCCTCCCGGTCCGAAGCGCTAGAGGTGGAGGACCATCCTCGTCCTTGTCGATCCACAACTTACACTAGTGATTCTCGTCGTATAAGTGTTCTAGAAGCTCCAGTAAAGGCATGGTTTGCAAGACATAGAAGATAGAGACTATTAGTGACCGCTGAATTAATTACTGCATATTAAAAAAAAGGGCTGAATTAATTACACTGACCAAAATAGCACTAAAATAATTACGCCAAATTTATCACCACATGTTACAAAAATAACTAAGGCTAATCTCTTGCATTCATGCATGCATAGACAAGGAAATGATGGAGGTGACTGATTACAGGGGATGGACGTAAAGGTAACTTTTTGACATGATACTATGAAAAAATTTATGTCTAGATCATTCCGAATTTAAGTAAACATGCCAAAATTATGTTGGCAACACTTGTATTTGGATATTCTTAAACCATTTGCATCTGTTAATAATACGGTTCGTACTAAAAAATAAAACTCTATTGTCTGTTCTGATTTGGTTTGGACCCTTATCCTCTTTCTTTACAATTAACATAAACACAATGTTGTTTTAATATTACCAGCATATCTTCTGGTAGGTAACCGGAAGGTGTAAAAGTCCAAGTATTCAAATTTTGTGGAAGCGTCAAAACACATCATTCATTCCGAGGTCACGCAGACAGCAAAAATAAAATGAGAATTTGCCCCCTAGATGCATCTGTATCTAAACACTGTTCAACCAAGTCATTGTTGTGTACAACAGTTCACTGTAAGGAAAAATCATAATCCAAACCTTTTTGTGAAAAGCTCCGATAGCAATTACCTTCTGTATTAATTTCTACTAGTCTCTGAAACAAGTCATGGAGAAACAAGTCTCTGAGTCACAACACTACTTGTATTAATTTCTACTAGTGCAAGTAGTTAATAGATTAGGCACATCTTGTTGTTCTCTATTCTTCAGTCCTTTAATGCTAATTTATTAGTACTAAATTAATTACCACTAACTATTTTGGACTAATGAATTGACTAAAACAATGTTCTTACAATTAATTAATTAATTTGTAACTAATTAACTACGCCTAAAAATTACACCTAATAAATCAAGTAAGATTAATTTCGCTACGAATAATTTACTAACCACAAAATTAAAAAAAAAAACATACATGGATAAACATACGTGCTGAAATGACTGCTAATGACGGCGGCAAATAATAATAAGTTACCAGAAACCGAAACCGAAAGAACGAGAAGGCGAGAGAGAGAGCGAGAGCAGCGAGAGTGCGAAGTGAAATCGCACTCTCATGCAATTAAATAGACGGCTAGAGGGTGCTGCAGAGGGAATCATATTCCCTCCCGCTTCAATCTCTAGCATGCATGCACATGCATATATGGACAAGGATGCGATGGATTAAAGGTTTGAGGTGATAGGGAGGCCACGGATTAGAGGGTTGAGGGGACCGGCGGTCGGGGACAGTAGTGCGTCCGGTCGGTCATGGGCCGGACATGGCTAATTCACGATAATTGTGTGTTAATTAATTTCTAATTTGCGTCAATTTTGTGCTAATTAACGTTTGGCCCGTGACCGACCGGTGGAGGTGACGTGGAGGGGTGTCCGGCCCATGACCGATCGGACGAGGGAGTGGAGGGATGTCCGGCCTATGACCGTGCGGACGAGGCGACGTGGAGGGGCGTCCGGCCGGTGACCGTGCGGACGATGCTTCATAATTGCTATTTCGTTGCAATGGACGCTACTTCCGTAATTTGTCATCGCAAATGTGCTATTTGCGGCAAAAATTCATCTCTAAGTTTATTCATTCATTTATTATCCCGTCAAGCCTTTTATCCTAGAAACGGAAGAAAAAATTGTCTGGAATTTTCAACAAAAAAAAGTTGTATGTGAATATTTCATTCCTTTTGACTCGCCGATTGTCTTTGTGAAACGCAGAGTATTACGTGTTCTGAGATGATTGTTTGAACAGGACAACAGGTTATAGAGAGGAGTGAAGGTATTGCTGCACGGGCGGAACCATCTTTGATACTAATCTGAGTTTATTACACAGTCCAATTAGGATGGCTATCGAGCAAGTCTAAGTATAATGGAGCTTTGTTCGAAATTGATCCATTTTGATTTAGTATCATCTTATTTATAGTTTAGAAGCAATTCTACTATAGAGCTAACGAGAGCCTAGACGTAATCGCGTTTCACTCAAAATTGACTCAATTTAATTTGAACCAAAAAGAATGTATTAGAGCAGTTTTAAACCGAGCCCGCTAAGCGAGCTTCTTTGCTAGCCCTAGGTCCAATCACCTGGCGGCTCTTCTGCCGGAGACCTAAAAAGATAAAATAACTTTACACTTCCCAAAGCCCAAAGTCCAAAAGCAGAGCAAGTCTAGGGCCTGTTGGGATGCGTAGTTTTTTTTGGAGTTCTAGAGGAATACCATGGTTTGAAAAATACTACGGTATCAAAAAATTTGAGGTGTTTTGAGTACAACAAACTTCGTAGTTTTCTAAACTAGGGTTTGCCCTCCATGGTATTTTTTTTGGAGTTTATAAAAATCTACTCAAGACCTTTAAAAAAAGGGGGACTAGCAGTCGGACGTACGGGTGGGAGCTCCCACCCGTACGCCCATGCTGAGTGTTTGTGAAGTTCCTTGCCGCCACAGGCTTGCAGACCACATACCGCTTGAGCTAGGCATATACCAACATTTGCAGACAAAGCGCTCGTGTGGATAAGCTATACCGATGGCGCAGGATCGATGCACATGCCGCCAATGACGCCGCTATCTTCTTTGTGGTGGAATATGCTCGCTTTTTAATTAGATTCAGTGCCCACTCATTGTATCATACCTCGTGTATCTCGCTCATACTATGTATTAATGTATGTATCATGCGAAGACGTACTAGGTCAGTATAGATATGGTGTGTCTGCACAGGTACTTTGTGGACTCTTGCATCTGAAGTCGTCTACTAGAAGCTATCTTGACCTATTCGATCATACAGGAGGTTTATGGAGTGTATTATCCCTAAACGGGAGGGACTAGGCTGTATCCCCGGACAATGGTTGCAACATTCTAGGACAACAGTTGCAACATCCCTGGACAACGGCCGCAACATCCTAGGACAATGGTTGCAACATCCCCAAACAATGGTTGCAACATGCCCGGACAACGGTTGCAACATGCTAGGACCATGATTGCAACATCCCCAGACAACAGTTGCAACATCGTAGGACAATGGTTGCGACATCGTAGGACAATGGTTGCAACATTCCCGGACAACGGTTGCAACATCCCTAAACAACGGTTGCAACATCACAAATCAAAAAACAAAACATCTGGAAAAAAACGCATTGAAAAAAATTGCAACATCGCCGTGAACAGTATGCAATATTTTTTTTCTACAGATGCAACATTTTTTTTCTACAGATGCAACATTGTTTTTAACAGGCCACAATTTTTTTCTATAGATGCAACATCGCAAAGAATAGTATGCAACATTTTTTTCTAACTATTGCAACATTTTTTTTACAATGGTCGCAACATATCAAAAAAAGTTCAAAAAAAAGCAACAATCAAATGCAGCTCAATGCAACTTCAGCTTACATAGGACACTTCATTGAGAGAGAAGGCGATGGTAGCGGCGGAGGTGGACTTGGACTTCGCGCCAGCGACCGACCGAGCCGGCCGAGCGCGGTGCAGGAGCCGAGCCGAGGGGAGCCAAACATCATCGTGAAAAACATCATCTCAAAGAACATCAGAATAAAAAACAAAGCATTTGAAGGAAAAAAACGCATTGAAAAAAATTATAACATCACCGTGAATAGTATGCAACACTTTTTTTCTAAAGATGCAACACTCTTTTTCTATAGATACAACATTTTGTCTCTACATATGCAACATCTATTGATTGACCTTGGCACCTTGCTAGTGAAACGTGGTAGTTTAATTGGCCTGCACTAGCTCTACATTTTTCGCATCTAAGCATATCCTTTGCCTTTTATTTCCACCTTCAGAAATATTAACACGTACTACTCTTTCTGTCTTACAACACTGATAACTAGCCTCCAACAAACATGCCATATAAGATGATTAGAATCTCCTGAGTACAACTTGCGCACCATGCTGAGGATGCAGTTACGGACCCTATGGTGTACGGTGCATAGATGTACGAGGGCGACAGCTAAAACTCGAAATGCTGAAGGATCATGCTCAGCGCCATCTTGGCTTCGAGCAACGCGAGGTTTTGGCCCATGCAAATCTTGGGTCCCCAACCCATGCTGCTCGCCCGGTTTGGCCGCTTCTTCTTTTGTATTGGACCGGATCATCACGCAGCGCAAGCCCAACATAGTAGCGTCTAGCGCTCTGGACGTCCTGGTCTTATCATTACCCTTAAAAAAAGAACTCATAGCTCTCGTCGATCTTCGTGTCAGCTAGAGCCCTGCGCGCGCCCTGGCGCGCGAGGAACACGTTTGGCGTATGTTTTGGAAGGCACTGTTGGTGTCCAAACAGTTGTTACTGAGAAGCTAATTGAAGAGGGAAAATATGTACAATAACTTAGGTAGCAAGCGGATTGGAAACGATGAGCATCACAATTTGTTTGTGTAACCATATAGTGGTAAGACTATGAAGCTACAATACTATATGCCAAGCCAAAGGTATGAACGGTAGAACATATAATCAGTATCAGAGAATTGTAACAGCAGGACATGGTCTAAAAATAGTGTCAATTTAGACACAAGGCATTGAGGCTATGAAAACGGTAATCATTTTACACCTGTAGATATTCTATAGAGGATTATCACAACTAATGCATGCTTCATGTTTAGGCGACCATATAGGGGACTGTTTTACAATGGCAAAAAAGAGAGCGCACATCAGGAGTGAGCCATACAACATAGAGGGCATCAAATTCAACAGTACATATAAGGAGTAAGCCACAAAGTGCTATGGAGCTAACTGGGATCGTGAAGCATGGATGTGCAGGATGAAGAGGTAGTGACCACAATGTCATTAACATGGAGAAGAACATAGACAAGGCCGGTGTCGTGTTTGTAGATGAATAGTGAGGTGTCAGCCTTGGAGTCGATGAAGCCAAGTGACAGAAGGTGGGAAGCGAAGCGACTGTATCAGGTGCAAGGAGCCTGCTTCAAACCATAGAGTGATTTGTTCAAGCAATAGACGTGGTCTGGTAGGGAGGAGTCAACAAAACCCAATGGCTGAGTGCAGTACACGGTTTTAGACAAGGTACCATGAAGGAATGCATTCTCGACCTCAAGTTGATGTACGAGCCAATCATGCGAAAGAGCAGGAGTGAGGACGGTGCGTATCGTGGTTGGTTTGATGATGGGACTGAAAGTCTCATCAAAGTCAATGTCAGGACGTTGGGTGAAACCCCGAAGAACCCAACAGGCTTTATAGCGATCAAGGGAGCCGTCGAATTTGTGTTTATGATGAAAAATCCACTTGTCGATCACAACATTGGCCCGAGGGGGCGAGGGACAAGATCCCAAGTTCGGTTCACTTGAAGAGTGGTGAATTCATCAATCATAGCATCACGCCATTTGGGATCATTGAGTGCACCACGGTAAGTGGAAGGGATTGGAGAAACGGAAGAGGCAAGAAGGTTGAGTCGATCAACAGGCCGCCAGAGACCAGTTTTACCACAAGTGACCATGGAGTGAGCATTCGTCACAGGAGGGATGGAAGTAGTGGTGGCAGGGGGCGAGGAGGGCAAGACAGGAAGTGGCGAGGCGACCGCTAGAGGCGAGGTTACTTGCCGTGCGCAAAAGGGCACGGCAGGAGGCACAATGGGGGGATGGTCGGTGGGCTGGAGATGATTTCAAGAAAATCAAAAGCATCAGCTTGTGGTGGGGATGGTTGGGCGGCAAAGGGAAAAGATGTCTCATCGAAAATGACATGACGAGATATAATGATGCGATTGGAAGAGAGATCAAGGCAGCGGTACCCCTTGTGGTTAGAGGGATATCCGAGGAATACGCAGGAGGTTGACCGAGGTGCAAGTTTGTGAGGAGTAGTGGCAGTGAGATTTGGATAGCATCGGCAGCCAAAAACACGAAGATGGATATATGAGTGAGGGGAACCGAATAGAGCCTGGAAAGGGGTGTCAAACACAAGAGTTTTTGTGGGATGCCGATTGAGCAAGTATGTGGTTGTATGGAGGGCCTCAACCTAGCAGGAGGGAGGCATGCTAGCCTGGAAGAGAAGAGAGCATAAGATGTCGTTCGTGGAATGAATCACACGTTCGGCCTTGCCGTTTTGCTGAGAAGTGTGGGGGCAGGAGAGATGGAGGATAGTGTCGTTTGTGAGAAAGAAGGTGCGGGCCGCAGCAGTATCAAACTCATGTCCATTTGGTAGGATCAAGGATAACCGATTAGAGGGGGGTGAATAGAAGGTTCTAAAATATTCTTACTTTCTAAAATTAATTCCTACAATTTTAGAGCTAAGCAAGATATATTGCAATTCAAGACCTACTAAATTCTAGTAAAGCTAAGGCGCCATAAGACAAGTCTCTACAAATATATTTCTAGCACAACTAAATAAGACAATCTCAATTTGCTAGAAATATAAATGCAGAAAGTAGAGGCAAAGAAGTAACCAAAAGATGACTCGCTATGTTTTGCCGTGGTATCGAAGACTTACCGGTCTTCACTAGTCCACGTTAAGGAAAGCCCAAACAACTTGGACCGGCTCAACGAATTAAGTGTTACTCCTCTATTTCACTAGTGGTTATTCTTCCTCCACTCCAAAGATGGCGAACACCGAACCACTCACAATTTGGGGTTGGGCCTCTTCACAATCTCTTTGAAGAGATTACTGCGTGAACTCCCGCCAATCCATCCTTTTCTCCTAAGACCGGTAAATACAAAAAGGATCCTAGACTACTTGTACCTTGTCTTTGAACCATATTGATCTTCATGTTGACCTTTAGCATGCATCTCCAGGTTGTTATATTCATCATCGAGACTAAACCTTTAAAACACTCAATAAACATGTTAGTCTCGTATTCACATATTGTCATTAATTACCAAAATAATTTTAGGGACCTAAATGCTTTCAATCTCCCCCTTTTTGGTAATTGATGACAACCCAATCAATATGTGAGAAAGATATAGTTTTGAATATACCGCTTGTTGTAAAACGAGTTGTATATTCTTGTTGTGACTTAACAAAATAATTCTTGCAATGAGCTTAAAAGAGTTTTGAGAATTATTTGCTTTTTGAAGTCATTTCAAAGGAAGCTCCCCCTAGACATGTGCATATAAATGAGAAGATGCTTTTGCAAGCACATGTAGAGATTTTTTAAAATATTTGGCGGAGTTTGTTTTGCTTATTGAAACTTGAGGGAAATGATAATACTATAAATAGCCATAAGATAGATATTGCAATTCACTGAGAATAACTTAACCATAAAATTAAGTACCAAGTTCAACAAAATACCATAAAGACATAAGAACATAATACCATAACAACTTTTAAACTAGGCTATTATAAGCACACAAGTTCCAAGTATTTAAACAAAACAAGTTCAACATCGATTATATAATATAGATAGTAGCAACCCAAACTTCTTGCTTTCTTGCTTGCTCCCCCCTTAATCTTTTAATCCTTTTCTCCTCCTAACTTCTCCCCCTTTGGCATCAAAATACCAAAAAGTCATTCAGCTGGATCTTGAGGAGGTGGTAGAGCTTGAGAGGTTGAAGCTTGAAGTGGATCTCGAGGAGGTGTGTTGAGGCAACGGCGTCCATAACGAGCTGAAGCACTCACGGTTTCTGTCAATGCAGTCAGCCTATTGTTGGTTTCAGATTGAAATTCTTGTTGAGAATTTATAATCTCTAGAATAGCTGAATAGATCTGAGAAAGAGAAACTTGTTCTTCTTCTTGAGCATCTTCCCTTTGTTGACCCTAAGGACGAGGAGCTGCAGGAATAGGAGGACCCTCGCGTGGCTTGTATGGCTTGTGAATAGATCCCAAGCCTCCACGATATCCAGTCTTCCAGATGATCAAAGCCATGATGTAAGGAGCATAATTGATTCTTTTGACTCGATCATTCTTGGAAGAAGCAATTGCTCGAAGGATAACATCGATCACATCAAATTTCCTGCCGTGCATGATATTATCTATCAAGTTCCAAGCATGTCCTCTAATGGCATCAAAATTCCTGCTCTTAGGGAGAATGGTATGATTAATTATCCTGTTGACTAAGCTGAAAATTGGCAGGAGACCGCCTATCTTTCTTAGAATATATCTGACATTCTCATCATAGTACTCTTTCCAGGCTGGAACCAAAACGGCAGGTCTGTCATAAACTTTCTCAAATCTGCTTGACTCTGTCCTTAAGGCTAGCTCAAACTCGTGCCTCCGGCAATCCAAATAAGTGGCCTGTCATCCATGCCATCTGACTGAAATCAGGAGACATGTACAATGTAGCATAGAATTGCCTAATTATCTCCTTATCATAGTCACACTTTAGCGCTACTAGGTCATGGATATCGGCCCTTTGAAATAGCCGATATGTTCCATCATACTTGTCCAGAGAGTTTAGATGTACCCAATCCAAAAATTTATGATCAGCAAACTGCCTGTGGGGACCATACATCTGTTCATAAACCAACTCCTGAAAATTAGTGTGGAACTTAGGGTTTGTAGATGACTTTGGGAGCACAAACTGATTTCTGCGCCGTAGAATAGCACATTCATCTCATGTGATCGTCCTCAGATTGATTTGTTGCTCCTCAGGCTCTCCCATTTCCTCATCAGGTTCAGTTGCTGCTTCAGACTCGGTTTCTACCTGGGTTGAACTCTCCTCATTTTCTGAATCATCAGTAGCAGATCCTTTGCCTCTATCTTCTCTTTCTTTCTGAAATTCCTCTGGATTTTCTTGATCAGGAGCAGGAGCTGCAGGTGGCTGAGAAGAAGAAGAGGTTTGACCACTTGATCTTGGAGCTCCCGGAGCGCCATAGGATTTGCGAGTGGCAATCTTGGTCCTAGGCATCTTTAAATAGAGAGGACAGATTACAGATTAACTAGGTCAGTTGAAAATTGAATGGAATGAACTTGCTGTTTTGTCAGAGAAATCAGTAGTACCGACGTGCAAATGGCGGTAATACTAGGATGCGGAAGTACCGCCGTTGATTGGCTGGTACGATCGCACCACGGTAGTTCCGCGCACGACGAGCGGTAGTACCATTTTCTCTGAACACGTCTAGGGCACAAAATTTCTTAGATTTTCATGGTGTCCCTAATGGATTTAATCCATGTAATAGATGCATAGACATCTAAGGACACTAGTGCAATTTGCCTAAGAAAAATTCATTCAAACACCCACATTCTCGATTAACCCTAATTGTGACCTAGGGTTTTAAAACAAGGCAAATAGAGTATTAAAAGAGTTTGTACCTTGAGATTCGAGAGAGGGGGACCCTTAGGTCGCAAGAGATCAGCAAAAATTGAAGAAAATTCAAAGAGATTTAAGGGTTTCTCGAGAGGGTTTGAGTGTTCTTCGGTGAGAGAGAGTGAGAGAGAGAGGAGGCTGCGGAATGATCGCTCAGGAGGAGATGAAGGGGTAAAGACCCGAGCGAAGGTAGTTACTTCTTTTTACAACCGATGTGGTAGTACCGCAACTCACACGCCAGTAGTACTGCAAAGCGGTAGTACCGTTGTTAAGCCACCGGTAGTTCCGATTTTTCTAGAACTTTAGGGAAAAACTTTGGAATTGAGAAATATACAAATGATCCTTAGTTTTGCACTCAATTAAATATCATTCAGAATCATTATGCATTGAAGAGACTAATAAATATCTAAGAACATAGTTTTTATGAACATAGAGGTTTTTAGGAAAATATTTGAAAATATCTTTCTTGAAAGCTTCAAATAACACCAAATAGGAACAAAATGCATGAAACATGAGTTCATACAATATTTGAATAGTCTATGACATGTAATTCATTCATCAATTTGCAAAAACGGCCTTCATCTAGTGGTTTGGTGAAAATGACCGCTAATTAGTCTTCAATTCGAATGTGCCTAATTTCAATATCTCCCTTGCTCACAGGATCTCTCAAGAAATGGCGGCGTATATCTATATGCTTAGTTCTTAAGTGTTGGACTGGATTATTAGCTATTTTCATGACACTATCATTATCACACAATAGATGTATTTTATCGAATTTGATTCCATAATCCATCAAAGTTTGCCTCATCCATAGCAATTGAGCACAACAACTACCCGCGAAAACATATTCAGCTTCGGCAGTGGATAGGGCTACGGAATTTTGTTTCTTAGATGACCATGATACTAAGAATCTTCCTAAGAATTGACAACTATCCGATGTGCTTCTTCTATCTACTTTGCAACCCGCATAATCGAAATCCGAATATCCAATTAAATCAAATTTTGCACCTTTAGGATACCATAAGCCAATGCTAGAGAAATGCTTTAAATATCTTAGAATTCTTTTTACGGCCACCAAATGGCATTCTTTTGGTGTTGCTTGAAAGCGTGCACACATGCAAACACTAAACATGATATCAGACCTAGATGCGGTAAGATAAAACAAACTACCAATCAAAGATTTATAAAGCTTTAAATCTACTGGTTTACCTCCCTCATTAAGGTCGAGATGACTGTTGGTTGTCATGGGAGTCTTCATGGATTTTGCATCTTCCATGCCAAACCTTTTGATCAAATCTTTTGTGTATCTTGTTTAGCTCGCAAAGGTTCCATCTTTGAGTTGCTCGATTTGAAATCCAAGGAAATAGCTAAATTCTCCGATCATGGACATTTCAAATTCCCTAGACATCATATCATCAAACTCTTTTCAAAAGTCTTGATTAGTAGGCCCAAAAATGATATCTTCAACATAAATTTGGCATACAAACAAATCATCATCTAAAACTTTAGTAAACAAAGTTAAATCAATTTTTCCTATTTTGAATCCTTTTGAAACTAGAAAATCTCTAAGGCGTTCATACCATACTCAAAGAGCTTGTTTAAGACTGTAGAGAGCCTTCGAGAGTTTATAGATGTGATTAGGATTCTTAGGATCTTCAAAACCGGGGGGTTACTCAACAAATATAAGTTCAGATATTTTTCCATTTAAAAAAGCACTTTTAACATCTGTTTGAAATAATTTAATATCAAAGCATGATGCAAAATCAAGTAATATATGAATTGATTCAAGTCTAGCTACGGGAGCAAAAGTTTCACCAAAATCCAAACCTTTGACTTGAGAGAATCCTAACCATTCTACTTTCATCTTGCTTGTTTCTAAAGTCCCATTTTGTATCGATTACATTGTGTTCTTTGGGCCTATCCACCATTGCCCAAACTTCATTCCGGATGAAGTTATTAAGTTCTTCATGCAATTCATTCACCCAATCCGGATCATCGAGTGCTTCTTTTATATATTTTGGCTTAACAGAAGAGACAAAAGAGTAACGCTCACAAAAAGAAGTGACACGAGATTGAGTTTGAACAGCCTTACTTACATCACTCAATATTTGATTTATTGGATGATCTTTTGCAATTGCATAATGGATTCTTGGTGGTAGGTTGGACGGTTTATTACCTTCCTTGTTGTCCTCTTCATGAATAAGAATTTCACTTGTTGTGGAAGAGGTACGAGGTTCAACTTAAGTGGAAGATGATGGATCATTTGGATCTTCTTTTAGCTTGATATCTCCAATTTGCATATTCTCCATAGCTTGTCTTAAAGCTTCATTTCCTACATCATCCAAAATTTCTTGAGAGCCGTTAGTTTCATCAAATTGAACATCATGTTTTTCTTCAACTAAACCGAAGTTTTGATTGAAGACACGATAAACTTTACTATTTGAAGAATATCCAACCAAGAAACCAACATCATATTGACTTGCAAATTTCGAAAGACGAACATTCTTTTTCAAAATATAACATTTCCAACCAAAGACACGAAAATAGGAGATGTTCGGTTTTCTTCCAACAAGAAGTTCATAAGAAGTCTTTTTCAAAAGACGATGCAAATAAAGACGATTTATGGCATGACATGCGGTATTGATTGCTTCCGCCCAAAATCTATCGGAAGTATTATATTCATCAAGCATTGTCCTAGTCATTTCAATTAATGTTCGATTTTTCTTTTCTACAACTCTATTTTGCTCCGGAGTGTAGGTTGTGAAAAGTTCATACTTTATTCCAAGTTCATCACAAAAATCTTCAACTTTAGTGTTTTTGAACTCGGAACCATTATCATTACGGATTTTCTTAATTTTGAAATCAAATTCATTTTGAGCCCTTTTTGCAAAACTTTTGAAAATACCGAAGGTTTCGGTTTTGTCTTCTAGGAAGAATACTCATGTATATCTCGAGTAATCATCCACAATGACTAAACAATACCTATTTCCCCCCCCATACTCTTATAGATTGTTGGCCCAAATAAATCTATATGTAAGAGTTCTAATGGCCTATAAGTTGACATGATACTTTTGGAGGGATGAGAATTTGTGACTTGTTTACCAGCTTGACAAGCACTACAAAGTCTATTTTTCTCAAACTTCACATCCTTCAAGCCAACAACTAAATCATGTTTGAAAAGCTTTTTAAGTTGAATCATCCCAACATGAGCTAGCCTTCTATGCTAAAGCCAACCTAAAGAAGTTTTTGCAATCAAACATGTTTTCAAGCATGAATCATTTTGAAGAAAAATCAACCAAGTAAATATTTCCAAATCTAAATCCTTTGAAAACTAAAAAATTATCATTTTCATTTGAAATTGAAACACCTTCATTAGAGAATGAGCAAATCAAGCCAAGATCACATATTTGAGCAATGGTAACAAATTGAAATTTAGCAATTCAACTAAAGATACATTAAGCGATTCAACTAAAGATGCATTAGAAATGGAAAGGTTATTTGAGACAGCAATTTTACCCCATCATATTACCTTTCTTTTGCTATTATCACTAAATGTGATCTTGTCAATTCCTTTTTCATTCTCGAATGTGGTGAATATTTTTCTATTGCCGGTCATATGTTGAGTACATCTATTATCAAGCGCCCAATGTTTTCCACCGGTCTTGTAGTTCACCTACAAAACAAGAATTAAGTTCTTTTAGGTACCCAAATTTGTTTGGGTCCTTGGAGGTTAGTGACCAAGGTTTTGGGCACCCAAATGGCATTCTTTTTTTGCGCCTAAAATTGAAGTGCCAATAAATTTTGCTACTACTTTGCCATCTTTAGACTTTCTAAGCATGTAGCCAGAATCATAAATGCCATAGGACTTAGTATTAACATTTGATCATGCATTTGACAAATATCCTATATTACGACATTTATTGTAATATTTGTCATTCTCTTTTACAAACCTTGCGGGCTTGTAAATTGTCTTCTTACTCTTTCTTGGGAATAAACCCGAGTCCTTCCTTGTTGAATAAGCACATTTGCCCACTCAATATCTTGTCAAGAGTTGATTTACCCTTGAAGCATCTTTTCAAGCTCTTAATTAGATTGGTGACTTGCTCTTTTAGCTCATGATTTTCAATAATGAGCAAAGAATCACATGTATTAGCAATTGAATCAATTTTAGAACAACATTGCATATATAACAAGTCATCACATGATGTAGAAGAGCTAGACATGGATATAGATTTTGAAGCAACTTCTACTCTAGGCATCTCATTCATTAAATTGCAAGCAATTCCAACATCCGAATGAGATTTTTCAATATTTTTTAGAAGAAGAGAATCATGAGCCTACTTTAGCTCCTCATAAGAGTCTTTTAGAGAGATACACTCTTTCTTTAAGACTTTAAATTTTTGACATCTCTTTTCCAAGATATTTATTTAATTCTTCAAACATATCTATTAATTCATCACATGAAGGTTCATTATCATTAATGGATTTTACCTTATCTCCTTTTGCCATGAGGCAAGTAGGAGTGGAGAATAGTGACGACGCTTCCTTGATGGCGATATCGACAAATCCTCTTTTCTTGGAGGACCCTTCATCATTGGAATCGGAGTCGAAATCCGAATACTCTTTATTGGAATCCCATTCTCCAATATGAGCTTTATTTTTTCCATCTTTGTGAAGCTTTTTGAAAAGCTTCTTCTTGCCATTGTATTCCTTCTTTTTGATGATTTGCCCTTGTCATCCTTGTTATTTGGACAATTGGAGGCAACGCGTCCCTTCTCATCGCACTTATAGCAACGAATATTGCTATAGCGCTTGTTGTCACTTGAGGATTGTCCTTTCTTATTTTTGTCAAAGTTAAAGCTTCGATATGGGTGTCTTCTCTTGAATTTCTTCATTCTCCTCACAAGGAGAGCAAACTCTTCTTCGGAGTCTTCTTCTTCATCCTCTTCATCACTTGATTCTGCTTTTGCCTTAAAAGCGGTAATATTTTTCTTCGAGGAAGATGACTCCAAAAGCTCCTCTTTGTCTTTCTTGTACAACTCATTTGTTATGAGGTTGCCCAAGAGACCGGTTGGCGTTATTCTCGGCAACTCAGAAGAGTTGAGAAATAGAATCACCAAGATCCCATACTTCTCTAGCAAGGCCCTAAGCATTTTTCTCATAATATTTACATCGGTTAGTACGTGCCTAGGCCTTTGAGTTCATTTACAATGTTGTTGAGGCTAGAGTATATTTCATTTATATCCACATGGGGCAACATTATAAATATTTCATACTTAATCCGGAGCCTATGCAATTTGGTCTCTTTGACCGTGAATGTTCCCTCATGGATTTTTGAGAGGGTAGTCCAAATATCATGAGCGGTTTCCAAATTGCTCACTCTATTGAACTCATTCGTGTTCAAAGCACCAAAGAGAGCATTCATTGCTTGAGCATTACGCCCCTCAAGTTCTGTGGGACGTAGTGGATCAAGAGGCATAATGTAACCCTCATTTACGATTTTCCATACGCTCGAACTCATGGACTTTAAATAAATAGACATTCTAATTTTCCAATAAACATAATTTAAGCCATCAAATAAAGGAGCATTTCCTATAGCAATTCCCTCACTAGCCATCATTTTCTCTCTTAGACGGTTAAGTCTAAATCAATGAGAGACCAAGCTCTGATACCACTTGCAGGATCAAGGATAACCGATTAGAGATGGGTGAATAGGAGGTTCTAAAATTAATTCGTACGATTTTAGAGCTAAGCAAAATATATTGCAATTCAAGACCTACTCAATTTTAGTAAAGCTGAGGCACCACAAGACAAGTCTCTACAAATATATTTCTAGCATAAATAAATAAGGCAATCTCAATTTGCTAGAAATATAAATATGTAAAGTAGACGCAAAGAAGTAACTAAAAGATGACTCGCTATGTTTTGTCGTGGTATCGAAGACTTGTTGGTCTTCACTAGTCCACGTTGAGGAATGCCCAAGCAACTTGGACTGGCTCCATGAATTAAGCCTTACTCCTTGATTTCACTAGTGGTTGTTCTTTCTCCGCTCTGGAGATGGCAAACACCGAACCACACATAATTTGGGGCCGGACCTCTTCACAATCTCCTTGAAGAGATCACCACACGAACTCCCGCCAAGCCGTCTAGGTGTTGGCAAACACCAAGAGTAAAGAACCACAATCTTCGCTTGACGGCAATCAAGTGCTAAGGATCAATCTAGAATGAATGCACTTGAATTTTGCTCAACAACCTCACAATGAATGCAACAAGTGTATATGAGGTGTAGAGAGAATGCTCTTAGCTCAAGAATATTTGACGAGGATCTAATAATCCTTATTTAATTATTTATTTGTAATTTATGTTATGGATAATAATACCGACATATGATTCTTGAGTATACTCTTTAATATTCATAAGGGAGAAGTTGGAGGTCGTAAGTTCTTCTACGACCACCCCATAGTCGTAAGTCCTTCTATGACTAGCTCATGGTCGTAAGTTATTCTACGACCAGCCCCTAGTCGTAAGCTTTTCTACGACTATCCCCTGATCGTAGGTTCTCCTATGATCAGTCTGCGGTCGCCAGATCTACTACGACCACCACCTGGTCGTAAGCTCTTCTACGACCAGTCCCTAGTCGATGGGGCTTACAGACATGTGGGCCTGGTCGATCAGATAATCTTCTACACAATATCTAAAGATATGGGCAGTCAATTACGCTGTTATTCTCTAGAATAATGGAACAATTTAACTCTCTGTCCTGGTGATAACTGTCTAGCAACGTGGGAATATTATTACTCCCACAATAATCTCCAATAACGGCTCCATCATCTGAAACATTAAGGCGCCCTTTGGACTGGAGAAACGGCAGCCCACTTCGAGTACTGTATAAAAAGGCAGGATCATCAGGAGAAGAGGGAGAGGGCAATCAGGAGCACAAGACATTGCATTTTGAGTCTTTCTCTTGATTTGTAACCAGCATACGTAATACATACACACAGAAGTAGGGTCGTTATTCTCTCCGGAGAAGCCCCAAACCTGTATAAAAATCCCCGTGTCTTCCTCTCTACGTGATTTGAGTCTTGGAGACCCTCCGAATCAAACAATCATTACGTAAGATCGGTTCTAAAACACCGACAATGTTAAATGAGATCTCTCTCTTATGTCCTTGAGCTGGTGGTAGGGTATTTATACCCACCACCCCCCCCCCCAAAAAAACAAATACGACCGTTGGAGGCAAAAAAACCACGAAGTTTTTAAAGACGAGCGGTAGTGCCGTTCAATGGCGATTACTCGCACTTCCTCTAATCAAGACAAGAATGCTGCTAGCGCAGACATAATTAATGCCTCTGATCTAGCAGCTAGAAATGCAGAACAGTACTACTGCTATTGATCATGCGGTAGTTCCGCTCTCCGGTACTTCCGATCACAAGGACAGTACGACCGCTTCCCTTCGAGGTCCATAACAGGCCTTGTTTGAGAATAACATAGCACCGACTAGTTTTCAGAATGACCAGGCTGCGGTAGTTCTGCTCAGGATTTGCAGTCATACCGCGACGCAGTAGTTCCGCCACATAAACTCCG
Organism: Phyllostachys edulis; assembly: GCA_036346405.1. Lineage (NCBI taxonomy): Eukaryota > Viridiplantae > Streptophyta > Magnoliopsida > Poales > Poaceae > Phyllostachys > Phyllostachys edulis. Next base: position 58,335,450 of record CM070549.1, on the reverse strand, counting down.
GTACTACCGCTTACCAGGTGAGCAACCAAGCTCAAAAAGGTGTCACTCTGTAAAAAATGAACCGCCAACTAGATTAAGGTCCGACCAGGTTGCGGTAGTACCGCACCACTATCTCGGTCATACCATTGTGCGGTAGTACCACAAAGTAAACGTCGGTACTACCGACTTTTCTAAGAAAAGCTTAGTTGGCTTTCAAAACAAACTCTAAGTGCATGCATGATCCTAGATTGGTCCAAATGGCACAAGAACATGCTATCAAGCTACTAGTCATAATTCATCTTAATAGTACGGCATTTAACCTAAAATCCAGTCTTCCATCCTTTTCTCCTAAGACCAGTAAATACAAAAAGGATCCTAGACTACTTGTACCTTGTCTTTGAACCATATTGATCTTCATGTTGACCTTTAGCATGTATCTCTAGGTTGTTATATTCATCATCGGAACTAAACCTTTAAAACGCTCAATAAACATGTTAGTCCCATATTTACATATTGTCATTAATTACCAAAATAATTTTTAGGGGCCTAAATGCTTTCACATTGTCACACTAGATGCTTTTGACTGGAGTATGGAATTGTGTTTGGGCGTACGCAAAAAAGATGTAAGCATGGTGAAGACATTAGACTTAAGACGTAGAGGGAATGTTCAGAGGTAGTGGCTAAAATCATCAAGAATGATAAGATAATATTTGTAGCCCGAAACACTAGACACAGGAGACGTCCATAAGTCACAATGGATAAAATCGAAAGGTTTATGAGTGCAGGAAGTGGAGGTAGCAAAAGGAAGCCGAACATGGCAACCGAATTGACAAGCATGACAAATGGAGGGATCGGACACTATTTTATTGCAAGAAAAATAAACAAAAGTAGCCAAGAGAGACAGTCCGTGATGTCTGATATGGCTGAGGCACTGGTGTCATGGTGTTGAATGCCTATGCTGGGGACTGTTGATCCCAAGATGACGCATTGAAGGAAGATGACGTTGAGCCTCCTAACGCACCTCCGCCTGGCGTGGCGGGCTGCCACTGCTGTGCGGCAGGCAGCCACGGTTGCGTGGTAGGCTGCCACGACAGTCGTGGTGCGGGTGTGGTAGCTGGCCCAGTAGCCGATGGCAAGGAGGCGGTGAAGGCTTGCTAAGGAGGCGCTAAGGGAGGACGAGTGCCAAGGAGACTGGGAGCAGCCGGCCCAGTGGGAGGCCAACGATTGGTCCACACCTACACAGTACCTGTCCAGGGGTTAAAGAAAGATGGCTATGGCAAGTTGCCACAACCGCCGGTGCCACCGCCATTGCCACGGTTGCGGCGGCGATTCCTTCAGGAGTTGTTGTGGGAGCCGTTGCAGTTGGTGTTACCGTACCTAGTACCATTGTTGCATGAGGCATTGTTGGGGCTGTTGGTGTAGCCAGATCCACCACCACCAAAACTCTTATTGGTGCCATTAGGGTTGGCATGGTGGTAGAGGCCTTTGTCTTTGATTTCCTCAAGGAGAAGGGCGGAGCGGACCTCGATGAAGGTGGGGAACGGTTTCCGCATTGGCAAGACGGTGCGCAAGATGTCTTACTTCACGTTTAAGCTGCGAAGAGTGTTGAGTACAAGGGTCTTGTCACTCACTGCCTAATCGACCTCACCGAGGGCATCGGCCAAATTTTTCTACTTGCGGCAGTAGTCAGTGATTGACATGTCCCCCTACATGAAACACTGAAATTTGGCCTCGAGGTAGAGAGCGCGGCTCTCCTTGTTGTCTTGAAACAAGCCCCGGATGCTCATCCAGATAGTGAGTGCAGCAGCATCGGTAGCCATCACAATGTCTGAGGAGACGGAGCCGTATATCCAGGAGAGGATGGTGGCATCCATGCGTTGCCAGGTGGCATTGGTGGAGAAGGCCGCGCCAGGTTTGACATGGTCGTCGAGCGCATACTTGCGCAGAGCGACAAGAAATAGACCACGCCACTTGGAGTGGTTGGATGCGAGAAGATCAAGTGTGACGAGAACAAGCATTTTGATGCTCATCACCGCAACTGCTTGCGCTCAGAAGGCCACCTTGGCAGCCTGCTCGGCTAGGATAAGATCGCCCATGGCAGGTGGCCAGGAGGAAGAACGTAGGAGGGGTGGTGGGAAAAAGAAATGGCGCTCAGGAGCGGTACCGCTCTGATACCATGAAGGCAAGATAGAGTCTCAGCTCTTGGATTGATTGGAGGTCAAGATGACCATATATATACATTGATGCGGCAGCCTTACTAGGAAGGTGCGGCATTTACATGGAATGACCACAACCGGCCAGGAGATTACCCAAACAAGACAAGGTTACATGGGATCATTCCTAACAAGAATATTACATTCCTTAACAGGAAGATTACATTACATGTTGGTTGGAGAGTCATGGCCGGTGGGATTGCACGCTCGTATGTCACTGTGTGATGCAATCTAACAGTATGGACTAAGTAATGCGTAGAAATGTTCGAGGTTAATGCAAAATGTTATAGTTGTTTCTGATCATATAAATACGGTTTTTTTTATCCGTAGTAAAGTACGGAAATAGTGTTCTGTAATGCTACATATCAAGCGAGCCCTTCACCAATAAATATCGTTCCCACGGGGGCAACGCACGCACGTCGAGCGCCACGTCGTGCAGCTGAGCAGATGAGCAAATTCTAGTTTGGTTCATTCTGGCATTGAACCAAACCGACCCATAGTGACAAAGGGGGAAAAGCCTGACCTGACGAGTGACGTAGCCCAACCTGAAAATATTTCCCGGTCCAAACTTCGCCGCGGCAGCAACAAGGCGCGCGCGGGTGCGTCTCTACACGGACAGGCCGCCAGCCTCCTTCCGTGGACTGGCAAACGTTGGAAATGCACCAAAGCGGCCGCGGGCGGCCGTGGAAGTGGAGGCAACTCGCGCGCAAGTTGGGGCCGTGCCGACTCCCGACGCTCACGGATGCGGGCGTGCGGCAGGCGTCAGATAAATCCAACCGGCGAGCCCTTTGCGCTGCGGAGTGCGGAGCCCAAATCCCGCGCCGGTGCATCGCGCGCACGCGTGCACACGCCGAGCCGCGTCCCGCGCGAATGATGGATCGTGTAACGGACTGGGCCACAGGAAGAGGCAAGCTTGCGTGCAGCCGGCGGCTGCTCACCGAAACGGGCCATTGGGCAGCGCAGGGCACCGCTCGATGCGCGCGCGAGAGTGCAGCCCATGAGTCCGAGCGCTAATGTAGATGAGTATACGTAGCCGGTAGTTCGTTCGTTTTCGTGTTGACTTATCACCATATATGTACGTGTGGACTAGAGAGCGGCCCAGTTTACACAAATCGTCGTGGTTAAAAGTTAAGACTGCTACTTGGTGCACTTGCTCTACCAGTGCATGATTAAATATGCATAGTCTTGTGAAGGAGCTGGCAATTTCTTATCACTAGATACATGCATACCGTTGGAAGGAAAGCATCGCCTTGCTTTTATGCTTTCCAGTACACACTGCCCGAGCTCGGAGAGAATATATGAATTCTTTCCCTTTTTGAACAAAATAATTAAGATGCTAAATGATTTTTCTAATTCTCTGATTTTTCTAATTGTCTGCAGAGCAAATTTATGCTTGTGTTACTTTGTTCGCATGACAGTGTATTCCTTCCTTGAGCACGAATGTGATCGAATCCTATGAAGAGGGGGAAAAATAAACAATGAGCAGAGTTTTTCCCCTAAAACCAGTAAAAAGAATAAAACATCTCATACCCACGAGGTTCCTCAAGGGAACATATTCTTTCGTTTAAATTCCATATGATATCAATGTTGCCAACTGACGACCTGTCTATGTTCTTAGATGCTGTATTTTTATTTGGATCTGACGGAAACAAAAACTAGGGACAAAATAAGATGAAAAAGGACGTTATGACTTCAGGGAGGACAAATTCCAAACAAACATTGACACATGAAGATGGTCGTTAGCTATAGTAGTTGCGAAAATTACCATGCAGATCTACATCGGCTAGCTATTGATCTCTGGAAAACGTGATTGGCGCGAAGACTTGTAGCTAACGACAAAGACTCTAGCTGTTATCTCAACTCTTTGTAGTTATCTCATGATCTGTTTTCATATCAAGCCTTTATAACAGCTCGAATGCATACCGTTTGTTCCATGCACATATCACAGAGTGGGCAGATCAGCTTCGTGTTACTAACCAGTACAAATCGAAATAATAATAAATAAATAAATAAATAAAACTAGTACAAATCGAAACGTGGGCAGATCAGCAGCCCAGTGGAGGCGCGCATTCTGAAAAGTACCAAGGGAAAGCATTCGAAATTCGAAATATACAAGGAGAAAATTTAAAGTGTAGCACACTTTCCTTTCTATAGATGATTGCACCGACATGGCAAAATGGGCCCCTAATATACGTCCATCGAAGTGCAGTTTTCTTATTGTCGAGCGAGATCAGATTCCATGGCTCCAGCTCAGCACCTCGTGGTGTATTTCTCAAGCGGAGTCCACGTGATCGAGCCAGCGCTTTGTGTCCCAGCAAACCAGTGCTAATGTACTACTCTATCATCGATCCATGGTAGGTTCGAGGAGAGAACAGACGGTTTTTGTTTGGTTTTATATTGGCTGCAGGTTGAACGATTGGGTTTTAGAGATTTAATGTTTGGCTGTTTGACTTTTATATAGATTGGTTGTAGTTTCTGATATGAAAAATATCTGAAATGCCTCTAAGATAAATAATGGCTTGTTTGATGCCGTTTAACGTCAATTAACGTAATTAACAGCAATTAACGACAATCAATGAGAACTAACAATAATTAACGCAATTGACGATAATTAACGTAACTAACGACAAGTACCACAGTTTATGGTAATTAATGCAAGTGGCACAGATAGTGTACGAGCTGTTCGATTCTCTAAAATGGTCCCAACGCTCCATAGCTAAGTTTTTTAAAAGGCCGCCACATGCATAAAAATCGATGTGGCATTATAATTAGGGAGAGAGAGAGCGACCAAGATCTTATTTAGATACTACTCATACACGAGATCCTGGTAGAAATACTAGTAAATACTCTATATCAAAGGCCCATGATACAACACTCTGCGATACCACGTTGGGAAAGTGATATCTAAACGCTTTTCACGCAATAAAAAGCGTAGTAGAAACCACCCATCGACCAAATTTAACGTGCGTGATCGGGATTCATGCCACCTCATTTCATCGACTTCGATTAGCAGCCCAAAGAAGGTGACGCAGAGTTCTCATCCATGAAAACACAAGCTAATGCAGCTTTATTAATGACCTTGCACCGTACTTAGTAAAATTTATTCAGTGTCTCAAAGTTTCTGAGAGATCGCATGTAAACAAAGTAGCTAGCTAGTGAGACCCCTTTGGTACTTCGGGGTGGGGAACGGGCCGAACGGGGATGAACTGCTGGATTTTATACTAAGTACGGGACAGATAATAAACATACAACTTTAAAGGCGTTTTCGGAAGGGAAACGAGGAAGCCGCAGCAAGCTCCTCGCAGCCGGTTTTTGACTTGCACAAGTTTTTGACTTAAAAAAAAGCGAAGAGTTAAACGCCTTTCAACTTAAAACCGAAAACCATCCAAACATGGCCTAAGTTTAGCCCGATGGGGCTATCAAGAATTCAGATTGAAATGCTCTGTGTGTGGGCCTGTGGGGGGTGGGAAGTGCACGGGTTTCTGACTCATCCGTAGATCGGCGCGGTGTCTGTGCATGCAAGTACCATGGGACCATGGCCCCCACCCTGGTACAATCATACAGTAGTTTTAGTGGAAAAGGACATCGAGTAGGCGTACAATCTTTCCTTTTCTCCGAAGTTCCAACATCCAAGATACACAGCGGGAAAAAAAAACCCAAGGTAGAAATCTTGTATCGATAAAGTACCGTACTCATGGAGGCAAGAGCTGCGGAAATTTATGTGTTGTACTCTAGTATTATGCATTAGCTGGATGTCTTAATTCCTAAGATATCGTACACATGACAGATTTGTCTTCGAATTACATATGACAGTACTTAAATTTTGAGCCATCCAGAGCAAATGGAGTATGTATATAAGCACCTTCATCTCTAACCCTAACCCTACCACCGTCACCAGCTCGCATACCTCCTCGATCGTTACGTACTGGCCCTCCTTCCATTGTCTCCTCCCGTGCCGCACTGCCGCAGTCATCTCCGACGCTGTGGGCATTGGAGGCTGCAGCGACGTATGTGTGCTTGCTGAGATATATGAAGGTGAAGGCTCTCGGTCTTGCCGGTTCCGGAAACCAATTTTGCAATTTTCACTTGCAACGGTGCTAAGAAAGTACCTCGGTCACAAAAGTAGGTCATTTTTTACTTTCCAAAGTCAATAAGATATTATTTGATCACTAAATTTTATCAACATATTTTTTAATAAATAAATAAATGTATAGTATTATGAAAGTATTTTTGTGATAAAATTACTCGTACCATTTTTGTACATCCAAACTACATATTTTAGATAATATTTTTGATCAAAATTGATATAATTTGACTGCAAGCATTCTAAAACAACCTCTTTTTGCGACCGGTGAGAGTAAGAATAAATGAAAACACTATGCATATATGAATAGTACTATCTAGTACAAGGCAAGTGACGATGATATGACTAGGTCAACATTTTCATCAAGACAAGTTAAAATAGAAATTCATTTAGGCCCACTTAACCAAGGCACACCTAGTACTTGACATAGCCCACTTAACTTATGTTTCCGACCAAAGATAGAGAAATTTCTTTGTTTACTATAACTAGTCGACGACTTACACCCGCTGCTGACCAGCTAGAGATAATAACCAACTTCTCATACCAGTAACTATACGCTCCTTAGAATATAGTATAACTGGTCGAAGTCGTGACGGTTTACCACGTGGTTGTTTAATTAAACACGTGAGAGCAGTCAATAGTGGTTATGGCAAGGGACACAACTTGTCCAAGACACGTTGAAGACACAAGCGTGAAGATAGGAGACGCCTATTACAACATTAACTGCCACCTATTAGATAGATATAAATTAAGGGACTTGCGTGCCTCCAAACATATAGATATTTCATTCGTACTCATCATAAACTCTTTATCCACTGCAATAAAGTCTTTGTATATGTTATTGTTCCTCGTATTAATATTTTCATAAGTCCGATATAGGGCCCTGAGTCCGGTGCATCGACATTAAGGGTCCATTTGGTTCACTACACGAGATGGTCCCGTACCATCCCATTCAGGAAATGGTTTGTGCTGTGTGTTTAGTTGGCTGCATCGAACGGCTTCGTCCTGCACCGACTGGTTCCACGAACGCGAATATACCACGAAGATTTCGAACCATCTTGTTCCACAAAATCGGTGGAACCACATGGTCCTTCATGAGAAAGCGCAGTGAGTAAGCCGAAAGGCGTGATCTTGCCACTGTGCAGCACGGGAGGCCAAAGGGGGCAAGGCAACGTCGGGCTGGAGGTGAGCCAGGGAGAGCAGAGAGGCGCAACACGAACGCGAGCCAGGGGAACCAGAGGCGGCGCATGGGCCAAGCTGCTGAAATTATGGCAGAGGCGATATAGGGAGGAGTCAGAGCAGTCTTTGGACCGAGCGACGGTCTTGCTTCTTGGCGTCATGGGGAGCCCCGAGCCGGAGGAGGAGCGCCGTGGGCACACTCGGCAAGGAGCAAGAACATCAGTAGAAAAAAAAATGAGAAGAAAGAATGGAGGAAGGATGGAGAGCAAGAGCACCATGCGCAAGCCCACTCAGCCAAAGCAAGAATAGTGGAGAAGAAAGAGAATGGGAAAGAGAAGTGAAGAGAAAAGCAATGGAGAAGAAGAAGAATGAGGGATTAGGCGAAAAGGGAGAGAGAAATAGAGAAGATTAGGTGAAAGGAGGATTGGAGCTAGGGGATTAGAAAAATTTGGGTATCATCTCATACAACAAACCAAATACAATCTCGTATCACTCCATCTTACTAACCAAACAGACTGCTTGAACGATCTTATCTAAAATGATCCTATCTATGTCATTCAACCATATCCCACAAACCAAATCAAACGCACCCTAAGTCCATCTACATGCACTAACTTTGTAACATGATGTGTACCCTCGTAAACTCGTGTAATGGATCTTCCGTGTACCATTTTATTACATAAACTATTACATTATACAGTCTGCGTGCATCCAACGCCGACAGCGATCGCACGAACGGACGGGGAAAAAAAGGCACGGACAGCAGCGACGCCACACCACACGGACCATTTCGAAAGGAGCTTTTGGGGAAAAGCCGCATATAATACACCACCGCGCGCGGCAGAATCTACTGCATCCTACCTAGCGCCTGCTTTTGGTCTGTAATGCTACAGATCAAGCGAGTCCTTCACCAATAATGTCGTTCTTCCCACAGGGGCAACGCACGCACGTACGTCGAGCGACACGTCAAATCTTTTCTCGGGTGTGTGTTGGTTGTGCTGGTTCGGTCGCACGTCACATGTATGGGAGCTAACAGGTACGTATTCCTCGCGTTGGCGCCGCGAGCGTACGCCGTTTTGGGTGCGCCGTCGCGATCGGCCGCGGCGCGACGACAATCGAGGTGCTCCACCGGTTACACGCACGACGACAGACAACGGTTGGTGGTCGTGCCCGCGCGCGTTTGGTCAATTGATATTTGATCGTGCGTCCTATCTCCTGTGCTTTTGTTGTGGGTTTTGCTAGAAGTCCTGGTTTAGATGGGTTCTTTATCTATCCAATAGCCTATATAAAAGAGTGGGGGTTCTCATATTGTAAATAGCTTTTAGAAGAGCAATAAAGAGAAGCCTAAAGTTCCCTCATATCTTTGTGTTCAATCTACTATTCTGTTCTTCTGTTCTTGCATTACTCTTACGATTATAAGTTTGTCTACGAGGTAATCGCTCGGACTGGATTCGCCAGCGACGGTTTCTCAACACGTTATCAGCACGATCGACTCTCCTCGGATCGAAAGGTAACCGTCGATGAACCACACTCGTAGATCAATCGTTTTTTTCTAGATTACTTTCAATTATGCGAATTTGGCTTTCTAAATTATATCATATGGCACCACCCGAAGCCGAACGGATGCGTCGCCCTACACCGCCCGAAGCAAAGAAAAAAGTGGGGGAGGATGGATGGTGCCAGCACCACACACGGCCCTCCTCGGCTTGGAGCCCTAGCCCACATTGCCCGTATCTTGCCACGAGCCACCGGCTCTCGTAGCGTGGAGCTCATGCCGCCCTCGACGCCTGGCCGCCGGCCGGCCGCCACAGAAGCTACCACCTCCTCCTCAGCAGACCCGTATGGCAGACCTCGCCGCCGCCGCCTTCACCAACAGAAGCGTCGCAAACCTCGTCGCCTCCGGCGACCTCATGATCTGGTAGCCCGCCGCTCGCCGCCACCGGTTACACTCCGACCCCGCAAAACAGCCATGCAGTCGCGTAACAAGCGCCGCCGCACCACACCGCGACCACCTCCACATAGACGCGCCGCCGCCGCTTCATGCCGACGGGCGGCAAGGCCACCACCGCCGCATCGATACGCTGTACCGCTTACTCGCGATGGAGGCCAGACGGATGGCTCGCGACGGACTGCTGCCAAGACGCCTGCAGACGTCTATGCGCTGACCCACTTCTTGCCACTGAAGGCATCGCCGGCCGTCTCCTCATGGCTCCAATGGAGCCGCTGCCACCTGAAGGAATAGGGGTAGGGAATCCCTACCTCACCCCCCTTTGAGCGGCCAAGGAAAGGCCCAAATGGGCCGAAGAAAGAAGGCCCAATAATAAAAAAGAAGGGGAGGGTGGTCCAGCCGAAAAAAAGAGAAAATCCTAATTTTTGCAACGAGGCCCTCGGAATTGCTGAAATTGCGCGCAATTTTTTTTCAAAACTGAAATTTCACGTTTTAACCCCTGAAAATTACAGAATTCGCCAAAACATTATTTTCTAGCAGAAAAGAGCCTCAGGAATTCACATTTTGAATTATTTTGAACTTTTGAAGTATGTTTAACTTTGTTATTATTATTTCTATGCAATTTATACATTGTATTTAATGTTTTGATTATCTGTGATTGTTTATATTGCTTTTAATCACTGAAAAATAGCAGTAAATCATGAAAAATGCATAAAAAATACAATATCACGAACCGGGAGTTCGGAGAACATTATAAGAACTTTGCAACCATTTTACCCAAATACCAGTAGTAATCTTAGGAATTCTTTGCATAAAAATGAAGATGACTGCCATCACGAACCAGGAGTTCAAAGAACTGACCCAGCATGGCTAGAATTTGTACAAGACTTCAACTCTGTGATAATATAATCACAGATGAGCAGAAGATTAAGAAGACTCTCTTTACCTTTTGCCCAAATGCGATGCAGTCCGCACGCAAATATCGTCAAGATGGTTATAAGGAGTATACCGCATTAATTGACACCATGCAAGTTGCGAAAACTCAAGATGATGTTCTCAGGTAGAACTACATCTCACAGCCACCTAGTAGCAATGTTGGCCATAAAGCCAATGCTAGCAGCTACAAGGTAATGAAGCCTCTCACGAAAAAGAAGGGTAAGATCGTGGGTCGCACGTTATTGATATTTTTCAGTCTAAGAAGAATGGCAAATGACATCATGAGGCACACCTCGCCATTACAGGCACAAAGGATCCACATCCGTTAGTTGCACTCATGGATGTGGACAGCCCAGTAGTAGCCCCCGTCATCCCTCCTTTGGACATCACAGCAGTTACAGCCGCAGTTGCCCAAGAGGAGAAGATCGCCATGGAGCAAAATGGAGGTAGAAGTTCCTGAATACTTCGCTGATTCGATCTAATGCACGCATTGCACTTGGATCTTTTATAGTAACTTGCAGTTTGTAATTGAAGCAGAACATTGAATTATTTTATTCTTTGAATAATGGTTGTAAGCACTAGGAGAGCAAAGCATTAATTCTTATGATGAGTTCTGCAAGACTTATTCCCGTATTTATAATAGCAAGTTATGTTCTGATATCTGAAGTATTTTATTTATGTGTTGCTTGCTTTCTGCTGCATATTAATGAAGTACATTATATTAGAACGCGTGTAGTGCACTATGGAGGAAGTGTGCTTAGCAGGATAGCGACACAACGAATACTACCTTCAGAGAAACAAAATTCTTTTACTCGATCGGCAAGAATACTAGTAGTCTTATGACAATCGCAGACAGTGATACTTGTATAATAGGCTTGAAAATAGCCACAATTATACTCCTAATTGGCATAACTTTGGTTATTGAAGAAGCCTTGTTGTACCCAGAATCGACTAGAACTTTCAGGGATATTCGCGCTAATGGTTCCTATGTAGAGACTGAAGAAGAGTATGATAAGGAATACCTGCTCATTACAAAGCGTGAAGAAAGTAGAAAAATGGTATCAGAACGACTTTCTTCATTTGAAACTAGGCTATACTACACTAATATTAAGGCATCTGCAGCCTATACTGCCCTGAAAACTGTATTTAGAAGCTCTAAACCTTTTCTATCTCTGACATGATAGATAATGCCACCCAGATCTTAGGATGATAAGAAATATAATTAACAATTCACATGGACATAATGTCAATGTAAAGAATTTTCCGAATCAGGAAGATTTTGTGTGCCCCGTATGTGCCCCCAGGAATTTAATTACTAAACCTTCTGCTCTGAAAGCAAAGGATGAAATCCCTGCATTCCTGGACCGTATCTAGGGAGACTTTTGCGGTTCTATAAAGTCCCTGTAAGGACCATTTAGGTATTTTATGGTGCTCATCGATGTCTCTTTGAAATAGTCGCATGTATGTTTATTGTCTACGAGAAACCAAGCTTTTACAAGGCTAATCTCATAGATAATTAAAATTAAGAATAATTTCCCTGATCATCATATGAAGTCCACCAGAATGGACAATGCCGGAGAATTTACTTCAAAGACATTTGATAATTATTGTATGGCAATGAGAATTAAAGTTGAGTATTCCGTACCGTATATCCACACTTAGAATGGACTAGCAGAGGCATTAATTGAAACGATTAACTTTTTTCCTGACCACTTTGAAGAATTGTAATTTACCAACTACATGTTGGGGACATGCAATCCTATACGCAGCAACTCTCATTAATTTTAGACTGACAGCATATAACATCCATTCACCTATGCAACTAGCGCAAGTATCAGTACCGTAAATTTCTCATCTTTGAAGATTTGGTTGTAAGATTTATGTACCTATACCACCACCACAACGAACTGCAATGGGTCTTCTCCGAAAGTCTGGGATATACGTTGGTTATGAGACAACATGCATAATCAGGTATTTTGACCCTATGACGAGAGATTTGCATACTGCCCGATTCGCTAATAGTATGTTAGATGAGGCTAGTTTCCCATCATTAGGGGGAGGAAATCAACCCCTTGATGAAAATGTCGGAAAATAGAAAGTCCAGAAGATAATTGAACTCCAGAAGACAATTGAAGTCTAGAAGATAATTGATTTGCAAGCATTAGCGAATCATCTGCCTAACCACTTTAGTGATTTCAAGAGTGTAACCAAGTCACATGTGTCTATACGCAATACATCGGAGAGGGTTGAAATACCGATGAAGGTATCCCTAATCCCGTCCAAAGGCCTCTGAAAGGACGAGAACTCCGGCCTCTCGAATCCGAAGTAACCGAGGACGCCTGGTGAAAAAGGATAAGAAGGACTTGACATGGCCGATCACCGAAGTTCTCCAGAACCAGAAGGGGAGCCAGTTGAGACCTGACACCAGTATGGCACATTCAGAAAAAGGCATACCAGAATTGAACATCCCCACGAAAGGAGATACCAGCATGGATGTGTGCGCACACATCGGAGCTGAAAAACTAAAGGGACTTGCTCCCGTAATTGGAAGCAGCGGTGAGCAAATAGAAGCATTAGAAGAATCGTCCCTTGAAGAAATAGCTACAAACTTTGTGACCACGGGAGAATCTATGAATAAGACAACAGCCTATGTCAACATTTACTTTGCAAAGAAAGCTGCCACAATCATCGATCTTGATCCAGAGCCTACATCGCTCGCTGAATGTAAGAAAAGATTAGATTAAGAAGAAGGCAATAGAAACTGAATTATTATCTCTGAATAAAATAGAGATACTTTGGCCTGTAAGCCGCATGCCTCCCCATGTGCACCCCGTAGGGCATAAGTAGGTATTTGTTCGAAAGAGAAATGAAAAGAAGAAATGCTTGTTGCACAAAGTTTCACTTAACGTCCAAGAGATGATTATGAAGAAATCTATTCCCCGGTCACAGGTGGAACCACCCTTTAGATAGTTAATCTCAATGGCAGTAAACTTGAAGTTAAAAGTGAAATTGACGGATGTGGTAACAGCATACCACTATGGAAAAATGGATTCGGACATTTATACGAAGATACCTGAATGTATCCTTGTCCTGAGCCAAAACAGAGCAAATAGAAATATGTGCCGTGTGAAACTCAGAAAGTCACTGTACAGACTTAAGCAGTCAGGCAGGATGTGGTATAATCGTTTGAATGCAAGAAAGGCTACACGAACAATGAGAATAATCTCTGTGTATTTATACGATGATCCTAGGATGAATTTTGTATAATCTAAGTGTATGAAGATGATCTGAACATCATTGGAACCCTGGAAAATATTAAGAAAGCAAACTCTTATATGGAGTCGGAGTTTGAAATGAAAGATTTGAGTAAAACCAAATATTACCTAGACTTGCCGCTTGAGCGTGCCCCTGAAGGGATTTTAGTACATCAGTTAACCTACAATCAAAAAGTGCCAATGGTCGGAAGGTTCTTGCAGCAAGACAAGGATCCATACAGACCTAAAGAAGAAGGTTCTTGCAGCAAGATAAGGATCCATACAGACCTAAAGAAGAAGAAGAGGAAGTCCTGGGACCGGAATTCCCATACTTAAGTGCAATAGAAGCACTAATGTACTTAGCAAACTATACTAGATCGGACATTGTATTCGCTGTGAACCTATTAGCAAGGTATAGTGCAGAACCTACCAAAGGCATTGGCAGGGAATGAAAAACATCTTCTGATACCTCCAAGGAAGCAAAGAACTTGGCCTATTCTAAAGAAAGAACCAATACCTAACTATGAATGGCTATGCAGATGCCGGAAACCTGTCAGACCTGTATACAGACAAATCACAAACATGCTATGAACTCCTATGTGGTGAAACTGTAATTTCATAGAAATCGTCTAAGCAAAGTCTTGTATCGACTTCGACGAACCATTCGAAAATAATAACACTGTACAAGGCCTCACGAGAATGTGCTCAGCTTCGACGGATGATTCACCACATCAAGTAGTCATGTGGATTGAATACCGCACAAACCCTCACTATTATATATAAAGATAATGCAGCTTGCGTTGTACAAGTGTAGATAGATTATGTGAATAGTTATATCACAAAGCATATCAACCCCAAGTTCTTCTATGCTCATGAATTACAAAAGATGGATGAAATTAAAGTACTGCATACTAAGTCATGTGAAAATCTTACATATTTATTCATTAAGTCACTTCCAGCATCTAGTTTTGAAAGGTGCGTACGTGGAATTGGAATGATGAGACCTAGAGAAGTGCAAAATTCAGGGGGGGGGGAATCTCCACGAACTCTTTATCACGAAGATCGAATACCCAAAGAATAAATTCTGGAGATTAAATGAAATTGGGAGGATTGTACTCTTTTTTCCTTGATGAGTTTTCCTGAAGTTTCTCAGCTAAGGTTTTTAACGAGATAATTCGTGCAGCACAGCAGAACGTGTTTTATGTACTCTTTCTCCAAAAACTTTCCACGGGGTTTTTATGAAGTTTTGATGAGACATAAGCATGACGGATGAGTGCCTAAGGGGGAGTGTTAAGAAACCGGGCCCAGAACAAGAGTCCTGGCCCAGGTGGGCTCCTCATCCATCCAGTAGTCTATATAAAGGAAAGGGGACCCCCACATTGTAAACAGTTTTCAGAAGAGCAATAAAGAGAATCTTGAAGTCCCCTCATATCTCTGTGTTCAATCTACTATTTTGTTCTTGTGTTCTTGCATTATTCTTACGATTCTGAGTTTGTCTACGAGATAATCGCTCAGACTGAACTCACCAGCGACGGTTCCTCAACAGGTTTCCCTAGCTAGCTAGTGGCTAATTCCTAGCTAGCGTCAGATGATTGGTTGTTTGGCTGAACCTGTTTCGGATCGAGTGAGATGATGTATGTATTTTTGTTCACCAAAAGTTTGTACATGTCCATGCCAGTATATATGCATATTAGCATATATGTGTACGTCCTTGTACAATAGACACACTTGTCGATCAGACAACTTTTGCAAGCGAATAGACTTTTTGCGATAATTTTGTAAGAAGCGACTCCACCTTTTTGGCAAGGAGACACAGCTTATATTGCTCTTATCCAACGAAACATATACACCTAGCTAACAGGGCGGACCTACCATTCTGGCAAGCTCTGGCGTCCGCCAGAGCTCCCGCTAGTCCGAAATCCTCCTACCCTCTGTCTTTCTTCCCTGCCTCTGGGCTCCAGCTCCCTGGTATCGGTGTCACCATGTTGGAGAAGAACTTTGTTCCTCCTTGCCTCCCGAGTCCCAGCCGTGGGTGGGCTGGAGTTGCTGGGCTATGGCCCATCCTTTTCCATCGCTCGTGGCCCACCCAAACCGCGTACATGGAAGCCTTAGGGCTCGAACTCCAATTGGCGAAGCAGACAAGTAGCCGGGCCGTCCGAGTGAGGAAGCGAGCGCGTCGATATTCTTCTTCGGTGAGCTTTTCCACCAAATCGACCGTGTCACGTCGTGTTCCCGGTCATCTTCTTTCTATCCCCCTCTTCAATTTTGGAATTCCCATTGCCGGAGTATGCCGTCGCCGCCGCACCATCATCCTTGCCGCCGCCCGTGCACCTCCACCCGCGCCGCCCACCATCGCCGCCGTCGCCACCTCCTACCGCCTCATCGTGGGGCCGATGACCCATTTTGGTCACCGGCCGAACCTCCCGCGCCGCCGCATCCCAGAACCGCCGCCTGCCTCCTCTGTTTCTGCTCTGTTTCCTTCTTCTATTCTCTTCTTGCCTCACTTACAAGTGAGACCCATATGTCAGCCATTTCTTTTAATCCTTTCATTGTGAAAAGAATATTCCAGGGATATTCCATCTCTTCCAATTTTCAGGATTTTTCAAATCTGATAAACTTCCGGATGCCCGTTCTCCTTTATACGACCCCAATTCCGTCGATTATTGTTTCTAAATTCATATAAATTCAATATATCTCTATTGATATTAATTTTATAATTTTTAGATTTTATTTGCTTTTCTGTTATTTATTTTGCTTCGTTTCACGCGTATAGAGTCCGATGCCCCCGACACCGGTTTGGACCGACCGGACGCGTTAACCTCCAACTGTCCAAGTTGGTTCGCGTTTACGTCTCCGCTATACCTAAGATATAATTCTGAGTCCGCCAGGCCCAGTTCTGAGCTCTGTTCTGTAAGTATTGTCGCAGTTACACCGCTCAGCTCACACCGACAATACAAGTCTCCAATTAGTTAAGTGCACACATGAAATTTGCACTTCAAAAATAAAAATACACTTCAAAATAAAGCGCACACATGAAAATAGATATTAGTCGGAATAATCAGAGCTTGTCACAATCTCGGATGCACACGTGTTTACAAACATTGTTTCATTTTCTATATTAAATTAAGCTTTTGGAGCCAGGAAATAGGAAGAGAAATACGTCGTCAAAAGACCCGTGTCGTGCTGTCTACGTAACTCTGGTAGAAAATGAGAGTCGGCAAAACTCTACGTCTGCCCCGTTGACGTACCCAGATTTGCCCACATCGTATCGTAGGCTTACAGTCATTGTGCCGTGTCAAAATTAATTAGTTTGACCTCGCAGTCAATGAGTGACCTGGCAGCAAGTTTTTACAAATTGTGGCTTTGACTAACAAGGTGGAAAAGAGAATTAATGGACGTAAACAAGTGGAGTAATTGCGAACTGAGCGCGCGAGGGATCGGGCATGATATCACAGCTATCAACGTACAGGTCGCCTTTGACTTGCATAGAGTAGAGATAGTTCACGTTTCTCGCTGCTTAAGCACATTTCAAAAAACTATGTAGAGAAGAGAGAACATAGGTCGTTTCTTCCTAAAGAGACTGTCGTACACACGAAACAAGACGTGATTCATTAATATACTCTATTTGATATGTAGGCATATTTCAAAGAAAAATTCTAAAATATAAATGTTGAAGAGTGTACTAGAAACTATCTATTGAAGATGTTGTTTTTAAAAATGATGTGGTATATATTAGAGACAAGATTATCTTTAACTATTAGATATACTCTAAGGATATGGATTCAGCTTTAATATCCATAGATTCAAGCGTGTGTTGAAAGTGAACGTGCTTCGCATAATTGCATCTGTACATGAAGTGCATGTATACAAGTACGTCTACAGATGTACGTAAAGAAAATATTGGAAAGCATCGAAGCGTCCATCAACAAAGCGTCTCAAAAGCAACTTCTCTTCCGCCCCCCGCCCGCCGTCACAATTCACAGACAAATGAAAAAAAAAACCCAAACCAGAGAGATCGTGCACCACTAAAGCGGTGGGAATGCCGCCATTGCAGTCTCAATAAACAAAAACAGAAGGGGAAAAAGAAAACAAGGGGGAAGAAGAGAACAAATGCCAGCCGTTTCGCCTTTCGGCTCGTTCCTCTTGGCATCGCGGGGCTACGGCCACACACCGCCGCTCCCCAGCCGACTCCACGTCCATGGGCCTCACCTGCCAGTGCCCCCACGCACAGCGACACGCGCACCCACGCCCACACGCGCATACGCATAACGCATCCATCTGCTGCAGAGCGTTTTGCATTGCGGAGGCAGCACCGCACCACAGGCTCATCATCTCCGAAGCTTCTCCTCTCCTCCCCTCCCCTCACCATCCCACGCGGCGACCAGTGCCGAGCTCCTCCGCCCAGCCACCGGAGACCCGCGCCAATCCGACGCAACGGCCGTGGCGTGATCCCGCGCCTCATACTGCCTGTCCCCGGCTCAATTCGCGGCCCAACCAGGTGATTCTCTTCTAGACTTTTCTCGGATTTCTTTGGGCTGTTGCTCTGCGTTATTTAGGAGAATTGTGGTGCGACCTGCGCGGGGGTCTGTGAATAGGGTGTTCCTTGTGTCCTTGATGGTCGCTGCAAGGCAAAAATCGGATCTTTTCCGCTTTTGCGGGGGTTCTGTTCTGTTTGTGCGGTTAGTACGCGCTGATGAGTTCTTCTTCTTCTTCTTCCGAGTCAGTGTGCAATATTAATGGATAATGGGATGCATGGCTCGTTCTACGTAGTGAAGATTTTGTGAATTGGGCGGTGGCAATGGGCTAATTGGGTTAGTTTTACTTACTTGCTGACTGGATTGGTAAAGCTCCAACTTTTCCTGCTTCTATGTGTGTTTCTTTAATCTTTAGTGCGTTTGGTTCAATTTGAGCTTGTTTAGTCCAAGAGGGTTGGTTTCTGCCGTGGGTCGGTTGGAGAATTAGACGTGTCTGATCCTTCTTCTTTTTTTTGGACGTGCCTGAAATTAATTTATTTGAGATTAGTCTGTTGCTGTTTAAGAATCCCAAAAGACCCAATCTGCTGCCTTAATGGATTTATTATGTGGTGGGCTACTGGATAAGTTAGGTTTCTGTTCGTTGTGGTACCTGGATTTCCATGTGCTTCTTTGTGAGACGATCCAAGGAATTTACTCTCTCTCTGTGTGTGTGTGTGTGTGTGTGTGTGTGTGTGTGTGTGTGGAGGATTTAGAGGAAAACCAAATTTTCTGGAAATGCAACCTTCTTGGTCGTTTAATCGGAGCTGATCATCTCTAGTTTCCTGCTTTTAGTAAATGCTTATTTAGGAGCGTTTCATTGGATATCATTCCGGACTAGGAAAGCAGTCTTCTCGGTGATTCAGGATCAAATGAGGTTAATTGCTGGTTTTGTTCCCAGCATGAGAGTTTCAGATTCCTTATTTCTTTGTGAATTTAGTGCCCATTGTGAAAAGTTAGGATTTTGGGACTGATTTGAGCAAGCTAGTTTAAATGGGAATGATTTGTCTAATGTTTACCACAGATTTTGCCACAGTACTTGTTTGTGACGCTGACGCAGACTAATATAATTCGCACTGTGTTGAATTTTTATGTTGTCGGTTTGAGCAGTACACACTGAGTTCGTTTTTACAACATGTAGCATATGTAATGATGATCGTAATTTGTAGTACCTGCTGAGTGGGCTAACTCTAATGAGTATGCACAGTTACGGATGAAACGTCAGCTTATCTTTCTTTCTTGCAGCTCAGTCAACTCTAGGATATAATCTAATAGCAAATTTCTCATATATTGAAGTGCAGGCACAAAGTTACACTTCCTGAGCATTATTTCCTACCAAAACAGCTCCCTTCAATACTAGCCTTGATCTGCAGTGCATGGCTGTGACTTTGCATGTTGTAAATTTTGTTTGGCATTGAGGGTGATACACATAAAAATGGGGTCAACACGAGCAAAGAATGAAGATGACAAGGCCCTTGTCTTGTGCCAGGAAAGAAAACGATATGTTAGAGAAGCACTTGATGGGAGATGTGCACTTGCAGTTGCTCACTACGCTTATATTCAATCACTGAGACACACAGGATTTGCTCTGGGAAAATTTGTAGAGCCTGAAGTGCCAACAGATTCTTCGCTGTACACATCAACATCTGCAACTCCGGAGCCTCCTACCATTAGGCAGAAATCGACGAACCTATCTCCATCCGTTTCACACCAGGCTAGTAACTCTTTCTCCCCAGTTCCATCCCCTTTATCTTCAGGACGTTTCCATGTCAATCATATGAAAGCTGTGGGGAACCTGGTGACGACTGTTGAGGAGAAGGTGCCTGTTCCTGTAACAGCAACTCTGCAAACCTCATCCCCTGTTCCTAGACAAGCTGTACATGATCTGGATGACAGTACCACATTTGAAGCTCCTCCAGGGACACCACCATGGGACTACTTTGGCCTTTTTCACCCTGTTGAGAACCAGTTTTCCTTTCATGATGAGAAGGAACCTGCTCATGACTTTGAAAATGCTGATGATATTAGGCGTCTTCGGGAGAAGGAGGGAATTCCAGAGCTCGAAGAGGAAGGGGGGAAGTCTCCTGCTCATCCTGATGATATTAGGCGCTTCCAGGAGGAGGAAACTCCAGATCTCAAAGATGGAGAGAAATCAACCATGAATGGAAGAGAGGATGATTTAATAGAGTCAGAAGATGATTTCGAGAATCCATCATCTGAACCTTTAGTGCGGATGTTCAAGAACCGCAATGATACACCTGTTGAGAATACTGTAACAAATCAGTCACCTGCACATCTTGATTTAGAAAAGGTAGCTCCGGAAAATATTGATTCTCAAACTGACAAGCCAAAAGATGACAAGAGGTTTCCATCAAAAAAAGATGACAAGAGGGTACTAGACATTAGCATGTATGAATCTGATGAAACCCCTGTGGCAAGCCCTGTGAAAGAAGTGGCATCTTCCATTGCCGCTCTTCCTATGAACGGGAAATCAAAGGAACCTTTTCGTGATGTAAAAAATAGGGTGAAGGACTTATATTCATGCATGAAAGAGGTTGAAATCTTATTTATTAAGGCATCTGATTCTGGAAAAGAAGTCCCAAGGATGCTTGAAGCAGATAAAGTCAATTTCCGCCCTTTACTACCTGAAGAAAAAGGTTAGATCTCAATAAATCTAGATTACTGTTGTGTAATATTTTCATTGGAGTTTTGCTTCAAGAAGAATGATAGAAAGGTTTGGGATGCACAAACACCATGATGTGATATTTCTGTTTTTTTATAGGTTATCCATTAATATTACTTGTACTTGCGACCACTATTATTTGTCATTCCATCTTTTTTAGTTTACTTATATTTTGGATTACCGTAACTAATTTTGATGCAGCACATGGATCAAAGGCACCAGGCTTTTTTGCAACATTCTTTGCTTGCTGCGGAGAGGAAGTCACTGTTCCTCAACGTAAGTTTTTTTTAAAAATAAAAATCTAACTACAACCTTCTTTCAATTTTTCCATCACACAATACGTGTCCCTGACATCCTGTTAATAGGTTTTGCATCATATGCTGTTGTTTGCACGCTATTTCTTCTGTGATCTTTGGTTAAAAAACACTTGTTTTCTACTTACGGAAAAAATGGTATGTTAGCAATATAAGCCATCATTTACTTTTCATGGTCTCCTATATACAATTTTGACCATTGGTTGTCATAGTATGTTAGTAAAACTATAGAAGTATCATATAATAATATTTTATAAGCAGTTTGACTACAATATAGTAGTCATTTTCATGTGGCCAATATCACCGGTAGAAGTTGAAAAAGCCTGAATACAAGTTCGGAGGGAGTATGTTTAAGTAACCAAATCTTAATTATTTCACCATTTACCTTGTGCTGCAAATGATAGAGCTACTATTTTCTCCCACCATGACAGATAAGTGCCTTTTGTTGTAATGCAGCTCCTCCTCAGGCTGAAGTGAAGTACCTTACCTGGCATAGATCAGTGTCTTCACAGTCTTCATCATCTAGAAATCCTCTTGGGGCAACGTCTCAAGATGATGTTGATGGTCTCACTGGAAATATCTTTAGTGGTGTATACATGAATTCTGGCAGTCACGCCTCCACACTAGATAGATTGTATGCATGGGAGAGAAAGCTTTATGATGAAGTTAAGGTAAAAGCTTTTTTGACTCGTCCTTGTACTGAAATACTCTTTTTTAGTTATCTATTCTAGCCAATGTTTTAAACATCATGTTGCGGAAGCGTAGCAATGTGGTGTTTTTATAGTGGATAGAGGATAGCAGTGATACAGCGGGCATAGCATGCTCAGCTATATTTGTGAAAATACGAAGTTGATGAATCAATTTTGAAGTAAAATAGCTTATCTTGTATTAGGATTATTTCGGTGCTTCTCTCTAGTCTTGTAGTAATGATTCGAAATGGAAGATGGCTAGAATATTCAACAAATGGATCGTATGAAAATCTGAAATTGTTTGTATTGAAGGGCTGCTACACACGATCCGCTGTAGCAGCCATAGCAGCCTGTAGCAGGCCGTAGCGTGCCTCTACAAAATAGCAACTGTACAGAGTGCTATAGCCACTGCTGCACAGTGGTGGCCACTCCCCCTTATCCGCTATAGTGGGCTATTTAAAAACAATGGTTCTACCTAATGCGATAACTAGTTACAATCAAGGATCAAAATCCTGATGGTTATCGAAAAAACTGGTGGGAACCGGGAGAGCCGAAATTTTTCAAATTTAAATTTAAATTTATGACTGCATAATGCACTTCCTAGGTTGGCTTAGGCCTTTTTTGTGCTAGATTACCTATTATATGAGCTAAATATGCTTGAATTATTGTACTCCCATGTCCCAGCATTTTTTAGACGATCCCCAATTCAATTTTCCAGTTTGGTAGCGGTTTTTCCGGTTTTAGGTGGTAACCGTTTTGGTTACCGGTTTTAAAACATCCCCAATTCAAATTTCAGATTAATTTTCTTTGGTTTTTCGATTCTTGGCGATTACGTTCTGTGCCAACGCGGTTTTTCCTCCGCCCGAGATTTTGATCCTTGGTTACAATGATACAATTTTTGTACATTCTTGAACCATCTAAATTTTCCACTAGCTATGCCCACTTATATGATGATTTGGTAGTTTCTTTTTCATTCCTATTTCTTTTGCCTGAATCCTTTGCATGGATCAAAATCCCGCCGGTTACCGGTTTTACCGGTGGGAACCGCGATCCTAAAAACTGGCCGAAAAAATTCAAATTCAAAACCCCGACGGTTACATCCCCAATTCAAATTTTTTCAAACAAATTTCGACTGGGTTTTTCTTAGGTTTTCCGGTTACCGGCCGGTAACCGTTACCAGCCGCCCGACGGGATTTTACCCGGTACCGGTATTTTGATCCTTGATCCTTCGTATAATATTCTCTTCATGTCTGGTTGCCTTAAGTCTGTGAATTGGTTGATGAGGAAACATATTTTTTTTTGACGTAAGATGAGGAAACATATTAAACCATATGAAATATTTCTTCAAACGCTAACCTTTATATTTCCTTCAGGCTAGTGGTGCAATTTGCAGGCAGTATGATGAGAAATGTAGGCACCTGAGACACCAGGAATCAAGAGCAGAAAGCCAAATGAGTATTGATAGAACCCGTGCTGTTGTGAAGGATTTGCACTCCCGAATTTTAGTAGCCATTCAGAGAATTGACATGATTTCTAAGAACATAGAGGATCTAAGGGATAAAGAGCTTCAACCACAGCTGGAGGAATTAATTGGAAGGTATGGTTCTCCATTCAGTTTCTACTAAAGTACTTAGTACTTACAATTCAATGTCACTTTAGTTTAGTTTATTATTTTCATTTAATAGATAAATTCATCTCCTTTGCAGTTTAACTCGCATGTGGGCAACGATGCTTGAGTGTCACCGGCATCAACACGAGATTATTAAGCTATCCAGCAGTGGCAACATGAAGGTCTTAATTCGGTCGGAATCACAGTTCCAGGCAACTCTACTCCTCCAGGTTGAGCTAAGCACTTTATGTTCAAACTTCCAGAAATGGATAGCATCCCACAGATCGTACTTGCATAACCTAAATTCATGGCTACTCAAGTGTGTGAAATCACTGAGGAGGAAGAAGAGTTCCAAGAAGAAGAAGGAAGCCGATATTCCAATAACAAAGTACGCCGTTGCACCCATCTTTAAAACCTGTGAAAAATGGATGAAGTTATTGGATGATTTACCAATCAAGGACTTGGAAGATGCTATTAAAGGTCTCGTTGCAGATATAAACCATTCTGTGCCTCGCCAAGAGAAGAAGCGCGGTAGTTCAAGGTTCACCTTCTCATTACCCCATAATGGAGGGTTAAACAGTGAAACAGGGGAAATCCATATAAATGATCCTCCTATGGATTTACAGTCAAGTTTGGAGATATTCCTAGGGAAGCTTGAAGATTTTTCAGATGTTTCACTGCAGAAGTATATAGATCTCAAGAGGGAAATTGACGAGGCAAAAGAGGAATACGACAAATGGAAGTAACTTCAGTGGAGGCAAAGCAGCGGCACTAATTTCTGGAATGGAACATAATAACTCAAGTCATTTAGAGATGGAGAAGTAAATCGTCCATGTGTATATGCTTGTCGAAATAATAGGCCTAAATCACTGTTACCATTTTTTGTAAGTTGCAAGGTAAGTCTAGGTGGGAGAGGATAAAAAATGTGTAGATTTCTGGCTAATGCCATGCCGCCTTAATCTGGGTCTGTAAATGTGGGGTGTAGGTAATTAAACCGTAAGACGGGGGGATATAAGATGTATATTTATCCTGGGTATATCAGTATATGAGGTTTCCCTTCTTTTTTTTCCTATCTGTGTAGAACTTTCAATATTTTATACAGTAAGTACCTATACATGCAATTTCATTCTTCTTTTGTTATTTTAGGGTGGAACAATGAAATAGTGCTCTGGATGTATTATCATTATTTATAACCGCTGTGAATACTTATTCTTGAACTCTGTATCGCTGTGAATACTGTATTGAACCTCATATTATACCATGAACAGATGATTAAACATGAGGTAACGGCATGCCTTCTATATATAGTTTTCTTTCTTCTTTATATCAGTTGTTGTTAAGACATACTTCGTAATTCCTTCTGGATTGCTGTAGTTACAGAAATAAAGGTGCAGGTGAATCATGGGGGCACTTAAATATAGAACGAGATGCGACGATGTGCAACGATGGCTTGTTCCCCTCCGAGGTTCATCGGGCTCTCCCAAATCCCAGCCTTTCATACAAATGATAGATATAGCCAACGATATGCAACGATGTGGGACGAGAGGCGTCCACTGGTCATGGGTTTATTGGTGGCTCGGTGGGGAATTTTTTTTAAAAAAATAATATTATTTTAAAAAATTATAAAACTAAATAGTCGATCAAAAAAATTACAAAACTATGTTCCTGTCACCATTCCAACAGGACTCTATCGCCAAAGGGAATAGTGGGGGAGGTTCCTGTGGTCAGTTCAATTGGCGACAGGACTCTGTCTTTTTTTTAAAAAAAAATTATGTGTAGCGGAATTTTTTAAATTTTTTGTAATTTTGTTTTTAAAATTTGGTAATACGTTGAAGTGTCCGCGTAATTTGAAATGCAAAATCGGAGAATACAATGTAATGTGAAGTAGTGGATAGACAAAATATTTGTGTTTAGGATTGCCATGCGCGATGTTGTCCCAATATTAGGGAAAAGAGATGTAATTTGTTGCATAAGATGTGTGGACCAATATTTTTAGTGCCCACTTCTACAACACGTTTTTTGGACCTTTATTTTTATGTTGTTCCCTGCCTCGCTACAGGAAGAATTGAATTCCAAAAGAGAACGAGATTTGAAGTGAGCAGCTTTACAACATAGTTGCGACTTGAAATAGACTTTATAATAAAGTTGCGAATTACACGGCGCGCAGGGTTTGGTTACGTGCATAATGAACGACCACGTACACGATGCAACAAACTGAAATACACCTACGATACGTATACGCCTTTTTGGAATGGAAATAAAGTCAATTGGAATAAAGATCGGTAGTTTCGGCGGCCCATCGCTCCCTTTCCCTTGTCTCCTTGCTATCCGCGGTGGCGGTGGCCAGTCTCGAAGTCATCCATGTCCTGCGAGACGGGTGAGGCGATTGAATGATGTTAAGATAACATAACGTCGGGCCAAATTAATAATTATGATGCATACTGAACATAACTTACCTTTTCGGTCCGGAGTGCGCCCGGGCGACGGTGAGTGGTAGTACGGCTCACTGTCTCACTTGAAGGAGCCTTCCCCTTATCCGCTTGCTACCCGCGGCGGCGGTGGCTAGTTTCGAAGTCATCCATGTCCTGCAAGACGGGCTGGATGGTTGAATGATGTTAGGATAACGCATCGTCAGGCCAAATTAATAATTATGATGCATACTGAACATAACTTACCTCTTGGATCCGGAGTGCCCCCGGGCGACGGGGAGCGGTAGTACGGCCTACGGTCTCACTTGCAGGAGCCTTCCTCTTGTCCGTCGCCCGCTTGGCCTTGTCGTACTCATTTGCTTTCTTGGGCTCGTCCGATGCCTTTTCAGTTGGGCCAGGGTCGGGTACGTAAGACATCCAGCGTTGGAAGGTCTCGACTCGCCATGGAAAGTTCAACATGTACTTCTGCTAGATAAACGCCCTATCGTACATCTCCAGACCGTCGATCCATTGGAAGAAATTGTATTGCATCTCCGGCTGATTATGGAATTGTATAATCAAGGATTTGTGGAATGTAACGTATGATGTGAAAAATCTTTACGTGTGCAAGATACGCTTACGAGACAGTGGCTGCACATGTAGTACGCCCAAGCGGACATCGCTAGGTGTGTGGACTGGATGGTCTTTGCCGGTTCTTCACACAAATATTGCGGGACTGGGAACTGCGGTGGTACCGGTGCATCTTTCATAGACTTATCTGGGTAGAGTTTAGCCCTCTCGGTTAGCCACTTGCGCTTCTGTATTATCCTCTTGTACATGTTCGCCTAGTCCTCCATCTCCTTCCTCCTAGTTGTGTTAAGCAAGCTTTGGTGTAGTGCTATCCTGCAGCTCTCTTCTCCTCCACTTCTCTCCTCCCTCCTTTTATACGGGGATTTTTTTGGCCTGAAAGGGGGGGGGGCAGAGTGTTCTCATCTCGGAGTGTGGTATTGTCGTTCTAAAAAGTTAGCGTCGCAGTGTGTTGTCATATCGATCTGAAAAATGGGCAGCGTGTGGCATGACGGAGTGTGGTCTTGTCAGTCTGAAAAGGTCGCGTGGCATAGTGTGGTCTTGTCAGTCTGAAAAGTATGCATCACATCGTCGTAGTGTGTTGTCATATCAATCTGAAAAGGTGGCGTGACGGAGTGTGGTCTTGTCGGTCTGAAAAGGTCGCGTGGCGGAGTGTGGTCTTATTAGTCTGAAAAGTAAGCGTCGCATCACCACAGTGTGTTGTCATATCGGTCTAAAAATGTGGCGTGGGGAGTCAAGGCTGCAAAGAGGGTGGTGTGGGGTGTCCCGATGCTGACTCCCTCACATGGTTACGGTGTGCACACAAAAAAGAAATATCGAAACACGAAACTAGCATAATAATAGTTGTATAGAAATTAATATTTACATAGCATGACTGATATTTAGAAGAACAAATATCTACTCGCGGCTCCTCTTGGGGCGTACCCCATGTATCACCCCTGGTCTCGTCCGGGGCGGCTGCGGGTGCTGGTGCGAGTATGTTAAAGGCTTAGGTGCCCGAGGTACTCGACCGGCGCAAGTAGCCTGAGAGGGTGTCGCGAGGGGGTCTTGTGTCTGTTGGCTCAGTCCAGGGGCACCGTGCAGCTGTGAAGCCCCCATGGAGGCCTGGCTACCATGTTGGTCCAAGTAGAAGTCCCCGGAGCGTGACTCCTCGTGCAACAAGTCCAGCTCGTCCTAAAGTGGTGCATGACCTGTGAACCATTACGTTACGCATGTAAACATGGCGAAAATCACGAAATAGGACGTTACACAAGCAAGCAAGGTAGTCATGCTTGGTCGCACAAAGGCAGACGGTAGCTCCGCGTACTCCTACCCTGTGTACGGGTGGAACCGAGGACCTGCAAGAGAAGATTGTCGTTAGTAACTAGTGGGGTTCGAAATAAAGAAGCAGATGTGAAATTGTGCATGTCTCATGCTCACCTGCAAACTGTCCCGGGGTGCTCGCAGCACGGTGCACGAGGTCCCGCTCGCCATGTCTGGGTGAGGAGCCCGCGGCCGTGAACCACCGTGGCTCACCCCTCGTTCATGCACTGGTGGGTCCACTGGGTTCCTCGGCGTGCGACAAGTCGTGATCTGGATCCCTCGCATCGAATTCTCGAGGAACTGCTCCATGACCGCTCTGATGTCCTGTGCCGACAAGCTGTAGCTCTCCCTGAGCGTCAACTGATACACGGAGGCTGCCAACTCATGCACCTCCTAGTGTAGATCCACCTGTACATGTAATCAACAAGTTGAAAACCTGAATCTTGCAAATTAAATTTGAAGTACCGACCGTTCAATACATACCACACGATGGAATGAAGAGTTCGGCTGGGTGGGGTACGTGTTGAACATCGCAACCCCGTGTCGTGGTGGGTTGTCCACGACCCTGACGTAGTGAACCCTCGTCCGACTGGAGTACCACTCCATGTACTCCGCGTACATCATGGGGTCGTAGGGAGCACGCTCCTCGACGATGTTGCCGTAGGCGCTGAGTCAACCCTGAACCCAAGAGAACATCCACTCCGCCCAGGAGTTAGTACCAGGTACCCCCTTTCTGGCGTACCTGTGGAAGGCAAAACAATTGTTCCGTGGGTACGTAACGCAAATTGTATGAAAGAAGTAAGCATGAACTTACCCATGGACGTTCGGCAGCACCCACTACTCCTAGGGGACTAGGACCTGCTGTCGCAGATCGAACTGGTGCATGACCCGCTGCACCTGATACTCCTCCACGAAGACGTCGTGCACGAAGCACGTCTGCGTGTACCAATACATGTAGTCTCGCGTGAATAGGTTTGACAGTCCTCGGGTCGCGCGCGCATACACCCTTTCAGGAGTGTACGATGTCCAGATGACACGGTCATCCATCAGCTGATCGAACATAGCAACGTAGTCCGGGAAGGACGCGTGTGTAGTCATCGGCATGTAGGTGGCCTATGGAATAGAATAACAGAAACTTAGTACACGAAATTGTGATTACATTACAAAAAAGAATTAATATTCAGGAAATGAACCCGTCGGCGGCACCACACTGTGCCCATGGTCGACCGGTCCATGTCATCGTCCTTGGCGTACAAGCTGACTGTGTACGCTCCCAAGTCCTGCTGTGGTCGTCCAATTTGGAAGCGGGGGGTGAATAATCTTTTCTAAAAATCTCTAAGGCTAAAACCAATTTCGAATGCAGAAGAGAAAATCAATTCGATTTTGCACAATTAAAACCTAAAGATTCTAGTTTCCCTTAAGTGCACGAACACCATAAGTCTAAGTCAAGATTTGCAATTCTAGTTTGACATAGAATCAATTTCATTCTAGGAATGTAAATTGCACAAACTAAATCATAAGAGAGCAAATCACAAAGACACAAGGATGTTTCACCGTGGTGTTCGTGAAGGGATACAAGTTGATTATACTAGCTAGCAATTCAAAATTTCTACTACGTAAACCAGAAAGCCATACAAGTAGAATATCATAGATCATTACCACCAAACACGCAGTGCAGCGGAAGAAGAGTTGGAGTAGCCTGATCCAACATAGAGCGCGTCGATGAAGTGGTCGTAGTCGATTGTCTGCCGTAGTCGATTGTCCAGCGATCAATTGTGTTCCTCACGAAGTAGTGGATCGTCCTTGAGCGCAACAGCAACCGCAGTAGCACCTCTACGGTATCCACACGTCCAGGGATAGAACATCGTACGCCGGTGTGCTAACACCAACTTACACAATAGGGTTATCTCAAGAAGACGGCGGCTAGGGTTTCGGTGAAGCAACTCACGTTGTGTCTTCTATCTCGTATAGTGTGTGACCCGTTAGGTTCATGCGTAATTGGTTGTGACTCGAAAACCCTTTTCCAACCACTAGTCGTTAGCGGTTCCTAGCAGGACATAACGATTTTCAAATACACATAAATTATACCGGACAAACCTTAATGCAACATGATCTACGAGTAGGTCATTATCACTTACGACTAGCTCGTATATCTATACAACCAGTTCATATTTAGTCATGACCAGTCCGCAACTCCTTACGACCGGGTTTACGACCGGTTAGTGATCATGTTCGACCAGTCTACAATCAACTTGTATCTTCATACGACTAGTCCGTATCTGATCGGACTAAACGACCTGCTCGTGTATTCTCCCTTTGCCTCATGATATCTAGTTGAACTCCAGGTGAGATAATATGTCATCCATGGACTGTTCAATACTTTCTCGATCAAGTATCAGATAACTTCACGTGGTCGACTCTTCGACCACTAGTAGCATGGCCATGTACTTTCTTTATCTGACCACATCGAGGGGCCCAGAGATATCTCTCCTGTTATGTTAGGAGGGGCAAATCCTATATCCGACCAGTCACATTCCTAAACGTGTTTTATGGCATACCTGGAAGCTATCTTTATAACTACCTAGTTATGGAGTAGCGTTTGGCAACCCCAAAGTGTACCATTACACATGTAGGAAACCATGCTGATATCAGGTCTAAGGATTATACATCATCATTGCTTGAGACCAACTGATGACACATAAAATCATAACAATCTCAATAGTGTCTCAAGGTGGGTCAATCCAACACCATGTTCTCTAACATGTGTTCACATTATTGATTCGATATCCCTATATCCATGACCGGTGAAACATAGTCATCAATCAATAAATGTGCTGGTCAATAAGTCATTAGTGTTTCGACTAGTGACATCCGATGAGGGATACATTTAGAATGACATCACATAAGTTAAAGAGCTTCACCAACAAGTCACATACTTGTTAATCTTTATAACCGATGATTCATTCAAGGAACTGAATAACATTTATTCAATAACTCATAAACATAGACGTGATACAACCATATCTATGATTGCCTCTAGGGCATATCACCAACAGTTCAGAGACTTGCCGGTCTCCCATAATTCACGTTAAGGTAAGCCCAAACAAATTGGACCGACTCCACGAATTAAGCTAATACCTCCAAGGTAAGCCCAAACGAATTGGATCGGCTCATAACTTGAATCAACACCTCGATCAACTCGGGGTTGCTCTTCCTCCACTTCGGAGACGGCGAGCACCAAACCACTCACAACACGTCGGGCCTTCTCACAAGGTTCTTGAGAAAATCACCGGACCACGACGTCTCCACGGCGTCTAGGTATCGACAAACACCAAGAGTAATAAGTCAAGCCTCTTGCTTGCCTCTCACCAAGTGCAACACATGCATAATTGGATGTTCAATCTAATTCTAGTTGCAACACATGCAACTAGAACCTCTCCATTCGCTCACAAGGTGCAACACATGCACAATTGAGAGAAGAAGCTCACAGTAGCTCAAGAGAATGAAAATGTGATGCCAAAAGTTGCTCTCAACCGGCCAAGGTGGGTATTTATAGCCCACACATAAAAACTAGCCGTTGGAAGAGAATCGACTGAAAATCAGGGGAACCCGGTCAGTCCACGGGCGTAGGGCCAGTCAGTCCAAGCTTGATTTTTAGCACATACGACACTCGAAAAAATGGTCATAACTTTTGACTCCGATGTAAAAAATGAGTGATCTTGGGATCTATGGAAAGCTTATTTAGAGGGCTACACAACCCATTTGTTTTATTGATCTCAAACACATTTGATAAAATCAGGAAGCATAACTTCAAAGAGCTAACACATAGCCTAAGTAAGAAAAGAGAAACAAGCAATCTTAGACCATGCCAAGGAATGATGCATGAATTTCAACAATTTGCAAAACACATTTACAAACTTTAGTATCATGACACAAGGAGTAGGTGCATGGACTTCAACCATTTGCAAACTAAAGTCACGTGCTACAAGGATTATGCATGAGCCTCGACTATTTGCAAAACACATTCACAAATATCGGCAACAAGCCACAAGGAGTAGGTGTATGAACTTCAACCATAGTATCATGCTACAAAGAGTTAATGCATGAGCTTTAACTATTTGCAAAACATATTCGCAAACAATAGCATCATACCTAGAAGAGCTAGAGCAAGAGGGATTAAGCTATCAACACATGATGAGACTCAAGCTACTAGATAAGACCCCTCTTAATAGTACGATAACCTATACTAGCAATCCGGTCTTTCAACCAAACACCAAGACCAGTAAAAGACTAGGAACACATCCTTAGCCCTAGCTAGTTATACCTTTGCCTTGAGCATCCTCTTGAAGCTTGATGACGCACATCTTCACTTCAAGTTCGGGTCATTGTCTTGATATGCATTAACACATGATGCATCATTCACGTGCCCTCCATCAACACATGATGGATCTTCTTTTGACTTGATGATCAACTCATGATCATCTCATCTTCGAGATCTTGATATGCATCAACACATGATACATCCTCTTATTGAACCTTGACTTGATGACGATCAACTCATGATGCTATTCGAAGTCTTTATCATCATGGAACATAACCTATTTACCCAACTCATGGAAAATGTTAGTCCCACAATATGATTGTCATTAATTACCAAAACATATCATTAACTCATAATGGTGGGTCTAGATTCTTTAATCTTTCCATTTTTAGTAATTGATGACAACCACCATAATTGCAAATAATTGAATATAAAGCAATATGAGTATATATGAACTACACAAGTTTTATATACTCAAATGATATGTTTCAAAGTAAAGATCCCCAATATAAGTGGATAAAGAACAAGGATCAATACTAACAAAACCTCAAAATATAGAGTGAACTCCCCCTAAATGTGTGCATACATGAATGTGTAATAAAAACATATGCACATATTCAAGTTAAACTTTTAGAAGAGTTCAACCTATATTTTGGATCTAAGAAATGCAACAAGATATAAGAATATGATGTCGAATATATACCACCATGATTTTCACATTTTCATCCAAATAAGACTAAACAATATCATACTCAACAAACGGGTTAGTCTCACATTTAGCTTTGTCATTAATCACCAAAACCAATTTATGGAGCTTGAACTTACAACAGCAGGCATCCAGAGAGGACGGAGCTGTCTTGAACCCAGTGGCACATGTCGCATAGTCCGTAGTACATCGCGCATAGCACCGTCGGACCCCAGGCGTAGGGCTAGATGTCCTCCTCCAACCAGTCCACCAGCTCACATGTGCACCGGATGTAGTGCTTGTCGACGCTATCGCCGTGGGTCCCCAGGAACATGACCCCACCCGAATAGCCACAGCAGGTAGGCCTCGAAGTACCTCCTAACTATGTGGCCAGGTGCGTCCTCCGCCATACGCTTGGGCTGCAACAAGACATGTACACGTTAGCAAGGTTCACAAATGAATTGATGTGAGAGGATAATAGTTACGAATACTTACGTAGAACTGGCAGATCCACCTCAGCGTCGCCTGTGGGTGCTTCCCAACTCATTATGCCGTTGTCCGATGGCAAGACTTCTTGGAACCTCGCCAGAACCGTGCGCCATGTGGTCGAGATGTCGATGCCGTGTCGGGGAAGCGGCCGAGGGCAACCCGGTCAGGAAAGTCATATCGTGAAGGGTCAGCGCCATCTCCCCGCACGGAAGGTGAAACCTGTGCGTCTCCGGCCTCGAACGGTCAACCAGCACTGTGAGTACGTACTGGTCGTATAGAAATCGCCTGGACGTACGATCACTGCCCGCGTGGTCCTAGTCATCCTCTCACAACACCTCAACCATCCTCGCTAGTGGAAGGAGGCCTGCCACCCTCAAACTGCGTCGGGTAAGGTTAAGAACAAACATTAGTCCACCCAAAGTAGTTAGGCTGCAAATGAGTACACGAAGATCGTAATGGCACGTACCTCAGAACCCAACGTGGGTCCACCCTCTATGCCCTCATGGGCGCGCGCAGCCGCAACGCACCAAGCTCAATCGCTGTCTTGCCCTCCTGGGGGAGGATGGTATTGAGGCGGCTACGGTGATGCGCGCCAATCACTGGGTCAGGCAACTCATACAGCCACTACGCAGCGTGTCCTGGGTCCGTCATACCTAAAAGTTCAGTGCATGCATTGTAAAAACTACGAAACATGTACATAAGGTAATAACAAGCGGCATTAACAAAATATTTACCAGACATAAATAGAAACCAAATTTAAGTTAGGATTATTTTGGTTAAGCTACACAAACCCCACTAACCCGCTCTGTAAGTTTTGCAGATTTTTTATAGGAATGTTGCTATTTTCCTACTTTAAAAAGAATTTTCGGCATTAACAGAATAATTACCGCACATAAATGTAAACCAAATTTAAGCTGGTACTATTTTGATTTAGGTCTACCAACTGTACTCAGCTACTATGCAATTTTAACAGAATTGTAATAGGGTCTTCCAATTTTAGCAAAATTTTTAGATATTTACCGAGTGCAAATAAAAACAATGAACAAAGTTCATAATTTCATCATTCATCTATACATAGCCTATGTGGCAACTCCGGATTTTCTTTACAATTTTAAGATGTGTCATGCTATTTTCCAAGTTTAAATAGTATTTTCAGCACAAACAAAATAATTACCACGCACCAACAAAATAATTACCGCGCACCAACAAAATAATTATCACGCACTAACAAAATAATAACTGCGCACAAATGGAAAGCTAAATAAAGTTGAGATTATTTTGATTACACTCTACCTACCTTACTTAGCTACTCTACAATTTTTACAGATTTGTAATAGGCGTCTTCCTATTTCTGCAGATTTATCCTAAATCTTTCGAGTGGTGGAACATTCATAATATGCACACGATGAACTAGACTATACACAGCTCAAATGATTTACTATATAATTTGACTAAAATTATCTAATCTATTGAATTCTATGTCGCTATTTTTGTTTGCTAACCGAAAAGGTTTTGACATAATATACAAAGTTAGAAAAACCTATACCTGCAAGATGACCGACTTGATCTGATGCTCCGTCTCTCTCTCCTCCGCTACGAACTGGCAGGGCTTTGCTACCTTTCTTCTCCCCCTCTTCTCCTCTCTCATCTCTTTTTTTTCTGGAATTAAAATGACATTTGGACTGATTTTTTGTGGTTTATATAGATGGATCCTGTCGCCATTTGAACTAGCGACAGTATCACGTGGTTTCCTATCACCAGTTTAATTGGTGACAGGAACACTGTTCACTTCTTGTCGCCAATTGGACCGGCGACAGAGAGTTGGACCAGCAATAGGGAGTAAAGAGGGTCCCTATATCACAATCATGAAGAAAAAGTCTGTAATATCACTTGAATGAACTAGTCCATGCAGATCAATAGAATGCCTTCTTGTGATCCTTCTTGTGATCAATAATATCAAGAAAAAGTTCATAACTAATCCATGCAGATCAATAAATATCCATGCAGATTCTTGAATGAACTTGGCCACCAAACAAAATGTCTTCTTGTGATCTTGTCAACTTATCCTGCACCAAAACTTGTGACATTGGAATATGGGTTGGGTGTTCCTGCAAGAATAAAAACCTTTTACATTACAAAATACAAGATGTATTTAAGACAACTAGCACGTGCACCCTATTTAGGGCTCATAGAGACATAGACCAAACAAGTTTGCATTCTTAGAAGAACACAAAAGGGCATCCTGCCATGAGTATTAAATAAAATGTAAATAATTGTAGACGCCGAAAATTGTTAGTATGATACTTGCATAAAGCAAGATTCCCTTTTGTATTGACATTTACAAGAGAAATGTTTTCGTGAAACTATTGTCTATCCGAGTAATAACAGTGACAAACACACTTCATCCATAGCTGATAGCTAGGATTATTCACTAATCATTGTACAAGCCAATCCATAGCTAACCAGACCACATGTCTACATGAATTGTACCACCACCAAATAGTCTCTACTAATGCCTCAACCATAGATGGGTGCAGAGCACTATGATAATCATCAAGAACTCTACCTCCAGCACTAAAGGTTGACTCAGAGGATACGTTGCTGATAGGTACCATCAAGAATTTCTTCATCATCTTTGAAACAACTGGGAACCTATAAACATTTAATCTCCACCAATCAAGCAATTTAAAACTTGTGTCTGCTAAAGGATGATTTGGTTTATCTAGATAGATAAGTAACTATGATTTGGATGGCTCTGTAGAAGTAGATTGCAAAAAGGTTTGAAACTCACTTGAAACTGAGACTAATGAGCAACTGGTGTCAATGGTTGAAGAGGACTCAACCCTATTGTTGGCAGCCTTCTTGTGGCGATGTTGCATCTCATGTTGGGCATATAGATCAAACAACTCGTCATGGATATCACTTTCCTCATTGGCGGCTTTGGATGAGTCGTACATCTGTGTGAAACACCAACTAACAAATCTCATCTTGAACCTTGGATCAAGAATAGTAGCAATAACCATAACATTATTTTTTTCAGCCCAATACTTGTTGAACTTATCCAACATTGCTTTACCCATACTCCTCAAATGTTGATCACTAGAGGTACTCGCGGCCCTCAATGCAATCTTAACATTCACTATATGAGGATAGAAAGTGTTTGTCGTGGGGTATTGCGATCCTGAAAATGCAGTAGTTACCTTTGCCAATGCCTTCAATATTGACTGGATTTTGTTGCATAAAGCCCATTGTTCACTCGAAGGAAGCCACTTGTAATTAGCATCCGAATAAGCATAGTACAATAATGTGTCCTTATAAGCAATGCTAACAGACAACATTTTATATGTTGAACTCCACCTTGTTGACACATCAAGACTCAACCCTTTTCCAACTTCCAAAGCAATGGATTTACAAACTTCTAAGAATTTGTACATGCAAGATGGAGACTTCTTCATGTATTGGACTGATTCCCTAAGAATGCTTATCAAAGATTCCAATGGTGCCATGTCATCATTCACTACCAAATTCACCATATGACAATAGCAACGAACATGAAAATATTTAGGAATGAACTGTGTTGTTCCCCTAGCAATGAACTTGGCCATCAAACTCTTAGCGGCAACATCATTTGAGGTTGCATTATCAAGAGTGGTAGCCATAATTTTATCTTCTATTTGTAGAGAGCCGCCGACTATTTAGCTTGTAATGCTTAACCATCCAATTGGTCCTAGCATCACAAGAGAAATATTCGCGCTCTCGGTGTATATGTACCTCCCAGGAGTGGTACACATACACCCTCACAAAATAAAGTATCAATTCCATACACAAGTTATGATGATACCGAGTCTTCATAATTTACAACATAAAAGACAAAAAAAGTTCGGATTACATAAATAGGGCCAACCGGCCAAATAACAAGATAAAGTACTAAAATCGCAGCAGAAACATAGCCAAAAGGTGGCAACAAAATAAAGCCAACAGACTGCCCTTACCCACAAGGCAACCGACCGGAAACACCGAGCTAGTCATCAACGTCGAAGTCTGTCTCACAATAATTAACCCCTTGGGGGTCAACTTCCTCTGCAACAAATGGATATTCTAGTTGAGTACAAAATTGCACTTGCAAGACTTACAAATAAAAAACCTATACATAGCTACATGCATCCAAGTATCAAAGTAAGGCTACTACACTTAAGCAATTTTCAGCATAAAGACATTTTCTTAGCAATAGCGTAATAGATTGTAAAGCAATTGACCAAATCTATTTTTATTTGATTAAATAACAGTGAGATAACAATTACGAACATAAATAACATCCTAGAAGTGGTTTCCCATAGCCACCACAACAACAGCACGAATTACCTATTCGTACCACCCAAGTTCAAGTTTTTATCGAAAATGCAGAGTCTAATTCTCACAGGGCGTAACCAAGCGTGTCCATAACCAAGGACGCGGCTATTCAAATAGATTATACCCTGCAGGGGTGTACAACAGTACCCACAAGCCAAACCGCTCCTTTGCCAGTGACAAAGCACACTTCTGAAGGTATGTCGGCAAAACTAAGTCCTACGAGACGTTTTCCAATGGTATGTATTAACTAAGAGTTGCACGTATGGGGGTTAACCCTCCGTGAACCACCCATCCTGGGCTCCCACGGAGGACCCATACGTTGTGTCGGAGTCATCTGTCCAGCCTTAGCAACTGTCGATGCTCCTCAGGCGAGGAAACCTTTCCGGAACCCACCCCGCACAATACCAACAACAACAAAATAATAGAACATTTTTCTTTTAACCTCTACCACTTGCAACTAATTGATTAACACAGCCCAAAGTACAAAGTCAAGAGGGTCCTATATCCCCCTCATGTGGATGCACACAATAATGCTTGGAACGGTGGCGCAAGTAATTCGGCCTTTGTTGACTCGGGCACCAACCGCACACATAATAACCACACCATCAAACCATATGCCTAAGTCTAAATATTTTTATTTTCAGTTTTAGTTTTTATAAATACAATACATACATGAGTACCCTAACCTACATAATTATAGTGATGATATAACGACCATTGTTGAAGCGATGATCCCCATACTACCGCTCTAAGCATTTCTAAGCGACACCGACTCATATACGGAATACAAAGTGACTAGAGCCCATCCATCAAGCTCTAAATCACAGCGGATACATTAACCTAGGCTCAATGGTAAAGGATGAATATTTACTTATAGCTCATGCATCTATTCAGGATCAACTACTACGAACGAGAATTTAAACACCAAAATAGAGCATGCATATATACATTTGCAAATAAGATAAAAGCATTTGAACATAATAGGATCAACAAGATCAAAGGAGGATTGCTTACCTTGCTGGAGATCGTCCAAGTGCTGCTGAGGATCACTCTCATTTATATTCGAATCTTCGAAACCTACCGATCGAACACGAAAAGCGAATAAGAACTAATATTGTCGAAAATAACCAAAAAATCAAAATCATCCAAAATGCATGAAATTTATACATTAGCTA
Source organism: Phyllostachys edulis (assembly GCA_036346405.1). Taxonomy (NCBI): domain Eukaryota; kingdom Viridiplantae; phylum Streptophyta; class Magnoliopsida; order Poales; family Poaceae; genus Phyllostachys; species Phyllostachys edulis. The sequence continues at coordinate 58,296,733 of CM070549.1, read as the reverse complement.
TAGTATGATTTTATATGAATTTAGAAATAAAAATCATAAATCAAGGTTCTGTTACTATTCACCAAAATTAAATGTTTTGGCAAAAAAAATTCCAGAAAAGTGGTGGAGATTAAATTTATATGACAGACATAGCATAACATGTTATGAACAATAAAAATTGGTTCACTTCAAATGGAGTTAAAATGAATTTTCTATGCATTTTCAAAGTCTTGTCATTAGTGTACAATTAATTTGAATACCAAGATTTTCAGTGATAGAAACATGTCTCAATCCTATTCCAAGTTAAATTATAATAAAAATGGAAACCAACAAAACGGATTTCACTCAATTTGGAGTTATAATGAAATACTTATGAATTTTTGAAGTTAATTGCATTTTTAGTGTAAAATAACTCATTCCCGAAAATAATTTGAACCTTGAAATTTTATGGGGTAGTAACATGTTTCAAATGCATTCTAAGTTAAAGTACATTAAAAATTAAAACCAACAAAATTGGTTTCATCCAATTTGGAGTTAAAATGAAATACTTATGAATTTTTGAAGTTAAACTCATTTCCAATGCAAAAGAAATTCATTTCGGAGTTTTAAGTCGCATTAAATACTTTTCTACACAGGCTAACCTAGCCACAGGCACTGACCAGTGGGTCCTATGCATAGTGTTCTATTTTTGTTTAATTTTCGGAATTAAATTGCTACTAACACGTGGGTCCCATGTGTCATAGACGCGGCTCACAGAATAGCGCATGGACCGAAGGTCCACGCGCTTGGTCCACCGGTCCATAGACCAGTGCACTGCGCTTAAGTGGCTCGAGTCTGCTTGTCAGTGACTCGACGAAACCAAGTTATTAATGCACCTCAATTTCTGTTTACGGCGCCACTCGCTATTGGAACATTAAAGCATTAACTCCTCAGCTAACTAATGATTAAGCCCTTAAGATCGAGATCATGCCTAATTAAAGCACTACAGTGTCTGTCTGAAGCTGCCACACAGAGGAGCTCACGCCCATGGCTTTGCCGCGCTCATCGTCGGCGACTTCGGCCACGACGGCGCGGGTGAGTACTCAAAATGGAAAGCTTATGGCTGGGCGAAGCTAGGGGTGGTCGGAACATCGCCGAAGGAGGTCCGACGCGGTGGTACGACGTGCTTTGGCAGCGGTGACATTCGGCCAAAACGGCAACGACGAAACCGGCTGCGCCCTTAGCGAACTAGTGCGCGCATGACTACTAGGAGGGCTCAGGGACCTTACCAGAGTGACTCGGATAGGTCAAGATGATTGGAGTTAGGACGGTGGCGAAGATCAGCGGTGGCAACGATGGTGCTACCGTGGAGAGCTCAATTTGAGCGAAAAGAGGGAAAATGGAAGGTAGAGGAAGCTTGAGTGGAGTCATGAGATCGTGCTAGTGAGAGGAATCAGAAAATGACTCATCTTATCGGAGACGGGGAAGAAATAGGGTTCCTTCGGTCGGAATTGAAGAAATCCAAAGTCCTCGGGCTCCTGTGAATGAGCAATGAAATGTGCTGAGGGGAACTCAACCTCATGCCCTAGAACACCTCATGACGCGCTTAGAAGAGACAAGCTCTCACCGGGAACGAAGATGGCACGGCGGCGATGCTCTATGTGCGGCCACCGGCTCTGAGAACGACCACCTTGTTTTGGGCTCTACAGACAAAATAAAGAGCTCGCATTAGTGAGCATGGATGCGGCAAGGAAGGGAGAAGGCGAGGGACAAGGCGGCGAGAGTTTTACCCAAGAGGGTCGCAAGAGCTTGCCTCCTTTGCCTCGGCCACTGAAAGGGAAAGTGAAAGCTCAAGAAAGGGTGAGGGCAGCTTAAAGCGAAGCAACGGCCGGAAAGAAGGCGATGTGAACTGGCGACGCACTTGGTTGGGTCACTGGGGTGGTGGTGTGACACCGTGTGTTTGCATGGATGGAGGCGCTCTAGCGCGCGCTCTGCGTGGCGTGCGAGCGCTGCGCACCTGTCAGCGAGAGGAGGAGGATGAAGCTGATAGGTGGGTCTGGGGCGTCAGCGACGGAGATGCGGCATGGACGGAGCTTGGCTCGGTCGGTTGAGTTAATTTGGTTGGATCGAGTAAAGTCAAATGGGTTTGGGTTCAGTCAACAGTTGACTCAGGGTTTAAAACAAACTCACCTACTTTGATCGGTGTTTAAAAATAGCAAATAAATTTAGAAAATTCTAAAAAATTTCAGAGGGGTTCTTGAGGTGACCTACAACACATACAAAATTTAAATACTCACTATTCATGTTTTATTTTTCTATATTTAAATAATTTATAGAAATGTCTTTTGAATTGGGTTTGAATTTTCTCAGGGTTAGGTTTGTTTCTTAAAATTTGGGAAAATTCATATTTATTCATGAGAAATATTGTAATGTTTAAATAAATTATTTATCAGAGGCCTTCCAAAGCATTTAATTCTGATTTTGTTTGTAGCTTCTATTTGAGTTATATGTTTTACTTTGATTTGAACATTTTCAAATGCAACAATTTATGCATATGCTCTAGAATTCCTATGCATGCTCAAAAGTCTTAAAATTTTCACCTTGTTATACATTTGAAATACAAACCCATTCTTGGGATGTTACACTCTATGAAATACAAACCCATTTGATATATCTATAACAACATGACATCCAAATCAGAGGAATGATATATCTATAACTACATGACTACAATGACACTCACCGAGGGGATAGCCGTAGTAGGGGTCGGTGCCGGACCTCCTGGTTGGCCAGAGCGAGGTAGCTTTCTAACAGATGCCGGTGTTGAGGCAGAGGGTGAAACGGAGTCGGAGGCGGACGACCTCCTCCCTCGTGGTTCTTGGACTCTAGGCTAGTTGTTGATCCATCGTGGGAGCTAGAGGCCGAAGCCTGGAGGAGGGAGCGAGTGGCGGCAGGTGGGAGGTGGGCGAAGTGGAGGCCTAGGGGTGGACACAGAGACCGAGAGCGAGGAGGGAGTGGGTAGCGGCGGGCGGGAGGTGGAGGTGGAGCGAGCGGGAGGGCACCGCTGTCTAGCCCAGACCGGAGCTGGGGTGGGAGACTGTGTGGGCATGGGGTAATACTTGGGTACGGATTGGGAGTCTTGGCGTGCTGAGTGAGGGGTGAGCAGTGAGCAACGTGAGGGTTGCACTCGTATTGTTGCGCATAAGGGTTGGGGCATTGGGCCTGGACCGCCTAGACGCCTGATGAACATGGGATGGCCTAGTGCTCTTTTGGGCAGGTTTTTTTAACGAGCTAAATGAGCAACTCGCGAACCAGCTCGAACTCGTCTCGTTAAGAAAGCGAGCTAAATGGCTAGCTTGGCTCGGCTCATTAAGGTACCGAGTTCGAGTCGAGTTATTAATGAACCGAGCTGGCTCACGAGTTTCGAGCTTTTTTCCATCCTTACCTATCACTAATTGGAATGGCGACAGGAGCCTGTCGCCATTCCAAGTGGCGACAGAGATCTAGTTTTGTAATTTTTTTGGGCGACTTTTTAGTTTTGTAATTTTTTAAAAAAATAATATTATTTTTTAAAAAATCGCTTGGTGGATGGGGTAGGGTTTGGTTAAAGAAGAGGATGAGAATTGGGTCAGGTTTAGAAGGCAGACAGCGGTGGCAGGTAGGAAAGAAAGGTCTGAGGGGTAAGCTGGCAAGGACGTTATCCACCATCATTGTGTAAGATGTTGAGAAGGAGTAAGGGTAGCAGTGGCGTTGAGGAAGATGTTGGTGGCTATTGTTGGGAAACTTGGGCCTGGGACAGCCGGCCTTGGCCCATAGTGGGCGCCACATTGTTCTCCCTTGAAGGGTTTTAGTCTATATATAAGGGGGTTCCAATCATTGTACCTGACTTACAGAACATGAATAAAGAGAAAGAACAGAAGGAGTTCCCCCATATCTCTGTGTCTATTTTACTTTCTGTACTTGTGCATGTGCGATTCTTCTTCCTCTACGATGGTGATTATCGGACCGGACTCGCTGGCGGTAGTTGCGTAATACGTTATCAACACGACCACGCTCTCCGGCCTACTCCTAGGCCTCCTTTACACGGATTGAGAAGGTAATCATTGATGAATGATGACACCATTTTGTAGATTGAATCACTTTTTAGATTGCTTTTATTGTGTACAATTTTTCGCAATCTAGAATGGTTTTATGATTTTCACGGTGCAAATTTCCTCTAATCTCCGCGAGCCGACTTGTAATCACCGGCACAATGCCGATCGCATGATTGATTGAAAGAGGGATTGTAGATTGCATTATGGAAAGAAGAAAAAAATGCTCTCTGAGCCGCATTGCTGGCGCTCGCACGCACGCGAGCTGTGCCTCTGCCGCGTCTCGCGCCGTCGCTGAGCCACACTCCCGCACAAGGTGCGCCTCAGCCACGTCATGTGTCGTCGCCGAGCCGCATTCCCACATGAGGTGCACCTCCGCCACATCGCGCGCCATGCGCCACCGCCGACCCGCCACCTCCTCGCGACGAGGCGCGCCGCCTGGCTGCGTCATGTGCCGTCGCCGAGCCGAACTTTTGTGAGAGGCGAGCCGTTCTGTCGACCCGCTCGCCTCACATGAGTCGGCTGCCGTCGGCCTGCACCTCAGACGGCCGCCGCCACGCCACGCCCGAGCCTGCTGCGTGCACTCCCTCGGCCTGCAGCCATCGTCGTGCTTAGCTCCATGTGCATAAGGAGCCGCCGCCACCATTGGGGAGCAGGGCAGGAGAAACCCTATCCCTCCCCACGATTTTGACTGTAGGTTTTTTTAATGAATTAGGCCAAGGAAAAAATGGCCCGTCACAAGGAAATTCAGGGAGAGAGAATGGCCTCCAAATTTTATGGATAGGCCCCTGGATTTCTGAAATTACGCAAAAATGTTCTCAAAAATAAAAATAAGCGGATAAGCCCTTGAAAATTACAGAATTCACTGAAAATTCATATTCCAGCATAAATGGGCCTCGGGAATTCAAATTTTGAATTATTTTTAGTACTTAAAGCATGTTTAACATTGTTGTTATTATTTTCTATGTTTTTCTGTATTTATTTGCTGTTTTGATTAATCGTGATTGCTCAAATTGCCTTTTATCACTGAAATTAGCAATAAAATTATAGAAAAATGCGTATAAAATTCTGGAACATTACGAGAGTATTTTATACCATTATCTAATTTATTTCGTGCATTTTACCTGTAGTAAATTTATGTATTTCTTGCAAGCACATGTAGTTGACAGGTATCATGAACCGGGAGTTCGAAGAGCTTGCCTAGCACGGCCAAAACTACTTGACTTGGGCTTCTGACGTTGAGATTGTACTTGGAGCCAAGAAGTTCTGCGCTGCCATTGGGATTGGTGCATCGAAGGATGCCAAACCCACCCCTAAGGAAAATGATCAGGCACTTCACTTTCTCAAGCACCACCTCTGCCTCACACTCAAGAAATAGTACATAGCAGAAAAGAGCATGCTAGCCTTGTGGACTGCACTCAAGAAGCGAATCGAGAAGCTAAAGTACATCATTCTTCCTCAGGCAAAGCGGGAATGGATCCGACTGTGGTTTGCTGACTTCAAGACCGTGGGAGAGTATAATTCTGCCTTGCACATGATATGTACCAATCTTCAACTCTATGGCAGGCAAGTCATAGATGAGTAGAAGATTGAGAAGACGCTCTCCACCTTCCACCCCAGTGTAATGCAGTCTGTGCATAACTATCGTTAAGACGGCTACAAAGAGTATGCCAAATTGATTGATATTACGATGGTTGCAGAGGCTCAAGATGACGTTCTCTGCAAGAATTTCGTCACCCAGCCACTTAGGAGCTCCGCTGGTTGTGAGGCTAGCGCTGGGAGCTTCGAGGTGTAGAAACTTATAATGAAGAAAAGGGGAAGGAAGGGCAAGACCGCAGCCCAAAAAGGCAAGCCAAATGCTCCACATGAAAAGAAGGCCAACAAGCCAAAGCAGAATGACAAGCCCTATGGTTAGCAAGACCAAACCTGCTACAAGTGTGGCAAGTGGGGGCACTAGTTGCGGATCTGTGAAGAACCGCAACACGTCGTCAATGCTTTTGAGGCCAAGAAGAAGAAGGGCGGCAAAGGGCAGCATGAAACCCACTTTGCCTTCGCTGAGGGGGAGGACTCGTAGCAACTGTCTGCACCGATGGAGGTGGACTCTACTCTTACAGCCGCACCTCCCTTGATATTGCAGCAGCCGCCGCCATGATTTCCCAGGAAGAGCATGTCACCCCTGAGAAGATAGCAGCTGAAGTCTCTAACTTCTTGGTGTACTCAATCTAGTGAATGTCATTTATCTTGTGTGTGGACGGAACAAATTATACTTTTGCATGGATGATGGTTGTATGCTCATGTAGAGCCTTAAACAATTTATTTCTTATGATGGTTGGATGATATTATTTAATTCATTTATTTATTCAGTTAATAATAGCATGATATGTTCTGATATTTGAAGTATTTTATTTATGTGTTGATTGCTTCCTACTACATATTAATAAAGTACTTTATATTGGAACGTGTATGCCACCCTATGGAGGAAGTGTGCTTAGCTAATAGTGGCACAACGAATACCATCTTGAGAGAGACGAAATTCTTCCAGTCGATCAGCAAGAATGTTGGTAGTCTTACGACAATCGAGGGCAGCGATGCTTGTATAATAGGCTCAGGAAGGGCCACAATTATACTCCCGATGGGCACAACTTTGGTTATTGAAGAAGCCTTGTTGTACCCAAAATCGACTAGAACTCTCCTAAGTTTTAAGGATATTCGTGCTAACGGTTTTCACGTAGAGACTGAAGAAGATTATGATGAGGAATACCTGTTCATTACAAAGCGTGAAGAAAGTGAAAAAGGGTATTAGAACGACTTCCTTCATTTGAGACTGTGCTATACTACATTAATATTAAGGCACCCGTAGCCTATACTTCACTGAAAACCATATTTAGAAGCTCTGAACTTTTATGTCTCTGGCATGATAGATTAGGTCACCTAGGTATTAGGATGATGAGAAATATAATTAACAATTCATATGAACATAATATCTATGTAAAGAATTTTTCGAATCAGAAAGATTTTGTGTGCCCCGCATGTGCTTTCCGGAAATTAATTACTAGACCTTTTGCTCTGAAAGTGAAGGATGAAGTCCCTGCATTCCTTGAACGTACCCAGGGAGACATTTGCAGTCTTATACTGCCCCTGCTAGGGCCATTTAGATATTTTATGGTGCTCATCGATGCTTTCTTGAAATGGTCGCACATATGTTTATCATCTATGAGAAACCATGCTTTTGCAAAGCTAATCTCACAGATAATTCAAATTAAAAATAATTTCCCTGATCATCATGTGAAATCCATCAGAATGGACAACGTCGGAGAACTTACTTCAAAGGCATTGATGATTATTGCATGGCAATGTGAATTAAAGTTGAGCATTCTGTACCGTATATCCACACATAGAATGGACTAGCAGATGCATTAATTAAAAGAATTAAATTTATTACCCAACCGCTTTTGTATAATTGTAATTTATCAGCTACATATTGGGGACACGCAGCAACTCTCATCAATTTTAGATTATCGTCATATAACATCCATTCACCTATGCAACTAGCGTAAGGTCAGCACCGAAATTTTCTCATCTTCGTAAATTTGGGTGCAAAGTTTATGTACCTATACCCCCACCACAGCGTAGTGCAATGGGCTCTCTCTGAAAGTCTGGGATATATGCTGGTTATGAGACAACATCCATAATCAGGCATTTGGGCCCTATGACGAGAGATTTGGATCTGTCCGATTCGCTGATAGTATATTTGATGATGATAGTTTCCCGTCATTAGTGGGAGGAAATCAACCCCTTGATGAAAAATGTCAGAAAATTACGTGGCAAGCCACAGGAATTCATAAGCATGACCCACGCACTAGTGAAGCAAATAGAGAAGTACATAAGATAATTGATTTGCAAGCGTTAGCGAATCAACTGTCTAACCACTTTAGTGATTTGAAGAGCATGACCAAGTCGTATGTGCCTACACGCAATGCACCAAAGAGGGTTTAAATACCGAAGAAAGTTAAAGGTACCCCTAATCCCGTCCAGAGGCCTCAGAATAAAAGGACGAGAACTCCGGCCCCTCGAATCCCAAGTAGCCGAGGACGCCTGGTGAAAAAGGATAAGAATGACTTGACATAGCTGATCACCGAAGTTCCTCAGAGCCAGAAGGAGAGCCAGTTGAGGCCTGACACCAGTATAGCACCTTTAGAAAAAGGCATATCGGATTTGAACATTCCCACGGATGGAGAAACCAGCAAGGATGTGTGCACACACATCGGAGTTGAAAAACTAAAGTGACTTGTCCCCATAATTGGAAGTAGCGGTGGGCAATTAGAAGCATTAGAAGAATCACCCCATGATGAAATAGCTATAAACTATGTGATCACGGGAGAGTCCATGAATAGGACAACAGCCAACGTTGACTTTTATTTTGCAAAGAAAATTGCCACAATAATCGATCTTGATCTAGGTCTTGCATCGCTTGCTGAATGTAAAAAAAAGATCAGATTGAGAAGATAGGAAGAATGCAATAGAAATTGAATTATTACCTCTAAATAAAATAGAAGTATTTGAGCCTGTAAGCCACACGTCTCCCCATATGCACCTCATAGGACATAAGTGGGTATTTATTCGAAAGATAAATAAAAATAATAAAGTTGTAAGATATAAAGTATGGCTCGTTGCACAAGGTTTCACTCAACATCCAGGAGTTGATTATGAAGAAACCTATTCCTCGGTCTCGGTCATGGGCAGAGTGAACTTGAATTTAGAAATGAAATTGATGGATGTGGTAACTACATACCTTTATGAAAACTTGGATTCGGACATTTATATGAAGGTACCTGAAGGTATCCCTGTCCCGAACCAAGACAGAGCAAATAGAAATCTGTACAGTGCGAAACTCAGAAAATCATTGTACGAACTTAAGCAATTAGACAGGATGTGGTATAATCACTTGAGCGACTTTCAACACAAGAAAGACTACACGGACAATGAGGATTGTCCCTGTATATTCATACGATGATCTCAGAATGGATTTTGTATAATCTCAGTGTATGTAGATGATCTAAATATCATCGGAGCCTTAGAAGATATTAAGGAAGCAAACTCTTACTTGGAGTCAGAGTTTGAAATGAAAGATTTGGGTAAAACCAAATCTTGCCTAGGCTTGTAGCTTGAGCATGTATCTGAAGGGATATTAGTGCATTAGTCATCCTATACCCAGAATGTGTTAAAAAGGTTCAGCTTTGAAAAGGCATACCCTTCGAAAGTGCCGATGGTTGGGAGATCTTTGCAGCAAGACAAGGATTTATACAGACCTAGAGAAGAGGGGAAGGAAGTCCTAGGACCAGAATTCCCGTACTTAAGTGCAATAGGGGCATTCATGTATTTAGCAAACTGTACTAGACCGGACATTGCATTTGTCGTAAACCTATTAGTATGGTATAGTGCAGAACTTACCAAAAGGCATTGATAGGGGATAAATGACATTTTTCGATATTTCCAAGGAAGTAAAGACTTTGGTCTATTCTATAGAAAGAACCAAGACCTAACTATGACTGGCTATGCAGATGCCGGATACCTGTCAGACCCGTATACAACCAAGTCACAAACAGCCTATGTATTCTTGTGTGGTGGAACAGCAATTTCATGGAAATCGTCTAAGAAAAGTCTTGTATCAACTTCGACAAACCACTCGAAAATTATAGCACTGTACGAGGCCTAATGAGAATGTACTTGGTTTCGACGAATGATTCACCACATCCAACAGTCGTGTGGATTGAATACCACACAAACTCCCAGTATTATCTATGAAGATAATACAACTTGTGTTGCACAAGTGCAGATGTGTTATGTGAAGAGTCATTTCACAAAGCATATCAACCCCAAGTTCTTCTATGCTCACGAATTGCAAAAGATGGACGAAATTAAAGTACTGTATACTAAGTCATATGAAAAACTTGCAGATTTATTCACTAAGTCACTTCCAGCATCTAGCTTTGAAAGGTGCATGCGTAGAATTGGAATGATAAGACTTAGAGAAGTGCAGAACTCAGGGGGAGAATCTTCACGAACTCATTATTGAAACTTGATCACGAAGATCGAGTACCCAAAGAATAAATCCTAGAGATTAAATGAAATTAGGTGGATTGTACTCTTTTTCCCTTGACGAGTTTTCCTGAAGTTTCTCGGCTAAGGTTTTTAATGAGGCAATTCGTGCATCGCAGCAAAACGTGTGTCATGTACTCTTTCTCCAAAAAAATTCCCACTGGGTTTTGTGGAGTTTTGATGATGCATGAACATGTCGGATGAGTGCCCAAGGGGGAGTGTTGGAAAACTTGGGCCTGGGCCAGCCGACCTTGGCCCATGGTGGGCTCCTCATCCTTCTCCCTTGAAGGGTTTTAGTCTATATGTAAGGGGGGTTCCAATCATTGTACGTGACTTACAGAAGAGGAATAAAAAGAAAGAATAGAAGGAGTTCCCCCATATCTTTGTGTCTATTTTACTTTATGTACTTGTGCATGTGCGATTCTTCTTCCTCTACGACGGTGATTATCGGATCGGACTCACCGACGATGGTTGCATAATATCTATGATGGCAAGTGGTCGTGGGGGCATCCGCATATACAACAGAGCTGCTATGGAGCCGGATGTATAGTCAAATGGGAGATGGTGCTCGATGGAGGAGGTGGTGTGCTATCAAGTGCATGAACGTCTCACAAGAGCCCCAATTAAGACATAGCTTGTTCGCTGGAACGAGATTCTCTATGTTAGAGCACTAAATGTAGAGGATGAACAACCCTCTGCACTAGAATCATCTCCCAATCGTCATATTAGAATCTAATGCTCAAATCCAATGCTACAGTACCTGTTCTGCAGAAAGATCATACTTTTGCTACAATGTTTGCTACCGTGCTATGCAATATCACTATAGCAAACTCATCTTACTGTGTGCATTTACCACAGAGGATCCGGTTCCCTTGTTCGCTGCCTTTTTTAAACCTAATTTACTCCCTACTTTTTTGGATGCAATTTACTCTCTACTAGCCGTACTACAAAATTGAGTTTTGTTAAATTTTCACGAGCCCCAGTCTTAATGTCCCCCTTATTAGGGAAATGAAATGAAAATTAAAGGAAAAAGTCTATTTTACAACCCTAAACTTTTCGAAAAGTCCGAAAATCAACCATAAACTACAAAACCAGACATCCTACACCCTTAACTATCAAAACCGTTTATTTTACCCCCTCAACCCAAAAAGGGGTGGTTTTAGGTGACGTGGTGCCACGTGAACATCCACGTCAAGTCCACATCACATTTTTCTTCGTCCTATTTCTTCCTCCCCTTCCTCCTTCTCAGTCCACACCTCCTCGCAACCCTCTTTCCCTGACCCAACGCCTCAGTAGCCCCACCCGGCCTCTAACTCTGCCGGCCCGGCCTGGCCAGCCTGCCTCAACCGTCGCTCGGCCTCTCTCGGTGCGCCACCGCCTCACGATCCTATTTCTTCCTCCTGTCTCTTCATTAGTCCACACCTCGCATGCCTCCCTTGACCCAAGGCCCTCAGAGTCTTCACCGCCGACCCCAACTCTTCCAAACTGCCTCCTCATGCTACTACCCCAACCTCGCTGGCTCGGCCTCCTCGGCCAGCGCCACCCACCACGGAGCTCAAGACGAGCTCGGTTGGGAGACGCGACCGGGCGGGAGTAATCCAAGAGACCATCATCTGCGTCTGTGCCCGCGCCGTCGATGAGCAAGCCGATGCAGGTACACCGGGAGCCAAGGAAGCCGCCGTCGAAGGCCGTTGTGATGCATTGCGGCTGTAGTGCCGACGTGATGCCCCATGCGCGCGGTGGGCCCGTCGTTCTCCTGGTGGAAGACTTCGATGGCGAGGTGGGGGAGGAAGCGGCCGAGGAGCGGGAGACGGCAACCACCTTCTCTGCCATGACGCGCCCCTACCGCCTGCACATTGTTGTGCAGCGGACGATGGCCGTTGCGTCTGATAACCCGGCGAAGATGCTAGCGAGCACGTCGTCAGGGAGGGGCGTGTCATCGATGTACAGGCCACATCTGTGGTGCACGCGGCGACGATCTTTCATCTGGAGGCTCTTCGTGCATGGTATGGTGGTGGAACGGGACCTACATCGTCGTCTGCTCGGCGGCGACATCAGTGGTTTCGGCTCGATTTGGGGATTTGGGGGAGAAGAAGCACTGTAGCTCAGTCAAAACCGTTTTGTATTGGCCACGTCAGCGCTCGCCCAAAATCACCCCAATTTGAGTTGATGGGGTAAAATGAACGATTTTGATAGTTAAGGGTATAGGATGTCCGGTTTTATAGTTTAGGATTAATTTTCGTACTTTTTGAAAAGTTAGGATCGTAAAATAAACTTTTTCCAAAATTAAGTAGGCGGGAGTGGTTTCTGCCCCCAAGGCCCCAGGCCCCAGCGGCTGTACACAGATCCAAACAAAATCGCGAAATTACCCCCTTTGCTCTCCGACAAATTCCAGAAACACCCACCCCATTTCTCGCGACGGCCACGGCAACACCGCAGATCTCCTCGTCCTAGGGCTCCGGCGATCTCACCGGCGGCGTGAACCGGAGCGATGGAGTTGTGGAGCAAGCTGCGGAACCTGGACGCCTACCCGAAGGTGAACGAGGACTTCTACAGCCGCACCCTCTCCGGCGGCCTCATCACCCTCGTCTCCTCCCTTGCCATCCTCCTCCTCTTCTTCTCCGAGATGCGTACGTACCCCCCCCCCCTCTCTCTCTCTCCACATAACCGTCCCAGATCCCTTTTAATTTCGTCTCTCTAGCTGCGGCACGGTTCGATCTTGCCATGTCATCTCGGTGGTTTCGCGTACGGTTCGATAATTTTATGTGTTCCGATGCGAAATTGAGACTGTATGCTTGGTGACCATCTCAGATCCCTTTTAATTGGAGCGTGTCCTTGGTGACCATCTGATCGATGTGAACTGAAAACATTGGGTGAAAAATTCGCAATTTCATTAGCATGTTGCATGCATTTGAATCCCCGTATCGATTAGAGAGGTCGCGTGAGGAAGTTGCTGAAGGGTGGAGGCGCTTGCTGGGAAGGTGGCGTAGGGCAGTACCTTGATTAGTTTGCCACATCATGTATGATCTAATGATGCTGTTGGTTCAATTTGGATGCTATATATGAGTTGATGTCATCAGAGTACTGGGTTTGTGTGTACTTGCACCTTTTTTTTTTGTGTGGATGTGGTTAATTTAGTGTGACTGCATAATCTGGTGACGCAGTTGGTTCAGTTTGGATGGTATATGTGAGTTGATGTCATCAGAGTACTGAATTTGTGTGTACTTGCACCTTTTTTTTTGTGTGGATGTGGTTAATTTAGTGTGACTGCATAATCTGGTGACGCAGTTGGTTCAGTTTGGATGGTATATGTGAGTTGATGTCATCAGAATACTGGATTTGTGTGTACTTGCACCTTTTTTTGTGTGGATGTTGTTAATTTAGTGTGACTGCGTAATCTGGTGACGCAGTTGGTTCAGTTTGGATGGTATATGTGAGTTGATGTCATCAGAATACTGGGTTTGTGTGTACTTGCACCTTTTTTTGTGTGGATGTTGCTAATTTAGTATGAATTTAGCACTAGCCATCTTTTACTATGCTGCTAATACAGTGGAGTTATTTCCTTAGCGGTAAGACTAGTAGAGTGGAGTTTTATTAGACTTTCGAAACCTCCCTGTAGCCAACTAGGGCTCCATTAGATTTGAAAACTTTTTTTGTTCTTGTTTGTGTTGATGCTAAGTTGTTGGTGCCTTATCTTCTTACGGGTTTCAGAGCTTTTATAAAGTTGATCGCAATATGGTGCTATGTCTTATCGCCTTTGCACGAGACTATTGCTGATAATCTTTATTCTAGGATACTAAAGTTGAAAAGAGGGATGGTCTTAACTTGTTACATGTTGCAACTACATTTTCCCATAATGTGGCTATCTGATCACTTTTCTGATTCTATCTGTTCCTTATCTTTTCATACTAGTTAGTTTGTGTGCTATGCATTAACTTGCTGTTGTGTTAACGTTTCTGCAGGGCTGTATCTATATTCGGCTACAGAGAGTAAGCTCACTGTTGATACCTCAAGAGGGGAAAGGCTACATATCAATGTTAGTGCGAATGCTCATTTTGTCATTCCAAACTTTCAAATTGTCTAGCATTTCTAAGGTGTTCTGCATGTCTATTTGTCTCGGTGTTAATTTTTGCCCCTCCATGCTTGATGCGCTATTTGGAAAGCATGTAACCAAAATCTAGTTATGCTAAATTTCATGCTCTTTGTCATATTGACCCCATTTCACTGATTTCAGTTGAGTATTACTTTCAATTCTGCAAAGTTTTGGATTTATTTGTTGGATAGGCCTCAGAGGCTCAGACTGTCTTTATTTTCTATTTTGGACCTCTACAACTCGTCAAATAATGAAAAAGTATTCTTAGATGTTGTATGGGTCATGGGTCATTGAAATCTGAAATAACAAGTGGTAGCCAGCTAGCTGAGAATATTTGCCAATATGTGGAGGCCCAGACCATATATGTCATTGCTGCTGTATGTGAAGAGGCTCCTTCTATTCTTTTGCATTGTTAACATACATGACCGCTTTTGCAGTTTGATGTTACATTCCCGACCCTTCCTTGTTCTCTTGTTGCTGTTGATACGGCTGATGTTAGTGGAGAGCAACACTATGATATAGTATGTACAGACAGTTTTCATCAGATTCCTTCTTTTCTGTTTTGTTTTATGTCTTGTAAAGTGTCTCCCGAACCCTGCTGCACATATCTGTTGTCTGAGATGCTGAATATCTACTTTGCAGAGACATGACATAATAAAGAAAAGAATTGATCATCTTGGCAATGTAATTGAATCAAGAAAAGATGGAGTTGGTGCCCCTAAGGTATGTTTTCCCACTTTTAACTTGAACTTGTGTACGTGAAACCAAGGGTCAGATAACCGGAGGGGGGTAGAATCCCGGCCCCCCTCCGGTACCGGTAACCGGCCCGGTTACCGGCCGGTTACCGGTCAAATTTGCTAAAATTCGTCTAAATCAAATTGAAATCCATTCAAAAATTGAAAAAACCGCCGGTATTTTCCCTCCCGGTCACCCTCCGGTACCGGTAACCGGCCGGTTACCGGCGGGATTTGGAACCTTGCGTGAAACTGTTCTGGTTTTACCTGAACGTTTGTCATAATTGGAACTGCTTATACTTTTCAGCGTAGCAAATTCAGGATCTATTGCAATTGATCAATTCTTTATATAATCAGATCTTGAACTTCATGCTCTGTGACCTTTTGTCCTTACTCTGGAAGATAGCCGGTGCTAGTGTTAATAAATTTTGGCATTCATAGTATTCGCATGGTCATATTTTATAGCTTCCTAGCAGTTGGTAGTTACTGTTCATATTGTGCTTTTCCAGAACCACCTAGGTTGTTTATATTAAGTACTAACTCTTTATGTTGCATGTTGGAAACCATTATAAAGAAACCAGTGACAATATTAGCAAATTCAGGCATGGTGATGGCATGAAGGGAGTGGTATCTTTATTCCTTATTAAATATTAAATGACAAATGCGAAATCTGTAGACAACACATGTATGTTACAGGGTAATGTTCTTCCTTGAACTAACGTTTTTGTTGTCTTCTAGATTGAAAGACCGTTGCAGAAACATGGTGGAAGGCTTGACCACAATGAGGTTTACTGTGGGTCTTGCTATGGTGCTGAAGAAGTACGCGTCCCTAATATTATTACGTCGAGTTCACTTAATTTTACAAATGCAATGCTTTTACCTGTTACGCCTATCTTATTCTGCCCCACCCTTACTTTAGTCCATAATGGCAATAATTTTCTCCTTTACAGTTTTATCGAAAATCTCTGAGAAACACTAACATTGCACTGGCAATTTTACCAGTCAGATGATCAATGTTGTAACTCCTGTGAAGAAGTTCGTGATGCCTATCGGAAGAAAGGGTGGGCACTCACCAATGTAGAATTATTTGATCAGGTATTGAGCACTTTATCATTTTCCTTCACTCTCATTTGATAGCATAATCTTGTTCATGCACATGGTTCTTAGCAAAAACATTGTGTAGTGCCCCATTGTGACATGTGATGTGGTCCTTGGTCTGGTTGATCTGCTAAATAGAGAGTCGGTTGTTAAAGCAATAACTTGCAACAGTAAATTATAAATATTCAGTAAACCATGTGTGGTAGAGCATGAGCAAACTTATGTGTATGGTGTACTGCGATGTATGTTGTGTTTCTTTATCACCTAAGACTGAACAGATTCATTGTGAAGATCATAGTTACCAGAAACGCTGTTTGTCCGAGTCGCGGTACGGGATTTGGGTTCATAGTTCACCACTTTTTCTTCCAATTTCCACTGCGAACACGAACCCCGTACCCTAAACCGGTTCGCGATTCGCAGGGTTTTATAGCGAACCCGGTAACTATGGTGAAGATACTACGTCCTGGTGACATTGTCATTGTATATTTGTGTATGTACTGAAAAATCTTTATGACCTGACTTGGATTGCATCTAGTCATATGCTAGCAAGCAATCCCATAAGCTATCCACAATATATCCATAAAAAGTTAGAAATTTACAATACAGCTGCTTTCATGTTATTGTTTGGAAAATATCCATATTGATTCTGACCGCACTGCTTGTTAACTTGTATTTGCTGTTCATTTTGTCTGTTCCACAACACATTGTTGGTCATTGCTTTGAAAGGCACATGAATATGTGAATCACCTGAATTTATTTGTCTATCCTGTTGTTTTTTCAATGAACTTAGAGAGTTCGTGCTACCTGCAACTAATCCATGCAGCCTTTTGGTGTTTAGGTTATATTTCATCGTTATTTTTTCCTTATTTATGCTCCAGTGCAAGAGGGAGGGCTTCATTCAAAGGTTAAAAGATGAACAAGGGGAAGGTTGCAACATTCATGGATTTGTAGATGTCAACAAAGTAGCTGGAAATTTTCACTTTGCCCCTGGAAAAAGCTTGGACCAATCATTCAGCTTCCTTCAAGATCTGTTGAACTTCCAACAAGAAAATTACAATGCAAGTAGATTTGTTTTCTTTTATCCACAGTATTGAACCAATTATAATATTGAGCATAAACATGAACCTGCATTGGTCAATTTTCCCCTTTCCCTGAAACAGATAAGTCACAAGATAAACAAACTGTCCTTTGGGAAAGAGTTCCCTGGTGTCGTCAATCCTCTTGATGGGTATGATTTGCAACTTAGTTAACATTTTTTTAATTCAGGAAGCAGATCATAAAATCTTCTCTCTCTTTGGTCCACATTTTTTCCATGCCCCTGATCATCCTGAGTATTTCAGTGTAGAGTGGATACAGGAGCAGTCAAATGGGTTTACAGGGATGTACCAGTATTTTGTGAAGGTAAGATTTTAGTAACCATTGATCATATTCTTTAATATGGTTGTTCATTATTAAACTGTTGCGTATATGAAGAGATGCCATTCTGCCTGCTTTAATTTACTTATAATCTCTTTTGTACAGGTTGTTCCTACAATCTATACCGATATTAGGGGGCGGAAGATTCACTCAAATCAGGTAAACAGCACGGTTTTAATGTCTACTTTATTATTAAGCCAAAGTTTGCGGTTAATTCTTCATTTTCATTTGCAGTTCTCTGTGACGGAGCACTTTAGAGAAGCAATTGGCTATCCCAGGCCCCCACCTGGTGTATATTTCTTCTATGAATTTTCACCAATTAAGGTGAGGATTGAGGAAGGGATCCCGCAGAATTTATTTAGTTGTTCTTGAAGAGTTAATTATCTAGCAATATTTCTGCACAGTTCATCTATTGATAGTCTGCAACCCTGTATATACACAATGCGCAGTATATCTAGGCTATTGTAACTGTATGCTCTAAAAGCACAAGCATACACTGCATTTCTTGGAAGTGACACTCAGTTTTCTCCTTACCACCCTTTTAGATAACATGACAACATGTAACAATCACCATCTGTACGGGTATTGGTCATCCTCTATGTTGAAATCACTTAGTTTGTCTAATTGCTCTTTGACAGGTTGATTTTACTGAAGAAAATACATCGCTTCTTCACTTCCTGACAAACATATGTGCTATTGTTGGAGGTCTGTCATAAACTTGTAACTATTGTTGGTGCTTTCCAGAATACATAAGCAAAAGCCTGGTTTTTGCGTTATTGCGTATGCTTCTGTGCTACCTGTATATACGCGCCAAAGGAGTAAATTTTCTAACCCACCGTTCATCTACATTCTCACAGGTATTTTCACTGTTGCCGGCATCATAGATTCTTTTGTCTACCATGGTCATCGTGCGATAAAGAAAAAGATGGAGATCGGAAAGCTTGGATAATTCCAATTTTAGCATATAGCCAGTAGGACAATTGTCAAAAACGAGTTGACATATGCCTGCCCTGAAAGGGTGTGAGAAGAGAATTCAGGAGGAATTCTGGTCAATATTGTAATACATCTTCTGCTCACTCAGACTTTTGCTAATTATTCGAGCATAGAGCATAGACATTTTCGTGTGTAAGCAGTTGCATCACCTCTTGTAGGTCAAGTCTACTGTAAGTTTGTAACATACTCAACCTTGTTGAAAATTCTATTTTGCACCATTCCCACATACTGTTTGTTTTGCCAGATCACTTTGTGAGCATTACTCTCTCGCTATATTATTTCATGCCCGAATGGACCACTTGGTTGCAAAGGTAATCTGTAGTCTAAAAAACTTTCTGGTGACTTGCTGAGAAGAAATGCTAGCAGCCTAGTACCATGCAAAATTGGCAGCTAGCGTGGCGCAGCAGTGGCGTGCTTGTTGGAGGCGGCTGCGCACGCAAGCGACCTGCACCCGGCCACGTTGTCACACCGGCGGCAACCCCCGGTCCGGCGCACTTCGAAAAGCGAGACAGCGAAAGATAAGCGCCCGGCCGAGGCGGGGTGCTTCGCACCAGCCGCGTCGTCGTCGTCTCATTGATCCGTCGCCATCCGCGCGCAAGATTCCTAGCGCGCGAAATGGGCGTCCGCGTCCGTCTTATGCGCCATAAGCGCGGAAAACGAAGTGTCATGGGCCGCTCATGCGGCGCCCGCGGGGCCTTTTCACGTGGCCGATGGCGACGCTTTCCCCGCACATCGCCGGCAGGGAAGGCCCCTACCCTGTCATCGACTCGTCGTCGCCTTTTCCCCTCATTTCAGAGCGCGAGATGGGCGACGAAAAGGAGGGACGGGACGGGACGACGGATGGACATGGACGGGGACAGGCAGGCAGCGTCGACCCACCCCCTTAGCTTATCGTGGGAGAGCGAGTGAGGAGACTGTGTTGATGTTCCTGGCCAGGAAAGGGCCGGACAGGAGGAATATATCGAGAAAGTTGGTTCGTCAAAGATGCCATCCCAGCGAGCGATCTGTCGGGGCAACTCAACTTAGTCTCTAGTGTAGGTGAACTGTCCCGGTCGGATCATTTAATGGGAGATTTTTAGTGGCAAAAGGATGTTTCTGGACAGGAGGAGGAACTGCTCATGCCTAGGTAGTAGCAGCAGCAGCAGCGGGACTGCAGGAGTGTGCTCCTTTGTAAGGTTGTGCCGTTGTGGCGACCCCGACCCCGACTGATTGCTGAGTGCTCAATGCGTGGAATGGAAGAAGAGTTCAGCGGAGAAAAATGGCTATTATTTTAAGGAAAAAGCGATCGGAGAAAGTGTCGAGAGTATGACCATCAGATAATGGTAAGCTCTTAAAACGTGAGAGCGCAATGTCGTGGGTGTCAGATGTTACGTCACACGAAAGAGGACTATCAGCTGTTTATGATTTCGATCATAAGACGAATGTGTGGCTGAGCCTTGCGAAGTTAGCAGCTCTAGTGTCCCATGGTGGACATTAAATGAATATGGTTCGTTCCGTGATCCGTTTTATGAACCATTTCGTACCAGATATGGGTCATGAGTGTGAAATATTCCCGTCTGAAAATTCAGAGATGGAGTGTCTCTCTGAGTGTGGCTGTTTGCTCCAGAATGCTGAAGTTAATCTAAAGAAAAAGAGGCTCTTTTCTTGATGACAGCATCTGGCGTTTAAATAGCACCAATGGTACGTACGAGAGGCTTAATTAGAAATAGGTTGAAAGTTAAATAAGGTCAGCAGGCCCGGGAATTGCTACTGTAGGCCATGTTCTTGGGCTGAAATGACACGTTTTTTAGTTTCAATAGCAAAACTAAGATCTTACTGGAAGCCATGTGCCCCGCTCCTAAACCGCGGCGGGACCTCATGTTAGTTTTGCTATTTCATTTCAAAAAGAGGCTAAATAAGCCAAAAACTCGTGGACACGATGGTTCCTTCGACATTCTCTGTCAGTGATAAGTGTTCCAAAGTCCAATCCTTTGGTAATAGGCAAGTTGTGATCAGGGCAGGTTCAGAGACAACTATGTAGAGTTTATCCTTTCTTTTTTTACTTGAATTTATAATCTGATGTTGCTAGTTATTTATTTTAGGGGGAATAATGTTGGTGGACGAAAATTATATCAAGCATTTTTCTAATCATTTGTTATTCTTTTCCAAGTTGAAGATCTTACCTTTCTGTGTAATGGAAAACATTTTCTTAAAAAAGAACAAGATCTTAATGAGAGAGAAAAAAGGAATCATAATAGATCATAGGGAAATGCCGAGGAAATCAGTCAAGATTTACCCCATTATCTTCTGAACTTTTGAAAAAGGTTAGTAGCAATATAAATTTTTTCTTGTAAGCACAAGCAATCAACATGTTGCTAAAGTCCTTGCAAGTACAAGTAGGCTTTTCCCGAGTTTTTGGCTAATATAGCACCGTTGACGTTCGCAATAGCAAATGTAGCTCCCTTTCTACGCTAAATGCAAAATAGTCACCGAGTATGTGTGCCAGTGGGCCGGAGTCGCCGGCGGAACGGCATGCCACCGTGTCCGTGCGCCTGGGGCACGGTGGCGCCGAGTCCGTACACCCGAGGTACGGACACTCCGAGTCCATGCGCTCAGGGCACGGACGCGAAGCGCATAGGGGCAGGGCGTGGCGCAGGGCACATGGATGCGAGGCGGCTCCGCTCCCAGGGAGCACGGACACGCCGGCACTGTGCCTCAGGCGCATGGACGCGGTGACGTGTCGCTCTGTTGGCGACTCTGGCCTCTGGCACACGGACGTCTTTTTTGCATTTGGTGCGGAGAGGGAGCTACATTTGCTATTATAAGAGCGGCGTGTCGTTCCGCCGGCGACTCCGGCCCACACGTACTCGGTGACTTTTTTGCATTTAGCACGGAGAGGGAGCTACATTTGCTATTGCGAACGTCAACGCGCTATATTAACCAAGAACTTGGCTTTCCCCGTCTTCACCCTACTTGCTTCTTTTCTTTTGCATTGTCCATGTGAACAAGCAAAGCCCTCAAAAAGCAAGTAAAAAGATTCTTGAAACGAAAGAAACAAAAGACCAAATCTTGATTAATCGCTAATGTAGGCTCAACCCAAGGAATTCATTCCTGAGTACTATAAAAAAAATGGAGTAACCTCCGTCGCATAAAAAAGGAGTAACCACAGCAGCACAACGGTACGTAATGCCAACGGTAAGAACAATGACGCTACGCTAATAATTTTTTGTTTTCTGAAGATACGCGTGCATTTTTCTAGTACGTTGATTAGACTAAGCGCAATACTTTATTAGCCATACGGGCTAATAGCTTAATGGCCATCTGGACTAATATTCCCTCCATCCTTCCACACCAACGCAAGGGCAGTGCAGGCATAGTTTAGCAGGGGAAATTAACGTTGACTCTTTGAGTTGTGTTGAGACCTGAACCGAACATGTCTGGATGATGTTCACAACGTCACATGATGATCCAAGACGGCCGTTGAGTGCTCAATTACCTTGGATCCAGAATTCCAGAAACGATTCAGCCTGCAACGCCTAGTTGATGGATTGAATCGATTAACATGTTCTTCCTCGACGAGAGATCCCATGGTTTGTTGCCGTTGCGACGGTAAATCTACACATGCTTGGTGTTTCGTGCCTGAAGAACCTAAAGAAAGCTGACAAAATTATAAGGGAGCACTGAATCATCCAAAGCTGAGCAGGTAGTTCAGATCATGAATTTACTTTCTCTCATTACAATGGGGTTCTGAATCGTCTGGATCTGATCACCCAATATGCGCGTATTAATTGATATTAACATTTTTTTATTTTACCCATCTATGTGTAAACACCCAAAAATCGCTAAAATATCAGCCCACCCAGCGGGCACGCGTGCGTAGCAAAAATTTGTTAAATGCCCAGCCCACCTACGGGGTGAGCATGCATGTGTAGCACCTTACTTGGGTTTTTGTCCTCACTTCTTCCAAAAGGGTTAATCCGGAATTACTACAATTTGGGTCAATATGCATTATATGCTAATGGAACTCAATGTAAACTGGCAATGTGGTACTGAAGGATGTGATGTTACACTTCTTCCCAATGTGTTGCGCCCTCGGCAGCGTGAAATATCCATAAACACCCCTCGGTACACAACCTGTGCCGTGTGCCGCTACAGGGTCACACACGTGGCCCGTGCAATGATGATTAATGCTTTGATACCAATATTATTATTATTTCTAATTTAATAAAGTCTTGACCAAGTTTTTTTTAAAAAAAATTGTGCCATTTTACGATAAAGTTCCACGTAGTACCGCATTCTAATCTGTGGGGTGCTACACCATGATGGTCTACCATATGATTCTGACTCTGATTTCTGAGCGGATTCATAGCTGCAGTTTTGTCACTACCCATGAAATGGACTCCATCAAAGGCGATAAGACAGGGACATCAACAAAGCGATTGGCCGTTAACCCAACCACCGTCCAAAAACCATGAATGATTTCATTTCATTTGCCCCAAGCTTGTACAAAGCTAATCCATGTTAGCAAGGACATAGCACAGCCATTACATCGCAAAAAATAGCAATTAAATAGACATAAACAGAGTGTGCTCTCGCTTACCTTTTCTTCCGTCATAATTTATCTCTTCCTCGCACTCCTCCACCAGCTCCTACTGAAAAGACCAGATTAATCTAATCCCGGATCACAGCTGCCCCATTACATCAAGGAATGGAAATTGCGAGTGAAGAAGCAATTTGTTACAGATTTAGTTCATGCTTCACCTAACGCGAAATTGCACAAAGTCTATCTCATAATCACCGGGAGTAGTTGGTAACCGTGGACAGGGAGAATGCAAGCTAATAAGCTAAGGAATCAAACAGCTGGAAACATGCGTTCTTTTTGTTAATCCCCTATCTAATTGCGACACACATGTCATCTATCTCAGAACGATACATGCAAACTCAGCCAAACTTGCATTCTAATTTTTTTTGGGGCCGTCTGTTACACGGGGGCCTGAAAATTTGGGAAACTACAGTCTTTTTTTTCCCACCGTTTGAACAAAATCCTGAGGTTCAGATCTCTCCCTCCTGATACGCAATGTTGTTCCGATTTTTCGATGAGAAAGATAAAATCCGATTAGAAGATGATCAACTCTCACGATCCAGATTATGAACGCAGCACGCACGAACTAAACAATCGCTGAACTAATCACCAAGTCGTTATCACCCGTATCAAAGACCCGATTGACCTGATCACGAGGATCGTTTCCTGCAAGCAATCGAAGAACAAGCAAGAACGAGATGACAAGCAATCTGAATTACAAATATATGATTGAGTATGAAAGTTGGGATTTCGCAGAGGTCCTTTATAGTTGGTCCAGTCGACACAAGCGAAGAACAAGAGTTTTTCAATAGAGAAACTAAGCAAACGAAATCCACCAAACCCTAAGGGTAGCGGCCACTATGTATAGGAGGAAGAGGAGAAGGGTGGGGGCGATGGGACTGTTCATGCATGAATAGTAGCCATGTGAACAGTACAGGATGCTAGGGCTACAAGGCCCATGGGCCCAAGTGGACTCAAAAACAACATCTGACTGTTTTGTCGATTGTAGCGCGCTCAGAAGGAATTTGGAGGTGGGGTTAGATCCGTTGGAAAGAGGACGAGATAAGATTTCCATCAAGTACTCGTGAACCTCCAATGGACTCCGTATACGAAAGTTATGCACGTTTAAAATTGGTGTTGTCTCCAGAGGCCGAATTGAATTGCACATGCTTCCCTTCATGATCAGCTCTTAAGTTCCTGATTAAAAGAGCATCATATGCATTAGGTAGCAGCATATTCTTATTATAAATAGAATGCACTCATAGAAACGAAGTTACCTAATAGTTTAATTGGCGTGCACGAGCTCTTGTGATTGGACCTTGCAAATACATAGGTTCAGTGCTATTTGTGAGGAGTATTGGTTGTATAAGTGATGTCCTCATCACCTCCCTCACCCAACACCCTAACTCACTCCACACCCAACCGCCGTCGTTCTTGGCCAGGTGCCTGGCCATGGCGATGCCCACCAACAAGCTCCTTCCGCCATGCCCGCCTCCCGATCCCCGCCACCTCGGGCGCCGGCAATGACTATCAGCAAGTTCCTTCCGCCTCACCGCCTCCTCCTCCGCCCTGCCTCTTAGTCCCACCACTGACGCCTGCCTTCTTCCTCCTCTTCCGGCCGCTACCGCCGTCGAATCCGCCACCACCTCCTAACCACTTCGGTCGTCGCCACCCTCCACCAAGCCCACCCGCCACCCTCCTCCTCACTCGCATCCGGCGGCTCCATTGCCGCCTTGACGCACTGCCATCCACCGTCGGTCCACTGCCACCCCAGCTTTCCTCTAAGCCGGAGGTGGGGGGGGGGGGGGCACCGGGAAACCCGAACCCTAAACAAGTGGAGCCTAACCCTATCCACGCCAATCCGAAGGTAAGAAAATCAACTGTGATTTTGCAACTTTTTAGACGTTCGTGGAAATGGCAAATCCATTTTTTCACGTTAAATGGGTGAAAAGTCAAGGACACTACTACTAGTAGCCGTTGGGAGGGCTACAAATTGACATGAATTAGAGTGAGAATTTTACAGGTTTGCAGCTCTAGGGAGACAGTCCAGATAAGGGCATCTCAACTGCCTTCCAACATTTTAACAATAATGTATGGGTTATACACTATGCACTCCAGAATAAATTTAGTCTAGCGTGCAGATGCACAAAACTGTGTAGTATATAGATTAAGAAAGTCGATCCGGAATGCTGCATAATTGCGCTTACCGTATTAGGTTACGAGGTTATCCCTAATACCAAGTAATTGAAAGTTGCCATTATACGGTAATGTCCCAAGGGGAAGCGTGCAGGAAAGAAGCATGCCACAAAAGACTGCATCCGGTGAAAAACATCAACAACAGGATTGCCATTCTTAACAATTGGATAGAAGAAACAGTGCACATTGTTGAAGTTATGCCTTTCTTTCAGACAAATTGAATATAGCAATGTAAATGTAGCAAAGGGAATAAAAATAGTTAGTTTATAGCATAGTTACCAGAAATTTGGTAGCTGCGGTTCATCCGAGTCGCGGTACGATATTCGGGTTCGTAGTTTGTCACCGTTTCTTCTAATTTCCACAGTGAACACGAACCCCGTACTCTAAACCGGTTCAAGTTTGACGAATCTGATTTGCGATTCGCGGGATTTTATAGCGAACCCGGTAACTATGGTTCATAGTCCTCAAAATGTAGCAAAGGGGACAAAACTTAATGGTAACGGTTACTGCTTAGTTCACCCATTCATAGGTGAAGCAAGAAGTAAGGCACAAAAGAGCATTCCAAAACAAGCATGGAATTGCCAATTCAACAAGAAAAAATATACATGTCCTAAAGCACAAAAATGTGAGTTATTTGTGTGGATTTTCCACTACGGTTTTCGATTTGAACATGTGATTGCTGACTATACTAGTCAGTACCTCGATTCCTTATATTTTCTTTATTTTTTACGGAAGGCTCAATTTTTCTTTTAGCCAAGCATAGAAACACTTCCAATTTCTGTGTAGATGCTATTTCATTTCGGAATTGTACAGCACTCCCAGTACTGGATTGAAAATGTGATTGCTTTCATTCCATTCATTGATTCATCAATTCATTAAATAACCATAATGAAATGAAGCTGATTCCATTCCATTGTTTTTGCAAGGATACTAAGGCAGTAACGAAAAATTGAGGAGACATGATCATTGTTACAAGGAGGAACACCTCGATCAGTATGCCACTGAGCTGACCTGAGCAATCTAATGGCCATTGCCCATCGCCATTGGGGTGGTTGGTGAGCTCACTCTCACGCACGCAACGTAGTGGAGACGGCCTAGAAGCCGTTCATCTCTAGCAGGTAGGTGCGGCGCTTGCTGAGCGCCCACACGGCCTCCCGGAACGGCCCGTCGAACGCGCCGGCGACGAACTCGTCGAGCTCCTTCCTGCCGCCGCCGCCGATGCCGCCGGCCTCGCCGACCGGCTTGATCACCACGAGCGTCGCGCCCTGGATCCTCGTCCCGTCGGAGAGCTCCAGTATCGGCGCGTACCGGAGCTTCATGTTGCAGGCGGGCACCTGCGTGCGGTTGGCGGCCGCGGCCGCGGCCAGTGGCTTGTCCCTGAACTCCTTGAGCTGCTCCCGGCCCATGCACAGCGTGCCCTGCCCGTGCGCGTCCGTGAGCGCCACGCGCTCCAGGGTCGGGTGCTCCTTGGCGATCTCGCGGAGCAGGTAGTGCCTGGTGGCGGCGGCGATGAGCGAGCTGATGGTCCACACCACGCGCAGCTTGAGCCCGCCGTTGGTGTAGAACGACTCCGGTATGCTCCCATTGTCGTTCCCCGGGGAGGCCTCGTGCTCCCCGGCCGCCGGAGCCGCGGAGGCTGTGTGCGCGTGGGGCGCAGCCCGGTCCACCCTGGTGCCGCCGAGGATGACGCAGCTCTGCAGGGTGCTGCCGAAGACTGCCTTCCACTTAAGGAGGACGCCGTCGTCGGTGCCCACGTCGGAGACGGGCAGCTCCATGCGGAGGTTGCGGATGCTGCTGAAGTTCTTGAGCACCTGCGCCGGCGAGTGGTGCTGCGCGTGCTTGCCGCCCGCGTGGGCGGACCTGAGCCCGGTGTCGCAGTGGCCGAAGGGCTTGAGCACGGCGAGGAGCATGGCCTTGAGGAGGTGGGAGAGGACGGCGCGCGGGCGCGGGCCGGCGAGGACGAGCGCGTCTTCGGCGTCGCCGGCGCCGTCGGTGATGACGCGGTCGATGCGGAGGCAGGCGTCGTCGACGAGTGGAACGAGCGCGTTGAAGCGGCGCGAGACGGCGGAGCAGCGGCCGAGCGAGCGCGCATCGGCGAGCTTGTTGAAGATGAGGAGCACCAGCGAGTCCGGCACGCGGTCGAAGTGGTCCTCCCCCTCCGCCTCGGCGAGGAGCAGGTCCTCTGCAAAGACGCGGTGCTTGGACTGCATTGTCCGATACAGCAATGCGTTTCTTGATTTCTTGCCTCAAGCACAGAGAAGAGAATCCTCTGCTCTGCTCAGCTGAGAGATGGCGCGCGCGCGAGAGACAGAGAGACAGAGATGAAGAGGTGGAAGTGGAGCAGAGGAGGAGGAGTAGGTGAGGTAGGAGGAGTGGGGTGGTGGTAGCGAGTAAAGGAAGGAGAGGGAGAGGGGCTTATAAAGAGGGGAGGGGAGGCGGGGAGCGACCGTTTGTTAACTCCATAACTCGCTGTCGGGCAGGGCGCCCCTAATCGTACCGTTAGAGCTTCTGCCTTCTACTGCCTGCGTGCTTCTGCTAGCTTAGTTTAATCATCGTTTTCTCCTCCTCCTCCTCCTCCTTCTCGCTTGATCATTTATTTGTATACTTAATTAATAGCAACCGGGCAACGGTACAATTCCTTTTGTTGTGCTCTGAGGTATTCCTCTACTCGATTTTTTTCGGTTGTGTGAAAGCTGTTGTACACGTACTCATGTACATTTACATTGCTTCTCCCTCCTGCCTCAGTACCACGCCCTGTAGCGTGCCCCTCGCGCCATTCGGTCCCACGCCTTGATGGCGCAACCTCGCAGTGCATGCCGCCACTGCGCAGTTTCATGGAGACCATGCGTGCCTCGGGCTTAGACTCTTCCAGAAGAGTACTACGTACGCGGAGGAGATTCGGTTCCTTCTCGATCGATTTAAGTGGATATTACCTCTCAAACAGGGCACGCTTTCTTAACTTGAGCGAATGCACACGGATATTAACCTCCTACTAGCACATCCTCCTACTGCATCCACCATTCCACCCCCTCGAGATCTGCGCCCGTATTAGGAGGCATGAGGAAAATGTCCACCCTATATGGTAGAAATACGGTACACAATCAGGGAAACAAAATTCGCCCCCTCCGAAATATTTGTAATTCGTTCAAAAAATTCCGGAAATATTTGAATTTGGACAAATTATATCCTGAATTTGATTTTGGACAAAATTTAGTCAAAATTTGTCAAAATTTCAAATCCAAAATGCGTCCGGTTTGAGAACCCACTAAAATTTCGGTTATTTCGGTCCCCAACAAAATTTTTTCCAAAACAAAATTTGTTTCCCTGTACACAATACATCCCCATCCCCCCCCTCTTTCCCTTCTCTCCCTTCTTCGGTCGCCGCACCACTTGCCGTCACCCTGAGCCGTGCTGCCTCGAGTTGAGCTAAGCTGCCCACCGCCGCCCTCGACCTACAGTCGCCCACTGCCGTCCTCGCCAAAACCGTGTTGTCCTCCTAGATTTTGCTCGGTTTCACGGCTCCCTCGGTCACCGTCGTCATGTGGCGCGGCTTTGAGCATGAAGGAGCCGAGCGGTGCAGCTCCAGCGGACGGCGGGGGGCGATGGGAGCATGGTGAAATAGTGTTTTTTGAAAAAAAAAAAAAGAGGAAATGATGATGAAATACAGGGATGGAGCGTTCGTGGGATGTCTCAATAGGAGGACAATTGCTTTTCCCTTAAGCGAATGAACAGCACAAACAAACCGAGGTTTGTATATACAACATCCGACTGATTTTCGCTCACACAGTCATACTGGCCCTCATGAATCACCACCGCGCCGCTCGTGGATCTGCGTCGTGTGCCTCCTACGCCACCTTGCTGTGCCTTCGGTGCAATGCCAACTCAAAAAACCTAAATTACAGTGGAGCAGTGGGAATTCGTCGACGGTGGCAACAAGTTTGCTTCGTCGGAGGATGATGCAAGTGGCTGCGAGCAGTCGGTGGCGCTCACATGCTTTGCATGTCACCGGAGCCGGACAAGGAGGAGTCCGGAGTGGCAGCACATGAATCTCGAAGCACGTCCAATCTACTAAAATCTCTAAATTTTCTCATGCAACAGACTACAGATAACAGATGTATAGGATTTATTTTTGAAGGAAAAGGGCGTATAGCAATTTCGAACAAACTATAGTGAAATAGTTTTTAAAAATAATTCCATTTATAAAAAGAAGCACGACAAAATCTATGAGATCGAATGCACACCCCTTTAGAGGATCAAAATCTCTTTGCACTAATCATACCACTAAATCAAAGTAATTAAAAATTTTATGCTGCACTGACAAAGATGGGTAGCACAGAATATAGCTATTCTATAGTACCTGCTATCTTTTTATATATTTATTATCTGTTTTGTATGAGCGAATTTTGAAGAATAGCCTTTCCAAGGCGCAGGTACCCATATATAATTGCCACTAAAAAGCAAGCTAGTATCAGTACGACGTAGTATAAAATTGTGTAACTGTCAACTCATTTTGTTGGCTCAGAGTACCACACGGATCCGAAATCCCTCCTTTTCTCGTGAGCGGTTCACTAGGCAAGCAGATGGATACCGCTCCAGCATGCACGGACATGTGTGGAGGAGTGTGACCGACTGCCTTGTAAAAACCTACTCCGGAGTCCGTACTACTCTACCAACTGAAACAAATCAAGGTCGCTACATTTACAATGGTACCTTTCTTTTCTCATGACTCATGAGGTATTTTGTTTTTTTACAGTTGTGTGATGTAGCTTTGATGTTGTTGTGTGGTCCTTCATCCTTGCGTCTTAATACGCCATGCAACTAACAGGAAGGACGGCATCGCAGTCCAATGAGAGGAGCAATGAAGTTATTTTGCACTGTTAGGCTCTTACCACAACCTCCTGTTGATCGGTAGGTAGGTGCCATGGCTAACGGAGCATCTATCTAGATTCTAGCCTAGCTTAGGTTCATACTAGATACTCCATGTACCATTGAAGATTTCCCCCAGCTGAGCATTTCTACTTCTACCTCTACCTGAATTTTGTCAAATTATACACCTATACCATTAATTTCGTACTGATATTTGTACACTAGTCTTCAACAGGTCAGTTATTGGGAAACCTTGGCTTCATCCAGGACCTGACTTCTCTTACAGGCAAGCTGGTATAGAGGGGGTTTCTTCCGCTTTCTTAGTTTTAGGTCTTGTTTGGGACGATATTGACTTTTCACTCGAAAAAGGCAGAAGCCGTCCTAAACGGGTGACTTTCTCCAGCGGCTTTTGAAAAAAGTCGGAAGCCGTTTACAACATGGGAAAGCCGAAAGCCGAAAATCGCCCAGCGGCAGCTTCCCATAGCTCTAGCGGGATGAACTTCCGAGATTGCCCCTAGAGTTCAGGGTTATTTACCCACCACTGCCACTCAACAAACCCCCCTCCCTACGGCCTCGCCTGGTCCGAACCCTACCCTAACCTTGCGCATTGTCCGCCTCCTCCTCCTCCTTACGTCGCCATCGCCCCTCTCTCATGGGTGTCGCCGCCCCAGCCGCCATCCTCTAGCCCCGACCGACCTCCTTCTCCCTCGGCTCCGGTTGGCCTCCTCCCTCTTCTCCCTCGGCCACGACCGGGCTCCTCCTTCTTCTCCCTCAGCACCGGCCGACCTCGTCCCTCGGCGCTGCCGGCGGCCAGCCTCCTCCTCATTCTCCCCGCGTTAATTGTGGTTAAACGTCATTAATTGCCGTTAAATTATGGTTAAATGCCTTTAATTGAGGTTATATTGTCATTAATTATAGTTAATTATCGTTAAATATCGTCAAATGCCATTAATTGTCGTTAATCACCGCCATTTTTCTCATGGGCCTTTCCGACATTTTTCAACTTAGAAGCTTCAGACAGCCTTCCTAAAAGTCATACTACCAAACATCAAACGTCTTCAGCTCAGTCATTAGGCCCTACAACCGTTCAACCTAGCCAAAAAGCTGTTTTTCAGAAAAGCTACAGCAATGCCAAACACCCCTTAGATTGGGCTTCAACTTCCTTGGAAGCACAAGAAGTCAAGAAGCCATTTGTCGTTTAAGGCTTTGTTTGGAATGCGGTAATTTTTTTCTTGTTCACATGGGAAGTTCCCACGTTCCAAACAAAGCCCTAAGCTTGTAGTAAGCTTCCATTTGCTTTAAACCTAAACAAATTAACTCAGGGGAAACGGACCACACCTACAAAAATAAAAAGGAAACCTATGTGAACGAATATGTTGGCATGCATCCATTCATTGAGATATGCATTTGGGTTTTAAAAATGTTCCAGGGGAGATCTATGCGCGCGCGCACCTCGCAACAGCTCCTCTCGAATATACACGAGCGACGAGGATGCGCACGTTCGTGCCCAGCTTTGCACGCAAGGGAGGAGCAACTCATCGAGCTCCTAATAATGCGATGCGATCGATAGTATTATGCGTTAGGCGTTAGCTCACTGAGTTGTACATATGGTC
The DNA here is from genome assembly GCA_036346405.1 of Phyllostachys edulis. Lineage (NCBI taxonomy): Eukaryota > Viridiplantae > Streptophyta > Magnoliopsida > Poales > Poaceae > Phyllostachys > Phyllostachys edulis. The sequence continues at coordinate 58,265,015 of CM070549.1, read as the reverse complement.
CACTCTGGTATGATTGTAACCATCAAAGGGGAAGCATCATAAACACACACACACACACTACTGACTACTAGTATATGATTGATCTATCTATCAGCCATGAAGTGTCCGTACTCGAGATCATGCTGCTACCGAAAGAGAGCGCTTTTTTTAAAAAAAATTCGTGTGCATGGGTTTGATGCCATGTTGCTGCCAACTAGGCTCGCCCAAATCATGCATGGTGTCTCATAAGAGCATGTACAATAGTGTGACATCAGCTATCTGTAAATTTTATCATGTAGGACACGAGATGATGTAGATGGGAGAATAAGAGCATAGAGAATTGGGCTCTCTCGTGGAGTAGTCGACTGTAACACGAGAAACAAGATATATTGTATATAGAGGAGCTGTCTATAGAGACATGTAAAAAGACAACTCATTGTAGAAGCTGTCTTTAGCGTTGTCTATAGATGATATGGAGGGGTACTATAGACAGTAGTTGTCTATATCATTGTACATGTCTTAAAGGCAACATCATCAGCAAGGAAGGAGTAAGGAAGAAGACTTAGAAAAATGTGCATATGTCGAGTTCATGCATGATAGATGGGAATCGAAACCAATCAGGTTTTAGATCACTTATTGTTGGAGCATTCTTGTCTAGGAATGTTTTTAAATGGCCTTTGGGGAGCCTGCATTGCATTCACTGATCAGCTGGCATTGCACCTACTTATTCGACGCAGATCCGGATTTAGGGATAAATGGATAATCCTTTCCACGGTTGTTTCAGTGCACTACCAAGTGTATCGAAGGTCACATTGTTCTATGCATGGGCAAGTATGTCCTATAAATTCTGTAACACTGATCGATAGGTGAGCCTATCGAGTGGAACTCCACGTACGTTTCCTACAAGTTTTCTTCTTTTTGCATGAAATAGAAATAAGTAATTCCAAACACCCCGAAATACATTTGAAAAAAGGATTCCAAAAATACTCCGTTTGGTAATAAACGAACGATATTTTGGAATACATGAAGTCAAACCTCTGGAAATTTGCATATCGGTATATTTATAAATATTTCATCGAAAAAAAATGTCTTTATGAATATGTTTAAATTGGACATATGAAAATGACATAGGTGGATTTGTCTTTCACTATGTTTTATAAATATAGCACAATAGAAATCGGTGGTCACAGCGACGTTTTGGAGACCATGTCAAAACAGCCAGTGTCCAAATTGTCACTTATTTGTGACCGGATTCTAGCAATTGTGAATGAATCGCAGCTTTCCGAAGTGATGCACATGTGAATCCAGAGTTCCAGACTGATATGTCATATGTGAAACTCAAGAGGACATTGTTTTATGTCACCCAACAGAGTCTCGTATTCTGCAGCACACAGGGATGAAGACGAGGCCCTCCAAAATAACTCGGCATCAATATGGATACCAGCGCGTGTTATGAGCTTTTTTAGGAACAACGCAAACCAGGTCCCTCGTACAGATCGGCTCGATCTACCAGGTCGGGGAGGAAGGGAGAAACCAGAAATATCTTCAAGTACGTACGGTTGGTAGGTTGGCCTGCGGAAGACACGAACAGATCGGCGTGAATGTCTAGAGCGGCCTCGTCCTCTGGTGTTGCTTTGCCGCCGCCTCTGCTCGTTTTCGAGGGGAAAAACAGGGGACGAGGACGACGGGTGGTTGAGCGGGCGGTGGCCGCACCAGCAGAGTGGTTATGGAGCGGGGACTCTAGATTGGGGGCGGGATACCTGCAAGCGCAGTCATACGAGTCGGGTACAGCGCCACTACATGATATCTGTAGCGTTTTCACTCGATTTTACCGCGGACGAATTTTTTACTGTAGCGCCGGTACTGATCTAACGTATTGGATTTCGATCAGACGGTCTCATTTTCACTCGATTTTGCTGTGGGACGAATTTGTACTGTAGCACGGGTACTTATCACTTGATCTAACGTACTGGATCTCAGTCGAACGGTCGAGAGAGACGCTCCTAATGCATAGAATCCGAGTCCGTTGAGTTGAGCTGCGTGCCTTCACATGACGCGAACTCTCTCAAGGATAGCGCTGCTGCCCACTGGTACTACTACGTGCCAAGCAAGGGCCGGGGCCCCCTCTCCTCCGGGACACGCCATGTGAGGAGGTGTGTGCTCCTCTGCCTCTCCCTCGGAGAATACAATTATTATCCACTGCAAAAGCGGACACGTACGAACTGCGTCGCCGTGGTGTTTAATCCCGTAGCAGTGGTTCGTGGGTGGGTGGGTGTGCAGTCGGTGGTGGAACAGGAATTACAAAGATCCCGGTGAACCGATAGTATAAAATATAGCTAATAATGTCCAATGCATTGAAATTGTCAAGATCTGACCGATACAACAAGACAAATATAGATTATTTTCTTATAGAATTCCTACGATAAATAAAAGTTTACTTATATAGTAATATTGTACATCTGTACTCTAGGAAATCAAAAATAAAAACTCAAAACAATGCTCATTGCTCAAGGCCACAAGGCTCAGACACAGACACATCAGTCATCAGTGGCTCACCTCACCAGCTCACGGCTGGTGCCGACGCCTGACGGACAGCCAGAGCCGCGGAGGGCGGATGCCTCACGGTCAGTCTTGGAGCCTTATGGAGCCGCCTGCCCCGCCGAAGTCGCCGCCAGAGTAGCTCATGGCCGCAATGACGGGAGGAACTGAGGAGGAAGAACCGAAGAGGTCCAAGAGGAATGGGGAATGGACGAATAGAAGATGCTGCAGTGCTGCGCGATGGAGAATTTGGAGTTAGGGTTGTCTTGCAGCCTGGAGCAGTGGAGGCGTGGAGTTGGAATGCTGGATGCTAGTGTGGGCCTTTGGCTAATTGGCTTAGGCCTTGAGGCTCGCTTGGTCGCCTGCAATAATTACAGCACCTCGGCCAGCGCACTCGCTCATCACCGGGGCATCATCATGGCGATGGCGGCTTGCTTCGGCGCCGACGGGCAATTTGGCCGAGGAGGGTCTTCACTTTGGGAGACCCGGCGACCCTCGGCTTGCCCGACAGTAGTTCCACCATTGTGTCTTGATCTTGGCGAGAACTTTTTTATTAATTAATTCTTTTTTAAATTTTATTTTAAAGTTAATCCTCGGCGTAGTTTATTTTCAATTTTAATATCTTTGGTCATATCACTACTTGTGACGTGACAAAACAACATTGTCACGCCGTAAAATAAGTCCGCTAAAAAGCACTTTTGTCACACCACTGGTAATAATGTGACCGAACAACATTGTCATGCTACTGGCCGTGGCGTGACAAGAGTTTGCCCAGATACGGGCTGACGTGACAGTGTTGTTTTGTCACGTTATAGGTGATGACGTGACCAAAAGTGTTAGAATTGAAAATAAAGTTCGTCGGGGTTAACTTTAAAATAAAATTAAAAAAGGTTTAATTAATGAAAAAAATTCGTGCGGCGAACCGGAGGAAAGGCACGTACTATTTTCTCCCTGGATCGAGATTGCAATGCTGGAGCATGATGTTGATAAAGAATCTGATAGAAAAAAGATGCACCATGTGTGGAAGGGAATAATCTAAGAATGGACATGATGCCGATGCTGTTTCCTGACAATGCTAAAAGGAGTGGAGTAACGTATGGTTGGCAAATTATGGTACTTTAGCTGCCAGCAAGATCATTGTTACGAGAATTAAGCTGTGAATAATGGCACAGATCAAAGCATATACACATCGTTTGGGCACAAGGACGGCCCTCCTCACGCCTCAAGTTTTTTATCACTCAAAATTCCCCCCTTATCCACTACTACACACACCAAATAAAAGCAGATGTTGAAAGCAGGTACCTTAGTCGCGCACACTCACGCAGCAGAGAAACAACATCACCTATCAGTGCATCAGATCTACCGCTCGCAATCCAGTAAAAAAAACAGAGAACCAGACAAACCCATGGAGCTAGGCATCCTCTTCCACGTGATCAAGCTGAGCACCGCTCTGATTACTGCCTGTTGCGTTTTCTGAAGCAAGATGACCCACCCTAGGGTACCTCTCTTTAAATTTATCTTCCCAATCTTGCAACACCTCCAGCTCATCTGGACTTAGGCCTTCCAAATCTCCAGTGAGGTCATTAGGGTCAAATGACATCAATGCCAGGGCCCGAGTTGCATCCCTCCCGGCAAACAAGGAATATGGTCCTTGAGGACCATAAAAGAGCCTGTGAGTTTAAAAAATACAGAGAACACAATCATGAATAATGAAGAGAGACTGCATTATATATACATGATGACATAAGATTTTACTGCATCGAGACCTAGTGCTCGAGGGCAGCAAGTATGATAGTCATTAAAGGGGACTATACATCTGAATATCTGATAAAAACACAAAGATTTTATTTATCATAACGTGATAGATTAACAGTTTCGAACTTCTTATCATCTTGTGTAGACGTGGGAAGCATGTTCACCCTAATAGTAACATCTGATACAAGCGTTGATAGCAGTCACAGTACAGTGCACAAGTACCGAGTTCATATCTGAAATTCGGATCCACAAGACACCACTTGTGGAATACTGTATGAAGGATTCAGACCTATATACCTAATTCCTTGGCAGTACATGGGCAAAATGGATAACAATTAGAAAACTACAGTACGAACTATAGAATCTAGACAATCTCAACAAATAAGAATATGCTTGTTGTCTGTTGGAACAGCAGACTAATAAGATGAATAATAGTCAAACAAAGCAAAGCCTGTAAGGGTACCAGACAGTAGCTATGTACTACTCACTGCAGACTGCAGGATAAACAATACCCTAGGGTGTGTTTGGTTCCCTGCATACCTTTAGCCTGACCCGTATGGGTCATCCAGGCTGTGTGGATGCAATATGGGTTGTTTGGTTGGTTCTTTCTGTTGGACCAGGCTGTGCTGAGATGTTGTTTGGTTGAGTGCATAATGCAAGAGAAGGTGGAAAGAAAATGTTAGGATGACTTTAATTTTGTCTTAATATATTCTAATAACCCTCATTTTACCTTAATCCACTCTAATCCACTCTAATAGTACCTAATATGCACAAATCACCTCTTAATAATGTCATTAGCAGAGCCTGCATCTGGAGCAATGGTGAAATTGGGCGTTTCTGCCTAGTCTGGCCCGAAGGCACCTTTTGTATCTACTCAGCCAGGTTGCTTTACGCGTGCAGCCATCCAAACAAGCGAAACCAAAAAGATTTTGCACCTGAGGAGCTTGGCCCAAGCTTATGCACCCTACCAAACACACCCTACTGAACTACAATAGAAGATTATTTCACCAACTAGAATATACTATTTTACAGGCAGATGTGGAGCTAAACAAGGAGAGAGAGCACATGATAAATTATGATCACTCAGATAGCAAGCAAATATGCAACTAAAGAAATAAGGTGGATACAAGCAACCAGGCATGAAAACATTGGCGTTACAAGAAACCAGAAGATAAAGAAACAAAGAAATAGTACAGCAAATTAGGTGCACTAAGATAGCATAGAAAAAGATGCAGAGTTGAAATACAGAACAAAATAAATATGATACCGTTTCAACCCAACAGTTTCAAATAAATGTTATAGTTATTTTTTTCCAATAGCAGCATACTGTAATTAAGCATCTATCTGGATTCTGGAGTCCGAATGAAAACTTAACTTCATAAAACTATTACAACAATTTATAGCTCTTAATGAAAAACGACTTCAGCTTCTGAGCTCCCAAAAGTGGTTCAACAAGACAAGAATACACATAACTTTTTTTAGTTTGACAATCTACCTCCAACCTTCTTGGGTTCTTTCTATTGCATTAAAGGGTAGTACAAGGCCTAACAAGGATCTGTCCTCCCTCTCATTGTATTACTAGTTACATTCTGAAAAGTTCCATTTGATGAATGATACAAATATTTTGAGATACTAAGTTCACAGCATTAAGGGATAAGCACCAAGAATACTGCAATCAAGGAAGCTAACATGAACACATGATGTTATAGCTAAAATGGACCTGAGACTAAGTCTTGTGCATCAAACAACCAAATATTTGCACAACCACACATGCCATATCCCATATCGGAAAGTGAGCGACAGTATGGGCACTGACTATAGTGTCTTCGTTTTGTCTGCTGGTTGCTCAAGTCCATTTGAACAAGTGCTCAGACGCACATGGTACTTACAAACTCTAACTCCCCGGTTTGAGTACTATCCAGTGTAATCAAATGTCTAGCAACATCTAGACAATTAACATCTAGTGGCAACAAGCTAAACCATGTCAGATTGCTTGCTGCTGCTCAAACCTGCAGGAGAACTAAGCAGCTTCCTCGTTACTTGTGTAAAATGCACCATTTTTCACTTCACCAATTTAATCGCAACAGGAGCTTCCTGTCCTAATATGACCCCCTCAAACTAATAAAGACTCAGGTCTCATGTCTGAATCAAATGGACTATCAACACCACCAGTTTGCTAACCTACATACTAGCAGACACTTCCATATCTTGCTTAGAGCAGGCCGTTCAACTTGGATCAGCTCTTACCACTCCATATTAACTTGCTTGTACTACTACTGCTGCTTATTCTTTCCCTCTAAATAGTCTCATTGTTCCAGCTTGATCGATTTTCGGTAGTAAAATCAGCTCAACGGGCATATCGGTCCACACTAAATCCTGATCAAATCAGAGCAGAATAGTACAATCTAATCCTCACCTGCCGCGCGAGACGTCGTAGACCTGGCCGCGGATGGCGATGAGGATGGGCTTGGCGGGGTCCTTGCCGTCGTAGGCCCCGAGTTGCTCGAGCGTGATCTGGCCCACCAGCACGGGCTCCGGCAGCGGCACGAAGGACACCGGCTCCTGCTCCTCCTGCTGCTGCTGAGGCGGCTTGGGAGGGGCCGCGGGTGCGGGGGAGGCGGCGTCGGGGGCGACGAAGAGGGAGGAGACGAGGAGGTAGGTGGCGAGCATGAGGGCCAGGATGGTGACGGCGGCCGCGGGCGAGAGGCCCGTGTAGGCCTGCACGGCGTCCGCGATCCCCTGCGCCACCATGGGGGCTCGCTGAAGCTTAGGGTTAGTTTGCGGGTGCGGCGCGGGGAGGGGAAGAGCCTGCCTAGATTTTGGGAGGAAGCGGAGTAGGTGGGCAGGGCAGCGTGCGGCCGGTGCCGGATCGGATGTTGACTCGGCGACTTAGCGGGGAAGAAAGGGGAAAGCCAGCGAGTAGCAACGCACAGGCGAGCCCCGCACGCGGCAGGCGGCGGAAGAGTGGCACCGCTGTGCTGCGTGCTGCGTGCAATGTGCTCGGATCGGTTGCCGAGTGGCATAACCGCAGCCTTACCGGGGACGGCACGTTGCTGGGCCCGTACGCGGCACGGGCGTGCAAACACGAGGCACCTCAGACTTGGGCCCAGGCACGGCGGGGTCGGGGTCCATGTTCTTCTCCTACACAAGCTTGTCCTCCTAAAAGAGGCCCCAAGTCGGATCTGGTAAATGAGGCCCAAAAACACATCATTCATCCATTAATTTGTGCCGGAGGGTGGTTTTTTGGTTGAATGGAGTGGTCCTGAGCCAAGTTTGTTCAGGTGTTTGGTTGGTTGAATAGAACTAAATTATTCAGATTGAGATGATTCAAGAAATAGAAATATTTCATATTTATGCTGTATCATCCTATTCGTGAAAAAAAATCTCGAACCACATCGTTCACTCGAATTCCAAGGCGCTTAGTGACGTGGCGACTTGATTTACAAGTTTCAAATGACCATATTTTCTAAACTGAGTATCGATTTGCGATCCGATTAAACCGTTGTGTTCCTTGTCATTTAATCAACAAAACAAGACCACTCTTAACATATTTTAGTGCAAAAAATATCATGTGGACCTCACGTGTCATACCATCCCAAAGTTTAGTGCAATATCCAAATACAACTTTATTCATCAAACCAAACACCATCTTGAACCATCCAGGACCATCCTATCCTACCAATCAAACAAAATCATGTATCATCTCATCCCACCAACCAAACACCATACTTGTATCATCTCATCCAGGACGATTTCATCCTACTTGTACCATCTCATCTCATTCAACATCATCCTACCAACCAAACGCACCCAAAACGACACCGACGGTGGCTGAAAAAGGAACCAAGGCTGGAGCGTTCCACTCCAACGTTCTGCTATCTATGATACCTTTTCACAACAGCACTTCTAAGCTCTATGGTTTCCTTCTTTCTTGCTATACTGACTTACTGGTAAAAGATCCATTGACTGATCCGCATGCTCTGTTGTGTGCTGAAACATGAATAATGCATCGTGCAATTGCCTTTTCTTCTTTTTCTACAACAAGGAGGTTTGCTATTTCAATAGGTGTCATCTTCCTTCTGAAAACCAAAACTATCAATTTACTAAACTGGCGTGCCAAAAAGAAGTTCGGTACAGTCGTACAGAGTTCTACAAGAACTAACAACATGGTGAAAATACAGACAGAAAAGAAGAGGAGGAACGATTTCTGGCCAGAAATGTTTGCACAAGAATGATCATAAAATATACATCCCGGGTAAGACAAAGTACATGGCCCTAGTATGTAATGCGAGAGAAAGCTATTACATCCCACACTTAACTCTCCAGGATATCTCAGTATGTTAAATTCTCATGACTTAGCAATGTATTGAACTTTCTGACTACTGTTGCAAACCGAAGTCAATTCAAATTGTCACTCCTAATTTCCTCCACACTAGATTGAACTTGAAATGATTAAATTGAAGATAATTTTCCTTCAAAAAGTTGAATATATGAAGTGTGGCAGTGGACCATATGAGCCTTAACTAGATCTTGACACTACGCTTGTGAACTTTTGCCTTCTCAGCATCAATGATAGACTCCACCTGTTTAACAGCATCCTCAAGCTTCCCTTCAGCATTGACAACTGCATAGTCAAAAAAATTCATGCGTTTCACCTCCTCTCTGGCTGTTGCAATTCTGACAAGAAGCATATCTGATGTTTCTGTTTTACGGCGAATTAGCCTTTTGACAAGTGCCTCTTCGCTCTCTGCAACTAGAAAGATGAAAATTGCAGATTCGCCGAGTATCTGTCTCAAAGTTGCTGCTCCTTGAATGTCCACTCTCAAGACAATGTCATAACCTTTGGCCATGCAATCACGGATCTGTACGCAAAAAGTAAGATATATGAGTAGTTTAGTTTATCCAGATGGATAGTTCATCCAATCTAGTATTTTACTGAAGAACACTCAAGCTTCATTTCTTAGGTTTTATGAATGTTGATAGATGCATATACATTATGCCAATTGAGTCAAAGTAGCTCGCACACACTAGCAAACAGAAAAAGGTATGATAAAATGCTTAAGACATCAAAAGCTAGTAGATGCAGGAATTGACAGAGTTAAAGCAATGATCCATTAGATGCTGGGATTTTCAATATTCAATCAAGCAGCACAAAGGAGATTCAAGCAATCATTTTTCATACGAAATAATTAATTTATACAGGCTGAGGAGTTTAACATCTGTTTGAGCTATGTTAGACTAAAGCGATGTGAAAAGTCCAGTAACAAGTACAACAAATCCTCAGTTTACAAACATATGCTACTATTGTAGCATATTTAAACTACACGGTTTATACTGCTTTGCAAATAATATAGAGTGAGCCAGAGAGAGTTGAATATAGACAGCTCACACATATCTGGCCTGTGACTGTATACAAATAAACCATTGGACCAACCTAGACATGCATCAAGGAGATAATTCAGCAAGTTGATTGCAAGGGCAAAAATACATGTACTGCCACTTTTTGTTCTATTCGGTTCTCAATATGTTTCATTACTTACCAAACACTTACCTAAAAGAAATTTGACACAGTGAAAGGGGATGCTAGTGTAGGCAGAAAATTAAATTACAATTAATTCCCCAAAAAAAATTCTGAACTTTGCTGGTGATATGATCAAATAGAGTTTTTGGTGTGCCTTATATTAAAATGTGTGTTGTTGTGTTTGGTTTGTGCCTTTGTGGTACACCAAAATTGTGATGGAAAAATCAGTATTCCACGCCATGTGTGTTTGTTGAATTCATAATTTCTGTTGTTATCCGAAAAAGAGGTCAAGACCAAGGATCAAAGAACCATTACCGGGCAAAATCCCGTTCGGAGCCCGATAACGGTTACTGGCCGGAAATCCCGGTGAAAAACCGGAGAAAATTTGCAAACCAAATTTTGAACCCCGGTTTCTGGAAACCGGTCCGGTTACCGCCCAGTAACCAGAAAAACCGGATGCACAAACAAACATTGACGAATTGATCGTTCTAAATTAATTTAAGCATATTTAGCCCATGCAATACGTATTCTAGCACAAAAAAGGCCTAAACCAAACTAGGAATGACATTATGCAGTAAAAAATTCAAATTCAAGTTTAAAAGTTTTCGACCGGTATTTTTTCTCCCGGGACCGGCCGGTAAATCCGGTTACCGGCGGTTAACCGGCTGGTTTTTACCCCTGGTCAAGACATGACCATTAAGAGCCTGATTAATACTTTAGTTTTACCAACATGAATAAACAAGTATATAGGAAACCAAACAATACAGGATGTACAGTTATCTTCATGACAGAAAGTCTTGCAATTAGGATGAGGAACTAGAGAAGAAACATAAAATCAATATATGCCTACAGTTGAGTAGTGGCCCCATTAGCCTTAAACAATCTACACCGATGGTATAGTGGTTGAAGCTGTAAATATTTGCAAATATTAAAATGTTATCTCTATATAAGTATCAACCAATCCCTCAAACTTAGGAAGGCAAGGACTTCAAATAATTACAATGTTTGAAGCCCATCACAACTAGTTAACCCGTACACAACTTGTATCTTTTGGGCCAAAGTACTTCAGTGAACAAGTTTGGTTTGCGTAAGAATGGATATGGTTCTAGACTTCCAGTACACTAAATTGGTTTATTGATACATTGGAAAAACTTAAAGGTCTCCTCTCTATAAGATTCCTCAGTTCAACAAATGATATATAACAGAAATAGTGCAGCACACAAGTGCTCTTACTAATCAAGGCAATACATATCATGTCACAACCTTAGTTCATCTGGTAGTAGAAGGGAGATGGCGCATGGGGAGAGAGGCACACAACAGCTAGGAAGGGAAGGGATTGAGGGAGATGTGAGGAGGATATAGTATTTTGGTTTATTCTTTGCTTCATCGGAATAGAGTACAGACCAGGGAAAAAAATCCCGGCCGGTTACCGCCGGTAACCGGATTTCCTGGTGCCGACCGGGTGAACAGTAACCGGCCAAAAACTATGAATTTTTAACTTCTCTCGTCACTTCCTAGGTTGGTTTAGGCCTATTTTGTGCTAGATTATGTATTATATGAACTAAATATGCTTGAATTATTGTTTTTGGCCGGTTTGCACTTCATATGAGCTAAATATGCTAGATTACGTATTATATGAGCTAAATATGCTAGATTACATATTGTATGAGCTAAATATGCATTTCATTAAACACTTTGTAATTCAAAATTTGTCAATTCAAAATTCTGGCCGGTTTTTCCGGTTACTGGTATCCAGAAACCGGAGTTCAAAATTCGGTTTGCGAATTTTCTCCGGTTTTTCACCGGGAATTCCGGTTACCGGCCTTCAAACGGGATTTTGCCCGGTAACGGTTCTTTGATCTTTGGTACAGACCCTCCCTTTTATAGGGCAAATAGGACCCAGACTTGGCATTTTGGTTTACAGACCCTGACTTTTATAGGGCAGACAGGACCCGGACTTGGCATTTTGGTTTATTCTTTGCTTCATTGGAACAGAGCACAGACCCTCCCTTTTATAGGGCAGACAGGACCCGGACTTGGCCTCTACGAAATTAACTCATCCATAATTCTATCTGGACTCTCTTAACTGATTACTTGCCTAATCTAATCTTCCTCCTAGACTCCAAACGTGATTGAACATGATTTACATGACTCCTGCTCAAACAGGACTCAACTAATATAATCTTCTTCCAGCTGATGCTTATCCTTGAGCCCATACAGCCGGCCAGCCATAAACGCACATGACATATCAACACAAAAATATCGAGGGACTCCCTTTTTCTTTCCAGAAAAAAAACTTATGCTGAATGTACAGCCCACCACCCCCCTGCTGGCTTAAACTTTCGACCGTAAACTCCTATGTAGGAAGAGCGTATTGAGAACCGTCATGTGGTTCTTGGTACCAACCTACTTAACTCCAGTTCTAGATAGATGTCAGCAGAAGTTCATCAATGATACAAGAAATCCACTGATCCATCATATCGAATAAGCATAAATGCGTTAGGCAAATCGCTGTCATTGCACTGCAAGGATCATAAATAACTAGATATTTTTCCACTAAGTCCTACGTATATAACTTTGGTATCAACATCAGTGTGCAGTGAAGAAGACACCATTCTGGTGTAAACCAAATAACAAAATCGAAGCAGTAGCATACCTGCTGCTTGGGGATCCCCTTATACTCCCCATAAACAAGCGCATACTCAAGCAACTCCTCCCTTTCAATCATCGTGAGGAACTCCTCCTTGGTGACAAAGTAATAGTCCTTCCCGTCAACTTCACCAGGCCGCTTCGCCCTGCTCGTCGCCGTGACGACGAAATGGATCCCTTCCCTCTCCTCTTGCAGCCTCTGGTGAACAATCCACACCCGACATTGTAAAGCTGAAAGGTAAACCAACCAAACACCGAAACGGCATCAAAAAGTAGGGTCGGGATTGCGAGGTCTTGCCTTGATGACGGCGTCCTTGCCGACGCCGCTGGGCCCGCTGATGACGAGAATCATCGGCTCCGGCGGCGGCGCCAGCGGGTCGGAGCTGAACGTTGTGCCCAGCGCCGCCTCCAGCCCCCGGAACAGCTGATCCTACGATGACACAGCACAGCACACACCTCAAGAAGCGTTAGGTGCAGGAGAGAAAACCTGACAAGCACTGCATCAGCGTACGAGCAAAGACCTTGTCGGCGCCGGAGGGGGGAGGCGGCGGCGGGGGGCGGGAGGAGTGGTGCCACCCGGAGGAGGAGGAGGACATGAGGCGGCGCGGCGGTGGGCGAGGGGCCGGAGGGGTGGCGGGCGCGGCGCGAGGAGGAAGGGGAACCCTCGCGAGGAAGGGGGAGCGGGCGAGGGCGGAGGAGAACCTCCGGGAGAGAAGCATCGAGAAGGTTCCGGAACGAGAGGAGAGGGTGGAGAGGAAGGATGTGGGGATTGGAACGGGAGAGGAAGGAGAAGGGGTTTGGGGGGTTTTGAGGGGCGTGTGCTGCGAGATTCGTGCGACACACCGGGAGCAAGGAATTAGGATCAGAAGATGCCAGGATAAAGTACATCTCCCGCTTTCTCAAAATCTAGTGCATTGCTTTACATTGGTTAAGCTCCAAAAAAGATTGAAGCATTTGGAATTTTTTTTAAATAATATATTTTTTATTCGAAAATACAGAAATAATACAATTTAATTTTTTTTTATAGAAATAATCTCGTGTCGCCGTACAGTTGGGCGACTTGGTCTCGTCGCCCTACTGGTGAGCGACATCAGATCAAGTCGTTCAACAGTTGAGCGACTTTGACACTTATCGCTCATCGGGCAGAATTCTTGCCTTATTAGCTAGGTGAGCTGTAACCGCTAAGCATCCAAGTCGCTCATCCGTTGAGCGACTAGGTCTAAGTCGCTCAATGATTAAGCGACTTATGCTAGTCGCCCAACGGGTGAGCGACATATGATTATTCTTGTAAAATAAAAAAAAGATAGTATTATTTCTGTAATTCCGAATAAAAAATAAATTATTCTTTTAAAAAAATCATTTTTTAGACACTTAAGAGGCTTGTGCGTTATACCATTAATTTAACGGAAAGAAAGGTCCGTACAAAACTAGCGTCAAAACTCAAAGTGCTAGTAAGATAGAAAAATAGAAGAAAAACAACCATAAAAAAGCCTAGAAAAAAAAACAGCGGCTAAAGAAAGACCTAAGACAACTAATCTTTCAAGCAGCCTATTCCGGCTATAATCCATTGTCTTCCTTTCTGCTTGACTGCATTAATTTGCAGTGACAACGAGCTACTCTTGTTGTTGAAAATTCGCGTATTATGCTTCTTTTAAATCGTCCACATGACCAAGACCACAAGAGTGTCTAGCTTAGGCTTCTTCTGATTTTTTTTTTTACAAGATTGAAGCATGTTTGATGTGATATGAACTCTATTCGCCCCCAACCTCAGACAAGGTTCGCCGGGCAAAATCAGCCTTGTCTGGTAGTCAAAGCATTATTTCGCCCAAATCGAATCGAGCCAAATAGCACCGATCTAGTGGATGTGACCTGTGATGAGCCTCAAGAGAATTTTTGGACCTTGCCTTTACGGCTTTACCTCCTCCCCCTGACAAAGCTTTACCTCCTCCCCTTGACAAAGCATATGTTCCTGCTCCAGGTTTTTCTCTCGACGGCATTGCGTTGCGTACGAAGTAAGAAGCGTACCGTATTCCTCCATGACTCAAATACCACGAGAACACCAGGCAACGTTAATAATAAGCGAACCTTATTCCATCGTTCACATCACTCAAAAAAAAATGCTGGCTATTCTGCATAGATTAAGCGTGGAATATCTAGCCGTACATATTTGGCTATTAAAAACGTTAGTGTAGAGAGATAAAACTTATTTTCTTACACACAACGTATTTAAGAAGGAAGATTTTGAACCCGAACTGTTAGTCTATCACCCGTGATGCTATCCAACTGCCGCGAGAAGAGTCCTCACGTATTTGGTTTTTTGATTGTATAAACATGCATACCATACCGTGTAAGAACAACAAATCGCTACACCTTTTTTTATTTCCTATCTGCTGTCCAAAATCACAACACACAAACTTATTCTCACAGTCATCTAGGTCTAAAACTGTGGACTAACTAACAAATGAATAAACGCTTCCCAGGAAGAGGAACCCAAACAATGGAAGCTCAAAAGAGACCGCACACATCGCCACAAAATCCTAACAATTGTTAGTATACCCTCTCCTCCGGAGTTTTGACAAGCTGATGTAAGTACGAGATGTACACTGCCAAGAACTTCCCGGTCACGACGACAGGGACGAGAGGTCCTCAAACACCGTCCGTATCTCCGGCCTTTCTGATGCAGATCGGATGCACCGGATGGCGATGCGCAGCATGTCCTCCAGCGCCTTGGGAGCGCCTCCCGAGCTTTCACCTTCCACGATGCGCCTGTCGTAGCACTCTGAAACACGCTCATCCCTTGCCAGCATCCTCACCCAGTCCGTCAGGTCCACCACGCCGTCATTCACGCAAATGATCTCCCCAGCTATCCTCCCTGTCAGCAGCTCGAGTAGGATGACACCAAAGGCGTACACGTCGCTCTTCAGAGATGGGCATGGCTTGCTGGTGCTCGCAAACTCTGGTGGGGAGTACCCAAGGGCCCCTGCATTAAGGACCTGTTCGGCCATGCCGATCGGAGTCATCAGCCTGTGAAGGCTGTAGTCAGTTACCAGAGCAGATGGACTTGCATTCTGAATCAGGACGTTGGACGACTTCAGGTTGCCGTGTGGGATCACCCGCTCATTGTGCAGGTAATCTAGACAGCGGGCAATGTCTATTGCGATGTCCAGCCGCTGGCCCACAGATAGAGGTGGAAGATTCCGCTCTTCAAACTCTGGACAGATAAGAGAAAGATGCATCACAATATGTACAAATCGACCGCCACAAGAATTCGATGAAGTGAGTTAAGAAACCATATTACCAGACAAGTAGGTAGACAGAGATGTGGCATCTACATAGTCCGATATGATGATCCTCTCATGCTCTTTGGGACCCCAGTAGTAGCCTCGCAGTGAGACTAGACTGGGATGTTTGACGCTGCCAAGCTTCTTTATTTCACGGGAAAATTCTTTCTTACTCTTAGCAAAGCCCTCCTTCAGCCACTTCACTGTCAGCACATAGCCATTGTCAAGAGTAGCCTTGTAGGATGTCCCATGACAGCTCCTGCCAATGATCTCCGCTGGAGCACGAGAGAGCTCTTCAGCCGTGAACAACACACAATTGTCAAAAAGATGTAAATCCCCCACCAGTTTGTCAGGAGAGTACACTCTCAGGATGGAGTGATGATGGTGTGCGCGCGCATCAGGAGGTGATGATGTCAATGGAGGCATCAAAGACTTTGTGCTATCTTTAAGGGCGGAGCTACTACCTGCTGGCTGATCCACATCCTGTGCTTCATGCTGTCTTTCCTTGCCATTGCCAGGCAAGGGAACACCTCCATACTCTGCAGACGGCGATGATCCTAATGATACCTCGTGCATTTCCGATGTTGCGGTTTCTGCACGTTTCTGAGCACCCTGGACTTGAGTTACAGACTGTTTACTTTGGCCAGTACCTTTTTCACTACTCTTCCAGCTAGCGATCTTCCAATGAACAAGCAAAAGCACAATGATCCCAGTAACAAAGACAACACCACATACGATCAGTGCGTATAGAATTACACGCTTCGTACTGTGTCTCCCCTCACCTGATTCTTCGGGGCCATTTGGTGATCCAGAGTGAGGAAGAACAAGTAGTTCATTCCCTGGATGGAAAGATGAATCAGGGAATTTCAGCAAGTTGCTTGGAACGGAGCCAGACAGATTGTTGTAGGAAACATTGAACTCGACAAGTCCGTCAGGGAGGCCATCAGGTATGCTACCATCGAAATGGTTGCTTGATAAGTCAATGTACAGCAAATTCTTTAGCTTGGTGATTGCTTTCGGGATTTTCCCAGTAAAGTTGTTCTGACAAAGGTTCAGCAATGCCAATACACTCAAACCACCAATGCCCGAAGGCAGTGAGCCACTCAAAGAATTGTTTGAAAGATCAACAAATGAGAGGTTTGAAGTTTGCACAGGGAGAACCGACAAGTCTATAGAGGTCGAGTTCTTGGTTCCAGAATTAGGAAGGGGAAGAGTCTCTGCAAAGCTGTTTCCGGAAAGATTTAGATAGGTCAGTTTGACTGCTGTAAAGAGATTTTCAGGCAAAGGTCCGTGCAGCTGATTGAGACTAAGGTCGATGGCAATTAACTCAGGATAAGTTCCAAGGACAGTTGGCAATTCTCCTGCTAGCAAGTTGTTGGAAATCCTCAATGAAGTCAGCCTCAAAAACTGGGTTGTCTCATCTGGCCAAGTTCCTGTCAATCTATTTGAGCTCAAATCAATCATCTCAATGTAATTTCCCCATGTTCGGACAACCGATAAGTTCCCTGAAAGCATGTTTCTACTCAAATCAACCACTGAACAGCTCCCGAATGTGATTGGTAAAGTTCCTTGAAGGCTATTGCATGACAGGTTTAGGTACTTCAAATTCATCGATGTTACACGTCTAACTGGACCTGTGTAAGACAAAAGAGTTCAGATGAAACTAGAGGTAATCTGTTCCTCAAAAAGAAACCAGAGGTAATCAACATCATGGTTGGTAAATGCAGTAAATCATGTGGAACCAACAGGGTTAAAAACATAGTATACAAGTCAGCGTCACACTGGATATTATGGCAATGAAAGAAATGTTTTTAATATGCTCATTGTTTCCAGGTGTAATCAACACAATATGCTTGTTCAAGCATCAGGGAAACATGGTAGAACAAATTACATGTCTAAGGGTGAGCTGATTGCAATTTCTTAAATTCTTTTAAGACAAGCATGCAATGGAGAGTAGAAAAACTAATTAACCTGTAAGTTGGTTGCAGCTAAGGTCAAGTTCAGTTAACACCATAG
Source organism: Phyllostachys edulis (assembly GCA_036346405.1). NCBI lineage: Eukaryota > Viridiplantae > Streptophyta > Magnoliopsida > Poales > Poaceae > Phyllostachys > Phyllostachys edulis. The sequence goes on along the minus strand of CM070549.1, from coordinate 58,247,276 downwards.
AGGTCTCCTGAAAGAGTGCTTCTGGAATGGACCCAGAGAAATTATTGTTCTGTAGGCGCAACACCTTGAGGGAAATCACAAAGTTAAACCGTGGGACATTGCCGTTGAGCATATTGTAACTTGCATCAAACACCTCCAGGCTGTCGAACAAAGGCATTGGATCACTCTCAAATACTGTCCCTGACAGCATATTGTGGCTAACATTCAAGTACTGCAATGTGCTAGCCACAGATGAGTTGTCAGATATTGATGTCAGGGACCCCGAGAACTGGTTGCAGCTGAAATCAACATGGACTGGGCTCTGCAACTGTGCAAATATGTCATCCATTTTGCCGATGAAGCCGTTGCCATGAAGGTCCAAGTACTTCAATTTCTTCAAGTTCCGGAAACCCAAAGGCAATGCACCACCAAAACCATTGGACGAGAGGTTGAGATGTCCCAAATTAGCCAATTTAGTTAGTTCACCCGGGATTGAACCAGAGAACATGTTGTTCGACAGATCCAGCAGCTGCAAAGATGGCATAGACCCCAATGCACGGGGCAGGACCCCTTCCAATTTGTTGTTCGACATGGACAAGTTCTGAAGCATCGACATTCTTGCAAGAGCCGACAAGCTGGCATTCCCTACAAGCCCAATGCCATCAAGTGCAATTGAAAGAATTTGACCATTGTTGCACTGCACGCCATGCCAATCGACAGGGCAGCCATCAGAATCCAACGGACTAGTGGGGTTCCAAGGAGTGGCCTGACGGCGGGATTGGTCTTGCTGGATACCTCTGCCGAACTCCAGTAGTGCCTCCATGTCTGAACTAGCCACAGCAGCGGCTGCAGATGCAGCCCAAATCGAGAAACACAAGATGATGAGCCGCATTGCAAGATCCAACTTTGCAGCCAACAGAAGCACTGGTCATGCAAATGGTGAATTTTCCAAACACTGGATGTGAGATGTAGGTAGGTAGGGTTTAAGGCACTTGAAAATTGGAACCAAGAGAACAGATTAAAGAAGAAAACTTTGGGGATTTAGGCACCGAACGCGGAGAGCGACCTGGAAGAATGGGGCCAAGAATGGATACATCAAGAAACAGATATTACAGCAAATGCGAGCGGACCAAGACGGAGTCACGACATCCAGAGACCAAATGAACACGTCGGAGCACCACGTTGAGGCCAAGAACCTGAGCAAATGCAGAGAAATTCCAAGGCTGCTGAACCAGGAGAGCAGTCACTGCAAATGCGAGCTGGCCAATTTGGAATTGGACTCCAGCAGCCAGATAAACACATCGAAGTGCCAAACTGAGACCAAGAATTTAGCAGTGTGGCCAAGAACAGCAGCAAATTCAGAGACAAGTGGCCCAAATCACCCCAAATGTGAGCTGAGCAGGATGGAATTATACCAAGAATTTGGGCATCTGCTGGTTTGGAATGTGGCAACCAAACCAACACAGCAATAAGCTACAAACTATACCAAGAATTGCTCAGGATGTCCTGAAAATCGAGCAATGGCTGCAGCAGAGATGCCCAAATCTTTCCAGACCTCGCGCCAGCCAGGCGGGATTAAACCCTGCAATCCAAACCAAACCAAACACATCAAGATGCCAACTTGGAGAGACAGAGACACAGATTGGAATCAGCTGGAGGAGTGAGTATAACCAGCACACCTTAATTCCCGTGGGCGTTTTGTGGGTCGTTGCTCACCCAAGAATACTGAAGGAATTGTTACGATATGGCGCCTGATCCCTACAGAACGTAGTCTCTTCCTTTTGGGGCAGGAAGAGGAGACCGAGCAAGCGGAGAGCTCATGGCCTGTGTATGCGTGTGCTCGGCGTGTAGAGAGAGAGTGTGCGCGAGTGAAGAAGTGAGGGAGTAGTGGGACTAGCCACAGAGTGAGACCACAGTATCGCTGCTGCCCGAGTTGAAACGCTGAAAGTGGAATGGGGGAGAGAGAGAGGGAGCAGCTGAAAAGAAAAGAAAAAAAAAGCTCCAGTGACACTGGAGTACTCGTGACACTGCACTCCTTTACACATGGTTCGAGACATTTCACTGACATTGTCAACTAAAAAGTGCGACAGTGGAGAAAAGATTAGAATTCCTTTTGGGAAAAGTTTCCGAAAAGCAGGATTAAAACGAAGCATGGGGAATAAATTTTTTTTTTCATTTGGCCCTACGTGCCACGTTAATTTTAGAAAGGAAAAAGTTAGATTACTCCCTACAACTATCAGAAAAGTCTGGTTTCTCTCTGAACTATAAAACCGGTTATTTAACCCCCCTAAACTTGTCAAATCCGGTCATTTAATCCCCCAGGCCGGTTTGGATGAGCGGTTTTACTGATGTGGCAGTGATTGTCCAAGTCAGCATCCACATCGACATCTTCTTGTTGGTTCTCCTTTTCCCCATTTCCTCTCATCTCCTCACCTCCCCTTTCTACCTCATCTCTCCCTTCTCCATGGAGCTCCTTGGCCGAAGCCTCTCTCGCCTCGCTGGCTTGCTGCCACCGCCTGCTCCTAGCACCGCCACTAGGCCCGCCGCCACTCTCCCGGAGCTCTTGTCCCGCGCCGCCCTCTGCTCGGCCAGGCCAGTGGCCGCCTCCTCCTATCTCCGCCGCGACAAGGGAGCAAAGCTGGCAATGACCATAGCGACTCCATGAGCTCCAGTCTTGTGAGGAAGGCGGCGCGCGCCGTTGCCGTGGGGAGGACGAGGAAGAGGAGTGGGATGGAAGGGAGGTCGTTCGGGTCGAAGGCGGCGGTGTCAGTGGGGCGTGCGGTGACGCCGGAGTCCTCGAGGCGGTAAGAGAGGTGTGCAGCGAGGGCCTTGAAGGTGCCGGTGGCAGAGGCGTAGAGGAAGCCGCCACGCCACCTTGACTGTCGCCCGCATCGTCATGGCCGCCACCGTCGCCTCAAGATCCAGTGGCCTCCGTCGCCTCAAGATCTGGCTGTCGCGGAGGAGGGCGGTAGGGAGGACAGATCCGGGTGGAGGTAGCTGCGCTCTGCGAGGCGGTGGGAGATGCGTGCGGCGAGGGCCCGAGGCGTAGAGGAAGCCACCACGCCACCTTGACTGCTGCTCACATCATCATGGCTGCCGCCGTCGCCTCAAGATCTGGTGGCCTCTGTCGCCTCAAGATCTGGCTGTCGTGGAGGAGGGCGGTAGGGAGGCCAGAGCCGGGTGGAGGTAGCTGCGCTGCCGCTGCACTTGGTGATGACCAATGGGAGGAGACAGGAGAGACGAGTGGAAGGAAGAGAAGGTGGAAAATAAATAAAGCAAATAAAGAAAGCAAATGAGAGAGTGACGTGGATGCCCACATGGCAAAACCACTGCCACATCAGCAAAACCGCTCATCTAAACCGGACTAGGGGGGTTAAATAACCGGATTTGACAAGTTTGGGGGTTAAATAACCGGTTTGTAGTTCAGAGGGGAAACCAGACTTTTCTGATAGTTGGAGGGAGTAAATTGGGCTTTTTCCTTTTAGAAATAGCTCTATTGGTACTAAAATTTTAAAAATAGCCTCCTCGTAAGCGCGGAAACACAGGAGACCGACACGTGGCCTATTCTGCGATCGAGGGGCGCGGAAAGAAGGCGGCCAGCACAGAAGTTAATCAGGGGGAAGGAAAGGGCGTGGCGTGGAAGGTGACGGTTCTGGTCGCCTTTCGCGGCGCCGGAGCACGAAATGGAGGCGGCCACCTTCCGCGCCCAACGAGAACAAGAGGCTGGCTAATTTCCACGGGTGAAACAACGGGTGAATAAAAAAAACATGAAAGCTCATCCATGCATAAAAAACAATGCTCTCATTAATGCATAAAAAGCAAAAAAAAAAAGCAAAGCAAACCAACATTTCTCCGATTCCACTCCATCCTCGTGCTCAAGATCGCAGTATATGACATGGCCCAGACCCTTTACCCTCCCGCTACCGACTGACTTGCCTTGCTGGCCATCTTCTTTCCGTGCTCTTCGATCGCGGAATGAGCCACGTGTCGGTCTCCTGTGCTTTCGCGCTCGGGAGGATACTACTTTTGAAATTTTGATACCAAAGAAGCTATTTTTAAAATTAACATGGCGGTACGGTGCCAAATGAAAAAAAAATCCATGGGGCATGGCCTTCATTCCTTCACAAAGGTTGTACCAGCATTGGAGAAAAAAAAAGAGGGAGACAAGTATTTTCGACACAAACAAAAACTCCGAGAAATCTTAGTACTCCTATTACTAGCTCTAGTACTACCCAATTTCTTTTCCTATTAGTGCAGTATGATTTGACAGAGTAACCAAGTAGTACCATTTTGAGCATTATTTGAATTAAGATGGAATCATCATGATCGCTAACCCCCTGTGAGGCCCCACATGTCAGTGCAGTGCCACCGAGTACGTGCTTTGTTTGCGTGTGCGGATCGGGGGGGGGCGGCGCAGTCGCGGTCTCCTGCACAGCGTCCTTCCGCGCGTCGCCCCCGACCTGTAATCACTAACTACTGTTCCGAATTGATGTACATTAATCCGAACGATATCAGTACACTCCTGCTACTACTACTACGGCTCCTCTTCCCGCTTGCAGCTAGGGGCGAAACTGAACGAAAATGATTGAAGTTCACTATTTTATCATATATATAATAACATATATATTTTTCACGAAATACTATATTAAATAGTAATTTATGTGGCTAAAGACTACAAGAGACCGAAGGTTGGACTGAACCGAGGTGCATAGCTTTTAGGCTAGGGGGTGCACGTATAGTATATACATGATAATATCTGCTATTTTTCTGGAGGACCCGGTGTCCCGTGACACCGGGTGGACCCAAGTACTTCCGTCCCTAGTCGCAGCGCATGTTTTCTACGAACTTGAGCTCTTATCGCAGCAAAAGAAAAATGCACGGCAATGGGTGTTGGAATTAAAAGGGCATTGGCCTATTTCTTTAAACTTTAATTCATAGAAAAATTCCAAACGCCCACTCATGTATGCTAACATGTAGGATACTTTAGCCTCATATTGCTAGCCAAGGTGGAGAGACATCACCTTATAAGGTGGAGCATGTCTAACCTTGGTAAAGCAAGAGAAAGGAGGACTAGGCCAGGCCAGGATTTGATAAGAGAAAGCCTTGCGATCCTGTACGGAAGAGGACGAATCAGGTTTTTAGAAAGCGACTACACGGCTGCTCGTCGTTCCCTGCATCGTCTACATCGGCGGTGTCCTCTTCTTCGTCTCTGCGACACGTACTCTTCGCTTCACATCGGTAACATCTAGTACTCCGCACTTACTTCTGATTGTCAGTATGAGCATATACGCTATGTTGTTCGTATTGCTTATCGTCATAGTTCATTTTCTGAACATGTTTAGTACTCATGTAATTTCTATAGTCATGATTTATTTGCGGAATCATGTAATCACTAAAGTGCTAAATAATCTAACAATCCAAAAACCTGATGATGAATTTGATAGGCACTATGTGATGAAAATGGCTGGTTTTGCCGAGGCAATGAAACCAGAGAAGTTCAGTGGAGTGAACTTCAAAAGATGGCAAACAAGAGTCACTTTGTGGCTCACGGCTCTAAATGTATTTTGGGTTGCCTCCGGGAGACCATAGAGAGAATTCACTCCTGAACAGGAAAAAGAGTTTAAAACAGCCACCACAACATTTGTGGGATGCGTTCTTAGTGTTCTTTCCGATCGTCTGTGCGGTGTGTATATGCACATGACAGGCGCAAAGGAGCTGTGGGAGGCACTCGAATATAAGTTCGCTGCCTTGGATGTTGGTAGAGTGGTAGTGAGTTGTATACCATTGAGCAATATCATGACTACAAGATGATTGAGAACCTGTCGGTGATCTAGAACTGATCTTACGTATAATAGTTTGATTCGGGGGCTCTCCTAAATAAGAATCACGCAGAGAATGACACGGGGATTTTATACAGGTTCGGGCCTTCTCTGGAGAGAATAACAATCCTACTCATGTGTGGCTAATTGGCTATATTGAGTATGCTGATTACAATCAAGAGGAAGACTAGGGCTTGTACTCCAGATTGCGCTTGTCCTTTCTACTTTCTGACTTCAACCTTATATAACGTATGAAGATGTAGCAGTTTCTCCAAACGAAGAGGCATCCCAACGTTCCAATTGACGAACCACTTGATGGAAGTTGTCACCAGGGACGTAGCACCCCCACGTTACTAGGCGGTTATTGTTAGAGACGGAAGTAATTCATGCGGTTACCCACAGAGAGTAACAACGCATATTATTAAGCTTCCCATGTGTTAATCATGGCGCATAATTCTTCCTAACTGATTAGACCCACAAGACAGCAAGCCCTATCAATTATAGGGTGTCGAAGCCAAGCTGGTCAAAACCAACCAAGTCGTAGAAGAATTTACGACCGCTTGATAGTCGTAGAAAGGCTTATGACTATACCATGGTCGTAGGCAGACTCACGACCATGGTTTACGACCAGACAGCTTGACCTCTCCCTTATAAACATTAAGGGGTATATTTAAGACTAATATGGAGATGTTAATATGTATAATAATAATTACAGATAAATAAATAAATGAGGATTATTAGATCCTCGTCAGAACCGTTATGTAGTTGAGTAGGCTCATGAAATACAATTCATTGCGAGGGAACTTGACCACCTCAAATGCACATTACCAGATAAATTTGTGGCTAGTGGCATCATTGCCAAACTACCCTCTTTTGGACAAATTTTGCCACATCTATGAAACACAAGAGACAAAATATTTCTGTTGGGGATCTGATTGCATCCCATGATGTTGAAGAGAAAGCTCGGGCGAAGGATGTGCATCCTAAGGCGGGCGAAGGACATTCCAGCGCCAATGTCGTACAACACTATGGTAATGGAAAGTTCAAGGGAAAGGCTAAGGTCGTACAGACCACCAACTTAAAAAAAAAGTCAAACAAGGAAAAAGACGTCTGCTATGTTTGCGGTAAGAACGGCCACTACACTACTACAAAACAAGCAATAGTAGATGCCGCATCACAGACGGTTCAAAAGGAACCGTCTGTGTTGGGTCTGTCGGGATCAGACATTTGCAGTGCCAGCTTAGCACAGACGGTTCGTAATAATAACCGTCTGTGATATGTATCACAGATGGTTCGTTAATAGAACCGTCTGTATTATCACAGACGGTTCTATTAACAAACCGTCTGTGATAATGATTGTATCATTGACGATTCTGAACAAAGATCGTCTGTGAATTATCACAGACAATTCTATTCAAGAACCGTCTGTGATACGTTCCATTGCTCATTTTATAGAGCACGGGCTGTTTGGACCGCCCGATTCCGATCGAACGGTCCAAACAGACCCGGGGTCTATAAAATAGCAAAAAAATTCATAAAATCCTGAAATAATTCAAGGAGGTTCCTGGGATATGCTAATACTCAAACAAAATTTGAAACCTCACTTTTCAAGTGTTATTTGTTTAACTAAATTCAAACCTAGTTTAGGTTGTTAAATAGAGTTTTGTGGATATCATGGGGATATGCCCATGCTCTTAGGATGATGAAACAATTGGCAATGTTGCTTTTGGTTTGAAGTTTCACGTGTTTTCGGCAAAGTTAATAGGCTGATCTTTAGCCATTTTGGGAATTTGGCTTTGGGATAGATTGAGTTCATAGGCTATAGTGCATATGTGTTGCATATTGCATGTTTTGAGCTAACGTGGGTCAAGTTGTGAAGAACTTGTTCCGGATTCGTGTTTGCTTATCTCTTATCGCGGTGTAGCTTGCGTGTCAATGACGGTCAACGACGAGGAGGATCGGGACTAAGCTTGGAAAGTCGAGGTCCGTAACGATCATAGATGCTTGGGTGAGGTCAAGTGACGCAGCGTGGCGCAGAATGGATAAGGATGACCGAACAGGCGCCGGTGTGATTGGTTTGATCAAGTGGTGCGGGGTCGGTGCAAGTGTTAAGGTGGTCGGTGGGAACCGGATGGGAGAGACTTGTCGACACGCTGAGAGCCATGGATCAACCTACACGCATGCGGCAAAGCGATTGCTTCAACTGGATTGGACTCGGTCTTCGGAAAAGATCGAGAAGGGGTATTTTGGTAATTTTACCAAATACCGCTTTGGTGACCTAATGCCAACCCGTGACGCAAGACGGTGCGTCAGGAAGTGGATTAAATCAAGAGAATTGAAGACGACGCTTTAAAATGCGTGCGTGTGTGTTCTGTTGATGTTGGGCCTTAAGTGAGCCCATTAGGTTTGGTAGCTGCCATATAAAAGGAGCGAATGGAACCTTAGGGTTTCAGAGATAAAGCAATGGCATGGCGGCGGCCGAAAATTAGAGAGGCAACAGAAGGGTTGGTCTGGTGTGTGACAACAAAAAAGGAAGCGGTGTTGGCTACGGTTTGAGCCCGAGAAAATGAAGCCTATGGCGGCGCCCATGAAAAGGTCGCTCCCAAAAATCGGACATGAGATCCCTGTGGCCGCCCGAGAAATGGAGTCTGTGTTTGGCACGCCCGTGAGAAATGCAGAGATGCGGCAGCTTGTAGCCTGGTGAGAAAATCAGAGTGTGGCGGCGCTGTGTGATGTCCACCGAAAAAGATTGTAGCTCTTGGCCGCACCTTGTAGCGCCTGCAGATATCTATGCATCGGCCTGGAAACTTGTGGCTATTTTAATATCTTAGCCTCTGCTGTTTTTAGCTTATTTAATTGCTTGGGTGTCGGTTTGGTCTTGTGTGTTTGGCTGCCATCTGATCCGATTTCTGCTTCGATTTGTGATCTTGATTCCTTTGCTGTTGTTTATCTGAGCTCATGCGTGTGAGTTCTTGATACAATCTGTGAGCCGTGTGCCCCCAACAAAAAATTGATGCACCCGTGAGAAAGGAGAAGCCCAGTGTGGCGGCGGCATCTCTGAAAAAAAAAGACTGAGGCTGCGGTGGCCGATTCCTGGGTAGAAAAAGAAATGCTTGACGGCGCGTTGTTCGATCCTGAAAAAAAAACCGGATCTGTGGTTTTAATCTCCAGCGTCTTGAAGTTTCATTTGTTTATTGCCAGGCTTCCTTCTTTGGTCCGACTAAGTTCGGTTTGGGGAAAAAGCGGAGTCCTGGCGGCGCTCGGTTTCGCTGGTTCTCTGCGTGTGAGCGCTCGAAAATCCCGAGTTTGTCCGTAGAATCGAGTTTGGCAGATCAATTCTCCTCGCAAAAAATCGAGTCTGGCGGCCGCTGAGCAAAGGCTCGAGATGTACCAAAAACAGAGGGTGAGGCGTTGGCTGCGGCGCCCATGTTGCTCGAAGAGTGTCCCGCAAAAACTCGAAGTTACTGGCTGACCATCGCTTGTTGTGTATCTCGAATTTCTGCTTTGATTGTGGATTCTCAGCATTTTGGTTCATGCATGTAAGAGGACATAGCTGTGATTGATTGCCTTTTAGTTTTCTTCTTGCGTGCTATGACCGAATCAGTTCTGGTTATCTTGGCTTCGCCCTTCCATGTGCTGTGCCGGTTGCTGTTTAGTTTTGGTGATTGCCTTGACTGCTTGATGTTCGATTGAAGTTCTGATATTGATTGCCATCAGTTTACTGTGAGCATCACTGCTTCTGTCCGTGGTGGTTTGATGCGGGCCACGTTGTGCGTGTGGTCTTGAGATGTTTGTAGTCTTGAGCTTCGGGGTTTGATCAGATTCAACACAGGTCATCCATTATGCCTGTATACAGATTTTCATAGCTCTTTAGCTATTGGAGTGAAAGTAGTGTTGAGTTTGATTGAAGAGAAAAATAGAGAAAGCGTCTATTCACCCCCCTCTAGTCGCCTTTCCGGTCCTACAATTGGTATCAGAGCCCGGTTAGCTCTTCTCATAGATCTTAGCCGGTCTTTGAAGCCATGGCGACTGACAAGTATTCGACCAAACCATCTGTTTTCGATGGGGTTGATTTTGCTTACTGGAAGGCACGCATGCTTGCCTACATCGAGGCTCAAGGGCACGCTATTTGGCTTAAGGTCAAAAATCCATATGTCGTGCCAGCCAATGATGATGTGATCAATCCAGATGTTGAGGCTAATAGCAAGGCTCGGAATTTTCTGATCCAAGGTCTTAGTCGATCTGAATTTGAGCGCGTGGCTCATTTGAGGTCTGCTCACGAGATCTGGAGGACCCTTTGTGACTACCACGAGGGTTCGACTGCGATCAAGGAAGTGAGACAGAACCAGCTCAAGAAAGAATACTCAAAGATCGAGCAAAGACCTGGTGAGTCTTTAGATGAGCTGTGGGGGAGATTTTCCAAGATTCTCCATGATCTTCGTGCTGTTGATCTTGTTTTCACTGAGTCTGAGAATGCGCGCCAGCTTTTGGGTGCTCTTGATGTGAAGGACTGGGGGATGAAGATCACATCCATCAATGACAACACTGTCATGAGTGAGCTTACCATGGATAAGCTTTACTCGAGGTTGAAGACGCATGAGATTGATTTCATTTCGCGTCTTCCCAAGACAGAGTCGATGGCTCTTGTGGTTGACCCATCTAAGGGTAGCTCTTCTGATTCTTGTGATTTTGGCTCATCTGGTTTTTCATTGTCTGCTTTGCATTCTTTGATCGATGAGCGACTAGAGAAGCCGCTCGAGGATGATTTAGCCCTCCTATCCACCAAATTCTCGAGAGTTTACAACAAAGTGAGGAACAGGCGGAGAGGTGGCCCTGTCACTTGTTTTGAGTGTGGTGAGCCGAACCACATTCGCTCCAGATGCCCCAAGCTGAAGGGCAAGGAGGTGAAGGACACTCGGAGGCGTCCTCAAGCTAAGGATGCGAAACCCAAGAAGACCAACTATCGCAAGTTTGTCAGCCGGGTCCTTGCCGCTGTAGAGACTGTTGACATGAGCGATGTGGACTCGGAGACGGAGGACGACGAGGATGACACCCATGGCAAGAAGAAGGCTCAGGACTTCACTGGCATGTGTTTTATGGCCAGGAACAGCCACGACGTTGACTCCTCCAACGACGACGACCCTTTCAGCGATCCAGATGAGGTATGTCCCTCACTTGCTGACATGAAACGTGCATTGGTCATTTCTGAACAAAAACTAAAAAAGCAAGCTAAAATGATTAAGAGACAGGACACTATGATTGATAATATGAATTTAGAGGTTGTTAGGCTTAAATCTGTTGATGTGTGCGATTCTTGCTCTAGCTTGCAAAATGAATTGATCAATCTAAAATCTGCTCATTCCTCTGTTGTGAATCAATTGAAAGATGCTCTTGATGAACTAGAATCCCTCAATTCTAGTCCTGCTTGCATGAATGCCATTGCTTTAGATGTGACTACTGTAGATGCTATTCCTTTGCCTTGTTCAAATTGTGTTTTACTTGAACTAAAATTGGATAGTGCTACAAAAGAATTGATGAAATTTGATGCTAGTCACACCTGCTCTCATTGTGAGAAAAATAAGATTAAAATGAAGGAGATGTCTGAAATGATTATTTACTCTAAAATTGCTTCATGTGAAAACTGTGTTAAACTCACACTTGAGAATGATGCTTTAAACAAGACACTAGAAGAAAAGGTTAAAATTGAACAATCCATGTCCATGAATGCTTCCAAGAAAGTTGTTGACTCTAATTCTTGTGATCTTTGTATTGAGATTGGGCATAATGTAGATAAGATACAAGAAACATTTAGAGTTAAGTTCAAAGAGCAATTGGATAGGATTAGAGATAACTATTGTGTGTCTTGTGAGGCTTTGAAAGCCGAGGTAGCTCATTATAAGGAAAAGTGTGATAGGGCTAGCAAGTCAAATAAGTGTGCTTCTTGTTATGATCTAGCCAAACAAAATGATTACCTTAAAGAGACTCTTGAGAGATTTATTGGTGGGAAGAAGAACCTCAACATGATTCTTGACAAATCTAAGGTGAGTGTGAATAATAGAGGCCTAGGATTTGATTCCCTAGAGCATACCAAGAACCATCCACCTAAGGTTGTTAGAGCTGTTGAGAGTGGTCTGTTTGAGGTAGAACCCCCTAAGCCATCCAAAATAGTCTTCAAATCAGCTGGTTTTGCCCAAACCACTTCTAGCAAGATAGGTGCTTCTACTTCATCAGGTCGACCCTTCAAAAGGTCAAGTACCATTGCACCTTTCGCAAGAAGAATGGCCACATTGTTGAGTTCTCGCTCAGAGAGCCAAGATTGAGAGGAAGGAGAGGATGAGTAACTTGAGAACCATTAGAGGAGTCCTTCACCGTCAGTAGTCTCAGAGAGCCAAGCACTGCTTTTTCCTGCTAGACATAGACCTAGGTTCAGTAGATGACTTCTTTGACTCCTTTGGTGGCTCTAGGCAAGATTCGGTTTAGGATTTCGTGAGGAGAGACCTCCTGTAGCATCTAGGGGGAGTACCGACCTTTTGGTAGGTCGATTCGGAGAGGTCTAGGTGGTTCTCGTGTGCATTCTTATGATTTTACTCCTAACCATTTTATCGCCGCTTCTCTTCGCTTTGCCTAAGCATCGTGTGACTCAAGATCGATTCCAAAGTCTCTTATCACTAACCCCAGATCGAGGCACGATGTTTCTCGCTTATGCCCTGTGAGGTCCGTCGTGCGAGGAAGGAGGACATATGACTTGATTGACTCTGGGTGTTCTCGACACATGACTGGAGGTTCTGGATGGTTCTCCTCTCTCACACGTGCATCCGACAACGAGTGAATCACTTTTGGAGATGTTTCTACTAGGACCATGACAGCCAAGGGCACTGTGAGATTTCTTACACCTTCATGCCTTTATCTTCACGATTATTCAGTCCTGGCGTGTTGTGCTTATCATTGTGCTTATTTGTATCTTATCGGCATGTGTTCTCCTATGATATTCTTCATCATGTTTTTGCGTGTATTTTGTTTATATATTCTTGTATTATATTGTTATTCTCTAGTTTCATGGATGTATAAGCTTGGTTTAGTCTTCATGAGCTTGTGTTGTCTTGTATATTCTGTATTTTGCTCTTGTTGATCTTTGCCCTGTGTATTCACATGCTTACTTGATTTCCATGATTTGTTCCATAACATGTCTTATGCTCTCATGATATTGTGGATACATGGGTCTTGCCATAGCTTTCACTAGCACACTTTACCTTTGACTGTTATATATGATGTGTGTTATGCTATGTGCGTGTTTGCTTGCTCCTATGTCTTATTGTGGACTAAGGATAGGTTGAATTTTGTCATATCTTGGATAACATGTACTGAAATTGAGTTGTCTCTCTCCATGCTCATGTCTTAAATTGTTGATTATATGCTTTCATGAGCTTTGGATCATTTGCTGCTATACTTGCTAGTCCTGTGTCTTGGTACTGTTTCTCTAGTTTTTGTCTCACTAACCCAGTACCAAGGCATAGACTTTTCTATCTCTTTGGTGTAGTCTTTTCAGTTGAGAAGAAGAACATGTGATTCATGATTTCAAACTGTTGGTTCTTCTTCATATGTGCATTCAATGATGGCTATCACTTTTTGGAGACAAAGGATTTTGAGATGAGGATGATGGGTGAGCGCAACTACCTTCTGGAGCTTTATGGAATGGATCTTCATCCATCATGACTACATCTCACTGCCAAGCAGTGCGACTCAGGTTCGAGCTTCCATACCTTTCATTTATATATGGTATCCCTAGTTTACCTTGCATAGCATCTGTTTTGTGTCAGGTGTTGGGCTTGTTGTGTTCAGGGTAGATAGGAGGCTCTGTTCTAGCACGTGTCTTTTCTAGGCACTCTTCTTATCTCTTGGTTTTCTAGGATGCACTCTTCTCACAGCCTAGGTCAAGCTTGTCTCCCAGTCACTGGTCCTTAGCAGGTTTTTGAGTTGCCTGCAGGTCTTTTTAGTGATGGTGTTTCGCTCCCTAGCTTTTCGAGTTGCTTTCCTAGAGATCTTGTGAAGTTTGAAGTCTTTGTGCTAGTTTTGTGGAGTCCTAGGCTCATTTGGCAGATATCCTCTCAAATCTTTTAGACCCAACAAGGTTTGTCACCTTGAGAAGCGTGTTAGGGATAATTTATCCTTATGGGTTGGTTTGAGGGGGAGTTTGCTCTTTTTGCATTCATTGCACCATAATGCATTTTACAATTCAGCATCTTGCATTGTAATATAACCTTGTGGAGCTTTGATTATTATCTATGTATGACATGATTTCATACTTTATACCCTGTCATGTCTTGTGCTAGTTTGCTAGACTTCTTTTGTGGCTTTTTATGTATAGCTTAGTTTTTGCCATGCTAGCTTTATTATTTGTGAGCAAACTGAATTATAATATGACTTGTTGGATCTTGTGACTAGTTTTACTTTAGTGATCCTCTCATGATTCATGCCATGTCATATATGCTTAATTGAGTTTTGAACTTATTCTGAGTTTTAAATTGAGCTATGATAATTCTTAAGTCAAGCAAATGAAAAATGAGCTTTTATGTGCGAAAAAACTGATCTCACCAATTCTTTCTCATGAGACGGCTTGCCATTGCACTAGGCATGAACTCAGGGGGAGTTTTGGATGACCCAGACTATTCTCTTAAGCTTTTGTTGCTTGGGATGGTCGTAGTGAGGCTTGAGATCTAGCACAATGCTAAGAAAATAAATTGGCAATTGGTTGAAGCTTAGAAGGCAGTTGTGGATGGCTCCTAGTCTAGGACTTGCTTTACTAAGATAAAACCAATCATTTTCAGCAAAGTGCTCAATGTGCTAAATTCTAAATGCTTGATCAAATTGTTTCAAATCTGAATGCTCAAACTTGACTCTTTTTCTAGGTTCTGGCTCAATCTCGCTTATAGACTTGACCTAACTTATTTTTGGATACCTTTAGTTAAACTATGATCTTGAGCACCTTGTCATGTTGTCGATTCATTTAATCTCAGATTATTGCTATTTTGGCCTTAGTTTTGCTGTACATGTTTTGCCATGATTGAATATAGGTTCTTCACATAATATGGCTTGGTGTAATACTTGTACAGTCTTCATGGATAATCTTCATGGCTCCTTTTGCTCAAGTAAAAAAAAATTGAAAAAAATGAAAAATGAAAAATTGCAGCCATTTCATTACATTTATGATCTATCTTCTTCCATGCACCTTGATGAATCCATTGTCAAAGGGGGAGAAAGATTGGTCAAAAATGTTGTTTTAGAGCTTTTCATCTCAATGATCAAAGGTCAAATAGAACAATTGTTCTTTCATATGGACCTAAGTGAGATTTTTGGCTATTCTTTGGAAATTGAAGCTTTTGTGCTTTCTTTTGCCTTATCTCACTTGCTTATGCTATTCTGAAGCCAGCTTGGTCATTTCCTTTGCTTTTTCTTGCATTTGGACCAAGTTGTGCCTTTGCGCGAAAACTGCAAGTATTTTACTTTTCAAACCACAAAACTACATTTTCTGAGAAATTGCCAATGTGTTCATCAAGGGGGAGATTGTGGATATCATGTGGATATGCCCATGATCTTAGGATGATGAAACAATTGGCAATGTTGCTTTTGGTTTGAAGTTTCACGCGTTTTCGGCAAAGTTAATAGGCTGATCTTTAGCCATTTTGGGAATTTGGCTTTGGGATAGATTGAGTTCATAGGCTATAGTGCATATGTGTTGCATATTGCATGTTTTGAGCTAACGTGGGTCAAGTTGTGAAGAACTTGTTCCCGGATTCGTGTTTGCTTATCTGTTACTGTGCAGGTAGCTTGCAGGTCAATGACGGTCAACGGCGAGGAGGATCGGGACTAAGCTTGGAGAGCTGAGGTCCAGAACGATCATGGATGCCGGGTGAGGTCAAGTGACGCAGGCGTGGCGCAGAATGGACAAGGATGACCGAACGGGCAGTTCGGTGTGATTGGTTTGATCAAGTGGTGCGGGGGTCGGTGCAAGTGCCAAGGTGGTCCGGTGGGAACCGGATGGGAGAGACTTGCCGACACGTTGAGAGCCACTGGATCAACCTACACGTGGCGAAGCAGGCGATTGCTTCAACTGGATTGGACTCGGTCTTCGGAAAAGATCGAGAAGGGGTATTTTGGTAATTTTACCAAATACCGCTTTGGTGACCTAATACCAACCCGTGACGCAAGACAGTGCGTTAGGAAGTGGATTAAATCAAGAGAATTGAAGACGACGCTTTAAAATACATGCGTGTGTGTTCTGTTGATGTTGGGCCTTAAGTGAGCCCATTAGGTTTGGTAGCTGCCATATAAAAGGAGTGAATGGATCCTTAGGGTTTTCAGAGATAAAGCGGTAGGTGCATGACCGCCGAAAATTAGAGAGGCAACATGAAGGGTTGGTCGGTGTGTGACAACAAAAAAAGGAAGCAGGTGTTGGCGGCCGGTTTGAGCCCGAGAAAAATGAAGCCGGTGGCGGCGCCCCGCAGAAAGGCTGCTCCCAAAAATCGGACATGAGATCTGTGGCGTACGCCGAGAAATGGAGTCTGTCTTTGGCGCACGCCGTGAGAAATGCAAAGATGTGGCGACTTGTAGCCCGTGAGAAAATCGAGAGTGTGGCGCTATGTGATGTCCAAAAAAAGATTGTAGCTCTTGGCCGCACCTTGTAGCGCCTGCAGATATCTATGCATCGGCCTGGAAACTTGTGGCTATTTTAATATCTTAGCCTCTGCTGTTTTTAGCTTATTTAATTGCTTGCGTGTCGGTTTGGTCTTGTGTGTTTGGCTGCCATCTGATCCGATTTCTGCTTCGATTTGTGATCTTGATTCCTTTGCTGTTGTTTATCTGAGCTCATGCGTGTGAGTTCTTGATACAATCTGTGAGCCGTGTGCCCCCAACAAAAAAATTGATGCACCCGTGAGGAAAGGAGAAGCCCAGTGTGGCGGCGGCGTCTCTGAAAAAAAAAAAAGATCGAGGTCGCGGCGGCACGATTCTCGGTAGAAAAGAAATGCTTGACGGCGCGTTGTTCGATCCTGAAAAAAAACCGGATCTGTGGTTTTAATCTCCAGCGTTTTGAAGTTTCATTTGTTTATTGCTAGGCTTCCTTCTTTGGTCCGACTAAGTTTGGTTTGGGATTGAAAAAAACGGGAGTCCCTGGCGGTGCCCTGGTTTCTGCTGGTTCTTTGCGTGTGGAGCGCTTGGAAAATCCCGAGTTGGTCCCGTAGAATCAGGAGTTTGGCAGCAGTCCGTCTCCCTCGCAAAAAACTGGAGCTGGTGGCGGCTGCTTGAGCAGTGCCTGTAGACAGCCCGAAAAAACAGGAGGGTGAGGCGTTGGCCTGTGTGCCCATGTTGCCCGCAGAGTGTCCTGCAAAAACCTGAGTTACGGCAGCTTACTGCTTGTTGTGTATCTCGAATTTCTGCTTTGATTGTGGATTCTCAGCATTTTGGTTAATGCATGTAAGAGGACATAGCTGTGATTGATTGCCTTTTAGTTTTCTTCTTGCGTGCTGTGATCGAATCAGTTCTGGTTATCTTGGCTTCGCCCTTCCGTGTGCTGTGCCGGTTGCTATTTGGTTTTGGTGATTGCCTTGACTGCTTGATGTTCGATTGAAGTTCTGATATTGATTGCCATCAGTTTACTGTGAGCATCACTGCTTCTGTCCATGGTGGTTTGATACGGGCCACGTTGTGCGTGTGGTCTTGAGATGTTTGTAGTCTTGAGCTTCGGGGTTTGATCAGATTCAACACATGTCATCCATTATGCCTGTATACAGATTTTCATAGCTCTTTAGCTATTGGAGTGAAAGTAGTGTTGAGTTTGATTGAGGAGAAAAATAGAAAAAGCGTCTATTCACCCCCCCTCTAGTCGCCTTTCCGGTCCTACAAGTTTGAATAGAGGTCCACTTTTTTTACACTAGAAAATGCTTATAATTTTGGTATTATAATTTTATTTAAGTATTAGCACATCCCAGTACCTCCTTGAATTATTTCAGGTTTTTATGATTTTTTTTTGCTATTTTATAGATCCCGGGTCTCTTCGGTCCGTTCGATCGGAATCGGACGGTCCCGATCGGAGAAATGTTGGATCGTCCGAACGTCTCCTCCGATCGGACCGCTCGATTCCGACGGACGGTCCAACAGCCTAAACTCTTAAAATGAGCGATGGAGCGTATCACGCATATTTATTATTTAACCGCTCAGGATACATAATCACTGCACGGTTCGATAGTAGAACCGTTTGTGATATCTTCAGATCACGAGCGGTTCTACTATGGAACTGCTCAGGATTATGTATCAAAGACGGTTCGTAATATGAACCGTCTGTGATAGGCTGGCACTATAAATGCTTGGACCCAACAGACCCCCTGCCCATTCCCATTTGAGCCACCACCCAGGTCCTCCCCCACTGCCACTAGGTCCTCCCCCATTGCGCCGCCGACAGAGAAGAGAAGGAAGGGAAGGAAAGAGGAAGGGAGGAGAAGGAGAGGAGGAAGGGAGGAGAAGGAGAAGGAGAGGATTCTCGAGAGATATTTGGTATTTTCGTCGTGAGCTCTGAGGGTAACGATCTATAACCCTTTATGTTTGCTATAAATTAATCGCTAATTAATCAATTTAAGTATGTTTGGTAAATAGAAATAGTACGTATTTGTGGTTTATTAATCTAATTTGACACTAATTTGTTACATGCGAAGCGTAGATGGACCGAAACTGGATGTACGGTGTGAACTGTGTGAGTGAAGAGTACATTAATGGCGTGCTTGCTTTTAGAAGAGCCACCGAAAGGTGATATGTTGAAGAAGGATAAAATTTATGTATTGTCCATGCATTGATTATGTAATCAAGATGTTTAACAACCCGGTGCAGATCAAAGCACACTTGATTCGAAGGGGTTTCAAAAAAGGGTATACATGTTGGACCAGTTACAGTGAAGAGCAGATTATACAGGAAGTTAATAATGACGGCATCGCCGAGTAAGTCAACGATATGCCAGATGTGGACTGTGCTTTTGATGAGGATAGGTCACACGATGACAATCTGGATCAAATACTACGCGATGCAGAAGAGAACTACAATGAGAGAGAGAGTTTTGTAAATTCGAGGGCTTAATGGAGGACTCGGTGAAACCTTTGTTCCCTGGCTGCAAGCTGGAATACATAAAGTTGTCAACCATGATTGAACTACTGAAATTGAAGGCAAACAATGGTTGGTCCGATAAAAGTTTCACGGCATTGTTAGGTCTCCTAGCAGACATCTTTCCGGAGGAAAACGTGTTGCCCAGCACTGCCTACCAAGCAAAGAAGGTTCTTTGTCCATTGGGAATGGAAGTAGAAAGAATACATGCATGTCCGAACGATTATATCCTCTACCGTAAAGAATGCAGACATGCATGTATATCCCGTGTGCAAAGCATCCCGATACAAAGCGTGAGAATACTGCTAAGGTGAAGTAAGGACCTCCTACTAAGATATTGTGGTATTTGTCTGTGATCCCACGTTTGAAGCGTTTATTTGCGAACCCAAAGAAGGCAAGATTGCTATGTTGGCACTCGGAGGAGCGTAAGAAAGATGAAAAGCTAAGACACCCTGCTGATTCTGCCCAGTGGAGAAACTTTGATCCGAGCTTCGAAGAGTTCGGTGCGGAACCGAGGAACATAAGGTTAGGGTTGAGTACAAATGGAATGAATCATTTCGGTAACATGAGTAGCCGATATAGCACTTGGCCCGTGAAGCTATGTATGTATTCCTCTTTGGCTGTGTATGAAGCGGAAGTACATTTTGATGTCACTACTTATCCAAGGGCCGAAGCAACCTGGAAATGATATTGATGTGTACCTAGCACCATTGTGGAAGATCTTGTGACCTTTGTGGAACAAAGGGGTATAGGTATGGGATACGATAAACGAGAGAACTTCACTTTACGCGCCATGTTGTTCTCGCACCATCAATGATTTTCCCGCCTTGGTAACTGGCTTCAAGCTTCAAGACAAAAGGAGCCAAAGCCCGTCTCAAGACTGCTTAGATGCTACGGAAAGTGTATGGTTGAACAACTCGCGCAAAATTATGTATATGCATCACCGAAGGTTCCTTCCCAAGAGTCACCCATACCGCAAGATGAAGAAACAATTCGACGAAAATAAAGAGGACGATTCAGCTCCAAGGGCTTTTAGAGGGAAAGAGGTCTATGATATGGTTAAGGATATCGATGTTGTGCTTGGGAAGGGACATAAATTAAGAACCCGTCAGAAGAACATCTGGAAGAAGCGGTCAATTTTTTGGAACTTGCCTTATTAGGAGCACTTAGAAGTTCGCCACTGCATCAACGTCATGCACGTGGAGAAGAACGTATGTGACAGCTTGATCGGTCTTTTATTGCACATTAGTGGCAAAACAAAGGATGGTGTTAACGCACGGCGTGACTTGGTTGATATGAACATAAGGACCGAGTTAGCACTGAAAGAGATCGATAAAGGACAAACGTACCTTCCCCCAGCTTGCTACACTCTGTCCAAGGCTGAGAGAAATGAACTACGCCAGAGCTTGCATGGTGTGAAAGTCCTATCTGGTTACTTCGCTAACATTAAGAAACTTGTTTCTATGGAAGATTTGAAATTAATTAGTATGAAGTCTCATGATTGTCTTGTGCTGATGACAGATTTGAAATTAATTAGTATGAAGTCTCATGATTGTCTTGTGCTGATGACACAAATGCTTCCTGTTGCAATTAGGAGTATCTTGCCGAACAAGGTCCGAGTGGCAATCTTGAGACTGTGTTATTTCTTTAACTCAATTGCTCAAAAGGTCATCAATCCCCAAGAACTAGATGCTCTGCAGGCCGATGTGGTGACGACTCTATGTCATCTTGAGATGTATTTTCCTCCATCATTTTTCAATATCATGGTCCATCTCATTGCTTACCTTGTGAAAGAGATAAAGATATGTGGCCCTGTGTTCCTACGTCATATGTACCCATTCGAGAGGTACATGGGCATTCTCAAGTCCTACGTACGGAATCGATCTCGATCGGAGGGCAGCATCATCGAAGGTTATGCAACCGAAGAGGTCATTGAGTTCTGCGTCGACTACATAGCTCAGGTGGAACCGATAGGTGTGCCTCTATCTCGTCACGAGAGAAGATTGGATGGTATCGGGACCATCGGAAGGAAATCAATAACTCCCGATCTGGATATGTACGCTCAAGCCCATTTCACGGTCTTGCAACATATGACCCAAGTGTCCCCGTACATCGACGAGCACAAAGACATGGTACGCCAATGTAATCCGCACGGTCGGAGGTTTGGATCACGAGAGAGCACAACCGTCGGTTCAACGAATGGTTAAAGGTGCGAATTACTAGGAGGTCATCAAGTGATGATACGCTGCTATGGTTGACAAAAGGGCCACAATTTACAATTGTGACATGGGAAGAATACGACATAAATGGGTACACATTGTATATGATATTACCAGATAGGAAGAGCATGACCCGTAACATGGTGTGTCAGATAGATGCGTTTCACGAAGCGATTCAATATCGCCGGGGCACGTGGGTTAAACTCCTACTATGGGTTCGTAGAGGAGATTTGGGAGCTCGACTACGTACTTTTTAAGATCCCTCCGTTTCAATGCCATTGGGTTAAACTTCCGCAAGGTGTGAAGGTCGACAAGTACGGCGTCACCACTGTAGATCTCAAATGTGTCAGATACAAGAACGAACCATTCGTACTCGCTAAGCAAGTTGTTCAAGTTTTTTATGTAACAGACCCAGCAAATAAGAACCGTCACGTAGTTCTTCATGGAAAAAGAAGGATTCTTGGAGTTGAGAATGTCGTGGATGAGGAATAGTACAATCAATTTGACGAGTTGCCTCCTTTCGAAGACGGCATCGGGCTTGAGGAAGAACCCAGTGAGGAAGCTAACTATATGCATGTCGATCATCATGAAGGGCTATATTTTAATTAAGAATTTACTCCATTGTAATTAATTTATTCTATAACATCATGTGTTATGGACTTGTAATCTCTCATATATTTTGATGTCAACGTGGAATTGTCATGTGTTAATGTGTTATGGACTTGTCATTTTTTATATTGATGTCAATGTGGACGTTCATTGCAATGTGGATTATCAAAATGTGTTATGAACTTGTCACCAGGTTCATATGGACTTTTCATGATTGTCATCATACTTATCACCAGGTTCATATGGACTTAACAATCACTTGTCACCGGGTTTTGTTAGGATATCACAGATAGTTCTATTATGGAATTGTCTGTGATAAGGACTCACAGACGGTTCTTAATAAGAACCGTCTGTGAAATGTCCACATCACAGATGGTTCTTTAAAAGAACCATCTGTGATGTGGACATTTCACAGACGGTTCTTATTAAGAACCATCTGTGATTCCTTATCACCGACGGTTCCATGATAGAACCGTCTGTGATTTGCCTTGATAACCCTAGGGCTCGCCCATTCATCTCCCAAGTGTCGCCCATTCATCTCCTAGTGCCCTTAGCCCGCTCAGCTCTCGCTCCTTCGCCTCCTCGACGCCACCGCCCCCGAGATCGACGACGCGGCCGCCGCCTCGACGCGCGGCCTCCTCCCCGTGTCGGCATCCTCCCTCTACAATGGCCTTCTCCCTGCGCCGTCCTCCTCCCCGTGTCGGCGTCCTCCCTCTGCACCAGCCTCCTCCCCGTGCCATCCTCCTCCCTGTGTCGGCCTCCTCCCCTGCACTGGCCTCCTCCCCGCGGCCCCCTCCCCTGCACCGGCTTCCTCCCTCACGCCGTCCTCCTCCCCGTGTCGACCTCCTCCCCTACACCGGCCTCCTCCTTGCACTGTGAGTTCTTGTGTGGCATCCTCTCTGTGAGTATTCCTATATCACGTTTGTGCATCACTTTGGCTATATACTTATGTGCTGGATTGGCTTCAAATTCTGTATTTGATTGTGCACTAAGAGATAGCAAAGTGGTTATGTGGGTTCGGTTGATCAGCTCTGTGATGAATGTCAAATCTAAAATCAATTTGATAATTGGAAACAATCTTGAGCTAAAACTATTGCTTTCTGCTGTTAGGTTTAATCTATAGCTTTATTCCTTTTGGTTGTCAGTTCTACATAGTTCAGATTATCCTTGTATGAGCTAGTTGATATTTGTGAGATACTTACATAGTTATTCTCAATCTGTGGATAAGGCTTATTGCTGAAATGATATTGTGATTATCTTGATATCATTGCCCCGTTCTGTTTTTCATAACAGATTACCTTCTGTTGTCTCGGTGGATATATTCAATCTGTGAACTGAAAGTTTATTTTACTACCGTGAGATAAATTTGACATTCAACAGGAAAGTTTTAGGTTCAACTCAAGATCTGTTTGATAATTGTTAAATTTGATTAGTGAAGATATATTGACTGATGTACTGAGATTGCAAAGGTTAAATCCTTCGCATCCAGCATACTAATAGCATCTTTAACATCAATACTCTGAGCTTTTTGCTGAGTTCTTTAATATACATGTGGTATATGTTGAGCATATTATTCATTTTAAATGACATGGAGATACTTCATCTTCATATGCATATGTTGATTTGGTCATTTAAATGCTTGCAACAATCCTTTAGTAGTATGATCGATCTGTGCCTACAAAAAGATTTCTTTTGGGCAAGTGTACAATTAGTGTTTTTAATCTATTCTCTTGATTGTGTGCCCAGTATGTTTTAACAATGCTTGTGCCTTGACATGTGCAATTATGTATCTGTCTAGAACTCTTCACATGTGCAATTATGTATTTGTCGAGTTAGGATTTCAATTGCCTTAAGATTGACTAGGCATTTGTTATTCACAATAAGACTTCTATTGCTTTGTGGGATATTGTAAATGCTCTATGATGAAATCAGTCATATACTGAAATTGACATTGCAATCTAGTTTAGACTTGAGCTCTAAAAGTATTGTTCAAATCTGTCCGTTGATCTTGAGATAGTAGTCTGTTACTTTTGGATACTTAAAGACCTGTATGGTCTTTACCCTTTTAATGTTTTCCTGTTAAACGCATTGCTCATGCTATTCTATTAGTCCTGAAAACTTGTTGTTGACCTGACTTTAACTATGGTTGTTCACTGTCAGTGAATCAATATTGTTAAATCAAGGTTGTTAGTCTTCTTAATTGCTGAATTGGTGTTATGTTAATTATTTCTAGGATATTTGACAGATTAGAAGAAGTTTTTAGAGCTCAAGGCTTATATTGTTTTGTCAAAGTCAATTAGTGAAGAGTATAGACTGGTTGAGATGGCAAAGACTTGTTCTTTTGCAACTCTCCTTCTGAGAGCACAAACTATCATCAATCTTCTGTGCTTTATTGTTGCATAATTATTTCTGGTGTGATGAATGTTAAATCTTGCAATCCATTTTATTGCGTATGCAACTTATATAGATAGCAAGTAAGCGAGATGGCAGAGGCACCGTCTTCGCCACCGGCACCGACGTCGCCGAATGCGTCTGGATGTCCGACGATAGCAGAGGAAAATCGAAATTGCCTGCGGGCCGACTGATCATCACGGAGGTCAGTGACGTTGGGATCCCTCTAAGTCCCAAGAGATCAGCGGCGAGATTCCGAACCATCTACGGGATACTTGCAAGGGAACGGGTCCCCATCACCACACCAAGCTGGAAGTCTCTGACGGCCGTAGAGAGGCATGTTGTGGACAGAACTTTCAGCCTCGTTCACTATCCCAGAAGCAGACATGGTACGCATGGAACGGCAGGCGTTGCTCGTGATGTGTCACGCATGGAGGACCTTCAAGAGCAAGCTTGTCACGAAGTACGTGAACACGGGTCGGATGCCCTTCACGAAGTATCCATTCTTGACGCGGGATATATGAGACGCTTTTGTGGCTATGAAGATGACGACCGAATTTAAGGAGCAAAGTGGGGCGCACAAAGCTCTCCAAACACGAAACACTCACCCCCACAGACTTGGCACCGCTGGGTATGCGGGTAAATCTGCGAAATGGGCGGCGGAGTATGAGAACACAATCAGGCCATTTCCTAAGATCACAGACCCGCGTGCTCTAAGCTGGTTAAAAGCGAGGGCAAAAGTCTCGTTTTCGGGCAACATCTCTTTCGCAAACCTAACAGACCAGGAAGTGTCCCAAAGTCTGGTAAATATGTCGAACTACCTAGTTGTTAATAAGTCCATAACTTAATAGTGTCTATAATAACATGACGACCTCTTGCAGTATGAATTGACTGTTGAAACTTCCAAAGGCTCCTTCCAATCAGACAGGGAGAATGATATGCTATCTACGACCCTGGGAAACAAGGAGCACCCGGGTCGCATGCGAGGCCTTGGGGTTATCGTACCTTGGAGTTATGGATTCCGAGGCGACTACGACACGTATAGGAGTAGGAAGAGATCCAAGGCCGAGCACGAGGACCGGTTGGTACAGATGCTTACTGTAAAATTTCAAGGACAGATAACACAATTGCAGGATCAAATGAATCAACTTCTGAACCAGTCGCAAGCCGCCCTCGTTATTTTGCGAGCCAGTTCTCCTCGACATCAGAGTAGCGTCGCGTTGAAGAATCTAGACCCGCCATTATGTGTTAATGGAGTTTTGGTGATTAATGATAAACCTAATTGTGAGACTAACACTTATATTTGTTATATCATGTTTAGTCTCATTTGGATATAAAGGTAAAAATAAAAAAGGTATGCATTTCGACATTATAATTCACATATCCTCGAATACATTTAACTTGTGTAGTTAACATATTCTTGTGAGTATATAACACTTGTGTAGTCTAAATATACTTGTATGTGAGTATAGCATAACTTGTGTAGTTCTTGTGTACTCACATATCCTTGAATATATATAACTCGTGCAGTTAATATATTCATGTGTGTATATGAGACATGTGTGCTCATATATCCTTTGAGTATATATGACTTGTGTAGTTATATATATTCATATGAGTATATACAACTTGTGTAGTGCTTATATACTCATACCAATCTATATTCAATTATTTGCTATTGAAGTGATTATCATCAATTGCCAAAGAGGGAAAGATTACGATATCTTGTCCCAAACCATTATGAGCTAATGGTATGGTGTGGTAATTAATGATAATCATATTGTTGGAACTAACATTTTCTATGAGTTGTGTGAAATAGGTTATGTTCCATGTGGTTGACAGTTTGGAATGACATCATGTGTTGATGGTCATCAAGTCAAGAGCTTGGTGTAAAGGATGCATCATGTGTTGATGTGCATCAAGTTCAAGATGAAGAAAATCATCGTGTGTCGATGATATTCATGAAGAAGATATGATCATGTGTTGATCAAGTCAAAAGAAGCTTCATCATGTGTTGATGAAGGGCAAGCAAAGGATGTCATCATGTGTTGATGAGCATCAAGTCAAGAACCCGGAGTTGAAGCAAGGATGTGCATCATCAAGCTTCAAGAAGTTGCTAAAGGCAAAGGTATGGCTAGCTAGGGCTAAGGATGTGATCCTAGTCTTTTACCGGTCTCGGTGTTTGGTTGGGAGACCGGATTGCTAGTATAGGTCGCCGTACTATTAAAAGGGGTCTTTGTCTAGTAGCTTGAGTTAGTCATGTGTTGATATCTCATCTTGGTTGCTCTATGCTCTTTAAAGGATGTTGCTATTTGCGAATGTGTCTTGCAAATAGTTTAAGCTAAGTGCTTATCTGTTGTAGCATGTGACTAGTTTGCAAATGTGTTTTGCAAATAGTTGTAGTCCATGTACCTTATCCTTGTTTAACATGTTGCCAATATTTGTGAATGTGTTTTACAAATAGTTGTGGCTCATGTTTAGTCCTTGTAGCATGTGACTTAGTTTGCGAATGTGTTTTGCAAATTGTTTAAGTCCATGTACCTTATTTCTTGTGGTATTGATTCTAAAAGTTGGCAAATGAGTTTTGCAACTTGTTGAGAATCATGCCTTTGTCTTGTGTTTGCATCACGTATTAATTTGGCAAATATGTTTTGCAAAATTGAGTTGAAACGAATGCAAACTTTGCTCTCTGTTGAACTTCGGTAGTACCGGCATGTGTTGCGCGGAACTACCTCTTTGCGGTATGACCGATGGTTCCTTGGCGGAACTACTGCACCTGTTGAGCATGTGTTGCTCTGAGGTGGTGTGGTAGTTCCGGCGTTGATATTGCGGAACTACCGTGAAGCGGTAGTACCGGCCGTGTTTGGCGGTACTACCGAGGGCGTTCGAGCACCGCAAGATGAGGCGTTAGATCTTGATCTAATGGTCCAGATAGCGTGAGCGTTCGGACCGTCCGAACGGCTTTTGAATCCAACGGTTAAAACCCGTGGTCCGAACGACCCTCTTGATCCCAGCCGTCCACGTGTCAAGATCATGTGTTGGTCTGCGTGCGAGTGGAGCGGTAATACCGGCGCTGTGTGCGCGGTACTACCGCACGTCGGTAGGTCCGGCGTTTTCCGTGCGGTATGGAAATTCCAGTAGCGTTGCAATTTGGGCTTGGCTCGCTTTAGAGTAGCGCGGTAGTACCGGCTCTTTGTGAGCGACGGCTCATGAACTACTGCTCATATGTTGATTCGACGTAAATTCCAATACCAGGGTAATCTGGTCCTTAGCCGATTTTGAGCATGTGTTGCTCTCTTTGGCTAAGAGGTAGTACCGCAATATGTTGGGCGGAACTACCGGTGAAAGGAACGACCGCGTATGTGTTGGCGGCTGTTCCGGATCTCTTTGCAACGGCTAGTTTTATAGCCGTTACTGCACTTGCGGTAGTACCGATCGTTGAACGGAGGTAGTACCGATTGTCCCGTTATTTTCTGGGACTTTGCTTCCAACAGCTAGTTTGGTTGTGTGGGCTATATATACCCACCTTGGCCGTGTGTGGAAGGTTGCTGGTTAGATTGTGAAGGACTTGGCATGTGTTGCAAGTGCCTCACTCATTCCTTTGAGCAAGAGCTGCCCTCTCTACTCTAGTGTGCATGTGTTGCACTTAGTGAGTGATTGAGAGCAAAACCCTAAGTGCATGTGTTGCCTTAGGTTGTGGATTTCGTATCCATAAAGCTTTGACACTTGATTGGTTCAAGTGAAAGTTAGAGACTTGTTACTCTTGGTGTTTGCCGACACCTAGACAGTGGTGGTGGCGTCGTTGCTTGGGTGAGCTTCTCAAAGAAGATTGTGAGAAGACCAGGCGGTTTGTGAGTGGTGTGGTGCTCGCCATCTCCGGAGTGGAGCAAGAGCAACCCTAGTGAAGCGAGGTGTTGATACCTCGGAGGAATGCTTAATTGTGGAGCCGCCCAATTGGTTTGGGTTTCTCAACGTGATTAGGGAGACAAGCAAGTCTCCGATCACCACGGAAAACATCGACGTGTCATTGTGGTTTGATTACTTGTGCTTTACATTGTGCAATTTACATTCCTGGTATTTAAATTGCTTAATTGTATGTGTATGATTGCTATCATTTATATAGTCTCATATTATTGGTGCACTTAGTTGAACCTAGTTGATTTAGGCTTTAATTGTGCAAAACCGTATTTGTATTAGCTTCCGCATTAGAAATTGGTTTTAGCCAAAGAAGTTTTAAAACGCCTATTCACCCCCCTCTAGTCGGCCACCTCGATCTTACACGCGTCCACGCATAATTCTGAACATGATGACGTCCAATTACCTATTGACGATATCAAGGTAATGTACATATCTGGAATACTCAAAAGATAGACCTATAGGATGCCTTAGCTAACTGTGTATCATTTTGTAGGAGCTGACGCCCTGCAAGCTCCAAGTGAGGATGGTTGGGTCTATTTCTATTGAGGTCAAGGAGATGGCGATCCATGCCAGAAGGGACAAAGAAGACGGTGCTCAAATTTAAGCTTGAGGTTACGCTAGGGTCCAGGTGGATATGGTACATGACAATTTCATGGCCGTCCCACTGGAGATTCGCCCAAACGAAGACATCAGAACACTAGGGGATGCCATGCACACTTTTATCTAGTAGCCCAAGAAGGTCATCGCCCTGGACTCAGTAGTGCCACGATCTCGACATGACCATTCCTCTCCAACGGGACCCTCGATGACTCCACCTCATCCTTCGCCTCAGAAGGCCACGTCATCAGTTCCCATGGAGAAGACGCCGAAGGAACAAGAAAAGCATGCTGCCGTATCGGTTACCGAGTAGCGGGCAAGTCGTTAAGGCCAAATCGAAATCGCTGAACATTAAGGTGCCTCCCAATCCCTCGAAATACTCCATCGAAAACCGCAGTTCGGCCACAAGATTAACCCGCTGGATTAGGTTGTCAGGCTTTGCATCTCTGGTACATGCGGAAGACCGAAAAGAAGGGGTGCGAGACTGGAATCACAGTCAGATACAAGGATGAGCATTTCTTCAACGGGCCGCGCCACTTCGTCGTGGGCTTCAGTGACTTATACAACTTATTCAACCTTATTGCCCTCGACGCCTCGCTTCTACGATGTTGGACACTGTAAGTGTGTACAATCAAGTTCTATATTCACGTAATACCAATAAATATCACAAGTCATTGCTTATGTACAGATACATGATGAAAAAAGCCCAGGAATGGTCCGAACCGGTGGGTTTCCTCGACACACACATGGTCTCTATGCAAACCATCAAAACAGACGCATCCTTCGTCGAGAAATACATAACAGCGGGATTGCTTTGTCAGAACAACAAGGACTACATACTGGTGCCCTACAACTAGGGGTAAGTGCTTCACTACTTGCTATATAAATTTCATTTGTACTTTATACGCAGCACGAACTTAGGTTTAATGACTATAGCGACATACATGAGTAGGTATCACTGGATCCTTTTAGTCATTATACCAAAGGGGAACAAGGTAATATACCTTGATTCTCTAATCAGCAAAGAGCACGACTTCAGTATTCTGACAGAAATACTCGACAACTATGCTCATTTCCTCCACACATAACTCTATTGTAGTCTTCCTTCATTTGACATGGCCGAGGATAACTTTTTGGAATCATGTAGGTCATTCACCGCCTATGTTGATGAGGGAGGACTATACAAGGGGGGATCGAACCACACACTAACACACAAGACACGATTTCCGGTACACGCTACAACACAATAATGCTATATCATACTTCCTAATAATGCGTCTCGAACTGACTATACCTATATATGTAATTCTATTTTTGCAGTGCCACCAGCAAAAAAATGATGAGCTATGTGCATTCTCCGTATGTGCATTCTCCGTTTGCCATCATATGAAGCAAATCATTTGTGCTAAGACGAAGGATCCTGATGTTTGCCAATATCGAAATAATTATTTCCGAATTATAAATTTAAATATATATGCTTACCACTTTACTCTTGCTAGCGACAGGACTTGATGATAGAATTAGATGCACTGCTAAGTAGAGAGATCGTGGACGCTCGAGGAAGCTCGCGCCTTCATCAAGAAAGATATCATTAAACCCAACGGAGACTTTCACTCCGTCGCCGACCCAAAGTTTCACCCCGTGGACCCCTCTCAACCACGTGCAAATCCAATTGTAACTATAGCGAGAATACTTGAACAAATTCTTTTGTAATTTATTTTGAGTAATGATCACTTTGAGTTGTCAACAATTGATTATCTGTGATGTATCTGTTTTCTGCATGCTTGTTTTCAGACGGCATGGCTAGCAATTCCTGAGGCTAGCCAAAAATTAAAAAAAAAAGTTAGGGTAATGAGCTATCACAAACGGTTTTTTTGTTGAAACCGTCTGTGAAGGCAATGGTATCACAGACGGTTTCCATTAAAAACCGTCTGTGAAGGCAATGGTATCACAGATGGTTTCCATTAAAACCGCTCAGGATCGTAGCATATCACGAGCGGTTTTAATGGAAACCGTCTATGATACCATTGTCATCACAGATGGTTTCAACAAAAAACCGTCTGTGTTATGACGTATCATAGACGGTTTTTGAACCATCTGTGATAACTGACATTATCACAGATGTACAAATTTAGACAGTTTAAAAACCGTCTGTGATGACGGTTCCAAACCGTCTGTGATGAGGCTGTATGTAGTAGTGCTAGACCAACCAATGTCTTGACCATAAAGGCAAAAAGAATGAGTATAGCCAGACCAAGTCTGTGAATGTGACCATTGGCGATACCGGAGCAGGGACATCTGGGTATAGTAATTTATCTACTGTTCTTTCGGTTTGTCTTTCCACCGACCGGTGGATTGACACATGGGCTAATATTCACGTATGTGCTGATGTGTCCTTGTTTTCTTCTTATTAGGTCGCTCAGGCTTCCTCTGTGTTGATGTGAAACAGTTCTCATGCCTCTGTTCTTGGTGTTGGCATGGTAGATCTGAAGTTTACTTCGGGAAAGATCGTGCAGCTGAAGAA
The DNA here is from genome assembly GCA_036346405.1 of Phyllostachys edulis. Lineage (NCBI taxonomy): Eukaryota > Viridiplantae > Streptophyta > Magnoliopsida > Poales > Poaceae > Phyllostachys > Phyllostachys edulis. The sequence goes on along the minus strand of CM070549.1, from coordinate 58,216,077 downwards.
CGTGCAACATGTCCCCTCAATAAATAAGAATCTCGTCAGTGGCTCCCTTCTATGTAGAGAATGGTATAAGTTGGTTTTTGAGTCAAATAAAGTAGTCATTTCTAAATTTAGACACTTTATTGGAAAATGCTATGATTGCGAAGGCTTATTCCGCTTTTCCCTTTCAGATTTCTGTAATAAAGTTGTGAACCATATTTGAGATCCAAATAATAGGGATGAGGCCAATGTTTGACACTGAAGTTTGTGTCACATAAATTGTATGTCTCAGCTATTCAATCTGAATTTAATTCCGAAACTCTCTATAATCAAATGTTCTAAATGCCAAACTTGTGTGCAAGCAAAACAACCTCGCAAACCTCATAAAGTTGTGGAGGAAAGAAATTTGGCAGCTTTAGAACTCATACATTCAGATCTCTGTGAAATGAATGGTGTGTTGACAAAAGGAGAGAAAAGATATTTCATGACTCTAATTGATGATGCTTCTAGATATTGTTATGTGTATATGTTGAAAACAAAAGATGGGGCTCTAGACTACTTCAAAACTTATAAGGCTGAAGTTGAGAATCAACTAGAAAGAAAAATCAAAAGACTTCGGTCAGATCGTGGTGGAGAGTGTTTCTCAAATGACTTTTTCCCAATTCTGTGTAGAGCATGGAATTATCCATGAGAGGACACCTCCCTATTCACTTCAATCCAATGTGGTTGCTGAAAGAAAGAACCGCACGTTGAGTGACTTGGTTAATGCCATGTTAGACACTGCGGGTTTATCTAAGGCATGGTGGGAGGGGAGGCTGTACCGACCTCGAATCATGTCCTAAATAGAGTTCCTACTAAGAATAGTGAGATTACTCCGTATGAAGGATGGAAATAGAGAAAACCATCACTGTCCTACTTGCGCACTTGGGGGTGTCTAGCAAAAGTCAACGTACCGATAACTAAAAAGCGCAAACTTGGACCGAAAACTGTGGATTGTGTCTTTCTAAGATATGCTCATTGCTGTACTGCCTATAGGTTTCTAGTAGTTAAATCTGAGGTATCTGACATACATGTCGATACAATAATGGAGTCTCGAGATGCTACATTCTTTGAGAATATATTCCACATGAAGGATATGCATAACTCTACTAGTTAAGCAAATGATTTAACTCCTGAATCCATAATTCTCATTGAGCATTCCGAACACACACACACGAACAAATCCTTGAGAAGGATGATAGTATTGTTCCTTGAAGGAGCAAAAGACAAATGATTGAAAAATCCTTTGGAGATGATTTCACCGTATATCTTGTGGATGATGTTCTCAAATCCATTTAAGAGGTATATGCATCTCCTGATGGAGAGCACTAGAAGGATGCGGTCCGTAGCGAAATGGATTCTATTCTCGCTAATGGGACTTGGGAAATCACTAATCGTCTATATGGTTGCAAGCCAGTTGGATGTAAGTGGGTGTTCAAGAAAAAACTTAGGCCTGATAGTACTATTGAAAAGTACAAGGCAAGGCTTGTGGCCAAGGGCTATACTAAAAACGAAGGTGGAGATTTTTTTGATACTTACTCACCCGTTGATAGATTGACCACTATACGGATACTACTATCCTTGGCCACCTCACATGGTATTGTTGTCCATCAAATAGATGTTAAGACAACTTTCCTCAATGGGGAGTTAGATGAGGAAATCTATATGGAACAACCTGATAGTTTTGTGGTAACCGATCAAGAGGGCAAGGTCTATAAGTTACTAAAATCTTTATATGGGCTCAAGCAAGCAACTAAGCAATGGCATAAAAAGTTTGATAGAACTTTAACATCTGCGGGCTTTGCAGTAAACGAAGCCGATAGATGTGTTTACTACCGCTATGGAGGGGGTGAAGGAGTTATACTGTGTTTGTATGTTGATGACATACTTATCTTTGGAACAAGTCTTAACGTGATTAACGAGGTTAAGTCTTTTCTGTCCCCAAGTTTTGACATGAAAGATCTGGGAGAAGCTGATGTAATTCTAAACATTAAGTTGATCAAGGGTGAGGATGGGATTACACTGCTGCAATCCCATTACGTGGAAAAGGTCTTGAGCCGTTTTGGCTATATGGATAACAAGCCTTCTCCAACACCTTATGATCCTAGTCTAATACTTCAAAAGAATAAAAGACTAGGAAAGGATCAGCTGAGATATTCCCAGATTATTGGTTCACTCATATACTTAGCTAGTGCTACCCGACCTGACATCTCATTTGTTGTAATCAAATTTAGCTGGTTTACCTCTAATCCGGGAGATGATCATTGGCGTGCGCTTGAGCAAGTCATGCGCTACTTGAGAGGTGCGATGAGTTATGGAATTCAATATACCGAGTACCCTAGCGTACTCGAAGGGTATAGTGATTCCAATTGGATATCTGGTGCCGATGAGATTAAAGCTACGAGTGGATATGTTTTCACTCTAGGCGGTGCTGCTGTTTCTTAGAGGTCTTGCAAACAGACCATTTTGACGAGGTCAACCATGGAAGCAGAACTCACAGCATTGGATACAGCCACTGTTGTAGCAAAATGGCTACATGAACTCCTGATGGACTTACCGGTGGTTGAAAAAACGATTCCGGCCATCTTGATGTACCGTGATAATCAAATGGTTCTCGTTAAAGTGAACAGTGCAAAGGATAACATGAAGTCCTCTAGGCATGTAAAAAGACGATTGAAATCTGTAAGAAAATTGAGAAATTCTGAAATTATAGATGTGGATTATATCCCAACAGCTAAGAATATGGCAGATCTCTTTACAAAGGGTTTATCACAGAATGTGATATATCATGCATCGAAGGAGATGGGAATGAGACCTATGTGAGTTACACCATAGTGGCAACCCAACCTATATGATCGGAGATCCCGTGAAATAGGACCTGGAAAAAAAAACTGTTTGGTTAACTGAAGGAGTACATTCTATAACCCACTTCACTGAAGATGCCGAACTCTCAAATCTGTATAGTAGGATGACTTTGTCTTAATGTGTTCTGTGGCTTTAAATAGCAAAGATGCTACCCTACAGAGCATTCTTGAAAGAACACACCTATGTGAGCCTGACTGCTAGTCACAGTATGTGAGAAATGGGTACTCTCTAAGAACCTCATGAAGAGACACCGGAATATAACTTATATACTCCACCCGAGGGGTAGCCTATTGGTAGCTTAGTATCAGTTAAGGCTTTAGGTGAAACTCATTCACGCAAAACTGCCAATTCAAGGCTTAGTCTATTGCGTAGTTGTGAATGAATGTAACTTAAAACTCTAGGTGTATGTTAAACCCTAACAGGTCTCCACTAAAAAACTGGTATATTAACAATGCTTTGGAACAGAATGCAAACTTTGTGAGCCTTTGGGATCTGGTAGGGAATTGTTGGAATTAAAAGGGCCTTGGCCCATTCCTTTAAACTTTAATTCCTAGGAAAATCCCAAAGGTCCAGTCATGCATGGTGGCATGTGGGATACCTTGGTCCGATATTGCTAGCCAAGGTGGAGAGACACCACCTTATAAGGCGGATCATGTCTAGCCTTGGTAAAGCAAGAGAAAGGAGGACTACATGCGTACGCTCACTCGCCTTGCCTCGCTAGGCTAGGCCAGGCTTTGCGGGCGCGCGACGTGCGTGTGAATGGTGCGGTCGTTTCGGGTTTGGTCGTGGGTCCAGACGCAGCTTTCTTTTAAAATTTTGTTTTGCCATGCAATCCTGTCAGAATGGAAAGAAACACTCTGATTACGTGGCTTTAATTGCGATTAATGAGCGCAGTTTCTGATTGCCTTTTCCTAATATGAGGGCTGTTTCCTTCTGCTGTCTTTTTAACTAGAAGACTCTGCCTGTCTTCTTTCTGCATCGTGAAACACATCAGTGCGAGAGTTGAACATGTTCTCGAGAGCGCTGTGCCGCTAATAACTGCTCTGTCCCTGCACCTGGCGTGCACCAGTGGTGGGGAGAGCATATCTCCGGAACCGTCGTCCTTGCGATCCTGTATGGGAGAGGGCGAATAAGGTTTTTGAGAAACGACTACGCGACTGCTCCCGTTCCCTGCATCATCTACATCGGCATCTTCTTCATCGGCGACGTCCTCTTCTTCGTCCCTGCGACACTCTTCGCTTCACATCGATAACATCTAGTACTCCGAACTTACTTCTGATTGTCAGTACGAACATATACGTTATGTTGTTCGTATTGCTTATCGTCATAGTTTATTTTCTTGATAAGTTTAGTGCTCATGCTATTTCTGTAGTCATGATTTATTTGCGGAATCATGTAATCACTAGAGTGCTAAATAATCTAACAATGGGTGGGAATGGTGCCTGTAGAGGTGAATACGGAATAGTGTCATGTCGTTGTCTCGTTCCTAGACTCTTAGTCATTGTCATTTGATGAGAAAATCACATGTGAAAAATCGGAAAATCAATCGGTACTGCAGTTTACTGGTAGTATACAACACCCGGAGCTATTAGGAACTCTACTATAATACCCGACGGAATCCAATGCGTTATTTTTCAATCGAGCGGTTGAGGTTGGTAGCGGTGGAGGAAATGTATCAACTGAGATAAAAGAATTTTTAATTTTGATTGTTGTTTTGTGAATAAATAAGCCAAGGTGACCTTGAATACGACGGGAACACGGGTTCTATTGCTCCTGTAGCAAATCAACCAACTTTGGTGCACTAATTAATTATCTACAGCTCGATCAACCGGACATCCGGACATAGCTTGAACTATTTTCACGACTACTGTGCTTCTCTCCCCACTTTGTTTTTGCATGAACTTGTGAGGCTAGCTGTGGTCTCACGGGACAGAAGGAACATGAACGTTTTTCTTGGACTAAAAATCGCATCTTCTTCGGTTCTTCTACACCTCACCCGCCATGTTTTCCCCTCAGATGGGGGAGCCAGGAGGAGCCCAGGAGGGGCGACAAAACGATCAACACTGTCGAAAGCAGTCTTGTTCTCTTCCGCGTGGCAGCACTCGGACGTGTGTGGCGTGGCTATTGTCTGCTTCCTTTGTTTTCCGTCTCGGCAGCGCGATGGATGCCGCCGATCTGCGCCTTTGTTCGCTAGCGCTGTATTGACGCGTACAGCCGGCAGGAGCCGCTGCCGCGTTTGGATCCAAGGGGAAGGGGAGATGATGCATGGTAAGTTCTGATTCCTGGAGGGAACCCTATGCGTACTGGATTTTCTCCGACGTACGCGCACGACCCTACTCAGAGACTCCAAAAAAACCAAATATTCCAGACAGAATTGTGATGGTTCGTTCGCGTGTGCAAATTGTTCTCTTCTCCCGGGTAGCAAAACCCTTCTCCAAAAATAGAATGCATGTCCTAGCTTAACTACCCGATTCTAAGGCACGGCTAGGTTTTGCGTTGTTACTTAGTGCAACAGAGTTGTATTTGTCTCTCAACTTTGTTTTGTTGAGATGTTACGTACTACAGTACACTACAAAAACCAAACTTGGTTACACCAGGCGGTTCACTTTTTTTGTCTTTCTCTCTATCCTTGCCCCCGTTTTTACAGTAACACGCACTCGTACGACTAGTACTCCAGCGCAAATCATTACGGACATTAATGCAGTTATAATGGCGCAATCAGGACAAATCACCGAGCACCACACACACAGAACTCGAGAGCCGCAGTGCCGCACCGCCACTGCCACTGCAGCCTTCCATAATTAAGTAATCTTCGCCACAATCAATACCAAAACCTACCACGCCTTGTAGCTAGCAATCCAGCCCAGCCCAGCCCTGCCACATTGTGCATCATTCTACTACGTGCTGGACTCCATTAAACGAACGCCTCGGGCACCCCGTGTGCAGTAATGGCTGACGGCTTGTTTGGTTCCTAGTCAAACACTGTCATACTCTAGCTTAAGCAAGTTTGATTGAGTTGTATCTATAATAATTCATATCACTTGTTATTAAAGGATAGACACATCAACATTTAGGTGATATAGAGGAGAGAATGTGAGGTTGTTTCTAGATGAAGAAACAAACAAGTTGTTGGTACTAAGACACAAGAAACAACAAAATAGCTATTAGAGACTTATTTGTTACCTTAAAAAATATTTTGTGGGTAGCAATTAAAGTCTTAGATACAAATTTAAGAAACAATCTATTGGAAGACTTGTTTCTTTTTTATTAGATTGGGTACTCTCTCTCAACAAATTATTGTAGATGCTAAGTGTTCTTTAATTTGTAGCCACACCTTTTTCTACTAACCAGGTCTCATCAGTGACTAAAAAAATATATAGTAAGATTCTTTTTTCTAATCAAAGTGTGACTTCAATTTCCATGACCTAGTCTAAAGCGAGTTTGAAAAAAAATATATAGCAAACTTCGACAAACCTTAGTATACCAATCAAACAGAACCCTAATTATTCATGCGCCGCGCTTGCGGGACGCGAGCAACACCGTCCGTCCGGTGCGCGCGCACGGCAGGGCAAGCTGCAACGCCTTTCGTTCGTTCGTTCGCTCGCGCGCGCGCGCTGCCATGCCTGAGGAAACGGCAGCAGATTGCGCCACTCGCGGGGGGCATCTGGCGAGCGCGAGGGACCGGCCGGCCAGCGCGCGCGGCCTCTGGCTGGCTCGCTTTTCTTCGTGCCATGCTGGAGCGGAGTGGCTTTTTTGATTTGTTATTACTGCCTGGGTCTGGGTGGCAGTGCCGCGCGCGCGCGGTGTGCGTGGGTGCGGCGTATTTGGTGGTTGTGGTGCGTGGAGATCTGGGAGATCGTCTCGTGCACACGCTCAATGATGGCAGTGCAGCGCCAGTGACAGCTATTCTTAGCTCGCGCCTCTAGGATAAGGACCCGGCCGGCGCGGCGGCCCCCCTCTGGATTTGCCGATCACCCGCCCACTCATTGCACGCTACGCCCAGCCAGAGATGGTGAGGGAAATTGATTGTATATGATCTCAACCTCTGATCACGCAAGGTGTATTTACTCATTGTGTTTTCGACTGCTGCGCTGATTGTCATCACAAGTATATGTGCGAGTGTGTACTGCATGCACTTGTATGTCTACTCCTAGTCTCCTACTTTGGTTCCAGTAATTCACCTGGAATGTGCTTCGTATCGTATGGATGCAGCATGACAAGGTAGCGATAGGAGTTCATAAATGAAACACCGGAAAGGTGGATCCAGCCGGTGTCTATACAGCAGAACGATCTGCCCTACGAGATCTCACGACATACATTACATACGCTAAAATGCACATAACTGTAGTGCTACTACTACATGCCGGCCGTTGCATCTCCAACGATAGGTGTGTACGAGTACGCGAAAGAGCACATCCTTTCGGCCTCGATCAGGTAGCCGGCCGGGCGGTGCGTACGTGTACCCGCCGGCTTGACAAGGCGATCAGCATTTGCAAACACTGCAGGCACGTAAAAGCCGACGGGTCGATAAAAGATTGCGAGAATAGCCCGTGCTTACTGGAGTAGGGCCGGACGGTAACCACGTGGCCGGCGTAGTAGCGTGTACATTCCGGTACATGAGAGGCTGGGCGTGTCGATGGCCTTTATTGCACATGCATGCCTGCGTTGCCTGGGCACCGCAGATGCCGGCCGCGGCGATGGCCCAGACAGGGCTGCCTACAGTAGTACGGTACGGGAAGGGAGCCCCCCGCGCGCCTTTCTTAGCAACGGGAAGGAAGGAAGGAAAGGAACGGGTGGATTTATGTCCTGAACGAACCAGCCGCACATGGGCAATCTCCCTCTCCGCTCCACCGGTGCTCCTCGGTTGTTTCGGCGACGTCGTCGTACGTGTCGCCGGGGGAATCGGTTGAGTTGCATGTGTACGGCTTGTAAACTTGTTCAATTTAACAGCAGCTAAGACTCGTTTTGTGGAGCATGTAGAAATGTACCGCTAAAACAGAGTGCAGTTAGAGTATCTATAACGGTCCACGTCAGCTGTTATTAAGGGGTTGCTATATCAGTATTTAGGTAATATGGAGAAAAGAAGGTGATGTTGTTTCTAGATAAAGAAACTAGCAAATTGTTAATACCAAAACACAAGAAACAACCAAATACTCTATTAGAGACTTAGGGCATGTACAATGGTACAGACAATTGCTGTCTATAACAACTCTCTGTGTCACCTATAGACAACACTAAAGATAGCTCATACAATGGTACGGACAACTGCTGTCTTTTTACTTATCTTTATAGAACACACAATTTTTTTAATGCTTTTCTTATTTTGGGTGCTATAGTCGGCTACAGGATTGTAGACATCATCTTTATCTCTTTTCATTCTCTTTCATCCACGTCAGCAAAAATCCTACGTGGCAGTGACTATAGACGGTTGACATAAACCCATTGTACATGCTCGTACTTGTTACCTAAAAACACGTTTTGTGAGTCCTACTGTCTTAAAGCAAAATATCCAGCAGATCATTGTGTAGCCCGACTTTATTATTGATATAATAAATAAGCTAAAACATGTAGCCCACAAAGTTGTACTTCATTATTGATCATCAAGAATTATGCACACTTGTAGCAACTAAAGTTTTAGACACAAGCTCAAGAAGTAATCGATTGGAAAACTTGTTTCTTTTTATTAGATTAAATAGTCTCTCTCCTCTCAGTAACAAGCTGCTCTTACGTGGGAGGCAAAGTGGAGCTGTGTGATAAGAGGTGGTTTCGCTTTGCCATTGTTAACACGCTGAAAGGTATAAAAGTGACGATCGAACCGAACCTATCGGTGCTACACAGTCTACGCTACATGTCTTACGGAACTGATATTAGTACTTGTATCTGCGATGAGTATGCTTAGGGAACTGTTGATGACTGAGTGATGAGTGCATGTCAGGTGTTACTGTATATGTACAGCGGGTATGCAGGTTTCTGTGGGGTATACATGGCCTACTGTTATGGGCTTCTCTTCACAATTTACATGCATCACAGGCCTGTACCTGGAGCATGGAGCAGCTAGTCGGCTTTGCTGGTTGTCTGACCTCGTCTTCGGCCCATGGAGACAAATCTAGGTAATGGTACTTGTGAATGATCATGATCGCCACCTTATGGTGTTAGCTACCTCAGCTTGTTGCTTGAACTAACTTAACATGGCATCTTCTTCATCATAAGCACATCATAAAGATTCACAAATTTAAGTACAATAGGGGGTTGGCTGTGGTTTGGCACAGTGTGCCCAATAGGTTGGCCTACAAACAGTAACCGAGCAAATATAGGCTGTAGCCTAATATATGTAGCACTTTAACAAGACTTGTTTTAGACTTTAGGTTTTAGCTAGATGCTAATTTGTTACTAGTACAAATTTATTACCTCGGGGTGGTGGTAGATCTAGATTTGATTCGAGGTTCTATGGGGAAATAGATAGAGATAGCTATAGACCTCTAGTTAATCTCAGGGTGGCATGAGGATTCTCGAAGAGAACCAGAGTAGAGAAAAGAATTTTCGTGGAAGGGATCAAAGCAAAGGGGAGACCTGGGGGTTTTGCAGGGAAAGGAGGTTTCATTAGAGGGGGTAGAAACAGATCTAATGTCAAATGGGGGGATTCAACTTCTTTGAGTAAAGGGGAGGATAACAATAAGACTTGGGGTGACATTGGTCCTAACACAGGGTGCTGAGAACTGAAGACAGATGGACTTGTTTTAGATGTTTGCAATTGGGTCATTATCAAGCTAGATACACCAATCCGAAAGATGTAACTTGCATTGCTCAAAATTTTGAGGATCAACTTCTTTGAAATATTCAGGTTCCCTAGAGTCGTCTAAATCTACACGTCAAAACGAGCCGAATTCAAATAAATTCAAAATAACTCCAAATTTAATCATTCTAGTATAGATAGCTAGATCTTGATTTTATATGAATTTAGAAATTTAAATCACTGAAATCGGAGCTCGAACGAAGGTGCACAAGCTCTTGGAAGTTGAAAATGACATGAAATGAAGAAAAGGGGAATTTCCAGATTTATTTTTCTGAGGAAAATTCTTTTAATGCATCACGATGACATCAGCACCAGAATTTGATTTTCGGCCGATTTAAAAACTTGAAGAAAAACAAGGTAATGACACGGGGCGCTGACTAGGCGGCCACGTCGGCTAAAGAGGTGAGGTGGTCGTGACGTGGCCTGCCACATGGCGTGTTGGAAATATGCCCTAGAGGCAATCATAGATATGATTATATTTCATTATGTTCATAATATTGGATAATTTGTTATCTTGTTCCTTGAATGAATCATTGGTTATGAAGATTAACAAGTATGTGACTTATTGGTGAAACTCTTAACTTATATGATGTCATTCTAAATGTATCCTTGGTCGGATGTCAATGGTCGAAAACTGTTGACTCTATTGACATGCACATTGTATTGATTGATGACCATGTTTCACCGGTCATAGATATAAGGATATCGAATCAATAATGTGAACACATGTTAGAGAACATGGGGTTGGATTGACCCACCTTGAGACACTATTGAGATTGTTATGATTCTATGTGTCGTTAGTTGGTCTCAAGCAATGATGATATATAATTCTTAGACCTGAGATCAGCATGGATTCCTACATGTGTAATAGCACTCCTAGGGGTTGCCAATCGCTACTCGTAACTGAGTAGTTATAAAGGTAGCTTTCGGGTATGCTATGAAACATGCGGAGGAATGTGACTGGTCGGATATGAGATTTGCCCCTCCTAACAAAACAAGAGAGATGTCTCTGGGCCCCTCGTTGTGGCCGGATAAAGAAAGTACATGGTCATGCCACTAGTGGTCGAAGTGCTCGACCATGTGAAGTTATCCGACACTCGATCGAGAAAGTATTAAATAGTCCATTGATGACACAACAACTCACCTGGAGTTCAACCAGACATCGTGAGGCAAAGGGAGAATACACGAGTAGGTCGCTTAGTTCGATCAGTTACGGACTGGTCGTATGGAGATACGAGCTGGTCGTAGATTGGTCGAACAAAATCACAGAGTGATCAAAATCTGGTCGTAAGGAGTTACGAATTGGTCATGACCAAATACGAACTGGTCGTATAGATATAGGACCTGGTCGTAGATCATATTGCATAAGGTTTGTCTGATATAATTTGTGTGTATTCGAGAATCGTTATGTCCTGCTAGGAACCGCTAACGACTCGTGATCGGAAAGGGTTTCTGAGTCACAACCGATTACGCACGAACCTACAAGGTCACACACTTAACGGGTTGGAACAAACCAGTACGGATATGATTCGTCAAACGTGTTCGGATAGGATCCGTCATGAGCACTATATAAGGAGATGCATGAGACTGTTGGGAGGGTGGTGGTGAACGGTAGACGAGACACACGAAAGTCGTGAGTTGAGTTATTCCACCAAAACCCTAGCCGTCATCTTCTCGAGAGCTCTGCCATACGACTTGGTGCTAGCACACCAACGTATAGTTGTTCCTTCCCTGGACGTGTGGATACCGTAGAGGCGCTACTGCGGTTGCTGTTGTGCTTGAGGACGATCCGCGATCTTCATAAGGAACTGCAGAGATCGCTGGAGGAAACGATCAACCACGACCACCGCACCGACGTACTCGACGCTGGACGATTGACTACGACAACTACATCGACATGCTCTTCGTTGGACCAGGCTGCTCTAACTCTTCTTCCGCTGCTCTGCACGTCTGGTGGTAACGATCTGTGATCATCTACTTGCTTAGCTTCCTGGTTTGCATGGTAGAAATTTTTGATTTATAGCTATCGTAACATACCCGTAACCCAACATGGTGGCCACATCAGCACCGAGGGCGGCGACGGCACGGGCGCGTAGAGCTCTGGCGCTAGGCGCCACAACGAGGCAGGTGAGTGCATGCAAAAGGAAGATGGGTTGATACCAGTGCTGGCGTACGGGCTAGCTGCGGAGGGGCGTGACGAGGTGGCCAGTGGCGAGGAGTTGAGCGGCGGCGAGATGTGGCTTGCGGTGGCGTTAGGGCTTTGGTGAGCTTTCGGCGAAGGGGAGGGAGGCACGAGTAGAACACGGCCTCGCGAAGCTAGGGGCAGAGACGATGATGCCGGAGGGGCTTCAACAGCGGTGCTATCGCCGGAGGCACGAGCTCCGGCTAGAGCATTTCAACGGCGAAATACGACGGACTCCGAGGGGAGGGAAGAGGAGGATAGGGGGAGGAGAGAGGCGAACGAGGGGCTCCTAGTGCTCCTTCTTATAGGGCACGGGGATGGTCGGCGAGGAGGACGAGCGGCAGGATTCGCGGTGGCCCGTTGGGTCCAATGGCATGGGGGCGGCATGGGCTACCAGAGGTAAGGGCGAGGGTATGGGCGTGCGACGGTGTCAGGGCAGGGCATGGCGCTCGGGATGGGCTCCAAAATGGCGAGGAGATGGGCAGCCAACGAGAATCACGTGCGGGCGCATGGCCCGCATGGGCTCCCAACGGGAGGTAGAAGATGACCAGGCGGGGGAGGCCGACAAAGTGGCCTGCCTATCTGGAGAGAGAGAGAGAGAGGCATCGGCGGGCTAGAAAGCAAAGTGTGGGCGATGGAAGCAATTTGGCGGGGGAAGGAAAGAGGGAAAAGGGGGTGGGTCGACGAAAATATTTGGCCCAAAACTATTTTTCGGATTTTTGATACTTTTCGAATTACAGAAATACTAGAAAACCAATAAGGCTTTTAGAAAATAGTAAAGTGAGTCCAAAAATTAAGGAACAATTCACGAAAATTTCGTAACTTATCACGAAAATTTCGTAACTTATCTTGAACTTAATAAAATTATTTCCAGCTTATAATTGGTAATTAAATTTGCAAATAATTTATTTTGGCTTTAAACTAAATAGGAAAAAACTTTTAAAATTCTAGAAAAATAATTAAATTTTATTTTTAACTGGAAATGAAAATTTGGGTTGTTACAAACCTACCCCCTTAAGGGAATCTCGACCCCAAGAAACAGACTTGGTCAGCAAAAAGGTGGGGATACTTGGTTTTCAAATCTTCTTCTCGTTCCCAGGTGGCTTCTTCTTCTGAGTGATTGCTCCACATGACTTCGCATGAACAGATGATCTTGCTTTTGGTAATACACTCTGTGACATAAAGAATCTTGATTGACTACTCCACATAGGTGAGGTCCTCCTGAAGATCAATGCTCTCAAGCGGTGTTTGCTCTATTAGAACTCGAAGACACATCTTCAGTTGCGACACGCGGAAGACGTCGTGAACTGCAAATAAAGATGTCGGTAGCTCTAACTGATCGGTAACTTCGCCTTTCCTTCCCAAAATCTTGTACAGTCCAACAAATCTTGGTGCGAGTTTTTCTTTGGTCTTGAATCTTCTTAGTCCTCTAAGTGGAGTTACTCTGAGATACATAAAATCTCCTGTCTCAAAGGACAGTTCTCTTCAACGATTGTCAGCATAGCTTTTCTGTTGGGATTGAGCCGCTCTTAGTCGTTCTCTTATCATTCTTACTTTACTTTCAGTCTCCCTAATCAATTCAGGTCTGAAGAACTGATGTTCTCCCACTTGATCTCAAAGGAGAGGGGTCCTACACTTTCTGCCGTACAATGCTTGAAATGGTGACATTTGCAAGCTGGCTTGATAGCTGTTGTTGTACGAGAATTCTGCATAAGGAAAATTCTGATCCCAACTATTTCCATAGTCTATAGCACAGGCTCGAAGCATGTCTTCCAAAATCTAGTTTACACATTCTGTTTGTCCATCTGTTTGAGGATGATATGCTGTACTGAAGTTGAGTCTGGTCCCCAAGGCTTCATGCAGGCTCTTCCAAAATCTGGATGTGAACTGCGATCCTCTATCGGATACTATCTTTTTGGGTACTCCATGTAGACAAATGATCCTAGCCATGTACAACTCTGCTAATTTACTGCTTCTGTAAGTGATCTTGACTGGTATAAAGTGTGCCACTTTAGTCAAATGGTCAATCACAACCCAGATGGAATTATACCTTGATTGGGTCCTAGGCAATCCGGTGATAAAGTCCATGCCGATTTGTTCCCACTTCCATTCGAGAACTGGTAAAGGTTGCAATAATCCAGCTAGCCTATGATGTTCTACCTTAACTCTTTGGTATACATCACATTGTGCAACAAATTTAGCAATCTCTCGCTTCATACTGACCCACCAATACTTTTCCTTCAGATCATAGTACATCTTGATACTTTCCGGATGAATAGAGTAAGGTGATTCATGGGCTTCCCTCAGAATCAACTATTTTGTTTCCTGATGATTAGGTATACAGATGTGGTTCCCAAACCAGATGGTACCATGCTTATCCTCTGAAAATCCTGGGGCTTTGCATCTTCCCATGTTCTTCTTAATTTCCTTAATATCTTTATCTTCTTTCTGATTTTCTTTGATTTAACTATGAATGGTTGGTCGAACTTCTAAGGTGTTTATACAACCCTGGTTGACAAACTCTAAGTTAAGATGCCTCAATTCTTTATACAGTCTTGGCTGACCTTTTTGAACCATCATAGTGTTGCAATACCCTTTTCGACTCAGGGCATCTGCCACTACGTTTGCTTTGCCCGGATGATAAAGGATTCCAAGATCGTAATACTTTATTAGTTCTAACCATCTCTTTTGCCTGAGATTGAGTTTTGACTGAGTGAAGATGTATTTCAAGCTTTTGTGATCCGTGAAAATGTCATAGCGATTACCGATAAGGTAATACCACCAAATTTTCAAGGCATGCACAATTACGGCTAACTCCAAATCATGAGTCGGGTAATTTCCTTCGTGAGGCCTCAATTGGCGAGATGCATAAGCCATGATTTTTTCCTTCTTGCATCATCTAAGGCCCTGACGAGAGGTGTCACAGAAAACCTCAAAGTCCTTATGGATGTCAGGCAAAATCAGCACAGGCGCAGAGACTAGACTTTTCTTCAATTTCTGGAAACTTTGCTCATAAGCATCTGTCCATTGAAACTTCTTCTCTTTCTTCAAAAGCTGAGTCATAGGTTTAGCGGTTTTGGAGAAACCTTTGATGAATCTTTGGTAGTAACCGGCTAAACCCAGAAAACTCCTTACTTCGGTGATGGACTTGGGTTGCTTCCAATCCATTATAGCTTCAACCTTGGCGGGATCTACTGCAACTCCTCCAACTAACACGATATGCCTAAGAAAAGCTACTTGGCTTAGCCAAAATTCACTCTTACTGAATTTGGCGTAGAGCCGCTGCTCCCTGAGATGCTTCTTATGCTCTTCTCCATGTTTTGAGTAGATGAGAATGTCGTTAATGAATACAACCATAAACTTATTCAAGAATTTCATGAATACTTTATTCATCATATTCATGAAATAGGCCGGTGCATTCGTCAATCCAAATGACATTACTGTAAACTCGTACAGTTCATATCTTGTGTTGAAGGCAGTCTTTGGTATGTCTTTTGGTCTGATCTTCAGCTGGTAATAGCCAGATCTCAAATAAATCCTGGAGAAAACACTTGCTCCTTTCAACTAATCAAAGAGATCGTCGATCCTAGGCAAAGGATCCCTGTTCTTGAATGTGACCTCATTGAGTGATTAGTAATCCATACATATCCTCATACTATTGCCCTTCTTTTTGACAAATAGCACCGGTGCTCCCCAAGGTGATGAACTTGGCTGAAAATAACCTTTGTCTTGCAATTTTTCGATCTGTTTCTTTAATTCTGCTAACTCATTTGTGGGTATTCGGTAGGGTCTCTTCAAAATTAGAGCCGTCCCAGGGACTAGGTCAATTAGGAACATAATGTCCATGTCTGGTGGCATACTAGGTAATTCTTCAGAGAATACATCCGAGTATTCTTGCACCACTGGTATTTCTTCTAACTTTACTTCCTTCAGACTAGTTAGGATAGCACTTTCTCTAGCAGGGGTCTTGGGTTTGAATTCTACTTTAATTCCTTGTTCATTTGTGAGGGTGATGGACCTATTGGTACAATCTATTTGACCTTGATTCTTGTCTAGCTAATACATTCCAAGAATCACATCTAATCCTTGAGAATGCAAGACTATTAAGTCCGCCAAGAAGGATACTCCTGATATTTCCAAGGTAAGGTTTGGGCATAGAAAACTAGTCCTCATTTCTGAGCTCAGGGAATGGATTAACATAGGGTTAACTAAGGGAGAGATAGATAACCCATATTTTCCCACAAACTTATTTGAAACAAAAAAATACGAAGCACCCGAATCAAATAAAACTGATGCTGGTACTGAATTGATAAGGAACGTACCAAGGACCACATCTGGTGCAGCCTGAGCTTCTTATGCTGTGACGTGATTCACACTTCCCTTCATAAACTGAATGGATGGCTTTGCCACTGGAGTGTCACCAGATGCTAGAATTCCCTGAGTTGGCTTGGCTAGAGCTGCTGGTTGCTGCTTTTTAGGGCACTTATTGGCATAGTGCCCCCAACTCGTTGCAATGGAAGCAAGTAATTCCTGTAGCTGAGGTTGGTACCTTCTTCTGAAACTGGCCTCCGGGAGAAGTGTTGCAAACGCCAGAGTTGACTGGGCGCTGAGCTGGCACATGTGCTTTGGATGAAGGAGACTAGAATTTCCTATGCTGAGGTGGCTAAGGCTGAGCGGTGCAGGGCCTTGGAAAACCCTCGGAGTTGAATTTCTAGGTCACCATCCTTCTCTTGCAGTTCTCTATCTCTAGGTGCTTGCCTTCCTGGCGGATAGCCTTGTTCACCAACTGTTGGAAGTCGGTGTAGTCTTGAGCAATGAGGCGGACGGAGAGATCATCATTGAGTCCTTCTAAGAAACGTTCTTGCTTGGCCTCAACAGTTGCAACATCTTCAGGTGCATATCGAGCTAACTGATTGAACTTGTGCAAGTACTCATTAACAAAACGGTTGCCTTGACGCAAGGTGCGGAACTCTTTTTTCTTCAAGGTCACCATGCCTGACGGGACGGGATGTGTGAATGGCGGAAAGCCTGCACGGACTCATTCCAAGATATTGTCTGAGCATCAGCATGAGACTGAGTAAAGTTGTCCCACCACTCCGATGCTGGTCTATTTAGCTGGTGAGAGAAGAACAAAACCCTCTCGCGATCAGTGCATTGTTCGATATCCAGCTTCTTGCCAATTGCCCTAAGCCAATCATCAGCATCCATTGGCTCGGTGCTGTTGGAAAAGGTTGGAGCACGCATCCTCATGAACTCAGATATGTTGGCCCTTGGAGTAGGTGGAGAATGAGCTTGAGGTTGAGCTGCGGCTGCTACTTGTAAGTTCTACGTGTTGTTGAGTGATTGCACGAGCAGGTTAATTAGTTGGGCTTGGTTGGCTATTATTTGGCACCAATCGAGTCCTTCAGCTGGAGGGGGTGGTGGCAGAATCGAGTTCTCTTGATGGTCAACATTGTCTCTGTCCTGACTGTTGGTGCTGCCACTGCCATTGCGAGTAGTCACCATAAGCTAGATCTCCACAATCTTAGAAAAGAAGAGGATAAACTAAGGGGGATAGAGCAAAAGAAGCAACCCCAAGCGAACAACCAACTTGAAAGCTTTTCCAAATGACCTTAATATCTTTATACAATGTTGTACTACATCGAGACTCTTAACCTGAGGAAACGAATCAATGCTCAAAATGAGCCACGGAAAACTTAGACTATATGGTTTGGCTGACATCGCGATTTTCAGTTCACGGTCTCCGATGATCTTTGCATGACAATGCTCTCCTGACAATTTCATGTCTTGGAGTCTTGAATGTAATGGTAAAACGTGTTGACCATCCATAGAAAGTTTTAGGGGAAAGAGGATCCATTTAACATTGTAAAATGGCGAAGGAAGAACAGGGTAAGAAAGAATTGCTTTGAAAAAGGTAAGGATAGATAGATGACCAAGATGAGGAGAGTGCAAATTATTTTTCTTGTTATAAAATAAGTTTTAAAGTTTTTCCACTATCAGTCATTCTAACTAGGTCACGACCTACAGTCGATATGGCTCTCATACCACTTTTGTCGAACCCAGGAGCGAAGGATCTCGGATTCTCTGTATTTCATACACTAGTCCAGGAACAGTTAGTGTACACAGTCAAACAAAATATGATAACATAACCATAATACGTCATTCATTGATAATAATTAAAGTTTGTTACAAGAGGGGAATAAAACCAATAAGCAAAATACAGCAGAAGCAATATAAAAAGATAGACCACACGATTCGCCACAAGCAATCGTCGGAGGGCACAGCCTAGTCGTCCAAGTTCTCATCATCCACGTAGAATTCTTCTCCTGCTTAACAATTCATTAAGCAAGGTGAGCACAAACAACCGTACTTTGCAAGTTACACCCAATAACAGAATTATAATTCATACAGGGATATATCAATGGAAGGCTTATAAGGTTGAATTTGCATAAAGCAATGTTTTCTTTTTAAATATCTGTACTAAGTTCCAAAGCAGTTATTCCAGAACTACAATAATTTTTCTCTCTAAATTCTCAAGTTTTATAGTAAGATAACATCCATCCAAGAGTGGTGAAGGATATCTTCCTATCACATGGCAAACAACCCAATTTCCCTATTGGATACGCAATCCAAAACCATTTGTTAAAAGTCTTTTGAAATTAAAACCAAAGTTTAACTTTGAGTGACTTTGCTAGCATGTCTATGACCGTGGACACGGCTATTCAAATAGTTTTTGACACTCTGCAAAGGTTGTACAACTTTACCCACAAGAGACAATCAACTTATACTGTCCGCCCACACACTTCCGAAGTTATGCGACTAAGAGATTATCATAAGGCCTTTACAATGCACCATCCCACTGTAGTTCCGCCTCACTAAGGTTTCACTTCCTTTGGATAGAAACCTGCCGGATTTAAGCCCCCCCTCTTGCGCTATGTGGGAATGCATAAAAAGTAGGCACTCAGACACCCACGCAATCGGATGGCACAACCACGGTGGAATGTTGTAAATTATTTAGCCTAGTCCTGCTCACACAGGACATGTGGTAGTACGATGGTGCTTAGCAAGATACGGCTCGAAGACTGGTCCTTAACTGACTTGGACGACTTTCCAAAATAACTCATAGGTCTCGATCATACAAATGACTCGATCCCGTGCATCAACGTGCACCATCCAAACATCCACTTCGTCCAAGTCCAAACCAATTTTCATTTTATTTACCAAGTCAAATCATTAATAAATTTCTATGGTAAAGACAATACCATAGTCTCATTTAAAATCATAGTTGAACTTTTGGCTAAATTCAACAAATTAAATATTTTTGGTCTAAGCTCTGTCTAAGCATAATGTTTTCAACATATTATAGCTCATACTAATGTAACAACTAGATATTAACTAAGGTATCAAAGAATGGCTAATTTAATAGCAAAGTTTGTCTATACAAAGGTATTGGGAATAACTGTAATTTAAAACAGGAATTTAAATAACTGAATATAAATAAGCATGCAGTGATAGTTTAAAATGGAATTTAACTAATTTAAAATATTGGAATTCAAATATGATCAAAGATGTAACTTGCCTTGCTCAAAAGCTTGCGGATCTACTTCTTCGAAATATTCGGGTTCCCTGGAGTCGTCGAAATATACACGTGAAAACGAGCTGAATTCAAATAAATTCAAAATAACTCCAAATTTAATAATTCTAGTATAGATAGCTAGATCTTGATTTTATATGAATTTAGAAATTTAAATAACTGAAATCGGAGCTCGAACGAAGGAGCACGGGCTCTCGGAAGTTGAAAATCACATGAAATGAAGAAAATGGGATTTTCCAGATTTTCGGATTTATTTTTCTAAAGAAAATTCTTTTAATGCGTCACGATGACGTCAGCACCAGAATTTGATTTTTGGCCTACTAAAAAACTTGAAGACAAACAAGGCAATGCAACGTGGCGCTGACGGGGCGGCCACATCGGCTAAGCAGGCGAGGTAGGTAAGTGCGCGCAAAAGGAAGAGGTGGTGATACCGGTCCTAGCGCACGGGCTAGTGGAGGAGGGGCAAGATGAGGTAGCCAACGACAAGGGAGGGAGGCACGAGGTAGAACACGGCCTCGCAAAGCTAGGGTGGAGACGATGATGCCAAAGGGGCTTCAACAGCGGTGCTAACACCGGAGGCGCGAGCTCTGGCCGGAGCACTTCAACGGTGAAATACGGCGGACTCCATGTAGGACCAGAAAGGCGACTCGAGGGGGGTGAATAGATGTTTTCTTGATTTTCACCTTAAATAGATTCAACACGGACTTTTCTCCAATAGCTATAAAAGCTAAGAAGATCAGTAAGTGCACAGTGGAAGCCTTGTGCTGAATCTAATTAACCCCCAAAGCAAAAGACCCAAAGATGGAGATCAAGTTCTCTGGAGCGGTCAGACTAGCGTTCATAGGGCGGTCAGACCGGGGTGTGGTCTGACCGGCATGTAAAGATCGGTCTGACCGGACCTGTCTAGAAGCACTGTTGACAGCCCGAAATCAAAACGAAAATCGGTCTAACTTTTGATCTACATGGCCAAACTTGACCAAATTTGGAACACACATTCCTAAGGATATTAGGAACCTATTCCAAGAAGAGATTGAGTAGATCCACGTCAAAGTTTTGACCTTTTTCTGTTTTACCGAAGGAGGGTTCAAAACCGGGCAAAAACGAAAAACTTGATCCAAACCTTGCTCGTGGAAGATTGATGATCTAGATGATCATAGATGTATTCCCACACATCACAGCAAGGTAAAAGAGGGCACGAAACAAACCAAAAACCACAGGATCAAGAAAGTACCCAAAATCATCAAAAGAGAAGGGAAAACACAAGGAGACTCATCTTTGAACAATCACCAATAGATTGATTCATGATTGGTTGCTGGTTACAGCCACTCCAACCATGGAGGGCAAAACTCAATTCATAAGAACACAACTCAACACATCTCCCTAGAACCCTAAGCCTCTCCTCTTTTTCTCTAAGCCCTAAGACAAACTAGGGTTTTCAATGAAGTGCTTAAGGCTGTTGTGAACAGCCCTCTCTCTATTTATATGAGGCCTAGAGCTTCTAGAAGACAAACCCTAATGGGCTCCTGTTAAGGCCCAATACAAACGGGTCACACACGCACGCATCTCAAAGTGTCGTCTTCACTTCTCTTGACCTAATCCACTTCTTGACGCACCGTCTTGCGCCGCAGGTTGGCATTAGGTCACCAAGGCGGTATTTGTTAAAATTACAAAAATACCCCTTCTCGATCTTTTTCGAAGACCGAGTCCAAACTACGCGAAACACATCCATGCTTCACGTGTGGGTTGATCCAATGGCTCTTATCGTGTCGGCAAGTCTCTCTATCCGGTTCCCACCGCCACCTTGGCACTTGCAAACCCCGCACCGCTTGATCAATTCATCGCACCGAACCGTCTGTTCGGTCATCTTCATCCATTCTGTGCCATGCTTGAGTCACTTGACCTCACCCGGCATCCTTGATCGTTCTGGACCTCAACTCTCCAAGCTTAGTTCCGATCCTCCTCGTAGTTGACCGTCGTTGACCTCCAAGCCACCTGCACAGCAATAAATAAGCAAACACAAATCCGGGAACAAGTTCTTCACAACTTGACCCACGTTAGTGAAAACATGGAACATGCAACCCATATGCACTGAAGCTCATATCCTTAGGCTAACCCAAAGCCAAATTTCCAAAATGGCCAATGTTCAGCACAAAATCGGTCAGACCGCCACTTTGGCCGGTCTGACCACCCCCTGGGACTTAGCCAAAAACCAAATAAGACAAAATCGTTCTGACCGCCAAAATGGCCGGTTTGACCGCCACACAAACCGGTTTAACCGCCACACAGAAACTGGTCTGACCGCCTGAGACCTGACAGTTCAGAAACTTTGTCGAAAACGCTTGAAACTTCAAACCGAAAGCAACATTGCCAATTGTTTCATCATCCTAAGATCATGGGCATATCCCCATGATATCCACACTCCGCGAGGGAGGAAAGAGGTGGATAGGGGGGAAGGAGAGAGGCGGACGAGGGGCTCCTAGTGCTCCTTCTTATAGGGTACGATGATGGCCGGGCGAGGAGGACGAGCGGCAGGATTCGCGGCGGTGCGCCGGGTCCAACGGCATGGGGTGCGACATGGGCGGCCGGAGGTAAGGGCGGGGGTATGGACGTGCGGCGGTGTCAGGGCAGGGCATGGCGCTCGGGATGGGCTCTGGAATGGTGAGGAGATGGGCAGTCGGCGAGAATCGCGTGCGGGCGCACGACCAGCTTGGGCTCCCAACGGGAGGTAGAAGATGACCAGGGCGGGGAGGCTGACCGGTGGGGCCCGCTTGTCGGTGAGAGAGAGAGAGAGAGGAGAGGCGCGAAGTGGAAATTTGGAAAGCAATTGGTGGGCGCGGCCAAGCGAACCAAGCGGATTGAGGAAAGAGGGAAAAGGGGGTGGGCCGGCGAAAAGATTCGGCACAAAGCTATTTTTTTGGATTTTTGATAGTTTCGAATTATAGAAATACAAGAAAACAAATAAGGCTTTTAGAAAATAGTAAAGAGAGTCCAAAATTTAAGAAAAAATTCACAGAAATTTCCGAACTTATCTTGACCTTAATAAAATTATTTCCTGATTATAATTGGTAATTAAATTTGCAAATAATTTATTTCGGCTTTCAACTAAATAGGGAAAACTTTTAAAATTCCAGAAAAATAATTAAATTTTATTTTTAACTAGAAATGAAAATTTGGGCTATTACAGGCCCAGAGATATCTTTCCTGTTATGTTAGACGGGGCAAATCCCATATCCGATCAGTCACATCCCTCTACATGTCTTATAGCATACCCAAAAGGTACCTTTATAACCACCCAGTTACTGAGTAGCGTTTGACAACCCCTAAGTCTACTATTACACATGTAGGAAACCATGCTAGTCTCAAGTCTAAGGATGATACATCATCATTGCTTGAGACTAACTGATGACACATAAAATCATAACAATCTCGATAGTGTCTTAAGGTGGGTCAATCCAACACCATGTTCTCTAACATGTGTTCACATTATTGATTCGATATCTCTATATCCATGACTGGTGAAACATGGTCATCAATCAATACATGTGTCGGTCGATAAGTTATTAGTGTTTCGACCAGTGACATATGACCAGGGATATATTTAGAATGGCATCATATAAGTTAAAGAGCTTCACCGACAAGTCACATACTTGTTAATCTTTATAACTGATAATTCATTTAAGGAACATAATAACATTTATTCTATAACTTATAAATATAGACGTGATACAATCTTCTCTATGATAGCCTCTAGGGCATATCACCAATAGGTTGTACCTTGGAGAGCGCCAACACGTCGCCTTGGTGCGGTGTGACCAGCCTCGAGAGCACTCGCTCTGCCGAACAAAACTCTACATTAAGTGCTCCAAATTTCGTAGGGCAGGCCTTCGTGAGCCGAGCACATGGTACCCCAATGTGTGCCATCCAGTTTCACATGCCATGTCTCGGTGAGTCGAGCAAATAACACCCTAGTGCATATGCCCTCACCTCGAGGGCCAAGCCTCGTTAAGTTGGCCTTGGGCATGTGTCGACCTTGCACATCTTGGCGCGGTGACGTACATCGATATATCGCATCTCAATGTGTCACCTAGGTCAGTGTTGCCCATCGAGCTCGTACCAATTGACGCGTGCGTGCCTATTGACATCCCACATTTTGAATGTCCATCGCACCTCGGATGAGCGGTCCATCCACGCACATCTTGATGCGGTCGCACACAACGACCTGTTCACTTGAGGGCACCATGCATCTCGGACTAACAAGTTGACCACACTCGTTGCTGCGTGTTCATGTGAGTCAACCTTGCACACATCGACAATATGTTGCTCCTCGAGGGCTGTGCCTCGGCCACGCCCAAGCGAATCGAGCTTGGCACCTCAGCTCGTACCTTCACATCTCGAAGGCCATGAGTCAAGAACTCATCCACGTAACATCAGCATCCCGGTCAGCCAACACATGATCCTACCACTATATGTGACTTCACACCCTTTTCACGTGATGGTGAACCCCCCGATGTGACCCAAAATTTTCACAGTGGAGCAACGACCTTTTAGTGAAGACCAGCGGAACCCACCTCGGGGCGCTTGCCCAACTCGTCACCTCGAATTCACGCGTGCTAAGGTAAATTAACATAATGTTGGAGTGCACCGCAAGTTATTAGTAGAAAAATCGATCGAAGCCGCGTGTCGTCACATTTTACAAGTAGGTGTGTCGGCCCCGGCGGGCGGTTGAAGACCACCCGGATCAGCGAGGGGCTACTGTTGGAGGAGGGTCCCCGCGCTATCTCGAGCTAGCGGTAACCCCGCGAAGGCATGACTCCCGGACGAATCAACCCCGAACGAGATCCGTGGGCCAACCTCGCCGAGGTCGACACATCAGCGGACCAACCACGTGAAGGGATACAGGTAGGCTACACTAGCTGGCAATTCCAAAAATCTACAACATAAACCAGGAAGCCATGCAAGCAAGAGGTCATAAATCGTTATCACTAGACACACAGTGCAGTAAAAGAAGAGTTGGAGTAGCCTGATCAAACATCAAATGCATCAATGTAGTGGTCGTAGTCGATCGTCCAATGTCCTCGGCACCGATCGTCTCCTCCAGCAACCTATGGTGTTCCTTGCGTAGGTTGTGGATCGTTCTTGATCAGCGCAACATCAACCACAATAGCGCCTCTATGGTATCCACACATCTAGGGGAGGAATGCGATACGCCGGTGTGCTAGCACCAACGCACACGGTAGGGTCTTTGAGAGGATGGCGGCTAGGGTTTTGGTGGAGTAACTCACGTCCGTCGTAATAGCCCCATGCATCCCCTTATAAAATAGCCCATAACAGATCCTATCCGAACTCGTTTGTTCCAACCCGTTAAGTGTGTGATCCTGTAGGTTCATGTATAATTGGTTGTGATTCGAAAACACCTTTCCGACCACGAGTCGTTAGCGGTTCCTAACATGACATAACGATTCCCGAATACACATAAATATTATATCGTACGAACCTTGTGCAATATGATCTACGACTAGGTCCTTATCACTTACGACCAGCTCGCATCTCGATACGACTAGTTTATATTTAGTTACGACTAGTTCGTAAGTCCTTACGACCAGTTGGTGATTATGTTCAACCAGTCTGTATCACCATACGACCAGTTCATATCTGGTCAGACTGAACGAGCTGCTTGACGATATCTGGTTGAACTCTAGGTGAGATATTTTGTCATCCATGGACTATTCAATACTTTCTCGATCAAGTGACAGATAACTTCATGTGGTCGACTCTTCAGCCACTAGTGGCACGGCCATGCACTTTCTTTATCCGACCACATCGATGGGCCCAGAGATATCTCTTCTATTATGTTAGGATGGACAAATCACATATCCGACTAGTCACACCCCTCCGCATGTTTCATAGCATACCCGAAAACTACTTTTATAACTACTTAGTTACGAAGTAGTGTTTGACAACCCCTAAGTGCACTAGTACACATGTAGAAAACCATGATGATCTCATGTCTAAGGATTATACATCAACATTGATTGAGACCAACTGATGATACATAAAATTATAACAATCTCAATAGTGTCATAAGGTTGGTCAATCCAACACCATATTCTTATTATATAGCTCATAAACATAGAAGTGATACAATCATCTCTATGATTGCCTCTACGGCATATCACCAACACCTTAGACGGGGTCCGGTGGCCAACCTCGCCGAAGTACAACACATCGACGAACCCCCTCCGGGCGAGGTCCAGAGACCAACCCCGGACGGGGTCCGAGGGCAAACCTCGCTGAGGCACTACACATCGGCGAACCCACTCCAAACGAGGTCCAGAGACTAAACCCAGACGGGGTCCGAGGGCCAACCTCGCCGATGCACTACACATCGACGAACCCACTCTAGACGAGGTCCGGGGACCAACCTCGTCGAGGTACAACACATCGACGAACTAACTCCGAGCAAGGTCCGGAGACCAACCCTGGACGGGGTCCGAGGGCCAACCTCGCCGAGGTATGACACATCGGAGAGCCAGCTCCGGACGAGGTCTGGGGACCAACCCCAGATGGGATCCGGAGGCCAACCTCACTGAGGTACAACGCATTGGCAAACTCACTCCGGCTGAGGTCCAGAGACCAACCCCGGATAGAGTCCAGGGGCCAATCTCGCCGAGGTGCGATACATCGGCGGACCCACTTGAAGGTGGCGGGACCCGTTTGACGAAATGGACGAAAGTACCCTCGAGATGAACTAGGTACCGAGGGCAATGATGTACATTCCGAGGGTAACGATATAACTTCGCATGTCTACCCTTCCCACTCTATAAATATGCTCTATGTAAATAGAAGGGAGATCATTTTGTAACTTCTACTACACATATGCTATACATCCATACGACTTCTTTATGTATGATTCTTGTAGAGTCCTCTTTGCACTATCGATGATCGACACGTCCGATCGGGACTACCACATGTTTACTGTTCGAACTCGCTCGTATCGACGGTTAAAATCCACCGGAAGTTTTCCAAAAAGAACGCGCAAGAAAAATGCTTCTAGATTTTGTTTTGAACTCTTCGCACTCGCGCATTGTTTTCTTGTGACGACTGCGAGAACAACCCACTAGGCACGGCAAATTAGCACCACGTTAATTAATTATGTTACTCTTTTCCTCATGTAACGTGAGCAGCAATAAAAGTTTTGTATATTTTTTGGGAAAAGAAAGGACATGGGAAAGGAAAAACTTTGCAGTAGAGTCATCGTCGTGATGGGACTTGCCGCCCCTCTGGATGTCCGGACCCTCTGGATGTCTGGAAAAACCGTACAGGATTTTGGTCGCAAGGTCGTATGCGCACACCTACTCTATCGATCCCTGAGATAACAGTTCGGTCTGAGTCCACTCAGCTTGACGGATCTAGATGTGCGGTGTACTGTGCCGTCATGCGGACGGCCATGTCGAGATTTTTTTTTCTTTTTTACTTAGCTAATTTTTTAAAATAAAATAGCAAAACTAGATTTATCGGAACTAAATAGTAAAAATGATATTTTTATCATGAAAAATCACCACAGAAGATCAGAAAACCACTTGTCACAAAATGGGACCGCAACACCCGATAGATCCTGGAGTGCTCCGAAAGCGCTATAGAGAACATATGTTGTCTAACTATCCAAGAGTGATGTTATTTTTACCAATTACATAAGGAGAAAGCTAGATGTGCTATTGGATCACAAAAAACATGCCACAAGAGGGGGAAAAACAAACAAAAAAGAACTCCCGTGCCAATGCCATGCACGACGCATCCACATCCCCCAGTGCGCGGGCGGTCGCGCACGCGCGCGGGGTTCCCCCTCCCCTCGTGCCCACGCGCCGACACCTCCGCACCCCATCCGGCCACCCGATTCCAACGCAATCCTACGCGTTTTCGGCCCAGCGGCCTCCTTTTATAACGCTTACCACTCACTCCCCCAACCATTCCCACTCCCAACCGCCAACTCACCAACCCTCTTCTCCCGCTTGCAGAGCTCAGAGCCTATCAGCATTAACACCCACACTGCGCTAGCAAGTTCGAGAGCCATGGACGCCATCTCGTGCGTGGCGCCGCCCGCGCTCCTCTCCCGCTCCTTTTCCCTCTCCGACCCCCCCGTCACCGAGCCGTCCATGGCCACCGCCGACCTCGGCGCCTGCGCCGCAGCCACGACGGCCCCGTCCGCCGCCTGCGAGCCCGCGGTGGCGCTGCACACCGCCGGGGGTGGTCTGCCGAGGACAGCACCGTCGTCCGCGCGCTGTCGGCTGAGGCCGGCTGGGGGGCGCGCGGGGAAGCGGCGGCCGCGGCCGTCGAAGCGCGCGCCCACCACGTACATCAGCACCGACGCGGCCACCTTCCACCTCATGGTGCAGCACGTCACCGGCGCCCAGGCGGAGCCGCAGGACGTCGACGCCGGCCTCGGCCTGCCGCCCTTCGACGTCGAGCCCTTGCTACCGGCGGACGCTGCGACGCCCTCCGCGGCCCACGTCGCTGCGTACATACCCACGCCCCCGGAGGCGGCGGTGGCGGGGCAGCCGTGCTTCCCAACGCTGGACTCGTGGAACGTCATGTACGGCAAGAACGAGGTGGTTTGAACTCTGAATGTACTCAAAGAACTTCGAACGTTATGTACAACAAGCACGCAGCACGCAGTTGATGAATGATGATGGCCTTGTGTGGCCTGTGATCTCTTGCTCACTTTGGTCTTGGTCGTAGAATCGCAGAGAAGCTGTACGTTACTACTACATGCAAGTGCAAGTATACTACGTGTGCGTGGTGCGGTGGCGGTGTAGGATTAATGCAGCGGATCGAGCTTGCTGATACAATCAGGTTTCAGGCGCTCCTTTTCCTTGCGATGGATTGCATTGTTGCACACTTGCACTTTCGTATGCTCGGTGGCGAACCAGGACTAATATAGGACTAAAATTTAGGGGCGTTAGTGGAAACATAAACCGAATTATTTTTTGCAATCCAAAGTCATACGTAAATAGAAGAGGAATACAGTGAAAATGTAAAATACAATAAAGGTGGTACCTCGGGATTAAAATCTACCCCATCCTTCTTTGGTTGATTCATGCTCTCATTATAAATATAAGGAGTACAACTTGTATTGCTTGAAAAATATTTATGCAATATTTGTTTCTCCGTCTCTTGCAAATGTACGAATCGATAAATTACGTTAAATGAAACTAAAATACTAAATCAAAATTGCGCTAATAGAATATTGGATTTGCTTTTCTTTTAAATATCTCACACCTCGTTGTCGGCATTGCCACGCACAGCTACGCACGCCCTTCAGCCTCTGCCGGCTACCACACGCTTGCTGTCTACGCGAGGCGACTGGTACGTCGCACGACCACGGGCCGCCGCCCATGGGATTCGCCCTGGCCGCCTGCCGCCGTTCGCGTCTCCACCAGGGCATTGGGAAGAGAGAGAGAGAGAGGGGCAGAGAGCTACTGAGATATGTGGGCTTTGGTAGACTTGGCTAGTGCGGTTGCACGGTTGAGCCAGAGCCAGCATGAAAACAACACTAGGCTTGGAGTTGGCGCGTCCCACGCGAGGTAATGCAGGCCTAAATCTTCGTAGTCTTGTTTTCCTACCTTCAGTCACCAAACAAAACACGTCATGTAGCCATGGCGCCCCATGGATGGCTGAGGGAGTGGGTACCATTAGCTCGGATTCTTCGGCCAGTCTCATGGTTTTGAATCGTACCACCTGTTGGATTTGATCTTGTTTTAGTACTTTGTAGTTTCCGTTTCGTAGAAAGGAGTCCGTTTCATTTTTCTTTGTGCAGTCCGAGTCCAAGTCTTAAAAACTAAGTTCGTCTCTATTTCTATATGTGTAAGTATATAAAGGGTCATGTACTTGATATAAATATTGAGAAGTCAAGGGGAGTCGAGAGAAGAAATAAGAAAAAAAAAAGAGGAGCGTGCTCCCGGAAAGAAATATGTGTTTTTTGGTGTTTGTTTTCGGGTTTTTTTTGTTTGGCGTGATCTTTCTCCAGCAAGAAAGAAGGCACGGGGAGAAAAGGTCCAGCAGAGGTGCTGCTCCATCACGTGAGAAGAAAAACAAGAAGCAAGGGCTGCTTCGAGTCTCTAGGCAGGTCACGTCAAGGAGAAAAGGACTAGTGGGTCCCACGGGCTTAGGACTTTGGAGTGCTTCTCTGGTCCGAAGAAAAACGGAACGTTTCTTGACGAAGTAGTGACAGCACAGGAACGAAGCGAAGACAGAGGAGGAGCACGAAAAATTCTAACAAGTGGTATCAGAGCGTTCTGATCTTGGCGGTGATTGAAGATCATGGACGACAAGGCGAAGACCCGGGATGGGCCGATCTCCCTCCTATATCCTGTCCTGGCGACCGACAATTATCCGGTGTGGGCTGTGAAGATGAAGGTAAACATGCGCGCCCAGGGAGTCTGAGGTGCAGTCGATCCGAAGGTAAAGGACAAGGAGGTAGGCGACAAGGTAGACCAGACGGCTTTGGCCATCATCTACCAGGCGGTGCTAGACTCCATGATGCGGCAGCTCATCGGTAAGGAGACGGCACGTGAGGCGTGGGTGACGCTTCAAAAGATGCACGAGGGAATTGATCGTGTGAAGGAGGTGCGGCTCCAGAATTTGCATACCGAGTTCGAGAATCTCCAGATGGGAGAAACCGAGTCGGTGGACGAGTTCGCTGGTAAGTTGTCTTCATTGTATAATCAGATTGTCTCTCTTGACGACAAGATGAAGGAATCTGTGGCAGTGAAGAAATACCTGCGCGTGCTACCAGAAAAGTTTGTACCTATCGTCACCACGCTCATGTACTCCCCGGATCTGGAGGAAAAGAAGATCAAGGAGATCACCGGTTCCTCAAGACGCATGAGGAGCTCTTGAAGGGTATCAATCCAGAACGAGCAAAGGTATCGATCCCATAACGGCGGCGTTCTTTGGTAAAGGAGATACAAGAAACAATGGCAGACAATTTGGCAGAGGCGGCCGTGAAGACAAGGTTGGGCAAGGCGATGGTGACAGATCCCGTGATAAGTCACATATCAAATGTTTCAAATGTGATAAGTATGGTCACTACGCATCGGAGTACCGCAGCCACATAAAGTGCTTCAATTGTGACAAGTATGTGCACTATGCTTCGAATTGCCGAAACAAGAAAAAGAACGAGGAGGTAAACCTCATTCGAAGCTGTGAAAATGAAGATGACGACGATCCTACTCTGCTTCTCTCCTTATGTGTCAACAAGGCGTCGGTTATGGTGATGTTGAACGAGGAGAACGTACTTCCTAAACTACGCACGGAGGGAGAAAATCACGATCATACTGATGAGTGGTACTTGGACAGTGGAGCAAGCAATCATATGACGGGAGATCGCTCTATGTTCCATGAGCTCGACGAGAAGATTTCGGGAGAAATCAAGTTTGGCAACGGCTCCACAGTACAAATAAAAGGCAAAGGTACAATGTTGTTGCGATGCAAGAACGGTGATCAGAAGATGCTACCTGATATTTACTTTATACCAAGTTTGTGCAACAACATACTCGATCTCGGGCGGTTAGTAAGCGGGGTGCGAGGTGGAGTCTGCAGGTGAGTTCTTGCGTGTCACGACAAGAACAAAGATCTGTTGATGAAGGTAAAAAGATCCCCAAACCGGTTGTACAAAATTTCTCTGAAAACTTGTAAGTCGGTTTGTGTGAAGAACGGTCTGGAGGAGCCAGAGTGGAACTTAGATATCGGTCAAGGACATGACGGAACCCAGGAGTGGCACGCAGTTGGCGCAGGAGGCGCAGTCTCAGGAGGAGATCCAGACGGTGCGCAAGGCGTACAGGGAGTTGTAGGGGGTGGTGAGTCCCACGCGCATAAAGGGTGCGGTGTACACAAAGTTGACGCAGGAGGAAGAGGCGGTGTAGCCTCAGCTAAGATGTATGCGGGGAAGTGGGCAGACTTGGTCCAAGAGAGAAGAGCGAGAGGCTCAGGTAATGGGGAAGCCTAGGCGGCTGTGGGAGCAGGTGCTCCAGCCTCAAAGGCAAGGCAAGGAAGGACGATTCATCCAAAGCGAGGCTGAGAGCGTTGGTTTGTGCATGGCTCAGGATGGAGCAAGCACAGGCGGTAGGGCGTTATCGGTCCAGGAAGAAACAGTGCATGGGAGTGCAGGTAAAAGAGGAAGGCTTAGAAGTTTAAAAGAGAGAGAAGATCAATGTGATCGAGGTGAAGAAACAAGATTAAGGGGGTGATTGTTGGATTTAATCTTGTTTTAGTACTTTGTAGTCTCCGTTTCGTAGAAAGGAGTCCGTTTCATTTTTCTTTGTGCAGTCCGAGTCCAAGTCTTAGAAACCAAGTCCGTCTCTATTTCTATATGTGTAAGTATATAAAGGGTCCTGTACTTGATGTAAATATTGAGAAGTCAAGGGGAGTCGAGAGAAGAAATAAGAAAAAAAAAGAGGAGCGTGCTCCCGGAAAGAAATCTGTGTTTTTGGTGTTTGCTTTCGGGTTTTTTTGTTTGGCGTGATCTTTCTCCAGCAAGAAAGAAGGCACGGGGAGAAAAGGTCCAGCAAAGGTGCTGCTCCATCACGTGAGAAGAAAAACAAGAAGCAAGGGCTGCTTCGAGTCTCGAGGCAGGTCACGTCAAGGAGAAAAGGACTAGTGGGTCCCACGGGCTTAGGACTTTGGAGTGCTTCTCTGATTCGGAGAAAAACGGAACGTTTCCTAACGAAGCAGTGACAGCACAGGAACAAAGCGAAGACAGAGGAGGAGCACAAAAAATTCCAACACCACCCACAGATTGGGCTTGGTTATTTATGTACTACTGGTTTTCACTCCATGATTTACTACTAGTCCATAACCTCATTATTGTTGAACCTTGAATTACTATTTGCCTAATCACTACTCTGCCAAACTCTTGCTGATCCGAATGAAAATGTTCTCCAAAGATGGGAAAGAAATGAGGCAAGCCAAGGAGATGACGGGAAGGCACAGGCCATAAACTGTGACATCTAACGTTCAAAAGGTCTTTATCATCCCAAGGTGGTGATCATGGATTAAGCAGACATTAGGACGTGCCCCAACTACTCCCTCCTTCAGATGTCGAAGGAACCACAAACAGCTGTCGAAATTCTCACTTTCGATGAAAGCGATGGCTAAGAGCAGAATCTGATTATTGCCATCAATGCCAATTACTGTTAGGATCATGCCCTTGTATTTCCCAGTTAGAAACGTCTTGTCCACTGAGATCACGGGTAACATGTATCTGAATGCATCAATACAAGGACTGAAGGCTAAGAAGGCCCTCTGCAATACCATGAAACCTAGTGACAGACTTTTAGATGACTTGTCTTTCATAGCAATGTATGTACCAGGGTTCCTGTCATGCGGCACTTGAAGCATACAAGGAAGGTTATCGTGTTGTCAAGGGAGGGAGGACTATACGACTTTACTCATGGGTGTGAAAATTCTCAAACTTTTTGAAGAAGCCGGCCGTGTTTCTAGTTTCAGCGTTAACATTTCGAGGTCCACTCGCTCTCTCCCACCCTTGGGACGTGACCTGGTAACATTTGACCTGGTCTAGGATTCGTCTGCTCTGCAAACTGCAGTGCAGAGACATTCCATCCTGGTTCAAAAGAGGAGGGGAAAATGCTATCCAGAAGAACAAAAGTTGCCTTTTAGTTTGATCCTCTTTTGCGATGGTGATTGTGTTCCCGTTGCTTTTTACCCACGAGATTTCCGCAAAACCACTCGCCCCGTTCACATGGAAAGTGCCTCAAGGTTGTCCTAGAACTGGACCCTCGGCTATACATTACACATGGTCTGAATCCTACAAAACCTTCGAGACGACCATTGGAGCATGGAACCATGGCCGCTGTCTCGCGAGCATGTCTGGTTAACTTTGAAAAATGAGACACCTGTGTCTTAACAATGGAATGTTCAGGGCAACTCAGAAACTGCCATACAAATGTTGCCTCTGAACTTCCAGTAACCTAACAATAAGATACCTCCTTTGGAGCAGGGATTACTGATAGACATATCAGTAAAGATTCTGAAGCTCTGAACCTTGACGCGCCACCCGAATCCAGTTGACCAGGGCAACACGGATCTCACCATGTCAATGCCACGCAATCTGCAGAGATCTTAATCACCATGGAGTTTGTGGGAGATATCTTAGTTATCCAAGCGCCATGGAAAAATTGATCGAATACTGCTGAGAGATCAATCCTGAATGGCTGATTCACCTGATGAATATATCTGCTACCAACACAACCATAGTTCTGCCCCTGTAATATCTCAAGCAATGTATCATCTGCACAGCTGCGCTGGTGCCTCTGGGCTTTACTCTGACTTCCATCGACCCATGATGTAAAGCCATCGAGAGCTGTTGCACTGTGCCACTGTTCTCTCAACGTAATTACCGGATGCGTCGTATTTATGGACATAAAAAATTACATATTACTCTCTTTAAGCGGAATGAATCGCTGGCCTCCCAGCACGTCCACGTCGGCGTTTCCTGGTTTTTAGCCAATCACGTTCGCACCGTTCCGTCGCCGTCCGATCGCAGGCAGCCGAGCGATTGCAGCCAGCGGAACGAGACTCGCGATTCTTCCTGTCCCTTCCCCTCCATCTGCTCTTCTCCTCACCCGCCGTAGCCAGTGGAGAACATACGATTCCTTCTCTTCCCGCCCCTTCCTCTCTCTTCCCTTCCGTCGACTCCCTCCCCGTTGCCACTCTTCCCAACGCCGTCGCTCCCTCTTCCCCTGCCCCGCCGGCATGCTCCCCCCGTCGCACCGCCGCCTCCCCCTTGCCCGTGACACTGTTTCCCTCTCTCCCACCGTGCGCTTCGTTTTCCCTTGCGTCGGCGCCTCCCTCTTCCTCCCCTAACCGCTCCCCTCAACAACACCGCCTCCCTTCCCCACGACACCACCTCCCCCTCTCCCACTGCACGCTTTCTCTTCCCTTGCGTTGGCGCCTTTTCCTCCCTCTCGGCATTTGCCTTTCCCTTCCCGTTCTGTTGCCCCCCCTTCTCCACCCCGTCGTCCCCGTCCACGATGACACGGATCCGACATCTAGGAGGCCATAGGGAGAATAAAGAAAGCAAAAGAAAAGGAGAGAGTAGCAGCGTTCTCTCGCTCCCCTATCCTTCCCCCTCAGCCATCCCACCCCTATGGCCTCCTTCCCCTTCCCTCCCATTGCGGCCGTCCTGCCTCACCCCGGGCCTCCCCTTAGCCACCACCGTTGTGTTACGGGCCTCCCACGCCTTCCGCCAACCCGCCGGTCCCCCCTCGCAGTCCGCCCGTCCGCCATCGCCGCCTCGGACAACCTCTCTGCACGCCGCCGCCCGCCTCTCGCCCAGTGAGTGTTGCCCTCTCGAGCCCGCCGCTTGTTAGGGTTCATCAGTTCGCGAATTGGCCGAGGCTAATTCGTGTCGGTGTACGTGTGCCTGCAGGTTGAGAAAGTCGACGCAAGGGCTCAGCGCGGCATCGTCGTCGTCGATTGGGAGCTTCGATGAGGAGAGGGACGACTGGCTCTCGTGCTTCCCGAAGAGCCGTAGGCAGGGGAGGCCAGGGCTAGCGAGGTTTGCGCCGTGCGCGCTCCCGCACAGTTGCATGTCCGTTTTTTATTATACAGCAAGCTAATTGTTCAATGAACCTCATATCTTGAAGTTAGTAAGAGGTCTTGCACTGCAAATCATTTTCTCATGAGCATCTTGAGAGTGCACTGCAATTAGGTAATGTAGGAACCATTATTTTCATGTCTGGGAAACTGTTACTTCCTCTGTTTGTTTTGATACATTGTCAAAGCTTTAGTTTTGTTATAAAAAGGAAATAAAAGGTTTACATAGCATCACAGAGTAGAGTATGATCTCATAATCCACAGCTTCCATTTTCATGTTAAAAGAGGTCCTATGGAATACGATTTTCTAACTTAATTCTTTGCTGATTTTTAGGTCAGTCATAGTCATATATTACATGCTGCTGGACTTGATGAACCACATGATGCAAGTCCAGCATGGTCCAAAACCACTCTGGATAAACCTTATCTTGATCCCACTATTGGAAAGGAGGCGCTTGAAGGTTTCCTTAACACTTCGCTTCCTTCCCATCCAAAGCTAATTCGGGGCCAATTGAAGAATGGCCTCCGATATCTTATTTTACCAAACAAAGTACCAGCAAATAGGTGAGGAAGAAACGATTGATGTGTTGTGATTGCATAACACTTTTCTTTTACAATCTATACACATTTTCACAAAATGTCTATCTACATAACCCATCTGTTACTACGTACTAGCAGAACATATGAATTCCTATGTTTTTGGCTAATCTAAAGTCATCAAGTTGTAGAGGTATGTCCAAACTTTTTTTAATCTAATATAAAGTCATGAGCTCTGCCTTTGTGACAGATTGCCTGAATTAGTTCACCTATTTTCAAAATGTAGGTGATAGGAGCTTGTTCTTTATCTTATCAAAAGAAAGATGAAGAATTATTTATATAATAGAACATGGACACACTGAAAATTGTAGAGGTATGTCCATACAATTTTTAGCATTTGTTGTACTGTTCTTTTCTTACAGATATGTGTTTCATGCTATAAAATTTCCCAAAAATGCTTACTTATCTACCCCTCTATGATTGTTTTGTCCCCCCTAATTTTTTTTACCTTACAGCAATCAGCAAAGGGAGTGGTTGAAGGCACTCTGGTTTTAGATGCTCGATGACTCCTCTACAAGATCAGCCAGGGTAGTTAGTCCATTGTTTTTCCCTCTCTGTTTACTGCAAGTTCAATAAGGCTGCCTTACATTAATGGATCAGACAAAATTCATGCCGCTATGAGTATAGTAGTTTTCTACCGATCCCCAAGATAGAAACCTAAAATTGTTGGCCGATCAATCTGTAGGTGTGATTGTTTTTGCAGTATTTATATGTTCATAATGCCTCTCTATTTGGTATGTTTGACCATTCTAAATGGTCTTGAAAAATATAAATCTTCATGAAGCATATTAGATCATTGAACTGTTCTTGTATGTTCTTACTCAACGTGGAACTAGCAATAGTCCATACAGCACATTTTTTTATTCTTCTGTACTTTGTGTCGATGTGACTGTGCATGTTGTCTTTTTATTGCCTTTTGATTAAAAATGGTAGCTAAATTCTTATCCTCTACAACACACTCATCAAAACCAATTTCATCTTAATGAATGTTATTTGTTTTCTGTTACCTGCTTGATAGATGTACACTTGTGCAGTTGTGCTGTGACAGCTTCGAAATATTTTTTTTTACTGTGAATACGTAGGTTTTGATTGATACCTTGCTTGCATTAAGAAAGCATGCTGCATCCTTTGCAGCATATTTTCAGTGCATGCATTGCTTATGATTTTGAACCGACGAAACTTCAACTTTCTTTCTCCTATCTATCCTAAACCATAGGCTATTAGTATCTTCTAATCTCTACTGAATTATCGTCCTAACATATTTTCCTTGTGTTGTGCAGTTTATGCTCATGGAAGGATATGCTTAGATATCTTACAGAATCAGTGGAGCCCAATATATGATGTAGATGCTCTACTTACATCTATCCAAGTACCACAAAATCTTTTATGTCTTAGCAGCTCTGGTTATTTGTTCACAAACCTTAGGTTATTTGGTTGTAGACATTCTGTACTGTTTGATTGTTGCCTTATTACAACTACATATATTTTGAAATATGTAGCATGCTTTCAGCTTTTTATTTGGGACATATTTGGGTGACCATTCAATGCTAGGTATATTTCCAACCACATACTTAACATATCCGAATGGTAATTACGAATTGTTTATTGTGATCGAGTGTAAGTCGAAATGTCCAACACTTATGAAATGATTTAGCAAGTTATGAGAGATAGGAAACCAAGAACCAATTGTTTGGACGTATAATAGGGGTCAATTAGAAATTAATCCATCAACATTTTTTTAAAAAGTTGAATTAGTCGGTCCATGTTTAAATAGTTAATAGTCATCTTATTATTTGTATATACTTTTGGATCTTTAGCTTTCCCTAAGATCTCCACTATGTTTGCTACCTAAGTGGCAAAAGTGACGAGATTGTACTATGGACAGCAAGTCTAAAGCTTCATAGGGCAGAACTTTCAATTGATTGCCTCTGCCATCTCAATTTAACTATATTGCCTCAAAACCACTACTTAATGAATGGTCTCTTCGAGAAAGTAGAGACAACTTGGAGTGTGCTATTCACAATATGAAAGGTCTGAAACTTTTCTAAATCGTGTAGCAGGCTTGCTCACATAAATTATGGCTACATTGAGTCTTCGGAAAAAAGGAAAATTAATATTAGTTGTAGCAAATGCATCTCTCCACTTATGTTAAGATATCGTAGAAGCAATAGAGCAATCCACTTCATCTTAAGGATTGTCAATTTATAAATGCAATGGACTCTTTCATTGCCACTTCGTGTGCTGCAAATTCCAATGTCTACAGTTTTGTAATCTTTGTTCCATTCTTTTTTCATCTAGCCATATCATCAGTGAAAATCTCATAGTTTTGCAAACTTTAGCTCCTATTGTGTTCAACTTTCAATTCTACATAGGTAATATAAATCTGTTCATAGTTTTTAAAATTATGTCTATAGGCCACGTCGGTGTTTTAGAACCAATCTTACGTAATGATTGTTTGATTCAGGGGATCCCAAAGACTCAAATCACACAGAGAGAAAGACACAGTGATTTTTATACAAGTTCAGGCCTTCTTCGGAGAGAATAACAACCCTACTCTTGTGTGGATATATTGAGTATACTGGTTACAAATCAAGAGAAAGACTCGAATGTAGTGTCATGTGCTCCTGATTGCCCTCCTCCCGCTTCTCCTGATGATTCCGCCTTTTTATACAATACTCGAAGTGGGCTGCCGTTTCTCCAGTCCAAAGGGTGCCTTAACGCTTCAGATGTTGAAGCTGTTACTGAAGATTATTGTGGGAGTAGTAACGTTCCCACATCGCCAGACAGTTATCACCACGATAGAGAGTTAAATCATGCCATTATTCTAGAGAATAACAGCGTAATTAACTGCCCATATCTTTAGATATGGTGTAGAAGATTCTTTGATCGACTAGGCCTACATGTCTGTAAGCCCCATCGACTAGGGACTGATCGTAGGAGGAGTTACGATCAGGGGATAGTCATAGAAAGACTTACGATTATGGGGTGGTCGTAGAAGAACTTACAACCTCTAGCTTCTCTCTTATGAATATTAAGGGGTATATTCAAGAACCATATGACGGTATTATTATCCATAATAAGAATTACAGATAAATAATTAAATGATGATTATTAGATCCTTGTCATCTAGCCCCCCAGCTTCAAGTGAAAATAACTTACTTGAAAAAGGAGCCGTAGATGATCTTACGACTAGTAGGTTGTTGTAGAATGGTGGTCGAAGGAAAAACTATTCGATCGGTATGTCATTTGACCAGAAATAGACTTGGTAAAGAAAGGTGTTGGGGATCTTACGACTTACAAGGTGGTTGTAGAAGATCTTACGACCACAAGATGGTCGTAGTACTGTAATCAGAAGTAAAAACCTTTCTGACTACTGCTTCATTTGACTAGAAATAGACTTGGTCAAGAAGGTAATTTCGCTTGAGGTGTAAAGACATACTCGATTTTCTCGAGTAGACAAATTAAAGAATCTCAATCGACTCTCATAGACTTGTCTGTTGGAGTTGTTCCCAAAGAGGTGGCAACTATTGGGTTGCCACGTCTTTAACTCAAGCGTGCGGTTATAAAAACTTACCATGTGTGAGACTTAGGGTTTTTTTACCTTTCTCCAAATCGCTTCCACTGTTCATCAAGTTCTTGCATTCTCCGCCGCCGACCAAATCGTATGCCCTCCTAAGACCTTTCCAAATCTAAATATCCCTTTCTTGAGAAAAATGGATGGAGCTGCTTCCTAGTGGGCCGAATCGGAGATGGACGCGACCAAGATAAAGGCTTTGGTCGTCGCCGAGAAGATCCCGAAGAGCGAGTTTGTCAAGTGGATTGTGGCTGCTGGGCAACATTGGGTGTCAGGGGGAGATTGGGCAGATTCCCGTCTTCCAAGCATACTGTGAGTGTGGCCTTCGGGGTGGAGTTGGTGAACCTCATTCCCAATTCCATCATGATGTTGGGCATGTTTGTTTACTTCTGTGAGGCCTACCTGGGGATTTCGGCCGACTTGGAGTTATTCCAGTACTTCTACGGGATGACCAAGCTAGCAGAAATCGCCGGTAGCTGTAGTCTGAAGCTCCACGATGGGAAGTTGAGGAAGTACATTCAGATGATCACCCGGTCGTTGTGGTCGGGATGGAAGAAGAGGTGGTTCTACTGGGAGACGACCAGTGAAGACAACCTCTCTTTCGCCAGAAATGGTGCCAAGAAGATTCCTTCCTGGGATTCGACTCCCAAGGATCTCGAACAAACCACCCCTTACATTCAAGCCATCAAAGACTTGAAGGAAGAGGGGCTCACCGGATGGCACATGGTGAAGGATTTCATCACGCGCCGCATTAGCCCTTTGAAGAAGAGAGCTCATCCCATATGGAGGTACTTGGGGCCGCAAGACCCGACCAGATATTACGAGAAGGGTAAGTAAATTTTCAATCTTAGCCTTCTTTCTGTTTATTTCGAACTTGGCTATAGAAAGTTTACTTACTCCTGCAGATCTCTCATAAGCGGAAATTGATGCTCGAGTGTAACATCCCAAAGTTCTGTTACCAAATTTAAAATAAATAAAGTTATTATTTTATTGATTTTGCTTAAATTTGAAAGAGTTTGATTGCTTTATTTGAATTTCTAAAGTTTTAAAAAGTCAAAAAGAAAATTTATTAAAGTTTTGGAAGTTTTATTTGAGTTAAAGTTGAAAAATAAAAATTTAATTATTTTCTCGAATTTTTAAAAGCTTTTTCCTAAATATTTTAAAACCAAAATAATTTATTTGCAAAATTAAAAGCCAACTTTAAGTTGGAAATAATTTTATTAAGTCCAAAATAACTC
Organism: Phyllostachys edulis; assembly: GCA_036346405.1. Classification (NCBI taxonomy): domain Eukaryota; kingdom Viridiplantae; phylum Streptophyta; class Magnoliopsida; order Poales; family Poaceae; genus Phyllostachys; species Phyllostachys edulis. Next base: position 58,175,607 of record CM070549.1, on the reverse strand, counting down.
TAGAAATTTCTGTGAATTTTTCTAGATTTTTTGGATTTTATTTGCTATTTTCTAAAGCCTTTTTGAATTAATCTAATTATTTTAATTTATCAAATCAATTTAAATTCCTAATCTATTCTTGGGCCGAAACCTTTCCTGTGCGGCCCATTTATCCCTTCTTTTCCTACCAACTAGCCCGCTTCGCTCTCTCTCTCTCTCTCACTTTGCACTGCCCCACCTCCCTCTACATTTCTTGCGTGTCCGTGACCCTTCGTCCCCGCCATTGTCTTGCTCACGTGGACGCCCAACCCCTCCGCCATTGTCGCCAGGGCGAGCCGCCAACAGCTCCCCAACCGCCCGTCTCCCAGGCGCGTCTTGCGAGACCCGCGCCCACCTCCGCCTCCACCCCCACGTTCTCTCCCCGTCTTCTCGTGCACGCGGGCGCCCAAGCCCGTAACCGCCGCCACGATCTCCACCTCCTCCATGCCGCCTCGGAGCCCCTTGGCCCCTATAAAAGGCAGCCCCGGGCGCCCCTCTCTTCACCCATTCCGACGCCGCCACCCACTTCCCCTCTCTCCCTGTGTGCTTGCCGCAATTCGGGTTTCCCTCGCCGCCACCCCTAGCGACGCCACCGTCGACTCCGCGTCCTCGCCGCCGCCACCTTTGGATTCGCCGTGAAGCCATAAGCGGTGCTCGCCAGATCGCCGAGCCCCATGGGATCGTCGTACCGCGCCGCCGCTTCTTCCTCGTCGCCGCCGCCTCGTCCCCTTCTCGCCAAGTGGGTGGCGATCGTGATCACCGCCCTCTCTATCTTGCGCGCGCCGCCGCCGCGCCAAGATCAGAAGGCCGGCGACCATCGGTCCCCGCGGCGCCGCCGCTAACGATGGCGATGCCGCATAGCGCCACCATGACGCCACGTCCGCGTCGGATCCAACGTGGATCCGACGTGGCGCCGTGTCAGCACCGCCGTCCCGAGCCAAAAGCCCGTGGGCTTGGTTCATGTGAACCGTGTCTATGACACGTGGGCCCTGCACGTCAGGAAAATATTTTAATACCTTTAATCCCAAAAATCTCAGGGCTAACGTCAGCCTTGTGCAATAAATGGATTTTCCTTCAAAAAATAATTCGGGAAATTCTTTTAAAATGCGATTTAGAATTAAACTTCTAAAATTCATATCTTTTGCATCCAAACTCTGATTTGGGTGTTTCAAATTGCTAAATTCATAGAAAATTATTAGTTTCAAATTGCTAAATTCATAGAAAATTATTATATAGCTAAATAAAATAAAATAATTTAATTTGGAGTTCATTGGAATCTTTATTTGAATTTTGTTTGAATTTGGCTTATTTTCGCGTATAGAATTCGACGACTTCGGAGAGTCAGATTTCGACGCCGTTTGAGAACAACTAAGTAAGCAAGGCAAGTTACATTCTTGATCATATTTGCACCCATTATTTCAAATTATTTATTTCTATTTTAAATTATTACGGCATGCTTATTTATATTCAGTAATCTAAATTCTTGTTTTAAATTTATAGATATGCCTAAATCCTTTATATGGCCAATGTTGATATTGAATCAAACATATTGCCACCCTAGATAAAACCTAGTTGATGCGATAGTATGAACTAGGATCATTTTGAGAAAATTATGCTTAGTGATGCTTAGACCCAAAAATTTTTGATTTGGGGGATTCTAGCCAAATGATCAACTATTGTTTAAATTGTATCCATGGCATTGGTGTGTTATGGAATTTTATAAATGGCTTTGCAAAATGAGATAAAATGATGGTTTGTACTTGAGCGAAATGGTGGTTGGATGGTGCATGTCAATGCACGGGATCGAGTCATTTCCATGATCGAGGCCCATGGGTTTTGTGAAAAGTCGCCCAAATCAGTTAAGGACCGGTCTTCGAGCCGCATCTTGCTAAGCCACATCATACCACCACATGTCCCGAGTATGGGCAAGACCTGGCTGACTAATTTGCAATGTTCCACCGTAGTCGTTCCCTTCAGATGCGGTGGGTACTCATGTTACGACCTACATTAGTCCCACCTGCGCAAGAGGGGGCCACAAACCCGGCGGATGGGCAGTCCAAAGGGGGGCAAAACCTTAGCGAGGGGTAACTACGGTGGAATGGCGCTTTGTGAAGGCATTGGCATGTGCTCTAGACCGCTTACCGAAGGTAGTGAGCGGTGGCATAGAATTATGCCGTACAAACTAGAGATTTTGTGTCATGTGGGTAAAGTGGTACAACCTCGACAGAGTGTTAAGAACTATTCGAATTGCCGTGTCCACGGTCATGGACATGCTTGGCGAAGCCACTCAAAGTTAGACTTTGGTTTTGTTTGAAAAAGATTTCTTCAAACTGGTTTATCCAAATGGGAATTGGGTAGGAAGCCATGTGATAGGAGGGTATCCTTCACCATTCTTGTGTGAATATTATCCGACTATAAAATTGAGAATTTATAAAATAAATTTTAGTTATAGAATAACTGCTTTGGAACTTAGTATTTGTATTTGAAAGAAACTTGGCTTTATGCAAATCAACCATATTAAGCCTTCCTTTGAGATATCCACGTATGCATGTCATTCTGTTACTTGACGGGTTTAACTTACGAGCACGGTAGTTGTGCTCATTCTTACTTTATGCAAACAAATTTCAGAGGAGAAGGACTTTGCTACGGGTGTTGATCTCGACGACTAGGCCACTTCCCTAGTCGATTGCCTGTGGCAGATTAACTGGACTCTACCACATCTTCTTCATCTTCCGCTGTATTCTTTACTGTTGGATTGTAGCATCTTTTGTAATAAACTCTGTTGATTATTAATAATAATGTGCGATTTATGGATGTTACCATATCTGTTTACTGTGTGAACTAGCTACTGATCATGGGACTAGTTCAGAAATGCACAGAGGATTTGGGGTGTTGATCTCGGGTCCGACAGAAGTGGTATCAGAGCCATATCGACTGTAGGTCGTGACCTAGTTAGAATGGCCGTTAGTTGAAAACTTCAAAACTTATTTTTAACAAGAAAAATAATTTGTTCTCTCCTCATCTTGGTCATCTATCTATCTTTAGCTTCTTCATAGCAATTCTTTCTTACCTAATTCTCTCTTCACCATTTTATAATGTTAAATGGACCCTCTCTCCCTTGAAAATTTCTATAGTTGGTCAACACGTTCTAAACCCTTACGTTCAAGACCACAAGGCATGAAGCTATCAAGAGAGCATCGTCATGCAAGAATTATCGAAGATTGTTTTGTCAGCCAAGCCATATAGTTTAAGCCTGCCAAGACTCATTCTGTGTATTGAGTCGTTTCACCAGATTAAGAGTTTCAATCGATAGACTGTTATATGAAGCTTTTGAGTTGGTTCTTTCATTTGGGAGTTTTGTTCTATCCCCTTAGTTCTTCTTATTTATCTCTTTCCTATCCTTTGTGAAGAAAACCGCTGCACCAGCAGTGCCTATGGTCGAGGCAGAGCTGCTCTTGAGGAGGTTGAGATAGGTCTTGGCCATCCAGAGAGCCAGGAGGCTCAAGGAGCGGTAGTGCTCGCTCAAGACCCACGATCAGACGTGGTTGTGGCTGATCCCATTCCTCAACTTGAGTTTCGACCAGATATGGTCGAAGAAATCTTCTTTATGGAAGGTTTCTTCCAAATTCAAGATCAAATCCGGCACACGAATTTATGTAAAAAAGGCAAAAGTGTAAGAACATCATTTACCTTTTGCTTTTTACCATTTGACGTGTTTTCCTTTTTATGATCTTAGCCCGACTCCTCTAGCCCTCAAGGACGTTCTTGTCGAGAAATCCATTGCTATTTCTCTGGCAGTCAGAGAAATGATAGTGGCAGTGGTCGAAGGGTCGTCCATCGTCCGAGTGGTGGAAGAAATCGTTGCTACCGAAGCAACTATGACCACGGGAGTGGTCGTAGAGGCCAAGGCAAAAATAGCTCATGATGCAGCGGAGGCATCAGGCCAAGGCGGTGGATCGTTGGGCCACTGTGAGAACCCGGGGTATTTAACTTGTAATACATAACCATTAAGATGATTCAAGCATTACAAATCAAATATCACGACTCTCGGTATATATGTACTTCCCAGAAGTGCAATACACATACCCCATACAAAAATTATACATCAATTCCATTCAACACATAGAATCCAAAGATACAACTAAGCAAACCAAAAGACATACAATATAAAGTTATTACAAAAGGGGCCGACCGGCCAAATGACAACAAAAGAGTCTAAAATAACAGCGGAAGTAGGGTGCCATAAGATGACGATAAACAAAAGCCAAGTAGTGTGCCTTTACCCACAAGGCAACCAACTGGGCCACCAACCTAGTCGTCGAAACCACTGCACATCTCGCAAAAGTGGAACCCTTGGGGTTCAACTTCCTCCTCTGCAACAATTTATTAAGCAAAGCAAATGAGTACAAAAATGTACTCGCAAGACTTACGTGTAGAGTAACAGGCCTATATAAATAGCTACATGCAAGCTTATTTAAGTGGAGCAGGCTCTAGACTCATTTTCAGCATAAAGGAAGTTTTCATTTGCAATAATTTAATAGATTGAAAGCAGTTTTACAATCTGATTTTATTTGATAAAAACAGCGGTAAATAAGTAACAAATAATAACAAGACATCCTGGAAGTGGTTAACCCAATAGCCACCACAACAATAGCATGAATTCCCCATTCATACCACCCACATCAAGTTTTAATTAAATGTTATAGTCTAGTTCTTGCACGACCTTACCAAGCATGTCCATAACCTAGGACGAGGCTATTCGAATAGTTTGAACCCTGCAGGGGTGTACCAATGTGCCCACACGTCAGATCACCTTTTTGCCTCCGGAATAAGCACACTACCTTTGGTATGCCGGCACGGCTAAGTCCTACGAGACGTTTCCAATATTGTGCATTAACTACGAGTCGCCCATATGGGAGGAAGCCCCATATGTTGATGCGGAGTCACCAAAGATGCTTATCTCCTTATAAAGGACGATGCTCCTTGCAGTGGATAACCTCCACCACTACTCACCCAAACACACATAAGTTTCTTTTTCAACACAACGCACACATCCACCATGCGACCCGGAGCTAACACACGCCAAAGTACTAAGTCAAGAGAGGTCCCATATCCCTCTCATGTGGTTAGCACGCAAAAGCACTTGGCTTAGTGATACAAGTAACTCAGTCCTTGGGGACTTAGGCACCATTCCATTCACACCCAACAGATTATACCAACATTCATTGTGCCCAAGTCATGAAACAATTTTATTTTCAGTTTTCAGTTTTTTACTTTACAAAGTAACAAAGCACAAGGTGCTGAGCATAATGATAATAATAATTTTGTGTGATCAAGGTTATCGACTAAGTCGATAACCGCCCAATTCTACCAGTAGCTAAGCATTTCTAAGCATGACACCGCAAAGACAATAAAAAAGCATAGATAAATCACCGGGCTCTAATTCACCAACGATATTAATAACTTATGTTTTGTGGCAGGGGATAATAATTTAAGGGCAACCATGCAATAGGAATAGCTACCTCTAATCGGGAAAATTACTTTGACACAAAAGCATGCATACATACAATTTGTAAACAAAGTATTAAACTTGAAAGTAAATGGACATTTATGATCAAACTGTTTGCCTTGCTAGAGATAACTTTCTTACTGCAGAGGATCACTCTCGTATTCAATAATATCGTTGGAACCTATGGAAAGAATCAAGAAGCACAAATAAGAACGAATAACACCGAGAATACTCAAACATTCAAAGTCATCCAAAAATCATGAAAAATTCACAGAAGGAAGATCATGATTTTAGATGAATTTAGGTGAAATAATTATTCCATTTGGATTTAGTATGTGAGAGTTACAGTAGTTTGAAACTCATATTTCAGAAAAATCAAATTAATTCTCATCTGTTACTGTTCATCCGAATTAATTATTTAGTGAAATTTTGTGGGATAGTGGTGGATATAAGGATTACAAAAATAGATAGAGGATAAAATTATATGAATAACCCAATTGGATTCATCCCAATTGGAGTTCAACTGAATTACTTACGAATTTTTGAAGTTAATTCAATTTCTAGTGTAAAAATAGCTCATGCCAGAAATTAATTCTAATTTCGAAATTTTCAGGGACATTAACATGTTTTAAACCTATTCCAAGTTAAAGTACATTAAAATTGGAAGCCAACAAAATTGGTTCCACTAAATTTGGAGTTACAGAAAAATACTTATGCATTTTTGAAGTTAAAACAATTTTTAGTGCGACAATAATTCGTTTCGGAATTTTATAAACCATGCCCACCTTTTCTCATAGGGGCTGACCTAGTACTCACAAATACTCATACTAGGCATTCTATGAATACATCTACGATGATCATACAGTCAAAATCAATCCTCTTATATGTTCTCACGATTATTTTAGTTAATCATTAACAAAATTGATACCGGTTTAATGAGAGTTTCTTAACATGACTTGCATGGAAGGTCCAGCTCATGTTAATGATTATTTTTGTTATTATTTCCTATTTATCAAGGAAATTCCATGTTTTAAGTGTGTCCTTTTTACAGTCATTACATGACTAAGCTTTATGCTAAGACCATACTTATGAGTTTTATCTTTCTTTGCTTTACCAAGCTTTACCAACCAACCCAAGGACTCCAAATTGGATAACAAGTCGGGACTTTGCAAGAGTTGGTGACAACTCTGAAGACCAACCAAGCTGATTTGATAAAAGGGGCGGTTGAAAGCATAATAAGTTTTGTTCTAGCAAAACTTAAAGCTCATAACCCCAATCTTGATCTCAGAACTAATCAAAGCCGACTTGACTAATCAAGCGAAGCGAAGCGGTTGATTGAAGATATATATATATATATATATATATATATATATATATATATATATATACACACACACACACACACATATATGTATATATATACATATATAGATATATACATACATATAGATATACATAGATATATAGATACACATATAGATATATAGATACACATATACATATACATACATATATAGGCGTATATATACGTATATATACGTATATATATATATATATACGTATATATACGTATATATGTGTGTATATATATATATATATATATATATATATATATATATATATATAGGAACGTATCTAGTGCTAATGGGTATTTAGGTGATAAGGTGCTAATATCAACATTAGGCGTTGGATCTGGCCGAGCGGCCAAGATTTGAGTGCTAATCCCACCTCCAATCCACTTTACCATTTTCACTAAACCCCTCCAATCCTTCTTTCAACGGCGGTCCAACCCAACCCTTCCTCTTCATGATCCACGGTCTGCTGCTTGCGCCCTCCGGTAGCTCAAGACCATCGCATCTCCAAGATGGTATGGTGATTCGATCGTGCTTTCTTTTACCTATTATGTTGAATTTATTTTCTTGTTTGCTCGCTCGATCCGAGATTATTCATGGTGCGTGACTTCTTTTCTTGATTCTCATTCGGTGTTTTGGGTTGGGAATCGAGCAAGTCTTCGCAGAACGACATCGACCGCTCAACCCGCAGAACGCAAACCCGCTCACTTGACATCCTGCACACATGAACACAAAGGTAACACACAATTAGAGCCCAGGACACCCATCAGACGACACAATAAAGGACTATCTCCTACAGATCCTACGTGGTGTGCACCATTCAATCATGACGAGAGGGGAGAGAGAGAGAGAGAGACATTTGCTGATGTGCACGTACCATAAAGAATCAGTTGGGGGACTGCAAGGTAAAAGAAAGCATGATCGAATCACCATACCATCTTGGAGATGCGATGGTCTTGAGCGCTGGAGGGCGGCGCAGCAGCCAGGGATCATGAAGAGGAAGGGTTGGGTTGGACTGGCCGGTTGAAAGAAGGGGATTGGAGGGGGTTTAGTGAAAAATGGTAAAGTGAATTGGAGGTGGGATTAGCACTCAAATCTTGGCCGTTCAGTTCAGATCCAACGTCTAGTGTTGACATTAGCACCTTATCACCTAAATACCCATTAGCACTAGATACGTTCCCATATATATATATATATATACACACACACACACACACATATACATATACATACACATATACATACATATACATACATATACATAAATACACACACACACACATATATATATACACACACACACACGTACATATATATATGTAATCCTTTCTTCTTCCTGCAAGTCATCTTGTCGAGTGGTTAGTAACTCATAAGATAATGAATGGAAAAAGAAATTAAGACTAAGAATTGAAGTCAAATTAATAACTTTATCCTAGCCCCGACTATTTGCTTAGTTTATTTAGATAAACTAAGTAAATAGTGTGAAAAAGGTTTTCTTAAAAAAAAGGAGAGGTTTAGCTAACTTGTAGTTTTTCGATCACGATCAGTCGATCATCATGCACTAGTCGAAAGTGTAGGAATGAGTCAACACTAGGAAGTTCCTTCTAGTGGGTGGGGCCACGTGCAGAAAGAAAAGGCTTCAACTAGGTGATGTTACCTTCTCCGACCAGATTAATCAAATCAAGAACGGTCAACTTGAGTTAGATAAACGTCTGGAGTACCTTAAAAAGTCGTTCAACTTATTCCAGTGCACTCGGTAGGTTCGCTCTGGTAGCAAGAGTTAGAAATAGGACTATGCTAGGAAGTTCTTTCTAATGGGCAGGACCACGTGCAGAGAGGAAAGACTTCGACTAGGTGTTGTATCTTCATCCGACCAGTCAAAATGAAACGAGTTTACCAAAAGTAGTCAAGCAAATTACAAAAGTGTACTCTGCTTAGAGTATTTTTCAAAATGAATGAAGAAATAAACCAAGGTACTAAGAGTTGGCTTTGAAAATATTTCAACCATGTGTATTGAACCTGAGCTCTTCGTGTTGGCAGCAAAAAGGGAGGAACAAGTTAACACTAGGAAGTTCCTACTAGTGGGCAGGACTACGTGCAGAAAGGAAAGGCTTCGACTAGGTGATGTTACCATCCTTTCGACCAGTGTAAAAAAAGACTGGGTACTGGTCGTAGAAGGACTTACGACCAGTGTATTATTGTAGAAAAACTTACGACTAGGCACTAGTCATAGGAGGACCTACGACCGGCTAATGGTCAAAAATATTGTCAAAGCGCTACTCAAAGTAAGACAATAAAGATATAAAGAACCTAATACTTTATTGTATGGTTGGTCAGCTACACATAAAATTTGCGTAACTAGTCGATGTTCGAAGAATTGGAGAGAATTTGGCCGTCTTCCATTGCTAGTCGTACCGAATCTTGTCGCATAACTTCGACCACTGTGTAAAGACCTTCCCACTTGGGGGAAAGCTTGTTCCGACTGGACTGGGATTGAATTTTCTTCAATACCAAGTTACCTACAGCAAGGTTGCGAGGTTGGACCTTACAATCGTAGTATTTGCGCAGGGCTTGTTGGTAGACTACTGAACGGATTAAGACTTGATTTCTCTTCTCTTCGAGCAAGTTGATGTCATCTGGTCGAAGTTGCTCCTGGATAGAGTCGTTGAAAGTTTAGACCCTTGTTGATCTGATCTTTAGTTCTGGTGGAAGCATGGCTTCGACACCGAAAACTAGGAAAAAAAGTGTTTCACCTGTGGCCCGACTAGCAGTCATACGAATTGCCTATAATACTAAGGATAATTCTTGTACCCAAGCCCCCGAGCGCTTGACAAGCTGGTCGAAGACTCGAGTTTTGATTCCCTGTATTATTTGGCCATTCGCTCTTTCGACTACCCCATTGCTTTAAGGATGGGCAACAGAGGCGTAACACAGCTTGGTACCCAACTCATCGCAAAATTCTTGGAATTTTGCACTCGAAAATTGCTTACCATTATCTGTGATTATTCGACTTGGGACCCCAAACCGAGTAATCACGCTTCTTATCATGAACCATTTTGCTGCTTTCGTTGTTATCGATCACGAGTTAAACCGGCTTCGATCCGCTTTGTGAACGTATCAATAGCCACAAAAAGGAACTCGAACCCACCTAGAGCTTTTGGGAACAGTCCTAGGATATTGAGACCCCAGGTCGCAAAAGGCCAAGATAGAGGAATTGTTCGTAATGCCTAAGCTGGTTGGTGTATTTGCCTGCTATGAAACTGGCATTGTACATTTCTTAACCAGCTCTTTGGCATCGTAGAGAGCTATTGGCCAATAAAAACCTTGTCGAAAGGCCTTTCCAACCAGCGTTTTGTAGGAAGCATAAGTTCCATAGATGCCCCCGTGTATGTCATAAAGGAGGCTTAGTTCTTCTCTCTGCGCTATGCATCGCATGAGTACCCCTTGAGTGCCTCGTTACAGAGGACTCCTTCGACCAATGTATACATTTTGGCATTTCGTGATAAGCGATCTGCCTCGAGATCATTATCGGGTATGGTGCCCATTTGAAGATACTCGTAGATGGGATTCATCTAGTGTAACATCCCAATTTTCTGAGTTTTAAAAATCCTTTGAATAGTTGTAGTGAGAAAATTCATCATTTGGATTTATTTGAATTTAATTCAAAAGCTTAAATATGAACCTTGAGTAATAAAACAATTTAATATGACTAAAGTCAACATGAACAATGGTCAAAACTATTTTATTTGAATTCTTTGTGCTTGGATATATTTTCTAGATTTTTCTAGAATTTTTCCAAGTTCATTTGCTAATTTCTATTGCTTATTTGAATTCTTAGTATTTTCTAAAAAGGAAAAGCTATTTAAAATCTCCTAAATAGCTTTGGGCCGAAACCCTCTTGCTTCGGCCCATCTCCTCTCCATCTCGGCTCGCTTCCTCATGACCCAACCCTCCATTCATCTGTGACCGTCCGATTAGTTTTGGACGATCGGATCAACTTCGGCCCTTCCTGTATGCTGCTCTGCGTCATTGGCAGTGGGGCCGAGGTCGTCGTCTTCGCCGCGTTCTTCTCCGCGGAGTCTCGCTCGCGCCCGCCATGGACTCCTTCGCGAGTTCGTTCGACAAAAGGGGAAACGGCCCCGATTCTTCGCGCGGACGACGCCATCTAGAAGCCCTATCCTCCCCGTACTCGTTTCAAACGAATTTGAAATTCGAATCTGTCTCTATCCCTGTTTTCTTCGTGACCTCTTTTCGGGCGGTTTTGATCTCCGCCGCTGGCACGCCACCTCGAGGCCGACCTGCGCCTATAAATAGGTCCCCGAGGATCGCTGTAGCACCCTTTCCAAAACCCCTCACCCAATTTCCCCTCCCGAGCCGTTGCGCCGCCGCATTTCCCCATCTCGGGTTTTCGACCGTGTTTCGTCGTCGTCGAATTGCGCCGCCGTCTTCGCCGCCGTGTCGTCATCGAGTGCACCGCCGAGTCCACCGTCGCCGCCTCTACCTCCTGAACCCCTTCGCATCGCTGAAGCGCCACCGGAGACCCCGTCCGACAACGCCCGTAGCACTCCGCCGCTTCAACCTCGCCGCCGGCCGCCTCAGTTGTCCCCGACCACCCGGAGTTGGTTCACCAGGTGCGCAATAGCACTAGCTACACATTGGTGCCATCCACTCTTGCCAGAGCGCAGCCGTTCGCCGGCGACCATCGATTCCAGAGCCGCCATCGCCGCCGTTGTCGTCCTCGCTGACGTGGTCGCCGAGTCACCCGGCCACCTCTGCGCGTGCGTGTTAGCCACGTAGGCGCCGCGTCAGCGCCACGTGCGCGGGTGCGCCACCTCACCAGATCTCCAGATCCAATCGGCTCGGTGGACTTGGTCTACCGTGAGCCTACCCTCTGACTCGTGGGTCCCATTGTCAGATCCACTGTTCCGTGAACCCATGAGCCAATTTCGTGGGCCCAGTCTATAGACCGAGGGCCCACATGTCAGCCACCGCACCTTTTCTCTGGATTTATTTTAATTCGGAAATTCCTTTGCTGACATCATGCTTGCGCAATATTCTGATTTTCTTTTAAGAAATAATTCGGGATTTTCCAAAAATAGGATTTTCTTTAGATTCAAACTTCCAAAGCCCATAACTTTTGCATCCGAACTCCAAATCAGTCCATTCAAATTTCTAAATTCCTATAAATTCAAGATCTATTTAATGGAGATTTTTATTTTTTTATTTTTTGGAGTTGTTTTGCCTCTGTTATTTATTTAGTTTGTTTGTTTGCTTCGTTTGCGAGTAGACTTCGACATTTCTGGAAGATTTGAAGAAGAAGGAGCACAACAAGACCAAGATCAAGTTCTAGACCTATTCCAAGGCAATTCATGATTGAATCCCAGTTTTCTAAATGTTATTTTAATTCAAAGTATTGCATTTTATTTCAAGTAATTATTTAAATACTTTTGGGATTAGCTATTAAATCCAATCTGTTATGCCTTCCTTGTATAATTGTTATGCCTTGATCCTTTGTCACCCTAGTTGATATTTAGTTGGTAATATTGTAGCACCAACGTGGGTTGGTTAGATGCGATTAGGTTGCTTAGCCATGCCACGAATCATTTATTCATGTAAAGTTGCAATTATCAACTTGACTAAGTGACTATGTAACTTTGTAATAATCTGTGTGTACTATGTGTCTTTGTGGCATGTGTTGCACTTAAATCAACCGGGTGGTAAAAGGTTTGGACTGAGGCAAGTGGTGGGAACTGTGTGACATGGTGGCTATGTGATATGGGAATATAAATCTATGTGTCAAATTAATCTGTGTGCCTTAGTTAGAATTTGGAAGTCTTGCCTCGGTTATTTAAGGACTGAACTTTGTGTGCCATTGAACTGAGCCCTTCCGTACGACCACATGCCTGTTATGGGACAGGCCTAGCATAGTAAGATACAAATTCTTGGCATTGATTGCTCAGGCAGTAGGTTAGGCTATGTGAAAAGGGTGGAGGTGTGTGCTACCATGTAGTCACATCATGGACGATTCGCCGCTTCCTCGTCTAACTGTGTGTGTTGTACCATACACCGTGTATGGTTTGGTATGGCGTAAGCACATCGGGAGCATCTATGTTAAGATGAAGTTTCTGAAATGCTTTGTTACGATTAGTGCTTGCAACACTGGTTGTATCTTGTGGGTAAAGTGTACAAACTCTAAAGAGTGTAAACAATCTATTCGAATAGCCGCGTCCGCGGTCATGGACAATGCTCGGGGATTTCACACGAGGGGTAGATCTTCATAAACTGTGTGGGAAGGGAGCTGTGTGATCTAAATCATATGGCTATGTGAATAATCTGTTTAGGCTGTGTGTGTCTTTGTGAAATCAAACTGTTAAATTATTATTGTCTATTTGTTTTACTTGCTTTCAATCTATTATTTGTATTCAACTGCAAATGTTGCATTTCTGCAAAAGAACCACAAAATGCCATTCCCTTGTAATAAGCCTGCATGTATAATTGCATTTACGTGGTGTGACTTGTAGTACGGTGTGTACTCACGCTTGCTTTAAACTAAATCAAGCGAAGAGGAGGAGTCTTCGCCTTGACATTCGAGGAGGAGTTTATCGAAGGTGCCCGATCGTGGGGTCTTGATCGATCGGTTTACTGTGGTGAATCGATGGGATGCATTCTTGTTTTCATTTCACGCTTTATTTCTCTGTTAGCCCTGCGTGGCTTAATAAATGTAAACTCGACCGTAAGGTCAAACTATTTGTTTATGTTACTATTCGCTTGTGTGGATCGATATCCATCTTTGTTAATACTGTGTGCACTAGCGTGATCCGACACTAGTGCATTAAACACAGAGGGTCCAGAATTGTATTTTTGGATCCCGACAGAGGTGGTATCAGAGCATACTGACTGTAGGTCTAGACCTTAGTTAGATCGGCCGTTCGAGTGTCCAAATTATTTTCTAAAGAAAATTTAACTTGCAAGCCTAAATGAATTGCTTAACTCCTCTCATATCTCTCTTGACTCATCTATTGCTAGAATTTTTCCTCTCCCCGCTGTTTTAACTTAGTTCCTGCCTCTTGTCTATCTTGACAGATGCCTTACCTTCAGACCTTCGGAGATCGCAATGGAGGACTTGCCGCAGAACTGTGGAAGCTGCTGCAGACGCTTGGAGGCTTCAACTGCCCAATGTACCGTGGCAGCGAGTACATGGTCAACGGGCGAGATCGTGGTGTGGTCTGCCGCCTAATAGTCTACGCCAGGAGGAACACTAGAGGCAGCCAGCCGTTGGACATCTCAGTCAGGAGGATCACCTTTACACAATGAATCCAGGAGTCGTCACGCCTGGCCATTCTCCGAGTCTGCAATGTCTACGCACAAGAGCTGCAGAACACTGTTTTCCGCTACCATCCCAGATCTTCTTCAGAGGAGCTATCTGCACGCTTTCCGTCTACAAATGGGGAAGGCAACGCCACAGTGGTGCACCTTGCTCAGTTCACAGCTGCTCAGGAGGAGTCGCTGGAGATGGCCGCCACCGAGTTGGAGTGCGCCTATGAGGCCTGGGAAAAAGCCGAGGAAAGGATTGCTGCCCTAGAGCAAGCTCTCTACGGTCAAGATGAGCCGAAGATGATCAAGAAGAAGATCCGGAGGAACGGAAGAGCGAAGAGGATCCAGAGGAGGTTCAGAAGATCGGCCGAACACTCAGCACCAGAGGAGCCCGCAGAAGCTACAGAGCCGGAGGAGCCACCAGACTGCACCCAAAGACGCTTGCCCGCTGCACAGTTCTGTGGCATCAGAACCGGCCATGAGGATGCGGCTCACCGAGTCTCAAAGAGTGAGTGCGAGTGCCGCTGTGGCTGTGGAGGCTTTCTCGAGTAGTTTGTTTAGGTTCGATTCGATCGGGCTTAGCGATTTTCCTCTTGAGTCGCCCTTTAGGCGGTAGCTTGTGTGCTTAGGTTTGTCTTATTTCCTTGTGTGCAAGTGTGAGCTGCAAAAACCCTTAGGCATTTGTTGCAGCCATACTAAGACCTTAATAATAAAGTTATTTCATTTGAGTTTCTTGAGCTGTGTTTGTTGGGTTTAATCTATCCCCCTGTTTAGTTCTTGACTCATCTTGTGTTTGCTACCTTATCTAACCTATGGAGCTTCACCAAATGGTTCAGACTCGTCACACTGCTACAAGTGGATCCGGCACCCCAGCGTCAGAAGAGAATGATCAAATCCCCGCGAGGACGGTGCCACCCTGTGCACCACCTCTTGACTTGCGAACTTTGGAGCCTTTATGGCAAAGACAAACGCAGATGATGTATACAATGATGAACCAGATGCAGGCCATGAACAACAACAACAACAATCATCAAGGAGGAGCTCCAATCGCGCATGGCCATCTGGGACCATCCAAGTTGGCTGAATTCATGAGGACCCGTCCGCCAACTTTCTCTGGACATGTCACGCCAATAGAAGCTGATGATTGGCTTCGCGTAATTGAGAGGAAGCTGCTGATCACTCAATGCAGCGATCACGAGAAAGTTTTGTATGCCACTCATCAGATGGAGAGCATAGCTACTGAGTGGTGGGAGAATTTTTGCACAGTGCATGAGGCACCGCAGAATATCACTTGGGAAGAATTCTCCATAGCTTTCCGCCAGTATTATGTACCTGAAGGGATCATGGATTTAAAGAAAGATGAGTTCCGTGCTCTTAAGCAAGGAGCTATGTCGATGTTGATTACGAATAAGTTTTCTCGGCTAGCTCGCTATCTTTGCGAGAGGACGTCGCATCTTGACAAGGCTCGTCGAGTTGTTTCGGAAGGATTGAACTCGGGACTACTGAGTCAATCGCTTGCCCATACCTTTCCAGATTTCCAGGAATTGATTAACAAGGCGTTGGTTATGGAGGACAAACGCAAAGAACTGGAGGACCACCGCAAGCGTAGAATGGCTCAGCAGGGAAGCCACCAGCGACAGCAGCAGAGGGCAAGGATAGTGCCACAGCAGATTAATCGCTTCCAGCCGCAGAGTTCTTTCAGGACACCTATACCGCCTTCAGCACCTCGTCCTTTTATTCAGAATTCTTGCAACCCTACACCAGTCAACCCTACCCTAGGGAACAACAGGCAGAATGAACCAAG
Organism: Phyllostachys edulis; assembly: GCA_036346405.1. NCBI lineage: Eukaryota > Viridiplantae > Streptophyta > Magnoliopsida > Poales > Poaceae > Phyllostachys > Phyllostachys edulis. The sequence continues at coordinate 58,159,610 of CM070549.1, read as the reverse complement.
AGTGTGCTACAATTGCCGTCAACCAGGTCACTTCGCCAATCAGTGCCCCCAGAAGGGAACAATCACTCTAGTCCGCTTCAACGTTGGAGCAACACCTGCCAAGACCCCAGTGCAGAACAACCAAGGAGCTTCTCAGGGAACCAGTCAACCAGGAGGAGCGCCTCAATCAGTTGTCAGAGGTCGTGTTAACCACGTCACTCTGGAAGGAGCCCAGGAAGCACCATACGTCGTACTGGGTAAGTTCCTAGTAAATTCAGTATCTGCATCAGTTCTGTTTGATTCTGGAGCTTCGCATTCGTTTGTTTCTGGAGTTTTTACAACTAAGAATAAATTGGACGTTATGCATCTTAAGCATACTTTGCTAGTCCAGTCGCCTGGAGTAGAGCTAAGTTCTAAAGTGGGTTGTTTAGGAGCTAAGATACTCATAGCTGGAGTTGAGTTTCTAGCTAACCTAATTGTTCTAGACACCCAAACCATAGATGTCATTCTTGGCATGGATTGGTTAACCATGCACAAAGCCGTGCTAGATTGTGGCCGAAGAGCCGTTGCAATCGAAGATACCAAAGGAAACAAGATAGAATTCCTAGCTACCTCAGTGCGTAATGGACATCTGCTAGTCAATAGCCTGAAGACCGTTGCTTTGGAAGACGTGCCCGTTGTTCGAGAATATCCATATGTGTTTCCGGAAGAGTTACCAGGGATGCCACCGGATCGTGACATCGAGTTTGTCATCGATCTAGTGCCAGAAACAGCACCAACCTCGAAGAGACCTTATCGGATGCCAACTGATGAGCTAGTAGAGATGAAGAAGCAGATAGAAGAACTTTTGGAGAAAGGTTTTGTGAGGCCCGGTTAAATGCGCCTTTGGGGAGCGCCGGTCTTGTTAAGTCAAAAGAAGGATGGAAGCATGAGAATGTGCATCGACTACCGATCTCTCAATGAAGTCACTATCAAGAATAAGTACCCATTGCCCTGGATAGATGATCTGTTTGATCAGATGAAGGGAGCCGGAGTGTTCTCGAAGATCGATCTGCGATCAGGTTACCATCAGTTGAAGATTTGTCCCAAGGATATACCTAAGACCGCTTTCTCAACGCGGTACGGACATTATGAGTTCTTAGTCATGTCCTTTGGTTTGACTAATGCCCCTACCTATTTCATGAATATGATGAACAAGGTATTCATGGAATATTTGGACAAATTTGTAGTTGTATTCATTGATGATATTTTGGTCTACTCCAAGTCAGAAGAAGAACATGCTGAGCATTTGAGATTAATCCTAGAGAAGCTCAGAGAGCATCAGTTGTATGCTAAGTTTAGCAAGTGTGATTTCTAGAAAAAGGAAGTTGATTTCCTTGGTCATGTGATGACAGCCGCAGGAGTAGCAGTTGACCCTGGTAAAGTTAAAGCAGTATTACATTGGGAATAGCCCAAGACTGTCACTCAGATTCGCAGTTTCTTGGGATTAGCAGGATACTATCGTCGTTTTATTGAAGGATTCTCATCAATTTCTAAACCTCTTACGCAATTGTTGAAGAAAGAGAAAAAGTTTACCTGGACCCCAGCTTGTGAAGAAAGTTTTCAAGAATTAAAGAAGCGTTTGACTTCAGCCCAGTGCTGATTTTACCAGATATTCGCAAGGATTTTGATATCTATTGTGATGCTTCGCGTCAAGGATTAGGATGTGTCCTGATGCAAGAAGGAAGAGCTGTCGCTTATGCATCAAGGCAGTTAAGGCCGCATGAAGAGAATTACCCTACCCATGATCTGGAATTAGCTGCGAGTGCATGCTTTGAAGATTTAGCGTCATTACCTCATTGGTAATCATTGCGAGATTTACGAGATCATAAAAGTTTGAAATATATTTTCACCCATTCGGACCTGAATATGAGACAGAGAAGATGGCTAGAATTAATAAAGGATTATAATCTTGGAATCCATTACCATCCTGGTAAAGCCAATGTAGTTGCAGATGCCTTGAGCCGCAAGAGTCACTGCAATGCGATGGAAGTAAAAGAGGTTTGTTCATAACTCTAAGAGGAATTCCAGAAGCTGAAACTAGAAGTGGTATCCGAAGGATTCGTGGCTAATTTGGAAGTGTAGTCTACTTTAGAGAAGCAGATTCGCAAGGCTCAGCCAAAAGATTCGAAGTTTTCGAACATCAAGAAGAAGATGGCAGAAGGGAAGTTCAAAGACTTCACCGTAGATGATCAGGACATACTGTGGATCAATGGACGTATTTGCGTGCCAGATACTGATGGATTGAGACAGCTAATTTTAAAGGAGGCCCATGACTCAAAGTATTCGATTCACCCTAGTAGTACTGAGATGTATCAGGATGTTAAGAATAAGTTTTGGTGGCTGAATTTGAAACGAGACGTCGCAGAGTTCGTTGCCTTGTGCGACGTGTGTCAGAAAGTCAAAGTAGAACATCAGAGACCAGCAGGTCTGTTGCAACCGTTGAAGATTCTTGAGTGGAAGTGGGAAGAAATCGGAATGGATTTCATTACCGGATTACCCAAGACTCAATCGGGTTATGATTTGATTTGGGTAATAGTGGACCGTCTGACTAAAGTTGCCCATTTGTTGCCCATTTGGGTAATAGGGATCGATGGTCACATGTATGTGCCATCTTTTTATCACAATGAATTGTGATCACTCCTTTCAGACCTGGCATCTTAAGACATCGATACCCATAATGTGTAGTCATTAAGAATTTTGCCAAAGTTGGTCGTCTGAGTATGGCGTTATATGCCATATCGAAATCGACCACATCAAAGGAGATTTTCTCTGTCCTGAAATTACTTGGAGAACCAAATGTTAAAGAAAGAGAAACTTGGCTAATAGGTTTCGCCGAAGACCCTGGTACAATACCATAAAAGAGTATCATACCGGTCTTACCTTGGTCCTGAGTACTTGCATCTCGTCCTGGGTACTCGTAAATAAGATGTTTAACGAGCTGCCACCATTAACCAATACTCGACTTACTCAACAGTTGTTGATGGTGGGCTCAACCACGATCGAAAACCGACCTGATTAAGTAGAAGGGATCGGGCAGTCACTCTTCTCGAAAGAGATGGTGACTTCCGAACGCTTCGGCAGTTTATTGACAAGAGGAAGGTCAATAGAGTTTACCTCACGTTCGACAGCCTTAAGCTATCACTTTGACTCGTATGCCGATGATCCCCCATAGATATGCTTGATGGTATGCTAAGGATCTTGGAATGGCATCTCCTTGTCGTCGTCTGACTGCTTACGATCACTCGCTTGCCCAACCTCCTCGAGAGTAGGAAGTGGTCCTTTGTCGTTGTAGCAGTCTTCGAGTTTTCATTGGAAAACTCGGCTGTTGCGAAGGTCATACCCTTCCTTTTTATGGAAAGGGCACCACCTAGGCTTATTGTTCTTCCTTTCGGGGCGCTTGTCCTTACCTCGATCGGAGTATGGCTTGGAGCCTTGAGGCTTCTTATCGCTTACGGCCAAGACTTCCTTGGAACTGCTGGCTTGAGGCTTTTGACCCTTCGCCTTGTTCTTGGATTTCTTGGTCTTCTTATCCTTCTTCTTGCCATTTTCGCCCGCCTCTTGGGGAATTTTATCATCTCGATCAATAGTGTTGTTCCATTCGATTACTTCAGCAGTAGTTGCATATCGATCGGCCATCTCAAAGAGCTCGGCGACGGTGGCAGGAGGATTTAAAGCGATATCCTCCGTGATCCTTCCACTACGGACTTCCTGCTTAAAAGCTCTGATGACAGAAGAATCAGAAACTTTAGGAATGGAATTTCGAACCTAACTGAAGCATCGAATGAACTGGTGCAGAGTCTCATGGTCATTTTGTCTTATCTTGTGCAGGTCGTCCTCTTTCCCAGGGCGATGGTAGATGCCCTGAAAATTGGCCAGTAGGAGGCCACAGAGGTGCTACCATGAATAGATCGACTCGATTGGCTGATTTAACAACCACGATCGAGCAGATCCCTCGAGCACAATAGGAAAATAATTTGCTATTACATGCTCTCCTCCTCCTGTTGCTCGGACAGTGGTTGTGTAGATCTAAAGGAATTTGATGGGGTTTTGAGATCCATCAAACTTCTCCATGTTCACTGGTCGAAATCGAGGCGGCCAACGAACTGCTCGGAGGTCAGCCGAGAAGGCCCAACATCCAGTAATGACTTCTTGAAGCCTTCTTTGCGGAAAAGAAGGGTTGACGTCACTAGATGATCGTACACGACGATACCTGGTCGTAGGTGGACCCGATCTGTGGTAGGTCTCAACCTTACGAGGGAAATACTCCTCGTATTCTATCTGCTGTTGTAGATTTCTGAGTTGAAGTGGTGAGCGATCACCTCTCCTGGGAGCTTGTTGATCATTATGCATTTCAGAAACTCTTCATCGGCTGGAGTGAAGATCATGAGAGCGTCGTGACCTGTTGTCATGCTAATCTCCACGTGGTGAGTTATTCGAGCGGCTAGAAGCTGATGGAGTCATACCGCCACGACTTCTGGGTTGATGGCGGCGAGGGTCCTCGAGTTTGGCCATCGTGTTTCTAAGCCTTTGTGCGATATCTTCAGCGAAGAGGTCGTAGCTTGGCATTCGAGCAAGTTCCCAAGATGGGTTCTCGAGAAGATCGTTGATGCGCTAGAGTTCTTGAGCTTCCTACGACTGATAATGAATGCGCCCAAGCAGGTTTCTCTGAGCCACGATTCTTCTTCTCTGTCGGGTTGTCTCAGGAACGTCCATACCTGGTCCTCGAGCTTGCCTCAATGGAGTGTGAGTATCTCGAGAATCTCCTTCACGCTCATCAGAGTGTTGACCATGTTAATCACCGGAGGTGTCCTCGTCATCACCACGAGGGGTCGTAGTGTGTGATTGTCGGGGAGCATCCTCAGTCCTGTCTCTAGGAGAGTGATCATTATCTGAGGGAAGGACGAAGACCTCCAATTGATGATCTCCACTTGCGCTTGAGACCTCCTCGTTTGAGGAGTAGTCGAAAGAGACGACCACTAGATGCTGATGAAGCTCTGAAATGATGGCCTATGTAGGTGAGCCCTGCGATGGGATGGTCGAACTCGCAGGAAAAGCATGCTTGGCCCCATCCTTTGTGGGGCTAACTAGAGAGAGACAACCACAAGATGCTGATGAAGCTCCGGAATGATGGTTTCCGGGACTTGCCATGCCAGGTAGGATTGTCTTAGACAGACTTGAACATTTGGAGGGGGAACCCTCGTCATGTTGTGAGCCTCTCTTGTTACAGTCCTGATGGTGGTCAGATTGACCCTTGCCCTCTAAGGAAGCTGGTTCCTCGTTTGGACATAACGTTGTGGGGGATAAGAAACCCTCCTCAACTCCATCGATGGTATGGTCTCCTGGAGAGTGATCTCCGGAGGCGACATCACCATCGGATGATACAATACTCAGCTCGTAGTCGAAACCGGCATCCATGTCGATATCTGCGTAATCGGTCAAGTCGAACCAGTTCTTCTCATTCCACTATCCTATTGTAATAGCCCAAATTTCAGTTGAAAATAAAATTTATTTATTTTGTGGAATTTTCTAAAATTTTAAAAGCTTTTTCCTAATTAATTTAAAGCCAAAACAAATTTATTTGCAAAATTAATTACCAAATATAAGTTGGAAATATTTTATTTAAGTCTAAAATGTCTTAGAGAATTTCTATGAATTTTCTCATAATTTTTGGATTTTATTTGCTATTTTCTAAAGCCTTTTTGAATTAACAAGATTAATTAAATTGCTAAATCATTTTAAAATCCCAAACAGTGTTTGGGCCGAATCTCCCTTGGCCCGAGCCTTTCCTATGCACGAGCGGTCCATTCAGCCCATTCAACCGTGCGCACTCTCGGCCGTTGGATCAAATCGGACGGCCGAGACGCCACCCTTTCTTTCCTTTCTTTGCTGCCACCAACATGTGGGGCCCACACTACAGTGTCGTCGCCTACTTTCCTTTCTTCCTCGCTACTCCTTTCCTTTCTTGTCCACGCCGTCCGCCATGGACACAAATCGGAAGCTTCCATACCCAGCAAAACATCGATCCAATCCCTGATTTCTCGAGGGCATTTAAACCCTCTGTCGGTTCTACACCCGATTCTACCTCTTCCCTTTCCTTTCTTGCCCGGATTTCTCAATCCCCGCCGAAGACCCCGCACGACCTTCGTGCACTCCACGCTGTTCTGGCCATGCCCGAGCCCAATAAAAGGGAGCTCTGGGACCGTCTTCCTCGTCTCATTCCTGTGCCCCAACTCCCCTCTCTTCAATCTCTCTCTATCGCCAGAATTTTGGACTTCTTCATCTACTACCGAAGCTCCTTGTTTCTTCATTTCCAGCACCGACAAGGCCTCATCGGTGACCCCGACCATGTCTTCAGCATTGTTGCATCACCACGAACCTCGTGCGCGCATTCACTTCGCCGGAGGACCCCCGCAACACCTCCTTCGCCGTCGACCTAGCGTCGCCGACAACCAAAACGCCGCGTCCTCTCGCATCTTTGGTGAGCATCAAGTTCAGCAACTCATCCTCTTCCTTTTGCGCATATCCACGTAGCTTCGCCACGGTAGCGGGCGTCGGCAAGCTTCGTCGCCGGGCGCCTCCGCAGTTGAACTGCGTGGCATGGCCCGCGTCGCCACGCCTTGTGTCGAGCCCATGTGGCTACCCACGTGGCCGCCACGTTCAGCACAATGCTAGCACACACACTTCCTTTGGACTGTAGCATGCACCGGACAAATGGTGGACTTCGGCCAAACCTTGGACCTGGTCTTCGACCAAGGGGCCCACCTGTCATAGACCGAAGATGTTTTCCTTTAGAAAAAGAATTCGGCCGAAATTTGGTTTTTCCTACCACTGACGTCAGCGTGCACAGTAATTCGGATTTCCTTTAGAAAAATAATTCGAGAAATTCTAGAAAATATGAAATTTGGGTTTTCTTTAGATTTAAACTTCGAGGAGCTCGTATTTCTTCATACGAACTCCGATTTAGGTTATTCAAATTTCTAAATTTATATAAATTCAAGATCTAGCTAAATAAACTAAAATTATTTGATTTGGAGTTAATTTGAATGTTCATTTGAATTTATTTGAGTATTATTTGAATTTGTCGTATTTTCGCGTATAGATTTCGACGACTCCAGAGAGCTCGACCCTTCTAAGGATTTAGAGTATCAGGACTTCGAGCAAGGCTAGTTACACCATTGATCATGTTGGTCCCACTATTTTAAATTTATTTAATTCTGTTTTTAAATTATTATTGCATGCATAATTTTATTCAGTTATGTTAAGTTCCTGTTTAAATTCCTAGTTAGTCCAATTCCTTTGTATAGCCAATTTTGATTGTTGGGTTGTCATTCCCTTGTCACCATTAGACAAAATAAAATTGAAAATAATTATATACTTAGCCAATGCTTAGATCAAAATTTAGTATTTGGGGAGTTTTAGCCAAATTATTCAAACTTGATTTAAATTGAGTCTATGGTATTGTTTTACCATAGAAAGTTAGGAAATATTTTTACTTGGAAAAATAAATTAAAATAGTTTAGACCTGGGCATAATGGATGTTGATAAGGTGCAAGTTGATGCATAGGATCGATTCATTTTTATGATCGAGTCCAAGGTTGTGAAATGTTGTCCAAGTTAGTTAACGACCAGTCTTCGAGCCGCATCTTGCTAAACTCCACCGTACTACCACATGTTCTGAATGGGCAGAACTAGGCTTAATAATTTGTAATACCTTACTGTTATTTGTGCTATGTTGTTGTGTGGGTGTTAGTTAGACAGTAGTCCCACTTGGCACAAGAGGGGGCATCTGGAGGATGGTTAATCCAATCGAAGTGAAAACCTAGCGAGCATAAATACTTTAGGGTAGAACATTGTAAAAGCCTTGTGGTAATTGCTTAGTCGCACGCCTTCGGAAGCGTGTATTGGCCAACATTAAAAGCAAATTATCTATTGTGGGTAAAGTTGTACCACCTCTGTAGAGTGTAAAACTATTCAAATAGCCGTGTCCACGGTCATAGACATGCTGAGCAAAGCCACTCTAAGTTAGGCTTTGTTTTTGGTTTTAAAATGATTTTAGCAAAGAACCTGAGGATGGTAAATCCTTGTGGTAAAATTGGGTGGTTAGCCATGTGATAGAAGGGTATCCTTCACCATTCATTCATGAGGTTATCCACTATAAAACTATCAATTTAAAATCTGATTTTAGTGATAGAATAAAAATGGCCTTGAAAATTATTATGAATATTTAAAACTGAAAATACTGCTTTATGCAAAATAGACCCTATCAATCTCACTTGTTTACTTACGCATGCATCATATTCTTTTATTGGGTGTAACTTGCGAGCACGAAAGTTGTGCTCACTCTTACTGAATATAATTTATTCAAGTGAGGAGCTTTATCAGGACGGTGAGGATCTTAACGACTAGGCCTATACGATTGCTTGTGGCGCATCGTGTGGCTCACCTATTATTTTATTTCCGCTGTGTTATTTTATTTAGATTCAGGCCCTATTTTGTAATAAAATCTGATTTATATTAAATAAATACGTGATATGATTGTGATGTCACTTTTGTACGACTATGTACATTAGCTATCCTGGACTAGTGTATGAACACAGAGAATTCGGGATCCTTCATTCCCGGGTTCGACACCTACCATGGAAGCATTAGAGTTGGGAAAAAACGAAGGAAACCTGATGACTAGAAGATCCCCATGGTTGGCGCCAACTGTCGATGTTTTAGAACCGATCTTATGTAATGATTGTTTGATTCGGAGGGTCTCCAAGACTCAAATCACGCAGAGAGAAAGACACATGGATTTTTATACAGGTTCAGGCCTTCTCCGAAGAGAATAACAACCCTACTCCTGTGTAGATATATTGAGCATACTGGTTATAAATCAAGAGAAAGACTTGAGTGTAGTGTCTTGTGCTCCTGATTGCTCTCTGCCCACTTCTCCTGATGATTCCACCTTTTTATACAGTACTCAAAGTGGGCTACTATTTCTCTAGTCCAAAGGACGCCTCAACGCTTCAGATGTTGAAGCCGTTACTGCAGATTATTGTGGGAGTAGTAACGTTCCCACGTCGCTAGGCAGTTATCACCAGGATAGAGAGTTAAATCATGCCATTATTCTAGAGAATAATAGCGTAATTAACTGCCCATATCTTTAGATATGGTGTAGAAGATTCCATGATCGACTAGGCCCACATGTTTGTAAGTCCCATCGACTAGGGACTGGTCGTAGAAGAGCTTACGACCATGTGGTGGTCTCAGTAAAGCTTACGACTACAGACTGATCGTAGAAGGACTTACGATCAGGGGATAGTCGTAGAAAGACTTACGACTATGGGGTGGTCGTAGAAGAACTTACAACCTCCAGCTTCTCCCTTATGAATATTAAGGGGTATACTCGAGAACCATATGACGGTATTATTATCCATAATAAGAATTATAGATAAATAATTAAATGAGGATTATTAGATCCTCGTCAGGCAACCACTACTACAAGCACGACAATAAATGAGGATTATTATATCCTTGAATTATTCTTTGTTTGCATATAAGATGCAATTTCAAGAATATTTCATTTCATACTCATGCTATAGATATGCGTTCATCTAATATGTTGTTTGCTGTTTGTATTCATCCATGGCAATAAGTTTTACCACTTCGTCTTACTCCTAAGCCAATCAGTTATGCAAATCAAAAAATGTTTTATGTATATATACATCATGTATGCTCTCTGCCAACATAATTATCTGTGTATAGTTCAAAACACCCTCTACCCTGTAAACACGTTGCAAACACCGGTGCAGTGTAGCGTGCAAGTCCCTAATACATTCGAACATAATCATGCAAATTCATTAGGTCATATTAAAAAAAACAGGTTCTCACACCAATACAAATTCAGAGGCGTAGCATGGCGCACATTACAATCCTAGTAAAATAAATGAGAAGAACAAATGCACAACAAGCATGCAAAACCCTGGGCATACCTTGCGATTAAACATGGAGTTCAGCAATAATAAAATTCGGTTTATTTTTCTTATGATTAATTCCTTATTTGCCATTGAAAGTTGGCTGGATCCCTAAAATGCTATCACGAAACTGTTCTTCCCTTCATTGCCATCTGATCTCAAGTTGTATCTCATTTTTGCCACTCCCATCGGTGGCCCATGACTTGGGAGGGGGGGTGGGGGGTGGCGGTGAAGGCGGCTAACTATGCCCAAAGCTAATGCGACTAACTCTCTGTCTTGATAATCAAGAGTTTCCTCCCACCATCTTAGCAAAGTTGGAAGAGTCTTGAGAATCAAGAGTTTCCTCCCACCATCTTAGCGAAGTTGGAAGAGCCTTGAGAATCGAGAGTTTCCTCACTCTCTGTGAAATGTAGTCTATATAGGCCTCCTTCCCCTTCTACAGGTAGTTCCTTGTTAGTTGTCCTGCACATTGATCATAAGGTTTTGTTGTTCCACTTGCACTGCAACAGTCACCATCTTTGAATTCAAACCAGTCTTGTCCTGGTGTTGCTTTTTTCAGCCAAATCTCCATTCCTATTAGTACCACTTTGCTCCTTACTGGTGCAGTTTTAGTATTTACTTCTTGCACATTTACTAGCACTTCTGCTTGCAACTTATCTGCTAGGTCTCTGTCTTGCCTTTGTTGCTTCTCTATAGTAGCATCTTGCGCAACTATATCCACCTCATCAACTTGCTTGGAATTTCCAGCTTCTGAAACTTCCTTTTCCTCTACAGCACCTAATTGAGAAGTGTTTTGAGGGCTGTCATTTCTCTGTTTCTTATCAGTCCTTTTTGAAATTTTAGCTGACTCCGTATCTAGATGTTGTTTATCTTGATCCCTATGATTTTTTTTCATTCCCACCATGATTACTCCATCCAATCTCAACTACTGATTCCACTTGAAAATAAACAGTATATACAGAATATCAGGAGCAATAACTTAAAATGTTGGTGGTGAGGAGTAAGGAGTCTGAATTCATCACATCTTTGCAAAAAGAGAGAGTTCATAACATACTTAAAACTTGATAAATTCAAATGATTCAGTACATCATAGTTGCCAGAACACAATTGAGACCAACTACGTGAATGACCTACTACCACACCAACAATGGTCGAGCAATCAGGATTGAAGATCAGAAGCACAAACATCAAACTCGATCGAAGAAGAAACACAACATCATAATCAAGATCCTTATGAAGCGATAGAAGCTAGGCACCAAGCTTTTCCTCTGGGAGCAGTGGGTACACTGACGAGTTCGACGTAAATTTGGGCCTTTTGAGCTTGAAGCTGCTTGAAGTGGCGAAGTGGAAGCGGCCATTGTTGGCCCAACTCCCGGAGAGAACTCGCACATTGTTTTCTCTCTGAAACGTACACACACAAGAAGATGAACACAGATGAGTTTTGCGATGCCTAACCACTTGCGTCTTTTCTCTCTTCTGTTATTCCATTGCTTATCACATTTCAAACTGGTTACAATGTTTTTTCTAGCTGCAATATGACATGTAACCTCCTCACTAACACCACTACCTCCACTACATGCACTATCACCACTACATGTACTAGCTAATTACTCTATTAACTAATTTTTAGCCACTAGCTCTGTTAAATCTACCATGCAAACTGACATGCAAATTCAATTAACATGCAAAACACAAAGAAGTCAAGATTATATCTAACAATTCCCCCATAATCTTGACATGCCGACTCACCGTTGCGGATCGCTTGCAACCTCTTGCCACGTGTAGCAGCTTTCTCCTTGTTGCCACATGCAGCGGCCTCTTGCACGACTCATCGTGTCATTGACAGTTTTCAACACTTATCTCCAAGAAGTTCCGTATTCCCACTCGACACGGATTAGCAACACAAACTCCCTTTATGTGTTACCAAACCTATGCAACCGCTTCTCTACCACGTGGTGCACTCCTTGAGGGGCAGTACAATCGCACTTGCCACGCGATCACTCTTGAGGGACAACACATTCACCCTCGCCATCAACGACCGTAAACATGGGCGCCACCGCAGCCCATGCACCTGACAATTCTTCTCCCGGAGACATGGAGATGGCCGCCAATGCCATCTTGCCTTGCTGGTTGTCGACGACGCTCCTTGGCAGCAGGTATTTGGGAGATATGCCGCCTCCACTCTTCACCGCTACCTCTTTGCCGCCACAACTTCGTCGCCGGTGGCGCAACTCACCAGGCGACTCTAACCTCCGGTTCTTCTTGCAACGACGATCTCCATGCCATCGCCGTTTGTCGGCCATTTCCTCATCAAACCACAACAAAATAGAAGAGGACCAGGCCAGAAACAAGACAAGGCCAAAGAGTTACTCCTCTCTTCTCTCCTGTTTGCTCAGTTTGGGGGGTTCTGCTCACCAGTCCCCTTCGTAGTACAAAACCCCATTCCTTCCTCCTGCCTGCACTCAAAAGCCATTAGAAAGAGAATCATCACAATTCCTTCATACTTTGGCACGGTGCACATTAGCTAGCTCCAGCAAGAAACCATGAGAACCATCATGGCGAGAAGCCCCTCATGAGTCCTCCTCCTCCTCCTTCTCCCAGAGGCACTTCAAGTGGTCGATTCTTGGCAAGAGCAGCAGCCATGGCGCCACTAGTACCACGGAGGAAGGCTTCATCAAGGGTATCGAGGCTGAGGACGAGGAGGAGGCTACCATGGCTTTCTCCTCCTCCTGCCCATCGTTCCACTCGGAGGACTTTCGTGTCCCCTTCGCCCAAGCTGCTCAAGCAGCAGCACAAGAAGCTGCCCCGCACGGTCGTGTCACGTCTGCGCATGGCGCTAGCTGCGGCCATTGCTGGCTGGCACCGGTAGGTTAACCTCTGCGCTTGGCTCATCGGCACGCTGTACAGCCACCGCTTTGCTCTCGTCGCCGTTGCCATGCTCCGCTTTGCGCGCAGCACCACCAGCTCCCGCCATGGTCACCAGCACACATGCGCACCTGAACTGACACCACTCCTTGCATGGAGCCGATTGGCACACGCCATTGCCGATCCACGAGTTATCGCCGAATAACTTCTCCTCGCACCTTGCTCTGATACCAATTGTTAGCCTAGTCCTTGGAGAGAACCCGCACATTGTTTCCTCTCCGAAACACACGCACACAAGAAGATAAAGATAGATGAGTTTTGCGATACCTGACCATTTGCGTCTTTTCTCTCTTCTGTTATTCCATTGTTTATCATATTTCAAACTGGTTATAATGTTTTTTATAGGTGCAATATGACATGTAACCTGCCCACTAACACCACTATCTCCACTACATGCACTAGCGCCACTACATGCACTAGCTAATTACTCTATTAACTAATTTGCAGCTACTAGCTCCACTAAATCTACTATGCAATCTGACATGCAAATTCAATTAACATGCAAAACACAAAGAAGTCAAGATTATATCTAATAGTCGCATGCATCCAAGCCATTTGGGCGCGATCCAAGGGACCATATGCGATTTTTTCAGATTTTCACCACATGAGCGTTTTCACTGAATACATTGCCTATACTTCATACTAGATCATATGCATGTTGTGCCCTTTTTCCAAACTACCCTTAGAATAGATTAATTGATTAATTACTGGGAACACACTTTGGGCTATGTGGGAGGGAATGGATCAATCAATTGGATAATCGAGTAAATTAAGCTCCATGTTTGCCATGCATGCTAGTGAACGTACGTACGTGGTTAGCCGCATTTGCTTTCGAGTTGGCACCAAAATTCCCCCCTCTGCATCCAGAGTAGATGGGAAGTTGGGAACACATGCACTAGGGGCAAACTCGTCTTTTCGCACACCAATTCATGGCCAAGTCACAACCTCACGCTGCTGATGAGAGTGACAAAAACAGGGTATAACTTGAGATCGGATCACAATAAAGGGAAGATCAATTTTGCGATGTCATTTTAGGGACCCAACCAACTTGCAGATAAGTACACTAAGACGAACATAGTACCATACATTCTCCCTTTTAGAAAGATACCACATAACTAACAATTCCAATGAAATCTGACAAACTACTAATGCTTTGTCCAATAAATGCAAACAAACTTTTTTTTGAGATAAAAGGAAACAAACTTCTTCAGTGGAGTCTCAAACACCAGATGTGTTCAGCAAGTTTCATGTAAGTTCTATCGATGAAGACAATGGAAATGTTTCATCGGAATGAAAACTCAAAATTCCAACTTGGCAGACTATCAGAATGCTAAATCTAAACAAATTTATTCTAAGACTAATTTGTGATAAACAAATTGCCTATTCCTATTTACCAAGTTGCCAAATTAAAATCTTCATCTTCATCAGATGTTTAAGAGGTCAAATGGATTAGATTACATTTCCAAAGTGAAAGTTTTTAGGAGACGTAAAGAAGTGTTATAGACAGTATTGTTGGTCTTCAGTACAAGTGCAGGAAACCGATAGTTCATAGCTAGTTTTTAAATACAGAAGGTTAAAGATAGAAAGATTAGTTTTCAGTTAGCATTATTACAATTCAGAATAGTTTCCGATTCGAACTACTTCATATAGGGCTCAGCCTTCGCACTATATAAAAGGCTGAGGTTTGTAACGGAAACAGGAGTTGAATACAATTATCTTCCTTCCTCAAAGTTCTTCTTCTTCTCATCTAGTGCTGGCTATGCATCAATACAACTTACGTTCTTCAAGAAGATCATCAGTACATAACAACTTGGTATCAGGTACACCGATCCCACCCACCATGCCACCCAAATCCGATCCACCATCCGACGCCAGAATTGATGGATTGGAACAAGCGCAGTCAGAACTCCTTCAGCCGATCACCAATCTCCAAGTTACCAACGAACAGAGGTTCTGTGATCAACAGTTGGCCTCCGAACAATGCCTCAACAACCTGGCCAAAGAGATGCGCCAAATGTTCGATGCCTTACGCGGGGTACCGGCAGCCTCTACCACGCTGTTGCCGTCCAGCCAGATACCGACAACGTTGGGCGGCGCGGGCTTGCTTCCACCACCTGTACCGATCGCAGACGGGTCCGTAACAAATTTCGACACTCGGATTCCACCAACAAATCGATACGAGGCTTGCCGTTTTTCAGTAGGCTCCGAACGACATCATTTGCCCGGGGAACCATTGGACGATCAGCAGGGTTATCGTCCGCGTCAGGAAACACCTCATCTTCACCTGGATCGTCCCCGCCTGCCTCACCTGGAACTACCTATGTATGACGGTTCTGAAGACCCTCTCATATGGTTAAATAAGTGTGAACACTACTTTCGAGCCTATCAAACTCCTGAAGATGACAAGGTTTGGATGGCTGTTTTCCACCTATCCTCGGTGGCCCACCCCTGGTTCTATCAACTAGAACGTGATGAAGGTATCATCTCCTGGCCAGTGTTTAAACACTAATGTTCAATGCGTTTTGGGCCAGTAATCCGCACGAACACCCTGGGAGCCATCAAACATCTTCAACAAACCGGCACCTTGGCACAATACCAGCAGGACTTCACCGATCTCTAGTGTCATACTATCGCCCTTTCGCGGAAGCATCAAATTGAGCTCTTCACCACAAGACTCATGGAACCAGTTCATACCCATGTGGAATTGGCAGGGCCTACGACTCTGCAACACACGATGAACTTGGCGTGCGCTTACGACAGGCTCTAGCCTCCTGTAGCCCATCCAGCAACCGTCAGTCGACAGGTCTCCACAAAAAAATCAGGTTCCCGCGCATGGCTCCCATCGCCACCTCGCGCCCCATCGACAACGTCAACACCTCTGCCAACTCCACCGACCACAGCCACACCAATACCCCCCGAGACACTCATGGGAGTTTTTCGCTACCTGTCTACCGCAGAGATGACAGATTGGCAACAACGGGGTCTATGTTTCAATTGTGATGAACAATTCATGCGGGGCCATCGCTTTAAACGTTTGTTCTGGCTAGAACCCGAAGGCGACCTGGATCCCGGGGACCAATTGGACGACCAACAACCAGGTGAAACCGAACCCGAGATTTCCCTGCTCACCGTCACTGGCATCTGTACTGCCCAAATGATGCAATTGAGGGTGCGCCTCAGCGATTTTGAGGGTATTGCCTTGTTTGATACGGGATCCACCCATAATTTTCTCAACCAAGATTGTGTGTCTGCCCTCCAGCTGCCCATCCAACCCCATAGTGGCTTACGAGTCAAGGTGGCCAACAGCGATAGACTTCAATGCGGCGGCATCTGCTGCAATACACCAATGACAATCTCGCCGTCAAGGTTCACAGTCGATTTTTACATCATTCCTCTTTCTGGTTTTGACATTATCTTGGGGATGCAGTGGTTGAGTACACTGGGACCTGTCCTGTGGAATTTTGCCCAGCAGCAGTTTTCTTATTGGGAGCATACTCGAAGGATTACTTGAACCGGCCTTCATGATCCACCCATGTCAGGAGCCATGATACAAGCCGCCGTCGGTGATGACCTTATGGCCACAATCTTGGCCGAGTTTGCACATAGATTCGCAGAACCGACAAGCCTCCCTCCTGCCCAAGCATGCGATCATTGCATTCGTCTTACTCCCGATGCCTCGGCGATATTCATGCGCCCGTACCGCTACGCTCACATTCAGAAAGACGAAATCGAACGCCAGTGCACCTTAATGTTGTCTCAGGGTATTATCCGTCCAAGTTAATCTCAATTTTCGTCTTCAGTGCTCCTCGTTACTTAAGAAGGGCGCCCGTGGTGATTCTCGTGAATTCTGAGCTCTAGCGAACACCACGATAAAGACAAATTTTCGATCCCGCATGTTAACGAGCTCTTGGATGAACTGGAAGGGTCTTGTTACTTCACCAAACTCGATTTACGGTCTGGTTATCATCAAGTTCGTATGTTTCCTGACGATATACTAAAAATGGCTTTCCGGACTCACCATGGACATTTCGAATTCTTGGTACTGCCTTTTGGTCTCTGTAATGCCCCATCAACTTTTCAGGCGATGATGAACTTGATTCTTCAACCGTTCCTCCGTCGATTCGTTCTAGTCTTCTTCGACGACATTTTAATTTACAGTCGCACGTGGGTGGAGCATCTGCGACATGTCCGACAGGTGCTACAGACCCTAACTACTCACCAGCTATACCTCCATCAGAAGAAGTGTATTTTCAGACAACAACAAATTTCGTATCTGGGACACGTTATCTCGTCCAAAGGAGTCGCAATGGATCAAACCAAGGTATCGGCCGTGCTTGACTGGCCGCATCCTCGCAATATCCGGAGTTTGCGTGGTTTCCTTGGACTCGCCGACTACTATCGCAAATTTATCCAAGACTTTGGACACATTGCTGCTCCCCTCACCAAGCTTCTTTGCAAAGAGGGTTTTCATTGGACTGAGGAAGCAACCATGGCTTTTGACGCTTTGAAGAAGATGATTGCTGCAGCTCCGGTTCTGTAGCTGCCCAATTTCGCCAAAGAATTTGTAATCGACTGTGATGCTTCGGGTACATGGCTTTTGACGCTTTGAAGAAGATAATTGCTGCAGCTCTGGTTCTACAGCTGCCCAATTTCGCCAAATATTTTGTAATCGACTGTGATGCTTCGGGTACTGGATTTGGGGTAGTACTACATCAAGGGGGGCGTCTCATTGCGTTTTTTAGCAAAATGGTCGCCTCACATCAAACTCAACTTCCTACGTATGAATGTGAACTCATCGGGCTTGTGTACGCCATCCAACATTGGCGTCCGTACATCTGGGGCTGTAAATTTTGAGTCAGGATAGATCACTATAGTTTGAAACATTTGTTGGACCAAAGGTTGACCACAGTACCTCAACATCGGTGGATTACAAAGCTTCTCGGCTATGACTTTACAGTGGAATACAAGCCAGGCAAAGAAAGCAATGTGGCCGATGCGCTTTCACGTCGACATGAGAATCTCTCCTTACAGACCATTTCGTCAGCTGATTTTTCTTATTACGACTATTTATGTTGTCAACTAAAAGCGCTTACGTCCTGGAACAACAAATATAATGAATGAAGTGCTGGTACTCTTTCGGTGGATTGGGAGTGTGCGGATGGCCTTTTGCTTTTTCGTCATCATATCTTTGTTCCCGCTGATTTCCCTGGCCTTCACCACCTCTTTTCAGTAGCGCACTCCGTGGGCCATGAGGGTATTACTAAGACTTGGCATCGCCTACAGGCCAGCTTCTATATTCCAGGAGGTCGTCGTTTGCTTCAGGAATTTATTCGATGTTGTATCACTTGCCAGCGGTATAAATCTGAACACTTGCATCTAGCTGGGTTGCTGTAGCCGCTACCGGTGCCTCACCGCGTGTGGGCCGATATTAGCATGGATTTCATCGAGGGATTGCCTAAAGTTGCCCACAAATCAGTGATATTAACAATCTTCGACCGGTTTTCAAAGTATGCTCATTTTCTAACTTTGAGTCATCCCTTCACGGCTCAATCGGTGGCCCAGGTATTTTTTGACAATATTGTGCGCCTCCATGGGTTTCCAGAATCGATTGTCAGTGATCGCGACAAAATTTTTACTAGTCATTTTTGGAAAGATCTTTTTCATTTAGCTGGCGTGAAATTACAAATGAGTATTGCATATCATCCGCAATCCGATTGGCAAACTGAGGTGGTTAACAGGACAATTGAGATGTATCTTCGTTGTTTATGTGGCGATCGTGTGAGGTCGTGGTCTCAATGGCTCCCTTGGGCTGAGTTTTGTTACAATATATCTTTTTACTCCGCTCTCAAAGCCACTCCTTTCGAAGTCGTTTATGGCAGGCCACCCCCTCTGTTGATAAAGCATGCTGGTGATTCCGAGGCCGTTCAGGAAGTCTAGCAATTGTTGGGTGATCGGGGCGAGTTCATTCACGAAATTCGTTTAAGATTGCTTCAGTCTCAACAACATATAAAAAGTTTGGCTGATAACAACCGCAGAGAATTATAGTTTCAACAAGGAGATTGAGTGCGGCTGCGGTTACATCAACGTCAAATATCTTTGTAGGATCGTATAGCACAATCAGAGGGGGGGGTGAATGATTGTACCGATTTCTTGCTCATAAATTCAACCTTTCTCCCATGCGCTGGCCTTCTTATGACCTCCTCGAGAACCTCTTCGAGGACCTCTTCAGGACCTTCTCGAGGACCTCTTCCAAGAAGACCGCTTACGCACAGCTTGAACACAAACAATCCTGAGACAATGTCGAATAGATCTGATCTCTTATTTCTCAATATTGTTCTATGTCTACAAGCACCCCTCAAAGCTTTCAACCGAAAGACCTCTTTAGCTCTACCGCAAAAGCTACGTAACAAAGCCCACGTAACAGCCATGGGAAAACAATTCCCCTCTGCTTTCTTTTATAGGCAAAGACCAATCCGTGTCCTCAACGACACGGTCACCACAACTTATCTCATCTGAGTACTAAGGGACCCGAAACCCTTCCAAATACGGGTTTTCCAATATCTCTAAACCTTCCTGATATTGAACACCTTCCATATCTTCTCACACGTTGTAAGCCTTCAGGACTCCACCTCCCAAAGCTTCTCCGTGCATCAGCAACCACCTTTGATCTCCACGTGCTCCAGCGCAAGCCCGATCACCTCGTGACATCCTCGACCTCCTAGACCTCAGATTTCTCCATCCTAGTCCCGGTCCTCCTTGTCATCGACCATGGTCGTCCTCACGCTCAATCTGCACATGCAAAGACCAAAGAACATATCCCAGCACAAGTTCTCCAACTTGACCAATATTAGTTCACCCACGCATAACACACTATCAACCAGGTTCGCGACCAGTTCAGTAGGTCAATGACCACCTCCAAGACGTCTACGACCATTTCCACCAAGTCTACGACCACTCACCTGCACCGTAGCACTCGAAGCAATAGTAATTGGGATGAATAGGGTGGTCTCGTGAAGACCTCTGGGTGGTCCTGAGAAGACCTCCGGGTGATCTTGCAAGACCTCGTGAAAGACCTCCTGAAAGGTCCTAGAAGACCGTCCTGGGAGGTCCTGGAGGACCTCCTCAAAGGCCTCTGCAAAGTCCTCTTGGGAGGTCCTAGAGGACCTCCTGGGTGGTCCTAGAGGACCTCCTGGGTGGTCCTGAGCGACCTCCACAAAGACCTTCTGGGAGGTCGTGGAGGACCTCTGGGTGGTCCTGAACAGACTTGTCTTTTTGCAAAGACAACCTACGTACTCTGATGCGAGATGAACGATGTCGAGCTGCAATACTCGAAAGACCTCCTCGCTATAGTAACTAGAAAACCACCTTGCTACAGTCACTCAAAGACCTCCTCGCTACAGTGCTCATGATGAACAGTGCTCAGAGCTACAGTACTCGGAAGACCTCTTCATAGGGGGAGGTCTTGGACGGTCCAGATAGCTCCAGGGGGAGGTCCAGATCAATCCACGTTGAAGCTCTAGGGGGAGGTCCTGAATGGTCTAGATCGATCCTGGGGAGGTCTTGGATGGTCGAGATTGATGCGCATTGGTGCTCCTTGGGGAGGTCCTGGACGGACGTGATTGATGCGCATTGGTTCTCCTAGAGAGGTCCTGAACGGTTGCGATTGATGCGCGTTAGTTCTCCTGGAGAGGTCCTGGACGGACGCGATTGATGCGTGCTGATATTCCTTGGGGAGGTCGTGGATGGTCCAGATAACACCTGGGGAGGTCTTGAATGGTCCTGATGCGTCCACGCGAGTGCTTCCTAGGAGGATCTTGAGGACCTCCAGCGAACCTGAAAAGACCATAAACAAACCATCCAAACGGAACAACGGAACCTTCCAACAACCGCAAATTCCAATGCAATCCAAGGGTCAATTATTCAACAGTAAAAACCATGACCACGCCCCATGGTCCAACAATCTCCCCCTTGATGAATACATTGACAACACTTCAAAGTAGAGAGAAGAATTTGCGAAAAGAAGGTTTCAAAAACTGCAAGGCATCAAATTGAGAAACTGAAACTCCCCCTCAACACAAGCACAAATCCAATTTTATTTCTCCATCTTTCTCCCCCTTTGGTAATGTACTCGGCAAGAACTTCCGAGAGAGAATACATCAGAAAAAAGAGCAAGGAGAGTAAAAAGCCAGAAGCTGTGCCGATTTTTCAATTCAATTTAATAGATTAACCAAGCCATTATTGAGTAGAGCTTAATAGGATCATATAAAAACATGTATCATGCAGCAAAGTCAAAACAAGTTTGTAGAATGATTAAGCAGTTTTAATTCAATGACATGGCATCTCAAACAATGACTAAAATGATTATAAGACCACAAAGAGATATCACCATGAAAGGTTAAAGCCTAACAGTGAGGCAAAAGTTAAATCTAGATGAGCTATCAGTCTCATATTCACACCCTATCGCTTCACATTCAAATCTTATGCATGTGGCATGCTTGTAGCATACTTATTTTCAAGGTGGCATGCTTGAAGCATACTTCTTTTCACTAGTGGCATGCTTAAAGCATACTTCTTTTCATTTGAGCACTTTTGTGTGCCTTTTTTTATTTTTTTCTTTTGAATACATAGATATGTATGGCATGCTTGAAGCATACATATTTTCAGATGTATCTTTCTATTTTTTTTATAGCATGCCAAAATGAGTGAGCATCACAGGATTGTAATGAGAGACATACTTGCTTCAAATCCATGATTTAAAATAAGACTCACAAACAAGCTCATCCTTTTCGATGATCATCACAAGGTGATAACAATAATCAATCTAGTCAAAGTATTCAGCCATGTCATGCTTTAGTTCTTATGTAGCAAATTAATTATAACTAGTAAAGATCAAAGTTACACAGCACATGAATAAATATGATAAAGAAAGCTCTATAACTCATTTGATTTCAATGGCTTGGACTTGATGATCTGTTTGGCAAGACAAGGTTTCTGAACTTTTTAAAACCCAAACTCCCCCTCAAAGTAAGCCCATTGGATGCAACACACCCAATTCACTTCACAAAAGAGCAAACCGAGCAGTATCAAGCGGTTTTTGTGAAAATATCAGCAACTTGAGACTCTGTATCAATAAAATGCAAAGCAACAACTCCCTTTTCAACATGATCTCTCAGAAAATGATACCAAATATCAATGTGTTTGGTTCTTGAATGTTGCGCAGGATTTTTAGCAATACAAATAGCGCTAGTGTTATCACAGAAGAGTGGAACACTATCGAAATTTAAACCAAAATCCTTAAGAGTAGAAGTCATCCAAAGCAATTGAGAGCAACAAGAAGCGGCAGCAACATATTTAGCCTCAGTTGTGGAAAGGGCAACAGACAATTGTTTTCTAGAAGCCCAAGACATAAGAGATGTGCCTAAGAAGTGACAAGTACCAGAAGTGCTCTTCCTATCAATTCTACAACCCCCAAAATCAGCATCTGAGAAAGCTCTAAGGGTAAGGCAAGATGAAGAAGAATACCACAAGCCAAATTCCAAAGTTGACTGAAGATACCTGAAGATTCGTTTAACTGCTTGACGATGTGAAGCACGTGGGGAAGCTTGAAAATGAGCACATAGACATACAACAAAGTGAATGTCTGGCCTTGAAGCAGTGAGATACAGAAGTGAACCAATCATGCTTCTGTACTCTTTTTGATCAACAGACTCTCCATCCTCATCAGGGTCTAACACTGCTGTGGATCCCATTGGTGTGGAGACTGGTTTGCTTGTCCCCATGTCAAAGCGACGAAGAAGATCCTTAGTGTGTTTGGTTTGATGAACAAAAATACCCTGCCTTGATTGCTTGATCTGAACTGAAAATCTAGGAAGAACGTGAGTTCTCCCATCATGCTCATTTCAAATTCCCTGCTCATAGTATCTGAAAACTTGAAAACAAGAGCATGAGAGGAAATACCAAAGATGATATCATCCACATAAATCTGAACAAGTAAAAGATCACTACCATGCTTGAGTGAAAATAAAGTTTTATCTACCTTACCTATCTGAAAGTCATTACTTAGCAAATATGATTTAAGCCTATCATATCATGCTCTTAGAGCTTTCTTTAAACCATATAAAGCTTTGGACAGTTTGTAGACATGATCAGGAAATTTTGGATTTTCAAACCCAAGAGATTGTCTTACATAGACCTCTTCCTCAATATAGCCATTAAGGAAGGCACTTTTAATATCTATTTGATACAACCTAAAACCTTTAGAAGCAGCAAAAGCTAAAAGAATTCTAATGGCTTCTAAACGAGCAACATGTGCAAAAGTTTCACCAAAATCAAGACCCTTCCACCTGGGTAAAACCCTGAGCCACAAGTCTTGCCTTATTTCGAACAACAGCACCATCCTCACTTTGTTTATTCTTAAAAAACCCATTTAGTTCCAATAACATTATGACCAAGAGGAGGTGGGACTAAGGACCAGACTTTATTGCGCTCAAGATTTTCTAATTCCTCATGCATGGCATTAATCCAAGACTCATCAGATAAAGCGTGATTTACATCTTGGGGTTCAAAAGAGGATACAAAAGCAGCATGAGCATATGAGGCATTGGGGTTATACTTGTTGCGAAGAACTCTCTCATCTAACTCACCAATCATTTGTTTAGGAGGATGACTCGTTGAATATGCCGAGGAGCCTGTGAGCTCGTTGGTGACAAGGGTGTAGCCATAGTGACCTCTACCTCATTGGAGGTAGGAGCAGAGCCACTAGGTGTAGTCTCCATTGGTGTAGTGTGAATCGGGTTTATTCTCTCATTATCGTCTGAGTCATAGAAGATGTCTTCGGGTTCCTCATTTACTTCTCTACCTGCATTATCGGTTCTAATACCAGGACTAGCTTCATCAAAAGTGACCTTGCAGGTCTCGGCAATTTTGTTAGTTTCTAAATTGAGTACACGATAACCTCGAGTGTGAGCTGGATATCCAAGAAAAATACCATCTGAGGATCTGGATTCAAATTTATCAAGATTTCCATGTTTAAGAATAAAACACTGACACCCAAACACCCTCAAATGAAAAATCTTAGGAGAATGACCAAAGCGAAGTTCATAAGAGGTCTTATGCAATTTAGCACACAACAATACTCTATTAAAAATATAGCAGGCAGTAGAAATAGCTTCAGACCAATACTTCTTGGGTGTAGCATATTCATTCAACATTGTTCTTGCCATCTCAACCAAGGTTCTATTCTTACGCTCTACAACACCATTCTGTTGAGGCACACGAGCTGAAGAGAATTGATGATCTAAACCTTTTTCAGTACAAAAAGATGCAAATAATGTGTTCTTGAATTCAGTTCCATTATCACTTCTAATTGCTCTAAGTGCTCCTGGGAGTTCAATGGCAAGTCTAAGGACAAGCTCTCTAAAGTGATCAAAAACATCATCCTTAGATTCCATGAGAAAGACCCAAGAGTATCTAGAGTAATCATCAACAATAACAAGAACATACCATTTACCTCCAACTGACTGAACTCTAGCAGGACTAACAGTGTCCATGTGCAACAATTGACAAGGTGCATCAGTCATGACAAGAGAGAGAGGAGGATGAGATGTTGAAACCATCTTACCGTGCTGAAATGGAGAACACACAAAATTCATTGATCTATCAATTTTAAGATTAGGCATACCTCTAACAAGATTCAAATTACTAATACGAGCAAGATGATCAAAACCAATATGACCTAGTCTTCGATGCCAGTGACAAATCCTTGGAATCAGATGAAACAAGACACCTAAGCTCAGATGAAGAAGAGTATGCAAAATCACCTTTAAACAAACGACCAACTCGAGTAATCTTACAAACTAGATCACCAGATGCATCTAAAATGCAGCAAGAGTGTTTCTTAAAGCTTACCTCAAGATTGTCATCAATCAACTGTGAAACTAAAAGCAGATTGTAGCTCAACTTGCTGACAAGAGCCACATCTTTTAAAATGAACTTGTCGTTGACGCGCATAGTACCTCTTGCAAGAACTTGTCCTTGCGCATTGTCGCCAAAAGTGATCATCTCATCACCGGTGGCATGAGTGAGGGAAGAGAACCATCGTGAGTCTCCAGCCATATGGCGAGAGCACCTGGAGTCAATGAACCAAATGTTCTCCTTCCCCTTGCGACGAGCCTAAAAAGCACAAACAATTATCGGTATCTTAGTACTGGAGTTAGCAAATAGGGATTTAGGTAACCAGTACTGAGACACTCGACGAACAGGAGCAACAGCCGACAAATACAAAGAATTGTTAGATTCGATGCGCTGTTGGTTAGACCACCGTTTAAGTGTTGGTGCGATCAACATCTGTCCGACGGCAGTGTGAAGGATTCAGTCTAACTGGTCTGTCACAAAACTCCCAAACTCCGCCGAAGGGACATCCTTCTTAACTTTGTCTCTCTTTTCTTTCTTTGCTTTACAAAGCGATATTGAACCAAATGACCTTCTCTACCACAATGAGTGCAATGATACTTGAATTTATGAGAAGTTGTATCTCTTGCCTTTCTGACACTCACTTTGGTAGATGAGTTTGTTGTAACACCGGTGATTTAAAAACAATTTGTTTCGGTTCAGGTTCTACTGCAAATTTGCCAGGTTCAAGAAGCTCAACAATCTTAGGAGGATTATTCTTGACATGTTCAACAAAGTTAAATCCTAGACCATGATGTTTAACACTAACTTTTGACTTGTCTAGGATCATGTTCAAATTTTTCTTGCCAAAAGAAAATCTCTCTAATGTGTCCTTAAGATACTCATTTTTCTTTAACTAGAGTAGATCAAACTGATCATTTAACAGATTCATTCACAATTTTCTTAGAAGCACTAGACTGAGCCTCCCTTTCCTTTTCAGCAAAGTCAACAAGTTGTCTGGTCAAAGCTTCAATTTCTATTGTGAGTTTAGGACAATTAGAGCAAGAAGCTATCTCATGATAAAGCATCTGTTGAATTGTGTCTTAAGATGAATTAAGTCTAGCTTCTAGCAATCCACAATTTGAGCAAGTTTTAGTTTGGGCATTTAACATACTTGACTCTAAACAAGTGGGTGCACTGAACTTGAGCTTTTCAATTTCAGAAGTTAAGCTTTCAACAAGACCATTATTTTCTTTCAATTTCTTTTCTGTCTTTTTTAATTCAACAGCAAGTTTAATCAAACCATCTTCAAGTTCATCATAGGATGGTCTTACCTCATCGGGATCACTTTCATCTTTGTTGTCGTCGTTGTTTCTTGCCATTAAGCACATCCCCATGAAGTCATCGTTGTCATTCTTCTTATCTTTAGGATTATTATTATCATGGTTGTCGTCGTCGCAGCTCTCATATTCCACATCGCTCAAACCAAGTTGCTCGATAGCCGAAAGAACCTTTTAAGCAAATTTTCAACAAAAATTTCCACCCTTAGTGTTGATGTTCTTGGATTACCGACCACGGTAGTTCTTTTCTTCTCTAATCACCTTCCCTTTGAGCTTGGGACATTCAGCCTTAATGTGACCTGGCTCGCCACATTCATAGCACTTGATCGAGCTTGAGAAACCTCCTCGCTTTTTCATCCTCATATTGTTGAGTGCCTTGTATGCCCGTGAGGAGATCAAGACCAAGTCTTCTTCAGGAAGTAGTTCGAACTGTTCCTCTGAAAAAGAAGACAAAGTGGATACAAGAAAAGAGCTCGAGGAAGCAGCCTGCATGGGGTTAGTCACAAGAGCTAAAGGTGAAGATTTATCAATCTTGGATGGCACAGCTTCCATCTCATAGGTTTTCAATCTAGAGTAGAGATCATCTATGGTTAAAGTATCTAGATCGATAGTTTGATTGATCATTGTGACAACCATCAACCACTCAGAGCCTAAAGATCTCAAAATTTTAGAAGCATTATCTTCATCAGTAGGAATCACATCAACGCCACGTAAACTACTTAGAATCTTCTCAAAGTGAGCAAAAAGATCATCAATAGATTCACCAGATTTCATAGCAAAATCAGAATACTCTTTCTGATAAAGATTTTTACGCACTTTCTTGATTTTAGTGGTTCCTTCATGATAATCGCAAAGAGTTTTCTATATCAAATGGGCAAAATTAATATGAACTACGCGATCAAATTCTTTACGAGAAATCCCTTGAAACAACAAGTTATGAGCTTGAGCATTCATATCAACATCTGTTTTATTTAGATTAGTAACAGTAGCAGGAACCACATAAGGGCTAGAAACGTTATTCCAAACATCATTACCTTGAGCCTCAATGTAAGTTTGCATGCGACACTTCCAAAAAGAAAAATCAGTACCTTCTAGCATGGGAGGTCGATTTACATACCTCTCTGACGCCATAGCAACCTTGCTCTAATACCACTTGTAGGATCGTATAGCAGAATTAGAGGGGGTGAATGATTGTACTGATTTCTTGCTCACAAATTCAACCTTTCTCCCATGCTCTGGCCTTCTCACGACCTCCTCGAGAACCTCTTCGAGGACCTCTTTAGGACCTCCTCGAAGACCTCTCCGAGGACCTCTTCAGGACCTCCCCGAGGACCTCTTCCAAGAAGACCTCTTACGCATAGCTTGAACACAAATAATCCTGAGACAATGTCGAATAGATCTGATCTCTTATTTATCAATATTGTTCTGTGTCTACAAGCACCCCTCAAAGCTTTCAACCGAAAGACCTCTTTAGCTCTACCGAAAAAGCTACGTAACAAAAAGCCCCCGTAACAGCCATGGGAAAACACTTCCCCTCTGCCTTCTTTTATAGGCAAAGACCAATCCGTGTCCTCAACGACACGGTCACCGCAACTTATCTCATCCGAGTACTAAGGGACCCGAAACCCTTCCAAACACGGGTTTTCCGATATCTCTAAACCTTCCTGATATCGAACACCTTCCATATCTCCTCACACGTTGTAAGCCTTCAGGACTCCACCTCCCAAAGCTTCTCCGTGCATCAGCAACCACCTTTGATCTCCACGTGCTCCAGCTCAAGCCCGACCACCTTGTGACATCCTCGACCTCCTAGACCTCAGATTTCCCCATTCTAGTCCCGGTCCTCCTTGTCATCGACCATGGTCATCCTCATGCTCAACCTGCACATGCAAAGACCAAAGAACATATCCCATCACAAGTTATCCAACTTGACCAATATTAGTTCACCCATGCATAACACACTATCAACCAGGTCCGCGACTAGCTCAGTAGGTCTATGACCACCTCCAAGACGTCTACGACCATTTCCACCAAGTCTACGACCACTCACCTGCACCATAGCACTCGAAGCAACAGTAATTGGGATGAATAGGGTGGTCTCATGAAGATCTCTAGGTGGTCCTGAGAAGACCTCCGGATGGTCTTGTAAGACCTCGTGAAAGACCTCCTGAGAGGTCCTAGAAGACCGTCCTAGGAGGTCCTGGAGGACCTCCTCAAAGACCTCTGCAAAGTCCTCTTGGGAGGTCCTAAAGGACCTCCTGGGTAGTCCCGAGCGACCTCCACAAAGACCTTCTGGGAGGTCGTGGAGGTCCTCTGGGTGGTCCTGAACAGACTTGTCTTTTTGCAAAGACAACCTCGTACCTTGATGCAAGATGAGCGATGTGAGAGCTACAATACTCGAAAGACCTCCTCGTTACAGTAACTAGAAAACCACCTTGCTACAGTCACTCGAAGACCTCCTCGCTACAGTGCTCGTGATAAACAGTGCTCGGAGCTATAGTACTCGAAAGACCTCTTCATAGGGGGAGGTCTTGGACGGTCCAGATAGCTCTAGGGGGAGGTCTTGGGTGGTCCAGATCAATCCACATTGAAGCTCCCGGGGGAGGTCCTGAATGGTCTAGATCGATCCTAGGGAGGTCCTGGATGGTCGAGATTGATGCGCGTTGGTGCTCCTTGGGGAGGTCCTGGATGGACGCGATTGATGCGCGTTGGTTCTCCTAGAGAGGTCTTGGATGGTTACGATTGATGCGCGTTAGTTCTCCTGGAGAGGTCTTGGACGGACGCGATTGATGCGCGCTGATATTCCTTAGGGAGGTCGTGGATGGTCCAGATAACACCTGGGGAGGTCCTGGATGGTCTTGATGCGTCCACGCGAGTGCTTTTTAGGAGGATCTTGAGGACCTCTGGCGAACCTAAAAAGACCATAAACAAACCACCTAAACAAAACAACGGAACCTTCCAACAACCGCAAATTCCAATGTAATCCAAGGGTCAATTATTCAACAGTAAAAACCACGACCACTCCCCATGGTCCTGTTGGGTTGCGGGGTAGGCTACGATACCTACAAACAAAATTCTACCACGTAAACCAGGAAGCCAAGCAAGTAGATGATCATAGATCGTTATCGCCAGACGCGCAGAGTAGCGGAAGAAGGGTTGGAGTAGCCTGGTCCAACGAAGAGCGCGCCGATGTAGAGGTCGTAGTCGATCGTCCACGTCCAGCAAGTCGATGCGGTGGTCGTAGTCGATCGTCCTCCTCGTGAAGATCGCGGATCGTCCTCAAGCGCGACAATCGTATTAGCGCCTCTACGGTATCCACACGTCCAGGGCAGGAACAACCGTACGCCGGTGTGCTAGCACCAAATCGCACAGCAAGGCCCTCAAGAAGATGGCGGCTAGGGTTTCAGTAGGGCAACTCGCGTCAACTCTCTTTTTCCCAATAGCCTCATGCATCTCCTTATATAGAGCCCGTGACGGATCCTATCCAAACACGTTTACGAATCGTATTCATACTGGTTTGTTCCAACCCGTTAAGTGTGTGACTCGTTAGGTTCATGTGTAGTTCGGTTGTGACTCGGAAACCCTTTCCGGCCCACGATTAAATAGCGGTTCCTAGCGAGACATAACGATTCCGAATACACACAAATTATATCGGACGAACCTTAATGCAATATGATCTCGACCGAGTCCTCATCACTTACGACGTGTCCTATCTCTATACGACGATTCAGTATTTGATCACGACCAACTCGTAACTCCTTACGACTTGGTTTCGACCACTCTGTGATTACGTTCGACCGATCTCGACTTGCTTGTATCTCCATATGACCGATCGAATCTGGTCGAACTCTACGACCTACTCATGTATTCTCCTTTTGCCTCACGATATCTGGTTAAACTCGGGTGAGATGTTGTGTCATCCATGGACTGTTCAATGCTTTCTCGATCGAGTAT
Source organism: Phyllostachys edulis (assembly GCA_036346405.1). NCBI lineage: Eukaryota > Viridiplantae > Streptophyta > Magnoliopsida > Poales > Poaceae > Phyllostachys > Phyllostachys edulis. Next base: position 58,129,522 of record CM070549.1, on the reverse strand, counting down.
CGGATAACCTTATGTGGTCGAACTCTTGACCATCGATTGCATGGCCATGCACTTTCTTTATCCGACCACTTGAGGGCCGAGAGATATCTCTCTGTTATGTTAGGAGGGCAAATCCCATATCCCACCAGTCACATCCCCTGTATGTTTCATAGCATACCCAAAGCTACCTTTATAACTACCTAATTCTGAGTAGCGTTTGGCAACCCCTAAGAGTGCTATTACACATGTAGGAAACCATCTTGATCTCGGTCTAAGGATCATACATCATTATTGCTTGAGACCAACTAACGAGACATATAATCATAACAATCTCAATAGTGTCTCAAGGTGGGTCTTATCCAACACCATGTTCTCAAACACGTGTCCACATTATCGATTCGATATCCCTATATCCATGACCGGTGAAACATGGTCATCAATCAATACATGTCTTTGGTCGTAGAGTCACTAGTGTTCAGCCGGTGACTTTCGACCGAGGGATACTTTTAGAACGACATCATCATAAGTTAAAAGAGCTTCACTAACAAGTCACATACTCGTTAATCTTCATGGTGATGATTCATTCAAGGAACAAGATAACATATTATCAAATATTGTGAACATAATGAAATATAAGCATCTCTATGATTGCCTCTAGGGCATATTTCCATGATCTCCCACTTGCACTAGAGTCAATCATTTAAGTATCTAATCCGATAGCTCTTGTGTGCGCCTTATGCTTTGGGCTGTGTGAGAGGTTTTGTTAGCGGATCGACAACATTTAAATCAGTATGAATTTTGCATATCTTAACATCTCCTCTATCCACCAATTCATGAATGAGATGATAACGCTTTGAGTATGTGCTTGGACTTCGATGGGATCTAGGCTCCTTAGCTGCAAGAATGGCTCCATTATTGTCACAATAGAGATCCATTGGGCTAGAGGCACTCGGAACCACACCCAACTCAATAATAAAATTCCTTATCCAAACACCTTCTTTTGCGACTTAGAAGCGCAATGTACTCGACCTCTGTTGTGGAATCACCACCGTCTCTTGCTTGGAACTTTTCGACTCACCGCACCTCCATTCAAAATGAATACAAAACCAGATTATGACGATAATCATCTTTGTCGGTTTGTAAGCTTGCATCGGTGTAACCATTTACAACCAACTCTTCATCACCGCCATAAACTAGGAACGCATCCTTAGTCCTTCTCAAGTATTTAAGAATGTTTTTCACGGTGTCCAAATTGACCTTCACGGGATCGACTTGGTATCTACTCGTAACACTTAGAGCATATGATACATCCAGTCGAGTACATATCATGGCGTACATGATAGATCCAATAGTGAAGCATATGGAATACCATTCATGCGGTCTCGCTCATCGATGGTCGAAGGACACCGACTCTTGCTAAGACTTATGCCATGTGACATAGGCATGAACCCTTTCTTGGCATTTTGCATGTTGAACCGAATCAACACCTTGTCAATATAAGTACTTTGGCTTAATCCAATTAGCCTTCTCGATCTATCTCTATAGATCTTTATTCCCCAAGATATATCTTTGCCTCTCCTAGGTCTTTCATAGAAAAACTATTTTTCAATGATGCCTTAACAGATTCCAGCATAGGAATGTCATTCCCAATCAATAATATGTCATCCACATATAAAATTAGAATTACAAGTGCGCTCCCACTAACATTCATGTAAACACAAGGTTCTTCTTTGTTTTTGACGAAACCAAACCTTTTGATCTCTTCATCAAAACGTACATTCCAACTCCGAGATGCTTGCTTCAATCCATAAATGGACTTCTGAAGTTTGCACACTTTACTAGAATTATTTGGATCAACAAAACCTTCAGGTTGTGTCATGTACACATCCTCACTTAGGTTTCCATTAAGGAAAGCCGTTTTGACGTCCATTTGCCATATCTCATAGTCGAAATATGCAGCAATAGCTAGAATGATCCGTATAGATTTAAGCATCGCTACCGGTGAGAATGTCTCATCATAGTCAACTCCTTGAACTTGTCGAAAACCTTTTGCGACTAGTCGAGCTTTATGAATGTGAATATTTCCATCCATATCAATCTTTTCTTATAGATCCATTTGCACTCAATGGTTTTAACGCCATCAAGTGGATCGACCGTGTTCCAAACTTGGTTGTCTCTCATGGAGTCTATCTCGGATTTCATGGCTCCAAGCCATTTCTCGAGTCTGGGTCCATCATCGCTTCCTTATAAGTGTTAGGCTCATCATTATCCAATAATAATCGCCCCGCCCATACCTTATAGGCATTTGGCGTGGCCTTTTAGATCTCGTGGGGTGATGCCTCATCTACTGAGTTCAACAACATTTTGTTCATCTGTAGAGGTTCAATAGGAGTTGAAACACTTTCGGATGTTTCCGAATTTCTTCGAGTTGCACCTTTCTCCCATGGCTATTTTGGAAAGAAACTCTTTTCCAAAAGACACCATTTCGAACAACAAACACTTTGCTCTCCTCTTGGTTGTAGAAATAATATCCTTTGGTTTCCTAGGATATCCTATAAAAAGCATTTTTTCGACTTAGGTGTGAGTTTATCGGGCGTCAAGCGTTTAACATAGACATCACATCCCCAAATCTTTAGAAAAGACAAGCTAGGACTCTTCCGGTCCATATCTCATATGGTGTCTTATCTACTGATTTAGATGGTACCCTATTTAAAGTGAAAGCGGCAGTTTCTAGAGCGTAACCCCAAAAATACAATGGCAGATCAGATTGGCTCATCATCGATCGAACCATGTCCAACAAGGTCCTATTACGCGCTCGGACACCCCATTCCATTGTGGAGTACCGGTATGTAAGTCAGGAACAATTCCACATTGTTTCAAATGATTGCCAAATTCCTGGCTCAAAAATTCACCTCCACGATCAGATCGCAAAGATTTGATTGTCTTGCCAAGTTGATTCTGTACCTCATTCTGGAACTCTTTGAACTTTTCAAAGGATTCCGACTTGTGCCTCATTAAATAGATATATCCATATCTACTATAGTCATCGGTGAAAGTAATGAAGTACTGAAAACCACCTCTAGCTGTCGTGCTCATTGGTCCACACACATCAGTATGTATGAGTGCCAACAAGTCGGACGCCTCTCATTCCGACCGGTGAAAGGTGTCTTGGTCATTTTCCGAGTAGGCAAGACTCAAGACGTTTCAAATGATTCCAAATCAAATGAGTTTAGAATTCCATCATCATGGAGCTTCTTCATGCGTTTCTCACTTATGTGACCCAAACGACAATGCCAGATAAAAGTGGAATTCACATTATTAGGCCGAAGCCTCGTTGCATTAATATTAAAGATGGGTGCATCATCAAGATTTAAAATAAACAACCCGTTCAAAACAGGAGCATAGCCATAAAACATATCATTCAAAAATATAGAACAACCATTGTCCTCAATAATGAATTTATAACCCTCTGCCATCAAACATGAGGCTAAGATAATGTTTCTACTCATGGCTGGAACGTAATAACAATTATTCAATTCCATAATAAATCCTGAAGGCAAAACCAATGGTAAAGTCCCGACGGATAATGCAGCAACCTTTGCTTTATTCCCGACGCGAAGATCCATCTTCCCTCTTGCAACTCCCCTATTCTTTGTTAGACTCTGCATCGAATTTGAAATATGAGCAACCAACCCGGTATCAAATACCCATGAGTTAACAGAAGAATCTGCAAGAAGAACATCTATAACATTAATACCTGAAGTGGAAGGTTTAGTCCCACCATTCTTTTTCAGATCAGCCAGGTATTTCTTGCAGTTCCTCTTCCAATGGCCTAGTTCTTTGCAGTAAAAGCATTCATTCTCTTGAGTTGGGCCAGACTTAGTCTTGGGTTTAGGTTTGTTGGTTTGGATCTCATCCGAAACTTTAGCCTTGCCCTTTTTCTTGACCCAAGTCTTAGCCTTCTTCTTGAAGCTTGTACTCTTTTGCACCATCATCACATGATTGTTGCTTTTCTTAATGCTATCCTCTGCAGTCTTAAGCATCATATGTAGTTCGGTGAGATTCTTGTCTAAGCCATTCATATGGAAGTTCAGAATGAACTGACCATAGCTTGCAGGAAGCGAAGCAAGAATCAAATCTGTAGCCAACTCTTAACTCAGTGGAAAACCAAGTTTTTCCAAGCTCTATGTGTAACCAACCATTTTGATTACATGTGGGCTTACCGGACTACCCTCAGCTAGCTTACATCCAAACAAGTTCTTTGAGATCTCAAATCTCTCAGTTCTTGCTTGTGTCTCAAACATGCCTTTAAGCGCCACGATCATATCGTGAGGCCTCTATGTTCTCAAAGCTGTTTTTGAATATCCGAGTTCATAGCGACAAGCATGAGATAGCTAACATCAAGGATTCATCACATGCCTTTTTATAGGCGGATTTAAAAGCGATTCTTGACATTATCGTGAGCACATCGGAATTGGTTCCTCTAGAACATGTTCCTTTTATCTTGCCTAAGAACAATTCTTAGGTTGCGGTACCAATCGCAAAATTTGTTCCATTCAGCTTTTTCCTTTTCAAGTATCGAGCGTAAAGCAAAAGCTGGATGTTGGTACAACGATTGGTGCCATGATCTACAACAAAAAATCATAAAACTAAGACATATGTTCAAGAAAAGTAACTTCTATTAAACAATTTAATAAAGATACTCCCACTAAATACCATATCCCTCTTATGACATTTAGTGATTCAAGATCCACAATCAGGTAATCTACTAGTGAGCTTTGGCATCACTACTAGAAGATTAGTGAATTCGGTAAGCAATCCTTTGCTAATCATATCTCTATATGACTCTTATTGTTGGGCAGCATCTCTATGCTTCGGCACCCAACCCTATGCCCCAAGGTCCATAACCGTTATGATGACCTTGTCAAGTTAAACCAATGCAACGCGTGTAAGTGTCCGACACAAACCCATCTAGTCAAGGAAAGTTAATGGCATTCCGCTTTAGCAAGACCTACCATTAAAATATAGGACTTTTGATGGTGCAGCTTATTGGAGGGGCATCAATTTTAACTTAACATTATGTGAGGGAATTTTAATTTTATCATGTTAAAAGCATCTAATGAAAAATATGACTTAATATCATGACAGGAATAAACACAAAACATTCACAAATAATCATATCACTGTGAAATAGTATGGCCCTTAATCATGACGATCTCCATCGGCATGCTTCACGTCCTCAAACCACCATGCTTGAAGTCTCAGGCGCATTCATCTACTAAGCAATTACTCCTAAGAGCTAGTAATGAATTACATAGGATATTATCAAGCATCACATGTCGTCTGTGAGACCGATTATACAATAATATGTAGCTCGATGGCTATCTCACAACATGACACGCAGGTCATGAAAATCCATACATGCATCACATGCACAATGGGCCATACTATTCACATCAATCCCTGCAAAAACAAGTTACGCATAGAATCCAATTCTATCGGACGACATGAACACATACTACCTATAGCAGCGATGCGATTAGCGGCCGACGGTCCCGCTAGCCGGTTAGCGGGCGGGGTTCGAAGGGGCAGCGCCCCTCGCTGGTCGAGGGCAGCACTCTCTGAAAATTTTCCCGAGACATGAATCTTATTCACATTTTCGAGCTTTGGAAATCATCGGATTAATCATATTAACCCTATTCCGAGCCAATCGATTCATCGCCTTGATCGACCACATAATCTTGCATACTCCGATGGCGAATTCGGCCCGTAGGAGTATCATGCAAGGTAGTCGAAAAACAAGTCGAGTGAATCATCCGGTGCTCTTAACTTGTACCTCCTCGTATACCCATCTACTACCAAAGCCGTCGATCTAATCGACCGGGGCCTAGGTTTCGAGATCGACCGATAATAGATCAATCGCTACTACCACATATCAAGTATATCGGCCGATCCGGATCAAAAACTACGCAGGATGGCTCTAATACCACTGTTGGGTTGCGGGGTAGGCTACGATAGCTACAAACAAAATTCTACCACGCAAACCAGGAAGCCAAGCAAGTAGATGATCATAGATCGTTACCACCAGACGCGCAGAGCAGCGGAAGAAGGGTTGGAGCAGCCTGGTCCAACGAAGAACGTGCCGATGTAGAGGTCGTAGTCGATGCGGTGGTCGTAGTCGATCGTCCTCCTCGTGAAGATCGCGGATCGTCCTCAAGCGCGACAATCGTATTAGCGCCTCTACGGTATCCACACGTCCAGGGCAGGAACAACCGTACGCCGGTGTGCTAGCACCAAATCGCACGGCAAGGCTCTCAAGAAGATGGCGGCTAGGGTTTCAGTAGGGCAACTCGCGTCAACTCTCTTTTTCCCAATAGCCTCATGCATCTCTTTATATAGAGCCCGTGACGGATCCTATCCAAACACGTTTACGAATCGTATTCATACTGGTTTGTTCCAACCCGTTAAGTGTGTGACCCGTTAGGTTCATGTGTAGTTCGGTTGTGACTCGGAAACCCTTCCGACCCACGAGTAAATAGCGGTTCCTAGCAGGACATAACGATTCCCGAATACACACAAATTATATCGAACGAACCTTAATGCAATATGATCTACGACCAGGTCCTCATCACTTACGACCAGGTCCTATCTCTATACGACTAGTTCGTATTTGATCACGACCAACTCGTAACTCCTCATGACTTGGTTTCGACCACTCTGTGATTACGTTCGACCAGTCTACGACTTGCTTGTATCTCCATATGACTAGTCCGTAACTGGTCGAACTAAGCGACCTACTCATGTATTCTCCTTTTGCCTCACGATATCTGGTTGAACTCCAGGTGAGATGTTGTGTCATCCATAGATTGTTCAATGCTTTCTCGATCGAGTATCGGATAACCTTATGTGGTGAACTCTTGACCATCGATGCATGGCCATGCACTTTCTTTATCCGACCACTTGAGGGCCCGAGATATCTCTCTGTTATGTTAGGAGGGCAAATCCCATATCCGACCAGTCACATCCTCTGCATGTTTCATAGCATACCCAAAGCTACCTTTATAACTACCCGATTCCATTTAGTAGCGTTTGGCAACCCCTAAGAGTGCTATTACACATGTAGGAAACCATCTTGATCTCGGTCTAAGGATCATACATCATTATTGCTTGAGACCAACTAACGACACATAGAATCATAACAATCTCAATAGTGTCTCAAGGTGGGTCTTATCAACACCATGTTCTCAAACACGTGTCCACATTATCGATTCGATATCCCTATATCCATGACGGTGAAACATGGTCATCAATCAATACATGTCTTTGATGTCGTAGAGTCACTAGTGTTCAGAGCCGGTGACTTTCGACCGAGGATACTTTTAGAACGACATCATCATAAGTTAAAAAGAGCTTCACCAACAAGTCACATACTCGTTAATCTTCATGAATGATGATTCATTCAAGGAACAAGATAACATATTATCAAATATTGTGAACATAATGAAATATAAGCATCTTTATGATTGCCTCTAGGGCATACGAAAAATACAATCTTCCATTGCTCCAGGCCTCAATGTCAAGTTGTCTCCTCGTTTTTTTGGTCCATACAAGGTGGTTTCCAAAATTGGTCAAGTTGCCTATCGCTTAGAGCTGCGGAGCAGGTTGGCATTCATGATGTCTTCCATGTTTCCAGTCTCAAGCCATTTCATGGAGTTCCTCCTGATCATGTTTCGATGTTACCTCCAATTCATCATGGACAAATTCAGCTTCAACCTGTCGGTATTTTTCGTGCAAGACTGAATCGTGGTGTGTGGGAATTGCGAGTTCAGTGGCAATTGGATTCGATGCAAGAACCTGTGGAAACCTGGGTGAAGCGTGATGATTTTTGCAAAGAATTTCCAAATTATCAGCTCGCGGACGAGCTGTTTCAAAAGGACGGGGGAAATGTTATAGACAGTTTTGTTGGTCTTCAGTACAAGCACAGGAAACCAATAGTCCATAGCTAGTTTTTAAATATAGAAGGTTAAAGATAGAAAGATTAGTTTTTAGTTAGCATTATTACAATTCAGAATAGTGTCCGATCGAACTACTTCAAATAGGGCTCAGCCTTCGCACTATATAAAAGGCTAAGGTTTGTAACAGAAACGGGAGTTGAATAGAAGTATCTTCCTTCCTCAAAGTTATTCTTCTTCTCATCTAGTGCTGGCTACGCATCAATACAACTTACGTTCTTCAAGCAGATCATTAGTACATAACAAGCAGATCATCGGTACATAACAAGAAGCAGTCTTAAACTCCCAAGTACCAACCGACTTGTCAAAAGAGTGCAAACATGAACCAGCTTGTACTGATTTTTATCTTTCCTAAAGGACACTACATTTTATCCATTGGAATATTTAATTCTATCAATATCTCAGAAAGAACACATTACTTACAGCACTCCTTAAAGAAAAAGAACCAGAGGTGATGAAAGGCACTTTCAGGAATAGTAATGTTAGAGTAAGGAAATAGGAATCACAATCACTATACCTTGTGATAGCAACTCTTGAATAATTGGTTGTTTATCCAAAGGAACCTCTGCACTTGGGAGATTGACATAAGCAAGTTTTAACCTTTCAACACCTAGAGTTGTTCCCAGTTGAGCATCACCGTAAGCTCTGTCATTAGAGGAATATATTGAGTTGTATGCACCAACCAATTCATCTAAAAGTTTAACCTGGTAAGGATAGACGGACAACTCACTTATACTTTAACACTCCCCTTAGACCTAAGATGTGGAATAGGAGTGGACTACAGTTATTTTTCTTTAATTGCGCCAACCAGGTCTTGAACTCAATACCTCTTAGTTCTTATACCATATTGAGTTGCATACACTAACCAGTTCATCAAAAAAATTAAGCTGACGAGGACAGACGGACAATTCACTTATACTTCAGCGGAATGTTCCTGATTGCAAAGAATGTAATATGTGGGTAACCCTCATCAGCATGGCCATACATAATTGGTTGTGAAAAAACATTAGGCGAGCAGCTGTGATTCATGAAATGAGCTACGTTGCCAGTTTGTTTTGCACTGATGATTATTGGCACTTTGGCAGCTTCCTATATGTGTCGTTTGGGTCAGAAAGACTAAGTTCAGACAACAACTCTAGTATGTAGTTCCATCTTAAATTATGCTCAGAGCGACTGGCCTCAAAGATGCAATCATCTTCCCCATTCACACCATCTTTGTCAATAGCTTCACCTGCATACTCACAGATAAATGTGCCTGCTCGAATGGGATCCGAACTACGAAGGCCTCAACCTCAATCTTCTGTCTTGAACACTTCAAAATGGAGAAAGGAACCTCTCTGTACCAGTCGGTTCTGGCAATTAACTGAGCAAGCGCAGGAATCATTGCACTCGTCTAACATAGGCTTCTGGCTAACAAGTATGATTGAAGAAATGTAAGGAAAATCGCCGGCATTTCGATGCACACAAGAGCAACTGTTATCACCAGGGAGGCATGCGCTTGTGCATTTGCAGCTTGCATGTTGCTCGCTGAACTCACATGATTCTCATATTCCAGTTTAGTTGTATAGGTGAAGTTGTCAGGAGCCCCCCTAATCGTCAACCTCGTTTACAACGCAAACTTTTGTTAGCCCGCTCGTCGAGTGTCTAATCACACAAGCCTTTAGACAAACACACATTCGGATTGGAACGCAAAGAACGACTAAGCAAACACGAGAAACAATTTGGTTTTGGTGCTGTCAACATCACAACTTTTTCTGACTTTTCTTCTCTCCTTTTATTCTGATCAAGAGAGCCACATACTCATACGTTACATGCAATGCAATGCAATGAAAACACACACGCACTATGGCAATAAACACATACGCACTAAACTACACTAAACTCCCACTAGCGCTGCACGTTTCTAGCCACATGCAAGGCAGCGGACAATATACTGACAATAGCGCTATTGACCATGCAAAGAATGACGAGATCGAGCGACATTAATGATGCTAATGCAAGCAAAGAAAACTGAAACACTCAATGCCCATGACCCACGGTCTGGTCAGGTCATGACTGCCACGACTGCTAACCGTTGTTAACAAAAACAGAAAACAATAAACACAAGATAATCAGCACCGAGGATTAATCAACAAACACCCCATAATCCTTGATGCATTTTCTTGATCTCGATGATACCGATCCTTGTACGCAGCTCTTGGAACTTGACACGGCCCAACGCCTTCGTCAGAATGTCAACTAGCTGCTCTTCGGTCTTGATGTACTCCACCTCAACTTTGCCGTCTTCAACGCATTCCCAAATAAAATGATATCGGGTGTCTATGTGCTTGCTCAGGTCGTGGGACATCGGATTTTTGCTAAGGGAGATCATCGACTTGTTGTCGACTTTAAGCATGACACTGCCTGCCTTTTCATTCTTCAAGTCAGCGAGTAAACGAGTGAGCCAGATATCTTGGCAGGCGGCCGTTGTCGCCGCGATGTACTCAGCCTCGCAAGAGGACAGTGCCACAACCTTCTGCTTTTGAGATTGCCAGCCGATGGGGCTGCAACCGAGGAAAAAAAAGATGCTCATCGTGCTCTTGCGGTCGTCGACGTCGCCGGCCATGTCCCTATCGCTATAGCTGACAAACCGTGGCTCCTCCAACTTCTTTGTGTAACAGCAGCCATAACTCCACGTACCAACAATGTACCGGAGTATATGCTTGACTGCCGCCAAGTGCTCGGTGGTTGGCGCTTCCATGAAGCGGCTTACGTAGCCCACCGAGTACGCAATGTCGGGTCTTGTGTGCACCAGGTACCTCAAGCTCCCGACGATGCTCCAGTAGGCCCTTGAGTCCGTGCGCCTGCTGATCGCGCTCACCATGCATGAGGGATGACCAGTACACCACATGGATGTCAAATAGACGTTCCTCAATGGCGAGCTCGACGAGGAGGTCTACGTCGCCTAACCTCCCGGCTTTGAGGTCGAGGGCCATAAGCAGAAGGTGCTGAGGCTCCACAAGGCTCTCCATGGCTTGAAGCAGGCGCCGAGAGCATGGAACGCCAAGCTTGACAGCCCGCTCATCGAATGTCTACTTACACAAGCCTCTGGACAAACAAACACTCGGGTTGGAACGCAAAGAACAACTAAGCAAACACGAGAGACAATTTGGTTTTTGGTGCTGTCAACATCACAGCCTAATCTGACTTTTCTTCTCTCCTTTTATTCTGATCAAGAGAGCCACATACACATATGTTACAAGCAATGCAACGCAATGAAAACACACACGCACTATGGCAATAAACACACACGCACTAAACTACACTAAACTCCCACTGGTGCTGCACATTTCTAGCCACATGCAAGGAACGGTAGCAATATACGCAACAATGACTACTATTCAGCCATGCAAAGAACGGCAGCAATGAACTGCATTAATGAAGCTAATGCAAACAAAGAAAACCGAAACACTCAATGCACATGACCCACCGATGCTAACAAAAACGGAAAACAATAAACACAAAATAATCAGCACCGAGGATTAATCAACAACTTTCGCCTTTTCTACACCAGCTGATATGTCAGGCATTATAACATTTTCTCTAGAGGATGGACCTTTCCTCCATTTCTGAGCCTTCTTGGCTTCTTCCACACTGCAATGGCATCAGGCTGGCCTGGTTCCCTGACCAACTCGTGCTTGAAGACCTTGAAACCAGATTCCCCTTTCTCCATCCAAGTTGCTTGGATCTTGTAAAGACCATCATATATGTGTATCTTCTTGCCAGGTGGCCTCACCGAATCTGGTTCACTACGTATGACTAAGGACATCTCTAATAGTTAGAGATAACCTTGTCTCTAATATATGCTACATTATCTTTAAAGACAACATCTCCAATAGATAGTCTCTAGCACACTCTCTAACATTTGTATTTTATAATTTTTCTTTGAAACGGTCCTACATGTCAATTAGAATAGATTAATGCATCATGTCTTGTTTCACGTGCACAATCGTCTCTTCAGGAAGAGACGATCTGTGCTCTCTCTTCGCCACATAGGATTTTGTTGATGTGATATAACTAAGAGAAGATAATAAATACACTATTGGAGATGCCTGAAATGACTGCTTCTATCAAAACTCCTCTTTAGTGCACGGTTACCTCTGACAAGCTTTTGGTCACCCTTATTAGAGTCGCCCTCGCCAGTGTAAATTATAACATTTGAATCGTCGTCGTTATTCTCGTACACACCAGACGAAACAATGCAGGTAGCCACAAGATCCTTCTTATTACCAGACATGGCAGACATGTAACCAATCCTTGCAAAGCTCCTACTATGCAGTCCTACCATGCTCATCTCGATTCTGAAGTAGAACATGTCGCCTGTTAGAGTAAGGTATTAGAATAGGTACTTTTTTGTATTTTCTTATCTATCTTTTGTATTGTCTTATCTATATATAGCATGCATTTAGCCGCCGTCGTCTAGCCTCTACTCGCCTCCGCTGTTGCTGCCACAATCTCTGCTCCACATTAGTTGTAGTCTTTTGGAAGGAGCAGTAGCATCCGGTCCTTGTCGTCGCCGCCAAGCTTGGTCTCCGAGCCCACCACGCCAGATCCACACGCTGCACGGTGGATCTGCGATGGATCTGGCGCCTAGCCTGGAGCTCATCCTCTTCGACACTGCACCGACGCCGGATCCGCTCTCCGCTGATAGGGAGCATGACGGATCTGCAACACATGGTCTGATGCGCCGCCGTGCGCGCCCGGTGCAGTCGCCACCCCAGACCGACCGGATCCACCACCGCCATCGGGCCTCCCGAGCCGCCGCCTCCAGGGCAGAGCATGTCGCTCATTGCTCCTCTGCTCGGGCCAACGAGCCCGACGTCAGCCAGCTCGTCCCGCCCGGATACGACGCCCTGGGCCTCCTCTGCTGCTCCCTTCTTTGCTTCAACTGCTGCTGTCATCTTCTTCAGTGGAGAGGGGTGCAAAAGGAGAGAAGAGAGGAGGGGATTAGTACGGTTGCTGGTGATGGTGGTGTTTTGCTGCATTGACGGTTCTTCTGGATTTCCTTCTCCACCGAGTATTGTTGCTGCTGATGGTGTCTGGGTCTGCTTCTTTTTCGCTTCGATGAAGCAGTGAGCCATGATTTTGTTTGGGCTCTGGCGGTATTATTACCTTTATTCTTTGTTGCTACAAGCTGAGTGGGCTCACTGGTACTTGCTGATTAAATGACGAGCAATATTCTGCTGCTGCTAGTTATCCTAATTATCATTAGACTTTTCTTTCTTAGTGTCGTTTCTTCCGTTGTATTCATCCAAGTCTGTAAAACTCAATCTTTGAGTTCATCTAAGCCATGTGAGTCCACAAATTTATTGTCAATCATAGAAGTATAGGAATTGCCTTATGCACGGCAGCAGCCACCGCTCCTGCTCTTCTCTCTGAGCCGCGTACAGATCATAGAATTCGTTATGATGCCGCCGCTTCTCTCTTAGCCGCCGCCCTGAGCTTCTAAGGTCGCTGCCGTTTTAGGCTTTGATCTGCGCCGCCATACTTCTCTCTATTCCTCTTCGACTTGATTTGACAATTTTCTCTTTTCATGTCGTGTTATCGCAGTCGACTTTGCTCCAGCTTGTCTCTACTTCGTCAGCCTCTGCACCTTGTGTTTTATGGGCTGTTGCACGACACCAAATGGGAGGAGATCTTTTGATACTCGACATATTTTCCAAGAGCTGCACGTTGCGACGACATTATCAAGACTCAGATTTTGGATTTTCCATAGTTTAGTGTCAATCCTTTCCAAATGCAATGCTATTGCATACGCCTTGCATTTTAGGGGGGGTGTTAGAGTAAGGTATTAGAATAGGCACTCAACCTCAACTCCTGGAACATTTCCAATCCTATTGTCCTTATCGACATAAAGGTTGGCAGTCTTCATGAGTTGTCGTGCCTTACGGTGAATCTCATTTCCTGCTTGCTCTGTGTCATTTAGCTACTCGAGCCTCCATCACTAGAGGGGTGAATATCGAGCCAGATAGTCGTCTTACCGAGCTTTTCTCGAAATTGACATAGTTTGATTTAATATCATTTTATTTATAGTTTGGAAGTATTTTTAGAACCAAGCTAACGAGCCGAGCTAGAGTGAAATCTAATTTCATTCGAAATTAACATATTTCAATGTTTAACCAAATAACGAGTCTAATTGAAGCAATTTTGAACCGAACCAACAAGCTCTGCTAAGGGCTTCTTTGGATAGGGAGGGATTAAAACCAATCTGTTCAGATTGGAAGGGATTTTAGTTTAAATTCCGAGTCAATCCAAACGGATTAAGTCAGATCACAATGTATCCAAACAAATCCTAAAGAGTTTTTTTTCCACACCTCCGTAGCGCATCATATGCCATGAATAAATAATCCACATATTCCCTGTGATGATCTGGATAGGGCAACGACGGTATATGCAACTCATAGATGTCAAATTTCCCAGGCTATCCACGCATTGCTGTCATGTCGCTAGTATCATTATCTACTGGTACGGTAGTTTCGAAAGGAACCGAACTATCTTGCATACGCTTTAGTGGCCTTCCCCTCTTGCTCCGAGATGTGGTGGCTAAAGTGTTGAATATATGCCTCAGAGGTAAGTGTAGAGATGATTATATTTTGTTATATTTATAATATTGGATAATATGTTATCTTGTTCCTAGAATAATATCGTTAATATTTATTATCAAGTATGTGACCTGATTGTGAAACTCTACATTTCTACGATGATTATTCTTAAACGTTCCCTAGTCGGAAACATATGAGAACACATATGGATAGACTAGCATATGTATTGGTTGATGACTATATTTTACGGGTCATAAATATGGAGATATCAAACCAATAATATGGACACATGTTATCGAACATGGCGTTGATTTGACCCACCTTGAGACACTGTTGAGATTGTTATGATTTCTTATGTCATCAGTTGGTCTCAAGCAATGATGATGTATAATCCTTATACCTGAGATTAGCATGGTTTTCTACATCTGTAATAACACTCTTAGGAGTAACCAAACGCTACTCGTAACTGGGTAGTTATAAAAGTAGTTTTCGGGTATGCTATGAAACATGCAGAGGAATGTAACTGGTCGGATATGGGATTTGCCCCTCCTATCATAACAGGAGAGATATCTCTGGGCCCCTCGTTGTGATCGAATAAAGAAAGTGCATGGCCATGCCACTAGTGGTCGAAGTGTTGGCCACATGAAGTTATTCGACACTTGATCGAGAAATTATTGAATAGTCCATAGATGACAAATTATCTCACTTGGAGTTCAACCAGATGTCATGAGGCAAAGGGAGAATACACAAGCAGGTCGTTTAGTTTGACCAGATATGAACTAGTCATATGGAGATACGAGCTGGTCGTAGACTAGTCGAACATAGTCACGAACTGGTCGTATGGAGACACGAGCTAGTCGTAGACTGGTCGAACATAATCACTAACTGGTCATAAGGAATTACGAAATGGTCGTAATTAAGTATTAACTGGTCGTAAGGAGTTACGAGCTGGTTGTAAGTGATACGGATCTGGTTGTAGATCGTATTGCATTAAGCTTCGTCTGATATATTCTATGTGTGTTCAGGAATCGTTATGTCCTGCTAGGTACCGCTAACGATTCGTGGTTGGAAAAGAGTTTCCGAGTCACAACCGATTACGCATGAACCTATAGGGTCGCACACTTAAAGGGCTAGGATTTGATTTGGATGTTGATCTGAATTCTTGTAGGCCACGAGTTACTAATAGGCCTTAACTTCAAGACCCATCATGGATGCCTATATAAAGAAGGGCGATGGCATGAGGTGGGATGATCCTTCTTGAAGAATTCCCGAAATCCTAACACCCATCCTTTCCTCATCCAATACCACGCCGTCGGCGCTAGCACTCCAGCGCGTGGTGTCCCTACCCCATATGTGTGACTACCTTGGAGGTATTATTGCAAAGCATCAGCACTAGGACAATCCGCAACTCGTGACGATCTCAGGAGCAGGAGAAGAAGACGTGCGGCGAGTACGACTATGACTGTATCAACTCGCTACATCGATTCTACTTTCGCTACGAGTTGGCACGTCTAGTGGTAATCTCGTGGTCTATTACTAACGGAGGTTCCTTGATTGCGCGGTAGAATTTCTGTTTTGTGCTATCATAGCCTACCCGTGATCCTTCGTAAAGGAGGTGTTTGGGAAATAAAAGGGGGAATTCACTATTTGCCCTCCCTTTAGTTGAGTTTCCAGATTTTGCCCTCTTTCCCGACATAATACATTTTTTGCCCCCTCCTTTGTCTAATTCTTCAGATTTTGCCCTCTTTGCATTATTTTATTCTTTTTTGCTCATTTTCCCGTTACATGGCATGCGAAATGACTCTTTTGCCCCTCGGTCGGCACAGCCCCGTTCCCGTCGCACCCAACCAAATCGCTCTCGGTCGCTTGCGCTCGCTAGGGTTCATCCTTTTCTCCCCAATCTCCTTCTCTTCTCTGTGCTTGCGCTAGTTGAAGGCGGCGACGCGGCATGCAGTAGTGGTGCATGTGGATGTGGCTCCCCAATCCCCTTCTCTGTGCTCGTGCTCCCGACGGCACTTGAAGGCAGCAACGCAGCAGAGCAAGCTAGTAGGGCGCCATGGATCCCAAGGAGATCCCAGTCGGGTATGTCCCCATTTCCCCGCTTACCATTGTTTCTTGCTCGATCTGTATCCCTTTTTGTTGTGCTTGATGCATGTGAACAACGTAGCTTGGAACGATGAGTGATGAAATTTCTGTTTTTTCTTTGCATATACATTTGTGCCATTGTCGCGTAGGTATGAACTACTGATGAGTGATGAAATTTCTGTTTTTCTCTGTTGCAAATCCGGTAGGATTGACCCTGAATTGGCATTTAGGATAAGCGTTAGAGTTGGAGCTTACATTCTTTGTGTTGAGCGATGGTAGCACAAGCGGCTATGCCACATCTGATCTGGAGTGGATAATAAATGTTAAGGGTTACACGATTGACAAGTTGTATCTTGATCTTGGAGAGAGGATTATTTGGGGACCTTCTCGGGAGGCATCTGCATCGGAGTTGACAAGATAACCAATGAATATGTCAAGTTTACGTACACACATGAGTTGCAAGAGGCATTAATGGATCGATGGAACCTTAAATACTTGTTCTTATTTGTAGAGGTTGTCCCCAAAGCGGATATCGGTCTGGTCGGTCTAGTGTGACTGCCTTGATGAAGTTTTTAGTGGTAATGACCGGTGCAACAAGAATTGATATCGGTCTGAGATGGTCCTTGTGCCTCCAATGCACCTCATTCTCCTACTCCCATTGCCAGTATCACAACCGGTTGGAAATACTTGCAATAATCCCCGCAACGCTTGGGCATCGAAGGTCTGATGGATTGGACAACTATTGAAATCACACAAGGTGCTCCATCCGGTGACGATGATAGAGATGTTGCTATAGGTGAGGATGACATGTATGTCTTACTTGGCTTGAGAGTCGATGATGATGCGGGGTTAATTCTAGAAGAACAACACCAATGGCAAGTCCTCTTCCATGTGGAATTGAGGAAGAATTTGCCGAGGCGACAATTGCGATGGATGATGACATACCGAGAGAGTGGGAATGTGTTTGATCGGGATAATCCAACGATGAGTGTTGGAGACGTCTTCCCTGACATGAAAGCATTCAGATTGGCTGTCAGAAAGTATGCGATTAATGGGCAATTTGACATCCACACCATTAAATCTGACAAAACAAGGTTGAGGCGGATGCAAGGATGTGTCTTTGCCCATGGACAATTAATGCTCATAGCACCGGAAAGGAGAAACCATCGTGGTACTAACTATGTTTGATAAGTGTAGCTAAGCTGTCATGTTTGCTATATGATGTTGCTAATTGTCATGTTTGTATTTGCGGTGACCAAGAAGCCATTTGAACACACATGTTCATCGACTAGTAGGTGAAGACCGATATGGTATCTCAAGGTTGGGTGGCTGACAGGGTTATGGGGACCTTGAGGAAGCACCCACATCTAGGGGCCAAAGAAATCCAAGAGAGGTTGCAGGATGAGTACAAAGTCACTTTGCAATATGAGGCATTGTGAAATTTGGTAGGCAAAAGGCAATGGATAGGACATTTGGTTCTGGGAGGGCAGGTTTTGAGGAGTTGTATAGATTCAAGGCGAGATTGATCTTAGGTCACTGGTAGTATTATTGAGATAGCAAATAGACAAATAGGTGACAAGACATATTTTCATAGATTTTCATGGCTTTGAAACCATGTATTGATGGTTTTTGAGAGGTGCAGACCATACTTGAGTGTTGACTCAATGACTCTGAATGGCAAATGGAATGGATGACTAGGCTGCGATGGATCGCTCTAGATGGACATAATTGGATGTTCCCAGTTGCTTTTGGTTTTATAGAATTTGAGACAATTGATAACTGGACTTGGTTCATGCGGCGGTTGAAGAAAGCAATAGGTAATCCTCCACCCTTGCTATATGCTCGATGCTTGTAAAGGTCTAGAAAATGCTGTGCAGAATGTATTCCCTGCAGCTGAGCAGAGAGAGTGCTTTAGGCACCTTATGCAGAACTTTGTGAAGAAATTTCATGGTCCTATTTTTGGTAACATGTACCCAGCTGCTAGGGATACAGAGCAGACAAATTTGACCATTACATGGGCAGAATGCTTGAAGCAAGTCCTGAGGTTGGAGTCTACTTGAAGAAGCACCATAATTTGCTACGGATGAGGAGCAGATTCTCAAAGGACATCAAATGTGATTACATCAACAACAATCTGGCTGAGAGTTTCAACAGTTGGATTAAAGGGCTGAAGGACTTGCCTGTTGTGGAACTAGTTAACAAGCTAAGAGAAAAGATAATGGAAATGTTTTACAAGAGAAGGAGAATTGGAGAGAGGTTGTAGGGGGAAATTCTCCCAGCCATAATACACCAACTCAATATGAAGACTAGGAATTTAGATCATTTGAAGGTGGGTACATCATCACATGAATCTGCAGAGGTAACTGAGGTTGACAACAATCATGAAGTTCACAGACATGTTGTTTACATCCTTGCACATAAGTGCACATGTAGGGAGTGGCAGTTAACAGGCAAACCATGCCCTCATGCAATGGCATTTATTACAACTGTAAGAAATGCAAATATGGAGGGATATGTACACAATTACTACTCAGTTGCCAAGTTCAGAGCTGCTTATGAAGGGGTTGTTCAGCCAATAACCGGTAAGAACCAATGCCAAAAGTTGACTTGGGATTTAAGTTGTTTCCACCACTTGGGAAGAGATCAGCAGGAAGACCTCGCAAGAGTAGGTTTCCATCATTCCTGGAGAAGGGGAAATCAAGTAGAGCAAGAAGGCAGTGCAAATGCAGCAGATGTGGGGAGCTTGGCCATCGTGCTGACGGCTGTAGTCTCAATGCAAACAAAAAAAGGTAACATCATGAGGCCTTTATACCTTTTGCATTACATGTTTCCTTGTTGCCTTGTGTAACTGCTATGTACAATAGGAAGAGAACTGTTGTGAACAATAGGAAGAGAAAGGCTACAAAGAAAGGAATTGCGGAGGGTGCGTCTGTTTGTACACCCCCTGTCGCATTGCAACCAGCAACTCTAAGCAACAGCCCTGGTCCTGTCACTAGGAGGTATGGACTTGCATTTTGTCAATATGTATGGACTTACATTTTGTTAGTATGTATGGGCATCTCACGATGGATGTAACATGTATGCAGGCAGCTAGCACTGACAATGGGAGGAGGTGACAGCCAAGACACTACTCCTAGGAAGAAGTTCCCAACTCCCAGGAAGAAGGTCACTACTACTCCCAGAAAGAAGTTGACACCAATCAAGAAGAAGAAATGAGCAAAAACAGCAATTTGTGTTCTAGATTTGTTTGCATGGACTTGTAGCCATTTCAGAATATTTTGTTAGTATGTTGTGTTCTGCAGTTTTTTTTTTTGCAATGTATGCCTATGGCTAAGAACTGGACCATATTTCCTATGTTCTAGACTTGATCTGCAATCATTGTTATGGACTACTGGACTGTATGCTATGTATGCCAATGAAAAATCAGCATTTGCCAGCAGTGTGTTTGTTCTGTGATGAAGACCGTCTTATTATTTGCTCCATAGAAGTATACATGTGTTACAGCAGTTCTCCTCCAGTAGCAACTTAATATCTGTATTATATCTTGTAGAATACATGTTTGGAGGAAGCTTATTTGATTTCTTGCACAATGAGCATAATGTCTTGGACAATGAGCATAATGTTTGGAAGAATTTGATGATGCTGATGAATTTGATTCTGAGATAACTCTAGCAATTTTTGATACCTGCTTCATGTGTACATGATAATCGATTTCTGATACATAGCAATTGAGTTTGTCGGATTTCTGTTGCTCTTTATCAATGGTTTTAATGTAGTATCCTCCCTTCGCTGAAGGCCATGGATGGTATCAAAGTTGCTAATGGCCTTGAATGCAAGATATATTGCAAGACCTCTAAGGTGTGTATCTTTATTTGATTGGGAATTCCACCACATCCAGTTTTACTGGAATTTTAAGTACATCTTATAACGCCATATATGCAGGTCTCATATGTCCTTAACACCGAAGATTTCTTATTTCGGTTCAGAAAGAGGAGACTTTCACCTGGTGGAGATGTTGTTGACAAGTCACCTGTTTCAAAAATATATGCTGTAAAAGTGCAGCGTTTCCATAGATTTCTATCCAGACCTTAGGGTCATCGGCAAAATACTGGTAATTCTACTATATTCCAAACATCTTTGTATGAATCACTTTTTATACGAAACAGAAGCATCTTAGCGTGTTGCCTTTTTTATCTTAGCGTCTTTGCCGTCGGGATCACTTTCTTTCCCCTGTCACTATGGTTATTTGCATAGTAGCATGCCAAACATCTTGACTAGTGCTAGAAATCAAGACTTCATTGTCAATATTACCTAGCATGATTTAGAAGTATCATATTGTCTTCCGAAAAAGGGCCCTCTGAAAATGCACATCGGAGCTATTCAGCACAAGTTCGGTATGACCTTATGCCTTCACGATTGCTATCTTCGACTCTTGATCGGACATTCGATATTAACACACATATACAAAAGAGATAATGATCATCATATCACATATGTTATGATGCTTGCCATTTTGAACAGATGAAATTACACATGATGTTCACTTTTGCAAACAAAATGATCACCACCTTGCTGACACCAAGCAACTAAAATGCCTCAACTAAGATCAGCACCTATTATACATCAAGTTGAGTTTCCATTTCAAGACAAAATGAGACTACTACTAGGTACAAGTGACAAACTACTTCCCCAATACAACAATTATAGCCATTACAACTAAAGCAACGACCAACAAGTTGAGAGCACCAACTGTGATAGAAACTCTCCCTTGCTTCAACACCTTGTACATGGTGGCATCAGTGTTACCATTGAAAGCCTTTAACTCCGCAAGCTCTACTTTCATAGCCTCAAAATCAGTCTTCAGAGTAGATGTGGCTTCAAGTAAATCTGGAATTGCATCTTCGGGGGAAGTGGTGTCCTCTTGAATCACCCCTTTCTTGGTCAGAAAATCTACATATTCTTCAATCCACATGAAGAAGGAGCAAGTCTTTCGCTCCTACGACAAACCAAACAGCAAAGAGATTCCAAAATCAAATGAAGCAATCCCTCCCAACTTGAAACCCAAATCGAGCAAGGACTACTTACGTTCGGCTGGTTCATAGGACACTTGTAAAATATCTTCCCCGCATTTGCACCCTTCCTGCAAGTGAGTTCGAGCAAGGCGGCCTTCTTGCAGTCCGGGCACTCCACAAGGGGAAGTCCGATGTCGCCCTGAAGAGAATGCGTAGACAAGTTTATCATCGAAGAACCCGGAAGTGTACAGGACCATCCTTGAACGCTGGAGGAACCGCTCATTGCGACATGAGTCCTTGCCAAGGCCAACCGGTCGCAGTTGCTGCTGCGCTAAACCCTAAAGGGGATTGGGAGCAATGGGGGGAGAAGGAGGAAATGGATGAACCCTAGAGGCCGAATCGCCGGTCACGAAGAACA
This sequence comes from Phyllostachys edulis, assembly GCA_036346405.1. Lineage (NCBI taxonomy): Eukaryota > Viridiplantae > Streptophyta > Magnoliopsida > Poales > Poaceae > Phyllostachys > Phyllostachys edulis. Next base: position 58,107,435 of record CM070549.1, on the reverse strand, counting down.
TAGAAGGGCGTGTGGGCGCGCACCAGGAAGTGGAAGAGGAGGAGGACAGCAAGCGCGGCGATGGCGTCGAGGGCTCCGAGGCGCGAAAGGCATGAGACAGAATGGATGAACCTAGTGGTATAAGCGGCGAGAAGCGATTTGGTTGGTGCGACGGGAATGGGTTTGTGCCGACCGAGGGGCAAAAGAGTCATTTCGCATGCCATGTAACGGGAAAACGAGCAAAAAAAGAATAAAATAATGCAAAGAGGGCAAAATCTGAAGAATTAGGCAAAGAAGGGGGCAAAAAATGTATTAGGTCGGGAAAGAGGGCAAAATCTAAAAATACAACTAAAGGGAGGGCAAATAGTGAATTCCTCCGAAATAAAATTGTTGCCCTCTAATGAAGTTGAAGTAATTGAATTGTCTTGCACACTCTTGGGTGGCCTTCCTCCCTTCGTTCGACCAGATTTATCTGCGGTGGCCGAAGGTGGGGTCTGAGAACCACCATGCTTGGGTGGCCTTCCCCTCTTCTGCTAACCAGATCCCTCGGTGATGGCTACAGGAGGAGTCAGTAATGCAGGTGTGGCCACCACCCTGTTTTCATCGGCAACGGGTTGGGCAACCTCATTTAGATGAACTGCCGCAACATCCGATGGAACCGAGTCTGCCTGCTGATTTCCATCCGTTGACATACTAGCTGACCTTTTGCTTGATCAAGTAAAAGTTTCGTGCTGCTTTCCTCTCACTTTACACTTGTTTGCTGCACAAACTTTAGAGAACACCGCGAAGAAGAAAACAAAATCCATCACTATCATTAATATGTCAACTGAGCAAGAAATCAAAATTACAAATATGATTATTTAACACAACATATTCTCTGTCTTACTAACCAAGAGCCACCAGCAGAAGATCTAGAAAATACAAAAATTGTGCCTCTTTTGCACTAGTTCTTAGAGCATGTACAATAGGCTTATGTTAGCCATCTATAACCATTGTCACGTATGATTTTTGCTGACGTGGATGAAAAAGAATGAAGAGAGAGAAAGATATTGTCTACAATCATGTAGCCGACTATAGCATAAGAAACAAGAAAAGCATTAAAAAATTTTGTGTTCTATAAAGATAACTAAAAAGACAACAGCCATCTATACCATTGTATGAGCTGTCTTTAGTACTGTCTACAAATGGTATGGATAGTTGTTATAGACAGCAGCTGTCTATACCATTGTACATACCCTTAGCTCACTAGGTACAACAAAGCAAGAGACACAACATTAACAGTATACTCAAGAAAAGAAAAGGGGATATTTTGATCCAAATAGTTGGCAACAAATAAAATAAATAAACTATACTATACTATCCATGATATATATGTTAAAAATTGGCTTCTTAAAAAAGGAAGACCTCGTGGATGACCATGTATTTGTAACAAGTATCGGTCCAAGGTTCGAATTTTTTATTCATAAGCCCAAATAATTGTTAGATAAACAAATAAACTCGGTGGGCCAAAAATTAGGACACAAGCACTTCTCTACCAAAGATAGCGGTTGGTGGGAAACCAATCTCTATCGCAAATAACAATAAGTTATTTTTTTTACTAATCTCAAACTTGGACACTGGTTATTTTTTTTCTGGCCTTTAACACAGACTGATGCCAGTTTTGTTAACCAACGTGGTTAGGGCCAGTGGTGAAGCTAGAATAAAAATTAAGAGAGTGCTCATATCTCGAAGCTAACATGAGACAAGCATACCAAAGATACATCTACCAATCTTTTACTATCCAAATTCATGCCTCTTTACTACTTAAAAAGAATGCAGTGGTGGTGGTAATGGTCCATCATCTCCCCTCCAGCAACGCTAAAAAAATTCTAACAACAAAAAAGAAAAAATAATCTCCGGCAAACAAATTAACTTGTCACAACAACCTCCCCCTCCTCTAAAAAATTCGACTAGGGCGTGTAGGAGCCCAAGCCCACTGATGATGACTTGCCCGCTCGCCGCCGTCGCGGTGGGTCTTCGTGCCTTTGCCGGCAACTAGCTCCCAGTGACACCCTTGTTGCCCGTGTGTCCTAGCCGACTCCCCGCAAGGCCTCAACGCCTCACACGCCGCGTCCTCACCGAGCCGCCACTGCTAGCCAATGATGCCCTCGGCCCCTCACCATGGTGGACCGCCACTACGTCTCGCTTGGCTTGCCACTTCCTCAACGAGCAGCCATCGAGCCACGCCCTTTGCCTCTGCGTCCTAGGAAGCTATGTGGTCGATGGCCCTAGGGTTTGATTGAATCGCATGAGTGAAGTCATCAATTGGGCTAGGTGGCTGGGCCTCCAACTACCAGTGCCCTACAGCCCACGAAGCACCAACGGCCTAGGAAGAAAGTAGCCCATGCCCAGCCGCCCCCTATGTCTTCTTCTTCCTCTAGCAACTGGTGGTGCGCCGCCTCTCCGCCAAAAAAAAGGTGCCAGAGTAGGGGGTGCCTAGGGGAAGAGGTAGGGACCCCACCCTCAAAAAGGTAGGGGAAGAGTGTGTCATCGACGGGTTAACACTCCGCTATACCGATATCAACTGTTGAGTTGCATCATTGGTATTGCATACATGAGTACATGAGAATGATATTGAGGAGACTTGAGAACAAGAAAGATGTGAACAATATTGATGATATTTGAACATGCTTACGTTAACGATGACGATTTAAATGTTTAATAAACCTATTTGTTTATCGTTGTATATTGTACTTGTTGAGTGGTGGACTCACTCTTACTTTGTTGTTGCTTTAAGTAACCATTGATAGCGACATGCATGGAATGGAGTACCACACGAACCTCAAATGTATTTATCACACATATTCTATCTATTAGGGTATCTCCAATAGTGTCGTCTCTAATTTTGCTATATCAACTCCATGTCACCGAAAGACAGATTTAGAGACAACACCTCCAATAAGCTGTCTCTAGCAAGTCGTCTGTAACATTCATGCCAAACTTATAATATTCTCACTCCTTCACCCCTCTCTCACATACACTGGTTGCTTTATCTTGGTTTATGTGTAGAGATAGTTGTTTGAGGAAGAGATGATTTCCCTTCTCTCTCTTGCTTCTCTCTCTTCCACCTAGAATTTTACTGACATGGAAGGGATAATCGACGGTCGATATGACACTATTAGAGATGCTGTTAGTTGATTTACATCATATAGAAACATGATTATTACATTCATGATTTATTTATGATTGGATATGATTATTTTGGAATTGCTAGTTGGAACTTGGGTTGATTTATTATTAGTTCAATCCAGTTTGATCTATTAATTGCTTAGTTATTGGTTGGATTCTTAATTGCTCTACTCGTAATGGATTATTAATTGTTGTTATTGTACCTCTTGTGACCCATTGTTGAGAGTTTATTCTATGCATGCTTGATGTAAATTTATTATTAAATATAGTTTAAATAGGTAGCTAGAGTGGTTTAAGTGACATTTTGAACTCAGTGGTGGACCAAAGTGTTACAGGTATAGAAGTATTTTCTTTGTCGACCCTGTATTTCAATATCACAGGAAGCTAGGGGACGAATGTCTGGCACATTGGTCTTGGTTAACTGGTTAGGCTTGTTTGGAATACAGGAATTTTACAGAAAAATAGTTCAAATCTCATGGAAATCGGGAAAAAATTCCCGCGTTTTACACAGGCTCTAAGATCATCCAAGGTTCATCTGGATTTCGTGGATTTCGCATATTTTTTTATTGAACACACTAAAATTTGAATACAACTACACTAATGTGAAAATAAAATTCTTGAACAGCTTTCAGATGTTCGATTGAAAACAATGGCTGGGATCAAACTTGTGCTTTAGCCCCATTTAGAACATGAGAATTTTTCTTGTTTCACGTGAGAATTGAAATGATTTTTATAAAATTCATGTGAAATTCTGCTTTCCAAATGGCGCCTCAACGTTTTGCTTAGCGATAAGGCTCTCAACTTTCTCGGCTTGACCTGTTCACTGGATAAGCTCAGCGCAAGAGCAACGACTCTTCGCAAGCAACGCAACTGACGCCTCCCCGGCTCCCCGCCCTCCCGCCCGCCCGCCCCAACCCACCCGTCAGATCGCGATCCGACGGGCGCCGCCGTCCCCCGCGGTCGCCTGCCCTCGACAGCGACGTCGAGGAGCGTGGAACCCTAGAAATGCTGCCTCCGGCGCTGCCCCCCACCTCCCAATCCGGCATTTGTGAGCTCCCGCAACCTTCGAAAAGGTTTCCCACTCGCTCGATTTCTCCGTGTGATTTCTCTATTTTCGGGGTTAATTTTTCTGTGCGGATGTGTGATGCTGTTGTCGCGATGCTTTTAGAGGCAAGGCTTTGGGTGAATTTATGATTAGGATGGGAATTGATGGATGCTTTGCTTCAAGGCTACTCATGGGCGCACTTGCCTTCGCATATTATTGTACACTTTTACTGTGTAACTTTTGTTTTTGTTTGCATCAAGTAGTTTATGTGGCACATTTTTCTCGCTATTTGCCGAAATGCCCCTTTATTGTACTCTGTTTCTTTGCTTTTACAAGCAAGTTCTCGCACTTCCTTCAAATCTTGTGATATGCTCTGCAAATATGCTCCCTTTCCATGTCAGGCCAGACAGCAGCAGCAGCAGCAGTAGTACTGCTTCACTAGTTTAATTCTGACAAGTGTAATATGTGAGTGCTGTTGTTCAGAATTCAGAGGTTACTGTCACAGTGAAATGAACTCAGGTATACCTTAGGTGGCATTGTTTTCACGGATGAGGAGAAAACTACAGTTCTGTGTTGCTTCCCCGCGACGAATTGCAACTCTGAGAAGTAAACTGCAAACAGAGCGCTCATGTCGCAATCTGTTGTTGCTAACTTCTCTTCTCGTCTTCTTATTTTGGCTTTACTTCTACTCATACGCTACTGCTCTGTGCCAATTGCTGTTTCCTATTCTTGCTGTTTCGCTGTCTAATGTAACTTAACACAGTACGTTTCAGGGTTTGCAGTGTGTGTATTTGTGCACATATAACTTGCAAAGTTGCAATGAGTTAGTGCTTTGGTTTCAGCTGTGACAGGTCGCAATGGGCGTCCCGAGAGCGTGTTTGGATTGCCGGTTGCTCCATGTGCTGGTTCTTGTTTGCGCCTTGTGTCAGATACTTTTTGTTTGGTCAGCAGCGGGTCAAACTGCTCAGATGAGTGTGGATGCTTCGCCTCAGAATGGTCGGGTGATCCCTGACAAAATGTTTGGCATCTTTTTTGAGGTGAGCTTAATGTTTAACCGTCGATGCATGCATTGATTTTGAGTAGATTTATGAACCACATGTAGTAAGTTGGCATTCTTACCCTACCAACACCATTCCTGTGCACAGAGGGGCAATGCTCTGATAATGTTGGAACTTTTCGTAGGCCAACTCAATAAACTCATGTGCATTTGTCTGCATTTGCTAAATTGGTTAACTATCAATGTCTGCATCCCACATAACCTATTTGGATAGTAGGGTATCACATTTGCATGCATAATTCATGGCTTGTAGAAATGCAACAAATCCATTTCGATCAGGAGTTCAGCTAGTGTTTACTTGTTGCTATATACTGTAATATTATAGGGGAGAATTTATTTGTGGTGAAACTAGTCAGCAAAAGCTGTTGATTGATTGCACTGTTTCCTTTCAGCTTTTTCACGTTTTAGCAACTGAACCTTTTAGAATACTGTTGGGTTAGAGGTTACTTAGTTTTTGTACTTTTAAGGTGAGAATTGTTGTTAATTCTTGGTTATACTTGCAGGAGATTAACCATGCTGGAGCTGGTGGTTTGTGGGCAGAGCTTGTAAGCAATAGAGGTAATGGAATATGATGTCTGAGGTGTGAAAGATACAACAGGCACTTCGGTTTGTCTGATAAAATTCAGTAATCCTCAATTTGGCCCCTTTTTGACGTATTACTGGAAATAGTTTAGTTTTTTCCCATCATCAAACTGGTACTTACTGCACTAGGGCTATAATGCTCTTTGCTTTCAATAGCTATATTGGTCTGTGCTGTAAATACTTAAATGCAAAGCTACTAACTAATTGTTCAGATCTCATTCCGTTAAATACACCTATGTCATAGCAACTGCTAATCATTTACAGCTAATGCTGCTGTGTAGTGAAGAGTTGTTTGAGGGACATAAGATTAGGATGTAGATAATGGGCTAACATTCTGCCCTACATTTCTCTGGTTCTTTATATTGTTTTGTTTTTTGTGTGAAAATCTGTAACAATCTAAGTTACAGGTTTTGAAGCTGGTGGTTCTAATACTCCATCGAACATTGACCCATGGTTGATAATTGGGGATGAATCGAATATTATTGTGGCAACAGATCGCTCATCCTGTTTTGCTAGTAATCCAATTGCACTTCGGATGGAAGTACTTTGCGAATCTGGTGGAACTAATGCCTGCCCATCAGGAGGTGTTGGCATCTATAATCCTGGTTACTGGGGCATGGTATGATCTTTACTTATCTAACACAAGTGAGGAGTTGGTTTCTGAATCTCATGTGATAATTTGAATTTTTCTCATTTCTCATATGTCTATTGAATATCTTGGATAGGAAACAGAAAATTTTCCATTTAGGTGTTTGTTAGATAACTTTAGATCCTCTGCAGTCATTACTCGTTAATGATATTCTGTATTAGCATTGATACAAAACATGGTCATTTCTTTTTCCTTTCAGACTTTATACGTGAACAATATAAACTTGTCTCCAGTATAACAATAAGAACTGCTTTTGCTACCATTGTTGCAGAACATTGAGAAAACAAAGGTTTATAAAGTTAGCATGTACATTAGGTCATCAGACTTTGTGGATCTGACAGTTTCTTTGACAAGTTCAGATGGTCTTCAAAATCTAGCTGCTCATACCATCACGTAAGCAATATTATGTGGTTTAATTTTTCGAGAATGCTGCATTTATTACTGCTATGCCTCTTTTAATGACTATGTATGTTTCAAATGTTTTTGTAGTGCTGATAAGGAAGATTTTGCAGAGTGGACGAAGGTTGAGTTTGATTTGCAATCAAGTGAAACAAATTCTAATTCAAGGCTTCAGCTTACAACCAGCAAAAGTGGCATAATTTGGTTTGATCAAGTATCACTTATGCCATCAGACACGTACATGGTAATTTACAGTTCGCTTTTAATGTTGGCTTTTCCTCTTTGGAAGTACCATAAGAATAGAATGCATATTTCCACTGTACAGTTCCCTTACAACCAGAAAAATGTGAACCACAAAATAAAAGTATATACGAAATGCTATTGTGCAATTAACAGTTATTTATGTGTCAATTATCATGTCATATATCCAAACATGTCACAACCTGGAAGCAGAATTCCCATTAAATTTAAATTATTTTTGGTTCACAGAAATCTAATTAATCTTGATTTAGCTGTATTTGTTATGAATATTGTGTGTATATTCATGAGGCCCAATGGGCAATATATATAGGGAGTACAAGGGGGATATGCCATATATGGATAAGAAAATACAAAAGGTATATAAGGAAATACAAAAGAGAATTCATATTCTAACACCTCCCTCAAACTCATGGTGGATCACACACACTGAGTTTGGTGAGAAAATGCATGTTGTACCATAGTCTGTGGCTTCGTGAAGAAGTCAGCAATCTATAACTCTGATGGCATAAACAGTAAAACAAGTACTCCCTCTTGTACCTGTGAGCGAGTGTATGAAGCATACATACCAATGTGCTTGGTGAGCTCATACTTCACTGGGTCACGGCCAATACTGATAGCACCTATACTGTTAGACAAAAGAGTCGTAGGTCCTATCACAGGCACTCCAAAATCTACAAGTAACCACATCAACCAAGTAACATCTGCTGTCACTGCTGCCATAGCTCTCAACTCAGCCTCTGCACTCGAACGAAAAACTGCAGTTTGCTTCTTTGTCTTCCAAGCAGTCAGGGAGGAGCCAAGAAAAACACAGTAAGTAGAAAGAGAACGACGATTAGAAGGATCACTAGTCCAGGTTGCATTGGAGTACGCCTGAAGCTGTAGTGAGGTGGAGCTAGGGAAAACAAACAACGAGAGATAATCCCACGCAAGTAGCGAAGAACACGAAGAAGGTGACTATAGTGAAGATGGGTAGGACGAGCCATGAACTGACTCAAGATATGAACAACATAAGCAATATCAGGACGAGTGCTCACAAGGTACACCAAACTTCCAACAAGATGACATTGAGTAAGATCCTCAAGAAGATCACCATCAGTGGCATGAAGCTGTAGGGATAGCTCGATGGGAGTCTCAGCAGTGCGAGTGTCAGCCAAACCAGACCGATCAAGAAGATCCTAGACATAGTTCTGCTGGGAGAAGTAGTAGCCCTCAGGCATGGAAGAGACCTCAATACTAAGAAAGTATGTAAGAGAACCAAGATCAATCATCAAAAACTGCTCACTACGATGCTTCTTCACATACATGATGAATGAGGAATCATCACTAATGATTGAGCATATCATCAACATACAAAAGAAGCAGTGTCTTACCCCTAGATGAGACATGGACAAAAAAGCAGTATCGTGGGAACCGACAGTGAAACCGACAACAGTAATCTCTGAAGTAAAACGCGCAAACCAGGCATGAGGAGCTTGTTTGAGGCCATAAAGAGCACGGCGAAGACGACAGACGTGCCTATCGGGAACAGATAGACCTATTCACGGCGACAGACCCGAGCCCAACTTTGTCAAATTTGGGCTTGGGATCGAATTCTACCGAAGAAGCCCTACCAACCAAAATCGGAATAAACACAATATAAAAATGAAAATCTGTTTTTTTAATCCTGGAAATGAATTAAATAATAGCTTTTTATTTCGAAAAATGGTTAAAATAATATATTTAAACAGAAAAAGCATTTTCGGGCCGGGCTTGGCCCTGCCTGTTTGCGTCCGGGCTTTTCAAGCCCGGCCCGACCCGGCGTTTGAACGGGTCTAGGAACAGAATATCCAGGTGGTGGCTGTATGTAGACCTCCTCATGCAAAACACCATTAAGAAAGACATTCTTAGCATCCAGCTGAGAGATAGACCACCGGCGAACAGAAGCAACCACAACCGCAACAAGAGTGCGAACAATGGTCATATGGGCAACAGGGGCAAAAGTCTCATCATAGTCACGACCGTACTCTTGCTGAAAATCGCGAGCCACAAGGCGAGCTTTGTAGCGCTCGATAGTACTATCAGACTGGGTCTTAATCGTGTACACCCACTTGCTCGTGATTGGACGAGCATGCACAGGTGTCGGTACAATATCCCAAGTGTCCGTACATCGAAGAGCATCAAGCTCCTCTGCCATAGCGAGCTGCCACTCAGAATGAGGAGTAGCCTCACAATAAGAACTAGGCTCAGTGACAGAGAGAGCATGAGCTATCGGAGCAAATCTAAGACGATCAGGAAGTCGAAGGGATGTCTGGTCACGAAGGACGTAACGGGGAGGATCAGATGCGGGTGTCGGCAAGATACCAGGAGAGGAGATTGGTGAAGGACGAGGACGGCTGGAGTAGTGAATACCAGAGAAACGAGACGGTGGTACTACAGGAACAAGAGACGGTGCTGCAGGAGGTAGCATCGGAGGCGGAGGTACAGAAGGAACCACTAGAGACAAACCAGGAGAAAACTGTAATAGTGGAGAAATGGGTGAAGAGTCAGAAAGAGAACCATGAAATCGACTCAACGGTGGAAACAGGACAAGGAGCCGAATCTCGATAGAACAAAGGTCGAGATTCGTCAGAGACAACGTCTCATGAAATCTTGACCCGTCGAGCAGAAGGATCATAGCAGCGATAACCCTTATGCTCAGAACTATAACAAAAAAACACACACTCAACTGGCTGAGCCGATAGTTTGGTGCGCTCACGAAACTGCAGCAGAACAAAACAAGTACAACCAAAAATACGAATGTGAGTTTACTGGAGGGCTCGAGAGTAGAGACGCTCTATAGGACTGACACCCTTAATAGCAGTGGAAGACTCCATATTGATGACATATGCAGCTGTAAAAACAGTTTCAGCCCAGAATTGTGGTGGAACGTGAGAGACAAGGAGAAGAGTGCGGATAGTCTCAATCAGATGACGATGTTTGCGATCAGCAAGCACATTCTAAGCATGGGCACTAGGACAAGAAGACTGGTAAAGAATGCCCTGCTCAGAAAGAAACTGTCTAAAAGCGTCAGAACAATACTCGCTAGCAGAATCACAGCGAAAAGTACGGATGGAAGAATCAAACTGAGTATGAACCATCGTTGCAAAGCTACGATAGATCGCAAGAAACTGATCACGATTAGACATAGGGAAAATTCATGTAAACGGGAATAATCATCAATAAAGATTACATAAAACTTACATAGGGAATAATCATCCTTTTTTTGCGGGCCAGGCACACACTAAAACGGCCGACGGCCTGCGAAGGAAAACACGGAGGGATGCACGCGGGAGGAACTAGGGTTCCCCTGCTGGCGGCGGCGGCAGTCCGATGGAAGCGGCGCTCAAGAATCTGGCGGCGGGCGGCGACGTCTTCACGCGGCGATCGCGACGCAGACGAACGACAATGGCGGTGTCGAGGTGATTGGCGGCCGGCATGCGACGTCGGCAAGCGAGCGAAGGTGAGCGGCGACAGCGGAGTGGAGAGATGACCCACGTGCACGTCAGGCGGTGGCGTCGAACAGCAGCGGCGGCAGCGCGGTGGCGAAGACGGCGTCTTGGCGTCGGGAAGACGGCGTTAGCGAGGGCAGCAGCGGCGGGGGACGGGCAGCGGTGGCGGCTCCAGCGTGCTCCTCGGGGAGGACGGCGGGGCGTCGGGATGGTAGCAGAAGGATCTAGGTTAGTGCCCTAGCTCTGATACAATGTTATGAATATTGTGTGTATATTCATGAGGCCTAATATATAGAGAGTGCAAGGGGGATATGTTATATACACATAAGGAAACACAAAAGGCATATAAGGAAATACAAAAGAGAATTCCTATTCTAACAGTATTGTCCATGGATATCCATGGTGCAGTCAAGCAGTTATAGTAGTTTGCATTCAAATGTTTCTAAATACAAGGCACATCGCTCATCAGTCATCATCACAATTGCATGGTGTACTGTTCTGGTGCTTTGCTCCTTGAAATACCCAGAAAATTATAAGTTGGTATCTATATATGTAATTCCATTGTAGCATGGATTACTTATTCTTAATTTACATACCAAAAAATGGTCTAAGCAGAAGAAAAGGAAAATATTTGAGGAGTTTCCATCTCTTGATTTAACAGTAATTTTTATTTATCACTTTTTTTTCTCAGGGGCACGGTTTTCGTAAAGATCTTACCTCTATGCTGGCAAATCTAAAGCCTCAATTTTTAAAATTTCCAGGTTTGTCATCTTTGAGTTTTATCTTACATAAATGGTTCTTCATATATAGAGGTGAAGGTATTATGTCTCAATACTTCTCAACATGTGATGGAAGTGCCTGGATTCGTTGCTCTATAAGAGCTCATACAAAGTTATACAATATTGTGAATAATGTACAAGTTTTTATTGACTATATGGCCAGCAGTCAGGTTGAGTATTAGAGTATTATGTGCATATATTTTGCACATACTTTGACTCTTTTTTTTTCTTTCTCAACTATGTATTTCTGCACTCAAAGTACAATATTACACTAGGCAGACTCAATGTAACAAACTAGTAATCATTGTTGCTAGGCACGTATTCTTCCCCTCCATTACTGTATGTGCAAGAATTGAATGCAGATATATTGTACAAATGTACCTTGCAACCAGTGATTATTAGTTTGGTACTGAATCCTATGGTTTGACACATAACTTCTATATTCTATCCATACACAATTTATGTTACAAAATCTTTTAGTGAAAGCTTACCTATACTGTGAACAAGTCTAATCCTGTTTTAAAACCTCAAACAAACCAAATACTATTTGGTATGCTTTTGCAAGAACATTTGAAGCAAGAAAAACTTTCTAGCATCACTCTTTTACTGAATACAAAGATACACTGTTTGTAACTGTGTAGTATATTATATTTATGCAATTTTGTGATGCCACAAGGTTCAACTAAGAAAATAAATTTTAATCTCCATCATGGTTAAACACTGATTTCTAGAGATTGATAGTACATATGTTGCTTGCTTTAGGTGGCAACTATGTCATGGGAAATTATCTGTTAAATGCATTTCGCTGGAGTGAGACTGTTGGACCTTGGGAGGAGAGACCTGGTCATTTCAATGATGCTTGGGGTTACTGGACTGATGATGGACTTGGATTGTTTGAGTTCCTTCAAGTGAGTAAAACACTACTGCTTGACTGGTCTGGAAGTTGTCAAATAATTGCAAACATAAATTATGCTGAAGTTGAGATGTGCTATTTTTCATTACTGTAGTTAGCAGAAGACCTTGGTGCTTGCCCAGTTTGGGTGGTCAATGATGGTAGTTCCTCTGCCTAAAAAGTTAAAAGGTGTAAAAAGGCTTGTTACATATTTGGAGGTGTGATCTAATTCTTTCCAATGTGACAGGGGCTAGCCTTAATGAACAAGTACCATCTGCAACAATAGCTGCTTTTGTAAAGGTTTGTTCTTGAATGATCTCATATTTTTCCATGTGCAAGGTGTATCAAATCTGTATTGAATTCATCTCTTAGTAAGTGTTCTAAGCACTAATCTAATGAAATCAGAAGTATGATTACCTATTAGCTCTCTTTACTGTTGAACCTCCAATAATCAGGAAAGGATGATGAGATAATGATGCATCCATTTATTTCAAAGGATATCTCAAGAAAGAACCAAGTAGAAAAGAAAAAAAAAATACAAGCATAATCTTGTCACCGAGGATTAAGAAATGACGCCTACAGAGAAAATGGCAAGAATGAAAGCTGCTAAATAAAATCATGGGGATGTGCTTCTGTACTACTAATGATGAAAACAAGTGTAGATTGCTAATTTACTATCATTGGATGCGTAGTTGAACTTATAACCATTCAGTCCCTATTTTGTCTATGCAAACAATTTTGGAATATCACCATGTTCTTTATTACGACAAAAAGCACAATCCAGGAAACAGTTGAGCTTCCCGCCTGAATATTCTGGAAATGAAAAATGAAATTCAAATATCAGCATGGATTACAAGTTTCTTGCATGTCCAGCTGAAGGATGCACTGCATAATGTTCTTAATTAGGATTCTGCCTCTTCCTGGTGATGCTAAGAAAAACTATTACAGATACAATCTGGGAGGAAATGATGTTTGCTGCAATACATGGTTCCATTTCTAATAAATTGTTCTGGTTTGAATTTCCTGCATTACTTAATTCACACCTTATGTGTCCTGCTTCAATCTCTCCATGTTTGCTGTTGCAGGATGTTGTTAACGGCATCGAGTTTGCCAGGGGAGACCCCGAGACCTCATGGGGTTCAGTTCGTGCAGCAATGGGACATCCAGAGCCCTTTCAGCTTAATTATATTTCTTTAGGCAATCAGGAATGCTCGATGCACTACTATAAAGGTTTTTATTATCTTAGTCTCTTTGCATTTTCTTCATGTCTGGCTTCACAGGATAGCGTTATTTTTCAAAACAACATTTAAATTTTCTTTTGGTTTGAGTTGATTGTTATACTGAGATCTAAGTGCTTTTCTCGTTTTGTAGAGAACCAGCGGAAATTCTATTCTGCAATAAAAGCATCCTACCCAGACATCAAAATCATATCAAGCTGTGATAGATCTACCATTTCACCAGTTGACCCTGCTGATCTATATGATGTTCATGTAAAGACTGTCGCTTGGTCTTCACTTGGATAAAGTATTTATCCAATTATAACAAGTACTTTGGTAGTGTTTGACATCCTCTCTGTGGTAGGTCTATACCTCATCTGGTGATATGTTTTCCAAATCTAGAATGTTTGACAACACACCCCGCGATGGACCCAAGGTACTATCTGTGCAACTATTTCATCAATTATCATGCTTACAACTGACTGGTTATGCTCTGTGTAATTCTTTAGGCAATTGTTAGTGAATATGCTGTGACTGGAAATGATGCTGGCCGAGGAACACTAATAGCTGCTCTAGCTGAAGCTGCATTTCTCATTGGATTAGAAAGAAACAGGTTTGTTTATGCTCCTTCTGGTTTGGCATCAGGGTGATGGTAGATTGTATTGCAAACTTATGTGTTTCACCAACTGTTTCTATTCAGCGATGTGGTTGAGATGGCAAGTTGTGCTCCACTCTTCGTAAATGACAATGATCGCAGGTAAGTGATTCAACACGTTGGATCGAGAAATGAGTTACAGTGTAATTTCCCTGTCTTGTGCCACAATTTGTCTACTGAAGACAAGCTACATTTTGGATAATCCCTTGAATTACTCCAAAGACAAAACTATGAAATGGAAGGATCTCTGGAGATAGAAATATACTTCCACACCATAACTGTTTTTCTACTGATGTTTGTGCCATCCACGAAAATCCTTTTCTGCTTAATAGGTGGAGTCCAGATGCCATAGTCTTTAACTCGTGGCAGCACTATGGATGTCCAAACTACTGGATGCTACACTTCTTCAAGGACTCAAGTGGTGCAACACTTCATCCCTCAACCATTCACTTATCAAACTATGACCAATTGGTCGCATCTGCTATCACTTGGCAGAATTCTAAAGATGGAAACACTTACCTGAAAATAAAGGTGCTTTTATTCTCTCATTGATGAACTTAACTGAGCTAATGACGATAGAAATAACCAATCATAATTTTGTTTTTCAGGCTGTCAATTTCGGTAACAAAGCGGTGGATCTTAGTATATCTGCAACTGGACTGGAGACTGATATTCAGACATTTGGTTCCATAAAGACGGTACTTACATCTGGCTGGCTGCGGGATGAGAACTCCTTCCAACAGCCAGACAAGGTTTGGTACACTGATTTGATTCAATGCACTGCAAACTATATTCAACATGATAATGATTCTGTCTTGGATTGGTAGTTTTAGTGTTTGAAATTGTTATGTTTATAATGTTTGTCTTGAACTCTGGTGTGAATTGCTATAGGTGGTGCCAGCGGCAAGTCCGATAACCAATGCGAGAGAGCAGATGAGTTTTGTACTGGATCCGTACTCCCTCACCTCATTTGATCTCCTCTTGGAGTCGAGTCCGAGCGTGCATTCAGTCCTAGAGTCGAGCTTGCGTTCAAGTTTGTGAATACCATATGAAAATGGGATGACGACAGAGAGCCTCCCATAGGAAAATACGAATTTGTGAATGAATATAAACTGCAGATATTGGTTGTGAATAAATATAAACTGCAGATATTGGTCGTGAATAAATATAAACTGCAGATATTGCCGTGTGTGGATTCTTTCTACATTGCTATTTAATTTGGACGTGGTTTCCAAGCACGGGTTAGAAGAAACAGCTGAATGCATCGTCTGTCGCATTAGATATTTTGCCCAGGTTGTCGAAGCGAGACATCCGTTGTAGTCTAGCTGGTTAGGATACTCGGCTCTCACCCGAGAGACCCGGGTTCGAGTCCCGGCAACGGAATCTTTTTGTCACTTGATCACTTTGACGTTGCGGTCTCGCCGTTCTACTTCTTTCTTATAAAAACAGAAATGTATAAACCAAAATTTTATTTAAAAGGGTTTCAAATTCAATTAATTTCTTTTGTTCTTCATACGAGTTTTGCAGTAAATTCCTGAAAGGCGCCGAGAACGAAACTATTGACCAACTTCTCAAAATATTCTCCGCTGTTTCCTTATTTTTTATGGCCATTACATGAGGAATCTTGGCTCACTTTCGAATTTTAAAATCCTACTTTTAAAAAGGGCTCAAACGCATTAAGCTTTTCTTCCAAATTTCTCGCTCGCCATCCTCCTAATCCCGGCAGAAGGAGGAATCCCTCGCGGAAAGCCATTACCACCACCCGCTGGCAGCCACCGCCGCGGAGGCGCGCCTCCCCCCCCCTGCTCCGACATAAACTCCCCGTGCCCGCCCATGTATCCGGCTCCGCCGCCGTCGCGCGGCCACATCCGGCCGTGGCTGGTGGTGGGCGACCTGGTGCTGGCGGCGCTGTGGGTGTGCGCGGGCGCGCTGGTCAAGCTGGCCGTGTACGGCGCGTTCGGCCTCGGCGGCCGCTCCGAGGGCGACGCCGCCAAGGTCGCGCTCTCCGTCGTCTACATGTTCCTCTTCGCCTGGCTCGAGGTCGCCACCGGCGGCGCCTCCTACAACCCACTCACCGTCCTAGCTGCCGCCCTCGCCTCCCGCGGCGGCCCCTCTGTCTACCTCTTCACCGCCTTCGTACGGATCCCTGCGCAGGTGATGCCTCTCTCTCTCTCATCGATATATGTATCATCCCCCTTTTATCTACTTGATTTGTTCTACGTAGAATCACTTTAACTTATGACCCCATCTGCTAATTTTGTTGGTTAACTTGAATGCGCTAAAATGCGTGATAGATAAAAAAGATTGTACCTAGGTGCCATTATCCTTTTAGCGAAGGATATTTATTATTTTATTTTCAGAGAGGAACGATCACTTTGACTTGTAAATAGTATGTTATATCTCATAACTACATGAGGTGTTGTTATTGTTATATATACTCCTACAATTATAACAGATGCTATAAATTGTAATGCTTGTCGTTTTTATGTTCTTGAATACACGTGAATAAATATAAAGTGCAAAAAAAAATCACAATATTAGCTGTGAAAGACATGTCGAAAAGATGTAAAAGAATTTAATTTAGCACTATTATGAAGAGACGAAAATCCCAACTGCACGACACATTTCATTCTTCTTAAATTGTGATCAGTTCAAGCCATTTCATAATATAATACACATTGATTGTAAAATATGTGGCTTGATTATTAAGATGGTTAAAAAAATGGATAAGGGTACAGTGTATAAGGTGTTGTTACTAAGTATGCTGTTTATGTGGATGTGAAATTAGGATAGGAGGGGAGAGAGACATTCGATCTAACTAATAGATGGCGGGAATTAGATGTGTCATATTTTTATAAGTAGTTTAGATACTTATACCTTAGTGAATAAAGATCATTTTCTTTTTGATTGAGCAGCATGTTTGTTACAGCCGTATTGATTTATGGATCTACATGTTTGTTAAATATTTGACATTGTTCGGTTATCAGGTGATTGGTTCGGTTCTTGGAGTGAAGTTCATCCGAGTAGCTTTCCCTAAAGTTGGTAAAGGAGCTCGCTTAAACGTTGGTGTTCATCATGGAGCGTTAGCTGAAGGATTGGCAACTTTCATGGTCGTTATGGTTTCGGTAAAGCTTAAGAAGAAGGAGATGAAAGGGTTCTTTATGAAGACATGGATCACAAGCATTTGGAAAATGACGATTCATATCCTTAGCTCGGATATAACTGGAGGGGTCATGAACCCTGCATCTGTAAGTGCTCTCTACACCTAATGTCATAACTGGTTTAGAAATGAACATCTTGGATTTGAACTGCAACACGTGCTTAAATTCTATAGGGATTAAATTGAAAGTATTATGCAACCGTTGTACTTATGTCTTGTTGCATTATGTCATGATTGATTCTTGCTGTAACATTGCTCCCATCATCCGCTCATCAACTGGTATGCATCTTCTACTTTCCAAGTGGATCATCGTGATATCAGACATGGGCAATGAAATCAAGCAGTTTGTAAGATTGCATGCACATTCAGATTTTCTTTCTTCATCCAGAAGATGTGCCATTTATGTTATAAAAAGCTACACAAAAGTTATGGTAGATCACATCAACTGGCTGCGTGATGGATGTTTACTCCAAACAAATAACTAACCAGCTTAGCATTATACCTGACATGCATTTTTTAAAAAGGAATTATACCTTACATGCATTATTAACCTACTTCCTGTAATTCTTGATGATTAATAAACCAACTTCGATTCTCTAATCATTTTCCCTCTGCTATTTACTGTAGGCTTTTGCTTGGGCCTATGCTCGAGGAGATCACACGATGTTCGACCACCTGCTTGTATATTGGCTTGCACCCCTCCAAGCAACCTTGCTAGGAGTATGGGTAGTGACATTCTTAACTAAACCCAAGAAGATCAAGGAGCAAGGAGCAGATGAAAACAAGACCAAGAAGGAATAGACTATTGTTGAAGTAGTGTCCACCGTTTGTTGTGCAGCAAGAACTTCAGTTCCATTTTTTAACCAGACAAGACTGGTTTTGAAACTATCTAAAAAATGTTCATTTGTCAGCTTGTAAGAAGCCTCCTCGATGTGTATATCTTGTATCTGGCTTAGCGTAAACTGTGCAGAAGCTTGTACATAATTGTTCCAGCCAGATATTGGAAACAGTAGGGAGGAGATGAGACAACTAAGGTGCAATGTCGGTGTACATTATTCTGCACAAGACTTTAAATCGTCGTCTGTTTCATTTTACAGTTTGTGATTGGGCAATATTTATCAATGTGGAGAAAGGTCTCATTCTCCATGATAACTGGAGAAGCCAACCTGTTCTAGTTTTTAGAAAACCAAACAATTTACAAATCAATACTGTTGCTATTTTGCATTACGAAAATTATAGTGTTAATATGACTTATGAACAAGTCACGGCAATTATATCTGATGCAAGCTCAAATTTGTAGATTTTGGGGGAAGAAGTTAAGAAAGGTCTTAAAACTTGGCAAACACTACCGAGTATCACAAGTGGTGAAAAATAACACAGTTTTCAGGACTTCTGGTGAAGCTACCAGCTGTTTGTTTCATTACCTAGAAACCTCATCAAGAATTGGACTGGTTGCCCGCAGAAACTGCCACTTTTCTTCAAATGGGCACTGTTCGATTACCAAAGTTTAGAAAATCTGATTGTACCAGTGTTGATGTTGACAAACGACATGATGAATGTTATTCCTGTTGATTAGAACTTCAGATTACCTTCTTTATCGTCGCTGCTGTTGAACCAATGCTATCAGACAACTAAACCTGAAAACTAGTCTAATGACTCTCTGTTCTCCTTTTTCAGGCTAATTTATTCAGGGCTGATGAAACGATCCGTGCAGATTATATGCTTTATCCAATTCTGGAAAAAAGAATTTGGTGCGTCAAGCTTTATTTCATCTACTCAGACAGGAGAAAGGTATTGAAAAAAGTCCATATAACTCTCCGAACTTTACTCGAAAGTCCATCCAACACCTCCAACTTTAAAACTATGTATCTAGCACCCTGGAATTTGCAATCATGTCCGTATAACCCCCCTAATCCTGTTTTGCATGATGATTTTGCTTACGGGGCACCATAAGTAAATGGTTCTACTATGTAGGATAACAAACTGGCCAAGTTAGGTGAACGACGACTTGAGCGGAGTGGGCACAAATGTGCAGGAGGGAGTGTGCGCATGGTGCTTCAGTGTGCAGACAATGGGAGGTAGGGATGAAGTTGATGAGCGGGTCCTGCTGTTAGCGAGGAAGAGATGAGACTTCTCCCCTATGGGTCACACCTATCATTCACCTAACTTAGTTAGCTTGTCATCTTATGTGGCAAAATTACCTACTAATGATATCACGTAGGCAAAATTACCATGTAAAATCGGGTTAAGAGTTATATGGACCGAATTACAAAATTCATGGTGCTTTTTTTTCCTGACACTCATCTGTAGCTCTGTACCATTCATTAGGTTCGTTCTGGCTGAATAATCAGTTATGCATTTACATGACTGCAAGCCTGCAACGTAAGCAGAATGGGCCCATTTGTATGGCTCCAGGTCCATCGTCCATGTGACATGTTTTGTTCTCAGCAGGACATGTGGCCCCTGAAAGGCAAGTGGAAAAGCTTCACATCCTTTTTCCTGCCTTTGCAGATCCACCGCCCTCTGCTCCATGAGTTATGTTTGTTCTCTCTTTTTTCCTGGTGAGAGAATTAAAATAAACATGCAATACTGATCAAAACAGTCTCAAAATGAAATGAAACAAACACAAAAAATATCAGAGATGGCCAGATTCGATACCATCCTGGCATGATCGCCATCTTGCATTATCTATCTACTTCCATTTCTTTTTTCAAATTATCAGCGAACAAACGTTGTCTGCAACGGTATGGGTTTTTCCATATTGTAGACCTCTATGTTATGCTGATGATCATGCCTTGGATGCGATTGGGACGTGCTGCTTGCAAGCTTACGCATGAGTAAGTAGTTGGATCTTGCCTCTTGCACCAAACCATTTTGTCCCCGTGAATGATGTTATATTGTTTCGAGGCTTACTTGTATTCTTTCTTTACAATGGTTGTTTAGAAAATTGAGAAGCATGAGAGATAAATATAAAAAGTAGCAGAATATGTCATCGAAACAAGTACGGCAGGGAGTTTTAGGATCATGAAGAGATCTCTGACGTAGACAAAAGCATACAGGATTTTATGAAAAGAAAGTAGAGTCAATTACAAGACTAGTACGTGGATGCTGTGGCTTATCTGCCCAAAAGTTTGTCAGGCTACCCCCAACTAAAGAGAAATTGAATTTATATAGCGCATCACAAAATGCATGCTTGTTAGTCCATTCCTAAGTTATTTGAACGGAAAAGGATTGTTTGACATCATCAAGAGTCTGAACGAAAAAAAATCCCCAACGCCCAGGGAAAGAGACAAAAAAGCATGCGTGATATGCACAAGTTGAAATTTTGAAATACAACGATTTACTACTACATTGTGAAAGTACAAGACAGAGGATCGGCGTGCCCTACTAATCAGGGTACTTAGAAGCATCAATTTCATGCTCACACGAATGGTGAATGTTGTAACGGCCCCAGAATATATAATCATTAAACTCTTCATAACTGTTTAGAATGTGTAATTGTGAAGCAAGCAGCGTCTCAAACAAGCTTCCGATTACAACAAAAATCATACTTTTATTACATAAGATTAAAGCTTAGCAGCCAGTTTTCACCTGACACGATGATGAGGACATCAAACCTAAGGATGCAACCACTGCTTCGACTCGCTGCACTGCATCTTCTACTAACAACATCTTCTCCGATAGAACTACTTTCGGCTATTGCAATGCCATATTACCCAATTGGATCGAGCTACGTCTACATGCTATGGTGCCACGTCTACATGCCATGGTACTATGTTTACATGATATGGTGCTACTGCACGTGCCAAGCAAGAGTTCAAGCTGGATACGTTTTAGAATCCAGTTCGGCCTCTAAAGACAACACCAACTTCAACCGTGCATAACTTTCACATACGGAGTCCGTTGGAGGTCTACGAGTACTTGACAGAAAGATTATTTCGTCCTCTTTCCAACGGATCTGGCCTCACCTCTAAATTCCTTCTGTGCACGTCGGAATCACCAAAATAAGATATCGTATCACCTGTTTGGGCCTTGTAATCGTACTCAACTTGGCACATATGCCGGCGGGCCACCTAGGGGGGCGTGCACTGTTTACTTAAACAGTAAACATGAATAGTACCACCCCTTAGTTCTATTAGATGTGTGGCTCCTCATCCCCTATTTAAGGAGGTCGCACCCCCTCTAGTTTCCTTGGATTTCGTTTATGTTAGTTTGCCTTCGTTTGCAACTTGTATCTTTTACGTGTGTCAACTAAACCATCCAGTCAAGATCCTTGTTCGGAATCCCAATTTCAATCAAATATTTCAATCCTATTTGTAATTTCAGATTGTTTTATCTTATTCTTGCGTGCTTCTTCGGTGTATGCAGGAATCGACTTTCGTGGTCAGGTCATCCGGGTATTCGTGCACGGTTGATAACGACTTATCAATCAGTTCAGCGATTGCGTGGTTTCGAGCCTTGTGAGTTCGTAGCCAAGATCGTGAGAGTTGAGCGACGACTACCGAACTTATCGTCTCATCGAAAGATCGGGCCAAAACAAGGACCTTCGGGTCTATCAAGTGGTATCAGAGCTACAGTTCATCGGTGAGAATTTTTTTTCCTACAGTCCAAATAGCCACAAAAATAAAAAATATATAGGTTTAGTTCATCGTCCAAACCAATCTGTGCCTTTGCAATTTTTCCTTTTTAGTTTGCGTTGTTGAATTTTCGTTGCATCGTCGAGTCATTATGCTGGTTTCCTGTCTAGATTGGTCTAGTTTAGAGTCTCTTGCAATTCGTCCAGTTCTGTTCTTCCTTCCTGCCGCGAACACTAAGATCACCACGGCGGCCATCCGCCTCGTTTTTTCTGCTGCACCAATTGCCAGCCGCTCTGCCACCGCTGCCTCCCGGTCCAGGTGCGCCACGTCTGAGTTGCTTGGTGGTAGAGTGCATGCAAGACCACATACCATCCAGTCGCCGCCGACCGAGATCGTACGCCACCGCGACTAATTCGGCGACCAAAAACCTATCTCGTGCACACGAGCATCGAAAAGCTGCCCCGAGGAAGTTCTCCGTCGTCGCTGTCGCCATCGAAGACGCGCGCCAAAGAACGCCCGTCCTCATCGCTTCCCGGTCGTCGCGCGACGCCTCTTCGCCGTCGCAACCACGCACGCCCAGCTCTTGGTCCAGCGGCCGCTCGCGTCGTTCGCCGGGATCGCATGATCGCTGAGCCGCCGCTACTGTCGCCGACGCCGACGCGCCGCCGCATCGGAGCTTCGCCTCGGATCGCCAAGCCGCTGCGTGCCACCATTGCCATTGTTGCCCCGCCTCAAGACGTCGCCGCCTCGCCACCGGGGCCATCGCTGCAGGGACAGTCGCCGCCACCGCATCAGGAAGCTCGCTTCGGGATCCGCGGTCACCTGAGCCGCCACATCAGGGAGCAAAGCCTCACGTGGAGATCCAAAATTTCAATTTTTCTTGGTTTCCAGTAGCTTCTGAGGTATAAAAAAGAAAGAGAAAAAAAGGAAAGAGAAGAAGAAGAAGAAAAAAAGAAAGACATAGAAGAAAGAAAGAGAAGAAGAAGAAGAAAAAAATTTAGAGCTGCCTCTTTTCTTGACTTATTTCCTTGTTCAATTTGGCATAGTCATCCAATGCTCGCTTGCCTTGATAGTTCTTGTGCTAGCCTTCCGTTGTTATTACTAGTCGTTCTTGTGAGTTGCTCTAGCTAAGCTTGGTTTAGACTAGGACCGGCACTTGTGACTAGGAACTGCTTTTCAACTTTGCATACTGATTTGAACAATTGCTACTCCTTTACTACATACTAGCCTTCTGAGCTTCACTTCCTACTAACTCAGCAGGTGCCGTTCCTCACAATCGTTGGGCTAATCGCAAGTGATAGTGTCACGAACCAGCCACCGGCTGTACCACTTCCTTGCTGCATTGGTAAGAACTTGTAAGAACTGGGTATAAGCTTGAGTGTGAGTGACTTGTGAAACTCCAGAACCTAGTAGTTCATAGGGACATATACACTGTGATTTGTTCTTTACTTTGATACTAACAATGACAGGTTCATGGTCACAAGGGGAGAATAGCAGGTCCAACATTGAGGAAGATGTACCTCTCATGCCTCGCACGAAAGACATCATGCAGCGCTTTTTACGCTTGCTGAATCAACATTTGGAGCATATTGAGGGTGTTCTAGATCACACCAATAACGATCTTGCTGCGATGGCTACACGTGTGGAGCAGCTAGAGAGAGCTCCACCTCCTGTTGCCGCCCCCGCTGCTGTCGACGTTGCACAACCGCGCCGTAACCCATCCGTTGCTAGCTCATAGGCCGATGATGTAGAAGATGAAGCGAACCCATATGTTGCTGATACGGAGTTCGATGGTGGTGTCATTCCCAACAATGATTGTGATCATTAACAACGACGCTTCAATCGACAAGGTATGAGAAGAGATCCACCACGTGAGGTACGTGATCATAATGATTCACTTGGTAAAATTAAATTCACTATGCCTCCTTTTGCTGGTAAATATGATCCTGATGCTTATCTCACATGGGAGTTAGTCGTAGACCAAAAATTTGCATGCCATGAATTTCCTTATAATAAAAAGGTTAGGACTGCTATTAGTGAGTACACAGATTTTGCTTCTATTTGGTGGGATGAATTATGCCGTAATGAACGAAACATACCTAGAACTTGGGATGCTACGAAGAGAGCTATGCGAGCTAGATTTGTGCCTTCATATTATTCTCGTGATTTGCTTAATAAATTGCAACGCTTAAGGCAAGGTAGTAGTTCTGTAGAGGATTATTATCAAGAATTGCAAACTGGTTTGTTGCGTTATGGCTTAGAAGAAACTAAAGATGCTAAGATGGCTAGATTTTTGGGAGGATTAAACCGTGAAATTCAGGACATACTTGATTATAAAGAATATAATTCTATCACCCATTTGTTCCATCTTGCTTGCAAAGCTGAAGGAGAAATGCAGGGTCGACAATCTCGCTCTAGGGGCAATATTGGAGGATTGTTTGCAGGTCAGCAAATGCAGCAACAACACATGTCACCTTCCTCTACTTCTGGTCGTGATGCACCCTCCTCAAGCCGTGCGCCCCCTGCTGCTCCTTCCACTCCGGCACATGTCCCTGAGACAAACAAATCAGCAAAGGTACAAATTCCCACAAAAAGTGCTTCTTCCGTTGCTTCTACAGGGCGATCCAGAGATGTCCAATATCATCGTTGCAAAGGATTTGGGCACTTGATGCGTGATTGTCCAAGTCAGTGAGCTCTCTTGATAAAGGATAATGGTGAGTATACTTCAGCTAGCGACATTGAGGAAGAACATGTTTTGGTTGCAACTAACAATGCAGGTGAAGAAACTGAGGAAGAACATATAAGCCATGAGGCATCTGACATGTACCAAAGCCTAGTTGTCCAGCGTGTGCTAAGTGCTCAAATGGAGCTTGTTGAACAAAATCAACGCCACACTTTGTTTCAATCAAAGTTCATCATCAAGGAACGTTCATGCAAAGTCATCATCGATGGCGGAAGTTGCAACAACCTTGCTAGCACAGATATGGTCGAGAAGCTTGACTTGACCACAATTCAACACCCTCATCCTTACTACATTCAATGGCTAAATTCTTGTGGTAAGTTGAAGGTGACTAAACTTGTGTGCGTATATTTTTCTATTGGATCATATCATGATTATGTTTATTGCGATGTCGTACCTATGCAAGCATGATCGTTATTATTAGGTAGACCTTGGCAATATGATAGATATACTGAACATCATGGTAGATCTAATCATTATACTTCCACATATAAAGAAAAGAAAATAACTTTGCTTCCAATCACTCCTGCTGCCATATTAAAAGATGAATTAGAAAGAACTAAGAGAACAAGTACGGAGAACACAAAAGATGATCATAAGATTATAGCTCCAAGTGAAATTAAATTGAAATCACCTGTTATGTTAGCTACAAAATCTGATTGCATTGACTTGGAACAACATCAATCTGAATGCTCTACTATGGTTTGTAAAGAATCTTTGTGTCCTTTAGAAGATATGTATGTTTCTTTGTCTCCTGTTGCTACTAACCTTTTGCAGGAAAGTGATGATTTGAAGACAATGATTGAGTCGATGACGACTCAAATTCAAGAAAGGGAGGATGATGAGGACATCAAACCTACGGATGCAACCACTGTTTCAACCCGCTGCACTGCATCCTCTACTTCAACAACATCTTCTCCAATAGAACTACTTTCGGCTACTACAATGCCATATTACCCAATTGGATCGAGCTACGTCTACATGTCATGGTGCCACGTCTATATGCCATAGTACTGTGTCTACATGCCATGGTGCTACTGCACGTGCCAAGCAAGAGTTCAAGCTGGATACGTTTTGGAATCCAGTTCGGCCTCCGAAGACAGCACCAACTTCAAACGTGCATAACTTTCACATACGGAGTCCGTTGAAGGTCCACGAGTACTTGATGGAAAGCTTATTTCGTCCTCTTTCCAAAGGATCCAGCTTCACCTCTAAATTCCTTCTGTGCACATCGGAATCACCAAAATAAGATGTCGTATCACATGTTTGGGCCAATTTGGGCCTTGTAATCGTACTCAACTGGGCCCATATGCCGGCGGACCACCTAGGGGGCGTGCACTGTTCACATGAACAGTAAACATGAATAGTACCACCCCTTTAGTTCTATTAGATGTGTGGCTCCTCATCCCCTATTTAAGGAGGCCACACCCCCTCTAGTTTCTTTGGATTTCGTTTATGTTAGTTTGCCTTCGTTTGCAACTTGTATCTTCTGCGTGTGTCGACTAGACCATCCAGTCAAGATCCTTATTCGGAATCCCAATTTCAATCAAATATGTCAATCCTATTTGCAATTTCAGATTGCTTTATCTTGTTCTTACGTGCTTCTTCGGTGTATGCAGGAATCGACCTTCGTGGTCAGGTCATCCGGGTATTCGTGTACTGTTGATAACGACTTGTCAATCAGTTCAGCGATTGCGTGGTTTCGAGCCTTGTGAGTTTGTAGCCAGGATCGTGAGATTTGAGCGACGACTACCGAACTTATTGTCTTATCGAAAGATCGGGCCAAAACAAGGACCTTCGGGTCCATCACGCGGGCATCCAAGCCCAAAGATAAAATAATACAAGACAAAAGAACTTCAAACCACATGCATGCTTGAGCGCGGTCAAGACCTAATAACAGTAGTCGCTGCCATCCGTCGGTCCCCCAAAATCCTGCACAACAAGATCCTCTATATTTTTTCAGGTTTCCTCTGTAGATGTTTTGCAGATTTTGTAAGAATGAGTACTACTACCGTACTCAACAAGACATATGGAAAAGCTAAATAAAAGGAGTTCAATGGATGGTTAGGGTTTACCTTAACAGGCATATGTGGATGCATTTTGCAGTTAAAACAGTTTGTCTTTAAAATAGTAAAATTATAATAAATAATAACATCAGGGGTTTCTCAACAAACTCAATTACCAACTTAACATCTCAAAAACTCTACTTATGCCTCATGTACTGGAATCACCTATGAACACAGCTTCATTAACTGGAAGCACGACGTATTCAAATACCTTTCATTGTTCACTCTGCAGAGCTGCCCAACTTTACCCACAAGATATCTCAAACTCATACTGTCAGAACATGGACACGCAACTCGTTAATGTACGACTGAGCTGAGATAACAAAGCCTTTTCACTGCTCAACCTTTCTAGCCGCTACCCGGCAGGCTCAAACCCATACAACCCTCGGGAGACCACCGTCCAACTATGGAATTTGTGCCCCGATGCTGACGGGACCATACCGTTGTGTAGACCAGTGAGTGTCCCCTCAGGTCCACCCCTGTCCAATTCTCGATACTGTAGATATTCAATCGGAAGAGTAGTGTAATAAGCTAGGAAGTAATGACCACACATATGGTTGAGCGATTTTCTGTGTCTGTCACTTGGCACAAGGTTCTTGTCCTTACTTGTCATCCAATGAGACGATGGCCCAACACCAACTTGTGGCTGCCCACCTTCAGATCTCACTGATGACTCACTTTTAAACACAAGTCTATTGGGTTGTCCAACTTCTTGGACACAACCCTCATCTCTCTACCAAAACCATTGGCGAACTGCCAATACCGCTATTCGGGATTTATAAACACATTTGTGTGACAAAGCTACTTATATAGATAGTATTTTATTTGAACTTGTCAAGGTGAATATGGCTTACGAAGGATTTTAACCTTATCAAGGTGAATATGGCCTACAAGTGCTGGGTGGGTTTGTCTGTGAGGTAATAGGATTTATCTAATTTTCATGGCATTCAAAAGTATTATTTCAATAGTAAAGTAATTGGCACAAATATAATAATGAAAGTAATAATAAGTATATGAATTATAGGCTCAAAATGATCAAGGAATGCGACTTGCCTTTTTGCACAAAATCTTCTAAATACTGGTCTTGTCTAGCGTCTTCTAGAGTCTGGTTGTCGAAGTCGTGACCTAACGTGAAACAAAATAAAATAAACCAAATAAAATCTAGCTCGACAAGGAATGAGTTGGGAACAACATGCAAGTAAAGAATTTCGGAAAAGAAACACAAAGAAAGGTGATGCGATGGATAGGAATTTATTTGGAGTTTTATTTGGCTAAACGGAGTGGAGAAATGGATTCACGGGCTCAAAACGGTCAAAACTAACATATAATGTCAAATCAGGGTTTCGGAGTGAAAAGTGTCAGATAATGGATAGTATGATTTTACTATTCATGAACAAAAATTGGATGTGAACAGTAATTGCAATTGCTATTTTCGAACGAAAATGAACAGAGATTACCTATTTTCGGGTGATAAACAGTAAAAGGAGTTATTATGCATTTGAATAGTAATGGGACGGCCCCATTTACTATCGCCATGACCAAAAGGCCGAGCCTTTTAAGGCCAATACGAAATGACCTTGAAGTCGCTTCGGCCTTGCCCGAGCCGGTGGCACAAGGCTATGCGGCGGTGGTGGTCGGTGGCGAGTGAGTGGTGCGGAGAGCACCATTGAGTGATGGGGATTCCATTTTGGGGATTTGGGAGGGCAGAGGAGCTCAGGAATGGTGCGGCGACGTGAGTGGCGGCAAGCCGGAGCAAAAGGAGAAGGCGGCGGCGCTATGGGCTCGCTCCAGCCAGGGTGAGGGGCGAGGGAGCATTAGTGGAGTAAGGGGGCAGTGGAGGTGGTCTTGGTGGGGTGCAGGAAGGTCGGAGACAGTCTGGTGGCGGTAGCCGTGAAGGAGGCGGCGGGGAGGAGCGGTGCCGGCGAGCTCCGGTGAGAATTGGGGGTGGGGCAAGGTGGGGGAAAGAACCGGGGTGGTGAGAGGGAGCCAAAACCAAAAGAGAAAGGGAGGGGGAGGGATGAGTGCGGCGAATTTCACCTCGGGCTTGCTATAGACGAAGGAGGAGGAGGCGGAAGAAGGCTCGAATTCGGCCGGCGCTCGGAGGGAAGGAGCAAGGGGAGGTGGTGGGGTGGGAGGTGTGCCCTGGGGCGGCTTTTATAGCCATGGGGAAGGCGGTGGGAGTAGGGGAGGCGGAGAGGGCGGCGTGGTGATCGGGATGGTTGGGCGGTCTTGGGAGAGAGGTGGCGCGCGAAGAGATGAAAAGTCAAGCAAGGGCGAGGTGGCGCGCGAGGTGGCGGCTGACGGAGGCGAAGAGGGAGATGGTGACGTCTAGGCAGTGATGCACGGGATGAGAGGGAAGAAGAAGGGGAAGGCGTCCGAGGAAGAAGACGCCATCGGATGAAGAAAGCGGGTTGGCCGAAAAAGGAAAGCGAAAAAGCTAGAGAATTTCCGATTTGGGAAAAAAACCGAAAATCAAGCAAAACTTTAAAAAGATTTGAAAATTTTGAAAACCTGAAATTTTGGATTATTTCAAATGTCACCCCCTTTCCTTTCTTTTTTTCTTTCCTTTCAACAAAACGAGCGTTGAATGCTGTGAAATTCTCGTACATGCCACTAGCTGACCGTGGCAGCTGTCCGATCACTGAAGCAGCCACGTCGCCCCCAATTCACGACTTCAATATTCTGGTCCTGACTGGAAATAAACTGGAATAGTTTGTAAAAAAAGGCTGCGCACCACGCTAGTGCGTGTCAGGGTTTTTCTGTTGATCGATATGGCATATTCCACTATACTCTATTATACTCCTTTGTGATAATCTAATCTAATCCGATGAGCATGCGGTTTTCCCTTCTGCCGGTTGTATGTTCGTTTCAATCAGTTTACTGCAAGGGACTTTTCCAATCAGTTTTAGCATATTCACGTACGGCTCCATTGGCTTTACCGTTTAAGATTCTTTACCACTTGCCGGACAGGCTAAAGAAATCACTTTCATCGAGATATAGAAGTTTATTTATGGCGAGGTTCAAAATCTTGAGAAAATAAAGAAAAATAAGAAAATCTTTCATATTCTCTCTTATCACTTGCACAAAGTAGAGTTATTTTCTATAAAAAAATTACATATAATAAAATACGTGAAGTGGAGAGAGTTGACGCAATAAAAAATGGTAGGCTTCTCCTTGCCGTACACGTAACACGGTGCGGCAGGCACTCGGACACGTCTGCCTCGCATCACAAGCCGTACTACTTCACTACTTGCTGACCGAAAGAAAAACTCATTTCAAGCGGACAAAACTCAAAATGAAGAAAAAAAAATATCACGCACGTAGGCGTACAGTACAGCGCCATGATTGAGCCGAAATTGCATCCCCATCGGCCGTACAGGACGGCTGCATGCACGCCGTTGCCGCGCCAGCGCCAGCGCCGCAGCCACTCGGCCAACGCTTTTTGCCCGCGGCCACAAAAAACACACACGCAAGAAAAGTCCAACGGCAACACCCCCCGATATGGCGATACTCCCATGCCCGGCACGGCTGGTTGCCTCCAGCCCGACCCCGAAGGGCGCATCCAGACGACCTCGGCACGGAGCCAGAGCCACGGTGTGCCGACTGCCCAGATAGATAAGCACGACGAGCCGTGGCGTGGCGTGCCACGCCACGCCACGCCACTGGTAGGGAGTCGCGGCGCAGGCGCTCCACGAGAAGGAGCCGTACGAATCTCTCGCGGATATGCATCCGTCCGCGCGCGGCTGGTGAGACAGCGCGGTTCGCAGCGGGCCACGCAAGCAAGGCAAGCCCCATCGGCGCGCGTGGGCCACGCGCCCACGCGCGCCGGCCCGCGTCCTTTTCCTAGCCGTGCGACCGCTCGTCCGCTTCTGCCACCGCGCAGCTGCGAGGAAGCTTCCTCGTCCGTCCCGATCGATCCGGCCGCGGGCGGGGGGACGAGCCGTGCCATTGGTAAGGGAGTCGCCGCGCAGGCGCTCCACGAGAAGGAGCCGTACGAATCTCTCGCTGATATGCATATGCATCCGTCCGCGCGCGGACCGCTCGTCCGCTTCCAGCCGATTGATAAAAAAGTGATTGATGGAAACAACCGAGGGGATTTTTCGAGTACGTACGTGGCTGGGTACGGCTGGTAGATTGAGCTGATGCCGATTTTTGCGTGGCAAGGTTGGTGTCTCCGGACAGCCATGTTCTGGGTGCTATCTTTGCCGGTCTGCGCTGTGCTTGGCAATGCTACGCTCTGTGCGAGAGAAATAGCGTGAATACTGAGTAGTTTCTCCGTTCGCCTCCTCCCTGTAGTGTTGAAACCGCGAGTTAAGATCGATGGATGAGGAGTTTATTCGAATTGTGAGGAGCTAGCTAAGCTCCAAGGGCCCAAACACCCGTCTCAGTGCGAGCATCCACTGGATTCCTGATCGGGCAGATTTGGGAATTAAATTACCAACGTCACCTGATGTAATTCTTTTCTATGGAAGATCGAGAAGCCAACGCCATTCATTTAAGAATATCATGTGTTTGCATTTTCTCTTTTCTTCAAAGACAAAAGTAGGAGATGGATGGAGCTGCACGGCTGCTGCGCTCGTCAGATCATGGAAAAAAAATTTCGGCCGATTTATGCCGGTAACCAGCCTATCGGTCCCCTCCGATTTTTTTTTTTCGTCAGATACGATCCACCTCCACGCATTCCGCTGCAAGCAAGGCCATGCATGCCCGGCAGATCCAGGAAAAGAAGTTGTTTGGTCTAGTAATGATTCTTTATAATATCATCATGAGCATTAATTTCTTCGTAGTGCATGCAGCCGCGAGGAAGCTTCCTAGTGCACATCCTGGGGACGAGAGTGACGTGGGTAAATCTCCCAGCCTTCTGTCTGGTTCTCGGTACTTCGCGAATTTCTATGGTTCGATTCGACGCATGTCTATCAGCAATTCAATAGCTGGAAAGTTGCAAAGTAAAATGTAAATTTGCCACCACCACCACGACCTAGCTAGCAAGATTGACAATGATAGAGAAAAGGCAACCATGGAAGCAAAAAAAAAAAGCATTCATTTCTGGACCTCCTCCGTCATCGCGCTCGCCTCTGCTATCCATTCTTGCATTTTTTTACAGCTACTCTCTGTAAATCAACACAGAGCAAAAGCGTACACATGATTTTTGCTTGTGCAGGTGGCCATTGTTGCCTGCAGCCCACGGAGGGGAAAAGATCTCGACATGCCAATGGCAGGCAAAAGCATCATGGTGCCACACTAGAATTGAGAAAAGGCCGGAAGACCACCAACGTCTTCCCGCAACAGAATGACGAGAATTTTAGGCGCGGACTGTTGTGAACTCAACTAACCATGTACTGAACTAGCACAGGAATTATCAGCTGCTACATTGTGTGTTCGAGAGCTCTTTCTCTAGGGGAACAAACGCATGCGTGCTTGCTCAACGTACGTATGTACCCGCGCCGTTTCCAACTGGGAGAAACAAAAGTGCTCACCAAACCGAAGGCGTGCAGCCGGATGGGACTATAGCCATGCATGCTTGCATGTGGCTATGGTCCAAAGTGGCTTGTGAAAAACTTTTACCGATGGAAATAAGGCCAATGTGCTGTACGTCCTCCCGGACAGTGTGTGGTTATCCATATCCACTGCAAGTAGCAAGTTTTACTGCATCGATCGGAGCTTTGGGTCCTCTAGTGTGGCAATGCAGACCAAGGGGCCGATTGAGCGAAGGAAAAGAGCGTGAGGCCTGACTTTGGGCTTTGCCCGCTAGTTGTAGTCCCAGCCCTTCCCGGCTAAGTTGTTTTTGGGATTATTGATGATTTGCTATTAAGTTTATACGTAATTGCACATCAATTGCGATGGCAAATCTGCCAAACCCTATTTGTTTCTCGTTTTGCTGGGCTTGCCTCTTCCTTTTTGTGTGAAGTTCTATGCTCTCTTTAATTAATCGGCAGAGCTCCCGCCTCCTTTCAAAAAAAATGTGGAGACCGATGCATGCAGCTAACTTCTCCATGCAAACTTGCGTGTTTTTTCTCTCCTAGCTAGCACTGAGGGCATGTTTGCTTCTCTCCCTGGCGAGGGCAGGCCTGGCCAGGGAGCGAGCCAGATTTCCGCCTGTGCATCGCTTGGACGAGAGCCTGGTGTCCAGGCGCAGAAAATAGATGTCTGGCAGGCAGCTTTGAAATGTTTCTCTTTTATCTCTTTCTCTCTCCTTTTTTTTCTATCTTCAGGTACGTATCATTAACCAAACACTATATCTTCAGGTTTGCCTGATCAGACAGAAATCATCTGCTTCTCAGACTACTCTCAGGACACCACTTTTTCTCAGGCATGACTCTCAGGCCTCGAATCAAACATGCCCTGAGTTTTGAAAGTTGGTATGCCACTCTATAAACTGCCTCCTTGTTTCTTCTGAGATTTTTTTTTTCCATCTCAGTTTGGGACCAAAGCATTGGTGGTTTGAATGGCGGCAGTGACTTGATGGTATGCACCAGATGTTATCTCCTCTATAGTCAAGAGAAACACTCAGTGGCAGCGCATTGGGTCGAATGTTTCTATTCTGTTTGTTCTCTGTCAAAATAAGGTGAATTCCTTTCAATCAATCAACCCCAAATTACGTGGTGCCTTTCAGTTCACTACTTCTGCGGCTCGTAATATGAATCCATTTCTGTGTGCACACATCGGACGATCTCTTCTCTGGCGTCTCGAGGCGTCACGCAAGCTTCACCAGCCAAGAGCACACTCCACGGTGTTGGTGGTTTGAAGAGAGATTGCGTCACATTAGCCACTACAAAAAAAAAAGAGAGTAATTCCTTTGCGATGCAGGGTGGCTTCAAGTGGTGCCTTGGGTTATTGTATTTCAGCCTATTTTTTTTTCTTTTCTAGTCCCTATATTATTCCATTTATACATAAGGCCAGCATTTTATAGATAGAGCCCTAAAAAAAGAAAATAAATGACAGAACACCCCTAAAACATTGGCCCCCACAGGTCAGTCTCTCCCCCATCCCTTCCATTCACTTTCCCCGCCTCACCCTTTGTCTCCCTCTCTCCAATCACTTAATTTTTTTTTATTTAATCCTTTTTTTATTTTAATTTTAAAATTAACCTCTCGCGAACTTTATTTTCAATTCTGACCTCTTTGGTCACGCCACCACCTGTGGCATGGCCAAACC
The DNA here is from genome assembly GCA_036346405.1 of Phyllostachys edulis. Lineage (NCBI taxonomy): Eukaryota > Viridiplantae > Streptophyta > Magnoliopsida > Poales > Poaceae > Phyllostachys > Phyllostachys edulis. The sequence continues at coordinate 58,073,587 of CM070549.1, read as the reverse complement.
GTTCTGTCATACCACCACTCGTGGCATTACAAAACATGTCACACAATCCCTCGTCCACCCGCCATGCTAGCGTGGAGGCTTGCGTGGCATTAGTCACGCCAGATCCCATAGCGTGACAATCCTTTCGTGTCACGCCTTTATATGTGGTGTGACAGGGCCTAATTCCAACCGTCCGATCGGAGGAGACTCCGAACGTCTCCTCCAATTGGACGGTCCGAACAGACGGACCTGTTCGGACGGTCCGAACGTCTCCCTTTGTCACGCCATTTATCACGGCGTGACAGTAGTCTGTGTCACGCCATACATATTGGCATGACAAGGCCTAATACCAGTTGGTTTGTAAATTATGCCAATTCTATTTGATTTATAGATTTGGAACTTGTGGTAAGATGGTAACAAAGAGACTTCCTTTTGAAAGATCAAAAATAATTGAAGGTACGCTGATACATAACACCATATACATGTAACATTTAACAACCCATAACTTAAAAATAGAGACATCTCTATGTAACCAAATATATATAACACCGGTAATCCTTTTAGCTGAGAGTAAATACATATATGGACCGATAATCTTTTTGTAGATTGATAACCTTTGACACTTCAACGTATATATCCATCATAAACACCCGCACAATATTTCTAGGCCGTGTCCCAGAAGTGATACATACTGCATCATAAGAAAAAGACTAATATGTGGACTGTGTGGTACAACATGAGACACAAATATGCACATATGCTAAACAGTACCGCTGATGAAAGATGTGTAGACATCCTACTGGAATGATAGGTGGTGCTCTTCATCACTTTGTGCCTATTTCCAGAACTCGTTTTTTTTTATGTTGGTGGATGCCTTGCTACGCGAAGAATTGAATGCGAAAAGACGACGAGATTTGAAGTTGCGAATTAAAATAGACTTTATAATAAAGCTTAGAATAAAACGGCGCACAGGGTTTGGTTACGTGCATAAGAAACAACCTCATGCACGATGCAACAAATCGAAGTACTCCTACGATACATATGCGCCTTTTTGAATGGAAATAAATTCGACCTTCCGGGAACTAGTACGGAATGGCCCGACCTACTGCGTGGACCGGGGCCATTTTTTCTTCCTTGCAAGCTCAACGTTGAACTCCTCGTCGGCCTCTTTGGCCTTGGCCACTATTTTCCTCTTTTTCTAGCGCTCCCTCTCGTGAGCCTCACGCTCCCTGCGCCTGCACGCCTCGCGATGAGCTTTCGTTTCCCAACGGATACGCTCATTTTGCACGTCGTTGCAGCGCTCCTCCTCCTGAATCTCGTGGATCCTTTTGGCATCCCACTCGTCATAGTTGAGAGTCCACTGGTCATGCAGGTGGATCTCTAGGTCGATCTACTTGCGGTAGCCACATAGCGGATCTGGGGACTATGGGTAGACGGGAGAGGTTGTTAGTACGTACTTTGAAAGAGAAATAGTAGGGGAACACACTGTAATTGGTCCTTACTGGCTATCGATAGCTGCTCGTGTCCCAATGGCGGTCGGGATAGTCACAGGAGTAGTTTGCACAACCCCAGTAACGCATACTCAAGCTGAGCCGCTGCTTGGATTTGAAAAACTTGCATGGGTCCCTGCACCAACAGAGAGGCGACGTCTCCCCCTCTGGCGGGTGTTGCAGCAAAAGCTCGGTTAGAACGTTCTGCAAGGGGTTGCTGCTACGGGGGACCTCATTGCGGAGAGCTGCCATCCTAGCAAGCTCCTCTTGCCAGAGCCGGGCCGCGGTAGCCCTTGATTGGTCGTCCCGCGCCCCAGCAGCCCTTGCTTGTTCGCGGATCTTGTTCCATCGCTTCTGCATCTTGTCCATCCCGGCGTAGTGAAGCAAGCTCTGGTGTAGTATTGAGTTTGGTTGTGTAGTGTTCTCTCCCAGATATCTTCCACCTCCTTTTATAAGCCAGAGGGTTGGCATGGTGTGGTTAATTTTATGCAGAGTCCTATCTTTTCGGTCTGAAAAGCTGAGGGGGTGGAGTGTTATCATGTCGATCTGAAAAGCTAGCGAGGCAGAGTGTTGTCACGTCTTACTTTACAGAGAGAAGTTGTCGGGTTATGTCCTGCTTTGCAGAGAGAAGTCATGTCTTGTTTTGCAGAGTGTTGTCTTTTCGGTCTGAAAAGCTGGTGAGGCAGAGTGTTGTCACGTCTTTCTTTGCATAGTCATGTCTTTTCGGTCTAAAAAGCTAAGGAGGTATAGTGTTATCATGTCGATCTGAAAACCTAGCAAGGTGGTCAGGGTTGTCAAATAGATCTGAGAAGCCTAAACCCTGAACCTAAACCGTAAACCCGGGACCTAAACCCCAAACCTAAACCCTAAACCCAAACCTAAACCCTAAAACCCTAAACCCTTAACCTAAACCTAAACTTAGACTTAAACCTAAAGCCTAATAGCCTAAACCCTAACCTAAACATAAACGTAAACATAAACCTAAAACCCTAAACCCTAAAACCTAAGCGCTATTTCATGTGGTTTAATTTCATTACCTTTTTGTATCTGGTTCAATTACCTAAGCACTTATTAAGTGACTTCAATGCTTGTTTCATTGATTCGAGTGATCTCAGTACTTGCATGATCTCGGAATTGAAACAATATTATCAGAAGAACAAGCAATAGAAAAGCTGGCGAGACAGAGTGTTGTCACGTCTTGCTTTGCAGAGAGAAGCCATGTCCTGCTTTGCAGAGTGCTGTCTTTTCAGTCTGAAAAGTTAGCGAGACAGAGTGTTGTCACGTCTTTCTTTCCAGAGTCATGTCTTTTCAATCTGAAAAGCTGAGGAGGTATAGTGTTGTCATGTCGATCTGAAAACCTAGCGAGACAGTCGGGGTTGTCAAGTTAATCTGAAAAGCCTAAACACTAAACCCTAAACCCTAAAACCCCAAATCCTAAACCTACTTAGTCACGCCATATAAAACGACATGGCACTACTACTTTGTCACGCCACTATTCATGGCATGGCACAAACATACTGCCATGCCAAATTGCTTGATGTTCCAGAGGTGTTGCGAAAAAAGGGTAGCGATATGGTGCTAAGTCCTGTCATGCCATTTATCCCGGCGTGACAGGACTACCTTGTCACGCCACTATACATGGCGTGGCAAAACCATACTGCCACGCCAAATTGCTAGCCGTTCCAGAGACGTTGCGAAAAAAGACCAGCGGTCTAGTGCTAAGTCCTGTCACGCCATTATACATGGCGTGACAGTATTGCCTTGTCATGCCAGCATACATGGCATGGCAGTAGCAATTGATACTCAAGGTAACCATCCAAATTGAGTTCATTCAATCAATATTTCATACAATAAGAATCATCCATCAGTCATCCAATATCATTCAACATTCAACATCCATCAACTCAGAAATTTCATTTCATGCAATCATTTCATTCGAACATAGACATCGAAAGTTTCATTCCAGCAGTCATCTGATTTCATTCAATATGAACTGTACAGACATGCATACACCCATTCATCTCATTACTTGCGCTTTCAGCGCGCACCCGACCCCGGTGTGAACATCGATGCTGGGTGTTGGCCTCGCGTGCTCTCAATGATGTTTACCGAACTAATATCCGTGCGATCACACCGTTTACAATATGGTGGCGTGGCTTGAGTCGGCTGCGTAGGAGACGGTGCACCAGGCAGGTCCGCGAGGACCATCTCGTCGGCAAACCTAGCATCGACGTTCTCCTCGTCTGCACCACCCTCCTCCTCGTCCTCGCCAGCCTCATCGTCCTAGCAGATACTGGCATCGCACGGATGCCCTTAATAATGTTGTTGAACACCTCCGAGATGTTCGTTGTCATCATTCCATACCGACAGCCATCTTCATCGTATGCCTGTGCCCACTTCGCCTTCTGCTGCAAGACCTCGTCCAACCACAAGTTACCCCGTTCGTTGGTCAGTCCCCCCAGCTCTGTCAACTTGACCTCGAATTCCCTCTTCTCCAAGCATCCGAACAGTAGCTTGAACTTTTTGGTGAGATCTTCACTACTGCATTGCTTAAAGAAATTAGCCGCTAAATGACGCATGCACCACCTATGTAGCACATCCGGGTGTCCGTCAAGTATGATCTTCACAGCGTTCAGAATTACGCGGTGCCTGTATGAGGCGATGCAAACCTGTCGTCCAAGCCCAACAAGGCGTAGACGAACTATATCCAGGAACCATTCTCAGCTTGCATTGTTCTCACCCTCTGTCAATGCGAATGCTAATGGAATCAGCTGCTCCTCCGCATCAATACCCACGGCGAGCATCAAGGCACCATAGTACTTCCCCGTCAGGAATATAGCGTCAATAGATAAGATAGGCCTACAATGTTTGAAGGCCTCTATGCATTGCCCAAAGGACCGATACACCATCCCAAGGACATGTTTCATAACCCCTCCATCGAGTTCCATTCGGTTGTCATGCCAAGGATAAAACTCCATGCCCGGATTCATGGCCTGCATAGCAGTTAGGATTCGAGGAAGCAAACCGTAAGCCTCCTTCCAATCACCCCACAATAATTGCATTGCTCTCTGCTTTGCCCTCCATGCTTTCCCGTACTTCACTCGGTACTTAGGGCCTGTTTGGTTCCCTGCATTAAGTTGGCCCGCACCAGCTAATGCAAGATCCTGTGCGTTTGGTTGCTCGCACCATCGCTTCAACCAGCTCGCTTCGTGCAAATGGCCACCTCACTGCCCGACGAACGCAGATCGGAGCTTCCTCATGAGCTTGCCACGCACGGGTAAAAGCCATTCTTCTTTGCTTGGCCCTCTGCGTGCATCCGAGTCCGCAGCCGCCTCCTTCGCGCTAGGGTTACCTCTAGCGCCTCGCCGCCTCCGCCTCCGCCTCCGGTTGCAGATCGGACTCTCACTGCCTCCCTCTCCCCCGTGGCAGTACCGGGCTCCTTCGTTGCTCTCCTCCAGCGCAAGGTCAGCCTCCTCCTCGCTACCCTCAACGCTCTCGCCGGAGGAGGTAAGCCTTGCGGGCGGTGCTCCTGGCCCCGGTGCCCCTCTCCTCCTATCCCCCCTCCCTCTCCCATGTTGTGCCTAGATCTACTTGATCTGCAATAATTTTTAGTTGATTTGTTATTTCTTGATCTGTTATTTCTGAGGATGGTATACCACCTAAGCGTTCTTGATCTGCATACTTGATCTGTATACTTGTTTAATTTGAAGCATCAATATTTGATTCGACTTCTGTTAGTTCTTGATCTGTTATTTCTGAGGATGGTATACCACCTAAGCATTTCTGACCCAGCGTTGTTGATCTGCATACTTGATCTATGTATATTTAAGGTTGCCGATAAGTAATATGACACTGTAACTAAATCCATGTTCAAGGTTCTTTTTTAGCAATCACATAGGAGTTAGTTCGGTAAATAGTAGTGATTGTTGCCTTCCATTGGGAAAATGTCTTACAATGATAGTAACCATGTCTTATGGACTCTGAAAAGCCTGTGTATTGTTAATGCTTAATTTCATAAAAACATATGTGGTCTTGTAAATAAGACAATCTTGTACAGAGGAATTGGTAGATCTCTGGTTTCTATGCAAAAACAAAAGAGAAATAGGGTGACCTGTGTTGTTCACTGTTTTTGCTCTTTGTGACCGGGGACTTCACTCCTTCCTTAAGTTGCGATCAGTGCTTAGAGTTGTTGCCTGTTCAATTACATTTCTGATCTGTGCTAGCAAAATCTTAGAATCATTATGTCTTTGCTTTAAGCATACTTTAAACTTGTGAGCGGTTTCTGCATCTTTCGAATTGGAATTTTGACTTCAAGCCCGATTTTTGTCAGATTGGCGAATATTGCACTATGGTCATTGCTTTTCTTGGGAAAATGAAGCTCTGGAACTGTTATTGTCTTGCCTTGAGCCGTGTTAAATGCTCACTAGCTTGTAGATTGACAAGTCTGAACTCTTGAGGATGAACTTTGTTTCCATTTTGTGTTGTTATGCTGTTATGCAACTGGATACTTGATCTGTTATTTTCCATTATTCTTCGTAGTGTTATGCTATTATGCAACTGGACACCCCTTCTTAAGGCTGCTTTGCTGCTACCAGTTGGATAATTGTTATGCTGTTCATGCTGTTATGCTGTTATAACAACTGGATAATTGATCTGCATACTTGATATACACATACATGTTTCACTTGCTAATGTTGTCGGCATATTTTCTGTATTTGGTTCGTAGATGGATGACTTGGCACGTAAACGACAACTCCTAATTGTGAGGGGCGCTGGTCTAGTTGCTGCCCTGTGTGCTTACATGCTTGTCATAGTTAGAAGAGCTAGTGCTAGGATACCCACTCGTGATTACGTATGGTCCTATGGTAGAAAGGGACATAGCTCGGCAATCGAACCTCCAATGGATCTACAATTCGATGACGCACATTGTTTAGAGCGACTTAGAATGAGGAGGGCCCTTTTTCCATCTCTGTAATTTGTTTCAGTGCAAGACAATTTGCTCCAAGACAAAGATTAATACTGTGTTGAGGAACAAGTGGCCATGTTTCTCCTGGTTGTTGGCCACAACCATAGGTTTAGGGCTTTGCAGCCAACATTTAGGAGATCCATTGAGACCATTAGCCGGTACTTTCACGATGTTCATTTCTTTGTTGGGGAGTTATGAAACGAGATGATCCGACCACCTCCACTGAAATCCCTACTAAAATCCAAACAAATAGGAGGTTCAATCCCTATTTCAAGGTAACAATATGCTTACTCAACTTGTAGAGAGGTTTGAGCTAGCCTAAATTGCTTCCATGTATGTTAGGACTGCATCGGTGCAATTGATGGAACCCATGTGCTCGCAAGGGTTCCTACAAAAGTCTCGGCGGCCTTCAGGGGTAGGAAGGGCACTACTACCCAGAATGTCATGGCTGCTGTTGACTTCGATCTTAAGTTTACTTATGTCCTTGCTGGTTGGGAAGGGTCAGCCCATGATGCTCTCATACTTGCTGATGCATTGGAGAGGGACGATGGCCTAAGGGTCCCCCAAGGTATACTAGATAATTACGTAGAAGTTTATGTTGGTTAAAATTTTGTCACACTTATGGTAGTAATGTTTAGGGTTCTCTTATTATTTGGTAGGCAAATACTACCTTGTGGATGCGGGCTATGCTGCTCGACCTGGCTTCCTTCCACCATACCGAGCCACTAGGTACCACTTGAGAGAGTATGGTGGAAGGAATTACCCTCAGACTGAGAGGGAGTTGTTCAACCTACGACACTCTTCTCTTAGGGTTTCGTTCGAAAGGGCCTTCGGCACATTCAAGAACCGGTTCAAGATTGTTTACAATAAACCTTTCCACCCATTCAAGACCCAAGTCAAGTTAGTTCTTGCATGTGCTATCCTACACAATTGGACTTTTGTAACAGCCCAAAGTTCTATTATCAAAATAAAAATAAATAAAGTTATTATTTTATTGGATTTTCGATATTTGAAAGAGTTTTATTGCTTTATTTAATTTCTGAAGTTTTAAAAGTCAAAAATAAAATTTATTAAAGTTTTTAAAGTTTTATTTGAGTTAAAGTTAAAAAAACATTAAATTAATTTGGAGAATTTTCTGAAATTTTAAAAGCTTTTTCCTAAATGTTTTAAAGCTAAAATAATTTGATTACAAAATTTATTATCAACCTTAAGTTGGAAATAATTTTATTAAGTCCAAAATGTCTTTGAGAATTTCTGTGAATTTTCTCATAATTTTTGGATTTAATATGCTATTTTCTAAAGCCCATTTGAATTATCTAGATTTAATTCAATTGTTAAATCAATGAAAATTCCGGAAAATCAAATGGGCTGAATCTCCTAGGCCCATCCATTTTTTCGCCGCGACATTTTTTCGCCCAACTCGCCCGCACACACTCTCTCCTTCATCCCGCTTCACTTTCGTGACCGTCAGATTACATCGGACGGCCAACAAGCTTCCACGCCGTTCAATTCGGCTTGGCCGCCGATCTGCATCTAACCGCCACTTACCTGCCTTTCCCCCCCTTTCTTCTCGCGAGTCCGCTGAACGCCGCCATGGCCGCCGCCGAGCTCCAAATCGCCACGTTTTCCCTTCCTTCCCTCGCGTGAATGTGCGCATTCATGGGCCTTTACTCCGCCACCTTCCTCTTCCCCGTTTCCCCTTTTCTCGCGGCCGTTTCGCCAGAGTGCCCCCACGCCATAAAAACGCCACCGCACCACTCGCCGCACGTCCTCGCCGCTTCAGTGCCTCCCCGGCCCTATAAAAGGGAGCCTCGGGAGCGCCTTCTTCCCCGTATCACAACGCCGTCACCCACATCCCTCCTCCTTCTCCGTAGCGCCCGTATTTTGAAGCTTTTAGCGGCGGTGAACTCTCGGGTCTTCGTCGATTCCGCATCTCCGTCGCCGCGCGTCCTCAACTCCGCCACTATCGGCATCGCCGCTTCACGGCGAACCTCGGCGACACTCACAACACCGGAGGACCGGGAACCCTACCTCGCGTCGACCTAAACTTGCCGCCAGATAACTCTGTCGCCGACGACCTTTCGCAGCAAGATCCTCGCAACTCCGGTGAGCATCGCGACGGCATCTCTCTCTCTCTTTTGCGCCCATCCGCTCGCTCGTAGTGCCAGAAGCGCCATGGTGAGGTCACCGAACTCTGCTGCCGTCGCCGACGTGGCTCGGACACGTCGAGACCAAATTGGACACCACCTCAGCTCCAGATCCGACGTGGCAGCCTGCGTGGCGCCGAGTCAGCACTACCCTACCGAGCCAAAAGCCCATGGACTTAGTCCACAAGGACCGTGTCTATGACACGTAGGCCCCACATGTCGGATTTCTTTTTAATTCTTTTAAATTCGAAAATCAGTCGCTGACGTCATGCTTGCACAATAAATGGAATTTCCTTTAGGAAAATAATTCAGTAAATTCCAATAAATCCAATTTAGGGTTTAATTTAGAATTAAATTTGTATAATTCATAACTTTTACATCTTAGCTCCAAATTAGATGATTCAAATTGCTAAAACCCTAGAAAATTATTGTCTAACTAAATAAGATATAAGTATTTAATTTGGAGTTCAGTTTAGTCTTGTTTTAGAATTTAAAATTCATTTAAATTCCAAATTTAGATAAAATTTTGTAAAATTCATATCTTTTTCATCCCAACTCCAAATTGGGTGATACCAATTTCTAAAACCTTATAAAATTATCATCTAGCTAAATAAAATATAATTATTTGATTTTGTTTAAGTTTAAACTGTCTGTTTGAATTTGAAAAGATTTAAACTACAAATTTAGGATTTAAATTTGTAAAATTCATATCTTTTGATTCCTAACTCCAAATTAAGTGTTTCAAATTTCTAAATTCATATAAATTTAATATCTAGCTAACTAAACCAAAATTATTTAAATTGTACTTCATTTTGAATCTTGTTTGTATTTAGAAATTCATTTAAATTTCAAATTTAGGATTAAAAGTTGTAAAATTCATATATTTTAAATCCCAACTCCAATTTGAGTGATTCAAATTTCTAAAATTTTATAAAACTATTATCTAACTAAATAAAATAGAATTAGTTAGTTTTGAGTTAATTTAAATTGCCTTTTTGATTTGTTATTTGAATTTCGTTTGAATTTGGATCGTTTTCGCGTATAGATTTAACGACTTGAGAGTCGGTTTTCAACGTAGTTGGAGACCATATAAGAGGATTGATTTTGACTGTATGATCATCGTGGTTGTACACACAAGCAACTTTGGAGAGAGTGTTTGTGAGTACTAGGTGACTGTTAAGAAAGCAACATCACCAAGCAAGGCAAGTTACATTCTTGATCATATTTGCACCTATTATTTAAAATTATATAATTCTGTTTTAAATTATTACTACATGCTTATTTATATTCAAGTAATTTAAATTCCTGTTTTAAGCTTTATAGTTATTCCCAATGCCTTTGTATGTCTAATTATTGTCAAGAGAGGTGGTATGGAGACTATTATCGAATGCATATATATTTTGGAGTTTGGATAATAAAAGAAGATTGTGAATGGATGTGTGAAGATAGAGGAAAATTGTTAATAGATAATGAATGATTACGAAATAGGTGATTATTGGTATTGGATTATGGAAATAGATTATTATTAAGGATCGGATTGTGGTATTATTAGAGTTATATGATTGTTGGATATTAGATGTCAATCATAGATATAGATTATCATTGGATTATTGGATATTGGAATGAATGATGTTGGATTATTAGAAATACATGATTATTATGGTTGTATTGTAGAAATAAATGATTATTGGATACCGGATTTTAGAGGTAGATTGTTGTTGATGTTGGATTAATAAAGATTGGATGATAGATAGATACTATAGTCAAATCTTGAATTGTTGATATTGGATTCTAGAAATAGATTGTCATTGGATATCGATTATCTAAAATTTGATTATAGGATTACATAGTCATTGGATTGATAGATATCGGATTATAAAATTTGAGTATAGTTAAATATTTGGATCAATTGAAGTTGGATCATAGAAATAGACTTATACGGTGTAGATTGGACTAATGAATTTTGGATTGCTAAAGGTTGGATTATCACAATCTTGATGGATTACATCTTGATCTCGTTCTTGACAAGTCTTGGACATTTAACCTCACCTAGATAAAATCTAGTTGATACAATAGTATGAACTAGAACATTTTGAGAAAGATTGCTTAGCAATGCTTAGACCCAAAAATGTTTGACTTGGGAAACTTTCAGCCAAAAATCAAATATTGTTTAAGAATCTATGGCATTGGTTTGTCATGGAAGTTTGGTTGTAAATGAATCTGAGAAAAATAAAATAAAATTATGGTTTGTACTTGGGCGAAATGGTTGTTTGGATGGTTCATGTTAATGCACGGGATCGAGTCATTTCCATGATTGAGGCCCATGGGTTTTGTGGAAAGTCGCCCAAGTCAGTTGAGGACCGGCCTCTGAGCGTTCCTTTGCTATGCCTATAATGGGCTATGCCTCACCGTACAACCACATGTCCTCAGAATGGGGCGTAGGACCTGGCTAATTAATTTGTAAAGTTCCATCGCGGTTGACCTGTTTATGCGTGGCGGTCTTTCATGGCCATTTCTTTTGACAAAGTCTTTCATGACTATTGTTCCCACTGGCGCAAGAGGGGCTAGGAACTCTGATTTCTATTCCAAAGGGGCGAAACCTTAGCGAGGGAAATCGGTGGAATGGCGCATTGTAAAGGCCTTGGCACGTGCTCTAGGCCGCTTACCTAAGGTAGTGGCGGTGGCATAGATATATGCTTGGGATAAACTAGAGAATTCGTGTCTTGTGGGTAAAGTGTACAACCTCTGCAGAGTGTAAAACTATTCGAATAGCCGTGTCCGCGGTCATGGACATGCTAGCAAAGCCACTCAAAGTTAGACTTGGAATTTGTTTTAAAAAGACTTTATCAACTGGTTTATCCAAATGGGAATTGGGCGGGAAGCCATGTGATAGGAGGGTATCCTTCACCATTCATGTGTGAATGTTATCTGACTATAAAATTTGATTTAGAAAATGAATTTTAGTTATGTAATAACTGCTTTGGAACTTAGTACAAGTATTTAAAGAAAATGCTTCTTTATGCAAATTCAACCATATTAAGCTTTCCTTTGAGATATCCATATATGCATGTCATTCTGTTACTTGACGGGTGTAACTTGCGAGCACGGTAGTTGTGCTCATACTTGCTTAATTGCAAATAATTTCAGAGAAGAAGGACTTTGCCACCGGTGTGGATCTCGACGACTAGGCCGTTTCCCCAGTCGATTGCCTGTGGCAGATTAACTGGACTCTACTATATCTTCGTCTTCCGCTGTGTTTATTTTATTGTTGGCCTGTAAGCCTCCTTTGTAATCAACTCTATTGTTATTTATTAATAAAGTTGTGATATGATTATGTTACCGTATTTGTTTACTGTGTGGACTAGCTACTGATCATGGGACTAGTTCAGAAATACACAGAGGATTTGGGAGTGTTAATCCCGGGTCTTACAAAGTGGTATCAGAGCCATATCGACTGTAGGTCGTGACCTAGTTAGAATGTCCGTTAGTTGAAAAACTTCAAAACTTATTTTATATAACGAGAAAAATAATTTGTTCTCTCCTCATCTTGGTCATCTATCTTCTTTCTTACCTAATTCTCTTTTCACCATTTTGTAATGTTAAATGGATCCTTTTTTTCCTAGAAAATTTCTATAGATGGTCAATACGAGTATTAACCCTTACGTTCAAGACTACAAGACACGGAGCTATCAAGGAAAGTATCATCGTCTCCATCATCCAAGGACGACGGACAAGATATACCGAAGATCGTTTTGTCAACCCAACCATATAGCTTAAGATTTCCAAGACTCATTCTGTGTATTGAGTCATTTCACCAGCTTACGATTATCAATCGAGTAGAACGTTGTATTGTTCCTTTATTTATTTGGTATATTTTCTTTTGGTACGTTATATGTAGATCTTTTGATCTTATGTACAACGTTTTCTTTAAAATGGGTAGACTTCTTTCCTCATAACTTTCTCTCTCACCCTTTGCTATTTTCCTCTTCTCTAACAGTCCATTGAACTTCTAAACTATCGATGCACCAAGGACTTGAAGGATGGATCGACACTTCAAAACTTCGAACAACTCAAGACCCTAGACAAGAAGTCAACTTGAAGATAGACTATTTCTATCTCTCAATTCATTTACCCTATGTGCATATCCTTTCTTTCTAGCTTCTCGAATCTCGGGGACGAGATTCCTTTAAGGGGTAGTTTGTAATGACCCAAAGTTCTATTATCAAAATAAAAATAAATAAAGTTATTATTTTATTGGATTTTCGATATTTGAAAGAGTTTTATTGCTTTATTTAATTTCTGAAGTTTTAAAAGTCAAAAATAAAATTTATTAAAGTTTTTAAAGTTTTATTTGAGTTAAAGTTAAAAAAAACATTAAATTAATTTGGAGAATTTTCTGAAATTTTAAAAGCTTTTTCCTAAATGTTTTAAAGCTAAAATAATTTGATTACAAAATTTATTATCAACCTTAAGTTGGAAATAATTTTATTAAGTCCAAAATGTCTTTGAGAATTTCTGTGAATTTTCTCATAATTTTTGGATTTAATATGCTATTTTCTAAAGCCCATTTGAATTATCTAGATTTAATTCAATTGTTAAATCAATGAAAATTCCGGAAAATCAAATGGGCTGAATCTCCTAGGCCCATCCCTGTTTTTCGGCCGCGCCAGCCTTTTCGGCCCAACTCGGCCCGCTCGCACACTCTCTCCCCTTCATCCCGCTTCACCCTCTCGTGACCGTCCGATTTACATCGGACGGCCAACAAGCCTCCACGCCGTTCAATTCGTGCCGGCCGCCCGATCTGCATCTAACCGCCACTTACCTGTCTTCCCCACCCCCTTTCTTCCTCGCGAGTCCGCGCGAACCGCCGCCATGGCCGCCCGCTCGAGCTCCAAATCGGCCACGTTTTCCCTTCCCCTTCCCTCGCGTGAATGTGCGCATTCATGGGCCTTTACTCCGCCACCTTCCTCTTCCCCGTTTCCCCTTTTCTCGCGGCCGTTTCGCCAGAGTGCCCCCACGCCATAAAAACGCCACCGCACCACTCGCCGCACGTCCTCGCCGCTTCAGTGCCTCCCCGGCCCTATAAAAGGGAGCCTCGGGAGCGCCTTCTTCCCCGTATCACAACGCCGTCACCCACATCCCTCCTCCTTCTCCGTAGCGCCCGTATTTTGAAGCTTTTCACCGGCGGTGAACTCTCGGTCTTCGTCGATTCCGCATCTCCGTCGTCGCCGCGTCCTCAACTCGCCACTATCGGCATCGCCGCTTCACGGCGAACCTCGTGCGCGACACTCACAACACCGGAGGACCGGGAACCCCTACTCGCCGTCGACCTAAACTTGCGCCAGATAACTCTCGCCGACGACCTTTCCGCCACAAGATCCTCGCAACTCCGGTGAGCATCGCGACCGGCATCTCTCTCTCTCTCTTTTGCGCCCATCGCGCCCCTCGCAGTGGCGGCGTAGGCCGCATGGAGAGGTCACCGAACTCTGCTGCGTCGGCCGACGTGGCTCGGACATCGTCGATGCCGGTGGACGCCACCTCGGCTCCAGATCCGGCGTGGCGACTGCGTGGCGCCGAGTCAAGACTACCCTACCGAGCCAAAAGCCCATGGACTTAGTCCACAAGGACCGTGTCTATGACACGAGGCCCCACATGTCGGATTTCTTTTTAATTCTTTTAAATTCGAAAATCGATCGCTGACGTCATGCTTGCACAATAAATGGAATTTCCTTTAGGAAAATAATTCAGTAAATTCCAATAAATCCAATTTAGGGTTTAATTTAGAATTAAATTTGTATAATTCATAACTTTTACATCTTAGCTCCAAATTAGATGATTCAAATTGCTAAAACCCTAGAAAATTATTGTCTAACTAAATAAGATATAAGTATTTAATTTGGAGTTCAGTTTAGTCTTGTTTTAGAATTTAAAATTCATTTAAATTCCAAATTTAGATAAAATTTTGTAAAATTCATATCGTTTTCATCCCAACTCCAAATTGGGTGATACCAATTTCTAAAACCTTATAAAATTATCATCTAGCTAAATAAAATATAATTATTTGATTTTGTTTAAGTTTAAACTGTCTGTTTGAATTTGAAAAGATTTAAACTACAAATTTAGGATTTAAATTTGTAAAATTCATATCTTTTGATTCCTAACTCCAAATTAAGTGTTTCAAATTTCTAAATTCATATAAATTTAATATCTAGCTAACTAAACCAAAATTATTTAAATTGTACTTCATTTTGAATCTTGTTTGTATTTAGAAATTCATTTAAATTTCAAATTTAGGATTAAAAGTTGTAAAATTCATATATTTTAAATCCCAACTCCAATTTGAGTGATTCAAATTTCTAAAATTTTATAAAACTATTATCTAACTAAATAAAATAGAATTAGTTAGTTTTGAGTTAATTTAAATTGCCTTTTGATTTGTTATTTGAATTTCGTTTGAATTTGGATCGTTTACAGATAGATTTAAGCGACTTGAGAGTCGGTTTTCAACGTAGTTGGAGACCATATAAGAGGATTGATTTTGACTGTATGATCATCGTGGTTGTACACACAAGCAACCTGGAGAGAGTGTTTGTGAGTACTAGGTGACCTGTTAAGGAAAGCAACATCACCAAGCAAGGCAAGTTACATTCTTGATCATATTTGCACCTATTATTTAAAATTATATAATTCTATTTTAAATTATTACTACATGCTTATTTATATTCAAGTAATTTAAATTCCTGTTTTAAGCTTTATAGTTATTCCCAATGCCTTTGTATGTCTAATTATTGTCAAGAGAGGTGGTATGGAGACTATTATCGAATGCATATATATTTTGGAGTTTGGATAATAAAAGAAGATTGTGAATGGATGTGTGAAGATAGAGGAAAATTGTTAATAGATAATGAATGATTACAGAAATAGGTGATTATTGGTATTGGATTATGGAAATAGATTATTATTAAGGATCGGATTGTGGTATTATTAGAGTTATATGATTGTTGGATATCAGATGTCAATCATAGATATAGATTATCATTGGATTATTGGATATTGGAATGAATGATGTTGGATTATTAGAAATACATGATTATTATGGTTGTATTGTAGAAATAAATGATTATTGGATACCGGATTTTAGAGGTAGATTGTTGTTGATGTTGGATTAATAAAGATTGGATGATAGATAGATACTATAGTCAAATCTTGAATTGTTGATATTGGATTCTAGAAATAGATTGTCATTGGATATCGATTATCTAAAAATTTGATTATAGGATTACATAGTCATTGGATTGATAGATATCGGATTATAAAATTTGAGTATAGTTAAATATTTGGATCAATTGAAGTTGGATCATAGAAATAGACTTATACGGTGTAGATTGGACTAATGAATTTTGGATTGCTAAAGGTTGGATTATCACAATCTCGATGGATTACATCTTGATCTCGTTCTTGACAAGTCTTGGACATTTAACCCTCACCCTAGATAAAATCTAGTTGATACAATAGTATGAACTAGAACATTTTGAGAAAGATTGCTTAGCAATGCTTAGACCCAAAAATGTTTGACTTGGGAAACTTTCAGCCAAAAATCAAATATTGTTTAAGAATCTATGGCATTGGTTTGTCATGGAAGTTTGGTTGTAAATGAATCTGAGAAAAATAAAATAAAATTATGGTTTGTACTTGGGCGAAATGGTTGTTTGGATGGTTCATGTTAATGCACGGGATCGAGTCATTTCCATGATTGAGGCCCATGGGTTTTGTGGAAAGTCGCCCAAGTCGATTGAGGACCGAGCCTCTGGAGTTCCTTTGCTATGCCTATAATGGGCTATGCCTCACCGCACAACCACATGTCCTCGAGAATGGGGCGAGGACACAGCTAATTAATTTGTAAAGTTCCATCGCGGTTGACCTGTTTGTGCGTGGGCGGTCTTTCATGGCCATTTCTTTTGACAAAGTCTTTCATGACTATTGTTCCCACTGGCGCAAGAGGGGCTAGGAACTCATGATTTCTATTCCAAAGGGGCGAAACCTTAGCGAGGGAAATGCGGTGGAATGGCGCATTGTAAAGGCCTTGGCACGTGCTCTAGGCTGCTTACCTAAGGTAGTGAGCGGTGGCATAGATATATCTTGGGATAAACTAGAGAATTCGTGTCTTGTGGGTAAAGTGTACAACCTCTGCAGAGTGTAAAACTATTGAATAGCCGTGTCGCGGTCATGGACATGCTAGCAAAGCCACTCAAAGTTAGACTTGGAATTTGTTTTAAAAAGACTTTATCAACTGGTTTATCCAAATGGGAATTGGGCGGGAAGCCATGTGATAGGAGGGTATCCTTCACCATTCATGTGTGAATGTTATCTGACTATAAAATTTGATTTAGAAAATGAATTTTAGTTATGTAATAACTGCTTTGGAACTTAGTACAAGTATTTAAAGAAAATGCTGCTTTATGCAAATTCAACCATATTAAGCTTTCCTTTGAGATATCCATATATGCATGTCATTCTGTTACTTGACGGGTGTAACTTGCGAGCACTAGTAGTTGTGCTCATACTTGCTTAATTGCAAATAATTTCAGAGAAGAAGGACTTTGCCACCGGTGTGGATCTCGACGACTAGGCCGTTTCCCGACCAATTGCCTCGTGGCAGATTAACTGGACTCTACTATATCTTCGTCTTCCGCTGTGTTTATTTTATTGTTGGCCTGTAAGCCTCCTTTGTAATCAACTCTATTGTTATTTATTAATAAAGTTGTGATATGATTATGTTACCATATTTGTTTACTGTGTGGACTAGCTACTGATCATGGGACTAGTTCAGAAATACACAGAGGATTTGGGAGTGTTAATCCCGGGTCTTACAACTTTGACTGAGGACACGGGTGTTGAGGTCAGTGGAACCCAGGTCTACAACCATCTTCGCAAGTGGCGTGCAAAGTGGGTGAAGATTACTAGACTTAGAGACATTAGCGGGTCACTTTGGGATGACAACCAATGCATGATAGTGCTTGATGAAGAGCACTATAAGGGATACATCAAGGTATGTTGTTGTCAATACAAAGAAGAATAACTAACCTCCAATACTTGCTTGCTTGTCTCTAACACTAACATGTAACCTCCAATCCAACTTATAATCTTATAGGACCACCCCAAGGATGTGGACTACCTCAATGTCTCACCGAGAACTACGTTCAGATGGCAACTATCTTTGGTTCAGGACAAGCCACAGGGAGGTATGCCATGGGCTCTAGTGAAGCTCTTGGGGTTCCCTCCGAGCTTTCTGAGACCTCATTCAACAAAGGTATGGAAACTGATGATTTTGGTGATGGGCTGGGAGGTGCTAGTGCTGCTGCTGGTGTTGGAGGTGCTACTGGTGCTAGTGCTGCTACTAGCATGGGAGGTGCTAGTGGTGCTGAATTTAGTGGCAAAGAGGCCTCGAGCTCAGGTGCGAAGAGGAAGAGAACTCCCCTTGTGACCGAGGAGGAAGCTGTGATCTTGAACAACATGTCAGATGCTGTACGTGAGATGGCCAGTGCCATCAAGTACCTCAAGATATTTTGTGTGATGATGTTGGGAGGAGGAAAAAGAAAGGAGGGTCTGCTTGTCATGTGCTGAAATTACTTGATTTGTGCATGTTTGTGCTCACAGATTATTTCATAAAATACTAGATTATTTATCACAGATTATCAAATTTTCTGTTGGCTATGCATCTCTGTCGACTGTATTTTTATCCAGATGTGTATGTATGTGCCATTTATGCCGGTTTCTGAACAAAAAGGGATTAATGGGGGGGTAAAAGTTGGTATGTATGTGTCATTTTTATCCAGATGTGTATGTATTCGTTTATTTGGTCATTCCAAAACAGTTTGTATCGTGGCTGTGTATTATGTTCAAGTTTGTTGTGCAAGAGACTTTGCAGTCAAGTTCTGGCTGAGTTCAACCATTTGTAGACTAAAGTTTAGCTCAAGGCAGAATTATCAAAATTTATTTCAACTAAAAAGGAATTAAAATGAATTTGTTATGCATTTTTAAAGCTAACTGGAATTTTTTTAATGTATTAAATACAGCTGAAAAGGAATTAAACCTATTTACAAATTTTTCTGGAGTTAAACTAAGCTTAAAACTATTTTTATATTAAATTTTAGTTAAAAACAGAATTATCAAAATTTATTTCAACTAAAAAGGAATTAAAATGAATTTGTTATGCATTTTAAAGCTAATCGAATTTTTTAATGTATTAAATACAATTTGAAAAGGAATTAAACCTATTTACAAATTTTTCTCGAGTTAAACTAAGCTTAAAACTATTTTTATATTAAATTTTAGTTAAAAATGTAATTATCAAAATTTGAATCAACCAAATTGGGTTTAAAATGAATTAGATATGAATTTCTAAAGTTTAATTCATTTTTAGTTGCAAAATAACTCTTACCGAGAAAAGGAAATGAGTTAAACCGAAATAAACGTCGATCTGAGAACGGAGGGCTGAGATCAATGCGTGGTGTGGACGGTCCGAACGGCCCAATTGATCTCGGCCGCTGATCGGAAAATGAACGGCTGTGAGTGATTGGGCCAATCCCGACTTGAACAGGATCGGTGACGCGGGGGTTTCATCGACCATCAGTGTGTAAACCGGCTCCGCCGCGCCGTTTGAACTTGAATCGATTACGCAGTTAGATTCAAGATCGTGACCTGATGGAGTGAGCGTTCGGACCGCTCCGTCGTCATGCTGTGTGAGCCGCCCATCACTTGATCAACGGCCGAGATCGCGGGACTATCGGAGTGGTCCGAACGTTCACTCATTGGTGGCGCCGATCTTGAATCTAACGGCACAACGATTCAAGTTCAAGCGGCATGAGTCTGGTTTACACGCGGTGGTCGACATGGGCCCCGGCCCAATTCTAGAGGTTTATTTATCAACTGAAATTGTATTTAACTTGAAAAATTCATAACTAATTCATGTTAAATCATTTTCGGTTGATTCCAATTTTGTTAATTCTGGTTTTAATTAAACTTTAATCTAAAAATGTTTATAAGCCTAATTTTGCTCCAGAAAATTGTTGTATTACATTTAATTTCAAATTAGCTTTATTCATTACATCAAAATTCCTTTAACTTTAAAAATGCATAAGTAATTCATTTTAAGTCCTTTTCGGGTGGAATAAAATTTGATAATTCTGTTTTGAGCTAATTTTTTTTTTCTAAAAATGGTTTTAAGCTTAGTTTTACTCCAGAAAAATATGAGAATGGATTGAATTCCTGTTTAGGTTTATTTTTTGCATTAAAAATTCATTTAACATGCAAAATACATAAGTAATTCGCTGTAACCCCTTTTGAGTGATACCAACTTTGTTGGCTTCCTCTATTAATGAACTTGCTAAGGTGTACTTGATATCTAGAGGATTAGTGAAATTTTCTCAAAAGTAGTTTACAATGATTATGAAGTAACTCTGGATGTCTCAACATCTATAGAAATTTGTTCGATTACTCTTATTGTAACCTTATTGTCAATGCCTCGTCAATATCATTAAATGTCGTCAAATATTGTTAAATGTCGTTAAATAACGTAAAATGTCGTCAAATACTGTGAAATGTCGTTAAATATTGTTAAATATCGTTAAATATCGTGAAATATTGTTAAATATCGTCAAATGTCATCAAATATCGTCAAATATCGTCAAATATCGTTAAATGTTGTTAAATATTGTTAAATGTCGTCAAATATTGTTAAATATTGTTAAATATCGTTAAATATCGTCAAATATTGTTAAATGTCGTCAAATGTCATCAAATATCGTTAAATGTCGTCAAATATCGTCAAATATTGTTAAATGTCGTTAAATAATGTCAAATGTCGTCAAATATTGTTAAATGTTGTAAAATATCGTTAAATATTGTTAAATGCCGTTAAATATCGTGAAATATTATTAAATATCGTCAAATGTCATCAAATATCGTTAAATATCGTTAAATGTTGTTAAATATTGTTAAATGTCGTCAACTGTTGTTAAATATTGTTAAATGTCGTCAAATGTCATCAAATATCGTTAAATGTCGTCAAATGTTGTCAAATATTGTTAAATGTCGTTAAATAACGTCAAATGTCGTCAAATATTGTTAAATGTCGTAAAATATCGTTAAATATTGTTAAATACCGTTAAATATCATGAAATATTGTTAAATGTCGTCAAATGTCATCAAATATCGTTAAATGTCGTCAAATGTCATCAAATATCGTTAAATGTCGTTAAATGTTGTTAAATATTGTTAAATGTCGTCAAATGTTGTTAAATATTGTTAAATGTCGTTAAATATCGTCAAATATTGTTAAATATCGTCAAATGTCATCAAATATCATTAAATGTCGTCAAATGTCGTCAAATATTGTTAAATATCGTTAAATAACGTCAAATGTCATCAAATATCGTTAATAAATGTCGTCAAATATCGTTAAATGTTGTTAAATATTGTTAAATGTTGTCAAATGTTGTTAAATATTGTTAAATATCGTAAAATATCGTCAAATGTTGTCAAATATCGTTAAATATTGTTAAATATCATTAAATATATTGTTTGTAATAACACAGTCCTTATCCAGTTTTTCATCCTACTAACACATACTACTACAGGGGTATTCTTACCTCCCAACACAAGAGGTGATCACACACTCTCACATGTAGGCAACCAAATAACCCAAATTTGCATCCAGTCATGCGTCCACTTCCTGATGCAACCAACCAAACAACATCTCAGCACAGCCTGACCCAACAGAAACAGCCAACCAAACAGCCCCTTCTTGCGTCCACTCAGCCTGGCTAGCCCTAGCCTGGATGACGCGTACAGGACAGGCTAGGGATATGCAGGCAATCAAACACACCCTTAATGAACCCGTAGATAACCTCGATGGGGGTGGCGATGGTCACATCAGGATCGACAGCCACAACCATGATAATACGCCTAGCAATGAAATTTGCGGTCACCTGGAGGTGCTCCCTGGACACTTGTGCGGTCCTACAAGCGTGAGAGGCTGCTTCACATTCGCTATTTTCTATTACTTGTCCCTTGTTTTGCGGCCCCATACCTTCCATCCGCACCTCACGGTGTACCTTTTGTTCACATCGAAGTGTTGTACTATGAACGGACGATGGTGCCGCACTGAGTATTCTTGCAACCAAACCTTCATGTCCTCCATGGTTGGAAACAAAATGTTCTTTCGTATTATGCCATTCTCCGGGTCCGTAATGTCATTCCTGCTCTTCAACCCATTAGCACAAACTGCCTTATCAGCCATACTGACATCATCGAATGCATGCACCGACGGGACCTCACCTATTACAATGCAAAGAACCCTACCTTCCTCTTAGGAGAAAAGCGGTGCAGGAGCCTCGTTTTCAGTCGAGCTCCATCCTTCGTCAGACTCCACTTCACGGGTTGTTCTATCGCGAAATAAATCCTCAAGCTCGTTGTTCATTACAATGCCATTGAAATCAGTCACAGGGTCAATAACACGTTGTGGGGAAGATACATGCAGATCCACAGACAGGGGGGCATGGTTGGTAGGACTCACGCTAATGAACTCTTCTGAAGGTTGCTCCTCTATTAGGGGGCCTCGCGAATGATAGACAGCAAGGTCTAGTTCTTCCGTGTTGCCATTCACCACATCCAAGTTGTCTGGTAGATCCTCAACAACGATTGTTTTCTCCACCACCACCTCCAACAACCGGACCTGAGATGCGAGCACAATTTCCTTGTACATGTCCTAATCATCGGCGGACAAGATTGACACCAACAAGGCGTGCACCTTAGAACCCAGCCCTGCGTCATATCGCCCTTGCATTCCGACAATGACCATGGGATCATCCCATCCAAATGTTGACTTAATCCTAGTCACAAGAGTTTGAAAGTCCGATGATTCGCGAAACAAAAGAACAGTCACTTCCATACCGCCGAAGTCGATAGAACTACCCGTTTGGCTAATCGCCCCACCAGAAAATACACGTACAACTTTATCCATCTACATCCAACAAAATATTGCAAAGTTAGTATTGCATGCCATATGAACGAAATACCGCAAGTACGAAATATCACAATCAACATTGGACATAACAAAACCTCTATTTCCTGAGACATGCTAGCAGTTTGACGGTACAAATGTATGGATAATTAAAGCTTGTTTCCTCCATGTTGTGTACTGTGATAGTACTTTACTATAGTTATAGTAATGAGCATGATGATTTACAGTTATCATGGAACAATATCTCCTTTTAAATGAAGTTTACGAGTCATTTCACAATGAATTGAGGTGTGTTAGGTCATACACAATGGACGAATAACACTAAGAAACAATGAGATGCAAAAAAAAAAACAAATCCTAAACTATCTGAGTCTCTCGTGCTCAGTCACGCTTGAGATCCCATTCTCGAGACTGCCCAAACCACGCGTTTGGGACCGCTCAGAGCTTGCCTCTGAGTGCGACCTACACTATCCTGGATCCACGTGCCTAGGTACGCTCGAGATCCTGTTCTCAAGACCGCCCAAACCACGTGTTTGGAACCACTCAGGGCTCATTCCTGAGTACGCCCAGGACTTCGCTCCTAGGTACACCAGAGCTACACGCTCAGAGTGCCACGAACCACTCGTTCGGAAAATCTGATATGCAGAAAGGAGATAAGTCATATTTTTTCGCCTTTAGCCTATATTTGATTTCTATAGAGGTCCTTTCCTAATTTATTTTCGGTAAGCTATTTCTGTAGGACATGAGGTGAGAGCTTGAGCACAATGCGGATGACTTCTTTTCAGTGGCATTGTCTACTGGTCTTGAGGCATGCATGCCAAATGTTCCATACTAGATCCATAATCAAAGAAATCTTATGATAGTGAAATCCACTGATACACCGCAATCAAAACCTCCACAAAATTGAATAGCACACTCCTTTCATAACTACTTTATCAAACAAAAAACAACAGAAACAGCCTATTTCTCCCCTCTCTTAGCACTATTATTAACAAGCAAACCGACAATATCTGAAGGCATAAACCACCACCAAAAAAACAATGTGGTGCACATGTCAAAGCTTGCAACTATTTCTATGGTACTACTACAAAAAACCAGTATAATGCTATGACAGACCAAACTAGTGTTGACGATAAGCAATAATAAAACATCATTTTAATTCTGCAATCGTAACTGCAAGAGTTCACAGTTAATTTCCTTTAATGAAAATTGACTTCTGTTTACCCAAGCACCAACTACACTTTGAGACAGGTCCAAGTCTTTTTGGAAAGTTGAATAATCCAGATTGTACTAAAGTTTGGAATGTAAAACCCATGCCACCAGATTTAAACATCCTGAAGTTCGGAGTTCAAATATAATATAGTTATAATACATCCTGAAGCTGGTTAATGATTCCAAGTTAATTTAAGACCTTAGTATAGTAAACACTGCAATGACACAAGATTGCATCGAAGGCATTCACAACAAACAAGGGTTGCAATGTTTACACATCCATAACAACAAGATTCTAATCACATACGTAGATGTAGCATATCAGTATCATCCCACATCACATATTACCAAAAATATAATGCATTGCAATTACAGAGAGACATTTGCAATCGCCAAGCGGAATATCCCGTTGAACATTAACAACAACGACAATACCAATCTATACAAAAAGTAATTATGGAGACTAAATAGTAGGTTATTATTACCTTCGGCCGGGCGCGGGGGAGGAGGAGGTGGTGCAGACAGTCTCGGAGGAGGAGAAGATGGCGCGGCCAAGCGTCTAGGAGAAGCCGGGTGTAGGGGAGGGAGCCGGCCGTGGAGGTGGAGGCCGAGGGCAGGGGAGGAAGCCGGGCACAAGGGAGGGAACCGGCCGTGGAGGTGGAGGCCGAGCGCATGGGAGGAAGTCGGGCGCAGGGGAGGAAGCTGGCTGTGGAGGTAGAGGCCGGGCGCAGGGGAGGAAGCCAGGCACAGGGGAGGGAGCCGATCGTGGAGGTGGAGGTTGGGCACAAGGGAGGAAGCCGGCCATGGAGGTGGAGGCCGGAAGCTGCACCGGGCACCAAGGAGGAGGTGCCCGCGGTGACAGGGTGCGGAGATGGAGGAGTGGGAGGCCGGGGCAGACGTCGGGAGCGGAGAGGGAACGACGGCCGGCGGTGTGAGGACAGGCGACGGCTAGGGTTGTGCATGGGAGAGTAGAGGAAGATAAGAAAAAAATAAAGAACAGGCTAGGCTGCGTGGGTATAAGTCGCCACTGTCACGCCAACTCTCGTGGCGTGACAATATAACTAGTCACGCCATGAGTTCCGGCATGATAGATGCCACGCAAGCCCTCCACGCTGGCACGTTGCGCGTCCGAGGGCTTGCGTGGCATGTTTTGTCACGCCGCTTCCGGTGGCGTGACAGAACGTTTTGGCCACGCCACGGGTGGTGGCGTGACCAAAGGGGTCAAAATTAGAAATAAAGTTCGTGAGGGATTAACTTTAGAATATTAATAAAAAAGGATTAAATAATTAAAAAAAATCCCAATCACTTCACTTCCCCTCCCTTCCCTCATTTTCCCCGCGCTTCGCCACCCGACTTCCGCCGTCGTTGTCTCCGCTCTCCGGCCGGATACAGTTGTCGCGATCCGTTCGAATCTGGCCGCCGCCGCCATTCTCAAGTTGGCCCCGACGTCTTCACCTCACTCAGCCTCCACGCCACCGCCGTTGCCGTCCGACGCTCGTCATCATCCAGCATCGCCTGAGCCATTGCCGTTACCAAGGAAGAAGTACAATGGAAGTGTCGCTTCATCAACATGGTAGCCACCTATCTCGCCTAGTCGTCACCGTCGCTCTCGCCCGCCTGTCGCCACTGCCATCCTGACCACGCTCGCTGTTTCCTTCGCCCTTCACCAACAAACACGAGCTGCGGATGGAGCCATGGAAGTGCCACCCCCCCTACAGGACCACTCTCCTTGCAGAGCCACCGACACTCTGCAAGCCACCTTTTTTCCTCCCTCCCTCCTCCACGGTAGCAATGTTTCGGCGTGGATGCTTGAGGCCACCATCCAGCGTGCAGCACTATGGATTCCCTTAGTGCAAAGTGCCAGATTTTGGTGGCTGCAGCTGTGCGATCACTGCTTTGCTCCCTGCTTCCCTTGCATGTTGCCAACAACACAAGGGGGAATTCATTATTTGACTTCCACTTAGATCCATTTTCAGAATTTACACTCATTCCCGATGTAATGCATTTTTTGCCCTCGCGTTAGTCTGTTTTTTTGCTTTTTGCCCTCTTTGCATTATTTTATTAATATCCGACCATTTTCCCGTTACAAAGCACGCGAAAAGACATGTTTACCCTTCCCCAACTTTCCTTGCCTCATATCTTCCCCTTCCTCCACCTTCCTCCTCCCACTGTCATGACTCACGAGTCCGGAGTCCCCCTCGCGGCCTCGCCCCGTTTGCTTCCTCCACTGTCATGAGTCACCCTCGCCCCGCTTGCTCTCCCTCCTCTTTTCTCTTTCCACCGTCGCCTCCTCTTCCTGCTCTCCCTGCTCTCCTTCTCCTTCTCCTTCTGCGATGGGCAGAGGCTTCATGGCGGCCAGATCTGACCTAGGACGGCCGGATCCAGCATCTCCCTCGCCTCCAGATCTTGCTGAATCTGGCAACTCCCTCGCTTGGGGCTGCTCATGTTCGTGCTCAGCGGGGGCGACTCAGTCTGCAGCGGCCTCGTAGGCTTGTTCTTGCTAGGCTCCTCATGGTGCGCACCGCGTCGACGCCTGTTGAGACAGACCGAACCCACTTCGATTGCGTCGCTTTTCCACCGCCACATGAAAAGCAACACAAAGCAAACCAGCCAAGGCAAGGGAAAGGGAACCATCTGCTTGGACTAGAAGCGACTCCAACCCCTTTGATGAGGGCAACGCCGATGAGAACCCCTTCTCCGTGAGACAAAATTTCCCTCTCGTTTCCTTGCTTTTTTTTGTTGGAAGTTTTGTTGCCCAAGGAGCAGTGGTTTGGTAGATCTGGACTTTTGCGTGCCATTTCTGATGAGCTGTCTCTGTTGGGCTGCAGAATGGAGGGGGCGGAGGTGGCAAGCAGCGGTACTGGTTCCGCCCCACAGAGCCCGTCGGCGGCAAGGGCTACGCCACCGTCGATGTGCCCCTCGACACCATCGGTGTAAGGCCCAGCAAGAACAGAGAGAGAGAGTACATGTAGATTTAAGTACATTAAGTGTTTGAATGTTGAATCAAGATGAAGTTAAAGTACATTTTGTGTAGCTTCAAGTACATTTTGTGATGAAAACGTGGAAAACAGTCCATTTCTTGTTGTTGTTTCTTGCTAAATCAAGATGATCTTTTCTGTTTTGTTCATTGAGTAAAATGCACGAGGATCATTCAAAGCGGGTGGAAACGGAGGCTAAGGGGGCAAGAGTGACATTTTGCGTGCGTGTAACGGGGAAAACAACCGGAAATGATTAAAATAATGAAAACGAGGTGTTTAATGAACCCAATAACTAAGAGGGGGGTAAAATACCAATTGCAACGGGAATGAGTGTAAATTCTAAAAATGGGTCTAAGAGGAGGGCAAATAATGAATTCCCCCACAACGGAACCAAAATCAGTACTGTGAGGGTCCAGCATCTTATTTGACAAAATAATATATACTCCAACTTGACTATACATCTGGTTCCGCCAGAGAGCTCTTTACTGTGCACTCAATTTAATACCATCCGTCCATTATTTTGATCCAATGATTCTGATTAGTTAGGATTTAGTTATACAAGACCCGTTAGTATGAGTGGTAGAATTCTGAGAGGGTAGAATTATAGTTGCCCATAAAAGGATCACATGACATAGTACTAATATTTTCAACCCTAGTTGGAAAAGTCTATAATACTCTCATGGAAAAAAATTATAAATACAAAGAAAAACCTATTATATTCTTAACAAATTAATGATCAGATTTGATTTGTACTATCATCATATACTACTAGTAGAATGTACCATAAAATTTCTCTTTAATTGATGGTCTCTAGATAATTCCCTATTTCTATGCACGGCACAAAAAGAACTTGTTGGATTTATTATCTAAACACTTGAAGCACACACCAGCCCATAGGAGAACAATACAACTAATTAGAATAGAATAGGGGATATGGAGTGTGATCATCGAAATTGATGCAACAAATTTGGCCAATGCATTGCAAAGCTCAGAATTTGACCTCGCTTGCTGATATAGGTTTCTTGTTCAAGGAGGCTCATAGTTTGCTATGTTTGGAGTTCAATGCTATCAAGGTCGAGTTGTGCCCTAGAGGCAGTAATAAGGTAGAAGACACGCTAGCAAAATTTGGTTCAAATCTTGATCAAGATGATCCAAAGCTTCGGCTGGATCATTTCCCGGACTTTGTTCATTATCTTGTGGCTAGTGACTTAGCTGAGCCATTGCTCTAATGAAAGTTACCTTCCGTCTAAAAAAAATAGAATAGAATATTGCACATGCACCAAACAGCTGGATGTGACCTTTTTATAGATGTTCTACATGGGTGGAGGGAAGGCCGGAAGGGGGTTGGCAGGGCTTGGCCCCTATGATTTATCCAATTATTTTAGTAATTAGAAGACTTGCTTAGCATTGGTTCGTATCAATCAACTTATGGTATGATCGGTATGATTTTACGGAGCTGGAAAGTATAATTTATGACCAATTAAAACTATTTTATCTACGCTCGAAACAAAGTCTCAAAGTGCCATCCTTCGCGATCATGATTTGTATTCCATTGCTATATTCTTTATTATAGTTTGAGCTCTAATTATTTTATGATATACATAATTATTATTAGCAGCTCGCATGATAGTTATGCTGACAATCGTCGCAGAGAATTGCCTTTGAAATAGGAGATTTTGTCTATCTTAGAGTAACTCCACTCAGGGGGTATGAAGATTCCAAATCAAAGAAAAACTCGCTCCAAGATTTGTTGGACTGTACAAGATTTTGGAAAGAAAAGGCAAAGTTGCCTAACAGTTAGAGCTACCGGCAGCTTTGTCTGTAGTTCATGACGTCTTCCACGTATCACAACTAAAGAAGTGTCTTCGAGTTCCAACAGATCAGACACCGCTTGAGAGCATTGACCTTCAAGAAGACCTCACCTATGTAGAGCAGCCAATCAAGATTCCTGATGTCGCAGAGCGCATTACCCTAAGCAAGATCATCCATTCGTGCAAAGTCCAATGGAGTAATCACTCAGAAGAAAAAGCCACCTGGGAACGAGAAGAAGATCTAAAAGCCGAGTATCACCACCTCTTTGCTACCCAAGTATGAATCTCGGGGTCAAGATTCCCTTAAGGGGGTAGGTTTGTAACATCCCGATTTTCGAGGCTTTTTGAAAAAATTTCAAATTAAAATTAACCATTCGATTTTATTGGTTTGATAAAGCTTAAACTTGACATTTTAGAAAATAAAAATAATTTAATATGAGTTAATCAAACCTTAATTAATTCAAAGTTTGTTTATTTGATTTCTCTTGGATTTTGTTTGGATTTAAAGTCACAGAGAATATTTTAAGTAATTTCTTGAATTTTCTGGAATTTCAAAAGGGTTTTCCTATTTTCTCGAAAGCCAAAATAAATTATTTGCAAATTTAATTACCAATTATAAGTTGGAACTAGTTTATTTAAGTCAAAAATGTCTCAGGGAATTTCTGTGAATTTTCTCATATTTTTTGGACTTTATCTGCTATTTTCTAAAGCCTTAATGAATTAGCTGAATTATTTTAATTGATAAATCAATTGAAAATCGAAAATCCCTTTGGGCCAAAACCTCCTCTGGCCCATCTCCTTTCCCACGAGCACGGCCACAAGCGTAGCCCAACCCTCCGTCGCTCGGTCCAAACCTCCCACGCGTCACTACGAGGTGGGCCCCACCATGCACGCTCATCCGGTCCAAACAGCCGCGTCCTCTCCCTGGTTCACTGCCGTGTAGGGCCCGCTCGTCAGACTCCTCCCTCGCCACCTTCGTCTTCCTCCCGTTGGGAGTCCATGTCGCGCCCACGTCAGCTCGCCTCACCGTCGCGTCGCCTCGCCACTCGCCAAGCGCCCTCGTCAACACGCATTGAATGCGCCTGTCCCGCCGCGCCCGCGCCATGCTGCTCCATCGCCCACACCCTGCCTCACCTACTCCCGTCACGTTGCCCTGCGCCAGCCAGAGCTTCGCCATGTGCCCATGTCGCGCAACCTCCTCCCCACTCCCCCTCGGCCTCTATAAATAGGCACCCCAGACGCCTCTCTTTCTCCTCCCTCTTTCCCCCTCATCCCCCTCTTCTCCCTCGCCGTGGTTTCACCGTATTTCAAGGTTCAACCGCGCCGGCCAGAGTTTCCTCCCACCAACGATTGTGCCGCCGTTGAAAGTCTTCCACCGCTTTCATCTCCACCGACGGCTTCGCACAGTCGAGCTCTGTACACCGTGCTCACACCCACTCACCCTGAGAGACACCGGACCGCTGTCGCCGCCGGAGCCCTATCTTCGTCGCCGCCTTTATCCCTTGCTGCCGGCCATTTCTTCCCGCCCTGTCACTGCAAAAGGGAGCACCAGGTTCAGCGCATCGCCCTTGTTCTTTTGACACCACCTGCTGGGCTCACCATGTTGTGTAGCGCCAGCGAGCCTACGCACCCGAACCGTCAGCATCCACTGCACCGATGTTGAAGAATCTGGACCGGCCATTATGAGTTAATGGAGTTTTTTGGTGATTAATGACAAATCTATATGTGAGACTAACACTTCTGCTGATATACCTATTGTGTTGTCTTATTTAGATAAAAAGGTGAAAATCATGGAGGTATGCACTCGACTTCATATTCTCATATCTTGTTGCATTCCTCGAATCCAAAATATAGGTTGAACTCTACTAAAAGTCTAACTTGAATATGTGCATATGTTTTTATTATACATTCGTGTATGCACACATTTAGGGGAGTTCACTCTATGTTTTGTGGTTTCATTAGTATTGATCTATATTTCTTTATCCACATATATTGGGGATCTCTACTTTGAAACATATCATTTGAGTATATAAAACTTGTGTAGTTCATATATACTCATATTACTTTATAGGAAGAAGTCCATTCTACCCCCTCAAGTATTGACATGCGGACAAGTGACCCCCTGAAAAACAAATCCGCCCTTTGACCCCCTAAGTTGCAAAACCGGACAACGTGCCCCCTCCATCTGTTTCGTGCGGTGGTTTTGCTGACGTGGCATCCGGTCGGGCTGGTTTCACCACGTCGGCCAATGTGGGGGTGATGTGTTGGCTAGCTGAGGTGGCAGTCGTTTTTAGGGGTTATTTGGTGCAAGGTCCTTTGTGTTTCTTCTGCCCACCCGACTACCCAAGCAGTTCCAAAGAAACCCCCTTTCTTGCGGCTCGGAGAAGATGGCAATGTTGTGATTCTCGACGGCGATTGAAGCCCACTCTCTTCGGAACGAACGTCAAGGTGAGTTCAACACCCCTATTTGTTTTCCGCGGCGAGAATGTATCAACATTGGCGGTTTTAGGGGTTTTTTTTGTGGGATTGAGAAGTAGTTGTAGGGTAATTTGAGGTGATGGATTTGTTGGTTGTGTGGTTATTTTGGGGCTTGAGCAGTGGCTCTAGGGTTCTTTTAGCTTATGGATTTCTCGGTTCTAGGGTTTTGTTGCGGCTTGAGAAGCGGTACTAGGGTTCATGTAGCTGATGGATTTTGCCCTCTCCTCTCGGTTATAGGGTTTTGTTGGGGATTGTGCGGGTAGTTGGCTGACGTCTCAGTCTCTTCGTGCAGGATTGGGGGTCTGAGAATGGATAATCTCGACCTTCTTGGGGTGAAGTTCCATTTTAATGGGGAATTCCTGAATTTTGGGATGGTTTTCGATTATGTGGGTGGTGATGAGGGGATGTCTTTCGTAGAGCACGACAAGGTTTTGTTGCCAGAGATCAAAGGTCATCTCAGAGACCATGTTACAATCATTGATGATATGGTATTGCGTTGGTTGTTCCCTGGTTTAGGATTGAGTAATGGGCTCAGACTTTTGGTAGATGACACTAGTTGCAAAACCATGTCTGATCGCATCACTGAAGGTGGGGTGGTCGACATATATGTTGAAGTTACCCAGGTTGTGGATCTGATAAGAGCGACGATGAAAGTGACTGGGAGCATGAAAATCTGGTTGACATTGAAGAACACAATGATACAGAGGATGTACATGTGGTGGTGCCTAATGTGGAGCAGCAACATGTTGTTACACCAATAAAAGGAAGCAATGGCAGAGACCTACAGAGATTTAGGGAATTTTATAGATCACCTGCGAATAAATCTCTGGTTGTTAGTAGTAAGGAAAAGGAAGCTACTGCAATAATTGGTGATGGTAGTGATAGTTCTGACAGTGATTACTAATACAAGAGTGATAACAGCTCTGTAGAAGAATTTGAAGCAGGGGAAATGAGGAAGCTTGCCAAGGCATTCAAGAGGGAAGTTATGTCTAATAAATTGGAGACAGCCGAATTAACCCAAACTGAAGAGGAAGAAGAGCAGCCAAACTTGGATGCAGGCTATGAGACACCTTACTGTGATTCAAGTGATGAGGAAGTTAGTGATGGACAAGGTGGTGAGCATGTGCAGAGGAAGAAGAGCAGCTGGCCAAGGTTTGACAGCAAGGCTGATGTTCCAGTATTCTCACTTGGGATGGTATTCAGAAGCAGAGAGAAATTCAAGAAAGCTTTGATCAAGTATGGGCTAAAGAACCGTAATCACTTGAAGTTTGACAAGGATGAGAAGAACAGGATAAGAGCGAAGAGTTTATGGCCTAGATGTAGGTGGCTGATTTATGGGTCAAAGAACTCAAAGTTCAATTGGTTCCAAGTCAGCACATATATAGATGAGCACCACTGCCCTCCAAGAAGGGACAATAAGCTACTAACAGCTAAGGTGATTGCAGAGAAATATGATACTTTCATCAAGGATAACCCAACAGGGAAGCTTGAGAACATGAAGCAGACAGTTCTTAAGGTATGGCAATTACTCCACATATATGTTGTTGTGCATGTGCATTAGGCTTGATCCTTTGTGTTGTCCTAACAAGTTTATTACTATATTCTACAAGAGATGATGGCTGATGTAAGTTTGGCCAAGTGCAAGAGAGCTAAGTGGATGGTCATGCAGAAGATGATGGATACACACAAAGGTGAGTACACTAGGGTATTTGATTACCAACTTGAACTATTGAGAAGCAACCCTGGAAGCACAGTGGCTGTTGCCCTTGACCCAGATATTCTGGTGAAGCCTATATTCCAGAGGATCTATGTTTGTTTAGATGCTTGCAAAAAGGGATTTATTGCTGGATGTAGAAGGGTAGTAGGCTTAGATGGGTGCTTTTTCAAGGGTGCTTGCAATGGAGAGTTATTATGTACTATAGGTAGGGATGCCAACAACCAAATGTACCCTATAGCATGGGTTATTGTAGAAAAAGAAACAAATAGTTCATGGTTCTGGTTTGTTGCACTTATTATCAAGGATATTAACATCAATGACCAAGGTGAAGGATGGGTCTTCATATCAGATCAACAAAAGGGACTTCTCAATGCCATAAGTGACCTAGTGCCCAAAGTAGAGCATAGGATGTGTGCTAGGCACATATATGCTAACTGGAAGAAGAAGCATTCAGATTAGAAGCTACAGAAGAAATTCTGGAGATGTGCTAAGGCTTCATCAAGGACAATCTTCAATTACTACAGAGCAAAGCTAGCACAGCATACACCTGAAGGTGCAAAGGACATGATGATCACTAACCCAACCCACTGGAGTAGGGCATTTTTTCAGGTAGGGTCCAAGTGTGATTCAGTTGATAATAACATGTGTGAGTCCTTCAATAACTCCATTGAGGAATCAAGGTTTCTCCCAATCTTGTTAATGCTAGAGGCCATTAGATGTAGAGTGATGGTCAGGATTCAAGAAAATAGAACCAGATCAGACAAGTGGCAAGGAGCAATCTGTCCAAACTTATTTAGGAAACTAAAACTGAATATCACATGGTCTGCTCAATGTGATGTCCTCTGGAATGGGAAGGAAGGATTTGAGGTTAGAGAGAAGGACAAAATGAAGTACATAGTCAACTTGGAGCAAAAGACTTGTTCTTGCAGATATTGGCAACTATCTGATCTGCCTTGCTGCCATGCAATCAGTGCAATCTACAAAAGTTCACAGCAATTGGATGGCTACATTGGCAGCTGCTACTCCGTAGAGGTTTACAAGAGGATATAAGAGCATTGTTTGGAGCCAGTGTAAGGTGAAGAGAACTGACCAACCTCTGATCATCCTAATCCATCACCCCCTGGGTACACCAAAATGCCAGGTAGACCTAGGAAGGAAAGGAGAAGGGAACCAGGTGAGGCACCAAAGGCACCTAAGGGGACAAAGCTAACTACGGTTGAATGTAAGGTCAGATGTGGTCTCTGCAAAAAAGATGGCCACAATGTTAGAAGATATCCACTTAATCCAAATGCAAACTAGAAGAAGAAACATGCAACTACACACCTCAGGAGAGAAGCTACTAGAAAGAGGAAGCAAGCAGAGGCATCAAGCTCTGCACCAGACTTAAGCACTGCATTGATCAGTACTTAACATCAAGCTCTGTAGTAAATTGGTAGTGCATAGCCACAAATACTAACATTACCATCTTGTAGGTTATTCACACTGCTAAAGCTAGTGCTCAGAAATCACAGAAGAAGTCAAGCAAGACTACCAAATAGACAGCTTGTCATGGTTCTATGTAGGTCAATGCACACTTGTAGTCAGTTTGTGATAGTTCATTGTCATCAACCTTTTGGACTTGTCCATGGTCTGGACATGTAAGTATATAGGTTAATTTCATATGTACGTGAATGTTTCTAGATGAACTTATCTGTCAGATGGATGAAGCTTTTGGACTTGTTCAAGAATGACTGGAATTTGGATATGTCAAAGATGTGTTTTAGATATGTCATTACCTGATGCAATGGCAAACTTTCCTTTCTCATAGGTGAATGTTTCTAGTTCAAGCTCTTTGTCAGATGTATTTTGGACATGTCAAAGATGTGTTTTGAATATGTAATTACCTGATGCAATGACAAACTTTACTTTCTTATATCTGTCAATGTTGAACATGTTCTCAATCTCAGTGTTAATGTTGTTTACATTCACATATCTGTCAATTTGGAATTTGGAATTTGCAATCTCAGTGTTAATCTAGTACATGTTCTCAAAGTCAGTGTCACAGTTGTTTACA
Source organism: Phyllostachys edulis (assembly GCA_036346405.1). NCBI lineage: Eukaryota > Viridiplantae > Streptophyta > Magnoliopsida > Poales > Poaceae > Phyllostachys > Phyllostachys edulis. Next base: position 58,038,733 of record CM070549.1, on the reverse strand, counting down.
TTCACGTATCTTCACGACCAAACTTCTCGGAGACAGATTTTCCAGAATTACTACATTCCATATAGTTCAACATTCAAGCATTACAACTACCACTTGGCCACACAGAAAACAAAACTATACTAATTACTACTACATGAAACAAGAACTTTAGCATGTTCTGCTTCCGAACTCTAACAGCTAATTGTGCCACCTCCTTTTTCTTCTCCTCCAGCTTGTTTTTCAGGACAACAACCTCTGCGGCGTGCCTTCCTTTGACCTCTGCCACATTTATCCGGGCATCAACAATGTCGTTCTCCATCTGCATCTTCTCCCTCTTCAGCTCTGCATTCTCCTTCTTTAATCCCCACACATTATCACGGAGATCCAACAGCAAAGGATTCAAAAAAAGAGGGGTTTCCGGATCGTGCCATTGCCAAAAACCGCAACCACCAGCCTACTCCAACAAAAAATAGAACCCAAATCAAAGTGAAATCCAACCAAATCAATTACAATACACACAAATACATCTAAACTGTTTGCTTACCCTAGCTGCCTTGCATGTGTAGTACCTCCTCCTGGGATTCTCATCGCTCCATGAAATCCATCTCAGCGCTTTCTCCTTGCAATAACACAACCACGTAGGGAGGTAGTCCAGCGGCTTCTCACGGTACACCACTGACAACTGCGACCCTTTCGCCCTGCGCCCTTTGCTTCCTGACGGCACAGTGTGGGGAGACTGTGAGGTCCCGGAGCTTCCTTCCTCTGCCGTGACGGAACCCTATCCTCGCTACCACCGCCAGAGAGGGTAAGAGCTTAGTGGAAGCAACGCGAAGTGGGTAAGGGGGTGTTTTGCACTAAGGGAACCCCTAAACACCCCCTGCCATCTCAACTCGCCCACGCTGCGGCTGTGTAACATCCCAAATATGGGTGTGTGTTTCAAATGTAAGAAAATGAGTAGAAATTAAAACTTTTCTTGCATCTTGAAGTTTTGAACAATTCTGTAATTCTTGTAAAGGAATTATGGGAAATCAAAAACCAAAATTCCTAATTGACTAAAGTCATACCTCCATGTTAAAAATCTTGTGTGCAACTCTTGGAAATAATTTTCCTTGGTTCTGGGGAAGCTGTGTGACACCTCTGAAAGTTTTCATAATTTTTAGAAATTATTTGATAATTTTTAAGAGGCAGTCAAACCAGTTTGACTCTTGGTCAAACCCTAGAACAAGCCTTCTGAAATTTTTGGAGAAAAATGCCCTGCATAAAAACCTCTAGAAAATTTACACAAGGTTTATCCTGGAGCTAGGAACCTCTAGTTAAAATTTCAGGATTTTTGGAGTTAGTTTGCTATTTCTAAATATTCTTCAAAGCTTTCAGCTTCCTTTTCAAATCTCAGTCAACCCCTGTTCTTGGCTCAACCATTCTCCACCGTTGGATCTCCATCGGGTGATTCTCAGCTCAGACCAACTCTTTTCCCGCGCGCGCTCGTTCTCTAACGTTGGATTCTAATCCGACGCTGCTTAAAGCGTGCCCCTTCGTGCCGGGCATTTTCAAAGTGGGGCGTGCCGGTGGACCGCTGGATTCCGATCTAACGGTCAATAGCGTGAACCTATTCATGTGGTCTGGCTCAAGCATTTCTTCCACTCGACCCGAGCCACTCTTTCTTCTCGCTGACTGGTGTCCCCGCTCGTCCTATTCTTCGTCCCCTTCCTCCCTCTGTCCCGCGCACAAGCGCCAGCACGGCCATGGCGTGTGCAGAGCATGGGAGCAAGCCCCTATCCACTCCTTGTCCTTTGCAACGTCCCTTAGCCTTAATTGGTTGCCAGAGCTTGCCTCAAAGTCTTCCTTCTACCTACTCCCATCCTCTCGGCCATGGCAGTGGCTTTAACCCTTTGAGTGCCGTTGCTCAACCCTAGCTCCTCTTGGCTATAAGTGGCCTCTGAGCTCTCCCTCAACTTCCTTTCACCACCCCTGAGCTTTGCCTTGCTTCTCTGTGCTTGGTTGAGCTCATTTCACTAAAACCCTAAAAACTGCCATTGTTGCACCTTGAAGCTCCTCAGTGGCAACAGGATTCCAGTGGCTTTTGTTCCAATCTCTTTGCTTCAACTTGAGCCTCTCACCTCTGTGGTCAAAACCCCTAACTTAATTGGTTTTGACATTTACAGGGGCGGCTTAATTTGGGGTTTGTTCAAATTCAGCCAAGTTTGCCCCCCTTTCTTCCTCAGTGCCGGTAAGTGGCTCATCTCTTTAATTACTTGCTCATGGGCCATCTATGAGCTATGTTGAAGCTTTATTGATGACCTGGTGCTGCTATTTTGCTCAGAGCACCTTCCCCCGCGTTGTCTTCTTCAAGTCCGGCAAGCTTCAACGTCGCCGGCGCAACTCCTTCCACCTCTGGACCTCTCCGTGCTTCAGGTAGCTTCTAGCTAGTCCCTAGATGGCTGGGCACCTGCTTACTTGAACAATGCGGAGCTTTTCCTTGTTTTCGTTTTTGGCCGTGCCTTGTACCATAGCTTCTCGCCGGCTCGCCGCCGTTCTAAGCCGCCGCCGCCGTCGTGAGTGGTACCAGCAGGTGCACAGCACTATTGCGCACATAGTGGTACCCTTGGTGTGCGCCGTCGTGCCCTAGGTCACCGGCGGTGAGCCGTGGAGCTCACTGGTCGTTTTGTCGGGCGGGGTGGCACTGTGTCGAGTGTGATTAGGACAAAGATCCTGGGTTTAATTGCTAATCATTGGCTAATCAGCATTAATCAATGAGTTAACATTAAATGGCTGTCTTAAGCCTCGCTCCCGTGCCGCTGACAGTGGGCCCGCGCCCTTTAAACCCCCCCCCCCGGGTGCGTTTAAAGCGCCGTAAGTGGCCCACGAGTCACTAACATGCGGGCCCACTCTCTCTCGGGCGCGTGCGCAAGCCTTGGGTCATTGTACACCGTCAGATCTCCAACCAACGGTCTAGATCAGTGTGAAGTTCGGACCACCAAACCTCCGCCGTTCATCTTGAGATCTGCGGTCTAAATGTCTAAATGAGTTAGGCCGTTCGGACCACCTAGTGTCAGCCGTCCATCTTTAGATCTGCGGCTGAGATTCGCGTGGGCTGTGCGCGTGGGCTCTGTTGCATTCGCTGTGGGCCGTCCATTCATAGATCAACGGCTCAAATTGAGTGGGTCGTTCGGACCGTCCGAACCCCACTTCAATCTCAGCCCTCCATCCTTGAATCAACGGCCCAGATTAGTGTGACCTTCGGACCATCCGGAGTCTCAATCGTTATGGGCCGTCGGATCTTGATCTATCGGTGTGTGATCATCTCCGTCTTGTGGCGTCTTGCATTGTGCATTAGTCTTGTTGTGGGCGTTGGATGGCGATCGCTGACCCAAGTTTTGCCGCGTCATTTATTCTTTTTAAAAGCCCGATAAGGTCTATTTATTAACTAAAAATTTCCAGTTAACTTCAAAATTGCATAACTAATTCATTTAAATCATTTTTGGTTGATTCAAATTTTGTTAATTCTGGTTTGAACTAAGCTTTAATCTAAAAATTGTTTTAAGCTCAGTTTAGCTCCAAAAAAATTTGAGAATGTATGTAAATTCAGACTAGCTTTATTTATTGCATTAAAAATTCATTTAACTTGGAAAATGCATAAGTAATTCTTTGTAGGTCCTTTTTGAGTGAAAACAAGTTTATTGGTTTCCTCTGTTAATGTACTTGCTGGTAAAATAGGTTTTGAGCACGCCACTATTTTCCAAAGTTTTGCAAATGCATTTAACTTGTGCACTTTTTCATGTCTTTGAAAAATCATGGAAAATGCATCCTAGTTCCAAATGAGATGAATCCAATTGGGTTGTTCATCTTATGTGGTGCTTTATTTACCATAAAAATCCCAGGTGCAACACCTCTTTGGAAAATTGTGCTAAAGAATTAAATTCGGATGAACAGTACCCGATTGTAATTTTCAGCCTTTTTCCAGTTGAGCAGATTTGTTTTAACCATAACTTTTGCATTAAGAATCCAAATCAATTTTTTCTTGTTGCTAAATTCATTAAAAATCATGGTCTTCCTGCTGTAAAAATTTCAGAGTTTTTTTGCTGAAGTTGGTTTTTGAGTCTTTTCGGTGTTCTTCGTTCTTATCCGTTCTTTTTCGTTCTTTCGTTAGGTTCCGACGAGCACGTTGGTCTTGAGAGTGATCCTCTGTAGCATAGTGAGCAACTTCAGCAAGGCAAGCAGTTTGATCATGCCAATCCCATTATTTTTCAAGTCTAATATATTGTTTTACAACTTGTATGTATTGCATGCTCTATTTTGTTGTTAAATTATGGTTCGATTAGTTGATCCTCTAGTTGCATAATCTGTAGGTAAATGATTATCCTCTACTACCTGAGCCTAGGGTATTTGCTGTGATTTAGGGTTCGTTGGATGAGCCCTTGTCACTTAGTAGATTCGAGTAATATTGCTTAGCCATGCATAGGTACCGGTAGCATTGGGTGGTCATCGACTTAGTCGATGATCTTGATCACACAAATCTAATTATTATTCTATTATGTCCAGCACTTGTGCTTTGTTAATTTGTAAAGTCAAAAAAAAAACTAAAAATGAAAACTGTTTAGACTTGGGCACAATGGATGATGGTGTGATCTGTTGGTGTGAGGAATGGTGCCTAAGTCAACAAGGACCAAACAACTTGTTACACTAAACCAAGCAATTTTGCGTGCTAACCACGCGAGAGGGATATGGGACCTCTCTTGACTAAGTACTTTGGGATGTGTTAATTATGGGTCGCTGGTGGTTAAAACTGTTTTTACAAGGGGAAGAGCACCCGCAGTTGCTTAGGCTGGGCCGGTGTATCCTACTCTTTGGGTTGTGTGTGACTCTTAATTAGCATCATTCATTGGAAATGTCTCGTAGGATTTAGCCGTGCCGGCATACCAAAGGAAGTGTGCTAAATAGCTTGGCAAAAAGGCGGTCTGACGTGTGGGTACATTTGTACACCCCTGCAGGGTATAAACTATTCGAATAGCCTCGTCTTAGGTTATGGACACGCTTGGGGAGGTCTTTCGAGAGTTAGACTATAACCTTTTAATTAAAACTTGATGTGGGTGGTATGAATGGATATTCATGCTATTGTTGTGGGTATTGGGTTAGTCACTTCCAGGATTGTCTTTGTCACCTATCTATTGTTAATAAGTTGTCTCGCTGTTATTTGCAACTTAAAAACAGATTGTAAAACTGCTTTGAATCTATTACATTATTGCAAATGAAAACTTGCTTTATGCTGAAAATGAGTCTAGAGCCTCCTCCACTTAAATAAGTTTGCATGTAGCATATGTATAGGCCTGTTACACTACACGTAAGTCTTACGAGTACATTTTTGTACTCATTTGCTTTGCTTAATTAATTTGTTACAGAGGAGGTTGATCCCCATGGGATCCACTTTTGTGAGATATGCGGTGGATTTGACGACTAGGTTGGCAGCCCGGTTGGTTGCCTTGTGGGCTATAGGCAAACCATATGGCTTTTGTTTATCGTCATCTTATGGCATTTTGCTTCCGCTGTCTATTTAGTTCTTTAACTGTCATTTGGCCGGTCGGCCTCTTTTGTAATAACTCTATTATGTATGTCTTTTGATTTGTTAAGTGTTGCCTCGGTTCTATGTCTTGTATGGAATTGATGCATGATTTTGTAAAGGGGTGTGTATACTGCATTTCTGGGAAGTATACATATCTCGAAGACACGAGTTATTTTGTTTGTGATGTTAGGGTCAATGGAAGACTAAGCATTACAAGCCGAATAAGCCGGGGTCCTCACAGGCTGACGTGGCAAAACTGGCCCGACCGGATGCCACGTCAGCAAAACCACTGCACGAAACAGCCGGAGGAGGTACGTTGTTCGGTTTTGCAACTTAGGGGGGGTCAAAGGGCCGATTTTTTACTTCAGAGGGTCACTTGTCCGCATGTCAATACTTGAGGGGGTAGAATGGACTTCTTCCTACTTTATATTCAATTATTTGCAATTGTGTTGTGGGACTAATGTGTGTGCTAAGATGTTTTCAAGGCTTAGTCCCGGAGTTTGAATAATGACATGAAAAGGAAATGCAAAGATGATAAAAGATCGACATGGCTCAAAACAAAGGAGTCATGCATTGCATTTCGAAAAGCTTCTGGAAGAATTTCAGTGGAAATCGGTATGACCGCATTTGGTAAGCGGTACTACCGATGTGCGGTAGTACCGGAGTTCATTTGGTGGAACTACCGCATCGCAGTACGATCGCATATTCTGAGCGGAACTACCGCACACCGAAAGTTCCAAATTTTAGTTGGCGATACGTTATCTATAGAGAGGGCCAGTTTTGGACCTCTAAGGGAAGCGATAGTACCACCCTATGTGAACGGAACTACCGTATGATCAACGGCGGTAGAACCGCACCTTTCTGCAACGGCTTGTTAAGAAGCATTTGATGCAGGTATATCTTGGTAATTAATGTCAATAACATTATGGGACTAACTTTTTCCATGAGTTAGATGAATATGTTATGTTCCATGGTAATAGAGACTTTGGATGGTATCATGAGTTGATCGTCATCAAGTCAAGGTTCAAGAAGAGGATGCATCATGTGTTAATGCATATCAAGATCTCGAAGAGAAGATGATCATGAGTTGATCATCAAGTCAAGAGAAGACCCATCATGTGTTGATGGAGGTCAAGTAAAAGATGCATCATGGGTTGATGCATATCAAGACGATGACCCGGACTTGAAGTGAAGATGTGAGTCATCAAGCTTCAAGAAGATGCTCAAGGCAAAGGTATGACTACCTAGGGCTAAGGATATGTTCCTAGTCTTTTACCGGTCTTGGTGTTTGTTTGGAAGACTGGATTACTAGTATAGGTTTGCCGTACTATTAAGAGGGGTCTTGTCTAGTAGATTGTGTTCCATCATGTGTTGATAGCTCAATCTCGCTTGCTCTAGCTCACCGTGGCATAATGCTATTATTTGCAAATGTGTTTTGCAAATAGTCGAGGCTCATGCATTTAATCCTTGTAGCATGTGACTATACTTTGCAAATATATTTTGCAAATGGTTGAAGTTCATGTACCTACTCCTTGCAGCATGATCTAAGTTTGTAAATGTGTTTTGCAAATTATTGGGATTCATGCATTTTTCCTTGGCATAGTCTAAGATTGCTTATTGTTATTTCTTTGGACTCAGACCATAGTAGTGGCTCTTTGGAGTTGTATTTTTTGATTTGATAAAATGTATTTGAGATCAATCAAATAGGCGTTTTGTGTATCCCTCTGAATAAGCTTTCAATAGAGTCTAAGATCACTCAATTCCGACATTGGAGTCAAAAGTTATGACATTTTTACCGAGTATCGTTTGTGCTGAAATTGGACTGCGATAATACCGCCCGAGAAAAGCGGTGCTACCGCAGAACGGTAGTATCGGCCTTTGTACTGTGGTACTACCGTACTAAAAACTTTAACGGCTAGTTTTTTAGCATGTTATGCACCTTTCCCGACCATTGAGCAAAAATCGGTGGTACCGAGCTTTGAATGGCGGTACTACCGCATTTTTACTAAGTTTGTTGATTTCTACTTCCAACGGCTAGTTTTTGTGTGTGGGCTATAAATACCCACCTTGGCTGGTTGGGGGGCAATGCTTAGCATCCCATTTCACTCACTTGAGCTAGTGTGAGCTTCTCCTCTCAATTGTGCATGTGTTGCACCTTGTGAGCAAGGAAAGAGATCTCTAGTTGCATGTGTTGCATCTAGAGGTAGATTTCGTATCCACTTGAGTTTGTGCATTCGTTGCACGTGGTGAGACAAGCAAGGGGCTTGACTTATTACTCTTAGTGTTTGCCGACACCTAGAAGGCATAGAGGCGTCGTGTCTAGTGATCTCTTCAAAGAAGATTGTGAAGAGGCATGTCGTATTGTGAAAGTTGGAGCTCACCTACCCAGAGCGGGAAAGAACTACCACTAGTGGAATTGAGGTGTTTGGCTTAATTCGTGGAGCCGGTCCAATTAGTTTGGGCTTACCTCAACGTGGATTAGGAGAGACCGGCAAGTCTCCGAACACCACAGTAAAACGTCATTGTGTTATTGTGGTTTGCTCTCTAGTGATTTACTTTGTTCAATTTACATTCCTAGGATTAAATTGCTTACAAGTCTTTGTATGATTGCTATCTTTATCAATAGTATTATGTTGTTGGTGCACTTAGTAAAGACTAGTTGATTTAGGCTTTAGTTGTGCAAAATTGTATTGTTGTTAATTAGCTTCCGCATTAAAAATCGCTTTTAGCCAAAGAAGTTTTTAAAACCGCCTATTCACCCCCTCTAGTCGGCCTCCTCGATCTTATAGACTGGCCGCCACGTCATGGCCACCTCACCCTCCCCGCCTGTGTGGCTGCCCGAGTGGCAAAGCACACGTGGCACGACCCTGTGCCGCGAGCCAGGTCCACGGTGGACCCTTGTGCCATGGTGGACTTGGTCCATGGCCGTGGGACCCGCATGTCAACCACACAAGCATTTTTCTTTAGGAAAATAATTCCAGCTGAAATTCATTAATTTGATCACTAACGTCATCATGACGCAATAAATTGATTTCCCTTTTGAAACTTAATTCCAAAAATCCCCCAAAAAAATCCGTTTGTCATCATTTCATGTATTTTCAAACTTCCGAGAGCCCGTTCTCCTTCGTTCGAACTTCGATTTGAGCTATTCAAATTTCTAAATTTATATAAAATCAAGATATAGCTATATACACAAAAATTATTTAATTTGGAGTTCATTTGAATTTTATTCGCTTTCACGTGTAGATTTCGACGATTCCGAGGAACCCGAATATTTCAAAGAAGTAGATCCTCAAGCTTTTGAGCAAGGAAAGTTACACCTTTGATCATATTGACTCCTAGTATTTTAAATTATTTAAATTCTATTTTAAATTATTATTGCATACTATTTGAATTCAAGTAATTTAAATTCCTATTTTAAGCGTTATAGTTATTCCTGATTCCTTTGTATAGCCAAACCTCGCTATTAAATTAGTCATTCCTTGGTACCTTAGTGAAAATCTAGTTGATACATTAGTATGAGCTAGAACGTATTGAAAAACAGTATGCTTAGACAAAGCTTAGACCGAAAGTGTTTAATTTGGGGAATTTAGCCAAAAGTTCAACTATGATTTAAAATGATACTATGGTATTGTCTTTACCATAGAAGTTTATAAAATGATTTAACTTAGTAAATAAAACAAAATTTGGTTTGGGCTTAGGCGAAATGGATGTTGGATGGTGCACGTTGATGCACGGGATCGAGTCATCTCTATGATCGAGGCCCAGGGGTTATTTTGGAAAGTCGCCCAAGTCAATTAAGGATCGGTCTTCGAGCCGCATCTTGCTATAAGCCCCATCGTACTACCACATGTCCTGTGTGGGCGGGACTTGGCTAAATAATTTGTACCATTTCACCATGGTTATGCCATCTGGTTGCGTGGGTGTCTTTATGACCTACTTTTATGTATTACCACAAGGCGCAAGAGGGGGCTTAAGTCCAACGGGTTTCTATCCAAAGGAAGCGAAACCTTAGCGATGCGGGACTACGGTGGGATGATGCATTGTAAAGGCTTTGTGATAATGACTTAGTCGCACACCTTCGGAAGTGTGTCAAACGGATATTATAAGTCAATTATCTCTTTATGGGTAAAGTTGTACAATCTCCGCAGAGTGTTAAGAACTATTCGAATAACCGTGTCCACGGTCAAGGATATGCTAAGCAAAGCCACTAAAAGTTAGAACTTTGATTTTGTTTTCAAAAGACTTTATCAAATGTTGTTGGATAGTTTATCCAAATGGGAATTTGGGCAGGTAGCCATGTGATAGAAGGGTATCCTTCACCACTCGTTGATGAATGTTATCTGATTATAAAACTTGAGATTTAAAAAATAAATTTTAGTTATAGAGTAAATTGCTTTAGAACTTAGTAAGAATATTTAAATAGAAAATATTGCTTTATGCAAATTGAACCATATAAGCCTCCCGTTGTTAAATCCTTGCATGCATTATAATCTGTTATTGGGAGTAACTTGTGAGCACGGTTGTTTGTGCTCACTCTTGCTTAATACAATGGTTGAGCAGGAGAGGAGTGCTACAAGGAGAATGAGAATTTGGACGACTAGGCTACGCCCCTAGACAATCGCCTGTGGCGAATCGTGTGGTCTACCTTACTGCTTTGGCTTCCGCTGTATTTTGCTTATTGACTTTATGCCCCTTTTGTAACAGACTTTAATTATTATCAATGAATGACGTTTTATGGTTATGCTATCCACTTTAGTTGACTGTGTACACTAACTGTTCCTGGACTAATGTATGAATCACAAAGAATCTGGGATCCTGCGCTCCCGGGTTCGACAGCGTGCTACTCATCCAGTCGTTCTGCCACGCGGCGGCGTTGGTGGTGATTAGGGATGGAAACAAATTGAATAGTCTCGAATACGAATCCATATTTTTAAAACGAATACGAATTCGAACATTCTCGAATACGAATATGAATCGAATGTCGTAACGAATACGAATTCAAATCGAATATGTACTCAATTCGGTCGAATGCGAATATCCTACAACTTTTGCGACAAATCTCGGTAGAACAAATTTATGTAACACTAACATGACTATTGAGTATTGACTACACGTGACTCGTCTGCAGTCTAGGAGTGAGGAGTCTACTCTATTGTCTATCTAGTGTCTATTGTCTACACACGAGCATCATGGCCTTGTAGGCTCGTAGCAACTAGCAAGAGCAACAGCCAATGCCCAACAGGCAACAGACACAACCCACAGACCGATAGACAACATCTTGTGAACGGCTCACGGGCTCACGGCTGGAGGAATGGCATGGGCCATGGGGACTTAGTCACTTAGTTGGGCGCTTGGGCTTGGCAGCAGGACTTAGGGCGTCCGGCGTGTGGTGAGTGGGTTCTTGGGGCGTGGTTGGCTATTGCCCCATTGGACTTGGGTTGACATTATTGCAAATACGGATACTATCCGTATTCGTATTCGTATTCGGTGTTATTTCGCATACCACATCCGGATTCGTATTTGGGAAAAAACCGGATAGTATTCGTATCCGTATTCGTTTTTCATTTGAATGCGGATTTTACTTACCATATTTGCGTTTTCTTGGATACGAACATCAAATAAAATGGATTGTCCTTTACTAGTTTCCATCCCTAGTGGTGATTAAGGGGCCATAGACCTCTGGTTTCCTACTCTCCTTTTTCATGCTGATGAAATCCAATCTGGCGTTGACGATGCTACAACATCAAATTTTGGTTTTCGTTGTAAAGCACAACACTAAACAAGGAAGCATGTTAGCATTCTGTTCTTTAAGAAATGTGTTCTGTTGCAGCATACGGACATTCAACTAATATATACATACTCCACAGTACGTTCGGCTTTCATGGAATTTTTGGCGGATACGACGTTTTTTCAGCGCGTGTTTGCGGATCTAACCACGGCGCGGCAGTATTTGCAAATATAGCACCGCTAGCGCACGGCCACCATGCGCCAATGTCAGAAACCATGGCACGTGGTGTTGGCACATGGCCACCGTGTGCCAACGCCGCCGCCGTAAACAGCGTACACCACCTTGACCCGAACCACCACCTCATCATGACGGCACATGGTGGCCATGTGCGACCCACTGGCGCATAGCCACCATCGCCCAAAAACTGATGTTAGGGTTAGGGGGTTAGGGGTTAATTAGTTAGTTAGGTTAGATAATTGTTAGTGTTAGGCTAGTTCGGAGAAATTTTAAAAAATAGCAAATAAGTCCAAAAACTATGATTTTTTTTGTGGAGCCTCCCGACATCGTATACTTGCTTGTGTAAATTTTTTATAATTTTATTCGTTCAGAATTGTTCTCGCAACACTCTCCCGACTCGTGCCCCCTCCGGCCCTCCCTCCCGCCCGCCACACTTGCCACGCATCCGGACTGTTCTGCAGAGAATTAAAAAACCTTGTGGTGGCCATCTTTCCCACCGTCCTCCTCCTCCTCCTTTGTCTGTCGCCTCGTTCGAAATTCGGTGCAGCGCTTACGGAATTACAGTATAACGCCGCGACTCCTCCTCCGATCGGCTATAAATACCGAACTCTGGCACTCGCTTTTCGCTCATCTCATTTGCGTTTCGATTCTCGTTCTTGCGCTCGTCGCTAAGAACTCAGAGAACGTAACATAATTAATTTTATTGGGAGGTTAACTGTTTTCTTGCTTCTCGTCGCTCGGCCTTGATTGATTACTTTCCCGAAGGGCAGGTAATTTGTGTTATGCTTTTGGCGTTATTACCGTAGTCGTAATTAGTTAGTCTTAGTCAACTAGTCGTAATTAGATAGTTTCAGGGTAATTAATTAGTCGTAATTAGTTAGTTGACTAGTAATGAATTAGTTTAGTGGTAATTAAATAGTCGTAATTAGTTTAGTAGTCATCATTACAGCATATTAAGTAACTGGAAATGAAGTACTGGCAATTTTTTAATGGTAATAAATCAATCGTAATTAGTTAGTTTAGAGGTAATTAATTAGGCATAATTAGTTAGTTTACTAGTATTGAATTAGTTTAGTGGTAATTAATTAGTCGTAATTAGTTTAGTAGTCATCATTACAACATATTAAGTAAGTGGAAATTCAGTATTGGTAATTTTTTAGTGGTAATTAATCAATTGTAATTAGTTAGTTTAGAAGTAATTAATTAGTCGTAATTAGTTATTTCACTAGTAATGAATTAGTCTAGTGGTAATTAATTAGTTGTAATTTGTTTAGTAGTCATCATTACGACATATTGAATAAGTGGTAATGAATTAGTGTAGTGGTAATTAATCAGTGGGAATTAGTTAGTCATAACCCATTCATAATTATTTAATGGTTGTTGTGGCTTTAGGTATTTTTCGAATATGCAAGACTTGTTTGTGTTTTACGGCGATGGTCTCGTACGGGCTGGACACGATGGGTTGGACCAGTCGAGATGCCAGTACAAAGTGGTTCGGGCAGTGGGGCTCCACATGATGAATATTCACGAGCTGCGAAGCTGCATCTGGAGGGAGTTCATCACGGAGCCAAAGACGAAGAAAGTTATGATCGAGGCGATCACCTGCACGAATTATGTGTGGGAGCTCGTAAAGGTGAATGGAAGCATAGCATGGAGGCAGTACATAGAGATTGTCTCCCAGCCCGAGGTGGCCATTCACGAGAAGCCTATGGTGCACGTGAATTTCGTACATAGGGCGTCGGGAAACCCTGATGATGCCGATGCCTCTACAAGCGGGCAAGTGCAGCCCGAGCCTAAAGATGGCAGCACGGAATGTGCTACCCCGGAGGGAAGTCCTGTGCCTAATTTTGTGCCAAATGAGGAGGTGAAAACATGGTGGTCGTCCCGCATCGACTGCCATGAGTATCTACCGGACGAGCCTTTGAGGTTGGAGTCCGACGAGGACACCGACCCAAGCTCGGATGGTACCGACGAGGACGCACACGAAGCTGGTGGTCCTTACGTGGCATCGAGACTTGATGATATCGCGGTGCGTTCGCTCAAGCGCCACAAGAAGAAGGCTCGATGGGGGTTTGAAGCGACACCCTCTTAGTTGGCGGCGCTTCCCGGACAAGGTGGCGTGCAACAAGCTATAACGCAGACGCGTCTTGTCTATCACCGTGTGTCTGAAAGTGCACCGATCCAACCGAGAAAGTCGCGATGAAGTCGTAGTAGAAGGCTGCCTTGGCAAGGTCAACGCTCACCGAGCAAAGATCTTCGACTCGGTCTTCACGGTTAAGGAGCTGATTGACCACACTTGCGAGCTCAGCGAGCCCCTACGGTAGCATCGGAACGTGACTTCTGCATATGTTGCAAACGTCATCACACACCTAGTTGAGGCAGACGTGTCTATCTCCCCCCAAGCTAATGATGTCGAAAATCGTCAATCAGGTTGGCTATCTAGTTAGCTACAGCAAGGTTCAACAAGCCAAGCAGAAGGTCATCAAGACTATGTACGGGACATACGAAGAGGCGTACAACCTTGTGCTGAGATTGCTTCACCAGATTGCCAGATCAAACCCCGGCACGTACATAAACAAGCTTGACTGTGAAGATGCTGGAAAAAGGCCCAACAGCTTCACACTAGACCGGGTGTTCTAGGCTTTCGCTCAGGCCATCGGGAGCTTCAAGTTCTGCCGTCCTATGCTAACGATGGATGGTACTTTCCTAACATGGAGGTACAAGGGCACCATCCTCACCGCATTGGCGGCCGATGCGAATGACCAGCTTCTCCCGATAGCATTTGCCATTGTGGAGAGCGAGCACACATCCAGCTGGCTATGGTTCTTGGAGAACGTGAAGAGGGCAGTGGTGGGAGACCGGCCCAATGTCTGTCTAATCACAGATCGCAATGCTGGGTTGTTGGTGGCAATCAACACCATGCAACGTTGGACGGATCCATCACACCAGTGGAACGACATGCGATCCAGGTGGTGCATGAGGCATCTTGCATCTAACTTGTTCACGTGGTTCCGCAGTCAGGAACTCATGAAGACGTTCAAGGCATTGTGTCTACAGAACCAGAGACGAAAGTTTGAGTCTATTTGGAGAGACCTCGAACACCAGACTACGAGGCATACAAGGGAGTCCACTTCGGAGGGGGAGCAACCCAGTAGTGCCATAAGCTTCTCCAAGTGGATTAATGGCCACGCTCCTGAATTAGAGAAATGGTCCCTCCTCTATGACACAGACGGTACGAGGTACGGGATTGTGACAACCAACATTTCCGAGGTCTACAACAGCGTCCTCAAAGGTGTGCAGTGCCTCCCTATCACCGCGATCGTCCAGGAGACATGGACTCGCACTGTTGGTTATTTCGTCAATAGAGCCACTGCAATCAAGCGACAGATGGACGAAGGCAAGCAGTGGTTCGAGAACATGCAGAGGCACATGGACCGGAAGATGGAGAAGGCCCGAATGCACGACATCCGAGTGATCGACGGCCTCAGGCAGAAGTACGAGATCAGGCTTCGACATAAATATGTCAACAGTCATGCCGGGGAAAGGAAACAGGTATGCACCATGGGTGATATGGCGACATGCATCTGCAACAAGATGAAGCTCCTCCACAAGCCATGCTCGTATGTGTACAAGGCGTGTGTGCAAATGAGGCAGATGTCTACACCATACATCTCCAAGTACTATGACATTCAGCACCTATTCGGTACATGGAGTGGAGAATTTCACTCGTACAGCTTGGAAATTAACTACAAGGATCTTTGGCCGGACATGGTGCAATGGGGTCCCAACAGGGACTTGAAGAGAATAGGGAAAGGGCGACGGCAGACGCGACGCTTTCGGAATGACATGGATGCTAGTCAACGTACCAGTATTAGCTACACAATCAAGTGCAGAATATGCAAGACCTGTGGACACTCAATGAAGGATTGTCCCAATAGACCCAGCTCGTCCGGTCGTCATTCAGTGTCGTAATGTAATGTTTTTTCGCCTTGTTTGTTATGTACAACGCAAAATTCTACGATACCCAGCTATGGACTCTTTGGCAAACTTCTACGCGAGGATGTTGCAGAAGCGCAAGTGGCTTCTGCAGAAGAGGAAAAATCTACAATACCCCTATTTTTCAATAAAGATGCTCAAGTACCACCACATTTTCCAATCCCGCAGTGTGTGTGTGGTGAGCCGGTAGAGATCATTCATTCCACACACCCAGACATCGCCGCTCGGGCATATTACACGTGCAAGCATCACCTCGTAAGCGTTTCTTTCGCACGCATCGATTTTCCTCTCCCTACGTTGAACTCCTTAAATTTTTAACTTCATCCCCACGTAATGGCAGCTCGACATGCGCTGCCACTTCTTCTAGTGGATCGACGGCACGGAGATGTACTGTGAGCATTCATCCGGAAGTACATCTTTGAACTACTCGTCTGGGCGAGACCTTCATGTGGTGGAAATCTTACGTCTGGGACCTGTTGAGGAGGCAGAAGGATCGATACTACGCCGGCGTAATCTAAATCGATGACGTGAGTTATGAAGAATTTACATCCTTGCTACATTTTTCACTATACGGTGTACTTACATCATAGAATCGCAGGACATGGACGACTTCGACATACCAGCTCGACGTGAAGAGTCCCGCGACAAGGGGAAGGGAAAGGCTCATGCGGTTGAGCCCGACAGCCATAGCGTATCCGGTGGCCCGGGCGTAATCCATATTGACGACGTGAGTTATGAAGAATTTACATCCTTATTATGATTTTCACTGTACGGTGCACTTACATCATGGAATCGCAGGACATGGACGACTTCGACACACCAACCCGACGTGGAGAGTCCAACGACAAGGGGAAGGGGAAGGCTCCTTCGACTGAGACCAACCGACGTCGAAGCGTATCAGGCCGATCGGGAGCACTCCATATCGAAGACGTGAGTTATATACAATTTGCATCCTTGTTACATTTTTTACTGTACCATCTACTTATATCATGATATCACAGGGACATGGACAACTTCTACACTCACCGCCACCGTGGGCAGCCCTGAGACAAGGGGCACTCACTATGGCGCCACGGAGACTAGTTACACACATCGTTAAATTGGACATTCTTTGTCAAATTATCGGTTTGCTATGGATGATTTGTATTGTACCATAGGCTACATAAGATTGTGCATGAACCAACTGAGGAAAATGTGTGGCGTGCAGATCATATAACGATGTACCGTAGCCTTCGAAACGCACACGAGTCGGAGGTTACGTTACATCGTTATATGATCTGCGTGCCACGTATTTCCCTCAGTTGGTTTATGCACAACCTTATCTAGCCTGTCGTACAATACAGTATTAAAGAACATCATCCACACTAAACCGATAAATAAACAAGGAAAAAGTCCGGTTTACTCCCTTGAACTATCAGAAAAGTCTGGTTTACCCCCTGAACTACAAAACCGGTCAAATAACACCCCGTAGCGGTTTGGAGCGGTGGTTTTGCTGACGTGGCCAAATTCGGCCAACTCAGCGTATGACGTGGCGCACCCGGCTTGTTTTCTCCTCCTCCCCCTCTCTCGGACTCGTAGGCCCGCTAATTACTCAAGCTGAGTTGGCGAGATGGACCAAGCGAATCAAGAAACGCCACGAGATGAGCGGCGAGATCTGTTCATGGCGATGTGGATGGGCGTTCTTGGCGCGAGGCGAGATGGGGCGGCGTCGGCTTGGCTCTGACGCCTTGCGAGCACATGTGCGGCACGACGACAAAGAAGCAGCAACCGCAGCAGCGCCTGCGACTTCATTGCGGCACTTGCGCCAGCCGCCGGTCGGTGGTGGCGGCATTTGTCCTCGCCGACCGTCCCGACACGAAGAAGCGGATCTGGCGTCGTCGGCTGCGGGGGAGGAAGTGGGTTGGTCGCCGAAAGCCCTCGGGCGCCGGCGGCGGAGGAGGAGGTGGTCGAGGTGGCACGGAGGCGTGGCGATGGCCTCGTTCTTGCGGCGAGGCCACACCACACTGGTTCTCTGCGGCCGCTGCGTGAGTGTGCTCCTCGGCTTCGGCGGGCCGCGGCGACCTCGGCTCCGCCCTTCTCCCATAAGCGGTGCTTGCGCCGCCGCGCGCAAGCACCGCGGACCTAACACTACCACTTCGCGCTGTTCGAGCGGCGCCTGACCTCTCGCGCTCCATCCACACGATCGCGCCGATCTCGGCGTTGTCTTGATACATCTCAAACACGAGTGCGTCGGCGACAGCGATACCGCCGCCGGCGCCCGCTAGTGGGCGTCAACACGGACTCCGCTAACCGGCTCGCCGCGATCGCCGCGCCCGCGCCGTCGCGGCACAACCGCCGCCATGCCCCAGTTGGTGGGCGCGCGCCGCCGCGCCTCGTGGCGGCGGTGGCGCCATGGCTGGCGTGTGGCGTCGTCGTGGCTCTTCTTGCCTCTGTCGGCTGCGGTTGTGGCGGGCGAGGAAGCGGCGGTGGCGATGGGCCAAGGAAGCGGTGGTGGCGCGGGCAGTGGCGGCATTGATTGGCGGCGCAGGCCGGACGGCCGGAGAAGAGCAAATCGAGAGGAGTTTATGAGGGAGAGAGAGAACCATGGGAATGAGAGGAGATTGGGGAAGAAAGAAAGAAAGCAAATGAAGAAGATGGTGGTTTTCACGTCTTTCTCTCTCCCAGTCAGCCTCTCTCTCTCCTAGTCAGCAAAACCACTACCACATCAGCAAAACCACCACTCCAAACCGCTGTGGGGTGTTAATTGACCGGTTTTCGCAAATTTAGGGGGTTAAATAACCGGTTTTGTAGTTCAAGGGGTAAACCAGATTTTTCTGATAGTTCGAGGGAGTAAACCGGACTTTTTTCAATAAACAAAGAGTATCCTATTTGATCGAGTTACATGTGATAATATCCCTCCTCCTTCATCCCGGTTCATGCACAAGCTTATCTAGACTTTGGTATATCCTGCGTTATGCGGTTATGTTTCGGTATATTTGTATTCATATTTTGTTTTGCTATATTTGTACGCGTATTTTGGTTATTACATGTGTACTCCAGCGCCATATTGTATATCGACAGCTCCAACTGAGTTGCAATGTAGCTTTTCTTCCTACATTCCAAGTCACATGAAATCATGAAACCCTAATTTTCGAAACCTAAAATCAAAATTTTCGCGACCTAAATCATAAATTTTTGAGACAATACTAGAACACATAAAATTGCAGAAATATCACACAATCAAGTCCATTGCGTGAGGACCCTTCAAAATAAAATTCATAATTTTTTGAGCTCATTTTCTACGTTTATTGATTCATACGAACATGACACTTATACGAAATAGCGATAACAATTCTGAACGAATAAAATTATAAAAAATTTACACAAGCAAGTACACAGTGTTGAGAGGCTCCACAAAAAATTTCATAATGTTTTGGACTCATTTACTATATTTTTAAATTCCTCTAAATTTTAGCCTAAAACTAACTAACCTATTAACCGTAACCCTAACTAGTTAACCCCCTAATGGCCGGCACATGGTGGCCATGCGCCAAAGGGGCTGGCACATGGCCACCCTGCGCCGGTGACTACCGTGGCGAGGGTGGCCTCCGGTGGCGGACACGCGTCGCGGCGGCGGCACTGGCGCATGACCACTGTATGTTAACGGTGCTATTTTTGTAAATACACCATGACGTGATCAGATCCGCAAGTACGGAACGTAAGTGCGCTGTCTCTAAAAAAAAAAAATCGTTTCATGCGGTGAGGGTTTGCCTAGTGCCTCAACCTCGCCTCCCTTGCTCTCTTGCCTCATTGCCTGGTCGTAGGCAATCAAACAAACATTTGCTGCTCACCTCCGTCCTTTTCCGGTGGTTTGCTACGATACATGACGCATCACCCCCACGGCCCACCCCCATCCCCACCTCCTTATTAGCACCACCTCTCTCCTCTCCTCTCTGCCTCCATAACATCCTCCTAACTCCAAGGTCCTACCCCCTTGTGCTCTTCCTTGGTTTCATTGAGTTCTTGTGAGAGCATCTGCAGTTCTTCAAATTGAAGGTAAGGCCCAGTGTCTCAACTTGAATGTTTCTTCTGTGGTTTTGTGGTGTAGGAAATTTTCATTCCAGGGGGATTTGTTGAGGTACTGTTGTGAAAGTGTGACTTTGTGTGTGTGCGTGGGGGGATTAGGTACTGTTGTTTTCTGTGAATTGCTAGTTCATTTTTCTGCTGCCATTTGGGTTGTCCTGTGAAAGATTTATGTTTTTAGTATTTCCAGCTCATTGTGACCTTTCCTTCACGCCAACAGTTCCCTTTGTTCTTCTTCTTTCAGCAAGACATATCTGTAAACTGTCTTTTGGACTATTTCTGGCATTTTTGGTGCCTGATAGCATCATATCAATTATCAACTGGCGAGTGGCGATTTTTCCTATTTGGTTTGGCCTCCATGTACCTGCACATATGCACAGTGCTTCTGTCTTATGCTTTTCAGGATTTGAACTATTTTACTTGCAAAAGGCTGTTTTTTTGGGTCTTTTTTGCCTTTTGGCTGCAGGCACATGTGTGTTTCTTTGGGATGTTGCATCTACCTCTGTCTCTACCATCTTTTATATTGGTGGAGTTCAAGGTGGATTGAGTCATTGCTGCTTTGGAGTTGTCTGGTCATTTTATATTTTGATCAGGTGTTTCTGAGTTTAGAATTTTAGTATTACAGAAGGCTGCTTCCTTTTCTTTCCTTCTTTTTTTTTCCTTTTTGGAAAAGGACACAAACACTGCTGGTTGATATAATAATAGAATATGACACAAGAATACACTTTTCTGTTCACTGAGATGTCAGATATTGAAAGGCTTTAACTAAAGCTTCTGGTTTTCTTAAATATTCGACTTAATAGCGAGATAAAGTTTATTAAATTTGTGGATAAGTTAAGTACTGTTAATGTTAGTTAAATCTGCGTGTAAGTTATTGCCTGTCAGTTTTTTTTTTGACAGCTGTATGTTTATTGAAAGGGCCCCTGAATGTTCACGTTCTATAACTTCCGAAGGTTGTTTGGATCATTGCGTTCTATCAACCTGTCATATAATATTATCCATATTTTTCTTTCCAGTCTTCGTTTTAGAAAGATCTGTTGAGCGCTAGTGCTTGATCCCCATCTGCAATAGACTCTGTGAAACCATTTTTCAAGGTTTCTTATATATATATCTAATTATCTATGGTACTCTAGTGAATAAAGCTTATACAAACAATGGTGTTTGTGTGATAAGATCTATGTTCAAGTACTTATATACGACCTAGTTCTTTTGAAGGGAGTGATCTAGCTCTTTCCATAGTTAAGACTTCCAAGAGAAATTATTCACTTCTTTTGCAACATATATGAGAGCGTTGGGTCATGCTGTCTCAATATTCTCAAAATTTTGCTGTCGGGTTGACAGAAAATGAACTTTTTTAACTCCTGGATATCCAGCTTATCAGTGTGTCCACAAACTTTGTGTCTTTATCTTTTCAAAGGAAACTATGCATGCCCCATTTTTCTCCTGTATTATTTCTTTTACTTATGAGAGTTTTGTCTCTTAAGAATTGCGAATTGTCAAGTTAATAATCTTCAAAGCCTGATTCATTGAACAATTGTAGGTGTTTGAAGAATAACTTGAAGGTTCATAGGAACCTTCCTTTGTTGGAAGATGTATAGGGCTAAGAGAGCTGCATTGTCACCAAAGGTGAAGCGCCGTGTTGGGAAGTATGAGCTCGGGCGTACGATTGGGGAGGGAACCTTTGCAAAGGTTCGGATTGCGAAGAACACTGAAACTGGGGACCATGTTGCTATCAAAATCATTGACAAGGAGAAAGTTCAGAAGAACAGATTGGTTGAACAGGTCATTATCAGACAATTCCCTTATAAGATTCTGCACTAGTTTCTTGTCATTCCTTTTATTTGTCCATATCATGATTCATAAATCAGATGAACCTCAGCTTATTAGAAATAAAGTGGTCGGAAGTTGGATGCTCAGTAAGTCTGTATATCACTTTCATAAATCGTAAAAAATTCAGTCAACCATACTGCCATTCTTATCATCATTCCTAATAGTTAATATATGCTATCTATTAATCCAATAAGCTGTCCAAAAAGCTTATATTTCTTACCTTATTGATCACATGCGTAATTTTGCAATCTGTGCTTTTCTTTGGTCAAAGTTCACTGCTGTCACTTACATCTTTGTATCAAGGAGCAAACTGGAGAAACAATTTTCTTCCTTGGATGTTGCCGTGTTCACATGGGAGCATAGGAAGATGTAACCTCAATTAAGAATGATTCTATGTCTACATATTTGCATGACATCGAGATATACCCACATGGTGATCTTCCAGTTGAAGTCATACTACCAACCCAGTATGTTCTCCTGGTGCCTTGTGCTGTTTCCAATTGCTGTCTGAGCTTTACGCAAATTGAATTCAAAATACAATGTACTCAGTTTGTAAACTTCAGCATATGTTTCCCTCGTGCCCTCTGGATGCCCATGTCTGTGGTTCTATTTAATTGGCTTCACTATTCTTTCTACTATTCTAACCATGTAGTTCTCAGACAAATACTTTCATTAGCCACACAATTCACAGTCAAAACATAAATGTATTGTTTCATATATGCATTCCTCATATAGGGAATTCCTCATTCTGTATACATTTTTAAAAAAAATGTTGACACTATGTATTTGAGATCTCTATGCTGATACAATCCTAAACTCAATGCAGATTAGGCGAGAAATTTGTACTATGAAGTTAATAATGCACCCTAATGTTGTGCGACTGTATGAGGTAAAGTCCAAAAATCAATCTACGCTAAGATTTATCATTGTACCTTACTAGAAATATGTTTGTTCGTGCCTACAGTCTAATACCCTTTGGCTGAAATTTGCCTTCTACCTCAGGTGATGGGAAGTAAAGCAAGAATTTTCATTGTTCTGGAATACGTTACTGGAGGAGAGCTCTTTGAAATCATTGTAAGTTGTAATACATCATCTATCAATTTGAAATGGTTCAAAGCAAGGATCAAAATCCCGCCGGTTACCGGCCGGTAACCGGTGGGAACCGGGATCCAAAAAACTGGCCGGAATTCTTCAAATTTAAATTCAAATTCAAAATCCCGGCGGTTAGATCCCAAATTCAAATCTCGGTAGTCGAATTTCGAATGGTTTTTTTCCGGTTACTGGCCGGTAACGGGATAACGGCCGTCGGGCGGTATTCTCTTTGGTACCAGGATTTTGCTCCTTGGTTGAAAGTCATATTGTCCTAGGTTAGACTATTGATTCATATTACATTATCATGTTTTGATTGATTCTATTTGCTATTATACACTAACTTCAAAATCAGCATACTAATTGAAAGTTTTTTTAAGGCTAATGGGAAGTTGAAGGAGGAGGAAGCACGCAAGTACTTTCAGCAACTGATCAATGCAGTTGACTATTGCCACAGTAGGGGTGTGTATCACAGAGACTTGAAGGTAAAGCCTTAACCCCCTCCTCATGTGCTCTTTTATAATTTACTATGAGCACACAAGTGCCAAAATGTGACATAATGATGTTTAACCTGCATTTCCAGTTAGAGAATTTGTTGCTTGATGCTGCTGGAAACCTCAAAGTATCTGACTTTGGTTTAAGTGCTTTAACGGAGCAAGTGAAGGTATTATTATGATATATCAGTTTGGATTGACTCCTAATAACAGTTGCATCATTGTTCTTGTGTTGATTGCATTTCAATGTTACACCCTAATATTATTGATTTTTTTGGACTCTACAGGCTGACGGGCTGCTCCACACAACGTGTGGAACACCAAACTATGTTGCTCCTGAGGTATTATTATTTTCCCATCATAGTATAATCGTGTGTTGGTTCCACTAGAACTAACCAAGTTTGTCTAACTTAGATTTCTGTTTGATCTTTGTAGGTGATTGAGGATAGAGGCTATGATGGTGCAACTGCGGATATCTGGTCTTGTGGGGTGATCCTTTTTGTTCTGCTTGCAGGGTATTTACCTTTCGAGGATGAGAACATCATCTCCCTTTATAAAAAGGTAATACCTATCAAAAAGATACAAAAACACCTAGATGCTATTATTGCTAATCTTTACTTACTCCCTTTGCAATCACAGATCTCTGAAGCTCAGTTTACCTGTCCCTCTTGGTTTTCTGCTGGAGCTAAGAAGCTGATTACCAGAATTCTGGATCCCAACCCGACAACTGTAAGTGTCATATAACTTTTGAAACATAGTTGTTCAAATGACTCGAATTAGTTAACCATCTGTGAACAGAACCATAAGCATGATGCATAAGCGATGATTCCTACTATGTGTCTATGTGCCTATGAGGCTATGACTAGACAGATCTTTCACACTAAAAATGGAATTCCTGCAGAGCATTGAATTCATTTTGTATTGAGTCCTTTCATTATTTTTTCAATGCTAAAAAGTAGTTGTGGAATCCCAATTTACCTGCCTCTTTGTTGTTGTTCCATGTTGAACAGCGGATCACCATTCCTCAGATACTGGAAGATCCTTGGTTCAAAAAGGGATACAAGCCGCCTATTTTTGACGAGAAATATCAAACTAGTTTGGATGATGTCGATGCTGCTTTTGGAGACTCGGAAGTGAGTCAATTGACCCTTTTATTGTAAGTATTTAGCCTTTTGTGTTAGGAATAACACGATTAACTATACATATCGATACATTTACTAGGACCAACATGTGAAAGAGGAAACTGAAGATCAGCCAACCTCAATGAATGCATTTGAACTGATTTCACTGAATCAGGCACTGAATCTGGACAATTTGTTCGAGGCAAAGAAGGTCAGAAATAATTCTGCTGCAAACAGCTGTTATCTTGATACATTGTCTTATGTTTGGTTTCCGGTATTTTATTATCCACTTGTTGCTTATGAAATATATTTAGAAACTAAATGTCATTGCATTGTCTTATTTCTACAAATTTTGTGGCAGGAGTACAAAAGAGAGACAAGATTCACCTCACAATTCCCTCCAAAAGAAATCATCACCAAGATTGAAGAAGCTGCAAAGCCACTTGGATTTGACATCCAAAAGAAAAATTACAAGGTATTCATATTGTTTACTGTCAACATATGCAATGTTTCTCCTGCTACTATCAACTCATTTCTGTAAGCCCTTACTATGACCTTCCGTACTTCAAGTCCTAATAAGTTTGTATTTTGCTCCTTCCAGATGCGGATGGAGAACCTGAAAGCAGGTAGAAAAGGCAATCTCAATGTTGCAACTGAGGTAAGCGAAAACACCACGCAACAAAATGTTTCAAACACTAAAGAAGAATTACTCATTCAGATGATGTTGTGTGACAACCTTTAGGTATTTCAAGTAGCCCCGTCCCTGCACGTGGTAGAGCTCAAAAAGGCAAAGGGGGATACTCTGGAGTTCCAAAAGGTACTATAATCTTGAGCTATATTCTGCTATAACATCCTTGAGGCTTGACATTAGCAATGAACAATCATGGCGAATTAAGCAAGCAACTTAGGCTCAAGTCTACAGAATCAATCCATCAGTTTGCTGCAAAGTTTATTTGAAGCTCATGTACCATTCAATACTTCAGGAAGTAAAACTAAGATTTCAGCAACAGTTGTCTTGAATTATTCCCTCGCAGAATCTTCTGTACTAGTCAGTTTTCTTCAATTGCAAATCATTTTTTGATCCAAGAAATTTTGAGTAATTTTTCCTTGTCATTTTTAGCAACTGCCACGCCATTGCTTACACACTCAAGTAACCAAATTAATTGCAATGTGCAACAGTTCTACAGAACTCTGTCGACCCAGTTGAAGGACGTGGTTTGGAAGTGCGATGGCGAGGTCGAAGGCAACAGCGCCGCGGCATGAAGCGGCCGGCTTCCAGACTTTAACCGTCCGGCGCCAGTTTTTCCCTGTACGTAGTTCCTCCATGGGATGATCGATGGTCGCTGCAAAGTCGGTTTTGGAAACCAGTTCGTTCGTTCATTTGTTGATAGATAAGCTCCGATGAAACAAACGGGCGTGAAGCCTGCTTGTGGATGAGCTTATTGCTGCGTTACTTCATTTATTTATGGCCCGGAAGCAGATGGAAACCAGAGGTAAAGGGCTGTACCTTTCTAAGCTTGTAATGGTAGAGTACATCATCGGATACTGCAACTAATACCCTACCGACTATTTGTTAGTTCAACTTTCCTTGGTTCTTTCGGCTCGGGAGCTTATTCATATTAGCGCATGATATGTTGTGTGATGCACTGCTGGTCCTTTCCGAAGATGTTGCATGCTGGCTAGCTCATGGAATTGAGCTGCGAAAATGAGATGCTGCAGTAGTAGAACTAGCACGTTGGTAGCAATGTGGTTGTGGGTGTTTTCAAGATTTTGAAGGATTAGTACCTCTTTTTTGAAGCATGCGAGAACCATTTTGCCTTTGTAGAGGAAGATGGAGAAACAGGTACGAGCGAAGATAGCCTGTAATTGTAAAACGAAGTCGCGTCCTGAGAGCGCGCGGCGGATGTAGCCATGCGCCCCGGCGCCGGGGCGCGGCAGCACCCATGTCAGCCGTGGCCGCGCGCGCCCTCGACGAGTCCCCCGCCCACGCGGCACGCGCCAGCGGCCAGACGGCTCGTCTCACTCGCGCTGCGGCCGCATGTCCTCCAGGTGCCGCCGAGCCGGTCGCCTTTGCCGTGCGCCGCACCAGCACGTCTCCCTCCTCTTTACCTATCGTAACGTAGGTTTGGTCGGCTTAATCTGGGGAGTTCGTTCAAGCCCAACGAAGTGGTTCGCTAGTTCTATTTGGACCGCCCCGAATGCCACTCGGTGCAAAGATTTCTTCAAAGGGAAGCTGGATTTAAAGATGCTGAATTATGCGTGGTTACTTTGATTTCTAAGATGAAAGATGCAAATAATATTAAACAATATAGACCGATTTGTTTGATCAATGTTAGTTTCAAAATAATGACTAAATTGTTGGCTGTTCGATTGGGCAAAATTGCAAATAATATTACTAAGGATTGTCAGACTGTGTTCATAAAAGAGAGGAATATCCTAGATGAGATGTTATCTTTACATGAGATCCTGCATGATTTGAGAGTGACCAAGAAATCAGGAACTGTACTCAAATTAGACTTTGAGAAAGCTTATGATAAGGTCTAGTGGAGTTTTTTTTTTGGAGAATATAATGATTGGTAAAGGCTTTTCTCAGCAATGGATTGAATGGATTACGAGTTCGGTGCAAGGAGGTAAGGTGAGCATTAACATAAATGGTTCAGTGGGCCCTTGTTTCACTACTCACAGAGGTCTGAGACAAGATGATCCATTACCCCCCCCCCTTATTGTTTAACTTGGTAGCTGATGCATTGTCAACAATTATTGAGAAAGCACAGAGAAAAGGGTTGATTAATGGGGTGGATTCTCACTTAGTCCCAATGGGTGTGCCTATTTTGCAATACGCTGATGACACAGTTCTGATGATAGAGTGTGAGGACAATTACATTCTTAATCTCAAATTTCTTTTATATTGTTTTGAGTGGATGTCGGGGTTGAAAGTGAACTATCATAAAAATGAGGTTTTTGTTGTTGGGGGTGAGTAGAGAGGAAGTTGTGAGAACTGCCAATATGTTCAATTGTAAGTTAGGGGATCTCCCACTCACTTACTTGGGGATTGAAATTGGGGAGAAACAATTGAGTAGAAGTGCTGGTGAGAAGATTGTTAATAAGCTGAGTAGTAGATTAGACAACTGGAAAAACAATCTCCTCTCCTCAGGTGGGAGGCTAATAATGGTCAATAGTTGTCTGAGTAATCAACCCATCTACACAATGGGGTTCTATAGTCTGAAGGAAGAAACTCACAGAAAAATGAATTCAATCAAAGCTAGATTCTTTTGGAGGGGAGCAAATGATAATTTCAAGTATCATATGGTGAAGTGGAATGCTGTATGCAGGCCTAAAGACTATGGAGGGTTGGGGGGGTGCTAAACACCAGACTTATGATGATTGTCTTTTGTGTAAATGGATGTGGAGATTACGTAGAGCTAAAGATGAACTCTGGTTTAGGCTTTTGAAAGCTAAATACTTCCCTAATGGGCATTTTAGAGACTCTATGTCTTTGAAGGGATCCTAGTTTTGGAAAAACATCTGCAAGGTTAAAAACTTGTTCAAGTGGGGTGTTTCCTATCAGGTTGACAATGGGGGATCTATCTACTTTTGGAAGGATGTTTGGCTCGGTAACTGTCCTCTTTTCATTAAGTTTGCTAGATTGTATACGATTTGTCTTAATCCTGATCTGAAGTTGTCAGATTGTTTTGTGGAAGGGGTGTGGCATATCAAGTTCTTTGGAAATTTTGGGAGAGAAGAGGAAGTGATGTGGAGAGATTTGAAAGAGGAGTTACAAGAGGTGGAACTAACAACTGTGCAGGATAGGGCAGTGTGGTGTTTAGAAAAATCTGGGAAGTTCACTATTAAATCATTATATAGACACTTGGCTTTTGGGGAGTCACAAGTAAAAGGCTGCAGAATCTTTGGGCTAGTAGAGTTCCTTTGAAAGTAAAGATTTTCCTTTGGCAGACATATATGAATACTACAGATCAGCTGGTGGTTAGGAAGAGGAGTGGGAACAATAAGTGTTGGCTTTGTGGAATGGAAGAAGATGCAAATCATGTGTTATTTCAATGTGTCATAGCAAGAATCACTTGGTCTTGCATCAGAGAAATTTTTAAGTGGGAGAGAAACCCTGAATCTCTTGATGATCTACATATTGGTTGGTTAGATAACAGGGGTACTAATGACTATCATGTTGGCTTACTCAGTTTTGCAGCTTTTGCTTGGACGCTTTGGAAAACCAGGAACAAAGGAGCAATTGAGAAGACTTAATTACCCTAAGAATCTAACTGAAGTTGTATTCCAATTTGTGTCATGTTTGCAGCGTTGGCGCATTCTCACCAAGAAAGATGTTCAATTGAAGCTAGAAGGGATGCTGGCCTTGGCAGAACAATGGTTGAGGGAGTTCAGGACTTTGGATAGAACTTAAGTGCAATTCGTGTTTGTTTTTTGTCCTTCTACTAGTCTTGTTCTAGATGTTTTTTTGGGTGTCTTTAGACCTTGTTGGGTGGTTTGTGTTTCAGGGTTATGATGTGATGACCCTTTAGTCTTTATGCTCTTTTGTTGGCTGGTTTTCCTAGTCTTCTTCCGTGTATCAGACTTCTGTAATACTCATTATTAGCTTTCTATAAAAGCTGGGTTTAGCCTTGTTAAAAAAAATGCCACTCGGTGTCCAGATCCAAATAGCCTCAATCACTCCATGCCAGATTTTCGCTGCTAGATGAAGCTTAAATCCGTTGGACAAATTGGAGAATTTGCACCACCTAACCTCCCGGCCTTTCCCTAAAGGCCATAGAAGGCAGAATACAGGAATAGGTAGCATCGATTTATGCACTCGAATGGCCACGGTGGTGTGTCGCACCATTGTAGTTCATATCCAAACTTCATCAAAACTGTTGAAGAACCGTCGCTGGCAAGTCTAGTCCGATCGACCACCTCGTAGATTGAAGTAGAATCGCACACACAATGTACAGAAAGTAAAATAACACAGAGATATGGGGGACTTCTTTCTCTTCTTTATTCCTTTCTTGATCAGCTTATACAATGACTGGGGGTCCCCTATATATATGAGAGACCATGTGGAGGTCGTCCCGTGTGAGTGATGAGTATTTGACAAAGGTTTTAGGTCAGTCGAGTTTGGTTTGTGTGGTCGGACCTTGTCGTTGCGCGGTTCACGCGTTTTCGTGAAGTCTTTCTGGGCTGTCGGGAAAATCGAACGGCCGGCGTGCTATGGGGTGACGACCATGAGGCGGTTATCTGGATTGGTAAATGGCGGTTGAAGAATTCCAGAGAAGTTGTCTTTTCGAGTTCTGGTCTTCATTGAAAATCGGAACGACCGGCGTGCTATGGGCGGTACGACCGCAGGGCGGTTGTACCGATTGGTAAATGGCGGTTGAAGAATTTCGAGAAGTTGTCTTTTCGAGTTCGGTCTTCATTGAAAATCGGAACGACCGCAGTATTGGAGCGAGACTGGCCGGAGCGCGGTTGATCCGCCGGTAACATGGCGGTTATCTGGATTGTATTGTGAGTTTCGGCCATTTTGGTGATTTGAGTTTTGGGATAGGTCATATCGGTGTGTTCATGCATATGTGTTGCATATTGCATGTTTGAGCTAACGTTAGGTCAAGTTGTGAAGAACTTGTTCCGGTTTCGTGTTTCTTATGCGTGTGGGCTGCAGGGCGTCGGCGGAGTCGTGGCGAGACACGGTGGATGGACTAGGCGCAGTGGCGCCGAGGTCGAACAGTCGGGATGTGTCAAGACGGCGTGGACTCGAGGTGGTTGCGAGGCGTCGAGACAAGGAGCCTGAAGCTTCCGGAAGGTGCGTAGAAGGCGAATCGAAATTCGCAAAAGCTGCCAAGCGGGCGCTCCGTTGGACTTAGCGGGCGTAACGGGAGGAGACCCGTTAGCCAAGGCTATATAAAGGATTGGAGGGCTGCATGCCCTCTTGAGCACTTGAAAAGGAATTAGGGTTTGCTAGAGTCAAAAGAGTCTTTAGTGGTCGTTTTTGCTTTAGGCTTTAGTGGTTGAGAGTGTTGGTGGAGGCGGAGGGTGCTCCTGCTTGTCCCTTCGTAGCTCTTCAATGTGAGTTCTTGGCTTAGGGAGAGGAGAGGATGGATTGATGAACTTGTAATCATTCCTCTTGTTCTAATGTCCATGCGTATGGGGATGTATCTCTTTGTATTTCGCTCTTGATTCAATGAATGGAAATCTGAAGTTTTCTTCTATTCGTGCTCTCTGTTCTTCGTTCTCCTTTTGTGATTTTTGGGGCTTTCTTCAATCCGGGAGTTTTTGCTTGGTTCTTCCTCTTGATCTTGCTTCTGGGACATGTGGGAACCTATCTAAGGTCATCTAGATCATCATCCACCCACGAGCAAGTCGTTAGATCAAGTTTTGATTTTTGCGGTTTTGAACCCACCTTCGTTCAAATGCAAAGGATAGGAACCTTGGCATGGATCTCTGAAATCGTTGCTTGGAATAGGTTCCTAATATCTTCAGGAAGGTGTGGTTCAATTTTGGTCAAGTTTGGCGCGTAGATCAAAAGTTTGATCGATTTCGTTTTGAAACCCGAGCTGTTTTACTGCTCGGGACAATCGGAACGACCGGCCGTAACACTACGGTTGCCGCCAAGATCTTGAACGACCGGTCGTTTACTCGCGGTTGTGCGGATCATGTACAACCGCCGCTTACTCGCGGTTGTACCGATTGTCTGATTTGTTCGGCTCTTCCTCGTTTTTGTTTCTTTGAGCTTTGGGGGTGAGGAGTGGATTCAACATAAGACTTCCTCGTGCTTAATCATTGATCTTCATAGCTCTCATAGCTATTGGAGTGATTTATAAGTTGAATCCATTCTTTGCGAAAAAGATTCGGTGCTCCTATTCACCCCCCCCTCTAGTCGCCTTTCCGGTCCTTCAATTGGTATCAGGGCTAAGTTAGCTCTTTTCAATAGATCTTAACCGGTCTCAAGAGCCATGGCGATGGACAAGTACTCGACCAAGCCACTGCTTTTGATGGCATCGATTACCCTTCGGAAGAGCGAATGGAGACATACATCGGGCCCGGTATGCCATCTGGCGAAAGGTCAAGGTTCGATTCATTGTTCTGCCGATGAGAACATCAATCTGGGAACATGGTTGATGTTGAGGCGAATGCAAAGGCAAGGAACATCATCATCCGTGGTTTGAGTCGTAGTGAGTTTGATCGCATATCTCACTGTCGTCCGCCTACGATATCTGGGTGACCCTCGGCGATACCATGAGGGCACCACCCAGATCAAGGCGGTTCGGCAGGACCGGTTCAAACGAGAATACAACAAATTTGAGATGCTTCTTTGGTGAGTCCCTAGATGAGTGCCCATGCGTTTTCACAAGATCTTGAGCAACCTCCGGCGGTCGGTCTCACATACCCGACTCGGACAATGCTCGTCGGATGCTCACGGCACTCGTCTGCGTGTTTGGGAGATGAAAGTGACCACCATCAAAGACACGACAGACCTCTCGACCTTGACTCTTGATGCGGCAGTACTCACGCCTCAAGACTCACGAGATTGACGTTGTCTCTCGGAGGTCGAAGTCACGATCGATGGCCTTGGTCACCGATCGATTCAACTTCCGAGTCCTCTTGCAATTTCTCCTTGTCGCTCTCGTGACATAGCGATGATCGGTTAGAGCGACTTCGGATGAGCGACTTGCCCTCCTTGCTCGTAGATTCTCCCACGCTTACAAAGGGAGGAGGGACAGAAAGAGAGGAGGACCCGTGATTTGCTTCGAGTGTGGTGGCCCCAACCACATTGAACAAACCGCCCTAAAGCTGGAGAAGGGCAAGAACGATTCTGGCGGTTCGGGCAAAACGACTACACCGACAAGAACCGCAACAAGAAGTCTCGGCTCGGGCGCCAAAGAAGAAGAAGTTCGCAACCGGCAAAGCCAAGAAGCTCTTCCACGCGTCCTCGCGCCTTCGACGACCTCGACCTCGGCGAGGTGGAGGGATGGAAGCGGCGATGACGGACGGGTGATCAAGAGCCCAAGAATAGCGGCGACGACTTCTCGGCATGTGCTTCATGGCCCTCGAGGCGAACTTCGGTGACAATGGTGTACTCCGACTTCGGACGAGGTAGATCCCACCTCTGAGCAGCTCAATCATGCTTTTCTTAAGCTAGGAGGTTTTCATGCTAAAGCTAAGGCTAGGTGTCTTTGAGTTAGAGAAGGAAATAGATAGTTGTCACTAGAGATTATTGCTCTTACATCGCCCTTCTAGTGATGATTGTGATACATGCTCGCTTTCTTTGGTTGATATGGAGAAGTTAAGGACCTCACATGATAGTATGTCCTCCGAACTTGATAGTGTTAAGGTGGAGAATGTTAGTCCGCTTTCGAGTTAGAGTTGAGTAGGATGGTCATTACCCTACTTATTACCGATGAGACTACTTCTCCCACCTCATGTGAGGGTAAGGACATTCTTTGCTAGAGGATCTTATGCCATGCTCCTTGATCCGCCTGAGTCTTGTGAAAATTGCAATAACTTGAAGATGAACTTAAAGCAGGCGAGATCATAAAATTCTTGAACTACAAGCTTCTTTACTTGAGCCAATTGTTTCATGCTTGAACTGTCCTAAGTTAAGCTACTTGAACTTGAGGTCGTCTCCAAGCAGTTTCAAGATATGATTGATCATGAAAGGAAGTTGGCTCGATTTGCTTCTAAGGACCTGTTAGCTCACCATGCATTAAGTGTAACAAACTAAAATCGACTTGATTGCTTTGGATGAGAAATGTGTGAAGCTAACTAAGGATCTTCTAGAGAAGCCACATTGTGCTTGCAATATGATTGTGGAGAAGGGGGAGAAGCCCCGTGGTAAGGATGAGGCGCTTAGCAACGTGAACCAAGCGGCTAGCGATGGGGATCCCTTGAGTCGGTTGTGCTTGCACAAGCCATTCTTCCCTCTCTTTGGTTCTTCTTTTGCTCCCTTACCTCATCTTGTCTCTTCTTCCCCTGCTCTTCTTGCACCTCTCTCTTCGGGAGTGTCGGTACCTTATGAACACTCTCGAGAGATTTGTAGGAGGCAAGAAGAAGCTCAATCTTATTCTAGACCAATCTAAGATCTGCAGATTTAATCAGGGTCTAGGATATGACTTCTCTGAGGACATGAGGAAGCATCCACCTGCCGTGCTCAGACCCATAGCACTGTGTGTGATCGAGATCGAGCCCGGGACCGAGAAAGTCCATTTCAAGTCGGCGGGCTATGTCGTGGAGTTCGACAAGAAGGTAATTTCACATCGCTTCTACCTCTCGAAGGTGAAGTATCACCGCACCTTCGTCCGAAGGATGGACACACATCGTCGATGCTTCAGCGCGCCAAGATCGCGTAGAGACCATGTTGAGTCTCTTAGGCGCATTGTGGTCGGCCCTGGACCTTGAGTGCACCTAAGACCAACACGAGGTCTAGGCTTGTTTCTTCGATGGGTTTGTGCAAAGATCGAGGACTTGGTTTTCCGAGTTTTACGGTTTTCGTCCTCATCTTTGCTTTCGATCGTGACTTCCGCCGCCCCGAGGGTAGATCTCGTTTTCCCCATCGAGATAGCTACACATGGCGTGTTCAAGATGTTGCGTGTACTCGACTTCGCTCCTTCGTAGCGATCGGACCCAAAGAACGACTTCTGTCTACTCTTAGACCTTCGCTTTGAGTGACAGAGAGCGTAGGGTAGATAGAGGTCGATCGGGCTTGACTACTTCATCTGCTTTCGGCGTGTTACTCAATATTGGGTGCCAAAATCATTGTTGATTTATCGATCTTGAGACTTTACTCTCTGTTTGACTCAGTTAGCGGGTAGGGAAGGAGAAGGTTTGGCTTGTAGACTCGGTTGTTCTCGTCATATGATAGGAGACTCCGTTGGTTCTCTTCCTAGCCCGCGCTCGGTGATGAGGCGATCACCTTCGGAGACGCTTCGTCGACGCGTCATCGCCAAAGGTCTTGTGCGTATTAATGCTTCTTTTATTCTTAAGGATGTTGCCTTGGTTAGTAAGCTGCGGTACAATCGCTTTCGGTTTCTCGGCTTCGATGGCGGTTTCGAGGTGAGCTTTAAGAAAAACAATTGCAAAATTCTTGACTCTTGGGTAGTCCGGTTTATGGATTTCTCGTTATGGGAGGATCTTTCGTGCTGATTTTTCCGATTCTTCCGGTGATCCTCTCCGGTGTTTGGTTGCTACGAGTCCCGCGATCTCTCTTTTCGGCATAGGAGACTTGGTCATATTGGATTTGACCATTTGACCCGAGTTAGCGACCATGATCTCATTAAGTGGTCCGCCAAACTCAAGATGGTCAAAGATCTTGTTTGCACTCCATGCCAAGACGCGGAAGATGGTTGCCGCTTCTCATCCTCGACACAAGATTACTATGACCGATGCAGGACATTTGCTCCACATGGACACAGTTGGACGGCTCGAGTCTTGATCGGCAGGAGGGAAGTGGTATGTTCTTGTTGTGGTCGATGACTTCTCGAGGTACTCTTGGGTGTTTTCTTAGCCTCGAAGGGCGAGACATTTACACTTTTCGAGGTCTTTTAGTAGGTTGTCTGTTGAGCTCCGGGTGCCTTACGAGCGATCCATGATGACAATGGCACGGAGTTCAAGAATTCCTACTTTGAGAGTTTCTGCGGTGAGGCAGTGTAGAGCACCGTTCTCTTCTCCATCGTTCCTCGGCAAAATGGCGTTGTGGAGAGGAAGAACCGTACCTTGGTCGAGATGGCGGGCGATGCTTGATGAGTACTCTACACCGAGGAAGTTTTGGGTCGAGGCCATTGCGACCGCGTGCCATGTTTGAATCGAGTCTTTCTTGGGCACTCCTACATCGCACTTCTTATGAGTCGAGATACTGGCGAAAGCCAGCGTCTCTCATTTTCGTGTGTTTGGTTGCAAGTGCTTTATTTTGAAGTCCGGGAACCTAGATAAGTTCGAGTCACGTTCTGTGGCGGTATCTTTCTAGGCTACTCGACTTCTTGGCGGGCTTATAAGTGCAGGCTGCGAGTCTAGCAAAATGGTAGAGACACTGCGAGGTGACTTTTGACGAGGCGGTCAGGGACTAGGCGAGATATCTCGAGTTCTTTAGAGCGGTCCGAGACCATCTTTGTGGATGATGAGGGCGATGGAGATGACGGTTGTCTACGATCCTGTCTCTCATCCACTCCTTGAGGTGCCGTCTTCCACCGCACCTCGAGGTGATCGACCCTGCCTTCGCTTCCTCTGGAGCTAGTGGCTCTGTTCCTACCTCGTCACTCATTAGGTAGAGGCCACTTCTTCATCTCTCCGGGACCTCCTAGACACTTCCGAAAGTTCATCCTTCAGAGCGAGATCATTGGAGATCTTTTCGAGCGTGTTACCCGCTCAAAATCGCTTATCTCAATTCATCTCCATTCGCCTTCATTGCCTCTTTTGAGCCCAAAGATGTTTCTCATGCTTTATCGATGAGTCATGGGTCAATGCCATGCATGAGGAGTTAGAAAATTTCGAGAGGAACAAGGTGCAGTCGCTTGTTGAGCCCCCACGAGGCCACAATATCATTGGAACCAAGTGGGTGTTCAAGAACAAGCAGAGTGAGGATGGGGTAATCATCCCAAACAAGGCGAGATTGGTAGCTCGGGGTTTTCCTGTGTTGAGGTCTAGACTTTGAGGAGACCTTTGCCCTCAGAGCTCGACTTGAAGCCATTAGAATCACGCTTGCCTTTGCGGCTTCTAAGGGTTTCAAGCTTTACCAGATGGACGTGAAGAGTGCCTTCCTCAATGGCCTTATTGAGGAGGAAGTCTCGTCCGACTGACCTCGAGTTTCGAGAACCCCAAATACCTAACCATGTTTTCAAGCTTTCCAATGTTGTATG
The DNA here is from genome assembly GCA_036346405.1 of Phyllostachys edulis. Classification (NCBI taxonomy): domain Eukaryota; kingdom Viridiplantae; phylum Streptophyta; class Magnoliopsida; order Poales; family Poaceae; genus Phyllostachys; species Phyllostachys edulis. The sequence continues at coordinate 58,002,785 of CM070549.1, read as the reverse complement.
GACTTAAGCAGCTCCCGAGCTTGGTATGAGAGGCTTAAGTCCTACTTGATAAGTCATGGTTTTGAGATGGGTAAAGTTGACAAGACCTTGTTCATCCGCCGGCATGGCATCGACCTTCGCTTTCGTCCAGATCTATGTCGATGACATTATCTTTGGCGGCTCTTCCCATACTGGTTTCCCGGTTCTCGGATGTCATGAGCACCGAGTTTGAGATGAGTATGATGGGTGAGTTGACCTTCTTCCTTGGTTTCCAAATCAAGCGGACTCGGGAGGTACATTTCTTCATCAAGGAAAGTACACTCGTGACCTCTCAAGCGCTCGACATGAGTGATGGGAAGCTGTGTCGACTCCATGGCTTCTACAACCTATCTTGATCCAGATGAGGATGGCGAACCGCTTGATCAAAAGGAGTTTCGCGGCATGATTGGCTCCTCTTGTACCTCAACGCCTCGAGACCGGACATACATTTTTACGTGTGTTTGTGCGCTCGTTTCGAGCTTCTCCTCGCGATCTCACCGCCAAAGCGGTGAAGCGCATCTTCCGTACCTTGAGCTACCATTGACTATGGTATCTGGTACTCTTCCTCATCTGTCTTTCCTTGAGAGCCTTTTCGGATGCGACTTCACGGGTCAGAGGATAGATAGGAAGAGCACTTCGCTTTTGCCAATTTCTTGGCACTTCTCTTGTTTCTGGTCTTCAAGGAAGCGATGCAGTGTTACCTGATCCACCACAGAGGTCGAGTGCGTTCTTTGCGGCCGATTCTTTGTAGTCAAGTGCTCTGGATGGCTTCGACCTGCGGGACTTTGGGTTAGTTATCGATGTGTTCCACTCTTTTGTGATAACACCTGCGATTAACATTGCCAAGAACCCGGTCAAACATTCGGACCAAGCACATCGATATTCGCTTCCACTTCCTTAGAGACCATGTAGAGAAGGGCGATATAGTGCTCGGTTGTGGAGAGTGACCACCGGTTGGTGACATTTTCACCAAGCCTTTGGATTGTTCGAGGTTTTCACTCATGAGGAGAGCTTGGGGTGGTTTGTCCTTATGGATTTGTAGTGAGGGAGCTTTGGGTTTCTTGCTTTACTATATTATTTATGCTCTTGCTCCTTACTATTGCATTGCATTTTGGGTGCATTTGGGATTAGTCCTCCTAGCATAGATTAGAGTGCTTCTTTTGTCTAGTTGTTTAGATTTTGCTCTTATCTTGTGATTCTAGGATGTTGCTTATTAGTCGTCTCTTCTCACTAGGTTGAGCTTACTCACTTCTTATAGGTTCTAGCAAGGGTTGGGCCACCCTTGGGTAGACGAGGAACGTGTTTGCTCCTTAGTGTGTTAGCCGGGCGGTTGATAGTCCTAGAGTCATATGGGGTAGATGAGAGTCGATCGAGCCATAGTATTCTCTATATCTTATCTATGCTTTAAGGATCATTGCTTTTATGTTTTCCTTGCCGACTTCTCGATTTATTGTTTTGGTTCAAGGGAGTTCTTTTGGGAGCTTCGAGCTTAATTTTGAGTTAACTCAACTTGAACTAAAAGTTGCATCTAATGTTGAGGGGCTGGATCTTACGCTTTTCTAGCATTACGCATTGTCATATAACTACATTGAGCCTTGATTATTATCCCGCTATGATATGTTTACAATGCTTTACACCTTGTCATGACTTGTGCTTATTTGCTAGATTTATCATGACTTCATATGTGTAGCCTAGCTCTTGCCATGATAAGGTAATTAAAATTGCTCAACTTAAACTAAAACTTGTCATGTTAGCACTCGAGATTAGTCTTTCTTGAGCTATCTTTTTATGATTCATGCCATGTCAAATAAATTTGGGTAGAGTGATGAATCTATATTGAGCCATAGAAAGAGTCGTTTTAGTCTCTTGATGATGCATGAGTTAGTACAACTTGTTAAAAGGCAAAAAGATCTCTTTTGTGCGAAAAAAACTGATCTCACCAATTCTCTCCTATGAGACGGCTTGCCATTGCACTTGGCATGAACTTAGGGGAGTTTTGGGTGACCTAGACTATCTTCTTAAGCTTCTCGCTTGGAGTAGTCGCATAAGGCTTGAGACCTAGCACATGATAAAACAAAAATCTGGTTGGAAACCACCATGAATTTCAAAAGAAAATATGTTTTATGTGCTCAATGTGCTTAAAGCTACAAAAAGTATCAAGTACTTTAACCAATGTTTCAATCTTGAGCATAGCACTCTATTTGGTCTCAATTTAAGCTTCTTAGTTCCGCTTAGCTTATTGACATGGCCTGCATCATCCTTGGATATCTCTAGCGAGACTTTGCTCATTGATGACTTGACTTGCTCACATAATGTACCTCATTTTCAGATTGTCATCTATGTGTTCTAGCTAGCTTATACATATCTTGTCATGATCTAGCTAGCCTTTTTTATTGAGTTATGGCTTGGTGCATTACATGTTGGTCATTATGGATAATTCTCATGGCTCAAAATGCTTAAATAAACACACTTCAGCCATTTTCATCCATTAACATGTCATATTCTCTCTATTGCATCTTGATGCGTTTATTGCCAAAAGGGGGAGAATAGAGAAGAAAAAGTCTGTTGGGAGCAGTTTAGAGCTTTGGAGATCAATTTGCTCTTTCGCTTGTTGCTCTAGTGTTCCTTACATCGACATGGTCATTAGTTTCACTCTTCTTCTTTGGACCATGTTGGATTCTTCAAACTCAAACTCAACTTTGCTCTTTTTTGAGTTTGTCAATATACTCATCAAGGGGAGATTGAGAGACCATGTGGAGGTCGTCCGTGTGAGTGATGAGTATTTGACAAAGGTTTTAGGTCGATCGAGTTTGGTTTGTGTGGTCGGACCTTGTCGTTCTGCGCAGTTCACGCGTTTCGTGAAGTCTTTCGGGTCGGGAAAATCGAACGACGGCGTGTTATATGGTGATGATCATGAGTATGTTGTACCGATTGGTAAATGGCGGTTGAAGAATTCAGAGAAGTTGTCTTTTCGAGTTCGGTCTTCATTGAAAATCGAACGGCCGGCGTGCTATGGGATGCGACGATCACAGCGGTTTGTACCGATTGGTAAATGGCGGTTGAAGAATTCCGAGAAGTTGTCTTTTCGAGTTCGGTCTTCATTGAAAATCGAACGACCGCAGTATTGAGCCAGACGACCGAGTCGCGGTTGATCCGCCGGTAACATGGCGGTTGTACCGATTGTATTGTGAGTTTCGCCATTTTGGTGATTTGAGTTTTGGGATAGGTCATATCCAGTGTGTTCATGCATATGTGTTGCATATTGCATGTTTGAGCTAACGTTAGGTCAAGTTGTGAAGAACTTGTTCCGGTTTCGTGTTCTTATGCGTGTGGTCGCAGGACGCCGAGCGGAGTCGTGGCGAGACACGGTGGATCTGGACTAAGCGCAGTGGCGCCGAGGTCGAACGGTCGGGATGTGTCAAGACGGCGTGGACTCGAGGTGGTTGCGGCGTCTTGAGACAAGGGCGCTGAAGCTTCCCGGAAGGTGCGAAGGCGAATCGGAAATTCGCAAGGTCGCACAAGCGGGCGAGCTCCGTTGGACTTAGCGGGCGAACGGGAGGAGACCCGTTAGCCAAGGCTATATAAAGGATTGGAGGGGCTGCATGCCCTCTTGAGCACTTGAAAAGGAATTAGGGTTTGCTAGAGTCAAAAGAGTCTTTAGTGGCTGTTTTTGCTTTAGGCTTTAGTGGTTGAGAGTGTTGGTGGAGGCAGAGGGTGCTCCCTGCTTGTCCCCTTCGTAGCTCTTCAATGTGAGTTCTTGGCTTAGGGAGAGGGAGAGGATGGATTGATGAACTTGTAATCATTCCTCTTGTTCTAATGTCCATGCGTATGGGGATGTATCTCTTTGTATTTCGCTCTTGATTCAATGAATGGAAATCTGAAGTTTTCTTCTATTCGTGCTCTCTGTTCTTCGTTCTCCTTTTTGTGATTTTTGGGGCTTTCTTCAATCCGGGAGTTTTTGCTTGGTTCTTCCTCTTGGTCTTGCTTGCTGGGACATGTGGGAACCTATCTAAGGTCATCTAGATCATCATCCACCCACGAGCAAGTCGTTAGATCAAGTTTTGATTTTTGCGGTTTTGAACCCACCTTCGTTCAAATGCAAAAGGATAGGAACCTTGGCATGGATCTCTGAAATCGTTGCTTGGAATAGGTTCCTAATATCTTCGAGGAAGGTGTGGTTCAATTTTGGTCAAGTTTGGCCGCGTAGATCAAAAGTTTGATCGATTTCGTTTTGAAACCCGAGCTGTTTTTACTGCTCGGGACAATCGGAACGACCGGCCGTAACACTACGGTTGTCTTGCAAGATCGCATGAACGACGGTCGTTTACTGCGGTTGTCTGATCATGCGGTACAACCGCCGCTTGCTCGCGGTTGTACCGATTGTCTGATTTGTTCGGCTCTTCCTCGTTTTTGTTTCTTCGAGCTTTGGGGGTGAGGAGTGGATTCAACATAAGACTTCCTCTGTGCTTAATCATTGATCTTCATAGCTCTCATAGCTATTGGAGTGATTTATAAGTTGAATCCATTCTTTGCGAAAAAGATTCGGTGCTCCTATTCACCCCCCCTCTAGTCGCCTTTCCGGTCCTTCAATATAGACTAAAAGATTCTGCTAGGGTTTTGGATGGGGCGCCCAACCCATGGGCCGACTGCTGGGCCAAGCCACGGTTTCCCAACACTCCCCCTTGAGCACCCATCCTCACATGTCATGCCTCGTTAAAACTCCACAAAACCCAGTGGGAAAAATTTGGAGAAAGGGTACATGATACACGATCTGCTGCGTTGCACAAATTGCCCTATTAAAATCCTTAGCCGAGAAACTTCAGGAAAACTCACCAAGGGAAAAAGAGTACAATCCACCCAATTTTATTTAATCTCCAGGATTTATTCTTTGGATACTAGATCTTCATGATCAAGTTTCAATAATGAGTTCGCGAAGATTCTCCCCCTGAGTTCCAATTCACGCATGCACCTTTCAAAACTAGATGCTGGAAGTAACTTAGTGAATAAATCTGCAAGATTTTCACATGACTTAGTATGCAGTACTTTAATTTTGTTCATCTTTTGATATTCATGAGCATAGAAGAACTTGGGGTTGATATGCTTTGTGAGATGACTCTTCACATAACCCATCTGCACTTGTGCAACACAAGCTGTATTATCTTTATAGATAATAGTGGGAGTTTGCGCGGTATGTAATCCACACGACTGCTGGATGTGGTGAATCATCCGCCAAAGCCAAGCTCATTCTCGAGAGGCCTCGTACAACGCTATGATTTCCGAGTGGTTCATCGAAGTCAATAGAAAACTTTGCTTAGACGATTTTCATGAAATTGTAGTTCCACCACACAGGAATAGATAGCATGTTTGTGACTTGGTTGTATGTGGGTCCGACAGGTACCTGGCATCTGCATAGTTAGGTCTTGGTTCTTTCTATAGAACAGACCAATGTCTTTGCTTCCTTGGAGGTATCGAAAGATGTCCTTTATTCCCTGCCAATGCCTTTTGGTAGGTTCTGCACTATACATTGCTAATAGGTTTACGGCAAATGCAATATCCAGTCTAGTACAGTTTGCTAAATACATGAGTGCACCTATTGCACTTAAGTACGAGAATTTTGGTCCCAGGACATTCTCCCCCTCTTCTCTAAGTCTGTACGGATTCTTATCTTGTTGCAAAGATCTCTCGACCATCCACACTTTCGAAGGGTATGCCTTTCCAAAGCCAAGCCTTTCTAACACCTTTTGAGTATAGGCTGACTGATGCACTAATATCCCTTCAGGGACATGCTCAAGATGCAAGTCTAGGCAATATTTTATTTTACCCAAATCTTTCATTTCGAACTCTGACTCCAGGTAAGAACTTACTTCCTTAATATCTTCCAGGGTTCTGATGATATTCAGATCGTCTACATACACTGAGAATATATAAAATCTATTATGGGATCATCGTATAAATACACAGGGGCAATCCTCATTGTTCGTGTAGCCTTTCTTGCATAGAAAGTCGCTCGAGTGATTATACCACATCCTGCCTGATTGCTTAAGTTTGTACAGTGATTTTTTGAGTTTCACACTGTACAGATTTCTATTTGCTCTATCTTGGTTCGGGACAAGGATACCTTTAGGTACCTTCATATAAATATTCGAATCTAAGTTTCCATAAAGGTAAGTAGTTACCACATCCATCTATTTCATTTCTAAATCCAAGTTCACTGCCATTAAGATTAAATATCTAAAGATAACTCCGCCCATGACCGGGGAATATATTTATTCATAATCAACTCCTGAACGTTGAGTGAAACCTTGTACAATGAGTATTGCTTTATATCTTACAACTTCATTATTTTCATTTATCTTTGGAACAAATACCCACTTATGCCCTGCGGGGTGCACATAGGGAGGCGTGCGGCTTACATGCCCAAACACCTCTCTTTTATTCAGAGATAATAATTTAGTTTATATTGCCTTTTTCTAATCTTCCCAATCTGATCTTTTCTTACATTCAGTGAGCGATGCAGGCTTTGGATCAAGATCGATGATTGTGGCAATTTTCTTTGCAAAATAAATGTCGACATTGGTTGTTGTCCTATTCATAGACTCTTCCGTGGTCACATAGTTTATAGCTATTTATTCACAGGGTGATTATTCTAATGTTTCTACTTGCTCACCGTTACTTTCAATTACGGGGGCAAGTCCCTTTAGTTTTCCAGCTCCGATGTGTGCACATACATCCGTGCTGGTTTCTCCTCCCATAGGGATGTTCAAATCCGGTATGCCTTTTCCTAAATGTTTCGTACTGGTGTTAGGTCTCAACTGGCTCCCCTTCTAGTTCTGGGGAACTTCGGTAATCAGCTGTGTCAAGTTCTTCTTATCCTTTTTCACCAGGCATTCCCGGTTACTTGGGATTCGAGGGGTCGGAGTTCTCATCCTTTTCTGAGGCCTATGGATGGGATTAGGGATATCTTCAACTTTCTTCGGTATTTCAACCTTCTCCGGTGCATTGCGTGCAGGCACGTGCGACTTGGTCACGATCTTCAAATCACTAAAGTGGTCAGGCAGTTGATTTGCTAATGCTTGCAAATCAATGATTTTCTGGACATCTCTATTTGCTTCACTAGTGTGTAGGTCATGTGCATGCATTCCCGTAGCTTGCCATGTTATTTTCTGATATTCTTCATCAAGAGGTTGATTCCCCCCTAATGACGGGAAACTATCCTCATCAAATATACTATCAACGAAGCGGACAGTATGCAAATCTCCAGTCATAGGGTCCAAATACCTGATTGTGTATGTTGTCTCATAACCAACGTATATCCTAGACTTTCGGAGAGGGTCCATTGCAGTACGCTGTAGTGGGGGTATAGGTACATAAGCCTTGCACCCAAATTTGCGAAGATAAGAAATTTTCAATTCTGACCCTTGCGCTAGTTGCATAGTTGAATGGATCTTATATGCTGACGTTCTAAAATTGATGAGAGTTGCTGCGTGCAGGACTGCGTGTCCCCAACATGTAGTTGGTAAATTACAATTCTATAAAAGCGGTCGGGCAATAAATTTAATCATTTTAATTAATGCCTTTGCTAGTCCATTTTGGGTATGGACATGTGGTACAGAATGCTCAATTTTAATTCTCATTGTCATGCAATAATCATCAAATGCCTTCGAGGTAAATTCTCCGATGTTGTCCATTCTGATGGACTTCACATGATGATTAGAAAAATTAATTTTAACTTTAATTATCTGTGAGATTAGCTTTGCAAAAGCATGGTTTCTCGTAGACAATAAACATATGTACGACCATTTCGAGGAAGCATCGATGAGCACCATGAAATATCTAAAGGGCCCTAAAATGGGCTGTATAGGACCACAAATATCTCCCTATATACGTTCCAGGAATGCAGGGACTTTATCCTTCACTTTCAGAGTAGAAGGTCTTGTACTTATTTTTCCAGTGGCACATGCGGGACACAAAAAAAATTCCTGATTCGGAAAATTCTTTACATCGATGTTATATACTTGTGAATTGTTAATTATATTTCTCATCATCCTAAGACCTAGGTGGCCTAATCTATCATGCTAGAGATTTTGAACTTCTAAATATGGTTTTCAGGGCAGTATAGGTTGCGGGTGTTTTAATATTAGTGTAGTATAGCCCAGTCTCATATGAAGAAAGTCGTTCTAATACCTTTTTTCTACTTTCTTCATGCTTTGTAATGAGTAGGTATTCCTTACCATAATCTTATTTAGTCTCTACGTAAAAATCGTTAGCGCAAATATCCTTAAAACTTAGGAGAGTTCTAGTCAATTCTGGGTACAATAAGGCTTCTTTAATTACCAAAGTTGAGCCCATTGGGAGTATAATTGTGGTCCTTCCTGAGCCTATTATACAAGTATCGTTGTCCGTGATTGTCGTAAGACTACTAGCATTCTTGCTAATAGACTGAAAGAATTTCGTCTCTCTCAAGATGGTATTCGTTGTACCGCTATCAACTAAGCACACTTTCTCTATAGGGCGTCACACACGTTCTAATATAAAGTACTTTATTAATATGTAGTAGGAAACAATCAACACATAAATAAAATACTTCAAATATTAGAACATATCATGCTATTATTAACTGAATAAATGAATGAATTAAATAATATCATCCAACCATCACGAGAAATAAATGGTTTAAGGCTCTACACGAGCATACAACCATCATCCATGCAAAAATATAACTTGTTCCATCCACAAAGAAAATAAGTGGCATTTAAAGTCTCAGTGCATTCTATACACTAGACTGAGTCCACCAAGAAGTCAGAGACTTTGGCTGCTATCTTCTCAGGGGTGATAGCCTCTTCCTGGGAAATCATGGCAGTGGCCCCTGCAATATCAAGGGGGGTGCAGCTGCAAGAGTGGAATCCACCTCCATCGGTGCAGGCAGCTGTTGTGAGTCTTCCCCCTCAGCGAAGGCAAAGTGGGTTTCATGCCACCCTTTGCCGCCCTTCTTCTGTTTGGCCTTAAAAGCGTCAACAACGTGCTGCGGTTCTTCACAGGTCCGCGACTGTAAGATTGAGAAGACCGACTAGAGGGGAGTGAATAGACGGTTTTAAAAATCTTTTGGTTAAAACCGAGTTTTATGCGAAATTGTAAATCAATTCGGTTTTGCTCAATTAAAACATAAATCAACTAGTCTCGACTAAATGCACCAACAATATAAGACTATTGATAATGATAGCAATCATACAAAGACATATAAGCAATTTGATACAAGGAATGTAAATTGCAATATAGTAAAGCACAACAAGGCAAACCACGATGACACGATAATGTTTTATCGTGGTGTTCGAAGACTTACCGGTCTCCCCTAATCCACGTTGAGGTAAGCCCAAACTAATTGGACCGGCTCCACGAATTAAGCCAACACCTCCGAGGTAAGTCCAACCACTTGGACCGGATCCAACACGAACCAACACCTTGATCCACTCGGGGTTGCTCTTCCTCCACTCCGGAGATGGCGAGCACCAAACCACTCACAACTGCTCGAGTCTTCTCACAACCTTCTTTGAGAAGATCACCGATGCAACTTCTCTAAGCTGTCTAGGTGTTGACAAACACCAAGAATAACATGTCGAAGATGCTCACTTGAACGAATCAAATGTCTAAGCTCAAATGGATACACAATCCACTACTTAATGCAACACATGCACTTAGGGTTTACTCTCTAAGCTCACTAAGTGCAACACATGCACATAAGAGAGGAGAGGGCTTGCTCTTTGCTCAAAGGAATGAATAGCACCAGCAACAACTTCTTCCACAACCGGCCAAGGTGGGTATTTATAACCCACACACAAAAACTATCTGTTGGAGAGAATCTGCTGAAAAACAAGGAACCCTGGTCTGACCGCCAACCAATGGCCGGTCAGACCGCCCTTACTCCAACGGCTATAAAACTACTTGTTGGACACACATTCGGTCTAACCACCAACCAATGGGCGGTCAAACCGCCAGAGGGGCGGTCAGACCGCTCCACAAAGGAGCAAGCCAGAACCAGAAAAACACATTCCCTAGAAAATATGAACCGCCAACAAAAGATCAGTCTTGCATCGCCGACCAAATGGCCGTCGACCGGCCAACACATGGCGGTCGGTGGACTCTCACGGTCGGACCCGATTGCTCTTGGCGGTGAAACCGCCAGTTCACAAAGACCATCGCCTAGTCCTAACATACCAGCACTACTACAAAAAGGCTAATACTGGACGCCTCATCACAGACGGTTGACCAAAACCGCTCAGATATATGCAATCACGAGATGGTTTTGGTTTAGAGACAAATCGTGTTACTAGCTGCGATACAAACCGTTTGTGAAGAGGTAATATCACGCATAGTTCATAACTAAAGCGTTTATGAATTATCACGAGCGGTTATTGTTAATAACCGCTCGTGATAATTCTATATATCATGAGCGATTTTCAACAAAGAACCGTCAGTGAAACTTCACAGACGGTTCTTAACAATAACCGTCTGTGATATTACTACACATCACAGACGGTTTTTTGTTATAACCGTTTGTGATAATATCGCTACAACTCCCAGTTGAAGCCCAATGAGTTTCTTTGTCACCAATGCTTCTCTTCATCGCATCAATGCCGTTTCGGCTCCCCGATGTGTCTCTTCGTCTCACGCTCTGAATTTATTCCTTGTTTTATAAAAAGGATCATCCGCCATCGAAGATGATCATCCCCACATATAGATCTAGTACTTATAAAAAAATAGAAATGGTTGCCTCTTCTGTTTCCTTGTCGCCGGCATTGATGACCTACCTGGCCGCACTGTACGAGCACCTCTCTCGTTGTACGTTAAACCGTGCTGCGGAAGAACACTGTTTCAATACTGTCTTCACTCCTCTGTCCGAGAATTTGCCGGAGTAGGTGACAGCCACCTTCGGCCGTCTTGACATCCTCCTCCGCCGCATCTTCCGGGTGATCTCCCACTTTCGGCGAGTTTACCACGTCATTGACGTGGTCCTCCAGAACGACATTGCACGTCTCGGGAGGCTTGCCGTCACTTGATCGCGAATTGAATTGGCAGCGGCGCATCGAGTCGACCAGCCGAGACCCTCAAGCAAGGAAGAGAGCCTATAGGCTCAATTCTTCTTGGTTCAACAAATCGAGGGTCTTGGAGACACTCGAACGAGTGCGTTAGCGGTGGGCGATTTGAGCCGTTCGATCACGAACCGCCCGCCCGATGCCGCCGCCTATGAAGTATTGAAGACGGAGATAATGACCTACCTCGCCACTAGAAAAACTTTGTTTATTTATAGGTTTCTACTTTTTTTAAAATCTTTTTGTAAGAAGCGCTGTTTGGAAATATGAAAATTCCGATATGAAAAAAAAATCTAGTTTGGAGGTGAAGTTACAATATTAATTATTTAAATGACAAAATTGACATATAAACATGTAATTTCTTCATGTCATGTAAGTGTATATACAAGATAATATATACTTGAGAAAAAAACCATTTCACAGACGGTTCCATTATGGAACCATCCGTGATATGGGACATATCACAGACGGTCCCATATCACGGACGGTTCCATAATAGAACCGTCCGTGATAACTATCACTGATGGTTCCATAATAGAACCGTCTGTGATAAGTCCCTTTATTAGTAGAAGCCCGACCGCTAGGGTTTTCGCCCGCCCTAACTCGTCACTCCCCAGCGCCGCTAGGGTTTGTGCCCGCCCTAACTCGTCACTCCCTAACGCACTTACTCTCGTCCATTGCCCTCCCCACCTCGACGCTGCCGCCCGACCCCGTCGCCGTCACCGCCGGTTGTGACACCACTCTACACTGCACAAGACACTCGTATGATAGGAGTGTCTTATGTAGTGTCAGGGTCGTGCCACAACTACGGTGATGCCGCCACCCAAGCCACTGGGCTTGGCCCCGCGTGTCGCCTGCGCCGCTATGGCTTGGTTCTCCTGCTCAGCTTCCTGCGCTCGGGCCCTGGCCCCCCTGGCTTTGCTTTCCCCATCCTCTCTCTATTCTCCTCTAGATCTGTTAGCTTAATGTCTTTTTTGTTGAGTTTGATTTTTATGCTTGAGCCTTAAGTTGTGTCCTAATGTTTGTGTGATTTTATGCAAGGTGAAGGAGATGGATGAGGGTTGTGTTGGTGGTGGGGTCGCTGCCGTGGTTGCGCTGTACTGAGGTATCACCCTACCTTACTCCCTCTCTGTCTCTACCCCCTTGCTTTGTGATGAAAATGGCTAGTACTCTGCGATGGATCTTTGAGGGCTATTCTTGGTGTGGTGGGTTTGGACACCCTTGGTATTGTTGTCTTCTTTGTTGAAGCGCTCAATGATGTTAATAGTCTTATCTTTGAAATTGAATTGATAATTAGTTCATATTAATAGTCCCCTTACTCTGTGATGTAATGATGTTAATAGTCTTATGCTGAAATTGAATTGATAATTAGTTCATATTAATAGTCCCCTTGCTCTGCGATGTAAACTGAAGGCTATTGGTGTATGTGCATTAATTCTGTGCATCTTGCTTAGTTCATGCTGTGGGTTCAGATTGATAAAAATGAATGGGTGGCAAAATGGTGGGTTTAGTTAATGCTCTCTGATGGATACTGAGGGTTTTTTTATGCCACTTCTTTCTGCTTGGTTAGCTTACATGGGATCGATGTGGTTTGGATGGAGCTTGGCTACAATTAACTTTTCATATTTGTGTCCCAGGTACGTATACGTCCTACCATTTTATTCCTGATCTCTTCTCTATAAAACCTCCAAGTAGTGGCTGCTTGTGCTTTTATATATATATATATATATATATATATAGGAAAAAATACTTTCTACTCCCAGGTGTAGTTACTCCCACTTCTGATATACCACCTAAAAGAACTTGACATACTCCTTTATCACTTTGGGTATACTCATATACTAATTATAAGATACTCTAATGCGAACCACACGAAAAAATTGCAAGAGAGTCCATAGTTTTTAGCATATTTTATAAATACCTTCATATTCGCACATAAAAAGGAGTATGTCTAAAAAATTGTACATACCACCCCTGAAAAGGTGTGAATACCACCTAGGTGGTCTTATATACTCGTATACTACGCATACATACTCTCGGTTGTGCAAGATACTCCCTACGTTGTGAGATACGGAATAGGGAGTAACTACACCCGGGAGTAGGAAAAAGGCTTCCTATATATATAATATCGTTTGTAGTCCCTAGCCCTTCGATTGGAGTCGTGAGGAGGATGAGGCAGTTGCCACGGGCAATCTCATTGATCCGCAAGTTCGAAATGGCTTCATGAAGCGCGTGGACATACAATTACGGATGTCATCGATAGGTAATGGACTTGACATCAAGGAATGGTATGTGTGATACATGAAGCTACTTCTATCCGTGGGAACTTGAATTTGCAGGGTTCAATGAGGTTGCTCATGGCAGCTTTACCTTACTTCTTGAATGTCATCCTCCCTCACTATGTCATCCTAAAGTGGTCAGACTACAAACTATATATATATATATATATATATATATATATATATATATATATATATATATATATATATATATATATATATATATATATATCCAAGCAATGACTACTTATGCTTTTAAAACCGGCTTCATATATATATATATATCCAAGCAATTTATATATATATATATATATATCACGGGCGGTTCTAAACACGAACCGTCTGTGATAGATAGTTATTACAGACGGTTCTATATACAAACCATTTGTGATAGTCGCATATCACAGACGGTTTTGAGTTAATAACCGTCTGTGATATCATGCATCACAGATGGTTCCAAAACCGTCCAGAAACCATTTGTAATGACGTTTTTGAACCGTCTGTGAAGACCTTTTCTGTAGTAGTGAGGTCAGACCACCAGAGCTGAAAGAGAGAAATTGCACTTCGCTTCAATTCAATTTGCAAAAACACATTTGACAATTGATGCACGATGCAAGCAAGGGTTAAAAGCAAGATTCTCAACAAGTTACAAAATACATTTGCCAACTTTTAGAATCACACCATAAGGAATAAGGTATCGTCAACGCATATGATCTTCTTCACGTGCCCTCCATCAACACACGATGGGTCTTCTCTTAATTTGATGATCAACTCATGATCATCTCCTTTTTGAGATCTTGATATGTATCAACACATGATGATTTTCCTTACTTGCTCTCCATCAACACATGATGGGTCTTCTCTTGACTTGATGATCAACTCATGATCATTTCCTCTTTGAAATCTTAATATGCATCAACACATGATGCATCATCTTCTTAAACCTTAACTTGATGACAATCAACTCATGATGCCATCCAAAGTCTTCATCATCATGGGACTCAACCATTTCACCAACTCATGAAAATGTTAGCCCCAAAAAGTGATTGCCATTAATTACCACAACATACCATTAGCTCACAATAGTGGGTCAAGATACTCTAATCTTTCCCTTTTTGGTAATTGATGACAACCATCACAATTGCGAATAATTGAATATAAAGACATACGAGTATATATGAACTACACAAGTTTTGTATACTCATTTGATATGTTTCAAAGTAAAGATCCTTAATATACATGGATAAAGAAATATGGATCAATACTAATGAAACCACAAAACATAGAGTGAACTCCCCTTAAATGTGTGCATACACAAATGCGTAATAAAAACATATGAACATATTCAAGTTAGACTTTTAGTGGAGTTCAACCTATATTTTGGGATCGGAGGAATGCAACAAGATATAAGAATACGATGTCAAATGTGTACCTCTTTGATTTTCACCTTTTTATCCAAATAAGACTACACAATAGTTATATCAATAAAAGCGTTAGTCTCACATATGAATTTATCATTAATCATCAAAATACCCCATTAACTCATAATGGCGGGCCTAGATTCTTCAACGACCAGTGCCCCCACTTGCCATACTTGTAGCAGGTTTGGTCTTGTTGACCATAAAGCTTGTCGTTCCGCTTTGGCTTATTGGCCTTCTTTTCCAATGGAGCATTTGGCTTGCCTTTCTGGGCTGCGGCCTTGCCATTCCTTCCTCTTTTCTTCATTATAGACTTTCGCACCTTGAAGCTCCCAGCGTTGGCCTCATGGCCAGCGGAGCTCCTAGGTGGCTGGGCGATGAAATTTATTGCGGAGAACGTCATCCTGAGCCTCTACAACCTGCATAATATCAATCAATTTGGCATACTCCTTGTAGTCGTCATGACTATAGTTGCACGTAGACTGCAGTGCACTAGGGTGGAAGGTGGAGAGCTTCTTCTCAATCTTCTGCTCATCTGTGACTTGCTTGCCACAGAGTTGAAGACTGGTACAGATTTTGTGCAGAGTAGAATTGTACTCCCCAACCATCTTCAAGTCAGCAAACCTCAGTCGGATCCATTCCTGCTCTGCCTGAGGAAGAATGATATACTTTAGCTTCTCGAACCACTTCTTCAGTGCAGTCCACAAGGCTAGCACACTCTTCTCTGCCATGTACTCATTCTTGAGTGTGAGGCAGAGATAGTGCCTGAGAAAATAAAGTGCCTGATCATTTTCCTCAAGGGTGGGTTTGGCATCCTTCAATGCACCAATCCCAATGGCAGCGCGGAGCTTCTTGGCTCAAAGTACAATCTCAACGTCGGAAGCCCAAGTCAAGTAGTTTTGGCCATGCTGGGCCAGCTCCTGGAACTCCCGGTTCGTGATGCTTATCATCTACATGTGCATGCAAAAAATACATAAATTTACTGCAGGTAAAAATACATTAAAAAATTGGATAATGGTACAAAATACTCTCGTAATGTTTCATAAATTTTTCTATGCGTTTTTCAATAATTTTACTGCCAATTTCAGTGATTAACGGCAATTTAAGCAATTACGATTAATAAAAAAAGTAAATAAATACAGAAAATAATAACAATAGTGCTAAACATGCTTCAAATGGTAAAAGTGATTCAAAATTTGAATTCCCGTGGCCCTTTTATGCTGGAATATGAATTTTCAGTGAATTCTATAATTTTTGAGAGCTAATCCGCTAAATTTCAATTCTGATAGTTTTTTCGCTTAATTTTCCAAAATCGGATGGTCTATTTGCAAAATTTCCTTTTCTTTTCGGCGCGTGCGTGGTGCATTGGGCGTGGAGGGCGCACACGGCTCCATGGTGGTGGGCGCTTGGCAGCGGCTTGGCGGCGTAGCAATGCGCATGGCCGTGGCGGAGAAGCGAGCGGCGGTGGCCGGTGGCTGTAGGGGCTCAAGACGCAGTGCGGTCTGCGAGAACTGCTTGGCGACGACGGCGGCCGGCTTAAGCGCGGCGCGCATGGCACTCATGGACTTGCTCGACCCGGCCGTGCACGACTGACCCGTCGAGGAGGCGCAGTGCCTCGCCGAGATGGCGATCTGGTGCTACAAGCTGCGGCACAATGATCGGTTGGACCTTGGTACCTCCGTGCTCCCGGAGCGCAACTGGCTACACACGCTCGGCGAGGCCAACATGTAGTTCTGCGACGCCATCAGGGGCAATCGCGGCGTCGGAATGCACAGCTCGATGCTCGACAGCAGGAAGCGCGGGCACACATAGCGCCCCACTTCAAGCAGGTTCACGAGAATGTTTAGAAGCACACCTCCCCGCTCCCTCCAGTCGCTGCTAGCGGATTTTTTTTCTTCATCCAATTTATGGTACAACCACCATCGACCCTTTCATGCAATCTACCGATCAGCTTGGTTGGCAACTCCAAGTAGGCTAGCGGTAAATTAGAGCGGATTTGCATCGTAGAAAAAAAATCTAGAAAACAAACTAAAAGAAGTGATTCAATCTACGAGTGTCGTGTTTCGACGATTACTTTTCGATTCGAGCAGTAACATGTTGAGAAACCGTCACTGGCTAATCCTGTTCAATCGATCACTTCGTAGATTGAAGTAGAATCACACATACAATGTACAGTAAAATTAACACACAGATACGAGGGATTTCTTTCTTCTTTATTTCTTTCTTGATCAGCTTATACAATGATTAAGGGTTTCCTAACTGCTAGGCCAAGCCTACGTCTTTCATGCACCAAATCAAGATTCAAGGAGAGTACGCGAACGCAAGAGCAGGCCACCCCTCTCACGAAAGGACAATGCCAACGAGGTCGCAGAAAGCTGTCGAGATAAACACATCTTGGGATAACATCACCTACCACGCAGCACCTTTAGTCAACCGAAAGTGGGCCAAACTTCTCCAACATTGCATTGTTTCAACGGAAATGCTTCACACGCGACCAGACTTTTCAACCAGCATTTACATGTACTAGTCGCATACCTCTTCATTAAAAGCACACAGCAGCATCTGACAACTACAAACAGAGTCGAGCAGATTTGATGAAAAAAACAACTACAGACGGATTCAACAGCAATCAGGGTTCTTCTGGACACCCGGGGGTACTTCTTCAATGTTCAGCAACTACAGCTACTAGTACCGGTTATTAAGGGAAGACAAGGAAACAAGAGTCGCATTCTTACTAATAACATGCCATGAACAATTTCCTCCTTCCGGGTATACCACTGGTTCACTTGGCCATCATCACCTTGACAAACTCCTCGTAGTTGATCTGGCCGTCGCCGTCAACGTCGGCCTCACGGATCATCTCGTCGACCTCCTCGTCCGTTAGCTTCTCACCGAGGTTGGTCATGACATGGCGCAGCTCCGCGGCGGAGATGAAGCCGTTCTGGTCCTTGTCGAACACCCTGAAGGCCTCCTTTAGCTCCTCCTCCGAGTCAGTGTCCTTCATCTTGCGAGCCATGAGGTTGAGGAACTCTGGGAAATCGATGGTGCCATTGCCGTCAGCGTCGACCTCGTTGATCATGTCCTGGAGCTCGGCCTCAGTTGGGTTCTGCCCCAGCGAACGCATGACAGTTCCCAGCTCCTTGGTTGTGATGCAACCTGTCCAGTGCGCCACACAGACAAACTTCAGACCAAAATCATATAACAATGACAAGTCAATAAATTATTACACATCACATTTTTTTTGTCAAGGTATTAACAAACATAACTAAATCAGACGTGCATGAAGTACGACAGAAGCAATCTAAATCTGGTCTGGAGAAACAATAATTCAAACTCGCAGTGTCTAGCTGTATTACACTAATGATTATTGAAAAGGTCGATAGTTCGAAAGAAAGCAACTTGCCCAACATGATAAGACAGCCAAGCCATTATCCTTAGGGTCTTTTTTTTAACGAAAGAGCTGCCCATTATATTACAAAGGCAAGAGAACACAAAAGGTACCGTCAACGATCCTAACGGGGAAAACACCATAGACGGCGAGGGAACCCCTCTGAACACTTGGCTAAGCAACCTAACACACAGGCTAGAGCAAGCAATAACTAGCCACAGAGGACGCCGAACGGATCTTACGCACTCATGCCACACACCGCAGCCAAAAGGAAAGGACAATGCCCGCACCACCTAAATATGTTGAAGCTTCTGGGTGCCAAGTTAGCGATGCAAGGGTTAACCATCACACAATGCTTGAGAGAGAAGAGCAGAAGCAAAAGCCTAGAGAACCCAAGCTCCGCCATGGCTGAAGAACCGCGGCAAGCACTCCACCCTAACAGGATGACCATCAAGCCTTTAGAATGTAGTGGGTGCAGGAAAGCAGCCCCTCCGCTCAACGACGACGGTGGATGGCATGCAAAAGAGATGGCAGCTCCGGCTCCTCTCCTCCTCCCACAGGAATGTTGACGGCGACCTGCCTATAGATCCGGACCAGTTGTTAAATCATGGGCATCCACAACGGTCGACCTGAGCCTCAGGACAACGATCCAACAATCGAGCATCCAAACTCTTTGGGCCTCTTCGAAATGACCAGCCTTCGACAATAGCAGGGTGAGACCTCCTATAGTTGGCATGGACATCAGACGACGACCAATCCAAAGAGGGAAAAGGATGACGGGAAGGCGTCGGCTCCAGTGGCGAGGTAGGCTCTCGAGTGGCGGCGGGTGCTGGCGTTATCCAGAGGGGAAGAGGACAGTGATTGCAAGGGGTCGGAGGTGGCTGGAGGGCCGGCGGCATCTCGAGAGCACTTCATGGCCGGATTGTCATCTGGACGCTCAACAGGTTTATCGACGCCAATGCCGTCTTGAAAGCGCCGCGGCCGGAGCAGCAGCAGAAAGAGAACTGGCGGCCTGGTCACACCGCCAGATCCGACACCGAGCTCCCCGGTTTCGACAACCCACTCGAAGCAAATGAATTTACTTGATCCTTACAAAATCAGGCCCATTCATACAGAAATCAAAATCATTGAACCAGATATACTATGTAACAAAGGCCGAAATTAAAATCTGAGCAGGTCCAAATCCAGTAGGGCGATCACTATTAGCAGCCATATCCGACACCTAAACAATTTTCTCCATCACGATATCTTGATCTATGAGTTCCCCATGTATACATACACCAACCTGAAAATCTTCCATGTCATATTTCATCCCCTGCAAATTCCAACAGATCTGCCTATACAATGCATATTGTCGGAACAAAAAAAACCAATGCACTCAAATGGCAGCAGTCTTGGGGTCCTTGGCACGGCCAAGTGCAAGCTATAAGCGATCGATCAAAGACTCTACCACTCTACATAATTCAGGCCTAGAGTAGGCTACTCAGAAGACGACCCGAGAGGAGTTTGATTTGATCCACGCCCGGGTCGGATCTGACGCCTCATCACATCCGGATCCGAGATGACGGGAGGGGAAGCGCACCCCAATCACATCGATCTGAAGATTCTTTCACAGCCTAATTTCCACCGGAATTGCAAAAGATCTCCACCCGCGCGCAGCCGTGCACCATACAGCAGTACAGATGCACACAGGGTGGCATGCCAAGGCGCGGCGCGCATCACATCTTTTTTTCTTTTATTTTTTGGCTTACGCCACACGGAGCCGCAATTTGTGTGATCTTTTGTGCCAGTTACTAAAGATTTACCGATTTACCGCTCGGTAGAATCTGACTACCGGATGCCTGGACGTGGTAATTTTTCAGGATTGAGTATAACACGAGATCTTTAACACTCTTCTCCACTGGATCATAGACAACGATGTTTCCTTTCCTACGGGAAGCGAAGGGCATCCAAAGTATTCTACTGCTACAACATGGCACGGATGATAACAGCAGCAGCAGCAAGAACAAGGGGGAGGAGATGTTTGAGAGAAGGGTTTTGTTTCTTTACCATCGCCGTCCTTGTCGAAGAGGCTGAAGGCCTCCTTGAACTCGGCGATCTGGTCGTCGGTGAGCTGGTCCGCCATGCTAGCTAGCTTCTCGCGCCGAGCGCCGGAGAGAGATGGATCGATGCGGCCGTGGGGAGGGAGGAAGGCTGGGAGGGATTTGTGGCCTCGCGTCCGGGGAATTTTACCGGGCTTTATACGCGCCCGCCCCGCCCCCCGTCCCGTCCGTTCCGCCGTTCATGCCTCCCGTTAACGTCGCACTGGGAATTCCCCGAACTGCCCCTCTCTCTATTTTCTAAAGAGTCGGTGCTTGTTTTTTTCTGATGGATCAATCATGTGTTGGTGATACGTGAGTCGCCGCTGCGCTGTACTTTCTTATGTTTCGATTCGTGTTGACACAGGCTGGACACCGAATAGTTGAAAAAAGATTCAATCCCCCGCACCGGCGGTCCAACGGCTCGGGGTATGGTCTTACGGTGAGGTCCTCTCCAAAAGAATTTCTTTCTAAATAGTTTGGTGTGCGATATGCAATAAGCCAGTAGCAAGCAACAACGGTCACGTGGCTGACAAGCCACCCGCCCACCACCGTATCTCATCTAGCGAAACCCTTGGTGACTCGTGAGGGAGGAGATATACGTATAGTTGTCGATTTGATTCCGGAGGCTATTCTGGTTTGTCTCTTGATATGGAATGTGTCAATACTGGTCTATTTCGACGTACCGTTCTGGATTTTAAATATATATGTAATATATGCACACATAATTTGACTTTAAATCTCCCTTCAAATACATAACCATAGAATAAAAATGACACATAGTTCAATGACTCATAAATACAAAGGTCGTATGTAGTTAAATTATACAACAAGAGTTCATAAATTCATATATTTTACCACGGTATAGCATAATTTCACTTACCAAAGAAATAATATTGGGTTGAGCCTTTCCGAGCTAATTCAAAGAAATGATCACTTCAATTATGCCCGCTACTGAAATTACCGGAATGGGCTAGAATCACTGGTATTGACCAGTATTGTGACCGGTACGAGATTAAGGCTACTGTAGTCCACTTTGGATGTCAGTATGACATGTTTTGGCCATTTCAATCGGTACTGGAATGGAATTGATAAGCTGGGATATATGTTTCTTTTTCCCCAGAATAGCTCGGCTGTTCTCTAAGCCAATTGAAGAAAACAAAAAGAAAGATTGTTGTCAACGTCCTCTTCATGTGTATACATTATGATATGGTCGATTGTACATACTTTATCTCTTAAGGCTTGTTTGGGATGTCTATTTTCAACTGGGATCTATATAGATAGACCAAGAATTTAAACTAAAATATTGGTCCATTCATGTGAATAAACAGAGATTTTAAGTCAACCAAATAAGATCTTCGTGTAATTCGGCTCTTTGCCAAATAGATGTTGACGTTTCAAGTGGAAAATGCCCCCCTCCACTTTGCCATCGAAATGAAACGGTTATGTTCCTGGTAGTAATTGGGGTGGGGGAAGGTGTTAAAGTTTTCCATGTTAAAGTTTTACATGAGATAACCCCTTTGGCACATCTACCACAATTTTTCAAATGGCATTGCTATAGGCCAAGGATCCAGTAAACACCGAAGGGCGTTACCTCCGTCCGACCGCGACTGCAAAACGACGCTTGTTTCCTTTGCCATACATATACATAAAATAGCATCTGCACTGGATGCTACTTTAATAATGATTGTCTGGAAAAATAATTAACTCTACCTTCTGAAGTTGTGCGCACGAAAGAAAATGCTTAACCAGGCTTGAGGAGTTCTTAAAATTCCTTTTCTTTCCTTGATCCATAACCAATATTTTTTTTATTAATTTTATTTTAAAGTTAACCCTCGACGAATTTTATTTCCAATTCTAACATCTTTGCTTACGCCATCACCCGTGACGTGATAAAACAACACTGTCACGTCAGCCCGTATCTAGGGAAAGCTCTTGTCATGCCACCACCCACAGCGTGACCAAACAACACTGTCACGTGGTACAGCGTTATTTTGTCACGCTACGGGTGGTGACGTGACCAAAGAGGACAGAATTGGAAATAAAGTTCATCGGGTTATCTTTAAAATAAAAATTAAAAAAGTGTTAATTAATAAAAAAAAGTTCTCCATAACCGGAGCAAACGGGCTGCACGTACGAGGGCATTTCCGTCATAGGTACAATATCACGTCGACGGCAGGTTTGTGAATTTTGGGAACAAGCTGCCACGCGGTACAGTCAACGAGGGACGGCCCGCTTCAGTTTTCCAAGCGGAGGGAATTACCGTACTACCCCCGACGCGGTTCCGACGCGGAGTGCCTGATTTTTCTATTTTTGAAATTTCCTGTATTCAAAGTTGCATATTCGGTCGGTGCCACGTCACCTACGCGGGCCGTTACTGGTTTGATGGGCTCTGGGCCTATAGGCCGATATGTTCGGCCCAACCTAGCCTGCTAGTATTTTCGGTTTCTTTGCTTGTGCTGCCCAGATAGGATAGGAGAGTGAAAAACCATTAACCATGGGACTTAAGAGTACATTAGGCTTGTTTGGATATATTGTGATCCGATTCAATCCCTTTGAATTGACTCGGAATTTGAATTAAAATCCATTCCAATCCGGATAGATTGGTTCTAATTACTCCCTATCCAAACAAGTCCTAAAGTGATGTCTGAAGAAAAAAAACACAATGACAGGGTGCATTGTGTGTGTGTGTGTCCCGATTATTTACATGTATGGTCAGATTTCTGAAAGAATATGCATGATGCATCAAACAAGGACACCGGCTTTGTTAGGAACAATAGAATGTTGTCAGAGCAACAAACACGGCCACTAAAATGTAACAAAGCCCAATAGTGTGATCTAGATAGGGCTTCAAGTCATTTGAATTACCTAAAGCACCCAGGAACTCTCTGAACCTCGCAACAACACAATTTTCTTCTTCTTTTTACCGGGGCACATGTAGTGAGTAGCTACACGGTCCAGTACATTCGTTCGTAGCTTCAAGCTTGCACATCGATGCTTTGAGAAACAGGAGACGATTCATGACGGTCGGTAGGTAGCATCGATCATCTTCCTTTTGCCTTTCTTTAGGAAAAGCCTGCAAGGCAAGGGTTTCAGTTCCTACTGCATCAGTAAGGAAGGAAGCTTGAGATCTGGTCAACATGAAATTTAATATACAGGCTCCAGATGCCATCAATCATGGCAGCTCGCTCAGTGAAAGCATCTAAAGCGGTGATCGAGTAAATGGGCATTGTGTAGCTTTCTTTTGTGAAAGTTAAGATATATGGGCCCTGTTCTTCTATCTTTCTTCGTCGTTGCAAATGGGCCCAGATCTAGCTGGGGAGTCTCGAACTGGGCTACCTGTGGAGTACACATATCTCTTTATCCTTTTCTCTTTCTCTCTCTCTTTTCAGTACTAGTATAGGACCGAATTTTTTATTAATTAATCCCTTTTTTAATTTTATTTTAAAGTTAACTCGGCGAACTTTATTTCCAATTCTGACCTCTTTGGTCACCCCACCACCCATGGTGTGACGAAACAACACTGTCACGCCAGTCCGTATCTGAGCAAGCTCTTGTCACACCATCACTCATGGCGTGACAGTGTTGTTTCGTCACGTCACGACCAGTGGCGTGACAAAAAACGCTATTTAGCAGACTTATCTTATGGCCATAGGTTGTGGCGTAACCAATGAGGTTAGAATTGGAAATAAAGTTCGCTCGGTTAACTTTAAAATAAATTTTTTAAAAAAGGTTAATTAATTAGAAAAAAAGCTCTATAGGACCCTAGATAACTTAGACTATACTACGAGTCATGCTTTACCAAAGAAGAAAAGGACCGGAGGCCGTTAATCTATAGTACTATCTTGCAATACTGAAGTTTAACCTTGCATTATCGTTTATCTGCATATATGTGGCTGATAGAATAGTAGTATAGCGCTTGGCAGCTGTCCTACCTGCACTGTTTTTGTTTTAAAAAAGAAAAAACAGCAAGAAAAAAATCCTACTGTATATACATTATAATAATAATAAAAAGTACAAAAAAGGTATTTACAGTGAAAAATGAAAAAGAAAGTCACGAAAGAATATGAAACCAATATGAGGCTTGTAATTATTCTTTGCCCTAGGATAACCATGGCAAACTCTGTTTTGAAAATACTTTTCCACTCTTCAAAGGTTGGATCAATATATGAAACTGAAAAACCTTCTTGTTCCTTGTCAGCCAGATGGCCCAGGCTGCCAAAATGATGATCTCCATATAAAAAAGGTTGCTGGTGACAGTTTTTAAGATAAAAAAAATGGGTTCCTGAACCGACAAATTTGCTGTTCTTGATGGACAAATGTAGTCCCGACAACTATGGACAAATGAGCAGCTCCAAAACAAATGATGCATGTGGAGTCTCCTCAGCATGCTCTGCACTGATTTGTTATGTTCATGTTCACCGAGACGATCTGTTCAGTTTGGAATTGGTTAGATATACAGAGTAATTTGGCCTGGCCTGCTCCTGCGTCACACACACACTACTACAGACTACTACGAACTACGTACCAGTAGCTGTTTTTGGCGGCAAAGATACGGTAAAGATTCGGTCCCTGAATCGGAGGACATCGTGCAAAATTATTGCGAAAGCTCGGCTAGGACGACGCAGAGTCTAGCCAGCCTATAGGCATAAGATTTTCAATCAGCTGGCCTACGCCTAGCCCTGCCCTGCCTGCGCGCTCACTAAATTCCAAGCATTGCCCGTTCTTGTTCGTTTCATGCTCACAGTACTCCTAATTTTAATCTCTTTCCCACATTTCTTTTATTATTTAACCTTTTTTTAAAATTTTATTTTAAAGTTAACCTCCCGCGCACTTTATTTCCAATTTTGATATCTTTGATCACGCCACCACCTGTGAGGTGACAAAACAATACTGTTACGGTTAGGATAAGTTCCCAAAATAACAATTTTGTCACGACACTAGTTGTGGCGTAACTAAACAACACTGTTACGCCACGGGTGGTGGCGTGACAAGAGATTGCTCAGATATGAGCTGGTGTGACAGTGTTGTTTGGTCACGCTATGGATGATGACGTGACCAAAGGGGTCAGAATTAAAAATAAAGTGCGTGGGAGGTTAACTTTAAAATAAAATTTAAAAAAGGGTTAAATAAAAAAATCTTTCTTGGACTGGGCCTAGCCATGCATGCCCAAACATCATCTCACGCATGTCGTACTATCCAAAATCAAATATTTGCTATTTAAACAGAATTGTAGTGGTGGTGGTGCTCTTGAGCAACCCTAAAAAATATCTAAGAAAAAAAGAAAAGAAAAAACCACCTCTAATAAACAAATTAACTTATCCCAACAACATCCACACTCCTCTTAAAAAATCGATCAGGTGTGGCACGAAGCTGAGGGAGCGGTGTGGGCCGAGCATGATGGTGGAGATACAACATTGGCCAGGGTAGAGCTCGGCCGAGCGCGACGGCGAAGTTGAGGGCGTGCGCATAGCAGGTCAAGCCTGCTAAAGATGACTCGATGTTCTGGGTAATATAATTTTTTTTATCAGCAGCGAGACAGGAACTAGTTAGAATAAAATTCACGAGGGAAAAAAATGGAGAGGTACAAATGGTCCAAATAATTTTGCATAAGCTTTCCGAAATCCAGACAAAACTGTACTGTGCTGCTAATGGAGTGAGTAGAACTAGTCAACTAGGAGTAGTAACTTTCATGGAGCTGGCCTATATTAATTACTCGACTTAGACCCGGCGAGCCCTTCTCTGAGCGAAACTTAATCCAACGCCTCGTTTGTGTACTTGCACGGCGCGCGGCTGTGGAGCCCTCGTGATGATCAGTAGGCAGTTCACTGTGTTCTTAAGCGATGCATCACTTTATTACTCCACCAGACCAACAACGACGCCATCGCGAGTCCATTCTCTCAACACTGCTATCATCGGATCAGATCATGGGCTTGCCAGTGACTGACATCCGTCGCCCCATGGAGACTATGCAGCAGTAGTAATTCCTCTCGTACTTCGCTTGAGAGTTGAGAGTTGAGACCTCATCAGCTCATCTCTCCGGCTGTTCCTACGCACGCACGCACGCACACAATGACACAATACAACCAAACAGAGCAAGCGAAATGGTCTCACTCAGAAACACAGTCTCTTTCTGCACATGGCGCGACCGCCGTGGCCGCCGTGCGGCGCCTGAGTGGCCCGCCCGGACTGCGCGAGCAGCTCTGCCACCACGTCGCCCACCAAGTCGTGCAGGATGGCGCGCTCCAGCGCGGCGCCGACCCGGCCGGCCTCGCATCGCTCCTCGCCGGCGCCCTGCCCCCACACCTCCCCCACGCTCTCCACCATCGCGCGGCTCCGCCCTGCAGTTGCCTTGAGGTCCCACCGCCGCTGGTGCCGCCAGATCTCCGACTCGGCCGGCGGTGGCAGAATCCACCTCGGTATGCTCTCGATGGCCACCACCGGGTGGTGGTACATGGCGACGGCGTGTAGCTCGTTGCCTGGTTTGATCTTGCAGTAATCGCCTACATAAATGACACAAGAAACCAGACATGTCTCATCATCACGTTGCACATTTTTTGCGACGAGTTGACAAAATATCGTGACAATGTTGACGTGGCACGTAAACTTTATTTTTTTAATAAAGAGATAATAAAATAGAAGAAAACACGATAAAATAAAAAGATACACCCCGACAAGGATCGTATCCCTAGCGGGAAGGAACTTGTAACTAGGCACGTCTAACAGCACTCTATCAACAGCACCAAAACTAGAGATATTAGCTAGTAAACTCTAAATCACACTCTAACACCAACCAGCTCTGCCGTACACACGTCAAAACTAAGGGAGAAAACAACACCCGGTGGTGGCCATCGAGAGCATACCGATGTGCATTCTGCCACCGCCGGCCGAGTTCTATGGAGAAGTGTGCAGAGCGACAGTGGCGTACGTACCCGAGAAAACAAGGGTGCGGGAGGGCTTCACGATCTTCGATCCGACGGTGGCGTTACCGCAACCCGGCTTGCTATCTGCATCGAGATTCGTGCAGGGAGACGGCCGCTTCCTGCATGGGAATCTAGGGGAGGTGATGGCGTCCAGCACCGAGTCCGGGCTGGGGTACTGCTCCTCGGCCCGCGGCTTTTGCTGCGTCTGCGGCGGCGACGGTGACGGGGACGGCGATTGCTCGTCGCGGCCGTCCATCCACTTGGCGCCCTTGCCTGCTCCTGTAAGAGCCGAGACGTCGGACGCGGCGGCCGCGCGCATCTCGGAGGCGCGGACGGCCGCGATGATCCGCCGCAGCGTCTTGAGGTCCTCGTCGCACTTCTCCAGCGCCCCCAGAAGCTTTCTCCGCTTCTCCGCGGCCGTCTCCGGTGGCGGGGAAGGAGGAGGGCGAGTCGGGCGCGGGCGCGGCGCCGCGGCGGGAGAAGGCGGCGCGGACTCCTCCAGGCCCATGAGGCGGGCGACGATGGCCGGGGGTGGCGGCCGGGGGCTATCGCAGCTGGCCCGGCGGTGCTCCGGTGCGATCGTCGGGCTCCGCTGCGCGTCGCAGGAACGCCGCCGCCGGACAACCGTCGGCGGCTGCGGCTGAGGTGGTTCCTGCGAAGGCGACGGCGCCACCGCCGGCTTCTTCTTGGGCGGTGGTGACGACGGCGGCGGTGGGGAGGCCGCCGGCGTGGCGTTCTTGGAGGTGAGGCGCTTCCGGTGGTGGCTGCGGTGGTACGGGGAGAGGAGGCGGAGGAGGCCGGCAATGCACCCCACGCTCCGCCGCGGCTCGGCGGCCGACGCGGTGGAGGACGTCGCGGACGAGGCCCGGCGGTGTGCGGACTCCGGCGGCTGCATCTCCTCTCCGTCTCTTGAGCCGTTGTCAGTGTTGAAGCGAGAAGCAGCGAGGCCAAGCATGTTAGCGCGGCGTTATAATTGGAGGCGAGGACGCGCGTGCAGCGCGCAATGACCTTATCACCCCTGTAGCTCCTTTGATCTCCGTAATAATGGGAAGGGCAATTCTGGCATTCGGCTCGTCTGGGTTTTGTTTAGAAGAGACGGGACAAAAGCTGGGTAGTGCGAAGGGGGGTATCCGAGTTAAACTTCACTCTGATGCAGTAGTGGCAGCTAGCTAGCCGCTTAGCTAGCTCGCAGGCAGCACCAACAGCAGCAGCTGCGTCGCACCAGGCAGTGCCGCTTGAGTAATTAACGTGCCATTAATTAAAAGAGCAGGGAAAGTACATAGACCAGCTACTTAGCTATGTGGGGGAGATTAAGGAATAATGATCTCAATCATGCCGGCGTGGAACAACAGCTTGACAATGATATATTTGCTGCAGGATTTCCGTCAGTGATGTTTGGACTTTGGAAACGTAGGCATGGGGCTGGCCGGACAGGAGAAATACACATGGCGAAGGTGGATATATGTACAGTTTAGATCGAGTTCCCAGCGGCACCAGGGCAGAGATGAGACATCTGCAATTCTTTTTCGTTGCTTTAGCTTCAAGCTTACACCTTCTGATGCGTACCAGCATATATAGATTTGGCCCAGTGCACTCCACGTAAATAACCTCAGGCTTTGACAGGATGGTGTATAATTTCCTCTTCCTTTCTGCTTCCAAATAATGATGGCTTCGGAAACGTATCGAAAACAAAACCATATAGATCAACTACATACGTACTATTTCAGCCCCTTTTGGGATTATGCTAGTATTCAGTTCTAATCCCGTATGTACTTACTGTCTTAGCATTGATCTCTGTGAGACGGGGAGCGGGGGGGGGGGGGTGGAAAGCACGCCGCAGCAGGTAGCCTGGAAGCGGTATCACCACGTTTAAAGAGGAGATCCAGGAGGAGGGAATGGATACAGTGGGCAAAGGCAAAAGAGGCCATGCAGAAAAGAAAAGGTTCCAGCCACATCCATCACTCCAAGGTCGAACGAATCCTAGGCTTTGGGACTCTGGCGGGGAGACACCACCACGTGGCGCCACAACGGCGCCTGTACACTACACACAGGCACAGCACATCACAAGTGTAGCGTAGACACACTAGTCTACTAGCACCGGTACTCCACTCTACTACGAGTACCGCCTGTTCCAAGCCTTCAACTCTGGCCGCCTCTCTCTCTCTCCTCCACATTGCCGTGCATGCGTGTGCAACGGCGCGCGCGGGGGGGCGTCTGAATGATGCGGGACTGATAAAACCACGCGCTGGTCTCCGTGGGGTTCTTAATAAACGACGAGTAGATGGAGGCTGGCTACAGTGCCGGCGAGAGGTGGGCCGGCCGGGCGGGGCGTGCGTCTGCGGCGCGGCACGTACAGGCACCCCCCACCTGCTCGCATCGTTTTGCGCCGCGGCCGGTGGTGCGGGAGGGACGGATATGGTCGATGATGCTACAGCGAAAGGCCGGTCCGGCCGAAAACTGCCGCGTCCTAGGGCCGCGCGCGCGAGAGAGAGTGCCGACTGCCGTCCTGCTGCCCGTGCCGTGCAGCGCTGTCCGCTAGCGTTCGGTGCTAACGGCCCGGTTAGCGGAACAGACATGTCGGGCCAGCTGCCTAATGATTCCCACTCTTCGTAATCAGTTAAGCTAGAACTAACCGTTGTGATGTACTCCATCTCCAACGATTTTGCTAATTAAAACGCGGATGTCAGCTCGGACATGATCAAGCCGACGCCCGCGAGAACCGTCGGATGGACCGTAAACTCCACCATAGCCGTTGGATATGATCAAGCGAGCCCACCAGCCCGTTTATCCGCGAGTTCGCGGAAATGTTCCACCCTCGAACGCATTGTAAAACGCTTGGAGCTCACGACCTCCCGCCGTCGATTACGCACCGTCGCCCCTCCCGCTCACCGCTAGTCGTCTTAATTCCAGCGGACGCCTGCTGATAACAAACACCCTGTGATCTCAGATTGTGGGCATTTGCCGAAACGTGTTGCTGAGTACGTAACTTATATCATAATAAAGTAGGACTTCGAGATGTGCTATAAGGATTTTTATAATAATACTAACAGGATTATGATTCCTACTTCTTTTTTAAAAAGAACTGTGCTATAAGGATTTTTATATTAATACTAACGGGATTATGATTCCTACTTCTTTTTTAAAAAGAACTAAGGGTTACTATAGGCCTGTTTGGTACAACTCTAACTCCTAGCTTCGTAGTTGGAGTTTGTGGAACTGTGCCAAACGGGGTTGCTCCACAATTTTTTTGAGGTTGGAGCAACCGGGAGCGGAACAGTCTATAGTGCAATTTTTGGGAGCGGGTGGAACCTTGCTCCAATTGAGAAGCTACGGACCAACAAAACAAAATACCCATTAAAGTTGAAAATATTTACCCACAAATTGCCACTGATATACCCAACCCACAGCACCCAAATCCCTAACCCCTTTTTTCATTTAAACCCATGACCCCAACCTTCGCCGCCCATGACCTCCTCTCCAGATTCACGCCCAGAGGCCCTCCGCCTCCCTTGATTCGCCGCCCCAGCCCCTCGCCTCCCTCTCCAGATTCATGGCCCGGCCCTTCCCTCCCTATCCCTTCGCCGCCTTGAGCCCCTTGTTGCCTCGGCCCTCCGCCTCCCTCGCCCCTTCACGGCTGAGCCCCGCCGCCCATCTCGCCGATTCAGTAGTGCTCATCCCCGCTTGGTTCGCATGGCCAGCAGGCGGTGGTCGACTCGACCGACGGCGGCTCTTCCTCCATGACGGTGGCTCTTCCTCCCCCCGCCATCGGCTCCTCCTCCTCGACGGCTCTTCCTCCCCGGCCGTCGGCATCTTCCTCCCCCAACCCTCGGCATCTTCAAGGTAAGCCTCACTGTCCAGATCAATGGAAGATTTGTTATGAATTTGTGGAATGTGAACCGAGCTGTCAATGGAAGATTTGGAGACACTCAAATCCTCACTGAAGGGAATGCATGTCAAAAAATCATGTATTCTGATATTTTGTTCTGAAATTTGGAATGTGATGATCAGTGATTGTGTTCATCACAAATATTGTCAGATTAATGTGATGTCAGTGATTGGGATTGATTCTCCAGATTAATGAATAACCACTGATTTTACAGTATTGTCAGATTAATGTGATGTCAGTGATTGTGTTCATCAATTTTCACTTGAACTCTGGGTGTATTGTCAAAATTTTGGGTGTATTAGACCCAATTGTTACTAGTTTTGCGTCTCAATTATGTCACTTAAATACAAACATTAGCTTATGCTTGTGGAATAAAACTGCAGTTTCATGCCATGTAAGGTTAGGCAATAATTTTTACATCTTCAAGCTGCATAAGGTCAGGGTTGTTTCCATTGTACTAATAATAAATTTAGGCTCTTCTCCCATGCATTAGTACCTTATTAATTACAATGCAACTAAACAGAGGCTACTAACTAGCATCTGTCATCCATATGTGAACTCATATATATGAGTATATGATGTGTGCTTGTGTATATATAGGCACCAAGGATTGGTACGACATCAAGGCACCAAGGGAAGATCGGAGGGTGCTTTGGAACAAGAATGTGGAAAGGGAGGATGAATGTGTGATATGCATGGAGACATGCACCAAAATTTCTGCCTAATTGCAGTCATGCAATGTGTATAAAATGCTATAGGGATTGATAATTGTTTTTCACAATTTCTCAACTGATGCTTTGTAATATTGTACATTGTATCGACTTGTGTGTAACAAATTGGCTATGAGTGGTGATTTTGAGTATTTGCATTGTAATATTGTACAATCATGTCGACTTGTGTGTAACAAATTGGCTATAGTGGTGATTTTGGTATTTGTAATTTTGATTCATGAGCTCTCTACGCTTTCGTTATGATACTCATTGAGTTAGAACCTTTGTTATGAATTTCATATTAAAAAAATCAATTGTTGTTGAAAAAGATGGCACATGGCCAAAAAAAATTTAAAAATAAATGCACAACATGACGGTAATCAACTTACTAAACCGTTATAAGTTATGCAATATGGAAAAAAATTACAAGTCACAAAATGAGGGTAGCACAGTCTTTTTACAAACATCCTTCTCATTCCTGGAGCTGGAGCTAATTTTCTAACCAAACACCTCCTCAAACTACTCCAACTTCTTATAGAAGTGGATCCAAGAGTGAAGCTGGAGTTGGAGCAGCAAAAACCTGGAGCAGAGCCATACCAAACAGGCCCTATATAAAGCTATGAGAGGTAGTCATGAAGAACTCAAGTCACAAACCGACTTATCCAAAGCAAGAGGTGCACGAGATGATTTTAGGCTAGATTATTCTTTAGCACTAAATCTATCAATCAATTATCTTATTAAAGCAAAGTCAAAAGAAGCCACCACGTTCATTCTTAAGGGCTACAAATTCCCACATAATCGGTGAAAAAAATAGAAAGATCTACACCGACAATTGTGGTGGGTCCAGATTATAATGATCTAGATTAAAAAAAAAGAGTTCATGTCATGTACAATAAAACTAAAATTAAATCATCAAATTGATTTCTATACGAATTTCTAAGTAAAAGAGTCCATGTCAAGTACAGTAAAACTGGAATTCGGAAAGAAGCCACCACGTTCATTCTCAAGGGCTACAAATTCTCATATAATCGGTGAAAAAAAGAGAAAGATCTACATCGACAATTGTGGTGGGTCCAGATTATAACGATCTAGATTTTTTTTTAAAAAAAAAGTTCATGTCATGTACAATAAAACTAAAATTAAATCATCACATTGATTTCTATATGAATTTCTAAGTAAAAGAGTCAATGTCAAGTACAAGAAAAGCGGAATTGAATAAAAATAAAATAAAATTATCAATTTGATTTCCAAGCGAATTTATTAGTAAAATCACTAAATAATTATAATTCAAAATTAAAATAAAAGTAGAAATTAGATTTGTATATAAAATCCAACAAAAACCTAAAATTTGGAAAAAGAATAAATAAAATTAGTAATTTGATTTTGATATGAATTACAATAATTATAATTCAGAATAAAATTTAAACAATAATTGTAAATTAGATTTGTACATGAAAACAAACCTAAAAATAATTGAAATTGCAATAAAAAATTAAAATTAGTAATTTGATTTCAATTCAAATTCCAAAATAAAATCCTAAATAACTATAATTCGAATAAAAATTGAAGCAAAATTAACAATTGGATTTAGATACGAATTCTAGTAAAAAAGAACTGCAATTCAGGACAAAAAATCCAATTTGATTTCCATACAAATTCCAAAATAAAATCCCAAAACAACTAAAATTCAGAATAATTAAAAATTTAGTAATTTGATTTGTATACGAACTCTAATAAAAATAACTCAAATGTTGAACAAAAATAAAAGTTATAACAAACATGGCAAGAATGATGTTGGAGGATACGCAAAAGAAGCCACCACGCTTACTCTCAAGGTCACGTGTTTCTATTGTTGCCTCCTATAGAATAAAATTAAAAAATAAACGAATTTTTTTTATTAAAAATACAAGTTATAACGAGAATAGCACGAATGGTGTCAAGGAGACCACGAAAGAGTGCAATGGCATCGATCTGTCCTACAATAAGACATTAACCCACAGGGAAGCGAAGAGTCGAGGCGGTGACGACGGAGATGAGGACAATGTTATGCTACTCGCCAGAGCCATTGAGGAGAAACTCCAATATTGAAGGAGCCAAGGGATGCGAACACAAGTGGTGAGCGTCGGCGTTATTGAAGAAGTTAGTGGATAAAGAAGCTCGATGATGAGGAAGCCCAGGCAGAGAGGAGATGAAGCTTAGCATTAAAGACGAGCTATAGATGATATGTGGCCAGCGTGCAGCCAAGAGCGTGCCATCACTGGTAAGGGGCATGTCGTCGTCAGCAACGGCGAAAAGATTCTCCATATCGTTAGACAACGACTAAAGCAGACATACCGATATTAGTGAAGATGTGAGGTTGCCACGGTTAGTGAGGAAGCCACAACGTTGAGTTAGCCAACTTTGAAGAAGAGGAGCAATCGACACGAGAGAATAGGACGTCGAGCATGTATAAACATCATGCATGCGTATGTACATACATGTATTCATACGAATAGGGGTGTCAACGGATCGAATACGAATCTGACGAGGATTAAAATCTCCATTTATTACTTTAATACATAACTAAAAGACCATATGTCTTCGTGGTTGTAACCCCTAAGGCTAGCAACCCCTGTGGTCCTAAGGATTCCAAAGGTTACATAATGGGAACCCTGGTCGGATGAAGTCCTGTACCCAGTCCCCGACTAGTTGACTGCTCGTAGAAGCAATGAACTGGCATCTAGATCTAACTCTAAGTTTATTCCTTACCATGTGATGAATGGAATAGATGTCATATTTGCTCCATACCATGCGACGTTTCATGATCCTAAGACACTGACAACAACCACCATACGGTTGAGTGTCTCACAGACACTCAACTGCCAAACGGTTGATACTTTACCCACTGCTGCCTCGTTTCGACCAGTCGCGACACTTCCAACAGGCGTGTCTTCAAGAAGTAACTGTGACCACTCCGTCGACTACTTAAAGGAGACTGCAAACGGTAGAGAGGAGGAGATTCAATCGCATTCCATCAGATTGAAGCATTATAATCAAGCACTACACTCAATGTAATTAGGATTAGTCCACTACCTTGTCGAAGGCACCCCCTGTAATATCTAGTTCATAGCAATAAAGAGCAGTATCATTCTCTCCTAAGAACTCTTTGCTATTTTCTCTGTTTATTTCGTAAGATCGGCGACTTAATCGTCGACAGTTAGTGTCGCTCGTGGGGAAGAAGGCGTTGAGTTCTTGAAGATTACTTCACTTAAGCATCCCTCATTCACTTCCTTTGCCCTATCATCGCTCATGTGAACATGGCGGAGACTTGGGATAAGGAAAATTGGTTCGACCTGGTGGACTACTCCAACCTCGACATAGGCGCATGCATCCATGCCATAGAAGAAAACAGGATGCCATCCTCCTCCTCCGTCGGCTCGCCATTCGCAGATATTAGCGAAATCGACCGGATGGATGAGGATTCACCGCCACCAACAATGGTGCTCTCAGAGGAACCGCTCGTTCCAACCAGCTCGGAACGTTCGAACGCCTCTATAAGCCCGGTCGATCTGACCGGCAAAAGTGGTAACGGAAGCTCAACGCTACAATCAGAGAGTCCATGTACTCTCGATATTGTCATGGGCGACCAGTATTTGCCAATGGCTCCTACATATTCCCAGGGCCAATCGACATATGGTAATGGTATCAATGAAGTTATCATCGATCTTAGGCCAAGTGGGCATGGTGAAACTCAACATACGATCGGCAATCAGCCGGATCAGGCTGAGTCCACCACAAAGCCCACCAGAGGTGGTAATCTCCAATCACTCCCCGTCATGGAGGCTCCTTGCCGAAGCTTTGGAAGGCTATCCCTTAGGTACGACGGGAGCTCATCAGAAGATCACTATTGGCACCACGAAGTTAACGCAATCAGAGATACCAGTCTGGATGCCATGCACGATCCTCCATGAGTTAACTCGCCACCACTTGCTAGTAGAAATGGTATGGGCGCTCAAGCACCAACTACCGGAGGCAACCGAGATGATGGGCGTGCATCAGTTAATTCATCTGTTCATAACCCCACCACAAGTAAGGGGTCAGACAAGGCCAACCGGAAGGTCGAGGAAAAACTCAACTCATCGAACGCCCACTACAAGAGAGAATCTTCCACGACCTTCGGTAACAATACAAAACCTGCAACGAGTCTGGGATATTCTAAATAATATAGATCCTGCTTTAACAGGAACTCCAGATTATGCTCAGCTTGCAAGTCAGGTGTCGAAGATTCTCTAACAAACCATGCAACGTACAGAAAAGTACCGGAAGCAAAGGAACTCGCAAAGTCACACGATGAATTCGTCTCAGTGCTCCTCTCTCAGTAGGGACAACATGGTCAAGCGGATGACCGATCGACACCAAGACCCTCTCGTGGGTTCCGACCAGGAAATCATGAGGGAAGATGGCTCTTCACAGCAGCCACTCCTTCTCCTCGTCAAGAGGAACGACCACTTGATTCAGGCAATCGCAGACATCATCTAAATCAAGCAGGTGGTCAAAGACATTATCATAACGTCTACGACCAAATTGGGACACCGGATCCTAGGTATGCAAATATGAGGAACCGATCCCCAACTTACTATAATCCGGCTCCTTTTTAGATAAGGCGCCACAACTCCAATACGGGTTGCCGAGCGTTTTCGGTAGGTCTCCAAGCTGTTTATTGGCCGGACAGGTTCCGACCAGCCAACATAGAGAAGTTCAACAGGACTCAGAACCTATTAGAATTTCTTCAAATTTATTCTACCGACGTCAAGGCTGGTGGTGGTAATGACAACATGATGGCAAGTTACTTGCCCACGGTCCTTGAAGGGTCTGCCTGATCGTGATTGCTCAACCTATTGGTCAGATCTATCTATACTTGGGAGCAGCTCTGTGATACTCTGATCACCAACTTTCAAGGGATGTACGACCGTCCCGGGAAGGAGGATGATCTTCATAGGATGAAGCAAAAAGCCAATGAAAATCTTCGACAATATATCAAGAAATTCAGTCAGGTTCAAAACTCTATCCCATAGATCACATAGTCTTCTGTCATCTAGGCTTTTAAAGCAGGGCTGAGGAATCACCGGTTTATGGAGGATATTGTAATAAATCCTCCACGAACGACCATCGAACTTTTCGATATGGCAGACAAGTATGCAGCCGCAAGTGAAGCGGTCGAATGGTATGAAGCTATTGATCGAAAAGATAAAAATCCCAGTCAGGCTTGGAGAAGCAAAAGAAGAAAAGCAAGAAGCCTCTCAAGAATAAGAAGAATCGTAAGCCCGACAACAAAAAAGGCCTTGCAATTCCAGTAAAATTTACCAAGGGCAAGAAAGGATTTTCCGGTCGGAAGCAAGAAGCCTCTCAAGAATAAGAAGAATCGTAAGTCCGACAACAAAGAAGGCCTTGCAATTCCAGTAAAATTTACCAAGGGCGAGAAAGGATTTTCCGGTCGGAACAAGGCAAAAGCTCCGACCGATGATTACAAGAAAAATAAGAAGTGGTGTCCACTTCCTCAGGTAGTAGGGTATGATCTGCGCACCAACTGAGTCTGGCAAAAGAAACTGGAGGATTACTACTCAGGTAAATGTCTCTTCCCCTCATAGCAGAACTCAGAGAACCAAGCTCCAAGAAGGACAAAGATAGCGATGAAGAGATGGAGTACCAGGAGTTGCAGCACATAGTCGATATGATTTTTGGTGGATCCTCCTCGTACGAGTCAAGACATCATCTGAAGGCCGTCGAACAGGAGGTGAACCTTGCCGAGTCTCCGATCACTGTCAAGCCATCCAAGTAGTCGAAAACTGTAATCTCCTTCAGTAAAGAAGACTGCACCATCCCGTCGACTATACCAGATAGGTTTCCTATCGTAGTTGAACCTACTATTAACAGTTGTAAAGTTAATCGAGTCTTAATAGATGGAGGTAGCTCTTTCAACATTTTATTTATTTGAGTATTGGAAAAGATGACAGATTCCCAAGTCTAAGGTAAAACCTGTGAAATATCCCTTCCACGACATAGTCCCTAGTTCTACCGCCAAACCGATAGGATATCTGTCCCTACCGGTTACGTTCGAAAGACCCAACAACTTCCGAACAGAAAAAATTTTATTTGATGTGGTGGATTTCGAAACCGCATACAATGGAATCCTCGGTCGTCCGGCATTAGCAAAATTCTTGATAGCCACGCATTACGGTTATCAGAGTTTAAAAACGCGAGGCCCGAAAAGGAGTCATCACGGTTCGAGGAGATCGAAAAATGACTTATGCATGTAATCAGAAGTCCTTAGAACTGGTCGATGAGCTTCTGACCAGGGAAACTAATCCGCCAACTGTGCAGGTCAAGCGCTCGAGACCAAAGATGGCGCCAAAACATTTCGACCAGACCAAAGAGGTACCACTTAGCAAAGGCGCTCCTCTGGAAAGTGCCAACACACCGTCCGAGTCAGGAAATGCTAATGGGTCTGCCCAAAAGGTACTGGTCGGGGTAGGACTCGACCCTAAATAGGAAGAGTCGCTCGTCTCCTTCCTCCAAGCAAACGGGGACGTATTTGCCTGGAAGGTGTTTGACATGCCCGGAGTCTCTAGGGAGGTGATCGAGCACGGGCTAGCTCTCCAGCCTGACAAAAAAATGGTCAAGCAGAAGCTAAGACATTTCATACCTGATCGGAAGGAGGCAATCCAGTCGGAGATCGACAAGCTCCTCAAGGCTGGATTTATTCGTGAAGTCGACCACTCAGAGTGGCTCGACAACCCTGTAATGGTTAGAACAAGCAATAGGAAATGACGAATGTCTATTGACTTCACCGATCTTAATAAAGCTTGTCCGAATGATGACTTTCTCCTTCCACGCATTGATCAACTTGTAGACTCTACTTCTGGGTATGAGTTGTTAAGTTTTTTAGATGCGTACTCAGGGTACCACCAGATTAATATGAGTAAAAATGGTGAAGAGAAAACTTCCTTCATCACTCCATACGGCACTTACTGCTATGTTCAGATGTCATTTGTTTTAAAAATGATGGTGCAACTTTTCAAAGTTGATGCAAAAAAACCTTTAATCCTCATATAGGTCGAAATCTAGAAGCCTACGTTGATGGCTTGGTTGTAAAAAGCATCAACATTGATGACCATATTTCTGACCTACATGAGACTTTCAATAACTTAAGAAAGCATAACCTTAAGTTAAATCCAAAGAAGTGTGCGTTTGGAGTTTTTTCGGAAAGCTTCTTGGATTCCTAGTTTCGGCTAGAGGATTGAAGCAAACCCAACAAAGATTACGGCCATCGATCAGATGCGCCCTCTGACCACAAAAAAGGAAGTCCAAAAACTAACCGGCTATATGGCAGCGCTAAGCCGTTTTATAGCACGGTTAGGTGAGAAAAGACTCCCTTGCTTCAAACTTCTTCGAAAACACGAAAGTTTTGAGTGTACTAAAAAGGCAAACGACATCTTTGAAGAGCTTAAAAAGTACCTTACGAGTACTCCGATCCTAGTATCTCCAAGATCGGGAGAAACATTGCTGATTTACGTGGCTGCAACGCTACAAACAGTCAGTGGTGTACTGGTCGTAGAACGTGACAACGTTCAACAACCGATATATTATGTAAGCGAAGTCTTGCACGAACGAAAGGAACGATATCCATAGGTACAAAAGTTGCTATATGGTCCCCTTATGGCTTCAAGGAAACTAAGGCATTACTTTCAGGCCCACAAAGTGGTTGTACCAACCGGATATCCCCTAGCTCAAGTTCTTGGAAACAGGGAATCATCAGGATGAATAGCAAAATGGGCGGTCGAGCTTGGGGCGTTCGACCTCCATTTCATCTCACGAACAACAATTAAGTCCCAGGCAATAGTAGAATTCATTGCCGAATGGACAAATCCTGAACCCACCTAAAGGCCCGAGTACGAACACCACGATGAGTGGATAATGTACTTTGATGGTTCCTTGATGCTCAAAGGCTCGGGGGCTGGAGTCGTCATCATATCCCCTACCGGAGAACACATCAAATACACCATTCAGCAAAACTTTCTTGCAACAAACAATATGGTAGAATACGAAGGTTTACAAGCAAGACTCCGAGCAGCCATAGCGCTCGGGATTCGCAGATTACTAGTAAAAGACTATTCTCAACTAGTAGCAAATCAAGTCGGGAAAGAGCATCAATGCTCAAGTACCAAGATGTCGTCTTATCTGGCGGAAGTACGGAAACTCAAAAAGCACTTCTTTGGTTTTCAGATCCAACACATTCCTAGAAAGGAAAACTTTCTAGCAGATCAGTTGGCACAGATGGCCTCCACAAGGTCACCTGTCCCATCCAGAGTTTTTCTCGAGCAACTCGATTCACTCTCGGTGGTCGAGCATTCCGAGGACATAGATGTTCCACTGGAGGTCGTACAAATCGATCCACGAACATGGATGCTCCACAGGAGGTCGTCAAGCACGATCCCGGTAGAGATTAGCCGACGTCGATCTACAATTATATTTAGCATAACATTATTCTTGAAGATGATGTAGAGGCTGATTGTATAGCTCGAAAAACTAAATCATATACTCTGATCGAAAGTACCCTTTATAAATGGGGATGTCCCGGAGTGTTGATGAGATGCATATCTCAAACGGATGACTTTAAGTTGCTATTCGACATTCATAGAGGAGTCTGTGGAGCACATCATTCCTACAGAACACTGGTCGGTAAAGCCTTTAGGCAAGGATACTACTGGCCAACTACCCTTCATGATGCAAAAGAGCTCA
This sequence comes from Phyllostachys edulis, assembly GCA_036346405.1. Taxonomy (NCBI): domain Eukaryota; kingdom Viridiplantae; phylum Streptophyta; class Magnoliopsida; order Poales; family Poaceae; genus Phyllostachys; species Phyllostachys edulis. Next base: position 57,962,220 of record CM070549.1, on the reverse strand, counting down.
TGACGAAGTACGTACAATGTCAATTTCATAGTCGACAAGTACATCAGTCGACACAAGCTTTGCAAACCATACCTCTTTTTTGGCCTTTTGCAATCAGGGGACTAGACATTCTGGGACATTTCCCAAGAGTACCCGAGGGCTTCGAATTCCTTTTCGTCATGATTGATACGTTTACAAAATAGATAGAAGCTGAGCTAATTGTTAAAACATCGACTGAAGTTGCTAAGAGGTTTCTCACAAAAAATGTGATCATACGATTTGGTATACCCAATCGTATATTCACAAACAATGGTACCCAATTTTCTTGCGGAATTTTTCAGAAATTCTGCGCACATCTAGGTATCAATATACATTTCGCTTCTGTCGCTCATCCGCAGAACAATGGAGCAGTTGAGCAAGCTAATGGTATCATAATGTAAGGAATGAAACACCGAGTATTTGACCAGTTAACAAAACGGTCAGGAGCTTGGGTTCAAGAACTTCCTTCTGTATTATGTGTCGTTCGAACCACGACCAGTCGTGCGACTGGTGAAACACCATTTTTTTTCTGGTTTACGGTGTTGAAGCCATGTTTCCTCTGGAACTGAAAATTGGCTCCGCTCGAACTGATTGTTTCAATGAGAACGATCAGATAGAACGAAGACTCGACGAAATCAATTTCCTTGAAGAACGATGAAACCAAGCCTTATACAATTGGTGGTTTATCAACAAGCCATGCGAAGGTACCACAGTTGTAAGGTGCAACCTCGCAGCCTAGCTGTAGGTGATCTGGTTCTACGAAATATTCAGAACCAGGCTAATCACAATAAACTTTCTCCCAAATGGGAAGGTCCATACACCGTGGTCGAAGTCACCAGACCTGGTTTGGTATGACTAGCTATGTCAGACGGGCATATTTTGTCAAACTCTTGGAATATTGACCAATTGCATAAGTTCTTTGTATAAAGGAATAAGTCCAGTTTACTCCCTCCAACTATCAAAAAAGTCTGGCTTCCCCCTGAACTACAAAACCGGTTATTTAACCCCCCCAAACTTGTGAAATCCGATCATTTGACCCCTTAGGCCAGTTTCATGTGGAGGTTTTGCACACGTGGTTGGTTTTGTCCAAGTTAGCATGTGTTTATCATCCAAGTCAGCATGTGTGTGGTGGACCAGCGTGAGCTTTCTTCTCTCCAACACTCTCCCTCTCCCTCTTTCCAACAAAGAGGGCTCCCACCGTAGGGCCGTGCAAGAAGAGGACCCACGCGGCCGCCATGGATTTCGGCTTCGTTCGCCCTGGAAGGTCCGACGCCCTTTTATGGGGAGGTAGACGCTGTTGGGCACCCTCTGTGTTGGTATGCCCCGGATACTTGGCTTTGAAGGTGAAGGTTCCCTTCCCGTGCAAGCTCTTGAACACCGATAGGCAGGTCGATGAGCAGAGGGGAGAGCCAGGCGAAGCGGTCGGCGCCGACACAGAGGCTGGTGCGGAGCGCCTCCCTGTTCTGGCCCGGGCGATTGGCCAAGGTGACCCGCAGCTACATCAGGCTGTTGGTGTTCACCAGGATAGCCCTCCAGGGTTGGCCTGTCGGCAGGCTATGGCATCGCATCAGCTGTTCATTTCACAACACGGTAATTAGCTCAGTAACAATGAACCATGAATCACCATGCCAATTAGCTCAGTAACAATGAACCATGAATCACCATGCCAATTAACCAATGCGACCAAATTGACACACATCTGACAGAACATGCCAGTGCAGGGATAAAGAAAGCTAACTAATTGGCCACGAATGATCATGCATTTTTATTAATTTGACATAGTTTGCAATTCAATTTGAACCATTGCTTCACATATTAACCAATTAATGCAAGAAAGTCGCATGATCTTCCCAAGAATCCGAGAAATTTGCCTAGTTTGCAGAATTCACCGCTTCAAAGGGACCTCCTTTCAATTCTCAGAATCGATTCACAGAACCAATTACCAATGCGAGAACATTCCAAGAAAGGTTCAAAGAAACACTTTAGTAGCAGAATCGATGCAAGAATGTCCCAAGAAATTAAGATTCAAGAATTGCGCGGATGCTGTCGTCAAGAACCCAAGAAATTACCTGAGCCGGTGGATCGACCAACCTGCGGGGGACGACCTTTATCGCCCACTGCATCATCAAGCTAGCGTTGTCTCCGGTGATGGTGACGGGCGTGCGCCACCTGAGGTACCTGCCGTTGGTGCATAGGTAGTGCCCCCTGGTGTTGCGGATGGCCTGCCACAGCATTCCTGGAGGTGTCGGGTCATGGGCGCGGCCATGCTGCATGGCGGAGACGCTGTGGGAGGGTTCGGTGGTGGCCTCGAGGTCGATGAGGAGGAGGAGGAAGGGCCCGTCGTTGAGGTCCGCGACGTGCTTGACTGCTCACACCGTGTTGTGCACCGCGCACTGGCCGGACAGGCCGATGTCCCAGCCGTCGTCCTCGGCGACGAGGACATCTTCTGCGGCGAGACGGACAAGAACCGCCGCAATCTGGCATACTCGAACACGTCCATTGCCGATTGAAAACAGAGCGGTGGGTTCCAAGAACTGGTCGGGTTCTTGATTTGTTGTGGCGTGAGATAGAGGAGGGAGAAGCGAGAGCTGGGGCCCCCGACGGAGGAGCTGGCAGAGCACCTTGGGCTCTGACGTCGCCGACTAGAATGGGGGAGAATGGGGAAGAAATGGAGAGAAGAATGGGGAAGAAAGGGATTTTTCAGCCGATTGCAATAGGGAGGAGAGAGATAGAAGTGGCCACGTTGCATGCTGATTTAGATAAAAGTGACCACGTTGCTTGTTGACTTGGTCAAAAGTGGCCACGTGTGCAAAACCGTCAATTGAAACCGGCCTGAGGGGTTAAGTGACCGGATTTTGCAAGTTTAGGGGGTTAAATAACCGGTTTTGTAGTTCAGGGGGAAACCGAACTTTTCTGATAGTTAGAGGGAGTAAACTAGACTTATTCCTTGGATAAATGTATTTTTTATTTTATCAATTTTTAATAAAGATTTATCATTTCTTTACTTTCTTTGATGAGTGATATTGTTTATATGACTGTAGCCATACTCTAGTTGCCTACTATTGTTGTCTAAATTGTCGTAGAAGACCACATTCTCTCTGATATCCTTTTAAAAGGATCTCTATTACTCTCTGGCTCAGACATATAAGTCACACGACGTAAGGGTCCTAGTCGTGACCATTAAGTCAATGGTTCTCACGTGCGACCGCACTCTTTTCTCAAAGAAACATGCGAGTACAAGGAGCATAACACAGACAACGTGATATAGTTACTTACATGCTATAGAACTTATGGACTTCATTTCATCATTTCAACATTATGTTCTACTCTTGTTTTGGCTACTAGTCTGGACACGGAAAGCCTCCTAGTCGAAGTCTCTCCTCTCTGCATGTGGTCCTACCCACTGGAAGGAGCTTCCTAGCGATGGTTCTTTTCCTACGATCTTCGCTGCCAATCGAAACTTGAGCATGAGCACATTTCACGAAGTGTTTTTCATGTATTTGGTTTTTAGCAACCCTTACGACCAGTTTGGATAATAAGTATAAATAAGACCACTTATCATTTTTTTGTATACATCCTTGCGTAATTTCTTTCTCATCAAGGCAAGTCTTTTTCTTACGACCATACAATGTGTTTTTTAGTATTTCAATTATGGAAAGCAGATCTACAACTAGTTGAGGTCATACACTAGTCCCGACCAAAATTGATTTTCTAGTATTAACACAATCAGTTTTATCACAAAATCAGCACATACTTTATATACAGTGGTCGTGACTTTTACTCTTGTTCTTGGCTTATTGCTTCTTTAGTAAAGATCTTCTACTATGAAGCAATCGGGGGCTAGGAAATATGTGAGTACTTCATAAGTCATAAGGATAAACCAAAAACTTTATTGATGAAAGAAATGTAAGTTTTTACATTCATCCTTCTTATATTACAAAATCCTACTCCTTATGATCATCAGACTGGTCGCAGCGAGTTGGAGATCCGACTTCTATTTCCTCCACAACCTTGCTTCCGAGAGGTGCCATTTTCTCGATAAGCTTGGTCGCTTTATCTCCCGAGCAATTGAAATCTTCTTCAACAACTTGGATATTCACGGAGGGGTCGAAAGCCTTCAGTTTTGCCAGAGCAAAGCTGGCTCCATTAGCGACAGCTTCCCTTATCGTCTATACATAGTTGTCCCGAGTAGCTTTAAGCAGACCTCGGAGATCTTCGAGTTGTTGGCCCAAGAAGTTTATTTTCTCTGTAGGATCCTTCAAGAGAGGCAGTTGCGACCCCGATCCCATATCGAAAAGCATATTTTTCATAGCCTTAACTTTTTCATCAAGACCCTGATCAAGTTTTGCCCCCTGGCCGCGCTCGAACTCAAAAGCTTTCTCCACTCTGGTTAATTCTTTAGTTTGTTCTGCACGAGTGAACCAAAGATAAACCATTATAATCAGAACAGATAGTACCTAGGTTAAGCTTATGACCAATTACCTTGACTCTTCTTCTTGATAGTCTCAATAATCTCTTTGTTCCCGGTTGTCAAGAATTCGATCGACCGGTCCTTGTTTTGATATTCTTCTTTAAACTTGGATATTATGGCTTCCTTAGCTATAACCTTTCCTTTAAGTTTCTTCGAATCTATCAAATACGATAAAGAGATAACTTAATCAATAGAAGAGGGCCAGATGGTAAAGAAGGAGAGAGGAAGATACAAAGAGAGTACTTACTTTCTAATTCAGAGTTCTTCTTCTCCAAGATTTTTATTCGTTGAGTCAGTCCTCCGATTATAGAAAATTTTTCCACCAAATGCTACAAAAACATAGCAAACTCTTTTAAGTTTTTGATAAAGTTTAAGGGAAAGGCTATTAAACATGGTCGTGGATACTTACCTGGATCGCCATATTATTGTATTCGGCGAAAATGGAGTCGGGACTCGTTTCTGCTTGACGATTCGATATTCTTCCCCAATCCTCATCAAGTTCTTCATCATTGAAGATCCAAAAGCGATGAGGAAAGTTGCCCAGAGTAGGAAACGTCCTAGCAGGGGTCGGAACCTGCTGGGATCCTTCAGGAACCTCCACCTCCATAGGTAGAGTTGGGGCTGCTACGGGTTCCTGAGCAGGCGCTGACGTTGTCACCTACTCGGGGGCTGGCTTGACCTCCTTTTCCTCAATAATTTTCTCTGAGGGGTATTTTGGTTGGAACCAACAGGAACACTGGATGACCTATAAAGAAAGAAGAAAAGAGGATTACGACTCTAGAACACCAAAGGTAAGTACTTACATAAGTTTTTCTTTGATGTATACATACTTGATCGTCTTCCTGGTCTTGCGCTTGAAGCACGCTGGAGCAAAGTCTGTCGCGCTCTCCTTCCTTTTCTTCTTCTCAACTGACTTCACCGGTCTTGAACCGGTAGGGCTGATTAGACCCATCACATCCACCGATTGAAGGTCGGAAAAAATATTCTCGATCAACTGGTCGAGAATAAGATCACTGACCATCGGGTCGGAGGGTGTGGTCTCATCGACCTTCGAAACAATTGCTTCGGTAGCAACTACAAGGTCATGAACGACCACTCCGGAGTTCATGACCACTGCAGCTTTAGTTAGCCGGTCTTCTTTTTCTCCTACCTAATTAATATCATAGGATTAATTTGGTGATGAAAAGCTTCATTTGAAATGTACTTTTTCCTTGTCAACATTTTTTTCTTACCTCCAAGAAACCATCATCTTGAGTGGTTGCAAAAGTAGAAGTGGTCGACGGATCAATTGGTTCACAACTCTCGGTGATATCATTGATTTTCAACTCGACCGACTGCACATCAAAGAGGTATTATAAAAAGCTGATCAGGAACATACATAAATAATAAAAAAAAGGTTATTATGTTTACCTTAAGCCTCTCTTCTCTCTCTTCTTTAGAGGCGATGGCCAAAATCCGGGGGAAATCAGCCTTAGCATCAGGCTCCCCGGCACAGATCATTTTGATCCGCTCTCTGATTTCCTTAGGGGAAAGGGTTGTACAAAAATAAATAAGAGACTTAAAAGTTAGAAAATAAACTACCTAAATCAAACAAAACCAGTCGGGATTTTTTGGAATTTACCTTCTGAAGAATCTTTGATCGTAAGGTCCCGACCAATGTACCAGAGCATTGAAAGTGCTCGGGATTTCAGAGGGCTAATCTGGCGCATGGAAAAATCTCTCACTATGTGCCAAGAAGTTAGACCTCTGATATTAAAGAGTTGAATAGCTTCTATCCAACTCCCCACTATCCCCTCCTTCGTGGAGGAGCGCCATTCTGGAGTTTCTTGAGCCTTCTTACTGACGAAGTAGAGACTGTCATCAGTGGTGACCATCATATAGAACCAACCCTTCTTCCATGCCAACCACAAATATTTGGGGAATATATGAATACACTCATCGGCCTTTCTGTCGCGAAGGCGTAGACTACATTCCCCAAGCGACCCCAACGATTTCCCTGACCGTGCGATCTTGTAGTAGTACCTGAAGAGTTCCAGATTTGGCAGAATCCCTATGTACGCTTCACAAAGGTAAACGAAGATACTGAGGTTGGCAATCGCATTGGGGGCGAGGTTTACCAGCTCAACTCCATAGTACTCCAAGACCTTCGGGAGGAATTGGTGCACTGGTGTAATATCCCAGATTTTCAGGGCTTTTTAAAAGTTTTCAAAATAAAAATAAACATTTGGTTTTGTTGAATTTCTAAAGCTTAACTTGAAATTTTGGAAATTAAAAATGATTTAAATGAATAAATCAAACTTTAACTAATTCAAAATTTGGTTTATCTTAAGTTTATTGGAGTTATCTGGTATTTTAAGTCCCATTTCTCTGTTTGTTCTGAATTTCTGTCGGCCCATTCCTTTCCCTGCACATCGACAGCCTCTCGGTTTCGACGAGCCTCCTGGTTTTGACCACCTCTCGGTTTTGACCAGCCTCCTGGTTTCGATTGCTTCTCGGTTTTGACCAGCCTCTCGGTTTCGACTAGCCTTTTAGTCTCGACCAGCTTCTCGGTTTAGACCACCCTTTCGTCTTCGACCTACCCCACCTGTCAGCGCCCTGCTCACCTTCTTTTTCCTCAGTGCCGCGCGCATTAAATGCTGTTTGCGCATTAAATGCCGTTGTCTCCGCCGCACCGCCGTGAATCCCGTCGGTCCATCTTGTCGCCCGATCCCCTCCTCCTTCCTCTATAAATAGAGCCCCAGGAGCCCTTGCCCCCCTCTTGCTTTTCCCTCAACTCTACCTCTTTCTCTCGCCCCGTTTCGTCGTGCTTCGAGTTTCGCCATCGATCGGCTGGAGTTCGCGCCATCGCCTCTAAAGCTTTCGCCTCCTCGCCATCGAAGAGTTCACTGGAGCTCGCGCCGTCTTCAACCTCCTCGCCGCCGAAGAGTTCGCTGAAGCCCGCGCAATCTTTGACCTCTCCCAGCCTCTTTCTCAGTCTTGGTAAGCTCCCCGTGCCCTGTTCTTTCTTCTTTCGATCGAGTCGAGTAGTCGAATCCTTCTTTCTTCTTTTGACTGTGTCGAGCAATCGATTTTTTTTTCTTTTGACCGCTTCGAGCAGTCGAATCCCTCTTTCTTCTTTCGACTGCATTGATCAGTTGAACCTCCTTCCGACTAGGTAGTCGAACCTCCTTTTGACCACCTGTAGTCGAATCTCCTTCCGACCAGGTAGTCAAACCTCCTTCCGTGAGCTCATTCTCCTTCGTTCGAGCTCTGATTTAAGTGATTCAATTTGTAAATGCATCTAAATTTAGTACATTTCTTTTGGTTCTTGTTTGGTTCTTTTTGGATTTTATTTGGAGTTGTTTTATTCGGCTCTTTTCGCACGTATAGATTCAGGCGTTTCCGAAGAGTTCTTGGACCCGACGACCTCGATCGAAGCATCTCAACTCTTCAACGAAGGCAAGTCATAGACCTTTGATCATGCCGTACCTATTTTATAAAATTATATTGTTTTATATCAGCATACATTGCTATTTTTATATCAATTGTTTTCAGGAATAGTTAAATACCTACTTAAAAGTATGACTCTTTGAATAATTGTGAATGGCATGTTGGCATGTACCATTGGACACCCTAGGTTGGGTAATCTTAGTTGGACCTTATTGTAATACCAACATGGGTGCATGTTATGCTTAGTCATGCTTTAGTTATGCGCTGGTCTCTCGATCACCTGATTCAATGATGATAAATTTGACAAAACGATATATGGAACTGTGGTGTAGCCACTGTTATAAAAAGTTGTTGTACCATGGCATGGGTTGCAAATTGGTCGAGTTGAACCGAAAATGATTTATACTCGGGCGAGTGGGCGGTGGTGAAGGTGGGTGCGGAAGCACATTGGAATGTGGGAAGTCTCGCCTAAGCAACCACTAAGGACTTAACTTTGTGCGCTATTGATCTGGATCATACCGTACGACCACATGTCTAAACTAGGATAGACCCAGCCAACTAATTAGCAATGTTTTGGTTTGGTTCTGTCGTGGTGGTGTGTGGATTCACATGGCACAAGAGGGGGTCCAGAATGGTGAAACCTTAACGAGTAGAACCAAGTCAAAACAGAACTGTGTAAAGGCCTTGTCACGTGCTCTAGACCGCTTACCTAAGGTAGTTTGCGGTGGTATCAACGGATGCCAAACAAACTAGAGAAGTCGTGTCATGGGGGAAAAGTTGTACAATCTCTGCAGAGTGTAAAACTATTCGAATAGTTGTGTCCCCGGTTATGGACAACGCTTGGTTATTTCACACGAGGGGTAGACTTTCTAAAAAAGGTGGTCGTGGATGGTTACGAGTTGTTGGAATGGTTTGGTTGGGAAGCGGCCTGATTTTGGTCGTTGGTTGGGAAGTGAATAGGGTGTTCACGAGTTGTTTCAAAGAAACTTAATTAATTATGTATTAATCTTTCAAATTGTGCTTTACAATCTACTTACTGTATTTACTGACAATACTGCTTTCTGCAAGGTAGTTATAAAGCTATCCTTGTCAAGCCTTGCATGAATACTATTTGTAAACATTTCTCTACGACTTGCTGAGTACTCTAAGTACTCACGGTTTTGCACCATTTGTTGATCAGTTGCTGAAGAAAACCCGGGGAGCACCGAGTTCCATGAAGAGGAGTACTTCGAAGACTATGTGAACTAGGATGCATTCTCCACTTGATTGCCTGTGGGCATGTCGGATGGCTTCGATGAGCTTATTTTATTCTGCTGCAAGTTTACTCTAGTCGTGGACCTGGTCGTAGATCTAGTCGTGGATCTGGTTGTGGACCTGGTCGTAGATCTCGTCGTGGATCTGATCGTGGACCTGGTCGTGACTTTAGCCTTACGCGGCAAGCTCTGTAAAACCTTGACCATAAGATCCTTTTACTACTAAGTAATATTAATTTGCCAGCTTCTTAGCTACCTTGTTGTATGGATATGATTTCATCGATGTTGCAAATATGGACTAGCTACTGATCATTGAACTAGTTCGGAATACACAGAGGGTCTCGGAGTTGCATATCCGGGGTCCCGACAACTGGTTGCCTGAATCTGCATTCGATGTAAGCGGGGAAAACATGAATTTCCCCATCTTAATTCCCTGCTCAGAAAATGCTCTCTGATCACAGACCTCCAAGAAACCAAATTCTTGTTCGGTAGCATCGCTCTCGCCTCCAGAGCCTTGAGTTTCTTTTCGCTCAGATCCGAAACTAACCAGTTGGTGATCGATTCTGACATTGCTGACTTCTTGGGCGGAAAAGACGAAAGGAAGTTGAAGGGAGGTCGGGGAAGATTTCTTTGTGAGAGAACACAAGGTGGTCAGAGAAGATTTTCTTAGCGAGAAGATGCAAGGGGATTCAAGGAAGAACTAATGGCGTAAAAACCCTAAAGCCTTGCACTGAAGGGATTTTATAGCCGCAATTCTTTAATTGCATCGGAGAGTTACCCAAAGTCCAACGGACACAAACCAGAGTCCAACGGACAGAAAAACTCTTCGGATCCCAATGCAGTTTCTCAACTTTAAAGTGAATACAGACCACCACGTTTGTCACGACATTAAATGAGGGTCTGCCCAATACGACTTTTGTCGGGAGAGGTTTCATACGACCAATTCATTTAAAGTTCGAGGGCTAGCTGACGAGAATTAAAATATCTATGTATTACTTTAATACATATCTAAAAGACCATATGTCTTTGTGGTCGTAACCCCTAAGGCTAACGACCCCTGTGGTCATAAGGATTCCAGAGGTTACATAATGAGAACCCTGGTCAGATGAAGTCATGTATCCAGTCCCCGACCAGATGACTGTTCGTAGAAGCAATGAACTGGCATCTGGTCGGATGATGTATCCTTACCGTGTGATGAATTGAACACATATCATATTTGCTCCATACCACGCGACGTTTCTTGGTCCTAAGATACTGACAACATCCACCATACAGTTGAGTGTCTCACAGACACTCAACCGCCAAACGGTTGATACTTTACTTGCTGCCTCGCTCCGACCAGTCGCGACACTTCCAACAGGCGTCTCTTCAAGAAGTAACCGCCACCACTTCGTCGACTACTTAAAGGAGACTGCAAACAGTAGAGATGAGGAGATTCAATCGCATTCCATCAGATTGAAGCATTATAATCAAGCACTACGCTCAGTGTAATCAAGATTAGTCCAGTGCATTGTCAAAGACACCCCCCTGTAATATCCAGTTCATAGCAATAAAGAACAATCTCATTCTCTCTCAAGAACTCTTTGTTATTTTTCTCTATTTATTTTGTAAGATCGACGACTCGATCGTCGATAGAATCAAATAGTGGTCTTCCCGTATTCATATTCGTATTTTCTAATCGAATACCAATTCGAATATTATCGAATGCGAATACAAATCGAATGTTGTAACGAATACGAATACGAATCGAATACCTACTCAATTCGGTCAGATTTGGGTATCCTCATAACTCACATAAATGCAAGATATTTATGATACTTTATCATCGTATATAGCACACCTAATCATTCTAGTTTATCTATTTCACCTAAAAACATGAATTCATATTTGACTAAAAATACTTATCCAACTAATTAACCATACTGCAATAAAATACGTATATTGTTTTATCAAATTCAAATACGAATACGAATTGTGTGGATAAAATAACATTTTCGGATGGCAAAAAGCCCATACTATATTCATATCCATATTTTTTATGCGAATACGAATATAGATAGGGGGAAATTGTTAATTGGATGAAAAAAAAATCTAAACCATATTCGCTACCAACCGAATTTGGATGGCGGATAAAGCGGATAATTCGGATTCGATTGACACCCCTATGTACGAATAGAAGCGCGGGCGTACAGAGGCACAAGAGCAAAAAGCTTGGAGTAAAGATGACGCAGCTGTAGGGAATATGCTCGGGGTCACTGGAGAGAGCGTGACACGTGTCCCCAACTGGGATCAGCGACGGTTGTATGTGTATGTGTGTTAATGTCGCAATGGTCAGTATTAAGCAATAATTGGGGAGAAGTAAAAGATAACTATGTGGTAAAGTATTGCATTGAAAGGAGTAGTACCTAAGAGGGAACGATCAAGACTTAGGCTTACTGTTAGAGGTTGAAGCAAAAAAATCGTGACGGCGAGAAGAGATAGAAGCCACATGGTTTGGCGGGGCAACTGACGTATGAGGAAAGATAAGTTCAAGGTAGGTCTCGCATGGTGCATCAGTGTATGCGTGAGCAAAGTACTCTAATACATCATTCCATGTAAACTAATAAGATTATTTGCCACACACATAATCAACTTATTAGTTGAGATTAGATAGAGGTACATGCATGCATAGAATTTGGAGAAAAATAACTAATAGAGTAAGAATAGGGGCATGCAGCTACATGACCTATGAATGATAGAGAATTGTTTGTTTCTAAGAACCCCAACAACTCATTATGCTCATTGATTTTCTTCCATCAAAGCACATACTTCAATTACGTTCCTCGGGTTGCAATTTTCTTCAAGCTTCTATTGTTATTTCCAATGTTTAGGATATGTTAAAAGTCTAAATAGTATACAAGTATATTCTTAAGAACTTACACAAACTTCGAAACAAATCTAGTTGCGCAAATACGCATGCCACCCTACTAGTTCTTGTATATGGCAAAGATTCGAGTGTCCTAAAATGTTTGAGAGGGTTGTGAGAGAGCGACAATCTCTTGTACTATGTTGATGTTGTGTTTAAATAATTTGCGGTCGGTTTCGCTAAATATATATATCTCTCTCATCGTGATTATTTTATCGTTGTTATTTTGGTTCTCTTTATGTGATTCATCTAATTTGTTCTGTACGCTCGTATCGTATCTCGTAACTCTGATTTGATCTAGAGGCTGCGCATAGACGTAACACATGCCTATTTTGTCGTTGTTATTTTGGTTCTCTTTATGTGATTCATCTAATTTGTTCTGTACGCTCGTATCGTATCTCGTAACTCTAATTTGATCTAGAGGCTGCGCATAGACGTAACACATGCGTAGATAGCCATCCCACTCGTTATAAAATAGATAGAATATCTCTCGTTGTGGTCTGTTTGGAAGTATGAATTTCACGTAGGCCGTGTAATCGATTTCTGTTTGCTCGTTCCATGCATCACCCGATCGATCGATCGATCGATCTGTGGTGACAGTGGGGAGCCGAAGGGCCCGGTCGACCGGGTACGCACGTACGTTCATTCAACTTCACCACAGTGGGCCGAATCATGGTGAAAGAGACGGGAGGAGAGCGAGGGAAGAGGCGAGCAAGGACGGCTGCCCTTGCGTACTCGAGAGACAGGCAGGGGGAGGGAGGGCGTGAGGAGACAGGCATCATTGATGGGAGTGCAGCCACTGCGGCAACGCGCAGGGCTGCAAGCCTGCTTTTACTGGAGTGGAGGTGTAGCACCCCACGTGGATGTGGATGCCCCACCACTTTCTCACCCTGGTGGTCTGTTTACTCAGGCACAAACATGGAGTATCTCCGTCATGGACTCATGGAGGTGATGTGAGGAAAAGATTTGACGCTTCTTACAGTCTTACCCCGGCCGGCCGGCCACCTCCCTTTTCTGGTGCTTTTACCGTCGCCAACTGTTTCCCAACACCAGCGCCATCGGTGAACACGCCTTCTAGAATTTCTAGGTGAATGAACTGCTGCACGCACTTCTGCGGTGGCGAGACAGAAACATGACAGAAGAGTCACTGTCCATTGCACGATGCTTGCTGGTGTGGGTAGAAATATTCACGGAAACTATTTCAAGTTATTGAAACAGGGGAACGAGCAAAGCAAACCAACCCAGTACATAATGAAGACAGCGCAAAACTTTGGCTAGCTTCGAACCTGACAGCACTAGGAAGACGGATCGCAGATTCGTAAGTACCTACATGATAACAACATCATCACCATTAAAAACAATTAAGAATCTGGGAATCACAAGATCCAACCCTGGCACCTAACATTTATGTGGCTTTCCACGGTTCCTTTCCACGGTTCTCAGTGATATTTCTACACATTTCAGCAACAACGAAATGCGGATATGTAGGAACTCAGGACACTTTGGCCCTCTGTGACAAGGTAAACAAACAAGGGAAGCCAACATCATGATAGTACAGCATGTACAACACCAACCAAAGCTCCTGCAAGTTATCGAAAATATTCCTGAACCTGAAGTGCTTTTACAGGAAGAGAGGCCTCGACGTTGCCGTTCATTGCTGGTTTCGCAGTGAGTTGTCAAGCACTAACTTCGACTCCATGCAGCGACCATGCTATCGTTCAATGGGCTTATACAGGACGACGGTTGCATATTTGGACTCAAACCTGTGGGTTAAACCAAGGGCCACCAGCGGATGGGCACCCCAGCCCTTCTCGATGAAAAGGTGGTTGAGGACTATGTGTTGGGGCCGTGCACAGCTCTCTTCAGAGTTCTGCGAGTTAAGAACGCCGAGATGGAGCTGAGATGGAAGAGCGGGTGGCTCCTTCGCAAAGTCCTTTTCCTCGGGTGCCTGGAAACTGTAGCTAGAGTCTGGTGATGGAGGAGGCTCAAATTCTGATACACTCTCAACACTTTCAGGAACAAAATCCTGCATGCATGATAATAAATTTCAAAATTTAGAAAACAACAGATAAGGGGCCATTTCGACATAGGACCAAAACAGAAGATGCAATGGAGGAGCTCACATTATATGTCTAACATGACAAGGGACAAATCATATTTAGAATGGGCTCCATGATAGGAGCGCAGTTTTCCCACTTGTACATGCACCCGCATGCACTATCCCCACCGTCGACCGCGCTTCAAGATTCGTGCCCCATCCTCTCTCTCCTCTCCCCTCTCCCTCGCACGGATCTCGGAGCACAAATGGACGCTCCACGATAGTGCATGCGGGTGCATGTACAAGCGGTTTTGATTTTTCCATTTCCATCTTTCTTTGTTTAAATCCCAAATTGTCATCAAAGTTCCTTACTAGTCATTCCGTATGCTTTACTACCTGATGAAGTACTTAGCAAATTGTTTCAGAAAAACAGTGGCTTATGAAAGAATTTAAAATTCTGCCCACCAACATCAGATATTTAAAGTTTTAAACCAACCACAAAATTAAGGTGATTATCAACACCTACTAGACATCAGATTCGGTACAATGAAGTTTAGAACGGAGATCCTTTCACTTTCAGACAGCTGGACGAACTGTCTATCAGTTTAAGCACTGAGCCAACAACCTACGTAGTGCCTTCTCATTTGTTTGATTGTTTTTAACCTTATCCAAAGATCTAGAATGCATAAGTTGAGTTACGCTTAGGCCAAAAAACATTGTTGACAGCAGTGTTATGTTTGGTATGATCAGTTTCATCAAATCTGTTTTTCTTTGTTTTGGCCATTGATCAAAATTCAGATCTTCGGTGCAGAAGAAAGAATACTCACATGAACATCAAGAAGGTTAACAGCGTTGCCCATGGCGTCAGTTTCACAGGGAAGGTCAGGAAGACATCTCCTTTCTCCATCTACAACAAATCTGTAACGATAAACTCCAGATGGAAGGATCAACAAAAGAGAATGATCTTTCCCAGATTTCTGCATGGGTTTCCTGCAATGTATATATAAACATTATCATAATCAAGTTTGCTCAATTCCTAAGTTACAGTTTTACCAGAAGGGATTTTGAGTTAATTGATTTGACCTTGATTTCCAGTTATCCCATGATCCTTCAACAGATACATTCTTTCCTCCAAGGGTCCATACGATCAAAGCAGGAATTTCCTTTTGAGGGGGGCCATCCAACTCTTCTTCTTGTTCATTCATTAATATCTGGTTGAACAATGGAGGTACATCAGCAGCTCTTTGCAGTGGAGGCACAGGTGTCTGCAACATCGGATTAGTCAATACATCGAGAAAGTTCCAGTTTCACACATTTAAGCTTACTGATCCTTTATAAACAAACAGATGTCACAAAAGTATGACAGCATTTATGTTAGACAACAGTGTACAAGAGACCATTTGGAGTAGGGATAAAGGAGACAAGTACATACTATTAACTATGGCTAATTAAACACAGCTTAATCAATGAACCAAAATCCTAGGACAAGAAATATCACTATTGATCATTAGATTTGGTCACTGTATTGTTGTGCTTTATACTAGCTACTAATAGCTTAAATAAATACCATCCGACAGAAATGCTTGGTTTTCCTAACAAATAGTTTGGATTTTGGACTATATGCAATAAAGACATCAACAGTAAAGTACTGCCAGGAACTATTTACTACTTGAGCTTGCAGTAACTTTATACAGATATATTCGTCCTGCAAGATATGATCTAATATCCAGCTTCTAGCCTTCTATCATAGAGAAAACTTAGACAGGTTTCCCAGTTCTCTAGAAATTTAAGACCACAGACAGCTATTGCATTCAAAGCAATCTGTATTAAAACCCATGAAGATCGGATGCGATATATCACATTGTCACAGAATATAACTTGCCAAAAGCAGAATTGTTGCATCTTAAGAGGAAAAAATGAACAGTCATTTGCCCAATAAAGTAATTACAATTTGCAGCAAAAACAATTTGATAGCAATACGAAAATATATGAGGAAGGTATATAAGAGACCCAGGATTTTCAGAGAAAAATCTAGTTTTTTTAGGGAATACATCAAGGAAGAGACTGCTGTTAGTACATTATTATATTAAATACATAAAAAGAAAGAACTTTACAGAACTATTTAGAAGGAAAAAAGAAAAAGATTAACCCAGCCACTGGGCAATATCCATACTGTCTTTTTTATAGACTCTTAACTCTAAGCAAATCTATATCAGAAGATTTTTTTCCCCGTCTTTACTTATTTGGGATCACCCATAAAAAATGCATCTGTTTCTTGGTAAGAAGAAATGCTATTGTTCTGACATCAAAGGAACTCCACAACTGATCAGGTACTTATTCAAGATAAAACCGTCCACAAGAGTTATGGTTGTTATAAAGAGGGGCATTCTAATGAGATATTAAGAGAACTGCACTTGGGCTTACTGTATAGTAAACCACCATGGTTTTGGTGCCAACTAGTTTTGCAGCTTCAAAGATGGTCATGATACCACACTGCACAGCCAATTCTTTCGAGTTTAGGCTAACTAGTGTGGTGCTTGAAATAAGAGTTGACAACAGTGAATCCATTTGTTGCCTATTGATTTGCTGTGTAGTTAAGCATGATATTGAGCTTTAGATGTACAATGAAAAATTGCATATACTTATACTCCTCAATCGTCATAGTGTTCATACTAAGAGGCTATTAATCAAAGCTCCACTAGTCCACAGAAATAGTTCAGTGGCATGGAAAACTGAGGGACTGTTTGTGTTGTAGCCACAATCTCACTTCTATGCGGCAAATTTTGGCCAAAAAAAAAAGGAGAGAGAGAGGCTATTGACCTTTTGTGGCCACTGTTTGGTTCACAACTACAGTTCTGGCATGAACATTTTCTTATCTTACTGTTTACAGTGCAATCTGGGGTATGTTGTCTACATCTACGTGCAAATACATTGTGAAAAGAAGAAGAAGAAAAAACACCATATTGTGTTATTCTGAAGCTGGGCACAAGAGCCATGATGTGAGCTTCAACATATTCATTTTCATGGATCAAATTTGCCATTCCTACTAATGCAACATCAGTGAAAAGAATGATAAATGTAGCAACAGATGCAGTGGGTAATAACTGGAAGTTATTTCGCCTCATTTGCTTTCAGTTTAATCAATCTAATAAAGATTACAACTAGGAAGAATGAAGAGAATTTTAATGCTTTGTTGCATTATATAAAATATCTGAAGTCAGTTTATTACTAGAGAATTAGATTTCACAGATAAAAAGAGCATAACCCCAGGAAATGCAGCATAAGGATTGGTTTGAAAAGGGCTCGGGTTGTTATCCTTCTTTGGAAGTAACAGATGGTACGACCTCTAGAAGAAATGGAGAAGGAAGGTGACCATAATATCAATCCAATCTTCAGCTGTAATATTACAAAACTATTATACATAGGTGGCCAGGTCGTAAATGAACAGATTATTCAGCCATGTTTCATTTTACGGCCTTGAATTCTTAGACACAACTTAAAATACAGTTGTACTAAACATATTCACGTCATTTTGAAAAGTACAATCAATTCATTGTACTCGTCTGAAAATGCTATAAATGGCCCTTAAATTCATGTTCATAAGACAAGGTATGCATCAGTGTCAATACGAGCCAGAGCCCTGAGTCCCCTGACTGCCTGAGCAATACATAATTGCTGGTATGCATACAAGTCGAACAGAAAGCCTTAAAGAATAAACCACTTGGACAGAGCCCATAGGAGCACCATTCTCATCAGTCATCACTAACTTCGTTACACCATCTAAATTAATTACTAGACAAGGAACAGGTGAAAATTTGAGAAGTAAATCATTATGTTTGTAAGCGTGTCCGGAATTTAAAACGAAACAACAAAACCCAGAAAATGTTTAACAACTTACAAAACCAGCCAACAATTTGCGCACACTTGAACCTCCCTGTTCAGCTACACAGCTTAACTGTCCGAGTACCGAAACATAATCTGAAACGATTTACTGCTGAGGAGCAACCAATCAAAGCTCGCGTGCATGATTGTGCGGGTGCAAAAAAAATGATGTTTACCCGCATTGCAATCACAAACAAGATAAACTAGCAAGTAGGAACCTAATTACCCAAATCAAACAAACAACATCACGTCATGGCACGCGCTTCGATCCTATTCTCGCACAGAGATCAAACAGTTCATCCACAAGAAGGGCAACAATAATTACAAGCGAATTTGGATAGCACCAAGCCACCTCCAGATCGCGACCACTCCTCGCATTGGGCCCTAAGTACCCAACCAACCTACCAAATCAGTCAAGCCTCCACATCACCCGACCACATCCCGGCAAACTACGCATCCGAACCAAACCATGGACCAACCGAACGAGCAACCGAATCGAGAAGAAAGTGCGGGATCTCGTGATCTGACCTGGGGCACGAACATCCGCGGCGAGAGGGAGCGGCTGGGGCTCCCGGGCGGCGATCCAGCCCCTCCGCTGCCCCTGACGACGCCCACCGAGCACGCGCGCCGCACGTGGTTGCCACCTCCCCCGTATGGCGGGAAGCCGCGCTCCGACGACCGGACCGACGAGTCCCCGCCGCCGTCCTCGACGTCGGCGGCGTCCCCCTCCCCTGCTGTGGCGGCGTCCTCCTCCCTCCCGCTCGCGTTTCCCATGTCTCCTCCCCTCCCCCCTCCTCCTCCTCCCCAAACCCCACGGCGGCGATGAGGCGGCAAAATTACGGAAGTGCCACTCGGCGCTGTGCCGCTGCTGTTGCGTTGCGCGAGAAGGGGAAGAAGAGAGGGAAGGGTGGTTGCGGAGCTCGTCTTTTATAAGATCGGACTCCCCGTTGGCTCGTAATTAAGCGCGTGCCACTGCCCCTGCCCGGGAAGCGTGGCGCGCCCCGTGCACCCGGTGCTCGTGGGTTGCACCGTCACTGTCGCGTGGGGCCGACGTGGCCTGATCGGTCAGTGGAGCAGGAGGGTTTAGCGTACGGAGGATGGGCGCCGCGCGTGTAGATGAGATATACGGTGACGTGGAGTGGGACCGGGTCACGGCTCGCACGTTGGAGGAGGGGGTAATCTGGGTCGGGTGCCAACTTCCGAGACCCGGAACCCGGCATCAGTGGTTGCCACTTGCAGTCTCATTGGATGGCTTCACTCTTCGATACAAAGTAGCATGTTATCCTGACTATCCCCGAGTTCAACAATCATGAAAGGGATTTTTTTTTTCTTTGTGTTTTAAGAAACATGAGAAAGGGTTACTCTTGTAGCGATAAGAGTTAGTCCTTTAGGCTGTTTGGTTGCCGGGAATTCGTGAGAGGCTAGTGTTTGTTATTGAGTAGGAGTATTTTGTACGGGATCTTTTCGATTTGGGAAAATGAGCTCACTAGCATTTCTATAGTTGGTATTTAGAAAAATAACATCCAAATCGAGTTCGATCGTAAAATAATACTGCAAACAACTGAAATTCTTAAAAATGATACTATCATCACTTTGACAGTATAGTTAGTGTGTAAAAAGATACATTTGTGCTCATTCTCTTTCCTTTTTATTTTATTTTATTTTTCTTTGACCTAGTCATCGGCGCCTCCCTCCTCCTCCACGTTGCAACCTTCCCCTTCCCCATGCCACCGCCTCCCCTTCCCCTGGGCGTCGCCCCTCCATCCTCACCAGGGCGATGGACTGTGTGGTATCGTTCACCTCGGCTTGTGGCAGCGGCGGCGACGACGACGATGATCCATGCCACGGCTGGTACGTTTACGCCAGCTTCGACTTCGTCCGGCACCACTAGGGCTACGACAACTCGACACGAGATGATGCCATGAGTAGGAGCAGCGCGACCGTGGGAGAGCAGCTCCAGTTCAATGTTGGCGATGTTGGACTTCAAGGAGTTGGGGTTTTTGCTCACTTGGTCATGGGAGAGGTATACAAAGAGACAATTTGGACGATGGGGCCTTGCGAAGCCCGAATTTAGATGAATTTTAGCAGCGGGCCGAGTGGGCAGTGATGGCTTACCGTGGCCGAGGACGACGATGGAGCTACGACAGGGGGAAATAGCCACTAGAGGGTGTCTTGGGGTGCCATGCGAAACTGTTGTGCCGCATCTGCTATTTTATAGCAGCACAGAGGTGGTATCTGGGCGAGGGCGGCGACGCGGGGTGGCTGAGCTGGTGGCGCGTGCAATGCGATCGAAGCAGGAGGTGGCAGATCTTAGTAAGGTGGACTAGAGCAAGCAGCGTGTGGCAATGACGAAGCGTCAGCGCGTGCATCATGAAGTCACCGTGGTCAAGTTTGGCGCGGCGCGGCGTGCTCTTGCAGTGGTGAGGCGAGGGCTGGGGCGCGGGGTGTGTGCGTGGTGGTGGCGACGGCAGTGCGCAGACAATGCATGTGGTGGCAAGCTTGAGGTTGTGGCGGAGGCGGGGAACGTGGCGAGGTAGAGGTGGCGAACGCACTCTACCCAAGCAGGATGAAGAGATGCCACACCAAAAGGGATAAAACGAGCATTAAAATTGTATTATCTCACATCATACATCCTTGCTGTTAAAGATGGATGTAAAATGTGATGGTAGTGCTATTTTCAAGATTTCTGGTTGTTCGTTGTGTCATTTTACGCTGAGCGCTATTTGGATGTTATTTCTCTTAATACCAACGATTGGAGTGCCCCTGAGTTAATTTTTCCTTTGGATTTTGCTCATAGCATCAATGTTTCTTTCCATCTATTCTTTAGAGACCAATGTATTTTTTTGGCGACGAGAGAGCAATGGATTTTTGTGCTTGTAAATATGTCGTGAAATAATATGTGCGATGACAACGGTGTTATAGTATTAAGCAGAATTACTACTGTAATAGAGTAGCTATGATATGTAGTATCACAGACAAAAATGAAAAGTTTAAGACCAAAATAAAACCAAACCAGGCCTTTGAAAATTAAACAAAACTATACAACTCTAGGACGAAATTGAACATGTCTGAAATGTTCGGGGATAGATCCTACCCAATCTCTCTTTGTTCTCTTCCCCTTGGTGTTCTTTTTGGATCACACATGCGCCTCTCTCTCTCTTACTGAACTAAATTTGGATCGTTGAAAGTGGATCTTTGTACCCAGAAATTGGTGGTTGTCCAATTCGAGTATTTGTCGTGTCAGGATTTTTGTCTAGTCGTCGGGCTTGCAAGTCCCAACATTTTGAATTCATTGCATCCATCTAGAATTTTCTTGCTAATGCTTTGAAAACGCACACACGCATACACCACCACGCACGGCACACACGAGTACATCTTTTAGCACACACATAAAAAGACAGATGCCGGGAATAAATCCGTAACCTTACAAAATTATGATTGAAAGCGTACTCACATGTGCGTAAATGTGAGTAACATGATTTAAACCATAGTAGGTGGAGTTATTATACATCCACAACTCCACAAAGAGATGCTCCCATCTCATCGAGAGGTTGGATTACTATTTCAAGCCAAAATGATTTGCGTTACTGAGTTCTGAGCTTTAGTAAATACTCCGGTCATTATAGGAGCACTACTTAATTATGCGTTCCTTGACATGAAAATGGCACTAAGCATCAACATGCCATCCATCTCTAGTCCTCCTCCTTATTCCCATTTTTTATTTTCTAATTATTTGGACAAACGAATGCAACCACGCCCCTTGGATCCACGTATTATTAAAAAAAATGAAGTTACTACTAAACCTCACCTTTTTTTAATCGTTTTGGAATCTGAAGAAGGGGCAAAAACAAAGGGGGGATTAGATCAGTACCTTTTGACTTGGGCGTAATTAAGCACCGGCGAATACTATCTCGGAGGCCTGAACAAAAGACTGAATAATCTGTTAATCACCAGCGATGCATAAACCTAACAACAGTACAGTGGTTGGGAGCCCATCCATGTGAGAAGATAGTACTTAATCATGGAGAGGTACCGGAAAAAGAAAAAGAGAAACGTCACGGTCTAGGTTGCCTTCATTAGCTTGTTTGCAGTGTATGCGTCCCTTTTCTTCTCCCTTTCTTTCCGAGAGGACAAGTAGATGCAGCCTGGCCTGGCAGGGCTAGATTGTTGTTGGTTGCTGATGATAAGAGTGATAGTACGCTTGCAGCGATAAGAAGCAAGTCAACTGTGGCATCGCGAGGATTAATTATATTTACTGCAATGAGTTTAATAGTGCTGCCTTGGAATAGACAGATCAACAACTCGTCTCAGGGCTACAGGTTCGCATTCTTTCCCTCCTTTTTTTCTGCCGGATTTGCAGGAGAAGAGCAGGGGATTATAACTGGAGCAAGATCGTGCGCGGGGGCAAAAAGACGTGTATTCTTCAAGGCAACAGTACAAACACGTGGTTCATGTTGACATTCGGTGGTAATAGTTTACTGTGGAGTCCGTGGAGTATCACACTCATCCTGGTTCTGCACCTCGATTATGTTAAACACTGGGCCAGATTCCTAATTGAGAGCAAGAGAGCAACTTTCCAAAAAAAAAAAAAGAGTATCCTCAGGATCCCATGACCCATCTATGGGCCAGGCTTTGTGCAGAAGCTGGGCTAAATTATTCATGTAAGCATGGTCACAGGAAGGCCGGTTTCCGAAATGAATCGAATTCTACGGTTAGTGTTAACAAATTGGGCCTAATTAGAATCCACTAAACAAAAAAAACGCAATATATTTCATTGTAAATCCGCCGATCAACCTCTAGAGGAAGGGCTTGAACTATACGCTCTAACCAACTGAACTCAAGTAAACAGCACAAGAGATGTAGCTTGCGACGACATGACGATGCATTACAGGGTGGTTTTGGGTTTGACTCGAAATGGTCCAAGTATCATTTGTTAGTTCAGACCATAAGACGTGCCTACAGTTTGGCGAACGAACCTCGGCCTGTTAGTGACATATTGGATGATATTTTTCAACTTGATGATCTTTGCGATGGTACTGAGTAATATTGCCCTTTTTTTAACGCCCATAGGCCGATTCGAGTGGTAGTCAGGGCTCAGGACAAAGAGGGTCCATTTGCTTGGTGATTTGGGTAGATTTTTTTTTTCTGAGAGGAGATTTGGGTAGAATTACCTTCTCACGATCACAATACACTGTATTAGGTATCTCTTTAGAAAGCTTATGATAGTTTTTGTACTTAGGATGTTAATTTATAAAATTTCGCAGATGGTAACTTAGATTTTAGAACTTTGGCTAGTAATTTCTTAAAATTATATATGGTAACTTAGGTCGCAAGTGATGATAACTTTTAAATTTTATTTTCTTACATTAAAAATACTAAGGTTAGTTTTTGAACTAGGGTGGTAACTTTAAATATGCAGATGATAAATTAGGATCCAACTGGTGGTAAGTTTTGAATGTTTGACTTTTTTTTTGTTAAAAGCGATGGTACAACAAAAATTCAGAAATTAGGACGGTGGTTTGTTAAAACTGCATATGATAACTTAGGGCGCAGCTAATGGTAACATAACTGCAACTTATGGTAACTTTTGAACTTTTAAATATTAATATAAATGATGTAATTTTGAAGTTTTAGGATGATAATTTCCTAAAATTGTAACGATTATTTAGGATGCATTTGATGGTAAATAAATTTAATTTTTAATTAAAAATACAAATGTTAAATTTTGAACTCAAGGTTGTAACTTGTTAAAACTGCAGATTATAAATTAGGATCCAACTGATGGTAAGTTTTGAATGTTTGAGCTTTTTTTTGTTAAAAGAGATGGTACCACACAAATTCAGAAATGGTAATTTGTTAAAAGTGCAGATGATAACTTAGGGTGCAGCTAATGGTAACATAACTGCAACTTATGTTAACTTTTGAACTTCTAATATCCACAGAAAAGATGGTAATTTTAAAATTTTAGGATGATAATTTCTTAAAATTGTAACGATAATTTAGGATGCAACTGATAGTAAAATTTGATCTTTTTTACGCATACTAAAAAGGTAAATTCTCAACTTAAATATTACCATTCACTAAAAGTGCAGATGATGTTTTTACGCATACTAAATGGAATGGTTTTTTTTTTGTTTTGTTTTTGTGTGTGTGTGTGTTGGTGCAAGCCATTTTTTTAGTGGACTAAGTGGTTTTGTGGGCAAATGCTCGCGTGGGGTCACGTCTCCGATCGCAGCCCAAAAAAGATCAGTGGTCTATAGCGCATCTAGAGCGCCGTAGTCGCGTCCTTTTTTCCCGGCCGATTCAATCAGACTTCAGTTAATGTTGATGGACGCGCGGAGAGACCAAAGTGTATAAATAAGGATAAAATTGGATTTACTACAACGGATTTGCTATTTTTCAAGCGCCTAAATTTTTTTAATTTTTCAGTCAATTCTGTGGACCGTTTGATCTGTTTTGTGATCTGTGCTTTGCATGTTCAGGTTACCGGGCTCGGTTTTGCTGCTATCGGCTGCGGTTTCTTTTATGAACCCGACCCGCACGTTTTCCATCATTTCAGTTCCTCAGTACGCACGTTGCTTGTTTCTGCCTTGAGAGAGGAGAGGGGAGAAACTGAAGGGGATAGAAGTGAAGGCGACATCCCCGGCGAGCAGCGGATCCGCGGTAATCTCCGGCGAGCGGCCCCCGGCCATGTTTTCCTGGCGTCCAGTGGCTCTACTCTTTCTCTCCCCCTCGACCGGCTGTGGATTTGTCCAGCGACTCTTCTAGATCTGTCCGAGGCGCTCACCCTTTGGTTGCGTTTTTTTCTCATCCCCCCAGAGTTCTGGGAAGTCTTCGGTGCTAGATGTCGGGAGGGACTTCCTGCCTCATAGATCTGGTAGTGCCGTCGCTAGATGGCGTGTTTTTTTGTGCGCCATTTGATTTGGATCGGCTTGGGTAGTGAGGTATTAATTCGCATCCTTGTGGGTTTGATTAGGGATTGTGACAAGGAGGCCTCTAGTGTTGTAGCCGCACAAGGCGGATGGTGGGCGAGAGTACGCCGAGTTCCTCCACGCCTGCATGGAAGAGATTTTCGACTTGATAAGGGACCAATGCTCTCTTTGTGCTTTCACCCAATGACTTGCTTGGTTTCTTCTATTCCAATGATTAGAGTTAGTAGTGTGCAAAGATGTCTTGATTGCAATGATTAGACTAATCCAGAGAGGTATATATGAAACATTATGCATTCCCTATTTATATTCAAGATAATGAATATTTCTATCAATCTACTAAGAAGCATGTATACAATTAGCATAAACACTGTGCTACTCTGTCGTGAGATGTTATTAGGTACTTAGCTTTGTATGTACGTATCGAGAATTTTATCAGTTCCCATGTGTGTCTCTCTGTCCATATCTCTGCGTGTGTTCCTCTCTATATGTCCTCCCCCTTCTGCAGTTCTGCTATTGGGATATGAACCACTAGAGGAGCATGAGAAAAAAACTGAAGGACTAGAAGTTGGGGAGGGTAGAATGCAGCATAACACGCATTCAAACATTCTTACTTGTGTGGGGTAGTCTGTATTAAATACCACTTTGTTTTGTGGGGGCTCAATCTAACGCCAAAACTCTTTTGTAATGGAAGTTCCTCTTTAGTTCAAAATGGGGTGTCACCCTCTGTGTGTGGGGTGCAACTCCGTATTCTTCAGGTGTAAGGTTGACATTTAGCTTTTCTATACGACGTAGATACTAGTATGGTGCACTTGGCTTCGAAATTAAAGAAGCACCATACGTTGATGGTGCACTTGGCTTCAAAATTAAAGAACAGCAGCTTACCTCACTGACCATAGACCACAACTATTCTTCTCTACAACAGTACGGAGGGATGAGCAATTCTGGTGTCATTGCCATTTCACATGTATTTGTAATAGTTTCCGCCTTGTAACTTCCTCTACATATTTCAGGAGTAGCAAATATGCTAAAGACAGATACAGAGAACGGTATCAGTGGAGATGATTCAGATTCGATGGCAAGAAAAAATGCATTTGGTTCAAATACATACCCCCGTAAGAAAGGAAGAAACTTCTTGGTATGCTAAGGATTCTTTTATATTTGTGTGGCATAATTGCTCTCTTTTCTCTAGGATGCTCACTCTTAGTGTATTGCCACTTTTATTTAGGCTTTCATGTGGGTTGCTTGACACTCGTCATCCTTATGGTTGTTGCTGCTATTTCACTGGCCTTGTTGGGTGTCTCACAAGTTAAAATTTATCTCTTGGGGGAACAACGATATGTATATCATCATCTTTCTTTCTTTTTGACTAAGATTTGCAACTTTTAGTTGTATGTTTATCATAGAAGAAACATATTACCAATCAAATATTGGTTGCATTTGAATTAATCATGCAGTGTATATGTTGCATATCATTATAACTAAACTTCCAGTATCATGTGATTTGCAATTTTAGTATATTGTTTGTGCAAGTTTCTAATTTCCATGTTGTAATATATTCATTTTAATATTAGTCACTACTGGTACCCATTGTTCAGCTTAGCTTTGCATTTAATTGCAGGACTTTTGGTTTATGCTATGTGTTGACCTATGTATTCAGCAGTTTATTTTGTCTCATTTGACTTATATTTTATGTTAGGGTTCACCTAGTTCAAGACATTTCTGTCCTCCTTAGTTAAATTTGATTATTTAGAAATTGGCTTTTGTGTTTTGTAAGGGTTCACCTAGTTCAAGACCTTTCTATCCTTCTACCTATGTTCCTTTTTATTTTTGTACTTCATGGTGGTTGTCGTGATGATTTTTGGTGAATTGGAGATGTAGAGATGATATCAGTGTTCAGTTCTTACTATCATTGTTTGGTTTCTTCTTGCATATTTTCTTTCTTTTCTGTTGATTTTAGGTGCATTTTTTTCATTTGGTGAACACAGTACAGTAGGATCTTGGAAGCAAGGTTTGTGCTCATTAGTGTTAGTTTGGTGACCCTATCTGTCAGGTTTATCATGTTTCTTTTCTACTGCTAGTTGAGGTTGAGGTTGGACTAAAAGTCATGATTAGTACTGAGATCTGAGTTTGTCTCTTTTTCGTCTACGATGTTTCTTCAAGTGCTTGTATTCATTCTACACTATTGGGAATTTGGGATAATGTACCAACATTTAAACTTCTCTAGTTACTTTCAAGTCAAGCTAAAACCAAGGGTTACAGTTATGCTACATTCTGAATTTGTGATACTAGCTAACCTGTATCATGTCTTTTCTTTCTTTGTTTTTTCAGGTCAATTTGGAGGTTAAGGTGGTTTGCAGCTCATGCATTGGGAGAGCCCTAACCTAGAAATCTGCATTGACTGATGTAGACTTCCTTATTGTTGGAAGATCAAGAAGTACATATCACGGTATCTCCTCTGTTCATAATTGTTTTTGTCTGCTATTGCTTCCTGATTTTATAGTATTTCTAATTTGGTGCATATCAGGTGGAAAAGCATTATGATATCCTGCATATTAGAAATGACCGTGGAAATAACCCATGAATATTACTATGGAAATAACCTATGAAAGAATCCTGCCAGATAAAAACTTGCATACAAATCTAATTAAATTTGCAGTGTCAAGTACTGTGCAATTTAAGTACAAATTGCATGCAAATTGTAGCTATATTTACCTCTACATTATACTTTACTTTGTTTTTCTTTGCAAGCCTTGTTGCATTGCACTGATATTTTTTCTTCAAGATTGGTAGCACATACTTGCTCTCGTGTATAAAGTTGCATAGTAGTTGTGCATTATTTGCGGTACTTCTTTACATCATTTTTAATATTATCTATCTGTATTTGAAATTTGTTGTAAAGCAAAGTTCAGATTGGATGCGTACATTAGGATTAAGAATTTAATAGTTTTTTGCCATGCATTGGCTAGTAAGAAAACTTTGATTTAGTTAATTCAGAGTTCAGATTTAAGTATGCACGTTTTTGTCTTGCAGAAAATATTGCATTTGTTGCTGTGTTTGTAGGGGTTCACAGAGGTTAGGATTTTTGTTTAGGTTAGAATAATTCTTTTGTCTCTATCATTTGTATGGGTTCACCAAGGCTAGCTGATTTTGTCTGGCCTAGAATAATTCTTTTGTCTCCGTCTTTTGTGTCAGTTTCTTTGTAGGGCTCAGCTAGCCAGATAAAAAAGCAAAGTACATATATCCCTTTGGAAAT
Source organism: Phyllostachys edulis (assembly GCA_036346405.1). Taxonomy (NCBI): domain Eukaryota; kingdom Viridiplantae; phylum Streptophyta; class Magnoliopsida; order Poales; family Poaceae; genus Phyllostachys; species Phyllostachys edulis. Next base: position 57,934,039 of record CM070549.1, on the reverse strand, counting down.
TCCATCTAGTTAAAGAAGCCACACATCACTATTGTTAAAATTTTAGTGTTTAGCAATGTGCAATCTTAGTACATCTTTCCTTTTTTTTGTTAGTCTATATGAAACAACTTCTTTAAGTTGTAGTAATGTTTGTTTTTAAAAGAAATTTCACAGTAGTGCTGTGATTGAATTGTGACTTTTTTCTTTGTTTGGTTACAGAGATTGCTTGTGAGGAGGTGACGGCTTGCTCCAAATTGTGTAGATCGAACGCGTGGTACTCATCCCATCTGAAAATCTTCTCTTACTCCATCTGTCTTTTTTGTTTAGTCCCCTCATGAGATCGAGGTTTACATTGAGGAGGGCCAGTTTCATGGTTTTACCAGTGCATTTTTATGCTTGCTGCTACATCCTTTGGAAATACATGCTAGAGATAAGTTTTCATATCATTTTAGTTAAAAACTTCTTTGGTAGGTAATATGCAATTTCAGAAGAGAGCTTCTGTGTAATTTATATTTTAGATCTGCTGTCAAGTGTTGTACTTATCAATATTTCAGTTGATATTTTGGTTGATGCTATTTACCAAATGATACAAATGACCCAATGTGATAATATAGGCGAATTATTGCTCATAGATGCAAGACATGAATTAATATTGGTGTGGGGCCAATGAGTTGATTCTTGCAAGTAGTACAATTAGGAACTGATGTTACATGTTCTGCCCATATGCTACTTATACCACTTCTTTGATGTGTTGCAGAGGTTACCATGCTGCTCAAATGGTGACAATACTATATGACAAATGATCATGTCAGATATTTCTCTTTCACTTAGCGTCCACTTAGTACGCTAATATATTTTTCTTTGGTTAGTTTGTAAACAAACACCATTGACTGCATGTTGTTCAGTTTGTCAAACTTAGTATCTTGCATGTTGTCCACATATCTCTGGCTTGGTAGGTATACAGATCGTCAATCCTGCTGATTGTCATGAACCTCTGGTTCTTTTTTCAAATGCGGGTGTTTTGTACTTCACTTGTCGACATAGCTACAATCGATGTCTGCAATTTGAAACTTGCACCACTGTTTAGTATATGTTGCAGTGTCAGGTCATGTGCAATTTATTCCTTGCATGTGTGCAATTTTGTGAGTGTCATGTTAACATCTCTTATTTGCATGTTGTGGTCTCTGCATATTTGTTTCCTATTTTTACTTTTGAAGTTTGCATTCCCACCTCTCTTATTCCTCCTTGTTCACCATGGTTTGTGATTGCCATTGTTCTTGGTATTATCCGCTCAATGTTTTCATCATTATAGGTGTTACAAGACCATGGAAATAACATATGAACAATTACATGGAGTTAACCTATGAAAACTTGAAAATATCATATCATGTGAAAACTTACATATTATATAAATTGAACTTTTGGTTCCATGTAATGTGTAATTTTAGTATTATAGAAGTGCAATTCCCATGCTGGCCTGATTTAACATGTTCCTTTTCAATAGAAATGCAGTGTGGTCCAGTGTAAGTATATTAGAAGTTCTATTATTGTCTGTAAGCTTATTTGTTGTAATGTTATTGCAATAAATGAGAGTAATCTTGTTTACCTCGATCTTTTTTTATTGTGTTCCTCTCAGTTGCCTCTATGTAGATTTCATTGATATAATGATATTTTTTGGGGACACCTATATGGCAAAACATCAGCAGTGCACATTAGTATTATACTGAGCATATGAGAGAAACCTCCTTGATAATCTGTATCTGTATTATTTTTTGTATCCTGCAGAGGTTTACCTAGGATTTGTTTAGTTTTTCCTCTGTCTTTTGTTGAGGTCCACCAAGGTTCCTTATGTCTTTGTCTAGGTTAAACTAAATTTTGTCATTTCTAAATCATACTTGAGATCACAAAGGTTTCATGCAGATTATTGATGTGACATTGACAGCTCCCAGATTTGATTGCATCCTTTATTTTTTTTTCTTTTTTGTGGATGACAAATTACTTGGTTTTCTATCTGTATGAATTATGAAACTTGACATTTTTTATATCAAAACTAGCACATAAATATGTACACTGAAAGTTTATAATTGTTTCATGTAGATTTATTACTGTCATAGCCCATAATTTATCTAAACTTTTGAGTTTATTTTTCTTTGTATATCAAAACTTCAGGCATATCTATTTGTGTTCTAGCTTGGAATGGAGATTTCTTATGAAAACTTGCATAGAAGTTTAACTAAACTTTTAGTGATAGGCATTGTGCAAGTTTAGATAAAATTATGTGCAAATTTTCATATATGTGTTCATATAAATTTATGTGTATGTTTTAGTTTATGTTTTATGTCTTAATCATTTGTAAGGGTTCATAAATAATTGGTTATATTTTATCTAGGTTTCACAAATAATTGGTTATATTCTATCTAGTTCACAAATAACATGGTTGTTTCATGGAAATTTTTCTTGGTTTTGACCTGGATTTTTTTTTGTGAATTTTTCGAATGGTTTACATGGTCTTTGATCTGTTTTGTTTAGATGGGCCTTTCTTTTTCTTCGTAAAAAGTCTAGGCCTTATTATTTGCTCTTTTATTGGGCCTTGATATTTGTTTTGGCCTTGTATGCACAAAATGAAAATTCTGGGCCTGATAACCAGAAACAGCCCAACCCATTCAAAAACAGCACATGCAATCAGTGAAACACAACCCACAACAAACGGGCCAAAAAACAGGTCTATATTTTGAATTTTGGACCCGTTAACACAAACAATAACACAGATCTGTTTTGTCTCGTGACATGTACCGAATCTTTCTACCGTTGGATGCAAATCTAAAGGTGCAAAAAAGTGACTGAAAAATAATAAATTTTCAGGCAACTTACACATAGACAGTCCCTTACTACAAATGAAAGGAAAGCTGAATATATGCACGAATCGTGCTTATCTGTTTCGTTTTACACTCTTGACTCTTGAGCAATCAATGCAAAACAGAATAGAATTCACAGTAAAATATACTTTCAAGTTAGATCCTGCTGCAAATATCTTTACTACTTAAAAAGACTGTAGTGACGGTGAGTGATGCGTTTCTTCTTCTTCTCCCTCTCTCACAAACCATCCGCGCCGACAGGTGGGACTAGTGTGCGCGCGCCCTCTCTATCCCCGCGCGCTCCATATCTTCTCACCCCTTCCGCCAACTTCTGGACCCTCATCACGCGTCCCCGCATCTTCTTCGTCCTCTCTCCTATGGCGATTTCTCTGCGTGCCAAGTCCTCCCCATCACGATTCCTCAGTTTGCCGCTCCACCCCGCCACCAACACCGCCCTCGTGTATGCCCTCTACCCTCAATGTCGTGTTTGTCATCGCCGTCAAAGCATCGCAACACAGTGCTCGCCACCCTCACGCCATTCCTCGACCCACACCGTCGCAGTTGTTTCCCATACTCCACAATCGAGTTCGAGCTCCTCCGTCTTTGCCACCATGAAGTTGGCAGGCTCCGCGAAGCTTTAGGCTCACGAGTCCAAATCAGCCCGACGACTCGTTGTTTCACTGCCCACCAGTCGCTCGATGAAATGCCTTGCTCATTATTTTCTTATCTGATCGCTCTCACCTCTCCTCAAAATCTAATCCCACTCTCGCTCTCCTTTCTCACAATAGCAGAAAGCATGCGACGGTCAAAGTGAGGCGGCATAGCCGACGGCGTCGGCAAAAGAAAGCCGAGGACGAGGACATATGGCGCATGACGCTGGTGGTGGCAAGGCGAAGGCCACGCGCGACACAAGCACAACAAGCCGAGGGCCAGTGCGTCCGGTCGGGCGCGCCAAGCAGCGACATGAAGAGCCAAAGGCGACGAATCGACAAGCTTATTGTGAGATCGACCGCGCAAGCAGAAGCGAGCCAAAAGCCAAAGGCAGACGCAACTGATAGGCTTACTGTGAGATACGACTTCCCTCTCCCTGTCTTTACCTCTTTGTGTGGGCATGTGATACGTCCATATTCGGTCGGGTTAGCTCTCAATAGTCCGGTTGTGAAAAATTAGGAATTGTTAATTTCACTGGCCCCTGCGATGATTGTGTATTTGTTTCCAATTTGGATTGAAACGATACAAAAGCTAACATGACATTAATTCATTAACTCATGGAAGTTTGATTCCAACAAGCTAATCTTACTTAATACTAAAAACGTTTGATGAAATATTTATTGAGACGATGTGTGCGAGCAATTCGAATGACGCTTGTGGCAGCCAAGAGATGCATATGAAATTTAAATGCCTTGAACACAAGCTAGTAGAAGAAAACGATGTCCATGACTCAAATATCAGTGCTTGCCACCAAGGTCTTCAACAACCGAATTTGTTCAGTGATATAAAAATGAATGCTTTGCATGTCTGATTGCCACCACTAGTAAATGTGATGACGCATTTGGTGTATTTTCATAACTGTATCATATTTGTTGGTGATTCATACAATCATACCTTCCAATTAGCACGACACCTAATACAATCTTTCGCATATCTGCTAATTGGTTAACTATGCCTTTCACAAATTTGTATAACCTTTCAATATATGCTTTTTATCCGTAGCAACGCACAGGCATTCAGCTAGTATGTTCAAAAGAAGCTTAAGCCTTAAGCCAAGTGACAATTACAGGGATCGATTAAAAGTATTCGACGCTCGCGTTTGCACAATTAAAGAACTAGAAGATGTAAGACTGAACATCCATGACCTCGTCGATAGGTAGCAGAAGTGCACGCGTAGAGTGGTTTTTAAGAAGTTCGTGGTATCATTTGACAACAGCTCACACCGATTGATTGGGCAAAGGCTAGGTTTACATATCTCATCTCAGCAGCATCGGTCTCCTCTTCTCCTTAAACAGTACACTGCGTACTACTTGTATTAATTAAGATGCGGCGAATTAGCTCTTCCATCCGTACGTTCTGGACGGAGTCTGTCGTGGCTCGTCGGTGCCTCCATTTCTGACCGGTCACTGCCCTCATAACAAAAACAAATGCTCCAAGATCCAGCGCATAGGTTGATCGATCTACGTACCTTTCGTTTCATACACATGAATACATGATAGTACATCCATCATCCATGTATATATACATACAGCTGCTCACAATAAGAAGCATATGCTACACGCATACACGCAAGAGCAGAGCACATCGATGCCGGCCGGAAAAGGAGAACAAAAAACATATTGAAAGAGCAAAAATACGCACACCTCTCGTATTAACATCATAATTATAGGAAGTACAAGGCGATCGAACACAAGAACATGCAAGAAGCAGCATGCACGCACAAATCTTACACATAGACAGTAGTATATTTGTATGGATGCATGGTGGCATGTAGAACCGGAACAAGCAAACTCGGTCCGATCCTACCAGTAGTCTTGGCCGTATAGCAAGCTCCCGGCCGTTTGATCGTACATGCTCTGGAACAACGGCGGCGCGGCCACGCCTGCCGCGTAGTCCGCCGCCCGTCCCGCTCCGTGGTTCGCCGTCGCCATCGTGGGCGGCACAGCGTGGTCTCCGCCCGCCGTCGCCGCCGTGGGCGAGGCGCGCCCGAACGAGGAGTATGACGACATAGGCGCGCCCGCCACGTCGTGGTCGGCGATGTTGGAGTCGCGGCCGGTGAGCTCCTGCACGACGGCGCGGAACTCCTCGGCGCTGGCGGTGAGCTTCATGGGGCTGGAGATGTACACCACCTTGATCCCCTTCCCGCCGCTGCCCTTCCCCTTCCCCCCGGCCTTGCCGTGGCCGACGTGATGGTGCACCGGCGGCTTGGAGATGCCGTTGTGCTGCCCGTGATGCACGCTCAGCTTGTCCATCTTATCTCCGCTAGCTCTTGTGTGGGCGTGGTGAACGCGAATAGACGCGAGCAAAAGGACGACGTCGTCTTGATGAAGCGGAACAATCAATCAATCAACCAACCAACGAATCCATCCAAATTAAGCAGCTGGTTTAGCTCGAGATCGATGAGGAGGCGGGGGATTTCCGCGCGCCTTATATAGGGCGCGCCCCGCCGCAAGATTACAAGGGCGGTGGGGTGGGTTCCGGGAATCTGCAAAATAGTAGTATTATAGTTTCTGGAGCGAATTGAGGCATATGGAGCTTTTATTAGCTTGGAGGCGCGAGTACGGTCGTAGGGTGTGACGACTGACGGTTTCTTGTTATCCTTGCTTATTTATTATTATTATTATTATTTTGCAGTAGTACTTGGGAAAGTTGTTGAGATCGACGACCTGCACGATAATCGTTAGAGTGAGTGAGAGAGAGAGAGAAGGTTCCTGGAAAAAAAGGGCGCGGGAGATTTTGACGTGGATGCGACCATTTGATTACTTTTTTGTACGGGACTGTTTACTTGTGCCTAAGCAGCTTGGGGTTTGGAGGGGTGCATTGCATGGATGTATTGTCGCCTTAGAACCCCACCAGAGTCGTCAGTCTTCCAGTCCACGTGCGGCTCCACGGAGAAATTTTTTGTTGGCTTGGACGTCGTGGCGAGATCGAGATGCGTTTCTGTTTTTGTGTGCGGGGATGCCTGGGTTCACATAATCTTCTCACCATCACCGGTGATGTGATACCCATCACCAGTAATAACACGCTCCTAGCTACTAGATGACCACGTATCATCCATAGCTCGTCTTCAATGCAAAGTTTCATCTCTGTCGATGCACAAGACTCAAGTTCCTCTATTAAACTTATGAAAATAATAAATGGGACAATAATACATCCAGAGACTTTATTGCCGTGAACAATGGATTTACAAAAAGAACATAAAAGAATGTTGTGTCCTTGGAGCCACACATGCCCCCTAATTTATATCTATCTAAGGGGTGACTATTAATGTTGTAACAGACGTCTCCTCGCTTCATGCATGTGTCTTCCCTGTGTCTTGAACTGTTGTGTCCTTTATCAACCGTTGTGCCTTGTCGCAACAGTTGTTAACAGCGCTCACGTGTTCAATTAAACTTTTATGTGATAAATCGTCATGACTCCTACTAGTCAGTCCGGCTCACTTTCTCAATTCCTCCGCCTCTAAAGCCTTAAGCGCATTTAATACTTGTTGCATCATATTAAATGCGGTCACTTCTGGGGTACTTCGTTTATCCTTTTGATGGCATACCATGTCTTATCATTGCCTTGTTTTTCACCTACCCTTGACCAATGTGTCTCTGAGCCTTCATGTGGTTCTCTGTTTTTCTCCTCCCTGTCTGGCTATATATAGCCCATGTATGCCTTACTTTGTCACCTTTTTCTTTATTTCCTAACTTCCCTGCTCTTGCCTAGTTTTTCTCCGAGCTTGTACTTGAAGCTTCACCAAGAAGTGCCTGAGGAAGCTATGCCACCACCTCTTCATCACCCAGAAGATCATCGGAGCCGGCGCCGCCGTTTTGCTGCCCCAGGAGTTCACTGGAGTGCCCGTGCTGTCCTCATCCACCGCGGCTATCCCTATGATCTCCTCCTTTTTCCGTCTCTTTCTTGGTTTTAGTGAGTTTCCTTGTGCCTATTCTTTTCTTGTTCATATGACCACTTTGTGTGATCGTATTCTTCTCACGACTATGTTACGTGGTCGTGTTCTTTTTACGATCACGTGAAATAGTCGTGTCTTTCTCAGGACCTCCCCCTCGGGATCCCCCTCAGGATCTCCTTTGGCAAAGACCACCTTCATGGTCTTTGTTGGCTCTTTTGCAAAGACCACCCTGGTGGTCCTTGCTGGTCTTTTTGCAAAGACCACCCTCCCAGCCATGATCGCCTCTTAGCCATATCTTGGTCTTTTTGCAAAGACCACCCTCTTTCGGGTTGGACCTCCCCTCTCGCCAAGACCTCTTGCTTTTCTAGTTTTTTTTATTGAGTTTTGCTTATGTTCTTTTGAGTCTTTTAAGTTCTTTTGTCAAGAGTTGTCTTGTTTATTTGGTTCTTTGCGTACGTGTAGATCCCGAGCTCGAGGAGTACTTGGACCCGGCAGTCTCTACCGAAGGCTCACCCCTGCTCAACAAAGGCAAGTCGCAGACCTTTGATCATGTTGAACCCAACATTTCTAAAATATGTTGTTTTACATTATCATGCATGGCTACTTTTATAAGAAATGGTTTGGGCAGTAGCTATATCCCACTTGACATTATGCCTCCTTGGATGATTGTACTCATTATGTTGACATGATCCCCTTGGACACCTTAGAATGGGTAATTTAGTTGGTATTGTTTGATAACACCAACATGGGACCGTATGTTTATGCTTGGCCATTGCTTTAGAACCGTGGGTCTTGAGAATCATGCTTCATCATTAATAATCTTGACTAATTGAACTATGGAACGGTGGTTGGTGCCACTATTGAGCAGTTGTGGTGCTGATGTCGTAGCTGTATTGATTGTGGTGCGATGCCACTCTTGTTAAAATTTGGTGTGCCAAGACCAGGGTGGTCTTTGGCCGGATTGAACCTAAAATGTTTTCACACTCAGGCAAGTGATGGTGCAGTAAAGGGGGTACCATGCGCACACTGGGTTGAGGTTGTCTTGCCTGAGTGGATTAAGGACTTAACTTTGTGATCCTTTTGAACCGGGTTTTGCCGTGCAACCACAAGACCACTTTATGGGGGTGGTCTGGGCCAAATAATTAGCAATGATTTGGTCTGGTTCTGTTGTGGTGGAAGTGTGTGCTGATTCACACTTGGCGTAAGAGGGGGCACGAATCCAGTGGGGGTTTGCGACCAACGGAAGCAAAACCTTAGCGGGTAGAACCAAGCCAGATCAGCGCTTTGTAAAGGCCTTGTCATGCTCTCTAGACTACTCGCCTTCGGAAGTGAGCAAGGGTTTCGATGGAAACCCGACCCGCTAGAGAGGTTGTGAATTGTGGGTAAAGTTGTACACCTCTGCAGAGTGAAAAATCTATTCGAATAGCCAAGTCCTTGGTCATGGGCATTGCCTGATGAAAATTGCGCAAGGGGTAGACTTTTATAAAATTTGTGGTCCACGGTGGGCTGTGGGTATCTGCGAGTGTTCTGGGTGGCTCTGAATGCTCGTGATGTCCATGGTTGGTCGTGGTGGTCTTTTGAACCCTAGGGTGGTCCAAGATGCTCCTGAGTGGGGTGCTTAGAGGAGGACTTAGGGCCCTAGGGAGGTCTTTGGGAGCTCTGGAGTTGGTGCTCCAGGGTGGTCGTGGGAGTGGTCTTGGGCGTGGGTGCGGCCAGACCTCCTACGAGTGGTCTTGGGGGTGTGTTGGTGCTCACCTCCCTCCTTTTCAATCAAATGTATCTATGTATTATTGTTTTAACTTAAGCCTTGCAATCTATTTATGTTTATTTCCTGTTAAATCTTGCTTTCTGCAAACTAACCTTACAACTCTCCTTGGCCAAGCCATTGCATGAATATTATGTGCATAATTGTTCCCTGCGATTTGCTGAGTACATTCAAACGTACTCATGGCTTTAAGCCCTCTGTTTGAGCAGTGGCCGAAGATGATCAATTCCATAGAAGCACGGACCTCTTCGAGGAGGAGTTCTTTGATGACCCAGCGTGCTAGGACGTCCTCCACTCGACAACCTGTGGGCTTGCCGGATGGCTCCTTGCGTTTTGTGTTTCTGCTGTAAAGGTTTCCTTTTGTCGGTTTTTGAAAGCCTTAGTTGGCAAACCTCTGTAAGCAACCTTGACCATAAGGTCTTTGTTTAATATATGCTAATTTGCCTGCTTCATCTTTTGTCCAGTACCGTGTGGTTGTGATTACACCTTGGCAGTTTTGTGCGAGCTAGCTCTTGTTCCTGGGACTAGCTCAGTGCACAAAGGCCAGACCTCCAGGAGGTCTTTGAGATCCCCTAGGAGGTCCTAGCGGACCTCCTCTAAGGACATACTTGGAGGACCTACCGGACCTCTCTAAGAGGTCATGGGAGACCTTTCTTAGTATTTCCCGAGAGAGTCCTCACACATTGCTTGCCTTCAATTTCAGTAGTTCAATCACGATAGACAACCTTGTGTATTCCGGTTGCAGCCAGGGAACAAAGGTCTCACCGAGTCCTCCCTTAAGCCCTCGAATTTATAAAACTCTCTCTCACTGTAGTTCTCTTCTGCATCGCGTAGCATCTGATCCAGATTGTCATCGTGCCACCTATCCTCATCAAAAGCACGATCCACATCCAAGCAAATCGTTGACTTCCTCGGCGATGTCGTCATTATCAACTTCTGGTATAATCTGCTCTTCACCGTGATTGGTCCAACATGTATACCCTTTTTTGAAACCCCTTCGAATCAAGTGCGCTTCGATCTGCGCTGCGTTGTTAAACATTTTCAGATTACCGCAATCAATGCATGTACAGTACATAAAATTTATCCCCTTCTTCAACATATCCTGCTTGCTGGCTCTTCTAAAAGCAACCACGCCATTAATGTACTCTTGACTCACACGGTTCACACTGTACATCCAGTTTCGGTCCATCTACGCTACGCATGTAACAAATTAGTGCTAAATTAGATTAATAAACCGCAAGTAGTACTCTTCCTATTTACCAAACATAATTAAATTGATTATCGATTAATTTATAGCAAACATAAAGAGTTATAGATCGTTACCCTCGGAGCTCACGACGAAAATACTAAATATCTCTCAAGAATCCTCGCCTTTCCTCCTCCCTCCTCCTCCTTCTCCTCCTTCCTCTCTCATCGGCAAGAATGGGATTCCTATTTACCAAACATACTTAAATTGATTAGCGATTAATTTATAGCAATCATAAAGGGTTATAGATTGTTACCCTCGGAGCTCACGATGAAAATACCAAATATCTCTCGAGAATCCACTCCTTCTCCTCCTTTCCTCCTCTCCTTCTCCTCCTTCCTCTCGTCATGGCAAGAATGGGAAGGACACAGTGTGGCGGCTCAAATGGGAATGGGCAGGGGCGGTCTGTCGGGACCAGGTATTTATATTGCCAGCCTATCACAGACGGTTCATGTTACAAACCGTCTGTGATAGGACCTATCACAGACGATTTTTTAATAGAACCGTCAGTGATAGTTCACATGCGGTCTTTGTTGACAACTGTCTGTGGTACCGGAGATTATCACCGACGGTTCTTTAATAGAACCGTCTGTGATAGTTCACAGACGGTCTTTGTTAAGAACCGTCTGTGATACTGGAGATTATCACAGACGGTTCTATTAAAGAACCGTCTGTGATATGTGCCTATGACAGGCGGTTAGTAACAAGAACCGTCTGTGATAGGCTGGTACCTGGCCCCGACAGACCCAACACAGATGGTTCTTGTTGAACTGCATGTGATAATTTCATCACAGACGGTTGGAACCGTCTGTGATGATGCGCCTCCTATAGCTTGTTTTGTAGTAGTGTACGTAGATCATATTTTTATTAAAGAGGAGCCTCAAGATGAACTTAGTTTGAGCTTCAACTAAAAAAATGGTTGGATTAACACTCCAGGAAGTCATTGCTTATTTTTCCCAGATTTGTTGCTCTATTGCCTATCAATCCTTCATGTATTCTCTGATTCATTTCTTTTTTTTTTCACCTCATAGGTCCTTTGTATATTTCCTATCAGTGGGATGTATTTTTCTTTTCAATTATATTGATTGACTGGTGGGATCAAACTACCGTTTCTTTCGGCTTTGTTTGTAGTCCATCGACGGTTCATTTTCTCTGCTTTTCTTATTTAGCGTCGTCTATAGATTTCCTTTTACATGCCCTGAATAGCTATGCCCAACAGTTTGTTCAGGTCCAGAGTTACTGTATCATCATATACCCTCTATCCATAGCGGTGTGCTGCATGTCATGTGTCTTCATTTCGATCGTGTAGTTTTCTGATGATCTTGCTTTAGGTTTTGATCTTTGTTGCTAGAATTTCTGTGTTAGTATGTTATCATTCCAGATAGTTTTCTGTGTTTGCTTTCGCTGGTTGTATGCACTTATCATGTTATTTCCTGTTGTATTAGTTACAAGATGTCCTCAAACAATGCCACCCTCAGCAACATGTTCTGCCTACAGTTTCGCCCAGGTATTCAATTCTAATCCTATTCTGTAACACCCCAGCTCAACATGAACCAGGAATGCTACTAAACCAACAGAACATTTCTCTAAAATTTTCAGCAGCATTTCTTTTAAAACAATGGCCATTTAAGTAGTTCAAAGCAATTAAAAGATATATGATCATGATAACATTTCTTTTAAAACATATTGAAAGAGCAAAAATACGCACACCTCTCGTATTAACATCATAATTATAGGAAGTACAAGGCGATCGAACACAAGAACAAGAAGCAGCATGCACGCACAAATCTTACACATATACAGTAGTATATTTGTATGGATGCATGGTGGCATGTAGAACCGGAACAAGCAAACGCGGTCCGATCCTACCAGTAGTCTTGGCCGTATAGCAAGCTCCCGGCCGTTTGATCGTACATGCTCTGGAACAACGGCGGCGCGGCCACGCCTGCCGCGTAGTCCGCCGCCCGTCCCGCTCCGTGGTTCGCCGTCGCCATCGTGGGCGGCACAGCGTGGGCTCCGCCCGCCGTCGCCGCCGTGGGCGAGGCGCGCCCGAACGAGGAGTATGACGACATAGGCGCGCCCGCCACGTCGTGGTCGGCGACGTTGGAGTCGCGGCCGGTGAGCTCCTGCACGACGGCGCGGAACTCCTCGGCGCTGGCGGTGAGCTTCATAGGGCTGGAGATGTACACCACCTTGATCCCCTTCCCGCCGCTGCCCTTCCCCTTCCCCCCGGCCTTGCCGTGGCCGACGTGATGGTGCACCGGCGGCTTGGAGATGCCGTTGTGCTGCCCGTGATGCACGCTCAGCTTGTCCATCTTATCTCCGCTAGCTCTTGTGTGGGCGTGGGGAACGCGAATAGACGCGAGCAAAAGGACGACGTCGTCTTGATGAAGCGGAACAATCAATCAACCAACCAACGAATCCATCCAAATTAAGCAGCTGGTTTAGCTCGAGATCGATGAGGAGGCGGGGGGATTCCTCGCGCCTTATATAGGGGCGCGCGCCGCCGCAAGATTACAAGGGCGGGTGGGTTCCGGGAATCTGCAAAATAGTAGTATTATAGTTTCGGGAGCGAATTGAGGCATATGGGGCTTTTATTAGCTTGGAGGCGCGAGTACGGTCATAAGGTGTGACGGTTTCTTGTTATCATTGCTTAGTTTTTTTTTTTTTGCAGTAGTACTTGGGAAAGTTGATCCCTTGATGGGATCGACGACCTGCAGGATGATTTTTGAGAGAGAGAGAGAGAGAGAGAGAAGGTTCCTGGAAAAAAAGGGCGCGGGATTCCTGGAAAAAAAAAGGGCGCGGGAGATTTTGACGTCGATAGGATCATTTGATTACTTTTTTTGTACGGGACTGTTTACTTGTGCCTAAGCAGCTTGGGTTTGGTGGGGTGCATTGCATGTATGTATTGTCGCCTTAGAACCCTACCAGAGTCGTCAGTCTTCCGGTCCACGTGCGGCTCCACGGAGAAATTTTTTGTTGGCTTCGACGTCGTGGCGAGATCGAGATGCGTTTCTGTTTTTGTGTGCGGGAATGCGTGGGTTCACATAATCTTTTCGCTATCACCGGTGATGTCATACCCCTTATCAGTAATGACACGCTCCTAGCTACCAGATAGCCACATATCATCCATAATTCGTCTTCAATGCAAAGTTTCATCTCTGTCGATGCACAAGACTCAAGTTCCTCTATTAAACTTATAAAAATAATAAAGAGGACAATAATACACCCAGAGACTTTATTACCGTGAACAATGGATTTACAATAAGAACGGAAAAGAATGTTGTGTCCGAGGCACACATGCCCCCTAATTTATATCTATCTAAGGGGTGACTATTAATGTTGTAATAGGGAGTCTAAGATTTTGAGAGATGTTAAGGATAACTTTGAACCTATCGCACTTCAGAGGCAACGAGTTAGCCTCGTTGGGCTCCAATTGTTGTTCGGAGTGAGCGAGCTAAGGTAAATAATCTTTTAATCTTAGATAATTTCTTAAGACATCATTGGGCTCTGTACAAAGATCCATTTCAACCTATCCCTCCTTTCACAATTGTTCAAGGATAGGGGAAGAGTTTGTAGATGAGGAGGTCTCCCTCATCAGATTAGAAAGACCTAAGACACCAGGATCTAATTTCAAGGTCTCATATGATGAAACAAGCAGTGGTGGTCTAACTTTTAGGACTACTAGTGCTTTGTTGGACATTGGAGGAGATTCTTGGTGATATGCCCTAGAGGCAATCATAGAGATGGTTGTATCACATCTATATTTATGAGTTATACAATAAATGTTATTATGTTTCTTGGATGAATTATCATTTATAAAGATTAACAAGTATGTGACTTGTTGGTGAAGCTCTTTAAATTATATGTTGTCATTCTAAATATATCCATGGTGGCATGTCACTGGTCGGGACACTAGTGGCTTATCGACCAACACATGTATTAATTGATGATCATGTTTCACCGATCATGGATATGGGGATATCGAATCAATAAGGTGAACACATGTTAGAGAACATGGTGTTGGATTGACCCACCTTGAGACACTATTGAGATTGTTAAGATTTTATGTGTCATTAGTTGGTCTCAAGCAATGAAGATGTATAATCCTTAGACCTAAGATCAGCATGGTTTCCTACATGTGTAATAGTATACTTACAGGTTGCCAAACACTACTCCGTAACTAGGTAGCTATAAAGGTAGCTTTCGGGTATGCTATGAAACATGCAGATGGATATGACTGGTCGGATATGGGATTTGCTCCTCCTAACATAACAGGAGAGATATCTCTGGGCCCCTCAATGTGGTCGAATAAAGAAAGTGCATAGCCGTATCCCTAGTGGTTGAAGAGTTCACCACATGAAGTTATCCGTCCCTAGATCAAAAAAGTATTGAACAGTCCATGGAGGACATATATCTCACCTGTAGTTCAACCATATATCGTGAGGCGAAAGGAGAATATGCAAGAAGGTCGTTTAGTCTGACCAGATATGAACTGGTCGTACATGATCACTAACTGGTCGGCGAACTAGTTGTAAGTTGTTACGAACTGGTCATGACTAAATATGGACTGATCGTATAGAGCTACGAGTTGGTCGAAAGTGATCAGGATCTGGTCGCAGATCATATTGCATAAGGTTCATCCGATATAATATCTTTGTGTATTCGGGAATCGTTATGTCTTGTTAGGAACCGCTAATGCCTTGTGGTCGAAAATGAGTTTCTGAGTTACAATCGATTACGCATGAACCTACATGGTCACATACTTAACGGGTTGGAACAAACGAGTTCGGATAGGATCCGTTTTGGGCTCTTTATAAGGGTATGCATGGGGTTGTTGGGATATAAGAGTTGTTCTGCCGAAACCCTAGCCGCCACCTCCTTGAAGGCCCTACCATGCGCGTTGTTGCTAGTACACCGGCGTACAGTGTTCCACACCTAGAAGTGTGGATACGGTTGCTTTTGTGCTGACCGAGGACGATCCATGACCTATGCAAGGAACGTGATAGGTTGCTGGAGGAGACAATCAGTGCTGAGGACGTTGGACGATAGATTATGACCACTACATCGATGCGCACAGTGTTGGATCAGGCTGCTGCAACTCTTCTTCCGCCGCACTATGCGTCTAGTGGTAATGATCTAGGATCTGTTGCTTGCGTGGCTTCCTGATTTACGTGGTAGAAATTTTGAATTGCTAGCTAGTGTAGCCGACGTGTATCCCTTCAATTCTGGCATCTCCTTCAGGTAAATGAAGTCTTTTTAATAATTATAGTCTTTTGATTCTGAACTATTATATAGACAGTAAATTTATTTCTATTTTATTTGATGAAAGTCCACCGAACACTTCTCCTGCTGCTACTGAAGTACAAGGACAAGTTGAGCAAGTTAGAGAAGCGGTATTGCCTTCTCTTATTCCACTGGACAAACAAGTTCGATAGCTTTAATAAAAGCCATGGTAGTTGAGGAGCCTTCAACGATCAATATTAAGGAGTCAACACCTGTTGTTCATGACGTGGTCGATCGAGAAGGCTCCGACCACCATTGAGGAAACGACAGCTTCCACAAGCATAGGTGTGGTCGAGGAGGCTCCAACCATTGTCAAAGAAGGGGAAGTAGCAACAACAACTGATGAAGTGGTTGAGCATGATCCTACCACTGCTGAAGCTACTGAGATAATGGTTAAAGAATCCATTGACCAAACTGTTGTTCAAGATCAAAGGCTTGAATCGATGATTTTGGTAAGTTTCTTTGCTTCTTTTTTTTTATTTAGCAGTATATTGTCCTTTATATAGAACGAGGATCTTTGACTAGGTATATATTTTCAGTCAAGAAAATTCAAAATAAAATTTTGTGTAGGGTCCTCTTAGCCATGGCCCACCTAGTACCTTAAAACAGGGTCCATTTAACCTGGTTACGCTTCCAACTAGAGAGAGAGAGAGAGAGAGAGAGAGAGAGAAATATGCTTTATTTAACATAAATGGTCGTTGACCAGTTACACCCATTGAACACCTGACGAGGATCTAATAATCCTCAATTAATTAAGTTATTTACCTATAACGTTTATAGATAATAATGTATTTTATATAACCTTCAAAGGTACCTCTTAATATTAACAACGACAGAGATCATACACACATAGTGGTCGTAAGCTATTTTGCGATCACCCTATATGGTCGTAAGTTCTTCTACGACCACCTATTAATTGTAAGTTTTACTACAATCACCCAATATGGTCATAAGTTCTTCTACGACCACCTATGGATCGTAAGTCCTACTACGATTACCTCATGGTCGTAATTCTTACTACGATCAGGTCATCTACGACCACCCTATGGTCGATAAAGCCTATAGACATCTGGGCCCAATCGACTAGGAACATTTGTGTGCTGTGTTTAATACACGCAGTAGTTAATATGTGTCGTTATTCTTGAGATAACTGCACGTATTAAACATTTGTCTATGACATAACCGCAAAGCGACGTGGGGGGATGCGTCTCTAACAATAACTACCATTAAACGTGCACATTGCATCAAATGACAAGGTACCTCTTGACGTAAACAACTGCACCGCTTCATGCGCTATATAAGGAGTAAAGTTGGTGGACAAAGGAAGGGACAGATGAGAAGCGAGAGATAAGAAGATTTATCCCTAGCTTTAGTGACTTCCTCTTGTTGTAAACAGAATAAATACAACAAACACATGAGTAGGGTTATTATTCTCTCAGGAGAAAGCCTGAACCTGTATAAAATTCCTGTGTCTCTTTCTGTGTGGTTTCACTTTAGGAGGACCCTCAGCATTCATTCATAAGATCAATACTAAACCATCGACAGTTGGCGTCGTCCCTGGGAAGACTTCCAATTTCTCCTTTCCTATTCGACAAATTGTCTTCATTTTTCAACTATGATGCTTCCATGGCAAGAGAGTGGAATAAGGAGAATTGGTTTGATTTGGTAGACTATGTAGAACTTGACATGGATTCCTGCTACAGTACGGACAGAGCATCATTTTGTTCAATGGCAACGCTGTTTCCAGGGATCTTTCACCAGATCCAGGAGACCATGAAGAGGTCCTCTCTACGCCAGCTTCTCCACCACCGCACCACCTGCTCCTTCACAATAGCCGTCGGGCCAGGCAAGGCACTTCGGAGCCAGGGTGGAGCTACGTTGCATCGCCAACAACTCATTATCAACCTTCGCCTGTTTGGGGAACAACACAACCGTTGGTTTGATTCCATCTATGGACGTGAAATGCGCAGAGCGATGTTTGAATCATTGAGCGGCAGGGGCAGACCCACCATTCTGGCCAGCTCTGGCGTTTGCTAGAGCTACCGCCAGCCAAGAACCTCTCCACCCTTCTTTCTTCCTCCCTAGTTCTCCTCGGTGTCAGAGAATAGATAGTGGTGCCGCTACACTGGCCTAAGCTGGAGTATTGTGCTGATTTGATGATGGTGCGCCGAGGCCCAAGTTTTCTGTAATCCAATGACGTGATCACGTGAGGGTGCTAAGGCCCCTAATCTAGATCAAGTCCTTAACCAAATTCAACTGAGACATCAGAGGAGCCAAGACCAGAGAGGTTGAGACCCTAACCCTAGTCCCTAGCGGCGCAGTGGCATGGCCAATTGGGCAAGTGACGACGTGCATGGCCGTGACGATGATGTCTTTGCTCCCGGGGCGAGGAGGCGAGGAGGTGGGCAAGAGATTGGAGGCTGAGGCTCGTCTATTGGGGGTTCCCGTTCGGGACTGGGGGCATCAAGGCGTCAGCTGCGATCACCGGTCAGCACTTTGCATGGGCATGTTGCAAGCACAATGTCTAAGTCTAATAGTAAGTTTTCTCAACTCTAATTTCTAGATGGTTTTCTCAAATGGAATAATGGATGATGGATTGTGATTTTTTTCTTCAAGATTTTAAATGGCTGATTACTTGATTATTTGATTTGCTAGAAATGGATTGAAGAGATATTTTAGCATGGTTTCAAGCTAAGGTATTGGTCATGTATTCTTATCAGTGTGATTGCAATGTAATTTGTGTATGTGTTACTTTGCTTTTGGAGAATCCGCTTGGTGCAAACGGTCTACTCCACCATACCAAAAATTTAGTCCTAGGTTCGCCACGGGACGTCGGCTGTGATTATGGTGGCGATGGTGCCAGTAGAGCCTAGAGGAGCTAGGGAGGGAGTAGGCGTGAAGGAAGAAGGGGAAGAGAAGAGGAATTAGTTGGGATTACATCAAGATTAGTGTTATTGCTAGGTGCCACAATCTAGGAAGGTGTCTTTCAAGGTAGGGCTTGTAGGACCCATTCCCATATATTTTTCTTACTTGCCTGACCTGCTGAACTAGCTCGTACTATTGAAGAGCGCACATGCATGTTTCTGAGCTGTACATCGATATCCTTGATCTAAATTATTGAGTGAATTACTACCCTTAAATCCTGAGAGAAAGGGCTTCTTGTCGCGTCCTCTATGTCATCCAGAAAACGTGGGTCGTTGGATCGCTTGCCGGGTGGCCGAGATCGCGTGGGGTGGAGAGGCCCTCCGGATGAGCGCCGATCGCCATCGGATGACCGCGATCCTTCAAATGCAGACCTTAATCCCGTTCATCTCTCTTCTTCGATCTCTTCTCTGTCTCTCACTCGGTCCCGCGCCACTACTTATGCCCTCGCTGCTTTCCCTCCGCCATCTACCCCCTCCCTCTCCCTCGTCCGCCACCCCTCTCCACCAGCGCTGCCGGTCCTTCCCTATTCTTCCCACGTCGCCCCCCCCCCCCGTCCTCCCCCCGGCCGCCACTCCCTCCCTCTTTCTCCTTCCCGACCCCTCAGTCTCCTCCCTAGTCACATCATCAGCCAGACCACTCTTCTCGCCTTGCCCCCTCGGTCTCCCTCTCCCGCCGTTGCTGCTCCCTCCCCCTTCCTCCACCCACCCCTTCGGTCTCCCTCCCCAGCCACAGCCTCGACGCCCCCCTTCCCTTCCGTCCATCGCCTTGTGTCCTCTTATGCCGCCGCCTCCGGTGCCACTGGTCGCCTTGCGTCCCGCCGCCTGCCTTTTGGCGTCCTTTCCGCCTCCTCCTTGCCCCACACCTGCGGCCCCCTCGTGAGCCCCCGTTCCCCTCCCTCTCCCTCTCTAGAGCTGTTATGCTGCCGCCTCTGGTGCCACCGACCGCCTTGCATCGCTCCTCCTGCCCTCCGGCGTCCTCTCCACCTCCTCTCTGCCCCGCGCCTACGGCCCCCTCACGAGCCCCTGTTCCCCTCCCACCCTCTCCAGAGCTGTCGCCCTCGCACAATCACCAGTCATCCTTGGCCTCTCCTCGTGGCGGCGTCCCAGTATCTAGCAAAGAAGACAAGGCGATGGCGTAGTCTCGCTTACCGACGATGATCCTTCCCGTGTTCCAGCCAAGGTATGCTGCTTTCCTCTACGCTATATTCTTCCTTATTCAAGGTACCTTTCCTTCATATACCAGCTTTTGAATTTGATTACTGCCAGGCAAAAAAAAAACGTCTTGCTCAGCGCCTTCACAGTTTGGATGGAAAAATGGATGAACAAGCGGATGTCTCCAAAGCTATTAGGAATGAGTTTCATTCATGTGTGACGATGTTAGTCCTAAGAAGTGATACGATGACATGTTAGATGGTTCACACATGGGACCTTCTCATGTTTGCGATCGTTGTTTCGTTCCTTTTTTGACACCAAGTCCGATCAACACCTTAAGATATTTATGCACGATTCTTTATTCGATTGTGTTTCTATTTCTGTAGTTCATCTGGAAAGGTGGATCAGGATTTTATTTAATGGTGCTGGTCGTAGTCCATGGCCACATACTGGCTAGCATGGCAATGTTACTTCCAAAAAAAAAAAGGGTGCCCTGTGTACCAGCCAGTAAACTATTGCAATGACACTGTGTTCTTCAAATCTGCACTGGTCAGTTAGATTAAGCAACAAGTGTATTTGTTTGTTTTTTTTGGTCATCTTCATTCTATATTTTGAATTGTTCTTATTAGGGACGTTTTTATATTTGTAAACATAAAAAAAATATCTACAGTGACTAAAACATGAAACTCGAGCATAAAACTAGCAAGTTTTGCTACCCTAGACAGAGATTGAACGTTACTAAATCCTATCCTCTTAATTTGTCTTTCTTTTGTCTTTTGAAGCTCACTTCTTTTATCTTCCTTTTCTTTTCTCCATGGATAGCTATCACTTTTTATGACCAAAGAGCATTGGCACTATTTGTCACTTTCCAGATTTCTAATTCCATGGAAAGGAGGTATACTCTATCATGCAGCTTGCTTTCAATAATACTATATTCTTTTGTCTCCCTGTCCCAAAGATTAAGATTTGGTAATCTCAAAGACATTTCTTTAACCAATCATGGGCCCATAATTTACAGCAGATGCGGTGCACGTATTAAGTTTTGTTCAGTTTATTAGTAAGTGCATACCTCTTTCCCCGTTTTGCTTATCTGCTTTTGCTCCCTCGATTTCTTTTTTATTTGTCGTCCTAAAATGTTGTTGTACATAATTACCCTACCGGACATTGATACCCTATCTAACAAAGATGTGTAGGTTGGCAGTACAATGTGTTGTATTAGTGCGCAAACATAGATAGAATGTTGCCTGGTTGGTCCTTCCACCTTCATGATAAAATCTGGGATAAATACTCCTTCCCTAATGTTTGTCAAGCCCTTTATATGTTATCTCTACAAATCCTGTAGAGCTATCTACTTATTTGTTGCGAATTGGAATTTAGCGTCGTGTTTTTGTGTTTGGGGTGCATTACTATTTTTCAGTGAGATATCCTATCATAAAAACTTGACGTTGTTGTACATTAGCAATATATTGATACAAATAGTCTATGCATGTAGGATTCAATTAGAATTACTATTGTTGCTTAATTAATTATGTTTCATGTGCATAGGCCTTTAGTTTTCTTTTTTTTTTTACAATTTGTTTTCGGCCTTTACTGAAATTCTTCTCGTGGTGAGAAAAGAAACATAATTCAGGCTATGGTAATAGTGGTTGATGATAGCAAAAGAGGTAGCTGCTACCTGACATGTGATAGGTAGGTGCATTATTATTTCCTAACCCTGCTTTTCCTCTTTCACAAAGTATTGTTGTTTCCTCTTCTTCTTTTTGAATGGTAGATATTGTTATTTCCTCACCTTGCTTTTTTTTAATTACTCTGATCTCCTAGTAATTTTATTCTGTTTGTGAACCTCTCTGTACAGCTGTGGCCATAGTAATTACATTGAGAATTACGAAAACAAGGAAACTATTATATGTCACATGTATTTGTAGATGTACCTCCTCTATTCCCAAATAACAGTTAGTGCAGAAGGTCGAGCACGTTTTTGTAATGGCAATTTGCTGTAAAAAGGCTTATCCACCACTTACTAATTTGCTCTGAAGAGGGTTATCCTCCACTAGCTATGTGTTTATTTAAATTGGCTCTAAAGATTTATGCACCACCTATGTCACAGTTGATCTTTGAATGAGGATTTTGTCTCAAAATGTCGTCAAACAAGGATATGATTAGTCCAGTTGTGAAGACAACACTTCCACTATTTCTAACTTTGTACAAGCAAATGAACTAGATTTTTTCCCTACTTAGTTTGCGCAGAAAAGGGCAAGCTTACTGTTCTCAGCATCTATTATATTGTTCTCAGCATCTATTATACTTTATAGTTCTATATTTGTTTACAGGCGAGCTATACATATAGATATTATTAGGTGCCGATATTGCTGCCTCTAGTGTCCATATCCTTATACGTATATCATATTTTTATTAAAGAGGAGCCTCAAGATGAACTTAGTTTGAGCTTCAACAAAAAAAAATTGGTTGGATTAACACTCCAGGAAGACATTGCTTATTTTTCCCAGATTTGTTGCTCTATTGCCTATTAATCCTTCATGTATTCTCTTATTCATTTCTTTTTTTTTTCACCTCATAGGTCCTTTGTATATTTCCTATCAGTGGGATGTATTTTTCTCTTCTATTATATTGATTGACTGATGGGATCAAACTACCGTTCCTTTCGGCTTTGTTTGTAGTCCATCGATGGTTCATTTTCTCTGCTTTTCTTATTTAGCGTTGTCTATAGATTTCCTTTTACATGCCCTGAATAGCTATGCCCAACAGTTTGTTCAGGTCCAGAGTTACTGTATCATTATATACCCTCTATCCATAGCGGTGTGCTACATGTTGTGTGTCTTCATTTCGATCGTGTAGCTTCCTGATGATCTTTCTTTAGGTTTTGATCTTTGTTGCTAGAATTCCTGTGTTAGTATGTTATCATTCTAGAAAGTTTTCTGTGTTTGCTATCACTGGTCCTATGCACTTATCATGTTATTTCCTGTTATATTAGTCACAAGATGCTCATCCTCAAACAACGCCACCCTAAGCGACGAGGCAACATGTTCTACCTACAGTTTTGTCCAGGTATTCAATTCTAATCTTGTCCTGTAACACCCTAGCTCAATATGAACCAGAAATGCTACTAAACCAACAGAACAGAAGCTAAACTATAAATTTTCTCTAAAATTTTCAGCAGCATTTCTTTTAAAACAATGGCCATTTAAGTAGTTCAAAGCGATTAACAGATATATGAGCATGATAACCAAATTGCAAAGATTAAAACATTGCCCTAAAGACTCATATGGATGAACCGACCAATTCAATCACAAAGTAAGCAACTACACCTCGAATGGTGATCACAACTATTATTAACACATTTTCTAGTAAGGTTCCTCCAATTAAATTTAACGGTGCAATCATTAAGCATGGTTAATCTCAAAGTGTAATGCACCATGACTTCTAGCCACTTTACTATGCATGCCACCTTCAAGAAGTATCTGAAGAAAAACATAAGCAACAAGCGTGAGTTCATGACTCAACAAGTACAAATAAACGACATACGAAACAACATACCAATATCAACTCATTCTCAATATTCCATAACATATTCAATGAACATGAATGAAATGCAAATGCACATGTCTTCACTTCTACATATACCGGTATAGCTGAGTGTAACACCCGTCGGTGTTCACTTGCTCGCATTCTCAAATGCGAGGATCTAGTGCCCGTCCTTTTTTCATACGGGGATCTCATTGCCCATATCTCAAATATAGGGATCTCTTTGAAATGAAGTGAAATAAAATGAAATGAAAGGAATGACTTCCATATTTCCAATTTGCATCATCAATTAACGAAAGCATATAAATAATTGGAAATGCTCATACTTCACATGAATACAACAATAACAGTCATTTATCCAATTTGCACTACCAAACATACAATATACTCTAAAATGTACTTGCCTCAACCGTGTGATGGGTGACGATGAGTCGTGTGATGGGTGACGACGAGTAGAGGGCTCTAACCCTGGTTTCACAGCACCAACTGGCATTTGAAAAATATACTAAGAATACCACCCAAAAGCACATGACATTGCAATAAGACTAAATAGACAAACTCGCTCCTAATCACAACCCAAAATGATACCATTCCTACTCGAACACCATTTTGTCCAAAACAAGACAGTCACCTTAGATGAATCATAACTTTTGATATATAGTTCCAAAAATCATGAACTCAGATTTTTCAGAATCCACACACATATACCCTCAATTTCTCAGGTGATCGAAAGATCAGATTATTTCGTCTAAACCCTTGTTTTTAACTTCGAAGACAGATCTGTCATCTTTGGTAATATCGACTTAGAAATTTTATAACTTTTAAATGGTTCATCCAAAAACAGTGATCTAAGATATTCTAGAATTCACAAGGAATTATCTACCATAATAAATTTATGCCAATTTTTCTATTATGCATCTGATTTTGCAAACTTAACATATTTCTCGACTGATCCTAATAAAAAGTCAGAACTAAAATGCATACTTCAAAATTTCATATCTCCTATTTTACTTGTTCAAAAATTATTCTTGGACTCTCTAGAATCATCACAAAGTTATCTATCTATTTTATGGAAACCAAGAGTCCAAATTCGTCCATTTTCCAATTTTAACTTACATAACCATGTTTGCTACCCGAAACCCAGGAACTGAACAGGCACTTGGATTGTAAAAATCATAACTAATTATCTACTTATCCAAATAATGCGAACAAAGACTTCCTAGAAACCTATAGAAATTATTTACTTATCTGTAGGAGATGCAAAACCCTAATGTCGTACTGAACTAATCCAAAACTACAGATCAACAGAACTGCAGATTACCGAGTCACTAACAGCAGGGAAACCGATCTACTACTTGACAACATTCAAAAGAAGTAAACTAACTAATGGGGAACCTAAAATCACCCTTGAAGATCATGCTGGAGCCCGCTAAAATCCCCACGAGAACTCCCTTTTCCCTTCCTTCTCCTTCTTCCTTTCTCTATTCTCTTGTTCTCCTTCCTTCCTCTCCTTCCTACCAACTAGCACCTTCTCCCCTTTGGTTCAACCAACAGCAGCAGCAGCACCAGCACCTCGCAAGGCAGTAGGGGAGGTCGCATGGTATGGGAGAGGCCAAAGGAAGGGCGGCGCTAGGGCAATCGACCATGGGAGAGATGGTGGCGGCTTGGGGAGAGAGGAGGCGCAATGGGCTAGCTAGGGTTTCCCCCTCTCCCTCTTTTGTTAGTGGCCGGCCCACCGCTTGGGTATGGGCCGAAGGCCCAAACTATTTTCCCACTAAAAATCAGATTACTAATCATTTTCTAATTCATTAGATACTCATTTAATAAAATGGGATATTACATGTCCTACATGATTTATTTCATTTGGTTGCTACGTAACTTTCTGTCTGATTACAACAACAGATTGTGTTAGTTTTCACTAACTTTTGTTTACGAACAACTGAAACACATAGTTATATCATGATCTACCTATGCTTATTTGATGTTCAAAAAAGATAAAATGCTTATTTGTTTACATTTTTCCTACAGATTTGTCTGTTTGTTAGGTGCAAATACAATTCGTGTTCCCGGCGCTACCCTCATGAGTCCACACAAACACCAACTTTACTGCCACCGTAAGCCATAACTCAAACATCACTCATATAAATTCTATCTGTGCAAAAAAAAAAAAAGCTTTTTCCCTTATCAATTTGTATGGGTCCTGCAAAAAACAAAGGTAATGAAGTTACGATTGTAAAAAATAATCTATATGAGAACTTCACCGCTCACAGAAAACAACACATTTCACGTCATTTAATGCGGGTTAGCTTCTAGTAAAAAAAATTAAAATTCAACGTCTCGACGGTTGAGGTGTACCATCTCTCCAAGCGCCTAGCTTATCGCAAGTAGCTGGCTTGCAATAATTCATTGTCCCCATATATGTGGCACTTTTACTACCGTGCAATTGAGTCCTTGCGTGATGTCAACTGACGATAAGTACTACGTTCATATCTTCTCTGCACTTTCACTAATTGCGTTACTCCTATATCTATGCTAACAGAGTAATTATAGGTGAAGCCCCACGTGCTGCCAGCTAGGATGAATGGTACGGTACATGCACCGTGTCACACCGTCCCCACCTACTGAGACAGACGAGGGGGCTAGTGAGAGCCGTAATCCTTTTATTACACGTACTTCATTGTGTACATATGTATATACTTGTTAAAAATAGTATTAAAATTTTATTTGGCCTACTTCGATACAAAGATGCTACTAACTGACCCCACTATATATTTTTCGTTGATCAGATTAACTAATTTCAAGAGAAATGACTAACTAAGAGTAACAGATCGAGTACTTTGATTTGGATTCCTAAAGCCTAGCTAGCCAATCGATCGATCCAGCAGGCGCATGCATTGGATCGACGACGCCCCAGCATTCCGATGCATGACGCATCGATCGATCAGCGTCAGTTAACTACAATCGATCAAAAGCAGCGCAGATAATGAACTGTTTCTGGTCCAAGATTGTGCCTCCGTCTGCTTGTGGGAAGCCGGCACGATCGATTATTATAAAATCGTTCGTTGAGCAGCAGGCGCGAGGTACTTTCCGCTGCGTGCGTGCGTGCGTGCATGGTCAAAAAGCTCATGGTTGTCACTTGTCTTCTACTGTGAATGGAGACGAGATATATGCCCTAGAAGACCACTCTCACAAAACGCTTCCAATTGCTAGCTGGAAAACGCTGCACATCCGAACGTTTCCTTGCGGAAGGCGTACAAAAAAATGCACCCTTGGGGTACAAGTAGAACTCGCATGTCAGCGCGACTCGTTTGAATCAAACACACGGGCGCGTTGCGTGCGCAACCGATGACGCCGCCGTCTTCCCATCATTTCGACGAGGTAATCGAAAGGAGATCAGCAGCAGGGAGGAGGAAGGCGCGGCTGGGCGATCGAAGAAGACAGAAAGCAAAAGGAGCTAGCGCGACGCGAGAGCGACAGACACGAATGCAGCAACGGAGACTGGAGAGAGTAATTAAATTAACCTGCCGTTTGCCGGGTGAAGTTTCCACCCTGTAGCGATCGGTCGATCGATCTCAACGTTTTTTTCCACACTTAGTCAAGGTGCCATATATACGTCCCTGTCGCTCGGCAGTGGGGTGGCCAGGACAGCGCCCCACTTGTGTGCGGATGTATCCTCTTGCGTAGGATTACTAGTATCTTCTCGTCAGTCCTTCGCTGGCTTGGAGCCACGCAACACTTGGATGTTTCCTTCGCTTTTCGTCCCTCTCTTCACCCATTTTTTTCTCCAATGGATTCTCTGTTGAGATCTTTGCCCGGACCGATCGAGAAAGAGGGGAAGAGTTTGGTCGTAGAACACTTGCGGGGCTTGCCTAGCTTAACATGAAGAAGAAATAGATGAAGGTCCTAATTAAGTAACTGATCAAGGGTCAAGCCCTCGTGCTTAATTAGCAAACTCTACGTAAAACTACTGGACCATTAATTACCTAAGTGTATTTCATTCCTTAGCTCAATCAGCTACGTGGTTAGGACGTGACGTGACGCCTTAACTTTTGATGTGGATCAGATCTACAACTCGCTGCACGCCAGTAAAATAGTTTAGTCAGAGAGACGATTTAATTAGTTTGCTTAACCACTTCTCCTAAAAAAAATGTACGTCAGTCAACTATGTAGTCCCGTTTGGAACACGTGATTTTCACAAGATTTCCGTAAAAACCACATCGTTTTCTGCCTGCCAAATCCTTACAGTATTCATGCATTCCAAACAAGCTTGCATATATACGTCCAGCCATCCAGGCACCCAGTCCGAAGGCAGGTCAACCGGTCAAGGTTGATTGCTGGCTGTTGTTATCAGCATATATTACATGATCTGTCCAAATCTTACTGGGCTTTGAGAGTTAATTTGATCCAGTAGTAGTAACACCAGTAAAAACATGTGTTTCGCGTACGAGTAAATCCGCAAGAACATGCAAATTTTGTTCTGGATCCTGTGTTTTCACTTTTCACACATAGTTGTGTACTTGTATTTTTTTGGCACCTTCAAGAGAAAGAAAGAAAGAAAGGAAGAATGAAAACTTTAAACCAGCTCAATATGCAGAAGATATATTTCTTCGAAAGATCGATGTTTCCACGAAGAACCTGGAGCCACAAATCAGTAGACGCAACAGCTATGACACAGAGGCTGGCTGGCTGGCTTGGCTATAGCATATCTTTTTGTCAGTCCGAAGCGCAAAACTGCGACGGATTCCATCGATCTACGCGTGCACACGTGTCGACGGTTTCGCTGTTAGTGCTAGCTACCTATGGTTAGTTTCCTGGCTCATCTCTTGTGTCCACAGTCCATGGTTGGTCAAGAACTGTTCAGAGCTTCGGACCAACGGAAAAAGTCTCCCCTGACCAGATTTAATTTCGTCAATTGCCTATGGCTCAAGTAGCAAATTAAAGCGAGCAAATTAAAGCAGCAAACATTTTATACAGTCATCACCGGCACGTGTGATTAATTAGCTAGCTTTGGACGGAAGCCTAAATTTGCACATAATCCGTCCCTGTCATGTGCGAAGGAGTCTTGGAGAATGGATGGCTGGTTTTATACGCCTGACTTTCCAGAGGCCGAAATCTGAAGGGTTTACTTCATATGCTGGGTGTTCATGTCTTGCAGGAAACCTATATTTTGCACTGAATTCTGGAAAGGGGATTCTTCTTCTTTTTAATTGAGTGGGGGCAGTTGAGCCGGCTGGGTTTGATTTTTCTGGGCCAATCGATTATGGAGAGAATGAGCATAATACTTATGTTAGTTGCCACTGTTATCTAGCTAGGTGATGGATATTTTGGACTGATCACTGAGAATAAAACTTGAGCTGTTTTGAATGATGAAAAACGGTGAAGAATGGTTTTGGCCGTGAAGATGAAATGTTCAACACCTTGTAAATGGATATAAGATCAAGCTCCAATAGTAAAAAAAAAAAATCCAACACGCCAGGTTGAAGTTATTCCGGTTCTAGAGAAACAATGAGTATGACTATACCGAAACAGCCATACAGCCCATTGAATTCACGGGCAAGCAGGTTCAGCGAGACATCAAAATTCAAGTCCATGGAAAGAATCGAGCCCATTATCTGACAGTAGGCATCCAGATCGGCCCACTGTTTATTATTAGACAAAGGCTTTTCTTGTGTTGACAAATCGGGATTGTCTCAGTTTATAGTTTGTAATTGTTCTATGCATTATAGCCCTGTATCTGGATGGGGAGCTTAGCCATCTTCGTAGATTCGCTTCTCCAATACAGTGGAGAGGGGCTTCATTTTTAGGCTTCCGGTAGCTTCAAGCTGAGTAAATTAAAAGCTCCCCAAACAATTTAACAAGACCAAAAATTCTATCAAGCTCCCCAACCTCCTATACTTGCTCAAACAACACAATCGTATATCATGAAGTACAAATACTTATCTCATTTGGACTTTACTAATGCAAAAGCTCATGCATGCTTCCTGTCCATAGCTATCCATGTTTCAGAATTAAGAAAAAGAAAACGAAGGACGCATATGAGGAACTATACGTCTTTAACTAAAGTAGAAGATGTTGGAATTTATGGACTTGGCCTATATAATATTCTAAATAAATCATAGAAAAATCTCAAAGGTCCACTCATGCATGGTGGAAGATGGGAAGTTTAGTACCATATTACTAGTCTATGTGGGAGGAGACTAATATATAAGGTAGAATTGGTCTTACCTAGTTGAAGTAAGCAAAAGAAGAACACATCGTGCGCGCTCGCTGGTTCGTGGCAAATGGTCCGGCGATTTCGTGTCTGGTTGGTTGTGGAGTTGCTACTTCCTTTTGCACCTCAAAACCATGTAAACCATGCATATAAATTAGAAACTGAAAGTTTGAATGCTTTTATGGCATGCGTTAACTGCATTTGAAACCGAGTAATGACAACGGTTTCTTTTGCTTGCTGCTGGTTCTATATGAGGGAGAGGAGTCTCCTCTCAAATACAGAACAGAGAGAGATCGATACCAAATTGTTGACATGTTCCTCTGTGCTATGCAACCTCGACTACTCCATCCTTTCTTCGGTGTGCACCAATGTGGGGAGAATAGTGTCTCCGAAGCAGGCGTCCCTTGTGATCCTACACGGGTTGGGGCGAATCAAGTTTTTGGGAAGCGTTCGCGCGACTACTCATGACTTCCTTCATCATTCGCTTCGCGTTGTCTTCTTTGCATCAGACTCTACAGCAACCTTCGCCAAAGTGATTCTCTGTAAGTCGTGGTGATATCATTTGATATGACTAGACCTTGCTTTCTAGAAATAAATCATGGGTTGATGTTGATGCCTATTTTTTGTTAGTAGTGTTCTTGTTCTAGGCTTTGCCTTGTTAGCACATGTATATGAGATAGAAATATTTAAGTTGATGATCATGCTACTATTCATAGTTCCAAATATGCCTAGTATATGTGCTGTTTTTGATTCAATTATTGTTTTAGGAATTATAATAATCACAAAAGTGCGCATATATCTAACAATCCAAAAACCTGATAGGCGCTTTGTGATGTCTAGTTTTGCTGAGGCTATAAAACTAGAGAAGTTCACTAGTGTGAACTTCAAGATATGGCAGACAAGGGTCCAGTTGTGGCTCTCGGCTATGAATGTATTTTAGTTCGTGATACCAGGTCCTGCAGGACCTCGTACTACTGCACAACAAACATAGCACAACACGGCTATGGCAATATTTGTCGGGTGCATTCTAAGTGTGTTGTTTGACCAGCTTTGTGAAGTGTATATGCACATGAAGAATGCTACAGATCTGTGGCATGCACTCGAACATAAGTTCGCTGCCTTAGATGTTGGACATGAGTTGTATATCATGGAGCAATACCATGATTACAAAATGGTTGATAATTGTTCTTTAGTCGAGCAAGCTCATGAACTACAATTCGCTGTGAAGGAACTCGCCCACCTTGGTTGTCGATTGCCTGACAAATTTGTGGCTCGGGGCATTATTGCCAAATTGCCTCCAACTTGGAGGAATTTTGCCACATCTCTAAAGCACAAGAGGCAAAATATTTCCGTCGAAGATCTAGTTGCTAGTCTTGATGTTGAAAAGAAGCCATGGGCAAAGGATGCGACACCAATGGCGCAAGAGGGACAGTCTAGAGTAAACATCATGTAACATATTGACAAAGGGAAAGACAAGGTTGTTTCGACCACCAACTTTAAAAGGATCAACAACAGTAAGAAAAAAAAGTGAACATGAAGGATATTACTTGCTTTGTTTGTGGCGAGACTGGTCATTGGGCCAAGAAATGCCGCAAACGGATGGGCAAGAAAAATCATACAGTGCAGAAGAAATCTACTAATATGATTATTGGCGAGGCCGAAGCATCTTGGTATGTTAATTTACCTAATGTCTTTTCGACATGTTAATCTACTGATTTGTGGATTGACAACGGGGCTAATATTCATGTATGAGCTTATGCATCTATGTTTTCTTCTTACCAGGTTACACAGGGTTCTTCCGTCCTAATGAGGGAATGAGTCACATGCTTCTATTCTTGGTGTTGGCACAGTTGTTCTGAAGTTCACTTCGGAAAAAATCGTGCACTTGACGAACGTACAGCACGGCCTACAATAAATAAGAATATCGTCAGCGGTTCCCTTCTATGTCGAGATGGGTTCAAGTTGATCTTTGAGTCGAATCAAGTAGTCGTGTCAAAATTTAGACTCTTTATTGGAAAATGGCTATGAGTGCGGAGGCTTGTTCCGTTTTTCCCTTTTAGATTTTTGTAATAAGGTTGTGAACCATATTTATGACTTTACAATTGGTGGTAAGGTCAATGTGTGGCACTCACGTTTATGTCATACAAATTTTGGCTGTATGTCTCGGCTTTCCAGTTTAAATTTAATTCCAAACTTTTTCATAGTCAGAGGTTCTAAACGTTAAATTTGTGTGCAAGCGAAGCAACCTCGAAAGCCTCACAAGGCTGTGGAGGAAAAAAATCAACAAAATTAGAACTCATACATTCAGACTTGTGTGAGATGAGTGGTATATTGACAAAATAAGGGAAAAGATATTTCGCGACTTTAATTAATGATGCCACTAGGTATTGCTATGTGTATTTGTTGAAAACAAAGGATAAGGCATTAGACAACTTTAAAACTTATAAAGCTGAGGTTGAGAATCAATTAGACAAAAATATTAAAAGAATTAGGTCTGATCGTGGTGGAGAGTATTTTTCTAATTAGTTTAATCAGTTTTGTGCGGAACATGGTATTATCCATGAAATGACACCTCCCTATTCACCCCCAATCCAATAGGATTGTCGAAAGAAAGAGCCGCACCTTGACTGGCTTGGTGAATGCCATGTTAGATACTGCGGGTATGTCCAAGGTATAATGGGGGGAGGCTGTGTTGACTGCGTGTCATGTCCTAAATAGAGTCTTAACTAAAAATAGTGAGATAACTCCGTACGAAGGTTGGAAAGAGAAAACCATCACTCTCTTGCGTACTTGGGGGTGCTTGGCGAAAGTAAATGTTCTAATAACTAAAAAGCGCAAACTTAGACCTAAAATGGTGGATTGTATTTGTCTAGGATATACTCATCATAGTACATGCTATAGGTTTCCAGTAGTTCAATCCGGGATATCTGACATGCCAATCAATATGATAATGGAATCCCGAGATACTATTTTCTTTGAAAATATATTTCCTATGAAGAATTCACATAGCTTTTCTAGTCAAGCAAATGATTTAACTCTTGAACCTACCGCTCAAATTGAGTATATTGAACACACACAAGAACACATACATGAGAAGGATGACAGTGATGTAACTCCTCGAAGGAGCAAGAGATAAAGGATTGCAAAAATCTTTTGGTAATGACTTCGCTGTATACCTTGTGGATGATGTTCTCAAATATATTTCAGAGGCATATGCATCTTCTGATGCAGAGTACTAGAAGGATGCGGTTCGTAGTGAAATGGATTTTATTATCACTAACGGAACTTGGGAAGTCACCGATCGTCCATTTGTTTGTAAGCTAGTTGGATGCAAGTGGGTGTTCAAGAAGAAACTTAGGCCTGATTGTTCAATCGAAAAGTACAAGGCTCGACTTGTGGCTAAAGGTTATACTAAAAAGAAGGTGATGATTTCTTTGATACTTACTTACCTATTGCCAGATTAACCACTATTTGAGTACTACTATCTTTGGCTGCCTCACATGGTCATATTGTCCATCAAATGGACGTAAAGACAATTTTCCTCAATGGAGAGTTGGATTAGAAAATTTACATAGATCAGCCTGATGGATTTGTAGTAACTGGACAAGAGGGTAAGGTATGTAAGTTATTGAAATCTTTATATGGCCTCAAACATGCACCTAAGCAATGGTACGAGAAGTTTGATAGAACCTTGACATCTGTGAGATTTATGGTAAATAAAGCAGATAAATGCGTATACTGCTGCTATGGTAGGGATAAAGGAATAATATTATGTTTGTATGTTAATGACATAATCTTTGGGACAAACATTGATGTGATTAACGGGGTTAAGTCATTTTTATCCAAGAGTTTTGACATGAAAGATCTGGAAAAAGGATGTGAATGAGATTACCTTGTTGCAATCCCATTATGTGGAAAAGGTCTTGAGCTGTTTTGGCTATATGGAAAGCAAGCCGTCTCCAACACCCTATGATCCTAGTCTAATTGATACGGATCAACGTGTAGTTGATGCGTAATGTGGCCCAATCTTTCACGGTACTTGTATTGCAATCTTGATCGAAGAAAAACCCTAGCTTTCCTCGTTGGTTCAGCAAAAAGGAAGAACAAGTATATCTCCAAAGCAAGTAATACTTGGTTGATGTTGAATCAATCCGAAGAGAGAAACAAAATCAAACCCGAAGAACAACACCAAACCGTGAGCAATTGAGGATGCCACGAATTGGTGAGATGATCCACAAGGAATCACGGATCTTGGAAGGAAAGCCACCCTCCAATATTCACGCAATCACAAAGCCCTAGACGGGAATTTCCGAAACGCATGTATTTATTTTGCGCCACACAAACATGTGACTTTTCTGTATTTTCTTCAAATATGACTTGTCCACCTATATGGTACGGCCATGGGGGGTTTATATAGCCTCTCCCACGCAAGCACCCAACTCGGATGAACAGTAATCCGAACCAAAAAACTCCTTCTTTACATAGATGTTTAAGCTACTATAATTGCTGAAAATAGATTAAACTATCCTATTACAAGTAATTTCAAAATTAACTTCTTTTTAAAGATCAATCCGAATTGGAATTGCTCCAATCCAAATCTATTTAGGATTCTTTGTCTTTTCTTGGTAAGATTCCCTTACAAACTTTTCAAAATGCAAAGTCCTTGGTTCTTGTGTCTTCCCATGTCCGCTCAAGCTTTCCCTTCGGCCTACCTCCCTCTCCTTGTTCTTGGCCGAACCTTGTTCTTATTTCTTTCTCCATTGATGCATAATAGGCTCAACTTGAGGTTTAGCACACACTTGCAACTTAGGGATGTTGACCACCGTAGTAGATGCACCTAGGGCCTCATCACTAATACTTCGAAACAATCGAATACTAGGAAATGATCAATTAAGGTACTCTCAGATTGTTGGTTCACTCATTTACTTGGCTAGTGCTACTCGTCCTGACATATCTTTTGTTGTAAGCAAAATGAGCCGGTTTACCACTAATCCGAGAGATGATTATTGACGCGCACTTGAGTGAGTTATGCGCTATTTGAAAGGTACAATGAGTTACATAATTCATTATACTGGGTAT
The DNA here is from genome assembly GCA_036346405.1 of Phyllostachys edulis. Taxonomy (NCBI): domain Eukaryota; kingdom Viridiplantae; phylum Streptophyta; class Magnoliopsida; order Poales; family Poaceae; genus Phyllostachys; species Phyllostachys edulis. The sequence goes on along the minus strand of CM070549.1, from coordinate 57,899,393 downwards.
CCTAGTGTACTTGAGGGATATAGTGATTCCAATTGGATTTTTTGATGTTGATGAGATAAAGGCTACGAGTGGATATGTATTCACTCTAGGCGGTGCTACTATCTCATGGAGGTCTTACAAATAGACCATATCGACGAGGTCAACCATGGAGGAAAAACTCACAGTATTAGACACAACCACTGTTGAGGCAGAATGACTGTGAGAATTCTTGATGGATTTACCGGTGGTTGAAAAACCAATTCCAGCTATCCTTATGTACTATGATAACCAAACAATTATAATAAAGGTGACAAGTGCAAGGGATAATATGAAATCCTCAAGACATGTGAAAAGACGGTTGGAGTCTGTCAGAAAATTGAGAAACTCCGGAGTGATAAATGTGAATTATATCCAAACAGCTAAAAATCTGGTAGACCCCTTTACAAAGAGACTATCACGGAATGTGATTGAAATTGCATCGAAGGAGATGGGAATGAGATCCACGTGAGGTACACACAGTGATAACCCAAACCTATGTGATCGGAGATCTTGTGAAATAAGCCTTGGGAAAAACAAAATGTTTGGGTAACAGTAGAGTACATTCTTACTTTATATCTCACTTCGTTGGAGATGCACTACTCTATTTACTGTAAGGCAGGATGACTTTGTCTTAATGTTCTGAGGCTTAACAGCAAAATACCGTCCTATAGGGTATTTTTTTGTAAGAACACACATATATGAGCCCGATTGTTGGTCGCAGTCTATGAGATGTGAGTGGTCTTTAAGAAGCTCATAAAGAGACACAGGAGTATGACCTATATGCTCCACCCGAGGAGTAGTTTATCGGCGGCCAAGCATCAGCAAAGGCCTTAGGTGAAACTTGTCCGCACAAAACTGCCAATTCAAGGCTTAGTCCATTGTGTAGTTGTGGGCAAGTGTAGCTTGAGGTTCTAGGTAGATGTTCAACCTTAACCGGTCTCCACCGAAAAACTGGTATATCAACAACACTTTGGAATTATGGGCAAATTCGTGGTGCTTTTGGAATCTGGTGGGGATTGTTGGAATTTATGGGCTTGGCCCATATAATATTATAAATAAATCTTAGAAAAATTCCAAAGGCTCACTCGTGCATGGTGAAAGGTGGGAAATTTAGTATCATATTGCTAGTCTAGGTGGGAGGATACCAATATATAAGGTGGAGTTGGTCTTACCTATTTGAAGCAAGCAAAAGAAGAACACGCGCGCGTGCTTGCACGCCTTGCCTCGCCATCGCCCGTCTACGTGCGACGTGCGCGTGAATGGTCCAACGATTTCGTGTCCGATTGGCTGTGGAGCTGCTGTTTCCTTTTGCACCTCAAAACCATGCAAACCATACATACGAATTAGAAACTGAAAGTTTGAATTACACTGTTTCAATGGGGCTTTTATGTCACGCATTAACTGTGTTTAAAACAGAGAATGACAATAGTTTCTTTTGCTTGCTGCTAGTTCTGTATGAGGGAGAGGAATCTCCTCTCAGATACAGAACAGAGAGAGATCAGTGCCAAATTGTTGCCCTGTTCTTCTTTGCTGCGCAACCTCGACTATTTCATCCCTTCTTCGGCGTGCACCAACATGGAGAGAGCAGTGTCTCCGAAGCCGGCGTCCCTTGTGATCCTGCACGGGTTAGGGCAAATCAGTTTTTTGGGAAGCATTCGCGCAACTGCGCACGGCTTCCTTCATCATCCATTCGCGTCATTTTCTTCGCATTAGACTCTACCGTGTCCTTCGCCCGAGGGATTCTCTGTAAGCTATGGTGATATCATTTGATATGGTTAGGCGTTGCTTCCTAGAAATAAATCATGAGATAGTGTTGATGCCTACTTATGTCATAGTATTCTTGTTCTAAGCTTTGCCTTGTTAGCGCTTATATATGGGATATGAATATTTGAGTTGATGATTATGCTATTGTTCATAATTCTAAATATGCCTAATGTATATGTTGCTGTTGATTTAATTATTGTTTTAGAAATTATAATAATTATAAAAATGCGCAGAAACTTCAACCACTGCACCTAAGCGCTTAACTACCGATGAGAGATGAAGTCTTTGACTAGATGGTATTGACTAGATAGTACATGTTTTTTTGGGGGCAGTAGATAGTACATATCAGTGTCGTTAAGCCGGGAAGAGCAATGGTGTAGTGCGTATAGATCCCCCTTGAAGCTTTTGGACGCTGGAAAGTTCCGATCGATGCGTAAAGTTTGAACAGCTGCATTTGGTTGCAGCAGAAACTAAGCGCTTCAGCCCCGCATATACGCAGTCGTACGAAAGGACTTGTGCATGTATAACAGTACATACGATTGTTATCAAGTAGTACTCTCTAGATCATCTATAGATAGAACTAAAGACAACTTATATAATAAGTTGTCTCTAAGTTGATCTCATAATTTCTACAGACGATATTGACACAACAACAAAAGATTGTCTATAAGTGACTTACAGACTGTCTGTTGTATGTTAGACAACTTCTTTCTCTCTTTTTATTCTCTCCTATCCTCACCCGTTTCCATTCCCGTGAGACAGAAAAAAAACTCATACGATGGATTGTCTTTCTCTTTGTTCTCTCCCATCCTCACCCGTTTCCATTCCCGTGAGACAGAAAAAAAGAAGAAAAAAAACCTCATACAATAGGTTGTCTCTAAGTTGACTTCATAATTTCTATCGACGATGTTGATACAACAACAAAAAATTATCTACAAGTGACTTATAGACTGTGTGTTGTATGTTAGACAACTTCTCTCTCTCCTTGTTCTCTTCCATCCTTGCCCGTTTCCATTCCCGCAAGGTAGGCAAATAAGGAAAAAAAAGGGATAGAGGTCTCTCCCCCATAGCCGTCGGATCACCCCCCTCCCCCACCACACACATGTTACAGTGTATATATGGTGATCGAACGGCTATAGGAGAGGAGACTCACGGAGGTCCTCCTAATAGGATTTATTTCCGCTACACCTCCTTACCGAACGATCACATTAAAGCAAAACTTGTAACACAGCAGATACTCTTTGAGAATATGCTTAAGCGTAGTGTCTTGTGTCTACCAATGATCGTGAGAAAAGCTTGCAAAAAAGTGATTGCGAGAAAATAGACAATCGAAATAATTTATCAGGTGTATATATACACACACACACATACATTTCTAGGAGTATGTACTCCCACTTTCAATATACCACTTAAATGTATATATTATACTTCTTTATCACTTTTAGTATACTTAAATACCAATTATAAGATACTCCAATGCGACTTGATTAAAAAAAATTCATTGGGGCCCTTTGTTTTTTTTTTTGCTATATACCCTTTTTCACATATAAAAGAAGTATGTACACAAATTTTGCTATAAAAAGTGGACTTTAATGAAATTTTTCATGGAACTCACTTTAGGATATCTTATAATCATTATTGGAGTATGCTCAAATAGCTAAAGAGGTATCATCATACGATTTAAGTGGTATATAAGAAGTGAGAGTACATACTCTTAGTAGTACCATACCATTTTCCTATATATATATCTCCAATTTCTAATCTAAATCATCGCATAGGAATGTTGGAGCTATCCGGTTTCTTTTTTTATATATACCAAAATTTGTGCTGTTGCCAAAATTTAACCAATTCTAAATTTTAGCACCTATTGAAACCATTTTTTTAGCAAAATTTGGTAAGTTTTTTTTATTCATCTCTCAACTTTGTTTTATTGCCAAAATTTGGCCAATTCGGCTGCATTCAAATCCTCAACAAAATTGTAGTACAACTAAATTTTAAAACGTATTGAAACTGTGACAAAACCCCAAATATCGCACTCAAAATCTCTTGGGAGGAACTGAGAAAGTACACCTCGGAGTTGTGATGGAACGACCCAGGTCCATGGAAAGGCCTAAGCGCTAACCTCCCTCTCCTCACCAAACCCCACTGTTGTGTGGGCCAAGCCCCCGTTTGTCACTCTGTCAGCCATAATCCTACTTAGAGATACGACACGAATCCATATAGACAGAGCCATTAAGGCACGATCCCATTTAGTCTGTTATTTAGGTTGATCGTGCCGTGCTGGTCCATAGGCTAAGGCATCGTCCCAAGGACGACACAATAGCCTTATAGGCCATATTGGGCCAACCTAGGCATGATTAGCCTGTCAGGCGAGTGTTGGTCATTTAGCCATTTGGCATGAAATTTCAAACAATGTAAAAAATTCTAGAAAATATATAAAATGTTAAAAATACAAAATAAATTTATATATAAATATAAAATGAACAGTATATAATTTAAAACTACAAAAAAAATCATATAACTATTAAAATAAACACACTTAGTCTGCTCAACCGTGCAAGATCTATTACTATTCGTATCGTGCCAGACCGATTCGTTGAACAGATGTTTCGTTGAACAGATGTCTTGACCTAAGCATAACAAGAGTTATCAGTCTGAGCCGATCCACTGAACCGAGCCTCGACCTAAGCATAACACGGGTAGACGGTGGCCGTGTTGTGGGTGGACCAATCATAACACGGGTTATCAGTCTGAGCCGACCCATTTAGACGGTGGTGGCCGTATCGTGCCTGACCGGACCAACGGCTACATGCTTTGAGACGGCCGGCCGGCCGGCTAGCGCGGCCCAACCAGTCTTCCGCCTCCCAATTTTCAACCCTTTGACTAGAGCGCACGCTCCCCCCTCCTTTCCTCCCCTCTGACCGACCCGACCGACCCGACCGCCTCCCCCATTTCTCTCTCTCTCGGCGCTGCCGTCCCGACCCCGCCTTCCGCCCTCCCGCTTCATGCGGCGGCGGCGGCCAGCCGGGATCCTCCCAATCCGTTCACGGCGCGAACTTCCTCCTCCCCTCCCCTCCCGCCTCCTTCCCTGCCTCAGACGCCTGCTCTCTTGGTAAGCCCTAATCCCGCTCTTTCCCCTAGGAATTCCCCGGCGCCCTGCCCTATTCCATCCAATTCTCGCATGCGCGGTCAGATTACTCGCGAATTTTTGCTGATATAGCTCGTTGATGCTTGCGCTCGTGTTGGGGATGCCGTTCGGTTCCTAAGTCTTAGGGGTCGGCCGCTTCTTTCGACGGAAGCTTCGGGGGCTGGGGTGTGAGCTGGAGGGAGGCAGGCCGAAGCTTAGTTATTAACGCTAGGAGCTAGCGAAAAATTTGTCCTTGCTGTTTTGCCTTAAATCCTCTCTCGTCCCGCTGGTGTCCTGCTGTACTTGCTACCTCTGAAATTATGTGCTACTATTAAGGGAAAGTACGATATGGCAAGGTGTTTAGCACTTTAGCCACCTTGAATTTCCTTAGTGAACCATGGCAGCTTACTATCCTTTGTGTGATTTTTGCAGATCCGACGCGTACAGCTAATTTGACCAGTTGGTGCCTTTGGTAAAAGTAAGGATATGTCTGCGCTTTGATAGACTGTTGGTTTTGTCATCGGCCTTTACAGTACTAATATGCCTGGATATCTGTTTTGCCTTTCCTGTGATGGATAGGTGTCGGCTCTGTCCTCTGAGTGATCTTAGGACAGCTAACAGCGGCCTTACTACCCTGCTACAAGAAAAGGGACAACAAAGCAATTTGTCGTCTCTTTGTTTGGAGCTGAGAAGAACCCGGCATGGCAGATGCTAGTTCGAGGACTGACACCTCGACAGTTGTAGACACTGACGATAAGAATCAAAGGGTAACCCCTCTTTTCTCTGTCCATTGTACATTATATACCCGGTGATTGATCAGTTGTGTAAGCTAGGCAGAGAACTGGAAATAATATAGGTACTGTGTCTAGGCTGACTAAGTCCAACAGGCGGTGAAGAATTGCACTGTATCCGATAAATATGAGCTGGACTTCAGTTTTACGATGTACTTGATTTTTACTGGTGATGGTTTTGATGACAATACTTGATGCTTCTTTTGCCATGTCCATGTAACCTTGTGCAGATTATTGTACACGTTTGCTCCAGTGCCTAAAGAAATAACACACTTCTTAAATTGGATATCAACTTGCAACATGAACAGGACTATTGCTGCCGCAATCAGTTTCATCAAGTGGGAAATATCTAACGTAGAGTGCCTTAAAATGTGAAACGCGTGAATTGCTTGGGGACACTATGAAATTTTGACCATAGTCACCAGGATTGGGGGCCCCTGCGATCCACGACCCCGGATCGCGCATCCCAAATCATGGGTCATTGGTCATTTGGGTCGGCTCTGGGATGTTGCTGGATCGTGAGATAAGAGGAGGGGAAGAGGGGGACGGAGGAGTGAGCTAACCCAAGCCGGCGCCATCGCTTCATGTCATCTCCATCGGCGTCGCCGTCGCTTCATGTCATCTGCATCGCCACCACTGTCGCTGCTTGCCATCGCCACGAGCGAAGAGGATGGCGGATGACAGCCGTGAGCAAAGAGGACGGTGGACGGCCTACAGTGGCTCGCCCTCCATCTCTCCTACTACCTACGCGTGTGTGTGGCTGTGGCAGCCCTCTGCCCAGCCCTTGTGTGTGTGACTGTGTGGCTGTGTTGTGTGTGAGAAGCCCTAGTGGCAGTGGGAAAAGGTAAGTGATTGAGTTGGCCTGGTTCTGGTGGGCTGGACCGACCCACTTCATTCTCCTTCGCATTGTCCTTTTTCTTTTTGGGGTTTGCTTTGGTACTCCCTCTAAAGAAAAGTTTGTGAATCTTAAAGCAAAAGCAGTTATTAGTTTTCACTATTAATTTTCTTTTGACGGAATTATCCATATTAATCGGGAAACACTCCACGTACAACGTCGTACCGATCCTTGGAAACTAACTAAATACCGTGATTTGATAATTTCAGGTGTGGAAAACAAAGTTAATTCTTGTGCTGCTCTCTCCCTGATCCATCTCTCGCCATGGCCGACTTGACCAGCTCTGGTCTATCTATTCTGCCTTGCCCCTTGCATATTTCTTGGATTGGTCGAGCATTTCATTTTTTCCCTTATTGACATGTTGGATAAGCCGAGGCCTTCTTCATGCTTGTGTGTGTGAATGTCTATCAGGCACCATGGAGTATAGTCACAGGGATTGCGGGTCGATGCCGCGTCCCATGTACCGGATTCATCGACCTGGGTATGATTTGTGGGACATGGTACACCATTTCTATATAGTTTAGAAGGAAAAATGGTGTATCACGTCCGACGACCCCGTTCCTCGACCTGGTCGACTCACGTTCCTGGTGACTATGGCATGGACCCATGAAGCCTTGTCTTCCTAGCTGACCACCGAATGGTGAAGCCCTCTTCCCCCAAGGCCGTATATCTTCCCTTGCCCATCCGTGTTTGATTAGGATGTTTAACTACTCCAAACGGAATGCAAGATAAAAATAAGAGGTGTATTGGATAAATGTGAAATCAAACTAACAAACATTTATACAAATTTGCCCCTAATCACTAATAACCACTTTTGCTTAAAGATTCACAAACTTCTCTTTAGAGGGTGTACCGAAGCAAACCTGTCCCCCCCCCCCCCCCTTTTTCTTTTCTTTCCGAAATATACTTATGGTATTATCTGACTATAATAATATATCTTGGTTTAATTGGGTCATCGACCCGGATTCACTGGGATCGCGTTCTGAAATAGCGCCCAGAAGAACACCCCCCCCCCTCGACCCACATTTTTAGCCACCTGCGACCCTCGTCTCACGATCCCGTTTGTCAACCCGAGTTCCCGGTGATTATGATTTTGACAAAGAAAAGGGAAATTCATTGATTGGTTAACTCCCCTTTGTGATATCACATACTCTACATCCATACAAAAGAAGGAAAACATGGGCAAAAATGGTTATTTCTTATATTTCCTCTCTCCTTTCCCTTGTTTCATTTTTTTTATACATATAGTATTGAGATTTGGTCATGGGATAGTTGCGTATATCTATCTAGATTTGCAAAGTTTGCTCTAGATTAGTAAAGAGCAGATTTGTTTTGTGAACTTTGGAGGCACTAGGTGCTACTACGTGATCTGTAATCTCCTAGAGTACTTACTACATTCCATAAGATGAACACACACATTCTAAATTTAACTCTGTAAAACGTCTAATTTTGGAGGTCTTTACCAAAATGCCTGTTAAGTTCTGTTGTCACCTGGGTAGTCATTATATATTATTAATCCAGTTTCTGTCTATTGTTGCATGCCAACTTTTCTTTTACAATATAGTGTGATATGTAAACATTATTTATTCTAGTTTTTTCTTAACCAACTTCTGCAGTTAGAAAACGGACAAAGTGGAGCTATCATGCCTTCTAACTCATCTGATCGGTCTGACAGGTCCGACAAGCCTATGGACCAAAAGGTGCTACTTTATCTCCTATTTCTTGTTCAGTGTTACTTATCCTTTCATAATGACGGTATATAGACAATGTATTTGCTATTCCATAGGTGTTACGGCGGCTTGCCCAAAATCGCGAGGCAGCAAGAAAAAGTCGGCTGAGAAAAAAGGTACCATAACCGTAACTTCTTGGTCCTTTTCTCCTTCTCTTTATGCACGCGTGGGCATGTATTTGTAGTAAATTAATTTAGATAACTTTGGGTTAGTACATCAGGGAGCTATTACTGCATGGTGGTGCAGTTATGTGGAAATGTCTTGGATGAGCTGGTGAGTGGTGTTGGGTGGATGGCTGATATGTTCAGCAGTGTGCTTGCACTTCTGATGCCACCAAATTTGATTTTTTTCCCAATTCACGATATGTATGGGAATTACAAAAAATGGAAGTTACCTTTCCTTCGAAATAAATAGTTGGCAACCCACCAAGGGACTTGTTTCTTGATGTGACTATGCATAAGTAAATGTACTTGTAATTATTGAGTTTCGTGCGACAGTAATTTGTATGTATCCTTTTTTTGTTGTTGTTTTCACTTTTGAGTTTATTTATTTGTTAAGGGCCATCCTAATGCTTCTTACTGTTTTTCAAGGCGTATGTACAACAGCTAGAGAGCAGTAAGCTGAAACTTGCAAGCCTAGAGCAAGAGCTCCAGAAAGCTCGACAACAGGTAAGTATCTATTGGCTGATGTTGGTTGAGTGCCCAGTCGATGTTCCATTAATTTTGTTACTCGAATATTGTATTGCAGGGAATCTTCATTTCTAGCTCTGGAGAACAAACTCATGCTATGAGTGGAAATGGTAAGCTCTCTGTGTGTGTGCGCGTGCGCTGTTACATCACTCTTTGTCGAGATGCTTTTTAAAATCTGTTCAGTTGTATTTCCGTGAGTGTTTGTTAAGAGTGCAACTGAAGCAGTAAGCTTGCTTCTGCAGGAGCTATGACCTTTGATTTAGAATATGCTCGATGGCTAGAGGAGCAAAACAAGCAGATAAATGAGCTGAGGACTGCAGTAAATGCTCATGCAAGTGATAGCGACCTCCGTCTTATTGTAGATGGGATAATGGCACATTATGACGAAATATTCAAGCTGAAGGGCATTGCCGCAAAGGCTGATGTGTTTCATATGCTTTCAGGCATGTGGAAAACACCTGCTGAAAGGTGTTTTTTGTGGATTGGGGGTTTCCGTTCGTCTGAGCTTCTAAAGGTGCATAAACTATATGTTGAATAAAAAAGTAGTAGAAAACCTACTGCAGGAATACTTTCGGCTAGTAGAATGTCGGATTTTGTTTTATGTTTTGATGGGTGCTTCAAGATATAATCATATAACTATTTCCCATGCTTTGTAATTTTTCAGCTCCTTGCGAATCAGCTTGAGCCTCTAACAGAGCAGCAGTTGCTGGGGCTATCCAACCTCCAGCAATCCTCGCAGCAGGCTGAGGATGCACTATCACAAGGAATGGAGGCGTTGCAGCAATCCTTGGCTGAAACGTTGGCTGGGTCTCTTGGTCCATCAGGATCTTCAGGGAACGTGGCAAACTACATGGGTCAAATGGCTATGGCCATGGGCAAACTTGGGACACTCGAGAATTTCCTTCGTCAGGTATGTGTCTTTTGAACTTTCTTTTACCTGACTCTGGCAAACATGTAGTTTTGTTGTTTCCTGTATTAGATAAAAGAATTGTTGAAACTAATTTGCCGATCAATTACTTAAAATGTTTTGCCTTTTACTTTTTTTTGTGCAACTTTTGAGTAAATTGCAGAACTTTAGATGTATGTTCTATTTGTGCTAGGCTGACAATCTACGACAGCAAACTTTACATCAAATGCAACGAATTCTGACAATCCGACAAGCTGCTCGTGCGCTCCTTGCAATACATGACTACTCTTCGCGTTTGCGTGCCCTGAGTTCTCTCTGGCTTGCTAGGCCACGGGAGTAAACTGGGTGCACCACCTTTGATGTTTCTTGAGCTGATCTGGGAATGTGGGATAATTGCAATGCATTTGCAGAAGATTGGCGGCTCAGTTCCTTCTGGACAAGTTATATTGACATCTTCTGGTATCATATTGTACTTTGATGCTGTACAAGTAGGGTAAAGCTTGCAACTGTAAGTTATCATGAATTTATGATTGACAGATTGTACAATTGTATTATCAATAATAAAAGTAGATAAAAAGCTGGAAGAGTATCCAGCGATTGCACCTGTTGGAAACGAGCAGCAAAAGCAGCATCTTGTGTTGAATGGTCTATCAATGTTCTTTTTAGTCGTCGCAGAAAAAATGTTCTTTTTAGCATCCTTCACGGATATAAGTAGGGCCTTTTCTTTTGTGATCAGAAATAAGGGGACTGGGAGAATGGAGACGATCAGTAAAACCTACTGTGGAAGGACAAACTGGGAAATTGGAAAAGGTTTCAAGTGTCCAACTTGTGATTTTTTTTGCATTTCTGGCCCTGTAGTCATTTTTAATTTCAAAAACTCTTCTGCTATAATTTGCAAAATTGACATCTGCACAGTACTCCTACTGCGGGTACCGAAAGTGGCAGGAGACCTACCCCGGCCCCGGACGCTGCAGGGACCTGCCCTCGTCCCTAGACGTGGTGGGTCACCTACCCCCTACGTCGGGAGGGGCAGGTGACCTGCCCCATATGGGAGGCGCGGCAAGAAGAGGAGAGAGAATAGGAGAGAGGAAAGAAAAAAAAAAGAAGAGCGAAAAAATTCGGAATTTTTTTTAAAAAAAATTCCGAAATTTTAAGAAAATTACGTAAAAATCTTTGGAACATTAATACATTTAATAAAATATTTTTGAATTTAATTGAAGTTTATTTTATTCCTTTAAAATGTTTTTCATTTTCTAAAATTTTGCAATTAAGTTTTAATTAATCCAATAAAATAGCAATTGAGCCTTATATTATTAATCATGAATAAACATTTTTTTCTCAAATTTTTGGAACCTAATTCAACCATGTAAAAATTCAAACCAAGTTCTAAAAGCCCTTGCTGTTAATGAATTAAAATAAGAATAATAAATTTTGAATAGTAAGGTGATAAATTTTATTTGGGTACTAGATCATCGTAGGAACACCTTTGAAAATTTTTAGAATTTTAAAAATTATTTGCTATTTTTTAGCGATCAAACTTAAGGGTTTGAAGTTAAAAGCGATGGCGATCGACTTGACTTGGGCGTCGGACCGTCCAAGCAGAAGCAAGCTCGATTGGACCATCCGAACATTAACTATGGCCCCACCTGTCAGAACGCTCCGATCGGACCATCCGAACAGACCCAGCTCCGATCGGATTGTCCGAACATTAACTACGGGTCTCACTTGTTAGAACGCTTAAATTCGGGAAATAAATGAAAATCACACGGGTCCCACTGTCAGCGTTTGATACTAGTGTAGTGCTCGGTACAAAACATATTAATTACTTTAGGAAACCCTGAAATGAATTATTTGTTCCACTAGAAAATACAATAAACTTCAAAAATGCATAAATAATTCATCTCAACTCAAAATCTTGTGAAACCAATTTTGATAATTTTAATTTTAAGTTAATTTTATTTTTAAATAGGTTTCAAATATTTCATTGTCCCCAAAAAAAAGGTTTTGGAAATTGATCAAATGTAAGGCGGTCACCTACCCTCAGTAGAGGCGGTGGCTGCCCTCGCCTCTGAGGCGGGTGACTGCCGCGCACAGGGCTAGGCGAGGTCCTACTTGGCGCCGGTGAGGTAGGTCCTTGCCCCGTGCCGTGGTAAAACATTGTGCATAGGCCAATTTTGCAAATTATGGCGGAAGAGAGCTACTTTTGAAATTTAAAATGACTACAAGGCCAGAAATACAAAAAATTCCCAACTTATTACATGGTGCTTACCTATACTCTTGGAAAAACAATGTCATGCATACAAACTTTTACGTATTTTGGTTCAGCCAAGGTCCATTTTTGCCCCACGAATTTAAGAGGTCTTTTTCCGGTCTTCAACTTTTCGATGGACATTTTTGTTAGATTTAGGAGAGTAGGAAAAGACATGTGTTTGCTATTCACAACTGTGTATCTTATTCATTATTGAGAATATATATATATATATATATATATATATATATATAGACAAGATTAGTTGGGCTTTATAGGCTACATGCGCTATTGTTCTCGAGTATGAGCCTTAGCGAAGAAATTTGCTACTTGAAGCTCTGATGATACATATCGGAGGTCGATGGTTGACTACTGATAATGAGATCGCGTGAATGATACGTCAACACCAATGTGCTTTGTCGACTCATGCTTGACAGGATCACTAGCAATCTGAATGACACTTGTATTGTCACAAAATAAAGGCATATGATTATCACAAAAAACACCAAGATCAACTAAAAACCATCGAAGCCAAACAATTTCGGAGGTGGTAGCGGTAAGGGTGGAAAAAAAGCTCGAAACTCGCGAGCCAGCTCAACTCGTTAAGGGCTCGACTCAGCTCGAACTCGATCCCTTAACGAGTCGAGCCAAGCCGGCAGTTTAGCTCGTTTTCCTAACGAGCCGTCACTACTACAAAAAGGCTAACACTGGACGCCTCATCACAGACGGTTGACCAAAACCGTTTGTATTACATGCAATCACAGATGGTTTTGGTTTAGGATCGTCTGTGTTATTGGCTGCGCTAAAAACCGTCCGTGAAGAGGTAATATCACAGACGGTTCATAGCTAAAACCGTCTGTGAAACATCACAGACGGTTCTTGTTAATAACCGTCTGTGATAATACTACATATCATAGACGGTTTCAACAAAGAACCGTTTGTGAAACATCACAGACGGTTCTTAACAATAACCGTCTGTGATATTACCACATATCATAGACGGTTTTTTGTTATAACCGTATGTGATAATATCGCTACAGCTCCACGGTGAGTTTCTTTGTCGCCGTCGTCGTCATTCGTCGCCATTCGCCGGCTCCCGTCGTCTCTTCGTCGCATCGATCCGCTTCGGCTCCCCGATGCATCTCTTCGTCTCACGCTCGAATTTATTTCTTGTTTTATAAAAGGATCATCCGCCATCCAAGATGATCATCCCACATATTTATATAAAAAAAAGAAATGGTTGCCTCTTCCTTGTCGCCGGCATTGATGGCCTTCTGGCGCCTTGTACAAGCACCTCTCTCGGTGTCACGTTGAGCCGTCTTTGCGGAAGAACCTTGTTTGATCAACGGTGTCTTCACTCCTCTGCCGGCAGAGAATTTGCGGAAGCGGTGGCGGCCACCTTCCGTCGTCTTGACATCCTTCTCCGCCGTGTCTTAGGGTGATCTCCCTTTCGGCGAGTTTACGCGTCATCGGCGTAGTCCTCCAAAACAACGTTGCCGTCTCCAAGAGGCTTGCCGTCACTTGGGCTAACGTGTCGGCGGCGGCGGCCAAAGTCGACGGCCGAGACCCTCAAGCAAGGAAGAGAGCCTATAGGCTCAATTCTTCTTAGTTCAACAGTCAGAGGTCTTCGAGAGACACTTGAGCAAGCGTCGTGAGTGGGCGCATTCGGGCTTCATTCACTAATGATCGAGAACCATCCGATCCGACGCCGCCCCTATGAAGTATTGAAGGCGGAGATAGCGACCTACCTCGCCACTAGAAAAACTTTGTTTATTTATAGGTTTCTACTCTTTTTTTATCTTTTTGTAGTTTAACGCCCATTTGTTTGGCCATATATATATATGAAAATTCCAAAATGAAAAAAAAGTTTGGAGATGAAGTTACTATATTAATTATATATATATATATATATATATATATATATATATATATATATATATATATATATAGAGAGCGGTTTTGTGGAACAAATTATATATATATATATATATATATATATATATATATATATATACGATCTGTGATATATATATATATATATGTATATATAGTTAAAGCAAATTTTCAATAGTATTTAAATGACAAAATTGACATATAAACATGTAATTTCTTCATATCATGTAAGTGTATATACAAGATAAATATACTTGAGAAAAACCATATCACAGGCGGTTCCATTATGGGCAAATGCGTGATAATATCCTTGACGGTTCCATAATAGAATTATCGTGATAAGTCTCTTTATTAATCTGAGGCCGGCTAGCTAGGGTTTGCGCTCGCCTAACTCTCGTCACTCCTAGCTCAGCTAGGGTTTGCGCCCGCCCTAACTAAATCCTTGCCCGGCGTATTTACTCCGTTCCTCCCCACCTCGGCGCCACCGCTCGACCCGTCGCCGTCGCCGCCGGGTTGTGACACCGCTGACTGCAGAAACACTCGTCGATAGTAGTGTCTTCTGCGATGTCGTGGTCGTGCCACAACTACGATGGCGCCTCCGCCCAAGCCACTTGGGCTTGGCCGCGTGTCGCTCGCTGCGCCATGGCTTGGTTCTCTGCTTTCGGCTTCTGCGCTCGGGCCTGGCGGTCTTTGCTTTCCCATCCTCCTCTATTCTCCTCTAGATCTGTTAGCTTAATGTCTTGTGTTGAGTTTGATTTTTATGCTTGAGCCTTAAGTTGTGTCATGATGTTTGTGTGATTTATGCAAGGTGAAGGAGATGGATGAGGTTGTCTTTGGTGGTGGGGGTCGCCACCGTAGTTCTTATTTATCTTGAGGTATCACCCTACCTTACTCCTCTCTGTCTCTACTCGCTTGCTCTGTGATGAAAATGGCTAGTGCTCGTGTGGTGGCGGGTTTGGACACCCTTGGTCTTCTTGTCTTCTTTGTTGAATTGCTCAATGATGTTAATAGTCTTATCTTTGAAATTGAATTGATAATTAGTTCATATTAATAGTCCACTTGCTCTGTGATGTAATGATGTTAATAGTCTTATCTGAAATTGAAGTGATAATTAGTTCATATTAATAGTCCCTTGCTCGTGATGTAATGATGTTAATAGTCTTATTTGAAATTGAATTGATAATTAGTTCATATTAATAGTCCCTTGCTCGTGATGTAAAGCGAGGGCTATTGGTGTATGTGCATTCTATGCATCTTGCTTAGTTCATGTTATGGGTTGGATGGGGCTTGATATGTTATGACTTATTGGGTTGTTGATATGTATGAAATTTGTTGATATATTATATTGTTATGAGTTATGACTTATTGAAGTGTCAAGTGTTATGCGCTATTGATAGTGGAAACTTGCTTGGTGAACCATGAAATTTGTTGATATGTATGATTGATGATTTGCAAAAATAGATGTATAAAATGTGTGATATGTATGTTATGACTTATTTGTCGATTTGTCATTTTGTTAAGATTTCATCTGTTGCTTCTCGCCATTCATTTCACATTTATGCGTATAGCGTGTTCATGCAGTCAAGTTCTCCTATCTTGCGTCCTAGGTGCGTCGTCCTACCATTCCATTCCTAATCTCTTCTCTATAAAGTCTCCAAGCGGTGGTGCTTGTGCCTTTAAAACAGGCATTTATATATATATTATATGTATTGTTTGAGTCCCTCGACCACTTTCGAAAGTCGCGTCCACGCTGACATGAGGAAGAGAGAGCGACAACCGAGGGCAACCTCATTGAGCCCTGCAAATTTAAAATCTGTTTGCTTGGAAAGTGTCGGGACATCCAATTACTTGGTTGCTAATACATGATGCCACTTCGGTCAGATGCACCTTCGTTAAGAAAGTGGCGTGGGCGCGGTACTTGAAAGTGGCTAAGGGACTAGGAACAATAGAAATATAATATATATATGATGCCGGTTTTAAAGGCACAGCAACAACGGCTTTATAGAAAAGTCATCCTGACGGTTTGTGGTCAAACCGTCGTGATATATAATCATCACGAGGCGGTTTGTGGCTAAAACCGTGCGTGGTAGTATCATCGCTGACGGTTTGAAAACCGTGCATGATGACCTCATCATCATTGATCCATAAACTCGAGCGGCTCAAGAAACCGTTTGTGATAGCGTTTTGAACCGTCTGTGAAGGCCTTTACGTAGTAGTGCGAGTTGGTGGCTCGCGAGTTGCTCGTTAAGCTCGTTAAAAACCGGCCTGATGAAGCGGTAGTACCAAGCCATTAACCCAGCAACCCTTAGGCGGTCCAGAGAGGCACAAGCCTCAAGTTGTAATCTCTTGGCTTTCTAAAAAAATTATTAGGCTGATTTTTCTTTTTCGCGAGCATAACGATCCTAACGAGTCTAACGAGCTTAACGAGCTTTGAACTGTGATCTCTTTACTTTCTTAACGAGCCAAACGAGCCGAGTTCGAGCTTTTTAACGAGTCAAGCCAAGCCTGGTTTTTGCTCGTTAGCTTAACGAGCCGAGCCGAGCCGAGCCGAGCTCGTTTTCTTAATGAGTCGAGCCGAGCTGGCTCGTTATCCATCCCTAGGTAGCGGAAAGGGCTCGAAATTCAGCATCTGCAAAGAGTGTGGCACCCCTGTCTGTCTTTTTAGCATCCTTCACGTATATAAGTAGGGCCTTTTCTTTTGAGAACAGAAAAAGGGGAATGGGCGAATGGAGACGATCGGTGTAACTTATTGTGGAAGGACAAACGAGGAAATTGGAAAAGGTTTCAAGTGTCCAACTTGTTACATGGTGCTTACCTGCACTCTTGGAAAAACAATGCCATGCGTACAAAATTTTACGTATTTTGGTTCAGCCAAGGTCCATTTTTGGCCCTCAAATTTAAGTGGTCTTTTTTCGGTCTTCAACTGTTCGATGGACATTTTTGTTAGATTTAGGAGAGGAGAAGATATGTGTTTGCTATTCATAATTATGTATCTTGTTAATTATTGAGAAAATATATATAGACAAGATTAGTTGAGCCTCATAGGCTATATGCGCTACATGGGCCGAGACAAACTACTAATATGTCTAAGACTCTTAACACCCTCTTCAAACTTAAGGTGAATCAAGAGTATTTGATGCACCGAGTTTCAGTAGAGGAAGTTGGTATTGTTCTCGACCATGAGCCTTAGCGACGAAATTTGCAACTTGAAGCTCTGATGGTACATATCGAAGGTCGATAGTCGACTACTGACAATGAGACCGCGTGAATGATACATCAACACTAATGTGCTTTGTCGACTCATGCTTGACTAGATCACTAGCAATCTGAATGACACTTGTATTGTCGCAAAACAAAGGCGTAGGATTATCACACAGAACACCAAGATCAGCCAAAAGCCATCGAAGCCAAACAATCTCGGAGGTGGTAGCGGCAAGGGCTCGAAATTCAGCCTCTACGCTAGAGTGTGACACCACAGTCTATTTTTTGGACTTTCAGGCAATAAGCGAAGTATCAATAAATATGTAGTAACCAGTGATAGATCGACGATCAACAAAATCACTCGCCCAAGTGGAGTCAGAATAAGCATGAAGCTAAAGCTGACTCGAACTGTCATAGAACAGACGTCTGGACAAAGTCCCCCTTAAATATCTCAACACATGAAGAATATGACCATAGTGGACTGAGGTAGAAGCACTAACAAACTGGCTGAGCACATGAACAACATGAGCAATGTCTGCCCTAGTGACAATGAGATAGACAAGGCTCCCAACGAGTTGACAATAGCAGGAAGGATCTGTCAGTGGTACACCATCTGTAGGACGAAGCTGCAGGTGGAGCTCTATGGGTGTGGCAGCAATGCAAGTATCAATCATACCAGAGCGAGCAAGCAGACAATGAACGTAGCGATGCTGAGAAAGGTAGTAGCTATCACCGTCAGAATGAACCTCAATCTCCAGAAAATAGCTCAATGGTCCTAAATCTGACATCATAAACTGTTCACTCAATTTCTTCTTAACAAAAGCCACATAGTTCATATCATCTCCTGTGATCAGCATATCATCTACGTATAGCAGAAGCATAATACGCCCTAGCTGAGCAGTGTGAATAAACAAGGCATAGTTATGCTCGCTTAGAGTAAAACTAGCAGCTCGAATCATATAACTGAACCACTCGGACCAAGCACGAGGAGTCTACTTGAGACCATATAGAGCATGCCTAAGACAATAAACATAGCCCGTAGGAGTCTCAACACCTGGAGGTGGCTGCATATAGACCTCCTTATGTAGATCACTATGAAGAAAAAGCATTCTTGACATCCATATGAGATATAGTCCATGAGCGTATTGCTGCAACAACAATGAGAGTACGAACTATATTTACATGAGCAACTGGAGCAAAAGTCTTATCATAATCTCGACCATAAGTCTGCTGAAAACCTCTTGTAACAAGATGAGCCTTATATCGCTCCACTAAACCATCTGACTTGGTCTTTAGTTTGTACACCCACTTGCAAGTTATAGGAATTGTTCTAGATGGTAGCAGAACAAGATCCCAAGTGCATGTACACTCTAACGCTGTTAGCTCCTCAGTTATAGCCAACTGCCACTTAGGTATACTAGCTGCCTTCTGATAAGTACTCGGCTAAGATACTATACCTGCACGAGAAAACCACATCTCTCTGGTTCTTGAATAAAAGAACGATCACAAAGGGTATACCGTGATGTAGTATAACGATCGTTAGTCTGTGGTACTGACTGGAGGGTCAAGTGGAGGAGAGGAGGACTGAGGATCAGAAGTTTTAAGAGTAATGGAACTATGAGGATCAAAAGGAACTCTCTGTCGGCGACTATAGTGAAAGAGAAAAGTGAAAGTGTCATAAACTACTACAGTTGGTGGAGGAGACACACTAGAAGATAAAACTGGTGGATAAAATGTATCTGAGAAGGCAAGTCTACTGAAGGAATGGGAGGTAGACACAAAAAAGCGGTGGAATCTGTGGAAGAAGGAGTTAGATGTGTAGAAGGATGATAAAAGAAGGGTCGACCCTCATCAATGTCACATCACGAGAGATGCAAATGCGATGTGCTGAAGGATCATAGTAACGACGACCCATATGCTTAGGACTATAACCCAAGAAGATACACTCAACCGACTGAGCGCTCAGCTTTGTGCTCTCCCCGTCTTCTTCGGCATTCTCACCGGCGGTGAGTGGGTGGGTGACAACCCGTTGATTTCCAAAGTAATTTTAGTTTTCTTTAATTTTTCTGTTTTCGTTACGGCGGGTTCTCGACTAGATTTTCGTTACCCTTCATTGATTTTATCACATCAACTCACCTGGATGACAATGACGACACCTATGCTGGAGATCGATACTAGGCCGAATTGGGTGCAAATAAATCACCTCTAATTTCTTTCAACGAACAACACCACTAGTTACCAAGGTGTATGTCCTTCACATCAAGGAGATCATTGATAATCTACTTCCCATTGCCGTGATAGTCGACAAATATGACGCTGTTGCAAGATACAGAGTCTATCGCGAGGAAGATAAAGAAGTCCAGTATGTTCATCGACCCAAGGACGTGATGGTATCATGTTGTTCTTCTAAAATTTTCAATGTAAAAGTTGAGTTACTTATGTACTTTATCATTGAGTTATTAATATAAATTAGATGGTTTTCTAAAAAAAGATTAACTAAACTGGGTCCCTAATTGGGTTACCAATATTGAGTCTTTCTTCCTAGACAAAGATACCAAAATTGCTTTCAATTTCAGTTATACTTCATATCTACTCGTTTTAGGCCCGTTTGAAACACACCATATTCTTTAGATTGCATTAAGATATAAATTGTTTCATGTGAAATTCATGCATTTCAAACTTGCTCTTACATTATTATCAACCTAGAGTTGGGCATAACTAACAAGTAGTATATAGCCTTTCAGTGACTCTTCAGAGGCTACATCGACCTTTCTTTTCGACATGTTGGTTGTAGGATTCTTCGTTTCCATGTGTAGGGGAACATCATGCATGTTCATCAGTTCATGTCGATCGATACAATCTTTCTGTGCTGCCGCAAAATGCTCCAAAGAAGTCAAACTGAGCAGCACATTCCACTACTACAAAAAGGTTAATACTGGACGCCTCATCATAGACGGTTGACCAAAACCGTCTGTATTAAATAGAATCACAGATGATTTTGGTTTAGCGGCTGTCTGTGTTACTGGCTGCGCTAAAAACCATATGTGAAGAAGTAATATCACAGACGGTTCATGTTGAAAACTGTCTGTGATACTTCATAGACGGTTTTCAACACGAACCGTCTGTGACTTCCCGTCCTTATCACAGACGGTTTGTATTAAAAACCGTCTATGATAAGTATATCTGATTTTACCATGGCTTGGAATCAGAGAGTCTGTGATAAGTATCTTCCGATTTTACCTGACTCTATGACTTGAAATGCCTAACTCTGTGATTTTACCATAGCTTGAAATGCCTAACTTTCTGACTTTACTATGGCTTGAAATCAATAACTCTCTTATTTTACCATGACTTGAAATCACTAATTAATGACTTGAAATCACTAAGAGTTAGGCATTTCAAGTCATAGAGTAAGGTAAAATCGAGAGATAGTTATCACAGACGGTTTTTAATATGAACCGTCTATGTTCGGGGAAATTTTTGAACGCTTGCGCGAAAGGCGAAATGTTTTGGCGTTGTCCTTATATATTATACCCACCCCCACCTTGTCTTCCATCAGTCTCTCCCTCTTCCCTCCCCACGCTGAGCTCCGGCGATCGCCCTCGATTCCTCGGCGTGGTTCGGCGAGGAGATGCGCAGGAGCTCCATGTCTGCCGCAGGAGGTAGACTGCCAGAAGGTGCATGTATATTCCCAAAAGATACACAATTTGTTGGCTATTTGATGGTTCTTATTTTATTTGTACCTAATGCCGGAGCGCCGCTGGTGGTTTTCGGTCATCTCTCCTTTTTCTTGCCGACGAGCTTGAGTCGAATTCGGACGATAGGCAAGAACAGTCGAATTCGATCTACCTAGATTAGGTCTTTCCCAACAAGAGGTAAGCCACAAATTCCAACTACATATGAGGATAGGTGGTATGACATGTGTTACCCTGTTGAGAGGATCTGACCTTTATTTATAGCCTTTAGTATGAAATCCTATCCCGTCCCATAATTAGAGATAGATTCCAAACAGATCTCTACACATATTCAAAATCCAAGTCCACATTTTCCTTAATAGATACTCGAGCTTGTAATAAATACTTTATTTGATCTCTTTATATATTTGAGCCAAACCAAAAGTTAGATAGCTAATATGTATATAAACTCGTGTAGGTCCACATAACAGGAAATTAATCCAACAATCTCCCACTTGGACTAAATGAGTAAATACATATAAAAAACTTTATGAGCTCCAAAAAATACTATCTATGTCACGAGCATCTTTAAACCAATCCGGTCTATCAATTATATCAACATAGGATCAAAGCGATCTTCATTACTTTAAAGTGTAACTTGACCCATCAATGGTCACATATGTCAACATAAAAGAACGACATGAATCAAAAATGGATGTGTAGCATGGAAATTACATGAGATGTGATTATAACATGCTTGTTTCCAACTAGTCCAACTTTATTCCTTACGAGATTAAAACATCTTCTCAGAACCAAATGAGACGATATGAATTCAGAGTAAAATGACATAAATTTTATTTCTCTAGAGAATATAACTAAAGGTCTTTACACTAAACTGGTATTGTCACATGAGCATAAACAAAGTTACAAACTCCCACTAGAACTGAATTCCTTAGGTGAAACCACACCCATATAAGCAACATGCTCATTGAACACTACTTTAGGTGTCAACCCTTTAGTGAACGGATCTACAATCATGGAGTCTGTACCTATATGCTCAATTGACAATTTACCACTCTGAATTCTTTCTTTCACAACTAGGAACTTGATGTCTATATACTTAGACTTTGATGAGCACCTGTTGTTATTAGAATACATAACTGCAGACTTGTTGTCACAATATAACCCGATTAGTGCATCGACCTAATCCAAAATTCGACCACTGTGACAAAATTTTGCAACCATATCCCATGATTTGAAGCCTCATAGCAAAGAACATGCTCAGTTACCATTGTGGATAGGGTAACGAGTGACTGCTTAACGCTTTTCCAAGAAACCACATCTCTACCAAGTAGATAAATGTAACCTAAAGTGGATTTGCGAGTATCTTGGCAACCAGCAAAATCGGAATCAGAATACCCAATGATCTCCAACTGATCCGATTTCCTATATGTGAGCATAAAATCCTTCGTCTTTTGCAAATAACGCAACACCTGTTTTGCTGTAACCCAATATCCAATCTTGGATTGCTTAAATACATGCTTAGCATTCCAACAATATATGCTATATCTGGTTTAGTGCAAACTTGAGCGTACATCAAGCTCCCTATCAAAGATGAATAGGGGATATTCTGCATTTTCTTAGCCTCAAAATCATTCTTAGGACATTAGCTAAGACTGAATTTTTTAGCTTTACCACAGGGGTATCTAAAGGTTTACAGTTATACATGCCAAATCTTTGCAATACTTTATCAATATAGTTCTTTTGTGATAATCCAAGTATACCTTGAGAGTGATTTCGATATATTTGAATTCCTAATACAAAAGAAGTATCACCAAGATCCTTCATCTCAAAATTTTTAGCAAGAAATCTCTTGGTTTCATGCAACAGACTTATATCGTTACATGCAAGTTGTGGCACTCGTGTCATTACCCTGGAGGGTAATCACACTTAGGTATATGGATTACTATTCGTCTACCCGGTAGGACACCGCTCCGATGAATAGTAAGCCTTACTAAAGTCAACGTAGCAGAACAATAAGATAGAAATTGTACTTTTTATTACAGCAGTTAACTGCGCAAGGCTATGGTTCTTATTACAAGTAGTAATTTACAACTGCAAAATGGGACTCTGCCCCTCGCTTGCCTGCCTTGCTTCACTAGTTGTCTACTCGTCCCACGTGCCGAATAGGGCATCCACCTCGCCCTGCTCCTCATAGTAAGGGTCCTCATCTCCTGTGGTTTTATCTGCACCTGCGTGTCCTTCGTCCCACTTGGGATAGTTCCTGACCGGACTAGGATCTAACAAAGGAGAATAATAGCAAGGTTGAGCACTAGTGTACTCAGCAAGCATTAATAGCAAAAATTCACTGAATGACTCATCTCTGTTCGTTATGATATTTTCTAGATCATCTCTTTTCTGAAAATAAATAACCCGTTAAAACATTAAGTGACATATTTTAATACTGAAAAGACTACTTGTCACTCAGAGAGACGATAGACCCCCAGTGGTTCCTGTAGACTCCAATCCACGAGATAGGCATGAATTCATGATTTTGTTTAGCACTACGTAGACTTTGTACCACTTTACCCATAGCTACTCTGTGCTCTCATTGAACTGGGTCCCCTGCATTTCCTTTGATGTGAGTTTCGAGATCAAAATACAGAACGTTTTCCAAGTTATGTGATTAATTTTTCCACCCCTTACTTTCCGTCGGTGTTGACCTCGTCACCCACCGAGTTCCTGTAATGTTGGTTTGGGTGGCTTTGTGAGAAACATTTTAAGCTAAGCTAGTCGTCGATTAAAAGTAGTGCACAGCAAAGTAAACTCATCACCACAGTAACTACAAACGATTTGAAACTTTAGCAAAACGATAATATTAGGATTCATAATCAGACCTACAAGAAAATTTCTGAAATACATATCTCATCATCGTCATAACATCCAAAGTCAATTACAAGAAGACATACAACAGTAATTCAATTGCAGAATTGACCACGATATGGATTCTTTACAGGCAAAAGTAAATTATTACAAACTTAGAAATTATTACAAGAATCCATCGCCAGCGAAATTAAAACATTAAATACAAACCCAGAATTAATTACGAAAGACCTTTACATCGAAGGCTAAATAAATATTACAACTTCAAGTGCTTTACCAAATGAAGTTTATGAAATTTAATTAACTACAAACTATAAGTCTTGCATGCATATCACCGAAGCATTCCCTTGTCCCTCTATCGCCAGCTGTAGAACCATCCATCGATCCACATTTCCATCGCTCGTCAAGGAACGCATAAAACGATTAGCAAGCCAAATTAAGAGCAGTAAATAGAAATTAGAGTATAGAAGGTTGCCGTCAGATCTCACGAAGTACAGCCGGATTCCCAGACCGGCCTAAGTCAGTCGGCACCTTGATCATCAAGATAATCAGGCTAACCTACGTCAATCAGCACTATTTACTTCCGTAGGTTTTATCACCCAGCATTTATTTAAAACCCAACACCTACGTTGTATACAATAACCGAAACACCATTTGGACCAAAGGTCCATGACTAAATAGTGCCATGTGAGGAGGGAAGGGATAAGGGCAAAGGACAAGCCTCACGACCGAACCATCCCCTGCATAAGGCCTTCATCCCCCTCACTGCCACACACAAAGCCTCCCATCTTACAAAGCCAAGCAAAGCTCTGCCCCTAGTTCACATCCCCAAGAAGCACAGAGAAGGAGGAAGGGAGCAAGGGAGAAGGGGAAGCCCGAGGAGGGTGGATGACGCCGGCGATAGCATTGAACCATCGACGACCACCAGGACCGCGCCGACCGATAAAGACAAGAACCAGGAGGACCAAAAAGAACCGAGAAGCACCACGACCACCTGGCCATCATCACCAACACACCACTGCCACCTTCCAAACCCAACCCAACCGGTAAACCACCATTTCTCCCCCACTGCCATTCCTATTTTTGGTTGCCAAAGCCGAAACCCACAGCAGCCCACATACATAACAATAGCTCTCAGAGCAAGTATTCATCACAGAGCAAGGGAAGGGGGAAGCAGAGGGAGTAGAGGAGATAGAGAGGGGTGTACCTCGGCGGCACCCGCCATAGCAAGCCACTAAAAATCCACCTCAAGTACCCTCTCCATACATGAGCATCACTCAACCTTAAATCAAGAAATAATCATCAGTGCCTGTAACAACAAAACCAACAGAGTCAAAAGGGAGAGTATGGGAGGGAGGTGAGGCACGGGCGCGACCGAGCGCAGTGGGCCGAGGCGCCTGGCGATCGGAGGTGCGCGGTGGGGCCGATGCGCCGACGCATGGATGACCGGAGGCGTAAGAAGGAGGCGCGGGCCGAGGGAAACGGGGGGAGGAAGCGACGCCGGGGGAGGGGCTGGTGGAGGCGGCGGGCCAGCAGGTAGCAACGGCGCCGGGCCTGGAGTCGAATGGCCGGTGGCGCCATGAACCGGAGGCGCTCGTGCGCGCGGGCCACATGCGGGTGAGGGCGTGGGAAAGCAACAGAGGGAGCAGGGGCCGCCGAGCGCGGCACCGGGCCAAGCTGAGAGCCAGCGGGAGGAGCTCCGGCCGAAGCAACCACAGGAGAAGAAATGGAAGAAAGAGATTGGGGAGAGAAGCAATGAGGAAAAGAAGGAAGTGAAGAAGGAGCCAATCACTAGAGGGGTTCGGCCGTGAGGATAAGAAAGGAGGAGAGAGAGAGTATTAGGAGGCAGGAGATTAGGTGAGGAATAAAGAGTGAGATTAAGGATTAAAGGAGAAAAAAATTAGGAAGAGAATAAAATAGTAAGTATTAATAAATATCGGTACTGTATAATTTTTTGAGACCAAATGAATTTAAGTAAGCCACATGCGAATAACTAGTTATAGACCGACCGGTAGAAAAATAAAAGCGGCAAAATGCGTGAAATTAATCTAAGGCTATTTAACAAAATTAATTGCCGGTAGAACTCGCTAAGTTAGAAAAATAATCAGTTGCATTAGAAAATAATTTGAGTAAAATAATTAAATTAAGTAGCACCGGCGTAAAATCAATTGGGCTTTTAGTTGCGCACATAAAAGTTATTTAGACCCAGTTACATGCAGGATTCGTATGGTATATTATTTTCACACGATTAAATGCAAGAATAGGTGAACTCGATCCTAGGGTCGGTAGACTAGATTAACCGCAGTTTGGGAGTGCTAACTTAACGGGGCCCCGAAAAATGTTATTAAATTAACATATGCTAACACAATAAAATCCACTAACTTATGTACACATAATATCACCCAAAAGCAACTAAGTATTTATTTATTTATTATTTGTGATGCCGCATAATTACAGAGGACGAACCCACGCAGACCGGAGTAGCTGATCTGAAATTATTCGACACTGATCTTTTCTCCGACTACAAAGGCAAGCTATTCTCTTGAACATAAATATAGTTATATTAAATGTAAACTGTATATTGTTGTATCATATATGTATTGCATTAAAACTATGTCTCAAAATCAAATCGAATAAATGAGATGAAGATGAAAGAGATGGGAAAAGAAAATTATATGGCTGGTAAAGGGGGCCCGTGGCAGGAAAGAGATGAGACAAGAGGTGGGACCCTTTACATATGGATAGTATGTAAGGACCAACAAAACTCTTACTCAGATATGAGGCCGTATTTAAGTGCCAACCAATTTCCTGTTTCGGCGGACAGAAAATGCTACCTTGTTACGTAATTATGCTCTCCACATCAGGTAAGTAATATGTGTGAGTGTGATGGAGGAACCCAGAACCGGTAGGAGAAGACCGAAAGTGGGGGATCCTAGGCACTATAGCGCTAAGGTGGAGTGTTGGGAGCAGGATAGAAGCTGCCCCAACCAACATTGTTGGAACTCGGTGGATGACAAGGTTAGCACCGTGACAAGGTCGGCACCGATGGAAAGCAATGGATGGAGAAAAATAATAACGCAACCTAGAAAACATTCTGTATTATGATCTTGAACCCGCATCAAAGGAAATACAGGGAACCTAGCTCACAGAGAGTTCAGAGTAGCTATGGGTAAAGTGGTATAAAGCTTGCATAGTGCTAAATAAAATCATGAATTCATGCCAGTCTCTTGAATTGAAGTCTACAGGAACTACTGGGGTCTATCTTCTCTCTGAGTGACAATTAGTCTTTTCAGTATTAAAATATGCCACTTAACGTTTTAACGAGTTATTTATCTTTAGAAAAGATATGATATAGAAAATGTGATAACGAATAGAGATGAGTCATACAGTGCATCCTTTTCTATTTATGCTTGCTGAGTACATTAGTACTCAACCTTGCTATTATCCTCCTTTGTTAGATCCTAGTTCGGCCGGGAATTATCCCGAGTGGGACGAAGGTCACGTAGGTGTAGATGAGACCGTAGGAGATGATGACCCTTACTACGAGGAGCAGAGCGAGGTGGATGCTCTATTTGGCACGTGGGACGAGTAGACGACCTGGTGAGAATGGCAGGCAAGCGAGGGGACTTAGTCCCATTTTGCAGTTGTAAATTACTACTTGTAATGTAAGATCATAGCCTTGGGTGGCTAACTGTTGTAAGTAAAGAACAGTTTCTATCTTATTGTTCTGCGGTAAGGCTGTGGTAAGGCTTGCTATTCATTGGAGCGGTGTCCTACCGGGCAGACGAATAGTAAATCCGTATGCTTAAGTGTGATTACCCTCCGGGGTAATGACTCGGGGCGCCACAGGTTTCTATCCCGCACCCAACACTCCACCTTAGCACTATAGCGCCTTAAATCCCCCACTTCCGGACTTCTCCTACTGGTTTTGGGTTTCTCCATCACACTCACACATATTACTTACCCAATGTGCAGAGCATAATTATGTAACAAGGTAGCATTTTCTGCTCGCCAAAATGGGAAAATGGTTGGCATTTAAATACGATCTCATATCCAAATAAGAGTTTTGTTGGTCCTTGTATAATATCCATATGAAAAGGGGTCCCGCTTCTTGCCTCATCTCTTCTGTTTTCTCTATTCTCTTTCCCTGCCAAGGGCCCCCTTTACCATCCTAATAATCATCTTTTCTCATGTCTTTCAACATCTCATTTCTCATCTTATTTAAATACGATCTCATATCTGAATAAGAGTTTTGTTGGTCCTTGTATAATATCCATATGAAAAGGGGTCCCGCTTCTTGCCTCATCTCTTCTGTTTTCTCTATTCTCTTTCCCTGCCAAGGGCCCCCTTTACCATCCTAATAATCATCTTTTCTCATGTCTTTCAACATCTCATTTCTCATCTCTTTCATCTTTATCTCATTTATCCGATTTGATTTTGAGACATAGTTTTGATGCATGTATATATATATATATATATATATATATATATATATATATATATATATATATATATATATATATATATATATACAACAAAATAATTATTTACATTTAATATAACTAGATTGATGTTCAAGAGATAAGCTTGCCTTCGGAATTGTAGAAAAGATCGTCATCGACAAAATCAGTATCAACTACTCCGGTCTGCATTGGTTTGTCTGCTGCAATTATACGACGACACGAATAATAAATACATAAGTAAATACTTAGTAGCATTTGGGTGCTGCTAGGTATACAATAGTAAGTTGATTTTCTTTGTTAGTAGATTTTAAATTAATAATATTTTTTGAATCCCCTGTTAAGTTAGCACTCTCCAAACTGCGGTTGTTCTATGGTCTACTAGCTCTAGGATCGAGGTTGCTGATACTCATATTTTATCGCACGAAAATAAAATACTACACATACTCGCATGCAACTAGGCCTATTCAATTTTACTCATGCAAATATGCCTAACAGGTTTTATTTAAGTGTGTATTATTTCTCTAAATAGACTCGAGGTTGTTTATTTTAATTATCCTATCACGATTAAATTATTTCTATTGCAACCGATAATTTTTCTAATTTATTGGGTTCTACCGGTGATTCATTAATTTATAAAGTCTCTTATTACTTTTACGTTTTTTCCCAGATTTTATTTTTCTACCGATATGGCTACTGTTATTTATCTGTACGGAGTTTATAAATCCATTTTTCTGGCGATTCACCCGAAACTTGCAAGTAACACATCAAATTATTTATCTAACGCAGTGGTAATTTTACTAGATTTATTCTTCCTCATTTTCCCCACTTCTAATTTTTCTATCGGTCGGTCTACTGTTAAATATTCTAACACGGTTTTAAAAAATCCATACTTTCGGCGATTCGTCCGAGAATCAAAAGTATGCTATGTACGCGTTTTCTCTATCCATTTTTTACTTTTATTTTATTTTTTCTTCTCTTTCCTTTACTTATTTCTCTCTCCTCACCTTATCTACTCATTTCCTTCAGCCGAGAGCCTCCTGGTTCATTCTTGCTTCTTCCTTATGCTTTCTTCTCCATTACTCTCTCTCTCTCTCTTCTCCTGGGATTTTGTTCCCTACCGAAGCTTCCTCACAGCGCCTCCTCCATCCAGTGCCGCCCTAGCCCCGTATCTTCTGCCATCGCCACTCTACGCGTCGTCGCACCTGTGCCCTAACTCGGCCCAGCACGTGTGCGCCTGCGTCGGCCCGCGTGCCTGCGTGCCCCCGTCCGACTACCCTTCAACTCGCCCCTGAGGCTCATGCACCGCCCTGGCTCGACCTGCTCGCCTATGCCTCACCTCCCTCCCAGTTTCCCCCTTTTCTCCTTTTATTTTCTGTTGTGCTTTTGTTTCACTGATGGTGTTGGATTTACTTTTGATGTTAGATGGTTGATGCATGGTGAGTAGATGGTGGTGTGTTGAGGCATGGTGAAGGTGCTAACTGTGGGTTTCTACTGGTGGTGGGGTTTTGCCACAGATGCACTAAGGTATACTACTCCCTTTCCCTCCCCCTTGCTCTGTGATGAAAATGGCTAGTTCTCTGTGATGGATACTGAGGGCCACTGCTAGTGTGGTGGGTTTGGCTTGGAGCAAGAACAGATAAGGGTGAAAAATGTGGGTTACCTTCGTGGGCTTGGTCGGTTTGGAGATGGCAGTGGATGGTGGCCGGTTGTGTGATGATGCTGCTGTAGTGACGGAGGTGTCCTCTGGTGCTTTCCTTCGGTTCCTCTTTGTCCTGTCGGTTGGCGCAGTCTGGGGGTTCGGCGATGGTTCAAAGCCATTGCCGATGCCGTCCACACTCCGTCGATCTTCCCCTTCATCTATGCTCCTCCTCCCCGATTGCTCTTGGTGGGTGGTGATGGTGGTTTGTGCTTGTTGAGGTGTTTGCTTTGGGGAGATTTGTGGAGGGCAGTGACTTATGAGGCGGGGATTTCAGCTATGGTTATTCTTTGGCCTGTGCATTCCCACTATGCCCTTGCCTTATCCATATATCTCTCACAAGCTACTATTTGGTTATTGACCAATGGTTAACAGATCACAATTCGAGGGATTCTCTGCAGTTGAGGTAAGTCAGTATACGTGGGTATCGGATTCTAATAAACATTGGGTGATGAAACCCACTGAGGTGCGACAGTGCCGACTAACCTAGGTTGGTCTGGGAACCACAATGATCCTTATGGTAATTTGATGGCAACCTTCTATACTCTAACTTCTATTTATTGTTTTCAATTTACTACTGATCTTTTGGGTTGTTGGCGGTCGATGAAAATGTGGATCGAGGAAGGGTTCGACGGCTGGCGATAGATGGACGAGATTGCAAGGAAGGCTTCGACGACATGTAATGCAAGATTTTTATTTTAATCTTTTGTACTCGAAGCTTGCAATTTGTATTGTGGTCTGATGTAAATAATTCTTGTAATTAGTTCAACGATTGTATTAATATATTATTCTACTTGTTATGATTTTTTGTAAATGACTCTAAGGTTAATCGATGATTCATTCTTGTTGCAATAATTCACGATGTCATTTGTGTTGATTAATTCTTGACGATAAAACTTGTATGAAATCGTTTGACGATGTGATTGATATAATGCTGAGCTTATGCTTTGATCTTACTTAAAAGAATTTTATTTTACTGCTAATTACCACTTATCGACGATTATATAAGTTTTAATTTCTTGGGTTCTCACACAAGTAATATGCCATCAACATACAAAACAAAAAATATGAACTTACTCCCACTGAATTTATGATACACACAATCCTCAACTGTATTTACCTCAAAACCAAATGAGATAATAACTTGATGAAATTTGTGGTACCATTGCCAGGAAGACTGTTTGAGCCCATAGATAGATTTCTTTAATTTGCATACCATTTGCTTCGGGTCACCGACCACAAAGTTTTCTGGTTGCTTCATATAAACTGTCTCATCATTGTTTCCATTTAGAAACACTGTTTTTACATCCATCTGATGAAGCTCAAGATCAAAATGTGCCACAAGTGCCATAATGACCCTAAAAGAGTCTTTCGAAGAAACAGGAGAGAAAGTCTTTTTATAGTCTATGCCTTGTTTTTGAGTATATCCTTTTGCAACAAGACGAGCCTTATATCTTTCCACATTGCCTTTCAAATCCTGTTTGGTCTTAAATAACCGTTTGCAACCAATGGGTTTATTTCTTTTTGGCAATGGGACAAGATCCCAAACGTTATTGTCTTTCATGGATTTTAACTCTCCATTCATAGCATTGATCCAATTAACAGAATTTGGGCTTTGCAGGGCCTTTTGGAGATTGATAGGATCTTCTCTCAAAATTTCACTACAAGCATCATTCTCTTGAAGAAAGATAATATAATCATCTGAGATTGCACTTCTTCTTTCTCTAGTGGATCTCCTTAATGACACTGGTTCTTGAGGTTGATGAGGTTGTTCTTCTGTAGGAACATTATTTTGTGGAGGAACCTCATGGACATTATTTTGATTTGCACCTTCCTCAATAATACCGGGTAAAATAACCTGATCCCGATTATTATTAGGAATAACTAAGGGGAGAGAAAATAAATCATCTTCAAAAACTTCTTCAAACTTAATGTTCCTAACCATATCTCCCCCTTCAAACTCAACATTCTCCTGAAGAAAGATAATATAATCATCTGAGATTGCACTTCTTCTTTCTCTAGTGGATCTCCTTAATGACACTGGTTCTTGAGGTTGTTCTTCTGTAGGAACATTATTTTGTGGAGGAACCTCATGGACATTATTTTGATTTGCACCTTCCTCAATAATACCGGGTAAAATAACCTGATCCCACTTATTATTAGGAATAACTAAGGGGAGAGAAAATAAATCATCTTCAGAAACTTCTTCAAACTTAATGTTCCTAACCATATCTCCCCCTTCAAGCTCAACATCCCCAAAGAACCGGGTATTTCTCGTTTCAAAAATTGTCTTAGTAGTGGGATCATAGAATTTGTAACCCCTTGATCTTTCAGAATAACCAACAAAATAGCTATTAACAGTTCTTTAGTCCAATTTTCTCTCATTAGGCCTGTACGGCCTTGTCTCAGATGGACATCCCCATGTACGTGCATGCCTAATGCTAGGCTTTTTGCCTATCCATTGTTTGTATAGGGTTTTGTTAGTCGTCTTAGTTGGTACTCTGTTGAGTAAATAAGCTACAGTTTTTAACGCTTCTCCCTAGAGAGACTCTGGTAAGGCAGAATGACTAATCATACTCCTCACCATATCCTTAAGAGTCCTGTTTTGCCTCTCAGCAGCACCATTCATGCTAGGAGATCCTAGCATGGTATACTAAGAGACGATCCCATATTTCTCTAGGAATTTAGCAAAAGGTCATCGATGTTGTTCACCTTATCTGTCATTTCTACCATAGTATTCTCCACCATGGTCAGATTGAATGGCCTTAATTCTTTTGCCAAGTTGGTTTTCCACCTCAGCTTTAAATTTTTTGAACACATCCAGAGACTTTGACTTCTCATGAATAAGATAAATATAACCATATCACGAGAAGTCATCTACGAACGTGATAAAATACCTTTGGCCATTCCAAGAAGCCGTAGGGAATGGGCCGCAGATATCTGTATGTATCAGTTCTAAGACATATGAAACTCTTTTAGCACTTAACTTCTTCATTTTTGTTTGTTTCCCCTTAATACAATTAACACAAATGTTGAAATATGTGAAATCTAGGGCATCTAAAATTTCTTCTAACACAAGCCTCTTAATTCTCTACATGGAGATATGACCTAAATGTTTATTCCACAAGGAACTTGATTTCTCATTTGCAAATTTCCTTTTTATACCACAAGAAACCGTATGCAGGACTTCATTATATGAGGCAATAGTATCAAGCAAATACAGGTTGTCATGCCAAATTAAATAACTGGCACCAACTTTATTGGAATTCTGAAAAAGACTAAATAAACTATTTTCGAAAGAACAATTCTAAGATAATTTGTCCAATACAAAAATAGAAACCAAATTCCGCCTAAAAGACAGTACAATATAAGTCTCTTTCAAATCCAGATAATATCATGTCTTTAATAGCAACCTAAATGTGCCTATAGCCTCAACTTCCACCTTCTTGCCATCGCTCACATAGATGAATCTTTCAGCATCACTTGGCTTTCGGCAGTTCGGGCAACCCTACATTGGCACACTGATGTTAGATGTTGCACCAGAGTCTAACCATCAAGTGTGTTCAGGTACAGAAGTTAAGTTAACTTCAGGGCTGACCATAGCAAAAATTGTACCTTTCTTTGCACGCCAAGCACGATTTTTGGTACAATCCTACTTTACGTGATCATCCTTCTTACAAAATAAACAAGCTATTTCAGCATCTTGTTTATTATGTTTCTTCTTTATGGATGGCTCACTTGCAGGTTCTTTGCTCCTTCTCTTGTTATTCTTGACTTTAGGGATCATAGCCAAATGAGCAATTTCTATTCTATCATGTTTCCATCTATCATCCTCTTTCACACAATAGGAGATGAGCTCATTAAAGGACCATTTGTCCTTTTGACAATTATAGCTCACCTTGAGCTGATTTAAAGTGTGCATGAAGGGATGTCATAATTAAATGCACGAGCAAATTCTCAGATAGCTCTAACTTGAGTGCCTTTAATTTTGAAACAAGAAGACACATTTTCATAATGTACTCCCTTTTGTTTCCTTTACCTTTATACTTCATTGAGATAAGTTTTGCCAAAAGCGTACTTGTCTCAGCCTTTTCGTTTTTGGCAAACCTTTGCTCAAGACTGTCAAGAAAACCCTTAGCTGTAGTGGCCTGTTCTGATATGCTATCCCTAAAAACTTCCAGAACAGCATGCCTCATAATCATAAAACTCATGCGATTTGAACGATCCCACTTTTCAGACTCAATCTTTTTTCTCAATGGAGCTGTTAGCCACAAGAGCAGCGGGTTGTTCTTTACGAAGTGCAAGGTCTAGATCATTTACCCCAAGAACAATCAAAATGTTGTCTTTCCATTCTTTAAAATTTGGACCAGTAAGCATAGATATAGAATTGATGCTAGCAGAAATATTAGAAGCAGGATTTGCAGCTAAAATAAAAGAATAAATTAAATGCTCATATCAGGACATGAATAACATACTTAAGGTTTGATTTAGAATTTAGTATATTCCATCACGCAAGATACCTAGCGCTACATTAATATTTAGTCTTTGGACAGAAATATTAACTTCCAAGTGGTAACCTTGATGTAGCAATCAAATACTAATAGTAAATCCTGTCAAACAATATGCCTTACTTTGGTCTGACTTATTGTTCACATGAAAACTTGATAACTGTTACATATTTGTTGCCACAGTTGCATATATAATTCAGACAAATATTGACTTTCCTTTGGGCCAGTCAATAGATGCATGAATTATACATACAGAAAGAGTTTGCCTAGTTGTTCTGAATAAATTAACCTACATAATAGAGGTTGCTGTATCAACATAGAACTTCAATTAACCTATGCAGAATACTAGCTGGCCAAATTTGAATAAATCCAATCATTCATCAAAAGATGATATATCTTGAGATTCCACAATTTATACCCATAATGCATAGTATAATCCTCAGAAGCACCAAATACAAATAATGCTTAATCATAGAATAAAACCAATAAGCAAGAAGAGACCATAGTAATCCCTGAACTAAATAAACCTAAGAGCATCTCATAATCTGAAATGAAAAAAACTTAACTACAATTTTAACCTAATGCAGAAGCTTTAAGCCACAATTACTCATAACTACAAAGGCTAACACCAAAACTGACGCCGGTGCGGCGGCACTTGGAGGGCGGCGACTGCAGGTGGTGGGCGGGAGTGAGCACCATCGGTGACTGCAGCCGGAGGGTGCGTGGAGCACACAGAGGCAGCAGGAGTCGAAGGGGTCACTCCGCGCGTGGAGGCGGCGAGGGCGCACGGCGATGCAGATGTGGCGGAAGCTAGAGGGCGCGCGGAAACCAGAGAGCGTGCGGTGCA
This sequence comes from Phyllostachys edulis, assembly GCA_036346405.1. Taxonomy (NCBI): domain Eukaryota; kingdom Viridiplantae; phylum Streptophyta; class Magnoliopsida; order Poales; family Poaceae; genus Phyllostachys; species Phyllostachys edulis. Next base: position 57,864,059 of record CM070549.1, on the reverse strand, counting down.
CGCGGGGGGTGGTGAAGCTTGATGCCGCTCAGTGCTAGCGGAGGTGGCAGAATCCCAGAGGCTTCGGGACGCGTGGAGGTGGGGAATCCCGGAGGTCGCTCGGGGCACGCGGGGGCGGTAGCGCACGCGAAGGTGGCGGCGGCCGAATTGCGCGAGGGCTCACGCAGGCGACAAAAGCCAGAGGTCGCTCCGGCAGATCCGAACGCAGCGAAAGCAGAGAAAGGCACACGATGCACTCGGAGGATCTCACCAAGGCAAACACGCAGCAGAAGAGGCAAGAACATAATAGATACAACCGAAGGAAAAAACCGATCTGGCCGAGGGAAAGAAGCGCAACAGTGAAAGCAAGAATCGATCCAATTGTAGATTATTTCTGATCTAAACTAGATGATCAAAATGAAATAAACATGATCTTATATGTGGTAATTGTAACACCTAAAAGATCTATAAACAAGAAATCATACCAGATGAAGATGCCATTGTTCGTAGTAGATGTGATCTGAAGCAGTAGATAAACAGTTGCTCGATCTACCTAGGTTAGATCTTTCTCAGCAAGAGGTAAGCTATAAATTCCAACTACAGATAGGAATAGGTGGTATAATATGCGTTACCTTGCTGAGAGGACCTGACCTTTATTTATAGCCTTTAGTATGGAATCCTATCACGTTCCATAATTAGAGATAGATTCCAAACAGATCTCTACAAAGATTCAAAATCTAAGGCCATATTTTTCTTAATAGATACTAGGACTCTTAATAAATACTTTATTTGATCACTTTATATATTTGAGCCAAACCAAAAGATAGATAGAGAATATGTATATAAACTCATAACAGGAAATTAATCCAACAGTCCAAACTTTGCAAATTAAGCGAATGTACCAGAGCACGCATGCAACTGCCTTTGTGCTGAAAAATACCCATCCAATTGGCATGCAAGAATACAACGGAAGGGGGCAAGAAAGAAAGCCTTGGAGCAGGTACAGCGTTTGTTGTTTGTTGCGAAACAGTGCTAGTACTTGAACGAGTCCTGTGACGATGCATGCATGAGAAGTTTATGATTTATCTCAGCTAAAGTAAACATTCCATTCCTTGTGCATTGCTGGAAGTAGCATTAGCTAAACTGCACAAAACTATGAAACTACATAAGCATTCAACTCCACACGATAACCTTCCAGGCTTCACTTCTCTTTTCTTTTCATTTCGAAATGTTTAGACGCCTCTTTCTTTTCTAGTGACCTAAATAGCGGGAGGGAGCTTAATTAACTTTAGCGGTTTAACTTCGATTGCCGAATTGAACCGTGTGTCCGTGTCAACGCGTATGTGTCATCAAATGGCAGCCGGATTATCATCTGAAGAAAGAAGAAACCTACGTCGGCTTCTTCTTCCCCTCCTTTTTCTTCCTTTTTCTAAAGCCTTATTTGCCTACTGAGAAGCCCCGTATAGTGAAAAAAGAGCCAAAACTGGGCTCGATCCAGCTGTGCACGTGCAAATACTAGTGGGCGCCGTTGGCGGACGACGGAGACAGTTAAGCCCGGCCGGTCACAGGCCGACGGGGGATCTCTGACGACAGACGAGGAGAATTTCGGCGATCAGGAGCGGATATGAGAAAAACAAGAAACGTCTATGTTTAAGTTTTCTGAAGTATAAGTCACATTTTTGAATCATTAGATCGAAATATCAAAATGAGAATAAGATATAATCCTATGGCCGGCTAGGAAAACAAACTTATACTAAAAAATCAGGCAATTTACGAGTAGTAAAACCGAAAATAAAAATATAATTAAGAAACCTCCCTTTATTGAAGTCATGAACGCATACATAATCGTGAGGTGCAGATACTAGTGAACAGCCCTGAAATTAATTATATGCGGTAACAAATGTGATTGAACGGGAGTGTCCCGTTCGCTCGCGAGAGCGTACATAGTCGAGAGGCGCACTTTAGTAAATCAGGATCCAGGCAAGGCTAGATCTTGTCGCACTGAGCAGGCACGAACGACAACATGTTGTTGGCCAGATCGTAGAGTACGTGCATGTTCTGTTGCTGGTAGTTGCCTATGACGGTCACGGTCATGTCATAACCTTGGGTAGTCATAAGAATCATAAGGCATATGACGTTGCTACTGGTGTCCTCGAATATGTAGTTCTCCCGCGGCAGATCCAGTGTCGCACCCTCGAAGTGGAGCATCACCTTCGGCACGTCCGGCTTCGTCTGCGGCGCCGTCGAGAAGCAAGGCAAGCCAACTGAAGTCGAGTAGTTAGTATCCTCGGGAAGATGCAACTGAGAAACGAAAGCGTCGACGAACTGGTCGTAAGCTTTCTTCGGCAATGAAGCGAGGGCGGTACCGGAATCGATGAACGTGCCGCCCGTGCCATCCGGCTTCAAGGCGAACACGGACTCCGATATCGGCAGCCTGGTTGAACCCACAGTGATACCCTTCAGCGAGAGGTAGTAGAAAGAAGGATTTGGGACGAATGGGGTGGACTGAATGGTTCCGTTGCCGCTGCTGTAGAGATTGGCCGGTAGGCCGAGCAGTACAGGGCTAAACTGAGACCCTGTAATGGTAGTGAAGCAGTGGGAGAAGTTGTCAACCTTGAGCTGCGACGGCAGAGACAGGTCGCCGCGGCCAAAGCCGGCGATGCCGGTCAAGTTGTAATAGAAAATTCCTCTGTTCTCGTGGCCACAGCCAAAGCCTAGGCCGGGCACCTGAACGCTCCCGGCCCCGGCTGCTTCGTCGGTGCCGAACGTGAAGGTATCGCTGTCGAGCTCGCCTCGTGTTACTGAGCCGTCGCCGTAGGAGTAGATGTAATGGCAGCTTCCGTTACCTGAATTCTCGTTGCCACAAGATCTCTCGCACAAAGGCGAGCTGCAAGGGAGCACGGTGAAGGTGGAGGAATTGGAAGGATCAAAGAGAGGAAGAGTTTGGTTGAAGCAAGCGGAGGCCGGGCAGGGCTTGCACTGGGTCCAGACGAGGTCGCTGCCCGTGTCTAGCGTCAGCTGCACGGGCTGCGGCGGCGTACCGACGGCTAAGTGCACCAGGTACTCCGTGTAGGGAGCGCGCGTATAGGTTCCTGGGTTCACGGGGGCGCTCGCCGAATGGCCGCCGGAAGCAGAGAGCAGCTGCGTGGCCCGGGCCTTGCTGCGCTGCGCCATGCGGTGCAGCAGCTCCCGATCGGTGAGGCCGCGGCCGGCGTCCACGTGCCTGAGGTGCAACCTCAAATTTGCCGAGTCGCAGCAACAGATGGTCACTGCAAGTAGCATCAAGAGTACGACAATGGCCGCATGTTGCATCTGGGGTACGGGTACTACTGCCGTCATGTTTTGCAGGAATGTATATTTCTCTGTGGCAAGTTTCTTTTGTTGGGGCATCAAAAATTTGTTTGGAGCCTATATATAGATGTGGTTAGTTCTTAAGCAGAAGATTCTTACTAAAGATAACATTATCCATAAAGGATGGGTAGGGGGTAGGAGTTGTGTCTTCTGTGGATTGAATGAAAGTGTCAATCATCTTTTCTTTGCTTGTCCTTTATTGATTGATGTTCGTTTGGAATGTGGTGGTTGTTTGTGCGCTACTCTCTAGTATCTATTTTTAGTGTTTTGGCTTGCTGCGCTCAGCCGATTTGGAGGAACATGTATCTCGTAGTTTTGTCAGTAACCTCTCTTGCTGCTTTCGTTTTCTTTTGTTTTACTTTGTGAACTTTTGTAATATAGTTTCTTTTATTAGAAACTGGTGAGACCTCTTTTCAATATATATATATATATATATATATATACCTTTTTTTATTAAATAACCCTTTTTAAATTTTATTTTAAAGTTAACCCTCGGCGCACTTTATTTCCAATTCTGATCCATTTGATCACACCAGCCCATATCTGGGGCAAGCTATTGTGGCGTGACCAAAAGTGCTATTTAGCGGACTTATCCTATGGCGTGACAATGTTGTTTTGTCACGCCATAGATGTGCATGCGTGACCAAAGAGGTCAAAATTGGAAATAAAGTCGTCAAGGTTAACTTTAAAAAAAATTTAAAAAGAGTTAATTAATTGAATATATATATATATATATATATATATATATATATATATATATATATATATATATATATAGAGAGAGAGAGAGAGAGAGAGAGAGAACGTCTTTAAGTATTCAGGAGTACGTACTTCAGGATATATATCTCACTTGAATATACCACTTACACAAATATATTATACTTCTTTATCATTTTCAGATACTTAAATACCAATTATAAGATACTCCAATGTGACTTGATTGAAAAAATTCATTAGGGCCCTTTATTTTTGCTATATACCCTTTTTCATAAATAAATGAAGTATATACACAAATTTTGCTATAAAAAGTGGATTTTAATGGAAATTTTATGAAACTCACTTTAGGGTGTATTATAATCATTATTAGAGTATTCTCAAATAGATAAAGAGGTATTATCATCTGATTTAAGTAGTATATGCGGATTGGGATTACGTATATATATATATACATATATATATATATATATATATATATATATATGTGTATATATATATATATACATATATATATATATATATATATATATATACATATATATATACATATACATATACATATACATATATGTGTGTGTGTGTGTGTGATTCGTTTGCCTTTTCGCTCTTGTGTTGTGTAACCACCGATCCATCGATTCAATGCTTCAACGTCGACTTAAGCATTGCATTTGCCCTGTCTCTCGGCAAACAAAAATAGGACGGAAATTGAAGGAAGATTGGGATTTGGAGCGATGGATATGACCTTGCCTGTGCTGTGAGGGAAAGGAAATGGGGTTTGTGGTGTCAGAGTGGCATAATGAATTGCCAATGATATAAGATGGTGGACAATATGACAAGGTCGCATAAAAGAAGTTTTCGTTGCGTTCCCTTGTACAGAGGGAGCACAAAAGGGAAAGTCTTGCTGAATATATTGAACATCCTGAAATTAGTTGAGCCTATGGTTACATTCCTAAAGAAATGTTATAGGAGTGTTTATTTGAAACAGTACAATTCGGACAGTTCCTTCCTATGTTGCAAACGGGGCATAAAGCTTGTTGCAGAGCAGGGGGCAATGGACAACACGTTGTTGGCCAGGTCGTAGAGTACGTGCATGTTCTGCTGCTGATAGTTGCCTATTATAGCCAGGTCACCCCAGAGTAAACAGCGAGGCAGGTGATGCTGCTACCCGCCTCGAGCTCAAACATGCGGTTCTCCTCGGTTCTCGAGTTTTTTTTGGCACACGGTTGATGTGCGAATTAGCAAAAATGGCACTCTTTTTGAATCAATTACAAAAATAACACTGCGGACAAACAGGGACGCGGCATGTGTCTTGTCCGTGCCCCTGAGGGCCAGACTTCACCTTGTCACGGACAAGGATTAGCGCCGGTTAAATTGGTTAAATTTTTTTTTTGATACTATTTAAACACTATTTGATATTTAACACTTTTAAAAAAGTGAAGTCGAGAGCACTTTTTTCTTTGAATTTTTTCTTCTTATTATTATTTTTATCTCAAATTAGCAACTTCAAATGTATTGTCACATATACCAAAAAAATCCTACAGATTTTTTCACATGAAATCACGGCGTAACTCGACACAATCTCCTTGATGCAGCAACGATTCTCCGGAGGAGGCGGCGATGGCGGTGGCGGACAGTAGTACCTCATATCTAGAGTTAAGTGGATTCAACCTCATGTGTAGTAATAGGGGATGTAACCTTATTACACGATAAAACTTTCTTATACAAGCGACACTTTGGTTTTAAGTTAAAATGGCTAGGTCATATGTTTGAAAAAAAAACATGGTATGATATTGACAACCAAAACTTGCTTTGTACTCAAATAACCATAAGACCCCCTCCTTTGGCAAGTCAAGCATCTTTATACTTGTATTTGGCATAAGGACTTGCTAAGTATTTTTGTACTTATTGTCGCTCATATAAGTGGATTCAGTGCTCGAAGATACCAACTAGTGAACAATTACCTCTATCCATCGGGAGTTGAAGATGACGTCAAGTAATAGGTCGTTTACCCCATTTGACTGCCTAAGGACATATCCTAAGGGGTCACCACTGCTATTTATCTTCTCCACTGCAACACTTCATTTGACCTTCCTAGCCTGTGAAGTAAGACTTCCCATGTGATCTATTTTCACTTATTTACTACCATTTTTATTCGCATGTATGGATATGATATTCATTAATGTTATACTGTGTTAATTAGCTACTGATCATGAGACTAACTCGGTATGCACAGATGGTCTGAATGTAAATCCGGGTCCCGACAATTACACCGTCAACCGTTGCAAAGATACCTCAAGGGGACAACTCGGTTATATGCAGTGTGCTGATACTGGTTGATAGTACTTCATGTTCAGATGAAACCTGGATCCTGAATAGGTTTCCTATATAAAAAAATTGAGATATCATTAAACTAGGTATAAAAAAAGCATTCTAATGATGAACTCAATAGGATATGCATTTATAGTTGCCAAATTGAGTTATGATTTGAGAAACCAAGGTTCACTGTCCTCGGATATTGAGACAGACAATGGAAGGATATTGAAATGAGTTATGATTTGAGAAACCAAGGATAATTGTCCTCGGATATTGAGACTCACCAAATGGCAGGATGAGATGATGCGGAGCAAGGAATTGACCAGACCATTCACCTCACCAATAGTCCCTGCATGAGCAAAACCCGTCTTTGAAATGATGGAATCTATTAGCATCTCTGAGTATGATTTCCCGAGAAGTTATCCTAGCAATCAACTTTATCGCAGAATGGCAATCACCACACACTCTGAGGTTCTTCATGACACGAATGGGCATTCCTTCTGGGACTTTCAAGAGTCCATATGCCACAGCCTGCCTCTCACTATGATATCGCAAGCTATGAGCTTTTTGCTCCTCATCTATATCATGAAGCACAAAGCTTCCATCAGCCGAGTAACCAGATTCCATCAATAACCCATCTAGCTTCTCCAACATTTTAAGGATAATAGCATGCTCGGGATGTGCTAATACATCACCGGATGTGAAGAGATGCACCCTCTTGTCGTATTCTATCCAACTACAGCCTGGTGACTTGTTCAAGTTCCTTGAGCTAATGAACTGCCGCATCTCAGAAGCATCTTCCCACCTCCCAGTGGACGTATAAATGTGAGAGAGCAAGACATATGGTCCGGCATTTTCAGGTTCTAGCTCTAACAGTTTGTTAGCAGCAACCTCGGCAATCTCAGCATTCTTGTGCATCCTACAGGCACCCATCAGAGCTCCCCAGATGACAGCATCCGGTTCAACTGGCATGTTCTTTATCAAATCCAATGCTTCCTCCACAAGTCCAGCTCGACCAAGCAAATCAACCATGCAAGAATAATGCTCAGCTCCAGGTCGGATGGCAGAATTCATACCCATAGAACTAAAAATCTCCCTCCCTTCTTTAACTTTTCCGGTATAGCTACAAGCTGTGAGGGCCCCTATATAAGTAATTCCATCAGGTGCCATTCCCACCAACCTCATATCATTAAATATGCCGAGTGCTTCCTCCCCCAACCCGTGTTGAGCATAACCAGTGATCATCGAGTTCCACATCACAACATCTTTGGGCTCAAACATATTGAAGACCCTCTTGGCCTTATCCAAATTCCCACATTTGATGTACATTGTGATTAATGCTGACACGGCAAAGACATCCATGTCAAAGGAGCACCTCAGCATCGCAGCATGCACCTCCCTCCCATAATCAAGAACAGCTAATGCTGCAAAAACTGTGAGGATGCTGATGACAGATGGGTAGTTTGGACGGATACCTCTCCACAACATCTCACGGAAGGTAGACAGTGCCTCCATCAAGAATTCGTTCTGCTCATATGCTTTAACCATTGCACTCCATGTACCACCATCCCTTTCCCGCATCCTCTCAAACACTGCCTTGGCAGTATCCACCATCCCACGCTGCCCGAACCCGACTATCATCGCATTGCAGGCCGCCACCGGGTGCTCTGGCATTGCATAAAACAGGTCCTCGGCATCCTCGACATGGCCAGCCTGTATGTACCCAACTAACATTGCAGTCCACGACACCTCATTGCGCTCAGGCATCACCTCGAACAGCTTCCGTGCAAGGTTAACCTGGCCATTTTGAGCGTATCCGGAGATCATTGCAGTCCATGACACAATATTCCTTTTTGGCATTTCATCAAATAGAGTGCGCGCCTCAGCGATCCGGCCAGCCTGGCAGTACCCAGATAGCATGGCGGTCCTCGCAACGACGTCCTTGTCGGGCATTTCATCGAACAACTTGCCGGCCTCGTTGACACGGCCGGCGTCCAGGAGGCCACCAAGCAGCACCGTGTAGGAGACGTTGTTGCGCTCGGGCATCTGGTGGAACAGGCGGATGGCGTAGGCCAGGAAGCCATGGCGCACGTACCCGCGGAGGAGGGAGGTGAAGGAGACGACCGAGGGTGGGAAGGGGATGGAGGCGAGCGCGGCGGCGGCGTCGGGGAGAGTGTGGCGGCGGAGGGTGAGACCGGAGATGAGGGCGTTGTAGGAGGCGAGGTCGCGGGAGGGCATGCGGCGGAAGAGGCCGAGGGCGGCGTCCGGGAGGTGGTTGCGGAAGTAGCCTGCGAGGAGGGCGTTGTAGGAGGCGGTGGTGCGGAGGGGCATGGCCTCGAAGGTCGCGCGGGCGCCCTCCATGTTCCCGGAGCGCGCCAGCCGGGCTATGCGCGCGTTCGCGGCCACCACCGCCGGCGCCGCGCTCGACGGCAGGAAGCGGACGGCCGGGAGGCGCATGGCGAGTGAACGAGTGCCACGATGGCGGATAAACCCACCTGATTCTACGTGATTTCTGCCCCTTAAATCTCGAACTTTTTTTTATTAATTTTTATTAATTAACCTTTTTTAATTTTTATTTTAAAGTTAACCCAGCCTACTTTATTTCTAATTATGACTATTTTGGTCACGCCACCACCTATGACGTAACAAAACAATGCTGTCACGCCGTGAGATAAATCCGCTAAATAGCACTTTTGGTCACGCCACTGGTGGTGGCGTGATCAAACAACACTGTCACGCCACCACCCATGGCGTGACAAGAGCAAGGCCCAGCGTGACAGCGTTGTTTTATCACGCTATAGGTGGTGGCGTGACTAAAGAAGTCAGAATTGAAAATAAAGTGCGCCAGAGGTTAACTTTAAAATAAAATTTAAAAAGGGATTAATTAATATAAAAAAATTCTTAAATCTCAGACAAACAATTTACTTGTTGAAGCTCCTAAAAGTGAACTACTTGTTAAGAAACCGGGCCCAGGCTGAAGAGTTTTGGTTTATGTGGGCTCCTCATCTATCTAATAGCCTATATATAGTAGGGGAGGACCCCCAACCATTGTACCATTTTGAGAAGAGCAATAAAAAGAAGCCTGAAGTCCCCTCATATCTCTATGTTTAATATACTATTCTGTTCTTGTGTTCTTGTGTTCTTGCATTGTTCTTACGATTTTGAGTTTGTCTATAAGGTAATCGCTCGGACTGGACTCACCAGCGACGGTTCCTCAATACGTTATCAGCACGATCGGCTCTCTTCGGATTGAAAGGTAACCTTCAAAGAATGACACTCGCAAATTGAATCGTATTTTCTAGATCGCTTTCAATTCTGCAAAATTTGCTTTCTAGATTGGTTTTCTACGGTTCAAATCTGCTCTAATCTACCGTGAGCCGACTTGAAGTCGTTGGCACAATGTCGATCGGTAGATTGCATAGAAAAGTGAATGTCGATTATACCGTAAATTGGAATTTGCAAATCCGTTCTAATCTACCGCAAGCCGACTTGAAGTCGCTGGCCAAGCCGATCGGTGGTTGCATGAAAGAAATGATGTTGATTGCACCACATTGCATTGCATGAACAGTACACACAAGAGAAAAAAAATTCAGCTCAAAGCCGCTGACCACCGCGCATCGGCCATGAAGCCGTAGCACCACCGCCCCGCATGGCAAGCAGTTCGCCGAAGCCGCTTAACGGCCGCCGCCGAGTCGCATTTGAAACTACCAAGACGACCGCTGGCGCTTGAGCGCCACAACCGAGCGAGCCGCCCCGCATGGCCGCCGCCGACCACCCGGCTTCGCCATTGCCCGCATGAGGGCCCCACATGACCACCGTCGCCGCACGAGTAGTGTCGCCACCACGCGCACAGGCGCTCCGCTCGCCCCTCGCGCCATGATTGGCTGCTTGTTAGGTATCCAGGTCCATGACATATGGGGCCAGTATAGTATATGTGAGTGTGTGTTACATAGTCTTGGTTCATACACCATGAGACCTATGTGTCAGTGTAATACAAACTGGAGTTAAATGCCCAGCTTCTGTACGCAACTGAGGCCATCGAGAAAATGAATGCTGTTCTGGAATTCCCCATCTTGCTCTTCCTGCGTTCCTCATCCCAGCTCTGATTTCTCGTCCCCATTTCTCCCAATTACCCCCCAAATTACTATACCATTGCTGTTGATTTGTGCGAGCCTGATTCCATTCGGGGTCAGGTCGTAACAATCTGGTATCAGAGCCCACAAATTTCACTTCCGCTCACTTCGTTCACGGCAACCACTGCAATCCCAGCCGTGGTTGATCGGTGAGGGAGACGAACCACCATGGCAGAGTCATCAGAACCACCGATTCCGGTGGTACCTCGCAGTGAGACGGCCATGAGCACAGCAGAAGAGGAGCGGTGGAAGGCGATGCTAGACGAGATACTGGCCAAGATGGACGAGCAAGGGCAGAAGATGGATGACATGATCTCATCCTTAGCCACGACCACCTCTCGGCTGCGCGGCGCCGCTGCCGACTCGACCCCAAGTGCTCCTTCAACCACTGTCGGGCTCGCCACTGTCTCAAGTTGGGCTGTTGCTGCTCAACCCACCGTCAACACCTTCGACACCGATGTCAACTTCGCGACGCCCACCAAGTGCTCGATGTCGTGCTCTGACCACGACGATGGCAAGCTGATGGCTACGAGCACTAGAGCTTAAACTTTGGCCATGCCCGCAGCCACCTCTGCAACCGTGGTCTGCTCGCTGATGACCAGCGTCGTCATGTACCCGAGCCACGTTGAGGCCACCCCACACGTCACCAACCTCATCACGGTCAAGCCGCGGTGCCTTGGCGTCAACTCATTTGGGTGCATCATCTGCAAGGCCTCGACCCGGAGGCAGGCGCATGGAGGACACAGCTTCCACAAGGCCTCGACCTCGAGGCAAGTGTGTCGACCTTTGAGCACTGTCAGGGTGCAGCAACTCGCCGCACGCCAAGTGTTCGAGGAAATACCTCGTGAGGCTGAGGAACTGCCGGCATGGGAGGAAGGATACTACACAACTACACGGCAGTGGCAGACTATGATCCTGAGCTCTAACCATATGGTGTTTGTTGAATTGCCACAAGACAACAAGCCACGAGAGCGGCTATCACAGGAGCATCTCAAGGCATGGCTCCAACCGGTCACCGCAACAAGCTCAGCAATTATGGGGGTTAAGCAATATACAGCCCCCATGAGTAGGTGGTGTATGCATGGACCAGGATGGCTTGTGCGGTCGTGTGGCGCACATGCAGTGGCCCCAAGCGACATTGAGAGCACTCTCAAGTTGGGGAGCGACCAAGACACTCGCTGCATTGATGACAATGGGTGGTTGTTCCGATGTGAATTATGTGTGGTGCAACTGGTGTTCAAGGAGATACCACCATGGGAAAATTCGTTTAGTCCCTGGAACTCTGTAAATGGAGTTGCTTGCTTGGTGTTCGACAAGGTTCTTACCTAGAGTAGAAGTGGTTTTAGCCCTGGAGGTGCTGTCACCAAAACTGCGAAGATAACACAGCTTGTAGAAGGTGAAGATGTGACACTGATTAACTTGTTTATCACCATACCATGGGATCGTGGTGTGTTCTGTGCAGTTAAATCAGAGAAGTTGATTGACCGAGTGATTTGCACAATGAGAAGTCTGATGATGGTGCCCCATTACAAGAAGTTGAACATGATCACTGAAGTGGCTCAATCGTTGACTAAGTTGTTACCTCTATACTTCAAGTGGAAATATTCTCAGACTGCTATGTTGCAACATAAGCTATACAAGATAACGTCGGCTACAAGACAGTGGGATCCAGGTATTTTGAAGTTTATTCTCCTGGGTGTGACATCACTATTGAAAACATGCCAAGCTTAATTTGTTTTGTCTCGAAGTCGTTGGTTCGATTGCTAGTGATGTGCTCTTGGGCGATTATTTTAACACAGATATGCAATTGATGATGTGCGCTTCACTTTATGTTCCAAGGAACATAACAACAATCTTGTTATCTCCTGGTTCTAATGGAGGGGTCACATGGACGTTGTTGATAGTGCTCCTTCGATTATTGCTATGGAAATGGGTCATTGATAGAGGAAGGTGAGCTCCACTTCGCCCAAGCAAAGAAGCCCCGGAGAAAATCAGCAATCAATGTCACTAATCAGGCAGATTAAAGGCGATGGAGGGACCGATTCTATGTCGATCTGTAATGCAAGCAAAGCTACTCACAGACCGACAAGAACTCATCGACCAAATCTGGGCAGCACTGAACTCAGATTCTCTGTCGTGTGTATAAATACAGAACATTACTACACTCCTTCTCTAGTTTCTCACCTTACCGCAAAGAACTTTGGCCCTATTTGCTGTAGCTTCAGCTCATCTTTTGATGGTAATGGATACATGGCTGGAAACTTCAATGAGAATTATGAAGATTATGTTAATTCTAGTGTGCTAGAAGCAGTTGAGGTGAGAAGAAGAAGTCCAGGCACCAATGAAATCAATGCTAGAACGATGTCGCCTAAACAAATTATACAAATCCTTATTATGATGACCAAGACTGTCACTTGTTGGGTTAGGAAGTATGGAAAGCAAATGCACCTGAGACATCAATTGTACACAAAGATCTCATGTCTGGTACCAGTTGTTGCATTTGATATTTCTATTATCAACCTTCAAACCAAGCATCACACCAACTTTACAGATGACAGCAGCTTGAGGGCAAACTGCTTTTCATGGGGAGGCAAATATCAGGTACCAGGTCCATGACATATGAGGCCAGTAGAGTATATGTAAGTGTGTGTTACATAGTCTTGGTTCATACACCATGGGACCTATGTGTCAGTGTAATGCAAACTGGAGTTAAATGCCACGCAACTGAGGCCATCGAGAAAATGAATGCTGTTCTGGAATTCCCCATCTTGCTCTTCCTGCGTTCCTCATCCCAGCTCTGATTTCTCGTCCCCATTTCTCCCAATTACCCACAAATTACTATACCACTGCTGTCGATTTGTGCGAGCTTGATTCCATTCGGGGTCGGGTCGTAACACTACTCGCCGGCCGCGACTCCCAAGAATCGCTTCTCGCGCCAAGACAGCGCCGCCATGAACAAACCTCAGACGGCGCCACCACCGAAGGCGCCGCCACAAGGCCGCCATGCTTTCGCCGGAGACCCAGACGGACTTCACAGGAGTGAGCCGCCGCCTACCGCCTCGCCAGAAGTCGCGCAAGACGGCTCGCCACGCCCGCCAAAGATGGTTTCGCGCCACTGTCGACTGCTGCGGTAACCAGCGCCACTTACACGGCGCGACGCCATTGTCGCCGATAAAGCGCCTCGCGCCCAGAAGCGTCGCGCACAATAGCTGAGCCAGCGCCACCACGATGGGTCGCCATATTGTCTCGCCATAGTGCCACACAAGGCAGCATAAGTTATGCCGCCAAGGTCTTGGCGGTGAGGGAAAACCTAAAAGGCAACCGTGCATGGCCTAGCAGGCTAAATGCTTTTGTAGGCCAAAACGGGAGGACCGAGTGGGCCGAACTGGGCCCAACCATTGAATCCCGTGAAAGAAAGAAAAAGAAAACGGGAGAAAAAAAAGGGCCAACCGTGAAAGCAAAGGCCCGTACGGGAGAAAAGAAAGAAAAAAAAGAGAAAAGAAAAAGAAATTCTAGATTTTGCAAATAAGTCCTTGGGTTTCCTAAAAGTACGCGAATTTTTTTTCTCAGAACTAAAATTTCGCGGTTTAGCCCTTAAAATTGTAGAATTCACCGAAAATTTATTTTTCAGCAAAAAAGGGCATCGGGAATTCAAATTTTGAATCAGTTTTTTGCATTTGAAGCATGTTTAACTTTGTTATTATTATTTCTATGCAATTTATGTATTGTATGTACTGTTTTGATTATCTATGATTGTTTATATTTCTTTTAATCACTGCAAATAACAGTAAATCATGAAAAATGCATAAAAAAGTACAAGAACACGAACCAAGAGTTCGAACAGCATTATAAGAATTTTGCAACCATTTTATGTAAATTACTAGCAGTAATCTTATAAACTCTTTGAATGAATATAGAAATGACTGGCATCACGAACCAGGAGTTCGAAGAACTGACCCAACACGGCTAGAATTTGTACAAGTCTTCAACTATGTGATAATGTAATTACGGATGAGCAGAAAATTGAGAAGACTCTTTCTACCTTTCACCCAAATGCGGTGCAATCCGTACGCAACTATCATCAAGACGGCTACGTGGAGTATGCCGCATTAATTGACACCATGCAAGTTGCGGAAGCTCAAGATGATGTTCTCAGGAAGAACTACATCTCACAGCCACCTAGTAGCATTGTTGGCCATGAAGCCAATGCTAGCAACTACAAGGTGATGAAGCCTCTCACAAAGGAGAGGGGCAAAAAGGGTAAGGTCGTGGGTCGCGCGTTATTAATGTTTTCCAGTCTAAGAAGAAGGACAAAGGATAGCATGTGGCACACCTCGCCATTGCAGGCATGGAGGATCCACATCCATTAGTTGCACTCATAGATGTGGATAGCCTAGCAGCAGCCCCCATCATCCCTCCTTTGGACATCGCAGCGGCCACAGCCGTAGTTGCCCAAAAGTAGAAGATCGCCATGTAGTAGATTGAGGTAGAAGTTTCTAAATACTTCGTTAATTCGATCTAGTGCACGCATTGCACTTAGATCTATTATAGTAACTTGCAGTTTGTAATTGACGCAAAACATTGAATTATTATTTTTTGAATGATGGTTGTAAGCTCTAGGAGAGCAAAGCATTAAATTCTTATGATGAGTCCTGCGAAGCTTATTTTTTCGTATTTATAATAGCAAGTTATGTTCTGATATCTGAAGTATTTTATTTATGTGTTGCTTGCTTTCTGCTGCATATTAATAAAGTACATTATATTAGAATGCGTGTGGCGCCCTATGAAGGAAGTGTGCTTAGCAGGATAGCGGCACAACTTTGGTCATTAAAGAAGCCTTGTTGTACCCAGAATCGACTAGAACTCTCAAGGATATTCGCGCTAACGGTTTCCATGTAGAGACTGAAGAAGAGTATGGTAAGGAATACCAGCTCATTACAAAGCGTGAAGAAAGTGGAAAAGGGAATTATAATGACTTCCTTCATATAAAACTGGGCTATACTACACTAATATTAAGGCATCTGAAGCCTATACTGCTCTGAAAATCGTACGTAGAAGCTCTGAACTTTTCTATCTCCGGCATGATAGATTATGCCGTCTAGGTCTTAGGATGACGAGAAATATAATTAACAATTCATAGGGACATAATATGAATGTAAATAATTTTTTGAATCAGGAAGATTTTGTGTGCCCCGCATGTGCCACTGGAAAATTAATTACTAGACCTTCTGCTCTGCAAGCGAAGGATGCAGTCCCTGCATTCCTGGACCATATTCAAGGAGATATTTGCGGACCTATACAACCCCTGTCAGGGTCATTTAGGCATGTTTTTGGTGCTCATCAATGCTTCCTCGGAATGGTTGCACATATGTTTATTGTCTACGAGAAACCACGCTTTTGCAAAGCTAATCTCGCAGATAATTAAAATTGAGAAATAATTTTCCTGATCATCATGTGAAGTCCACCAGAATGGACAACACCGGAGAATTTACTGCGAAGGCATTTGATGATTATTGCATGGAAATGGGAATTAAAGTTGAGCATTTCGTACCGCATGTCCACACCCAGAATGGACTAGCAGAGGCATTAATTAAAAGGATTAAAATTATTGCCCGACCACTTTGAAGAATTGAAATTTACCAACTACATGTTAGGGACACGTAGTCCTGCTCGCAGCAACTCTCATCAATTTTAGACCGTCGGCATATAACATCCATTAACCTATACAACTAGCGCAAGGGTTAGCACAAAAAAATTCTCATCTTCGCAGGTTTGATTGCAAGGTTTATGTACCTATACCACCACCGCAGCAAACTGCAATGAGCCTTCTCCGAAAGTCTGGGATATACGTTGGTTATGTGACAGCATCCATAATCAGGTATTTGGACCCTATGATTGGAGATTTGCATAATGCTCGATTCGCTGATAGTATATTAGATGAGGTTAGTTTCCCGTCATTAGGGAGAGGAAATCAACCCCTTGATGAAAAATATCAGGAAATAACGTGGCAAGCCACAAGAAGTCCAGAAGACAATTGAAGTCTAGAAGACAATTGAAGTCCAGAAGATAATTGAAGTCTAGAAGATAATTGAAATCCATGCACATGACTCGCGCACTAGTGAAGCAAATAGAGAAGTCCAGAAGATAATTGAAGTCTAGAAGACAATTGAAGTCCAAAAGATAATTGATTTGCAAGCATTAGTAAATCATCTGCCTGACCACTTTAGTGATTTGAAGAGTGTGACCAAGTTGCATGTGCCTGCACGCAATGCACCAGAGAGGGTTAAAATACCGATGAAGGTATCCCTAATCCCATCCTAAGGTCTCTGAAAGGACGAGAACTCCGGCCCCTCGAATCCAAAGTAACCAGGGATGCCTGGTGAAAAAGGATAAAAAGGACTTGACACAGCCAGTCACCGAAATTCTCTAGAACCAGAAGGGGAGCTAGTTGAGACCTAGCACTAGTATGGAACCTTCAGAAAAGACATACCGGATTTGAACATCCTTAGAAAGGGAGACATCAGCATGGATGTGTGCACACATAACGGAGCTGAAACACTAAAGGGACTTGCCCCCGTAATTGAAAGCAGCGGTGAGCAAGTAGAAGCATTAGAAGAATCGCCCCTTGAAGAAATAGCTATAAACTGAGAATCTATGAATAAGACAACAGCCAATATCGACATTGATTTTGCAAAGAAAATTGCCACAATCATCGATCTTGATCCAGAGCCTATATCGCTCGCTGAATAAAAGAAAAAGATCAGATTGGGAAGATTGGAAGAAGGCAATAGAAGCAGAATTATTATCTCTGAATAAAAGAAAGGTGTTTGGGCTTGTAAGTCGTTCGCCTCCTCATGTGCACCCTGTAGGGCATAAGTGGGTATTTGTTCGAAAGATAAATGAAAATAATAAAGTAAAGCAAGGCTTATTGCACAAGGTTTCACTCAACATCCAGGAGTTGTTTATGAAGAAATCTATTCCCCGGTTATAAGCAGAACCACCATTTAGATATTTAATCTCAATGCTAGTAAACTTGAAGTTAAAAGTGAAATTGATGGATGTGGTAACAGCATACCTTTATGGAAATATTGGATTCGGACATTTATGTGAAGATACATGAATGTATCCCTGTCCTGAACCAAGACAGAGCAAATAGAAATCTGTACAGTGTGAAACTCAGAAAGTCACTGTACGAAGTTAAGCAATCAGGCAGGATGTGGTATAATCGCTTGAAGCGACTTTCTATGCATGAAAGGCTACACGAACAATGAGAATAATCCTTGTGTTTTTATACGATGATCTCAGGATGGATTTTGTATAATCTCAGTGTATGAAGATGATCTAAATATCATCGGAACCCTGAAGGATATTAAGAAAGCAAGCTCTTACGTGGAGTCAGAGTTCGAAATGAAAGATTTAGATATAACCAAATATTGCCTAGGCTTGCAGCTTGAGCATGCCCCGGAAGAGATTTTAGTGCATTGATCAACCTACACTCAAAAGGTGTTAGAAATGTTCGGATTTGAAAAGGCATGCCCTTCGAAAGTGCCAATGGTCGGGAGATCTTTGCAGCAAGACAAAGACCCGTACAGACCTAAAGAAGAGGGAGAGAAAATCCTGGGACCGGAATTCCCATACTTAAGTGCAATAGGAGCACTCATGTATTTAGCAAACTGTACTAGATCGGACATTGCATTTACCGTGAACCTACTAGTAAGATATAGTGCAGAACCCTACCAAAGGCATTGGCAGAGAATGGAGGACATCTTCCGACACCTCCAAGAAAGCAAAGAACTTGGTTTGTTCTATAGAAAGAACCAAGACCTAACTATGAATAGCTTTGTAGATGCCAGGTACCTATAGAACCCGCATACAACCAAGTCACAAACAAACTATGTATTTCTATGTGGTGGAACTGCAATTCTATAGAAATCGTCTAAGTAGAGTCTTGTATCAACTTCGACGAACCACTCGAAAATCATAGCACTATACAAGGCCTTACAAGAATGTGTTTGGCTTCGACAAATGATTCACCACATCCAGTAGTTGTGTGAATTGAATACCACGCAAACCCCCACTATTATCTATGAAGATAATGCAGCTTGTGTTGCGCAAGTGCAAATAGGTTATGTGAAGAGTCCTCTCACAAAGCATATCAACCCCAAGTTCTTCTATGCTCATAAATTATAAAATATGGATGAAATTAAAGTACTGCATACTAAGTCATGTGAAAATATTGCAGATGTATTCACTAAGTCACTTCCAGTATCTAGCTTTGAAAGATGCATCTGTAGAATTGGAATGATGAAACTTAGAGAAGTGCAGAATTCAGGGGGAGAATCTTCACGAACTCATTATTGAAGCTTGATTATGAAGATCAAGTACCCAAAGAATAAATCCTAGAGATTAAATGAAATTGGGTGGATTGTACTCTTTTTCTCTTGACGAGTTTTCCTGAAGTTTCTCGGCTAAGGTTTTTAACGAGGCAATTCGTGCAACGCAGCGGAATGCATGTCATGTACTCTTTCTCCAAATTTTTTCCACTGGGTTTTTATGGAGTTTTGACGAGACATGAACATATCGGATGAGTGCCCAAGGGGGGGTGTTAAGAAACCTAATGGGAACGTTGGCCTGATCTTTCGATGAGGATGATATACTTGATTTGATGGAAGCTAACTCTCACGATCCAGGTTACAACCGTGCGATGACCATTGCACCCGCAATCGCTGAACCAACTTCACGTTCGTTATCGGCCTTGCCGGTAGCGAGATCGACCTGATCATGAAGGTCTTTTTTTGCATGTAATCAAGAATCAAGCAAGAAAAATAGATGAAACAATGAACTTGCTGAATAGGAATTGAGGAACAACGATAGATCTATTGAACAAATTAGGGTTCCGAAGACAAGGTCTGGTTGTACTAGCCGCACAAGCAAACGATGTATAAAGTAGCAAAGCTAAACTTTAATCTAACAAAACCCGCCGAACTAGATGGCGAGGTCTGGCCTTATATTGGCACCTAAGGGTGCGGCCAACTCACACACGACCTAATATCGATTCTATCTCTAACTTTCGTATCACACAAGGATTCTTTCCTAAAACAGTTATGGAAAGATTACAACCGATTCCATCTAAAAGATGTATGCTGCAACTAAGGGCGGTCAAGATTGATCCACGATGGTGCTCATGGAGAGGTCTTGAGTGGTCGAGATTTATCCACGTTGATGCTCATGGGGAGGTCCTGAGTGGTCGAGATTGATCCACGTTGGTGCTCTAGGGAGAGGTCCTGGATGGACCAGATGGATCTTGGGGAGGTCCTGGACGGTTCAGATTGATGCGCGTTGGTTCTCCTAGGGAGGCCCTAGACGGTCGAGATTGATGCGTATTGGTTCTCCTAGGGAGGTCCTAGATGGTTCAGATTGATGCACGTTGGTGCTCCTGGGGAGGTCGTGGAGGAGGTCCTAGAGGGAGGTCTTGGAGCGCCATGTGTCCTGGAGGAGGTCCTGGAGGGAGGTCGTGGAGGAGGTCCTGGAGCGCCATGTGTCCTGGAGGAGGTCCTGGAGGGAAGTCCTAGCGAGGAGGGTGGTCCTGGAGAGGAGGTCCTGGCGAGGAGGTCCTGGACCCTTTAGCTTGCCTCTCAATCCTTGATTCCTAAGTTAAATAAGATCACTTGCTTTAGGCAGCATCATAGAGTTCATCAAATATGGATGCACTTCAAGAAATGAAGTTACCTGATAATTTAGTTGGCGAGCACATGCTCTAGTAATTGGTCCTTGGATATCAGAAACAGTATGGATGGTTGTATCGGTGGAAGAGATGTCATCATCATCCTCCCCTTCTTGAATTCGAGTCGTCCTCGACTCCATGTCATCTTCTGCTCCCAAGTATGGCTTCAAATCTGCAATGTTAAATACGGGACTAACCCCAAAATCTGCAGGCAGGTCAAGATTATATGCATTATCATTAATCTTTTATAACACTTTAAAAGGACCATCTGCACGAGGCATGAGTTTAGACTTTCTCAATTCAGGGAATCGTTCTTTACGCAAGTGTAACCACACAAGATCGCCAGGTTCAAAAGTAACATGCTTGCATCCCTGACTACCAGTAACTTTATATTTAGCATTCATAAGTTCAATTTTCTCTTTAGTTGTCTCATGCATCTTAATTATCAAATCAGCACGTTGTTGAGCATCAAAATTTACCTTCTCCGAAGCTGGAAGAGGCAACAAGTCGATAGGTGCACGAGGTATGAAACCATAAACAATCTCAAAAGGACATGTTTTTGTGGTAGAATGCTGTGCGCGATTATAAGCAAATTCCACATGAGGCAACAAATAATGGGGACGTTGGCCCGATCTTTCGATGAGGATGATACACTTGATTTGATGGAAGCTAACTCTCACGATCCAGGCTACAACCGTGCGACAACCGTTGCACCCGCAATCACTGAACCAACTTCACGTTCGTTATCAACCTTGCTGGTAGCGAGATCGACCTGACCACGAAGGTCTTTTCCTGCATGCAATCAAGAATCAAGCAAGAAAAATAGATGAAGCAACAAACTTGCTGAATAGGAATTGAGGAACAACGATAGATCTATTGAACAAATTGGGGTTCCGAAGACAAGGTCTGGTTGTACTAGCCGCATAAGCAAACGATGTATAAAGTAGCAAAGCTAAACTTTAATCTAACAAAACCCGTCGAACTAGATGGCGAGGCCTAGCCTTATATTGGCAGCTAAGGGTGTGGCCAACTCACACACGACCTAATATCGATTATATCTCTAACTTCCGTATCACACAAGGATTCTTTCCTAAAACAGTTATGGAAAGATTACAACTGATTCCATCTAAAAGATATATGCTGCAACTAAGGGTGGTCAAGATTGATCCACGATGGTGCTCATGGAGAGGTCTTGAGTGGTCGAGATTTATCCACGTTAATGCTCATGGGGAGGTCCTGAGTGGTCGAGATTGATCCACGTTGGTGCTCTAGGGAGAGGTCCTGGATGGACCAGATGGATCCTAGGGAGGTCCTGGACGGTTCAGATTGATGCGCGTTGGTTCTCCTGGGGAGGCCCTGGACGGCCGAGATTGATGCGCATTGGTTCTCCTAGGGAGGTCCTAGACGGTTCAGATTGATGCGCGTTGGTGCTCCTGGGGAGGTCGTGGAGGAGGTCCTAGAGGGAGGTCCTGGAGCGCCATGTGTCCTGGAGGAGGTCCTGGAGGGAGGTTGTGGAGGAGGTCCTAGAGCGCCATGTGTCCTGGAGGAGATCCTAGAGGGAGGTCCTGGAGGGAAGTCTTGGCGAGGAGGGTGGTCCTAGCAAGGAGGTCCTGGCGAGGAGGTCCTGGACCCTTTAGCTTGCCTCCCGATCCTTGATTCCTAAGTAAAATAAGATCACTTGTTTTAGGCAGCATCATAGAGTTTATCGAATATGGATGCACTTCAAGAAACGAAGTTACCTAATAATTTAGTTGGCGAGCACGTGCCCTAGTAATTGGTCATTGGATATCAGAAACAATATGGATGGTTGTATCGGTGGAAGGGATGTCCTCATCAAAACCTGGCCCAGGTCGAAGAGTCCTGGCCCAGGTGGGCTCCTCATCCATCTAGTAGTCTATATATAGGAGGGGGACCCCCAACCATTGTACCGTTTTGAGAAGAGCAATAAAGAGAAGCATGAAGTCCTCTCATATCTCTATATTCAATCTACTATTCTATTCTTGTATTCTTGCATTGTTCTTATGATTCTGAGTTTGTCTATGAGGTAATCGCTCGGACTGGACTCGCCAGCGACTGTTCCTCAACACTACTAACCTGGTTCTCTCGTTCGTGGGATCACGTCCAAGTCTATTCAAACCACGAGAATTCTTCGGCGCAACATCGACAGTTGCCCCTAATCGTCTTCTTCCTTATCCCTCTGTTCTCCCGCTCTTGTGTCGCGCTTTACTCTTCCGTGCTTGGTTTATGCCCTACCCTGTGCTAGCCCATCTTTTCTACTCATAGTACACAAAACTGGTCTACTGAGATTACCACGCAAGCGTCATGTAATAGTTTCAACGAGTAAATTGGTTGTTTGGGGAGGGGGATTGCAAACACGTAGAACTTGCGGGTAGGTTTTTGATGAACTTTTAAGATGCATGTGGGTTTTTTGACAAACTCCTCCACTTTTGTGTGGGCTTTTGCAAAAATTCCATAAGTTTTTACGCTTGATGTTTTCCTGCAAGATATTTTTCTTATCCTCGAGATCAAGTGAAACTTAAACTTATAGACTCCGTTTGGAGCACATATAGGGATTTCGTAGGAAACAAAACATCCGAAACAACGAGCAACGCTTTCCACGACTATGCTAAAGAAAAGCCACATATAGTTACTGCTTTCTTTTTTGATATACCTGGTTCTTTTGTAAGAGGTGATCCTTACCAACATGCCAAATGAGACCTGTCTATAATTTTGTTAACAAAACCAACGCGATGCATAAAGTGGTGAAAGAGAACCATGATGGAAATCAAAGTTCAAAACATGCTAATCGTGAATGAATCATGGTAAAAGTATAGGCATAGCCTGAAGGAGATGCACGCATTACCCAATTGATATATGATGAATATTTGTGGGCCATTTTGGTTATTTCTCAATTAGAGAAAAGAAGAAAATGGAAAAAGAAAAGAAAATGGGAGGGTCCACCTGTCAGTGGGAGGCAAGAAGAGATAATGGTTGGATGGCCAGAGCACACCGAGGGAATTGATCCCCATTTTCCTCTCGTGCGTGGGCGATTTGGGCGGATGGTTGGAGGTGATGGCGGCATTGGAGGAGCGAGCGGCCTGGGCATCTCGGTCTCGGTCGTTCGTAGCAACCGCACTGCTTCCCTTTCCTCCTCCTCTTCAAACTGGCATCTCTTCATCTTTTTTGGAACCCCAAAAAGATTTGTGAGTTCATCCCCTGGTTGGTGCTTCTGCTTCCCTTCTGATCTGCACTGGTTTTGGGTTTTTGGAGCCTCCACACCGCCGAGCTAGTCTTGGCGCCGTCGGTGGTAGAGGTCGGATTCTTCTCCTTGCACATTTCGTTGGTTTCCCTCCGTGTCCTATCCTCTCTTGATTGGACGAGGTGAACTTGGTTCTTGTGTTTGAGAAGTGATTCGGCCAGCCCTTGACTTGAACTGTTGAGGGAGAAGAAGGCATCGGTTTCTGGTTTTTTGGTGCTATGTGAGTGCACTTGGCTGGTGTATCTCGGTGGTTCTTGTGCGGCATTGCTGTACCTTGGCTTCGTTCTTCGGTGTGTCCTGAAGTGCGAAGATCGGCATTGTATCTTCGTTAACCTCGTCTATATTGCACGGCACAGCGAGGCGCTTGGTTTTCTGAGACAACGTCTTTCAACGTGCCTTGTTGTTTCTTCTCGGCGGTTTCGAGTACCATTGGCTTTGTGAGTATTGAAGCATGCCATTTTTCATGTCGCTTTGCTTATGTGTTGTGCTATTGGATATATTCAATCTGTGTGACTGCTTTGTCTGTGCTAGGACTAGAAGATATTGCAAAGTGTTATTTGTGGGCTCTATTGAACTGCTCAATGATGATAATAGTCTTTTACTGAAATTGTTATGATAACTAGTTCACTCTTAAACTTTAATAGAGTTGCTTGCTGCTGTCATATTGTCTCTAGTGATTCGGTTACTTTCTGTGGTGCTTAAACTGATCATTTTGGATAGTAATCTGCTTGGTTCTTACATTAGCGAATGGCTTAGTGTCAACTCTTGTGATTTTCTGTGAGTTAATTAGTGGTCTGTTGGCTTATAGACTAAAGTACTGATTTATGAGATCCTGTGATGATCTTCTGTTGACAGAAAGTATAAGTTTTGACTATTGTAAATGAGATTAATTTTGTTAGATTAGTAAAGCATTATTTAGAGCTCAAAGTCTGATTTCTGGTTATCTTATTCAATTTGTGAAGAGTATAGACTGAAGTGCTGTGATGGCCAATATTATATCTTGTGCAACTAGCTTTCTGGGAGCAATAAATAATTTTCTAAATCTTAGTTTTATGCTGATTTTATTCATACACATGATGTATGTGTTGAGCATATTATTATGTTTCAATGACTTGAAGAATTTACATGTGTATATGTTAATTATGTCATTTAAATGCTGCTAGAATTATGCTTTAATTTCTATTAATTATGCTAGAATTAATTCTGAATGTTTGCTAAAACCGCATTATTTACAACAGTTCAGAAAACCAATATTTCAAGAAATGGCTTCATCGTCTGATGTCGTTAAGCTGGAAGTGTTTGATGGTGCCAACTTTAAACATTGGCAGGCTAAAACTAAGTTATGGTTGACTGACCTCAAACTTTTTTGGGTCATTTCAAATCCTCTAATGTTCTCATTGGAAACCGCTGAAATGACACGGTGGGAGGATGCGAACAACTCGGTCTTAGCTCGTTTGTTAGCCATCTTATCCAACCGACTGTTCGACGTATATGTTAACTTCACTAATGCTAAACAACTCTGGGATGAACTTGATGAGAAGTATTCCGAAGGGGATAATGAAAATGAGTCTTTTATTATTACTACCTACTTGAATTATAAGATGGTAGAGGGGCGGTCGGTGATAGAGCAACTCCATGAGCTACAACTCCATGCACGTAATTTAAATCAGTACGACTACCTCCTACCAGAGAATTTTCAAGTAAATGTCATCTTGGCTAAGTTACCGCCCTCGTGGCGTGACTTTGTGACCGCTCGTAGACTTATAAAGTAGCGCTTGACACTCAACGAGCTGTCAGCAGCTATTAATGTCGAAGAGCGAGCAAGAGCCGTTAACGGTACAGGAAAGACTCAAGTTCATGCTCATCAGGTGGAGGTCAAGAGTGCTAGAGGCCCTGGGAAGCTGAACTTCAAGAATCAACCCCAAAACAAGCTCCAAGGAAAGAAAATGAAGACGAAGAAGAAGGAAGAGATTGTCTGCTTCGTTTGTAGAGTGATTGGTCATAAAGCCAACCATTGCTGTAATCGTAAAGGCAAGGTTCCTTCTCCTAGTCAGCATAAAGGCCGCAAGGCTGAAGTGAATATCGCACTAGCTAGCTCCAGTTCTGAAGGATATGAACCTCAGGTCTTTATGGCAAATACATCTATTGATTGGTGGATTGATAAAGGTGCTACTAGACATATATGTACTGATCAATCTTGTTTCTCTTCATTTCAGGGTGAAGGTGGTGGATCCGTCCTGATGGGTAACCGAGCTGCTGCTACAGTATGTAGGATTGGATATGTTTGCTTGAAACTCACTTCAGGCAAAACACTCATTCTGAAAGACATGATGTATGTGCCTGCAATGACTCGCAACCTCATGAGTGGGTCTATGCTGTGTAGGCAAAGAATAAAGCTTATATTTAAGTCCAATAAGGTCATGTTGATCAAATTTGGTAATTTTGTAAGCAAAGGCTACGATAATAGAGGCATGTTCCGCTTATCTATTCTTGATTTTAATAATGTAAATATTTTTAATGTTTCTCATTGCAATAAAATTCATGATGTTTGGCATTCTTGTTTATGTCATGTTAACTTTGAAGCCATTGTGTGGTTAAGCAAAATGAGTTTAATTCTAAACCATAATTATGAGAAGGGTTCAAAGTGTGAAGTGTGTGTGCAACCTAAGCAACCCCGAAAACATTTTCATAGCGTTGAAGGGTGAAGCACCTCTCCACTTGAGCTAATCCATTATGATCTTTTTGAGATGAATGGAATATTAACTAAAGGTGGCAAACGTTATTTTCTAACTCTCATAGATGATGCGACTAAGTATTGTTACATTTATTTACTTAAGTCGAAATATAAAGCACTAGAACACTTTAAATTCTTTAAAGCCGAAGTGGAAAACTAACTCGAAAAGAAAATCAAACGGTTAAGGTCGGACTGAGGCGGTGAATATGTCTCAAATGAATTCTCTCAATTATGTGAAGAAAGTGGAATAATTCATGAAATTACTCCACCATACTCAAACCCAATCGAATGAAATAGCCGAAAGAAAGAATCGAACTATTTGTGACTTGGTCAATGTCATGCTACAAAGTTCAGGTATGTCGGACTATTGGTGGGATGAAGCAGTTCTCATAGCAAAGTATGTCCTAAATAGGGTTCCACCTCGCAATTAGGAGGAAACACCTTATGAAGGATGGAAGGGGAGAAAACCTAACTTATCATTTCTTCGAACTTGGGGATGCCTTGCGAAAGTGCATGTGTCGTTACCGAAGAAAAGAAAGCTTGGTCCGAAGATCGTTGATTGTGTCTTTCTAGGGTATGTAAAAATAGCACGGCTTATAGATTTCTAGTGGTCAAATCCGAGGTGAGTGACATCGCTACAAATGTAATGATGGAATCTTGTGATGCAACATTCTTTGAATATGTGTTTCCTATGAGACCAAATGAAGTCATTAACCCTAATGGTCCAGATGAACACTATATTCTTTCTAGTGTGGATAACACCGCTCTAGAATTGGAGTTGAGGAGGAGTAAGAGGCAGAGGACTGAATAATCTTGAGGCGATGACTATATCACATATGTCGCGGATGATGAACCACAAACTCTTTTAGAGGCATACGCATCCCCGGATCTGGATTACTAGAAGGAAGCAATCCGTAGCGCGATGGATTCCATCATAGCTAACGGAATGTGGGAGATTACAGACCTCCCATCTGGATAAAAGCCAGTGTGCTGCAAATGGATCTTTAAAAGAAAGCTTAGACCTTATGGTACTATAGAAAAGTACAAGGTTTGTTTAGTGGCTAAGGGTTTCGCGCAAAAATAGGGTGAGGGCTATTTTGATACATACTCTTATGTGGCTCGTTTACCAACAATTCGGGTGCTTTTAGCACTAGCTGCCGCATATAAACCCCAAGTACATCAAATGAATGTAAAGACCGCTTTCCTAAACGGAGAGTTGGATGAGGAGATTTATATACAACAGTCGAATGGTTTTGTGGTTGAAGGGCAAGAGAAGAAGGTCTGTCGATTGATTAAATCCTTGTGTGGCCTAAAGCAATCTCCCAAGTAGTGGCACGAGAAATTTGATAGTACTTTGATCTCGGTCGGCTTTTGTGTAAACGAAGCTGATAGATGTGTCTACTATTGGTTTAGTGGGGGCGAAGGTATCATTCTATGTCTTTACGTGGATGACATATTACTTTTTGGGACCAACATGGATGCAATCAATAAAACAAAGTCTGTCCTCTCTCAGAACTTTGATATGAAAGATCTCGGTGAAGCTGATGTTATCTTAAACATCAAGCTTATAAAGGGTGAGAATGAGATTATTCTTTCATAATCTCATTATGTGGACAAAGTCCTAACCAGATTTGGATTCATGGACTGTAAGTCAGCGGCCACACCCTATGATCCAAATGTTAAGCTATATAAAAACACTAGACATAGAAAAGACCAGCTTAAATATTCTCAAATAATTGGGTCCTTAATGTATCTAACTAGTGCAACGAGACCTGACATCTCATATGTTGTAAGCAGATTGAGTCGTTATACGTCCAATCTAGGAGATGATCATTGGATAGCACTAGAAAGGTACTTAGGTACCTAAAGGAGACCTTTAACTTAGGAATACATTATTTTGGCCATCCGACGGTCTTGGCAGGATTCAGTGATTCTAACTGGATCAGTGACTCGGATGATATGAAAGCTACGAGTGGCTATGTATTCACTCTAGCAGGTGGGGCTGTTTCGTGAAAGTCTTCTAAACAGACTATCCTTACACGATCCACTATGGAGGCTGAGTTGGTAGCTCTAGACTCAGCGGTTGTAGAGGCAGAATGGATTAGAGAACTCCTTTCTAACCTATCTGTGCTGGAAAAGCCAATTACAACTGTATTAACTTAATGCGATAACCAAACTGTTCTGGTTAAGGAGAAGAGTAGGAAGGACAATATGAAGTCCTCAAAATATATTAAAAGGCGACTTAAGTCTGTAAGGCATGCCAGAGAGACGGATATTATTACTGTAGAATAGATCCAGTGTGAAAGAAACTTGGCAGATCTTTTCACCAAAGGATTGGCGCGGAAGGCCATCCTTGCAGCATCAAAGAGAATATGGCTTATACCCGTGTAAAGGCTCACATTGGTGGTAACCTATCCTAGGAGATCGGAGATCCCGTGAACTAGGCTCCAAGACAACAAACTGTGTGGGATTATAGAGCAAATCTAAAGGGTCCTATTAGCTGTAGTGCTCTTTCTGTATGAAAGGTTGAGCAATAGCTCTTAATGAATTAGAGGCCTATAAGGTATCGGGAATCGTCCTACAGGATTCCTTAAAGAATTCACCTACTTGAGTATGATCGTGAGGTCATGATCAAAGGAAGAAAATGGTATACTTTCTTAAGTACTCATGAGCTAGATACGGGGACATGATCGTAACGTCTCAACCCGAGAGGGAA
Source organism: Phyllostachys edulis (assembly GCA_036346405.1). Classification (NCBI taxonomy): domain Eukaryota; kingdom Viridiplantae; phylum Streptophyta; class Magnoliopsida; order Poales; family Poaceae; genus Phyllostachys; species Phyllostachys edulis. Next base: position 57,835,133 of record CM070549.1, on the reverse strand, counting down.
AAAGGCAAGCCATCCAGTACAGAATGTAACTTGGGTGAAAATTCTCACACCAAGGCGTAGTCCTCCTTTGTTTGTGCAGAGTCGTAGTCCTTGTTGCTAGGCTTTAGGTTCAAACCCGCAAGGTACCCATCGTCGAACAACTACATATTAAACAAGACTTTGAGCATCTTTTATCAAATTGATAAATTTGTGGGGACTGTTGCATATTTGAGGGCCATTTTGGTAATTTCTCAATTAGAGAAAAGAAGAAAATAGAAAAAGAAAATAAAATAGGAGGGCCCACCTGTCAGTGGGAGGCAAGAAGAGATAATGGTTGGAGACATTGTCTCCAACCGGCCAGAGCACACCGAGGGAATCAATCCCCATTTTCCTCTCGTGCGTGGGTGATTTGGGCGGATGGTGGGGAGGTGATGGCGACGTTGGAGGAGCGAGCGGCCCAGGCATCTCGATCTCGGCCGTTCGTAGCAATCGCGCTGCTTCCCTTTCCTCCTCCTCTTCAAAGCCGACATCTCTTCCTCTTTTCTGGAACCCCAAAAAGATTTTTGAGTTCATCCCCTAGTTGGTGCTTCTGCTTCCCTTCTGATCTGCGTTGGTTTTGGGTTTTTGGAGTCTCCACGTTGCTGAGCTAGTCTTGGCGTCGTCGGTGGTAGGGGCCGAATTCTTCTCCTTGCGCATTTCACCGGTTTCCCTCTGTGTCCTATCCTCTCTTGATTGGACGAGGTGAACTTGGTTCTTGTGTATTTGAGAAGTGATTCGGCGGGCCATTGACTTGAACTTGTTGAGGGAAAAGGCATCAGTTTCTGGTTTTTTGGTGCTCTGTGAGTGCACTTGGCCAGTGTATCTTGATGGTTCTTGTGCAGCATTCCTGTACCTCGGCTTTATTCTTCGATGTGTCCCGAAGTGTGAAGATCAGCATTGTATCTCCGTCAACCTCGTCTATATTGTGCGGCATAGCGAGACGCTTGGTTTTCTAAGACAGTGTCTTTCGACGTGCCTTGCCATTTCTTCTCGATGGTTTCGAGTACCATCGGCTTTGTGAGTATTGAAGCATTCCATTTTTCATGTCACTTTGCTTATGTGTTGTGCTATTGGATATATTCAATCTGTGTGATTGCTTTGTCTGTGCTAGGACTAGAAGATATTGCAAAGTGGTATTTGTGGGCTCTGTTGAACTGCTCAATGATGATAATAGTCTTTTACTGAAATTGTTATGATAACTAGTTCAGTCTTGAGCCCTAATAGAGTTGCTTGCTGTTATCATATTGTCTCTAGTGATTCGGTTACTTTCTGTGGTTCTTAAACTGATCATTTTGGATAGTAATCCTGCTGGTTCTTCTATTAGCCGAATGGCTTAGTGCTGAACACTGTGATTTTCTACGAGTTAATTAGTGGTCTGTTGGCTTATAGACTAAAGTACTGATTTCTGAGATCCTGTGATGATCTTCTGTTGACAGAAAGTATAAGTTTTGACTATTGTGCATGAGATTAATTTTGTTAGATTAGTAAAGCATTATTTAGAGCTCAAAGCCTGATTTCTAGTTATCTTATTCAATTTGTGAAGAGTATAGACTAAAGTGCTATGATAGCCAAGATTATATCTTATGCAACTAGCTTTCTGAGAGTAATAAATAATTTTCTAAATCTTAGCTTTATGCTGATTTTATTCGTACACATGATGTATGTGTTGAGCATATTATTTTGTTTAAATAACTTAAAGAATTTACATGTGCATATATTAATTATGTTATTTAAATGCTGCTGGAATTATGCTTTAATTTCTATTAATTATGCTAGGATTAATTCTGAATGTTTGCTAAAACCACATTATTTACAACAATATATAATCATATAACCTGCCGTACTACCGAAATACAGCTATAACCCATTTCTGGCATATATTAGTACCACATACGGCAGTATTTAGCAGCAAAAACCATTCCGAGCCAACGTTAAATAAGTTTCTACTTATGCAAGTCGGTCGGATGGACCATCACATAGAAGAGAACACGGTTGCTAGTCATCAGCGAATCAGCAATCGATATTTTCTCTATTGGTATAATGGAAAACACGATCACATTTCACCCAATACTACCAAATGCAAAATTCAACCGCTGCTAATGAATTGCTTCACTCTTTCTATGTCATTCACTCATACTAAACATGAAAGACAGAACTGAAGGACCACCACAACAAAAAGGAAACATTTTTCCCACCACAAATACCTCTACCTGTTGGGGATTATGTAACATAAAAGAAGAGAAATGACTATACCCAACCAACCTCGATGTCAAGCTGTCAGTTGTCAAGCTGAAAAACTAACTGTAGCAGCCGCAAGCAAAACCAACGAACCCGACCAGCACAACACAGAGATGTTAAACTAAAAACTCACAAAACCCAGAAACAAAATTAGTTGCAAACCCTTACACCTGACTCCACTTTTAACTCTTTTTTGTTGAGATAGCCTGCTCAATATGTTTTGTTCCCTTCGGCTCAAGGGAACCCATTCCATCACCTATAATCTCTGATGACGACTCATCGGCCACATTTACCTTGATGTGCAATGAGCCAACCTTCACAACACCGGTTGGAGTAATCCCTGACATTTTGTTAGCATTGCCTTTTGCTTCGTTAGCATTGCCTTTTGCTTCCCCCTCCACTCGACCAGTTGAGAAGCCCTGTGGTTTCGTGAGAAATTTTGTAGACTTTATATCCTCGACTACCCCAGCTGCACCATCTTCCATACAATCAGATGGGTCGTAGCCACCAAACTCTTGAGAAAGACCTTTCTTGCCAGAAGAACAATTTGATTCTGGCGAGTTCATTTCAGGTTGTGTTTTATGGTCATTATAACCCTTTTCATTAACTTTTACTAGTTCGCTCAACCAATTTCCTCCACCATTTTCTGGTGGCACAGAACTAGAACAGTTTTTAATCTGCTGATCAACTCTGGCATCAAAATTATCTTGGTCTGCTTTTATGTGCTCAGGTTGCTCAATAAGTGTTACTCCATCCCTTTTCGGTACTTGAGTGGCCACTCCATCTTTCATTTGGTTCACCTTGTCAGGTTGCTCACATGCACCACAATCCTGTCCAGTTTTCCCTGAATGTGGATCTTTGATGCTAAATTGGCCTTTACCTACTTCGGAAGGTTCGCCCACCACATCAACACTGCTTTTAGCAACAAATGCTGGAACATACATAAGTCCATCGAAACTTCTACCCAAGCGCCTGCGTTTCTCTTCTAGCATTGCTTTCTGCCGCCCTTCATAAAATGGGAAGTCATCAAGAATTGATGTCGTCATTGGACTGTTCTTAAATAGCTTTAGCATGTTTATTCCCCACTTAGAATGTATCTACAGAGAAGAAGTCATTGTCATCAATACATGGTGATGCTAGTGAGGAAGCAAATCTGTAAAAGCAAATTCAAAAGCGTATATATAGCAATCAGTGCATAAATAGGTCCAAAGAATCATGTTAGAACAAATAAACTACAAGATTTTTACAGTTTCCAACACGTACATAGGCAAAACCTGAGAAGTAATACTCAAATAAAAATTAAAAAAATGCACACTGCCTGGAGAGAACCCAACCTCTCTACCCAACCTGCTAAACAGACTGCAGGCTTATGAGCAGACGTTTTGCACAATTCCACTCACATATGAATGGCAGTGCACTATTTTCCAAATAATAATAATAATAATAATAATAAAGGTTGTCAGAATCTCTATTTGAGTCTTATAATCATAAGATTTTACGGTCCTAGATTGAGCAGACCGATTCAATCTTAATTTGGTACTCTTAATACTCTTACGATTCTAGAAAAAAAATTGCAGGATCATGATCAAAATTTACATATGATTCTACCGATCCTAGTAATTAAATATGAATACTTAATTGTATATGTTCTTCCAATTGTAAAATTTCACCTTTGATCCATTCTTATATACTATCATTTGTATAAAATACAATATATCTTTCATTTAGACTGTATTTTTATTAAATAAAGTTTTTAAAGTGCAATGCCAAAAGGATATCACCATTGAAATACATGGTATATTAGAATATATGTATATTTAGTATAATCAGGTAGGATCTTAGATTCTATGATTCGATCCTACAATGCGGTCCTATCAGAGCATCTCCGATTCGATTCAATATCGCGATCCTAACAACCTTGATAATAATGGCAGCCCACCAGATGAGCCTTTTCTTTGGGAAGGTAGTATACTATTACTACTAAACAGCTGCATGAAATTTCATGTATATTTTGGGCATTTTGGTCACCAGACTTGTCACTGTTAAGTATCTACAGCCTATAGGCATCTTGATACAGCACAAAGTATATAGCTTGGTATATTCAATACTGGCAATTTAACAGAAATTACCTCTTGTGTATCTCGGCTGTTGGTAACAGGCTTGTTCTCGTTGTTCTCTAATATGATGTGCCGAAAGGTGGAATTCGGCACATCCTTTATTAGGTGCCACTTCACTGGGAAGCTCCCAGACCACTTATCTTGCTGCCAGAAATCCATATCTTTGTGAAAATCTACAGGACCAACCATTTCAGCAACACCACAGAACTGCCCACTTGAGTTAACCTAAAGAATCAAGCGTTAGTAAGTCAAACTTGTAGATAAGCATTTTATTAAAAAGAGTACTCGTCAACACTCACAGAAAAACAGAGAAATATGGGACAGTTTCCCGGAGTTCTTCCTTGTGCGTCTGAGTAGGCAGCATCAAGTCTCCTGTTGCCATTGGGTGTGCTTGACCACACATTGTATTTGATGCTCTTATGCACGTCATCCTCACTGTAAGATTTGATGACAAAAAACTTGGCATCTGGATGATCAACAGGAAAGTCATCCTTATTATATTGGTCAGGATGTATCACAATGTTCTCCGATGCACGGCTTGACACTGCTTTGGTTTGGCCACCTTCACCAGTGTTGGTAGCTACTGACGCAACTTCTGGCCTGTCTGGTCCCCTGTCCCCTGAGGTCCATGCACCTGAAGTGACCTGAAGATTCTGAAAAGAAGAAATCCAGCCAGGTGGCACGTGATCTTTTAATTGATTACCTTCATCAGATTTTCTATCCTGCGAGTAACATAATGAAAACTCCAGCTTTAATAGAAGCTTTGGGCACATAATACTTGTTAGCACTGGTTGGTAACTGACCGAAAATAACAAAAGCAGCATTTAACTGCAAAAGAAATGGCACCATGAAATTTGTTGGAATGAACCCTTATCTATTCCAATGGGCCTAAAGGCCAACATATACAAGCTACATGTGTATGTGAATATGCAAAGAACACCCTATACAAGTCATATCTAACACCCCCCTCAAACTCACGGTGGATCAACAACACTAAGTTTGGAGAGGTAGAAGTTGCGCTGAGCTCTAGTCTGTACCTTGGTGAAGAAAAATCTGCTAACTGAAGCTCCGAATGCACATACTGAAGAGCAATAACGTGGTCTTGCACCAACGATTTCGTGAACAAAGCATCTACTCCAATATGCTTGGTGAGCTCATACTTCATTGGATCTTGAAAAATTCCGATCACACTAGTACTGTCTGATAAGAGAGGAGTCGTTGCAGAAGATGAAACACCGAAATCCTCAAGTAGCCACCGAAACCAAGTGATCTTAGCTGTCAACGCCGCCATGGCTCGCAACTTAGCCTCAGCACTTGAACGGGAAATGATAGTCTGCTTCTTGGTCTTCCAAGCAATCAGAGAGGAACTAAGGAAAACACAATAGGCAAAAAGAGACCAGCGATCAGAAGGATCGCTAACTCAGGTCACATCAGAGTACGCTTGAAGCAATAAAGAGTTGGAGCAAGAAAAGAAAAGGCGACAACTGATGGTCCCGCAAAGATATTGCAAAACACGAAGAAGGTGACTGTAGTGGAGCTGAGTAGGAGTATAAACGAACTGACTCAGAATGTGAATTGGGTGAGAAATATCAGGTCGAATGATCCTAAGGTAGACAAAGCTCCCGACAAGATGGCGGTAGCGAGTAGGATCCTTAAGAGGCTCCCCATTAGTGGGCCGAAGGTGAACACTAAGCTCCATAGGAGTGTCCACCATGCGCTAATCAGTGAGACAGGCGCGAGCAAAGATATCCTGCATGTACTCCTGGGAGGTAGTAGCCCTCAGACGTAGAAGTGACCTTAATCCCAAGGAACTAACGAAGAGAACCCAAATCAGACATCAAGAACTGCTCACTCACGCTCCTTCGCAAAAGCAATATACTGAGAGTCATCCCCAGTAATGATCATATCATCCACATTAAGGAGGAGCGTCCGGCCCTAAGGAAATGTGTGTACAAAGAGGGCAAAGTCGTGATCACTGGTGGAGAAGCCGGCAGCAGTGACAACAGAGGAGAAGCGGTCAAACCAAGCACGAGGGGCTTGCTTGAGCCCATAGAGAGAACGACGAAGGCGCAAACCATACCAGCAGGGGAAAAAATACCCAAGGGGGCGGCTGCATGTAGACCTCCTCACGTAGCTCACCATTGAGAAAGGCACTGTCGAACAGCGGCCACATTAAGGAGTGCGAACAGTGGTCATGTGGGTGACAGGAGTGAATGTCTTATCGTAGTCATGACCATGCTCCTGCTGAAGACTACACACCACAAGTCGAGCCTTGTAGTGCTCAAGAGAACCATCCGAGCATCTTGTTCACCCACTTGTACGTAATGGGAGTGACATGCGCAGATAAGTGCACAAGATCCCAAGTGCCAGTACGCTCCAAAGTAACAATCTCCTCAGACATCGCGAGCTACCACTCAGGGTGACCAAGACCTCACTTAGAGGTCATAGGCTCGAGAGAGAGCAGCTGGCCGCAAAGCAGAAGGCCAGAGGCTCGACAGTCTGACGATCACGAAGATCGTATCTGGGAGAAGGTGGAGCAGAACCCAACAAGGACGGAGAAGGAGAGCTGGGAACAGGGCCCAGCAAAGACGGAGGCTCAACTGGAGGAGTAGGCCGAGGACGGCGAGAGTAGTGCAAGGGAAAGGGTGAAATCTCAACAAAAGAGCTAGAAGGAACCTTCGGTGGAGAGGGAACAGTGGAATCGAAGGAGGGAAGCGAAGGTGGAGGTAGAAGCGAAACAAAAGTGGAAAGCTAAGGGTTAGGAAAAGTCAAAAAAGAGATCGACTCAACAAGAGAATCTGAGCTAGCAGTAGGGGTACGAGGGTAGTAGGGTCGAGACTCATCGAATGTGACATCTCGAGAGATCCTCAACCGGCGAGCAAACAAGGTCGTAGCAGCGATAACCTTTATGCTCAAGAATGTAGCCAAGAAAAACACACTCAACTAACTGAGCAGCCAGCTTGGTGCGCTCACGAGGTGGAAGAAGGACGAAGTAGATAGCCAAAACAACGAAGGTGACTGTATTCTGGAGCCCATCTGTGGAGACGCTCGACAGGAGTAACCCTGAAGAGCAGTGGAAGCTACATGTTGATGAGGAAAGTAGCGGTGGAGACAGCGTCAGTGCAGAAGTGAGGTCGAACAAAAGAGGCAAGCATGTAAACGCGAGCTATCTCAAGCAAATAACGATGCTTGCGCTCAGAGACACTGTTCTGAGTGTGAGCACCGGGACAAGAATACTGGGGAAGAGTACCCTGCTCAGCGAGGAAACGACGCAAAGCAGCAGATGGGTATTCGCTAGCAGAGTCAGCACGAAACACACGAATGGCCAAATCAAACTTAGTGCGAACCATGGTGGCGAACATCTGGTAAATAGAGAGAACCTGACCGCAAGAGGACATGAAGTAGATCCAAGTATGACGAGAATAATCATCAATAAAGATCACATAGTATCGATGACCCCCTTTCGAAACGAAGAGAGTCGGATCCCAAACATCAAAGTAAACAAGATCAAAAGGAGTAGAAACAGAATCACTAGAGGGATAGGGGAGTTGCAGCTACTTGCCAAGCTTGCAACCCATACAATGTAAAGAGGTGTCCCTAGAAATAGACCTAAGAACACCACGACCTACTAGTGATGACAGACGCGATCCACAGAGATGACCCAAACAATGGTTCCACTGAGCAGAGGAAGCAGTAGAGGACGCAGCAAACACAGAGGCAGTGGTAGTGGCTGACTGGCTGGCTAAGACAGCGGAAGGAAGGTGCAGCCAGTCGAGCTTCCAAAGACGCTACGAATCACGGCGCCGAGGGCTAGTACCAAGCAGAGTCCCCTTGCGGCGGTCCTGGACACAACAAGAGTCAAACTTAAGAACGACACGACAGTCGTGATCATCTGACCAGCCGACATAAGCTGCATAGTAAGCTGAGGAACACGAGAGACTGCAGGAACATGAAAAGAAGTGGAAAGGGTACCTCGGCCTGCAACAGAAAAAGAGGTACCATCTACGGTCTTAACAGTGGAAGAAAGAGTTGTGGGATTCACAGAAGTGGGGTGGGTAGAATCTGGTGTCATATGAAAAGAAGCACCAGAGTCCAAGATCCACAGAGACAAGATACCTAACAAGGGAAGAGGTGGAAGCGAGGAAGACTGCTGAGAAGCAAGAACCAGACGAGCAGAATTCAAGAAGTCTGAGGACAGGCCGACACCGAGGCGCTGGAGCAGGGAAAGGAGCTGGTGCATGGCGTCACTGGAGGAGCCGTGGCAAGAGGCGCCAGTTCCTGAGTGGGAGGAACCTCCAGAGCCCTTCGAGGGACATCCACCCCGGCGACCCTGGTCCCTCCTCCACTAGTAGCAATCCTGATACCTATAGCCGTCACGCTAGCGGTAGGTGCAGTGGAGACCCGCAGTAGAGACAGCAACCACCGGTGTCAATGGAGCTGGAGGGACCATGGTCGGTGTTGAAAGAGCAGGTGCTGAAGCAGACGAGACAACTGGCATCTGAGCCGCGCCATGATGACGAGTCTCCTCAGCACGAGCACCCGCAAGGGCCTCCACCAAGCTCGGGCGCGGGTGGCAATTTAGGAGCTGAGCATGCACAGTATCAAACTTAGGCCAGAGACACGTTAGGAAGTCGTAGAGACGGTGAGTCTCCTGGTGAGCACGGAGCCGCACACGGCAGGGACAGGTTCGACAGACATCCGACCCTGAGTCGAGTTGACGCCACACCTCCGACATCTACTAGTAGAAGTCGTCCACGGTAGCATCAAGCTGCTGAAGGGAGTGCGCCTGGTGCACGACAAAGAGGTACATAGCATCACTCGTCAGCTGGTAGTGAGCTCAGAGATGCTCCCACATCAGCCACATCTATGGAGATGGTCACGGCCATGCTACCTACCAGGATAGCGGTGGCACGAAGCCGACATCCGCCATCTCTCGAGGCGTCTGTTCGATGGTAGAGCTCAGGGCCTCCTCCAGCAAAGATTGGCGGCCTCGAAAGCACCGATCCGCACCAGCAGAATAGCGCATGAACTAGCGGCGTAGGACGAGGCGGACAAGGGTGCTCGCCGGTGAGATGACCCCAGAGGCGCTGACTGTTGAAGTGAATCCTCAGGTAAACCGCCCACTCCCGGAAGTTCGTCCCGTCGAACTGAACCGGGGGGAGCGGAATGGCGAAGGAGCCACCGGCGAAGGCCATCGGTGGAGCCGTGCTCGAGAGGCGGCGGCACGGCGTCGAGGAGGGTTGGGCAATCCGACACGGCGAGCTCACGGATTTGGCTTGGCGATGGCGGCGAAGCTTCGACGGGGACAATGGATACTGGCGGCGGTGACGCGGATCCGCATGGGGACACGAGATCCCATGGAGGGCTCAAGCACACTGGCGTGGAGAACAGATGAGGTTCGGGCGCGCGGCACCAGAGCAGAGGACACGCGGAGTGAAGGAGGCTCGGGCACGGGAACAACAGCGACGACGGTGGCCAAGTGGTCTAAGGGGCTAGGGTTAGGGTTTTTATTACTTTGATACCATATTGGAATGAACCCTTATCTATTCCAATGGGCCTAAAGGCCAACATATACAAGTTACATGTGTATGTGAATATGCAAAGAACAGCCTATACAAGTCATATCTAACAAAATTGATGCAAGAATTGTAAGACAGAAAATAATGTTCACAAAGTAAACAAATGGAATAACAAATATGAATGAGTATAAGAAATATTTTCTTTCTGTACTGCAGTACTTTTAATTAAGAAAAATTGCATTGCAAGATAATGGATTCCTGTTAATTATAACTCCAATGTGCACTGTGCAGTATGAACATCAGCACATAGGCATACAATCTCAGCACCGACACACTCAACTCCAGAAGTACATATGAAATGTAACAGATTAAAGGCAGAAGTATGAAGAATTTTTAGAGAATGATATGTGTAATTTTTTCCTTGGTGTCATAATGTGCAACTCTTGAAGTGCAACTCTTGAACTGCAAATGTTCAAGTTTAGTCACAATACCTTGTCAGTTAATGAAGCGTCATCTGGAATTGTGAAATGCGAGGTTGAAGGCTTGTCACGCCTTGTCACATTAGCACCTGACAGATCAGATGGCTTATTTGTGCATTGATTCTGATAGGCACGTTGGGAAGGACCAATAGCTGGACTTCCAGAAGGGATAGTCTGAGAAGACGGAGTTGTATTTCCAGACATTTGGTATTTCTTCTTTATGCTAGTGTTAGCAAGCCTACTAGCAAGAGATGTGCCAGTACTAAATAAAGGAGGCTCCAAAGAAACAGTTGTGCTAAAATCTGCGGTGGGCTGAATAAACATTGGGAAGTAACCAGATGACGAGCCAGGAGCCTGATATGGACTAGTAAAATACTGTTGGCTTCCTACAAACGAGCCATCAACTCCCATGAACATGCCAGGCATATAGGTGTACTGATCAGGGGAAGAATAAGAAAATCCATAGCCAGGTGTGCAATATACATATGGAAGGTTGTCATTCTGCACAACCAAAAATATAGAATTATCAAGAAAAATACACAGCAATATTATAATATAAACATGTTGTAATCACGATATCAACCAGGGCTACACATGCACTTACTGACAGTTGGAGATTCTGACCATCTACCCCAAAAAAATTAGTGTGTTCACTCCATTCAACAGGTGCCTCAAATCCTGTCCAAAGTGAAACAGAAATGTTTTGCATCAAGCTCACAAAAAAAAACATGAAAGGAATCAACAGGGGCTAGGGGAACACACACCTGTATAGTAAGCATAGCCGTTTGTAGCTGGATAAGAAAGTCCCGGCTCATATATGTATTCCGACGACAAATCATTACTTATGTTATACTCAACTCTAGCAGGGACAGATGCAGAATCCATGGTCGAATTTGTACCAAAGCCAGGCATCTGAAACCACAGACACACGGCCATTAAATGTGGGACTACCAATATACCAAGTACTCACAAGACCCGAGAATTTCTGCAGATATTTATAGAATCCATGAAGCACCATTACACGTGCAGTTAAAAATACATATATTTTTCATGAAAATAACTTCAGTGCCGCTTTCTTTTATTGGACGAAAATATGAATATATTTGAGCATTTGCAATCTTACTGCAGATGGTAACATAACAGTCTAAAATCATTCACAAGCTCCAAAATGCACAATCCAAACTAATACAGTTGTGGTTTTAAATTGTCAAAAACATTGAGAAGCCAAATCGGGAAACAATTCAACAAACACATCAATTTGCAGGAAGAATTATATCAGGGGATATGATTACCATGTATGTCTATAACTCGCACTTTTTTTCCTTTTTGGATCAGAACCACCAAGGTTATTACAATAAGAAAAATGCCTCTGGCAACTCTGCAAAAAGCCTAAAAGGGATCAAGTCTTAGTATCAATTAAAAGGAAAACAAAGTGAAATGAAAACCACAAGTACAAAAAACAAAGAGATTCCTGATAAGAAAGTGTAGTTTTTTTGGGGGGAAAACAGTGTTCTATCCCACAGGACCCCAAATCCTTTATTTATAGTCTTAAAATACAATCCGACTCTAATACAACTTCTATATTAGACTCAAACACGAACTTTCCAACACTGCATCTCAGGATGGGCATAAAATATCAATCATGTCTATCTTGTTACATATTGTAGAACACTCGTTAGAACCTAACCCTTTAGTGAAACAGTCAGCCAACTGTTCACCAGACTTGATATACTCCAACTTCAGCATCCTATCATCGAGCTTCTCCTTGATGAAGAACCTATCAATCTCAACGTGCTTGGTACGATCATGCTGTACTGAATTGTTAGCAATGTTGATTACAGATTTATTATCACAATGTAACACCAAGAGATATTCCTTCATACTCGAAGCTCAGACAATAAACATTTCATCCATATCATTTCACTCACACTCAATGCCATTGCTCTGTACTCTACCTCTATAGTAGACCGAGCCACAACATCTTGCTTCTTGCTTTTTCATGACACAAAGTTACCTCCCACAAAGATGCAATATCCAGAGGTAGATCTCCTGTCATTCACACTGCTCGTCCAATCAGCATCGCAATACCCTTCCACGTTCAGATGTTGATTCTTCCTGAACCAAATGTCTTTCCCAGGGCTACTATTTAAATACCGCAGGATTCGATAGACAACATCCATATGTCCTGTTCTAGGATAATGCATATATCGACTAACCACACTTATTACATATGAAATATCAAGTCTTGTATGACAAAAATAGATGAGACGCCTAATAAGCCTTTAATAAGCTTCCTTGTCAACTGGATCTCCCAACTCAGCACATAGCTTGTGATTCCTATCAATAGGTGAAGCAATAGGGCGATACTCAAGCATACCTATTTCTGCTAACAGATCAAGGACATACTTCCTCTAGAAGAGAACTATACCATTCGAAGAACGGGCAATCTCAATCCCAAGAAAGTATCGAAGAGGTCCAAGATCTTTCACCTCAAATGCATCTCCCAGTTTTTTCTTCAAGGATTTGATTTCCTCGACATCATCTCTAGTAATCACAATATCATCAACATAGACTGCCAATATGGTGATATGTGATCCTCTATTCATATAAAACACAGTATGATCTCCATTGCGCTGAGAATAGCCCATGCTACAGACTGCACGCCTGAATCTATCAAACCATGCCCTTAGAGATTGCTTCAAACCGTATAAAAACTTCTTAAGTTTACACACCTTTCTCTCAGTCTGTCTGTCCTCAAAGCCTAGAGGAATCTCCATGTATACCTCCTCTAGTAAATCATCATGTAGAAAAGGATTTTTCACATCCAACTGATGTAGGGGCCATCCGAAGTTAGTTGCACAGGAGATCAACGTTCTCACCGTGCTCATCTTCGCCACTGGTGCAAAGGTCTCATTATAGTCTATCACATATGTTTGACTATAACCTTTTGCAACCAACCGTGCCTTGTATCTCTCTATCTTGCCTTCAGGGGTTTACTTAATTGTAAACACCCATTTGTATCCCATTGCCCTTTTTCCTGCTGAAAGTGGAACAAGATCACATGTCTTGTTCTTCTGAAGTGCACTAAGTTCCTCCTTCATGGCATCCTTCCACTTAGGATCCTGCTTAGCAACTCGTCAATCCTTTGGAACATGCATTGTCTAAAGAGATGCACTGAATGCTTTGTATGCAGGTGAGATACGGAAATATGAGATGAAATTTGCAATGTCATACTCACCATACCGATCGGAGGTTTTCTCAAGATTAGCTCGAAGTTTCCCTACGTTGTGCAAATGGTAACTCTAGATGGGAGTGATTAGAATGAACATTACCACTCGCTCCAAGGGGAGACAAGGAACTTAATGGAGAGAGACCCAAGGAGGGATTTGGGGCTGGATCAACTGGCAAGGCCGACTGTTTAGAAAGTTCCGCCGATGACTGATTGTCTCTTTGCTTCTCCCCCTGTTTCCCAAAGCGTCTTCGGTAATAAACCTTCAATTCTTTTGGGGCTATCACATCTCTCGCATATTCCGTTAGGTTTGGGCACGGAATTGTCCCCACAATGCCTTCTCGTTGACTTCTTGTTCTCCCCTTCTCGACTGTCACCCTCAATGATAGGAGAGAACTCCAAAAACTGATCATGAGTACATATACTCATGTAGTAAGGCTTCAACCCCCGGAATGTCACATCCATACTCACGAACAACCTTTGTTCAACTGGGTTCCAGCATCTATAGCCCTTCTGACTTGATGAATAGCCTATAAAGATACATTTCAATGCCCGTGGATCCAATTTGCCAACCGCTGGTCGGTGATCTCGTACAAAACACCCACAACCAAACACCTTGGGAGGCACTTTGAACTCCCGCTGACCCAAAAGAAGTTCTGCTGGAGACCTCATCCCAAGTATTCGAGATGACATGCGACTGATGAGATACGCTGCCGTCATCACTGCCTCGCTCCATAATCCCTTTGGCACATTCATATGAAACATGAGTGAATATGCTATATCCAACATGTCTATTCTTCCTTTCAACCACTCATTCTGAGGTGAGGTTCCTGGACAAATAGTCTGATGAAGTATCCCCTCTTCTGGGAGATACGCTGTAAACTCCTTGTTGACATACTCAGTTCTATTATCTGTTCGAAGAATCCGAACCTTTGCGTCAAACTGAGTAACCACCATCCTATGAAAGTCATGAAAACACTGAAAGACCTCGTTCTTGTGCTTCATCATATAAATACAAGTCATACGAGTATAGCAATTAATAAATGTGACAAATCACTTAAAATCACTCAAAAAGTAACTTAGCACGGACCCCAAATATTTGAATGTATTAATATAAAAGGTTCATAACTCCGAAGACCAATGCTACTATATATAGACTGTGTATGCTTTCCAAATTCACAAGCATCACATACAAGTTACTCTTGTATACCTTTCTGAACAGATCAAGGTATAACTGGCTTAAACTCTCAAATGATTGATGTCCTAAGCGACGACGATGTAACAAAACTTCTCCCTTGATTCCTCCTATAGCCACAGCCAATGCTGCATCAACCTGATCAATATACCACAGCCTATTACGCCTTATTCCAGTCTCAATCCTCTTCCCAGTTCTCTTCTTCTAGAACAAACACGAATCCTCATCAAATGTGACATTGCATTTGAATTGGCCAATGATAGAACTAACTGAAAGGAGGTTGACTGGAAAGGAGGGAACATGCAAAACGGATGATAAAGCAATGGATTGTGTGCACTCTACAGATCCTACACCCTGAATAAGCTGAGAGGTTCCATCAGCTGTTTGGACAGTTTCAGAATGAGTATATGGAATGTAAGATGCAAATGTACTAAGTGAACTCGTGACATGTTTGGATGCCCCTGAATCTATGATCCAATCAATATGAGAGTGCTTATATATGGATGCAAGTGCATGTGCCTGAGTACCTTCGCCCACATGGGCGTAGTTTGCAAAGTTACCAAAGGAGGTGGAATCATGAGAAGTCTCCAATACCTTTCCTTGTTGCCACTTCTCCCATTGTATAGCTTGCTCGCTTGTCAGAGTAACAGACGCGATCTCCTCTGTTAGGACCATATTAGCCCTGGGGCCAACTCGGCCCCTTCATCGACCTCCACCTCCACGACCACCACGATCTCCACCTCGGCCTCGATAATCTCCAACTCGGCCTCCATGACCACCACGACCTCCACCTCGACCTCCATACTGTGGAGAAGGACAAGTACGGGTCAGATGTCCTCTCATCCCACAGTTGTAACACTCCCTATCATCTGGTATGACATATGCGGATCTGACCGGGTGGTTGTCCCTCATTACTCGCTGTCAAACCTCCTCTTGCACCATAGTCGAAATAGCCTTCTCCATAGTAGGCAAATTTGCCAAGTGAAACATGGCAACCCTTCTACTCTCAAACTTTAGGTTCAGTCCCTTTAGAAAGTGTAACCTGGTCTGTGATGCGCCCACACCGCCAAATTTCAATATCACCAAAAATGTTAATCGCAGTGAATCATAGTGATCTAAATCGCCTACGCTTCTTTAGATTCACTAGCATACTCTTGGACAGTCTTCTCCTCCAGTTTCAGGGCCTCCACCTTGCCCTGGACTTCCACCATCATCATCACATTTTCTGCCCCGGAGTACATGTTGCTCAACGTCTTCTACATCGTTGGTGCATTCTGCATCATCTCCACCATCCGAGCGATAGATGGAGACATCGAAGTTAGCAACCAAGCTACTACCACAGAGTTGGTGGTGTTCCACATCCTCCAATCCATGCTCGCCTTGTCTGCAGGCTCAACACAAGTCTCCCGCTGGTAGTGCTCCACCCCCTTCGTCCTCAGAATTAGCTGGGCCCTTCTAGACCAACTTAGGTAATTCTTACTTACTTCTAACTTTACATCATTCGGCATCAGCTCCAGCTTTAAGTCAAATGACCCTGCACCAGTCCTCGGACCTATCATACCCGCCACGAAGAGGTCTTGTAATATGCTTCTCATATCACCTTGAGTTACTAGCGGGGAAGTAGTCTCAACAACTATCTTGTTCTCTTCTACCGCCCTCATTGCGGCTTCTTCCTCCTTCCTCGCAGCCTCAATTTCCACAGGGGTCCTTTTCTTAAACAACTGGAGCAATACAAATCACTACCAAGATATGCCGCGCGTATCTCTCACGATCACGGAAACCCTTCACGCATCAATGTTCTATCGAATCTCGATGTCTATCTTCACAGTTACCCAAATCATGCAGATCCGTAACATAAATGTTTTCTTACCAAACTGACCTTTCTTTCCTTCTTTCATCCCACCGACACGGCTTCCTTTCTCGGTTTCTTCTCCCAAAAGCGATCTTTCTTTCTTCCCACCGACACGGCTTCCTCTCTCGGTTTCTTCTCCCGAAAACGAAGCTCCTTCTTTCTTCGGCTTCTTCTCCCGAATCGACGGCTCCTTCCTCCTCCTCGGCGGGTCTTCGGCTTCTTCTCCTGAATCGACAGCTCCTTCCTCCTCCTCGGCGGGTCCCCGACTCACACTCACAAGGCGCGCGCAGCTTCCGCCACATGCACAACATTGTCTTGGCGCAAGGTGATGTCTTATCGCGACAAGACGGCAGAGGCGGTTCAAGACGCCTGTGAGGCGAGCAATGGCGCTGCCCGAAGTGGTGGTCCTGACGTCTGGTGAGGCGACAGCATGGCATGAGGAACGACGGCACCGAGGTACGCGAGGCTAGGGTTAGGGTTTGGTGGTGGATGGGCACGGGGGTGGCTCTGATACCATGTAGTTTTTTTGGGAAAAATTGTGTGTTGTCCCACAGGACCCCCCACACCATTTATTCATAGTCTCAAGGTACAATCTAACTCTAATACAACTTCTATATTAGACTCAAACACGAACTCTCCAACAGAAAGGACATGTGTTTCATTTCAGTTCAACAGAGTCTAGCCAACTGATTTGAGGTAAAAACTCTAAACGCATAGCTAACTAGGAAAGATAATTCCATAGAATATCCCCATGTCACAAACACATGTAAAGTAGGAGGTTTGCACAAGTGTCTCGCAAACAATGACATTAGTGCATTCCAACAGTAATTAATGATGAAACCAACTTGACACACATTCTTGGAACAAAGTCATTTTCTTTTTCTTGGTGTAGGTTCACATTTTGTTAACCATGTTGACCTCTTTTTTGCACATTCAGAAACTTAACATGGAAACAAACAATTAGCATTTCACCTTGATGTAAAAGCATGCTTACATATGCTGCAAGTCCAATCTTAATCTTCTTCTAAAGCTGAGTACAAACTCTAAACCAAGAAAGCTCCACGTCACCCCATGTTTTGCCTACCGTTTGATATTCTATCAACGGACTTTATCATCCACAACAGTTAAGCTAAGGCCAGAGTTTGGGGTCTAAACACTCAAGTCCACCAGAGGGTTCTAGATAGCAGTAGTACGAGCTAGGAAAGTAAAGAAGCAAGTACAATCTATGAGGCATTTCCTTTCCTCTCTCACCTTCTCATGCACACGCAAACACAGCCTTCCGTAGACCAGCATCCATGAGACCATGGCCCACCCATTTCTATACAGAAAAGAATACATCCACATCCTTAATTGCTAGTGCTATGTATCCAAATCCTTAATTGCTATTGCTAAGTAATATACTCATTGTTCCTACCTCATCCTTCAAATGTCTCAATATTTATTCCCTTACTCTTGTGACCTTTCAACTTCATGCACCAATTCATCTTAGCGATTAGATCTTTTTAAAAAATACATCTCCACCTTGTTGTTCTAATATGTTCTTCATTTCTTTCACGTTTCCACCTTACTATAACTCCACAATATTATCCTACTCAACCAATTGATAATGATAAATTACAAAGAAAAGTAGAAAAAATGTTTTTCATTTCTTTCATGTCTCCACCTTACTACAATTCCACAATATTAGTCTACTTAAACAATCGATAATGATAAATTATAAAGAAGGGTAGAAAAAATTCTGCAGCAACGCGCGTGGTCTAGTCCTAGTATAAAATATGACAACAGAGCAACCCACACACATTCTGCAATAGAGTATAAATAGCATTATCCTGACGTGAAGTTAAGCCACCGAAAAGAAGAAGGAAAATCCCAATTTACGGCTAACCAATACAAAATATGTACCACAATAATAACCTAATTGTAGAAAGCAACAAATTGTGTGCAACGACTAACCAGAAACCGATACATTTCACCGACTTCTAGAAAGATATGTCATCTTTTAAGAACATATATAGACCACTGTATTAAACTTGAAAGATGCATCATCCTTATAATTTAAGAACATGGATAGGCATAGAAGCAACAAGAAATTTGGAAGGACCAGAGAACTCAGTTATTACTAGTCACGTCTCCCCCTTTTCCTTTCTTTTGCAGAAAGGAATGTTATCTCTTACAGGGTAACTACTCCATGTTGTTGAAGTTGTGAGGTAGAAAAATAAAGCAATTAAAATCAACAAGGAGTATCGATTCTTGCACAAGCTACTACCTTTAGCATCAAAGCACCAACAAAGACCTAAACCAACAACACAATTTAAGCATAAATTCTCCACAGAATAACATACATGCAACCAACTCCACAAATCCACAACTTACAAGCTAATCCAAACAAACAACTACTACAAAACTGGAGACATCTATTCCTAGAAAAGCAGCAGCTTTCAGCATAATAGCTCCAAGGCATACAGCCCTCATGAGTCATGACAATTTAAGCAGATTCTTAATAGCACAATTCCATACAATAAGGACCACCATACTAACCACAGAGCCAATGCTAACAAATCTATACGCGACTAAAAGCTACTAAGTCTAGCATCTGTGTCAATGCTTGAAGAAGCATATAATATTGATCAAAAATTTCTGCACCACTTATCCCTTCCCTACACTAGCAGCAAGCTTGGGATGATCCTGCAGAACAATTTAAGTGGCAATTTTTGTTTTCTGTACAAATGGCTGAACAGCCAACCAGAAAGCTTCGGCAAATATTGCAGCCAAGTGTGCAAACAGGTGTCATTAATTATTGCACAAATCACGCCCTTTTACCACCAAAACTCCAGGAAGACCTCAGCACTAGCAGGCAACTCTAATCCTCGAGCAAAGATTTCACCTCACAGCAACTTGGCACCATTCAGCTCACCATATATCCACCCAAAATCTAACCAAGCCAGGTAACACTAACTCTTGAAGAATTGGCCACCGCTAGCATCAAAGCAGGAAGTAAAACGACACCCAACATGGCGATTCGATCGCAGACGCTTGTGAAGACAAACTGTGTGCAGTACGCACCACCTAACTCCATAGTTCGAACCTAATAGCTACAATTTTTGGGAAGAAACCTAACAGCCAGTAGCTACAATTTATAAGGAGGAATACCAATTCTGTAACAATCACCAATTCCTCTGAAACAAGAGCTAATTCCGGCAATTCACCTCGAGACAACAAAGGCAACGCATGCGAACCAACAACCCTAACACAAACTACTACTACCGCCATGTCCATTTATCCATACATACCAAACCAAAACCATCACCACGACTACCATCATATCCATAAATACCCAAACACAATTCACCCAAAGAGCCCAAAAGGGCACGACCTTCGCGGAACAGTACAGCACCACCTCGACAGGGACGAAGGGAGTACCGAAAAAAAAAACCGCAGAGAAACAGTGGAGCCAACCAATCAGGCCACGGCGAGCTGGCTCCCGGCGGCGGAGACCCCAACCATGGCGGGCGGGGCGAGGAACGCAAACCCCTGACGCGCTGTACCGCTAGTAGGCGCGAGGAACAAGCATGGTGGCGCGACGGGTGGGGGAGTGGGAGGCGAGCGGAGGAGGAGAGGAGAGACAACGAGGAAGAGGAAAAGGTGAAGGTGAAGGAGCCAAGGAGGAGAATTTTTTTAAAAAATAATCTATTTTTTATTCGAAAATACAGAAATAATACTATTTAATTTTTTTTACAGAAATAATCCAATGTCGCCGTACGGTTGGGCGAGTCGTACAAGTCGCCCAACCGCACTGCGACAAACCTTCAAGTCGCCCAATGGAACGGCGATTTAAAGGTTCGAGACGTAGTCGCTTTATGGAATGGCGACTTGAAGAGAGTCGTCATACGGTCGAGCAAATAGGTGGCAGTTCAACCCAAGTCGCCCAACCGTATGGCGACTATAAAAACCGTGCGCAGCTGAAGCCTCGCCATTCCACCGAGCGAATCGACGGATTCCAACTCGAGTGGAGAAGAAAAAAAGAGAAAGAGAGGGAAAAAAGAGGAGGGGAAGAAGAAGATGAGGAAAAAGAGGTTTTTCGTTTCGCATCGACGACTAGGACGATAAGTTTGTAGTATTAATTTGTACAAGTTTATTTTTGAAACCATTATAGGTTAGCAAGCAATTTTATGTGTAGTGACATATTGTTAGCAAATATTTAGAGATGGCATGATTAATTAGTAACCATGGTACGTTAGCGAGCAACATTGTGTGTAGTGACATATTGTTAGCAAATGTTTAGAGATAGCATGATTAATACAATTAGTTTAGAAGTTCGTATGAAGGAAAAATGAGTTAGTAAAAATAAATTTAGTTGTACTATACCGCTGCGGTCGCGCTTAATTGCGCATTTGCTAGATGAATGATAACATGTTACTTTTGTATTATATAAACATGTCGATAACCCGTGCATTCGCAAATGCTAGTTTATAGAATGTTAAATACAAGTATTTTTTGTACAATAAAGAATTGAAAAAATTTACTTCATAGTTTTGGTTGGATTAAGGAATCACAGATACATGGTTCGAAACACGTAGGATTGTCAAACATGTAATGATGATGTATTAAATATTTCGCAATCCATAGCAGTCGGTACAGGCGTTAACGTAATATAGCCTTTCGTAGGAAAAGTTATGTCTTTACCACGTGGGTTTCATGAAATTGTATATGTATTACCATTGTGTTGGAGCAAAGTCTTTAGGTGCCACTAAGAAATTTCCCATTGGAATATAATTTAAATGCTTAAGTAATATGAATGCTTTTAATTTCTTAATTTGCAGGTATGGCTCAAGACCCTAGTGGTTCGGATTGGCATTTCATCACGAACCTGTTGGTCGACGGCAAAGATCACATGAGCCGTCGTGTCGTGATCCGGCTAAGTGTGACGACACTACCGAGTTGGGGTGGTTTGTACGCGGACACCCCGACGGGCTTGGAGGCTAGACCCACGCTGGGTAGAGAGGTTTGTCCGCAAGCTGTGCCATTTTTTTGTATCGTATGCGCACTATGTACTTACTTCTTCGTGCTTTGTAGACTGAGCCGTTCTAGCCTTCTACCTCTCGCACGGATGGTAGAGGCCACCGAAGAGGACGACGGTCTGGTCGACGACGATGGGGAGGTCTAGGCTCACCGCTGACGACGCGCCGAGCCGATTCGATCAGAGACGGCGTCTGCAGGTTTGCGGGTCGTTTTCATCAGGCCGACGCGACCAGCGATCTTGGTGGATGCAGAGAAAGCTCGTCTTCGACGTGTTCGTCGAGGACTACGCAGTGCACAGGGTGATGCGCCAGTTCGGCCTCCGCCAGGTTGTTCCAGTTCCCGTCGGGACGAGGGTGCTTGAGTCGACCCACGCGTGAGTTACATGCAACACATGTTCACATATGTTTTTGATATTTCGAACGGTGGCTTCTAATTGCAAGTGGTACGCTTTGCAGCATAGTAGGAGGGTGGCACCAGACGCAAAGGGTCGGCCAAGATGGAGCGCGTGGGCAGCACAATGGGCTAACGCCCACGAGGATCAAGGTATAGATGACGCCCCGCACGACCCAAAGGCGTAATGTATTAGCTTGCGATGACAAGACCAGACGGATCGGGTCATGGTACATAGACAAGACCAAACGAGGTGTTTATATAAAGAATAAGAAAAAATGGGGCAGCTTTGTGAAGTGACAAGACCACACGGCAACTTTTATGCAATGATAAGACCAAAGGAGTTAGCTTTTCATAAAGGCTAAGACCACACGAGGCGCCTTTATGACCGAGAAGACCACACGCCGCCTTTCCGCGGTGATAAAACCAAATAAGACAGCTTTGCGTAGTTTCGGGTTTAAGTTTAGGGTTAGCCTTTTCAGATCGAATTGACAACTCAATTAAAGCCTCGCCAGCTTTTAAGACCGAAAAGACAAGACTCATGTTTTTTACTATCCCCCGTCCTACCCCCCATACGACTTCATCAAGGAGAGACTCCCTGACGTATCGTAATATCACTTACCTTTCTACTTACCACTCATTACTATCTCAATCGTCCTCACAAAATTCTACGTAAATTTAGCGACTAGAACAATATACCATTTATCACAAAATGTTATTATGAAGTTTGACATATTTCGTGCCCTTCATATTCTACGAAAATAACAAACATACCAACCAACGTTGTCACCACACTTTTATCTTTTTTAAAAATAACATCATATAATATGATTTGCTAAATACAATACCTACAAAATGTAATATCTATTTTAACACAATTGTTCCAATTGATTTACATAATTCCGTGTTTATTTGCTTAAATCACCTGATCGTTGGGCGACTTAAACTAAGTCACCCACCAATCATGGCGCGCATTAAACTCGCTTCTACAAAACGGCGATTCAACACATGCCGCGACATCGGTTTGGCGACTAGGTCCAACAGTTTCTAGTCGCCATTCCATTGGCGATTTGAAGGTTTGTCGCAAAGACGGCGGTTGGGCGATTTGTAATAACTCGCCCAACCGCATTTGCGGCGACACGGATTATTTCGTAAAAAAAAAATTAAGCGGTATTATTTCAGATTTCAATAAAAATAGATTATTTTAAAAAAATTCTCAAGGAGGAAAGGGACGAAAGCGAATGGGAAAAAGGTTTTTTTTTTCTGAGATGGTAACGAGATGAGGTGGCGGCCTTTTGTCGTGACATGGCCAGATGGGTGGCACTGTGCACGGAGATGTTGCTTTGAGATTGACAAAAATACACGTGTCACACGGTAGAATTGGTCTACTGAGATAAAGTTGTGGACCAGGTCCTATAGGATTTTTTTTCCCTGCTCCTTCTCTTCTGACTTCTGTGTGTTCTTTCTTTTTCTTTTTCTGAGACGTGTGTTCTTTCTTGGTGGAAAAGAAAGAAGCTACATTTCAATTGTGGGTGAGGAAGTTGCGTTGTTTTAATAAGTCTTTACTGCAGGAAAATAATATTATATAGGAAGAAGTCCATTCTACCCCCTCAAGTATCGACGTGCGGACACCTAACCCCCTGAAAAAAAAATTCGGCCCTTTGACCCTCCTAAGTTGCAAAACCGGACAACGTGCCCTCCTATTGCTTGCATGCGGTGGTTTTGTCGACGTGGCGTCCGGCTGGGCGGTTTACAGTCACTAGGCGAGCTAGCTTATTTGGCACTTGGGCCCACCAGAAGTTCTTGGAGAGGAAGTGTGGCTGCTGGTCAGATCACCGAGCTTTTTCTCCATCCTTCCTTTTCTATTTCTCCCCATTCCTCCCATTTCTTTCTCTCCATTTCTACTTTCTTCACCTGGTATTCTTACCTCTCCTGAAGCTCCATGGCGCCGCCTCTGTTGGCTCCTCTCTCTCTCCCTGGTGCCGTCTCCCCCCATGGCGTCGCTGCTCGCGCCCGGCTCGCCAAGCGCCTCCATTGCCGCCCGGCTATTCGCCTCATTCATTCCTCGCTGTCATAGTTCTCTCCCCATGCCGCAAAGATAGCGCCGACATGTGCTCCCGGCCGCTTCCCTGTTGCCATCACGGCGCGCTGCTCCTCGATGACCACACAGATTCTCGGCCGCGTGCGGCCGACCGACGGCTCGACCTTTGCCAAGACGCTGCTGGCAGCTGCGTCTCGTTCTTCTCTCTCTGGTGCGCGCCCGCGCTGCAGGATACCGGTCCACATGCCCGCTCCACTCGCCTCGCTCGCCCACCGATTTCTCTGAGCAGAATTCACTCGCGTCGCTTCAACCCCGCCGTGTCGCGAGGCTGAGGACGCCGCCAGTCCGCAAGCGGCGGTCGCGTCATGAGGAAGGGCCGACGGTGTCGCTTCCTCACCAAGCGCCGTCGCGAAGATGACGACGGCCGCGACGATGTTCTCCGCGTGAGCAAGAAGAAGCGGGCGAGAGCCGCGCCGCTTCGTGGTCCCGCATGTTTTTGCACCAGATCGCCGAAGTGCAGCGCCGCCGCGCCGAGGGAAGAGACCGAGGTCACGCCCGCGCCTCCGCCACGACGCGATCAAGAAGCACAAGGCCACCGAGCGCGCAAGAATGAGTGCAACGAGGAGCAGCCCGCAGATCCCGCAGAACCGGCGCCGCTGCGTTGACGGATCCCTTCATGCGCATGATGCGGCCAAGGCTGCTCTTGCTAGAGCTCGCCTCGCTCGCACATGCGAGGGACATCTACCGCCGAGGGCGGAGGCTCGGCATGAGCCGGACAAGGTGGTCAGACTGCCGAGTTCAACGACCCTTCATCTCTCCCCGTGATGTGCTCAAGCCGTGATCATGTCCTCCAGAGATTCCTCGGCTCGCTGAGCTTCAGCGCCTTGCCCTCGTTGAGCTTCAAGGCCAAATAAGCTAGCTCACCTAGTCGATTCATAAACCGCCCAACCGGACGCCATCGCCAAGAAAACCACCGCATCTAAACAAAATGGAGGGGCACGTTGTCCGGCTTTTGCAACTTAGGGGTCAAAGGGCCTAATTTTTTTCAGGGGTTAGGTGTCCGTGACGTCGATACTTGAGAGGGTAGAATGGACTTCTTCCTATTATATAAAAGGAAAATTACGATTGGAAATCTATTTATTGTTTGAGATGCGACAGTGTGCTTGGTTTTTTTTTTATCAAGGCTCAACCCTGTTTTCATAGAAAGCAAATTGATGTAGTGAGAGTGTGTTTAGTTTATGCGACGAACCTGTTGGAATGCAAGAAGTTTGCCTGAAGTTCATAGAAATCTTGCATAAAGCAATGTAATTTCTATAGAAAGCTTTAAAATTCCCACTTTCAAACGGTTGTGTTGCTTCATGTTTGCTAGATAAAACCCAACTTTGACGTAGCAAACTTGGTCTTATTTTGGCTGAAAAGTGAAAAATGACCCAATTTTGATGGCACACAACAATTTCAGTTGTGAACCAAATTCCCTTATTTAACAGCCGGTCGCTTTCGCCATCGTCCGCGTGGCCACGTCGCCCCCTCCACGCCAGCCGTCCGATCACACCAGGCGACGCTCACGCCCGTCCGATCCGGCCGCTGCGCTCCGTGCGCACGCATTTTGCTCGCCGCGCATCCGTTGGGGCCGTTGCCTCACAGGCCTTTGCTCCTTCAGCCCAACACCCCCACGCGTCTACGCTTGTCCGTCCCGGCTCCGAAGGGTGACGCGCCAGTGGCGCGGGTCACCTACTAGTTATGGATAACTTGCGCTGGTTACCGGTCAACAGCCAAAGCACACTAACACTCTCTTTCAAGTTTGAGAAAATTAGCTTGGTACCAACTCAGTGAGGCTGATAAATGGACCCTAGACCGTATGTTACTGATACATCGATGATATTTTTTCAAATTGAATGATCTTTATAATGGTGCATAGCAATTCATCGCTCTAAGTTTTAATTCCACAAAGGAGAGGCGTCAGTGCTCTAGGCAGTGCCAAGTTCTAATTGGACGAATATGCTACTGGATTAACACCAAATAATAAAGTTTCATCCAACAGCGTGTGCTTGTACCTGATCTGCCGAAAGTCCTAAAAACATCAAGTGGCAGCTGAACAAGTCATGCGTCCATTTTGTTAAGAAAGGCGGCGGCATGTCTAAGTTCTGTTCAGCTGTCATTGCTGCCTACATCGATCTGCAAGCCAGCAACAGCTTGCATGTTCTTCCTTATAAATAGTGTGTACGCCTACCACCATCATCCTAGGCTAAACAAGAGAATCATGACCGGTTCTTCTAACCAAAGGGAGGGGAGGGAAACAATAGGATATGATGCCCTTGTTCCATTCTCTTTGAAAGCAGCAGCCAAAACAATATGAGTAGGTGCATTACTGTTCTTACGGTCATAGAAAGCAGAATGCAGAATTTCAGTAAAAATGTAAACAACTTTCAGACGTTACCAGTAGATAGTGACAGAAAACTTGCAGCAATTTTTAGTACTGCTGCCTGTTTTGTTTCTAGAGAACAACACTTCCAGCATTTCGCCAACTCAACAGAACAACATTACAGAAGCTGTCTTAACTTTCTGGACCTCCAAGCCAAACATCTCCTGAACAGCAGCCTTGATCTCACTTTTGTCTGCACGAACATCAACAATGAATACAAGTGTACTCTTCTTCTCGATGTCCCTCACGGTGGCTTCAGTAAATAATGGGTATTTCACAACTTGATATGTGTCAGCGTTTTAGAATCGAACTTACGTAAAGATTGTTTGATTTGGGGGGTCTTCTAGAATGGAATCACGCAGAGATCGACAGGATTTTATACGAGTTCAGTCTTCTCCGGAGAGAATAACAACCCTACTCCCCGTGTGTGTATGGTATTGAGTGTATTCTCAACAATCGGGGAAAAACTAAGACTATTACAGATAGTGCTTGTATTCTCGATGGCCCGATTGATCTTGTCCTTCCTTTCTCTCGATTGCCGCCTTTTATAGTAACGTGAAGGAGCGATTACTCCAGATAAAGCGCTACTCATCACCTCCCATAACGGGCGACGTTGGTAATAATCACCAAGGTATTAACTCCTCCACGCCGCTCAACATGACTATATACCGTAGATAATGGAGTATTACGTGTCATTACTCCGCAGTAATAACAACAGATGATGATCGTTTGAATCCCTTAATCAATAAGACCCACTTGTCTCAGAGGTTTATTTGATCATAAGGTGGTCGAGATGACCTAGTCGAGAAGAACTTACGACCATGAGGTAGTCGAGCAAGACTTACGACTATTGGGGTAGTCGTAGCATAACTTACGATTATGGGGTGGTCGAGAAGAACTTACGACCACCCATTAGGCTCTTCCTCATAATATTAAAGGGTACACTCGTGGTCCACATAACGTTATATTTACCTATAATAAGAATTATAGATAAAAGATAAAATGAAGATTATTATATCCTCGCCATCTAGCCCCCACTTCAAGTGAAAGCAACTTACTTGGTAAAGGAGTTATAGATGGTCTTACGACCACGAGAGGATCAGAGAAAAATAGTCGAAGGAAAAACTCTTCGATTGTATACTACTTTGACCGTAAATATGCTTGGTCAAGAAAATTACCTACGACTATCAAGTAGTCGTAAAAGCATTCCTACGATCACGAGGTGGTCGAGTATAGTAATCGGAAGAAAGAACTTTCCGATTATCATTTCCTTTGTTGAAAAGATCTAACCAAGGAAGTAATTTCGCTTGAGGTGTAAACGCAAACCTGATTTTCTCGAATCGGACACATCGGGAATCTCAAACGACGCTCTGCTAGCTTTGTTTGTTGAAGCGGTTCCCGAGACGGTGGCGACCCTTTGAATGTTACGCCCCGGCTCAAAGTACGCGGTTATAAATACTCACTCGGGGGTAAAACCTAAGATCTTACCTTTCCCCAAATCATTCTATCGCTCATCAAGTTCTTGTCTTCTTCGCCACCAACTCGCCGAAAATCTCTCTTCCCGAGAAAAATGGCCAGAGAGTTTCCGAATGGGCCGAGTCGAGATGGATACAACGAAGATGCAAACCCTTGTCAATGCTGGGAAGATTCCAGAGAGAGTTCTTGTGGAGTGGTTCCCAAGATAAGCAAAGAATGGCCGTCGGGGAGGAAGGACAAATCCCGCCTTCCAAAGGACAGAGTGTGGTCTTCGACACTGCTCACCCCTTTCACACCGATACTCGAGCATTTTGGTGTGGAATTGGTGAACCTTGGTCCTAATTCCATCACCATGCCGAGCGATTTGTATATCTTTGTGAGGCGACAGGAATTCCAAATGATCTTGAGCTTTTTCAAGATTTCTACTAATGGCTCATTAACTGGGATAGCCGAAGTTGTGGTTTGAAGCTCCATGACGGAAGTCGAAGGAGTATATTCAGATGTTCACTCGGTCCTCATGGCTGCTAGGAGGAAGAGGTGGTTTTACCGAAAGTCACCTCCAAGACAATCTTACTTTCAAGGAAGGTCACGAAAAGAAAGCTTCTCGATTCGACTCAGATATCAATAGAATTGCCCCTATATTCAAGCCATCAAGGATTTGAAAGCAGAGGGTTGATGGATGGCATGTGGTGAAGGATTTCATCACACGCCGAATTAGTCCTTTGAAGAAACGAGTGCCTCCTATGTGGAGGTACACGGGGCCAAAAGACCCGACCAGGGACTACAAGGGAGGTAAGTAGTTTTTCGACTTAGCTTTCAGTTTGGTCTTCTTCAAAATTGTTTAAAGAATGCCTTTATCTGTTTGAACTGATCTTTCACCAGCGGAGATTGACGTTAGGGTCAGACTCGTTTGCGAGAAGCCTCCGCCACTTAGTGTGGCAGTTCCTAAGATCCTTGCGGTCGATCCACAGAGGAAAGGATGGTTCGCCTAAAGGTAATCAAGAGTTGATTTTATCCTTAGGACTTTATAGTCGAGAAAGAACTTACGACTAGAGAAATGTTGTAGAAAAACTTACAACTTAGTAATGACCGTAGAAAATCTTACTGCCGAGGAAAGGTCGAGAAAAACTTACGACTTGATATCGGTCGAGAAGGTCTTACGACCGCTAGTAATTCTTCTTTTTCTGCTTTTGCTTTACGTAAAGTAGGTATGGAAAATCGTAGGACGATTTAAGAAGTCAGATCGATAACCATCGTGCAGAGTTGACAAAAGACAAAGGCTCGGCTCCTCCGCCCAAGAGACGCCGACTTACAAGAGTCACGACAAGGAGGAGCAAGCTCGAGTTCTAGCCCTTCGACCGGATCCTCTGCAAAGCCTATGGTCGATATAGCCGAGCTTGAAGCCGAGGTCAAGCAAATGGCCGAGGAGGTCAAGCAATTAACCTCTTAAGCGCAAACCTTGCAAGGCCAAGGTACCTTCTATTACGACAAGAAAGCTTTCACAGTTTTCGCCACTTCTAGATTTGTCAAGCAACTAGAAAAGGAGAACTAGAAGGAGTTTATGTCTTTGTAAAGGACAACGCCGATCCAAATGAGCCTACCGCTGAGGGTAGCGCCGCTCTTGGAGTGATCGAGACCGATCTCGCCCTCCGAAAAGTCGAGACCATAGAGATGGTCCTCGCTCAAGACTCACGACCTGACGTGGTCATGATCGAACCTATTCCCTCAACTTGAACTACGCACCGACGTGGTCGAGAAAAGAAGTCAAAGAATTCTTCCATCGGAAGATGGCTCCAAAGTTTCGATTAAGTCCAGACGCAGAGGTATGTGAAACAAGCTAAAGTGTAAGAACAAGATTTACCTTTTGCTTTCCACCATTTGACTTGCTATCCTTTTGTTGTTTTTAGCCCGACTCCTTCAAATTTCCGAGAATGCTTCCGCTGAGAAGCCTATTGCTACCTCTCCACCGGAGAGACAACAAGGAAGTGGTCGATGGATCATCCTCGGCCAGTGGTAGAAGAAGTCGTGGTTCAAGCGTTGTCACGATCACGAAGTCGTAGCTATGGCTCTTGAGGCAACGCCATAGTTACCGAGGTGGCATCTACAACCACCGAGGTAACCGCCATGACCACCGAGGTTGCGCTACTACTATCGAGGTAGCGGCTATACCTATTGAGGCAAATGTTACGCTAACCGAGATAGTCGCCATGACCACTAACGTGGTCGTGGGACCAGCAGAGGAAGTCGCAGCCTCTGCCCAAGGTGGTGATGTGCCCGACCACCGCAAGGGAAGGAAATCGCAGGCACTCCTTCCCGGTACCCAAAGAGAAACTACAATTTCAGAATCGGAAGATGAAGAATACTTCAATTTCGCTCGATTTCTTTGGCCCCGCCCATAGTGGGGTCTTCGCCTTTAGATTCGCCACCGAAGTCCCCATCCCAAAGACATTCCCAATAGAGGGAACACTTTTGATAATGAGCGCTTTGAGAAGGTTTGGTGGGACCAAATTGAGAGAGTGGACGAGTCAAGCACCCAGAGTGGTTTACTCAATATTTGCTCGATCAACCATGAATGTAAGTATTTGATGATACTTATACATACAGTATAATCTTCTTATTTCTCACTCTCTTGTCTTTTGCGTAAAGCCATAGAGCAAATCGCCGTTGTCGGTGAATATCATCGACAACTTCTAGAGTCTGCGACAGAAAGAGGAACTCGCAAACAGCAGAGAGGTGGTAAGTCACCGTTTTTCATAATCATTTTTGACTACTTATATAGTGCTTATGGGGTTTGTCATGAAAAAACTCACGACTAGGTAATCGGTCGTTAAAGACTTACTTACCAAAGGGCTTTGTCGAGAAGAACTTACGAATAGGTGATGGTCATAGAAGAACTTATTTACCATGAGATTTTGTCGAGAAAAACTTACGACTAGGTCGATGGTTGTAGAAGAACTTACAACCGATTGACCAATGCTTATGTTCACTTTTATCCTTTGCAAAGTTGAACAAAGGACGCAAAGACCTTAGCCGACTCGCCGATTATGAAAAAGAGGAGTCAAAAAGCTATGGGAAAAAGTAGAATTCCTTTTGGGGAAACTTAAAGAAGCCAACTCGCAAACGCTAAATTGCGGGAAGGAATAAACAAGAAGTGTTGAACTTAAGGTCGCATTTACGACTTTGATCTTTATCTAACTCTCGCTTCTTTTCGTAAAAGAAGATGAGATGAGAAAGCTCTAATGAAGTCAAAGAGAAAACTTCACCATTCACGAGCTTACTCAGATGTCCAAAATAAAGATCAAGATCTTGAGACGCCGAGAACTCGAATATCGTAAGTAATTCTTTACCGCAATCCTTTACGAAGTTATTTCCTTTTCTTACTCCCACTTCTTTTCTAGGAATGGATCTTGAATTGGGAAGACTCGAGACTGAAATCACGGAAAAACCATGATTTATAACCTGCACCGCCCTTATTGCAAAGAAGAATGCAGAGGACATTAGATCATGGGAGAAAAAGCATGCCGAGACCGTTGCTTCCCATAATGAAGAGGTCAAGAAGTTGATTCTCGACTAGTGGGTAAGAAATTCTTTTACCCGTGATTATTTTGTTTTTACTTCCTCTAGGAGTTTATCTTTGTTTGACCAATCTTATTCTTTTCGTAACAAGTGGTCGAAAACAAAAGCTTCGCGAGGCTTCGACTGCGTACCAACAGAGATGGAAGCAATGAAGATTAAACTTCAAGGCAACATCACGCCTCTGAACAATGTGCTTGGTGAGCTACATAGTGAGGGAAAGACTCCTCAAGATGATACGATAACCACTCACATAAGTACTATTGGGGATCAAGTCGACTTTGCAAGATCCGTGACTACTCAAGGCCAACCAAGTCAATCGATAAAGGAAGCGGTCGAATCGCAGAAGTTATGCATTAGCAAAACTTAAAGCTCATGACCCCAACCTTAATGTGCAACCACTGAAGCCGACTTCGATTGCTCAAGCGTAGGAAGACGTCGATGGAGGAGATGCAATCGCTGGTCGAAAGTTTCAGAGGAGATGCGAGTTGGGATCTCCTCTTCGAGTAGCTTGTAATAAACCCGTGAAAAACAAGCTTTTGTTGATGTAATATACGATCCATCTTGTTTCTCGCAAATTATCTTGTCGAGTAGTTAGTAACTCAAAAGATAATTAACGAATTTTAAAGACTAAAAATTGAAGTCAAATTAATGACTTTATCCTAGCCCCCGACTATTTGCTTAGTTTGTTGAAACTAAGTAAATAGTCTTGTCTCCTACAAATTATCTTGTTGAGTAGTTAGTAACTCAAAAGATAATTAACGAATTTAAAGACTAAGAATTGAAATCAAATTATTCTAGCCCTCGACTATTTGCCGAGTTTGTTTAGACAAACTAAGTAAATAGTCTTTAGAAAGGGTTTCAAAACAGAGAGGTTTGTTTAACTTGTAGTTTTTGGCCGCAATTGTCATGCAATCGGTCGAAAGAGTGGTAACGAATTGACACTAGGAAGTTCCTTCTAGTGTAAGGTGACCACGTGCGAGAGGAGAGGCTTCGACTAGGTAATGTTAACATCTCCAACTAGATTAATTAAATCGAGAACAAAGAACTTGAGTTAAACAAACATCCAGAGAACTTCAAAAATTCGCTTGCCCTTCTTTGGAGGATTCAATAAGTCTGCCCTGTTATCAAGAGTTGGAAACTGAACGATGCTAGGAAGTTCCTTCTAATGGGCAGGACCACGTGCAGAGAGGAGAGACTTCGACTAGATGTGTTTCTTCCTCCAACTAAGTTAAGACGAATTGAATACACCAAAGGCAGCTGAATAAATCTTAAAAAGTGCACTCTGTTTAGAATATTTTTCAAAAATGAAGTGAAGAAATAATCTAAGGTGAAAGGATTTGGCCTTCAAAATTTTTTTGACTAAATAAAACCCGAAGTTCTTTGTGTTGGCAACAAAAGCAAGTAACGAGTTGACACTAGGAAGCTCCTTCTAGTGGGCGTGACCACATGCGAGAGGAGAGGCTTCACTAGGTGATGTTATTCCTTTCACCAAAGGTAAAGAAAACGGGTGTTTGAAACATAGTCGAAAAATTATGAAAGCACTACTCAAAAGTAAGACAATAGAGATAGAGAAAACCCGAGTCTTTATTGTCCTAATGATTGGTTACACATAGAACTTGTGAATCGGGTCGATGTTCCAAGAATTCGAGAGAACTCCGCCGCCTTCCATTGCCAATCGTATCGACTCGACGAGTAACTTCACCATCGTAAGGACCTTCCCACTTGGGAGAAAGTTTGTTCCGATTAGACTTGGATTGGCAAAGCCTCAATACTAAGTCACCTACAAAGAAGGTCTGCGAGGTTGACCTTACGATCGTAGTATCTTCGCAGGCTTGTTGGTAGACCGCCGAACTAATTAGGGCCTGGTTTCTCCTTTCTTCAAGTAGATTAATATCATCTGCTCAATTTGTTTCGTTGAGTCTGTGAATGTTTTGACTCGTGTTGACCGTATCTTTAGTTAGGAGGAAGCATGGCTTCAAAGACCAAGACTAGAAAGAAAGGTGTTTCTCCTCAGAGTCTGATCGGTAGTTGTACGAATCGCCCATAATACTGAGGGTAACTCTTGTACCCAAGCCCCGAGCGCTTGACGAGCCGGGTCGAAAACTCGAGTCTTAATTCTCTCATTATTTGGCCGCTTGCACGCTCGATCGCCCCATTACTCGGGATGGGCCATGTACATAACACAACTTGGTACCCAACTCGTCAGAAAATTCCTGAAATTTTACGCTCGAAAATTGCTTACCATTATTATCTGTAATTATTCGACTCACTCCAAATCGAGTAATTACGATCTCATCATAAACCGCTTTGCCGCTCGTTGTTATCCCAGCCACAAGTTCGGCTTCAATCCATTTTGTGAACGATCAATAGCCACAAAAGGAACTCAAACCTCCCGAGCTTTGGGGAACGGTCCCAGATATCAAGACCCCAAAGTTGCAAAAGGCCAAGATAGAGGTATTGTTTGTAATGCCCGAGTGGTTGGTGTATTTGCTCGCTATGAAACCGCACTAGACACACTTTTTAACCAACTCTTTAGCATCGTATAGGGCTGTTAGCCAATAAAAACCTTGTCGAAAAGCCTTGCCGACCAACGTTCTGTAGGAAGCATGATTTCCACAGATGCCACCATGTATGTCGTGAAGGAGTGTTAATCCTTCGCTCATGCGAATGCATCGCATGAGCACCCCTTGAGTACCCCGCTTATAGAGAACTCCTTCACCAAAGTATACATTTTGGCTTTTCAGATAAGCGATCCGCTCGAGATCGCCTTCGCATGTAACCCTTCAAGATAATCATAGATGGGCACCATCCATGTATCCTCGCATTTCTAGAGAGGTCAGTCTCAATAGGAGGTGTCTCGGCTCGTCGACTGAGAAGGCTTCGAGTTGTTCCAAGAAGACTCCTTTTGGTACTTAAGATCGGAAGAAGCTATTCGAGCAAGTCGGTCTGCGAAGAAATTATCCTTTCGAGGATGAATTGTGCCTCAAACCTAAAAATGCTTTTCTAGCTTACGACTCCGATAAGTACCGAGACATTGTCGGATTAGAGCACCGGTACTTTTGCCGACTTGATTCACGACTAGTTGAGAGTCTCCTCTCACGAGTAGTCGGCGAATCGAGAGCGCCACGCTCAGATACCACCTAGCAAACCTTCAGATTCGCCACATTATTAGTGGCCCGAAAGTTTAATTGTATGTCATACTTTAAGGTCTCTCCTAGGAGAGACCAGACTACCCAAATTTCGAGCCACTTAAAGTAAGCGACCCGTCAGTACATCGCCCAATCGGTCGGGAATCAGATCGGGATCCCGAATGTGTTCAGATTTGTCCATTCGGCGACAAAGTCCGCCAAGATCTCGATTTAATGGCCGTCGACACGAATGGATGTCGAACTCCCCAAGTTCGACCGACCATTTTGCCATGCGCCTCATTGCTTCCTATTCGAGGATCGCTCCCAAGGGAAACTCAGACGCAAGACATGACTAGTTTGTGCGCCTGAAAATAATGCCGCAGCTTTCTCAAGACATGAGGAGGGCATATAGAAGCTTTTGGACCCGAGGGTAACGCTCCTTAGGTCCGTAAAACTTCACTTACGTAGTAGACCGGTCGCTGTACATTTTCACGCTCTACGACCACTCATCGCGCTTATCGCTGTGGCGGGGCGCCTAGGTAAACCAAGAGCGTTTCTTCCGCCTCTGAGAGACCGTAATAGGAGCACTCAGAAAGTACCTCTTGACATCCTCAAAGGCGCGCTATTCTTTCGACCACTCAAAACCTTCGTGTTTCCTTAGAAGTTTAAAGAAAGGTAGTCCCTTTTCTCCCAATCATGCGATGAAACGACTTAAAGCCGCCATGCACCCAAAGTGAGTTTTCGAGTTCTTTCCGTAGTTGAGGGCGATTTCTAAAATGGCTTTTATCTTTTCGATTTGCTTCGATTCCTCGATTGATACTAGGAATCCAAGCAATTTTCAAGAGATTCCAAATACACACTTCTCGTGATTAAGTTTAAGCGATGTTTTCGAGATTGTCGAACGCTTCTTGCGTCGTCAAGAATATGATTAAGTCTCTTGATGCTTTTGACAACTAGATCATCAACATAGGCTTCTAGATTTCGCCTAATTGAGATGAAAAAGTTGCTCAGATCAAGCGTTGAAAAGAAGCGCCGGTATTTTTTAGACCAAATGGCATTTTGACATAGCAAAATATACCAAATGGTGTAATAAATGCGGTCTTTTCTTCATAGTCTAGACACATATTGATTTGGTGGTATCCGAATATGCGCCTAAAAACTTAACATTTCACAACCCGCAGAGAGTCAACCAACCGATCGACACGAGGTAAAGGAAAATCGTCTTTTGGACAAGCTTTATTAAGATCAAGAAAGTTCACGACATACGCCATTTGCCGCTTGACTTTCTAACCATTATAGGTTAGCCAACCATTCAGGTGGTTGACCTCTTATAAAGCCCGCTTAAGTAGCTTATCCAATTCGATTTAATAGCATCTCGCCGATCAGGCAAATCTCCGCAATTTTTGTTTTACGGTACTTTGTCGTAGCCGTAGCTAGCTCTGCGGCTCGATCACCTCCCCGGGACTCCGCATGTCGGATGCTTGTCACGCGAATACATCTGCGTTAGCTCTGAGGAAGGTGATGAGGGCGCCTTCCTATTTGGAGTCGGAAGTATCCCCGATGCGAAGCAGCCTTCGAGGGCTCTCCTGGCCCGTGAGAAACCTCTTTGACTTTGTCGTTCGCTTTGGTGTAGTTTTTTAGGCTTCACTTGCTAGTCGAAGGTCGATTTTCTTCTTGAGTTGGTATTTGTCCTACCATCTCGAGGGATCGACGATCGCAGTATGCGCCATCTTCTTGTCACAATGGATTGTGATTACTCCTTTGGGATCCGCATCTTAATACATTGATATCCATAATGAGTAGCCATTAGAATTTTGCCAAAGTTGGTCGTCCGAGTATGGCGTTATATGCCGATCGAAATCGACCACATCAAAGGAGATTTTCTCGTCACGAAATTACTTGGTGAACCAAATGTTAAAGGAAGAGAAACTTGACCAATTGGTTTGGCGAAGATCGATGACGATCCCATGGAAAGAGTATCGATCGGTCTTACTTTGGTCCCGGTACTTGCATGTCATCCAGAGCACTCAGAATAAAATATTTAACGAGCTTCCACCATCAACCAAAACTCGATTGACCCAACAATTGTTGATGGTGGGTTCGACCACGATTGGGTATTGACCGGTCGAGTCGAAGGAATCGCAAATACTCTTCTCAAAAAGATAGTGACTTCGACCACTTCGTAATTTATTGACGAGAGGAGGATCTATGGAGTTTACCTCACGCTCAGCAACCTTAAGTCGCCGCTTTGATTCATATGCCGATGATCCCCGTGAGATGTGTTCGATGGTGTGTTACGGATCCCGAACGGCATCTCCTCTTAAATCATCTCAAGATTTATGACCACTTGTTTGACCTAC
This sequence comes from Phyllostachys edulis, assembly GCA_036346405.1. Taxonomy (NCBI): domain Eukaryota; kingdom Viridiplantae; phylum Streptophyta; class Magnoliopsida; order Poales; family Poaceae; genus Phyllostachys; species Phyllostachys edulis. The sequence goes on along the minus strand of CM070549.1, from coordinate 57,798,074 downwards.
TGCTCGAGAGTGGGAAGTGGTCCTTGTCGCTGTAGTAGTCTTCAAGCGTTGAAGACCGGCAATATGAAGGTCATGCCCTTCCTTTTATGGAAAGGACACCACCTAGGCTTATCATTTTTCCGATCGTGGCGCTTACCTTTGCCTCCGCTTGAGTGCGGCTTGATGTGCGTGGTTCTTTATCATTCACGACCAATACCTCCTTGGAACCGCTGGTTTGGAGTTTTTGACCCTTCGCCTTATTCTTGGACTTTTTGCTTTTTTATCCTTCTTCTTACCAATGTCGCTTTGGCTCTCGAGAGGTATTGTCTTTCGATCTATTGTATTGTTCCACTCGACCGCCTCGTAAGAAGTGGCATATCGATCACCATCTCAAGAGTTTGGCAATGTAAGTAGGTGGGTTTAAAGCAATGTCTTCGTTATTCTCCTACTACGGACTCCTCGCTTGAATGCTCGATGACAAATGAATCGAAACTTCCGAATTGAGTTACTTAACCCGACTAAAGCGCTTGATGAATTGGCGCAAGGTCTCGTTGTCATTCTCGTCTCATCCGTGCAAGTCATCCTCCTTTCGAGGTATGCATTGTAAGTGCCTTGAAATTTGCCAATAGAAGGTCGCAGAGGTGTTGCTAAGAGTAAATCGACTCGAGTGGTTGATTCAAGAACCACGATCGAGCGGATCCTTCGAGCACGCTTGGAAGATAATTTGCCATTACATGCTCTCCTCCTCCCGCCGCTTTCGGACAAATTGCCAGTAGATTTGAAGGAATTCGATGGGATTTTGGGAACCATCAAACTTCTCCATGTTCATTGGTCGAAAACGAGGTGGCCAAATAATGCTCGGAGATCAAAGCGAGAATGCCCGACATCCAAGAATGACTTCTTGACGCCTTTGCAGGAAAGAAGGGTTGATATCATCGTGGTCGTACTCGACAATACCCAAGAATAGGTTGACCGGACCTATGATAGATCTCGATCTACGAGGGAATACTACTCGTAGTTTATCTCTGGCCGCAGATTCCCATGTCGGAATGGTGAGCGATCACCTCCGAGGGTTTGTCGATCATCACCGCTCGAAAGACATTCGAGTAGGTGATCGATGCGACTTTTTATCGCTGCGCCGATTCCTCCGTGGTGATATATTCGATCGACCGTAGCCAAGAAGTCGATTACTATGACTTCGAATGATGTCGGCGAGGTGCTTCCACTTTGCCATCGTGTTCGGTTTTGTGCGATCTCTTCAACGAAGAGGTCGTAAGTTCGAGCTAGCTCTTGAGTTGGATTCTCGAGCAAGTCATTGATGTATCAAGTTCTTGAGCTTCATTCGATCGATATTGATGCGCCTGCATGCATTCTTACGGCTTCGATTTTCTTCCGTCGAATAGCCTCAAGAGCTTCTATGTCGAACTCTTGAGACCGCCTCAATGAAGTGCGAGAATGTCGAGGATTTCTCGCGCTCATGAAGGTGTTGGTCGTGTCCGCCGATGGTGGCGCCCTTGCCAACATCACGAGGGGCGCAGCAGTGTGATCTTCCCGAAGGGTCTCCATCTCGGTCTCTAGAAGAGTGATCTTGATCCGAGGGAAGGACGAAGACCTCCTGCTGATGATTCTCACTTGCGCCGAGGCCTCTCCGCTTGAGGAGTTGTCGAGACACCATCTGGTGACTTGGAGTAATCCTCCGTAGGGGAAGTCTGGTTATAACCGTCTCCGTCGGCAGTGTGATCATGGAGAGATGGTCGAATTTGTAGGAAAAGCATGCTTGATCCCACTCTCTCAAGGCCATCCCGAGAGAGAGGATCACCAGATGCCGATGAAGTCCTGCACTGTGGCTTCCAGAGCTTGCCTCACCAAGTCGGACCGAATTAGGGGGACTTGGACACTTCGAGGAAAAACTCTCGTCAGGTCGTGAGTCCACTGGGTGTGGTCTGGTCGATTGACCCTTGTCCTTTGAGAGGGTAGATTCTCTCTCGGACGCATGTTGTGGGGATAAGGATCCTCCTCAACTCCGCCGGTGACATTGTCTCGGATCGTGGGAAGATCCCTGAGGCAAAGAATGCCATAGGATGAGTCATCACTTGGTTCAGAATCGAATCCGGCATCCATGTCGACGCGTCACAGACCGCCAAGTCGAACCAGTTCTCCTCGCTCCATTCTCCGCCATGAGTGCATGAGATTTGGAAAACAGAGAGTATGTTGACAAGAGATTACCGAAGATCCCCACGGTCGGCGCCAACCGCCTTGTTTTAGAACCGAACTTATGTAAAGATTGTTTGATTCGGGGTCTCCTAGAATGGAATCACGCAGAGATCGACGAGGATTTTTATATGTGTTCAGCCTTCTCCGGAGAGAATAACAACCCTACTCTGTGTGTGTATGGTATTGAGTGTATTCTCAACAATCGGGGGAAAACTAAGACTATTACAGATAGTGCTTGTATTCCCGATGGCCCGATTGATCTTGTCCTTCCTTTCTCTCGATTGCCGCCTTTTATAGTACGTGAAGGAGGGCGGTTTACTCCAGATAAAGCGGCGCCTCATCACCTCCCGTGAACGGGCGACGTTGGTAATAATCACCGTGTATTAACTCCTCCACGCCGCTCAATGACTATATACCGTAGATAATGGAGTATTACGTGTCATTACTCATGAGAATAACAACAGATGATGATCGCTTGAATCCCTTAATCAATAAGACCCACTTGTCTCAGAGGTTTATTTGATCATAAGGTGGTCGAGTGACCTAGTCGTAGAAGAACTTACGACCATGAGGTAGTTGTAGCAAGACTTACGACTATTGGGGTAGTCGAGCATAACTTACGACTATGGGGGTGGTCGAGAAGAACTTACGACCACCCATTAGGCTCTTCCTCATAATATTAAGGGTACACTCAGTGGTCCACATAACGCCATATTTACCTATAATAAGAATTATAGATAAAAGATAAAATGAGGATTATTATATCCTCGTCAATATGGATCTAGCCTTGGAATGTGTTGTGCACTAATTCTAAAGTGCTTACGACTTCTCTCGTTCTCCAGTGTGTTTGGATGACAAAATGTCACAAAAGTGTGCGTCTTCCGGGACTTCTCCAGTAGGTTGCAGTGGATGCAGCTTTTAAAAGTTGGAGCTTTCACAACAAGCATGTAAAAGCAGAAAATCAACACGACTTTAATCATAAAAACCAAATCCTGAGCTTATGAACTTAGCGCATTGCTAAGCCACTACAATGTCAGAATAGGCTTCTGTCTGTGTACCAAAGTACAGCTAAGCCTGGTCCTGTTCATTTCTGATGTCTGTCTTTCACAGATAAGGCAGACAAGGACTAAAGACATTTGTCCATATGTATGGTTGATGGCACAATTGCCCATTCCGGCAATACACACTACTACACAAAAATTTATCACAGACGGTTTTTGAACCGTCTGAATTTGTATGTCTATGATAACAGACGGTTATCACAGATGGTTTTTGAGCCGTCTATGATAAGGCATAGCACAGACGGTTTTTAGTTGAAATCGTCTTTAAAAGACTACTATCACAGATAGTTTCCACCAAGAACCGTATGTGATATGTAAGATATCACAGACGGTTCTATTTACTAACAGTCTGTGATATCCGACATATCACATACGGTTTGTAAATAGAACCGTCGGTGATATCTTACATATCATGAGCGGTTCTTAGTGGAAATCGCTCGTGATAATATCCTTCACGAGCGGTTCTTGGTTGAAACCATCTGTGATAGTAGGCCTTCACAGACAGTTTATACCAAAAAAAAAAACGTATGTGATAGTTCTTCATACCAAACTAAATTTTTCTGATTTTTTGGTAGCCTCAGGAATTGCTAGCCATGCCCTCTGAAAACAAGCAAACAGAAAACAGATAGATCACAGATGGTTTTAGCAGTTGACAACTCAAAGTGATCATTTACAACTCAAAATCAATTACAAAAGAATATGTTCAAGTATTGACGCCAAAGTTACAATTGAATTACAACTACTCAAAGTGAATTACAATTGAATCAATTGTTGGAAGGTCGTTCAGCGGTGTCGACGGAGTGAAACTCTCCTTCGGCGTTAACGATCTCTGTCTTGATGAAGCCGCAGAGCGCTCCTCGAACCTCCGAGATCTCGGTTATAGCGAATGAATCTAAATCGAGTATCATGCCCTGTCGCTAGCAGGAGTAAAGTAGTAAGCATATATAGTTAAATTTAAAATTAGGAAATAATTATTGCAAGATTGACAAACCTCTGGATCATTCGTCTTAACACCCATGATTTGTTGCATATGACGGCAAACGTAGAATGCACATAGGTGATCTTATTTTTGCTGGTGACACCGCAAAAATAGAATTACATATATAGGTATAGTCACCGAGAGACATTATTACGAAGTGTGATATAGGATTATTGTGTTGTAGCTCAGATCGAATCGCTTTAAGCATGTGGCGCCGATCCCGTATGGCCCTCCCTCGGCAACATAGGCATTGAACGACCTACATGATTCTAAAAAGTTATCCTCGGCCATTTCAAATGAAGGAACATTACAATAGAGTTATGTATGGAGGAAATGAACATACCTGTCGAGTATTCCTTCTACAAGGGTGAAGTCGTGGGTTTTGTTGAGTAGGGAATCAAGGTATATTACCTTGTTCCTCTTTGGTACAATTATTAAAAGGATCCAGTGGAACCTACTCATGTATGTCGCTATAGTCATTAAACCTAAGTTCGTGTTGCATATAAAGTACAAATGAAATTTGTATAGCAAGTAGTGAAGTACTTACTTCTGGTTATAGGGTACCAGTATGTAGTCCTTGTCGTCCTGAGCAAGCAATCCTGTCGTTATGCATTTCACGACGTAGGATGCATCTTGGGTGATGGTTTGCTCAGAGACCACGTGTGGGTCGAGGAAACCCACCGGTTTTCACCATGCCCGGGCATTTTTCATCATGTATCTATACATAAGCAATGAGTTGTGATATTTATCGGTATTATGTGAATGCAGAACTTGATTGTATACACTTACAGTGTCCAGCATCGTAGAAGCGAGGCGTCGAGAGCATTGAGGTTGAATAAGTCGTCGAAGCCCACGACGAAGTGGACTAGCTCGTGGAAGAAATGCTCCTTCGTGTATCTGATGGTGATTCCAGTATCGCACCCCTTCTCTTTGGTCTTCCGCATGTACCAGACATGCAAAGCCTGACAACCTGTTCCAGCGCGGGCTAATACTGTGTCGGGGACCAACGGACTTCCGAGGGAGTATTTCCCGGGCTTGGGAGGCGCCTTAATGTTCTTCGATGTCTATTTGGCCTTAACGACTTGCCCGCTACACATCTTCCTGTGAGACGACTCGAAAACCGGTACGACGGCACGCTTTTCTTGTTCCTTCGGTGTCTTCTCCACGGGAACTGATGAGGTGGCCTTCTGAAGCGAAGGTTGAGGTGGAGTCATCGAGGGTCCCGTTGGAGAGGAATGGTCATGTTGAGATCGCGGCACTGCAGGGTCCAGGGCGATGTCCTTCTTGGGCCACTGGATAAAAGTGTGCATAGTATCCCCTAGTGTTTTGATGTCTTCGTTTGGGCAAATCTCCAGCGGAAAAACCATGAAATTATCATGTATCATGTCCACCTAGACCCTAGCGTAACCCTACGCCAGCTAGGCACTGTGCTGCACTGTCCCTTCCTGACATGGATGCGCCATCCCCCGCCCAGCCTCAATAGAAATAGACCCAACCATCCTCACTTGGAGCTTGCAGGGTGTCGGCTCCTACAAAATGATACACAATTAACTAAGGCGTCCTATAGGTCTATCTTTGGAGCATTCCAGAGATGTACATTACCTTGATGTCGTTGATAGGTAATTGGACGTCATCATGTTCAGAATTATGCGTGGACGTGACGCTACTCCGATGTTGAGGAGGACTAGTTCCCAAAATAACAGGGACGGCTTGCCACTGATTGAGGAGTTCATTCATTTGATCCTGTAATCTTTTTATTTGTCCTTGAAATTTTTGCAAGAAGGCTCAGATAATCTCTGCACCAACCGGCCTCTCGCCGCTTCTTGGATCTCTTCCTACTCCTATACATGCAGGAGTCGTGTGCGAATCCGTCCCTCCAAAGTACGTAAACCCCAACGCCTCGCGTGCCACCCGGTCCTTATTTCCCAGTGTCGTGGATAGTATATCTTTCTCCCTGTCTGCTACGAAGGAGCCTTCGGTAGTCAATGCTTTTGCAAGAGGTCATCATGTTATTTTAGACACTATGAAGTTATGGACTTATTAACAACTAGGTAGGTCGACATATTTACCAACGTTGGGACACTTCCTTGTCTGTCGGGTTTGTGAAAGAGATGCCGCCCGAAGACGTGGCTGATGCACTCGCTCTTAACTACCTCAAAGCGCTCGTCAGGATCTCAAAGAAATGGCGGGTTATGCGTTTCGCCCTCCGCCGCCCATTGCGTGGTTTTACCCGCGTACCCAGTGGTGCCGCATTTGTGGGGGTGAGTGTTTTTGTGCTTAGAGAGCCTTGCGCCGTTGTGCGCCGCACTTTGCTCCTGAAATTCGGCCGTCGTCTTCATCTGCACAAAGGTGTCCCATATATCCCGTGACAAGAATTAATACTTCGTGAAGGGCGTCCGATCTGTGTTCACGTACTTCGTGACAAGCATGCTCTTGAAGGTCCTCCACGCATGTCCCATCGCGAGCAACGTTTGCCGTTCCACGCGTGCCTGGTCTGCTTCTGGGATAGTGAACGAGCCTAAAATTTCAGTCCACAACTGGCCTCTCTCTACGTTCGTCAGAGACTTCCAGCTTGGTGTGGTGATGAGGACCCGTTCCCTTCCAAGTATCCTGCAGATGGTCCGGAATCTCGCCGCTGCGTTCTTGGGACTCAGAGGGACCCCAACGGCACTGACCTCTGTGATAGTCATTCGGCCCGCAGGCAATTTCAATATTTCTTTGCCATCTCGCTTACGTACCACTTCCGTCAGAGATCCAGACGCATTCGGCGACATCGATGCCGGTGGCGAAGACGGTGCAAACGCCATCTCGCTTGATTGCTATCTATATAAGTTACAAACGCAATGAACTAAAATTTCAAAATTCAAAACGCTGAGAGTTTAAATAAAATGGATTGCAAGTTGATATCCACTAGGTATATTCGAATATAATTTCCCTTGGAAACATATTATATACAGAAAAAATAGAAGTTACAAGACTATAAAGATATGTACTTTATTCTTGAACAATCGAAGCAATAGAGTAACAACAATTGCAAAACTATAAAGATATATACTTGTTCTTTGTATAAGAACACAAGCAAGGGCAAATATGACTTCTATTTGCAATTTTGTTCAAATCTCAGCAAGTCTCACTCTATACAATTGTATCTATAACATATTCAATAATTTTTAGTTGGAGGTTGCAATTAAAATATATTATTCTATTACATCAGGTGACACTTTAACAAGAATTACATAATCCCAACCACCTTCTAAAGAAAAGAACTATCAATAGGTCAGCAGCCACAATAGAATAACAATAAAATTTTCACCTTACGAATAATTGGCTATCTCAATAAAGGAGCAGCAATAGATAACTTACATGCAAACATCAAGCAGAAATTTCAAGCTTCCAAACAATAAGAAAAAAAACCAGTTCTAAACAGGAAAAAACTCTCTTTACCCCATAAAACCTGACTTACAGCATGCCCTGCACCCAAAGAATATGTTGACTACCAATTGCCAAACATGTTTTGACACATACCACAGAGTTGAACTATAATACTTGGTGTTTCATCTCAATGAAAGAGATGATCTTTACCATTACTCATTTATTCTCAATTGTGCATAATTTCATAAATACATGTGTTGGTGAACAAAGCATGGAACAATTTATAAACTATGATATAATACAACAGACCATATGATATCTAACATATTTACCCATCAAATTTTAACTACCTGTCTACAATAGTTTCAGCTACCGACTAGTGACTACTGGGGATAATTAGGAAACTTGGCAAGGTTATCCAAAACTATTGTACCCACCAACATATACAGCTAGTCCTCAATAACAAGATCTCCCATGTTGAGACTTAAGTACATATATCATCCATTGGCACACAATTTTGTAACAGATCTTACAAGTTACATTGCTCACAACGAAATGGTATCCTCTGACAAAGGACATAGCAATGATTTTTTCCTAAAAAAAGGATATTTGCATGAGAACAAGCAAAGCATCACTCTGCATCAGTACACATATGTATCAAGTATGAAATATTGCTATGAATCTGCATCTTATTACTTGATAAGAATTGAATATATGACACAAGCATGGGTGCACATGCAGTTATTTTCATCACACTGGACAAGCATATGAGTGTATGTTCTTTATGTCGGTATTAGGTATTTCTTGAACTGCAGTAAACAAAGATGACATGTGAATATGAGCATATTGCGAATATTATTAGGATGTCGCATGATGCTTAAGCACTACTAGAAAAAGGAGCGACAAGGGGAAGGGGAGATGTACCTTGGGGCTTCGGGTGGCGGTGGGGGAGGAGGAGCGACAAGGGGAAGGAGGAGGCCTGTGGATCGGGCCGAAGCAGGGGCGGCTGAGCCGGGCGATTGCCAGGCGACGGAGTCAAGCACGAAAGTGGGAGGCCGAGCGACGATTTAAGGGGGGGCAGTGTCAAGTGGGGAGGAGGCTTGAGCGGCAGCGCCGAGGTTTGGTGTGCTCGGGTGGGGAGGCAAACGGGCGACTGAGTAAGGCGCTAGGGAATGGAAGTAACGAGTAAGACGCAAACCCTAGCGGTATCCTTCTAATAAAGGGATATGACAGATGGTTCTATTATGGAACCATCTGTGATACGCAATCACAGACAGTTCCATAATAGAACCGTCTGTGACAACTATGTGATAGAGCACATGAACCTGGTTCCATAATTCATTTGACTTCAAATATGCTACTATGTGATAGAGCATATGAACCTGGTTCCACAATTCATTTGACTTCAAAAATTCATATCTAATTCAGCTCAACTCCAAATCAAGTGAAACCAATTTTGATATTCCACATTACATCAAAATAAGAGATTACAAGTCCATACACACATGGTAACTCTACACACATGGTAACTCTACATTGACATCAAAATAAGAGATTACAAGTCCATAACACATGGCAAGTCCACATTGACATGTCTCGTGTTATGGAATAAATTACAATGGAATAAATTCTTAATTAAAATATAGCCCTTCATGATGATCGATGCGTATATAGATAGCTTTCTCACTGGGTTCTTCCTCGAGCCTGATGCCATCTCCAAAAGGAGGTAACTTGTCAAATTGATTGTACTCTTCCTCATCCATGACATTCTCAACTCCGACAATCCTTCTTTTTCCATGAACTACGTGGCGGTTCTTATTTGCCGGGTCTGTTACATAAAAAACTTGAACAACTTGCTTAGCGAGTACAAATGGTTCGTCCTTATATCCGACACGTTTGAGGTCCACAGTAGTAACGCCGTACTTGTCGACCTTCACATCTTGCGGAAGTTTAACCCAATGGCATCGAAACAGGGGTATCTTGAAAAGTATGTAGTCGAGCTCCCAAATCTCCTATATGAACCCATAGTAGGAGTTCAACCCATGTGGCCCGGCGGTATTGAACTGCTTGTGAAACGCATCTATGCAGACACCGCTATTCTGGACTGTGCTCTTCCTATCTTGAGCTGTCGTATAAAATATGTACCCATTTATGTCGTATCCTTGCCATGTCACAATTGTAAATTTTGGCTCTATTTGCCAATCATAGCAGCGTATCATCACTTGATGACCTCCCAGTGAATCGCACCTTTAACCATTCGTTGAACAGACGGTTGTGCTCTCTCGTGATTCAAACCTTCGACCGGTCTGGATTCTGTTGGCGTACCATGTCTTTGTGCTCGTCGATGTACAGGGACACTTGGGTCATGTGTTGCAAGACCGTGAAATGGGCTTGCGTGACGATCCAGATCGGAGTGATTGATTTCCTTCGATGGTCCCGATACCTCTAGTCTCCCCTCATGACGAGATAGAGGCATACCTATTTGTTCCACTCGAGCCTCAGAATCGACGCAGAACTCAATGACCTCTTCGGTTGCATAACCTTCGATGATGCTGCCCTTCGGTCGAGATCGATTTCGTACGTAGGACTTGAGAATTCCCATGTACCTCTCGAACATGTACATATGACGTAGGAACATACGACCGTATATCTTTATCTCTTTCACAAGGTGAACAATGAGATGGACCATGATATCAAAAAATGACGGAGGGAAATACATCTCAAGATGACATAGAGTCGTCACCACCTCGCCCTGCAGAGCATCTAGTCTTTCGGGATCGATGACCTTCTGAGCAATTGAGTTAAAAAATAACACAGCCTCAAGATTGCCACTCGGACCTTGTTCGTCAAGATACTCCTAATTGCAACAGGAAGCATTTGTGTCATCAGCACATGACAATCATGAGACTTCAAACCAATTAATTTCAAATCTTCCATAAAAACAAGTTTCTTAATGTTGGCGGAGTAACCGGATTGAACTATCACACTATGCAAGCTCTGGCACAGTTCATTTCTCCCGGCCTTGGACAGAGTGTAGCAAGCTGGAGAAGGTACGTTCGTCCTTTATCGGTCTCTTTCGGTGCTAACTCAGTCCTTACGTTCATATCAACTAAGTCACGCCGTACGTTAACACCATCATTTGTTTTGCCACTAATGTTCAGTAATAGACCAATCAAGCTATCACATACATTCTTCTCCACGTGTATAACGTCTATGCAGTGGCGAACTTCTAAGTGATTCCAATAAGGCAAGTCCTAAAAAATTGACCGCTTCTTCCAGATGTTCTTCTGACGGGTCCTTAATTTACGTCCCTTCCCAAGCACAACATCGATATCCTTAACCATATCATAGACCTCTTTCCCTCTAAAAGCCCTTGGAGCTGAATCGTCCTTCTTATTTTCGTCGAATTGTTTCTTCATCTAGCGGTATGAGTGAATCCTGGGAAGGAACCTACGGTGACACATATACACAGTTTTGCGTGAGTTGTTCAGCCATACTCTCGGTACCATCTAAGCAGTGCGGATAGGTTTTAGCTCCTTTTGTACTGAACTGAAGAATTTAGACCCGCCATTATGAGTTAATAGAGTATTTTGGTGATTAATGACAAATCTATATGTGAGACTAACACTTTTATTGATATACCTATCGTGTAGTTTTATTTGGATAAAAAGGTGAAAATCATGAAGGTATGCATTCGACATCATATTCTTATATATTGTTGCATTCCTTGGATCCAAAATATAGGTTGAACTCCACAAAAAGTCTAACTTGAATATGTGCATTTGTTTTTATTACACATTCGTGTATGCACACAATTAGGGGGAGTTCACTCATTGTTTTGTGGTTTCATTAGTATTGATCCATATTTCTTTATCCACATATATTGGGGATCTCTACTTTGAAACATATCCTTTGAGTATATAAAACTTGTGTAGTTCATATATACTCATATTACTTTATATCCAATTATTTGAATTTGTGTTGTGGGACTAATGTGTGTACTAAAATGTTTTCAAGGCTTAGTCCCGGAGTTTGAACGATGACATGAAAAGAAAATGCAAAGATGATAAAAGATCGACATGGCTCAAGACAAAGGAGTCAGGCATTGCATTTCGAAAATCTTCTAGAAGAATTTCAGTAGAAATCGGTATGACCACATTTGGTAAGCGGTACTACCGATGTGCAGTAGTACCAGAGCATATTTGGTGGAACTACCGCTCAGCGGTATGACCGCAATTTACTTGGCGGAACTATCGCAACCCGGTGTAACCGATTTGGTAGCGGTACGTTTTTTCCAGTGAGTGCCCTTTTGGACCTCAAGGGAGAGCGGTCGTACCGCCCTTGTGATCGGAACTACCGGAGAGCGGAACTACCATATGATCAATGGCGGTAGTACCATACCTAGCAGTAATGGCTTGTTTAGAAGCATTATTGTAGATATATCTTGGTAATTAATGATAATCATTGTGGAACTAATATTTTTCATGAGTTGGATGAACAGGTTAGGTTCCATGGTAATTCCATGGTAATGGAGACTTTGGATGGCATCATGAGTTGATCGTCATCAAGTCAAGGTTCAAGAAGAGGATGCATCATGTGTTGATGCATATCAAGATCTCGATGAGGAGATGATCATGAGTTGATTATCAAGTCAAGAGAAGATCCATCATGTGTTGATAGAGGTCAAGTAAAGGATGCATCATGGGTTGATGCATGTTAAGACGATGACCCGAATTTGAAGTGAAGATGTGCGTCATCAGGCTTCAAGAAGATGCTCAAGGCAAAGGTATGACTAGCTAGGGCTAAGGATGTGTTCCTAGTCTTTTACCGGTCTTGGTGTTTGGTTGGAAGATCGGATTGCTAGTATAGATTACCGTACTTTAAAAGGGGTTTTGTCTAGTAGCTTGAGTCTCATCATGTGTTGATAGCTCAATCTCGCTTGCTCTAGCTCTCCGTGGCATGATGCTATTATTTGCAAATATTTTTTGCAAATAGTCGAGGCTCATGCATCTAATATTTGTAGCATGTGACTATACTTTGCAAATATGTTTTGCAAATGGTTAAAGCCCATGTACCTACTCCTTGTGTCATGATCTAAGTTTGCAAATATGTTTTGCAAATTGTTGGGATTCGTGCATTTTCCCTTGGCATGGTTTGAGATTGCTTGTTGCTATTTCTTTGAACTTAGACCCTGCCAGTGACTCTTTGGAGTTATGCTTTTTTATTTGATCAAATGTATTTGAGATCAATCAAATAGGTGGGTTGTGTAGTCCTCTGAATAAGTTTTTTTTATAGAGTCCAAGATCACTCAATTCCGACATCGGAGTCAAAAGTTATGACCTTTTTACCAAGTATCGTCTGTGCTGAAATTGGGCTGCGGAACTACCGCCCGAGAAGAGAGGCACTACCGTAGAACGGTAGTACCGGCCCTTGTGAGTGCGGTAGTACCGCACCAAAATTTTAACGGCTAGTTTTTGAGCCTTTAATGCACCCTTTCGGACCGTTGAGCCAAAAACGGTAGTACTGGGTTTTGAACGGCGGTACTACCGCATTTTGACTGAGTTTGTTGATTTCTGCTCCCAACGGCTAGTTTTTATGTGTGGGCTATAAATAACCACCTTGGCCGGTTGAGAGACAACTCTTGGCATCCCATCTCACTCACTTGAGCTAGTGTGAGGTTCTCCTCTCAATTGTGCATGCGTTGCACCTTGTGAGCAAGGAGAGAGGTCTCTAGTTGCATGTGTTGCATCTAGAGGTGGATTTTGTATCCACTTGAGCTTGTGCATTTGTTACACATGGTGAGAGTCAAGCAAGGGGCTTGGCTTATTACTCTTGATGTTTGTCGACACCTAGACGGCGTGGAGGCGTCGTGGTCTGGTGATCTTTTCAAGAAGCTTGTGGGAAGGCTTGACGTGTTGTGAAGGTTGGAGCTCATCTACCCGGAGCGGGAAAGAGCTACCACTAGTGGAATTGAGGTGTTTGGCTTAATTCGTGGAGCCGGTCCAATTAGTTTGGGCTTACCTCAACGTGGATTAGGGGAGACCGACAAGTCTCCGAACACCACGGTGAAACGTCATTGTGTCATTGTGGTTTATCTCTCTTGTGTTTTACTTTGTGCAATTTACATTTCTAGAATTGAATTGCTTATATGCCTTTGTATGTTTGCTATCATTATCAATAGTCTTATATTGTTGGTGCTCTTAGTCAAGACTAGTTGATTTAGGTTTTAATTGAGCAAAATCGAATTGATTTACAATTCCGCATACAACTCGGTTTTAGCTAAAAGATTTTAAAAACCGCCTATTCACCACCCTCTAGTTGGCCTCCTCGATCTTACAAGTGGTATGAGAGTTTGGTCTCTCATTTATTAGACTTAACCATCTAGGGAGTAAAGGATGGCGACTAGTGATATAGTGTACCTCGGTGAGACACCTTTATTTGATGGCACAAATTATAATATTTGGAAAATCCGCACGTCTTGTTATTTTAAGGCCATGAGCCCTAAAATTTAGCGAATTGTAGATGTGGGCTTTTCTCCCCCAAAGGATCCTCTTGCTCAAACTATTGAGGAAGAGAAATGCTCATATCTCGACGTTCAAGCAACTAACGCTTTATTTAGTGCTTTGAGTATAGAGATATTTGATGCCATATGCAATCTCAAGAACGTTCATGAGATGTGGACCTATCTTCAAGATAATTATGAAAGGCCCACCTCAACCAATGATGATTGCATAGAAGAATGGATGTCGGGAGAAGAATGCTCAACTTCTAGCTCCGACAATGAGGAATCCTCAACTCTATCCACATCACCTTATTGCTTTATGGCCAAAGGTAATAAGGTAAATGATGATGATGAACCTTCATATGATGAGTTGATGGATATGTTAGAAGAGCTTAATGAATATCTTGGAAAAGAGAAGATGAGATTCAAGGTTCTAAAGAAAGAGCATATCTCTCTTCAAAATAATTATGATATGCTAAAAGAAGAACATGAATCTCTCCTTCTCAAGGAAGTCATTAGCTCTAAGGTGGATATAGGCATTACATGTAATTTACTAGATGATATGCCATGTATAGCTGCTAGCTCTTCATTTCATCTAAGGTTAGTATATCCACCTCTTGTGATGATTTGCTTGATATGCCTTGTTGCTCTATAATAGATACTTCTATTTTCTCTATACCTTGTGATATTAATCTTATAGATGAGAACAAAGAGCTCAAGGCCCATGTCACAAAATTAGAAATTGACTTGGAAAGAAGCTTCAAAGAGAATGCCACTCTTGATAATATATTGAGCAAGCAAAGATGCTTGCAAGATAAGAGTGGAATTGACTTCACTCCCGAGAAGAAGGAGAATAGCAAGATGTAGGACCGGAATAGGCGACTAGAGGGGGGGGGTGTAGGACCGGAATAGGCGACTAGAGGGGGGGGGGGTGAATAGGAGCACCAAATCTTTTTCCCAAAGAATGGATTCAACTCGCAAATCTCTCCAATAGCTATGAGAGCTATGAAGATCAATGCTTAAGCACAGTGGAAGTCTTGTGTTGAATCCTCTCCTAACCTCCAAAGAGCAACAGCAAAAACTGAAGAAGGTCTGCAGAAAATTCAGAAATCGGTACTACCACAGTGTAAAGAAAGGTACTACCGCAGGCAAATGAAAGGTACTACCGCACTGAGGTACTATCGTAGGCAAATGAAAGGTACTACCGCACTGAGGTACTACCGCAGGCAAATGAAAGGTACTACCGCAGGCAAATGAAAGGTACTATCGATTATCCTGATGATGAACAGAACAGACAGCCCGAAAACTGAAACTCAAATTGATCTAACTTTTGATCTGTAAGGGCAAATCTCACCAAATTTGAGACACACCTTCTCTAAGATATTAGGAACCTATTGCAATCAAAGATCGCAGATATCCATGCCAAAGTTCCTATCTTTTTCAGATTGAACGAAGGAGGTTTCAAAACCGGGCAAGAACGAAACTTTGATCCAATCACTTGCTTGTGGATGATTGATGATCTAGATCACCCTAGATGTATTCCCACACGTCACAGCAAGGTAGTTGGGGGCAAGAAACAACCAGAGAAACAAAGGATCAAAGAAAAGCCCAAATCATCAAATAGAGAGGATGAACACAAATACGAAATAGAGACTCATCTCATGAAATCAGATTGGATTGGATTGATTGGAGATGGATGATTGTTGATTACAGCCACTCCTACCAAGGAGGACAAAGCTCTCTTCTAGAGCACACACTCTCAATCCAAAACCCTAGAACCTAGCTCTCCATCTTCTCTCTCAAAACCCTAAAACACAATAGGGCAGCACTTGGGTTTGGCTGGCTCTCCCTTGGCTTCAGCAGCCCACACAGCAGCCAACACCCCTCTACTTATATGGAGGCTAAGCATCTAGAGAATATTCCATTAGGGCACCCATTAAACCCTAACACACAATGGGTTAACACACACACGCATCTCAAAGCGCCGTCTTCATCATCGATTGACCTAAACTGCTTCACCATGCGCCGACCCGTGCCGCAGTTTAGCCAAAGGCCACCAAGGCGGTATTTGGTGAAATTACCAAAATATCCCTTCTCGATCCTTCTCCAAAAGACCGAGTCCACAGATCGTGAAGCAATCCCATGCTTCGCCACGTGTAGGTTGATCAACGGCTCCATGTCATCAAGTCTCTCCCGTCCGGATCCCACCGGCACCACTAAGCACTTGCAACGACTCTCGCGCCGCTTGATCTAACCAGTCGCACCGAACCGCCCGTTTGGTCATCCATGTCTATTCTGCGCCCCGCTTGAGTCCTCTGACCTCACCCGGCATCCTTGATTGTTCTGGACCTCAGCTCTCCAAGTTTAGTCCCAATCCTCCTCGCCGCTGACCGTCATAGACCTACAAGCCACCTGCACAGCAATAGACCAAGAAACTATTTTCGGGAACAAGTTCTTCACAACTTGACCCACGTTAGCCAAAACATGTATCATGCAACACATATGCATTGATGAACATGAACTTGACCAAACCCAAAATCAAATCTCCAAGAAATTTGACAATCAGAACAATTCAATCCTAAAGCGGTACTACCGCCATACATTCTCCGGGCGGTAATACCGCTCAAAGCACTGCGGTCATACCGCCACTCGGAGAATCCCAAAATCTCCAAAAACAACTCATCTGGAAAATCCATACCGCACACATGCGGTCATTCCACCATGCGGTACTACCGGCAACCAAAGCACAGTCGTACCGCTCCTCAAGAAAATCAGAGCACCAGAGACACCTTCTTTGGAATTTTCATACCGCCATGTCACAGACGATTCTACCGGGACGCGGTACTACCGCCACTTCCCAAACAGTACTACCGCTCCACTTGAACGCACAAAAGGCCTCAAACGAATCTGGGCTGTCCGATTCCAATCGGATGCCTCACACGATCCTTACACGTTTGGAACGACACTTGTGGTAGTTCCACTCCATCTTGCGGTTAAACCGCCCACCAGTAGTACCGCGGCCACAATGCCGGTACTACCGCAAAACCTGACACTTGCTGAAAACCACAGAATTCAACAAACATTCAAAGCAACTACCAATTGTTACATCACCTAAGATCATGAGCATGTCCACATGACATCCGAAAGGCCCTCATGACATCCACACAAGACAAGACACAATGCAAGACATACGGAGAATGTCAAGTGTCTCGGTTGCAACAAGAATGGCCACTTTGCCTCGGTGTGCCCAAACAAGTTGAATGACAAGCAAATATCATCAAAGAAGAGGCAAGACGGCAATAAGCAAGACAAGAAGACAAAGGATGGAAGAAAATGTCAAACTTGCTACAATTGCCGAGAAAAAAGACATTTTACTAAGGATTGTCCCAAAGGTATCACTCCTAAGCCGTGACTAGTCCAACATGTATACCCTTTTTTGAAACCACTTTGAATCAAGTGCACTTCGATCTGCGCCGAGTTGTTAAACATCTTCAGATTACTGCAATCAATGCATGGACAGTACATAAATTTTATCCCATTCTTCAACATATCTTGCTCGGTGGCTCTTCTAAAAGCAAACATGCCATTAATGTACTCTTCACTTACACGGTTCTCACCGTACATCCAGTTTCGGTCTATCTACGCTACGCATGTAATAAATTAGTGTCAAATTAGATTAATAAACCGCAAGTACGTACTCTTCCTATTGACCAAACATACTTAAATTGATTAGCGATTAATCTAGAGCAAATATAAAGGGTTACAGATCGTTACCCTCGGAGCTCACGACGAAAATACCAAATATCCCGCGAGATTCCTCACCTTCTCCTTCTCCTCCCTTCCTCCTCTCTTTAACTTCCTCCTTTCCTTCTCCTCTCTAAGGTGGCGCAATGGGGGAGGAGGCAGCAGGGTGGCGGCTCAAACCGTTCTTAATTAAGGGGGTGGAGGCGCTAGAGGCAGGGGGTCTATCTGTACCGGATATTTATAATACCAGAATATCGCAAACAATTCTTAATAAGAACAGTCTGTGATAATCTCCTCATCAAACGGTTCTTAATAAGAACTGTTTGTGATAATCTCCTCATCACAGACGGTTTATAAATAGAACCGTTTGTGATAATCTCCTCATGATAGACTTTTCTTATTATCACAGACGGTTCCCTGTTCCAAAGGAACCGTTTGTGATAAGTATAATATAGACGGTTCCTTTGGAACCGTCTGTGATGAGGTGTCTTGTATAGCCTGTTTTGTAGTAGTGGCACATCATGAGGCAATACGTACAGCATTGTTGTTCATCAGTGACTATACATGCACTGATGATGATGTGCATGCGGGGAGTGCGCACCCTACAAATGCGCACCCCTGGTGTAGTGTAAATATTTTAGAATTGCTTAAGGCAAAAAAAAACAATGCTCCGCTGTGCAAGTTAAAATGACGCGCAAAGACAAATATACCATTTCCCGTGATGTTCATCGTGTTGGACACCAGATGAGCTAGCCGCAGATATAAAACACACACACACACACACATCATGTGGGGGAAAAAGATAGAATCAAAAGTGTGAATCCTGAAAGTGAATGCTAAATAATAAAAACTGTTAGTTAATCGATGTCGTAGTCGGGAGACAACCAATCCAATCACACAATGAACACTAAGAGAGACACAATGTGATGAGGACATCACTCTTTCGGATACACGCACTACACAAAATCCTCTAGATCCGGTTGCTAAACTACAAGGTCCTATGACAAGAGCTCGAGTATGTCACTTAAATTATGAGGTGAGCTCGTTTCTAGGTGCTAATAATTTATCTATGCAAAATGGTATGCTACCTAATAATTGTGATCTTCTGTTACTTAGGAATAATGGGGAGGATCCAAACCGTCTACGACTAGGTTCCCAAGCTCTACGACCAGATCTGCCAGATCTACGACCAGGTCTCTAAGTCCTACGACCGATCCTACGACCAGTTCACTGTGATCTGTAAGCTCTCACGACCGGTGTACCCACTCACGACCAGATCTCGCCAGATCACGACTGTGTCTCAAGTCCCACGACCGATCCCACGACTAGTCCCTGACCGTGCCCACGACGATGGCGACCACGTTGGGTGTTAGTCAGAGACACGGAAATAAGGTGTTGCGTCATCATTTTGGGCCTAATAAGGCCTTGTAAGCGTGTCGAGGTAAAAGCCCAGGATGTGTACGCCTCTCCCCATGGTAGCGCAACCCTAGGTCAACCTCCTCACGTTCCCCCCTATATATGTGCAGCAGCCGCCACAGTTTAGGGTTGGGTTTTTCTTAGATTATTCTGCCACTTTGCAGTTTCGCCGCTTGTTCGGTTTGAGGAACCCCACTTGTGAACTTCATCTATATTCGCAATATAATTCAGATTGCATCTACCTTGTTCTTGTGAGTTGCTTCGATTGCTTGCAGGAATCATAACCCTCGTGGTTGATAACGACAGTCGTCGGTGTCTTTGCTGCTGGTCTAGTCAGCGTGATCTAGTTTCTAGCGTCGAGTCTTTGCTGTTCTGGTCCTCGTGTTCGACCACCCAGTCGGATTCGACCATCTCCTCGTGTTCGACCACCCAGTCGGATTCGACCACCTCCTCTTGTTCAACCACCCAGTTCGATTCGACCACCTCCTCGTGTTCGACCACCCAGTCGGATTCGACCACCCATTCGGGTTCGACCACCTAGTCGGATTCGACCACGTCCTCGGTTCGACCACCTACTTGGGACCGACCACCTATTCGTTTTCAGTCGACAACCTCCTCGGAGACTATCTGTTTCTGGTTGATCTCGATCACCCAACACACTCATCATATCGTGCCCTGCCAACCAAAGTCCGAGAAGAATTTCCATAGCCGAAACAGAGCTAGTCAAAGCTATCTTTTTATTACCTTTATACCCCTGCTCTCCGGAAACAGTTTGTGACCCACTCACCTCTTTGGACCCAGAAAAGGTAGCAGAAGAGTTTTGATCTTGCGTCACAATTGCAAAAAAAAAAGGAAAAGAAAAGAAAGCAAGAAGCAAAGAGTGCAAAAAAAAAAAAGAGAAGGGAATTAAAAAAAAAGAGAGGAGGAATTCAAAAAAAAAAGAGAAGAAGAAGAAGGACAAATCAGTTGCTTGGCGAATTTTGTCCCATTGTGCTTGTTTCTACCCTATTTTTTTCGGTTTGCTTGAGCTAGTTCTAGGAACGCGTTTGGGCCAGCAACTGTGACGAGTACCGTGGACTTTCATTCAGCTTTGCTAATCTGTTTTCATTACTACTATTCCTTGCTACAAAATTTTGCCTGTCCGAGCTCCACATACTTTCGGCCCTCAGATTTGGATCCTCGCATTCGCCATCCGCTGCGGTCGTACATCCCACCTTCTCCGATCATACCACCTGCTGCAATTGGTAAGAAATTCATAAGAGCTTGGTAAGACGCCTGAGAGTGTGTGAGCCCACCTCCCACCACCTAGTAGTTGATAGGGATAATAGCTTTGTGTTGTCTTTTGTCTTCTACTAACCATGGCAGGTGAGGAATTGGATGCGCAAGAGTGTGTTTTGAGGGAAGAGCTCACGAGGGTGTTGGATAAGCACCGCCATGCTATTAATGACGACATTGATAGGAAGTTTGCAGAAACAAATGCTACACTGCAGCAACTCAATGATAGTATCGCAATGCTCAACACACGCATTGATGGTTTGGCCAATCAACCACCGAACAATGGGCGTGTGGATCCTCATGGTGTAGCCCATGACCGTGAGTTTGACAATGAGAATGAGATGCACAACCACGACGCCTTTGATGCACGACAACGGAACCGGTTGAACTTCAACCGTCAAGGTATGAGAGGTAATAACGCCAAAGCAACATAATGCACGTGTTAATGATGATCCATATGCTAAAGTCAAGTTTACTATACCATCTTTTGTGGGTGCTTATGATCTTTGAAACATATCTAGATTGGGAGTTGACGGTGAGAACAGAAATTTAATGCTCACTTAGTTCCTGAAGTGCATAGAGTTAGACAAGCCACAAGTGAATTTAAAAACTTTACCATCATTTGGTGGAATCGGGTATGTAATGATGGATTAGCGTCTACTACTTGGGATCCTTTAAAGGTTGCTATGCGTAATAGATTTGTTCCACCTTCTTTTAAACGTAACTTGCTTAAGAAATTGCAGCGCTTAAACCAAGGCAATAGATCCGTAGAAGAATATTATCAGGAGCTACAAATTAGTATGTTGCATTGTGATATTATTGAGGATGAAGAGGCTGCGATGGCACGTCTTTATGGAGGATTAACACGTGAAATTCAGGACATAGTTGATTACAAAGAATATGATAGTGTCCCTAGATTGTTTCAACTTGCATGTTTTGTAGAAAAGGAATTGCAGGGACGACAACAGAGGCCAAGGAACAATTTTGGAAGCACATCTACACCAAGAACAACGCCGGGGCAAGTTAAAACAGTCCCACCTTCGGTTACACGGTCTGCTCCCCCCTCCTCGAGTAGGGCGCGTTCAGCAGCACCTCCGACACCATCACATGCACCCGAGGTAAGCAAATCTACTAGTGTGCATGCCCCAGCCAAGAGTTCTTCTTCGGTTGCTTCCACGGGCTGTACGAATGGGATTATTTGCCACCGTTGCAAGGGAATGGGCCACGTCATGAGGGACTACCCAAGTCAGCGAGCATACCTTGCCACTGCGAATGGAGGTTATGTAAGTGCTAGTGATATTGAGGATGAATATGTACTTGCAGCTAACATTGCAGGTGGAGGAGACGAGACAGACAGTGATGCTGAGGATGTAGATGAACAAGTAGCTACTGTTGACACCGGGAATCATATGAGCCTTGTTGCGCAACGAGTGCTGAGCGCACAAGTGGAGAGAGTGGAGCAAAATCAACGGCACAACTTGTTTCAAACTAGATTCCTCGTGAAGGAGAGAGCCTGCAGAGTAATCATTGATGGAGGGAGCTGCAATAACCTTGCAAGTTACGAGATGGTCAAGAAGCTCGGCTTGGCCACACAGCCACACCCACGTCCCTACTACATCCAATGGTTCAATTCGTGTGGTAAGTTAAAGGTAAACCAAGTTGTGAGAGTGCAATTTTCAGCCGGTAATTACAAAGATAGTACCGACTTTGATGTAGTGCCTATGCAAGCATGCTCTTTGTTGCTCGGTAGGCCTTGGATATATGATAATGATGTTTTGCACCATGGTAGAGCTAATACCTACTCGTTCTCACATAGGGGTAAGAAGATTAAGTTGTTGCCTTTGACATCAGCTGAAATTGTGAAAGATGAAGTAGAGCATGCTAAAAATGAAAGAAACACCAATGAACATGATTCTGAAAATCAGCAAGTAGCAAAACGTGTTTTCCCACCTAAAGGGGAGAAAGTGGCGCCTAGTGCTAAGTCCGAGGGGATTAAATTGAAGGGGTGTGTTATGCTTGCTACTAAATCTAAACTTGCTGAAATTTGTGACAATGAGCTGCCATGCTATGCTTTGTTATGCAAAGATGCTTTATTTTCACTTGAGGATATATCTAGCTCTTTGTCTCCTGCTATTGCTAACCTTTTGCAGGAGTATGTGGATGTTTTTCCAGCTGAGATACCCCCGGGATTACCACCTATTCGAGGGATAGAGCATCAAATTGATTTGATTCCGGGAGCGACTTTGCCAAACCGTACGCATATAGGACCAATCCGGAGGAGACTAAGGAAATTCAATGACTGGTCCAAGATCTTTTAGACCGTGGTATGCGTGAGAAAGCCTTAGTCCTTGTGTTGTTCCTGTTCTTTTGGTTCCTAAGAAAGACGGTAGTTGGCGTATGTGTGTTGATTATAGAGCCATTAATAACATTACCATAAGGTATCGTCATCCTATTCCTATTTGGACGACATGCTTGATGAGTTGAGTGGTTCTATTATTTTCACAAAGATTGACTCATGGAGTGGTTACCACAGATTAGAATGAAATTGGGAGATGAATGAAAGACCGCTTTTAAAACTAAGTTAGGACTATATGAGTGGTTAGTAATGCCTTTTGGTCTAACTAACGCACCTAGTACTTTTATGCGATTGATGAACGAGGTTTTACGTTCTTTCATTGGAAAATTTGTGGTGGTATATTTTGATGATATCTTGATTTATAGCAAGTCACATGAGCTACACTTGAATCATATACGTGCTGTTTTTAATGCTTTGAGAGATGCACGTTTGTTTGGTAACCTCGAGAAGTGCACCTTTTGCACCGATCGAGTTACGTTTCTTGGTTATGTTGTGACACCACAGGGAATTGAGGTGGATGAGGCAAAGATTGCAGCCATCCAAAGCTGGCCGACTCCTACCACTGTGTCACAAGTGCGGAGCTTCCACGGCCTTGCTGGATTCTATCGACATTTTGTGCGGGATTTCAGCACCATTACCACACCTTTGAATGAATTGACAAAGAAAGGAGTGCCTTACCAATGGGGACATGCGCAAGAAAAGGCATTCAATTTATTAAAAGAGAAGCTCACCACGGCACCCCTACTCTAACTCCCTGATTTTGGTAAGACTTTTGAGATTGAATGTGACGCTAGCGGGATTGGGATAGGTGGTGTACTAATTCAAGAAGGTAAGCCGGTTGCATATTTCAGTGAGGAATTAAATGGGCCTAGACTGAATTATTCTACCTATGATAAAGAATTGTATGGTTTAGTTCGTGTGCTTCAAACTTGGCAACATTATCTATGGCCCAAAGAATTTGTTATACATTCCGATCATGAATCGCTAAAACATATTAGAAGTCAAGCTAAACTGAATAAACGACATGCTAATTGGGTAGAATTTATTGAGTCGTTTCCATATGTCATAAAGCATAAGAAAGATAAGGACAATGTGATTGCCGATGCGCTTTCTAGACGTTATACCATGTTATCTCAACTTGATCATAAGATTTTTGGCTTGGAGACCATTAAAGATTTATATGCTACTGATTTGGACTTTAAAGAAGTGCTTGAACATTGTAAAGGAGGGAAAACATGGAATAAATATGTGTTGATTGATGGTTTGGTCTATCGTGCTAACAAGCTATGCGTTCCAGCTAGCTCCATTCATCTTTTGTTGTTGCAGGAGGCGCATGGAGGAGGTTTGATGGCGCATTTCGGAGCAAAGAAGACTGAAGATGTGCTGGCCGCCCACTTCTTTTGGCCAAAGATGAGGCGCGATGTCGAGCACTACGTGGCTCGCTGCACTACATGCAACAAAGCTAAGTCCCGTCTCAATCCACATGGACTTTATATGCCTCTTCCTATTCCTAGCGCCCCTTGGGAGGATATTTCTATGGATTTTGTTTTAGGATTGCCTAGGACAAAGAGGGGGAGGGACAATATATTTGTAGTAGTGGATTGGTTTTCTAAAATGGCACATTTTATACCTTGTCACAAGAGCGATGATGCCACAAACATAGCTGATTTGTTTTTCAGGGAAATCATTTGCTTACATGGAGTGCCCAATACTATTGTCTCGGATCACGATGCGAAGTTTTTGAGCCGCTTTTGGAGATCACTTTGGAACAAATTGGGGACAAAGCTGCTATTTTCTACTACGTGCTATCCCCAAACTGATGGATAAACAGAGGTTGTCAACCACACGTTATCCACCATGTTGCGGGCTGTTTTAAAGAAGAATTTGAAGATGTGGGAAGAGTGTTTACCGCATATTGAGTTTGCTTACAACAGGTCGGTACACTCTACCACCAAGGTAAGTCCGTTTCAGGTAGTGTATGGTTTTAACCCCTATGCTCCTATTGATTTACTACCTTTGCCTACCTCTGAAAAAATTAATTTAGATGCTAAGAAGCGTTGTTGAATTTGTTCTTAAGTTGCATGAAACAACTAAAGAGAATATAGAGCGATGGTGAAAAGTATAGAGTTCTTTGGAAGTAAAGGTAGAAAAGAAATAAAATTTGAACCGGTGATTTAGTTTGGGTGCATTTGAGAAAGGATAGGTTTCCAGAATTAAGAAAATCAAAGTTGATGCCTAGAGCTGATGGACCATTTAAGATAATTGTAAAGATAAATGACAATGCTTATCAATTGGAGCTACCTGCAGATTTTGGGATTAGCCCTACATTTAACATTTCAGATTTGAAGCTATACGTGGGGGAAGAAGATGACCTTGAGTCGAGGACGACTCCAATTCAAGAGGGGGAGGATGATGAGGACATCACTCTTTTGGATACACGCACTACACAACATCCTCCAGATCCGGTTGCTAAACTACAAGGTCCTATGACAAGAGCTCGAGCACGTTACTTAAATTATGATGTGAGCTCGTTTCTAGGTGCTAATAATTTATCTATGTAGAATGGTATGCTACCTAATAATTGTGATCTTCTGTTACTTAGGAATAATGGGGAGGATCCAAACCGTCTACGACCAGGTTCCCAAGCTCTACGACCAGATCTGCCAGATCTACGACCAGGTCTCTAAGTCCTACGACCAATCCTACGACCAGTTCACTGTGATCTGTAAGCTCTACGACCAGGTGTACCCACTCTACGACCAGATCTGCTAGATCTACGACCAGGTCTCAAGTCCTATGACCGATCCTACGACTAGTCCTACGACCAGGCCCACGACCAGTGACGACCACGTTGGGTGTTAGTCAGAGACACGGAAATAAGGTGCTGCGTCACCGTTTTGGGCCTAATAAGGCCTTGTAAGCGTGTCGAGGTAAAAGCCCAGGATGTGTACGCCTCTCCCCATGGTAGCGCAACCCTAGGTCAACCTCCTCACGTTCCCCCCCTATATATGTGCAGCACCCGCCACAGTTTAGGGTTGGGTTTTTCTTAGATTATTCTGCTACTTTGCAGTTTCGCCGCTTGTTCGGTTTGAGGAACCCCACTTGTGAACTTCATCTATATTCACAATATAATTCAGATTGCATCTACCTTGTTCTTGTGAGTTGCTTCAATTGCTTGCAGGGATCATAACCCTCGTGGTAAGGTCGATCGCGTGCAAGTGTGGTTGATAACGACAGTCGTGCGGGTGTAGCGAATTGCGAGGTGACGATCTGCGGGTCGGAAGCCTCAAAGCGTCAACGTCCTCACGATGAAATCAATCGAACCTATCGGAAGATCGGGCCACCGTGTCTCATCACAATGTATAGAGGAGATCCAATATCTTTATCCATCCTTATGTCACATGTACATAGGGGTCCTCATATTTATAACCCATATGGGTGAAAACCTTCCAGGGGCGGTTTAGTCTTTTGCCCCATATAATTAGATTTCATAACACTCCCCCTTGGACAATAGACAATGATATGCAAATATCTCATCAAAAACTGCTTCCAAAAATCCATTGGGAAAAAAGGGAATGGAGAAAAAAGTACATTATATTCGTAGTTGCATTACACTTGTTGCCTCACTAAAAACCTTTATGTGAGAAAACTCTAGGAAAAGAGTACAACGTTTAATCTTTGAGATACAATCTTTAAGATTTTGATTAAATTCTCAGGATTTGATAAGGGTTATGGTCTAGGGTTTTACTCCCTCTGATCTCTACAACTCTTTAAACCGTCTCATTCCAATGCCATGAATGTATCTTTGGAAACTGGATGTAGGCAGTGACTTAGTGAATAAATCAACTGGATTTTCACAAGACTTTGTTTGCCAGATCTTTGCCTGACTATTCTTCTGGATTCCATGAGGATAGAAAAAATTAGGAGCAGTGTGCTTCGTGACGTTACTCTTGACATAACCCGTTTGCATTTGCGTAATACAAGCAGCATTATCTTCATAGATAATTAAGGGGGTATTGACGGTATTAATACCACAATATTTCTGGATGTGGTTAATCACACGTCTGAGCCAAACACCTTCAAGTGAGGCTTTATGTAGTGCTATAATCTCCAAGTGGTTGGTACAAGTAGTTACCAAGGTCTGTTTAGATGACCGCCAATAGGTGGTTGCACCAGCACAAAGTAATATAAATCTATTATGTGATTTTGCACTATAGAGATTTGACAGATAGTCAGAATATCTTCGAGATTTAGTAATGATCATTAGGATCTATGCATGATCTCCATGATCTTTGCATGGTCGACCAACTGGAATCTAAACTGTTAAGTGGTAAAACCTTCAAGGTGAATTTAAATAGTAATCATCGTATCAACACCTTCTAGGCTTGACTAAAATTTTCAAAATCTAAAGTATGATGATTGATGTTTAGTATATGCTCCCCCTGAGGATAACTTCTGTTGACGTCTTGTTGCTCTAATGCCTTTCATACATTTTTCGAAAATGAATATAGGCAAGTATGTTGTAATCAAATCAACTAGATTACCACAATGTAGAGTCTTACATACAAATATCCTATTACTCATCTTGAGATTTTAGGATAAACACATCAAGAGTAACATGCTTAACTTATCAAATACCACTATTCGATTGTGCAACACAAGTAGATTATCCTTGCAGAAGATATGGGGTAATACTAGTTGTAAAGTCGTATGCCTTTCGGATACGATTTTATCAAAACCTTTCAGAGTCTTAATATTTTGTAACTATCTCTGGGTGGTTAAAGTTACAACAAATAGTCTGTTCTACAGAACTATAAAGTATGGTTGTACCACTTTAGAGTAAAATGTAACCAGTCTTAGTATTGGCGTTTAGGGGATTAATTGATAATATCACCAATGTATACCGTACCTTCATGGTACTAGAGAAAACCACCATTCCACTAACTTCTGGTGGAAGATGCACTTTATAAGTGCTTATGTGGCACATTTCTGGTCTTTATTTATAAGTGCTTATGTGGCACATTTCTGGTCTTTAGGCTTCCTCATTACATTCTTTCGGCCCTTGATGGGTCCTTATCTACTTCTAGGGATCATATGATCATTGGTGTGGTTAAGAGATTGACTGATAAGATAATTTGTCTTCAGGGAGATGCTCTTACTACAGGTAAGAGACTATTAGGTATGTGTGTGTGTGTGTATTGCAATTTTGTTTCCTTTCTTACTAAGAAATTTTAGTCCTTCGATGATCTCATCAAGGATTTTCAGAACCTATTGACTGCATATTTTATTTATTTGTTCATGTCATTTGCCATAATTATTATGCAACGGAACATTATATCATTCATAATAGGAGAGTAACGGTCTCTATGGGGACCTTTGAACCATAGCTTTCACCACTTCATTATCTTCATATTGACCCATCAAGTCTGAACTACCTGGTTCAAAGACTTTTATTTAGCCATTTTGGTTTAGCCTCATATGCTTTCATTATGTGACCCGATATGAACGCTTCAAGCGCTCGGCCATGGACTTTGGTTCTGGATCCGTGTTCTCGTAAGAGAAACTTTAGCAATTGTAGAGGCAAAGTGGTTGTCGACAACTTTTCTTCCATATCCTGTAAATTGAGGGTATCTCAGTATTAACCAGATCTTTGTCATTTCCCAAACAAAAGATTCTTGGTTGTTTCTCATTCCCAGCATTGTAATATGCGCACATCAAGTTGATGGGGCTTTCATCTTCATGATGAACCTCTTCATGAGGTATTTCATCTTCAAGGTGAGTTCTCTTCAAGAGTGTTAAATGAGTGATTAATAATTATTTTGACTAATAACATTAGATCTTAGACCCGCAGACGTCCCCACAGATTTTTGATCGAGGACCAATAAGCCAAATTCGCGTATACTTATCAGTCAAACTAGCATTTAGTAACTTCTGATTACATAGCCTTAGTCGAGATATAGCACACTGCAGGGCAGAGTTATACTCATTTACGAACTTCTAGTCCTAGGTACGTGTGTCTACAGGAGCATAATTGGACTTTACAAACATTCTTGTAGAGAAAACCATAGAGCTAATAGATCATACTTAGTCACCACGTTGTCATTCTTAATGGCAGAGTAGAGGCGGTACCACATAAACTGCAAAGCCTTTGCCTTTTCAGTGGTAGCAGGTTCAGGTGTGTCAGCAGCAGGCTCAGCAATGGCATAACATGGACATAAACCAAGGTGATATAGTTGCTTCCATCCAGGGCAAGCAAATTTCTATTTAGTAATGTTTAACATATCCCACACAATTTATGCAATTTTCTATATGTTTATAGCTGGTAAAATATTTTAAATGCGTGAAACGAGTGCAAAATAGTAAAGATTAATTTTATATATTCAGTAGAATTTCCTAGAATTTTCCTAGTATTTTTGGGATTTCTCTAATAATTTTTAAGGTATGGGAGCAATTTTTAGAATTACTAAACATATTAATTAATTTCCCAGAACACACAATACCAAGAAAAATAAACCATAAAAATATGATTCTTCCCAGGTGTACTAGGTTTAAGGTTTCACAATTTATGGAAACTCATATACCTTAGAAATTCAGTTTCTAGGATTATTTAAGGTTATTGCATAAAAAATAAATATTAAAGCAAATAACCATAAGACGAGGGTCTAGATTAAAAATAACCATAGATCATATTGAGTCGACGCAAAAAACGGATTCTTGAAGGGTTATTTTGCAAGAATAGATGAAAATTCGAAACCCGCCGCAGTTTTCCAAAACTTCAGGGGGGCTTCCACAAAATTTTCTTATCTGCAAACTTTCCTCGTGATTTTCAGAATTTTCGAGGGCCTTTCTGCAATTTTTTAGGATTTCATTTTTTTCTTTTTTCCCAAAAAATGATGGGCCGCCCGTCCAATCGCCGCTTCGACCCCAGGCAATCGATCAAAAGGGTGCATTAGGGTTTCCCCGCATTGGCAGCGGCGGTTGAGCGTAAGAGCGGCGGGCACGGAGGCGGCGCCAGTGCGACGCGAAGGTCCCGCAGACGAGGGCGGCGCTGGGGAGGCGGCGACGCGGCGGTGCACGTTGGTGCGTGGGCACGGGGGCGACATGTCGGGCCTAGAGCGGGGTAGAGGTGGCGGTCGGCGGCTCGGCCTCTGGCGATGCAGTGCGTGGTGGGCGCGGGCATGGGAGCCGGTGGCATAGCGGTAGCTTGACAAGCAGCACGGCAAGAATGGCCAGTGTGCAAAAAACCGTAAGTCTGCAGCTATGCGGCTAAGATGGCATAGCGCGGCGGCGCGTGGCGTGGCTCAGTCAGCGGAGGTGGTGGCCGGCCATTTTTTTCTTTTGGTGTATGAACAGTAGCCACGATGATTAACAGCGGGTGGTTAGCCAATCTAATCTTGGTTCGCACTATTTAATCTACCAGATTAATCTAATAGCAAACTAGGGATTAGAAAAGAGGGAATCCCAAACGACATACCGACTTGGCGGAAGAACGATTCGTGCTGATAACATGTTAGATAATCGTTGCCGTAGTCGGGAGACAACCAATCCAATCACACAATGAACGCCAAGAGAGACACAATGTATAGAGGAGATCCACTATCTTTATTCATCCATTGTCACATGTATATGAGATCCTTATATTTATAGCTCATAGAGGTGAAAGCCCTCTAGAGATGATTTAGTATTTTGTCCATACAATTAGGTTTCCTAACAAAAATAACAAAAAAAAATCCACTAGCAACAGAAAGGGGCGTAACAAGGGCATTCTGTTATCGAAGCACCATCAGTATGCACTATTGCACAGTTAAGTTTTCTGTATCTTTCCGGAGAGAAATGCTAGACCAATAAAAATGATTGTAAAATGTAAGGATTTGCCCGTGTTCTTGTCTACCAAGTCATAAGCAAACACCAAGTAGAGATGACAACAAAAGGTATTAACACGACTGCAGGACTGCTGTATATATATGTTCTTTTTTCACATGCGAGCCACCGCAGTGTGTGCAAGACAGGCACCCAGAAATCATCACTATTTCTATCTGCCGAACAAGAGCAAACTCATTTTGATTTTTTAAAAAGAAAAAGTCCATATTGTATACATGTATTTTCAAGTTAGTCTGATTCACCACCTGTACTATGAAGCCGGTTATCTAACCTCTGTGCTAGCAATTAACGGCGCCCGATGATGGTTTTGCGCTGACGTGGCTATCAGCTCATCAACTCATCAGTTGGGCCCATCCCCTCTCTTCCCCTATTGTGACATGGCAAACAAAATAAAAAAAAATTGAGCCCATTTTTTGTCCCTCAGCTCTTTCTTTAGTTTGACTTCCATCCCTTATATCCCATACTATTTAGAACACACCTCCTCTGTCCCCTCCACTCGTTTTAACTTGGTTTTGTCCCAGTTGGCGTCCTACACAGACCCTCGCTGACACCTTGGCGCTGATTGGGACATTGTTGATCGGCAGGGGGGTCACCTGTCCCTCTCTTCTTCTGTTCCCCACCTCTCTTTTCTCTCCCCGTCTCCCCCTCTGCAGCACAGACCGCCGCCGCCCCGAGTTGCTTTCTCCCCAATGAGTCGGTGACGAGGAAGCCCCTGTCTCGTTGCAGATCAGGCAAAGATGAGGAGGTTGCAAAGGAAAATGGTCAGCCGGTTGCCTTCCACAAAGAAGTGGTTGTACCACGCGGCCACCACGAGGAGCACGCTTGTTGTTGGTGTTGGGTTGATCTCAGCTAACAGACCCTGAGATTCAAGGGGGCCACGCCCCACTTGCATCCTGATCGAGGGCGCAACCAACATTTAGTTTCAGTCCCGTTCACCTAGCGCTATAAGAAACAGGGGACTCGGCAAGCCTTTGACTAAGTGGTTCTAGGCTACGAAAATCCCACACAAACCCGATCTATCACGAGCGCTGTGGTGGGCGAAGACCGAAGGCCTGCGCCATCACCGCGACATCGCCGTTCTCGCCCTCGCCACCTCTGCAGCCGCCGACCGGCTCTACATCGATGGATCTACAAGCTCTAATGGCATCTTCAGGTTCGGGTATGCAAATCTCGCTTCCGCTCTAAAGATTAGGATAAGTGTTCTTCACTGAGCTAGGGTTAATGTCATTTAGATCAAGTTTAGCCTAAGTTTATATTCAACATTTGGTATCAGAGCCTCCCTAGTCTCGTTTTGAACCCAAATTAGTCCCAACTGAACTTGTTCATGCTCGGATTAGACGTTTTCTCTCGGTTTAGCACATAGAAGGAGGGGAATCAAGAAATTTTGTAAAATCCTAACAAAATCCCAACCCTTCAAACCCAAATTGGAACCCTAAAGTGTGGCGAATACTTACGTTTTTTGGGATCTCCGGAGTCTCTCCGGTCACAGGCGCCACTGTAGCTCCATTCGACGGCTGCGCATGCGACCTCGATCGCACACGCGCGCCGGTGAACAGGGTTGCGACGGTGCCGCCTCAAGCCGCCGCTCCACGTGCTCCCCTACGCCGTCGCCGACGGGGCTGCTGCTGCTCCCCGCACGTGCACCACCGCCGACGTCGCATCCCCAATCGGCCGCCCAATGTTTCTACAAAGAGAAGGGGAGAATGAAGTTAGGGTTTTTGTTTTTTTGGGTGTTTTATGTTTCTTGGGAGCCATCCTCGGCCGTTGGATTTGATCGAGTCGGTGCAATGGAAATGGGCCGGTTGAGGCCATCGTGACATTTCGAGAAATGGGCTGGCTGAGAAGTTAAGTCTGATGAAATGGAAATGGGCCGACTGAGGGATAGTCGGTTTATTTTTTGTGCACTATTTTAATTAATGTTTAATTGCCCAATAACAATGTATTATGCATAACGTTTTGTCTCTAATTAAAATTGAACCAACAAGATATTTTGATTAGAGATTTTTATATTTTATTTTGGCATTATGTATGCACATGATTACATTCTGACCAATGTTGTTTGTGGTCGTGTGTCGCCACATTAAATTGTTAAGTTCTTTTTCATCTTTTGTCCAACGGTGATATGGATTAGAGCTGTAGTTTTGCATGTTGTTAATCAGACCAACGTAGGGTTAATTACATGCAATACATGTTTATGTTATTTCTAATTTTGCAGCAATAAATGCTTCGAATGTTGCCGCCACAATGGACAATATTGAGCAGCTTACGGGAAGCAACTTTTCCACTTGGAAAGAAAGAATTCATGTTGTCCTTGGAGTTTTGGACCTTGACTATACGTTAAGGGTGACTTCTCCTATTCCCCCCACCGACGGTGAGGATAATTATGATGAGAAAAAGAAAACTTACGATGCTAATGCTGAAAAATGGGAGCGGTCCAACCGCCTGTCACTAATGATCATGAAGACCTCTATCTCAGTTGGGATCAGGAGAGCAATCCCTGATTCCGAAAATGCTAAGGAGTACTTGGCTTCAGTTGAGGAGAAATTCAAAGACTCCACTAAAGTTTATGCCAGTACTTTAATCCAGAGGCTCTTATCCACTAAGTATGACGGGTCCAGCAGCATAAGAGAGCATATCATGATGATGAACGATATAGCTGGAAAGCTCAAGGGCATGGATATGAAGATATCCGATGGTTTCCTAGTCCACTTTATTATGACTTCTCTTCCTTCTGAGTACACTGCATTTAAGATAAATTACAATACTCAGAAAGATAAATGGAACATGAGTGGTTTAATCGCCATGTGTGTCCAAGAGGAAGAAAGAATAAGGATCGAAAAGAAAGATTTTGTGCATCAAGTTGGCGGCCCTAACAAAAGGAAGTTCTCAGGGGACATCAAATCCAAGAAAAAGATGCAATTCTTTCCTAATTTAGATAAGTCGAGGCCTAAGGTGCACAATGCACCTAAGCCCCATGTTGCTCCCGCTGGAGCACTTAATGGGGATGAATGTCATTTTTGTAAGAAGCCAGGGCACTTTCAGAAGGATTGTGTCGGTTTTCTGAAGTGGCTCACAAAAAAAGGGTAATGATACAATAACGTTCATTGATGAAACTCTTTATGCTGATTCCTCTCTTAATTCTTGGTGGATTGACTCAAGTGCAACTGTGTACGTTACCAACTCTTTACAGGGATTCCTTACCGTGAGAACACTAAGAAAGGGAGAGCGAAGTCTTAGAGTCGCGAATGGAAAAGAAGCAAAAGTGGAATCAGTTGGATCTGTTCCATTAGTTTTAGATAGCGGCTTCATACTTTATCTTAATAATGTAGTCTATGTTCCTTCCATCAGGAGGAATTTGATTTCGGTTTCTTTATTGGACGATGATGGTTTTAAATATAATTTTGGTAACAATAAATGCATTATTATATTTAATTCAAATGATGTTGGTCTTGCTTTTAGACAAGACAAGCTCTATATGCTTTCCCTTAATGAATCTCCTGTATCTTTGAATGTGTGTGATGCTAAGCGTAAAAAGAATAATGAGATTTCTTCAAAACTGTGGCACCGTCGTTTAGGCCACATTTCGAGGGGGAGAATGGAGCGTCTCATTAAGGAAGAAATTCTCTACCCATTAGATTTCTCTGATTCGCACTAATTGCATTGATTGCATTAAAGGAAAATATGTAAAGCAAATAAAGAAGGAGCCACTCAAGACAGGACTCTTAGAATTAATTCATACTGATATTTGTGGTCCTTTTCCTGTGACATCAGTGGATGGTTTTGATTCTTTTATCACATTCACTGATGATTTCTCCCGTTATGGTTATATCTTTCCCATTAAAGACCGATCTGAGTCACTTGACAAATTCAAGATATTTAAGGCTAAAGTTGAAAATCAGCACAGTCTAAGAATTAAAGTGGTAAGATCGGACCGCGGGGGAGAATATTATGGAAGACATGCCTCTTATGGGCAAATTCCTGGCCCTTTTGCTAAGTTCCTTCAGGAAAATAGCATTGTTGCCCAGTATTCTACACCAGGTGAACCTCAGCAGAATGGGGTAGCTGAGAGACGCAACCGTACACTTATGGATATGGTATGTAGCATGCTTAGCTATTCTAGTTTACAAACTGGTTTGTGGATGGAAGCACTAAAGACAGCTGCACATATTCTTAATCGGGTTCCCAGTAAATCAGTGCCTAAGACACCTTATGAATTATGGACTGGGAGGAAACCAAGTTTGAAATATTTACGAGTGTGGGGTTGTCATGCTGAAGCTAAGATATTTAATCCATATATTGGGAAATTAGATCCTAAGACAAGAAGTTGCCATTTTATTGGGTACCTCGAAAGATCCAAAGGGTATCGATTTTATCATTCCGATAGGATAACTAAGTTTGTAGAAACAAGGCACACTGTGTTCTTAGAGAATGACGAGGACCTAGAGCCCAAGAAAATCGATCTTGAAGAGAAGCGGGTTTATGTTCTGCACCGCTTATCCCGAGACCTTTATTCTCGTAGCTTGGTGGTTGCACCTCCAAAGAGAATCATCGTTGTTACACCCAATCGTTGAGGTCTCTGAAATTCCTAATGTTGCACCTAATGATGAGCCTCAAGACCTCCCGCAATAGCCGATGAACCTATTAGAAGATCACAATGAGAGAAGATCTCGCCATCCCAAATGATTATGTTGTTTATATGAATGAGGATATTAATGATATAGCGAAGGTAGATGATCCCACCTCTTATAAGGAGGCCATGATGAGTGAACATTCTCCTAAGTGGCTTGATGCCATGAAGGATGAACTAAAGTCTATGATCACTAATGATGTATGGGACTTAGTAGAAATTCCTGATAGAGTCAAAACAGTAGGCTGTAAATGGGTCTACAAAACCAAGCATGACTCTAAGGGAAATGTCGAAAGGTTCAAAGCAAGGCTTGTAGCAAAAGGCTTCTCACAAAGAGAGGGGATTGACTATAACGACACTTTTTCTCTTGTCTCAACTAAAGATTCATTCAGAATTGTTATGGCACTTGTAGCTCATTATGATTTAGAGCTACATCAGATGGATGTTAAGACGTCATTCCTTAATGGTGACTTGCAAGAAAACGTTTTCATGGCTCAACTGAAAGGTTTTGTTGTGGAAGGCAAGGAGCATATGGGATGTCGACTTAAGAAATCAATTTATGGCTTAAAGCAAGCGTCGAGGCAATGGTACTTCAAATTCGATAAGATCATAAGGAATTTTGGATTTAAGAAAAATGAAGTTGATAACTGCATATATGTTAAGTTCAAGGGGAGTAAGTTCACCATCTTAGTTCTTTATGTGGATGACATCTTATTGGCTAACAGTGATAAAGATATGCTGTTTGAAACCAAGAGATTTCTTTCATCTAATTTTGATATGAAGGATCTTGGTGATGCCTCTTACGTTCTTGGCATTGAGATTCACTAAGATAGATTCAAAGGAATATTAGGTTTATCTCAGAAGGCATACATTGACAGAGTACTGAAGAGATATAATATGCCTAAGTGCTTTGGCTTGCTTGCTCCTATTGTTAAGGGCGATAAGTTTGGAGCATTTCAATGTCCAAGGAACCAATATGAAATTGATCAGATGAAGTCGGTTCCTTATGTTTCAGCTGTCAGAAGCATTATGTATGCTCAAGTATGTACGCGCCCTGATTTAGCTTTTGTAACCGGGATGCTTGGCAGATATTAGTCAAATCCAGGACCAGACCACTGGAAGGTCGTTAAGAAAGTCTTGCGTTATATGCAAGCTACTAAACATTTCATGCTCATATATAAGAATTCTAACAACCTTGAAGTTGTTGGTTATTCAGATTCAGATTTTGCGGGATATGTTGATACTAAGAAATCCACGTCAGGTTATATCTTCACACTCGCTGGGGGAGCTATCTCGTGGAAAAGCTCAAAACAAACCCTTATGGCATCTTCAATGATGCAAGCTGAGTTTGTGGCATGTTATGAGGCTAAGGCAGTCAGTATGGCTTAAGAACTTTATCCCTAACTTAGAGTGGTAGACAAGATTCTAAACCACTCACCTTATATCGCGATAGCGAACCCGCATCTTTTATGCGAGTAACAACAAGTCAAGTGGTGCTTTGCCAAACACATTGACATTAAGTATAATGTTGTGAAAGATGTAATCCGTGATCAAACCATTAGTATCAAGCATATTAGTACTAAATCAATGCTTGCGGATCTGCTTACTAAAGGCTTACCATCCAATATCTTTCGTGATCATGTTGCCGACATGGATTTATTGGAAAGCCTCTGATTCTGGATAAAAGGACCTTAAAGCAAACCAACTCACATCAAGTATAATGAATATCCATTTCAAGATGGGATAGTACACTATAGGTACTGTGGTTGTATGACACTTCATTGGCCATGCGACGCATTACCTTGGTATGCTATTTTATTGAGAATGAGCTTATGGTGTTAGCCTTACGATCAAAGGGAAGAATGTTGGGTTGATCTCGGCTAACAGACCCAGAGATTCAAGGGGGCCATGCCCCACTCGCGTCTTGATCGGAGGCGCAACCAACTTTTGGTTTCGGTCCTGTTCACCTAGCGCTATAAGAAACAGGGGACTAGGTAGGCCTTTGACTAAGCGGTTCTAGGCTACGAAAATCCCACACAAACTCGATCTATCACGAGCGCTATGGTGGGCAAAGACCGAAGGCCTGCACCGTCACCGCGACATCGCCGTTCTCACCCTCGCCACCTCTGTAGCCGCCGACCGGCTCTACATCGACGGATCTACAAGCTCTGATGGCATCTTCAGGTTCGGGTATGCAAATCTCGCTTCCGCTCTAAGGATTAGGCTAAGTGTTCTTCATTGAGCTAGGGTTAATATCGTTTAGATCAAGTTTAGCCTAAGTTTATATTCAACAGTTGGCTCCCTCTGCATGGTCCAAGCACACAATGGCGCCATGCATGATTTCAAGTTCTACCTCGATTCGCAACAGCCGTTGCTCTTAGTTTATTGCTACTTCTCTTTGCTGCGACTATTTCATTTTTGTTTTTATTTGACATGAAATTGGCAATGTGGTTCACTGCTTGTGGCTCGAATCCAAATCAGGGAGGGGGAGCATTTGGCAATGCCGTCGGATCTGGCTGAATTCACAAGCAAGTTCGGATCCGTTGCCATTGGAGGGGAAAGACACGCGTGAGAGAGGAGATAAGAGAGAGGGCATGCTGCAGATAGCAAGGAAGAAGTGGGGCAGGGGCGTGCTTTGAGCCGTGCCGACCGCGTCGTCCACTAGTCCACCTGCTATTTGCTGGGCCACCTCCGTCCACACCATCTACTGCCCATCACCATCCCAGCAGATGGGAGAGGCACAAGTTTCCACAAAAGAATAGCTCAGCGGCGACAGTGGGGATGTGGAACTCGAAATCGCCGTTGTCGGCGTCAGCCAGAGGGTCCGATGGAGCACTGCACCACCGATCAGCTCACCGTCGGACGCTTGCGTCGTGGCTGCAGCTGCGTCTGAGGGGTGGCGTTGGTCTCGTGCTGTGTAGAGAGACGGTGATGAGACAGAGGAGGAATAAAGAAAGAGAAATATTTTATCTATCATTATAAAACGACATCGCTTTCTATACCATCATATTTAGCTGATCTTGACTTTATTTGTCATTGTTGACTAGTCAAGTCGTAAAGTGGATGTGCAAATACAGTTTTGCCCTTGTCTTCTTCTTCTTCTTCCTCCTTTGCCCCTTTGCCCGTCGCGTGCCCTCCTTCAGCGGTCATACGAACGGGCGAAGGGGGCAATCGTTTGACCTCGTCGGCGTCGAACCCATCGATGCCTAGGTTCTAGTGCAACGCCCCCGGTCGCGGTCGAGGGAGGGGCACAGCGTTGGGTGTAGGACAGTGGGATGAGGTCTGGGGATGAGGGAAAGAAGAGGAGAGAGAGAAAGGGGAGGGAGGAGGAAGAAGGTAAGGTATTTTGGGCAAAAATCTAACGAAATTGACTGCGGTGGTAAAAAAGGGTAACATTTGTGAAATGTAATGGCATAGAAGGAAGATGTCATTTTGTAATGGCTGATCAGGGATCCGAGACCTTTACAGTAACATAAAGAATTTTCCCATAAAGAAGCGAAGAGATTGATGACATGGGTGCCATGTGCCTGACATGTGGTGTCAAGTGATGAGGTGGTAATCAACGTGGCGAAAACCGTCCATGCTATTTGTCTAGGTATGTAATTTGCATGGTTTTGACATTTGGAAGACGTGTATTAAATAATACTCCCTCCGTTCAGAAATGTATGACGTTTTAGAAAGCGTGCAGTCAAACTTATCTAACTTTGACTAATAATATATGAAAAACTATTTAGATTGGTCATGAGTAAATAATATCATTAGATTTGTCATAATAAATATTTTCATAATATAATAATTTTGTATATTTTTACTAACATATTTATATGAAAAGTAATGGTCAAAGTGAGATATTGGAGATCATGTCGATGTCCAAAATGTTATACATTTTTTAACAAAGGGAGTACTCGTTAAAGATAAGGGATAAAAATTAAACGAGAGAAAAAGTTGACCAACAAAAATATACTTTTTCCAATTAAAAAACCAACACAACTCCCTCATGAAGGAAGCAGAGCGTCTGCGAGCAATGGACGCCTCCCAAATTCTCTCTCTCTCCCAACCCGAGGCTAACACCATCTCTGCCAAATCAAGTCGTCCATCCTACTAACCGATGCACTAATCGATCCGCCGTCTCTCGCATACTTGGCCACGTGTGAAGAATGCTTAGCTCACATCAACGTCGTCTACCTCTGTCGTCACCTCTAATCGTCACCAACAGAACTCACCACCACACTTCCCTCCACCACCGCTGCCATGGTAGTGACGCCTCCCTACCACCCAAAACGTCACTCGGCACTCACTAGGCCGAGAGCTTGATGTAGCTTGAGTTCGGGAACAAGACGACATGGTAGAACGGATCTCTTGTTCCGGTGAGGTATCTTTGTATCTGACTGCGTAACTGTGTGTTCCACCACTCACTCATCCTATCCCCATACGAGCTCTTCTTCTTCCTCGGCATCGTCCGCCTTCCTTGGCTCCATGCATCGCTGTCGGACCATACTCGCACGATTGCTTTGTACCGGAGCACTCCCCGTGACTTCATCTATGTTGTGACGCGCCTGATGCATCCTCCCGACCACTGTAGCGCTGCCTTCAACTTCGCCCGAGATGTCGTCGCCGCCTGCCTCCTTCGCTCGTCACTGTGCTAACTTTGGTGAGTCTCCGGCGAAACCACTATCACCACTAAGATCTCCATGATGTGAGCAACCCATTTGACCTATTCTTGAGACCCTCTGTTGTTCCCCGTCGCCGACGTGCCGCGAGCCAAGGCTTAGTCGTTGGCCTCCTCTGTTTGGAGAAGATGGGCTGTGCAGTAGATGGAGAAGAGAGAGACTAGGAGGATGCAGTGACATGGCAATGGGAGGTGATGTCAGTGGCCAGCGTGGCTAAACTACGCTAAGTCAGCACCACCGTGGCAAAATCATGGAGAAAACCAGACATGTTAAAATTGATCTAGTTTTCAAAGTACAGGGTGTAAAATAACCAATGGTTTTAAAGTAGAGGGTTCTATGAGTGGACCAAATGCAAAAGTAGAGGGACCAAATATGATTTTTTTTCGTTCTGTGTCTAATTGGAACATGCATTACTAAAACTAACTCTTGGTGGAAAGCGCGCCCGCCCGCGAGGCCATGTTGCCCGAAAAAATGCCGTCCATTGGATCGTCTCCGGACGCTCGGGATCGTGTGGAGGGAGGCCCTCTCCGGGCGTGGGAATCGCGCGGGTCATGCCGCCCTGAAAAATCTGCTACGTCGGATCGTTGCCGGGCGAGCGGGATCCCGTGGAGGAGCCCCGAACCATCCTGCCGCGCCGTGCACGTTTCGGCCGTTGGATCGTTTGCGGCGAAAACCCTAGCACACCCGCCTCTCTCATCTCAGCTC
Source organism: Phyllostachys edulis (assembly GCA_036346405.1). NCBI lineage: Eukaryota > Viridiplantae > Streptophyta > Magnoliopsida > Poales > Poaceae > Phyllostachys > Phyllostachys edulis. The sequence continues at coordinate 57,757,293 of CM070549.1, read as the reverse complement.
CTCACTTGCTCGGTCCCGCGGCACGCTGTTCCTCGCCTCGCTTCAGGTCCCTTTGCACTCCCTCCTCCATCGGACTCCTCCGCCAGCGCCCCTTTCTCTCGCTCCTCCGCCGCCCTCATCCACCAACGCCGCCGCTCCCTCCCTCCTCCGCTGCCCTCCTCCACCAACGCTGCCGCTACCCCCCTCTTCTTCCCCCGCCCACCCCTCGATCTCTCTCCACTTCCGCCTCCAGTGCTCTTCCTCTCCCTCCTCCGCAGCCCTCCTCCTCTAGTGTCGCCGCTCCCTCCCTCTTCCTTCCCCGCCGCCTTCTCAAGCTCATTGCCCAGCCGTTGCCTCGGCACCTCCCGTCCTGTCCATCCCCTCGCCCTTCTCATCCTTCTCTCTCCTTATCCTCTTCCTCCCATATCCTCGCTCTATGTCTGCCACCGATTTGCCCTCGCCATTGCGTTCTACCCCCTGCCACGCCTTCCTCCTCTACCCCCTGCCTTCCAACTCCTCTACCTATCGTGCCCCCTTCTCCGGCGTCTCAGCGTAAGCCTGTGATTTCTCCTTACTCCTCGAGCAGTGCTGCGACCATATTTTTGTGCCCGCCCATGACTCTCCTAGCAGCCGCAGCAGGCCACCACAACTTTCTTTGTTCTTTGCATTTTCCACGTATTTATTTCATCCTTCGATCTATTTTTTTGTATAGAGTTCATATCTGATTGCTTTGTTACTGCAGGCTATGTGGAGATACGAACTGTAGGAAGGCAAGGCTTGGTTACTTCAACACGATGAAAAGAGTGTTGCTCCTACGAAAGCCGTCATACTGCTTCCAGTGAGTTTTAATTCCAAATAGCACAGAGTTATGTTATTGGATCACTAATTTCTCCTGTTCTATTTAGGATATGTGTTAGATCATGCAAAAAAAGGGGAAGAAGCAATACTTCGTTTCGAGTATAGTGTTCAGCCTTCGTTGTGCCACGCTTTCTAAAATTATACGGCATTGCAAAATCACATGACATTTCTCCTTACTTGCTAAATTTGGCACAAGCAGCCATTGTGTTAAGAACATATTAGTTCGATATAGTATAGGTTAGAAATTGTCATAGAGCAATAAAACAAAACTCCTGTAGTAGGCGTATGGTAATAGGCCTTAAAAAAACCAGTTGTGTTGACAACGAATTAGTTCAATATAGTACGGGTTAGAAAGGATCATAAAACAATATAGGAAAACAGTTGCACTAGCCATACAATAATAAGCCTTAAAGAACATGCTACTTAGAGGATTGTTCGCTGACCTGACTGCACTGATCATTTGTAGGAAAGATACATAATTGCGTATCTTGAGAGTATATTTATGAATCATTTTTCAGACAGGTTTGGTAGTCATGTTGCTAGCCTTTGCAAAAGCGCTTGCAATATCATCAATTTCAGACAGATTACTCATAACATCGATTTGTAGGAATAAGAGAGTAACCGAGTAAGACATATATTTATTTTCACGTGTTTAGTGCCATGCCCATTGCCTTTGTGTATATTATCTATGCATGTATCTATACTCTTTGTTCTCCTCATGTGGTTCTACATGATCTTCGTCATAGCATACCACCATCTTTTTTTATGTCATTACGCTTGGATTAACGCGGCGGTTCTCAGTTCTGCAAAATTCGCTCCAGTGTACATACTATATCGTTCATTCTTTTATTGTTTCACCCTCTGTTACTTATTATGGTTAGGTGTTGTGCCTATTGCCTTTGTCGTATGTTACTTTCCATGTATCTATACTCTTAGTTTTCCTCGCGTTGTTCTATGTTATCCTCGACATAGCATACCGACATCTTTATTTATACCCGTAGATGTGTAGTTCTATCTTACATGCCATCGTGATGATGGAGAGGTTATACTTAGCTTTCATGTGAGCCTTTGTCTGCCATCTTGATCGCCTATCGATCATCACCACAAGATGCGTTGGATGGATTAAAATAAATACTCAACTTACCTGCTACATATTATTAATGCATGTATCTTTACTACATTCTCTGACCCTTTAATTTCCTGTTTTCCAGCTCTACACAATATAGCGTACAGTGCTAGGTGCGTTCAACCATTCACAACAACAAAAAAAAGGATAAATGGACAATCAGAGTCAAAGCATTAACACTATGGGATTCTATTGATCAGAGCTCCACGCGATTTATGAACGTTGAAATGGCTCTACTACATAGGATGTTTTTTTAATATGATTTTGTATCTTTTCAATTACACCTTTTAGCCACAAGTAATACACTTTTAGTACACAACAATAAAATGTTTCTGTTGGAATAGATTCCAGATTTTCCTTTGGCCCTACCAAGCTATCGTTCATAACCATACATTAGTCTTTTTCTTTTCGTTGCTTTTCCCTTTGTCATGTTGTTGGATGGAAGGGAAAGATTTTACCTCTACCAAACTTTGTGCGCTGACCCTGTATGTTCTCCAAATTTGTGTTGATCGGTTAGATTTGACTACATGTGTATTTCATTCTGCTCATCATCGTTCTGTTTTTCCAATTGCTTTTGCTAGAGAATGACGAGGGTTGTTGACTAGTCAAATATCAAGTATATCTTTATTTACTTATTAATAGATAAGTTGGATTTTTACTAGGCCTAAGTTAGTCTTCTGGGCCCAAGATAAATCAATCAGTCGGAAGGTGGGCCTATAAAGTCTTTTCTTTGGCCATCCCTGAAACTCTCTCTGGGACCTCCTCAGGACCTCCTCCAGGACCTCTCCAAGACATCTCCAGGACCTCTCCCCCGCAGAGGAGGTCCTAGAGGGCGGTTACCCACGTCTGATTAATAACAGTTGCACGTGGAGATATCGGCTATAACGGTCACCATGAAGGGACGCAACGATTGGCATGAAGAGAGGCAACCCTTGGCGCGAAGAGGCACCACCGTAGTTAACTGCTGACTCTTGTAAAGCTATAAATAGCTCGGCCTGTGTGCCATTGTAATATAGATTCACATCTAAGCCCTAATCCACGTGTATTCATAGCCACTTTCTCTATAATAAGAGCATACTCTTGGCAATACACATTCATCATTTCAAGTCCCTTGGCGAACAGATAGTAATCTCCATTTTCCTTTATTATATTTTTGTTTGTCCGTTCTGGGACGAGAGTCCCAGACGTCGACAGCTAGCACCGTCCGTGGGGAGCGCTGTCATCATCTTCACCTACTCGATTCTGGTAATGTGTTTTGCGTTTTGCTAATGAATCACAACCTGCCTTCTTGGAGAGAGGAAAGCATTCTCGACATCTCCAACTACGATGATGACATGGAAGAAAACTTCGTTCTTGTGTCCGGCAACACCCATGGATCCTCTGGGGCCATTGCTAAGGCACCGTCGCCCACCGAACCTCTTGCCTCCGCTGGCTCCAGGTCGGCCGTGCCTTTGTCCACAAGTACCGCTGTGGACGAATACTATCCTCAGCCTGTCTCCTTTCGAGTAGGAGATTCAGAAGGTCCCTGGAGCCCAGCGAACTGTGATGATCTTACTAGCGGTATCCACCCTGAAGGCCTAGAGAGAACATCTGGGGAGAATCTTTTATTCATCCTACAATACAACTCGTCCTCTTCCTCAGAGGACGAGGGCATGTTCACCCCTTCCGCATGTTCCGGCGTTCGTCAGGTCGCCACCGTCGGTGACAATCAACCCGATCCCAGTGATAATCCCGGAATGTCGGGGCAACACCGGGAGCAGGAGGAACAAGAACGCCTCCAACGAGAGGAAGATGCATGACAAGCCGAGATACGTGCCGCCACACAAGCGCTCATCTCGCAGGTTCGTGACCTCTACTACCGAGACGCCCCTGGCTCCTCAGCGAGGGCGCCACCGCCAGCGATGCGTACGCCACCACCACGGGCAACGATGGTAAGTGATTCAAATCCCTTACCAACCCCCATGTAGGAGGATTCCCCTGCAGAGCGCGTTCGCTATTTAGCGAGCGCCATTGCACGTCCTCCGGAAGGATTGACTCCGGAACAAGGAGGGCAAGTGATGTGTGCAATCGCACAGGAACTACAAGATGCGGCAGAGAACATCTCTACTTAATCGCCAACCGTGCTTTCCCAAACAGACTCACACCTAGAGGGGTCCTCAATTGGACGCCGAAGGCAGAGTCGTAATTACGATGCACCCAGTCGTCATGTCCAAGACCAAGGTGAGAGTGACACACGTTTTCTGGGATGTAGCAGACGTCCCAAATCTCCTGTTGGTCATAATAATCGTCGTAATACACGGCAATGTATTGGACCTTATGTAGGATGCAAAGCTTTTTCCCCCCGGATTGGGGGACGTCACCTGGCCAGAGAAGTTCAAGCCAGGGAGTATGGAGACTTTTGACGGAACACAAAACCCGTTGGAGTTTCTCCAAGTCTACACTACCGCCATCCAAGCTGCTGGAGGTGATGATAAGGTAATGGCTAATTATATACCCACAGTTTTAAAAGGTTCCGCCAGGACTTGGTTATTCAACCAACCTTAAGGATCCATATCTAACTGGGAGATGCTTTGTAATGCATTACAAAACAACTTTAAAAGTTGTTATGCAAAACCGGGAAAGGAGGACGATTTACATCGGCTCCGCCAAACCCTCGAGGAAAATCTACGACAATTTGTAAAGCGTTTCATAAAAGTTCGTAATACTATCCCAAATATTTCTGACGATTCTGTGATTCGAGCTTTTAAACAGGTGGTGCAATATTGAAGGTTCACGGAAGACCTTAACATCAACCCGCCCAGGTTTGTGTCGGAACTTTTCGACATGGCAGGTCGATACTCTGATGCCAATGAGGTAGTGGAGTGGAATCAAATGGTGGACAAGGGAACCACCCCTCCTCAGCCAGGCCTCGAGGAGGTCAAGGAAAAGAAATCCAAGAAGTCCCAAGGCTCCACGAGCAGCAGAGGAAAACCTAAGAGAAAGGAAAAGGGGAGGTCCAAGCCGTCCACTAGGGAGGTTGCAGCGGTTGACCAGCGACCACCCTACGACAAGACCAAAGGTTCTTGGACCAAAAGGAGGCACGGAGGTCGTTCAAACGACCTAACTGCCCCACGGTCTGCAAGTACGTCCAAGAGCAACGAGCGCTGGTGCCCATTGCATAAAGTTCCTGGCCATGACCTCCGCAACTGCCGTACTTGGCAGAAGCAAATGGAGGATTACTATGATGGGAAAGGTCCAATGCCTATCCCACCAGAAGATTGCGGACCACCAGAGGTCCAAGGAAATGACAAGGACACGGAAATGCCGTTCCAAAGAACGGATCACCACGTCAATGCCATTTATGGGGGTTCAGCCGCCTACACCTCTAAGCGGCAGTACGAGGTGGCATGGAGGGATGTCAACAGCGTTGAATTCCCACCTGGTCGTCCAGAATACCCTAAATGGTCAGAGACCTCCCTGACCTTTATTAAGGAGGATGTCCCAAAAGGTATGTCTACTTCCCGTAAATTACCACTAGTAGTTTCCCCTACCATAAGTAATTGCAGAGTAGGAAGAGTATTAGTAAATAGCGGTAGTTCTTTAGATTTGTTATTCGTAAACACTTTATATGAGATGCAAATTCCTCGTTCTAAAATTAAACCAATGACAAGTCCCTTCTATGGAATAGTGCCCGGTATATCGGTTACACCAGTAGGGCAAGTAGTTTTACCAGTAACCTTCGGTACGGCTACTAATTTTCGAACTGAGTTAATTACTTTCGAAGTATTTGATTTTTGTGTCTGCCTATAATGTTATTTTGGGAAGACCTTCTCTAACAAAGTTCATGGTAGCTACACACCAAGCCTACCAGAAGATCAAGATCCCTGGTCCAAAAGGCGTGATTGTAGTGCAAGGTGACCAGGCCATCGCACTTTCATGTGATCGTAAGTCATTAGAACTTGTCGATCAGTTGCCTCTAAAAGATCTTACTTTAGAGGATAAAACAAAGAAGTCTACGAAGATCAAGACCACTCCTCAACCCAATGAGGAGGTAAAAGTTGTACCGCTTAGCCCCAATGACCAATCCAAGACCGTCCGGATTGGCACAGGACTGAGTGAGAAATAGGAAGACGAGCTCCTCACATTCCTCTGAACCAACTCAGATGTCTTTGCGTGGAAGCCATCTGATATGCCTGGGGTCCCAAGGGAGGTGATCGAGCACAGGCTGGCCATTTAGCCTGAGAAAAAAACCAGTCAAGTAAAGACTGAGACGTTTTGCCTTGGATCGTCAAGAGGCTATCAGAGTAGAGCTCGATAAGCTCCTTGAAGCTGGCTTCATTCGGGAAGTTGATCACCCCGAATGGCTTGCAAATCCGGTCCTAGTCAAGAAATCTAACGATCAGCATGGCGAAAGAAGATGAAGAAAAGACTGTCTTCATCACTCCCTTCAGTGTCTATTGCTACGTCAAGATGCTGTTCGGGTTAAAAAACGCTAGAGCCACGTACCAGCGTTTGATGCAAAAAAAGCTTTAGCAGTCAGTTGGGGCGTAATTTAGAGGCCTACGTAGATGACCTCATTGTAAAAAGTAGTACTAAGAATGACCATTTGAAGGATCTCGCAGAGACCTTCGAAAATGTAAATAAACATGGAATAAAGCTTAATACCGAAAAGTGTACTTTCAGAGTTTGTTCCGGCAAATTGCTTGGTTTCCTTGTTTGTTCTCATGGGATTGAAGTCAATCCCGAGAAAATTCGAGCCATCGAATAATTACGACCACCTTCCACAGTGAAAGAGGTCCAAGCCTTAACTAGTCGAATGGCGTCTCTTAGTTGTTTTATTTCTCGATCAGGAGAACGTGGTTTACCTTTCTTTAAGGTGATTCGCAAGAGTAATAAGTGGTTTTAATGGTCCGAAGAAGCTGACAAAGCCTTCGAAGACTTAAAGGCTTATATCTCAAATCCTCCAGTATTGGTTTCGCCTTTAGAAGGTGAACCTTTACTAGTTTACTTAGCAGCAACGCCAAATGTGGTCAGCGCAGTATTTATTGCAGAAAGAGGAGGGTTCCAACGACCCATCTACTATGTAAGCGAGGTCTTACATGGACCGAAGGAGAGATACCCTGAGGTCCAAAAACTAATTTATGCTCTTCTGATGACTTCTAGAAAACTGAGACATTATTTTCAATCTCACAAAATCACAGTACCTTCGTCTTTTCCTCTTGGAAATATACTCAATAATCAAGAAGTAACAGGCCGCATAGCCAAATGGGCAGTAGAACTTGGAGAATTCGATCTTCATTTTACTGCCTGAACAACCATAAAAAGCCAAGTCCTGGCTGACTTTGTGGCTGAATGGAAGAACATCGAGGATCAACCTCAAGAAAGTCCAAGGCCGGACGATCATTGGACACTGTACTTTGATGGCTCCCGCGAGCTTAAAGGCTCGGGGGCTAGGGTTTTGTTGATAACACCACAAGGTGATCAACTCCAATATGTCATACAGTTTCTGTTCTCTGCCACTAACAATGTGGCAGAGTATGAAGGACTTCTAGCCAGGCTTCGAGCAACCAAATCCCTTGGAGTCCGTCAGCTTTTGGCGAAGGGAGATTCGCAATTAGTCGTAAACCAGGTATCAAAAGAATACAGCTATTCCAATGAGATAATGGCTCAGTACCTGGGTGAAGTGAGGAAGTTGGAAAAACACTTCAAGGACTTCGAAGTCCAACATATACCGCACAAGGGAAACTCCTTAGCGGACCAGTTATCAAAATCGGGTTCCTCACGAGCGCCTGTTCCAACAGGCGTTTTTCTCGAATACCTTACAAAACCTTCAATAGAAACAGGTTCAACCACCTCAGAGGTCGGGGTCATCGCGCAAGATGCGGAGTGGATAAAACCATTGACCACTTATCTCGCATCAGGGACATTGCCCGATGATCCTCAACAGAAGGATAGGTTAATTCGAAGAGCACGTATGTACAAGCTGGTCAAGGGATCATTGTACAGGAAGGTAGCACATGGTATTCTTATGCTTTGCATATCCCAAGACTTTGGGATAAAATTACTAAAAGAAATCAATGGGGGCTTGTGTGGTACACATACATCCTATAGAACAATAGTTGGTAAAGCTTTTCGGCATGGCTATTACTGGCCCACCACTTTACAAGATGCCATGCACCTTGTTAAGACCTGTGAGCAATATCAGTTCCATGCCAGACAAGTGCACCAACCATCTTATCAATTACATACCATTCCCTTGTCATGGCCTTTTTCGACTTGGAGCATTGATATAGTTGGACCACTACCGCAAGCACCCAATGTGTATAAATTCTTGTTTGTGGCCATTGATACATCCACTAAGTGGATGAAGCTGAGCCAGTCGTTCATATAACGGCTGTAGTAGCAAAGAAATTCCGTGTGCGAAACATTGTTACAAGATTTGGAGCTTCCAGTTGTCTTATCATAGACAATGGGAGCCAATTTATCAGTGATGTGTTTCGGGATTATTGTGATAAAATTGGCACTAAAATTTGCTTTGCTTCCATGGCACATCGACAGAGTAATGGAGCAGTAGAAAGGGCCAATGGTCAGATTATGCATGGTATTAAAAAGAGAGTTTTTAATCGCCTTAAAGCATGCTAAAAAAATTGGACGGAAGAACTTTTTTCTGTTTTATGGACATTGCGTACTACGACCAGCAGAGCAACTGGAGAAACACCATTCGCACTAGTCTACGGTGCAGAAGCGGTGCTACCTAGTGAGATTCAACTAGGTTACACACGTATAGACCTCCTAGATCAAATAAATCAGGGAGATTTATGTGAAGATTGCGTCAATATGCTAGAAGAAAGACGTGATCGTGTACTATTGAAATCGGTTACCTATCTGCAAGGGCCGAGACACTACTTTAATGGAAGGGTTCGTCCAAGAACACTTCATGTGGGAGACTTGGTCCTGAGACGCATTCAAAACCAAACCAACTTGAACAGGTTGTCCTCCAGATGGAAGGGTCCATATACTGTAGTCTCTATCACTAGGCCAAGATCAGTTAGATTAGCTCTGGAAGATGGTCGTGTTTTATCTAACACATGGAACATTGAACATCTTCGAAAATTTTATGTATAAGTATCTTTTTTCTATTTTATATAAGTTCAGTTGTTATTTTTATTAATATATTGAATTTTTTCAGCATAAATATTTTCATATTATTTCACATACATGATCACTATTTTTTAAGTGCCTACGGTTGATCAATTTCGCTCATGGATCATAGTGTCTTTACTCATCAGATGACCATCGGTATACATTTAGGAAATGACAACTGTCTGAGACCTCTTATGTAAGCCAATTCTTAATGCATGAGAGCTCAACAGTTTGACTTCATCTTCCTGAATACACACTGATTCAGATAATTGGTTTTATAATAGATATACTGATCTTAGCACAATTGTTCGTCCGAAACACTTCTCCCATTGTCGGACACAGTGTTCCAAGCGGGGGGCTACATATAGTAAAATATATGACTTTCAATTTGCAAAAAATTAATTTGCAAGACAAAGTCAGTTAATCTTCGATAAATAATCACAATTATCATACACACAATCTTTTCATTATCTCATATAATTTAAAACAAAATATTTGTATCATTGTAACATCCCAATTTTCAGAGCTTTAAAAATCTTTTAAATAGTTGTAGTAAGAAAATTCACCATTTGGATTTATTTGAATTTAATTTAAAAGCTTAATATTGGACTTTGAGCAACAAAACAATTTAATATGATTAAATTCAACATGAACAATGGTCAAAACTATTTTATTTGGATTCTGTGAGCTTGGATATATTTTCTAGAATTTTCTGGAATTTTTCCAAGTTCATTTGCTATTTTCCATTGCTTATTTGGATTTCGCTATTTTCTAAAAGGAAAAGCTAATTAAAATCTCCTAACAAGACTTGGGCCCGATCATTTGTGCGGCCCAACCCTTCTCGCCGTTGGATCAACGACGGACGCTGGATCTCAGCAAGGCTCTCTCTCTCTCACACGCTCACATTACTCACCGTTGGATCGCAAAGCGAACGCCCAGATCTTGAGGGCGATTGGAGCGGTCCGAACATCACAATGCATTTGGGCGTGCGATCAAGTTTGGGCGGCCCGATGGAGTTGTCTTGTGCGGGTGGTCCGAACGTTCCTTCGATTGTGGGGCGTCCGATCTAAAGCGACGACAGATCTTAACCCTCGGCGAAGCGCCGCCCTCTCTCTCGGCGTGTGGGCCGCCATAGGTCATCGTCTCCGACACGTCTCTTCCTCGCGACTCGCGGCCGGTCCGTCATTGCCGCTTTCTAGAAGCTCGCCCGCGGTCGTTTCTGCTAACAAAAACCCCCAGATTTCCGCACCAAACTTCATCGTTATCTCTTCCGCCCTGACTCCGTTTGAATTTGAAATTCAAACTCGTCTCTATCCTGTTTATCTCGTGCGATCATTTCGGGCAGTTTAACCCGCCGTCAGCACGCCATCTCAAGCTCGCTCTGTGCCTATAAAAGGACCCCCCTGCTTTGCCTTCGCCCCCTTTCCAAAACCCCTCGCTCAATTCCACCCGAGAGCCTCCACATCGCCGCCGATTCGAGCTTTAAGGAACCTCGCCGCCGGTGAGATTTCTTCGATTGCGCCGCCATCGTAGCCGCCGCGTCATCGTGGAGCACGTCATCGGGATCACCATCACCTCCTCTACCTCCCGGACCCTTCCCCGACGCCAATTACTCACCGGAGCTCTCGTCCGATACAACCCGAGCTGCTTCGCCGCTCCGACCTCGCCGCCGGCCACCACATTCGTCCTCGACCACCTGCACTGCACCACGAGGTTCGCAATAACGCTTGACTACACACCCATACCGCCCCACCTCGCGGCGATCATCAGAGGCGGCGACCATCGGGTCGAGAGCGCGCAAGCCGCCACCACGTCGGCCGCCACCTCACCTCGTACTGCGTGGCATCCAAAGTGGCGCCAGTGTCACCGCCACGTGGCGCCACGTGGCGATCGAGCCGCCCAGATCCAAAGGCTCGGTGGACTTAGTTCACCGTGAGCCGTGCCTCTGACATGTGGGTCCCACATGTCAGATTTTATTTTATTCTTTTAATTCCTGAAATCCTCACGACGCCAAACATTGCGCAATAATCCGGGTTTTTCTTTTAAGAAATAATTCAGGAAATTCGCATAAATCATTTCTAGGGTTTTTCTTTAGGTTCAAACATCCAAACCTCATAACTTTTGCATCCTAACTCCAAATTAGCCCATTCAAATTTCTAAATTCGTCTAAAATCAAGATCTACCTAATGGAGATTTTTATTTATTTTTTTAGAGTTGTTTTGCCTCTGTTACTTATTTATTTATTTTGTTTTTGTGCTTCATTTGCGAGTAGACTTTGACGCTGTTGGAAGAGTTGAAGAAGAAGGAGCTTTCCAAGACCAGGACCAGCACATAAACTTATTCCAAGGCAAGCTATACCCTTGACCATTTTGCTTCCCAGTTTGATAAAAGTATTTTAATTCAAATTACTGCATCTTAATTCAAGTATTTATTTAAATGTTTTGGGTGTAGTAGTTAATTCCAAATTGTTATGCCTCCTTGTGTAATTATTATGCCCGATCCTTTGTCACCCTAGTTGATATTTAGTTGGTAAATATTGTAGCACCAACGTGGGTTGGCTCGTCTGAGTAGATTGCTTAGCCATGCCACGAATCACTTATTCATGTGAGGCGCAATTATTAATCTAACTAAGTGAATATGCAATCTCATAATAATCTGTGTGTACTATGTGTCTTTGTGGCATGTGTTGCACTTAAATCAATAGGGTGGTAAAGAGGATTTGGGTGAGGCAAGGGGTGGATCTTGTGTGATATGGTGGGTCGTGTGTGCATGGGCTTATTAAGCTATGTGCTATTTTGGTGGAGCTGTGTGCATGGGCTTTATAAGTTGTGTGCATAGGGATTTGTAGTTAACATGTGGTAGTCTTGCCTTGGTCAATTAAGGACCTCACCATGTGCGCCATTGAATCGAGCCCCATCTCATGCGACCACATGCCTGTTATGGACCTGCCTAGCATAGTAAGATGAATTTCTCAAATGCTTTGTTATGATTAGTGCTAGCTACACTAGTTATATCTTGTGGGTAAAGTGTACAAACTATGCAGTGTAATTTAAACTATTGAATAGCAGCGTCATGATCATGGACAATGCTAGGGATTTCACACTAGGGTAGATTTTATTAAAGCGTGTGGGAAGGGAGCTATGTGATTAAATCATCTAGCTATGTGAATAACCTGTTAGGCTGTGTATGTCTTTGTGAAATCAATTGTTAAAATTATTATTATCTATTTGTTTTACCTGTTTTCAATCTATTATTCGTATTCAACTGCAAACATTGCCTTTCTGCAAAAGAACCACAGAATGCCTTTCTCTTGTAAAATGCCAGCATGTTATATTGCATTTCTGTGGTGTGGCTTGCGAGTACGGTGTGTACTCACGCTTGTTTTGACGAATCAAGCAGAAGAGGAGGAGTCTTCACCAGCTTTCGAGGACGAGTTTATCGAAGGTGCCTGATTGCGAGGTCTTGATCCTAGTCGGTTGCCTATGGTGAATCGATGGGGTGCCACTACCGTTTTTGTTTCCGCTACTTTATTTCTCTGTTAGCCCTGCGTGGCTTGAATAAATGTAAACTCGACCGTAAGGTCAAACCATTATTTATTAATCAAACTATCGTTTATGCTATTATTCGCTTGTGTGGATCGATATCCACCTTTGTTAACACTGTGTGCACTAGCGTGATCCTGGACTAGTGCATTACACACAGAGGGTCCCAAAGTGTAATTTTGGGTCTCGACAGAGGTGGTATCAGAGCCATACTGACTGTAGGTCTAGACCTTAGTTAGATCGGCCGCTTAAGTGTCCAAATTATTTTCTAAAAGAAAATTAACCTGCAAGACTAAATGAATTGCTTAACTCCCCTCATATCTCTCTTGACTCATCTATTGCTATAATCTCTCCTCTTCCCACTGTTTAAACTTGGTTCTTACCTCTTGACTGCCTGGACAGATGCCGTACCTTTAGACCTTCGGAGATCGCAACGGAGGACTTGCCGCAGAGCTGTGGAAGCTGCTGCAGACACTCGGAGGCTTTGACTGCCCATTGTACCGTGGCAGCGAGTACATAGTCAATGGACGAGATTGTGGTTTGGTCTGCCGCCTGACGGTCTACGCTCGGAGGAACACCAGAGGCAGCCAGCCTTTGGACATCTCAGTCCGGAGGATCACCTTCACGCAGGGAATCCAGGAGTCGTCACGCCTGGCCATACTCCGAGTCTGCCACATCTACGCGGGAGAACTACAGAACACTATCTTCCGCTACCATCCCAGAGCTGCTTCAGGGGAACTATCTGCGCGCTTTCCGTCTACAACCGGGGAAGGCAATGCTACAGTGGTGCATCTTGCACAGTTCGCAGCTGCTCAGGAGGAGTCGCTGGAGATGGCCGCCACCGAGCTGAGGTGCGCCTATCAGGCCTGGAAAGAAGCCGAGGAAAGGATCGCCGTTTTAGAGCAAGCTCTTTACGGTCAACATGAGATCGAGGATGATCAAGAGGAAGATCCGGAGGAACCAGAAGCACCAGAAGAGATTCCAGAGGAGCCAGCAGAGGTTGCACAACTAGAGGGACTAGCAGAGCCTGCACAACCGGAGGAGCCAGCTGTACCTGCACCCAGCACGCCTGCCCCCGCTACATCAGTCCCGGGACATCAGAACCAGTTCGTGAGGATGCCAGCTCACTTCAGAGTCTACACCAGGCAGAAGCGCCGCCATGGCTTTGGAGGCTTTCTCGAGGAGTAGTTCGTCTAAGTTCAGATTTAGTCGAGCTTAGCCATTTCCCTTTTTGAGTCATACAGAGGCGTGTAGCTTGTGTGCTTAGGTTCGCTTGAGTTTTTCTGTGTGCAAATATGAGCTGCAAAGGCCCTTAGGTATTTGTTGCAGCCATGCTATTAAGCTATTAATAAAGGTTATTTCATTTGAGTTTATTGAGCTGTGTTTGTTGGGTTTAATCTATCCCCCTGTTTAGTTCTTAACTCATCTTGTGCTTGCTACCTTATCTAACCTATGGAACTTCACTAGATGGTTCAGACCCGTCACACTGCTGCAAGTGGATCCGGCACCCCAGTGTCCGAAGAGAATGATCAACTCCCCGTGGGGATAGTGCCACCCCAAGCACCACCTCTTGACTTGCAGAACTTTGGAGCCTTTATGGCAGCACAAACTCAGATGATGTATACAATGATGAACCAGATGCAGGCCATGAACAACAACAACAACAACAACATCATCAACAACAATCGTCAGGGAGGAGCCCCCGTCGCCCAGGGTCATCAGGGACCATCCAAGTTGGCTGAATTCATGAGGACTCGTCCGCCAACTTTCTCTGGCCATGTCTCGCCAGTGGAAGCTTATGATTGGCTTCGCGTGATTGAGAGGAAGCTGCTGATCACCCAATGCAGCGATCACGAGAAAGTTTTATATGCCACTCATCAGATGGAAGGCATAGCTGCTGAGTGGTGGGAGAACTTCTGCGCAGCGCATGAAGCACCACAGAATATCACCTGGGAAGAATTTTTCGCAGCCTTCCGCCAGTATCATGTACCTGAAGGGATTATGGAGCTGAAGAAAGATGAGTTCCGTGCTCTTAAGCAAGGAGCTATGTCAGTGACTGATTACCTGAATAAGTTTTCTCAGTTAGCTTGTTATGCTGCAGAGGACGTCGCTACTGACAAGGCTCGTCAGAGCCGTTTCTTGAAGGGATTGAACTCAGGACTACAGGTCAATCTGCTTGCCCACACCTTCCCGGATTTCCAGGAGTTGATTATCAAGGCGTTGGTCATGGAGGACAAACGCAAGGAACTAGAGGATCACCGCAAGCGTAGGATGATTCAGCAGGGAAGCCACCAGCCACAACAGCAGAGGGCAAGGATAGTGCCACAGCAGTTTAATCGTTTTCAGTCGCAGAGTTCTTTCAGGACTCCTGCACCGCCTTCAGTACCTCGCCCTTTTGTTCAGAATCCTCGCAACCCTACACCAGTCAACCCCACCCCAGGGAACAATAGCCGGCAGAGTGAAACCAGAGTGTGTTACAATTGCCGTCAGCCAGGTCACTTCGCCAATCAGTGTCAGCAGAAGGGAACTATCACTCCAGTCCGCTTCAACCTCGGAGCAACACCTGCCAAGACCCCAGTGCAGAGCAACCAAGGAGTTTCTCAGGGAACCAATGAACCAGGAGGAACACCTCAGTCAGTTGTCAGAGGTCGTGTTAACCACGTCACTTTGGAAGGAGCCCAGGAAGCACCAGACGTCGTACTGGGTAAGTTCTTAGTAAATTCAGTACCTGCATCCGTTCTATTTGATTCTGGAGCTTCGCATTCGTTTGTTTCTGGAAATTTTGCAACTAAGAATAAGTTGGAAATTATGCCTCTTAAGCGTACTCTGTTAGTCCAGTCGCCTAGAGCAGAGCTAAGTTCTAATATGGGTTGTTTAGGGGCTAAGTTACTCATAGCTGGAGTTGAGTTTCTAGATAACCTAGTTATTCTAGACACCCAAACCATAGATGTCATCCTTGGCATGGATCGGTTAACCAAGCACAAAGCCGTGCTAGATTGTGGCCGAAGAGCCGTTATAATCGAGGATACCAAAGGAAACAAAGTGGAGTTTCTAGCTACCTCAGTGCGTAATGGACATCTGCTAGTCAATAGCCTGAAGGCCGTCGCTTTGGAAGACGTGCCCGTTGTCCGAGAGTATCCAGATGTGTTTCCAGAAGAATTACCAGGAATGCCACCGGATCGTGACATCGAGTTTGTCATCGATCTAGTGTCAGGAACAGCACCCATCTCGAAGAGACCTTATCGGATGCCAGCCGATGAGTTGGTAGAAATGAAGAAGCAAATAGAAGAACTTTTGGAAAAAGGCTTTGTGAGGCCTAGCTCGTCGCCATAGGGAGCGCCAGTCCTGTTCGTCAAAAAGAAGGATGGAAGCATGAGAATGTGCATCGACTACCGGTCTCTCAATGAAGTCACCATCAAGAATAAATACCCATTGCCGGGATAGATGATCTGCTTGACCGGATGAAAGGAGCCGAGTGTTCTCAAGATCGTCTGCGATCGAGTTAACACCATTGAAGATTTGCCCCAAGGATATACCTAAGACCGCTTTCTCAACGCGGTATGGACATTATGAGTTCTTAGTCATGTCCTTTGGTCTGACTAATGCCCCTGCCTATTTCATGAACATGATGAATAAGGTATTCATGGAATATTTGGACAAGTTTGTAGTTGTATTCATCGATGATATTTTGGTTTACTCCAAGTCGAAAGAAGAACATGTTGAACATTTGAGATTAATCCTAGAAAAGCTCAGAGAGCATCAGTTGTATGCTAAATTTAGCAAGTGTGATTTCTGGAAAAAAGAAGTGGATTTTCTTGGTCATGTGATGACAGCTGCAGGAGTAGCAGTTGACCCCAGTAAAGTTAAAGCAGTATTACATTGGGAAATGTTTCAAGACCGCTACTCGATTCGCAGCTTGGGATTAGCGAGGATATTATCGCCGTTTCATTGAAGGATTCTCATCAATTGCTAAACCTCTTACGCAATTGTTGAAGAAAGAGAAAAAATTTACTTGGACCCCAGCTTGTGAAGAAAGTTTCCAAGAATTGAAGAAGCATTTGACTTCAGCCCCAGTGCTGATTTTGCCGGATATTCGCAAGGATTTTGATATCTATTGTGACGCTTCGCGTCAAGGATTAGGATGTGTCCTGATGCAAGAAGAAAGAGCAGTCGCCTATGCGTCAAGGCAGTTAAGGCCTCACGAAGAGAATTATCCTACCCACGATCTGGAATTAGATGCAGTAGTGCATGCTTTGAATATTTGGCGTCATTACCTCATCGGTAATCGCTGCGAGATATATACGGATCATAAGAGCTTGAAATACATTTTCACCCAGTCAGATCTGAATATGAGGCAGAGAAGATGGCTAGAATTGATAAAGGATTATAATCTCGGAATCCATTACCATCCTGGTAAAGCCAATGTCATTGCCGACGCTTTGAGCCGTAAGAGCCACTGCAATGCTTTGGAAGTAAAAGAGCTTTGTTCAGAACTTCAAGAGGAATTCCAGAAGCTGAAGCTAGAAGTGGTATCCGATGGATTTGTGGCTAGTCTGGAAGTGCAGTCTACTTTGGAGAAACAGATTCGCGAGGCCCAGCCAAAGGATTCAGAGTTTGCAGACATCAAGAAGAAGATGGCAGAAGGGAAGTTCAAAGAATTCATGGTGGATGAACAAGATATACTGTGGATCAGTGGACGTATCTGCGTACCAGATGTTGATGGGCTGAGACAGCTAATTTTAAAGGAGGCCCATGACTCAAAGTATTCGATTCACCCTGGTAGTACTAAGATGTATCAGGATGTTAAGAATAAGTTTTGGTGGCCAAACCTGAAGCGAGACGTCGCAGAGTTCGTTGCCTTGTGTGACGTATGTCAGAAGCTTAAGGCAGAGCATCGAGACCATGAGGTCTGTTGCGGTAAACCGCCAAGATTCCAGAGTGGAAGTGGGAAGAAATCGGGATGGATTTCATTAACGGATACCCAAGACTCAATCGGGTTATGATTCGATTTGGGTAATAGTGGATCGTCGACTAAAATTTCTCGCCGGTCAAAACTACATTACTCAGAGATCGTCCGCAGAGCTATATATGTCAAGGATTGTCGGTTTGCATGGTGTGCCCAAGAAAATAGTGTCGATCGAGGATCTCGGTTCACCTCCGTTTTGGCGAGTTTGCGTGAAGCCTTAGGGACTCATCGAATTTCAAGATCGCATATCATCCCCTGCATGATGGATGATCGAAAGAGTCAATCAGATATTGGAGGATATGTTGAGAGCCTGTGCTCTAGCAAATGCTACCCGTTGGGATAAGAGTTTACCATATGCAGAATTCTTGCACAACAACAGTTTTCAAGCTAGTCTGCAAATGTCGCCGTTTGAAGCTTTGTATGGTCGTGCCTGCAGAATCCCGTTGAACTGGTCAGAAACTGTTGAACGTACAGTCTTTGGTCCGGATATTATTCAAGAAGCAGAAGAGCAAGTGGCTATGATCCGAGAGAGACTAAAGATAGCTCAGTCGAGGCAGAAGAATTATGCTGATAATCGTCGTCGTGATCTCAGTTTCGAGCCAGAGGATTTTGTCTATCTTCGAGTTACGCCCCTCAGAGGTGTGAAGAGGTTCCATGAGAAAGGAAAGCTTGCCCCTCGGTATGTTGGTCCGTTCAAGATTTTGAATCGCCGTGGAGAAGTAGCTTACCAGTTGGAGTTGCCGCAGTCGCTAGCGGGAGTACATGATGTCTTTCATGTCTCTCGCTTGAAGAAGTGTCTTCACGTGCGGAAGAACAAGCCACTGAGTCAATTGAACTAAAGGAAGACCTCACCTACAAAGAGCGGCGGTCAACATTCTCGATGTCGCAGAGCGTCGGACGAAGCAAAGAAGATTCGTTTTTGCAAAGTGCGATGGAGCCACCATTCAGAAGGTGAAGCAACGTGGGAGCATGAAGAAGAGTTGAAAGCCGAGTTCCCCAGCCTTTTCTCCAGCTAGCCTGAATCTCGGGGTCGAGATTCCTTTAAGGGGGGGGGGAGGTTTGTAACATCCCAATTTTCAGAGCTTTAAAAATATTTTAAATAGTTGTAGTAAGAAAATTCACCATTTGGATTTATTTGAATTTAATTTAAAAGCTTAATATTGGACTTTGAGTAACAAAATAATTTAATATGATTAAAGTCAACATGAACAATGGTCAAAACTATTTTATTTGGATTCTGTGAGCTTGGATATATTTTCTAGAATTTTCTGGAATTTTTCCAAGTTCATTTGCTATTTTCCATTGCTTATTTGGATTTACGCTATTTTCTAAAAAGGAAAAGCTAATTAAAATCTCCTAACAAGATTTGGGCCTAAACCCTCTCTCTCCTGTTCGGCCCGATCATTTGCAAACCAACCCTTCCTCGCCGTTGGATCGGCGACGACGCTTGATCTCAGCAGCGCATCTCTCTCTCACGTGCTCACATTACTCCACCGTTGGATCGCAAACGAACGTCTAGATCTTGAGGGCCGATTGGAGCGGTCCGAACATCACAATGCATTTGGGCCGTGCGATCAAGTTTGGACGGCCCGATGGAGTTGTATTGTGCGGGTGGTCCGAACGTTCCCTTCGATTGTGGGCCGTCCGATCTAAAGCGGACGACCAGATCTTAGCCCTCACGCGAGCGCCTCGCCCTCTCTCTCTGACGCGTGGGCCCGCTACAGGGTCGTCGTCTCTGACACGGTCTCTTCCTCACGCGACTCCATGACCGTGTCCGCCATTGCCGCTTTCTAGAAGCTCCGCCCGCGGTCGTTTCTGCTAACAAAAACCCCCAGATTTCCGCACCAAACTTCATCGTTATCTCTTCCGCACCGACTCCGTTTGAATTTGAAATTCAAACTCGTCTCTATCCCGTTTATCTCGTGCGATCGTTTCGGGCAGTTTAACCCGCCGTCGGCACACCATCTCAAGCTCGCTCTGTGCCTATAAAAGGACCCCCCCTGCTTCGCCTTCGCCCCCTTTCCAAAACCCCTCGCTCAATTCCACCCGAGAGCCTCCACATCGCCGCCGATTCGAGCTTTAAGGAACCTCGCCGCCAGTGAGATTTCTTCGATTGCGCCGCCACCGTAGCCGCCGCGTCGTCGTGGAGCACGTCATCGGGATCGCCATCACCTCCTCTACCTCCCGGACCCTTCCCCGACGCCAATTACTCACCGGAGCTCCCGTCCGACACAACCCGAGCTGCTCCGCCGCTCCAACCTCGCCGCCGGCCACCACAGTCGTCCTCGACCAACCGGACCTGCACCCTGAGGTTCGTAATAACGCCAGCTACACACCCATATGACCCACCCTCGCCGGCGATCACTGTAGCGCCGGTGACCATTGGGTCCAGAGCGCTGCCGCGTTGCCGCCAGCCACGTCAGCCGCCACCTCACCTCTGTGCCTGCGTGGCATCCAAAGTGCCTCCGTATCAGCCGCCACGTGAGCACCCACGTGGCAGTCCAGGCCAGCCCAGATCCAAAGGCTCGGTGGACTTAGTCCACCGTGAGCCGTGCCTCTGGCATGTGGGTTCCACATGTCAGATGTTATTTTATTCTTTTAATTCTTGAAATCCTCACGACGCCAAAGATTACCCAATAATCCGGGTTTTTCTTTTAAGAAATAATTCAGGAAATTCGCATAAATCATTTCTAGGGTTTTTCTTTAGGTTCAAACTTCCAAACCTCATAACTTTGGCATCCTAACTCCAAATCAGCCCATTCAAATTTCTAAATTCGTCTAAAATCAAGATCTACCTAATGGAGATTTTTATTTATTTTTTTGGAGTTGTTTTGCCTCTGTTATTTATTTATTTTGTTTTTATGCTTCGTTTATGAGTAGACTTTGATTTGTTGGAAGAGTTGAAGAAGAAGGAGCTTTCAAGACCAGGACCAGACATAAACTTATTCCAAGGCAAGCTATACCCTTGACCATTTTGCTTCCCAGTTTGATAAAGTATTTTAATTCAAATTATCGCATCTTAATTCAAGTATTTATTTAAATGTTTTGGGTGTAGTAGTTAATTCCAAATTGTTATGCCTCCCTTGTGTAATTATTATGCCCCGATCCTTTGTCACCCTAGTTGATATTTAGTTGGTAATATTATAGCACCAACGTGGGTTGGCTAGTACGAGTAGATTGCTTAGCCATGCCACGAATCACTTATTCATGTGAGGCGCAATTATTAATCGACTAAGTGAATATGCAATCTCATAATAATCTGTGTGTACTATGTGTCTTTGTGGCATGTGTTGCACTTAAATCAACAGGGTGGTAAAGAGGATTTGGACCGAGGCAAGGGGTGAATCTTGTGTGATATGGTGAAATTTGTGTGCATGGGCTTATTAAGCTATGTGCTATTTTTGGTGGAGTGTGTGCATGGGCTTTATAATTTGTGTGCATAGGGATTTGTAGTTTACATGTGGTAGTCTTGCCTTGGTCAATTAAGGACCTCACCATGTGCGCCATTGAACTGTGCCCCATCTGTACGACCACATGCCTGTTATGGGACTGGCCTAGCATAGTAAGATGAATTTCTAAAATGCTTTGTTATGATTAGTGCTAGCTACACTAGTTATATCTTGTGGGTAAAGTGTACAAACTATGCAGAGTGTAATTTAAACTATTGAATAGCGCGTCATGATCATGGACAATGCTCGGGATTTCACACTAGGGGTAGATTTTATTAAAGCGTGTGGGAAGGAGCTATGTGATTAAATCATCTAGCTATGTGAATAACCTGTTAGGCTGTGTGTGTCTTTGTGAAATCAATTGTTAAAATTATTATTATCTATTTGTTTTACCTGTTTTCAATCTATTATTGGTATTCAACTGCAAACATTGCCTTTCTGCAAAAGAACCACAGAATGCCTTTCTCTTGTAAAATGCCAGCATGTTATATTGCATTTCTGTGGTGTGGCTTGCGAGTACGGTGTGTACTCACGCTTGTTTTGACGAATCAAGCAGAAGAGGAGGAGTCTTCACCAGCTTTCGAGGACGAGTTTATCGAAGGTGCTTGATTGCGAGGTCTTGATCCTAGTCGGTTGCCTGTGGTGAATCGATGGGGTGCCACTACCGTTTTTGTTTCCGCTGCTTTATTTCTCTGTTAGCCCTGCGTGGCTTGAATAAATGTAAACTCGACCGTAAGGTCAAACCATTATTTATTAATCAAACTATCGTTTATGCTATTATTCGCTTGTGTGGATCGATATCCACCTTTGTTAACACTGTGTGCACTAGCGTGATCCTGGACTAGTGCATTACACACAGAGGGTCCCGAAGTGTAATTTTGGGTCCCGACAATCATTACAATGTCACTTTTGAACACTTGAGCTAGGAGTGCTTGAGGGAAGAGCAGGAGCACTAGCTTCTATGTTCCTTATGATCTCTGCCACCACTGGTGTGATCTTGGCTTGAGCAGCATTACCTTCGTCAAAGATTGATATATAGTATTCTTCATAACATGTATGTATTTTTGAATATATTTAATTTGAGTATAGATATCATTTCTAAGTTCATCCAAGGTCATCTTGGTCGCAAGAGGAGTTATCGGAGCCTTCAGATGTTCTGCGATCTCTCGTAGAGAAGCTGAAATCTGAGAAAAGCTGTTTCCTGTAACTGTGGTAATTTTCTTGCCAGCCTTCAGTAAGGTTTCCACCTTCTTTTCAAGCCCTTGTACGGCAATAAGACTCCGTCTTTCCACTTCCTTCAAGTCTTGAATCTGAAGATCTTTATTAGAAGAGGTCTTCTGAAGATCCTTTTTTGCCTTTTTTAGTTCTGAGAAAGAACAGAAAAAGAGAATAAAACTCATGCATGGCATATAATAAATCAAATGCTCTATAAGAACAAAGGGAGGTCATTTACCTTCTTTTTCCTTAAGGAATATCTTGTTCTGTTCAAAGAGATCATGACTTTCTTTAGATTGTCTATTCAAGATCTCTTGTAACTTCTTATTCTTCTAGGTCAAGAGGCAGATCTCTTCGGTCTTCTCTACTATGACCACCACACTCTCTCTAGATCTTTTTTCTACCTCAAATAATTTTAATCCGAGAGCTTGAAATGCAGACTCAGCATTTTCTTGTCCTGCTTTCGCCAGTAAACACTCCCTGTGAAGTAAATAAAGGCATAAGTTATTTATTTAAATTAGAATCTTACGATTAAATAATAACTTTTTGTACTTCTCTTTTTCCTCTGCGAAAGTTTTGATCTCCTCCACCATATCAATATTAACTCTCCAGCATCTTTTGACAGATGTCATGAGGTCCTGGAGATCTTTCTTCTCGGTTCTGGGGGGTGAACGTTCTAGAGGAATCTCATCCTCAGGTTGATCTAGTTGAACCAGACGAAAAACTCCTCTAGCTAGATCAATACTGGTACTCTGCGGCTCCTAAGACATTCTATGAGCTAGGTTCTATACTGATAAATTTAAAGAAAGATTATCAGGATACAAATCTTACCAAGGTATGATCACCTTCATCTTGAGTTTCGATGGTCTCATGGACCGCCTCCTCTGAACAGATGGTCTCACGGACCACCTCCTCAGAATGACTGGTCTCACGGACCACCTCCTCAGAGCGGCTGGTCTCGTGGATCACCTCTTCTATTCGATCCTCTTGAGAAGACCTCTCCGTCTAGACCTCCACGTCCAGCGGTGCTCCTTGGGACATCCCAGCAGTTTTCTCCAAGACGTCTAGGACCACTTCCTCAGTAGTCCTAGGAGGTCATTCCATTAGCAGAATTTCTTCTGCCAGGAATTCCTCTGTCGCCAATACAATTGGTGGCGAATATTGTTCTTGAGCAGTTAGTTGACCTCTTTCCGGGTCTGACGGCAGATCAAGGCTAAAAGAGAAAAGAAGAGGTTAATCATTTTTAAACCAAAATTATAAAGGTATAATCGAAGAACTTACTCGATCTCAAAGCTGCTTTCTCTAAGGAGCGACATAAAGTCCTCATTAACGGTAAAAGTGGGTCCTCACCACTACTCTGATGAGGAGGGAACTAAGGCCAGGGTGGTCCTTGGCCTTGGAACCTTCTGAAGAGGGACCTCCTCTTCTGATTCTTCTGATGATCCTTCACCTTGAACCACCCCAGCCAAGAAAGTTGATATAGAAAACATTGGCTGGGGGTTAGAGACATATCGGGAAATGGAAGTCTTAACTTTTGTTTTCAATACCTCTCGGGTGGAAGATCTTGGAAGAGTGGGAGCTGAGGCAAGAGGTCTTGGAGAAGCTAAGGTTGAAGCAGGTATGTGTTTTGTCTTCTTTGGCACAACAAGAGGTTTGGCAGTAATCCTTGCACTCTTTGTCAAAGAAGGAGAAGAGCTCGCACCGACATCTGAGATGGGACGTTTCTTTGATGTCGTCTGTCCAGAAACATACAAATTAGACATGAGCAAATTCACTTCTTATGTCTAATTAATTTCTATGAATGCTTACCACTGTGCGATCTTTCCTAAGTGATAAAGTTGCTCCAATCAAGCTTGGAGGCTGATCCTCTATACTGATTGGTTCCTTTTCTAGAACCCGATCTTTTAACAGGACCGAGGTCCTAGCTAGGACCTCATCATTTGAGAGAGCTATAGTATAATAAAAAGTTACTTTACTTTAACTATGAAATTCAGTTCGAGTAAAAAGATAAGTAAAATGTTACCATTTTCAGGGACATCACAATTACAAGATAGTATTTCTTTCTTCTGAAGAGGGAAGATCTTGTTCTTGAGGAAGTCGTGAATGATCTTTTGTCCAGATAGACCTCCTTCAACCAGGTTGGTGATCACCAAGACCACTCTCTTCTCATCCACTTAAACTTGTAGCAGTTTGTATGCTCATCATGATAAACATGGCGATCAAATTGCCATGGATGCCCTAACAACAAGTGACAAACTAACATGGGCACCACATCGCAAACAATGATATCCTCATACTTGCCAATCTTGAAGTGCACCTTCACCTTATGACTGACTTTCACCTCGCCCACATCGCTCAACCACAGCACATGATAAAGATGAGGATGCGGTAAGTATTTTAAGCCCAATTTTGTGCACATCTCCTTGCTTATGACAACTTCCTCCATCAATTATGACTTTGCATACTTTACCGCCAACTGTAGCCCATGACTGAAACAAATTGCACCGCTGTGCGGTAGACTGGCTTTGTGACATGCTAAGTACACGAGGTGTGCACACTAGCATATGCTCTCCATCTGGCGACCCCAGCCTACAATCCATTCTCTCATCCTCTGTGGGATCTTCTGCAAAATCAGCAAATAGAGTAGTATCGTCCTCATCACTAGCTGATATATACCCATCATCAGTAAGTATCATAACTTTATTATTTGGGCATTCTTTCTGAAAATGACCAACCCCCTTGCACTTGTAGCATGTCAGATCATGTGAACGGCCTGTAGAACCCATCGAGGATACCATGCTAGCAGTGGGTGCCGGTGGTCGGTGTGCCGGTGGTGGCGTACTATCTGTCTTCTTTTGTGCTGAACTACGCGTCGCAGAATTGCCCCCGAATGGGGCAGACTTGCCCGGCTGTCCCGTGTTGTACGGTGGTGCCGTGCTCACTGAATAACGTTGCCGTGCAGCATACTTAGCAGCTCCAATTACCTGCTTCTCTACCTCACGTGCCTGATGCATCAACTCAACCATCTTGTTGTATTGATGATGATTAACGATCCGTCGAATAGCATAATTCACCCCAGCAAGAAAGCGAGCCATCGCTTGTTCCTCATTATCACGCACATCAGCATGTATGATAATCTTCTCCATCTCTTTATAATACTCATCAACTGATTTCAACCCCTGTCGCAACCCAATCAGCTTCTCATGTAGCGAGCGCTTGTAATGTGTAGGTACAAAGCGCGTGCGCATTTGTCATTTAAGCTTGTCCCATGCAACAACACGTGGCTCGTGTCGCTCCATACGCTATTGCACACAACGCTCCCACCATGTAGCAGCATATCCATCCAAAGCAGCAACGGCAAGATCCAACTTGTGCTGATCAGAATAGCGGTTCATGCGGAATAGCTTATCAACTTTCAGTTCCCATGCAAGATAAACCTCCACCTCTGTAGTACCCTCAAAGGATGTCATCGTGAACCTGGGCTTTGCAACAAGATCATCGGCGTCCTCATCGCGCCGATGATTACGTGCATACTAATTATGTTGACGGCGTGACAAATAGTCGTCGAACACGGGCTCATCGCCGTCATCGTTAGTGTGACAGTTGCCACGGCCTCCTCCATGGGAACTATAGTAGGCACCCCCAAAGGCGCCATCATGCGCACCTTCATAGGCGCCTTCGTGGACGCCATCGTTGGCGCCCAGGTAGGCACTGCCTCCTCCTGTGCCATTGCCACGGCCGCACCCTTGTGCAGGGGGACGCACCGCGACCTCAACAAACACACGGTGTTGTTGCGCCGCCTCGCCTACACGCGCCTATTCGTCGAATTATCATTGGCGTGGTTCATCCTCGCGATGCCGTCTAGTGGCAGCCTCCGCATCCATCTCGTCGCGTGGCTCGTACGGGAGGTGAACACTCCCCGCATCGCCACGTGTACCCAGCTGCATCGAAGCGGTGAGCTTGGCAATAGCGTCAAGCAGTACCTTGTGGTTGTTGTCAACGATCACGGACAGCTTCTGAAAATCTGTCCCCAGGCCGTCCAAGTTGTTTTGGACACGCCCAAGGTCGCCGCACACCTGGTCGACCTCAGCCCGGAACTCGTCCCGGAGCGTGGCACGAAGTGTAAGGTAGTGCATATTGGTGACCGGATCAGTAAGGTTGCTGTCCAGATCCTTATCCTACTCATTTATTGTTCTGAAACAAAGCAAGTTGCACCGTTCCGAAGTAAATTAAGAGCAGCAAAAATTTACGCTCGTAGCAACGAACGACCAACCAAGATTGTGCGAGCAAATATCAAGAACGACAGTCAATACGTGACACAGATGTTTTTGGTGGAGCTAGGTAAGGAAAACAACCTAACAAATTCATAATTTAAAGATTGTCGAGCTAGGTAGCAATCCAAACGAGACTCACAATGCCTAATTGTTGATCGATAAATATAAGTGATGAGTAGATATCAACACACGCACAACGATAATGGTACTATTGCAATCAAATGAATGAGCGATAAAAGAACAATTTTGTATGAAGGCGAACGCTCGTATTGCAATAGTTCAAGGAGAGATGCTAGCTAGTGCTCAAAAGTTGTATATGAGGGCACAAGATTGCTCCAAAAAAATGATGGTACGCGAACAATAGCGAATATTGTTCCTTTTTTTTCAACCAAGCACTTTTTTTTAACTCCCGGCCAAGCGCTACTACTCACCAATGCTGATTTTTTTTTGTTGAATGCCTGGCCAAGTGCTACTCACGGCCAAGCACTCACCAACCAGCTTCTTTTTTTTTCTTTTTTTTTGCGCTCTTTTTTTTGTGCACTCACAGCCCAGTACGAATCTACAAAACTGATTGTTTTTGTTGTTTGAACGCACAACCAATACAGTACACTACCGAACATGAACAACGCCGGTACATGAACAGTGCCTGGACATGAACAGTGCACGACCGTGAAGAGTATTCGGATGTGAACATTGCACGACCGTGAACAATACCAACCCAAAAGTTGGCGCCCAAAAATTCCTAGGAGCAGTCCCTCGAGCACAACAACAAGCTAGTCTCAATAGGTACAAAAGATTCATGAACAGACTGATGGGTTCATAAAGAAAACAACGTGCAATCCACTAGATATAAGCGATGTTTAGTTGCAAAAAAATAGGAATCAAGTACGAGCACAAAAAATTGTGGAAGGGGAAAACAAAAAGAGACGCGAACGGAACACGACCAGCAACTAAACACGATGAACGAGTGGATTAAGACCTAACAAAACACACTAAAAATACTGAATTAAACTACAGCGAAGATGAATTTTTTTTGTATGGCTTTTTCGGTGTATAGGACAAAAAAAAACAATCTACTAATATACGAGTAAAAAGAGATTCTACCGAGTGGCCTAGAATCTGATACCACGATGATATGGGGTGGCCCGATCTTCTCGAGTAGAACCGTAGATAAATAGTGCTTGACAACGAACACCACTCAGCTGTACACCACGCGCCAGTGCACGGACTTGCAGCTCTATTGATATTCGCCAACACGCACCAGGATGATCACCGCTGGACCACGAGCGGAGATCGCCAAGCCCTCAATTCCCAGCAGAAAAGCAAACTTGACCTTGTGACGTAGAACGAACAACGGATCGCCTAATTCTCTCTCAGAAATCCTCGCATGAATTTCTTGTAAGAAAGAACAAGCAAGAACTTGTGTTCTATTCTTTATCTCAAAAGTATGGTCTCCCTTTACAATGGGGGTCTACCCCTCAATATATAGTGTTGTCCTAAGAACTATTTGGCACTACTGTTCATGGTGGTTCTATTCATGCACCGGTTACTGTTCACATGCGGGTACTGTTCACGTCGTGGTCTTGGACTTCCTTCCTGGTTCCTCCAGATGGGCTTTGTGCTTGACCGCTTGGGCCTTGATCCCTCGCTTGGCCGCATGGACCTTGGCCCTCTCCTCTTTGGCCGAATGGGCCATAAGCTAGTGCCTTGAATTCTCATTTGATGGCCTTCCTTGGATGACGGCCGCATATCCTTGATCTCCGTCCATCGCTAAATCTTCAAACCTAAGCACAAGCAAAACACTATTTTTAGGTAGTATAAAATTCTCATTAAAATCAATGATATGTTCATTAAGGAGTAAGTTCACCTGAGTTTATAGTTTCTTGGCCTGTGCTGTTGTTATTGGTCCTGTCGGCAATTCGAGGCGTATATCATGAGCATTAGGTGGAGGAGAAGAAGGTATCGTAGGGATGCCCTCATCGCACCATCTACTCAAATTAAAGAAGTTTCAGAATAAGTGGTCTACGATAAAATAGAAATAGGAAAGGATAGAGAGTTTCTAAAGGGATGTTTCTTCTTCTTGCCCTTCTGGAGGTTATTTATAAACCAGTAACTTACGGTGGAATTAAATAAGCCAGATGGAAGTTTAATAGATAAGATTTTATTAGAGTTTGTTCCTAATAAATCAATGAAGACTGAAACATATCTGCCCCTTCGGGAATTGCTTTCATAAATATGATTAATACTCATGCTTCTTAAAGGAAATAGTTATTTATAACTCAAGTAAAACTATCTTCTTAACCAAGTTTAGTTCTAGTTAAAAACCTCTTCAAGTAAGTTATTTTCACTTGAAGTTGAGGGGCTAGCTGACGAGGGTTGTTGACTAGTCAAATATCCTGGTATATCTTTATTTACTTATTAATAGATAAGTTGGATTTTTACTGGGCCTGAGTTAGTCTTCTGGGTCCAAGATCAATCAAACAGTCGGAAGGTGGGCCTATAAAGTCTTTTCTTTGACCATCCCCGAAACTCTCTCCGGGACCTCCTTAGGACCTCCTCCAGGACCTCACCAAGACATCTCCAGGACCTCTCCCCCGTAGAGGATATCCTAGAGGGCGGTTACCCACGTGTGATTAATAATAGTTGCACGTGGAGATATCGGCTATAACGGTCATCACGAAGGGACGCAACGATTGGCATGATGAGACGCAACCCTTGGTGCGAAGAGGCACCACCGCAGTTAACTGCCGACTCTTGTAAAACTATAAATAGCCCGGCATGTGTGCCATTGTAACATAGATTCACATCTAAGCCCTAATCCACGTGTATTCACAGCCACTTTCCCTGTAATAAGAGGATACTCTTGGCAATACACATTCATCATTTCAAGTCCCTTGGCGAACAGATAGTAATCTCTATTTTTCTTTATTATATTCTTGTTTATCCATTCTGTGACCAGAGTCCCAGACGTCGACAGAGAATTTTATTGTTTGTCACCATAACAGAAAAATATCAACAATGCCTAGCACATGAAACTGGATAAGAAAACTAATAGGTTTTATTACCCTAGGCAGAGATTGAGCTTTGCAAGATCCTATCCTCTTCAAGTGTTTTTCTGATTTTGTTTTAAAGCTCACTTCTGTTATCTTCCTTTTACCTTCGCCATGCGACAGCTATTGCTTTCGATGACCAAAGAGCATCGCCTCCATTTGTCACTTTCCAAATTTCTTATTCCGTGAAAAAGAGGTCTACTCTATCATACAACTTGCTTTCGGTAATACTCTATTTTTTGTCTCCCTGTCAAAAAAACAATACAATTTTAATAGCATACTTTCCTATTTTTGCTACCTGTCCATGGAAAAAAATATGGTCGGCTTTCTCTGTTTTTCTAATAACATATTTAGATTATGCAGAACTCGGGGACAAAAATATTTAGAATCACGAAAAGATGTTGATTAAGTACCACCTAACCAGGAGCCGTATGTTTTTTTTAATGAGCATTCCTTCAATTTCTAGCTTTTTTAAGCTTCTGACCACATATTATGATCTTTTTATTTTTTTACTAGATAAACCATCTATAGAAAAATATGAATAGCCTGCTCTCATGTGTGATGGAAAAGCTATCGCTTTTGATGACCAAAGAGCATTGCCACCATTTGTCACTTTCCCAATTTCGTATTCTATGGAAAAGAAGTCTACTCTATCATACATCTTGCTTTCGGTAAGACACTATTGTTTTTGTCTCCCTGTCCAAAATACTAGAATTTTAATAACATACTTTCCTATTTTTGCTCCCTGTCCATGGAAAAAAATGGCAGGTGTCGGTGATCTAGAACCAATCTTACGTATGATTGTTTGATTCAGGGGCTCTCCTACACTAAAGCTATGTAGAGAATGACACATTGATTTTATACAGGTTCAGACCTTCTCTAGAGAGAATAACAACCCTACTCATGTGTGATTGTACTGAGTGTGATGATTACAATCAAGAGGAAGACTAATGCCTAATGTCTTGCGCTCCTGATCGATCCATCCCTCTGTCTTCTGACTTCAGCCTTTATATAGTGTATGAAGGAGTGGCAGTTTCTCCAAGTGAAGTGGCGCCTCAACATTCCAAATGATGAACCGCTTGATGGCAGCTGTCGTTAAGGACGTGGCACCCCCATGTTGTTAAGCGGTTGTTGTCAGAGACAAGTAATTCATACGGTTACTCACAGAGAGTATCAGCATATATTAAATACCCCATGTGTTAAACACGATGCATAACATTCCGTAACTGATTAGACCCACAGGTTAGCAAGCCTTATCAACAGGGTTGTCAAAGCTATGCTGGTCGAAGCCGAGCGAGTCGTAGAAGATCTTACTACTACACGATAGTCGTAGAGAAGCTTACGACAATACCATGGTCATAGAAAGATTTACGACCATGGGTGGTTTACGACTAGACAGCTTAGCTTCTCCCTTATAAGTATTTAAGGGGTATACTTAAGATCAATATGGGAATATTAATATCTATAATAAGAATTACAGATAAATAAATAAATGAGGATTATTATATCCTCGTCAGCAGGCTTTCTCTATTTTTCTAATAACATATTTATATCATGTAGAACTCGGAGAAAACAATATTTAGAATCGTGAAAAGATGCTGATTAGGTACCACCTAATCAGGACCCGTATGTGTTTTTATGAGCATTCCTATAATTACTAGCTTTTTTTTAAAACAACTTTTTTACCACGTATGATGATCTTTTTATTTTTATTTACTAGATGAACCATCTATGAAAAAGTTTGAGTAGCCTACGCTCATGTGTGATGGAAAATTCACAGCTTGCAAATTTCCTTTCTGTCGGGACCCCAGATATGCAACTCCGGGACCCTCTGTGTATTCTAAACTAGTCCCATGATCAGTAGCTATCTCACACAGTTACAACATCGATGAAATCATATCCATACAATAAGATAGCTAATAAAGCAGATAAATTAATATTACTTAGTAGCAAAAGGACCTTATGGTCAAGTTTTATAGAGTTTGCCACGTAGGGCTAAAGATAACAGAGTAAACTTGCAGCGGAGAATAAATAAACTCGTGGTAGCCATCTGACATACCCACATGCAATCGAGTGGAGAACACATCCTAGTTCACATAGTCTTCAAGGTATTCATAAAAAATCTCTGTATTTTCTGGTTTTCCTCTGTGACTATTCAACAATGACGCAAAGCTGTGAGTACTTTAAAGTACTCAGCAAGTCGTAGGGAAATGTATGCAAATAGTATTCATGCAAGGCTTGACAAGGATAGCTTTATGGCTATCTTTGTTTTCTTGTTTTCATGATTTAAGAAATAGAGAGGTGGCTGTTTTGTGGACCCCACATGGAGGTGAGAGAGTTGGAAAGAGAGAGGAGGGAGGAGGTGTATGCCAAGTGGCCCCCAAATGTCATAGAGTCACCAAAAGGGGGGGCTTCTTCCTCAGAGAGCAACCGGGAAGAGGAGGCGCCTGAGGTGGCGGCGGCCGAGGGCGAGGAAGGCTCACGAGGGAAAATGGGTTCCTGGCGAGGTGGGGGTTCCCCGGGAGGTGGCGGCGCTGACGAGGCAGCACGAGACCGGTGGCGATGGTCTTTGTGGCGGCGGAGTGCAGTGTGCATGGCGCCGGATGTGGCGACGCGAGGAGGAGCAGAGCGAGCATAGTGGTTGGGTCATAGGAAGTCGGAGATCTGATCGGGGAGGCCGAAGAAGGTCCTAAACGGTGGTGCCACGACGGTTGGAGCTTCGCTGGCAGGGCGTCTCGGTGGCGAAGAAGGTGAGTGGAGGTGGGGGAATGGGAGAGGAGTTGCTAGGAAGCGAGGTGACGCGGATTGAGGGGCAAGGGGATTTAGAAAATCACCCCCGAGGAAGAAGAACAGCAACGGGAGGAAAGAAAGAAGGAGGAGAGAAAAGAAAAGAAGAGGGAAGAAAAAGAAAAGAAATTTAGAAAATCCGAGAAAATTTTAGAAAATACTTTGGAACCTGAATAGATCAAATAAAATAGTTTTGGATTTTTTTGAAGTTTATTTTAGCCATTTAAAATATTTTTCGTTCAAAAATTTAATTTTAACTTTAAATTAAATCGATAAAATCCAAATGATTATTTTTATTTTTAAAGCTTCAAAAAGAATCTGAAAATAGAATAATTTTTTTATTTAATTGCAGTTTATTTTACTCATATTTAAATTATTTTTATTTTTGGAATTTCAAATTATGCTTTAACAAATCGGGAAAAATCAAATGACGATTTTTATTTGGAAAACTTTGAAAAGGCCTAAAAATCAAATAGATTAGCTTTGAAATAATCAAAATCACTTCCAACTTAAAGTTGGCTTTTATTTTTGCACATAACTATTTTTAATTTTTGAAAGATAGGAAAAACCATTTTTAAATAGAAGATTCAAGGAATTAATTAAGTTTTCCTTTTTAACTTTAAATCCAAGAAAATCTCAGAAACTCAGTAAATTTTATTTTTGATTTTTTATATTAAAGATATTTCGGGAAAAGCAATAAAACTCTTTTAAAACTCAGGAAAACCAATAAAATAATATTTTATTAATTTAAAAATAGTAACAGAATTTTGGGTTGTTACAACCTACTCTACTTAAACGGAATCTCGACCCCAACATTCGGAGAGACTAGAAGGAAAGGTCGGGAAAGTCGGCTCTTGGTTTTCCATATTGCTTCCTTCTTTGATCGATCGCTTCATGGTTCTTCGCAGAATCGCAAGGTCTTGCTCCTGGTAGGACTTCCAACTTCTTTGATATTTTTGATTGGATAACACTAGTTGGTGAGATCCTTCTTTCATTCGACTTTCTTCGGTGACATCGTCCCTTCTGGTTCCTGGAGGCATTCCTTCTATTGCGGCACAAAGGATCATGTTGCGCACCTCTGACAGCTGCAATACTAGTTCCAACTTGGTAAACTGATGTCAAACTGCTGGTTCACAACCATGTACTGGAGTGCCAACTAAAAAGCTATCTATTTTGTTTTCCAAATTGCTGGATCCAATTCTCACTATTATTGAAATCTACCATTCCAGCATAATATAAAGTCACCCAATTAAAAAAAATCCAGGCATTTAATTAATCTCACATTCTATCGATACAACAACATACTTCACAAATCTTTCTCGAGCATAAGCTTAAATAATCCAACAAATTCACCACTTTGATTGCATGATTTCTTCACTACACATATCCATAAAAATCTAGTAGCAATAATCATATCTTCCAATCCGATAAACTCTAAGATCACACTAAATTCATTTTATCCTTTTGGAACGAAATCCTCTAAAGATTATAATCGCGTAATTGCTTCCTCCAAAATTCTTGACTAAACCCACGACATCATTCACTTAATTTCTCAAGCATGTTTATCAATTGCAACCCTCTAGAATTTCTTTATATAAATCCAATATCTTCATTATAGAACCTTCCAAAAGACTGCTTGTAATCCATAAATTCAAATTTAATCCGCCAAATTATTTATCACCATCTATCCAACTATTATTTGGACCAACTCCAATATTAGTAAGATATCCCTTAATCATATATTCCAATATCCAACAATCATACAATTCTATAATCCGATCAAGACATATCTCTATAATCTAATCAAAATTTCTTTTAAATCCAACTTCTCTATTCAATAATATCCAATTGAATCTAATGCGACCAACATATCCAATTAATTCCATACTTCTTGATCCAACCTAATCCACCAAAATCAACATCGTGAATTGGTAATCCTATAATCCAATCTTCAACAATCATATTCTTTAATCAAAATCCAACCGTAATATATTTCTATAATCCAACATCCAACAATCATGTATTTCTATAATCCAACCAAGATTCAACCAATGCTACCAAAATTATTATCAGGAATCGATATGAAAATTCCAATTCTCTTCGCATTTTACACTCTACCTTTTCTGCACACATATCTCAATTCCAGGTTTCCAACCAACATTAAAATCAACTCAAGATTCGATGAAAATTCAATTTCTCCTAACAATCAAATCAGTACTTCAGATTTCTATATCCTTCATGATCAATCAAAATTTTCCTTTACGATCATTTTCTTTCTCCATAATCTATATAATCTACCAATCTGCTATTCTTTAAACCATTCATAATCAAGGCTTAACCATCATCATACTCTAGTATTCACAAGAACTTCTTATAACCTCGGCAAATCCTAAAATCTTTCATCCCAGAATCAGTCTTACCAATGCATGATTCTCCAAAACTACCTAACTTGGCATCCAAACACACTGGTTAATCCCAACAAGAGTAGCTTCCAAGCGACTTGCGTGTTTTGAACATTCTTCAACAATTCTTCACATATTTCATAGATGAGAAGGAGAAAGTACAATAGGTGAGAGGGAAAAGCATGCTAGATGAGAGAAAACAAGGGAGGAAGATAGAAGCATCCTAACTGGGGAAAATTGGTTTAACCCAAAGAACAAATAGCCGGAAAGCTATTAAGAAGCGATAAAACGCGACACTCAAGCAAAAAGATCCTATTACGCAAACTAAACGATACTGAAACTGAGAAGGGCCACTTTCCTAAAGCATTTCTAATCTAACTTATATGGACGGTTGACTTGAAACAAACGGCAACCCTTGAAACTTCTAGGCCATCCATCACTTTGATCGTCGAGGAATTGATCCTATAGAGATTACTGAGGTGAGAGGGCCACTTTAAATTCAAAAATAAAGTTTCAGAAAAGGTAAGATATAAGAACCTAAGAATGAGAAGAGATTAGAATAAGATGAGAACCGAATAGAATAAGACGAGAGAAGAACAACTATTCATCAATTGCTTGGTTTGATTTATAAAATAAAATTTGAAACTTTTGACTAAAACGACCATGCTAATTATGGTTGCGTCCTACAGTCGATATGGCTCTGATACCATCTCTGTCGGGACCCCGGATATGCAACTCCGGGACCCTCTGTGTATTCTGAACTAGTCCCATGATCAGTAGCTAGCTCACACAGTTACAACATCGATGAAATCATATCCATACAACAAGATAGCTAATGAAGCAGATAAATTAATATTACTTAGTAGCAAAAGGACCTTATGGTCAAGTTTAACAGAGTTTGCCACGCAGGGCTAAAGATAACAGAGTAAACTTACAGCGGAGAATAAATAAACTCATGGTAGCCATCCGACATGCTCACAGGCAATCGAGCGGAGAACGCATCCTAGTTCGCATAGTCTTCAAGGTATTCATAAAAAATCTCTGTATTTCCTGGTTCTTCCTCTGTGACTGTTCAACAATGGCGCAAAGCCGTGAGTACTTTAAAGTACTCAGTAAGTCATAGGAAAATGTATGCAAATAGTATTCATGCAAGGCTTGACAAGGATAGCTTTATGGCTATTTTGAAGAAAGCAGTATTGACAGCAAATACAGTAAGTAGATTGTAAAGCATAATTTAAAAGATTAATACATAAATAATCAAGTTTCTTTAAAGCTGCTAGTGAACACAATGTTCACTTCCCAACCATCAACCAACATCCATATCGCTTCCCAACCAAACCATTCCAATATTTTTATAAAAATCTACCACTCATGTGAAATCACCAAGCATTGTCCATAACCGGGGATACGGCTATTCGAATAGTTTTACACTCTGCAGAGGTTGTACAACTTGACCCGCAAGAGATAATCAGTTTATATAGTCCGTCTGACACACTTCCGAAGGTGTGCGACTAAACGGTTATTACAAGGCTTTTACAATGCTTTGTTTTGACTCGGCTTTGCACGCAAAGGATTTGCCGTCCCGGCCCCCTCTTACACCACTTATCAACCCAAACAGAACCGACTCAAAGCATTGCTAATTAGTTGGCCCGGTTCACCCCATAAATGGACTTGTGGTTGCACGGTATGGCCCAGATCAATGGCGCACAAAGTTAACTCCTTAGTGGCTACTCAGGTGAAACATCTTCATCCCAAATGTGCTTCCCGTACCCCCTTTACTACACAATCATGCACCTAAGTATGAAATTATTTTTGGTTCAACCCGACCAAATGGAAACCCTTGCCATGGCACAATATCTTTTTAATAACAGTGGCTCCGCCACAATTACATATATCATTTAGTCAAATTTAATCATTCTTTGAGTATGTGATCATGAATCCATCGAGACTAAGCATGGCTAAGCATAATACGCACCCATGTTGGTATTACAATAATGTCCAACTAATAATTAACCATCCTATGGTGTCCAAGGATTTATGTCATTCAAGGGTACATGTCAATAGCAATTATACAAGGAGGCATAATGACAATTAGGAGTTTAACTATTCCCGAAAGCATTTATTATAACCTTAGCAATGCATGTTGATATAAAACAATATAATTTTATAAAATGGGTTCAATATGATCAAAGATCTACAACTTGCCTTTGTTGTAGGTTTGAAGTGCTTCGGCAGACGGTTCCAAGAATTCTTCGGGAACACCAAAATCTACACGTGCGAAAAGAGCCAAATAAATACAATAAATCCAAATAAAATCCAAAAATTATAAAATAAACACCAAAAGGAAAATACCGCCTTTAGATGAATTTAGAAATAAGAATCGACGGAATCGGACTTCGTATGAGGGAGAACGAATATCCGGAAGTTCAAGAATCACATGAAATGATAGAAATAGAAAAAGGAATAAACCAAATAATCTATGTTTTCTTGTTTTCAGGATTTAAGAAATAGAGAGGTGGCTATTTTGTGGACCCCACATGGAGGTGAGAGAGTTGGAAAGAGAGAGGAGGTGTATGCCAAGTGGCCCCCAAATGTCATAGAGTCACCAAAAGGGGGGCTTCTTCCTCAGAGAGCAATCGGGAGGAGGCGCACAAGGAGGTGGCGACTGGCGACGAGGGGCGGCGGTGAAGGCTCGGCCAAGGGGGGAAATGGGTTCCTGGCGAGTTGGGGGTTCCCTGGGAGGTGGCGGCGCCAGTGAGGCAGCACGGGACCGGTGGCGGCGGCCTTTGTGGCGGCGGCGAGTGCACGGCCGTGCATGGCGCCGGTGACTAGGCGGCGTGAGGAGGGAGCCAAAGCTAGCACGAGCAGCGCCAGGTCATAGGGAAGCTGGAGATGCGGTCGGGGAGGCCGGAGATGGTCTTGAATGACAGTGCCACGGCGGCCATGGCCGGCGGCAGTTGGAGCTTTTGTGCTGGGGCGTCTCGGTGGCGAAGAAGGTGAGTGGAGGTGGGGGAATGGGAGAGGGGTTGCTAGGAAGCGAGGTGACGCAGATTGAGGGGCAAGGGGATGACCAGAGGTGGGGATTGGAGATGGTGGTGCTCCAGCTGGCAATGGAGAAGAAGGAGGAAAGGGGGCGGCTCGGGTTGCCTTTGCGCAAGGAGGAAGAAGGAGAGGGGGAGGAGGAAGGAGGATCTTGCACCATTTATAGAAGGAGGGAGGGGACGAGAGCTCAAAGCCTGAGGAGCCAGGCGGCCAAGCGACCTGTGACCTGTGTGCTGCTCGTGTCTTGCGTAGGGGCTTCAGAGGATGGGCGGTGGCGTGGGGCATGAGAAAGAAAGTGGAGGAGAGGCATGGGCTAGGGCGGTAGGGGTCAAAGGCGAGGCATGGGAGCTTTGGTAGGGATTAGCGATAGCAGTGGGAAGGAAAAAGCACCCCGAGGAAGAAGAACAACAACGGGAGGAAAGAAAGAAGGAGGAGAGAGAAAAGAAAAGAAGAGGGAAGAAAAAGAAGAAAAAAGAAAAGAAGAGGAAGGAAAAGAAGAAAAAGAAAACAAATTTGGAAAATCTGAGAAAATTTTATAAAATACTTTGGAACTTCAATAGATCAAATAAAATAGTTTTGGATTTTTTTGAAGTTTATTTTAGCCATTTAAAATATTTTTCGTTCGAGAAATTCAATTTTAAGCTTTAAATTAAATCGATAAAATCCAAATGATTATTTTTATTTTTAAATCTTCAAAAGACTCTAGAAATAGAATAAAACAATTTTTATTTAATTGGAGTTTATTTTACTGATATTTAAATTATTTTTATTTACGAAATTTCAAATTAAGCTTTAACAAATCAAGAAAAATCAAATGGTGATTTTTATTTGGAAAACTTCGAAAAGGCCTAAAAATCAAATAGATTAGCTTTGAAATAATCAAAATCACTTCCAACTTAAAGTTGGCTTTTATTTTTGCACATAACTATTTTTTATTTTTGAAAGATAGGAAAAACCATTTTAAAATAGAAGATTCAATGAATTAATTAAGTTTTCCTTTTTAACTTTAAATCCAAGAAAATCTTAGAAACTCAGTAAATTTTATTTTTGATTTTTTTATATTAAAGATGTTTTGGGAAAAGCAATAAAACTCTTTTAAAACGCAGGGAAACCAATAAAATAATATTTTATTAATTTTAAAATAGTAACAGAACTTTGGGATGTTACACTTTCGATTTTATTTTTATTTATTTTGACGCCCTAAAAATGCTTTTTTTGTCAACATAGTTCCAATTGACGTGATGTGCATACATGAAGATCGAGAGAAGACCAGTTCCAACATGGACGTCCACGTATGCAAAGCTTAAGTACAATTTCTGTTATTCCATTCCAAATTTCTTTAACTCCTGCCTATTCAGTCAGTAGCTATTTCTTGCATAGTGTTACTGAGGTGGTAGGATGCTTTACTTAGTAAAAAATCATTTCTTCTGTTAAATAACGACATTAGTTTGTTTGTTTTGTATACCCATTCCCATAAATATGTTTTTTTTATTTTGTATACTATGTACAATCTGGCTAAGCTTCTTAGGATACGCTACGCATAATTTTTTTTTGTCTTTGTACGATAATCGTTTTTTTCTACTTCATATTTTTAGTATGGGACCCTCTCCACACCCTCCCTCAACCCCACCCACCACATAAAACAACAGCGTCCCTGCCATTTGGCGCTGGTTAATTTAGTAAACATAATTGATGAAGCAAACTTACCTAAGCTAGCTTACAACATCAACAACCACAACAAATAGAGCAAGTATAGTTTGAGTGAACAATAGTACATAAAGCTAATCAAATCTTCAGACCATTGGGGGGGGGGGACAGCCTTTTTTTCGCGTCACTTCGGAAATTCTTTCTTTCACTAGCACACGTGATTGGTAATGAAGCATCGAACTCCGTGTAACCAAATGCCCATTCAAATCCCAACGAATTGTTACAAAGCGTCCATTTTTTCTTAAAAAAATAACAGAGCGTCAGAATACTGATATGCAATGATCAAATCGCGGTCTTTAACTGCTACGCTTGAGGGCATCTTTCATACTCAGAGATAATCTTGTCTCTAACATATGCTATATTATCTTTAAAGATAATATCTCTAGTAGATAGTCTCTAACATACTCTCCAACATTTATATTTTACAATTTTCCTTTGAAACATGTCTACATATTAACTAGAATAGATTAATGTATCATGTTTTATTTCGTGTACACGACAGTCTCTTCAGAAAGAGATGATATGTGCTCTCTCTCCTCCCCCCTCTCCTCTACATAGGATTTTGTTGACGTAATATAACTAAGGGCATATACAATGGTATAGACAGCTGTTGTCTATAGCAACTCTCTATGTCACCTATAGACAACACTAAAGACAGCTCATACAATGGGTTATAGTGATATAGCCGGCTACAGAATTGTAGACAACACACAATCTTTTAATGCTTTTTCTTAGTTCTGGTGCTATAGTCGTCTACAGGATTGTAGACAGCACATTTCTCTCTCTTTATTCTTTTTCATCCACATCAGCTTAAATCCTACGTAACACAAGCTATAGACAGCTGATGTAAACCCATTGTACATGACCTAAGAGATGACAATAAATACACGATTAAAGATGCTCTAAGTACCTACTCCAATCACGTTCTTGGCGTTTCGATATTGTAACACCCTGGCTATTTGGAAGCCAAGATGTCACCTAAAAAATCTAACATACAACCACAAAGCGGAAGAATTTGAATAATTTATCATCTAATGGCATAAACAGACCAATATTCAACAGGACCAAGGCACAAAAAGATTCTGAGTTCAAATACTTATATCAAAGGTAATAAATCAACCATAACATGGAGAAGGTATCCTTCCTTCACCATCTAAGTTTAGTTATTAATGTTCATCGTTAATGAAAGTTCACAAGCAGTAATAATTTAACCATAACAAGGAGAAGGTATCCTTCCTTCTCCATCTTAATTTATTTATTACAGATCATCAATTAACGAATGGAAGATAGAACTAAACAAAATCTTGAACTTGAATAGGGTGATATGAATGAGTAGTGCGTATCTACTCCCTCCCAAATGAGCGAACATCAGTGATTACCTATAAAATAAACAACGCAAGAATGAGTCCAAGACTCAGCAAGTACAGTGAGTAAATTGAACATACCACAAACATTAACAAGCCAACCTCATTGAACAATATGAAGAAATCACAGAATGGGTATTTGAATGAATGGAATGAATGGAGTGAATAGAATGAAGGGACTACACACATGCATATACCGGTATTACTGGTGACACACCCGTCGGTGTTCACCTAAGCCCGCATTTAACAAAATCGGGATCAAGCCCCGTATGAAGAACGTTTAAATCGGGTGTCCCAAAGCGCCCACATTGGAATGGTGGGTCTTACGTGCCCATACTGGAATTGATGAGTCTTATATATTGATCCACTCCCGTGGATTGAAACATGTATTGTGGATGCATGGTATGACATATGTATATTGAAAAGACACGCTCTCTAATCATGGAGATAACACACATATGGAAGGAACATGAACTTACATATTATCATGGATCTTAGAAAAACACAGGATCAACATCAAGCATTCAACATTTCCTAAATATCAAAACATCAAGGTACTTGCCTTCCGCGATGCGACGCGTTAGGAGGCAATGGCGGTGCTCCTAAACCTGAAGCCTCTCCGCCTACACAATATATATTCGAAATAAGAACAACATAAAACATGATGCTTCCATTAACGTTCTACAACGCCTTCCCGACAACCCACAATTAACTAGTTAGTTCTAATCTAAAAACAGATGACACGATCATAGAACTAACTCTGGACAGCAGCACGGAAACACTCATAACTAATGGTCTGGGACTCGAAACGAGGTGAGCCCAGATCCTATGGAAACTTAACAAACATATCGACTAAAACCTAGTTGGGGAGATAATCCAATTCGGCCAAAATAAATATGCTACAGGCAGATGAACTTGAATGACAGAACCTGTCCCGATGAAACGGGCAGCAGAAAATAAATTAACACAACTATTGATCTACAACTCCGATCAAGACGTTATTTAATATTCTGGAAAGGTGATGAAATTTGATAAAAGAAACTAGTTGCGTGGAAACCCTGAATTTGCCTCTAACATGAACATATTTTAAAAGACAAAACGACAGATTAAACTAGTCAGAAATCTGGACAGCAAGAAAGAAACTAACATAACTTTTGACAAAAATATCGGAATTACGTGTTCTTGGCGGCCATAGAAAGGTAAGACAATAAACTACAAATTTCATAATAGGGAGGATTCCTGATTCGGACCTTAACAATGTTCAATCTGCTACGCAAAGTGACTGCTGAGAATTAACTGGGATTCTAGACAGCAGTAAACAAAAGGCCGTAACTCTCAAACCGTAACTCGGATTCAGGTGAACTCAGAGGCCATGGAAACCTGACGAAACACCCCACAACTCTCTAGGAGAACCCAAATTCTAATTCGGCCTTAATCTATACGAAACCTGACGTACAACAGGGAACAGAAATTTGGAAATTACTGTAGCAGAACGTAGATCCACTAATCATAGCAAATAACAAATCTACGTCAACCAAAACAGCGAGGAACTCAACGTTGCGCTTGAAGACCTCCAAAAGTCACAGTTCAAACCTCTTCTCCTCCTTTCTCCCCTCTTCCCCCTTCTCTTTTCCTCCTCCTTGCAACCGGCCATTCTTTGGACTTCTCCAAGAAAGAGCGACAATGGAGGCTCGACCTTGAGGGAGGAAGATGGGGCGCCAATGGGGAAGGGAGAGCAGGAAGGAGGCGGCCAAGGGTGAGGAGGGAAGGGAGATTCGGCCGGGGAGGTGAGCTGAGCTTGGGGAGGCAAGAAGTGGCGGCTTGGGGAGGAAAGGGAGGAGAGAATTTCAGCTAGGGTTAGGGAAGTGGGGCAAGACATGGGCTTAGGCCCAATGGACGAAAATCCCCTCTTGGCCCACTCTTGGCGGCCCCAAGGGCGTACAAGCACAGGTCGAAGGCCCAAATCCAAAAATTCCCCCAAAACTCTGAATTCTAATTTAATTTTCTTTCCTGATTAAATTCTCTCTAATCGAAAAACGGGGTATTACAG
This sequence comes from Phyllostachys edulis, assembly GCA_036346405.1. Taxonomy (NCBI): domain Eukaryota; kingdom Viridiplantae; phylum Streptophyta; class Magnoliopsida; order Poales; family Poaceae; genus Phyllostachys; species Phyllostachys edulis. The sequence goes on along the minus strand of CM070549.1, from coordinate 57,714,360 downwards.
ATAAACTTTGGAAAGTAGCATCTGAACGGATCACATGCTAACGCGATTAATAACACAAAAAACCGCACACGGAGAGAAGCAGCGACTGACCAAAGCTAAAAACAACATCACACATCAAAAGGAGAAGACGATAGGAACATTCCAACGAACTATAAAGGAGAACACCGCAATCGATCGGATGGAAAAGGGGGCGGAAAGAACCTTTTTGCCTCGCGGTCTCCGACTCGCACGGAAAAAATGCCAGCCGGCCTTTCGAACGAGCCCTGGTCCATGTAGTAGGTGTAGGAATAAACTTGACTAGAAGATAACCGGTATTCGTAGTTTTTTTTTTGCCTGTATCGGTTGTCATTGGCTAATATGATTAGATTAGGGAGTCTATTAAACTGTAAGCACGTAAAGAAGGTGGTAACAATAGCAAAGATGTATAAGCACTGAAGTATCTATCTGACATAAGAAGGGGTTTTCCATAGCAAATAGAACATATATTTAATATATTGCGGCCGTACAAAACATGTCGTGAAGAACTGATGAACAGAGCGTTTGTACTGTCGTGTTGGCAAAAATCAGTAGTCTAAGTTAAGTGACAATATTTACATGAGTACTCTGGTGACCAGTATTGTCCGTACCGAAAGATATTAAGCACTAACTATATAAGGTAGATACTAATAAGTAGTTCAGTAGAGCAGAATTTGGTTTCGCTGCTTGGTATGTAGCTGGTGTACCATATGTTGTTGAAAGAACCTGTTTAGCAATGGAAGAATAGGTGTAAGGTGTGATGGGTAATATAGTAGTAAATATAAACTATATGTATTGTGTTGAATTGATGAACTATTGTACCTGACTTACTGTCTGTTGTTTTGGTTAGAGTGGTGTTATCATTTTTTATCTGTTTTCGTGACTGGAGTCTTTTTTCTAGCAGGGGCATCCATTGCGGATTGTTCGGTTATCGATGCTGATGTGCAGTTTAGTTTTGGTTGTATCGTTATGATGAAAAAACTATAAGAAAGCAATTGAACAGAAGTGTTATATATTTTGAGAGAGTATTGATGAAGTGGAATAACCTTTTGACTGGAAGAGGTTGTGCAGCTTTTTCAAATACTATTATATCTTCAGTAGACTGTGACTCGTAAGCTATTTGTTCCTTGTGCAAAAGCTGCGTGCATAATTTTTAGGCCGAAAGTGGGACAGTGATGAAAATGTGAACATAATATGGTGTAGTAATTATTTGAATGCGAGCAAAGGTAAATGAGGTATAAGTTAATGAAAAGTAGAGCTCTAAGGTCGCATAGAATGTGTTTTTCTTATACGTATTGAATTTTGTCTTTAAATTTGTGCGAACGCGGGTGGTGTGTTACTGTACATAGCGACAGTAGTATTGGAATATATTTCGTAAACTATATTGATGGAGGAAAAAGAGGCATGTATAACTATGTGTCTCTATACATGGATGGGATGAATAACAGATATAGAATTAAAGAGGCATTTATGATAGAAATATGTGGATGGGGTTTTTAGTTAGCACATGATTAGGGCCTTTATCTGCATATAATAATCTTAGCTTTACCTTTGGGTCAGTGTTGGGCTCTGTTGATGTCTAGTCAGTAAATAGACTCTTGCGAACATGATGTGATGTAGGGACGGCATCTCCACTGTGAACAAAAAAAAAAAGATAGAGCAAAAGTGTCAAAGGCAAGCATGGTACGAAGCTGAAGTATTTGCCACTAGTATATTGATCTTTTGAGTTAGGAAAATAAATACCTATCTGAAGCGCTGGCCATAGTAGCTTGTTTTTCAGTTGAGAAAGGCATTTTTTGAGGATGATCATCATGAAGCTGATTTAGCGCGTAAGTATAAACTTAGCATATTAAAGTAGACTGAAATAATTAATGAGAAGTACAATAACCATATTTGTTGTATGGGAGACAGAGCTAGGATAAATAAGAAGGTAAATGTAAATAACAAAGGTCGTACTAAGCAAATTTAATGAAGTATAGTGAGTATATCAATGCTAAATCGGAAGGGGAAAATCTAAACACTTTTAATGGTGACGGTGCTATTAAAGATATCATTAAAGAGAATTCATAAATACCGATTTATGAGGTTTTCTTGAGGATGAACAACAGTATTGATAACGTATATGCATAGTATGAATTAAACTAACAGTACAATAATATAGTTTGTTGTTCTAGTTTTTTTTTGGAAGTGATAAGATTGAATTACATTAATGAAAGTTTAGGTGAAGTTGTATGTACAGATCTTTCTATGTCGAGGTGATAGTTCACCTTTTTAGAACGAAAGCTGTAGCAACTATCGAATATGCAACTCCTGCAGCATGGACACTTTACAGTTCAACAACATTACCAATTACCAGGTCCAAAACCTCCCCGCAACAACATATCGATCCATCTAAGCAGCAAAGTGCACCACATGACTTGATTCCCGCACCTGACACACTTAGCTAAGCATCCAACCCCACGTAAGGAATTGCTGGCCATTTACCGCCTCGGGGCGGTCGTCGGGGGACTTGGGGTCCATGGGCGCTACCGCCACCGTCGTGACGACACCATGGCGTGAGGATCTCGGCGGGTGGAAATCGAAAGGGGGAGGAAGACTCTGGAAAGTTCGGGGAGGGGGGGAGTTTCTGGAAGAACAGGGGAGGCGGCAATGGAGATCGAGGGTCAGAGGAGATGTGGGGAATCTGAGGTCCCATAGGAAAAAGGGCTGCCAAGGCGAGCCAAGAGGGCCCAAAGGACAAAAGGCCACTGGGACAAACCGAGAGGGGAGGATACAAACTATGGGAGGAGACCAGCCGAAGCAACCAAGAGGATGAGAATGGCGCGGAGCAGAGCCGGCGTGCTAAGAAAGCTGGTGGCAGCGTAAAAAGCAAAATGCGGGAGGAAGCGAGACGACGAAGCGAACCTAGGGCGCGGCCTGAAAAAGCGCGAGTGTTGGACCCAATCTGGCGACCCGCAAGCACAACGAAACGCGATCCTACGGCCACACAACGTGCAAAGAAGACGCCAAATCGAACAGCCACGAAACATCAAAAAATGCATCAGACGGTTGGAGTTTTCCGAATGACGTAGATTGCGCGGTTGGACGTCCTTTCTGTCGGGAATTAATAGTAGGTAATTAAATGAAAACATAGAAGTTTTATGGGCCCTTTGGACTTGGTATTCTTGATTGTGGACCACATTTAGTCGTTTTCTCGTATGTGGCTTGATGGTTAGGTGTGTGGGTTTACACTCAACTCACTAAGGTTCAAGTTTTATACTTACGTTGGTGTTCACCGATTTTAGAAGTACATACATGTGTGTGGGTTCAGTAAAAAAGCGTGTGCCCTTCGTGAGGTCTTGTGTGTCTTCATAAATTCCAAGTGTGTAGAGGACATGCACGCGTATATATGTGTAAGTGGTTCGAGTGTGGTGTGTATTGAGTATGTGGGTTTGCCTTTACTTAAAAAAAGGAACGAAAAGTTTCAGCCGATTCAGTACATATGCGTAAGTGGTACAATTGATATGACTATTTAGTCAGCCGATTCGGCGGACGAGGCAGGCAAAGCGTCACCCATATATGAATCAGAGGGACATTATCGTTTGAGAACGCGTAATCGACCGTATTAGCCGATTAATAGGTCATTTCCGTTTAATCGGCCGCATAAAACCGTTAAATTTCCTTAGAACTATTAATGGCTCAGTTGATACTCACAGTGCAGAGTATATATTCAAATTTGTTGAGAGTCGAATCAAAGATGTCGGGGTAGAAAATGTTTTGCATATTGTCACTGATAACGCTTCAGCAAATCTAGCGGCAGGCCAGTTGTGAATGGAGAAATATCCTTGTATTTACTGGACTTCATGTGTTGCACATTGCATTGACCTAATGTTAGAGAAAATTTCCAAGGATCAACGCATAAAAAATGTGGTGGACAAGGCCAAGAAGGTTACCTCTTTCATATATAACCATCACCAAACACTTGATTTGATGCGCTCGTACTCAGAGAATAGAGATTGTGAGACCTAGGGTGACACGTTTCGCTACAATTTTTCTCACATTGAACAGCTTCAACAAGTTAAAATCAAAATTAAAACGAATGTTCGTAGGTAACAAGTAAGCATTCAAACTCTTATCCTTCTTTGACTGCACTTTTATTCTATTGTTTCTTATAAATAATGGCTATTCAACAAGTACAACACACGCTAAAAGGGTGTGATGGGGAGTCGGCAAGGGCAAAAGTATTAAAATATTATTTGATAACTGGATACCCGGCAGTGCATCTAATCTGGTTCAACCGCTGGTGGCCCTACCTGTGGATCAAACAGGAGCATGATTTTTGGGATGTTGACCTGATTCGTTCTATCTTCCCTGAGGTGGTGGCTGATCAGATTATCCAGGTGCCCATCAGTAGGCAAGGTAGTGGAGATTTTGCTTCATGGCCACATACAAGACATGGATCTTATACGGTAGGTTCTGCATATTTTTTAGCTCAGATCGAGGGCTTTTATTCCTCTCGAAGCATTTTTTGGGTGTGGTCTCTCCTCGGCGTACGGTGAGGATGAAAAACATTGGAAGTCACTCTGGGCTATAAAGGCACCCAACAAGATGAAAATTTTGTTGTGGCGTTTCGCACATGACTGCCTCCCGTGTGGTTTCCAACTGAAACAGAGGCATATCCCAACGAATGATACATGTGTCTTCTGTGGGAGGGATGAGCGTATCGAACATTCCTTCCTCTTTTGCCAGTTTGTCCGTGAAGTTTGGCGTGAAGTGAAATTGGAGTATGACTTCCATCTCTACCGCAAGACGTTGAATTGTGCTAAGCAGTGGCTGTTCGATTTCCTGGGACGTTCCTCGACTCAGGAGGCAACGGTTCTTATTGTTACTCTGTGGCATATTTGGGAGACCTGTAATGGCGCATGAAACGATGAAAGGTTTGTTGCATCCTCGAAGGGTGGCTACGGAAGTTAAAGCTTATGTTGAGTTGATACTATTGCATATCTTCAATTTGGATCCAGGTCATAGGCGTGAGTCCTTGCATTCAGTCCCTAAATGGACTCCGCCGTCGGTAGGTACAGTCATTATTAATATCGATGCAACACTATTTGCTTATTCTCGCCGGATGGGGGTTGGTGTGGTAGTCCGAAACCATATTGGTGAAGGCTTGGCTACTTGCAGCGAGCGCCTTGATGGGATCACTACGCCAGCGTTAACAGAAGCATTGTCATTTCATCATGTAATAGCTCTTGCCAGTGATGAAGGATATCAAAATGTCATCCTTGCTTCTGACTACTTGTCTGTGATGCAACGATTGAATTTATCGATGCGGGATTGGTCCTCTGTTGGTGCGGTTATCTCTGATATCAAGTCTATGGCAGAAGGCTTTTCCTCGATTGTTTTTCATCATGTTAGCCGTGTGGTGAATGTGACGGTGCATACTCTAGCTAGATCTTATGAGCACCCTGTTAGCTCTTTTATTCACAATGGTGTACCATAGTGTATCCAAGAGACTCTTTATAACGATGTTTTGTGATCAATAAATTGCCAGCATTCTCTCTAAAAAAAAAGGAGTTAGCTCAATTGTTCTATCTGATGAAGGGTTTTGGGCTGATGTGGAGCTAGCCTTAATGTTTTCCTTCCACTGGTTAAGCTTCTTCGACTTGCTGATGGAGATAAAAAGCCAGCTATAGGGTTCATCTATGGAAGTTTATTGGATGCAAAGCATGAGCTGGTTCATTTACTTAAAAATAAGCTCGAGCTATGCTTTCCTTTGATGAATGCTATTGATGACTACATTGATGGCAAGCTTGATAGTGAGCTCCACCAAATGGCATGTTATTTCAATCCGTACTACTTTTACAGGGATAGAGCTAACATGGTTAGGTCAGAAAAGATTTTTAGCAGAATTCATAAGTTTATCCAGCGTTTTTATCTAGAAAAAGACGTTCAAGACAAGATCACAAGGGAGAAAATGGCCTACTCTGAGGCTACTTGGACTTTTGGAAATCCAGGAGCTAAGAGGCAAAGAAGAAAACTAGATGATGCATTTAATCCTGGTAACTAGTCCACCAGCTTTATTCGTTTCTCTTTGAACACATAAAAGAATAATAGTATTCGGCACCCAGTCTCATGGAACCCAACAACCCGATCACATAGTGACATACATATAAGAAGCATGAATAATGTGTAAATCTTTGAGCATTTATCCTTGTGACTGCAGGAACTTCGCTGTTACTGCCAAAACTCCTGCGGTGTGGTGCTGTGTTGTGACCTATTGGATCTATAGGATCGTTATTCATCATTCAAGAGCGAAACTACAGGACAAGATTATTGTCTAAGAACACTGTTAGAGCTGAAAATGAAGTTCTCTTCGCCTGCGATGGTTGAGGTGAGCCTCCCTGCTGCCCACCCGTTGTTCACTACTGTGGCAGTGCTCTTTGCCGGATCACCTATAACCCGGCTCCCCTCAATAACCTTGTCGAATTCCGGGAGGCCTTTCTCCTTTCGGTCCTTTCTTCTCCTCCTGTCTTCATCTCTCTCTTTCCTCAGCCAGCTCTCCACTGTTCTCTGAAATCCATGCTCCATATGCACCGAGATCAGATGAACATACATGCTGTGCTAAAAACATAGCTTTCATCATAAATGCTACTTACCATGAGAGATAACTGGCTCATCTCTTTCACCTTTTCTAAAGGCAGCGCTAATTGCAACTTCCCATGAGCAATGTAGACCTGAAATCAAATGACGTCAACAATTGTCGCTGGTCCGCATGAATTTCGTGAGCAAGTACAGTGAGAAAGCTCACAATGTGTGTTGGCCAATCATCAAGGCCATCAAAAATATGTGTGGCGTAGATGATTGTTGCACCTCGTTCCTCACATACTTTCTTTAGATATGTCAATAGATTTGCTCTTGCCAACACATCAAGGTCAACTGTGATCTCATCAAGAAGAAGAACCTGCATTGTATTTTAACTTTCTTATTAAAATCTTGTTGTGAGCATGCATAATTGCAACATAATTGCAAACATGATCCATCCTTTTGATAACACAGCAAGGCAAAACAAACCTTGAATGGCTTGAGAAGTCCCATGCAAATCTGGACTCTTCTCCTCTGACCATCTGATGCTTTGTGCATGCGCCAGGCAAGGTCAATATCTAAAATCTGTAACATCACAAGATAGGAAGTCGAATGAAGTAGGTCATGAGTACAAACTTAGGGTTACGGTTGACTTAGCTTAAGTTTAGGCTTATCCCAAGCCAATGTCAAATGATCAGCTAATAACACTCCAAAGAATACAAAGACGTGCAAACTGAGCTTACCAGAAGTATCTGTTGGGGATTATCTTAGTTAGGATATTGGCTTGTCCACAGTAAGCTCAATGAGGTAGGTTATAATGTAAGAGCAATCAAGGAGAAAGAAGTCTTAAGTCATTTCACCTGAAGCACATACTTACCAAATCATTTGGTCCAAATGTTATGTCCTAGTTGCTTACATGGGTGAAGTTCTTATTTTTTAGATCAAAGGAAATGAAGGACCTTTTCTCACGGGTTTACATGGGTAAAGTAATACAAATACTTTGATCTTCTCGTATTGTTCTCTCAGCAGAATCAAAGAGTTCATATTTCCAGCCCTGCACTTTCACATCTCCAAGGCCCTTCCAACCAATTCCCATTCGCCCATTCCTCATCAAAGGTACTCTTATACCCATCATGCCATCAGATAGACGGATTCTAGCTTATTGAACATCGTGATGATTAGCTTTATTAGTTTATTACATCATACACTTTTTGTAGGATGACAGTATTATAGTCAGGGATCAAAATCCCGGCGGTTACTGGCCGGGACCAGCGGTTACTAGAAATCCCAGAGGGGGCCGGGATGAACAGTAACCGGCCGCAATTTTTCAAATTCAAATTTGAATTTATGACTGCATAATGCTCTTCCTAGGTTGGCTTAGGCATTTTTTTGTGCTAGATTACGTACTGTATGAGCTAAATATGCTTGATTTATTGTATTCCCAAGTCCCAACCTTTTTTTGCACAACCTTCGCATTTCTCGACAATGTATTGGTATGAATTGTTACTCCATTATTGTTTTTAGTACGCTAGTCAAGTTATCATTCATTACCATTAACTCCATTAAACACTTTCTAATTAATATTTACATTATTCCAATTGCTAATTACCCATAACCGGTTTTCTCTGTTTTCTTCCGGTTTTGGTTCTGGTTTTTGGGCGGTAAGTTTTTTCCAAGTAACTAGCCGGTTACCGTTACCGGCCTCCGAGCGGTTTTTGTTCCGGTACCAGGATTTGGATCCTTGATTACAGTGCCCTGAGGTAAATGCTTTAACTGAATGATGAACTAAATTGGCAAGCACTTGTGGTATTCATTAATACGCAACTAGTTAAAATGGTTTGTTTTCCAGTTGGCTGTGACCGAGACTGATGAGAACATGCAAGTGTATGACGTGACAAATGGAGGATTTCTGATTACAGTTTGAACGTTGCGGAAGCACTAGGTCTGGCACAACAGAATTAAATACCCATATATGACGTTTCTACATATTGCACATTGGTAAAGGGGATGACAAATAAGTAATCAGTATAGAATATTGATGCATGAAATCAATCAAGCTCAAAGCACCAAACTTCAGTTTTCTCCAACATTGTACGAAAAAATTGACAAGTGAGCTTTCCGATGAAAAATGTGGTATACCCATGAATTTTTTATAGGTGAATTCGGAGTAAACTTGCCTTAATAAGCTCTTCTCTCATCTGAGGATCAACGCCAGAAACACCAAATATCATCTTCTCCGCCGAAATGTCCATCTGTATATTCACCTGGTAGCCCGCAAATGCAACATCGCGCCTCCACTGCATCCATTACACACAGATTACTAAATTAGATTCATCGGATCATCTAATAGCGAAAATTCGCGCACGCCATTATCAAATCAAGCCTCACAATTGCACAACAAGAGAGAAAGGAAATTCTTAAATTGCCAGCCCACCTCGCCGCCGAGGTAGCAGAGGTCGCCGGAGGAGGTGAGCGCCGTGTCGTGGAAGGCCGACCTGCCCAGGACCAGCACCATGCTCGGATCCACCATGTGCTTCCCGCCCAGAATCTTCAGTATCGTCGTCTTACCTGCCCCCGGCAGCATCCATCCAAATCAAAGCCCGCGACCAGAAAGACCGAATCGAGACGAACCGAAGGGATAGGGAGGGCGGGATGATTTCCAAGGGGGGCAGAGTTACCTGCGCCGTTGGAGCCGAGGAGGAGGCAGCGTTGGCCGGCGTCGAGGGAGAAGCAGACGTCCTCGATGAGCGGCGGCGCGCCGGGCGGCGGCCTGCCGTCGATGCCCGGGTAGGTGAAGGAGAGATGGCTGATCTCCACCGTTGGCGCCATCGCGCGTGGCCGGAGGTGGAGCGGTGCTGCGTTTTGGTTGGTGGAGAGGAGGGCAGAAGCGTAGCAGCCTGAGCCCGGCGTGTGGTGTGCTGCAAGGCTCCGCGGGTGCGGTTTTGGGCCGCAGTTGGTGGCTGGCCCAGTGACAACGGGCCAACGGCCGTACCGATCTTTTTTGTGCGGAACCCGAGGACAGCACGCGGCCACGCCTGGGAGACAGACCGCGAGAATTGGCAAATTGACTGGTCTGAGATCGATATCCGCTGTTCGCAATGGATTGCTTGCAAGCTAATTTATTATGCATGTAGTGATCATGTACAAGTTCTACTTCAGTGCTTCTAAGTTATAATCGACATGAATGTGTTGTATTGTTGTCGTTGCCATTTTGTCATCTAGGAAGTCATCATTCACTACACCATGACACAATATTAAAGGCAATGCAACTGCCGAAAACGGCTTTTCGGCAATTTATCTGCCGAGAATGTGTATTCGGCACTTATCTGCCTTGATAAAAAGTGTCACGGAAAGACATTTCTCGGCAGATATGTGTATTCCGGCGATTAAAGTGCCCTAGATAAGTTGGTTTTCCCGCGATTAGAGTTTCTCCGGCAGTAGATTTTTCGGCGATTGGAGTTTTCGTGATTATATGTATTGCGGCGATTAACATGCCATTGATTATATGTTTTCTTGGCGATTAACATGCCCTCAATTTTATGTTTTGCCGGCAGTTAAGTGCCCTAGATAAGTTGGTTTTCCCCGACAGTTAGACTTATTCTCGGCAGTTAATTGCCCTAGATTGTCTATTGTCCCCGCTAGAATAGACACCTATATACATGTAAAATACCAATATAATTTAATTACGCCGCCAAGATATTTTCTCATTAGTTTGCACCATTCAACCAGAATTTAGAAAACATACAATTTTCTCGATCTTACCACTTAGAAAATATCACATCAACAATCAAATATAGCCGCAACACATAGATGAAATTGCAACACATAGATGAAATTCAGATGATGCAAAATACATAAACCTGAAATATGATATTTCTAATAAGCATAACAGTACATGTGTAGTACACCATACACATGCAATTTCAGAATTTTGAGCATTCTAATATAGCCACGATCTCCTTGGCATATAGAAAATATCCATACAAAAAAGTCGACAATACTAATCTATCCTTCGCACATGTAAATTCTCGAGCCCGTTCTATCATAATACTAGTCTATCCTTAGTATTTACAAAACATCTACGCAAAAAAAGTTGACAATGAAATCATCATGCTATCACCGTTTGCAAAATAAGGACGATCACTCTATCAGCGAATAATAACTTCAACAGCCCTTATGTTTTGTACCTGAAAAGAAATTCGAGAAGTCAATAACCAGAAACCATATATCCCTTGTTGTATGAGTTTTTCCACGTGCATAAAGACACTAGTTATGAAAGGTCACTTACATATACTAAATCCAAGAATATATCATTCTGATCAAACCATGGATGTATCATCCGATCCTAGTATTCTAAGTTCATTCATCTCATCTTAATCCTATCTCTCGTGAATTCTGTTGCGCGATCAATGGAACCACAAACCATATATCTCTTGGTTTGGTTTTACTGGTTTAACTAAACAATTCGTTTCCCAGCACATAAACAAGATTAGGATATTACAAATACACACATAATGATAGCCATGCTGTTTTTTTCCAAATGAGTATAGGAATCACAACTAAAGCTAAACCATGTATTGCAGTCTACCAATCTGACTAGGTAACTAAGCTGAGGAAAAAATATGACCCAATCGCTCATTTTAATTCCAAAACTTCATGTAACCATGTTACAAACAAGTAACCATACCATAAAGTGTTGCAATTTTACTCAATAATTTTTCCGCATTATATGTATTAGAAATCTGAAACCTACAAAAAAATATAATCCCTTTTTAAGTTCTAATTTGAATGTTCGTTCCAGAAAATAATAAACAGCTAGAAGTGGGGGGATGGTTAAACAAGAACTAACTAGCTCACTTTATTCCAAAACACACAGCTTTTATTTCCCCCTCAAATCAACGCAAATAAGCCAAAACAATGCCTATATATCTTTCAGGAGAAATGTCCTAGTTATTAGGGGTGCAAAGCGGAGGCGGATCACGGACGGATATCGCTCATCCGTATCCTTTTCCATATTTTTTCTCGGATTCGAATCGGACACAGACGATCTTTGAATACGAATCGCGGATAGTCTCGATCCACGAATCTGAACAAATACATGCCGAACCGAATACGGATTGTCTCGGTCACGAATACTTATTCGGATATTGCGTGAAAACATAAACCATATATATCGCACAAATAAAGATCAATCAACCATACTACATGTCCAAAATGCGACTAGATTAGTAGTTTAACAAACAAATTTAAATATATCACACGATAACATAGGCTATTTAAGCAAGTAGTAGTAAGCAGTAACTACTAACTAGCAAGTAGCAAGTAGTAGCAAGTACATGATAGGGACTAGGTAAGCAAGTAGTAAATTTTGATATTTTGATCAATCTCTGGCCAATAGAAGTTTGATATTTCTTGGCACAAATATAAATGTTCAAAAGGATGATTAGTTAGTTTGTTTTATAAGGAATGTGCAAATGTACATAGGCCAAGGAATGCTACGATCTAGTAACTTCTTAGGGTTTGTATTGATAACTTGCTAATTTGTGCCTGTGATCTCAAGTATAACTTGCTAATTTGTGCCTCTTATATATTCTCTGAAGCTGAGTGCAAAAACACAATCAAAGAAAGGACGATGCCATCATTTTTATCGTCTACCATTATTTAGATTTATAAGTATAACCAATGAACAATAATACATTAATACCCCTCGATTTAGTGCCTAGCTTCCTACAGAAGTTCTAGGTTGATAAAAGTGAATTGATAATTGTTGCAGTACTATACGATGATGATATGGAGGGGAAATTTAATAACATTGCTTGCTCTTGAAGGAGATGGCCATGTCAACAAGCTTACTGTTTTCAAAGCACAGCAAGTGGAATACTGGACAATTGCTTAATGATTGTTGACTCATTGGAAACCTTCAACGGATTGTATAATTATAATTGAATTGCACAAGCCTTTAACCCTTTAGTTATCAAGATGGAATTATGGAATTATCCTTAAAAGATTTCAAATGAGTAAAGAAGTGTATAATCTAAGATTTAGGATTGGAGAGAGAATTGTACTTTAACAATTTGCTCAAGCTGCTAGACCTCAGGAGAAAGACCTCGTGAACAGTTAAAAGCCACTTCTGCAGTCAAGGCATCCCAAACACCATCGCTTGACATAATAAGTCGGCCTCCAGTAGTAGATAGCTACACAGAATAGAAGACATGTTAAGGTTTTCATAATCTGGAGATCAAGTTAACATGAACAATAACTCATATGAAATTATGTGATTAGTGCCGATACACTCAAAAAAATAGAGTATAAGCCTAACATTGTCAATGAACTGTAAAACAAGGTAAATAACTAATAGTTTTTTTTGTACAAAATAACTATTAGAATTTTTTAACCAAGACATCACAATAGATTTGTGTAACTGATGTGAGTTCAAAAGATACAAAGGAACAGAGAGTGCATGTAGCTTCAAGTTGCACGTAGTTGCAAAGACCAGAGCTAGTATACAGGTGGAAATAGAAGAAATTTTGATCATGGGGGAAGAAATAGTCACTGTGCAAAATATATGGTAAATTGCTAACTAACTAAGTATTCACTAGACATGCCTACAGATGGAAATCAAATGAGTAAATACCGAATGGAGATTGGAAGATAAAATAAATGTTCCTTACCAACAGATCATTACAAAGCTGAGATATGCCCCCACCATGATCATATCGACATCGAGGTTCTAGCAACATAACAAGAGATATTTGCTCTGAGAAACACATTTTGAACATTTACATAGCCATACCCAAGAGATATCACTTTTATCCTTACCTTCATAAAAATCAAGAGTCGCAACATCGATTGCTAATTTGATCCTTTCATTATATCCACTCTATCTATTGCCGCAATGACAAGATCCGGGCCTTCAGATATCTTTGAACATTGACCCAAGTAGATATGGTATATTGAAATCCATATGTAGGTGCCCAAAAGGAAAATAAGAAATAAAGTATGTTAGGAAAAGGTAAATCAATAACTTTCACGGAAATATTAGGAGCAAATCCACCATCCTCACCAATGTTGCAACTTTTCGAACCATATTTCCCGAGATAATATCCTATCAAATCAATTGGTGAAAAACAGTGTATAAAAAGTCGACAAACTTATCATACACTATGAAAACAAAACTTTGGAGCAATTTGAGCGCCCATGGTTTAAGAACTTGATACTTTGTCTTAGGAGCAATCTACCTAAATAATGCTAAGCAAGTTCAGAAGCGGAGGAGGGCATCGTAAAGCTAGGATACGGTGTTAAGTTTTTGTATGAACACAATCGTTCGACATTCCTACACTTTTTGATGGGCAGAATGAGTTGGTCCAAATATGGGACTAGAGGACAACATTCATGTTGTTGAGAGTGTGTGCAAGGTATAATCTATAGATATTTGTGAAGCAGTTTGTTAGAAATGAAGGGTACCTTCAGATTATGATATGTCTCTGAACCCATTTGCAGAGTTTAAATGGAGTTTCAGCGTTCGACAATCCATGAGCAAGGTTGGTTATAAAAGTTTAGTGAGAATACTTGAATGGGAAGACTATTTCGGCATGTGTTCCACCATTAATTCTTGTAATTGCGGGGATGGGAAGCGTTGTAGCGCTTTTACCAACAAGATCGCTATATACTTATGCGTGGAACACGCAAGGCAACCAACTATAAGAATCGTGTTGTCATGTCCGACTTATTTTTTGCATCAAACCACGGTGATTTAGCGGATAATGGTACCTCTTTTTGTGGTGCCGACTTAACAAGCTGCGATCGTCTGACCGACATAGCATTTGCTCCAATCTCGGCTGCATGATGTAATATTATAGTAATTCTCTAAGCAGGAGGTATTGTATACAAACCCACCAAACAAGGGAAGGGACTATAAGCGCAATGAAACTATACCCGGCTACATAGTTGTACTAGATTGAGATAGTAGTAAACTAGTAATCACAAAGGGCGTCGAAAATAACACATAATCATTTCCAGCAGAAGCCTAAAATGGAACATATGTCGGTAGTTCAAAACTAATCAATAACGAAGAATGATTTGTTCTCGGTATTGATTAATATGTCACAGAGTTGGCTTTTAGGTGCAGGAAGGTTGTCTTTTCAAATCTCTATGTTGGATTAAGCGAGTGGAAATTGGAGCAATCGAGCAAGCATGTGACAAGTTGCAAGACTACATAAATATCTCCTATGCTAACAAACTAATGCTACAAAGAGTAAAATTTAGCGAGGTCTTTCTCTTGAGATCATCTACTAGTTTTGTCATAGGTCTTTCTTGAAGTTCTTTCTTTAACTCCGTTAGAGCATTTTCCTACAAATGGAAACTTAATTAGCGAAATAATAAAGATAAAAGTGAAGTGTAGTTGCATAGAAACAAATCATTCCAAGAACATATGCATGGTAAAATGGCTAATAGATGCAATGGAATAAGTAACATTTTTTTTTCTCTCCTCATTAGAACTATTCTCTCTCTATGTGTATTGTCTGGGTTTAGTTCAGATGCAAACATGTAGGCTGCAGCCATGTCAATTAAACTCACCCATAACAATTGAGGCCAATGTAAAAGACCAACAAGTGGATAGTGATAGAAGCAAAGAAATTAACATAAATTGAACTATATTAGGACAATGGATTATAATAAGTAATTAGACAGGTACATGATCCCTACAAATGAGTTGGTTCAAGAACCAGTCATCAACTTTACACACATTAACACTCTTTTATTATTGCATACCTTTTCGGTGAGTAAAGCAAGTCAACTTCTTGATTCATTCACATGCATTTCTCTCTCACTTGATAAAGTTCTTTTGATATTACGTAGTTACGCATTCAACTATGAGATAATCTTCTCCTTGGCATTCAAGGAACTCTCAAGTGTATCACTTGAGTCCACACAATCCTTTGCATAATTACAAAATTCAGATAACAAGTTCAATTTTAAGTTTTGGATGACCATAAAATCCCAACTAAAATGCTAATAAATAGCAATACAACTGAAAGTCACTAGATCACCAGTGTATGAATTATGAATGATTAAACTTTAAGCAAATCTACACTTGGCCAATGGGTGAAAATTGCTCTTTTGACCTCTGAATCAAAAACATCACCAAGCAATTCTTGTAAGATCAAAGCGCATTAGACATAAAGTTGTCTCCTAACATTGCACATAGCAGGAGCTATGCATTTCAGCACTATGGAAAATATGTATATGATAATGGAAAAGAATTTACTTACTTAACAACAGCATCACCATTGAACTAGGTTTTCCTACCCGGGAGGATGGGCGGCTTCGGAGGAAGGGCCACCGGGAGGAGGGCCACCGGGAGGAGGGGCGGCACTGGGAGGTGGGTGGTTGGGGTGAGGAGGAGGCTGGGAGGTGGGACAGGCGGAGAGGAGGGATCTTGGGAGGATCTTGCGATCTTGACCACGGAGGAGGGCGGGGGGGAGGGGCGGGGGGGAGGATGGGGCGGTGGGAGGAGGCACCAGGTGGAGGAGGCGGCCAAGGAGGAGGGCAACAGGGGAGGAGGGGTGGCGCCTGGGAGGGGTGGTGGGGAGGAGGGAGGCGCGGCGAGGATGGGGCGGCCGGAGTGGCGGGGAGGAGAGGAGAGGCGGCCGGGAGTGGGCTGGAGGAGATCTGGCCGTCGGGGGGGGGAGGCGCGGGAGTGGCGCTGGAGGAGAGGCGGCCGTCGGTGGCCGCGCAGTGGACGCAGAAGGAATTAGGCGCTTTGGGGATAAGGTTTCAGAGGACGCGGCGGTTCGGAAGGTGTTGGCGCCTCGTTCGTAAAATTTTTCAGCCGCGCCAAAGGGTTCTCTTATTGCTGGCAGATACATCGACCTAGTAGAGTTTTTTGAGGGCAGATGTATTGTAGGCAAATTTCTATTATTCCCGGCAGATAAGTTGTTCTAAATAATAATTATTGCCGGCAGATAATGTGACCCTTAATCTTTTAGATATTCCCGGCACATGTTTTGCCACTCATCCCATTTTTTCCCGGCAGATTATTGCCCTTAATACTATGTCATGGTGTAGTGATTCACGGTGGCGAAGTTAGAAAATTTGTATTGGAGGTGCATCATTGATGATAAAGATGTGGTTGTTAAGCAATTATCGGTTGAGCGAATGTTAGCGTCGGGTAAACTATGTATTTATAAATATTGTATTCACATGAAACTTAATATTTCTATATAATTAGTTGGGTTTTTTTTCGCCAATCAATTGACTACTTTACACATTTAGTCGTGATAATAACTTAATTTTATGGAGTGACGATGATAACAATTACTAACATTGATAAATAAGTGTTAAATGTGTGAAAATATTATTAAAAGTGTGTAGCCATTCCATAAATTTTTATTGGTACATCACACGGCCCGCATGACAGTTCACGTACTATATCACTCGAAAAACACAAACGATTTTAGTACATCTATACTTAGTGTGTCAGCATTGATGCGGCCTATTTATATCGTATATGTCTTCAAAATTTGTCTACGAAAAACACTTTCGCACCATTCACATAGAGCAACATAGGTAGAGAAAAATGTGACTGTCTACAAAATTTGAAAAAATGGTATGGAATACAATTTGCATATAATTCTCTTAAGTATTATTAAATTGCAATTGAGTCCAATTTCAATTGGAACTATAGCAAAATAAAAGTATATAAGATAAATTTTTTTTAAAAGGGTTCAGCTCAGGATGATACATTCATGATTAACTCAAACTTATGAGTGTTTTTTTTTAAATTCCACTATACGCTATATCATCTGCTATCCGCTATCCACTCTGTGGATGCCAATCTACTACTACCCCTCTATTCGCTATTTAGTAGCTTGACTGTAGGTCGCCTCGAGTTTCCCCCTCAAATTAGATATGGTTTCGCGACTTTATTTATGATCCATCGTCGTCCCAAGAACTTTTTTTTTTATTAATTAACCTTTTTTTAAATTTTATTTTAAAGTTAGCTCTTGATGCACTTTATTTCCAATTCTGACCCATTTGGTCACGCTACGGATGGTGGCGTGACAAAACAACACTGTCATACGCTAGGATAAGTCCTCAAAATAGCACTTTTTATCACGCCACTAGTTATGGCGTGACCAAATCTTCTTGTCACGCCCGTCGATGGCGTGACAAGAGTTTGACGAAATGAAATTTGGTGTGGCGGTGTTGTTTTGTCACGCCACATAATGGCGTGACCAAAGAGGTCGAATTGGAAATAAAATCTTGAATTAACTTTAAAATAAAATTCAAAAAGAGGTTAATTAATAAAAAAATTCTCGTCCCAATGATGTGCCTATATGCTCTTATGGGTTTTTTTTTCCTTTATAACTTTTTTAGCTATCTTTATTTCACAAAGAGTAAATTTGCTCAGCACCATCGCAATCCTTCGTGACTTGTAAAATACCATCGCAAAAAATGTCGATTGGAAAATACCATTGCAAAGGCTAAAAGGCCTGCAAAATACCATCAATGTCGCATTTTCCATCTCAAGAGTAGGAAATGACCGTTTTGCCCTCATTATTTCTAGTTCTTTTCTCTTTTTCTTTTCCTTTTTAGGGCTGGTCCCACATGTCATTGTAAGTTTGATCTATCCTCCTAATCTCATTCATCCATCTCAAAAGAAGTTAAATATCATCCATCCATATCATTCCGACCTTGTGTGGCATTCTTCGACTTCCTGGCTATGCACCCCCATCAAAGCCAACCTATCTACAAGCCGTCCTCGTGCAGATCCGTCACAGCCAACCTATCTACAAGCTGTCCCCGCGCAGCCAACCTATCTACAAGCCGTCCTCGTGCAGATCCGTCACAGCCAACCTATCTACAAGCCGTCCTCGCGCAATGCGATGTGGTATCACAGGATTAGGGCAAGGACTTGGTGATGTGGATGGGCTCAAGGTTGACGTGAGCAAGCAAACGGCAAGCTAGGTGGCAGCCCAAGCAGAGGTGGCTTGGGGCGCACGACGGTGGTGAATTGCAGAGGAGGATTGGCGAGGACGGCTGCGCAAGATGCGTTCTCGGGTTAGGTGAACCTCTCTAGGTTGGTACGTGTGTAAGTTAAAGCTTCATTAATTTGGTTTTAGTGATTAATTACAAATCTAAATGTGTGACTAACACTTTTGTTGATATGCTATTGTTTGATCTTATTTGGATAGAAAGCTGCAAATCTTCGTAGGTATGCATTCGATGTCATATTCTTATATCTTGTTGTATTCCACGGATCCAAAATACAGGGTTAACTCTGCCAACATCCCAACTTGAATATGTGCATATGTTTTTCATATACATTCTTATGTGCACACTTTTAGGGGGAGTTCACTCTATGTTATGAGGTTTCATTAGTATTGATCTCATTCTTTTATCCACAAATATATCAGGTATCTTTACTTTGAAACACACCCCCTTTGAGTATATGAAGCTTGTGTAGTTATAATATACTCATGTTGACTAAAATTCAATTCATTGCAATCGGGTTGTCATCAATCGCAAAAATGTGGAGATTGAAGGATCTAGTCCATCTGTTATGTGTTAATGATGAGTTTTGTTGATTAATGACAACCAAATTTGTGGGACCAACATTCTCCATGAGTTGGTGTAATAGGTTAAATCTCGTGATGGTGGAAGGCTTTGGATGACATCATGAGTTGATGCTTATCAAATCAAGGTTCGGAATGAAGGACAACATTACATGTTGATGGTCGTCAAGTGAAGATCTTGAATTGATGGATGGTATCACATGTTAGTGCATATCAAGACAATGACCTGTATTCGGAGAAGCGATGCGTGTCATCGACTTGAGGCTCCAAGAGGGTGTGCAAGGTAAAGGTAACTAGCATAGGCTAATAATATGTTTCTTAATCATTTTACCGATCTCGGTGTTAGGTTGAAAGACCGGATTGTTAGTATATGTTATCGTTCTATTAAGAGGGGGTCGATGGCTAGTAACTTGATTTGCATTTTGTGCCAATTGCTCAATCTCAAATGCATAATCATATTGCTCCAGACATGTGCATTTAGTTTGTCGTTAGTTGGAGTCTAAGAAAAATGGTTTGGATCTTGTGTTGGAGTGTGGACTGTGGACATGTCCAGCCAAGTATAAGTTAGCCCCCAACAGTCATATTCTTGTATTAAATGCACTAGCCATTAGCTAGCCCGGTGGACATGTTGAGTCAATTCACTTGTCTGAGTGTGGACATGTCCAGACAACGGTATGTGCATAGTTTGAGAGTATAACAATTAGTTTTGGTTGGAGGTCTATATAAGGATGACTTGGGCTGGTATTTTATAACTCTTTGCACTCCATTACAGCATCCTTAAGCTGGTGCAAGTCCTCTCTACTCTATAGTGTCCTCTCTTTCGGTGTGTGAAGGAACGAAGGAGAACACAAGGGTGAGGAACGAAGGAGAGAAGAACACCTGGGTAATGTCGACATTTCTGTTGGGAAACTATGGGCCTGGCCCAGAAGCCGGCCCATGTATGGGCTCCCCATCCGAAACCCTAGCAAGGTCTGTAGCCTATAAATAGGGAGTGCTATTCATTGTAAGCGATGGATCGATTGATTATGGAATAAAGAGAAGCAAGAAGCCCCCTATATCTCTGTGTTCAATCTACTATTCTGTTCTTATGTTTTTGCATTGTTCTAAGCGATTCTACGCTTGTCTCACGAGAATGTCGTTGATTTGGACTACTCGCCAATGATGGTTACTCAACACGTTATCAGCACGATCGACTCCGGCCTACTTCTAGACCTACTTTACTCAGATCGAAAGGTAACCGTCGATGAACGACGCTCATAGATTGAATCGTTCTTTCTAGATTGCTTTCAATTCAGCAAATTCGCTTTCTAGATTGATTTTCTACGGTGCAAATCCTTTCTAATCTACCGTGAGCCGACTTGAAGTCGCTGACACAATGTCGATGGGTAGATTGCACGAAAGATTGGATATCGATTGTACCGTAGATTGAAAGTTGTAAATCCGTTCTAACCTACCGCGAGCCGACTTGAAGTCGCTGGCCAAGCCGATCGGTGGTTGTACGAAAGAACCGATGTTGATTGCACTACATAGAATTGCATCACATGCATATCTGAACAGTAATTGATTGCATGAAGAGAAATCGTGGCCCTAAGCCGCCGCATGACCTCTGTCGCACGCTCCACCCACGGCCCGTAGCCGCCTAGCGGACATTGTAAACCTTTGCGGTTTGGAACCCGAGCCGTAGTAGCGCGGCTTGAGCCGCCGCGCTGTGACTTGGAACCGCCGCGCTCTCACTGCGACCATAAGCGCTTGGAAGCGCCCTTAAGCGCATCGCCGCAACAACGCTTCGCCCATAAGCGCCGCCACAGCTCTGCCGCGATAGGAGCACCGCACCACCAAGAAGAAAAAAAGAAAAAAAAAGGAGCAAAGGGGAGCCGCTGCCGCTACAGCGACGCCACCACCGCCAGCCTCGACTCAGCCGCCGGTGCCGATGGGCCGCCGCTGCCTTGGCCGCCGCCGCCGCCGCCGCGGGAAGACGAGACGCTGCCGTGCCGTGCCGCGCCGCCGCGCCGTGCCGTCGCGCCCGTGGTCGCCGCGCCATGGCCGCCTCCGCCCGCCCGCCCGCCGCCGCGCGCCCGCCCGTCGGATCGCGCCACGCCCGCCGAGCAGCTGACCCTCGCCCGAATGGGCCGCGTCGCCTCGCGCGCATGACCGCTTCCACGCCACCTTGCGCCAAGAAGGCTTGTCGTGAGCCATGAGCAGGGTAGGGAAACCCTACCCATGGGAAATTTAAGCGGCGGATGGGCGCCCCCTTTGGGCGAATGGGCGAACGGTATTGGGCAGAAAGCCGGTCGGGTGAAAAAAAATGAAAGAAAAGGGTGTTTTGCGAATAGGGCCTCCAAAGTCTGATAATTACGTGGAATTTTTCTCTGAACTGAAAAATTCGCGTTTTTAACCCCTGGAATTGCAGAATTCGCCGAAAGTCACTTTTCCAGCAGAAAAGGGCCTCGGGAATTCAAATTTTTTTTTTTTGCATATTTTGCACATTTGAAGCATATTTAACTTTGTTATTGTTATTTCTATGCAATTTATTTACTGTATTTACTGTTTTTGATTATCTGTGATTGTTTATATTGCTTTTAATCACTGAAAATAGCAGTAAATCATGAAAATGCATAGAAAACTACGGGATTACGAACCAGGAGTTCGAAGAGCATTATAAGAATTTTGCAACCATTTTATGTAAATTACTAGCAGTAATCTTATGAACTATTTGTATGAATATGAAGATGACTGGCATCACGAACCAGGAGTTCGAATAACTGACCCAGCATGGCCAGAATTTGTACAGAATTTGTACCAGTATTCAACTCTGTGATAATGTAATCACGGATAAGCAGAAGATTGAGAAGACTTTCTCTACCTTTCACCCAAATACGGTGCAATCCGCACGCAACTATCGTCAAGACGGCTACACGGAGTATGCCACATTAATTGACACCATGCAAGTTGCAGAAGCTTAAGATAATGTTCTAAGGAAGAACTACATCTCATAGCCACCTAGTAGCAATGTTGGCTATGAAGCCAATGCTAGCAGCTACAAGGTGATAAAGCCTCTCACGAAGGAGAGGAGTAAGAAGGGTAAGGTCGTGAGTCGCACGTTATTGATGTTTTCCGGTCTAACAAGAAGGGCATAGGACGACCTAGCAATGACCCCATTATCCCTCCTCTCGGACATCGCGGTAATTGCGGTACCGTAGTTGCTCAAAAGAAGAAGATCTCCATGGAGCAGATTAAGGCAGAAGTTTCTGAATACTTCGCTGATTCGATCTAGTGTACACATTGCACTTGGATCTTTATAGTAACTTGCAGTTTGTAATTGAAGCAGAACATTGAATTACTTTTGAATAATGGTTGTAAGCTCTAGTAGAGCAAATCATTAAATTCTTATGACGAGTCCTGCAAGACTTATTCCCGTATTTATAATAACAAGTTATGTTCTGATATTTGAACTATTTTATTTATGTGTTGCTTGCTTTCTGCTACATATTAATAAAGTACGTTATATTAGAACACGTGTGGCGCCCTATTGGAGGAAGTGTGCTTAGCCGGTAGCAGCACAATAAATACCATCTTGAGAGAGACGAAAATATTTCGGTCGATCAGCAAGAATGCTAGTAGTCTTACGACAATCGCAGGCAGCGATACTTGTATAATAGGCTTAGGAAGGGCCTCAATTATACCCCTAATGGGCACAACTTTGGTCATTAAAGAAGCCTCGTTGTACCCAGAATCGACCAGAACTCTTAAGGATATTCGCGCAAACGGTTTCCACGTAGAGACTAAAGAAGAGTATGGTAAGAAATACCTACTCATTATAAAGCGTGAAGAAAGTAGAAAAATGGTATCAGAACGACTTCCTTCATTTAAAACTGGGCTATACTACACTAATATTAAGGCATCTGCAGCCTATACTACCCTGAAAACCGTATTTAGAAGCTCTGAATCTTTTCTATCTCTAGCATGATAGACAATGCCACCCAAGTCTTAGAATGATGAGAAATATAATTAACAATTCACAGGGACATAATGTCAATGTAAAGAATTTTCCGAATCAGGAAGATTTTGTGTGCCCCGCATGTGCCACCGGGAATTTAATTACTAAACCTTACGCTCAAAGCGAAGGATGAAGTCCTATATTCTGGACCGTATCCGAGGAGACCTTTTTGCGGTCCTATACAGCCCCTGTAATGGCCATTTAGGTATTTTATGGTGCTCATCAATGCTTCCTCGAAATGGTCGCATGTATGTTTATTGTCTACGAGAAACCAGGCTTTTGCAAAGCTAAATCTCGCAGATAATTAACATTAGAAATAATTTCACGATCATCATGTGAAGTCCACGGAATGGACAACAGGAGAATTTACTTCAAAGGCATTTGATGATTATTGTATGGCAATGAGATTTAAAAGTTGAGCATTACATCGCATGTCCACACCTAGAATGGACTAGCAGAGGCATTAATTACAAGGAGTACATTTATTGCCCGACCACCTTTGAAGAATTGTAATTTACCAAGCGCATGTTGGGGACACGCATGATCTGCCGCATGACAACTCTCATCAATCTTAGACCACAGGCATATAACATCCATTCACCTACGCAACTAGCGCAAGGGTCAGCACAGAAAACTTCTCATCTTTAAAGTTTTGGTTGCAAGGTTTACATACCTATACCATTACCACAGCGAACTGCAATGGGCCTTCTCCGAAAGTCTAGGATATACGTTGGTTATGTGACAGCATCCATAATCAGGTATTTGGAACCTATGATGAGAGATATGCATACTGCCCGATTCGCTGATAGTATATTAGATGAGGCTAGTTTCCCGTCATTAGGGGGAGGAAATCAACCCCTTGATGAAAATGTCGGGAAATAGAGAAGTCCAGAAGATAATTGAAGTCCAGAAGATAATTGAAATCCATGCACATGACCCGCGCACTAGTGAAGCAAATAGAGAAGTCCAGAAGATAATTGAAGTCTAGAAGACAATTGAAGTCTAGAAGATAATTGATTTGCAAGCATTAGCGAATCAACTGCCTAACTACTTTAGTGATTTGAAGAGCGTGACCAAGTCGCATATGCTGTGCACGCATAATGCAGGAGAGGGTTGAAATACCGATGAAGGTATCCCTAATCCCGTCCTAAGGCTTACGAAGGGCGAGAACTCCGCCCCTCGAATCCTAAGTAAAGGGGCGCTGGCGAAAAAGGATAAGAAGGACTTGACACGGTAGATCACGAAGTTTCCCCGAGAACAAGAAGGGAGCCAGTTGAGACTGGCATTTGTATGGAACCTTGAACAAGGCATACTAGAATTGAACATCCCCATGAAGGAGACATCGGCATGGATGTGTGCGCTGCGTCGAGTGAAAAACTAAAGGACTTGCCCGTAATTGAAAGCGGCGGTGAGCAAGTAGAAGCATTAGAAGAATCGCCCTTGAAGAAATAGCTATAAACTTTATGACCTCAGGAGAATCTATGAATAAGACAACAGCCAATGTTGACATTGATTTTGCAAAGAAAATTGCCACAATCATCGATCTTGATTCAGAGCCTATATCGCTCGCTGAATGAAAAGATCAGATTGGGAAGATTGAAAGAAAGCAATAGAAGCAGAATTATTATCTCTGAATAAAAGAAAGGTGCTTAGGCATGAAAGCCGTTCGCCTCCCCATGTGCACCTTGTAGGGCATAAGTGGGTATTTGTTCGAAAGAGAAATGAAAATAATGAAGTAAAGAAAGACTTGTTGCACAAGGTTTCACTCAATATCCAGGAGTTGTTTATGAAGAAACCTATTCCCCGGTCATGGGCGGAATCACCCTTTAGATATTTAATCTCAATGGCAGCAAACTTGAAGTTAAAAGTGAAATTAATGGATGTGGTAACAGCATACCTTTATGGAATATTGGATTCGGACATTTATATGAAGATACCTGAATGTATCCCTGTCCCGAATCAAGACAGAACAAATAGAAATCTGTATAGTGTGAAACTCAGAAAGTCACTGTACGAAGTTAAGCAATCAGGCAGGATGTGGTATAATCGCTTGAAGCGACTTTCTATGCAAGAAATGCTACGAACAATGAGAATAATCCTGTGTATTTATAACGATGATCGGGATGGATTTTGTATAATCTCGATTGTATGAAGATGATCTGAATATCATTGGAACCCCGAAGGTATTAAGAAAGTAAGCTCTTACTTGGAGTAAGAGTTCGAAATGAAAGAATTGGGTAAAACCAAATATTGTATAGGCTTGCAGCTTGAGCATACCCCTGAAGTGATTTTAGTACATCAGTCAACCTACACTCAGAAGGTGTTAGAAAGGTTTGATTTTGAAAGGCATACCCTTTGAAATTGCCAATGGTCGGGAGATATTTGCAGCAGACAAAGACTCGTACAGACCTAAAGAAGAGGGGGAGGAAGTCCTGGGACCGGAATTCCTATACTTATGTGCGATAGGAGTACTCATGTATTTAGCAAATTGTACTAGATCGGCCATTGCATTTGCCGTTAACCTATTAGCAAGGTATAGTGTAGAACCTACCAAAGGTATTGGTAGGGAATGAAGGACATCTTCCAATACCTTCAAGGCAGTAGGGAACTTGGTCTATTCTATAGAAAGAACCAAGACCTGAATATGAATGGCTATGTAGATGCCGGGTACCTGTAGAACCCATATACTGACTAAGTCATAAGCAGACTATGTATTTACGTGTGGTGGGCGCAATTCCATAGAAATCATCTAAGCAGAGTCTTGTATCGATTCCGACGAACCACTTGGAAATCATAGCATTGTACGAGGCCTCACGAGAATGTGTTTGGCTTCGGCAGATGATTCACCACATCCAGTAGTCGTGTGGATTGAATACCGCGTAAACCCCACTATTATCTATGAAGATAATGCGATTTTGTGTTGCACAAGTGCGAGATGGGTTATGTGAAGAGTCATCTCACAAAGCATATCAACCCCAAGTTCTTCTATGCTCATGAATTGCAAAAGATGGGCGAAATTAAAGTATTGCATACTAAGTCATGTGAAAATCTTGTAGATTTATTCACTAAGTTACTTCGACATCTAGCTTTGAAAGGTGCATCGTGGAATTGTAATGTGAGACTTAGAAGTGCGAATTGGGGAGAATATTCTGAACTCATTATTGAAACATGATCACGAAGATCGAGTACCCAAAGAGTAAATCCTGGAGATTAAATGAAATTGGGTGGATTGTACTCTTTTTCCCTTGACGAGTTTTCCTGAAGTTTCTCGGCTAAGGTTTTTAATGAGGCAATTCGTGCAACGCAGCAGAACTTGTATCATGTGCTCTTTCTCTAAATTTTTCCTACTGGGTTTTTATGGAGTTTTGACGAGACATGAACATGTGAGGATGCAGTGGCGGATACAAGGAGCCTCCAGCGTGGGCAATTGCCCGCCCTTCCTCATGGCGTGCCCTTCTAAGCCCCGGGTGAAAACCTCCGCCTCCTCGCTCTGGGCCTGCAGGCGATGGGCAACATCCAACATGGGCTTGAGCCACCGAGTTTGCCCTCTCATTTGCTCTCTTTGTTCCCCAAATCCCCAATCCCCACCTCCCATATCGGCTAATCCTCGACCCTCCCCAACCCCAAGCGGCAAGCGCCAAGATAGCGCCCGGTGGCGGCTGCGTCGGCGGCGGCGGCGAGGCCGATGGCCGGCGAAGCGATGGTGGGCAACTCAGCCAACAGTGGTTCGGTGGGCAGCGGCGGAGCAGAAGCGACTCATGGCGCTTGGCGACTCGGCGGGGCAGCGATTCTGGCCTTCCGGCTCGGCCCGGGACCAGGCGGCTAGGTGAGTGGATTTTCTTGCCCAATCCCACCATGGCGCTCCAGATCCTCCTTCCTTGGCTCGGGCCTCGCCTCGGGCTCCCGTAGCTGCGAACGCCCGGCTCCTCTCCTGCGCCGCTCCCCGAGGCTCCTCACTGGCCGGCGCCGCCGTCGCTCCTCTGCTTGCCGCTCCGCCGAACTCCTCCTGCCCGCCCGCTCCTCTCGGCGGTCGGGCTCTCTGCGCCACCGCCGGCTCCTTGCGCGTTAAGCCCGTCTGCGCGATCTTCGCCGGCCTCCTGCGCGCCCGTGCCCGGCCGACTCGACTGCGGCCGCCGGCGCCTCGGTTCTAATCCTTTCCCTCGGTTCCTTGTTCTTGGCAAAATTGACTAGTAGGCTGCTTCGCTGCAGCAAACCTGATATATAATTGGGGATTGGGTCTCAATTTGTGGCTTGCCCAACCTTGAAAATTTTCTCGCTCCGCCACTATGAGGATGGGTGCCCAAGGAGTGTTGGGAAACTATGGGCTGGCCAGTAGCCCATGTATGGGCTCCTATCCCAAACCTTAGCGAGGTCTCAGAACTATAAATAAAGTCTATTCATTGTAAGCGATGGATCGATTGATTATAGAATAAAGAAAGCGAAGTTTCCTTATATCTACGTGCTCAATCTACTATTCTCGTTTTACGTTCTTTCATTGTTAGCGATTCTACACTTATCTACGAGGTAATCGTTCGAACTGAACTCACCAGCGATGGTTACTCAACAATTTCTAAATCTCTCTCTCTCTCCAAAACAGGCTCTAACAATTGCTTTGGACGGAAACTCCCGCGACACGGGCATTTTGAAGCGCTTTCAAGCTTTTGGTGCGCGCGTGGAACACGAGAAGGCGCACGGCACAAGAGGCCGTTTCGTCACTTCGCCACCCGTCGCTCACACGGAATGGGAACACACACGACGGTCCAACCTCGGCGCGGCACGGTGATCGCGTGGCATTCAACCCTGTACGTAAGATGCCGGCCGTGCCAATGGCCGTCCTATGCTTCACCGGTTTTGGGAAGGCGGCCGGTGCGCGTACGTACGTACCCATACTCTCCACACGCGCCGACCACCGGACGTGTCGTGATCCTGCACGCGCGGGGCGCCATCCGCGCTCCGCCGTGTCGCCATTCTTGATCGCGGTGATGGAGACCAAATATCCACCAAGCGGTGCGGTCAAATCACATATGTCAATTTTCCTCGAAAAAAAAATCAAAATTGTCAATTATAACCCCGTCACACGGAACTTCGAATTGTCCACGAAATAACTATATATATACGGGCTAAGTTTAATCCAGGTCACTGTTGCCTCCGATTGGGTAATCTGCCTAGACGGTGTGTTTGTGGCCGTCGCCGTCGGTCGATCAACTGGTGAAGTGGTGATCGGAACGTGAAAGTGACGCAATACAGCTCACATGCAGTAGCTAGCAAGATAGATCGATCGATCGCTCACGCAGTATGAAAGCAAGCTACAGATTGATTTCTCCTCTATCTACGTAGATAGACAGGTAATGGTTCACGTCAAGTAGTTAATGTAAATTTATCCACGAGATTACGAATTTATGATCGTTCTGTCACTCTCGATGACCCTGCCAAATGCGTTCCTAGTCCACGACTCCACGGACGATTCCAGAATTTTTTTCTCCTAAGTAATAATCTATTTTTTATTCTGAAATACAGTAATATACCTGTGTTTTTTTTATTTTACAGAAATAATCATATGTCGTTCTGAGCGACAAGTGTATAAGTAGGCAAATGGTTCAACGACAAGTGTACAAGTCGCTGATCGGTTGAGCAACTTCGGCTGGTCGCTCAACCGTTAAGCGACACGTAGACAAGTTGCGCACCGGTTGGACGATTTGAGATAATAATATTATTTTTTATTAATCGGATGAAAATAATTGTGGGAAAATAAATGATAATTTTTGTAGGTAATACATTTAGCAAATATTGTTTATATGTTGTTAATTTTTTTGAAAATATAAGGATGGTGACAAAGTTGGTTGGTCCATTTATTATTTTCGTAGATTCTTAACGGTACGAAATATGTTAGACTCGTAGTAACATTTTGTGATCGTCTTATGTTGTTGTAGTACGGTGAATTACTGAAGAATTTTGTGAGGACGTTTGAGATAGCAATTATTCGTAAGTAGGAAGATAAGTGATATTGTGAGGCGTCAGGGAATTCATACACCCATGTCATAGTAACTACGAAGTAAAATACGAATACAAGTACACAAAGCATAATGAAGACCCTGTACTAGCCGCACGCTACACCACCCGCACCACCACCTCTGTCGTCACCACGTCCCACCCTCGGTCCATGCTCGCCCTTACGACCCCGCTTGGGCTTCCTCAGCGCGGGGTGTCGGGTGCGACGCCCCGTGTCATTACCCCAAGGGTAATCACACTTAGGCATACGGATTACTATTCGTTTGCCCAGTAGAACACTGCTCCAACGAATAGTAAGCCATTTATCAGAGATAACACAGCAGAACAATAAAATAGAAAATGCTCTTTATTTCAACAGTAGCCACACAAGTCTAGGGTTATGAATACAATTATTTAACTACAAAGGGGAAAACACTTCCCGCTAATTACTGCTAGGTTCTTCCGACGGTCTTCTCGTCCCACAAGTCGAATGAGGCGATCACCTTGTTCTACTCCTCGTACCCAAAGCCATCGTCACCTGCGGCCTTTTCGGTACCTGCAAAAATTCCTCATCCCACTCGGGATAACTCCCGGTCGGATTAGGAGCTAAGCAAGGGGAGAGATAGCAAGAGTGAGTACTATAGTGTACTCAGCAAGCATTAATAGCTAAAATGCATTTGATGACTCTAAATTTTGTCCTTATCAAAATTCCTACTTCATCTCTTATTCTGAAAATAGTTTTCAAAACTTAGGTTGTAATTTTACTTATGAAGAGACTACTTGATTACTCGGAGAGAAGAAAGACCCCCGGCGGTTCCGTAGACTCCAATCCAGAGGTGGTATGAATTCATGATTTTGATAGCATCTTGCAGCTTGTACCACTTTACCCATAGTAATTGAGCTCTAAATGAGCCGGTCCCCAAACATTTCCTTTGATGCGGGTTCGAGTTGAGAATCGTAACGTTTTCTAATTACGTGATTAAGTCTCCACCCATTACCTTTAAATCGGTGCTGATTTAATCACGTTCTCAATCTCATCATACACCGAGTTTGATAATGTTGGTTGAGGCGCTATCGTCCGTGCTCAACACTCCCCTTGGGGCGGCTCCTTCCGTGCCCAACACTCCAATGTGACCCATTGTGGAGATCATAATTACGTAAAGAGGTACCATTTTACGCTTGCGTAAAACGAAAAAATGGTTGGTCTTGATTCTGACCTCTCGACCGAGTAAGAGTTTTGTTTGTCCTTATATTATAACCACCAGTAAAAAGGGGCCCACCTCTTACCTCATCATCATCATCATCGTCGTGTTTCCTCACCCGAGCCCCCTTTTACCAACCTATTAGCTTTCATCTTTTCCTTTCTCATTCCTTAATTCTTTTCATCTCTTTCATATTTCTTATCTTTTCATTTTCATCTCATTCATTCAAATTGATTTTTGAGAAAATAGTTTTGATGCAATACATATAAGATAGAGCAAGATACGGTTTACATTTAATATAGCTATGTTAATGAACAAGGGAGTAGCTTGCCTTCGGAACTGTAGAAGAGATCGTCGTTGATGAAATCGATATTATCTACTCCTGTTGGTTCACCCGCTGCAATTTATACGACGGTGCGAAATAATAAATACATAATTAACTACTTAGCAGTAATATATGCGACTAGGTGCAGTGCATACTAATTAGATGATCCTTTTCGTTAGTGGATTTTCATTTAATAACCTTTTCTAAACCCCCGTGAGGTTAGCACTCCCCTACTACGATCGTTCTACTAATTACTCGCTCTAGGGTCGAAAATGCCTAAGTTTATATTTAAACTAACGAGAAATGAAATACTACTCACATGCACAATTTATTAAGTCTATTATATTCTACTCGGCAAAACTTCAAATTAATTATTTTACTTAAATCAGCATGCGATTATTTAACTTTCTACAAATACTCAAGATCGCTTTAATTTAATCAATTTGGCACGATTTAAAGCATTTCAACTCACTGACTAATTGTCAAAGATGAGCAGGTTTGTTACACACGTATTTTTACTTTCTATTAATGAAATTATTGATTGTCTATTTTACTTTGTAAATCTGGACTTATAATAATGGTTAGCGGATGCAACCTAAATGGATTCATTTAATTGCATAAATACGGAAGGTTAACAACTATTAATTTTATTTCAAAAATTCTATTGCTACAAACATTAATCACCAAAAATTTTACTAGGATTCAAACAATTTTCTTAAAATTCCTACACCACTTCCTAAGCCCAAATTTCTAACCTAATCCCACCTAAAACCCTAATCCTAATCTCTACCACCAAAACCCTAATTATCTACCTCTCACTCCCTCTCTTCTCCTTACCACCGCACACACACCACTCCATCTCCCCATTCGTAAAACCACCCAGCCGGCTCCTCCTCTCCATTCTTTCCCCAACTCCTTCTCTCTTCCCAGATCTCCCCCCTCATGGCTTGCTCCCACCGGCGCCGCTGCCCCTGCCGCCTCGGCTCCCTCCGTCGGTGCCCTCCTCCACCGGTTCCTCCCCCATCGACGCCCTCTCGGTCCCAAAGCGTGACCCGACCGCCATCAGCTCCTGGCGGCTGCTCTGCCCGGCCGGCCTCCCTGCCATCGCCATGGCATCCCTCCTCCAGCACCTCCATTGCCGCCAGTGAGGCTCGGCTCGCCATCGCCGCCTCCTCTCTTGGCCGCCTCCGGCTTAGTGTCGCCAGCCGTGTGCCGCCTCCATTGCTCGCTGACTCCTCGGCGTCTCGACAGACCGGCCTCCTCTACGCCGCCACTTGGCTCCTTGTGCCACCCCCGCCTAACGTCGTTGCCCTCGGCCCTCCTCTCATGGCACCACTCCTCGGCTGGCGAAGGCCAGCGCCTCTCATGGTCTGGCCTCCCCTCCTCACGTCGTCTTGTATGCATCTGCCGGGTCGGCTTGACTGCATGCCGCCGACCCCGACCTCCTTGCCTCTACACACCTCAAAACCCCCTTACTCTCTAATCTCCCTTAAATTCTGCTTTGATTTGATTCAATTTGTTTTGTTGATTTACTTATATTGATCGAGTTACATTGCTAATGCATAGATCTTTGGATGAAATGGATGCGGCTATGAGGCTTGCTATGGGTGGTGAGGTGGTCTTTGCTAAAGCCTCGCTCTGCAGTAAACTCCCTCGCTCTCTAACCCAAATTCTCCCCCTTGCTCTGTGATGCTAAGTGAACCGAGAGCTACAAGTGAGCATTCTTGTGAGGGATCTAGGGTGGATGATGATGTGTGGAGCACCGAGGTTTAGCGAAGGTTACCTCTGTTGAGATAAGGATGGGGAAGAGGATTGTAGTCTTGGCTCTGTTTGGTACTCTCCTCTTCACCCTCATTGCGATCGGCTTGCGATGATGATATGGTCTGAGCTTGCTCATCCTTCTTATGGGCTTGATGATTTGTGTGCGATGACCTTGGTTCTGCGGGTCTTGCTCTTCCCCTTGCTCCTTCCTCCTTCCTTCTTATGGTTTGGTGATGGTAGTGGTTGAGGAATGGTGGTGATATTGATTATTCTTGTGGTTGTGGGTTGTGCTGATTGGGGCTTTGTTGGATTTCTTTGGCTTGGTCCAAAGATCAAAGGTTGCTCTTGGGAGCTTTGCTTAACTTGCTACTGGGTGGTGATTTCTTGCCTTTGGCTGAGGAGAGAATGGAAATGGGAAAGGTTGGTGAGGCTTGTGTGCTTATCTTATGAGAAGGGGAATGTCTTACAGAGATAATGCCTTCGGCTGGCAATGGGAAATAGTTGGGCTGCCTTATCCAGTGCCTGTGGATTCTCTTTTTACCAATCTTCTATTCTTTTTCTTACCATGCCCTTATCCCCTGGGTCTTCTCTTCCTCCTGTGCATCCATTTGACCATCTTGAGCTCCTCTTTTGGATGCAGTCTTGAGCTTATAGGGCTGCTTGCATTTGCTTTGGTGGAGCCGTGTTGGCCTCATCCTTAGCTGTGGTTGGTCTTATCCTTGATGTGGTAACTTCGTTTTTACAGCCTCCCTATTCCTATTTACCTCAATCCTATTTACCCTAATCTTATCTCCTCATTGCACTCCTTGTGCTCTATTTGATCATCTTCTGTGCTCCTTTGTGATGCATGCTTGAAATTTGGAGTCGGTGGTGAGGAGAAATGATGGTATTATTTGGTCTGTAAACTTTTGTGAGGCTATTCTTATGCTCTTGTTTTCTTTGGTCTTGTTGGTAGTAGCTTTGTATATAAGAACTTGTATACTACTTTTGAGAATTGAGGCTTATTAGAGGATGTATTTTGGTGGCTTCCTTGTAACATCTTTGGTGATCATACCCTTGCCTTATCTTTATTGCGCTCTCATGACCCCAATGAGACAAGGACACATTGGTCCATTATTGCTAGATGAGGATGCATTTTGGATGGGTTTGTGTTGCCTTCATTTGGGATGGAAGCAGGATAATACTAAATGTGGACTTATCTTGTTGCACCCCATGGGTACTAATGTTCTTTGGTTTTGGCATACCCGATGATGCTTTGGCTGAGGGTTGGGTTTAATAGAATGTTTCTTGTGGGATTATACTGCGATTGCGGTAAATGCAGAAGGTGGGTGTTGGATTCTAAAGCTGCCGAATGATAAGACCCCTGGAAGTAATTGGTACTTATTGACTTTGGTTGATCTGGATATCTTGATTACTAAAGGAGCCGACTAACTCAGGTTGGTCAGGATACCTTAGTGATCGAGGGACCATTTGACCTAGGTTGATATGGGAGTCCTATTGTACTTCGGGAAATTTCGATGACCACTTCCTATATTCTAATACTCACAACCATTGCTTTCAACTAAACTTGCTAACCATTTTTCGATTTTTCTAATGAGCGAGGAAAATGGATGCAAGATAGTTCTATAATTGGCGCTAAAAAGACAAGGAGGCAAGGATGGCAAATGTCTACTACTACCGAATGATATGAATGAATTGTAAA
Source organism: Phyllostachys edulis (assembly GCA_036346405.1). Taxonomy (NCBI): domain Eukaryota; kingdom Viridiplantae; phylum Streptophyta; class Magnoliopsida; order Poales; family Poaceae; genus Phyllostachys; species Phyllostachys edulis. The sequence goes on along the minus strand of CM070549.1, from coordinate 57,680,231 downwards.
TTAATTATTTGTTACCAAAAACATTGCAAGCTGTTGTAAAATAATTTTTGTACCAAGCATCATGTTTGTAATATATAACTTATATAATAGCAGTTTATTGAGATGATCTTGATGATGATGCGATGTAATGATAATGATAATGATATTGATGTCTTGATTTTACCTTGATTCATATAAACAATTGTGATAATTACATGCTTAATGGAACTAAGATTATGAGTTTCATCAATGTTTAACGGGTTTTATTAAACGTTAATTATCGATTACTGTTGTTTAGATTAGATTAATTACGCGGGTTCTCACATCGGGGACCCGACAGGGTGAGGCGGTCAGGAGCCCTGCTGATCCGTGCTCCCAAGGCCTCAGGGTCGACTCCAACGGTGCCTGCATGGCCACTGGGGCATCGCTGAGCTGTGGCCCGGAAAGAACCTCGACGTGTGTGGGCTGAGGTGCTACTCTGACCTCCCTCAGCTCGTCCGCGAAGTAGCCATCCACGTCCTACGGGGGCTCCACATGTGGGGAGTGCAGAACTGCTGGTTGGGTCAAAACATTTACAGGACAAATATTGTTTATTCGTGCAATATATCGACGTGAACAAACTTGAAGAGACGAAATGTACCTTTGGCGTGGGCCATGGTGCTCGCCCAAGTCTCATACCTGCCCTGCCTGCACAGGTCGGGGAAGAACCGATACTGCCTTGACGCCTGGTAGGGGTCCAGGAATGACAGCGACGGCGACGGCGTTGCGTAGTCACGTGCCCACCCTGACCCTCCGGCCTGGCCCAGCGGCGGCGGGGGTGGGGGATGTGCACATGGACACCTCCGGGACCGTCCTGTAGACGTCAGGGTGACGGCACACCTCGCCTCACTGTAGACCCGACGTGCAAATTGCACCATCTCATCGTGTGTCTCCTCCGCACCGTGGGCAAACTTGTCCAGGATCGACACCGAGTCCCTCGCAATCCCGACGGTGATGCCCGTCTACAAGGAGTACATGAAAGCGTCAAACTTGTAATCGTAGTAACCGTACTTAGACATTTCGATACACGAGAGTACCTACCGCGAGGTGCATGTTCCGCGCAAAGTGTACAGGGTACGTGTCGATCCGTGTTGGTATGTGAGCGGGGGGAGGGTCCACGACAAGCACGAAGAAGTGCATAGCGAACAAAGCTGTCTCTCCAGCGTGGGTCTAGTCTCCAAGCCTATCGGGGTGTCCGCGTACGGATGACCCCCAAGTTAGTCGCCTCGTCCCCACCCTGAGGATGTAGGACACGATGGCTGGCACGGTGCTGCACATCAACGTGCCGGTCAAGCAAGCCGAAAGGCCAGTCTGAACCCCCAAGGTCACGAGCCATACTTGCATATCAATTTCAAGTTAGCAATTATGACACAATTAGTGGTTTAATTATTTATAGCGTAGATCTGGAACATATATAGCCATAGCCGCATTTCGGTTTTAGGGTTTTGGGGTATAGCCACTAATTACTGAATTATTCCTATACTTCATATGTACCTAAGTGTCTGACAAGTCATACTAAGATTACGGTAATTAACAACTAATTTAATTATTGTCTAAATGAATTATACTAAGATTACAGTAATTTTCAACCTATGATTAATCCATACTTAGCACTATTCTAGCCTAATTTAATTATTATCTATATGAATTATCTCAGCTAATCTATAACTAATACGGGTCCACTAGTTAATTAAATATTACTAGCATTGCTCAAGTAACTAGTTACTTGACGAGGATCTAATAATCCTTATTTTTTTATTTATCTGTAATTCTTATTATAGATATTAATATTCCCATATTGATCTTAAGTATAACCCTTAAATATTTATAAGGGAGAGGCCAAGCTGTCTGGTCGTAAACCACCCCATGGCAGGAGAGTGGAACGAGGAGAATTGGTTCGACTTGGTCAACTATGCAGACATCGACATGGATGCCGGCTTCGACTACGAGTTGAATATCATTTCATCCGATGGTAATACCGCCTGCAGAGATCATTCGCCAGATCCAGGAGACTATGCCACCGATGGAGTTGAGGAGGGATCCTTTTCCCCCACAATAGTACGTCCAACTGAGGCACCATTTCCTTAGAGGGCAAGTGACGAGGATTAAAACCTCTATGTATTATTTTAATACATAATAAAAGACCATACGTCTTCATGGTCGTAACCCCTAAGGCTAACGACCTCACTGGTTGTAAGGATTCCAGATGTTACATAATGGGTACCCTGGTCGGACAAGGTCCTGTGCCTAGCCTCCGACCGTAATCGCTTCGGAAAAGCTTCTGGCGGTATCTTAAGTGTGATGAATGGAGCAGCGTCTTGTATATTCCAAACCACGCGATGTTATATAATCCTAAGACACTGACAAGAACCACCATACGGTTGGGTGTCTCACAGACACTTAACCGCAAAGCAGTTGACACATTATCAACTGACGCCTCGCTCCGACCAGTCACGATGCTTCACCAAGGACACCCTCTCCAGGAGTAAATGCCACCTCTTCGAAAGTTATTTAAGGGTGGAGCGCAGAAGACAAAAGGGCGGTGAGAAGAAGCGATCTGAGACAAGCAAGACAACAAGATCATATTAGAGCAACACAATCAGCCTTAGATTCGAGGGTGTTCAGAGCTTGAGACACAAGGCGAGGACATGACAAGTCAACGAGGAGTGAAGACCGTCAAGGTGGAGCAGCATGGTAGCTCTAGGTGGATTATGTTGACCAAAGTCAATATAAGGGCATTGATGTAATTGTAGCTAGTCTAGAAGGGTATTTTAGGCAAGGGGTGGAGTTGGCTGAACCCTAAGTGGATATGAATGAGTGGAGAGAGTTAATCTTAGCCCTTGAGGTGATCCAAGGGTTGAGGTTGCTCCCATAGGGCTATAAATAGAGAGGTAGATGTATACTTCCACTACCTAGTCTTTGAGAAGGATTTAGGGTTTTCCTTATACTCCTTTGAGATTTGCCCACCATGAAGTGTGGCTTTGTAATCCTTTCTCTTGAAGCAATGAAAGTTCCAAGTTCTTATATGTTCTGAAATTTATTTTATTTCTTGCAACTTCTAGCTTTTCCTTGTTGCAACTTGAGCTTCTCTTCCCCTCCTTCTACTTGTTGTAGTTCTGTTGGATCTAGGACATGTAAGAGGTTGAGGAGTTCATCAAGAATATGTTCCAACCCAATAAGATCTATTAGAATTCATTCTTGCTCAAGTTGTGTTTGCATTAGCCGTGTTCTTGAGCTACAATTATTATTTTTGATGTAGCTTGAACTATTTGCATGAAATGTTAAGAAGTTTGGAATATCTTTGCAATTAATTTTGGAATCATAGCCCCAAGATCATTTCCTAGTCACGGTTCAAGTTTCATCAATTTTGGTTGTGTAGATCTTGAGTTCTTAAGATTTCTTAGCGGGCAAATTTCTGAAATTCTAGATTTGATGCAACGTGATCTTGAAGCAAGATAGGTCTCTCACTTGAGCTTTATTATGAAATTACTTTTCGAATCATAACACTGATGACCTCATCTTGATATGGTTCAAGTTTCATTAATTTTGGTCGAGTAGATCTTGAGTTCTTGAGATTTCTTAGCGGGCAAGTTTATGAAATTCCAGATTTGCTGAAATTACTGTTTTGATGCAATGTGGACTTGAAGCAAGAAAGATCTCTCTCTTGGGCTTTATTCTGCAATTCCTTTTGGAATAATAACCCAGAGGACCTCATCTTGCTATGGTTCAAGTTTCATCAATTTTGGTTAAGTTTATCTTGAGTTCTTGAGGTTTCTTAACAGCCAAGTTTTTGAAATTTTTATTCTGATTTTTCTGTTCTTGGTGTGTTCTTGGTGTTCTTGAACCTAGTGTCTTCCTCATAGCACTTGAGTTCAAGAGAAGAAATACTTGAGTGGTGAAATTTAATTTGCGCCTATTCACCCCCTCTAATCTCCATAACCGATCCTTCAATTAGTATTAGAGCTCGGTTTTGCTCTTTCTAGATCTTGACTAATCTTTGAGCTATGGCGATGGATAGGTATTCCACCAAGCCTCCTATCTTCAATGGGGTCGACTATCCCTTTTGTAAGAGTAGGATAGAGTCGTATATTCAGGCACAAGGCTATTCTATTTGAAAAAAAGGTTAAGACTCGGTTTGTGATTCCTGCCGATGAAAACATCAATGCTGCAAATACTCCGGATGTTGAGGCAAATGCTAACGCAAGGAATACCACCATTCAGGGGCTTAGCCGGAATGAGTTTGATCGGATTTCTCACCTTTCATCGACATACGACATTTGGGTGACCCTCAATGCATACTATGAGGGCACCACCCAAATCAAGACTGTCCAACAGGATCAATACAAAAGAGAGTACAACAAATTTGAAATGCTTGCTGGTGAATCTTTGGATGAGTGTTTTGGCAGATTTCACAAGATTTTGAGCAACCTCCGAGCTGTTAGTCTCACATACCCAAACTCGGATAATAATCGACAAATGCTTTTTGCTTTGGATCTTAGAGTTTGGGAGATGAAAGAGACCACCGACACGACTGATTTGTCGACCTTGACTCTTGATGTGCTGTACTCACATCTCAAGACTCATGAGATTGATATCGTCTCTCGCAAGATGAAGTCGCAGTCGATGGCTGCATTATGCGAGATGAGTGATGATTAGTTTGAGCAATTTCCAAAAAATGACTTAGCCCTCTTAGCTAGAAAATTCTCACATGCATACAAAGGGTTAGAGAGAGGAAGAAAGGGAGTCCAGTGATCTGCTACGAGTGTGGTGGCCCCAACCACATTCGGGCAAATTGCCCCAAGTTGGAGAAGGGCAAGAATGACTACGGTGGTGCGAGCAAGAACAACTACACCAACAAGAACTGCAACAAGAAGACTCCAGCTTGTGATCAAGGCAAGGATAAAAAGTACCACAACTTCAACAAAGCAAAGAAGCTCTTCCACCACGTCCTCACTGCCTTCAAAAACTTCAACTTCAGTGATATGGAGGGCTAGAGCGACAATGACGGCGAGGATAATCCGCAAGAGAACACCAAGGAAGGCGACGACTTCACCGGGATGTGCTTCATGGCTGACGTGAACGGCATCAGCGATGATGATCTCTACAGCGACTCCGATGAGGTAGGCCCCTCCTACGACTAGCTTAATGATGCGTTTCTTAAGCTAGGAAGGTTCTATGCTAGGTCTAGGGCTAAGTGTGGTGATTTGGAGAAGGAGGTAGAGAGTTTGTCATAGGAGCTTGCTTCACTTAGATCTATTTCCTCTCGTGATGATGCTGATTGTGATGTATGTTCTTCTTTGCTCGGAGATATGGAGAAATTAAGGACCTCTCATGATAGTGTGATTTTTTAGCTTGATAAGCTTAAGGTGGAAAATGTTAGTTTGGTTGCTGAATTGGAGAATGCTAGATATACTCCTTGTCAGTCCTGTTCTGCTATTATTGATGCTGTTGCTGTTAAGACTATTGCTTGCACCTCATGTGAGGTTAAGGATAATGCTATTAGAGAAGTGTATACCATGCTCCTTGGTCTACCTGGAACTTGAGATAATTGTACCAACTTGAACAATAATTTAAAGAAGGCAGATCAGAAAATTGCTGAAATGTATGCTGCTATGTGTGAGCCTGTTGCTTCTTGTGCTAATTGTCCTAAGTTGACTGTTGAACTTGAATCTGTGTCTAAGCAACTTCAAGATATTTGTGATCATGGTAAGAAAAAGGCGCGATATGCTTCTAAGGCTCCTTCTAGCTCACCATGCAATAACTGTGAAAAACTAAAATTTGAATTTATAGTTTTGTATGAAAAATAAGTGAAGCTAACTAAGGACCTACTAGAGAAGCCACAACATGTTTGCATGTTCTGTGCTGAATTGGAGAAGGAGATTGATGATATGCATGAGACCTTTAGGAAGACACTTGAGGCCCAGATGGCTAGGGTTAGGACTACCCTATGTGTGTCTTACGAAGCCCTCAAGCTTGAGACGGTTGTGCATAGGGAGAGATATGCACGTGCTATTCGATCTTCTCCTTCTGGCTCTTCATCTTCTTCTTCCCTATATTCTTCCTGTGCTTCCCTCTTTCAGGATTGTGAGTACCTCATGAGCACTCTTGAAAAATTTGTCAGATGCATGAAAAAGCACAAATAAAACAACGTAAGTGTTGGTTTAACAACAATTTTTTTTCCCGAGAGCATGCAAAAGCTTTGCGTGTCATTGCATCAAAAGGAGAAAGAGAACACCACCACATGAAGAAGGTCTTACAACAACGGGGTACTTCGTTCAATAGCAATCTTGGACAAACTTGAAAGTTCAATTGGCAACCTTACTTTTCCATGAACTAGTAGGGTGGCTCGTCTATTTGCGTAGCTAGATTTATTTCGAAGTTTGTATAAATGATTGAGAATATATTTATGTATCTTGTAGGATATTTAGATTTTTAAGATATCATAAATATTAGAAATGATAATAGAAGCTTAAAGGGAAATACAACCTGAGAAACGCAATTGAAGTATGAGCTTTGATGGAAGAAAAACATGAGCATAATAAGTTGTTGGGGTTCTTAGAAACTAATCACTTTCCGTCATGCATAAATCATATAGCTGCATGTCCCTATTCTTACTCTATCAGTAATTAGTTACATTTTTCCAAATTGTATTCATGCATGTACCACTATTTAATCTCAAACAATGTGTTGATTATGTGTGTGGAAAATTACCTTATTAGTTTACATGGTATTAGAGTACCTTGCTCACGTATACATCGATGCTTCATGCGCGACCTACCTTGAACTTATCTTCCCTTACACGCTAGCTACCTCACCGAACCGTGTGTCTTATACCTCTTCTCATTGTCACAATTTTTTTGCTTCAACCTTCAACAGTAATGTTGGAAGAATAATTTTACCCTTCCACTAACGGACCCGCTCTACCGGAAACATACACATACAGATCACAGAAATGCAGTTATACTCATGAAAGACTATAATACCCCTCACTTGTACTCATAGTGTAGCTATCCCTCAAGGGGTATTTTGGTCGTTTATACAGGCTTGGGAGCCTATAAATACCCCATGTATCCCTCCTTTCAAGGGGAGCTCTCTTGAGCAATAAAGCAACATGTTGAAAGCTGGTGAGCCCTCGGGGGCTCCTCCCGAGATAACCCCGTTGGCTCACCGACAGAGTAGGCGGTCCTCTCGGACCCCGAACTGTATAAATCCTCGTGTCATTTTTACTCTCGTGGGCGATGGCCCGTCAGACGGCCGGCGTCCACCCCTCACTTGTGTTTGGTTTTACACCTACAACATGGCGCCCGGCCAGTGGGGCGTAGCTAATCGATGAAAGGCTATGTCTCCTACCAAAAATACTCTAAGTCCACAGCTCCTCCGCTCGGAGGTAATGATCTTGTGGACGACCCATATGCTCTTTGAAGGAGCCCCAGCCGAGCACTCTCATCAGAAATCAGGGCCATCCACCTCGGGATGGCAACGTCCTACATGCCCTGGGGCTCCCATGCGCATCCTCCTCCCTTGTGCGAGTCGAGGCGAGGCCTAGCCAAGGGCGAGTAGTTTAAGGCACCCTCGCAGTCAGAAGGCTAAGGATTCTGAGGCCAACCATCACCCGGGGCGCATGGCGTCCATGCAAGACGAGCAATGAAGGCTCGCTCGAGGGTCGCCCCTAGCAGCTCTTGTTAGGGGACAGTCCCGACATATAAATCTCGTATGGGCTCTCAAGTCACTTTCCCTCCATGAGCGACCTCCGCGGTCTCCCCTAACAAAAGTCCATGGTGGCTTGGGCGTCCGTCGCCTCCACCATGGCTGCTCGTGTCCTACTGGCCCTAGGGCATGAGCGACCACCCTCGTGGTGCGTAGGGCGTACGACCTCCGTGGTCTCCCCTAACAAAAGTCCATGGTGGCTTAGGCGTCCGTTGCCTCCACCATGGCGGCTCGTGTCCTACTGGCCCTAGGGCATGAGCGACCACCCTCGTGGTGCGTAGGGCGTACGACCTCCGCGGTCTCCCCTAACAAAAGTACATGGTGGCTTGGGCGTCCGTCGCCTCCACAATGGCGGTTCGTGGCCTACTGGCCCTAGGGCATGAGCGACCACCCTCGTGGTGCATAGGGCATACGACCTCCGCGGTCTGCCCTAGCAAAAGTCCATGGTGGCTTAGGTGCCCGTCGCCTCCACCATGGTCGCTCGTGTCCTACTAGACCTAGGGCATAAGCGACAACTTTGGTCTAGTACCAAGTTGATGGATGTGCTGAGGACTTGTCCCCCTTAGACTCCAGGCCACGCGCCGAACAACCTCTGGGTCCCCGTATGCATAGCTCCATTGCTTCGCAAGGGTTAACCATTCTCATGCATTCCCGATCATAACAAAAAAACCCACCTACAGGGTAAAAGGGCTCCATCGCCCCCATAGTTCGGTGCCCACGATTTAGCCTCGTGGACGCCACCGGTGTGCCCGTGACCTACTATCGAGGGCACACATCCAAGGTGCCCATGAGTTAGCCTCATGGGCACCTCCAAGTCCACTGAGGGCTACATCCCCTAGTGGTCATTCGGTGCCCCATGACTTAGCCTCGTGGGCGCCACCGGTGCGCCCGTGACTTACTATTAGGGGCACACGTCTAAGGTGCCCATGAATTAGCCTCATGGGCACCCCTAAGACCGCTAGGGGCTATCACCCCAAGTGGCCATTCAGTGCCCCACGACTTAGCCTCGTGGGCGGCACAGATGTGCCCGTGACTTACTGTCAGGGGCACACGTCCAAGGTGCCCATGAGTTAGCCTTATAGGCACCTCCAAGTCCACTGGGGGCTACCACCCCTAGTGGCCATTCGGTGCCCCACGACTTAGTCTCGTGGACGCCCCTCCGGTGTGCCTATGATTTAGTGTTCTGGGCACACCTTCAAGATACACATGAGTTAGCCTCATGGGTGCCTCCAAGTCCACTAGGGGCCTACCACCCCTATGGGCCATTCGGTGCCACGACTTAGTCTCGTGGCCACCCCTCGATATGTCCATGACTCGGTCTCATTGGCAAATTTCGAATCATGTCCGTCGACTTGGCTCGAATATTGATCAAGGACCATCATGCTCGCATAAGGCTATCACCTCGGAGATCTTAGTATCGAAAGTGATGGGACTCTACTAGTCCCTCGGCAACACTTGATCAATGCTCATGTCAAATGAATGTTATCTTGCTACAAGAAATAAGTGTTGATCATTCTCTCTTTCCCCAGAGACACTCGTGTTATCTACTGTCACATAGCGTTTCTAGCTTGAACGCGACCATTACGAGGAGTTCTACCGACAACTCTCATCAAGCAGCGGAGCAAGAGGAGGACAACCGCCTACAGGCTTCTCTCAAGCGCCGTCGCCTCGAAGGCTATGCCTCGGCTCGGCTGACCTCGCGTCTAAGACTTCGCCTACTTAGGCCGGCTTGACTTGACCGCCACCTCGAAGGCTATGCCTCGGCTCGGCGGCCTCGCGTCTAAGACTTCGCCTACATAGGCTTTGCTTGACGCTTGCTGCCGGCCTCGAAGGCTATGCCTCGGCTCGTGACCTCGCGTCAAGACTTCCCATGGCCTCGAAGGCTATGCCTCGGCTCGGCGACAAGGCGTCAAGACTTCGCCTACTTAGGCTTCGCTTGGCGACGCCCGGCCTCGAAGGCTATGCCTCAGCTCATGACCTCACGCCCAAGACTTCGCCTACATAGGCTTTGCTTCGATGCACCACCGGCCTCGAAGGCTATGCCTCGGCTTGGCGGCCTCGCGTCCAAGACTTCGCCTACCTAGGCTTCCCTTCGACGCACCGCCGGCCTCGAAAGCTATGCCTCGGCTCGGTGGCCTCGCGTCCAAGACTTCGCCTACCTAGGCTTCCCTTGGCCTTGACCGCCCGGCCTCGAAGGCTATGCCTCGGCTCGGCGGCCTCGCGTCAAGACTTCGCCACTTAGGCTTCACCGGCCGACGCACCGGCCTCAAGGCTATGCCTCGGCTCGGTGACCTCACGTCTAAGACTTCGCCTACTTAGGGTGCGTACTTAGGCTTCGCTTCGAAGCACCGCCGGCCCCGAAGGCTATGCGTCGGCTCGACGGCCTCGCGTCTAAGACTTCGCCTACTTAGGCTTCGCTTTGACGCACCGCCGGCCTCGAAGGCTATGCCTCGGCTCGGCGGTCTCGCGTCCAAGACTTCACCTACATAGGCTTCCCTTCGACGCACCGCCGGCCTCGAAGGCTATGCCTCAGCTCGAAGGCCTCGCGTCCAAGACTTCGCCTACTTAGGCTTCGCTTCGACGCACCGCCGGCCTCGAAGGCTATGCCTCGGCTCGGCGGCCTCGCGTCCAAGACTTCGCCTACATAGGCTTCCCTTCGACGCACCGCCGGCCTCGAAGGCTATGCCTCGGCTCGGCGGCTGTCGGGACCCGAAATTACAATTCAGGACCCTCTGTGTTCAACGCACTAGCCCAGGATCATGCTAGTGCACACAGTGGTAACAAAGGTGGAAATCGATCCATACAAGCGAATAATAGCATAAACGAATAACTTTGATTAATAAATAATGGTTTTGACCTTAAGGTCGAGTTTACATTTATTCAAGCCACGCAGGGCTAACAGAGAATTAAAGCAGCGGAAACAAAAGCGGTAGCGGCACCCCATCGATTCACCACAGGCAACCGACTGGGATCAAGACCTCGCGATCAGGCACCTTCGATAAACTCGTCCTCGAAAGCTGGTGAAGACTCCTCCTCTTCTGCTTGATTCGTCAAAACAAGCGTGAGTACACACCGTACTCGCAAGCCACACCACAGAAATGCAATATATACACATCTTTGGCATTTTACAAGGAAAGGCATTACGTGGTTCTTTTGCGAAATGCAAGTTTGCAATTGAATACCAATAATAGATTGAAAGCAAGTAAAACAAATAGATAACAATAATTTTAACATTTGATTTCACAAAGACACACACAACCTAGACAATTTTATTCACATAGTTGGATGATTCAAACCACACAGACTCCCTTCCCACAGCTTTTAATAAAATCTACCCCTAGTGTGATATCCCCGAGCATTGTCCATGATCATGACGCCGCTATTGAATAGATTAAATTACACTCTCAGAGTTTGTACACTTTACCCACAAGATACAATTAGTGTAGCTAGCACTAATCATAACAAAGCATTTCAGATACCTTATCTTACTATGCTAGGCGAGTCTCAAAAGCAGACATGTGGTGGTCGCAGAGGCTCGATTCAATGACGCACATGGTGAGGTCCTTAATTGACCGAGGCAAGACTTCCACATGCCAACTAAACCACACGACCACACGATTATTATTCACACAGATCACACAGATTATTGTCCACACAGATCACACAGATTCCACCATTTCACACAGTATCCACCACTTGCCTCACCCAAATCCTTTTACCACCCAGCTTGATTTACGTGCAACACATGCCACAAAGACACATAGTACACACAGATTATTTAAGATTGCATATTCACTTAGTCGATTAATAATTGCGGTCTCACATGAATAAGTGATTGGGGCATGGCTAAGCAATCTACTCGTGCTAACCAACCCACGTTGGTGCTACAATATTACCAACTAATAGCAACTAGGGTGACAAAGGATCGGGGCATAATAATTACACAAGGATGGCATAACAATTTGGGATTAACTCATCGCACCCAAAACATTTAAATAAATACTTGAATTAAGATCGATAATTTGAATTAAAATACTTTTGTAAAACTGGGAAGCAAAATGGTCAAGGGTATAGCTTGCCTTGGAATAAGTTTAGGTACTGGTCCTGGTCTTGGAAAGCTCCTTCTTCTTCAACTCTTCCAACGTCAAGGTCTACTCGCAAACGAAGCACAAAAACAAAATAAATAAATAACAGAGGCAAAATAACTAAAAAATAAATAAAAATCTCCATTAGGTAGATCTTGATTTTAGATGAATTTAGAAATTTGAATGGGCTGATTTGGAGTTAGGATGCAAAAGATATGGGGTTTCAAAGTTTAAATCTAAAGAAAACCCTAAAATTGGATTTTACGGAATTCCGAATTATTTCTTAACAGAAAAATCAGAATATTGTCAGCATGACATCGTATGACGTTAATACAGGAATTTCGGAAAAGGAATAATAAAAAGAAAATCGACATGTGGGACCCACATGTCGCTGGCACAACTCACAGTGGACCAAGTCCACCGAGCCTCTGAATCGAAATTTGGTGAAATTTGGTGCACCGCGATGCTGCGTGGCCGACGCTTGGCGCCACACGTGGCACGCCGCGCATGCCGCGGAGGCGATGGCGGCGAGGTGGAGGTGGCGTGTGCGGCGGCGGCGCCAAGATGGACCCAATGGTCCCAAATGAGCAGCGGCGATCTGGTGGCGGTGGGTGGTACCAAAGGGTAGAGGCGTTATTGCGAACCTCTTGGTGCGGCTCCGGGTGGTTGGGGTGCGGTGGTGGCCGTGGCGCGAGGTTCAAGCGGCGAAACCGGGTTTTGTCGGCGGGCGCCCGATGTAGCTCGGTGACGGCGAGGTTTCTCGGGGTAGCTCTGGCGAGGAAGGCGGCGGTGCACTCCGGAGGCAATCGTCACCGACGGCGAGAGGATCGAGTTTTAGGGTTCCGTGACCGGCGCCCAAAACTCCGATTGCGGCAGCGCAAGGGCTCGAGAGGGCAATTGGTTTGGGGTTTTTGGAAAGAAATTGCGGCGATCCTCGAGTGCTACTTATAGGGTCTAAGCGGCCTCGGGCGGCGTCTTGGCGGAGGTTGAAACCACCCGAGAAGGGCTCGCGGAGATAAAGGAGATAGAGGCGAATTTCAATTTCAATTTTGTTTGAGCGAGTCAGGGAGGATAGGGCTTCTAGAAGCGATCATAATCGGGAAATTTGGTTGCGATATTGTCGGACTGAGCCCAGCAGCGGCAATGGCGGACGTGGCGCTTCATGCGAGGAGGAGACTGGTCGGAGGAGGCAGCGACCTCAGCAGCTGCCCCAGCGTCGAGAGAGCGAGGCTGCGTCTTGGCGGAGATCTCGAGCGTCTAGTCTGATCAACGGCGAGGAATGAGTGGGCGAGTGGTGTGGCTGGAAAGGAGTTGGGCGAGAGAGATTAGGCCCGTCACTATTTGGAGATTTAACTACCTTTTTCTTTTTAAGAAAATAGCAGAAATTCGAATAAGCAATAGAAAATAGCAAATGAACTTGGAAAAATTCCAGAAAATTCTAGAAAATATATCCAAGCTCATAGAATCCAAATAAAATAGTTTTGACCATTGTTCATGTTGACTTTAATCATATTAAATTGTTTTGTTACTCAAAGTCCAATATTAAGCTTTTAAATTAAAATCAAATAAATCCAAATGGTGAATTTTCCCACTACAACTTATTTAAAAGATTTTTGAAAGCTCTGAAAATTGGGATGTTACAAACCTCCCCCCCTTAAAGGAATCTCGACCCCGAGATTGGGCTAACTAGAGAAAATTTGAGGAACTCGGCTTTTAACTCTTCTTCATGCTCCCACGTTGCTTCACCTTCTGAGTGGTGGCTCCACTGCACTTTGCAAAAACGAACCGTCTTGCTTCTGGTCCGACGTTCTGCGACATCCAGAATCTTGACCGGCTGCTCTTTGTAGGTGAGGTCTTCCTTGATTCAATTGACTCAACGGGCTTGTTCTTTCGGCACACGAAGACACTTCTTGGTGTGAGGCGTGAAAGACATCGTGTACTCTGCTAGCGATTGCGGCGGCTCAAGCGATAAGCTACTTCTCCACGATGATCCAAAATCTTGAATGGACCAACATACCGAGGGGCGAGTTTCCCTTTGGCATGGAACCTTTTCACACCTCGAGGCGTAACTTCGAAGATACACAAAGTCCTCTGGCTCAAAAGCGAGATCACGACGGCGATTGTCGGCATAACTCTTCTGCCTCGGTGAGCTATCTTTAGCCTCTCTCGATCATGGACACTTGCTCTTACGCTTCTTGAATAATATCTGGACCAAAAGGCTATGCGTTAATTTGTTTACATCCAATTTAACGGGGTTCTCTGAGCACGACCATACAAAGCTTCAAATGGTGACATTTGCGGACTAACTTGATAAGCTGTTGTTGTACGAGAATTGCGCATATGGTAAACTCTTATCCCAGCGGGTAGCATTTGCTAAGCGCACATGCTCTCAACATATCCTCAATATCGATTAACCCTTTCATCTGTCCATCCATGCGAGGATGATCTGTGATCTTGAAATTCAGATGAGTCCCTAGGGCTTCGTGTAAACTTTGCCAAAATCGGAGGTGAACCGAGATCCTCGATCGACACTATCTTCTTAGGTACCCCATGCAAACCGACAACCTTTGACATATATAGCTCGCTAGACGATCTCTGATCGTGGTCTTGGACCGACAAGAAATGGGCAACTTTAGTCGAGACGATCCACTATTACCCAAATCGAATCATAACCGGATTGAGTCTTGGGTAAACCGGTAATGAAATCCATTCGATTTCTTCCCACTTCCTCTGGAATCTTCAAGGGTTGCAGCAGACTTTTGGCCTCGATGTTCTGCTTTGACTTTCGACACACGTCGCACAAGGCAACGAACTCTGCGGCGTCCGTTTCAAATTCGGCCACCAAAACTTATTCTTAACATCTGATACATCTTAGTACTACCGGGGTGAATCGAATACTTTGAGTCATGGGCCTCCTTGAATTAGCCGTCTCAATCCATCAATATCTGGAACACGAATCGTCCATTGATCCACAAGTATGTCTCGATCATCCTTTGTGAAGTCCTTGAACTTCCCTTCATCATCTTCTTCTTGATGTGGAGAATTACGAATCTTTAATTTGAGCCTCATGAATCTGCTTCTCCAAAGTAGATCTGCACTTCGGATTGGCTACAAATCCCTCGATACTACTTCTAGTCTTAGCTTCGAATTCCTCTTGAAGTTTACGCACAAGGCTCTTCCACTTCCAAAGCATTGCGATGGCTCTTCTGACTCAAAGCATCGCAGCGACATTGGCTTTACCGGGATGGTAATGGATTCCAAGATTATAATCCTTTATCAATTCTAGCCATCTTCTCATCTCATATTCAGATCGATTGAGTAAAAATGTATTTCAAGCTCTTATGATCCGTGTATATCTCGCGGCGATTCGATGAGGTAATGACGCCAAATCTTCAAAGCATGCACTCTGCAGACTAATTCGGATCATGGGTAGGATAATTCTCTTCATGAGGCCTTAATCGCCTTGGCGCATAAGTTTACGCTCTTCCCTCTTGCATCGGGACACATCCTAATCCTTGACGCGAAGCATCACAATAGATATCAAAATCCTTGCGAATATCTCGCAAAATCGGCCACAGGGTGAAGTCAGCGCTTCTTCAATTCTTGAAAACTTTCTTCACAAGTGGGGTCCAAGTAAACTTTTCTCTTTCTTCAACAATTGTGTAAGAGGTTTAGCAATCGATGAGAATCCTTCAATGAAACGGCGATAATATCCTCGCTAATCCCAAGAAACTACGAATTTGAGTGGCAGTCTTTGGGCATGTTCCCAATGTAATCTTGCTTTAACCTTCTTGGGGTCAATGCTACTCGCAATTTGTCATCACATGACCAAGAAAATCCACTTTCTTTTCCGTAAATCACACTTACTAAACTTAGCATACAACCGATGCTCTCTCGAGTTTCTCTAGGATTAATCTCAAATGCTCGGCATGTTCTTCTTCGACTTGGAGTAAACCAAAATATCATCGATGAATACAACTACAAACTTGTCCAAATATTCCATGAATACCTTATTCATCATGTTCATGAAGTAGGCGGGGCATTAGTCAAACCAAAGGACATGACTAAGAACTCATAATGACCGTGCCGTGTTGAAAGCGGTCTTAGGTACATCCTTGGGACAAATCTTCAGCGATGGTAACTCGATCGCGGTCGATCTTGAGAACACTCGGCTCCTTTCATCTGGTCAAGCAGATCATCTATCCGGGGCAATGGGTACTTATTCTTGATAGTGACTTCATTAAGAGACCGGTAGTCGATGCACATTCGCATGCTTCCATCCTTCTTTTTGACGAACAAAACTGGCGCTCCCCATGGCGACGAACTAGGTCTCACAAAACCTTTCTCCAAAAGTTCTTCTATTTGCTTCTTCATCTCCACCAACTCATCGACTGGCATCCGGTAGGGTCTCTTCGAGATAGGGGCTGTTCCTGGCACTAGATCGATGACAAACTCGATGTCACGATCCGGTGGCATTCCTGGTAATTCTTCTGGGAACACATCTGGATATTCTTTGACAGCGGGCACATCTTCCAAGGTGGCGGTCTTGGGCTATTGACTAGCGAGATGTCCATTACGTCTTGAGGTAGCTAGAAACTCCACTTTGTTTCCTTTGGTATCCTCGATTATAGCGACTCTTGACCACAATCTAGCACGGCTTTGTGCTTGGTTAACCAATCCATGCCAAGGATGACATCTATGGTTTGGGTGTCTAGAATAACTAGGTTAGCTAGAAACTCAACTCGACTATGAGCAACAGCCCTAAACAACCCATATTAGAACTTAGCTCTGCTCCAGCGGTTGGACTAACAGAGTGCGCTTAAGAGGCATAACTTCCAACTTATTCTTAGTTGCAAAATTTCGAAACAAGCGAATCGAAGCTCCGAATCAAAGCGAGCGGATGCAGTCTTGAATTTACTAAGAACTTACCCAAAGATTAACGTCTGGTGCTTCTGAGCTCCTTCAAAGTGGCGTGGTTAACACGACCTCTAACCCTCGACCGAGGCGTTCCTCTGGTTGATTGGTTCACGAGAAACTCTTTGGTTGTTACTCGCTTTGGGGTCTTGGCGGTGTTGCTCCAAGGTTGAAGCGATTTGGAGTGATAGCTCCTTCCGAGGACACCGATTAGCAAAATGCCCCGTTGGCGGCAATGGTAACATACTCTTGGTTCGATTCGCCGATTGTCGTTCGGGGTGGGGTTGGTGGTGTAGGGTTGCGAGGATTCGAACAAAAGGACGAGTCTTGAGGCGGTGTAGGTGTTACGAGCGAACTCTGCGGCCGGAAGAGTAAACTGTTGTGGCACTACTCTTGCCCTCTGTTTATTGCGGTGGTGGCTTCCTATTTGAATCATCCTACGCTTGCGGTGATCTTCGGCTCCTTGCGTTTGTCCTCCATGACCAACGCCTTGTTAATCAACTCTCGAAATCCGGAAGGTGTGGGCAAGCAGATTGACTTGTAGTCTGAGTTCAAACCCTTCAAGAAGCGGTTACGGCGAGACACAGTCGATGGCGACATCCTCCGGAGCATAGCGAGCTAGTTGAGAAAACTTATTTAGGTAGTCAGTCACTGACATACCCCCTTGCTTGAGAGCGCGGAACTCATCCTTCTTCAGATCCATAATGCCTTCAGGTACATGATATTGGCGAAAGGCTGCGGAGAATTCCTCCCATGTGATATTCTGCGGTGCCTCATGCGCTGCGCAGAAGTTCTCCCACCATTCGGCGGCTATGCCCTCCATCGATGAGTGGCATATAACACCTTCTCGTGATGTTGCATTGGGTGATCAGCGGCTTCCTCTCAATCACATGAAGCCAATCATCGACTTCTCTTGGTGAGACATGTCCAGAGAAAGTTGGCGGACGAGTCCTCATGAATTCAGCCAACTTGGATGGTCCCTGATAACCCTGAGTGACAGGGGCTCCTCCCTGACGATTGTTGCTGTTGTTGTTGTTCATGGCTTGCATCTGGTTCATCATTGTATACATCATCTGAGTTTGTGCTGCCATAAAGGCTCCAAAGTTCTGCAAGTCAAGGGGTGGTGCTTGGGGTGGCACTGTCCCTGCGGGGGTTTGATTATCATCGGGTCTTTGGGGTGCCGGATCCACTTGCAAAGGCGTGATTTAGTCTGAACCATCCTGGTGAAGTTCCATAGGTTAGAGAAGGTAGCAAGCACGAGATGAGTTTAGAACTAGACAGGGGAATAGATTAAACCCAACAAACACAGCTTCAAAAAACTCGAATGCAATAACCTTTTATTAATAGCTTACTAGCATGGTGCAACAAATGCCTAAGGGCCTTTGCGGCTCATACTTACACACAAGAAAATAGGGCGAACCTAAGCACACAAGCTACCGCCTAAAGGCGACTCGACAAGGGAAGCGGCTAAGCGACTAAGCTGGAACTTAAGCGAACTACTACTTGAGAAAGCCTCCAAAGCCACGGCGGCGCTCCTGGCTGGTGTAGACTCTCAAGTGGCGGGCATCCTCATGAATCGGTTCGATGTCCGGGGATGGTGTGCAGTTGGGGCAGTGTCTTTGGAGTGCAGTCTGGTGGCTCCTCTGGTGTCGCGAGCTCTGCTTGGTCCTCCAAGTGTGCAACCTCATTTGGATTCTCGGAATTTCCTCGGGATCCTCTTCTGGTCCTTCCGAATCTTCCTCTTGATCATCCTCGACCTCATGTTGACCGTAGAGAGCTTGCTCTAAGACGGCGATCCTCTCCTCGGCTTCTTCCAGGCCTGATAGGCGCACCTCAGCTCGGTGGCGGCCATCTCCAGCGACTCCTCCTGAGCAGTTGCGAGCTGTGCTAGATGCACCACTGAGGCATTGCCTTCCCCGTGCGTAGACGGAAAGCGCGCAAATATCTCCCCTGAAGCAGCTCTGGGATGGTAGCGGTAAACAGTGTGTTGCAGTTCTTCCGCGTAGATGTGGCGGACTTCGGAGTATGGCTAAGCGTGACGACTCATGGATTCCTTGCGTGAAGGTGATCCTCTGACCGAGACATCCAAAGGTCGGCTGCCTCTAGTGTTCATTCGGCGTGAGACCGTCAGCGGCAGACTATACCACGATCCCGTCCAGTTGACCATGTACTCCGCCACGGTACATCGGGCAATCAAAGCCTCCGGCGTCTGCGGCGACTTCAAAGCTTCGGCGGCAAGTCCCCGTTGCAATCTCCGAAGGTCTGAAGGTGCGACATCTGTCGAGCGGATAAAAGGTAAGAACCAAGTTTTAAGCAAGTGAAAAGAGGAGAGATTATAGCAAGAGATGAGTCGAGAGAGATATGAGAGGAGTTAAGCAGTCAATTTAGTCTTGCAGATAAATTTTCTTTTAGAAAATAGTTTGGACATTTAAACGGCCGATCTAACTAAGGTCTAGACCTACAGTCAGTATGGCTCTGATACCACTTCTGTCGGGACCCGAAATTACAATTCAGGACCCTCTGTGTTTAACGCACTAGCCCAGGATCATGCTAGTGCACACAAGTGGTAACAAAGGTGGAAATCGATCCATACAAGCGAATAATAGCATAAACGAATAACTTTGATTAATAAATAATGGTTTTGACCTTAAGGTCGAGTTTACATTTATTCAAGCCACGCAGGGCTAACAGAGAATTAAAGCAGCGGAAACAAAAGCGGTAGCGGCACCCCATCGATTCACCACAGGCAACCGACTGGGATCAAGACCTCGCGATCAGGCACCTTCGATAAACTCGTCCTCGAAAGCTGGTGAAGACTCCTCCTCTTCTGCTTGATTCGTCAAAACAAGCGTGAGTACACCGTATCATAAGCCACACCACGTAAATGCAATATATACACATTTGGCATTTTACAAGGGAAAGGCATTCGTGGTTCTTTTGCGTAAATGCAAGTTTGCAATTGAATACCGATAATAGATTGAAAGCAATTAAAACAAATAGATAACAATAATTTTAACATTTGATTTCACAAAGACACACTGCCCTAGACAATTTTATTCACATATTTGGATGATTCAAACCACACACTCCCTTCCCACACGCTTTTAATAAAATCTACCCCTAGTGTGATATCCCCGAGCATTGTCCATGACCCATGACGCGCTATTGAATAGATTAAATTACACTCTGCAGAGTTTGTACACTTTACCCACAAGATACAATTAGTGTAGCTAGCACTAATCATAACAAAGCATTTGAGATACCTTATCTTACTATGCTAGGCAGTCTCAAAAGCAGACATGTGGTCGTGCAGGGGCTCGGTTCAATGACGCACATGGTGAGGTCCTTAATTGACCGAGGCAAGACTTCCACATGCCAACTAAACCACACGACCCACACGATTATTATTCACACAGATCACACAGATTATTGTCCACACAGATCACACAGATTCCACCATTTCACACAGTATCCACCACTTGCCTCACCCAAATCCTTTTACCACCCGGTTGATTTACGTGCAACACATGCCACAAAGACACATAGTACACACAGATTATTTAAGATTGCATATTCACTTAGTCGATTAATAATTGCGGTCTCACATGAATAAGTGATTAGGGGCATGGCTAAGCAATCTACTCGTGCTAACCAACCCACGTTGGTGCTACAATATTACCAACTAATAGCAACTAGGGTGACAAAGGATCAGGGCATAATAATTACACAAGGATGGCATAACAATTTGGGATTAACTCATCGCACCCAAAACATTTAAATAAATACTTGAATTAAGATGCGATAATTTGAATTAAAATACTTTTGTAAAACTGGGAAGCAAAATGGTCAAGGGTATAGCTTGCCTTGGAATAAGTTTAGGTCTTGGTCCTGGTCTTGGAAAGCTCCTTCTTCTTCAACTCTTCCAACACGTCAAGGTCTACTCGCAAGCGAAGCACAAAAAAAAAAAAATAACAGAGGCAAAACAACTAAAAAAATTAAAAATCTCCATTAGGTAGATCTTGATTTTAGATGAATTTAGAAATTTGAATGGGCTGATTTGGAGTTAGGATGCAAAAGATATGGGGTTTCAAAGTTTAAATCTAAAGAAAACCCTAAAATAGGATTTTTCGGAATTCGAATTATTTCTCAATGAAAAACCAGAATATTGCGTCGACATGACATCGATATGACGTCAGCCCCAGGAATTTCGGAAAAGGAATAATAAAAAGAAAATCGACATGTGGGACCCACATGTCGTTGGCACAACTCACGGTGGACCAAGTCCACCGAGCCTCTGAATCGGGTTTGAAATTTGGCGCGACCGCGTGCTGGCGTGCCGACGCTTGGCGCCGCGTGGTGCACGCAGCGTGCCGCGAGGCGATGGCGGCGAGGTGGAGGTGGCGTGGGCGGCATGAGGGCGGCAAGATCGACCCAATGGTCCCGTGAACAGCGGCGATCTGGTGGCGGTGGGTGGTACCAAAGGGTAGAGGCGTTATTGCGAACCTCATGGTGCGGCTCGGGTGGTCGGGGTGGCGGTGGTGGCCGTGGCGAGGTTCAAGCGGCGAAGAGCTTTGGGTTTTGTCGGCAAGCGCCCGATGTGGCTCGTGTGGCGAGGGTTTCGGGGTAGCTCTGGCGAGGAAGGCGGTGCACTCCCGGAGGCAATCGTCACCGACGGCGAGAGGATCGAGTTTTAGGGTTCGGTGACCGGCGCCCAAAACTCCGATTGGCGGCAAGCAAGGGCTCGAGAGGGCAATTGGTTTGGGGTTTTTGGAAAGAAGTGCGGCGATCCTCGAGGTGCTACTTATAGGGTCTAGGCGGCCTCGGAGCGGCGTCTTGGCGGCGGAGGTTGAAACCACCCGAGAAGGGCTCATGGAGATAAAGGAGATAGAGCGAATTTCAATTTCAATTTTGTTTGAGCGAGTCAGGGAGGATAGGGCTTCTAGAAGCGATCATAATCGGGGTGGTTGCGATATTGTCGGACGGAGCCAGCAGCGGCAATGGCGACGAGGCGCTTCAGCGAGGAGGAGACACAGTCGGAGGCAGCGACCTCAGCAGCTGTGCCCCACGCGCGAGAGAGAGCGAGTGCACATGCAAGGCGGAGATCTGGCGTCTAGTCTGATCAACGGCGAGAATGAGTGGGCGAGTGAAATTTGGGCAGGAAAGGAGTTGGGCGAGAGAGATTAGGCCCGATCACTATTTGGAGATTTAACTACCTTTTTCTTTTTAAGAAAATAGCGAAATTCGAATAAGCAATAGAAAATAGCAAATGAACTTGGAAAAATTCCAAAAATTCTAGAAAATATATCCAAGCTCATAGAATCCAAATAAAATAGTTTTGACCATTGTTCATGTTGACTTTAATCATATTAAATTGTTTTGTTACTCAAAGTCCAATATTAAGCTTTTAAATTAAAATCAAATAAATCCAAATGGTGAATTTTCCCACTACAACTTATTTAAAAGATTTTTGAAAGCTCTGAAGATTGGGATGTTACAGCGGCCTCGCGTCCAAAACTTCGCCTACTTAGGCTTCGCTTCGACGCACCGCCGGCCTCGAAGGCTATGCCTCGTCTCAGCGGCCTCGCGTCCAAGACTTCGCCTACATAGGCTTCGCTTCGACGCACCGCCGGCCTTGAAGGCTATGCCTCGTCTCAGCGGCCTCGTGTCCAAGACTTTGCCTACATAGGCTTCGCTTCGATGCACCGCCGGCCTCGAAGGCTATGCCTCGGCTCGGCGGCCTCGCGTCCAAGACTTCGTCTACCTAGGCTTCCCTTCGACGCACCGCCGGCCTCGAAGGCTATGCCTCGGCTCGGCGGCCTCGCGTCCAAGACTTCGCCTACCTAGGCTTTCCTTCGATGCATCGCCGGCCTCGAAGGCTATGCCTCGGCTCGGCGGCCTCGCATCCAAGACTTCGCCTACTTAGGCTTTACTTCGACGCACCGCCGGCCTCGAAGTCTATGCCTCGGCTCGGCGGCATCGCGTCTAAGACTTCGCCTACTTAGGGTGCGTACTTAGGCTTCGCTTCGACGCACCGCCAGCCCCGAAGGCTATGCCTCGGCTCGGCGGCCTCGCGTTTAAGACTTCGCCTAGTTAGGCCTCGCTCGACTTGCCCGCCTCGAAGGCTATGTCTCGGCTCGGCGGTCTCGCGTCAAGACTTCGCCTACATAGGCTTCCCTTCGACGCGACCGGCCTCGAAGGCTATGCCTCGCTCGGAGGCCTCGCGTCCAAGACTTCGCCTACTTAGGCTTCACTCGACGCACGTAGGCCTCGAAGGCTATGCTTGGCTCGGCGGCCTCGCGCCCAAGACCGCCTACTTAGGCTTCGCCGACGCACACCGCCCTCGAAGGCTATGTCTCGGCTCGGCGGCCTCGCGTCCAAGACTTCGCCTACATAGGCTTCCCTTCGACGCACCACTGGCATCGAAGGCTATGCCTCGGCTCGGCGGCCTCGCGTCTAAGACTTCGCCTACTTAGGCTTTGCTTCGACGCACCGTCGGCCCCGAAGGCTATGCCTCGGCTCGGCGGCCTCGCGTCTAAGACTTCGCCTACTTAGGCTTCGCTTCTACGCACCGCCGGCCCTGAAGGCTATGCCTCGGCTCGGCGACCTAGCGTCTAAGACTTCGCCTACTTAGGCTTCGCTTCGACGCACCGCCGGCCTCGAAGGCTATGCCTCGGCTCGGCGGCCTCGCGTTCGCAACTTCGCCTACATAGGCTTCACTTCAATGCACCGCCCGCCTCAAAGGCTATGCCTCAGCTCGACGGCTCTGCGTCCACGACTTCGTCTACACAGGCTTCGCGCCGATGCGCCGCCCACCTAGAAGGTTGTGCTTCGGTGGGCCGGTCTTGCATCCATGACTTTGCCTGCACAGGCTTCGTTCGGATGCACCCTCTGCCCTGAGGGTTGTGTCTCGGTGGGGTGCCTTAGCATTCAGTACTTCATCTTCAGGGATGGAGCAACAAAAACCACCCCCACACGAAGGGCCAACGAGAAGCGTCAATTTAGTACCTGCCCTCACGTGGAGCACTCACACGATATAGAGTACAAAATAAGCATAAGTCTTTGGGCACCCACGTACCCACCAAGCCAAAATTGGCTAAGTCACGGGTGCCCTTGCGCATATTCCTCAGCTCTCGTACCTCGCACTGCACCGAGTCAGAATTTGGCAAAATTGCGAGCATCTGCATTCCCGTCAAGCTGGAATGTGGCCAAGTCTTTGGCCAAGCATATTTGTCAACAGGATACAAGACATCAGCATTCTTCTTTGCCCCTCGCGCACCCTTACGAGCGCCCAAGGGACAGGGGGCTACTACTATTCAGGAATGCTACCACCTCGGGGCCCTTTCACGCCCGCTTCGTGCAGCCGCCGTCCCAGGGGAAGAGGTTGGGTTCGATGTCGTTGACATCGAATCTCCATTCAATGTTATCATGGGAAGGACAACTCTCATGCGGCTACGCCCTGCGCACCCCACGTGCCTTGTGCGCCCGCGTGCCCCGCGCACCTTGCGTGCTTTGTGCGCTCGCGCACCCTGTGTGCCTTGCACGCCCGCGTGTCTCACGTGCCTTGTGCTCCCGCGCGCCCTGTACACCTCACGTGCCTTGTGCGGTTGCGCCCCATGCACCCCGCGTGCCTTGTATGCCGGCGCCCTCACGCGCCGCACACCCTTGCGGTGCCCTCGTGGTGTCCTCACGCCTGCGGTACCCTCGCCCCTCGCGACGACCTCTCGCCCTCGCGGTGCTCTCGCCCCTCGCGACGGTCTCGTGGCGGCCTCACGCCCACGGTACCCTCGCCCCTCGCGACGGCCTCACGCTCTCGCAGTGCCCTCGCCCCTCGCGACGGTCTCGTGGCGGCCTCACGCCCACGGTACCCTCGCCCCTCGCGACGACCTCACACCCTTGCGATGCCCTCGCCCCTCGCGACGGCCTCACGCCCTCACGGTGCCCTTGCCTCGCGTGTCCTCGCGTGCCCACGTTCGAAGCCCTCACGTGTGCCCTCACACCGGAAGCCCTCGTGCACCCTCGCGTGCCCTCGCGCGTACCCTCACGTGCGCCCTCACGTCCTAGCCTTATTGTTCATCATCAACGAGCAAATACAGCCAATTAAGGCATCCACGAGGCATAGAAGGCGGGCGGCGGGCAAGCGCGTCATGCGGTCCCGGAGCAAGACGCTGCTGGCGCCGCTGGACTCGGAGATGGTCTTGCGATCGCGGTTGGTCTTTGGCGACGAGGCAGCCTCGATGGTTGCCATGGGGGCGAGAAGCGGCCCGTCGGAAAGAGAGCGGCTTCGGCGATGCCCACCGGCGGTGGGCGTAACTCCACGGCGGCTCGCAAAGATCGCACGAGAATCGACCGTGGTCGAACCCGTCGATTGGAGCCCTCAATCTGCCATCTCGTGATCCGCCGCCGCGCCTCGCCGGATGCGCGTGGCGGGCGGCGATCGCCAGCCTTGGTCTCTAGCACGTAGGGCGGGATCTTGCCGGCGGCGGCAACCGAGGCCACAATCTCCTCGTCCTCCTCCGGCATTTTCTCGGACACCACGTCGTTGCTCCCGAAGCCCGCCGCGGAGCGGTAGCCAAGGCGGGCGCCGCCGTCGCGCGCCACAAGGTGCCGTCGCGCGGCATGTACATGAGCTCCGCCCGCACGCACGCAGAGGGTTCTTGGACACGCACCGTCCTCGAGCATGCCCTCCTCGAAGGGCCTAGGTCGACGAGCGGATCAAAGGCCTCGGCGGGCCGCGCGAACGCCCTGCGCTGCGTCGGTACCGCCGACAACCAGAACTTCTCTGCCGACGCAAAGCCGGCGGCTCGTCGCTCCTCCGCCATGTTCGGGAGCGTGGTCCTCATGTCGGCTTCCGAGTTGTACGCCAGTGCCGACCAGAACACGTTCTTCTCCTCGTCGTGGCCGTCGGCCACGTACACAGTCCCACCAACGGCCCATGAGAAAGCTGGACGAAGCACAGACTGGGGAGAAGAACCGAGAGAGAGAGAAGAAAAGGCACTTGGATTCCCACGAACTGCTCCATAGCATTGGATTCCCACGAACTGCTCCATGGCATAGCATCTCCATGGCATTAAATAAACTTTCATTGTTTCACATGAGGGCACAAGGGGACATCTCACGTGGGAAAAGCAACCACACACGGAGCATCAAATCAGGGGCAGTGGGACCCATATATAATAGAAAAGAGGTTTATGCAGTTCATCTCTTTGGACCAAGGACAAGATGCACTAATGCTGGTATTGTGCATGCACCTCGGATTGGTTTCTGCCAGAGCAAGTGGAATGGCCCAACAAATGTTAATTAAACATGTACATGCACTTTTGGTTGATTCCAATCAAAACAAATGGAGGCAGGCTGCACAAGAACGCCCTATCAACTCAAGGTCTATTTGCTTGGAGACTCTTTGAGCTTGACTGGCAGACCAACGCAGGAAGGTTGTTGGGCGTTGCTTGCTTTCAAGCACGGTATCCAGCGAGAAATTTAACGCCTCGTGCAAACAACCTCCGAGCAGCTATCTCTTTGGTTCTTCCTCTATCTTTTCTATCTCCAGGCATGTATCATCAACCAAACACATATCTATAGGTTTGCCTGATCAGGCAAAAATCATCTGGTTCACAGGCTACTCTCAGGCACCACTTTTTCTCAAGCACGATTCTCAGGTCTCGAACCAAACAGGCCCTCGGTTTTGGCGGCGTCCGGCACTGCTGCTCGCGCCCGCGCCTCCAGCTACCTGGCGCCTGCGCC
This sequence comes from Phyllostachys edulis, assembly GCA_036346405.1. NCBI lineage: Eukaryota > Viridiplantae > Streptophyta > Magnoliopsida > Poales > Poaceae > Phyllostachys > Phyllostachys edulis. The sequence continues at coordinate 57,653,766 of CM070549.1, read as the reverse complement.
GCAGAAGACTAAGACGCTTCGCTTGTACTGGCGGTAGTGCCACGGCACTCCGCACGCCCCGTGCGCCCTATTCACATCGCCATGCGCGCACCCGCACTCTCTACGCACAAGAAATCAAGAAGAGAGACCGGATGCTCACCTTTCCTGGAGCATCTGTGAGGACGGGCCGCCGCAGCATGCGTTGGGAGTTCGAGTAGCCCTCGAGCGCCTTTCCGTTCGAGACACGTGCCTACTCGTCCGCCGCTGTGAGACCCCGATGTTTATTAGGCTCATAATACTTAGTCATTCGATTGACCCTAGTATTATCAACCAAATAAACCCGGTCTCGAGAGATGTATACTTCCTGAATGCAAGTTATACATACCTCACAACAAAAGAATGTATCAATTCCATACAACACATAGAACATAAGCAACAAACCAGAAGTTAATATTAATATGGAATAGATATTACAAAAGAGAGGCCCTTAGGCCAAATAACAACAATTCTACAAAGATAACAGCGGAAGCAAAAGTGCCATAAAGATGGCTATAACACAAAGCCAATCAGTGTGCCTTAACCCCTAGGCATCTGACCGGACCGCCAAGCTAGTCGTCAAGAAAGCGCAACACGTAGCACAAAAGAGAGGCTCTTGGAGCTCTCCTTCTTCCTCTGCAACAAAAGCCACAAAATTGCCACAACCAGGCGGATGAGTACATAAAGTACTCCATAAGACTTACGTGTGAGATAATGAGAACTATAAATAGCTACATGCAAGCTTTATTTAAGTGGATGAGGCTTTGGACTCATTTTAGCATAAAGCAACATTTATTTGCAATAACATAATAGATTGAAGGCAATTTGACAAAGCATTTTTAAATGTTGAAGTAACAACGAGATAATAACATAATAACAACAACAAGAACAATCACGGAAGTGACTAACCCAAGTCACCACAACAATAGCATGAACTCCCGTTCATACCAACCATGTCAAGTTTTAATTAAAGGTTGTAGTCTAGTCTTGAACGACCTTACCAAGCATGTCCATAACCTAGGGCGAGGCTATTGAATAGTTTTATCCTGCGGGGTGTACCACTGTACCACACGTCCGACCGCCTTTCCTTTACGCACACTTAGAAGGTGTCTTGTGCAGCTAAGTCCTCGAGACCTTTCCAAAGGATGAATGCTAATTACGAGCTGCACAACCCACGGGAGAAGGAGACATCACAACCTTCCGGAAGCTAATGCTCCCTCCCACACTATACATATACATTTGTTTTTGAAAACACACCAACCGAGCTCGCTCATAATTAACACCTCCTAGAGTACTTAGTCAAGAGGGGTTCCATATGCCCCTCGCGTGGTTAGTACGCTAAATCGCTTGGCTTAGTGACCCAAGTACTCGGTCCTTAGGGACCCAGGCATACCACCACATCCAAAAACCGCACCATCCATCCAATATGCCCAAGTCTAAATCAATCTTTTATTTTCAGTTTTTGATTTTACAAATTAATCAAAGCACAAGTGCTGGACATATAGGAGTAATAATCATTTTTGAGTGATCAAGACCATCGACTAAGTCGATGATCGCCCATTTCTACCGATAACTAAGCATGTCTAAGCAATTTACATCGAGACTACTAAGTGATAAGAGCTCATCCAACGAGCTCCCACCACAGCAAATAACCTAGGCTCATGGTAGTAGAGGATGAACAATTCCTACAGATTATGCAACTATAGGATTGCTAGCGACATTTAACACAAAGTAGCATGCATACATAGAAGTAAACCAATATATTAAGCTTTAAAGTAATGGGACAATGATGGAAATGATCAAACTGCTTGCCTTGTTGCTGGCCAAATTGTGGCAGAGGGTCGCTCTCGGGATCACCACAAATGTCGGCCCTAACGGAAGCGAGAAAGAACCGATAAAACGACGAAACACAACAAAGACAGCACAACAAACGAACTCCAAAAGCCATGAAAATTTTACAGCAGCAAGACAATGATTTATCATGACTTTAGCAACAAGAACCAATTGATTTGGATTCTCAATGCAAAAGATATGATGAAATCAATTCTGCTCAGCCTACTAATTAAAAATATGTTACTGTTCATCGCAAAATTTTCTAGAATAGCAGTGAAGCTGAAATTTTTACTGTAAAACCAGCACCTCATGAGATGAATAACACAATTGAGTTCACCTCATTTGGAGCTATTATGCACTCTCTACAAATTTTCAAAAACAAGAACTTGAACAAAATTATAATGCACAAGTCCTCAATTTTATAACAGCAACATGCTCAAAACTAATTTTCACAGTGAGTTCATTAATAGAGGAAACCAACAAAGTTGGTTTCACTCAAAAATAATCTATAGAGCATTAGTTATGTATTTTACAAGTTAAGCATTGTTTTGAGTGTATATTTAAAGTGAGTTTTAAAACCTAATGGCAAACTGTGCTCTGGAGCTGAACTCAACTTACAATCATTTTTGGATTAAAGTCAAGTTCAAGACAGAGCTAACACAATTTGAATGACCTCATTTGGAATCAAAATGAAAGAGATATGAAATTCTAAAGTCTATACCTTATTTGGTTTAACTAAGAGTTCTTGGAATTTCTAAAACTCACGAGGGTATGGGAGGGCGTGAGCCACAGATCTCAAATCCAACGGCTCAAGACCTCCCAGAGAACATCACATACGCACACGTGAAGGTCGGAGGTCTGGACCTCTTAGCAACTCACATGCGCGAGGTGAGGGGAGGTCGGGGCCGTAGATGGGAAATCCAACGGACCACAACACAGGAAGGAGGTCCGGAACGGACCAGATCTAAAGGGATGTCCTCAGCGGTTGAGATCTTCCAAAGGAAGGTCCAAACTATCAAGATCTCCCCGAGGAAAATCTACATCGTCGAGGACCTCACGGGGAGGTCTGGGCCGGTCCAGATGTTCAAGGGAGGTCCTCGATGGTTCGAGATCGTCGAGGAGGACCTTGACGGTCAAGATCTACAGGGGAGGTCATAAACGGCTGAGACATCCTAGGGGAGGTCCTAAGGGAGGTCCAAACGTCACAGACCTCCAGGGAGGTCTGGACGGCCACGATTGCGCAAGGGGAGGTCTTGGACGCTCCAGATCTCCTCGGAGGAGGTCTGGATGTCCCAGAGCCAGCGCCTTAACTCGCGCACGCGCTTGGACATGAATAAATGCGCGCTGGACACGAAGAGGTCCGCGCGCGGGAGGTCTTTATTGTGCACAATAAATGGTGGATTTAAGGCAGTTAAGACGTCCAATGATTGTGAGATTGAGCATTAAAAAACGGTGAATCTATGTCCTGATGCGACAATGACACGCTCTGGACATCCGACAAAATCCCGAGCGTGAAGAAGTGGTCCTCGCCGGCGATGTAGAGCCCGCCGGTGAGGTCCAATGGTACCACTGAGTGCACAATAACGTTGCGCACCCAGTGGACCTCCTCTCAACGGCGGCGACGGCCTTGAACGCCGGCGAGCCGGAGAGGACAACGAAGACAAGCACACGGCAAAAACCGAAAAGCAAAAATGAAGCTCCGCGCGACATTCAAGCGTATGCTCAAACAAAAGCTCCGCGACATTCATTCATGCGGGTGCCAGCATCTAAAGGACTAACAGGGGGAGTACCTGGAGGTCCTAAGGTGCTGGGGAGGTCGAGGAAGGGAGGACCGGTGCCGGGGAGGAAGGGTGCTCCACGGCCAAAGCTTCAACTTCAAGCTCCGCTTTGTCCCCCTCTGCAAATGCCCAACAATATCAAGTCAGGACTTGGTCCCAGAGGGTAGGGCACAAATGGAAGCAAGGAGGAAAGGTGGGAAACCCCAGCGACCCTTGTCCACCGAGGAGCTTCAAGCTCCAGCAATGGCGGCCAAGGCAGCTTTGCGGTCTAGAGCTCACAAGCACAGAGGTGTGAGCAAGGTGACAATGGTGTGCAAAGGAAGCCAGGAAAACCGTGGGGGTGGTTTTATCCTAGGGCAATTGAGGTCTTAGACCACTGGCTAAGCTCATGGTGAGCTTAGCCCACGGGTTGGTCCATGGGGTGGACAAGACACAAAGTGGACATGGTGGCAGGTCTGAGCTGACCCATGAGGCGGAAAGCTGACCTGCATTAAATGCGGGTCAGCAAAGAGCTGTTGAAAGGACACAGTGGACAGGCTGGACATTAACTCCACCGCTTCGAGCACGCATGCGATGCGCCAGAGGAAGGAGAAGTAGGGGGAGGCCCTTATGACCGTTGGATAAGACTCGGGAGGTCCTAACCATCGGATCTTATTTTGAACCGTTATGTTTTAAGTGGTGGGAGGAGGTCCCAGCCACACGATCAAGGATGGGGAGGTCGTGGCCCTCCGATTTTTAATCGTCAAAAGCATACGTGAGGAAAAGGGGCAGAGGTCCAAGCGTTGGATCTCCATCCAGCGGTGTGGACCTCGGTGAGGACTTAACGCACGCGATCAAAAGGACATGAGGGGAGGTCATGGCCTTTGGATTTAAATCAAGCACCTTGACACGATGGGGAGGTCTCGATATGATGCGCACAGCAAGGGAGGTCAGGACCGTTAGATTTAGATCTAAGGGTTCGATCTCACGTCTTGTTGGGAGGTCTGCAGTGCGCATGAGACAAAAAGGAGGTCGTGACAGTTGATTTTAATCAAGCGGTGCACAACAAAAGATGGGGAGGTTGTGAGTGCTTGATAGCAGGGGAGGTCGTGAGTGTTGGATTTGATCCAATGGCTCGACCTTGGTTAGGTGGGAGGTTTGTTTAGTTTAGGTTGAGAGGAGGAGGTCGAGGCCATGGATCTTGGATCCAAGGGCTGTGACCTCACGCAGTGGGAGGACTGATTGAGTATGTTGAGGAGGAGGTCGTGGCTGTTGGATTTGATCCAACGGCTACGACCTCAACAAGGTGGGATGACCTCGCTGCGATGGTTTAACAGCGCGAGGAGGTCTTTGAAGTTTAACACACAGGGGAGGTCATGACCGTGGATCACGGATCCAACGGCAATGACCTCATGAGGTGAGGAGGTCTTTGCGGTGTTAACCGCGGAGGAGGTCGTGGCGGCTGGATGTAAATCCAACGGCTGCGACCTGATCAAGGTGGAGATGAGGTCTGCTGAGGTGCAGACAAGGTTGGGCTGGACCAGCTTTGAATAGGGCTAGCCCAAGGAACAGTGAAGGCTTTAAAATTTAGTTTTAACAGCTGAAACTTAGCAGAATTATTTGAGATAGCAAATGAACTCCAAATTGGATGAAATTTTAACTGGAGCTTGCTGACAATGAGATCAACCTTGCATAAAATTTTCAGAGGTTATTATGCAATGCATTTTTCTCAGGAAATTCATGAAGGTTGTTTAAAGGATTGTTTTGCCTCCAAAAATTATCAACAAGTGTTATAACTCATGATATTTTTAGAGAGGGTCCCATATCAGTTTTGGGACCAAGGAAAATATATTCCAAATGTTTGGCACAAGATTTAAGATAATTGGAAAAGAATTTGACTTTTTGGTCAACAAGAGCTTTGTGTTTTGGATTACACAACTCTTGGACCAGAATTACATAAGATTTTAGGGTCTTTCAAGATGTGAGAAAAAGTTTTAATTTCTACACATATAATTATACTTGATTAACCCTAATTATACATTTGGGATGTTACAAAATCTCCCCTTACAAAAATCTCGTCCGAGATTTGGCTCACTCGATAAAGAAAGATGGATAGTCCGCGACGCAGACGATCTTCTCTTTCCCAAGTAGCCTCATCCTCGAGAATGGTTTGACCACTGAACTTTAAGGAACTTGATGGTCTTATTCCTTGTCCTTCGTTCAGACTCATCGAGTCTGTGAGCAGGGTGCTCGCGATAGGTCAAATCTTCACGGACATCGAGGGTTTCCAACGGAGCTTCCTCGGTTGGAACACGGAGGCACTTCTTAAGTGGGACACATGAAAACATCATGCACCCCTCAAGTGCAGTGGCAACTCCAACTTATAGGCAACAGCTCCTTCTTCTCGATAACGCGGTAGGGACCGACATATCGAGGAGCTAACTGCCCTTGGCCAAAGCGTTGATGGCCCTTCAAAGGAGAGACTTTGAGATAAACAAAGTCATTAGGCTCAAAACGTAACTCACGTCGGCGGCGGTCCGCATAGCTCTTTTGCTGGATTGAGTGCGCATAGCAGCTCCTGAATAAAATTTGGACTTGGCGCTCGGCCTCATTGATTGAGTCGGGCCAAAGAGAGGTCTCTCAGGTCTCGACCAGTTCAACGAGGTTCTACACTTTCTCCGTACAAGGCCTCAAATGGTGCCATGCCGAGGCGGCTTTGAAAGTTGTTGTTATAAGAAAACTTCGGCGAATGGCAAGCATTTCTCCCAATGCTTCCCATATGAAAGGACACAAGCACGAAGCATGTCTTCCAAAACTTGGTTGACCCTCTCGGTCGACCATCGGTTTGGGGGTGATATGCCGTCTTTGAAAGCAAACAGTGCCCATGGCCTCTTGCAAGCTATGCCAAAAGCGAAGCGTGAAAAGGATCCACGATCCGACACAATCGTCTTGACACACCGTGCAAACTCACGATGCGGGCGATATAGAGTTCCGCCAAAAGACCTACGAAGTTCGGTCTTGGACGGAAGGAAATGTGCCACCTTAGTCAATCGATCGATGGCGACCCAAATGGCATCATTCTTCTTCGGGGCGTGGGTAGACCGGTGATGAAATCCATTCGATCGAATCCCACTTCCACTCGAGGAATTGGCAAAGGTCAAGCGATCCAGCAGGGGCCGATGCTCGGCCTTGACACGACGACACACGTCGCTTTTCGACAACGAACCGCGATCTCCCTCTTCATTGGGTCCACCAAAATCTCTGGCGGAGATCTTGATACATTTTGTGGCCGGGATGAATGGATAAACGCGAATCATGGGCCAGCGGAGGATTAAATTCGCAACTCCATGTCCTTTGGAACCACAAAGGCGTTGCCGAACCTCACAACACCATGCTCATCCTCGGAAAAGCACTTGGTCGTTCGGCCTTGACATTTGCCTTAATGCGGCTCATTCCCAAATCCATTGCTGGCGGACTTGATCCGATCCACCAAGGTTGGTTGCACAACCATGGCGTGAGAGATCCATGCTCAACTATCTCCAAGTTGAGGCGCTGGAATGCCACGAGAAGAGAGGCGAATGCTCCTTGAGCACTAAGGCATTACAATGCGCTGCGACTAAGCGCATCGGCAGCGACATTAGCCTTGCCGGATGGTAGTGAATACCCATATCATAATCCTTGATCAACTCCAACCATCTCCTTTGCACGAGGTTCGAGGTTAGGTTGGGTGAACAAATACTTGAGGCTTTTGTGATCCGAATACACTTCAGCGATTCCGATTAGGTAATGTCGCCAAATCTTAAGTGCATGAATCACGGTGACCAACTCCAAATCATGAGTAGGGTAGTTGAGTTCATGAGGTCTCAATTGCCTTGATGCATAGGCCACTACCTTGCCTTCTTGCATAAGGACACAACCGAGGCCTCGACGAGAAGCATCATAAAAGATATCGAAGCTGCGATGGATATCGGGAAGAACAAGAACGGAGCGGTGGTCAAACGCTTCTTGAGTATATGGAAACTTGCCATGCAAGCATCGGACCACAAGAACTTCTTGTCCTTCTTGAGCAACTCCGTCATCGGCCAGCGATCTTGGAGAAGTTCTCGATAAAGCGGCGATAATATCCCGCTAAACCAAGAAAACTCCGCGCCGGTGACCGAAGTGGGCGGACTCCATGAAAGAACATCGGTGACCTTGCTAGGATCAATACCTCGCCTCCGCTGAAAGAATATGGCCTAAGAAAGCCACTTCCTTCAACGAGAACACACACTTGTGAACTTCGGCGTCACGGTGGTGCTCACGTAGCTTGCCTAACACAAGCTTCAGATGCTCGGCATGTTCCTCATCGTTCTTGGAATAGATAAGAATATCATCGATGAAGACCACGACAAACTTATCCAAATACTCCATGAATACCGAATTCATGAGGTTCATGAACAAGGCAGAGCATTGGTTAAGCGAACGACATGACGATTGTACTCGTACAAGGCGTGGCGAGTAGAAACGCCGTCTTTGGAATATCCTCGGGCGAATCCGAACCTGATGATATCCCACTCTCAAATCAATCTTGGAGAAAACTCGAGCTCCAGTTAATTGATCGAAGAGATCGTCAATGCGGGCAATGGATACTTGTTCTTCCGTCACTTCATTAAGTGGGCGATAATCGGCCGACATGCTAAAGTACCGTCCTTCTTCTTTCACGAAGATTTTGGATAACCCCAAGGAGATGAGCTAGGCGGATGAAACCCTTCTCTTGCAGCTCACTTAATCGCTTCTTCAATTCTACCAACTCGTTCGGTGGCATCCGATAAGGCCTCTTTGAGATAGAGGCGATGCAGGGAGCCAACTCAATGACAAACTCAAGGTCTCGAAGGTGGCATCCTGGAAGATCAGCGGAAAGACATCAACAAAGTCACAAACTGTTGGGACTTCGCTAATATCTAGGCGGGCTTCGCTTCAAGCGAAGAGATGAGGATCTAGCGACTATGGTGGCGAACACGCTCGCGGAGGGACTAGATAGAGATGAGCTTCGGCATGAATCGATTTGCCCCATGTCTTTGGGACAACCAATCCATGCCAAGAATCACATCAAGACTCGCTGAATGGAGAAGGATAAGGTTTGCTAAGAAACCTCGCCGATCTCGATAAGGACATCCCTACACTCAGATTGACTCTCAACTCCGAACCGGAGAGCGAATGAGTAGCGGGACCGACAATGGAGAGAAAAGAAGCTCTCCAACAGCGACAAAAGACTCGAAACAAAAGAATGAGATGCTCTGAATCAAACAAAACAAGATGGCGGGATGAGAGTTAACGAAAGTGTACCTAGCACGGCGTCGGGTGCCTCTGAGCCTCCTCTGTGGTGATGGCGTTGACGCGACCACTACCCATGCCTTGGGTAGCGGGACGATCTTCGGTCTGCGATGCTCCACTCTCGGCCGCGTCCTCCATTAGGGCGAGGGGTGCTCTGTCTTCTTAGGGCATTGGTTAGCATAATGCCCTTCCGTTGCACGAGAAACATGTGACCCGGCGGCCCGGGTTGCGGGGCCGCTCTGGCGACTCGCAGTGCGTGGTAGGACACGGCTGCGAAGGATGAGGAACGAGGCGGTGACCTCGGGGCGCCGAAGAGTGAGAGTGGTACCCCGAGGCTGCCCAAGCGGGGCGGGAAGAAGCGCCTGGGCGACTTATGGGCCTCCACTTGCGCTATGCGGGAGTCCATAAGCTCTCGAGCCGCATGCTCGGCAACGATGGCCTTGTCGACCAAGGTCCGGAAATCGAGAAAGTCGACAATGGATAGCTTGTCCTTGACTCCTCGGACAAGCCACGCTGAACTTGGCACCTTAGCCATATCGGTGGCCACGTCCTCGGGAGCATAACGAGCTAGATGGTTGAACTCGTAGACATACTCCATGGTGAGCCACGCCCTTGCTTGGCGCAAGAAACTCACCTTCTTGATCTCCATCAAGCCGGCGAGGATGTGAGCCCGACGGAAGGCGTCTGAAACTCCTCCCAAGAGGCGGTGTGGTCTGCGGGCTGCATGGCGAGAAAGCTCTCCCACCACGACAAAGCTGCACCCTCCGGCTAGTGCGATCACGAACAGCGCCTTCTCGTGCTCAGCACTTTGCGATCTGGCTTACGCTCCACAAGACGAAGCCAATCGTCCACATCAAAGGGTCCTCGGACCGGGAAAAGGTAGGGGCTGAGTACGAAGAAACTCCGCGAGTCCTCCACGCGGTGATGGGCATTCCTCGCCCGGATCGAAGCTCCGGTAAGTCTTTGTGGTGTTGCGCGCGATGGCGTCGATAGAACTCTCCGGTCATCCGCGGTTGCGCCGATCTCAAGAAGAACCTCGGCCATGGTCGGAGGAGGAGGAAGCTCGTCTCGTCGGACAGTGGATCGCCTTGGCCGCTACTGAGTCGTCCCGCCATCTGTTACAAGGAATTTTGGTTAGCAACTAGACCCAAAACAAAGCCTTAAAGAAAGCAAAAGCGATCGACTAGGGGAATGGAATATTACCCCAAACGAAAGCCAAAATCAGCGGTTATTTAAACTTTAAAAACCTTCTAAAAGACTCTAAAAACAGCCAAAAAAACACCGAACGCAAGGCTCAACTTCTCAACTCAACTAACCCGTATTGAATGAACGAGTAATTGGTCGAGAAGATCAAAAATCAGATTGTAGGGTGAGATCTAAAACTATTAGAGAGCAAGGTTAATGCAGCGAAATAAGTGTTAGATACTTAGCTAACTAGTATCACATCTTACCCTTTCCTTCCCACAAGTTTTAGTTGATTAACCTCTCATTATCTATCCTAATTAGACACCTTTGAGACTGCTGTCCGGAAATTTGATGCTTGCTGTCCAGATTTAGCATCCAAGCTCCTTGTCGAATCACCGACTCGAACTTCAAAACCTTGTAGTGGGCAGCTCACACTTCAATTTGCCAATCTCATTGGTTCTCCCAAAACCAGTGTTGTCGATAACATCTATTTTGTAGAAGGAAGAGAGGAAAACAACTTTTAAAACTCAAATTAGAGTGAGGTGAGAAGGAAAGCTAAGATAGGTAAGGAATAAAATCCGAGAATTTCCTAAGCTTTCAAAACTCATTTGATGCTTTGAAAATAGGTTTTCAAAATATCCTAAGGGCGACCAAGCTTGCGTTACTACGGTCATAATGGCTCGATACCAACTTTTGTGAGACCCGATGTTTATTAGGCTCATAATACTTAGTCATCCGATTGACCCTAGTATTATCAACCAAATAAACCGGTCTCGAGAGATGTATACTTCCCGAATGCAAGTATACATACCTCACAACAAAAGAATGTATCAATTCCATACAACACATAGAACATAAGCAACAAACCGAAGTTAATATTAATATGGAATAGATATTACAAAAGAGGCCCTTAGGCCAAATAACAACAATTCTACAAAGATAACAGCGGAAGCAAAAGTGCCATAAAGATGGCTATAACACAAAAGCCAATCGGTGTGCCTTAACCCTAGGCATCGACCGACCGCCAAGATAGTCGTCGAAGAAAGCGCAACACGTAGCACAAAAGAGAGGCTCTTGGAGCTCTCCTTCTTCCTCTGCAACAAAAGCCACAAAATTGCCACAACCACAGGCGAGATGAGTACATAAAGTACTCCATAAGACTTACGTGTGAGATAACAGAACTATAAATAGCTACATGCAAGCTTTATTTAAGTGGATGAGGCTTTGGACTCATTTTAGCATAAAGCAACATTTATTTGCAATAACATAATAGATTGAAGGCAATTTGACAAAGCATTTTTAAATGTTGAAGTAACAACGAGATAATAACATAATAACAACAACAAGAACAATCACGGAAGTGACTAACCCAAGTCACCACAACAATAGCATGAACTCCCGTTCATACCAACCATGTCAAGTTTTAATTAAAGGTTGTAGTCTAGTCTTGAACGACCTTACCAAGCATGTCCATAACCTAGGGCGAGGCTATTGAATAGTTTTATCCTGCGAGGGTGTACCACTGTACCCACACGTCGAGACCGCCTTTCCTTTACGCACACTTCCGAAGGTGTCTTTGGCAGCTAAGTCCTCTGAGACCTTTCCAAAGGATGAATGCTAATTACGAGCTGCACAACCCACGGGAGAAGGAGACATCACAACCTTCAGGAAGCTAATGCTCCCCCCACACTATACATATACATTTGTTTTTGAAAACACACCAACCGAGCTCGCTTATAATTAACACCTCCTAGAGTACTTAGTCAAGAGGGTTCCATATGCCCCTCGTGTGGTTAGTCTGTGAAATCGCTTGGCTTAGTGACCCAAGTACTCGGTCCTTAGGGACCCGGGCATACCACCACATCCAAAAACCGCACCATCCATCCAATATGCCCAAGTCTAAATCAATCTTTTATTTTCAGTTTTGATTTTACAAATTAATCAAAGCACAAGTGCTGGACATATAGGAGTAATAATCATTTTTGAGTGATCAAGACCATCGACTAAGTCGATGATCGCCCATTTCTACCGATAACTAAGCATGTCTAAGCAATTTACATCGAGACTACTAAGTGATAAGAGCTCATCCAACGAGCTCCCACCACAGCAAATAACCTAGGCTCATGGTAGTAGAGGATGAACAATTCCTACAGATTATGCAACTATAGGATTGCTAGCGACATTTAACACAAAGTAGCATGCATACATAGAAGTAAACCAATATATTAAGCTTTAAAGTAATGGGACAATGATGGAAATGATCAAACTGCTTGCCTTGTTGCTGGCCAAATTGTGGCAGAGGGTCGCTCTCGGGATCACCACAAATGTCGAAGCCTAACGGAAAAGCGAGAAAGAACCGATAAGAACGACGAAACACAACAAAGACAGCACAACAAACGAACTCCAAAAGCCATGAAAATTTTACAGCAGCAAGACAATGATTTATCATGACTTTAGCAACAAGAACCAATTGATTTGGATTCTCAATGCAAAAGATATGATGAAATCAATTCTGCTCAGCCTACTAATTAAAAATATGTTACTGTTCATCACAAAATTTTCTAGAATAGCAGTGAAGCTGAAATTTTTACTGTAAAACCAGCACCTCATGAGATGAATAACACAATTGAGTTCACCTCATTTGGAGCTATTATGCACTCTCTACAAATTTTCAAAAACAAGAACTTGAACAAAATTATAATGCACAAGTCCTCAATTTTATAACAGCAACATGCTCAAAACTAATTTTCACAGTGAGTTCATTAATAGAGGAAACCAACAAAGTTGGTTTCACTCAAAAATAATCTACAGAGTATTAGTTATGTATTTTACAAGTTAAGCATTGTTTTTGAGTGTATATTTAAAGTGAGTTTTAAAACCTAATGGCAAACTGTGCTCTGGAGCTGAACTCAACTTACAATCATTTTTGGATTAAAGTCAAGTTCAAGACAGAGCTAACACAATTTGAATGACCTCATTTGGAATCAAAATGAAAGAGATATGAAATTCTAAAGTCTATACCTTACTTCAGTTTAACTAAGAGTTCACTGGAATTTCTAAAACTCACAGGGGTATGGGAGGACGTGAGCCACAGATCTCAAATCCAACGGCTCAAGACCTCCCAGGAGAACATCACATACGCACACGTGAAGGTCCAGAGGTCCTGGACCTCTTAGCAACTCACATGCGCGAGGTGAGGGGGAGGTCGGGGCCGTAGATGGGAAATCCAACGGACCACAACACAGGAAGGAGGTCCGGAACGGACCAGATCTAAAAGGGGATGTCCTCAACGGTTGAGATCTTCCAAAGGAAGGTCCAAACTATCAAGATCTCCCTGAGGAAAATCTACATCGTCGGGACCTCACGGGGAGGTCTGGGCCGGTCGAGATGTTCAAGGAGGTCCTTGATGGTTCAGATCGTCCGAGGGAGGACCTTGACGGTCAAGATCTACCCGGGGAGGTCATAAACGGCTGAGACATCCTAGGGGAGGTCCTAAGGGAGGTCCAAACGTCACAGACCTCCAGGGAGGTCTGGACGGCCCTGATTGCGCAAGGGGAGGTCTTGGACGCTCCAGATCTCCTCGGAGGAGGTCTGGATGTCCCAGAGCCAGCGCCTTAACTCGCGCACGCGCTTGGACATGAATAAATGCGCGCTGGACACGAAGAGGTCCGCGCGCGGGAGGTCTTTATTGCGCACAATAAATGGTGGATTTAAGGCAGTTAAGACGTCCAATGATTGCGAGATTGAGCATTAAAAACGGTGAATCTATGTCCTGATGCGACAATGACACGCTCTGGACATCCGACAAAATCCCGAGAGTGAAGAAGTGGTCCTCGCCGGCGATGTAGAGCCCGCCGGTGAGGTCAATGGTACCACCGAGTGCACAATAACGTTGCGCACCCCGGTGGACCTCCTCTCAACGGCGGCGACGCCTTGAACGCCCGGCGGAGAGGACAACGAAGACAAGCACACGGCAAAACCGAAAAGCAAAAATGAAGCTCGCGCGACATTCAGCGTATGCTCAAACAAAAGCTCGCGACATTCATTCATGCGGGTGCCGACATCTAAAGGACTAACAGGGGAGTACAGGAGGTCCTAAGGTGCCGGGAGGTCGAGAAGGGAGGACCGGTCTTGGGGAGGAAGGGTGCTCCACGGCCAAAGCTTCAACTTCAAGCTCGCTTTGTCCCCCTCTGCAAATGCCCAACAATATCAAGTCAGGACTTGGTCCCAGAGGGTAGGGCACAAATGGAAGCAAGGAGGAAAGGTGGGAAACCCCAGCGACCCTTGTCCACCGAGGAGCTTCAAGCTCTAGCAATGGCGGCCAAGGCAGCTTTGCGGTCTAGAGCTCACAAGCACAGAGGTGTGAGCAAGGTGACAATGGTGTGCAAAGGAAGCCAGGAAAACCGTGGGGGTGGTTTTATCCTAGGGCAATTGAGGTCTTAGACCACTGGCTAAGCTCATGGTGAGCTTAGCCCACGGGTTGGTCCATGGGGTGGACAAGACACAAAGTGGACATGGTGGCAGGTCTGAGCTGACCCATGAGGCGGAAAGCTGACCTGCATTAAATGCGGTCGAGAAAGAGCCATTGAAAGGACCTGATGGACAAGTGGACATTAACTCCACCGCTCGAGCACACATGCGGCGCCGGAGGAAGGAGAAGAATAGGGAGGTCCTTATGACCGTTGGATAAGACACAGGAGGTCCTAACCATCGGATCTTATTTTGAACCGTTATGTTTTAAGTGGTGGGAGGAGGTCCCACCACACGATCAAGGATGGGAGGTTGTGGCCCTCCGATTTCATGTCGCAAACATACGTGAGGAAAAGGGCGGGGAGGTCCAAGCGTTGGATCTCCATCCAGCGGTGTGGACCTCGGTGAGGACTTAACTGCACGCGATCAAAAGGACATGAGGGAGGTCATGGCCTTTGGATTTAAATCAAGGGCACCGACGATGGGGAGGTGCGATATGATGCATAGCGAGCAAGGGAGGTCGGGACCGTTAGATTTAGATCTAAGGGTTCCGATCTCACGTCTTGCTGGGAGGTCAGTGCGCATGAGACAAAAGGAGGTCGTGACCGTTGATTTTAATCAAGCGGTGCACAACAAAAGATGGGGAGGTTGTGAGTGCTTGATAGCAGCTGGGAGGTCGTGAGTGTTGGATCTCGATCCAACGGCCACGACCTTGGTTAGGTGGGAGGTTTGTTTAGTTTAGGTTGAGAGGAGGAGGTCGGGGCCATGGATCTTGGATCCAAGGGCGTGACCTCACGCAGTGGGAGGACTGACCGAGTATGTTGAGGAGGAGGTCGTGGGTGTTGGATTTGATCCAACGGCCACGACCTCAACAAATGGGATGACCTCATTGCGATGGTTTAACAACATGAGGAGGTCTTTGAAGTTTAACACAGGGGAGGTCATGACCGTGGATCACGGATCAACGGCAATGACCTCATGAGGTGAGGAGGTCTTTGCGGTGTTACCGCGGAGGAGGTCGTGGCGGTGGATGTAAATCCAAGCAGTGCGACTGATCAAAATAGAGATGAGGTCTGTGAGGTGCGAGACAAGGTTGAGGCTGGACCGACTTTGAATAGGGCTAGCCCAAGGAAATGTGAAGGCTTTAAAATTTAGTTTTAACAAATTGAAACTTAGCAGAATTATTTGAGATAGCAAATGAACTCCAAATTGGATGAAATTTTAACTGGAGCTTGCTGACAATGAGATCAACCTTGCATAAAATTTCTAGAGGTTATTATGCAATGCATTTTTCTCAGGAAATTCATGAAGGTTGTTTAAAGGATTGTTTTGCCTCCAAAAATTATTAACAAGTGTTATAACTCATGATATTTTTCAGAGGGGTCCCATATCAGTTTTGGGACCAAGGAAAATATATTCCAAATGTTTGGCACAAGATTTAAGATAATTGGAACAGGAATTTGACTTTTTGGTCAACAAGAGCTTTGTGTTTTTGGATTACACAACTCTTGGACCAGAATTACATAAGATTTTAGGGTCTTTCAAGATGTGAGAAAAAGTTTTAATTTCTACACATATAATTATACTTGATTAACCCTAATTATACATTTGGGATGTTACAGCCGCCTCGTGCGTCCCCGCGACGTCTACAACACCTCGCCCCTCCGGAGTTCTCCCCGCACCTCTAGAGCGAATACTGCCTTGCACGGCCCCCTCGGTGTCTCCACTGCTTCGCGCAATCCCACGTGGCCCCTCGCCGGCCCCGCTCGCGTGCGCCCTACTCACCGAAACACATCCTTACGCATCGTGCTCAGAGCCGTTCAACCCACAGCGCAAATCGAATCGGCATGCTCGCAAAGAATCAAGAACAAGGAAGAGAAGCGAGGCCGAAAGCCACGGCGATTTCCTCGGAGGAGAAAGTGCCGATCTTCTCCGCTCGAACTTGTGCTAATTTCTTCGGCCAGCGTCCACTCCCTCACTTCTGTCAAAAGCCAAGCCAACCCATAGCAAGTGGAGCGACTCAAGACTACCCCTTTGGGCGTTCCTCCTAAACACCAAGGGGTAGGGGGGCTAATGTTGGAAGAATAATTTTACCCTTCCACTAACGGACCCGCTCTACCGGAAACACACACATACAGATCACAGAAATGCAGTTATACTCATGAAAGACTATAATACCCCTCACTTGTACTCATAGTGTAGCTATCCCTCAAGGGGTATTTTGGTCGTTTGTACAGGCTTGGGAGCCTATAAATACCCCATGTATCCCTCCTTTCAAGGGGAGCTCTCTTGAGCAATAAAGCAACATGTTCAAAACTGGTGAGCCCTCGGGGGCTCCCTCCCCGGAGATAACCCCCCGTTGGCTCACCGACAGGAGTAGGGCGGTCCTCTCGGACCCCCGAACCTGTATAAATCCTCGTGTCATTTTTACTCTCGTGGACGATGGCCCGTCAGACGGCCGACGTCCACCCCCTCACTTGTGTTTGGTTTTTACACCTACAACAAGTACTAAGTCCAAATTTTGATCGATCCCTCTCAGTTCCTACCCTTTTCAATACAATACTTTATCACATAGTTATCTTCTACTTCTTCCCAATTATTGCTTAATGCTAACCATTGCGACATCAACACGCATACACATGCAATCGTCGTCGATCCTAGTTGGGTACACATGTCATGCTCTCTCTAGTAACCCTGAGCCTATTCGCTACCACTACGACATCTCTACTCCAAGTTTTTTGCTCCTCTGCCTCTGTACGCCTACGCTTCTATTCGTACAGATGCATGCATGTATATACAAATGCATGATATTGTACATGCTCGATGTGCTCTTCTCTCGTGTCGGTCGTTCCTCTCCTTCGACGTTGGTCAACTCAGCGTTGTGTCTTCCTCACTAACCGAGACAACCTCCCATCTTCATTGGTGTCGGCATTTCTACTTTATTCGTTGTCTAATGATATGGAGAATATTTTTGCCATCGTCAATGACGACGTGCCCCTCGCTAGTGATGGCACGCTCCTAGCTACTCGATGGCCCCGTATCGTCCATAGCTCATCTTCAATGCAAAGCTTCATTTCCTCTCTGTCAGGGCTCCTTCGTCATTGAGCTTCTTTGGCCACTAACTTCTTCAACAACGTCGACGCTCACCACTTGCCATCACAACACTTGGCTCCTTCAACACTGGACTTTCTCTTCAATGGCTTCGGCGAATAGCACGACATTGTCCTTGTTGAGCGGCTAAGGTGAGCAGCATGATATTATCATCACCTTCGTTGTCGTCGCCTCAGCTCGTTGCTTCCCTGTGGGGTCAATGTCTTCTTACAGGATAGGTTGATGTTATTGCACTCTTTTGTGGTTTCCTTCGTTACCATTCGTGTCATCCTTATTATAACTTTTTTTTATTCAAAATTTTAGTTATTTTTTATTTTTATTCCATAGGAAGCAACAATAGAAATAGATGACCCTAAGAGCGAACATGGTGGCTTCTTTTGTGTCTCCTCCGACACCATGCATGTCATCCTCATTACAACTTTTATTTTTATTCAATATTTTAGTTATTTTTATTGGAGTTTGTATACAATTCAAATTGCTAAATTTCTTTAATTTATTCTAAATTTTAGTTATTTAGGGTTTTACTTTGGAATTAGTATGATAATCAAATTGTAAATTCTCTTTCAATTTTTATTCGAATTTCAGTTCTTTTCCTTGGAATTCATATCTGAATCTAATTGCTATTTTTTGCTTTAATTTTTATCCCAAATTACAGTTATTTAGGGATTTTAGTTTGAATTTGTATTGAAATCAAATTGCTAATTTTATTTTATTTTTATTTCGAATTTTAGTTATTTTTTGGTTGGATTTCTTATGCAAATCTAATTGTCAATTTTTTAATTTTTATCAAAAATTATAATTTTTATAATTTATATCAAAATCAAATTGCTAGTTTTATTTTATTTTTATTCGAATTTTAGTTTTTGGGATTTCATACGTAAATCTAATTGAAACTTTTTGTTTATTTTTTATTCGAATTATAATTATTTAGGATTTTACTTAGAAATTTGTATGAAAATCAAATTGCTAATTTTATTTTATTTTTACTCTAAATTTTAGTTTTATTGTACTTGATATGGAGTCTTTTACTTAGGAACTCGTATGTAAATCAAATTGTTGATTTTATTTTATTGTTTATTCTATTTTCAGTTTTATTGTACTTGATATGGATTCTTTCTTTTAATCTAGACCATTATAATCTAGACCCACCCCGATCGATGGTATAGATTCTTATCTTTTTCCACCTATTAACGTAGGAATTTTCTAGCCCTTGAGAGCGAACGGGGTGACTTTTTTTTGACTTTGCTTTAATAAGATAATTGATAAAAAGCTTGCGGTATACACACGTATCCAAAATCTACAGCTTGGACCGATCAGAGAGGAAAGCAGGAACGAGATCAAACGTTGCTAGACCTGTTCAAACATTGGGCCAGGCCGGGCTTCGGGATGAGCATGAAAAGCCTGGTCTCAAACGGGCAGGCCCGAGCCTAGCTTGGAAATTGTTTTTTCTGTTTAAATATGTCATTATAATCCTTTTTCAGAATAAAAAGTAATATGTAATTCTTTTTCAGAATTAAACAAATAGATTTTGGCAAAAATCTTGTCCCAAGCTCGGTCCAAACAGGATCAGCTCGAGCCGGGTCGTCCAGGTCTGCACGCTGGTCGTCGGCGGGAGCTGCAAGCCTGCAACCTAGTCATCGAAATGTCAAAATCAAATCAGTCCTGGCATCGATTTGGATAAGCGTATATGTGGCTTAATCCTACCTACTAAGTTTGAATATTTGTTCCAGGCTCCAGAAGATCGGCATAATTAATTCGGATTCCGTTGCATTTGATCCATACGGGATTTTACCTACTCAGCAGGGAAACGGGGGACACGTGTATGTTGCCGATTTGGTCGCTAGATATTAGTCCACTGCCGGTGGTCAAATGTGCTGGTTCATCAAGTATTTGTTCTCTCTCTTTAATTTCCTAGGGGAAATCCCACGTGCTAGCTCTGTCAGTTTTGTACTGCTATTACTACTAGTACCACATCTACTACCCTAGTGCTTTGACATATATGGAACAACCTAACTAGACGGTTGCGACTTGCGAGGGTACCAGTACACGATGCTACGTCTACGTGTGCGCCCTCCCAGCGAGCTGGACTCGACCGTGTCAAGTCAACTGTCACGACTGCATCCATGTCTACGTGTACGTCTTTTTTATAATCGAAAAAATGACTCTCACAACTCGCATTTTTGTATCAGTGTCGTAGTATTTCAGCACCGGCCACGTGCAAGTGCAACTACTACACCTAGCCCGATCAGTGTGACAACTCACAAGAAGATTCCATGAGATTTGAGTGCAACGATGCTTTCTGGGATACAATCATACAAGCAGTGCCGTCATATATATTTCCGCGAACATGACCATGCAGAATCGTAACATCTCCCAAAGTTCTCATCCGAACACCCCCACCACGAGTGATCAGCTGCTAAAACAACACTCAAATCAAATCCACATCGTGCACCTACCCCGAGCGAGGCGCCTGAACGCGAGCAGCAGCGGTGCACCATGCCAGCCCGTTACGACCGCAGGTGCAGCACGCAGATCACATTCAGGTAGGTCACAGTGACAGAGCGTACGTAACAGCACCCGCACTGCATACCGTCCAAGACCGCCAAGGAAACATCTCGACCCCCTCAAGAGTCGAGAGACGTCCAGAACAACGCCAAGCACGTGCTATCGAGTCTTTTTGAGACTGATGGAAACATCTCGACCCCCTCGAGTGTGGAGAGACGTCCAGAACACAACAAAATTCGAACTCAGTTAGCTACAAATACGTCATAGTCCAAATTAAGCATGAAACATCTGCAAAATTTTAAAATTTTAAAATCAATTTGAGTTTTGGATTTGAATTTCGTTTTCGTTCAAATTTCAGCAAAATTCATCAAAAATCCCAAAACCCAATTCCGCTTTCCCCTTTGGCCAACCCGTCTTCCCCATCCGGAAACGGTTTTTTCCCCGGCGCTTTCCCTTTGTCTCCCCATCACGCCCGTGTGTCATCACCTCCAGCGCCGCCATCGTCATCTGCCACCTCCCGGCTCCGCTCCAGGGAGAGCACCGCCCTCACCCGCGCCACCTCGCCTCTTCTTGATGTGTCCGCGCCCCTGTTTGGCCCAAGACCGCCTCCGTCCCATCCCCGTCGCACCAGCTCCCGCCCCGCTCCAGTGAGGGGCATCGCCACCGTGGCGCCGCCCTTGCGCACGCCCATGCTCCACCTCACCCCGCCGCCCATGCCACCGCCTCCCTCTCTCGCTGCCACCCAAACACGCACAGTCACACACGTCGCCGCTCGCCTTCAATGCGGCACTCAAACCCGAGCGCCACCTCGCCCGCCGTCCATGCCATCGCCCATGTCGCTACCCACGCCGCGCCCTGCTCCTACCGCCTCCGTCCGCCTATAAAAGCCACCCCCGCCCGGCCTTCAACACTCGCACCAAACCCTTCCCCCTCCTCACCCACCTTCTTCCCCAAGGTCGGCCAAGAGCCGCCGCCTCTGCCACCATTCCCCTTCACCGCTCCCACTACAACCCCCCAAAAACCCCAGCCCACGCAAAGGTAAGAAAACTTACCCGGTGGAGCTTCCCCGCGCCGCCCTTCCTTGCACCGCCGGTCGCCATCGTCGGTCGCCACCACTGTCGGACAGCCGCTGGCCCCTCGCCTTCTCCCTTCTCCGCGTGGAGCACCGCCGCCTCGCCCTTTTTCCGCCTTGGCTTCGAATATGCAGAGGCGCCTGGTTTTGGCACAAGCTCGGCCTCTTAAGGCCCAGCCGAAACAGGGCGCCTTGTACTGTTCATCCAAAAGCCGCCCTTTCACTGTTCATTTGCACAGTAAATTTATTCACTGTTCACCCGAAAAACCAGAAAACACTATTCATTCCTTAAAATCAGCCCAAACACTGTTCAGACAGTAAACTGATTACTGTTCCTAAGCCTAGATTAGTGGTTAATTACTGTTTATATCTAATTCATAGGTATGAACAGTAAATTGGTCACTATTCGTTAGAACCCTAATTTGTCATTTTATGTCCATCTAGACCGCCTCAATTCCAGAAAACACATTCTTGACTCCGTTCAGCTATACCACACTCCCAATAAATCTTTTCACCTTTCTATAGATTTCTTTAATCCTTTACAATATTTTTGTTGTACTTGGATCAGAATCTCAAACTCCGTCCAGTCCAATCAGGTACCAGATAAATTCCCACTATCCCACACCACCTTTCTTTAAGTTTCTTTTTGATTTTATTTACTTGTATGTTGTTCCCAACTCATTCCTTGTCGAGCTAGTTTTCACTTGGTTGTTTTATTGTATTGCTTCTCGTTAGGTCACATTTTTGACGACTAGACTCCAGAAGACGCCAGACAAGACCAGTATCCACAAGAATTTATGCGAGAAGGCAAGTCGCATTCCTTAATCATTTTGAACCCACATTTCATATATTTATTATTACTTTCATTATTGTATTTGAGTCAATTACTTTAATTATTGAAATAATACTTTTGAATGCCATGATAATTAGATAAATCCTATTACTCCACATACAAACCCACCCAGCACTTGTAGGCCATATTCACATTGACAAGTTCAAATAAAATATTAGCTATATAAGTAGCTTTGTCACACAATTGTGTTTATCAATCAAAAGAGAGAGTTGGCAGTTCACCAATGGTTTTGGTGGAGAGTTGAGGGTTGTGTCCAGAAAGTTGGACAACCCAATAGACTTGTGTTAAAAGTGAGTCATCAGTGAGATCTCGAGGTGGACAGCCACAAGTTGGTGTTGGGCCATCGCCTCACTGGATGACAAGTAAGGACAAGAACCTTGTGCCAAGTAACAGACACAGAAAATCGCTCAACCACATGCGTGGTCATTACTCCCTGGCTTAGTACACTGCTTTTCCGATTGAATATCTACAGTATCGAGAATAAGGCAGGGGTGGGCCTTGAGGGACACTCGCTGGTCTACACAACGGTATAGTCCCGTCAGCATCGGAGCACAAGATCCACTAGGACCGGTGGAGTCTCCCGAGGGCTGTATGAGTTAGAGCCTACCGGGTAGAAGCTAAAAAGGATGAGCAGTGAAAAGGCTTTGTTATCTCAGCTCAGTCGCACGCTAACATGTTGCATGTCTATATTATGACAGTATGAGCATGAGATATCTTGTAGGTAAAGTTGGACAACTCTGCAGAGTGTATAATTAAAGGTATTCGAATACGCCATGCTTCCGGTTAATGAAGCTGTGTTAATGGGTGATTCCAGTACATGAGGCATAAGTAGAGTTTTTGAGATGGTAAGTTGGTAATTGTGGTTTGATGAGAAACCCCTGATGTTATTATTTATTATTGTTTTACTGTTTTAAATGTAAACTGCTTTAACTGTAAAATGCATCCACATATGCCTGTTAAGGTAAAACCCTAACCATCTATTGAACTCCTTGCATATAACTATTTAGCTTTTCCATGTGGCTTGTTGAGTACAGTAGTTGTACTCATTCTTGTATAATCTGCAAACAATCTACAGAAGAAACCTAGAAAAGTGCAGAGGATCTTGTTGAACAGAATTTTAGTGGACCCACAGATGGCAAGGACTACTGTTATTAGGTCTCAGCCGCGCTCAAGTATGCCTGTGGTTTGAAGTTTTTTTTTTGTCCTGTATTGTATTAAATTTGGGCTTGAATGCCCGTGTTAGTGTCAAAACTGGCTATTAAGTCTTATCCTTATGTATTAAAATGTTGGCTTTTGTTGTAATTGAAAGCTTATTTAAGACACTGTTTACTTCACAATTACACATCCTGAACGGTTGTGAAGAGTTTAACGTCCCCAGAATTTGGGAGCGTTACAAAGCATCAGATAGCGGACCATCCAGAAACGTCAACAGAGCCCTCACCATTTGAGTCCTCACAACGGTGAAAAATTTCCCGTGTACCACGCATCTATCAACTCCTTTCCCAAAAATCAAGCAAAAGAAAGGGAAAGCAGAGGCAGACACATGAAGCTACCATACAGAAGTGACAGAGAAGCTGACACAGAAAAGACGGCCATAATTTTTGCAATCACAAAAAAGACGGCCATAATTTTTGCAACTTCCTATTAATTCACACGTAATTCCTTCATAGAGGACAATAGTACTCTAGTTGACCCAAAGGTATTCACAAAGCTGGACCCTTCTGCTCAAGCCAAGCCTTCTCACACTTCAAATGTAGCGTAGAACTGAACAGCTCCTATCCGAAATTAGACACCCTAATCTCAAAATACCAAAAAAATGCAAATGCTTATAGGCATGGTCCCTGTCCTGATGAGTGATGACCACACCGGCACGGCCACTCGACAAGCGGCCTCGGGCACGCACGGACAACGGAGGGAAGCGACAGGACCGACCGATCACGCGGCCGAGGGCGCGGTGACATACTTGACGGTGCCGGCCTCCGCCAGCGCCGCGCGCAGCGGCTTCTTTGCCGCTGCCTCGACCGCGTCGGTGTCGGCGGGCAGGACGGGCAAGCACTTGAAGTCGAGACTCTCGTCGTTGAAGATGTCCCACCACTTCTTTACCAGCATCTTGATGTCCTCCCTGTCCATGTTCTCCTCCTTGCCAGTGAACCTCCATGGCTTCGATCCCTGCAACCATGGATCAACCCCGATCGATCGGTGAGCATACGAGCAAGACTACAAATCAGACGAAATCAGCACCATCGAGATGTCAGTACTCAGTCCACGTACCGCAGCGCAGTAGTGCACCACCTTGACCTTCTCGAGCTGGACGTTCTCGGGATGCCTCCAGAGCATGGCCAGAACAAGGTTGTACACCAGCGGGATGGGCTTGTACTGCTCCCTGAAGAACATGTTCAAGAAATCCTGCAATTTCAAGAAACCGATAACTGTAATTAGCTCACATGCCATTTCAGAATCCCGGCTCACCAATACCAAATATTCGCGCGCGTATTGCCCGCATAAGTCGTCGTCGATCGCCTCACCTGCTCTGCGAAGGGGGTGGGACTCGTGACGCAGAGGGTGTCGAGCAGTGCCTTGGCGGTGGCCATGTTGGGCTCGTGCACGAACATGCCGGCGTTGAAGTAGAGCGCCGGCGGTGGGCCGAGCTCGGCGGCCGGCCACGCCACCTTGTCGGGGCACTGCTGGCAGTAGCCGATCTTGTACTGCGGGGTGTGGCTCCACGTCTTCTCGCAGAAGCAGTCCATCACCGCGTAGAAGTGCCTCTTGGGCAGCTCGAACAGCTCGTCGATGTTGTCGAACACCTGGATGTCCGCGTCCAGGTACACCACCCTCTCGTACTCAACAAACTACAAGCAGATCAAGAACACGTGAGCACAACAATTAACACAGAGTTATGCACGTGCGCAAGAATGGTGGAGCAGTAGTTCTTCGATCGGTCAGTTGTTACCTCCCAGATGCGGAGCTTGGAGTAGTTGATGACGTAGTATGCCATGGCGAACTGTGTCTGATTCTCGGGCGGGTACACGGGCTCGATCTCGCGGACGATGCAGCCCTGGGAGATGAGGATGCAGCGGTGCGCCTCCGGCACGTCGGGCAGCACGGCCACCACCAGCGGGTAGGCCGAGCCCACCTTGCGCAGGCCCTTGGCCAGCCCGACAACGCCCTTCCAGTAATCACCATCACCCGCCAGGAACGTCACGTACGCCCTCGTCGCGGGCTTCACCGCCGCCGCGGCAGCCTTGGCGGTCATCTTGCCGGCAAGCTCCGGAACCATCTCGTCGGAAAAGCTTTGGGGTTTTGGACTAAGCGAGTTTTGCTTGGGGACTGGAGGCTCGGTGAGAGTGGTTTAAGTGCTTGTTTGCTTGGGAGTTTGCTTGGGTTCTCGGGATTGGGGGTGGCGAGGCTATATAGAACAAACGGATGGCGGCATCGCGCGGGAGACGGAAGCCTCCCGTGGGGGCAGTTTCGGGAATTCCAGGACGAAGGCGCGAGAAGTGGGGAGATTTCTTGACATGTTCTTTGCTCCTCTCTATGGTATGGTGGGGCCTGCGATATTTTACTTTGTTTATGGTTACACCGCAATTTTATATCGTAAATTCGGGGATAATATCTCGGATGATCTTTGCTGAATTACCATTGTTAACAGTAGGTGGATTCTTTGCTCCCTCACGTGGGCCACGTCGCCCAAAAATACTCAGCCGATTGACGCACTGCGCTTCATGGAAACGCTTGGCCTCGCATGCTCCACGTCACCTGGAAGCGCGCGCCCGTTCGACCGCACCACACGTGCCTCGCGCTCGCACGATTCGCCTCCGGTGCGTTTGGTGGTCACGCAGCCACGTCGCTTGCCCTGTTGCGCCCATCCAATCGCCTCTACGCGCGTCTTGTGTCTGCACGATTCGAGCGCGTCGTGTTGATTGCTTCATTCGGTTGGGCCCGTAGTTGCGTGTGTCCATACCCACATCGGTCTGCGTCATTGCGCGGGTAATCTTCTAGTTAATCAAGAATGGACGATCCATTTCAACCAAAGCTTTCTTTCCTTGGTGGATTGCAATATTTTCTTGTCGTCGGATCAAGGGACACTTTAATTTACAGGGACGTCCCACCTTAGATCCCACTAACATCTGAACCGAACTTGAAAAATAGGAAACAATTATACTTGGGATCATGGTAATTAAGTAATCTATTTTATATCACGAAATAAGTGAGAATCATAATAGGATTAAGTATGTTTTCCGTCAAAAGGAAAAAAAAAATCATCGCGTGCTCTATTTCTTCTATTTTCAGATTTCTTCTCGTCGTTCCCTTCTAGTCTTGGTGAGAAACAATCGAAACCAGCACAAACATCTTTACTCTAGCAAAGTTTTTGCTCATGTCCAAGCTATTCAAAATTAAGCTTCCTTTTTGTCCGAAATTTGTAGGGCTATGCATTCCAACTTTCAGACCAATTTGGATGCATGAATTTCATACAAGACAGTTCAATTCCCGTAAGAATTCAGAAAAGCCCTACATTTCAAACAGGCATCAACTTACCAACAGTCCCTGAGAGGTACGGCTGTAATAGCACAATACCACTAGACAACTAATGGAACACCTACCATTATGGACTGTGATGAAGGAAAAATGCAGCTATGCACCACTGTTGCTAAACAAATCTACAGTGAATAGCAACGTGCTTGCGACCAAAAGATACTAGTCAGTAGTAACGGCAAAGAAAAAAAATCATCGTGTGCTCCATTTCTTCAATTTTTAGATTTCTTGCCGTCCTTTCCTTCTAGTCTTGGTGAGAAACAATGGAAACAAAAACATTTTTTACTCTAGCAAAGTTTTTGCTCATGTCCAAGCTATTCAAAATTAAGCTTCTTTTTCGTTTGAAATTTGTAGA
Source organism: Phyllostachys edulis (assembly GCA_036346405.1). Classification (NCBI taxonomy): domain Eukaryota; kingdom Viridiplantae; phylum Streptophyta; class Magnoliopsida; order Poales; family Poaceae; genus Phyllostachys; species Phyllostachys edulis. The sequence goes on along the minus strand of CM070549.1, from coordinate 57,626,764 downwards.
TCTATGCATTCCAACTTTCAGGTTCGTTTGGACGTGTGAATTTCACACAAGACAGTTCAATTTCCGTAATAATTCAGAAAAGGCACACATTACAAAGCGGGCATCAACCTACAAATAGTCGCTGAGAGGTACAACGTAATAGTACAGTACTACTAGACAACTAATGGAGCACCTACCATTGTGTACTGTAACAAAGGAAAAATGCAACTTTACACCACTATTGCTAACACAGACCTATTGCGAACAACACTACCACATGCTTGCGACCAAAAGATACTAGTCAGTAGCAAGGGCTTGTTTGGTTCATGGTCTAAGGGTGTCACAGTTTACTAAACTTTTGTGCCTAACTTGTCAAAGTTGTGCCCAAAAAAATTGGAACCACAACTTAGTTTGCTTAAGAGAATCTTGCCACAACTTATTATGCCCATGGCATGTGGGAGCTAGTTAGAAATTTTTTTTGGCATGTCTAACTTATGGCTAGGAACCAAACACTAGCCAAACTTGACCAAAACTGCCCAAGGGACTTGTGGTAAACTATGGCAACCTTTAGCTTCAAACCAAACAAACCTTAAGTAGTTTTCCATTCATTTTTTGAAATTGCCTCTACGTCTCGGACAGACCTAGCCAAATGGGCGACACAACATGACCCAGCTAGCTAAACGGGTCGTGACGGGTCGGCCCGTGGGCTCAGCTGCCGACCTAGGCATGACACGTTGAGCTCACGGGTCGTGTCGTGTTGGTCCAGACACGATTAGTCCGACGGACCGAGGTTGGCCCATGGCCCATTTCGGCCTCAAATTTTTGAAAAATTGCAAAAAAAATCTTGAAAAATGTATAGAATTCAAAAATACAAATTAAAATTTGAAAATAAATTTATTTTAGCTATAGGATCTAAAATAAATACAAATGCATATAGGGTTGAGGTTTCTTTCCAATATTTCAAATATTTAGTTTTCATAGCAACGATAGCCTCTCGTAACATTATTTCATTTTCATGAGGCTTTAAGTGATTAGCAATTTCAATAATATTATGCACAATTAAAGGATATATTGGATAATACACAGTGGATAAAGCAACAGTGGAGTCATAAAAAGTTCTAAAAACGATAGTAACTTCTTTACAACAAAACACAATGCTGCTCAGTCAATAGTGTTTTACCGTCATGGTTGTGAATAAAAACAGAAAATGTGCTCTTATATGGTAAAAGGCTCCTAAGCATCATGTAAGTAGAGTTCCATCTTACTGGCATAACCAAACCAAGTTTTTTTTATCGTACATTCATTGCAATACAAAAGTTTGTATATGCTGCTATTCGTTGATCAAAATGATTTAGGAAAGATGTTGCATCGTGGAAATCTTTAATATACGTTTCTAAGAAGATTAATAATATAATAGGTGCATTGCTAATGTAGCAAGAATGATTCAACATATGTACTAAATAACGGAGTGAGTATTCATTGCCCTAGAGTTTGCAGAGGCATTGTCTAAAGTTATTGCAAAAAAATTAATTCCACAACTTTGATAATACAATCCACATTATTCTCACCCATGTGTGCTACATCAATTAGTTTAAACCTTGTAATTGTTTTTTCTATTTCCCAGTTGTCGTTAACATAATGTGCAACTACACTAAGATAATCCTCCATAGTCTGACTGCTCCATATATTTGAGGTCAAATCCATAAAAAAATGTATAGGTACTAAAGAGTTCTTTTAATTTAGTCTGGCATTTATTATAATATTTAACTAGATCTCGAGTTGTTCTTTGTCTAGAAACAGTAGAAAATCTAGGATTATGTATATGATAAAATAAATCAACCCACATCTTTATATGAACATGTGTCGTGATTTTAAATGGGTCTAAACGAGCGTCTAAAGGTCAGAACTCTCGTAAAATTTATTTCCATCGCACCTTGCCACCTTTTCGGTGTCACTGTTCCACTGTTCATGCTCCCCTACACCGTCTGATCCTGTGATCGCAGCATCTTAGTTGTCTGCGTCGCACTCTAACCTCTAGAGCCTTCATCTCTCTCTTACTTTCCCCATCCACATCGCATCTGTCCCATTCTCTGTCACCTCCCCACCGGTTATCCCCTCCGCTCCGCTTCAGCCACGCCGCCGTAGGCCACACAGCTCCTCCACTTCCCCTCCCTCCCTCTTTCTCCACATTCCTGCATCCATGTCTCACCCTTCATCTTATTTCTTCTCCCTTGTCCCCATACACGGACGTACCTGCACACCACCTCTCCAAAACCACAAGCCATCCCCTCAAGGACGCTCGGATCTATGGCCCTGACGCTGCCGCACCCTGAGCTCCGGCACAGCCATTGAATACGCAACCCATTTATGGTGGTGTTGGCACTGCGATGGTTCGACGATTAACGTCATGCCCCAACTGGCGAGGATTCTTGACTTGATCAGCCTTTTCGGTCAAAGTTAAAGTCTCGGTCAAAACAGGCCCACATATTAAAGGTTCATTCTATAACAGTTATGAACATACTATCATTATTTAAAGAAAGTTTAATCCCCTTTACTACAGCCAAACTGGTCGCAAACCAGTTTGAGTCATGAGATGATCAGCTATTGACACCACCCGACCGGCCATACAGTTTTGCACGATCTCCTACCAGTGAACTGGTCGGGAGATATGACAGTTTCCCACGTGACTAACGTGAGAGCGATTATTGGCGCATCTGACAACTTACTATAATTGACTAAGAGACTTGACAGTTCAAGACTCAACAGAGAAACGTGCATGAAGATAAGACACACCTTTAGCGGCATTAACTTGAAGGGATACGGGTAGGCTACACTAGCCGGCAATTCAAAAATTCTACCACATAAACTAGAAAGCCTTGCAAGCAAGAGATCATAGATCGTTACCACTAGATGCACAGTGCAACAGAAGAAGAGTTAGAGCAGCCTGATCCAACGTAGAGCACATCGATGTAGTGGTCGTAGTCAGTTGTCCAGTGTCCTCGATACCGATTGTCTCCTCGAACAACCTATCGCGTTCCTTGCGAAATCGTGGATTGTCCTTGAACACAACAGCAACCACAGTAGCGCCTCTACGGTATCCGCATGTCCAGGGATGGAACACCGTATGCTGGTGTGCTAGCACCAACTCGCACGACAGGGCTCTCTCGAGAAGATGGCGGCTAGGGTTTCAAAGGAGTAACTCACATTGCGTGTCTGTCTCGTATATCCCAACAGCCTCATGCATCTCCTTATATAGAGCCCATGATGGATCCTATCCATACATGTTTGTTCCAACCCATTAAGTGTGTGACCCTGTAGGTTCATGTGTAATCGGTTGTGACTCGAAAACTCTTTTTCGACCACTAGTCGTTAGCAGTTCCTAACAGGATATAACGATTCCTGAATACACATAAATTATATTGAATGAACCTTAATGCAATATGATCTACGACTAGGTTCTTATCACTTACAACCAACTCGTATCTCTATACGACCAGTTCATATTTAGTCATGACCAGTTTGTAACTCCTTACGACTAGTTTACGACCAGTTAGTGATCATGTTTGACTAGTCTACGATCAGCTCGTATCTCCATACAACTAGCCCGTATCTGATCGAATTGAACGACCTGCTCGTGTATTCTTCCTTTGCCTCACGATATCTGGTTGAACTCCAGGTGAGATGTTATGTCATCCATAGACCGTTCAATACTTTCTTGATCAAGTGACGGATAACTTTATGTGGTCGACTCTTTGACCACTAGTAGTATGGCCATGCACTTTCTTTATCCGGCCACATCGAGGGGCCCAGAGATATCTCTCCTGTTATGTTATGAGGGGCAAATCCCATATCTGACCAGTCACATTCCTCCATATGTTTTCATAGCATACTCAAAAGCTACCTTTATAACTACCCAGTTATGGAGTAGCATTTGGCAACCCCTAAGTGTACTATTGCACATGTAGGAAACCATGCTGATCTCAGGTCTAAGGATTATACATCATCATTGCTTGAGACCAACTGATGACACATAAAACCATAACAATCTCAATAGTGTCTCAAGGTGGGTCAATCAAACACCATGTTCTCTAACATGTGTTCACATTATTGATTCGTTATCTCTATATCCATGACCGGTGAAACATGGTCATCAATCAATACATGTGCTGGTCGATAAGTCACTAGTGTTTCGACCAGTGACATACAACCAGTGATACATTTAGAACGACATCATATAAGTTAAAGAGCTTCGCCAACAAGTCACATACTTGTTTTATCTTTATAACCGATGATTCATTCAAGGAACATAATAACATTTATCATATAACTCATAAACATAGGTGTGATACAATCATATCTATGATTGCCTCTAAGGTATATCACCAACATAACTGTCACCCCTTCAATGGCTATAAAGGGGTAACCCGCGTATTATGTAAAAAAGAGTTGAACATATTCATCATTCAACGACTTCATACGATCGTTTAATCAATCTGGTAACATCTCCATTGTATTCTTATACACTCATTGTGTCCACAGCTATAATGGATCTTCATTTAAATAGCGCTCTCATATTATTTTTCCAGATAAGCTCGATAGGGAACCCTGTATTCTAATCATCAACACCGACCACTGGCAACGAACAGGCAATCCCCTCTCTCTCTCCTTTTGTTGATCTACCTTGACAATCCCCTACCCTTTTTTTGCTTTAGATTTATAACCAAATGTTATTCCTAATTTTTGTTTTACCTTATTTTGCTAATTTATTGGGTTCTTAGGCTCACATGGTTGGTAGACGAATAGGAGATGGGAGGCCAACTGCTCCTTTGGCGGTTGGATCGAGTAGCCAAGGCTTTTGGGCTTTGGTCTCATTCACCTTGCAGCCATAGCCTCAATCCGCACGCTCCATGGTCGATGTATGACAATTGACATCAGGAGATGGTCTTCTGATCAATGGCTTTCCTACACCTCTTCCCTCTAGGTAGTCCATCTTATCTTTGCATCTCTATTAATGTTTATGCATATGTTCTTGAGGGATTAAAACATCAAAAAAATCATCTTGGATGAATAGCTATAGTTGATGTTGCCCTGCTCTGTCGTTTGTTTATGTCTAGCCAATTCTTGTAGTTAAGTGGGTGTGATAGTAGGCGGCACAGTTCTTAGGGTTGCGGCCAGTGTGAAGCCGCTGGGTGGCCGTCCAAGACCAGGTAAGACTTGCTTAATTATGCCATGCTTGACTGAAGTATTAGTTTGGTGACTTTTATAAGAGGAAGCCAATGCTATATATGGTGTAGGATGCTTGGAAAGACAAAATATGAAATGTTCTCTCTGGAGAACCATTTGTCCTTCTGCTCCTCTTTCATGTGCCTATTTCACAAAGTGAACGACTGTGTAATATAGCACGAATGAACGTTTGGGGCCACTTCATCCCATTCAACGGGGCGGATTCAGGAAAAAAGTCATTGGGGTCATTATAGGCACATTAGGGTCACTATGAGCATGAGTTAGTAAGGATACTTTGTAATATCATCACGAGCATTAATTTCTTCATGGGGTAAGCTAGACAGCATTGGAGTCACTTGACACCAGCCCTTATAGATCCGCACCTGCCATTCAATCACGGATAAATGTATTGTATTGGGTACATATAGGGGAAAAAAAACTCTTTCTAGCTTCATGCCATTAGAAAATAAAGCAGGTAATTATGTTTGTTTCACTAGATTACTTAGGGAATGATTTTTGCCAAATTATGCTCCTTTGTTAGGTGCTCTCCAATTACTTGGTTTTCCTTGCACAAATCGTGACATTCTAATTGTTGCTAGGAAAAAAAAATCCATTTTACACCCTAAACTCTTTCGAAAGTTTGAAAATCAACCCCGAACTACAAAACCAGACACCTGATCCCCTTAACTATCAATACCGTTCATTTTACCCCTTGAGTCCATTCCACTCCGGTTTTAAGCTGACGTGGCATTGACATGGGTGATTTTTAACAAGTGAGCTGGTTTTGGGTGACATGGCATCTAGTCATCGCAGTCAGCAAATAAAAATAAAGTGGACCCACATGTCATCCTCCATCTCCTATTCTCCTTCTTTCTCCCTCTTCTTCTTCCTCGCCTCTCTCTCTCCCATCTCCACGAGCTCTCGCGGCCAGCCGGGATGGTGGCGAGGATGTGGAGGGAGGTCCTCCCTGACCCGCGCCTACCATTCAATCATGGATAAATGTATTGTATTGGGTACATACAGGAAAAACTCTTTGTAGCTTCATGCCATTAGAAAATAAAGCAGGTAATTATGTTTGTTTTGCTAGATTGCTGAGGCAATGATGTTTGCCAAACTATGCTCCTTTGTTAGGTGCTCTCCAATTACTTGGTTTTGCTTGCACAAATCATGACATTCTAATTGTCGTTAGGAAAAAAATCCATTTTACACCCTGAACTCTTCCGAAAGCATGAAAATCAACCCCGAACTACAAAACCGGACACCCGATCCCCTTAACTATCAACACCATTCATTTTACCCCTTGAGTACATTCCACTCCAGTTTTAAGCTGATGTGGCACTAACGTGGGTGATTTTTGACAAGTGAGCTAGTTTTGGGTGACATGGCATCTAGTCATTGCAACCAGCAAATAAAAATTCACCCCACCTTGACGTCGCCTCCCTTGTGCGTGCCTCCTTTGCCCTCCAACGTCGCCTCGCTGCCTCACTCAATGTCGCCTCCCTTGCGTACGCCACCTTCGCCGTCCACCGCCTCCCTCGACGCCGCCCTCAACCGTAGCGAGGGGCGCGTGAGGTTGAGGCCGGGTCGTGGGCGACCGCAGCTGTGAGGGGCACCGAAGCGAGGGGTGGGACGACCAGCGCAGGGTGGGTCGGGTCACCGCTGCCAGTCCACCTCGGCATGTCTACATCCCCACCGTCCACACCGGTGAGACCCCCTCGTCCTGTGGATGCTAGTGCTCACCCTGTGAGAACCCAAAAAACCTAAACCTAGATTTAGCATCATTAATTGGTAATTAACAGTAACTAAAGTACGGATAATCAAAAACAAGATTTAACCGCCATAATGAACATAAAACTTATGCAGCTAACACCATCAGCATGAGTCACAATAGAACTTGCACATCAAAATCCATTAACACAAGTGACACCTGAACGTTCTGCACTAAAGTGCATCTCGAATTACAATATGAATTCCATACAAGCCAAATTAGAAACATTAATACAAACTCAAGTTTATTACAAGAATTAATTACATCAATTTAAAATATATCTTTTACAACCCAGAGTAGTTTACAAAACAATAATAAAAGTTTTGCATTGCATATCGCTGAGCCCTCCTGGTATCCTTGCCACCTTGTCCTTTGAGCGCCAGTCCATAGAACCATCTCGCGATCCATTTTCATTGCTCGTTAGGAAAATCAAAAAATGGTTAGCAATCTAACTTGGAAGCAGTTTGTGAGCATTAGAATTTAGGAAGTGCCCGTCAGATTTCCCCAAGGTGCAGTAGGATACCTGGAACAACCTGAGCCGTCGGTCCCTTGACCATCTAGATACCCAGACCAACTGGAGTTAGTCGGCCCCTCGATTGTCAAGATATCCAGACCACCCGAGATCATTCGGTACCTGTCACTTTTGTGCGTCTCCTCACTCGGCGTTTAATTTAATCCAACACCCACGTATACTAAATTACCCAACCACAGAAAATCACCCGCATAGTGATTGTCTAACCATGGACCAAAAAGCCCCATCAAAAAATCTTGCCATGTGAAAGCCATAAGGACAAGGGCAAGGGCATAGTGGTCATTAACCAGCCACAAGGGGGCAGCCAGCCGAAATGCATGCCCCCATAAGCCTCCATCCCCACAAAGCAACACACAAGCCATCCTTCTTCACAGCCGAAGCACAAGCACAAGGCCAAGAAGCCAAGCACCACAAGCAAGGCAGAGCCCAAGCCAAGCACCACAAAACCACTACCACCAGCACACCATCACCACCATCCACAAGAATCACAGAGAAGGAGGAAAGGAGCTAGGGAGCCAGAGAGCAAGGGTGGCAGAGGCGACAGCGTTGAACCATCAACAGCCACCAGGATCACGCCGATAGAGACAAGAGCCAGGAGAATCAAAAGCACCGAGGAGCTCCACGACCACCCGGCCAGCCTCACCAGCACACCACTACCACCATCCTCAACCCAACCTGGCCAAACAAGGTAAACAACCATCTCTCCCAACTGAATTTCTGCCCAAAGCCGAACACACAGTGGCACATCCATCATCAATAATCATCACAGAGCAAGGGATGAGAGGGATTAAGGAGTTTAGCATACCTTAAACACCTCCATAGGAACCGAACACCATTGCCACTTTCACCCATCTCCTTTGCACATGCATTAACTGTTTCAAAACCACATCAGAAAATAATTTGTGAACCCAAGGTGTTAAAAACTAAAATCTTGGTAAGGGCAAGAGGGGGGAATTAAGGAAGCCAGACGGTCACCACCAAAGAAAGTCATGAGCCAGGAGAAGAGGGTGAGCTCTAGGCCAGCATGAGGGCAAGCTGGGGCGGTGCCATGAGAGGCAGCTCGAGCCAGGCCAAGGCTAGAGCCGAGCGGCGCACGAGAGGGAGACGAGGGCACAGGGGGCTGGTGGTGCCGTCGGTACTCGAGGGAGAAGGAGCCGGGCCTAGGGCACATGGCGAGCCGAGGTCACAGTGGAGCGGCTAGTGGCGCAGCCGAGTTGAGCTGGGCCGGTAGGGATAGGCGGCGCTTGGAGGGGAGGTGGTGGCGGCGCATGGAGCCCGGGAGGAAGGGCCAGAGGTGACGGAGCCGGAGGCAGCCAGGCCGGGAGCCAGGGGGGCGGTGCCATGGGAGGTGTGGAGTTGGAGGAAGGCTTGTAGGAATGAGGGGGAACCTAGGGGTGAGTCGGCCGAATGAGGGGAGGAGAGAAGGATTAGTAAATAGGATGGGGAATTAAGGTATTAGGGATTAGGGGGGATTAGGGTTAGAAAATTGGGTTTAGGAATTTAAGTATAGGAAAAAATTTAGGAAAATTGTATAAATTCTAATAATTGTGTTAATTAATGTTTGTAATGATAGAAAGTAGCAATAAAATAAATAGATGTTAGCACGGCGTAATTAGAATTTTTTTTGAAATAATACATTTTTTAAAACAAATTACAAAACTAGGTTATCATCTCAAAAAATTGCAAAAATAGGTTCCTGTCGCCATGGCGACAGTTCCTATCGTCGAGATGAAATGGCGGCAGGAACCTGTACTGTGGCGGGTTCACGCCATTTCATTTCAATGTGAATGTATGAATTTTTAAATATAGTAAATAAACTCACCAAATTACAAAAAAAAATTCAAGCATCCAGATAGAGTGTTATTACTCATGTAATTTTTTCATAATTTTATCCATTATGAATTTGTCTCTAAAATTCATTCAAGTATACTATTTGTAGAATTTTAAATATACCAAATGAGGTCCAAACATTATGAAATTTTTATGGTTGCTCCTTACATAGTGAACTTATTTTTGTAATTTTTCAGAATTTTATATGCTATTAAATTATCTCAACAATTAAGGGTACACAATTGAGTACACTTAATTGTTTAATTTACTTATTCTAATATGATCAAATGGTTGTTAAATTATCTCAACAATTAAGGGTACACAATTCAGAATTTTAGAGACAATTTCAGAGCATATAAAATTCTAAAAAATTACACAAACAATTACACTATGTAAGGAGGTTCACAAAAAATTCATAATTTTGGACCTCATTTAGTATATTTACAAATTCTACAAATAGTATACTTAAATGAATTTTAGAGACAAATTCATAATGGATAAAATTATAAAAAATTACACAAGCAAGAACACTCTATCTGGATACTCCACAAAAAAATTTTTGTAATTTTTGAGTTTATTTGCTATATTTAAAATTCATACATTCTCGTCGCCATTTGAAATGGCGACAGAACCCGCCTCAGCAGTACAGGTTTCGCCGCCATTTCATCTGGCGATAGGAACTTGTCGCCAGATGAAATAGCGACAGGAACCTATTTTTGTAATTTTTTGAGATGATAACCTAGTTTTGTAATTTGTTTTAAAAAATGTATTATTTCAAAAAAAAAATCGCGTAATTATGCGATCAAACGAATTCACTTAGGTCACATCGGGCTAACCAGTATTAAAATCAGTCTATTGAGTAATTATTGAAATAAGATAAAATGCCATAAAGTGTTGTTATTAAAATGTTAGTTTTCAAGCGTATCAAACCTATGAATATTAGGCTAATAATATGACCCATTAGCAACCATTTGATCATATTAGAATAAGTAAATTAATCAACCCTGAGTTTACTTAGAGCATTAAATATCTACGTACGTAATTAAATAAGTTCAATTAAACGTTTTCACGCAGATAAAATTGATAAAATTAGTAAAATGCGAGTACAAGTAGTATTATATTCTCATTAGATAAAACACGAGTCTCGATAACCGCGACCCTAAGCGAGTTAACCGTAAAATGACCATAGTGGGGAGTGCTAACCTAACGAAGAACTCGAAAAATTGTTATTATTTAAAATCTGTTAAAAAGGACCAACTAACTATTGTACGCCTAATAGCACACAAATACCACTAATTATTTTGCTTAATTATTTATTATTTGCACCGTCGTGTAGATTGCAGCAGACGAACCAGCAGGAGTAGTAGATATAGATTTCCTCGGCGACGATATTTCCTACAACTCCAAAGGAAAGCTATTCCTCTTGAGCATAAACATAGTTATATTAAATGTAAACCGTATATTGCTGTGTTATATTGTATTGCATCAAAAATTGTTTCTCAAAATCCAAATCAAATGATTGAGATGAAAATGATTAAGATAAAGATGAAAGAATTGAGAATGATGAAAGGAAAATGATGAATAGAATAATATGGCTGGTAAAGGGGGCCTGTGGCAGGTAAGAAATGAGGCAGGAGGTGGGACCCTTTACATATGGTTAAAATATAAGGACCAACAAAACTCTTACTCAGTGAGAGGCCGTAAATTTAGTACCAACCATTTTCCCGTTTCGGCGGGCAGAAAATGTTACCTTGTTATGTGATTGTGCTCTCCACATTGGGTAAGTAATATGTGTGAGTGTGATGGAGGAACCCAGGACCGGTAGGAGAATTCTGGAAGTGGGGGATCCAAGGCGCTATAGCGCTAAGGTGGAGTGTTGAGTGCAGGATAGAAGCTGCCTCAACCAACATTACCAGAACTCGGTGGGTAACGAGGTCAGCACCGACAGAAAGTAATGGGTGGAGAAATTAATTCATGTAACTTGGAAAACGTTATGTATTCTGAACTCGAAAACGCATCAAAGGAAATGCGGTGGACCTAGCTCAGAGAGAGTTCAGGGTAGCTATGGGTAAAGTGGTACAAGCCTGTGTAGTGCTATCAAATCATGAATTAATGCCAGTCTCCTAGATTGGAGTCTACGGGAACCGCTAGGGGTCTATCTTCTCTCCGAGTGACAAGTAGTATTTTCAGTATTAAAATCTGCCACCTAATGTTTTAATGAGTTATTTTCAGAAAAGAGATGATATGGAACTTGTGATGATGAATAGAGATAAGTCATCCAGTGCATTTTTGCTATTAATGCTTGCTGAGTACTTTTGTACTCAACCTTGTTAGTATTCTTCTTTGTTAGATCCTAGTCCAGTCGGGAGTTATCCTGAGTGGGACGAAGGATGTGTAGGTACTGATGCAACCGCAGGAGGATAAGGCACTGACTACGAGGACCAGGGCGAGATGGGCGCCATATTTGACACGTGGGACGAATAGGTGGTCGTTACTTTAGGGCCAGCGAGGGAAGTGGAGAAGTTCCCTTTTGTATTAGTATAATACTTGTATTAAGAACCATAGCCTTGCATGGATACTACTGTAATAAAGATGTACAGTTTCTATCTTATTGTTCTGCTGTGAAACTCTAGTAAAGGCTTACTATTCGTTGGAGCAGTGTTCTACTGAGAAAACGAATAGTAATTCGTATGCCTAAGTGTGATTACCCCTGGGGTAGTGACACAGGGCGTCACACACCCCTTCTTCCCTTCTCCCTCCCCGACACTATCGCCCTTTGTCTTCCCTGTGCCCGGTCGCCGTGCGCTACCACTTGCCTGCCCTGGTGCATGTCCGACTGCGACACCGCCACCCACAAACTCGCCTCGGTGCCCCTAATCCATTTTTTCCTTGCCGATCATCTCCGTCGCCTTCCCCATTGGCGTCCAACCCCTCCATGGTGGCCCTCCCATGCTCCTCTGTTTTGAAACGAAGGAGCAATCATTCCTTTCTCTCTATCTCTCTCAGCTTCCCTTTCTATGTATGATAGCATGGCCCACTAGTGTAATTAAGTTATTTTTAATTGTCTTGCTAATAATTCAATGACATCTAGCCCTCATTTAATTAGAATTTAATCAATGACATGTAGCATCCACGTCAGTCAAAACCGCTTTAGATTGGGCCACGTCAGACAAAACCACCCCAGTTTGGGTTGAGGGGGTAATGTGAACGGTTTTGATAGTTGAGGGGGTTGGGTGTCTAGTTTTGTAGTCCAGGATTGTTTTCTGGACTTTTCAAAGAGTTCAGGTTGTAAAATATACTCGACGAGGATCTTATAATTCTCAATTAATTATATATCTGTAATTCTCATTATAAATAGCAATGTCTTTATATTACTCGCAAGTATACCCCTTACTGTTTATAAGGGAGAAGCTTAAACCGAGTGGTCGTAAATCTTACTATGATCACTCCTTGGTCGTAAGCCTTTCTATGGCCAGTCTCTAGTCGTAAGCTTTTCTACGACCCGCCTCTGGTTGTGAGCCTTCTTTACAAGCACCTTATGGTCGCTAGTCTCTCCACAACCTGATCGGTTATGACTACCCTATAATTGATGGAGTCTACAGACATGTGAGCCCAGTCGGTTAGGGAGTCTTGTGCACGGTGTTCAACACACAAGGTAGTTAATATACGCTGATATTCTCTATGAATAACCGCACATATTATATCTCTGTCTCTGACAATAATGGCCTAGCAACGTAGGGGTGTTACCTCTCTTACAGTAACCTCCACCAACCGTTCATCATTTGGAACGTTGAGACGTCTCTTTGCTTGGAGAAACTGTCACCTCTTCATGCGCTATTTAAAGGATGAAGTCAGTAGACAGGAGAGAGGCAATCTGGAGCAAAAGACATTAGGCTTTGGTCTTCCTCTTGATTGTAATCAGCATACTCAATACAGTAACATAGGAGTATTGTTGTTATTCTCTTTAGAGAAGGTCTGAATCTGTATAAATCCCTGTGTCATTCTCTGCGTGGTTCTAATTCAAGGAGACCCCCAATATTCATTCGTAAGATCGATAGTAAAACATCGAAAATACTTTTTCCTTGCTGTTACCACCATTTGTTTTGTGAATATTTTGAGTAAGATAAGGTGTTCCTTCTATTCTCATAACATGGAGTGGTAAACTACCAATTTGATATGAACAGTACACGATGGGGGTGTTGCTTCTGATTGCTTGCTTATAAGTAATTTCCATCTTATGCCAATAAAAACCTGAAAGGAATGGTGGAAGCTGTGGAGCTTGTAGATATATATAGAGATTTTAATAGTCCTACTTCCAGTTTGCATATATTGTATTGGATTACTTTCCCATTTGCTTAGGTTTTCAATTGCATTTTAATTTATACATGCTTTTGGTGATGTGTACAGTATGCAAGTCAACGTAATGGTATGAATGTGAGCAATGAAATACAAGAATCTCTTCATAGAAGCAAGGAAGGTAATGAAGTACATGAATCTCTTAGTGTGCCTTTTAGTTTAATTGGTGGCATGCATAGCTATGCCAGTACCCATCGCTTGCATCTACCTGATGGCATACATAGGCCATGCAGTTTTTAGTACAGAATTTCACTACTACAAAAAGGCTAATACTGTACGCCTCATCACAGACTGTTGACCAAAACCATCTGTATTACATGCAATCACAGACGGTTTTGGTTTTGCGACCGTCTGTGTTACTAGCTACGCTAAAAACCATCTGTGAAGAGATAATATCACAGACGATTCTTAACAATAATTGTCTGTGATATTTCAAAATATCACAGACGGTTTTCAACAAATAACCGTTTGTGATACTTCACAGACGGTTTTCATAATAAACCGTCTGTGATACAACACCATATCACAGACGGTTCCATTGTGGAACCGTCTGTGATAAGTATCACTGACGGTTCCATAATAGAACCGGCTGTGATAAGTCTCTTTATTAGTAGGAGCCCGCTAGGGTTTGTGCTCTAACTTGTCACTCCCCAGCGCCCTTACTCTCGCCCGTTCCCCTCCCCACAAACTACGGTGACGCTGCCTTCCCCTCTTCCTCCTCCCCCCGGTGTGCGCGAACCCGGCTACCTCATAGACCTCCCCCGGCTACCTCTAGCTCCACCGACCTCAGTCTCGGCTACCTCACCACTGACACCAGCGATGTCGATCGAGGTAAGACAGCTCTATTGGTTTTGCTGTTGGTATTCATGTGAACCGAATTGCAATATGGGCTATCTAGCTAGCTTGTCGGTTGATGGTCGGTTTAGACACCTTTGGCCTTGCTGTCTTGTTGTCTTGCCCTCTGTGGCTGCTGGCTGGCTGGCTGGATGGATCTGGAGGTGGGGAATGGGGTTGTGTTTGGGTGTGACTATTGGTATGTTCTTAAAGATATTTTTTGTTTTCGATACGTATGATGCAGGGTGTGCTACTGAAAAAACACATTGATGCAACCTTAAGAAGTGACAATCCGATGGAGGCAATTTGGTTGCCTCCTGGAGAGGATCTTAACAAATGGCTGTCTGTTAATAGTAAGTCTGATCACTATCTATTCTTAGGATAAATAACACCATGCATGTAAGTGTTTCATGGATATAGGTGAGTTTCTACAGGTTGCTGTTCTTATCTGCTTGACATGAAAACCGCAAATGTTACTAGTTGTGTTCACTGATGAGATATGAAATGAATCTTCAGGGACAATAGGATGAACTGTATATGAATAATTTTGGAATGAAAGCTTATGAATCTATGGAATCAAAATCCTTACACATAGTTTGCACATATGAATGTAAATGAACTTCTACATAGATAGAGGTGAGTTTCTCTGTGTTCTTGCTTTATATCTTTATAGATAGAGAGTTAACCATTAAGGAAAACTCTTTTTTACATCCTAACATGATATCATCAATTTACCATATATTGTTATCTTATTACCATTCATGTTCTTTTTACAGAAGTTTGTGGTCTTCTTATTTAGTATGAAGAAATTTGCCGCTCGGTATTAAAATACTTTAGCGAGATGTGATTGTAATAACAGATGATTCTGAGTTAATAACCATCTGTGATAGTGTGCATCATAGACGGTTCAAAAACCGTTTGTGATGACCTCATGTCATCACTGACCCATAAACTCAAACAGCTCACAAAACTGTCTGTGATAACTTTTTTGAACCGTCTGTGAAGACCTTTTTCTGTAGTAGTGTTTATTATGTGTAACTTCAAAGAATCTCAGCGAACTATAGTTTTGTTCTGTATATGTACCCCTTCCGTCCCGCAATATAAGTTCTTATTCTTGAGAAGTGTCGTCCCACAATATAATTCAATTGCAGAGATCAAATGTGTAGTTATTTCAATATTTTCACCATATACTCTTTCCTTAATGCTGAAAACATGGATGAGTAATTGCAGTATGTCATTTAATAGGAGTATACATGGTCTAATGACATTAACTTTTTCTTATATTTAGTGTCTCCTTGGTCTGTGTGTATGGTGGACACTTATATTTAATGCGGGACGGAGGGGATATCATCTTCCCATGGCAGCTTCTACTATTTTGTTTGTACTAGAGGCTAACTTGGTGACTCAAACCGTGTTGTTTGTGTGTAGGAATCCTTTGGGTTAGAGAAGTAGTCACATGGAGTTACCAGGTATGTTATCTGGTGTTTTCTTTGAATTCCCATGCTTGAAGCCTTCAATCCCCACTACTACAGAAAAGGTATTCACAGACGGTTCAAAAACGTCATCACAAACGGTTTCGTGAGCCGTCTGAGTTTATGGGTCAGTGATGACATGAGGTCATCACAGACGGTTTTGAACCGTCTGTGATGCATACTTTCACAGACGGTTTGTGGCTGAAACCATCTGTGATAAGTACATATCACAGACGGTTTCAGCCACAAACTGTCTATGATAAGTACTTATAACAGACGGTTTGTGGCTGAAACCGTCTGTGATGACTTTTCTCTATAAAGCCCCAAGCAGTGGCTGCTTGTGCCATTAAATCCGGCATCATATATATATTGTTCGTAGTCTCTTAGCCACTTTGGGGGGGGGGGTCGTCCACGCAGCATGAGAAGGATGAGACAGTTTAAAAAGTATGGATGCAAGGAGAGCGTTAGGACATCCAATTACCTGGATTGGACGTCGCTATGTTCAGAAAGTGACGTTGATGCGGAGGTACTCCGACTGGGAAGTGGCATCATGTATCAGCAACTAATCATTCTTGAGCATGTAATCGTCTTTAAACCCAACAAGAACACCAAGCAACCATTCTCATATTTCAAAAGAATTCTCAACTTGTTGCTTGGTGTTCTTGTTGGCTTTAAAGACAATTACATGCTCAAGAATTGTTGGTTGCTGATAGATGATGCCACTTCCCAGTCGGAGTAGTTGCGCATCAACGTCACTTTTTGAACATAGCGACGTCCAATCCAGGTAACACTACTACGTAAAAGGCCTTTACAGACGGTTCGTAACGCCATCACGAGCGGCCCGTGAGCCGCCCGAAGTTTATGCGTCAATAATGCTAATGGTCATCACAGACGGTTTTGAACCGCTCGTAATATATACTATCACGCAGGCGGTGCAGTAGATGCAACCGTCAGGATAGTCGATTATTAGAGCGGTTCAGATAAAACCGTCGTGATATTCGACTACCACGCACGGTCCGTAGATAAAACTGTTCGTGATAGTCGACTATCACTGCACGGTTTCATCTACTGCACCGTCGTGGTAGTCTTTGCATTGCTAAATCTATTTCGCTTATTGGCTAGCCTCAGAAATGCTACCCATGCCCTCTCAAACAAGCACATCCAATTCTCATTCATTTCGTAGCACATCAAAATTGCATTCATTTCGTAAACAAGCACACATCCAATTCACAAATCAATTAACTAAATTTAACCATTAATGTACATTAATTTACACACATGTACCATTATGTTCAATCTATCTCAATCAAGTTCAATCTGCTATACATCGTGGAAACTCCCATTTGGATTTATGACCGTCTGCTCGTGAATGACGCAAGGTGTGATCGAATTTTTATGAGCTCGCTCTGCTCCAACGCAGATTTCAGCCGATGTTCGCAACTCCGTCGATATGAAGGTTAAATTAGGGCTTATATAAATTGGTAAGTATATATGAAATAATTGTTGAAAGATTGACAAACCCGAGGATCATTGGTGATCGCGAACCGATGAGTAGTTGCATGTTGTGGCAAACATAGTATCCACAGACGCTATGCCTTGGCTTCGCCGGTGGCACCGCAAAAATAGAATTGGTTAGTTCGAGAGGCATTGCTACGAAGTGTTATATAGGATTAATGTGTACTAGCTAGCAAGTCACCGGAATTTTTGATCATGTGCCGTTCTTCCCTTGATATTCCATCCTCTAGCATGTAACACGCCGAACACCCCACGTGACTCCAAGAAGTTAGCCTTAGCCATTGCAAAGGAAGGAAAGACTACAATAGAGTTTCTATGGAGGAAATGTGTTTACGATGATTAAACTCCTGATAGTCGTGAAGTTGTGAGTGGCCCTCAGAGGGAATCTAGGTATATTACGATTTCGCTTTTGGTATAATTACAATTAGAATCCAATGGAACCTACGGGTATGTCAAGATGGTCATTAAACCTAAGTTCGTGTTGCTTATAAAGTACAAATCAACAAGTATAGCCAGAGTGCAACACTACTTACTTCGGTTGTAGGGCAAAAGTATGAATTCCTTGTTGCGGTGAGCCATGAAAAATCTATAACGTAATTCTCGATTTAATGTTGCATTCGCCGTGATGCTTTGCTCTCGGAGACAACGTGTGGGTCGAGGAACCTACCGGTGATTTCCTTCTTTCGCTTCACAGATCATGTATCTATTATACAAAAGCTAGGAGTTATATATAACATTTATCGATATTACACTAACATTGACCGTGATTGTACACACTTACAAAGGTCCAAAGATCGTATGATTGAGACGCCGAGCTCGCCGAGGTTGAAGAGACAGAACAAGTCGTCGAAGGTCACCGTGAAGACGGCGCCTTGATACACGTGGTTAAAATGATGCTCCTTGAACTTGACGGTGACACCCGAGCATCGCTGATCAACCGCTTGTTGGACTGCTCCATGTACCATGCATGCAATTCCGCAATCCAAATCCTAGGGTAGGGTCGTTTAACTTCTCGAGCAACGGCTCGCTGGCTTGTATTTCCGCCAACGGCAAGAAGGGATATTAGAGAGGACTCGATCGTCTTCGATTTGCACTTGCCCTTGTCTGCCTCGCTTTGTATAGGTCGACTTCACAAGAGTCGATCGAGCACGAGGTGTAGATGCATGTGATGCAGCGGGCCCTTGCCATGTCAAGGCAGTAGCTTTGCAGCCAGTCCGTGGACTTGATGCCGTTCGCAGACATTCCGTGAAGTTGACACCGGAGCAGGTAGCTCCAGGCAGATGTCCTCCTTGGGCCACTGGATGAATGTTCCAACGGCTTGCCCTAGAGTCATGACCTCATCGTTTGGGGGAATTTTCAGCGGGACAGCCTCGAAATTGGCACAAACACCGCCCACATTCACTTTTATAAACCCGTGCTAGATTTGCACCAGACACCAAACTCCGATCTGGGATGGATACACCGCCCCAAGCAAAGATCTAAGGCAACAGAGACATATCTCACTTGAGCTTGCACTTCAGAGCCACCCACGCACATAACGATACAAAATTAGCTACTCCAACAGCCTATCAATGGATTGAGCATTCCGAGATAATAATTATTACCTAGATGTCATCGACGAAAATCTGTCATCACCTATTGTGGTAGGGTTAGGGTTGGACGCAGCCTACTCCTCGGATGTTTGGGGGGTGGCTAGCGGTATAGTAGGGTAGGGGCTTCCAACCGACTTGGCATTTGCAATCCCTTAATCCTTTCCTCAAAGGTCTCTATCTCGCTTTTGGTCGAACACACTAATCCTTTCCTCAAAGGATTGATTGAATTTTTCGGTGAGCTCATCTCGAGGGATGCACGAAGATCCTCTCGTAGCTTTGCATCGTGCTCGGCTTTGGCTCTCTTCCTACTCCAGACGATCCGAGTCCGCTTGGAACCATTGTTCCCATGTAACAAAACACCGGCGCCTCTCGTGCGACTCGGATGCTCATCGCTTCCTAGGGCCGCAGAGAGTATATCTTTCTCCCTATTCACCGAATGAGCCTTGGGAAGATTGTGCACTCAACGTTATCGCAATATAGCCCGACATGTCATTTCACTTCCTATGAAGTTATGGAGTAATTACAAACTAGGTAGTTCGATATCTTACCAGCGTTGGGACACTTCACGGTCTTCGGGTTTGGAAAGTACACTTCAGAGGTCAATACATAACCTCGCAAATAACCACCGCTTGTCGCCAAGACATTAGTGATCTCGAAATAGCAGGAGAGATTCAAACCGCTTGTTCGCTGTTCTTGATCCCTCCATATCGGGCTTTACCCGCATACCCAGCCGTGCCGTAGTACGTGGGGGTGCTTGTTTTTGCTCGAGGGCCGTAGCGCCGACTTTCACTCTTAAATTCATCTGTCGCCTTCTTCGCCACAAACTCGCCCATGACTCTTCCAAGAATAGATACTTGTGGAAGGGTGGCTTCAGATCCTTCTCCACGTAGTTCTTGACAAGCGTGCTTTTGAAGTTCTTCCACACTTTGCACGCAGTAGTAACGCTGTGTCGTCAGACGGAGTCCGTGAGTTCTTCCGGATCTCGAACGATGCGAGAATTTCCGCCAAAGGCTAGTTTTCGATGGTCCGCACCACCTTCCACGAATCATAGGTGATCTTGACCCGCTCTCGCAACTATTCCACCATTCTCCAAATGCGACGCCGCTTCGGCGAGGATTGATAGGGTCCTGATCGACGACCGTGATGGTAAATCGCTGTGGGCCTTTTCGATATTCCTCTTCTTCTACCGGTTGGATATTGTTCCAGAGGATGGTGCATCATCGCACACATGAGGCGGCGATGACTCGTAATGAGCGGAAGACATCTTCACAAGAAATAGAATTATCATTGCAATGTATTCGAAGAGCGAGATCAAAACAAATACCATATGAATAATCGACTAGAACAAATACAAATTCCTAAAACATGTACAATTATCATGAAGGACCATGACATATTATTGATAGAAATAGTTAGGAAAGGGCGTGGGGTCGATCGGTAACTTCGGCATTGGTTACCTTTAGGGCCGACGAGACGGACGAAAGCAGGAGCAAGACGAGCAAAGAGGGGGCGGCGGCGGGGGAGGCGCACTGGCCTGGGAGGGGAGGCGGCGGCGTTCCGGGCAGGAGGCGCGATGGGCTCGGGGGGCGCGCTGGCCGGGAGGAGGAGGAGGCGCCGACGGGATCGGGGAGGAGTAGCGCCGGGCTCGAGGAGGCGGCGCGAGGACGGTGGCGACGGGCTCGGGAGGAGGGAGCGAGAGGAGTTGAGAAACTTAATCGCTTGAGAGTGGCGGGCGCGGCAAACCCTAGCTAGAGTCCGAATGTAAATAGATGGATATCATGCAGCGGTTCTAAATTAGAACCGCTCAGGATATATTACTATCGCTGCACGGTTCTAACTTAGAACCGCTCGTGATATGTGATGTATCACGCACGGTTTTAATAAACAACCGCTCGTGATATGTGATGAATCATGCACGGTTTTAATAAACAACCGCTCGTGATATATGATATCACGACGGTTCTAACTTAGAACCGCTCGTGATATATGATGTATCATGCACGGTGTTAATAAACAACCGCTCGTGATATATATAGCATGCACGGTTTTGATAAACAACCGCTCGTGATATACATGTGAGACGATGCGTAGTTCAAACCGCTCGTGATATTATTTTGTATTGGTTAATATCTAGATCGATTCGCTTATTGGCTAGCCTCAGAAAATGCTAGCCATGCCCTCTCAAACAAGCGTAAAAGACAACAAGTACATGTATATACATCCAATTCACATTCATTTGAGAAACAATCACATCCATTTCACAAGACAAATCAATTAATTAACTCAAATGAACTAAAATTAACCATTCATCGTAATGTATATACATATACACACATTGTTCAATTAATCTTTAAAAATTAGCCCTTCATGATGATCGACGCGTATGTAGCTAGTTTCGTCATGTTCTTCTTCCTCGACCCTTATGCCGCTTCCAAAGGAGGCAACTCGTCAAATTGATTGTATTCTTCCTCGCCCACTACATTCTCAACTCCGACAATCCTCCTTTTTCCATGAAGAACTACGTGGCGCTTCTTATTTGCCGGTCGGTAACATAGAAGACTTGAACAACTTGGTTAGCCAAGACGTAATGGTTCGTCTTTGTATCCGACACGCTCGAGGTCCACGGTAGTGACGCCGCATTTGTCGACCTTCACCGTGGGAGATGGACCCAACGGCACCGAAATAGGGGATCTTGAAAAGCACGTAGTCGAGCTCCCATATCTCCTCTATTTGCCCATAGTAGGAGCTCCTCACCCCATCGGCATGAATGCATCTATGCGGACACCGCTACTCGTTAGTGCTTTTTATATCCCGAGCTGCGATAGAATGTGTACCCATTTATGTCGATCTCGCCATGTTACAATCAGAATGTTGGCCCTTTTGCCAACCATGTCAAGATATCACTTGACGAGCTCCTAGCAAGTCGCTCCTTCAACCATTGGTTGAACCGCTCATTGTGTTGTCTCGTGATCCAAACATCCGCCGCAGCGGATTCTCGCTGTCAAGCACGCCCCAGCCGGTCGATATACGGGACACTTCACCATGTGTTGCAAGACCGTGAAATGGGCTTGAGCATACGATCCATATTTGGAGTGATTGCTTTCTTCCGATGGTCCCGATACCCTCGAGCCTCCCTCATGGCGAGATCGAGGCACACCCTATCGGCTCGACCGAGCCATGTAATCGAGGTAGAACTCAATGACCTCTTCAGCTTGCATAACCTTCGACGATGCCGCCCTCGCCGAGATCGATTCCGACATATGACTTGAGAATTCCCATGAACCTCTCGAACGGGTACATGCTACGAGGAACACGGCCCGCACATCTTTATCTCCTCACAATATGAACAATGAGATGGACCATGATATCGAAAAACGACGGAGGGAAATACATCTCAAGATCACATAGTGTCGCCACCACCTCGCCCCGCAGAGCATCTAGTCCTTCGAGATCGATGACCTTCTAAGCAATTGTGTTAAAAAATAACACACCTCATGATTGTCTCTGACCTTGATCGGCAAAATACTTCTAATTGCAACAGGAGCATTTGTGTCATCAACACATGACAATCATGAGACTTCATGCCAATTAACTTCAAATCTTTTATCGAAACAAGTTTCTTCATGTTGGCGGAGTAACCGGACGGAACTTTCACGCCATGCAAGCACCGCACAGCTTCGGTTCTCTCGCCTTGGACAGAGTGTAACAAGCGGGGAAGGTACGTTCGTCCTTTATCGGTCCTTGTTGGTGCTAACTCAGTCCGATGTCCATATCAACCAAGTCAAGCCGCATGCTGACACCATCCTTTGTTTTGTCACGTAATGTTCAAGAAGAGACCAATCAAGTCATCACATACATTCTTCTCTACATGCATGACGCCGATGCAAGGTGAACTTCTAGGTGCTCCCAATAAGGTAAGTCCCAAAATATTGATCTCTTCTTCCACATGTTCTTCTTACTTGTCCTCGATTTACATCCCTTTCCAAGCACAACATCTAAATCCTTAACCATATCATAGACCTCTTTTCCGCTTAAATGCCTTGGAGCCGAACTGTCCTCCTTCTCTCCGTCAATTGTTTCTTCATCCTGCGGTATGGGTGAGCCCTCCAAGGAACCTACGATGACGCATGTACACGGTTTTTGCGAGTGATTCAGCCACACACTCTCGGTATCATCTAAGAAGTGAGTATGTGCTTTGGCCCTTTTGTACTCGCCCGACAGATTAGCAAGGGCAGGATAATCATTTATGGTGCGTAACAACAAGGAACGTAAAGTGAAGTTCTCTCGCTTGTACGCATCCCATACTGCACCCTTCAATCCACAAGATTTTTAGATCTTCCATCAATGGTGCTAGGTACACATCAATATCATTCCTGTGTTGCTTCGCCCTTGGATAAGTATCGACAACAAAATATACTTCCGCTTCATACACAACCAAGGAGGAAGGTTGTAGATACTGAGCGCCACGCCAAGTGCTATGTCGGCCGCTCATGTTACCGAAAGGATTCATTCCATCTGTACTCAATCCAAACCTTATATTCCTGCTCGCACCAAGTCCGCAAACCTCCTATCGATGTTTCTCCACTGGGCGGAATCAGCAGGGTGTCTTAACTTTCCGTCATTCTTACGCTCCTTTAAGTGCCAATACAACAGTTTTGCATTCTTTGGGTTCGCAAAAAACCGCTTCAAACGGGGAATTACAGGAAGATACCACGCCACCTTAGCAGAGGTCCTTTCTTCACCTCGATTCCTCGTCGTCATCCGATTGTTTACGCTTGTATCGGGATGCGTTGCACACCGACATACATGCATGTTTGTATACTCGTTACGGTAGAGGATACAATCGTTCGGACATGCATGTATTCTTTCTACTTCCATTCCCAATGGACAAAGAACCTTTTGGCTTTGTAGGTGGTTTTGGGCAACTCATTTCTCTCAGGAAGCATGTCCGCTAAGAGACCTAACAACTGCGTGAAACTCTTGTCGGACCAACCGCTGCTTGCCTTCAATTTCAGCGGTTTAAGCACGGATGACAACCTTGTGTATTCCGACTTGCGCCGGGAACAAAGGTTTCTCCGAGTCCTCCATCACGCCCCGAATTGAACATACTCCCTCTCATCACGTTCTCTTCGCATCGCGAAGCATCTCGATCTAGATTGTCATCGTGCGATTTATCCGAATCGGAACCACAATCGACATCATTCGCGCATATCGTTGACTTCAGATAATATGCATATCGTTGACTTCAGATAATATGCTCTTCACCGTGATGGTCCAACATGTATAACCCTTTTGAAACCCCTTCAATCAAGTGTGCTTCGATCCACGCCGATTGTTAAACATCTTCGATTCTCGCAGATCAATGCATGGATAGTACATATATTCCGCCTTTATTCAACATATCCTCCTCAGCCTCTTGTAAAAGAACACGCCATTAATGTACTCTTCACTCACACGGTTCTCAGTGTACATCCAACTTCGGTCCATCACACGGTTCGTATTGAAAACCCTGAAAATAAATAAAAGGGTGATGACTTTCGAAAGCGTATTTTCTGAGGCTTAATTACGATTTTTTCATTTTTACATTTTTTCAGATTTTATTAACTTACATGTGGGCCCTACTTGTTAGTGACTCATTTTTTATTTCATGATTTTATTTATAAAATCTATGGCGGTCCCACATGTCATAGACTCGTTAGTTTATTAACTAAATGATTAAAAACAGTAGGATTAATTTGAAGCTCAAACTGGGCTTAGGGGTGACATCGCATTGCTATATAGTCGTGGCTCTCGCCCTAAGGTCTCGCCGAGGCGAACCGACGGTGATGTCCCACATGGAGGCGCTGAACTAGCGATTTTGGCGTAAACGCGCTCAAACTACTCAAATTAAAGGATGCTTATGCTCAAGATCTCACCCGATCACGAGGAAGGTGTCAATGAAAGTCGGGAAGGTCCAAGGCGCGGTGGGTCGCCGATCGGTGAACAGAGGCGACGGCGGCAAGCTCCTCGGCGACAATATCTGGTGAAATGGACCAGCCGGCCGGTGAGGTGAGGCGATGTACTCAAACCGCACGAACGGCGATGGACCTATCGAGCGCCAGAGATATGGAGATCAAGAAGACTATATTTGTTTTGGCCGGGAGGCGGAGTTATATATATACGCCTCGTGATGAGTTAATTATCACGACGGTTTTAATAAACCCGCCTCGTGATATTGGGCAATATCACGACGGTTCATGTTTGGAACCGCTCGTGAAGTATCACAGACGGTTTAAAAAACCGCTCGTGATATTGGGTAATATCACAGACGGTTCATATTTGGAACCATCTCGTGAAGTATCACGACGGTTCCAAACATGAACCGCTCGTGATATGACATCTTCACGCAGCGGTTTTTAGCGTGGAGAATAAATACGCGGTGGGTAACAAAACCGCCTCGAGATTGTGTTTAATACGATGGTTTCGATGAACCGTCGTGATCAAAGGCCGAAGATAGCATTTCGTAGTAGTGTAATTGGATGTCCTAACGCTCTCCTTGCATCCATACTTTATAAACTTGCAGGGGCTCAATGAGGTTGCCTGTGGATACTGTCTCATCCTTCTCATGCTGCATGGACGACCCCCCGAAAGTGGCTAGGGACTACGAATAATATATATATGATGCCGGTTTTAATGGCACAAGCAGCCACTGCTTGGAGACTTTATAGAGAAGAGATTATGAATGGAATGGTAGGACGTACCTAGTACGCAAGAGATAGGAGAACTTGACCGGCATGAACAAGGGGACTATTAATATGAACTAATTATCAATTCAATTTCAGCATAAGACTATTGACATCATTATATCACAGAGCAAGGGGACTATTAATATGAACTAATTATCAATTCAATTTCAGCATAAGACTATTGACATCATTACATCACAGAGCAAGGGGACTATTAATATGAACTAATTATCAATTCAATTTCAACATAAGACTATTAACATCATTGCATCACAGAGCAAGGGGACTATTAATATGAACTAATTATCAATTCAATTTCAGCATAAGACTATTGACATCATTGCATCACAGAGCAAGGGGACTATTAATATGAACTAATTATCAATTCAATTTCAAGATAAGACTATTAACATCATTGAGCGGTTCATCAAGAAGAGAATAAGACCAAGGGTGTCCAAACCCACCACACCAAAGAGTAGCTCTCAAGATCCATCGCAGAGCACTAACCATTTTCATCACAGAGCAAGGGGGTAGAGACAGAGAGGGAGTAAGGTAGGGTGATACCTCAAGATGCAATAAGAACCACGGTGGCGACCCCACCACCAAAGACAACCTCATCCATCTCCTTCACCTTGCATAAATCACACAAACATCAGACACAACTTAAGGCTCAAGCATAAAAATCAACTCAACAAAAGACATTAAGCTAACAGATCTAGAGAAGAATAGAGGAGGATGGGGAAAGCAAAGCACCGCCAGGCCCGAGCGCCAGGAGGCCGAAAGCAGAGAACCAAGCCATGGCGGCGCAGCGACACGCTGGTGGCGGCGTCACCGTAGTTGTGGCACGACCACGACCGCACAAGACACTATGACTATCGTGCGATCTTGTGCAAGGCAGAGTGGTGTCACAACTGGGCGACGGCGACGAGGTCAAGCGGCGACATCGAGGTGGGGAGGGAACTGACGAGAGTAAATGCGCTGGGAGTGACAAGTTTAGGCGGCGCAAACCCTAGCGGCCGTACCGGGCTTCTACTAATAAAGAGATTTATCACGCAGCGGTTCTATTATGGAACCGCTGGTGATAATTATCACGCGGTTCCATAATGGAACAAATGCGTGAAATGGTTTTTTCTCAAGTATATTTATCTTGCATATAAACTTACATGATATGAAGAAATTACATGTTTATATTAAAAAAGTAGAAACCTATAATTAAACAAAGTTTTTCTAGTGGCGGAGGTAGGTGCTATCTCCATCTTCAATACTTCATAGGCGACGGTGTCAAGCATCGGCCGATTCTCGATCATCGTGAACGAAGCTCGAATGCGCCCACTCACGACGCGCTGCTCGAAAGTGTCTCCGAAGACCTCAGATCGTTGAACTAAGAAGAATTGAGCCCATAGGCTCTCTTCCTTGCTTGAGGGTCTCACCGTCGACTTCGATGCCGCCGCCACCTCGACACGCAATCCAAGTGACAAGAAGCCTCTCAAGGCGTGCAACGTTGTTTTGGAGAACCACGCCGATGACGCGTAAACTCGCCGAAGTGGGAGATCACCCGAAGACACGGCGGAGGAGGATGTCAAGACGGCGAAGGTGGCTCATCATCGCTCCGCAAATTCTCGGCCGACGTAGGAGTGAAGACACTGCTGAAACAGTGTTCTTCTGCGAAGACGGTTCAACGTCTGACAAGAGAGGTGCTCAGACAAAGGCGCGGTGTAGGCCATTAATGCGGCGACAAGGAAGAGACAACCATTTCGTTTTTTATAAGTATGTGGGGATGATCACATCTTCGGCGGCGATGATCATTTTTATAAAAACAAGGTATAAATTCGGGCGTGAGATTTAAGAGACGATCGGGAGCCGAAGCTTAATCGATGCGACGAAGAGACGACATCGGGGAGCCGAAGTGGATGGCGACGAAGAAAAAAACGCGCGCATTGGGCTGTAGCGATATTATCACAGATGGTTATAACAAAAAAAACCGTCTGTGATGTTTCACAGACGGTTCTTTGTTGAAAACCGTCTGTGATATGTAGAATTATCACGACGGTTATTAATAAGAACCGCTCGTGATACTTCATGATGGTTTTCAACATGAACCGCCTCGTGATATTACCTCTTCACAGATGGTTTTAGCGCAAACAAATAACACAGACGGTCTCTAAACCAAAACCGATCTGTGATTAGCATAGTATCTGACGGTTTTGGTTAACAAATGCGTGATGAGGCCCGAAGATAGCGTTTTTGTAGTAGTGCCCATTTCCTATATGTAGTAGTTTCCATACTTCAGTGCAAATTATCTTATTCGTTTCCCTGGAAAATGGAAATTATAACATTGTTTGATGGCTTTTAAGAATTAGAAATATGCCGCACAATTTATATTTTTCGTATAGCTAATGCCTTTTAAATTTCAGCTTTCCCCGTTCCCATCTTGCTTAAAAGCAATAATAAAAAACTAATTCAAACATTAAAAAAAAAGCTAATTCAAAGACAACACAAGAAGTCACATATCCAATGAACAGGCTTAGCAATATTCATCATAGATCAAGAAGATCAATCCTCTTCCTTTTCTCTTACAGGGCTATGCTAATATTTGCTTGGCAATATGGAAAAAGCGTTGCACTTAGTGATGCTGTGTTGGAGGCCGACGCAAAGCGACTCAAGTTTGACCTAAAATGCATGATATTGGTAGCTTGATCAGGTGATGATACTCCGTTGGTAAAACGAGCCATGTTTTTAACTGTCCAAAAAATTGTGCACCAATGTACCCACACTTTCTGTTTTTGTATTAAAATATACGGTACATAATTTTAATTTTAAACATTGCTGGATGCCTACATATCTTGGTTCTCCTTGCCTGTTGCGGGGTTTCTAACTGGTTACTAATATTGTCGGTCATAAATTTTGAGGTTTTGATAGTTGCTTTATGGACAAAAAAAAATCGCACAGGTCCTTATTAGACAATGACACCTGACTAGTAAACCACGTTATGCTAGCTTTCCGACTTTTAGCCACAACTAAGCAAATGGTAGCTATTTAGTTGTTGAACTATTGAATAGATAAGGCGGCACGACCTAGCATACCTAGGTGTTTTGAAACATCTGTGCAACGGAGGCTAGTTAACTAAGATAGCCTGTAACAATTAAAAACTGCGACTATGTTACTTTAAATTGATTAAGACTGGCATCTCAACTGCTCTAGATAATGTTGCTAAAAAACCAAGATAATATTCCTGTCTTCTCAAGCAACAATTTCGGGCAAAACATGAACATAATGTTGCTAGCATGTCAATTTATTGCTGTTTGTGACAAGATCTCTCACGCCAGGAGTTGGATCAGGTGTTGTTCTCTGAGCACTATTAACGATTTCATACAGGCTACCTAAAAGATAGGAGTAGCTAGTGATAAAATATCTTGCAGTTGGAGTCAACTGATAACTCTGCTATACACTCCATTAGTCCATTTGGTAAAACTGGCTTGATGTAAAAGGGAGAGGAGATAAAAAGAAGCCCCGCACAGGACCATTGGTGGCAGGGGCTAATCTACCGTGGGTGCTAGTGGGTGCTCGAGTACCTCCTCCTCCTACCACCGTACCCCTAGTAGTAGTACCCACTGAGGCCTGAGCACCGGCGAGAGGTCCTAGCTCTACGGCAGAGTCGGGCAGTCGCAGAAGGAGGTTGAAGAAAGTCCAGCCGAAGCCGGAGGACGGAGATTGAAGTCTTGAAGAAAGTCTGATCGAGCCAGCGTTTGGGCTGTTCTTGCCTTCTTGGATTCATGGAGATGGAGGCATGTGGGCATGTGGCTTAAGGCCCAGTTAGCTGTCGGGTGCCGGCCCAAATCAAATCAGAGATCAGATAACTGAGATAAGGTCTCACTCTCTCAGCCACACCCAACGCGCAGATCCAGATTCGAGAGAGAGAGAGAGAGAGAGAGAGAGAGAGAGAGAGAGAGAGAGGAGAGAGCTCATCACACCGAGGTCTCGAGGATCGAGGGAAGGCGACTTCGACTGCAAGATCCCGACACGGCGGAGGGGGAGGCCGGAGGTAGTCTCTGCGGCCACAGTGTCTTGCCATGAGCGGGGGGACCCAGAGCCGGAGGCGGTCAGCGACTCGATGCTTGCCATAGAGGGGGGCTACCCAGTGGACGGCGCAGAGGGCCACGGGTGCTGGTGGGGGCAAGGCCGCGTGGGGCCACGACGG
Source organism: Phyllostachys edulis (assembly GCA_036346405.1). Classification (NCBI taxonomy): domain Eukaryota; kingdom Viridiplantae; phylum Streptophyta; class Magnoliopsida; order Poales; family Poaceae; genus Phyllostachys; species Phyllostachys edulis. Next base: position 57,596,740 of record CM070549.1, on the reverse strand, counting down.
CTAGCGCCTGGCTGCATCGGCTCGGGCTCGGCAGCTCAGGAGGAGACGGGTAGACGGCAAGCAAACGAAATCAGCCGCTCAGGGGGATTCGCCACTGAAAGTCTGAAACGAATCACCAGTGGTCTAGTGCGACAGTGCAACTATGCAGTGTGGTTGTGAGGAGCAGGTGAACTAGTGAAGTGAGGTTGTCTTGTGGGCTGTGGCGCTGTGCCCAGTGGCCAGTGCCCAATGAAGTGACTAGGTGAGGGTGAGCACTGAGCAGTGAGTTTGTTTCTCTCTCAAATCCTCATTTTTTTTTGTTTGTTGGAAATGTAGGTAGACTTGAAGATTGATGAATTGATTATTGATCGGTACTCACATATTTATGGACATTTGGGGGCACAATATCTATTAGCGGGGTAATAAATTTATTATATTGTATATTTTCAATTTGTTCTCTTTCTATTTGACATTCTATTGATAAAAGATCAGTAGATGTAGCTTTGATATGCTTATGTTGTGCTATATCCTCAACCGTAGAGCTCCCCCCTCTATTTTCATCCTAGATTCGCCATTGAGTGGTGGCTTCGCTACTACTTAGATTGTCGTGCAATGAACAGTGCGATGTGGCAAACCGGACATACGACAAACATTTTGGTGTAAAAAAACGGCAAACATTGATAGTGAGAACATCACTGAGCCGATCCTTGGGATGTGCTATCCGAAACAGCATTCTTGCTGCAACGCCTCCAAAATCTGGGACTGTTAAACTCTTCATAACCGCCTAGGATGTACAGTTGCGAAGTAAGTGGCATCTTAAGAAAGCTTCCGAATACAACAAAAATGAGACTTTTATTACATAAGATTAAGGCTTAATAGCCCTTTTTAACCTAACACGAGCATCCAAGCCCAAAGTTAATATAATACAAGACAAAACAACTTCAAACCACAGGCACGCTTGAGCGCGGTCAAGAGCTAATAACAGTAGTCACTGCCATCCATGGGTCCACCAAAATCCTGCTCAATATGATCCTCTGTATTTTTCTAGGTTTTCTCTATAGATGATTTGCAGATATTGCAAGAATGAGTACTACTATCGTACTCAACAAGCCACATGAAAATCCTAAATAATTACATGCTAGGATTTTCAAGGGAATGGTACAGTTTTACCATAACTGACATATATGGATGCATTTTGCATTTAAAGCAGTTTATCTTTAAAACAATGAAACACTAATAAGTAATAACATCAGGGGTTTCTCAACAATTGCACAAACCAACTTATCATCTCAAAAACTCTACTTATGCCTCTGTATTGGAATCACCCATTAACACAGCTTCATTAACTGGAAGCACGGCGTATTCAAATACCTTTAAATATACACTCTGTAGAGTTGACCAACTTTACCCACAAGATATCTCAAACTCGTACTATCATGCAATATACACGCAATACATTAGCGTGCGACTGAGTTGAGATAACAAAGCCTTTTCATTACTCAACCTTTCTAGTCTCTACCCAGTAAGTCTATGGACCATACAGCCCTCAGGAGACTTCACCGGCCACAGTGGATCTTGCACCCCCTATGCTGACGGCACCTACCGTTGTGTAGACCAGCGAGTGCCTCCTTAGGCCCACTCCCGTCCCATTCTTGATACTGTAGATATTCAATTGGAAGAGTAGTGTACTAAGCCAGGGAGCAATGACCACAGCTGTGGTTGAGCGATTTTCTATGTCTGTTACTTGGCACAAGATTCTTGTCCTTACTTGTCTTACAGTGAGGCGATGGACCATCACAACAAATGGCTGTCCACCCTCTAGGTCTCACCTTTGACTCACTTTTAACACAAGTCTATCAACCATCAACTCTCCTAAAAAACCATTGGCGAACAGCCAATGCTCTTTTGATGATTTTATAAACACATGTGACAAAGCTAATCATATAGATATCATTTTATGTGAACTTGTTAAGGTGAATATGGCTTACAAAGGATTTTAAACTTGTCAAGGTGAATATGGCCTACAAGTGCTAGGTGGGTTTGTATGTGGGTTAATAGGATTTATCTATTTATCATGGCATTCAAAAGTATATTTGAATATTTAAAGTAAATGGCACAAATACAATAATGGAAGTAATAATATAAATACATGAAATGTGGGTTCAAAATGATCAAGGAATGCGACTTGCCTCCTTGCACAAATTCTTCTAGATATTGATCTTGTCCGGTGTCTTCTGGAGTCTGATCTTCAAAGTCGTGACCTAGGGCGGAAAAAAAATAAAATAAACTAAATAAAATCCGGCTCGACAAGGAATGAGCCGGGAACAATATGCAAGTAAAGAAAATCGGCAAAGAAACACAAAGAAAGGTGGTGTGAGAGGGTAAGTATTTATTTGGAGCTTCATTTGGCTGAATGAAGTGGAGAAATAGATTCATGGGTTCGAAACGGATATAAAGTGTCAAATTATGGTTTCAGGCGAAAAAGTGTTAAAGGATGAACCGTGCAAATTTTACTATTCATGGGAAAAAATAAATTAGCGTGCAGTAATTAAGGCTTACTGTTTTTGATGATGAACAGTAATTAATCGCACTGCTTTCGGTTACCGAATAGTAATCACTTTTTCGGGTTGTGAACAGTAAACAATTTTACTGTGCTGTGAACAGTAAAGGGCTGAAACGAATGAAAAACAAATGGGCCAAATGCAATTACTATAGTGGCCCATGGCCAAAAGGCCAGGCCTTTAAGGCTCAAAGCCGAGATGGCTTGAGCCGCGTGGCCGAAAGGTCAGCGCGCTCGCCTAGGCCGAGTGGGAGGGAGCCGGCGGCGCTCCTGTGGCTCTGGTGGCCAGCGGCGAGGCCGGGTGGTGCGGGGAGCACCAGGGAGGTGAGGGCATCCCATTTTTGGGGGTTTGGACGGGCCAAGGAGGCTCGAGAATGGTCTTGGCGGCTTGGCGGCGCAAGTCCGAGCGAGGGGGACGAGGCCGGCGGTGCTAGGGTGGCGCTCCGGCCAAGGGGAGGGGTGCTTGAGCTTCAGGGAGTCAAAGGGGTTCTACAGTGGGTGGTGGCATGGCTTGAGGTGCACCGAGCCGCTTTGGTGACGGCGGTGGTGGAGCATGGTGCCGGCGAGCTCCGGTGAGGAAGGAGGGCGGGGAGGTTAGGGAAAAAGAGCGGGGTGGTGAGGCAGAGCTAAAGCCGAAAGGGGAAGGGGAGGGGAGAAATGGTGGTGGCCAATTACCTCGCGGGCTCGTTGGAAAAGAAGTGGAGGCGGCAGCGATTTCTTCAAAATTGGCTGACTTTGAAGGGGATGAGTGATGGTGGGGATGTGGGGTGCTGAAGTTGGGGGATGGGAGTGAAGGCAAGCTCGGAGTAGGCTTTTTATAGCAGGGAGAAGGCGGTGGGAGCAGTAGGACGGCGGCAATAGGGAGGCGGCGGCATGGGACGAGCGGCCATGGAAGGCGCTGGGCTTCGAGGTGGCAGTGTGGGAGTGGCGCGGCGGCGGTGGAAGGTGCTAGTGGAGGTGGTGCGTGGCGCGGAAGGTGGCGGCGACGGTGATGACATGGGGCGGTGACGCAGAGGAGGAAGAAGAAGGGAGGGAGGTGGCGCCCAGGAAAGAAGCCATTTTCAGATAAGGAAAACGGGTCGGACGAAAAGGGAAAGCGGGGTTTGGGTGAAAACTTCTGAATTGGGAAAGTTTTTGAAATCAAACCAAAAAACTTCAAAAATTTTGAAAACTTGAATTTTCAGGTTTATTTCACTTGCTCAAGGAATTGTGAGATGGCACCACTGGATTCAATCCTCCATATTTGCCTTAAAGATGTCCATCGCGATTCTATTATTTACAACAAAATAATTGGGCTGAAACTCAAGAGAACATTAATTAACGTCAATATCAAAACGATTACAAAATAAGAGAGACTTCTAGCTACTTTGGGAACATGCATAACATTGTTGAGTTTAAGAGAACTACGAGATTTAGGAATATGAATGTGACCAATATATGAAGTAATAACAAATGTGAATATGTGATCCATACGCGCATCTTCTCTTTGCCATGGTACCTCTCTTGATTGACAATTTGACGAGAACACCACTGATGTGGTCAACAGCACCAATGTCTCTGAATGAACGGCATACATGAGGGCGCGTCATGGGACTGCAGCAACACGCATGGTTGTCTTTAGCTTGATAGGAGTGGTTAAACCACTAAAATGCAGTGACTGGTTTTGCGACTTGGCATACAGGTCAGTTGTGGCAAATACAGAGCAACCCATGTGCCAGGTCTGTGGTAAAGCTAGTCGGACTGATTGTTTGACCACTCCTATCAAGCTGAAAACAAACCATGTTTTTGGCGTTGTGAGTGATGTGTGGTCATGGAGGTAGATGAAGATGATGTATCTTTGGAGCAATAACTCTGACACCATGTAGAATTGGCTAGATGTAAAATGGAGAAGTTAAGAAGCAATCCCTCGCAAAACAAGGCAACTTCGTTACATTTATATTGCCGAACAATGAAAAAGCGTCGAAACGGCTATCTGAAATTAGATCAAACGTCAACAGCGAAAACAGCTCTAGCCAATCCTGGCATCTTCTAGATCCTAAAGACTAGGATTAACAATGGAATAGCAAAGACTGGTCATTTAGACACATAATCAATTCTGGAGGTGTACGTTTCATGGACATAGTCAGCACATAATATTTAGACGAGTTTTACCTTGATGGACATGCCAGGCGGTGTGGTAAAATTATTGCACTATACAGTGTGCAAATACACAAGAAATAATGCTGGCATGGAAAATCTTGCCATGCATATGCAGTCCATACAGTTCATCTGAACTTTACAATTTCCACTTGCAACCTGCATTACATGTGGCGCCTTTCTGATCTTAACTGCCTCGCTGATTGAACTGATGAACTGACTAAATTGGAAGATTAAAACATACAAAGTTACAAACAATTGTAAAGTGTACCTACCAGTCTTGCAATTGCTATCAAGCCTCACAAATAAAACAACACAAGTGTTCGTTGAACACAGGCTCTAGGATCTAAAATAAATACAAATGCATATAGAAATGTGGTTTATTTGCAATGTTTCAAATATTTAGTTTTCATAGCAACAATAGCCTCTTATAACATTATTTCGTTTTCATGAGGCTTCAAGTGATTAGCAATTTCAATAATATTATGCACAATTAAAGGAGATATTGGATAATACACAGCGGATAAAGCAACAGTGGAGTCATTAAAAAGTTCTAAAAACGATAGTAACTTCTCTACAACAAACACAATGTTGCTCAGTCAATGGTGTATTACTGTCATGGCTGTGAATAAAAATAGAAAATGTGCTCTTATATGGTAAAAGGCTCTTAAGCATCATGTAAGTACAGTTCTATCTAACGGGCATATCCAAACCAAGTTTTTTTGGATGTACATTCATTGCAATACAAAAGTTCGTATATGCTGCTATTCATTGGTCAAAATGATTTAGGAAAGATGTTGCATCGCGGAAAGCTTTAATATACGTTTCCAAGAAGATTAATAACATGATAGGTGCATTGCTGATGTAGCAAGAAGGATTCAGCGTATGTACTAAACAATAGAGTGGGAATATTCATTGCCCTAGAGTTTGCGGCGACATTGTCTAAAGTTATTGCAAAAAAATTATTTGTAAGTCCAAAATATTCCACGACTTTGATAATACAGTCCACATTATTCTCACCCGTGTGTGCTACATCAATTAGTTTAAACCATGTAATTGTTTTTTTTTCTATTTTCTAGTTGTCATTAACATAATGAGCAATTAGACTAAGATAATCCTCTATAGTCCGATCGTTCCATATGTTTGAGGTCAAAGCCATAAAAAAATGTACGGGTACTAAAGCGTTCTTTTAATTTAGCCTAGCATTCATTATAATATTTAACTAGATCTCGGGTTATTGTCTGTCTAGAAACGGTAGAAAATCTAGGATTATGCATATGATAAAATAAATCAATCACATCTTTATATGAATACGTGTCATGATTTTAAATGGGTCTAAACGAGCGTCTAAAGGTCAGAACTTTCGTAAAATTTATTTCTATCGCACCTTGACACCTTTTTGGTGTCAATGTTCCACTGTTCATACTCCCCTACACTGTCTGATCCTGTGATCGCAGCATCCTAGCTGTCCGCGTCACGCTCTAACCCCAGATCCTTCATCTCTTTCTTACTTTCCACATCCCCATTGTATCTGTCCCACTCTCTGTCACCTCCCCGCAGGTTATCCCCTCCGCTCCACTTCAGCCACGCCGTCTCAGACCACGCAACTCCTCCACTTCAAACACTTGATCGAGAAAGTATTGAACAGTCTATGGATGACATAACATCTCACTTGGAGTTCAACCAGATATCGTGAGGCAAAAGGAGAATACACGAGAAGGTCGTTCAGTTTGATCAGATACGGACTATTCGTATGGAGATACGAGCTAGTCGTAAACTAATCGAACATAATCACTAAGTGGTCGAAACCTGGTCATAAGGAGTTGTGAACCAGTCGAGGCTAAATATGATCTGGTCGTATAAAGATATGAGCTGTCGTTAGTGATAAGGACCTAGTCGAAGATCATATTGCATTAAGGTTCATCCGATATTATTTGTGTGTATTCAGAAATCGTTATGTCCTGCTAAGAACCGCTAACGACTCATGGTCGGAAAGAGATTCTGAGCTACAACTGACTACGCATGAACCTACAGGGTCACACACTTAGCGGGTTGGAACAAACGTATTTGGATAGGATCCGTCATGGGCTCTATATAAAGAGATGCATGAGGCTATTGGGAGGGACGTGACAGAACGTGAGATGCTCCACCGAAACCCTAGCTGCCATCTTCTCAAGAGAGCCCTACCGTACGAGTTGGTGTTAGCACACTGGCGTATGGTGTTCCATCCCCGGATGTGTGGATACTATAGAGGCGCTACTGTAGTTGCTATTGCGCTCAAGGACGATCCACGACTTTGCAAGGAACACAATTTGTTGTTGAAGGAGATGATCGGTACCGAGGACGGTTGTCTACGTTGGACATTCGACTACGCTGGACGATTGACTACGGTGGACGATCAACTACGACCACTTCATCGACACGCTCTATGTTGGATCAGGCCGCTCCAACTCTTCTTTCGCTGCACTGCGCGTCTGGTGGTAACGATCTATGATCTCTTGCTTGCTTGGCTTCCTGGTTTACGTGGTATAATTTTTTGAATTGCCAGCTAATGTAGCCTACCCATATCCCTTCAGTGGTATCAGAGCCATCTTGCGTAGTTTTTGATCTAGATCGATCGCATATACCTGACATGTGGCAGTAGTAGATTGGATCTATTACTGGTTGGGTCTAGTAATCTAGATCGGTTCATATGGATGGAACGATCTAGGCACTGGTTGATAAGATCGATCTGTTTTCGACGGTAGTAGATGGGTTTGCGGGAGGTATGAGCTGAAAGCACCAGATGATTACTCGACTTGTTTACGATCGCATTACATAATACTCCTACCGGTCGGAATTCTACCATCGGGGTATGCCGCGATGTGTGGTCATACAAGAGCAGTGATCATACCGCGCGATATAGGTATAATGTGTTCATGTCACCCGATAGAATTTGATTCTATGCATAACTCGTTTTTGCAGGGATTGATGTGAATAGTATGACCTATTGTTTATGTTATGCATGTATGGATTTTCATGGCCTATGTGTCATGCTATGATATAGCCATCGGGCTACATATTATTGTATAACGGTCTGCGTGCCGACTTGTGATGCTCGATATTATCATATGTAATTCATTACTAGATTTTAGGAGTAATTGCTTAGTAGATGAATATGGTGATTTCAAGCATGATGGCCCAAAGGACAGGAAGCATGGTGATAGAGATCGTCATAATAAGGGTCATACTATTTTACAGTTTAATATGATTATCTGTGAATGTTTAATTTTGTTCCTATTATGCTATTGATCATGTTTTGTCATTAGATGTTTTAACATGATAGAGTTAGTATCCTTCAAGAAAAATTAAGTAAAAATTGATGTCTTTCCAATTGCTGCGCTTATCACGATTTTGATCGTTAATTGGTAGGTCTACCAAAGTGGGGTGCCATTAACTATATTAATAAGATGGGGTGGGTGTTGAACACCCACATGCATAGTGTTGGTTTAACTTGACGAGGCTATCAAAACAGTTTTGGGCCTTGGGGCATGGTGTTGGTCGCTTGGGCATAGAGATGCCACCCAACAAACAAGAGTCATATATGATATGATTGACAAGAGGTTGCTTACCTAAATCACTAGGTTTCTAGCTGTGATGCCAAAGCTCACTAGGACTTAATGATATATGGATCTTGAACTCATTATATGATGTTAGAGGGAAACATGGTTTAGAACATATAAAGGGAGTATCTTTTATTAAAATGTTTAATAGAAGATCTTACATAAACATAGTGCTTAATTTTTGCATATATTTCTGTTGTAGATCATGGCACCTAATACTTCCTCTGCACCTACCTTTAACTTGCGATCTATTCTTGAGAAAGAAAAGTTGAATGGAACAAATTTCATTGACTGGTTTCGTAATCTGAGAATTGTTCTCAAACAAGAAAAAAAAAGAATATGTTCTAGAGGGTCCCTATCCCGAAGAACCGAATGTTGATGCTACTCGTGATAAAAAGAATGCTTATGAGAAGCATTGCAATGACATAGTCGATGTACACTGTCTTATGCTTGTCATCATGAACTCTGAGCTTTAGAAGCAATATGAGACTACAGATGCTTACAATATGATTGTAGGTCTGAAAGGTATGTTTCAGTATCAAGCAAGGACGGAGAGGTACAATACCTCTAAGGCATTATTCTCTTGTAGGCTGTCAGAAGGTAACCCAATCAGTCCTCATGTGATCAAAATAATTGGTCACATTGAGAGCTTAGAAAAGTTTGGTTTTCCTTTTAGTCAAGAGTTGGCTACTGATGTAATTCTCCAATTGCTCCCTGTTAGCTTTGAGCTTGTCATATTGAATTTTTTATATGAATGCCATGGAGAAGTCAATGACCGAGTTGCATGGCACGCTTAAAGGTGTTAAGGAGAGCATCAAGAAAAGTTCCAATCCAGTGATGATGGTTCAAAAAACTACTAGCTTCAAGAAGAAGGGTAAGTAGGGAAAGGGAAAGGGCAAAGGAAAGACTCAAGTTGAGATCGATAGTCTCAAGGCTAAGCTTAATAAGCTCAAGCTAGGTCCTAAGCCTGACATAGAATGTTACCATTGTCAAGAGACTGGGCATTGGAAGAGAAATTGTAAGAAGTACTTGGCAGAGATGAAAAAGAACAAAGGAAGTAAGACTTCCAGTTAAGGTATAAATGTTATAGAAATTAATCTTGCCACTTCTCCTACATGTTCTTGGGTATTTGATACCGGATCGGTTGCTCATAGTTGCAATTCAATGCAGGGATTGATAAGGAGTAGAAGTTTGGCAAGAGGCGAGGTTGATCTTCACGTGGGCAATGGAGCAAGAGTTGCTGTATTAGCAATTGTCACTTTACCATTAGCTTTACCCTCATGATTAGTTATGGAATTAAATAATAGTTATTATGTTCCAACCTTAAGCAAAAATATTATTTCTATTTCATGTTTAGGAACAGAAGGTTATGAGTTCAGAATAAAGAACAATTGTTGTTCAATTTATTTTGAAGATACGATTTATGGCCATGCTCCATTATTGAATAGATTATATGTTTTGAATATTGAGGATATGCATGTCTATAACATTAATGCTAAGAGACTTCGACCTAATGATTTGAATCCCACTTTTATTTGACATTGTCGTCTAGGTCATATAAATGAGAAGCGCGTGATAAAGCTCCATAAAGATGGTCTTCTAAACTCATTTGATTTTGAATCATTTGAAACATGTGAATCTTATTTACTTGGCAAGATGACACGGGTGCCTTTCACGACCAGAGGTGGGAGGACAAGTGACTTGTTGGCCCTCGTACATACGGATGTATGTGGACCAATGAGCACTTTGGCCAGAGGTGGTTTTCAGTACTTCATACCTTTTACTAGTGACTTTAGTATATATGGTTACATTTACTTAATGAGGCATAAGTCTAAATCCTTTGAAAAGTTCAAGGAATTTCAGAGTGAGATACAGAATCAACTTAGCAAGACAATTAAATATCTACGATCAGATCGTGGAGGTGAATATTTGAGCATGAGTTTGGTGATCATCTAAAGAAATATAGAATTGTTCCACAACTTACTCCGCCGGGAACGCCTCAATAGAATGGGGTGTCTAAACTACGAAATCAAACATTGTTAGACATGGTTCGATCAATGATGAGCCAATCTGATCTTCTATTGTATTTCTGGGGATAAGCTCTAGAAACAGCGGCTTTCACTTTAAATAGGGTTCCATAAAAAATGATAGAGAAGAGACCATATGATATATGGACCGGGAAGTGTTCTAGATTGTCTGTTCTCAGGATTTGGGATTGTGAGGTGTATGTAAACCATTTGACGTCTGACAAACTCACACCCAAGTCGAAAAAATGCTTCTTTGTGGGGTATCCTAAGGAAACTAAAGGATATTACTTTTATAATTGGGATGATAACAAAGTGTTTGTTGCCCTAAATAGTATCTTCTTGGAGAAAGAGTTTCTTTCCAAAGGATACAGTGGGAGCAAGGTGCAACTTGAAGAAATTCGGGAAACATCTGAAAATATTTCAACTCCTACTGAACCTCTACAGGATGAACAAAATGTTGTAGAACCTATAGATACGACATCAGCCCCATGTATATCTAAAAGGCCACATCAATTGCCTATAAGGTATGGGCATGATGTCTTATTATTGAATAATGATGAGTCTAAGACTTATGCGGAAGCGATAGTGGACCCAGACTCTAAGTCATGGCTTGAAGCCATGAGATCCGAGATAAAATCCATGTATGACAATTAAGTTTGGAACTTGGTTGACGCACCTGATGGTGTCAAAACCATTGAGTGCAAATGGATTTTTAAGAAAAATATAGATATGGATGGAAATGTTCACATTCAAAAGGCACGACTGGTCGCAAAGGATTTCAATCAAATTCAAGATGCTGATTATGATGAAACCTTCTCACCTATCACTATGCTAAAGTCTATCCAAATCATTCTAGCTATTGCTGTATATTTCGATTATGAGATATAGCAAATGGATGTCAAAACGACTTTTCTAAATGGAAACCAAAGTGAGGATGTGTACATGACACAGTCTGAGGGTTTTTTCGATCCAAAGGAAGCTAGAAAGGTATGCAAGCTTCAGAAATCCATATATGGATTAAAGCAAGTATTTTGGAGTTGGAACATTCGTTTTGATGAAGTAATCAAAGGGTTTGACTTCATCAAGAATGAAGAAGGTCCTTGTGTTTACAAGAAGGTTATAGTGGGAGCAAACTTTTATTTCTGATCTTGTATGTGGATGACATACTATTGGTCGAAAATGATATTCCTATACTTGAATCTGTTAAAACTTCATTAAGAAATAGTTTCTCGATGAAAGATTTAGGAGATGCAACATATATTTTAGGTATAAGGTTCTATAGGGATAGATCTAAAAGACTAATTGGATTAAGCCAAGATATGTACATTGACAAGGTGTTGAAACGATTCAACTTGCAAGATTCCAAAAAAGGTTTCTTGCCCATGTCACATAGAATTAATCTTAGTAAGAGTCAGTGTCCTTCGACCACTGATGAGCGAGACAAAATGAGTAGAATCACATATGTACACGGCCAGATGTTTCGTCTATTCTAAGTGTTACGAGCAGATATCAATCAGATCTAAGTGAAGGTCACTGGATAGCAGTCAAGAATATCCTAAATTACTTAAGAAGAACTAAGGATGCATTCCTTGTCTTTGGTGGTGAGAAAGAGTGGTCGTAAATGGTTACACCGATGCTAGCTTCCAAATCAACAAGGATGATTTTTGATCGTAGTCTAGGTTTGTGTTTTGTCTTAATGGAGCAGTGAACTGGAAATGTTCAAAGCAAGGAACGGTTGCTGATTCTACAACAGAGGCTGAGTACATTGCGGCATCCAAAGCTGCAAAGAAGTTGTGTGGATTAGGAAGTTCATCAATGAACTGAGTGTGGTTTCTGGTGCTTCCAGTCCAATGGATCTCTATTGTGATAATAATGGAGCCATTGCACAAGCTAAGGAGCCTAGATCGCATCAAAAGTCTAAACACATACTTCGACGATATCACATTATTCGTGAGATCGTTGAAAGAGGTGATGTGAAGATACGCAAAGTGCACACTGATTTGAACATTGCAGATTCGTTGACAAAGCCTCTCCTGTAACCTAAGCATGAGGTGCACACAAGAGCTATGAGTATTAGATACTTGTATGATTGACTCTAGTGCAAGTGGGAGACTATTGGTGATATGGCCTAGAGGCAATCATAGAGATGATTGCATCACGTCTATGTTTATGAGTTATTGAATAAATGTTATTATGTTCCTTGAATGAATCATCAGTTATAAAGATTAACAAGTATGTGACTTGTTGGTGAAGCTCTTTAACTTATATGATGTCGTTCAAAATGTATCCCTGGTCAAATGTCACTAGTCGGAACACTAGTGACTCATCGACCAGCATATGTATTGATTGATGACCATGTTTCACCAGTCATGGATATAGGGATATCGAATTAATAATGTGAACACATGTTAGAGAACATGGTATTGGATTGACTCACCTTGAGACACTATTGAGATTGTTATGATTTTATGTGTCATCAGTTGGTCTCAAGCAATGATGATGTATAATCCTTAGACCTGAGATCGACATAGTTTTCTACATGTGTAATAGTACGCTTAGGGGTTGCGAAACGCTACTCGTAACTGGGTAGTTATAAAGGTAGCTTTCGGGTATGCTATGAAACATGCGGAGGAATATGACTAGTTAGATATGGGATTTGCCCCTCCTAACATAACAGGAAAGATATCTCTGGACCCCTCGATGTGGTCGGATAAAGAAAGTGCATGGCCATGCCACTCGTGGTGGAAAAATCGACCATATGAAGTTATCCGACACTTGATCGAGAAAGTAATGAATAGTCTATGGATGACATAACATCTCACTTGGAGTTCAATTAGATATCGTGAGGCAAAGGGAGAATACACGAGAAGGTCGTTCAGTTCGATTAGATACAGACTAGTCGTAAATTGGTTGAACATAATCACTAAGTGGTCGAAACCTGGTCGTAAGGAGTTACGAACCAGTCGAGACTAAATATGAACTGGTTGTATAAAGATACGATATGGTCGCTAGTGATAAGGACCTAGTCGAAGATCATATTGCATTAAGGTTTGTCCGATATTATTTATGTGTATTCAGGAATCGTTATGTCCTGCTAGGAACCGCTAACGACTCGTGGTCGGAAAGGGTTTCTGAGCCACAACCGACTACGCATGAATCTACAAGGTCACACACTTAACGGGATGGAACAAACATGTTTGGATAGTGTTGGACTGAAACGACGACTAGAGGGGGGTGAATAGGAGCACGATCTCTTTTTCACCTTGATTGAATTCAACACGATTTTCACTCCAATAGCTATAAAAGCTATGAAGATCAATATACAAGCACAGTGGAAGACTTGTATTGAATCCAATCAAAACCCCGAAGCAAATAGACCAAAATCACAAAAACTCAAAACATAAAGAGTTGGGCGGTCAGACCTCCATGTAGTTGGCGGTCTGACCTTTGGCAAATCGGTCAGGCCTCTAACTAGTTAGCGGTCTGACCACTAGTATAATGAACCGTAAAATCAGCCCGAACTCAAAATCACAAATCGGTCTAACTTTTGATTCGCAACTCTAAACCTTACCAAACTTGAGACATACCTTCTCTAAGATGTCAGAAACCTATTCCAATCAAGGATCGTGAAGATCCTTGCCAAAGTTCTGACCTTTTTCCGTTTGAGTGAAGGTTGCTCCAAAACGGAGTCAAAACCAAAATATGATCCAAACACTTGCTCGTGGGTGATTGATGATCAAGATGATCCTAGATGTATTCCCACATGTCACAACAAGCTAGATCTAGGCCAGAAACCAAAAGAAAACTCACGGATCAAAAAAAGCCCCAAAATCACAAAATAGAGAGTAAGAACAAAAAGAGACTCATCTTGAGGAATCTTGCTTGGATTGATTTGGGATTGATGTTGGTTTACAACCACTCCATCTAGAAGGACAAAGACTCAACACATGAGCACACAATCAATCCATCTCCCTAGAACCCCAATCTCTCCACTATTCTCTCCTAACCCTAAAACACAAACTAGGGTTTTAGATATGAGGGTTGGGAGGTGCACAACCAGCACCCTCCCCTATTTATAGTGGAGGCTAGATTCTAGAATAATATCCCTAATGGGCACCCGTTAAGCCCACACACAAACGGGTTTCACTTATGCACGCATTTCAAAGCGTCGTCTTCATCTCCTCTTGACCTAAACCGCTTCTCCTTGCGCCGTCTTGCGCCACGGGTTAGTAAAAGGTCATCAAGACGGTATTGAGGTAAAGTTACCAAAATACCCCTTCTCGATCCTTCTCTGAAGACTGAGTCCAATCTTCATGAAGCAATCCCATGCTTCGCCATGTGTAGGTTGATCAACGGCTCTCTTCATGTCGGCAAGTCTCTCTCATCCGGCTCCCACCGAAACTACCATAGCACTCGCACCGACCCCTGCGCCGCTTGACGTAACCCGTCGCACCGAACTTCTCGTTTGGTCATCCTTATCCATTTTGCGCTATGCTTGAGTCCATAGACTTCACTCGGCATCCTCAATCGTTTTGAACCTCAGCTCTCCAAGCATTGTCTTGATCATCCTCACCGTTGACCGTCGTTGACATCCAAGCTTCTTGCACAACAATAGACAAAGAAATCGATTCTGGGAATAAGTTCTTCGCAACTTGACCCATGTTAGTCAAAACAAGCATCATGCAACACATATGCATTGAAACCCATGAACTTGACCTAACTAAACCATCATCGCCGCCATGATGGCTGACGAACAAGTCAAAACCAGTCAGACCACCACCCATGGTTTGTCTCGCCTACCGCCGATCTAACCGCCACTGTTGGTGGTCGACCTTGAGAGGGACTTAGCCAAAATTTTCTCCCTGGAAATCCGAAACTCTCTGGGAGAAAATGGGCTCTATATAAGGAGATGCATGAGGCTATTGAGAGGGACATGACAAAACGTGAGTTGCTCCATCGAAACCCTAGCCGCCATCTTCTCAAGAGAGCCCTACCGTGCGAGTTGGTGCTAGCACACCGGCGTACAGTGTTCCATCCCCAGACATGTGAATAACATAGAGACGCTACTACGGTTGCTGTTGCGCTTAAGGACGATCCACGACTTTGCAAGTAACGCAATTGGTTGTATTCTTATACACTTATTGTGTCCACAACTATAATTGATCGTCGTTTAAATAGTCCTCTCATATTATTTTTCCAGATAAGCTCGATAGGGAACCTCGTGTTCTGATCATCGACGCTGACCACTAGCAACGAATAGGCAACCCCCCCCCCCTCCTTCTATTGATTTGCCTTGCCAATCCCCTACCTTTTTTGCTTTAGATTTATAACCAAATGCTATTCCTAATTTTTGTTTTACTTTACTTTGCTAATTTATTGGGTTCTTAGGATCACATGGTTGGCAGACGAATAGAAGATGGGAGGTGAACTACTCCTTTGGGGGTTGGATCGAGTAGCCAAGGCTTTTGGACTTTGGTCTCATTCACCTCGCAGCCATAGCCTCAATCCGCACGCTCCATGGTTGATGTACAACAA
The DNA here is from genome assembly GCA_036346405.1 of Phyllostachys edulis. Taxonomy (NCBI): domain Eukaryota; kingdom Viridiplantae; phylum Streptophyta; class Magnoliopsida; order Poales; family Poaceae; genus Phyllostachys; species Phyllostachys edulis. The sequence goes on along the minus strand of CM070549.1, from coordinate 57,580,901 downwards.
TTGACATCAGGAGATGTTCTTCTAATCAATGGCTTTCCCACACCTCTTCCCTCCAGGTAGTCCATCTTTTCTTTTCATCTCTATTAGTGTTTATGCATATGTTCTTGAGGGATTAAAACATCAAAAAATCATCTTAGATGAATAGCTATAGTTGATGTTGTCCTGCTTTATGCTTTGTTTCTGTCTAGCCAATTCTTGCAGTTCAGTCGATGTGATAGTAGGCGACACGGTTCTTAGGGTTGCGGTGAGTGTGAAGCAGCTAGGTGGCCGTCCAAGACTAGGTAAGACTTGCTTAATTATGCCATGCTCACCTGAAGTATTAGTTTGGTGACTTATTTTATAAGAGGAAGTCAATGGTGTAGGATGCTTGGAAAGATAAAACACGAAATGTTCTCTCTGGAGAACAATTTGTTCTTCTGCTCCTCTTTCATGTGCCTATTTCACAAAGCGAATGACCGTGATGCGAAGTGTGAATAAAAAGAGCACGATCACGAGCACTAGTAGAAAAACCAGCCGCAGTGACAACAGAAAAGAAATGATCAAACCAGGCCCAAGGAGCTTGCTTGTGGCCATAAAGAGATCGGCGAAGGTGACAAACCATACCCTTAGGAACAAAATACCCCGACGGTGGCTGCATATAAACCTGCTCAAGTAGCTCACCATGGAGAAAAATATTCTTAACATCAAGTTGAGAGATGGGCCAAGCCCGAACAGAAACCACAACAAGAAGAGTGCGAACAGTGGTCATGTGAGCCACATGAGCAAAAGTCTTATCATAATCACGACCATGCTCCTGCTGAAAACCACATGCCACAAGACAAGTCTTGTAGCGCTCAAGAGAACCATCAAAGCGGGTCTTAACCTTGTAGACCCATTTGCACGTGATAGGATTAACACGCATGGGAAGAGGGACAAGATCCCACGTGCCACTACGCTCAACGATAGCAATCTCCTCTGCCATCGCATGCTGCCACTCCTGATGAACTACAGTATCATAATAAGAGGTCAGTTCGGCAAGAGCAGTAGTAGCAAAAACAAAGCACGCAGGGGCCGAATAGATTGGCGATAACGAAGAGCATATCGAGGAGGAGCCGAAAAAGATGACCCATCAGAAGAAGATGGTGCATCAGAAGAATCCTCAACTCGTGGACGACGAGTGTAGTAGAGAGGATAAGAAGGAACAAGGCCAGGAGGAACCTCTAGAGAGGGTATCAGTGGCGAAAGAGGCGCTGGCAGTGAAGGAGATGCCGACGAGTAAGGAGGCACAAGAGAGACCAAAAGCTGTAGTGGAGGTGTGGTGACTATTGGGGTGGCAGGAAAAGTCAGGAAAGAAAGTGGCTCGACGAGAGATGCTGGAGTGGTGGAGGGAGAAGGACGAGGGTAGAAAGGACGAGACCCATCAAAAGTGACATCCCGAGAAATCCGCATCCGTCGGCCAACAACATCCTAACAACGATACCCCTTATGCTCATGGCTATAGCCCAGAAAAACACACTTGATGGACTAAGCGGTCAGCTTGGTGCGCTCACGAGGTGTAAGAAAAACATAGTACACACACCCAAAGAGGCGAAGACCAGAATAATCAAGAGTCCTGCCACAGAGACACTCAACTGGGATCCCTCCCTGAAGAGAAGAAGAATGCTGAATATTGATATGGGAAGTGGCAGTAGAAACAACCTTAGCCCAGAAGTGTGGTGGAACAGTAGAAGCAAGCATAAGAGCTCGGGCTGTCTCAAAAAGATGACAATACTTTCGTTCAGCCACACCATTCTGGGCATGAGCACCAAGGCAAGAGAAATGAGAGAGAGTGCACTGCTCAACAAGAAAACTACGAAGAACTCCAGATAAGTATTCCCCGGCAGAATCAACATGAAAAACATGAATAGGAAAGTCAAACTAAGTACAGATTATGGTGGAAAAATTCTTGTAGATGGATAGAACCTCACTAGAAGATGACATAAAGTATATCCATGTGTGTCGAGGAAAGCCATCAATAAAAATTATATAATATCAATGACCACCTTTCAAAATGAAAGGAGCCAGACCCCATACATCAGAATGAACAAAATCAAAAGGACACTGTGACATTGACTTACTAGAAGGATATGGGAGTTGAAGTTTTTTACCAAGATTACAACCCTGACAATTTAGAGAAGCATCACCAGACATAGACCCTAAAAGACCACGATGAACTAAAGAAGATAGACGCGACCCGCAAAGATGTCCCAAACAATGATGCCCTTGAGTAAAAGACGATGGAGGATCTGCAGAAGCGAGGCGGTGGTGGAAGCGACAAGGCCAGCGAGGCGGCGGAAGGAAGATGAAGCCAGTCAAGCTCCCAGAGACGCTGTGAGTCACGACGGCGAGGTTCAGTACCAACCAGAGTCCTCGTGCGTCGATCCTGAACACAACAAGAATCAGAATCGAGAATAACACGATAACCATGATCAGTGAGCTGACCAGCAGATATGAGGTATATGGTTAGTTTGGGAACATAAGAAACAGCAGGAACATGAAAAGAGAAATTCGAAAGAGTGCCTCGTCCTGATATAGAAAGAGAGGTACCATCTGCTATCTGAACAGTGATAGGAGCAGCTAAAGGATCAATAGAAGTGAGACTGGTGGAATCAGATGTCATATGAAAGGAAGCACCAGAGTTAAGAATTCAAGGTGATATACTTGAGGAAGAAAAAGTAAAAGGTGGTCTCTCACTAGAAGACTATGTAGCAGAACCAGTAGAACCGAACGGTGTAAAAGTAGCAATGCAACGCAGCAGTGTAAGAAGCTCCTGAGTATCAGAAGCACTATAGCTCCTCTGAGAGGAGGAACCGCCAGTACCCTTTGGAGAATGGCCACCATGACGTAAATCCTTCTTCTTCCTGAAGCAGAACTGCTCCACATGTCCATGCTTATTGAAATAGGTGCAGTGGAGTCCCCTACCAATAGCAGCTGTCACTGGTGAAGGCACCACTGGTGAAGGAGTAGTTGGAGACGTAGCGGGTGTAGAAGCTAGAGGAGCTGCCAGAATCGAAGGAAACGATTGGGACAGCAGCAGATCTCCACCACGAAAGCAAATCACCTCAGAACAAATAGCTGCAAGGGCCTCCAATAGAGTCACACGAGGGTGGTGCGCCAGCAAATGAGCACGAGTATGCTCATACTCAGCCCAGAGACATGTCAAGAAGTAGTAGATGCAACGAAGCTCCAAGTGAGACTGCTGGCACTAACAACACTGACAAGTATGGCAAACATCTGGTCCGAAAGAGTCAATTTGACGCCATACCTCAGACAACTGGGTATAGAACTCGTTCACAGTGGCATCTCCCTGCTGTAACGACTGCTCCTAACGCATAACAACAATATACAAGGAATCACTAGATGGCTCGTAGTGACTACGCAGGCCCACATCAACTGTGCTGAAGCCAAGCCAACCACATCACCAGTGAGATGCACTTACATACTAGCAACCAGAATAGTAGAGGCATAGGCATCCTTATCAATCCATGTCTTGTAGGCAGCATACTAAGTCTGAAAAGTCTCCATGGCATCCTCAAAAACATCAGATACCTCTTTACGAGTGTTTTCAGAAGCATCCTTCAGGAGCACGATCTCAACAGGTGGAACAGGTCAAAGCAGATAAGGGAGCTCACCGGTGAGAAAATCCCAAAGACGCTGACCATGCATGTGGAGGCGCATGTGCTGAAACCAATCTTGGTAATTGAGACCATCGAAAATCACCGGGCAACGAGGCACAGAAACAGTGTCCGAAGAGGATGACATTTTTTTTCTCTTTTTTTCTTTTCGGGCCGGCCGACTCATACTAAAACAAAATGGCCTACAGCGAAGCAAAACTAAAGGCTCACGTGAGAGAATCGAAGGCGCACACGAGGGGAACTAGGGTTCCCCCTGGCGGCGACGGTGGTGGCCCGAACAACGGCGGCGGCTCGTGCGGAAGGCTAGGCTCGGGTAGGATCCAAGCGGGGCGATAGTTGAGGCGATGCGGCTCGGGCTCGAGTCGAAGCGATGGCGGTGGGAGTAGAAAGCGATCGGGCTCGGGCTTGGGCTCGAGAGGCGCTCGAAGAACTCAGTCGGGTGACGAGCTTGAAGGTGCCTCGACCTCGGCAGTCTCACCTGGAAGATGAAGACAAGGATCTGTGTTGTAAGAATAATTCATCTATCATACTAATGGAGCACTTTGGCGGAAGACTACTTATACAAGTTCAAGAAGTGCGATGCGCTCTGAAAGGCTGTTGTACCCCTCACTTGTACTCATAGTATAGCCAACCCCTAAGGGGTATTTTGGTCATTTATGCAGGCTTGGGAGCCTATAAATACCCCATGTATCCCTCCTTTCAAAGGATGGCTCTCTTGAGTAATAAAGAAACATGTTCAAGCTGGTGAGTCCTCGGGGCTCCTCTCGGAGGTAACCCCGATTGGCTCACCGGCGAGAGTAGGGCGGTCCTCTCGGACCCCCGAACCTGTATAAATCCTCGTGTCATTTTTACTCTCGTGGACGATGGCCCGTCAGACAGCCGACGTCCACCCCCTCACTCGTGTTTGGTTTTTACACCTACAACATTGGCGCCGACCGTGGGGACGTAGCTAATCGATAGAAGGCTATGGCTCCTACCAAGAAGTACTCCAAGTCCACGAGGCCTCCTCTGCTCCAGAGGCGTAAGGAGCCCACGGACGTCGGTCCGTTCGAAAAAAGCCCAAGGCATGGGTTATCTTCGGAGATCGAAAACATTCATCCCGGGCGGAACAACGTCCTGCGCATTCCCTGCTACCAAGCATCCTCGCCTCCATTGCACCACCTAACGTGGTGTATGCGGCGAGCAAGAGGCTAGAAATGTCGTTGAAGCTCCAGGGCCATCCATAGCTCCTAGGGGCCTCGACGCCGCTAATTGCAAAGCAATGGTGGAGGCAACCGCAAGGCAGGTGGTGGACTACATGATGGCCACATATCGTACTCCCAGCGGCCCTCAGCACGTCTCCCCGCTCCCAGCACCGCCTTCGGTTCAAGTGGCCACTGACCTGGCCGCGTGGGGAATTTTCCTCGGAGGAGGGCCAGGGGGACATCCTTACAACCTCCCTCCACTCACCCACGCGGCGGTGATGAACGGGGCTCCTTACTGGCCAATGCACCCGCCAAACTCTGGATGGGGAGGAGCTCAGCCCATTCCATTGCAATTCATCCCGTCGCCCCAGCCTCCGAGGCCCGAGTGATAGCATCAGTGAATTACATCACCAAATGGGTAGAGGCGGAGCCCCTAGCCTCCATCACACCTTGCTCCATGATGGCGTTTCTTTGGAAGAATATCTTCTGTTGCTTCAGTGTTCCTAAAGAACTCACAGTGGATAACGATACCCAATTCGACGCTCCAGCCTTCAGAGATTCCTGTAACTCCATTGGGACCACCCTTCGCTTTGAAACAGTGGCTTGTCCAAAAACCAACGGGGCCGTGGGAAGAACCAATGGGCTAGTCCTGCAAGGAATATGTTGCCGCCTTGAAACAAGTGCACTCAAGCGGGGAACCCGGCGGAGGAGCTCCACGGCATCCTATGGGGCACGCCACGACCCCATTCATGAAGAAATCCACAAGTTTTACACTTAAGACTCTACTGTATGCCCCTTGTGGCATACAGTAGAGATGTAAACACCATCTTACTTAATGCAATGAAGATGTGAGTTTCCTACATGATAGCACCATTTATGCAATTATGGCCTGGATCGAGGGTAGTCCCTTAACACGCTGCTGTTGAGGGGTCGACCTGTGTTGAGAATAACCTCTCAATTTTGTGCTCATTGGCGATTGAGAGGTTTGCCTTCTGACACGCTGCAATAAGATAGGCTGCTCCTAACACGCTGCTGTTAGAAAGCAGACCCGTCCTACAAGTCTCGCTTGTCTTGCACAAGCTCTCGCTAACCCTTCCCTTGTGAAGGATGTCACCCTCGTGGTGCGTAGGGCGTACGACCTCCGCGGTCTCCCCTAACAAAAGTCCATGGTGGCTTGGGCGTCCGTTGCCTCCACCATGGCGGCTCGTGTCCTACTGGCCCTAGGGCATGAGAGACCACCCTCGTGGTGCGTAGGGCGTACGACCTCCGTGGTCTCCTCTAACAAAAGTCCATGGTGGCTTGGGCGTCCGTCGCCTCCACCATGGCAGCTCGGTCTCATCGCCCTAGGGCATGGCGACCACCTCGTGGTGCGTGGGGCGTCACGACCTCCGCGGTCTCCCTAACAAAAGTCCATGGTGGCTTGGGCGCCCGTCGCCTCCACCATGGCGGCTCGCGTCCCATTGGACCTAGGGCACGGCGACCACCCTCGTGGTGCATAGGCGTCGACCTCACGATCTCCGCTAGCGAAAGTCCATGGTGGCTTGGGCGCCTGCCGCCCACCAGGCGGCTCGTGTCCTACTAGACCTAGGGCATCGGCGACAACTTTGGTCGATGCCAAGTTGATGGATGTCTTGAGGACTCGTCCTCCTTAGGCTCCGAGCCACGTCTTGAAACGACCCCGGTTCCCACAGACATAGCTCCATTGCCGCAAGGGTTAACCATTCTCATGCATTCCCGATCACCATAAAAAACCCACCTGCGGGGTAAAAGGGCTCCATCGCCCTCATAGTTCGGCGCCCCACGACTTAGCCTCGTGGGCATCACCGGCGTGCCCGTGACTTACTGTTGAAGGCACACATCCAAGGTGCCCATGAGTTAGCCTCATGGGCACCTCCAAGTCCACTAGGGGCTACAACCTCTAGCGGCCATTTGGTACGCCACGACTTAGCCTCGTGGGCGCCCTTCCGGTGTGCCTGTGACTTAGTGCTGTGGGTACACCTTCTAGGTGCACATGAGTTAGCCTCATGAGTGCCTCCAAGTCCACTGGGGGGCTACCACCCCTGTGGGCCATTCGGTGCCCCACGACTTAGCCTCGTGGGCACCCCTCCGATATGTCCATGATTCAGTTTCATAAGCAGCTCAAATCATCTACCATCGACCTGACTCGAATATCGATCAAGGACTATCATGCTCGCATAAGGCTATCACCTCGGAGATCTTAGTATATAAAGTGATGGGACTCTACTAGTCTCTCGGCAACGACTTCGATCAACGCTCATGTCAAACGAATGTTATCTTGCTACAAGAAATAAGTGTTGACCATTCTCTCTTTCCTGCAGAGAAGCTCGTGTTATCTACCTATCACTGCAACGTCTCTAGCTCGAGCTGAGACGATTCTGAGGAGTTCTACTTCGATAACTCTCATCAAGCCGCGGAGCAAGAGGAGGACGACTTCGCCTACAGCGGCTTCACTTCGACGCACCGCTAGCCTCGAAGCCTATGCCTTGGCTCGGCGGCCTCGCGTCTAAGACTTCGCTTACATAGGCTTCACTTCGACGCATCGCCGGCCTCGAAGGCTATGCCTCGGCTCGGCGGCCTCGCGTCTAAGACTTTGCCTACTTAGGCTTCGCTTCGACGCACCGCCGGCCTCGAAGGCTATGCCTCGGCTCAACGGCCTCGCGTCGAAGATTTCGCCTACTTAGGCTTCTCTTGACGCACCGCCGACCTCGAAGGCTATGCCTCGGCTCGTGACCTCGCGTCTAAGACTTCGCCCGCTTAGGCTTCGCCTTTGCGGCCTCGAAGGCTATGCCTCGGCTCAACGACCTCGCGTCGAAGACTTCGCCTACTTAGGCTTCACCGGCCGCACCGCCGGCCTCGAAGGCTATGTCTCGGCTCGTGACCTCGCGTCTAAGACTTCGCCCGCCAGGCTTAGGCCCGGCCGACGCCGGCCTCGAAGGCTATGCCTCGGCTCGGCGGACCTCGCGTCTAAGACTTTGCCTACTTAGGCAACCCCGACGCACCGCCCGGCCTCGAAGGCTATGCCTCGGCTCAGCGGCCTCGCGTCGAAGACTTCGCCTACTTAGGCTTCACCGGACACCGCCGGCCTCGAAGGCTATGTCTCGGCTCGGCGGCCTCGCGTCTAAGACTTCGCCACTTAGGCCCGCCGATGCACGCGCCGACCTCGAAGGCTATGCCTCGGCTCGGCGACCTCGCGTCTAAGACTTTGCCTACTTAGGCTTCGCCGGCCGCACCGCCGACCTCGAAGGCTATGCCTCGGCTCAACGGCCTCGCGTCAAGACTTCGCCATTTAGGCTTCACTCGACGCACCACCGGCCTCGAAGGCTATGTCTCGGCTCGGCGGCCTCGCGTCTAAGACTTCGCCCACTTAGGCTTCGCTTCGACGCACCGCCGGCCTCGAAGGTTATGCCTCGGCTCGGCGGCCTCACGTCTAAGACTTCGCCCACTTAGGCTTCACTTCGACGCACCGCCAGCCTCGAAGGCTATGCCTCGGCTCGGCGGCCTCGCGTCTAAGACTTTGCCTACTTAGGCTTCGCTTCGACGCACCGCCGGCCTCGAAGGTTATGCCTCGGCTCAACGGCCTCGCGTCGAAGACTTCGCCTGCTTAGGCTTCGCTTCGACGCACCGTCGGCCTCGAAGGCTATGCCTCGGCTCGGCGGCCTCGCGTCTAAGACTTCGCCCACTTTGGCCGCCGACTCACCGCCGCCCTCGTGCTTTGGCGTGTGCGTTCAGCGCGTGCCCTCACGTCAAAGCCCTCGCGTTCCCTCGCGCGCACCCTCACACCCGAGCATTCTTATTTGCCCTTGGGCACCCAAGGGACAAGGGGCTACTTGTCAAGGAATCCGACCACCTCCGTCGAAAATGATCTATACGCCGACAAGTGCGCACAAAGGCGTCGTGAGCCCCTTGCCGGGCGCAGCTACCAACCCACTAGAAGTGGTTTGAGGTCTGTTGGATACTACGACGCTACACACGCGTGTTCTGCAGACATCCTTGACTACACCCGTGCCTGCGCCCTCGCGGCGCCCGGCACCGGATGTCCGAAAGTGCTCTGGCGATGTGCCTGGCCGGTTCTCCAAGACTAGTCGTTGACCGCGTCGCGCTTTCTCCGGCCGAGTCCTCGAGAAAAGAGAACATAGAAAGTTGGAGTTTTCAGTTTTGATCTTTGTATTATCTGATTACAAGCTCAACCAAGACAAAGATCACATACATCCGGGCCCTCATGGTGCCTGCGCCTGTCGCCCCACCCTCGTGGCGCGCGCCCTCATGTACCCTCGAGGCCTCGCGCCATCGGGACCTTGGGGCCTCACGCCCTCGCGGTGCACTCAGGGCCTCGTGCCCTCGGGGCCTTAAGGCTTCACGCCCTCGAGGTGCCCTTGGGGCCTCGAGGCCTCATGCCTTCACGGTGCCCTCAAGGCCTCATTCCCTCGTTGGGCCCTCGGGGCCTCGCGTGCCTTCGTGATGCCCTCGCGCCCTCGGGGCCTCGAGGCCTCACACCCTCGTGCGCCCTCGTGCCCTCGGGACCTCGCACCCTTCGTGCCTCGCGCCTTCGTGCCCTCGGGGCCTCGGGGCCTCACGACCCTCGAAGCCTCGCACCCTCGTGCTCTCGGGGCCTCGCACCCTCGTACCCTCAGGGCCTCGGGGCCTCGGTGCCTCGGGATTCTCGAAGCCTCGCGCCTTCATGCCCTCGGGGCCTCGGGACCCTCGGGATTCAGGGCCTCGTGCCCTCGGGGCCTTGGGGCCTCACGCCCTCGCGGTGCCCTCAGGGCCTCGTGCCCTCGGGGCCTTAAGGCTTCACGCCCTCGCGGTGCCCTTAGGGCCTCGAGGCCTCACGCCTTCACGGTGCCCTCAAGGCCTCATTCCCTCGTTGGGCCCTCGGGGCCTCGCGTGCCTTCGTAATGCCCTCACGCCCTCGGGGCCTCAAGGCCTCGCACCCTCGTGCGCCCTCGTGCCCTCGGGACCTCGCACCCTTCGTGCCTCGCGCCTTCGTGCCCTCGGGGCCTCGGGGCCTCAGGACCCTCAAGCCTCGCACCCTCGTGCGCCCTCGTGCCCTCGGGGCCTCGCACCCTCGTACCCTCAGGGCCTCGGGGCCTCGGTGCCTCGGGATTCTCGAAGCCTCGCGCCTTCGTGCCCTCGGGGCCTCGGGACCCTCGAAGCCCCGTGCCTTTGTGCCCTCGGGGCCTCGGGGCCTCGGGACCCTCGAAGCCTCGCACCCTCGTGCGCCCTCGGTGCCTCGTGCCCTTAGGGCCTCGAGACCCTCGAAGCCTCGAAGCCCTCGTGACCTCGCACCCAAAGCCACATCGCCCTGGCCAGAAGTGTACAGCGCCCTAACAGTTTGGTTACGAGTTCAACCGAAGACAAGCAACAGATATACACACAAGGGACCAGCATACAGCGGCGGCTCCTGCAACATCACCAACGAATCAAGCACGAATTCACGAATGATCAGTACTTAGAAACGAAGTCCATCACAAACTACACATGCATGTCCAAGATATCGGTTAAGAACACGGACATGCCAAACGCTTAGAAATATCTCAACAACAGTGGTTTTTCGTGCGGCTTGGCTTCCTAAATAAATGTCGCGTTAGCGGCGCCCGCTTTGCTGAGTCTTGTGACGAAGAAGGTGCGTAGGATCTTGGCGCTTGGCGCTAACGGGACGGGGGCCTCGATCATGACGAGATGGCGCGCTCGTCGTGGCCGTCAACCCATGAGTCAAATTCAGCGAGGGCAGATCTCCGCCATCCTCGGCGAGGTGTTCGCACCTACTCGAGTTCATGCCCCTCGGTGGCCGGGGCTCTCCTGCCCGCTGCTCCGCACCTCGACGACGGGCGGGGATGTCGACCGCGATTTCCTCGCGCTCTCCACCCCCGATCGACTCTGGCGCCTCCTCCCGAGATCGCCTGAGGGCGCAAGATCGTCGTCTTCGCCCCGGCGGCGCCGCCGGCTGCCTCTCTCCTCGGCGACCACATCAAGCCGCTGGCGCTGGCGTCTGGCGCCCTCGTCGACTCGCGCCCGCGCCGCCGCAGCAGCATGGGCGACCTCGCCCAACCATGGGGAAACACGGAGGACCGGGGCTCATGGTGGCGGCAGGCGCCCGCGAAGCGCTTAGCGAGGCGATGGCGGACTCGGAGGGCATAAGCGGCGAGTGCGCTGGTCGGGACAACGGAGCGAAGCCGTCACAGGCGGGCGCGCATGGCGGCATGGCGGTGGGAGGCGCTGGACCGAAGCAGCGGGCAGCGCTGATGGCAGCCGTGGCAGCTAGAAGGGCGGCAATGAGCCGACGGCAGCGGCCAGGTGGGTCGAGATCTTTGGGATCCAGAGGAGGCGCCAGAGCAAAAATCTCCATGGAGGAAGAAAGTGAGAAATGGGGAGAGGAATGGAGGAAGTAAGGGGAATAAGTTCAGATGTGGAGCTAGATATTACGGCCAAGCAAATGGAAAGAGAGAACAAGATTAAAAAAGAGCTCCTTGGATTCCCTAGGGGCATTGAAAATATCGTGGTTACCTTGGATTCCCTTAACTTATACCACAGCATGTCTCATGTGAAAAAGAAAGCAAAGCCTGGACACCTACTTCCTCTGAGGTACCAACATGAGATCCTCTATGACCCTAGCTACTGTGGCCTTGGTTGGTGTATATCTGTATATATACACAAAGGTATGGCCTCACAAGGAACTCACGGTAGAGAAGGTGCAGCATCACCCTTTCGGATGCAATCACCATTCAACTCTACCGGAATTCTTCTGAAGAATCGAACTCTACATAAAAGACACAATTCAAGACTGCCCCTTTCGACGTTTCCCCTAAAACGCAAAGGGGCAGGGGGGCTAGTGTTGTAAGAATAATTCATCTATCATACTAATGGAGCACTTTGGCGAAGACTACTTATACAAGTTCAAGAAGTGCGATGAACGCTCTGAAGATCATTGTACCCTCACTTGTACTCATAGTATAGCCAACCCCTAAGGGGTATTTTGGTCATTTGTACAGGCTTGGGAGCCTATAAATACCCCATGTATCCCTCCTTTCAAAGGGATGGCTCTCTTGAGCAATAAAGAACATGTTCAAACTGGTGAGTCCTCGGGGGCTCCCTCTCCGGAGGTAACCCCCCGTTGGCTCACCGACAGGAGTAGGACGGTCCTCTCGGACCCCCGAACCTGTATAAATCCTCGTGTCATTTTTACTCTCGTGGACGATGGCCCGTCAGACGGCCGACGTCCACCCCCTCACTCGTGTTTGGTTTTTACACCTACAACAATCTGCGTCGACGACGACACTCCGGAGAGGGGAAAAGAGCTCGGGAGCGCGTGGATTTGGTGGCAGGGTGCGGATCCGGCAGCCAGGATGCGAGGAGAAACAGAGCAGAGGCAACGGGGGCGGCAGTGGCAACCGGCGGCTGAGGAGGCTGGCGTCAGTCACGTGAGAAAACCCTAAACCTAGCGTAGCTCTGATACCATGTTATGAATAGCATTTGTATTCATTATGAGGCCAATGGACTAATATATATACAAGTACAGGTATAACATATATGTAGATAACCTTTTATATAATAGAGGAAATACACGAGAATTAATACACATCTAACAGGTTCTTCTTGTCTGTTGCGGGGTTTCTAACTAGTTACTAAGATTGTCGGTCGTAAAATTTGAGGTTTTGATAGTTGCTTTATGGACAAAAAAAACGCACAAATCCTTATTAGACAATGACACCTGACTAGCTAACCACGTTATGCTAGCTTTCCGCTTTCCGACTTTTAGCCACAACCAAGCAAATGGTAGCTATTTAGTTGTTGAACTATTGGATAGATTAGGCAGCACGACCTAGCATACCGACCTGTTTTGAAACATGTGTGCAACAGAGGTTAATTAACTAAGATAGCCTGTAACAATTAAAAACTCCGACTATGTTACTTTAAATTGATTAAAACTGGCATCTCAACTGCTCCAGATAATGTTGCTAAAATACAAGATAATATTCATGTCTTCTCAAGCAACAATTTCGGGCAAAGCACGAAGATAATGTTGCTAACATGTCAATTTATTGCAGTTTGTGACAGGATCTCTCACGCCAGGAGTTGGATCTAGTGTTATTCTCTGAGCGCTATTAACGATTTTATACACATGTAATCATCACCGATCTCAGCTGCTAGCATGTCAATTTATTGCAGTTTGTGAGCATGTCAATTTATTGCAGTTTGTGACAAGATCTCTCACGCCAGGAGTTGGATCTAGTGTTATTCTCTGAGCACTATTAACGATTTCATACACATGCGATCGTCGTTGATCTCAGCTGAGTAAACATGTCACGCTCTCTTCGGTGATCCCAAGCTTATTCTCAACGACTACGACATCTCTACTCTAAGTTTTTTTTCTCCTCTGTCTCTGTACGCCCATGTTTCTATTCATACATACATATGTATGTACATACGCATACATGATGTTATACATGCTCGATATGCTCTTCTCTCCTGTCGATCGTTCCTCTTATTCGACGTTGGTGAACCCAACGTTGTGGCTTCCTCACTAACCGAGACAACCTCCCATCTTCATTGGTGTCGGCATGTCTGCTTTATTCGTTTTCTAATGATATGGAGAATATTTTTGCCATCTCCAGTGACGACGTGCCCCTCGCCAGTGATGGCACGCTCCTAGCTACCCGATGGCCCCATATCGTCCATAGCTCATCTTCAATGCAAAGCTTCATCTTCTCTCTGCTAGGGCTTCTCCATTATCGAGCTTCTTTGGCCACTAACTTCTTCAGCAACGTTGACGCTCACCACTTTTCATCGCGACCCTTGGCTCCTTCAACACTGAACTTTCTCATCATTGACTTCGGCGAACAACACGACATTGTACTCGTTGAACAGCTAAGGTGAGCAGCATGATATTGTCATCGTCTCCATTGTCACCGCCTCAGCTCTTCGCTTCCCTATGGGTCAATGTCTTCTTGCAGGATAGGTTGATGTCATTGCACTCTTTTGTGGTCTCCTCCAATACCATTTGTGTCATCCTTGTTATAACTTTTTAATTCTAAATTTTAGTTATTTTTTATTTTTATTCCATAGGAAGCAATAATAGAAACAGATGACTCTAAGAGCGAACATTTTGTGTCTTCTCTGACACCATTCATGTCATCCTCATTACAACTTTTATTTTTATTCAATATTTTAGTTATTTTTATTAGAGTTTGTATACAAATCAAATTGCTAAATTTATTTAATTTATTCTAAATTTTAGTTATTTAGGGTTTTACTTTGGAATTTGTATGATAATCAAATTGTAAATTCTCTTTTAATTTTTATTCAAAATTTTAGTTCTTTTCCTTGGAATTCATATCTGAATCTAATTGCTATTTTTTCTTTAATTTTTATCTGAATTCTTTGTTATTTAGGGATTTTAGTTTGGAATTCATATTGAAATCAAATTGCTAATTTTATTTTATGTTTATTCGAATTTTAGTTATTTTTGTTGGATTTCAGTATACAAATCTAATTATCAATTATTGTTTACTTTTTAGTCCAAATTATAATTTTTAGAATTTATATCAAAATCAAATTGCTATTTTTATTTTATTTTTATTTTGAATTTCAGTTTTTTGGATTTAAGTATACAAATCTAATTGCAATTTTTTGTTTATTTTTATTCCAAATTATAATTATTTAGGTATTTTACTTAGGAATTTGTATGAAAATCAAATTGCTAATTTAATTTAATTTTTATTTTGAATTTCAATTTTGTTGTACTTGACATGGACTTTTTACTTAGAAACTCGTATAGAAATCAAATTGTTAATTTTATTTTAATAGAAATCAAATTGTTAATTTTATTTTATTATTTATTCTGATTTTCAATTTTATTGTACTTGATATGGACTTTTCACTTAGAAACTCATATGGAAATCAAATTGTTAATTTTATTTTATTGTTTATTCCGATTTTATTTTTATTGTACTTGATATGGATTCTTTTTTTAATCTAGACCATCATAATCTGAACTCATTACGATCGACGGTGTAGATCTCTCTTTTTCCATCGGTTACCGTATGAATTTTCTAGCCCTTAAAAGCAAACAGGATGACTTCTTTTGACTCTGCTTTAATAAGATAATAGATAAAAAGCTTCATCTGTTTTCATTTGTGAATTTATGGTCAGGAACAGAAGGGAGTGCAAATTGGTACTGCTATTACTACTAGTACGGTAGTACCACATGTACGACAACATATCAGGTGTACATAGGGCATTTAGTGGACATGTGCACATGGGGAATCTGAGCCGTTCCTTTCAGCATCCACGGCCGAGGTTTGCTCTCAGCTCCTACCTCACGCTTTTGCGAAAACGCACCCCCCCGCGCAAGCCTTCCTTCCTCGCCCGGCCCTCATGTGAGCAAAAGCTATTGCGTTACCCCATTCTCCACCCCGCTAGGGTTGCTCTGCGCCACCGCCTCAAGATCGAGTCTTCTTGTTGCCGGCGAAACCCTGGCCGCTACCTATGGCGGCCGGAACTGCCGAACCCTCCTGCACCTCCCCGCGCCGCTAGGGTTTGGGCGCCGAGTCCCCCCGCACCGCCTCCTACAACGTTCGACGCGCTTCCCCCTGCGCCAACGCCTCCTGCGCCACCCTGCGCTGATGCCCTCGCGCCTCCCCCTACGCCGACGCCCCCTTCCCTTCCCTTGCACCCCGCCCGAGCACCGATAAGTGATTTTTGCTTCTTTCTTGGAATCACTTGAGATGGGATGAAATTGGGTTGCCGTGCTAATTGATTCCCCTCCCTTTTGCCCTTGCAGTAGCCCAAGTACCCGTGCCCCCTTGCTATATGTGCTTGATTGGTTTGTACATGTTCAGTACAATATCATGTTACCAATTAACTTGTTGATGTTTTCATATTTGCTTTGTAGGGCCTCCAAGGTGGCTAAGCAGGAGGTGGCTAAATGTTGATTGACATGTAATATTTGTTTTGATGTGTGGTTGAATGTTGGACATGTTAGTTCTGGACTCATTGCCATAAGCCAATTGAGGCCCTAAATCCTGAATGAGTGCAGGGAATTGATCCTAGAGTTATCACTTATAGCATAATATTGTATGGTTTATTTCAGACTGGAATTTTGTAGTTGACAATATTTGTGTCGGTTTGATATTTGAATTGTAAATTTTGACTCTGAATTCAAGCTATCATGGTGTATGAAGGTGTGTGATTGAATATGAGAATTTTGTATGATTGAAACTGAGGAATTCTGTATGATTGAATTATTTTTTTGTATCATTGTAACTAATGTTTTTTTCTGAAATATTGTCTCAATTCTGTCTGTCTGAAATCTGTAATCTGAATTGTTGTCCGAAATGTTGTGTGAAATCTAATTGTCGTCTGATTGAAATCTGAAATGTTGTGTGAAATCTGATTGTTGTCTCATTCAAATCCGAAATATGTAATCTAAATCGGTTTCTTGTTTTGTTTCTTGTTCTGTCAACATTTCTCTACGATTATTTTGGTCATGGAAATGAGAGAATGGAAGTCGGGAAATGAGAGAAAGGATGTCACTTGTGTACTAACCTTAGATTTATTTTTGGATTCACTTGTGTCATGGAAATGGACATGTACTGAAGTTTTGTCAGCTAAGCATTTGTAAGCACACCAACAGAGGCAGCATGTAACAAATATAAGTTTTGTAAAAGATGATACTGCTAGCACACTGAACAATCTGTTGTTTTGCTCCAGAAGTTGATAATATATCTCTTATTCAGTTCTTGGTGTCAACTAGCACACTGAACAATTTGTTGTTTTGCTCCAGGAGTTGATGCACTCATGATTGGAACCATTGGCAGATTCTGGATGTGAATGGAAGTTGAGCTTGCAAAAGATGATACTGCTAGCAGTGATGCATGGTCTTCTAGTCTTCCTAATCATTGATGTTAACCAAATCAGTTCAGTACAGTATTAGGTTCCTTCATTTCAGTTTTTTTCGGTTCAATCAAGTACCAGGTTCAGTTATAGACTCATGGACAATGGTATCAGGTTCGGTACAGTTCAGCTTACTCAAACAGTAAAGCCAATGGAAGGCCATTAGCTTTACACATGAACTTAACTAGATACAACAACCATATACAAGAACTTGATTCATTTAATAGTTCATACCAGAATGTGCTGAAGCATTCAATAGTTCATACATCAATTTCTTTGATAGATTGTACTCAACCAGACAAGAGTTCATTACATCAGTGTGAGACTGTCATCATGAGAAAAATACAATCTTGCATGACTACTGATTGAACAAAAACTCCATCGATATAACAATATGGCTTACAAATTCAAAACTCTCCTAAACCATTTTGCTCCTGAACATCATTCAGGAATCAACAAAGAAACCATATTTTTGCTCCTAAACCATTTTGCCCAGAACATAATGGAAGGGGCAAACTGTGACCACATAATGGAAGGAACAAAGAAACATCATTCAAGAACATGCTCAGAACATCATTCAGGAATCAACAAAGAAATCATTTTGCATTCAACAACTCATTTGTGACCACTTGTACAAGCAAAAGTACAGAGCACTACATGTTACCCTGTGTAGAGCACAAGAGGTATTACACAACCATAATTGGTAAGAATTGTCTTGGAAGCTATACAACTCAAACAGATAAAGAATGTCTTGGAAGCTATACATAGCAAGAATTACTTAGAACTCCCATCCACATAACTATGGATGCCTCGTCCCATCGCATTCAGCATGGTGAAAAATGGCTTGGACGTCAGTAGGAACCCAATTTTGGTTACCAAGTTCAGCATTAGGACCAAGATCTGATCACCTGCACTTGATAATGTATATGCTTGTCATCCAAGTTAAGTCAAAGCTATCAATAGTAAAGCAAAAGCAACAAAAGCAAGTACATATTCAGAACCTGACATGGCTCTTCTGACCGGAACATGTATTCAAAATCTGTATTGGCATCCAAGTTAAGTCAAAGCTATCAATCTTTTGTTTGTTCTTCTTCTATTCTGATCGTTGTCCAATACGAACCGAGAGGCCGGCAACACTTGATACGTTCTGGTCAAGAACAATGGAAAAGGAAAAAGAATATGCGGACCAGGAACATGGAAAAGGAAAAAAAGAATAGAAGAACAAAAAAAGAGGCAAGAACAATTGTTCGTTCTTGGCGAGATCTCGGCGGATAGCGGAATGACGACATCTTGATGAGGAAAAGCGGCGAGGCGGTCTCGTGGTCGAGGTCGGGGGACGGTGGTGGTGGGGTCGGCGAGATTCGTGAGGTTTGGGTCGGCGTGGGGTCAACGGTGGCGGCCTCGAGGCCGGATCCCGTGGCGGTGAGGAGAGGGGATCGTGGCGGCAGCGGCCTCAATCGCCCAGATCCGTGAGGTAGGATCAAGGATGGGATCAAAGCATGGTTGTTGGAGCGACGAAGCGTGGTCGTCGAGGCGGCGGTGGCGGGCGGCGGGCATCGGGCTGCTGCGGATGGAGGCGGAGAGTGTCGGGCGAGTGGCGGGCGGGCGTGAGGCGTCCGAGGGGATGGATGGAGTTTTCTGTCCATCGTGCGGGGGGCAAAATGCAAAAGAACAGCGAGTGGGATAGGGAAGCCGTCCACATGCATCTGATCCGTTGATTGTGGATCGGATGGTCCGTTGATTGTGATTGCATACGTCCAAGACCGCCAAGGAAACGATCACTTCGAATTCGACATTGGCCCACACGCATGAAACACACATGACACACCAGGCAGTAAGTGCAAGGAATCAGGGCCCATCAGATGCCTCTGCAGCAGCGAAACTCTACTGCTCTCACGGACGGGCGCACAGGGGCCAACGACAAGCACGTGCTATCGAGTCTTTTTGAGACCGATGGAGACATCTCGACCCCTCGAGAGTCGAGAGACGGTCCAGAACACAACAAAATTCGAACTCAGTTGCAAAGACAGAAAAGATCCTCCCAGCGCCGCTGGGACTGGGATGCCTGTTGCTGCAGTGTATCGAATCCAGCTTTTTGCGCCGCAATACTGTCGTAGCTACAAATACGTCATGCTCCAAATTAAGCATCAGATAACAACGTGCGGACCATCCAGAAACGTCAACAGAGCCCTCGCCATTTGGGCCCTCACAACGGTGAAAAATTTCCCGTGTACCACGCATCTAGCAACTCCTTTCCCAAAAATCAAGCAAAGGAATGGAAAAGCAGGGGCAGACACATGAAGCTACCAGACAGAAGTGACAGAGAAGCTGACACAAACGACGGCCATAATTTTTGCAACTTCCTCTTAGTTCACACGTAATTCCTTCATAGAGGACAATAGTACACTAGTTGGCCCAAAGGTATGTCGGGGAAAACCGGAGATGAAGACAGGCGCATGCACCGGAAACTCAAGAATTCGAACAGAAGCAAGATTTGGTGCTGCACGAAACTGCTGCAGCGTTTTCTGTTTTCTTTCTTCTGTTGCTTGATGAAACGATTACACAATAGGTCTCTTATATAGGACCACAGATGGCCTAGGGCCTGAACTAATACTTTGAATACAACTCGGAACTCTATGCGTGTGACTCCGAATTTTTTTAAAAATAATCTATTTTTTATTCGAAATTACAAAAATAATAATTATTTTTTTTACAGAAATAATCTCTAGTCGCCGTACGGTTTGGCGACTTGGGCAAATCGCCCAACCAACGCGCGACACATATACAAGTCGCTCAATGGAACTGCGATTTAATGGTTCGAGGCATCGTCGCTTGATGACATGGCGACTTTGATAGAGTCGCCATACAGTCGCGTGAATAGGTCGAAGCTGGACCCAAGTCGTCCAACCGTATGACGACTTGAGGTGCCTATAAAACTTGCACGCGGCCGAACAGTCGCCATTTCATCGAGCGAAGCGAGCCGAGAAGAGAAGAAAGGAAAGAAAGAGAGGAGGAGAGGGAAAAAAGAGGAGGAGGGGGAGGGAAAAAAGAGGAGGAGGAGGAGGGAAAAGAGGTTGTAGTATTATTTTGTACAAGTGTATTTTTAAAACTATGGTAGGTTAGCAACCAACATCATGTGTAGTGACATATTGTTAGCAAATATTTAAAGATAGCATGATTAATTAGTAACCATGGTAGGTTAGCGAGCAACATCGTGTGTAGTGATATATTGTTAGCAAATGTTTAGAGATAGCATGATTAATACAATTAGTTTAGAAGTTCGTATGAAGGAAAAATGAGTTAGTGAAAATAAATTTAGTTGTACTATTCCACGTGCTGCGCTAATTATGTATAGGCTAGATGAATAATAACATGTTACTTTTCTATTATATAAACATGTCGATAACACGTGCATTCGCAAATGCTAGTTTATAGAATGTTAAATATATGTATTTATTTGCACAATAAAGAATTGATAACATTTAGTTCATAGTTTTGGTTGGATTAAGGAATCATAGATACATGGTTCCAAATACGTAGGATTCTTAAACATGTAAAATTTTGTTTTTTTTCCCTAAAAGCTTCACCCATTATAAATATGCATAGTAACGATGATGTTTTAAATATTTACATAATCCATACTATTTGATGCAGTGTTAACGTAATGTAGCCTTTTGTAGGAAAATTATGTGTTTACCACGTGGGTTTGATAAAATTGTATATGTATTACCACTGTGTTCGAGCAAAGTGTTTAGGTGCCCCTAAGAACATATCAAATATGATTTATTTGCCATTGGAATATAATTTAAATGCTTAATTAATATGAATGCTTTTAATTTCTTAATTTGCAGGTATGGCTCACGACCCTGGTGGTTCGGACTGGCATTTCGGTCTGCTGGACCAGTTAGTCGACGCGTAGCACCACGCGAGTCGTCGTGTGCCGTATTCGGTTCGCAGGGACAACGCGGCTGACTTGGGGGTGGTTTGTACGCGGACACCTCAACGGGCTTGGAGACTGGACGTACGCTGGGTAGAGAGGTTTGTCCGCAAGCTGTGCCATTTTTTTTGTATCATATGCCCACTATGTACTTACTTCTTCGTGCTTTGTGGGCTGAGCCATGCCGGCCTTCTACCTCTCACGCAGATGGTGGAGGCCATCGAAGAGGACGGCGGTCTGGTTGACGACAACGGGGAGGTCCAGGCTGGTCCGGAGCGGTCACGACGGTTCCCGTTAGACCGGTCGCTCCTTACTGCCCTGGTGGACCGGTGGCGGCCCGAGACGCACACCTTCCACCTCCTTTTCGGGGAGATGGCGCCTACTCTGCAGGATGTCGCGATCTTTGCTTACCGCCTATCGCGAGCCCTGCATTCCCGGACCTTGTTGTCGATGGCGCGGCGCCTGTTAAGCGGTTTGAGGTTCTTCCGTGAAGGCCACGCCTCCGTACTTCGACTTCTCGGAGCGACAGCGGCATGGCCCGCCCCTACGGTGGCTTCGTAGTTAGAATGCGTATACTACATATTTTCCATGTTCGGCGATGCATTGAGGCCTAGCCATATGGCGGGCTTACTAATTATTTGTTTGTCGCGTGGGTCGGCGGATGGTCCGTAGCCCGCGCCGACCGGTGTCACGGCACCTCGGCGTACTGCTTTGTGGCTCTTTGGCTCGTCATGTTTACCGGCGACCACGGTGACTCGTCGGCGCCCGCCTCGTGGGGTATCACGAGGCCATCGCCGACGGCGAGGAGCTAGAGATCAGTTGGGGATCAGCCGTACTTGCCGCGACGTACCGCGGCATGTGCGATGCATGTTGTAGGACAAAACCCGCATCTATCCTCACAGGCTGCCCCCTCCTGTTACAGCTGTGGTCGTTCGAGCACTTCTCTCTCGGACGGCCCAAGTTGGTAGACTCCAGTCCGTATGGCGCGGACATGTACCATGGGGACGCGGTGGACCGGCCGACCGTAGGGTCCCTTTGGTGCCGTAGATGGGTACGTACTTCCCTATATCTTTACTTCAGTCGTATTACAGGTTATCCTTTGTAACCATTGTTGTGGCTCGCGAGCCTGATATGCACACGCGTCACGAGTCACGCGTGTGTCTGAGCACTTTGTGGAAGCGGTTGGACCGTCTGCGATGATGTGCGCTAGGAGCCGTACTCTGATCAGGAGACGGAGGCCCGTGCTCCCGCAGGGCTGTCTTCACTATCTTTGGCGCTGACGAGGCGTCTTGGCGACGCAGAAGAAGCTCATTTTCGGCGTGTTAAATCGAGGACTCTGTGATGCCGCAGTGATCGCGCGATTCGGCCTCCGCCGAGTTGTTCCGATTCCGTCAGGATGAGGGTGCCTGAATCGTTCGTGACCTAGTCGTTGAAGCTCAACTGTTGGGCCTACAAGTCGTCCAACGGTTTAGCGACTAGTCCACGTGTCGCTCAACCATTGGGCTAGTACTTGCTGGCAAGTCGTCCAACGGTTCAGCGACTATCAATCCTTGGGCCAGTACTTACTGCCAAGTTGTCCAACGGTTCAGCAACTAGTCCACGTGTCGCTCAACCATTGGGCCAGTACTTGCTGCCAAGTCGTCCAACGGTTCAACGACTATCAATACTTGCTGCCAAGTCGTCCAACGGTTCAGCGACTATCAACCGTTAGGCCAGTACTTACTGACTAGTCGTCCAATGGTTCAGCGACTAGTCCACGTGTCACTCAACCCTTAGGCCAGTACTTGCTGCCAAGTTGTCCAATGGTTGAGCAACTACACGGTCATATAGAAAGCCAGCCCAGGTCCCGTCATGGTTTCTTTCACCATTTCTCTCGACAGACAAGCATAGCAGATCGGGAGAGGAGAAAAGGGGAGAAGGTAGGGAGAGGGAGAAGCAGAGGAGCTCGAGAGAGGGAGACAAGAGGAGGAGAGGAGCTTAGGAGAGGTACACAAGGGGAGGAGCAGAGCTCGGGAGAGGGCGGTTTGGGAGGAGAGGAGCTCGAGACGTGAAAGAGAAAGACAAAGAAAGCTCATTGATACGAAGAGTAGGTCTCCGCATGAAGGTAATACTCTTGTTTGTTCTTGTTCTCGGCTGAATATAGGCGATGTGTAGCTACTTGTTTGTTTAGCACGTATATGGGGAATGTATGTCGAGAAATCACTGGTTGCAATGTTTGTAATATTTGCGGTGATAAATCAGTCATGTCGGAGCCCACAAGATTGAAAGTGCATTACGGTGTTGGTACGGTTCGTGAAGATCCATACGGTGTTGACCTAAGTGATTTTTGACAAGTCACTTTGGTACACCTGAACCTGGAGAATGCCCGAATCGAAGATGTCCTACACTGGCTCACCAGAAGCTTTTCCTTGGATCCCGAGGTGTGGAGTGTCGACATACAAGGGGTTTGGAGTCGGTCTCCCACGCACATTCGGTGGGAGTTGAGCAAAGTAATGCGCACGGTTGCATGGAAGGGATTTTTGGAAGGCTGTAGGCACCGTGGCTATGAGTGCGTGCTACTCGTGCAGCCATGTCCGAAGGTAGTCCTCGAAGGCCCTTTCGACGGCTACCGTTAGGTTGGTGGGAGCAGCTCGTACGCGGAGCGCGTGGTTCACGAAGAAGACGCGGTGGCCGATGTTGTGGAGGCAGAAGAGGACGAGGTGGCCATCGTTGAGGAGGCAGAAGAGGACGAGGTGGTCAATGTTGTGGAGGCAGAAGAGGAGGCTGAGGCAGAAGAGGAATATCGTTCACCGCATGCTCAGGCCAGTGCCCAGGCAGATGCAGGCGAGCATGTAGACAACATAGTACGTTAGATGGAGATTGATGACTTGACAGCTCGAGTAGAGGAGGAAGCTTTAGAAGAGGATGGTGATGACTCTTCGGAGGAGGACGAAGGTCCCATCCCATAGGGATGGAATAGGGTGGACATTGAGGGTCTTGTTGTACACGACGAGCACGAATCACCGTGGGAGTACCATGGGACGGAGGTTCGGCTTCGTGCAATGTTTGCTGACAAGGGATCACTGCAGGATGCCATTAAGCTGTGGGCCTTGTCCATGCAGTGGCCATTCATGTACTTAAATCTAGCCAGGAGCAGTACATCATGGTATGCGAGCAGGCTGGGTGTCCTTGACGTGTGCACGCAAGGAAACCCAAGTACGAGACTCACTGGATTGTCTCGAAGGTGGAGGTGCACTCCTGCTTGCTCAGTAGTGTTTTGTCGAGGTATCGCAACCTGACGTCCACCTTCATAGCCAATGTGGCGTATGGAGAGATAGTGAAGAAGACGGACCTGGAGGCCAAGCATATCATGGTGTCTATCGAGCAGAAATTCAAGTACAACATTAGCTACGCGAAGGCATGGCGTGCTAAGCAGAATGCTTTGGAAAGGAGGTTCGGTTCTTTCGAGGCGTCTTACGACAACCTTCCTCTTATGCTCCAGGTGCTGCAGGACAGGAACCCAGGCACATACATTGTTGTAAAGGACCAGCCATCCAAAAAACCGCCGCTAGGTTTTATGGTATTGTAGAGGACCTTCTTAGCATTCGGTCCCTGCATCAATGCATTCAGACACATGTTGCCCGTGATCTCAATAGACGGGACGTTTCTAACTGGGAAATACAAGGGCATGATTCTGACAGCAATTGGCATTGATGGCAACAATCAGATTCTGCCCTTAGCCATCGCTTTCGTTGAAAGTGAGAATTTCGACAGGTAGTTGTGGTTCTTTCGACATCTGAAGGTGGGAGTAGTTGGGGCACGTCCTGATGTCTTCATAATCCATGATCGCCACTCCGAGATGATGAAGGCCATTCGACAACTTCAGCAAGACCCCGATGAGCCGTTCCCCTGGCCAGACCTGAGGAACAGATGGTGCATTCGCCATCTGGGGGCGAACTTCTTCAAACAGTTCAGGCAGCAACCATTGATGAAGCTGTTCAAGAGGCTTGCTATGCAGAACCAGCAGCGTAAATTTGATGTATTGTGGCATATGTTGGATAAGCACACCAGGAAGCATGTCGTCGAGAGGAACAAGCGTCCCCTCATTCCTGGGGCGGCACAGCCTGAGTGCCTCACACCACTGCGGGAGCTCGACCCTCCCCATTTAACGCGGAGGACCTCGAGGGACATCGGGTGTTTCCCTCATTGGATTGAGGCCGGGCCATTAGAGAAGTGGTCCTTACTGCACGACACGGATGGTGCAAGGTATGGCATAATGACCACTAACCTTGCAGAGGTGTACGATTGGGTTATTAGGGGCCTCCGTTCTCAGCCTCTTGTCGCCATCGTCGAAGGCGTTCTGCATGGTACAATCGGATATTTCAGGAAAAGGCATGCAAATGCGGCACTTCATGTAGCCAACCCATAGACACAGTACTGCTCGAAAATTACAGCATACATACAGGCCAAGACCGAGAAGGCTCAATCACACACGGTCTTCATAATGGGCAATACAGAGCATCGATTCGACGTGATCCTCCAAGACAGAGCCGGATTCGGGACGGCTCGGTCTCTTGTTACCCATGAGGTATGCCTTGGAAACCATGTGAATGAACCTAGCTGCACATACAACAAGCTAAAGCTCCTTCACAAGCCATGCTCTTATGTCCTCGCTGTGTGTGGGACCATCCGCATGGACCCATCGAACTTCGTATCGGAGTACTTCATGAAGGAGAGAGTGCAGTAGGCGTGGTGCGGCGAGCTAAGAGGCTTCAGGGTTGTGGGTTACTTCTCCACGTTGGATACTGCAAATAGGACTTGGATTCCTGATCTAGACCTATTGAAAGGGGGGAAGGGCCGTCGGTAGAGTCGTCGCATTAGGAATGATACGGACAAAGGGGGAGCTGGAGCGGCGGGTAGACGTTGCGAGCCATTGCCGCCGCGGGAAAGCCACTGCTTGTGAGAACTTGCAAGGTGCTGCCGGCGTAGGAACTTGTATTAGAGCTGCTAGTATGTAAGTAACTTGTACTTGATCGATACTTTGGTTCTTGTAAGCACTGTGGAACTAATTGTATCGTAATTGCAAATGTTAACTTTATTTGAAGTGTCAATATCTCGTCTTAATTCTAGCGGATAATGTTTAGTATGGAATAGCTCGGTTGTCAGTACAAGTTCATAAAATGCATGTTTGTTCAATGCATATCGACGCCTATAGCTTAATGCATGCGACACATCGATGCAATAGTCAACTCGATAAAAGACAACCGCAATGACGCACCCACCATTTAGTTACATGCGTTACGAGATTGAACATAATTGCGTACAGAATGGGAGACCACCGAGGTACAAGCTTCTCCGCCCGTCACTAATTGTAGAAGGTACCTCGCTCAACCCACATAGAGTGTTGTACAAGGGGGCCTCAGACGTGGCTGGCCATTGTTGTAGTGGCACGCACATATGCAGCTAGGGTTTGCGCAGCAGCATGTGGGATCATCGGAACTTCCTATGTTCACGACCTCCTCGTTGCCCCTCTCGCACTGCATCTGTTGGCGGAGGTCATCATTTTGCTCATTGAGATTGTCAATCCGCGCCTCCAACTCAAAGATTCGGTTCCACAATCTATCCATGTATATCACAACATGTCGTTAATGGGGAGGATCGATCCAGCGGACAAAGGCGCATTTCGCCATTTGCTGCAAGGGACGGTTAGCATGGAGGCTATATTAGCAGTAACATGAAGCAAACTATTTGCTAATTGTACCCCAGAGTGTGGGTATCGGAAGAAAAGTCGTCCGCCATCGAAAGGGTCATGCATGACCTGCACGACAGCGTCCTCCCTGTGTCCGCATTTCGGCCATACCAGTTGAGCACGCTTGTTCGGCATCAACTGGTAGTTAGGCCCGAAGTCCTCCCTCCTTTCTAGGGGAAGGTCTTGCTTCAGCGACCCCGGTTCGACTGGTCCCTCCGCATTAGACCTGTTCAAAAAGCGGGCTTGAAAAGCCCGCCGACTTAAGCAGGCGAGCAGAGCGAGCCGAAATTTGGTTTTTTTGATAAAAAAACTAATATTTTAATGTTTTTTGGAATAAAAAAGTAATATTTAATTTATTTTTAGAATAAAAACAGGGTTATTATTATTATTTTTATTGTTTTTGTCGGACTGCGGGCTTTGGTCGGAAATGGAGTCGAGGCCGGCCGGACTAAGCCGGGCTCGGTAGAACCACCCATGAACACCTCTACTCCGCGTCTACCATGGTATGTTATTGTAGGATGGAGAAGTTTATTTTTCCTATGGTTTGAAGGGTCGAGTGGTCCTACTTTCGAAGCGTGGGCAGTGCATTTTATAGCCCGCGGGGGGGGGGGGGAGGGGGGGCTAACAAAGCGGTTAATGTGTTAGCTTGAAGATGATAAGACCAGACAGGCCTGGCTGCTTTGCGCAGAGATAAGACCAAATGGAGCAGCTTTGCGTAGTGACAAGACCACACGGGGCAACTTTGCGCAGTGACAAGACCAAAGGAGCTAGCCTTGCGCAGTGACAAGACCAGACAGGGTAGCTTTGTGTAGTGACAAGACTAGACGAGGCAGCTTTGCGCAGTGACAAGACCAAAGAACATCTCTCCATGCCAACCATGTGGCTTATAAAAGGGGGTGGAAGAGATCCCAACACTACAACACTAGAGCTTCCTCTCCACGCCTCACAGGCTACTACACTAGAGCTTCCTTCACCACGCCGGGATGGACGACAGGTAGAGGCAATGGGACTGGATCCGCGAACTAGCAGGGGCTGCTAAGGAGCAGGATGACTGAGCAAGGGCTGCTAGGGCCCGGGTCGAACAAGTGACGCATGCCTATATGGCATCTTTCCGTAATGAAGCCCCCCGTAGCAGCAACCCCATACTGAACGTTCCAACCGAGCGTTCGCCGCAACAACCGCCCGAGGGGGAGACATCGCCCCTCTGTTGGTGTAGGGACAGATGCAAGTTCTTCAAGTCCAAGCACCCGCTCAGCCTGGGTAAGCATTTCTGGGGTTGCGTGAACTACTCCAGTGACTATCCCAACCGACGTTGGGACATGAGCAACTATCGACAGCCGGTAAGGACCAGTTATAGTTTATTCTCGTGCTATTTCTCTTTTAAAGTATGCACTAACAGCCTCTCACGTCTACCTGTAGTCCCCGAATCCGCTATGTGACCAGTAGTCTTTTGACTTCGACGAGTGGAGTGACAAAAAAGATCGCGAGATGCAGGAGGAGCAACGCCTCAACGACAAGCACAACGAGCACTTACGTCGGGAGACGCAAGCTCATATCAAGGCATAAGGTGCAGGGAGCATGAGGCTCGCGAGAGGAAGAGGGAATTGGCGGCCAAGGCCAAAGAGGCCGGTGAGGAGTTCAACGCCGAGCTAGCAAGGAAGGGAAAATGGCCCCGGTCCATGCAGTAGGTCGGACCATTATGTACTAATCCCCCGTTGAAGGTCCAATCTATTTCCATTCCAAAAAGGCGCATATGTTTCGTAGGAGTACTTCGGTTTGTTGCATCGTGTATGATGTTGTTTATTATGCACGTAACCAAACCCTATGCGCCGTGTTATTCCCAACTTCGTTATAAAGTCTAATTTAATTCACAACATCAAATCTCCTCGTCTTTGGATTTGATTCTTTCGTGTTATTCCCAGCATCATTATAAAGACATCCAACAACATGTATCACTTCTGGGCAAGGTCTGAAAATATTGTTTGTGAAGGATATATCTGTTGAAGTGTCAAAGGTTATCAATCCACAAAAAATGGTGCCTCCGCCACACAATAGCCCGTGTTATTCTCACGGAGCATCGTAATATCACTTACCTTTCTACTTACAGCTCATTACTATCTCAATCGTCCTCACAAAATTCTACAGAAATTAAGTGCACTACAATAATATACGACGATCATAAAATGTTATTGCGAGTCTGACAAATTTCGTACCCTTGATATTCTACAAAAATAACAAACAGACCAACCAACGTTGTAACCACACTTTTAACTTTTTAAAAAATAACATCTTACAATCTATTTTAACACAATTGTTCCAATTGGATTTGTAAAATAGGAGGCCTATTAGCTAAAATCGCCTAGTGGTTGGGCGACTTGATCTAAGTCGCCCAACCACTGCGCATCTTAGCCAACTCGCTCTACGAATGGGCGATTCCAACACATGTCGCTCATCAGTTTGGCGACTAAGTCCAGCGACGCTAAAGTCGCCGTTCCATTGAGCGACTTGCATATGTGTTGCGCATCGGTTGGGCGATTTGCCCGAGTCACCAAACCGTATGGCGACTAGAGATTATTTCTGTAAAAAAAAATTAACCGGTATTATTTCTGTAATTCCGAATAAAAATAGATTATTTTAAAAAAATCTATGACTCCTGGCCGATTCCGATTCCAACTAAAACACTCGACTACAACTCCAAGTCTTCAGATGGAAAGAGCTTCCTCCTCCTGCACCGAGTGCAACGACGCCTGCCATGATTAAGCCTAACAATTCACCCCCTAATCATGGCGCCCTGACATCACCTCCTTGACGCCTAGTGCATCTCGATGAACTTCACACGACCGAGTGCCTTCGTCAGGATATCAGCAAGCTGGCCATCAGTGTTGACATACTTCACATCCACCTTGCCCTCCTCGACACACTCATGAATAAAATGAAAACGGGTGTCGACGTGCTTACTGCGATCATGGTGAACCGGGTTCTTGCACAACGCAATTGTTGATTTATTGTCCACCAGCAACTTGAACTTCCTCAGTTCTTGCCCCTTTGGATCTCCAAGCAACCAGCTCAACCACACGCCCTAGCACGCCGCCATCACCGCTGTGATGTACTCCGCCTCACAGGACGAGAGCGCAACGATCTTCTGTTTCTGGGATGCCCATGTGATCATACTCGCACCAAAGAAGAAAACTATTCCCGATGTACTCTTGCGCTCATCCACATCGCCTGCTAGGACCCTGTCACTGTAGCCCGCCAATTCGAGCTCCAACTCGTCGTGCTTCTTGTAGCAGCAGCCAAAATCGACGTGCCACTCACGTACCGTAGGATGTGTGTAACATCCCGTTTACTTTTGGAGGATTAAATGAATTAAAAGAAATTTGAAATAGAATTTAATAGTGCATTTTCAGAATTTTAGAGAGGGAAATTAGAATTGGGCATTCCGGTCCATGTTCCATAGCCCAATTCAGGAGAGGGAGGGTCGGCCTTAAGGGGCGCAAGGGAGAGTAGCAAACCCTAGCCACCACCCTCCCTGTCCCTACCATCCTCCTCCTGCCACCGCCTATTTCCCAGCGTTTTTGGCTGCCGTCACCTCTGTGGCGGTGCTTCTTCTATAGCGCTGCAACTTTGTCCTACCATCCTCCTCCTGCGCCCTTTCTTTGTGGCGACAATTTCGATCATTGCCGGTTTCCACGGCATTTTTTATTTGCCGTAAATGCCTTGTGATGGCCTTCCTCGAGAGAGCACGCAACCAGCCCTGCCGAGTCCTACCATGGTAGCCAATTCATTTGCCATCTTACGTAAATGGCAAGGAGAGGGAAGAAAGGCCGACAAGGAGCCAGGAGCAGCAAGAGAAGGAAGGAAAGAAGAGGAAGAGGAAGAGGGAAGAGAAAAGAAGGGGAAAGATGGAAAATTCATGCTTTGGCTTCGTGTCTTCGAGGGTAACAATCTGAACCCACTAGATTTATCCTATATTAATCTCTAATCCGTTTTTATAATGTTTGGTCAAGGGGAAGATGGATTTCTAATCTGTCCAAATTCGTTAGGTTTAGGGCAGAACGTTGTGGGGACTATTAGAGGTATTTAGACATGGAATTAGAGTTCGGTGTAATTACAGAAAAGTTAGGCTATCACGTTAGCTTTCTAGGAAGGTATGGATCATTAAAAATAGAGTAGCGAGCGAAACGTTATAGCCTCCGGAGAGCTGCTGTCCAGATTTGGGACGTACATGGCAGACTTCGTGTAGTTGGGTCGATTTCATGTATAAATTGGTAAAATTAAGTATTTGTGTCAGCTTGAATATTGTAGAAAATCTTGTGTACTTTCCAAAACTCATATTATTCATATATGTTCAGGTTGTAGAATTAAAGATATAAAATTGTGAAACAGACTGTTTTGACAGAATCTGGAACGGTCTTTGGGTAAAGGAACAAAATAGAAAATGGTAGAATAAGAGTTTCATCTGTTGGGTTGCGGGGTAGGCTACGATAGCTACAAACAAAAATCTACCACATGAGACCGGGAAGCCAAGCAAGTAGATGATCACGGTCGTTACCACGAGCCAGTGAGTAGCGGAAGAAGGGTTGGGCGGCTGGTCCAGCGAAGAGCGTCGATGTAGTGGTCGTGGTCGATCGTCAACGTCTAACAAGTCGATGTAGTGGTCGTAGTCGATCGTCTCCTCCAGCAACCTCTGCGGTTCCTCGTGAAGATCGCCGATCGTCCTCAAAGCGCAACAATCGTAGTAAGCGCCTCTCACGTATCCACACGTCGAGGCGAGGAACAACCATCGCGGTGTGCTAGCACCAAGTCGCCGCAGAGCTCTCGGGAAAGATGGCGGCTAGGGTTTTGGTGCGTGTTTTTTCGCGTCCTCCCATGACCTCATGTATCTCCTTATATAGTGCTCGTGACGAATCTTATCCGAACACGTTTACGAATCGTATTCGTACTGGTTTGTTCCAACCCGTTAAGTGTGTGACCCTGTAGGTTCATGTGTAGTTCGGTTGTGACTCGGAAACCGTTTCCGATCACGAGTTGTATCGGCTCCTAGCAGAACATATCGATTCCCGAATACACACAAATTATATCGGACGAACCTTAATGCAATATGATCTACGACCAGGTCCTCATCACTTACGACCAGTTCGTATTTGGTCACGACCAGTTCGTAATTGCTTACGACTAGGTTACGACCACTCTGTGACTACGTTTGACCAGTCTACGACTAGCTCGTATCAGTATCGACCGGTCATAGCTATTGAACTAAGCGATCTACTCGTGTATACTCCTTTGCCTCACGATGTGCGGTTGAACTCGGGTGAGATGATGTGTCATCCATGGACTGTTCAATTCTTTCTCGTCGAGTGTCGGATAACTTCCGTGGTGAACACTTCGACTACTAGTGGCATGGCCATGCACTTTCTTTATCCGATCTGCGAGGGGCCGAAGACATCTCTCTGTTATGTTAGGAGGGCAAATCCATATCCGACCATTCACATTCCTCTCCATGTTTCATAGCATACCCAAAGCTACCTTTATAACTACCCGATTCACGGTGTAGCGTTTGGCAACCCCTAAAGTGCTATTACACATGTAGGAAACCATGCTGATCTCAGGTCTAAGGATTATACATCATCATTGCTTGAGACCAACTAACGACACATAGAATCATAACAATCTCAATAGTATCTCAAGGTGGGTCTAATCCAACATCATGTTCTCCAACATGTGTCCATATTATTGGTTTGATATCTCCATATCTATGACTCGTGAAACATAGTCATCAACTAATACATATGCTAGTCTATTCATATGTGTCCTCATATGTTTCCGACCAGGGAACGTATAAGAATAACTATCGTAGAAATATATAGTTTCACAACCAAGTCACATACTTGATAATAAATATTAACAATATTATTCTAGGAACAAGATAACATATTATCCAATGTTATGAACATAATGAAATATAATCATCTCTATGATTCCCTCTAGGGCATATTTCCAACATCATCATAACAAGAAAAATGTAGGTTATTTTGTGAGGATTCTAGAAAGTCTTGGATGGCCTAATTTGAAGTTCAGATGAGTAGATATGACCGTTTTACTACTGGGACAATGGGTAGTATGTCCAGTAGTTTCGGGTTGAAAGAGTCGGTTTGGCGTAAACGTGCGAGAATGGTTAGAATAAAGTGTCGGTGTTGTAATGAATAAATTTTGATTTTTGTTTTGAATTGTTGTTCATGGAGTGTGGTCTCGTGTGCATTGCCGCTGTTTCGCTCTCCAACATCACAAAGATAAGATGCAAATGCATGGTAGACGGTGTTCATTGGTTGAACACTGTATGCTTTACCATTTATTACCATTACATTATTGTGCTTCTACTTATTTAATTGCAAGTAATGTTAATAGTCATTATTTCTTCCTTATTGTGGATATTATATTGTTGGACAATAGTAATATTGATGAATCTATGAATATTTGTGCATTCATAAATATCATTGCATATGAGAAGGTGATCATGTCGATCACAACTCCACAGGAGTGGAGGAGATCCCCGATCCTTGAGGAGGATGGGCTTGAGAGTGTTTCATCGACGGGTGAACACTCATGCTATACCGGTATACGCTAAAGAAGTGCATGTGGACATATAGTATAGAGATGCATGGAATGAAAGGTAGTTGATGATTGTATATGTGAATAAAGAAAGAGAATTGAATGATTGGGCATGAGAATAAGGAAAAGTGAATAATTGATGTTAATGATGATATTGTGTACTGTTGGTCAAGCATTGTTCATTGTCTATTACTGTACTTGCTGAGTCGTGGAACCACCCTTGCTCTACTGTTGTTTTTAGGTGACCATTGATGGCATTTCGCTGGGAAGGGATTAGATCACGTGGAATAAAAACATACTCTCATACTTGATTCATTTGTCATGGGAAACCTTTACTTCTTTATGATGGCATAACTTTTAGGACATAATAGATATTGATTAATCCTAGATGATTGATTAGGACTTGTTTATTCATTCAATGGAATTTATTTCTATTTGTTTCGTGCTAATTTTGAATTAATACCTTGCTATGCTTCTCGAGTTTAATTATTTATGATTGCCAACTCTTTATTCATATTTAATTGTGACCCGTGGACGGGTTTTGGTAATGAATTACTTGCTGGAATTTTATTGTAAGTGAATATAAAATAATTTGGTAGGGTAGTTTAGTGGCATTCTAGGCCCAGTGTTGGGCTGGGGTGTTACAATGTGCTTGATCGCCGCCATGTGCTGAGTGGTAGGCACCTCCATGTACCGACTTACTATGCCTACCGCGTAAGCGATGTCCGTCCTCGTGTTCACCAGATAGTGCAGACTTCCAACGACGCTCCAGTACTCAGTGGCATCAACAGCAGCACCACCGTCCTTCTTGCTCAGCTTCAAACGATTCTCCATGGGAATAGTGCACGGATTGCACCCAACCATGCCCGACAGCTTGAACATTTTCCTCGCGTAGCTGCCTTGACACAATGTGATCTCGCTGGCAGTCTGCTTTACCTTGATCCCCAAGTAGTAACTCAGGAGACCGAGGTCGCTCATGCTTAACAGATTCTACATTTGGGACTTGAACTTAGTGATGTCGTCGACACATGATCTAGTGATGATCAAGTCGTCGACGTACACCCCGAATAGAAGAAAATCTCGACCCTTCGCCCTCCTATACACCGCATGCTCCATGGGATTCCGCTCGAAACCGAGCGACACCAGCGATCTGTCCAGCTTGGAGTTCCAGGCCCGTGGCGCCTGCTGCAGACCGTACAACGCCTTGCGCAGCTTGACCACCATATCCTTATGCTTGCCGTCAATGAAATCGGGAGGTTGCTACACGTACACCTCCTTGGCAAGCTCACCATTCAGAAACACTGTTTTGATGTCCATATGGTGAATCTCTCAGCCTCCATATGCAGCTAGTGCGATCAGCAACCGCACGATCTCCATCCGTGCCACCAGCACGAACACCTCATCGAAATCCACCCCCCATCGTTGAGCATATCCTTTTGCAACCAAATGAACTTTCTGCTTTACGACGCTACCTTCGAGGTCTTTTTTAACCTTGAACACCCAATTGAGCCCGATGGCTCTGTGACCGGCAAGGAGATTAGCGAGATCCCATGTATCGTTGCTGCGGATGGACTGCATCTCATCCTCCATGGAGCGCTTCCAGCATGCCTCCTTCAACGCCTGCTCATCGCTCGCAGGCTCCTCAGCGACTAGCAGACAGAGGCGTTGTACGCAATGTCGTGGACAGACGTCGTGTCGTAGGCGTTTGACACTGTCCGGTATCATCGTGGTGCTCCGTCCGAGTCGAGCGACGTGTCGGTGGGTGGTGTTGACCATTTGATGCTGCTCAGTGCTGCTGCTGCTGGAGTCGAAAGCATGTGTGGCTCTACCGCCTGCGGTGCCACTGGACTCGCCCTAGTCACCGGTGTCGAGACGACGTAGTTCATGGGTGCATCACCGGCCACAATGTTAGTAGTGTACTCCACGGTGAACGTGTGAACGGGGCCGAGAATGTGGTCGGCCGATTCTGGCTCCTACTTCCACTACCTGTCCTCCTCAAACACGATGTCTCGTGTTACGTGCAGCTTCCTCGTCTTCAAGTCGTAAATGTGATATGCCTTGGAGCCCTCCTCATAACCGAGGAAAACCATCGGCGTGGATCTGTCGGCGAGCTTCGTCACACTGGGGTGAATTGTCTTCACGTGCGCCACACAGTCGAACGTGCGAAAGTAGTGCATCTTGGCCTTCCTGTTGTACCGCGCTTCATACGGAGTTTTGCCATTGAGACTCCACATCGGTGCACGATTGAGAATGTGTACTATTGTCTTCACCGTCTCACCCCAGATCTCAGCCGACACACCCTTACTTTTTAGTAGGCTACGTGACATCTCCACGACCATCTGATTTTGCCACTCAAAGACAACATTTTGCTGCGGCAAGTAGGGTGCAGTGGTGTACTGCTTAATCCCCAGTTCGTCACAATAGTTGCCAAACTTGATGGAGTTGAACTCCCCGCCACGATCAGAGCGAAACGCCTTGAGATTCACATTGAGCTCGCTCTTGGCCATGACTTTGATCTTCTTAAAGAGCTTGAATGCTTCGTCCTTCGATCTGAGCACCTCCAGCCTCATGTACCTAGTATGATCATCAATGATCAATAGGAAATAATGATTACCGCTTGGAGTAGCAAGAGTGATCGGGCTGCAGAGGTCAATGTGCACCGGCTTGATCCGCGCTTCGGCCGCGATGCGTCGAGGCTGAGGAGCGAACCGAGTCTTGCTTCTGAAGCACCTGACCATTGCGAATTGCTCCATGTGCTCGATGATCAAGATGCCTTCAACCATCTCCTTGACTCCCAAGTCTCACAGCGAGCGGAAATTGAGGTGACCGTAGCGTGCATGCCATAGCGACGCTGCGTCATTCGCTTTCATCAACAGGCACACGAGTGCGGTCAGGTTCAGGGCTAAGGTGCACAACCTGTTCTTGGACCGCACCACCCGTGCTAGCAGGGGCCGCTCATGATCGAAGATGCACAACTCCCCGTCCTCAATGATGATCTTGCAACCGCTCTCATCGAGCTGACCAAGACTGATGATGTTGCTGCGGAGCCGAGGTATAGAGTACACCTTGGTGAGCACCCTGTGCTCTTGATTCTTGCACTGGAATATCATAGTTTGCCGCAGATCTCTTCCACCGAACCATCTTCGAACTTCATCGATCCCTTCACTGTTTCGCCAAGCGATGTAAGCATCGACTTGCAGCCGGTCTTGTTTTTGCTAGCGCCCGTGTCAAGGTACCGCACGTCGCCGCCAACATCCATGGGGAGCACCCTCTCTTTGTTGAGACACACCAGCTGCGGTGCGTCTCTAGTGGACTGGACAAGATCACATGTCTCGGCCAGAAGCAGCACCGGCTGCTCATCTAGCACCTGTGTCAGGTTTGCCTCCTCCTGGTGCTCACGCCACAGCTTGCGGCACTCATTAGAGTAGTGCCCGAGGATATCGCAATTGAAGCACTTGACTTTGGATTTGTCGTGCCCCCCCATCTGTCACGCCACCGATGCCGTCGCGGCCACGGTTACCACGCCCACAGCTTCCTTGCTTTCCACGGTGACGGTTGTTGCCACCGCTGCCGCTTTTCTTCTTACCACCGGAGAAGCCCTCGCCTTGCTCCCTCTTATTCATGCGTGCGTGCCACTCCTCTTCAGTGAGGAGCAGGCGCCCCCCCTGCCGCCCGTATCGCCGAGAGCATAGCGCTCCTCCACTGAACGGAGCCGTCCGATGAGCTCCTCGATGGACAGCATACTCAGATCGAGCAGCGTTTCGATTGATATTGCCACCTGCGTGTACCTGGGTGGTACAACGCGGAGGAACTTCTTGACCACCTTCTCTTCCTCCAACGTGTCGCCTAGCATCTGGAAATTGTTGACGAGACCTGTGAGCCGCATTGAGAAATCATCCACTGTCTCGCTGTCCTTGAACGCGATGGACTTAAACTCCTTGCTCAGCTTCTGCACGTTCGCCTCGCGTCAGGCGGACGCACTCGACGCCTATCGGCATTGTCTTCACGGTGTCCCACGCCTGTTTGGTCGTATCCTTCACTGCCAATGT
Organism: Phyllostachys edulis; assembly: GCA_036346405.1. NCBI lineage: Eukaryota > Viridiplantae > Streptophyta > Magnoliopsida > Poales > Poaceae > Phyllostachys > Phyllostachys edulis. Next base: position 57,543,828 of record CM070549.1, on the reverse strand, counting down.
CGACAGCATCTCCTGCGGCACGACCCGGAGTACGGCGGACAGCGTCATCCTGTCGTCGTGGTAGTCGGTATTGCCAGGGTCAATCGTTTCCCATAGGCCTTGCGCCTGTAGGTTCACTCTCATCCCGAGAGTCCAATCTTCATAGTTTGTTCGCGTCAACATCGGGTAGACCACCGATACACCCTACTCCCTCATCACGCGATGGACCACCAGTTCTCCGCCTCTGCCGCTGCTGGCTCCCGTCTCCTGACGTGCGCTGACGTCGCTGGGCATCCTCAGCCGGGAAGGTAAATGAGAAGATGATCGAGACATCGTCGCGGGATCGAAAAAGCACATGGCTCTGATACCACTTGTCGAGAAAACTGGAGATGAAGACAGGCACATGCACCGGAAACCCAAGAACACGAACAAAACCAAGATTTGGTGCTACACAAAACTGCTGCAGCGTTTTCTGTTTTTCTTTTCTTCTATTGCTTGATGAAACGATTACACAATAGGTCTCTTATATAGGACCACAGCTGGCCTAAGGCCTGAACTAATACTTTTGAATACAACTCGGAACTCTGTGCGTATGACTCCTGGCCGATTCCGATTCCAACTGAAACACTCGACTACATCTCCAAGTCTTCAGATGGAAAGAGCTTCCTCTTTGCCATGATTAAGCCTAACAAGGTATTCACAAAGCTGGACTCTTCTGATCAAGCCAAGCCTTCTTACACTTCAAATGTAGCTTAGAACTGAACAGCTCCGATCCAAAATTAGACACCCTAATATCAAAATACCAATATGCAAATGCTTATAGGCATGGTCCCTGTCTTGATGACCACACCGGCACGGCCACTCGACAAGCGGCCTCGGGCACGCACGGCCAACGGAGGGACGCGACAGGACCGACCGATCACGCGGCCAAGGGCGCGGTGACATACTTGACGGTGCCGGCCTCCGCCAGCGCCGCGCGCAGCGGCTTCATGACCGCCGCCTCGATCTCGTCGGTGTCGGCGGGCAGGACGGGCAGGCACTTGAAGTCGAGACTCTCGTCGTTGTAGATGTCCAACCACTTCTTTACCAGCATCTTGATGTCCTCCCTGTCCATGTTCTCCTCCTTGCCAGTGAACCTCCATGGCTTCGATCCCTGCAACCATGGATCAACCACAATCGATCGGTGAGCATACGAGCAAGACTGCAAATCAGACGAAACTAGCACCATCGAGATGTCAGTACTCAGTCCACGTACCGCAGCGCAGTAGTGCACCACCTTGACCTTCTCGAGCTGGACGTTCTCGGGATGCCTCCAGAGCATGGCCAGAACAAGGTTGTACACCAGCGGGATGGGCTTGTACTGCTCCCTGAAGAACATGTTCAAGAAATCCTGCAATTTCAAGAAACCGAAAACTGTAATTAGCTCACATGCCATTTCAGAATCCCGGCTCACCAATACCAAATATTAGCGCGCGTATTGCCCGCATAAGTCGTCGTCGATCGCCTCACCTGCTCTGCGAAGGGGGTGGGACTCGTGACGCGGAGGGTGTCCAGCAGTGCCTTGGCGGTGGTCATGCTGGGCTCGCGCACGAACATGCCGGCGTTGAAGTAGAGCGCCGGCGGTGGGCCGAGCTCGGCGGCCGGCCACGCCACCTTGTCGGGGCACTGCTGGCAGTAGCCGATCTTGTACTGCGGGGTGTGGCTCCACGTCTTCTCGCAGAAGCAGTCCATCACCGCGTAGAAGTGCCCCTTGGGCAGCTCGAACAGCTCGTCGATGTTGTCGAACACCTGGATGTCCGCGTCCAGATACACCACCCTCTCGTACTCCACAAACTACAAGAAGCAGATCAAGAACATGTAAGCACAACAATTAACACAGAGTTATGCACGTGCGCAAGAATGGTGGAGCAGTAGTTCTTGGATCGGTCAGTTATTACCTCCCAGATGCGGAGCTTGGAGTAGTTGATGACGTAGTAGGCCATGGCGAACTGTGTCTGATTCTCGGGCGGGTACACGGGCTCGATCTCGCGGACGATGCAGCCCTGGGAGATGAGGATGCAGCGGTGCGCCTCCGGGACGTCGGGCAGCATGGCCACCACCAGTGGGTAGGCCGAGCCCACCTTGCGCAGGCCCTTGGCCAGCCCAACCACGCCCTTCCAGTAATCACCGTCGCCCGCCAGGAACGTCACGTACGCCCTCGTCGCGGGCTTCACCGCCGCGGCGGCAGCCTTGGCGGTCATCTTGATGGCAAGCTCCGGAGCCATCTCGTCGGAAAAGCTTCGGGGTTTTGGACTAAGCGTGTTTTGCTTGGGGATTGTTGTCAGATCCCAGCGTTTGGATCTGGGATGAGGGGAAAGTACAAGAACAAAGCTACTTCTACAAAAGCTAAGACTAGATATTTGGTATAAGTATTGACGTCGTTTTTCTTCCATCTTTTGGTTTATTACAGAGTACATCGCTGTCTAAAGTAAAATGAATTTACAGTTCAGTTAAATGGGAGTTTACCCACGCTAAACACTGTTCATAATAATTGAAACCCAATGACGTAAACAGTAAATACTAAGTCTCCTTCAGTCTGTCGATCTTTGCTCAAAAATGTATCGTGTAATCTCTACTGTCCGCTCGTCATAATCTTCAGTCCTTTGGCTCCTTCCTCTGAACTTCTCTAAAAACGTGCGATTCTGACAGTTCTTCCCCCTTAACTGAACACTTGCCCTCAAGTGTTGGCATTTGGAAACCAATATCGAATCGTTCGCGAATAGAATTCTGAAAATGTACCTTTGATAAAATTAGCGTCCTCCCATGAAGCATTCTCCAAAAGCAGATTAGCCCACTGTGCCAGCCACTGAGTTACTAAAATGTTGTTTCTTGGCGGTGCTCTGGTTTCTACCACTAATGTCGGCTAAGTTTTTATTCTGCCATCCTCTCCTACTAATGGTAAGTCAGGACTAGGGATTGCATTCGTTCCACAGTGACTTTTGAGCTTATTGACATGGAATACTGGGTGTATTCCCACATTTCCAAGAAGTTACAATATGTATGCCACATTGCCAACCTTCTGCAGAACTCTGAAAGGTCCGTAAAACTTGCTAGTGAGCTTCCGTGCTTGTTTTAGACCAAATGTTGTTATCCTATATGGTTGCATTTTCAGATACACCATGTCCCCCACTGCCAATTGTGTTTCACTTCTGTTCAGATCAGCATATTTCTTCATCCTCGATTGGGCTTGAGCTAGGTTCTCCTTCAACCTCCTCAGCATGACCTACTTCTCCTAAAGAAAGTTCTTAGCTTCTTCATCCTCAGGTCCTGGTACAGCTACCTCATTTATTAAAAGTGGAGGGAAACCATAGAGTGCTTGAAATGGGGATATCTTAATAGCAGTGTGGAATGTAGTATTGTACCACCATTCGGCTAAAGACAGCCAAAACAACCATTTCTTGGGTTCATGCATTGCCATACACCTCAGATAGGATTCAACACACTGATTTACCCTCTCAGTTTGCCCATCGGTTTAGGGGTGATAAGCAGTGCTAAATCTGAGTTGCACTCTCACGAACTTGAACAATTCTTGCCAAAGCTTGCTGGTAAAGATCATATCCATGTATGACACAATGACCACAAGAAATCCATGCAGTTTGAAAATATTGTCTATGAAGGCACGTGTTACTGACTGGACTGTGTAGGGGTGAGATAGTGGGACAAAATGGGCATACTTTGTGAACCTATCCACCACCACAAATATCACCTCTTTTCCCCTTGAGTTTAGTAGCCCTTCAATGAAGTCCATGGAGATGTGAGTCCATGCCATGTCTGGAACTGGCAAAGGTACCAATAATCCTGGATAATGATAGCGCTCAGCCTTTGAACGTTCACATACAACACATTCTTGCACCAAGGTATGCACTTCCTTCTTCATTCCAGGCCAATAAAACAAATTCTTCACTCTCTGATATGTTACTACTCTTCCTAAATGCCCTCATATGGCTGAAGTGTGGAGTGAACATATGATGTTTTGCCTTAACTCTAGATTATTCCCTACATAAATCCTGCCCTTATACCTCAGGACTCCTAAATGATATGTGTAGCCTGATTTAGAGTTTGAAGCTAGTGACAACTGCTCCATTAGTTCCTTGTAGTGTGTATCATTAAGATAGTTGTTCTCCACAGTCTCCATCCAACTAGGTATTGACATAGAGATTGTCATTACATTAGTACTTCTTCTTGACAAAGCATCGGCCACTTTATTTTCCTTCCCTTTCTTGTACTCAATGACATAGTTAAATTCAAGCAACCTCAACATCAACTTGTGCTGGATTCCTTCTGAAACTTTTTACTCAGTCATGAATTTCAGGCTCTGTTGGTCTGTCTTGATGATCAGCTGAGTCCCCAAGAAGTAATGCCTCCATCTCTTTAGTGATTCAATGATTGCCATTGCTTCCCTGTCATATGTGGACATTGCTGCAGCTCTCACTCCTAATGTTTTGCTAAAGTAAGCAAAAGTAAGCAATGGGCCTTCCCCTCTGCATTAACACTCCTCCAATCCCAATCCCACTGGCATCGGTTTCTAATGTGAATACTTAAGAGAAATCATGTAAGGCTAGTACTGGGGTAGTGGTCAGACAGTGTTTAAGCTTCACAAAAGCTTCATCTCAAGGTTCATTCCAATCAAACCCACCCTTCTTCAACATATCATGTAAAGGTCTACAAATGACCCCATAATTTTTGACAAACCTCCTATAGTACCCGGTGATTCCTAGGAAGCTTCTCAACTGAGAGACATCTTGAGGTTTTGGTCAATCAATGATGGCACTGATTTTGCTAGGATCTGTAGCCACTCCCTTGCCAGAGATGATATGTCCTAGATAATCCACTTGAGGTGCGGCAATAACACACTTGGTGAACTTAGCAAAGAGTCGGTGTTATCTCAACAACTCCAACATAGTAGCTAGGTGTTCTTTATGTTCCTTTTCACCCTTGCTATAAATGAGAATGTCGTCAAAGAATACTAAAATGAACTTCCGCAAGTATTGGGCAAAGTTGTTGTTCATTAGACATTGGAAAGTAGCTGGTGCGTTGGTAAGTCCAAATAGAATGACTAAGTATTTATAATGCCCCAAATAAGTACTGAATGCAGTCATGCTTATGTCATCCTTGCTCATCCTAATCTGGTGGTAACTAGATCTTAAGTCCAACTTACTAAAAACATTAGCCCCATGTAGCTCATCAAGCAAATCTTCTATGACTAGGATTGGGTATTTGTTCTTGACAGTTTGTGCATTCAATTTCCTATAGTCAATGCAAAGCCTCTAGGATCCATCTTTCTTCTTGACAAGGATTGCGGGAGAAGCATATGGACTGGCACTAGGCCTGATGATTGAGGACTCTAGTAACTTGTGTATCTATTGCTCCATCTCATCCTTTTACTCATGAGAAACCCTATATGGTCTGACCTTGGGTGGTTCTGTTCCTCCTTTGATGGGAATGGTGCGATCACAGCTCCTCTCAGGAGGCAGCTCTTGAGATTCTCTAAAACATCCTGGTATGACTGAATCAAAGATTAGTACTGTGGATTCACATATTTGGGATGCTCCTCTTCCATCATGATTTGTAATTCAATTACATACCCTGATATCCCCTTCACTGTCAGCTTATCCAGCTCATTGGAATTCAATAGCCTCAGTGAGTCAGGCCTTGACTGATCATCAAGAGTCACTGCAATTTTCCCTTCCTTTGTGATTGTCAACTTTCTTAGCATGAGAAAACCTTAGCAAAGAAAAAAGTGTACAACCTATAGCTCTGGATACATCTATGTTTTAAGTGTCGTTGTTTAAGTCAAGATTTTCGAACGCGTCCGTCCACTCTAGATTTTCTACAGGGTGTTGATCTCGTGCATCAGCTTATTCCAGTCTTTCACAGTTAGAAGTATCATGACTATCTCACTCGTGAGACTTGTTCTTCTCCCCTCCAATATTCTTCTAGAAAGATTAAAAGCAAAATCGAAGGAAACTGTGGAGACAAATAATTAACGCACCACATGCTAGCACTGGATATGTTACCTTATGGTGATGACCCCATTGCAAAATTTCGAAGTGTTCTTCCTGGTAATCCACGATATCATTATCCAGATCGGTGGATAGTTCCCCACTACTGTGGTGGGTGTTGTCTTGCTTCATAACTTGATGTTGTAGAACCTGAACCCCTAGATCTGGATGAAGAACCTGCAACCCATATTTTGCCGCACGCAATTGTATTCTTACCTATGGCGGGTGGTACTAGAGGTCGTTGCAAGCGAACTCCTTGAAACATAAGTTTCGTACTTCTGATAAACATTGAAAAAATTAGTACGAACATCTGACAAATAGTTAGAATAATATATGCCTATAGCATCACTTAGAAGTTGGAGAATATTAGCAAATCCTTGAAGTTTAGCTCTGGGATCTAAAATAGATACAAATGCATATAGGAATAGGGTTTCTTTCCAATATTTCAAATATTTAGTTTTCGTAGCAACGATAGCCTCTCGTAACATTATTTCATTTTCATGAGGCTTCAAGTGATTAGCAATTTCAATAATATTATGCACAATTAAAGGAGATGTTGGATAATACACAGCGGATAAAGCAATAGTGTAGTCATAAAAAAGTTCTAGAAACGATAGTAACTTCTCTCCAACAAACACAATGCTTCTCAGTCAATAGTGTATTATCGTCATGGCTGTGAATAAAGACAGAAAATGTGATCTAATATGGTAAAAGGCTCTTAAGTATCATGTAAGTAGAGTTCCATCTTACTAGCATATCCAAACCAAAAAAATTTTGGATGTACATTCATTGCAATACAAAAGTTCTTATATGCTGCTATTCGTTGGTCAGAATGATTTAGGAAAGATGTCACATCGCGGAAAGCTTTAATATACATTTCCAAGAAGATTAATAATATGACAGGTGCATCGTTGATGTAGTAAGAAGGATTCAGCATATGTACTAAATAGCGGAGTGAGAATATTCATTGCCCTAGAGTTTGCGGCGGCATTGTCTAAAGTTATTGCAAAAAAATTATTTGTAAGTCCAAAATATTCCACGACTTTGATAATACAGTCTACCTTATTCTCACCCCGTGTGTGCTACATTAATTAGTTTAAACCCTGTAATTCTTTTTTTTATTTCCTAGTTGTCGTTAACATAATGAGCAACTGCACTAAGATAATCCTCCATAGTCCAACCGCTCCATATGTTTAAGGCCAAAGCCATAAAAATGTACAGGTACTAAAGAGTTCATTTAATTTAGCACGACATTAATTATAATATTTAACTAGATCTTGGGTTGTTGTCTGTCTAGAAACGGTAGAAAATCTAGGATTATGTGCAGTCCTAATGTAATTTTCTAACAATTTAGACTCACCAAAGTCTAAAGGTAGATCACGTGAAGCAATTAAACGACAAAGAGATTGACGAGCTACCTCAGGACTATAATCTCAGCTTCGTACCATACCATCGAGGTTGTACTGCAACTGTGTCGACCTCATGATCAATCCTTATTTTACTTTACATTTTGCAGCATGTCTAATCAAGTGTCGCATTGCACCTAAAGACTTTGCAGATAATTCATGATGGCAAATTTTACAAATAACATATCTTACTTAAACTCCATTTTCATATGGCTTGGATTTCTTATCGAAATCTTCCCAGGCTCTTGATGTACTCGACATGGATCTCTTTGTTCCAGTACATGCAGATGCAGAGGCACTCGTAGAGCCTGATGATGGTATTGCTTGGTCTTCCGTTAGAGTAGGAGGCGCAACATTCTCAAAGGATGCAAGATCCTCTGATGAAATTATGAAATCACCAATAGCAAGAATTATCGAAATTTTACATCACGAAAACTGTAAATCGAAAATTACACTATGTTGGACCGAAACGGCGACTAGAGGGAGGGTGAATAGGAGCACTATCTCTTTTTCACCTTTATCGGATTCAACTCAATTTGTACTCCAATAGCTATGAGAGCTATGAAGGTTAATGTACAAGCGTAGCGGAAGACTTGTATTGAATCCAATCGAAAACCCGAAGCACATCAACTAAAATCACCAAAAACTCAAATCAAAGTGAGTCGGGCGATCAGACCTCTCAGGTTGGGCGGTCTGACCATTGACCTAGCGGTCAGACCTCTCACCAGGGGCGGTCTGACCTCTAGCCTGGTGAACAGTGAAATCAACACGAAATCAAAATTACAAATCGGCTTAACTTTTAATTCAGTGATCCAAATCCCCTCAAATTTCAACCATAGCCCATCAAGAAGGTTATAAACCTATTCCAATCAACGACCGGGAAGATCAATGCCAAGGTTCCATGAATTTCATAGATGAGGGAAGGGGGGCACAAGAACCAAGGAAAATCAAACTTTGATCTCAAAACTTGCTCATGGGTAAAAGATGATCAACATGATCCTACATGCACTCCCACATGTCACAGTAAGCAAGATCTTCGTAAGAAACTAAAGGAAAACCAAAGGATCACCAAAAACACAAAAGTCAACAAAGATAGAGCAAGAACAAAAAGGAGACTCATCTTGAAGGAAATCTTGATTGGATTGATTTGAGATTGATATTGGTTTACAGTCACTCCACCAAGGAGGAGAAAAGCTCAACACTGGAGAAGTGAGAACGCAATCAATCCATCTCTCACAAACCCTAGTCTCAACTACTCCAAAATCCCTAAAACACAAATTAGGGTTTTTCTCTTGGAAGAGCTTGAGAACTCTACATCTGGATATTCCCTTTTGTAGTGGAGGCTAGGCTATAAGAGAAAACCCTAATGGGCACCCGTTAAGTCCACACACAAATGGGTCTACACTCACACACGCTTCTCAAAGCAGATGACGAACCGGGCTTCTCAAATCTGTTTCTTTGTGATCTTTATATTCATTCGACCTAAATCGTCTCTCCTTGCGTCGCAGTTTAGCCAAAAGCCATTAAGGCGGTATTTTGGTGAAGTTACCAAAATACTCCTTCATGATCCTTTCGCAAAAACCGAGTTCAATCTTCATGAAGCAATCTAATGCTTCGCCACGTGTAGGTTAATTAATGACTCTCTTCATGTCGACAAGCCTCTTCCATCTTGCTCCCACCGAAACCACCATGGCACTTGCACCGACCCCCGTGCCGCTTGATGCAACTCGTCGCACCGAACTTCCTTTTCGGTCATCCTTGTCTATTTTGCGCCATGCTTGAGTCCACTGACTTCACCCAGCATCCTCGATCATTCTGGACCTCAGCTCACCAAGTCTAGTCCCGATCATCCTCGCCGTTGACCGTCGTTGACCTTCAAGCCTCCTACACAACAATAGACCAATAAATCGATTCCGGGAATAAGTTATTTGCAACTTGACCAACGTTAGTCAAAACATGCATCATGCAACACATAACAATAAAAACTACAAAAATCAATATTATACATCTTTTCCTGACTGCAACTAGATTTTGAAAATTTCAATATTTGGCAAAAAATATTTCAAATTTTGCCAAATTATCACAAAAGGGATATAAATTTGCACAACAGAATTCAGATAAGAGAGCGAAGATTGGTTAGTGCCTGAATGAAGGGGGTATGCTTCCTATTTATAGAAAAAAAAATTGAGTTTTTTTTCTTTTTATTCGAATTCCAACGGCTAAAAGGCTAAAAAGAATATATATATAAAAAACTTGTTGTTTACATGCCGGCTTGAATTGAATTCGTGCCTTTGGCTGCATTGGCACATTCTTTTGTAATAGTAGTAGCCCCTACTTGCACAAAATTGTAAAAATGACACCGCGGCAGGCACCTACCGCGCTCTAGTCCGCGAAAGACACTTGCCGCGCTCCCAGACTGTGGTAGGAACGTGCATACCCGCGATGGGAACATACACATGCCATTCTACCGCGGATTGGAAGCGCGGTAGGGGATACATGTTACCTGCATAGCCTACCGTGACGCCATTTTGCAATTTTGGACGAGGGGTGTACATTTGATATATCATTTCAAAAGAAGGCTAAGTGGGCCAAAAACTCCTAACGGGCCTAACCATGTCGAGTCATGCCGTTCCGGACATGGTACTATACGCGTCGTGCCGTGTCGTTCCTGCCCGTTTAACCGTTGAATCGGATCGTATTTAGACCAAATCAATAGTATAGTGCCTCGCCCGGCAAACCCAACCCATTTAGCCACCTCACTCGCCAGATCAGAATTTTTTTTCACGCAGCTCCCATGACCTCACGTCTCCATTACCACGCTGGCTGGCCCCAAAGAAATGGGGATCTGGGGCTCGGACGAGAGGCCAGGAAAATTCCGGAAGCCTGTACGGCTGTACCGTATTCCTGGATCCGACAAACTCCGAAGTAGGAGGACTTCGAGTCAAACGTGTTACAGGCCGTCCGATCTCACCGAGCGACGCACGGGCGTAGCTTCAGCAAGGCGCTAAAGCTACGGCCTGTGAGATGGATGGCAACGGGGAACGGTTTCCAATAGCTGACGTAGGCCCGAGTGGGTCCTACCGTGTCTTTCTCGAAGCTCCTACTGTGAAACGTGGCCACGCGATGTACGTCTTCCTGATGCTCCTCCTGTGAAACGTGGGCCCGAGTGGATCCTACCATATTTTTCTCGAGGCTCCTATTGTGAAACGTGGCCACGCGATGTACATCTTCCCGATGCTTCTCGCTAGAGAGCTTTGCGTGGCGAAACATGGCCGAAAGCATTACGCCTTGTGCATCACCGCCAGTTGGAGACCGTCCTTTTGGTAGAATCCGCAAGAAATCACATATACGGAGGATGTATTTTTTAAAAAAATAATAATATTAATTTAAAATATAATTACAAAAATAAATAGACAGTATTTTTTTATATATAAAACTAGATATCTGTCGACAGGGCCTATACACAAACGATATAGGACTCAATAGTACAATGAGGCCCTGCCGCTAGTTGAATTGACGACAGAAACATGCTGTCATTCTAAATGGCGATAGTCTCTGTCGTCAATTTAACTGGCGACGGGGATCCTTAGCACTGCTTTTGTACTGACTATTTTAGAACAAATATTTTATTGACAAATCACAATGACATTACATAACATATTTTATCGACAAATCACAATGACATTACATAACATTCAGCGTAATATCGTCACACATTTTGTCAACAAAATGTGTGGCGATGTAATATCAAATGATTTATCGATAAAATATGTGTTCTAAAATAGTCTTGTTAACAAAATGTGTGACGACATTGCAACATTACAGACCATTCACACAATGTCGTTACCTACTTTTGACAAATCAAAGTGATGTTACAAAGCATTGGACATCACATATTTCAACAGGATGAATCTTTCCCGTGGCTGCGACCTCAACGTCCACCATCCACCATGTGGACCGTCTCGAGTGGGGCGATCGAACAAGGTCCCTGCGGCGACGTCTAGATTGCTGATGTCTCCTTTGTTCTGTGGATTTCTTGTATGGCATTTATTGAAGGTGTACCCAGACTCCTTGCAAATTAAGCATTTCTTCGTATGACGTTAGGCTTCTACTTCGTCTGTATCGTTCCTGATGCACCGTTGTAAAATCGAGGAGGCCGACTAGAGGTGGGTGAATAGGCGGTTTTAAAAACTTCTTTGGCTAAAATCGAGTTTTATGCGGAATTGTAAATCAATTCAGTTTTGCAACAATTAAAACCTAAATCAACTAGTCTTTACTAAGTGCACCAACAATATAAGACTATTGATAAGGATTGCAAGCATACAAAGATAAGTAAGCAATTTAATTATAAGAATGTAAATTGCAATATAGTAAAGCACAAAGTAAATCACTAGAGAGCAAACCACAATGACACAATGATGTTTTACCGTGGTGTTCGGAGACTTGTTGGTCTCCCCTAATCCACGTTGAGGTAAGCCCAAACTAATTGGACCGGCTCCACGAATTAAGCCAAACACCTCAATTCCACTAGTGGTAGCTCTTTCCCACTCCGGGTAGGTGAGCTCCAACCTTCACAACACGACGGGTCTTCTCACAAGCTTCTTGAGAAGATCACCGGTCCACAACGTCTCCACATCATCTAGGTGTCGGCAAACACCAAGAGTAACAAGCTAAGCCCCTTGCTTGACTCTCACCACGTGCAACGAATGCACAAGCTCAATTAGATACGAAATCCACTTCTAGATGCAACACATGCAACTAGAGACCACTCTCCTTGCTCACAATGTGCAACACATGCACAATTGAGAGGAGAAGCTCACACTAGCTCAAGTGAGTGAAATGGAATGCCAAAAATTGTCTCTCAACCAGCCAAGGTGGGTATTTATAGTCCACACACAAAAACTAGCAGTTGGGTGCAGAAATCCCAAAAAAAAAGGATTTGCAGTAGTACCGCCATACAAACTCCTGTACTACCTTTTTTACTGTTCACAGGTCGAATGGGTGCATCAATGGCTCAAAAACTAGCCGTTGAAAGTTTTGGTGTGGTACTACCGCAGTACAAAGGGCGGTACTACCGTAGAACGGTAGTACCGCAGTACAAAGGGTGGTAGTTCCGCAGCCCAGATTCAGCACAGCCGACGTTCGGTAAAAAGGTCATAACTTTTGACTCCAATGTCGGAATTGAGTAATCTTGGACTCTATAGAAAGCTTATTCAGAGGGCTACACAACCCACCTATTTGATTGATCTCAAACACATTTGATCAAATCAAAAGTACAACTCCAAAGAGCCACTACCATGGTCTAAGTCCAAAGAAATAGCAACAAGCAATCTTAGACCATGCCAAGGGAAAATGCATGAATCCCAACAATTTACAAAACACATTTGCAAACTTAGATCATACCACAAGCAGTAGGTACATGGACTTAAACCATTTGCAAAACACATTTGCAAAGTATAGTCGCATGATACAAGGATTAGATGCACGAGCCTCAACTATTTGTAAAACACATTTGTAAATAATAGCATCATACCATGGAGAGCTAGAGCAAGTGAGATTGAGCTATCAACACATGATGAGACTCAAGCTACTAGATAAGACCCCCTCTTAATAGTACGGCAACCTATACTAGCAATCCGGTCTTCCATCCAAACACCAAGACTGGTAAAAGACTAGGAACACATCCTTAACTCTAGCTAGTCATACATTTGCCTTGAGCATCTTCTTGAAGCTTGATGACGCACATCTTCACTTCAAGTCTAGGTCATTGTCTTGACATGCATCAACTCATAATGCATCCTTTACTTGACCTCCATCAACACATGATGGGTTTTCTTTTGACTTGATGATCAACTCATGATTATCTCCTCTTCGAGATCTCGATATACATCAACACAAGATGCATCCTCTTCTTGAACCTTGACTTGATGACGATCAACTCATGATGTCATCCGAAGTCTCCATTACCCTAGAACATAACCTATTCATCCAACTCATGGAAGATGTTAGTCCCATAATGTTATTGATATTAATTACCAAGATATACCTGCAATAAATGCTTCTAAACAAGCCATTCTTGCCGGTCTTGATACTACCGCCATTGATCGTCTTGATAGTTTAAGCTCTCCGGTTGTTCGATCACAAAGGCGATCTGTTGTTCTCCTTGAGGTCCAAAAGGGCACTCACTGGAAAAAAAACGTACCGCTCACAAATCGGTTACACCGGGTTGCGGTAGTTCCGCCAAGTGTCACTTTGGAAAACACGTACCGCCAACTAAAATTCGGAACTTCCGGTGTGCGGTAGTTCCGCTCAGAATATGCGGTCGTACCGCGCTGCGGTAGTTCCGCCAAAAGAACTCCGGTACTACCTGCAGTAGTACCGCTTACCTAATGCGGTCATACCGATTTTCACTAAAGACTTTTTCAGAAGCAAAACAAATGCAATGCACAACTCCTTTGTCTCGAGCCATGCCAATCTTTTATCATCTTTGTATTTTATTTTCATGTCTTAAATCAAACTCTGGGGACTAAGCCTTGAAAACATCTTAGCACACAAATTAGTCCCACAACATAATTGTAAATAATTGAATATAAAGCAATATGAGTATATATGAACTACACAAGTTTTATATACTCAAAAGGATATGTTTCAAAGTAGAGATCCCCAATATATGTGGATAAAAGAAATATGGATCAATACTAATGAAACCACAAAACATAGAGTGAACTCCCCCTAAATGTGTGCATACACGAATGTGTAATAAAAACATATGCACATATTCAAGTTAGGCTTTTAGTGGAGTTCAACCTATATTTTGGATCCGAGGAACGCAACAAGATATAGGAATATGATATCGAATGCATACCTCTTTGATTTTCACCTTTTCATCCAAATAAGACTATACAATAGGTATATCAATAGAAGTGTTAGTCTCATATATAGATTTGCCATTAATCACCAAAATACTCCATTAACTCATAATGGCAGGTCTAGATTCTTCAGCCGTACCTGTCGCCGGCCAACCTTTCCCTTAAGTCTATCAATGTCCGCTGCTCATATAAGTTGCTCCCAAATCGGATAGCCAGTGAAATAGTCAATCACATCGTAACCATACATCTTTGAACTCCAGGTTTGCATCACCTCCTCTTTGTTGAAATAGTCAAAGAGGTACTGGCTGGGATACTACGCCACCATCAAACATGCGGCCATGATATGGGAGCAGGGCTTATGCAAAAGAAGAGACTTATTACAAGTGCATACAAAACTAGCGTAGCATAGTGTGCACTCATGGGTAATCCTCTCGCGGTTCGTCTTATGGCGTCTTTTATCCCTGCACATTATCTTGAAGCGAAGCTTCCTTGTGCCCATCTTGAATAATCAGTGCATCTCACCCTTCTTGCTCTTCTCCTCCATGTACTTGGTGATCATGACGGAGTAGAGTACTCTGTCATTTGCCATAGCGAGCGAAGCTATGTTGCTTTTGTCAACAAAGTAATTTGTGGTACTTCGGAGAATTTCCTCCACAATACCAACCAAAGGGATGCACTTGGTGTCGCGCATGACACAATTGTATACCACGGCTAGATTGGTTGTCATGACACCATATCGTGTACCATCCGTCATGTAGTAATGACCACTTCTCCTTAGGCATGTGCTTAATCTAGCCCGAGAAGCATTTCACCTGCGCCCCCATCATCCTTGCCACACTAGGACCATCGGTGGGTAGTTGTGGCAACACTTGAGGGCACGATCAACGCTTAGGCGACCTTTTCATTGTCTCCTTACATGCTTTGGGTCCGCTCATCTAGAATCTTCTAGAGTACTTCAAACTTTCGCTGCTGGTTTTGGTTACTTGTCGCCATTCCAATTGGCGACAGACACCTAGTTTTGTAAAAAAAAAATCCAACTATTTATTTTTGTAATTATCTTTTAAATTAATATTATTTCAAAAAAATTGAGTACATATATCCTCTAATTTTCTCTCCTTTTTAATGATTTTTTTATCATGTTTAAACAAACTTTTTAAAGCTCTACTAGTTTATTTTGAGAGATAACAGGACTTACAATAATC
This sequence comes from Phyllostachys edulis, assembly GCA_036346405.1. Classification (NCBI taxonomy): domain Eukaryota; kingdom Viridiplantae; phylum Streptophyta; class Magnoliopsida; order Poales; family Poaceae; genus Phyllostachys; species Phyllostachys edulis. Next base: position 57,528,331 of record CM070549.1, on the reverse strand, counting down.
ATCCACAAGAGTGATGCCATTCCCATCTGATGCCAATCTCTTGATCTTGATAAAATACTTCAAGACTTCCTAGCCATAAGGAAATAATTATCTTGCACATACCTTGGTCTACCTCTCTTGCTGTGTAAGCTCCGAAGAGTTCAGTTGTAGCCCTTGATAGACAAGATCGAAGCGGTTTAGTGACCTACAAGAGAAACATGTTCTCTAGAGCGGGTCGATTGACTATCCAAAAGACAATCCCGACGGCCATATCCATCTACCAACTCACGGTGGAAGAACTATCTGCATGGGCACGCAAAAGAATTGACAAACATCGAAGGGCTTGGTTCTTGAGCGAGGACGATTCGTGCACGGGGGCAAATGCTGGGTGAATTGGAAAACAGTGTGTCGCCCCCAACCCCTAGGCAGGCCTCGGAGTCCTGCAACTGGACCACTTCGACCAATCACTGCGGCTCCGCTGGCTTTAGCACCAATGGAAAACGCCAGACAGACACTGGAACATGCGGCTCCTAATAAGTGAAATAGACAAAGCCTTGTTTAGAGCCTCCACGACAATATCACTAGGGGATGGAACCACGACGAACTTCTGGAAGGATGCCTGGTTACACCCTAAACCATTAAGGGAGGTCACGTCGGACATCTTTAGAATTGCAAACAGAAAGAACATAACAGTGAAGGAGGCACGTCATGATGGGAAATGTATTGCTGATCTAAGAAGAAGGTTAACAGTGACTCACGTAGTAGACTTTGTACACCTCTTCACACAGTTGGACAGGGTTGTCCTCACGCCAGAAATTCCAGACACCATTACCTGGAAGTGGATAGATGTCAGGGTCCCAGACCTCTGAATACGAGTCCTCTATGTATTCTGAACTAGTCCCATGATCAGTAGCTAGTTCACACAGTGGCAACATTGATAAAATCATATCCATACAATAAAATATCTAAGAAACAGACAAATTAATATTACTTAGTAGCAACGGACCTTATGGTCAAGGTTTACAGAGTTTGCCACACAGGGCTTAAGACAAAAGAGTAAACTTGCAGCGGAGTAAAACAAACTTGTAGTAGCCATCCGACATGCCCACAAGCAATCGAGTAGAGAACGCGACCTAGTTCGCATAGTCCTCAAAGTATTTCTCCTCATAGAACTCGGTGTTCCCTGGTTCTTTCTCAGTGACTGATCAATAATTGCGTAAAGCCGTGAGTATTTTAAAGTACTCAGCAAGTCGTAATAAAATGTATATAAATAGTATTCATGCAAGGCTTGAATAAGGATATATTTATGGCTATTTTGCAGAAAGCAGTATTGATAGTAAATATAGTAAATAGATTGAAAAACACTATTTAAAAGATTAAATACATAAGTAAACAAGTTCTTTAAAACAAGTAGTGAACCACCCATTCACTTCCCAACCAACTACTGGTGAACCACCCGTTTACTTCCCAACCAAACCACTGTTCCAACATTTTTGCGAAAATCTACCCCACGTGTGAAATCACCAGACATTGTCCATAACCGGGGACATGACTATTCGAATAGTTTTACAATCTGCAGAGGTTGTACAGCTTGACCCACAAGAGAAAATCAACTTATAATATCGGCCATGACACGCTTTCGTAGGCGTGCGACTAAGTGATTATCATAAAGCTTTTGCAAAGTTCTGTCTTAACCCAGTTCTGCTCGCTAAGGTTTCGCTTTCTTTGAACTAATCATCTGCCGAAAGCCCCCTCTTGTGCCATGTGAATCCATCCATATCCCGAAAATCGCACCACCCCGATAGAACCAAACTAATACATTACTAATTAATCAGCCAGACCCACCCCATCCTGGACATGTGGTTGTACGGTAAGGCTCAGATTAATGGCGCACAAAGTTAAGTCCTTAGTGATTACTCAGGCGAAACATCATCCCAAATATGCTATCCGCACCCCCCTTTACTACACGATCAATCACCTGAGTATGAAATCATTTTCATTCAACCCGGTCAAATGACATCCCTTGCCATGACACAACAAATTTTATCAAGAGTGGTTACCCCACAATTCTATATATCATTAAGTCAATTTATCAATTTCGAACATGTGATCAAGCTCATCGTGACTAAGCAAGACTAAGCATAATACGATATCCATGTTGGTAATAAAGTATGTCCAACTAAACTTAACCCAACCTATAGTGTCCAAGGGTATATGTCATTCATAATTATTCGGGGGGATGTTGTCAAATATGTATTTAACTATTCCCGAAAATAATTATTATAAAATTAGTAATACATGCTGATATAAACTAATATAATTTTATAAAAATGGGTACGACATGGTCAAAGGTCTACGACTTGCTTTTGTTGAAGGTTTGAATTGCTTCGGCAGACGGATCCAGAAAAGCTTCGGAAACGCCAGGATCTATACGCGTAAAAAGAGCTAAATAAATACAATGATGGGAGACGCATAAGGAAGGAGGCGGCTTGAGACACGTCGAGTGCTTGGCAGACCGAGGCATGGGCAGAACACGCATGGGATGGGCGCTCCGGCGCAAAACCTTGACACAGAGAGTCGAGCAGCATAGCCAAGCAGTCGGAGGGAGAAGAAAGAGAAAAAAAATCAAAAAATAAAATAAAATAAAAAAAAGCCATAGAACCTAAAAAAATTCGAATAAAATAATTTTATATTTAATTAAAGTTTGATCTAATCACTTAAAATATTTTTATTTTTAAAATTTTAATTTAAGCTTTAATTAATACAATAAAATTCAAATGATTTATTTTTTAAGATAATAAAACTTCAAAAAACTCTAAAAATTAGGATGTTACAACAGACTAAAGAGAACACTCAGCGAAATTGGCATACTTGGCCCAATTCATTGGTGCGATCGGCATACCCTATAAGCAGTTCATCTCTAGAAACCATGGACACTGAAAAATACAAAATCTTTGCATGCTTCTCCTTCGACAAAGATTGCCAACTTCTGATGTCCTATGCCTGAACGACCACTAGTGCCCGCTTTGCACCCATCAGCAAGAGAAGAGAGACAAAACCATTTGTTCACGATTTGTGCCTACTCTAAAAGAATTTGGACCTTAACGGCTTCGTGGGTACAAGGCAATAATCTAGAACTGTCGCACTGGAATCCTCATGAAAACCTATTCGAATGGTGGTCGTAGTTAGTGCAAGCCGAGTGACCGGCGAAAAGAAAAGGGCAAACCACCTTAATCATCCTGGTTCTGTGGCAAATTTATAAAGAAGGGAATAGGAGGATTTTCCGACAACACACAATCGATCCGGCCGGGGCGATGGCAATAATAAAAGAAGCAGCTCGTGCTCGGATCGTACGCTGTGCGACCAGTCTTGCGCTCTACTTACCGGAAGGAAGCATGCCGGATACTTTTTAATTGGTCTAACTACCAACCGAACTGGGCAGCTCATTCAGCACGCCAAGTGGCGGCTACCGGAGCAAATAGGTCCGCCGGCGATACCAGTGGGCATCCGGCACCGTCGACAGCACACGCCTATCCACCAGCCAACGGCACCAAGGTAGCTCTCTTACCAGAGTCGGTTGCAGGCCTTCGGAGCACGCTTACCAGGTGGGGCAGAGGAGACCGCAAGCTAGAACGAGGGAGAGAACCAAGACCGGAACGAGAGCGCTGGAACGAGCGCTGACAGAGACCGGCCCAATGCTCAGTGGAATACTCAAGAGGAGTCGGGAACAATCAGCAGTGGCTGTGCCATCTGTGAAGCGCCCTCTTCCCCGCTGGGCACGAAGAAAAGGGAGATGGCGACATTACACTGCAATCTGCGCTGCATTTTGCGCGGCCTCTCTAGCTTCAGTCCCTCCTCAACAGCCCCTGTGACTTGCTGGCTGTAGTCCATCAGGATCTTGCCGACAGGGAGTCAGAGTTCCTTCCCAGGGTTTTCTTTCTCTGGTTTTCGGTTTGGGTTTATCTATCCCCGCCCCGGCTGCCCGATCTCACCGAGCGGCCGGACGGACGTAGCTCCAGGAAGGCGCTAAAACTACGGCCTGTGAGACGGATGGCAACGGTGCACGGTTACCAAGAGCTGACGTAGGCCCGAGTGGGTCCTACCATAATTTTCTCGAGGCTCCGACTGTGAAACGTGGCCACGCGATGTACATCTTCCTGATGCTCCTCCTGTGAAACGTGGGCCCGAGTGGGTCTATCATATTTTTCTCAAGCTGACGTAGACCGGAGTGGGTCCTACCATATTTTTCTCGAAGCTCCTACTGTGAAACGTGGCCACGCGATGTACATCTTACTGATGCTTCTCGGAGGGAGCTTTGCCTGGCAAAATATCATTAAAAATGGGGCCCTGCTTCGGCTCGAATCTGCTTCGGCTCCGACGTACGGTGAAAAGACTCTTATCGTACAATCCGAATTCATGTAACATAAAAACATGTAACACCAAGAAATACCAGATACAACATTTTCTTCATCTTATTGTAACATATCAAACATTTATAGGCAACATTACCTCAAAATCTCATAATCAAGCAAACAAAACATTTTCAGAATCAAAACAACACAACTATTCTTAGAATCAAATACATAGACACATCTGGAGACATCAAACATTATAAAAAAAATGCAACATCTCGGAAATTTGTATGCAACATTTTTTCCAATGTATGCAACAAATTTTCCCCTTGTGTGCAACAAGTTTTTCCTGATTACAACACTACGGAGGCGCCCGAGGCTCATGGCCTTGAGGCAGTAGGGCAGAAGCGTGAGGCCGGGAAGAAGTCGTGGCGGCTTGGACCGAGCTAAAAGCAAGCCGGGTGTGGCCTTGTTGGGAGCAAATGGGGAGGCCAAGAGGCGGCGTCAGGTGTGGGGCCGAACCGAAGTGAAAGCGGAGAGGCGGTGGAGGCGGTGTCGGCAGCGTGGTGGCGAGGCTCATGCAGGAGATCTTGGTAGCCTTGGCGGCAAGACCGCATGATTGAAGCAATGGAAGAAGCGGCGTATCTTGCCGGCGAGTCGGCGAACGTGGGCATGGCGGCGACAAGGGGACGGCGGAGGCGGCAGGGTCAGCGAGAGCCTTCGGTCGGCGGCGGCGGGCCATGAACCCCTAAGCGGCGCAGCGGTTTGTGGGGAGAGAGAGGACTTGTGGCGTGTGAGGATGAGGATGGGGAGAAAGGGGAACGGAAAGAGCGAGGATAAGAGCTGGGAGAGGCGACGTGTGAGAAGAATGTGTGTGGCTGTGAGAGCGCCTGTGGGGGCAAGAGAGTGATGTGGCTAAGCGTTCGATGTATCGTCGCATGCCCTATAACGTTCCCTTAAAAATGAGGCCTCGCATTGTGCATCACCGCCGGTCGAGGCGAATCATTTTGGTAGAATCATAAGAAATCACATATCACGATATATATATCCTCTCCTTTTCTCTCCTTTTTATGACACTAGAGACCAGTAGCGACACAGGAAGCGTTTAGTGTTTTTTAAGATGTGGAGGTCACATCTAGTATTATCTGAGGATATGAATGTGTATCCATATAAAACATTCCAACATTTGAATATGTTTGCATGTAAAACTAATTATTTATTGACAAATAGTATTAGTAGTCTTATCTTAAGAGGCTGTTGATCTTCATTTGTACATACACTCAAAATCTTTAGATAAAATTGTCTAGATGTTCATGTAATGAAACACAAGTTTCTTGACCCGATGGAGGTGTGCGGAGAGCGGAGAATTAGCTCTCACTGTCTAGCTCACATTCTAAAATGTTGTTAAAGATAGTGAAACGTGTCTAGAGAAATTAAAAATAATGAATCTTCTCCTTTGCTTTTTATCTTTGTAATTGATGTTTTTTTTACTAATGTACCCATGGTGACCTTTTTTTGGGGAAGCTCGTAATTTATTCCTTAGATGTCTAACCGATCTTAGTAACAATAATTCACACATAAATATAGGTTAGTTCTTAAAAGAAATGAGAAGAAAGGAGAGGATAAATTTCTAAATTAGGTTATTATGAGTTCTAGCTAAACCTTATTACAAGGTAAACAAGGACGAAGAAGTGTTTTTTTTTTGAATGCCCGGGTTTTTCCCCATCCGATCCGCGTTAAAGAAGAAAGCACCCTAATCTCGCGAGGCACCACGAGAGCCAGCGCTCAAACCGTGATGGGCTGAGAGCCTATAGCTCCCCTCATTTTTGCCAACTGAGCCCCAGCTCAGTCATCAACAACCTCTACACCCACACACACACCCCCCCCCCCCCCACACTCACACCCATGCACGCACCCGTGAGACACCCAGGCGAGTCTCACACTCGAACCTGGGTGGGTTGGTTGGCCCCAGCCAACTCCAACCAAGTGAGCTAAGCTCTTAGAAACAACAATGACGTACAAGCCAGCCAATCTGAACATATAAAGCATGCTAATGAAATACTATTCCGATGCAGGAACCACATCATCATAGGCTAACACAAAGGAAAAGTGACAATAGTTGTCTCATGGAAGAAGTACTTCATTTCCTGTTTTCTCTTTCCTCTTTCCATACTATTCACAGGGAATTTCTCTTTTTTGTTTCTTCTAACATACATTGAGTTTGAACTTGAAATTTTAAAAGGTGGAACAAAACACCATCAACTACATCTACAATTTTTTTCAGAATTTTTTATGCTTGTTTGATACGCAAACAAAAAGTTTGTGCATATGTGCACCAAATACACTATGTGCACTAGATATGCACCCCATCTTACTGAAGCTTCTCGGAGGGAGCTTTGCTTGGCAAAATATCATTAAAAATGGGGCCCTGCTTCGGCTCGAATCTGCTTCGGCTCAGACTCGTACGGTGAAAAGACTCTTATCGTACAATCCGAATTCATGTAACATAAAAACATGTAACACCAAGAAATACCAGATACAACATTTTCTTCGTCTTATTGCAACATATCAAACACTTATAGGCAATATTACCTCAAAATCTCATAATCAAGCAAACAAAACATTTTCAGAATCAAAACAACACAACTATTCTTAGAATCAAATACACAGACACATCTGGAGATATCAAACATATAAAAAAAATACAACATCTCGGAAATTTGTATGCAACATTTTTTCCAATGTATGCAACAAATTTTCCCTTGTGTGCAACAAGTTTTTCCACAGTTACAACACTACGGAGGCGCTGAGGGCTCTCGGCCGCAGTGAGGAGGCAGGGCGAGGCGAGGAGGAGGGGAAGAAGTCGGTGGCGGCTTGGACCGGAGCTAAGGCAAGCCGGGGTGGCGCTTGTTGGGAAGCCGTGGGAGGCCAAGAGGCGGCGTCGGGTGGTGGGCCGAACCCAGGAGAGCGAGAAGCAGCAGTGAGGCGGTGTCGGCAGTGGTGGAGAGGCTCATGGGAGATCTTGGTATGGCGGCAGGCCGCAGTTGAAGCGGCGGAAGAGGCGGCGTATCTTGCGGGCAAGTCAGTGAGCGTGGGCATGGCGACGACAAAAGGACAGCGGAGGCGGCAGAAGTCAGCAGAGCCGCTTCGGGTCGGGCGGCAGACCATGAACCCCTAGGCGGCGACGGCGGTTTGTGGGGAGAGAGAGAGAGGACTTGTGGCGTGTGAGGATGAGGATGGGGAGAAAGGGGAACGGAAAGAGCGAGGATAAGAACTGGGAGAGGCGACGTGTGAGAAGAATGTGTGTGGCTGTGAGAGCGCCTGTGGGGGCAAGAGAGTGATGTGGCTAAACGTTCGATGTATCGTACGCATGCCCTATAACGTTTCCCTTAAAAATGAGGCCTACGCATTGTGCATCACCGCCAGGTCGAGACCGTCATTTTGGTAGAATCCGCAAGAAATCACATATACGGAGTATATATATCCTCTCCTTTTCTCTCCTTTTTATGACACTAGAGACCGGCGCGACCTGTAGGAAACGTTTAGTGTTTTTTTAAGATGTGGAGGTCACATCTAGTATTATACAGGATATGAATGTGTATCCATATAAAACATTCCAACATTTGAATATGTTTGCATGTAAAACTAATTATTTATTGACAAATAGTATTAGTAGTCTTATCTTAAGAGACTGTTGATCTTCATTTGTACATACACTCAAAATCTTTAGATAAAATTGTCTAGATGTTCATGTAATGAAACACAAGTTTGCAGCCAGTAGGTGTCTGGAGAGACGGAGAATTAGCTCTCACTGTCTAGCTCACATTCTAAAATGTTGTTAAAGATAGTGAAACGTGTCTAGAGAAATTAAAAATAATGAATCTTCTCCTTTGCTTTTTATCTTTGTAATTGATGTTTTTTTTACTAATGTACCCCACCAACTGACCTTTTTTTGGGGGGAAGCTCGTAATTTATTCCTTAGATGTCTAACCGATCTTGTAACAATAATTCACACATAAATATAGGTTAGTTCTTAAAAGAAATGAGAAGAAAGGAGAGGGATAAATTTCTAAATTAGGTTGGCCAACAGTTCTAGCTAAACCTTATTACAAGGTAAACAAGGACGAAGAAGTGTTTTTTTTTGAATGCCCGGGTTTTTCCCCATCCGATCCGCGTTAAAGAAGAAAGCACCCTAATCTCGCGAGGCACCACGAGAGCCAGCGCTCAAACCGTGATGAAATTTGAGCCTATAGCTCCCTCATTTTGCCAATCGAGCCCAGCTCGATCATCAACAACCTCTACACCCACACACACACCCCACCCCCTCCCCCCCCCCACACTCACACCCACACGCCTTTTAGTAGAGACACCAGGCGAGTCTCACACTCGAACCTGGGTGGGTTGGTTGGCCCCAGCCAACTCCAACCAAGTGAGCTAAGCTCTTAGAAACAACAATGACGTACAAGCCAGCCAATCTGAACATATAAAGCATGCTAATGAAATACTATTCCGATGCAGGAACCACATCATCATAGGCTAACACAAAGGAAAAGTGACAATAGTTGTCTCATGGAAGAAGTACTTCATTTCCTGTTTTCTCTTTCCTCTTTTCATACTATTCACAGGGAATTTCTCTTTTTTGTTTCTTCTAACATACATTGAGTTTGAACTTGAAATTTTAAAAGGTGGAACAAAACACCATCAACTACATCTACAATTTTTTTCAGAATTTTTTATGCTTGTTTGATACGCAAACAAAAAGTTTGTGCATATGTGCACCAAATACACTATGTGCACTAGATATGCACCCCATCTTACTGAAGCTTCTCGGAGGGAGCTTTGCTAGCAAAATATCATTAAAAATGGGGCCTGCTTGCTCGAATCGCTTGGCTCGGACTAAATGCGGTGAAAAGACTCTTATCGTACAATCCAATTCATGTAACATAAAACATGTAACACCAAGAAATACCAGATACAACATTTTCTTCGTCTTATTGCAACATATCAAACACTTATCGGCAATATTACCTCAAAATCTCATAATCAAGCAAACAAAACATTTTCAGAATCAAAACAACACAACTATTCTTAGAATCAAATACACAGACACATCTGGAGATATCAAACATATAAAAAAATACAACATCTCGGAAATTTGTATGCAACATTTTTTCCAATGTATGCAACAAATTTTCCCCTTGTGTGCAACAAGTTTTTTCCACGGTTACAACACTACGGAGGCGCCGAGGGCTCATGCCGTATGAGAGAGGCAGGCAGGGCGAGGCGTGAGGCCGGGGAAGAAGTCGGCGGCTTGGACGGAGCTAAAACAAGCCGGTGGTGGCTTGTTGGGAACCGTGGGGAGGCCAAGAGGCGGCGGGTCGGGTGGTGAGAAGCCGAAGCGAGGCGAGAGGCGGCAATGAGGCGGTGTCGGCAATGGTGGCGAGGCTCATGGGAGATCTTGGTATGGCCAGACATGATTGAGGCAGCGGAAGAGGCGGCGTATCTTGGGCGAGTCAGCGACGTGGGCATGGCGACGACAAGGGGGACGGCGGAGGCGGCAGGGGTGTGAGAGCCGCTCGGGTCGGCGGCGGCCGGGCCATGAACCCCTAGGCGGCGACGGCGGTTTGTGGGGAGAGAGAGAGAGGACTTGTGGCGTGTGAGGATGAGGATGGGGAGAAAGGGGAACGGAAAGAGCGAGGATAAGAACTGGGAGAGGCGACGTGTGAGAAGAATGTGTGTGGCTGTGAGAGCGCCTGTGGGGGCAAGAGAGTGATGTGGCTAAACGTTCGATGTATCGTACGCATGCCCTATAACGTTTCCCTTAAAAATGAGGCCTACGCATTGTGCATCACCGCTTGGTCGAGGCAAATCATTTTGGTAGAATCCGCAAGAAATCACATATACGGAGTATATATATCCTCTCCTTTTCTCTCCTTTTTATGACACTAGAGACCGGCGCGACCTGTAGGAAACGTTTAGTGTTTTTTTAAGATGTGGAGGTCACATCTAGTATTATACAGGATATGAATGTGTATCCATATAAAACATTCCAACATTTGAATATGTTTGCATGTAAAACTAATTATTTATTGACAAATAGTATTAGTAGTCTTATCTTAAGAGACTGTTGATCTTCATTTGTACATACACTCAAAATCTTTAGATAAAATTGTCTAGATGTTCATGTAATGAAACACAAGTTTGCAGCCAGTAGGTGTCTGGAGAGACGGAGAATTAGCTCTCACTGTCTAGCTCACATTCTAAAATGTTGTTAAAGATAGTGAAACGTGTCTAGAGAAATTAAAAATAATGAATCTTCTCCTTTGCTTTTTATCTTTGCAATTGATGTTTTTTTACTATTGTACCCCACCAACTGGCCTTTTTTTGGGGGGAAGCTCGTAATTTATTCCTTAGATGTCTAGCTTCTGATGCCGTAACAATAATTCACACATAAATATAGGTTAGTTCTTAAAAGAAATGAGAAGAAAGGAGAGGGATAAATTTCTAAATTAGGTTCGCCAACAGTTCTAGCTAAACCTTAGTACAAGGTAAACAAGGACGAAGAAGTGTTTTTTTTTAATGCCCGGATTTTTCCCCATTCGGTCCGCGTTAAAGAAGAAAGCACCATAATCTCGCGAGGCACCACGACGGACAGTAGCTCAAACCGTGTTGAGTGAGCCTATAGCTCCCCTCATTTTGCCAAGCGAGCCCAGCTCGGTCATCAACAACCTCTACACCCACACACACCCACCCCCCCACACACTCACGCCCATACTTTTAGTAAGACACCAGCGAGTCTCACACTCGAACACAGGTGGGTTGGTTTGACCAACTCCAACCAAGTGAGCTAAGCTCTTAGAAACAACAATGGCGTACAAACCGATAATCGAACATATAAAGCATGCTAATGAAATACTATTCCGATGCAGGAACCACATCATCATAGGCTAACACAAAGGAAAAGTGACAATAGTTGTCTCATGGAAGAAGTACTTCATTGAAGAACAATACTTTACCTTATGATGGAAATGGCTAAAAGCAAACATAGGAAAATTTTGAGTTAGAAGTTTTTTGTTAATGGAAAAATAGTCGTCCAATTTATGTAACTAGACGACAAGATGCATGGTGAAGGAACAAAAGGAGATGTGATGCCAACCTGAAGTATAAAGGAATGGTGAACTTTTCCTGGTGTAATGGATTTAATGACCATTTTTCTTGGAGCAATGAATGACCATGCAAAGCCCCATCTAGCTGTTTGACCTTGCACAAATTCAATAGTTTTCAGAACTGATGCCCCACCCCAGCCTCACGAACTTTTGAGACCAATAATTTTAGATTTGCTTTTCTGCCAACCATCGATGTAAACCACCTAAATAAAAATTTCAGAAACATCATGAATAACAAAAAAAAAATTAACATGTAGTCACCATAGTAGGATATGATTTGAATCACCTGAAAGAGTCCTTAAGAGAAACACTGTCTTTAATGATATGTGTTATAAAGGCCTACTCACCACCCGGGCAAACAATCTCTTCAGCAGTTCCACCACAAGAATTCTGTGGATTAAGACCAGCTTCCTCTATGATCTCAAAGACTGGTGGATTGCACATACAGAAATCAAATCTCTAGCTATCCTTCACAACATCCACAAAGATAGCTGGTTTTGACCTCACTACATCACCCACTGGCTCTAAAGCATTCTCCCTAACTGCTTCCATAATAACTGTTTCAGATTTGGAAGAATATGGCAGTTCATTTGCATTTCTGATCACAATTAGATCTGCTAGAGCCTAGATGTGGGTTGCTATGCACATTCTTCTTAGCCCATTCAAGAGCAACACCAGTCACATCTACAAACAAAAGGGTGTGCCAATTAAAAAAAGATAAAATTAAACATTTAAAGAAAAAAGGCAACTGAGAATACATATATCTCATTTAGCTAAGTAACTAAAGGAATGGACTAGAGGAACATAGCTCAGGATTTTGGCACAAGTTAAAGAGCACCATAAAATAAAGTAATAGTGTTATCCATGGATAATCGATACTAAGTGCATACCATGTCCACAATTATGCTACCAAGCTGGCCCTTCCCATGCTTTGACCTTTTTTTTTTGAAGCGATCATGTTTTAAAAAAGAGTACAGTAAGTTGAGCTCTACTATCCTCATATTTGAGGGCAAGAAATTTAATACTCTTGAATTGCCCAGGTGTTAAGTTTAGGAGGTTATAAAAAGACAATAAGCAATGCATGATAGTTCAAAGATGCAGTTGAGGTAAAGCAAATTTAAATAAATGATGCATACTCTTTCATAAAGAGGAAGTTGTCAGAGCAGTGAACCAACAGCCAGGTAGGTTCTCCTCCAATCCAATTCTGAGAGTCAGCTAGGTGTAAAACCAAAAATGTTAAAAAAAATAATAGCCTAACAGGACAATCTTTCAATGTAGATTTCCATTAGCTAGAGAACACAAGCATTACATACTACCGTGAGATGGGTTTTTAGAAGTGCTGAAACTATGTATTGAACGCCTACTTTCAGTACATACTTAACATGCAAGAAGGTATATACAAACACTCTAGATGAGATAAGTATACGTACTGATCTGTCAGCACTCAGAAACATAATCAGTCAACGAATCTAGTAACATATACACTAAATATGCAAGGAGTTATACGTAGACCTGACTGTACATAGTTATGCACTAAATCTTTATTTGGTGTTTTTTCTGGTGCACTTCAGGAAAAAAAATCCTCCTCAAAGCTAGAGCTAGTTGTCAGCAGACTTATAGAAATGTATCAATACACATGTTGTGACTTGTGACTAAACTCTGACTAAATTTCTCATCCAGTATGAACTGACTCTAGTTTGTGGCATCTCTGGTACTGTTGTACGAACATAATATTTATGCAGTAGTGATACACAATAAAAAAGGCATGCGACATCATTATCCAGCAAATATTGTTAAAAAGAACAAATGTGGTAGGAGAGCAATGACTTTCCATTGAGCCATTCCCTAGCTAGTTGGACTAAGACCTAACTCTCATAATAGAGGACTTGCAAAATTTCGGAAAGTTTCAATAGTTCAATGGAACATTGGCATCCATTGTTGGTTGAGACATGTCCGAGTTCCATAGCCTCTATATGATTGGTATTTGCTATAAACAGGAAGTTCCTCTCCAAGTAACTGCAGTTGCTAGCACTCAGGAACAATATAAATGCTCTACTGCAGGTCGCCCAACACATGGGATCTAGTTGTTTGGTTATGAAGCTAAAGGCTCCACTCAAAATAATTGTTTTTTTTTGTTAGATGTTTGAGTGATGTAATACAAAAAATAAGTTACTCGATTCAGGCACTAAAGATCTCGACATGTTCTAGAAGCTTTTACAAATTTGGAATCTGAAGAACCGGAACATGTGGAATAACATAAACCTCAGGATGAATAAATGATATACCTCACCATTAGGAAACACCCCCCAATAACCTTAGTTACATAATCTTTCTGCATAAAATCAGCTTCAATCTGCAGTAACAATACTCAAATAAGAAATGTGTAAATTTTTTTGGCAATGAGCAAGGTCTATGATGAGTATAGACTACAGATAGACATAATGAACAGAATAATATGTTGAACGCAGATAGCCAGATATGCATAATTAACAGGACGACAAAAAAAAGGTGAATGCCATCGCGGTGTGTAACAAAACTTGTTGCCTGAAACATCCAGCTCTATCAGCATTTTTTTTTGGCGAAAATAAGTAGGTCAGAAACTGACCGATCTAAATGATGCACTGCTGCCAAAATAATAATGGTAGTCAAGGAATTCTAGTATATATATAAATTGAGGTAAAACTTCAAACGTACAGGGAATAGAATAAACAGATAGTGAAAGTCAATATCCAGAGATGGCATAAATGAGTCTAAGGACACAAATTAGGGGGACCAATCCATGCTCAGGCTGCATAATGCCAACTCTGATATTCTGTGAGTGCATCCACGAGGATGAACCTACAAAAGGAAAACCACCTCAATTTTGTAAGAAACAATAAGTGACCTAAACCAAATATAGCTGAATCAGACACTGTTACAGTTGAATCTTTCTAAAAAAGGGCTTAAATCAGCATTGTAGCATTTCTGCAGTTATTGAGCTCTCAAAGGTGATGTTCATCTTGGGCAGTCAGAAACCTCACCAACTGAAATGTTCAAATAAACTTTTGATCCAACCAGATCTCACACTTCACCACACATTCATTAATTCAAACATGACTAACCTAAATTAATTTCATCTGACCGAAGGTCTTGAACCATTAGTTGTTAACTATGAGAATGTGCTATCCGATAACAACGTCAAAACTTACTCTATGATTGTCGAGATGTCGATCATAGCCCAAATAATCATCATGAGACAAAACTTTTAGGAGCAGCTCCTAGGAGAAAAAAATAAGTCCTGATAAGGAAGAGAAGTAACCTCATTTCATTCACCATCACCGGCATATTTTCTATGTAGTAGCCTCTCTACGTGCTCCAAGAATCTTACAATATGAGAAGTGCATCGTCCACCGTCTGCCCAATTCCCCTCTCGTTTCTGAAACAACTCTCAAACACAAACTATTTGGTAGAAAGAACAGCAACAAGCAGATAAGCAACCAATCAAGAAAGGAGAAAGGGGGCTGTGTGGCTAGCGGCGTTTACCTAGGTGCGGTAGAGGCGGTGTCCTCCTCGAACTAGTGTTTGATCTGATGGTCATTGCGGCGAAAGACGACACTGGACTTGCGAATGTATGTGACAAAGAGGAGGAACGACGCTCCTACCGCTGCCACCGTCACCACGAAAAAAGAGGGGGGAGAAGGAGGCAGAGGAGGGGAGGCGGCAAAGCAACCGCATGCTAGAGCGTGCGAAGGGCGGGGCCAAGGAGTGGCTGCTGGGTGGAGAGGGAGTGAAGGCGCCAGCAGGGGCGGAGGGATCGGGGGAGGTGGAAGAGCGGGAGGAGGCAACGAGGGAGTTGGAGGCGAGGGAGTGTCAAGAACTGAGTCTGCTGCATCAGAGTGAAGCCTGTAGAAGCAAAGAGTTGTTGCCGACTTCCACTTGTGAAGAGTTATCAGAAGGGAGAGTTTCGAAGGCGTTGGATCAGTTGTTATGAGGATCTAATGGAAGGCAAGCAATTAAGTAAACTCTGTAGCTTATTGGGAGTTAAGTACTATACTCATTTAGAGTTTCATCATTTTATAAGCAATTAGCTTAATGTAATCTCAGACTAGCAGTATATAAGCTAGCAGGAAGTTTGTTATGACATTATGCCAGATTTCTATTGCAAAAAGCAAACCCTATCGCCTCATCAATTATTCTTCTCTTTCGCATCTACTTTCCCCATTTCCTGTGGTTCTATTTTCTCTTGACAGCAAGGAATTTTGGAGCATTTCATGCTGATCTTGACATATTGGTATCAGAGCTACGATCTTGGCTTCAGATTCGATTTCGTGCAGCAAGAGCAAGGGTTGGGAAACTTGTTTCCTGTGAAATCCCGAAGCTTAAGCTGTTCTTAACAGATCTAAAGGTACTGTGGGAAGAAGGATAGATCAGCATCAGTTGGAGAAATTCTCTGTTTCTTTGGTAAAATCCCTGATCAGATCTTGGGATTGTTATGGCCAAGCATGGAAAGGACGATGTGGTTGAAGGAGGAAGCCAACCCTATGCTACCAAGATTGAGTTGGAAGAGGTTAGAAAAGGGGTGGAATTGATCCGAAAGGGGCAAGAGGAATACAATCAGCAGATGGAACAACATAACAAGCAAATGGAGCAGTTGACCCTAGCTATCAATGCTCTAGTGATTCAAGCAACTCAAAAGAGCACAGATGCAAAAGAACCATCAGATCGATTGTCAAGTTACAGAGGTAACTATGAAAACCAATTTTCACCTCCTATAGTTATGTCTTCTCCTGCTAGTATAGAGGGACCGAGTGGAATATCTATGCACATGGGTAGAATTTCAGCAAGCCCAGTGCAGAATAGCACAGCTTTGGGTACTGCTAAGATCACAGGAAATTTGAATGCAGAAGGATTAGGCACTTTTCCATTGTATCCTGTTTTGATGAGTACACAAGTTCCACCATTACTACCCCAGCCATTTGGACATGGAGGTCAAGGGTTTAACATGCAGTTTGGAAATATTCAATGTCCTTTACTAGCAACTGCAGGCTTACCTTCTTGGGCTATTAGAGTCACTAGCTCTCCCACACTTCATGATTATGCTCACTTGGAAATAGATGACTACAGTGGACATAGGGAAAGCAGGGAAAACCAGGACAATTATCACCACAGGTCCTTCTCCCGTGGTCCAAAACCTAACTTTCCAGAGTTCAATGGTGATAATGTTGATGCTTGGATCAAAAAGGCTAACAAGTACTTTGAGATAGCAAAAGTACCATCGAATCAAAGAGTGGAAATAGCAGTACTATATTTGGTAGAAAGAGCGAAAACATGGTGGGCTTGTTCTGGCATCCATCTGGACAATCTGACTTGGCACCAGTTTTGTTTGGCAATAGAAAAAAGATTTTCTGAGAAATCTGTATATGATGTAGTGTCATCATTTCATTCAGTAAAGCAATAATCATTGGTTACCAGCTATATTGATAAGTTTGAAGAAGCAATGATCTTAGTAAGAAGAGATAATCCTCATTTACCTGAAGAATATTATATCAGAAGCTTTGTAGCAGGGTTGAGAGATTATATCCAAAGCCATTCTCAATTGCAGAATCCCCAAAATCTTAGTGATGCTTATTCGGTGGCAAAGAGGTTGGAATAGTCCAATCCTTTTAGGAAGCAGCGGCCTAATATTGACAGGGATAATTTTAGAGGCAACCAGAATTGGTCAAACAACAGACATGCTAATACTCAAAGGGGGGTGGGCACTGAATTGAAGGGAATTCCAGTGAAGAATATGAGTGGAACTAGTAATACTAAGAATAAGGGCAAGTGTTTCCGGTGCAATGAGAAATGGTACCCAAGGCATAAGCAAGAATGCAAGATGAATCAACAAGTAAGGGCGATGGTGATCCAAGAGGAAGAAGAAAATGAGAAATACGTTGCTGGTGAAGAAGAATTAATGGGGCCTAAACCTGACACTAAGGGGGAAGAAGAACAGGAAGAGGAGGAAGGCCCATTTCAATTATCCACATGGAGTGCATGGTACCAGTTCAGGAAATCATACTTTCACTCTCTTACTTCAATTAGGCAAGGTTAAGGGAACTGCTTTGATAGATATTGGTAGTAGTGCCACTTTCATAGACACTAATTCAGCCCTAAAGGCAGGTTGTCAAATTCAGAACAACTTAGCAGTAAAGGTGGTAGTTGCTAATGGAGGAATGCTTTGGAGCAAGGCTCACTGTAAGGGCTGCAACTATACTATACAAGGTAGGGAATTCTCAGGCACATTCAAAATACTGGACCTTAAGGGATATGACTTCAACTTAGGAGCTGATTGGATATACTCACACAGCCCCATCAGCTTGAATCTCATAACTCGAGAGCTTAGTGTCACCTATTTGGGCCAAATCAGAGTGACATTCAAGGATGAGACTCTTCCCTCAAGTAATTTCTTTGTACTAGTTGAGAAGCTACAAAAGCTGACGAAGAAGGGTAGTGGGAGTAGTGGTGTATGTATGTGATACCCTTCAAGAGCAGGAAATGTCCACCAAAATCCTAGACAACATGGCAACCATACTGCAAAAATTTAATAGAGTCTTTGAGGACCTTAAGGAACTACCTCCTCGTAGAGGCTGTGATCATGCTATACCCTTGAGAAGTGAAGATAATTTGGTGAATCAAAGGCCCTATAGATCGCCATACCATCAAAAGAATGCTATGGAGGGTATAATTGAGCAGTTGCTAAACTAAAAAACTATAAGACCAAGTGTTAGCCCTTTTCAGTCACCTACTATTCTAGTTAAGAATAAGGATAGGACTTGGAGGATGTGTATTGATTATAGGTAGCTTAATGCTAACACAATAAAAAACAAATACCCCATTCCGGTTATAGAAGACTTGTTAGATGACTTGCATGGAGCATGTATTTTCTCAAAGATTGATTTGAAATCTGGGTACCACAAAGTAAGAATGAGAGATGAGGATGTAAAGAAAACTGCATTTAGCACCCACTTGGAGCATTATGAATTTATGGTAATACCATTTGGGTTAACCAATGCCCCTGCAACCTTCCAAGCATTGATGAATGAGATATTGGCTCCCTATTTGAGGAGGTTTGCACTAGTGTTCTTCGATGATATCTTGCGGTGGAAGAACATGAACAAGATATGACTAAGGTGCTGTCAGTCCTTGAAGAGCAAAAGCTGTTTGCTAAGAAGAGTAAGTGTGCCTTCGGATAGACACATATTGAGTATCTAGGCCACATCATTAGTGGAGAAGGTGTAGCTACTAACCTAGCTAAGATGTTGGCAGTGACCACTTGGCCCACACCAAAGAATGTTAGTCAGCTTAGGAGTTTTTTTGGGTCTGACAGGCTATTATAGAAGATTTATTCATAACTATGGATTGATATGCAAACCATTGTTTGAGTCTCTCAAGAAGAGTGGATTTGTGTGGCAAGAAGCTCAACAATCAGCATTCATCAAGTTGAAGGAGGTGATGACTAGAGCTCCTGTCTTAGCCTTGCCTGATCATAGTCAATCATTGATCTTAGAAGCTGGTGCAAGTGGACATGGTATTGGGGCAGTGTTGATGCAGAATCATAAACCAACTGCCTTTATGAGCAAAGCATTGGGACCTAGAGCCTCTGCTTTTTCAACATATGACAAAGAAGCTTTAGCCATTATTGAGGCAATCAAGAAATGGAAACACTATTTGATTGTATCAACATTGATAATTCGGACAGATCAACAAAGCTTAAAATATATCCAAGAACAGAAGCTAACTGAAGGAATTCAGCACAAATTACTAGTTAAATTATTGGGGTATAGTTATAAAGTAGAATGCAAAAGGGGAAGGGAGAATAGAGCTGCGGATGCTTTGTCCAGATGTATTGTCAAGGAGAGTCTGGAGCTATCTCTGCTGCTGTACCACTGTGGATCAAAGAAATCTTGCACTGCTATGAACAAGATGATTCATCTCAAGAGTTGATAGCTAAATTGACTATTGACCCACATGCTGAAAACAACTATACCTTGAATGGGGGTATCCTGAGATACAAGAACAAGGTAGTTGTAGGAGCTAACTCTGGGTTGAGGGCACAACTGATCATGTCCTGCCATGATTCATCCCTAGGGGGGCACTCAGGAGAAAGGGCTACTTATCAGAGAATGAAACTCTTATTCTATTGGAAGGGAATGAAACATGCTGTAAATCAGTTTGTAAAGGAATGTCCTACTTATCAGAAGAACAAGTCAGAGCATGCCCCATATCCAGGTCTTCTTCAGCCTCTTCTTGTTCCTGACAGAGCATGGACTCATATTTCAATGGATTTCATTAAAGGTTTACCAAAGTCTGAGGGAAAAGAGGTAATTCTTGTGGTAGTGGATAGATTCACTAAATATTCTCATTTCATCTCTATGAGCCATCCTTATTCAGTCCAACAGGTAGCGTAGAACTTCATAGATAATGTATACAAGTTGCATGGACTGCCTGTAATTATAGTTTCAGATCAAGATAGAATCTTCACTAGCAATCTGTGGCAAGAATTGTTCAAGGTGTTGGGAGTCAAATTAAGGTTTAGCACTGCGTATCACACCCCCCCCCAACCGATGGGCAAACAGAGAGAGTCAATCAGTGTTTAGAATGCTACTTAAGATGTATGACATTTGCTAGTCCTAGAAAATGGAAAGGTTGGTTGACACTAGCTAAGTGGTGGTATAACACTAGTTATCATACTAGTTTGGAAATGACTCCATTTCAAGCCCTCTATGGTTTTCCACCTCCCATGTTTACAGAGGTAATCTTACCAGATTCAGTAAATGAAGAGGTAAGGGGGCTGATGCAAAGAAGGCAGCTAGCAGCTCAAGTCATCAAGGAGAATTTGATTAAGGCTCAGGAAAGGATTAGTAAGTATGCTAACAAGAAAAGGAAGGAAAGCGAGTATGTGGAGGGAGATATGGTGTACTTGAAGATTCAACCATATCGACATACTTCTCTCAGTTTGCACCCATCTCTGAAATTGCATCCAAGATTTTATGGACCATTCCGTGTAATGGAGAAGATCGTAAAGGTGGCCTACAAACTGCTTCTGCCAAGTGGATGTCAACTGCACCCCCTTTTTCATGTTAGTCAACTGAAGAAACACCTAGGACCTAAGGCGATCCCACATCCTGAGCTGCCACTTATTGATAGTGAAGGAAACATCAAGGTGTATTCAGCAGCAGTATTGGAAAGGAGGATGGTGCCCCGAAACAACGAACCAATTGTGCAGTGGTTGACTCATTGGACTAATCTACCAAAGGAAGCCGCAACACGGGAATACGCGGATTTCATGTCGCGTATATTCCCAGATTTCCATTCTTGAGGCAAGAATGATCTGAAGAGGGAAGGAATTGTCAAGAACTGAGTCTGCTGCATCAGAGTGAAGCCTGTAGAAGCAAAGAGTTGTTGCTGACTTCCACTTGTGAAGCGTTATCAGAAGGGAGAGTTTCGAAGGTGTTGGATCAACTGTTATGAGGATCAAACGGAAGGCAAGCAATCCAGTAAACTCTGTAGCTCATTGGGCATTAAGTATTGTACTCATTTAGAGTTTCATCATTTTACAAGCAATTAGCTTAATGTAATCTCAGACTAGTAGTATATAAGCTAGCAGGGAGTTTGTTATGACATTATGTCAGATTTCTATTGTAAAAAGCAAACCCTATCGCCTCATCCCTTATTCTTCTCTTTCACATCTACTTTCCCCATTCCCTGTGGTTCTATTTTCTCTTAACAGCAAGGAATTTTGGAGCAGTTCATGCTGATCTTGATAGGGAGGGGAATGGGAGGGGAAGGTGGAGGGGACCAGGCGTGGGGAAGTCGGAGGATGGGAGGCGGGGGCCGTGGGGCGGGGAGGGAAGGTGGAGGGGGACGAGCACGTGGAACCAAAGAGGAGGGGGCGACGAGGCCGAAGCAACGGGTGCCGGGAGCGACAAAACCAAAGAAGAAGAGGAGCACTCTGCTAGCAGGGACGGCGCGAAGGAACGGCTGGCACGCAAAACAAAAAAAAAATAGACGACCGCGACGCAAGGAAGCACGTGATTCGACGGGGGAAAGAAATCGGGGCGACGTGGCGTAGCTGAGCTCACCCCAAAACCTCCTCCATTTACCCGGTAGGATTTTTATCCTGTTTAAACAAACTTTTTAAAGCTCTACTAGTTTATTTGGAGAGGTAACAGGAGTTAGAATAAACATCCACAAAGAATACTGCCATTCTCATCCGATGCCAATCTCTTGATCTTGATGACATACTTCAAGACTTCCTGATCATCAAGAAATATTTACCATGCACATACCTTGGTCTACTCTCTCGCTGAGCAAGCTCCGAAGAGTTCAGTTGCAGCCCTTGATAGACAAAGATCGAAGCTTGGTTATGGGGCGGGGACGATTCGTGCACGGGGGCAAATGCTGGGTGAATTGAAAAACAGTGTGTCGCCCCCAACCCCTAGGCGAGCTCAGAGTCCTACAACTGGACTACTTCAGCCGAGCTCTGCGGCTCCATTGGCTTTGGCACCAATGGAAAACGTCAGACAAGCACTGGAACAGGATGCGACTCCCAATAAGTGAAATAGACAAAGCCTTGTTTAGAGCCTCCACGACAATATCACTAAGAGATGGAACCAAGGAGAACTTCGGAAGGATGCCTAGTTACACCCCAAACCGTTAAGGGTGGTCACGCTGGACCTCTTTAGAATTGTGGCCAGAAAGAACATAACAGTGAAGGAGGCACTTCACGATGGGAAATGGATTGCCGATCGAAGAAGAAGGTTAACGGTGACTCACGTAGTGGACTTTGTACACCTCTTCACACAATTGGACGGGGTTGTCCTCATGCCAGAAATTCCAGACACCATTACCTAGAAGTGGGCAGACTCGGGAGAATACTTGACGAAATCGGCATACTTCGCCCAGTTCACCGGTCTGTGCGTTCGGTTAGGAGTTGGGACGCGTTAGAAACGGGGCAACCGAACCATGCGCGGCACGCGCACATGATGTATGTTAGCGCACGCAGCAGAGGGAGGGTTTCATCCACAATTTGTGCTTGGACGAGACGAGCGGCCGGTGGCTATTGTGTCGGTGTCGGCCATACCGCCGTCGTCAGACTACGATCGATATATATGGTACAATAGAAAAGATACGTACCTTTTAATGTTACTAGCGGTAGACCCGCGCGTTGCCGCGGGCGAAATAAAAATCGTATGTATGACGACGATTAGATTGGGAATGGTACAATATACATCTGTGTCGTCAAAGAATAGCTAAACCTTATATGGATCTGATAATCTGGCAGATTATTTTGAGAGACTCTACATGTACCTTGTGAGAAATCAAAATATGGAGCAATGAGGTAAAAGTAGCAATGTAGTAGAGAGTACATCAATAAGTATGTAAAGTATCTAAAGCTTTCAAAAGTCTGGAGCTAAGGGACTATAGAATCACGCAGCTCCTCTGGAATGAAATTGCTTTTTTTGTCGGTACTCTGTTTTTTTTTATGAATAACCATCTGTTAGAAACAAAAGAGAGAGCATCAGTGATTTTCTTTGAGATTAAGGAATTAACAGTGATTTTCTCAAAACAAGAATCAGTATACTGTATAGAGTGATAATTTGTATGTCGAGTCCAGGATTGTCAAGAATGATCATATCAACCGTTTTTATGTGCAGCAATATATCATCTTCCACCATTTTTAACTCAATATCTGAAGTGAAAAAAGCGATATCTATCTGATATACATGGTTTGGCTAGAGGTAATGTATACAATTCATATAAAAAGCTATAAAGCGAGTTATCACCCCAAAATAAGCTGCTGTAATAAGCAAAATGGGGAAAAAGTAGTTGATGTAGCACAACAATCTGAGAAGGAATGTTTGAGATATGTGAAAATCTCTAGAAATATATAATGCAAGGCATTTTGTAGTAAAGAGATACCTCTAGCCATCTGTAGTGTGTGACTCAATTGCTAAATCATGACTCGGTTTGCTGCTCAATGACCAAGCGGGAGCAAATAAGGAGAGGCTATTATTTGGTTTTCTTGCTTGAAAGGCGGCTTAAGAAACTCCGATTGCCCTCTCTCTTTGGAGGTGGTAATGTCAATTCCTTAGTCGTGACTTCTTCTACCGAGCAAGTGCAAAACAAAGAAGGAGCGATTACATTCTTATATCTTTTTTGTTACGTGTTGTATATAATATAAATTTGGTAATTTAAATGGCATTAACATTGGATTGACACGGAATTACGTTGTCAAACCTATGGAGATGGATTCAAGCATCTGTATCTGCATGTGAGAATGTTTTCATCGTGTGATGAGCACGATGTCGACATATGAGCATCCATCATTACAATTCTTTGAGGTAGTAGCATTGGTAGGAACTACTAAAGTAAATTTGGAGCAAGTACCTTCTTGTGGTGGTTTTGTTTAAGCTGTCTTTGTCCAAGCTGTTGAAGATGACCATTGTATTTACGGAAAAGCGAAGCGAGACAAACAAAAGTTATTACGAAATGGAGATGGTAATCTACCAAGCTGTAGAGGTGAGCTATTGGCAAAGTTTAGTGTACCTTTTTGAACAAGCTATTATTATTGATCTTGACATCAAGCTGTAATAGGTAGCTATTGCAGACCTATCATTCATGATTAGCTAAATAGTTCATTGGATCTAATCCTTTCTTGCTCTTAGAAGAAAAAGGAAACATTGCAATAACAACACATATATAAAAAAGGGCAAATTTCCTTTGGCAAAAGCATTTCCATTTCAGCAACTTGAAAAGAAATGAGAGCTTCAACATATCACTTTTAAGATCCACCCAATCTATGATTCTGATAATTTTCAAAGGATAAGCTGCAAATATAAGGAGCACTCGAAAAGGTGCAAATATAAAGCGATGTCTGATGCAAAAAACACTTATTCTAGTTTTATTGTACTATTCAAGCAAGAGATGAGGAAATATTACTGGAGGGCAATAGATGTGGGATTGTATACAATTCGGTACGTGTGAGGGTCACGGTAGGCCACGAAAAACCTCAGAACAATATCAATAACGAAGGCAATCTGGCCAGCTATATCCAAGAAGAACAGTGCCTAGGAGCCCTCTGAAGAAGCCAATTCCAAAGGCGTAAAGAAGGAACTATAAATTGCCCAAATGAGTATGAACACGGTCCATAACCGATACCACTGCGGCGACACCATCCAAAAATCACAGCTCGATGAAATTAGCACCCGATTAGCATAGTTTACTGCTGAAGCGATTGCAAAATATTCATTCTATGATTTGGTTAAAAGACATGGATAAGAAACAACATTCTCCGGGGCTCCAAGCTCATAAAACATTCCACCTTAGTTTACCAAAGTTGTTGATCAACAACCATACAATTTTGTTGCCTAGGAAAGCTCGAATTGATTGATGAGAAAGTAGCTAGCGCCATACATAGCCTTTGCTAATTAGGTCAAAAGAAGTAATTAGGCAAAATGGGCCCTCTGTTTAAGCATTCTTGCCACAATGAGAGTTTATCAATTGTCCGGTGAGTTCATCCACATCCCATCATGCACATGCACATGTCTCGAGGTGATGTGGCCGTGAGTGGGTTCCTCTTGTGCACCGATCTAATGGTACTATGTAAGGAAAAAAAGGGTCACTATGTATAGAATCTAGGTTAGGTATATACAAACCATACATGTCTATGTAATGTAAACCATAGAGAAAGGTAGAGGCTATGTTTTAAGGACCTCGGCCATATCTTTTCATAAGAACACCCACAAAGAGGATAGAGTCTTGGATTTTTACGCCCTTTTAAGTAAACATACTCATCATCAAAATCATTTGCCGCTGCCCCAAAAAGCAAGCTGTAGCACCGAACATATATAGCCGAGCTT
Organism: Phyllostachys edulis; assembly: GCA_036346405.1. Lineage (NCBI taxonomy): Eukaryota > Viridiplantae > Streptophyta > Magnoliopsida > Poales > Poaceae > Phyllostachys > Phyllostachys edulis. The sequence continues at coordinate 57,502,954 of CM070549.1, read as the reverse complement.
TCAGATCTTGTCATCACCAAGCACTAACCCCATAATCCCCTTGCACCAATAGTAGTATCATTCAACCATTTCATCATGAGCAAAGGAGGTGCAGGTGAGAGAGGAGGGGAGAATACCTCGGGCGAGGCTTCAAAGACACCACTACACCACCGATGTAAGCCCCATAGCCATATCCGGCACCCTTTGTTCATGCATAATCAACAAAACTCACATTAGAGCAATCATCAAAACTCAAACATAAAACCAAATTTGTAAAGGGAGTAGAGGAAGTGGTAAGATGGCCTTGTGGCCGCCGAGTCGAGCCGCCGTGATGAGGGCCAAATTGTAAATATTTCACAAGCTATAAAAGGAAATCGCACACTAGAAACTCATGGCGATGAATAAAATCCACGTTAGGAGATCGCAAGAAAAGGTTTTTACGATTGACTTTGCTATACCTAAATATCCTTTTCTTTTGGCATCCTCGGTGCCTCTTCTACAATGTAGCGAACAATTGCTCCACTTGAACTTTGTCTATAAAGCGCAATAATTAGAATAAACAAAAGTTTGTTATCAAATAATCTACCATGATCCCATAATTCAAATATCTTAAATTATAAATGTTGTTCACAAGCAAAGTATTTATTCTGGTGTGCACCCTTTCTCTTCTTGCCTTTGGCCCCATGTCCATAATACTTTCTTTGTTACGCAAATCATACATGAGATGAAAACACATATTGAACTATGGAAAATGAAAATAAAAGGAGGTAACAAGCTTGCCAACCTATATCTTGTGAAAGCATAGTGTGTAAAAGATCCCCCAATTGTTAGTGGCTACATATATTTGCTAGAAGAAAAACCTATGAGGAATGAACATGACCATGTTGATGGCGATAGTGAATTGTAAGTTTGAAGGAAAGCATCCATGTGGTTGACTAAAACAAGATTCAAGGTGATTACATAGCAGTCCACTTTAACCCAAGCTCTCAAGTGAGGTTTTTGCCCTGATTCACACCTATGATATCTTACTATCTTAGGGAGAGAAAGTGTGCATAGTGCGTGTTTGAAAGTAAGTACATATAGATGGTCACACTTAACCAAAAAGTTAAAACAATATCGTGAGACGTTCTAAGATCAACCCATATTAATCACAAACCAGGAAAAAACAACCACAAAGCAAAGGTGCTCTAGAAGAGAAACGGTACAAATTGATTAGGCGGGTGTTGGTGCTTTGCACTCTGGATTATTTCATCCTCATCAAGAAGGTCCTCCAACTTAAAATTTTCCTTGTCTAAAATAGTATCCACAGAAAGAAATAGCAAGGTGACCATTTAATAATAAAAATGTACCCTACACAAAATATAATCACCACAAGTGCAAGCACTCACCGCGATCTTGCGAGAGAGTCAGTGCGTGCCAAAACATCTTGCACAATGACAATTCCATCACTCCGTCGATATCAAGCACTCTCACAGATCTCGAGAAAACAAGCGGATTTAGAGCTCGATTTCCCTGCTGTGTGGTGATTCATGTTCGGACTTGAGACGAGACCTGCAATAGGTGATTGTGAGATGAAAGCAGAACAAAATTTCAATTGGTGAGGAAAATAAAACTTTGGTAACCTTCACAGACACCACCTCAACAGATATGCATTAAAAAACATCCCCAAATATCCGGTTCCAAATCCTCAAACAAGCGCACGAGAGCCAGCGATGAAGCGAAACGACCCACCATGATCTTCCGAATCACACAACTACTCTTCAAAGCGGAAAAGCGAAGGCAACAAACCAAATAATCCGGAACCAATCACATTAACATCGGAAAACAAGCACAAAAGCACATCAACTCAAACATATAGATATACCCTCATGGCGTGATGGCAGTGGCGTGGGGACCGAGTCGTCGGCGCTGGCCTCCGGCCGCGCCCATGAAAGGAGGCCAAAGGGAGGTGGGGTGGCGAACCAGCCAGCGTCGAGCACGGAGGGCGGGAGCAACCTGAGGCGTCTGGGCCTAAGCGGCGGCAGGAAGGGTCGGCCGGGTCGCGCTATGGACCGAGAGGAAGCAGCGCCATGAGAGGTGGCACCAGGGGGCTGGTGAGAGAGAGGCCGTGGGCTGCATGGAGCGGACCGAGGCGGCAGCGTTAAGCTGAAATGGGAGCAGGAGGCGGCGAGGAGGCGGCTAATTTGGAGCAGTGGAGGAGTCGGCGGCGGTGTGGTCTGGCGCGAGGGAGCCGAGCAGTGTTGTTAAAGCCGAGGCGGGAGGCTGGCGGCACGGCGGCGCCATGGGGCCGGACCAAGCGGAGAAGCGATCGGCGAAGGATAGCGGATAAGCGGCGGCTGGCGCCGTCTTGCGGAGAGGAGGCGCCAAGTAACTTAGCGCCATGGGAGAAATGGAGAAGAGATTGGAGGAGGAGAGTTCGGGGAGAAGATAAGGCAGCAGGCAGCTCGAAAACAACGACGAAGAAAACGCTGGAACGTCCAAACCCACCGACGAAGGAACGACGGAACCATCGAAGCAACCCGGAATCGGACGGCTGAAAGGCGACGTAGCAAAATCGAACGCTTGAGACGTGCAGAGGCGACGTGGCCGTTTAAGATGGAGCAAAGAGCGTCTCCGTTTATATATAAAGATTATTACTCCTAAACAAATGTGATTTTCCAGATTGTTCCCATGGTGAATGATTGGAATTACTCGTTGGATGTTACACGTTAATAAATCGGGCTGATTGGCTATTTGGATCTTCAGTGCTCGTTGGTCTGATCAATATCCGGTGGGCTCTAGTGTTAGTTTAACTTTGTCATGCCAACGTGTTGTTCGTCTTGTTTGTGCTTACGAGTCACGAGATAGGCCCCGCTAATGGAATGAGCTACATCAAGTAACCTTTCGTCTATATGGCTACCTCGCTACGAGTTGCACTATTTTTTCCCCCTTATCCTCGCTCATCTAATCCAATAGCTCCCTACCGACATGACTCATGAGATAGCATCGCGTTTGGAATGCATGAATTTCACAATAAATCATCCAATTCCAGTAGGAATCTAGATTTTTTCTGCGTTCAAATGGGGCTTAAAGAGGAACCTTCACAGCCATGTGTTGAGTCGAGAGCATCTGTGCTCTTTATTTTGTAAAATATATTTCATATGCTGAAAAAAATATTGTTGTTCAATGCCAATGTATAGTTGTCAATTTTGCCAGTTGCAGAAGGATTACCGTGCAACGTTAACCATTTCCTTACTGCTGTACATTGAGCAACCGATTTCTTAACCTGGCCTGGCCAGGAGGCCCAAGACCAACCATCTCCTATCCTAAACGGTTAAACCCCACCGGATAACACACCACCGTCCCAACACGCTCCCGTTTTCCTCACTCCAAGCACCGAAGCGGTAGAAAGAGAGGAATGACGTCCTTGGCGCAGCACGTCGCTGGGCTCGCGTGCCCGCCGCTCTCCGGCGGCGGCGCGTCGCGCCGCCCCGCGGGGCCGAGGAGGCCGTCGGCGCTGGTGTGCGGGACGTACGCTCTGACCAAGGAGGAGCGGGAGCGGGAGCGGATGCGCCAGCTGTTCGACGAGGCCTCCGAGCGCTGCCGCACCGCGCCCATGGAGGGTGTCGCCTTCTCCCCCGAGGACCTAGACTCCGCCGTCGAGTCCACCGACGTCGACACCGACATCGGCTCCCTCGTAATCCCCGCCCTCCTACCCGCTCTCTTGTTCTTGCTCGCTCGTTTGATGTGAAAACTGAAACAGATAGCAATTGGTGCGGAAAACAAGCTAATCCTTGTTAGAAATCAAATGCTAATGTGAGCAGTGCTCAAAATTTAGGTTATTGGTTTGCTTGCAAGTCACCAGCCTTACCTTCTGCTCAATTGGGTGTCACTAGTGGGAGAGTACGGCCACTATGGCTGCCACATTGTGGTCTCTAAGTTGTTTTAGATCGAAGGTTATCTTTTACTGAAAAGCAGCCAATTTTAGACTATTAGGGGCCGTTTGGATGAGGGGGATTTCTTTTGGGATTTTTTTTAGTCCCATCTTATGCTTACTTTGACTGTTATGTTTATCACGGTTCTCGTGTAATAAAATGCTACTCCCTTAGGGTCCAAAAGCATGTTCAATTGGCTGTCCTCACCGGTTTCCCGTCTCTGCCCTGTTCATAGTGGTAACTGGTATGGTGTAATCTAGGAATAACAGAGTCATGACTGATCTTTCATTACTTTTTGAAGTAAATTAGTGAAGTATTTCATTCTTACATCGAATGGAAAACAGTAAAAAATCACCCGGAGTTCAGCCACACCTTGGAGTAACTATCCGATTTGCTAACTCTAAACTCGATGGTATTTCAGTTACAGACTAATTGCTGCCTGTTTTTCTAAACCAGGTTCCCTCCAAACAGAGGTGCGTAGTGCATTAAGCGCATCCAACTTACTATTAAATTACCACAATTACAGTCAACAATCAGCTATACATCTATTATGTGTTACAAAAGCACATAGACACAAAAACTAAATTTGCTTAGCTTTATTTGCGTTACTCCTTTAACTCTTTCCTCTGGTATCAATGATTCTGCTGTTATCTCCTTTCGTCATATATCTGTCGTTGTTATTTGTGTTATGCACTACAATTTTTTTGTGGTATGCTGACTCTGCCTATCTCAAAAATGTTTTACGTGCTTATGGTCTGATCTCTACAGATTAAAGGAACAATATTCATGATCACTTCAAATGGTGCATATGTTGACATCCAATCAAAGTCTACTGCTTTCTTGCCTCTAGATGAGGCATGTCTTCTTGATATTGACAATGTACAGGAGGCAGGCATCCGTCCGGGTTTAGTCGAAGAGTTAATGATAATTGATGAGAACCCTGGTGATGAAACTTTGATTTTGAGTTTGCAAGCAATTCAGCAAGACCTTGCCTGGGAAAGGTGCAGGCAGCTTCAGGCAGAAGATGTTGTTATCACGGGCAAAGTGAGTAAAAAACTTGCAGAAGGAACTATTTCCGTGTTCTTCCTACTGCTCTCTACTACTCCTTAAATAAATTTCTGTTGTTGAACTCGTAAACCAAATGTTTGTTAAGGATTGCCCCCTGTTGCCCTTGTTTGTCTTGGACCGATCAGACCTTGCCCTCTTCAATTTCTACCTGACAAGAACAGCCATTGTCTTTTAGAAAAAAGAAAATCAGTGCAGTGGGAATTTATGGTGTATATCCACTTTGAATATTACATCCAGTGATATATCTATGTCCGTGCTGTTGTTAACTTGTTATGGTTCACTGATCAGGTAGTGAGATCAAATGCACGTGCCATAATAGCCAGATAATTCATGTCCTTATTGGATTGTTCTGATTTTGATAGTTTGTTCCTTCGCTATTACTAATGAACCCATGAAGTTTAGACCAGTCACTTTCTAAAAACATGACAACGGATAAGCGTTTCTCAACAGCTTACCTGACTGCTGTTATTGTGGTTTCTGCAAGTTCCTTTCTCCTTGTGCTGTCTACTTTACTGTTGATACATTGTATGTTCATCTGATGTCTCTTGAGATGCTCTGGTGCCATTTTTAGTTTTGTTGGGTGAATTTGTGTACAGTTTTAGTTTCTGCATCTTTATTCATGTGTTCATTTTGCAATGTTGCCCTGCAGGTAATTGGTGGAAACAAAGGAGGTGTGCTAGCTCTTGTGGAGGGCCTCAAGAGCTTTGTCCCATTTTCACAAGTTTCATCGGTCGGTTCTCAATCTTATTGCAAACTTTCTTACGTCCCATGGTTTTGGTGCATGGCATGAGCTGCCTTTCATCAGCCTAACATAGTTCAAAAGCTGATATAGGGATATTTGAATGTTTGGTCCTAGTTTGCTATGATTGAGTTTTCAATTGTTTCACCCTCAGACTAGATCACTATTTTACAAACTGTTGCTTGACGTTGATCAGAAATCAACTGCTGAAGAGCTGCTTGACAAAGAACTACCTCTGAAGTTTGTGGAAGTCGATGAGGAACAAGGCAGGCTTGTTCTCAGTAATCGCAAGGCAATGGCAGACAGTCAAGCTCAACTTGGTATTGGTTCAGTTGTCTTGGGAACTGTTGAGAGCCTAAAACCTTATGGTGCCTTTATCGACATCGGTGGAATCAATGGGCTTCTCCATGTCAGCCAAATTAGTCATGATCGTGTTGCTGATATCTCCACCGTTCTGCAACCCGGAGATACCCTCAAGGTATTGCCATCTTGATACTTGCGAATTTTGCTATTCCTACAGTTTCTATAGCTAAGGCCAGAGCATCCATATGTTATTAGGTTATGATACTAAGCCATGACCGTGAAAGAGGCCGGGTTAGCCTTTCTACAAAAAAGCTTGAGCCAACACCTGGTGACATGATTCGCAATCCGAAGCTTGTTTTTGAGAAGGTAAGTATCGAAAACAGTATTTGTCCATCTGAATATGCTGTAGCAAACAAACTGACACACTGGTGTTCAAATTAGGCTGATGAGATGGCTCAGATATTCAGGCAGAGAATTGCTCAAGCAGAGGCAATGGCTCGTGCTGATATGTTAAGATTCCAGCCAGAGGTACTGCTATCATCATTTTGTGAATACTGCAGTGTCAAAATGCAATTTATCTAACTTTATTTTTAAGTCACTTGAGTAACATACAGCTGGATTAATTAGTTGTCTTCCTATGTCACCTCTTCACAGAGTGGATTGACCCTCAGTTCAGATGGCATCATAGGGCCATTGTCGTCAGACACACCTTCAGAGGACTTAGCTTCGAGAGAAGGACAATCCACGGATGAATAGATTCAATAGGAAGAGTGCATTTGATTTGAAAGATGTGATGGTAGTTCATCTTCCCATTTTTCCGGGAGCGAAGGCATGACGAAGACCTATTGTATTCAGATCATTTTCCCTCTTCAATATGTGCTTCTTGTATCAATGTGTATGAAATGTAAGGTACTGAACACGCTGAAAATTAATGCAAGTTACTTCCCTTTTGTAAAGCTATCCAATTCTCGCAGAAAAGGGTGTGCTCCACCCTTAGGCCCAAGTGCAGTTTGACTCAGGTTATATTTTCTATTTCATACAGTATTCAAGATGGGACAAAGCGTTCTGAATTAGGCGTTCTTCTTTTACTCAAAATGAAGAGCAAACAAAGGAGAAATTTGACAAGTAAGGCCAGTTTGAGGGTGAAAGTAACATGCGCGTCAACAGCAAAATAGTATACGAAAGCCAGCGTTACAAACCAAATTTGCTGTTACATTTTGATTTAGCTGATGGTCACATAAAACTTTACAGGTAAAAAAAAGGGTCTAAAACTTGTTTGAATTGGCTACAACCGCCGTAACACATTGTCATCCCAGGTGAACATAAAAGAGCAATGCTGTTTCACCAAAAGAGTGCCGAAAAGTAGAGAGAGGACCAAAGTCTACCTACCACTTTTGTACCTTCGCAGGTTGACAATGGATAAACCTTTTTTTTATCAAGGAGTTGTGCCTGGAGCAGCTGCTCTCCCTCATGGCCACAGGAAAAAAAGCTGTTAAAACTGTTTTTAAATCGTTTGCTTGTGTGCTCCCCTTGCCCTTTTGTTCAAACATATCAAGCTGCCAAACCTCCCAAGTTTCACTGATAGCGCCCTCCACTATTTTTACATACCAAACATCAAATGGTTTTTTAGTCTTAAAAAAAAACATCAAATGGTTTTTTCTTCTCCCTGCAGTTAGCCTGAGAGCATGCATGCATGTCAACTCTGCTTAATTAGTTTTCTTCAAAAAAGGCCTCACAATCTGCTACTGCGTTCATTGATTTATCGGGTTTGATCAACTTGGATTACGCTCAATCACGCGTACCGAACAATCTAAGCATCTGCAGGAAGGATGGCCCGGGGATGGAGCTACCAAACTAAGATAGCATTTATGCAGAGTAGCTAGTGTCAGTCCCTTTCCAATGCGCATTTTTCTGAACCCTTGTACCCACCACAAATCCAGTTTTCAGTACTTGAAGTGCTTTCCCCCCGGTATGGTATCTTCAGGTGGACCTACTGTTCATGCACATCGGTCGATCGCCCGCCGATGCGTCGTCGATCAGTCTCCGCGCATACTCGCCGTGAGTGGGAATAGGAATTTTGGGAGATAAGCCTTCCCCTCCTCCGCGTGCAACTTGCACCGCAAGAAGAAGTTGACGACGCGCGCAGAACATGCAGAAAGCAATGGAGCTCTCTGCGTCGCAATGTAGCTCAAGCTACGCACATCGATCAGCATAAAACGTACCGGCCTGTGTGTGTGCGCGAAGTTGTTCTCCCTTGGCCATGTCGACCATAGCCCCTTCAGGGCTCGTCATTAGAGGTGGATATCGAGCCACATAGTTATTTTACCGAGTTTTTCTCAAAATTAATATAGTTTGATTTAGTATCATTTTATTTATAGTTTGAAAGTATTTTTAGAATCGAGCTAACGAGCCTAGCCGAGTCAAAGTGAAATCCAATTTCATTCGAAATTAACTCATTTCAATGTTTAACCAAATAACGAGTCTAATTGAAGCAATTTTGAATCGAACCAATGAGCCTAACTAGCCTAATTGAAGCAATTTTGAACCAAACCATTTCCACCCCTAGTCGTCACTAGCTATAGCTATGTGTTGTTTGACCACAGGTAGGCGTAGCCTGGCCCTGGATATAGCTCACTGATGCTGCTTGCTTAATAATTAGCATTTGACAGATGGTGAGTACATTTACCTGCAGCATGTAGCTGAAGAGGATTAGGTCTCATGGCATAACATGACACACCAATACACCATCGATCCGTCACCATGGACAGGCATAAGCATATACACGTACAGGTAGCGATACAGTCTATGCAAGTAATTAATCACACTCAACACTTCTGAGTTGTTCTTTCCTCCATTTCAGCATGCATATATGCTTATAGATTACTAGTTCAAAAAGGCAGGCGGTAGGACGCAGCAGTCGAGCTGCCGAATTCTACAGCGCGGAAACCGGGGCACCTAGACAAATACGTGTTGAGCCTGAATTAAAGAAGACGTACAAGTCCACGAGCTGCAAGAATTTCTTTTCAGTTTTTTTGTCACCTTTTGAACTCAAATGTCAAACAACATACGCACGCAGTACTACCGACGGTCGCCGTCGATGGCTTAATTTCTGCCCCCACTAATCGATACAGATCGCGATAGAGGTAGATATACACATTCGCACACGGCACACCCTGCCACATTTCGGCCGGAGATGAGCACCACGATCGAGGCCGGCCGGCCGGTCAATTCCTCGGTATATATATAACTGTATTAATTGGTGGTGGTACCGCGGTAGAAGCAAGAACTTACGTACGTACACACAAGCCACGCACGCACGCACGTAGATAGATAGAGATAGATAGGTAGCTAAGATAGGTAGGTTGATAACGAGCTCGATGATCACGACGGCGTACGTACGTCGACAGCAGTTGTACACACATGGAGAGCAGTAGCAGCAGCTAGCAATTTGCAATTTGCTTGCTGCGTGCCGCCTTTATATCTACAGTCTTACTATTTTGAAGTCGTCTAAAGTTATCTTGGTGTGACCTTTAGATTTGTGTAGAGATTTATGTTTAAAAAAATTTCAGCTACCTTACAAATAGATGGTCCTCATATCTAACTCGTTGATTTCACGGACCGGACGCCGCACCGCCGGGTCGACTGGCTTTCTCGATCACGACACGGCCAGCGAGCAATCTATCGTACGTTCGTGCGATCTGCAGCGTACGACGTCGCGCAACACGGCCGGGCCGGCCACGCGCCTAGGCTGGCTACGTGAGAGCACGCACGCCGCGCGTCCAAGTTGCAGCAGCGCGCGGCGCAGGAAAGTTCGGCCCGGTCCTGGGCAATCTGCTCGCAAGATTCGACGAGTAGTATCAACCAGCAGCAGCGCAGCGCGCTAGCTAGTGCTCGCAGTAGTGCACGGCGCACGAGAGTGACACGAGCAAACGCAGAACACGGTGTCCGTGCGTGCGTTCGTGCTTGCACTTTGGCTACCATTACATCCAAATTAAACGGCTTATAGCCATAGGCAATAGTGCTAGCAGCTAGCCACCATAGCAGTAGGAGTAGCTTGTGGAATACTAGTAATCGTGATAGCTCCTGCCATGCCTAGGGCATAGTGATAGTGGTGGTGCAGCAAGATATGGGCAGGAGGAGGTGCCCGGTCCCTTTTTTACCCCGGAAAGCGGTGTGAGTGATGCGTACGTGCACTGGAGCGGCAGCCGGGGCATGCAGGAGGCCCAAACGGTCACGCCTGCCTGCGCTTTCTTGTAGGTAGAAGAAACGACAGCGGCAAGCACGACGACACACGAACGTCTGTCTTATCCGAGTGGATGGCTAAGTCCGGCTTGATCCATTGCCTGCCAAGGCCGGCCCGGCAGAGCATGCAGTGCCAATGTGCTATGTATCATTCATTTGCCCTTTTCCATCCTCTTCTTTTCTCTGATGTTTATTCCAATTCCCCTTTCCTTGATCTTTATGCGGATCGATCAATCAGTGGCTGGCTCGCTTTTTAGTAGGTAGATAGACAGGTCCCCTGTTTCATCTGCTCGAATTGGGCCGGCGTCTTTGCGCTTCTGGCTGGTGCGTGCGCGTGTGCCCGCGATGAACTCTAATCATCGATCGTTGAGTGACGGCAACCCGAATGCGGATTAGCGGCTGGCCGGAGCGAGGTACTAGCTAGTGTTCAGTTGCCCGTCTTCGATCCTACTGTGTGGCCACTTGAGATATTTTTTTTACATGTTGCCACGACGATAAAGGGGCGCGTATTGGGTAGGAACTATTCGTAAAGTGCGAATTGAAATATCTAAATTAGTGATCGTAACTGTTTGATACGCACAATAAAAATATCGCATTTGTTGGATCAAGTAACACTAGCAATGCTAGTGGTGTGTGATTATTGAAATGGTGATCGATCATCCTCTTCCATGCATGCAATTAGACAGTTGAAGATCATATCGGTTTGCATTATCTCACTTTACGGCTAATTGCCGTGTAATGTATTCCCTATGCATATAACTGATGGGGTGCTTTCTTAAGACAGTGTCCTAATGGATTTTGGTTTACATTTGTTTTCAGGCTACACCGTGGGCACTAGCGTAACAGATGATAAACCTCCTACTCGCAATATTAACAGTTTAATTGAACCCGGCGCACAACTCGATCTCAGCCATAATGTTGGATCCACAGTACAAGAATCTAATGCACAACTTTACCATTTATTAAGGGCCGGTTTGGATTACAGGATTCACGGAGAAATTTTGGAAGATTTGTACAGGATTCCTATGAAAATTCTGCATTCAAAATGAGCCATAGAGGGGAATGGTGTTTTTGCTTCGATCGGGTTGGAGAAAGTAATCTAATGCTGCCATCCCGCCCCTCTCCCTGATAATCTAACTGCTTCTATCGCCTATCAGTGATTGTTAATCACCGGCCAGTTCTGGTAGCTTGTTGTATGCACTGTCGAGTTTGACCACCATGATGCTCGAAATAAGGCCATCAGTCAAAGCATCACCACACTATACCTTTCTAGACCTCCAACCCACTAATTAACAAAGCTGCGATTAATGTCGTACTATATTTTTCTAGTCTACATTCTAGAATTTTTTACCTTCTTCCATATACTTTAAAGCATATGGACGTCAGAAGTATGTGTAGTCAAACTGATGTATCAACTCAGTTTTGTCTTAGAGTCCAAATAAAACAAAATTTGTTTCGAGTCAAATCAATTATAACGACCCCCTTCTACATATATTCAACATTTGACCCTTCTAGTATGTTGTTCATGGTACACCTGGTTTATTCTAAGTCAAAAAGGAGAGATGGTATGTTCGCAGGCTACTATAGAGCGCAATGAGCTGGGACACACCGCGATCCAAGCCGTCTGCTAGGCTGTTGATTGGCTCGTATCAATATGTCAAATATGAGTTTACACCAGATACATCCCAGGATCAATTGCCACAATGTCTTGTAGTGCTACATTATCGTGATCTGAAACACAGTCCTGTGAGGGACTGCTGTCAAGATATCACTTTATCGGAGACTCCGTGCACTATCGCAGGACATCGTAGCGCATATAGTAGCTTTTCGCAATTGTAGTCTGTACTAAATCCAGAGAGAGAATGAGAGATGCAGAAACGACTGTTGGTACATACTTCATAGCCGAGTCGATTTAGGGCCCGTTTGGTTAGAGGTAGCAAGTTGAACCGAATGGTTCGGTACAAGAAACGAGGTGATTCAACCGTTTGGTGGGAGGTATCGTACCAAACCATCCTGGACCAAACCATTCATATTCGGCGAATATTCTTCTTTGATGCTGCATCGGCCCGTTCGAAAAATTCAGACGAACCACGGCGTTCACTCTCGCTCCTCCTCTCGTCTTCCTTAGTGGGCTCAACCCACACACAACACCTTTACTATGTTCATGCATGAACCATAAGCAACAACATCAAAAAAAAAAATCAAATCAAAATCAATAGAACAAAAAAGCCAGAGGGAAGCCGGGTGCGGACGAGTGGCCGAGTAGGGGCGGCTAACGACCGGAGGCCATGCCGACCGGGCGCAGCGCAGGAACGGGTCGTAGGTGGGAAGGCAGCGGTCCAAGGCACGTGGGCCGGGCGCGACCAAGAGGAGCAGGCGGGCAGGCCACGGAGGCTGAGGAGGAGAAGCAGCGAGGGGGCGGCGGCATGGCGCCATGGGCCGAGCCAGGGAGGCGGCGCCATGGGTTCTGTTGGCCAAGATGAAGCACCATGAGGAGCCAATATCAGAGAGATAAATGGGGGGAGGTGAGAGTAGAGAAGAAGCAAAAGGATGGTGGCCTGGTGCTTTGCCGTGGGGAGGAGCGCCATGGGGAGGGAGTGCCATGGGGAGCCCCGAGCCAGAGGAGGAGCGCCGTGAAGAGCCTCAGCAAGAACCAGTGGAGAAGAAAGAGAATGAGAAAGAAGAAAGGGGGATTCAGTGAAAAGAGAGAGAGAGAGAAGATTGGGTGAAAGGGGATTAGAGTAGGGGATTATAAAATTTTGGGTATCATCTCATACAACCAACCAAATACAATCTCGTACCATCCCATTCCATCAACCAAACAGACTGCTTGAACGATCTCATTCAGGACAATCCCATTCAGAACGATCCTATCCATACCATTCAATCATATTCCACCAATCAAACATACCCTTAGTCTAAACTGAGTCTTGTTTCAACTGTTCTAAGCACGTCGGGCATGCGTACCAATCACTAGCAATTGCACAACCGAAATTGGGAATTTTCAGGCTAGCTGTTCCTTTTCATCTAGAAAGATATTTAATTCTCTCAGCTTGACTTTTGTATGCAAGAGAATTAGAGAAACTATGGCTGTCACACAGGTGTCCTCATATTTAACAGATTGTGCAGGGAATGGAACAGTAGAAAGTATAGAAGAAAACAAAAGGTTTTTTGGCAGCTATTCCCAGCTATATAGCCCTCTTTTTCCATGCGGCAATTTTGTTTGTACCTGAGGTTTCAATGTTCAACTGCATACGGTTGAGAGGACCGAATACGCGCCTAAAACTGTTGTTACTGTTACACACAAGTTTCTTCATTTTTTCCTGCAGAGTAATGGATGCGCCATATTACTGTTCTTGTTCTATGGAAGTTACTACATGATACTATTACTATTAGGGGTATATCTAGTTCAAACCTCTGTTTGACCAGACTAATATATATGCAACTATATATACCCACTTTCTATCCAGATGGTCCAGTCATGAGTGGTATTTTCAAACAAATTAAAGGCGGGTGATCGATCCGATTAACTTTTTTTTTCTACATTACTAATAATTCAGAAACAGTTAATCTCGCCAAAATCTTCTAGAAGCCCATATATGCATGCTCCCAACATATCCTTATTATTCTAGACACATTACATACACAAACACTCCTTCAAACACCTCAATTTGCCCATAAAACAAACGCATCATGATCAAGCGAACTAAAGTGTCATTTTTTGGGGGTAGTAGCATGCATCATCAGCTGGCACCTAACTCCCCACCCAAAAGGTCAACACATCGTCCTGTACCAATGCTCACTTGAGTCCCACGTGCAGTCCTAACCATTTGTCTCCATGAATAAAAGCTTCTAACTCGGATCAATTAATTTTGACCCTCTCGCACATTTGGATGATCGCTCGCGTTTGACTAGAGGTCGCTTGCAGTTTAGAAATTCTGACGCCACACATCCACCCGGGTCAGGTCCAAGGTGTGGGGCCCACATCCAGTCCAAAAGCTACGTCAGGTCGGTACGTGCCAAGGACGATATTAAACTACGGTTAAGTTGTGCATGACTCTACCTAGTAAAGCTATCCTTTGTGTACAAACGCACAAATCCACGGAGCAGACGAGATCTTGCTGGACGCACCCCCTACTGACAGACAGGTTTATGCGTTTTCCGCCCCCCCCCCCCACCAATCCAAATCCCCCGCCTGCACCTTCGTCCCATCCTTAGCCTGAGCTCCATCGCCTCCAAATCCCCCGCGAGCTCCCTCATCTCAAGCTAGGGTTAGAGGGTGGCCACCGCCACCGCCGCCGCGTCGCATCCCCTCCCCAGCGTCGTGCCACCCCCGCCGCTGTGCTGAGCCGCCACCGCTGCTTCTCCCCTGAGCCTCTGCTGTGCACCGCCCCCTACGCCTCCCCCTGCACCGCCTGCCAGACGCCTTCCCCTGTGCATCATTGGTTGCTACCAAGCCCTCAACCGAGGAAAGCAATAGCAGCCATACTAGCTTCTTGAGATGAATTCGTCTCTGGAGCATTTGAAGGACCATTCAAGTTTGCTGTGAAGCCACTGATGAAGCCCACATACCTTCTGGAGATGAATGGCTTCTAGATATCTTGAATTCTTCCTAGGTATCTAGCTTGTTGGTGCTACATGTTTTGTGTTGTATGAATGATCCAAATGTATGGCTTCTACCAAAAACCGTCTGTGATACGTAGGCCATCATAGACGGTTATATGTTCTAACCGTCTGTGATGATCTCTTCTCTATAAAATCTCCAAGTAGTGACACAAATGTAATATATTTGTCAGACGCAAACAATGCATACATCACTGTCGGGACCCCAAAATACATCTTAGGAACCCTCTGTGTATACTGAACTAGTCCCAGATCAGTAGCTAGCTCACATAGGAAACAGTGATGAAATACCATCTATTTATTCGATTTAACTAAAAAGATCTCAGAATACAAATAATAATAATAACTGTACCTTATGGTCAACGTTTAATTAACTTGCCACGCAGGACTAAAGAAACAAATAAACTCTTGCAGCGGAACAAAACTTCTTCAAAAGGCCAATCAACATGCCCATAAGCAATCGAGTGAAGAACACATCCTAATCCGCAAAACCTTCATAGTCCTCCTTCTGGAAGAACTCTTGAGCAGCTTAATATTCTTCAACTGATTCAACAAAGGCATAAGCCGTGAGTACATAAAGCACTCAGCAAGCCGTAGCGAAATGTATGCAAATAGTATTCATGCACGGCCTGACAAATGTTAGCTGTATGGTTCTTTTGCAAAAAAAAACAACATTTACGATAAATACGGTAAGTAGATTTAAATACGCAGTTGAAAACAATAATAAATAACTAAACAGTTTATTTGAAACAACCAGTGAACTTCCCATTCACTTCCCAACTAAACCAAACCAATGATAAGTGAATCCACTATTCACAAATCGACACAAACCACCAAGTGAATTACCTGTTCACCAAATAAACATTATATTCATCAAGTGAACATCTCATTCACACTCCGACTCATTTTAGAAGAAACTCTATCTCTTGTGTGAAATCCCTAGACATGTCCATAACCGAGGACGCGGCTATTCAAATAGATCAATTAACACTCTGTAAAGGTAGTACACTTTACCCACAAGATATCATCAGTGTAGCGATCACCAATCATAATAAAACCTTTCAGAGGTTTCATCTCAACAATTGACTCTCCTGTTGTATCTACAGCCACCCAAAACCTCATCGTGGTTGACGTACAATGTTGGACCTGGAGACGGTGAAAATGCTGCCCATAGATGTGACCTTAGAAAAGGATACACACCTCCACCCAAATACTAACTAAGATGTCAAAAGCCAAACCTCAACAACCTACTAGGTTAGGCCCGTCTCATACCAGGCATGTGGTTGTACGAAAAGGCCCAGTTCAATGACGCACAAGATTAAGTCCTTAACGAGCTACTCAGGCAAGAATACCACAAACCCACATCGTGTAGAAACACCACCACTATCCACCAACCACTCGCCTGAGTGAAAACAGTTTTGTTTAACCAAGACCAATGACACACCCAATCATGGTACACAAATTTTAACAAGAGTGGCTCACCACCACGATTCCATATTCCATTAAGTCAAGATTAATCATTTTGACATAAGTGATGATGAACCCATCGTAACTAAGCTGATCTAAGCATATGTACGATACCCATGTTGGTGATAAATATGCCCAACTAAATTTATCCAGGCTAGGGTGACAAAGGATGCATGGCATTCAATTAATCAAAAGAGGCATAATGACAACAGGTAATAACTAATCCCAAAACGATTTATATAAAGATAGCATGCAATTGTATAAAACAATATACTTTTGAAATCATAGGTTCAATATGATCAAAGGACTATGGCTTGCCTTGGAATAAATCTTGAGATTGATCTTGATCTTGGTATGCTCCTCCTTGCTCAAAGCTTCCCAAAGTATCAACGTCTAATCGCAAACAAGGCAAATAAACTAAATAAATAAATAACAGAGGCAAGACAAACTCCAAAAATTAAATAAAAATCTCAGATAAATAGATCTTAAATTTAGATGAATTTAGGTATTTGAATGGACTGAATCGGAGTTCGGATGCAAAAGATATGGGCTTTGGAAGTTGAAACCCTAAAGAAATATCCTAATTTGGATTTATGGATTATCCCGAAATACTTTTCTATTGAAAAATCGAATAATGACATAACACTGACGTCAGCACCGAATTTCAGCAATAAAAATAAATCCGGAAAACCCTTAGTGAGACTGACAGTGGGCCCTCGGTCTATAGACCAAGTCCACTCAAGAGTTCATGAGTCTATAGGTGTATAGCTCACGGAATAGTGGCTTTGACCAGTGGGAACCACATGGCAGAGAAAGGGCTCATGGTAAACCAAGCTCACCCAAGATCGGATCTGAGTTTTGGAGCTCTAGTTGACACGTCTGCGCACACGTGGCACTGAAGCGATGCCACGAGGGCGACACGGAGGCGAAGGATCTGAGGTGGCTGCACACGTGGAGGCCACAGCATCTGGTGACGTCATCTCACCGGTGACGCCTTCGGGCTCCGATGACAACGGCACAAGGCGGCGATTCAACGGCAGCGGACACACGCATTGCACAGAGCACGATAATGCGCACGCAAGGGTACCAGAACTAGCTTGAGAGAACGACAGTGATGGCCGGAAGCGTCGATGAAGCGGTGGAGCAGATTCGGCTTTTGTCGGATTTGGCTTCTGGTGGCGCTCCGGCGGCGAGGAACGGTGCACGAGGTTGCGGCTGCGACGGGGAAGACGGTGGCGTAGTCCACGAGAGCGGAGCACCAACGGCGGTGATGGAATTTGAAGATTGGGGTCGCGGCACAAAAACCCTAAAACTCCAAATTGCAGTGGCGCTGAGGCTTTAGGAGAGGAACGAGGTGGGGATTCAGGATGAGAGGGCGAAGGCGAACCTCGGGGTCCTATTTATAGGGTGAGAGCGTGGCCGAGAGGCATATGGGCAGTGGAGTCCATCTCGGAGCTGACGCGATAAAAAGGGGATTCGCCTGCGATTCGGGGGAGATAAGGATCCAAGTTGGTTGCGGGGAGATAAGGGATTTGAATGCCAAGATCGGCGCGGGATTTGCGGGTCGATTCGGCTGTTGTCGGACAGAGCTTCTAGAAGCTCTCATGGCGGATGCGAGCGGGACTCCATGAGGTTGAAGACGACACGGGAATGACGAAGGTGCGGAGCCCACTGGCAGCGAGTGCGAAGACGCGCGCGCGAGCGATGATGTCGATCCGAGCGTCCAACTTCGATCGAAGCAACGATGGACGGTAAGGCGGCCAAGCGGCGCCGACGCGAAGGGCCCGGGGGCATGGTGGAGTTAAGTGAAGAACGAAATGGGCCGAACGAAAGGAAATTCGGCCCAACGAAATTATGAGATTTTCTAATAGCTTTTCTTTTTAATAAATTACCAGAAAATCCAATTAGCAAAAGAAAATAGCAAATGAACTTAGAAAAATTCCAGATAAATCTAGAAAATATATCCAAGCTCATAGAATCCAAATAAAATAATTTTGATAATAGTTGATGTTAACATTAATCACATTAACTTGTTTTGAGCTCTGAAAATTCTAATTAAGCTTTTAACTTTAGTAGGAAAAATTCAAATGGTTATTTTTCTTTTAAAACTTTAAAATAGACCAAAATTTTTGGGATGTTATAATCACCAAATCATGAGATAATTTGCCTTAATAGTACCCAGAAAAACTAACTGAGTGGCATTTGACGAGTAAATACGTCACAACAACCATCATGGACTGTTATATAATTCGTCACATGGAAATAGAATCAAACTCGTTTACTTCCATCTCTGTCCCTGACTCTAACTCTGACAACTGACAAGGCAAAACAGATATTCAAACCCAAATTTTAACATCCTGCTCACAAGGAGCACAAAGGCAAGCAAACCCTAAAATCCAGCCATATGCTATAATATAAGCTAAGAGATGCTGGCAGTAACAATAGCAAATCGAGCTTCAAGCACATCAAGTCGCGAAAATAAAACTAAAACTTTCAGCAGAGCATCCACTTGTGAGTCATAATATTGACTTAAGATATTTGGTTCAGAAGTACTGACCACAACAGTTTTTTCCCACGAAACCTTAACCAGCTAAACATGTTCACAAACTCCATCTCTGACTTCAAAATACTTACAACCATTACAACATATAAAAGCAGAGTATTGCAAGGTACGATAAAATCTAAGCATCAAGAGATCAGGACCTCAATGCTTCTCTACTCAAAAGCCCATTGGTTCTCCCTGCGAATCTCCTCTTCCTCCTTAGGGGTGAAGTCGTTCTTGATGTTGAAGGTCTTGCGGATCTCCTCATGAGTCTTTCCCTTGATCATGTCAGCAACAGTCTGGCAAGTAAGGTCCAGCAAAAGAGGGTGTCAAAAACACCAGTTACAATGGCTAAAGCACATAAATAGACCATATTCCCCTAAAAAACGAAGTACATTCACATGGGAAGTGCAGCTTCCCCAAAAGCTAATATCAGTAAATGAGACAACAAAAGAAAGTAATTATTTTGCTAAAGGAATATATGATTGTTCTTTCTGTGGCTTAAAAGTATATCGTACGTGCATATGTTTGGAGGTAATAATTCAACACACATTGATGCACTATATTTCATCTGGCTACGAATTAGTAATCACTACGTGAGTATATGCCAGAGCCAATGGAGAATAATAATGATGTGTACATAAACAAACAACAAAGTTAGCCACAAAAGTAATCTATAAAATATTCAAAACCTTAATTTGCATAACTAGCATCATACATTTAAGCCATCTCTAATATATTGTAGTTGTATAATACAGTGCAATATAAACAAAAATAACATGTATTAGCCAAAATGAGGGCACCACAACAGGCATCGCGGAGATGGCAACAGGGGCAGCGACGGCGATGGAGGCCGCTGGCTCTACAGCCGCTGCTGTGGCAGAGGCGGCGGAGGTGTCACCGCGAGTGTCAACACGTCCTAAGGCGCTAAGGCAGCGAATAAAATGAGCATTTTAGCAGCACATGCTCTTCTCCCATGTAGCATTCATCCCTCTTGCAAGTTTCAACATATAGATTGTTATAAATGTAATATATACAAATTGTATTCCAATTAATTGAGTAAATACGAATTGAGTGACATACCTTATTGACTCTCTTCTCTTCTCTTCAACAACAAGGTACATGAATAATGAGCAACATAAGTCCACAATAACAATTAAGTGAATCCGAGAATTAAATATGAGCAACATAACAAATTAACAAGCACGCCATATTTTCATCCCAGATCATTAGACTTCGCATTCTATTTTGGATCGGTCTTTGGATCATACTCAGTTTCGGAGGATGCAATACTTGCACTTGCACTTGCCATTTTTTTTGCTTCTGCATTAGAGAGATAAGAGAAGTAATAATCGATAGTAGCAAAGATTCAAAGACAGAGGAAGCAGTAGATTGACCATCGATGAGTTCAAAGACAAGAGCAGACTAGCACTTCAGCACATAAAGCAATCAACGCCACATGCCCTCTTGGCAAGGCGACGGTGAAGCGACATGCTGCCGACCGCCTTACCGCCTAGCGACGCTTAGGAGATGCCTTAACAAGCATGCACAACACATAATCAAACCTCAGATATAAGTAAAATGAATAGGGAAGGCGAAGAGCTAGGGTTAGGGTTTAGGGGCGGTAGAGGCTTACGAGCTTGAGCTGGAGGAGGTTGGCGCCCCCAGTCGTGAGCGGCGGGGTTGACGGAGCCGCCTAGGTCACGGCGGACGTAGCGTAGGCGGCGGCCCGGTTGAAGAGGGAGCCGGCCGGGGAGGAGGGAGCCGCCGTGCTGACCATCGCCGCCAGATGCGAAGGGGTAGGGGAAGTGCAGAGGTAGATGCGCACGGGTGAGGAGGATGCAAACGGGTGAGGGCAAACCCTAGAGTCTAAATATAAATAGGTACTAGGCTACATCACAGACGGTTCTAAAGTAGATCCGTCTATGATAAAGAACATCACAGACGGTTCCAATAAACAATCGTCTGTGATGAAGGTACATCACAAACGGTTCTAAAGTAGAACCGTCTGTGATAAATACTTTGCACATATAGAGGCAGTGCACGGGTTCTCCGTGCACTGCCTCTATATGCGCAATTAATTACTAAAATGAGTTGCCTAGTAATAAACAGACGATAAAAAAGATCATATCCTTTTTACATCACATACGATAAAAAAAAAGGATCAACGATCCTATTTTAGCCTTCAAATCTTCGTTAGCCTTCTCATCGGCTTCAGTGGTGGTAGGATCAGCGACTGTCAGATCAAATGCCTCCACCTGTGACCTTTCACGCTCGATTCACGCTTGTAGCCGTTCGGACTTCGTAACCAAGCCACATATAGCCCAGAGGCCATCAACCCTGGTCTCCTCCATCTTGGCGAGGTTGACTCGCTCTCCTGTAATTCAGATGTCGCCCTCGACTCTCCGGGCTGCATCCTCCGTGCGGACCAAGTAGTTCCATAGGACGATATCCACAATGAGGTTTACTCGCCGGATGCCGGAGACCCTCGCATTGGTCCGTCGGAGGAGGAGCTCCAGTCAACAAATAATGGTCGCTATAGTCTTCGATAGATCAGAGGGCCTACAACGGATGACATTATGAACTGAAGGCTTGTCCGTAGCTTGGGCCACGTTGCGACCAAAGAGGTGCGAGTACACAAGCACAATGTAGGCCAATACATCCAGCACGAGAGGGGAAGCCATTTGGAGTTTGTGGAGAAAGGGGATCAAGGAGGTTCATGAGAAATCCCTTTCAGAAGGGGATGTCTATTTATAAAACAAGTACTAAAGCCGAAGCGAGAGATGAAGAGATACTTTGGGAGCCATAGCAACATTGGTGCGATTGTGAGACGAACAGACACATCGCGCAGGAAATGAAGGAACATATCACAGACAGTTCAGACCAAAAACCGTCTATGATACAAAATTATCACAGACGGTTCTATTTACAAACTGTCTGTGATAATTACGTATCACAGATGGTTCCCTTTGGAACCGTCTGTGATAAGTACAATACAGACGGTTCCAAAGGAACCGTCTGTAATGAGGCGTACAGTATAGCTTGTTTTGTAGTAGTGGCCGAACCATACCACCATCACTTCAAGCCTTCAACTATTAAGCATAAGTGCATAATGATCACAACTATCACGAGAGTACACGACATAATATCCTAGTAGTCTAGTACACTTCAATTTTGACACGACACAAGTTCAATATAAGTGCTAAATTCATACATATTACATATGTTCAATAACCGACACCACACAAGTTCAACATAGTTACATAAGCGATAAATTCATACATAAGTTCGACAACCAACAAACCACAAGTTCAACATAATTCATACATAAGTTTCACAACCGACGAGCGACACAAGTTCAACATAAGTGATAAATCATAAGTCCATAATTGCAACCTCAAAGGATGATCTCTGTCTTCCTAACATAAGTACAACCTCATAACTTCACTGGCTTACATGCTTACATCTACAGCCTGCGTGCTATAGCTTGTCATCACTAGCCATTTCTTCTTCCTACAATTTTGCAATGCCAATTAATGTCTCAAACTAAGTTAGAAGCACATTTGCAACAAAAAGATCAACTAGGTAGCTAAGCTCAGGCCATAGAACTAGCTCCAAGATTGAAAGGCAGAAAGGAAGCAAGGAAGTAAAGGAGGGAGATGTGCCAAGGCAATCAATATGTACAATATATTAGTATTACTAAAGAAGAGTGCAATACATGTGTCATCATATTAGCAACAAGAGTCTCAACAAGCTTGAGATCACCAATGATAGATGCAACCCTATTCTTAGAATCTATTTTTTTAAAAAGAAAGCTACCTTAGTAAATAATACAAACTTCTACATTAGTAAATAATACAAACTTCTTTTACACTAAAAGCTAACAAACTATTTAAGTTATCACCTTTTCTGGACACAGCTATCCAATCTTTGGTACAGATAAATGCTTCTACCATATCGGGTTCTAGGCGACTGCGAAATAGATCAATGACACGGCCACCAGCACTAAACGCAGATTATAATGCTCTTCTTCTGTTCTTTGCATCAAGCTCACCATCCTCTAGTGCATTCTCTCCTTCTGCAACTGCAACATTAGCATTTGTACCTTGCTCTTGCGTGCCACTACCAATGGGTGCCTCTTCAGTTGACACTGCCCCCCTCTCTTCAATTGAAGGTGCGGGTGCTGCAGATGATGCAGCCACACCCACACTATGACTTACACTTGAACTTGCACGTCCACATACCATCACAAATGATTTTCTCGTCCTAGTTCCTATCAAGTATAAAGAATCGATCAAACCAATTGAAAGGGAACAAGAAGAATAAATCACCATCGGAAATCAAGAACAAATTGCATATATGCTGCTAGTGCTAGAGGACTAACCGGAAGGAGTTGGGGCAGCAGACGACAGATCTCGGAGGTGTTGGCACACGGAGGCAGCAAGCCACAGCGAACACCTCAGACGGCTGGGAGGTGTGCGTGGTGGCGGTAGACGACGGCTCTCAGCAGGCCGTGGGTCTCGACGACGTCGGCAGGCCACGACGAAGACCCGGCGGTGGGGGGCGGGGGCGGGGGCGGCTCCCGGTGGTTGGGGGCGGAGGTGGAGGCGAGGTGTGTCGTGTGCGTTGTGGTGGTGTGTCCAGTGGGTGTGGGTGGGTGGCTCTGGTTACCTGGTTAATTAGGTTAGGGATTAAGTTGGGCTGGCTGGGCTAAGGAGTAAGGAGTACTGAGTAGGTTAGTTGATTATCGAATATCCGCTTGGATATTTATCCTGCTTACCGATGCTATTCGGTCGGATATAAGCTCTTCCGATTTCTCTACCGGATCTGAGACTAACTATCTGGTATTCCTGAATTCGGTACCGATCGGATTTGGTCTGGATTACCCGACCCGTTTGCGGACTAGGGGGATATTTGGCATGTTCAATAAAGAAACGTTCATACACACAGCAGCCGGCCGGCCTCCCTCCGGCGAGCTGCGAGTGCTCACGCGTTCGACGAGGGCGTGATCGTCGTTGTCCGTCTGATGCACGCGCGCGCACCATGAGAATAGTGCGCTTCTAGAACGCATAGACTTGTTCTTCGCGCGCTTAATTAGTTGTTGCTTAATCACTCATCAAAACATAATCAAGGGAAGGGGGCAGACAGCCATTAATTCGCAAATGTAAGGCAGCTAGAATTAATAAAGGAGAAAAGGCGTACTAAGCAGCAGATGAACTACTGGTTAATGGCTCTGCATGTCGTGGCAAGTATTAGCTAGCATAAAAAAAATTAATATAGCATCTATTAATAATAATCTAATACTCCCTCTGTTCTTAAATACATGACGTTTGACCAAGCGTGCAGTCAAACTTATATAACTTTGACCATTACTTTTCATATAAATTTGTTAGTAAAAAATTACAAAATTATTATATTATGAAAATATTTATCATGACAAATCTAATGATACTATTCACTCATGATCAATCTAAATAGTTTTTCATATATTATTAGTAAAAGTTAGATAAATTTGATTGCACGCTTGGTCAAACGCCGTATATTTAAAAACGGAGGGAGCAGTAGCTAGATGAGGTGCTCGTGATGGGGGATCGGGTAGGTTGGTAAAAACTACTGTATACGAGTCTTGCTGTGTTCCATCGACGTCGACTCCTAAATATCCATATGCATGTGCATCGTTGGTATTTGGTAGGAGGATGGGAGGCAAATATCTGGTTACTTTCTTGCATGCATGAACGGCTGTAATTGTCAGCTATGCAGCCAGCTGAGCGATCATGAAGATTGACGTACGTCGTGTGGATAAGTGAGCTTTAACTTGGTGATATCCTTTTCCTATGGCATGGCTACGAGGCTCTCTGATCCATTTTAATTCACCAGGTTAGGGGAAACCCACATTTGCACACCTATAGGCATAATAAGAAAATCAACTCTTGCGGTAATGATGTTTACAAGAATTCCATTGCAGTGTAATGATGCAAGTCATGGTGCATCGTCTAAATTGTTCCTCACTAACTAGCAGCCGGGTTTTGTGTGCAAATATCTGTCATATTCAGCTAGAAATTAACTGATGAATACATATGTACATCTTCGTTCGGTTGTGCATGTATTCTTCTTGATAATCTCAACTAAATTAAAGAGTTCATCAAAGATTTCTTTAGGGAAGACCTTTGTAATCCTTTGTCACTATGCTAATAGCCACACCCCTCTGATTCAAGTATTCTATTGTGCAGAGTTGTCATCACGTCTCTATATATTCTCACGTACATATCGATCGTTGTTCATGCATGCAATTTTGTAATGGACGGTCATGATGGACCCTCCTGGCACAGAAATATGTCCCAATTGGGTTTCTTTGATCATATACTTGCAGCATAAGAACTGTCCAGTACTTTCTAAGTTTGCCGCAATTAGTAGACCTTTCTGTTAGGCAATATATTTGCCATGTCATGTAATCTGGACTAACTATATTTAGGAGGATATGCATAGCATGTAATCCGGCTATTTATGGCTAGGATCAGAAGGGATTTCATCCCATGTAATCATTGTATATGTGCTATATATACAAGAGAAAAGGAAGGAACTGATTGTGGCTTCTATTCCAAAACTCTTTCATGGTATCAAATTGCGTTCGTTCCTGACCGCATCGCTTCCGCGCCCTCCTACGCCTCAGCCATCTTCTCCGGCCGGCCGCGCCTCCCACCCCCTGCCACTGACTGCCATGGGTGACGCCAAGGGCATAAACCCCACTCTTCTCGCCCATGATGACAAGGGCGCCACCCCCAATCCTCTCGCCCATCTTTGGGCTCAGGCGGTTGCCATTCAAAACATCAAGACTTTGATTCCGATCACCCTAGAACTCATGGCGTCGAACTATGCCAAGTGGCGCACCTTCTTCATGGTGGCCATTGACAAGTTCGTCCTCGTCGACCATGTCATGAAGGCGATCCCACCTGCCAACGAGGAATGGAGCCGCCTTGACTCCACCGTGCTCCATTGGCTCTACGGCTCTATCTCCCATGAGATCCTTGACATGGTGATGGTAGCGATCACAACAGCCTACGTCATGTGGACACGCATCGAGGAACTCTTCCGAGACAACCAGAAGGCCCGTGCTCTCTACCTCGGCCAGCAGTTCGGCAACTTGGTGCAAAGGTGACCGATCTGTGTCGGATTACTGTCACAAGCTCAAGACCCTCGCCAATGCCCTTAGCGATGTTGGGTCCCCTGTCACCGACGAAACCTTGGTACTCAACACAATCAAGGGACTAAATCTGAGGTTTGACAACGTGGCCACCCTCATGCCATTGTTGACCCCCTTCCCGAGCTTCATCCAGACTCGCAACCTCCTCCTTCTTCAGGAGTTAAAACCCACCAATGGTGGCATTGAATCCTCCTCCTCGGCCACTACCTTCTACACCAACAACAAAGGCTGCGGCAATGGCAGACATAACACCGACTGGCGCGCCGGTGTTGCTCCGTCTGACGCCACTTGCTACCAAGGCGGGCAGTATGACCATGGTGGTGGTAACACCGGCTACGGCCATGGTGGCCACAACGGTGGCAACGGAGGGGGCCAACAGTGGCCCTCGATCTACAATCCCTAGACAGGGGCCATCCACATGTGGCCCACATCCGGCTCTGGCAATCCCGCCAGCGTGCTCGGCCCGCGCCCGGGGATGATGGCATCTCGCCCTCCTACACATGGCTTCATGGCCATGCCCCAACCACCCCTGGCCCACTTCTAGTACCCAGGGTACGCCATGCCGCCAGGCTCCTACCCGTTAGGCGTGCCACAGGGCGGTCTCTCACCGTCCGCTTCGCCGAGTACGCCATCCTAGGACTCATCTGCGCTCGTCAACCACTTCAACACCATGACTCTCCAGTCACCTACCACGGACTGGTACATAGACAAGGGTGCCACGTCACATATGTCTGCCGATACTGGTAATCTCCAGTCCCTCTCTTCTCGCTCTCCTTTTCGGCATATCGTTGTCGGTGACGGTTCTACTCTTCCCATTACCCATTCCGGTCATGCTACCCTTCCATCTTTTTTCCTAATCGTCCTCTCCATTTACGCCATGTCTTAGTCACCCCTCGCGTAATAAAAAAAACCTTGTCTCTATTCGTCAATTCACATATGATAATAATTGTTCTGTCGAATTTGACCCTCATGGCTTTTCTGTGAAGGATCTTCCAACCAAGAGCGAGATTCTTAGGTGAAGTAGCACAGGCGACCTCTACCCATTCTTCTGCCCTCCTCCATCGCCTCGTGCCCTTGCCACCTCCACCGACACATCCATCCTTTGGCATTGATGACTTGGACACCTCGGTCACGATGCTCTCTGTCGCCTCGCGCACTCATCAACTATTCCATGTCATAAAGAAATAAAAGACAACATTGTGTGTCATGCTTGTCAACTAGGGCGCCATGTTTAGTTGCCATTTCTACTTCACTTAGCCGTACTACTCGTCCATTTAAACTTGTTCATTGTAATCTTTGGACCTCTCCCATTGAGAGCGTTTCGGGAAATAAATATTTTCTAGTGATTTTTTGATGATTACACACATTTTCTTTGGACATTCCCTTTACAACTAAAATCTGATGTGTTTAACACGATCTCCTCTTTCCGCGCACTAGTTGCCACTCAGTTCACCACCACGTTGCAAGCCATACAATGTGACAATGGTCGCGAATTCAATAACAATATGCTTCATACCCTAGCAGCTGCGCATGGCATCCATGTCCGTTTTTTGTGTCCATACACCTCTCCACAAAATGGCAAAGCCGAGCATATCATTTATACCGTCAATGACATCGTTCGCACACTTCTTTTTCAGGCATGCATGCCTCCTAAGTTTTGGGCGGAAGCCTTACATGCCGCCACATACCTTCTCAACAGACTCCCCACCAAAACTATTTCGGCACCATGCCCCTTCTTTTCTCTTTTTCAAAAAGAACCATCCTATTCCCACTTGCGCATCTTCGGTTGTTTGTGCTACCCCAACACAGTTGCAACCATGCCACACAAACTTGCTCCTCGATCTGTTGCTTGTGTGTTCCTTGGTTACTCGTCCAATCACAAGGGATATCGTTGCATGGATCTCTCATCCTGTCGCCTCATCATTTCCCGTCATGTCATTTTTTATGAGTCCACATTTCCTTTTGTTCAAACAAATCTATCACCTGCAGAAATTCATGATCTCCTACCACATTGTGATTCTCCTGCCCCTACCAAACTTTCCACCTGCCATGGCAGCTCCCCTCCCTACCGCGTCCGCTCCTGCGCCTGCCACGGCAGCCCCAACTTCTCCACCTGTCATGGCAGCACCCGCCCCTGCTGTGTCAACTCCCGCTCCTTCTGTAGTAGCTCTCATCCCTACCACAACACATCCAGCCCTTGCTGATTCGGATCCACCTCCTACCCACCCCATGCAGACGTGCCGATGAGCTGGTCTCCTCATCCCCCCGTCATCTCGCCTCAACCTCCATGCCATTGCTCCAAGCACGTCTTCCCCCATACCCAAGACAGTGCGTAGCGCTCTCAAGGATTCTAACTGGCATGCAGCTATGGTTGCCGAATTTCAAGCTCTCTTGAGCAACAACACCTAGGATCTTGTGCCTCCTTCTTCCAATGCAAACATAGTTTCCGGGAAGTGGATCTTCCTGCACAAACTAAAACCAGATGACACCCTTGAACGTTACAAAGCGCGATGGGTTCTACGGGGTTTCTCTCAAGCTCAAGGGGTGGATTTTGATGAAACCTTTAGCCTGGTTGTCAAACCAGCTACAATTCACATTGTTCTTTCCATAGCTCTCTCCAACAGTTGGCCAATTCATCAACTCGACGTCAAAAATGCTTTCCTCCATGGCACTCTTTCCAAGGTAGTATTTTGTCGTTAACCTACTGGGTTCACTGATTCATCACGACCTCACCATGTGTGCCGCTTGAATCGTTTTTTCTATGGCCTAAAACAAGCTCCCCGCGCCTGGTACCAATGCTTTACTACATACATTGAGACCGTCAGCTTCGTCTGCTCAAAGTCCGACACCTCTCTCTTTGATCTTCACAGCACGTTGGGTACGACCTTTCTACTTCTCTATGTTGATGACATTGTCTTGATGGCTTCATCGCCTCGCCTCCGTGAGAGCATCATCGCCGCTCTCCATTCTGAGTTTGCAATGACGGACATGGGGGACCTTCATTACTTTCTTGGAATTGCCATCACACACATCTCATCCGGCCTTTTTCTATCGCAATCCAAGTATGCCACAGAGATCATTGAGTGGGCAGGCATGGCTACATGCAAGCCTTCGTCCACACCAGTGGACACGTCACCCAAGTTGGCGGCCGACGCTGGCCCTCTAGTGGCCGACCCGACGATGTATCACAGTCTTGCAGGGGCGCTGTAGTAACTCACCTTCACTCGCCTTGACATCGCCTACGTCGTGCGACAAATATGTCTCCATATGCACGACCCGCGAGAACAACATCTCTTGCTGATCAAGCGCGTACTTCGGTACATCCAGGGGACACTCCATCATGGTCTTCATCTTACGTCATCATCAGCCGATGCCTTGACCGCCTACACTGATGCAGACTAGGCAGGCTATCCGGACACACGACTCTCCACCTTCGGCTACTGTGTTTTCCTTGGCGAGAACCTTGTGTCTTTGTCGTCCAAACGACAACACACGGTCTCTCGCTCCAAAGACGAGAGAGAGTATCGGCGATGGCAACGTTCTTTGAAGCTAGTTGGGTTAAATCGGTTACTTTAGGAGCTTCGACATCCTCTAGCTACAGCTACCGTCGTTTTCTATGACAATGTCAGTGCAATCTACATGTCGACGAACCCTATTCAACATCAACGCACCAAACACATCGAGATCAACTTGCATTTTATACGTGATCGTGTTGCCTTGGGACAGGTACGAGTTCTTCATGTACCATCGTCACGATAGTTCGCCGAAATTTTCACCAAAGGACTGCTGTCTTCATTGTTTATGGACTTTCGGGACTGTCTCAATGTCCGTGTTCCTCCCGCTGTGACTGCGGGGGAGTGTTAGGCAATATATTTGCCATCTCATGTAATCTGGACTAACTATATTTAGGAGGATATGTATAGCATGCAGTCCGGCTATTTATGGTTTGGATCAGAAGGGATTTCATCTCATATAATCATTGTATATAAGCATGAGAAAAAAGAAGACACTGATTGTGACTTCTATTCCAAAACTCTTTCACTTTCCATGCAAATTTTATTTTTAAATCGGCCCACGTTGGTGCCTGCAAAAACTAAGGCTAATACTTTTGTGTACCTACACAAGCTTTCTTTTCGAAGTTAATGTTGATAAGATTGACACGGAATCCACAATCATTGTACTACCTTTAGTAGTTTAGCTCTGCGACGAGCCACTAAGATGACATGCTCCATCCAAATTATGTACCCAATCCAATGACATGTTGTAAAACTTTTCTTGTTTATCCAAATTTAGTCATCATGGGAAGCCCTTAGGTTCTTTGCTTGCTTTACCATTGGAACCAACAGTGGTAGGATTGGTGTTGAAAAGGAGGAACAACAAGTACTTCCTCCGTTCTTTTTTATTTGATATTTTTGTTTTTTTACGGTCTCTGAGATACGACTTTGACCGTTACATTTTTTATAACTTTATATTAAAGCATATCAATAAAATTATAATATTATAAAAGTATTTTTGATGACAAATCTAATGGTATAGTTTTCATGTAGCTAATCTATATAGTTTTAAATATATTAGTTGCCTAACTTTGTAAAATTTGACCGCATAGATTCTAGAGTGTCAAATAAAAAAGAACGGAGGGAGTACCACGCAATGCAAAGTTCCCTTCATCAGCTTTGTGATTGTTAAAGTTGGCTTGAGGGAGCAATTAATTAAGTAGGCAAGCATGCGTAAAAGTCATTGCGCCATGTTCTTATTCTTTATTTTTAGTAATTCTTTTAGCCGATGCTGTGATGATTCTTACGCATTGCACTAACAACACAAGTTCCAAACAACCGGTTAATCCAAACCAAAGCTCAAGTTCTGTTTCCACATCACTAAAGCAGTAGTAAAGTTTGGAATATGTTCTCTGGCTTTGAAACGCAACTTCTAGATTTCAACAAAGTTGTTGCATATACTATTAATAGACGTGGAGGACGCGGTTGGTTAGTTTCACTGCAATGATATAAAATGCTCAAATCAAGGAGCAAGCAAACAAAACAAGAAAGGAAAAAGGGAAAGGATATGAGCATCTATATATATACACACACACAAAGAGAGAGAATATATCTAATGCTAATGGGTAATTGAGTACTAAGGTGTTAATACCAATTTTGACTGTTGGATCATGTAGGGTGTTTAATACAGAACAAGTATATATATAATCTTTTTTTTAAAAAAAAATTGTCCTACTTGATGTCAAGCATATCAAACAAGTGGTGCTTGCTTTAAGGGACATATTCTTGAGCCTGTCCTTAAGCTTGGGGATGTTCCTTTCATCTAGATTTCTTTTCTTTTTTTTATCATCTTATTCCAACATCTATAAAACGGAACCTACATATCTAGTGCCCGATTGGAACTCTAGCTATCATATCTTGCATCACCTACTCATGATCTAGTATACACTTTTAATTCAGATTCTACATAAAAAAAATAGCACATATACATAGTATTGCTCCTTCGAAAATTTCGTATACGTGCAAGCAAAGCCGGTAACAGAAACGACTATATTATAACATCGATCTCCTAGGTTAATTCTACCACTTTGTCTTCAGCCGCCTCCTGAATTGGAACACGTGAAGTACTTGTGGAAACTACCAGAAACAGGCTATTATACTGATAGCTTTTGTACCCTGAGCCCTTTGAAGCCTACAAATACTGACCCACATCTAGTGCTTCCATGATCGTACATTAACACGCTTATACCTCCGCTTTTCCAGTCTCACACTACTAATCTTGTGTGTCTCCCACTCAGCCATTAGCCATCATATAGTACATTATATATATGTAGTTGCAACAGCGAGAAAAAAGCTGAGCACAAACCATGCATCCCTCCTTATCTTACTCGTCGCCGACGCGATCGTGTCTGATTTATACGAGGCCACGATTATTAGTTTTTCAGTGTGATGTGCTTTTTGGAAGTACATGGATTCGCAAACGTGCATTGCGATTGATATGAAAAATAATAATAATTTTACTTTGGTTCTGCTATAGTAGGAGTAGTACTTTAGTAGGAGTAATATGGCCTGGCCTATTCGATCGCCATTGCCCCTCCTTGGAGTTGGAGGGCTCTTTTGAGACCAGAGCTGTCGCCTTGCCTATGGGACAAAAAGTGGCTAGGTTGTGCAAAAGACAGGCCATACATGATAGCAGCAGCTAGCTTGGAGTTGTGAACATTGTGGCTAATTAGCCTTTTCAAGACATTTCTATAATTAATTTAGGCCGCATTTTAATTTGGCAATCGACTGTGGTTTAGAGTGCATGAAATTTGTGGCAATTTGGCGACATCTGTCTGCATGCCGACTTGCTGAGCAGGCTTCTTTGACCTGTTTCGGAAGTATGCCTCTCATTCGTAGAATTTTCTGTGCCCTAATTAAACAGCCTTTTTCAGTGAATTTCCATTTCCATCCCCAACGTACGTAGTGGTGTATCAATGATCACACGTACCAGAAAGACGCACTCAGCGCCGAAAAGCGCAACGAAATTGATGAGAAAACAGCACAATTAGCGAATTTAGGTATCGACAATTATTATGACCGTGATTTAACGAATGCAGCATGCAGATCTTCCGCGTGTCCAATAGCTCAAGAGAATTAACGCTTCACCATCGATCAATCGTCCACTGCATGTGGGCGCGCCGCGCGAGTGCCTCCTGCCGCGCGCACCAGCGTGGCTTCCCTACTTATCCTCCTCGTCAAGTTGCTCGACTCATCATTGTTAAGAAACCCTGTTTTAGAGATTGACGGACTGAATACCTAAACTGTATTCAGTGGGTTTTAGTTTTTAAATAGGACTCCATTGTATTCAGAAAGAGATCAATCTACCAATAAAGAAGTTCCTATATTGTGTCTACATCGTTCGTCTCTTCGTAATTGTTCATCTATCGTGTGGTGATTGGTTGCTGAATTCATGCGATTACTACGTTCTTCCACACTTTATCAACATGAATCGCTCTACACGGCCAAATCGGTATGTCGCCGGAATTTCAGCTTTCAATCTGTTGTTTTTGCTATGATTAATCTGGTAGATTAATTTGCATGTATCGGTTTAGATCTGTTAATCTGCTAATTAGCCCTGTGATTAATTAGTGTTCTAATTAGTAGATTAGTCCGGTCGGATTAGATCTGTTACTGATTTCCGTTCATCGCATGGATTACTGTTTATAGAAGAATAGTTACTATTCATGCGCGAAAACGAAAAAAATGGCCTAGCCCGAAGCCGGCCACCGCCGCTAGTGCCCACTGGGCTAACCCCGTCATGCGCCACCCGCGCATGCACGCCATCATCCTGTAGCCCACGCCGCCACGTTGCCCCTCCGCGCCGCTCGCTTACGCCGCCACGCCGCAGCACCATGCCATCGCGCCACGCCTTGGCTAGCCGCCGCCAATCCGACCGACACCGCTTTCACATCGCGCGCGCATTCCACGCATGTAACGCTTGCCGACCACCATCGCCGCCATGTTTCACATCGCCACCGCAAGCCCAGCTGGTCACACGCCTGCACGCCACCGCCGCACCACACGCACAACCGCGCCACCCTACGCGCAATGCGCCGCCGCCACTAGCAAACAGGTAAGGGGAAACCCTATTCCCCCTGCACCTCCTTTAAATGGGCCGACAGGTACGGCCCAAAGGCCAAAATCGAGAGAGAAAAAAAAGGGGGGGGGGAGAAAAAAATCAGGAAAGAAAAAAAAGAAAATCCTGAAAATTTACAAATGGGCTCTAGGAAATTATGCGGAAAACCCCTTGGAGATTGGGAAATTTATGGTGGATTTCGGATTTTTTTATATATTCTTGCAGAATAACCCCTCGGGAATCTGATTTTTGTGACATATTAGTATGTTTCATGGTTATTGTGTATTTTAGACCATCAGTTTATGGTTATTTGCTTTAATATTATTTATTTATTATGCAATAACCTTAAATAATCCTAGAAACATGGTTTTTTTGGCATATGATCAGCTTCCATAATTTTGTGAAACCTTACACTTAGCACACACTAGAAGTTTCATACCATGGGTTTTATTTCCCTAGCTTTATTTGCTGAATTGTTCTTCTATCATATTGATAATTCTGAAAATTATCCATAGACCTCATTAATTAGCATAAATTCATAATAATTGCTAAGAAAATTCTGGAAAATTCATAAAACTATCTGCTGAATAGATGTTAAACCAATCTTTACTGATTTTGCAATATTCATGCTTTAGATTCTATTTTACCAGCAGTAAAACTGAATAATTGCATGAACCTAACGTAGGATACGTCACACATTGTAAAGAAAGAATTTGCTGAGCTTGCCCTGAATGGCAACAGTTACTTCACCTGGTTGATGGACGCAAAGATCATCCTGGAGTCTAGATCTCTTGGAGATGCCATCACCGAGCCAGTAGTTGGCGCCCCTGCCATACCTGAGGACACCAGGTATACGGCTCTGCACTTTCTGAGGCACCACCTCCATGACGACCTGAAGTCTGAATATTTAATGGAGGATCCACTGGTGTTGTGGAATTCCTTGAAGGAACGCTACAACCAGCAGAGATATGTCATTCTCCCAGAAACACAAAGAGAATGGACTAACCTATGCTTTCAGGATTTCAAGATCATGGCAGCATATAACTCTACCAAGCACAAACTTATTGCCAAATTGAGGTTTTGTAACCAGGCAGTTACAGAAGCTGATAAGATAGAGAAAACCATGTGCACCTTCCACCCCAATATGCGGATACTGCAGCAACAGTACCACAATGCGAAGTATTTGAAGTATTCTAAGCTGATGTCCACTCTGCTAGAAGCATAGAAACATGCATAACTTTTGATAGAAAACCATCATATACGTCTGAAGCACATGCAAACGCTCAGTAGGCTAGTAAAAGCCAGGACCGCGGAAAAGGTCCAAAACAAAATGGGGGCAAATGGAAAAAGGTTGGGGTGCAGAGAGGTAGGGGTAAACCCCATGGTAGAGGAGTAGGTAAAGGGAGGCCCCAAAAGCAAGAATCAAGCAGCAAAACTGCTAATCCTCCCCAGATGTGCTTCAGATGTAGTTGCATCGGTCATTGGTCGCGTACTTGCCGCACCCCGCAGCACTTGGTCAATCTCTACATGTAGTCCACGGGATGAGTCAAGAAGACCCAGGGGAACAAAGCTGAGGCTCACTTCACTGCTCAGCCCGCTCTGACTAGACCGTCTCCTAGCCAAGACATCGAGAAGAATGATTACATGATTCCTGACGTACGGCTCAGGGAGGAGACACCTCCATGGAGCAAGACGATCTTCTTGGATTGGATCTCTTGGACCTTAAGGACAGTCGGGATCCATTTGGAGACATGAAGTAGTCTCCTTTAGATGTTTAATTGCATATCGGTTTAGTTTTAGTTCCCGATGAACATTGGTTTATTAATGCTCATGTTGAGCAATTATCTTTCATTATTTGCTTAGGTTGAACTCTTGGCATTGTTATTTTTCCAGATTAATTCAATTCATTATCTTATTGGTCTATGCTTGTTCTATTTAATTTCGAACTATATTTCCTGTTGAATAATTGTTTGATTATAAAATTATGTTTTAAATATAGAATAACCTGGTACGATCAAATGGCAGAAGAGAAAATCTGTCTTGTCAACAGTTGCACCACTAATTCAATTAGTAGGGAAACTAAATATTTCTATATATTAACTAAGAAAACTAGAAATATCATGACCACCGCCGGAAGCAATGCTCTCATAGTCGGCACTGGAAGAGCCGTTATAGTTCTCCCGATGGGTACATGTATAACAATCGAGGATGCTCTTCTGTATCCCAAATCTAAACGTACCCTCCTCGGTTTTAAAGACATTCGTCTGAACAGATTTCATGTAGAAACCGATAATGAGAATTGTAAGAATACCTACTCATGACTAAGTCTAATGGATGCCAGAAGAAAGTGGTTGAAAAACTCTCATCTTTCTCATCAGGGTTGTACTACATTTATATTGCGATGAAACCAATTGTTAAGCACCCAGAAATTTTTAAGATTTGGCATGATCGTCTGGATCATCCTGGATTAGGTATGATGCGAAAAGTTATAGATAATTCTGTTGACCATAATATAAAAACTAAAGACTTTCCTAGACCTAAAGATTTCATGTGCCCTGCTTATGCCAAAGAAAAATTAATTATTAGACCCTCTTATCTGAAATTAAGAGACGAATCACCTAGATCCTGGAGAAAATCTAGGGTGATATCTATGGACCTATCCAACCCCTGTCGGGCCCCTTTAGATATTTTATAGTCCTGTTAGATGCCTCCACTAGATAGTCCCATGTTTGCCTGTTGTCTACACGGAACCATGCTTTTGCAAAATTAATTGCCCAAATAATTAGATGAAGAGCCAACTTTCCATATGAACAGATTAAGTCCATTCAGATGGACAATGCTGGTGAGTTTACCTCAAAGGCATTTAATAGGGGTGCAAACGGAGCGGATAGTTCCCGACCGACCGAATAAATTCAGAGCGTATTTTCAGATATCTAGTTTTTTCGCCGGATTTGGGTTCAGATCCGGATATTTTTTTTGTTAGATACGGATTCGAATTCGGATTCAGGAAGGAGATATCCGGTGAATTCGGAGCTATCCGGGAAGTAAATCGGTGCTATTCGAAACTAACCGATTGTTATCCGAATTGGGACTAATACACAGCAAGTCAGCGAGCTAGTGAATTAAATCATCGGTCCTCCTCCTCCAGCTGCTCCCGTAGTCCTGCCCAAGCGCCCACATCTCCCAAATCGCCCCTAACCCTAACCCTCATCGCCGCCGCCACGTTCCTCCTCCCTCACCGCCGCCTCCTCTCCTCCCCTCCCGCGGTCCCTCCTCACTCCTCACTTCCTCAGTACTCAATCCTCATCTTCATTTACCCTCCCCCACCCACGCTCTCCCCTCCGCCTCCCTCCTCCCACGTCGCGATGACTGCACAGAGAGTCAGAGACACAGAGTCAGTGATAGAGGTTAGTGAACAATGAGACATTTCATTGTAAATTTGTAATATTTGGTTGTTTTTGCAATGATATGAAAGGAATCAACTGCAAATTTAGTCAGATTTCTCAAGATGTTTTAGATTTCTAAGAAGGAAAGTTGCATTTTTTTTTGTACAAGGACATCGCATGATCGCAGTATGTGCAAGCATTTTGAACATTGCTATTGTGCATTTTAACAGAGTTGTGACTTGTGTGCGCTTTTTATTGAACTTTTCGGGTGTAATTTGAATCCATAATGTTGTATCACCTAGTAAAATTACTCTATGTGGCTTCAAACTTCCACGAGAAATCTAACAATAGTCACAGATTTTGTTTAGAATTGTTGATACGACTTGAATGCCTTACAAAGTTGTTTACCTTGTGTGACCTGTCTTTTTGTTTCCTGATGCGAATGTGGATGAATATAGCCCATAGGTTTGTGATATATTCATTTATATTTAAAATCGACAATGAACATAATTATAATTGACTGACTGCTTGGTGTTACCTCCTGAAGAAAGTCTCAAGGGCTGGCTGAAGGAGGGACACTAGGATGGTAGCCTCGCCTAAGTGCACAATCTACTGCAGACATTTGACAATCTGGAAGGTGCTAGAGCTGTCCAACCCAGTTGACATCTCGTCCATGAATAGGACCTTCGTTGGGCCAACGATCATCTCTCCTGCATACAAAATGAGCAAAAATATTTCAATCTTCATGCATCCTGTGCCCTAACAATGTTAAAAAAAAGTTTTGATATCATATTAATCAGTTTGAAGTAATACTTTTGCATTGCTACATCATTTCATACGCTAAAAATTAAGGTGCTTTCCTGGTTGTAGTTTCAAGCATTTAATTACGTAGAAATGTATCAGCTAGCTACAACTTTGCTTAAATCTACCATGACTAGCTAGTAAGATTTTATATTTTTAATTATCTTTCAGATTTCTGCTTAGAGTGCAGAGGTTAGTGATTTTGTTGAACTTTGAAGCAACTGTTGAATTGTTGCTGATTTATGTTGAGTACTTGAGTATTGAGTATTTGAGTAGCCTCTTGCTCCTCCACGGCATTGTCAATCCTGCTAGTGCTCATATTTATGTTGAGTACTTGAAGGGGATGTGTATCATAATTATACATGTTTTGATTGAACAACAATATGCATGCATGTCATTATGCTCCCAAAGAGAAACTGCTCTTGCTTGGGGAGCTGGAACCTATTGGTGAGTGCATTCCATTTTTCAGTTTATTCTTTGTACTAGCCTGAGACAAATTTCAAACAACCTATTCTTGTGGAATCTATTTGCTGCTGGCATTAAATTTCTATACTAGGTGCAATAATGCATGCTTTCTCTGGTAGAGTAGCACCTTTGGTGTATCATTGTAGAACCTTTTAAGGGAATTTCTATTTTTTGCATGGAACACAACCATAATTATGTTAACACTTACAAATGAAATGCTTTCCTATAATGTCGTATGTAAATAGGTGGGAGTATACATTTAATTCTTATCACTTACAAATGAAATGCTTTCCTGTAACGTCGTATGTAAATAGGTGGGAGTATAAATTTAATTCTTATTTGTGTTAGTGTGTCATTGTTCCTTTGGAGTGATAGATAGACATTTCCGTTCATAATATTCTTCTTTGTTCTTTTTCTAGGTATCTGCCACCTGAATGCTTTGATCTCAACAAAACACAATCTATTTCATCCAAGGTAATTAATATTTGGCAACATGTTTTCCTTTTAATGTAAATAAAAACTATTTTATCCTAATGTGCTAAACCAGTATGAGCACGGAGGGTGGCATTCACTTAAAAGCCAGTTGTATCGAATGAGGCAAAGGTCTATTTCCTATTGGGTAAAGTCCATTTTACAACCTTGAACTATTCAAAAAGTCTGGATTTCAACCCTAAACTACAAAACCGGGTACAAACCAACCTCCAACTATCAAAACCATTCATTTTACCACCTCAACCCAAACAGGGGTGGTTTTGGGTGATGTGGCGCTGACGTGTCAATGGTTTTGCCCGGTAAGTGGAAGAGGTCGTTGGTGGAGAGTGGGAATTTATGGCGAGCGTCTTTGCCCTCGGCGGCGACGACGTCCGGGAGCGGACGAAGCGCGAACCCCAAAGAACCTGGTCCCGCAGTAGTTCTTGACCGGCTCAAGATCCACACTCGCACCAGAGCTGGCGTTGACATCCCGCTCTCACGCCGAGGCGCACCGTGGTCGAACATTGGGTTGCGCCGCCATTGACGACTGCGTCGCCGCCGCCGGCGCGCCCTCCCGGAGCGACACCAGACGCACACATCCCGCTTGTGGTAGATGCAGATGTTCGGATGTCTGCGCGCTCACATGCACGCGTCGAAGTGCCGATCGGCTCCCGCCTCGTTCATCTGCGGGCGCCGGTAGAAAGCGCCTCCTTCTGCTGCTGCGACTCCATGAAGAAGAAAACACTTCATTGCTACTCAAGAATCGCAACCAAAAGATAACAACAAATCAAACGAAATCCACACAAGACTCCACCAATTTCCCTCCTAAAGAAATCGGAACAGGTGGGAGAACAGCTGCATAGTCAAAATCTGAGGGTAGGTGAGCAAGGTGGAGAGGAGGAACTGTCGGCAGGTGCTTACTACAGTGAGCTAAACCGGAACTACACACCAGCTCCTCAAGGTTCTTGAACAGTGCATCGATGGATTAGGATTTCCCCCACTTGAAGAAGTCCTGGAGCAGCTGCTGCACCTTGGGGATACGGGTGGAGCCCTCCTCAATGGTAAGCAGCGAGACATCGAAGGTGCCGCCGCCAAGGTCCAAGATGAGCACGTTCTTCTCACCGGTGCTTCCCGCCTTCTTGTCAAGACCGTAGGCGATGGCGGCGGCGGTAGGCTCGTTGATGATACGCATCATGTTGAGGCTAGAAATGACGCCGGCGTCCTTGGTAGCCTGCCTCTGGGAGTCGTTGAAGTAGGCGGGGATAGTGACCACGACGTTCTTGATGGTGGAGCTGATGTAGGCCTCGGCGATCTCCTTCATCTTGATCAGCACCATAGAGGAGATCTCCTCAGCGGCGAACTGCTTCTCCTCGCCCTTGTATTGGACGACAATCATCGGCTTTTCGCCGGGGCCAGGCATGACCTTGAAAGGCCACGGCCGACTCCATCAGCAGCCCGGTCACCTCCACCTTCGCCGCGCTGCAGCTGAGCCCAAGGCGCGAGAGCCTCGCACCCTCCCTCGTGGTTGCGGGGGAGGACGTGGGTAGGAGGGAGCTGAGGGAGGGAGGCGAGCGATGATGTGAGGGTTGGGGAGGTGGCGCTGGCACGAGGAGGGAGGGACGAGGAGGCGGGGAGGCGTGGGTGGGGGAGGTGGCGATGTGGCGGGCGGGAGGACGTGAACGGAGGAGGCGGTGGGGGCGGCTCGGGGGCATGGGAGGCGGGGAGGCGTGGGTGGGGGAGGTGGCGGCGGGGGAGGACGTGAGCGAAGGAGGCGGCGGGGGCAGCTCGGGGGGCATGGAAAGGGGGGCGGAGGAGGCGGCTCGAGGGAGGGAGGAGGAGGCGGCGGGGGAGAGGGAGACAGGGAGGGAGGCGGTGTGAAGGCACGGAGAGGGGAGAGAGAGAGAAAAAGAGGAAGAAAGGAAAAGTAGGATTGACATGGGGGCCCCATTAGCACAAAACCAGGGTGAATCGGCGTGGGGGGGTATTTTGTCCGGTTTGCAAACATCGAGGTCCTGTGCTGTCTGGTTTTCGACTTCAAGGTTGTTTTCCAGACTTTTTGAAAAGTTCAGGGTTGTAAAATGGACTTTACCCTTTCCTATTTGCTCAGACCTTCTGAGCCATAACTTGTGATTCCTTAACTAGATTATGCATGCTATACATGTGAAAGGTGACTGTCAGTTTGGTTTAAAGTTGTGTTCCTCTACACTCTAGTTTTAATGAGTATCATGAATTATTCAACAATTGATGATAAAATTACACATATATTCTAACTTCTAAGTCTTGATTGTTGTGCTAAGTGTGTGCTTATGTTGGCTTGTTTGGCAAAATTTTGATATTGCATTATAGTTACCACTTACCACAAATCAAAACTTTTAGCTGTATAATAATCCAATACAAAGCATTATTGTTCCAATATTTTGTTGGCTATTTTTTCCTCCTCATTGTTTCTGTTTAAATTTAAAAGGCATCAAGTAATTCAAAATTTCTTTGTTCTTGGTTGTTTCTGTTTAAATTAACTTACTCTCCATGTTCAAACGCAATTAGTGTGTGGAAAAGAACCAAATATTTCCAATCTGCGAAAATTCGATTGTGTTGTATACATGCTGATTTCACAACCATAGTGTACAACCATGGGCCCTCACTGGAAGTTTGGGACCTATGTAGGTTTTGAATCTCTGTCAATTATTAAATACCTAGAGCCGATGACAGGGGATCCGCACACGGCTCGGTACGCTGATTGTATTTTTGATGAGGACGATTTCCTCGCATTAGGGGGAGATAAGTACAACTATAAAGAATGCCGATAAATAGATTGGAATGTCATTGGCATTCAGTCCTTAGATCCAGGCACCAAAGACTCAAAATTGAAAGTTCGGAGAATAATTGATTTACAACAAATAGCTAATAGTCTCCTAGATGCCTTCCCTAATCTTAAGGGAGTGACAAAATCACAAATACCTGTAATAAATGCACCGGAGAGAGTGAAAGTACCCCAGAAGGATACTAAACCTACTCATGCCCCTCAAGCAAAGAAGAGGGGGGAGACCTTGGGGCGCATGGGACTTAATTCCGTGGAGACATCCGCAGAAACAAAGGATTAAACAAGACAAATCACTCCAGAAGACAGTTGAAGAACCTCAACCTGATGTTGAGAAAATCCCTGAAGTGATTCATCCTGAGGATGGAAACCCCAAAGAAAACTTGCGCGCACAATCTGACGCTGGGAGATCGAAACACCCAGACTCCATCGTTGTGGGAAATCACGAGGAGCTGGAAGAAATAAATGAATAAATTTCTACAAATTATGTGCACTCAGGTGAGTCATATAAGAGAAAGACTATAGTTGTCGACATATACTTTGCCTCTAAAATTGCTAAAATTCTTGGGTTGGATCCAGAACCAAAGTCCATGGCAGAGTGGCAGAAGTGCTTAGATTGAGTCAAATGGAAGAAAGCAATTGATGCAGAATTGCACTCGCTAAATCAAAGAAAAGTATTAGGTTATGTTGCCCGAACACCTCCTAAAGTGTTCCCTATAGTATCTAAGTGAGTTTTCATCTGGAAGAGAAATGAGAACAACCACGTGGTGAGATATAAGGCAAGGCTTATAGCATAAGGGTTCATGCAGAGACCTAGCATCGATTACGATGAGACCTACTAACCTGTGATGAGTGAAACCACATTCCGATACTTAATATCAATGGCAGCTTGCATGAATTTAACAATGCAGTTGATGGATGCAGTGACCGCATATTTATATGGGTCATTGGATACAGATATCTAGATGAGAGTCCCTAAAGGAATCAAAACTCTAGATCCTAATAATACTAATCGCAACATGTATAGCGTCAAGCTGCAGAGGTCACTGTACGGTTTGAAATAGTCAGAAAGAATGTGGTACAACCGACTAAGTGACTTTCTCCTGAAGAAGAATTACTCAAATAATAATGATTGTCCCTACATATTTATAAAGAAGTCCCAGAATGGATTTTGTATCATCTCAGTTTATGTCAATTATTTGAATATTATCGGAACCGTAAAGGACATTAATGAAGCAAGTTCTTACCTTGTGAGTTTGAGATGAAAGACTTGGGTAAAACAAGGTATTGCTTAGGCCTGCAGCTGGAGCACTTCCCTAAAGGAATACTCGTACACTAGTCTACCTATACCAAGAAGGTATTGGAGAAATTTAACATAGATAAATCTCATCTTTTGAAGACCCCCATGGTAGTAAGATCCCTAGATGTGGATAAAGACCCTTTCATATCGATGATGGAA
Source organism: Phyllostachys edulis (assembly GCA_036346405.1). NCBI lineage: Eukaryota > Viridiplantae > Streptophyta > Magnoliopsida > Poales > Poaceae > Phyllostachys > Phyllostachys edulis. Next base: position 57,459,865 of record CM070549.1, on the reverse strand, counting down.
AACGAGGAAGTTTTAGGACCAGAAGTTCCATACTTAAGTTTCATAGGAGCACTAATGTACCTTGCAAATTGCACCAGGCCTGATATTACATTCGCAATCAATTTATTGGCTAGACACAGTCCAGCTCTATCCAGAAAGCATTGGGCTAGCGTTAAGACTCTTCTTAGATACCTCCAAGGTACACAAGATCTTGGCTTGTTTTTCCAGAAGAACGAGGACTTTACTATGGTGGGATATACGGATGTTGGCTATCTGTCTAATCCTCACAGTGCCAAATCTCAGAATGGGTTTGTATTTCTACGTGGTGGTGCAACCATCTCTTGGCGTTTATTTAAGCAGACCTTGGTAGCTACTTCTACCAACCACTCGGAAATTATTGTACTATATGAAGCCTCACGTGAATGTGTTTGGTTCAGACGCATGATTAGCCATATCCAGAAGTCATGTGACATTAACACCGTTGATACCCCCACAATTATCTATGAAGATAATGCTGCTTATGTTGCACAAATGCAAACATGTTATGTTAAAAGTAATATCACGAAGCATATTGCCCCCAAATTCTTCTACCCTCATGAACTCTAGAAGAACGATGAGATGAATATCTTGCAAACTAGATCTTATGAAAATCTGGCTGATTTATTCACTAAGTCTTTGCCCGCATCCAGTTTCCAATGATGCATTTTCGTGGCATTGAAATGAAGCGGCTTTGAGAGTTGCAAGAATCAGGGGGAGAATCCCTTGAATAATAATCCACTTAAGGTCTTGAAGTTTTACCTTAATCCTGAAGATTAACCCAGAAGGTAAAGAGGTTGTACTATTTTTCCCTTAGTGAGTTTTTCCTAAAGATTTCTCACATAAAGGTTTTTAACGATGCAACGATGCAATACCGTTTGTAAATGCAATGTACTCTTTTCTCCGATCCATTTTTTTCCACTGGATTTTTCTGAGGAGTTTTTAACGAGACATGTGCATGACATGGTCTTCGCCCAAGGGAGAGTGTTAAGAAACCTTGATTTAGAGATTGATGGGCGGAATACCTAAACTGCCCCCGACGAATTTTAGTCTTTAAATAGGATCTCATTGTATTCAGAAAGAGATGAATCTATCAATAATGAAGTTCCCATATTGTGTCTACATCGTTCGTTTCTCTATGATTGTTTTTCTATTGTATAATAATTAGTTATTGAATCCCTGCTATTACTATGTTCTTCAACAATCATTTCATTTTCCAAACGAAGGCCAAAGAGAAAAGGAAAAAAAACACCGCGCCATCCACTACCAACACGTGCGACGCCGACCAAGAATAGGAACAGCCACTGGTTTTCCCCACGCACGGCACGAGCCAAAGTGGCCAAAATCACGCCCGACCACAGCGCGCGGACGGGCAGCCAGACGCCTAGGCAGACTCCGTCGTACGGATGTTGGTATCAGGTTTCTGTTCACGGCACGTACTACGGAGCGGTGCATGGCGCGCGAGCCTGAACCCGTACGCTTTGGACCGGTAAATTGTTTCGCCGCGGTCTGGTTTGCGATGCTCAGTTTGCTTCCGGCGCATGCGCTGCACGAATGCGCATCGATTCGAGCCGGGTAGCTATCACTGAAATTTGGAACCATGCGGCCGGGTCCAGATCTGCAATGTGCGGATATACGTTTCATCTGCTGACTAGTCGAAGCTCGAGTTTAGAGAAATTGGCATATATGCGTATGCGGTCTATTTTTCGCTTTTGGTAATAAATTACCATGTGGCACTGCACATGTTTTTGTTCGTTCCAAAAAGTTCGTTGAGCTAGAAAGACCATGCAGTGGTGGGGTAGTGAGACGGTGAAGGCTACTTCGCCGGTTGTTGGCAATTCACTGCAGACAATCTCGACACGAGAATAAGAGCCAAAACAAAAACGTTCACTGTTTTTCTTCCAAATAAAAATAAATAAAAATGTTCATTGCACTGATCAGTGGACACGAGTTCTTGTATGCATAAATAAGCACTTGGGGATCACATGAAGACAGTGATCGACATACATGGATGATATATCTCTCGCATGCATGAAATAGAAATAAGTACAAGTGGTTTGCCTGATCGAGCACAGCTTGGGGTCAACGATCACGCTAGTCCAACTCAGCAAACACTTTGACCTTTATTTGCAGCTAACTAGCCAACAAGCACAGCTCTGCAACACAAAACCATTCTGAGTAGCATAGTAAGCTATACAGATATATAAAATATATGATATCTCAAGTAGTGGAAAATAAAAAGAAAAAACACGCAGCATCTAAACGGCACGTAGGAAAAATCCAACCGAAGCTGCCAAAGTTTCAACTCCCGGTGTGGAATCCGACCACACCTCCCCTTCTCTCTCTCTCTGCAACCATTTTTTCCTGCTTATACAAGCGGCAAGTTGGGCTTTAAAATTATTTCACACAGCACAGCAGATGATCCGCTGCGTTTCAACTCTCACTTCGTGGAGTTGACATTGAAAATCTGATAATTAAGGGCGACTCCGACCAATTAATAACACTACTGGTACAGTAGTGTAGTATTCGTTTTGGCTTTCTTTTGTTTGAAAAACAGGTATAGTGTGTTTGACCTTCATACCTTGACAAAATTGGTAGTTCCATCTGTCATTTTTGCCGTGCGGGGCTGCATGCTCGCAATGATCTGTCGGAGCTAAAATCCGAGGAAAAGGGTCAAAATTTTGCTCGTTTTTGTCCCGCGATATGTGCATATGGCGGCGTATTTTGCTGTAGTTTGTAGACTATACTGTATGCACGCTTGAAATAGCACACAAGTAGGAGTATCAATTATAGCTGCAAGGGTAAATTCACACTGGAGAGCACAGTTGAATTTATGTGCCGCCGCGAGTCTGCAGATTGTACAGTGCGTATATACGCATGCAGAGGACTACAAATCGCTATCCGAAGGAGAGGAAAATGCTATGCATGAATGCTATGTGAGTTCTTCAGAAATGTTGTGCAGATCTTTTTTGCCGATGATTAGGCGGAGAGGCGTACTTCGGAACTCAACCATGCAGCTCGGCAAACAGGCGGTGATCCTGAGATGAACATGTGCCGAACGTTTCACTTAGAATGACTGAAGATCCCAACATTGAGCTCCTGAACTCGTTAGTTAGCCTGCTAAAGTCAACTTGTGATGTATTTCCATCAATCTAATGATAAAATAAAACCTAAATGAAATCAGTAATCTCCTCTTGGGACATGTCTAGAAGAAATTGAAGTTTAGGCCTCATTTGGAACGCATGAATTTTTCCTGATTCCTACATAAAACAAATGGTTTTATGTGAAATTCTCGCCTTGCAAACGGGCCTAAGGATGAGCTCAAGGACTCTCAATGCAATTCGCTCCTATTTAAGTAACTCCATTATGTTTTTTAGTAGTCTCAGGCAGCACAATTATGGGACGGTTTGGTTGCTAAAATACAACTACGTGGTTGCGGTTGCGCAATTATATTACATACTAGCATTTTCTTCTGTAGCAATTACTGTGCCCAGTTGTCACAGATACTCCAACATGTTACAGCTTCTAAAAAAGCAGAAGCAAAAATCAGTAGTACTCTTTCTGTACTCGACGTGTATTCCCGGGCTACTAGTACCCATTATATCTGTATCCATATGTAGCGTGTTCTCCACTCGAAGCAGAAAAATCTTCTTCTGCTGTCTGGCAAAAGCAAGCCCACCCAACCCAAGCGCGAGCGCGTGCCGAGAGAGCGAGCGAGCCAGCTCCGCTCCGCGGTGCGAGTGAGCGAGTACTAGCTAGCAACGCGCGGGAGTCAATCAGTCAAACTCCCCGGAGCTCCACTCCCAGTCTCCAATCCGTGTACGTACGCGCACCGATTAATTACAACTGTGGCTAACCCATTCCAGTAACCCACCACCCTAATCCCGAAAGCATAATTACCCCTAATTAACCACACCGATCCCCGCCCTAAACTTTTGGCTTTATTTTTTCTTCAAAAAGGCATAAACTAATCTCCGCAGTTGCGGCGTGCTCCCCCACATGCTTCTTTCCAAGTCCACCAGCCTACCTCCCCCCCACCCCCCTCTTCGGCCTCGCTCCGTCTATATAAACCCGCCCATGATCTCCCGCCCTTTTCATCACACACACCGCATATTCTCTCACACAGCTTCCTCCATCCCAACCAAACCAAAATCTCCTGAGCTCTCTGCTCTCCTCCCAGCTGCCAACACACTCTGATCGATCCTATCTCCGCTCGATCGGTTAGGCGATCGAAGTGAGGAGAGAAGATTCCATGGATATGGCGCACGAGAGGGACGCGAGCAGCGAGGAGGAGGTGATGGCCGGAGACCTGCGGCGCGGGCCGTGGACGGTGGAGGAGGACCTCCTGCTGGTGAACTACATCGCCGCGCACGGCGAGGGCCGCTGGAACTCGCTCACCCGATCAGCAGGTAGGACAGGATCCAAGGGATTAATTATATACCAGAAATTGCATCGTCCGGTCTCTCGCAGACCATGGCAATCCATGAATTCAAGCACATCATCGACTGATCCAGCAAGTAGATTGGTTGCTGGCTTGCGTCGGTTCCTTTCTGGGCCATACGAGCTTGAGCAATTATAGAACGCAAAGGCACAAACCAGTCGCTTTGCATCTACATGCTAATATATGGAAACAGATAGCTACGAGCTTACTGCCTAATTTGTCTAGAAGCCATCCAGCTAGCCAGAATCTATAGCGTGTGTGTGTGTGTGTGTGTAAGAGAGAGAGAAGGAGATTTTTTAATGGTTGGCATTATTCCCGGCCGGCCGTAGGGATATTTATTAATCATTCCCCTTCCATTGCATCATTCATCTTGTCACACACATAACCCACATGCGCATAAGTAATTAGCTAGTTGATGAATTTATTAGTAGCAATGATGCGATGTTACACGTGATTAATCTTGCGTTTTGTCCTGGCGCGCGTCATGCAGGGCTCAAGCGCACTGGCAAGAGCTGCCGGCTCCGGTGGCTGAACTACCTCCGCCCCGACCTCCGGCGAGGCAACATCACGCCACAGGAGCAGCTGCTCATCCTCGAGCTGCACTCGCGGTGGGGCAACCGGTGGTCCAAGATAGCGCAGCACCTCCCCGGCCGCACGGACAACGAGATCAAGAACTACTGGCGCACGCGCGTGCAGAAGCACGCCAAGCAGCTCAAGTGCGACGTCAACAGCCAGCAGTTCAAGGACGTCATGCGCTACCTTTGGATGCCCCGCCTCGTCGAGCGCATCCAGGCCGCCGCCGCTGTCGGGGAGGGGCAGCCCGCCACCGACACGCCCCTGTCGTGGCAGCACGGCGCCGACGGCCTCTACGAGTCGCCGGAACTCCCGGCGGCAGATGCCTGCTGTCCCGCGGAGTACTGCGTGGCGGCCGGAGGGCAGCTGGCCAACACCGCCGCCGTCCCGGAGCTGTCGAGCACCACGACCGGGTCGTCCTCGCCGTCCACGGACTCTGGCGCGGGGGCACAGCCCAGCTGGCCCGCCTCGGTCGACGGCGGCGAGTGGTTCATCACCGCCTGCGACGCCTCCAGCGCCGCCGCCATGTGCGACACGGACCTTACCCCGCAACAACCGCCGTGCCAGCTCGGGGAGGCGTGGGCGTACGAGCCGATGCCGGGCCTCGGGTTCCCCGAGCTCGGCGTCACGGACTTCGAGATCGGCGGCTTCGACGTCGAGAGCATCTGGAGCATGGACGACGACTTGTGGTACACGCAGGGCGTGTGAAAAGTCAATACGGTGGCATGGAAATCCACAGCAGCGAGAACCGCGGGTGCGTGCGACCTCCGGGGACGCGTAGCAGATCGAGCGGGGAAACGGATTAGAGGGAGGAGAGAAATTATCTGGAGGATTAGAAGGAGGAGATTAATTAATCACCACAAGATGCCGCTTCTGGACTCCTCCCGGGCTATTCTACTCCAGTTCTTTCCCGTTTTCTTTCTTGTTTTAATTTACTAGGGTAAAAAGAGTTAAAGACGTAGCCGTTCTAGTGTTAATTGTTGCTGTCCTAATGTGATCCATTTAATTTTACTCATTCTTTTTTGAGTAAATGTATATACATATATATGAACTGAACTGATAGGAATTGCGGTAATAAAAGCAAACTCCGACGTCAAGTCGTCGTGATTAATTCGTACTACTGTTAGCCCATTTCTCGCCGCTAATTGTGATCCTCTGCACTTCGATTAATCCCCAGTGACAAGAAGCTTTTCTTTTTCTGTTTTTATTGCAGTAGTTGGCTATCATTACGACGATGGCGACCGCGCGCAATCGATCGATTTGTTTAATGCCGACATGGATGTTTTATACCGGAATTCAGTGCGAGCGACCGGCGCTGTTACGTCAGCGCGAACAGTTCCCAGAGCCAGATGTGATCTGCGTGCCCTCGGCATTACACATGTTGTTTTCGCAACTCATCAGGTTCATATAATTTAGATGAGCAAGAGCCGAGGAGAGAGAGAGAGAGAGCGCAGTACACTAGCAAAGCAAAGCATAACCGATTAATCGAAGTGGATTGTCGAGCAGATATGCTTTTAAATTGCAGCACTAGCCACACAGCACGCGTATGATCGACCAGATGAGCTTGAGTTAGTACAGGGAGTACTACTACAACACTCGCTAACACTTGCATGCAGCTGCGGAGTGGGCCCGGGACACGCATCACCCTCAAAAGATAGATAAGAAAAAGAAGTGAAAACAAAGGAAAGGTAGATAAGAGAAGGAAGTGAAAAAAAAGGGGGTCCTTGTTTCTTTCATCAAGAGGAGCCACATTTTTCCATATTTTCACACCACATTTTCTTTCTTTTCAGGAAGGAAATAAACAAAAAAAAAACTAAAAGCCATCGCCTGGGAAAAGCGCCCCCCGCGCGATTGCCGTGGCTGGGCCGACCTAAGCACCACCACTCGCAACTGTCAGTTTCCATGGGTGATTTCTGAGTTCGCTGCGTCGATATTTTTTCTAGCTTCAGGAAGCACACCATGTTGGTTTGTTGAATCGGTAAAACCGGGCAAAGTCCATAGATTGTTGGGGTACAGCCATGGAATGATGACCGCAATGGAATATTGATGGGGAAGTGTGCCTCCTCTCCGCCGACTAATTGGAGAACGTCGTTTGTTTTCTAGTAAGCTTTGATGCACAGTTTGATTTTGGTGACTTTCTTTCTTTCTTTGTGTGTTGATGAATTTGCTTTTGGATATCAACCCCATTCAAATAAATCTCGTGCTATTCTTAAAAATAAAGAATTGATCCGTAATATGCTAAAGGCCCATTTGGAACGTGTGAATTTTTCGAGTGTTTTTTTTGTCCCAGTGAAATGTTTTATGTTCCAGCTGATCATAGGTTAGGTATACATATACTTCTTGCACTTGAGATTTTCAAAATATATTCAGAGCAATAACCTATACTTCCTCCGTTTTTAAATACATGACGTTTGACCAAGCATGCAGTTAAATTTATCTAACTTTGACTAATAATATATGAAAAACTATTTAGATTGATCATGAGTGAATAGTATCATTAGATTTGTCATGATAAATATTTTTATAATATAATAATTTTGTAATTTTTTACTAACAAAATCATATGAAAAGTAATGGTCAAAGTTATATAAGTTTGACTGCACGCTTGGTCAAACGTCATATATTTAAAAACGGAGGGAGTATGTTATAATAATATCCTATCACTTATGCTATTTGTCACGTCAAATTGGAAGAATGTATATACATGGTTCTCTATGTATCTTACATATATACATATACACTCCATCATGGCGTGGATGACAATAAGAACGACCAAGTAGCTTGTTGCGACGACTATTAGATACTGCACCGCACAACATGCATACACTATCGGAGACGTTGCCACACTTAACAAGGCAACGCCTCCGTCCATTACGGCTCAAGGTGTTGCTCGTGCAAATGGAAGCGTTGCACGGCAAGTTCTCGAGCAATTAATCGAGCTACCAATGTGGACATATTGTTCTTCGGGTCATCCAAGGTGGAAGTTTGTGTAGTGTGGGTCCAGCTGGGGCACAAACCTATTCAATTCTTTTGGAATAACCTATGCATTATTATTTCAGTATTGTTAAGCCTATTCTAGAAATACAGAAAAGACAAAATTCTAGAATATCCATAGGATGGAACAGGACTCCGGTTTTTTACTGAGCCATCGCACCCTCTGATGCGGTTAAGGAAATACGCACCACCCCGCGGTACACTCGTCGGCAGCAGCAACGGAAAGGCGTGGGAAGGAGAATTCGGCGGTACGTGGAGGCTCGATCGGGCACAGAAGATCCAGCCACCGCCGCCCTCCTCGTCCTCTCCTCCCACGTCAGCGGTCAAGCGCCGCGGTGGGCCGAGGCCAGGCGAGCCATGCCAGGCCGCGTGTTCGGACCGGTCAACGACGCCCGGTGGACTCGCGCAAGACCCTCGTGCCGATTTCGTTACCTTTTCTCCCTCTGGTTTCACACCTGTGGCCGGGTTTTCTTCGGAATACCGCGCGTGGCCGCCAAAGTCCGTCGTGAAGTGCTCCTGTTGTGCTTCGGTTCTGCCCAGTGGCTGCCCGCCTGGCTACTGGTGCTCGACGGCTGAACTTAGTACCTGTGTTGGTACTGCGCTGTGCTTCTTGAGACTTGAGAGGATTTTGATGGTGATCCTTAGGACAGTGACCGTGTACCGTGTCGAGTCTTGACTCTTGATTTCTCGTGAGGCCATTACATTTTAGGCGTGCACATTTTGTGTGCAAACGAAATGAGATTATGCGGGAGTATTGTTGGAGAAAGAACCAGACATGTTGTTTGGAAGGCAGATATTTTAATTACAGGATCTTTATATATAAAGGGAGACGCTCTTTGAGATCAGCCCGGTGGCCACATCATCGTATTTTTCTTAGCCGTCGGATTTCCCTCTCAGTTCGTCCTAGCCGTTCGATCGAGGCTGAGGATTTCTCGCATCGCCGTTCGCCACGCAGCCCGGCACGTGCGTTTCTCTTCTTCTTTGGTTGCCTCCGTCTAAGACTTCCGGATCGCTCCAGAAGTTCGCCGTTCATTTCCTCCGCCGCTTCCCCCTCTCTCTCTCCCTGGCTCCCGCTGGTTCATCCCCGTCCCCGTTGGCTCGGCTCCCTGCTCCCCCCTCCTTCTTCGCCGCCCCCTTTCCCCCGCTCCTGCCGCCCTAGCCACGCTTGCTTCTTCCCCCAGCTCTTTTCGGCGCCACCGCTCGCTCTGTGCTCGTGCCCGCGTTGCTTTGCCACGAGACTCCTGTTTTCTTCTTCCCTAATCGACGGCGGCTCCCCTCTACTGTTTTTTCTTCTTCCCCGAGCGCCGTCGGCCCTCCATGACGTCGATCCCGCCGCCCTGCCTCACATGCTTGAGCCCGAGCCGCCGCCGCCCTTCATCTACTTCGCGCGCCCGCCACCGCTCAGATCCGGTTGCCTCTGCCCCGATCTTTGTTAGGCCAAGGCATTGCGCCTCCGCCTCGACGGCGTCCACTGAATCCCACCTAACCCTCCTCGAGACCCGCCGCTCCGCCAGAATCTGGCGGCCTTTGCCACCGTCACGCGGCCGAGCCACCTCCTGCCGCCCGACACGACCAACTCTCGCCGTCCCACCCGGATCGGCCGTCGGCGCCGGATCACGGTGTCGGGAGCTATATACGGGTGTCGGGGGCTGAGGGAGGAGGTCGACCGCCTCGGGCCGCCGCTCTGGTCTCAAGTCACCGCCGCCGCTACCGCTCCTGCATCGGCGTGCACAGCAGTGTTTGGGTTGATCATACACAATTTGCTAACATACTTTTCTGCCTTACTTTTTTGGGTAAGTCATCTATTGAGGATGTTACTGCGATATGCGAGCCAAAAATTTCGCTCTGCAAATATCAGAGCCAAATTCTTTTGCAACTACATATGGATCGGGATGTTTGTTCCTTCATGCATCGCAAGCATAGTGTGTTCAACCATTGACCTCTTTAGAGCCATGCCATCACCGTGAGTCTTGATAAAATCTTAAGTTTTCGTTTCAATTGCGATTGTGATGATCCGCGTATTGGTTTATTTTACATGATTCTTTTGTAGGATTAGGTTACGGGCACAATGGGCGTAGAGAGCCTTGGATGCCTTAGCATTATATTGACAAGGGCTTCAAAAATCGATTTACGCTACTCTCGTGTCTGCTTTTGCCAAATAGTTTCCTTTCAATATACAATCCTTTTCAAGTAACAAAATATACAAAAATGCACTATTTATCCGTTAGTTCTTTACTTTTCTCGTGTTCTTCATTGCGTCTGATTTGATGTTGATTTGTAAGTTACCGTCACTAATTTTGTTTCAAACAATCGAAAAACTTTTGGAAGGACATGACAAGAATACGCTCATGGGGATGAAGTCCAATTGGTTTGTGCTTCAAACCCAGGCTTGTTCTTTGATACATGTTTACTGACTTCAAAATTTACCTCAAGATGAGACAATGTGACACTATTTCTGTTAACTCTGTTAATGTAACATGAACTAATTGGTGTGTCATAAATGTTGTGGCCACTTACAGGGAGATGTGTTTCTAGCAGCCCAGATCTATGCTCGGCCTGACACTTTTCCAAATCGACATGGTGTGCGGTGTTTCATCGGTTATTCTTACTATAGGAAATAAACACAAAGTTCAACTGATTATTCAGAAACCAATACTAATAAGTTCCTTTCCTTTTTCTCTTGCAGTCAATATCCTATTCTGCCAAGGCTTCAAGAAGCATACACTAAACATCCTGCATTTGAAGCCACACTTCCTCAGAACCAGCCTGACGCTCCTCCATGCAATTCCCCATAAACCATTGTCCGCTATAACATTGCCTCGCGCAGAGAATTTAACAGGGAAAATATACTTCCTATGCTTTTTATCAATTTCCCTGTTGATGCTCCCTTATTTGCCCCCTTTTGAGCTATTATGCTTGCAGGTGTTCGTCTGGCTTGGATGAGCACTCCTTTCCACATAGATTTGTAGCTTGGTGTTATGTACTTGTGACGCATTTTGCTTCTCTTGAATTGATCTCCTCCCTCCTTAAGGATGGCTGATAACATTTTAGTTACTAGATTGAAGCAATTCGTAAGTTTATTTCTCAAAAAAAAAATGTAGGCTTCAGTTATCTACATTCAGTCATGACAGTAGGCAGAGATCATGTCCTTTAGTGCAAGATTATCAATAATAGAATTGAAGCAATTCGGAAGTTTATTTCTCAAAAAAAAATGTAGGCTTCAGTTATCTACATTCAGTCATGACAGTAGGCAGAGATCATGTCCTTTAGTGCAAGATTATCAATAAAAGAGAAAACACCGTAATTATTTACTTGCCATAGGTCATGACAAGGCATACATGATAAAATATCCTTTGCCTCAGTGCAGATTGGTATCAAACTATGAAAATCCAAGATATTTTTATGCTTCTGCTTTGTTATATACCCATAAGTCTCAGACTTTATACCGACAGGATGCATAGCCTTTCATTGCAACGATTTTGTTTTGTTTATTTAGGTGTATTTGACTTCACGGTGAAGGTTCTGTGCTTGAACAACAAAAGGTTATAGATGGTTGTACATGTGTATACTGTCCTTCCAAAGTACGTGCCCTGTTTTCTTACATGCATGAGATTGAGTATGTTGTACTTCGCATTTACCATGCATTTACAAAAGCCTAGCATCGGTGTGCTTATATCAGTGAAAAGAAGATACTCTAATGCCTTTCAAATGGTTAGTACATTAGATGATACTTAACTAGCGATTTCGAAATCTTACTTATCGTTTTCCGCAAAATAGTTAGCACCATTTTGTTTTGTATATCCCTTGTCTTTGTTGTTTGAAACCATATCCCTCTGTTGTTGCCATTTTATTCTTGTATGTTGCAAACCATGTACGATGTTCATTTAGTTGAGAATAGTTGAGAAATCAAGAAATCATGTGCCTATTTCTTTTCTTTTTCATTTATTGAGTTGTACAGCAAGACTCGACTCAGTGCACATGAAAGCTGTCTTGTTTTCTTCCGGTGCCTGTAGTTGATTTGTTATATATTGGTTCTAGATTTCTAATTAATAGACATTTCCTTGCTTTGTGCAAGATGCTTCTTTGTAAACAGTATTCTAAGCTAGCAGCTAATGCAGCAACTCAATTCCAAAGGAAATGCATGATCCTGGAATCCATTAGCTTCAACCTTTATTAGGATTTTATCTTATCTTCTTTGTAGAATTTTCCTTCTACTTTGAATACTTTTTGATGTATTCTACGTTATGTCTGTTCCCCCCCCCCTAATCTAGGATGTTTTGTTCACTCATATCATCTAAGGTTCCTGTATGATCTCTGAAATAAATGTATCAGGTGGACTAAAACATGTCATGTTTTACCAGTCTTTCAACTTACAAAAGTATATGTAATAGCATTTTCGATCGATTTTTGGAACATGCTTTGTATAGATGATGCTATTGCAGCATATCTACCTAGAATTCTAAGTCATATAGGATGCGTTTTGTGCGCCCGCGGCAACGCGCGGGCTCCCCGCTAGTACATATAAAAAATGATTCCCGCGTAAATCTGAGAAGAATTTCGTATTCTAAATTAACGGGGACTAGAGTTTGGGGCTAAACAAATTTCTATCATTCGAATTTAGAATGGGCCAAACCGCATTTCAAGCCACACGAGGATTAAATTTCTAAATATTAATTAAAAGCCGCATAATTTATGTGGTCGTAGACCTAGTGGCTAACAACCCCTGTGGTCGTTGGAATCCTAAGGGTCGCTCAATAGGTAATTTGGTCGGAGGGGTTCTGTATCCACTGCCTGACCAGATGGTTTGCTAGTAGAAGCTTTGAATTGACATTTGGATCTGATTCCAAGTATTCCTCTCCCGTGTGATGAATTAAACACATGTCTAAATTGCTCCAAACCACATGACGTTTCTGGCCCTAAGTCACTGACAATAACCATCATATGGTTTATCTCCCACTGACATCAACTGCCGGTTAGTTGGCTTTTTACCAACTGCCACCGATCCTCTGACCAGACACGACACTTCCAAAGGGCACCACTTCTAGGAGTAACTGTCACCATTTCATCAGTTATTTAAAGGAGAATACAAACGGCAGGGAGGAGAGACGATCTACAACCACAACACAACAGATTCGATCAAGCCCAAGGCATCAAGACCATTAGATTCAAGCAATACATCAAGTGTAATTAGGGCTAATCCACTGCCTTGTCTAAGGCACCCCTGTAAAGATCTAGTTCATTGTAATAAGGAGCAATCCCATTCTCATCCAAGAACTCTTAGCCATTTTTTCTCTATTTATTTCATAAGATCGGCGACTCGATCGTCGACAGCTGGCGCCGACCATGGGGAGAAAGGCATTGAGTTCTAGAATATTACTTCGCTCAAGCAATCCTCATTCACTTTCCTTCGCTCCATCGTCACTCATGCGATTATGGTAGAAACATGGGATGAGGAAAACTGGTTCAACTTGACGGACTACTCCAACTTCGATATGGACACATGCATCCACGCTATGGAACATGACGCAATGTCGTTATCATCCTCTTCCACCGCCAGCTCGCCACTCGCTGAGACCAGCAAGATCGACCGGATGGAGGAGGATTCAATGCCACCATTCGTGGTGCTCCTAGAGGAATCGGTCGTTCCGACCAATTCAGAATGTCCAAACGCCTCTACAAGCTCAGTCCTTCCGACCGACAAGAACTGCGACAAAAGCCCAACGCTGCGATTAGAGGGTCAATGTACTCTCGATACGATCATAGGCGACTAGTATTCGCCAACGGCTCCTACGTATTCCAGAGGCCAACCGACATATGGTGAGGGTGCCAATGAAGCTGCCACCGGTCGAAAGCCAAGTGGGCATAGTAAAACTCAGCATACGGTCGGGAATCCACCAGATTAGGCTGAGTCCACCACGAAGCCCACCAGAGGTGATAATCTCCGACTGCTCCTCATCGTGGAGGTTCTTTGCCGAAGCACTGGAAGGCTCACCCTTAGTTACGACGGGAGTTTGTCAGAGAACTACTGTTGGAGACATGAGGTTAACGCAATCGGAGATACCAATCAAGATGCAGTGCACAATCCTCCACAGCTTAACCCACCACCACCTATTGGTGGAAATGGTGTGAGCACTCAAACACCAAATGGCGGAGGTGATCGAACTGATGGACGTCGATCAGTTAATTCATTTGTTTCTACCCCATAGCGCATGAGGGGTCGGACAGGACAAATCGGAGGGTCAAAGGGGAATTCGACTCATCGAACACCTTCTGCTAGTAGGAATCCTCCAAGACCTTCGGTAACAATTCAAAACATGCAACGAGTTCATGACATTCTAAATAACCCAGATCCTGCTCTAGCAGAGACTCAAGATTATGTTCAACTTGCAGGGCAGGTATTGGAGATCCTCCAACAGACCATGCAACCTACATAAATGTACCGGGAGCAAAGAAACTCGCAAAGTCACACTATGACTTCGTCCCAGCATTCCTCCCATAGTAAGGGACAATATGGTTGGATGGTGGATCGATCGATACCAAGACCTCCTCAAAGATTCCGACCAGGGAGTCACGAGGGAAGACGGCTCTTTCAAGAAACCACTCCTCCCCCTCGTCAAGAGGAACGACCGCTTCGTTCGGATGACCTTCGTCATCATCTAAACTAAGCAGGTGGTCAAAGGCATTACACCAACATCCACGACCGGTTTGGGACACCAGATACTCGGTAAGCTAGTCTGAGGAATCGGTCCCCAACCTACTACAATCTGTCTCCTTTTCAAAGAAGGCGACATGACCCTATAATGGTTTGTCGAGCATTCTCGGCAGGTCTCTAAGCAGTTCGCTGGACGGACAGGTTCTGACCAGCCAACATAGAGAAGTTCAATAGAAGTCAAAACCCATTAGAATTTATCCAGATCTAGACTACCGCCATCAAATCTGCTAGTGGTAATAACAACGTGATGGCATACTATTTGCCCACGGTCCTTGAAGGATCTGCCCGGTCTTAGTTGCTCAACCTACCGGTTGGGTCAATTTACACTTGGGAGCAGCTTTGAGACTAATTGATCGCCAACTTTCAAGGGACGTACGACCGCCTCGAGAATGAGGATGATCTTCATCAGATGAGGCAGGAACCTAATGAGACTCTTCGCCAGTACATAAAAAGGTTCAGCCAGGTTCGTAACTCTATTCCAGAGGTCGCAGACTCATCCGTTTTTTAGGCTTTTAAAGCAGGATTAAGAAATCGAAGGTTTACGGAGGACATTGCAATGAATCCTCCACGAATGACCATCGAACTTTTCGATATGGCCGATAAGTATGCGGCCGCCAGTGAGGTGGTCGAATAGAGTAAAGCCATCGATCGAAAAGAGAGGATCCCTCAACCTGGTCTGGATAAACCAGAGAAGAAACATAAGAAGACTCTCAAGGGTAAAAAGAATCATAAGCCCGACAATAAGGAGGTCATTACAATTTTTGAAAAGTTTACTATGGCCAAGAAAAAAAAATTCGGTCAGAACAAGGCAAAAGCCCCGACCGATGAATACAAAAAGAACAAGAAGTGGTATCCACTTCACCAGGCGGCAGGACATGATTTGCGTACTTGCCGAGCCTAGCAAAACAAGTTGGAGGATTACTACTCTGGTACGGATCTTTTACATTCCATAGAAGAACTTGGAGAACCAAGCTCCAAGAAGGACAAAGGTGGCGACAAGGAAATTGAGTACTAGGAGCCGCACTGTTGATAGGATTTTTGGTGGATCCTCGTACGAATCAAGACGCCATCTAAAGGACATGGAGCGGGAAGTGAACCTCGCTGAAACTCTGATCACTGTCAAGTCATCCAGGTGGTCGGAGACAATTATCTCTTTCAGCAAAGAAGACTGCCTCATCCCTTCAACTCGACCAGGTAGGTTCCCTATCGTTGTTGAACCTACTATTAATAATTGCAAAGTTAATTGAGTTCTGATAGATGGTGGTGGTTCTCTAAATATCTTGTTTATGGGAGCATTGGAAGAAATGTAAATTCCCAGGTCGAAAGTAAGCCTATGAAATATGCTTTTCATGGTATAGTTCCAGGATCTACTGCTAAACCAATAGGGCAACTCTCCATACCAGTTACATTCGGAAGACCAGATAACTTTCGAACAGAAAAGATTACATTTGATGTAGTAGATTTTGAAACTACATACAATGGAATCCTTGGTCGTCCAGCATTGGCAAAGTTCCAGGTAGCTACGTATTACGGTTATCAGAGTTTAAAAATACCAGTACCAAAAGGTGTCATTATGGTTCGAGGGGATAGAAAGATGGCATATGTGTGTGATCGAAAATCTCCAGAACTGGTCGATGAACTTTTGACCAGGGAAACTAATCCACCTTCCACGCAGGTCAAGCACTCGAGACCAAAGATGGCGCCAAAAACCTTCTAACCAGACCAAGGAGGTTCCACTCGACAAAGGCGCTTCTCCAGAAAGCGTCAATGTGACGTCTGGACCCGAAAATGCTAGCACAACAGCCCAAAAGGTATTGGTCAGGGCTGGACTCGATCCTAAATAGGAAGAGTCGCTCGTCTCCTTCCTTTGAGCCAATTTGGATATATTCGCCTGGCAGGCATCCGATATGCCCGGAGTTCCTAGGGAGGTGATCAAGCACATGCTAGCTCTCTAGCCTGATAATAAACAGGTCAAGTAGAAGCTAAGGCGCTTCGTGCCAGATCGGAAGGAGGCAATCCAGTCAGAGATTGACAAGCTTCTTAAGGCTGGATTTATTCGTGAAGTCGACCACCAAGAGTGGCTCGCCAATACTGTAATGGTTATAAAGAGTAATGGAAAATGGCGAATGTGTACTGATTTCACAGATCTTAACAAAGCTTGTCCGAATAATGACTTTTCCCTTCCACGCATTGATCAACTTGTAGACTCTACTTCAGGGTATGAGTTGTTATGTTTTTTGGATGCGTATTCAGGGTACCACCAGGTTAATATGAGTAAAGATGATGAAGATAAAACTTTCTTCATCACTCCATATGGCAATTACCGCTATGTTAAGATGTCATTTGGACTCAAAAATGCTGGTGCTACTTTTCAGAGGTTAATAAAAAAAATTAATCCTCGGATATGTCGAAATCTAGAAGTCTACGTTGATGACTTGGTTGTGAAAAGCATCAATTTTGGTGATCATATTTCCAACCTACATGAAACTTTCAATAACTTAAGAAACCATACCTTAAGTTAAATCCGGAAAAGTGTGTGTTCGGAGTTTCCTTTGGAAAGCTTCTTGGATTACTAGTTTCGGCTAGAGGAATTGAAACAAACCCAGTAAAAATATCGGCCATCGACCAGATGTGCCCTCCGACCACAAAGAAAGAAGTCCAAAAAATAATTGGTTGTATGGCAACGCTAAGTCATTTCATAGCACGGTTAGGAGAAAAAAGATTATCCTTCTTTAAGCTTTTTTAGAAACATGGAAGTTTTGAGTGGACTAAAGATGCAAACGATGCCTTTGAAGAGCTCAAGAAGTACCTTATGAATGCCCTGATCTTAGTGTCTCCGAGATCAGGAGAAACATTGCTGATATACGTGGTTGCAACGTCCCAAGCGGTCAGTGCTATACTAGTTATTGAGCGTGACAACATCCAACGACCAGTATATTACGTAAGTGAAGTCTTACATGGATAAAAAAATGATACCCATAGGTACAAAAGTTGCTATATGGTCTCCTTATGGCTTCAAGGAAACTAATGCATTACTTTCAGACCCACAGAGTGGTCGTACCTATTAGATATCCTCTCGGTCAAGTTCTTGGAAACAGGGAATCATCAGGACAAATAGCAAAATGGACGGTCGAGCTTAGGACGTTCGACCTCCATTTCATTTCATGAACATCAATCAAGTCTCAGGCTTTAGCAGAATTCATGGGCGAGTGGACGAAATCTGAACCCACCCAAGAGCCCGAGTATGAACACCACGAAGAGTGGACAATATACTTTGACAGCTCCTTGATGCTCAAAGGCTCAGGGGCTGGAGTTGTCTTGATATCCCTTACTGGAGAACACATAAAATACACCATTCAGTTAAACTTTCCTATTACAAACAATGTGGTAGAGTACAAACTTTTACTAGCAGGACATCGAGCAGCCAGAGCGCTCAGGATTCGCAGATTACTAGTGAAAGGTGATTCTCAACTAGTAGCGAATCAAGTCGAGAAAGAGTATCAATGCTCAAGTCCTAAGATGTCATCTTGATTGGTGGAAGTACGGAAACTCGAAAAGCATTTCTTCAGTTTTTAGATCCAACATATTCCTAGAAAAAAAACTTTCTGGCAGACCAATTGGCACGGATGGCTTCTACAAGATCATCTATCCCGTCCAGAGTTTTCCTCGAGCAACTCGATTCACTCTCGGTGGTCGAGCATTCCGAGGACATAGATGCTCCACTGGAGGCCGTACAGCTCGATCCCAGTAGTGATTGGATGACATCAATCTACAATTATCCTCAGCATGACACAATTCCTGAAGATGATGTAGAGGTTGATCGTACAGCTAAAAAATCCAAATCATACACTCTGATCGAAAGTACCATTTATAAACAGAGATCTCACAAAGTGTTGATGAGATGCTAACTCAAGCGGATGGTATTAAGTTATGATCCGATATACATGGAGGATTTTATGGAGCACATCATTCCTATAGAACTCTGGTCGATAAAGTCTTCAGGCAAGGATACTACTGGCCAACTGCCCTTTATGATGCAAAAGAACTTATGATGAAGTGCGTACAATGTCAATTTCATAGTCGACAAGTACATCAACCGACACAAACTTTGCAAACAATACCTCTTTCTTAGCCTTTTGCAACCTGGGGACTAGACATTCTGGGACCTTTTCCAAAGGCACCCGGGGGCTTTGAGTTCATTTTTGTAATGATTGATACATTCACAAAATAGATAGAAGCCGAGCTAGTTGTTAAAACAACAACTGAAGCTGCTAAGAGGTTCCTCACAAAAAATGTGATCACACGATTTGGCATTCCCAGTCGTATAATCACAGAAAATGGTACCCAGTTCTCGAGCGAAAATTTTCAGCACTTCTGCGAAGATCTAGGTATCAAGATACATTTCGCTTTTGTGGCTCATCCGCAGAGTAACGGAGTAGTCGAGCGAGATAATGGCATAATAATGCAATGAGTGAAACGACGAGTGTCCGGCCAATTAGTACAACGGTTAAGAGCTTAGGTTCAAGAACTTCCCTCTGTATTATGGGTCGTTCGAACCACGACCAGTCGTGCGACTGGTGAAACGATATTTTTTCTAGTTTACTGTGTTGAAGCCATGCTTCCTCCGAAACTAAAAATTTGCTCTGCTCGAACTGATTGTTTCAATGAAAACGATCAGACCAAATGACAACTCGACGACATCAATTTCTTTTTAAAAAAAAGATGAAACCAAGCCCTTATGCGATCGACAATCTACCAACAAACCATGATAAGGTACCATAGTCGTAAGGTGCAACCTCGCAGCCTAGTTGTAGGTCATCTGGTTCTCAAAAAAATTCAGAGCCAAGCAAATCGCAACAAGCCTTTGCCAAAATAGGAAGGTCTATACACTGTGGTCGAAGTCACCGGACCTAGTTCGGTACGACTAGCCACGTCAGATGGGCATGTTATGTCTAATTCTTAGAACATTGATCAATTGTGTAAGTTCTATGTATAAATGTACTTTACATTATTTCTATTTCAATAAATATTCATTCTTTATTTATTTTCTGATAAGTGCTGTTATTTACATTTCGATTATCCATTCCTGGTTAAAAATTGTTGTTGTCTTGCTCATTGGAGAAGATCAAATTGCTCCCCGACATCCTTCTAAAGGATACGTTTTACTTATCGGCTTTGACACAGTTGTCGAACGCCATAAGGGTCCACATCATGACCATCACAGAGATGGTTCTCACGAATGACCACACACACTCTTTTCACAAAGAAAGAAACAAATAAAACGAGCATCACACAGACAACTATATATAGTTACTTGCATGCTTAGAGATCACAAGACTTTCTTTTTTTTACTTCAACATTTTGTTCTTCTCCTGTTCTTGCAACTGGTCGGGGCACAGAAAGCCTCCTAGTCGAAATCTCTCCTCTCTGCGTGTGGTCCAACCCATTGGAAGGAGTTTCCTAGCGACGGTCATTTTCTTACGATCATTGCTACTAGTCGGAATCTGAGAACGAATACGTTTCGCGAAGTATCAATCATGTCTTTGATTCTTAGCAACCTTTACGACCAGCTTGGAAAATGTGTATAAATAAGACAACTTATCTTTTTTTCTGCATACATATTTGCACAATTGCTTATCATCAGTACAAGTCTTATGATATCTTACGACCATACCATATACTACATAGTATTTCGATTATGGAAATAGATCTCATACTAGTTGAAATCATACACTGATTCCGACCAAATTGATTTCATAGTGTAAGTTAGATGATTTTAACAACATAATCAGTACATACTTTATACAGTGGTCGTGAAAAGTGCTCTTTTTCCTTAAGTCTACTGCTTCCTTAGTGAGTCTTTCTACTAAACAAGCAGTCGGGGGCTAAGAAATATATGAGTACTCATAGTAAGAGATAAACATAAGCTTTACTGATGACAAAATGTAAGTTTTTATATTTACAATTCTATATTACATCTTTTCATTTTTCGGGACCACTCAACTGGTCGTTGTAGGATGGAGATCCGATCTTCATTTCCTCTGCAACCTTGTTTCCGAAGGGTATAACTCCTTCGAAGATGTTGGCTGCTTCTTCCTCCGAGCAGTTGAAGTCCGCTTCAAGAGCTTAGAGGTTGATGGAGGGGTCGGAAGCCTTGAGCTTTGCCAAAGCAAAGCTAACTCCGTCCATGACGGCATCTTTCATGGTATGTGCATGGTTTTTTCGAAAGGTGGCGAGCAGACCTTGGAGAG
Organism: Phyllostachys edulis; assembly: GCA_036346405.1. Taxonomy (NCBI): domain Eukaryota; kingdom Viridiplantae; phylum Streptophyta; class Magnoliopsida; order Poales; family Poaceae; genus Phyllostachys; species Phyllostachys edulis. The sequence goes on along the minus strand of CM070549.1, from coordinate 57,438,879 downwards.
CTTCGAGCTGTCGACCAAGACAGTTCACCTTCTCCGTTGGCTCTTTTGATAAAGACAAAAATACTTCTAGCCTTGAGTCGGAAAGCATCTTGTTGAAAGCAATAATCTTTTCCTCAAGACTATGCTCGAGTTCCATCTCCTTAGCATTTGCGAACTCAAGAGCTTTCTCTGTTTGTTTTAGCTTTTGAGTTTGCTCTACACGAGTAGATCAAAGTTAAATAAATAAATTTAAGGCCAATAGCAAACTGGTCAAGTTTACGACCAGTTACGTTGAGTTTTCTTCTTAGAAGCCTCGATGGCTTTCTTGTGCCTAGTCGTCAAGTTTTCAATCGACTGGACCTTGGCTTGACACATGTCTTCAAGCCTGGTTATCATAGCTCTCTTAGCCATGACCTCTTCCTCAAGTTTTTCGAATTCTATCAAATATGACAAAAGGAAAAATTGAGAAATAGCAAGGTACAAAATGGCCAAAAAGGGAAGAATAGGTCTAGAAGAACTTCTTCCTTTTTAGCTCGGAGTTTTTCTTCTCTAGAATAGTTATTTACTGGGTCAGTCCTCCGACCACAGCAATATTCTCCACCATATGCTACAAAGAATAGCAAAACTTTTGTAAGTTTTTTCATAAACTTTGAAGAAAAGACTAGAAGAATGATCATAGGTGCTTACCTGGATCGCCATGTCCGCATATTTGGAGTAGATAGCATTAGGACCCGTTTCTAATTGATGGTCCGAAATTCTCCTCCAGGCCTCATCGAGCTTTTCATCGTCAAAGATCCGAGGGCAATTGGGGAAGTTGCTAGGATGAGGAGACTTCTTCAATAACAAAGAAATCCTCCCTCCTGGAATGATCCCAGCAGGGGGTGGAACCTGCTGAGGTTCTTCTTCGACTCCAGACTCCTTAGACAAAGTCGAAGCCGCCAAGGAATCCTGAGCAATGGGAACCAGAATTGGAGTCGCCACCTGCTCGGGGGCTGGCTCGACCACTGTTTCCTCGGGATTTTTTCCTGATGGGTGTTCTAATCCGAAGTGACCGGAACACCAAAGGACCTGTAAAGACAAGAAGAAAGAAAAATGTCAAAGTTTCAGAATACAGAAAACATTAAAGGTATGCATTTACATAACTTTCTTTATTTTTCATACCAAGTTTTCTTTGTCTTGAATGTAAAATGTCCTGGAGACAAGTCTAGAGCACTTGTCTTTCTCTTTTTCTTTTCAATCGATTTCGCCGGTTTCGAACCGGTAGGGCTGGTTAGACCCCCCACATCTTTCGACCGAAGGTCGGAAGAAATCTCCCCGACCATTAGGTTGAAGAGAAGTTCCCTGACCATCTGGTCAGAGGCGGTGGTGTCATCGACCTTTGGGACTGTTGCTTCGGCAGCAACCGCCTGGTCGGTCATGACCTCTTTAGAATCCGCGACCACGGTAACTTCGGTCGACATATCCTGTTTTTTTCCCGCCTAATTAAACATCCAAGTTAGTTTGGAGATGAAATACTTCATCTAAAATATAAATTCCTTTTTGATGTCTTTCTTACCTCCAAGGAGCCACCCTCTTGAGTGGTCGTTGGGGCAGAAGTGGTTGGAACATCTATTGGATCAAAGCTCCCGGTGAGCTTGTTGATCTCCAACCCGACCTACTGCATGTAAAAGCAAAGCTATGGCATACCGATCGGAAAAATACATAAATGATGAAAGAAAGTTTTTTATTTTTACCTTGAGCCTCTCTATTCTCTCCGCTAGAGAACAGGATGCCAAAAGACAAGGAGCCTCAGCCTTGACATTAGGCTCCCCATCACAGATCATCTTGATCCGTTCCTTGATCTCTTCAGTGGAAAGGGCTATAGAAAGAAAAAAGAGACTATAAAGTGACAAAATAATCAACCAACACAAAACTGGTCGGAATTTTTAGGACTTACAATCTACAGAATCGATGATCGTATTGTCACGACCAAGGTACCAGAGCAAGGTACGTAATCGTAACTTCAGAGAACTTATCCGGTGTGTGGAGAAATCTTTCACCACATGCCAAGAAGTTAGTCCTCTGATGCTAATGAGTTGGATGGCTTCAATCCAACTCCCCACTCTTCCCTCCTTCTTCGCAGAGGAACGCCATCTTGGATTCTTGACCGCCACCTTGCCGGCGAAGCAGGGGCTGTCTTCTTTGGTGACCGTCATGTAGAACCAGCTTTTCTTCCATGATGATCACAAGGACTTGGAGTACATTCGGATGTACTCCTCAGCCTTCCTGTTGTGGAGGCGTAGAGCGTACTCCCCAGGTGACGCTGCCAATTTCTCTGACTTCGATATTTTGTAGAAATACCTGAAGACTTCCAGATCTGGAGGAATCCCCAGGTATGCTTCATAGAGGAAGATGAAGATGCTGATGTTGGCGATTGAGTTTGGAGCAAGATTCACCAGCTCCACTTCGTAATACTCCAAAACTTTGGAGAGAAATGAGTGTACTGGTAATCTAAATCCACACTCGATGTATACGAGGAAAACAAGGATTTCTCCCTCTTCGCTGCTGGGAAAATGCTCCCCGACCGTTGATCTCCAACGGATCAAGCTCCGGTCAGGAAGCATCCCGATCTTCTCCAAGCTCTTGAACTTCTTCATGCTAAAATCTGAGACAGGCCAGTTGATGATTGGGTCCAACATTGTTGGATCTTGGGTGAGAAGATGAGAGGTGGTCGAAGGAAGTTCTTGATGAAAGGATGAAGGGGCGGGAAATTTTGAGAACGTAAAACCCTTAAGTTGGCGCATTCATGGGATTTTTTAGTCGCACTTCATTAACTGTAGAAGGAAGTTGCTCGAAAACCCAACGGGCACAAACCTCTTTGGTTTCCCAGATAGTTTCTCAACTTTAAAGTGAATACGGACCACCTCGTTAATTTCACCATTAACACGAGGGATTTTCCCGATAAGGATCTCTGTCGGAAAGGGTTCACATTATAAATTCACTTAAAGTTCGGGGGCTAACTGATGAGGATTAAATTCCTAAATATTAATTAAAAGCAACATAGCTTATGTGGTCGTAGGCCTAGTGGCTAACGACCCCTGTGATCGTTAGAATCCTAAGGGTCGCCCAATGGGTAACCTGGTCGGAGGGGTTTTGTATCCACTGCCCGACCTGATGGCAGCTCGTAGAAGCTTTGAACTGACACTTGGATCTGATTCCAAGTATTCCTCTCCCGTGTGACGAATGGAACACATGTCTAAATTGCTCCAAATCACACGACGTTTCTGGCCCTAAGTCACTGACAATAACCATCATATGTTTTATCTTCCACTGACATCAACTGCCGGTCAGTTGGCTTTTTACCAACTGCCACCGATCCTCCGATCGGACACGACACTTCCAAAGGTCCCCTTTTCTAGAAGTAACTGCCACCACTTTGTCAGTTTTTTAAAGGAGAATGCAAATGGCAGGGAGGAGAGACGATCTACAACCACAACACAACGGATTCGATCAAGCCTAAGGCATCAAGACCATTAGATTCAAGCAATACACCAAGTGTAATTAGGGCTAGTCCACTGTCTTGTCTAAGGCACCCCTGTAAAGATCTAGTTTATTGCAATAAAGAGCAATCACATTCTCATCCAAGAACTTTTAGCCATTTTTCTATATTTATTTCGTAAGATCGACGACCAAAGCCTAGCTCATTTTAGCCCTACCATTACGATTTTAGACACATATAACATGAAGCAATAATAGGATGCATGTATAGGTGACCAAATGAGCCAAAAAGAATATATATAGCACTAATTAAGAAGGTGCTGCTCAAACACGAGTGTTGATTGGCTTGTTGGCTTCAGTGGTGCACATTAGTCACTAGGCGAGTTACCTATGTAAATGCTAATGACATCAGAGAGCATGCAGAAAGTGTGCCAGATATTATTATTATCGCGGATTAAAAAACTTGGAGATATCTCAAATTTCAGCCATTCCAATCATGTAAAGCACTAAACAAAGAACATGCATGATCTTATCTATCTAATCACCATCACTCGGCGTTATTTGTGTCGCTTATTAAATTGAGACCTAGGGCCGGTATATGTGAACTTCCATGTCAATAGGGCTAGTGTCTTAGCACCATACATTTCACAATCATCTGATTTTCTCTGAAATTGGCCGGGGTCGTCAGGCTAACTATAGCTGAGTAGTTCCTCTTTTTTTCTTCTTCTTCTTCTTTTGCCTAAGCAACTATGGCCATCATTTCCACCAACAAAAAAGTGCGTTTGCTATCAAGGAAAAGGCTCGCCTCTCAAACTAAAAGAGTTCAGAAAGCGCAGAAAAGGGGGAGAAAACGGAAAGTCCAATGGTTGTCCGCAACAAATCAGTGCAAAGTCGCTGTGAGGTTATGAAATCGACAATTCCTCGAAGATCTCCTGATCGCAGGAAAACGGTAAGTCCAATGGTTGTCCGCAACAAATCAGTGCGAAGTCGCTGTGAGGTTATGAAATCGATAATTCCTCGAACAAGTTGCCATATTGCGTTGTAGATCTCCTGATCGCAGATTCCTTTTTTTTTGTGTGTGTGTGCGGCCTGCAACTAGTCAAAGTGACACGTTATACTCGAGCCGCGCTTACCTTAAATTTTCCGTATGGATGATAGTATTATCCACTATCCAGATATATTATCCTTGCGTGCATGCCAGAATAAATATGAAAAAGTAGCTAGGTATTAACCGTATATCCATTCCGTCCAGTGGCGGAGGCAGGATTTCGTCTATGGGGGTGCAAAATTTTTTTTGCGATTACAAGGAAGACATATATGCACACACTCCACCACACACACGCGTGAATGTGCCTCATATCACATGTCTAGAAAGACGGAGAACGGGAATAAATCCGCGACCTTACAAAATATCTACTGAATGCGCACTCGTGTGTGCATAAAGGTGCGAATTTAAATGACATATTTCAATATAAAAGTTTAAATGACGTAGTAAAGGTTCAAGTGGAACAAATTACATGTTTCTAGTACAATCGATATCACAAAATATTGTTTATATTGGTGGGCTACTGACTATTGATTGCTGACTAGATATATATACTGTATAAAAAATCTACATGCAAAAATTTTAAAAATGCATTGTAAAAATTTTGGGGGTGCAACTGCACCCCCATGGTCTCACGTGGCTCCGCCACTGATTCCGTCATATGCATGATTGCTATGCACTACAGTTTTAGTCATCATATACCACTTGTAAAGGGTAATTTTCCATTTAGGCAGAAAATGGCTTGGCGAGTCCTTGACCGTGCTTAACTGTGCCACGCCATTAAATTTTCCTACTAGTCAACTCTCAGAGATGGATCTAGGTGGCATAATTAAGCATGTTCGAGAAAAATGTCATACTAAAATTATACTATTTAAAAGACTTAAGTGATCTAACCAACTAAACAAAAAAATAAGCGCCTCGATCGATCAGCACAAACTGGACCTAAAAAAATCTATTATCTAATTAAAACAAAGTTAAAATAACTCACCACGTTTGTATTGTAGAATTACGGTTTTAGCAAACATGCAGAATTAATTCTAGCAATTATTATGATAATTAAAACATAATTCCAGCAGCATATAATTGACATTAAGGACATAAAAGCATGTAATATTTTCATGTCAATTAAACAAGATAATATACTCAAAAGATAGGGCTTGATAACAAGTAAAATCAGCATAATGCTCAGATTTTATTTGTTTGCTTATTGCTCTCAGACGTCGAGTTACACACGATGAAATCTTGGCCCTCACGATAATTGAGTCAAGTAACATCCTAAAGTTCTGTTACCAAAAATAAAATTAATAAAGTTATTATTTTATTAGATTTTCTGAGATTTAGAAGAGTGTTATTGCTTTATTTGAATTTCCTAAATTTTAAAAGTCAAAAATAAAATTTATTGAAGTTTTCTTGGATTTAAATTGAAAAATAAAAATTTAATTAATTTCTGGAATTTTTGAAATTTTAAAAGCTTTTCCTTAATTATTTTAAAGCCAAAATAAATTATGTGCAAAAACTATTACCAATTATAAGTTGGAAATATTTTATTTAAATCCAAAATGTCTTAGAGAATTTCTATGAATTGTCTCATAATTTTTGGATTTTATTTGCTATATTCTAAACCCTTTTTGAATTACCAAAATTAGTTTATTTGCTAAATCATTAAAACTCCTGAAAACCTAATGGGTCGAATCTCCTTGGACCATCTCTTTTTTTTCCGCGCTTTCGGCCCAGTCTCGCAGCCGCTCGGCCTGCTTTGCCCACCCCTCTCTCTACCTCGCTACCAGGTGGGCCTGCCCGTGCGTCCTCACCTCCTCCTTCCTCTTCCCGTCTTCTTCCTCACGCAGCCGCGCCCAACGTTCGCCATTAGCGCCCACCAGAGCTCTGAAATCACCACCAAAGATTCCTCTGTTCCCCGAATGAGTGCGCGCATTGAAGCCCGTATTTCACGCCGCACCCATTTCGCTCAAATCCCCTCCCTCACATGCGAAATCACCAGGGATTTCTCCATGGCCGCCGAGATCGCCGCCGCACTTACCTCCTTCCCCTGGCCCCCTCCGCCCCTATAAAAGGGAGCATGAGGTGCCCCCGTTCCTCCTCACCAAAACCCCTCAAAGACCCCTCTCTCTCTCCCACTCAATCGATGAGAATCCGAGTATTTCTCCGCGCCACTGAATTTTCTTCACTCATCTTCTCCGGCGCCAACTGTGTTTCTCCGACAACCCCAACCCGCTCGTTGGCTTTGCCTCGACCACGCCTACCCCGTGCGCACCTTGCCATCGCTGGAGAGTTGCCTGAACTCCATCGCCGCCGCGAGACCGACATCGTCGCCACCTTTTGATCTCGCCGCTGGCCATTCCATCGCGTCCCCACACATCTGAGGTGAGCACTCGGTTCGGTGAAGTCTCCTCTCTCATTTGGTACCACCCACATCCCTCGTCGGAGCCCCTAACGCCGGCAAGCCTAGAGCCCGAGCGCCACCGCTTACCGGGTGACCTGGCACTGCCACATCACTGCCTTGTCAGAGCCACTTGGTGCCACCTCACCATTTTTGCCCGCGTGTCATGCCCACGTGGCACACTGCGCCACCATCACATCCTCTGCGTACTGTGCGGTGGACCGAGTTCATGGTAGACTTTGACCATTAGTGGACCTGGTCTTGGACTAGAGGGCCCACATGTCATAGATTCAAAGAATTTTCCTTTAGAAAATAATCCCGGCCAAAAAATCAAAATACAGTAGATGATGTCATCATGATGCATTACCCTGGTTTTCCTTTATAAAAATAATTCCAACATTCTAACAAATCCCAATTTCATCATTTCATGTGTTTTTCAATTTTCCGAGAGCTCATTCTCCTTCACACAAACTCCGATTTCGACGATTCAAATTTCTAAATTCAAGATCTAGCTAACTAAACCAAAATTATTTAAATTGGAGTTCATTTGAATTCTATTTGAATTTTGTTTGAATTTGGCTTATTTTCGCGTATAGATTTTGACGACTTCGGAGAGTTAGATTTTGACGCCGTTTGAGAACAACTAATTAAGTAAGGCAAGTTATACCTTTGATTATATTTGATCCCATTATTTCAAATTATTTAAATTCTATTTTAAATTATTATTGCATGTGTATTTCTATTCAATGTAATTTAAATACCCGTTCTAAATTTATAGTTATTCATAATTCCTTTGTACATCCAAATTTTGACATTGAACAGACATACCTTGACACCTTAGATGAAAATCTAGTTTATGCGATAGTATGAACTAGAACATTTTGAGAAAAATTATGCTTAGCAATGCTTAGACCCAAAATATTCAATTTGGGAACTTTCAGCCAAAAATCAATTGTTGTTTAAATTGTATCCAGTGCATTGGTGTGCTATGGATGTTTGAAAAGGATTTGAAAAGCAAAATAAAATTGGTTTGAACTTGGACAAAATGGATGGTTGGTGGGTGCAGGTTTATGCACGGGCTCGCATAGGGTTTATTTTGGAAGTCGACCAAGTCAGTTAAGGACAGGTCTTCGAGCGCAATTTGCTATGCTCCACCGTACTACCACAAGTCTGGAATGGGACAGACCTGGCTAACTAATTTATAATGTTTCACCGCGGTCGTGCCATCCGGTTGCATGGGTGTCTTTATAACCTACTTTTATGTATTCCCACCTGGCGCAAGAGGGGGCCTGAACCCGGCGGATGGTTAGTCCAAAGGGGGTGAATCCTTAGCGAGGCGGGACTACGATGGGATGATGCTTTGTAAAGGCATTGTCACATCCTCTAGACTGCTTACCTAAGGTAGTGAACAGTGGTATCGACGGATGCCAAACAAACTAGAGAAGTCGTGTCTTGTGGGTAAAGCTATACAACCTCTACAGAGTGTTAAGAACTATTCGAATAGCCGTGTCCACGGTCATGGACATGCTGAGCAAAGCCACTCGAAGTTAGACTTTGATTTTATTTTCAAAAGGTTTTGTAAAACAGTTTTGACATAGATGGGTGTCCATGAAAAAAAAGTTATGGGTTGAAACCCCGGGTAGGTGCCCGTGTTTAAGTTACTGTTAGGTTGGTGCTACACTATTTTATTAATTCAAACTCAATTTTAGATATTGCAAAATTTGAGCTTTTGAACTTAGTATTGTATTTAAATTTTCAAATATTGCTTTTGCACAAATAACCCTATAAGCCTTCCTTGCTAATGTCCATGCATGCATTAACTCTGTTATTAGGTGTAACTTGCGAGTACGGAAGTTGTGCTCATTTTTGCTTAATGCAAATAAATTTAAGAGGAGAAGGACTTTGCTACCGGTGTGGATCTCGAAGACTAGGCTGCTACCCTAGTCGATTGCCTATGGCAGATCCGCTGGACTCTACTACATCTTCTTGTTTTTCGCTGTGTTCTTTATTGTTAGCTTGTAAGCCTTTCTTGTAATAACTCTATTGATTATTAATAAAGTTGTGTGATTTATGGATGTTACCATATCTGTTTACTTTGTGAACTAGCTACTGATTATGGGACTAGTTCAGAAATACACAGAGGATTTGTGGGTGTTACTCCCGTGTCCGACAAGTCAAAATTTTAATCACAAATTGAATATGACAATCAATTGAGGTAAATTTTGCCATGAGCAAAAAATAAAATCTTGCTTGTCTAATCATTCACTTCATGCGAATCATCAATTCAAAGTCCACTGATAACAGGCAATTATAACAATTGGCAAGAGGATATAACAGTGACCAAAAAATCATCACAGTGAACTGAAGAAAGTAGCTAAATGAATCATAGTGAGCAAAATGAAGCAACCAAATGAAACAAAGTGAATCACAGTGGACAGCTACTGAAGACCGAATGAATCACATGTACAGAACAAGCAAGAATTGCATGACACAATAGAGAACAACAAGTAATCTTTTAGCTCAAGACCAGATTATACTCAAATGTTGTATTCAACCCCAATTTGTTATCAATACATCATCGAGCAATAATCCAAGCCCACAACATCACTAAGCAATATCTCCCTGTACTAGTGTTAATTCAATTAATCACAATTTGAGACTTCGACTAGTACAACACATATGCAAAGAGATGCACAAAATAAAAAACAATGATACTCACAATGCGGATGGAACTCAAAGCCACCAAGTCAAAACTGAGTTAGGCACGCCAAAAGTGCTGACTTAGAAAACCAATCGCCCTGCTGTGCCGCATTGAACGGACGAGGTCGTCGGAGATACAATGCCAATTTGCAAACTGGGACACACCAATTTGCGAAGTCGAGGTACAGAGAATGATGAACAAGACCCAATCACAGTGCACCGTCCGAATGCAACTATGGAGCACCAATCACTAGGAAAAACCGAAGCCTCCTTCCTCACCGAAGTAATGCCAGAGCCAACCAAAACGAGCCCCAATTGTGCAAGTACCGGGTTCCCAAATAGAACACCCACAGAGGACAGGGCGCAAGAAGGGAACCGACGGGATACGCATAGAGGAAGCTCTGGAGCTCACCACTGATGGTGTCGGGTCGACTACGGCGGCGCGAGGGCTCTAAATCCCCAAAAACGAAGACGAATCGGAGGGGAAAAGGAACCACCAAAAAGGGAGAAAACTCACTGATCTCGGGTCAAGAAAAGAGGATAAGGAGGCGACCTTTTGAAGAGTAGAGCCAGAGCGGGCGACACAGTGGCTGTGAACGGCCAGTGCCAGAAGTGCCCGGGCCAGCTCGCGACTCCTGTGCCTTCGCCTCGCTCGGGAGCTCCAAGCCGCACTTGCTGCCGCCAAAGGATAGGGTTGGAGACAAAGTCTCTAATCTTATCTCTCCCTCTCAAAACTGATAGGCGGGCCCCATCTCCATCTCCATTTCCCTTTTTCTTTTCTGTTTCTTCTTTTCTCAAAATGATAAATTACCAAATAGCCATCAAAGATACAATAGTTCGCACTCAAGGGTTAGAAATTCCCACGTTAACCAGTGCAAAAAGTGAAAGATTTACACTGTCGATCATGGTGGGTTCAAATTATAATAGTCTAGATTAAAAGAAAGAGTACATATCGAGTACAATAAAACTAAAATTTGAAGTATAAAATAAAATAAAATCAACAATTTCATTTTCATACGAAGTTCCTAAGTAAAAAAGTCCATATCAAGTATAATAAAATAGAAATTCGGAATAAAAATATAACAAAATTAGAAATTTGATTTCCATAAAAATTCCTAAGTAAAATATCTAAATAATTATAATTTGGGATAAAATTGCAATTAGATTTGTATACAAAATCCAACAAAAAAGTAAAATTCGAAATAAAATAAAAAATAAGCAATTTGATTTCAATACTAATTCTAAAAATTATAATACGTAATAAAAATTGACAATTAGATTTGACGAGGATCTAATAATCTTTATTTTATCTTTTACCTATAATTTTATTATAAGTAAATATGACGCCATGTGGTCCCTAGGTATACCCCTTAAATTTACAAGGAGAAGCCTACTAGGTGGTCGAAGTTCTTCTCGACCACCCCCATAGTCGTAAGTCTTGCTACGACTACCTTATGGTCGTAAGTTCTTCTACGATCACTACCCGATCGTAGTTATTCTACAACTACCTCATAGCCGTAAGTCTTGCTACGACTACCTTATGGTCGTAAGTTCTTGTAAGACCCGGATTAACACTCCGAATCCTCTCGTGCATTTTCGAACTAGTCCCATGATCAAGAGCTAGTTCACACAAGAAACAAATATGGTAACAAAATCATATCACAACTTTATTAATAAATAACAACGGAGTTGATTACAAAGGAGGCTTACAGGCCAACGATAAGATAAAATAAACACAGCGGAAGACGAAGAAGTAGTAGGGTCCTGTTAATCTACCACAGGCAATCAACTGGGGAAGCGGCCTAGTCGTCGAGATCCACACCGGTAGCAAAGTCCTTCTCCTCTGAAATTATTTGCATTAGCAAGAATGAGCACAACCATCAGTGCTCGCAAGTTACAGATCAAATAATGTAATGACATGCATATATGGGTATTTCAAAGAAAAGCTTAATATGGTTGAATTTGCATAAAGCAAAGATTTTCTTTAAATACTTGTACTAAGTTCCAAAGCAATTATTACACAACTAAAATTCATTTTCTAAATCAATTTTATAGTCAGATAACATTCACACATGAATGGTGAAGGATACCCTCCTATCACATGGCTTCCCGCCCAATTCCCATTTGATAAACCATTTGACAAAGTCTTTTGAAATCCAAAATCCAAGTCTAACTTTGAGTGGCTTTGCTAGCATGTCCATGATCATGACGCGCTATTCAATAGTTTTACACTCTGCAGAGGTTGTACACTTTACCCACATGACATGACTTCTCTAGTTTGTTTGGCATATATCTATGCCACCGCCACTACCTTAGGTGTTTATCTAGAGCACATGACAAGGCCTTTACAATGCGCCATCCCACCGCATCCACCCGCAAGGTTTCAGATCCCTCCTTGGATAGAAATGCAGAGTTTGTAGGGCCCCCTCTACGCCATGGGACTAACGAGGTCATAACACGACCAACCATCCGAGATGGACCCACACAACCATGGATCAACCGCGATGGCACTTTGCAAATTAGTCACCAGTCCTACTCCCCATACCGAGGACATGTGGTTGCACGATATGGCATAGCCCATTATAGGCATAGCAAAGGAACGCCAGAGGCCGGTCCTCAATTAACTTGGGCGACTTTCCATTAAAACCCATGGGCCTCAACCCTACCCAGATTGAGCAGTGCATTGACATGCACCATCCAAACAACCATTTCGGCCCAAGTACAAACCATCATTTTATTTCATTTTTCAAGATCATTTATAAACTTCCATAACACACCAATGCCATGGATACAATTTAAACCAGATTTGATTTTTGGTCAAATTCCCCAAATCAACATTTTTGGTCTAAGCATGTCTTAGCAACATTTTCCAATGATCCTAGTTCACACTATTGCATCAACTAGGTTTTATCTAGGGTGACAAGGTATTTGATTCAATTAACAAATTTGGCCATACAAAGGATTTAGGAATATCTATGAATTTAAAAGCATGCATTTAAATTATGAATATAAATAAGCATGCAATAATAATTTAAAATGAATTTAAATAATTTGAAATAATGGGTGCAATATGATCAAGAATGTAACTTGCCTTCGTTGAAGTCTTGACTCTCTAAATTCTCCGAAGGATCTAATTCTCCTAATCGTCAAATCTATCTAAAAGCTTATCCAAATTCAAACGAAATCCAAATAACCAATCAAAAGGCAATTCAAATTAACTCAAAACTAAATAATTCTGTTTTATTTAGTTATATAATAGTTTTATAAAATTTTATAAATTTGAATCACTCAAATTGGAGTTGGGATTTAAAAGATATGAATTTTACAAGTTTTAAATCTTAAAACTAAAATTTAAATGAATTTCTAAATACAAACAAGATTCAAATGAAGCATAATTTAAATAATTTTGGTTTAGTTAGCTAGATCTTCAATTTATATGAATTTATAAATTTAAAACACTTAATTTGGAGTTAGGAATCAAAAGGTATATATTTTACAAGTTTAAATCTTAAATGAGCAATTTAAACCATTTTGATTTCAAAAGACAATTTAAATTACTCCAAAACAAGTATTTATACTTTCCTTAGTTAAAACATAAATCTGTAAGATTTTATAAATTTGACTCACTAAAATTGGAGTTTGAGATACAAATGAATTTTATTAATTTTAACCTAAATTTGAAATTTAAATGATTTCTAAATTCTAAAACAAAACTAAACTGAACTCCAAATAGAATAATTATATTTTATTTAGTTAGACAATAATTTTCTAAGATTTTAGAAATTTGAATCATCTAATTTGGAGCTAAGATGTAAAAGTTATGAATTATACAAATTTAATTCTATATTAAACCCTAAATTGGATTTATTGGAATTTATTGAATTATTTTCCTAAAGGAAATCCCATTTATCGTGCAAGCATGACGTCAGCCCCATCAATTCAGAATTTAAATGAATTAAACTAATTCTCGACATGTGGGGCCCACATGTCGCTGGCTTGGCTCTTGGCGGTGGGTTCACCGAGGCTTGGGAATGGGGAGGTTTTGAGTGCCACGTGGGCATGCTGACTGGGCAGCCATGTAGGCGATTTTGGCGACGTGGCGCCGGGTGGCAGTGGCGTGGCGATGCCACGTTGGCAATAACCCATGGCGCGCGGTGCATCTGTGCCGTGGCGAACGGCAATGAAGGCGGCGATGGTACCAAAATGACGAAGGGCGTCGCGAACTGGGTGCTCACCCGGTGGCCGAGGGGAACGGAGGCGGCCGCGGCGAGGAAAAGGCGGCGAGCGGTCGGGTCGCGTGGCGGGCGTTTCGGAGGCGCCCGGCGAGGCGGCGCACAGAGACGGGCGCATGACGGGCGGTCTTGCTTCTGTGGTCGCGGTCGACGGTGAGCCCTTGAGGTCGCCGGAATCGGTGAAGGATCATGACGCGTGGTGGCAAGTAAAGCTAAATTCGGCGAAGCCGAGAGGGAGAGGAGGAGTGGGTTGGGGCGTTGGAGTGAGGGAGAAGAGGCGGTCCCGGCGCGTCCTTTTATAGGGCGAGGCGGCTCGGGAAGGTAGTTAGGATCGCGATCCAAGTCTTAAAGTCTTACGACTTCATTTAACCCACGACATGACTGCCGATCCAAGTCTTATGCCGATCCGATCCTACTCTAAGGTAGGTAGGATCGCGATCCTACTCTTAGAGTCTTATGGTTCTATTTAACCCACGACAACCTGTCGATCCAAATCTCACTGTCGATCCTACCCGTAGAGACTTAGGGCAATTTTTTTTAGATGCCAGGCTTTGCTGATATTTTGTTTTAGAGTAAAATTTGTTGATATTAATTTCTGAGAATGAAACTATAAATAAACAAGGAGCATGCAAAATATTGTATCAGTGTGGTAATGCTAGTACAAATATCTATATTATAGCATGAGCAATCTTGAACTTGATAATGATAAGCTATTTTTATTCCCCGAGTATGTCTAGCTACTTTTATGAACATGCAAGTGGTAAACCATATAACAATCATACAAACTTATAGTATAGATGTTAAATATGTGTAGTTTTACAAACCAGAGAATCGCCGATTCTACGATTCGATCTACGATTCGATCCTACCAGAGGCAAATCGATCCGACTCGGGATCTCGACTCGACTACCTTGGGCTCGGGACGAGGAGATCGGGCGACGCTGGTGGTGGCATGACGGTTGCGGCGGCATGTTGAACCGGGCGCGGAGAGGGGAGGAACGTGGGCGGGGTGGCGGCGGTTGAGGTCGTGGGGATGACGCGCACGCGTGCGCGGGTCAAGAGGAGGAAGTCGTGGCCGTTGCGGAGCTCCCAGGGCCGAAAATGGCGGAGGTGTGCGGCGGTTTGGGCAAGACGACGGGGGAGGAAGAAGGGTCGCGCGCCGTTGGATGTGCATCCGACGGTGCGGGGAGGCGGGGTGGCGTGGGCGTGTGTAGCCCGTCGGATCTCCATCCGACGGTGGAGAAAAGATGGGGGTTTGGGAGAGAGAGGGGAGGCGCGGGTGGGCCGGCTGGGCCGAACGCGGGAGAGGAAAACGGGCTAGACGATTTTCGGCCCAAAAGAAGAATAGGATTTTTATTAGTTTTCCAATTTCAGAATTTGAACTAATTGATTTAGAATTTTAGAAAATAGCAAATAGAGTCCAAAAATTCTAGAAAAATTTATAAAAATTCCTAGAATTATTCTGGACTTAATAAAATTATTCCCAACTTAAAGTTGGCTTTTGATTTTGCAAATAAATTATTTTGGCTTTAAAACATTTAGGAAAAGCTTTTAACATTTCGTAAAATTCTCAAAATTAATTTAATTTTTATTTTTCAACTTTAACTCAAATAAAACTTTAAAAGCTTTAATAAATTTTATTTTTGGATTTTAAAAACTTTAGAAATTCAAATAAAGCAATCAAACTCTTTCAAATTTCGTAAAATCCAATAAATTAATAACTTTAATTAATTTAAATTGGTAATGTAACTTTGGGTCACATAGCTTTCTACTTCTGTGTCAGGTCACGACCACCTTATGATCAATAAAACCTACAGGCGAGTGGGTCTAATTGATTAAGGAATCCAAACAGTCAATATACGCTATTATTATGTCAAATAATACCCCAACATCTCTGACAAGTAACTGCCAGGCGGCATAAAGGAGTTACCATCCCGATAATTACTGCAAACGTGCGTCCGTTACTGGATTGAATGAGGCGTCTCTTCAGCAGGGGAAAACGGCTATTCCTTCACGACTATATAAAGGCAACGGTCAGAGAGGGAATGAAAGAAGGGCAATCGAGGCGTACACACACGCTATCGAGGGCTATCAGGAAGACAAGTGCTATCACCTGTAATAGTCTTAGTTTTTCTCCTGATTGTTCAGAATACACTCAATACCATACACACACGGAAGTAGGGTTGTTATTCTCTCAAGAGAAGGCCTGAACCTATATAAAAATACCCGTGTCAATCTCTCTGCGTGATTCTATTCTAGGAGACCACCCGAATCAAACAATCTTTATGTAAGATCGGTTTTAAAACACCGACAGTTGGCGCCGTCCATGGGGATCTTCCGGTAATCTCTTGTCAACATACTCTCTTTTTCCCAAATCTCATGCACTCATGACAGGAGAATGGAACGAGGAGAACTGGTTTGACTTGGCAGATTACGTAGACGTCGACATGGATGCCGGTTTTGATTACGAGCCGAGTATCGACTCATCCGATGGTATTGCTGCCTCCGGAGATCTTCCCATAGATCCAAGAGACAATGCCGCTGATGGAGTTGAGGAGGGATCCTTATCCCCCACAACAGTACGTCCAACGGAGGAATCAACCCTCTCAAAGGACAAGGGTTAATCCGACCAGGACTACACCCAGGCGGACTCACAACACGACGAGAGTTTTTCCTCCAAGTGTGTGAGTCCCCCTAAGGCGGTCCGACTTGGTGAGACAAGTTCTGGAAGCCACAATTCCAGGACTTCACCAGCATCTGGTGATCCTCTCTCTCCGGATGACGCTAGAGAGAGCGGGATCAAGCATGCTTTTCTTGCAAATTCGACCATCTCTCCACAGATCACACCTGCGGATGGAGACGGTTATAACCCAGAGTTCCCCTACCTAGAGGGGATTACTCCAAGTCGCCAGATGGTGTCTCTCGACTACTCCTCAAGCGGGGAGGCCTTGAGCGCAAGTGAGAATCATCAACGGAAGGTCTTCGTCCTTCCCTCAGATCAAGGTCACTCTTCTAGAGACCGAGCTAGGGACACTCCCCGAAGATCACGCACTGCGCCTCCTCGTGACAATAGCAAGGGCACCACCGATGGCGGACAGACCAACACCTTCATGAACACGAGGGAAATCCTCGACATACTCGCAGACTCCATTGAGGCGCCTCAAGAGTCGACATGGAAGATCTTGAGGCTATTCGATGAAAAAGATTGCGGCCCGTAAGAATTTGCTCGGGCGATCCAATATCAATCGAGGAAGCTCAAGAACTCCAAAGACATCAATGACTTGCTCGAGAATCCAACTCGAGAACTCGCACGAGCGCCAGGATACGATCTCTTTGTCAAAGAGATCGCACAAAGGCTTCGGTCCACGATGGCAAGACTGGGAGCACCTCGCCGACATCATTCAGGAAGTCGTAGCAATACGACTTCTTCAGCTACCAGTCGATCAAACATATCACCACAGAGAGATCGACGCAACAGTAAGTCCAATCGATCTCCTACTCGGAGAAATGTCTTTCGAACGACTGATGATCAACAAACCCTCAAGAGGTGATCGCCACCATTCCGACATGGAAACTGAAGAAGAGATGAACTACGAGGAGTATTCCTCAGAGGACCGAGACCTATTACAAGTCAGTCAACTCACATCGGGTATCGTCAAGCACGACCACCGATGATGTCAACCCTTCTTTCGCAAAGGAGGCGCCAAGAAGTTATTATCGATGTCCGCATTTTCGCCGATCTCCGAGCCGCTCACGCCACCTCGCTTTCGAAAGATGAATATGGAAAAGTTCGATGGATCCCAAAATCCCATCAATTCCTTCAAATCTATACAACAACCGTCCGAAAGCAAGAGGAGGAGAACATGTAATGGCAAATTACCTTCCAACTCGTTTCGAAGGGTCTACTCGATCGTGGTTCTTGAACCAACCACTCGAAGTCGATCTATTCTTGGCAACACCTTTGCGACCTTCATCGGGCGAACTTCCAAGGCACCTACAATCGCCTCGAAGGAGGACGACTTGCACCAGATGAGATGAACAACAACGAGACCTTGCGCTAATTCATCAAGCGCTTTAGTCAGTTCAGATTTCATTTCCTAAGTTTCGACTCATCTGTCATCAGGGCTTTCAAGCAAGGAGTCCGTAGTAGAAGGATAACAGAAGATATTGCTTTGAATCCTCCTACCACCGTCACCGAACCCTTTGAGATGGCCTATCGGTATGCGACTCCCTCTGAGGCGGTCGAATGGAACAACACAATCGATCGAGAAGACAATAATTCTCGAGAGCCAGGTGACATTGGTAAGAAGAAAGATAAGAAAGCAAAAAAGTCCAAGAACAAGGCGAAGGGTCAAAAATCCAAGCCAGCGGTTCCAAGGAGGTTTTGGCTATAAATGATAAAGAGCCACTCACCTCCAAGCCGCATTCCGACAGAGGCAAAGGTAAGCGCCCCGATCGGAAAAATGATAAGCCTAAGTGGTGTCCTTTCCATAAAAAGGAATGACATGACTTTCGCAACTGCCGGGTCTTTCAACGAAAGCTTGAAGACTACTATAACGCAAGGACCACTTTCGCTCTCGGCGGTAGGACAAACGAGTGGTCATAAGTCGCCGACGACGATGAGGAGATGCTGCCCAGATCCGCAACATACCGCCGAGCACATCTACGGGATCATCGACATACGATCAAAGTGATGTTTTAAAGTGCTGAACGTGAGGTAAACTCCATAGATCCTTCTTCGTCAATAAATTATCAAGTGGTCTAAGTCACCATCTCCTTTTAGAAGGGTGATCGCCGATTCCTTCGACTCACCAGTGCTCAGATCCGACAGGTCGAACCCACCATCAACAATTGTCGGGTCAATCGAAGTTTTGTTGATGGTGGCAGCTCGTTAAACATCTTGTTTACAAGTGCCCTAGACGAGATGCAAGTACCCAGACTAAGGTAAAACCGCACGATACTCTTTCCATGGATCGCATCGATCTTCACCAAACCAATTGGCCAAGTCTCTTTTCCTTTAACATTTGGTTCACCAAGTAATTTCGTGACGAGAAAATCTCCTTTGATGTGGTCGATTTCGACATTTACATATAACGCCATACTCGGACGATTAACTTTGGCAAAATTCTTAATGGCTACTCATTACGGGTATCAATGTATTAAGATGCTAGGTCCCAAAGGAGTAATCACAATTCATTGTGACAAAAAGATGGCGCACACTTGCGACCATGATCCCTCGAGATGGTTGGACAAATACCAACTCGAGAAGAAAGTCAGCCTTCGACCGACAAGTCGGCTTCAAAGTCGCACCAAAGCCGAACGACAAGGTCAAAGAGGTTCCTCCGATCGGGGAGCCTCAAGACTGCTCGCAGGGATACTTCTGACCCCAAGTAGGAAGACACCCTCATCACCTTCCTCCGAGCTAACGCAGATGTCTTCGCGTGGCAAGCATCCGACATGCTCTGAGTCCCCAGGAGGTGATCGAAAGACAAAGCTAGCTTTACGGCCCGACAAAGTACCAGAAACAAAAATTATGGAGATTTGCCTCGATCAACGAGATGCTATCAAATCTAATTGATAAGCTACTTAAAGCGGGCTTTATAGAGAGGTCAACCACCCGAGTGGTTGGCTAATCTCGTAATGGTTAGAAAGTCAAACGGCAAATGGCGTAAAGCGAGACTTTACCGATCTTAATAAAGCTTGTCCAAAAGATGATTTTCCTTTACCTCGCATCGATCGGTTGGTTGATTCTACCGCAGTTGTGAAATGTTAAGTTTTTAGATGCATATTCGGATACCACCAGATCAATATGTGTCTAGACGATGAAGAAAAACACCGCATTTATTACACTATTTGGTATATTTTGCTATATCAAAATGCCATTTGGTCTAAAAAAATCCCGGCGTTTCTTTTCAACGCTAGATGCAATCGACTTTTTCATCTCAACTAGGCCGAAATCTAGAGGCCTATGTTGATGATCTAGTCGTTAAAAGCATGAAGAGACTTAATCATATCATCGACTGCAAGAAACATTCGACAACCTCGTAAAACATCGCTAAAACTCAATCACGAGAAGTGCGTGTTCTGAATCTCTTCAGAAAATTGCTTGGATTCCTAGTATCTATACGGGAATCAAACAAATCTGAAAAGATAAAGGCTATTCTCCAAATGCGCCTCCAACCACAAGGAAAGAAGTCCGAAACTCACGGGGTGCATGGCGCCTTTAAGTCGTTTCATCGCACGACTAGGAGAAAAGGGACTTCCTTTTTTAAACTTCTAAGGAAACACGAAGGTTTTGAGTGGTCGAAGAGGCAACGCTGCCTTTGAGGATGTCAAGAGGTACCTTACGAGTGCTCCTATTCGGTCTCTCCAAGGCCGTAAGAAACGCTCTTAATTTACCTAGCCGCCACGCCACAGCAAGAAGCGCAAGATCGGTCAGAGAATGTGAAAACGCATAACGACCGGTTTACTACGTAAGTGAAGTTTTACACGGGTCTAAGGAGCATTACCCTCGGGTCCAAAAACTTCTATATGCCCTCCTTATGTCTTCGAGGAAACCGCTGCATTATTTTCAGCGCACAAAATAGTCAGGCGCCCGAAGTTTCCCTTGGGAGCGATCCTCCGAGATTAGGGAAACAATGACGATGGCAAAATGGTCGATTGAACTTGGGGAGTTCGACATCCATTTAAATGTCCCGAACGGCCGTTAAATCCCAGATCTTGGCGGACTTTGTCGTCGAATGGACAAATCTTGAACTCGTTTCAGATCCCTAGTACAATTCCCACGACCAGTGGATGATGTACTTTGACGGGTCGCTTACTTTAAGTGACTCAAGGGCTGGGATAGTCTCCGTATCTCCTACCGAGAGACCTTAAAGTATGCCATACAATTAAACTTTCGTGCCACTAACAACGTAAGTATCATTTAAGGTTTGCTAGCTGGCATACGAGCTGCGAAAGCGCTCTCGATTCGCCGACTACTCGTGAGAGGAGACTCTCAACTAGTTGTGAATCAAGTCGGGAAAGAGTACCAGTGCTCTAACCCGACAATGTCTCAGTATTTATCGGAAGTGCGAAGCTAGAAAAGCATTTTTAGGTTTCGAGACACAATTCATCCTCGAAAGGATAATTTCCTCAGAGACCCGGCTTGCTCAATAGCTTCTTCCCGATCTGTAGTACTAAAAGGAGTCTTCTTGGAACAACTCCAGAAGCCATCCCTGGTCGAAGAACCAGAGACACGTCCTATTGAGACGGCCTCTCTAGAATACGAGGATACCTGGATGGCTCCCATCTATGAGTATCTTCAGAAGGGTTCCGTACCCGAAGACGATTCCGAGGCAGATCGTTTATCCCGAAAAGCCAAAATGTATACTTTGGTTGAAGGAGTCCTCTATAAACGAGGTACTCAAGGGGTGCTCATGTGATGCATTCCGCAGAGTGAAGGATTAACACTCCTTCACGACATACACGGTGGCATCTGTAGAAATCATGCTTTCTATAGAACGCTGGTCGGTAAGACCTTTCGACAAGGTTTTTATTGACCAACAGCCCTTTACGATGCTGAAGAGTTAGTTAAAAAGTATGTCCAATGCCAATTTCATAACAGGCAAATACACCAACCAGCTTAGGTATTACAAACGATACCTCTATCTTGGCCTTTTGCGACCTGGGGTCTCGATATCCTAGGACCGCTCCTCAAAGCTCCGGGAGGTTTTGAGTTCCTTTTGTGGCTATTGATACGCTCACAAAATGGATTGAAGCCAAACTCCGTGGATCGATAACAACGGAAGTGGCAAAATGGTTCATGATGAGATGCGTAATTACTCGATTTGGAGTACCGAGTCGAATAATTACGATAATGGTAAGTTATTTTTGAGCGCAAAATTTCGTGAATTTTATGACGAGTTGGGTACCAAGTTATGTTATGCTTCATGGCCCATCCCTAAAGCAATGGAGCAGTCGAACATGCAAACGGCCAAATAATGAGAGGAATTAAGACCCGAGTCTTCGACCAGCTCATCAAGCGCTCGGGGGCTTAGGTACAAGAATTACCCTCTGTATTATGGGTAGTTCGTACGACTACTAGTCGGACTACAGGTGAAACACCATTTTTTCTGATTTTCGGAGCTAAAACCATGCTTCCTCCGGAACTAAAGATACGGTCAACACGAGTTGAAACTTTCAAAGACTCCAACCAGGAACAACTTCGAGCGGATGACATTAATCTACTTGAAGAAAGGAAAAATCAGGCCTTAATCCGTTCAGTAGTCTACCAACAAGCCCCGCGCAGATACTACGATCGTAAGGTCCAACCTCGCAGTCTTGCTGTAGGTGACTTGGTATTGAGGCTCTGCCAATCCAAGTCTAATCGGAATAAACTTTCTCCCAAGTGGGAAGGTCCTTACATAGTGGTCGAAATTACTCGGCCAGGGTCAGTATGATTGGCCATGGAAGATGGCCAGGTTCTCGCAAATTCTTAGAACATCGACCAGTTACACAAGTTTTATGTGTAACCAACCATTCAGACAATAAAGACTCAGGTTCTTTCTACCTTTATTGTCTTACTTTTGAGTAGTGCTTTCAAAATCTTTCGACTACATTCCAAACACGCAGTTTTCTTTACACTAGTCGAAAGGAAGGTAACATCACCTAGTCGAAGTCTCTCCTCTCTGCACGTGGTCCTGCCCACTAGAAGGAACTTCATAGTGTCGACTCGTTACTCACTTTTGCCGTCAATACAAAGAGCTCGGGTTCTTTTTTGGTCGAAATATTTTTAAAGCCAGCTTTTTCCCCCTTAGATTATTTCTTCAGTTATTTTGAAAAGTATTCTAAGCAGAGTGCACTTTCTTAGATTCATTCAACTGCCTTTGGTGTATTCGATTCGTCTCAACTAAGTGGGAGGAAGAAACACATCTAGTCGAAGTCTCTCCTCTCTACACGTGGTCCTGCCCACTAGAAGGAACTTCCTAGCATTGTTCAGTTTCCTACTTTTGCTACCAGGATAGACTTATCGAGTCCACCAAGGAAAGGCGAACGAATTTTTTGAAGTCCTCTAGACATTTGCTTAACTCAAGTTGCTGTTCTCGATTGATTAATCTAGTCGGAGATGGTAACATCACCTAGTCGAAGACTTTTCTCTCTGCACGTGGTCCTGCCCACTAGAAGGAACTTCCTAGTGTCTATCCGTTCCCACTTTTTCGACCAGTGCATGACAATCGTGACCAAAAACTACAAATTAACCAAACATCTCTGTTTTCAGAAACCCTTTTTAACACTATTTACTTAGTTTGTCTAAACAAACTAAGCAAATAGTCGGGGGCTAGGATAAAGTTATTAACCTGACTTCAATTTTTTATCTTTCTTTCGTTAATTATCTTTTGGGTTACTAACTACTCGACAAAGATGGTTTGCAGGAAACAAGATGGATTACATAATACATCAACAAAAGCTTGTTTTTCACAGGTTTTTTACAAACTACTCTGAAGAGGGAGAGCCCAATCGCATCTCCTCTGAGACCTTCCTGCCAACGGCTTGCATTTCTTCTATAAGACGACTTGCTTCTGCCTCAGGACAGTCGAAGTCGACTTCAATTGGCTGTACATTAAGGTTGGGGTCACGAGCTTTAAGTTTTGCCAATGCATAGCTTACTGCACCTTTGACCGCCTCCTTGATTGACTCGGCTTGGTTGGCCTTTGAGTGGTCACCAGCTTCTTGCAAAGTCCCGACTTGTTCCCCAATAGTACTTATGTGAGCAAAGCTATTATATCATCTTGAGGAGTTTTTCCTCACTACATAGCTCACTAAGTTTATTGTTCAGAGCATGATGTTGTCTTGAAGATTAATCTTCATCGACTTCATCTCCTGTTGGTTACGAGTCGAAGCCTCGCGGAGTCGTTTATTTTCGACTACTTGCTCTGGAAAGAATAAGACTGGTCAAGCAAAAATAAACTCCTAGAGGAGAAAATAAAAATAATCACAGGTAAAAGCATTCCTTACCTACTAGTCGAGAATCTAACTTCTTGATTTCTTCATTATGGGAAGCAATGGTCTCAGCATGCCGCTTCTCCCATAATTTGATGTCCTTTGCATTTTCCCTAGCAATACGGATAGTCTCTTCAAGGATCATGGATTTTTCCTGATACCTAGTTTTGAGCCTTCCCAATTCGAGCTCAATTTCTAAAAAAGAAATGGGAGTTAGAAAAGGGAAAGAACTCGTAAAGGACTACAGGTAAAGAATTGCTTACCTGCTCGTCAAAATTTTAGCCTCTCAATTTCTTGATCTTTATCTTTGGCTATACAAGTAATCGCGTGAATAACCAAAGTTTTATCTTTGACTTCATTTTGAAGCTTTCTCATGTCATCTTCTTTTTCTGAAAAGAAGCAAGAGTTAGGTAAAGAAAAACAACATAAGCAGTCTTAAGTTCAGCACTTACTGTTTAGATCTTCCTGTATTTTTACAATTGCAGAGTTAGCCTCTTGAAGCTTCTTCAAGAGGTCTCCTACCTTTTCCTCTAGTTTTCTCGACTCCTCTTTTTCATAATCGAGCGAGTCGGCGAGTCTTTTTTTTCGCTATTTAACCTGTAAAGGTTAAAAGTAGACATGAACACTATTTAACTAGTCGTAAGTCTTTCTATGACTAGCACCTAGTCGTGAGTTTTTCCACGACAAGCCTCATATGCACTGTATAAATAGTCAAACTCTAAAACGACTATGAATAACAGTGACTGACCACCTCTCGCCTCGCTCAGAGAGTTCGCTTTTTCTGTCAGAGCTCTATGAGTTGTCGATGATATTCAAGATATAAAGGGCAATTTGTTCCAGAGCTTTCTGCAGAAAGAAAGATAGTGAGAAGCAAGGGAAGGCCACGTATATAAGTATCTTTAAATACTTACATTCATGGTCGACCGAGCAAACATCGAGTAAACTAACGATGGACTCTTCAGCTCGTCTATCTTCATGACTTGATCCCACCAAACCTTCTCAAGACGCTCATTGTCAAAAGTTTCCCCTCTATTGGGAATATCTTTGGGATGAGGGACTCGATCGCGAGATCTAAAAGCTAAAGACCCTACAATGGAAGCATACCCAAAGAAATTAGCACAGAAGTTGAAATATTCCTCGTCTTGATTCGATTCTCAGAATTTCTCTTTGGGTGGGAGGAGGAACGTCTTCAACGACTTCCTTTCAAAGACGGTGGTCGTATATCACCACCTTGGCCGAGGCTTCTACGGTTGCCTCGCTGCCTCCACGACCACCTCTCGCTGGTCGAGCTACTACCTCGAGAGTTGTAGCTACTACCTCGATGGTTGTGGTAACCACTTCAGAGCCACGACTTCCTCCACTACCCGGTCAGGATGATCCTTCACCACTTCGCCATTATCTCTCCAACCGCTGCAGATGCGGCAATGGGCTTTCGATAGAAGCGCCCTCGAAATTTGAAGGAGTCGGGCTAAAATCAACAAAAGGAAAGCAAAGTCGTTGTGAAAAGCAAAAGGTAAATGATGTTCTTACACTTTAGTTTGTTTCACATACCTCTGCATCCTGGACCTGACCAGGAACTTAGGAGTTGTCTTCCCGACGGAAGATTTCTTTGACTTCTTTTCTGCGACCACGTCTGGTCGGGATTCAAGTTGAAGAATGGGCTCAGCCACAACCACGTCTGGTCATGGATCTTGAATAGGAACCATCTCTCTGGTCTCCTGACTTTCTGGATGGCCGAGATCAGTCTCGACCGCTCCAAGAGCAGCGCTACCCTCAATTGTAGGCACTGCTGGATCAGCATTGTCCATCACAAAAGACATAAAGTCTTTCCAGTTCTGCTTTTCTAGTTGCTTGACAAAACTAGGAGTGGCAGAAACTGTGAAAGTTTTCTTGTCATAATAAAAAGGTACCTTGGCCTTGCGGGCTTTACGCCTAAGAGGTTTTTCAGCCTCCTCAGCTTCAGCTGCTTCAGTTGCAACCGTGTCCGTCGCAGACTTTGCCGAGGACCTGGTCAAAATAAAGGAACTTGAGCTCGCTCCTCCCTTGTCAGCGACTTTTATGAATCGACGCTTTTTAGTCGGAGGAGCTGAGCCCTTGTCCATTATCATCCCTGCACCGATGGTTATCAGTTTGACCTCTTCGTCATCCTGACGTTTTTCCATACCTACTTTCTGTAAAGAAAAACAGAAAAAGAAGAATCACTGACTGGTCGTAAGATTTTCTCGACCAAAGATCATCAGAAGTTTTTCTACGACATTTCCTTGATCGTAAGATTTTCTATGACCATTACCTAGTCGTAAGTTCTTTCTACGACTATTAAGTCCTAAGGATAGAATCAACTTTTGATTTCCTTTAGACGCTCCATCTTTTCCTCTGCGGATAAAACCGCAAGGATTTGAGAAACTGCCATTCTAAGTGGCGGAGACTTCTCACAAACGAGTTTGACTCGAACGTCAATCTCTGCCTGTGAAAGACGGATAAAGATATTCATTAGACAATTTTGAAGAAGACCAAACCGAGAGCTAAGTCGAAAATCCACTTACCCTCCTCGTAGTCCCTGGTCGGGTCTTTTGGCCCCATGTACCTCCACATAGGAGGTACTCGTTTCTTCAAAGGGCTAATTCGACGTGTGATGAAATCCTTCACCACATGCCATCCAGTTAGCCCCTCCTCTCTCAAGTCCTTTATGGCTCGAATATAGGGCAATCATTACCGAGATCCTTGGGAGTCGAATCCCATGAAGAATTCTTTTTTCAGACCTTCCCTCGAAAGTAAGGCTATCTTCTTGGGTGATTTTCCAAGAAACCACCTCTTCCCCGTGATCCCGCCACGAAGATTTAGTAAACATATGAATATACTCCTTCGACTTCCCGTCATGGAGCTTCAGACCACAACTCCCAGCTATCCCAGTTTGTCGAGCCATTCCATTGAAATATTGAAAGAGCTCAAGGTCCGCTGGAATTCCCATGTATGCCTCACACAGATATACAAATACACTTACCATCGTGATGGAATTAGGACCGAGGTTCACCAATTCCACCCCAAAATACTCGAGTACAAGTGTGAGAAAGGGGTGAGCAGGCAATCGAAGGCCACACTCACAATATGCCTGGAAGACGGGGATTTGCCAGTCTCCCCGACGCCAATCTTGTCCAGATGTCGTAAACCACTTCACGAGAACTTTCTCTCGAATCTTTCCGGCGTCAACTAGGGCTTGAATTCATCACGATCCATCTCCGACTCAGCCCGCTCTTAAACTTTCCCACCATTTCTCTCGTAAAAGGAGATTTTCGATTGATTGGCGAAGAAGGCACGATTGAGTTGGTATGAGAAGACAAGAACTCGATGAACAAGCAGGAGCGATTTGGGGAAAAGTAGAAACCAAGTTTTACCCCGTGTAAGTATTTATAACAAGATATGCGGTCAAGGCGTGGCATTCCAAAGGTTGCCACCGCTCGAACCTGCTCCAACGATGACTTGTGGGAGTTGTTTGCGATTCTCTAACTTGTCCGCTCAAGAAAATCGGGTTCGCTTTTACACCTCAAGCAAAATTACTTTCTTGGTCGATCTTTTGACCAAATGAAATATTAATCGAAAGGTTTTTTTCCGATAACCATACTACGACCACCTCGTGATCGTAGGGAGTTTTCTACGACTATTTGATAGTCGAAGCAACCTTCTTGACCAAGCATATTTCGGTCAAAGTAGTACACAAATGTCGAAGAGTTTTTCCTTCGACCACCTTTCACTTAATCTCTCGTGGCGTCAGAAGACCATCTATGACTCCTTCACCAAGTAAGTTACTTTCACTTGAAGACGGGGGGCTAGATCACGAGGATCTAATAATCCTTATTTTATCTTTTATCTATAATTCTTATTATAAGTAAATATGACGTCATGTGGTCCCTAGGTATACCCCTTAAATTTACAAGGGAGAAGCCTACTAGGTGGTCGTAAGTTCTTCTACGACCACCCCCATAGTCGTAAGTCTTGTTAAGACTACCTTATGGTCGTAAGTTCTTCTACGATCACTACCCAGTCGTAAGTTATTCTACGACTACCTCATAGTCGTAAGTCTTGCTACGACTACCTTATGGTCGTAAGTTCTTCTATGACCAGGTCACCTCGCACCACCTTATGATCAATAAAACCTACAAAGCGAAGTCGCCCAACTCGATTAAGGAATCCAAACAGTCAACATACGCTGTTATTATGCGAAATAATACCCCATCATCTCTGACAAGTAACTGCTAAGCGGAATAAAGGAGTTACCATCCCGATAATTACTACAAACGTCAAATGCATTCTATCGGATTGAATGAGGCGTCTCTTCAGCAGGGAAAAACGGCTATTCCTTCACGACTATATAAAGGCAACGGTCAGAGAGGGAAAGAAAGAAGGGCAATCGAGGCGTACAAACATGCTATCGAGGGCTATCAGGAAGACAAGTGCTATCACCTGTAATAGTCTTAGTTTTTCTCCAGATTGTTCAGAATACAATCAATACCATACACACACGGGAGTAGGGTTGTTATTCTCTCCGGAGAAGGCCTGAACCTGTATAAAAATACCTGTGTCAATCTCTCTGCGTGATTCTATTCTAGGAGACCCCCCGAATCAAACAATCTTTACGTAAGATCGGTTCTAAAACACCGACAAGATTTGTATACAAAATACAACAAAAAATAACTAAAATTCAGAATAAAAATAAAATAAAATTAGAAATTTTATTTCAATACAAATTCCAAAGTAAAATCCTAGATAATTATAATTGAGAATAAAAATTAAATAAAAAACAACAATTGATTAGAATCACTAATTCCAAGGAAAGGAACCGAAATTCGAAATAAAAATAAAAGAAAAATTACAATTTGGTTTCCGTACAAAATCCAAAGTAAAATCCCTAAATAACAAAAAATTCATAAAAATTAAATAAATTTAGCAATTTGATTTTTATATGAACTCCAATAAAAATAACTAAAATACTAAATAAAAATAAAAGTTATAACAAGGATGACATGAATGGCGTGAGGAGACACAAAAGAAGTCATCACATTTGCTCTCAAGGTCACACATTTCTATTGTTGCTTTCTTTGTAATAAAAATAAAAAATAACTGAAATTTTGACGAAAAAATTATAACGATGACAACACGAATGGTATCGGAGGAGACCATGAAAGAGTGTAGTTTCTATTGTTCCTTCCTATGGAATAAAAATAAAAAATAAGTAAATTTTTTAATAAAAAATAAAAGTTATAACGAGGATAGCACGAATGGTATCAGAGGAGATAACGAAAGAGTGCAATGACATCGGTCTGTCCTGCAAGAAGACAATTACCCACAGGGAAGCGAAGAGCCAGAGCGGTGACGACGGAGATGAGGACAATGTTGTGCTCTCACCTCAGTCGTTCAATGAGGACAATGTCGTGCTGCTCGCTGGAGCCATTGAAGAGAAAGTCCGGTGTTGAAGGAACCAAGGGCCATGATTACAAGTGGTGAGCATCAGCCTTGTTGAAGAAGTTAGTGGCCAAAGAAGCTCGATGATGGGAAAGCCATGATAGAGAGGAGATGAAGCTTTGCATTGAAGACGAGTTGTGGACGATATGGGGCCATCGGGTAGCTAGGAGTGTGCCATCACTGGTGAGGGGCACGTCGTCGACACAACGGCGAAAATATTCACTTTATCATTAGACAACGACTAAAGCAAACATGTCGGTGTCAGTGCAGATGGGAGGTTGTCACGGTTAGTGAGGAAGCCACAGTATTGAGTTGGCCAACGTCAAAAAAGAGGTGTGACCGACATAAGCGAAGAGGACATCGAGCATGTATAACATTAACTACTACAAAATAGGCTATACTGGATACCTCATCACATATGGTTCCTGTGGAGCCGCTGTGTTGTAATTATCACAGACGGTTGTTAATAAGAACCGTTTGTGATATGTAGCGATGGCTAGAACCAGCTGTGATACGTAATTATCACAGACGGTTTTTAATTAGAACCATCTGTGATAATTACAGACGTCACAGATGGTTTTTAATTACAAAAATTCAATCTCATAAAAAAATCAAAGTCAAACAAATCGCAACAAACTTTCTCCCAAATAAGAAGGTCCATACACTATGGTCAAAGTCACCAGACCTGGTTCGGTATGACTAGCCATGTCAAACGGGCGTGTTTTGTCAAATTCTTAGAACATTGACTAATTGCGTAAGTTCTTTGTATAAATGTATTTTACATTCTGTCAATTTCAATAAAGATTCTTCTTTCTTCTTTCTTCGATGAGTGATATTGTTTACATGTATGTTATCCATAATCTGGTCACATACTATTGTTGTTTAATTGGTCGGAGAACATCCAATTCTCTCCAATATCCTACCAAAAGGATCTCTTTTACTTTTTTGGCTGACATAATCGTCACAAGCCATAACGGTCCTAGTCGTGACCATCACAGCTATGGTTCTCACACGCGGCCATACACTCTTTTCTAAAAGAAACAAACAAGTAAAGGAGCATAACGCAAACAACTTGATATAGTTACTTGCAAGCTTAAGAATTCAAATACTAACTTTCTTCATTTCAATATTTTGTTCTACTCTCGTTTGGCTACTAGTCGGGACACAAAAAACATCCTAGTCAAAATCTCTCCTCTCTGCATGTTGTCCTGCATACTGGAAGGAGTTTTCTAGCGACGGTCTTTTTCTTACGATCTTCACTGCCAGTCGAAACTTGGGAAGGAACACGTTTCACGAATTGTCTATCATGTCTTCAATTATTAGACATCTACACGACCAGTTTGGATACTTTGTATAAACAAAACCGATTATCTTTTATGCATACATCTTTGCATGATTTCTTTTCATCAATACAAGCCTTACAACATCTTCCGACCACAACATGTACTATACAATATTTTCAATTATGGAAATAGATCTAAAGCTAGTCAAAATCATACACTGGTTCTGACCAATTTTATTTTCTAGTATTACTTAAGTCTTTTTTATAACATAATCAATACATACTTTGTACTATGATCGTAGCTTTTTGCTCTTTTTGTTGGTCTATTGCTTCTTTAGTAAGTTCTTCTACTAACACAAGTAGTCGGGGGCTAGGAAATATATGAGTATTTAGCAAAGTTAAAAAGATAAACAAAGACTTTATTGATGATAAAAGGTAAGTTTTTACATTTACAGTTCTAATATTACAGCCATCTATTTCTTGGGACCACCAGACTGGTTGCTGCGAGACGGAGATCCGACCTCCATTTCTTCTGTGACCTTGTTCCCGAGAGGCATTACTTCCTCAAATAACTTTGTCGCTTCTTCACCCAGTAGTTGAAGTCCTCTTCAATAGCTTTAAGGTGAATGAAGGGGTCGAAAGCTTTTAGCTTCTCCAAATCAAGGCTGACTCCGTTAGCAACAGCGTTGTCGGTGTTTTAGAACCGAACTTACGTAAAGATTATTTGATTCGGGGGTTCCTCTAAACTCAAAATCACACAGAGATAGAGACACGGGGATTTTTATACAGGTTCGGGCCTTCTCCTCGGAGAATAACAACCCTACTCCTGTGTATGTATTGAGTATACTGGATTACAAGATGGAATCAGAGACTAGAGTATTGTCCTTCTAATCTTCTTTTGCCTCCCTCTCTTTCTGATGATCCTTGCCTTTTATACTGTCACCGGGGTGCGCCGTTGGATCTTCAGTATAAAGGTCTCATTAATGTACCAGATTGTAGAGCCGTTACCGAAGGTCATTACGGGAGTTGTAACGTTCCCACGTTGCCAAGCAATTATCACCATAATAGAGAGTTAAGTCGTGCTATTATTTCAGAGAATAATAGCGTAATTGATTGCTCATATCCTTGGATATGGTACATGAGATTCCCTGATCGACTAGGTCCACCTGTCTGTGAGTCTTGTCGACTGAGGAGTGATCATAGAAGAGCTTACGACCAGGTGGTGGTCGTAGGAGAGCCTACAACCACAGATCAATCGTAGTAGAGCTTACGATCACGGGATAGTCGTAGAAGGGCTTATGACTATGGGGTAGTCGTAGGAAGACCCACGACTACAGGGTGGTCGTAGGAGAACTTACGACTTCCAGCTTCTCCCTTATGAATATTAAGGGGTATACTCAAGAGTTATATGACGTCATTATTATCCATAATATGAATTATAGATATATAATAAAATAAGGATTGTTATATCCTCGTCAGGCATCCTTCATGATTTGGGCATGGTTCTTCTGAGTTCCCTTGAGCAAACCTTAGTGTTTGAGTTGTTGGCCAAGGTAGTTTATCTTCTCTACCGGATCTCTCAAAATGGGCAGGCTTGATCCAGATCCCATATCAAAGAGTATCTTTTTGAGAGCCTTAACCTTCTCCTCAAGACTCAGCCTGAGCTTTGCCTCCTTGTCGCGCTCAAATTCGAGAGCTTTTTCTGCTCTTTTTAATGCTTAAGTTTATTCTGCACGAGTAGACTAAAGGATAAATACATATAATTAGAAAAGATAGTACGCTGATCAAGTTTACGACCGGTTACCTTGATTCTTCTTCTTGAAAGTCTCAATGACTTCCTTGTGCCTGATCGTCAAGTATTCGATCGACCGGTCTTAGGCTTGGCATTCACCTTCAAGCTTGGTTATTATGGCTTCCTAGGCCATAACCTCTTCTTTAATTTTCTTCGAATCTGTCAAATATGATAAGGGGAGAAGTTAATTAACAAAAGAGGAGCAAGATGGCAAAGAAGGAGAGGGGAAGTCAAGAAGAAAGTACTTACTTTCTAAATCGGAGTTTTTCTTCTTCAAAAGTTTTATTCGCTGGGTCAGTCCTCCGACCACAACTGAATTCTCTACTATATGCTATAAAAATAGCAAACTCCTTTATGTTTTTGATAAACTTTAAGGGAAAGGCTATAAAAGTGGTCGCGGATGCTTACCCGGATCGCCACATCATTATATTCAGCAAAAATAGTATCAGGACTCGTCTCTACTTGACGGTCCGATATCCTCTCCCAAGCATCATCGAGTTCTTTATTATTGATAAACTGAGGGCAATGAGGGAAGTTGGTAGGCTGAGGAGACTTCCTAGTAGTGGTTGGAACCCGCTGGGACCCCTTAGGAACCTCCGCCTCTGTAGGCGGGGTTGGAGCCGCCAAAGGTTTCCGAGCAGGTGCTGGCGTTGTCACCTGCTCGGGAGCTGGCTCGACCTCCTACTCATCAGGAATTTTCTCTTGAGGCGTACTCTGGTTGGAGACGACCAGAACACCAGAGGACCTATGAAGATAGAAGAAAGGAAATATCAAGATTTTAGAACATCAGAAGCATCAAAAGTATGTATTCGCATAAGTTTCTTTCATGTATACATACCTGACCGTCTTTTTGGTCTTGATCTTGAAGTGCGCTGGTGCAAAATCCATGGCGCTTGCTTTTCTTTTCTTCTCCACCAATTTTACTAGTTCTGAACTAGTGGGGTTGGTTATACCCTTCACATCCTCTAACCTCCGGTCGGAAGTGATATCTCTGACCAGGTGATCGAGGTCCCTGACCAGCTAGTCGGAGACGGTGTCTTCATTGGCTTCTGGGATAGTTGCTTTGGTAACAACTATCTGGTCATGAACGACTGCTCTGGGGCCTATGACCTCTGTCGCCTTGGTCTGCGGATCCTTCTTCTTTCCCACCTGATTAAAAAAGCTAACTTTAATTAGGTGATGAATTTTTCCATCTAAAATATATACTCCTTGTCAAATGCTCTTTTACCTTCGGGAGATCATCATCTTCACTGATCACCGAGGAGGAATTGGTCGGAACAACTGACGATGGAGAGCCCTCATCAGACTCTTTTAGCATCAGCCCGACCGCCTACATATTAGGGCAGAATTATATACTGATCGGAGAATATATATATAAACGATGAAGAACAAGTTGCTATTTACCTCGAGTCGCTTTGTCTTCTCTTCTAAAGAGACAACAACCAAGATATTGGGAAACACAGCCTTGACATCAGGCTCCCCAGCGCAGATCAGTTTGATATGTTCCCTGATATCATCAGGGGAAAGGGCTTCAAAAGATAATGAGATTTCAAGGTTACAAAATAATCAGCTAAAATAAATCAAACTGGTCATGAGTCTTTAGGACTTACCTTCCCTGGGATCCTAGATCATGTCGTGACGACCAATATACCAGAGCATGGTACGGTCTCGAAGCTTCAAAGGACTTATCCAACGCATGGAAAAGTCCCTCACCACGTGCCAAGAGGTCAAGCCCTTGGCACTGAGGTCTTTGATGCCTTCAATCCACCTTCTGACCCTTCCCTTCGTCTTCGCGGTGGACCTCCACTTTGGATTCTCGCTCCCAACTTTCCCGACGAAGTAGAGGTCGTCCTCCTTCATGATCTTTATGCAAAACCAACTCTTCTTCCATGACGACCACGAAGACTTTGAGCACATTCGGATGTACTCATCAGCCTTCCCATCGTGCAGGCGCAACAAGCACTCCCCAGGTCCAGCCGCAGACTTCCCCGATCTCACCATCTTGTAAAAGTACATGAAGACCTTCAGATTTGGTCAGATCCCTAGGTATGCCACACAGAAGTAGACGAAGATGCTGAGGTTGGCGATTGAGTTGGGGGCCAGGTTCACCAGCTCAACTTCATAGTACTCAAGAACTAGGGAGAGGAACTTGTGTACCGAAAATCTAAGCCCGCACTCGATATAGGCGAGGAAAACAAGGATTTCTCCCTCTTCGCTGCTCAGGAAATGCTCTCCGGTGGCTGATCTCCAAGAAATCATATTCCGGTCAGGGAGCATCCCAGTCTTCTCCAAAGCTTCAAGCTTCCTCTTGCTCAGATCGGAGACCAACCACTTGGTAATCAAGTCCGACATTGTTGGACTTCGGGCAAGAGAATGAAGGGAGGTCAGAGAAAGTTTCGGAGGTGGTCTGCTGTCGACGATCGAGTCGCCGATCTTACAAAATAAAAAATAAATAGAGGAAAATGGCAAAGAGTTCTTGGGAGAGAATGGGTTTGCTCTTTATTACAATGAATTGGATCCTTTACAGGGGATGCCTTCGACCAGGCAGTGGAATAGTCCTAATTTACATTGAGTACTATGCTATCGCTTTAACAGCCTTCAGTTGTGGTTGTAGATCGTGTCTAGATCTTGTGAACTTTGCTTCGATGTCCTGTCCTCCGATTGTCTTCTCCTTTAAATAATCGATTTAAACGGTGGCAAGCATTCTAGAAGTGGTGCTCATGGAAGTGACGCGTCTGGCCTGAGGATCGCCATCGCTTAGTGAGATAGTAATTGATTGCCAGTTATGTCAGTGGAAGACATAACTATGTTATAGTTATGGTTAGTGACTCAGGACTGTGAAACGTCGCACGGATTGGAGTAAATAAGACATGTGCTCTATTCATCACACGGGAGGAATATACTTGGAATGGAATCCAAGTGCCAGTTCATTGCTTCTACAGCGATTATCCGTCGAGGTTGAGGTACAGACCTCGCCCCACTGTGGTACCCACGATGTAACCTCTGAAATCCTTACGACTATAGGGGTCGTTAGCCTTAGGGGTTACGACCAAGAAGACGTATGGTCTTTAACTATGTATTAAACAAATACATCGAGATTTTAATCCTCGTCAGCTAGCCCCCGAACTTTAAATGAATGCACATTGTGAACCATTCTCCGATAAAAATATGTATCGGGCAGGCCCTCATTTAATGATGCACCAAACGAGGTGGTCTGTATTCATTTTAAAGTTTGAGAAAATATCCGGAGAACCTAAGAGTTTTGTGTCTATATATATATATATATATATATATATATATATATATATATATATATATATATAGAGAGAGAGAGAGAGAGAGAGAGAAATAGTATGGTACTCCTACTTCTTATATACTACTTAAATCGTATGAGGATACCTCTTTATCTATTTGAGCATACTCCAATAGTGGTTATAAGATACCTCAAAGTGAGTTCCATGAAAATTTTGATTAACGTCCACTTTTTATAGCAAATTTTGTGTATATACTTCTTTTATACATGAAAAAGGGTATAAAGCAAAAACAAAGGGCTCCAATGAAAAAATTTCAAGTCAAGTCGCATTGGAGTATCTTATAATTGGTATTTAAGTATACTGAAAGTGATAAAAAAAGTATAATATGTGCGTTTAAGTGGTGTATTGGAAGGAATTTTTTTTAAAGATAATTACAAAAAAATAAATAGTCGCCCCAAAAAATTACAAAAATAGTCCCTGTCGCCAGTTCAACTTGCGACAGGAACCTAAAATGGTGATAGGGACCTTGTCGCCCCTCTATCGTCGGTCCAGGTACCTATCACCAGTTCAACTGGTGATAGGAACTTATCGCCAATTCAACTAGCGACAGCTTCCTGTCGCCATTTGAACTAGCGATAGGAAGACTGGCCCTATAAAACCCTCTTGAAATCCTAAAATTTAGCACATGACTCACTTTTATTCAGAAAAAAGAGAAGGAGAGAAGAGTAGAGGGGAGGAGAGAAGCTAGCGAAGCACTGCCCCAACCGATTGCCTACCACTCGGGTAATTTTTTTAACCGAATGGATTACATAGTTTTAGATGTACGGTTACATAGTGCAGTACATTTTACATAATACCTTTCGATGAGTAGTCTAGTTTTAGATATGCAGTTTATCATGGAAATGTTCTTTATGGTGTAGTGCATCAAATATGTATGATGTCACCAATTTCAAAATTTACTATGGTCAAGGGGCTATTATGGAGGGTCCCAGGGGATTGATTTATGTTATTTCCAATCATGATCGCGTTCCCTACCAAGACCAGAAAGATGTAGTGGGGGTATTTGGATGCGGTAGTTGTTCCACACATCCCAAGTGGACCGTGATGTATACGATCTGAGATTGAGTTGTCTTGCCCCGCGGGTAGCACAACCCACATATTGGAAGTTAGTGCAGCTGAAGGGGACAAATTCATAGCAGTCATGTGTACACATGGCAAGGGAGGGAGGTTGGAAATTGGTCCTTCTGATCTAGGCATATGCCAAATTCACTCCTCCATCCACTATTTGAACAAGAAGGGGTGCCGACGTCGAAGAAGTTGGTTAGACTCCACCACAAAGGCGGGCGCACACAATGGTCAAGCTCCTGAGTTATCGATGTTGTTGATGAAGACCTTGCGAAAGTAAATCCTTCGGCCAGGCAAGCTAGTGGTCTTACTAACGAGGGTGAGGAGGTGGAAGCCGTTGTGCAAAGGATGGATCTCGAAGACCAAAACTACATGACATTGTCTGAAGATGAAGGTTCTGACAACGAGGATGATTTGGACCAGTGGGAAGTTCCATCCGACTGGAACACATACCAGTTCGACAACCTCGTCGTCAACGAAGGCTCCCGTGTGCCGTGGGAGTACGACCCGAGCGAGGTCAGGCTAAGACTATGTACAAATGCAAGGAGGCCGTGCAGGACGCAGTCAAATACTAGGCCTTGTCGGTGCGGCGCACATTCACAATCGTCATGTCTACCCCAAGATTCTACGACATGAAGTGCGGCATAGAGGGATGCCCTTGGTGAGTGCATGCATTTCAGCCTAAGTGGGACACCTACTGGAAGTGCTCTATAGTGGTCCCTCACACATGCGTCATTTCAGTCGGGCAGGTCCACCGTAACACGCCATCGTGCATTAACGCCAACCTCATGTACAGTGAGATCGTGGATAATCTAGATTTTGAGCCACGATCCATCATTCTGGCGACTGAGGCAAGGTTCTAGTACACAATCAGCTATGCCAAGACTTGGAGGGCAAAACAGAAGGCATTGGAATCAACATGGGCCACATTCGAGGATTCCTACCACAACCTCCCCGGGCAACTTCGAGTCATACAAGATAGAAATCCTAGCACCCATATCGACACTCAAGACGCCACGCACCCGAAGTGGGCCAATAAGAGGGTACTGCAGTGAGCATTCTTCGCGTTTGGTCCATACATCAACGCATTACAGCATTGCCGTCCAATCTTGTGTGTAGATGGCACACTCTTGACTGGGAAGTACAAGGGCCAGATACTGACTGCAATAGCGACGAATGGGAACAATCAAGTTCTTCCCGTGGCATTCGCTTTCGTTGAAAGCGAGAACACGGACAACTGGTTGTGATTCCTGAAGAATGTGAGGATTTCTGTTGTGCAAGGCCGTCCCAACGTATGCCTCATACATGATCGGCATGTAGGCCTGCTGCGTGCAATAACCCAACTGCAACAAGGAGAGAATGTACCACTTGCATGGCCGGATCTGCAGAGCAGGTGGTGCATTAGGCACTTGGGTGCAAACTTCTACAAGCAGTTCTGGAACAAAGACTTGATGAACCTATTCAAGCGCTTGTGCAACCAGAGCCAGCAGCGAAAGTTCGAAGCACTCTGAAAGATTCTAGATGAGCGGACCAAGACGCACAGAAGGGGGGTAGTGAGAAGGGTCACCCCAAGCGCTGACCAAGCCCCTGAAGTATTGCCACAGCTACCCACAGATGCTCCCAGATTGACGAGGAGGACGGGGGCGTAGGTGAAATGCTTCTCGGACTGGATTGAGCACGAGCCTAAGGAGAAGTGGTCGCTGCTACATGATAGGGGTGGTGCTCGATATGGTGTCATGACAACTAATTTTGCCGATGTGTACAACTGGGTCATGCGCGATGCAAGGTGCCTCCCATTGGTTGGTATTGTAGAGGCAATTCTCCGCGGTACGACGAACTACTTTGTTGACATAAGCAATAATGCGTCGCTCGCCATGGCAAATGACAGAATACTCTACTCCGCCATGGTCACCAAGTACATGGAGGAGATGAGTAAGAAGGGTGAGATACATCGGGTATTCAAGATGGGCGCAAGGAAGCTTCGCTTCAAGATAATGTGTAGGGATAAAGGACATTGCGGGATGAACTGCGAGAGGGTCACCCACGAGTGCACGCTACGTCGCGGTAATTGCATATGCACTTGCAACAAGCCCCTTATTCTGCATAGGCCCTGCTCCCATGTCATAGCCGCATGTTCGACGATGTCGCAAAGATCGGTCGAGACTCTCTAACTATTTCACCAAGGAGGGTGATGCAAACTCGGATCGGGAGATGTATGGTTACTGTTGTGGTTGGCCATTTCACTGGCCATCCGATCTGAGAGCAACTAATCTGGGCCGCGGACATTGATAGGCTCAAGGGAAAGGTTGGCCAGCAACATGTACGACGCATCAGGAATGACATGGACAAAGCAGAAATCGGACGTCGTACGAAGAAGTACTCCATTTGCAAGGAGTTTGGGCACACCTTCAAGAAATGTCTCACGAGAAATCCTCAGGACGAATGACACATCGGCGCTCCGGACGTCGTCGCGGGGACCTCATCAGGTCACCCGACTCGAGGCAGTCCACATCGGAGACATTGAGGTTGCGACCATGAGAAAGCACAGACAGTAGTAATATGTTATTGTCAATGTTCTGAATTATCATTTTGATTAAGTGTTATGATGTTTTGCTGAATGCTATGTAATATCAGTGTGATTTATCGTATTTTTGATAGTAATGGCAAGTTCACATTTGTTTCCTTAAATAATATGCAGTGCATGTACATGAGCAAGTGTATGAATTCCCGAACGCATTGCAATATCACTTACCTTCCTACTTACGAATCATTGATACCTCAATCTTCCTCGCAAAATTCTTTAGAAATTCACCGCACTAGAACAACATACGATGATCACAAAATGTTATTGCGAGTCTAACAGATTTCGTACCGTTCAAAAACTATGAAAATCACAAGTAGACAAATCAAATTAGGGTTGGCGATAGGTACCTGTCGCCAATGACAGGTACCTGGACCGGCGACAGGGGTACGAGAGGGTCCCTATCGCTAGTTTAACTGACGATAAGTTCATGTAGATTGGACACATTTTGTATTTTTTAGGTATTATATATTTTTGTAATTATATTTTAAAAAATATTATTTTAAAAAGTCATTATTGGAAGGGAGTATATACTCTAGAGAATGCAAGCAGTATATATATATATATATATATATATATATATATATATATATATATATATATATATATATATATATATATATATATATATATATATATATATATAAAAATGGTATGGTACTCTTGGGAGTCACGTACTCCACTTCTCATATACCACTTAAATCGTATGATGATACCTCTTTATCAATTTGAGTATACTCTAATAATGATTATAAGATACTCCAAAGTGAGTTCCATGAAAAAAATTCATGAAAATGCACTTTTTATACCAAAATCAGTGTATATACTTCTTTTATATATGAAAAGGGGTATATATCAAAAATAAAGGGCTCCAATGAAAATTTTTCAATCAAGTCACGTTGGAGTATCTTATAATCGATATTTACTTATACTGAAAGTGATAAAAAAAGTATAATTTTTTTCGTTTAAGTGGTATATTGGGAGTGAGAGTACACACTTTTAAGAGTACGAAACGGATATATATATGTATATACATACGTGTGTGTATATATATATATATATACGTATGGTATACATATGTATATACATACGTGTATATATATATATACACACGTATATACATACATATATACATATATAAAGCTATCTGTGCGAAAATGCCTATACCTAACTACCCTATATCC
The DNA here is from genome assembly GCA_036346405.1 of Phyllostachys edulis. Classification (NCBI taxonomy): domain Eukaryota; kingdom Viridiplantae; phylum Streptophyta; class Magnoliopsida; order Poales; family Poaceae; genus Phyllostachys; species Phyllostachys edulis. The sequence goes on along the minus strand of CM070549.1, from coordinate 57,398,392 downwards.
ATGTGAATATGTGATCGACACTGTATTCCTGATCCCTCACATACCATCGGCAATTCGAGTACTACTACTGTTCTTTCGGGAAGAACCTGCCAGTCTTAGCAGCACGCACACATGCACGAAGGGAAACTTCGCGGGTGCTTCCAAGAGCCACGCGCGAGATAGACGAGGAGATATCTCGGTTCGGCTGGGTTCCACAACACTTGTGGCGCTCGGAAGTCTTGAGCCTGTCAAAATCTCAGCCACTAGCTCAATTCGGTAGCTTCCCCATTTCAGTTCAGCCATGCACACACACGAAATCCTAGCGACCCGCCTCTGCGGGCCGGCCGGCCTGCACGCACAGGTTTTGGCACCGAGATAAATGTGATCCAGCTGCGCGAATGCATGCCTTAGGCATGCAGGCACCGGCGATGTACGTATCGAGCTAGCCACCATTCGCGCAGACACTCGATCATCTTGGCAACTTGACGTACGGGCTTCCTTCGATCGGACCATGCATGCATGCATGCATGTTGGGAGTACATGCATTTGCCGTACGTATTATTTAGCAATCGTACGAGTGATCGATTGTACACGTCACTACAAGAAAACCCTTATAGGTACATTTTTCTAGAGATGCTTTTCAATTTGTCTCTAAAATAAGGAACTATATAGTCTAAAGACACTTTAAAAATTATCCCAAAATTTTATAGGCTAAAGATGGTTTTGAGACGTTTTCGAGATATATACATAATTTTATCTTATAGAGATGCTTTTTAGACGTTCTCTAATTTGGCTAAAGGTTATATTGTGTAAAGACATTATTTTGAGACACTTTCCAACTCTCTAGAGACATTTTTTTGGTGATTGATATGTGTTAAAAGAACTACATATAAATATTACAACACACAACTAAACATATGAGGTTGTGAGGTTTAGGTAGCTAGTGTAACAATTAAAAGAACTACATATAAATATTACAGCACACAACTAAACATATGAGGTTGCAGGCTTATTAAGGCGTCGCCTAAGCGACGCTTAGGCGGTAAGGCGCCGCCGGGTGCTAAGGCGTCCCCCCGCCTTGCGTCGCCCCCGCCTTGCCGCCTTCTCCCCGCGCAGCTCCTCCTCCCGGTTCCCCGTCGCCGTCACGCAGCTCGTCGGTACCTCCTCCCCGCGGTTCCCCGTGCTGCCTGCACCTCCTCTGCTCGAATCCTTCGGTGGAGAGGGAGGTAGAAGGACAGAAGAGAGGAGCCGGGAGCGCACCTGGATCTTGAGTTCATAGAGCCCGTCGCCGAGGACCTCTGGAACGACGCCGACGGCCCCCTCCACCGTGCAAAGCCGCCGCCTCTGGATCTCCCGCCACTGCTCCGGATCCATGCCACCACGCTGTCGCGACCGCCGCAACCGTCGACTTCGCCTCCCCATTGCCGATTTCGCCTCATGACTCATTGCTGTCCATTCTTGGGATGGGAGGAGAGGTATGCTGAGAGGTAGGGGGAGAGACGCGTCGGAGATGGGGAGAGGAGAGGCGGCTAGGGTTAGATGTAGGAGGCGTGGGCATTTGGGGTTACTGGGTGGGTCGCTTTGATGGGTGAGCTTTTCGGTTTGACCTTTCTGTTTTCTTTTCCTCCTCATTTTTTTTTTTTATTTTCACGTTTGCGCTGCGTTTCTTCTCGTATGTACACGCGTCCTCGTATGGCGCCCTCAGATGAGCGTCCTGGCGTCAAGGCGTCGCTTAGGCGTCAAGGCGGTGCCTTGGCGCCTCGCCTCGCCTTAACGCCTTAATAACCTTGTGAGGTTGTGAGGTTGAGGTAGCTAGTGTAACAATACTAAAAGAAGTATTTCCCATGAGGTCTAGAGTTTGAGTACCAACCTTCGCAAGAGTTCACATATTTTTTAAATTTTATTTGTTGAGGCGTAGTACAACGTCTCTATATAACGCCACATATCTCCTCTACAACTGCCTAGGGCAAAAAGAGTTCACATATTTTTTAAATTTTATTTGTTGAGGCGTAGTACAATGTCTCTATATAACGCCACATATCTCCTCTATAACTGCCTAGGGCAAAAAAAACATCTCTACTATACAAAGACGTCGTTGTATACAAGTCAACTCTATGAGCCAGTTTTGTTGTAGTGCGAGCTGCTACCTTCAGACATGCCAGGAGATTGGTTACATTACAAGAGTTTGGACACTGTTGGCCCCTACACCATTTTAATTCCAAAACTAGCCCTCTTAGCCCCAAAATTCTGATTCTAGCCCTCTTTGCCCTTTCTTTGCGCCCCTAGGCCGCAGACTGGTCATAACAAGGAGGCATCATGTCCCCAAATGACAAGAACATCTTGCTCTCTGACCACGAAGCTTCAAAGAGGAGAGAGAAAACAAAAGAAAAGGGGAAAATCGAAAAAATTTGGAAAAAATTTTTTCGAGAAATTCAAGAAAATTCCATAAAATCCTTAGAACATGAATAGATTTAATAAAATAATTTTGAACTTAATTGAAGTTTATTTTATTCATTTAAAATGTTTTTATTTTCGAAATTTCAATTAAGCTTTAAATAATCTAATAAAATACAAATGGTTTATATTTTTAAAAGCTTTTAAAAGACTTTGAAAAACAGGAAAATTGAAAATAAATAAACATACTCAAAGGAAATAACAACAAGGTCTTGGAAAAAGTAAATCCAAGACTAGTTGACCTTTGCAAAAATAAAAACTGATCCAAAACTAGTTGGATTTCCTTTTTCCAAGACCTTGTTGTTATTTAGTTTGAGTTATGTTTATTTCTTTTCATTTTTCCCTTTTCCAAAGTCTTTTGAAAGATTTTAAAAAATTAAATAAACCATTTGTATTTTATTGATTATTTAAAGTTTAATTGGAAATTTGAAAATGAAAACATTTTAAATAAATAAAATAAACTTAAAAATTCAAAATTATTTTATTAAATCTATTCATGTTTCAAAGATTTTTATGGAATTTTCTTTAAATTTCTTAAATTTATTTTTTTCCAATTTTTTCGTATTTTTTTCTTTTCTCTCTCCTCTTTGAAGCTACTACGGCTGGTGACCGCAGCATGTCGAACCCGGGAGCAAAGGATTCCGGATTCTTTGTGAATCACAAACTAGTCTAGATACAGCTAGTGTACATAGTTAACAAAAGTGGATAACATAACCATAAAACGTCATTCATTGAAGTACTTAAAGTTTGTTACAAAAGGGGCATAGAGCCAAAGAGCAAAATACAGCGGAAGTAAAGCGGTAAGGTAGGCCACACGATTCACCACAGGAAATCGTCTGGAGGGCGTAGCCTAGTCGTCCAGGTTCTCATTCTCCTCGCAGTCTTCTTCTCCTGATCAACAATTTATTAAGCAAGGTGAGTACAAATGAATGTACTCTGCAAGTTACACCCAATTAACAGATTATAATGCATGCAAGGATTCAATAAGGGGAGGCTTATATGGCTCAATTTGCATAAAGCGATATTTTTTCATTTGGATACTCATACTAAGTTCTAAAGCAGTTTACTTAATTAAAATTCATTTCTAAATCTCAATTTTTATAGTCAGATAACATTCATCAATAAGTGGTGAAGGATACCCTCCTATCACATGGCTACCCGCCCAAATTCTCATTTGGGTAGAAATCCAAAACCATTTAATAAAGTCTGTTGAAAACGAAACCAAAAATCTAACTTGGAGTGGCTTTGCTAGCATGTCCTTGACCGTGGACACGGCTATTCGAATAGTTTTAGATTCTGTAGAGGTGTACAGCTTTACCCACAAGAGATAATTAATTAAACTGTCTGCTCACATATTTCCATAGGTGTGCGACTAAGTAATTATCACAAGGACTTTATAATGCATCATCCCACCGTAGTCCTGCCCTCACTAAAGTTTCGCCCCCATTGGATAGAAACCTGTCGAGTTTAGGCCCCCTCTTGTGCCAAGTAGGAATACATAAAAGTATGTCATAAAAGACACCCACTCAACCGGATGGCACGACCACGGTGAAAGAATGAAAATTAGTTAGCCAGGTCCTGCCCATTCAGGACATGTGGTAGTACGATGGGGCTTAGCAAGATGCGGCTCGAAAACCGGTACTTAATTGACTTGGGCGACATTCCATAAAACCCATGGGTCTCGATCATAGGAATGATTCGATCTCGTGCATGAACATGCACCATCCGAATATCCATTTCGCCCAAGTCCAAACCAATTTTGATTTTATGTGACAAGTTAAATCATTTCATAAATTCCTATGGTACAAACATACCATAACATCCTTTTATATCGTAGTTGAGCTTTTGGCTAAATTCCCCAAATTAAACATTTTGGTCTAAGCTTTGGCTAAGCATAATTGTTTCAATATGTTCTAGCTCATACTAATGTATCAACTAGGTTTTAACTAATGTATCAAGAAATGATTGATTTAATAGCAAAATTTGGCTATACAAAGGAATATGGGATAACTATAAAGCTTGAAACGGGAATTTAAATTACTTGAATTTAAATAAGCATGCAACAATCATTAGAAATAGAATTTAAATAATTTAAAATATTGGGATTCAATATGATCAAAAGTGTAACTTGCCTTGCTCAAATGCTTGAGGATCTACTTCTTTGCAAAATTTGAGTTCCCCAGAGTGGTCGAAATCTACACGCGAAAAGGGACCAAATTCAAATAATACTCAAATGAACTCCAAATCAAATAATTTTAGTGTAGATAGGTAAATCTTGATTTTAGAAATTTGAATCGCCTGAATCGGAGTTTGAACGGAGAAGATATGGCCTTCAAAAGTTTACAAAAACATGAAATGATGAAATTGGGAAATTCGGATTTTTTGGAATTATTTTAAATTGAAAAAGGGACTATGCGGCTGACAGGTGGGGCCCACGGCATAGGGCTACGCCACGTGGGCGTGACACGCGCACGAGCCGCGTCAGCGAAGAGGGCAAGGTGGCGTTGAGGTGGCCTCAACATGGCGGTGAGGTGGAGCCATGTCGGCGAGGGGAACACCGGCGGCGTCGGGTGCGTAGGCTCGCCGGTGCTACGCGCCATGGCGAGCCCAATGGGTGGTGCCAAAAGGAGGAGGGTGCGGAGCTGATCTTGGTGCTCGCCTTTGCGGCGAGAGGGCGTGAACAAATGGCCGGCGGCGAGAATGAACTTGCGGCGGCGCTAGGGTTCCGTGGTTCCGTGAGTGGGCGCTGCACTGTGGCCCACGACTATCTGAAGCCAGCGGTCTTGATCGAGGCGGTGGAGGAGCTCCCACGGTGGCGCTAGAGGCGGCGGCGTTGCGCGGCAGCCGGCGGAGAAAAGCTTGAAATCCCGACGAACGAAGGCGAGGGAGAGGGGGGAGTACCGGGGAAAGAGAGAGGATAAGAAGGGGCTCTGGGGGCGCTCATTTATAGGCGGCGGGGAGGAGGAGAGAGGTGGGGGTGGCATGGGCACACGAGCAAAGCTCTACGCCCGCAGGACATGGCACAGCACTTGGAGGCGATGGGGGCAGGTGGTGGTCGAGAAACCGAGAGGAACGGTGGCGGCGAGAAACGCAACATTTAATGCGTGCGCGACTTGGAGAAGAAAGGGCGAGGGATTCGCGAGCGAGGCGACGACTTCGGCGCGATAGTGATGCGGGTGTGCGTGAAGGGGATAGGCTCCCAACGGGAGGAAGACGGCGAGGGCGGCGCCCAGCGTGTGGGCCAAATGACGGATGAAGGAAAAGATGGGGATCATCCGATTTTGATCGGACAATCCGAAATGATTTGGACGTTCAGACTGTCTGAACGCTTCATCCAAATTGGGCCGTCCGATTGCAATCAAACGGTTCACGAGGGAGGAGCGGCGCAGAGTGACGCGGGTGCTTGAGAACCGTTCGATTTTCATCGAGGCGCCCCGCGAGGCGAGGCGTGAGTGAAATTGGGCAGCAGCGCAAGTGGGCGGTGAAGCGAGCTTTGCTTGACGATGAGTAGGAGCGAGCCGAGAAGAAATCGGTCTGAAGGCAAAAGAGGAAAATCATTACATTTTTTATTTAAATAATTCAAGAAATTGAAAAGGGTTTTTATAAAATAGTGAAAAGAGTCCAAAAATTCCAAGAAAAATACACATAAATTCCTTGAATTATTTGGAACTTAATAAAATTATTTATAACCATAGTTTAGCTTTTAATTTTCCAAATAAATTATTTTTAGCTTTTGGGCAAAAAGAAAAGCTCCTTTTAAATTCCAGAAAATCCAAGAAAATACTTAATGCACCTTTTTGACTTTTAATCCAATAAAACTCAAGAAAATTAATTAAACCAAATTTTGAGTTTATTGAAGTTTGATTAACTCATTTTAACTTGTTTTTATTTTCTAAAATTTCAAGATTAAGCTTTATTAATCCAATAAACCAAATGGTTAAATTTTAATTTTGAAAATTTTCTAAAAGGCTCTAAAAATTGGAATGTTACAAACCTACCCCCTTAAGGGAATCTCGAACCCGAGATTCAGACTTGGTTAGCAAAAAAGGTGGGGATACTCTGCTTTCAGGTCTTCTTCGCGTTCCCAGGTGGCTTCTTCTTCTGAGTGGTTACTCTGTTGGACTTTGCACGAACGGATGACCTTGCTCCTGGTAACACGCTGTGCAACATCGAGTACCTTGATCAGCTGCTCCACATAGGTGAGAACTTCCTGAAGATCGATGCTCTCTAGCGGTGTTTGATATTTTGGAACTCGAAGACACTTCTTTAGTTGCGACACGTGGAAGACATCATGAACTGCAGATAAAGATGCCGGTAGCTCTAGCTGATAGGCAACTTCGCCTTTTCTTTCCAAAATCTGGTATGGTTCAACAAATCTTGGTGCTAGTTTTCCTCTGATATGGAATCTTCGTACTCCTCTGAGCGAAGTTACTCTGAGATAGACAAAATCTCCTATTTCAAAGGATTATTCTCTGTGACGATTGTCAGCATAACCCTTTTATCGGGATTGAGCCACTCTCAATCGTTCTCTTATCAGTCTTACTTTACTTTCAGCGTCCTTAATCAATTCTGGTCCAAAGAACTGGTGTTCTCCCACTTGATCCCAAAGGAGAGGGGTTCTACACTGCCTGCCGTACAATGCTTCGAATGGAGACATTTGCAAGTTGGCTTGATAACTATTGTTGTAAGAGAACTCTGCATAAGGAAGATTCTGATCTCAACTCTTCCCATAGTCTATAGCACAGGCTCTGTAATATCCCGATGATTCAATAGTGTATACAATAAAGTTTAGAGAATGAATTAAAGAAAAATTCAGAAACTCTTGGGAGTTTTGGACCGTGGGCTTCGGCCGAGGCAATCTAGCCATAGTGGGCCGGCCCATTAGTGGTCCAGGGGGGGCACCACTTCCCCAACCCTAGCCGCCCCTCTCCTCCTCCCTCACCCCCTTGGCGCCACCCTCCCTCCATTCCCTTGGTCGCCACACTATCTCCTCTCCCAACCAAGAGCTCCTCATTGCCATCTCGGTCTTGTCCACCTGCGGTTGGGCCATAAGGAAGAGGAAGGAGAGGAAGAAGGAAGAAGGAAGGGGGAAGAAGAAGGGAGGTCTTCGCGAGGGATCCAGCGAGATCCAGCGAAGGATTTGTGGGTAAACCCCCGTTCCCCATTAATTTTTGTAGACCGTTCATGGGTGATTTATCTCCGATTGTTAGATTATTCTCTTGCTATGTAGATCGGTTGAATCTGTCTATCCATAGATGGAAATTTTCGTTATCTTTCCAGAAAGTGCTAATTCATAATTTTTGGATAAACGGCTAATTAGTTATGAATTTCGCAAGACGGAGTGCTAAATCAGTCTGAGGACTTGTGCAGCGAACATAGATCTGTAAATTTGATATGGGAGATGGCCTAATTGGGTCAGTTGGTCTCCTTTAGAGTTGTAGGTATTTTCATTATGTTTCCATAAAGTTAAATTTCATAATTTTTGGATTTCTAGATCAAAAGTTATGAATTTTAGAAGCTCAGGCTATAATCTGCCTCTCTGTTGTGGACAGAAGAACTTTACTTGACTATTAGCAACATTTGTTGGACAATGGAAATATTTGAGATAATTTTATTGAGATAGCTGGTTTCCTTTAGTTTCCAGATATTATTATAACAATGTGTTTGGTTATGCTGAACAAAAGTTATGAAATTCACAAGTTAGAAGTACCGAAGATGACAGATCGGTCTTCGAGATTTAAAACAAAGGCTTAGATGAACTAGTTTGATCTTTTGATCACCTGAGAAGTTGCATCTAGGCTTGTGTAGGTTCTAGGAAGATTGGATTCATGGCTTTTGGAGTTTTGACTCAAAAGTTATGAATTTTTCCTTAACAGCTGTTCGTTTGGACATATTTGGGAATTTCAGAGTGTTTTGATTAAATGTTCGGGTTGCGGTTAGGGACGCTTGTTCTCGTTTTATTCAATTGCTATGTTGTACACTGTTGGTTAGTGTACTTAGTATTTTTTTACGGCTGCCAGGTGGTGGTGAACCCCGGGGCTAGAGCTTTTCATCATTGTCTTCCATCTCACAGTTGAGGCAAGTACCTTGATGTTCTGATGATTAGAAAATGTTGAATGCTTGATGTTGACACTGCGTTTTTCTAAGATCCATGATAATGTTTAAAGTTCATGTTCCTTCCATATATGTTATCTCCATGATTAGAGAGCATGTCTTTTCAATATACATATTTCATACCATGCATTCATTATTCATGTTTCATCCACGGGAGTGGATTAAAAAGACCCATAAATTCCAGTATGGGCACGTAAGACCCACCATTCCAATGTGGGTAGATTGGGACACCCGTATGAAACGTTCTTCATACGGGACTTGGATCCCCGTATTTTGTTAAATGTGGGCTTAAGTGAACACCGACGGGTGTGTCACTAGCAATACCGGTATGTGCATGTGTGTAGTCCCTTCATTTCATTCAATCCATTCATTCCATTCATTCAAATGTTCATTCTGTGATTTATTCATATTATTTAATGATGTTGGTTTGATCATGTTTGTTGTTTGTTCCATTTACTCACTGTACTTGCTGAGTCTTGGACTCATTCTTGCGTTGTTTGTTTATTTTAGGTAATCACTGATGTTGGCTCAATTGGGAGGGAGTAGACACGCACTACTCATTCACATCACCCTATTCAAATTCAAGATTATGATTTAGTTCTATCTTTCATTCGTTATTGATGCTGTAATAAATAAATTTAGATGATGAATGATGCCTATTGCTATGTTATGGTTGATTCAGTAGTACTTGTGATCCTTGATTATTCCTTCGATAGTTGTTGCTTAGATTTGAACCAAATTCATGACATGGTTCTTTTCTCTTTATGTCATTAGATGAGATGGTGTTCTAATTCTTCCGCATTATGGTTGTTTGTTAGTTTATTTAGGTGACATCTTGGCTTCCGAATAGCCAGGGTGTTACAGGCTCGAAGCATGTCTTCCAAAATCTGATTTACTCGTTCTGTTTGTCCATCTGTCTGGGGATGATATACTGTAGTAAAGTTGAGTCGGGTCCCCAGGGCTTCATGTAGGCTCTTCCAAATTCTAGAGGTGAACTGCGATCCTCCGTCGGATACTATCCTTTTGGGGACTCCATGTAGACAAACAATCCTGACTATGTACAACTTTGCTAATTTACTGCTTCTGTAGGTGGTCTTGACTGGTATAAAGTGTGCCACTTTAGTCAAACGGTCGATTACGACCCAGATAGAATCATATCCCGATTGGGTCCTAGGCAATCTGGTGATAAAATCCATGCCGATTTGTTCCCACTTCCACTCAGGAATTGGTAAAGGTTGTAACAGTCCAGCTGGCCTTTGATGTTCTGCTTTGACTCTTTGGCATACATCACACTGTGCGACAAATTCAGCAATTTCTCGCTTCATTCTGACCCACCAATACTTTTTCTTTAGATCATGGTACATCTTGGTACTTCCTGGATGAATAGAGTAAGGTGATTCATGGGCTTCCTTCAGAATCAACTGCTTTATTTCTTGGTGATCAGGTACACAGATGTGGTTACCGAACCAAACGGTACCTTGCTCATCCTCAGAGAATCCTGGGGCTTTGCCTCTTCTCATATTCTTCTTGATTTCTTTGATGTCTTCATCTTCTTTCTGATATTCTCTTATTTGGCTCTGAACGGTTGGTTCAACTTCCAAAACGTTTACACAACCCTGCTTAACAATCTCCAAATTCAGATGTCTTAATTCTTTATACAAACTTGGCTGACTCTCTTGAACCAAGATAGTGCTGCAATACCCTTTTCAACTTAGGGCATCTGCCACTACATTCGCTTTGCTTGGATGGTAGTGGATTCCAAGGTCGTAATCCTTTATTAGTTCTAACCATCTCCTTTGCCTAAGATTGAGTTCTGACTAAGTGAAGATGTACTTCAAGCTTTTATGATCTGTGAAAATTTCACAGCAGTTACTGATGAGGTAATGCCGCCATATTTTCAAGGCATGCACAATTGCTACTAATTCCAAATCATGCGTAGGATAATTTCTTTCATGGGCCTTCAATTGGCGAGATGCATAAGCCACGACTTTTCTTTCCTGCATCAACACACAACCAAGGCCCTGGCGAGATGCGTCACAGAAAACTTCAAAATCCTTGTGGATGTCTAGCAAGACTAACACAGGTGCTGATACCAGTCTTTTCTTCAGCTCTTGGAAACTTTGCTCACAAGCAACTGTCCATTCAAACTTCTTTTCTTTCTTTAACAACTAAGTCATAGGTCTAGTGGTTTTGGAGAAACCTTCGATGAATCTTCGGCAATACCCATCTAAACCAAGGAAACTCCTTACTTCGGTGACGGACTTGGGTTGCCTCCAATCCATTATGGCTTCAACCTTTGCAGGATCTACTGCAACTCGTTCTGCTGACACGATGTGTCCGAGAAAAGCTACTTGGCTTAGCCAAAATTCACTTTTGTTGAATTTGGCATAGAGCTGTTGCTCTCTAAGTCTTTCCAAAACTGTCTTGGGATGCTTCTCGTGTTCTTCTTCGTCCTTTGAGTAGATGAGAATGTCGTCAATGAATACGATAACAAACTTATCCAAGAATTCCTTGAATACTTTATTCATCATATTCATGAAATAAACCGGTGCATTTGTCAAACCGAATGACATCACTGTGAATTCGTACAATCCATATATTGTGGTGAAAGCAGTCTTTGGTATGTCTTCTAGTCTGATTTTCAACTAATGATAACCAGATCTTAAATCAATCTTGGAGAAAACACTTGCTCCTTTCAATTGATCAAAGAGATCGTCAATCCGGGGTAACGGATACTTGTTCTTGATTGTGACTTCATTAAGTGATCTATAATCCACACACATCCTCATACTGTTATCCTTCTTTTTTGACAAACAGTACAAGTGCTCCCCAAGGTGATGAACTTGGTTGAATAAAACCCTTGTCTTGTAATTCTTCGATTTGTTTCTTCAATTCTGCTAACTCATTTACATGCATTCTGTAGGGTCTCTTCAAAATTGAAGCAGTCCCTGGGACTAAGTCAATTAAGAGCATGATGTCCCTATTTGGTGGCATACCGAGTAATTCATCAGGAAATACATCCGAGTATTCGTTTACCACTGGAATGTCCTTTAGCTTTACTTCCTTTACACTGGTCAGGATAGGACTTTCTTTAACAGAGGTCTCGGGTCTGAATTCTACTTGAATTCCTTGTTCATTGGTAAGGGTGATATACCAATTGGCACAGTCTATCTGGACTTGATTCTTGGCTAGCCAGTCCATTCCGAGAATCGCATCCAATCCTTGGGATTGCAAGACTATTAAGTCTGCCAAGAAAGGTACTCTTGATATTTCCAAGATAAGGTTTGGGCATAGGGAACTAGTCCTCATTTCCGAGCCTGGGGAAAGAATTAACAAAGGGTTAACTAAAGGATAGATAGATAACCTATATTTTCCCACAAACATATTTGAAACAAAAGAATGTGAAGCTCTTGAATCAAATAAAACTGAGGCTGGTACGGAATTGACAAGGAACGTACCAAGGACCACATCTAGTGCAGTTTGAGCTTCTTCTACTGTGACGTGTTTCACACGTCCTTTCATGTATTGGACTGATGGCTTCACAATTGGGGTGCTACCAGGTGCTGGAACTCCCTGATTTGGACGAGTTGGAGTTACTGGCTGCCGCTTCTTCGGGCACTTATTGGCATAGTGTCCTACTTCATTGCAATAGAAACAGGTAACTCCTGCAATGGAGATAGTGGGTGCCTTCTTCTAAAAGCGGCTTCGGGAGAAGTGTTCTGAAACGAGTTGGTTGTCTTGTTGGTAGCACAGTGCCTTAAAGGAAGATCAAATCTCCCCTCTTTGGGGTAGTTGAAATTTGAGTGATGCGAGGCTTGGGAAAACCCCCAGGGTTGAGCTTCTGGTTTGCCTTCCTCTTTCTGCGGTTTTCCATTTCTTGGTGTTTGCCTTCCTGGCGAATAGCCTTGTTTACCAACTGTTGGAAGTCAATGTAATCTTGAACAATGAGGCAGACAGAGAGATCATCTGAAACATCCCCAAATTCCTAAGTTGGATTAGTTAAGCATCTAATACGCATTTGTGAAATTTTGGAATTTTTAAAAACTTTTTGTTGTAAACCAAATAGGTTGAAACCTGGTGTTCCAAATCCTAGTATTGAATTTTCTAAAACAAAATAAAATTTTATCAAGATCTTGAAACCTATTTTAAAGGGGAGTGTAAACCTTATGTTGAAAATCCTTTCATTTTTAAAGACTAGAATTTTAAACGTAGAATCTAATACTCCTTCTCCAATTCAAAAGTTCAAATTGAACTTGAGGTAAAAGTAAAAAGGTTTCAAGTGTGGGAATATTTTAGTTCAATTCTATATTTTCTGATATGCTTGTTTGGATTTTCTGGAATTTATTGGAGGTTACTTGGTTTCCTATTTAATTTGCATGTTCAAATTTTGATTTTGGATTTAAAGCACAAACCTAGTAGATAAATAAGATAAATGGAAATGAAAGTTGATAATTAAGAATATAAACTCAGCGCAATTATTCTAAATATAAAATGAGGAATTAATTAATGCATGTTTTGCAATCTTCTCACTTCAAGTAATAATAATCACTATTAAATCAAATCATTTGAAAGACTGCGATTAAAATTTTAATTATTTTGATTTTATGTTTTCACATGCATCACAAAAATCATGTCATTATGCATGCATTAGTATTGTCATTTTTGTTTTTCGGTTCGACCGACCGCAGGCGAAACGTCTGCGTGTCCTTTCTTTTTCCGGTCATCTCTACTATTTTTCGACCATGCTAATTCCTTTCGCTTCTCTCCTTCAAATCTCCCCAAAAACTCAAAACCAAGCCATGCATGTCATACCACCGCGATCGTCATCGCACGACCAACCCGATTTTGCAATTTGTTTTTGCATGCATGGCAGTTTGAGCGAATTCACAAAAGGAGAAAACAAGTAGCACATAAAACACCTACGTGTTCATTCTTTTCCCTAACTTCTCTCCTCGCAATCACAACCAAAAACCAAAAATCGTGCAACGCATGTTATACCGTTGCGATCGTCATCTCGAGAGTGTTCTATTTTAGCGACTAGTTCACGCACGCGATGTAGTTTGAGCGAGTTGGAGAGATTGAGGAAGAAATACACTGCTATTTATTCCTGTCATTTCATTTTCTAACAGAGCCACTACACAACCATTTCTTTTTCACCTCCCAGCCGAACCACCTTTCCACCCATGCAATCTTTCTTTTGTTTATGTGTTCACCTCACCATTCCACCCACTGCCATCCCCATTCCACCTTCCACTATTTTACTTAGCACTGTCATTTTTTTCCCTTCAACCGAAGCATACATTGCCATTCTTTCTCTCAGCCACACATCATTTCTTCTCCAAGCCATTCTCTTTTTCCTCCCTCGACTGAACCCATTCTCTGCCCATTTCTTTGCCCAGCCGAGCCATCTCACCTCCCTGCCATTTCTTGTTCTTCCCCAGCCGAGAGCTCTCTTCCCCCACAAGCCACTGCCCTTTTGTCTTCCCCCATCCTTTTCAGCCACCCACCAAAGTACTACATGCCAGTCACTTCATTTCCACCAACAGAACTTTGCCAGTCCTTTCTTCTCTCTCTCTCTCTCCATGAGCTCATCTCCACCTTCTCTCCTCCCAAACACCATCAAGAACCATGAATCCTTCAATGCATGCTATGCCATCGCAATCCTCATCACATGAGCATCCCATCCATGTAATTAGTTTTTGCATGCAAGTTGGTTTGAGAGCCTTCAAGAAATGGGTGAGGGAGAGGCAGTGTGCTGCCTTGGTTTGCTGTGGTCGGGAAAGAAGAAGGCAGAAGATGCATGGGGAGCAAGCAAGCTAGCGGCGAGCGTCTTGTGACATGCATGCATCTTGACACAAGAGCAATGGCAGCCAGTGGGCGCAATGAAAGGCGAAACAACGGCGAACAATGGCATCGGCGTGATGGCGGAACAGCCCAAAGGTGGCCGAGCGGTGGCTCGGCGTGGTGGCACATGGCGGACGATGCGGTGGTCTTCTGCAGCCAACGGCGGTCGGCGTAGCGGCGCTATCAGCAGCGATCGCGACATAACATCAATAAGGCGGCGAGGCCAAAAACAGGGCAGCGTGGCGAGGCCAAGCCCACGCATGCATGCAGCACATGCATGTGACGGCATGCGGCGGTGTCGACCCGGGGCGGCCGAGGCGAGGAGGCATGGACGGTGGAGCAGCGGCGCGAAGACAGTGGCGTGGAGGAGCCAGTCGAGAGCGCGATGCATGCGTGGAACAACCGTGCATGCACGCGCATAGCGTGGAGCTGTACGTGTGGCGGCGCATGCGCGCATGCACTCGGCGGGCGTGTATGCATGTGGCGGCTGAGAAGGGCGCGACGACGTGGAAGGCAGTGGCGGCACGTATGAGCGACGACGGCTTGGACACTGGCGGTTGACGGCATGAGAGAAGCCAAGCATGCATGTGGCGCGTTGCGCGGCTTATGCATGCGACGGGCGCGCATGCTCGCTGCGGCATGGTGAAGCTAAGGCCATGAGAGCGAGGATGACGCATGCATGGTAGATGCATGCGACACGGTGGCGCGAGAACGTGGACGAGATTGGCGACAACTACGGCTGACGCGGAGCCGAGAAGACACCGTCAGTGGTAGTCGCACGCCTAGCGCGTGCGACGGTAAACTCCTCAGGATTAATTGCATTACCGCATTTATGATATTAGTGTGCATGTTGCGTCATCATTTTAACCATGGCATTTTAGTTTTCATACATGTTTAAATGTAATTAACAAATGGATTAATTAAATCGGATTATTTATTTAACCATCAAATAATTGATCACTTAAAAATTTGCTTAACAAATGAATATTTGGATTAGTAAGAAATTTAGTTAACACGCTCTTAAATGGATGAATGAAGCGAGGATGATATGTGAGAACTTGAATTGATAGTTGGCCAAGTAGGCTAATGACAGTTGAAAGACAAGTTAATGGAAAAACTTTGTTGGATTGTATAGCCTTCAGAGATTGATCTTAAGAGAGCGCTCTAAATATGAAAAACAAGTATGAAGAATGGTCATTCCAAATAACACAGTGAATCTCCATTAGACAATTGAATGTTTACCAAAGTAGTTAGTAAGCTAATTAAATGAGCTAATTCTTCTTAGTAAAGTTGTTAAGAAAGTAGAGGGTAATTAGAATTGACAGTAACCTTATGCCTTGGTTATGACACAATAGCAATAGTGGCTATAAGTCTATGAAATAGATAATAAAAATTGGTAAAAAAATTAAAGAATTAAAAATCATTAGTTTGTACTTAGCTTAAAGTCATAAGATCATGCTCTCTGTTGAAAATCCAAAATAAATTGTTACAACTTGAACTTGGTTAAACTTCAAAAATTCATATCTAATTCAAATAAACTCCAAATTAAGTGAAATCAATTTGGCTAGTTTCCATTGTTATTGTACTTAAACTTGGAATAGTTTTGGAACATGTCACTGTCACAGAAAATTTCGGAATTAGAATTTAATTCAGCAAAGAATTATTTTTACACTAGAAATTAAATTAACTTCAATGTTCTCGTTCATTCGATAGTTTACAAAGGTTCAAGTGTGATCGAGAGTGGTTTGCAGTTGCTCCTATTAATTTTGAAAACTATCTATGTTGATTTTTCAAGTATTCTATGCATTGCTTAATTTCAAATACTTGTATATCAAATGGGTAGTTTAGTTATATCCACTTGCTGCATTGGCCCTCCTTTGAATGTTGATTACCCTTTTACTTGAATGATTAAGGATATATGTTATATGGGATTGTTTTGCTAATTTGTAGAATGATGCTTAATCATGATAGTAGTTATAGTCGAAAACGGTTGATGGAGCTAGTCCATCGGCCGATGGATTGAATCGAATCTTGATGAAATTTGAGGATTATATGGATTGAATTATGTTGATATTGAGAATTGTACCCAGATCTTTGAATATGGTATTGTGGACTTGTTGGGTGGGTTGTTGTTGTGTGTTGGACTTGGACGGGTGATAGGGTGATGAAGGGAGGTGGTCCCGGATTCTCGTAGCCCCGTCTGGGTATTTGAGGACCGGTCTGTGGTGTGATGAACCAAGTCTTACGTGCAACCAGACGCTGGGATAATGGCGAAGGCTTGGCTTAATAATTTGTTGTGTGTTAGCTATCGAAATACAATTAGATTGACAATTGTTGTTGTTAATGTTTAATGGTTCTCTTGTCAATCTAGTGGGGGCATGTTAAGCGTTTTCTTACTTACCCTTAAGGGTCTCTTGTTTGTAAGGGACTTACTTACACAACGGGATTCACCTGTGGTTCTAGGCGACCGTTCAGTCTGCTATGGGATTTTGTTCCTCGGGTGGGTTGATAGTTAGAACATGACATTGTAACGGCCTCATTATGGTATCTCAGTCACACTCCTACGGAAGAGTGCATTGGCCGACATCATGAGATATTCATATCATGTGGGCAAAGTTGTACAACTCTACAGAGAACTAAATCTATTCGAATAGTCGTGTCCTTGGTCATGGACATCACTTGTGGGAAAGCATGCACAGTTAGCTTATGAGAAATTGGGTTTGAGTTATGGTTGGAAATGTTATGTCATTGTGTTAGTTTGTTCAGATCTGAAATGTTATCATGAACAGGAAGTTCATATGTTGATTTGTTAAGGAATGAATTGTGTCACGAAGGGGAAGTTCGTGTGTTGATTATAATTGGAGTATCTATTGTTGATAATGATGAATTGGGATTACCTACTGTATATATTGTTTTCTAAATGTTTTACAAATGGCAATTTGAATCTATATCGGTTATCTCAAAGAAAAACTTGCTTTATGCTGAAAATTACCTAGTGTAGTAACCTTCCTTTGACACCTGAATGTATTTATTATATGTTGCTATTCGTAAGTCTTGCGAGTACATTTTTGTACTCAGTTGCATTGTCCATGTTGTAGGTGAGAAGTCGTTCAAATTGGGTTAAGTACTTCAGACGCTGTGACTTTAATCCCAGTTGGTTGCTTGTGGGTTTGGGCATACCAACTCGGCTCTTTCTCTTTTATTTCTAAGTTTATTTTCCGTTGTGATTTATTTGTGTTATTTAGATTTGGCCGATCGGCCCTCTTATGCAAACCTATACCTTAAGGTTCTATTTAATGATGTTGTAAATACAATTCTATTATTCTTGTATATTGTGTATGGATGTGAATGTAATATTGTGTTTGGATATGTGCATGTTAGCCACTGATCCTTAGAAGCTAACATGAGACATATATCCGGGCACTCGGAATCGTTTTGTCTCTCGTTAAGTTATGAGCTTTTGGTGTAATCACGTATCTTGAAACAGATATGATCCTGGGGACCCACATCATTATTAAGCCCTTCCAAGAAACGTTCTTGCTTGGCTTCATCAGTTGCGACATCCTCGGGTGCATAGCGAGCTAATTGATTGAATTTGTGCAGATACTCATTGACGGAGTGGCTACCTTGGCGTAAGAAGTGGAATTCTTTCCTCTTCAGGGTTATCGTGCATGATGGAATGTGTGCACGGCAGAAAGCCTGCATGAACTCATCCCAGGTAATAGTCTGAGGATCAGCGTGAGACTAGGTGAAATTGTCCCACCATTTGGATGCAGGTCTATTTAATTGGTGAGAGGCGAATAAGACTCTCTCACGATTAGTGCACTGGAACATATCCAATTTCTTGCCGACTGCCTTGAGCCAATCGTCAGCTTCCATTGGCTCGGTGCTGCTGGAAAAGGTTGGAGGACGCATCCTCATGAACTCTGATATATTGGCCCTCAAGGGAGGTGGAGCGTAAGCTTGAGGTTGAGCTGCTACTGCGGCTTGCAAGTTCTGTGTATTGTTGATTGATTTTGCGAGCAGACTAATCAACGGAGCTTGGTTGGCCATCATCTGGTTCCAGTCGGGTCCTTCAGCTGGAGGGGGTGGTGGTGGTGAAAATGAGGTCCCTTGGTCACCCTCATTCCCTCTTTACTGGCTTTTGGGCAAAAAGGAAAGCCCTTTTTAAATTCCAGAAATTCCAAGAAAATACTTAATGCACTTTTTTTGACTTTGAATCCAATAAAACACAAGAAAAACAATTAAAGCAAATTTTGAGTTTATTAAAGTTTGATTAACTCATTTTAACTTGTTTTTATTTTCTAAAATTTCAACTTTAAGCTTTATTAATCCAATAAACTAAATGGTTAAATTTTAATTTTAAAAATTTTCAAAAGACTCTAAACAGCAGGATGTTACACAGCACCTCCTTGCTACGGCTAGGTGCTGCGGCCCGAGGGCACAGCAGGCGGGGTGAAGGGGGCTAGAATCAGAATTTTAAGACTAAGAGGGCTAGTTTTGAAGTTAAGATAGTGTAAAAGGCCATCGGTATCCAAACTTCTACATTACATCGATCACTTGTGACTAGGTAGCTCCTCCGCGTGCTGCCGGGACGGAATGCGTGGGGCCGTGTTGATGGAACATGTATACCCACTTATCCAGGGTCCAAGCGCGATAATTCTGTCGAATTGTATTAGGCTCCATGCCTCCATTGGATGCTGTTACAGGTAAACCCGCGCATCATTAGCTACAATCCTGATTACAGGACAGGATTACTGTAAAAGAGCGTGCACATGCACGCACGCACGCACCGGCGGGCAGTAAGCTAGCTAGGGGCCCGCGCGACACACACACACGGCCAAATTCAAGAGCAAGACGAATGTGCAGATCGCGTGCAGGTGCAGCCATTTCGCAACAGTAGAAAAACGATTTTTTTTTAATTTAATCCCTTTTTATTAATATTTTAAAGTTAATCCCTCGTTAACTTTAAAAACGAGAGTCTCAGGTAGTGTAGGATTCGGATCTTTTTGTCTCTCATTATTTCTTAGTGTTATTCGTTCACTGTGTATGGCCTAACACACCTTAATGAAAGGTCAATCTCAGTTAGAGAAATATGACAGTTACATATCTCAATTGCCCCTTCATTGAACATTGATATGAACCAGACTACTATGGAGTATGTCTTTCGCACTCGTTATGAAACAACCCGAAAACTTCATTTAACAAGACGTATTATTCCATGATTATTGTAAACCATCGCGTTCGTTAGTGTAACTACAATAAAGTTTTGTCACAGTACAAAACATGGAGGAAACCAGCTGTAATTAACCATACATTTGCAGCTTTTGTTATGTACAAAGTTGATTGTGATATTTCGTACATATGGCATGCAGTACTGACATCGCAATATATTGTTGGATGTAGATGGACAAATCTGTACGTGTATTTACTAGTGGGCCGATTAGCCAAATAGGTAGTTCTGTCGACTTTGGTGACATAGAAGCGACCGTTCTTTTATTTCGCGACTCACCAGACCTTCGAACTCTTTTGACTAGGATTAAGTCGACATTTGGATGGGATGAGCCCAGGGTCATTGTCGGAATACAGGTGCGATATGATGCTTGTGTAGGTTCTAAGGTGCACACCTGTTTGGTGCCAATCATGTCTGCCGGTGGTTGAGACATGTACAAGGATATTGTGCTCGCATCTCAGATCCGGTTGTTGGAGGTGGCGGTGGAGAGGATAATCGTTGCTGAGGATTTGCCAAATAATTTGGATATGGTGAACGGCAACACGGAGGAACTGGACCCCACTCTCTATCTTTCGCGAGGCCCCCCCAATGGAGGACTGTTGGGACCCAAAAATGCAATTCTGGACCCTCTGTGTATAATGCACTAGTCCAGGATCACGCTAGTGCAAACATTGTCAACATAGATGAATATCGATCCACACAAAACGAAATAATAGCATAAACGAGTAATTTGATTAACAAATAACCATTTTAACCTTATAATCGCGTTTACAATTATTAAGCCACGTAGGGCTGGCAATAATGAAATAAGCCGCAGCGGAACAAACTAAACTTCAACGGAGATCCCATCAATTCAACACAGACAACCAACTAGGATGAAGACCCTAACGATTAGCACCTTCGTTGAACTCTTCCTCGAAAGTAGACAAAGACTCCTCCACTTCTGTAGATTGATTATAGCAAGCATGAGTATACAACCGTACTCGCAAGTCATACCACAGAATGCAACGTACACATGATGGCTTATTTCAAAGGAATGGCTTCTGTAGTTCTTTTGTGGAAATGCAATATTTGCAATTTGAATATGAATAATAGATTAAAACATAATGTAAAACAAATAAACAATATTTATTATATCAGTTATTTTTACAAAGAACACAAAGTCTAAACAAGTTGTTCACACATCCATATGACTTAGATCACATAGCTCACTTCCCAAATGTTTTATGAACCCTACCCCTCGTGTGAAATCCCCGAGCATGTCCATGACCACAGCCACGGCTATTCGAATAGGTTAATTAACACTTTGCAGAGGTTGTACACTTTACCCACATGATATAACCAGTGTAGTAAGCACTAATCATAACAAAAGTTTTCTAAAACTTCATCTCAAACATTGACACTCCCGATGTGCTTTACCGTCGGCACTAACCCACTGAGAAAGCTAGTCCGATACACACCGTTGGACCTGAAGACGGCAAACCGCTCATAAATGTGTACTACGTGGTAGTCCACACCTCCACCCATCACTGATCTCCTAACCTACAACATGAGTAGTCAATGTCGAGAATCCATAACTTACTAAGTTAGGCCTGTCCCATCAAGCATGTGGTTGTACAGTAAGGCTCAGTTCAATGGCGCACAAAGTTAAGTCCTTAATTAACCAATGCAAGACTTCCAATTTCTAACTATGCCATAAAGATTACCATTCACATTCACACAGCTCCACCATATCACACAATATCCACCACTTGCCTCAGTGTAAATCTTTTCCCACCCTGCTGATTAAGTGCAACACATGCCACCAACGAGTAATGACACACGGTGCACACAGTTTTATCGCAAAGTTCCATAATTACTTAGTCAGATTCATATTTGCAACTCACATGAAATAATGACTCGTGGCATGGCTATCGGGACCCCGAGTAAACAACCCCGGGACCCTCTGCACATTTTGGACTAGTCCTATGATCAGTAGCTAGTCCGCACAGTTTCAACACCAATGTAATCAAAACCATACAACAAGCTATAGACGAAGCAGACAAATTAATATTAATAAAAGCAAAAGACCTTATGGTCAAGGTTTTTACATAGATCTACCGCACAGGGGCTAACAACAAAAGAGAGCTCGCAGCGGAACACAAAACACTCGTGGAAGCCATTCGACATGCCCACAGGCAATCGAGTAGAGGACGTCTCCTAGCACGCATGGTCTTCGAAGACCTCCTCTTCAAAGAGCTCGGAGCTCCCTAGGTCCACTTCAGCGGTTGATCAACCAGAGGGCATAAAGCCGTGAGTACTTCGAATGTACTCAGCAAGTCATAGGGAAATATATGCAAATAGTGTTCGTACTAGGCTCAACAAGGATAGCTTTATGGTTACTTTGCAGAAAGCAATATTGACTGGAAATACAGTAAGTAGATTGCAAAGCACAAGTTGAAAGCTTAATACATAAGTAATCAAGTTTCTTTGAAACATGTGAACACCCTGTTCACTTCTCGGACCACTCGGAACCAACCACGACCACAATTTTTAAGAAAATTCTACCCCTTGCGTGAAATCACCAGGCATTGTCTATAACCGAGGACACAGCTATTCAAATAGTTTTACACTCTGTAGAGGTTGTACAGCTTGACCCACAAGACACGACCTCTCTAGTTGGCTGGGCACCCGTCGATGCCCCTGCTCACTTCCTTAGGTAAGCAGGCGAGAGCACATGACAAGGCCTTTACAAAGCTCCGCTTTGACTCAGTTCTGCTCACTAAGGATTCGCCTTCCTGACACCCTCTTGCGCCATTCTCAACCCAAACGGAACCGACCCAAAGCATTGCTAATTAATTGGCCAGGTCCACCCCGTAATAAACTTGTAATTGCACGGTATGGCCCAGATCAATGGCTTGCAAGGTTAAGTCCTTAGGGACTACTCAGGCGAGACATCCACATCCCAATGTGCTTCCTGCACCCCTTTTACTGCACGATCATTCGCCCGAGTAAAAAAATATTTTTGGGTTCAACCCGGCCAAATGACCACCCTAGTCATGGCATAACATCTTTTAACAACAGTGGCCGCGCCACAATTCCATATATCATTAAGTCAAATTCATCATCACTGAAACATGTGATCAAGAGACGTCGCATAACTAAAGCAGGTCTAAACAATATACGCACCCATGTTGGTATCTCAAAGATGTCCAACTAAGATTACCCAAACTATGGTGTCCAAGGGTACATGTCAACATGTCAATCACCAGTATTTAAGGTGTTATACTGTCGAGTAGGTATTTAGCTATTTCCCAAAACTATTTTTATACAATTAGCTATGCATATTGGTATAAAACAAAGTAATTTACAAAGCTAGTGCGACATGATCAAAGGTCTCGACTTGCCTTCGTTGAAGAAGTGAGATTCTTGATGAGAGGTCATGGGTCCAAGAACTCTTCAGAGAAGCTGGAATCTACAAAAGAGCCAAATAAATACAACAACTCCAAACAAAAATCAAAGACTACCAAACAAGAACCAAAAGAAAGATGAGGGCGAGGTCCTGAGGAGGTCCGATTGGTCGGGAGGAGGTCCAAAGAAGGATACGACCACGCAACGTGGTCCTAAGAACAAGGGAAAAGAATGAGGCACGGAGAAACTCACCAGGACAGATAGATAGATAGATAGAGAGAGAGAGAGAGAGAGAGACTGAAGAAGACTAGAGGAAGACGGTGAACGGTCAAGGTGCTTCGGCGAACTCTTTGGCAGCGAGAAGGCGACGGCGCAAGCGCTCCGGTGAATCCTTAGCGACGAGGAGGTGACGGCGCGGCTTCAGCGGACAGTGGAGAGGCTTCAAGCACGGAGAAACTGGGCGAGAGCAAGAGAGTTGAGTGAGGAAAAAGGAGATGAGAGAGAGTTGCTTAGGCTTTTATAGCCTGGAGGAGACGTGGAGAGTCACTGAGAGACTCAGAGGTGCACGAGTTCAAGGGTAGGTGAAAGAGGAGATGGGGGCAGGTAGGGGAGGAGACAAGAGGGAGCAGTCTTGTAGAAGCGACATCATTGTCGACACAATGACATTTAATGCGCTAGGACCTTCAGCGTCGTGACGCTTGATGAAGGAAGAAGAAGGTGAGCAGGGTTGACAGGTGGGGCTAGTCAAAGCTCGGGAGAGTGGTCCAACCAAAAAGGGGGGTGGTCGTGACCCAAGGGGTGGTCGTGACCCAAAGAGTGGTCATGACCAAAGGGGTGGTCGTGACTGGAGTCCAGGACCACCCGGGAGGTCTGGGCGAAGGGGCGTCAAACAAGAGGAGGTGCAGACGGAGGGAGGTCCAAGCGAGAGGAGGTGCAGACGAAGGAGAGGATATCTTTGAACACGAGAACTCCAGCAAGCTCAAAACAAACCAAATTCGAATTAATTGAAGTTTGATTTAG
Organism: Phyllostachys edulis; assembly: GCA_036346405.1. Taxonomy (NCBI): domain Eukaryota; kingdom Viridiplantae; phylum Streptophyta; class Magnoliopsida; order Poales; family Poaceae; genus Phyllostachys; species Phyllostachys edulis. Next base: position 57,374,358 of record CM070549.1, on the reverse strand, counting down.
TCATTTTAAACATGTCCAATTCCAAAATCTCAAGTTAAGCTTTAACACTTCAACAAAACCAAATGGTTATTTTTATTTTGAAAACTCAAAAAGCTTAGAAAAACTGGGACGTTACAATGGCTAGGCAATCTACTCGTATCTCACCAACCCATGTTGGTGCTACGATAATACCAACTAAATAATGAACCAATCTAAGGTGACCAAAAATTATGACATAACAATAGACAAGGTGGTTATAACAATTAGGATTAATAACTACACCCAAAAGCATTTAAATAAATATTTGAAGTTGAATGCAATAACTTGAATTAAAGTAGCTTATGAAAATTGGGTTTAAAATGATCAAAGATATAACTTGCCTTGGAATAGATCTAGGTACTGGTCTTCATCTTGATGCACTCCTTCTTCAAAGTTCCCCAATGTATCAACGTCTACTCGCAAACGAAGCAAATAAATAAATAATACAGAGCAAACAAACTCTAAAAATTAAATAAAAATCTTAGATAAATAGATCTCGAATTTAGATGAATTTAAAATTTTGAATGGGCTCAATCGGAGTTCGGATGAAGAAGATATGGCCTTTGGAAGATCAAAACTAAAGAAATAAACTAAATTGGAATTATTTGATTTTTGGGATTTATTTTTCTACTGGAAAATTGATTTATGACACCAGAATAATGTCAGCCCTGGGATTTTCAGCTGAAAAGAAATTAAAAAACTGTCATGTGGGACCCACATGTTAGTGGCTTGGCTTTTGGTGGACTAGGTTTACACAAGATCCGATCTGGGACTTGGTGGACTGGACACGCAAGCGCGCACGTGGCACTGACGCAGCACCAATTGGACGCCACACGAATGACACATCGATGCATGCGCTGACAGGGTTGCTAGCGTGGCTAACACAGACGCGGCGGCGCTCAGATCCCGATGGTCTCCAGCGAACGGTGAGGTTTCGCCGACGGTGAGTGGTACCGGCGTGTGGCTGGTGCTATTGTGCACTCAGTGGTGTGCTCACCGACGCGATAGGATGACGGTGATGGCTGCTTCAAGCAGAGAAGAGCTTTGGGTGTTGTCGGACGAATGCTCCGGCGACGCTCCGGCAGCAGGGATGGGTGCGTGAGGGAGCTCCGGTGACAGTGGACTCAACGACACGGTCAGGGTTGACGAGTCGGCGACGGTGGCAGTGCAATTCCAAGAAAACAGCGGCGGTGACAAAACCCTAGAATTTGGATTGCGATAGCGCTCGAGCTCTCGGGGCACGATGGCTTAGGGTTTCGGGATGAGGAAAACAGGGTAAACCCTAGGAGGCTATTTTATAGGCTGAGGGCGAGCCGGGATAAGGAATTCCCAAATCGAGTTCATTTCGGACTCTTTTGGTTTTGGAGATAGAGATCAAATCAAGATATGATATTATCGGAAACGGATATGGGAGGGATAGAGATAAGATTCTACGTGGTTTCTAGATAGGGTTTAGTTGAAGATTTAGATTTGTCAGACGAAGCTTGAGCTTCAACCATGGCAGACAAAGGCGACGCTCGCGTGGAGAAGACGGGTGCAGGAGGACGACGTAGTGGCGGACCCACTAGTGAGAGAAACAAAGGCACGCAGGCCGCAGCGTCGTGACCTTGAGCGAGCAGCAGGTGGTGAAATTTGGCACTAAGGTTTTGGGCCGAACAAAATAGGAAATGGGATGGTGATTGGAAATTCGGCCCAAAGCCTAAACTGATATTTTTAATAGTTTTCTATTTTAGAAAATACGGAGAATTCAAATAGCAATTTAACTTATGAAAATTCTAGAAAAATCTAGAAAATATATCCAAGCACATAGAATCCAAATAAAATAGTTTTGACAATAGTTGGTGTGGACTTTAATCATATTAAATTATTTTGATACTAAAAGTACAAGTTAAGCTTTTCAATTAATTCCAAATAAATCTCAAGGGTGAATTTTCCAACTACTAACTAATCAAAATGATTTTTAAAGCTCAGAAAATTGGGATGTTACAAACCTCCCCCCTTAAAGGAATCTCGACCCCGAGATTCAGGCTAGCTAGAGAAAAGGCTAGGAAACTCGTCGTTCAGCTATTCTTCATGCTCCCATGTTGCTTCTCCTTCTGAGTGGTTGCTCCACTAAACTTTGCAAAAATGAATGGTCTTGCTTCTGGTACGACGCTCTACGACATCTAAAATCTTGACTGGCTGCTCTTTATAAGTGAGATATTCTTTCAGCTCAACTGAATCCAACGGGGTTTGTTCTTCTAGCACGCGAAGACACTTCTTTAACTGAGATACATAAAAGACGTCAAGTACTCCTGCTAATGACTACAGCAGCTCCAACTGATAAGCTACTTCTCCACGGCGATCCAAAATCTTGAACGGACTAACATACCTAGGGGCAAGCTTCCCTTTGGCATAAAACCTTTTGACACCTCTGAGTGGAGCAACTCGAAGATAAACATAATCTTCTGGTTCAAAGCTGAGGTCACGACGATGGTTATCGGCATAACTCTTCTGCCTAGATTGAGCTATCTTTAATCTCTCTCTGATCATAGACACTTGTTCTTCTGCTTCTTGAATAATATCTGGCCCAAAAACTAAACGTTCCGCTATTTCTGACCAATTTAAAGGGGTTCTGCATGCACAACCATACAAAGCTTCAAATGGTGACATTTTCAGACTGGCTTGATAACTGTTGTTGTACGAGAATTCTGCATACGACAAACTCTTGTCCCAACTGGTGGCATTAGCTAGTGCACAAGCTCTCAACATATCTTCTAATATTTGATTTACTCTTTTAGTCTACCCATCCGTCTGAGGATGATAGGCGGTATTGAAAGTCAGATGGGTACCCACGGCTTCATGCAACTTTGCCAGAAACAAGAGGTGAACTGAGATCCTTGATCTGACACTATCTTCTTAGGCACACTATGCAAACTAACAATTCTTGACGTATATAACTCTGCAAGGCGATCTCCAGAGTAAGTGGTTTTGACTGGTAAGAAATGGACAACTTTAGTTAAACGATCAACTATTACCCAAATCGAATCGTAACCTGATTGAGTCCTGGGTAAACCGGTAATGAAATCCATCCGATCCCTTCCCATTTCCACTCTGGAATCTTCAGGGGTTGCAACAGACCTACTGGTCTCTGATGTTCTGCTTTTACTTTCTGATACACCTCGCACAAGGCAACGAACTCTGCGACTTCTCGCTTTAAATTTGGCCGCTAAAATTTATTCTTAACATTCTGGTACATCTTAATACTACCAGGGTGAATCGAATACTTTGAGTCATGGGCTTCCTTCAAGATTAGCTGTCTCAAGCCATCAACATCTGGCATGCTGATACGTCCATTGATCCACAGTATATCTTGATCATCTTTGGTGAAGTCTTTGAATTTTCTTTCTGCCATTTTGTGCTTGATGTCCAAAAACACGGAATCCTTTGGTTGAGCTTCACTAATCTGCTTTTCTAAAGTAGACTGTACCTCTAGACTGGTCACAAATCCTTCAATACAACTTCTCGCTTCAGCTTCTGAAATTCCTCTTGAAGTTCTAAACGAATCTCTTTCACTTCCAAAGCATTGCAGTAGCTCTTACGGCTTAAAGCATCAGCAACGACATTGGCCTTACCAGGATGGTAGTGGATTCCAAGATTATAATCTTTTATTAACTCCAACCAACTTCTCTGTCTCATGTTCAGGTCAGACTGAGTGTAGATATACTTTAGGCTCTTATAATCTGTGTATACTTCACAGCAATTACCGATGAGGTAATGACGCCAAATCTTTAAAGCATGCACTACGGCAGCTAGTTCCAGATCATGGGTATGATAATTCTCTTCATGAGGCCTTAATTGCCTTGATACATAAGCGACAACTCTTCCTTCTTGCATCAGAAGCATCCCAATCCTTGACACGAATCATCACAGTAGATATCAAAATTCTTGCAAATATCTGGCAGAATTAGCACTGGTGCTGAAGTCAAATGCTTCTTCAATTCCTAAAAACTTTCTTCACAAGCGGGGGGTCCAAGTGAACTTTTTCTCCTTTTTCAACAACTGCGTAAGGGGCTTAGCAATCGTTGAGAATCCTTCAATGAAAATGCAATAATATCCTACCATTCCTAAGAAACTGTGAATCTGAGTAACAGTCATAGGTTGTTCCCAATGTAATACTACTTTAACCTTACCAGGGTCAACTACTACTCCCTCGGCTGGTATCATATGACCAAGAAAATCAACTTTCTTTTTCCAGAAATCACATTTACTGAACTTTGCATACAATTGATGCTCTCTAAGTTTCTCTAGAATTAACCTCAGGTGTTCCGCGTGTTCTTTTTCTGACTTGGAATAAACCAAAATATCATCAATGAACACAACTGCAAACTTGTCCAAATAACCCATGAATACCTTGTTCATCATATTCATGAAATAGGCAGGGGCATTAGTCAAACCAAAAGACATGACTAAGAACTCATAATGACCATACCGCGTAGAGAAAGCGGTCTTCGGATATCCTTGGGCAAATCTTCAACTGATGGTGCCTTGATCCAGATCAATCTTTGAAAACACTCCGGCTCCTTTTATTTGATCAAACAAATCATCAATTCGAGGCAATGGGTACTTGTCTTGATAGTGACTTCGTTAAGAACACGATAATCAATGCACATTCTCATGATTCCACCCTTCTTCTTGATGAATAGAACTGGTGCTCCCCATGGCGATGAACTAGGTCTCACATAACCTTTCTCAAGAAGTTCTATCTGTTTCTTCATTTCTACTAGCTCATTGGCTGGCATCCGATAGGGTCTCTTAGAAATTGGTGCTGCCCCTGGCACTAGATCGATGACAAACTCAATGTCACGGTTTGGTGGCATTCCTGGTAATTCCTCTGAAAACATATATGGATATTCTCTGACAATAGGCACATCTTCCAAAGCAACGGTCTTCAGGCTATTTACTAACATATGTCCATCACGCACTGAGGTGGCTAGAAACTCCACCTTGTTTCCCTTGGTATCCTCAATTGTTACGGCTCTTCGGCCACAATCTAGCACAACCTTGTGCTTTGTTAACCAATCCATACCAAGAATGACATCTAAGCTTTGGGTGTCTAGAACAATAAGGTTGGCTAAAAACTCAACTCCAGCTATGAGTAACTTAATTCCTAAACATCCCACTTTAGAACTTAGCTCTGCTCCAAGCGACTGGACTAACAGAGTATGCTTAAGACGCATAACTTCCAAGTTATTCTTAGTTGCAAAAACTCCAGAAACAAATGAATGCGAAGCTCCAGAATCAAACAAAACTGATGCAGTTATTGAGTTTACCATAAACTTACCTAGTACAACGTCGGGTGCTTCTTGGGCTCCTTTTAGAGTGATGTGGTTGACACGGCCTCTGACCACAGATTGTGACGCTCCTCCGGATTGACCGGTAGCTTGAGAAGCTCCTTGATTGTTGCTCTGCGCTTGTGTCTTGGCCGGTGTAGCTCCATGGTTGAAGCATACTGGAGTTACTGTTCCCTTTTGAGAACATTGGTTGGCCAAGTGCGCTGGCTGACGGCGGTAATAACAAACTCTTGGTCCATTCTACTGGTTGTTCCCTGGATTGGGGTTGGCTGGTGCAGGATTGCGAAAGTTCTAAGCAACTGGATGAGGTGCTGAAGGTGGTGCAGGCGTCCTGAAAGAGTTCTACGGCAGAAAACGATTAAGCTGCTGCGGAACCGATCTTGCCTTCTGTTGTGATTGATTGTAGGAAGCATGAGTACACAACCGTACTCACAAGTCATACCACAGAATGCAACGTATACTTGTCATTAATCACCAAAACTAAACTAATGGAGCTTGAACTTACATTAGTTCGGCAAACGTCGTCGAGGGCACGCGAGGCCAACACTCAGCAGCGAGGTTCACACCGAGGTCAGGTGCATGCCGAAAGTGCAAGTGCATGGATGTATGGTGCCTTTCTTCAATATATGCATATGTATCTGCACATGCTATTTCCTGATTGAATGAAATGAGATGAATTTCTTTTGTTAGAATGAAATGAGATGAATGGATGATTGTGTTTGTATTAACTGATTGAATGGATTGTGGTTAAATGAAATGAGATGAATGGATGGTTGTGTTTGAATTAACTGATTGAATGGATTATTGTGTTGGAATTAACCCCTTTGCTGATGATTGTATTTGAATGAAATGCTTGCAAATGGTTCAGTTCAAGTTTGATTTTTAATGTTTACAGCTACTGTCACGCTAGGGAACCTGACGTGACACTATGGTCATGTCATGCGAGGAGGCGGCGTGGCGGACTTAACTTTGACGAGATTGCAACTCCTTTGGAGCGGCAAAAACACGGTGTGGTAGCAAGTTTAAACGCGCCGAGTTACTGGCGTGATATAAAGGTAATGCCACGCCAGTGTTACTAGCGTGACAAAGCGGTCCTGTCATGGCGTGACAGGATTTAGCACCAGAGTGCGTCCACGTTTTTTCGCAACCCCTCTAGAATGGCAAATACTTGGGCGTGGCAGCACGATTATGCCACGCCAGGGATTCTGGCGTGGCAAAGGGGTCTTGTCACGTCGGGACTAATGGCGTGACAGGACCTAGTACCAGAGTGCAACGATGTTTTTGCAACCCCTCTGGAACAGACCAAATGCTAGTGTGGCAGCATGGTGGAGCCACGCTAGTACTACTAGCGCGACAAAGAAGACCTGTCACGCTAGAAATCCTAGCGTGATAGTACCGTGGCATTAATTTACCACTGAGTTAAAAGGGCTTTTTATTCAATTAGCCCATTGATTTACGCATAATGTACCTAAAAAAATCAGCCATTTTGAGTTCTTCACTTTGAAACATGTCAGGGTTTATGGTTTTAGGGTTTTTAGGGTTTAGGGTTTTTCGGGTCTAGGGTTTAGGGTTTTACGATGACAGGACAAGTCCACAAAATGCCTATCCCTCTCTCTGGCCCCTATCTCTCCGATTAACCAACAACTCTCTTTACTGACTGCAACTATGACGCCACTCTCTGCAAAGTAAGATGTGACAACACTCTGCCTCCCCCAGCTTTTCAGATCGACATGACAACACTCTACATCCTCAGCTTTTCGGACTAAAAAGACAGGACTATACAAAGCAGGACGTGACCACTCCCTGCAAAGTAAGACGTGACAACACTCTACCTCACCAGCTTTTCAGATCGACTTGACAACACTGACCTCCTCAGCTTTTCAGACCGAAGAGACAGGACTCTGCAAAGCAGGACGTGACCACTCTCTACAAAATAAGACGTGACAATACTCTGCCTCGCCAGCTTTTCAGATCAACATGACAAAACTCTACCTCCTCAGCTTTTTAGACCGAAAATACATGACTCTACAAAGCAGGACGTTACCACTCTCTACAAAGTAAAACGTGATAGCACTCTGCCTTGCCAGCAACTTTTCAGAAAGACAAGACAACACTCTGCCTCGTAGGCTACTCATATGAAATTAATCACACCATGCTAACCATGTGGCTTATAAAAGGAGGTGAAGAGATATGGGAGAGAACACTACACAACCAAACCCAATACTACACCAGAGCTTGCTTCACCACGCCGGGATGGACAAGATGCAAAAGAAGCAATGGGACAAGATGAAGAAGCAATGGGACAAGAACTGCGAACTCGCAAGGGCTGTTGCGGCCTAGGAAGAACAAGCGGAGCATGCCAGGAGGTCATATCCCCGCAATGACGCCCCCCGTGGCAGCAACCCCATCCTAAACGTTCCAAACGAGCGTTCGCCGCAACACCCACCCGAGGGGAAGACGCCGCCCCTCTGTTGGTGCGGTGACACATGCAAGTTCTTCGAATCCAAGCAGCGGCTAAGCCTAGGCATGCGTTACTGGGGTTGCGCGAACTACTCCTGTGACTACCTCGACCGCCGTTGGGACATGAGCAGCTATCGGCAGCCGGTAAAGACCATTTACTGTATGTTCCTCCACCATTTCTCTTTCAAAGTACACACTAAAAACCTCTCCCGTCTATCCGTAGTCCCCGGATCCGCTATGTGGCTACCGCAAGTGGATCGACCTAGAAATCCACCCACACGACCAATGGACTCTCGACTATAAGGAGTGGGATGCCAAAAGGGCCTGCGAGATCCAGGAGGAGGAGCGTCGCAACGAAGAGCAAAATGAGCATATCCGTCGGGAGATGAAAGCTCATCTCGAGGCGTGTAGGCGCAGAGAGCGCGAGGCTCGGGAAGAGAGCACGAGAAAAAGAGGAAAATGACGGCCAAGGCCAAGGAGGCCGGCAAGGAGTTCAACGTCGAGCTAGCAAGAAATGGCAAATGGCCCCGGTCCACACAGTAGGTTGGGCCATTCCGGCCCCGATGGTCGAATTTATTTCCATTCTAAAAAGGCGCATATGTATCGTAGGACTACTTTGGTTTGTTGCATCGTGTAAGATGTTGTTTCTTATCCACATAACCAAACCTTGTGCGCCATGTAATTCCTAGCTTTTTTATAAAGTCTATTTTAATCTGCAACTGCAAATCTCTTTGTCTTTTCGCATTCCATTCTTCGCGTAGCAAGGCATCCAACAACATAAAAAACTACGTGTTCTGGGAGTAGGCACGAAATGGTCTATGACCCCAAAGTGATGACGAGCACCATCTATCATTCCAGTAGAATGTCTACGCATCTTTCGTTAGCGGTACTGTTTACCATGTGTCCATCCTTAGGCCTCATGTTATACCACACAGTCCACATATTAGTCATTTTTTCCAAGATGCAATATGTATCACTTCTACCAAATACGTTTCTATGCCATGCCCTATATTTTCTTCCTACATATATGCCATGACCTATGTTGTCGATGTTCTAATATTTGTCTTCTTTGGGTGCCTGCCTTTTGGGACACGGTGTTTATGATGGATACATACGCTGAAGTGTCAAAGGTTATCAATCCACAAAAAGATTATCGGTCCATATATATACTATCGGTTAAAAGGATGGTGTTATATTTGGTTCACAGATAGATTCTCTATTTTTTAAGTTATAGATTGTTAAATGTTACATGTACATGCTGTTATGTATCACCGTAGCTTAAATTGTTTTTGATCTTTCAAAAGGAAGTCGCGTTGTTACCATCTTATCACCAAATCCTAAGGTTACAAATCCATAAATCAAGTCCAAACTAAATTCAACCATGAGCTCGATTCATAATTTAGAAAACTAACTGCAATCACGCATGCAAAAGCGAATCACATTAGGCCCTGTCACGCCACATATCAAGGCGTGACAAGGTAGGATTGTCACATAATGGGATTTGGTGTGATTACTGCCACGCAAGCCTCCACGCTGGCACAGTGGGTGGACAATGGCTTGCGTGGCATATTTTGCCACACCGATGTATGTGGCGTGACAGTACGATTTGACCACGCCACGAGAGAGGTCAGAATTGAAAATAAAGTTCGTGGGATTAACTTTAAAATATTTTTTAAAAAGATTAAATAAAAAAATCTAGAAAAACATAGTACTCCCTCTGTTTTTAAATACATGACGTTTGACCAAGCGTGCAGTCAAACTTATATAACTTTGACCATTACTTTTCATATGATTTTGTTAGTAAAAAATTACAAAATTATTATATTATGAAAATATTTATCATAACAAATCTAATGATACTATTCACTCATGATCAATCTAAATAGTTTTTTTATATATTATTAGTTAAAGTTAGATAAATTTAACTGCACGTTTGGTCAAACGTCATGTATTTAAAAACAGAGGGTGTATAACATTTGGGGACATATCATTATTAACGAATTGTACCACGCGTGCACGGGGTTAGGACAACCAATTAGCTGTCCGCGCGTCCCCAGTTAAAGGAATCTGGAGCGTGCGACGACGACACGTACGCACTGCTAGTCCGCCCGGATGTTTACTTTGTCCCTTCCCTTCTGCTCGACTAAAATCAGTGTTTTCTCGTGTACTGCTGGTTCTCAGTTTATTTGAACTCTCCAATTAATGCCTGGGAGATTATTGACGTACTCATAATGTTTACCGCGTGATTATGCCGAGATAATTAAGCTCTCATCATTGCGCGCCCGACCGAAACAACGAAACGGCGAAAGGGCCAAAGTACGTACGACGGTCCATCGACTGTGAGAGCCGTTCCTTACTTCGTTCAATACGACGGGCATTAGTTAATTGATTTCAGTTTGAAATTTTTCCAGGTCACACGGCTTGGCTCGGAAGGAAATTCTGGGGGAGTGAAATCAACGGTGGATACATGCATTTTGGCTGCCTTAATAGGGCAGGCTGTACTAGAGCACTGCTCGTTGGATGTGTGGTAATAGTATCCCTACACTGTTGGAGGGCCTGCATCATGCATGCATGATTGATGGGACCTGTGTCTTCTCTTGTCTCGTTCCAAGTTCTCTGTTAGTATATGCTTATAAGTGGAGTTCAGTATCCTGCGCCCCGGTCTTGGAAAGGTTGCGAGTGAGACCCAGCAAGGCCCAAAAGCGGCCCAGCAGTGTTACGAAAAGGGCATCCTTCCCTTTCTTTTCTCCGGGAGAGATGAAGGGCATCTTTAGGACCATGTTATGGAGATCGAAAAAAATGGGATCACGTTATGTGCTACTAATCAAGTGCCGTGCGCGTTGCGACGGACACATAAATTATAAAATTATTTTAAAGTTATTTTGATAGCACAAATGAAGGGAAAAAATGACTAAATAAGATTGACTTAAAGTCATTTACATCATAATGAAAATTCAGCAAGCATTCCATCACCAAATATAGTCTAAACCATGCATAACAAAATATTGCATTCATTAATTTAGTCCTTGAAATAAACAACGATACAATTAACTTAAGAGATACTTTACTTCAGCGCGATATTGAAACAATAACAAATGAAATAATATACTATTGAAAGTACTAAAAATATATAATTTAAACTAACATAACCATGGAGCACATCACTCTAGAGATAATTTTCCCCTTTGCCTTGCTACTCGTTCAACCCTTGGTAATGAGGATTAGCAATCATGTTGATCCTCATTAAGACGACAAAATTGATGTAGTCACGTACAGCCGTAGGAGCACTAATTAAGGATGCACGAAGGTCCATAGATAACCAAAACAAAAGTAATACAATATTAAGAGAGTTGCCAAAGAGGGGTAATTATTATAAAAATGCAATATAATTAGTACATAGATGCTGTAGAGACTTATACCTTCCAACTCGTTGGCATAGATTGAGTCTGGGAAGAATATGAGTTCACTCTCTGTTATGGCAGACAATCCGTCTAAAAAAATGAAATCCTTTCTGACCTACCTGTGCTGGAAAAGCCAATTCTAGCTATATTGACCAACTAACAGGAGATCTTGCTTTTTTCGTTCCTTTGAGGGTTGAGCACGCCGCCGGAAAGAGAAAATATAATTTGTTGTAGTGCAGGGAAAAACCCTGCATGATGCGGCCCCCATGCACGTAATATACGCGACTTCCACACGCGTTCAAAAAAAACTAAGCGGTTATACGCAGTAAAACACAAGTATCAATTACTGCATCTTACGTTAATATTACTGCCCCATAACTTTTACTACAATTACTGAATGCGTCTACTATATGGTGCTAGTAACTTTGCTATTACCCATCTGGTTTCTTATTTATTGTATGTCCCACTAGGTTTACCATATTGTGAGTACGTTTTTACTGTAAAAAATTGTGTGTTAGCAGAGGTTCTATTAAGCGTCGCCCAAACGATGCCTTAAACATAAAAATGTCGCTTTGGCTCCCGATGCATCTCTTCGTCTCACGCACCGACGTTACTCCTTGTTTTATAAAAATGACCATCTGCCACCAGAAGATCGATTATCACATCGCTCTACTCTCTTTCGCACCCTGCATAAAAAATGAATAGAACTAAAAAATGGCTCCCCACTATTCTCCCCGGACGCCGGCGTTGATGGCCTACCTAGCTATTTTGTACGAGCACCTGGTCGTACGCTAGCAGATGCTGCGAAAGGACACTATGCTAACTGCGTCCTCCCTGCTCCGCCTGAGGTTATGGCGGGGCATGCGTCGGCGACGTTTCGCTGTCTGAACGTCCTCCTCCACCGTGTCTTACAGGGTGGGTATCCAGCTTCCGACGAGCTAACCTCGTCGTCGACGTAGTCCTCTAGAACGACGTCGCACATCTCTAGGAGAATTACCATCGCTTCGACTGCGACATCGAGGCGATGGCCGACCAAGTCTACTGTGCTGGGACCCCAATGGGCATAATTCGACTTGATTCTTCAGTCAGAGCGTCTTTGGGTGACTTTCTGTAAGATCGAGGGGGCCGACTAGAGGGGGTGAATAGGCGGTTTTAAAAACTTCTTTGGCTAAAACCGATTTCTAATGCGGAAGCTAACAACAAAACGGTTTTTGCACAATTAAAGCCTAAATCAACTAGTCTTTACTAAGTGCACCAACAACATAAACTATTGAAATTGATAGCAATCATTCAAAGACATGTAAGCAATTTAATATAAGGCATGTAAATTGCACAAAGTAAAACACAGAGAACAAACCACAAAGACACACGGATGTTTTACTGTGGTGTTCGGAGACTTGCCGATCTCCCCTAATCCACGTTGAGATAAGCCCAAACTAATTAGACCGACTCCACAAATTAAGCCAAACACCTCCGAGATAAGTCCAACCACTTGGACCGGTTCACCACTCGAACCAACACCTCGATCCACTCGGGGTTGCTCTTCCTCCGCTCTGGAGATAGCGAGCACCAAACCATTCACAACCGCTCGGGACTTCTCACAAACTTCTTTGAGAAGATCACCGACGCAACTCCTCCAAGTCGTCTAGGTGTCGGCAAACACAAAGAGTAACAAGTTGGAGACGCTCACTTGAACAAATCAAGTGTCTAAGCTCAATGAATACACAATCCACTACATGATGCAACACATGCACTTAGGGTTTGCTCTCTAAGCTCACTAAGTGCAACACACGCACATAAGAGATGAGAGAGCTTGATCTTTGCTCAAAGAAATGAATATCACTAGCAACAACTACTTCTACAACCAGCCAAGGTGGGTATTTATAGCCCACACACAAAAACTAGTCGTTGGAGGTAAAGTTATAGAGAAACAGGGATAAACTGGTCTGACCGCCAACTAATGACCGGTCAGACTGTCAGAGCTCCAACGTCTATAAAACTAGTCGTTGGACTCACTTCTGGTCTGGCTGCCAACCATTGGCCGGTCAGGCCGCTCCAACCCGGTCAGACCACCAAAGGTGCGATCAGACCGCTCAAAGGAAACCAAGAGGCATTCTAGAAAAACACCTGTCTCGAATAAACATACCGCTAATAAAAGATCGGTACTACCTCACTTCGGTAGTACCGCGGAACAAATCTTGATCATCTTCAGACCGGGGGCGGTCGGACCCGCCGGACATATAGAGTTAGATCGAACTCCCACGGTCGGTCGATCGCTCTTGGCGGTCAAATCGCCGATTCAAGAAGACCAATCGCCCGATCCGAGCGTTAAAGCTAGACCGCCCAATGACCTGCGGTCAGACCGCTAGAGTTGAAAGAGAGATTTTGCACTTCGCTTCAACTCAATTTACAAAACACATTTGCCAATTGATTCACGATGCAAACAAGGGTGGAAGGAGAGATTCTCAATAAGTTGCAAAACACATTTGCCAACTATTAGAATTATACCACAAGAAATATGGTGCATGGACTTAAACCATTTGCAAAATACATTCGCAAATTAAAGTCACATGCTATAAGAATTATGCATGAGCCTCAACTATTTACAAAACACATTCGCAAATATCGGCAACATGCTAACGAGAGCTAGAGCAAGCACAACGAGCTATCAACACATGATTAACTCAAACTACTAGTCAAGACCCCTCTTAACAGCACAACAACCTATACTAACAATCCGGTCTCCAACCAAACACCAAGACCGGTGAAATACTAGGAACACATCTTAGCCCTAGCCAATCATACCTTTGCCTTGAGCATTCTCTTGAAGCTTCATGACGCACATCTTCACTTCAAGTCTAGGTTCTTAACTTCGATAATCACCAACACATGATGATCTCCTGTACTTCAATTTCTTGACTTGAATATGCATCAACCCGTGATGCATTCTTTCACTTGACCTCCATCAACACATGATGGATCTTCTTTTGACTTGATGATCAACTCATGATCATCTCCTCTTCTTGAACATCATCAACGCTTGATGATTTTCTTTTCTTCAAGATTTTGATACGCATCAATACATGATGCATCCTTTACTCCAAGCTCTTGACTTCAATATCATCAACACAAGATGATCTTCTTCACTTCGGGATCTTGACTTGAACATCATCAACACATGATGATTTCCTTCATCCCGAGTCTTGACTTAATGACGATCAACTCTTGATGTTATCCAAAGTCTCCAACCTCATGGAACATAACCTATTCTTCATGGAAATGTTAGTTCCACAATGTGATTGTCATTAACTACCACAACATACCATTAACTCATAATGGTGGGACAAGATACTTCAATCTTTCCCTCTTTGGTAATTGACGACAACCATCACAAATGCAAATAATTGAATGTAGATCAATATGAGTATATATGAACTACACAAGTTTTATATACTCAAGGATATGTTTCAAAGTAGAGATCCTTAATATATGTGGAAAAATGAATATGGATCAATACTAATGAAACCACAAAACATAGAGTAAACTCCCCCCTAAATGTGTGCATACACAAATGTGTAATAAAAACATATGCACATATTTAAGTTATACTTTTAGTGGAGTTCAACCTATATTTTGGATCCAAGGAATACAACAAGATATAGGAATAAGATGTCGAATGCATACCTCCATGATTTTCACATTTTCATCCAAATAAGACTAAACAATATCGTAGCAACAAACATATTAGTCTCACATTTAGATTTGTCATTAATCACCAAAATACTCCATTAACTCATAATGGCAGGTCTAGATTCTTCAATTCCCCCCTTTTTGGTGATTGATGACAAATCCTTTATCAATAGCAACCTTTGGATATAAATGATCATAAGATAAGAATTTAAGCTATTGAAATATATCCATGCATGTCACTAAGCAATTTAAAGCTTCAAGCATTATGCATATGAGAACGGCAAGCTTATGCACATGATGCATATAGGATGCTATGTATATGAATGACATGCCCCTCCTCAAGACATACATGAAATAAGGTGAAATCATAGGAGGAAATATATTAAACATCCAAATGGAAATATATTGATCATATAAACATTCTCCCCCTTTTGGCATTAATCACCAAAAACCAATCAAAAACTAAGCCAAAAAAGAGGTTTTGCAAGACAATGAGCTTGGCGATATAATTCATTTTAATTTGACCAATGAAATAATCTTCTCTTTTTGAAGTAAGGTTTTATTTTCAAGATATTTGAGGAAAACCAAAATAGGTCACAAACCTATTGATCATATACCATTCTCCCCCCTTAAACCAAAATAGGTCACAAACTCCGCTTTTATGGCTGAAAAGAACAAAACAACTCGAAATGAGCCATATTAGAGTCTAACTAATAGAGATGATATTTGGAACACATTAAAATAATCTCCATCTTGAAATATTCTCAAGAAACATTTTTCATGAAGATACCATGCTCATTTTCACAAATTAGAAATCATGTTGAGCTAAAAACTTTCTTAAAACATTTGAAAATATACGGAAACAAGCTCCAAAAAAATCTGAGATAAGACATGGAGCTAGTCCTTATAAATAAAGACAATTTTTATTTTGGGAGGCTCAACCAAATATCAACCATTTTGAAGATATGAAAATCACAAAGTTTTAGAAAAACTGAAAGTTTCAGGTTTTTAGATTTTGACATTGCATTTGAGCTTCGATTTTGACAGGCTAAAACAATTCCAATAAATCTGAGAAAATTTGACATAGAAGATCAACTATAGAGGATAAAAATTCATCATTATATCTTCCCCAAATTATGAATCCAATTGGAGATACAAAAATTACAAATCAGCTCAAAAACATGTAAAAGTCTGAATTTTCAACATGTTGATCAAAGAGAGAAAAAGTCAAAACTTTTTCAAATCAAGTTGAAATTCTTTCAAATTTGGCAGAAACAAACTTTGAACTCCTAAGAAACTTTTTCAAGAAGAATTTTTGAAAAGGAGTCTCCATTCAAAAGATATTCTAGAAAAAGCATTTGAGGCCAAATTTTTGCTTAAAGAGAAGATAAAGCAATAATTTTTCAAATAAAGTCCAAAAGCTTTGAAGTTTTTTAAATATTTTGAATTTCTTGTAAACAACAACCATATAGATAAAACTCCCCCTAAATATATGGATATAGAGATGTGAATTGAAATTCATGCATATATGAAGATTTTATGAAATTTTGACGGAGTTTCCTCTAAATGATGGATCCAAGGAAGAATAACACAAAAGATAATCAAGAATTGAATAAGCATACAATATCAATAAGGATTCAACATAAACATATCTTGGACAAGGATATAAAAAGATGCATAAATCATAGCATAAGACATTAAACATCCAAGTGTCCAAAACATATCTGAAAGCATTCAAGGTTTAATAAGCTTACACAAGATATTACATGTGTGACATTAAGTTTATCCTCACAAGACAAGGTCTATAGACCTAAATATGAAAGATACTATATTTAGGAAGGAGGTGCCTCTGATGACGATGGATGATCACCACGCTGAGTGAAGGAAGGAGGGCGCTGACCACGTCCAAGCCTCTGATAAGCCAATGACACTCGCTGTTGCTAATACTCAGTGAGCCTCTTATCCATATGGGTGACCTTCGAATCCAAAGTATCAAACTTTGTGTTCAATCCCTCAACCATGGCTCTAGTCTCAACCTGAACAGCATGCATTTGATCAAACCTTATATCCGTGTGGTCGACACTCAACTGAAGACAAAAAAGAGCTGCCATGGCTGCATCCTGCTCCTGAGGATCCTGCTGCCCTAGATGTCCCTAAGGGGGCAATCCCTACCCTTGAGGCTGTGGAGGAGGCACCTGAGGTGGAGCATCTCTAGATCTGTACGCTTTATGCTCCATATCATAAGGATTATCAAAATCAATCTTGCTTTAAATAAGCTTCATAATGTAGAGAGTAAAATATATGCTCTTGGCCTTATCTCCCTTTGATGTGGCAATCTCTCTAATCATTAAGTCCATCACATCAATCCTTGTGCCATCCATAATGTACTTAATTACATTCCAAGCACGTCCATAAATCTCATCATTATTCCCACTCCTAGGGAAGAAAGAAGCTCTCATCATCCTATTAATAATACTAGGAAGAGGGAGAAGTCCTCTTACTCTTCCATGCACAAAATAATTGTTTTGATCATAATACTCATCCACTTGAGTGAGAGCTAAGGGTTTTTGAAGATGTACCTTTATCCCTCGAGAATCTCCCAAACTCAAAGCATCCACAAACTCATCCTTATAGGCTTCAAGCTGCTGTTGTCCCATCATCCAGATGAGATGGTCATGGTCAGGGGACACATAGACAGTTGCATAAAATTGTCTGGTGGCCTTGGCATGAAAGTTGCACCTCAAGGAAACCAAAGAATCTAAGCTCACATTCTGAAATAGACAATATAATCCATTATAGACTGGATTCTGTCCTAGGTAGCTCCACTTCACAAAGCGATGATTTGCAAACTTCTTCTTTGCATAATAAATATGATAAACATCTTGCTGAAACATAGTGTGGAACATACCCATAGTAGCATTTCATGAAAATCTGAATTGATTGATATGCCTCAAGATGGTGTATTGTTCACTTTTGATCCTTGACACATCAAGTCCAATGAAGTGACTTTGATCTGGAATATCATCCTCATCATCATGGTCTGATTTTTCATAGTTGTTATCACTGATGTCATTGTTGTCACTTCCCTCTTCTTCTTCTTCAATGTCCTTCATATGTTCATCTTCCTCGTCTTCATAATCATCTTCAACAGGAGCTTTCCCTTTTGGTGAAGGAGGAGGAGCAGCCAAACGTCTAACAGTCTTCTTGTGCGGCATTGTCACTGAGAAAAGATTACAAAGATTATCAAGGGAGTTCAAGAAGTGAGATAATAAATATTCACTATGCATTCTCTGCCAGTCCTCTTTGTCACGGGCGGTCAGACCACCGATATCGCCGGTCAGACCGTCAGATTGGTCGGTCAAACCGCCAGATTGGCCAGTCAGACTGCCAGATTGACCGGTCAGACCGCAGAGTTAATTTGGTCGACCTTGAGGTGAGAGGACAACTAATTTTTGGTTAAACCAAAAAATTGCTACATCTATGCAATGCCATAGTGAATACTTATTTATCTAACTCCCATCTACTTGCATGTTAAACATTTGCCACCAATTTTGAAGGAAAATTGGATTTTAAGGCAAACCCTGGGAATTAGGGCAAAACACAATGTGAATAGATTGCAAGTAGAGAAAAAGGGTTTACCGGCTTAGATGACGAGAGTAGATTCAAGGAATGAATCTTTGAAGAAAAAGAAGTGCAATTTGCCAGATTTTAGATGAACTCTCTCACCTAGGGTTCCAAGGCATTTGAGATTAAGAAACTTAAAACTCAACCAAAACCGTGGAATGGAGAGAGGAGGTGAAGGAGAAGGGCTTGATTACCTTGGGGCACAAAAGCAACGGCTGGAGAGGGTGAAGGCAACCGGAGGGAGAGAGACAAAAGAGTTTTTCGGTTTGAGGAAGAACCAAGTGAGAGGATAACTGTATGGGTGGAGATATAAAGGACCTCCACACAAAACCAGTCAGACCGCTGGGCACATGGCGGTCAGACCGATAGGCTTGCGGTCAGACCGCCAAGGGTGGCCGGTCAGACTGGTTAAGACTGAAACTTTCAAAAGATTCAGTTCTGGATTTGAGAAAAGATGGAATTATTGTATTTTGCTCCAAATTTTCACACAATCAATCAAGCAAATATATTTGGAGCATTTCCAACTTATATAGCCCTTGAGAATCCAAATCTTAAATAGTTTTTATGAATTAAGCTTTTGTTTTCGCAAATGAAATATTATTTTCATGAAACTTCCTCAAAATATCCAAATGGAGCTTATGATGAATTTTAGAGTATCCAATATTATGTAAGAGTCATTAATACCATCATGAACCTATTAATGTGAATAATTTTGGCTCAAATAGCAAAACTCACTTAAGTGCTAGAAAGTGACCACTTAGGTCAAAATAGGATTTTGGACGAGTTTCAAAATCCAATAACTTTTGCTAGGTTGGTCTTTTGGAAATTTTGTGAATACCAAAAAGGTTTAGAATGGCGAACTCTAGGATTTTCCTTTTGGGATGATTTTCAAATTTATTTTCGAATAGATTTTACACGAAAATCTAGTTTATGTCAAAAATAAGATACTATGATCTGGAATTTTGGCTAGAAACTCATTTTACTTGAAATAGATTTTTCTTAAGCCAAAACCTTTGGGAAACCTTCGAAAAGTATTTGTATACTGTAACGCCCCATGTCATTACCCCAAGGGTAATCACACTTAGGCATATGGATTACTATTCGTTTGCTCAGTAAAATACTACTCTAACGAATAGTAAACCTTTACCAGGGTTACGCAGCAGAACAATAAAATAGAAATTGCACCTCTTCCTTCCAGTAATAGCCACGCAAGGCTATGGTTCTTAATACAAGTATTATACAGCTACAAAAGGAGCTTCTCTGCTTCTCTCGCCAGCCCTGAAGTCTTGGCCGCCTATTCGTCCCATGCGTCAAACATAGCGCCCATTTCGCCCTGGTCCTCGTAGTCTGCACCTTCTCCTCCTGCAATTGCTTCGGTACCTGCATTATCCTTCGCCCCACTCGGGATAGTTCCCGGCCGGACTAGGATCTACAAAAGAGAATACTAACAAGGTTGAGTACACGAGTGTACTCAGCAAGCATTAATAGCAAAGAATGCACTGAATGAACTATCTCTATTTGATTATCACATTTTCTATGTCATCTCTTTTCGGAAAAATAATTTATTAAAATATTAGGTGGCAAATTTTAATATTGAAAACACTACTTGTCACTCAGAGAGAAGAGAGACCCCCAGTGGTTTCATAGACTCCAATCCAGGAGACTGGCATGAATTCATGATTTTGTTTAGCACTGCGCAGGCTTTGTACCACTTTACCCATAGCTATTCTGAGCTCTCTGTGAACTGGGTCCACCGTATTTCCTTTGATGCGGTTCTGAGATCAGAATACAGAACGTTTTTTAGGTTACGTGATCAAGTCTCCACCCATTACTTTCCGTTGGTGCTAATTTAGTCACGCTGCTGACCTCGTCATACACCGAGTTCCAGTAATGTTGGTTGAGGCAGCTTCTATCCTACACTCAATACTCCACCTTAGCGCTATAGCACCTTGGATCCCCCACTTCCGGACTTCTCCTACCGGTCCTGGGTTCCTCCATCTTACTCACACATAATACATACCCATTGTGGAGAGCATAGTCACGTAATGAGGTAGCATTTTACTCGCCTTAGAAATGGGAAAATGGTTGGTCTTGAATTCTGACTTTAGACCGAGTAAGAGTTTGGTTTGTCCTTATATTATAACCATATGTAAAAAGGGGCCCACCTCTTACCTCATCATCATCGTCGTCGTCGCGTTCCCCTGCCAAGGCCCCCTTTTACCCACCTATTAATTCTCATTTCTTTCTTTCTTCCTCATTCTCATTTCTTTCATATTCATCTTAATCATTTTCATCTCAATCATCGATTTAAGTTTTGAGAAAACAATTTTGATGCAATAAATATATAATACAGCAAAATACGGTTTACATTTAAGATAACTATATTTATGTTCAAGAGAATCGCTTGCCTGCAGAATTGTAGAAGAGATGGCCGTCGATGAAATCGGTATCAGTTACTCCTGTCGGTGCTGGTTCGTCCTCTGAAGTAATACGGTAGCATGAATAATAATAAGTAAATACGTAGTTGGTTTTGGGTGATATTATGGATACATAAGTTAGTTGCTTCTAATTGTTAGCATAATTTAATTTAAATAAAATTTTTCGAGATCTCTACAAATTAGCACTCCCCAATATCGTCTTCCTACTGTCTACGCGCGCTAAGGTCGATAACCCGAGGTTCACGCTTAACTGGCTAAATTAGCAAGATTAAACATCTCAAAACGCCCCACTAAATACCAACTACGCACAAAGATTGCTACACAAGCAAGTTAGCCTATTAATAACGGAAATAACGGCTACTCAACTTATCTAGCAATTAATTCACAGATTGATTTTAAGTTGGTTAAATCGACAAGATCCAAGTTAAATCACTTAATCGTAAGAATTAAACAACTAACAATAATTAACTAACAACTGCTACTGAATAGACATGAATCGCAACAATAAATCTAGAATCTACCGACTTTCCTAATATTACCCTTAAACCTAAAGTCGTAAATCTAATTTCTAACCTTATTTCTAATCTCACTCTCTTCCTCTCTCTCCTTACACAGCCAGCCCAAAACCAACCCACGCACACAGCTCTCACATCTCCCCTAAATCAAACTCTCATCTCCTCTCCCCACTCACCCGATGCCTTGTGCGCTCCTCCAAGCCCATTTGCCGCCTCCTTGTGTGATCTAGCGCCCATTGCTTGCTGCGTCCTCCTTCAAGACGGGGCCGGAAGGACCTGCTGCTGGGTTGGCTCGGCGTCCAAGGCGCCGCTGCCTATGCCGCGTGCTCCTCCCGGCTTCACTGCTCTCGGCCCCGGGTCCTCCTCCAGTTGTTCGGCCACCACGCCCGGCCTCGGCTCGGCCCCGCCGCCTATGGCTCCTCCTCCCCGGCTGCCTCCTCCGGCCCCTCCTCACGGCGCGTGGTGCCGCGCCTCCTATGGCCTCCGGGTCCGCCGCCATCGCCACCTCCTGGTGCTGCTCCTTCCCTAGCTCAACACCGCCGCCCTCCTGCTGCCGGCACCGTGCCTCCTCGCCTCACCGGCTCGGCCCGCCCAGCTCCCTGTGGGCTCGCCGCCATCCTACGGCACCGACACTGCACCGCGTCCTCCACGGTGGCTCCCTTGCTCGCCCTCAGCCGCCTCCCTCTTCCGGCGTGGCCGGAAGGCCAGCACCACCTCGC
The DNA here is from genome assembly GCA_036346405.1 of Phyllostachys edulis. NCBI lineage: Eukaryota > Viridiplantae > Streptophyta > Magnoliopsida > Poales > Poaceae > Phyllostachys > Phyllostachys edulis. The sequence continues at coordinate 57,352,160 of CM070549.1, read as the reverse complement.
CAGCTCAGCTCGGCCTCCACGGCGCTGTTGTGCCCTGCCGGCCCGGCCCCTGGCCATTGGCGCTCGGCCCATGCCCCTCTCGACCCCGTCTCCAATTCGGCCTGAGGCGCGCCGCCCCTGGCCCGACGTCGCCTTGCCCAGCCTGCCTGGTTCCTGGCTCAGCCCCTGTGCCCCTTGCGCCTCTGCTCCTGCGCCGCTGCTGTGGCTTGGTGGTTTGAAGCTTGGCTTGCTCTCCTTTGGTTAGCAATGGGAGGGTGGTGGTGTTGGTTCTGTGAGGCTTGCTTGAGTGGGTTTGCTCTTGTCTTTGCTTGGGAGAATGAGGCTTGGGTTGGAGCTTGTGAATTTTGCTGGTTCTTGTGGGTGGCAGTGGAGCTCCTGGCTTATGCTCTCCCCTTCTTTCGGCTGTGAAGTGTGGTGGCTTGTGTGTTTCCTTATAGGGTATGGATGCTTAGGGGGAATGAATGCTTATAGGGGATGTATGCTCAGGGGGAATGGATGCTCCGGGGGAATGGATGCAGCTGGCTGCCCCTTGTGGCTGGTTAATGTCCACTATGCCCTTGCCCTCATCCTTATGGCTTTCACATGGCAAGATTTTTGCTGGGGGCTTTTTGTTCCATGGCTAGGAAATCACTATGTGGGTGATTTTCTGCGGTTGAGTAATTCAATATACGTGGGTGTCAGATTAAATTAAACGCCAGATGATGAAACCCACGAAAGCAAAGAGGTGCCGATTAACTCTAGTTAGTCTGGGCACCTTGACGAACGAGGGGCTGGCTAGCTTGAGTTGATCTAGGAACCCTAGTGAGCTTCGGAAAATTCCGATGGCCACTTCCAATCTTCTCATTTCTATTTTCTATTCTCAACTTGGTTTTGGTTTGCTAACCGTTTTCTGACTTTCTTGATGAGCGACGAATAAATGGATCGAGAGGTGGTCCGATGGTTTGGCGATATATGGACAAATGGCAAGGAGGGCTTCGGCGATATGCGATGTAAGAATTTATATTGCAATTTAATTAAATGATGGCATTTATATTTTGATTGGTTGTAAAGCATTCTTGTAGACACTTCAATTATTGCCTTATCAATCTAATGGAAATGGAAAATGCAGTTTAGTTATGACTTGAATTCCACTACTATACTGGTGAATGCAATGACTCTTGCACTGAATGATAAAATTGAAATGAATGATAAAATGATGCAATGATGGTTCTACTGACTAAGAATGTATTGCTCGCGAAACGAAACCCAACTAAACCAACGAGCTGACAACAATTTAGCTGCCTAACAACGATCTTAACACTACCGTTAGCTCACCGCTAAGACGAGATTAATTACCGCTAATTACCGATTACTGCTACGCGATTAGGTGTAAAAACTCGGGTTCTCACATATACTTTTTGCAACAAGTTTTTCAAAATATTACTAATAGTTATGAAAATTTTGACTTTTGGCTAAAAGGTTAGATTTTGAAAAACATTACTAGCACTAATTTATTTGGGCACACTTAGGGATGTGATATACATCTATATGACTTAGCACTCCCCCTTAATGTACCACCCCCATCTTGCTCAAGATTTCAATAATGAAGTTTTTTAACAAGAGCAAGAACACCCTTTTGAAAAGATTTTCATGAAATGCAACCTACACAAGGCATAAGGGCTAGATACTTCAGTGTAAGTACTTGTTACCGAAATGGCATTGGCTTATGATATGACATGATCATCCTCAAGCTTGGCTCCAATTTTGCACATGATGGAATCTACCCCTTCATGTGAGCCAAACCTCCAATGCCTCTCTAAGTACCTATTAATCATTTAAGCACCTTCTGGTACCCAAACTCGGTTGGATCCTTGAATATTAGTCACAAGAGATTTGGAAACCCAAATGGCCCTAACAATAGTCTTAGGTGAACTAACACATCTAGCAATTACTCTACCATTTTTATCTTTTCTAAGCAAATAATGATCATTAGATAATAGGCTTAGGAGTGATACATTTGGGACAATCCTTACTAAAATGTTCTTTTTCCCGGCAATTATAACAAGTTGGGCTTTTGCTTCCCCTTTTTGTCTTCTTTACTTGCTCCTTGCCGACTTGCCAGTTCTTTGATGACAATTGCTTGTCATTTAACTTGTTTGGGCACACCGAGGCAAAGTGACCCTTCTTGTTGCAACCAAGGCACTTGACATTCTTCGTGTGTCTTGCATTATGTCTTGTCTTGCTATTATCCTTCTTCTTTGGAGTGAAGCCAATTCCATACTTATCTTGCAAGCATCTTTGCTTGCTCAATATCTTATCGAGGGTGGCCTTCCCTGTAACATCTCGATTTTCAGAGCTTTTTGAAAATTTCCAAATTAAAATTTACCATTTGGTTTATTGGATTAATAAAGCTTAAACTTGATATTTTAGAAAATAAAAACAATATAATTTGAGTTAAATCAACTTCAATTAATTCAAAATTTGGTTTATTTGAATTCTTGGGTTTTATTTAGATTTAAAGTCAAAAAGAGTGCATTAAGTATTTTCTGGATTTTAAATAGAGCCTTTCTTTTTGCCCAAAAGTCAAAAATAATTTAATTACAAAATTTTAAAGTCAAAGTTAAGTTATAGATAATTTTATTTAGTTCCAAATAATTTAAGGAATTTCTGTGTATTTTTCTTGGAATTTTTGGACTTAATTAACTATTTTCTAAAAAGCCTTTTCTATTTCTTCAATTTCTTTAATCAAAATTATTTTAAAATCCTCCTTTTGCCGTTGGGCCGAATTCTTTCCGGCCCACTCCTGTTCCTTCGGCGCTTCACGACGACTCCTCTCGCTCTGGCCCGGCCAGCGCCATGCCATGCTTCTCTCGCGCCACTCACGGCCGGCGGGGCCCGCCGTCACCCCGTCGTCTTCCTCCCCTCTTCTGCCCGTTAGCAGCCCATGCCACCCCCATTTTCTTTGCTACGCCACGAATCCCGTTGGTGACCGCAGATCGCCCATGCCCGCGTAGGGCTGCCTCGTCAGCGGGCATTGAATGCCCACGTTCTGCCGCTCTCGCCCCGTCTCGTCGCCCTCCTCTCCTTCTCGCGAATCCCGCGCCGCGCCATGTCCTGCGCCCGAAGCTCTCCGTGCGCCCCCGCCCGTTGAGCCGCCTCTCCCTTCCTCCCCACTGCCTATAAAAGCGTGCACCCGAAGCCCCTTCTCCTCCTCTCTCGTTTCACCCACCTCCCCTCCTCTCTCACACGTCCTCACCTCGCCGTATTACGCCGGTGAAGCTCTGCGGCCAAAGAAGCGCCACTGCCATTAGCACCACCGTCAGCGGTCCTCCACCACCATCTCCTCCACTAGCATCGCCTCAACAAGGCCCATCCCGTGCTCGCACCAACCTCCCAAAACCCACCGAACTCGCCGCCCTCTTCGCCGCATCTCTTGCGCGCTTTTCCTCGCCGTCGGCCATTTCTCCCCGCTCTCGCGCCGCGTCAGAGAGCAGCAGGTTCAGTGCACCATTCTCATCATTCTGGTACCACCCTCCGGGCTCGCCACGGCGCAGAGCGGCAGCGAGCCGCGCGGCCAAGCGCCACCACCTCGTCGGGGCTAACATGCCAGGCACGTATGCGCCACCTCGCTGCCACGCGAGGCCACCTCAGCGCCAAGGGCCAACGTGGCATGTGCGGGTGTCACGCCCACGTGGCGTTGCCACTGTACCGCGAGCCCGGTTCACGGTGGACCCACGTGCCATCGTGGACTTGGTCCACGCCCGTGGGGCCGACATGTCAGCCGCACAAAGATTTTCTTTAGGAAAATAATTCTGGCCGAAATTTAATAATCCGGCCGCTGACGTCGGCATGGCACCATAAAATGATTTTCCTTTAGAAAAATAAATCCAAAAATTCCGAAATTCCCTTTTTTTCATCATTTCACGCATTTTCAAACTTCCGGAAGCCCGTTCTCCTCCGTTCGAACTCCGATTCGAGCGATTCAAATTTCTAAATTCATCTAAAATTAAGATCTACCTATCTACACTAAAATTATTTGATTTGGAGTTCATTTGAGTATTATTTGAATTTGGTTTCTTTTCGCGTGTAGATTTCGACGACTCCGAGGAACCCGAATATTGCGAAGAAGTAGATCCTCAAACATTTGAGCAAAGCAAGTTACATCATTGATCGTATTGAATCCTATTATTTTAAATTATTTAAATTCTGTTTTAAATTATTATTGCATGCTTATTTAAATTCAAGTTATTTAAATTCCTATTTCAAGCTTTATAGTTATGCCATATTCCTTTGTATAGTCAAACTTTGTTATTAAATCAACCATTCCTTGACACCTTAGTTAAAATCTAGTTGATGCATTAGTATGAGCTAGAACATATTGAAAAACACTATGCTTAGCCAAAGCTTAGACTAAAATGTTTACTTTGGGGAATTTAGCCACAAGTTCAACTATGATTTAAACAATACTATGGTATTTTCTTCACTATAGAAATTTATAAAATATTTGACTTGTTAAATAAAAAGAAAATTGGTTTGGACTTGGACGAAATGGATGTTTGGATGGTGCATGTTGATGCACGGGATCAAGTCATTTTTATGACCGATGCCCATGGGTTTTATGGAAAGTTGCCCAAGTCAATTAAGGACTGGTCTTCGAGCCGCATCTTGCTAAGCCCCATCGTACTACCACATGTCCTGTGTAGGCGGGACCTAGCTAAATAATTTGTATCATTTCACCATGGTTGTGCCATCCGATTGCGTGGGTGTCTTTTATGACCTACTTTTATGTATTCCCACCTAGCGCAAGAGGGGGCCTGAACCCGGCGGGTCTCTATCCAAAGGGGGTGAAACCTTAGCGAGACGGGACTACGGTGGGATGATGCATTGTAAAGGCTTCGTGATAATGACTTAGTCGCACACCTTTGGTAGTGTGTCAGACGGACATTATAAGTCAATTATCTCTTGTGGGTAAAGTTGTACCGCCTCTGCAAAGTGTAAAATTATTCGAATAGCCGTGTCCACAATCAAGGACATGCTAGCAAAGCCACTCCAAGTTAGATTTTGGTTTTAATTTCAACAGACTTTTTTAAATGGTTTTGGATTTCTTATCCAATTGGGAAATTGGGCGGGTAGCCATCTGATAGGAGGGTATCCTTCACCACTTGTTGATGAATGTTATCTGACTATAAAACTTGAGATTTAGAAAATGAATTTTAGTATAGAATAAACTGCTTTAGAACTCAGTATGAATATTTAATTGAAAAGTGTCGCTTTGTGCAAATTGAGCTATATAAGCCTCCCTTTGTTGAATCCTTGCGTGCATTATAATTATGTTAAATTGGGTGTAACTTGCGGAGTACATTCATTTGTATTCACCTTGCTTAATAATTTTTTGATCAGGAGAAAAGTACTACGAGGAGAATGAAAACTTGGACGACTAGGCTACACCCTCCAGACAATTGCATGTGGCGAATCGTGTGGTCTACCTTGCTGCTTTGCTTCCGTTGTATTTTGCTTGATGGCTTTATGCCCCTTTTGTGAAAGACTTTAATTATTATCAATGTATGGCGTTTTATGGTTATGCTATCTACTTTTGTTGACTATGTACACTAGCTGTTCCTGGACTAGTGTATGAAGCACAGAGAATCTGGAATCCTTCGCTCCCGGGTTCGACATTCCCTTTGAAGCTTCTTTCTAAGTCATTAGTCAATTTCTTGACTTGGGTCTTAAACTCTTCATTGTTCTCTACAAGATTAGTATCACAAGACATAGAGGAAATAGAAGCATTTTCACTAGAGCTACAAGGCATATCTAGCAAGTCATCACAAGAAGTGGATATGCTAACCTTAGATGAAATGCAAGGGTTAGCAACTAGACAAGGCATATTATCTGATAAATCACATGTTACGCCTATATCCACTTTGGGCTTATTGAGCTCATTTAAGAGGAGAGTTTTATGTTCATCTTTTATAATATCATAATTATTTTGAAGTAAGATAGACTCTTTCTTCAAAACTTTAAATTTTGATTTCTCCTTTCCTAAATACTCATTAAGCTCCTCAAGCATATCCATCAACTCATCATATGAAGGCTCATCATCATAATTTACCTTGTTATTACCTTTTGACATGAAGCAATGAGGTGATGTAGATGGAGTTGAGGACTCCTCATTGTCGGAGCTAGAACTTGAACATTCTTCTCCCGGCATCTATTCTTCTATGCAATCATCATTGGTTGAGGTGGACCTTTCATAATGATCTTGAAGATGGGTCCACATCTCATGAGCGTTCTTTAGATTGCATACTTCATTGAACACCTCTACACTCAAAGCACTAAATAAAGCATTAATTGATTGAGTGTTGAGATGTAAGCATTTCTCTTCCTCAATAGTTGGAGCAAGAGGATCCAATAGAGGAGAAAAGCCTACATCTACAATCCACCATATTTTTTTTGGCTCATAGCCTTAAAATAACATGGCATACGGATTTTCCAATGAGCATATGTTGTGCCATCAAATAAAGGTGTCTCACCGAGGTACACTATATCACTAGTCGACATCCTTTACTCTCTAGACGGTTAAGTCTAATAAATGAGAGACCAAGCTCTGATACTACTTGTAAGATCGGGGATGACAACTAGAGGGGGTGAATAGGTGGTTTTAAAAACTTCTTTGGCTAAAATCGATTCTAATACGGAAGCTAACAACAAAAACGGTTTTGCACAATTAAAACCTAAATCAGCTAGTCTTTACTAAATGCACCAACAACATAAACTATTGAAAATGATAGCAATCATTCAAAGACATATACGCAATTTAATACAAGGCATGTAAATTGCACAAAGTAAAACACAGAAAACAAATCACAAAGACACAAGGATGTTTTACCGTGGTGTTTAGAGACTTGCCGGTCTCCCCTAATCCACGTTGAGGTAAGCCCAAACTAATTAGACCGGCTCCACAAATTAAGCCAAACACCTCTGAGGTAAGTCCAACCACTTGAACCAGTTCACCACTCGAACCAACACCTCGATCCACTAGAGATTGTTCTTCCTCCACTCCGGATATAGCGAGCACCAAACCACTCATAATTGCTCAGGTCTTCTCACAACCTTCTTTGAGAAGATCACCGATGCAACTCCTCCAAGCCATTTAGGTGTCGGCAAACACCAAGAGTAACAAGTCAGAAATGCTTACTTCCACAACCAGCCAAGGTGGGTATTTATAGCCCACACATAAAAACTAGCCGTTGGAGGTAAATTTACAAAGAAACAAGGATAAACCGGTCTGACCACCAACTAATGGCCGGTCAGACCGCCAGAGCTCCAACGGCTATAAAACTAGCAATTGGACTCACTTCCGGTCTGACCGGCAACCAATGGCCGGTCAAACCGCTCCAACTCGGTCAGACCGCCAAAGGTGCGGCTAGACCACTCAAAGGAAACCAAGAGGCATTCCAGAAAAACACCTCTCTGGAATAAACATACCGCCAATAAAAGATCGGTGCTACCGCACTCTGGTAATCTTCTTGAGAACAAATGCAGTATCTGCGTGACCGGGCGGTCGGGCCAAGCCAACACATAGCGGTCGGCCGGACTCCCCCGGTCGAGCCGTCGCATCTTGGCGGTCAAGCGCCGATTCAGAAAGACCAATCGCTCAGTCCGAATGTTCCGGTCAGACCGCCGAATGACCTACGGTCAGACCGCCAGAGCTGAGAGAGAGATTTTGTACTTCCCTTCAACTCAATTTGTAAAACACATTTGCCAATTGATGCAAGATGCAAACAAGGGTTAAAGGTGAGATACTCAACAAGTTGCAAAACATATTTGTCAACTTTTAGAATCACACGACAAGAAATAAGGTGCATGGACTTAAACTATTTGCAAAACACATTCGCAAATTAAAGTCACATGCTACAAGGATTATACATGAGCCTCAACTATTTGCAAAACATATTCGCAAATATCGGCAACATGCTAACGAGAGCTAGAGCAAGCACAACGAGCTATCAACACATGACTAACTCAAGCTACTAGTCAAGACCCCTCTTAATAGTACGGCAACCTATACTAGCAATCTGGTCTCCAACCAAACACCAAGACCGGTAAAAGACTAGGAACACATCCTTAGCCCTAGCTAGTCATACCTTTGCCTTGAACATCCTCTTGAAGCTTCATGACGCACATCTTCACTTCAAGTTTGGGTTCTTGATTTTGATAATCATCAACACATGATGATCTCCTTTACTTCAAGTTCTTAACTTGAATATGCATGAACCCATGATGCCTTCTTTCACTTGACCTCCATCAACATATGATGGGTCTTCTTTTGACTTAATGATAAACTCATGATCATCTCCTCTTCTTGAACATCATCAACACATGAGGATTTTATTTTCTTCAAGATTTTGATACGCGTCAACACATGATGCATCCTTTACTCCAAGCTCTTGACTTCAATATCATCAACACATGATGATCTTCTTCACTTGGGATCTTGACTTGAACATCATCAATACATGATGATTTTCTTCATCCCGAGTCTTGATGACGATCAACTCATGATGTCATCCAAAGTCTCCAACCTCATGGAACATAACCTATTCATCCAACTCATGGAAAATGTTAGTTCCATAATGTGATTGTCATTAACTACCACAACATACCATTAACTCGTAATTGTGGGACAAGATACTTCAATCTTTTCCTCTTTGGTAATTGATTACAACCATCACAAATGCAAATAATTGAATGTAGATCAATATGAGTATATATGAACTACACAAATTTTATATACTCAAGAATTTTATATACTCAAGGATATGTTTCAAAGTAGAGATCCGTAATACATGTGAAAAAAGGAATATGGATCAATACTAATGAAACCACAAAACATAGAGTAAACTCCCCCCTAAATGTGTGCATACACAAATGTGTAATAAAAACATATGCACATATTCAAGTTAGACTTTTAGTGGAGTTCAACCTATATTTTGGATCCGAGGAATGCAACAAGATATAGGAATAAGATGTCGAGTGCATACATCCATGATTTTCACATTTTCATCCAAATAAGACTAAACAATATCATAGTCAACAAACATATTAGTCTCACATTTAGATTTGTCATTAATCACCAAAATACTCTATTAACTCATAATGGCTAGTCTAGATTCTTCACTCTCGAACGAGCGCGTCAATGGGTGGACATGTTTCGGGCTTCCTACGCTGATCCCGAACCCTCCGATATTGACGACGTCGCCTACGAAGTTTTGAAGACGGAGATACCAGGCTACCTCCGCCACTAGAAAAGTTTGATTATTTACGTTTCTACTTTTTATTTAATCTTTGTAAGAAGTGACTAGCCACGCTGTTTTGGCCACATATATAACAGATAATTTAGTATTTGCCACTATGAATAGATGTATTTCAGGATTTACCCCCCATGTGTCACTGACATGTGGGGCCTAGGGCCACATGTCAGTGACACATGGAGGGGGTAAATCCTTAAATCCATCTATTTATAGTGGCAAATCCTTAAATCCCCATATATATAAATACAAAATCAAATACCCGGTTTGAACTTGTATTTACTGTCTATGTTGAAATTGTTTACTGGTTGACATGTTTTAGATTACTGCTTTCACGATATACGGTCTCGGTGTAACGTTGTGACGACATCAACTATTGGAGGAAAAAAACATATATATTACTTGTGGGAACATTCGCTTTTACTATTCTACGAACGTCTGTTTACTTCATTGGACCTACTGAGTAAAACTAGTGTAATTACCTTACATATAGCTAAGGTATACTATCCCGACACAAACTTTTTACTTTAAAAAAAGATTGCAAAAAAAGGTGGTAAAAACGGGAAGCCGATTACTGTGTACGCCGTTATATTTTATTAACTAACGTAGGAGCTCAAAATATCGCATTCCCGAAACATGCAGTAAAAGGGATATACGAATTACTGTCACGACACCTAACAATTATCGTCGAATCGAGTCCCACGCGGACATAGACGTTTATGGGCCATCGACCGCATTTGGTGGGCCAGTCATATGGGGAATGAGCGTGCGCGCGTCACACCTGACATGGGTCACGCGCGGTAGGCTGGCTAGGCATAGAATAGCTATTCTACACGTCAGTCAGCCCACCCAATCGAACGGCCCAATCCAAACAGTTATGGGCCAAGAACCCTCGTCGCTCCACGCGCAACGTGGTAGGCTGGCTAGGTAGTATATGTGACGATAATTCTATCTTTTTTTTCTTCTTGAACGATAATAGGAAGAAACACTGAAAACCAAGAAACAAAGTGGAAGAAGGGGAGCGCGAGTGAGGGAGGTAGGGGTGGGCTGAGGACCTCGGCGACATGCGTGGGGCATGGGGTGGAGCTTGGAGAGGTCGGCGACAGGCGGGAGCCCAGTCTTTGAGTGGCGACGGAGGAGGAGGGAGGACCGAGCGAATGGGAAATCTGTTGGAGGAGGTGGAGGTGGAAGGTGACGATGGTGATGTGGGTAGGGAAGAGGAGGTGGAGAGAGATGGGGAGAAAGTGTCCCAGTCAGGGACGCGGAAGAGGGCCTTCTTCCCCATCCCGTCCCTCCCAATCTCCATTACCAAATCCAAACACCAGCTAGGGCTTGGGAGATAGGAGTCACCGCCCTTGGCTGCCCCTCGTGGTCGATGCACCTGGGCAACCCTACTCCATGGTCGCCTCCCCTCCAAAACACCTATGGTCGACCTCTCTCCATGCTGCATCCCTGCCCATGCTCGCTGCCCGTGGACGCCGCTCCCGTCGCCTGCGGGGTCCAAACCTCTGGCACCGTGCTCTGCTCCGGCTCCGGCGAGGGCGGCTTCCAAGAGCTGGTCGTCGGTGACTCTCACGAGGGCGGGCTCCCCTGGCCCAACCACACCGCCGTGTGCTGGAGCCTCACGGGTCCCACCACACCCTCGTCGTCTACGGCAGCCTCATGTGCGGCCTCGTCACCATCAATTTCAACGCCATGTGCTGGTTGTCCTTGTCCACGAACAACGTGGCGATGGAGGTGTCGTTGCCAATGATTCTCCCCAGCGTGTGCACCCCCGACTTGAGCTCGTGCGAATGTGGTGTGCGACAGCGAGTGTGGAGGCAGAGGCGGCCAGCGCGAGCAGCAAGAGGAGCGAGAAGGACGGACACGGGTGAGGAGGGGCAAAAACGACATTTTGCATGTAGGCCAGAACGATTAAACCAGAAATATGAATAAATTATTCGAAAATGGCAAATTAACGAAGAGCCAATATAAGATGTGTCAAATAATCTATTGCATTGAATTTAATGGTATTTTGCAGAAGATAGAAAAAAGGTGTGACATTTTAACGATTATCCCATTATTAAACGAGTTGATCGCTGTTGTTTATTACCACGGCTCAAGCCTGTCTATTCGGAAATAAATTTTCTGGGTAAGAGTCTGATTCTTCTTATACACACATACTCTTAGATCGAGGGCCTCATCGTGCAGATCCAGCCCCGTGATTCCCCCGAATTCCCCGAATCCGATCGAAGCAGCGAGAGCTTTCTTCCTCCCCTATCCAAATCCCGTGAGCCAAGCTTGCGCTCCAATGGCGGCCGCCGCCATCTCCCACCTCCGGCGAGGCACGCATGCGCAGCGCCACGCGCTCCTCTACCTCTCGCGCCCCCACTTCTCCTACTACTACTCCTCCGCCGCCGCTTTCTCCCCCCTCGCCGCCGCCGCTCGCCGCCTTCTATCCACGTCGGTGGGATCCGGCACGCCGTCGACAGGGGAAAGCTACAAGCCCCCGCCCTTCGACCCCTTCCGCGCCGCTGGAGTTGCCTCCCCTCGAGGAGCTCCCCACCACTCCGCCGCCCCCGGAGGAACCGTCTGCGGCCACGGCCGCGGCGGCGCCCGAGCAGGAGGCGTTGACGTGCCAGAACGAGGAGCTGGGGGTCTGAGGGCCGGGGTGGAGGCGGTGAGGAGCAGGGAGGAGTCGCCGCAGGAGAAGGAGGCGTAGTGGCTGCTCAACCGCGCGGTAGTGAATTACTACGGCACCGCGGTGGGGACGGTGGCGCCGAACGACCCGTCCACGGCCAGCCAGATGCTCAATTACGACCAGGTGTTCATCAGGGACTTCGTGCCGTCGGCCATCGTGTTCCTCAAGGGTGAGGGCGACATCGTGAAGAACTTCCTGCTCCACACCCTGCAGCTCTAGGCGAGTCACGCGAATTTTGGAATGATATGTAAATGCTATTTCATTCGTGGTATGTAAACAAATCTACAAAGATGAAGTAGATTGATCTGATCTCACGCACCGAACTTCGGTGCTGGATGGAAGCTTATATTTGCCGGATATTGAACGGTGCGTATACAACACGTTACAAGACGATTGGAGTATAAACAGAGACAGCTTCGTATACAAGCAGGACATATCTCTAAAGATCAGAGATATGGAAGGTTAAGATTGATATCTAATCATATCTCTTAACATTCCCCCTCAATGGAAACCATCTTCTAGATTGAGATACAAGAGCCTTATATTCAGCTTCTGTACTAGACCCAGAACTGTTGGCTGCTTCCGTGCACTCCATGATATAAGACTTTGAGCCAAAGAACACAACAAAACCTCATGTAGATCTTCTATTATTAGGACATCTTGCCCAATTTGCATCTGAAAAAGAACTCACTAGAGTTGAGCTAGACTTGCATACTCGAAGACAAACCGAAGAAGAAAACTTCAAGTATCGCAAAATTCGTTTGACTACGGTCCAATGTACAGTGGTCAGAGAATGCAGAAACTGGCACACCTTATTGATTGAGAAAGCAATATCTGAACGTGTCAATGTGAGATACTGAAGTGCACCAACAATACTTGATACCTGGAAGTATCTGTTGCTCCTAACGCCTCACCATTTGACACTGAAAGCTTCTCGGTTACAACCATAGGTGTTGAGACGGGTTTGCACTTTGTCATACATGCTCTATCAAGAAGATTAGAGATATATTTTGACTGTGATAGTGCTAAACCATCAGCCACCTTGTTAACCTCAATTCCTAGAAGTGTAGATCTCAATTCCTAGAAGTGTAGATCTCCAAGATCCTTCAATAATCAATGCAAATTCCGACTGCAAGTCCTGAAGTAACTTGACAATGGCCTCATTGGATGAACCTTTTACTGTGATGTCATCAACATAAATAAGCATGTAAATCACTGTCCCTTTATGATTGTATATAAATAGTGATGTATCCGCTTGTGAAGGTATAAACCCTAGTTCTTGTAACTTCAAGCTTAACCTGGAGTACCAAGCTCTTGGTGCTTGTTTCAAACCATACAATGCCTTGTTCAGTTTGCATATATATGTTGGATATCTTTTATCTTCATATCCTGGTGGTTGTTTCATATATGCCTCCTCTTCTAGAATGCCATGCAAAAACACATTCTAAACGTCAAGTTGTCTCAAACTCTAGCCTCGAGATATCGCTATTGACAGAATAAGATGAATAGTAGCAACTTTCACAACTGGACTAAAGGTATCTTCATAATCAATACCATACCCTTGTTTGAAGCCCTTTGCCACATTAACCTTGCTTTATATCTGTCAATACTTCCATCTTTGTGCTTAACCTTATACACCCACTTGCAATATGCCCACTATGGGAAGGAACAAGATGCCAAGTTTTATTCTTGATCAAGGCACTATATTCCTCATCCATAGCATGTTTCCAGTTCGGATCTGTAAATGCTTCATCAATAGACGAAGGTTCCACTGTGCTCACATATGCATATCGTATCATCCCGTCTGTGCGTACCTTGGGTGTACGAATATTATTCTGGAGTCGTGTCCGAGGCCAACTTGGTATTGCTGCTGCACGCAAGGCATCAGCCGAAATCTCGCCAACCAGTAACCCCCCATTGCTGCTGCCATCGGTAGATTGTGCAATGGCAGCAGTACTGCGACACCATGCTGCAGGGCAAAATCTGTTGCCGCGGCAGCGCCCAGTAGAGCTGCTCCAGCATCACTCGGCTGAATTCCAACGTCGTGTGGCTGCATCAAATCACCAGAAAACTCAAAAGGCACAACATTAGACAGTTCATTAATCATGTGGTCATCTCCTACATCTAGATTTGCATTAAAAGGAGATGCCAAAGGAAAAGGTTGGCAAGTTGAATGATCAGTCAAGGAAGGATGATCGTATGAGTTGGAGTTAGATGAAAACGGAAAAATACCCTCATCAAATACGACATCCCGAGATATGTATATGCGATAAGAGCACATTCAGTGTATTGAACCGATGTCGATTCAAAGTCATGCCATGTAAGCATTCTAAGAACTGAACTTGTTTTTCTCCATTGTATTGAACCGATTCATACTAATAACTAGGACCCACGTTACATTAAAAAACCATAAAATAATAATATCCTCTCTCAACTGCACTCTCTCCTATGTAGTTGTTTAATACTCATATGAGTTGTTTAATGTTTTGAATCGACTCCTAAGTAGAGTCCGGTTCCATGTATTTTTTGTTGGAATCGATCCCTCCAATGTATTGAATCGATTCAACGTCTTCTCTCTCCTCATTTGAACTGGCTAAAACACAACATTAGAGATGGTCTAAGTGGACACACATAAGCACTTGTACCCCTTATGAATAGGACTATTGCCAAGAAAAACACATTGTTAAGAACGGAATTGGAGCTTGCGTTGGTTGTGTAGGCAAAGATTAAGCTTGCTACACACCCAAAAGTTCTAAGAAAAGTGTAATCAGCCTTGGTCCCAAGAAGACGCTCTAAAGGAGTAGAAAAAGCAATGACCTTACTAGGAAAACGGTTGATGAGAAAAGTGGTTGTTTGGAAGGTAGAATCCCAAAACTTGACTGGCATGGAGGCATGCGCCAGAAGAGACAATCCAATCTCTACTACATGTCTATGTTTCCTTTCAGCTGCACCATTCTGTTGGTGTGCATAGGGACAAGACCACTACCAGAATCGTCTAATTTCCCGAGTGCTCAGAAGTTTCTCGAGTGTTTTGAATAATACACTCGGGAACTTCTCGAGTGCCTTACGAAACACTCGGGAAATTAAAATTTTCCGAGTGTCCGATCGGACACTCGGGAAACTTTGACGGGAGCAACGGGGAAAAATGATTTCTCGAGTGTCGTTCGTTATAGACACTCGGGAGCTAAAACAATAGGCCGCGCCATTTTTCCCCACACCGCTACCGATTTTTTACTTTGTTTTCTAACTCCTACCCGTTCTCCCCAACCCCACTACTACGAAAAAGGCCTTTCTGAGACGGTTAAAAACGCCATCACGCAGGCGGTTAGTGAGCCGCGTGCGAGTTTATGGGTCGATAATGCATTAGGTCATCACGAGCGGTTTTGAACCGCTCGTAATACTCTATCGCTGCATTTGCCTCGTAGATGAAACCGTCTTTGATGATCGACTACCACGGGCGATGCAGTAGATGAAACCGTCGTGATATTCGACTACCACCGACGATGCGTAGATAAAACCGTGCGTGATGATCGACTACCACGACGATGCGTAGATGAAACCGTGCGTGATAGTGAACTATCGCGACGGTTTCATCTCTGCATCGTCTCGGTAATCGACTATCACTGACGGTTTGCTTTCTCTGCACCGTCTGTGGTAGTCTTTGCATTGCTAAATCTATTTCTGTTTATTGGCTAGCCTCAGGAAATGCTAACCATGCCCTCTAAAACAAGCACATCCAATTCTCATTCATTTCAGAAGCACATCAAAATTGCATTCATTTCATAAACAAGCACATCCAATTCACAAATCAATTAACTAAAATTAACCATTAATGTACATTAATTTACACACATGTACCATTATGTTCAATCTATCCCAATCAAGTTCAATCGCTACCGTGGAAACTCCCATTTGGATTTATGACCGTCTGCTTAGGGAATGACGCAAGGTGTGATCGAATTTTTATGAGCTCGCTCTGTTCCAACGCGATTTCAAATGATGGTCGCAACTTTGTCGATATGAAGGTTAAATTGGCTTATATAAATTGGTAAGTATATATGAAATAGTTGTTGAAAGATTGACAAACCCGAGGATCATTGGTGATCGCGAACCGATGAGTAGTTGCATGTTGTGGCAAACATAGTATCCACAGACGTATGATTCGGCATTCTTTGGTGGCCGCAAAAATAGAATTGGTTAGTTCGAGAGGCATTGCTCTGACGTGTTATATAGGATTAATGTGTACTAGCTAGCAAGTACAGGAATTTTTGATCATGTCGGCGTCCTTCCCTTGATATTCCATCCTCTAGCATGTAACACGTCGAACACCCTCGTGACTCCAAGAAGTTAGCCTTAGCCATTGCAAAGGAAGGAAAGACTACAATAGAGTTTCTATGGAGGAAATGTGTTTACCTGATGATTAAACTCCGGATAGTTGTGAGTGGCCCTCTGTAGGGAATCTAGGTATATTACGTATTTCCGTTTTGGTATAATTACAATTAGAATCCAATGGTACCTACACAGGTATGTCAGCATGATCATTAAACCTAAGTTCGTGTTTCTAATAAAGTACAAATCAACAAGTATAGCCAGTAGTGCAACACTACTTACTTCTGGTTGTAGGGCAAAAGTATGAATTCCTTGTTGCGGTGAGCCATGAAAAAATCTATAACGTAATTCTCGACGAATGTTGCATTCGCCATGATGCTTTGCTCAGAGACAATTGTGTGGGTCGGGAAACCTACCGGTGATTTCCTTCTTTCGGCTTCACAGATCATGTATCTATTATACAAAAGCTAGGAGTTATATATAACATTTATCGATATTACACGAACATTGACCGTGATTGTACACACTTACGATTGTCGAGATCGTATGAGTGAGGCGTCGAGCTCGTCGAGGTTGAAGAGATAGAACAAGTCGTCGAAGGTCACCGTGAAGACGGCGTCTTGATACACGTGGTTAAAATGATCCTCCTTGAACTTGACGGTGACACCCGGCGTCGTTGATCAACGGCTTGTTGGTATTCCATGTACCATGTATGCAATTCCGTGCAATCCGGTCCTAGGGTAGGGTCGTCTAACTTCTCGAGCAACGGCTCGCCTAGCTTGTATTTAAGCCAGCGGCAAGAAGGGATATCGGGAGAGGACTCGATCGTCTTGATTTGCCCTTGCCCTTCGCCTCGCTTTGTATAGGTCGACTTCACAAGAGGCGATTGAGCACGAGTGTAGATGCATGTGATCACGGCGGGCCCTTGCCGTGTCGGTCTGAGTAACCGGTGCGGATCCAGTCCGTGGACTTGATGCCGGATGCGAGACATTCCGTGAAGTTGACACCGGAGCGGTAGCTCGAGCGGATGTCCTCCTTGGGCCTTTGGATGAATGTTCCAGCGGCTTGCCCTAGAGTCATGACCTCATCATTTGGGGAATTTTCAGCGGGACGGCCTCCAAATTGGCACAAACACCGTCCACATTCACTTTTGCGAAACCCGGCGCTAGATTTGCACGTGCACCAAAGCTCGATCGGATGGATACACCGCCCCAAGCGACATCTAGGGCAGAGACATATCTCACTTGGAGCTTGCGCCGTAGCCACCACGTACATAACGGTGCAAAATTAGCTACTCCAACAGCCTATCAATGGATTGAGCATTCGGAGATAATAATTATTACGGATGTCATCGACGAAAATCTGTCATCACCTATTGTGGTAGGGTTAGGGTTGGACGCCTTGACTACTCGGATGTTTGGGGGTGGCTAGCGGTATAGTAGGGCGAGGGCTTCCAACCGACTTGGCATTTGCAATCCCTAATCCTTTCCTCAAAGGTCTCTTTTCGCTTTTGCTCGACGCATACGAATCCTTTCCTCAAAGGATTGAGTGACCTCTGTGTGACTTTTTCTCGACCTCCGCTCTGATTTTTCCGGTGAGCTCATCTCGAGGATGCACGAAGATCCTCTCGTAGCTTTGCATCGTGCTCGGCTTTGGCTCTCTTCCTACTCGTGCGATCCGAGTCCGCTTGGAACCATTGTTCCCATGTAACAAAACACCAACGCCTCTCGTGCGACCCGGATGCTCACTGTTTCCTAGGGCCGCAAAGAGTATATCTTTCTCCCTATCTGCCTGGAATGAGCCTTGGGAAGATTGTGCACTCAGCGTTATCTGCAATATAGCCCGACATGTCATTTCACTTCCTATGAAGTTATGGAGTAATTACAAACTAGGTAGTTCGATATCTTACTAGGCGTTGGGACACTTCCTGGTCTTCGGGGTTTGGAAAGTACACTTCCCGTAGGCCGAATACATAACCTCGCAAATAACCCTTTGTCGGTAGCGCACATCGGTGATCTCGAAATAGCAGGAGAGATTCAAGCGCTTTCGCTTTGTTCTGATCCCTCCATATCGGGGCTTTATCCGCATACCCAGCGGTGCCGAGTCTGTGGGGGTGCTTGTTTTTTGCCTAGAGGGCCGTGTTCACCGCACTTTCACTCTTAAATTCATCTGTCGTCTTCTTCGCCACAAACTCGGCTCAGGACTCTTCCAATAATAGATACTTGTGGAAGGCGGCAGATCCTTCTCCACGTAGTTCTTGACAAGCGTGCTCTTGAAGTTCTTCCACGCTTTGCGCTTTGTAACAACGCGTGTCGTCGCCGGAGTCCGGGAGTTCTCTGGGATCTCGAGCGATCGAGAATTTCCGCCCGGCCTGATGAGTTTTCGATGGTCGGGCACCACCTTCCACGAATCGTAGGTGATCTTGACCCGTTCCGTGCAACTATTCCGACCATTCTCCGGAATCACGGACGCCGCTTTCGGCGAGGATTGATAGGGGTCCCGGTGATCGACCTCCGTGATGGTAAATCGGCTCGTGGGCCTTTTCGATATTCCTCTTCTTCTACGCGTTTGGATATTGTTCGAGAGGATGGTGCATCATCGAGACATGATGGTAACGACTCGAGAATGAGCGGAAGACATCTTCACAAGAAATAGAACATCATGTGAACAAATGAAATCAAGACATAAAGCTAAGATTTAACATTTTGATATTGCTATCGAGATGTAGAGTAAGCATTCCAATTAGAGCTCAAGTACAAACCCGATTATCAAAACAATTTCAAGATACAAGACTATTATCATCACAGAGCATTCATCTCAAGCCCACCACACCACATTGCAATGTATTCGATGGCGATATCAAAACAAATACCATATGAATAAGCGACAAGAACAAATACAAATTCCTAAAACAAGTACAATTATCATGAAGGACCATGACAGATTATTGATATAAATAGTTAGGGAAAGGCGTGGGGTCGATCGGTAACTCGGCATTGGTTACCTTTGGGCGTCGAGAAGAATGACGAGCAGCGAGCAAGACGAGCAAAGTAGGGCGTCGAAGGGGGCCTTGAGCAAGGCTCGGGAGGGAGGAGGCGGCGGGCTCGGGGAGGCGGCCCGGGTGTAGGAGGAGGCTCGGCGGGCTCGGGGGAGGCGGCTTGGCCGAGGAGGAGGAGGCGTCAGCGGGATCGGGAGGAGTCGCCTGCTCGAGGAGGCGTCGAGGGACGGTGGCGACAGGCTCGGGAGGAGGGAGCGAGAGAGTTGAGAAACTTAATCGTTTGAGAATCTTGGCGGGCGCGACAAACCCTAGCTAGAGTCCGAATGTAAATAGGGATAGACATCACAGACGGTTCTAAATTAGAACTGCTCGTGATACCTATCCGAGCGGTTCTAACTTAGAACCGTCATGATATGTGATGTATCCTGAGCGGTTTTAATAAACAACCGTTTGTGATATATTATATATCATGAGCGGTTATCACTTAGAACCGCTCGTGATATATGATGTATCCTGAGCGGTGTTAATAAACAACCGTCATGATATACATGTGAGACGGTTTGTAGTTCAAACCGTGCGTGATATTATTTTGTATTGGTTAATATCTAGATCGATTCATTTATTGGCTAGCCTCGGAAATGCTAGCCATGCCCTCTGAAACAAGCGAGAAAAGACAAAAGTACATGTATATACATCCAATTCACATTCATTTGAGAAACAATCACATCCATTTCACAGTACAAATCAATTAATTAACTCAAATGAACTAAAATTAACCATTCATCGAGCGTACATATACATATACACACATTGTTCAATTAATCTTTAAAATTAGCCCTTCATGATGATCGACGCGTATGTAGCTAGTTTCGTCATGTTCTTCTTCCTCGACCCTTATGCCGTTTCTGAAAGGAGGCAACTCGTCAAATTGATTGTATTCTTCCTCGTCCACTACATTCTCAACCCCGACAATCCTCCTTTTTCTATGAAGAACTACGTGGCGCTTCTTATTTGCCGGTCGGTAACATAGAAGACTTGAACAACTTGGTTAGCTTGACGAATGGTTCATCTTTGTATCCGACACGTTCGAGGTCCACGGTAGTGACGCCGTGCTTGTCGACCTTCACTGTGGGAGATGGACCCAACGGCACGAAATAGGGGATCTTGAAAAGCACGAGTCGAGCTCCCATATCTCCTCTATTTGCCCATAGTAAGAGCTCCTCTCACCCATCGGTCTTGAATGCATCTATCACGGACACCGCTGATACGGTTAGTGCTTTTTATATCCTGATCCTGCGTATAGAATGTGTACCCATTTATGTCGTATCCTCGCCATATTACAACTGTAAATGTTGGCCCTTTTGCCAACCATGTCAGCATATCACTTGACGAGCTCCTAGCAAGTCGCTCCTTCAACCATTAGTTGAACAAATCATTGTGTTCTCTCGTGATCCAAACATCGCGGCACCGGATTACATTCAAGCACGTCCTTGTCTTTGGTCGATATCTGAGGACACTTGGTCATGTGTTGCAAGACCGTGAAATGGGCTTGAGCATACGCATCCATATTTGGAGTGATTGCTTTCCTTCCGATGGTCCCGATACCCTCGAGCCTCCCTCATGGCGAGATCGAGGCACACCTATCGGTTCGACTGAGCCATGTAATCGGCGAGAACTCAATGACCTCTTGGTTGCATAACCTTCGGCGATCTTGCCCTCTGGCGAGATCGATTCCGTACATATGACTTGAGAATTCCCATGAACCTCTCGAGCGGGTACATGCTACGTAGGAACACGGCCCGCACATCTTTATCTCCCTCACAATATGAACAATGAGATGGACCATGATATCGAAAAAGCAGCGGAGGGAAATACATCTCAAGATCACATAGAGTCGTCACCACCTCGCCCCTCTGAGCATCTAGTCCTTCGGGATCGATGACCTTACGAGCAATTGTGTTAAAAAATAACCTGACCTCATGATTGTCTCTCGGACCTTGATCGGCAAAATACTTCTAATTGCAACAGGAGCATTTGTGTCATCAATACATGACAATCATGAGACTTCATGCCAATTAACTTCAAATATTTTATCGAAACAAGTTTCTTCATGTTGGCGAATGCTTAGGACGGAACTTTCACGCCATGCAAGCAAACGCGATTCGGTTCTCTCGGCCTTGGACGAGTGTAACAAGCGGGAAAATACGTTCGTCCTTTATCGGTCCTTGTTGGTGCTAACTCAGTCGATGTCCATATCAACCAAGTCAAGCCGTGCGTTGACACCATCCTTTGTTTTGTCACGAATGTTGATGAAGAGACCAATCAAGGTATCACATACATTCTTCTCTCGTGCATGGCGTCGATGCAATGGCGAACTTCTAGGTGCTCCCAATAAGGTAAGTCCCAAAATATTGATCTCTTCTTCCACATGTTCTTCTTACTTGTCCTCGATTTACATCCCTTTCCAAGCACAACATCTAAATGCTTAACCATATCATAGACCTCTTTTCGCTTAAATGCCTTGGAGCTGAACTGTCCTCCTTCTCTCCGTCAATTGTTTCTTCATCTGCGGTATGGGTGAGCCCTCGAAGGAACCTACGATGGCGCATGTACGGTTTCTTGCGAGTGATTCACCACACACTCTCGGTATCATCTAAGCGGTGAGTCTGGGCTTTGGCCCTTTTGTACTCGGCGACCAGTTAGCAAGGCGGGATAATCATTTATGGTGCGAACAACAAGGAACGTAAAGTGAAGTTCTCTCGTTTATACGCATCCCATACCATGCACCCTTCAATCCACAAGTATTTTTAGATCTTCCATCAATGGTGCTAGGTACACATCAATATCATTCCCGTGTTGCTTCGGCCCTTGGATAAGTATCGACAACAAAATATACTTCCGCTTCATACACAACCAAGGAGGAAGGTTGTGAATCTGAGCGTCACGGGCCAAGTGCTATGTCATTGCTCATGTTACCGAAAGGATTCATTCCATCTGTACTCAATCCAAATCTTATATTCCTCGGTTCCGCACCAAGTCGCAAACCTCCTATCGATGTTTCTCCTTTGGGCGGAATCGGCAAGGTGTCTTAACTTTCCGTCATTCTTACGCTCCTCTCGAGTGCCAATCTGGCAGCTTTTGCATTCTTTGGGTTCGCAAAAATCGCTTCAAGCGGGAATTACAGGAAGATACCACGCCACCTTAGCAGAGGTCCTTTCTTCACCTCGATTCCTCGTCGTCATCGATTGCTTTACGCTTGTATCGGGATCGTTGCACACGGACATACATGCATGTTTGTATACTCGTTACGGTAGAGGATCTGATCGTTCGGACATGCATGTATTCTTTCTACTTCCATTCCCAATGGACAAAGAACCTTTTGGCTTTGTAGGTGGTTTTGGGCAACTCGTTTCCCTCGGAAGCATGTCCGCTAAGAGACCCTATGACTCGCGTGAAACTCTTGTCGGACCAACCGTTGCTTGCCTTGAATTTCAGCGGTTTAAGCACGGATGACAACCTTGTGTATTCCGACTTGCGGCGGGAACAAAGGTTTCTCTGAGTCCTCCATCACGCCGGAATTGAACATACTCCCTCTCATCACGGTTCCCTTCGCATCATGAAGCATCTCGATCTAGATTGTCATCGTGCAGACTATCCGAATCGGAACCACAATCGACATCATTCGCGGTATATCGTTGACTTCTGTATAATATGCATATCGTTGACTTCTGTATAATATGTTCTTCACCGTGATGGTCCAACATGTATAACCCTTTTGAAACCCCTTGAATCAAGTGTGCTTCGATTTGCGCTCGGTTGTTAAACATCTTGACTCTCGCGATCAATGCATGGACGATACATATATTCCGCCCCTTATTCAACATATCCTCCTCGCGGCTCTTGTAAGCAGACACGCCATTAATGTACTCTTCACTCACACGGTTCTCGGTGTACATCGACCGGTCCATCACACGGTTCGTATTGA
This sequence comes from Phyllostachys edulis, assembly GCA_036346405.1. Taxonomy (NCBI): domain Eukaryota; kingdom Viridiplantae; phylum Streptophyta; class Magnoliopsida; order Poales; family Poaceae; genus Phyllostachys; species Phyllostachys edulis. The sequence goes on along the minus strand of CM070549.1, from coordinate 57,328,881 downwards.
AAACTACGAAAATAAATAAAAGGGTGATGACTTTCAAAGCGTATTTTACGAGGCTTAATTACGATTTTTTCATTTTTATATTTTTCGGATTTTATTAACTTACATGTGGGCCCTACTTGTCGGTGACTCATTTTTATTTCATGATTTTATTTATAAAATCTATGGCGATCCCACATGTCATAGACTCGTTAGTTTATTAACTAAATGATTAAAAAGCAAGAGGATTAATTTGAAGCTCAAAGCTGGGCTTAGGGTGACATCGCATTGCTATATAGTCGTGGCTCTCGGCCTAAGGTCTCTTTGAGGCGAACCGACGGTGATGTCCCATGGGCGCTGAAACTAGCGATTTGGCGTAGCGCTGAAACTACTCAAATTAAAGGATGCTTATGCTTGATTATCTCACCTCGATCACGAGGAAGGTGTCAATGAAAGTCGGGGAAGGTCCAAGGCGCGGTGGGTCGTCGATCGGTGAGAGAGGCGGCGGCGGCAAGCTCCTCGGCGACAATATATAGCTGAAATGGACCAGCCGGCTCGGTGAGGTGAGGCGATGTACTCAAACCAAGACGAAGCGGCGGCGTAAGCGCCGAGATGGAGATCAAGAAGACTATATCATTGGCGGGAGGCGGAGCTATATATCGTCGTGATGAGTTAATTATCATGGGCGGTTTTAACAAAATCGCCTCGTGATATTGGGTAATATCACAGACGGTTCATATTGGAACCGTCGTGAAGTATCACGAGCGGTTCTAACCAAAAACCGTCGTGATATTGGGTAATATCACAGCGGTTCATGTTTGGAACCGTCGTGAAGTATCTGACGGTTCCAAATATGAACCGTCGTGATATGACATCTTCACTGAGCGGTTTTTAGCGCGGAGAATAACATGAGCGGTGGGTAAACAAAAACCGTTTGAGATTGTGTTTATCTGAGCAGTTTTGATGAACAAATCGTGATCAAAGGCGTCGATATTAGCATTTACGTAGTAGTACCCCCGCCGCTGCGCTCCCTCTCCCAATCCCCATGTTGCTCTCTCCCCACGGCCGGCGCGCTCCTCCCCATCCTCCGCCACCTCGCCATCTCCACCGCCGTCACCCTCGTCGCCGTCGCCGCACCCGCCGCCTCCCCTCGTCTCCTCCCCACCTCGCGACCAGCCCCGCCTCCCCTCGTCTCCTCCCCCCCCTCACGCGACAGGTGCCGCCTCCTCCTCGTCTCCTCCCCACCTCCGCGACCGGCGTTGCCTCCCCTCGTCTCCTCCCCCCCCCCCGGCCAGCGCCACCTCCCCACCTCGCGACCAGCGCCGCCTCCCCATCCTCCTCTTCCTCCTCCGTCACCTCCGTCGCCCCCCTCCACCTCCCTCTCAGATCCGGACCCCGCCGCCCCTCCCCACCGTCTCGCCTCCATCTCGATAGCAACGCCATCATCGCTGCCTCCTCGCTGCCGCGCCAGACTCGCAGCATCGACGTCCGCCCTCTTCCACCGTCTGCGTCGTTAAATGCGCTGCCGCCTCCGTGCAAGCAATGCAGTCATCCTCCTCCGTGATACGCAAGGTACCTCTCCTGCAAGCATGTTGTGTGACAAGTCCAGTTCTATTGTATATGGAATTATGTAGTCTCTTTCTCCTTGGATCATTAACGTGGAGGCTTGTATGGAATACTCTGATTGTATAGAGGTCTATGAGTGAAATTAGAGAAAAACCCTGACTTTTGCCTGTGATTAACAAATCCCACTCGTAGGAGGGTTCCCCGCTACCCGCCGATGAGTATGCATGCATGCTTGTGCATGATGCCACTTTCGTGTTACAAACCTGTATACACTGATGGTAAAAAAAAATGTTTGAGTCTTCAAATATGTGGGAGCCTTATAGAAATAATTGCGGAGGAAGTACTGTTGAAGGGATCGATGGATAATGTGCAGTGAATAATAGCTCAATGTTAACCATATATCCTGAGTAGATAATCAAAATTTGATACTATGGATATAACTAACTTGTCTATAACTTAATGTATAGAATGAACTAGATAGGTCAGTCTCTTCTACTAGGGAAAAAGATCACTTGAGTAGGAATTGGAATAGAGATAGAAAGTTAAGTACTCATGAGCTGATATTTTCTTCCCCTTTTGGGTTATTAATGGGTATAGTAATAGAAAATGACACTGCCGCACAATTTGTTGAGCTATATCAATATGGACAAACATGAAACCATGATTGGTTCTGTAGCACTTTGAATGTACACATTCCCCATGCAAACTTAATTAGTTTGTGTGTATCGATATGTGGTGGTGCTCCTCTCCTTTCATGTGATATGATATGTGGTGGTGCTCCTCTCGTAACAAAAGTCAACTAGTCTATCAAGCTACATAAAATTTGTGGCAGTGCTATAGATATTGTCCATTTTAAAGCATTTTTTTTGTTTTGTCTAAATTTTGATGCTTAAGTGCCGATTCTGTCCTAATATAGCTCATGGTTCTCAATACAATCCCTAGTCAGTAGATACTACAGTTCGCTGAGGCTTGATTGTTTTCGGGTACTTGCCTACAGTGCTGCCACCTCCCCTCGCCGACTGCCTCCACCGACTCACAGTGCGACCATCTTCCCCCATGACTCCTTGGCTCCCTCGGCCCAAGAAGTCTTGTAAGGTAATGGATAAGTGGAAAAAGAAATAAAGTTTGCTTATTTTCTTTTGTGTTGTCCATTTATGGTGGATTGATATACTGTCATTACAATGCTACATTAACGTGCTAATAAATAATGGTATTCATATATATTGAAAGAAAGTGTTTTTATGCTCCGTTGATCATGTATATTGTCTTCATGTCAATCTGTTTTAGTGTACATATATAGGGCATGCATCCTAGGGTAGCTTCTAGCTCGCTCTGTAGTTGTAATTTTTAACATAAATAAAAGTTGGATTAAAATATGCATTATGTTTTGCACACTAGGATGGCTGAGGATCGTAGTTGGATGTACACTAGGCGTAGAGCGATGGGTGACTGTAGCCAAGAATGGATGGAAAAGTCGACAGATTTTGTGGATTGAGCATTTGCTAGGAGTAATAGACGGGGTGTGTTGTGTCCTTGTTCTCGTTGTTCGAACACACGGCCACAAATGAGGGCAACAATAATTGCACACTTGTGCACATATGGATTTAGGGTAGGCTATACCGTGTGGGTCTATCACGGCGAGTCACAGCGTAGCGGTCGGATGTGCTAAGGGAAGAAAGCGGACGATGGCGGCCACAATGAGAGTAGGATAGAAGACATGCTAGATGATGTCGTCATGTATATGGGCCACCCTCTTGAGGAAGAACCGAGCACGCAACAAGGGCTTTCTTTGATATGTTGTCGCAATGAGTCAACCACTTCATGGGCAAACACAGTGTCCCAAGTAGATGCCATCACACGACTACTTCTTTGTCAAGTCTCGATTCGGCACAAGCATTGCTTGCTTTGATGCATTCTTAAGCGTGTTTAGCACCCTTCTCCCGGATGGTCACAAAGCGCCTACTAACTTGTATGAGGCCAAGAAATTGATAAGCGCACTAAATATGCCATATGAGAAGATAGATGTTTATCCAAATCATTGCATGCTATTTAGGAATGAGAATGTGGACAAAGATCCTTTGTGATAAGTGTGGTGAGTCTAGGTTTGTTGAGGTTGACTCGGTGATGGCGGAAGAGGCGACTTCCTATTGGCAGAAAAATACTTCGCTATCTACCATTTGTGCCACAAATCCAACGGTTATACATGTCTAAGATTTCTGCTAAACAAATGGTATGGCACAAGTATGGTCGTCGGTACCATAATGACAAGATGGTCCACCCATCTGATGGTGAAGCATGGAAGCAATTTGATCGAGACTATGTAGAGTTTGCCGCGGATCCTCAGAACGTTCGAATTGCAATTACAACTAATGGGTTTAACCCATTTGGTATGGAAATGCGCCATACAATTTGTTAACTTTGTGTTTGTCATTCCCCTTAACCTCCCACCCAGCGTTTGCATGCAGAAGCAATACATATTCCTTTCCTTGATAATCCCTGGTCCTGAATACTCAGGGAAGAATATGAGTGTATTCATGGAGCCGGTGGTGGATGAATTGTTACATGCTTGGGAACAAGGCATAGTGACATATGATCGGGCATTAAAACAGAACTTCACCATGCGGGTCGCGTACCACACATCCATGCATGACTTCCCGGTGTACGGGATATTCTGCGGGTGGTGTGTACATGGGAATATGCCATGCCCAATCTGTAGGGAGACGTTGCGTGGCTGTTGGCTAAAGCATGGTCGCAAGCACTCCTTCTTCGATTGTCATCGTCAATTCCTTCCAATTGACCACGAATTCAGAAGTGACACAACTGGATTTAGGGCCAATATTGCTGTCCGCAGTGGACCACCACGTCGTCTGGCAGGTGAGGAGGTTCATGCACGGCTAGATGCTTTGAAGCCTCTTGATGATGGTGATGGGTTCGAGAAATATGGCGAGGAGCACAATTGGATTCACATTCCAAGTTTGTGGCGGCTGCCATACTTCCATAAGCTCATTCTTCCCCATAACATAGATGTAATGCATAATGAGAAGAATGTTGCAGAGGCCATATTTAGTACATTCTTTGATATTCCAGACAAGACGAAGGACAATGTGAAGGCTCGCCTTGATCAGGAGGAGCTTTGCAACAGGCCCTCTCTAAATATGAAAAGAATCATATACATGCCCACAAACATTTCTTAATCCTTAAACATCCTAATCTGTCAACTAATTGGGGCACTCAATACTTTATACCTTAGCTAGCTTGTTAAGGATGAATACGAAAGCATGTACTTTGATGAGTTCGTTTTCTTATCATTCCCATCTCTTCGGGGATTGGTTGCGAGTCCTGTCAATGCGGAAAATCTCTCTTTGCTTTTGAACAATAATCGATTAATGGGACCATGCATTCTAATTTCTTCGCTCACATCATCGATCTCCCATGCACACGTGTTTGTTCTTCTTGTTTAAGCCTCTTCTTTGGGTCAATATACCGTTTAACAGTCACAATTGTACACGAATGTTAGTGTCAATCTCCTAAATTAAGTGATTTTTTACATGATCGGATGGACAAGTTGTCTATTAATTTGTTTCACTTTATTATGGACAAATATTGATTAGAGGCGAAGGTAGCATGGCCACTAATAAAGTGCTAAACGTTGCTTGTATATACAAATCACTCGGATGTATATACCATTGTAATTAATATGTTGCATTTTGTAAATTTTAGGATATTTTGTTAATTCACAAGGATTATTAATTACTTGGATCTTTGGTATTTTACTACATTGGTATGCACAAAGGCTAATCTGTTGGGAGGCGAAAGATAAACTTTTAAAGATAAAGCGGATATTGTTTTATCATCGGATCATCTTCAATATAGATCATTGGGAGGCGAAAGATAAACTGTTCAAGTATAATATACTTTGGCATGTAGTGAACTTAGGCTTTATAAAGTATCAAAATAAAGAGTGTTTGGCGAAAACTAGATACATCAATATTGGATCGGGATCTTTTGGATGTTTAGTAGCCAAGTAATAAATGTCAACTAACTTAATCATCTTATTCTTTATCAATTCCTTTTCGCTTTCATCAACTAACTTAATCATCTTATTCTTTATCAATTCTTTATTCTTGGATTGTCTTGGTGGTTTAGATGGGTTGAGGGACGGGAAGTCGATTCTAGGAGAGTCTTTGCGTAATTGTGTTAAGAAGTCGATCCCACAGATGATCTCTGAAACGCATCAAGCGGTGATCTGTTACCACACACAAGTCCTTGGACAAGACAAATTAAGAGGGCCGAGGCTTGCTAAGCGATATCACTTTGGGCGAGTACATGCAAGTAACCAAGCTGTATAAAGCGATGTCCTTGATTACAATCAATTCTAGTTTATTCATATTTAACACTTGGTTAATTTAGGCAATACCTTGGTGGGCCCTTAAGTGTGAAGATGCATGGCAGCAGATTGCCCAAGAGAGGTGGTGCAATGAACGATGGTTAGAGGACTCTCGTCTTTGCTATAGAGAGCAGAGATTGTTGATGGACGGGCAAGCACATCGTCGAGGCGGCTCCTCCATGGCTCGTTACAAGAAGAACTGGTAGGTCAATATGTTCATATTGATTGTATGTTGCGAATACATATTTATTGACCATTGTGGTTTTTGAGTCAGAAAAGAAGAAGCAGAGGCCTGTCTCTGATATAGAGGCATATGTAGAAGCTAGGAGGGATGATCAGGAGGGCACCTTGTGCAACCAGCGCGCAACAGAGAACTTAGTACGATTTCTGATCATTTTGTCCCTGATGATTTTCGCTCCCTGATGATTTTGTCCAACAGGCTTCATATACTGACGCTACTAAGGAGATTCATGGCCCGGACTACGACGTCATTAATTCACCACTAGACGCGACTGTTGTGTACAAGGCTGGAAAGGAGAAGAAACATGGTCGTTTCTTCATGGGTTCCAGCTACATTAGCACACCGACAACCCTCTCGGAGGTCCGATCCACAAGTGCTGCATCAACGGATGAAGTGACAGAAAATTGAGGCTAGGCAGCGGTTGGAGCAAATGCTCCTACAGGTTAGTTGGAGCGTGGTACTACAATAACAAAGTTTTATATATGTGTGTGTGTGTGTATATATATATATATATATATATGTATGTATGTATGTATATATATATATATATATATATATATATATATATATGTATGTATGTATGTATGTATGTATGTATGTATGTATGTATATATATATATATATATATGTATATGTATATGTATATGTATATGTATATATATATATATATGTATATGTATATGTATATGTATATGTATATGTATATGTGTGTGTGTATATATATATATATATATATATATATATATATGTATATGTATATGTATATGTATATATATATATATATATATATATATATATATATATATATATATATATTCGTGCTTAGCTAATGTATGGCAATGTGCAAACAAATATCACGAGCACTCGGGCCAGGGACTCGACTTAATGGCCCTCACGGGAGAACCAGCAGCTAACTTATACTGCTCAGGTTAATGCGTGCATCTTGATTATTATATTGTTAGTCTCTTATGAGTGCTTGATTGAAGACATTGAAATGACATGCAATGTAATTATTGGTCGCTCTTGCAAATTTCTTATAATGCGATTTTTATGAAAATGTAGGAGCAGCGGGATCAATTGCTTCTCTGCTAATCTTTGAAGATCTTTGGTGCTAATGTTGAAGATCATGTGAATCGTCCATCACCGAGAGGCCACCACCGGTGCTTGCTATTTTCATGATCTACTAAAAGGATACCAATATTAGAAAACATTCACAATCAGTGCTTGCTAAAAATGGATAAAAATGGCTACATATATAACTAAGTCACTATATCTATATCATAAATTTTTTGAAATGTGTCAACATATAATAATTTTATGTACACTCCTTTCTATGAATTTGATGATAAGTGCTTGAGACATAAATGTTGATCGATAGTTCACAATGACAAAATATTGAGAGTTGGAGTTTAACATTTTTAGCTTTTGTGCTTTTCATGTTCTATATTGTTAGGTGCTAATAAGCACATCAACATATGAATTTGCGAGCTTTTAAAAGATACATCATACAAGTGGATACCATGCATGTAATTATATATCTAACAAAATATCACTCCTCGCACCTCTTAATTAAGTCCATATATAGTTTGACTCATTCCTTTTTACGGTAGTACATCATTATACTAAAATTTCTCTTGCATGTCTTTGTAGATGACATAAGTAAATGATCAATTAGGCCACAAGCTAGTGGCCCACACCGGCATGCCCTTAAGCGATTTGCCATGTTATTAGGTTGCTCATCATGATTTAAAGGAATTTTTTGCTTTGTCAATAGTTTGGTTAATTATCTTTTCATGTAATATCAATTCCTAACTTTTGTTGTAAGATGGCACTAATATTAAGTTTTGCACTATCTGCAGAACTACTTAAAATGATGCTTTTGTGCATAGAAGATTGAAGCAGAAATGCATGCATGCAAATGGTTGCGATGATACTTGCTTTTGTTTGATGTATATAAGACTATGAAATTACTATTTGGAACTGTTATATGTATCATGCCTTATGCTTACATTTTCGAACTTGAACTTGAATGTTGTGAGCTCGGGAACTGTTATCAAGTCTTTTGTTCGATCTATACATATATATGCATATATTGTGGAATGGATGGATTATTTGATTGCTGTGGAATGGATGGATGGATTATTTGATTGCTGTGGAATGGATTTTTCTTGAATTTGTGAAAAATGGGGTTCTGCTGTTTTGTCGATTTCTCTAGTGTCAAACCTTTCCCGAGTGTCGTTTTCGCCATGCACTCGGGAAAAATAGCCAGGTGTCAATTTTCCCTGGTTTCATTCGTCAAACGTTGGAAACATTCCCGAGTGTTTCTTCAGCGTATTCCCAAGTGTCAACACTCGGTAAAGATTTCCGTTACGGGTGGAGAAGCAGATTGAGGGGTTTTCTCCGAGTGTTCGAAGTTTCGAGTGTATACACTCGGAAAGTAATATTTCGAGTGTAACACTCGGAAAATATTTTATCCCGACTAATCTATCCCGAAGTGCTATTTCCCGAGTGTTACACTCGGGAAAGATATCTCCCGAGTGTTTGGCCTCATTTCCCGAGTGTTTTTGGCACTCGGGAAAAATCCTGTTTCTGGTAGTGGACACTTGATGAGTTATGCCGATTTGGTTGAAGAAGCCACGAAGTTTTTGACATTCTCCTCCCTAATCAGTCTGCATACTAATAATTCTTTTATCAAGGAGATGTTCAACATGTTTTTGGAACTGAACAAATTTTTTTAGAACATCAGCTTTGCTTTTCTATAGATATACCCATGTATACTTGCTATAGTCATCAATGAAACTCAAGTAGTATTTATAACCTTGAACAGAAGTGGGAGCATGCCCCCATACATCAGAGAAGATAAGCTCTAAAGGAGCTGAGGAGAAATTAGAACTACGATATGGCAATTGATGACTTTTTTCTTGTTGACAGGCATCACAAACTGACACTTTATTGGATAAATCTAAACAAGGAAGCTGATTTGGCCTAATAACTTGTTGAACCTCTTAAAACGATGGATGCCCTAGACAACCATGCCGTTCTTGAGTAGTCTGGATGGCTGTTAATCCTTGTTTAGACGATGTTGAACCCGAATGGAGGGGGTAAAGGCCACCCTCATATTTGCCTTGGAAGAGTGTTTGCTTCGTTGGCCGATCCTTGATAAGAAAATAGTTAGGATGGAACTCAAGAAAAACATTATTATCAGTGGTGAGATGGTGAACAAAAAGAAGATTTTTGGACATTCTAGGGACATGAAGAACATTCTTTAGATGCAAATCTTTATTGAGAGTTTTGATTCTTGAATGACCAACATGATTAATAAACATACCTGATTCACTGGCAGTTTGAACCTGATCTTTTCTAGTGTACTTTTGGCTCATAGTCAGGCGGTCAAGATCGCTAGTGATATGACCGGTCGCCCCTGTATTAGTATACCAATCAGTGTCGACGTTGTAGGAAGTTGTTGCAGCAGCAGCCATGCGGGTGTCATCGGCTTGATAAGAGTGACCGAAGCGGTGATAACACTTGAGTGCGGCATGCCCATACTTTCCGCAAACTTGGCACAATGGTCGGCTGGAATTGTTGTTTCTTGAACCTTCAAATTGTCGTTCACGATTGTCACGGCCTCCTCATCCACGTCCTTGATTCCGGCCGCTCCTACCACCACGGGAAACAATGTTGGCTGAAGTTCCTGCAATCTGGTAGCCGGAGTTTTGGATGTCCAGTCGCATCTCGAACGAGAGAAGATGTGCGTAGACGTTGTTGAGGCTCATTGTGTATGCCCTGGTTGTGATCGACGTAACCAGTGGATTATATTTAGCATCAAGTCCTGCAAGGATATAAGAGATGAGTTCTTCATCTTGCAAAGGTTGTCCCGCAGCCGCCATAGTATCTCTGAGGGCCTTCATCTTGGCGAAATACTTGGCTCTAGTCATATCCTTCTTGTATGTGTTCGCAAGTTGCATGCGAACTTGCATAATCCGAGCCCTAGATTGGGAGGAGAACCTGCGCTCGAGGGCTGACCAGACTTTGGCAGAGGTGGACAAGAACAGGATCTGTGCGAGCACTTTCGGTGCCAGGGAGGATAGAAGCGAGCTCAGCACAAGTTGGTCATGCTAAACCCAGGTTTGATACGCTGGATTCAATATCACACGGACTTCGTCGTTGATTGTTTTAGAGATCATCGGTGCTGGAGGATGGAGGGAGCCGTCGACGTAGCCGATTAGTTGCTGCAATCTGAGGGACGGGAGAAACTGCGCCTTCCACAGCAGGAAGTTCTCTCGCCCGAGCTTCACATTGATGACATGGCCGAAGGACGGCGACGGGAGCAGTCCTGCTGTGTTTGCCGAGGAAGACATCACCGGTGTAGACACAGACGTGAGGGAGGCAGAGCTTGATGAGGTAGAAGAGGAAGACTCTGATGCCTCATAATGGCCTTTCCAGAGAAAACCAACAATTGTTCGAATAAAGTCTCCAAGTAGATTGCGAATCTTAGACCTTGTTGGGGGCAGGGTCCCAGGCTACCTTGAGCCGACGATTACATCTCACCCCGGACGAGGTCCGGGGACCAACCTCGGCGAGGCGTCATACATCGGTTGATCCACCTCGGACGAGGTCCTAACCAACCTTGGCGAGGTGTCACACATCGGGGGATCCAGCCCGGATGAGGTCCGGGGATTAACCTCGGTGAGGTGTCACACATCGGGGGTCCACCTCGGACGAGGTCCAAGGACCAACCTCGGGGAGGCGTCACACATCAGAGGATCCATCTCGAACGAGGTTCGGGGACCAACCTCGGCGAGGCGTGACACGTCGACGAATCCACCCCGGACCCGGTCCAGGGTAGCCACGCGCCGAGGTCCCGTCGACACCCACATAGACGGAAAGCCGGCGATGTCATGTATCTCGGACGTGGTAGGACTCACTTGACGTGATGAATGAAAGTACCCCCGAAGCAAGCTAAGCTCCGAGAGCAACGATGTAACTTCAGAGATATCCCTCTCCCGCTCTATAAATATAGCCCCTTGTAAATGGAGAGGGAGAGGCCACCTGCAACTTCTACCACATATATGCAATATATCGGTGCGGCCTATTGTGTTTGATTCTCGTTGAGGTCCCCTTCGCATCCTCGACGGTTGACACATCCGACAAGTTTACTATCCGATCTCGTATCAATGACAGACCTCTTGCTTTGATGTTGGTTGTTTTTGCATTGGAAACTTGTTTCAAAAGCTTATGTATTAGACAACAGAAAAATAGTGTACTTACAAGTCAACATAGTATTTGTCCTTTTTTTTGCTCTACAATTCTGCGCAATTATTCATTTAAGAGTATAAGGATTCTGAAAGGTTTGAATCTATTATACTTTGCACCATTTGCTAGTTTGCTACCAACGTATGTTTGTCATAAGATATGCCTCCACTATGTAAGTTGATTGTGACTGACAGTACTTTGAATATGATATTTTCTTCTGAGTTGAATTTGAAAGTTCACCATGGTTCATTTAAAAGGAGCTAATTTGAGTAGATAAGTTTGGTGTTTCTATTTTCTGGCATGATTACAGGACTTAGGAAGGCCATCCTAGAGTCACTTTATCCGGCACAGTTCCTAATGATTTTGCCATATGGGTTATCAGCTCTGGCATAAGCTATAAACTGAAGCTTTTATTCATATATAATGCATAAGATCATAGGCAAAATTTCTGCATTACAAAGTTGGGTTACTGAGATCCGAAGAAGCATTATAATGTCAGTTGTTATGACCTTCCATAAGTGGTGCTACATGATTGTCTATGGACGAATTTTTTTTATTAATTAATCCTTTTTTTAATTTTATTTTAAAGTTAACCTCCGGCGTATTTTATTTCCAATTCTAACCCATTTAGTCACGCCACGAGTTTGGAAATAAAGTACGGCGATGGTTAACTTTAAAATAAAAACTAAAAAAAGGTTAAATAAAAAAAAAGTTCTCTATGGACATAAGGTAGGGCTATAGTAGGTGAGCAAGAGATTGTGTGACCTTTTAGCAAGCGCTAGTCATAACCCGTATCTGTTATACGTACAATTCAATATCTTAGACAATGACCTATTTTACCTCTTTAAGATCGGAATATCTTTGCAAACCCAACACCAGAACATGTCAGCATTTCAGGCTTTCAGCTTATTTAATCCATCAAAATTATAAAAATAAAAATAAATTCATAGGTAGTTCGTGTTAGAATAGAAATTCTTTTGTATTTCTTTATATGTGTATGACATATTCCCTTATAATATCCCCTTGTACTCCCTATATATATTGCCTCATTGGGCCTTATGAATATACACACAATATTCCTAATATGGTATCGGAGCTAGAGCACTAACCTAGCTCCTTCCGCTGCCATCCCACCACCGCTGCCGCCGTCGCCACTTGGATCGGGTCGCCGTCGCACCAAGGCTGCCATCACCCGATGCCACCGCACCAAGGCCGCCATCGCCCGATGCCACCGCTGTGACGCCACCTGAGGCCACCGCCCGACGCCGGCGCCCCCCAGTCTGTTGCCGCCACCTCCGCTCACTGACGCATCCCGAGGCCGACGCCCGATGCCGCCGCCTCCGCACGCCTATCCGGCTCGCATCGCCACCAGCTGTTGGTAGCGCTGGCTCACCCTCTCCGCGTGCTGACGCAGCCCGAGGCCACCGCCTCCGTGCATTGATCCGGCTCGCGCCGCCCCCAGCTGCTCCAGCTTGTGCCACCGGTAGCCACTGCTAGCACCAGCCAAGGCCTCCCGTCGCCCCCTGCCTGGTCGCCCGCAATAGATACGGCTTCTTATAGAAACAAAGTTCTAGCTTTCCAAAAAAAAACCGGAAAAAAACGTCGATCTAACCGCCGCACCGTCCAACGCCGCCTGTTAGACTTCGTTGCCTTGGTTGCTGAGCCGTCCAATGCCACCTACCGATGGCTTTTGTTCCATCAGCTGTGATCCCATTCTCGAGAACAAAGCTCTGTGGGACGAACTACAGGTTGTGGTCTTCACTCATAGATATCACGCTCGATGGTCTCCATCTCTGGGGCCATATCACTAGTGCTCGACCTTGTTCACCGTCGCTGGTTCAACCTCCTCCCAAACAGCCTACTTCCGCACCTCCTGCAGAAGATGAGGCCGCCAAGGAGGCAGAGGCTGCTGCCGCTGCTGCTGACACTGCTGATGTGGCCTTTCAGTATGCCATAGACGCCTTTGAGCGCTGGTATGCTGATGAGGCCCGTATTCGAGCCATCCTGGTATTCAGCGTCGACAAATCTATCCAGCCAGACATTGTTGGTCTGCGTTCCACTCGTCAGATCTGGGAGTACTTACGCGAGCGATACCGTGAAACAACGATGCTCGATTTTTTCGCCGGCGATGAGTTAGAGGCAACCGCTAAAATTTGTTTCTCTGGTGCATATCTCATCAATATGTAGTTTTCTACTACTCTTAAGGGTGTTAGTCCTATAGAGTGTCTCTACTCTCGAGCCCCCAGTACACCCACCTTTGTATTTTTGGATGTACTTATTTTGTTCTTCTACAGCCTCGTAAGCGCACCAAACTATCAGCTCAGTCAGTTGAATGTGTGTTTCTTGGTTATAGTTCTGAGCATAATGGTTATCGTTGTTATGATCCTTCTGCTCGACAGATCAGGATCTCATTAGACGTTGTCTTTGACGAATCTCGACCGTCTATCGAGATTCGACTCCTTGTCAAGTTTCCACCGTTGAGACGATTTCATGGTTCTCTTTGTAACTCTTCACTCATTGTGCCACTATCACAGCCTTCTCCAGGTCTGTCTCCAGTGGTTTCTTCTGTACCTCCGCCTCCGGTGCTACCTCTGTAGCACCGCATCTTGTTCCTACAGCACCACCGTCTCGTTTCTCTGGTATTCACTACTCCAGGCGTCCTTGTTCTTCACCAGTCTCCTCTCCTAGTATCTTGCCGACATCTACATCTGATCCTCCTAATGATGCTCCTCGTTACGTCCTTCGTGACCAGACATCCCTTTGACCCCTTGATGGTCTTGGATTTACTCTGATAGCTCATGCTCTGTCACTGAGCCTAGTTCTTATTATGAGGCTGCTCCTCATTCTGAGTGGCAGCTCGCTATGGCAGAGGAGCTTGATGCTCTTCGACGTACAGAGACTTGGGTTATTGTACCGACACCTATGCATGCTCGTCCTATCATGTGAAAGTGGGTGTACAAGATTAAGACCCGGTCTTATGGTACTATCGAGTGCTACAAGGCTCATCTTGTGGCTCGTGGCTTTCAACAGGAGTACGGTTGTGACTATGATGAGACTTTTGCCCCTGTTGCCCATATGACCACTGTTCGCACTCTTGTTGCGGTTGGTTTTGTTCGCCGGTGGTCTATCTCTCGGCTGGATGTTAAGAATGCTTTTCTTAATGGTGTTTTGCATGAGAAGGTCTACATGCAGCCACCACCTGGGTATTCTGTTCCCGATGGGCATGTTTGTCGTCTTCATCGTGCTCTTTATGGCCTCAAACATGCCCCTCGTGCTTGGTTTGTGTGTTTTACCTCAGTGATTACTGTTGTTGGTTTCACTGTCAATTCTCACGATCCTTCTCTTTTTGTCCATGTCTCATCTCGGGGTAGGACACTGTTTATTATGTATGTTGATGATATGCTCATCACCAGTGATGATTCCTCATTCATCATGTATGTGAAGAAGCATTTCAGTGAGCAATTTTTGATGACTGATCTTGGTTCTTTTACGTACTTCCTTGGGATTAAGGTTTCTTCCATGCCTGAGCGCAACTACCTCTCTCAGCAGAAATATGTCTAGGATCTTCTTGATCGATCTGGTCTGACTGACACTCGCACTACTGAGACTCCCATGGAGCTATCCCTTCAGCTTCGTGCTACTGATGGTGATCTTCTTGAGGATTCTACTCGATATCGTCATCTTGCTGGGAGTTTGGTGTATCTTGTGAGCACTCGTCCTGATATTACTCATGTTGTTCATATCTTGAGTCAGTTCATGGCTCGTCCTACTCATCTTCACTACAGTTATATTCTTCGTGTTCTTTGCTACTTGTGTGAGACTATCTTTCATCATTTGTTTTTCCCTAGCTCCACCTCACTACAACTTTAGGCGTACTCCGATGCGACCTGGGCTAGTGATCCTTCTGATTGTCGTGCTCTTTCTGCTTGCTGTGTTTTTCTTGGCTTCTCCCTAATTGCCTGGAAGACAAAAAGCGCATGCAGATTCCGTTCGAGTCAGAGGTGAGTTGAGAGCTATGGCGCGATGATGCAGAGGTTTCTTGGTTATGGTGGTTACTTGCAGATTTTGGAGTGCCTGTGATGGGACTTACAACTCTTTTGTCTGACAGTACATGCGCTATCAGTATTGCCCATGACCAGTGATGCATGAGCTCACCAAGCACATTTGTGTGGATGCTTCATACACTCGCTCACAGACGCAGGCGGTAATACTTGTTTTACAGTTTGTGCCTTCAGAGTTACATATTTCTGATTTCTTCACGAAGCCACAGATTAGGGTACAACATTTGTATTTTCTTTCCAAACTTAGTGTGTGTGATCCGCCATGAGTTTGAGGGGGGGTCAGAATAGGAATTCTTTTATATTTCTTTATATGTGTATGGCATATTCTCTTGTAATATCCCCTTGTACTCTTAGGCCTCATGAATATGCACACAATATTCATAACAGTTCGAACAGCTTATGCAATGTTCGACCCGCACCACTTGCTCAATCAACTTACCCATCTAAATCACTCAATTCAAGCGCTAAAAAATTGAGTAAGAAGAAAATCTAGTGTTCATCACATGGTGTGTGTCTGATTTTTTTAGAGATTGCTAAAAGCACTTTTATTACTCTAGTTGATTTTTTTAGTAAGATGGTTGATATTGGTTTAGTACTTCAGTGATAAGTATGTTCTAAGACAACATGAATGAGTTCTCTTTATAAAAAAAAGAAACATAGGCATACTTATGCTGGAAACATGGTTTTGTAACTTCAAAAAATAGGTCCACCAAACCCCTGAAAACAGAGCTGACAAATTGTTTGTACTTTGTATACAAAAGAAATCGTTTTTAATATGGGATAGCTTAAGATGTTGTGTCGTGTTTCATCACATCATGCTGCTAGCGCAATGGTGGTGGCCAGTGTTGTCACGGCGTCACCAAGGCATCGCCTAGTCGACGCCAAGGCATCCCGTCGGCTGGAGGCAGATGACAGGGGCCTTCTCCCATGTAACCTAGGTTAGGCGGGCGTACTCTAGCCACCGCCGGCTCTCTACACCTTCGTTCAGCCGCTGCTGCCTCCCTGCACTCCGGCAAGCCTTGCACCGTCCCCAGCTCCTTTGGGTCCGTATCCTCTTCCTCTCTTCCCTTCCTCTCCTTTATTTCTTCTTTGTTGTCCAGATCTGGAGGGGAAGAGCGATGAGTGTAGGAGCAGTGCTGGTGAGAAGGAAGAAGTTGCGAAGAAGAGCAGAGCAAGGGTCAGAACTGAGAAGCTTGTGTGTGCCGAGGAAGAAGAGCATCTCGGGAAGGGAAGTTGGAACTTGTAAAGAAAAGTCAAGGCAGAGTAAAGGAGGCTGGTGGGCAAATGGGCAGCCATACTAACGTAGAGTAAAGGATTAGTACTATATTTTAACATGTGGACACGTAAAGCTAGAAATCTGGAATCTTCCATGGCCACTGCCATACCAGCATGTATTGCATAATACATGTATTCCATGGTTTTCGGCCTATTGTAAAATTACTGGAGACTATGCACTGCAAGAAAGGGTTGATGTGTAGACAGGCATCAGACTAATCCTGAATTTATGCTTGTCTGATGGATTTGGCATGTTCCCTACATTGTTAGTCACTGATGGATCATGTATGATCGATCGACGGATGGGAATCCATGGGCATCCTCTTGAGATCCAGGTAAGCTAATGTTTGACATTTGATCTTTACATACTCGAGTATGTTAAGGTAGTTATGAGATAATGATATTGTTCTACCTTAATAACAAACTAGCAAGGTGTCCCGTGCATTGGCGCGGCTAGATTTGTTTTAAAGTTTTTAATGTCAAATGATATAGATGCTTGAGAATATATTTACATAGCTATTTAGATTTTTAGGATATCGTAAACATTAGAAATGACAATAGAAACTCGAAGAAAAACACAACTTAAGGAACGTAACTAATGTATGAGTTTTGATGGAAGAAAACATCTAGCATAATAAGTTAACCACTCTCCATCATGTATGCATCATGTAGCTGCATGCCCTTTTTTTTCTCCATTGGTTACTCTTTTCCAAAATATTTGTATGCACATGTACCTCTGTTAATCTCAAGCAATACGTTGAATATATATACAACATGTACCAATGCACCATGGGTGACCTACTTTAAACTTATATTCCCTCACGTCGGTTGCCCTATCGAACCGTGTGTCTTCTATCTCTTCTCCCCGCCACAGTTTTTCTGCTTCAATCTCCAACAGCAAGTCCAATTCTTGATCGATATCTCTTAGCTACTACCCATTCCGATGCAATACTCTACCACATAGTTATCTTCTACTTCTCTCCAATTATTGTTTAATACTAACCGTTGTGATATCAACACGCATACGTGCAGATGTCGCTGATCCTTGCCGGGGACACCCTCCGCACTCTCTCTGGTGGCCCCGAGCTTATTCCTTACTATTGCGCCATCTCTACTCTAAGCTCTTTGCTCCTTTGTTTACGTACGCTTGTGTTTATATTCGTATGGATGCATGCATGTATATACACATGACGATATTATACTTGCTCGATGTCTTCTTCTGCCATGTTGGTTGCTCCTCTTCGACGTTGTCCAACTCAACGATGTGTCTTCCTTACTAACTACTATGACCTCCCATCTTCACTAATGCCGGTATGTCTGCTTTAGTCGTTGTCTAACGATATGGAGAATCTTTTCGCCATCGCCAGCGACGCCGTCTAACCAACGATGGCAGCTCCTAGGGCTCGTCTTCAATGCAAAGCTTCATTGCCTCTTTGCTAGGGCTTCCCCATCATTAAGTTTCTTTGGCCACTGACTTCTTCAACAACGCTGATACTCACCACTTATCGTCACAACACTTGGCTCCTTCAACTCCGGCCTTTCTCTTCGATAGCTCTAGCGAGTAGCATGACATTATCCTCGTGGAATGGCTAAGGTGAGCAGCATGATATTGTTCTTATCTTCATCGTTGCTGTCGCAGCTTTTCGTTTCCTTGTGGATCAATGTCTTCTTGTAGGACAGATTGACATCATTGCACTCTTTTGTGGTCTAATCAGACACCATTTGTGGTATCCTCATTATAACTTACATTTAATTTATTCAAAATTTTAGTTATTCAGGGATTTTACTTTGGAATTTGTATGGAAATAGAATTTCAATTTTTCTTTTATTTTTTTCCTAATTTAAGTTATTTTTTGTTGGAATTCATATACTAATCCAATTGTTAATTTTTATACCGAATTAAATTTATTTATGGATTTTAATTTGGAATTAGCATCAAAATCAAATTGCCAATTTTAATTTATTTTTATTCCAAATAGTTTGTTATTTTTGTTGAAATTAGTACAACAATCCTATTGTGATTTTTGTTTAATTTTTATTCTGGTTATATTTATTTAGGATTTTACTTAGGAATTAGTATGTAAATCAAATTGACAATGTTTTTTTTGTTTCAAATTTTAGTTATTTAAATATTTTACTTTGGAATTCATATAGAAATCAAATTGCAAATTTCCTTTTCTTTTTATCCCAAATTTCAATTTTTTTGTTGGAATTAGTATACTAATCCAATTACTATTTTTTATAAAAATATTCGAATTCTGATTATTAGGGTTTTTATTTTGGAATTCATATTGAAATCAAATTTCTTATTTTATTTTTATTCCAAAATCTAGGTATTTTTGTTGGAATTTGTATACTAATCGAAAAAAATTGAATTATTTATTGTTTAGGAATTTTACTTAGGAATTAGTATCAAAATCAATTTGTAGTTTTTTTATTACGAATTCGATTATTTTTGTTGGAATTAGTGTACTAATCCAATTGTTTTTTTAATTCGAATTTTGTTTATCTAGTAATTTTACTTAGAAATTTGTATCAAAATTAAGTTGCTAATTTTATGTTATTTTTTATTCGAATTCCAGTTATTTTACGTTGTACTTGAGATGGACTCTTATTTCTATATTGTACCTGACATAGACTCTTTCCTTTAATCTAAATCGTTATAATCTAGACCCACCATAATCAATGGTGTGGATGAATTTGTATGGAAATAGAATTTCAAACTTTCTTTTTTTTTTGTCCCTAATTTTAGTTATTTTTTGTTGGAATTCATATACTAATCCAATTGTTAATTTTTATGCGAATTAAATTTATTTATGGATTTTAATTTGAATTCACGTCAAAATCAAATTGCCAATTTTAATTTATTTTTATTCCAAATAGCGGTTATTTTTTTTGAAATTCATTCAACAATCCTATTGCGATTTTTCTTAAATTTTTATTCTTAGTTATATTTATTTAGGATTTTACTTAGGAATTCATATGTAAATAAAATTTATAATGTTTTTTGTTCCAAATTTTAGTTATGTAAATATTTTACTTTGAAATTAGTATGGAAATCAAATTTCAAATTTTCTTTTTATTTTTATCCCAAATTTCAATTATTTTTGTAGGAATTTGTATACTAATCCAATTGCTATTTTTTCATAAAAATTATTATGAATTACGAGTTATTAGGGTTTTTATTTTGGAATTCATTTTGAAATCAAATTTCTTATTTTATTTTTAATTCGAAATCTAGGTATTTTTGTTGGAATTAGTATACTAATCAAACAATATTTTGAATTATATATTTTTAGGAATTTTACTTAGGAATTAGTATCAAAATCAATTTGCTATTTTTATTTTGTTTTTATTCCAAATTGAGTTATTGTTTTGTTGGAATTCGTGTACTAATCCAATTACTATTTTTTTTATTCCGAATTATGTTTATCTAGTGATTTTACTTAGAAATTCGTATCAAAATTAAGTTAATAATTTTATTTTATTTTTATTCGGAATTTCAGTTATTTTTACGTTGTACTTGAGATGGACTCTTATTTCTATATTGTACCTGACATAGACTTTTTCCTTTAATCTGGATCGTTATAATCTGGATTCACCATAATCAACGTTGTGGATGTTTCTTTTTTTCACCGATTAACGTGAGAATTTCTAGCCCTTAAGAGCGAACGTGGTGGTTTGTTTTTCTATCGCTTTAATAATATAATAGATTTTGTACTCGCAACTCAAATGGAGTGGTGTTTGCCTTGCCCTTCACTTTGTATAAGTGAGGCTACACAGTACACAGAGAAAACAAACTGTATAAAAGAAAGACTCTCATAAGGCACCTAACAGAATCTGTTTCACAGGCTCTGTTCTATTCTGCTTTGCGCTGTGCTCGTGGAATGGTCAGCATAAACGAAGGATCTAAGAACTTGATCCGTGCTATTAACAACAGGCTCTGTGCTTTGTCATTTCACATAAGAGAGTACTATTGGGTTGATATGAAGAAGATAAATGAGATTTATCGCTACAAGACTGAAGAGTACTCAGATGATGCTACTAACAAGTTCAACACCTACCCAGAGCAAATCCCTTCTTGGTTTGCCGACTGGATTCTTGAGAAAGGTGGTTACCTTATAGGAAACTTACAACTAGCCCACATGGATTGTTTTTTTCTCTTGGAAATCTCTGGGTGATTGTCTCTTTTCTAGCTACTGAAAGGCAAGCAGAGGGCATTCTGAATGTCATTGAAGCCAAATGGGATGATATAGTTGCAAACAAAGATACAAAACCCGGTACTGGAGGAATTCCCGGCCGGTGGGCGGTACCGGTAACCGGCCAGTTATCGGAAATTCCGGGAAAAAAACCCAGATGGAATTCGCTTGAATTTTCTTAAAAAGCGATCAAAATTCGAAATTTGTAATTTGAATTTGCTAAACCGAAATAAAATCATCCGGTTTTGTGATTCCCGGACCCACCGATAAGATCGGTTACCGCCGGTAACCGACCGGGTTTTTCTTCCTTAGTTGCAGATATGCTTCTCAAGATATGCTACCCTGCGCTAGAGTATGAGGAATGGCGTATCATCACTGGTAGCAACCCCAAAAACACGTGAGCAACCGGAACTTCTTATGATGTATATATTCAGTTGTCTGGAGATTTTGAAAACCTGCTACATTTTATTATGCTTTTCATGAGAACTAATTCTTTCTAAACCCAAAATGCAAATAAGTATCACTTTTTTTTTCATTTTAAATTGCTTTCTTCACTACTTTTGGCCTCTTGGTGTAAAGCCTTCACCGAAAGTGAGCCAAAAGGCATCGTTAGCAATAGCATTGGCCAAGTTGCATGTTTCAGTATTTGAGTTTATTTCTTTTAAGATTTTTTATTGTATGCAGGCCCTGGTCGTATCATAATGGTAGATCTTGGCCTACATTGCTATGGCAGGTGCAGTTGAGATATCTCTGTAACTTTTCGTGTTTTTAAAACTTTTTATTAAGTTTTTTTGTATGTTTAATTATTTTTCTTTGTTAATTTAGTTCACCCTAGCCTGTATCAAGATGGGTAGGCGAGACTTGGCACGGAGGGCTGTTGAAGTGGCGGAAAAGAGGCTCTCAGATGACAAGTGGCCAGAATATTATGACACCAGGACAGGAAGGTTTATTGGAAAACAGTCAATGCTATATCAAACTTGGACAATTGCAGGATATCTTAGCTCTAAAATGCTTTTGGACTGTCCGGAGATGGTATCAATATTAATATGTGAGGAAGATCTGGAGCTACTGGAAGGGGGTGTGCTTGCAGCCTGAACAAGAGCGCTCGCACCAAATGCTCCCGTCGTGCAGCCAGGTCGCAGGCCCTTGTGTAGTTCCATACTTGTGCTTGATCGCCAAGGCCTGCACTGCTCCTTCTAACTTGCTGGATTTTTCGTCACAAAAGTTGGCACTAGTTGCTTCACCAGGGTGACCACCTACCTATGCCGGTTATTTTGGCGAGCTTGTGGTCAATCCATTGATACAAGAGTATACTTTGTTGTATGTACATTTTACCTAATCGAGATTGCATAAATGCATACCATACAAAGCCAATTAACATAAGTTGATTGGCAGTTTTGTAAACAGACAGCATGTAAATATCACCACTTGTTATCAATCTATTCTGAGAAATGCGCGAATATTTCTGACAATTGTCTTGCTCTTGCCGCCGATATAGCTGGTGGTTCTTATTTCAGCTGACTGAAGCTCGGTACGTGACTGAGTACAAGACATCCTGTCTTGCTGCCTGCATCCACCAATGTTTAGGAGCAAGCACTCATGAGTCAAACTGTGAGCGCTGTAAATTGTACTTATTGAGGTTTTCTTCCCGGCCAGCTAATGTGTGCATCCTGTCCTGTGCAACATTGAGTAGTCAAGACTCAAGAGCAGTCAAGATCTGAAATTGATTTTTCACTGATGCGCCCTCTTCAACACGCTGCTGATTGGTCCATGCATGCATCCTCCGGCGCGTGAAAGAGCAGGTAAAATTTCATCTCTAGAGTATTTTATTCTAATTGCTGCTGTAACTTCTAATGGCTTTGAACATACTCAGTCTTAATTTTGCTCTGCTGTACATTTAGAGCATTTAACTTCTGGACGAACTGACTTGACAATGGTGACCACTGAGCCTGCCTGGCCACTTTTAAATGCGCTTCAGTTGCACTGTTTTACTTATTATGTAGGTGTTTTGTTACTGTTTGTTGATCAGAACACAATCATGAGCTTTGCCTACTAGCGATAGCCGATAGGATCTCACTGCCTCGTCTTTCAACATGCATTGGGAGGGCACAAATGCTACCTGCTTGTCTAGCCTGTCATTTGTGTCTTGTACACATCACTCGTAGGAGCCAGGCGGTTCCTGGAACTGCGAGGTCTCCTTGCAGTTGCAGGCGTGAATAAGATCCAGGGAAGATCTTTAGCTTGGCAATTGGTTCATTTTGAATGAATGGTAGTGGCTCTAGGAACTGCAATATTTATGGTGTAATTTTATGATCATACTCTACCCATTTATGGTCATTTCACGATGTATCAGTGGGCTTCTCTGCAGAGTTTCAGGTAAACACAGTGGTCCATATCAGAGGAGGAGGCTTCAACAAAATCTGATACGACTTCAGAACAAGAAAACAAAGCAGAAAACATGGCAAGTCTTCGAAAAACTAATGCCATGAAAATAAAAGATACACTTTAAATTCCTTAGGAGTTAGGGCCCTGTTTGGAATGGCTTATTTGTTAAGGAAATTTTGAGGAACGGTACTGATTACTGCAAATTTCATCCATGCGTTCCAAACCGAACCTTGGGTTATCCAGTATTCAGTCCGGAATTGGTGTAGTTGGATCGAACTGTACGATGTAGTCTCACTGCAAATTCATGGAATTCTTAAATCATGGCCATGGAGTACGAGTATTAGTGTAGTATTTCATGACTGTACCTACCTTATTGATTTCAACTGCCAAGAGAAAGACTATCTTTTGAAAGAACCGGTGTGGCAAGAGTTCTCTTTTCAAGAAAGATGCAAAAGGATATGGGGCCATTAAATCTGGAGCCGTTTGCATGCATGCATGCATCAGATTTTGACTACTCGGGTTGCTGCAGTAGTAATGCCCACCAGTTATGCATGCTTTCAATGCCTGTTCTGAGGCGCTCCCTGTTGAGCAAAGTGGTAATATTACGATTTAGCAGTATTTTTTTCTTTTGCTACTAGCTCATCGCTGCTCCTGTTCTTGCAACTGTTTCTGGACATGACGTGGATTCCTGCCTATCTATTGCTTGTGCACAGTGGCTGCTTGCTCACTGTTGGAATTCACTCCATTTTGTCCACTTACCACTAACTTCTGAGCTGAAAAATCTCAGGCTTTGCGCCCTTAACAAGCATGCATGCATCGCAGCCTTCAAACGTATTGGAGGCGTAAATGCTGCTGCGTCTTCAAATGCTCCAGTGTAGGGAGGAGGGGGAGAGAGACCAAAAAGGCATTTAAGGACAAAACTATACCCCCTGTGTGAAGCAGCTGTCCAATTGTGCCAGGGTATATAGGGGGATTATTATTTTTTCTCTTTGGAGGGGACAGATGGAGGGGGTAGGCACCTCATAAATGTCCCCATGGCAAAGGCAATGTGAATGTGAAGGGTAGAAACGAAGGGGAAAATCAGAAGAATATAGAGCTATACCTAGCCTGATATTCCATACCAGGGGGCAGGGGTTATCACAATCTAAAATCAGTCTTAATGCAAATTCAAAACTGATTGTATCTATGAAGGAATTTCAATTCAAGATTGACATAAACTATTTTCTATTGAAGGTCTTTCTCTTGCTTTTGTCTCACTGGGTGAAAATTTCTGTCTTGATTTTCTGTAGTTCTTTTAAGGATATTTCTCTATACTTTGGACTTTGGAATTATCTGAATTCTGAACTCCACTCTTTCAAACTACACCTATGTACATTCACTGATAAAAAGCGCAAGTCTAGAATGTCAGTATTTGTGCCTTTTGTAACTTAGACGAAAGAGGCACGTGAGGAGCATTCTTCAGTTTTTAGATGATGACTATGAAAACTTCTTTTTGTTTCCTGACAATTGCATGTGTGTCTAACTGTCTACACTCTGGTTTGCCGCTAGGTATGCATCAATGGGCATTTTTTTTGTCTTGTCGCGTTTGTTGCCTAGGCAATGTTTTTCCTTCCTTTTTTCCCCCTTCATTCTTTCAGTTTTTTTAGTGAATACTGGACAGCTCTTGGTGGCTTGGCTTCCATACAGGAAAGAGAAGTCTTAAGGCAATGATACTTTGCATAGCCTTTGAGCTCTAGTGCTCTTTTAGTCTCTTACACTACAAACTCACCCATGTGAAGAGCACCAACTCAACCAACTCGATGAATGCACGCAGTAACGGCATGCATGCAATAAAGTCTGTGTTAGTGTTGGAGCATTCTGTCTCCTAAATTCCCTAGTGTCCATTCATGCTTGCAAGAAAGGCAGGCATGCATATGCGTGTCTGTTGTGTTGTGCAAGAACGGTAGGTTGCTTCATTTGATGCCTTTCAATGGCTCATTTACTGTACAGATACTTGTGTGTAAGTGCCCAGCCAATTAGACGTACCTATCTGATCTGCCACTCTCTTATGATATGAGGTTTCAATGCAGTAGTACTGATAGACAGCTGTTGCAAGGTTGATGAATGTACTTATCCTCCCAGGTGGCAGTGATAATAATTAAATGATGGGTTAATTAGAGCACTATTAGTACTACTACTAAGACCATCTCTAATGTTGTGTTTTAGCCGGTTCAAATGAGGAGAGAGAATGTATTGAATCGATTCAATACATTGGAGGGGTCGATTCCAACCAAAAAATACATAGAACCAAACTCTACTTAGGAATCGATTCAAAGCATTAAACAATTCATATGAGCATTAAACAACTACATAGAAGAGAGTGTGTTTGAGAGAGGATATTATTATTTTGTGGTTTTTTAATGTAATGTGGGTCCCAGTTATTAGTAGGAATCGGTTCAATACACTAGAGAAAAACAAGCTCGGTTCCTAAAATGCTTACGTGGCATGACTTTGAATCGACGTCGATTCAATACACTAAAGATGCTCTAAGGGCATATACAATAGTATAGACAACTGCTATTTATAATATTCATCTATATTATCTATAGACAGCACTAAAAACAGTTTTTACAATGAATCGTCTCTATAAACAGCTCATCCATATATAATATGTCATGTTTCTCGTGTTACAGTCGATTACTGCATAAGAGACGGTCTAATTCTTTATGCACCCTCTTTTTCCTCCATATCATCTCATATTCTATATGTCAAGACTTACAGACAGCTGACATCACACTATTGTATATGCGTAGATGTTGAGCTGCTGCTTTTTGGCATTTTGCTCTACGTTCCAATTTCCTGTAGAAGGTCGGTGGTGTCAATGATTTATGAATTGACTCCGAAGGCTTGTGGAGCAACCTTAGTCACCACCTTTCCCCTTCTTTTGATAAAGTGATGGGGTGTGTATCCCCTAATTGCTGGCCTATCATGTGCTTCTTTGTTCTTGTTTAAGATATCCACATTATATATCTCCTGTTAGTTTCAGAACAACGGTTTAACATGTGTAGGAATATTTCCAGACCTCCCTGTTTTTCTGCCACAGTTAACCATACATTTTCCAAACAAAAAATAAATAAATTGATCGATTCAGTAGATAAAGTCCATCAGTACATTTTCTCTTTGATTAATTTATCTGGGTGTAATTATTGTATGTGTAACATATACAACTACCAAATCTCAAGTTAGTCGTGAGTGTTAAGAATTGCAAGGATATATACATACATAGTGATGCTTTAATTCATCAACTATAATCTCTTTATAAAACCGTTTTATAGATCACACAGAAAGAAGGGTAGAGATGGACTACTCGAACTAATACTCTGGCAGCTCCATAAATTTCCATACATTGAGTGCTATCAGTTGATTCTTGTAATGATTTGCATACTAGAGGTATACCATCCTGGAATCTGACCGAAACTATTCTCTTTGTTTAGACTAAACTGAAATTATCCTCTCTTTTTTAGACTACAACTGAAACTATTCTGCTAGGTCAGGATTGTACTACTGTCTTGGAGCTATCTGTTCAGTTCCTTCTTATCATTGTTATACTTCATCACGCGCTTTAGCTATTCCTAGGTAATCAAGAAACGGCAAAATAAACTGCAAAATAAAGCGATCTCGTGCTAATCAGCTTGATTGAGTTCTTCACAAATACGATGTTGAAATGCGTGAGCTGGGAACAATCTCGAGTAGAGTCGAATGTTGCAGCAAAGATGAGAGGACTGAACTTATGTAGCAGCATAACAAAACGAAATGACAACACATAAACATTGTAGTGCATCTGCAGTGTCAAAATGAGCAGTTCTTCTCAACAGTATGCCACAACATCCGAAATGTTTTAAGTAGCAATAGCAAACTTATTCCATGATGGGATACATATCATGCTAGCTTACAAGTAGGCTCCTACTTCACGTGCCTGAGCATCATGGCAACAGAGAACATGCTTTTGTGTCTCGTCAACTACACTCTACAACCAAAACAAAAGTACGTGGAAATGATGATTTTACACATGGATTTGATGGATGATGGCAAAATCTCTTTAACCTGTCACTCAACATATTATTTTACTTTTGAATACTAGATATATAACACTAAAAATTTGTAAGTAGCTCAGGAGGGATAGACGGAAAAAGAAGGCAAGGGTGGGGAGCAAGAGGGAAGATGTTAAGCTGAAGGAGATGAAAATAGAGGACAAAGAATATGAAAAGAAGCATAGCGAAGTTGGGTCTTACAAGGTCAAGAAAAGGTCTTGCAAGGTCAAGAAGGTTCGATCTTGTAAAACCCCAAACAACACAGTGCAGAGAATATGAAGAAAGATGAGAACGGTGGTTACAATGAAAAGCTCAATCAGAATAACACCGTACTATCATTATGGATGAACTATTGCTACGGATGCTCCCAGAGGCCAGGATGTAGGCATTCCGAAGTCTTCATGGAAGTTGAACTCCTGCCCGCAAGGCTCGGCTGTCGCATAGCTCCTCCTCTCCATCTGATAAAGACAAGATCAACGAGAGAATGGTATTGTAAGTGCAAGGGCAAGCACATAGAGAGGACGAGAGGACACCACCCTTTCTAATGGAAACTTCTTGTGCTTACCACAATGGCGCAGAGCTGCTTCATGTCTTCCATTCGACTTTACATTAGAGAAAATTGCAGGAGGGTGACATGCATCAGACTTAGCAAACGTACACACAAACTGCAAGAAAGTGGTCTCTGCTTAGGAGAAAGGGATTGCAAGAGTACACAAACCAAAGTATACAGCAGCAAGGAGGAAAGCCCGGCTTCTCTCGAGTGATATGATATCCTTTTTGTGTGTGTTTGTGGTGTAGTGGTGGATAAAAAGGCTCAAGGGAGAGAGAGGGCTGGGTGACGGGACATGGAGACTGGAGTGTGTATATATGCAGAAGCTGCAGCAGATGGAGATTTGGAGTCAGGAAATCTTTGGGGTAAGAGAACTGCAGGCCACCTAAATCCGCATAAGAATGACAACGCTGCTGTGTAACAACAGTACTCCAGCTCTACTCTTCACTAGTCCTCGGAAGTCGTGCAGTATGATACTGATACTACCGCTCTAGTATCACTGTAAGAGAACAGCAGGCCACAAGCATAGACTAATACGCTTCATCCTGATCAGGTCGCGTCTATCGCTAGATCACACGATCCATCACATGACATGGACTGATGGACACGCAAATGCTCTACCCGGACCGATTAATAAAGGAATAATTAATTCTGTGCCAAGTAAAGATGTGGATTTAATAATTTGTCACTGTATATATAGATGATATTTGGATCCTAAGACAACATGTCATCCACGTATAAGTGATAAATTATAAATTACAGATCTTTAACAGTAGCAAATAATCAGATCTCCCATTAAAAAACTGCAAAACCAACCAGAAAAAAACATTTTTTTAGTAGCAACAGCCAGGGAAAACCCTACCGGAGCAAAAAAAAAAATCGGAGGTCACCGATAGACCCGGTTACCGCTGGTAACCGGGTTTTTCGGAATTTTTTCGGTCGAAATTTTCAAATCCCAGTTTGAATCTCCGCGTTTTTTCAGCCGAAATTCGCCGAAATTTCGGTAAAATAGGTTCTTGTCAGCAGCAAGCAAAGGTTTATCAAAATAAAAGAAACCTAATCTCTACTGCTCAAGCATCCATTCATAATGTCAAACAGGCCAGTTATTACAATCAATAAACAAAATAACTAACTAACAACCTCTGGGCTCCAGCTCCCATCAAGCAAGTTTATTACATAACAAGCAAAAAGCACATGAAGCTACTGCGGCGGTCCAACTCATCGCTACATGATCCACCATCGCTCAAATCAATAACGACTCCTCCAAAGATCCGGCTCCCATATGATCCAATTTGCCGCTCAACGCACTTCTGAGTGTAATATCAAGCAAAAAAAAAAGACAAGGTGAAGTAAGAAGCTTAAGAAATGGACAAGTGCTAAACTATAGTAATTGCAAGCAGAATTTACTCTCAAGTCATAGCAGAAATAGCTTTATTTACTAACGCCTGCTCCATGAAAAAGGCTTGTAGGTCTAGCTTGTTTGTTTAACTATTAATTAGTGCCATCTCATAAACAAAAGTATTAACTAGTTTCAGGTTGGAGATTGCAGTGAAGAAACTCTAAGAAGACCAATCATGTCCAATTTACATTTAACTTGAAAAAAGTTTCACACAAAGAGAATGGATGAGAATGATATGCAACTCTTCGCTTAAAGAAAAAGAGGAGTAATTCTTTTTTAGAATCATACGTATGAAGCTAAATTTAAAGAACATGTTCATATTATTATGTATCAGAGACTTTGATACATAATAACATGAACCTATTCTTTAAATTTAGCTTCATACTTATGATTCTAAAAAAGAATTACTCACACAACTAGACAATGCTGAATTACTCACACGGCTGTAATGGTCTCATTTCCATACTTCCGCAAATCATAAAGTCTAATCGTCGGGCTTAACAAGAGATGTAAAGATGCATACATGCATTGATCAGCTGCCCAAGCCTTTAATATGTCTAACAAGTGAAGAGCTTTCTTAATTTACAGCTGCATTTCTACCTTCTCTGATTTAATATGTCTAACCCCCTTTGTACAAATAAGAAGTCACTTTCTTCCAATAGAAAATCCATTCCACATCTTTCTTGTCTATTCATTATATATTGACTATTGGGAATAAATAACTGATACTTTTGACAGCTATTTAGCTAAATCAATTGTTGTAAGAATTCGATTCTCCATTGAAACATCCTAATTGTGCAAGAGATGGATTTGGGGAAAGCTGGCAAGCCAAAGGAGCTTAGTAGTAAGATGTAGAAAGAACATTTAAATTAAGCTTAGCTAGCAGGGTCGAAATAAATAATTAATGGTGTGATAGCATACCTAATGGCTAGTACAGGCTGGAGAGGTCCTTCTTCTTAGCAACCCTCGATAGACGAGAACCATGTCTGCGTCCTGTGTTGCATGTGTGAAGTGATCCTCTTCAGTAAATCAAAGTGGCAGGTTAACAGCTTCAAATGTGAAACAGGAGTTCATTAGTATTTTGTTGAACTTAGTTTGAAAGACTCACAAAAGTAACACAAATACCTTGAGACTCAGTTGCTTGGACATATTTTTGTCCTCCTCTTTCTGCTCCCTTGCCATCTGACCCGTCGTCGTTTTCATCGTTACCACCATCATCTTCAGGAGAACTGATATCTTGAGACTCAGCATAATCAAGGCTATTGGGAGGAGTATCCGTGTCTTCATCACTTCCCACAATATCCTCCTCTTCGTCCACCATCGCCTTCTTTCGTTTCTTCTTCTTTTCCTTCCTTGCACAATTAGGATGTTTCCTCTTTGAAGCCCACAAGTTGATGGGCTTGTCGAGAATGGCATCACTTGATTTTTCATTCACCGCCTTAGAGGGTTTGGGGGGAACAACTCCTTCATCCACAGTAGGCTCGTACTCACTAATGGATTTACTTAACCAATCTATGATTGGGTTTTCGCTATCAAAGAGTGTGGTCTCCATCAATATTCCAAAAGCATCTACCTCTGTCTCTTGCCTGTCCTCCTCCATTTGTTGGAGACGAAGCTTCAAATTGTAGTGGACATAGACTAATTTGTGTAGCTTGGCATAACTGAGACGGTTTCTCACTTTCGTATGAATCAACGCAAACGTGCTCCAATTACGCTCGCACCCACTTGAAGACACACATTGCGACACAACCCACAATGCATATTTTTGCAAAACTTTCACATCTCCTCCATAAGTCCTCCACCATGTAGCTGCAACAAATAGCATATTTGTAGTTTAGAATCATTGAAGCATAGTACAAGTAATGCGGATTAGTGCTCACTTACTTGAAGTCATGAGTGTTGCTGCAATCCGTGCAGTACCACCATCGAACATCCCTCTATGAGCACGAAACATCTCAAATTCAGCAAGTGCCTCAACTGCTTCTTCCGGGGAGTCGGCAATCCTCTCTACTGTCAACGTGAGTTCCTTCATATATGTTGAGTTGTCACTAAATCCATATTTGTAGTTGCTCTCAGGATCGAGAAGATAGGCTGCATCAATCTATGAAATCAGCAAGCATACTTTGTAAATATAAAACTTCATGATAAAGGAAGGAGTGTATGACATGTTACCTGCAAACATGAGTGTGTTCTTGCAAAGATAATGGGTCCTTCTCTTGATCATAGCAAAGAACCTATTCAAATATCCTAGACTCTCCCCAAATAGAGCTTCCAACTCACACATAGCGTTCCTCATGGTTGGCATAAAACCAGATATTGTTCCTTTCTTTTGTTGATCGGCGAATCGCAACACACCATAGAGTGGCTTCACCGCATCTATCACCCACTTGACCTCATTCCACCAAGTCCTACTTGTTAGACAGTCGCTTGCGTAGTCATAGTCTAGATCGTCAACCCATTCACTGTTCTTCCACTCCTCCGACACAACCCATTGCTGGAACTTGTCTTTCCTGTCCCAGAAACTCTCCAAGAAGATGAATACAGTCCCAAACCTCGTGGCATTGGGTCGGACCAACTCTCCACCGATCTTCGCTTTTATCTCCGCATGCAACCTACCATGATTGTAGAAGAATCTACAAATCCTCTTGGCACTAAGGACCACTTTGTCAATTTCATTGAAACGACAAATATCCTTGATCATAAGGTTCACGGTGTGGGCAGCACATGGCTGCCACACAATGTGGGGTTACTCCTTCGTGATACGCAAGCAGGCTTTTTTGTAGTTTGAATCATTGTCTGTGATAATCTAGACAACCGACTCATGGCCAATCTCATCTACAATCACCTCTTTGATCCCATCATACAAAAAATCAACATTTTGAATTTGACTAGTTGCATTGATAGACTTGTGGAAGAACATTTGCCCATTGTAGTAAACCATAAAGTTGATGATGCTCATTGAGGTAGGTCCGGTCCAAGAATCGCACATGATAGTAACACCAAATTTGCCCCAATCTTTTTTGAATTGCTCCACATACTTTTGTAGGTCATCAAAGTTGCCTTCTAGGTAGGATCCATCAATTTCAGACCCTTTAGGGATGTGAGCGTCTTTACTGAGCTGCTGAGTTAACTTCATTGCACCTCTGAAGTACGGACAATCGGCTTTCTTTCCCAGAATGTCATTGACATGAAACCACTTTGCTCAAGCTTTGCCAATGTCCTCGTGAGCTATCTTGCTGAACAATGTGTCCACACGAGCCTGTGTGCTTGTTCTACTACGTGACACATCTGCATCATAGACTCTACCGGTAGCCTCTGCTTTGTGAAACATCATACCAATTCGACCACTATTTAAAGACAACTAGCAAAGACCATCGCCATTGCCACTACCACTTGCACTACCATGATCGACTGTGCCACTCCTCCCCTCCAGTCCCTGGCGAAAGTGTAGATCCCTCATTGAAGCAGCCAATGCCCTTCGCAAGTCGTCATCATCATCATCATCAACTTGTGTGCGCTGGTCCACCCCATCCATAAGCTCATCCTCGATTCTGAGTTTACGCTCCTTTGCATCTCTTCTCTTTTGTTTGCCTTTCCTTATGGCTATCCTCATTGCATCTCGAACATCTGGCGGCACAACATTGCATGAGATCACATTCCCTGATATGCCTCCTAGGTGCTCCCTCAGCCGAGTCGCACCTCCACCTTTCTTTGTCCAATAGCAGTATCTACACTTGAACCCACCACCAACTCTCAGGCCATGATTCCAGACATTATCAATGTTTCCATCATCTACAATTCCTGCAATAAAAAACTACCATTAGGTTCTAGCAAAAGAACATGGACTCCACACATAACAAATCCTAACCGATCACTCTAGTAGTTTGTACTACTTAGTCTTTTATGTACTGTGATTAAATAAATACAGAAAGACAAATTTTAAACAAGAATGATCTATGAACACTACTCTATTTCCTACATAAATAATATGCTTCTTGTAACATTATTTGTACAAGAGCTTTTAACCGTCAATTACCAAATTTGAACAAGGGCTTTGAACCAACAATACTAAAAGACATTATCCCGATTGTAAAAAAAGGAAGATAATTGCAGTGGCATGATCAAAATAGAGCAAAGAATTGCAATAAGAAGTTATCATAGTAATAGATCTAACATATCTCCTATGTAGCAATGACTGTTGCAAAATATGTGTTGTTTACAAACTTTTCAAGATATGGACTTAACCATTCATCATGTTAATCCCACAAATGTCACAAGCTCCCTCACATGATGAAGGACAACCAAAAAATTCCACTCGATCATTAAGGAGGAACCCATCAACTTGCATTCACTCCTACTGCTCATTGAGAATTAACCAAGCACCGAAGGAAAAATGTCACAATTCAATCATGATTAACAACTACACAAACATAATTTCATCATAACAAAATCGATCAATAGAAGTTTCAATACTCGATTTACCTAAGTCATTTGTCGCTCACGGTAGTGTTAGTTTTGGCACCCCATCGATGCCACCCCCGCCACCATCCCTCGAGACTAGCGATCGGGTTGCTACATGACCGTCCATGCCCCTAGCGACTGGAGAAGAGAGGAGCCCCGTCAAAGAAGAGGGACTAGAGAGAGGAGCCATGGATCACAGATGGAGCCATGGAGGACACCTCACGGAGGCCGGACTCACCTCACGGAGTAGAGGCGTCGTCGAAGCCGCCGCAGCCGAAGCACCTCACGTCCTCGCCTCAGGCCC
This sequence comes from Phyllostachys edulis, assembly GCA_036346405.1. Taxonomy (NCBI): domain Eukaryota; kingdom Viridiplantae; phylum Streptophyta; class Magnoliopsida; order Poales; family Poaceae; genus Phyllostachys; species Phyllostachys edulis. The sequence goes on along the minus strand of CM070549.1, from coordinate 57,294,754 downwards.
TCGCTGGTCGCGTACTCGCGTCAGGAGCCTCGATTCACCTCATAGAGTGGAGGTGCCGCCGAAGTCGCCGCTGCCAAAGCCGCTCCCGTCCTCGCCTCGGGAGCGCTGGGCGAATCGCCTCAAGACGCGCCATTGAGAATTAGGGCGAAGCGATCAAGGGGAACGAAGAAGAGATGCGCCGCTACGGTGGGCCGCTATGAATTCAAAAAGGCCAAATTTTTGCTCGGCACAAGATTTTATCGGGCCCACCTAAGACAACCGAATTTCGAGCTATCTGCCAAATTTCATGCATAATTTTTCCATGGCAAAGAAGATTGGTTGTTGCCTTGTTAGGGCATGAAACCAGGCAGCCAGCAAGGTCAACCAAGGGACCATATGTCATCCACACATAAGTAGCAAATTGTAAATTACAGATCTTTGACAGTAGCAAACAATCAGATCTCCCATTAAAAAAAACTGTAAAACCAACTAGAAAAAAACATTTTTTTAGTAGCAGCAGCATTGGTTTTTGCCTTGTTGGGGGCATGAAGCCAGGCAGCCAGCAAGGTCAACTAAGGTGGGCTCTTGGAGCCCATCCTAACCGGCGTTTGCTCCTAGAAGGCCGAGACGGTCACTACAGTTTGCACGCACCGATGCAATTCAACGCGAGCGCCCCACCACCAACCAACGCGTAGTTTATGCGGCGCGTGCGCGTACTACACTCCAGTCCATGCACAAGCGAGTGGAAATGCATGTGAAGCCCTATGCGGTTTTGGGGATTCCAACAAAATATTTCGTGGGAATAGCGCTTGGATCCTCTCATTTACAACGCAAAGCCCCTTATTTCCGTTGTGGACTGACTGGACTCGACTCGACTCGACTCGACTGGGATGGAATGGATGGCAGCATGCATGAGGTGACATTTTCACACTGGTAATTAGTTTCTCATCGAATTCAAAACAATCAGCGCTAGGAGTATTTTCCCAAAAATTCCAGCCTTACGGGAGCACAAGGTGGATGTGACCGCGTTAGTATAGCTAGCCGAATTCTCCATGTAATTGTGCGGGTAGATGCTATTGTTAGAAAGTTTGAGACTAGAGTTTTGGCTATTTATAACTATGCAGCTTATTCATTAATTGAAAGAGTACATATATACATTGTTACATGGGCCTCATGGGCTAAGAGAGAGAGAAAATATAGAGAATATACAATACTCTTAACACCTTCCTTCAAACTCAAGGTGAATCAGGAGGATCTGATGCACTGAGTTTGAGTAGATGAAGTCGATGATATTCTCGAGTATGAGCTTTAGTGAAGAAATTTGCGACTTGAAACTCTGAGGGAACATACTTGAGGGCGATGGTCGACTGCTAACAATGAGATCGTATGAAGGATGCATCAACACCAATATGCTTTGTCAACTCATGCTTGATTGGATCACCAGCAATCTGAATGACACTTGTATTGTCACAAAAGATAGGTGTAGGATTGTCACAATGGACACCGAGATCAATCAAGAGCCATCGAAGCCAAATGATCTCTAAGGTGGTAGCGCAAGAGCTCGAAGCTCAGCCTCTACACTAGAGCGTGACACCGCAGCCTACTTCTTGGATTTCCAGGCAATGAGTGAAGTACCAAGAGAGATACAGTAGCTAGTGATAGATCGATGATCAGTAGGATCACTCGTCCAAGTAGAGTCAGAGTAATCGTGGAGCTGAAGCTGACTCGAACTGACATAGAACAAACATTTGGATGCAGTCCCCCTCAAGTATCTCAGCACACGAAGAACATGATCATAGTGGACTGAGGTGGGAGCACTGACAAACTGGTTGAGCTCATGAACAGCATGAGCAATGTCTGGTCTGATGATAGTGAGATAAACAAGGCTCCCAACGAGCTGATGATAGCGAGAAAGATCTGTCAGTGGTACACCATCTGTAAGTTGAAGCTGTAGATTGAGCTCCATGGGTGTGGCAGCAGTGCGTGTATCAGTCATACCAGAGTGAGTAAGCAGATCCTGAACATAGCAATGCTGAGAGAGATAGTAGCCATCACTATCAAAATGAACCTCAATCCCCAGAAAATAGCTCAAGGATCCCAAATCGGACATCATAAATTGTTTACTCAATTTTCTCTTCACAAAAGTCAAATAATCCATGTCGTCTCCTGTGATCAGCATATCATCTACATATAGCAGAAGTAAAGTACGACCCCGCTGAGAAGTGTGAATAAACAAGGTAGGGTCATGCTCACTTGGAGTGAAACCAGTAGCTCGAATCGCGAAATTGAAACGCTTATACCAAACACGAGGAGCCTGCTTGAGACCACATAGAGCACGCCTAAGGTGACAAACATAGCTTGTAGGAGTCTCAACACCTGGGGGTGGCTACATATAGACATCCTCATGTATATCACCACAAAGAAAAGCATTCTTGACATCCATTTGAGATACAGTCCATGTGCGTACCACTACAACAACAATAAGAGTACGGACTGTAGTCATATGAGCAACTAGAGAAAAAATCTCATCATAATCTCGACCATAAGCCTGCTGAAAACCTCTTGCAACAAGACGAGTCTTGTATCGCTCTTCTGAACCATCTGACTTGTTCTTTACTTTGTACACCCACTTGCAAGTTATAGGAATAGCTCTAGATGGTAGCAGAACAAGATGCCAAGTGCCTGTACACTCTAATGTTGTGAGCTCCTTTGTCATAGCCAATTGCCACTCAGGTATACTGGCAGCCTCCTGATAGGTACTCGGCTCAGCTACTGTACCTGCACGAGAAAACCCCATCTCTCTGGTGCATGAATACAAGAACGATCACGTAGGGCATACCGTGATGTAGTAGAACGATCGTCAGAGTCGGTGCTACTGGCCAGAGGGTCAAGTGGAGGAGAGGCTGACTGAGGATCAGAAGGAACTCTTTGTCAGAGACTATAGTGAAAGGGAAAGTGGAAGTGTCAGAAACTGGTAGAGCTGGTGGAGGAGACACACTAGAATGTGAAACTAATGGAGAAGGTATATCTAGATAAGACAAGTTTGGTGAAGGAATCAGAAGTAGACACAAAAAGGAGGTGGAATCCGTGGATAGAGTGGGATGTGTAGAAGGATGATAAAAAGAAAGGTTTATCCTCATCAAAGATCACATCACAAGAGATGCGAATGCGACGTGCTAAGGGATCATAGCAATGATAGCCCTTATGCTCAGTACTATAATCCAGGAAGACACACTCAATCGATTGAGCGATCAGCTTTATACGCTCACAAAGTGCTAGAACGACATAGCAGACACAACCAAAGACACAAAGATGAGCATAACAAGAAGGTGCACTATACAGGAACTCACTAGGACACTTGCATTGAAGCTTGAAAGAGGGCTGATGGTTGATGAGATCGACCGCCGTAGAGACCGCTCCCCCCAGAAGTGAGAGGGAACAAAGGAGGAGATGAGAAGAGTACAGGCAGTCTCAATGATGTGACAATGCTTGCACTCAGCAAAAACATTCTGAGCATGAACACCAGGACACGAGAGCTGAGGAAGAGTGCCCTCAAAAGAAGGGAACTGACGAAAGACTGATGAAAGATACTCTCCCCCAGAGTTAGAACGAAAAACACGAATGAAAGAATAAAACTGTGTATGAACCATCTTAGCAAAAGACTAATAAATGAAAATCAACTGAGGGTGATGTTTCATAAAATAGATCTAAGTATATCGAGAGTGATAATCAACAAATATGACATAATAACTATGGCCACCCTTCAAAGCAAAAGGAGATGGACCCCATACATCTGAATGTACCAAATCAAAAGGACAAGAAGACTGAGAGGTACTACTAGAATATGGAAGTTGTAGCTATTTCCCCAGCTTACTCAAACGAATAGGCTCAAACTTTGACTGAAGCCCCATCACAAACTGATACATGAGCGTCTGTTGAGCATACTCCTCTTTGGCAATACAAGACTGGCAAGCAGTAGTAGCTTTCGGTGTCATAGACTGTAGAGGGCCAATGATATGAGTGAAAGCACTGTAATATTCCTCTACTGACTAATCATGTTGCTGCTGAATACTATGAAGGTTCTTGAGCAATGTGAAGCGAAGAACACCACTGGAATGAACATATCTCTTCTCAAAGTATGTCCACATCTGCTTGGTTGAATTATGATACTCGAGACTCATCCTCAGGGAAACATCAACACTCAGGACAAGGCCAGTCATGACACGATTGTCCTTTTTCTGCCAAGCCTTTATTGCCTCCGTATCAACCTTCTTCGGATCAGGAGGATCGTCGATCAAATGAGATGCCAAACCATAACCCCTCAGAGTAGTCTTCACTGAGAAGGCCCATGCTCAATAGTTCAAACCATCGAGCTTGATGTCCGTGAACAAGAGAGATGAACTACCCCAAACATTGAGTCCAACTTGGCCATCTTGATGGACCATAATCACCAATCAGTAGCACAACTGATCACAGTCACCACAATCATCAAGAAGTAGCAGCACAACAGACCACAATAACAGAAAGACAACAGTAGTAGCATTTGACATGAGTAAGAGTAATGCAGAGCAGCAGAGCAGTGATACCACAGAGGATGAGCAGAGGAGGCAGTCGATGAGTGATGACGACAAGCTCCAGATGACAAGCTCAGAGAGTTGATGACGAGCTCCGGCAGCCTCCAAGCAGAGGAGGGTCGTCGTGGTCGTCTCCAGGCGACAAGCTCCAAACAGGAGGGTCACCGTGGAGCAAGGAGAGCATCAGGTCAGCAGAGTAGGAGAGCAAGGTCCCCGGCGGCGCAGATCCAATGATCTAGAGCTCCCTCTACAGTGCAAATTCAGAGAGATGGTGAACTCCAGGTGACAAGCTTAGAGGCAGATCAGATCCGGAGAGGCGGTGGGCGATGAGGCCCGAGCGACGATCTGGAGCTCCAACGGCGCAAATCCAGAGAGTTGGTGGCCTCCAAGCGACAAGCTTCGAGGCAAATCCAGAGATCCGGAGGTTTAAGCGAGGATTTGAAGCTCCGGCGATGCAGATCGGCCTCTAGGTGACGAGCTTCGAGCTCAGCCTTAGGCGACATGGCAAAGGGCTCTAGGCGACAAGGACACGTCAGGCAACGAAGCAGACCACTCAGGTGAGAAGCTGCTCTCGAGGTGAGGTGGTGTCAGGGTCGCCGACCCGCGGTGGAGGAGGGGCAATGACAACGGCATCTACTCAAGGAAATAGGATTAAGGTTGGACATAGCTCTGATACCATGTTAGAAAGTTTGAGCCTAGGGTTTTGGCTATTCACAACTGTATAACTTATTCATTAATTGAGAGAGAGTATATATAGATGTTGTTATATGAGCCTCATGGGATACATGGGCCACATGGGCCGAGAGAGAGAATGTAGAGAATATACAACACTCTTAACAGCTATAATACATACTATAATACATATGTTTATATATAAACATAGAGTTATATTCATTATATAACTCTTATGGCTACGATGGAAATATAATTGTATTCCTTGTACAGTGGTAACAACTACCATATTTATATCTGATTAATCTATACCGCTATAAACTGGATACACCAAAATCGATTTGTGTAGAGCTTTATCTTTTTCTCTGGATTAACGCAATAATTTATAGCCCTTGAGAGCGAATGCGGCGGAGATTTCTTCACACTCGGAATGGGGTCATAAATTTTGTGAAACTGAGGTTTCTTGGAGAAATTCCGAAAAATGTTTTGTTTTGCTAAAACTTTTGAGAAATTTATGCATTTCAAATGGTCATCAAGGCTTAATTGAAATATGTATAGAACAACTATACGTTTTTTTTTTACTTTTTTGCAAAAAACATATTACATTTAAATTTATCATTTTTAAATTTAAACGTAGTACAGCTTGACACAAGGCCCTAAGAGTTAAAAATAACACAAGTACCACGACCTCTATACAGAGGTGCAAATCTAGTCCCCGATTTAGCAACTCACATATGGTGCTTTGATTTGCCATCTCATCTGACCGCACATACATAACCTCCCATTTGGAGCAATGGAAACCCTAGTAATTCATACACGTAAGTCACCGAAACCCAACCCAACCCCAACCATGATCAGACCTTCAACGCTGGTCCAGCCCTTTTATTTCTCAGTTGGTATGCGCGCGCGCACACAATTGCATTGCCTTCTCTTCCATCCACCATCTCTCTCTCCTCTCCCCTTACAAGTGCTTGGAAAGCTCACACGTTAGACAGAGACTACTAGACCACCACCAGCTATAGCACATCGATCTCTTGGAAAGTCTAAGATCAAATCCCCTTTAAGGCCTTGTTTGGGAACCTATATCGGTAGGGATCCTCGTCAATCCTCGATTGAAAACCCAGGAAATTTCCCCGATTTAACGATCGCTTGGTGATGAAGGGACGTCGATTCCCCGACGCATTCCCTGTCGTTTCCACGGGAAAGAAAACCACGAGCGCTCACACAGGAATTTATACTCCTCCGAGTCATCCCGCATCGTGAACGCCTCCCTCCCTCCGCATCGGTGCCACCGTGCACCTCCCTCCCTCCACATCAGCCATGGCCCCACCTCTCTCCTTCAGATCACAGCCACAAGGCCTCCCTCCGCCGCTTCTTCCGCCGCCTCCCGACTGGCACCACCTACTGCAAGGCGGCGTAGCAAAGACGACCAGTAGAGATCATCGCCAACCACTGTGGAAACCGACGACGCCTCCCACGCCTCCTTCACCGACCAGAGGCTCATCGGCGATGTCGCCAAGAACCAGTCGCCATGAACCCCATCAACACCGTCTTCGGTGAGCAACCTCTCATGCCCTCCTCCCCACCCTAGATCTCTTCTCCGTCCTGCTTTATTCTTGTTGCTTTATATGCGTTAGATTTGTCGATCTGAGGCTCTATCATGTATGGTGTTGTGATCTAGCTTAGTCTAGTTTCTCAGATCTACTGGGTTTCGTACTTAGGATACAACGTTTTGAGATTGTGTTGATGTGGTTACCTAGATATGTGGATGGTTAATACTTAGGACCTATTTGATCTGTATGCTTAGATGTTGTCGATGATTCTTTTTAATCCATGTAGAAACTTTATGTAGCTTCTAATGCCATCTGGTCATCTATGCTATGATATTGGTTATGTGCTATATCAAATCCTATGAGCTGAGTCTCAGGATCTTATGATTAAGATAGCCAATGGTGTACAAAAGAATTACATTGAAGCATTTTAAAATCTGATGTCTGAACAAGTTTCTATAATCATCTGCCATTGCTCCCCTCTCATCTGTCCTTTCCCTGAGGTAATCACTACCTGTGAGCCTCCCTGTTCTTCTCTCACTATGTAGGCTTGATAAAATAACTACACTGAACTTGTCTCAGTGTCTGCATGCAGTTTCTTTTTTATAATTTGCCTCTTTTCCTCACTTTTCTCATTGTGTTTTCGTCCAATTTTAGATTTTTCCCCAGGTCTAATCATTTTGCCGAGAGTGGAAGGTCTATGTTTTGAAGAAAATTGAGACAACACTGATTTTGTTAAGAAGGTATTCAATTTACCTACAATGTTTTGTTGACTTTGTGAAATCACTATTTTATACTTTCTTGATGTAGCATGATAATGTAAGGATTTCGTTGATTAGTTGTGGAGATATACAAAAATATTTTGTGCATGTATACCACTATCTAATCTCAAATATGTGGGGCTTGAAAGTGTAGTTTTCTAAATTTGACTAGGAACATTAATTAATCAATATTGTCGCTTATATACGATGATGCCGATGTTCATGAAATATACCGGCGGCACCTCGACAAAGGAGAGTATCGAAATAATGTAAATAGTTATAACAAAGATTAGGTCGGGGGTCTTGATGATATTGGGGAGTTCTTTTCAAGTGATTTCGCTAATCAACAAGCATTTGTTGCTTCTGATTAAGGTCGTGGGATCAAGAGAAGGCTTACTCTAGACCCTGATGGTAATCTCCGAATCTATAGCTTGAATAGCTCAGATGGGAGATGGTTTGTTTCCTGGGTTGCAGTGTCTCAACCATGCAATATTCATGCTTTGTGTGGTCCAAATGGAATCACAAGACTCACCTACACCTACATGTTCTTGTCCGTTGTCTCAACCATGCAATATTTATGCACACTAACATTGCCATAGATGCTCTACCATTTATGCACATTGAATCTGTACAATTTTGTCTAATGTTGCTTTCTAATTCGGTAATGGAGTTTCCTACTGATATTTGTCTAGATTTATTTGAATTTGAATCTTTATTAGTAGACCATGTATTTGGCTAATCTAGTTCATGATTGTATTTGAAATGGTAGATTTTATTAGCATATTTTTCTGTTATGATCTTGACCCTACCTTTTTTCATTTCTTCTATATTTGCACCATTTTGTTAGAATTGATTTTTATTGTGTCATCATTTGTTTTCCTCAGGCATACATCCAAAACCTTGAGAGTGGTAGATTGAAACTTACTCGGTTAGAGCAAGAGCTTCAATGCTCACCAAATAGTAGAAGCTTTATATTTCCATGCATGATTTATCGAAGTTTCGGACTATATATGCATAATGCATTAAATGAAATGTTCAGATGTGCAATAATTCAGTTCATGCCTGGAGTTCATGAAGAAATGATCAATTCATTAGTGTAGTACATGTGAAGGAAATGTTCTTCTCCATTGGTGGAGTACCTAGTCAAACCTCTTTATTTCTTTTGTTGTTCAAAATCGACAGATGTGACCAACTTATTTTTCAAGGGTCTCATAGACCAACTTATTCTCATCATATTTGTTGTGCCTATTTGTGCTCTACATCGCATTGTATACCGTTGTTTAATTGGTTGTCCGATAAATAAGATGCATCATAGCATGTTCTCTCGAGTTACACATGAGTGATGATTCTCAACTTGTGAAATTTGGTGTGACCGCTCAATTCAATTGTGGGTGTCAAGGTTGCATTTTAGAACCCCCCAATTTGATTTTCTTCAACTTGTTATGTACTTGCATATCTTTGCCTCTCGTTTGGGCTTCGTTCTCAAATATGTGGGGATGCCAAAATAATCTCAAATATGTTATTTAATAAAACAAGCCATACACATAGTAGTGCCTCTTCCTAACTGTCTTACCATTTCTTACTATTAATATGCTTATTTACTACTAATCTGCATGTATGAGCAAATGGAGACTAGAAAGGAGCTCATTAGAAAATTTATGCTTGAGGAAGAAGAGGATGACGATGAGTTGTTTCTTGTCTTGGTTCCTACTTTGCTTTCATGCCTTTATGGCGAAAAAAGACCAGTCCACACATCAACTCTTACCGGCGCTAAAAAAAGTTAAGGAGATCTTAGAAGGTCATGAGAGTTGGTGTAGGGTTGAGTTTCGGATGGAGCCTGAGATATTCAGGGCTACATCAGATTTCCTTAGAATGGAGGGTTTGATGCATGACACAAGGGGCGTTACCGTCGAGGAGCAGCTAGGGATGTTTATGTATATGATTTCTCATAATGCGAGCAACCAAAAGCTTCAGAAAGCATTCCAACACAGCGGTGAAACAGTTCATAGGAAAATAAAGGAAATCTTCGATATAGTTCCAGCTCTAACTCATAGGTTTGTCAAGCTCCCAAGTTCAAACCCAAGCTCCCAAGTTCAAACCAAACTCACATTAAAATTGTATCAGATCCACGATTTTGGCCTTATTTTCAGGTGAGCCATACACACTAGACGCCTAACTTTTCCCAATATTTTCCTTTATTTAATTTACTATGTTTATGCGTAGAACTGCATTGGTGCTATTGATGGCACACATATCCCCATCACTATTGCTGAAGAAAGCGGCTCCTTATAGGAATAGAAAAGGAACTTTGTCTAAAAATGTGATGCTAGCTTATGACTTTGATCTGAACTTCACATTTATTTCATGTGGATGGGAAGGGTCAGCATCAGATGCAGGAGTCCTTCGATCTGCTATTAGCAAGGGTTTTCGGGTTCCTGAGGGTAAATTCTATCTTGTGGATGGTGGATACGTAAACACACCTTCTTTTCTTGCCCCATATCGAGGAGTCTGATACCATATTGGTGAATTTAGGAGGCGTCGTTCATCTCGAAGATATAATTATGCATACTACAAAGAACTTTTCAATCATCGCCATGCTCTCCTTCGCAACCATATTGAAAGGGCTATTGGTGTCCTAAAGAAGAGATTTCCAATATTGAAAGTTGGTACATTTGATCCCATTGAATCTCGATTAAGATCCCACCGTAGATGTCGTGATTTCACAACATCATTAGAGGTCAAAATGGTCAGGAGGGGTGGTTGGATCACCAACCTGCCTACATTCAACCAGATGATTGTGTTGATGTACCAGAGGGTGAAAATAATTACCAAAATGATATTGAGTCAAATGCTACAAGTTCTCTTAGAGATCAAATTGCAATGCAAATGTGGGCTGACTACAATCATTAGTTGGACATGACCTCTCACAAAGTAGTATTAGTATTTTGTGCCCTTGACATTTAAATTATATGATGTGTAATAAGTATTACACTTCATTTATGTGACTTGTTTTCATATTATGTGGTTGTTTCTCTTAAATATATTGTTGCACTCTTGTACCATTTGTTCATTTCAATATGTTGTGGTTAGTGTAGCCATGGCTAAAGAAGGATCAAGGGCCTTATAGAATTTCTCACATGAGAAAGCTCTCTCTGATACACTACATGACCATAACCACCCAAAGTTCAGAGGACAAAATCCTAGAGTGGTAGTATCAGTATCATAGTGCACGACTTCCGAGGATTCGTGAAGAGTATAGAGCTGGAGTACTGTTGTTACACAGCAGCGGTACGTAACATTACCAAAGAAGTGTTGTCATTCTTATGCGGATTTAGGTTTATGCCTATGCCACTGTTTTTTTTTCTAATTCGGTCCATGTCACCGATGCGTAAAATTTGTTCGAAAAATACCACTGTCGTTATCCTCCGATAAGCTCGAGCTCTTACGGCGTCAAGTCAAAGTGTTTGACTAGGAAAAATGACCAATAGTACCCTTTCAACAATTATGAAAATTCCACTCGAATCTTAGAGATATTGAGAAATGTCATTCTAGCTATATGTGAAACTTGGCGCCCAGAAGGAAAGCTTTTGGAGAGAATATTTGGCACCAAAAAATTTGGCCATGACTAAGCCTGAACAGAATGAAGGAGGGAGTTAGGGTCATGGTGTCGATCTTCGACGCCGCGTCAAGACCATTGTCTTGGCCGTCGCCGTGTTGCTTTCGCGGTGCACGCCGCTACCAATGTTTCCATTGACACTACTACAGAAAGGGTCATCACAGACGGTTCTAAACCGTCATCACAGACGGTTTCTGAACCGTCTGATTTTATGTGTTTGCGATAACAAGCGGTTATCATAGACGGTTTGTGAGCCGTCTGTGATAAGTCATAACACAGACAGTTTTTGGTATAAACCGTCTATGAAAACCAAGTATCACAGACGGTTATATGTACGAACCGTGTGATTGCATACATATCACAGATGGTTAGTAACAAGAACTGTCTATGTTATCATAAATATCACAGACGGTTGTTGTTGTAGCCTTCTGTGATATCAGACATATCACAGACGGTTTTGAGTAGTAGTCGTCTGTCATATGTATCCAATCACAGACGATTGGTAAAAATAGCCGGCTGTGATATCCGATATATCACAGATGGTTGTTGGTGGTAGCCGTCTGTGATTGGATACATATCACAGACGGTTAGTATAAATAACCGTCTGTGATATCCTAAATAGCACATGCGGTTGTAGGTGGTAGCCGTCTGTGATAGTATGCATTCACAGACGGTTTATACCACAAAACCGTCTGTGATAGTTCATTCTATACCTAAATATTTTTTTGTTTTTCGGCTAGCCTCAGGTAATACTAGCCATGCCCTCTGAAAACAAGCATGCAGAAAATAGATAAAGCACAATTGATTTGACATAGAACAACTCAAAGTGATTTAAAACTCAATATCAATTACAAAATAATGTTCATGTATTGTCGCTAGAGTTACAATTGAATTACAACTCAAAGAGAATTACAATAAATCGGTGTCGCCGGGGTGAAACTCTCCATTTTGGTCAATGATCTCCCCCGTGATGGAGATGGCGAGCTGTCCTCGAATGTCCAAGAGTTTGTCCAGATCGAAGGCACTTGCTTCGATTGTCATGCCTTGTCGCTAGGAGTAAAGTAGCAAGCATATATATTTAAATTTATAATTAGGAAATAATTATTGTAAGATTGACGGACAAACCTCTGGATCCTTCGTCTTAGCACTCATGACTTCCTGCATATGACGACAAACGTAGAATGCACATATGTTGCCTTGTACTTGCTGGTGGCACTACAAAAATAGAATTACATATATAGGTATAGTCAGTTCAAGAGGCCAAATTACGAAGTGTGATATAGGATTATTGTGCGGTAGCGGTACCGTAAATCGCGGCCTCGTATCGCGTAGCAGACGCCTCATTTTATATCCTCTCAAAGAACGAGGGCGCTGAACGACCTACGTGATTCCAAAAAGTTATCCTCGACCATTTCAAACGAAGAAAGACTACAATAGAGTTACGTATGAAGGAAATAAGCATACATGTCGAGTACTTTTTGCACAAGGGTAAAGTCGTGGTTTTTTCGACTAGGGAATCAAGGTATATTACCTTGTTCTACTTTGGTACAATGACTAAAAGGATCCAGTGTCACCTACTCATATATGTAGCTATAGTCATTAAACCTAAGTCGGTGCTGCGTGTAAAGTACAAATGAAATTTGTATAGCAAGTAGTGAAGCGCTTACCCCTGGCTGTAGGGCACCAGTATGTAGTCCTTGTCACTGTGAGCAAGCAACCCCTTCGTTATGTATTTCTCGACGTAGGATACATCTAGGTTGATGCATTGCTCAGAAATCAACTGTGGGTCGAGGAAACCCACCGGTTCTTGTGATCGTCGGGCTTGTTGCATCATGTATCTACACATAAGCAATGAGTTATGATATTTATCGGTATTGCATGAATGTAGAACTTGATTGTACACACTTACAGTGTCCATCATCGTAGAGGTAAGGCGTTGAGGGCGCTGAGGTTGAATAGATAAAATAAGTCTTCGAAGCCCACAAGGAAGTAGCCCGGCTTGTGGAGGAAATGGTTCTCCGTAGTCAAGCAGAATCCAATAGGCCGGTCTTCCTCGCCTCGTGGATTACGCGATGTACCTGCATGCAAAGTCCCATAAGCCAAACCAACGTGGCGTAACATTGTGTTGGGGACCAATGGCATTCCGAGGGAGAACGTCTCAGGCTTGTGAGACGCCTAAATCTTCTTCGATTTGGCCGATACGGAAGCCTTCTGAAGCGGGGGTTAACGTGGAGTCATCGATGGTTCTGTTGGAGAGGCATGGTCGTGTGGAGATCGCGGCACTACAGGCACATTAATCTTCTTTGATTTAGCCTTAGCGCCTCGCGTGATATACGCCTTGGGGGGGACGACTCGGCACACTTTTCTTGTTTCTTCGGCGTCGTCTCCATGGGAGCTGATACGGAGGCTTTCTGAAGCAGGGGTTGAGGTTGAGTCATCGAGGGTACTGTTGAAGAGGCATGGTCATCGTGTGGAGATTGCGGCACTACAGGGTCAAAGGCGATGTCCCTCTTGAGCCACTAGACATAAGTGTGCAAGGTATCCCCTAGTGTTATGATGCCTTCGTTCAGATGCTTCTCCAACGGGATGACCATAAAATTATCATGTACCATACCCACCTAAACCTTGGCATAACCCTGCGCCAGCTGAGCACCGTGCACCACTATCCCTTCCTGACATAGAAACACCACCCCCGCCCAACCTCAACAGAAATAGACCCAACCAGACTCACTTGGAGCCTGCAGGGTGTGGACTCCTACAAAACGATACACAATTAGCTAAGGCGACCTACAGGCCTATCTTTGGAGCATTCCAGAGATGTACATTACCTGGATGGCATCGATAGGTAATTAGACGTCGCTAAGTTTAGAAAGTACAGGCGTGGACGCGACGCTACTCCGATGTTGAGAGGGACTGGCTCCCAAAATCACGGGGGCTTGCGACTGGTTGATGAGTTCATTTATTTGTTCCTGCAATGATGTTATCTGTCCTTGAAATTGTGCACTAAGCTGTGCGCTAATCTCCTCTTTCAATTGTTTCTCGCGCTCGGCCTTGGATCTCTTCCGACTCCTATACACCTCGGAGTCGTGTGGGAATCCCTGCCTCCAAGGTATGTAAACCCCAAGGTCTCGCGTGCGACCCAGGTGCTCCTTATTTCCCAGGGCCGTGAATAGTATGTCCTTCTCCCTGACTGCTTCGAAGGAGCCTTGGGAAGATTGGGTACTCAATGTTTGCTGCAAGAGACCATCATATCATTTTAGACCCTATGAAGTTATGGACTTAATAACAACTGGGTAATTCGACATATCTTACTAGGCGTTGGGACACTCCCTCGTCTGTCGGGTGTGTGAAAGACATGGCGCTTGATGACGTGGTTGAGGACCTCGCTCTTAACCAGTTTCGGGCGAGCTCGTCAATGATCCCGACAAATGGCGGGGAGACCACCGACCAGATTGTCTCATCATCCTCACTCATCCATTGCGGGATTTTACCTGCGTAACCAGCGGTGCCGAGTCTGTGGGGGTGAGTGTTTTGTGCCTGGATAGCCTTGTGTGCCGCACTTTGCTGCTGAAATTCGGTCGTTGTCTTCATCCGCACAAAGGCGTCCCATGTATCCGATAACACGAAATGATACTTCGTGCAGGACGTCCGATCCTTGTTCACATACTCCGTGACAAGCTTGCTCTTAAAGGTCTTCCACGCTTTTCCATCGCGAGGAACGCCTGCCGTCGCACGAGTCCTTGGACTTCTATTGGGATATCGAACGACGTTGTAATTTCAGTCCACAGCTGCGCTTTCTATACGTCCGTCGGAGACTTCCATCTCTGTTTGGTGATGGGGACCCGTTCCCTTCCAAGTATACCATACGTGGTCTGGAATGTTGCTGCTGCTTTCTTGGGAAGCATAGGGACCCCAGTAGTACTGAGAGCCATGATGGTCATTCGGCCCTCAGGTATTTTCGATATTCCACTGCCATCTCGCTTACGTACCACTTTCCTTGGAGATCCAGACGCATTCGGCGACATCGATGATGGCAGCGAAGACAGTGCGAACGCCATCTCGCTTACTTGCTATCTTTGGAAACTTTTCAGTAAAAGACAGAAGATTTTTTTCTTGATTGATTTTTTTTTTCTAAAACTAGGAATGTAGTGCAACTCAACATAGTTAGCATAAGGTAAGTGACTCAATGACATCACTGTAAGATTAACTCAATGGTACCACTATAAGATTAATAAATCAACAAATCAATACTTCAGTAATCAATGATATTACTGTAAGATCAACAAATCAGTATTGTATCAATAAATGATATAACTGCAAGATCAACAAATCAGTACTTCATCAATCAAGATAAAATGCTCAAAAGATAGAACTTCACAACAAAATAAATCTGCATAATGCTCAGATTTAGGAATATAAACAATAACTGAACAATAATCACAGTGAACCACAGTGAGTCGAAGGTACCAACAGAATGGAGCAAAATGACCAGACAACATCAACATAATGAAACAGACTATTCTGATGAGCATGAATAACATGACATAATATTAGATAATCCAAAGCGATGAGCTCGTACCATCCACAACATTACTAAGCAATATCTCCCAGTGCTAAAGTCAATCAAATCAGCATAATTTGAAACTTCTACTAGCACAATCTAAAGCGTTGAGCTCATGGAGGCATGGACGAAGAGGGAGTCGAGGTCGGGGGAGCGAGGCATCGTCGTGGTCGGGGTGGCGGTGTCGAGATCGGGGGTCGCAAAGGGAGGACGCAGGCGCAGGGATGAAGGTGGTGTAGGGGAGGAGTACGGTGCAGGGACAACGGCGCGGAGAGAGGAGGCTCGGGAGGAACACGGGAAGTAAGGATGCCTGTGCAGGGAGGAGGAGGCGCAGGGATGACGGTGGCGTAGGGGAGGAGGACGGCACGGAGGGAGGAGGCTCGGGAGGAACACAAGAAGTTAGGGCACTAGGGAGGCGGATGGGCGAGTGAGCTCTGAACCCTAGCGGGGCCCTACTTATAAAGGGATATCACAAGCGGTTCTCGCAAAGAACCATCTGTGATATTCTATATCACAAACGGTTCTATTTCAAGACCATCTATGATAAGAGAGCATATCACATACTGTTATATTTGAGAACCGTGTGTGATAAGTATCACAAACGATTCTATTATGGAACCGTCTGTGATGCTCAAAGACGAGCGTGGGATTTTGGACGCTATACGGAGGCTCCTTAGGAACCGTTTGTGCTACATATATCACAGATAGTTTATTCTACTAAACCGCCTGCGATAGTTCCTTCTATAGCTAAAAAATATTTTATTTTTCGGCTAGCCTCAGGAAATGCTAACCATGCCATATGAAAACAAGAAAGCAGATACAATCACAGATGGAATAATTTCTTAATTAGTGAATCAATTACAATAGAGTAATTTCTTAATTAGTGAATCAATTACAATGGAATAATTTATTAATTACATGTCGAGTTTAATTCTTAATTACAATGGAATAATTTTCCAAATAGGTGTTCACCGTGTTTAATTCTACTTAGCTATTTCATTTGAAAAAATAGCCTTTCACGATGATCGACGGGCATATAGCTAGCTTCCTCACTGGGTTCTTCCTCGAGCCTGATGTCATCTCCAAAAGGAGATAACTCGTCAAATTGATTGTGTCAAATTGATTGTACTCTTTCTCATCCACAACATTCTCAACTCTGACAATCCTTCTTTTTTCATGAAGAACTATGTAGCGGTTCTTATTTGTTGGGTCCTTTACATAAAAAAAAAACTTGAACAACTTGCTTAGCGAGTACGAATGGTTCGTCCTTGTATCCGACACATTCGAGGTCCACAGTAGTGACACCGTACTTGTCGACCTTCACACCCTGTGGAAGTTTGACCCAATGACACCGAAACAGGGGGATCTTGAAAAGTACGTAGTCGAGCTCCCAAATTTCCTCGAAGAACCCATAGTAGGAGCTCAACCCAACGGTATTGAATCGCCATGAAACGATCTATGCGACACCATCTTATTCTAAATCAGGCTCTTCCTATCCCGAAATGTCAGATAAAATGTGTACCCATTTATGTCGTATCCTTGCCATGTCACAATTGTAAATTTTGGCCCTTTTGCCAACCATGGCAGCATATCATCACTTGATGATCTCTCAGTGAATCGCACCTTTAACAATTCGTTGAACCGACGGTTGTGCTCTCTCGTGATCCAAAACTCCGACCGGCTTGGATTATGTTGGTGTACCATGTCTTTATGGTCGTCGATATACGGGGACACTTGCGTCATGTGTTGCAAGACCATGAAATGGGCTTGAACGTACGTATTCAGATTGGGAGTGATTGCTTTCCTTCTGATAATCCTGATACCCTCTAGCATTCCCTCATGATGAGACAGATGCACACCTATTGATTCCACCTGAGCCATGTAGTTGACGCAAAACTCAATGGTCTCTTCGGTTGCATAACCTTCGATGCTGGTGCCCGCCGACCAAGATCGATTCTGTACATAGAACTTGAGAATTCCCATGTACCTCTCGAACAGGTACATATGATGTAGGAACACATGGCCGCATATCTTTATCTCTTTCACAAGGTGAACAATGATATGGACCATGATATTGAAAAATGATAGAGGGAAATACATCTCAAGATAACATAGAGTCACCACCTCAGTCTGCAGAGCATCTAGTCCTTCGGGATCGACGACCTTCTGAGCAATTGAGTTAAAGAAATAACACAGCCTCATGATTACCACTCAGACCTTATTCGGAAAAATATTTCTAATTGTAACAGGAAGCATTTGTGTCATCAACACATGACAATCAAGAGACTTCATACCAATTAATTTCAAATCTTCCATAGAAACAAGTTTCTTCATGCCGACGAAGTAACCGGACGGAACTTTCACACCATGTAAGCTCTGGCACAGTTCCTTTCTCTTGGCCTTGGACAAAGTGCAGCAAGCTGGGGGAAGGTATGTTTGTCCTTTATCGGTCTCTTTCAGTGCTAACTTGGTCCTTATGTTCATATCAACCAAGTCACGCCGTGCGTTGACACCATCCTTTGTTTTGTCACGAATGTTCAGTAAGAGACCAATCAAGTTATCACATACATTCTTCTCCACGTGCATGATGTCGATGCCGTGGCGAACTTCTAAATGCTCCCAATAAGGTAAGTCCTAAAAAAATGATCGCTTCTTCCAAATGTTAATCTGACGGGTCCTCAATTTACGTCCCTTTCTAAGTACAACATCAATATCCTTAAACATATCATATACCTCCTTCCCTCTAAAGCCCTTGGAGCTGAACCATCCTCCTTATTTCCGTCAAATTGTTTCTTTATCTTGCTATATGAGCGATACCCTAGGAAGGAACCTACGATGACGCATATACATAATTTTGCGCGAGTTGTTCAGCCACACACTTTCGGTATCTTGTAAGCAGTGCGGACATGCTTTGGCTCCTTTTGTACTAAACCCCGACAGGTTACCAAAGACAAGAAAATCATTGATGGTGCAGAATAACATGGCACGTAAAGTGAAGTTATCTCATTTGTACACATCCCATACATATACCCCTTCGTTCCATAGTGTCGCAAGACCTTCCAGCAATGGTGCTAGGCACACATCAATATCATTCAAGGTTGCTTCGGCCCTTGGATAAGTAGTGACATCAAAATGTACTTCTGCTTCATACACAGCTAAGGCGGAAGGTTGTACATATATAGATTCAAGGGCCGGGTGCTATGTCTGTTGCTCATGTTACTGAAAGGATTTATTCCATCTGTACTCAACCCAAACCTTATATTTCTCGGTTCCGAACCAAAGTTTTTTGAAGCTCCCATCAAAGTGTCTCCACTGGGTAGAATCAGCGGGTGTCTTATCTTTCCATCTTTCTTACGCTCCTACGAGTGCCGACGCAGCAATCTTGTTTTCTTTCGGTTCGCAAATAAACGCTTTAAACGTAGAATTATAGGCAGATACCACAATACCTTAGCAAGAGGTCCTTGCTTCACCTCGATGCCCTCGCCGTCATCGGAGTGATTCTTACGCTTGTATCGGGATGCTTTGCATACCGAACATACATGCATGTCAGCATACTCTTTATGGTAGAGGACATAATCGTTCGGGTATGCAAGTATTTTTTCTACTTCCATTCCCAATGGACAAAGAACCTTCTTGGCTTGGTAGGCGGTTCTGGGCAACATGTTTCCCTCTAGAAGGATGTCAGCTAGGAGACCTAGTAACGCCGTGAAACTCTTGTCAGACCAACCATTGTTTGCCTTCAATTTTAGCAGTTCAAGCACGGATGACAAGCTTGTGTATTTCGGCTTGCAGCGCAGGAACAAAGGTTTCCCCAAGTCCTCCATTAAGCCCTCGAATTTACCAAACTCTATCTCACTATAGCCCCCTTATGCATCGCGTAGCATCTAATCCAGATTGTCATCGTGCGACCTACCCTCATCGAAAGCACAGTCCACATCCGACATATCGTTGTCTCCCTCGATGATGTTACTACCTTTCGATATAATCTACTATTCATCATGACTGGTCCAACATGTATACTCCTCTTTGAAACCCCTTCGAATCAAGCGCGCTTCGATCTGCGCCAGGTTGGTAAATATTTTCAGATTATCGCAGTCAATGCATGGATAATACATAAATTTTATCCCCTTCTTCAACATATCCTGCTCGGTAGCTCTTCTAAAAGCAGACATGTCATCACTGTACTCTTCACTCACACGGTTCTCAACGTACATCCAGTTTTAGTCCATCTACGCTACGTACGTAACAAATTAGTGTTAAATTAGATTAATGTACGCAACTACTCTTCCTATTGACCAAACATACTACAGATTGAATAGTGATTAACCCAGGGCAAATATAAATGATTACAGATCGTTACCCTTGGAGCTCACAATGAAGATTCCAAATATCCCACGAGATCCTACCCTCTTTCTTCCTCCTTTCCTTCTCCTCCCTTCCTCCTTCATTTGACATAGTTAGAACTAAAGCTCACTATGATTTAAACACTATAATTTTACACAATACAGGACAAGTCAACGTATACATGCTGCTCATTGCTCTATTGTAAAGCTTAATTACTAATAACCTCCTTGGATGATAAGCCTATCTGTCATCGATCTCTCTAGATTATAATACATATAATTAGAAGCAAATACTAACCTTAGATCACTAAGAACAAATAGATCTACAAGCACACATCCAAATCTACGGTATTAAATTCTTTCACCAAACGCCCCAGAGCCGCCTGCCTCCTTCAAAGTAGCTGCATATCAGAGACAGATCTCACTACATGCCGATCTATTGGGACGACCAGATATTTAATGGCGCATATCACAGACGGTTCTTATTAAGAACCGTCTGGGATACGTATCATAGACGGTTGGTATTTAAAACCGTATGTGATATGCGTCATTAAATATCTTGTTGTCTCGACAGATCTGCCTATAGTGAGATCTCTCTGATATGCGGCTGCTTTGAAGAAGAAGACGAGTACGCCTAAGAAAGCAACCAAGCCCACCACAAAGCATGATTTTTTTTGTATGGTCATGCACACAGTATGAGGAGGATGAGACAGCAGCCATGGCCTACTTCATTGAGCCTACAAGTCAAGAAGCATGGCTGCCAGAAGAGCGCCAAGTAATCATACACTTTAGGCAACCATGCTTCTTGAACTTGCAGGTTTGATAAAGTAGGTCGTGGTTGCTGTCTCATCCTCCTCATGCTGCGTGGACGACCCCCCGAAAAAACAATAATACTTTGTGGTGGGCTTGGTTGCTTTCTTAGGCGTACTCGCCGTCTTCTTCAAAGCAGCCGCATATCAGACAAATCTCACTATAGACATATCACACACAGTTCTTGTTAATAATCATCTATGATATGTATCACATACGGTTTTTAACAAGAACCGTCTGTGGTAAATACACATCACAGACTGTTCTTTTTAATACCATCTGTGATAATTATATATCACATACTGTTGTATTTTATAACTGTCTGTGATACATATCACAAACAGTTTGTTCCACTAAACAGTATCACAGACGGTTTGTTCCACTAAACCGCCTATGATAGTTCTATAGCCAAAAAATGTTCACACGCCAGCATAAGTAGGGCCAATCCTGAGCTTTCTCATCTTCTTCAAGTACTTGAGCTCAGCTCTTTCTCCTCTCATCTCCTTCTAGTCTCACCTCACTTCATCTCCTCCTCTTGAGTGAGGGCTATGTCTGAGGCATCGAGCTCATCGAATCGGAGGGCCCTAGTGCTAGCCACTGCTAGGTGGGTGGATTGCCCTAACTGTCGTGTGAAAGCAAATGTGTTCTACGCCAACACCGAAGGAAATACTGGTCGGGTGTTTTACAAATATCCTTATTTCTCAGTAAGTAAACTTGAGTCTAATTTCTTACCTCTCCAGAAGGTATGAAATGTGTGTGCTGTTTTGATGTTTGTACGGTTCTGTAGGCTGGAGGATGTCAATATTTCCAGTGGACAGACACCATGGACAAAGTAAGGAAGCGCAGCAATACAAGGAAAAGGATGGATTCTGGGCTGGAACAGAGAATGGAAGTTGTGCTAGAGCAAAGGCTAAACATGCCGGAGTTGAAGATAGAGCGCATTCGAGACCATATAAAGTGGCTAGAGAAGATTGTGTGTGTGTGTATCATTGTTGTAATTTATGGCATATTTGTGAAGTAGTCGGGTTCCTGTAGTCGTATGCAAACCACAAACCGTCTGTGATAAATATCCCAGATGGTTCCAACCACAAAACGTCTGTGATGCATATCACATACAGTTTGTTCCACTAAACCGCGCATGATAGCTTTCTATAGCTAAAAAATGTTCTATTAATTTTCGGCTAGCATCAGGAGTAAATATGTGTATAACTTGTTTTTCACCATAGATATAAAAGACAGTAAGATAAACACATTATTCAGTAAACATATTCAACATAGATAGTAACTTAACTTCAAACTGAATTTTTTCAATTATTTTTTGTATTTACATTTGGCCAAATTAATAGCGTGGTCAGTCGCTTCTTACAAAACATTTTTAAAAAGTAGAAATAAATGCAAATTCAGAACATAAGACGCATTCACATATTAGTAAAGAATTATATCTGAATATTTGCTAAAACTATGCTAAAAATGTTAATTTTACGATCACAAGTAGTTCAACACCTGTGCAAATAACTTGGCGTACTCATGTCTAATCCTACAGTCGTCGTTGTAGAAGATGACGTAGTCGTCCCTCCCTTCCGTCACGCCGCAGCTGATGCTCATGCACTCGTGGCCGTCCTCCGACAACGCCCACACCCGTCTCGGTGGCCCGACCATCTTCCACATCGCCGCCGGGACCGCGTCCGCAGCGAGCCTTCGGCACCGCTTGCACTCCCGGTTGGTCCTCTTGGCCGTCTCGCGCTCGCCGGCCGGCTCGCCCTCGACCTAGCTGATGTATTGCTTCCAAATGTCGCATGCCTCGCCGGTCGTGTAGAGGAGGAGGCTGAGCACGTAGGGCGCGGCCTTGTGGCTAGCGACGCCCCCCTTTCAAGGAACACGTGGCCGCGCTGCATGTCCTGGTGTGCAAAGACGAGCATGAGGCCGACGATGAAGCAGGCCTCCGGGTTGTCAACGTCGGCTAGGTGGTTGACGACGGCGATGTAGCGCTCGTTGTCCAGCCACTTCATCGCCTCCTCCTGCTCCAGCGCCACACGCCTCCCCATGGCGCGCTCCTTGGACGTCTTGTACATAGCCTTGTAACTCCAATATACGTACACAATTCAAGACGTCAGAATTACTCCATAAGAGAAAATGAAAAGGCCAAATTAAGGGCGTTATTGCTAGTCAGATTAGTGACATGTTTCTCTAGTCAAATTAAAAGGCTAACATGTATGCATGCACGGATTGGTTGCCGCCACAAACAGTGGTACGCATATTTGTAGGTATATAAATACGTATGTGGCTCGTAGGCTGCAGAGGCCGGCTATAGGTTGAGGAGAGCTCGCGGCCACGAGGCCGACGATGTTGACGACGACATCGTGAGGAAGAGTGACGGTGATCGCCGACCTCCTCACCTTGGTCCTCGCCGTCATGCTCCGTGTGCTCACCATAGCGCGCGACGTACAGTCTGTGAGTTTTCAATATCATAGTGATCGAGTTATTTTAACTCTACTGGTTGTTGATGGAGGGTGCGAAAGACATGATCATTCTTTTAAAACGTATCACAAACCGAGATGAAAAGACGCATTGTAACGTCGACGCGCGAGACGAAGAGACGCATTGCGCGGGAGCCAAAGCGGGCCGAACATATCGCAGACGGGTCCAACCACAAACCGTTTGTGATATATATCACAGACGGTTATATTTAAAAACCTTATGTGATAAGTATATATCACAGACAGTTCTTGCTAATAATCATCTGTGATAATTATATATCACAGACAGTTCTTGTTTAAAAAAATGTTTTGTTTTCTGCTGCTAAAACCATAGACAGTAACTTAATTTCAAACTTGATTTTTTAATCATTTTTTGTATTTACATATGGCCAAACAGCGTGGTCAGTCGCTTCTAACAAAAGATTTTCTTTAAAAAAAAAGTAGAAATGAAAAAGTTCAAGTTATTTCCTACATCCCAGGTAGACCGCTATCTCTGTCTTCAATTCTTCGTAGGCAACGCGGTCAACATTGGAGGGCTCGGGGTCAACGGAGGTTCCCCGAAATACGTCCACCCGTTGACACGCTCGTTGGGAGCTGCCCAAACACGCTCCGACTCATGGACCAAGTGAAAATGCACCCAAAGGTTCAATTCCCTCGCTTCAGGTGTCTCGGCATGGTCTACCCGATCGACCGCCGTCTCGATGTCAGAGTCCATGCGACGATAATCCTCCTGGAAACATGCAACGTCTTCTTCGAGGACTACGTTGATGGCGAGGTTAGCTCGTTAGAGGAAGACCACCCGGAAGATGTTGCAGAGGAGGATGTCAAGACGGCGAAAGGTAGCCATCACATGCTCCGACATAACCTCCGTCGAAGGAGGGAGGACAGTACTATTCGCACAATGTCCTTCCGCAGCATCCGCCAGCGTACGGCCGGTGAGATGCTCATACAAAATGGCTAAGTAGGCCATCAACGCCAGCGTTAGAGGAGAAGAGTACTAGGGAACCATTGTTTTTTTTTAACTCTACTAGCTGTTGATGGAGGGTGCGAAAGAGATTAGAGCGATGTGGGGATTCATCTTCAGTGACGGATGATCATTCTTATATAACTGTCGGCGCGCGAGACAAAGAGACACATCGTACGTAACATCGGTGTGAGAGACGAAGAGACGCATCGCGCTGGAGCCGAAGCGGCATTGAACACCTTCTGTGACGGCTGCAATTATCACAGACAGTTTGTGGTTGAAAACATCTGTGAATTATCACAGACGGTTCTAATTAAATACCGTCTGTGACGTCTATAATTATCACAGACGGTTATAATTAAATACCGTCTGTAACGTCTGCAATTATCATAGATGGTTAACCGTTTGTGAAGTATCACACACGGTTCTAATTAAAAACCGTCTATTATAATTATGCATCACATACGGTTCTAACCGATTCTAGCCATCGTTACATATCACAGACAGTTCTTATTAAAAATCGTCTGTGA
Organism: Phyllostachys edulis; assembly: GCA_036346405.1. Classification (NCBI taxonomy): domain Eukaryota; kingdom Viridiplantae; phylum Streptophyta; class Magnoliopsida; order Poales; family Poaceae; genus Phyllostachys; species Phyllostachys edulis. The sequence continues at coordinate 57,269,917 of CM070549.1, read as the reverse complement.
TAATTACGACACAGACGGTTCCACGTGAATCGTCTATGATGAAACGTTCAGTATAGCATGTTTTATAGTAGTGCAAGCCAGTCCCATCGCCTCTGCGGCCCACTACTCGCTACCCTCCCAACGGCCTCCTCCAGGTTGGTTCATTCCGCTATGCTACTAAGCTCATGCACGCACGCACGATTTGATCTTGCCTGTGTCATGTCGTACGTGATGCGTGCATGTATGCTGTGCATATACCATTACGCCGGAATTGTGTGCTAATCGAATGGTGTGTGCGCATGCATGCGCCAGAATCAAGAGGCCGGAGAAGCTAGGGAAGGAGGCCGACCGGCCGAGGACGGTACGTGGACGCCTTGGCGGACGGACGGACGGTGTGCAATGGCGAGGGACGGTGGTCGCAGAGGATGCACCAACAGTCGTGGGAGAATCTGGCGTTCGCTTCGCTGCTCGGATCGCTTAATCGAATGGTGTGTGCACATGCATGCGCCAGAATCAAGAGGCCGGAGAAGCTAGGGAAGGGAGGCCGACCGGCCGAGGACGGTACGGACGCGCGGCGACGGACGGTGTGCACAGCGGCGAGGGACGGGTGGCTGCAGAGGATGCACCCGAATAGGTCGTGGGAGAACTGGCGGTTCGTCGGCGGCTCGGGACTCCTCGGGATCCCTCAAATTACACGCTAAGGCCTCGCACAGATATTTCCCAGTTTTTTTTAGTACAATCCTGTAGAAATCGGGGGGAAAATCACTCGTTCCAAACGAGGCTCGGGAAACTCACATTTTATGGTAGCGTGCTGTTGTGATTCGTGTGTAAGTTTCTTCTAGAGATGTGAGAGTAGCATGTTACTATATACTTGTTCATGAGCAACCTGGCACGACCTGATTTTTTCAAGCTCGGTCCGGTCCCAACATCAGCCTGCAGGCCTGATCTGAGCCCTGGTAAAGCATGGCAAAAAAAACTTTTCATTTTTCAATCAGAATAGGCAATATTTATTCCAGAAATTGAATTTTAAGGCCTCTTTAGGCTTAGGGTTTTGTCTTGTTGGGCTGGGCCGGGCTCAAGAACAGCTTAATGGGATGCAAATTTATTAGGAATTTTTTTTTGGCATTAAATATTCCATGCAAAAGCTTTCCTTCCAGCGCCAAATTCCATATATGGCCAGAATGGCATTTCTCAAAACCAGGATTTGAGTGACATTTAGTGGTATTTTCCGAACAAGTTTTTCGCATTGATGGCATGAACCGAGTATAGGCAAAAAGCAGTGGCATAGACCGCAATTGAACTAATAGCATAACCCTAATTTTTCCTTCTTTTGCAGATTGGTCAATTGGTAAAACGTGGTGCTCCTGGTCAGATTGGGTCTACACAATTTAGCCGGTCAGACCCGGGCCAGAAAACTTGGTCTCTTTGGAGAACAGGCGAACAGCAGCTCCAGACCTCTGTCAGTCTTCCAGAAACGGCCCACTAGCTATTGCCCGGCGAAGAAAAGAAGCAGCTTTCTTTCTTTCTTTTTCGCTGAAAAGCAGTTTTCGTTCTACAATTGCTTCACAATGGCAGAGGATACGAGCCTCTATTTTGTATTACGAGAGACTGGTCACTGGGCTGAAACTTTGGGGGCTACTCAAGCCCAAAAACTACAGTTCAAGAGTTCAGAATGTGCATAAGTTTAGTGCCTAGAAATGAGACTGTCGGACAATCTCTCAGAATAGACAGATATTCAGACGTTTGGTGCTAAATTCTCACCCTCAATCCAGGTGACATAAGGCGAATATCATTCCATTTCACTGTATCTGTGTGACTGTCTGGTATAGCGCCTAAGCAAACATCAAAGAAAATCCATTGACGAGACATGAACGTCCATCGCAAAACTCGCCGCGTTTCAATACATGCCGTTAAGATTTTTTGTTTTTTTGAAAACTGCTAGTAGTGCCAAGCTTCCATGTATGCATTTCCACTTGTCATTTGCTGTATCGACGAGCTGCATCCAGTCTACCAAGCGAATCACTGGGTGAACACCACATTGGTGATGTCCGGGAACTTTTCCTTGATGGCCGCCTTAATCCCGCTTCCGATGGACTCGGGTCCGTCGTACTTCACTAGGCAGTCCTCGCCGTCGATGGCGAGCACCTCCACGCTCCCGCCGTAGTTCGCGATCGCCGGCCGCAGTATGTCCAGGTGCCCGTTCACCGCCTGCAAGCAACAACATCCACCCAATGAGCGCGCCACGATTACACTTTTTTTAAGTCTTTAAGACAAAACTACGAGTGCTCTGGTGGTGGGAGTTCCCCGACCTCGGGCGCTGTCTCCGCCGGAGCCTGGTCCCCGTCGAACACCTGGCGGATGTCCTTGACGGCGTCGCCGAACTTCTCCTTGAGCACGCGCTCGATGCCCATCTTCATCGTCGTCGTCGAGCTGGGGCAGCTGCCGCACGCCCCTAGATGTTGTAGCGAAAACCATAGTAAGCATAGCGAGTTTTGATGTCGCGGCTAGGATCTTGACCAAGAATTCTTGATGGACGCAAGGCGAGAAATCTGGTTTTACCTTCAAGCTTGAGGGAGACGACGCCGTCCTCGACGGACACGACGGTGACTTCGCCGCCGTCGGCGATGAGGTAGGGGCGCACGTCGTCCAGGACGCGGTCGACGTTGTCCGCCGTCAGCTCGTAGGTCTCCTCCGAGTACAGGCCGCCTCCTGGCGTCGGCGGCGTGGATGCGGAGGCCGCGGCCAGGTGGCTCCGGAAGGCGGCGGTCCGGATCTTGTAGGGTCCGAATTGGAGCCACCGAGGGGGCAGGAGCGGGTTCGGCTTGGGGATTCGGAGGTGGATTTGCGGCGGAGGCGACGAGGCGGCGGCGGCGGTCAGCGACGCCTCCATGGGGTATGTGGTCGTGTCTGCCTCTTTGCTGCCGTCCAAGAAGTCAGGCCAAGATTTCTCTATGGAGGAAAAAAAAAAGGAAACAAGAAAACATCATTTCCGACTCCGAGCATCCGGGTGGAGATAATTTTTTTTGCCGTAACTACGGCTGAGACGTACGTAGAGGCTTTTTACAGTGCGGTCCGGTGGCAATTATGTGAAAGAATGATGCAATATTTTTTTTCACTTGGTGCAATATATCAAACAATCAATTGCAACATTATCTTAAAATCTCGGAATGAAACAAACAAATATTCTCAGAATCAAAATAACACAAACATCAGGAGGACGCCGACAAATCAAAAAAAGATGCAACATCACATAATTCATATGTAACATTTTTTCACCAGTCGTAACATTTTTTTTCCAACGGTCGCAACATATCAAAAGAACTTCAAAGAATCAACCATTGAGATAAAGGCATCATCAAGATCTCACCATCAAACTCCTACCACACCGCCAAGTGAGGACGTTGTAGAGTGTTGTAAGAATAATTCATCCATCATACTAATGGGGCCCGCCTGGCGGAAGACTCGCATACAAGTTCAAGAAGTGCAGTAACGCTCCTGAAAGACTGTTGTACCCCTCACTTGTATTCATAGTATAGCCAACCCCTAAGGGGTATTTTGGTCATTTGTACAAGCTTGGGAGCCTATAAATACCCCATGTATCCCTCCTTTCAAAGGATGGCTCTCTTGAGCAATAAAGCAACCTATTAAATCTGGTGAGCCTCTGGGCTCCTCTCCTGAGGTAACCCCTCTGGCTCACCGACAGAGTAGGCGGTCTTCTCGGACTTCAACTCAGATAAATCCTCGTGTCATTTTTACTCGTGGACGAGGGCCCGCCAGACTACCGACGCCCACCCTCACTCGTGTTTGGTTTTTACTCCTACAACATTGGCGCGTCAGGTGGGACGAGCTAATCGATGAAAGGCTATGTCTCCTACCAAAAATACTCTAAGTCCACGAAACCTCCTCCACTTGAAGGCAAGATCTCGCGGATGACCCATCCGCTCTTTGAAGGAGCCCCACCGAGCACTCTTGTCGAGATCGGCCATCCACCTCGGGATGGTAACATCCTACATGCCCCGGGTTCCCATGCGCTGCCCTCCTCCTTGTGCTGGTCGATGCGAGGCTCGGCCAATGGCGAAAGCGCTCAAGGCACCTCGCAGCCTGTAAGGCTAAGGATTCTGGGCCAACCATCACCCCGGACGCATGACGTCCATGCGGACGAGCGATGAAGGCTCGCCACGAGGTTCCGCCTCTAACGCTTCATTGTTAGGGACAGTCCGACTTATAAATCTCAGATGGGCTCAAGACACTTTCCTCCAAGGGATTTCACCCCGTGGTGCATAGGGTGTACGACCTCCACGGTCTCCCCTAGCAAAAGTCCATGGTGGCCTGGACGTCCATCGCCTCCACCATGGCGGCTCGTGTCCCATCGCCCTAGGGCATGAGCAACCACCTCGTGGTGCGTGAGGCGCGACGACCTCCGCTGGTCTCCCCTAACAAAAGTCCATAGTGGCTTGGGCGCCCGCCGCCTCCACCATGGCGGTTCAGGTCCCATCGGCCCTAGGGCATGAGCGACCACCTCATGGTGCGTAGGGCATACGACCTCCGCGGTCTCCCCTAACAAAAGTCCATAGTGGCTTGGGCGTCCGCCGCCTCCACCATGGCGGTTCATGTCCCATCGCCCTAGGGCATGAGCGACCACCCTCGTGGTGCGTAGGGCGTACGACCTCCGCGGTCTCCCCTAACAAAAGTCCATGGTGGCTTGGGCGTCCGTCGCCTCCACCATGGCGGCTCGTGTCCTACTAGACCTAGGGCATGAGCGACAACTTTGGCCCAGTACCAAGTTGATGGATGTGTTGAGGACTCGTCCCCCTTAGACTCCAGGCCATGCGCCAAACGACCTCTGGGTCCCCGCACACCTAGCTTCATTGCTTCTCAAGGGTTAACCACTCTCATGCATTCCCGATCATAACAAAAAAACCCACATGCGGGGTAAAAGGGCTTCATTGCCCTCATAGTTCGGTGCCCCACGACTCAGCCTCGTGGGCGCCACCGGTGTGCTCATGATTTACTGTCAAGAGCACACGTCCAGGGTGCCCATGAGTTAGCCTCATGGGCACCTCCAAGTCCACTGGGGGGCTACCATCCCTAGTGGCCATTCGGTGCCCCACGACTTAGTCTCATGGACGTCCCTCCGATGTGCCTATGATTTAGTGTTGTGGGCACACCTTCAAGATACACATGAGTTAGCCTCATGGGTGCCTCCAAGTCCACTGGGGGGCTACCACCCCTTTGATATGTCCATGGCTCAGTCTCATTGGCAGCTCGAATCATGTACCGTCAACTTGGCTCGAATATTGAACAAGGACCATCATGCTCGCACAAGGCTATCACCTCGGGGATCTTAGTATCGAAAGTGATGGGACTCTACTAGTCCCTCGGCAACACTTCGATCAATGCTCATGTCAAACGAATGTTATCTTGCTACAAGAAATAAGTGTTGATCATTCTCTTTTTCCCGCAGAGACGCTTGTGTTATCTACCTGTCACTGCAACATTTCTAGCTCGAACCGCGACCATTCTGAGGAGTTCTACTTCGACAACTCTCATCAAGCCACGGAGCAAGAGGAGGACAACTTCGCCTACTTAGGCTTCACTTCGACGCACCGCCGGCCTCGAAGGCTATGCCTCGGCTCAGCGGCCTCGCGTCGAAGACTTTGCCTACATAGGCTTCACTTCGACGCACCGCCGGCCTCGAAGGCTATGCCTCGGCTCGGCCTGACCTCAAGGCCCAAGACTTCGCCTACTTAGGCTCCGCTTCGACGCATCGCCGGCCTCGAAGGCTATGCCTCGGCTCGGCGGCCTCGCGTCCAAGACTTCGCCTATATAGTCTTCCTTCGACGCACCACCGGCCAGAGGTTATGCTATGCCTCGGCGGCTCAAGGCCCAAGACTTCAAGACTTCTACACAGCCGTCGGATGCACCTCCCGCCTCGTGGTTGTGCCTCGGTGGGATGCCTCAAGATTCAAGACTCGTCTTGAGGATGGAGCAACAAAATCATCCCACACGAAGGGGCCGAGAAGCGGCAATTTGGTACCGCTTGGCGTGGAGCACTCACCCGAGCATGGAGTACGAAATAAGCATAAGTATTTGGGCACCCACGTGCCCACCAAATAAAATTGGCTAAGCCGCAGTCCCTTAAGATATTCTCACTCGTGCCTCAGCACAGACCGAGTCGAATTTGGCAAAACCTTGAGCGCTTACATTCTCGTCATACCGAATTTGGCCAAGTCTTTGGCCAAGCATATTCATCAACAGGATACAAGGCCTCAAGACTTTCTTTGCCCTCGAGCGCCCTTGTGCACCCAAGGCGGGGAGGGCTAGTGTCGAGTAATCCTACTACTCGCCTCCCAAGACGAGGCGAGGCCTCGGCACCTTTGCAATGACTTCATGTAGCCGCCGAGGGCCGCCGCGCTTTCATCGACATCGGCAGCGTGACCTCACACCGGCCTTCACGCTTCTCGCGTGCCTTGGGATCCCTTGCGACGAGGCCTTCAGAAAAATCGCGTGTACCCTCGCGACCACGGTGCCCTCGCCTCGTGGCGACCACGCGCCAAGGTGCCTCGCCTCGCGATGGCCTCATGCTTGTGGTGCCCTCACTCACTACCACGCTCGCGTGCTATCGCATGCTCGTGCCCTCGCACCCGCTCAAGACCTTCGTAAGGCCCCACGAAATTGGACCGAAAGATCATGGTACAAACAACAAACTACAAGATACAAGCATCAAAGAAGAATTTGAACACCGTGAAGCCGCCATAAGATAGAGAAGTGCCATTGCGTGCCATCAAAACAAGATTTGCATCATCGAGCAAAGGCGAGGAAGAAGGCGATGGTATCCTCTCGCTCGCTCGAGCACGCCCTTCATGGGCGCCTCTTGTGCAGAGCCATGGCGCGAAGAAGCGTAATCCTTGCGAGGCAATTTCACTAGCGCCTCCTCCGCCTTCCATCTCCCGCAACGCAGCGGCGGCGGCCACCAAGGGACGGGGGCTACACTATCGAGGAATCCGACCACCTCCCGATGAAAATGATCTATACATCGACAAGTCCGCACAAGGGCGGCATGAGCCCTTGCCCGGCGCTGGCCACCAATCCACCGGAAGTGGTTTGAGGCTCTACTCGACGCTACGCGTGTGTTACACATACATCCTGACTATACCCAGGCGCGGGGCCTCAAGACTCGCGGCGCCTGCGCCGCAACCAGATGTCCGAGTGCCTGGCGATGTGCATGGTTCTCCGGCACTGCTGCCGATCGTGATCGCTTTCTCCGGCCGAGTCCTCGAGAAAAGAACATAGAAAGTTGAGTTTTCAGTTTTGATCTTTGCATTTTGCAGTTATAAGCTCAACCAAGACAAACGATCACATACACGGGCCCTCATGGTGCCCGCGCCAGGCGCCCACACCTGCGCCAGGCCTCGGGGTCTCGGACTGAAGCCTCATGCTCAGGCCTCAGCCCTGGGCCTCGGGACCTCGAGGCCTCGGCCTCAGGCCTCAGACTCGAGGCCTCGGCCTCGGGGCCTCGGACCTCGAAGTCTCAAGACCTCATGCCCTGGCCTCGAGACCTCGGCTCAGACCTTAGGCCTCGAGGCCTCAGCCTCGGGACCTCGAGACCTCGAGCTCAGGCCTCGGGACCTCGAGACCTCGGCTCAGACCCGGGGCCTCAGACCCTCGGCCTCAAGGCCTCGGGGCCTCAGGCCCTCGTGGCCTCAGGAGCCTCACGACTGCTACTCACGCCCAAGCCTTATTGTTCATCATCAACGAGCAAACATGACCACTTAAGAGCACTTGGAAATATCTCAACAAACAATAGTTCAAAATGCTCAAAGCAAAAGAACCAATGCACGTTATAAGGGCTTCATCTCTTTTCAAAGATCCACGAGGCATAGAAGGCGGGCGGGCGGCGCGAAGCGAAGGCTATGCCGCTCCGGCAAGACGCTGCTGGCGCCGCCAGACTTGAGATGGTCTTGTACCAGCGGTTAGTCTTGGCCGGGCGACGACCCTCGGTGGTCGCCATGGGGACGAGAAGGCCGTCGCCGAAAGCAGAGCGGCTCGGCGATGCCCACCGGCACTCGACGTATTCACCCGGCGCAGCAAAGACTAACCGAGCACGAGGGCATTAGGTCTAGTATCTCCGTGAGCGGCAGGGCGGCGGAACCTCCGAGGACTCACGGAGCAAGCCATGACGGAGGATAGCGCCGCTGGTTTGGCCGATGGGTGGCGGCGACTTGGACATGAGGAGGAGGATATTGTTGCGAGCTTCTTCATATGCCCGAGCTCGCGGATCACCGCGCTTCCCTCCAAATAGCCATTGCCTTTTCCTCTCCCAGATCACCGGACGCTGAGCCGAGGCCGCCGCCGAGGTCGGAGCTGAGCGGACGGCGCCGCAGATGTTCTCCCCGAGCCGGAATTGACGACAAAGACTGCTTTCCTCAACTGAGTGCGCCATGAGTCTTGGCGCGTCACACAGCAGCGCCATCAGATTGGCACCACCTTCCGGCGGTGTATGTCGCAGAGCAGCGCTTCCTCGCCGAAGCGCCGTTGGCGAACCCCACCGGCCCCAAGATGATCTTCCTAAATCAGAGGTGTTGAGCCGCCGCACGGCTCGAGAAGTTGTTGTGCTTGAAGTACTTGGGGAGGAGGTCCCGCGAGAACTCCGCCGCCGCCACACGATGAACGTTGACCCGCCCTCGTTCCACGAGATCACGCTGCCCACCGCCGGTCGCCCACTAGCCGGTACGCTTCGTCAGAACGGGCTTAGCGATTTCCGACCGCCGCCGACGCCGAGCGGCGGATCGCCGCGGCGTCCGCGGCGTCAGCGTTCGCACTGCCGCCATCGGCCACCGCCTCCTCCCGTTCGATTCGATCCGCGAAACCAGAATTTGTAGATGCGGGAAGGCCATGAGGAAGGAAGGTACTAAGAAGGCTTCGAAGCTTCCTTTGCGAATTAGAAAATTTATACTCAAACGGGAGGAGGAGAAAGAAAGCGAGAGAGAGAGAGAAGAAAAGGCACTTGGATTCCCATGAACTGCTCCATATCATTGGATTCCCACGAACCGCCCATGGCATAGCATGTCTTCCTGGCATTAAATAAACTTTCATTGTTTCACATAAGGGCACAAGGAGACATCTCACGTGGAAAAAGCAACCACACACAGAGCATCAAATCAGGGACAGTGGGACCCTTATATAAGGGAAAAGAGGTTTATGCGGTTCATCTCTTTGGACCAAGGACAAGATGCACTAATGCTGGTATTGTGCATGCACCTCTGATTGGTTTCTGCCAGAGCAAGTGGAATGGCCCAACAGATGTTAATTAAGCATGTACATGCACTTTTGGTTGATTCCAATCAAAACAAATGGAGGCGGACTGCTCAAGAATGTCCTATCAGCTTAGAGCCTCAAAGAATACATGCGCCTCGACGCCCAGGTCCGCTGGCTCTAGCGCTCAGGCGGCTCGCGGCCACCTCAGCGCCCAGAGCTCCTCGCACCTCGAGCGTGGCGCGCCTTTGCTGCCCCTCGGCTGTCTCCATCGCTTCACGTGGTCCCGGCGCCCCTCACGGCCATTACAGACGCCTTTCACCGAACACATCCTTACGACAGTTGTGCTCGGATCCGCCAAACCACTACCACATTGAATCTACATGCTCACAAAGAATCAAGAATAGGGAGGAGAAGCAAGACTAAAAGCCGCAGCGATTTCCTCGGAGGAGAAAGCGCCGATCTTCTTCGCCCGGACTTGTGCCGCTTTCTTTGGCCAACATCGACTCCCTCAATTCGGTCAAAAACCAAGCCAACCCATAGCAAAGTGGAGCGACTCAAGACTACCCCTTTCGACGTTTCCCCTAAAACGCGAAGGGGCAGGGGGGCTAGTGTTGTAAGAATAATTCATCCATCATACTAATGGGGCCCGCCTGGCGGAAGACTCGCATACAAGTTCAAGAAGTGCAGTAACGCTCCTGAAAGACTGTTGTACCCCTCACTTGTATTCATAGTATAGCCAACCCCTAAGGGGTATTTTGGTCATTTGTACAAGCTTGGGAGCCTATAAATACCCCATGTATCCCTCCTTTCAAAGGGATGGCTCTCTTGAGCAATAAAGCAACCTATTAAAACTGGTGAGCCCTCTGGCTCCTCTCCGAGGTAACCCCCGCTGACTCACCGACAGAGTAGGCGGTCCTCTCGACCTCAACTCAGATAAATCCTCGTGTCATTTTTACTCGTGGATCGAGGGCCCGCCCGCCGACGCCCACCCCCTTACTCGTGTTTGGTTTTTACTCCTACAACATAGAGCAACGTTGAGTAGAACAGACCTCACGCTTAGCGCCGACGAGTGCATCGCCGCTTTAGTCGGCAGGCGACAATGACTCACCCGCCGCCTCGCTAGAGAGTTGTCGGCAATTTAATTTGTAATACTTAACCTTTTCATTGGTCCTAGTATTACAAATCAAATTTCCTCGCCTCGGCAGATATGTACTTCCTGAATCAAAGACACATACTGTACAAAAATTTAAGTACCAACTCCATACACAACATTTTACATTATTGAAGTCTTCATAATTTACAATATATTCAACGTACAAAAGAGAAAGTCTGCAGCAGAACTATTGCCATAAGATGGCTATGAACCAAAAGCCAAATCAGCTTGCCCTTACCCACAAGGCAACTAACTGGGAACGCTTAAGCTAGTCGTCAAGAGAGTAGTCGGACTCACACTCGTCAACCCCTTGGGGGTCAACCTCCTCTGTAGAAAATAGACAAAGCAGTTGAGTACAAAAACGTACTCAGGAAGACTTACGATTAGCAAGCCTATACATAGCTACATGTAAGCTTAATTCAATGGAGAAGGTTTTAGAGTTCATTTTCAGCATAAATCAATATTTTATTTGCAATAGTGTAATAGATTGAAAGCAATTTTAACAATTCAGTTTTTAATAAATTAAATAATAATATGAAAACAATAATAAGCATAATTGACAACCTAGAGGTGACTACCCACAGCCACCACAACAATAGTACGAATTTCCCATTCGTACCACCCAAATTCAAGTTTTATCAAAATGTTATAGTCTAACTCTCGAAAGACCTCTCCAAGCGTGTCCATAACCAAAGACTTGGCTATTCGAATAGATTAAACACTGCAGGGGTGTACAACTTTACCCACATGTCAGACCGCTCCTTTTGCCACCAGATAAAGCACACTTCCGAATGTATGCCAGCAGAGCTAAGTCCTACGAGATGTTTTCCAATGGAATGAATTAACTAAGAGTCACACGTATGGGGGTTAACCCTCTGTGAACCGTCCATCCTGGACTCCCACAGAGGACCCATACGTTGTGTCGGAGACATTGGCCCAATCAGAAAGTAATCGCCAACATTCCCAAGTAGGAACCTCCCTAACCCACCCCGCACATGCCCGACACAATAAACACATTTCTTTTATCCACCTATACCTACCACCAGCGACTCATTAATTAACACTTTCCAGAGTATTAAGTCAAGAGGGGTTCCCAATACCCTCATGTGGTTACACACAATAATGTTTGGTTTAGTGTAACGAGATGTTCGATCCTTGTTGATTCATGCACACAACCACATACCCCACAATCACACCAACAACCATGTGCCCAAATCTAAATCCTTTTCATTTTCAGTTTTAGTTTTTCCAAATATGATATAATCATGAGTACCCTGACTCAGGTATATAAAGTGATGTTGTAATGACTATCGTTCTAAGCATGGCTAAGCGACAGCATCTCGAATACTACAATATAAAGTGACTAAAGCCCATCCATCGAGCCCTAAATCACAACAGATATAACCTAGGCTCAGTGGCCAAAGATGGATATTTTACCTACAGTTCAAGTACCTATTCAGGTGAACTAACGCGAACTGAGAAAATACTCGCCCACATAGCATGCATACATACAGTTGAAATATTTAAAATATTAACATGTGAATATAATGGGATCAATGTGCGTCAATGGAAAACTGCTTGCCTTGCTGAAGATAGTCATCTGACTGCTGAGGATCACTCTCGAATACAACCGAATCGTCGAAATCTATCGATTGATCAAAAGAGCGAATAAGAACGAATAAAAACAGATAACACCAAAAATTAACCAACATTCAAATTCATCAAACATTCATACACAGCAGGTAGAGTTTGATTATTAAAGATCTTAGGCTCAGCCCAAAGATGAAATTTATGGGGATTTTCTAAGTACTTAACAGGTTAAAGGCATAACTTCGCAAATTAATTAATTAGCAAAATTTTCTGGAATAGCAGCAAGAACCAAACTTAAGCTAAGTTATAGTACAGGAAAAATAAGAATTATCAAAATTAATTTCACTCTATTTGGAGTTAGGATGAAATACTTATGAATTTTAGAAGTTTTAACCCATTTTCTAATGTAAAAACAATTCCTTTAATTAACCAAAAATTTCTAGAGCAGAAACATACTTGAAAGCTAAACCAATAAAAAGTACACTAAAAATGAAAACTAACAAAATTGGTCTCATTCAATTTGGAGCAAAAATGAATTAGTTATGATTTTTTTAAGTTATTTGAATTCTTAGTGTAAAACTAATTCATTTCAGAAATTCTAAAAATGTTTAAATCCTTTTCTTACCGATCCTCAGCCGACCCACGGTCACTGACCAGTGGGGCCCGAGCGAGGTGTTGACTGGGTCAATTCTGACCCAACTCGGCCGAAGAGACGTCGGAGGCATATTGAGGCGTATTCAGAGAATACGCCTTCCACTTTAAGAAAACGTAAACCGAAATCAAGTAAAAAGGAAATATGTTTATCATATAGGAAAACGTACTTCAACAATTTGCATATGTTCTTAACCGGCCTTAAGGGCCCACTTGTCGTAGACTTAAAGGTTTGAAAACGGTTCAATTAAACTTCTAATCGCGATTAACTCAGCAGGGTCCACAAGCCATACACACACTTAAGAGATTAAATAAACTCTAATGATCTTCACTAATCCTAACCGTACCAGCGGCTCCGCGCGTGGCCACGGCGGCGAGGAAATGGATCTGGTGTTAGAGTGGGTCTCCGGGCTTGGGAGCGACTCCTCCAGATGCACACGGAGCTCACGAAGCTGGTGACGGCGACACGGGTGCTCGAAGGTGCCGGTGGCGAGTTGGCGGCGACCAGAGGCGGAGACGAAGACTTGGGCTTCGTGGAGAAGACACTCCGGGGATCGAGAGGCCCCAGGAAGATGCGCCTCGGGTTCGCCTCAGCTCCAGGAACGAGGCGCCCACGGTCTTCATGGCGGAGGAGAGCGAACGTGACCAGAATTGACGCGGCGGCGCTCAACCGAGCTCGGGGAAGACGAGCTCGTTCTCCTTCGACGTTGCTCCAAAAGCGAAATAAAACCGTGGTTAAGCTTAGTGAAACATTGCGATTCTTAAGGACCAAGCGCCGAGAAGAATGGCTCACTAGAACGCCTTAATGGCTACGGGGCAGCAACCACCGGAGTTGAGAACGAAGAAGAGGCGGTCGGCAATTCCGTGGACGACAAAGGTCCAGAATGGGTAAAACGGATGCGGCGTGAAGAGGGGAACTCGGCGGTGGGGTTGTAGGTGCTCGAGCGGCACCAACACGGCGGCGCTGCCTTCGGTTTGTTCTCCAGCCGAAACGAAGAAATGGGCGGAGAGAGCAAAGGAGAGCGAAAGGGATAGAATGGAGATGCTTGCGAGTTTTATGGAGTCACGGCAAAGCTTCACAGGTGGACACGCGTGTAAAAGGTGGCGATCGCGGGATGTCGTGGCGAGCATGCACAACGCTAGTGATCGGCTGAAGCGGCGACGAAGACGAAGATGACGACCCGACATGTGGGCCCGCCTTGTCAGCAACCGAAGGAAACGGCGCGGGGAAGTGGCTCGAGCCGGAGTCGGGATCGGGCGCGCACGAGAGGATTGGGTTCGATCAAGTCGACTAAAGTGGCTCGGGTCGGAAAAGTGTTGGGTCCGGTCGGGGGTTAGGGTTTGGATTTAAATTTGACCGAAGACAAACAAGTTTGGCTTGGCCGTTTAAAATAGAAATAAATTTCTACAAATTCTGAAAATTTTTGTGGGAGTTCTCATATTCAACTAAGACTTAGGAAAATTCATTTTGGCCACTGTTCATTTCCCATTTGGCTAAAATAAATTCTTTTTCAAATCAGCTTTAGTAACTAGGCTAGGATTTTTAATGAGGTTTAGATACTTCTAAAAAAATTTGAAAAATTATATTAATCTGAGATAAATAATCTAGTATTTTAAAAAATTATTTCCAGAGATTGTTAGGTACACATTTTTCTGAAATTAAATAGAATCTTGTATTCAAGTCAAAAGTTTGAACTTTCAAAACAAAATTTTGAAACCATGTACAAACTTATGAATTTCATCAAAAGTTTTTGAAACCCTCATACTTTTATACATTTAAAACACAAACCAAAGTTTATGATGTTACATGCGTCCCCCCGCTCCTCCTCATCAACCTCCTCTTTCAATCCCCCGGTGCCATCCCCAGCTCCTGAATCCTCATGGCCGCACCACTCGCGCCAACGCCGAGCTTCGCCTTCAGCCGCGCGACAGCGACCACCTCGCCGCCACCCCTCGCGTCCCCCCGCTCCTCCTTGTCAACCTCCTCCTCCAATCCCCCAGTGCCATCCCGTAGCTCCCGAATCCCCATGCCCGCACCGATCGAAGCCCCAAATCCTAGAAGCCGACACGCCTCACGTTGTCCTCCTACACTACTGGATTTTGGGAGTGGAATGGAGAGAGAGATTTGTGGATCGAGAGGGTTGGATTGGGTTAGGGGGAGCCAAGTAATAAGGGCGCAACTAGTTGTATGGGGAGGTGGTGGCGGAGGCGGAGTTATGAATGCGGTGGAGCGCGGAGATGGGAGTCTATTGAGTGGTAGTGAAAACGACGGGTGGTAGTGAAGTTAAAGAATGAGTGGCTAGGAGAGCGTCCGTAGTGAACAGACGACTTTACAATACTATTATCCTTTTATCTCTCTTTTTTTTTTTGCTATCCTCGAGGGCAAGGCATTAGCAGCCGAGAGGTCATTTGATCAAATCTCAAAAACCTACGTTAAACTCACTAACATATAGTTAATGGGACTCAAAACTAATTGGAGCAGACACCGGTTGGAAAATTATCACAGTACAATATGATAAATCATAAATGAATGCATAATTCTATGATGAAAAATGGACACACCTCGTTAGTCCTAACCAAACTCCAAGAACTCTCAATATGTGATGACAAGGGGGGAAATGTCAATTCAGAATCTTTTCATGTAATCTGAAATTTTATTGCACCAAGATGAAATTTTACTGCACATGTTCGAGAGCAATTCATAAACAACCAATACATCTCAAATAAATACTGATAAACAAACAATAATGCTTCCAAACAGCAAGCACAATTTTCAAGCCATTCCGGCACCACAAGAGCCAAAATCAGCAGTGCCTCTTCGGGATGCAAATATGGCCGATAATGTGCCAACTTTCACCTCCATCAGGATGCGCATACGGGCATGCCGGGGTGGAGTTATCCTCCACGACTAGAGCTGGGATTTGGGCCGGGTTTTTCTGGGTTGGTTCAAAGTCCGACAAGACGCAAGACAAAGACGCAAGACGATTCAGATCGGGTCGGGCTGGGCCTAAGAACACGCGGTCTGTTGTCAAGACGCAAGACGCAAGACGGCCATTTGGGCCGTGCTTGGGCCGGCACGGCATGAAAAAAGCTCAATCCTCCAATTCCTTCCCCGGCCTAGCCCAACCCTAACCCCCATCCTGGCTAATCCATATCCCCAATCTCACACACCGCCTCCAGCCCTCCACCCTCAGTTCCTCTCCTCCCCAAGCACCGCTTTCCTCCCTCCCTCTCTGGCTCTCTCCTCCCCACGCACCGCCTTCCTCCCTCTCCAGCTCTCATCTGACCGAGAGGAATGAAGATGGCGGTTGCCGCCGCCATCGCCGCATCCGCTGTCTATAGTTATTTTGGGCTGAGCTTGGGCTGGCACGGCATGACGGGCTTTGGGCCGTGCTTGAGCCTGGCCGGAGGCAAGGTGGGCCGGCACGGCACGGCGGGGTGACCGGGCCGAGCAGGTACGGCACGATGTGATCCGAAGCACGGTGGGCCTAAGCCGGGCCAGCACGGCACGGCCCAATGCCCAGCTCTATCCATGACTAGGAGGTTCCACTGCGCATGCGGGTCATGGGTCGAGAACGCGGTCCAGGCAGGAGTGGAATTCTCGTATCTGCTGTGCGTGACGCGGACAGACCTCTCCATGTCCTCGTTCTTCATGTCGTCCGGGTCGATGTCGACCGTAGGGCCTCATCGAGTGCAAGAAGACCGGCAGCGATATCGGGTTGGAGGACACCGCGGCGAGGTCCGCCGTCACGGCGATGCTCCGCCCGTCCGGGCTGAAGACCGGGTGGTTCACGTGCCCGGCGCGGTCGCACCCGCTATTGATCACTCTCACCACAGAGCGGTCACTCACGTTCATCAGGTAAACGGCGAAGTACCCCGGGTCCAGACCGTGGTCGCGCTCCGGCGCGTCCTTAGGCCTGTGGAGGTTTGACGAGAACACGATCCAGTCTCCGTTCGGAGACCATTGGCAATGTGTGTCAATCCAGTCACCTTCGGTTAGACCACCCGCGTACTCCCCGACATCTGCGTCCTCCATTATGTATAGATTCTTGTATTTCTTGTCTCCCCCGTCTCTTGGGATACATACAACCCGTTACCATCAGAATCGTACGAAAAAATCGTATGACTAGGCAACATGCGGATTACAGACTGGAGTACTTTTTTTAAGGTAATTCATGTTCTATGTAAGTTAAATAACTAACCAAGCTAATGACGCAGGATTAGTACTCCATGTTCTATGGAGCGATTCATGTTCTATGGAGTAGCTTCTTACCATCTGGATTGGTTGATGGGAAGGCATTATTGAATTTTCCCTTCGTGAGCGGGCGCTTCTGCCGAGCACCACTGGACACATTGGGGATGGCATAGATTTCCGACGTTTCGTTAGCTTTGAAAGACGGTCCCATGCACACATACAGTATATCCTTCTTTTGGTTCCACACTGGTGAGAAGATGCTGTCTTGACCCTTTGTCTACAAAAAAACAGGAGTTCCAGTAATAGTTGAAAAGCCTATCCGAAAAGACACCATAACATGATCTATTTTTTAACTAGAGAGATTAGTGATAGTAGTGATGTAGTGTCCATACCTCGTAGATGACGCGCAACCTTTGGCTATCGGCTAGCCACACGGCTTTGAACTCGTTATCAACGAAAGCAAGTTTTGAGCCATCTTTGGAAAATGTTGGGAACACACCAGACACCCTAAACAATCCTACATCTTCATGTAGAGAGTGCAGCTTGTGGAAACTTCTCGGGAGATCTTGTCCATGCTGCACAAGAAACAGTATTATAAACAGCTTAAACATTACTCTATATGATTTTGTCATGTAAGTGACCGGGAGGGATTTAAATAAATGTTGCCGCTATGGAGGGTAGCACCATAACTCTTTTAACTTTTCCCAACTAGTAGCCACCCGCGCCCTTGGGCGCGTGCAGAAAAGGTGAGCTGCGCGCGCAAAGAAAAAGGCGCGGCTGGTGTGGCCCGCAGAGAAAAAGCCCACACGTGGAGGCCAGCCGCAAGCAGAAAAGGTGCAGGCACGGCAGCAAAGAAAGGACAGAAAAATCGAACGGCGTGGACGCTGACCAACGCGGGATCGCACGGGCAAAAAAAATCAAGCCGACGTGGCCTGGCTGAGAGCGTGTGAAACTTCTCTTCATTTATATCGGAGGATTCTACGCCAACGTGGCCCACTATTTTGACTGCCAAAATCTGGCGTCAACAATAAATAACAGTAATAATGAATTGGTGGATTATACATGGCTACTTAGTTACCTGGAGAAGGTCACTTCTGCGACGATGGTAACCAATGCACCTGCCACCGTCCATCACAAAGGTGTTGAAATGGTCGGATTTTGGCCTGGTTTTCCGAGTGATTTGCACCGATTGTTCCGGAGCTCTTGTGTCAAAGATCTCAATGTGCCGGTACTGTGCTTCCACACGGATGTCGCTGAACTTGGACTTTTGTCGAATGATTGCCACCGCCACCTTGGTCTCGTCAATGGCCGCCGGAGTTACCGCATCGAATCCCTCCGGGGTCACCCGGATGGTCTCGCCAGTGCTCAAGTTGTACCGAAACACACCCCAAATCTCCCCATCCTTTCTGTGGAAAAATATTATGTTCTCGCTGCCCCATGATGGCCACCCACCGTTCTCTATCACACGCTTCCGCTCTAGAGTTGGCTTCTCTACGTTCATCGCGTAATGCTGGTCTGCAGGTCCTTAATCTCGCCATCCCACCTCTTTCCTTCGAACGAAGCCACTGCTACCTTCTTCCCAGATGGTGACACTGGGGACTTATATCAGATGTCCCTGTTGAATTAGAATTACAACGATCAAATAGCAGAAGACCTGGAGAGAAAATTCAGTAACCGAACCTGGTGGCTGAGGCGCTCAGTTTTGCCAGTTCTAAGATTGGTTTTGTAAACGGCGGTCCAGGGACTACGACATTCTTGCATCGGCTCCTTGGTTGATACATAGACGAGGTAATGGTCAACTGTGCGACCGCCCCCACCTTGTAGCCGCCAGCTATTCCGCCACTGTCTTCCATACGGGCGCCACTGAACAAATTGGCGCCATAGATCTCTGCCAAGCTGAAGACCTTGACTTCCCCATCAGAATTGAAGCGCAGGGCTACATGAAGCCTTTCAAGGCTGTGCTCTCTTTCAGAGAAATACCAGGCCAGTAAGACGGACTGAATCGATGCCGGCTTGGCGGCTTCTATAACGGCTTCAGAAGACAAGCCCAAGCGCTTGATGATCGTCTTGAGAGCAGCCGGCGGGAGGAACTGGCAGTTGTAGTTGTAGGACACACCGTCTTTCAGGTGGAGTTCTTCTTGCCTTGACGGTGGAACTGGACAGCAGAATATATCCATGGGCACAGCCGCACAGGTTGCCTGTAGCTCGTCCATTCTAACAAATTAGTTGTTTTGGTACGTCTGGTGATCATAAAATGTAAGCAAGCAATAAGGCACTTTGGAATGGCAGAATGCAGAGTATTTATAAAAAAGTCCGTCTATACAAGATTTGACTGATTTCTCAACCTAAAATAATCAAATTTTAGTACATTTACAACTTTATGATACATAAATTACAGTAATTTATATATGTAATTTTTGTTCTTGATCACTGTAATTGTTGTTGAAAGTCTTAATAACTCATATTTCCATCGTATGATTCAAAATCTAACATATACTTTGAGATATCGAACAAAAACAAAGAAAAAAATAAAATTCTGTACCAACAAAATACGGGCAATGTGGTGAACCCGTTATGGTCCGAAAAAAATTATAATAAATTCGGACACAATTCATCATACGAGAAGAAATGCAAATCTCAAAGCAAATCGGACGGGTGAAAATTTGACTATTTTGACAAAAGAAAACAGTCGAATGTTGTTTAGCAAATCTCTTTATAAAACGCAGAGCACAGTGGTGCATATTTCTGTCGTACTCCACAACTATATCAAAATTACAATCTAACCTCGGTTTTAGTTTTCACAACCCGCATCAATGCACAAGCCAAGTAACAACTATCATTCTCTTGATCTCAATGGTTGACACTCTTGTACAGATTCAATTCCTACTAGCGTATGCTCAGGACTTAGTTGTTAAACTGTTGAACTTAGGGGGTTTCTGAAAAGGACTAGTTCCAGTTGTAGAAGCTACTGCCAGTTTGCAATATATATATATACACACACACACACAATCATAAATTCATAATGAGCCACCAAGACCTGAATTAATTTATCAACCAATTGATGAGCTGCCCGCAACTTGTGGGTCAGCAGAATTAACTATGCATCATTCTGACATAATAAGTTTCCAAAACATTGTCACAATGGCCACAGACTAATTAGTTTGGCTGTGGATAGTCTATAATAATTATGATATTTCTATTGCTGAAACGCTGATCGTCCGCAAACATTTGTTTTAGCATGCATCAACAACCTTAATTAGTTGGCACTTGATTAAACTAATAAAAATAGTTTGCTCAATTGTGAGAGTTGGTCCATATTTTTCCTTCTCAGAAACCAGATGAGAAAGTTTATGAGATTTTCTAGTCACATGCAAGGAACCGACAGTGAGTAGGAAAAAATAGTCTTCTAGCAATATTTCCAACTGATCTTAAAAATGCGGGATCGGTCCTCTGTTGGTGCGGTTATCTCTGATATCAAGTTTATGGCAGAGAGCTTTTCCTCGGTTGTTTTTCGTCATGTTAGTCGTGGTAAATGTGGCGGCACTTGTGAGCACTCTGTTAGCTCTTTTATTCACAATGGTGTACCGGAGTGTATCCGAGAGACTCTTTATAACGATGTTTTGTGATTAATCTAATCTTAAAAAAATCTGATCTTAAAAGATTAGTCACTTGGTCGTATACTGATATCCCCTTGAATCCTAACAAATTAATTTAGCAAATCCACTGTGATTGTTTAGGTGAACCTCATAATTCACATAGGTGATGTCAGACACTTGCAACAAGCATGTGAGATTTTTGTCAAGTCAATACTAGTGAATTATCTTCTTGCTAAATTTATTTGGAATCATGTGGAAATTAATTGCTCTTGCAAATTACTACCTTCAGTCCCAAAATACTTATTGCTACGGTATGCATACAGTCAAATTTGTTCAACTTTGACCACAAATATAACTTATAAGCATCTTTACACTTAGATTTTCAAATAAGTTAACTTTTTACGTTATCTCCCTTCCTAACCAAGCATTTCTCAGTTTATCAAATGGCATTGTATTTTTGTAGCATAAGTACAACATGGGTAACATGGTATCATTTTTATTTTTTTGTTGTAAGAAATCCATACCTCAGAAGGAAAGAAATGAACTAGTCCATACATACTTTTCCTTTTTTGATAAAACTCACCGATAGTTCTTTCTCTGATTACTAGTTCAATACCAGTGCTTTGCTATGGACAAATAAAAAATCATATTTAACTCAACACGTCGAGTGTCATTGCACTTTGTGTAAGCCCTCGGTTCTGCCATGGCACTCGGGCGAGCTTCGTCCTGGCACATGTTCACTCCTTCGCTGCCATATTCGACGCCATTAGCTCTGCCACTGCGGCACCCCACGTCCCACCTCTGCCCCATGCCCAATCTTCTTGGACCCTCAGCTCCGCCGCAGTGGCACCACACGTCCTACCTTCGCCCATGCTCAATCTGCTCCGGACCATGGGCCACACCACTACACCCGTCCTGCAATGCTGTCAACGCATCAGCTCTACCGAGACTGGAAGACGTAACTTCGCTCGACGAATTAAAATCGTAATTTGTTGCGAAATTGTTAGGAGAGCTTATAAAGAGAAAAGAAAATTGTTGGGATAAGATTATAGTTTGTTCAAGAATATATGACGTTTTGGACATCGACACTGCCTCCAACATGCAACTTGGATCAATACTTTTTATATGAATATATTCATAAAATAATACAAAATTATTATATTATGAAAATATTTTTCATGACTAATCTAATAATACCATTTTCACATGATCAATACAACTATTTTTTTATAAATTAGTGGTCAAAGTTAAGGAAGTTGACTGCACGTTTTCTAAAATGTCATATATTTCTGAACGGAGAGAGTAAGATATAGTCAGACAATGGAAATTAAAGACATACATCCTTCTTGTCCTGTGGCAACAGGAAAGGATCCCGGACACTCAATCCAGCAACCACGGTAAGTACAGGATCAATGCAACGGAAAACTGCACCCATTATAAGCATCTCCCCCAACTTCGGACCAACTGGAAGCATGGAAAGGTATCTTCCTACAAAGTTGAATCAGGGAAATACTTATAGGTTTCAGTATTCATATGTTTCTGTAGTGCTAGCAAGGAAGCAAAATACAAGACATACCTAGATCAGTAAGGTTCTCATTTTCATCTAATGCCCCAATCATCTTCAGGAATTCCACTGCATTTTGGACCTACATATTTATCAAGTGGTTAGCCACATCAAAAGTGGAATGGGTTGAAAAGAAGAACCCTTCACTACCTGCTTAAAGCAACATTTCATAGAGTTTTAAACGGTGTACATGCCCAACAAATGTAGCAGTTTGAAGATACAACTAAATCCAGTAGACACAGTCAAAGAAAAAAGGGAATATCGAAATGCTCAGTATGATTTAAACACACACAGCTAGTGGTTATGGAGGTTGTAAGGCAGCTGATAGAAACTCCCCAATGCAGCCAACTTGCAAACTTTTTATCTGCAAACATAGCGAATTCAAAGGAGTTCTAAGAAGCTTCGGAAGCTGATACCTGATAGTCTGCAAATGCATCATACACACATCTAGCGTAGAGATGATAGCATTCTCCAGGTTGGACACAACCAGCTCTGCCCCTCTTCTGCATGAAGATAATGGGGAAACTATGAGAATTATAGCAAAGAAAGACGGTTGGTAAACACAGGTATTGAGTGTGATCATATCTGAATCAAGATGTTATGTTCAAGTTCGGTTCATTGTTATTCTAAAAAAAGGTTCAATTCCTTGTTAGAAAATTTCTTGCTTATTGCCGTAACCGGTGACAAATTTATATTGACCATCCAAGCAGAACAAAAGGATATCTTGATTCTTGACTAAAACAACTTCATGAGAAAAAAGAGGAACATGGAGGTGCTTGTCGAGGAATATCACTATTAAGCAAGCAAAAGAGAATCCTGGAGGTCTACTAAATAAATGGGCCTTTGGTCTTGATATTAACCAATGGGCTAATTTTATTCAAGTTAGGATCTCAATTGACCACAAACTCCATATTAAAGGCATGTCCTCATAGGCTCATACAGTTAAATAATACAAAAAATGGTAAATAAGCTGACAAAGTGAGGGACAAAAGTAATAATATAATAATATAGAACTCAACCAAGACAAGACTTCACTAATACCACATAGAACATACAGAAGGTATGATTGAAGCTAAAGAACATAGATGATGCTGAAAGTGGGCCCAAGCACATGCCACTTTACCAAAGATTTGAGTCGAAGAAAAGTGTTGTTGAATCGAAGGTAAGCATTTACCTGACGGGCAGAACCCTTTGAAATCCATGAGGGGAGTAAGCAGGGAGTGGTGTTTAGAGCATCGTATGTGGTTTCCTTTGCTTTTCCACAATCCACGACAAAAACAATATCATTTATTGTAATACTTGCTTCTGCCATCTTAGTCGCAAGGACTACCATCCGAACATTAGGAGGTGGTTTCTCAAAAATTAACCTCTGTGAATATTATAATAAAAATATAGATGTGAATGACAATGAAATTTATGGCGCACACAAGATGCTTATGGATACGAACAACAATTAACTAATAAAAAGGTGAATATGTGTATATAAGATGCAATTAGGCAATGGAACTGATTTCAGATCCATTGACACAATTGGCATCACATAAGCAACTTCAATAAGATATGTGCAAATTAGGAGTAATCACCTGCTCAGAAGCAGCCATGGAACCATGGCATGCAAGCAGTAAAACTCTATTTGGATCACCGGCAATGAATGTGCTTTTAGTTGATCCCTCAAACAACTAATGTCATCCCATCCGGTCATGAAAACTACAACCGCACCAGGTCTCTCTTTACGACATGTTACACAGAACAACCTATATGAGATTAGACCTTATGCAATCTGGATTCCAATTTGCCAGAGAATCACGTGTCCTCAAACCATAGGTCTCAAAGCTTGAATTTTTTAGGGCATCCTGCATAGTACAATAACAATATCTGAAGAATGTTGAGAAAGAATTGCAGTCATCGATCTGTATGTAGAAACAGTACGTCGACAAGTGTAGTGATTTCATTTTTCCTTTTTCTAGGCAATAACTGCCTCTGAGTTTTCCAGACTTTATCTTGGCCATAATCGTAAAGTTGATTAGTTGAGGTCAACTTATAGCCTGTCCTCTCTAATATATCTTCCAGAAAATGTGCCCTCACTGGATGGTGAATCCCTGAATGTAATTCAGGGGAAGAACAAGATGAATGTAAGTTGACGTACAGTTTTATCAGAGAAGCTAGCAGAAGAGCATTATGTATATATGATGTGACATGTTTTTGGTATGACAAGGCATCAACTCACATGAATGTGGATAGTCGGCGCTCCTCCAAAATAACTTGAGAACAGTTCCACGTTTAGAGTAGCACTCACCAATAGCATGGGTGGACCCTCAAGGGGTCATGGGTGTTTAGCCGAACAACCATTTTTTTCTTTAAAATATCTGGTATATAATAGGTATATTAGATGTATATGTTATTAGTTAGGTCAAAACTATATATTTGTGTTCGCAAATGAATTCAGCTTGCACTCATCATGTAACACATTAGACCCATTTTCCTTCCTACTTTAGTCCACCAAACCCTAACCTCTATTCTCTCTCATCCTGTGGTTGTCTGTGTGTGTTTTTTTGGCGGTCTCCAAGTGGTGAACGAGCGGAGGTGCGGGCTACGAAGGCGAGCGACGGTCGGTGGACACAACGTTACGACGTGACGGCAAGCATGCATAAGGCGGCGTAGGGCGAGCGTGCGGCAGCACACCTGCACGGACGAACAGAGATGCAACGCAAGCAAGTGGGTGGTAGCGCGACAAACAAGGAGGAAGGGAGCGGACGACACCAAGGGAGCAACGCGGTGGCCGGGAGGGAGTATGGCGGCGGGAAGGGAACAGCATATCCAGCTCACCGTCATCGTCCTCTCTCCAGATCTAGGTGTGTTCTGCGCACTCCACTTCTTCTCCTTGGCTCTGCTCCGCTCCAGCTCCAATTCTTTCTGGAGTTTAGCCTCTTCCTCTGCTTTCTTGGTTCTTTCCAATGGATGTTGTACAAAAATACAATTTTTGCCTTGGGCAATGAACAGATAGTTGGGCCCTTATTACATATGCTTACATGCTAATTTTTTTCTCTATGGAAGTAACATTCTTAGATGGGGTTCTTGCTGATGGAAAAAAAAAAGAGCAGGATCAACAAGGTATGCATCTGTCAAAAAAAATGAAAAAGAAGGCAGGAGCTCTACCGATCACTATTAGAGGAAGAAAAATAAGTTTTATTAGTCTTGCTGCTATAACCTAGAACAGAAAAAAAAAAGTGAGAAAACAACAACGACCAAGACCAAGCACAAGTTTTTTTTTTTAAAAAAGAAGACATGGCATCTACCGATCACTATTAGAGGAAGAAAATAAGATTTAGCGGTATAGCTGGTACAACCTACAACAAAAAAATTGAGAAAACAACAACAGTCAAGCACCAAGCACAAGTCTTGGCCGCACGCTGCAACAACAACATAACTTAGCAAAATAAGAAGCCTAGAGCAAAAATAGCTCTATTCCTAGTTTTCACCTCCTCAATTGTCATTGATATATATAATTTGTTGTTTAATTCATGCCATTATGCTTGCCTTATATCACCCAATTCCTCATATGAAATCACTAATTTCTATATTTTTTGTATTTTATTATATATACACGTATCGTCGTATCAGTGTTTTGGGGAGAAATGACATCTCACGGTATCGGCGTATTGGTATCAGCATATCTGAACAACCTAGCTCCGAAATCCGAACACTCATCCTAAAAATCCTGGGTCCGCCACTAATTTAATAGCAACCTCAAATCTCGGCGTCGTGACAATAGGTCTTTTAGGACGATCAATAAGAAATCTGAGAAACCAAAGCGATAATAACTTAACTATTGTCATGAGTTGATTAAAGAATAAAATGTTAGTAAGGGCAAAGGCAATAATTCAATCTTGAGGGCTAACCTTCATTCATGCCTCTTTCATGTATTTCATCAACAAATACATGAGTCACTCCATTCCAATTTCTGTCACTCAGCAATCGTCTTAGCAAAACACCACTGGTGCAGAAAAGCAAATGTGTGGCTTTTCCTTTGATTCCCTCCAATCGAACTTTGTAGCCAACATATTTAAAAAGCCAGTGTTGTATGCAAAAAAAAATACAATCAAGAGAAGAGAGAGTTTAGAGAGGCGAGGTTTTACTGTTGATGATTTCGGTGGCGGTCTTGTACTTGGTGACGACGTCGTTGGGGGAGAGGTCGAGCTCCTTTTCCTCGCTGACCTCATCGTTCGATGACATCTGCACAACCACCCAAAAAACGATCAGAAATGACGAACGAAACGCCTAAGGAACGCACGAAACGGCCCGAATCGAGCATAGAAAATGCGAGAAGAGACGGTGAATTCCTCACCGCTTTGATCCGAACTGGGGGGCGGGGGTGGGGGCGGAGGCCGGGGAAGGGGAGTCGGGGCGATGGCAGGGGAGGTCATCTAATGCATCGCAATACCTATGTAGATGAGAATGGAGCATAGCACCATAGGTGATTGCAGCTTACGACAAGCACGACTGTGTCCATGGAGGCAAGGCATCCGTCCACAACCACAACATTCATCTGCTCCACCTCGGTCTCCCCGGCGTGCAGCGGCGATGGTTGGGGAGGGAGAGAGGGAGGCCGATGCGGGTGGGGAGGGAGGGAGGTGTCGATGGGGAGGCGTGAGAGAGAGGAGGGGGAGGGAGGGCGGCGAGGAGGGTGCGGCGGTGGATGGCGGGTGTGGGAGAAGGTGGCGAGGAGGAGCGCTGGGGTGGGGAGAGGCGGGCGCCGAGGTTGGGCAGAGGCGGGCGCTGTCGGTTGGGGTTGGGAGAAAGGGTGGGCGGCGCGGGTGGGGAGGGAGGGAAGCGTTGGCGGGGAGGCGTGAGAGAGAGGAGGGGGAGGGAGGGCAGCTGCGCGAAGCACTAGGGTTTCTGGGTGCTGGCCCCACCTGTCAGCACAAGAGGATTAGAGGTGGGAGAACAAGAACGTTTCGTTCACCACCACTAGAGTCTTTTTAAGTAGTAAAGATTTCCTATCCAACAACTATGGGTATATGTTTGTTCCAAGGTCTGAAAAACAAAGCAACCTTATGCTAGTATCCTCTCTCACCCCATGGTTAATGGTTTACATACCTGACCTTCCTCTCCTCGCCCTTCATCATGCCCTCTTTAGATATGATTATATCCCCATTCTATCCATACCACAGTGAGCTGCCTTCTCCCCCACCCTCACCCACATGTGCTCCATGCCCCCGATCATGCAGAAGTTAATTCAAACTCCCACATTAGGAGAGGTTTGCTTTTACCATAGATTATTACAAAATTGTGCATTCCAGATGGTTGGTTTATTAACATTTTTTTATGACTTTAACAATGGTTTACCACTACTTATTAAAAACGGAACCCGGAAAGTGCTCATTCCTCATTCGCTATGCCTGATGGATGGATTGTTACCTCGAAAAAAGAAGGTGGCGATGGAAGTTCTATCTGACCTGATCTAGATAATGTTCAAAAGATGAATGTCATGGTCATTGATGCCAGATGAAATCTGTTATTTGTATCTGCAAAATAGATGAAGGAAACATGAACTGAATGAAAAGCTACGAAACATATACGTGAGCTAGAATACAAGGTCAGCAGATAAGTAAGGATTGGTTAGTGAACTTATAAAGCTTCAATTTGAACCACTCTGAGAATTCCGCGTTCAAGTGACATCACCTGCTAGAATCTCATGAAGAATGTAACAATTCAACCACACTATAGCCTGAAACTTTTGGGACTTGTCGTTGCTTCATGGATCCCCTTAGGTCCTTTACACATTGCCACATCCCCTCTGAAGCATATATGTTAGACAGCATAGTGTGGAACCCGTCATGGTGAGGATCCAGCTTGACAAGCTTCCTCCCTATCCTTTCCCCAACCTCATTATCACCATGCTTCCAACAGGCACCAAGCAATGCACCCCATGCTGGAACATCAGGTGACATGGGCATGTTCTCAATCAGATCCTCAGCCTCTCTGACATATCCAGCACGGCCAAGGAGATCAACCATGCATCCGTAATGTCTGATGTTTGGTACAATCTGGTACTTTTGCTGCATCAACTTGAAGAAATGGCGGCCCTCCTCAACTAGGCCAGCATGTCTGCAAGCACTCAAAACTCCAGTGAAAGTTATCTCATTTGGAACGGCAGTACCAGATGCTTCCAGCTCTGAAAACTTGTCAAGGGATTTCATCACAAGGCCATTCATGGCGAGACCCACAATGACCGCATTCCAGCAAGGTGTTCCTTTTTCTTCCATTGTGTCGAAGACTTCCAATGCAGTTTCTAAGCATCCACACTTCATGTACATGTCAATGAGGTTAGTCCCAAGTACGAGACTGATGTTATATTGGTGTTGCCTTATGTACTCATGAACCGACCTGCCTTGCTCCAGAGCAGACAGATTAGTGCACGCAGATATGACACTGACAAGTGTAACCTCATCCGGCTTGATTCCCTGGGCTCGCATGCTGTTGAAAACAGTGAGAGCATCTGAGGATTGGTTATTTTGCACACAGCCAGCGATCAAGGTACTCCAAGAAACATTGTCCTTGTCAGGCATTGCACTGAACAATGCCTTTGCATCTTCGACACGTCCATTCTTCAGATAGCCAGCTATCATTGAGTTCCAGGAAAACTGGTCCAAACACTCAGCACTATCAAACAATCTCCGTGCCGCAACAACATCCAGACAAGTTGAGTACATGTGGATCAGTGCATTCTGGACGTTCACCCGGAAACCAAGGCCAGCTCTGACAACCAGCCCATGGCAGACTTCCCCATTCTGAATCACCGCAGACCGTGCACAAGCGGCCACCACACTGACCATCACAGCCTCATCCACAGACCATCCCTCCCCACGCATACCTGAGAACACGCCCAGCGCCTCTGCAAACATGCCATTCCGCTCAAAGCAAGAAATCATGGCAGTCCAGGTGAAAACATCCCTACGCTCGGCCCCGTCAAACACCCTCCTCGCCTCGTCCACCATCCCCCTCCTCCCAAACAGAGCCACCATCGAGCTCACCGCTGTGGCGTTCCGTTCTGGCATCCGCGCAAACACCCCAACTGCCTGGTAGACATCCCCCGCCTGCACGTACGCGGCGAGGATCGTGTTCCAAGAAACGGCGTCCCACACGGGACCCGCGTCGAACACCCTGCGCGCGTCCACGAGGCACCCGCACGCGGAGTACATATACATCAGGGCGTTCCTGAGGTACAAATTGTCGCCGAACCCGTGCCTCACGGCGCGGCTGTGCACCTGCCTGCCTTCACCCACGTCCCTCCTGGCGGCGCAGGCGGCGGTGAGGATGGGGTGCGTGTAGGCGTCGGGGGCCGCGGGCATGGAGGCGTAGAGCGGGAGGCAGAGGTGCGGGAGCCCGCGGAGGAGGGCAGCCTTGAGGAGCGTGTTGCAGGAGAAGGCATTGGGGCTGCGGACGAGGCGGAGGAGGCGGACCGAGTGGTGGAGCGAGAGCGGGAGGAGGCGGCTGGCCGAGGTGAAGAGGATGAGGCGGCTGGCGGCGAAGGCGTCGGCGAGGAGGCCCGAGGCGAGGAACTGGGCGTGGATCTGGAGGAGGTGGCCGGCGGAGCGGCACCGCGCAAGGTGCGCGTCCAGGAGGGACACCGTGAGCATGGTGCCCGGCGCCGCGGCGCGGCGAGCTGCGGGTTCAAATTGACGACGAACCGGTGCGAGTTTTCGGCAACAAGCGCGTGACGGGTTTGCATCCTCTGACGTTCTGAATGTCCGAGTAAACAGTGTCATGACTCGTCGGATCAAAAAAATAGATGAGATTACAGTGTTGTTACAGTGTTTCGCTGTATTATTTATACTAACTGACAGATCTCGATCTTATCTGTTATTTTTTGATCCAACGGCTACGAAACAATGTCAACTTACTGTTTACGTGACATCTTACCTTTATTAAAGCTCCTGGCGCCCTCCCAGCGTGTCCACGTCCACCGGAAAACGCCGATCGTCAGATCTCGCACGCGGCCACGCCTGCCCGTCGGATCGCGTCGTGGGAACGAGAGCGCGTGCGAGCGTCTCTTCGTCGTCCGATCGCATCCGACAGAGCGAATGCAGCCAGCAGAGAAGCTCTCGATTCTTCCCTTCCCCTCCCCTCCGTCTGCTTTTTCTTCTTCCGCCGTGGCCAGTGCAAAACCCTCGATTCCTTTCCTCGGTTCCTCCTCGCCCCCGCTGCCCTTCGCCTGTGTCGGCCGCGCCACCCTCTCCTCTCATCCACTCCCTTCCCGTCCCTCAACTCCCTGCTGCGCCGCCGCTTCCCCTTCCCATGCCGCGCCGCTGTCCGCTCCTCTCTCCGCAGCACCGCCTCCGCCTTCGCCATGACACCGCCTCCCCCTCTCCCACCGCGCGCTTCGTCCTCGCCTGTGCAGAGGGGCCAAACGAAGGACATGTTGTCCAGGATGGCAGCTAAGATCGGCAGCGACGCCGGCGGCCGCTAGCGCTTCGTCTCCTAGGTAATTTGTTTGCTTTCGACGCTGCCTAATCTTTATTCCTTTTCTGTTTTGCCTGTGTTTTTTTGCCCCCCTGATCTTCGTCGATTTCTTATTGTGCAGAGAGAACCAGGGGACCGCGGATCTCCAGCGGAGGGTAAGCTGCGCTGCTTAATCTTGATTCCTTGTCTGGTTTGCCTGTGTTTTTCTTCCCTTTTGTTTTCTTAGGTTCCTGATCTTCGTCGATTTCTTATTGTGCAGAGAGAACAAGGGGACTGTGGATCTCCAGCGGAGGGTCGGATTTTTCCTATTCTGGATAAGTTAATGTTTTAGATGTATGGTTGGTTTAGGTGTACAACTACGGATTACGTGTGAATGTTGAAATTTGAGAACCCTTCGGTGGTTTAGTTATCTGTGCTTATCTTAGATTTAATATGTTCACGATGGGTTTTGCGTTTCGATGGATAGATTGTGCCTATATACTTGTAGTTAGGTTGTACGGGTAGTTCATTTATGCTTTGGTTATATCACTGATTACAGCATGTCCCTTACCACGAATGATGAATTTGTTACATATTTTTATTTATCTAACTATTTTGAGGGAGCAATGTTAAACAGATTCCATATGCTCACGTACAAATCATAGCCCTTGTATTGATGATGCTACAGGGGACTGCAAATATCTCGGTTGCTCTCTGCTGCTACCGTGCTAGGCCCATCTATGCACAGTTTGAGGAAGGCAATATTAAGCTTTCGAGCCATGCAGAGCCGCATGTAAGATTGCGGTGTTCCTCTTATATGAAGAGTTGGTAATTTCCTTTTCGTTTATATCGTGTGGTTCAGTACTCTCTATTTTTTCCCCGTTTCCCTTACATTTTTGCGAGCTCTCTGTTCATTCATTCGCAGTCTATATCACTGCTACTAATCAGAACAAAAAGAGTTGACAGGCATTGTAACCATTCATTGGTGGTCTCTTATAGCCTATACCGTGACTTTGAATCACAGCTCCCTTATTTGGGCGATTCCGGGATGTTATACTGGTTGTCTTGACGGCCGCTGCTGGTGATTATTCTTGCTATTTCCTATCGAAGCTGGTTGCAAAGCCGCTTGTTTTCTCGCTGTAGCCAGATAGGCTAATGTGCTTCCACAAACAGGTAATTTCGAAACCAATGTTAGTCATTAACGTCCTATTTCAGCATTACGTACTACCAAGGTCAAGAGGTGGCGCCTAAGGAGAATTCCATTGTGAATTTTAATACGCAAACTACTACCTCTGGTCTATCGAGCATAGAGAGATGATACAAGATGCTCTTGTGAATATCCTTACAAATCGAATTTTTATTGCAAGAGATTAGGTTTGGCTTTCATGTTGGCCTTTGTCTGCCATCTCAATCGTCTCATGAACAACAAATGCGTTGGATGGTATTTTTTTGGCTCAGTAAGCTGCTACAATATACACTAATTTGAAAAGTGTTACCATCAGTACTACGATCATCAGAGGTCAACGTGTTTTGCGTGTTGCAGACTCAGCTAGCTCATTTCATTTATGTTACCAATTTTATATCAGGTACGTCATTTCTTATAGTCAATTGGAAATCGGGTGCCCAAGAAAAAAGCAGCTTAATTCATATGTGGTACCTAATTTCTGTGTTGTGGGAATTAAACTCTCCAAGACAGTTAAAAGAGTTCTCATTACAGAAAAAAGAAGAGTAGCATGTAAGTACTCTCGAGAGCTTTCTCTTTCTCAGTAAAATAACGAACTGCTTAGGTTTGTTTGGCACCTATTTTGTGCACACCTGCTGCTTGCCTGTCAGTGGTACACACCGAATATTGTATTTTCCCATGATACCTTTTTTCTATTTTGTCCTTCCTCATAATTTGCTTGAATCCATGCAGCATGTGTGCATGCCCTATTATACTGGTCTTCCTACTGGAGAGATAAGAAATGTGTGCATGCCCTCGTTTCATTTAGGTTACCAATTTATAGCAAGAACGTCCTTTCTTATAGCCAACTGCAAATCGCCTACCCAAGAAAAAAAAACTTAGTTCATATGTAATAGCTAATTTCTGTGTTGTGGGAATTAAACACTGCAAGACATTTAAAGAGTTCTCATTCCAACAAAAGGAAGAGTACCCTGTAAGTATTCTCTAGAGCTTTCTCTTTTTCGGTAAAACAACGAACTGCTTAGGTTGGTTTTGCCCCTATATTGTGTGGACCTACTGCTTGTCTGTCAATGGTAGACACCGAATATTGTCTTTTCCCGTGAAACCTGTTTTTTATTTTGCCCTTCCTCATAATTTGCTTGAATCCATACAGCATGTGTGCATGCAGTAATCCTACACATTATTGAACTCTTGTTGTACTTATGCAGCCTGATGATAGGTATGAGTTTGCTGACCCTGCAAGAATTCAAGCCTTAGTTAAGAACTACTCTCAGTTTGTGTCATTCCCCATATATACATGGCAGGAGAAATCAAGAACCGTTGAGGTAGGTTCTTGATGGTGCTTCTTGCTGATTCTCTTAACAATACAGGTTATTTAGAAGAGGATGAAGAGCCAAAAGAAGGTCAAGAGGCAACAGAGGTTAGTTATCTAGAATGACCTGCTTCTGCTTTCAAATTCCTCTATGGGTTGCATGCTTACAGATAGATAAATGGTAAAAGTATTGCCCACACACACAAGGAACAGGATCGCGAGGGGAGCTACCTGGTGTTTAGTTTTGTGTTAAGAGTTTTGACCAAGACAAGTTGTTTAGTTTCCTGCACAAGGCCAGGCTGAGTCTCATAGTAGGCCTATCAGATGTAGAGCTTCTGCACAATTCAGAGATGAGATTGTTCTGCTGCCTACAAAGGTCACATGCAATGAGGATTTGTTCCCTTTTTTCCCGCTCCCAATTCATGTTACCAAGTAACTACGAACAATCTAGCCTACCTCTGATCAAGGTATATTTAATTGCGCCAACATTACTACTCGCATCTTTGGGGCATTATTTCTGCGATAACAAGAAAGTTATTTGCGCTACGCATCTTTACTACCTGTTCAAACTTTGCTATCAATTGCAGCAAGATGTCCGTAATGTTTGGGTCCTGCAGCCTGCATTTATTGTTTTGTGCTTAAAATTCCTTTCAATGGACACATGATTTCTCTTCAGATCTAGAATAGCTACACTTTTATATCTCATAGGAGACATAGTTATCAGATTGATCTTTAGTAGTAAAAGCTTCTTGTTGATGGTTGGCATTTCGAAGATGGATAGGACTGGGGAGATATACACGTTTGGCTGCTCATGCTGTATGAGGAATGAAACTCCTGATATTATTCCCGTATGCTTTTTCATTTTGAGGAACAAAGTGCAGGTAACTCGGTTCAGTCCCAATTGATATCAATTTGTAGGTATCTAAACAATTCATTAGAGTTCTGATAGTTCTGCTTGTGAACCAACAATATTGTTTTTTAAAAAAGAAAAAAAATGCCCGCAGACGATTTTACAGCTCAGGATGGATGATATATTTTTCCCACTTTCGTAATCGTGTCTGCCTACATTTGTGTATCGATGTATGCTTATATCTTTGATTTGCCTGTCTTTGTATATACTTATATGTTTCATTTCTCTTGCAGTGTGGTAGATTTGAATGCAAGTGCTTGCCACATGCCACTAGGCTGGTTGCTTTTGAAGGTGACACTATGTCTTGTGTTTGTTCTGGACAAGTCGTGCCATGTTAGGTATGCGCTAAATATTAGTAATATAGCTTATGATGTAAACTTTTGTGCATCCGAGAAAGAAGTATCTTCTGATCTGGACCCACGCAAATCATATATGTGGCATAGATTATGAGTGCTTCAGCCAAAATAGAATAATAATATTGACTGCCCTACATGCTTATATGAGATGTAGTTTGCACGCTGGTTGCCTACATGCCATAGCACTTTTCAACCTATAAATGGCCAACGAATTTCCATTAGCCAAAAAAAAAGCATCATGTAGTCCTCCTATTAAACTCCTCTACTCACTCATGCTTCTAATTCATCCTTTTGGCATTTCTCCATGACTAATAGCCAAAAGCTACTACTAGATTTTTCTATTAGTCTAGATTACATTTCCAACCAGGTTCATCATGGTTTATTTTAGAAGCGCCTATTCTACACAGAAACATATGTTTGTACCTATATATTTTCTATACCATGGCACTATGTATTATCTTACTTATGCTCTCAGTTTGATTGGGTCTTTGTGGGCTAAAATAAATGGATCCCAGTTCATCTATCTCAATCGCTTTAGCTGCATTCAGCATTCACTTTCTGTGTATAAATGCTTGTGTTTAGCAATATACTTTAATTCAGTTTAGTTTTACCCGTGCATGTGTTCATCCAGTCCGCATGATTTTACAATGTTATGGTGCATTTGAAATATTTCCTATCACACCCAACGCCTGTCGACAGCCTTTACATGTTTGGCGAAGTATTCGGTTGTTTCAAAAAAAAATGGAATTTGTCAAAGCCTACATTTCCAAAAAAAAAACCCTATCAGTTTGTGTAGTCCAGATGAGCTAAAAAATGGTCCTGAGTTCGTTCATCACCGTCACTTACGGTGTATTCACTTACTATGCAGAGGAGCTTGTGCTAACCAATGTATATTTATTTAGTTTAGCAGTAACCGTGCATGTGCCCATTCAGTCCAAACGGTGCGCGGTTTTGTGTCGAGATTTTACATCAAGACCTGTACAGATTCTATTTGTAATATCACTTTTTAGCCTGAGGTCTTTGCTCAGTGTTTAACACTATTCATGCTGCTTAGCTTAGATATAGTTGTAATTAGTGGATTTTGAGGCGAAAGTTTATTCTGTCCAACTGAACGCTGACTGCATCAGTTTGTGTCATTGCACCGGCGCGTGAGATTCAGTGATTTCCTCTATGCTCTGAGGCTTTGTTTTGTTTTGTTGTGAGGAAAAAAAGACACTCAAGGATTGTTAGCTACTGTTTTTCCCACAAACTTGGAAAAGATGTGTTCAGAAACTTGCCGTGTACTTGCTCTTATTATATTTTGTTTGTTATCAGGATTAACTCTAGATCATGCCTATTACCATCTATACTCACACACATATAACATCATACTACCACAACCAAACAGAGCGCAGCTAAGCAAGCTTGACGTCCTAGTTATTTCTTAAAGTCCAAGGATGCGCATCCAAAATGTGACACGCTCGGCTGGCCAGGCAGCCGGGCAGGCACCAACCAAACTAACCGTTTTCTGTTGGCCTAGCCCGAATTGGTTTCTATCATTTGTGGCCCATTCGGCCGGATCAAGGACTCTGGGGTCTGGACTAAGCTGGGCTGCACGCTACTGCACTTGACCAAGGCCAGAAACCTGTGGGCTCTTGACAAGCCAGAAACCCGAAAAATCCATTCATTTCCAGGCTTTCAGTTCTGGGAAGACCCTACCTCCGGCTCTTCTTAAAACACGGAGTCTTCGGTTCCTAGACATGATCAGTCACGATAGCACAAGCGTAAGTCGGCTTAGTTCAGTTGCCCTGACATTCAAGTCCTTGCTGCACACATAACTCTGGTTCATTGACTGCACAGCCTGCATGTATACCTGGACTAATCTAGTTCTGCACTTCTACATGCGTCCCCGTTGTCGTTGGTGGGTTAGGACGCGGACCATGAAACAACAATTACTACTATTAAAGCGCCCCAAGCCGGCCTCGCCAGTCGCCCGTCCGATCGCGCCACGTGTGGCTCCGGGCCGTTGGATTCACGCCGGAGCGCTTCGTGCATTTCGCTCGTAGCTGCTGATACGCGCGTCCGCTTCTTGGTTCGCCCCATCGCAGTGCCGCTCCAGCAGTCGCCCGCACACGCATGTCTGCTCAATTCTTGTTTCGCTCACCGCGCGTCCAGAGGGCCCTAGCTTCGGCTGAGCGACGCGTACCTGCCCGCACCGAGTGGCGCAGGTGATTCTCTAGTGACTGTTAGGCTGCGTTTGGTTGAATGAGCCGAAGTAAATGAAATGGGATAGTACAGGATGGGTAAAATGATTCTAAATGAGATGATACAAGTATGGTGTTTGATTGGTGGGATAGGATGATATATGATTTTGTTTGGTTGGTGGGATAGGATGACCCTAGATGATACAATATGACACGTGGGGTCCGCATGATATATATTCTTTTTTGCACTAAAATATGCCAACAGTGGTCTTGTTTTGTTGATTAAATGATAAGGAACACAACGG
Organism: Phyllostachys edulis; assembly: GCA_036346405.1. Classification (NCBI taxonomy): domain Eukaryota; kingdom Viridiplantae; phylum Streptophyta; class Magnoliopsida; order Poales; family Poaceae; genus Phyllostachys; species Phyllostachys edulis. The sequence goes on along the minus strand of CM070549.1, from coordinate 57,233,240 downwards.
TTCAATCAGATTGCAAATTGGATACTCGATTTAGGAAATATAATCATTTGAAGCTCGTAAATCAAATTGCCACGTCACCCTTTTTTAGTCTACATGCTCTTTTTGCCTTAGACCGAGCGCTTCCCTCTTAAGCAATGGGGTGGCGTGGTATTCCATAGGAACCTGAACCGTGTTGTTCTTTTTTTTTTTCTTGGAATGCAATGGAACATTTTTCTTGGAATGCAATGGAACAACATCTGTCTAGAATATTCCATCTTATGGAACCACTTTATCTCGAATTAATTGGTTCTATCCACCGAACCAAACATATGAACATATCTATTTCTCGAACCATCCGGCACAGGACCACCCCGTTCACTCATCCAAACAAACCCTTAATACTCCACCTAGTTACGCAGAGAAAAAAAAAGGCTGATCGGTACTCCATGTCTCGTAGCAAACAGCGCGTGGTGCTCCCGAGTGGAGAGCCATTTACTCAACGTGCTGGTGACATAATAAAGTGTGTACACAACACGTCAGGTTAACTTGCTGTCGTGCAAGCCGCCAACTTCACGAGAGAGAGTGGCCATTGCTATCAGTTTATCGCTTTGATCCAAACGCATTAGTACGCTCAAACATGTTCTTTGTCTAGTGAATTCTGAAGCCAACATCACTCCAACTTCTCCACCGCGTTCCTGAGGAAGAAGAGAACTAGAAAAGGGAATGGGAATCGATAGGATGAGGACGCCGGCTCTTCGGACAGTCCTATCCACTATCCACATGTAATCATCCTAGTAAAAATATCAGACACACTCACTCCACTCTCTTTCCTTAGTAGCAAAATATCAGCGCTTCGAGGCAGGCATCCATCCAACCAGGCAGACATTTATGGGGTGTTTGCTTCCGGTCCTAAGCAACTTTTGCCTGGCCGGCACAGGGCCTGGAGTCTTCTGCGCGAGTGCTTGGATGCTACCGGTCGAGCCGCCTGGCTCAGGCGCAGAAATCGGATGCCTCCCAGGTAGCTCCATCTACTGTCCATTCATTTAATCCAACGGTCTATTTTTCATTCACCAATTTGAAGCACAAGCTACCAACCAAACAATTTATCTTCAGGTTTGCCTGCCCAGGTAAAAATCATCTATTTTCCAGGCTACCTCCAGGCACCACTTTTTTTCAGGCATGGAATCCAGGGCACCCACCAAACAAGCCCTTAATTCCCATCTACCCTCCCCACCTACACTGCCTCCAACCAGGAGCTACTTTTTAATGCCATTCTCCATCTCCCTCTCCCTATCATCTCTCTCAAACAACAGATCGCAGCCACAAGATCTCTCCAACCCCAAGAAGACACAAGCACCGCCCAAAGACACCTCTACCTCTCCAAACCACAACACACACGCCTTGCCTCCAAAGACACACACACACACTGGCCGAGCCGATGCCATAGCCCAGGCTCCGCCGCCACGCGCCGATGCTAGACGTGGCGCGTGCCTGAAGTTCGCGGGTTGGCTCATGCTTCTTGGGCCAAGATCCACCAGACCGAGCTCGCCTTCTAGGAGCACTGCATGTCAGGCTTCGTCTTGGCTGAGCTCGACGCCTCGGCGTCGCTTCGCTGCCCGTCGCCACCTCCCCGGTGCCTCCTCCTCCTAGTGCCGCCAAGACTGCCCGCCTCCTCTGGCCTCCTCCCCACGGCGCAGCCCAGCTCGGCTCGCTCGGCCTTGATCGCCGAGCTCGCCTATGGCTCGATTCCTCTCTCTTTTATTGATTTTGGATTTTGATGAAATGTTGCATCTGTAGAGAGAAAAAATGTTGCATCTATAGGGGGGAAAATGTTGCATACGGTTCACGGTGATGTTGCATTTTTTTCAACACGTTTTTCCCAGATGCTTTGCTTTGATTTGTGATGTTGCAACCGTTGTCCGAGGATGTTGCAATCATTGTCCGGGGATATTGCAACTGTTGTCCGATGATGTTCCAACCATTGTCCGGAGATGTTGCAACCATGTCTGACGATGTGCAGCGATGTACGGAGCTAGCGCTCAGACCGTATGTCCGAGCATTAGTCACGCCCAAAGGAAATATGTTAGTAACAACTCTGGCATTGGTTCGGCGCAAGCATCTGCTGCCTAGTTGACTATAAATTATCGGCCTCATAGATCCATAGAGACGCCACGAGTTGTACATGCAAGTTAAGAGCGATAATTTTACACTAATTCACCTGACAAAAGACTACGGTTTAACACATCGAATAAGATACTGACAGAAGAACATTCTCTCACAGACTCGATGCCTTAACCAGATACGAGAGCCAATGCATCGAAATCTAAGATGAAATTATTGAGGATTTACCACTATGAATAGATGCATTTGAGGATTTGCCTCTTGATATATCATTGACATGTGGCCCTACATATCGGTGAGACATCGATGGGTAAATCAAAATACTGACAGAAGAAGAACAGTGTACCATAGACTCGATGCCTTGACCAGATATGAGAGCCAATGCATCGAAATCTAAGATAGAATTATTGAGGATTTACTACTATGAATAGACGCATTTGAGAATTTACCCCACATGTCAGTGAGACATCGAGTGGTAAATCCTCAAACGCATCTATCTCATAATGGTAAATCCTCAAATGCCATATCTAAGAATGTAGTACAAATTAAGTTATATACTAATAATCGGAAACACAAACATAAGTAAACGCATAATACTCAATTGACTTTTTACGGTCTCCGAGATACGATTCTGGTTGTTGCTTTTTTTATAACTTTGCATTAAGATTTACTAATAAAATTATGATATTATGAAAGTATTTTTAACGATAAATCTAATGATATAATTTTCATATAGCCAGTCTAGATAGTTTTAAACCTATTAACAGTCAAACTTTAGAAAGTTTGACGACACAGATTTTAGGACGTAAGTAAAAAAGAATGGAGGGAGTAAATAAGAAAGGGATGACCACATGCCCTGTTCGAAGATACTGAGCGTGGCCACAGGGCGAAACACAATATCTAGGCGACCGACAGGGACAACCATGTCATTTCATAAAGTGTGGTACTCCCTTAGTCACAAATACATGTCGTTTTGGATATTGACACGTTTTACAAAACACAACTTTGACTACTAATTTATATTTTAATATAGTTATAAGACCCAATAAAATTATAATATAGTAAAAATACTTTTCGGGGCAAATCTATACGTATGATTTATATGTATCCAATCTAAATATTTAAAAAGATATTGATAACCAAAGTTTTGAAAGTTTCACCGCATGTATCCCAAAATGACATGTATTTGTGACTCGATGGAGTATTTGTTTGTGTTGTGTGTTAGAACTGAGAAAAGTAAATTAGTAGCTGTCGACGTCTGGGACTCTCATCACAGAACGGACAAAACAAGGATATAAAGGAAAAATTGAGATTACTATATATTCGCCAAAGGACTCAAAATGGTGAATATGTATTGCAAAGAGTATACTATGATTACAGAGAAAGTGGCTGTGAATACACATGGATTAGGGTTTGGATGTGAATCTATGTTACAAGGGCACATAGGCCGGACTATTTATAGTTTTACAAGCGCCAGTAGTTTGACACAGTGGTGCCTCTTCGCCCAAGGGTTGCGTCTCTTCAAACCAACAGTCACATCTCTTCGTGATGACTGTTATCATCGATATCTCCACGTGGTAACCACTTTTTAGGACCTCCTCTGGAGGGATGTCAGACCCCAATTTTGGAGCTTGGGATCCACTGTGTATAGTTGTGTCATTCCCTGAATGAGTAGCTGACACACACAGTTACATTGTTGGCTCAAAATACATATATCGCAATTGTTCAATTATTACATGATAATAAACAAAGCACAAACGCACCCTAAGGCTTTTGACTTGTGGAATGGTCGGGCAGGCCCAATCCACACAAAGGATCAGCAGCGGGAGAAGTGCCTAAGCACAGCGTGTGGAATCTCTCATGATATGCCCACCGGCAATCGACTGTGGGCCCGCGACCTAGTTCTTGACCTTCTTGATCTTCAGTTCTTGATCAGTACTCATCACTATCCATGTAGTCGTTTGTTCCCCAGTCTTGATCGGTACTCATAGTCAACCCAAGGCAGGACAACGACCAGGTAATGGCTAGGAGGTTATGGCCGTGTTGTGCAGGGGACACTGGTTCAAGCCTATGACCACACCGAGTCGTAGAAGGAGGTTCGAAGGAGGTCCTGGGGTGGCCCCGGAGAGGTTCTAGGGTGGTCTCGAGGTGGTCCTGTGGGTCCTGAAGAAGTTCTGAAGAAGTCCCGAGGAAAACCTGGAGTTGTCCCGAGGAGATCCTGGGGAGGTCTTGAAGAGGTCCTATGGAAGTCCTACAGAGGTCTCATGAAGATCCTGAGAGGTCTGGAAGAGGTCCTAAGGGAGTCCTGTAGTAGTCTTGGAGAGGTCTTAAGGGATGCTATAGAGACTTCCTATGGAGGTCCTGAGAAACACTAAAGAGATGGGCTAGAGAGGTCCCGAGGAGTACTATTGAGACATCCTGGGAGGTTCCGGTGGAGGTCGTGAGGATACGACAAAAAGAGGTACAGGAAGTCTGGAGTAGAATGTTCCGAGAATACGACAAAAGGGTATAGGGGGTCTTGTAGATGTCCTGAGGAGATCTTGGGAGTTCCTGAGGAGGTCCTGGAGGTCTGGGGAGATCCACAGAGATCTGGAGGAGGTCCTGGGAAGTCCAAGGGGATCCTGAGGTGGTCTTGGGACATCTGGTAATGATCCTTAGACCATATAGGGGTGGTCGTGAGACATCTGGTAGTGGTCTTAGACCATCTAAGGGTGGTCGTAAGGCATCTGGTTGTGGTCCGGGAGGAGGTCTTGAGCAGTCTTGGAGAGGTTCCAAGGGGAAGTCCCGGAGAAGTCTTAGAGGAGGTCCGAGAAATCTGGAGATGCATTGGAGGAGGTCCAAAAAGTGGCCCTGGGGAGATCTCCGAGGAGGTCCGTAAGGAGGTCATGGGAGGTCTTAGGAAATCCCGAGGATGTCCTGGGAGACCCTTAGCAGTTCAAGGTAGGTCCCAAGAGGTCTGAAGATGTCTGGGAGGAGGTCTTGTAGACCACACCCGGGGTAGGATGTATGACTACACACAGAGTGGACCGGGCTGGGTGCAATTAGTGTTCTTAGGGATAGTGCTCGTAGGGATAATGCAAAACCCGCAACATAATATAATAGAAACATACCTATATTCATAATAGGCCATAAGGCCAATTGTTTTACAGAAGGAGTCATGAGAGCGTAAACCTTACAAAAGCGAGTCTGTAAGCGAAGATGAGGGTGGAAGCAAAGCAAGTCGAAGTGGATCCATTCACTCTACCCATAGGCGAGCGACTGGGGTTCCCGGCCTAAGCTTCATCATATTCAACACCATCCGGTTCAGCCTTTGGGTAGTAGTGGTCGCAGGGGTCTTGATCACATGGGTGCGAAAAGATTAAAATGGCGAGTCTCGAGTACACAACCGTATTTCATGAGCCAACACACAATCTTGATTGTATAGATGCAAGGCTAGTCAAGGAAGCTTTAGAGTTCTTTTATTTGCACAAAGCCAAGTTTGAAATAGATGAGTAGTAGGAAAATCCTGAGACTTAGCATTTTAACAAATCTGTTTTCATAAATGAGTTTTCATTTGAAAAGTACTAGTGGAGGTCCAACCTCCTATACTCGGGTTATCCCGTATTTACCACTGGTCCCCGACCAGGCCTTCCTCAAATACCTGGGGTCCCACCCCAGCCGTCCCTTTTCATCACAAATGGTTTTTGTAAAAACGAAATCTATATCCAGCAAGTTCTCAGTACCGCTCTTGACCGTGAGCACGGCTATCATGATAGTTTTCTTACTCTGCAGAGTTCGCACACTTTACCCACAAGAGGTAATCGCCTTGATATATTCACACGTTTCCTTGGACATGCGAATCAAGGGGAGATTAACACAAGGCCTTTGCAATGCTCAACCTCAATGCACTCCATCCATTCGCTAAGGTTTCACCGCCTACGAGCCCACTCAGAGGCTCTCAGGAGGCCCCTCTTGTGCCATCACGGTTCTTGTGGCCGTTCTCCCCATTTGTCCACCGCAATCATCCCAATGGCGGATCTACGTTGAGGCAAGCAAATTAGTCGGCCAGATTGTACCCATTATTGACTTGTGGTTGCACTATTTTTGCATGAGAGGTCATCACAAGATTCGGTCCTTACTTGACCAGGGTGGCACATCCACATACCAACCTATTCTCGTGCCCCAGACACCAGCCACTCTTTCTAGCCGCCCCAGTCGAAAACAGTTTTTCAGGTTTTATTGTTTTAAAAATATCATTTACTCCAACATACCAGCCAGGCTCCCAGCCTTACTGTCCAATTCATTTTCCAAAGTTTTTAAGGATTGTGGTCAGGCAACTTAATGCCCACATGACATTGTATCTAAGCAAGGCTAAGCATGACACTTAGATACAGACCTATCAACTAGTATGTAATCCATTAAGTCTAGGGTGACAAAGGATAATGTCCAAGTTCAAGGGTTGGAAGTTTATACACAAGTATTTGTTACGGCATTAACTACGATCTAGACCAATTTAGTTTGATAAAACATAGCAATACAGTTTTCATAATTTTAAAGCAACGTAATTTGCGAAAGATAGGCTCAAAATGATCAAAGTGTTGACTCGCCTTGGCCAATGTTTTGATAAAGCTCTATATCCTGATATTCGACCTTCTCGATATCCTGATAATAATCCCACTCAATATGTTGATAATCATCCTGTGCAGTGCTCTGGCAATCTCGTCCTTGTTGGGGTTGCGATTCCATGATATCTCCGATGCTAATTACGCAATATACGATTAAACTCCAGAATGACTGAAAATAACCAAGAGAAATCTAATAAATCCAAAAGCATTCAAACCAATGAATACACTTCGGAGGAGAGAGAACATATATAAGGACAACTCAACAGAGTGACCAGGCCATATCGTTAAAATATGGCGTGGGAGACTCTCTGATCGAATAAGCCTATACGTCTGTATGCCTCATCAATTAGAGACTGGTTGTAGAAGGAACTTATGCACAGGTGGTGGTTGCATTGAGAGCTACGACCACAGACTTGATCGTAGGAGGTCTTATGATTAGAAAGTAGTTGTGACAGAGCTTGCAACCAGGAACTGGTCGTAGAGTAACTTACGACCAGGAGGTGGTCGTAGAAGAGCTGCAATGGTCGGGGAAGTTCTGTGATCCGGGGAGGTCCGAAAAGGACTGTGACCTGAAGGGTGGTCTTTGCAAAAAGACCAGGAGGTGGTCTTTGCAAAAAGAACAAGAGGGAGGTCTAACAAGAGGGAGGTCTGAACCCTCAGATCTAATCGAGGAGAGATTTGAACCGATAGACCAAAACGAGAAGAGGTCTAGACCCTTAGATCCAACGAGAGGAGGTCTGGGTTGTTAGATCCAATCGAGGGTAGGTCTGGATCGTTAGATCCACTCGAGGGAAGGTCTGGATCGTTAGATCCAATCGAGGGAAGGTCTGGATCATTAGATCCAATCGAGGGGAGGTCTGGATCGTTAGATCTAATCAGGGGGAGGTCTGGATCATTAGATCATATCAAGGGGAGGTCTGGATCGTTAGATCCATTCGAGGGAAAGTCTGGATCATTAGATCCAATCGAGGGAAGGTCTGGATTGTTAGATCCAATCGAGGGGGAGGTCTGGATCGTTAGATCTAAACGAAGGAAAGTCTGGACCGTTAGATCCAAACAGAGGGTGGTCTGGACTATTAGATCTAAACGGAGGGAGGTCTGGACCATTAGATCCAAACGAAAGGAGGTTTGGAACGTTAGATCTAAACTAAGGGAGGTCTGGTCCCTTAGATCTGAGCGAGGGGAGGTCTGGTCCTTTAGATTTAAGCGAGGGGAGGTCTGGGTCCTTAGATCTAAACGAGGGAGGTCCCGACGGTCAGGATAGAACCAAAAGAGATCCTGACGGTTACGAGGAACGCAAGGGAGGTCCTGACGGTCAAGATGAACGCCAAGGAGGTCCCGACGGTCAAGATGGAACCAAAGGAGATTCTGACGGTTACAATAAACGCAAGGAAAGTCCTAGTGGTCAAGATGAGCACCAAGGAGGTCCCGACGGTCAAGATAGAAACAAAGGAGGTCCTAACGGTCACGATTGTACCAAAGGAGATCCTGATGGTTACGATGAACGCAAAGGAGGTCCTGACAGTCAAGATTAAACCAAAGGAGATCCTGATGGTTACGATGAGCGCAAAGGAGGTCCTGGAGACACCAGGACCAAGGGGAAGGTCCTGTGAGTGTCGCGACTAGGGGAGGTCGTGTGAGCGTTACGACCAGGGGGAGTTGTGAGGGTGTTACGACTAGGGGAGGTCGTGAAGGCGCCATGACCTGGGGAGGTCTTTGTATAAAGGCCAAGAGGGTGGTCTTTGCAAAAGACCAAGAAGGTGGTCTTTGCAAAAAGGGGAGGTCGCGACTAAGAGGGTTGTCCTTGTAAAATGGGCGGTCGCGACCACGAAGGTAGTCTTTGAAAAAGGGAGGTCATGATTAAGAGGGTGGTCTTTGTAAAGTAGGAGGTCGCGGCCAGAGGGTGGTCTTTGTGAAGTAGGAGTTCGCGACCACGGGGTGGTCTTGGTAAACCGGGAGTTCTGTGCAAGGAAAAAGGTCGTGGGAGTGTTAACCGTGCGTAGTCGATCGAGAGAAGGGATCGATTACACAGCGGTGATCAAAAGAAACAAATGTGCGATCGTATTGTCGCAATTGGATGAACCAGCGGAAAAGCCAAAAGAAGGACCAAATGAACATTCAAGAGAGAACAAGGAGACTCGAACTATGAAGAGTTTTTGTCCACTAGGAACTTACCAATACGGAACTAGGAAATGGTTAGCTGGTGCCGCACTAGCAATGGTGGATCACGACAATGGAAGAAGCTTCGTGTTGCACGTATCTTGAGGAAAAGAGGGTGGTCTTCGGTCTTCAAGGGTGCTCCCTAGAAGTAGATAGATGGTCCGCGAGGGAGTCTTGGAGTATCCTGATCGGAGGAACAAGAGCTGTATCCAAGGCAATTCCGGGGGGTGTGTGTGGCAAGGCGGTGGTGTGGGGGCGCTCGACAGAGACGAGTGCTTGAGCTTGTCTGGAGCTCAAGCTCTCTTGGGGGAAGAAGAGAGTGGGGCTAAGCACTGAAATGGCAAAGAAAGACAACAAGGAGGTCACAAGGTCTTGGGCAACCATATATATATATATATATATATATATATATATATATATATATATATATATATATATATATATGTGTGTGTGTGTGCACGACTTTGTCCAAGGGGAGTGGAAATTCATTGATGATATGGCCAAGACAGGCGGTGAATGACCTCTTGGATGGTCGCCATTCTTGGCATGTTGGACCACACCATGCTGGAGCTTACTCTTGGTGCATGCAGCTCACAAGTGAGAAGAACACGCCCGCCTGGTCTCGATTAGGAGGTCCCATTGCAATTGGTTTGGACACAGTCTTTGGTCGAGGAACAGAAAGGAGGAGCACCAAGTGTGGGTGAGCGGACCAAGACCACCGGGCTGATTAGGTACATGGCCAAAGGGGAAGTGAAAAGAAAGGAAAGACTAGAAGCAATGGGGAAAAGGCAAAACAGCAGAATTTTAGACTCTCTAAAATTCTGATATTCGCCCAAAGGAATTCTTACATGATAATGGGTAAGATCAGAATAGCAGATAAGAGAAAGGCAGACAAGTGACTCAAAAATGCAAACAAACATAACGACAATAGACTTTATGCAAAAAGTTTTTTTTAAATCCCATATTTTTGCCTTTATGAATTTTTGGGCTGTTACAGGGGAGAGTGTGGACATCATGAGGATATGCTCATGATCTTAAATGATGTTACAATTGGCAATTTGGTTGAAGGTTTGTTGGAATTCCTGTTTTCAGAAAGTTTCAGCAAAGTGTCAGGATAATTGGTAGTACCGAAGTATAAACTGTGGTAATACCATATTGCGGAACGATCGGTTTAAGTAGAGCGGTGCTACCGGAGGCTTTTGTCAGAGCGTTGTGATTTTCTGGTAACGGTGTACCGGCCTGTTAGTCACGGTACTACCGCGTAACGGTATGACCGTCGGAGGGAATGAAACTACCGCTTGTCAAGGCTTTGAACGCGTGTTTTGCTCGAACCGTTAGATCTTGATCCAACGGTCCAGATTGCGATGAACGTTTGGACCGTCCGAACGTGTTAAGGATTGTGAAGCGTCCGATTGAAATCGGATGGGTCAGGCTGAGTGAGACGATCGGACCACTCCACAGTGCCCAGATCTTGTCGGCTGAGACCCGCGGTCCGAACGTCTCTTGTGATCTGGAGCGTCCACGTGTCCATGGGTTCCTTCCGGTGGTTTTGTGCGATTCCTTGTAGCGGTAGTACCACAAGGTAAAGGCGGTAGTACCGCACTTAGGTATGACCGCTTTGTTTGCGGTATGGAAATTCCAGAAGCGATGATTTTGGGAATTCTTGACGATGACGACCGCTAAAGATCTTGAGCGGTACTACCGTGATGCGGTAGTACCAGGAATGACTTGGTGGTAGTACCGCATTTGCACTGAATGTTGATTCTTTCAGAGAATTGATTTTAGGATAGGTCATGTCCATGTTTATCCTTGCATATGTGTTGCATATTGCATATTTTGAGCTAACGTGGGTCAAGTTGTGAGAACTTGTTCCCAGAGAAGATGTCTTGGTCTATTACTATGCAGGTGGCTTGCAGGTCAACGACGGTCAACGGCGAGGAGGATCGGGACTAAGCTTGAAGAGCTGAGGTCCAGAACAATCATGGATGCCGGGTGAAGTCAGGTGACTCAAGCATGGCGCAGAATGGGCGAGGTTGACCGAATGGGCAGTTCGATGCAGCTGGTTGGATCAAGCGGCGTGAAGGTCAGTGCAAGTGCCTTGGAGGTTCCGATGGGATTCGAATAGGAGAGACATGCCGACATGATGAGAGCCGTTAATCAACCTACACGTGGCGAAGCAGGCGATTGCTTCAACAGGATTGGACTCGGTCCATAGAGAAGGATCGAGAAGGGGTATTTTGGTAATTTCATCAAATACCGCCTTTGTGACTTGTTGGCTAAACCGCGGCGCGGGTCGACGCTTGGAGAAGCGGTTTAGGTCAAGCAAAGATGAAGACGGCGCTTTGAGATGCGTGCGTGTGTTAACCCACTGTGAGTTAGGGTTTAATGGGTGCTCTAAGTGGAATATTCCCTAGATGCTTAGCCTTCACTATATAAGGGTTGTGTGTTGTTTCCAGCAGGTCTGAACGTTTCATTGAGACTATCCTTAGGGTTTTGGAGAGGGAGAGGAAAGCTAGGTTTCTAGGGATTGATTGACTAAGTGTTGCTCATGTATTGAGTTGTGTCCTCCAAATGTGGAGTGGCTGTAAACCTCATATCTCTAATCTTCAATCAATCCATGCAAGTTCTCCAAGCTGAGTTCTCTCTGTTCTTGCACTTTACTTTGATGCTTTGGTGCTTTTGATGTTCCATTCTATTTCTGTTGGTTCCTTGTGTTGATCTTGCTTTCTGTGACTTGTGGGAGACCATCTAAGGTCATCTTGATCATTCATAGCCCACAAGCAAGCCTAGGATCATTGTTTGATTTTGACTCAGTTTTGACACGTTCTTTACCAATTTTGAAAAAAGGTCAAAACTTTGTCATGGATCTATTGAGTGGATAATTGGAATAGGTTCCTGACCTTATCTAGAGGTTATATTTCAAGTTTGACAGGTTTTGGTTGGATAAACCTCAAGTTGATCATCTTTTGGTTTTGGTACTCTGCTGTCGGCAAGAACTCCAGAATCGGTCGGTCATAGTACTATGAGCAATGGTAGTACCGCAATCTTGGTAGTCTGCGCTCATAATAATGATAATACTGGATTTCGATATATTTTCAATGATGATTACGATTTTCGTTGTTGCTTCTTTAAGGGGTTGCAAAATTTGATAGAGCACCTATTCACCCCCCCCCTCTAGTCGCCCTTCCGATCCTACAAGTGGTATCAGAGCCCGGTTAGCTCTTCTCATAGATCTTAACAGGTCTTTGGAGCCATGGCGACTGACAAGTATTCAACCAAACCACCTGTTTTCGATGGAGTTGATTTTGCTTACTGGAAGGCGCGCATGCATGCCTACATCGAGGCTCAAGGGCATGCTATTTGGCTTAAGGTCAAAAATCCATATGTCGTGCCATCCAATGACGATGTGATCATTCTAGATGTTGAGGCAAATAGCAAAGCTCGAGATTTTCTAATTCAAGACCTTAGTCGATCTGAGTTTGAACGTGTTGCTCATTTGAGGTCTGCTCATGAGATCTGGAGGACTCTCTGTGATTATCACAAGGGCTCTACTGCGATCAAGGAAGTGAGACAGAACCAGCTCAAGAAAGAATACTCAAAGATCGAGCAAAGGCCTGGTGAGTCTTTAGATGAGCTGTGGGGGAGGTTCTCAAAGATCCTTCATGATTTACGTGTTGTTGATCTTGTATTCACTAAATCTGAAAACGCACGTCAGCTTTTGGGTGCTCTTAATGTGAAGGTCTGGGGGATGAAGATCACGTCCATCAATGACAACACTGTCATGAGTGAGCTTACCATGGATAAGCTTTACTTGAGGTTGAAGATGCATGAGATCGACTTCATCTCGCGTCTCCCCAAGATAGAGTCGATGGCTTTAGTGGTCGACCCATCTAAGGGTAGTTCTTCTGATTCATTGGATTTTGGCTCATTTGGTTTTTCTGATTTTGGCTCATCTAGTTTTTCTTTGTCCGCTTTGCATTCTTTGAGTGATGAGCAGCTAGAGAAGCTACCTGAGGATAACCTAGCCCTTCTATCCACAAAATTCTCCAGAGTGTACAAGAAGGTGAGGAACAGAAGGAGAGGTGGTCCTGTCACTTGCTTTGAGTGTGGTGAGCCGAACCACATTCGCTCCAAGTGCCCCAAGCTGAAGGGCAAAATGGAGAAGGACTCTCGGAGGCGTCCTCAAGCCAAGGATGCGAAATCCAAGAAGCCCAACTATCGCAAGTTCGTCAGTCGGGTCCTTGCTGCTCTTGAGAGTGTTGATATGAGCGATGTGGACTCGGGGACGAAGGACGACGAGGATGACTCTCATGGCAAGAAGAAGGCTCAAGATTTCACTAGCATGTGCTTCATGGCCAGGGACAGCCACGACGTCGACTCCTCCAATGACGACGACCCTTTCAGCGATCCCGATGAGGTATGTCCCTCACTTGCTGATATGAAATGTGTGTTTGGTCGTTGCTGAACAAAAATTGAAGAAGCAAGCTAAAATGATTAAGAGACGGGACACCATGATTGATAACTTGAACCTAGAAGTTGTTAGGCTCAAATCCAATAATCCTGTTGACATTTGTGATGCTTGTTCTAGCTTGAATAATGAATTGACCAATTTGAAATCTGCTTATTCCTCTGTTGCGAATCAACTAAAAAATGCTCTTGATGAACTAGAATCTCTCAAGTCTAGTGCTGGTTGCATGAATACCATTGCTTTAGATGTGACTGCTGTAGATGCTATCCCTTTGCCTTGCTCAAATTGTGCTTTGCTTGAATTAAAATTGGATAGCACTACAAAAAAAATTGATGAAATTTGATGCTAGTCACACTTGCTCTCATTGTGAGAATAATAAGATAAAAATGAAAGAAATGGTCCTTCACTATAAATCTGCATCACGTGAAAATTGTCTTATGCTCACAATTGAAAATGAAGATCTAAACAAGACACTAGAAGAGAAAGCTAAAATTGAAAAATCTATGTCTATGATTGCTTCCAAGAAAGTAGTTGACTCTAGCTCTTGTGCATTTTGCATTGAAGTTGGACAAAATTTAGATGAGATACAAGAGACGTTTAGAGTTAAATTCAAGGAGCAAGTGGATAAGATTAAGAATACTTCTTGTGTGTCATGTGAGTCTTTAAAAGTTGAGCTAGCTCTTTTTAAGAAGAGATATAATAAGGTAATCGATTCAAATAAGTGTGCATCATGTAAGGATCTAGCCAAAGAGAATGATTACCTCAAAAAGACTCTTGAGAGATTTTCTAGTGGGAAGAAGAACCTCAACTTGGTCCTCGACAAATCTAAGATGAGTGTGAAGAATAGTGGCCTAGGTTTTAATCCCCTAGAGCATTCCAAGAACCATCCACCTAAGATTACAAGAGTTGTTAAGAGTGACATGTTTGAGGTAGAACCCCCTGAGCCAGCTAAGATTGTCTTTAGATCTGCAGGTTTTGCCCAAACTCTTTCTAGCAAGACAGGTGCTTCTACTTCAACAGGTCAGACCCCTCAAAAGGTCAAGTACCATTGCACCTTCTGCAAGAAGGATGGCCACATTGTTGAGTTATGCTTCCGTAGAGCCAAGATTAAGAGGAAGGAGAGGATGAGTACTTTAAGAACCATTAGAGGAGTTCCTTCACCTGCTGTAGTCTCTAGAGCCAGGCAGTCTGTCTTTCCTGCTAGACATAGGCCTAAGTTTGTAGAGGACTTCTTTGACTCCTTTGGTGGCTCTAGGCAGCGTTCTGGTTTAGGGTATCGTAAGGAGAGACCGCACGTTGCATCTAGACAGGGGGAGTATCGACATTTTGGTAGGTCGATTCGGAGAGGTCTAGGTGTTTCTCGTGTGCATTCTTATGATTTTACTCCTAATCGTTTTATTGTTTCTTCTACTGTTGTTCCCAAGCATCATGTGACTCAGTACTAGATTCCCAAGTCTTTTATTACTAACCCCAGTACTGAGGCACAGATGTTTCCTGTTCGTGCTCTGTAGGTCCGTCGTACGAGGAAGGAGGACATATGGCTTGTTGACTCCGGGTGTTCTCGACACATGACTGGAGATTCTAAATAGTTCTCCTCCCTCACACGTGCATCCGGCAATGAATTGATCACATTTGGGGATGCTTCTACTGGGACCGTGACAGCCAAGAGCACAGTGCGTGTCAACAACAAGTTCATGCTTAAGGACGTTGTTTTAGTAAGTAAGCTGAGGTATAATCTACTATCTGTTTCTCAGCTTCTTGATGAGGGTCTGGAGGTGAGGTTTAAGAGTGGTGAGTGTAGAGTTTTAGATTCCTCGGGTGAGCTTGTCTTTGAGATCTCCAGGTTTGAGAGAATCTTTTGTGCTGATTTCAGTATCTCTTTTGCTTCTAGCCCTAGGTGTCTAGTGGCTTCTGACTCCCATGATCTAGTGTTGTGGCATCGTAGGCTTGGTCACATAGGCTTCGACCACTTGACTAGAGTCAGTAGCAAGGATTTGATTAGAGATTTGCCTAGGCTGAAGGCTGTTAGAGATCTAGTGTGAACACCCTGTAGACATGGTAAGATGGTTTCTGCTTCTCATCCACCTCTTACTTTAGTGATGACTGATGGACCTAGTCAGCTCTTGCACTTAGACACAGTTGGTCCTTCTAGAGTCCAGTCTGCAGGTGGGAAATGGTATGTGTTTGTGATTGTGGATGATTTCTCCAGGTATTCATGGGTTTATTTTCTGGTTTCTAAGGACGAGGCTTTTGGCTATTTTAGAGAATTAGTCCTTAGATTAGCTGTTGACCTTTCTGGAGCTTTGAGAGTCATTAGGAGTGACAATGGGACATAATTCAATAATTCTTCCTTTTCTACCCTCTGCACAAATAGGAGAATTGAGCACCAGTTCTCTTCTCCTAGAGTTCCACAGCAGAATGGTGTTGTAGAGAGGAAGAACAGAACCCTTGTAGAGATGGCTAGGACCATGCTAGATGAGCATTCCACACCTAGGAGGTTTTGGGCTGAGGCGATCTCTACTGCTTGTTATGTGTCAAATAGGGTTTTCTTGAGATCTGTGATTGGCAAGACTTCTTCTGAGCTTAGATTTGGTCATAGGCCCAAAGTTTCTCATTTCAAGATTTTGGGTTGCAAATGCTTCATTCTTAAACACAGCAATCTTGATAAATTTGAATCAAGATGTTCTGATGGCATTTTTCTTGGATATCCTGCTCATTCTCGTGGCTACCGTGTATTTAATTTGGATACTAACAAAATTGTTGAGACTTGCGAAGTCTCTTTTGATGAGGCTAGTCCTGATACTAGACTCGATGATGCAGGTACACAGGTTTCTGAGAGTATCTTCGTCGATGATGACTCTGAGGATGAGGACCCATTCCATCCTCCAGTCACTTCTGAGTTGGTTGGAGAGCCTGCTTCTACTTCCCCAGTTTTAGCTGAGCAGCCTCCTCCTATCTTCACCAACGATGTGAGTGGCTCTGCTCCTACCTCCATAGCTCATGAGGTGGAGGCCACTTCTGCACCAGGACCTCCTCTTCACATTCAGCGACAGCATCCACCTAAGCAGATGATTGGGGATCTTTATGAGCGAGTCACTCGCTCCAGGTTTATTTCTCCATATTCTCATGCATATTCTGCTTTTGTCGCGTCTTTTGAACCCCGAGATGTCACACATGCTTTATCTGATGCTTCTTGGGTCAATGCCATGCATAAAGAGCTTGAAAATTTTGAAAGAAATCAAGTCTGGAACTTAGTTGAACCTCCATCTAATCACAATGTAATTGGAACAAAATGGGTTTTCAAAAATAAGCAAAGTGAGGATGTGTTGGTAGTTCGCAACAAGGCTAGGCTTGTAGCTCAAGGTTATTCCCAGGTAGAAGGCTTAGACTTTGAAGAGACCTTTGCTCTTGTAGCTATATTAGAAGCCATTCGCATTTTGCTAGCATTTGCGGCATCCAAGGGCTTCAAGCTATTTCCAATGGATGTCAAAAGTGCTTTCCTGAATGGTTTCATAGAAGAAGAGGTCTTTGTCAAGCTGACCTCCGGTTTTGAAAATCCCAAGTTCCCAAACCATGTTTTTAAACTCTCCAAAACCTTGTATGGATGAAGCAAGCCCTAGAGCTTGGTATGATAGGCTTAAGAGTTTTACGCTTAAAATGATTTTAAAATGGGAATGGTAGATAAAACCTTGTTCACTCTCAAGCATGGCAGTGACTTTCTGTTGGTTCAGATTTATGTGGATGACATTATATTCGGTGGCTCCTCTCATGCTTTGGTGTCTAGATTCTCAGATTATATGAGCAGGGAGTTCGAGATGAGCATGATGGGCGAATTGACCTTCTTCCTTGGTCTTCAAGTCAAGCAAGCGAAAGAAGACACCTTTATTCATCAAAGTAAGTACACAAAGAACCTTCTTGGTAACCCGATATGGGAAGCGAGGCCAATGTCTACTCCCATTGCTACATCCACCGTCTTTGGACCACGATGAGGATGGAGAGCCCGTGGACGGAAGAGTACTGCATGATATGATTGGCTCCTTCTCTACCTCACGGCGTTGAAATTTGGACATAAATTTCTTTGTGTCTAAACATGCGCTCGATTTGGGCTTCCTCTCGTGCCTCTCATCGTCAAGCAGTGCGTCGCATTTTCAGGTACCTCCAGGACACTCTTGACTTTGGACTTTGGTATTCTTTTATACACTCTCTCTATTAGGCCTTTTTCGATCTTGATTTTGCGAGGTGTAGAGTGGATAGGAAGAGTACTTCTAGCACTTGTCATTTCTTAGGCACATCTCTTATCTCTCTATTCGGGCCTTTTCTGATGCTGATTTTGTGGGGTCCTGGAGTGGTCCTGGAGAGGTCATAGAGAGGTCCTGGAGGAACCATAGAGGAGGTCCAACTGGGCCTCCGGAAGAGGTTTCGGGAACGGTAAAAAAAAGACTTTTAGGCCCACCTTCTGACTGCTTAATTGATCTTGGGCCCAGAAAACTAACTCAGGCCTAGTAAAAATCTGGTTTATCTATAAATAAGCAAATAAAGATATACCCGGATAATTGACTAGTAAACAATCCTCGTCAGCTAGCCCCTCAACTTCAAGTGAAAATAATTTACTTGAAGAGGTTTTTTGACCTGAACTAGACTTGATCAAGAAGATAGTTTTACTTGAGTTATAAATAACTATTTTCCTTAAGAAGCAGGAGCGTCCGCCATATATTTATGAAAGAAATTCCCAAAGGGACAAATACATTTTAGTCTTCAGTGATTTATTAGGAACAAACTCTAAAAAAATTTTATCTGTTAAACTTTCGTCTAGTTTATTTAATTTTACCCTAGGTTACTAGTCTTATAAATAACCACCAGAAGGGCAAGAAGAAGAAACATTCTTTTAGAGACTTCCATCAAATCTATATCCTCAAAGCTTCTCATGAGTAAGAATTCATATTGCTTTGGCATTTCTCTTCCTATAGTTGGAACATACAATAGACAACATCCACGAACCAAATTGACTTGTCAACTACCTTTGTTTAAGGTGGCCGGACAGTCAATTTGCTTTATGGATTAAAGTCTTTAAGGGATTGATAGAAGGAAATCCCGATGATCAGGTGATCTTATTTCGAGACGTATATTGAGGTAACTTCTATGTTAAGGAGTTTTGTACCTTTCCACCCACGATGGATACGGGATGAAGATAACTTTGAGAAAAGAAAAAACTTTGCAACCACTTTTTCTTACACATCTCTGACGCGCGAAACAACCTCCTTGACCGAACGTGAGTTGTCGTGTCACCACTAATCGAGGCGTAGTTGTTACATCCTTGAGGTAGCGGGTTTTAAATGCACCAAGGTATATATATAGATCTTTTACCTCTCCTTAGGCATGTTTTTACCCCGGTTGTTTTCACTTTTCTCTTTCACCGAGTACCTTTCGTCCTCCACGAACCTTCGAAGAGAAGGATCCCTTAGTCCGCCATTGAACCGAAGCAATGGCGGGATGGAAATCGCCAATGCTATCCGCGGAGGAGCTCAAAGGACTGGAGCAAAATGGGCATCTACCGGAGAAGGCTTTCATCGAGTGGCGTGCACCGGGGAGGGAGAATGAACCAAACCCTTCGGCCGGTTTCACGGTACTTTTCGTGCCGTACCTCCGGGCAGGCCTCCGCTTGCCCGAAAGTGATTTCCTGATCGAAGTTCTTAATCATTATGGAATTGAGTTGGTTGATCTTATATCGAATTCAGGTCTGGTACTTAGCATTTTCACCCACTTGTTTGAGGTATTTTTAGGGATAGCCCCTAGTTTGCGTTTGTTTAGGTTTTATTGCCAAATCATCTGCAATAAGAAAGGTGCTGGTGTTTTGGGCTCTTTTTATTTCAAATTTCAAGATGCCAGCAAGTGTGTGTTTCCCTTCTTGGCTACCAAAGATGTCAGCCAGACATGGAGCTAAGAATGTTTTTATTTCGAAGTTCTGAAAGAGAGTAGAATTACTTACAATCGTAATGCACCACCGGAGTGGTCCTCAAAAAGTCGAGCTGCTGACAAGGAGATCATGCTCTAAGATGATGAGAAGAGAGTGGTCCTGGTGATCAGCAACCTGGTAGAGGAAGGTGACGAGGATCTAATAATTCTCATTTTATCTTTTATCTATAATTCTTATTATGGGTAAATATGATGTCATGTGGTCCCTAGGTATACCCCTTATATTTACAAGGGAGAAGCCTACCAGGTGGTCGTAAGTTCTTCTACGACCACCCCCATAGTCGTAAGTCTTGCTAGGACTAACTTATGGTCGTAAGTTCTTCTGCGATCATAATCCAGTCGTAAGTTATTCTACAACTACCCCTTGGTCGTAAGCTCTTCTACGACCAGGTCAGCTACGACCACGTTATAATCAATAAAACCTACAGACGAGTGGGTCTAATTGATTAAGGAAGCCAAGCAGTCAACATACGCTGTCATTCTACGGAGTAATAGCACGTAAGACCCCATTATCTCTGACAAATAACTGTCAGGCGGCATGAAGGAGTTAACACTCCAGAGATTACTACAAACATGCGCTCGTTACAGGACATGATGAGGCACCTCTTCACCTGGAGAAACGGCTACTCCTTCATGATTATATAAAGGCGGCGATCAGGGATGAAAGGAAGAGGCAATCGGAGAACACGGCAGGCAACCGGGAAGACAGGCATTGTCTTCTGTAATAGTCTCAGTCTTTTCTCCCGATTGTAGAAGATACACTCAATATCATACACACACAGGAGTAGGGTTGTTATTCTCCCCGGAGAAGGCGAACACGTATAAAAATACTGTGTCAATCTCTCTGCGTGATTCCATTCTAGGAGACCCCCCGAATCAAACAATCTTTACGTAAGATCGGTTCTAAAACACCGCAGGTTGGCGCCGACCGTGGGGATCTTCGGTAATCTCTTGTCAACATACTATCTTTTTCCAAACCTCATGCACTCATGGCGGAGAATGGAGCGAGGAGAAGCTGGTTTGACTTGGCGGATTCTGTGAGATGTCGACATGGATGCGGTTTTGATTCTGGCCGAGTGTCGACTCATCCGATGGTGTTGCGGCCTCCAGAGATCTTCTGCGAGATCCGAGAGACCATGCCACCGATAGAGTTGAGGAGGATCCTTATCTCCCACAATAATACGCCCAACAGAGGAATCAATTCCTTAAAGGATAAGGGTCAATCCGACCACAATCGAGGACTACACCCGGCGGGCTCACAACCTGACGAGTTTTTCCTCCAAGTGTCCAAGTCCCCTAAAGGCGATCCGACTTGGTAAGACAAGTTCTGGAAGTCACAATTCCAGGGCTTCACCAGCATCTGGTGGTCCTCTCTCTCCGGATAACTCCAGAGAGAGCGGGATCAAGCATGCTTTTTCTGGAAATTCGACCATCTTTCCGCAGATCACACCTGCGGACGGAGACGGTTATAACCCAGAGTTCCCCTTCCTAGAGAGGATTACTCCAAGTCACCAGATGGTGTCTCTCGACTACTCCTCAAGTGCAAGTGAGAATTATCAACGGGAGGTCTTCGTCCTTCCCTCAGATCAAGGTCACTCTTCTTGAGACCGAGTTAGGGACACTCCCCGAAGATCACGCACTGCGCCTCCTCGTGGCAATGGCAAGGGCACCACCGGTGACGGACATAACCAATACTTTGATGAGCGTGAGGGAAATCCTCGACATACTCTTACTCCATTGAGGCAATCTCAAGGATCTGATGTGGAAGATCTTGAGGCTATTCGACGGAAGAAAATTGCAGCCCAGAAAAATCTGCCTGGACGCATCCAGTATCAATCAGAGGAAGCTCGAGAGCTCCAGCACATCAACGACTTACTCGAGAACCCTACTCGAGAGCTCGCCCGAGCGCCAAGCTACGACCTCTTCGTCGAAGGGATCGCACAAAGGCTTCAAACCACGATGGCAAGACTGGAAGCACCTCGCCAACATCATTCAGGAAGTCGTAGCAATACAACTTTCTCAGCCACCAGTCGTTCGAACAATACCCCGCATGGAGATCGGCGCAAAGACAAGTCGCATCGATCTCCTACTCGGAGAAATGTCCTTCGAACGTCAGGTAATCAACAAGCCCCTCGGAGAGGTGATCGCTTACCATTCTGACATGGAAATCTGCAGCAGCAAATAGAATACGAGGAGTATTTCCCTTGTAGGACCGAGACCTACTACAGGTCGGGTCAACCTGTTACTGGGTATCGTCGAATACGATCGCCTGGTGATATCAACCCTTCTTTTCAATAAAGGAGGCGTCAAGAAGTCATTACCGGATGTCGAGCATTCTCGCCTGACCTCCGAGCTGTTCGCTGGCCACCTCATTTTCGACCAGTGAACATGGAGAAGTTCGATGGATCCCAAAATCCCATCGAGTTCCTTCAAATTTATACAACAACTGTCCGAGTAGCAGGAGGAGGAGAGCATGTAATGGCGAATTACCTTCCAACTATGCTCAAAGGGTCTGCTCGATCGTGGTTACTAAACCAACCACTCGAGTTGATCTATTCTTGGCAACACCTCTGCGACCTTCTACTAGCGAACTTCCAAGGCACCTACAATCACCCTGAGAAGGAGGACAACTTGCACCGGATGAGATAGAACGACCACGAAACCTTGCGCCAATTCATCAAGCGCTTTAGTCAGGTTCATAATTCAATTCCGGAAGTTTCTAACTCATCTGTCATCAGGGCTTTCAAGCAAGGAGTCCGTAGTAGAAGGATAACGGAGGATATCGCTTTGAATCCTCCCACTACTGTCGCCGAACTCTTTGAGATGGCTGATCGATATGCGACTGCTTCCGAGGCGGTCGAGTGGAACAACATCATTGATCAAGAAGACAATACCTCTCAAGAGCCAGGCGAAGGTGGCAAGAAAAAGGATAAGAAAGCGAAGAAGTCCAAGAACAAGGCGAAGGGTCAAAAACCTCAAGCCAACGGTTCCAATGAGGTCTTGGCTGTAAACAATAAAGAGCCACGAAGCTCCAAGCCGTACTCCGACCGAAGCAAAGGTAAGCGCCCCGATCGGAAGAACGACAAGTCTAGTTGGTGTCCTTTCCATAAAAAGGAAGGACATGACCTTTGCAACTGCCGAGTTTTCCAACGAAAGCTCAAGGACTACTACAACGGCAAAGGACCACTTCCCACTCTCGAGCAGGTAGGGCAAACAAGTGGTCGTAAGTCGTCAGATGACGATGAGGAGATGCCGTTCCAGGATCCGCAACATACCGTCGAGCACATCTACGGGGGATCGTCGGCATACGAGTCAAAGCGACAGCTTAAAGCTGCCGAACGTGAGGTAAACTCCATAGACCTGCCTCTCGTTAATAAATTACCGAATTAGTCGGAAGTCACCATCTCCTTCGAGAAGGGTGACTACCCGATTCCTTCGACCTGACCAGGTCGATATCCAATCGTGGTCGAACCCACCATCAACAATTGTCGGGTCAATCGAGTTTTAATTGATGGTGGCAGCTCGTTAAACATCCTATTTACAAGTGCCCTGGACGAGATGCAAGTACCCATGACTAAGGTAAGACCGGTACGATACTCCTTTCATGGGATCGTACCGGGGTCTTCAGCCAAACCTATTGGCCAAGTTTCTCTTCCTTTAACATTTGGTTCTTCAAGTAATTTCAGGACAGAGAAAATCTCCTTTGATGTGGTCGATTTCGATACGACATATAATGTCATACTCAGACGACCAACTTTGGCAAGATTCTTAATGGCTACTCATTACGGGTATCAATGTCTTAAGATGCCAGGTCCCAAAGGAGTAATCACAATCCATTGTGACAAAAAGATGGCGTATACCTGCGACCGTCAATCCCTCGAGATAGTTGGTCAAATACCAACTCGAGAAAAAGGCAGCCTTCAACTAACAAGTTGAAGCCTAAAGCTACACCAAAGCCGAACCACCAGGTCAAAGAGGTTCCTCTAGACGCAGGGGAGCCCTCGAAGACTGTTCGCATCAGGGATACTTCTGACCCCAAGTAGGAAGATGCCCTCATCACCTTCCTCCGAGCTAACGCAGATGTCTTCGCGTGGCAAGCATCCGACATGCCTGGAGTCCCCAGGGAGTTGATCGAGCACAGGTTAGCTTTACGGCCTGACAAAGTACCCGTAAAACAAAACTACGGAGATTTGCCCCTGATCGACGGGATGCTATTAAATGCAAATGGCGTATGTGCGTAGACTTCACTGATTTTAATAAAGCTTGTCCAAAAGATGATTTTCCTTTACCTCGTAACGATCAGTTGGTTGATTCTACTGTAGGTTGTGAAATGTTAAGTTTTTTAGATGCATATTCTGGATACCACCAGATCAATATGTGTCTAGACGATGAAGAAAAGACCGCATTCGTTACACCATTTGTTATATTTTACTATGTCAAAATGCCATTTGGTCTAAAAAATCTGGTAGCTTCTTTTCAGCGCTTGATGCAATCGACTTTTCATCTCAACTAGTAGAAACACGGAAGCCTATGTTGATGATCTAGTCGTTAAAAGCATTAAGAGACTTAATCATATCACTGACTTACAAGAAACATTCGACAACCTCATAAAACATCGCTTAAAACTCAATTCTGAGAAGTGTGTGTTCGGAATCTCTTCAGGAAAATTGCTTGGATTCCTAGTATCTATACGAGGAATCGAAGCAAATCCCGAAAAGATAAAGGCCATTCTACAAATGCGCCGTCCGATCACGAAGAAAGAAATCCAGAAACTCACAGGGTGCATGGCGGCTTTAGGTCGTTTCATCGCACAACTAGGAGAAAAAGGACTACATTTCTTTAAACTTCTAAGGAAACATGAAGGTTTTGAGTGGTCGAACGAGGCAAACGTTGCCTTTGAGGATGTCAAGAGGTATCTTACGAGTGCTCCTATTTTGGTTTCTCCGAGACTAGAAGAGACGCTCTTAATTTACCTAGGCGCCATGCCACAGCGATGGAGCGCAGATCTTGGTCGTAGAGCGTGAAAATGTAAAAGCGACGGTTTACTACATTAGTGAAGTTTTACACGGGCCTAAGGAGCGTTACCCTCGGGTCCAAAACTTCTATATGCCCTCCTCATGTCTTGAGAAGCTGCGGCATTATTTTCAAAGCACAAAATAGTTGTACCGTCGAGTTTCCCTTGAAGCGATCCTCCGAATATAGGAAGCGGCGGGACACATGGAAAAATGGTCGGTCGAACTTGGGGAGTTCGACCTCCATTCGTGTCGACGATCGTTAAATCCAGATCTTGGCGAGACTTTGTCGTAGAATGGACAAATCTGAACACATTCGGGATCCTAATCTGATTCCCCCGACCGATGGGCGATGTACTTTGACGGGTCACTTACTTTAAGTGGCTCGAAATTCGGGTGGTCTGGTATCTCCTCGGGAAACCTTAAAGTATGCCATACAATTAAACTTTCAGGCTACTAACAACGTGGCAGAATACGAAGGTTTGCTAGCTAGCATACGAGCTGCGAAAGCGCTCTCGATTCGTCGACTACTCGTAAGGGGAAACTCTCAACTAGTGGTGAATCAAGTCGAGGAAGAGTACTAGTGCTCTAACCCGACAATGTCTCGGTACTTATCGGAAGTGCGTAAGCTAGAAAAGCATTTTTTCGGATTCGAGGCACAATTCATCCCTCGAAAGGATAATTTTCTCGCAGACCAGCTTGCTCGAATGGCTTCTTCCCGATCTGTAGTACCAAAAGGAGTCTTCTTGGAACAGCTCCAGAAGCTGTCCCTGGTTG
Source organism: Phyllostachys edulis (assembly GCA_036346405.1). Lineage (NCBI taxonomy): Eukaryota > Viridiplantae > Streptophyta > Magnoliopsida > Poales > Poaceae > Phyllostachys > Phyllostachys edulis. Next base: position 57,208,146 of record CM070549.1, on the reverse strand, counting down.
AAGAACCAGAGATATCTCCTATTGAGACGGCCTCTCTAGAATACGAGGATACCTAGATGGCTCCCATCTACGAGTATCTTTAGAAGGGTTCCGTACCCGAAGACGATCCCGAGGTAGATCGCTTATCCCGAAAAGCCAAAATGTATACTTTGGTTGAATGAGTCCTCTATAAACGAGGTACTCAAGGGGTGCTCATGCGATGCATTCCGCAAAGCGAAGGATTAACACTCCTTCACGACATACCGGTGGCATCTGTGGAACTCATGCTTCTCTGAGCGGCTGGTCGGTAAGGCCTTTCGACAAGGTTCTCTTGGCCAACATCCTCAGACGATGCTAAAGAGTTGGTTAAAAGTGTGTCAATGCGGTTTCATAGCAGGCAAATACACTAACCAACTCAAGCATTACAAACGATACATCTGTCTTGGCCTTTTGCGACACAGGGTCTCGATATACTAGGACCGTTCCCCAAAGCTCCGGGAGGTTTGAGTTCCTTTTGTGGCTATTGATCGTTCACAAAATGGATCGAAGCGAACCTCAGAAGGATAACAACTAAGCGACAAAGCGGTTTATGATGAGATCGTAATTAGTCGATTTGGAGTTCCAAGTCGAATAATCACGAGATAATGGTAAACAATTTTTGGCGCAAAATTTCGTGAATTTTGCGACGAGTTCAGTACCAAGTTGTGTTATGTACATTGTCCATCCCCAAAACAATGGGGCAATCGAGCGTGCAAGCGGCCAAATAATGCGAGGAATTAAAACCGAGTCTTGACCAGCTCGTCAAGCGCTCGGGGCTTGGGTACAAAATTACACTTCCGTATTATGGGCGGTTAAATGCGACTACTAGTCAGACTCTGGTGAAACACCCTTTTTCTAGTCTTGAGCGAAACCATGCTTCCTCCGGAACTAAAGATACGGTCAACACAGTGAAACTTTCAATGACTCAACTAGGAACAACTTCGAGCGGATGACATTAACCTACTCGAAGAAAGGAGAAACCAGGCCTTAATCCGTTCAGCAGTCTACCAACGAGCCCTGCGCAGATACTACGATCGTAAGGTCCAACCTCGCAGCCTTGCTATAGGTGACTTGGTATTAAGGCTCTGCCAATCCAAGTCTAATCGGAATAAACTTTCTCTCAAGTGGGAAGGTCCTTTCACAGTGGTCGAAGTTACAAGGCCAGGGTCAGTACGATTGGCAATGGAAGACGGCCAGGTTCTCTCGAATTCTTGGAACATCGACCAGTTACGCAAGTTTTATGTGTAACAAACCATTCAGACAATAAAGCCTCAGGTTCTCTCTACCTCTATTGTCTTATTTTTTAGTAGTGCTTTCGTAATATTTCGACTACATTCCAGTTTTCTTTACACTGGTCGAAAGGCAAGTAACATCACCTAGTCGAAGTCTCTGCTCTCTGCACGTGGTCCTGCCCACTAGAAGGAGCTTCCTAGTGTCGACTCGTTACTCACTTTTGCTGCCAATACAAAGAGCTCGGGTTCTATTTGGTCGAAATATTCTTAAAGCTAGCTCTTTTTAATCTTAGTTTATTTCTTCAGTTATTTTGAAAAATACTCTAAGCAGAGTGCACTTTCTTAGATTTATCCAACCGCTTTTGGTGTACTCGTTCTGTCTCAACAGGTCGGAGGAAGAAACACATCTAGTCGAAGTCTTTCCTCTTTGCACGTGGTCCTGCCCACTAGAAGGAACATCCTAGTATTATTCAGTTTCCTACTTTTGCTTCCAGGATAGACCTATCGAGTCCACCAAAGAAGGACGAACGAATTTTTTTTAAGTCGTCTAGACGTTTGCCTAACTCAAGTTGCCGTTCTCGATTTAATTAATCTGATCGGAGATGGTAATATCACCTAGTCGAAGCCTTTCCTCTCTGCACGTGGTCCTGCCCACTAGAAGGAACTTCCTAGGGTCGATTCATTACTACTCTTTTGACCAGTGCATGACAATCGTGATCAAAAACTACAAGTTAATCAAACCTCTCTGTTTTCATAAACCCTTTTAACACTATTTACCTAGTTTATCTAAGTAAATAGTCGGGGGCTAGGATAAAGTTATTAATTTGACTTCAATTCTTAGTTTTTTGTTCGTCAATTATCTTTTGAGTTACTAACTACTCGACAAGATAATTTGCAGGAAACAAGATGGATTATATATTACATCAACAAAAGTTTGTTTTCACAGGTTTTTATTACAAACTACTCTGAAGAGGGAGATCCCAGTTGCATCTCCTCCGAGACCTTCCTGCCGAATGGCTGCATTTCTTCAATCAAACGACTTATACGCCTCAGGCTTGAAGTCGGCGTCGATTGGTTGCACATTAAGGCTGGGGTCATGAGCTTTAAGTTTTGCCAATACATAACTTATTGCACCTTCAACCGCCTCCTTTATCGAGTCAGTTTGGTTGGCCTTCAAGGTGGTCACCAGTTCTTGCAAAGTCCCGACTTGTTCCCCAATAGTACTTATGTGGCTGACTATCGTGTCTTAGGAGGAGTTTTCCCTCACCACGACTCACTAAGTATATTGTTCAGGAGCATGATGTTACCTTGAAGATTAATATTCATCGACTTCATCTCCTATTGGTTATGAGTCGAAGCCTCACGGAGTTTTTCATTCTCGACTACTTGCTCTGAAAGGGGTAAGACTAGTCAAGCAAAAATAATTCCTAAAAGAGGAAAGAACTAGTTCACAGGTAAAGAATTCCTTACCTGCTAGTCGAGAATCTAACTTCTCGATTTCCTTATTATAGGAAGCAATGGTCTCAGCATGTCGCTCCTCCCATAATTTGATGTCCTTTGCATTTTCTCTGGCGATGTGGGGGATCTCGTTAAGGATCATGGTTTTTTCTTGATCCCTAGTTTCAAGCCTTCCCAGCTCAAGCTCAATTTCTAAAAAAAATGAGAGTTAGAATAAGACAAGAACTTCGTGAAGGACTACGGTAAAGCGCTTACACTCGCCACGAGATCTCGACCTTACAATCTCTTGATCTTTATCATTGGCGATACGAGAAATCTCGTGAACGACCAAAGTTTTATCTTTAACTTCGGTTTGGAGCCTTCTTATTTTGTCCTCTTTTTCTGAAAAGAAGTAAGAGTTAAAAAGGTAAAGATCAACGATATAAGCAGTCTTAAGTTCAGCACTTACTGTTTATCTCTCCCTGCAATTTTTGAGTTGCAGAGTTACCCTCCTGAAGCTTCTTCAAGAGGTCTTCTTTCTCTTCTCTTAGCTTTCTCGTCTCGTCTTTTTCATAATCGAGCGAGTCAGCCAAGGTCTTTTCGTCACTATTTAACCTATAAAGGTTAAAAGTAGACATGAGCACTATCTAACTGGTCGTAAGTCTTTCTACGACTAGTACCTAGTCGTGAGTTTTTCCACGACAAACCCCATAAGCACTGTATAAGTGGTCAAATAAAAAAAACGACTACGAATAACAGTGACTTACCACCTCTCTGCTGTTCACAGTTAAGCGCTTTTTCTTGTCGTAGCTCTACAAGTTGTCGGTGATATTCACCAATAGTGGCAATTTGTTCTAGAACTTTCTGCAAAAAGAAAGACGAGAAGAAACAAGGAAGGCCACACATATAAGTATCCTTAAATACTTACATTCATGGTCGTCCGAGCAAACATCGAGAAAACCATCGTTGGACTCTTCAGCTTATCTATCTTCGCGACTTGATCTCACCAAACCTTCTCGAGACGCTCGTTGTCAAAAATTTCCCCTCTGTTGGGAATATCTTTGGGATGAGGGACTCGATTGCGAGATCTAAAAGCAAAAGACCCTACGATGGAAGCAGGCCCAAAGAAATCAACACAGAAGTTGAAGTACTCATCTTCTTCTAATTATGTAACTGCAGCTTCTCTTTGGAGACCGGGAGGTACGTCTGCAATGACTTCCTTCCCGGCACGGTGGTCAAGTACATCACCACCCAGGCTAGAGGCTTCTACCGCTGCCTCTGCTGCCCCTACGACCACCTCAACGGTCGTAGCAACTACCTCAGTGGTTGTAGCAATCACTTGAAGCCACGACTTCCTCGCCACTCGGCGATGGGTGATCCTTCGACCGATCTGTTGTCATCTCTCCATCCATTTGGAGAAGTGACAATAGGCTTCTCAATAGAAGCGTCCTCGGGGGCTGAAGGAGTCGGGCTAAGAGCCACAAAAAGAAAGCACGTTAAGTTGTGAAAAGCACAAGGTAAATGATGTTCTTACACTTTAGTCTTTCTCACATACCTCTGCACTCTGGACTTAACAAGGAACTTATGAGTCATCTTCCCAACGGAAGATTTCTTCGACTTTTTTTCTATGACCATGTCTAGTCGGAGTTCAAGTTGAAGGATAGGCTCGGCCACGACCACGTCTGATCGTGGATTTTGAACAGGAGCCACCTCTCTGATCTCCTGATTTTTCGGATGGACGAGATCAGTCTCGACCACTCCGAGATCGGCACTTCCCTCGACTACAGGCTCTGTTGGAGCAGCATTGTCCTTCACAAAAGACATAAAGTCCTTCCAGTTCTCTTTTTCTAGTCGCTTGACAAAGCTAGGAGAGGCAGAAACTACAAAAGTTTTCTTGTCATAATAGAAGGGTACCTTGGCCTTGCAGGCTTTGCGCTTAAGAGGTTAATTTGTTTCGATCTCTTGACAATTTGCTTCAACCTCCTGGTTTCACTGCGGTAAATATCTGCGGCAGATTTTGCAGAAGATTTGGTCGAAATAAAAGAACTTTAGCTTGCCCTCCTTGTCGTGACTTTCATGAGTCGGACGCTTAGACGGAGGAGTTGGACTTTTTCATTTGTCATCCTGCTTGTAGATGGTTATCGGTTTGACCTCTTGGTCGTCCTGACGATTTTCCATGCCTACTTTCTGTAAGAAAAACAGAAAAGGATTACTGACTAGTCGTAAGATTTTCTATGACCAGTATCTAATCGTAAGTATTTCTACGACATTTCCTTGATTGTAAGGTTTTCTACGATCACTACCAAGTCGTAAGTTTTTCTACGACAAACAACCAGTCGTAAGTCTTTCTACGACTCTAAAGTCCTAAGGATAAAATCAACCCTTGATTACCTTTAGGCGCTCCATCTTCTCTTCTGCAGATAAAACCGCAAGGATTTGAGGAATCGCCCCTCCAGGGGGCAGAGATTTCTCACAAACAAGTTTGACCCGAATGTCGATCTCTGTTTGTGAATGATCTGTGCAAACAGATAAGGCATTCATTAGGCCACTTTGAGAAAGACCAAACTGAGGGCTAAGTCGAAGATTCACTTACCCGCCTCGTAGTCTCTGGTCGGGTCTTTTGGACCCGTGTACCTCCACATAGGAGGTACTCGTTTCTTCAAAGGGCTAATTCAGCATGTGATGAAAATCCTTCACTACATGCCATCCGGTCAGTCTCTCCTCTTTCAAGTCCTTGATGGCTTGAATATAGGGAGTAATTTGACCAAGATCTCACGAAGTCGAATCCGGGAAGAATTCTTTTAATGACCTTCCTTGAAAGTAAGGTGTCATCTTGGGTGATTTTCGGTAAAACCACCTCTTCCTCCATCCGACCCACGAAGGGTAAACATCTGAATATACTCCTTGACTTCCGTCATGGAGCTTCAGACCACAACTCCCAGTAAACCCAGATTGTCGAGCCATTCCATAAAAATATTGAAAGAGCTCGAGGTTTGTTAGAATTTCTAGGTATGCCTCACACAGATACACAAATACACTTAGCATGGTGATGGAATTAGGACCGAGTTTCACTAATTCCACCCCAAAGTGCTCGAGTACGAGTGTGAAAAAGGGGTGAGCAGGCAATCGAAGGCCACACTTATAATATGCCTGGAAGATGGGGATTAGCCCAATGATGTCCAACCGCCGCAATCCACTTCACAAGAACCTTCTTTGGAATCTTCCTGGCGTCGACCAAGGCTTGAATCTTCACAGCATCCATCTCCGACTCGGCCTACTCAGAAACTGTTCCGGCCATCTCTCTCAAAGAAGGGAGGTTTTGGATTAAGGAAGGTCCTAGGAGAAGGCACAATTAAGTTGATGGCGGAGAAGGCAAGAACTCGATGAACAGCAGGAGCAATTTGGGGAAAAGTAAAAACCCAAGTCTCACTCCCGGTAAGTATTTATAACCATATGCCTGGGTTGAAAGGGTGGAAACTCAAGGGTTGCCTTTGTTTTGAGCCGCTCAATGCATGGACATATAAGAGTGGTTTGCGATTCTGTAAGTTCGTCTGCCCAAGAAAATCAGGTTCGTTTTTTCACCTCAAGCAAAATTACTTTCTTGGCTAAGCCTTTCTGGCCAAATGAAATATCAATTGGAAAAGGTTTTACTTCCGATCACCATACTACGACTATTTGATAGTCGTAAGTAACCTTCTTGACCAAGTATATTCCTGGTCAAAGTGAAATACAAATGTCGAAGAGTTTTTCCTTCGACCATCTATCCACGACCTTCTCGTGGTCATAAGACCATCTACGACTCCTTTACCAAGTAAGTTACTTTCACTTGAAGCTAGGGGGCAAGATGACGAGGATCTAATAATCCTCATGTTATCTTTTATCTAAAATTCTTATTATGGGTAAATATGATGTCATGTGGTCCCTAGGTATACCCCTTATATTTACAAGGGAGAAGCCTACCAGGTGGTCGTAAGTTCTTCTGTGACCACCCCTATAGTCGTAAGTCTTGCTACGACTAACTTATGGTCGTAAGTCCTTCTACGATCATAATCCAGTCATAAGTTATTCTACGACTACCCCATGGTCGTAAGCTCTTCTACGACCAGGTCAGCTACGACCACCTTATAATCAATAAAATCTACAGACAAGTGGGTCTAATTGATTAAGGAAGCCAAGCAGTCAACATATGCTGTCATTCTATGGAGTAATAGCACGTAATACCCCATTATTTCTGACAAATAACTGTCAGGCGGCATGAAGGAGTTAACACTCCGGAGATTACTGCAAACATACGCCCGTTACAGGACATGATCAGGCTCCTCTTCACTTGGAGAAACAGCTACTCCTTCATGATTATATAAAGGCGGCGATCAGGGATGAAAGGGAGAGGCAATCGGAGAACACGGCAGGCAACCGGGAAGGCAGGCATTGTCTTCTGTAATAGTCTTAGTCTTTTCTCCCAATTGTAGAAGATATACTCAATATTATACACACACAGGAGTAGGGTTGTTATTCTCCCCGGAGAAGGCCCGAACCTGTATAAAATACCCGTGTCAATCTCTCTGCGTGATTCTATTCTAGGAGACCCCCCGAATCAAACAATCTTTACGTAAGATCGGTTCTAAAACACCGACAGGAGGTCTAACCGGATGAAAGGTTGTCCATGACTTCCTCAAGAACAAGATCTTCCCTCTCCAGAAGAGGGAAATACTATCATGTAATTATGATGTCCCTGAAAATTGTAACATCTTACTCATCTTTTTACTAAAACTAAATTTTCATAGTTAAAGTAAAGTAGTTTTCGTTATACTGCAGCTCTCTCAAATGATGAGGTCCTAGCTAGGACCTCAATCCTGTTAAAGGATCGGGTTCCAGAAAAGGAACCAATCGATACAGAGGCGCAGCCCCCAAGCTTGATTTGGGCAACTTTATCAGTTAGAAAAGATCACATGGTGGTAAGTATTCGTAGAAATTAACTAGACATAAGAAGTAAATTTACTCATGCCTAATTTGTATGTTTCTAGACAGACGACATCAAAGAAATGTCTCATCTCAGATGTCGGTGCAAGCTCATCTCCTTCTTTGGCAAAGAGTGCAAGGATTACTTCTAGACCTCCTATTGCGCCAAAGAAGACTAAACCCACACCGGTTTTAGCCTCGGTTTCCCCAAGACCTCTTGCTTCAATCCCAACTTCTTCGAGACCTCCAACCTGCGAGGTATTGAAAACAAAAGTTAAAACTTCCATTTCCCGATATGTCTCTAACCCCCAGCCAATGTCTTCTATATCAACTTTCTTGGCTGGGGTGGTCCAGGGTGAAGGATCGTCAGAAGAGTCCGAAGAGGATGTCCCTCTTCAGAGGGTTCCAAGGCCAAGGACCTCCCTGGCCTAAGTTCCCTCCTCGTCAGAGCAAAGGAGAGAACTTACTTTTACTGTGAATGAGGACTTTATGTCGCTTTTTAGCGAAAGTAGCTTCGAGATCGAGTAAGTTCTTCGATTATAATTTTGTAATTTTGGCTTAAAATGACTAATCCTCTCTTTTGTCTTTAGCCTTTCTTTGTCGTCAGACCCAAAAAGGGGACAATTGTCTGCTCAAGAACAATTTTCGCTACCAATTGTATTGGCAACAGAGGAATTCCTGGCAGAGGAAATTTCGCCAATGGAAGGACCATTGGGGAAGTGGTCCAAAACGTCCTAGCAATGGCTGCTGGGGCGTCCAAAGGTACACTACTGGACATGGAGGTCCAAACGGAGAGGACCTCCCTAGAGGATCGGATGGAAGAGGTGGTCCATGAGACCACCCGTTCAGAGGAGGTGGTCCATGAGACCATCAAAACTCAAGATGAAGATGATCATACCTTGGTAAGCTTTTATCTTGATAATTTTACTTTAAATTTATCAGTATAAATCTAACTCATAGGATATCTTAGGAGCCGCAAAATACTAGTATTGATCCAACTAGAGGAGTTTTTCGTCTGGTTCAATTGGATCAACCTGAAGATGAAATTGCTCTGGGAAGTTCTCCTTCCAGAACCGAAAAGAAGGACCTCCAGGACCTCATGACATCAGTCAAAAGGTGCTGGAGAGTCGACATTGACACGGTAGAGGAGATTAAAACTTTTGCATAGGAGAAAGAGAAGTAAGCATAGGAAGTTTATTATTCAATCGTAATATTCTAACTAAATAATTAACTTATGCCTCTGTGTACTTCAAAGGGAGTGCTTACTGGCGAAAGTTGAACAATAAAGTGTTGAATATGCACTTCATGCTCTCAGATTGAAATTATCTGAGGCGGAGAAAAGATCTGAGACAAGTGCAGTGGTCATGGTAGAGAAGATCGAAGAGATCCGCCTCTTAACTCAAAAGAATGAAAAGTTACAAGAGATCCTGAGCAGACAATCTAAAGAAAGTCATGATCTCTTTAAACAGAACAAGATTCTCATTAAGGAGAAAGAAGGTAAAGAACCTCTCTTTATTTCTTACAGAGCATTTGACCTATTATTTACAATGCATAAATTTTATTATCTTTTTTCGTCCTTTCTTAGAACTAGAAAATGCGAAGGAGGATCTTCAGAAGACCTCTTCTAACAAAGATCTTCAGATTCAAGACTTGAAAAAAGTGGAGAAACAGAGTCATACTGCCGTACAAGAACTTGAAAATAAGGTGGATACCTTGATGAAGGCTGGCAAGGAAATTACTACGGTTACGGGAAATAGCTTTTCTCGGATCTCGGCTTCTCTACGAGAAATCGCAGAGCAACTGAAGGCTCCGGTAAATCCTCTCGCAACCAAGATGACCTTGGACGACCTTAGGAATGACATTTATACTCAAATTACATATATTCAAAAACACATACCTACTATGAAGACTACCATATATCAATCTTTGACGAGAGCAATGAGTCAAGCTTTAAACCGAGTCTTGTTAAAGATAGATCTCCTTTATGAGGATTCTATTGATCTTCAGAAGCTTGTCTCTGCGCCCAAGTTCAAGACAAAAGAAGCAGGTATTACGGCCCAAGCCAAGATCACACCAGTGGTGGCATAGATCATCAGGAGTATTGAAGCTAGTGCTCCTGCCCTTCCCTCAAGTGCTCCTGGCTCAAGTGTTCAAAAATGACATTGTAATGATACATATGTTTTGTTTTAAATTATATGGGATAATGAAAAGATTTGGTGTATGATAATTATGATTATTTGTCGAAAGTTGACTGACTATATCTTGCAAATTAAATTTTTACAAGTTGAAAGTCGTATATTTTGCTATGTGTAGCCCCCCGCTTGGAACACTGTGTCCAGTAATGGGAGAAGTGTTTCAGGCGAACAACTGTGCTAGGATCAGTATATCTGTTACAAACCAATGATCCGGACCAGTGTGTATTCAGAAAAATGAAGTCAGACTGTTGGATTCTTATGAAAAGAGAATTGGCTTAGAGAAGAGGTCCCAAATAGCTGTCATTTCCCAAATGTATACCGATGGCCAATTGATAAGTAAAGACACTATGACCCATGAGTGAAATTGATCAATCGTATGTACTTACAAAAGATGGTGATCATGTATGCGAAACGATACGAAGAAAAAATTTATACCAAAAAATCAATATAATACTGATAATAAAATAACAATTGAACTTATATAATATAGAAAAAAGATAGTTATACATAGCATTTTCGAAGATGTTCAATGTTCCATGTGTTAGATAAAACACGACCATCCTCCATAGCTAATCTAACCGATCCTAACCTAGTGACAGAAACTACAGTATATGAACCCTCCCATCTGGAGGACAACTTATTCAAGTTAGCTTGGTTCTGGATACGTCTCAGGACCAGGTCACCCACATGAAGTGTTTTTGGATGAACCCTTCTATTATAGTAGTGTCTCAGCCCTTGCAGATAGGTAGCCGATTTTAATAGAGTGCGATCACGTCTTTCTTCTAGCATATTGACGTCATCTTCACACAAATCTCCCTAGTTTATTTGATCTAGGAGGTCTATACGTGTGGAACCTAATTGGATCTCACTAGGTAGCATTGCTTCTGCACTGTAGACTAATGCGAATGGTGTTTCACCAATTGCTCTATTGGTAGTAGTACGCAATGCCCATAGGACAGAAAAAAAACTCTTCCATCCAACTCTTTTAGCATGCCTTAAGGCGATTAAAAACTCTCTTTTTAATACCTTGCATAATCTGACCATTGGCCCTTTCTACTGCTCTATTGCTCTATGGATGTACCACGGAAGCAAAGCAGGTTTTAGTGCCAATTTCATCACAATAATCTTGAAACACGTCACTAATAAATTGGTTCACATTGTCTGTGATAAGACGACTGTGTATTCCAAATCTTGTAACAATGTTTCGCACAAGGAATTTCTTTGCTGCTGCTGCCGTTATATGAACGACTGGCTCAGCTTCTATCCACTTAGTGAATGTATCGATGGCCATAAATAAGAATTTATACCCATTGGGTGCTTGCGGTAGTGGTCCAACTATATCTGTTGTAAGTGTAAAAACCAAACACGGGTGAGGGGGTGGACGTCGGCCGTCTAAAGGGCCCTCATCCACGAGAGTAAGAAATGACACGAGGATTTATACAGGTTCGGGGGTCCGAGAGGACCGCCCTACTCCTGTCGGTGAGCCAACGGGGGGTTACCTCCGGAGAGGGAACCCCCGAGGGCTCACCAGTTTGAACATGTTTCTTTATTGCTCAAGAGAGCCATCCCTTTAAAAGGAGGGATACACGGGGTATTTATACGCTCTCAAGCCTGTACAAATGACCAAAATACCCTTTAGGGGATGACTATCCTTTGAGTACAAGTGAGGGGTACAATAGTCTTTCAGGAGCGTTACTGCACTTCTTGGACCTGTACGTGAGTCTTCTGCAAGGCGGGCCCCGTTAGTGTGATTGATGAATTATTCTTACAACACTAGCCCCCCTGCCCCTTGGCGTTTCAGGAGGAACGCTAAAAGGGGCAGTCTTTAATTGTGCCTTTTATACAGAGGTTGATACTTCAAAAGAATTTCGGTAGAGCTGAATGGCGATTATGTTCGAAAGTATGAGGCTGCACCTTCTCCGCTGTGAGTTCCTTGTGAGGCTATACCTTTGTGTGTGTATGTAGATATATGTCAACCGAGGACACAGTAGCTAGGGACATAAATGATCCCACTACGCCAATTCAGGGAATACAAGGCAAATAGACCACAGTATATGCTGAAGGGCACTCTGAAAGTGACCATGTACATCTTTAAACTTGTGACCACAATATACGCGTGTCGACATCCGGATGTTGGATCAGTCTTCCTTTTTTCCAACATTATTGTATTTCTCATGCTTTTGATGGCTTGATGCCGCATCCAAGGAGCAACAGTTTGATTAAGTCTCGTGGGATCCAAGGCGTCTTGCCTTTTCTCTCTCTCTCTTCCTTATCTTCCCATTCGGCTGTGGACAACCACTGGCTTCCTTCATCTTCATTTCCTTTGCTTCATCTCCCCAATCCTTCCTCAATCCTTCTTCTCTTCTTATGGTGATTTGCTCCAGCCGAAAGAAGTCCTTTGAGAAGCTCCCTCCATTCTTCCTCTCAGGTACCTCCAGTAACATGGCGCCACCACCCTTCGGCTTCTAGCCCGGCACCGCCATTGGCCTCGCCGCCCGAGGCTTCTTGGATGTCATGGGAGTAGGTCTTGATGGCCTGGGAGTAGGTCTTGATGGCCTACTCTCGGCCCAGCACCACCGTTAGATGTCGTCCGAGGCTCTCGACCGCACCGCTGCCATTGATGGATAAGCATTTGGATGCCACCATGGATCTGATGGCTCGGGAGTATGTTTCGATGACCTACTCGGCCCGCACCGCCTTATTGGATGCCGTCGAGGCTCTGGCCCAAGACCGCTTGTTGGATGCCGCCACCGGTCTTGATGGCCTGGGAGTAGGTGTCGCCGGAGGCGAACTCCACCCGACGGTTCTCACCGCCGTGGAGCTTCTCGATCTCGACCCGCACCCGCGCCATGGACACGCCGGCCTCTTTGAGGTAGTCGGAGACCTTGATCATCGCCGTGGATCTGCAAGACAAGGTGTCTAAGCGGGGGCTCGCGGTAACTTCTTGGAGCGCTCGTCAAGACGCTTCGAACGAGTCCGCCATGGCCCGCCCCCGCTGGACGCTTGGGAGATGGCTCGCCGCAGATCCCCGCCTTGTTCTGTCACCGGTATACGGCGCAGTGCGGCGGCATGAGCCGCGCGTGGTTGGCCTCCGACGCCATCTCGTGCACCACCACGAGTGCCTCGTTGGTCTTAAGCGTGAAGTTGTCCGAATTCATGGCTACTCCTCATGATCTACAACAAGCCGCAAGAAAGAATCTAGTAACAATCTCTTGCGTCTGGGTGATGAGATGAGATCACCAAGCATTTGTGGAACTACTTCGCTTCTGTTAGTATCTTGAGCTATGTGTTGTCAACAGAGAAAATATAATGAGAAGCTTCTCCAAACAATGCCTGAGGCATCTTGTACATGTATTTATCTAAGCTTTCTGGAGCAAAATTGTGTTTCCATGTATATTTTGCCCAAAAGATCAAGTGACGGCTCGAGCACGGGCGCGAGGGTATGCGTGAGGGCACGCGAGGGTGCGAGTCCTCGAGGGTCCCGAGGCCCCGGGGGCACGAAGGCACGAGGCTTCGAGGGTCCCGAGGGTGCGAGGCCTCGAGGGTCCCGAGGCCCCGGGGCACGAAGGCACGAGGCTTCGAGGGTCCCGAGGGTGCGAGGCCTCGAGGGTCCCGAGACCCCGAGGGCACGAAGGCACGAGGCTTCGAGGGTCCCGAGGGCGCGAGGCCTCGAGGGTCCCGAGACCCCGAGGGCACGAAGGCGCGAGGCTTCGAGGGTCCCGAGGGCGCGAGGCCTCGAGGGTCCCGAGACCCCGAGGGCACGAAGGCACGAGGCTTCGAGGGTCCCGAGGGTGCGAGGCCTCGATGGTCCCGAGACCCCGAGGGCACGAAGGCACGAGGCTTCGAGGGTCCCGAGGGTGCGAGGCCTCGAGGGTCCCGAGACCCCGAGGGCACGAAGGCACGAGGCTTCGAGGGTCCCGAGGGTGCGAGGCCTCGAAGGTCCCGAGGCCCCGAGGGCACGGGGCACAGGGTATAGTCAAGGATGTCTGTGTAACACGTGCGTGTAGCGCGCGAGTATCCAACAGGCCTCAAACCACTTCTAGTGGGTTGGTGGCCCAAGCGCCCGGGGCAAGGGGCTCACGCCCGCCCCTTGTGCAGACTTGTCGAAGTATAGATCATTTTCAACGGGAGGTGGTCGGATTCCTCGACAGTGTAGCCCCTCTGTCCATTGGGCACTTGTAAGGGCACCCAAGGGGTAAATAAGAATGCTCGGGTGTGAGGGTACGCGTGAGGGAACGCGAGGGCTTCGGGCGTGAGGGCACACGCGAAGACATACGCGAAGGCACGAGAGGGTGCGTGAGGGCCTCGGACGTGAGGGCACGCGCGAAGGCACGCGAAGGCGCACGCGAGGACGCGCAAAGGCGCACGTGAGGGTACACGAAGGCGCACGAGGGCGCTAGTGCGAGGGCACGCGAAGGCACGCGAGGAGGCAAGGTGGCCCGATGTCAACAAAGGCGCTCTGGCTGCCCTCGTGACCCTGAAGTCGTCCTTGAAAGGTGCCCCGAGGGGCTTGTCGGAGGTGAGTTGGTAGGATTCCCCAACATTCTAGCCCCCGCCTTGGATGCTGCAAGGGCGCTGAAGGGCAAAGAAGAATGCCGAGGTCTTGTATCCTGTTGATGAATATGCTTGGCCAAAGACTTGGCCAAATTCGATTTTGACGGAATGTAGGCGCCGAGGTTTTGCCAATTTCGACTCGGCAGTCATGAGGCACGAGAGTGAGAATATCTTAAAGGCGCCCGTGACTTAGCCAATTTTGGCTTGGTGGGTGCGTGGGTGCCCAAAGACTTAAGCTTATTTTATACTCCATATCGTGTGAGTGCTCCACGTGAAGGCGGTACTAAATTGACGCTTCTCGTTGACCCTTCGTATGGGGTGGTTTTGTTGCTCCATCCTCGAAGATGAAATCTTGAATCTTTGAGGCACCCACCGAGCACAACCCTCGAGGCGGGGGTGCATCCGAACGAAGCTGTCTGGCAGAAGTCATGGGCCTTGAACCATACTGTCGAGGGATAGCCTTCGAGGTGGAAGGCATGTTGGAGCGAAGCCTTTGTAGGCGAAGTCTTGGACTTGAGCCGCTAAGCCGAGGCATAGCCTTGAGGCGGCAAGCGTCGAAGGAAGCCTATGTAGGCGAAGTCTTGACGCGAGGCCGTAAGCCGAGGCATCGCCTTCGGAGGCGGTGGTGCGTCGAAGGAAGCCTAAGTGGCGAAGTCTTAAGCCTTGAGCCGTAAGCCGAGGCATAGCCTTCGAGGCCGGGCGGTGCGTCGAAGGAAGCCTAAGTAGGCGAAGTCTTAGACGCCTTGTCGCCGAGCCGAGGCATAGCCTTCGAGGCCGTGATGCGTCAGCTAAGCCTAAGTAAGCGAAGTCTTAGACGCGAGGCCGCCGAGCCGAGGCATAGCCTTCGAGGCCGGCGGTGCGTCGAAGGGAAGCCTAAGTAGGCGAAGTCTTAGACGCGAGGCCGCCGAGCCGAGGCATAGCCTTCGAGGCCGGCGGTGCGTCGAAGCGAAGCCTAAGTAGGCGAAGTCTTAGACGCGAGACCGCTGAGCCAAGGCATAGCCTTCGAGGCTGGCGGTGCATCGAAGGGAAGCCTAAGTAGGCAAAGTCTTGGACGTGAGGCCGCCGAGCCGAGGCATAGCCTTTGAGGTGGGCGACGCGTCACAGTGAAGCCTTTGTAGGCGAAGTCTTGGACGTGAGGTCACCGAGCCGAGGCATAGCCTTCGAGGCAGACGGCGTGTTGGACAAAAGCTCGCGTAGGCGAAGTTGTCCTCCTCTTGCTCCGTAGCTTGATGAGAGTTATCGAAGTAGAACTCCTCAGAATCGTCGCAGCTCGAGCTAGAAACGTTGCAGTGACAGGTAGATAACACGAGCGTCTCTGCGGGAAAGAGAGAATGATCAACACTTATTTCTTGTAGCAAGATAACATTCATTTGACATGAGCATTGATCGAAGTGTTGCCAAGGGACTAGTAGAGTCCCATCACTTTCGATACTAAGATCTCCGAGGTGATAGCCTTATGCGAGCATGATGGTCCTTGATCAATATTCGAGCCAAGTCGACGATACATGATCGAGTTGCCAATGAGGTGAGTCATGGACATATCAAAGGGTGGCCACGAGACTAAGTCGTGGGACACGAATGGCCCATAGGGGTGGTAGCCCCAGTGGACTTGGAGGCACCCATGAGGCTAACTCATGTGTATCTTGAAGGTGTGCCCAAAACACTAAATCATAGGCACATCGGAGGGCGTCCACGAGACTAAGTCGTGAGGCACTTAGAATGGCCACTAGGGATGGTAGCCCCTAGTGGACTTGGAGGTGCCCATGAGGCTAACTCATGGGCACCTTAGGCGTGTGCCCTGACGACAAGAAGTCCTTGGCACATCTGTGCCGGCCCACGAGGCTAAGTCGTAAGCATGAATGGCCACTAGGGGTGGTAGCCCCAGTGGACTTGGAGGTGCCCATGAGGCTAACTCATGGGCACCACAGGGCGTGTGCCCTTGACAAGAAGTCATGGGCACCGTGTGCGCCCACGGCTAAGTCGTGAGGCACCGAATTATGAGGGCAATGAAGCCCTTTTACCCCATATGTGGGTTTTTGTTATGATCGGGAATGCATGAGAGTGGTTAACCCTTGCAAAGCAATGAAGCTAGGTGTCTTGGGGACTCAGAGGTCGCTTGGTGGCGTGGCTCGAGTCTAAGGGGCGAGTCCTCGGACATCCATCAACAATCTTGGACCAAAGTTGTCGCTCATGCCCTAGGTCTAGTAGGACACGAGCCGCCATGGTGGGGAGGCGGGCGCCAAGCCATTATAGACTTTTGCTAGGGGAGGCCGAGAGGTCGTACGCCCTACGCACCACGAGGGTGGTTGCTCATGCCCTAGGGCCAGTAGGACACGAGCCGCCATGGTGGAGGCGACGGACGCCCAAGCCACCATGGACTTTTGTTAGGGGAGACCGCGGAGGTCGTATGTCCTATGCACCACGAGGGTGGTCACTCATGCCCTAGGGCCAGTAAGACACGAGCCGCCATGGTGGAGGTGACGGACGCCCAAGCCACCATGGACTTTTGTTAGGGGAGACCGCGGAGGTCGCACGCCCTACGCACCACGAGGGTGAAATCCCTTGGAGGGAAAGTATCTTGAGAGCCCATACGAGATTTATATGTCGAGACTGTCCCCTAACGATGGCGCGTTCTGGGCGAGCCTCGAGCGAAACCTTCATCGCTCGTGCGCATGAACGTCATGCGTCCGGGGTGATGGTTGGCCTCGTAATCCTTAGCCTTCGGCTGCGAGGGTGCCTTGAATCGCCACCCATGGATGGGCCTCGATCGACTTCGCACAAGGGAGGAGGATGCGCATGGGAGCCCTGGGGCATGTAGGGCGTTGCCATCCCGAGGTGGATGGCCCCGATCTCGACAAGAGTGCTGGTGGGGCTCCTTCAAAGAGCGGATGGGTCGCCCACGAGATCAATGCCCTCCGGGCCGGAGGAGGTTTTGTGGACTTAGAGTATTTTTGGTAGGAGACATAGCCTTTCATCGATTAGCTCGTCCCCACGGTCGGCGCCAATGTTGTAGGTGTAAAACCAAACACGGGTGAGGGTGGGCGTCGGTAGTCTAACGGCCCTCATCCACGAGAGTAAGAAATGACACGAGGATTTATACAGGTTTGGGGGTCCGAGAGGACCGCCCTACTCCTGTCGGTGAGCCAACGGGGGGTTACCTCCGGAGAGGGAACCCCCGAAGGCTCACTAGTTTGAACATGTTTCTTTATTGCTCAAGAGAGCCATCCCTTTAAAAGGAGGGATACACGGGGTATTTATAGGCTCCCAAGCCTGTACAAATGACCAAAATACCCTTTAGGGGATGACTATCCTTTGAGTACAAGTGAGGGGTACAATAGTCTTTCAGGAACGTTACTGCACTTCTTGGACCTGTACGTGAGTCTTCTACAAGGCGGGCCCTGTTAGTGTGATTGATGAATTATTCTTACAACAATATCAATGCTCCAAGTCGAAAAAGGCCATGACGAGGGAATGGTTTGTAATTGATAAGATGGTTGATGCACTTGCTTGGCATGGAACTAACACTGCTCACAGATCTTAACAAGGTGCATGACATCTTGTAGAGCAGTGGGCCAGTAATAGCTTTGCCGAAAAGCTTTGCCAACCAATGTTCTATAGGATGCATGTGTACCACACAAGCCCTATTGGATTTCTTTTAGTAATTTTATCCTGGAGTCTTGGGATATGCAACGCATAACAACGCCATGTGCTCCCTTTCTATACAATGATCCCTCGATCAGCTTGTACATGCGTGCTCTTCGAATTAACCTATCCTTCTATTGAGGATCATCGGGCAATGTTCCTGATGCAAGATAAGTGGTCAATGATTTTATCCACTCCGCATCTTGCTCGATGACCTCAACCTGTGAGGTGGTCAAACCCATTTCTATTGAAGGTTTTGTAAGGTATTCGAGAAAAAACGCTTGTTGGAATAGGCGTTCATGAGGAACCCAATTTCGATAACTGGTCCGCTAAGGAGTTTTCCTTGCACGGTATATGTTGGACTTCAAAGTCCTTGAAGTGTTTTTCCAACTTCCTCGCTTCACCCAGGTATTGAGCCATTATCTCATCGGAGCAGCTGTATTCCTTTGATACTTGGTTTACGACTAATTGCAAATCTCCCTTTGCTAAAAGCCAACGGACTCCGAGAGATTTGGCTGCTCGAAGACCAGCTAGAAGTCCTTCATACTCTGCTACGTTGTTAGTGGCAGGGAACAGAAATTGTATGAAATGCTGAAGTTGATCACCTTGTGGTGTTATTAATAAAATCCCAGCTTCCGAGCCTTTAAGCTCGCGGGAGCCATCACAATACAGTGTCCAGTGATCGTCTGGCCCTGGACTTTCTTGAGGTTGATCCTCGGTGTTCGTCCATTTAGCCACAAAGTTAGCCAGGACTTGGCTTTTTATGACTGTTCGGGCAGTAAAATAAAGATCAAATTCCCCAAGTTCTACTGCCCATTTGGCTATACGACCTGTTACTTTCTGGTTATAAAGTATATTTCCAAGAGGAAAGGATGGAGGCATTTTGATCTTATGAGATTGAAAATATTGTCTCAGTTTTCTGAAAGTCATCAGAAGAGCATAAATTAATTTTTGGACATCAGGATATCTTTCCTTCGGTCCATGTAAAACCTCACTTACATAATAGATGGGTCGTTGAGACCCTTCCCTTTCTGCGATAAGTATTGCACTGACCACATTTGGCGTTGCTGCCAAATAAACTAGTAAATGTTCCTACTCTAAAGGTGAAACCAATACTGGAGGATCTGAAAGATAAGTCTTTAAGCCTTCGAAGGCTTTGTTAGCTTCTTGGGATCATTGGAACTCTTTATTACTCTTGCGAATCACCTTAAAGAAAGGTAAACCACGTTCTCTTGATTGAGAAATAAAACGACTAAGAGCAGCCATTCGACCAGTTAAGGCTTGGACCTCCTTCACAGTAGAAGGTGGCCGCAATTGTTCAATGGCTCGAATTTTCTTGGGATTAACTTCAATCCCATGAAAACAAACAAGGAAACCAAACAACTCGCCAGAATTAACCCCAAAGGTACACTTTTTAGGATTAAGCTTTATTCCATGTTTATTTACATTTTCAAAGGTCTCCGCGAGATCCTTCAAATGGTCATATTTGGTGCTACTTTTCACAACGAGGTCATCTACATAGGCCTCTAAATTATGCCCCAGTTGACTGCCGAAAGTTTTCTGCATCAAACGCTAGTACGTGGCTCCAGCGTTCTTTAACTCGAACGACATCTTAACATAGCGGTAGACGCAGAAGGGTGTAATGAAGGCAATCTTTTCTTCATCTTCTTTCACCATGCTGATCGTTAGATTTCTTGACTAGGACCGGATTCGCAAGCCATTCAGGGTGATCAACCTCCTGAATGAAGTCGGCTTCAAGGAGCTTATCGAGCACTGCTCTGATGGCTTCTTGACGATCTAGGGTAAAACGTTTCAGTCTTTGTTTGATTGGTTTTTCTCAGGCTGAATAGCTAACCTGTACTCAATCACATCCCTTGGGACACTAGGCATATCAGATGGCTTTCACGCAAAGACATTTGAGTTGGCTTGGAGGAAGGTGAGGAGCTCATGCATCTTCCTATTTCTCACTTAATCTCACGCCAATCCGGACTGTCTTGGATTTGACATCGGGGCCAAGCGGTACTACCTTTACTCCCTCACTGGGCTAAGGAGTGGCTCTGATCTTCGCGGCTTTCTCTGTTGTACCCTCTAAAGTAAGATCTTTCAGAGGTAATTGATCGATAAGTTCTAACGACTTACGATCACATGAAAGCACGATGGTCTAATCACCTTGCACCACAATCATGCCTTTTGGTCCAGGAATCTTGATCTTCTGGTAGGCATGGTGTGTAGCTACCATGAACTTTGTTAGAGACGGTCTTCCCAAAATAGCATTATAGGCAGACTCAAAGTCAACCACTTCGAAAGTGATTAACTCAGTTCAAAAATTAGTAGCTGTACCAAAGGTTGCTGGTAAAACTACTTGCCCTATTGGTGTAACAGACATACCCGAGACTATCCCATAGAAGGGATTTGTTATTGGTTTAATCTTAGAACGAGGAATTTGCATCTCATCTAAGGTGTTAATAAATAACAGGTCTAAAGAACTACCGCTATCTATTAATATTCTCTCTACTCTGCAATTACTTATGGTAGGGAAAACTACTAATGGTAATTTACGAGAAATAGACATACCTTTAGGGACGCCCTCCTTAGTGAAGGTTAGGGAGGTCTCTGACCACTTGGGGTATTTCAGACGACCAGGTGGGATTTCAATGCTGTTAACGTCCCTCCATGCCGCCTTGTATTGCTGCTTGGAGGTGTAGGCGGCTGAACCCCCGTAAATGACATTGATGTGGTGATCCATCCTTTGAAATGGTATTTCCATGTCTTTGTCATTGCTTTGGACCACCGGTGGTCCGCTATCTTCTAGTGGGACAAGCATTGGACCTTTTTCATCATAATAATCCTCCATTTGCTTCTGCCAAGTACGGTAGTTGCGAAGGTCATGGCCAGAAACTTTATGCAATGGGTACCAGCGCTCATTGTTCCTGGACGTACTAGCAGATCATGGGGCAGTTTGGTCGTTTGAACGACTTTCTAGCCTCCTTTTGGTCCAAGGACCTTTGTTCTTGTCATAGGGTAGTTGCTGGTCAACTGCTGCGACCTCCCTGGTGGACTGCTTGGACCTCCCCTTCTCCTTCTTCTTAGGTTTTCCTCTGCTGCTCGTGGAGCCTTCGGACCTCTTGGATTTCTTTTCTTTGACAGCCTCGAGGTCTGGCTGAGAAGGGGTGGTTCCCTTATCCTCTATTCGGTTCCACTTTACTGCCTCATGGGCATCAGAGTACTGATCGGCCATGTCGAAGAGTTCTGACACAGACCTGGGTGGATTGATGTTGAGGTCTTATGTGAACCTTCGCTATCTCACCTCCTGTTTAAAATCTTGAATCACAGAGTCATCAGAAACATTTGGGATAATGTTACGGACATCTATAAAACGTTTTACAAATTGTCATAAATTTTCCTCGGGGGTTTGGTGGAGTCGATGCAAATCATCCTCCTTCCTCGGCTTTGCATAACAACTTTTGAAGTTGTTTTGCAATGCATTACAAAGCATCTCCCAGTTATATATGGATCCCTTAGGTTGGTTGAATAACCAGGTCCTGGTGGAACCCTTTAAAATTGTGGGCATATAATTAGCCATTACCTTTTCATCGCCGTCAGCAGCCTGAATGGCGGTAGTGTAGACTTGGAGGAATTCTGACGGATTTTGCATCCCATCAAAAGTCTCCATACTCCCTAGCTTGAACTTCTTCGGCCAGGTAACATTTCTCAGTTCGGGAGAAAAAGCTTTGCAACTTACATAAGGTCCAATACATTGTCGTGTATTACGATGATTATCATGACCAGCAGGAGATCTGGGACGTCTACTACATCCCGAATAACGGGTGTCATGCTTACCTTGGCCTTGAACGTGACGGCCAGGAGCACAGTAATTCTGGTTTTGCCTTCGACGTCCAATCGAGGACCCTTTTATGTGTGAATCCATTTGGGAAAGCACAGTAGGCGATTGTGTAGAAATGTTCTTCGCCGCATCTTGTAGCTCTTGTGCAATTGCACGCATTACTTGCACTCCTTGCTCCGGAGTTAATCCTTTCGGAGGACGTGCGATGGTGCTTGCTAAGTAGTGAATGGCTCTACAGGGGAATCCTCTTGCGTGGGGGTTGGTAAGGTGTTTGGATCTCTTACCATCGTTGCCCGTGGCAGTGGCACCCTCGCTGAGGAGCCAAAGGCATCTTGGTAGTAGTGGTCACGAATCTGTGAGATGTGCGCTTGTGTGGCGGCACGTATCTCGGTTTGTCGGATATCTTCCTCTCATTGGAGGCGTTCCCGTTCTTCCCGCTCCTGGCGTTGCCCTGATGCTTCGAGATTATCGTCAGGATTAGATTGATTATCATCGATGGCGGAGACTTGACGACCGCTGGAACAGGCGGAAGGGGTGAATATGCCCTCACCCTCTGAGGAAGAAGACGAGTTGTATTGTAGGGTGCATAGAAGATTCTCCCTAGATGTTCTCTCCAGGCCTTCAGTGTGGAGGCCGCTAGCGAGATCATCATGGTTTGCTGGGCTCTAGAGACCTTTCGAATCTCCTCCTCCAAGGGATATAGGCTCAGATAGTACTCATTCACAGCGGCACTTGTGGACAAAGGCACGGCCGACGTGGAGCCAGCGAATGCAGACTTAGTGGGTGACAGTGCCTTAGCAATGGCCCCAGAGGAATCATGGGTGTTGCTGGATACCAGGACAAAGTTTTCCTCCATGTAATCATCGTAGTCGGAAATGTCGAGGATATTTTCTTCTCTCCAAGCAGGCAAATAGGACTGGAAACGAGCCGACTCGAGCCAAGCTCGCCCAAGCTCGGTCTGGCAGGTGGCTCGGCTCAACTCGAATTGAAGCTTGAGCTGGCTCGCAAGCTTGTTCAAGCCAAGGCCAACCCAGCTCAGAAACACTGGCAGAAACGAATCCTTAAGCATTCTTAGTTCTCACATTCAGTAAACTATACCACCGGAAGAAACTAACCAAAATACAACATTCATTTAGCATGTACGAACCTCAATTTATCGCAACTCATCAAAATAAACAAAAAAAACTAACAGGGAGAATTGGGCCTCATTAACAACTCCGGACGGTTCTTGACTTAGGCATAAAGGAACAAACCTCTCAACCAAAATTGACACAGGTAATAATCATTCAGAAGGAATGGTGAATTGGGTCTCATTAACAGTTGTAGACGGTTGCACATACTAGAATGACAAGAACACACAAAATGACAGTTCAGTAAGGAAATTTCAACTTGCAAAGTGTTGAATTTAACTAAGAACAAACTAGACAAACGTCTGTCAAGCACATTAGAACAGCTCCAATTCAAATGAACACACATCTGTCAAGCACATCAGGAAAGCATCGGGGTCGGCAGTTGTGGAAGAAGTGACCGTCGGAGGCATGGGGCTGGTCGGTGTCCTCGGCGAGGTGGCACTATAGCTCCTCCCTCCTCCCATTGCTTCACAAAGTCTTTCACCGAAAGTATGTCCTATGCATGCCACGACATTGCCTATGGGAGTTGCGTGGAGGAGTGGGGGGAGCACAGGGCGGCGACGCGGAGGCACGGGGGAAGTACGAGGGGAGTGCGCACGGTGGACATGGCGAGGGGGAGGTGGCGGGTGGAGCGGGGCGAGGGGTAGAGGAGGTGAGGCAGGCGGGGTGAGCGGGAGGCGGTGGGAGACAATGAGCGTGGCTGGAGGTGGAGGAGGTGAGGTGGGCGAGGGGAGGCGACGGAGTTTTGGGAGGAGGCGAAGCAGGTGGGGCCGGAGGTGGAGCTGGGCGAGGGGGGAGAGGGGGAGGCGGCGGGTGGAGCGGGGCGAGGGGTAGAGGAGGCGGGGTGGGCGGGGCAAGGGGGAAGCGGCGGGAGTTTGGGGGGAGGAGGAGGCAAAGCAGGCCGGGTGGGGATCGGGTGGATGGGGTGGGGAGGGGAATTGGGGATCGGAAGGGATGATGGGGTGGGGAATTGGGGTTGGGGACATACATGGGAATATGTATATGCGATGGGCTGTCGACTGGGCTTCCATTTTTGTGTGGGTTGGGCTGCTTGGCTCGCGAGCGACTCGAGCTCGGCTTGAAAATCTTGCGAGCCAAAAGTTGGGCTTAACTTGGCTTGAAATGTTACGAGCCCGAGTTGAGCCAGCTTGAGCCTGGTTCGAGCCGAGCTGGCTCGCGAGCCTCGAGCTATTTTTCCAGCCCTACAGGCAAATTGTGATTCATCAGCAAAGCACGAGACACATTACCAAAATTGAGTAGGCGAAGATGATGACAACGCTCCCCACAGACGACGCCAGCTGTCGATGTCTGGGACTCTCGTCACAGAACGGATAAAACAGGAATATAAAGGAAAAATGGAGATTACTATCTATTCGCCAAAGGACTCAAAATGGTGAATGTGTATTGTAAAGAGTATGCTCTAATTACAAGGAAAGTAGCTGTGAATACATGTGGATTATGGCTTGGATGTGAATCTATGTTACAAGGGCACATAGGTCAGACTATTTATAATTTTATAAGCGTCGGCAGTTTGTCACAGTGGTGCCTCTTCGCCCAAGGGTTGTGTCTCTTTGAGCCAACAGTCGCGTCTCTTCGTGATGACTGTTATCACCGATGTCTTCACGTGTAGTTGTTATTAACCACACGTGGGTAACCACTTTCTAGGACCTCCTCTGCGGGGGAGATGTGGTCCTGGAGAGGTCCTGGAGGAACCCATAGAGGAGGTCCAACTGGGCCTTCGGAAGAGGTTTCGGGAACAATCAAAGAAAAGACTTTTTAGACCCACCTTCTGACTACTTAATTGATCTTGGGCCCAGAAAACTAACTCAGGCCCAGTAAAAATCTGGCTTATCTATAAATAAGCAAATAAAGATATACCCGGATAATTGACTAGTCAACAATCCTCGTCAGTAGCCTAAAATGAAAAATATTTCTCACCTTTTTATAAAAATATATATTTCTCACCTAAATCGACCTAACTCTGATCCCTTTTAGTTACACCGTCACTCAATAACCTCACCGACTGTGGGCCCCCATTCCTCGTACTCCTACCTGTCCCACTGTCAGTGCCTATGAAACCTAGATATATTCTCTTATGGGCCCGAGCGTCAGTCTCTGCAAGGCTCCCACTCCCTCATACCACGCGGTCCACAGGCACATCTCTACCTGGCCACACCACCCCACCTCACTAGCCGCTTTAAATCGGAGAGGCCTTTCCTCCTACACAAACCCACACTTTTTTCTTACCTAATTTTTGTCCTCCTATTCGCATCGCTCACTGTAAAAAAATATCTGGGATGGGGCCTCGCAGCCTTCCTCCCAAGGCCCCTTCCCGATGTCAGACACGTGTACTCACCAAAAATCCATCTCAAAGCACCCCGAATGCCCAAACCGCCTCTTCCTCCTCCTCAAGTTCCCCTCCGTGTGAACACTGCTACCCCATTCTCTTCACTCGTGCCAACGCCGCCCGGTCCAATCCGCCATCGCTCTCCACCCCCATCGACGATCTCGTGCACTGCTCGCGCCCGGCTACGGCCGTCGTCGATGGCGAACTCCTTCGATAGCATCGATGCGACTCCCCGTGGCGGCGCGCGCGTAGCCCTAGTTCGTGCGCTGCTCGCGCCCAGCGGTGTGGCAGCTTCGATGACTTCGACGGCAGCACAACTCCTTGGATAGATTTGACGTCAGCACATCCTGACGACGAGGGAGGCGGAGGAGCGGCGCGTCTCTTCAACGAGGGAGGTGGCAGTGTGGCGGCGCCATAATCCCCTCCCCACCTGTGACGACGCTGGCCCCATCCTGCACCACGGTCACTGCTCCGGCCTCCCCGCGGCACATCCCGACCACCCTGCATCTGGATTTTGATGTAGTGAATCCTCGCGCTTGCTTCTCAGCCCCAAATGAATGCATTTCTCTGAAGTTGACTAAATGTTTGTTAAGAGAACCTGTAAATGCTTTCTCTGAAGTCTTCATGATTGTTTCTCAAAAGTTTTCATGTTGTATAAACTGAGTGAATGAAAGAATGAATGCGTTGTCTCTGAATGTATGCATGTCTAAATGAACCTGTAATTTGTTTCTCTCTGAATGCATTATCGTTGAATGAATATGTGTATTGTCTCTAAATGCATTTTCTCGGAATGAACAATGTTAGATTATGTCTGTGGCAGTGTATGTGAGAGTTGTGCTGTGATGTTCCTGGCATTCCATTTAGCAAGTTCAGAAAGTAGTGAAGAATGAATGTAGTTGTCTCTGTAGAAAGTTCAGAAATATTGCCATTGTTCTTATGTAACTCATGTAATCTTTTCATCGAACGCAACTTAATTCATCCAATCCAACCATAAATTTTTTCATGATAAATTTATTTACTGTATGTACTGGTCAGTGTTAGCTATCAATTGCTCTCGAGAATGAACATTATTAGATTGGTGCTTGTTGTTGGTCAGTGTTAGCAACCAGTGATGGTCAGTGTTAGCAACCAAGTGCTGGTTAGTGTTAGCTATCAATTGCTCTCGAGAATGCAATGCAATGCAACAACCAGCCAGGTGTTGGTCAGTATCAGAAGAGGACACATTATACACAAACTACAATGCAACAACCAACCAGGTGCTGGTCAGTGTTAGCTATCAATTGCTCTCGAGAATGAACAATATCATATTGTTGTTTGTTGTTGCTTATTCTTGGTGGTTTGCAAGTTCAAACTCAAGGCATACCCAGATTGCTGATGGAGCTGCAATATGGAAGATGACTCAGGGGTGGATAGATAATCCAGCAACAAGAGGCTAGGTTATACTACTTGATCTATCATCCGGGGAGTTTACTTGCAGCTTGTTGTTGCAAGTTCAAACTCAAGGCATACCAACTTCAACCAGATAGTAAGAATAAAAAGAGTACTATCAAATATGCATTAATCATCTGCATTACAAGTCACGATAATAGTACAAAAATAAAGATAGTTCACTTTCTTAGTTCCCAAGCAAATGTAGAAGAATGCCTACTCCTTGAATATTGTAGGATTCACTACATCAAAATCTAATATTCGAGAGATGGACAACAATTCAGCATCTTGACCAGCTCCAAGTAAAAGATCTATATATTCTCCTCGGATCAACGGAACAAACATGGTCGAACAAACATCAACTGAACTACTGTTTGTTACTTCCTTTGGAGCTTCTCCTACAGGTTGTACATACAAAAAAAAAAGGCAAAATATGGGAGGGGGATGATGGGGGTAGCACTACCTTTTTTTCTCCCACTGTTTGTTTGTTTCCTTTCCTTTCTTTTTTTCAAGTACATTTCTCATTCTTTTAGACTTAGGGCATTTTAACACTTGTAGAATTCGAAATAATACTTTTCCTTTTGTTATATATTCACCACACTCATTACAATTTAGAGACACACCACTATGTTTGATAGGTCTTCTTTGGCTTAGTGAATTATCTGCTTCCAGATCTAGCTTATCTATAGATTTCTCTAAACTTTCAAGAAGTTCTTTCGAAACAGAGCACTTCATTGCAATAGATGTTGCCTTTCGAGAGATGCGGGCAGCATGTGTTTGTAAAGTTTCCTTCTCACATCCTTGTTTTCCAGAAAATATAGCTCTTTTGGCATGTTTCGTCCACCTCTATAGTATATATCGAGATGGTAAAATGAAAACTTCATTAATATTGAACACTCGAATACCATGCCTGCACAACAAACCTATAAGACATGAAAAGTAATTTAGAACTGATCAGCATTATGAACTAGTAAATTGTTAAAATCAGCATTATGAACTAGTAAATTGTTAAAATCGGCATGTGTACCTATAGATTCATACTTTCTACAGGAACATGATATGCTCACATCCACAGAGTTAAACACTACTTGTGCCTCATCTTCAAATTCCATAGGCATCACCTGGTATGTTTTGATTGTCCACTCACTAAGTGACAACTTGCATGAGCAGGAAAATTGCTCCTCAAAATCAGAATAAAGCCTCCTTGTATATGATTCAGCTGCAGTCTTCAACATAGGAAAGTTCGGAATGTAAGTAACTGGGTCAGAGTGCTGTGATTTATAGTCTGCATCCAACTCATTTCCATGGAGATTAGTGGCGCACTTCTCATATTCTACTAGGAGTTCTGAAAGAGATAGTTTCTTACGAAACCTTTTATTGAACACATTGTCCATACCTTCGCTCCTTTGAGTCGAAGTCATGTCAGCAGAAAAAGAATCATGGCGGTAGATAGCAGCCCACTTCTCACGCAAATCATATAGGTTTTTGAGCCATGAGTTCCCCTCAAGGTTATAAATACTCAACAATTCTTGCCATTTCTTGTTAAAGTATGCTATTGACCTTTCTTCATACACACATCTCTTAAAGTCGAAAAGAAATTGAGAGTGGTTAGGAATTACATGGCTTAGATGCTTAGCAGCATTTTGATAAATGTGCCACAAACAAAGACGATGGCTTGTGCTTGGGAAAACAATGTTAATTGCTTTAGACATGGTAGCACATTGATATGTGAAAATTGTCACAGGTTGCTTCCTGGACATAGCTGTCAGATATGTGTTAAAGAACCAAACAAATGATTCAATAGTTTCATCATACAACAATGCAGCTCCAAAAAGAATCATATGCTTATGATGGTTGGTTCTAATGAGTGGAGCAAAAGGCATTTCAAACTTATTTGTTTGAAACGTGGTGTCAAATGACATAGCATCACCAAAGCAAGTGTAGTCGAGGATAGCTTGACCATCTGCCCAGAAGAAATTTGCTATCCAGCCATCCTCCCCATCTAATTGTATGCCATAAAAAAGAAGGATATTCTAATTGCTTGTTCTTTAAGTATTCTAGTAACATTTGCGCATCATTGATTCCCAAATACTTTTTGCGCTCACGACCGGCATGATTATTGCAATCCATCCTCAAGAAAGGTACATTCCGAGCTCCTCCATACCACTGCTTGAAAAAGTTGTACACTTCAGCAGGCTTTACTCCTGCTTCTCGCATCTGACTAATCATAAGTTTATCAGCCTCTAACAAACGACGTTGTGACCTCAACATGTGTCTCTTATTTGGACTTGCGAGATAATGATTGTGATCAAATATAACCTTTTGCACCGTCCAAATGCCCTCACGACAAATACTTAACTGAACACGGGCACCGTAACAAGACCTTGTAGTAGCATTCTCTTTCATGGTGATATGTTTAGAATGAGTACCTCGATCTCCTTCATTATTGCAAACTATATGTTTCTGATATATAGTGCCATCTCGTCTCAACTTTGAGTGGCTCTTCCGAACACTGAACCCAATCTTTCCAGCATAGCAGTTATAAAAATTATATGCATCCTTCTCTAACTTGAAAGTCATTCAACTTCAGGAACTTGTATAGATTCACCATTTTTATCATCCACCCGTAAGTCATTCCAATAGAGGAAAATTATAACAGAGGAAAATTATAGTGTCATCTCGTCTCAACCTGGAAGTCATTCCAACAGCAAAAAACTATATCTCAAATTACCTCAGTAGGTTATACTGATGTAGTTGAACCCACCAATATGGGTATCGTTGAATCTTGTGCTACTGCTCCTTTTTCTGAAGTTGGCAACCATGGCGTTGATTGTGTTGATACCGGCAAGGTCAAAATTGTTGACAACATCAAGGATGAATTTTCGGATGCTATGGAGTCAAAGTTTGATACTGCTGTAGGTGTGGTGGACACAGCCAAGGTGGAAACCGTCGAGCTCGCCGATGAATGCATCATCGTCGAAATCAAAGGTGATCGGGACGGCGGTAGGGTCAGTGAAGATGAAGGGATGAGAGGAGGTGTCTCGCTGCCGTCGAAGCCGCGGGGAGTTGTGTCGATGTCGTCGAAGGAGTTCGCCATCGACGACGGCCGTTGTCGGGTGCGAGCAGCACATGAGATCGTAGGTGGGGGTAGAGGGCGATGGCGGATTGGACCGGATGGCGTTGGCACGAGTGAAGAGAATGGGTAGCAGTGTTTGCGCGGGGAATTGGAGGAGGAGGGGAGGCAGTTCAGGCCTTCGGGGTGCTTTGAGATGGATTTTTGGTGAGTACACGTGTCCGACATCGGGAAGGGGCTGGAAGGAAGGCTGCCAGGCCCCGTCCCAGAGATTTTTTTTCCTTGCTCGCTTGGTTTGGATCCGAGTGCCAAGGCTCTCAGGCTTGGCGGACGCTGTAGAAATGGTGGAGGCGGTCGCGTCCGCAGGTGTGCTCGCCGCGGCGGCCACGGCCTCCGTCACGCCCGGCCAGGTGAGCCCTAAATCGTGCCTCGATCCAGCGGGTTTTGGTGCGGCATTGCTGCTCCGTGCGAATTCGTTGGGGGATTCTCGGGTTTTGGAGGCAATTGGCGTGGGGTTGGCGAGGTGGTTAGGGGGATTTGAGTGCGGACACGGGCGAACGGGATGGGTGAGTTCGTGCGCGGGCGCGGAAGTGCAGGTTGGGTTCTGGGTCTAGGTGGTTGCGACGAAGCGCTGGAGAGTGGAGATGACATGCGTGTGAAATTCCTGACGGGAATTTGTGTCGTATTCTGTGGTTTTAACGCTGCTGTTGTCTAATTTCAGGGATTTTGAGATGATAAGTGAAATGGTTGTGGGCTGTGTCGCGCTTGGTTGGTACGTGTTATTGTTAATGCGACGACTATTACTCTTATGTTTTAGGATTCGGTGGGTATTCTGATAGGAGGGATTAACCTAATGTGGGATTGGAAATTGTGGCTAATTTTTTTGTGATGAGGATCAAGGGTGACCATGGCCAAATTACTGCTGTGTTTGGAACAGTAGCACCAAATATTGGGTGTAAATTTCATTCAGCTCTGCTGTTAGAAAATTGGTGAATGAGGGCTTAGGGTTTAAGGGTTAGAGATTCCACAATGGCTGTAGTTTGTTGATCTGGAGATTTCAGACGGTAAGACAGAACCATTAAAATCTTCCAGTGTAAGCTTCTCGGTTGTATTTTCTAAGAAGAGATGCTAAGAGTGTTGATGCAGTGAGACTGGGTTTAATGGCCAACCCACTTTATTGGTTTGCACATTCAACCTATTGGAATGAGTGTTGATTTGCTTGTTTCATGATACATGATTATTCCCTGGCCTTGGTAGTTGGTGCGAAGTTCAATGGGAAAATTAGTTAGTATGCAGAATTGCAGTGTGTTGTGGATTGCTAGAGTACAAGGGGTGAGCTAACTGGCACCATATTCATCTACTGAAAGTTTAAAGAGCACATTTAGAAGGTTGGGTTGCAACTTACAAGCCATAATTAAGTATACAGAGTGACGCTATTCTCCCACATGCTGCGATTTGTTTTTTTGGGGACCTCGATTATTGCAACTGAGAGAACTTGCTTTGCATTCATGGCAGGTTTCTGCTTTTTTTGGGATTTCTTTGGGTTTTTGCAGCCTGGGCGTATTCTGAGGTTCTCTTTCATAGGAAGAATGCTGCTTCTCTTAAAGCGTAAGTAAATATTACTTTGATCTTGAGAATCCTGGTGCGCTTGATTTTTTATTTCAAATATGTTAAGTGGTATCTTGTCTTTTAAATGTTGTCCCTGAAGCAGGAATCTTTGCTTGTGTTACAAGAATCATCCCTCAAGATACAAAGATGCAAAACCACATGTAAATGTGGGTACATGCACTATCTTAACCCTCAAAAGTGTCTCAAGATTCATGCAAGGGATATTCAATGATTAGAAGATGGGATGGTGATTTGAATTTTGAAAGTTTGCATCAATCTCGAGGCACATATAATGGTGGTCATAGTACATGTACCCACATGTATATGTGAAAAAAACATGTTCCTCCAGATATCTTACTTTTGCAGGGCTTCATATTCTTTCATCTTGGAATGCCTATTGCACCGTTACATGTTGCTTTTAAATGAAATACTAGTATAGTACTATCATCACAATAACCTTCTAGAAGGACTCTTTGGAATTTCTGTTTCTTTGTCTTTGTCAATAGGCACTCAGATGTCAATTTAGCAGTCATGGATAATAGCTCAAACAAAGGAGAGGATCAAACAACGCTATTGGAGGAGGGTGGCCAAACAGCAGGTGCAAAGTCAGTTTATGCTTCTTTCACATCACAAATGCACAGGTTATATGCTAAGTATAATTTCTCGATGGCATATTAAATAAATGTTTTAAGATATCAAGATTCAAAGGCACTGACAGAAATAATCGGTTCCACAGACTTTTCTTTATGGACCAAGCACTTCTGGAGAATCGATTGACACTGAGGGCAATGTAAGCTACAGTTGCATCCCGCAATCATCGATACTTCTACAGTTGCATTATTCTGCTGACTGGTTTGTTATTGTTTTATCAGATCTGAGTTTGGAGGCCATCTGCTTTACTTTTACATATGTGATCGGACAAATCTACTCGGAGAGTCTGTGAAGGTACTCTTATGCTGATACTTATTAGAAATCTATGGCCACATATAAACACTAGTTGCAATAATATATATTTATATGGCATTATTATCTAGTGTAAATTGCTTTTAGATTCTAGGCTTGCTGATGCTTTGATATTTCTTACGGTAGATTTGGGCTATGTGCCTATGTGACATATTGGTAAAATTCCCATTCTTTAGAGCATGTCAGCTTTGATTACTTATTCAGATTAATGCAAAATAGCTGAAACTGCATAGAAGGTATGCGCGTAGCTTGTCATTTTTTAGGGGATGGCTATGGTACATACAACTTTTAGTTAAAAAATAGTTTTGGAACTTTTTTCTCCCTCATTATTTTTTCACTTCCCACCACTCCCACTTGTAGGATAATTAGTGGATTGTGGGAAAAGTGTACACATGTACCATCGCCACTCTCTTTTTTATTAATGTATAACTCTTTGTAACTTTTCTTTTGGTATCCTGTATCTACAGAATTACAGTTGAGATCTGTTCCTTTTCCTCTACTTTCTTCTCATTATCGCAGCAGCTATGACTTCATTCAAGGTCCACCAAGACAAGTCAGCAATCACAGGAAAATCTATACTGTATTTGAATAGGCATCAAACTGAAGAATGGAAGGGTTGGATGCAGGTGTTTTTCATACTTCATCTTCCTTTTGGCATCTTCTGGGCTGTTGTTATACTAGCTACCAATCATGCATTAATACTAATGCATCAGAATGCAAAGAAAATTAATATGTATTCAATTATAAGCGTCCTTTGTTATCTTGCACTGCTTACTTGTATACTTCCATTGCCTTCACTTGTGAACCTCTCTTAGTTGTAAATAAGTTGATTAGTCAAGAGCATCCATTTGCAGTCAGCAAGGTTTTGATCTGTCCTAGCACTAGCATAGCACCAGTTTTCAGCATTGCTTTGTCTAATTCCAGGTGCTGTTCTTGATGTACCACTACTTCAATGCTAAAGAGATCTACAATGCAATTCGTGTGTTCATTGCTGCATATGTCTGGATGACTGGATTTGGTAACTTCTCCTATTATTATGTGCGGAAGGATTTCAGTCTTGCACGATTTGCACAGGTGCGTTCCTAATTAGTCCCACTGTTCTTGCTTTTTTATCTGTAGAACTTCCCTGACATAGTTGCACTTGCACCTTCAACAGATGATGTGGCGCCTCAATTTCTTTGTGGCATTCTGTTGCATTGTCCTAAACAATGACTATACACTATTATATTTGCCCTATGCACACCCTTTTCACCCTCATGGTTTATGGTGCTCGTGGTATTCTAAACAAATATAACGAGATTGGATCAGTGATGGCTATAAAATTTGTCGCGTGCTTCTTGGTAGTTATCCGTATGGGAAATCCCAGGTGTCTTTAAAATAGTTTGGAGCCCCTTCATGTTTCTTCTAGGTCAGTGTTTCTTTGGAAACCTTAGTGAAACCTTAGTGATTTTGATTTTCTATGCATTTTTTCTTCTATAAAGATGAACAATGTTATTCGCCTTGTGTGCAGGCTATGCCGATCCTTCTAAACCAGATCTCCCCCAGTTGCATGAGTGGCAATTTCGGTCTGGACTGGATCGCTACATATGGATTGTGGGAATGATATATGCTTATTACCATCCAACTGTATGTTTCCTGCCACTTGTTTTTATGTAGTATACTAGTGTAGCTGTTCTGTATCTTTAGATTTTGACAAAGTTTGAATAATCATCATCAAACTTATCCAATAAAATTACCATCTATGTCGCAGGTTGAGAAGTGGATGGAAAAACTCGAAGAAGCTGAAGCAATAACTAAACTTTATATTAAGGCCTCTATGGTTACAGTTTCTTTAACAGTAATTATCAAACAACTGCAAGAAATTGTTTATTAGTTATTTTACATCAATCTTTTGATATGATCAGCTTGCTGCATGGTGATCACAGGCTGGGTATTTGTGGTATGAGTACATTTATAAGCTGGATAAGATTACCTACAATAAATATATCATCCCTATACATCCTGGATCCCCATAACGTATGTATCTTTCTGTTTCAATATATTGTGTTTATATCCATTGGTATACATTGTGTTTAAATTCAATGGTATACTGCAAAATCTGATATTGCTCCTTTTTTGTTGTGCTCAAAAGTGTCTATATCTGCCTACGCAACTTCACTCAAGAATTCTGGAGCTGCTCTCTCAGGCTAGTCGCGTAAGTTTTGTTTTTGTGAAACATATTCCATTTTGTATGATTGGAATTTATGCTAATGTTCAGTGAATATGCGACTAACTTGTTTGTTCATTTGTCTGTGCTAGCTGGCTCGGAAAGATTACACTAGAAACATATATATCTCAGTTCCATATCTGGCTCAGGTAATCATCTGCTGTTTCTCTTCTTTGCAATACTTTTGGTCCTGCCATTTGTGCCACTGGAAAATTTCCTCCAGATTGTCAATGACTGAAAATTGTCTTGTTTACTTTGATGACTCCCGCAGATCAAGGGTGCCCAATGGGCAACCCAAATGGTTATTAATAATAATACCAGATTACCCACTGCTCAATTTCATGCTCACTACTGCTATATATGTTGCGGTATGTAGATCCTTTTCCCTATGTAATACACTGAATATGTTAGTCCGTACATCAACTTGCTTATGTTGAGTTTTTGGCCGTATTGGCACATTTCCCAGACGTATTAGCGAAAATGGCTCTCGTCACGCCGGAATTGCATAAATGTGGTTTTCGCAAGGGGGCAACACGTAGCAAAAACCGCACGGCCACCGTGCGGTCGAGAGGATGCCGCACGGCCACCTTGCGGTTGGGCTCGATACCGCATGGCCACCGTGCGGTGCCGACGCCTGCATGCACGGCTTTCTCTCTCTCCATTTGGTTCTGTTTTTCCGGCTTACATGAGCTATTAAACATGAGCTACATTATTTATTACAAGATGCATGGCAAAACACTACCTGCAGCTACCATTAATTAAATACCGAAAGATTTACCTGGCCCATTAATTAAATCCCAAAAGATTAATTAGACAGAAACGTCGTATAATACTCTAGTAGCTCTAGTGCCGGACAAATTAAGCATGTACACAAAACTGTTAGAATTTATAAACAAGGAAGAAATTACCTACTAATATGGCTACAAATGGCAACGGTTAATAACGCTAAAATGTCTCCGAAGATAAAATCGACACAAAGAACCAGATAGCGACCGAGAGAGAGAGAGAGAGAGAGAGAGAGACGGCGAAACTAAATCGCACTCGGCATTTCACCTCCACCAGTCGCCGTCGCCTTTAGCTTTATTCTCCGTCCCATCGTCGTAGGTGATTTATAGCATCAATACATATCCAAAATCATCTGTCATCTGGATTATTTGATTTATCCCAAACCATTATTAATCATGTATGAAGGCTCTTAACTAGGTCTCTAAAATTTTCTTACGAGCTAGCTAGCATGGAATCATGCATGTGTATTATCACGGCGCGGCACAGTCGGGGCAGGGGGTATTATCACATGTACCCCGATCAATAGGACATTCTTTGTTAATTTATCGGTTTCTTACAAGGAGCTAGCTAGCATGGAATCATGCATGTGTATTATCACGGCACGGCACAGCCGGGGCAGGGGGTATTATCATATGTACTCCGATCAATAGGACATTCTTTGTTAATTTATCAGTTTAATGTAGATGATATTCTTTAATATTGTATTGTACCACATGCCATGTCTCAACTAACCATATGCATGCACCATATATTATTTTAAGTGCCTAGGGGGGAATATGTTTCATGTACCTTTATTTAGATAATACTAGATTAAGCATGCTAGCGTATTACACGAAGTTTTTGACTAATCAATCTTTTGGGATTTAATTAATGGACTAGGATAACACAAGCCGTGAATGCAGAGTTTTTTTGGGCCGAATTAGCACTTTTTGGAGCTGCATTAGCACTAATGGCGCTCACGACGCCTTTTTGATAGCGCGAGCGAGGAAGAGTGTGAGTGAAGAGTCTCGCTCGCATCCTCGGAATTTATAGCGCGAGCGAGACGAAATCACGCGCCACTAATGACAGGAGGGATTCATTTTGCGCGGGCGCATGGACGTGATTGAAAGACAGTGAGGCGATAAAAGGGAAAGTCAGCTTTCGAAATGCACACGAGTCGAAGGCTATGGTACGGTGCTATATGATCTGCATGCCAAACATTTCCCTCAGTTGGTTCATAGACAAGTTTAGCTAGCCTGTGGTACAATACGGTATTACTCGAACTCTACATGCTTAGGGTCGTCCTCCTCAATATCCACCCCGATGATACGCTCCTCGAGGTCCTCTGGATCTTCACTGAGCCACCGCCCTCGCATCAAGAGTCTCAAGAATTTCTCTCGGGCGGCCGCAATCGACGCGATCTCTCGAATCGGCGACCAGCAGTCTTGGCGACACATCTTCTCGCGGCGGCCATCCCTGGTACGCCTCTAAGGCGTCTCGTGGTTACAGTCCGAGTCGCTCCACGATAAGGTAAATCATCTTGAGCTGGTGGAGGTTGATCCTGAGCTGTCTTCAATTGGGCGAGCTCTCTCTCTATAGCATCCAGTCTCTCGTACATTCTCTCATCTCATTGGTCATGAACTTATAGGCCTCGTCCTGCGCCTTGATCAAGGACGCCATGTGGGTGATAGTGGTGTCCTGCTCCCCCTCAGTGGATCTTAACCTATTAAAGATCTCCCCCTTCTTGTGGTAGGAAAAGTAGTGGAAGGCGGTACATCCCAGTACACTACGGTAGTGGAACACCAGACGGATGATGACCTCCTTAGCATCATCTTGCATCCCGAGCTTGTCTGTGTCCCTCTCTAACGTGAAGCGGTAGGGTTTGTCTCCTCGTAGATGGTGACCTTGACGCGCCACATTTCTTTAACGTACTTGTTGATAATGAAGCCATGATACTCCGATTGGTGGATGTAGCCCAAACCCTGAAGTATGCACCACAACTCCGCACAGAAACCTCCCTCCTTCTCAGTTGTTCATGAAACACATTTACAAAATTTGGAAATTAAGAAAAGATCAGTATCCAATTTAAATAACGAAGGTAAAGATAAGAAAAATATACTAAGGTAGAAAAGAAAGTAGCAAAGAAACTTAATAGTTCATAAATTAAATTTTAGAAAATATAAATCCTTAAGGCCCGTACAAGCAAGTCTTCACATCTAAGTAATTCACACTCAATTAATTACGATTAAGGTAACTAATAAACTACGAGTGTGCCATCAAATTTATTACAGCAACGTAAATTCGATCACTTATTTTGCGCTAATGTAACTAGCACTACTCAACTACTCCCTCTGTTTTTTTTACTTGACTTCCTAGAATCCGCGCCGTCAAACTTTCTAAAGTTTGGCCACCAATAGATTTAAAACTATCTAGATTGACTATATAATAATTATATCATTAGATTTGTCGTTAAAAATACTATCATAATATTATAATTTTATTACTACATCTTAATGTAAAGTTATAGAAAATAATAGTCAAAGCCGCATCTCAAAGACCGCAAAAAGTTAAAAATGTCAAGTAAAAAAGAACAGAGAGAGTACTAAGTAATTACAACCACTTAACTAACTGACACTAACTAACTGTATAAATCGTAACTAGTTAACTAGACCACGAATAAATACATAGGATTAATATAACGACGACTAATTCGTTATGACCTATTTTATCACAACTAACTAAATAACAAAAATTTCATAAGGCCTAAACGATAAGGACTAAATTAAGTACGCCTAAATAACTACAACTAATTAACTACACATTTAATAAAGACAATTCATACGAGAAAAAAAATTCATACCGCTAATGACGGCACTAAACAATCTTTAATCGTCTGTGAAGAAAGCGACAAAGTGAGCGAAGAGTGCGAACGAAAACCGCGAGAGTGCACACAACTCAGAATTTATAGCGAGAGCGAGAGAAAATTTCGTG
This sequence comes from Phyllostachys edulis, assembly GCA_036346405.1. NCBI lineage: Eukaryota > Viridiplantae > Streptophyta > Magnoliopsida > Poales > Poaceae > Phyllostachys > Phyllostachys edulis. The sequence continues at coordinate 57,169,754 of CM070549.1, read as the reverse complement.
CTAATGACGCGCCGGTAATGATGGGAAGGAATCGGGCGCAACATGTAGGTCGGTGAAAGACGTGTGACGCGAGTGATTGGATGTTGGCGCGGCATGCAGGTAATGACGCGATGTGACTGAGAATGTCCCTTTTATTCCCTTTCCTTTCTATTGCCTCACTGTCTTTCAATCGTGTCTATGCGGCCGCGCAAAATGAATCCCTCCCGTCATTAGCGGCGTGTGATTTCGTCTCGCTCGCGCTATAAATTCCGAGGAAGCGAGTGAGACTCTTCGCTCACACTCTTCCTCGCTCGCGCTATCAAAAAGGCGCCGAAAGCGCCATCAGTGCCAATGCAGCTCCAAAAAGTACTAATTCGGCAAAAAAAAAACTATGCATTCACGGCTTTTGTTATCCTGCCCTATTAATTAAGTCCCAAAAGATTGATTAGTCAGAAACTTCGTGTAATACTCTAGCATGCTTAATCTAGTATTATCTAAATAAAGGTACGTGAAACATGTTCCCACTAAGCACTTAAAATAATATATGGTGCATGCATATGGTTAGTTGAGACATGGTATATGGTACAATACAGTATTAAAGAATACCATCCACATTAAACCGACAAATTAACAAAGAATGTCCTATTGATCGTGGTACATGTGATAATACCCCCTGCCCCGGCTGTGCCGCGTCGTGATAATACACATGCATGATTCCATGCTATCTAGCTCCTTGTAAGAAAAATTCAGAGACCTAGTTAAGAGCTTGCATACATGATTAATAACGGTTTGGGATAAATCAAATAATCCAGATGACAGATGATTTTGGATATAGACGGGGAATAAAGCTAAAGGCGACGGCGACTGATGGAGGTGAAATGCCGAGTGCAATTTAGTTTTGTCGTCTCGCTCGCTCGCTCTCTCTCTCTCTCTCTCTGTCGCTCTCTGGTTCTATGTCGATTTTATTTTCGGAGACGTTTTAGCGTTATTAACCACTATCATCATGCTTATTAAGGTGTCGCCTAAGCGGTAAGGCGCCGTGAGCAAGGCCGCCCTCGCTTGCCAAGATGCCTATGGCGCCCTTCGCTTTGAGCCTTGGTGGAGAGGGAGGTAGAAGGAGAGAAGAGAGGAGTTGAGAGCTCACTTGGATCTTGGAGTTCGTCGCCGAGGACCTCCGGATCAAAGCCGCCGACAACCCCGCTGTGCCTCTGCGACCGTCGCGTGGCGCGACGCCTCCATGACCGTCGCGTTGCGCGCCACAAGACCGCCGCCAGGCGCCGCCAATGGTGGAGACGCGGGGAGGGAATCCCTAATGAATCCCTAATGGTTAGCCCTTTACGAAGGCAAGGCAGCACACACTAAGGCGTACGATCAAGATCTAATGGTGGAGATCAAAGCCGTGCTGAGGGCGTACGATCAAGATCCAATGGTGGAGATCACTTGACCCTAGAATACCATCCATTGCTTGATCTGATGGCCGCACGTTCAATATCCAATGGTGGAGATCACTTGACCCTGGAATACCATCCATTGCTTGATCTGATGGCCGCATGTTCAAGATCCAATGGTGGAGATCAAAGCCAAGGAAAAATTGACGCCCTAGACCCTTGAATACCTCACTGACCTCGATCTTAAAATGCTCATTTTATTTGCTAACTTAGCGCCTTAGGATGTTATTAAGGCGTCGCCTCGCCTTATGCCTTACTGCTTAAAAGGTGTGAGGGGGGTGGATCGCCTTGCCTCGCCTCGCCTTACCGCCTTAATAACCATGGTTGTCATTTGCAGCTATATTAGCAGGTAATTTTTTTCCTTGTTTATAAATTCTAACAATTTTGTATACGTACTTAATTTGTCTGGCACTAGAAGCTGCTAGAGTATTACATGACGTTTCTGATTAATTAATCTTTTGAGATTTAATTAATGGGCCAGGTCAATCTTTTGGGATTTAATTAATGGTAGCTTGCAGGTAGTGTTTTGCTATGCATCTTGTAATAAATAATGTAGCTCATGTATGCTAGAAAAATAGAACCAAATGGAGGGAGAGAAAACTGTTAATGCATGTGTCGGCACCGCACGGTGGCCGTGCGGTATCGAGCCCGACCGCAAGGTGGCCGTGCAGCATCCCCTCGGCTACACGGTGGCCGTGTGGTATCCGGTTTTTGCTACGTGTCGCCCTATTGGGAAAACCGCACGGCTACACCGTGTGGATGAGTCTCCATTTCTGCAATTCTGGCGTGACGAGAGCCATTTTCGCTAATACGTCCGGGAAATGTGCCAATACGGCCAAAAACTCGCTTATGTTACCATGTATTCCCGCAGGTTTCCCATAGGCTCTTCGAGCTGACTAATACTTTGAAGCTGGCATTTGTACCAAGCCGTGACAACAGGCGCTTCTCCTACAATTTTGTCGCAGGAATTGCCATTTCAGTCGCACTATACTCACTATCATTTGTTCTAGTTAGCATTGCAGGATATTAGCAAATCTAGCTTGGTTTTTTTTCTAGTTGGCGTTATAGGGTATCAGCAAAGCTAGTTCGATTGTCGGTGAGAGCAAATTCAACAGGTGAAGCACCATGCACAGCCCAGAAACTACCATTTCCTTCACCCTGAGCTTCAAGGTTTTATTTGGGTTAGATGGCGAAAAAGGAGTCGTGAAGCGCAAGAACAAATGATCTTGAAGTGTGTAAAATATGTCAATGAGCCCCAAGCGGGAATATGATAAAGTAAGTATATGCCTGTATAGCCGTTGAAATGCATATTGTAAGGAAGCCCGTCGGCTATCGAAATCAGTTGCACGGATATTGATTCTTTTTTTTCTTTCAACCCAGAAGGGTGATAGAAGGATAAATAATTCGTATCGATGACTAGTTATTGTAGACCAGTTCCAGACATTCATGTATCACGAAGACTCCCATACAAGGATAAAAAAACCGGCGGTAGCCGGCCGGTAAACTGTCCCAGGCAGGTAAAAAACATTGGTCTGAAAAGGTCCTAATTTGAATTTAAATTGATGAACAATGATTCTGGCGATAACTGAACGAAAACCAGCCAAATTCAAATTGAGTTTAGATTTTGGTTGATTTAAGGGTGTGTTTGGTTGCTAGCCATAGTGTGCTAAAGCGTTTTGCGGCTCAAACATCGTTGGTCACAACTGTGGCACAATATAGAAAATAATTATGTCAATGATAGAGGTGGGAATTGGGCTGGCCGTGCCGGCACGGCTCGGGCCCACCGTGCTTCTGGTTGTGTCGTGCTGTGTCGGCTCGGCCCGGTTATCTCGTCGTGCTGTGCCGTGCTGGCCCACCTCGTATTCGGCCAGGCCCAGGCGCGGCCCAAAGCACGTCGTGCCGGGGTCATGCTGTGCTAGCCCAAGTCTAGCCCTAAGTAACTATTGATGGCGGAGGAGGAGGCGGCGATGGCGGCGGCGACCGTCATCTTCATTCCTCTCACGCGGTCGTGCCCGCCTCATTAAAAACCTAGTTAAAATTGAATTAATTGCGTAAAAACATGGGTACGAAAATATTTCGGGGAAAAAGTGAAATTTTCTTGATATTTTACAGATACAATGTTACTGCCTCGTTAAAAACCTTACGCCTCAGAGTGGGGTTCCCCGAGTAAGGAAAGGAGTACAGTAACAACATGTGTATATACTAACTACTCATCAATGTCAAGATCGTTCATGCGTTTGAGGTCAGCGTACGCCTGCACGATCTCAAGATCCTCCAGTTGATGCTGTTGCCGCTCTTTAGCCAATTCCTAATCCTTGGCGCATGTGATTGCCTCCACCATCTTAGGCGTGAGGGATGGTCTTCTTTCTTCAATTATTCTTCCTGCCATGCTGAACGTTGCTTCTGAAGATACACTGGACACCGGCACCAACAGAACATCTCGTGCGAAATGTGATAGCACAGGAAATATCCGCTTGTTGTTCTTCCACCACTCGAGCAAGTCTATCTTTCCACCGGAAATATCAGGATCGATGTTTGCAAAATCATGCTCCAGTTAATGGTTTAGCTCTGAGACAGAATTCCACGAGGGGGCTGCCTGAGACTGAGAGGACAAAGAACTGGACTTGCCCTTTAGCTTCTTCCACAAGTGGGATGTCAAGCTTTTCTTTTCTTGTTGCGTCTGCTGTGCGGTCTCTGATCTCACGCTGCTGCCGAACTTGTCATGATACATGCGGAAAACACGAAAAAGCTCCTCTTTGACATGTGCAAAAGCTTCCGAGTAATCAAGACTAAGGCATTCACCTATTCCCTCCATACCCATATGCAAACCTGGCAACTTTTTCGTAGGATCGAAAATAATAGCAAAGCAATATACATGTGAAATAGAACTAAAATATTTAATAAACTTTTCCTCCATTAGTGCAACAGCATGACTTAAAAGGGGATCCTTCCTAGATTTGGCAATCTTGTCTGCAATTAACCAAATAAATTCTATAACTAAGCAAGAGGTAGGGTAATAAACACCAGATAACATCTTTGTTGCTTTATAAAAAGGTTGTAAAAACTGTCGAAAATGACTAGCAATCTGCCAATCTGAATTGGAAACTACCAATTCATTGTCTTGAGAGTTAGCATTGACAAAAACAGATATAACATGTTCGTACCCTTGTAACTTCTTTAACATGATGTAGGTTGAGTTCCACCTCACCTTCATGTCAAGACCGAATTTTCTTGGCTCCTTCCCATTGGTCACAAGAAGACTCATAACTCCGGCCGCCACTTATGGGAATTTGTGAGGTAGCTTAACGGCGTCGCAGACATCGCTCAAATATCCGCCAATCGCTAGCATACCGCCTTGAACAACAAGGTTCAAGATATGGCATACGATCTCGTGGAGAACATAACCACCAATATACGTCCGCAATATTAAAGTGAGGATGTTCATAATAATGTGTTCACGATCGTTATCAAGAGTGATAGAAGCAATCTTATTATCTATCTTAAAATCATCAAGTACGTGTAGTATACGCTCGGCAATGGCCTCTCCCGTGTGTGATTCGTTAATTGGCTTAAACCCTCTGACTCTCTTGTTTAGTTTGTAATTGTCGTCTAAATAATAGGCTACAACACTAAGGTAATGCTCTAGGAGCTTGTTTAAGATCATAGAGCGCCTTGGAGAGTTTATAGACATGATTAAGATTTTTAGGATCTTCAAAACCGGGAGGTTGCTCAACAAAGACAAGTTCAGATATTTTACTATTTAAGAATGCACTTTTAACATCCATTTGAAATAATTTAATATCAAAGCATGATGCAAAAGCAAGTAATATCCGAATTGACTCAAGTCTAGCTACAGGAGCAAAGGTTTCACCAAAATCCAAACCTTCAACTTGTGAATACTTTTAAGCGACCAACCTTGCTTTGTTCCGAACAACCAAACCATTTTCATCTTGTTTGTTTCTAAAGACCCATTTTGTACCAATAACATTGTATTCTTTGGGTCGATCCACCAATGTTCAAACTTCATTCCGGGTGAAGTTGTTGAGTTCTTCATGCATAGCATTCACCCAATCCGGATCTTTAAGTGCTTCTTCTACATGCTTTGGCTCAATAAAAGAGACAAACGAGTAATGTTCACAAAAAGAAGCAACACGAGAGCGAGTTTGGACACCCTTACTTACATCACCCAATATTTGATCTATTGGATGATCCTTTGCAATTGCATTGTGGATTCTTGGTGGTAGATTAGATGGTTGATCATCTTCTTTGTTGTCCTCTTCACTAAGTTGTACTTGATTTATAGAAGATGTGGGTGGTTCAACTTGAGTGGAAGATGATGGATCGTCTTCGGGCTTGACGTCGCTTATTTGCATATGTTCCATTGCTTTTCTTAAGACTTCATTACCTACATCATCCAAATACTCATGCTCTTCTTGAGAACCGTTAGTTTCATCAAATTGCACATCGTGTCTTTCTTCAACTAAACCGGAGTTTTTGTTAAAGACACGATAAGCTTTGCTATTTGAAGAATAACCAAGTAAGAAACCAACATCGCAACGACTATCGAATTTTGAAAGACGAACACCCTTCTTTAAAATGTAACACTTGCAACCAAAAACTTGAAAATAAGAGATGTTCGGTTTTCTTCCTACAAGAAGCTCATAGGAAGTCTTTTTCAAAAGACAGTGTAAATAAAGACGATTTATGACATGACAAGCGGTATTAATAGCTTCCGCCCAAAAGATATCGGAAGTATTATATTCATCAAGCATTGTCCTAGCCATTTCAATTAATGTACGATTTTTCCTTTCTACTACTCCATTTTGCTCTGGAGTGTAGGTTGTGGAAAGTTCATGTTTTATTCCAAGTTCATCACAAAAGTCTTCAACTTTAGTATTCTTGAACTCGGAGCCATTATCACTACGGATTTTCTTTATTTTGAAATCAAATTCATTTTGGACCCTTTTTGCAAATCTTTTGAAAATCCCGGAGGTTTCACCTTTGTCATCTAGGAAGAATACCCATGTATATCTAGAGTAATCATCCACAATAACTAAACAATAGCTATTACCTCCGATACTCTTATAGGTTGTTGGCCCAAACAAATCCATATATAAGAGTTCCAATGGTCTAGAAGTTGACATGATACTTTTGGAAGGATGAGAATTAGCGACTTGTTTACCGGCTTGACAAGCACTACAAAGTCTATTTTTCTCAAACTTCACATCTTTCAAGCCAACAACTAAATCATGTTTGAAAAGCTTTTTGAGTTGAATCATTCCAACATGAGCTAGCCTTCTATGCCAAAACCAACCCAATGAGGTTTTTGCCATTAAACAAGTTTTCAAACAAGATTCACTTGAGCTAAAATCAACTACGTAGAGATTTCCAAATCTAAAGCCTTTGAAAGCTAAAGAGCTATCTTTTCATTAGAGATGGTTACACCTTCACTAGAGAATGAGCAAATTAGTCCAAGATCACATATTTGAGCAACGGATAGCAAGTTAAAGTTTAATGATTCTACTAAAGAAACATTAGAAATGGAAAGGTCATTTGAGATAGCAATTTTACCCAATCCTAATACCTTTCCTTTGCTATTATCGCCAAAAGTGATCTTCTCCATTCCTTGACCATTCTCGAATGTGGTGAACATTTTTCTATCACCGGTCATGTGTTGTGTGCATCCACTATCAAGCACCCAATGTTTTCCACCAGTTTTATAGTTCACCTACAAAACAAAAGTCAAGTTCTTTTAGGTACCCAAATTTGTTTGGGTCTTTGGAGGTTAGTAACCAAGGATTTAGGCACCCAAATAGCATTCTTTTTAGCACCTAAAATTGAAGTGCCAACAAAATGAGCAATTACTTTACCATCCTTGGTCTTTCTAAGCATATAGCAAGAATCATATATACCAATGGATGGAGTCTTACCCTTAGGACAATTTTGTTGCATATGTCCTATTTCCCGGCACTTATGGCAATACTTACCATTTTGCCTCACAAATCTTGTAGGCACGTTTGCCAGCTTCTTACCTTTCTTAGGCACATACCCAAGACCTTCCTTGTTGAATGAGCACCTTTGCTCACTCAAAAGTTTGTCAAGAATGGCCTTAACCCTTGAAACATCTTTCCAAGCTCTTACTTCGCTTGGTCACTTGCTCTTTTAGCTCATTGTTCTCATGAACAAGCTTTGCATCATTTTGCTCAACAATATCATGATTAGTATTAACACTAGAGCAACATGGCATAGCAAGTAGGTCATCACATGAAGTAGATGCACTAGTCTTAGCAATTTCTACACTAGGCATTTTATCAATAATATCACATGTAATTCCTACACTAGAACAAGACTTATTTGAATATTCTTGGATAAGCAAGTCATGAGCTTCCTTTAGCTCCTCATAAGAATCTTTTAGAGCATTATATTCCCTATTTAAGATCTTATATTTTGATTTTTCTTTTCCAAGATATTCATTTAAATCATCAAGCATATCCATTAATTCATCATAAGTTGGTTCATCACTATAAATGGATTTTACCTTATCTCCTTTTGCCATGAGGCAAGTAGGAGTGGAGAATAGCGATGGAGCTTCCTTGATGGCGATACCGACTAGTCCCTTCTTGGGGGACTCCTCGTCATCAGAATCGGAGCCGCTTGACTCATCATTTGAATCACACTCTCCAATGTGGGCTTCATGCTTGCCATCTTTGTGAAGCTTCTTGAAGAGCTTCTTCTTGCCATTGTACTCCTTTTTCTTGAATGACTTGCCCTTGTCATCCTTCTTTTCGGGGCAATGGGAGGCAATGTGCCCCTTCTCTTCACAATTATAGTACCGAATGTTGCTATAACGCTTCTTGTCACTTGAGGATTGCCCCTTCTTGTATTTGTCAAAATTATAGCTTCTATTGGGGTGTCTCTTCATGACCCTCTTCATTCTTCTCACAAGGAGTGCATACTCCTCATCGGAATCTTCTTCTTCATCTTCATCATCGCTTGATTCCGCTTTGGCCTTGAAAGCGGTGACCTTCTTCTTTGAGGAAGATGTCTCTAAGAGCTCTTCCTTGTCCTTCTTGAACAACTCATTTGTGATGAGGTTGCCCAAGAGCCCCGTTGGTGTCATCCTTGGCAACTCGGGTGAGTTGAGAAATAGCGTCACCAACGTCTCATATTTGTCCAGGAGAGCCCTAAGCATCTTGCGCACAACATCAACATCAAGAAGGTTAGTCCCAAGGCCTTTGAGCTCATTCACAATGTTGTTGAGTCTTGAATACATCTCATTGATGTTTTCATGAGGCAACATCATGAATGTCTCATATTTGATTCAAAGCCTATGCAATTTGGCTTCTTTGACCGTAGATGTACCCTCATGGATTTCCGAGAGAGTGGTCCAAATATCATGAGCGGTTTCCAAGTTGCTCACTCTATTGAACTCATCCGCGTTCAAAGCGCCAAAGAGAGCATTCATAGCTTGGGCATCTAAATGAGCATTACGCGTCTCTTGATCCGTGGGATGTAGTGGATCAAGGGGCATGACGTAACCCTCATTTACGATTTTCCATATGCTTGGACTCATGGCCTTTAAATAAATTGACATTCTAATTTTCCAGTAAGCATAATTAGAGCCATCAAATAAAGGAGCCTTTCCTATAGCAATTCCCTCACTAGTCATCCTTTTCTCTCTTAGACGGTTAAGTCTAAATCAATGAGAGATCAAGCTCTGATACCACTTGTAGGATCAAGGATAACCGACTAGAGGGGGTGAATAGGAGGTTTTTAAAATTTTAACAATTTAACAATTTTAGTCAATTTAAAACTTAGTCTAAACAAGTTACACTTCTAGCTAAGCAATTCAATCACAATAAACAAGCTAGAAATATAAATGCGAAAAGTAAAGACTAGAAATAACCACAATGAAACGACGATTTTTTTCCCGTGGTATCGAAGACTTGCCGGTCTTCACTAGTCCACGTTGAGGAAGCTTGACACCTCAAGCCGGCTCCACGAATTAAGCCTTCCCTCGATTCACTATGGTTGTTCTTCCTCCGCTTCGGAGATGGTGAACACCGAACCACTAACAAGCTTGCACCGGGCCTCTTCACAATCTTCTTTGAAGAGATCACTGTGCTCCACCACCAAACCGTCTAGGAGTGCGGCAACACTCCAAGAGTAATAGACCAACGATCTTCACTTGACGGCACTCAAGTGCAAATAGATCAACTAGGAGTATGAATGCACTTGAATGAATCTCAACAAGCTCACAATGAATGCACAAGAATGTTTTTGAGTGTTGAGTGAATGCACAAGGCTCTATGGATGTTAAATGGGCACTAGCAAATTTTTATAAGAGCGCTTGGGGGTATTTATAACCCCCACCAACAATTATGACCGTTGGGGACGAAACCCCAACTTCTCAGTGAAAATCGGAACGACCGCAGTGCAATGGGTGGTACGACAAGACGCCGGATCGAAAGCACATACCAACGGCTAGAACGAGCTACTAAAAATAAACAATATAGCGTTGGAAATCCCAATGAACGACCGCAGTAAAGAGCGATGCGTCCAAACGCCCGTTGTTCCATTCTTACGAGCAGACGACCGCTGGTAGGGTTTCACAAATCATCAAGAATGCAAGCGCTGGAATTTTCATACCGCCATGTAAAAATCGGAATGACCGCAGAGCAGTACAACCGTTTCTAAGCGCGGAATGTCCGATTTCCAAAATGAGTTTCTGAGCAGATTTACACTTGTTCTGTTTTTATTGAACCGCCTCACAAATTTCAGTACGACCGCACATCGGTACGACCGATTTTCTCGAGTGGAACGACCAATTTCCACGAGTGATTCTGAGGCAAAATGCATCGCTTTTGGTTTTCTTGAACCGCCAACTAAAAATCGGAATGACCGCGATGCGGTAGTACCGCTCAAGGAGCCGGTCGTTCAATGCGCGCCATTATTCGTTCCTTCAAAATGCTATGATACTAGTCAAGTAAAGTCCGGTCATATCAAGACAAGCTAAGACGACCGCAATTATAATCAGCAGACTACCGATTTTGGATGAAGCACTTAAAGCTTTCAAATTCAATTTCAAGTTTAAATTCAAATGCATGCATGATCCTAAATTGATCCATATGGCACAAGATACTTATCCTATAATCCGGTCTTCCATGATCCCTCTTAATGGTACGGCGTTTATCCTATAATCCAGTCTTCCAACCAAAACTCCTAAGACCGGTAAAATAGAAAAAGGAACCTAGACTACTTGTACATTGTCTTTGAGCCAAAAGATCTTCATGTAGTCCATTTGCATGCAACTTTGCATCAATAAGTTCACCAATGGGATTTAACCTTGTAAATACTCAATAAACATGTTAATCCCATATTCACATATTATCATTAATTACCAAAATAATTTTTAGGGGCCTAGATGCTTTCAATATCAAATCATGACCCGGACTTGAAGCAAAGATGTGCGTCGTCAAGCTTCAAGTGGTTGCGTAAGGCAAAGGTATGACTAGCTAGGGCTAAGGATTTGTTCCTAGTCTTTTGCCGGTCTTGGTGTTTGGTTGGAAGACCAGATTGCTAGTATAGGTTGCCGTACTATTAAGAGGGGTCTTTTACTAGTAGCTTGAGTTAGTCATGTGTTGATAACTCATTGTGTTTGCTCTAGCTCATCTTAACATGTTACCAATATTTGCAAATGTGTTTTGCAAATAGTTGTGGCTCATGGATAACCCTTGTAGCATGTGACTTAAGTTTGCGAATGTGTTTTGCAAATGGTGTAAGTCCATGTACCTTATTCCTTGTAGTGTGATTCTATAAGTTGGCAAATGTGTTTTGCAACTTGTTGAGAATCTCACTTGAATCCTTGTTTGCATCGCGTGTCAATTTGGCAAATGTGTTTTGCAAATTGAGTTGAAACGGAATGCAATTTGTGGCATTGATTCTAAAAGTTGGCAAATGTGTTTTGCAACTTGTTGAGTCTTGTCTTTAACCATGTGTGTGTATCTTGCATCAAATTAGCAAAATGTGTTTTTTGCAAATCAAGTTGATGCAAAGATCAAAACCACCTTCCTGCTTGCTGGCTGCTGGCGGTCTGACCGCCAGTAACGACGGTCTGACCGGCCGCATGGCACCGCAAGGCTATGCTGTTGTACTGCACTTATTTTCGGTTCAACCGTGGTGCGGTTGATCCGATTTTTCTAAGGCAGTTTGATTTTTCCAGAAGAGATGTATTTGGTCCTTAGCCAATTCAGAGAGCTTTTCGAGCGGTCGATTCGGCCTATTGGGCGGTCTCGACCGCTGGCTATTCGATCGCCATTAGTTGGCTGGGTCGATCGACAGTGAGCTCAACAACTAGTTTTATAGTGTTGAAGTTGAAATGTCAGACCGCCATTAGTTGACAATGACGATTTACCAGATTCTCTCGAATCTTCCCCAACGGCTAGATTTTGTGTGTGGACTATAAATACCCACCTTGGCCGTGTGTGGAGTTGTTGCTGGTGCCCCTAGGCATTCCATTGAGCAAAGAGCAAGCCTCTCATTCTCTTTTGTGCATGTGTTGCACTTAGTGAGGTTAGAGAGCAAACCCTAAGTGCATGTGTCGCCTTAGGTAGTGGATTTCGTATCCATTTGAGCTTAGACACTTGATTAGTTCAAGTAAGCGTTGGAAACTTGTTACTCTTGGTGTTTGCCGACACCTAGACGGCGTGGAGGCGTCGTGCGTCGGTGATCTTCTCAAAGAAGCTTGTGAGAAGGCCCGAGCGGTTTGTGAGTGGTGTGGTGCTCGCCATCTCCGGAGTGGAGGAAAGAGCAACTCTAGTGGAGCGAGGTGTTGGTTCGGTTTGGAACCGGTCCAAGTGGTTAGACTTACCTCGGAGGCGGGTGCTCAATTCGTGGAGCCGGTCCAATTAGTTTGGGCTTGCCTCAATGTGGATTAGGGGAGACTGGCAAGTCTCCGATCACCACGGTAAAGCATCGCCGTGTCTATTGTGGTTTGCATTCTTGTGTTTTACATATTGCAATTTATATTCCTTGAACTAAGTTGCTTATTCATTGTGGATGAATGCTTGCCTAGCTTTGTGCTATTTACATTGATAAAATTGAATAGCTTACAAATCTTTGCTTAATTGTTATATTTGTCAATAGACTTGTATTGTTGATGCACTTAGTTGAACCTAGTTGTTTTAGGCTTTAATTGTGCAAAACCTTATTTGTATTAGCTTCTACATTAGAAATCGGTTTTAGCCAAAAAAGTTTTTAAAACGCCTATTCACCCCCCCCCTCTAGTTGGCCTCCTCGATCTTACAATCCGGTGTCAAGCAACCGAAGTAAATATCTTAGATGCAGCAGAGTGCTTTTGTATTTGTAGATGTACTCTGCTTTTGTATTTGTAGATATACTGTGACACTATATTGATTGATGTGTAATCACTGAATGGAATGAGATTATTGTATAAATTAAGTTGAGTGCTCTTGTGTTTGTGGAAGTACCATATGTGCATGCCATCTTAACCTGGACAGTACCAGGATGTGATGACTTGGGTTTGTCGGTGTTTTAGAACCGAACTTACGTAAAGATTGTTTGATTCGGGGTCTCCTAGAATAGAATCATGCGAGAGATTGACACGGAAGTTTTATATGTGTTCGGCCTTCTCCGGAGAGAATAACAACCCTACTCTGTGTGTGTATGGTATTGAGTGTATATCTTGAACAATCGTGGAAAAACTAAGACTATTACAGATAGTGCTTGTATTCTCGATGGCTCGATCCTCTCCCTTTCTCTAGTTGCCGCCTTTTATAGTACGTGAAGGAGCGGCAGCTACTCTGTAAAGCGGCGCATCATCACCTCAGAATTCGGCGATGTTGGTAGTAATTACCGTGTATTAATTCCTCCACGCCGCTCAACAAACTATATACCGTAGATAATGGGTATTACGTGCCATTATTCTCAGAGAATAACAACAGATGATGATCGTTTGAATCCCTTAATCAATAAGACCCACTTGTCTCGCAGTGTTCATTTGATTATAAGGTGGTCGTGGTGACCTAGTCGAGAGGAATCTACGATTATGAGGTAGTCGTAGCAAGACTTACGACTATGGGATAGTCGTAGCATAACTTACGACTATGGGGGTGGTCGAGAAGAACTTACGACCATCCATTTGGTTCTTCCTTCATAACATTAAGGGTACACTCAGGTTCACATGACGCCATATTTACCTATAATAAAAATTATAGATAAAAGGTAAAATGAGGATTATTATATCTCGCCATCTAGCCCCCACCTTCAAGTGAAAGCAACTTACTTGGTAAAGGGTTCTAGATGGTCTTACGATCATGAGAGGATCAGAGAAAATAATCGAAGGAAAAACTCTTCGATTGTATACTACTTTGACCGAAATGTGCTTGGTCAAGAAAATTGCTTACGACTATCAAGTGGTCGTAAAAGCATTTCTACGATCACAAGGTGGTCGAGTATAGTGATCGGAAGAAGGAACTTTCCGATTATCATTTCCTTTGGTTGAAAAGATCTAACCAAGGAAGTAATTTCGCTTGAGATGTAAACGCAAACCTGAATTTCGAATCGGACACACGGGAATCTCAAACGACGCCTGCTAGCCCTGTCTCATGAAGCGGTTTCGAGACGGTGGCACTTTGAATGTCACGCCTCGGCTCAAGGTACGCTGTGTTATATATACTCACCGGAGGGTAAAACCTAAGATCTTACTTTTCCCCAAATTGCTCCCCGCTTTGTTCTTCAAGCTCTTGCTTTCTCCGCCGAAGTCGTTTTGCCTTCTCCGCCACTCCAATTGTGCCCTCTTTTTCGACTCAAAATTTCTGCTTCCAAGAGAGATGGCCAGAAAGTTTCGAGTGGAAAGAGTCGGAGATGGATGCGCGAAGATTCAAGCCCTAGTTGTCACGGAAGATTCCAGAGAAGACTCTTGTGAAATGGCTTCCGCAATTGGGCAAGATTGGCGTCAGGAGAATGGGCAAATTCCGCCTTCCGTGCTTATTGTGAGTGTGGCCTTCAACGCTGCTCACCCCTTTCTCACAGTGTTCGAAGATTTTGGGGTGGAGTTAGTGAACCTTGGTCCTAACTCCATCACCATGCCGAGCTGCCAGATATTTGTGCGAGGCGACTGGGAATTCCCATGACCTTGAGCTTTTCCAATATTTCTATGGAATGTCTCGGCAAGTCGGGATTGCTGGAAGTTGTGGTCTAAAACTCCACGACGGAAGTCGAGGGAGTATATTCAGAGTTTCACCCGGTCTTCGTGGGTCGGATGGAGGAAGAGGTGGTTTTATCGAAAGTCACTCGTAAGATGCCTCTTTCGTGGGAAAGGTCATTAAAAGAAATCTTCATGGATTCGACTCGAAGATATCGGTACGGATTGCCCCTTATGTTCAAGCTATCAAGGACTTGAAGAAGGAAGGGTGATCGGATGGCATGTGGTGAAAGATTTCATCACACACTAATTAGTCCTTTGAAGAAACGAGCATCCCTATGTGGAGATACTGGCTAATGACCCAACCAGGGGACTACAACGAGGGTAAGTGAATTTTCGACTTAGCTCTCGTTTGGTCTTTCGCAAAGTTGTTTAAAAGATGCCTTTATCTGTTTGAACAGATCTTTCACCCGGAGATTGACGTTAGAGTCAAACTCGCTTAGAGAAGTCTCCGCCACTTAGTGTGGCGGTTCCTAAAATCCTTGCGAGGTCGATCCGCAGAGGAAAGGATGGTTCGCCTAAAGGTAATCAAGAGTTGATTTTATCTTTAAGACTTTATAGTCGAGAAAGAACTTACGACTAGAGAAATGTTGTAGAAAAACTTACATCTTAGTCGTGACCGTAGGAAATCTTACTTGCCGAGGAAAGGTCGAGAAAAACTTACGATTTGATATCGGTCGAGAAAATCTTACGACCGAGGTTAGTAATTCTTCTCTTCTGCTTTTGCTTTACGTAAAGTAGGCATGGAAAATCGTCGGGATGATGAAGAAGTCAGATCGATAACCATCGGCAGGGGTTGACAAAGGACAAAGGCTCGGCTCCTTCGCCCAAGAGACGCCGACTTTTAAGGGTGACGACAAAGGAGGGCGAGCTCGAGTTCTAGTCCTTCGACCGCATCCTCTCGCAAAGCTTAGGCGCATATAGCCAAGAATCAAGCCGAGGCTAAAATAGTCAAGTGGAGGAGGTCAAGTAGTGAACCTCTAAAGCGCAAACCTCGCAAGGCCAAGGTACCCTTCTATTATGACAAAAATCTTTCGCAGCTTCGCCACTCCCGGTTTTGTTAAGCACTTGGAAAAGGAGAACCGAAGGATTTTATGTCTTTGTGAAGGATAATACCGCTCCAAAGAGAGCCTATGGTCGATGGCAATGTGCTCTTGGAGTGGTCGAGACCGATCTCGCCATCCGTAAAGTCGAGACCGAGAGATGGTCCTCGTTCAAAATCCACGAGGGCGTGGTCATGGCTAAGCCCATTCTTCAACTCGAACTTCACCGAAGTGGTCGAGAGAAGAAGAAATCTTCCGCTGGGAAAGTGACTCCCAAATTCTGCTTAGGTCCAAGGTGAGGTATGTGAAATATACTAAAGTGTAAGAACAGAATTTACCTTTTTCCTTTTCACAACCTCGAATTGCTTTCCTTTTTGTTGCTTTTAGCCCGACTCTTCAAATTTGACCCGAGAATGCTTCCGCTGAGAAGCCTATTGCTACCTCTCCACCTTACGGAGAGACAACAAGGAAGTGGTCGAGGATCATCCTCGCCTGTGGTAGAGGAAGTCGTGGCGCCAAGTGGTTACGACAACCAATGAGGTACTGTTGTACCCAAGAAGGTAGCGGCTACAACCTCTCAAGTAGCGGCGGTGACCACAGAGATGGTCGTGGAGACTCCAAGAAGAAATTGCGACCACCGAGATGGTCGTGAAAGCTCCAAAGAACAACTGCGACTCATCGAGAGGTCGCACGACCACCGAGATGGTCGTGGATAGAACAGAGGCACCGCAGGCCTCCGTCAAGATGGTGGCGTTCTCGCCCACCGTGTCGAAAGGAGATCGCAGACGTTCCTCCCAGTACTCCAAAGAGAAACCGGTTACGTAATCAAGAAGAAGAGTATTTCAACTTGCGACGACTTCTTTGGGCTCGCTTCCATCGAGGGTCTTCGCTTTCAGATCTCGCGATCGAAGTCCCCATCCCAACGATATTCCCAATAGAGGGATACCTTTGATAATGAACGCCTTGAGAAGGTTTGGTGGGACCAAGTCACGAGGGTAGACAAGCTAAAGATCCTGAGTCGGTTTACTCGATGTTTGCTCGATCAACTATGAATGTAAGTACTTAATCGTACTTATATATACAGTATAATCTTTCTTGTTTCTCACTTTGTCTTTTCATCTTGCGTAAAGCCATAGAGCAAATTGTCGTTGTTCGGTGAATATCATCGACAACTTCTAGAGTCGCGACAGAAAGAGGAACTCGCAAACAGTAGAGAGGTGGTAAGTCATCGCTATTCATAGTCACCTTGGATTTGACTACTTATATAGTGCTTACGGATTTGTCATGGAAAAACTCACGACTAGGTAATGGTCGAAAAGACTTATGACCGGTGGCTTTGTCGAGAAGAACTTACGACTAGGTCAATGGTTGTAGAAGAACTTACAATCGATTGACCCATGCTCATGTCCACCGTTATCCTTGCGTGTTAAACAAAGGACGCTAAGACCTTAGCCGACTCGCCGATTATGAAAAAGAGGAGTCGAAAAAGTTTAGGAAGAGGTATTAGACCTCAGGAAAAAGCTTAAAGAAGCTAACTCGCAACCATGAAGTCGCAGGAAAAATTAAACAAGAAGTGCTGAACTTAAGATCGCTTATATCTTTGATCTTTACCTAACTCTTGCTTCTTTTCGAAAAAGAAGACGAGACGAAAAAGCTCCGTAATGAAGTTAGAGAGAAAACTTCATTATTCACGAGCTTACTCGTATGTCCAAAAATAAAGATCAAAACCTTGAGACGCCGAGAACTCGAATATCAAGTAAGTAATTCTTTACCCGCAATTCCTTACGAAGTTATTTCCTTTTCTCACTTCCACTTCCTTTCTAGCAATGGACGTTAAATTGAGAGAACTTGAGACCTAAATCGCGGATAAAGCCGTGATTTATAACTGCACCATCCTTATTGCAAAGAAGAATGTAGAGGATATTGTATCATGGGAGAAAAAGTATGCCGAGACCGTTGCTTCCCATAATGAAGAGGTCAAGAAGTTGATTCTCAACTAGTGGGTAAGAAATTCTTTTACCCGTGATTATTTTTGTTTTCTTTTTCCTCTAGGAGTTTATTTTGTTTGACCAATCTTATTTCTTGAGCAAGTGGTCGAAACAAAAAGCTCATGAGGCTTCGACTTGTACCCAACAGAGATGGAAGCAATGAAGATTAAACTTCAAGGAAACATCACGCCTGAACAATGTGCTTGGTGAGCTACATAGTGAGGGAAAGACTCTCAAGATGATACAATAGCTGCTCACACAAGTACCATTGGGGATCAAGTCGAGATTTTGCAAGATCCGTGACCACTCAAGGCCAACCAAGTCAATCGATAAAGGAGGCGGCTCGAAATCGCAGAAGTTATGCATTAGCAAAACTTAAAGCTCATGACCCCAACCTTAATGTGCAACCACTTGAAGCCGACTTCAACCGCTCAAGCGGAAGGAAGACGCCTAATGGAGGAGATGCAACAGGTTGGTAGGAAAGTTTCAGAGGAGATGCAGTTGGCTCTCCTCTTCGAGAGTAGTCTGTAATGAACTTGTGAAAAATAATTTTTGTTGATGTAATCCATCTTGTTCCTCGCAAATCATCTTGTCGAGTAGTTAGTAACTCAAAAGATAATTAACTAATTTAAAGACTAAGAAATGAAGTCAAATGTGATGACTTTATCCTAGCCCCGACTATTTGCTTAGTTTGTGAAAACTAAGTAAATAGTTTTGTCTCTCGCAAATCATCTTGTCGAGTAGTTAGTAACTCAAAAGATAATTAACGAAATAAAGACTAAGAATTGAAATCAAATTATTCTAGCCTCGACTATTTGTCGAGTTTGTTTAGACAAACTAAGTAAATAGTCTCAGAGAAAGGGTTTCAAAAAAGAGAGGTTTGTTTAACTTGTAGTTTTTGGGTCTCAATTGTCATGCATCGGTCGAAAGGGTGGTAACGAGTTGACACTAGGAAGTTCCTTCTAGTGGGCGTGACCACGTGCAGAGAGGAGAGGCTTCGACTAGGTAATGTTAACATCTCCGACTAGTTTAATCAAATCGAGAACGGCAACTTGAGTTAAGCAAACGCCTAGAGGACTTTAAAATATTTACTGTCCTTCTCGGTGGACTCGATAAGTCTGCCCCGTAGCAAGAGTAGGAAACCGAACAAAGCTAGGAAGCTCCTTCCAGCAAGGTGACCACGGCAGAGAGAAGAAACTTCGACTAGATGTGTCTCTTCCTCCCACCGCTTGAGATGAAACGAGTACACCCAAGACGGTTAAGCAAATCGAGAAAGTGCGCTCTTCTTAGAGTATTTTTCAAATTAATCAAGAAATAAACTAAGGTGAAAAGAGTTGGCCTTCAAAAATATTTCGACTAAATAAAACCCGAAGTTCTTTGTGTTGGCCATAAAAGCGAGTAACGAGTCGACACTAGGAAACTCCTTCTAGTGGGCGTGACCACATGCGAGAGGAGAGGCTTCGACTAGGTGATGTTATCGCCTCGACCAAGGTAAAGAAAACGGGTGTTTAAAACATAGTTGAAAAATAATGAAAGCACTACTCAAAAGTAAGACAATAGAGATAGAAAAACCCGATTCTTTATTGTCCGAATGGTCGGTTACACATAGAACTTATGAATCGGGTCGATGTTCCAAGAATTGAGAGAACTCCGCCGCCTTCCATTGCCAATCGCATCAACACTCGACGAGTAACTTCACCATCGTAAGGACCTTCCCACTTGGGAGAAAGTTTGTTCCGATTAGACTTGGATTGGCAAAGCCTCAATACTAAGTCACCTACAAAGAAAGTCTGCGAGGTTGAACCTACGATCGTAGTATCTTCGCAGGCTTGTTGGTAGATTGCCAATGAATTAGGGCCTGGTTTCTCCTTTCTTCAAGTAGATTAATATCATCTCGTCAATTTGTTCTGGTTGGAGTCCATGAATGTTTCGACTGTGTTGACCGATCTTTAGTTAGGAGGAAGCATAGCTTCAAAGACCAAGACTAAAAAGAAAGGTGTTTCTCAGAGTCTGACCGGTAGTTGTACGAATCGCCCATAATCTGAGGGTAATTCTTGTACCCAAGCCCCGAGCGCTTGATGAGTCGGGTCAAGACTCGAGTTTTAATTCCTCTCATTATTTGGCCGTTTGCACGCTCAATCGCCCCATTACTCGGGATGGGCCATGTACATAACATAACTTGGTACCCAACTCGTCGCAAAATTCACGAAATTTTGCGCCGAAAATTGCTTACTATTATCTCGTAATTATTCGACTTGGTACTCCAAATCGAGTAATTACGATCTCATCATAAACCGTTTTGTCGCTCGTTGTTATCCCAAATACACGAGTTCGCTTCAATCCATTTTGTGAACGATCAATAGCCACAAAAGGAACTCAAACCTCCCGGAGCTTTAGGAAACGGTCCCGTGATATCAAGACCCCAAAGTTGCAAAAGGCCAAGATAGAGGTATTGTTTGTAATGCCCGAAATGGTTGGTGTATTTGCTCGCTATGAAACCGCATCGACACACTTTTAACCAACTCTTTAGCATCGATAGGGTCATGTTACAAGAAAACCTTGTCGAAAAGCCTTGCCGACCAACGCTCAGAGGAAGCATGATTTCCACAAATGCCACCATGTATGTCGTGAAGGAGTGTTAATCCTTCGCTCATGGAATGCATCGCATGAGCACCCCTTGAGTACCTCGCTTATAGAGAACTCCTTCACCAAAGTATACATTTTGGCTTTTCGATAAGCGATCCGCCTCGAGATCGTCTTCGCATGTAACCCTTCAAGATAATCATAGATGGGCGCCATCCATGTATCCTCGTATTCTAGAGAGGTCGTCTCAATAGGAGGTGTCTCGGCTCTTCGACTGAGAAGGCTTCGAGTTGTTCCAAGAAGACTCCTTTTGGTACTTCAGATCCGAAGAAGCTATTCGAGCAAGCCGGTCTCATGAGGAAATTATCTTTCGAGGGATGAATTGTGCCTCAAACCTAAAAAATGCTTTTCTAGCTTACGATTCGATAAGTACGAGACATTGTCGGGTTAGAGCACCGTACTTTTTACCGACTTGATTCACGACTAGTTGAGAGTCTCCTCTCACGAGTAGTCGGCGAATCGAGAGCGCCACGTCAGATACCAACTAGCAAACCTTCAGATTCTCGCCACATTATTAGTGGCCCGAAAGTTTAATTGTATGGCATACTTTAAGGTCTCCCAGAGGAGATACCAGACCACCCCACCCGAGCCACTTAAAGTAAGCGAATTCAAAGTACATCGCCCATCGGTCGGGAATCAGATCGGGATCTGAACATGTTCAGATTTGTCCATTCGCGACAAAGTCCGCCAAGATCCGATTTAACGGCCGTCGACACGAATGGATGTCGAACTCCCAAGTTCGACCGACCATTTTGCCATGCGCCCCATTGCTTCCCTATTCTCGAGGATCGCTCCCAAAGGAAACTCGACAAGACAAACTAGTTTGTGCGTACCAAAATAATGCCGCAGCTTCTCAAGACATGAGGAGGGCATACTGAAGCTTTTGGACCCGAGGGTAACGCCCTTAGGTCCGTAAAACTTCACTTACGTAGTAAACCGTCGCTGTACATTTTCACGTTCTACAACTAGTATCTTACCGATCGCTCGTGGCGTGGGCGCCTAGGTAAACCAAGAGCGCTTTTTTCCGCCTCGAGAGACCGTAATAGGAGCACTCGTAAGGTACCTCTTGACATCCTCAAAGGCGCGCTTGCCTCATTCGACCACTCAAAACTTTCGTGTCTCCTTAGAAGTTTAAAGAAAGGTAGTCCCTTTTCTCCCAATCGTGCGATGAAACGACTTAGAGCCGCCATGCACCCAAAGTGAGTTTCTCGACTTCTTTCCGTAGTAGAGGGCGATTTGTAAATGGCTTTTATCTTTTGATTCGCTTCAATTCCTCGTATAGATACTAGGAATCCAAGCAATTTCAAGAGATTCCAAACACACACTTCTCGTGATTAAGTTTTAAGCGATGTTTTTCGAGATTGTCGAATGTTTCTTGTAGGTCGGTAATATGATTAAGTTTCTTGATGCTTTTGACAACTAAGTCATCAACATAGGCTTCTAGATTTCGCCTAATTGAGATGAAAAAGTTGCTGCATCAAGCGTTGAAAAGAAGCGTACGGCATTTTTTAGACCAAATGGCATTTTGACATAGCAAAATATACCAAATGGTGTAATAAATGCGGTCTTTTCTTCATCGCCTAGACACATATTAACTGTGATATCCGAATATGCATCTAAAAACTTAACATTTCACAACCTCGTAGTAGAGTCAACCAACCGATCGATACGAGGTAAAGGAAAATCGTCTTTTGGACAAGCTTTATTAAGATTAGTAAAGTTCACGACATACGCCCATTTGCCGCTTGACTTTCTAACCATTACAGGTTAGCCAACCATTCTCGATGGTTGACCTCTTATAAAGCCCGCTTAAGTAGCTTATCAATTCGATTTAATAGCATCTCGCCGATCAGGCAAATCTCCGCAATTTTTGTTTTACGGTACTTTGTCGCCGTAAGGCTAACTCCGGCTCGATCACCTCCCTGGGGACTCGGGCATGTCGGATGCTTGCCACGCTAATACATCTGCGTTAGTTCGGAGGAAGGTGATGAGGGCGCCTTCCTATTTGGGGTCGGAAGTATCCTCGATGCGTAGCGATCTTCGAGGGCTCCTCAAGGCCCGTGAGGAACCTCTTTGACTTTGTCGCTCGGCTTTGGTGCAGTTTTTAGGCTTCAACTTGCTAGTCAAAGGTCGACTTTCTTCTCGAGTTGGTATTTGTCCTACCATCTCAAGGGATCGACTATCGCAGTATGCGCCATCTTCTTGTCACAATGGATTGTAATTACTCCTTTGGGACCTCGCATCTTAATACATTGATATCCATAATGAGTAGCCATTAGGAATTTTGCCAAAGTTGGTCGTCCGAGTATGGCGTTATATGTCAGATCGAAATCGACCACATCAAAGGAGATTTTCTCCGTCTCCGAAATTACTTGGTGAACCAAATGTTAAAGGAAGAGAAACTTGACCAATTGGTTTGGTCAAGATCCCCAGACAATCCCATGGAAAGAGTATCGCATCGGTCTTACTTTGGTCCCGGTACTTGCATGTCATCCAGGGCACTCAGAATAAAATATTTATCGAGCTTCCACCATCAACCAAAACTCGATTGACCCGACAATTGTTGATGGTGGGTTCGACCACGATTGGGTATCGACCTCGCTGTTAATTTCTTTGAGTCTGCCGCTTTGATTCATATGCCGATGATCCCCGTAGATGTGTTCAATGGTGTGTTGTGGATCCCGAACCAAGATCTCCTCTTCGTCATCTCAAGATTTATGACCACTTGTTTGACCTACCGCCGAGGGCGGAAGTGGTCATTTGTCGCTGTAGTAGTCTTCAAGCTTTGTTGGAAGACCCAAGATTGGAAGGTCATGCCCTTCCTTTTTATGGAAAGGACACCACCTAGGCTTATCATTTTTTCGATCGTATGCTTACCTTTGCCTCTCGCTTGAGTGTGGCTTGATGTGCGTGGCTCTTTATCATTCATGACCAATACCTCCTTGGAACCGCTGGTTTTTGACCCTTCATCTTATTCTTGGACTTTTTGCTTTCTTATCCTTCTTCTTACCAACTTCACCGCTCTCGAGATGGATTGTCTTCACGATCAATTGTGTTGTTCCACTCGACCGCCTCAGAGGCAAGAGTATATCGATCGCCATTTCAAGAGTTCGCGATGTAGTAGGAGGATTTAAAGCAATATCCTCTGTTATCCTTCTACTACGGACTCGCTTGAAAGCCCCGATGACAGATGAATCGAAACTTCCTAATTGAGTTACTGAACCCGATCAAGCGCTTGATGAATCGGGCGCAATGTCTCGTTGTCGCTCGCCTCATCCGGCAAGTCGCCCTCCTTTCTGTATGCATTGTATGTGCCTTGGAAATTTGCCAAGAGAAGATCGCAGAGATGTTGCTAAGAATAGATCGACTCGAGTGGTTGGTTTAGTAACCACGATCGAAAGCGATCCTTCGAGCACGCTTGGAAGGTAATTTGCCATCACATGCTCTCTCCTCCCGCCGCTTTCGAACAAATTGTTAGTAAATTTGAAGGAATTCGATGGGATTTTGGGAACCATCAAACTTCTCCATGTTCACCGGTCGAAAACGAGGTGGCTAAATAATACTCGAGATCAAAGCGAGAATGCCCGACATCCAAGAATGACTTCTTGACGCCTTTGCGTAAAAGAAGGGTTGATATCATCGTGGTCGACTCGACGATACCCACTATAAAGTTGACCCGACCTGCATAGGTCTCGGTCCCACGAGGGAATACTCGTAGTTTATCCGCCTTGCAGATTTCCATGTCGGAGTGGTGAACGATCACCTTCCGAGGAGCTTGTTGATCATCGTCATTTGAAGACATTTCTTCGAGTAGGAGATCGACACGACTTGTCGCTATACCGATTTCTACGCTGGTGATATGTTGATTGATCGGTAGTCAAGAAGTCGATGGGTACGACTACTTGAATGATGTCGACGAGGAGCTTCAATTTTTTCATTGTAATCCAAGCCTTTGTGCGATCTCTTCAATAAGAGGTCGAGTCTGGCGCTCGGGCTAGCTCTTGAGTTGGATTCTCGAGCAAATCATTGATGTGCCGGAGCTCGAGCTTCCTCGATTGATATTGAATACGCCCAGCAAATTCTTCTCGAGCTTCAATCTTCTTCCTTCAATTACCTCAAGATTTTCCATGTTAGACTCTTGAGATTGCCTCAATGAAGCGAGAATGTCGAGGATTTCCTGGCGCTCATGAAGGCGCTGGTCGTGTCCGCCATTGGTGGTGTCCCGCCATTGCCACGAGGGGCGCAGCAGGTGACCTTCAGAAGGGTCTCCATCTCGGTCTCTAGAAGAGTGATCTTGATCGAGGAAGGACGAAGACCTCCTGCTGATGATTCTCACTTGCGCCGAGGCCTCCGCTTGAGGAGTCGCCGAGAGACACCATCTGGCGACTTGGAGTAATCCTCCAAGTAGGGAAGTCCGGTTATAACTGTCTCCGCTTACAGTGTGACCATGGAGAGATGGTCGAATTTGCAGAAAAGCATGCTTGATCCCGCTCTTTGGCGTTATCCAGAGAGAGAGAATCACCAGATGCCGGTGAAGTCCTGCATGTGGCTTCTAGAGCTTGCCTCACCAAGTCGGACCGCCTTAGGGAACTTGGACACTTCGAGGAAAAACTCGTCAGGTCGTGAGTCCACTGGTGTGGTCCTGGTCGATTGACCTTGCCCTTGAGAGGGTAGATTCTCTCTTGGACGCATCACAGGGGGATAAGGATCCTCCTCAACTCCACCAATGACATTGTCTCCTCGGATCGTGGGAAGATCCCTGAGGCAAGAATGCCATAGGATGAGTCATCACTCGGTTCAGAATCAATCCCAGATCCATGTCGACGCTCACAGACCGCCAAGTCGAACCAGCTTCTCCTCGCTCCATTCTCCGCCATGAGTGCATGAGATTTGGAAAACAGAGAGAATGTTTGACAAGAAATTACCGAAGATCCCCACTTGCCTACGCCAACCGCTTGTTTTAGAACCGAACTTACGAAAGATTGTTTGATTCGGGGTCTCCTAGAATAGAATCATGCAGAGATTGACACGGAATTTTTATATGTGTTCGGCCTTCTCCGGAGAGAATAACAACCCTACTCTGTGTGTGTATGGTATTGAGTGTATATCGAACAATCGGGAAAAACTAAGACTATTACAGATAGTGCTTGTATTCCGATGGCTCGATCCTCTCCCTTTCTAGTTGTCGCCTTTTATAGTACGTGAAGGAGCGGCAGCTATCTCGTAAAGCGGCGCCTCATCACCTCTGAATGAGCACATGTTGGTAGTAATTACCGTGTATTAATTCTCGACGCCGCCAATGACTATATACCGTAGATAATGGGTATTACGTACATTATTCTCAGAGAATAACAACAGATGATGATCGTTTGAATCCCTTAATCAATAAGACCCACTTGTCTCGCAGTGTTCATTTGATTATAAGGTGGTCGTGGTGACCTAGTCGTAGAGGAATCTACGATTATGAGGTAGTCGTAGCAAGACTTACGATTATGGGATAGTCGAGCATAACTTACGACTATGGGGGTGGTCGTAGAAGAACTTACGACCATCCATTTGGTTCTTCCTTCATAACATTAAGGGGTACACTCAGGGTTCACATGACGTCATATTTACCTATAATAAAAATTATAGATAAAAGGTAAAATGAGGATTATTATATCCTCGTCAGGGTTAAACTCTAGTATTGCTCAAATAACATAATAGATTCAGAATTGCCATGATTGGCATTTTTCATGTTTTTTTTAGAAATGTCATGTTTGCTGAATATTGAGAAGTGTCATTGACCCAATACTACTCATGTTCTAGCTCATGTGATTCAAACATTTCTGAATAAAAATGTGAAATCATTGTCATGGATACATTTTCAATACAAAAGCTTGATTGATGCATGCATGCCACTGAATCAGGCTATCTGAATGTTGTACAAGCTGAAATGTCTGGTATAAGTGGAAATGTTTGCAATGTTTACGTCATCTTGACATGTGAAAATGTTGATTGGAAGCTTCATTGTTGGTACAATGGTATACTTGTTTTCTTGATGTATCAGTGAATGTGATACAGCTGGATGAACTAGTGAATGTGATACAACTAGAAGACTTAGTGAATGTGATACTACTCTTTCTTGATGTCTGCAATCAGAACCATGCAGATTTTTTTGAATGTATTAGTTCATTATGCCTGCCAGAATCAGAACCATTAGTTCTTGAATGTATCAGTGAATCAAAACTCATTCATCATTCCATTATATGAGGTCATGCTGCCAGAATTTAATGTCATTGGAGCACATCCTGATACTGTTGCAATCTACCTGATCTGGTATGCCTGAATCCATTATATGAGGTTATCAAACAGTATCAAATTCAGGACCATGCTAGATATCTTGTTCATTTTGTAAAGACATGTCTTGTTCATGATAGTATGGATCATGATTACTTCTGGAGAATGGTCCTCTCCTCATTTCAATGACCTTGCTGCAGATTTTTACTATTATCACAAGCTTCTCACAACACAACTATTTTTTAAAAAAACAATTGATAATGTGAATGGTATTTGTGCTATCCCCAGATAAATGTTGTCAGTAGCATTTTACATCCCAGTCTAACAGGAAACCTTGTGTATATCATATTATGTCAAAGATCTTACTCATAAAAGTTTCATTCATTGTCTTCTTTCAACTTGGGTTCAGGAAGCCGTAAACTAGCTTTCAACAACTTGTCAAATAAATGAGTTTTAATTATTTAGATGTTAGATGATCATATATTGTGTAGAATCATAGGAATGTTACTAATTAGTGCCATATTACTTATTTTTCTGTCTTACTTAGATTCTACTGACATTAATATTTCAGAAATTTGTTTGTCCAACTTCAAGGTCTATTTTTTAAAATAACTTTAGAATGATGAGAATTCCTTCTATAAGTTCCTAACGGTATTTGAAACCCTGCTTAATGCTGACCCTGAAGTTTGTCTTTCCGGGTTGGAATGTCTATGGACCCAAAGTTGCTTCTGTCAAACTTCCTAGCAATCTCCGTGATATTAGGTCTGTTGATTATTGGAAAGACACTGTTGGTTACATTTGTTGGTAGAGTGTTTGGAATTTCCACCATAGCCGCTGCTCGGTCGGACTTATGCTAGCACTCAAGCGGGAGTTTGCTTTTGTTGCATTTGGAGAAGCCGTTAACCAGGTTTTGAATTTGTTATTTTCTATGGATGGACCTGATGTTTTGTGTCTTTCCTATTGTTGTAGCCTTGGATGCTGCAAATTACCATGCAATTTCATATTATGTCAGTTCAGTGTTATTTATCTCGTTCATCTCCAGATAAGAAAAACTAGACCTCTTTACATTTCAACTGCTACATCACAGTGAAAAATATGTCTACATAATGAAACTCAACCATTTCATTCTTTCACATACCTTTTGTAGGTAAGTTCTGAAAATCACACTTCTAAAATAGGAGAAGTATTGGGGGAAAAAACAACTTTTCTGATACACTGGTGTGGCACACCAAACAACACAAGATGAGACAACAAATTGCTTCAGGCAAGCAAAAGTTCTATAAAGAACTCTTCTGCCTCGTAACAATCTGCATGGCAGCATCTGGATGCAGACTTATGAACAACCCTTTTACTAAGGGCTTTGAAACTGAAGGCCTCAATAGAGCCAATTTTAACTAGCTCATCATCCTCTGGAACTCATGGAAGTCGAGTCTGCCATCACCATCAATGTCGTACGCCCGTATCATGGCCTTGCAGTCGGTGACAGACCGCTCGTCATCAAGCTAGGAGAGCACCCTCTCCACGGGCGTTGAACACCTCGAACGCCCTCCTCAGGTCCTCTTCTTAGCTGCCCTCCCCCTTTCCATCAACGCCACGAACCCGACGAAGTCCAACAGGTAGCCGCCCCCTCTAGCTGACGACGATGGTATCGGCATGTCATCGCCCATGGACACGAAGAACACGCGCAGCTCGGCGTCGGAGATCTTGCCGTCGTTGTCCCTGTCGAAGTGCTGGAAGATCCTGTGCAAGGGTTCACCACAGCCGCGTTAGACGATTTGGGCTAAAGGATTGGGGATCTAGGGATGGGGAATGGACTACAGTGCAGGGAGGGGGGATCGCAAAGTTAACGCTTGCTCGGTCGGGCGCAGGAAAAAAGCAAAATTCATTGGCGCTCGCCTTGGGCCGTCGATTCCACGATGGAGAGCCCGGATTGCTTATGTCCACATGTTCACAATTAATCCCATGCCCACCAGATATGCCGCCTATGAAAGCAGAACATAAGCATACACAAGTCAAGCTAAACTAGCAATAGCATATCGTGAATTTTCATTACTCCCTCCATTCCAGATTAGAGGGCGCCTATTTTTTTCTCAATAGTCCCACAAAACAGGGCGCCTAAGCCTGTTTCAACGAGTTTTATCAGAAATGCCCCCTGCCCTCTGCATGCATGCGCGTGGGCGACGCTTCGTGACTCGTGAGGCGCTGCTCAAACGCTCTGAAACCCATCGCCTCCCAGCAAAGAGAACGGACGAGAGCGAAGGCTGAGATCGAGTGCCACGGCGAGGATGGCATGGAGGAGCGAGCACTTCGTCTCGACGAGGAGGACGCCTAGGAGGAGTGTGCGCTCGCCGGTCTCGATGGCGGCGACGCCAGGGAGGAGCAAGCGTGCATGCAGGTCGACATGGAGTGGTTAGGCGGGCACGGCCAGAACGATGATGATGGCCAGCACCTCAGCGCGCTGCCCAGGCTCAGCAGCGACAACAGCGACGGCTCGATGCAACTTGTCTCCAAGCTCGGCACCGACGACAACGTGCAGAACCTCGACGTGCTCCCCGGGGTCGGCATGCTCCCCTGCCGCACCGTCAATGTCAATTATGGCGGCCGCGATGAAGTGGAGGCGATGGAGGTCGGTGAAGATGATGAAGACATGGAGCTGCGCGCGCTCCCTACAGACCACCCAAGGTGGTGAATACGGCAACGGTGCTCTCGCTGCTGGCGCCGCCACGACGACTACACGTGGACTGTGAGGATTTATGGCTTTGACCAATTTGATTGCACGGTAATCCTACCCGACGAAGCTTCTCTTCGCGCTTGGCGTATCGACATGGAATGGATGGCTAGACGCGAAAAAAGCACCGTCGCCGAAGTCGTCAACCTCGATGATTCAGTGCCGAAATCTGTGGACGCCGTCCCGGACTCCCTATCCGGCGATAGTTATGTCCCGGAAGTTCAAATTAAGAATGTTTTGTTGTTGCTACAAAACCTGTCTAAGTGATCTTATTTTAATTCGAGTACTTTTTGTCTCAGTGAATGGTGAAGTTCAAATTTAGAATGTTTTGTTGTTGCTGCAAAACCTGTATCGGTGAATGGTGAAGTTCAAATTAAGAATGTGTGCATTCGTTCGAGCTAGAGTGTTTTCGGAGTAATTTCGCTAAGTCATAGCATGTGGGCAGAAACTGAAATCCATAGTTGATCATCCCATTACATTACAAAAAAGAAAAACTAGGACATGACATTCTAATTGAGATACTCAATTGCTTGGTTTACAATTTCTGGATCACACTGCAACTTAACGGGAAGAACGCCATTCCTCTCTAGTGATTGCTTGTTCAAGTGTGGAATATGGTAGTGTTGCCCTCCTTTTTGATGTAAAATCTCTCTCATGCATGATTGGTGAGTGAGAAAAATACGGTTGCTCCTATCAATTGGATAGTTGTCAAAAGCTTGGACAACCTTGGCAACGATGTCTTCAACATTACCTGGAGATGACTTTTGAAACATGGCTTGAAGAGCTGCAAAAAAAAACCTAGGTAACACATTGAGATCAGGAGAGTTGGGCGGCTAGCAAATCATCCTTATGTCAAAACCATCAGCAGCTGACGCATGACAAAACTCGACATCATCGACTGCAATGTGCGTCCTAGCATTGTCCTGCTGGATGTATATGGGGGTACCATGTTCCTCCGGTGGCCATTTCTCCTTGGCAAAACCTTGTTAACAAGGTACTCACGGCTTACTTCCTTGGTCACCGACGGCAGCACCTTCGTTACTAAGGTACCGACAGGCTTATTTGCGCTACTTCTTTTCGCCGCCTCTACGAAAGTGAAAGGAAATATGCCTATCTTTCCTGAGAATGTCATATTACCATCACTGTCAAACCTAGGCCTCGCAACTGCCACGAGGAACATCACCTTCTCTATAAAATTCTTGCTCTGTGTCGTTCTTTTCGGATCCTCCTCGTCTGGCACTAGGTAGTAGTTTTGAGTCTGCCTTGTGCGATAGAACCACTTGTCGTCTATGTACACGATGTTGTACATTCCATGAAAAGTTGGTTCTTGCGGCAAGCTGATGTTGTCTAGCATTGAGAGGCAGAAACGAACCCTTCCTTTCTTGTTCTCTTCGGTCAATGTAAATTTGATGGCATTCGTGTGCCGCCTAAACTTGCCTTCTTTCAACCGCCTAAACAACGTAGTCTTCGACATATGCAGTTCTTCGGCTAGATCTCAGAGTGTGGTTCTCTTATGTAACGACACTTCTTTAATGGCTTCAGGATAGAAGGCTATTCTCTTGTGGCCACAATTCTTTGGCTTCTTGCTCATGACTGCGTGTACCCCTCCACCCTGCTATCCATTGCGCCATATCCGCTGCACAACTCTCAGAGGCACGCCCATTTCATTAGAAACGTCCTTAGTCACTCCACGCTTCAAAATGCCTAACGAAGTTCTCTCTAGAATCATGGCATATATGGCTCGTCGTTCATCATCGGTATATTGCTTCCTCCTTATGACATTGTCATCGTGTCCGGCGTCGCTGTGGTCCTAGGCACCACGGCCGGCGAGCCCGAGCTCGCCATGGTCAGCAGACGGCGGATCTGCGTTCGGCGTGCTTAGCGCCCGGCGAGCCCGAGCTCGCTGTGGCGCGGAAGGTGTGAGGTGACCATGCCCCCTGCCGCGCCGCCAGCGTGTTCGTGCGTTCGCGGTCGGCGAGCCCGAGCCTGTCGTGCCCACTGCAAGCGTGCCGTGGCCGCCATGACCGTCGCCGCTGCCTCGACCTTCCTCTCTCCTTGCGCATGGTGGCGTGTTCTCACCGCAACACAAGACCACCATCCGAGGCACCACCTCCTTCGCCTCTCCGTGCACAAGGTCGCGCAAGACCATCCCCAAGACCACCTCCTTCGCTGCCTCCGTGCGCGATCGTCGTCCCACTCGAGATCATAGTTCAAGTCAATCACCAATCCTTCATACTCCTCAACCTCCTCCCAATTGATCGGGATAGTAGTATTAAGGTCTAAGCTAGCCATTGATTTGGACCATGTACAGCTTTGGTGTTCATCGGGTACTTATAGGTAGAGAAGAGAGCAGAGATGGAGTAGCTAGATTTTGAAATTTTCACACTGCATGTCCTCAAACCACAAAGAGATTTTCGTTCCCTCCACATGCGGTCCTCAAAATTTCAATGAATCTTTCAAATTTTCCTTCCCTCCACATCTTTCAAATTTTCCTTCCCTCCACATTATTTTAAGCCTTTTCTTGGATTTTGTTGGATTTTAAAAAGAGGTTTTCCTTTTGTCCCTAAGTTAAAAATAATTTATTTGCAAAAATTTAAAAGCAAAAGTTAAGTTGAAAATATTTTTATTAAGTCCCAAATAATTCAAGGAATTTATGTGCATTTTTCTATATTTTTTGGGATTTATTTACTATTTTCTAAAAATGCTTTTCTTTTCCTGGTCTTTTATTTATTCAAAAACCTATTTAAATCTTCTATTCACCTTTGAACGAAGCGGGGCCGTCCGATCTCTGTCCGATCAAGATCGGACGGTCCCGCTTCGCCTCGCCTCTCCTCCTCTCTCTCTCCAAGCAATCACTTTGTCCTGTCACCGCCTCGATCATCTTCAACCTCACGCCTCACACACATGCGCTACGTCTTGGCGTTTTATGATCTTCCCGAGCCCTCGGAGCTTTCACCGCCGCCGCCGCCGCTTTCGTCCTCCTCAGACCCTCGCCACGGCCAACTCCTCGCCATCGCCGAGGTTAGAGTAAAGCAGCGCTGACCAAATGCCGGAGCATGTGTCCGACCGCGTGACATGCGAGGCTAGATGTCGCAGTGCTTCATCCGAAGCGCAACACCTTGATTGATCGTGTGTTTAATTAGGGGTAAATCAGGAATAATATCTCCCACGCGCCACAACCTTAGTCTCAGCGAAAAATACTACACACCCTCTAATATGGAATGGAGGAAGTATAACTTATCCAAAACTCCGCAAATAAGCAAACAAAGACCAATACAAATACGTCTTATCCATCGAAATATGGAGCTGATACACAATCTACACCTTCTGAAAGGAAGATACACAAAGATCTAATTCCTAGGCCATTACTTGTAAGTCGTAACGCTGTAGCGGAGCAACATTTCACATATGTTGTACATAATGACCACCCATCATGATGACAAATTACGATAGGATGGGGAAGATATCATGCTGCCGCCGATGGTGGAGGGCAACTGTGTATCAGCGATGCCCAATGCTTGCTCGAGTGGAAGGCTCTGCTGCCACACCCCAGCGCAACTATAATAAGCGAAGCGACCGGCAAAATGGCATCAACTTCAGCTTCTAATCGCAGCTCTTTCCCTCTCCCGCTTGTTGTACAGCCTCTCAAGGACACGCCTCGCCTCACATGCTGGAAAATTGCTCAGATCATAGTAGTGTGGAGCTATATCGATCAGCCTGCACACAAAGTACAAAGCAAGTCAAGATTTCCATCAAATCTCCAATCTTCACAAGTGACCAGCTCTGTTCAGATAAGGACTTACCATTCCACACGGATATCAGTGACTGTGCGGATGAAATTTCTGGTGGTCAAAACATACTCACTGTAGATGACCCACTCCGGCTTATGGTCCATACAATTCGAGGGATGAAGATGGACAACCTGATGATGAAGGAAGGGTCAAAAGATTGCAATACACCACCTTGCGCAAAAAACTAGATGAGACATCAGAATACCAACCTGGTTATCTTTGATAGTCAAGTAATGCCCAGTTCGCTCCAGGTGAGCAACCTGCATGAAGTACCCTGAAAGCATAGCTTTCCTGATATTGACGTAGTACTCACGACTGTTGAAGTCCGTGCTGCACAACTTGAGGTTGAATCTGGTCATGATGCGGACAAGCTGTTGTCTAACATTATCAGCAGCCTTTAGCGCTCTAGCATTGACGAAATTTTCATAACACCACTGAGGATCTTCATCTGCATCGTCAGAAACAAGATTGTCAAGAGAAGAAAAGGCTAACTACGTGTAAACTGAAGGAAAATGGTTATGGGTTTACTGTTTTGCTTGTATGCATGGTAGACGTTCAAAAGCGTCAGATGATCCCCATCAATGTGGCCAAATCGAGCCTTCGCCTCATCCGCAGCCTTTTGAGCCTCCCTAGGCCGGAGAAAGCAATTGGGTACTAGAGAAAGAATACGGTAATACAGACGGAGTCCACGGTGGTCGGCAGATGCAAAGAGACGAGACGATACCATTTGCTTTGTCAGAATAACTCAACAAACAGCAACTATCTGCATCAGCCTAAACTGTATGATCATTTCGATCAATAGCTCAAGAAGCCAGGTGCATGACAGCTGCTGATGACAGCCCATAAAAGAGATACACAAGAAAATAGTGGAAACGCACATGCAGTAGTCTGCATGCAAGCTCACAAGCTACAAACATGGCAGTTTGCTTGCACATGCAAATGATGCAAGCAAAATAGTGCAGGTGCCATATATCAACCAGGGATCGAAATCCCGGTGGTTACCGGCCGGTAACCACCGGTTACCGGAAATCCCGGTGGGGACTGGGATGAACAGTAAGCAGCCAAAATTTTTCAAATTCGAATTTTCGTTTACGACTGCATAATGCACTTCCTAGGTTGGTTCAGGCCTTTTTTTTTGTGCTAGATTATCTATTGTATGAGCTAAATATGCTTGAATTATTGTTCTGGCCAGTTTGCACCTCATATGAGCTAAATATACTAGATTACGTATTGTATGAGCTAAATATGCTAAATTACGTATTGTATGAGCTAAATATGCACTTCATTAAACACTTTCTAATTAATATTTGCATTATTCCAATTGCCGGATCAAATCATTGATGATCATACCAGTAGATACTACCTACTTCTTTCTAACCTAATCATTCATCAGGTTTTCCGGTTTTTCTGATCGGTTTTCAAACTCCCCAATTCGAAATTCAGATTTTGCACTTTGTCCGGTTTTTCCCCGGGTTTTCCACCGGTTACCGTTACCGGTCGCCGACCGGGATTTGCACCGGGACCAGGATTTCGATCCTTGATATCAACAACATGATAATTTTGTTGTTGAAATGCAATTTAGTTGACATACCTGACAGCATGGCAGATATCGAGAGGATCTCATTTGAACAGTTGTACTTTGGACTGATGACAAGCATCTTTGACATCTGTGGATCCAGGGGAAACTCACTCATCGTTTCACCTAAAGGTGTTAGGTTACCTTCATCATTGAGTGCCCCCAAGTAGTTCAAAACTTCTAAGGCCCTCATTAGAGTTTCCGGTGCAGGAGGGTCCATGAAGTCAAAATGCACTAAATCGTCAATTCCAAGCTTCTCCAAAGTAAGAACCGTATTTGCCAGGTTTGACCTAAGAATTTCTGGGTAGGTCTGGGGTTGTAAATCATCATTAAAACTCTTTTCTGTGTATAACCTGAAGCACTTCCCAGGCTGCGTTCTTCCGGCACGACCAGCTCTCTGATGGGCACTTGCCTTGGAAATCGGTGACACCAGAAGGGATTCCACCCTTATCCTTGGGTTGTAAACCTTCTGTTTGGAAAAACCTGGGTCTATCACATACACTATACCATCTATGGTTAAGGATGTTTCAGCGATGTTTGTGGACACAACAATTTTCCTCCCAGGAGGACCTCCCTCTTTCAATGGGGCTGGAGCAGGTTCAAAAATCTTCTGCTGCATTGCCGGGGGTAGCGTAGAATACAGAGGCACGACTTTAACTGGACCAACCTGATCTCCCATGTTATTAATTTCCTTATTAATTTTCCGACAGGCGTCCTCAATCTCCTCTTCTCCAGTGAGGAAGACAAGGATATCACCAGCGGATTCACACATATGTATCTGCACAACTGTCCTGATAGCAGCTTCCAGATAGTCCCTTTCTGGTTCTTGTGTATAGAAGATCTCAACCGGATGAAGTCTCCCAGGCACCTTCATCAATGGTGCACCACTGAAGTAACCCTGAAATTTCTCTGCCTCAAGGGTAGCACTCATAACAACAAGCTTCAAATCAGGTCTATTCTTTAGAACCTCCTTCAGAAGCCCAAACAGAACATCCGTTGCCAATGTTCGCTCATGAGCCTCATCAAGAACAATCACCTTGTACCTCTCTAAAAGTGGGTCTGCCATTGCTTCTCTCAGAAGCATACCATCTGTCAAATATCTGATAGGAAGCAATAGTGTTCAACACAACATGATTAGATCAGAATACCTAAAAAAGAAAAGAAACATACACTCCATATCAATCTGCCAAAAGGATGGTGCAGCTAATCATGTTATTCCATGAAACACAAGGATCAAAAAGCATACTTGAGAACAGTTTTGTGGCTGCTGCAATCTTCAAAACGGATACTGTAACCAACTTCCTCCCCGATAGTAACATCCATCTCCTCTGCAACACGCCGGGAGACTGACATAGCCGCGACCCTCCGCGGCTGGGTGCAGGCAACCATAGAGCGGTTACCCAGGCCTTCAGCCTCGAGCACAAATTGGGGGATCTGTTCAACAGACCACAAATCAATCCCCAGAACAAATCGAGCAATAGGACACTCATATCACAACCATACCCTCGTCTCAGCTACGCACAACCATACACAATAACTCAACCAAAACCTAACCAATTTACAATAGAACCAAATCGCTAGCATCTAGATCATCTCCTAATGCTACAACCACAAAAGAACACTACATAATAACCTAAGCAAAGCATACATGGAGATGTACGGGTATAGATGCAGATATCAAACCTGCGTGGTTTTGCCGCTTCCGGTTTCTCCGACGAGGATGAGGGTCTGGTTGTCGCGGAGGACGCGGAGGAACTCGTCCTTCTGCTGCCACACGGGGAGCGTGCGGCGCTTCTCGAGGATCTCGAGGTACCGCGCCGAGTAGGGCCGCCCCGTCCACCGGTTGATGGACGGGTTGGCCGCGACGGCGGCGCCGTTGGTGGCGGCGCGGCCGAGCTTGGCGGAGACGGAGGTCTCGTCGACCACGTCGAAGAGGCTCACCTTGCGCTTCCGCTCCGTCCCCATGGCGAGAGGGGCGTCAAGGTCGCGCGGTGAGGGGAAGAGGCGGGAGAGGGGGAGGGGCGGGGAGGTGAAACCCTAGCTGTCGGTTCTGGATGGGTCGCCGGATTTATATTTGGGAATCGCACAATACAATGGCATGTCGATGTCGGTGTTCCCCTAAAAGAAAAAATAAGGCCGGTGTGAGGCTCCGCTGGGAGATGGGGCTCCGCTCGTCGGGAGAGGCGGGTTTCCAAACTCTTACGACTCTACGTTGCGGCACTGCGGCTTTTCTGAACGTGTAAAGCTCGGTATCCGGCTCTTTTACGTTTTGACACTACCTTGCTCTAGTACGTTCGTCTTGTATCCTGAGTCCCTGACCCATATATTTTCATGCACATGGTAGCACTTACAAACACCTCAAAAATAAGAGTACGAATACAAATGTTTTTTTCTTCTAATTCAGTGTACCTTTATCTTCTAGGTTTTCTTGTCGAGAAACTGCACCACGTTCACCGACTTGAAACTGCACCACGTTCACCGACTTGTCAATAGTCATACATATTTTTAGGAAGATGACAATCAGTGTCCTATGATTGTCATGTTTGCGCTTTTCCAAATACTGACTTCCTTTGGATGAACGATCGAATCAAGACGTTTGGTGCTTTGTAGTATGTCTTTTAGACAGGCTGGCTGGAGTTTCTAAGTTGGAAAATATCTTAAATGTCCTAAAGGCAAATGACGGTAATTAACGACAACTAACGATAATTGACGGCAATTAACCACAAATTAACGACGACTAACGACAATTAACCGCAATTAAAGGTGCCGTGGAGGGAGGAGGCTGTTGCAAGGCGGCGCGGAGGCGAGGTCGCGGCGGTGTCAAGGGGAGGCGGAGAGCGCTGCACTGGCCGAGGAGGACAGAGGTGACGTCGGTGACGAGGAGGGCGGAGGGAGGAGGAGGGATGTCGGGGCAACAGTAGCAGAGAAGCAGGAAGTTGGTGTGGACAGCGTCGGTGGCGGAGGCCGAGGCGACGTCAGGGGAGGAGGGCGGAGGCGGCGGCGATGACGAGGAGGAGGAGGAGCGGCGTGGGCGGCTGCTCGGCAAGAAAGACCGAGGCGGATGGAGCGGCCGGAGGTGACGGACAACGACGCCAGCACGAGGCGGCGCCGGGGCGCAAACCCTATCATTGCCGCTACGTGCTAAGGAGGAGGGGTCATTTGGGTGTGGAATTGGCAGGGTGAAGGATTTTATCCGTGATACAAGGAGGGTAATTTGCTTCAACTCTATGGGTCAAAGTCGAAACCCCAACTCGCCGAAGCCATGGGAAGCCGCCCTAGGTTGGCTTCCCGCTTCTGGCTTCCCCACATTGAAGGCGGTTTCTGGCTTTTCCAAAAATAGCTACTGAAAGCCAAAGCTGACCCAAACAAGTCCTAAAGCTTTTATGAAAAGCAGCTTCTGGTTGGACTTCCTCAAAAAGCAATCGAATGGCTGGTAGCTGATATGAAGAAGCTTGGTGTTTGGTAGTCTAGTTTTAAGTTGGGTTGACTGACTGTTCTGAGTTAAAAAATATTTGAAATACCCATAAGTCAAATGATGACTTGTTTGATGCTAATTTGACTTTCTTCAAGTTCAAGTACTAAATTGATAACTTTTTGAACTTTTTAAATTTCACTTGGACTTATTCAAAATGCAACTTATTTCTTGACCATAAGTGATCGGCAATGAAGGATGAATCAACAAATCCAAAATGCAAAAACTCACATGTTCTCCATTAAAATTTATAATCATGAGATCCATCCAGGAACAAACATGATCTTCATGGATACAACAGTAATCAAATCTACACATAGGTAAATCTTAAAAATAATCATAATATCATATGATTACACAAGTAATTGACGAGGATCTAATAATCCTCAATTAGTTAAATTGTTTATCTATAATTGTTATTATAAATAGCAATATCTTCATATATGGTCCTAAGATCTTATACGACTATATTACGGTCGTAAAATCTCCTACAACTATATTACAGTCGTAAGATCTCCTACGACTATATTACGGTCGTAAGACTTCCTACGACTACCTCGTGATCGTAAGCTTTACTACGATCACTTCATGGTTGTAAGCTTTATTACGACTTCATGGTTGTAAGCTTTATTACGACTAGGTCAGCTACGACCACCCTATAGTCAATAAAGCCTACAGACATGTGGGCTCAATTGACTAGAAACATTTGTACGCTATGTTTAATACACACGGTAGTTAATATGTGTCGTTATTCCCTAAGATAATTGCATGTATAAAACCTCTGTCTCTGACATAACTGCAAGGCGATGTGGGGGATATGCCTCTGACAATAACCGTCATCGAACGTGCGCATTACATCAAACGTTAAGGCATCTCCTAGCATAGGATAACTGCCACTCCTTCATGCGCTATATAAGGAGTAAAGTGAGTCGACAAAAGGAGGATCATCGTATTCGGAAAAAGACAACAAGAGACCGAAGTTATCAAGCCCTAGTTTTAGTGACTTCTGTCCTGTGGTAAACACAATCAATACAACAACACATGAGTAGAGTTTTGTAACGTCCCAAAATGTGGGTTTTCAAAAATCTTTTGAGAAGTTTAGGTCCCTGGAAAATTTCACCCATTTTATTTGAATT
The DNA here is from genome assembly GCA_036346405.1 of Phyllostachys edulis. Taxonomy (NCBI): domain Eukaryota; kingdom Viridiplantae; phylum Streptophyta; class Magnoliopsida; order Poales; family Poaceae; genus Phyllostachys; species Phyllostachys edulis. Next base: position 57,130,446 of record CM070549.1, on the reverse strand, counting down.
AATAAATCTTAATTGGGAATTTCTAAAATTTAAAATATTTAATTTGACTAATGTGAACATCAATTAAATGAAAATTAGTGTTAGTTGGGTTCCTTGTGTCCCAAGGAATGTTCCTGTATTTTCTTGGATTTTTTTGAGTTCGTTTGCTATTTATTTCGCCTCTTTTGAATTTCAGCATTTTTCTAAATTCCTAAATCAATTTCTTACTCCTACTTTCTTATGGGCCAAATTGGCTCTGCCCATTTCCTTTTCTCTTCCGCTTTCCACCAGCCCAACCCACCTTTGTCTCAGGCCGCATCGCCTTGGCCCGCTTTCCAGCAGCCTCCCTTATCGTCCGATCCCACTGGCCAATTGCTGCCCCAGCACACGTGCGTGTATGCCCTTGGTCTTCTTTTCCGCGTTGGTTCTCTCGTGCGCACCAAGGACTCCGTCTTCGCACCATTCTCGACATCCGGGTTGAGCACGCCTTCTCGTGCTATAAAGGTCACCACCCCGTGTGCACCAGCCTTGCCTTCTTCCACCGCCCTAGATGCCCTAGTCGCCTTCGCCAAGCTCGCTACCAAGCGCTACCGCCATCTTTTTCTTTCCCAAAGCCGACGTCGGCCTTCATCGCTTGATCTCCGCCGTCACAACTCCTTGGTCCGCCTCCTTCCACCTTCAGTCTCGCCTCGATGTCCGCCGTCGATTTTGCCCATTGGTTGGAGCATCGAGTGCCGCATCGCCTTAGCCGACTCCATCTTCCCCAAGATCAGCAAGCCACTACCGTGTTTGGTTCGCCGCCCTCGGTAAGCTCCGAGCAAATTCCTTCCGATTGCACCCTCTCCTACTTATCCTTGTTGTTTCCCCTCTATCAATTTATCTTCCCCGCCGCCAGAGTACCGCCGCCACGCTTGCTGGTTTCCATTGCCACTCGTCTTCGACGTCGGCGAGGCTTAGTGCACCTCAGGCCGAGCCGTCGCCTCCCATAGCCCTAGGACGGTGCCCTCGTTCCATTTTTGCCATCGCTGGAGTTCCACCGGCCACAGCTCACCGCCGTCGACGTTGACCCAAGAGTCCAAGTCCGCGTCCTCTCTTTGTCTCTCTTGTGTGTGGGCCATCCTCTCTCTCTCTCTCTTTTGTCTCTATGACGTTCGGGTCCCGTGGTCCAATTCCAAACAAGGGTCGCCACCTCACTCCACCATGTCACCTCTTGGTTCTACATGTCTGCCCTATCACACCACGTGTTAGCCACGTAGACGCCTACGTGTCAACCCGAAACCCTAACCCTATTTCTCTCTCTAATGTGCGGACCCCACTCATCAGCGACAAGTGTCCCAATGACAACCGGACCCCATATGTCATCCACTCAACCGAACCCTAGATTCTTTCCTCTCTCACTTATACGCGGGCCCACATGTCAGTCAAACTTAGTCAACCCTATCCGCATGAACCCGATTCATGGTGAACCTTTCCCTTATCGTGGACCTGGTCCATAGACGAGTAGCCCACATTGCTAGCCTTGCCGATGTCTACTCACGCGAAACACCTGGACAGAAAAACACACACAAGCTCGCCTGGACAGCTAACAAAAGATGAACACAAGATGATTTTGGTGCTACACAACCACACAACCTTTTATGGTTTTTCTTCTCTCCTTTTATTCTGATCAAGAGAGCCACATACACATACGTTACATGTAATGCAATGAAACGCTACTAATGCTACTAATTGCACCCACTCCTATGCCACTACGGCAATAAATGCTCACATACACTACGACCTTAGCGTTATGCATTAAGTAACAAAAACTACTGTAACGTTACATGTAGGTAACGTTACATGCAAGGATGAGTTAGTAAACAAAAAACCGCTATAACGTGATTAAGTCTAACAAATCACCTCGTAATCACGTTGCCCTGATTTTACCTCCTTGACGCCCAGCTTCTCTCGCATCTCAATGAACTTCACGCGCCCAAGTGCCTTTGTCAAGATATCGGTGAGCTGGTCGTCGGTACTGACATGCTCCACGTTCACCTTCCCATCGTCCACGCATTCACGGATAAAATGAAAATGGACGTCAATATGTTTACTGCGATCATGGTGGACTGGATTCTTGCAGAGTGCGATGGCAGACTTGTTGTCGACGAGCAGCTTGATCTTCTTTGGTTTAGTGCCTGTCAGGTCTCCAAATAGCCGACTGAGCCACACCCCCTAGCACACCACCGTTGCTACTATGATGTACTCCGCTTCACAAGAAGACAACACCACAACCTTCTACTTCTGAGATTGCCAGCTGATGGGGCTGCGACCGAGGAAGAAGAGGACGCCCGTCGTGCTCTTGTGGTCATCGACGTCACCGGCCATGTCGCTATCGCTGTAGCCGACAAACCGTGGTTCCTCCAACTTCTTCGCATAATGACAGCCATATCTCCGCGTACCATCAATGCATCAGAGTATATGTTTGACTATCGCATGTTGTCTGGTGTCGCACCCCAACCGTGGTGCCACCGTGCGTCGGCCACGCCGTGCCACCGGCCACTGAGTCATGCACCATACGTGCGCTCTCGTGTGCAGCTGCGGCCATGCGTGTGCTCGTCACACCCTTCACGCCACACCCGCGCCGCCCATCGTGCCGCTGGCCGCCATTGCTGCCGGATCCAATCTCGCGATCGCCATTGTCGCCAAGATTGATCGTACGAGAAGTGCCCGTCGCCTTGCACCCCATCTCGGGGAGGAGGAGACCTGGTAGGAGAGCGTGAACCGTCGCGCGCCATCGTCAAGGATCAAAGCTACTCGACTCTGATACCAATTGTTAGCCTCACCAGTGTCTACTCACGCGAAACGCCTGGACAGAAAAACACACAAACGCTCGCCTGGAGAGCTAACAGAAGATGAACACAAGACGATTTTGGTGCTGCACAACCACACAGCCTTTTCTGGTTTTTCTTCTCTCCTTTTATTCTGATCAAGAGAGCCACATATACGTATGTTACATGCAATGCAATGAAGTGCTACTAATGCTACTAGTTGCGCCCACTCCTATGCCACAACAAATAAACGCTCACATACACTACGACCTCAGAGTTATGCATTAAGTAAAGAAAAAACTGCTGCAATGTTACATGCAGGTAATGTTACATGCAAGGATGAGTTGGTAAACAAAAAACCGCTATAACATGATTAAGTCTAACACACATGTCACCCTCTCTGTCTTTTATGGAATTCTTTTAATTCTAGCATATTCTTTATTCCAGTGGTCCCACATGTCATACTCTCATCTATTTTCTAATATTCCCAAAATAAAATAATATGAGAATATTATGTGGACCCCACCTGTCAGTTTGTCTCTCCCTTTTCTTTTCAGCATTTTCCTTTTCAACAAATCCTCTGAAAGCTCGTTCTTCCTCATACGAACTCCGATTGAACCCATTCAAGTTTCTAAATTCATCTTAATTCAAGATCTACCTTCCTGTACCATTCAATTTCAATTTGGAATTTATTTGATTTATCTTTTTGAATTTTGTTTGTTTTTGCACTTTCTCTCTTGTTAGACATTGAAGTCCCAGAATCGTCCGAATGAGCTGAAAGTCAAGGAAGTAGAAGATCAAAGATAAAATAAGAACATCATTGCTATAGCAAGGCAAGTTGTACCTTTGACCATGTTGAACCCAGTTTTCCAAAATTACCTTGATTCAAATTATTGCATTTACTTTAAGTATTTATTTAAATGTTTTGGGATTAGCTATTCACCCATTTGATTATACCAACTTTGCCTATTGTATTATCATGATCTTTTGTCGCCCTAGTTTGGTTAACTACTAGTTGTTATTATCATAGCACCAACGTGGGTTGGTTAGATATGAATAGTTTGCTTAGCCATGCAATTGGTCATTGATATCATTGAGTTGCAAATATAAACTTGACTAAGTGATTATAAAACTTGTGTAAAACTGTGTGCAGTATGCTGTTACTCATTGGTGGCATGTGTTGCGCTTAACCAACAGGGTGGAAAAAAATTTAGACTGAGGCGAGTGGATAGAACTGTGTGATGTGGTGGAACTGTGTGATTGGGAAAATATGAATATGATTAATTAGCTAGATTTTTGGCAGTCTCGCCTTAGTCAATTAAGGACTTAACTTTGTGCGCCATTGAATTGAGCCACAACTGTATAACCACATGCCTCATGGGACGGGCCAAACTTAGTAAGCTATAGAATCTTGGCATTGACTACTCAGACATGTAGGATATAGTGTTTGCCAGGGTGGAGGTGTATACCACTGTGGTAGGGTCACATTTATAAGTGGTTCACCGCCTTTAGGTCCAACGGTGTGCGTCGTACCAAAGTGATGTGTTATGATTGGTACGATGATAAAACACATCGGGAGGGTCAATTGTCGAGATGAAGTTTCGAAAAGGTTTTGTTGTGATCAGCTCTGATCCAGTTGATTGCATCTTGTGGGTAAAGTGTACTACCTCTGCAGAGTGTTAACAATCTATTCGAATAGTTGCGTCTGCAGTCATGGACATGCTCGGAGATTTCACACGAGGGATAGATTTTCATAAAATAATTGGGAAGAGATAACTGTGTGATTTAACTCATATGGTTGTGTGAAAGAAACTATTCAGGCCTTGTGTCATTTGTGAAAATACTTATTAAAGTTATTATTGTTATTTGTTTTAAATTATGCTTTTAATCTATTATTCATATTCAACTACAACTGTTACCTTTATGCAAACGAACCATAGATGCTTTATCCTTTGGAACAAGCCATCATCTATAATTGCATTATGTGGTACAACTTGTTGAGTACTTAGAGTACACATTCTTTCCACAATCATTCAGCTGAAGTGGAGGAATCGTCGTCTGCCTTCGAGGAGGAGCTTTACATGGATGGTGATCGTTAGGTCTTGATCCCAATCGGTTGCCTGTGGCTAGTCGATGGGTTTCCGCTGGAGTGCTTTCATGTCGGACCCCCGGGCATGGAATACTCGAAGACCCTATATGTATACTATACTAGTCCCATGATCAGTGGCTAGTACACACATTTACAACATTTGGCATTCACATCCATACATACACATACAAAAGTAAAGAAAAGGGTGTTGTACTTAAGCTATTACAACAGCGGCCGACCGGCCAAATAAAAGTAGTCATCAGAGTAAAATATAACAGCAGAAGAAGTAATTGAAGTAGCAAAATTCCAGCGGCATGCCCATCAAATTCTGTAGGCAACCGAGAAGGAACAAGGCCTAGGTAGACCTGTCACTGAACCCTCCGGTTCTAGGTGCAAAGAATGTGTCATCCAACATCGGCTCATCTTCGATCTCTGAACAACAATATTAGTGTCAATGTTTTAGAACTGATCTTACGTATGCTTGTTTGATTTCGGGGGATCTCCAAGATTGATCACGCAGAGAGAACGACAAATGGATTTTATATAGGTTCAGGCCTTCTCCGGAGAGAATAATAACACTACTCCTGTGTGGTTATATTGAGTACGCTAGTTACAAATCAAGAGAAAGACTAAAGTCTAATGTCTTGTGCTCCTGATCCTCTCCCTGTCTCTGTCTATCTGTAGCCTTTATATAGTGTGCGAAGAGGTGACCGTTTCTCCAGGCTAAGAGGCGCCTCATCATTTCATATAATGGGCACGTTGATGGTAGTTATTACTGGAGTAGTAACCCATCCACGTCGCCTGGCAATTATTGACAGAGTCGTATTGCGCGTAGTTATTCCGGAGAATAACAACATATACTAACTGCTTAGAGTCCCTAATCGATTGGGCCTACTTGTCTTTAAGCTCCATCGATTATAAGATGGTCACAACTGACCTGGTCGTAGAAGAACTTACGACCGTATGGTGGATGTAGAAAAGCTTACGACCATGAGGTGGTCGTAGAATAACTTACGACCACATGGTGGTCATAGAAAGGCTTACGACCATGAGGTAGTCGTAGAAGGACTTATGACTATGAGGATGATCGTAGGAGGACTTACAACCTCTAGGCTAGCTTCTCCCTTATAAATATTAAGCGGTATACCCAAGAACCATACGATGACATTATTATCCATAATAAGAATTACAGATAAATAATTAAATGAGGATTATCAGATCCTCATCATCTAGCCCTCCAGCTTCAAGTGAAAGTAACTTACTTGAAAAATAAGCCGTAGATAATCTTACGACCAGAAGGTGGTCGTAAAACGGTGGTTGAGGAAAAGGCTTTTTGACTGGTATTTCATTTGACCAGAAATAGACTTGGTCAAGAAGGTAATTTCGCTTGAGGTGTAAAGACAGACTCGGTTTTCTCGAACAGACAAATTAAAGAATCTCAATCAACTCTCATAGACTTGTCTATTGGAGCAGTTCCTAAAGAGGTGGTAACTTTTGGGTTGCCACGTCTTTAACTCAAGTGTACGGTTACAAAAACTTACCGTGGGTGTGATTATAGGATTCTTACTTTTTTCAATCACTCTAACTGTTCATCGAGCTCTTGCATTCTATGCCGCCAACCAAATCGTACGCCCTCTAGAGACTTTTCCAAATCTAAATCTCCCTCTCTTAAGGAAGATGGCCAGAACCGCTTCTCGGTGGGCTGAATCGAAGATGGATGCGGCCAAGATGAAGGCTTTGGTCGCTGCTGAGAAGATCATGAAGAAAGAGTTTGTGAACTGGTTTGAAGCTTCGGGGCAACATTGCCCATTAGGAGAGATTGGCCAAATTCTCGTCTTCTAGGCGTATTGTGAGTGCGGCATTCGATTGCCTGCTCACCCATTTCTCACACTCGTACTCGAGCACTTTGGGGTGATATTGGTGAACCTTGTTCCCAATTCCATCACGATATTGAGCATGTTCATATACTTGTGTGAGGCCTACCTGGGAATTCCGGCCAACTTAGAGCTACTCCAATATTTCTATGGGATGACCAGAATAGCGGGAGTCGCCAGTAGCTGTGGTCTGAAACTCCACGATAGGAAGTCGAAGGAGTACATTCAGATGTTCACTCGATCGTCATGCCGGGGTGGAAGAAGAAGTGGTTCTACTGGGAAACGACCAGTGAAGACAACCTTTCTTTCGTTGGAAATTCTGCCGAGAAGATTTCTTCCTGAGATTCGACTCCCAAGGATCTTGGTTGGACCTCCCCCTATATTCAAGCCATCAAAGACTTGAAGGAAGAGGTGCTCACCGGTGGTACGTGGTGAAGGATTTCATCACGCGTCGCATTAGGCCTCTGAAGAAACGAGCACATCCCATGTGGAGGTACTCGGGGCCAAAAGACTCGACCAGAGATTATGAGAGGGGTAAGTAAAATTTTCAACTTGGCTTCCTTTGGTTAATCTCAAGCCTATCGACTAAGTGTCCTATTTGCTTGTGCAGATCTCTTACAAACGGAGATTGACATCCGAGTCAAGCTCATTTGCGAGAAAGCTCCGCCACCCAATGTGGTGGTTCCTTAAATCCTGGCGGTCTTGTCCGCGGAAGATAAGATGGAACGCCTAAAGGTAATCAAAGACTAATTTCATCTTTAGGATCTCATAGTCGTAGAAATACTTACGACCAGGGGATTGTCGTAGAAAAACTTACGACTAGGTACTGGTCGTAGAAGAACTTATGACCGGGGGATTGTCGTAGAAAAAACTTACGACTAGGTACTGGTCGTAGAAGGACTTACGACCAGGGGGTTTTCGTAGAAAAATTTACGACTAGGTACTGGTCGTAGAAGGACTTACGACAAGGGGATGGTCGTAGGAAACGACCACTTAGTAATATTTCTTTTTCTGACTCCTGCAGAAAGTAGGCATGGAAGACCATCAGGACGACCAAGAGGTTAGACTGATGGTCATTGGCACAGAGGTAGAGCAAGCCAAAGCACCTCTGGCTAAAAAAACGTCGACTTGTGAGGGTCGCCGATAAGGGAGGCGCAGGCTCAAGATCTGCTGCTTCGAGCATGCCTTTTGAGAAATTTCCTGCGGATATGGCTGCTGCAGAGAAAGCCATGGTGGTCAAAGTGACCGAAGTTCTCCAACACAAGGCTCCCAAGACCAAGGTATCCTTCTACTACGACAACAAGACTTTCACAGTTTTCACCTCTCGTGGCTTTGTCAAGCAACTAGAAAAGGAGAACTGGAATAGCTTTATGACTTTTTTTAAGGAAACCGCTGGGCTAGCAAGGCCCATGGTCGAGGGAAGTGCTGCTCTTGGGGTGGTCGAGACAGGTCTCGACCATCCAAAGAGTCAGGAGGCTCAAGGAGCGGTTGTTTTTGCTCAAGACCCACGACCAAACGTGGTCATGGCTAACTCCATTCCTCAACTTGAATTTTGACCAAACGTGGTCGAAGAGAAGAAGTCGAAGAAATCTTCTTTAGGAAAGGTTTCTTCTGGATTCAAAATCAAGTCCAAGAAACGAATGTATGTAAAAAGACAAAAGTATAAGAACAACATTTACCTTTTGCTTCCTACAATATGACGTGTTTTCCTTTTTGTAATCTTAGCCCGACTCCTCCAACCCCCAAGGACGTTCCTATCGAGAAATCCACTGCTATTTCTCTGGCAGTCGGAGAGATGACAGTGGAGGTAGTCGAAGGGTCGTCCACCGTCCATGTGATGGAAGAGGCTGTTATTGTTGAAGCAGTTACGACCACTGAGGTGGTCGTGGAGCCAAAAAACGAAGACGGTGGAGGTAGCGACGGAAGCATTCGGCCATGGTTGTGAAGCCTTTGATCATCGCGCCGGGAAAGACGGATCTGATTTCTTTGACCGTTCCTTCAGGTTTTTCGACCCCGCATCTGTGGTGGGATCTCGTGCATTTAGATCTCGTGATCAGGTTCCTCACCCTAAGGACATTCCTAACAGGGGGAATGTTTTCAACGACGAGCGTCTCAAAAAGGTGTGGTGGAACCGAGTTCAGGAGATCGATGAGCTGAAGGATTCTACGAGAGTATTCTCCACCTTTGCTTGAACGAGCATTAATGTAAGCATCTAATGACATTCACATATGTGGTTTTTTTTCTCGCTTCTCCCTGCCTTTCTTTTTACAGAAAGCTTTGGAAGAAATTGTCACTGTTGGTAAATACCACCGAAAACTCGAGCTGCTACGGTAGCACAAAGTGGAACTCTGCGAGCAGGCGGAGAGATGGTAAGTCATTGCTACTTGTAGTCGTTCATGTTTCAGCCACTTGCACAGTTGATACGTGAGATGCCTGATCTTCACGACGTAGGATCGATATTGATAACTTGGATCCGTGTAACCTGACGAACCGATGGCGCTAACCATCGTCAAAAACAAAGAACTGCGATAAAAGAATTCGCCAAACCAAGACGCTTGTGATCCCGTCTACCTGACAACACAAAGTAGACATGTCGCCGCTCCTGCAAAACACAAAGAATCACAAGAACAACGGGGTTGAGAATGCCCAATTCCCCTCTAGGTTGCAACTGTATAATAAACCTTAGGAAGAACAAGCGTATAGCTCTCTCTGAAAAATAGTAGATAGATTTCGTGGTCCCCTTCCAAACAAAACGTACATAATATTATATAGCCTCTCGGCTGACCCTAGGTGTGCTCGACTTCCAAAGGAATTCGGCCACCCAGTGGCGGAGCCAGGATTTTGACGATGGGGGTGCGAACTTAAAACACATCCATTTCAACACAAGTTCAAATGACATACTACATAAGCTCAAATGTGTCAAATTGCATGTTTGCATTATGAGCAACATCACAAAATATTTTAGAAAATTACAACTTGATACGGCGTTCCTTCATGCTTTGAAAGCGATTGATGATAGCATCGTCACTAACTTGTAGAAAAACTCACGCCAATGTACGTAACATCACCATCGACATTGACATCAATACTACATCACCCATTTCCTATTGGACCAATTCGCCGATCGCCATGCACCTACCGATAATGCCCGATGCCATTCACATAATCTCGATAATCACATTTCACATTTTCACAAATCACATTATCACAATCATCGAATCACAGAGCATAAGTGATAAGTCTAAAGTCAAGATGGAGGCATCATCGACATTGACATCACTCACTCACCAAAGTAGTGAAGCACAGAGAGGGAGGCAGGAGCGACGGCGCGCTAGGCTGTGGAGGCCGGCGGCGGAGGCGGGCGGCTTGGCCGAGATCGAGCGAGAGCTGGGCCATGCAGACGTTAGGCTGTGAGGCCGGCGGCGGACGGCGGAGGCTGGTCCAGGCCAAGGGTCAGAAGGCCGCTGCGGAGCCCGTGATCAGCGGACGCCGAAGCCGGCCGGAGGCGGAGGCGGAGGCGGATTTGCCGAGAGCTGCTGGGCGCGGGCGCGGGCGGCAAGGCGCGCAGGAGGGCCGAGGCCAAGGCGCGCGCATCGCACCGCGGCGAGGGATCGAGGCAGGCCGGCCGGGAGGCGGGCGCCACGGAGGACGGAGGAGAAGCAACTGCCGAGGAGAAGCACCGCCGGCCTGTGCCGCCGGCCAGTGGTTGGTGCTTCACCGCTTCAGATCCGATTCTCTGGAGAAATGAGGAAGAGTTGGAATGTTGGATGGGGAGAGGTTAGAGGAGAAGGAGGCTGCCAACTCTCGGGACTGGCCGACTTGGGCTTGCGGCTTGTCGACTTGGGCCGACGCCAAATGGGATCATTGGGTGGGCACGAAAGCAACAAAGAAAGTGTCATTGCTTAGAATGTATCGCGTCGCCGAGAACATTTTAAATGTATATTAATATTAAACATGTATTAAGGGGGTATATATTAGTTTTTGTGCAAAAATTTTGTGGGCTTGTTGTACCCCACGCACCTATCAGTAGCTCGCCCGCGCCACCTATACTACTACGACGAAGAAACAGAATACGCTCACAAAACGGAAAATACACGACCGACTAGAAGTGGTTTGGTCAAATATAAAACATTGACTCAGTTTCCTTTTTGCATCCACGCATCTTGGACACTGGCCGATTCCTCTCTTTCTTTCTTTATCTTGACCACACTACATTCCCTTTCTTCCTTTATGTGCATGCACAGCATGCATGCATTCATGCACCTTTTTCCTAAAAGCATCTCACGTAACACACGTGCATGCATGACTCGGATGGCATGGAAGGCCTCGGATGCGCTGAACACCTCCATGCTGCAGCTACAAAAATCATGGAACTATATGTGTATAACTGCACAAACAAAATATGGAACTATTAGACTATGACATATTCTTATTAGTAAGATTTAAATTATTTAAGGGTGAGTTCACCTGTTGGTTAATTAATTTAGCCCTTACTCGTGTAATCGGCCCAAATGGTTGTTTTAGAGCACTAGAATCATCTTGAGCAGTACCATTTGACAAGGAAGATGTGGTAGTTATAGGGGTGTCCTCATCATCCCCCCTCTTGAAAAGGAGTCGTCCTCGACTCTGATTCTTCCGGTCCAAAGAATGGTGACAAATCAGCAACATCTCTACTACTTAAAAATACGAGTTAGTGGCGGTCGTCCGTCCTCCCACTATCAACCACGTCCGTCCGATTGGCTACGAGAGGATGGACAGCTCAGATGCTTCACGTCCTCTCACACCTCCCTGCAACTGAACCGCTCCCACGAATCCACGATCTCCTCCTTCCTCCTCCACGATCTCCTTTTCTTACCTTTCTCTCCCTCTCCCCCTCCAAACCGAACACCATCGCCACTGGCCTCCTCCCTACCGTCGTTCCCCGCGCGCCGCGCCGCCGCTTCCTCTCCCCATGCGCCGCCGCACAACCTCCACTCCCCGCCCCCCCTCAGTCCTTGCCCCGTCGTCCCCCTCCCTCCCTCCCAGTCCAAGCCGCCCTCCAGCTGATGACGAGGAAGCAAGGAAGGCCGGCGTGTCCGTGGGCGGTGGGCCGCCGCCGCCGCGACGTCGGCTTAGGAGCAACGGGGGCGAGCCCCGAGGGACTCGCCTCGGTCCGAGAGGAGGCGGGGCGAGCGGCTGATGCTCAACGACGGTGGTGCCTGGGACGACGACGACGAGACATCGGACGAGAGCCTCGGCGACGCCGACGCCGACGAGGAGCTCGCAGCGTCTCATAACAGTAGCAGCGGCGGCGGCGGCGGTGAGGTTTACAACAACCACCACCGCCACGGCGGCGGTGGGGTTTACAACCACCACCACCACGGTGGCGGTGCTGGAGGAGGGCGGGCGACGGAACCCAGCGGTGTCAGACTCGTACCGGCCGGCGGGGCTGCCCCGACCGAACGCCACGGTGCTGGAGGCGCAGGCGCGGGTGTGTACGGGGCCCGAGCAGACTCACCCACTCGGAGAGGAGCAGGTCATGCGCGTCCTCGACACCATTCTCCGCTCCGGTGAGCCCTCCTCTCCTCGTTGGCCGTAGCCTCTCATGTTTACCGCTTCGGTTTGGTGATCGGTAGCTTCGATTCTGCGCTGCAGACACCATAGTTGAGTGATTTTGATGATACAGATGATGTACTTGTAAATGAGCTTATTTTGTTTAGAAATGTTGCTTCTTTCGGTGGCATTTGTGCTAATTACTTGTGGGTGATTGGAATTTTACGCACAGTAGGATTCGAATTGTATGTCATTTTTCTAGATTATACGTGCACCATAGTATGACACTATTATGAGTGACATGCTTACAGTAGTCAGTAGGTCTGCTTTGAACTTTGTTTATTTTCCTTGGCTTCCATAAAAAGCTTACGCTATATTTTCTTTGTAAACTCTTGTGTAGCGAGAACTCAAAGATGAGCCAGTGTCCAGTGCACAGCTGGGTGCATTCTTTGCTGGCATGACAATAAGAGCTAATTCTTTTCCAGAGGCCACCCAATGGAACGAGGGTGAGCGACGTGCCATGAGCATATTTTGGCCACGCCTTGTCCAAATTCTTCCTTCTGAGGTGAAGTTTATAGCAGACCCTGAGGGAACGATCATGGGTGCAAATGGTTTAACAGGACCTTGGTATGTTGGTCAAGGCACTGCAGAGATGAGACTTGTTGGTGCTTTAAGGAAAGTGCTTGCTGGTGGCCATTTAGGTTATGAGGAAGTTCAATGTGTACTAGAGGATGCTCTACCAGTTGGATTGGTGAGTGCTAATTCAACAATGGTGAAAAATCAATCATGTCATTAACACCACTTTTTATCAGGTCCTCCTCCAGTTGCTGATGTCAATTCATTGATACACTACGGTGAGCCCTATGACGGAAATACACGCTTTTTTAGGAGTACTCTATTTGTTGCAGCTGTTAGAGCCTGCTATGGTGAATCTTGCCTCCTCCACGGAGTTGAATGGATGCCACCCAAGGTCAGTACAAAGCATATTCAGCAACAGTCATCGTATGTAAGAGTATTTTAGTGGTATTGATCTTGTGGTTTGGTGACGGACTTATCTGTCATTTAATTTTCGAAAACCCTCTGTATTAATTAACGATCAAGGTTTTCAGGGTGGCATAACAGAAGGGCAGATGATTAAATTCATGGGTGCAAACACACACCTGTCTCCAACACAGGCCAAAACACTATTGGAGGTGTGTGTGCAGTTCTGGCTACTTTTCCTGCAACCCCTTTTTGCACTGCTGACTGCATCTGATTACATCAACTGTGTGGTTGCTTTCAGGATGACAATGCTGGTTTTGCATATTTGAATCTCCAGGAAGCTTGCCCACCGTTGTAAGTTTGGCATTTCCTTGGTAACTTTGTGTTCGAATGACCTAAGGCATGGTTAACTTAATATTCCTGCAGATATTGCTTTCAGGATGGAAACACTAGCTTTGCATATTTGAAAATGCAAGAAACATATATACTTTCAATTTTAAAATGACCTCTTTTGATTCGACTTATGTTAAAATAAACTATTTCATCACAAAATAAATAAATTACTCAGGTAAGAAAGACGTATTGCATGTAGAGGTGTTTGTTTGACTCAGTATTATTGCAGATATTCAATTATTGGGCTCAGGGAGCATATTAAGAAATGACCACCCTTGGCTACCTCTGAGAAGGTTCAACAATTTGTAATTCAGTCTTATCATCCACCTGTGGGTTGTGGTGTTTTATTGTAATAACAGATAGCCTGAGAGCATGTCTATGATATAATTGTTATATTGTTTGTACCATACTATATTTACATTTTAGCATCCTTTGTGCTTATTAATACCATGCACAGATATTGATCGCAATTCCGCCAGATCTTCAATAAACTATGAACTTAATGATTTAGTACAATCTACTGTATCTCTTTGATAGTACAATGCTTGGCAGTTTAGTAGCTTAGGTTTTCAAAGTGTTTCCTCAAGAGGATATTTTATACAAAACTGTAGGATTGTCTTGGCTACAATAGGTCAAGATAATTGGAGTTATTTCTTGTAAGGAATAAGTTATAAGTCCATTTAACCCCTCTCAACTATTGTGCTCGTCTAAAATTCAACCGTCAACTACGAAACCGGGTAACTGACACCCCTCAACTATCAAAACCGGGTATATTACCCCCTAAGACCAAAACCACCGTAGTTTCGCTGACATGCCATTTATGTAGACAAATTCCATCCCGTGGTTTTGGTGATTAGTGAGGAAGATGAGGAGGGGTTTAATGGAACATAGGTGGAAGGAGGATACTGACCATGACGCGGACGCCAAGCCAGTGAAACTTGTCCACGTAGATGCTACGTCAGCAAAACTGTGGTGGTTTTGGTCCCGAGGGTGTAAAATGTATGGTTTTCATAGTCGAGGGACGTCGGACCGTCGGTTACCTGGTTTCGTAGTTTAAGGTTGAATTTTAGACAAACACAATAGTTAAAGGGGTTAAGGGGGTCAAATGGACTTATCCCTTTCTTGTAATAATCCAATTTTGCATCGTTGAAGGTATTAGACATAACTAATCTGTATCACCAACTACTTATGGGAGTGCCTGTTAATTTTTTGTAAATTGGATGAGAAATGCATTATTGTTATATGATCTTGTTCGTGTATGTATCTGTTGTAAAAGTTGCAAATGATGCTTCATTTAAATGCTATTAATTCATTTTTAAAAGGCTTATTGGTCTTTATTTTTGCCCCCAGGTGCGGGGAAGAGAATCAATGGTTGCTGGATTTTATCACGAGGGCTATGAAGACCCATTGCTTATGCTTATGAGAAGGAGAACTGTTCATGTTGGATTAGTTGTAAAGGTAAGTTCATTTTTTTAGGGTTTGAACTTCATGTTACTGTTTAGTCGTTTTCCCCTATCTGACCAAAACCTATGATTTTATTTCTGAGCATTTTCTTAAGAACTCGTTTGTAGAAAACTTGGCCTTCTTGTATTAAAATCATTTTGAGTGTCATTCCTCATGGATAGGACCTTCTCCTGATTTTTGGAACCAATACAGTTTATCTCTCTTTGTTGTTTTTGTCGGAATGCAAATCTGATCATTAAATACTGCTGTTTTCTCAAGTTTATTGGTTGTTACCCGTGCTAAGACAAATTTATGGTACGCACTAGGGTAAGGAGGGTGCACTTTCTATGACAACTAAGGAAAGATCAGCTCATGCATCAAAAGGGCTTCCAGTGAACCATTGCTCAGGGTTCCGGACACCAAGCAGCATAAATTTCTCTGAGACTGATGGTACAAAAATGAATACCTTTTACTCTTTTTATTGATTATAGGTACTCCTCATATTCACAGTGATCACTAGGTGTATGTTGAGATGATGAGGCATTTGTTACACTTTACCACTTATGTGGCCAGGAATTGTGCTACTGAAGTTAGGGACATGTTAAATGTTCTCACATTTGAGATTTGTACGACACCTTGGCAGTCCATTATATAAAAGAAGATGCTTTTTCTCATGGCATTGATAAGCTCAAAGGACGCTACTATCTGGATAGCTTATTGTGAATGCCCAAGAAATTGGTTATGAAATGATTTCAGTCGAGCTTATCTTATTTATCTTCCAGGTATTTCTAGAGAGAGCTTCAGGGTCGTTGTAAATGTTCAGAACTTGGTTTTGAATCTATCGAAACTCCAAGAACCGATAGATCAAGAAGTCTTTTGCCCATGGTCGTGGTTGCTACTATCTTCATTTCATATTTCTATACCCCATTCATTTCCAATCAAGGATGGCCATTATCCATTCAACTCTGTTAATGTTTTGTGTTTTTGTGTGTCACCCATAATTGTTGGCAGGAGATGTATTTTATTTTAGCATAGTTATTATTTTTACTTCATCAGTATCTCCAAACCGAATCAGCCCTGAAAAGCTTGGAGCTGGGTTTGGCGACCTTGGGTGGGGAGAAGGGCACCTATGACCGAATAGTTCTCAATGCAACTATGGTTGACCACTTGTTAGGCTGCAGTGAGCCGAGGATATCAACTCTGACCGACCTGCAAGGAAGCCATTGACAATGGTAAAGCTCGAGAAGGCTCATGAATTACATAAAAATCTCGCACAAAGTGTCCTAGCTAGACACGACCAAGTGCCGATGATGAGTACAAGACAATTTTGGTTTTCGGTCACTAGAATATTATCTTACATGAGTGCCTTCGAGTTGCTCACTTAACATGGAGAAACAGTAGCACGCTAATACTCCTTGCAAGGCCTTGTCAATAAATTAATTGAAACGAACAATAGTTTGTTGAAAATTTTAGCGATGAGAAATACTTGATGAACTTTTTTTAGTCATGTCCTGAGAGTAGGTGATGTGTGTAACTGTAACACATGCAAATTCTGTTCTTGAGATGTATGATCCACACTATATGCGAGCGAGAATACCAAATACTTACATCAAGACTGACGGGATGTATTATCTTGATTCTGTTCGTGAAACAAATGTGCAATTCTTTTTGTAATGGGTTACTCAGAAATCAGATGTTCATTTGAAATGGCTTGACTATTTGTTTCGAATTTGCCCATACAAGAGCTGTCACTTTTGAGATGACATACTAGATGCTACTACATTTTCATATCCTGCTTGGAAGAGTATTATGTATATAGTATTCAATTACAACTCACAAAATTTACTTTGCTCCACCTGATTGTAATTCTTGTATTGATGCTTTTGTGGTGATTCATTCTTTAGTTCCCGGAATGGATCCCTTGCTTAATCTTCATGTAAGTCCTGTTCTATTAGCAGTTGGATTTGTGTTAAGTTCATTACTTAAATTACAGCTATGTCACGCTTAGCGTATGGGTCTGCATTGATGGTCGTGATACTTTTCTCCATGCTATGAGGGATATTCTTAGCGTATCACTCAACTAAGCGACCTTTGATTAATAATTTGTAATAACATTGTCTACCGAAGTTGGAATAATTCAATCATCTTTTCATTTTCTCAGATATGCTCAAGCAATGACACCAACATATGTTTCAACATATGGTTTTGTTGAAAATTCGATGATTGTATATTTGAGTGAATAGCATGCTTCGGACACGGTTAGTATGCGCTGCATACTAAAATTTTGGTTCAAGTATGAGTTTCCGTTGCAACGCACGGGCACATAACTAGTTGAATGTAAAACTCACAGTATAATCATCACTTGGAAGCTCTATCTTATATGCATTGTCATTGATCTTCTCAAGTACTTTGAATGGACCATCTTCTCGAGGCATCAACTTGGACTTACGCTTGTCCGAAAAGCGTTCTTTGCGTAGATGCACCCAAACCAAGTCACCCGGTTCTAATAGCATCATCTTTCTTGACTTGTTCGCCTTCTCAGCGTAGTAGCATGCCTTCTTTTCAATCTCTTTTTTAGTCTTGACATGAATATTCTTCACATATTCAGAACGGTTTGACACCTCCATATTGGCATGTTCATGTAGTGGAAGTGGCAGCAAATCAAGTGGCGTGATTGGTTTAAAACCATACACCACCTCGAACAGGCACGATTGAGTAGTAAAATGTACCGCCCTATTGTACGCAAACTCCACATAAGGCAAACAATCTTTCCACTCTTTTTTTATTCTTCTTCATCATCGTTCGTAGTAGCATTGAACGTGTTCTATTGACCATCTCTGTTTGTCCATCCGTTTGTGGGTGACAAGTTGTTGAGAATAACAACTTTATCCCAAGCTTGGCCCACAAAGTCTTCCAAAAGTAGCTCACGAACTTGACGTCACAATCTGAAACAATTGTCCTTGGCATTCCATGCAATCTTACAATTTCCCTGAAAAACAAGTCAGCTACATGCGACACATCGTCGCTTTTGTAACAGGGAATAAAATGTGTCATTTTAGAGAATCTATCCACAACTACAAAAATTGAATCCCTTCCCCTCTTAGTCCTAGGCAATCCTAAAATAAAGTTCATACTAATATCCTCCCAAGGTACACTAGGAACATGAAGTGGGGTATATAAACCATGTGGATTAAGTTTAGATTTCACTTTGTGGCATGTCACACATCGATGTACAATCCTTTTGACATCACGCCTCATTTTAGGCCAATAAAAGTGATCGCTCAACATCATGAAGGTCTTTTCTCTCCCAAAGTGTCCTATCAATCCACATGCATGAGATTCCTACAATAAAAGCAAACGCACGGACGAATCTGGAACACATAATTTATTAGCACGAAATAAGAACCCATCATGAACATGAAATTTGTCTCATCCTTTCCCATCTTTGCATTTAGAATATGGTTCTGAAAATTCATGGTTGGAAGCATATAAATCTTTCAAACTCTTTAATCCAGGAACCTTTACTTCTAATTGAGTTAAAAGCACATTTCTTCTAGATAAGGCATCAGCTACCACATTCTCTTTTCCTTTCTTGTACTTAACAACATATGGGAAAGTTTCAATAAATTCTACCCACTTAGCATGTCTATGGTTCAATTTAGCTTGGCTTTTCAAATATTTCAAAGCTTCATGATCAGAGTGAATAACAAATTCTTTGGGCCAAAGATAATGTTGTCAAGTTTCAAGCACACATACTAAAGCATACAATTCTTTATCATACACAGGGCAGTTCAATTGAGCATCTCCTAGTTTCTCACTAAAGTATGCTATGGGTTTTCCTTCTTGCATCAAAACACCACCAATATCATAGTTGGTGACCACTCTGAAGACCAACCAAGCTGATTCGATAAAAGAGGCGGTTGAAGGCGCAGTAAATTATGTTCTGGCAAAACTTAAAGCTCATGACCCCAATCTTAGTCTGCAGTCAATCGAAGTCGACTTCGACTGCACTGAAGCAGAAGCAGAGCGGTTGATTGAAGAAATGTAGTCGGTCAGCAAGAAGGTCACGGAGGAGATGCAAATAGGATCTCCCTCGTCAGAGTAGTTTGTAATAGAAACCTGTAAAGATAAGTTTTTGTTGATGTACATAATCCTTTCCTTTTCTTACAAATTGTCTCATCGAGTAGTTAGTAACTCATAAGAAAAAGAAAAGAAAAAGGAAATTAAGACTAAAAGTTGAAGTCATATTAATAACTTTATCCTAGCCCCCAACTATTTGCTTAGTTTATTTAGATAAACTAAGTAAATAGTGTTAAAAAGGGTTTTCTTAAAAAAAAAGGTTTGGCTAACTTATAGTTTTCGATCACGATTATCATGCACTGGTCATAAGAGTAGGAACGAGTCGACAATAGAAAGTTCTTTCTAGTGGGCAGGACCACGTGCAGAAAGGAAAGGCTTTGACTAGGTGATGTTACCCTCTCTGACTAGATAAATCAAATCAAGAGCGGCAACTTGAGTTAGACAAACGTCTGGAGTACCTTAAAAATTCGTTCGACCTTTTCCAGTAGACTCGGAAGGTTTGCTCTGGTAGCAAGAGTTATAAACAGGACGACACTAGGAAGTTCTTTCTAGTGGGTAGAACCACGTGTAGAGAGGAAAGACTTCGACTATGTGTTGTGTCTTTCTCCGACCAATTGTAACGAACCGAGTTTACCAAAAGTAGTCGAACAAATTACAAAAGTGTACTATGCTTAGAGTATTTTTCAAAATGAATGAAGAAATAAACTAAGGTGAAAAGAGTTGGCTTGAAAATATTTCGACCATGTTTGTTGAACACGAGCTCTTTGTGTTGGCAGCAAAAGTGAGGAATGAGTCGACACTAGGAAGTTCCATCTAGTGGGCAAGACCACGTGCAGAGAGCAAAGACTTCGACTGGGTGATGTTACCGTCCTTTTGACCAGTGTAAAGAAAGACTGGGTGTTTAATAAAAATGATCGAAACATTATCAAAGCGCTACTCAAAATAAGACAATAAAGATAGAAAGAACATGATACTTTATTGTCGGGATGGTTGGTTACACATAAAATTTGCGTAACTGGTCGATATTCCAAGAATTAGAGAGAACTTGGCCATCTTTCATTGCTAGTTGTACCGAACCTGGTCACATAACTTTGACCACTGTGTAAGGACCTTCCCACTTGGGGGAAAGTTTGTTCCGATTAGACTGGGATTGAATCTTCTTCAATACTAAGTCACCTACAGCAAGACTGCGAGGTTGGACCTTACGATCGTAGTATTTGCGCAGGGCTTGTTGGTAGACTACTGAACGGATTAAGGCTTGGCTTCTCTTCTCTTTGAGTAGGTTGATGTCATCTGTTCGAAGTTGTTCTTGGTTAGAGTCATTGAAAGTTTTGACACTTGTCGACTTGATCTTTAGTTCTGGTGGAAGCATGGCTTCGGCACCGAAAACTAGGAAAAAGGTGTTTCACCTGGAGCCCGACTAGCAGTCGTACGAACTGCCCATAATAATGAGGGTAATTCTTGTACCCAAGCCCCCGAGCGCATGATAAGCTGATCGAAAACTCGGGTTTGATGCCCTGCATTATTTGGTCATTCGCTCTTTCGACCGCCACATTGCTTTGAGGGTGGGCAACAGAAGCATAACACAGTTTGGTACCCAACTTGTCACAAAATTCTTGGAATTTTGCGCTGGAAAATTGCTTACCATTATCTGTGATTATTCGACTTGGGACTCCAAACCGAGTAATCACGCTTCTCATCATAAACCTTTTTCCTGCTTCCGTTGTTATCCCAGTCATAGGTTCGACTTCAATCCACTTTGTGAATGCATCAATAGCCACAAAAAGGAACTCGGAGCTACTTGGAGCTTTTGGGAATGATCCTAGGATATCGAGACCCCAGATCACAAAAAGCCATGATAGAGGGATTGTTTGTAATGCCTAAGCCGGTTGGTATATTTGCCTACTACAAAACTGGCATTGTACACACTTTTTTACCAGCTCTTTGGCATCATAAAGGCTGTTGGCCAGTAGAAACCTTGTTGAAAGGCCTTTCCGACCAGTGTTCTGTAGGAAGCATGAGTTCCACAGATGCCCCTGCGTATGCCGTGAAGGAGGTTTAATCCTTCTCTCTGCAATATGCATCGCATGAGTACCCCTTCAATGCCTCGTTTATAGAGAACTCTTTCGACCAAAGTATACATTTTGGCCTTTTGGGATAAGCGATCTACCTCAAGATCATCATCGGGTAGTGTACACGTCTGAAGATACTTGTAGATGGGATTCATCCAAGTATCCTCGTATTCTAGAGAGGTTGTCTCAATATGAGTTGTCTCTGGTATTTCGACCAGAGATGGCTTCTGGAGCTGCTCCAAGAAGACTCCTTTTGGTACTTGTGATCGGGAAGAAGCCATACGAGCAAGCTGATCTGCGAGGAAATTATCCTTTCGAGAGATAAATTGTATCTCGAAACCCAAAAAATGCTTTTCAAGCTTTCGAACTTCCAATAAGTATCGAGACATGGTCGGGTTAGAGCACTAGAACTCTTTTTCGACTTGATTCACGACTAGTTGAGAGTCTCCTCTCACGAGTAGTCGTTGAATCCCGAGCGCTCTCGCAGTTCGTATGCCAGCCAACAAATCTTCATATTCTGCTGGCCAACAGCCCCCGAGCCACTTAACGTTATTAGTGGCAGGAAAGTCGAATTGAATGGCATATTTTAAGGTCTCTCTTGTAGGAGCCTCTAGGATCACCAAATTTCGAGCCACTTAACGTAAGTGACTTGTCAGTGCATAGATCCATCGGTGGTGGTGGGGATCTGAATGTGTTCAGATTTGTCCATTCGGCGACAAAGTGTGCCAAGATCTAGGATTTAATGGCCGTTCAAAACACGAAATGGAGGTCGAACTCCCTATGTTCTACTGACCATTTTGCCATACGTCCCGCTACTTCCCTATTCTGGAGGATCACTCCTAAGGGAAACTCAAATGGCATAATTATCTTGTGTGCCTGAAAATAATGCCACAGTTTCCTCAAAGACATGAGGAGGGCATATAGAAGTTTTTGAACCTGAGGGTATCACTCCTTAGGTCCGTGTAAAACTTCACTTACGTAGTAAAATGCTCGTTGAACGTTTTCACGTTTTCACGTTCTACGACCAGTACTACGCTCACTGCCTGTGGCGTGGCAGCTAGATATATTATGATCATCTTTTCTGGCTTCGGAGAAACCAAAATAGGAGCACTCGTAAGATACCTCTTGACATCCTCAAATGTAGCGTTTTCTTCTTCTGACCACTCGAAACCCTCGTGTTTCCTTAGAAGTTTGAAGAAAGGTAGTCTTTTTTCTCCCAATCGTGCGCTAAAATGACTTAGAGCTGCCATGCATCCTGTGAGTTTCTAGACCTCTTTCTTCGTGGTTGGAGGGCGTATTTGCACAATTGCCTTTATATTTTTAGGATTTGCTTCGATTCCTCGTACAGAGACAAGGAATCCGAGCAACTTTCCAGAAGAGACTCCAAACACACACTTCTCAGGATTGAGTTTCAGGCGGTGTTTTCTAAGGTTGTCGAATATTTTTTGCAAGTCAGAAAGATGATTAAGTCACTTGATGCTTTTTACGACTAGATCATCAACATAAGCTTCTAAATTTCGGCCTAGTTGAGGTGAAAAAGTCAATTGCATCAAACGTTGAAAAGAAGCACCAGCATTTTTTAGACCAAATGACATTTTGACATAGCAAAATATTCCAAATGATGCAATAAATGCAGTATTTTCTTCATCTTCTAGACACATACTAATCTGATGGTAACCAAAATACGCATCTAGAAAACTTAATGTTTCATAATCGGCAGTAGAATCAACCAACTGATCGATACGAGGTAAAGAAAAATCATCTTTTGGACAAGTTTTATTGAGATCAGTGAAGTCTACACACATACGCCACTTGCCATTAGACTTCCTAACCATTACGAGTTGACCAACCACTCTGGGTGGTCGACTTCTCTTATAAAGCCTGCTTTAAGTAGCTTGTCCAATTCTAATCTAATAGCATCTCGTCGATTAGGTGCAAATCTCCATAATTTTTGTTTTACGGGTTTCTTGTCAGGCCATAAAGCTTGCCTGTGCTCGATCTCCTCCCTGGGCACTCCGGGCATATCGAATGCTTGCCACGTGAATACATCCACGTTAGCTCGGAGGAAAGTGACGAGGGCGTCTTCCTATTTGGGGTTGAAAGTATCCACAATGCGAACAGTCCTCGATGGCTCCTCTGGATCCAAAAGAACCTCTTTGACCTGGTCATTTGGCTTTGGTCCAGTTTTAGGCTTCGACTGCTTGGTCGAAGGCTGCTCCTTGTTTTCTTCTTGAGTTGGTATCTAGTCAACCATCTCGAGGGATTGACAGTCACACGTATACGTCATCTTTTTATCACAGTGAATTGTGATTACTCTTTTTGGGACCTGACATCTTAAGATATTGATACCCATAATGAGCAGCCATTAAGAATTTTGCCAAAGTTGGTCATTTGAGTACGACATTATATGCCGTATCAAAATCGACCACATCAAAAGAGATTTTCTCTGACCTAAATTTGCTTGGAGAACCAGATGTTAAAGGAAGAGAAACTTGGCCAATAGGTTTGGCCGAAGACCCCGGTACAATCCCATGAAAAGAGTATCGTACCGGTCTTATCTTGGTCCTGGGTACTTGTATCTCGTCCAGGGCACTTGTAAACAAGATGTTTAACAAGCTGCCACCATCAACTAACACTTGATTTACTCGATAGTTGTTGACAGTGGGCTCAACCACAATTGGGAACCGACCTGGTCGAGTAAAAGGGATTGGGCAGTCACCCTTCTCGAAAGAGATGGTGACTTTCGACCACTTCAGAAATTTATCGACAAGAGGATGGCCAATAGAGTTTACCTCACGTTCGACAGCCTTAAGCTATTGTTTTGACTCGTATGACAATGATCTCCCATATATATGCTCGATGGTCTGCTTCGGATCTTGGAACGGCATCTCCTCCTCGTCGTCTGATTGCTTTTGACCACTCACTCGGCCTACCTCCTAGAGAGTAGGGAAAGGACCACTTACTCGGCCTACCTCCTTGAGAGTAGGGAAAGGACCTTTGCTAGTGTAATAGTCCTTGAGTTTTCATTGGAAAACCCTGCGATTGCGAAGGTCGTGTCCTTCCTTTTTATGGGGACACCACCTAGGCTTGTCGTTCTTCCGCTTGGGGCGCTTACCTTTGCCTCAGTCGGGATATGGCCTGGAACTTCGTGGCTCCTTATCGCTTACGACCAAGACCTCTTTAGAACTGTTGGCTTGAGGCTTTTGGCCCTTCGCCTTGCTCTTGGATTTCTTGGTCTTTTATCCTTCTTCTTGCTACTTTCGCCTGCTTCTTGAGGATTCTTATTGTCTCGATTGATGGTTTTGTTCCACTCGACTACTTCAGCAGCAGTCGCATATCGATCGGTCATCTCGAAGAGTTCGGCGATAGTAGCCGGAGGATTCAAAGCGATATCTTCTGTAATCTTTCTGCTGCAGACTCTCTGTTTAAAGGCTCTGATAACAGATGAGTTAGAAACCTCTCGAATTGAATTTCGAACCTAACTGAAATGCCTGATGAATTGGCATAAGGTCTCGTGGTCGTTTTGTCGTGTCCTGTGCAGGTTGTCCTCCTTTCCAAGGCGATTGTAGGTGCCCTAGAAGTTGGCCAACAGAAGGTTACAGAGGTGTTGCCATGAATAGATCGGAGATCAGGCGTGAATGCCCAACATCCGATAATCACATAGTAACGCCTCCTTTGCAGGAAAGAAGAGTTGATGTCGCCAGGTGATTGTACATGACGATACCCGGTCGTGGGTGAACCCGACTTATGATAAGTCTCGGCCCTACGAGGGTAATACTCCTCGTGTTTCATCTGCTGCTGCAGATTTCTAGATCGGACTGGTGAACGATCACCTCTCCAAGGAGCTTGTTGATCATCAGGCGTTCGAGGAACTCTTCTCCGACTAGAGTTAAAGTTAGGGGAACGACGTATCCTATTGCCGCACTGATCTCTATGTGGTGAGTTGTTCGAACGAATGGTAGCTGATTGAGTCATACCGCTATGACTTCTAGAATGATGCCGGCGAGGATGCTCGAATCTGGCCATCGTGCTTCGAATCCTTCGTGCGATCTCTTCAGCGAAGAGGTTGTAGCCGGACGTTCAGGCAAGTTCTTGAGTTGGGTTCTCGAGCAGATCATTGATGTGTTGGAGTTCCTGAGCTTACTCCGACTGATACTGAATGCACCCACACAGATTTCTCTGAGCCACAATTCTTCTCCGTCGGGTTGTCTCAGGATCGTCCATATCCGATCCTTGAGTTTGCCTCAATGGAGTGTTATCATTTCGAAGATTTTCCCCACGCTCATCAGAGTGTTGACCCCGCTCATCACCGGAGGTGTCCTCGCCATTGCTACGAGGGGTCGTAGAGTGTGATCGGCGGAGAGCATCCTCAGTCATATATCTAGAAGAGTGGTCATTATCTAAAGGAATGACAAAAACCTCCTGTTGATGATCTCCACATGCGCTTGAGTCCTCCTTACATGAGGAGTAGTCGAAAGAGATCGTCTGACGACTTGGAGCAAGCCCCTCCAGGAAGGGGAATGCCGGGTTATAACCATCTTCGTCCGCAGGTGAGCCCTGCGAGGGTATGGTCGAACTCGCAGCAAAAGCATGCTCGACCCCATCCTCTGTGAGGCTAATCGGAGAGAGATGACCACCAGATGCTAATGAAGCTCCGGAATGATGGCTTCCAGAACTTGCCTCGCTAGGTCGGACTGCCTCAAGTGGATTTGAACATTTGGAGAGAGAGCCCTCATCAAGCTGTGAGCCTACCTTGGTGTAGTCCTAATCGTGGTCGGATAGACCCTTGCCCTCTGAGGAAACTAGTCCCTCAGTTGGACATATTGTTGTAGGGGATAAGGATCCCTCCTCAACTCCATCGGTGGTATGGTTTCCTGGATCTAGCGAATGATCTGCCATTATTTTTTTGGGGTTACGCTCTAGAGACTACCGCTTTCACTTTAAATAGTGTACCATCTAAATCTGTAGATAAGACACCATATGAGATATGGACTGGGAAGAGTCCTAGTTTGTCTTTTCTAAAGATTTGGGGATGTGATGTCTATGTTAAACGTTTGACGTCTAATAAACTCACACCCAAGTCAGATAAATGCTTCTTTATAGGATATCCTAAAAAAAACCAAAGGATATTATTTCTACAACCGAGAAGAGGGCAAAGTTTTTGTTGCCCCAAATTGTATCTTTTTGGGGGAAGAGTTTTTTTCAAAAGGAGTCAGTGGGAGAAAGGTGCAACTTGAAGAAATTCGGGAAATGTCTAAAAGTGTTTCAACTCCTACTGAACCTCTACAGGATGAGCAAAATATTGTTGAACCTGTAGATGAGGCATCAGCCCCACGTAGATCTAAAAAGCCACGTCAATTGCCTATAAGGTGTGGGCATGATGTATTATTGTTGAATAATGATGAGCCTAAGACTTTTGAGGAAGCAATGATGGACCCAGACTCTGAGAAATGGCTTGGAGCCATGAAATCCTGGATAGACTCCGTGAGTGACAATCAGGTTTGGAACCTGGTCGATCCACTTGATGGTGTTAAAACCATTGAGTGCATATGGATCTATAAGAAAAAGATTGACATGGATGGAAATGTTCACATTCATAAAGCTCGACTAGTCACAAAAGGGTTTCAACAAGTTCAAGGGGTTGACTACGATGAGACTTTCTCACCGGTAGCGATGCTTAAATCTATACGGATCATTCTAGCTATTACTGCATATTTCGACTATGAGATATGGCAAATGGATGTCAAAACGACTTTTCTTAATGGAAACCTAAGTGAGGATGTGTACATGACACAACCTGAAGGTTTTGTTGATCCAAAGAATGCTAGTAAAGTATCAAACTTCAAAAGTCCATTTATTGGTTGAAGCAAGCATCTTGGAGTTAGAATATACGTTTTGATGAGGAGATCAAAAGGTTTGGTTTTGTCAAGAACAAACAAGAACCTTGTGTTTATAAGAAAGTTTGTGGGAGCACACTTGTAATTCTAATCTTATATGTGGATGACATATTATTAATTAGGAATGACATTCCTATGCTAGAATCCATTAAGTCATCAGTGAAAAATAGTTTTTCTATGAAGGACCTAGGAGAGGCAGCATGTATCTTAGGGATAAAAATCTATAGAGATAGATCAAAAAGGCTAATAGGATTAAGCCAAAGTACTTATATTGACAAGATGTTGATTCGGTTCAACATGAAGGATGCCAAGAAAGGGTTCTTGCCTATGTCACATGGCATAAGTCTTAGCAAGAGTCAGTGTCCTTCGACAACTGATGAGCGAGACCGAATGAATGGTATTCCATATGCTTCGGCTATTGGATCTATCATGTATGCCATGATATGTACTCGACCAGATGTATCATATGCTCTAAGTGTTACGAGTAGATACCAAGCTGATCCCGGTGATAGTCATTGGACAGCTGTGAAAAATATTCTTAAGTACTTGAGAAGGACTAAGGATGCATTCCTAGTTTATGACGGTGATGAAGAGTTCGTTGTAAATGGTTACACTGATGCAAGCTTCCAAACTGACAAAAATGATTATCGTTCACAATCTGGTTTTGTATTTATTTTGAATGGAGGAGCAATGAGCTGGAAAATTTCCAACCAAGAAACGGTTGCTGATTCTACGACAGAGGCCGAGTACATTATGGCTTCTGAAACTACGAAAGAAGGTGTTTGGATAAGGAACTTCATTGCTGAGTTGGGTGTGGTTCCGAGTGCCTTGAGCCCAATGGATCTCTATTGTGACAATAATGGAGCCATTGCGCAGGCTAAGGAGCCTAGATCCCATCAGAAATCCAAGCATATACTCAGGCGTTATCACCTTATTTGCGAATTGGTGGATAGAGGAGATGTTAAGATATTCAAAGTTTATACGGATTTAAATGTTGCTGATCCATTGACAAAGCCTCTCACACAGCCAAAGCATGAGGTGCACACAAAAGCTATCGGTATTAGATACCTAAATGATTGACTCTAGTGCAAGTGGGAGACAGTTGGAAATATGCCCTAGAGGCAATCATAGATATGATTATATTTCATTATGTTCATAATATTTGATAATATGTTATCCTGTTCCTTGAATGAATCATTGGTTATGAAGATTAACAAGTATGTGACTTGTTGGTGAAACTCTTTTTTTAAACTTATATGATGTTGTTCTAAATGAATCCCTGGTCGGATGTCAATGGTCGGAACACTATTGACTCTATCGACCAGCACATTGTATTGATTGATGACCATGTTTCACCGGTCATGGATATAGGGATATCAAATCAATAATGTGAACACATGTTACAGAACATGGGGTTGGATTGACCCACCTTGAGACACTATTGAGATTGTTATGATTCTATGTGTCATTAGTTAGTCTAAAGCAATGATGATGCATAATCCTTAGACATGAGATCAGCATGGCTTCCGACATATGTAATAGCACTCTTAGGGGTTACCAATCGCTACTCGTAACTGGGTAGTTATAAAGGTAGCTTTCGGGCATGCTATGAAATATGCAGAGGAATATGATTGGTCGGATATGGGATTTGCCCCTCCTAACATAACAAGAGAGATGTCTCTGGGCCCCTCATTGTGGTTGGATAAAGTAAGTGCATGGCCATGCCACTAATGGCCGAAGTGTTCGACCACGTGAAGTTATCCGACACTCAATTGAGAAAATATTGAACAGTCCATGGATGATACAACATCTCACCTGGAGTTCAACCAGATATCATGAGGCAAAAGGAGAATACACGAGTAGGTCGCTTAGTTTGATCAGTTACAGACTAGTCGTATGGAGATACGAGCTGGTCGTAGACTGGTTGAACGTAATCACAGAGTGGTCGTAACCTGGTCGTAAGGAGTTATGAACTGGTCATATAGAGATAGGACTTGGTCGTAAGTGATGAGGACCTGGTCGTAGATCATATTGCAATAAGGTTCGTCCGATATAATTTTTGTGTATTCGGGAATCGTTATGTCCTGCTAGGTACCGCTAACGACTCGTGGTCGGAAAGGTGTTTCTGAGTCACAACCGAATATGCATAAAACTAATGGGTCACACACTTAACGGGTTGAAACAAACCAGTACGGATACGATTCGTAAAACTTGTTCGGATAGGATCCGTCATGGGCACTATATAAGGAGATGCTTGAGGCTATTGGGAGGATGGTGAGTTGACGTGAGTTGCTCCACCGAAACCCTAGCCGCCATCTTCCTGAGAGCTCTGCTGTGCGACTTGTTGCTAGCACACCGGCGTACGGTTGTTCCTTCCCTAGACGTGTGGATACCGTAGAGGCGCTACTGCGGTTGTTGTTGCACTTGAGGACGATCCGCGATCTTCATAAGGAACTGCAGAGGTTGCTGGAGGAGACGATCGATCAGCGAGGACGCTAGCCGATCTACGACCATTGCATCGACGTGCTCGATGCTGGATGATCGACTACGACCACTACATCGACGCACTCTACGTTGGACCAGGCTACTCCAACTCTTCTTCCGCTGCTCTACGCGTCTGGTGGTAACGATCTGTGATCATCTACTTGCTTGGCTTCCTAGTTTACGTGGTAGATATTTTTGATTTGTTGCTATCGTAGCCTACCCATACCCCAACAGTAACTAACCTGGTCGTAGAAGAACTTACGACCATATGGTGATCGTAGAAAAGCTTACGACCATATGGTGGTCGTAGAAAAGCTTACGACCATGAGGTGGTCGTAGAAGAACTTACGACCACATGGTGATCGTAGAAAGACTTACAACCATGAGGTAGTCGTAGAAATACTTACGACTATGAGGGTGGTCGCAGAAGAACCTACGACCTCTTGGCTAGCTTATCCCTTATAAATATTAAGGGGTATACCCAAGAACCATACGATGGCATTATTATCCATAATAAGAATTATAGATAAATAATTAAATGAGGATTATCGGATCCTCGTCAATTAGCAAGATTGAGTACTTGTGTACTCAGCAAGACTTGTAGTGTATCGCAAAATTATATTAAATGCAAGGCCATCAAAAGGATGAGGCTCTACTCTACAAGTTATTTTGCTCAAAGCCATCTTTATTTGCAATATTCATAAGTTGTAATTTGCAACGGAATTTAAAAGAGTAGTTTAAATGTACATACATGACAGTAAGTAAAGAACTGAACAAATACTAACTGCATGTCGTAACCCTTCTTGGTTATGAGCACAAGAAGAAGTATAACAACAACTCATAGCCCTCCTCAGCTACGAGCCACAATTCTTGTTCAGCCATATACATGGCAGTTAACTCAACAAAACAAAACCCCATGTCATTACCCAAGTTTTGTGACAAGGTAGTTTTTGAAAATCAAAGCTACAGTCATACCAGCCGCACTAACCATGCTCATGACCGCAAGCGCGGCTATTTAAATAGATTCTCACTCTACAGAGGTGTACAACTTTACCTATAGCACGCGAACATTCCAGTTACCTGAAATTCTCTATATCACCGCTCACTACCGTAAGTGAGTAGTCTAGAGCTCGCGACGCAGCCTTTACATCACCTAGCCCTAACCTTGCACTAGCCCAACGAATGTTCCCTACTCACCCGGATACCCTCCGTTCAGTGAGACCCTCACATACCCGGATAGCCTCCGTTAAGCATGACATTTGCAGTTGTATCAACAAGCTTTGTGCCCAACACTATGGTGAAGGGATACCCTTCGAACATGCCTAACCGGTCATGCCCGCACTCTGCGGCCTACCTACGTGCAAGGCTAGTTTTTCGATAACTTAGTTAGCTATGACTATCCTATACTAGCACATACGGTTGTTCGATTAGGCCTTACTCTCAGATTTGCTGGCTTCAGTCCTTATTCGACTACGGGCGAGAATCTCCACCCCTAACTACTAGTGAGTCACAATCCTCACTCTTCTCAGAATACATTATAACTCGCCCGCGTCTAAAATCTAAAGTTTTCATTTTATTCACATACAAAAATAATAGAGGTACCCCCTCTAGACATTTTTCAAAATATCCCAAATTCACAAATTAACATATTGTCCTTTTATCAATTTTTAGGGAAAATCTATCGTTCTAGTTGCATTTGTGCGATAATCGCACTCAAAAATTCCCAAACAACATTATATATTGTCTAACCCATATTCTAATAGTAACAACAATATGGAATCAATATTACAAGGAGATATGTGCAGCAAATAGAATTACATCTACCAATTTCTCATTCATAGCATGCATAATAGATTTTACAAAACAAAGTACAATAAGTAAAAAACTGGGATCAACATGATCAAAGGTGGTGCTTGCCTTGCTCTTGCTATTATGGAAATATGGTGCATTGGTCATCAAAATAATTACTCGGACAATCGACATCTAAATCAAAAAGAGCTGGGAACGAATTAAATAATACCAATAAATTGAACAGTGACCAACATAAAATATTTTTACATATTCTGGTATATCATGATTTTATATGAATTTAGAAACAAATTTCATTCAATTTGGAGTTTTGTAGCAAAAGTTATTGTGATTTGAATAGGGTTCGGTTTGAAAAATCTAGAGAAAATGAGAAATACGCTTTCTAATAGAGAAAATGTAATCTCGCGTATGCACTATTGAGGTTTACACTTTCCAGTAAAGGAAAGCGTATTCTTCACAGAACTAAAAGCGCATTTTCATTTTTCTTTTGATTTTCATTTAAACCGGCAAGTGGGGCCTACGTGTGAGTGACTCGGTTCACGAGCATAGTGCATGGACCAAGGGTCCATGCACTCGGTCCACCGGTCCATGGACCAGAGAACACTGTGCGTTTAAGTTGTGGGACCAACATGTCAACGACTCATTAGAGAATAACATTTCGTTTAAGATTTCTTTTAATCTTTAGCTCGGTCCCACACGTTAGTGACTTAACATTTATTAACTAATCATTTAAACCAAGATTTGACTTAATGACCGTGATTACATGTGTTAATGACCGAGCTACAATGCATGTCTACTTCGGACATACAAAGTAGCGCGGTGGTGCTAGCGCCCGCGCTTGTCGCTGGCACGGCGGTGCTGGGGAATGTCCAAAATGGGATGCCCGTACACACACGCACCAGCTGGCACTGACGGCGAGGCCTAAGGTGTCTCGTAATGGTGGCGCACCGGAGTTAAGCTGCGGAGCAGCTACGGCAACGAGCCATTGCTCAAATGAGCAACACTCTCAACTATCAAACGCGCGCATAAGCATCTAGGGGCTACCTGGAGTATACCAGAGCAAAGAGAATTGTTGACGGTGAACTGAGACAGTGAGGTGAGCTGCACGTGGAGAAGAAGTTCAGCCGAAGGAGATCGTCGTCCAATGGTCGAGGAGGGATGAGGAGGTCCCGGCGATGCTCTCGGTGCAAGGAATTGGTCCGAGATGCAGTAGAACTCTAGCGGCGGTGGAAATGATCGGAGATGAAGGAGACGATGCGATTTGGTCGTTCCTGTGGATCAACAACCAAATTAAGTGAGTGGAAGGGATTAAGAGGCTCTGGAACACGATATGACACAATAAGAGCGATAAGGAACCCTTATGATCATAGGGAATGGCGGTGACGGCGCACGGCCGAAATGGCGCTCGCGCTCTCTAAGCGATTGAGGAAGAGAGAATGGGAGAGAAGGTGCGCACTGGTGAGGTAAGAAGGAAATGGAGCTCGAGGCTGGATTTTATAGACGGAGAGGCGGAGATAAGCGAGGAAGAGGCTCAGGCTACCGTGTGAAAGCGACGGAGCTCCCAGCATTGTACGGGCAGGTATGTGGCACGACCGGGTAGTGGATGGGCGCGGAGAAGACGGTGACGCGACAGGAGCGGTTGGCCGGTGGAGAAAACGGTGGGCGCTGGCGAAAACCACGGGTGGTGTGGCGATGCGCTCGCGGCATGCGCTAGCGCTCGGCTCCACAAGGTGGACGATGAACCCTGCACACGGGGCCCACCAGTCAGAGAGAGAGAGGGAGAGATTAGGTTCGGATTTTTTGGTTTTTCGGCTGAATTATTTGCTGATTTTATTTCCCAAGCAAACGACTTTAGAATTTTATGAAATTTTTTTTAAGGACTTGTAACCTAATTTAGTTTCTATGGTAAATTTCTTAGGAGTTTATCTATTTTTTGAATTTTTATAAAATTCATACAAGGTTATGTTCGTATGCTTTTGCATTTGTTTTTCTCAACAAGTTTTCATGTAAATACTTTGGTGAATTATTCCTGAGATATTATGCCCGAAATAATTCTCTCATTAAATATTTTACTTTGTTTTTTCTAACTTCTTCTGAGTACATGTTTGTTTGTATATCATGTTTTGCTTTTAAATAAAATGTCAAATTCAAACATGGGTATAATTTCATATGCAAAAATGGTCAAAGCATTTTTCCTAAATAATTTATAATACATATTCCCATAATTCAAATTTTGGGGTGTGACATTTCGTTCCACTGCTGTTTTTTATTTAGTGTCAGCCCTGTGTGGCTTAATAATTGTAAATTTGACCATAAGATCACAACTGTTATTTATTAATCAAGTTAGTCGTTTATTCTTACATCCGTCTTGTGTGGAATGATATTCATCTATGATGATATTGTATGCACTAGTTTGATCCTGGACTAGTGCATTATACAAAGGGTCTAGATTTGCATATTTGAGTCCTGACAAGTTATCATTTTCTCGGGAGAAGGCCTAAACCTGTATAAAATTTACATGTCTTTTTATGTGTGGTTTTTCTCTAGGAGAGCCCCAACATTCATTCATAAGATCGATACTAAACCATCGACAGTTGACGCCGTTCGTGGGGAAAAATCTCCTTTCCTTTTGGCAGAATATCTTTATTTAACGTGTTGACGCCTGAACCATCGATAGCTGACACCTGAACCTGTATAAAATTCATGTGTCCTTTCATATTTATTTCAACTCTTATGCTTCCATGGTAGGAGAGTGGAATGAGGAGAATTGATTCTATTTGGTAGACTACGCAGGACTCGACATGGATGCCTACAATGAGTACAAGGTTGATGAGGGAGCCATATCCCCCACAACATTATGCCCACATGAGGAATTAGAATGCTCAAAAGGCAAGGGTCCAACCAACCAGGATCAGGATCGTCCCACAGCGAGTGTTGAACACAGCGAGGGTTCCTCCTCCAATCGTTCAAGCCCGTCTGAGGCCGTCCGATATGACGCAGCAAGTCCTGGAAACCATCATTCTAGGACTCAATCAACACCTGATAACCGTCACCGTTCGGTTACCCCCACGAGGAGTGTGATCGAACTTGCATCACCTACGAAATTCCCCTTCCTGGAGGGGATTGCTCCAAGTCGCGAGGCGCTATCCTTCGACAACTCCTCGAGTCAGTCGGACTCAGTCGCGGGTGGGGACAATAGCTCCTAGGAGATCTTTGTCCTCCCCTCAGATCCTAATCTCTCTTTGCGAGACAGGACTGGGGGTTGCTTCCCATCGCGCACCCACTTCGGGCTCTCATGATGATGATGAGAACACCTCCAACGATGACCAGGATCTCCACATTCATGAGCATGGCCAACATCCTAGAAGTGATCGCTCTCCACTGAGACACGCTCTGGCTAACTCAGTTGCCGATGATCCTGAAACTGTCAGGAGAAGAAGAATTGCTACCCAGAGATCCTTACCTAGGCGCACCCAATACCAATTTGAGGAAACTCAAGAACTTCAACAAATCAATGACCTAATCAAAAACCCGACTTAGGAGCTTGGACAAGCGCCAGACTACATCCTCTTCGCTTAAGAGATCACACAGAGACTTTGGAATGCAATGACCAGGCTCAAGCAGAATCAACAACACTGTCATGGAAGTCGTACCGGGACAGCTCTATCGAACGCTAGTCGTTCGAATAACTCTCCTCGTGGAGAACGAAAGGACTGTAGATCTGGTCGATCTCCCAACCACAACACTGGTCAGAGAAGAGTTCCATGAACAACTGGTGATCGATAAGCTCCTAGGGGAGCTGGTCATTCACCACTTCTTCTAAGAAATCTGTACCAGTAGAAGGAGCACGAGGAGTATTACCCTCGTAGGACTAAGATCTATGATAGATCAGGTCCATTTACCACTGGGTATCATCAAGTACGATCACCTAGTGATGTCGACCCTTCTTTTTCCGCAAAGAAGGTGTTATGGTATTATAACCGGATGTCGAGCGTTTTCACCTGACCTTCGAGCAGTTCAGTGGCCGCCTCGATTCCGACCAGTAAACATGAAGAAGTTTGATGGGTCACAAAATTCCATTGAGTTTCTTCAAATCTATACCACCACAGTTCGAGTTGTAGGAGGAGGAGAACATGTCATGGCCAACTACTTTCCTACGGTGCTCGAAGGATCTGCACGTGGCAGTACCTCTGCGACCTACTACGAGCTAACTTCAAGGTCACCTACAACCACCCTGAAAAGGAGGATGACCTGCACAGAATGCCATAGGATTCTCACGAGACCCTACGCCAATTTATCAGGTGTTTCAGTCAGGTTCGCAACTTGATTCCTGAAGTATCTGATTCTTCTGTCATCAGAGCGTTCAAACAGGGAGTCTACAACCAAAGGATCACGGAGGATATCGCTGTAAATCCTCTGGCTACCGTCGTCGAGCTCTTTGAAATGACCGACCGCTATGCAACAGCAGCAGAAGCGATTGAGTAGAATAGCACAATTGATCGTGGTGATAAGGACACTCGAGGAGTGGGTGAAGGCAACAAGAAGAAAGATAAAAAAAGCTAAGAAATCCAAGAGCAAAACTAAAGGCCAAAAACCTTGAGGATTACTACTCCGGCAAGGGACTGCTTCCTACACTTGAAGAGCTGGGATAAACGAGTGGTCGAAAATAGTTAGATGATGACGAGGAGATGCTATTTAAAGATCCAGAAGACACCATCGATCACATCTATGAGGGATATTCGGCATATGAGTCGAAATGACAGCTCAAAGTTGTCGAACGTGAGGTAAATTCTATCGACCCTCCTCTTGTCAATAAGTTACCGAAGTGATCAGAAATCACCATCTGTTTTGAGAAAGGTGACTGTACGATCCCTTCTACTCGACCTAGTCATTTTTTGATCGTGGTCGAGCCCACCATCAACAACTATCGAGTCAATCGTGTGTTAGTTGATGGTGGAAGTTCATTAAACATACTCTTTACGAGTGCCCTAGATGAAATACAAGTTCCCAGGACAAAAGAACAAACCATTACGTTACTCATTCCATGGGATTGTACTGGGATCTTCGGCCAAACCTATTGGTCAAGTTTCTCTTCCTATTACGTTCGGATCGCCAAACAATTTTAGGACAGAGAAAATCTCTTTTGATGTGGTCGATTGCGATACAACATACGATGTCATTCTTGGTCGACCAACTCTGGCATGATTCCTAATAGCTGCTCACTATGGTTATCAATGTCTCAAGATGTTAGGTCCTAAAGGAGTAATAACAGTTCGTTGTGATAGAAATATAGCACTTACATGCGACTGAAAGTCCTTCGAGATGGTTGGCTAAATACCAACTCGAGAAGCAAGCACAGCGTAACCTTCGACCAAGTAGTCGAAATCTCAAGTTCAACCAATGACGAACGACCAATTCAAAGAAGTTCCACTTAATTCAGAGGAGCCTTCGAAGATCATTCGCATCAGAGTCACTCTCGACCCCGCATAGGAAGACGCCCTCGTCACCTTCCTCCGACCAAAAGTAAATGTCTTCGCGTGGCAAGCATCTGACATGCCTAGAGTCCCTAGGGAGGTTATCAAGCACTGGCTAGCTCTACGGCCTGACAACAAGCCTGTAAAATAAAAATTACAGAGATTTGTACCTGATCGACAAGATGCTATTGGATGAGAATTGGATAAGATACTTAAGATAGGTTTCATAAAAGAGGTCGTCCACCCTGAGTGGTTGGCTAACCCTATAATGGTTAGGAAGTCTAATGGTAAATTTAATATGTGTGTAGACTTTACTGATCTAAATAAAGCTTGCCCGAATGATGATTTTCCCCTTCCTCGTATCAACTAGTTAATTGATTCTACTGCTGGTTGTGAAATATTAAGGTTATTATATGCATATTCTAGTTATCATCAGATAAGTATGTGTTTAGATGATGAAGAAAAAACCACATTTATTACACCATTTGGAATATTTTGCTATGTCAAAATGTATTTTGGTTTAAAAAAAGTTGGTGCTTCCTTCTAACGTTTGATGCAAAAGATCTTCCTTCCTCAACTAGGCCAAAACTTGGAAGCATACGTTGATTACTTGGTTGTAAAAAGCATGCAACATCTTAATCATATTTCTGACTTGTAACAAACATTCGACAACCTCATAAAACACCAGTTGAAACTCAATCCTAAAAAGTGTGTGTTCGAAGTCTCTTCAGAAAAGTTGCTTGGATTCCTTGTCTCTGCGTGAGGAATCAAAGCAAACCCTGAAAAGATAAAGACCATTGAACAAATGCACCCTCCAACCACAAAGAAAGAAGTCCAGAAACTCATAGGATGCATGGCGACTTTAAGTTGTTTCATAGCACGACTGGGAGAAAAATGATCCCCTTTCTTTAAACTTCTGAGGAAACATGAGGGTTTCGAGTGGTCAGATGAGGCAAACAAAGCATTCAAAGATGTCAAGAGATATCTTACGAGTGCCCCTGTTCTAGTTTCTCCTAAACCAAAAGAAACACTGTTAATGTATCTAGGTGCTACGCCACAAGTAGTAAGCGCGGTACTGGTCGTCGAACATGAAAACATTCAACGGTCAGTTACTACGTTAGTGAAGTTTTACATGGGCCTAAGGAGCGTTATCCTCAGGTCCAAAAACTTATATATGCCCTTCTCATGTCTTCGAGGAAACTGAGGCATTATTTCTATGCGCACAAGTTAATCATGTCGTCTGAGTTTCCCTTAGAAGATGTCCTACAGAACAGGGAAGCAATGCGGCACATGGAAAAGTGGTCGGTTGAACTTGGGGAGTTCGACCTCTATTTCTTGTCTCGAACAACTATTAAATCCTAAATATTGGTAGACGTTGTCTCCAAATGGACAAATCCTGAACCTGTTCAGGAACCCCAATACGAATCCAATGGCAAATGGAAAATTTACTTCGATGGGTCACTTACGCTAAGTGGCTCAGGGGCTGAGGTGGTCTTGGTATCTCTAACAAGAAAAACCTTAAAATATACTATTCAATTAAACTTTCCTACTACTAACAATGTGACAGAATATGAAGGTTTATTGGCTGGCATATGAGCAGCGAAAGCTCTCGGGATTCGACGACTACTGTGAGAGGAGACTCTCAATTAGTCATGAATCATGTCGAAAAAGAGTACCAATGCTCTAATCTGACCATGTCTCAGTACTTATCGGAAGTCAGGAAGCTTGAAAAACACTTTTTTCTATTTGAAGGTATAATATATCACTTGAAAGGATAATTTTCTCGCTGACCAGTTATCTTAAATAGCTTCTTCCCAATCACAAGTACCCCGAGGGGTCTTCTTGGAGCAGCTCCAGAAGTCGTCCCTGTTCGAAACTCCAGAGACATCTCATATTGAGACAACCTCCCTAGAATACGAAGATAACTAGATGAACCACATCTACGAGTATCTCTAGAAAGGATATTGTACCCAATGATGATCTTGGGGCTGATCGTTTATCCCGTAAGACCAAAATGTATACTTTAGTCGAAAGAGTCCTCTATAAACGAGGTACTCAAGGGGTTCTCATGCTATGTATATCACAGAAAAAGGATTGGATCTGCTTTAGAAATACATGGAGGCATCTATAGGGAAAAAAACCTTTCGATAAAGTTTCTACTGGCCAACAACCCTCCATGATGCTAAAGAGCAAATACACCAACCAGCTCAAGCATTACAAACCATACCTCTTTCATGGCCTTTTGCGACCTGAGGTCTCGATATCCTAGGACTGTTCCCAAAAGCATCAGGGGGTTTTGAGTTCCTTCTTGTGGCTATTGATACGTTCACGAAATGGATTGAAACCGAACCTGTGACTAACATAACAACGGAAGTAGCTAAGAAATTTATGATAAAAAATATGATCACTCGATTTGGTGTGCCAAGTCGAATCATAATAGATAATGGCACACAATTTTTGTGCGCAAAATTCCAAGAATTTTGCAAAGAATTGGGTGTTGAGCTATGTTATGCCTCTGTCGCCCATCCATAAAGCAATAGGGCAGTCGAAAGGGCAAATGACCAAATTATGCAGGAAATCAAAACTCGAGTTTTTGACCAGCTTATAAAGCGCTCGGGGGCTTGGGTAAAAGAATTATCCTAAGGTCATGTTTGGTTGGACCAAAATTCTTGTTCATCCACATGGAAGGGCTGGGATTTTAGTTCAAATTCTTGGCCCATCCACATGGATCCTAGCCGAGAATAGGCTTCCCAAACAAGCCCTAAGTGTTATGGGCGATTCACACGACTGCTAGTCGGGCTACAGGCGAAACACCATTTTTCTTACTTTTTGGTATGGAAGCTATGCTTCCACCTTAACTAAAGATTCGGTCGACAATGGTTGAAACCTATAACGACTCTGGCCAAGAACAACTACTAGTTGATGACATCAATCTACTCGGAAAAAAAGGAACCAAGCCTTCAACTGTTCTGCAGTCTACCAACAAGCCCTATGCAAATACTATGATCGTAAAGTCCAACCTCGTAGTCTTGCTGTAGGTGACTTGGTATTGAGAAAGATTCAATCTCAGTCTAATTGGAACAAACTTTCCCCTAAATGGGAAGTCCTTACACAGTGATCGAAGTGACATGACCAAGCTCGGTACAACTAGCAATGGAAGATGGTAGAGTTCTTCTAATTCATGGAACATCGACCAGTTGCAAAAGTTCTATGTGTAACCTCTTGCATCCGTAATAAAGTTTATATTTTCTTCAATCTTTATTGTCTTAAAATATCCATTGAGCAACGATTCAATAATTTTTCGATCACATTTTAAAACACTTGGTTTTCCTTACACTGGCCGAATGAAGATAACACCATCTAGTCGAAGTCTTTCCTCTCTGTATGTGGTCTTGCCCACTAGAAGGAACTTCCTAGCGTTGATTTGTTCCTAACTTTAGTTGTCAATACAAGGAAAATAGGTTCAACAAAATGTGATCGAATAATTTTAAGCAAGCTCTTTTTAACCATTTGCTTAGTTTCTTTACTTTATTTTACGAAGAAATTTCTAAGTGGGTTGGGCTTTTATAGTTTGTTCGACTTAACCTGGTCCGAGGAAGTAACATCACCTAGTTGAAGTATTTCCTCACTGCACATGGTCTTGCCCACTAGAAGAAACTTCCTAGTTTCAATATGTTCCTAACTCTTGCTACCAGTATAAGAAAATCGAGATCAACAACAAAGGTCGGACGAATTTTTTAAGCAAGCTCTTTTTCCACTGTTTACTTAGTTTATCTAATTAAATTAAACAAATATTCGGGGGCTAGGATAAAGTTATAATTATGACTTCAATTTCTAGTATTAAATTTCAATTCTCATTTTTTTTATCTTGTCTTATGAGTTACTAACTACTCGAAAAGACAAATTGCAAGAACTGAAGCTTTATATACATAAACAAGAAATTGCTTTTACAAAGGAAATCCTATTACAAAGTACTCTTATGCAGGAGATCCAATTTGCATTTACTCTGTGACCTTCTTGTCGATTGGCTCTAATTCTTTGATCAGTTGTGCTGCCTCTGCTTTAGGGCAGTCGAAGCCAGCTTCAACAAGTTGAAGGCTAAGACTCTGGTCATGAGCCTTAAGTTTTGCAAGAGCAAAACTTACTACGCCTTGAACCGTTTGTCTTATCGAATTAGCTTGATTGGTCTTCAGGGTAGTTATCAACTCATGTAGTGTTTCGACCTGCTATCCAATGGTGCTCGTATGTCCGACCACGGTGTCTTCAAGAGGAGTGACCTCCTCGACACCAAGTCCACCGAGCACATTGTTTATAAGAGAAATATTGTCTTGAATATTGATCTTTGTGGCCTTCGTTTTCTCCTGACTGCGGGTCGAAGCTTCCTGAAGTTGTTTTATTTCGACTGCTTGCTCTGACAATAGAGTACGACCAGTAAATAAAACTGATCATAGGTTAGTATACTTTATTTGCCAAACGAGAGTCAAGCTTCTTTACTTCATCATCATGAGAGGCAGCATCCTTTGTGCACTGCTCTTCCCATGCTTTTATGCTCTTATCTTTTCCTTTGGAGATACGAGTAAGCTCGTGGTTCACCAAGATCTTCAATTCTATATGAGTAAAAAGCTTGCCCATATCGACATCTTTTTCTAAAAGAGAAAAGAAGTCAGAGAAAGAAAAGAAAGTTATCGAAATAGATAATATCACATGAAATACTTACTGTTTATTTCATTCTGCAGCTTGCAAGTTGCAGAATTTGCCTCATGAAGGTTCTTCAGCAGGTCTTCTTTTTCATCTTTTAGTCTTTGCCCCTCAGCTTTTAGATTGCACTCGCTTTTAAACCTACAAAGGTTAAAATAGACATAAGTACTGAACTAGTGGTCGAAAAAAGACTACTCATAACAGTAGCTTACCATCTCTCTGCCTGCTTGTCGAGTTCATTCTTTCGCTTCCTCAACAACATCAATTGTCTGTGGTATTCACCAACAGTAGCAACTTGTTCAAGAGTTTTCTGAAAAGAGAAATACACAATGAGGAAAAGCATAAATGTAAAAACCCAAATATATAAATGTTTGGTATCGAGCACTTACATTGATGGCTGATTGAGCAAAATGGGCATACACCGACTCGGAATCCTCTAGTTTATGGAATCTGTTGACTTTGTCCCACCATATTCTCTGAAGACACTCGTCGTCAAAGATATGTCCCATGTTAGAAATATCCTTATGGTGTGGGACTCGGTCACGGGACCTCAATGAAGAGGACCCAATGGTCGATGGTCCAAAGAACTCGGGGAATAGATCGAAAGAGTCGTCTTCTTCTTCATTGTTGACAGAAGAAATGACTCCACCTTGAGGACCTAGAGGAACATCCTCCACGACCTCCTTCTTGGCACGGTGGTCGGAGCTCTCTGCTCCTGCTTGATCGACTGCCCCTGGCGATCGTAGGACTAAGTCCCTAGTATGATTGTTGATATCCTTAACAGTCAACTCAATCACTAGAGTAAATTGGTCTTCCACCATCTTCGCCTCTCCTTCTACGACCACTTCTGTGGGCGCAGTTGGTTCAGCGGTAGCAACCTCCTCCATAGCTGCTTCAAGAATGGCGGTCGAAGCCTCAACCACTCCCACTTCTACGACTACAGGAGAATCTAATACTCCCATGGTCATAGATAAGACAACGGCGGGCTTATCAATAGAAACATCCCTAGGGGCTGATTAAGCAGGACTAAAACAAAAGAAAAGAAGCAGACATGTTAAAATGTGGAATTAAAAGGTAGGCATACTTACTAATCTTTTAATTTTACATACCTTGGCTTCTTGGATACAATCCTGAATCCATAAGACACCTTCCCCAAGGAAGACTTTGTCTTCTTCTTCTCTTCCTCTTCGACTACCCCAGTCATCGTAACACCTTCAACCTCTAGAAGGCTTCCAGTGTCACAAGTTTGAGGAGTCAGAACCTCTTCGACCACGTCTAATCGTATGTCTTGAGGAGGATTTGAGACCTCCACGACCACGTCTGGTCCTAGGTCCTAAGGCGGAGCTGGGACTTCTTGAGCTGCTTGCTCCCCTTGCTGGCCAGAACTGATTTCGACCACCTGGGGGGGTAGCACTCGCCTCGACCATAGGCTTTGTTGGAGCGGTAGTAGCCAACACAAAAGACATGAAACTTTTTCAGTGCTCCTTTTCTATTTGCTTGGCAAAAGCATGAGAAGTAGAAACTGAAAATATTTTATTGTCATAATAGAAGGATACTTTGGTCTTAGGAGCTTTATATTCAAGCTCTTCGACCACATTCCCTTTCTTTGTAGTGATCACATCTGCAAAGAATTGTCTAATGGGAGTGATCAAAGGAAGGGTGGAACTCGAGCTTCCATCCTTCTTCTTCTTATCGGCGGCCTTCACAAGGAGACACCATTTTGTCAGAGGAACTCTATCTTCCTCTGACTCATCTTCGGCAGGCCCCAAGTCAATCTCTGGATCATCTTGAAGGTTTGTTACGCCAACTTTCTGCAAACATGGAATAGTCGAACTTTACGACTACTGAACCCTAAAGATGAAGTCAACTATTGATTACCTTTAGGCATTGCTTTCTCTCTTCGGTTACGACCACCAGAATTTGACGTGCTCCCGCCGTGGTCATAGGAACTTGCTCACAAATGAATTTAACTCGAATGTCAATCTCTTTGTAACAAATCTACAAACACATGGATATAATCAATACTTATGCTCAAGATTACAAAAAGAGCTAAATTGATTATAGGTTTACCTCCTTTATAATCTCTGGCCGGGTCATTAACCCCAAGTACTTCCACATAAGATGTGCTCGTTTCTTCCAGGGACTAATACAGCGCATGATGAAATCTCTCACCACGTGCCATCCTGTCAACCACTCTTCCCTCAAGTCTTTGATGGCTTGGATGTAGGGGTAATCCGGTTGAGGTCACCTGGAACCGAATCCCAAGTAGAACTCTTTTCTGCGGGCTTCCCTATGAAGAAAAGACTATCGTCCTTGGTCACGATCCAGTAAAACCACCTCTTCCTCCACCCCGGCCATGACGACCGGGTGACATCATAATATACTCCTTCAACTTCCCGTTATGGAGTTTGAATCCGCAGATGCCCGCGATTCTGCTGTGCTTACCTATTCCATAGTAATACTTGAAAATGTCCAAATCTGAAAGAAATCCCAAATAGGCCTCACACAAGTATACGAACATGCTTAGCATTGCGATGGAATTGGGAAGTAAATTCACCAATTCCACCCCCAAAATGCTCGAGCATGACCATCAGGAAGGGGTTGGCAGGTGGTCGAAGACCACATTCGCGGTATGCTTGGAATACTGGAATGATGTCCTTCTCATCCGAGGGCCAATATTGACCATCAGGTTCATACCACTTCACCATGGTGCGCTTCGAAATCTTCTCTGCAACAACCAGAGCAATCAACTTCTCTACATTCATCTCGGATCTCTCTCACTTGGAAACGGTCCCAGCCATTTCCTCTGAGTGAGTTTGATTTGGACTTGGAGAAATTTGGAGAAAGATTGCAAACTTGGTTGACGGCGGAGAGAATAAGAGCTCGGGAGCAGTTGAAGCAAATGGGGAAAGTAAAAGCCCTAAGTTACTCCCTGGTGAATATTTATAATCATGGGTCTGAGTTAAAGAACGTGGGAGCTCAACATTTACACCCCTTCAGGAATCACTCCCAACAGACAGATCTGTGAGAGTTGGTTGATATTCTTTAATTTGTCCATTCGGGAAAAGCAGTTCTATCTTTTCAACTCAAATAAAATTATTTTTTTGACAAAGTCAATTTCTGGTCAAACAAAATACCAGTCGAAAAAACCTTCCTTTCGACCACTATCCTACGACTTCTTTTCCATGTAAGTTACTTTCGCTTGAAGTTGGGGGCTAGATAACGACGATCTAATAATCCTCAATTAGTTAAATTATTTATATGTAATTGTTATTATAGACAGCAATATCTTAATATAATCTGCAAGGACACCCCTTATCATTAATAAGGGAGAGGCTTAACCCTATATG
Source organism: Phyllostachys edulis (assembly GCA_036346405.1). NCBI lineage: Eukaryota > Viridiplantae > Streptophyta > Magnoliopsida > Poales > Poaceae > Phyllostachys > Phyllostachys edulis. The sequence continues at coordinate 57,085,484 of CM070549.1, read as the reverse complement.
GTCGTAAGATCTCCTACGACTATATTACGGTCGTAAGACTTCCTACGACCACCTTATGATCGTAAGATTTACTATGATCACTTCATGGTCGTAAGCTTTATTACGACCAGATCAGCTACGACCACCATATAGTCGATAAAGCCTACACACATGTATGTCAATTCGACTAGGGACATTTGTACGTTGTGTTTAATACATACAGTAATTAATATGTGACGTTATTCCCAAAGATAACTACACGTATTAAACCTTCGTCTTTGACATAACTGCAAGGTGACGTGGGGGATATGTCTCTGACAATAACCGCTATTTAACGTGCACATTGCATCAAACGTTAAGGCGCCTCCTGGCATAGGACAATTGTCACCCTTCATGTGCTATATAAGGAGTAAAGTCAGTGGATAAAATGAGGATCATCAGATACGAAAAAGACAACAAGAGACAAAAGTCATCAAGTCCTAGTTTTAGTGACTTCCTCCCTGTTGTAAACACAATCAATACAGCAACACAAGAGTAGGATTGTTATTCTCTCAAGAGAATACCTGAACTTGTATAAAATTCTTGTGTCCTTTTTTGTGTGGTTTTGCTCTAGGAGAGCCCCAGCATTCATTCATAAGATCGATACTAAACCATCGACAGTAATAAATTCCATGATATATCATGGAAAAATGAAAAAAAAAGAAGGAAAATGAAAAAAAAATAGATCTACACGACCGCCACTCTGCCTGCTCAGCTGCTACCGTCGAGACGACACCTCCGCCTAGCAGGTCGTCATCACTGGGTCGCCGTTTTTCGCCTTTCCGTGTTGCATCCGGCCAGATCTGGATAGCAAACGATGGGGGATCAGTTGAGGAGGTAGGGGGACGCGGGAGCCAGCCAAAGCTAAGGGAGAAGGGGCAGCATCGAGCAGAGACGACCGGTAGCAGCCATGGTAGAAGGGATGGCGTCGAGCGACGTCGGGTGGAGGTGGCATGTCAGGCGAAGGAAGCAGTAGGCGACGCCGTCGGGGGAGGCGGCACGTCAGGTGAAGGAGGCCAGAGGTCGTTGACACCGGTTGGAGGGGGCAGGCGCAAACCCTAGCGCGATGGGCAAGTCGGGTGGGCTGCGGGTGGGGAATGGCCTGAGGAGATCGGTGAATTTCTTTATTTGTACCTAGTATGGAGTGAGTAAATTCTTCCAACTTTAGTGGCAAAGTCCTATCTTCAACCCGCAAAAAACCAGCAGAGCTGCCCCCATGCGGCTTCAGGCTTTCGTCGGCTTCTCGCAGTTGTGTCCAGCTATGGGGTTTTCTATGAGTGGCTATCGAAAGCCAACTGTTCGGGATCTTTTGGCTTCTCAACGGAAAAGCCGAAGCCCCCAAACGGGCTTGTAAAGTAAGAAAGAAAGATGAAGGTTTGTTTGTGTTCATGGGTCACTACCATCACTTACCCGTCAGAGCCCAATGGCGTGAGGCGCAAGCACAACCTGTACAGCAGCAGGCTGTTGAAAACCTGGTCTTTCACAAGCGACCATGACTAATAATCCGGTCTTTCACAAGCGACCACGGCTAATAATCCGAGTTTTTTGGCCTACATGGCACTATTTGGAGCAACATTAGCAAAAATAGCGTCCCTGCAGCCGCAATTGAAAAAATGACACTCTTCACAGTTTGTAGGTGACACAGACGGTTCTCGTGCTACCACATCACCCTTATCTGTACCACTATGGGACGAAATCCCTTCGTTCTCACCACCATGGGACAAACCAGCCACGTGGCCCCTCGTCCGCACCACCATGGGATGGACAAGACGTGGGACGCCATGTGGCCTCTTGTCCGGACGAACAAGGCACGAGACGCCACGTGGCCTCTCGTCCGCACCCAGTGGGTGGGCCACGTGGCCTCTCGCGCCTTGTCCGTCCCATGGTGGTGCGAACGAGGGGCCACGTGGCGTCTCATGTCTTGTTCATCCTATGGTGGTACGAACAAGGGTGACGTGGCAGCACAAAAGTTATCTGTGCCACTCAGGAACGGTGGATCATACTATTTTTTCAATTACGATTACAAAGATGTCATCTTTGCTAATGTCGCTTTAAATAGTAACAGGGATCCCTAATAATCCACCGTGTGGCAGCAAGGTCGGCCCCGAATCGACGACCGCCCACCAGGCCAATGGACAACGCCACACTGGCCGTAAAGCCAGGAATCGGATGCACCGGCGCATCAGGCGGTCGCCCTCCGCGCCGGCCCACCACCATGTGGCGCTCCCTCGTGACAAAAAACCACGCCGCACACCGGCACACGAGGCACGAAACGACTCGCACGACTGAGTAGCGGTCACACGTTACGCTTACACCTCGAACCCCATCAGAGTCGGCTCCCAAACGAACGAACCAAACAACCTCGAGCCATTAACGCCCGCATCCCACAGCAACCGACTGACCGGCCGACGCCGACGCACCGCGCGCGGGAGCGGGAGCAGTGGAGTCCCCGCGCCCATGGGGGGCAGACTGGTCTCCATGCTCCGGTGGCCGCCGGATCTCGGCCTGCCCAGCCTGGCCGGCCTGCTGCCGTCGGCCCCCTCCTCGTCGACCTACGCGTTCCTCCGGGGGTGGCAACCGGAGCAACTCGGCGCGGCGCTGCGGCGGTGGCCCGAGCTCGTGCCCGACGTTCCCCTCTTCGTGGACGCCGTGCTCTGGGGCGTCGTCACCGCCGTCGAGTCCGTCGCGCTCGTCTCCATGACGTGCTGCTTCTTCCTCTTCTGCGGCTGCACGTTATGATCCGTTCGACGGATGATGCCATGCCACTAAGCTAGTAGTGGTACTAGTATCAGTATGCATGATTTGTTTGCGATTTCTTTGTTGTTATGCCGTGTTCATGCTAAACTAAACTGCTATGATGCCGCCATGGTCCATGGTAATTTGGTAACTAATTGGTAGCAGTAAATTATAGTGCTTTGTGATTGGATTTTCTTGTCGGTTGACGGTTGTGTATGGCGACGAGGTAGAATAGGATGGATTTGGGTGATGAAGTGCTTTGGGGATACACAGGAAATAAATTTTCTGGAGCTTCTTCCTCACCATTGTTCGATCGCGTGAAATATCACTTTAGTACATGTATGTGAGGGGATCAGACTTCTGTGGGCGAGAGGGCCTACAGAGGCCCCTCAGAAAATTTATTTTCGGATCCACATGTGAGAAATTACTGTGCCGAGAGTGTGTGGGAGGGGGGCGGGTTATCATGGGCCTCTGGTGGGTGTGGGCGCGTGGTGGGAAGTGGGAACGGGGGTGACTTTAATCGTGGGAAAATATCTTTGTTTCTCATCAGCCGGATCAATCGATTGCTATATAAAATTCTTATTTGGAGGCATTCCTCTCATGCGCCATCTGGAGCTGGAGTATTGTATTACTACCTGATGGGTGTTTGTAGAATTGCAGTAACTAGTACGAGTCACGTGCTGGTGTTCTTGTGCTGTCCTGGGACCTTGGCGCCTCATGGAGCTCAACTGTTGCCTGGCCAGATTCCATAATCCTTGTAGATTCCTAAAATTACTCCGCTTAAACTAGGCCAATCTTGTGATCAATGACTCAGATCAGAACCCAGAAAAAAAAAAGTCATCCCCTATATTTCCAGCGTCCTCAAACTGGCCGGTTAACTCCATGGCCTGCTCGGCGTGGCACACAGACACACTTGCAGTTGTAGACTTGCACTGTCACACTGTAGCATGCTTATCTCCTTTCTTCAGATTTTTTTATGATGTGATCCTCCCGCAAAAGGGGATCACTTTCTTGTCCTCATGGTTTGAAATTTACGATCAGTTGAAGCTGTTTGCAATGGTAATCCAGACTTCGGGCACCCGCATGGTTTCCACGAATAATCTCTATTCTCTACAGTGAAAAAACCGCGATTTCCGATAATCCCATCGGGTCCCTGCGCTTCCATCGAGCGATAGATCAAAGGCAGACCAGCGCCGCCCCCACGTGTAGCGGCAAAGAGCCAAACGGCTCTCCTCCATACAGGCCTTGTTCGCATCTGCTTTCGCTGCCAAAACCATCAGCGAAGCTACCAAGCGTAATGGTGCCCGGCAGTTGGCAGCCATGCTCGCGGCCAGAAACGCAGGAGCATCGGTCCCCGTCGCGGTGCCAGCATCAGCGTGTTAGGTTGTCCACGCGGTAGCCAGAGACACACGCACCGTCGCTCTCGGCTCACGTGTTGGCTCGGCTGGCTGGAACGCCGGATTTTCGTTTTCCCCATCCAGAGCCGAGAAGGGTGTTTGTTGCCTGCAAGTAAAACTTCACCGCACGGATTGACCCCGCCGTGTTCCGTGCCGTGCGCCACCACAAACCTCTTCAGGTCAGATAAGGATGAAAACACCGTCTTCCCGGCTATAGGTCTGTTGTCGGTACCGAGGAGCCGTCGCTAGCGAGTTGAGTCCCAACGATTACCTCTAGACAAACTCAAAATCGTAAGAACAATACAAAAACACAAGAACGGAATAGTAGATTACACACAGAGATATAGAGGACTTCTTGCTTCTCTTTATTCCTGCATCAATCAATCAATCGTTTACAATGAATAGCACACCCTATTTATAGGCTAAAGGCCCTTCTACGGTTTAAGATGGGAAACTCATACATGGACTAGTTCCTGTGTTTGCGGGTCATGTGCATGCATTTCAATTATCTTCTGAACTTCAATTATCTTCTGTACTTCAATTGTCTTCTACACTTCCTATGGCTTGCCACGTTATTTCCCGATATTTTTCATCAAGGGGTTGATTTCCTCCCCCTAATGACGGAAAACTAACCTCATCTAATATACTTTCAACAAATCAAGCAGTGTCTAAATCTCCAGTCATAGAGTCCAAATACCTGATTATGGATACTGTCACATAACCAACGTATATCCCCGACTTTCGGAGAAGGCCCATTAAAGTTCGTTGTGGTGATGGTATAGGTACATAAACCTTGCAATCAAATCTTCAAAAATGAGAAATTTTTGGTGCTAACCATTGCGCTAGTTGCATAGGTGAATGGATGTTGTATGCCGACGGTCTAAAATTGATGAGACTTGTTACGTGCAGGACTGCGTGTCCCCAACATGTAGTTGGTAAATTACAATTCTTCAAAGGTGGTCGGGCAATAAATTTAATCCTTTTAATTAATGTCTCTGCCAGTCCACTCTGGGTGTAGACATGCGGTACGGAATGCTCAACTTTAATTCTCATTGCTATACAATAATCATCAAATGCCTTTGAAGTAAATTTTCCGGCGTTGTCCATATTGGTGGACTTCACATAATGATCAGGGGAATTATTTCTAATTTTAATTATCTGTGATACTAGTTTTGCAAAAGCGTGGTTCTCGTAGACAATAAACATAAATACGACCATATCTAGGAAGCATCGATGTGCACCATAAAATACATAAAGGGGCCCATACAAGGGTTGTATAGGACCGCAAAAGTCTCTCTAGATACGGTCTAGGAATGCAGGGACATCATCCTTCGCTTTCAGAGCAGAAGGTCTAGTAATTAATTTCTCGGTGGCACATGCGGGGCACACAAAATCTTCCTAATGTGGAAAATTCTTTACATCTGTATTATGTCCCTATGAATTGTTAATTATATTTCTCATCATCCTAAGACCTAGACGACATAATCTATCATGTCAGAAATAGAAAAGTTCAGAGCTTCTAAATATGATTTTCAGGGCAATATAGGCTGCAGACGTCTTAATATTAGTGTAGTATAGCCCAGTTTCATATGAAAGAAGTCGTTCTGATACCCTTTTTCACTTTCTTCACGCTTTGCAATGAGCAGGTATTCCTTACCATACTCTTCTTCAGTCTCTGCGTGAAAAACCTTTAGCGTGAATATCCTTGAGAGTTCTAGTCGATTCTGAGTACAACAAGGCTTCTTCAATGACTAAAGTTGTGCCCATCGGAAGTATAATTGTGGCCCTTCCTGAGCCTATTATGCAAGCATCGCTGTCCGCAATTGTCATAAGACTACCAGCATTCTTATTGATCGACTGAAAATGTTTTGTTTCTCTCAAGTTAGTATTCGTTGTGCCACTATCGTGCTAAGCACACTTCCTCCATAGGGTGCCACACGCATTCTAATATAATGTACTTTATTAATATGCAGCAGAAAGCAAGCAAAACATAAATAAAATACTTCAGATATCAGAACATAACTTGCTACTATAAATACAGGAAAATAAGCCTTGCAGGACTCATCATAAGAATTTAATGCTTCACACCCCTAGAGCTTACAACCATTATTCAATAATTCAATGTTCTGCTTCAATTACAAACTACAAGTTACTATAAAAGATCCAACTGCAATGCGTGCACTAGATTGAATCAGCGAAGTATTCATAAACTTCTGCCTCGATCTGCTACATGGCGATCTTCTCCTCTTAGGCAACTACGGCTGTGGCCGTTGCGATGTCCAAAGGAGGGATGATGGGGGCTGCTACTAGGATGCCCACATCCATGAGTGCTAGGGCTGTTCACTTTTAAATCGAACCGAATAAACCAAACCGTACCGGTCAACTAGGTTTGACCGGTATTCGGTTCGGTTTTCAGAAAACTGGTTTTTTTAGAATTCGGATTTTTGGGTAAAAACTAGCTAAAAAACCGAGCAAACCGATCAAACCGTCTCGCCGCTTTCGCCATTTGGGCATTTGGGCACCGACTTCGTGGAGTCTTTGGTCTTTGGGTCGTTGGTCATCATCTCAGGCATGTTAAATGGGCCGTTGGCTCCAACAGGCAACAGCAAGTGCAGTTGGCGATGCTATGGCTTGCTGCATGTGAAATGTGATGTACTGATCGAGTGCCAAGTGGTGTTGTGGTATGGTGCATGTGCATGTGCATGTGCATGTGCATGTGCTGGTGCATGTGCATGTGCATGCGCTTCCACTCTTCCAAAGAATAAATGATACAACATGATAGTGCTACATCGTTGGTGCAATGCATCATTGTAAACTTCTTTGGAATGTGGCTACTCGTTCACAATTCGCGGCAACTTTGGTAAATGCGATATTTACCGATACCGTACCAAAATAAATTAGGATTTATCGATACCAAACCGTATATTCAAAAATATCGTATTTACCGAACTAACAACACCGTATATACCGTATTTATCGAACCGTATTTACCGAGAATATCGAATGAACACCCCTAATGAGTGCAACTAATGGATGTGGATCCTCCGTGCCTACAATGGTGAGGTGTGCTTCATGTTGTCATATGCCCTTGTTCTTAGACTAGAAAGCATCAATAATGTGCGACGCACGACCTTACCCTTCTTGCCCCTCTCCTTCGTGAGAGGCTTCATCACCTTGTAGCTGCTAGCATTGGCTTCATGACCAACATTGCTACTAGGTGGTTGTGAGATGTAGTTCTTCCTAAGAACATCACCGCGAGCTTCCGCAACTTGCATGGTGTCAATTAATGCGGCATACTCCTTGTAGTCGTCTTGACGATACTTGCGTGCGGATTACACCGCATTTGGGTGAAAGGTAGAAAGAGTTTTCTCAATCTTCTGCTCATCTGTGATTACATTATCATAGAGTTGAAGACTTGTACAAATTATGGCCATACCGGGTCAGTTCTTCGAACTCCTGGTTCGTCATGCCAGTCATTTCTATATTCATGCAACGAGTTCATAAGATTACTGCTGGTAAGTTACATAAAATAGTTGCAAAATTCTCATAATACTCTTCGAACTCATGGTTCGTGATCCCGTATTTTTCTATGCATTTTTCATGATTTACTAATATTTTCAATGATTAAAAGTAATATAAACAATCACAGATAATCAAGAATAGTAAATACAATAAATAAATTGCATAGAGATAATAACAACAAAGTTAAACATGCTTCAAATGCCAAAATTGATTCAAAAATTGAATTCACGAGGCCCTTTTCTGCTGGCAAATGAATTTTTGGTGAATTCTGCTATTTCTAGGGGTAAAAACGCGAAATTTTAGTTTAGAAAAACAAATCGCGTAATTTTCAGATTTTCGGAGGGCCTTTTGCAAATTTTGGATTCTTTTGCTTTTCCCAATTTTTTTCTTTCCACGAAACACCAGTCGAGCCTTGCCCTCTTTCCCGACCCAAAATCCGAGCCGACCTTCTTCGGCCCAAGTCGGCCCACCCTTAGCCAGCACAAAATGCTCACGGGGTAGGGTTTCCCCTACCCCGACTCCAAGCGATGGGCGTTTATCTGTGAGGAGGGTACAGGTCGAGCGAGTCTTGACAGTGGCATTGTCGCACAAGATGCACGGAACGATGCAGCAGCAAGAGCTGCAAGCAGAATGGAGGAGAGGCGGCGGCGGCTCCATGAGTGGCGGCTCGTGGCCGGCGCTCGGGCCAGGCCCATCTAAGATTGGCGCTGTCAGAGGCGGCGCTCCCCGTGCGGCGGTGGCGCTTCAAGTCTGGCGGCAGTGGAGGCTTCAAGCGATCAAGCCGGCCATGGTGGGCGGCGGCCGTGGAAACTTTTGCCGCCATGGCGGAGAGGCCGGCGGCCATGCGCGCGGCCAGGGCCTTCCCCTGTGTTTTTTTTTCTTGGCTTCCTTCGTTGTCGTGGTCGTGCGGCGCCTCTAGGCGGTGGAGGCTCCGGCTGCGGGCCGACGGCAGTGGGGAAACCCGTGCGGGGTGGTGCCGGCCGGTAGCGGCTCCACTCCAGGCCGTACGGGCATCGGCAAAAAAAATCGTTGTTGTTCATATGATGCAAAGTACTGTTCATCCGAAAAATACTATTCATACGATGCAATGTAGTGCAATCAACATCTGTTCTTTCATGCAACCACCGATCGGCTTGGCCGACGACTTCAAGTCGGCTCGCGGTAGGTTAGAACGGATTTGCAACTTCCAATCTACGATACAATCGACATCCAATCTTTCGTGCAATTTACCAATCAACTTGTACTGGTGACTTCAAGTCGGCTCGCGGTAGATTAGAGCTAATTTGCACCGTAGAAAACCAATCTATAAAGCGAATTTGCAGAATTGAAAGCGATCTAGAAAAATACGATTCAATTTACGAGTGTCGTTCTTCGACGGTTACCTTTCGATCCGAGGAGAGTCGATCGTGCTGATAATATATTGAGGAGCTGCCGCTGACGAGTCCAGTTCGAGCGATTACCTCGTAGACAAACTCATAATCGTAAGAACAATATAAGAACATAAGAACATAATAGTAGATTGAACACAGAGATATATGGAGTTTCTTACTTCTTTTTATTCCTTCATCAATCGATCAATCGTTTACAATGAATAGCACTACTAGAATTTAGAATGAAGAGTCTATACATAATTCGGCTTATAGATAAGCCTATAGTTTCCCAACAGTCAAGTCCAACTGAGCGTCAAGTCCGACATGCTTCAGATCGCTGTCGCATATTATTTAAAGTCTGGTTTACTCCCCTGAACTATCAGAAAAGTCTGGTTTACCCCTGAACTACAAAACCGGTTATTTAACCCCCTGAATTTGTCAAATCCAGTCAAATAACCCCCCGTAGCGGTTTGGAGCGGTGGTTTTACTGATGTGGCAGTGGTTTTGCTGACTGGGAGAGAGAGAGGCTGACTAGGAGAGAGAGAGACGTGAAAACCACCATCTTCTTCATTTGCTTTCTTTCTTCCCCAATCTCCTCTTATTCCCATGGTTCTCTCTCTCCCTCATGAACTCCCTCTCTCGATTTGCTTCCCTTCCTCCGGTGGCCGGCTCCTGCGCCGCCATCGCTGCTCACACTGCCCGCGCCATCGCCCACACTGCCCAACATTGCTCGGAGAACAATTGCAACTTACAACAATTCGAAGAGAAAAATCCCAATGAATCAAGAAGCAACCATCAAAGGAAACAATGCGTGCCCACCTCCGCCCGCCAAGGCCGACATTAGCCCATCACTAGCTCTTCTAGGCGTACACAAGAAGCGAAGCCATCGCCGCCTTCTGTTCGGCCTCTTGGCTGCGATCACCATGATCGCCGAGCCGCCGCCACGACGCGGAGGACGACGCCACCGACGCCGACGACGAGGAGCGCCGCCGCCCAACTACAAGGCTGCCGCCTCTTCCTCCGATTCTCCCCATTGTTTGCTGCTCTCGCTCGCCCCTCTCCCCACCTCCCAAGATAGCTCGCCAGACGCCGTCTCTCCGCCTTATCGAGTAGCTCCTTGTCCTTGGCCTCAACCGAATCGAGCTCTTCGCCGCCACAAACCAACTCAAGCGGAAGACGAACACACACAGTCGCGCGCGGCGGCGCCGCGAGCGCGCGGGGCGTCGGCAGGGTCGTCGCGTGGGAAAGAGCTGGCCAGGAGGTCCCAGAGACACAGGACGCGATCGCCGCCGCCGAGGTCGACCTTCGCCGCCATGAACTTCCAACTCAGCGGCGGACGTGGAGCACGCTTCGCTGCCGACGGAGACGTACTCTGCGGATTACCGCCGCAGACCACCGCACCATGCTTCTCGCGCTCAGATTCTGCAGTGACCGAACGCCGCCACCATCTCGGTGTTGTCCCCTCGCCGCCCACTCCGCCTTACACTGTCCTTCTCAAGAGCACGGCGCCGACCCACTGGTGGCCTCCCATTCCACTCTCGCTGCCCTCCCTACCGCCTCCGCCCTTCCCACCGCCCGCCTTTCCGATTTCTCCCATGGCGCCTCGGCGCTCCTCCTCCACCCCCAACATCCCCAACGATCACCACGATGGACAAGAAGAAATGAGGAGAAGAAAAAAAAGAAAAGAAAAGAAAAAGGGTAGAGGTGAACTGAAGAGAGATGGTGACGTAGATGTCCACATGGCCATATATGTGCCACAGAGATGGTGATGTGGATGTCCACGTGGCCATATATGTGCCACATTAGCAAAACCGCCACTTGAAACCGATCTAGGGGGTTAAATGACCGGATTTGACAAATTTGGAGGGTTAAATAACCGGTTTTGTAGTTCAGAGGGTAAACCAGACTTTTCTGATAGTTCAGGGGAGTAAACCGAACTTTTTCCTATTTACTTTGGAGACGAATCACGATTCGGAGAACGCACACGGAACCTTTGGAGAAGAATATCGTTTGATCTCGGCAGTATGTCTTTTCTCTCGACGGCGCTTTCGAAAGTTCAATGCAAGAGGAACGCTGCACAACGGCTGTCAGTCACGATGAGAAGATAGCAAAATTTATCTCTAATTTTCTTTCAAAACACGGCTGGTACGGTGTCCTTTTTTTAAATGGAAGGCTGGCACAATTACATAAGCCGCATTTTACATACCCCCAAAGGCGTTTTAATGAACACCAGAAATTTAGTGTGACGTACAAACTTCAGTGGCTAGGTGTTCACTCTGAAGTTTTTCACGTGCTATTCTTGCTGTCCTGGTCAAAAAATTGGGGAGATCATCGCGTCCCAGGATGGAAGCTCACTTGATCTTAAATCCGGATTTTAGATCAACCACCCTCTCAATATATCTGGCCAGATTCTCTGCCTCTCCCGTGTAAGAATGTGGTGTTAGCTCCATAAGCCTTGATTGCGCCGCTTCAGGTAGGTCTAGACCTTCAATGAATTGCCGTATGCTGTCCTTGGTGACAGCCTGGCCTCTAGTCAATTCCTTCAGCTTCTCATAAGGCTCGGGGACTCCATACCTTCGCATTACCTACAAAGATGAATAGAAACAGTTATATAAAAGAAAAGATGAATAACAATACAGGATATGCACATGATGTGGAAAAACAATAGTTGCTATGGCCTAGAGACCACTTGAGAATATCAATTTGTCTCTTTAACAAAATGAACACAGACCCTTGCTTGAACAAGTACCAAGCCTAATACAATATTAGGGCATCATCACACAATAAGTATCTAATCTATTCACTTGACAAACTAAAAGCATTACAGGAGCCATCCAAACTTCTTTACATATACCAGTCTAACAACTCCATGGAAGCATAGCATTGTGACAGCAACCAGAAATCAAAATGAAGGAACGAGAACAGAATAAAGAAGCATGTCTTACTGTCTGTATTGGCTCTGCAAGGACCTCCCATGTTTGCTCCAAGTCTTCAGCTAAACGGACCTCATTCACCTGTAACCACAGCCAATCCAGCACAAAAAATAATGAAATGGTCACAGTTAATCAAAAAGAGCCATACCAAGACATGTAAGGTCAATGGCTATTGACAAAGCATATTAAATACTAACATTCCCATGCAATGGTCCAAAATGCATGTGCAGTAAACAAAGGAAAACCCTGGTCCTAGTATATCACTTATCCAGAACTCATTTTTGGTGCAAATATTAAGTAGTGAAGTAACAGTTGGGTGAACGCCTAGCAGCCTCCATTAATGTATGGTTTTTCTGTCAGTCCAAAAACAAAAGGCAAAGCAGGTTTTGAGATGGGTCTGTATGCTTGAGCATAGAGCATTCTGCAGCACAGCATAGACAGAAAGATTTCGAATATCAACACATGATACTATATCAAATTCAAGTACCTGCAAAATTGCAGTGCAGTACTTAGATATAGTCAACTTACAACTATCCATACAAGAACAACATTGAAGGCACAACCAAATCAAACATGAGGAGCTAAAAGGACAAAGTTCCAGGCCACCTACCTGGACCTTCTTGATTCCCCGCATTGTGGCTTTGTAAGACAAGAGTGAATGTCCTAATCCAACACCCAAGTTTCTCAAAACAGTTGAATCTGTGAGATCACGCTGTCAATGATGTAACATGGTGGTTTATTAGTAGAGATATAAATGGGATATAACACATAAAGGTTAAGTGATGGGCTTGCATAGGTGTCAGCACTCAGCAATACAAGTACCAGATTTTTTTTCAGTCACTGCAGACTGGAAAAGTGGAAATTGAAGGGTAAAAGTGGCATCATTACCTGCATCCGTGATATTGGTAGTTTCATGCTTAAAGAAGATAAGATACCATTCCCCACAGTGAAATTACCATCACTATTTTCAAAATCGATGGGATTGATTTTATGAGGCATGGTGGAAGATCCAACTTCACCAGCCTTTGGTATCTGAAACAAATTGGGGGAAATGAAGTTAAAATGGGATTCAGAAGGCAACAACATTACTTTTTTTCCTTGCAGCAATGAATCCTTTGGTGAATTGTGACAGTGTACTCTTTATGACTTTACCTGCTTGAAGTAGCCTAATGATATATAGTGCCACATGTCTCTGTCAAAATCAGTCAATATATTGTTGAACTGGATGAATAAATTAAAAAGCTTTGATATATAGTCATGAGGCTCAATCTGTAAAAAGGACAATACTGCATCAGACCAAGCAATGATGATAGTTATCATCACCCTAGAATTTAAGAAACATAATTAGCTAAATAGAAAGGTAAGTAGTGTGGAAAGCCTGTTATATAGGCTCATGGCGCAAGAATATTCTGAGGCATGTCACATCTACAACGAAAAACATCATTCAAGACTATAAAAAACAGAAGAAACAACAGAATCTCAAATATTATAAATCACCTGAGTAACATAAGAATTAAACTCCAAACCCAAAGATCTGACAAACTCTTCTGCCACCTTAGGCCAGTCAATTTCCGGATATGCAACCAAGTTAGCATTGTAATTTCCAACAGCACCAGCAAATTTTCCGAGTATCTTGACCTCAGAAAAACTCTTTCCTATATCAGATAATCTGACTGCAAAATTTGCCATCTCTTTTCCCAGAGTTGTTGGTGATGCTGGCTACAAGCAGGGAAGTGAAAATTGAAGTTAATATTCTAAGCATATCAACACTGAACAGCTAAATCATGCTTGACAAGCGCATGTCATCAAAATACAAGCAATCATGCCCACCAAGAGTGTTGGATACTACTTTGCGCTGCTACATATGGACTACTGTGCTAAACTCTCAAAGTGTAGCGATACTGAAGAATGGCTTTAACCTTTATGGTTTCTGCAGGCATGGTTTTGTCTATATAATATGATCAGAAAAATGAATAGAATAGCTTCGAAGTAGGATAATGTTTTTTTCCCAGATTAGTTAAAGAAGCAAAGCTTATCTGACCAGAACAACTATGTAACGGTAGAATCTTTCCTATTTCCTATTTTATGTTGTAAAATAATGCTAAACTTGCCGTGTCACTCCATCCCTGACAACTTAGGAGTAGCAGATGGAATTAAGAAGTCATAGTTCCATTCTGTGTGTACAGGAGTTATCATTATTCATTCTCTTATTACAGCGATGCTAAGCAAACATATCATATACCAAAGCTCAAATAAGTCTTTCTCAGCACTGCACTATGTTATCTAAAAGGGCAGTTGAGGGTTGCATGTAGTAAAGTTCTACTGCAAAATCAAGGTAGAATAGAATCAAAGCAAACTGTAGATCAGTATATACTAAGACACAATAATTCAGACACTCATTTCAAAACAAAAAGTACAAGCATAGATTACTGAAGATACTGAGAAGTCAGAAGGTGGCTTCTGTACCTGCCCATGAGTTCGAGACAGCATGGGGATGTGTGCATTTTGTGTTGCCAAGGAACATAGTGCCTTGCATATGTCAATCATGACAGGGAACATAACTGTATTCACCGCCTCTTTTAGAGCCAATGCATGTGACAAGTTGTTAATATCTTCAGAAGTACATCCAAAATGGAAGAATTCCAACACCTGGGGGAAAAGTTAAAAAAGACAGTTCACTTCACGGCTATCCACAAATAAACACACACATCAAGGTATTAAGGTATTTCTTCCAAACTAAAGGTCAGCATACCTTTGCAACCTCTGGATTTGAGCTACATTTCTGCTTCAAAAAGTACTCGACAGCTTTCACGTCATGGTTGGTTATTTTCTCAATTTTTTTCACTCCTACTGCATCATCAATGCTAAAATCCTGGATAATCGCATCCAGGAAGAGCTGGGCCTCCTCACTGAACGGTGGCACCTCGGTAATCTCAGGAATTTGTGAAAGTTTCAGCAGCCATTTGACCTGCAGAACCAAACGCCACTTCAGATAAGTAACAATTACCATAGCATTAGCAAATCAACCCACTTTCCTGTCGTACACACCACACAGTAATCAAGATTATGCACGACCATGATACATATAGTACATGCGCAGAGCGGAAGCTATCCAAAAAGAGATACCTCAACGAGGACGCGGTATCTGATAAGGCCGAACTCGCTGAAGAAGGGTTTCAGGTCCATGACGAAGCGCATGTAGCGCCCGTCCAGCGGCGAAAGCGCCATCAAGCAGAACGTGTCTAAGTCCGTCGCGTTCTTCAGCTCCTCCAGCGACCTCGCCGCCCAATCCAGGGGAGCACCCATCTAATCATCACACCCACAAGACACATCTCATTAAGCAATCTTCACTATTTAAACTGGAGTTGCGAGTACTACGGGAAGGTATTCCTCGTCACCTCGACGGAAGCTCCGTACGCGGCGGATGCAGAGCAGCGGAAGCGCCGCGCCGGGGGCGCGGGGGAGCGGGGGCGGACGGCGGCTCTCGGGGAGGCGTCCCCGCAGGGGGAGGCTGCCGCAGCGGCGAGGGAGGCGGCGGTGGCCGGGGGCTTGATCGACGGCGGCGCCGACATGCTTGGAGAGGCGCGGCGGGTGTCGGGGGATTAAACCCTAGGACTGGGGAAGCGGGAAGGATGCGGCAGCTGGCTGGCTGACTGCGGGTGGGCCGTGCCGTGCGGCGTGCGGGAGGGGAAGGAAAGAAGGGCATAGAATAATGGACTAGATAGCAAAGCAGCTGAAAGGGTTAGAAGGGGTATAAGGAAGGAAATCCTGGGCAGGGTTAACCGAAATGACCGAAATTGGCGAAATTTCGAATATATCGTTTTCAATTCGTCCAAAATACCAAAATCAGGATTTAAAATTTGACCAAAATTGTCAAAATTTGCCCAAAGCTGCTGCTGCCGCCTGGTGCTCCCACTCCGCCTGTCCCACGCTGTCGCTGCATTGCTGGTCTTCTCATGACCGCCGCTCGCTGATCTCCCGCACCGCCACCGCCTGGTGCTCCCACTCCTGCGTCTCGCCGCCATCGCCGCTGGTGCTCCGTGCTGCCGCCTTGCAGGTGGTCCTCCATGTACTTCAGTGCTCCATATTGCTTTGCCATGCATGCTTTGGTGCTCCGCGTGAGTAGTCCCCGAGCTGCAAAAGGGGAAGTGGATTTTGGTAGCTAGGAGCCTAGGGCAAACCGAAGTAGGGGAGTCACGGGATGGCAAAGGGCGATGGTGGGCCTTTTGGGCCGGTGGGGACTGGGGAAAGCAGCAGCCGGCGTCGGAAATTCAATGAGCGCGAATTTTTTTGACCGAATGCCCAAAATTTCGGTTGTGAGCGAAATGTCCGAAATTTTGACGAAATTTGGAACCCTAATCCTGGGTGAGGCCTTCCACAGGGCGCTCGATCAAGGGTGAAGTGAACGGGTGGATGAAGGAGTCTCTTTCCCACCATATTTATTTCCGGGGTATAAGGGGAGGGGATTTGGGGGTATTTTAGAAGGGTGGCTGTAACGGGCTCACGACTGATTTGGGTTTCATGGGTTGGGTGGTGCGAGATTCCGAATGGGCAACTCTAGGGCCGTTTTTTTTTTCCGAGGCACATATTCCGTATCTATCACATGTTTAAACCGTCGTATTTTGAATATCGTATTGTAAGCAAATATATTGAAATTTGTTATAGGAGATTATGGATATTGGTTTTTATCTCCATCTGAGATTAATCCATGTAGCTAATAAATTTAAGAAAAAATTCCATTTGAACCTTTTTCTGAAGGTCTAGAAATCAACCTTAAACTATAAAGCCAGACATCCAGCAACCCTCAACTATTAATACCATGCAAATTACCCACTTAAGTCATTCCACCTCGGTTTTCATCCGACGTGGCACCGGTTTTTGACACGTGAGCTGGTTTTAGAATGACGTGGTGACCAGACAGCAAAATCAACCAATAAAACAAAAAAAAGTGATGGGAACCACATGTCATGTTGTAGTCTTTCTTCCATCTCTCCTCTATCTCCTCCCTCTCTCTCATGTCTCTGCTCTGACAAGTATTCAGCAAGAACCCTAGTAGGGTTGTTGTTCTGGTTACAGACCAAACAATAAAAAGGTGGAATGCCTCAAGGTCACTACCCGCTGCAAAGGGGGTAGGGATCTCGAGGACCTTGGAGTGCGGGGAACAGTTCGGGAAGAATGGATGATAATCTTTGTGTTCAATTTTTCCAAGAAGGGAAGTCCCTCTACTTCATACACAAGAGGGACTATTTATAGTCTTACAAACTAGGAGGTGGGAGATTACAACAGTGCCTCTATAAAGGCACTACAGTTATAGGAGCCTCATGGTCTTTTCCTTCTTCATAGTTAGCTTTGGTGTACGGTGGACTCCTGTGAGCGGTGTCCACCACATCATCCTTCTCAGTCCATAGCAGGCCTTCCAAGCATGTCGGTCATTCGTGCTCCGGGCTTGGAGGTGACCCCGACTCCTCGTGAGGATGAGATCGTGGTCTTTTTTTGTGTTTTTTTATACGAGCCTTTGCATCCTTTCGGTGTCTCTCGTGGTAGAGGTGCTGGGGATATATTAGGCGGAGCTCAGCCAGCTAATGCCCAACTCCATTGCCCGCTTGAGCATCTTTGAGTAGGCGAAGCAGTCTTTTGGTGCGAGGGGAGCAGGAGACTTCGCCTATCTGCACAATGCTTGTCATCAATCGAAGAAGAGGAAGGGCATCGACGTCGTGCTAGACTTTGGGAGTGTCAACATCCAAGTGAAACCTTCGTGGTAGCAATATATGTCGGTGCCTACCTTGAAGAACCGATGGGAGATCGACTGGGTGAAGAAGTGGTTCTATTACACCACTCCCGATTCAAAGGGGCTCCATTCGTCAGGCGATGTCATCGACGTCATCCCCTCACTCGAGATATGGTTGACCGGGGTAGAGAGGATGTGACTTTCGCTACTAAGGGGCTAACGGGGCGCAAGAGCATGCAACACTTGGCGAAGGAGTTCTGCATGATGCGCATTTGTCCACTGGCGACGGGATAGGGCCTAGAGCTGGACGAGCCTACTGATGGGCTTTGGCCAATGAAGGTAGGGTTTTTAGGTGAGGCATCTATCATTTGTGATGGGGGCTTGTTAGGGATGTTTTTACTTGCGATTTTTTTGATGGCGCAATTTTGTCGATAGCTGACGCTTCGCAGATGGCAAAAGACTTCTTGGGGCCTTACAGCGTGGATGAGCATTGTCGGGAACCAAAAATGCAATTCCGGACCTTCTGTGTATAATGCACTAATCTAGGATCACACTAGTGCACATATTGTCAATACATGTGAATATAGATCCACACAAGACGAATAATAGCATAAACGAGTAATTTGAATAAGAAAGAACCATTTTGACCTTATGGTCGAGTTTATAT
Organism: Phyllostachys edulis; assembly: GCA_036346405.1. Lineage (NCBI taxonomy): Eukaryota > Viridiplantae > Streptophyta > Magnoliopsida > Poales > Poaceae > Phyllostachys > Phyllostachys edulis. The sequence goes on along the minus strand of CM070549.1, from coordinate 57,067,113 downwards.
TTATTAAGCCTCGCAGGGCTGGCAATAATGAAATAAGCAACATCAAAATAAAATAACTTCAACGGAAACCCATCGATTCACCACAGGCAACCGACTAGGATTAAGACCTAGCGATCAGCACCTTCGTAGAACTCCTCCTCAAAAGCAAGCGAAGACTCCTCCACTTTTGTTGATTGATTATAGTAAGCATGAGTACACAACCGTACTCGCAAGTCATACCACAGAATGCAATGTGTATATGATGGCTTATGTGGTTCTTTTGCAGAAATGAAATATTTGCAATTGAGTATGAATAATAGATGAAAACATAATTCAAAACAAGTGGACAATAATAATTTATCAATTGTTTTCACAAAGAACACAAAATCTAATCAAATTATTCACACAGCCATATGACTTAGATCACACAACTCCCTTCCCAAATGTTTTATGAAAATTTACCCCTCGTGTGAAATCCCTGAGCATGTCCATGATCGTGGATGCGGCTATTCGAATATATTTGTTTAACACTCTGCAAAGGTTGTACACTTTACCCATACGATATAACCGGTGTTGCAAGCACTAATCATAACAAAAATATTTCAGAAACTTCATCTCAACATTGACACTCCCGATGTGTTTTACTGCTGGTACCAATGCCCACGGAGGAAATTGGTCCGACGCACACCATTGGACAGGGAAGCGGCGAACCGTCCAGCGATGTGAGTCGCCACGGAGACAGAAACACACCTCCACCCTAACACAGAGCCCAACCTACCTCCTAAGTAATCAATGTCAAGACTTTATAACTTACTAAGTTAGACCCGTCCTATACCAGGCATGTGGTCGTACAGTTGTGGCTCAGTTCAATGGCACATAAAATTAAGTCCCTAATTAACCAAGGCAAGACTTCCAATTTCTAACTAAGTAACCAATATTCAAATCCCACGCACTGAGCTCCACCATATCACAGAGTTTCCACCACTTGCCTTAGTCTAAATCTTTTCCCACTCTGTTGGTTAAGTGCAACATATGCCATCAACGAGTAATAGCACACAGCACACACAGTTTTATTACAAAGTTCTATAATCACTTAGTCAGATTCATATTTGCAACTTACATAAAATGATAACTCGTGGCATGGCTATCTAACCAACTGACGTTGGTGCTACGATATTTGCCAAAAAAATAATGAACCATTCTAGGGTGACAAAGATTATGATATAACAATAGACAAGGTGAATATAAACAAATTGGATTAATAACTAAACCCAAAAGCATTTAAATAAACACTTAAAGTAAAATGCATTATTTTGAATCAAAGTAATTTTGAAAAGTGGGTTCAATATGATTAAAGGTACAACTTGGCTTAAAATAGATCCTGGTGCTGATCTTGGTGCATTCCTTCTTCTTCAAAATTCCCCGAAGTATCAACGTCTACTCGCAAATGAAACAAAATAAATAAATAACAGAGATAAAACAAACTCCAAAGATTAAATAAAAATCGTAGATAAATAGATCTTGCATTTAGATGAATTTAGAAATTTGAATGGACTCAGTCGTGGTTCGGATGAAGAAGATATGACCTTTGGAAGATTAAACTCTAAAGAAATACCTAAATTGGAATTTGCTGGAATCACAGGAAAAATCAGATTATGACGTCAACTGACATCAGCCCTAGGATTTTCCAAATTAAAATAAATCCAGGAAAAAGGTTGAGAGGCTGATAGTGGGACCCGTAGTCCATAGATCGGGTCCACGGAGATGGGTTCAAGGTCTACGAATGTATGACTCTACGAAATAGTGCTCTGACCGGTGGGGTCCATAGGTCAGTGGTTGGGTTTTTGGTGGACTAGATCTATTAAGGTTTGACTCTGGGTTTAGGGTTGGCGTGCCACGCAAGTGCTGACTGTGCGTACACGTGGGCTGACACGCACACATACCCGCTGATGTGGCGGCCTATGTGGGCTGCCACGAGGGCTTGACGGTGGCAAGGCTCGGGTTCATATGGTCTCTGGCGAACGACGGGGTTTAGCTGGCGATGAGTGGTACCAGCACGTAGAGAAGGCTAATGCGAACTCGTTGGTGCACTTACGGGTGCTTAAGGACAACGGTGATGACCGGCGGTGAGGTTTAGGCGGATAAGGAGGTTCGGCATTGTCGGATTTCTGCTCTGGCGACGCTCCAGGAACACGAAGAGGTCCTTGAGGTATCCCACGCGATGGTGATCATGATAACGCAGACCACGATGGTAGGGCTTCAACGGTGGCAGCGGGATTTGAGATTGAAGAGCTCCAGTTGAAGAACCCTAAAAGCTAGATTGCGGCGGCGCTATGGCTTCAAGAGGATAGGGATGTGGGGGTTCTGGATGAGGAGACGATGGCGAACCTAGGGGGCCTTTTATAGGGTCAGGGCGAGGCTGAGGTGGTGTATCAGCGGCGAAGTTTGTTTCGGTCACGAGATAAGATTCCGAGTTTGAAGGGGATACAGAATCCTATTTGGGGAGATATGGATGTGAGAGGATTCGGGGGATCAAATTACACGGTTTAGATAAGATTTTATGGTTAGAATCTCCATTATCGGACGAAGCTCTAATGGCGGACGTGAGCGGAGCTACGCGAGGACGAAGTGGAGGTAGGAGACGACGTGACGAGGACGAAGGTGGTGGGGCCCATGCGTCAGTGGCGAGCAGCATACATGACAGTTTACCTAAGCTCATAAGAGGCAGCTACGCTGGCCATGCCATGAAAAGGAGATCGGGTCAAGAGATTCAAATTTAGTTGGACTTTGAGACTTTAAATTGATTTTCCTTTTTAGAAAATACAGAAAATGCATATGGCAATTAGAAAATAGCAAATGAACTCAAAAAAATTCTAGAAAATATATCCAAGCACATAGAACCCAAATAAAATAGTTTTGACAAATGTTGATGTTGACATTAATCATATTAAATAGTTTTGATACTGAAAGTCCATGTTTAAGCTTTAATTAAAATTCAAATAAAACTCAAGGGTCAATTTTTCAACTACTAACTAATCAAAATATTTTTTAAAAGCTCGAAAAATTGTGATGTTAGAAGCACGACAAGTGGGAAAATGTCGTGCGTGGTCCTTGCATAAACTGGAAGACATTTTGGACCTACCGCTGTAGGCGATTTCTCCGGACGCACCAGCTTCGCCCCACGTTGCAGGTGTCCCCTCTTCGTTGGAGTTGGTTCATCTATGATGTAGACCCTGGTGCGAGTGAGCCATGTGAGATGACTTGCTACGACACCGAGTGGTTCTATTCGCTTCTAGGTGTGCACCAAGGCATGGAGGCCATGCACAACAACTTGTTAGGACACCAAGCGGTCTTATTCACTTCGAGTTGTGCACCGTGGTGCGGGGGCCATGTGTGGTGACTTGTTTGGGACACCGAGCGGTCTTATTCACTTTGAGATGTGCACCGTGGCACGGGGGCCATGCGCGATGACTTGTTTGGGACATCGAACGATTTTATTCGCTTTAAGGTGTGCACCGGGGCGTGGTGGCCATGCGCAGTGACTTGTTTGGGACACTGAGTGGTTTTATCCACTTAGAGGTGTGCACTGAGATGCGAGGCCATGTGTGATGACTTGTTTGGGGCACTAAGCGGTTCGAGGTGTGCATCGGGGCACGGGGGCCATGTGCGGTGACTTGTTTAGGACACCGAGCGGTTTTATTATTTTCGAGGTGTGCACCGAGGTATGAGGGCACGCGGGTGACTTGTTTAGGACACCGAGCAGTCTTATGCTCCATCCCTTGTTGCCTTTTGGAATTGTTGGGTGCCATAAAAAGGGTCGTGTTTACATTGGGGGCACACCTTGGCTATTGGGCCGGTCGCAACCAATTTTACATTACTCGCGCATGCACGGTTGTGGCATGGTCCAAAGAAAAAGTAGCAGAGCCCCTAGTGTCCCTACGAGTAATACTTGCGGTTGTGGATGCTCTTGGCGTTCCACGTATGTCCAATCAGTTTGTCGTTGACTGTTTGCAGGTGGTATGACCCTACTCTGGTCATTTAGGAGACAACGTATGACCCTTCCCATTTGACTCTAGATTGATGACTGAGGTTGGGTTTGTGGTGCGCTTGCGAACCATGTCTCTCTGGGACAAGGGATGCAACTTTACCTTCTTGTTGTATGAGGCGGTGACCCCCTCAGCGTATTGCATCATGATGTGCAGAGCTTGGAGTCAGTTTTCTTCTAGGAGGCCCACATATACTTCACGGTCTCAGGGCGCTTCACTACATATGACATGCATGGAGCATGCTTGCAATTCTCCTAGTGACATAGCCTCGTCGACGAAGAGAAATTTGAATGACGAGAACCCTGTGAGCCTTGTTGGCGAAGTTCTAATCATGCAGAGTGCCTTGATGAGTTCTTCTGGCCATAACCCCTTTGGCATTCCCAATTGACATTTAATGAGTCCTTCGAGGAGGACCCCGTTAGCCCATTCGATTGCTCCGTTTGCCTCGGGGTAGCCCACCGATGAGAAGCATATTTTGACCCCATAGTCTGACAGAAGCTTTTGAATTTTGCCAAGTCAAACTGGCTGCCATTGTCCATGATGATTTCTCGCGGGACTCCGTATCGGCAGATGATTTTATTTCACATAAACTTCGGTGCTACTGCAGTGGTGATCTTCGCCATAGGCTTCACTACTACTCACCTTGCGAAGTAGTCGATGGCAACTATGGCGAAGCGGAGGTCGCCCCTAGCGTGGGGAGCAGGCCGATGATGTCAATTCCCCACCTTGCGAAGAGACATATGGGTGGTATTGGCTGTAACGGTGTTGATGGGGTTTGATTTCCCGTATGACACTTTCTTTGAGTGACTTCGCGATGTCGGCTTTTGTAACTTCTTGTCTATCTATGGACATGAGCCATAACTTTTGCTTCTTCGGCTTCATATTTCTCATGACTACGAGCTTGTGCTCTATCGTTTTGTGGACCACCCCCGGTATGTGAAGGGATACAACCATACAAGTAGGCTACACTAGCTGGCAATTTAAAAATTCTACTACATAAACCAGGAGGCCATGTAAGCAAGAGATCATAGATCATTACCACTAGACGCATAGTGCAGTAGAAGAAGAGTTGGAGTAGCCTGATCCAACATCGAGCTCATCGATGTAGTGGTCGTAGTCAATCATCCAATGTCCTTGGTAGCAATCGTCTCCTCTAGCAACCTATCACGTTCCTTGCTTAGGTCATGGGTCGTCCTCGATCAGCACAGTAGCAACCGCAACAGCGCCTCTACGGTATCCACATGACTAGGGGTGAAACGTCGTATGTCGGTGTGCTAGCATCAACACACACGGTGGGGCCTTCGAAAAGATGGCATCTAGGGTTTCGGTGGAGCAACTCTTACATGCCAATAGCCCCATGCATCTCCTTGTAAAGGGCCCATAATAGATCCTATTTGAACTCATTTGTTTCAACCCGTTAAGTGTGTGACCCTGTAAGTTCATGTGTAATTGGTTGCCACTCGGAAACTCCTTTCTAACCACGAGTCGTTAGCGGGTCCTAACAGGACATAACGATTCCCGAACATACATAAATATTGTATCGGACGAACCATATTGTGGATATCATGGGGATATGCTCACGATCTTATTGTGATGGTACAATTGGCAATAGCTTCTTTGGTTTGTCGAAACGATCGTTTTCGGTTTTGTTGAAATCTGTTTTTGACAAGTGTCGATAATCAGAGTCGGTAATGCGCGCGTGTATCTGGCTGATGCGATCTAGTACCGGGTTGTGTTTACAGTAGTATCATTGGCGGTATTACCGCAAGCAAAGCGGTATGGTTTTTCCGAGCGGATGTAATTTGTGTTTTGATTTTCGATGAGCGGTAGTACCGTGCTTTGGTTGCTTTGGTAGTACCGATGATTTTAAAAACGACAGCGTGAGCGGTATGGTTTTTCCGAACAAGTGTTTTGGGAAGTTTTGGATTTCATTGAGGGATGATGCGATCAAGAGTTATGGGTCTTGATACTATCATGATCTTGAGGGTAGTACCGCCATAACATGGCGGTAGTACCGATTTGGTTTCGAGTTTCGCTTAACTTGGAGAATTGTTTTTGGGTTATGTCATTTCCATGTTTGTTAATGCATATATGTTGCATATTGCATGTTTTGAGCTAACGTGGGTCAAGTTGTGAAGAACTTGTTCCGGAGAGCGATTTCTTGGTCTATTCTTTGCAGGTGGCTTGCGTGTCAACGACGGTCAATCGGCGAGGAGGATCGGGACTAAGCTAGGAGAGCCGAGGTCCGTAAGCGATCATGGATGCCGGGTGAGGTCAGTGACTCAAGCATGGCATGAATGGACGAGGTGGATCGAACCGCGATTCGATGTTGGTTGGATCAAGCGGCGCATGGGTCGGTGCAAGTGCCTTGGAGGTTCGATGGGATTGGACGGAGAGACTTGCCGACATGATGAGAGCCGTTGATCAACCTACACGTATGAGCAAAGCGATTGCTTCGACAGATTGGACTCGGTCCATGGAGAAGGATCGAGAAGGGTATTTTGGTAACTTCATCAAATACCACCTTAGTGACCTAATACCAACCCACGGCGCAAGGCGGTGCGCCAAGAAGTGGATTAGGTCAAGAAAAGTGAAGACGGCGCTTTAAAATACGTGCGTATGTGTTCCGTTTGTTATTGGGCCTAACGGAGCCCATTAGGGTTAAGTCTTCTAGAAGCTCTAGGCCTCATATAAATAGAGAGGGTCTTTGTTCACAGAAATTAAGCACTTCATTTGCAAACCCTAGTTTGGTTTTTAGGGTTTAGGGAAGAAAAGAGAGGCATAGGCTCTAGATAGATGGATTGATGTGTATGCTCTTGGATGGAGCTCTTGTCCTCCTTGAGGGAGTGGTCAGAACCAAAGAACATCATGAATCAATCTATGGATGTTCTTCCAAAGATGAGCTCCCTCTTGTGTTCTTCCTTCTCTTTTGATGATTTTGGGTGCTTCCTTGATCCATTGGTTTTTGGTTGTTCTTGTGCACTCTTACTCCTTGCTGTGACATGTGGGAATGTATCTAAGGTCACCTATATCATCAATCTCCCACGAGCAAGAGTTGGATCAAGTTTTTCGTTTTGCTCGGTTCTTTGCCCTTCTTAGGTAAAACTGAAAAAGATCGAAACTTTGACGAGATCTGGACGATCGCCACTTGGAATAGGTTCCTAATACCCATAGGAAGGTGTGTTCCAAATTTGGTGGAGTTTGGCCTTACGGTTTAAAAGTTACGTCGATTTTCGATTTTGTTTTCAGTTATTTACATTCATCGTCGGGACAATCGGTAGTACCGCACTTTTGCTCGAGGTAGTACTGCACAAGACATTTACTCATGTAGTACCAAGCACTTACAACTATGATGGTAGTACCTTTGTCCCCGATTTTTCGAGATTTCTTGAGGAGTTTGTTGCTATGCTTTGAGGGTTTAGGAGTGGATTCATTCAAGTCTTCCAATGTGCTTAAGCATTCATCTTCATAGCTCTCATAGCTATTGGAGTGATTTACGATTTGCGAGTTGAATCCATTATCTTGAAAAAAAAAAGATTTGGTGCTCCTATTCACCCCCCCTCTAGTCGCCTTTCCGGTCCTACACATATGCAATATGATATGTGATCAGGTCCTTACCACTTATGACCAGCTCATATCCCTATACGACCAGTTCCTATTTAGTCATGACCAGTTCATAACTCCTTACGACCAGTTCATTGACCAGTTAGTGATTATGTTCGACTAGTCTGTATCTCTACACGACTAGTTCGTATCTGGCCGGACTGAACAACCAGCTTGCGTATTCCCCCCTTGCCTCACGATATCTGGTTGAACTCCATGTGAGATATTTTGTCATCCATGGGCTGTTTAATACTTTCTCGATCAAGTGACGGATAACTTCTTATGGTCGACTCTTCGACCACTAATGGCACGACCATATCCTTTCTTTATCTAACCACATCTAGGAGCCCAAAGATATCTCTCCTGTTTTGTTAGGAGGGGCAAATCACATATCCGACCGGTCACATCCCTCCACATATTTCATAGCATACCCGAAAGTTACCTTTACAACTACCCAGTTACGGAGTGACATTTCGCAACCCCTAAGTGTACTATTACACATGTAGAAAACCATATTGATCTCAGGTCTAAGGATCATACATCATCATTGCTTGAGACCAACCGATGACACATAAAATCATAACAATCTCAATAGTGTCCCAATCTGACAACATGTTCTCTAACATGTGTTCACATTATTGATTCGATATCCACATATCCATGACCGGTGAAACATGCTCATCAATCAATACATGTGCTGGTCGATAAATCACTAGTGTTTCAACCAGTGACATCCATCCAAAGATACATTTAGAATGACATCATATAAGTTAAAGAGCTTCACCAATAGGTCGCATACTTGCTAATCTTTATAAATGATAATTCATCCAAGGAACATAATAACATTTATTCTATAACTCATAAACGTAGATATGATACAATTATCTCTATGATTGTCTCTAGGACATATCACCAACAATATGTCGTCTGGTCCCCAGGCAAACATGTCTTCGTTCTTGCGAAGCATGCCCACTATCGCGGTCTCTACTTCTGGTGTGAGGTCAGTACTGATGGTGACTATCTTGGTTAGGGCCCCCTCGAACAATGGGACATGCTTCAGGTTTCCCTCTGGTTTTGCCTTAAGGACCCACTTTGCCACAGCTGGTTCCGCTGGCTTCGTTAGGTTTTGTTGTACCGTGTGGATGTGCCGCACCTGTTCCATGGCCTCTGGCTATGTTTGGCGGGCTAGGTCTTGGTCACACCAGACTGTGATGACGCCTCTCGGGCCAGGTAGCTTCATGCAGAGATAGTTGTGGTGCGCCACAACACCGAACACATTGAGGGTGGCACGGCCTAGGATGGCCTTGTATTAATAAGGTATGTACTCAATGGCGTTGAACGTGATGCTTTACGTTCGAGCCGAGGGCCCCTCGCCGAACGTGACCAACATGTCTACTTGGCTAAGGGTGACCACTGGCTTGCCCCCGAAGCCTATGAGGGAAATGCCCAGGGGTGATAGCTTACTTCGGGGGGTCATCATTTTGTCGAAGGCTTCAACGAAGAGTACGTCAGCAGAGCTTCCCCCCGTCTATTAGGACGCACTTTACTTTAAAGTTCGTGATGGATGCCGAAATGACGAGAGGGTGTGTAAAGAATAGCCCCTTTGCGTCTTCTGAGCCAAAGGTGATGGGCACCTCGGAGTATTTTGGGGGTATGTTGGCAAGGTAAGACGTGATGTGATGAATTTGGCGGACATAGGTGCGACGTTGCCTCTTGGATCCTAGTTCCAAGGAGGAACCCCCGATTATGGTGTTGATGACCCTTCGGGCACGATCCCCCTCTAGATCTTCGATGCACAGATGTTGATGTGCTGGGGTCGTGGATTATCGCGCCGCCTGTCTTCTTGTGGGTCCCGAACTGGCCCTTTGTGTATGTTGCCCCTCATGGGCCTGATGGTACAACATTCTTTGGTGGGGTGGGGCCCTTCGCCACGTAGGTCGCACCATTTGTGCGGGTGCATTATGGTGCGCTTCTTGTCTGTGACCTCGACCGCAACCGCAGCCTCGGTCATCCTCCTTCGATGGGGGTGTTACCCCTATCGATGTGGAAGATACGTCATCCCCTTCGCCTTGAGCGGTTCGGGCGATCATCGCCGGCGTGGGCTGTAGTGGCGACCGATGCCTTGCTTGGTGGTTCTCGGTCAACCTTTTCCGCTGATGCCTTGTCTGACCTATGCACATCGTCTTCTTCTGTGCGCTCGTGGTCGTATTCCTCCATCGTGTTAAATAATTTATCCACGGTGTGAATGGGCTTTTGGGCCTTCCTCTCTACCATGGGCCCTGCTCTTAGTTCGTGCCTAGCGGCATTGGCGATGGTACTGTCAATGACGCCCTTCAGTTGACACTTGACCTCCAGGAACCTCTTGAAGAGGCTTCGTAGGGAGTATTTGGCCCTTGCCTTACAGCGAATAGGTGTCCCTTGTCTTTTGGCTCCGTGTAGTTGCCCTGGAAATTATTGCGAAGTTGGCCATAGAGCTACTCCTATGCATATTGGATAGTGGGGGGGGGTGAAGAACCAGGTCAATGCCACCCCCATGAGGGTGAGGGTGATACTCTTCGATTTGGTGGTGTCGTCTCCTCCGGTTGCTTCAATGGTTGTCTCGTAAACCCAGAGGAATTCCACAGGTTCGCTGTTCCCCATAGCTTTTGATGGTAGGTATTTTGAAGTCCTCAGGCCATCATGTCACTTTGAGGCCGCGCTCAGTGGGGAATTCGGGTCTCCTTTGAAGACTTGTCTTGATCTCACAGCGAGGGATGCGATAGCCGTCAGCGACGCGATTGGGGGATGCTGCTACCGGGGGTAAAGTGACGAGGGGTGTCGACGGCGGCATCGGTGCGATTAGGGATGTCGTTGTAGGAGGTGGTGCAGCGAGGGATGTCGCGATTGGAGGAGGTGCGACGAGGGATGCTTGGGGATTGTGCTAATGTAGGTCTTGCAGCTCTCGGCGAAGATATGCCAACTCCTTTTGCATGACCTTGTAGGATTCCATGCTCGCACTCGAGTTTGTGGGTAGAGGGTGCCCCTCATGTTGTCTTCCGGGTAGCGATGCCTCCGTTCGTGCTCCCCGCCTGTCGTCCCCGACGATTTCCCCATGAGTGGAATTTTCTTTGAGGGTTGATGCTACGGCCGCGGCTACCTTGATAGTTGCGAGGGTCTTGCTTTGCTTTGCCCTGGGGATTTTGGGTGTCGTTGCGGTGTTGCTTCTCTGCCGTTCCTCGTGGGTAGCACCAACTGTTGTGGTTACAGGCCAAATAGTAAAACGTGGAAGGCCTCAGGGTCACTACCTGCTGCAAAGGGGGTAGGGATCTCGAGGACCTTGGAGTGCGGGAAACAGTTCTGAAGAATGAATGATAATCTTTATTTGTGTTCAATTCTTCAAATTAGGGAAGCCCCCCGCTTGATACACAAGAGGGCCTATTTATAGGCTTACAAGCTAGGAGGTGAGAGATTACAATAGTGCCCCTATAAAAGCCCTACGATTATAGGGGCTTCATGGTCTTTTCCTTCTTCGCAAGTAGCTTTGGTGCACGGTGGACTCTCGTGAGCAGTGTCCACCATGTCATCCTTCTCAGTCCATAGCGAGGCCATGGCCTCTCCCTTCGTCCTTCACCTGAAGACCCCCTCGGGCTGGGGACCTCTTTGGGGGAGGGCCAAGGCGATGGGCTGGTCTGTCGATGTGTCGAGATGGCGCCCTTCCCCCTCCACGTATGTCGAAGGGCTAGCTTATTTGCCTCTTCGTCGATCTATTGGGGGAGGCTGCCCCTACAACAGTTGTCTCGGGCTCGCCGACCACTGCACGCTACCACACCACCTCTCTTCTAGCTCCTCCCATTGTTGTTGCTATACAAGCCCTCGCTAAGCCATGGCTGCCGCTGACGCCGGCTTCCTCAAGACCACTACCGCTTCATGAAACCATAAATATGGAGTCTCCGTACTCAGGAACACGTGGAGAGATTCAGGAGAGGAGTCGCTACTCGTCCTCTTCCTCCCGTTGTCTTTCTCCAAGTCTAGGAGCCACGCCCTCCACTCGATCCGCCACTCTAGTGAGTTCCTCATGAAACCAACCACGTCACAACATGTTCCACCTTCCTATACATCATATACCATCATTTAATTCGGTATTTTCCGCAGTAGTCCTCTGGTTCTTCATTGTATTTTGAGCGCCGCCGTCATCTAATTTGATGTTTCCAGTGATCCCTTGCCACCTTCGACGACATAATACTATTCCTCGCGTGGTGTTCTACCTCGTGCTTGCATATTCTTCACCGGGAGACCCCTACCTCACCGTTGTACCGTGGACCAAGATGTGTCACTGTTCTCTGCTCGCAACCGGTCGTCGTTGTTCCGCTGCGTCCGCGACCCACCGCCCAACGCATCCTCGTGGCTCGCGCGCATCCATTCCCATCGTCGCCACCACCTCCTAGGCTGTCACACGCCATTGTCACCACGTAAAGAGCCGCTACGCCATGCACCTTTGCTTCCCTACCCTCTTGGTCCCTTTCTCTGACAGATAGGCCCCACCCGTCAAACTTACCTATACATGCACGTGCGGACGCCATGTCAACAAAACTTGTATACGTAGCTGCCACGTCAACGAAACCGGGGTAGTTTCAGTCTAGGTGGTAAAGTGAACAATTTTAAGTGTCGAATGTCTGGTTTTGTAGTTCAGAGTTGGTTCTAGACTTTTGAAAGAGTTCCCTGGGTGAAATGGTCTTTTTCCTATATTTAAGCATGTCTTTGACCTACATGATCACATTCTTTGGGTGTCTTTATTCGTAGAAGCAATAAATAGCAACCATTAAATACCTTACGTATATATGTAGTCCATTTTTATTCAGATTAACAAGAGTATGTGCTGAACTTTATCATAGGAGATTATAGACATTAGCTTTTATTTCTATCTTAAATTAGTTTGCTACATGGATATATAGTGAATTAATTTTAAGCATATCCCTACACGACCATGTTCACCCCGTATCTCTATTTGTAGAAGCAATAAATAGAAACCTATCCATGTAGCGAATTAAATTTAAACATATCTTCATCTATATGACCACATTCATCTAGTATCTCTATTCGTAGAAGCAATAAATAACAACCATTTAATATCTTTATTTATACACAATCATTTTTTTATTCACATGAACAAAAGAATAGGTAGTGGCATTTGTTTCTTTGTTTCTTTTTATTTTTTTAGAAGATCCTCTAATTTTTATTAATAACTTATGAACAAAGTAGATAAGTCTACAAATTTTATGTCGAAGATTCTAGCTGAACAACTACTTATCATCAAGTCTTTGAGTCAATGAATGTGCTAGACTTCTTTACCTTCCTCACCCAAAATTCCGTATATTGCAACAACAACATGATTCCTAACAATCACGGTAGTGGGAAGTAGATTATCTATGATCTTCGTCGAGGTGTAGATCAACTTTTTTGCACCCAACTCGGCTCGATATCGATCTCCGACGTAGGTATCGCCATCATCATCCATGTGAGTTGGTCCAGTAAAACCCATCAAGGTGGCTGAAAACTCACCAAAGAACAACAAACTAGAAAGACTTGATCTAGGAAAGAAATTAAAGAAACCTAAATTACTTCTAGAAATCAATGAGTCCTCTGCCTACTCAACACCGCTGAGAACACTAGAGAAGAGATGACATGGGCCAGCGGCTAGGGTTCCTGGCAGTTGCTCTCCAGCTGCATGCGCGTCTTCACATGGTCGTCTTTTATGTATTATGGGTAATTATGGGTAATTGAAGATAGCTAGGTGAGTATTTCCATCTTGGCAGTTGATGGGCTTTTAATATCTCCACTCTTAGAAAATTTTGTTTGGGATGGATAGAGGGCGGGCTTTGTAAAATTTGGATTGGATTTGAAGTTGCAAGGAACGAAACAAGATTTTCTGCCCAAGGGGTAGCTACCCAAACATGTTTCAAGCAAGTTTTATGGATTTCATTGTAGTTCCAAAAGTGCAATAAGTTTCATTGTGTTGTGGATCCCAATTTGATGGAAATCAGACGGAGGAGAATACTAGGGTAGCTACCCTCTGGACAGACAACTATTTTCGTAAACAGCATATAACCCATCTACAAAATAATCCTATATGGAGATTTTTTTTGGGGATAAATTCCAAATTACTTGCATAACAAATACACTTTGTATTACTTAACCTCTTGGTTTGACGTTCAAATGACAACAGATTAAAACTAATTAACGTAAGATAAGTGACTATCATTTCAATGGATGGTGTCACATCATTTGAAATGAACAAATAGTATACATGGAGGATGGACAGGAGAAATGGACTAGAAAAGGTTGTATTGATAATTTGTAGGGTAAATTAGTTTAGTAGCATCGCCTTCGTTTGATTTTAGAGAAATAACATCGCTTCGGCGACGTAGTGCAAAATAGCATCCCCAAGACTTGAAAATCTTGAGAATGACACTGCCGTCACTCTATCAGCTATTAGGAGACGACGGATGGATTGGGAGAGAGAGAGAAAGACAACAATGCCCATGTTCTCTATGTGTGACCTAGCCCTAATCCCCTTGGCCGCTGCCTCTCCCACCACTTCCCATTCTGGTGATAGCTCCTTCGCCACCACTCCACCACTTCACTTGGCCACTGTTGCCAGCACTCTACTCCACCATTGCCACTCCTCTCCATCATATTTCTCTCCTGACGTAGAAGCATGGCACGATGAGTAGATCGAGTTGGAGAGAGATGAGTCCGGCCAACAACAAAGTGAGGAGTCCGGCAAAGACCATGGCAGAGAGGTTCCCAGAAGATGTGACAAGCTCAGCTTCGTGGGTGCCAGATGGGTATGAATTTTTACTGTTGAATCAAGCTTAATAATGGGGAAAATGGGGAATTAGGGTTTGTGATTGGCTATACAAATGGGGATTTCCGATTTATCATGTTTTATTGCATTATTTACTGTAGATGATGCTTTATTTATTTCGTGCGATGTATTTGCTTCTTACAGTAGGATGGATCCTACTAAGGCTTTGCGGCTAAGTGTTAGAGTCGGCGCGTACATGGCAAAGACAGATAGTAGTAGGATTGAATACAACAAGGCAAAGTAGATGCAGAAAGCCATAGAGTTAGGAAATTTCAAAATGGAGGATTTCATTGCTCACCACCACATTGCAATTCAGGCACTTCACAAATCGAGTAGAGAAGGATGTGTCCCCTCATTGGCTCATTTCCACATATTTGAAGCTCAAGGAAAAAGAACAAGGAGAGAAGGAGGACATAAAGAGGCAGGATCAGTAGACAAAATGGGGTAAAATTAGGATTTGCTTGATTTATAGATGGGAGGAGGAGGGAAATTTTGGCCCCAACCGTCCTCATCTTTGCTGCCAAAACCAAACTTTTTAGGAGGGCATACATGTCTTTTACCTCTCTAATGCCTCCTAATGGCAGTAAAAGTGACGACAATGTTATTATCAAGATTTATGAGTCTTCAAGATGCTATTTTGCACTGCGTCGCCAAAGTGATATTATTTATTTAAAACCAAACAAATACGATGCTATTGAACTAATTTTCCCTAATTTGCAAGCCTCCAAATCATGTGACCATGACGGTATGCAATCAAATAGTTGGAGAGCTATTTCATAACACGAAAATATTTGTAGATGTGGACATGGAGTTGTTATAACACAATATATTTAGGGGGGAAAATTTATATGCATTGCAAATGTTCCGGATCCCTGATTTGACCTTGCAAAGTGGCATCTCCCTTACATGCCATTACATTTCCAAAACGTTACACCTTTATGCCACTATCGTTAATTCCGTTAGATTTTTCCATAGTACCAATTCTACCCTCACCTTCTTCTCCGTTCTTCTTCTCCTTCTTTCTACTCCCCCCTTTCTCAGTTCTTCTTTCCCCCTCCTTGGATCGGCCAGATCCAACCCATTCTTCGGCCTCCTCACCTCCCTCTGCTTGCCAACCTGCGTGGGACCCCTCCCCTGGCCACCTCTTTGCCTCCCTCCGCTAGTCGGCCCACGTGGGACCCCTCCCCTACCGCCTCGTACGCCTCCTCACCTCCCTCCACTCATTGACCTGTGCGGGACCCCTCCTCCGGCCACCTCCTCGCCGACCCACGCGGGACCCCTCCCCCGACTGCCTCGTATGCCTCCTCGCTGCGCGGGACCCCTCCTCCAACCACCTCCTTGCCTCCCTTCGCCGTCTCCGTGGGTCACCACCAAAGTATTGGACCAAACAACAATTAGCCGGTTATGCCTTATAGTCCATGATTGATTTTGCTTGGATGAAGACAATGGAGAGGCAAAACGATATTTCCACGGCCACTTCATGGTTTGACTAGTCAACAATGAAAAATGAGGGCATTGTTTTGAAAATATAGTGGCATGTAAGGGAGTGTCACTTTGCAATGGCAGATCAGAGATCTATAACATTTGCAATAACATATAATTTTTTTCCCATATATTTTATGTGGATGTGCAATATTTATGCCGAGTATTTGATAACTAGATTGGGCCGTGGGGGTATATGATTTCGTACGAATAATGTGAAGTAATCTCCTTCTACTTGTGTAGTTCTATGCTATTTTCTGTGCTCCATGTGATAAAAGATGGTACCATCTTATTGATTTCATACAATAGTTCGATAAGAACTGACTTCACATATGAATTTCCATCTTCAAAACGATGAAATGACAACAACAATTGCTAAAGAAATAGTCCCGCCAATAGTTAGGGGCCGAGTTGAATTAAGGAACGAAAGAAAGACCTACATTTCCACCATATTCATGCATTGACAAAATATACGACACATCGTAGCTCCGACAACAGTTGCTTATATCACCGCATAAAAAAATTAGTGTGAAAAGTATGAAAAGAGGGCCACTGCAAATAGAATTTAACCAGCATTATTACAAAATTCGAAAAACCGTCCCAAGATCTATCGACTAGAGTCCCTGTACAAGCTCGGCCTACTCCTTCGCATCACCCCATTGTCCTAGCTTTACCTAGCAACTTTCCTTACTGTAGTTAACTAAACTGTATAAGAAATACATAAAATATATTATTCGTCTGGTAAATTATAGGGCGCTAAACTTTTCGCCTCGCTAATCTGAAGGCAACTTCGAGATAACCAGGCTTGAAAACCCGTGGACTACTTCAAATATGCAGCGAGAGCAGCCACGGCAGCGGCACGCTCTCCAATTCTCCGCCATGTCAGCTCGCGACTCCTCCCGCTCGGCCAAACCCCGACTCACCTCCACGCTTGTATATAAACCCCGACTCACCTCCTGTTGTTATCCCCCATCTTCCCCTTCCCCCATTCCATCCCCCTCAAAAACCCCAAAACTGCCTGAAATAATTCAAAGCACGAAGCTCTCGTCGTCTCCGCAGCGATCACCCAACGACACGGCGACCGCCGCCGCGCGCGTGGCCGCCGGCGACCGCCGCCTCCCAGCCACCGGCGGCCACCGCCGGCAATGGCGCTCGACTTCGCCGTCAGGGGCTCGATCTCCCGCAAGGCCGAGCCCCAAACCCTAGACCCCGTGCTGTCCAGGGGCCCGCCGCCTCCCCCGCCGATTCCGCCGACGCCGGGGATGTACCTCCCGGGGCCGCCCCCGCTCTCCGGGGTGCTCCCGCCTCGCCCGATCGTCGTCCTGCTCGATCCCGCTGCCGCCGTGCACATGGATGTGTGCCGGAGCATCTCCCTCATCCAGGTGGTTGCCGGAGCGTTAAGCTTGCACACTTTATCGTATGGTCGTATCGTGTTGATTTGGTGGCTAATTTTGGAAGACTTTTGTTTTACGGGGTTAGTACATTTCGGATGTGGGGGTTGTGCCCTCGCAGGAGGATGAGAGGAGGAGGGAGGGGGTGGTACGCGAGCTTGACAAGGTAACGGTGGTTTGGGTTTTGCGCTTAAAGGTTGCAGCTTGCAATGTAGGTTGGGGTGGGAGTTTTGATCTGGTGGTGGTTGTTGCAGATAGTGATGGATTGGGCGCAGAGGGTGGCGTATGACCAGAGGGAACAGCATTGGAGCACATCAGCCACGGTGTTGACCTTTGGCTCGTATGCTTTAGGGGTAAGCGAGAAATGCAAATTTGTGCACGATTTGTTGATTTTTTTTATGATGATGTGATATCCGGCTGATCTAATAGTTTATGGTATTGGGGTGGAATAATCTTTATTTTTTGTGATGCGTTTGGTTATCTGCTGTATGCTGTGTTCAATTAAACCCTAAAATTGTTATATTTAATTTATTAATTGCTCAGACATTTTCAGCAATGGGTCCTGGTGATCAGCATTTCTGAGTTACTACTGGAAGATGTCATAGGCTAGCGATAGCTTATTGTTACAGTACATTCCGAGAGTTCTGTTATGTGCAACTTTCTTTGAGTTGTGGAACTGCATCTGTGCTGTGTTAAGTTTAGCACAGAGCATGTTTATTACCTTGACCAATTTACCAATTATCAATACTTTGATAGTGTATAGACAAAAGAAAAATGAGAAGCATGGCTCTTCTCTTTCTCCCTCCTTGTCCTTTTTCTCAGCTCGGCGAGTTAATGCTTTGGTGGAGTGATGCGCTCTGACTGCATTGCTATTTTACAATTGATATAATGCCAGCAACCGATGAGGCAGTCAGAATGTGTGTAGTGAGTGTACGAGGAGAAAGTTCCTGTCTTCCTGATCACATGTGAAGGTTTGGTATGATGTATGATTGGAGAGATGATATATTCTTAAGTGTACATATCCAACTTAATATGGTGTTTGTTGACGTGACATAAGGAAATTGATCTTGGGATGGTCAAGGAGGATAGTGAAGAGATTGTATCTTAAAATATGCTCCTAAGGATGATAGAGCCTGCATGTATATATATATAACGTGGAACTTGTTTAAACTATATGTGTTGAAAGTAATAAAACTTTAATCTAGACAGGGAGGTCTGGTAATTAGAAAGCTTGTTAAATATGAATTTTTCATACTGATGCATACAGTGTTTTTGTTTGGTCTTTCTAAATCATTATTGACATGCCGTATCTCTTGTGGTAGGTTTTAAAATCTTGGTTTGGTTAGTCTCTAATTGCATTTAGAGCAGCTAAACTGGGTTAGTGGAAGGATTATAACTTGATTTTGCTTGTTTATAATATTTCTCCTGTACTTGGCCATTTCCCCTTTGAAATTTGTGATCTATCTTTTCGTGACAAGCCTTAGCTAAAACTTTTTCTACTTTGAAGGCACATGGACCTGAATCTGATATTGATACAGTCTGCATTGGTCCTTGTATTGCATCACTACAAGTGAGTATCTCTTTCTGGTTTCCTTTTATTCACTAGCTTTGAGCCTTTCAAATTAGCTCACAATGTGTACATGTGTTATTTGTAGCACCATTTTTTTGTTGTCCTGCGACAAATGCTTGAAGAGAGGCCAGAAGCATCAGGCTTGCATTCTATTGAAAGTGCTAAGGTTCCGTTGATGCGCTTTAAATTCAACGGGATATTAGTTGATTTTCCATATGTCCAACTCCCAGTTATCAATGCTGCAGAGGCAAGTATTTAGGATTGCGATGATTACGTTACTTTAGTTACATGGTATCTTAATTAGTGTTTCTTTACAACCTTATATTATTATGCATTACATTTGTCTTCTATGAATTAATTTCTTATCCGGTTTCAAGTTTTCTCAAAGTAGCATCTTTCACATCTCTGAGGTAACAACTATCTAGAACTGCCAGTGATGTCCTGAAGCTGCTTATAATATTCTATTATCCTATAACATTATGCTTTTAGGGTTCTTGTGCTGTACCCTTGATAAGCTATCCCCCCCTCCCCCAGTGTTCTCAAGAGTTGTACGTTTCTTTTAACATGCTTTTGGGCTCTGCACCTAAAATGAGTTTTGCGAAGATACCTTTGCTGTTCCTATTTGCATATTATACAACCACTTCATTCTGCACTCTCTCCCTGGTTTGACATTGGATCTTTATTATTAATCGAGGCGTTTACCTGTTAATCAGTTTGTAGAAAAGAGATTTTTGAGCATGATATGTGGTGGTTAATTCAAGTTCTCACAAGTTGTACGCTGCTGCAGGCTATACGTGCATTTGATCCTTGTTTGCTAGAGAAAGTTGATGGGGCAAGCTGGAGATGTCTCTCAGGAGTTCGTGTTAATAGACAAATCATGCAGCTAGTTCCAAATATGAAGGTCCAATAATAGTCTCACTCGATTTATTTACATTCCAGTATTCGTCTTTTCTCTTATTCCGCTCTAAGCTTAGCTGTATTTCAGTTGTATTCCGCTTTACACTTAGCTGTATTCCAGTTCAAATGTTGTTCACCATTGTTTCACTTTCTTCCTTAAGTATTCCTTATATACATTTCTTGATATTTCCGGATTTTGTCTCTGTTAATGCGATGATAACGTCTTGTGCTGTCTATGCTGAATGATTTTTTTGGCAAGCACTGGTGGACATGATTGTACTTATTATGTGCTAAGTACTTAAAAACCTTTCCTGCTAATCTTCTTTTTCTTCCTTTTTTAACTATTTCCTTTTTCTGGAGTTTTGATACAGAAGTTTCAAGTTCTGTTGCGGTGCCTTAAACTATGGGCAAGAAAAAGAGGGCTTCATTGCCATGTATGTGGTTTGCTCTTTCTTTATCGACAACAGCTTATGGATGTTGTGTAGTCATTTTTTTTTGCCTAACTGTGTTATTCTTAATTGTATGATGTCATTTTTCAGCTACTTGGCTTCTTTGCTGGGATTCATTTGGCGATTCTTGCAGCATATGTTTGTCGGAGACATCCAAATGCTAGTGCCAATACTTTGTTCTCTTTGTTCTTTAATACATTTTCTCACTGGCCTTGGCCTTTTCCAGTGAGTTTGCATGATCAGCCAACCCTTTGGAGTCCTCCTGATGGATGCTCTCTGATGCCCATAATGATGCCCTGTATTCCACCAGAATTTTGTGCCTCCAGTATAACAAAGAGTACCTTCAGCAAAATCAAAGAAGAACTTCGGCGTGGTTTTGCTTTGACCAATGTATGTTTATTCATTTATTCTTTATTGGCTATTTAGTTAATATCTTTTTTTTCTCTCTTGAAAAATGTTCATCTACTGTTTGATATTTCTAATATCATGCTTTGCCAGCATATACAAATTAACAGAATTCCTTTGTTGCAAAGTTGAAAAAGAGTCATATGAGTTTTAATATGCCTAGTGCCCTGGTGTATTTCAATACCTTCCATTTATATTTCCTGTTGAATTTTAAATCTGAACGGGTAAGTATCACTTTGCTACTTGAATTTTGGGATTAGCTCTATTTTAAGCGTCGAATTTTCAAATGAAACCAATTGACTTATCAAGTTTTATTTTGTTGTTTGACTTACCAAGTTTTATTTTCTTTCTTTTTCTTTTTGCTTGGTTCCTTTTTCTCTACTATTCAACAAAACATTAAAATTTGAAGGGTTAGTTGGTTCTATTTAAAATTTTGACACCTATGGTTGATCCACTAAAAAATTCAAAGCCCATAATTATCGTACTACACTATCCCTAGCTACTTAAATGCTCCATATTGTTTCTCCAAATCTTTTGCCCTGTTTACTTGTTAGATCTGTACTCGCTGATAAATAAAAAATTGTGGCGTTGCGTTGTTCACTAAAGCTGCTTTGGATGATGGGATCCCTCTCTCTTGTGCTTTGCAAACGATGTAATACTCTCAGAAAGTCTACTTTTTATCTGGTGTTGAGTATTTCCTAATAGTATAAAGGTGGTTTCTTATTGAATTCTAGGAGAAGCATTTGAAATTCTTTATAATGCAGATCGATACGAATCAATGTTTTATGTTGTAATGTCCTTGCTAATTCTAAATGCATTAATGATTTTCATGTCACCCATCAGCACTATTGGTGGACTTTAGTTTAAGGCTTGCTTGTATCCTTAAACGGCAGCTGATAATATCTCATTTGTCACTTGTACAGGATATCAGGAATCTTGATATCGATTGGACTTGGCTTTTTGCACCTTTTCCGTATGCTGCAAGATATGAACACTTTCTTTGCATAGTTCTCTCTGCTCCGATGGCTGAAGAGTTGCGTGATTGGGTTGGATGGGTGAAATCACGATTCCGCAACCTTCTTCTCAAGGTTATTTTTTGCCACCTGTTATTGTTTCTTCACATT
The DNA here is from genome assembly GCA_036346405.1 of Phyllostachys edulis. Taxonomy (NCBI): domain Eukaryota; kingdom Viridiplantae; phylum Streptophyta; class Magnoliopsida; order Poales; family Poaceae; genus Phyllostachys; species Phyllostachys edulis. Next base: position 57,045,323 of record CM070549.1, on the reverse strand, counting down.
TCTGGCTGCAAGCATTAATGTTGATTGTGACCTCTCCTAACTGATGTTCTGCAGCTGGAAAACCTTGGCGTTGATTGTGATCCAGATCCCTTGGAGCAAGTTGATCATACCATCCCCAAGCCAAATATCGTATTCTTCTGGGGTCTCATGTATAGAAGGAGTACAGAAATCTGTACAAGTTCGCTCAAAGAAGACTTCATGAAAAGTGTCATCAACAACATCTATGGAAAAGAAAAATGTGCTCATTCAGACATAACAATGTCCATTGTCGGATCACCCCAGCTGCCAAAAAGTGTGTCTGGTCACTCAGTATACTCACAGAAACTACAGAATCTGCCACCATTTATGGTGGGCAACCAACTGATGAAGCAGGGCTACAATGCAGTTGGTTAGGACTCCGGTGTCATCTCGAACTTGTTCTTCACCTGTGAATATCCATATGAGAATAGTTAGAAGCCTAACTTTCTTGGGCTGTTTAGGGAGTTTGCAACATCAGATACTCAGAATCTCTCTTGTTTTTTGAGGTGGGGCTTGTTCATGCCTCTGGCGCAAGGAATATGCAAATGTTTTTGTTGGAGCTGGCTGTTGTAGAGCTGGATTTTTTCTCAAGCTTCTAAGGCAAAGTATTCATTCAGGCGACTTATTCCTGTTGTGAGGTTTGTGCAGGTACATGTATACTCATGTACACAACATAGCGATTGGTATACAAGTGACAGAGGTATAGCATATAGGAAGTGTATGTAAACTGTAGGTGTAATGTTTGCACCCAACAGCAAAATGTGTAAATCGCCTTCTATGGTTAGTACCGTTGTTGGGTACAGATGCAGAGGTCGATATGAAAGTGTTTTGGATGGATGCTATCCATTCTTACTGTTGTAGGCTGCAAAAACATGTTGCATGTACCGCTGTTCAAGAATGTTATGTAGCGAACCATCTTGAGGATGGAATATTTCAGTTGTCTGCTAGTTCATTTTCTCATGTTCTGTAACACTGAGTCAGAATATCACATATATATTTTTTCAGACTCAATATAAACCATATTTACATATAATTCCAGCAACTAATGCATGGAATAAAAACCACAATGGGTTACCTTTCAACCATTATAACAATATAAATGCACAAAGAATTAACTTTCACATAGCTCGGGACCTTGCACCTAAGAACGTTCGAGGCCACGTGTCTGAGAACGTTTAGAACTATGCACCTGAGAACAATAATTAGCAACAAAACTAAATAAATAAACCATTACTAAAATCAATCAAGTTCACAAATCATTAAGCTAATGAAAACCACTAATCTAACTCTATGAAAGCACCAAGCCTATAAATTTAATGATAACATCTAAATAGTGATAATTATGTGGTTGATAGTATGTGACGCATACGTGCTACTTCCACCCCATGCACGTTGTCTTCGTTGATCACCTAAAAACAACAACAAAGCAATAATGAGTCAAAGTCTTAGCTAGGGATGACAACGGGGCTATTCCCTAGCGGGGAGTGGTGGAACAGCCCCGTCCCCAAGAGAAGGAAAAAGCCTCGTTCCCCATCTCCGCCCCTCGCCCCTAAAAGCTATTCACCCCATTCTCGCCTCTATCGGGTTATCGGACCTCTGGGACCCACACCCGAAAGTTGGATCATCATCAAGCAAGCAAGAAAAATAGAGACATCAAACATTTGAGAATTGAGATATATCCAGAAGGAGGAAGATAACTGGAGAAGGAAGAGGCCGTTGTCAGCTGTTGGGGAGGAGGAGGCCGGCGCCGGCTGTTGGGGAGGAAGAGGACTGGAGGAGGTTGGCGTCGGCTCTCGGTTGTTGGGGAGGAGGAGGACTAGAGGAGGTCGGCGTCAGCTCTCGGATGTTGGGGGGGACTGGAGGACTAGACGAAGCCGACGTCGCCGCATCGGTTGTTGGTGGAACAACCGACGTCGGATGTTGCGGAGGACCGGACGAAGCCGACGTCGCCGTGTCGGCTGTTGGTGGAACAGTCGACGTCGGATGTTGCGGAGGACTGGACGAAGCCGACGTCGCCGCGTCGACTGTTGGTGGAACAGCCGACGTCGGATGTTGCGGAGGGCCGAACGAAGCTGACGTCGCCACGTCGGATGTTGGTGGATGCGGAGCTGCCGGATGCAGGGTTGAGGGAGGAATGAAGATGCCGAGCGAAGGGACTGAGGGAGGAACGAAGAGGGATGCGGATGCCAGATGCGGGATGGGGAATTGGGGGCGGCGACTGGGATGGAGAAGGCTGAAGGGGGATGTGTGTAAGATCGAGGTGACCGACTAGAGGGGGGGTGAATAGGCGTTTTGAAGACTTCTTTGGCTAAAACCGATTTCTAATGCGGAAGCTAAACAAATACGGTTTTGCACAATTAAGACCTAAATCAACTAAGTTCAACTAAGTGCACCAACAATATGAGACTATATAAATGATAGCAATCATATATATACAATTAAGCAATTTAAATACAAGTAATGTAAATTGCACAATGTAAAGCACAAGTAATCAAACCACAATGACACGGCGATGTTTTCCCGTGGTGATCGGAGACTTGCCGGTCTCCCCTAATCCATGTTGAGGGAAACCCAAACCAATTGGGCCGGCTCCACGAATTAAGCCTTCCTCCGAGGTAAGTCCAATCACTTGAACCGGTTCCAAACTGAACCAACACCTCGCTCAACTAGGGTTGCTCTTTCCTCCACTCCGGAGATGGCGAGCACGACACCACTCACAAACCGCCAAGGTCTTCTCACAATCTTCTTTGAGAAGCTCACCGGCGCAACGACGCCACTACGCCGTTTAGGTGTCGGCAAACACCAAGAGTAACAAGTCTCCAACGCTCACTTGAACCAATCAAGTGTCTAAGCTCAAATGGATACGAAATCCACTACCTAAGGCAACACATGCACTTAGGGTTTGCTCTCTAACCTCACTAAGTGCAACACATGCACAAAAGAGAATGAGAGGCTTGCTCTTTGCTCAAATGAAAGTCTAGGGGTACCAGCACACAACCAGCAACCTCTCCCAACCAGCCAAGGTGGCTTTATATAGCCCACACACAAAAACTAGCCGTTGGAAAAAGATTCCAGAGCCTGTGGACAAAATCGGTCTGACCGCTGTGTAATGACCGGTCTGACCGCCCTTGACTCCAACGGCTATAAAACTAGCCGTTGAACTTACTGCCGGTCTGACCGCCATATAATGGCCAGTCAGACCGCCCACCGGTCAGACCGCCCCATAAACGCCGGTCAGACCGCTCCACAGAAAATAGCTAAGGACCAGAAAAAGGACCTCTCGAAAAAAGTGACCGTCTCTCGACCGAGGTCCGTCGAGACCGCACAAACAACGCCGGTCAGACCGCACCACTGGTGTCAGATTGATCGAAATGGCGGTCGACCGCCAGCAGACCAACAAGTGGCGGTTTTCACAACTCAAATTGCAAAAACACATTTTGCAAATTTGATGAAAGATGCACACAAGGTTAAAGACAAGACTCTCAACAAGTTGCAAAACACATTTGCCAACTTTTATAATCAATGCCTCAAATTGCATTCCGCCTCAACTCAATTTACAAAACACATTTGCCAAATTGATGCGCGATGCAAACAAGGATTCAGGTGAGATTCTCAACAAGTTGCAAAACACATTTGCCAACTTATCGAATCACACCACAAGGAATAAGGTACATGGACTTACACCATTTGCAAAACACATTCGCAAACTTAAGTCACATGCTACAAGGGTTGTCCATGAGCCACAACTATTTGCAAAACACATTCGCAAATATTGGCAACATGTTAAGATGAGCTAGAGCAAACACAAAGAGCTATCAACACATGACTAACTTAAGCTACTAGTCAAGGACCCCTTTTAATAGTACGGCAACCTATACTAGCAAACCGGTCTTCCAACCAAACACCGAGACCAGTAAAAGACTAGGAACAAATCCTTAGCCCTAGCTAGTCATACCTTTGCCTTGCGCAACCACTTGAAGCTTGATAACGCACATCCTTGCTTCAACTCCGGGTTCTTGACTTGATATGCATCAACTCATGATGCATCCTTTACTTGACTTCCATCAACACATGATGGGTCTTCATTTGACTTGATGATCAACTCATGATCATCTCCTCTTCATGAACATCATCGACACACGATGATTTCCTTCATCTTGAACTTGATGCGCATCCACACATGATGCATCCTTTACACCAAGCTCTTGACTTCAATATCATCAACACATGATGATCTTCTAGAGTCTCCAACTATAGAACTCAACCTGTTTATCCAACTCATGGAAAGTGTTAGTTCTATAATATGATTATCATTAATTACCACGCCATACCATTAACTCATAATGGTGGGACAAGATACTACAATCTTTCCCTCTTTGGTAATTGATGATAATCACTTCAATTGCAAGTAATTGAATGTAGATTGGTATGAGTATATAGGCACTACACAAGTTGTATATACTCAAAGGATATATGAGCACACAAGTCTCATATACACACATGAATATATTAACTACACAAGTTAAATATATTCGAGGATATGTGAGTGCACATGAACTACACACGTTATGTTATACTCACATATAAGTATACTTAGACTACACAAGTCTTATATACTCATATGAATATATTAACTATGCAAGTTAAGTATATTCACAGGATATGTCTCAAAGTAAAGATCCCAAATATATGTGAAAACAGGAATATGGATCAATACTAATGAAACCTCAAAATACAGAATTAACTCCCCCTATATGTGTGCATATATGAATGTGTAGTAAGAACATATGCACATATTTAGGTTAATTCTTTTGGTGAAGTTCAACATACATTTTGGATCCAAGGAATGCAACTGGGTATAAGAATACAAAGTAGAATGCATACCTCTTTTGTTCTTTATACCCAAGCGAGACTAATCATAAGATATAACAATAAGAGAGTTAGTCTCATAAATAGATTTGTCATTAATCACATACATGCCTTCATGATTATCACCTTTATATCCAATTTAGACTAATCAATAAGTATATCAATAAACATGTTAGTCTCACAAATGCATTTGTCATTAATCACCAAAACACTCCATTAACATATAATGGCGGGCTAGATTCTTCAATGTGGGAACTAGGAATGGGATGCTAGGGTTAGAAAGTTAGTGGGCTGTGGGCCGGCTTAGTGTAGAGGCGTAGTGGGCTGTGCGGTAGTGGCCCACATATCATAGGGGTTATCAGGGGCCCATGCAGGTAGCAGGGGTGGGGAGTAGGGGAATGGCCTTGGCCCCGATTCCCTTGACGGGGAATAGGATTTTCATATTAGCACCTCCGAGGGGAGGGGATAGCTCTAACCCTGGCCTCTAATAGGTGAATTCCCCAGCGAGGAACGGGGAACGAGGCCCCATTGCCATCCCTAGTCTTAGCAAGTACATAATAGAACAGTAAATAAACAACTTATCATTCAAGTAGATCATTATCATCAACATTCATGTACTCATTTAACATCATCATCTTTCATGTAATCATTTAACATCGTCTTTTCATGTATGCAGTGCATGACTATACTACATGTCCACATGCACATCTCTTAGCTTATACTAGTATAATGGAGTGTTCACCTATCGATGACACACTCTTGCCCCGCCCTCTTTCATACGGGGTTCATCCCCACTCCTGTGGAGTCCTTACCAAAGTAGGTCTTTCTCTAGAGCGCTCTGGACTAGTTATATAATTTTCTCACCGGTCGCACCAGAATAGTTATATGACATCCTCACTCGCATGCAATCCTTTCATAATGAGTGCAATTGATGCAATGTTTTCCATTATCCATTAACATGATCCATGATCATCATTGTTGATTATCGGGACACGGGATCCCCTATCGAGCTTATTCGGGAAAATAATACAAGGGCACAATCTAAATAAAGACCCTTTTATTGCTGTGGACACAATATATGAGAATACAATGGAGATTTTACATAATATCACATAACTTATGAATCTATGAAGTCGTTATTATAGAATACGTGGACTATCCCCTTTATAGCTATTGAAGGGGTGTCATTTAATGCTGCTAAAGATGCGTCTTATCTTCACACATGTTCCTCTGTTGAGTCTTTAATCGTCACGTCTCTTAGCTAACTGTCGTAAGTTGCCAGATGTGCCAATAACCGCTCTCATGTAAGTCATGTGAAAAACTGACATGTCTCCCGACCAGTTTGCTAGTCGGGGATGGCTCAACCGTATAGGTGGTTGTGCAGTGTCCATGACTGGTCATCTCATAACTCAAACTAGTATGCGACCAGTTTGGTCGTAGTAAATGGAATTTGACTCCCTTTAAACACTAGTCGTATGTTCATAACTGTTATAAAGTGAGCCTCTGATATGTGGGATTGCTTTGATAGAGATTCTGACTTTGATCGAAAAGGTTGACTTGGTCAATAATCCCCTTACAAGGCTTAGCAACACAATTAACATAAAATAGGGCATCACCAAAACACCAATTCCCACTATCGATCCACCCTAATATTTGAATAAATGACAATCTAACAACGTATAAAGGATTTCCATATCGTTACCCCCTCGAAAACAGACGACGAAGGAGATTGGATCACGAAACCCTAACTCTCACTCTTCTTCCTCCTCTCTTTCTCCTTCTTCCTTACTTCCTTCTCCTTCTTGGTTTTTGTCATGGAGTAGAGGTATAGCAGCAGTAGCACATCGGCACGTGTGCTCCTAGTCCTCCTCTCCTCCTCTTCTACCTTCCTATTTTTGGCCATGCCTCCTTCTTGCTGCTTCACCCTTGTCGTGGCAGCATTTGGAATGGCAGTAGCAAGCAATAGCTCTATGCAGCAACTAGTACGGTGCTAGCAAGGGCAACAATGCTAGCAAACTAGGGCAGCAGGCAGCAAAGCGGTGCACACATGACCTAAGTAGGCGATGGGCAAAGCAATGGGCAAGAGTCTGGTGCTTGTGACAGAGGCAGGGAGGACGCGGTAGGGACAAGAGGTGCGGCTAGGGTTTGGGAGGCTAGGGTCGGCTACTTCCCCCCTCCTCTTCTTAAATAGGTGGCATCCCAGGCCCCATGCTGAGTCTACCTTGGATTCGGTATAGGCCCTAGCCCGGCCCACTTCCCTTCTTTTTTTTCTTTCTCCTTTCATTTACCCCTTTTCTAGGCTATAATAAACGGGATATTACAGGTTCACTGGTTAATGTAAATGTGGTGAGGTTTTTTTTTTGCTTGTTTTGCTACCTACTCGCATTGACTCTTTACCTGTTTGAGGTTGCAAAACTGGAGTGTGTGCATTTGACAACTGGAGTGTATGCATTTGACAAGCGTAGTGCTTACATTTCTGAGGGAGGACTGAGGATAATTTCGCCTTGTTGGGTATCATATTAACATTTCCCAGGAAGAACTGAGAGTCGTTCATCGCTTATAATCTTTTAACTCGAAGGAATGCAATCATTTTTCAATAATAATCATGTTTTCTTTGTTTCTTGCTCACTTGAAATACCTTACCAAGATTATGAATACTCACATTCTCTCTCTCTCTCTATCTCTTTTAAGTGTGCTTTCTCCCTTTTGTGATGTATGCAACACTACCAGAAACCACGTCTTTCCTGAGTGCCTGTATTTGTACTGAGTGTCTAGAAGGAAACACTCGGTAAGGTCCCGAGTGTTTAATAGGACACTCGGGACATAAACTTAGCACTTGGGAGAAGGAATGTTACCGAGTGTTTTATATTACACTCGGTAGATGTAAACGGGAGCGCATGGAAACGGGATATCCACGGGTCTGAACAGTGCGAAATAGAATCCCAAGTGCCTTTATTTCTCTTACACTCGGAAGAGATAGCGTTAACCCGCGCTTTATTTCGCCAATTTTTTTTCACCCCACGCTTTATTTCGCTTTGCCAACCCCCAATCCCCCACTCGATCCCCAGCCCCCGGCGCCGCCTCCCTATCCCCCTCCTCCTTCTCTCTCGCCACTGGTATCACCTTCCCATTGTCTTTCTCCTTCTCCCTCGCCGATCCACCACCTCCGCTATCTCCCCCTCGCCGATCCACCACCTCACTGCTCCCCCTGGTGATTTCTTTGGTGCCGAAGTGCTTGCCTTCCTCCCTCTCTCTTAGTTCCCCCTATGGCATCGCCTCCACCCATTGGCCGGCCTACCGTCGCCGCCGCTCGGTTCCTGGCCTGTCCCAGCTCCCCTACGGTCTCCGCGCCCTGCCCTCTTGCGGCTTGGCTCCCTCTAGCGCCGCCTCCCTCCAGTGGCCATGCGCCGCCCTTGGCTCGCCTGCGCTCGAGCGCCTCCTGGGCCGCATCCTGTGCACAACACGGAGGCGGTGCACGCCTCTTCTCTGCCATCGTCGTCCCCAAGATTTGGTGGTTTCGTGCGTCGCTGCCAAACCTCCACGGCAGGGCCTCTTCTAGTCCATCAGACCACCAAGCACCCCTTAAATCCTTGCGCTTTATGTTCTTGTGAAGGCAAACTCCTAACCGCTGCCTTTGATGGAAATCTCGCGTTCGGCCCGAAATGCTTTCGTGGCTCTCATTCGTTTCTTGGGTTCCTTAGTTGCGAATCTTTGGAGATTATAGGATTGCCGTGGGATTGTGAGTGTAATGCATGGAAGATTAGACGTTCTTGTTGTTTCTTCAGGCAATTTCTTAATGCTATTGGTGCATTTCTTGAGGTCTTATCCATTGATCTTGTTTGCGTTGTTGTTTTTTTTTTGTATTTATGTTAGGGTTGAATGGAAGCCAAATTAGGACCGAGCAAAAGGTGTGCAAATTTTGGGCCATTAGTTGGTGCACTCTGGATTTTACTTGAGGTTTCATTCACAATTTTGCAACAGGACTGATAACAACAAGAAAAGGAGAAGGGCAGAGCAAATGTATTCTATTTGTATGTAGCAAATCATATGCTTAGTATAACCACATGCGATAGATTCAAAAGAATATGATGTTTATTGAGCATAATGTTCTCTGCACTGGCTTAGTTATGTTTCCATGTGCATTTGACTTGGCTGCATTACTTACTTTAAGCATGAAGTTTTCTTACTCAGTTTATTTCATTTTTGGGTTTGTTTTTGGCTCTACCCATGTGAAAGTTTATTGCTTCGTTAAATGTTTTGGGCGGTCAGCAATATATGTGTTTTAAAACTTTAATATTTATTAGTATTCAATACTGTATGCATGTATGAAAATTTTAAATGGGATTTATGTTTAAAAATATATCTTAAGAGAATCTTACAACTTTACCATACCAATTGAGTTCTTTTTGCTCTTGATCTAATGGGACATGGATATGACTTGAATCATTGGATCTTGAAAACTGGATAGTGAAATGTAGAAATTCTGCTCTATTAGTTTTAATTCCTCTTTGGTGGCACTGATATTTGTTATGTTTGTTCCATTCTCTTGAGGTGTATTAGTTCTGTTGTCTGATATCTCTGATCATTTCTTAATATTGATATGTATATGATTGCACATTTCCCTTTTGTAATTTCAGGTTGGACTGAACAATTTCTAGGTGTTCTTCACTCTATTTGTAAGTGTAGCTAAATCTTTTGATGATCTGATAAATTTCAATATTCTTTCTCAGTGAATGTAGTATTTCTTTTGTACCCATTTAGGGCGTAACAATAACAGTGAATCACCAAATAGTTGTTTTAGTTATATTGCTTGCTTCTTTGCTTTTGTGTACGACTATTTTTCTATAGCTGTTTACTAACGTTGTTAAGGTTGCTATTGTAATAGATGGTTGATGAGCCACGCAATACTGTTTGTTACTCTTATGCAAGCTCTTTGCTCAAGTACTGCAATTTGTGGTATGCTTGTTTCTTTGCTTCTGGCTCTCTAGTATCATTTTCCTCCTCTCCTACATATATCTAACACTCTTTTTTTTCTTCTTCCGTGTATCTGATTCTACTACTCATTAGTGTTTGCTATTATGATTAGCATGCTTCGTTCTTGTTTACTGCTAGGAAGTTCGATATCCATTCAATTCGTACTTCTTTGTGATTGTTCAGATGAAACTTGAAAAGAGAAGATCATACTCGCTGGAGAGGATTTTCAACACCCCCAGGTCTGCTCATAGGAAAACACAGGTGGTACGCTGAAGGATCTAGATCTGCCATTATGTGTTAATGGAGTTTTGGTGATTAATGACAAATCTAATTGTGAGACTAACACTTTTATTTGATATACATATTGTGTAATCTTATTTGGATATAAAGGTGATAATCATGAAGGCATGCGAGTTCTTAATGACAAATCTAATTCATTGGATAAACAAAAGGAAAAACCAAACAGGTATGCATTCATAATGATGAATCTATTTGTGAGACTAACATTTCTATTTGTCTTATCTTATGATTAGTCTCGTTTGGATATAAAGAACAAAAGAGGTATGCATTTGACTTCATAGTTCTTATATATTATTGCATTCCTTGGATCCAAAATATAAGTTGAACTCCACCAAAAGTCTAACTTGAATATGTGCATATGTTTCCATTACATATTTGTGTATGCACACATTTAGGGGGAGCTCAATCTATGTTTTGTGGTTTCATTAGTATTGATCCATATTTCCTTGTCCACATATAATTAGGATCTTTACTTTGAAACATATCCTTGAATATATTTAACTTGCGTAGTTAATATATTCATATGAGTATATGATACTTGTGTAGTTCATATATGCTCATATCCTTGAATATATATATAACTTATGTAGTTAGTATATTCATGTGAATATATGAGACATGTATACTCATATATCCTTGAGTATATACGACTTGTGTAATTCAGTATACACTCATGTTGAGTATATATAACTTGTGTAGTCCATATATACTCATTGTCTATCTACATTCATTTATTTGTAATTGAAGTGATTATCATCAATTACCAAAGAGGGAAAGATTGTGTATCTTGTCCAACCATTATGAGTTAATGGTATGATGTGGTAATTAATGATAATCATATTGTGGAACTAACTTTTTCCATAAGTTTGATAAGCAGGTTAGGTTCCATGGTAATGAAGACTTGGGATAACATCATGTGTTGATGGTCATCAAGTCAAGAGGAGTTCCATCATGTGCTGGTGGAATTCAAGTGAAGGAAATCATCGTGTGTCGATGATGTTCAAGAAGAGGAGATGATCATGAGTTGATCATCAAGTCAAGTGAAGGTCCATCATATGTTGATGGAGGCCAAGTGAAGAGTGCATCATGTGTTGATGCATATCAAGACTCGGGATGGAGGATGTCATCATGTGTTGATGAGCATCAAGTTAAGATCCCAAAGCAAAGCTTCATCATGTGTTTATGAAGGCCAAGTGAAGAACTCATCATGTGTTAACGAGTATTCAAGTCAAGGACCCGGACTTGAAGTGAAGATGTGCGTCATCAAGCTTTAAGTGGTTGCGCAAGGCAAATGTATGACTAGCTAGGGCTAAGGATGTGTTCCTAGTCTTTTACCAGTCTCGGTGTTTGGTTGGGAGACCGGATTGCTAGTATAGGTTGCCGTACTATTAAGAGGGGTCTTTGACTAGTAGCTTGAGTTAGTCATGTGTTGATAGCTCATTGTGCTTGCTCTAGCTCACCATGGCATGATGCTATTATTTGCAAATGTGTTTTGCAAATAGTCGAGGTTCATGCATTTAATCCTTGTAGCATGTGACTATACTTTGCAAATGTGTTTTGCAAATGGTTGAAGTCCATGTACCTACTCCTTGTGGCATGATCTAAGTTTGCAAATGTGTTTTGCAAATTGTTGGGATTCATGCATTTTCCCTTGGCATGGTCTAAGATTGCTTGTTGCTAATACTTTGGACTTAGACCATGGTAGTGGCTCTTTGGAGTTGTGCTTTTTGATTTGATCAAAATGTGTTTGAGATCAATCAAATAGGTGGGTTGTGTAGCCCTCTGAATAAGCTTGCCATAGAGTCCAAGATCACTCAATTCCGACATCGGAGCCAAAAGTTATGACCGTTTTTCCGAGTGTCGCCTATGCTGAAATCCAAAGCCGGACTAACTGCCCACATGCCTGAGGACTGACCGCCCACATGCCTGCAGACTCACCGCCCTTATAAGGCCGGTCAACATTTTCCAGAGGGCATGTTTTTCGGTTTTCTTGCACCCGGAAGGCTCGGACTGACCGAGGGTCCAGTCAGACCGGACCCTGTGAGGGCGGACTGACCGGGAATTGCATGTAACAGCTATTTTTATAGCCGTTAATCAGAGTCTGACCGACCGCCCTATGCTCATGCCCGACCGGTTTCCCGATTTTCAGCAGATTCTCCTCCAACGGCTAGTTTTTGTGTGTGGGCTATAAATACCCACCTTAACCATGTGAGGGGAGGCTGCTGGTGCCCCATTGTGTTCCATTGAGCTTAGAACAAGCCTCTCATTCTCTTTTAGCATGTGTTGCACTTAGTGAGGTTAGAGAGCAAATCCTTTTGCATGTGTTGCATTAGGTAGTGGATTTAGTATCCACTTGAGCTTTGACACTTGATTGGTTCAAGTGAAAGTTAGAGACTTGTTACTCTTGGTGTTTGCCGACACCTAGACGGCGTGGAGGCGTCGTGGTCCGGTGATCTTCTCAAGTGAAGCTTGTGAGAAGGCCCGGTGTTTGTGAGTGGTGTGGTGCTCGCCATCTCCGGAGTGGAGGAAGGAGCAACCTTAGTGGAGCGAGGTGTTGGTTCGGTTTGGAACCGGTCCTAGTGGTTGGACTCATCTCGGAGGCGGGTGCTCAATTTGTGGAGCCGGTCCAATTGGTTTGGGCTTGCCTCAACATGGATTAGGGGAGACCGGCAAGTTTCCGATCACCACGGTAAAACATCGCCGTGTCAATTGTGGTTTGCATCCTTGTGCCTTACTATTGCATTTACATTCATTGTGTATGAATGCTTGCTTTACATTGTGCAATTTATATACCTTGTATTAAATTGCTTATTCATTGTGTGTGATTGCAATAGTTATTCATTGCTTTGTGCTATTCACCTTGCTAGAATTGAATAGACTACAAGTCTATGCTTGATTGCTATTTTCTTCAATAGAGTTGAATTGTTGGTGCACATAGTTGAACTAGTTGATTTAGGCTAAAACCGTATTGATATTAGCTTTCGCATAAGTAATCGGTTTTAGACTTAGAGATTTTTAGAAACAACTATTCACCCCCTCTAGTCGGCCTCCTCGATCTTACATACGCAGTACAACCGCAAATCATGACCAACAGATTTCCAGGGCTGTCAAAAGGACATCACACCTCACCAAGAATGGCCAAAATGAGTTCGTTGAGTGGCTGCTTCAATTGCCATGCTTTCTAGTGTGATCTAGTTAAACAATCAAGTAAGATGAGTTCAGATTTTATTATTAATAAATAGCATGTCTACCTGTGATTGTCAATAGCTATTACTTATTAGTTGTCTTTTGGTTTCACTTCGTAGAGTCAATAACTAATCCATGGTCATCATCTTTGCGGTTGAGCATTGGGAGCGACAAGTTGAAGGTTAACTCATGCACCTCGACAATTGGTGTACCAACCATTCACTCCGTGAACGACTTGAAACTGTTATATGTATCATGCCTTATGCCTAGCTTTTCGAATTTGAACTCAAATATATTGTGGATGTCCGATATATATATGTGAATGTTGTCGAATCTATATATGTAATAATTTGTGGCTAATTGGTGGTTTTTTTTACTGTGGAATGTATGGTCTGTTTGATTGTCAAGTTTCCTATCAGCCCGAGTCTGGTTTAAAATGAAATGCATTGTACGTATAAAATTGATGTATATGCTGTTCGGGTAATTCCCGAGTGTCCTTAGTTGACATACACTCGGGAAAACTATGAATCTGCATATGTGCTGGATCGCCACGTGGCTATATTTCCCGAGTGTAGGAATACTTTTATCGAGTGTCCTTAGTTGACATACACTTGGGAAAACTACGAATTTGCATGCGTGCTGGATCACCACGTGGCTATATTTTCCGAGTGTAGTTGACATACAATTGGGACGATTTACCTACTTTCCCGAGTGTCAACACTCGGTAAAAGTATTCCGTTACGGTGGCTAAACCCATTGTGGCACCTATTCTCCTGAGTGTTGGGTGTTTCTCGAGTGTACATCCGAACATACGACGAATTTGTGTCTCCCGAGTGTAACACTCGGGAAACCAGTTTTTACCCGACTAAACTATTCTGAGTGGTTTTTCCCGATGGCTGACCTTCGGGAATTAGTTTTCCGATTGCTTTTTGTACTTTCCCGAGTGTTTTGGGCACTCGGGAAATCAACGGATTCTAGTAGTGCAAATCGGTAATATACGCCGCACTTAAGATATGCCGCCTGGTCAGCATTGCCATTGTGTTTGATTTGAGGAACCTAAAGGTGAATGGACCATTTGATTCAAAACTCTGATCCTAACCCACTAAACGGTTTGAGGAATAGAATGAGTTGATTTATTACCACCTCATCCCTAGCACAAAGAAAATGAGGGATGAAGCCATCCAACCAAATGAATTTGATGCCATGCTTAACCAATTCATCCTAGTAAAAGATGATGCATTAGCATCCTGGGCGTATGGTGAAAAAATGATGCGTTAACATTCTCCAATGGAGTACATGCTAACGCAAATGGTGCCACGTGGCAAATCTTGGAATCGTTTGAAGAAATAGCTTTTATAAAGGACAATACACTACTCTAATCACACACCTAAAGGCTTGTTTGGATACACTATGATCCAACTCAATTTCGTCAGATTGACTCGGAATTTGAACTAAAATCCCTTCCAATCCAAAGGAATTGGTTTTAATCCCTCCCTATATAAACAAGCCCTAAAGGTTTTACAACAATGACCCGAAGTCTCCCTACAACCGGGATTGTGCGATGTGTCGTGGCACTGGGATCCAACTGCTTAGGGTCTATTTAGAATATAGGAATTTTACATAAATGTTATGAAAATAATTCAATTCCCATTGTAATCAATAAAAATCCTGCCTTCTAAATGAGGCCTTAGTAATGCTATGCTATCATGATTGACAAAGGGTAGAACTTTTTATTTATTTATTTGGGACAATGGAATCATGCTAGCTAAAGACAATGCCATGATCAGTGAAAAATTTCTCGGCGAGATTTCGCTGGTTACCGCCGGTAGGAATTCAAACCAGCAAAAAAAAAAAATCGGTTTTGATGAATTTTGTTCAAAACAATTGA
Organism: Phyllostachys edulis; assembly: GCA_036346405.1. NCBI lineage: Eukaryota > Viridiplantae > Streptophyta > Magnoliopsida > Poales > Poaceae > Phyllostachys > Phyllostachys edulis. The sequence continues at coordinate 57,030,088 of CM070549.1, read as the reverse complement.
ATTTGTTTTTTAAAATTTTAAATCCCAAATTTTCAAAAAACATTTTGAAAATTTCAACCGAAATTTGGCCACAATTTCCGATGTTAATGATTTTCCCAGCGTTAAAAATTGCAAAGTTTTTCAACGCCATGATAGAGGCATTTTTTTTGATCTCGTGTAATGGGTTATATCTGCTTTTTTTTTATTTCTTTGGGTTATAAAAAAAATAAGATAGCTCGATATGTTAAAATAAATTGGCTATTATAAAGCTTTGGACCGCTATCATTGTGCGATTTAATATTTATTTTTACATATTTGTACTTTTTATTTTGTTTGGGCTTTTTTTTTAAAAAAAAAAACATCCATTGTGTAAACTATTACGTTTAAATGCATGGACTACAATAAAATTTGTAATTTCAGATGAAAAGCTTGAGACACTTCGAGAGATCTTAATACTAATTTCTGATTGGACGATTTATATTTTAAATATTAATTAGTCTCCTTTGAAGGTTTATAAGTATGCTTTATTTGAGCTAAGGTTCCGTTCAAAACACAGTAGTTTTCTTGCGTTCAAAGCAAGGCTTAAAAGACAGAGGACATAAGCGAATCCAAACAAAAAAAAAAAGCGAATCCAAACAAAATAATAATAATAATTCAGATATAGAGATAGTCTATGACTACATTATAGATAGAGACACATTACCCGATGTTAGCATAGACGACACCAAATGTGCCGTTTTGGCTATATGCGTCATCGAGCACAATTGTGGGTGTTGTTTTCAAATGTCCAATTATTATTTTGTGAGGTCATACGATTTCCATTCATTTTAATATCAAACAATGTCCCCCATTTGAATTGGATAAAATGCGTCGTGTTTGCTTTAAACGACAATTTTGTCCAATGCAATACGCGATGTAATACCAAACAGTACGAGAGATAACCATAGGCGCCCTACATATTCTATCAGATGCTTAGGTGAGATGCGGCTTACTATAGTTCGGTGAATGGTGTAATCGTATGAATCACATGTTGCTCACATATAACGGAATGCACAGAACAGTTTTAGTACTAGCATCTCAAAAACCATCCACAGGGTGTAGAAAGCCCATCCACTCAGCAGCTTGAGCGAGGGAGGCAAGCACGATCGAACGTGGCATGGCCACCCGCGAGTCAATTAACTAATCTAAAGCCTCAAAGAACGGCAAAAGAGGGGGAGTAAAAAGGCAGCCGAATAATCGATTGGCCCTTTGACCAAGACGGCAGGGCTTGCTCACTCTTGTAGTCTTGTGTGTCCCAAGGAGCAAGCAGAGAGGCGAATACTACTAGTGCAGTGTACAGCACGTACGATCACGTCAGGGCCAGGGCTGCAGCGCAGCGCAGCGCAGGCTGCCGCGCTTTGCAACTCCCTCGCCTCTCCCTGTCGGTGTCCCGCCCGCGATGAATCGACGGGTCCCGAGGGGACGGGTCGCAACGCGACGGCGAGACGACCCTCGCTGCGCTCGCGCGCGCGCGGCATCATTACGCCTACGCTGCGCGGCTACTGCTGCTAGTGGTAGTACTACGTACGCGAGCCTCTTCCCGGTCTCTCCCCGAATCTCTCGCGTGCTTCCCTGCCCGCGTGCAGCGTACGTGCGCGACTCGTAGTTCTTTGCTCTCCCTACCGAGTCCTGACTCCTACAGGCTCTACACATGTCTTGTTTGGTGGCCTGAACGAGTACCCGGAGTATTCGGCTGAATTGAGACGTTTTTTTTATTTATAATAGTAAAAATAGCATCTATTTGTATGTAATTATAAAAATAGTACCGTATCAAGCACCTGTTGCATTCTTCGTCTGTGGCAGGGACATATCTGTTCACGGTAGGAACGTGTGTATGTTATCTCACCGTGGACGGAGAGCATAGTAAGGGACACGTGTCGTCTGGCTAGCCTGCCGCAGTGACAATTTTGTCATTTCAGACGCAAGGTGAGCCACATTTGTTATTTCGCATTAAAAAGAGGCTAAATGAAGAAAAAAAACTCAACTAGCACTCCCTTCTGCCTGGCAATTATTCCTTTTTATCCAGCATGGCCAAAGTGCCATTAGATAACTAATCCCTGCCTATTTGTTATTTTGTGTATGCACATGAGCAAACAGGATAAAATAATTTGTCTTTGGTCGGGGATGAGCAAACTGAAACATAATGGAACTCTTTTTATTATTTAATCTATTTTTAAAATTATTTTAAAGATAGTCTCTTTATAACTTTATTTTCAATTCTGACATATTTGATTACGACACAACACGTGATGTGGTAAAAACACGTTGTCACGTCACAGACCTTAGCGTGGCAAACGAGTGCTGTTATACTACTCCTCTTGGCGTGACATGACTTAGCCTAAAAACGGACGCGTCCAAAGGGGTCGGTGGCATGACAACACAGTTTGATCATGTCGCAGTCGGTGACGTGACATCATATGTCATGGTATGACCAAAGGGGTCAGAATTGAAAATAAAATTACGAAGGAATTGTCTTTAAAATATTTTTTTAAAAGAATTAAAAAATAAAAAAGGCTCAACGTAATGCAGGAAGAAAACATGGAGTGAGAACCATTTGTGAACAAATGTTTTGGTCATAATGATAAATATTTGCGATCAAAGGTATCACGTTGTTGCCATAAAACATACCCCTTTTGATCAATTCACACGAGATTCTCACACTTTGGATAAAATATGACAAACATACACACAAGATTATCTCAAGTATGGTGAAGTGAGGCAGAATGTGTAGTTAATGGGAATTTGCGAAAGTACACATAAGGAATTCTAAAGTTCCAAATATCCGCGGACAATTTTTTTTGTTAAAATTATCATGTATTTGAGAACAGTGGTGTGCACATATAATCGTCACGTGCCGTGATTCAAACATAATTCATTAGAAAAAAACTAACATAAAACACACACTCGGACCTATAATGAAATAAGTACATTGTTTGTCTCTCAACTTTTGCTCTAGTTTAATTTTGGTCTCTGAATTGTAATACCAGATAAAACGTGTCCTCGAATTATTAATACCGTGCAAAAACTGTCATTTATTCCTTTTTAGAGCTATTTCGTGCCACGTGTCAATACCGTGGAAAGCCACGTAGGTCAATGTACTGATCAAAACCGCTCTAAAACAGATGAAAGGGTATCTTTTGCGCGGTATTGACAGTTCGAGAATGTGTTTTATCTAGTATTATACTTCAGGGACGAAAATTAAACTAGAATAGGAGTTGAGAGACGAATAATGCACTTAATCCTACTTCAAACAAGTAAAACGACCCCATGCGAGCTACTATCATATGAATCGGATTATGATCTTGGCAATTTATTCTAACAATTTACAAGGTGAGATCATTGGATTGTTCTAGTCTGCTTGAAACAAGATTTAATTGCTTGATGAGCTGTATGTCATGAAATATGAAGTCCATGGTGATATCACTCCTACCAGATGAGCAGTAGGCATTGCCTTTTTGTCCGGATAAGACATACATGGTACTAAATAAGTTTCCTCCATTTATCAAGTAAAAAACAAATCAGTCAAAATTGATTTTGAGTCAAGCTGGGCATGGGTTCAAACTGAGGTTTTGAATTCAGTCCGAGCATGTTTGTTCCACATCACACTACACGTGCGGGCCCGATTAGTTTGTGAAGTCCTGGAGACACTAGATATTCCCACTTTTTCAAGAAAAAGTTTCTTTTTTTTTAAAAAAAACTTTAATTTGATGTTGAACGGCCGAATACAATCATTTCATCGAGAACATGATAAATGCACTATCGTAACGTAGATAAGCATGGTGACAGGCTGACATAAAATATGTAATAACTCGGCTGTTAAGTCTTTTGTTTTGTTCCGACGACTAATTTAGAATATCTACAATAATCTATGTTACTTGTTACTCACGTATGGATACATCAGCATTTAGATGATACGGAGGAGAGATAGTGATAAGAGAATATGAACTTATTTCTAGATAAAGAAAACAAACAAGTTGTTGATACCAAGATACAATAAACAATAAAATAGCTATTGGAGACTTGCTTGTTATTAAAACTTATTTTGTGGGTAGCAATTAAAGTCTTATATACAAACTCAAAAAACAATCTATTGAAAGATTTGTTTCTTTTTATTAAATTGAGTATCCTCTCTTCTTTTAGTAACAAATTAAGAAACAAACTATCGTGTATGCTCTTAGAACTAAGTATATTCTCCGGCTCTTTTCCCTCAAAAAGTTTTTGACTTTGGCAATGGAAAATCGCAAAAAAGGAGTGACTGAAAATGAACATGCTTTGACTCTCTTTTTCTTAAGCTGTGATACATGTCTGAGCTTCCTCCCATTTTTTTTAATTTCGATAGATATCCACCATCACCCCTGCCAAGCATTGCCAATTCTATTTCGAATATTTAAGTCAAAAACGCCGGAGGGCTGGAAGCCCCTGTCTAAACTCGAGAACAAAAGAATACGACTCTTGGATTTCAATGGCCGAATATGATTTAACATAAAGGAGTAAGTCTAGTTTACTCCTTTTAACTATCAGAAAAGTCTGATTTACTCCTTAAACTTCAAAACCGTGTATTTAACCCTCTAAATTTACAAAATCCGGTCACCAAACCCCTCATACCGCTTTGAAATGGTGATTTTGCACACACGGCCACTTCATGAGCGAGTTGGAGACCAACCCATGTCTTCACAACGCCGCTCCCCTGAGACCAACCTTCTTCCACCTTGATCCTGTGGCCCAGCCTCCCCTAGCTCTCTCACTCTCGCCATCGCCGCCGCCGCGAAATCAATCTCATATCCATCTCAATCTCCCTTCCCTCGATGACCACGTGATATGTGCGGCGGTGGCACACTCCCTCTTCCTCCTTCCCTCTCCCTGCCGTCGTCCCCATCCACATCCACACAGTCGCCACCGCATCCTCTTCCCTAGGCGCCGAGCTCGCCGCCTCTGACGCGCTCCTCGCCACACTCCCGCCCTCCTCCCTTGCCTCTCCCACCTTTCACCCCACCTCACCGCGCTCTCTATCTCCAACGCCCTACTCTACTAGGCCCTCCATGCCACCTCCGCCTCTTCCTCTTCTCCTCCCTCTCCCCGCGCCTCCGCTCCCCGCCACTCCACTCCTACGCCATCTTCATCCTCCTCGAATTCAACCCCAACACTGCAATGTTCGATGCCCTTGCCGACGCCCACGCCGCTGGCCTCCCTGCCTCCTCCACGGCCTTCGCGGCCCTCGTCGCCGCGCATGCCACCACCGGCCAACACGCCGAGACCGTCGAGGCGTTCTCCCGGATGGACGAGTTCGAGTGCCACCCCACAGTCTTCGTCTACAACGCCGTTGGTCCTCAAGGCCCTTGTCAACAGCGGCGTCATCCTCTCGCTCTGGTGTTGTATAATCGAATGGGTTGGGGCCGGCTACCCTCCCAATAGGGCCACGTACAATGTGCTCATGGACGGGCTATGCAAGCGGGGCATGGTCGGTGACACACTCAAGACGTTCAACGAAATGCTCGAGAGGGAGTGCTCATGGACGAGCTATGCAAGCAGGGGCAGGGCTGGCAGGGTTGATGAGGCATTTGAGCGGCTGGCTTGGACCAGGTGAGCCATGTCCACCACACAGATGACATATACATGCTGACTTGGACAAATACAATCACGTGTGCAAAACCGCCACTTCAAACCGGCATGAGGGGTTTAGTGACTTGATTTTCCAAATTCAGGAGGTCAAATAACCAGTTTTGAAGTTTAGAGGGTAAACCAGACTTTTCTGATAGTTGAAGAGAGAAAACTGGACTTATTCCTAACATAAATAAGCAAGGCCATAGGATATCTATAAGTTACATGTAATAACTCAACAGTTAAGACTTTTGTTTTCCCACGCATTTCCCTCAAAAGTTCTAGCTTATTTGCAACCGAAAATGGCAAAAAAATTAAAAAAAATAAAGAAGAAGAAGAGAGGAATTTGACCCCAAAAAAATCTGTAAGACACAGCTGAGCTTTCTCCCATTTTTGAGAACTTCTTTTCCATGGTCACATTACGATTTTTTTATATTAATGAACTTTTTTTTAATTTATTTTAAAGTTAACTAGCGAACTTTATTTCTAATTCTGACATCTTTGGTCACGCCACTGGTAATGGTATGACAGTGTTTGTCACGCCAACCCGTATTTGGGCAAACTATTGTCACGCCACGGGTGGTGGCGTGACAGTGTTGTTTGGTCACGCCACCACTAGTGGCGTGACAAAAGTGTTATTTTAGCAGACTTATCTTATGGTGTAACAGCATTATTTTATCATGTCACCACCCGTGGTGTGAACAAAGAGGTCATAATTGAAAATAAAGTGCACTGGCTGTTAACTTTAAAATAAAAAATAAAAAAAGATAAATTAATAAAACTAGTTCTCACATTACATATCCACCGTAAACCCTGATCCTCTCCCCTGACCTTCCTCAGTTCCTCTCTTCAGTCAAACCCTGCCAATTCTATTTCAAATATTTAAATCGAAACTGCCGCACAGAGGCCACTGTTTTAACTCGAGAACAAAATGAGGCGGCCACTGGGCTGCAGTAGTTGAAGTAGCGCCAAAAGAGCCCAGCACAGCGCGACCCACCTACCCCACCACCCCTTTCCTTCCATTCTAATTCCTAAACTTCGCTCAAGTGAAGACCAGAGGAGAAGTGCCCGACCTTCTCGCCCATCATTATCACCCGCTCCCCTATAAATAGATCCCACCCCTACCCAACCTCCTTTCCACTCCTCCGGGCCTCTTCCGCGTCCTCCCGCCGCCCTCTTTCCCGGCTCCCTGTCCCTTCCCTCTCCACCGCCGAAAAGCCAAAAACTCTAGGAGAAGCTACGATCTGATCGGCCGGCGCAGGCTGAGGCTACGACGATGTCACCGCCGATGAATGGCGCCATCTCGCTCGCCTTCCCGCCCATGGGGGCGGTGTCCGACGCGCTGCTCTTCCCCTTCGACGGCTTCTCCGCCGACGACTTCCTCGCCGCTGACCCGCCCCTCCTCCTCCTGCCGTCCTCCTGCAACGACCAAGGCAGCGGCAGCGGCAGCGGAAGCAGCTCCGTCAGGGGCATCGCCGTCGCGGCGCCGATGTCCTCCGGGGTGACGACCGCCGTCTCCGCCTCCCCTTGCTCCTCCGCGAGGGTGGCGCCCCCGCCCCCGTCGCCGGCGCTGCCGCTGGTGCAGGGCACCGGCCACAGGACGTCCTCCTACCGCGGGGTGACCAGGTACGTGACTGCGGCTGCAGTGGCTAGCTGCGCTTAGCGAGTGATAGGCGTGGTTAGAGAGTGATTAATTAGCACGTGAACGATTAGTTGTTTCTGTATCCTGAACTATAGTTCTAATTGATTGGTTTGGTGGCGCGCACGTGTGGCGCAGGCACAGGTGGACGGGGCGGTACGAGGCGCACCTGTGGGACAACACGTGCCGGAGGGAAGGCCAGAAGCGCAAGGGTCGCCAAGGTGATTAGCCACTCTCGCCTCTCTTCTAATCACCCTCTAACCGAGGGATTACTGAGCTTAAGGTGGTGATTGCCGCGAGGTGACGGATTTCCTTTGGGGGTGAGGATCTTTTGTGTACGGGGGCAAGGGTTGGGATACGATGTGATGCCACCGTTCGGGAAAGGATGATAGAGTGGCCGTTAGACACACAGAGAGAGAGAGAGAGAGAGAGAGAGAGAGAGCGAAGAGAGATCGCATGCATGAAGTGACAAGCATCTCTGTTAATGATGATGTCGAGGGGAGACCACTCACCCAGTTCCCGGATTCTCTGCGGAGCCGGGCCCCGGTGGGCCACCTCTTGGACCGTGTAGACTATCAGTAGATACATATGCCTGTTTCTTTATTTTCTCTCTTGCCACTTTTTTCTCCCGGGATCAGTCTCTTGTGACTAATTGCACCGCTGAAACAAATTAATTGCCGGGGTAATTTCTTAAGAAATGTTGGTGGTTAATCTGGCCGTGGGTAGGTAGGTTGGTGGTATATATGCCAGCTTGTCAGTGCAGTGCATGCAGCTTTTGCTTTTTTTCTGTTTAGTTTCTAGTTCATGCATGCGTGGGGCTTTGGGGTTTTAATTGGGTTGGTTTCTTTCTTCCTTCCACTGCAAGTGATCAAGTCTAACGTTTTTTGTTTTCTTCTGCCATGCAATGCACTGCGAGAGTTTTGATTTTTGAAATTGTGTGAGAGTCTGACCACTTTGTAAGCAGGACATGACTAAGCAACGCCCAAAAGTGTTTTTGAAGAGAAATTTTAGGTACATTCTAATACCAGTAGAGGTTGTAGCATAAATTAAATATGGCCAATAATTTTGTAGGGGTACTGTAGTCTGTTTCTCTCTTGGATTCATTCTTATATAAATTGTCGGTTTAACCTAGCCGCAACCTTTTCACGCTCCCATGGCTCGTCGTGGGGGCAAACCAGCATGCGGCGATGTCCGATGCTTACCGGCCGGTGGCGTAAACTAATCCAAGAGTATACAGTAAAAAAAGCAAAGGCAAAAGGAATGTGCATAGAACGTGTTAATGGTTTCAATGAAGGCATGCAAATTAGGGCTGATTCGGTTGATGTGGGGGAGTTAAATGATTCGGCTTTCGCCTCGCCCAATCTTCTTGACGACGGTGCCGCGTGGGGATGCATGAAGGGTCATCCTTACAATTTTACCTCTAATAGAATTATGCTTTCTCATACTTGGGGTGAAGTATTATCGAATCCTAACTAATATGATCCATTAGATCGGAAACAATGAACGACTCAATACTAATTGGTGGGTGTCGTAAAAGAGCTCTTTTTGAACGACTAAACAACGAGGTTCCCCGAGAGTTTTGTTCTATCGGGGATACACTTTCACAAATGGATATGCGCGCATGCACTTTACACTAGACGTCGAGGGATCGAGGCAACGCAGTTCTAGATTTCTAGTGAGATAGAAAGCGAATAGCTAAGCCTCGATCGATGGAGGACATGTGTTTGGCATCATAATACTCGCTTATACTAATATGGCTGCATGCCCATACTGGCCTTAGCTGCACGTACTCAATCACTCCGTTTATGGTAGTATACGAAAGTATGCAATAACATCACGGACTATGGGATCGTACAAACGGGAATGTTGGCATTCAGTCAAGGAATCAAATGGTCAGTCGAGACTACTTTGAATCGCATGCATTTGTGCAAAATGCATTGCCATGACGTGAACTATGGCATGCTTCTTACAATCTTACGCATGCTCTTCGGATTGCCTTCCCACTTTTGCATGGCTCATGTCCTAGGCAGAGAATCCATGCATGCAGTTAAAAGAGGGGGCTCTATGTTGCATTTAGGAAATGATATATCGACAGTACACTGCATTCTATGAGTTGAAATGTTAAGGGCATGCTTTGTTGTCTGGAGGAACCATTGCTCTATATTTTTGTAAGGTAGCATACCTTGTGTATTGCTATTACGATAATGTAAAAAAAAAAGTTTCGTCATTACGTTTGATACGGATCACATGTTATTGTTGCTGTTAACCAATGCCTAGCTACCTGATACAGAAACATGCTGCTTTATTGCAATCAATTTTGGTGCACAGTGGGCGTAGTTTTAGTTAACGGTATTTCGATGTGTGCATGGAAGGCAATACGCAGTAATGTAGTGAATATTTGTTCAGTTAGATGTTAAGTTCTATGGATCAAATTTCCTTGTAAAAATCACAGGAAAGACTACTTACATGTTCTCTCTATGCAATTAATTCTGTTTTTATCTTCTGTATTGGTTCAAACTAACTAACTTGGCTTCTAATGTCTACTCTGTTTATGCTTGTTATCCTGCCCACTACATGGTGACTTTCTTCAGTTTACTTGGGTATGAACAACTACCTCTTGCCTTTTGTATTGATAAGTTTGCCTTTTCAGTGTAAGTGGAAGCTTACAAATATTTGTGGTACGGTACAGGTGGCTATGACAAAGAAGATAAGGCTGCTAGGGCATATGATCTTGCTGCTCTGAAATATTGGGGCGTTAATGCTACCACCAACTTCCCTGTAAGTGTCATGCTTTCCTGACCCCCTAAATAGCTCAGTTTAGATATTGCAAACAGTAAGCATCCTGATAGGTATTATCATGAATGCATATGTTTTCCCTTCTGGCACTTGCTTTGAAATCTTTCATGTTGTCCTATTTCCTCTCTGAACTCATGTTGTGGTTCAGACTCAAGGTCATATATGCAGATCTTTTGTGCCTTTGAAAAATCACGTGTTTTTTACTTGCCCTTATACTGTAGTGTTCTTGAGTGTATTTCCATGGTACTATCTATCATATCTACAACCTATTGTCCAAAAATTGGATTTTTAAGTCAATCTTGCGCTGTTCTTTTATACCCATTTATGCTGGTTGTGAACTGAGCAATATGTGCTTACCTTTTTTGTGGAGTTGTATGTATATTCATCTCTTTATTTTTAGGATGCACTCATAATTTTTTTCATGTATTAACATCTTTGCTCATGGCGTAACTAAAAATGGAGCTTGTTCTCTTTTTAGAAAGAAAGTTACATCAGAGAGATCGAGGAGATGCAAAACATGAGCAAGCAGGAGCTTGTAGCCTCACTGAGGAGGTCTGTGTTTAGAAGTTCATATTACTGCATCCACATGATTTCAGGCTTATATTTATGGACCATATTTATACGTGCTTACGAATTTATGGTGTAAATCTGCAGGAAGAGCAGTGGCTTTTCTAGAGGTGCATCGATCTACAGAGGTGTCACGAGGTAATTTTCAACTACAAGTCTACAAGAACCCATCTATTGATCATATCTTCTGTGTCAGTGACAGTATGCTCAACTTACTCCCTGGTATGGTTTGGCAGGCACCACCAACATGGACGCTGGCAGGCAAGAATTGGTCGTGTTGCAGGGAACAAGGACCTGTATCTCGGGACTTTTGGTAAGAGCCTGTAGTTCTGATGTCTCTTCATGCCAAAGAGATCCTGAATGAACGTAGTATAACATTATGATCTTATTTACCTTACTCTCAGATATCTTATAGGGAGCAGATAGTCAGATACCATAGTGTTTCTCATGACAAGAGATGAAATTAGGATGTTAGATAGTGTTTCTCATGGCAGGAGATGAAATTAGGATGTTAGATTGAGGCAAAGGCTGGTGAAAATGTTGTTTTTTTAAAGCCATCACATCATGTTCTTGCACTTTACTTTTATCATCAACCGCTTGTAAGCATGGTTAGTTTTGCTCTCGTCATATATCGATCTTTTGTAGTCATATAGATAATTCTGAAAGCCATTCTATTGTTTCATTATGCAAGATCATTCTATGATGCACTGTTATGAAATTCAGATAGTCAGAAATGATTCTATTTTGCACTGCGTTGTCCTGAGATGCATACTATTATTGAATGAATGTTTTAGCCATGACTCATGGACTAACCTAATTACCCCTTCCAGCGACCGAAGAAGAAGCTGCAGAGGCGTACGACATTGCAGCACTGAAGTTCAGGGGCGCCAATGCTGTCACCAACTTTGAGCCCAGCCGATACAACCTGGAAGCAATAGCTCAGAGCGACCTTCCGATCAGTGGGCCGGGAAGGCGGCTGAACTACAAGCCAGCACCAGAAGCAGAAGGCCAAATCACTCTCGCCACTCCTCCATTCTCCCAGCAGTCGAGCAACAACGTGCCACCTTATCTCCTCCATAACCTCCTGCAGCTCCAGCCATGTGAGTCCCCACAGGCTCTACCACTACCAGGCTACTACAACTTTGGAGAGCCCAGCTTCTACTGGCCCTTGGGCAATGTGGAGCAGAAGGTGCAGCTCGACAGCAAGATGGATCTGGCTAGTGGTCTCCTTCAACTGGCCAACTCCGCCGCAAACTGACCGTAGTCTCTGCAATGCCGATGGCAGTGATATGTTTTGGTTGGGTAACTGGGAAGAGATCTTTTGCTGCTGCCTTGGAAATGACAACCTGAACATAGGGTATAGCCTTGCGCCGTTTGGTTATGTGTAAAGACAGCTAGTGAACTGAACTAGATGCTGTTACTGATAACTATAGTAGGGTTAAGCTCGAAGGGCAGCGTACCCGGGCGTGTTTTCTTTCTGCTGTCGTGCGGTGCGGTGTTCCATCACATCTGTTACTTTTGGTTCTACCGCTCCCTTGCAAGTTGCAGGTGATTGAGACGTGAATTCCTCTTTCCAGAATCCAGATGGCCAAGCAAATTTTGCTTTTACTGAAGCGCCGAGCTACCGCACTCCAATCTTGTTGGCACCACGGGATCGTATCTCAGTATCTCTCGTGCTGATGGTCTGCAGCCTTGCGAAACGAGCCGAAAATGGTGCAGACGTGCAGTAATGCAGCCGAGCTCCCCGTGCAGCCAGCGCCGCACCGCCCTCGCCGAGTCGACGGTCGCGCCAAGCATACCGTGTCGCGCCTGCACGTGGCCCGCTGGGCCCAAAACCTACTGTGCCGCCCGCGCCCGTGCGTCTCATGCCGTCCCGTCCGAACGGTGGCACTGCCAGTCTGCCGCCATTGGCAACAGCCCGCAGCCACGGCCGACGGTGTCTCGCGCGGCCGGCCCCTCCAGATGCGCCCAACCAACTCACCTCCCGCCTCACGTACGCCCGTCACGCTCATTTGCGTAGCCACGCCGGTCTGCCTCTGCCCACAGCCCGACCCGTGCGACGTGGCTGATCGAGTGATCCCCATAGGCTGGCCCTGGTGGACTATGCGTTCGTGCGGCATCACGGCATCAGGCTATGACAGCCACGCCTCTTGTCGCCCTTGCGTCTCGGCCATGTTCATACAACGTAACGGTCGCATCAGCAACAAGCAACATTCCAAACTTAGTGAGGATGCGTGCACAAAATCAGCCAAAGTGCACCAGATCAGGGATACCTTTGCCTAGTATGTATCCTCGGACATCCAATAGTCGTGACTAAGGATCAAAATCTCAGAACGAAGGAAAAACCGTCCGTCGGCCGGTAACAAAAAAAAAAGGGTGAAAATTTAAATACTGAAATTTGAATAGGAATGTTTTAAAACCGTCCAAAATCAGAAAAACCACTACTAAAACCAGAAAATTGAACAAGAGATATTCTAAAAAATGTTAGGACTTGCTCATACAATAATTCAAACATATTTAGCTCATACAATAGATAATCTAGCACAAAAAAAACCTAAACCAATCTAAGAAGTGCATTATACAGTCATAAATTTAAATATAAATTTGAAAAATTTCGACCGGTTTTTTTCCTCCCGATTCCCACCGGTTTTTCCGGTCGCCAGTTACCGGCCAGTAACCGCCGGCATTTTGATCTTGATTGTGACAACAGCTGAGCTGAGCAGCATTATATCCATATTTCCAGATAAAAACACGACTGTACTGCTACAAAATTGAAGTGCTACCTGCAAGCAGGCACAGGAACAGGGGCTAAATATCTGGAAAACAGTGTTTAAATCCTTGGGGCAATCTTCGATACAACTTCCAAACAATCACTACATGATGGTATAAAGAAACTGCAGGATTTCATTATACATGAAACGTAAGTCAAAAAACAAATAGCATTCAATCTTTCGTCATCATAGATTAAACGACGCTCAATCTAAGCCATTCATACACAAATTTTACTGTGTCGGAGCACTAGAGTTAAAATGCATTCTCTGATGGTACTCGCTAAAACTTTATTCTGCTCGGAACAACAAGCACATTGCTGACAAAGGATACACAAAAACTAGTCTCAACTCCATGCAGCAAAAAGGTGCAAATGACATCGTGAAGAGTTCACGTCTTCTTTATGCCTTCACTTGAGGAGGAGCACCGCCCTGGAGAGCGGGATCGGATTTGACATCATCTAATGTCTTGAAGAACTCTTCAGGAAGCGCTACAGGCCGGTGCTGCGGAACATGTTTAGGAATCGGGGTGTCATCTTCAATCACTTCGCATTTGTAGTCATCAGGCACACCCCATGGGTCCCATTCTGCCATTCATTCGAATATAATAATTGGTTTTGTATCAGTAAATAATGCATGTGGATTCATATGCCTAGAGGCTAGAGCATCTTCAGATACATAAGCAGCATTGCGAATATATTTTCAGACAAACAGTCGACAATCTTAATCCAAAGGAATAGATGATAAGTAAATCAATGTTGCCCATCCAGTGTTATAGTAACAATAACTTAGCAAACTATCAATTTATCATAAAATGCTCCCATTCTGGCATGCAGCAAATCATCTTTCAACTAAAAAACTTGCTTTTTCCATTTTAACACAGATAGGAATTTACAAATTTTGCAGTTCTATGAACAAAGCATATATCATGACAGATTCAAATCTGCAAGTGCTATGTTTGCAATAAACAAATAGCCCAAATGAGCTATTCCTTATAAACATCTGTACTTTTGAGAATGGTTCACTTGACTAACCAAAAGAGGGCTAATCAATGTCTACATCATAGTTACCGGGTTCGCTATAAAACCCCGCGAATCGCGAACCGGATTCATCGAACCCGAACCAGTTTAGGGTACGGGGTTCGTGTTCGCAGTGGAAATTGGAAGAAAAGGTAGCGAACTACGAACCCGAATCTCGTACCGCGACTCAGACGAACCGTGTTTCTAGTAACTATGGTCTACATGCTACAACTCATTGATATCTGCCATGTAAATTGCTCAAAATGGATTTTCTTGGTACAAGTGAACTGGCCACTCCCATCCAGATGATGACCTAAAAACAATCAAAGCAGCCGTAGGGGGCTAGAGCATGTTATCGAAGGTTTCCTAATTTCACACAAAAGATACGTCAGACCTAAGGAAACCTATTGCCAACACAATAGATACCTCAGACTGAAGGAAACCTACTGCCACAAAGAAGGTACCTCAGAGCTAAAGAAACCTACTAGGCTACTACTACAAAGAGCTAAATAGTGAATACATGTAAGCCTATCAGGTTATCACCCTCGACGTGCTAATGACAGCAACAAGTTGATGGAAGATGATCTTACTTGTATTAGGCACCTTATGTTGTTAGCCTACTGGGACAATTTGAATGTAGACTTTCTTCTATTGTATTACATACTGTTAAGGTGGTTGTGGGGCATTACATGCTCGATGGCATTGCTGGTAAGCTAAAAACCTAAAACTAGACTTTGAAATAAAGGCCACATAAAATCCAGTGTTACGGTTACCCCAGCAACATAACAGAATTAAGAAATAATCTCAATTCTATTCTACAAACTCTGAAACACAACCAGGCTAATTAAACTCATTAGATTTTCTTTCCGGCATCTTTCTCAAAAAAAGGACATGGCACACTGATGAATTACATCTGAACTAGGTAAAAAAACAGTGAAATGTTGCATCAACTTGGTGGCAAGGATCAAAATCTCGGAACCGGAGGAAAAACCGTCCGGCGGACAGTTACGGTAACCGGAAAAACAGATAAAAAAGGGTGAAAATTCGAATACTGAAATTTGAATTGGGGATGCTTTCAAACCGGTAACCGGAATGGTTACCGCCCAAAACCGGAAAAAACCACTTCAAAAAATTGGAAAAACCGCTACCAAAACTGGAAAAAACCCGAGAAAACCGGTTATGGGTTATTAGCAATTGGAATAATGCAAATATTAATTAGAAATGTCTGACGAATGAGAATCATCACCAGAAGGTAATAGGTTGGCATCTCGATATCCATAAGTCCGAATAGACCTTGAGCTAGCATGAGATTCATAGGAAGAAAAGTCTTGTGGCCGAGAATGATCTTATTGACGATCCTTAGCTCATACAATAGGTAATCTAGCACAAAATAAAAGGCCTAAATCAACATAGAAAGTGCATTATGCAGTCATAAATTTAAATTTAAATTTGAAAAATTTTGGCCCGTTTTTTCCCTCCCGGTTCCCACCGGTTTTTCCGGTAACCGCCGGGATTTTGATCCTTGCTTGGTGGTATTCCGGTGAAAATGAAACACCGAAGACAATGATATATCATACACTAATAGATTACTACAATGCACTGTTCCTAATGGGAGGGAACGTATAGCAGAAAAGGCCATTTCGTGATGTAGAATGCACATGAGACTAGAAGTGCACATAGCGCACATAGCTAAAATACATCAATAAACACTCTATCTAGCATAAACCAGCGTTTGACATGTACTTCTGTTGAGTTTTCATGTAGCAAACAGTCCATCTAAATTCTTAAAGCTATTGAGAAAAGGTGGGGAATCCACATGAACAACAAACATCTATAATATACTATTCCACAATCCTGACCGTAGATAATTAGATACTATATGGGGCAATATCATCAGCATTTCTCATAATCAACAAGCAACCTGAACCAAACATTTCGTCCCTCTATATCAAAGAAAATCCAATCCTGTCACCAAACACCCCACTATCAAACGACGGCCATTTGTCCTAAAAGTGCTAATTACACATCAATTGCTAATGATGCTGTTGTCCATAGATCAGTGAAGTCGTCCATCACATAAAAAACTAGTCGAATCAAAGAAATGGTAGCTAGTAGCCACACCCACACATCAATTACCCTAATTCCTGCCCATACATCAGTTAAGTATATCACACAAAACTACTCCTAACTAATTAAGTCACAGAAAGGGAGCAGGTGTAAAGGCAATGGGACCAACGAGAAGGGAGGCGGTAGAAAATAAGTACGGACCGATCATCTTGGAGATGAGCTTGAGCTCGTCCTGGGCCTCCTCGATGAGCTCCTCGACTTGGCCGCATCCGATGCGGTTCTCGATGCGCTTCCAGTCGTCCTCCTCCTGGCAGATCTGGAGGCGGTGGCGGGTGAAGGACTCGACGGCCTTGCGGTAGCCCTCGTCCTTGGGGACGGCCTCTATCTCCTTGAGCGTGCGGTCGTAGAGGCCGATGAGCACCTCCCGCGCGTTGGGCACGACGTCGAGCCCCACGATCCTCGTCGTCTCCTTCACCGCCCGCATCATCGCCAGTCCGCCCCCGCCGCTCAGGATCCGCCGCAGGAACATCCCGCCGTCGACTTCTTGGTGGTGGCGGTGGCGTCTCTCTCTTGGGTGAGGTGCGTGTGCGAGGCTGCTGGACTGGTCTGGTGCGTGTTGTGTGTGGAGACGAATTTTTTTAAAGAGTAAATGTCATAAAACCCCAGGTTTTAGAGCACTAGTATCATAAAATCCCACATTTTGTGATTTATTTCAGATCTGCCAGGAGGATCACAAAATGTGGGGTTTTATGAAATACGTGCTGTCACGCCACGGATCTTGGCGTGACAAATACGTGCTGTCACGCCATGGATCTTGGCGTGACAAGGCTATCGTCACTTTGGTCACGCCGAGATCTATGGCGTGACAACGTGCTTTTGTCACGCCACGTGTTGTGGCGTGATCAAAACCTGGGTTTTCTGAAATAAATCACAAAACGTGGGGTTTTCTGATACTAGTGCCCTAAAACCTGGGGTTTTGTGACATTTACTCTTTTTTAAAAGATAATTTCAAAAATAAATAGTCGTTCCAAAAAATTACAAAAATGTGTTTACTGGCAACAGAGATCCTGTTGACCCCTGTCACCAATCCAACTACCAGTCAACAAGAAGTTGAACAGTGCTCCTATCGTCAATTCAACTGGTGACAGGAACCTGAACTGGCGACATGTATCCAGCTATAAAACCCCCTAAAAATCAGTCCATAATTCATTTTAATTTCAGAAAAAAAAAACAAGAGAGAGAAGGGGAGGGAGAGAAGAAAGGTAGCGAAGCTCTATCAGTTCGTCATGGAGGAGAGATTGTCGGAGCATCGAATCTGATCGATAATCTTGCAGGTATATTTTTTTGAAACTTTATACATTATGTCAAAACCTTGTCGGTTAGCAAAAAAAAAGCGACATAGAATTGAGTAGATCAGATAAATGTAGTCAAATTGTGTAGTACATATTTTGAGTTGTGTAGCAGGTAGTCAGAACACAATGCCGGAATTAGAATAATCCCAGCTTTATTTAGCTCCCCATTTGTGCGCGGTAATTATATTATTAATGCGGGAATTCTCTTTTAAACTAGAAAAATTGCATGACACATTTTAAAATTATAAAAAAAATCCAGAGTAGCTGAGTAGGGTCGGAATAGCAATGAGAATAATTGTAGAAATAGTTAGATTATCTAGCTCGTCGTGCACATGTTATGAATGTTGCAGCACTCGAACGATTTAGGATAAATCTACAGAAATAGAAAGACGCCTATTATAAATCTGTAAAAAAAAGCATAGAGTAGCTAAGTATAGTAATTATTTACCTTCGCATTTGTGCGCGGTTATTATTTTGTTAGTGTGCGGTAATTATTTTGTTAGTGCCGAAAATACCATTTAAACTAAGAAAATAGCATGACACATCTTAAAATTGTAAAGAAAATCTGTAGTTGCTACATAGGGTACGTAAAGATGCATGAAAAAAATTATGAATTTTGTTTATTGCTAAATTTTCAGGTATGACGGACGCAGGCCAATACAAGTTGTTTGACTCGGTGATTGACGTGTATCACCGTAGCCGCTTCAGTACCATGCTCCCCCCGGAGGGCGAGACGCCAATTGAGCTTGGCGCGTTGCGGTTGTGCACGCCCATCAGGGTATGGAGGCTACACCCAGATTGGGTTTCGAAGTACGTGTAGTTCTGACCTTCATGCACCTAATCACGGTATGACTACTTTGCGTGCAGTCACGTTTGTTTCTTAATCGTTTCGACGCAGGTTGAGAGCGGCAGGGCTCCTTCCACTAGTGAGGATGGTGGAGGCGACGTGGGAGGACGACCAGGACTGCGGTCCTGGTCGTATGTCTAGGCGTTTTTCATATGACTGGGCCCTGCTAACGGCGCTGGTTGACCGTTGGAGGCCAGAGACGCATACGTTCCACCTTCCGTGCAGGGAGATGGCGCCGACACTACAGGACATGAGCTTGTTGACCGGGCTGCCCTGCACAGGATCCCCCATGACGGTGTACGACATCCTGGCCACGTGGCACACGAACCTCCTAGCGAGGTTCTACGATGTGCTACCGCCGGGCAGCGGGTACACGGAGTTCAGCAGCCCGCACGGGCCGACATTGAGGTGGATTTGTCAGTTCTATGTAAATCTTCGTAACTATTGTCCTCTTGCATCAATTCATATGTGAGCCTTGCTGACGTGTACATGTCTTCTTGCAGCCCGAGCGTATGGCGGAGAAAGCAGGGGACGTTATTGTTAGGAGGTACTTCAAGACCTACCTACTGTGGTTGTTTGGGTGGGTCATGTTCCTAGGGTCCCACGGCGACAGCATCGATAAGCACTACGTCCGGTACGCACATGAGCTAGTGGACTTGTCGGTGGACGAGATCCAGCCATACGCCTGGGGTTCGGCCGTGCTGTGCGCGACGTACCGCGCATTGTGCGGCACGCGCCACCGTGCCCAAGACAGCTCCATCCTCTCTGGATGCCCGCTACTTCTGCAGATGTGGTCCTTCGAGCGCTTCCAGGTCGGACGACCATAGTTGGACTTGGGAGCATACGTGGTCAACTTGTACGCCTAGGACGACGATATGGACTGGCCGACCATGGGCACGGTGTGGTGCCACCGATGGGTTAGCTTCATGATCATTTATTATTTTTCGTATTGTAATCACAATTTCGTGTACTAAGTTTTCGGTGTTCTATTGCACAGGTCACCTACACGCCGATCACTTCGCAGGGGTCCTACTCGGAGTACGTTGCGATGTTCGATCAGTTGACTGATGAACGTGTCATCTGGACACCGTACACTCAGGAGAGGGTGAACGCACATGCACCCGAAGGACTGTCGAGCCTGTGCACGCGAAACTACGTGTACTGGTACACGTGAAAGGCCTTGGTGCATGATGTCTTCGTGGAGGAGTACCAGGTGCAGCGGGTCATGCACCAGTTCGGTCTGTGATAGGAGGTCCTAGCCCCTTAGGGGGGACGTGGGTGCCGGCACACGTCCACGTGTAAGTTCACTCTTTACTTCTTTCGTACAATGTGTGTTACGTGCCGACCAAATAATTGTCTTGCTGTCCATAGGTACACTAGGAAGGGAGTATGTGGCACGATGTCCTAGTTGGACAAGATATCCCCTTGGGTTGAGGCTTGGAGCGACGTGCACAACAACCTCATCCAGTGTGCGGATAATCCCTACGACTCTGAGACGTACGAGGAGTACATGGAGTGGTACGCTAGTCGGACGAGACTTCGCTGTGTCCGGGTCGTAGTCGACCTACCACGACATGAGGCTGCGACGTCGACACGTACCCCACCCAACTGGACTCCGCTTTCCACCGCTCCGTACGTATTGAACGATCCTTAATTCATATTTAATTCGCCAGATTTAGGTTTTCAACTTGTTCATTACTTGTGCAGATGGATCTACACCGGGAGGTTCTCGAGTTGGTAACCTCCGTGCAGCACATGACACTAGAGGACACCAGAGGGGTCCTATAGCGGATCATGGAGGCCTCGAGACAAGGCATCTAGATCGTGACTTGTCGTACGTCGAGGGACTCGGTGAACCGACCAGTGCGAGGACAAGGGGTCGGCCGAGGTGGTTCACAGCCACGGGCTCCTGCCCCGGATGTGACGGGTGTGTCGTCGTGGCACCGTGGTGGGAGCACCGCATGACATTTTGGAGGTGAGCATGAGACATTCACTTCCGCTTCTTTATTTTGAACCGCACAAGTTACTAACAGCAATCTTCTCTCGCAGGTCCTGTGCTCCACCGGCACGAGGGGCAGGAGTACGCGGTGTTATCGGGGCACGGCTTCGTGCCGCCAAGTATGACCACCCTGCTTACTTGCGTAACGTCCTTTTTCATGGTTTTCGCCATGATTACGTGTGTAACGTAATGGTTCTTTATTTCGAACCCCACTAGTTACTAACGATAATCTTCTTTTGCAAGTCCTGAGCTCCACCCGTACGCAGGGTAGGAGCACGCAGAGTCATCGGGGAATGCCTTCGGGCCACCAGGTATGGCCACCTTGCTTGTTTGCGTAACGTCCTTTTTCGTAGTTTTCGCCATGATCACGTGTGTAACGTAATGCTTCACAGAATCGGCTTGGGAGGACGATTCATTATCGTACGACGAGGCACACCTCTCTGCACACCTCGAGGACTTCTTCATGGACCCGCATGGCACCTAGTTCTCTGTGGGCACTTCTCAGGTGCACTGTGCGCCAGGATCGACCCAACCGACATAGGACCCCCCTTGCAACACCACCTCAGGCTACTCGCGTCGGTCGGGTAGTCAGGCAGTCTGATCCTCTGACGTACTCCGACCATCGACATGCTGGGTGCTCCCTAAGAGGGGCCGCCAGTAGATATTTGTTCCTCCAAATATCAGTCATGCCATGTAAATATTAGTTTCTGTACAACTATTATTATGCTAGTCTCGTGTTTCGATATCTATTTTTTTGCTTGAAAACCGCGACCACTTGTACGATTCAGCATCGGGACACCCCACACCACCCTCTTTCCACGCCTTTACTCCCCTTACTTTTGCAATGACGGACCCGACGAGTCGACTTTATGCGCAATGACGTGATCCGACGAGTCACTTTTGCAAGGATGGCGTGATCAGACGAAGTCGGCCACATTGCCTCATTTAACACAATTTCCCTCAGCCGAATTACAATTCGCCGACTCGGCATATAAGTACTACCACTTCCATGTCGAGTTCTCCTACATCCAGGCTTCAACACAATCTCGGTCAGTTGGACAAGCACTAGGAGGAGATCCGCGAAATACAAAGGGAGTATGCGGCCCAGAAGGAACAAAGGGAGCATGCCAGGAGGCCACCTCCCCGCAATGACGCTGCCCCTCATAGCAGCAACCCCTATCAGAACATCCCAACCGAGCATTCGCCGCAACACCCGCCCGAGGGGGAGACACCGTCCCTCTGTTGGTGCAGGGACATATGCAACTTCTTCAAGTCTAAGCATCGGGTCAGCTACCTAGAGATCCACCCACACGACCAGTGGACTCTCGACTGCGATGAGTGGGATACCAATAGGGACTGCAAGAGGAGGGAGGAGGAGCGCCGCACCGAAGAGCACAACCAACGTATCCGGTGGGAGATGCAGGCCCATCTCGAGGCGTGTAGGCGCCGAAAGCGCGAGGTTCACGAGAGGAAGCGCGAGAAAAAGAGGAAAATAGCAGCCGAGGCCAAGGCGGGCGGCGAGGAGTACAACGCCGAGCTCGCAAGGAAGGGTAAATGACCCCGATCCACACAGTAGTCCGATCCTCTTCATCCATATGTCATATGTATTTCTAATTTCCTAAAGGCATGCGTATACCGTCCTTGGTTCGTTAGCCTGCATGCCATGTAACCCTTCTTGTCGGATCAACTGTCGTGTTGTTATCGTTGCGCCATTTCTCCAATATTGTACACCATGTGTGAATTCTCTAGCGCATCGTAATATAACTTACCTTCCTACTTACGAATCATTAATACCTCAATCGTCCTCAGAAAATTCTCTAGCGTATCGCAATATAACTTACCTTCTAGCTGGTGCATCACTAACATATTTTGTACCGTTCAGAATCTACGGAAATTACAAACACACCAACCAGCATAGGGTCCTGTCGCTGGCTCAACTAGCGACATCTCCCTGTCGCTAGTTGAAATGACGACAGGTAGTTGTCGCCGGTTCAAATGGCGACAGGGAAGCGTGGCCTTATAAAAACCTCTTGAAACCCTAAAATTTGGCACATGACTCACTTTTATTCAAAAAAAAAGGAGAGAAGAGAGATGAGTAGAGGGGAGGAGAGAAGCTAGCGAAGCGCTGCCCGTCCGATTGTCCACCTCTCGGGTAATTTTTTTAACCGAATGGATTACATAGTTTTGGATGTACAGTTACGTAGTGCATTACGTTTTACATAATACTTTTCAGTGGGTAGTCTAGTTTTAGATATGTAGTTAATCATGAAAATGTTCTTTATGGTACGGTGCGTCAAATATGTCCGACATCACCAATTTTAAAATTTGCTATGGTCAAGGGACTATTATGGAGGGTCCTGAGGGGATTGATTTGCATTATTTCCAATCGGCGACCGTGCCACAACCAAGACTAGAGCAGCGTACATGGGACACTATGATGCGGTGGTTATTCCACACATTCCAAGTGGACTGTGATGTGTACGATCTGAGATTGAGTTGCCTTGCCTCGCGGGTAGCACAACCCACATATTGGGAGTTAGTGCAGCTAAAGGGAACAAATTCATGGCAGTCGTATGTATGCATGGAGATGGAGGGAGGGTGGAAATTGGTCCTTCTGGCCTAGGCATATGCCAAACCCACTCCTCCATCTGCAGCTGAACAAGAAGGGGGTGCTGACGCCAAAGAAGAAGTCGGGGACTCGATCCTGGCGTGGTGCATGAGAATGGTCAAGCTTCCTGAGTTGCCGATCTTTGTCGATGAAGACCCTGCAAAAGTAGCTCATTCGGTTAGGCAAGCTAGTGGTCTTGCTGACGAGGGTGAGGAGGTGGAAGCCGTAGTGCAAAGGATGGATCTTGAAGACCGAGATTACAAGGCATTATCTGAAGATGAAGGTTCCGACGATGAGGATGATGTGGAACAGCAGGTGGTTCCATCTGAGTGGAACACATACTAGTTTGACAACCTCGTCGTCAACGAAGGCTCCCGTGTGCCGTGGGAGTACGACCAGAGCGAGGTGAGGCTAGGAGCTATGTACAAATGCAAGGAGGCTGTGCAGGAGGCGGTCAAATTCTAGGCCTTGTCGGTGCGACGCACATTCACAGTCGTGAAGTCTACCCCAAGATGCTACGACGTGAAGTGCGACATAGAGGGATGCCCTTGGTGAGTGCACACATTTAAGCCTAAGTGGGACACCTACTGGAAGTTTTCTATAGTGGTCCCTCACACATGCATCGTTTTCTGAGTCAGTGCAGTCTCACCGGAACCTGTCATCAGGCTTCATCGCCAACCTCGTGTACAGAGAGATTGTGGATAATCTAGATTTTGAGCCACGATCCATCATTTTGGCGATTGAGGCCAGATTCCAGTATACAATCAGTTATGCCAAGGCTTGGAGGGCAAAACAGAAGGCATTGGAATCAAGATTCGGCACGTTCGAGGATTCCTACCACAACCTCCCCGGGCAACTCCGAGTCATACAAGACAGGAATCCAGGCACTCATATCGACATTCAAGACGCCACCTATCCGAAGTGGGCCAATAAGTGGGTACTGTTGCGAGTATTTTTTGCCTTTGGTCCATGCATCAATGCACTCTAGCACTGCCGTCCAATCTTGTGCGTAGATGGCACATTCCTGACTGCAAAGTACAAGGGCCAGATACTGATTGCAATAGCGACAGACGGGAACAATTAGGTTCTTCCCATGGCATTCGCTTTCGTTGAAAGCGAGAACACGGACAGCTGATTGTGGTTCCTGAAAAATGTAAGGATTTCTGTTGTGCAAGGCTGTCCCAATGTATGCCTCATATATGATTGACATGCAGGCCTACTACGTGCAATAACCCAGCTACAATAAGGAGAGAACGTACCACTTCCATGACCGGATCTGTAGAGAAGGTGGTGCATGAGGCACTTGGGTGCAAACTTCTACAAGTAGTTTCGCCACAAGGACTTGATGAACATGTTCAAGCGGCTGTGCAACCAGAACCAGCAGCGGAAGTTCGAAGCACTCTGGAAGATTCTGGATGAGCGGACCAAGATGCACAGAAGGGAGGCAGCGAGAAGGGCCACCCCAAGCGCTGACCAGGCCCTCGAAGCATTGCCACAGCTACCCACAGATGCTCTACTCCACCATGGAGTATGAGCCTAAGGAGAAGTGGTCGCTTCTACATGACAGGGGTGGTGCTCGATATGGTGTCATGACAACCAATCTAGCTGAGGTGTACAACTGGGTCATGCGCGGCGCAAGGTGTCTCCCTTTGGTTAGCATTGTGGAGGCAATTCTTCGCGGTACGGCGAACTACTTTGTTGACAGAAGCAACAACGCGTCACTCGCCATGGAAAATGAGAGAGTACTCTACTCCACCATGACCACGAAGTACATGGAGGAGAAGGGAAAGAAGGGTGAGATGCACCAGGCATTCAAGATGGGCACAAGAGAGCTTCGCTTCGAGATAATGTGCAGGGATAAAGGACGCCGCGGGATAAACCACGAGAGGGTCTCAGCTACGTACCATACCGTCGGGTTGTACTGCAGCTCCGTCTACCTCATCATCAATCCTTGCTTGGCTCGACATCTTGTAGCATGTCTAAGCAAGTTCCCTGTTCCACCTGTAGACCTTGCAGACAATTCACTGTGACCAATTTTGCAAAGAGCACATGGTACCTCATTTCCCCGTGTATCTTGCTTGGTTGTCCTGTCGAAATTCTCCCACACTCCCAATGTAGATGACATCGACCTCTTTCCTCCGGTTGGCGTTGAGCCTGATGCTGCCGTAGAGCCTAATGATGGAACTCCACCTTGCCCTTTCGGTTGGCTTGAGCCAGCCGCACCCGCATCCATGGATGCAATTTCCTTCGGTGAAAGTCCATAATCAGCAAGAGCAAAGTCGTCAGAATCGTTTCATTAATCTAAAATCGCAAAATCGAAACCAACACTATTATTACTTTTATATTAGCATAACAAGCACTAACAATAAAAGTATGCAACAAAATAGTATTGTACCTCTTTTGCTTACTTGCTGCCGAAAATAGAATTTTCCAAAATTTGGCACAATTTTTTTGAATTTGGCTATATTAGCTCAACACGAATTTGAATTTGTACAATATAATTTCAAAGAGAGAATGAGGAATGGAGGGGTGCTGAATGAGGGGGGGGGGGTATGGTGGCTATTTATAAAAAAAAATTCGGGATTTTCTGAATTTGTTTGCTATTTTTAAAGAGCCAAACGGTAAAAAACGCCAATGACCGGATTTTTGTTGGGCCTGCCGTGCCAAGAACCGCCCACAAGCCCACCTGCCCTGCCCCTGCCTAGCTGCTCACCGGACCCTCCTCCTCTTTTCCCCCACCGCTTGGCCCCTCGGTCTCCCTATCACAGACGCAAGGCTGCAGGCGGCAGGACAAAGTCACAAGACACGACATAGTAGCGGTGCCCTCCCTTCCAGGTCTCCACATCGGCTCCACCCTCCACGCCGACGGCACCCTCGTAACATCCCAAAGTCCTTTTACCAAAAATAAAATCAACAAAGTTATTATTTTACTGGATGTGTTTGGGTTTTAAAAGAGTTTTATTGATTTTCTTGAATTTCATGGATTTTAAAACATTTTTCCTATTTTCCAGAAATTATAAATAATTTATGTGCAAAAATAAAAGCCAACTTTAAGTTGTAAATAATTTTATTAAGTTAAAAAATAGCATCCCAATTTTTGGGGACTTTTTGAAATTTTCAAAAATAAAAGGGACCAGTTGAATTTTCTTGATTTGTTAAAGCTTAATTTGAAATTTTATAAATTAAAAACAATTTAATATGAGTAAATCAAACTTCAAGTAAATAAAAATTGTTTTATCTGATTTTCTAGTTTTATCTTGAATTTCCTTTTTCCAAGAATCTTCTTGTTATTTCTTTTGAGTTCTGTTTATTTCTTTTCAGTTTTTCCCAAAATTTCTTTTCTTTGTTGAAAATTTTAATTTAATTTAATTATTTTAAAGTGTTGGTTTTTAATTTGGGGTTCTTGCTTATATAATTATCATTCGAATCAAATCCTGAATTTCATTTTAATACCAAATCAAAATCTGAATTCTAATTCTCGATTCAAATCTTTGTTCCAAAATCTACTCTTGTTGCAGCCAATTTTGAATTGAATTTTTCATTTTGAATTCATCTGAATTTCAAATCTCAGCCGAATTGCAAAATTCAAACTTCTATTTGAATTTTCCCCAAAATAAAAATATCATAATTTCATTTCATTTTTCTTGGGCCAAAAATCTTTTTCCTATCTTTTCCCCCTTTTCCCTTTTTTTCCTCTCTCTTTCCTCTTTCTCCTCCTCTGACCACGCTACCCCCTGCCCATGCCGCTGCCGCGCGCCAACTCCTTCCGCTGCCGCTCGTCACGTCGCTCCCGGTGCCATGCCACGCGCCACATTGCTCTTGACAAGACACCACACCACCTTGCCGCCCATGCCCCGCCTTCCTTGCTCGTAGCTTACCCATGTGCGCCCAGTCTTGGCGCGTCCCCACGCCGCTCCTCCCCCGCTTCCTCTATAAAAGGGCATGCTACCCCCATCCTCTACCCCTTCCCACCCTCAAACTCCCCTCTACCCCGAGCACCACCATCGTCGCCAAATTTCGCATTCCTTCCCAAGTCCGGTCGCTACCCCATTCTCTCTCTCGTCGCTCCGATGAAATTCTTGCCCTCCAAACCGCGTCACAGTGTGTTCCCAAGCCTCGTGACCTTCTCCCCTAAACCAATTTTGGATTTCGCACAATACACCGTCGAAATTTCATCGCTTCTTCCTCAAGGCCATTTTCACCTCTACCGCTCGATCTTCTTCTCCGGTGAGAACCAAGCCGAGCTAGGCGTGTCATCTCGCGTTTCCGGTGTTCTTCTATCCATCCCCCACTTCATTTCATCTTCTCCGTCACCGTGGAACCCCGCCGTGAACACCTCTTTTGTGCTGCCGGCCGCCGCCGCGCCGTCTCCTCGGACCATCTTCGTCCTCCTCGATCTCACCTTCACCCTCCCCACCTTCGGGCGCAGCCCATGCTCCCTCCATCTTCCTCCCCATGCCGCCCCACCGTCGGCGTCGTGTTCCACCCGCGCACCGAAGCCGCCACGCTGAGCCACCTCTGGCGCCACCACCACCACCCATGGGATCGCCCGCTCAATGGGGTTCCATTTTTGGCTTTACCGTCGGCCACCATGGTCCCTCCCACCGACTACAAGTGTGACAAGAAACACCCAACAACGCCTCTGTTTTGCCGAATTTGGACAACTCTTGTAGCGTTAATTGTTGTTCAGTTTCTATCGGTTAAGGCAAAGCTTCATTTAATCACCGTATCTCTGTCGGTTAAGGCAAAGCTCAATTTAAATGCTGCATTAATTGCTGTCCGGTTTCATTGACGCGTGGACCCCGGAGTTTTAATTGCGCTGTAAACCACTCGGTGTACCTGAACATTGTGCTTATGGACCTCAGTCCATGTACTATTTTCGTGAACCCAGTCTTTGACACCTTGACCCCACATGTCATCCTTTGCTTCCTCTCTCCTTCACTTACATGTGGGCCCCCTTGTCAGCCAATTTTTGCACGTAAAAAATCAGCACAAAATTTGGGGAATATTCTTTCCCTTTTTCCTTTTTCTATCATTTCATGTGATGTTAAACTTCCGGATATTCGTTCTCCCTCATACGAACTCCGATCCCATAGATTCTTGTTTCTAAATTCATCTAAATTTAGTACATTTCTTTTGGTTCTAAATTTATATTTTTTGTATTTTATTTGAATATTGGCTCGTTTTCGTGTATAGGTTTCAACGACTCTAGGGAAACTGAATTATTTGAAGAGTTAGATCCTCAAGCATTCGAGCAAGGCAAGTTACATACTTTGATCATATTTGAAGCCCAGTATTCTAAATTATTTAAATTCTATTTTAAATTATTATTACATGCTTATTTAAATTCAAGTAATTTAAATTCCTGTTTTAAATTATAGTTATTCCCAATCCCATTGTATAGCCAAAGTTTGCTATTGAATTAGCCATTCCTTGGTACCATAATTAAAATCTAGTTGGTACATTAGTATAAACTAGAACATATTGAAAAACTTTATGCTTAGACAAAACTTAGACCAAAAATATTAAATTTTAGGAATTTAGCCAAATGTTCAATTATGATTTAAAATGGGGCTATGGTATTGTTTTATCGTAGCAATTTTAGTAAATGATTCAACTTAGAAAATAAATAAAAGCTGGTCTAGACTTGGACGAAATGGATGTTTGGATGGTGCAAGTTGTTGCACAGGATTGATTCATTTCTATGATCGAGATTAGGGTTTTATTGGAAGTCGTCTAAGTTTGTTATGGACCGGTTTTCGAGCCGCATCTTTCAAAGCTCCATCGTACTACCACAAGTCTGGAGTGGGCTGATCTAGGCTAAATAATTTGCAACATTTCACCGTGGTTGTGCCATCTGATTGTGTGGGTGCCAGAATGACCTCCTTTTAATATATTCCCACAAGGCGCAAGAGGGGACTTCCGGCGGACTGTTCAATCCAAAGGAAGTGAAACCTTAGCAGGCATAACTACGTTAGGATGACGCATTGTAAAGGCCTCGTGATATTTGCTTAGTTGCATGCCTTCGAAAGTGTGTCTTGGCCGATATTTTAAGCAAATTATCTCTTGTAGGTAATGTTGTACAACCTATGCAGAGTGTAAAACTATTCGAATAGCCGTGTCCACGGTCATGGACATGCTGAGTAAAGCCACTCAAAGTTAGATTTTGGTTTTGATTTCAAAAGACTTTATCAAATGATTTTGGATATCAAATTGGGAAATCGGGCGGTTGGCCATGTGATAGGAAGGTACCCTTCACCACACTTGTATAGAGGTTATCTTACTACAAAACTTGAGAATTTAGAAAATAAATTTTAGTTATAGAATAACTGTTTTGGAACTTAGTAAAGATATTTGAAAAGAAAACATTGCTTTATGCAAACTCAACCCTTTAAGCCTTCCTTTGATAGTCATTGCATGCATTATAATCTGTTATTGGGTGTAACTTGCGGAGTATATTTTGTACTCATCCTTGCTTAATACATTGTTGTTCAGAGGAGGAGTACTACGAGGAGGGAGAGAACCTGAACGACTAGGCTACGCCCCCAGATGATTGCCTGTGGCGAATCATGTGGTCTACCTTATCATTTGTGCTTCCGCTATACTATGCTTTTGGACTTATGCCCCTTTTGTAGCAAACTTGAATTATTATGAATGAATCGCATGTTATGATTTTTCTATCATTTTTGTTTGACTGTGTACACTAGCTGTTCCTGGACTAGTGTATGAGACAGGAAGAATCTGGTATCCTTCGCTCCTGGGTTCGACAGCCCTCCACTTTGGCCGCCTCCTCTACGGCTCTACCTCCCTTCTTGAGCCGGCCCCACGGCCCCCGCCGCCTTCTCCTTCCTTTGCGCCGATGATGCCCCGCCCTCCTCCTCCCTCTTGGTCTCTGCTCTCTTCTCCCTCCGCTCCGACCTCCAGTAGTCCGCCCGCGGCCTCTTCCCTCCTCACCTCCTCTCTTCACAAGCCAGCCGCGCACCTACACCGCCCTCCTCCTCCCTTCCCGAGTTGGCCCTACCGCCATCTCCTTCCTCCGAGCCAGCACCGCCATCTCCTTCCTCCGAGCCGGCGCCGTCATCCTCCTCCCTTTCTCGTTGTCGCCGGCTTGGCAGACTCCCTTGACCTCTCTGCAATCAGGTTAGACGTGCGTCTTGGACATGGTCCGACACTTTGTTCGTGCGTGCGAGCCGCCCATCGTCGCAGGGTGACAGCACGAGCAGCACCAAGACAGCCTTCGTCTTTGTGTCGTCCCGGCCCATGAACAGTGCAGGCCGTGTCATGCTTGGGCTGGGCCAACAGTTTCGTGCCACGGGTCGGCTCGGCAGGCACGACCCTCTGGCCAGCTCTAGTGGAAAGTACTGGATGGGGGTTGGGGGATTGGAGATGGCGCTGTGGGGCCATGGGCCGTGAACTCGTTGTTAAGTGGGCTCTAGCTCAGGAAGGCGGAGAGGGGAATGTGAAAAGCCTACTGGGCCTGTGGCAGATTGGCATGCTGCGTGGATCCTCTAGGTCAATCAGCCTCGAACTCTCCGCTGTTGTTTAGGGGAGAGGGCCTTTGTTACCTTACTAGGAAGTAGGAACAGATAACGGAGAACACCTAAAATGTACACGTTTATTGGCTTTTCCTACTCAAATGATCCAAATTCTCGTTCTAGTAGCTTTTGTTCTGTTTGGCAAAAGATTGTACAGGATATCTATCTTCCACATCCAAGAGGGCATAGGGCCGGCCTTACCCAAGATAGGTTCTTACAACTAAGTCTGTTTTCCTAATGGCAGGCCGGTTTTCTGCAAGCATGGAAAAACAATTAACAAGTCAAGATGGACAGAATTCATTGGGAGCTGATTCCAATGGTATAGCAGTTTCATGTAGTTTCATGAAGTTTCAGTTGCTTAAAAGTTCCAGATTTTGAGTTTGAAGTTTCAGCTAGTTTTCAACGTGTTTCGTGTGGAAAGTTTCAAAAAATGTTTTTGGTTACGTGTTTGATGTTTCAAGCATGTTTCAGTGTGTTTTGTGAAAGTTTCAAAATGCTTTCGGTGCTTTTCATGAAGTTTTAGAAATGTTTCAAGTAAGTTTCATAAAAAAATTCAAGTTTCAAGAAGTTTCAAAAAAAGGTTTCAAGGAAGTTTCAATCATGAACGAGACATGATGAAACTTCTGAGTTTCAAGCAAGCTTCACAAGTATTCAAAATTCAAAAATAATGAAGCTTAAAGTTTCAAGAAGTCTTGTGAAAACATTTTAAAAGTTTCAGGTTTCAATGAGTTTCGCGTATTTCTAGAAGTTTCCGGAAGATCCCAACAAAGTTTCAAGCTCAAGTTTCATATTTTAGAGCTCAAGTTTCATATTTTAGAGCTCAAGTTTCATATTTTAGAAGTCTTGTGAAAATATTTTAAAAAGTTTGAGTTTCAGTGAGTTTCACGTATTTCTAGAAGTTTCCAGAAGATTCCAAGAAAGTTTCAAGCTCAAGTTTCAGATTTCAAAACTCAGGTTTCATACAAAAAAGTTTCAACAAGTTTCATTAAGTTTGAAGAAGTCTCATGAAAATATTTTAAAAGTTTCAGGTTTCAGTGGGTTTCACATATTCCTAGAAGTTTCCAGAAGATTCCAAGAAAGTTTCAAGCCCAAGTTTCAACAAGTTTCATATTTGGAACTCAAGTTTCAGACAAAAGAGTTTTAACAATTTTTCAGATAAAATAGTTTGAAGAAGTTTCAACAAGTTTCTTGCATGTTTCATGTTTCAAAATCAAAATTCATGTATGTTTGAGCAACTTTCAAGTTTCAAAAACAAAATCCAAGCAAGTTCTAGTTAGTTTCAAGCACATCTCGCAAGTTTCAAACCAAAAAAAGATTCAAACATGGAGGTTTCAGTTCATACGTTGGAGTGATGGTCTTACTGGCCCCGTTCACGCAAATTGACAGCACCGTCGAGCATTGCTTACGCGTGTTACAACTGACGTGTCCCCTCGTCCCTACACATGTCCATGTCTTTTGCACCCGCTCCGCGTCGCAATCACATACGGCCGCGGTGGCTCCGAGCATGATTGCTATCTACTTTTAACGAGGCATGTTGCTGTGTGTACTCTTGCTGGAGCCTTCGTTATCACGCTCGATCAAGCTCGCCGCGGGGCCATGATTACACACCCATCTATGGCTGCTCGCCG
Source organism: Phyllostachys edulis (assembly GCA_036346405.1). Taxonomy (NCBI): domain Eukaryota; kingdom Viridiplantae; phylum Streptophyta; class Magnoliopsida; order Poales; family Poaceae; genus Phyllostachys; species Phyllostachys edulis. Next base: position 56,997,647 of record CM070549.1, on the reverse strand, counting down.
TGCACCATGGTGGTCTCCACCCAACCAGCTGCTCACCACTCACCAGCCACCGTTGTGTGTGTGTGTGTGTGTGAGAGAGAGAGAGAGAGAGAGAGAGAGAGAGAGAGAGAGAGAGAGAGATGAAGGAGATGAGATGCTGTCGGATAAGGCTAAGGCCAGTGGCGGACTCAGAATTTTCAGAATGGGTGTTCGAAGTTACAAAAATATTGTTCAATGTAAAACATAAATGCGCATAGTAATCAAAGTACAAATTATTCATACTAATGACAACATCTCAAATAATTTAGTAAAATTACAAAATAATCAAGAAAAATTACAATTTAACTCGATTTTCATTCATGCCTTTCAAATCGACAAACCTCTTCTTCATTTTTTTTGAAGCTCCGAGATCTACATTTCACAAAAAAGACATGATTTACCAATCACAATTCAAACTAACACAAACAAAATTCCTGATTTGGGTATTTGGGTTTGTTCTTTGCTGGTTTGGGAATTGAGGATCTAGTAATTCGGATTGAGCCCACATCTGCATTATCGAGAATTTGGGTAAGCCTTCTTGTCGGGAGCCACCGGGTCATCGCCGCTAGCTGCTGGCCCGTAGGGCTCCCCCGGTGGCCCTCTTCACTCGACGGTCGCCCCGTCCTGCTCCGCCGCTCGGCGGCCCAATGGTAATGGACTGTCCGATGACTGGCGGCTGATCATGCTCCTCTGACCTCTGACTTGCTACTGCATTTGCATCGTCATGGTCGTGCTATCGAGAAAGAGGGAGAGATGTGAGAGTCGGTTGTTGTATGTTGATTATTAGGGTAGAGAGAGAGAGAGAGAGAGAGAGAGAGAGAGATGAGGGGGAATGATCTTGTTGTGGCTCGGCCGAATGATCCAATGCCCAAAGGGCAAAGGCCGAAGGGCTTGTGACTATGGGTCGGCCATCATATGGGCTAGTTTGAGGTTGTGGGACGCCGAAGGGAGATATGGTTTAATGAGCTGAGAGGAAGTTGTGGTCTGATTGGACCAATTAAGAGTATATTTTATTATATATGTAATACACATATTATACTGTGGATTTTTTTTGCAAAAAATAATGGATCTTCAGTAAACACCCATGAACCCCTAGCTAAGGCAGTTAAATGAGTTGAGGGAAACAGTTTGGTTTGGATAGGAATAGAGATTATATGAAAGCATCAAACGGTGCACGAGGATCCTGTTGGGAGGGAAACGGTTCGCGTGAAGCTATACTGTCGTTTTTTTTGTAGCTCTAGTTTTTCTCGAATTCATTTGGGTCCTACGGGAATTACCAATGATTCCCTTAGGAATTGAAATGTTTCCGGTGAAATCGAGCGTTCCAAACGAGGCATCATCTCTGGAGCGTTCCTTGCCACGCAAGGGGTAGAGAGTTCATACAAACCAGCAGCTCGTAGAAAGCAATTCAGTTCATTGATGGGATTCAAGTTCAATCTCGAGGTTTCAAAACTATGGCCTACACTGCCAACACCTACATACGAGTTTGAGCAAGAGTTGATTTACAGACTAACGGCTGTCAGCCACCTACTGATATCGACAGCATTTCATTTCCACTGTAATAACCTTGAAACAAACACCACGTATAACCGGGTTCTCCCGAACACCACCAAGTAAACGCACTGTTCAAACACCTGCCAAGATAGCTTAATACATCAGAAACTGCAAATTTATTTTTGAGGAACTCTTAACATCTCAAGTGGGTATTAAAATAGCGAAGCAACGTGACTTTCCATGAGAAAATTTCAGATAAGCAACAAAATTGCAAAGGAAAAAGTCCGATTTACTCTTTCGAACTATTAGAAAAGTTTGGTTTACTCCCTGAACTACAAAACCGGTTATTTAACCCTTTGAACTTGTCAAATCCGGTCAAATAACACCCTGTAGCGGTTTGGAGTAGTGGTTTTGCTGATGTGGCCGATTTTATCCAAGTCAGCGCATATGTGCTGCCTCGTCTCCTCCCTCGCCGCCAGCCTCCACACCCGCCTCCACATCCGCAGGGAAGCGTCGTGCTCCTCCTCCTCCCCAACTCCCTCGCCTTCCCCGTCGCTTTCCTCGCCATCCTCGCCGCTGGCGCCGTCGCCGCCACCATGAACCCCTCCAGCTCCGCCTGCCGAGATTGGGCAAGATCCGGCCACTCAAGCCGCCGCCTGGCTTGCTCGACGGCCATTCTGATCCCAACGCCGCCACCTCCATCCCAGTAGCTGCCTCCCAAGATCCTCATCTCGTCGGCATAGGCGACGGCTCCACCGCGACCTCCCCGTCCCCACCGCCGCCACCGGCCGCGCGCTCTACGCCTCCCCCGTTGCGCTCCGTGGGGCTTCTCCACCTAGTCATCGCAAAGGCGTAGCGCAACGCGGCGGCGGGCCAGCGGGAGAGGCAGTGAGGGCGGCGATGGCGTCGTTGTCGTCGTCAAAGAAAAGGCGGTCGCGGACTTGGTCCGACATGGACCGGAGCGTCGAAGCCGCCCACGGCGAGCCTGAGGTGGCACATCTGCAGGCTGCGTCGGATCTCCCCCATCTTCTTGGTCATCAGCATGCTAGTGGCCGACGAGGGCGCTAGGGAATCGCCTTGGTCCCCGTCGCCGTCATCGCACTAGAGGTTGTAGGCCTCGCGGATCCTGGACTTGATTGCTTCGAGGTCAGCATCGATGGCGAGGAGGGCTGAGTGGATGCACACCACGTCGGGCTCATCCTGGAGCGCATCGTTGAGGTGCTGCTCGACAGGGTTGAAGCCGTAGCGGATGCGCTTCTCGGCGTCGTCGTCTGGCGGATCTTCTCGGAAGCGAGATCCCCGGCGGCGGTGGCGTATGCAGCTTGCGCGAGGAAGGTGCCGCCGAGGAGCCGCGAGGCGTCGACGGGGACAAGGTGCCGCCAAGAACCGAGAGTGGAGAAATAGAGAGAAGAATAGGGAAGAAAGTGACCTGGCGGCAATTATATGGCTCCACTACCACGCAGACTGCCACTCAGCGTGCTGAGTTGGCCGAATTTGGCCATGTCAGCAAAACCACCGCTCCAAACTGCTACGGGGTGTTATTTGACCGGATTTGACAAGTTCAGGGGGTTAAATAACCGGTTTTGTAGTTCAGAGGGTAAACCAGACTTTTCTGATAGTTCGAGGGAGTAAACCGGACTTTTTCCAATTGCAAATGAAGTGTAGGAATGCGTATATATAGCCTGCATCCCTTAAGGGCATATGCCTTTCACTCGCATGCCAAACGTTTCATGTCTATGTTATATTAATTACAAAGTACCAATAAATGCATGTTAAAATGAATGCCCGAATAGCAACAGCACATACATATCCTGAGTGTAATAGATATTCAAGTATTCGGAACACCTTTCTCAGATTTTAAAACCCTCAACTGGGCACACTAGGGGAATCTCAAATTCAAACGTAGCAATATCACAATACCTTAAAAGCCAAAATGAGCCACTTCCTCATCTTCTCCTTCATCTTCATCATCCTCTGATATCCTGAAATCTTCCAACGCCTCGTCTTCTTCCTCCTCATCAGCATCATCCATCATTTCTGAAGCAGGGTTTTTGTCCTTCAAACCAGTGCTGAGAACCACAGTTTGTCCTTTAGACTTTTCCATATCTCTTCGCAATCTTTCCATGTTCTCCTTCCTATGCTCAGCCTGTAATCTCTCCTTTTCAGCAATCCTCTTGTCTAGATCAGCCCTGAAAAATATTTTGATAATAATAAGTAATAAGTGTTTTATTATGGATAGTTCATTCAGCAATTGTAGCAACATCTTAAGAGATAAGACCTGTAGTTCTCCATATATTCCTTGGCACTTGCTTCTATAGCTTCAAAAAATGCATCGACTCCAATGCCAGATACTGCGGATACTCCAACAGAACGTAGGTTCTTGTAAAAATCATCCAGCACGAGAGAGAGGCTTCGGGTAAGTGAAGATGAGTACGATGAGTCGGAGTCCAAAGCTGTCTGAAACGCTTCGAAGTCTTCCATCCACTGGTCCAACAAATAACATTAAACTCCAGTCACCGAAGATGTGAAAAACAAATAAGCTAATATGTCAATCAACACTTGGACCAAAATTGAGCAAATAGCATCATGTACACGGGTCATAGAAGAAACCTCTGTTGAGTCGCATAATATGTACATTTCATTTCATTTTCATAACACAAAAGTTCAAATAGCCTACATGGCTACATCGTATGCTTCAGCATGGCAGAAAAATTTGACTCATTGACAAGACTATATACAAAATAGAGCCATTGCATACTGCATAAAATGCAATGTACATGTGATGTGGATATACTATGACAGTAGTTACAATGCCATACAAGTATACAGAATCAACAACAGAAGAACAGAAATAATCATAAATGGTATACATACCTCAAGAGCAAACTCATGCTTGGCCACATCAACCTTGTTAAATGTAAGGACCAGAGGCAAACGGGTCTTGTAGAGAATACTGCATGCATAAAGCATGTTGCTCATGAATGTTACAGGGTTTGTTGATCTGGGGGTGTCAATTACATATGCAACAACTGTTGGAAATGTTGATGCAAAAGCTTCAGTGATGATAGCTCCTGAAGCTGATCAAGTGAAGATTTCAATCTGCCCTGGGGTGTCCACCAGCACATAATCCAGCTGGTCTGCTCGTCTTTCAATAACAGATATAACCTGTAAGGATAAATATTTGGTGCCATATTAGCTGAATGGCACAAGGGTGTTGGAAAAAGGCATTTCCCCACATGCCACAAATGCAGCATACAAAATTTGGAAAGTATTCAATATGACATCAACTAAATTTCTCTACAGTCTACATTAAGCTAAAACTAAGCACAATTATGACAATCCGCACAACCGATTCAAACAAGAGATGAAAAAGACGATTGTGGGCCAGAAAGCAAACCTCGTCGAATTTGGTGGAGAACAGGTTGAGTGAGGTGAGGATACCGCCATTGGGACCAAGGCCATACTCCTTCATCACCTCCTTGTAACGCACTGTATCACGGATATCAATGTTAGCCCCGAACGGCAGTGTCATCACAGCGGGGTCGAGGTTGAGCACATAACCCCTCATGTTTGACGCCTGCGTGTGGCACACCAGTCGGTGCATGAAGGTCGTCTTTCCCGTACCTACACCGTAGACCAAAACCCTAAGCTCCCAATCCCAAACTCAACCGACAAAAGCTCAAGTATCACAGGTTTGTTAGGCGATTCCTACAACCAAAATGCAAATTGAACAGTGGCAAACGAAATCGACGCACCGGCCATGCCGATGACGATGATAATCACCGGCTTATTCTTGAAGTTGGTGCGCCCCGGGCAGATGGAGAGGCTCCCGATGGAATCGGCGAGCTCCTCGCTCTTCCCCTTCCTCTCATCCTCCTCCACCTCCACCGCCTCCGCCTCCGCCTCCGCCTCCGCCTCCGCCTCCGCCTTCCCCCTCCCCTTCGCGTCCGTCTGCACACATCCGATACCAAGCGCACGAAACAGTCACAATTAAAAAAAAGGAAAATAAAAATCCCCGAGGGGAGAAAGCGGGGCGGCGGCGGCGGCGTGCCTGGTCCTCGATGTCCATCTGGCTGGGCTTGCTCGCGGCGGTCAGGTCGGAGTCGACGTCCATCAGCGGCAGGGTGGTGCTGAGAAACGGCGGCGGCCAAGCAGCTAGAGGAGGGGAGAGGGGAGACGCTAAACCCTAGACTCGACCGGGAGGGGGAAGAAGAGCGGAGAGCCGGAGAGGGAAGGGGAAGGAGTGAAGGACCAAGAGCACGTACATGGCGGCGCCAAGGGAGGTGTTTAGAAAAAAGAAACTGATTTTCCTCGTCACTTGCATATATAAGGTGTGTTTATTCTGTAGCATATATTTGATTATGTATTGATGCTTAAGGGCATCTCTAATAGTTTGAGATAATTTTGTCTCTAACATATGCTACATCATCTTTAGAGACAACATTTTCAATAGATAGTCTCTAGCATACTCTCTAACATTTATATTTTATAATTTTCTTTTGAAACTGGCCTACGTGTCAACTAGAGTAGATTAATGTATCATATCTTGTTTCGCGTGTATAACAGTCTTTTCAGGAAGAGATGACCTGTGCTCTCTCTCCTCCCCCCTCTCCTTTACGTAGGATTTTGTTGACGTGATATAACTAAGAGACGACAATAAATACATTATTGGAGATACCCTAAAATGTGTTTATGTATATGACTATATATAATTAATAGATAGGAAAATTGTATGGTTCTCACTGAGTACATACTCCACTTCTTATATACCATTTAAATCGTATGATGATATCTCTTTATCTATTTGAGCATACTCCAATAATGATTAAAGATACCCCAAAGTGAGCTCCATAAAAAATTTAATTAAAGTCTATTTTTTTATAGCAAAATTTATGTATATACTTCTTTTATATATGAAAAAGGGTATATAACAAAAAAAAAGGGTTCCAATGAAAACTTTTCAATCAAGTCGCATTAGAGTATCTTATAACTAATATTTAAGTATATCGAAAGTGATCAAGAAGTATAATATATACGTTTAAGTGGTATATTGGAAATAGGAGTACATACTATCAGAGTACAAAACAGACATCATAATAGATAATATAATCATCTAAGTACCTATAAAATAGATGCATGAACAACTTTTATATATGTATTGAATGACGTGACTATATTTTTTTCTTAAAGTAATCGTATATAACGATCTTGGGCTGCCCTAAGGAGAAAAGGCACGAGAGTGGGGCGGTCGCTTTGCCGAGTATAACGGGCATCGTTGGGCTGTTGGACTTACCGACTCAGGACGGGAGAGTGCTACGGCTGATAGGCCTAAGCCCATACGTTCCTGTGTGTGCATTTAAATGGGTTGGGCTAGCCTGTATTTGACAGGAATGTTCGTGTCTTGTGTCCACCGTGTGTTCGACTGTTCGTGTCCAGTCCTGCCTCCTGCCCGAGAACCGTCGCGTTCAGGACTTCAGGTTTCGCCGCGCCGCCCGGCCGGCGGTGCGGCAGGACTGTAATTCTATGCGCCGTCTGCCAGCGCCGTCGGTTAATTAACTCGTAGTTACCGCAGGGCCGGGGCGCAAGTGTGACTTCTTTTCGGCGAAGTCACAAATTGCACACTGCCATCACGACGCACCTGACAATTTTGATTTTGCGTCACCTGACCAACTGTATAGTGCATTCATGAGTTCGTAACAAGAACTGGCACGCACGAGCCTGCATGGCGTGCAACAGCCAATTCAGTACCCTTTAGTACCTTTTTTTAGTAGGTTAACTTGTGCTCCGTCCGTATGCCTTTCTAGCTTCTGAAACCCTTACTACTAAAAACCTGCAGGAAAGCTTGTCAATAATGTTGAAATTTTACAGTCCATCTCGGAGATTAATTCCTTTTTTTAGGAAATTCCCATCATATACAACTAACCAAGGCAAAATGGATATACTAAAAAAGAGCGGATACAAACTGCATCCAGATTTGTTGTGTGTGTGTGTTCAGTTATCACCGATGCTTCAATTTTTGGAACCATACAAACTGCAAATGTATTTATTATACTCCACTGCAATGCGGATACACACACATAAAACAAATAAAATTAATGAACGCACATCTATGGTTCGAAAGGCGTAAATTAATCAAATAACATCACGAATAAATATGACACACACGGATTGCAAACAAGAATCAAATAATTCATCATATGAATGAATTTGATTGTAGTATATATATTGACAGATTATTGTGTGAGCATGCACGACGAATTCACTCCTCGGAGAGCTTGTCGAGCAGCATCCGCATCACCTTCACCTTCACCTGCAAGTCCTCGATGTAGCCCGCCGCGTCCTGGAACAGCTCGCCGAGCCCACAGGGCTCGCAGCAGGGCACCAGCCTCCTCAGCTCCCTCACTTGCTTGACCAGTCTAGAATCTTCTAGAACGTCCCTCTCGCTGGGCGCCGCCATTGACCGTACCGCCCTGCTCTCGTTCCCTTTCATCCTCTCGTCAGCTTGTCTTCGTCGACGGCCAAAGGGATGAGGAGGAGTAGGAGAGCGCTCTTCTACGGAAGGCATCACTTGTGAGCAAGGCAATAAGTGCGCGCATATATAGCCGCAATCTTTGTTGTTTACACCTTGGATGATGGGGATCGGGGAGAAGATGCACATGCCGATGATATGCGCGCGCGAGCAAATTCAATCATGCGCCAGTGTGCCTCCACATGCGCATGTCCGAATCGTCACCACGAACCACCTACAAAAAGATACGAGCGCGGCTTATCCAAATGGCACCGTTGCTGCGGTTGGCGAGACACGGCCGATCCTGCAAACGCACAGCAAATTCTATATTGCGGCGGGCCGCACAACTTGTCGGCTTCGCGGAAAGCTAGCTTAGCTTGCAGTGTGTGCTGTGATGCTGCATGTATATATGTATGCATTGGTAGGCGCCATGGATGCGGCCATTGTTCATTGTTGCATGCATACACCCGTAAGTTTATGTGGTGGCTAGGAATGATAGATCAATCAATAGATCATAGAGCATGCATGCATGGGTGTAGTGTAGGCGTGTAGCAGGCCGGTTTAATTTGTTTCTCGTCGCAACGAGCACATGCACCCACATGATGGCACCCAACAAACTGAACACCAACTGGGGCGTATGCATACACCCATCCCTATTATATCCCTCCTCTACATATGAATGCATGCATGGTGTCAATTACTTGCCTAGCTTCCATGCCCTTTTGTCATTAGAACACCCTGGATTATTCCCTCGTCTACACCTTTCTGTTCCTTGCACCGATCGAGCAATCTATATATTTTAGCACGTTAGGAAGGATTGGGATAGACTCCTAATCAGCCCTTACACCGTCATTCCAGCTCAGTATGCATGTGGTGCGTTTTAGCTAGCTAATAAGGTGACCCTCTTGCACCAAGAGAGAGGTGGTTAGCCGGCCAACTTTGGTGTGCATTATTTTGATGACACGTCTATGCTCACCTTCTGGCAAACTCTAAATTAAAGATACCAGTAATTAATTAACGTTTTGAAGTTAAGTGTTTGCACCAAAAGAAGACTTTACAACAGATATCCACATATATATAGCAAATAATCTTCTGTCTTTTCCTAGACAATATACACATATCTATCTATCTATTATATTATTAAAACGATAGAAAAAGAAGTCATCACATTCGTTCTTAAGGGGCTAAAAATTACCGCGTTAATCAGAATAAAAGGGAAATATCTACACTATCGATTTTTTATGGGTCCAGATTGTGAGGACCCCTGGGTTATTTCCGTAAGACCGAGACATTCCTGATCTTATGGAAATAACTCTAGACCTCAAGTAAATGAATTCCAAATTAACTCCATCTAAGTGAGAGGTCTTGACTGAACTAGAGCTCCAATGCTCATGCGTACTGCTCTTTTGTAAGCACCACATGATAACCGGTTCTCCAAACAGTCCAAGATCACACTTAATGAGTTAAAAGGGAATTCATCAACAACGAGTATGAGACCATGTTGGCTCCCAAGATCAGCGACCAACATGCTCATACTCTCATCCAACATCAAGCACATCCATACAACATTCATACATTGATAGTTCAAAAGGCATACAACATAATAGTCAAGTCTTCAACTATTACAAGTGGCTGACTGACCAAATTCAAATGAGAACATTAAGTAGCAGCGGAAGCAATGTAAATAAACCAAAAGGCCAGCATGGTGTGCCCCATAACCCATGGCAACCGACTGGGAGTTAAATAATAGCACTATTTGTTAGCGTCGCCAAAATCGGCGCTAACGAACTCGTCTGGCGTAGAATCGTCTTCACCTGAATTTGCAGCAAATAGAATCGTCTTCACCTGAATTTGCAGCAACCAGGTTAAGTACAAATGTACTCGCAAGTATTACACAAAGGAAAAATTATTTATACTTACGGGTTAACAAAGGATGGCAATAGCGGCTTAGTTTTGCAGAAAACGCAACAAGTCTTATTCCTAGACCATCTAGTTTGAAATTGTCAATTTTGGAAACATTTATTTGTGAAAAGAAGTACACAAGACATACATACATACATACATACATACATACATACATACATACATACATACATACATATATATATATATATATATATATATATATATATATATATATATATATATATATATATATATATATATATATATATATATATATATATATATATATATATATATATATATATATATATATATATATATATATATATATATATATATAACTAAAATGCATGAACATCCCAATCATGCTGAACCAAGTTGTAACCATGTCAAGTTTTAATTTCAAGACTAACGATGACGCATACCAAACCAAGTGTTGTCCATAACCGTGGACACGGCTATTCGAATAGATTATCTCTGCAGAGGGGTACTACTTTACCCAAACGACTCGACTAGCTCGTAAGCCTCCGGATGCCTCCGAACAATGACACATTTCCTTAGGTATGTCGGCCGGGGAGAATCGAGATACGATTGTTTTTAGCAAGGAAATCCTATTGAGATAAGTCCCCCTTGCGAGATGTTCCCATACTTAGTACAAACGATGGATAGCACTTGCTAAGCGTCTCACAAGTTGTATTGGATATACCGATGCAATGTAAATAAATGAAAAATGGTGCTCCCGTGCACACTATAGAAAATTACATCGGCTCATACGGACAAATGATCAACACAAGTGTCCTCACACCACCTGGGACTTAACATAATAAAACCTTCCCCTTACTTAACCGCACAGTACCCATATCTCGCGTGTGATAGCACGATTGTTACTTGGAATGACAGCCCATGGTGCGGTCCTTAACGGTTCGAACAAGACAACCACAAACCCGAGTCTCGTGCATAATAGCATCCATACTACCAACCACTTGTCTGGACTCGAAAACCAATTTAACAACAAAGTTTTGACTCAAATATCAGATACGAAGATCTGAACAAAAATAAAGATAAGAAAAGCTATGTGTCTCCCACCATTGACGAGCTAATTCTGTCAATTGATCTAATGTGTATACTAGACCCGCAATGGCTAAGCATTCGACACATAAACTTCATATAATCACAAACATATATCTTAGGCATATTGATAAGGGAAATATCAAATAGGACATATCTAACTACTTAAAACATAACGGTATACAAAAATAGCATGCAAGCAATATCATTGTATTTCAAACACTAGTGTATTAAAACTGGGAACAATATGATGCATAAAAGAAAGTTCAAATGATGCTTGGTTTGCTGGAAGTCCTATGTGGATGTATTCAGGGACTACTAACCCGACCAAGGATTATGAAGGAGGTAAAGTAATAATCAACCTAGCTCTTTATTTGATTAATTTCGAGTATAATTATTGATTATATCTTTGTAATCGTTGATCTCTTACAAAAACAAATTGATGTTCGAGTCAAGATTGTTTGTGAGAAAGCTCCTGCGCCCACATCAGGAGTCCCTCGAATCCTAGCGGTCATAACCAAAGAACAAAGAAGTGAATGCCTAAAGGTAATCAAAAGTTGATTTTGTCTTTAGGGTTTGTTAGTCGTAAAATTCGACCATTGGGTAATATTCATTTTTTTGACTTTTGCAGAAATTAGGCATGACAGACTGTCAAGATGACCAAGAGGTTAAATTGAGAGCTGTCGAAGAGGGGTCAGAGGAAGATAGAGTTCCTCTGGCCAAAAGGCATCGCCTCGTGAAGGTTGTTGATAAGAAGGGTAAAGGTTCAAGTTCTGCCCTTCCTTCGACCACTCCCATCAAGCAATTCTTTGCAGACATGAACACTGCAGAGAAAAGAGGTGTGGTCGAAAAACTTAAGCACAAAGCCTCTAAGACTGCGGTACTTTCTATTATAACAACAAGATATTTTCAGTTTCTGCTTCTCATGGCTTTGTCAAACAACTAGAAAAGGAGATCTGGAAAAGTTTTTTGTCTTTTGTGAATACTACCTCTGCAACAGCAGAGCCTGTGGTCAAGGCAAGCACTGTCGCTCAGGTGGTCGAAGCAAGTTGTTTCCATCAAGAGGGACAGGCCACTCAGGGAGCATTAGCTCTCGCTCAAGAACTACGACCAGATGTGGTCGTAGAGGTTCCAACTCCTAAACAAGACATTTGACCAGACGTGGTCGAAGATGCCCTGGCCTCTCAAACTCGTGACACTGAAAGCCTTCCAGAGGCTGAAGGTACCACAAGAATTGAGACGGCCGAAGAGGAGGAGAAGAAGAAAAAGAAGTCTTCCTTGAGGAAGGTTTCTTCTGGATTCAAGATCGTATCCAGAAAGCCAAGGTATGTAAAACTAAAAGCTCCCAGGGATGCTTCTATTGAGAGGTCCACAATTGCCTCACCTACAGCCTCGGGAGTAATGGTTTCTCCTATGGTCGTAGAGATGGCAGCGGAGGTAGTCGTAGAATTGACTTCTATCCCTATGGTGGCGATGGAGGAGGTTGTTGCCGCTGAAGCAGCTGAAGAATCTAGACCCGCCATTATGAGTTAATTGAGTATTTTGGTTATTAATGATAAATCTATTTGTGAGACTAACACTTCTATTGTTAAACCTATTGTTTAGTCTCAGTTGGATAAAAAGGTGAAAATCATGAAGGTATGCATTTGACATCATATTCTTATATCTTGTTGCATTCCTCGGATCCAAAATATAGGTTGAATATGTGCATATGTTTTTATTAAACATTTGTGTATGCACACATTTAGGGGGAGTTCACCCTATGTTTTGTGGTTTCATTAGTATTGATCCATATTTCTTTGTCCACGTATATTAAGGATGTTTACTTTGAAACATATCAAATGAGTATATAAAACTTGTGTAGTTCATATATGCTCATATATCCTTATGTTCAATTATTTGCAATTGTGATAGTTGTCATCAATTACCAAAGAGGGAAAGATTAAAGTATCTTGTCCCACCATTATGAGTTAATGATATGTTGTGGTAATTAATGATAATCACATTATGGAACTAACAATTTCCATAAGTTGGATGAATAGGTTATGTTTTATGATGATGGAGACTTTGGATGACATCATGAGTTGATCGTTATCAAGTCAAGACTCGGGATAAAAAAAATCATCATGTGTTGATGATGTTCAAGTCAAGATCTTGAAGTGAAGAAGATCATCATGTACTGATGATATTGAAGCCAAGAGCTTGGAGTAAAGGATGCATCATGTGTTGATGCATACCAAGATCTAGAAGAAAAGGAAATCATCATGTGTTGATGATGTTCAAGAAGAGGAGATGATCATGAGTTGATCATCAAGTCAAAAGAAGACCCATCATGTGTTGACGGAGGTCAAGTGAAAGAGTGCATCATGGGTTGATGTATATTCAAGTCAAGAACCCAGAATTGAAGTGAAGATATTCGTCATCAAGTTCAAGAGGATGTGAAATGTAAAGGTATGACTAGCTAGGGCTAAGGATGTATTCCTAGTCTTTTATCGGTCTTAGAGTTTGGTTGAAAGACTGGATTGCTAGTATAGGTTTATCATACTATTAAGAGTGGTCTTGACTAGTAGCTTGAGAGTGTCATGTGTTGATAGCTCGTTGTGCTTGCTCTAGCTCTCGTTAGCATGTTGCCAATATTTGCGAATGTGTTTTACAAATAGTTGAGGCTCATGCATAATGCTTGTAGCATTTGATTTTAGTTTGTGAATGGTTTTAGCCAAAAGATTTTTAAAACCGCCTATTCACCCCCCTCTAGTCGGCCTCATCGATCTTACAAGTGGTATCAGAGCTTGGAATCACATTTTATTAGGCTTCACCACCTTGAGAGTAAAGGTTGACGACTAGTGATATAGTGCACCCTGATGATACACCTCTATTCGTTGGCACGAATTATGATATTTGAAAAATCCGCATGTCTTGTTATTTTAAGTCCATGAGCCCTAAATTTGGCGGGTCGTGGATGTGGCCTTTTTTCCTTCAAAGGATTTTCTTGCTTCATCTATTGAGGAAGAGAAATGCTCATATTTCGACGCTCAAGCAACTAACACCTTATTTAGTGCTTTGAGTGTAGAGATATTCGATGCCATATGTAATCTCAAGAACGCTCATGAGATGTGGACCTATCTTCAAGATAATTATGAAAGGTCGACCTCAACCAATGATGATTGCATAGAAGAATGGATATTGGGAGAAGAATGCTCAATCTCTAGCTCCGACAACGATGAAATCTCAACTCCATCCACATCACCTCATTGCTTCATGGCTAAAGGTAATAAAGAGGTAAATAATGATGAGCCTACATATGATGAGTTGATGGATATGTTAGAAGAGCTTAATGAATATCTTGAAAAGGAGAATACTAAGTATAAGATTTTGAAGAAAGAACATGTCTCTCTTCAAAACAATTATGATGTGCTAAAAGAAGAACATGAGTCTACTCTTCTCAAGGAATTCACTAAGCCTAATGTGGATATAGGCATCACATGTAATTTATTAGATAATTTGCCATGTGTAGCTCCTAATTCTTGCATTTCATCTAAGGTTAGCATATCCACTTCTTGTGAGAACTTGCTATATATGCTTTGTAGCTCTAGTGAAAATGCTTCTACTTCCTCTATGCTTGTTGATACTAACCATATAGAGGAAAACAAAGAGCTCAAGGCCCAAGTCACAAAATTGAAAAATGACTTGGAAAGAAGCTTCAAAGGGAAGGCTACCCTCGATGAGTGGAATTGGCTTCACTCCAAAGAAGAAGGAGAATAGCAATACAAGACACAATGCAAGACACACAAAGAATATCAAGTGCTTTGGTTGCAATGAAAAGGGTCATTTTGCCTCGGTGTGCCCAATCAAGATAAATGACAAGCAATTGTCATCAAAGAAGAGGCAAGCTGGCAAGGAGCAAGTAAAGAAGACAAAAAGGGAAAGTAAAAGCTCAACTTGCTACAATTGCTGGGAAAATGGACATTTTAGTAAGGATTGCCCTAAAGGTATCTCTTCTAAGCCTATTATCTATAATGATCATTATTTGCTTAGGAAGGATAAGAATGGCAATGTGTTTGTTAGAATTGTTAGTTCACCAAAGATTATTGCTAAGGTCATATGGGTGCCTAAATCTCTTATGACTAACGTTCAAGGACCCAACCGAATTTGGGTACCAAAATGCGCTTAAATGTTGATAGGTACTTGGAGAGGCATTGGAGGCTTGGCTTATTCATACAAAAGGTGGATTCCATCATATATCAAAATTGGAGCCAAGCTTGAGGATGATTACTCCATATCATAAACCAATGTTATCTCGGTAACAAGTATTTACAATGAAGTATCTAGCCCTTATGCCCTGTGTAGGTTGCATTTAATGAAAATCTTTCAAAAAGTGTGTTCTTGCTCGTGTCCAAAAACTTGTTTATTGGAATCTTGAGCAAGATAGTAGGTGGCACATTAAGGGGGAGTTCTAAGTTTTGATCGTGTATATCACATCCCTAATTGTGCCAAAATAAATTAAGTGTTAGTATCATTTTTCAAAATTGAGCCTTTTAGCCAAAAGTCAAAAAAAATCATAACTATTAGTAATCCTTTGAAAAACTAGTTGCAAAATGTATACAAATACTTTCCAAAGGTTTCACAAAGGTTTTAGCTCAATAAAAATCTATTTCAAGTGAAAATGAGTTTCTAGCCAAAATTCTAGATAATAGTATCTTGTTTTTGACATAAACTAGATTTTTGTGTAAAATCTATTCTAAAAGGAATTTGAAAATGGTCCCAAAAGGAAAAACCTAGAGTTGGCCATTCTAAACCTTTTCGGTATTCACAAGATTTTCAAAAGGCCAACCTAGCAAAAGTTATTTGATTTCGAAACTCGTCCAAAATCCTATTTTGACCTAAGTTGTCACTTTCTAGCACTTAAGCGAGTTTTGCCATATGAGCCAAAATTATTCACATGAATAGGTCTATAATGGTATTAATGACTCATACATAAAATTGGATGCTCTAAATTTTCATCATATGCTTATTTGGATCTTTTGAAGAAATTTCATTTGCGAAAACAAAAAGCTTAATTAATAAAAAAAATATTTAAGAATTGAATTTTCAAGGGCTATATAAGTCGAAAATGCTCCAAATATGTTTAACTGGTTGTTTGTGTGGAAGTTTGGAGCAAAATACAACAATTCCATCTTTTCTCAAATCCAGAATTGAACCTTTTGAAAGTTTTAGTCTTAACCGGTATAACCGGCCACCCTTGGCGGTCGGGACCAAAGCCTCACTGGCCTCGACGGCATATGCCCAATGATCGACCGCTTTTGCGTGAAGGTCATATACTTCCTGCCCCAATAGTTGTTTTCTCCCTTGTTGCCTTCTTCACCATCCAAAAAATAGGAGTTCTCTCTCTCCTCCTCGGCCACCACTCATCTCTGGTTTTGGATCTTTCTCTCCAGCTAGCTCTTTTGTGCCCCAAGGTAATCAAGCCTTTCTCCTTCACCCCCTCTCTCCATTCGGCGGTTTCGTTTGAGTTTTAAGTTGCTTAATCTCAAATGCCTTGGAACCCTAGGTGAGGGAGTTCATCCAAAACCCGACAAATTGTACTTCTATTTCATCAAAGATTCATTCCTTGAATCTACCCTCTTCATCTAAGTCGGTAAACCCTCTTTCTCTACTTGCAATCTATTCACATTGTGATTTGTCCCAGTATTTCTAGGGTTTGTCATAAAATGCTAAATTCCTTCAAATTGGTGGCAAATGTATGACATGCAAGTAGATGAGGATTAGATTAAAAAGAATTCATTGTGCCATTGCTTAGTATTTGAAAATCATTGGGTTGTTATCCCAATTTGAGTTGCCCCTTTTGTCACTAGCGATCTCGACGGCTGCACCCGTGGTCCGATCACCATATCAAGCGGTTCAACCAGACCATGGGCGTGATCGCTCAGGATCGAGAGGAATAACAGAAATGGCACTTTGAATAATTTGTTAGTTTATTCCTTGAACTTCCTTGATAATCTTTGCAATCTTTTCTCAGCAACAATGCCGTACAAGAAAACAGTAACTTGCTCTACAGTTCCCACCTCTTCAAAGGGAAAGGAAATTGTTGAAGATGAACATATGAATGACATTGAAGAAGAAGAAAAAGAGGCAAGTGACAACAGTGATAGCAATGATGATAATTATGAAGAATCTGAGGATGAGGACAATGCTCCAGATCAAAGTCAGTTCGGTGGACTAGATGTGTCAAGGATCAAAAGTGAAAAATACACCATCTTAAGGCACATCAACCAATTCAGATTTCCAAGAAATACCACCATTAGTATGTTCCACACTATGTTTTAGCAGGATGTCTATCAAATCATTTATGCTAAGAAGAAATTTGCCAATCATAGATTTGTAAAGTGGAGCTACCTAGAACAGAATACAGCTGATAATGGTCTGTATAATCTATTTGGGAATGTGAGCTTGGATTCTTTGGTTTCCTTGAGGTGCAACTTTTATGCAAAGGCGATTCACCAATTTTATGCAACTGTTTTTGTGTCCCCTGACCATGACCATCTTATATGGATGACTGGACAACAAAGGCTAAAAGCTTATAAAGATGATTTTCTGAATGCCTTGAGTTTGGGAGACTCTAGAGGGATAAAGGTGTAACATCTCAATTTTCTGAGCTTTAAAAATCCTTTGAATAGTTGGTAGAGAGAAAATTCACCATTTGGATTTATTTGAATTAATTCAAAAGCTTAATATTGGACTTTGAGTAACAAAATAATTTAATATGACTAAAGTCAACATGAACAATGGTCAAAACTATTTTATTTGGATTCTATGTGCATGGACATATTTTCTAGAATTTTCTAGAATTTTTCCAAGTTCATTTGCTAATTTCTTTTGCCATTTGGAATTTTTGGTATTTTCTAAAATGGAAAAGCTATTTTAAATCTCCAAATAGTGTTCGGGCCGAATCTCTTCGGCCCATCTTCCTTTTTCCGCGTGTGGCCCGCGTAGCCAGAGTCCTGGACCCAGGCAGCCTTCAGAGCAACAAGATGACAGTGCCGCCGCCCGACAGTCTCTCTCTCTCTCTCTCTCTCTCTCTCCGCGCGCTCTACTCAACCTCCATCGTTCGATCAAGTTTGGACGGTCCGATGGCGTCGTGCCGTGCGGCCGGTCCGAACGTTACCTTGTTTTTGAGCCGTCCGATCAGGGTTGGACGGCCAGATCTTCGCCCTCGTGCGCGCGCCTCACCCACGCCTTTTTCCACTCGCACTCGCACTCGCCCGAGCCTCAGCCGCTGTCAAGTGGGTCCCACCCGCTCGTTTCTTCGTCTCAAAACGCCGCGGAGTTCGATTCTTGCTTGCTGGGCCGTTCGTGGGCGTCCGTGCCCTAGACACTCCCGAGCCGCCGCCTATATAAAGGGAGGAAGCCCTTGCCCTCCGCTCCCTTTCCGCCGCCGCCTCCTCGTCAGCACCTAACCCTAGCCGCCGCAGGAGCCGTAGATCCAATCCCCGCCGCCGCCTACTCCGACGAGCAATTCCGTCGAGCCCAAAGCCACCGGAGCCTCAACGCCTACACCATCGACATCGCGCGAGCGAGAGGAACCTCGGAGTCACCTTTGTTTCGTCGGAGGAGCCCTCTATCGCCGTCGCCGTCGAGCCCGAAGCCTCCCCGCCGCTTCGACCTCGCCGCCAGTCGTCACAGTTGTCCTCAAGCACCTGTGAGCTCACCCCCATGATCCCCTTCGCACCCTCTACCTCCCTGTACCACCCACCGCCGGCGACTCGCCGCCGTTCGCCGGAACCCTTGGTTCCGTGCCTCGCCGCCTCGCCGCCCACGCTACCTCCACTCAACGCCTCAACGCGGGCGCCTCGGTGGCGCCCACGTGTCGCACGCTGGCCGCGCGTCGGCGCGCGCGTCGCCACGCCAAATTTCAACCAGATCAATCGGCTCGGTGGACTTGGTCCACCGTGAGCCAAGCCAACGCTTTGTGGGTCTCTTTGTCGATCTATCACACAGGAACCCGTGAGCCATGTCACTGACATGTGGGTCCCACATGTCAACCACCGCACCATTTTCTCCAGATTTGTTTTAATTCGAAATTCCCAGGGCTGACGTCAGGCTGATGTCATGCTTGCGCAATATTCTGATTTTTCTATTAAGAAATAATTCGGAAATTCAGTAAATCCAATTTCTAGGGTTTTCTTTAGATCCAAACTTCCAAACCCCATAACTTTTGCATCCTAACTCCAAATCAGTCCATTCAAATTTCTAAATTCCTATAAATTCAAGATCTATTTAATGGAGATTTTTTTTTTGGAGTTGTTTTGCCTCTGTTATTTATTTATTTTGTTTGTTTGTTTCGTTTGCGAGTAGAATTCGACACATCGGGAAGATTTGAAGAAGAAGGAACACATCAAGACCAAGACCAATTCCTAGACTTGTTCCAAGGCAAGTCATGCTTTGACCATGTTTGAATCCCAGTTTTCTAAATATTATTTTATTTTAAAGTATTGCATTTTATTTCAAGTAATTATTTAAATGCTTTTGGGATTAGTTATTAAATCCAATCTGTTATGCCTCCCTTGTATATTTGTTATGCCTTGATCCTTTGTCACCCTAGTCGATAATTAGTTGGTAATATTATAGCACCAACGTGGGTTGGTTAGTGCGATTAGATTGCTTAGCCATGCCACAAATCACCTATTCATGTAAAGTGCAATTATTAACTTGACTAAGTGACCATGTAACCTTGTAATAACCTGTGTGTACTATGTGTCTTTGTGGCATGTGTTGCACTTAGATCAACTGGGTGGGAAAAAGGTTTAGACTGAGGCAAGTGGAGGGAACTGTGTGACATGGTAGCTATGTGATATGGGCTTGTGAATCTATGTGTCATATTAATCTATGTGCCTTAGTTAGAACAATGGAAGTCTTGCCTTGGTTACTTAAGAACTGAACTTTGTGCGCCATTGAACTGAGCCCTCCTGTACGACCACATGCCTGTTATGGGACGGGCCTAGCATAGTAAGATACGAATTCTTGGCATTGGTTGCTCAGGCGGTAGGTTAGACTATGTGAATAGGGTGGAGGTGTGTGCTACCATGTAGTCGCATTGCGGGACGGTTCGCCGCTTTCCTGTCCAACGGTGTGTGTTGTACCATACACTGTGTATGGTTTGGTATGATGTAAGCACATCGGGAGCATCTATGTTAAGATGAAGTTTCTGAAATGCTTTGTTACGATTAGTGCTTGCAACACTGGTTGTATTTTGTGGGTAAAGTGTACAAACTCTGCAGAGTGTAAACAATCTATTCGAATAGCCGCGTCCTCGGTTATGGACAATGCTCGGGATTTCACACGAGGGCGATCTTTAAAAGCGTGTGGGAAGGAGTCGTGTGATCTAAATCATATGGCTATGTGAATAATCTGTTTAGGTGTGTGTGTCTTTGTGAAATCAAATTGTTAAATTATTATTGTATATTTGTTTTACTCGCTTTCAATCTATTATTTGTATTCAACTGCAAATGTTGCATTCTCGCAAAAGAACCACAAAATGCCATTCCTTGTAATAAGCTTGCATGTATAATTGCAATTTGTGGTGTGACTTATGAGTACGGTGTACTCACGCTTGCTTTAAAATAAATCAAGCGTAAGAGGAGGAGTCTTCACCAAAGATTCGAGGAGGAGTTTATCGAAGGTGCCCGATCGTGAGGTCTTGATCCGATCGGTTGCTGTGGTGAATCGATGGGATGCCACCGCCGCTTCGCTTCGCCGCTTTATTTCTCTGTTAGCCCTACGTGGCTTAATAATTGTAAACTCGACCATAAGGTCAAACCATTATTTGTTAATCAAACTATTCGTTTATGTTACTATTCGCTTGTGTGGATCGATATTCATCTTTGTTGACACTGTGTGCACTAGCATGATCCTGGGCTAGTGCATTAAACACAGAGGGTCCAGAATTGTGATTTTGGGTCCCGACAAAAGGTACATCTTCAGGAACCTCTTACTTTTACTTAGGTGGATGAGTTCTATGATAAAGGTAATCTCTTTATATGTGGAAAAGTAAGTGGTCTTCTCCCTCTTCCTAGTATTATTAACAAGATCATGAGAGCTTCATTTTTTCCTAGGAGTGGTAATAATGATGAGATACATGGGCGTGCCTGGAATGTAGTGAAGTATATTATGGATGGCACAAGGATTGATGTGATGGACTTAATGATTAGAGAGAGTTGCCACATCAAAGGGAGATAAGGCCAAAAGTATATATTTTGCTCCATACATTATGAAGCTTATTCAGAGTAAGATTGACTTTGATAATCCTTATGATATGGAGTATAAAGAGTATAGACCTAGAGATGCCCCTCCTCATGTGCCTCCTCCACCTCCTCCTTAGCCACAAGGGCAAGGATTGCCTCATCAAGAACATCCAGGGCAGCAGGTTCCTCAGGAGCAAGATCCTATTATGGTAGCTCTTTCTCATCTTTAGTCGAGTGTTGACCGTATGGACACAAGGTTTGATCAAATACATGCAGTTCAAGTTGAGACCAGAGCTATGGTTGAAGGATTGAACACGAAGTTTGATACTTTGGACTCGAGGGTTACCCATATGGATGAGAGGCTCACTGAGTATCAGCAGCAATGAGTGTCTTTGGCCTATCAGAGGTTTGAACGTGGTGAGCGACCTCCCTCCTTCACTCAGTGTGGTGATCATCCATCTTCGTCAGAGGCTCCTCCTTCATCCTAGAGTATCTCAGAGAGCTTTGTGTTTTTATTTAGGTCTATAGACCTTGTTTTGTAAGGATAAGCTTAATATTATCTCATGTTTTATTTTGTGTAAGTTTATTGAACCTT
Source organism: Phyllostachys edulis (assembly GCA_036346405.1). NCBI lineage: Eukaryota > Viridiplantae > Streptophyta > Magnoliopsida > Poales > Poaceae > Phyllostachys > Phyllostachys edulis. The sequence goes on along the minus strand of CM070549.1, from coordinate 56,975,821 downwards.
GTATGATTTTTAGTCTTAATTGCTATCAGGATTATGTTGGAAAATCGAATGCCTATGATAAGAATTGTGCCTTCTTATTGTATCCTTGTTTGAGATATGTTTTTGCTTGTATCCTTATTGATGTTGCATGCTTATTTAATTCTTGATTATCTTTTGTGTCATGCTTCCTTGGATTCAATATATATAGAGGAAACTCCGTCAAGTTTTCATAAAATTATCATATATGCATAAATTTCGATTCACATCTCTATATGCATATATTTAGGGGGAGTTTTATCTATATGGTTCTTATTTGCAAGGAATTCAAAATATCTCTTGAAATAAAATTCTTTTACCAAAAATTCCCTTTGAGATACATTTGAATTAGTCCAAAGTTAATATCTTGAAAACTTCAAAGCTTTTGGACTTCACTTGAAAAATTCTTGTTTTATCTTCACTTTAAGCAAAAAATTTGGCCTTCAAAGCTCATTTCGGAAGATCTTTTGAATAGAGATTTCTATTTTAAAAATTCTTGTTGGAAAAGATTCCTATGAGTCTAAAGGTTATTTATGCAAAACTTCAAAGCATTTAGACTTGATTTGTAAAAGATTTGACTTTTTCTCTCCTTGATAAAAAATGAGCACAGTATCTTCATGAAAAATGTTTATTGGGGCATTTTCAAAGGTGTGTTTCCTTGAATACATTCCAAATATCATTTCCTTTAGTTAAACTCAAATATGGCCTTATTTCAAGTTTTTTTTTGCTCTTTTCGGCCATAAAAGGAGAGTTTGTGACCTATTTTGGTTTTCTTCAAATATCTTGAAAACAAAATCTTACTTCAAAAAAGGAAGAATATTTCAATGATCAAAATAAAATGAATTCAATTGCAAAGCTCATTGTTTTACAAAAACTCTACGTTGGTTTAGATTTGTTTTAGTTTTTTGGTGATTAATATCAAAAGGGGGAGAATGTTTATATGGACAATATATTTCCATTTGGATGATTAATATATTCTCTCTTATGATTCCCCTGTGATTTCACCTTCTGACATGCATATATACGGTTAAATAGCTTAAATTCTTAACTTATGTCGATTTATATCGAAATGTTGCTATTGATAAAGAATTTGTCATCGATTACCAAAAAGGGGGAGATTGAAAAATCTAGACCCGCCACTATAAGTTAATGGAGTATTTTGGTTATTAATGACAAATCTATTTGTGAGACTAACACTTCTATTGTTAAACCTATTGTTTAGTCCCAGTTGGATAAAAATGTGAAAATCATGGAGGCATGCATTCGACATCATATTCTTATATATTGTTGCATTTCTCGGATCCAAAATATATGCTGAACTCTACTAAAAGTCTAACTTGAATATGTGCATTTGTTTTTATTACACATTTGTGTATGCACATATTTAGGGAGAGTTCAGTCTATGTTTTGTGGTTTCATTAGTATTGATTCATATTTTTTTGTCCACGTATATTAAGGATCTTTACTTTGAAACATATCAAATGAGTATATAAAACTTGTGTAGTTCATATATACTCATATGTCCTTATATTCAATTATTTGCAATTGTGATGGTTGTCATCAATTACCAAAGAGGGAAATATTGAAGTATCTTGTCCCACTATTATGAGTTAATGGTATGTTGTAGTAATTAATGACAATCACATTGTACAACTAACATTTTCCATAAGTTGGATGAATAGGTTATATTCCATGATGATGGAGACTTTGGATGACATCATGAGTTGATCGTTATCAAGTCAAGACTCGGGATGAAGAAAATCATCATGTGTTGATAATGTTCAAGTCAAGATCTTGAAGTGAAGAAGATCATCATGTATTGATGATATTGAAGTCAAGAGCTTGGAGTAAAGGATGCATCATGTGTTGATGCATGTCAAGATCTAGAAGAAAAGGAAATCATCATGTAGTGATGATGTTCAAGAAGAGGAGATGATCATGAGTTGATCATCAAGTCAAAAGAAGACCCATCATGGGTTGATGAAGGTCAAGTGAAAGAGTGCATCATGGGTTGATGTATATTCAAGTCAAGAACCCAGACTTGAAGTGAAGATGTACGTCATCAAGCGTCAGGATGATGTGTAAGGCAAAGGTATGACTAGCTAGGGCTAAGGATGTGTTTCTAGTCTTTTACGAGTCTTGGAGTTTGGTTGAAAGACCGGATTGCTAGTATAGGTTTGTCGTACTATTAAGAGTGGTCTTGACTAGTAGCTTGAGAGTGTCATGTGTTGATAGCTCGTTGTGTTTGCTCTAGCTCTCGTTAGCATGTTGGCAATATTTGCAAATGTGTTTTGCAAATAGTTGAGGCTCATGCATAATGCTTGTAGCATGTGACTTTAGTTTGCGAATGTGTTCTGCAAATGGTTTAAGTCCATGTACCTTATTCCTTGTGACATTGATTCTAAAAGTTGGTAAATGTGTTTTGCAACTTGTTGAGAATCTTGCCTTCATCCTTTGTATGCATCTTACGTCAATTGGCTAATGTGTTTTGCAAATTGAGTTGAAGCAAAGTGTGTAATTTGTTTTAAGCTTTGTTGGCACTAGGCAGTCTGACCGCCCATCTCATTCTGTTTGACCGGTGGGGTGTCGGTCTGACCGCCATGTGTTAGCTTGACCGGCCCCTGGTCATTTGAACTACGGTACTACCGCAGGTCGGTGGTCCGATCGGGTGGTCCAATCGTGTGGTCCGAATGTTTTTGGGAGTTTTTGATGTCCCTTGCAAATCGATATGACCGCATTTCTTGAACGGTATTACCGGAGTGCGGTAGTACCGAGTTTTATTTGGCGGTATGTTTTTTCTAGGGAATGTGTTTTTCTGGTATTCGCTTGCTCCTTTGTGGAGCGGTTCGACCACCCCTCTGGCGGTCTAACCGGTTTGGTCCGGTCTGACTGGCCATTGGTTGGCGGTCAGACCGGATGTGTGTCCAACAGCTAGTTTTGTAGCCGTTGGAGCAAGGGAGGTCTGACCGGCCATTGGTTGGCAGTCAGACCGGGGTACCTTGCCTTTTCAGCAGATTCTCTCCAACGGCTAGTTTTTGTGTGTGGGCTATAAATACCCACTTTGGTCGGTTGTGGAAGGAGTTGTTGCTGGTGCTATTCATTTCCTTGAGCAAAGGGTAAGCCCTCTCCTCTCTTATATGCATGTATTGCACTTAGTGAGCTTAGAGAGCAAACCCTAAGTGCATGTGATATATTATTTAGTGCATTGTGTATCCATTGAGCTTAGACATTTGATTCGTTCAAGTGAGCATCTTCGACTTGTTACTCTTGGTGTTTGCCGATACCTAGACGGTTTGGAGAAGTTGCATCGGTGATCTCTTCAAAGAAGGTTGTGAGAAGCCCCGAGCGGTCATGAGTGGTTTGGTGCTCGCCATCTCTGGAGTGGAGGAAGAGCAACCCCGAGTGGATCGAGGTGTTGGTTCAAAGTGTTGAGCTGGTCCAAATGGTTGGACTTATCTCGGAGGTGTTTGGCTTAATTTGTGGAGCCGATCGAATTAGTTTGGGCTTACCTCAATGTGGATTAGGGGAGACCAGCAAGTCTCCGAACACCACGGTAAAACATCATTATGTCTTTGTGATTTGTTCTCTTGTGTTTTACTTTGTGCAATTTACATTCCTTGTATTAAATTGCTTACATATCTTTTTATGATTGCTAATTATCAATAGTATTTGATTGTTGGTGCACTTAGTAAAGACTAGTTGATTTAGGTGTTAATTGGGCAAAACCGAATTGATTTACAATTCCGCATAAAACTCGGTTTTAGCCAAAAGATTTTTAAAACTGCTTATTCACCCCTTGTAGTCGACCTCATCAATCTTATGGCAGCCACGATTACTGAGGTGGTTGTAGAAGCAAAGGCGAAGACGGCGGGAGATCTGGATGTTATGGCGATCGAGTCGGTTATTGAGAATATCAATAATCGAACAAAGGACTTGGTCCTATAATCACCAGAAACAACCGGTCAAGATTGAGGAGAAACCTCTGACCGTCGTGCCGAGAAGGAGGTCATGGATGATATCCCTCCGGGACCTGAAGGATGAGTCGCTTCTTCTGCAAACGACGACGACGACGACGAAGAAGAAGAAGAAGTCTTATTCGACCTCTTTCCCGAGTTCTTTGTACCACCAACCATCGGATCCTCTTCATTCAGATCACGTGTTCGAGTCTCACACCCGAAGGATATTTCAAATAGGGGATATATCTGTGATGACGGGCGTCTTCAAAGAATACGGTGAGACCAAGTCAACGGAATTTATGAACTACAAGATTCCGAGCTGGTGTATGCCGAATTTACTTGGTCAGCCATCAGTGTAAGTACTCGGTGCCAAATATTTTCATATTTGGAATTTTCCTTTTTTTCTCACCGTCAACTTGTATTGCTGAAAAAACAGCAGGCTGAACTCTACAAACTAGCAGTGAGATCGTAAGTATTTGTTATGACAAGTTTTGTTTTGTTACGACCACTCATTCAATAATCATGTCTACTTTAACATTTAGAAGTCTAAAAGTGATGAAAGAACCTTGATATCTGCACTCAACTATGTAAAAGCCGGGGCGCAAAGGTTAAGGGACGAAAAAGAAGACCTGCTGAAGAACCTTCAGGAGGAAAATTCTACAACTTGCGAGCTTCATAATGAAATAAATAGTGAATTTTTCACTTAAAACTGTTTATTTCAATGACTTTCTTCTCTTTCTCTAATTCTTTTTCTTTGCTTTAGAAAAAGATGTCGATATGGGCAAGCTCAAAATCGAGGTCGATTCAAAGACATTGGTGGTTAACGAGCTCACCCGTATTGCCAAAGAAAAAGATAAGAATATAAAGAATTGGGAGGAGCAGTGCGCAAAGGATGTTGCCTCTCATGATAACAAGAACTAGAAGTTTGATTCTTATTTAGTAGGTAAGAATTCTTTTACCTACGACTAGTTTTATTTACTAGTCTTTAAGAAGTTTTTTTTCTGACTGGTCGTACTTTATTTTCATAGCATATAGTCGAACTAAAACAACTTCGGGAAGCTTCAACTCATAATTAGGAGGAAAAGAAGGCTATGAAGATCCATCTTCAAGACAACATTTCACTCCTTAACAATGTGCTTGATGGACTTGGTGCTAAGGAGGTCACTCCTCTTGAAGACATTGTGGTCGACCATACGAGCACTATTGGACAACAAGTCGGAACTCTCCATGAGTTAATAACAACTCTGAAGACCAACCAAGCCGACTCAATAAGAGTGGCAGTCAAAAGTGCAGTAAGTTATACCTTGGCAAAACTTAAGGCTCATGACCGTAATCTTAGCCTTCAACCAGTCGAAGCTGACTTCGATTGGCCTAAAGTAGAGGCAGCACAAATGATTGAAGAAGTGCAGCCGATTGGCAAAAAGGTCACGGAGGAGATGCAAATCGGATCTCCATCATCCGTGTAGTTTGTAATAGAGCATGTAATTGTAAAAAACAATTTCCTATCTATGAATATAAATCTTCATTTTCCTGTAAATTGTCTCTTCGAGTAGTTAGTAACTCATAAGACAATAAATAGAAATGAGAATTGAACCTTTAAGACTAAGAATTGAAGTTGTATTTATAACGTTATCCTAGTTCCCGACTATTTGCTTAGTTTAATTATATAAACTAAGTAAATAGTGAAAAAAGGTTTTCTTAAACAAGGCATTCGATCTGTGTTGTCGATCTCGATTATCATGTATCGGTAGCAAGAGTTAGGACTGGATCGACGCTAGGAAGTTCCTTCAAGTGGACAGGATCGCGTGTAGAAAGGAAAGACTTGGACTAGGTGATATTACCTTTTCCGACCAGGTTAACATAATTGAAGACATCAACATTAATCGAACAAACTATAAAAGTGCGCTTTTTTTAAAAAATCGTTCGACCTTCTTTATTGAACTTGATTGTCATGTACTGGTAGCAAGAGTAAGAAACAGCTCGACGCTAGAAAGTTTCTTCTAGTGGGCGAGACCACGTGGAGAGAGGAAAGACTTCGACTAGGTGATGTTACTTCCTCCAACTAGGTTAATCAAATCGAGCCTATTTAGACCAAATGGCATTTTGACATAGCAAACTATTCCGAATAATGTAATAAATGCGATCTTTTCTTCATCATCTAGGCACATACTTATCTGATGATGACCTAGATATGCATCTAGGAAACTTAATATTTTACAACCGTTAGTAGAATCAATCAGCTGACCAATACGAGGAAGAGGAAAATCATCTTTTGAACAAGCTTTATTAAGATTAGTAAAATCTACACACATACGCCACTTACAATTAGACTTTCTAACCATTACAGGGTTAACTAACCACTCTGTGTGACCGACTTCTCTTATAAAGCCTGCTTTAAATAACTTGTCCAATTCATATCTCATGGCATCTCCTCGATCAGGTGCGGATCTCCGTAATATCTATTTTACGGGTTTCGTGTCAGGCCGTAGAGCTAGCTTATGCTTGATCACCTCCCTAGGTACTCCAGGCATGTTGGATGCTTGCCACGCGAAGATATTTGCGTTTGCTCAGAGGAAGGTGACGAGGGCGTCTTCCTATGCAGGGTAGGAAGTAACCCCAATGCGAACAGTCTTTGAAGGATCCTCTGGGTTCAATGGAACCTCTTTGACTTGATCGTTTGGCTTCGAAGAAGCTTTAGGCTTCGACTGATTGGTCGAAGGTTGTCCCTTACTTGCTTCTCGAGTTGGTATTTGGCCAATCATCTCTAGAGGTTTGCGATTGCATGTAAGCGCCATCTTTTTATCACAACGGACTGTGATTACTCCTTTGGGACCTGACATCTTAAGATATTGATACCCAGAGTTGGTCGACCGAGTATGACATTGTATGTCGTGTCAAAATCGATCACATCAAAGGAGATTTTCTTTGTCCTGAAATTGTTTAGAGAACCAAACGTTACAGGAGGAGACACTTGACCAATGGGTTTGACCGAAGACCCTGGTACAATCCCATGAAATGAGTATCGTACCGGTTTGATCTTCGTCCTAGGAACTTGCATTTCATCCAGGGCACTCGTAAAGAGTATGCTCAACGAACTCCCACTATCAACTAACACACGATTTATTCGACAGTTGTTGATGGTGGGCTCGACCATGATCGAAAATTGACCAGGTCAAGTAGAAGGGATTAGATAGTCACATTTCTCAAAAGGGATGGTGATTTTTGACCACTATGGTACTTTATTCACAATAGGAGGGTCGATGGAGTTTACCTCATGCCAGACGGACTTGAGCTGTCGTTTTGACTCGTATGCCGAAGATCCTTCATAGATGTGATCGATGGTGTGCTCTAGATCCTGAAATGACATCTCCTCATCGTCGTCCAACTGCTTTCGACCAGTTGTTTACCCTACCTCTTCGAGTGCAGGAAGTGGTCCTTTGCTGGTGTAATAATCTTCAAGTTTTCGCTGAAAAACTCAGCAATTGCGAAGATCGTGTCCTTTCTTTTTTTGGAAAGGACACTACCTAGACTTGTCGTTCTTTCATTCGAGGTATTTGCCTTTGCCCTGGTCAGAGTATGGTTTGGAGCTTCAAGGCTCCTTGTCGCTTACGGCCAAAACTTATTTAGAGTTTTTGACTTGAGACTTTTGGCCTTTAGTCTTGCTCTTGGACTTCTTGGCCTTTTAATCCTTCTCCTTGATGTCTTCGCCTGCTCCTTGAATATCCTTATCATCACGGTTGATAGTACGATTCCATTCGACCGTTTCTGCAGCAATTACATAACGATAGGCCATCTCAAAGAGCTCAGCGACGGTAGCCAGAGGATTTAAAGCGATATCCTCTGTGATCCTTCTACTGCGGACTCCCTGCTTAAATGCTCTAACGACAGAAGAGTCAGAAACTTCAGAAACCGATTCGTGAACCTGACTAAAACGCTTGATAAACTGGCGCAAGGTCTCATGAGAATTCTATCGCATTCTATGTTGGTCGTCCTCCTTTTTGGGACGGTTATAGGTGCCCTAGAAGTTGGTTAGTAGTAGATCGCAGAGGTGCTGCCACGAGAAGATCGACTCATGTGGTTGATTTAAGAACCACAACTAAGCAGATCCTTCGAGCACAATAGGAAGGTAGTTGGCCATGATGTGCTCTCCTCCTCCTGCCGCTCGGACAGCGGTGGTATAGATTTGAAGAAACTCGATAGGATTTTATGACCCATCAAACTTCTCCAAGTTCATTGGTCGAAAATTAGGCGGCCAGCAAACTGTTTGAGGGGCATGCGAAAAAGTCCGACATCCGGTAATAATATCATGACGCCTTCTTTGCGGGAAAGAATGGTTGATGTCACCAGACGATCGTACTCGACGATACCCAGTGGTATGTGGACTTGACTTGTCGTAGGTTTCAGCCCTACGGGGGTAATACTCCTCGTACTCCATTTGTTGTTGCAGATTTCTCGGAAAAGGTGGTGAACGATCACCTCCCCTAGGAATTTGTCGATCACCAGCTGTTCGAAGGACTCTTCTTCAATTGGAGTTGTTGTTAGGAGAGTCATTTGAATGATTGGCGTTCGACGGAGTTGTCCCGGTATAACTACCAGAACAGTGTCGTTGATTCCGCTCAAGCCCAACCATCTGTGACACCCTGGCCCAACACGGAGTCCAGAATGCCACTAACTACACTAACTATCAATTTTAACATCAATTTATAATAAATTACAGCAAGTATATCAATGATAAAACCCATCCATGGGTCACATGAAAACAAGTATAATGAAATAACAATCATAGATAATTAATCTCTAGGAAGCATAGCAAGATAATAATTCAAGAACAATGCAAAACCGATCGAATAAGGTCTATTGAATGAATATTCAACTCCAACCTATCATCTAAGGTTATTCAACACCATCATGTCCTAAATATAAATCACCATGCTATAATAAAAATTTATCATGTCCAATGAATAAAATAATTGGATGTAGGTTGTGACTCTAAGTGCGCTAGCCCTTCTCGAGTGAAACGTCACCAACGATCACCTAAAAACAACAATAGAGCAAGAATGAGTCCAAGACTCAGCAAATACATAATAAAGCCATAAACAATAGTTTATCAACCATAATCAAGGTTATCATCATCATTTATGTATTTAATGCCATTCTCATACTCAAATAAACAAGCCATATTCCATATAATTAACGTTGCACAATTTAACAATTTACTCATATATGCGAATGCACCATCATGCTCTTGCTCATATGCATCTCATCAGCTGATACCGGTATAGCAGAGTGTTCACCCATCGATGACACACTCTTTCCTTCACTCCCGTGAAGTCCCCACCGAAGTAGGATTTTATTTAGAGCACTCCGGACTAGTCATGTATCTTTCTCACTGACCTCACCGGAATAGTTACATGACTTTCTCAACGACTTGGCTCGTGCAACTCCTGTCATGATAAATGTAAATGATGCAACATCTTTAATTATTCATCAACATAATTCATCTCATTAACTCAATATCTCACTCTCATTAACTCAACATCGTAATCTCATTCAATCAATGTCATCAATATCATGCATAAGAATAAGCTTAACAAAAGCATAAAAAATAGCATAATAAATAATATCAATGATAGTGGCGAACAACCCATTGTTCACCACCCTACCATGCACTTGCCTCTTAGCCCTTCGAAGCCGGATGACGAAATTGTGGCACGACGCATGAGGCCACAGTCCCTAAACAAGCAAGTAATAACACACACACTCAAAAATATCATCAAAATCACATCATCACAGCACCAACTCGTCACACTAATCGACCTCACATGTTTACGCCAAACTGACCAAATTAATTCCAAATCTACGGACGATTACACCTGTCCCAGAGTAAAACGACTCTAATTTATTCATCTGAACTCCAAATTCAACCAACTAAGACTTTTTTGAATCCTCAAGAAACAACCTACATTTTCCTAGTTTTGCCAAAACTACGATTGTGCTGTTTTCTACTCCGTTCCTTTACCCAAGACCGTTCTAGATTCTATTAGAACAGTTCATTTCAAAATTTTATATTTTTAATTCTGCAATTTGAACACAGAATTCCAACAATATTCAAGTTGACACAACTATTAAATTTTACCAATTTCTACACGAAACCGACCCATCTACACGAAGTCTGCCTTCTACGCTCTAAATCTAGACAGCAGCCTTTCGGAAACTGTATCTTTCCGCTCGCTACTCTGTTTCTAATGATCTAGACCTTCCTGGAAAGATAACACGATAACCTACCATTTCTCTAATTGTACCGAACTCAAATTATGAATGTAAATACCCTTAATCATCACTGCAACGTTCTGCACTGAATTGGACGAACTAGGGCAGAATGTCATCTAACCTTTTGCAAAGACCAAACATTCTACAGACTGAAAAATGATTATCCTAGGGCAAATCTAAAGGTTCAGATTGTTACCCTCGAAGAACTCGGAGCCAATCATTAAATCCCGTGAAATCCTTCTCTTCTCCTTCTTCCTCTTTTCCTTCTTTCCTTCCTTCTCTTGATGCTCCTGGCTACTTGCTAGCCTCTCTTCCCCTCTCCTTGCCACGGCAGAAGATGGCAGCCGAATTGGCTACCATGGTAGGACTTAGCGGTCTGGTGTGAGTGCTCAAGAGAGGAAGCGTTGCCAAGCAAAGCATAAAGAACTAAAAAACGCTAGCAAACAGGAGGCAACAGCAAAAACTTCTACTACGGCAGGCGACGGTAGGAGGAGGATGGCAGGAACAGGTTGCAGGTGCCTAGTAGAGGAAGCACTGCCACAGCAGGCTACGGTAACAAAAAAATGCTTGTACACAGGCGACGACAGCAAAAAATGCTGCCACGGCAGGCGGTGGCAGGGGGAAAATGTTAGGGTTTTGACATGCTTCCCACTCTCCATATTAAAGCCGGGCTCCCCTACTTGGGCAATGGGCCGGCAGCCCACTACTCCCCCTAATCTACTAAATTATGATATTTCACTCTTAATTACCTCTTCTTATTCCTCAATTACTTATTTAGTTAAACGGGATATTACACCATCGTGTCCCGAAGCCTTCATGCGATCTCTCCAGTGAAGAGGTCGTAGCCTGGCGCTTGTCCAAGCTCTTGAATCGGGTTTTCGATCAGGTCATTGATCCGTTGAAGTTCTTGAGCTTCCTCTGACCGGTATTGGATGCGTCTAGGTAAAGTTCTCTGGGTTGTAATTCTTCTCCTTTGGATAGTTTTAGAATCATCCATATCTGAGTCTGCCGAAGTATGCCTCAGTGGAGAGTGATCATTTCTAGGATTTCACCCACACTCATGAAGGTTGCGATCATGTTCATCACTGGAGGCGTCCTCGCCATCACCACGTGAGCCCGAAGTGAGTGTGCGATAGGAAGCATCCCCAATCCTGTCTCTTGGATAGATATTGGGATCTGAGGGGAGGACAAAGATCTCCTGAATGCTATTATCTCCACTTGCGCCTGAGCCCTTCTGACTCGAGGAGTAGTCGAAAGAAAACGCCTCGCGACTTGGAGCAATCCCCTCTAGAAAGGGGAATTCCGGGTTATAATCGTTTCCAACCGAAGATGAACCCTGCGAGGGTGTGGTTGAACCCGTAGGAGAACTGGGCTCAACAACGCACCTCGTGGGGGTAACCAAAGGGTGACGGTTATCAGGTGTTGGTTGAGTCCCGGAATTATGGATTCCAGGACTTGTTGTGCTAAATCGGGTGGCCTCAGACAGACTTGAACATTTAAAGGGGAACCCTCGCTGTGTTCTGTACTCGTCTTGGTGCAATCCTGACCCTGGTTGGATGGACACTTGCCCTTTGAGGAATCTGGCTCCTCATCTGGATGTAATATTGCGGGGGAGAAAGATCCCTCATCAACCTTGTCTGTGGCATGGTCTCCTAAGTCTGATGAAAGATCCCTGGAAGCGGCATTGCCATTGGTGGAAATGATGCTCTACTCATATTCGTAGCAGGCATCCATGTCAAGTTCTGCGTAGTCTGCCAAATCGAACTAGTTCTCCTCATTCCACTCTCTTGGCATGAAAGCATCAGAGTTAAAAAAAATAAAGAGAATTTGTTGAAAAAGAAAAACTGAAAGATCCCCACGGACAGCGCCAACTGTTGATGATCTAGTATCGACCTTACGAATGAATGTTTGGGACTTTCCTTGAGTTAGATCCACGTAGGAAAAGTCACAGAGATTTAGATAGGTTCAGGCCTTCTCTTGGGAGAATAATAGCTCTACTCATGTGTTGCTGTATGGACTACGCTGTTACAATCAGAAAGAAATCACTAGAACTAGGACTTAATGACTTCTGTCTGTTACATCCGATTGCTTCGCCTTGATGTCTATTGACTTTAGCCCTTATATAGCACGTGAAGGGTGTCAGTTATTCCATGCCAAGAGACGTCTCAACGCTTGATGAAATACACATGTTGATATAAGTTATTGTCAGAGAGACCACGTCCTATGTCGTCTTGCAATTATGTCAGAGATAGAGGCTTAATATGTGCAGTTATCCTGGAGAATAACAACACATATTAACTACTGTGTGTATCAAACATAGTGTATAAGAGTCCTTAGTCGATTGGGCCCACATGTCTGTTGGCTTTGTTGCTGTAGAACGGTGGTAGTTGACCTAGTCGTAGAAAGGCTTACGATAGCCAGGTAGTCGTCGAAGGCTTAGGATCACCATATGGTCGTAGAAAGGCTTACGATCACTAGGTGATCGTAGGAAATCTTACAATCACTAATTAATTGTAGGAGTATTTACGACCATACAGGGTGGTTGTAGAATGATTTATGACCACTCAGTTAAGCTTTTCCCTTATGAATGATAAGGGATATACTTATGAATAACATGAATATATTGCTATCTATAATTACAATTACAAATAAACAACTTAATTAATTGAGGATTATTAGATCCTCGTCAGTCTGTGTTTGTGGTTTGTGATAAGATTATATGTGGCTTGTTGATTGGATGCAAATTACATATGAAACTTTCATTTGTAGGGATAATTACTTTATATATATATTGGTTTTCTAAATTTATAACTAATATTATGTTTTATTCGAAATCCGATGCAACACGGAGGCTAGTATTTTATTAAACCCAACCACATCCATCACCACCGCCGACAAGAGCGCTACGACAAATGGGCCTTGAGTGTAAGTATCCTACTGGGTTCACTTATGGGCGATGCAACGGCTGGCTGGGCGCGTGATGACCACAACGATGAAGAGAACGAAGGTGACTAGCGAGTCTTAATGATCTCGACTGCACCATGCCTGCTTCTAATGGGAGCTATCCATGGGCCAGATTACAACCAAAGTCAATGCACTCCTATTCTCCGATTAATGTTTAGAATTAATTGAATATTTTTTTTGAGAGACAATGATTACGATTAAGTAGTATCTGCTAATTTTGTTAGCAACCACGCATTAACTCCTCCGCACAAACCCCACACAAAGTCAGTAGTATATGCTAATTTTGTTGGCAATGTACACTTCACTCACACCACACAAACCCAATACTCATACACACACAAGATCAGTAGAGAATTCACATAGCGAATTTGTCGTCTTCCATTGCATATACACACACTAACTGTTTTGGTGCAAATGTGAGTGCAATAATTGCTTGAATGGTTTATGAAGCTTAATCATATGGGTGCAAGGCACAACCTTTTTTCTAAGAAAACAATGGGAATCAGAGAACAAGATTGTACAATAGGGGGCGGGTGAGGGGAGTTTCGTGTTGTTCTTTTGAGTTTTATTAGATCTAGATAATTATAGCATTGGAATACAACTTTATTTTAATATATTTTCATAAGATAATAGGTTGTGTTTGACGAAGTTTGGACACTGTTGGCCCCATAGCACACAAGAATTTCAAATCTAGCCCCCTACGTTCGAAATTCCATTTCTGGCACCGCAGCACCCCACCTCCTGCACCCCCGTACCGCAGCAGGTCGTTTACTGTAGCAATTCCAAGTTTTTCTCAAAAATCCATTTAAGTGTATTTTTCGAGTAATTTCTAAATATAGCAAATGAACTCCAAAAATTAAGAAATTTTTTTGGAGCTCCCGGCATAGTGTACTTGCTTGTGTAATTTTTTTTAAAAAATTATCTGTTCTGATTTTTTCTCAAAAATTCATTTAAGTATACTATTTGTAGGAATTTTCTAATATAGAAAATGAGGTCCAAATTATGGTTTTTTTCAGGCTCCTTACACAGTGGACTTGATTGTGTAACTTTTTCATAATTTTAAATGCTCTGAAATTGTGTCAAACATGGTGTGTTTTTCGATGAGTTGATTGATGAATCAAACATGGTATGGTAGCATAGCCCAGAGGTTCGGAGCTTCAGACGTCCGCATTTTAGAGAAAAACATGGTTAAGTATAGAAGTGAGAGGGATATATTGATTTATGTGCAGGGCTGCCCACCTTTTCTCTCTACCCACCTTTTCTCAACAACTTAAGCATTTTGATTAGCAAAATTCGTATTAATTTGCTTTTGGTTCACAAGAAATAAATCATTGCATTTTTTCCTCAGCAATCAACCCAAAATGACATTAACAAGGTTCTTGAGCACATTACTTCACTATGGTGGAGTTAAAGCGGAGTACTTTATGGAGCTTTTACAGAATGCAATTGAAGGGGTTGGAATGCTCGTTGTGATTATGAAGATGCCCTAAAACTAGCTTGAAATGTTGTGGTTTCATACTCTTCATGCACTGCACATTACAATTTAGCATATATATTTACTTCTTTATGCTCTAGAACTTGTACTCTTATGTTACAAGTTCTAATAGTCTGTCATTTTAATTTAGTTTTTTCATTCACCTGCTTGTGTTTGATCCACCTCGCTTTTTCATCTGGTCATTATAGTGGCATTTGGCTATGCTAACATATGGAGGATTTGATGTCAGTGCGAACGATTCTTTCTGGGATTCCACTAGAAGAGGCATACTTGCAATATAGGCTTGCTTTCATGGCTCAACAGGAAAGAAAACGAAGCAAGCAAGGAAAGCTACCAATTGATGACTGCTTTTAATTTCGTAGAAAATATTTAGAACCTTCGTTCTTTTGCATGTCTTAGCCTCCTATAAAACATGAACTAATATGCAATATGCAGTCATTAGTTTTGAGATTTGCTGATGTTTGAAAGGAGGCCTTATTGTTTATTACTTACTTTTCCCTCCATGTATGGATTCCCTGATGCATCGCAATATTACTTACCTTCCTACTTACAAATCATTGCCACCTCAATCGTCCTCACAAAATTATTCAGAAATTTATCACGCTACAACAACATACGATGATCACAAAATATTAGTGCGAGTCTAATAGATTTCGTACCCTTGATAATCTTGGAAAATCACAAATGCTATTCAGTTCCTTTATACCTACCTATGCTATTACCTTATTTGTTAAGTTGTATGGAGTAGTTGTGAAGAGATATTTTCTTTTTACATGATTGATATGAATTACTACTCAATATGTGAGTTTAGAATCCACTGTGGAAATTCTATCATGTGAGGTCTGCATCGAAAGATTTATTGCCCTGTGTTGCGTGACAGCAGAGGGTTTTAGGAAGCATATGATGATCTCCTTTTGGCTATGTTCTAAACTTGTCTCCAAAATGAAGGATTTAGGTCTCAAAAATTTGGATTTTAGGTTTCATGAGTTCCCACACAAAATACACATAACAGAAGTAGAGTTTCAGAAATTAGGGTTTCCAATGGAGTTGCAGTGTACGAGTTCATATATAAAATTGATGATATTTGAAGCGTTACAAGCATTACATGATACACGCGTGGATTTATTGCAATCAGGACACTCTTTATTAATTTATCAGTTTATTATGGATGATATTCTTTAATACTGTATTGTACCACATACTAGATAAGTTTGTGCATGAACCAACTGAGAGAAATGTTTGGCATACATATGATATAACAATGTGCAAGCTAAGGTATATTGTTATACGATCTGCATGCCACATATTTCCCTCTGTTAGTTCATATACAAGCTTATCTAGCCTGTGGTACCATACAGTATTAAAGAATATTATCCACTTTAACACTATATTGTACCACAGGATAGATAAGATTGTACATGAATCAACTGAAGGAAATACGTGGCATGCAGATCATATAACAACGTACCGCAGCCTCTGACTCGTGTGCATTTCGAAGGCTATGGTACGTTATTATATGATCTGCATGCCACGTATTTCTCTTAGTTGGTCATGTACAAGCCTATCTAGCATGTGGTACAACACAGTGTTAAAGTGGATTATATTCTTTAATAATGTATTGTACCAACGTCATCCACATTGAACCGATAAATTAACAAAGAATATCATATGTATCATCTATGCAATGATGTCTACAACTAGTCTCCACGGCGCTTCTGCAACACCCTCGCGTAGAAGTTTGCCGATAGGTCCATAGCTGGGTATCGTAGAAGTTACACTGTGCATAACAAACAAGATAGAAAAAAACATTACATTACGACACTGAATGACGACCGGATGAGCTGGGTCTGTTGGGGCAATCGTTCATTGAATGCCCAGGGGTCTTGCATATCCTGCACTTGTTTGTGTGACTAATTACTAGCAAACTAACTAATTACGACTAATTAATTATCACTGAACTAACTATTTACGACTGATTAATTACCTCTAAACTAACTAATTATGACTGATTAATTACCACTAAACTAATTAATTACCACCAAACTAACTAATTATAACTAATTAATTACCACTATACTAACTACTTATGACTGGCTCACTAATAACTAGAACTACGATAATAACGACAAAAGCATCTGACAAATTTCCTGCCATTCGGGGGAAAGCAATAAAAAAAGGCCGAGCGACGAGAGACAAGAAGCAAACAAATACTTAATCTCCCCAAAAAAGTAATTATGTTACGCTCTCTGAGTCCTCAGCGACAAGTGCCAGAACGAAAAGCGAAACACAATTGAGATGAGCGAGAAGCGACTGCGAGAGAGTTTGGTATTTAAAGCCGAGCGAGGGGGAGCCGTGGTGTTGGCGTTGGAAATTCTAGAAGTGTTGACGCCGAGAATTCTGGACTATGCGACAGATGTGCGGAGGATGGAGGACGGGTGGTGGGAAAGGTGGCCTTTGATCATTGAATTTTGTTTTTGCCACCGGTGGACACATCACAATCCCAACAACAGTTCAAGGGATCCCACAGGTAAAGATACAAAATGTAATATTTCACATATGCAGAAGGGAACAGAAGGCTTCAGGAAATTACCTTCCATATGCAGCCTATATGGTTTTGCTGTTACCATCGTATCCCAGTCACCATATTTGTTCATTCTGCAGGGACAAGGTGCATGCCTTTACCGTGTGCTAGTCAACACTGCTACTGAAGAACCACTACAAACTGGAAACAACATTCCAAGGGAGAATGATCATTTGCAGTACAATGTATTCAAGAAAGAAGCTAATGATTAACATAGGAGAGAACAATAAAAACGAGTAATACCAATCCGATCAACTCAAGATGATGAATGGCCGTTTGACATTGCTAACGATAATATTGTACCCAACGGTTGCTTGGCACTTGCTCACCCTACACCCTTTGTTGTAGCCGCTCGGGAATCACCAAGTATGCTGCACAAATATATTTCTATGGTGGAATTGGAAACACCGACGAAATCACCCATGCCACCTACTGGTACCATCAGCCCCATTACTCAATCAAATAATTGCTTCCGATGTGGTGAAGGACACTGGTACAAGAACAACAACGACGGGGCGACAGACGTGCGGAGGAGGGACTGTCTCTTATCCAGAGTAGTCATGTGGTACTACACTTCCTGCATTTCAAGTCACATGAAATAATGAAACCCTAATTTCCGAAACATTTCGTCCTAATTTTCGAGACCTAAACCCTTAATTTGTCGAGACAATTTCAGAGTATATAAAATTATGGAAAAATTACACAATCAAATCCACTGTGTAAGGAGCCTAAAAAAATTCATAATGTTTGGACCTCATTTTCTATATTAGAACATTTCTACAAACAGTATACTTAAATAAATTTTTCAAAAAAAATCAAAATGGATAAAATTTTGAAAAAAATACACAAGTAAGTCCACTATTCCTGGAGGCTCCACAAAAAATTACTCCAAAAATGGAATTTTGAGAAAAACCTGGAATTGCTACAGTACCTGTCCTACTGCTGTGTGGGGGTGCAGGAGGCGTGGTTGTAACATCCCTATTTTCGGGAGTTTTTGAAAAAAAAATTCAAAATAAAAATAACCATTCGATTTTGTTGAATTGCTCCAGCTTAACTTGAAGATTTTAGAAATTTGGAGATTTAATATGAATTAATCCAACTTCAATTAATCCGAGGTTGGTTTATTTTGGAGTTCGCTGGAGTTCTCAGGTGTTTTGAGAATCCCCTATCCTTTGATCGTTCTGTTTTCTTCTGGGCCCAGCCCTCCTTCCTTTGGGTTAGACCTCTCTCTCTCGGGTTAGACCACCTCTTGGTCACGACCTCCCTTGACCTCCCCTTGTGTCTTTTGTTTGGACCTCCCTTTAGTCCAAACCTCCCTTTGGGCTTAGACCTTCCCTTTGGTCTACACCTTCTCTGTCTTAGACCTCCTTGTTGGTCTATACCTCCTTCTCTATTTAGACCTCTTTATTAGACTAGACCTCCTTTTTGTTTGAACCTTCTCTTTGGTTTAGACCTTCCTTTTCTTTGGACCTCCCCTTGTGTCTTTCGTTTGGACCTCCCCTTGTGTCCAGACCTCCCTTGCGGTTTAGACTTCCCTCCCAGTCTAGACCGCCCCTTCGGTTTTGACCTCCCCTCGGGTCACAACCACCCCCCGAGGCGCTCCAAGCTCGGGTTTATGTTTCAAACATCATTGATTTCCAAAATTCAACGTTCGGGTTGAATTTCTCCTTTCTGGACCTTCCTCTCGTTTAACCCTCTTTTCTTCTCAAGCTTAGCACCCCCTTTGTTCCTCCCCTTGACCTCTCCGGCCAAACCCTTCTCGGCTGCTCTGGCGCGTCCTCCTCTCTGGGGAATCACCAGATCTAGTTGATTGGCTAGATTGCGTTGCAACTCCTGGACAGTCCGAACATTCATGTCACTTTGCTCCATCCGATCGGAATCCGACAGCTCCTGCTCCACCGCGCCTTTCCTCGCTGTCGCTCCACCTCCTTTGATTTCATCTTGACCGTTAGGACCTCCCTTGCATTCATCTTGACCGTCAGGACCTCCCTTGCATTCATCTTGACCATTGAGACCTCCCCCTCAGGACCTCCCTTTTGTTGGGACCTCACTTTGTCGATCCTTTTCTCTTTCTTGGCGTGGCTTCGATCCCGCCATCCGATTAAATTTGGGCCAGTCGATCGAGTTGAGTTCGAACGTGCGCGCGTTTCAAACTGTTTTGGGCCTCCTCCTTTTCCTCGGGACCCCTTGAGGTCTTTTTGCAAAGACCACCCTCCTGGTCTTTTTTCAAAGGCCACCCTTTTGGGTCAGACCTCCCTTGAGGTCCAGACCTCTCCTTTGGGTCACGACCTCTCCTTGGCCTTTTTGCAAAGACCACCCTCGTGGTCAAGACCACCCCTTGTGATCAGGACCTCCCTCCGAGCCACGACCTCTCCTTTGGCTGCAACCTCCTCCTCGGTCTTTTTGCAAAGACCACCCTTGCGGTCACGACCACCTCTCCAGTGGGACCATCCTCTCAGGTCCTCTGCTCACCTTCTTCTTCCTCTTGTCGTGTCTCAGTACCACGGGGGTCTTCGCGCATTAAATGATGTCATGTCGCATTAAATGCTGTCACCTCCACCATACCTTGTCCTTTGACTCTGTTGTCACCTCTTTTACCTGCTTCTTTCCCTCCATCACCTACTCTCGTCGTGCGCATTGACTGCGCCGTCCTCCTTTGGACCTCTCCGTGCCTATATAAAGCACTAGAGAGACCTCCTACCACCTTTTGTTTTCCAATTATCTTGGACCTCTCTCTCAGCTCAGACCTCCTCATGAAGAGCTCTTTCTCCTTCGATTGGAGCTCCGATTCGAGTGGTTCAAGTTCCTGCCTTCATCTTGATCCCGTACTTTTCTCTTTAGCTCTAGTTTGGTTCTTTCGTTGGAGTTTTTTGTGTATTCGTTTTATTTATTTGGTTCTTTTCACTCGTGTAGGATCTGGCTGTCCTGAAGAGTTCTTGGACTTGGCGACCTCATCCGAAGCATCTCAATTCTTCAGTGAAGGCAAGTCATAGGCCTTTGATCATGTTGGACCAATTTTGCAAAAAAAAAGTATATTGTTTTGCTATCAACCTGCATGGCTATTTGTATAAAAATAGTTTTGGGAGTAGTTACAACACCCACTTGTCATTAAGACTCCTTGAATAATTGGAAAACAACATGTTGACATGTATTCTTGGACATCTGTAGAATGGGTTATCTTAATTGGACATCTTGGAAATACCAACATGGGTGCGTATATTGCTTAGTCATGCTCTAGTAGACATTGGTCTCTCGGTCTCATGAATCAATAATGATTAAACTTGACTAATGAACTATGGAACAGTGGCATGTGTTGCCGATAGTAAAATTTGTTGTGTCATGACTAGGGTGGTTATTTGGTCGGGTAGAACCAAAAATGATTTATACTTGGGCGAGTTGGCAGGAAGTGAGAAGTGGGTGCTGTGTGCATATTGGGATGTGGATAATCTCGCCTGAGCTGCCAACTAAAGACTTAACCTTGAACCATTGATCTGGGTCATTACCGTGCAACCACAAGTCTAGGATGGGGTGGACCTGGCCAACTAATTAGCATTTGTTTTGATTTGGTTCTGTTAGGGTTGTCGAATTGGTGTAAAAGGGGGCCTGTATGGCGAATCCTTAGCAGGCAGAACCGAGTCAAGGCAGAGCTATGTAAAGCCTTGGCATGTGCTCTAGATTACTTACCCAAGGTAGTGAGTAGGGGCATCGACGGATGTCCAACCATCTAGAGAAGTCGTGTCTTGTGGGTAAAGCTGTACACCTCTGCAGAGTGTAAAATCTATTCGAATAGTCGCGTCCTCGGTTACGGACATACCTAGAGATTTCACACAAGGGGTAGACGTTTTCTCAAAATGTGATCCTGATGGGTTCCGAGTGGTTTGGCTCATGACCAGGGTGGTTGTGAGAGGTTTGGTTCACGGCCTGGGTGGTCGTGAATGGTCTGGGCATACGACCAGGGTGGTCGTGTGTTGTTTTCAAAAGAACTTGTTTACTTATGTATTATCTTTGTCAATTTGTGCTTGCAATCTACTTATGGTATTTCTGTTAAATGCTGCTTTATGCAAACTAACCATACAGTTTTTCCTTGTCAAGCCTTTCATGAATATTACTTGCATACATTTCTCTATGACTTGCTGAGTACATTCAAAGTACTCACGGCTTCGCGCCCTCTGGTTAATCAGTATCCAAAGACCTCCTAGGGAGCTCCAATCTCTTTGAAGAAGAGTTCTTTGAGGACCATGCGATCTAGGGGACGTCCTCCACTCGATAGCCTGTGGCTCACCGAGTGGCTTCGCGCTGTGTTTTGTTTCCACTGCGAGTTTTCTTTTGATGATAACTCAGCGTGGCACCTCTGTAAACAAGCTTGACCATAAGGTCTTTATCAATATTAATTTGTCTTCTTCATCTTAAGTTTGTTGCATGGTTGTGATGTCACCAATGTTGAGTCTGTGTGAGCTAGCTTACTGATCTTGGGACTAGCTCAGTGCACAGAGGTCGGGACGTCCGGGTGGTCCTGGAGACCTCCTAGGTGGTCCTGGAGGACCTCCGGGTGGTCTTGGAGACCTCCTGGGTGGTCCTGAGGGACCTCCGGGTGGTCTTGAAGATCTCTCGGGTGGTCCTGGAGGGTCTCCGGGTGATCCTGTAAGACCTCCCTAGGTCGGGTCCTCACAGTGGTGCTGCGGTGCCCGGGCGCAGCAGGCGGGAGAAGAGAGCCAGAAATAGAACTTCGGAGGTAGAGAGGCTAGATTTGGATTTCTTGTGTGCTAGGGGTTCAACAGTGCCTAAAATTCGTGTTTGACATGGTTAGTAGAGACCGTACTGTACGTGTCTTAAAAAAGAAGATGTTACAATATAAAGATCATAATACCCATCGTTGGCAAGAAAGGAGGACGCGTTGAACTATGCGAGAACGGTCGGTATCTCGCCAGAGAGGCAGCTGCTAGAGCGTTACTTGCTCCGACAGTAGGATGGCACTGGTGAGCAAGTTGTCATTGAGAAATAGCAAGGTGAGTCATGGCACAATCACGAGGGATCAAGTGATCTTGTAGGAGAGGCGATTGCTAGACAAGTCGATGACGACGGTGCGGTGCACCAAGGTGAGGCTATCGATCAGGGATTGACGTGCCCTTGGAGGTGGTTGTCGGAGAGGTAAAACAACTTGAGTGCAGTGGTGAGGGAGCCAGGTTGGTTGAGGTCCGATGACGAGCTTAGTGACAATTGACATGGCCGCGCATGCCGCATTGGCATACGTCGGGTCAAGAGGAGTAGAAGCTGGGCACATTGTCAGGGCGCCATACATAGGATGCGATTGGAGCGGTCAAAGGCGGACTTGAGGATGAAGGCATCTGCTTCGATGACGACGGTGGAGAGATGGGTGGTATGCAGAGCCCACATGTAGAGTAAGAGGAATATGAGGAAATACGGTAAGACGATTCCTGGGGACATAAGGCGTGTTTGCTTTGCTACCTAACAAGAGCAGGCCTGGCCAGGGAGCAAGCCGGATGGCTGCTTGCCTTTCGCTTGGATGAAGCCTGGCAACCAAGCGTAGAAAATAAAGGCTTGGCAGGTAGCTAGCTCTTTTTCTCTTCTCTTTCTCTCTCCTTCCTTTCTATCTCCAGGCACATATCATCAACCAAACATATATCTCCAGGTTTGCCTGACCAGGCAAAAATCATCTGCTTCTCAGGCTACTCTCAGTCTCAGGCACCACTTTTTTCTCAGGCACGACTCTCAGGGCTCAAACCAAACATGCCCATAATGTAGTGCTAATCAGTTAATGCAGCTACAATATTGTGAGTGATGGGGCGGGTAGAGGAAGAGGAGATGATCAAGCTTTAGCGATGGACGGTAAGAGACACTAATGTTTTGCTTCAATTCATGGTGGAAAAATATGCAGTGAGGGAGAAGCAGTGGATGAGTGGAGCTGGAAAAGTAAAATAGATAGCCTTCCTTAAAAAAATGCTTTTAACTAACTGCGTATTTGAACTACATTTCTAATTCCCTAAGAACGTAATACACTGAATGGAAAATTTTCTACTAAAGCTTAAGTGAAGTTCCCTGGGGATGTATTTTGATTAGAAGCTTTTTCACAAATTTAAATGTCTATATAATGTCATATAAATATCACAAAACTAACCTACTTGTTAGTAAAATCGACTTATAATTATGAGAAAAATCAAACAACTGACATGGATAAAAATTCAATACCTAATATGTAAACAATATGTAATAAATCTAGTAGCACAAATGCGTGGACCACCCTGCTAGTTATCTTATTAAAACAAAGGCAAAAGAAGTCACCATATTCGCTCTCAAGGGCTATAAATTCCCACATTATTTGGAGGAAAAAGAGAAACATTTATACCGTTGATTGTGGTGGGTTCAAATTATAACGTTTTAGATTAAAAGAAATACTTGTCATGTATAGTCCAGAAATAACTAAAATTCAAAATAAAAAAAATAAAATCATCAATTTTATTTCCATACGAATTCTTAAGTAAAATCCCTAAATAAATATATTTTGGAATACAAATTAAACAAAAATTAGCGATTGGATCTCAGATACTAATTCTAACAAAAAGTAACTAAAATTCAGAATTAAAAATAAAATAAAATTAGAAATTTGATTTCGATTTTGATCTAATTCCAAAGTATAATCCGAAGTCACTACATTCGCTCTCAAGAGCTAGAAATTCAAACGTTAATCGAAGGAAAAAAAACAGAAAGATTTATATCGTTGATCGGGTGGGTCCAGATTATAACGATCTAGATTAAAAGAAAGAGTCCACGTTAGGTATAGTCGAGAAATAACTAAAATTCAGAATAAAAAATAAAATAAAATTAGCAATTTGATTTCCATACTAATTATTATGTAAAATCCCTAAAAATATTTTGGAAAAAAAATTAAACACAATATAGCAATTGGATTTGTATATGAATTCTAACAAAATATAACTAAAATTTAGAATTTAAAATAAAATAAAGTTAGAAATTTGATTTTGATACGCATTCCAAAGTAAATTCCTAAATAATTGTAATTAGGAATAAAAATTAAAGAAAAATAGCAATTTGATTTGTATACTGAAGTACAAAAAATAATTGAAATTTGGAATAAAAAATAAAAGGAGATTTGAGATTTTCATATGAATTCCAAAGTAAAATCCTTAAATAACTAAAATTAGGAATAAATTAAATAAAATTAGTAATTTGATTTGCATATGAACTCCAATAAAAAGTAATTAAAATTTACTATAAAAAATAAAAGTTATAACAAGGATAACACAAATGGTGTATGAGGAGACCACGAAAGAGTGCAATGGCGTTGATCTTTCCTACAAGAAGACATTGATCCACGAGGAAGCGAAGAGTTGAGGTAGTGATAGCGGAGATAAAGGGCAATGTCGTGCTTCTCACCTTAGTCGTTCGACGTGGACAATATCGTGCTGCTCGCTAGAGCCATTGAAGAGAAAGGTCAGAGTTGAAGTTGCTAAGGGTCACGACGATGAGTGGTGAGTGTGGGCGTTGTTAAAGAAATCAGTGATCAAAGAAGCTCGACGATAGGGAAGCCCTGGTAGAAAGGAAATGAAGCTTTGCATTGGAGATGAACTTGACGAGGATTAAAACCTCTATGTATTAATTTAAATACATAGAAGACCATATGTCTTCATGGTCATAACCCCTAAGGCTAACGACCTCACCGGTCGTAAGGATTCGAGGTTACGATGGGTACCTGGTCGGATTAGGTTCCACCGTAGTCGCTTTCGAAATGCTATGACCAGCATCCTTAATCAGTATGATGAATGGAACACGTGTAAACGCTCCATACCTTACGATGATATACAAGACTCGACTATAAACCACCTTACGGTTAAGTGTCTCACAAATACTTAACCGCAAGGCGTTAGCACATTGTTAACTACCTTAAACCTCCGACCGGTTGTAGCGTTTCATCAGGGACGTCTTCTCTAGGAGTAACTGCCGCCTCTTCGGGAGTTATTTAATGGTGAAGTGCGAAGACAAGGGGACAGCACACACAACGGCCGAACAATGTATATGCACACAGGTCAAGCGGTAGTATTCAATACATTGAGGTAATTGGAGATAGTCCCTAGTCAAGTCTTGTAAACCCAGTTCATATTAATAAAGAGCAACCCCCATTCTCTTCCAGGGTACTCTACGTCATTTTCCTCCTTTTATTTTCATAAGATCGACGATTCGATCGTCGATAATTTGGCGCCTACTGGGGAAGAAGACGAAGTTTTCAAGAAACTCTCGCTCATACAAATCCTCACCTGTTCTCGCAATCGCTAATGCGAATATGCCCGGAGTTTGGAATGAGGAAAATTGGTTCGACTTGGCGGACTATGCCAACCTCGATATGGAAGGATGCATTCGTGCCATGGAGGAAAATGGCAGATCATCCTCATTTTCCTCCTCCGCCAGCTCGCACGTCGCCGACGATAGCGAGATCGACCGGATGGACAAGGATGCGCCACCATTACCGGTGGCACAATCAGAGGAACCAGCCATTCTGATCAGCTCGGAATGTCAGGGGATCTCTTCAAGCCCGCCTTCGACCGCAAAACAGTGAAAAATTTCAGCACCACCACTCGAAAATCTCTATACCCTCGATGAAATCATGGCTGAAAGATATTCTCCTACGGCTTCTGGCAATTCCAGGAGTAAACCGACATCTGGTAACAGTGTCGATGAAGCCTCCACTGGTCATAGGCCGTGTGGGGATGATCACGCTCAGCATACGATCGGCGGTACGCCGAATCAGGCCGACGAGACCTCAGGAGGTGCTCATTTCGGACCGCTCTCCGTCAGGAAACTTGGCGTATAATCGATAAGCTCTCCATTAGTTACGATGGAAGCTCATCAGAAGATCGATGTTGGAGGCACGAAGTCAACGCGATCGGAGATGAAAATCAAGATGCCCTGCACGGTCCTACATTCTCTACCGCGCCATCACGTGTTGTTAGATATGATCCGGGCCGTCAGGCACCAACTTCTGGAGGCCACGGAACTGATCGACGTCCATCAACTAATTCGCCTGGCGTTGCCCCACTTAGAATAGTTGATAGGGCAGATCAAATCCGAGGCTCGGGGGAGGGTTCGGGTCTGCGTACACCTACGACCAGTTTGAACCTCCCGAGACCTTCAGAAACTGTACAAAACTTGCGACGTGTTCAAGATATGTTAAATAATTCTGATCCTGCTCTAGCGGGAACTCCAGATTTTGCACAGCTTGTAGGTCAAGTATCTGATTCTCCAACAGACCATGCAGCGCACTGAAGCATATCGGGAACAAAGGGTTTCAGGGAGTCAAACTATGACTTCATCCCAACGTTCCTCCCTCAGCAGGGGACAGCATGGTATACTCGGGAACAGTCGATACCAAGGCCTCTTCGACGATTTCGACCAAGGAGTCATGAGGGGAGAAGGTTATTTCATGAAGCCACTCCCCCATCACGTCGAGAAGAACCATCGCTTGAACCTGACGATCTTCGGCATCGTCTGAATCAAGTAGGTGGTCGAAGACATCATACCAATGTCCACGACCGGATCGGCACACCGGAGTTCCAGCGTTCCAATCTTAGGAACCGGTCTCCAACCAATTACAATCCGGCACCTTCTCAGAGAAGGCGCCATGAATCAATCACAGGTTGTTGAGCCTTCTCTGCAGGGCTCCAAGCTGTGCGTTGGCCTAACCGGTTCCGACCAGCCAATTTGGACAAGTTTAATGGAACTCAAAATCCATTGGAATTTCTCCAAATCTATACCACCGCCATCGAGTCTGCTGGAGGCGATGAAAATGTGATGGCCAACTATCCGCCCACCGTGCTCAAAGTGCGCCTTGGTCGTGGTTATTGAACCAACGGTCGGAACGATCTATACTTGGGAGCAACTCTGTGACCTTCTAATTGCAAATTTCGAGAACGCGTCGCCTACGAAACGAGGATGATCTTCACCGAATCCGGCAGGGCTCTGATGAGACTCTACGTCAGTACATCAAGAGGTTTAGCCAGGTTCGCAACTCTATACCCGAGGTCGCAGAGTCATCAGTTATTCAGGCTTTCAAAACAGGTCTGAGAAATCGACGGTTTACAGAGGACATAGCAATGAACCCTCCAAGAACAACCGTTGAGCTTTTTGACATGGCCGACAAGTATGCCACCGCTAGCAAAGCAATCGAGTGGTGCGAAGCCATTGATCGGAAAGACAAAATTCCTCAGCCCGGCCTGGATAAACTAGAGAAAAAGAACAAGAAGTCTCTCAAGAAGAAGAAGAACCGCAGACCCGACGACAAGGAGGTCCTAGCCATTCCTGATAAATTCATGAAGGGTAAGAAGGACTACACCGGTCGGGGCAAGAAGAAAGCTCCGACCGAAGGATTCTAGAAAAAGAAGAAGTGGTATCCACTTCACGTGACGAGTGGCATGATCTGCGACTGTCGAAGTTTGGCAAAAGAAACTGGAAGATTATTATGCAGGTGAAGGACCATTCCCCGCAATACAAGAACCCGGAGAAACGAGCTCCAAAAAGGACAAGGATGGTGACGAAGAGATGGAGTACCAGGATCCCCAATATACAGTTAACATGATCTTTGGAGGATCTTCTTCATACGAATCCAAACGTCATCTGAAAGCCATGGAGCGGGAGGTCAACCTCGTCGAACCTCCGAACACTATTAAGCAATCGAAGTGGTCGAACATCGCAATTTCCTTCAGCAAGGACGACTGCCCCATTCCTTCGACTCGACCAGGTAGGTTCCCTATTGTTGTTGAGCCAACCATTAATAATTGTAGGGTTAATCGAGTCTTGGTAGATGGAGGTAGTTCTTTGAATATATTATTTTCGGGAGCTTTAGAAGAAATGCAGATCCCCATGTCAAAGGTGAAACCAGTGAAATATGCTTTTCATGGCATAGTTCCTGGCTCACCGCTAAGCCGATAGGGCAAGTTTCCTTACCGATTACGTTCGGAAGGCCCGATAACTTTCGAACGAAGAAAATTTTGTTTGATGTGGTAAACTTTGAATCCGCATACAACGGGATTCTTGGTTGACTGGCATTAGCAAAATTCTTGATAGCCACGCATTACGGTTATCAAAGTTTGAAAATGCCGTGGCCGAAGGGAGTCATCACTATTCGGGGTGATCGTAAAATGGCTTATGCATGCGACCGAAAATCCATAGAACTGGTCGATGAACTCCCGACCAGAGAGGCTAATCCATCTGCCATGCAGGCCAAGCACACAAGACCGAAGATAACACCAAAACCCTCCGACTAGTCAAAAGAGGTATCCCTCGACAAAGGCACTTCTCGGACAAATAGCTAAGTCGCTACTCGACCGAAGACCCGCCCACTCGCTCAGAAGGTTACGGCCTGAGCAAGACTCGATCATAAATAGGAAGAGTCACTCGTCTCCTTCCTCCGAGCAAATCAGGACGTATTCGCCTGGCAGGCGTCTGATATGCCCAGAGTCCCCCGGGAGGTGATCGAGCCGAGCTAGCTCTCGGCGATAAGAAACCGATCAACGAAGGCTGCGGCGTTCTGCGCCTGATTGGAAGGAGGCAATCCAAATGAGATTGACAAGCTTCTCAAGGTGGATTCATCCGTGAAGTCAACCACCCTCGGTGGCTTGCCAACCTGTAATGGTTAGAAATAATAATGGGGAAATGGCGAATGTGTATCGACTTTACAGATCTTAATAAAGCTTGTCCGAAGGGCGATTTTCCCCTTCCACGCATTGATCAACTGGTAGATTCTACCTCTGGGTGCGAATTACTAAGTTTTTTAGATGCGTATTCAGGGTACCACCAGATTAGTATGTGTAAAGAGGATGAGGAGAAAACTTCCTTCATCACTCCATATGGCACTTATTGTTATGTTAAGATGCCATTTGGTCTCAAAAACGCTGGTGCAACTTTTCAAAGGTTGATGCAAAAAAACCTTTAGTCCGCAAATAGGTCAAAATTTAGAAGCTTACGTTGATGATCTGGTCGTAAAGACCACCAACGCTAGCAATCACATCTCTGACTTACAAGAAACTTTTAGCAACTTGAGAAGGCATAACCTCAAATTGAATCCTAAAAGTGTGTGTTGGAGTTTCTGTTTGGAAAATTGCTTGGTTTCCTAGTCTCGGCTAGAGGTATTGAAGCAAATCCAGTAAAGATAGCAGCCATCGACCAGATGCGACCTCCGACCACGAAGAAGGAAGTCCAAAAACTAACCGGCTGTATAGCAGCGCTAAGTCGTTTCATAGCAAGGTTAGGAGAAAAAGGTTTACCTTTCTTTAAGCTTCTTCGGAAACATGGGAGTTTTGAATGGACTAGAGAGGCAAACGATGCCTTTGAAGAACTTAAAAAGTACCTTACAAGTGCCCCGATTTTAGTCTCTCCGAGACCGGGAGAAACACTGCTAATGTACATGGTAGCAACACCACAAACAGTAAGCGGTGTATTAGTCGTAGAAAGGGATAACATCCAATGACCAGTTTATTACGTAAGCGAAGTCTTACATGGACCAAAGGAAAGATACCCACAAGTACAAAAGTTGCTCTATGGTCTCCTTATGTCTTCAAGGAAGCTAAGGCACTACTTTCAGGCCCACAAGGAGGTCGTACCGACCGGATATCCCTTTGGTCAAGTTCTTGGAAACAAGGAATCATCAGGACGAATAGCAAAATGGGCGGTTGAGCTAGGGGCGTTTCACCTCCATTTCATTTCACGAACAGCAATAAAGTCTCAGGCAGTAACAGAATTCATTGCCGAATGGACAAACCCTGAACCCACCCAAGGGCCCGAGTACGAACACCACGAGGAGTGGACAATGTACTTTGACGGTTCCTTGATGTTCAAAGGGTCGGGGCTGGAGTGATCTTGATATCCCCTACTGGCGAACACATCAAGTACGCCATCCAGTAAAATTTTCCTGCCACAAATAATATAGCAAAATATGAAGGTTCTTGGCGGGACTCGGCGGCTTCGTTCGCCGGATTCGCAGACATTAGTGAAAGGCGATTCTCAACTGGTAGCGAATCAAGTAGGGAAGGAGTATCATTGCTCAAGTACCAAGATGTTATCTTATCTGGCGGAAGTACGAAAACTCGAAAAGCACTTCTTCGGTTTTCAGATCCAACATATTCCTAGAAAAGAAAACTTTCTGGCGGAACCGGTTAGCACGGATGGCCTCCACGAGGTCAACAGCCCCACCCGAGTGTTTCTCGAGCAACTCGATTCACCCTCAAGAGTCGAGCCTTCCGAGAACATACATGATTCTTTACAGGTCGAACAAACCAATCAAAGGAACATGGATGCTCCACAGGTCGTTGACGGTTGGTGCTATCACGATCAAGGTAGAGATTGGATGACATCGATCTACAATTATCTTGACATGACATAATTAGGAAGATGATGTAGAGGCCGATCGTATAGCACAAAAAGCCAAATCATACACTCTAATCGAACGCGTACCTTGTACAAACGAGGATCTCATGGAGTGTTGATGAGATGCATATCTCAAACGGATGGCATTAAGTTGCTAACCAAATCCATGAAGGAGTCATGGAGCACATCATTCCTCTGAGAACTCGGTGGTAAATCCTTCCGGTAAGGATAATCTTGCCAACCGCCTTCATGATGCAAAAGAACTTGTGACGGCGCGACAATGTCGGTGTCATAGCAGACAAGTACATCAGCCGGCACAAGCCTTACAAACAATTCCTCTTTCTTGGCCTTTTGCAACCTGGGGACTGGACATTCTGGGACCTTTCCCAAGAGCACCCGGGGGGCTTCGAATTCCTTTCCGTCATGATTGATACGTTTACAAAATGGATCGAGGCCGAGCCGGTTGTTAAAATAACAACTGAGGCCGCTAAGAGATTCCTAATGAAAAATGTGATCACACGATTTGGTGTACCTAGTCGTATAATCATAGATAATGGCGCCCAGTTCACTAGCGGTCAATTTCAAGAATTCTGCGATGAACTTGGTGTAAAAGTTCATTTTGCTTCTGTTGCTCATCCGCAGAGCAACGGAGCAGTTGAGCGAGCCAATGGTATCATTATGCAAAGGATCAAACGCCGAGTATTCGACCAGTTAATCAAACGGTCAGGAGCTTGGGTTCAAGAACTCCCGTCTGTATTATGGGCCGTTCGAACCACGACTAGTCGTGCGACCGGTGAAACACCATTCTTTTTGGTTTACGGGGCCGAAGCCATGCTTCCTCCAGAACTCAAAATTGGCTCTGCTCGAATTGATCACTTTCACGAAAACGATCAGAATGAACGAAGACTTGACGACGTCGATTTCCTTGAAGAACATTTAAATCAAGCCCTTATACGATCGGCGATCTACCAACAAGCCATGCGAAGGTACCATAGTCGAAGGTGCAACCTCGCTGACCTTCTTTGTAGGTGATCCGTTCTCGAGAAAATTTGAGCCGTGCAAATCGCAATAAACTTTCCCCAAGTGGGAAGGTCCTTACACCGTGGTCGGTTACCGTCGAGTTCCGTCGATCGCTATGTCTGACGGGCAAATTTTGTCAAATTCTTGGAACATTGATCAATTGCGTAAGTTCTATGTTTAATTATTATTTACTTTCTTTCATTTCTTTCAATTTCAATAAATTCATTTCTTCTCTAAAAAATAATAAGTAACCTTGCTTATATATATATACCTATAGGCTGGTCGTTCATGATTGTTAATTTCAACCGGCCTGAAAGGGACAATTTTCCCTCCGATATCCTTTCTAAGGATCTCTATTACTCTCTGGCAACGACTTCTAAGTCATACGCCGTGTTGGTCCTAGTCGTGAGCATGTTACCACACGCGACCACATTCTTTTCTTAAGGGAATATATGAGTAATCAGAGCATCGTATAAATAACTTTCCATACTGAACGATATGCCTAAGATTTTGAAGGTTATATTTCATTATTTCAAGATTCTGCTCCGCTCTTGTCTGGCTACTGGTCGGGACACGGAAAGCATCCTAGTCGAAGTCTCTCCTTTTTCGCACGTGGTCCTGCCCACTGGAAGGAGCTTCCTAGCGACGGTTCTTTTCTTACGATCCTCGCTACCAGTCGGATAGAGAGTCTGAACACGTTTCGCGAAATATGATATATGATTTAAGATTTAAGCATTCCTTCCCACTGACTTTAGGATAATAGATATAAACAAAGTTCACTTATAATTTGTCTTTGCATTCATTTTGTATTTCTTCTTATGTCAAACAACAAGGTCTTTTTTCCGGCCATGTATAACTTTTGATTGGTATTTCGATCATGACAAACAAGGATCTATAACTAAGTGAAGTCATAAGCTAGTTCCGACCATAATGATTTCCTAGTATTACTACGATCAGTTTTGACTTCATATCGGCACATACCTTCAAAATGATGGTTTCGACTTTTTATTCTCTTTCTTGGCTACTTGCTTGTATAGTAAAGTTCTTCTACTATAAAGCAGTCGGGGGCTAAGAGGTGTGTGAGAATCAAAAAAAGAGTCAAACAGGATAAAACAAAGGCATTGTTAATAACATGAAAGGTAAGTATTACACATATTTAATATTTTTACACTTTTTGCAGGAGTCTACTCTAGAAATATTACCAGACTAATTACTGCTTGATGGGGATCCGACCTCCATCTTCTCTACTACTTTATCTCCGAGTGGCTTGAGTTCTTCCATGAACTTGGTTGCCTCCTCAGGTGGGCAGTTGAAGTCGTCTTCAACAACTTGGAAATCAATGGAGGGGTCGGAAGCTTTCAGTTTTGCTAAAGCAAAACTAACTCCACTAGCAATGCCTGTTTTCATGGCCTGGGCATAGTTCTTCCGAGTAGTCTTGAGCAGAGTATTAAGATCCTCTAGAAGTTGACCAAAGTAGTTCATTTTCTCTACTGGATCTCTCAAGGTAGGCAGGCTTGATCCTGATCCCATATCAAAGATCATCTTGTTCAAAAATACAGTCTTTTCATCTAAGCTTTGAACGAGAGCTGCCTCCTTGTCTTGCTCAAATTTTAGAGTCTTTTCTACTCTGTTTAAAACTTGTTTTTGCTCTACAAGAGTAAAACAGGTGATAAGCACAAAAATAATTGGAGGGAAATAATAAGTCAAGTTTACGACCTATTACCTTCGATTTTCTTATTAAGATCTTCCTTCTTTGGTCGTAACCCGGTGATCGAACGGTCTTTAGCTTTGATCTCTTCTTCAAGCGAGTATCTTGGCTTTCTCGGCCGGAATCTCTTCTTTTATTTTTTCCAAATCTATCAAATACGATAAGGAGAATAATTAGCAAAGGGCTAAGCATTGAAGAAAGAAAAAAGGCTAAGGGAAAGTTCTTACTTTCTAATTGAGTGTTTTTGCTCCAAGTCTTTAATCCACTGGTCGATCCTCCGACCACAAAGAAAGTTCTCGACCATATCTTTGTTCAAATAGCATTTTCCTCTTTAAAATTTCTCTTTAAAAGACTTTTTAGGAGAGATTATGAAGCGGGTCGTAGATACTTACCCGTATCGCCAAATCGTTATATCCGCCAAATATGGAATCGGGATGCATTTTAATTTGATGATCCGATATCTTTCCCCATGCCTCGTCAAGCTCCTTATCCTCGATGAATCGGGGCTAAAAGGAACTTGTCGGGTTGAGGAGAATTACCAACAATGGTCGGAACTTCTTGAGGGCCTTTAGGGCATCTACCTCGCGGAAGGAGTTAGAACCACCAATGGTTCCAACTCATTTGTTGGCCTTGGACTTTGCGCCGGGGCTTCTCCGACCACCCTTTCTCGGGAACTTTATCCGGAAGTGGTGCGCTCATGGACCTCTTCAAGTACGGTCCTTAGAAGGAATCTGGTCGAACCAATTTAACGCCAGAGGACCTATACCAAGCAAATAAGGAAGTTAAAAAAGAGAAAGGCATCAAATCATCAAGAAATTATTAAAGGTATGCGCTTATACAACCACTTTCATTTGAGCGTACCTAGTTAATTTCCGAGATTTGACTCTGAAACGTGGAAGAGTAAAATCTGTACCGTCGCCTTTCCTTTTCTTTTCTTCTGACCTTGCCGGTTCCGAACCGGCAGGATTGGCCAAGTCTGTTGCATTATCCAGCGTAATGTCGGAGCGATGTTCTCAATCGGATCGTCAAAAGTTCGTCCTTGATAAATGCAGTCGGCGGGGTGGTTTCACCGACCTCCATACCGATTGTTCCAATAACAAGCTGTCCGTTAAATCAACGCCGGTCTGGGAATCGACAACCTCCGTAGTCGCGCACCGGTGGCCTTCAGCCTTCTCCACCTAAACCAACAAATGAATTTGGTTAGGTGATGAAATCTGTTATCTAAATTACATATATATATTCTTATGAAATGTTACATTACCTCGGAGATTCATCCTCTTCCAGTGCATCTGGGCACGAATCAGTGGGAACAACGGTGGGATGTTTAGCCTCACCAGTTTGTGTGATTCACAACCCGACCAGCTACAAAAGCAGAGCATGATCAAAAATCTGATCGGAGAATATATATATATATATATATATATATATATATATATATGTATGATAAAAAAGATTTTTTACCTTAAGCCTTGTTGTTCTCTCTTTAGCAGGGGCTATGGCCAAGATCTCAGGGAATCCAGCCTTTTCTCCAGGCTCCCCTGTACAGATCAGCCTGATCCTTTCTCTAATTTCCTCAGGAGAAAGAGCTTCAAAAGAAGAGAGAAAATAAGACATGAACATGTTTTAAGGTAGTACATTAATCAAATGAAAATACTGGTCGGGGTTATCTTAAAGACTTACCACCTCCTGAGATAGCTTCATCACAACCAATGGACCAAATCAGGGAGTGAGTCCGAAGCTTTAGTGGACTAATTTGGCGCTTAGTGAAATCCCTCACCACGTGCCAAGAGGTCATGCCCTTGACTCGCAGGTCGTAGATGGCATCCGCCCATCGCCCAACCACTCCTGTCTTCTCCACGGTCTTTCTCTATTTGGGATTTTCAGTTGCTCTCATCCCGGCGAAATAGAGGCCATCATCCCTCGTAACCGTCATATAGAACCAATTCTTCTTTCATGACGACCACGAGGACTTTGAGTACATATGGATGTACTCATTGGCCTTCCCATCGTGAAGACGCAATGTACATTCCCCGGGAGTATCCGTGGTTTTCCCCATTACCATACGGTAGAAATACTTGAAGAGTCTCAAACTCGGAGGCAATCCCAGGTATGCTTCACACAAATATGTGAAGATGCTAATATTGGCGATGGAGTTTGGAGCCAAATTTACCAATTCCACCCCGTAGAATTCAAGAACACGGAGAAGGAATTTGTGTACCGGCAATCTCAGCCCACATTCGATGTAGGCGAGGAAAACAGGAATTTCCTCATCTTCGCGACTTGGGAAATGCTCTCCAAATGCCGATCTCCATCTGATCAAATTCTTGTCCGGAAGCATCCCAATCTTCTCCAAAGCTTCAAGCTTTTTCTTGCTCAAATCCGACGGCAACCACTTGGTGATTTGCTCCGACATGATGAAAACCCTTGAGGATGAGTAAAACTCGCAAGAGATTTTTGTGGTCGAAAGAACAAGAAAAGAAGGACAAAGATTTTTGTGCGGGTAAAGAGATCGAAAAGGGGATCTGGAAGCATAAAGAATCCAAAAGGTCTAGCGATGGGGATTTTATAGCCTCGGGTCTTTCAAATTACGATCGGAGGTTATCCATTAAAATCTGAACGGCAAAAAGCTTCTTTTTCGCCCAACGGACAGAGAAACTCTTCAATTCCCAAGGCAAGTTCTCAACTTTAAAATGAACACAAACTACCTCGGATGTCACGACATTAAATGTTGGTTTGCCCAATACGAATTCATCGGGAGAAGGCGACCAAGCTTGCGTTACTACGGTCAGAACGGCTCTGATACCAACTTTTGTGAGCACCCGGATTTATTAAGCTCATAATACCTAGTCATCCAATTGACCCTAGTATTATCAACCAAATAAACCCAGTCTCGAGAGATGTATACTCCCCAGAATGCAGTATACATACCTCCCAACAAAAGAGTGTATCAATTCCATACAACACATAGTACATAAGCAACAAACCAGAAGTTAATATAAATAAGGAATAGGTTATTACAAAAGAGGGGCCTTCTGGCCAAATAACAACAAGTACTACTAAGATAACAGAGGAAGCAAAAGTGCCATAAAGATGGCTATAACACAAAGCCAATCGGTGTGCCTTAACCCCTAGGCATCGGACAGGACCGCCAAGCTAGTCGTCGAAGAAGGCGCAACACGTAGCACAAAAGAGGGCTCTTGGAGCTCCCTTCTTCCTCTGCAACAAAAGCCACAAAAATGCCACAACCACGGGCAGATGAGTACATAAAGTACTCCGCAAGACTTACGTGTGAGATAACGAGAACTATAAATAGCTACATGCAAGCTTTATTTAAGTGGATGAGGCTTTAGACTCATTTTAGCATAAAGCAAGTTTCATTTGCAATAACATAATAGATTGAAGGCAATTTGGCAAAGCATTTTAATTGTTGAAATAACAACGAGATAATAACATAGTAACAACAACAAGATCAACTTTGGAAGTGACTAACCCAAGTCACCACAACAATAGCATGAACTCCCCGTTCATACCAACCATGTCAAGTTTTAATTAAAGGTTGTAGTCTAATTCCTACGGGAAATAACCAAGCGTGTCCATAACCTAGGACGAGGCTATTGAATAGTTTTATCCTGCGAGGGTGTACCAATGTACCCACACGTCAGACCGCCTTTCTTTTAAGCACACTACCTTAGGTGTGCCGGCAAAGGCTAAGTCCTACGAGACATTTCCAATGGGCGATGCTAATTCGACCAAGACAACCCACGGGATAAGGACCCAATGGACACCCTAACCGCACCGGCTGCTCCATTCCCACACCACACACACACACATTTTATCTTTAAAACACACCAACCGAAAGCGACCCCAATTAGCACCCCAAAGTACTTAGTCAAGAGAGGTCCCATATCCCTCGTGTGGTTAGCACGCATAATTGCTTGGATCAATGGCGCAAGAATTCGGTCCTTGTTGACTCGGGCATACCACCACATCCAAAAACCACACCATCCATCCAATATGCCCAAGTCTAAATCAATATTTTATTTTCAGTTTTGATTTTACAAATTAATCAAAGCACAAGTCTTTGGACATATAGGAGTAATAATCGGTTTTGAGTGATCAAGACCATCGACTAAGTCGATGATCGCCCATTACTACCGATAACTAAGCATGTCTAAGCAATTTAATCGAAACTACTAAGTGATAAGAGCTCATCCAACGAGCTCAAACCACAGCAAATAACCTAGGCTCATGGTAGTAGAGGATAAACAATTCCTACAGATTATGCCACTATAGGATTACTAGCGACATTTAACACAAAGTAGCATGCATACATATAAGTGAAACAAAATATTAAGCTTTAAAGTAATGGGACAATGATGGAAATGATCAAACTACTTTCCTTGTTGTTGCTGGTCAAGTTGTGGCAGAGGGTCACTCTTGGGATCACCACAAATGTCGAAACCTAACGGAAAAGCGATAAAGACCCGATAAGAACGACGAAAGTAATCAAGGACAGCACAGCAACGAACTCCAAACACTCTGAATTTTCTACAGCAGCAAC
Organism: Phyllostachys edulis; assembly: GCA_036346405.1. NCBI lineage: Eukaryota > Viridiplantae > Streptophyta > Magnoliopsida > Poales > Poaceae > Phyllostachys > Phyllostachys edulis. Next base: position 56,937,859 of record CM070549.1, on the reverse strand, counting down.
AGGGTGATTTTTAGGGAATTTTGCAACAAGAACCAATTGATTTGGATTCTCAATGCAAAAGTTATGAGCAAAACAATTCTGCTCAGCCCTAAAAATACCAAACTGCACTATTCACTAATTTAATTATGAGGCAACATTTTCTAGAAAAGTGGTGACACTGAGATTTTTACTGTAAAACCAGCACCTCATGAGATGAATAACACAATTGAGTTCACCTCATTTGGAGCTATTATGCACTTTCTACAATTTTTCAAAAACAAGAACTTGAACAAAATTATAATGCACAAGCCCTCATTTTTATAACAGCAACATGCTCAAAACTAATTTTCACAGTGAGTTCATTTATAGAGGAAACCAACAAAGTTGGTCTCACTCAAAAATAATCTACAGAGCATTAGTTATGTATTTTACAAGTTAAGCATTAATTTGAGTGTATATTTAAAATGAGTTTTAAAACCTAATGGCAAAACTGTGCTCTGAAGTCTGAACTCAACTTACAATCATTTTTGGATTAAAGTCAAGTTCAAGACAGAGCTAACACAATTTGAATGACCTCATTTGGATTTAAAATGAAAAAGATATGGAATTCTAAAGTTTATACCTTATTTAGTTCACAATTTTAACAGATTCACTGGAATTTCTAAAACCAGAAATACAAGGGAGGACGTGAGCCACAGATCTTAGATCTAACGGCTCAGACCTCCCAGGTGAACAGCACCCACGTGCTCAAGAGGTCCAGAGGTCATGGACCTCCTAGCAGCGCGCATGTGCGAGGTGAGGGGAGGTCGTGGCCGTTGATGGTGAATCCAACGGACCACAACACGGGAGGGAGGTCCGGGACGGACCAGATCTAACGAGGGAGGTCCTCAACGGTTGAGATCTTCCAAAGGAAGATCTAAACTATCAAGATCTCCCCAAGGAAGATCTACATCGTCAAGACCTCACAGGGAGGTCTGGGACGGTCCAGATGTTCCAAGGAGGTCCTTGATGGTTCGGGATCGTCCGAGGAGGACCTTGACGGTCAAGATCTACCCGGGAGGTCATGAGCGGCTGAGATGACCTAGGGGAGGTCCTAAGGGAAGGTCCTAACGTCACAGACCTCTAGGGAGGTCTGGACGGCCACGATAGCGCAAGGGGGAGGTCTTGGACACTCCAGATCTCCTCGGAGGAGGTCATGGATGTCCCAGAGCTCGCGACGCACGCACGTGCTTGGACAAGGGATAAATGCGCGCGGGACAACGAGGAGGTCCGCGCGCGGGAGGTCTTAAATGCGCGCAAGGGGAGGATTAAATGCAGTTTAAGACGCCCAATGATTACAATGATTTGAGCAAATGATGAGTGCATTAAACGCGACAAATCTCTGTCCTAAAAACGACAACGGCGCTGCCATTTCGTCCGACAAAGACCCGGGTTTGAAGAGATGGTCCTCGCCGGCGATGTAGGGCTCGCTGGCGACATCCAATGGTACCATTGGGTCCGCAATAACCATGCGCACCCAATGGACCTCCTCTCAACGACGGCGACGGCCTTGAATGCCGGCGAGCCGGAGAGGACAACGAAAGGCACCACACGGCAAAATCCAAAATGCGAAAGGGAAGCTCCGCGCGACATTCAAGCGGGTGCCCAAACAAAAGCCCCACGACATCATGCATGCGGGTGCCCAGCGCTAAAGGACTATCAGGGAGTACCTGGAGGTCCTAAGGTGCTGAGGAGGTCGAGGAAGGGAGGACCGGTGCCGGGGAGGAAGGGTGCTCCATGGCCAAAGCTTCAGCTCCAAGCTCCACTTTGTCCCCCTCTGCAAATGCCCAACAATATCAAGTTAGGACTTGGTCCCAGAGGGTAGGGCACAAATGGAAGCAAGGAGAAAAAGGAGGAAAGCTCCAGGGACCCTTGTCCACCGAGGAGCTTCAAGCTTCTCAACAATGGCGGCCAAGAGAGCTGAGGAGAGGAAAGCTCAAATGATACGGTGCAAGCTTAGAGCTTAGAAGTGTGCCAAAGAAGCTAAGGAGGAACCCAATGGGGTTTTATACTTGGGAGAAGCGAGCACACAGTGGGGTTAAGCTCATGGTGAGCTTAGCCCATGGCTCGGTTCATGGGGTTGGACAAGACACGAGGCCGACATGGTGGCAGTCTGTGTGGTGGAGAGAGGCGGAAGGTGACCTACATTTAATGCGGTCGACAAAGAGTTGTTATAAGTACACAATGGACCAGTGGGCATTAACTCCTCGCTCAGAACACGCATGCGTGACCAAGGAAGGAGAAGAACGGGGAGGTCATGTTGACCATTGGATAAGCCCACGGGAGGTCTGGCCCTCCGATGTGGTTTTGAACCGTTACGCTCAAATGGTGGGAGGAGGTCCCACCACACGATCAAGGATGGGAGGTCGTAGCCCTCCGATGTCCTTAATGTGTAAGCGCACGTGGGAAAATGGGATTAGGAGGTCCAAGGCGTTGGATCTCCATCCAGCAGTCGCACCTCTGTGAGGTCTTAACCGCACATGAACTTAAGAACTCGAGGGGAGGTCATGGCCTTAGGATTCAAATCCAAGGGCACACAACCAAAAAGGAGGTCTCGAGGCTTTGCGTGAAGCGAGGGAGGTCAAGACCTTTGGATTTTGATCCAACGGTGGTGATCAAGACAGGGAGGTCTGAGCCTCATGGCGTGTCGCAAAGGAGGTCTTGAGCTTGCGCAACACACAAGGGAGGTCATGGCCATTAGATTTAGATCTAAGGGCAACGACCTCACGTCTTGTGCTGGAGGTCGATGCGCATAAGACAAGGAGGAGGTCGTGACAGTGGATTTTAATCCAACGGTGCACAACACGAGATAGGGGAGGTCTTGCGCGCTGGATATTTTGAGGGGAGGTCGTGGGCTGTTGGATCTGATCCAACGGCTACGACCTCAACAAGGTGGGAGGTTTGCTTAGTTTACAGTGAGGGGAGGTCATGGCCATGGATCTTGGATCCAAGGGCTACGACCTCAACAAGGTGGGATGTCTAGTGGTTGGACAGCCCGTGGAGGTTTTTGAGATTTAACACACAGGGGAGGTCATGACCGTGGATCTTTGATCCAACGGCTATGACCTGATGAGGTGAGGAGGTCCTGGCGGTATTGACCGCGGAGGAGGTCGTGGCGGTTGGATGTAAATCCAACGATCGCGACTGATCAAGGTGGAGAGGGAGGTCTGGGTGCAGACACGGTTGGTTGGACCGACTTTGCCACAATGGCTAGCCCAAGGAACAGTGTAGGCTTTTAAATTTAGTTTTTAACAGCTGAAACTTAGCAGAATTATTTGTGATAGCAAATGAACTCCAAATTTGATGAAATTTTAACTGGAGCTTGCTGACAATGAGATTAACCTTGCATAAAATTTCCAGAGGTTATTATGCAATGCATTTTTCTCAGGAAATTCATGAAGGTTGTTCAAGGATTTGTTTTACCTCCAAAATTTACCAAACAAGTTTTACAACTTGTGATATTTTTCAGAGGGGTCCCACATCAGTTTTGGGACCAAGGAAAATATTTTCCAAATGTTTGGCACAAGATTTAAGATAATTGGAAAAGGAGTTTGACTTTTGGTCAACAAGAGCTTTGTGTTTTTGGATTACACAACTCTTGGACAAGAATTACATGAGTGTTCAGGGGTTTTCAAGGTGTGAGAAAAAGTTTTAATTTCTACACATATAATTATACTTGAACAAACCCTGTTTATACAGTTGGGATGTTACATTCCGACCAGGTAGCTTCTCGGAAATGCTATGAACATGCATCCTTAACCGTATGATGAATGGAACACGTGCGAAACGTTCCATACCTTACGATGATATACAAGACTCTGACTATAAACCACCTTACGGTTAAGTGTCTCACAAATACTTAACCGCAAGGCAGTTAGCACATTGTTAACTACCTTAAACCTCCGACCAGTTGTAGCGTTTCATCAGGGACGTCTTCTCCAGGAGTAACTGCCGCCTCTTCTGGAGTTATTTAATGGTGAAGCGCAGAAGACAAGGGGGGACAGGCACACACAACAGAAGGCGACACAGAAGCCGAAGCAGTAGTATTCAATATATTTAGTGTAATTGGAGATAGTCCCTAGTCAAGTCTTGTAAACCCAGTTCATATTAATAAAGAGCAGCCCCCATTCTCTTCCAGGGTACTCTACGTCATTTTCCTCCTTTTATTTTCATAAGATCGACGATTCGATCGTCGACAGAACTATCGACGATATGGAGGCATTGGGTAACTAGGAGCGTGCCATAACTAGTAAGGGGCACGACGTCACTGGCGATGATGAGAAGATTCTTCATATCATTAGACATGACTAAAGGAGATATGCTAGCATAAGTGAAGATGGTAGGTCGATGTGGTTCATAAGGAAGCCACAACATTGAGTTGGCCAACGTCGAAGATGAGAAGCAATCGTCACGGGAGAGAAGGACATCTAGCATGTATAACATCATGCATGTGTATATGAATGCATGCATCCGTACAAATAGAAGCATGAGTGTACAAAAGCGAAGAAGCAAAGAGCTCAGATTTGAGATGACGCGGACGTAGGGAATAGGCTTGAGGCCACTAGAGAGTGAGCGTGACAGTTGTCCCCGGTAGGGATCGGCAACAGCTGCACGTGTATGTGTGTTGGTGTCGCAACGATTAGCATTAAGCAATAGTTGGATAGATGTAGAAGATAACTATGTGATAGAGTATTGCATTGGAAGGGGTAGCAGTTGAGATGGATCGATCAAGAATTGAGCTTGTTGTTGGAGGTTGAAATAGAAAAGTTGTGGCGGCGAGAAGAAATAGAAGACACATGGTTCGGTGGGACAACCTGTGTGTGAGGGAGGATAAGTTCAAGGTTAGTTGTCCATGGTGCATCGGTGTATGCATGAGCATTGCACTCTAATACTATGTAAACTAATAAGATAATTTGCCGCACACATAATCAATGTATTGTTTGAGATTAAATAAAGGTACATGTGAATTGCATACATTTCGGAAAAGAGTAATTAATGAAGGAAGAATAGGGTATGCAGCTACATGATCCATTGGAGAGTGATTACATTTCTAAGAACCACAATAACTTATTATGCTAAATTATTTTCTTTCATCAAAACTTATACTTCAATTACGTTCCTCAAGTTGTATTTTCCTTCAAACTTCCATTGTCATTTTTAATGGTTATAATGTCTTACAAATCTAAATAGTCTGTAAGATACGTAAATATATTCTCAAGCATGTAGTTATATCATTTGATACTACAAACTTTAAAACAAATCTAGCCACACAAATGTGTGGACCATCCTGCTAGTTTTTTCTAAAGAAAACAATAATTAATATACGCATGTTTGATGTTTCACAAATTAAAAATGGCACTTATTGAGTCAAGTACTCTATAATTAACACACAGAGAGAGCGGCAGCTAAGGTGTTATGTTTGTAAGCAGAACGTTTACAGTGCTTGCTAAGGATGCAACTAAAATCAGCATAACAAAAGTGCATACTGGACTACAACAAAAGTTTTATAAGGATGTCTTTTCTAGAGAGATATCGCGCATACTCCCAAAATACGCAACTGTTCAATGCATATTAGTTCCAAAGTGACAGTAATATTATCCTTGTGCGATAGATGGAGCTTGTGCTTCCCTACAAGAAACCATGATCAAGTGGCTTATCACTATGCTCTAATGATGCCCCCTGAACATGCGCGTGCAAACTTGTCAATGTCTACGTAAACAAACGCAAATTAAAGGTATACTATAATACCTAGATTCTCACTGCTAGGATAAGGATGTGGGTTGGTGATCATCTCTCCTTGAAACGAAATATATTGTTTAATTAGAGTTCAATTAGAGGCCGGGCATCAAACAAGCTAATGTAGCTTTTGGATCATGACCACACGTGCATCCATGGCGACAAACTGCAAAGTGAGCATTGCAGTGGCCCGCACGTATCTTCTTCCAGCACAAGTGCTTGTTTAAGAGAGGAGACATAGGAGCATTAGGCCGACCTAACCATTATTAGCTAGCTTGTCGATTTTCGTAACACAGGTCCCTATCGAACTTATTACAGAAAATAATATGAGAATGCTAGCAAGAACAAAGATCTTCCATTGATGCGGATACACTGTTTGTATAAGAATACAATGAATGTTGCAGAATGATTGTGATCAATAACATAAGAAAATGAGTTTGATTCTCCATATCATGTTTAAAGTACATGGGATACACCTTTATAGTTATTGAAGGGGTGGCAGTTATTGCCGCTAAAGACGCCTCTAATCTTCACGCATGTTAATCTTCACGTGCGTTCTTTAGTAGAGTCTTGAACTGTCGTGTCCTTTAGCCAACTGTCGGAAGTTGTCAGATACATTAATAATTGCTTTCCCATTAGACACATGAGAAACCGTCATGTCTTCCGACCGGTTCGCTGGTCGGGAACTCTCCAAACCACATAGTTGGTCGAACGATATCCACAACTGGTCGTCTCATAGCTCATAGCGGTCGTCAACCAGTTGGCCTGTAATAAAGGGTACTAAACTCCCTTTAAATACTGGTTGTAGTTTTATAACCGTTATAGAGGTAGCCTCTGATATGTGGGTCTATTTTGATAGAGCCTTTGACTTTGACCGAAAATGTTATCTGGTTAAGAATCCTCGTCATAGCTCTCGATCACATTATTGGAGTGGCCAATTAGAGTCTCTAATTTATAGCGTATGCTTCTTTTATATGAAGTACTTATCAGTTCTGTATTGTGGTTTTCTCTTCATTGTGGTGCTCTGCATGGCTGCATACATGTTACTCGTAATTAAATTGAAGGTTAATTTGTGGATTTGTCATTATCATGCATGCATGGATCATGTGGTTGAGCTTAGATAATTAAGCAGGATCGTGATCGTGATCGTGATCGTGTATCGATAAATTGATGAGTGATCTAAGAAGGGATGAGCTGCGAGCCGTTGACATGTGGTGATAGAAGAGCAATTGAAGCGAATTAGTCAGATAGCAACACATGTTATGCAACAACATTTTTCAGAACTGTGCAGATCAAGGAGAAGCCTAGTGTGGTGCTGTTGCCACTCAAATTTGGCAATTTTAGGGTGACAGACGAATTGGTACTGGATGCCACCAAGTTGAAGATCTCGACGAGCTGATCACAATGACAAGTTATTCGTCCAATTCCAAGTTTGGGCGGAGAAGATACAGGGCCAGAAAGATTGGTGATGGATTAGTTTACAAGTGTACAACTATGAGACTTGCCATTGTTGAGACTAGCTATTGCATCGTGCCACGTCAAGATTTCCATCCATGCATGATGCCGATTAGGCCTTGGATAAAGAAACAAGGCTGATGCTAATTGGATTGATTCCGTTGCCATATATTTGGAAAGCCAACGAACCGACGTTTCTGTATGGACTCTCATCCGTAGTCCTTGACGTAGATGCCAAGAAGATCAACACAGGGATCGACCGGTACCTGGCACTATAAATAGAGACCATGGTTCTTTGAGACTCGTCCACTATTAACCTAACTTTACCTTTAATATACCTCTACTTTTTCAGTACCTTAGGAGTAGTTTTTAGCCGGTAGAATTGCAGCTTTGTAAATTATGCTGATCAATATTGCTTCATATCGACATATTGATTTGCATCGGTTTACGTTTATCTGAGAGTTATTTCCGTTCGGTATTACTTCGTATGGACGTTTCAACCATAAATCGACTTTTGCCTTCGAAATCAGGCGATCTCGCCGGTTTCATATCTCCTTGCCGATTTTGGTCAAATTGGCTGGCAGGCTTTGATCCACAGTGTGCTTGACCTCTACACCTTCCATAGGGACGCGATGCTGCCGAGTCAAGAATTTGCCGGCGGCAACAGGTGCTGATTCTAAGGTTCCGTCCCTGAGTATATACTCTTTGACTCAAAATCTCATTGGAATTCAACCCTTTGAAAATGAGTTGGCGTTGGAACTGTTAATTTTAGGGGTTAATTCTTTATTTACCACTGAAAGTTAGCTACATCCTTAAAAAGCCATCGCGAAATTGCTCTTCCCTTAATTGTCATCGGATCTCAATTTTTATCTTGTTACGGTCAGCCGCCGTAAACCATTAAAAATGTCAAAATGCCCATATTACCCTTGTGCTTCCTTCCCTTCTTCCTTCTCATTCTTCCATTTCCTCTCTTCATATTTCAACCAGATAAGCAAGTCGGCGACAAGCATCCAACTCTCCATTTTCCAAGGCCCAGTCGGCGACGGGGATGACAGCGCTTCCACCTAAGAACTGCCGCGCCGTCTTCCCAAAGATTTTGTGTCTCGCATCTCCCCATCTTCTTTTCCGACCCCGCCGCACAGCGCTCAGACTCTGCCTCCCTTTCCTGCTGCGGCTCGCCAATATGGTAAGAAGACGAAAACCCTGTCTGGTTCTAGGATAGAGCCGTGCGGGCTTGGCTTGGTATGACCTAAGATATTTAGGATTCGCAGAAAAAATACACCTTGTTCCTTGCGATCTATGTATTCATTCCTTTCTTGTTCGATCTGGTCAGGGAGAAATCTATTTTGATCGACCAGTGAGAGATTTTGTGCCAGGGTATGAGCTCCGCGTGCGTTTCAATTTGGGGAATTTTGGCTACGGTTTTGGTAGGTCCGTTTGGCATCTGCTTTCTTGAACCGCGAGTTTGGATAGGGTTTGCTTTGCCTCCTCTTGTAGGGATCTGATCAACATGGTGATGTCCCCATTTGTTGTGATGTATTGCTTCTCCAAGCCCATTTTTTTCAATCATATATTGCTGGGTCTCGGTGTAGCATGTCTTACTTATGTTTGTGAAGTAGCAGGTACCATTGATCTTGTGTTGAGAAATATGAATCTAGTGCACTCTTGTAAACTAATGTGGGCTTCACAAATCTAGGCAACTATGTATGATTGCGATGTTGAGTCAATATTTGGTTTATCTGGATCAAAGATGATAATATACTGTCTAGATTTGTATGTGGATCTAAGCAGATAGGAGAGAAATGGGGAGAGGGAGGAGGATGAAGAAGAAGGTGGAAGACAAGAAGGATAAATAGGCCTTTTCTCACACAATTTTACAATCAACTCATGGTTGACCGACGGAAGTGGCAAAAAAGAGATGAAAATTGATATCCAATAGCAATAAATGGAAGAGTAATTTCGCGGTGGCATTTTAGGGATGCAGCCAACTTTCAGTGACAAATAAGGAATTAATCCTAATTTTAGAGACAAGAGAAACAGAGGCTCAATTGTTAGTTGCTTGCTGTTGCTTCTACTTGACTAAGAAACTACTGATATGCTAAAGAATAAAAACAAGATTGGATGCTGTCCCCGAGAGTGGAGAGACTAGAGTTCGGATATAAATTCTGATACCATGTTGAGTTTCATGCTCCAATCAGTTAAAATCAAAAGCTTAAAGCTGGCGAGAAAATATGGATAATATACTTCAACACTCCCTCTCACATCTAGTCTTCTCCAGACCTAAGACGTGGGCTAGAAGTGGGCCACAAGTATTTTTTAATATCACGTTAGCCAGATCCTAAACTCAGAACCTCTTGGCGTTGGTACCATATTAAGTTGTATACACCAACTCACCCAAAAGATTAAATTGATAAGAAAATGTAGACAATATACTTCAACAGGAACCCTTCCTGCCAGTCAAACGTAAAACTGAGATATATTCAGATTTGCACCGAACCACCGTTTTATTGAAGCTTGAATACGGAGCAAAATTTATATATGATTCTTCAGAAGACATACTAAATAGGCACGGAGTCATATGCTCCAGAAGTTTCTTTCTTTCAAATCTTTTGAAAGTACAGTTCCTTTCTTTCCATTAGTCTTACTCAGTTACCACGTCGCAAACGAATTGAGAGGTCTTTGACAAACAACAGCAAACAACACATGGCCCAGATGAACAATGGCCAAGCTAGTAGGGACTAGTAGTCTGAGTATGATCTTGGCACCCGTAGCTCCTCGCGCTTGACGTCAATGGCTCAAAACCCACCCATGTTTGCTTCGCATCGCCCGAAAATGACAAGGAATCTGGCGAAACAGGGCATCCTTGTCCAATCGATCAATAAGCACCGAGAGGCATATGACCAGGCAGAAATGCGAGAACATAGAGTTATGCAAAACTAAGAATAGAGCCAGAGCACGTTTCAAAAAAAAAAAAAAAGAGCCAGAGAAATACACACAGCTTAACAGCTAACACCTTGGGTTACGTCAAAGTTCAAGAATATCCACCAAAATCTTCTCGTGTTCTCTAACAGAGATTCATACATGACGCAGCAGAGATAAACATACACTTCGAACTCATAATGCAGACTGTTGAGTCCCTTTCGAGTTTCGACTCAGAATGACGTTTCTTGATTGCCTCCTGACAAATCTTCGCATGTGCGCGCGACTATACATGTCGACCGGATGCAGGGGCATGCATGGCCTATCGTGTATGTCTCGATCAGAGGCGACTAGTGCGTTCGTGCTCGTGCTCGTGCGTGCGTGTGCCCCCCTCTTTTAAGCTTTATCTGCCGAGCTATCTATCAATCGCCATCGACCACTGGAACACGTCAGGGGTGTCGCGTATGTGCAATGCAGGCAGCTTTTCCCTGTGGCTTTCTCGTATGTAGAGTCATCCCTCTGCGGGCGGGAATCTTCTCCCGGTGTCTGGTGGAAACAGAGGATCCTCTCGCAGTTGTACCGTTGATCGCGAGATCGACGGGCCCGGGTTGGTTTGTTTTGGAATAAGCCTGAGGAGGAAATTCCTGAACGAGTCGGATCGGTCGTCCACCGTACGTTTAATCAACGGTCAATAACATGAGAGAAAGATGTCCCTTGTTGCTGCCATGTTGTCATCCTACGTTGAACATTTGTCGCTTGGGCTGAGACTACTGAGAATGCAACCTTGCGATGTTAAAAAAACAATTTGCTGGACCGGCATTAGACATTTCATTAGCTGTGGTATTTAGTCGATGGCATGCAGCTTATGAAGAGAGGGACAGGAAATAAAATTGGGAATGCACGTGAATAGCTTATCATCGGCAAGATATCAACGGAAAAAACTACTATATATGTTTAAAAATATATAATGTTTTGGACATGGACACAACTTTCAACATGCAAATTTAACAATGACTTTTTATATGAATATATTTATAAAATAATATGAAAATATTTTTCATGGCTAATCTAATGATACATTTTTACATGACCAATACAAATTATTTTTATATACTAGTGATCAAAGTTAAGAACGTTTGACTATACACTTTCTAAAACGTCATATATTTATGAACGGATGAAGTAACAACTTCCCAGATTGATGGAAGCATCATATCCTCCGAGAACATGGCATGCATGTAGGCAGTGTCGGAGCCACTGTCGGGGCAAGCTGGGGCAGCCGCCCGGGTCTCCCAGATGCTAGAACCCCTCCCCAGGCCCAGGTGCCCGCCCACCAGCCGCCCAGCCCACTGACGCCATGGAAGGAGGTGAAGTCAAGGAGGAAGATGTCGCTGTGTGGACCTTGAGGCTTCATGATACGGAGGACAACCTCCTCACTGTTTCACCATGGAGCTTGCGGGCTAGCTGCGGCGATCAGTGGCGAGTGACCACCATGGGAGAGGCATGGAGCTCGGAGTCGGAGAGAACAAAGAAGGGAGGAGGAACATGGAGGCTCTTGGGGCTGGTCGGCTAGGCTGATTCAGGCGTATGCTAACGTGGGCCAGCTTCTAAGGCCCACAAACATAGGCTTAAGGGATAACCCTCATGAATCCCCAATCCCCACCCAATCATGAATCACCCCATGCCCACTAGAGCAATCAACACCGCTATCCAAATCATCAAGGTGGTGAGGCCCAACCCGAGGGCGAGGGAGGGAGCACCGTGCGGTTGTTATCTGCTGCATCTGGCGAACCACGAGCGGGCAAAGCGAGGAGCAAGGAGGTGCAACACGGACGCACACACAGTGGGAGCTAGGAGACACAGTGGGAGCTAGGAGGCGCTTCCGACGAGCGGCCAGCCGGCCAGGTTTGCCCCAGCTCTTCCAAATTTCTAGCTTCGCCAGTGCATGTAGCTGGGCAAGTGAAAATGTTCTTAAGATCTTCTTCACCCTGAGTCCTGATTCCTGAGATCGAGTAGGTTTGGTGGTGTCAGATAGACATGACCTAGCAAAGCACGGACACTCGGCGGGCCACTGGAAAGCCCGGTTGCTCACAAGCCGTTCGTGCAAGGCCCGAGCTCGACCCAGCAAGCTAACAGTGCCGAGCATTTTCCACAGGGGGGGGGGGGGGAGGAACCTCTAGCTACAAGTCTACAAACCAACAAGCTGCAGCAAGCCGTACGCTCCGAGCGTAAGGCCGGCCGGGCTCCAACCATGTTCGCTCTCAGTGACGGGCTGGGTCAGAGGGGAGTCGTCATGACACGTGCATGTGCCGACGCCGTGCAAAGCCGCGCGCAGGCACAATCGAGCAGCGCAGCACTTGAATCAGAGATTGGATTGACAACCGGAACAAAGCCTCTGTCTCCGTCCATTATTGGTGGTCCAGTGCAGAGCCTCGAGCGAAACCGATCGATCGATGGATCGATCGCGACCGTTGGCCTCTACCGGCCGGCTCGACAGGTCACATGCGCTGCCATGCCACTGCCCGCGGGCTTTAGCTCGCGATCCATCGCCACCACCACGCGCGCGCGCGCGCCAGGGCCAGGCAGGCGCCCGGCCGTACGCGTCGCGTGCATGCAGGAGTTGGATTTGTGGTACGTACAGGTCAGCCGGCCGGCCGGCCGGGCGCTTAGCTTTAATTTTGCAGGCATGCATGTGACGTGAGACGAACCGAAAGCTAGCAAGGGGGAGGGTGGTAGACCTGTTCAAATATTGAGTTTTGGGCTGGGCCTGTAAAAGCCCGGTGATAAAACACCGAGCCTAAGCCCGGAATGAGGCCCTGCTCTAGTGCATTTTTCAGGCCTAAGCCCAGCCCGATACAAAATCCTGAAGCCCAAAGCCTGGCCTAAAGCCCGGTGGTACATACATATTACAGAATGAAATTGAATACAATGTCAAGCCATACTAAAATCAAAACAACTCATTACAACCAATTAAACTCCTTCAGCTTCACCAAGCACCAGCATACTGCTCATCTTCTCCTTCTTCGATACTCACATCCGGATCCAGGGGAGCATCGCCTGGAGGAGTGCTGCCTGGGGGGAGCGCCGCTGGAGGAGCGCCGCCTGGGGGGAGCACCACCTAGAGGAGCGCCGCGTGGGGAGCACCACGGGAAGGAGCGCCAGAGGAAGCGCCGCCGAGGAGAGCGAGAAGCGAGAGGAAGTGCTGCTGAGGAGCCGCTGGAGGATCAGGAGAGCTTTGGCCTCCTGCTAGGGTTGAGATGAAGATGGAATGGCCTACTGGCCTTATGGCCTATGGGCCTTAGCCCTTATGGTGGTATGGTGTACAAGTGCAAGTGCAGACAGCAGTGGCTCGGGCCAGGCTGGGCTTTTTTTGGACTGAAATTTTCAGCCTGAGCCCGCCCCGAAAATAATTCTAGACTTACCTAACAGGCCTAAGCCCGATCCGAGGTAAAAGCTCGGTCCGGCTCGGCCCAAAAAAAACGTGTTGGGCTCAGACCAGACTGCCCATAAAGAGGGTGGTAGCCTTCAGGGCCATCTCGATCGGTTCCTTCCTAGCTCGGCTTTTGCGAGTCCGTTCACTTTGCCATTTTAGTGCATGTGGTACCTGGTACGTACTGCCTCGCGCGCCGACGAGCCGTGTCCCGTCCTGTCCCCCGTCCCCCATGTGCCCGGTACCCCCCCTCCCTCTCGCCAGGCCGTATAAATGAAGGGGTCGATGTGACGGTGTGAAACTTGAACCATACTCCACAGAGGAGTTTGGTTATTTAGTCTCTCCAATATTTGAGGCATGCAAATTGACGCCAAATTAATTACTCGACAAAGTTCCGTAAAGGTTAATATATATGGCTAGGAGGCGTATATGTGGCTCTGCAGACTACAGAGTATGTAGCTGATGGATGCATGCACTTTAATTATTTCTCAATCATGTGATGATTGATGAGCTCGCACGGTGATGGCTGTCATTTCTCTAGTGATCTAGGAACCACCGCTGCGTGCATGCGACGGTGACGGTGATGCATTTCTTGTGAGCTGTCCGTGTCCCCCACCAGAAGCAGATCTAGCCGGAGCGCATATGCATAGCGTATGCATCTCAGCATCTGCACGCAGTGGCTTTGACCCTGATCCGGCTCCTAGCTAGCCCGGCCGGCCAGTCCAACTCCCCCGACCGGCAAGGTTGCATGGCAGTTCTGCCCATTTGCAAGTCTTTTCCACGTACTGAATGCTGATAACGCCCGGCCGCCCTGCCAGTCCTCTCAATCACCACATGCATTCAGGATGCATGCAGCTCCCTTTTTCTTGGAGCCTTCGTGGCACCCCCTCTCATCACTTGCTCGTTCCTTTTCAATTGCTTGCCCCCGACTTCTTTAAGACATTCTTTCCACCTAATTGGCCTTTTCTATTGATCAACTTAATGCCATGTTTATTCAATCCCTCCAGGCCATATGATACAGTGCAATTCTACTCCCCAAAATATTACTACTAACTGTAACCCTTTTGAAGAGTAGGAATTCCATTGTAATTTAATTAGCAGGAAACAGTGCAAGCTTCATAGGAATTCTACGAATTTTCCGTCGGGACATGCATGGACCTAGATGAAAAAAGAACTGTTGATCAAATTATTTGGTGCTTGAACAGTTATCTGACCGCTCTCAATACCAAATAGTTCTATTCTTTTTGAGTGTCTAGCTAGCTGCTACTAGTTGACTTGCAAGATGATTCATACCGACCGGCATGGAACGCTCTCCTAATTTGGTTGACATTTCGTGCAACGGAAACGTTCCAATGATCAGATTGATCAATAACCTAATTACAAAAAGTGCATGACTTCTCCATCGATGGCATGTGCGTACCATATACCTACTGTCATGATTGCATATTTGTTTCCGTCTCCGCTGTTCTTGTTCATCCCACTCATGTTGTTTGCTTACTTAAAAAAAGAACTGTGGCCGTACAACTACAAATACATATAAGCATCTCTATTAAAAAAGGAAGAAAAAACATTAGCACATGTGGGCCAGTTGTATCAAATAAAAAAAAAGGAAAAGGGTACTCTGTGTGTCAAAAATTAGATGCAGTACTGTAGTGGTAAACAAATGCTCCTGATCGCCATGTGAAAGATAACTATTACGTCCTATATATTTTTATTTTTTGGTCAATAACTAGAGTTTTTACGTACAATTGCGGTATTTTTTCCCTTACATTGTGCGATTTTTAATATTGTAATTTAAATGAGAATGCACAAGTAAAATAGACCAATTGAGCAAAGCAAAAGAAGGAAACAGCGAGTGGTAAAATTCAAGCACACAGCCAAAAATTAGATGAGCAGCATGCAAACAGAGAAGGTGGGCACAACAGTATCTAACATGTCAGGAGAGGTGTTTTTCCTCTTTCTTTTCTGAGAGGAAATTACAAAGGGGAAACTTTAACTGTTGGACCATGAATAATTCATACCCATACCCTACCCGAAGTGGCTGTGTCTGTCCGGCCCATGCATGCGTAGGGGCCAGCCAATCAATTGCCTTTGCAACCGACCCAACCGTAGCAGCCATCCCACATGCCTCGTCGTCACTCCTCACTGCCACTGGAGCTCTTTTTGGCAAGTTGACGCCACCACTTGATGCACTTCGGCCTCCGGTGCACCACCTATTCGGACCCACCATCCAATTGAAATTCCGAGTCTCGATCTCCACTCTCAACTCAAGTCTCAAACTAGGGTGGTAGTGGCTGAAACATGCCTGACTGCAACGGGGTACTACATGTGTCGATTAATTTCAGTCACCGGATAATACCATCGACAAAAAAGCATAGTAAGAAATAGTTTTTGGAGGAATGATTGCCCTACAATTAATTCTCAAGTGGCCGTTCCCAAGTGTTTCGAGGAAAATATATTTATTTATTAATCAGAATCAGTACATTCTTGAGCAATAATATGCTTGATACAATTAGTTGTTTGCAGCCTCCACACCGCGGAATGCGATGTACAAGTGTCAATCGATACAACTGTTTGCACACATGTGCTCTGGCTGGCGACCAATGGCGACGGTTCATGCAAGGAGTGGTGGTGAACATAACGGCTTTCGCACCTTTACAGTGGTAGAAGGGAGCGACTAGGAATAGGAATCGGACTGGGCGCTGTCTCAAAATAGTGCAACAATTTATTCCACTTTCTGCAATATTTTTGAAACTGATGCACAACATTGCAAAGTATAAATAGCAACATCGAAAAAACATTTGAAAAAAAATCATTTGTCAACAAATTTGACAAATCTTGAGTACTACGAGGCATCTTACCCAGTATAAAACCTACATACGTTGAAAATTGATGCAAAATTGCAAAACAACAAAATATGATTTAGAAATCAAAAGTTACATTGTTGCAACATTCTACATACACATATGCAACAATCAAAACTCTTGGTTGCAACAAAATCATGAAACTATGCAACAAAAAAAATCATGTCACTTGCAACCATTCACAGATCAAAATAAAGCATCTGGAGGGGGAAAAAACATGTTGAAAAATTTTGCAGCATCGCCGTAAACAGTATACAACATTTTTTTCTACATATGCAACATTTCAAATAACAATATGCAACATTGTTTTCAACGGACTGCAACATTGTTTTCACCGGACCGCAACATTAGAATTAGACGCAACAAAGGATAACGGCGCAGGGAGGAGCCGAGGGCGCAAGCTGGAGAGGCGCCGGCATTTAGCTCGGGGCCGGTCCGAGGCAACGCAGGGGCACGGTGGACCAACAGCACCAGGGGCCGAGCAGGGAGAACCGTAGGCGAAGGCAGGCCGACGAGCCGAAGGTGGAGGCGCTCATGGGCCAGTGGCGCAGAGGGAGGCGCGGTTGAGCCCAACACGGTCGGCGATGGCGCATGCAGGAACAGGCCAAGAGGCCGAGGGAGCGCAGAGAAGCGGCGACGGCCAAAGACTGGCGGAAGAATGGCGAAGGAGCCCATGGCGCCATGGCTTTGGCCAAAACCAAGGAGCAAGCTCAGGGGGAACAAAAAAATTTGGAGAAGTGAGAGAAGAGGAAATGGGGAGTTAAGAAAGAAAGAGAGGACCAGGGAGCCTAGAGGAAGAGGCAGCACATTAGGCAATTTTCGGCCGGAGCAAAAAGGCTCTAGGGAGAGCCATAGCCAAATGGAGAAAAATGGAGAGAAAGGTTTAGTCTGGGTCTTAGGAAGCTGGAAGAGCCTAGTTTGATAAGGATTGGTGGATAGGACTGAGTGGTTAGAAGAGGAGCACGTAGGAAGAAAAAGTGAAATGATGTCCCATAATTTTTTTTTTTTGCCTCCATACGTATGTCTACTGTCATTATCCTGGTAGGAAGGCTTGGCTATGTGCCTATCGAGCCGTTGAATAGGCGGTCCAACGGTACGACAAACCAAACAACGGGCGTCGGTTTCGCCGTGTTACCTAGCGTGCATGCACAAATGACATATGTGGAGAAATCGACGTCTGATCGATGAGGCGTTCGATCCTTAGGCTAGCCGGCCGGCCCCCAACTGCCATCCCCGATCGCACACAAACACCATCATTACGGCCTTCTCTCCAGGTCACATCGCTTCCCCCTCCGCTGTCGCGAATTCACGGTGCAAAAACAACGCGAAAAAAAATTCGCATGCGCGACGCCGTTTCCATGTGTGGTCCTTCTCGCCGGAGAGCATCATAATTGTATTCGTACTCGCTTTCACGTGCACGCCGCGCGCGGCCCCCCTGCCGTCGCCAACATGCAACGTGCATTTGAAAGGCACACCCGATCGATCGCTTCGATCGCAACAGCGACCAGTTGGGGAATGGGGATCCCGTTTCGACGTCCCAGATCGATGGACGTACGTACGTACGAACGCTCCTACCTACGCTTTAGTGTCTTGTATGGCAGCTAGCATTGTACTCACATGTACATACCAAACGATGATCGACAACGTGACAGACACACCTGTTTGCATGTCGCGTGGAGATTGCATGTGTGGACGAGAATCTGCCGCGGCTGTTACTGCCTGCAATTGATGCGCGAGACATGTAAATCCGAACAGAGATTGCATGCGTGACTTCATCTGATCTGAGTCCCGATTGAATTTGGATCCAGAAGACCAGAAGGCAGAGACATCAGAGGAAGAAAGCGAGCACCATAATTCTTCATTAATACAACCCTGAACAACATGCATGCTCCAGTAAGGTTAACACCAACGTTAAATGTATACGACGCGCTGGTAAGAATTAAGATTCGCGTCGCCTGAATCTGCCATTCGCATTTCAGAGTACAGAGATCCTAGTAACTCTCTCCAACGAGGAGAGGCTAACCTGAAGGCGAGGCCAGGCACGCCAGCCGCAAAAGGCGCCAAAGCACCGGACATTTTTTAGTTGGCCGGCAAGTGGCCCCGGAAATTATCCACCCACGTGGTGGGTTGCTTCGTGGTGTCCCTTTTGGTTTTCCTTCGCGGAACGAGAAAAATAAAGCGGGGAAAAACACACGGACAGACTAGGGCCCCACGTGCAGCGAGAGGAAAAGGGAGGCGAAACGAAGATAAAGCGGCGTGATGCCACCAAGGCACCAAGCCGACCCGATGGAAAAGGGACGGATGGGAGAGGGAGCTAAGTGTTACTAAACCAATTTGTATGGACAAAATACTAAATCCCCTTCAGAGAGTTTTCACCTATTTTGGACTATAAATATAAAGACATCTATATATAAATTACACACGGATGAATAAAAGATACTGACTCTTCTCTATACACTCATGTTCATTGTGCCTCGTGTTCATGTGATTGTTCTTTTGTGATTGATCTACGTCGCTATCATGCCGACTACCGCTATTATTTAACACGTTATCAGTACAAATCGCTCTATACGGTCGAATCGGTATGTCGTTCAGGATTCCGTCTTTTCAATCCCAAGTTTGCTATTAGATTAATCTAGTAGATTATTTTTGTGAACCTTAGTATGATTACTCCTAATCCTTTTGTTGCTAGATTAATCTAGTTGATTAATTTTGCTAATCAATATTCATCATGATGTAATTTATTGTTCACATGCAAGAAGATTTTTTTCCATGTCGTCGACCACCACCAATGATGTCGACCCGACGCCGCTTAGCTCGCCGCGGCGCTTACCCGTCTGGCAGACGCGTCTTGCCGTCCATATTGCCGTCGTAGTCGCACGCGCGCCCCATCGCCCAATTGTCCGTCTGACCGACGCAACCCACGCCACCGCCGGCCGGTGGTCCGACCACAGAGTTCTGTGCCACCACGCCATGCGCTCTTGTCTGTCCAAGGCCTCACTTCAAGCCGCTTGCTGCACATGTGTCGCTTCCGCCGCTGCTACAGATGTTCGCCCCACCGGCCGTCCTTCACGCCGCCACGCGCGGCATCGCACGCCTGCTGTAACCGCCATCACCGACAAGCTTTGGCGACACCAGCGCTCCCGTCGCCCGCGCCCATTCTTGCTGGCCGACCGCTGCGTCGCGCTTCATTGCGGCCGCTTAGCCGACGACCTTAGCGTCGCCATTGCAAGACCGCCATCGCGCCCGTGCTCACCGGCCCCCAACCTCGCCTAAGACTACGCCTTTACCGCCGTTGAGCAAGACTGCTTCATCATCGCAGAATCATTCCGCTCGCGCCCATCACAGCAGAGCACATGTAACGATCGCCACTGTCACGCAAGCAATGAGAGAACTAGGTAGGGGAAACTCTATTCCCCCATGCGCACCTCTTTGATAAGGCCAACATGGGTCGTAGTGGGCTGAAGGGGCACGGTGCAAAACAAAAACAAAAAAAATCGGGGAAAAAAGAAAAAAAATAAATTTATTGTGAAAATTCTACAAAAAGCCCTCGGAGTTCTGAAAATTACGAGGAAACTTTCGCAGATAAGAAAATTTTGCGGCAAACCCCATGGAGTTTGGGATATTTACAGTGGATTTCAGATTTTACTCCTGTTGAAGTATGATTACAAATCTTTAACTCCAAGTTGATTTCAAACAAATGCCTAATGCACACGCTATCACTTGGGATTTTACGGTTGGCATGAAAAGGGGGAGAAAATTGGGCATGTGTGGGATATTGGAAGTTAAGAGGCATAGAAATTTGATGGTAGGCACAGTGGCATATCCTAGGTCAAAGCTAGAAGCAAATTAGCCCAAAGCAATAAATTAATCTAGTTTATTTTGGAAGATAATTAAAGTAAATTGCATAATTTTTTTTCCTTATCCAATCGATATGGAAAATGGCATTCATGCCATTGTCGATACCCATGTTGTTGGCAATCACAATAATGGCTGCCTACGAAGGGCAATTGATTTGTGTCTTCAACAATATGTTAACCACCGGCAAGCGGAAATGCACAAGGCAAATCGACAGTAATTTGACGCAGTCGCATATATGCTATGTTCGGCTATGCGCCAAAGTGTGCTATACTCATCAGAAATGACATATGCATAAATTGGTAAGTGCAGTCTGCAACTGCATCACCACCAGAAGTCATATCACTTGCTTGAAGCAAATATAGCTCTCAAAAGAAAAATAGCCTATTGGACTTTGTTGATTCTAAATGATCTAAATTTGGCCATGATGATTCTAGGATTACAAATTAAAATCAGGTATACAATTTATCACCTTTAATTAAATTTGGTGTTCCTATTGAATAATAAATATTTTCGTCGAATAATTATACTATTTGGATGATTCAACTAAGTTTTGAAGTCCAGAAGAAAATCTAGTATTTTCGTACAGATTAATTATGGTCAAATATTTATGTTCCAGCATTATATTTATGTTCCTGAAGAGCATCATGTAGCTCAATGTTGTTAGAACACACTGCTTATGACTATAAGAAAATATGTTACGTATTTATAAACTTGAAGTTTAATGATCCAAATTATTTTAAATAAGGTACAAGTAATTGGATCAAAGCTTGGGCAAATAATAAAGAAGTTAGTCTATAGAATAAGTTTGCCAACTCTCGGACTCCCGTGTGGGACCTTCGTAGTAGATTAATGACCAACCCAAAGTTAGAATATCCTACAGAATATTAGGATTATGCAATTTTCTTGCCTCTGCATTGATCAAAGTCTAGCTCATTGCATATAATTATCAAACCCCTCATCGAAATAAGTGTGTGTTGGATGAATCAAATATTTCCCACATGTTATCACCATTGTAGCATACACCTTTGGGCCACCACCAGTTGTTGCAGGTCATTTTGGATCAGAAATTCAATCGATCATGTGCTCATAATAGGAGAATTTTGTGGTGTGCTATTAATAAAGATCGAATTTCTGCATTAGGGGGAGAGAAATGTCCAAAAGTTCGAATGTCGTCGTATTTTTCAAAAGGAAAAGATCTTTAGTACAAATATACACGCACTAGTCAAGCTAAACTTAAGGTTTAGTTTATACTACTATACGCTAGAAGCGGGGAGTCTACCTAATATTTTCCAATTATGGAGAAGTTACCACACTGTTTACATGTAGTAAATACGTTGCTAAGAGTGGAATAGACTGGGTTGAATAACATATCCACCTCTGTGAAATTGACTTATTAGTTCTTGATCTAAAATCTATGGGGACGCCTGCTGATCTAGGATCTAATAACACTAGTCAAAACAATTATTAATTACTACTTTAACTCTTCTGAAGAGAACTCACCTTGAAGGTGAAATGCCTTATAAAGAGGCTCATCATGAAGATGAAAGCCCCAGCAATTTGATGTGCACATATTACAATGCTGGAAATGTGGAACGACCTAGAATCTTTTGTTTGAAAAATGATAAAGATCTAGTTAACACTGAGATACCCTCAATTTGGAGGATATAGGATAAAAGTTGTCGACAATCACTTTGCCTCTACAATTGCTAAAGTTTCTCTTATGAGAACACAAATTTGGAACCAAAGTCTATGGCCAAGCGCTAGAAGTGTTCATTGCGGGGCAAAAGACTAAATTGCCCTTTGGAGGGGTTCATCTTTTTTGCTATAAATATGAGGACGCATGCACAATGACACATAAGAATAAAGATATTGAATCATCATCTACTTTCTGTATCTCACTGTTTGATTGATTTGGGATTTCTATCGATGAATTCTATTGTTTAACACCTTATCAGCAACTTTGCTCTTTAATGACCGAATCCCCATGATTCTATTAGATTAATATGGTAGATTAATTGCTGCTAGTTCCCTATATTAGATTTGTTAATGGCTAATTAGGTTTCTAGATTGAAGTCGGTGTTCACTCAGATTCATTTGATCCGGTAGAGACAACAGCAATGGTGGGCAACGCGACGCTGCCCACTCATTGTCGTCACCGCATTCTTCGCGGTGGCATGGCAAGACCCTAACGGACATCCACGATGTCATAGGCCTCGCTCGGTTGGAGTCGTGGCACCGTCGCTGCAACCACTGCGCCTGACGCGCACACCACTGTTGCCTCGCCGTGCGAGCCTGCCGCTCGTGACCACCACCGTGCGACCCACTGTCGCCATCGCCATCGCCGGATTCATTTCTTGTGACCACCGTTAAGATCTCATGCATGCTACCGATAAAGCACGCCACCAGCAAAGATCGCCATCGTTTACCACGACAACCGCCCGTAGCCGTTGTCATTGTTGTGGATGCACCCTGAAACACCTGAAAATTTCAAAAATTTCAAAATTAGTTTGAATTCAAGTTTTAATTTCAATTTCAAATCCAAATTCAAATTTTGGCCAAAATTTGTCAAACCCAAACCCTAACCCTAATCCGCTTTCTCCTTCCTTCCCGCTTTCTCCTCTGGTCACGCTCTTGCCGCCGCCTTTGCCATGGTCGAGCCCTTGCCCGAGGCCGCCTCCACCCTGGTGGCGCCGCTAGGAAGCCGCCACCACCACCGCTTTGGCGCTTCATACCAGCACAAGCAATAGCAGGCCGCCGCCGCCCGCCACCTCCACCGCCACCTGCGCCATCCACCTTGCAACCCAGCGCCCGGCGGTGGCAGGCCACCTCCTCATTGCGCCGATGAGGGCCGCCCGCCATGACGCAGCCCCCGCCCCTCCCGACCGCCGCCGACCGTTCGGCACCGCCTAACTCCTCGCCCAACCACTCACCTGCGGCAGACACACCACGCCGCCGCCATGCCTCACATCGCCCCGCGCCTCGCCGGGCTATAAAGCCGCTCGGCCTCCTCAACCCGCAGACCAACCCTTCCTCCTCGCCGTCTCCATGTTGGTAAGAGCGCCGCCTCGGTTCCCGCCTTGAAGAACAAACCCCCATGCAAATCCTCCCACCCGGTTATCCCAACCCACTTGGGTCCTTCCTACCCTCCGGCCCCAGATCCACCGGATCTGTCTTGGCGCCACCCCAAAACCCAAGGCAAACCCACACTAAAACCCTAGGGTCCGGGACCTACAGGCGGCGCCTCCTCATGTTCTCCCCCGATCCCTGGCCATGGCCTCCGCTCCGCTGTCCAACAACGCCGCCGCCCGAGCCGCTTTTTTGCCTCACGCACATGCTGGGCCACGAGGCGCTTTGGCTCATGACAGCGCCCCATGAGTCAGAATGTTTTTTGGCAAGCCTTGCAAGCAGGTGTGGTGGGCCGTGGGCCGTTTCCGCCTGGGCTCGGCCCATTTCTTTTAAGGCCGCACAGTGAAGCCCGTTACTGTTTAGATTCACTATTTAGCCCAATACTGTTTAAAAGCCACCACATCTTTCACAAAGACAAGATAAATTTCATGTTTATTGCTCCAAAATTCCGTAAAATGCAATCAGAATCCTAATTCCTATTACTAAACCTAAAATAGTGATTAAATATTGTTTATATCTAATTAATAGGTATGAACATTAAAGTGATCACTATTCTTCGAAAACCCTAAATTGAGTTAGTATATCCTTTTCGTCTGCCTCGAACTCATAAAACCCAATCTTGACTCCGCTCACCTATGCCAAGCCCCAAATAAATATTCCCACCTTCATTTAGATTTCTTTAATCCTTTACAATATTTTTGTTGTAGTTGGATCCAAATCTCAAACTCCTTCCAGTTCGAACAAACACCAGATAAATCCCACCAACCCACACCACCTTCCTTTAAGTCTCTTTTTGGTTTTATTTACTTGCTTGTCGTTTCCAAATTTCTTTCCTTGTTGAGCTAGTTTTTACTTGGTTTCTTTTTATTGCATTGCTTCTCGTTAGGTTACGATCTAGACGACTCAGACGCTGTAAGACGCCGGACAAGACCAAAGATCCATGTGATTTTGTGCAAGAAGGCAAGTTGCATTCCTTGAACATGTTGAACCCACATGTCATATATTTATATTGATACTTTCATTATTGTATTTGAGCCAATTACTTTAATTATTGAAACAATACTTTTGAATGCCATGATAATTAGATAATTCCTATTACCCCACATACAAGCCCACCCAGCACTTGTAGGCCATATTCATCTTGACAAGTTCACATAAAATATTATCTATATAAATAGGTTTGTTATTCAATTGTGTTCATCAATCAAAAGCAGTATTGGCGGTTCGCCAATGGTTTTGGTGGAGAGTTGAGGGTTGTGTCCATTAAGTTGGACAACCCAATAGACTTGGGTTAAAAGTGAGTCATCATTGAGATCTAGAGGTGGACAACCGAAA
Organism: Phyllostachys edulis; assembly: GCA_036346405.1. NCBI lineage: Eukaryota > Viridiplantae > Streptophyta > Magnoliopsida > Poales > Poaceae > Phyllostachys > Phyllostachys edulis. The sequence goes on along the minus strand of CM070549.1, from coordinate 56,913,115 downwards.
GTTGGGCCATTGCCTCACTGGATGACAAGTAAGGACAAGAACCTTGTGCCAAGTAACAGACACAGTAAACCGCTCAACTACATGCGTGGTCATTACTCCCTGGCTAAGTACACTGCTCATCTGATTGAATATCTATCGAAAGGTAATCGCTCTTGTGTGATAGAGTAGTTATGAACTGGGTGTGACAGTGGGCTCAAGGGACACTCTGTAGTCTACACACAACCAGAGGTGCCACAAGATAGGGTTGAAAGATCCACGGGCGGTGGAATCTCCCTAGGGTCAGATGGAGTTAAAACCTCTGGGTAGAAGCTAGAAAAGGTTGAGCAGTGAAAAGGCTTTGTTATCCTAACTTCGCCAGCAAGAAACATGTTATGCTGCAATGTGAGTTTGTGATATCGTGTGGGTAAAGTTGGGCAACTCTGGAGTGAAAATCAATGTTATTCAATACGCCGTGCTTCCTGTTAATGAAGGCGTGTTAATGGGTGATTCCAAAGACATGAGGCATAAGTAGAGTTTTGGATATGGTAAGTTGGTAATTGTGGTTTGTTGAGAAACCCCTGATGTTATTATGTATTATTGTTTTACTGTTTTGTAAACTGCTTTAAACTGCAAATTGCATCCACATATACCTGTTAAGGTAAAACCTAACCACCCTTTGAACTCCTTGCATGTAATTATTTAGTTTTCCCATGTGGCTTGTTGAGTACGGTAGTTGTACTCATTCTTGCATAATCTGCAAATAATCTATAGAAGAAACCTGGGAAAATGCAGAAGATCTGGTTGAACAGGATTTTGGTGGACCCACGGATGGCAACGACTACTGTTATTAGGTCTCAGCCGCACTCAAGTGTGCCTGTGGTTTGAAGTTCTTTTATCTTGTATTATATTAACTTTGGGCTTGGATGCCTGTGTTAGTGTCAAAACTGGCTGTTAAGCCTTAATCTTATGTAATAAAAGGTTGGCTTTTGTTGTACTCGAAAGTTTGCTTAAGACACTGCTTACTTCGCAACTGCACATCCTGGGCGGTTGTGAAGAGTTTAACGTTCCCAGAATTTGGGAGCGTTACACACCCGCCACCGTCGGTCTATCGCTGGCTCGAAGCCGCGCCGCCGCGTGTGCTCACGAACAACGCGTCGTGCCGCCTCTGGCCCAACGACGTGCGTCATTTCACGCCGTTGTTGCTCCATTCGCCACCCACCGCCGTCATGCCCAACACACGCACTACCGCCGGATGGGAGAGGGAGCGATGACCAGGGTCAGGCCTACGTTTATGGGCATCCCACATGGCTCGTGGCATCGTGGACTTCATGCAATTTTTTTAAGTAACTCACCATTTTATTAATACGACAAAAATAAATAACCGGCAAAAAATTGAAGAAAAAAACTATGTCGCCTAGAAGCCTATCGGCCAAATGAATTAGGGACAAGATTGTCGGCTAAATAATACCCTATCGCCAAATGATTTTGCGACAAGGTGGCCAAATGAATTGGTGACCGTTTGATGAGAAAGCTTCTGTCGATAGGGTTCTATCGCCAAATGAATTGGCGACATAATATTACTTTTGTAATTTTTTGTTGGTTATTTATTTTTGTCATATTAATTAAAAAGTGTGTTATTTTAAAAAAATCGACTTCATGCGGGGGCAGCCGAGTTACTTATGGTTGGCCGTTACAACAGACGGCAAAGTAATGTGAGAATCACGGCTGGTCAAATTCAGGGTTAGGTTCTGCTTGGGAGCTCTGGTTTCAGTTCGAAGTAATCACAAGTTTTTTTTGTAGATGAAGTGTGGCTTCTTGATCTTACAATGGATGAAGCTTAAAGTCTTTCTATTGAGAAATTGAAGTCACTTTCACCTCAGAGAAGCGAGTTATAGGCTTATAGCCCTTACAATCCATCTTAGGATCTGCTGGTACAAGATGAAGATTGCATGAGAAGTTAGCTTTCACAAGTTATTCTAGGAGAAATATCCTAACACCACAGTTCCATATTGATGATACCAATCTGCGTAATCTTAGAACAAAGACATCACATAAGAAACCAAGAAGACAGGCTTTGAGAATGCAGACGTACCACTAACTACCAATCCCCAGCTACGGCCCCACGAGACGAGAAGTTTTCAGCTAAGGCTACGGCTGCGGCACCAACTCTAGCTCTTTGTCCAACATTACGAACGGCGGGGAAGAAACAAAAACAAGCATATCATTATAGATAAACACACCCACCATTTCACATATGATGATTCATCGCTTTTCTACAATAAGATCCAACGAGTTACATCTCGTGTATCCCCAGCTAGAGTTGAAAAAAACAGCTCGAGGCTCGCGAGCCAACTCGGTTCGGACTTGTGAAGTTTCCAAGTCGAGCCAAGCCTAGCTTTTAGCTTGTAAGATTTTCGAGCCGAGCTTGAGCCGCTCACTAGTGGCTTGTTTGCTAGGTGCCGACCCACAAAGGCCCACGGAGTAAACCCACTGCGTCTGCTTGTTCTGTTCTTCCCCAATCTTCACCCCTAGCTCCCGATACTCCCTCCTGTCTCCCGCCCCGTTCTCCCCCTGTCCCCCTCCTCGTCCACACGGCTGCACCGTTGCCTTGCCCTCCCCGGCTGCGCCCCTGTCCTCCCCCCGGGTTAGCCCCCCTCCACCCCGCCCCATGCTCCCCCATCTTCCTCACCGCCGCCACCCCTATCCTCTGCACCGCGCCGCCTTACCCTGATCTCCCTCTCTAGTAAGTTTCTTGTCATCCTGAGCGCGTCACGATGTGTTCCCGACCTTCCTCTATCTTTCCCCCACCTTTGGTGCTGTGGCCGACGCGTGGGCTACAGTGGACGTCGCCTTCTTTTGGTGTTGGTGGCGGTTGACCGTTGGGGATGTTATAGATGTTGTCTTGGCGATCTGGCCTTCATTGGTTGGATCCAGCGATGAGGTTGTACTGTGGCGTGGTCTTGGAGCGCCGGTACCTTCGATCCGAGGTGAAAACTCTTGATCTGTCCTTCGCTGGTTGGATCCGGCAACAACGTCGACCTGAGCGGCGTTACCTTCTTGAATGCGTTGCTTTGGAGAACTGGTACCTGAGCTCCGGAGTGAAAACTCCTGATTTGACCTTCGCTGGTTGGATCCGGTGACGACGATATGAGTCGTATCCCTTCTTGGAGGCATCGCTATGGAGACTGACCTATCATCACCTCTTTATTGCGCAGCTGTTGTTCGCGTGTGGACGATCTCCTAGTTGGTCCCGGAGGCGGGGCTAAGTGGTTTTGGCTAGCCTTTGCATGACAATTTGTTTGTCATTGCTAGCTTTTGGCCATTTTTTTCCTTAAGCTTTTAGCTGATGGTAGTGTAATGACTGTGTACATCCCTAGTTGGTGCAGAGGTCAGGAGTTGTATTTCCATTATTTAAAAAATCTTTCCCCCACCTTCTTTCGGTTGTCGCTACGCCGCCGTGGAACGCTGTCGGCGCCATCACCACCACCACCATCTTCCCCGACACCGGCGTCGTCATGCCGCCACATTGGCCCCTTCCTAGTCTTCTTGAGTGACCCGGCATGCTCGCCGAGCCGACGCTATATCCATGCTCACGACACTTCCCGGAGAGTGCCACCGGAGATCCGCCAACACCATGCATCGTGCACCCGAGCCGCCGCCGCCACCGCCACCGTGCCATTCCGCCCACGCTGCCACCACTTGGAGGACCCCCGAGGCGCTGCCGTTCCATTTTGCCCCTCGTTGGTCGTCTCTGCACGGCCGTTCGCCACTGGTGCCATGCGCCCAAGCCATTGCCCCATGCTCTGTTTCTATTCCTTTGTTCTCCCTGTTCGAGCTTTGACAAGAAGCAGCTTGGGTCATTAGAGCTCACAAGCCAGCTCGAGTTCGCACATGAGCCGAGCCACCAGGCTCAAACGGCTCGGCTTGTTTTCCACCCTAGCCCCGGCCCCCGGACACGCACCGCCTAGCGGCATAGCGGTAGAACCGGCACACCCCACCTGATACGGGCCACATGGACGCCTCGCCCCCGGTGCACAGGGAAGGGCGCCCCTTGCTGACACGCGGGCCACGGCGCCCTGCGTCCTGGGAGCGCAGGCCCGCCGCTCCATTATGAGCCAGCTCAACCTCCTCCAGACCAGTAGGCACACCCGCGGCCGCGACGGTGCACCGGCGGTCGCCGATCCTGTCGCGTAGCGCAGGGGCAGGGTCGTACTTTCCCCCTCCATGTAACGGGGGTGGGCCAGCGAATGCGACGCGAGTGAAAATAAACCGCGGCCACTTCTGTCGGAACTGCGCTGCTGAGAGATGTTTTTACTGCCTGCGATGCGAGGGTCGGGCGGGCCCACGGTTCTTGGCTGCACTGGGGGGCCCACGGGTTTTAACCCGGCGTGCCGCTCAGATCGGACACGCGCCATTAATTCCCCCGTCATTGCCACATTTCCCGTTCCATGTTACTACTGCCCAGTTCGAAATAAACAATGCAGTACTCGACTCACTAGTCTCTGCTGTCTAGCTTTGGAGGAACACGAGCCCATGGATAATTTCTACCTTGCGTTGTGCATACTTCGTTCTCGTACTGAGTTGGTCGCAATATGGGAGATTTGGATCGTGCAAATCTCGAGTGGTTAAGCTCGGGATCCAGGACACATCGTTAAAGATTCTCCGACGGATATGGAACAGAGAACTCATATCATCATTTCAGGCTTCTGTTCTTGAAGCACGCAGTAAGTATGATTAGGAGATGATATAGCAGCACGCTATAAAAGGTTACACCACACGAGGTTAATCAAGCTTTTCCGTCGACAAAATCAAGAACGACATGCATACACAGCGCGCAGGAAAGAGAAAGAAGTGAACACACTTACACACAGTACTCGAAGTGATCTGAACATTTCATGATGCATTTATCAGAGAAGCGATCCGAGCCAGAACAAAAGAAACAGCCTACAAAAGAATCCTGAGAAGAAAGCGAAGGAGAAGCGAAGAGAACAAAACGACTGTTGCCTACTGCATTACAGCACGGTTAATCACCAGAATGCCATCATCATTATCACCACACTAATCGCTCACCCAGCTTAAGGAAAGAACACGACAAACTAGAGAGGAGAGAGAGCTCGGGGGTTAACTAATCCCGGGGGGGAGGGGAATTAAAGAGAAAAGGGGGAAATTTACAACGAATACACGAATCATGAAGCTTGGGTCATGCCGGCGAGGAGGACCCACCGGTGGAGGAGGCTGAGGTTGACGAGGAGACGGTGGAGAGAACCTCGGCGAGCGCGGTCATGGCGCGCACCTGCATCTCGAGCGCCGCGATGTAGTCGGAGGCCTCGGCGAGGAGCGCCGGGAATGGAATTTTGCGGCAGCCGGGCACCAGCCGCCCGAGCACCTTCGCCTTCCTCGCCAGCGGCGGCGTCTTCGGGCCCTTCCCCGGCGGCGAGGAGGCGGCGGCGGGAGTTGGGTGGCGCGAGGGCGGGGAGGTGGGGGCGCGGAGGCGCGCGCGGTGGGCGGCCTGGAGGCGGCGGCGGCGGGAGGCCAGGATGGCGCGGCTCCAGCGCGTGCCCCCGCGCGCCGCGACGGCGAGCGCGCGGTCGGCCGCCTCCCGCACGGCCCGGCTGCACGGAGGGGCCGCCGACGCGGCCGGCGACCCGGCGCGGACTAGGCGGAGGGCCTCGAGGAGCTTCGACGAGTAGATCTCGTGCTCCCGCCGCGTCCGCCACTTGGACGGCTGCTCCCCCGCCCCCTCCGCCCAGTCTCCCCGGCGTTGCGCTTCCGCTTCCGCTCCCTCTCCCTCTCGTCCACTGCCGTCGAGCTCGACGTGGACGCCATTGCACGCGCGCAAAAACAATTCTCGCAGGAACTGGGCGGGTTGGACAGAAACCACAAAGCAAATCGCACGATTAAGCAGCCTCTGATCTAGCAAAGATTTCTTCTCTCTCTTGAGTTGGGCAAACGCTTGGCTTGGCGTTTGGGAAGAGAGGGAGGGAGGGAGTAGAGGAGAGGAGAGGGGTGGTGGTGGGATGGGTGAGTTGGGAGGTTGGGGAATATAAAGGGGGCCGCAAAGGCAAACACTGATGCTGCTCGCATTAGTCCTGTGATCCTTTTGGATTTTGGGGTTTTCTTTTTCTTCTTTGCGCTGCTGTGTCCGTGTTATAGTTAGAGTGTATGATTTACTTTTTTTTCTTTCTCTTTTGGTCTATCCATTTTGCATGTGTGACACTGGGAGTAAGCAGCTAGTAATTATGAGGTCCCCTAGTAATTATGAGGTCCCCTGGGTTTGGACTTTGTGGCTCGGTGTCCACCAGTTGGATCAGGGAGGCGGTGGCTGCATTTGCCCTGCTTGCTTGTTGATGATGGAGAGATGGCATGGACATGGTGCTGTTTTGGCTGAGGGAGAGCGTAGAGATCATCTCTTCCTGTTTTTGTTTTGTGTTAGTGTGAAACTTTGAATGGTGATGGCACCGTGTTGTTACTATCTGACCGGGGCTAATCAGTCTAGCTAATGTTTCATGTGAATTATCATGCTCAGAATAAAAGTATCGTCTACTACGTAGTATACACTCTGCATGTTGTATGTATTAGTGTGGATTTTCTACACTTTTATCGCACTGCCTCTTTGCCGTCTGCACTTACGGGTAGCGCATGCGCAGACATGGTAGATCATTTTCAAAAACACGCTCGAAATTTCAACTCATTTCTCCGAAATTTGAACTGAGGGTAAACCAAGAAGAAAGTATAAAGCATAGTGGGGCTCTTGCTGGAGCATTTGTTTGAGTAGGCTAGACCGCTAGAGTGATCCAATGCCACCACAGAAAATTTCATTTCTATGTCTGTTAGAGGAAATGACAAGATTAACATCAAGATGCGCAGCGCCAGTTTGTGCAACGGTCTTGTGAGCTAGACGCACCCAGCGTGTATCCACAATCCACATCAAGTGTTAGTGGTGGCATGCAGATGCAGTGCTAGTACTACAGCCTAGGCGTCGCATTTTTTTGGGGGTGTAGGTGAGGTATACTAATGGGGGGCTCCTGCTATTTTGTTAGGCAGCCAGCGAGCGAGTGATCCGATGCTAGTGCTACAATAGCCATCATTAGGGCAGTACACTGGCACAGGGAGGAGGAGGGAGGAGGGGGCTTTCGCTATGGACTAGGGTAGTAGCAGCATGCAGTAGCATGTTCCTCATGGGGCACTGACCGACCGAGCCACACTAGCACTAACATGGAGCCAGGGGGAAGTCACATGCAAGGACGTTGCTCAGCACAAGCAACCTGCAGCGCTCAACTGGGCTAAATCATTCGTGTCTTGTTCCTCCTCAAACGTTTCCTCCTTTTTTTTCAAACCCGTACTTATCTTCTTCTTTGTTGTTTTGCTCGAGGGAGAAGAAAATGGATTTTGAAGTTTTCTGTTCAGTTTAGACGCCAGAATTCTAATCCTTCCAAATACTAACTACATCATTGAGGATTTTGTAGATATTTGGTACTATTAAACGGCTCGTAGGGAAGAGCAGAAGTGGGATTTTTGACACACAAATAAACTCGATCTTGCGCTAACTGTGCTTGACAGCCATGCGAGACCGCGAAAGTACCATATCATGTGCGTTCCACCGTGCACGAGCCTTGCTTGGCCGTGTAAAAGATGTCCGTGGATGGATAGATAAATGACGAATCTGCTCTCGTCCCCGTTTTATGAGGCGGCTGCCGAACCTTTAATGGCCGCGCAAAGTCAAATGGCCGTCTTGGTAAGCGTAAACTAGCTGAAAGCAAGCCGCTCGTACGTACGTAGCCGTCGTGATTCGAGCGTTTTTTAAGCCGTCTGCATGCTGCAGTCTGCAGGGAATAATTTAAAATGTCAAAGCCTATCTGCTTAGACTGCACGCTTGCTTGTTTGCTTCCTTAAGGCGCTGCTAAACTCTACCAGCTCAATTGTACTGTACTCTGCTGTGCACTTGGAACTTGAAACAGGGAACAGTCCAAAGCACACGAGGAAAAATAAGAAACAGCGTGATTTCTACATGAATGTCGTGAAGTTCCCACTCTCTCAACGACGCTGAAACTTTTTTTTGTCCCTGTTGAAAGTTGGTGCCCAGAAAATATAAGGTTGAATGCAAATACGTCTAGAACGATTGAATTCGCAAAAGTACAAAGCGTATCGCCATCAAATCAGTTCGAAGGTCATATATATATGCTCACCTACTACTGCTCTCCATCCCAAGATAAGTATTGGCATGGAGTAGGCAGAAGTTAAGCAACACGTTGATGATGCCTTCAATAGTTCTATACCAATCGCATGCGTAGTTTTCCCCACTAAAAACACCGTTGCTTTGCTCCTTTATGGGGAGCCACATGGGTGTCACTGCCGCTGCTACACCTTTCTTTTAATCCGTTGTTACACTGAACCGTGGAGCTAGGCTGACTGAATCTGCTGCTGTTCTGTTACCTTTGCAAGGGGTGATGACGGATGAGGGCGTCCGGGTTATCTAATCGATCATGCAATCGACGGTCCAGATCAAATTCGAACCACCAATATTCAGAAAACAAAGAAAAAGCTACCATGTTTTGTTTCCCATGATTTTCAATCCAGACAATCGATCATTGACCGGATGCCTGGAAGGCTGGAATCTGGATGGTCTGCATGTGCTTGCAGTTGTTGCTTGGTTGACTGGATTCACGCGCGTCATCCCTGCTCACTGCCAAGAAAACAGAGTAGGTAATTTAAGCGTGGATGACGCATGCGCTACTCACGCACTAACAGTTGAACAGTCGACATGCATGCATGCATACATGCAGCATCCCTCCGATTGTGCATGCAAGGAGGAAAGGATACGAACGCCTAACAACAAGGCACTCGATTAACTGGATCAGAACGCAGGTGCATGAGACCAGACTTCCTCAACGTCGCCATGATAATGATGACACGGTAAGTAATAATTCATCATCGCCGATACATGCAGCATGCAGAAACGCATTAATCAAGTAAAGGCGAGGCACGCACAGCATACATGCATGGCTCCCACCACGTCACTGTTCGCCCCAGCTTCAGACAGAGAGAGAGAGAGAGAGCACTTCTGTTTCAGATGCATGCAAGTATGCAACCATCCATGCTTGCCAAATGCCAATGTGATTGAGAGAGAGAGGCCTGCACTTTACTTAATCCGTGTGTGTGGGTGGGCGCACGCGCGCGTGCCAGCAATAGCGTGGCAGGGATAGGTGATGGCTGTGCTCACATTTACGGGCGGCCCAGAGGCTGAACTGAGCAGCTCATCAGCACGCGTAATGAGATCATGTGACTCTGGTGAAGTGGTGAGGACGGACGCGCGCGCGGCTGCGAGCGATCAATCGACGGAGCCGAGTGTCGACAATTGAGACTCAGGCTCTCCTATGGAACTTACAGGAAATAAAAATACGAGCAGAATCAAACATATATTTTATTGTCGTAGATAGAATGAGTGTTTACAAGTCTATAATGAGTCTGGATATTCTCTTGGAGGCCTACATGCCACCCTATTTATGTCTATCTAAGAGGTGGAAGTTAGGGTCGCTAAAGACGTCTCTTGTTGTCACACTTGTGTCTTAAACCATTGTGTCTTCTTTCAACCGTCGCTAGTTATCAGCAGTGCTAATAACTGCCCTCACGTGTTTAATGAGTCACGTGTAAAAACCATTATGATCCCTGACCAATTATTCTTAGAGAAGCATGTGTTTTCCTGGTTGCTAAAGATGGTTAAGAACCTATTCCACTTGAAAGCCAACCTGCTAGTCTTATTGGTGCTTCAGAAGAATTTCGAAATGAACGCTTGCTGGTATATAATGATATATTCCTAATCTTATTTTAAACTTAAAATTGTATCCAACAAGTCTCTTTTCCCTTAGATGCATGGCATGACACTAATACAAAAAGGCTAATACTAGACGTCTCATCACAGACTATTGACCAAAACAGTCTGTATTAAATACAATCACAAACGGTTTTGGTTTAGCGATCGTCTGTGTTACTGGCTGCGCTAAAAACTATTTGTGAAGAGGTAATATCACAGGCGGTTCATGTTGAAAACCGTCTGTAAAGTATCACAGACGGTTTAGAACAAAAACCGTTTGTGATAGTTCACAGACGGTTTTCAATATAAACCGTCTGTGACTTCCCGTCCTCATCACAAACGATTTGTATTAAAAAATCGTCTGTGATAATTTGCAGACCCAAGATCTGTCTTAAATTCCAGCTCTGTTCTCACACAGGCTGCTGCTACTGCTTTGAGGAGGTGGGGCTTTGAGGCGATTTGGTGAAAGGAGACCGCAGATTTGGAAAGAGTGATTGTAGATTCATTTGTTCTTGACTATCTATGGTTAGTAATTTATTCTTAATTGCATTATATTCTAGATCTAGCTTGATACAGGACGAATTGAAGATGGTTTAGATCTAGCTTGATGTAGAGAGAAGATTATTTACATCTAGCATGGTTTAGGGTTTAGGGTTTAGCCAATTCATAGTCCTTGTGTTGTTTTGCCTTAGCCCAGGTAGCTTTTTGTGTTGTTTTACAAGTCTGCACTCCTATTGTAATGCATTGTTAATGTTTTTTCAGTTCATTAGAAATACATATTTCAAATGACATATCAAAAGTTACATATATAGTATACTAATTAATTAATTCAATATTTAACACTAATTTTTGTTATATGTGTCGCGTAGATGGACCGAAGCTAGATGTACGCTAAGAACCGTATGAGTAAAGAGTACATTAATGACATGTTTGCTTTTACAAGAGCTGTCGAGGAGGATATGTTGAATAAGGGGTGGAATATATATAATGTCCATGCATTGACTGCGAGAATCTGAAGATGTTTAAGAACTGAGTGCAGATCGAAGCACACTTGATTCAAAGGGGTTTCAAAAAAAAGGGTATACACGTTGGACCAGTCACGGTGAAGAGCAGATTATACAGGAAGGTAGTAATAACGACATCACCGATGAAGTGAACGATATGCCATCGGATGATGTCGATTGTGGTTCTGACGAGGATTAAACTCTCGATGTATTATTTTAATACATAATAAAAGACCATATGTCTTCATGGTCGTAACGCCTAAGGCTCACAACCTCCGTGGTCGTAAGGATTCCAGAGGTTATTTTGAGGATACCCTGGTCGGACGAGGGCTGTGCCGATCCCGACCAGCGATCGTCAGAGAATCAATGAGCCGCATTCGGATCGACTGGGTATATTACATACCGTGTGATGAATGGAACACATGTCATATTTGGTCCATACCACGCGACGTTTCATAATATAAAGACACTGACAACAACCACCCTACGGTTGTGTGTCTCAGATGCACAACTGCCAAACGGTTGATACTTTGTCAACCACTGCCTCCCTCTAACCGGACGCGTCACTTCCCAACAGACGCCACTTCTAGGAGTAACTGTCTCCACTTCGTCAACTACTTAAAGAAGAACGCAAGCGGCAGAAGGGGAGAGGGAATCCAATTCAGAAGATCAACATACGATTGGATTTTAATAGCATTGCAAGCATTACACTCAGTGTAATTAGGATTAGTCCACCGCCTTGTCAAATGCACCCACTGTAATAGCCAGTTCATAGCAATAAAGAGCAGCCCTATTCTCTCCCAAGAACTCTTTGCCATTTCCCTCTTTTTTATTTCGTAAGATCGGCGACTCGATCGTCGACAGCTGGTGCCATTCGTGGGGAATGAGGCGTTGAGTTCTTGAAGATCACTTCGCTCAAGCATTCCTCATCCACTTCTTTTATTCCATTATCGCTCATGCGAATATGGCAAGGACTTGGGATGAGGAAAACTAGTTCGACCTGGTGGACTACTCCAACCTCGACATGGACGCATGCATTTGCGTCATGGAAGAAAACGGGATGTCATTGTCCTCTTCCTCCTCCACCGGTTCGCCAATCGCAGAGATTGACAAAATCAACCGGATGGATGAGGATACACCGCCACCAACAATGGTGCTCTCAGAGGAACCGCTCGTTCCGACTAGTTCGGAACGTCCGAACGCCTCTACAAGCCTGGCCAATCCAACTGGCAGAAACGACAATGGGAGCCTAGCGCGGCGACCAGAGAGTCCAAGTACTTTCGATATTGTCATGGGCAACCAGTATTCGCCAATGGCTCCTACGTATTTCGGGGGCCAAATGACACATGATAAAGGTATCGATGAAGTTATCACCGATCGTTGGCCAAGTGGGCATGGTGAAACTCAGCATACGATCGACGGTCCGCCGGATCAGGATAAATCCACCACAAAGCCCACCAGAGGCAGTAATCTCCGACCGCTCTCCATCGTGGAAGCTCCTTACAGAAGTGCTGGGAGGCTCTCCCTTAGCTACGACGGGAGTTCCTCGGAAGATCACTGTTAGCGCCACGAAGTTAATACAATCAGATATACCAATCCAGATCCCATGCACAGTCCTCTACGGGTTATCTCGCCACCACCTGGTGGTGGAAATGGTACGGGTGCTCAAGCACCAACTACCAGAGGCAACCGAACTGATGGACGTGTATCAGTTAATTCACCTGTTCCTACCCCCTCGCGAGTAAGGAATCGGGTAGGGCCATCTAGAAGGTTGAGGGATAACTCGACTCATCGGACGCCCACTGCAAGCAGAAGTTTACCACGACATTCGATAACTATACAAAACCTACAACGAGTTCGGGATATCTTGAATAATCCAGACCTTACTTTAGTAGGAACTCCAAGTTATGTTCAGTTTGCAGGTCAGGTGTCGGAGATCCTCCAACAAACCATCCGGTGTACAGAAATGTACCAGGAGCAGAGGAGGACAACATGGTCGTGCAAAGGATCGAGCAACACCAAGACCCCCTCGCAGGTTCTGACTAGGAAATCACGAGGGAAGACGGCTCTTCACAACATCCACTCCTCCTCCTCGCCAAGAGGAACAACTACTTGATTCAGGCGATCTCAGGCATCATCTAAACCAGGTAGGTGGTCAAAGGCGTTATCATAATGTCCACAACCGAATTGGGACACCGGATCCTAGATATGCAAATCTGAGAAACCGATCCCCGACTGACTATAATCCGGCTCTTTTTCACAGAAGGCGCCACGACTCCATTACGGGATGCCGAGCATTTTGGCAGTCTCCAAAACATTAGATTGGCATACGTATTGTTCGACCAACTAACATAGAGAAGTTCAATGAGACTCAGAACCTATTAGAATTTCTTCAGATTTATTCTACCGCCATCAAAGCCGCTGGTGATAACGATAACGTGATGGCAAATTATTTGCCCACGGTCCTTGAAAGATCAGCCCGGTCGTGGTTGCTTAACCTACCAGTCGGATCTATCTATACTTGGGAGCAGCTCTGCGATACTCTGATCGCCAACTTTTAAGGGACGTACGACCACCCCGGAAAGGAGGATGATCTTCATCAGATGAAGCAGAAGACCGATGAAACTCTTTGACAATATATCAAGAGATTCAGTCAAGTTTGGAATTCCATCATAGAGATCGTAGAATCTTCTATCATCTAGGCCTTCAAAGTAGGGCTGAGGAATCGCCGGTTTACAGAGGATATTGCAATAATTCCTCCACGAACAACCGTCGAGTTTTTCGACATCGCAGACAAATACGCGACCGCTAGCGAAGCGGTCGAATGGTATGAAGCCATTGATCGGAAGGACAAAAATCCCCAATCGGATCTGGAGAAACAGGAGAAGAAAGGCAAGAAGTCTCTTAAGAACCAAAAGAATCGCAAGCCTGACAATAAGGAACTCCTTGCGATTCCAGAGAAATATACCAAGGGCAAGAAAGATTTCACCGGTCGGAACAAAGGTAAAGCTCCGACCAGTGACTTCAAGAAAAATAAGAAGTGGTGTCCACTTCACAAAGCAGCAGGGGATGATCTGCGTACTTGCTGGGCCTGGCAAAGTAAGCTGGAAGATTACTACTCAGGCAAAGGACATTTCTCCTCCATAACAAAACTCGGAGAATCAAGCTCCAAGAAGGATAAAGATGGTGATGAAGAGATGGACTACCAGGAGTCGCAACATACGTTGGATATGATCTTCAGAGGATCCTCCTCATACAATTCCAGACATCATCCGAAGGCCGTGGAGCGAGAGGTCAACCTTGTCGAGTCTCCGATCACTATCAAGCCGTCCAGGTGCTCAAAAATTGTAATCTCCTTCGGCAAAGAAGACTGCCACATCCTGTTGACTCGACCAGGTAGGTTTTCTATCATAGTTGAACCTACTATTAATAATTGTAAAGTTAATCGAGTCTTAATGGATGGAGGTAGTTCTTTAAATATTTTGTTTGCGGGAGCATTGAAAGAGATGCAAATCCCAAGGTCCAACGTGAAACCTGTGAAATATGCCTTCCACGGCATAGTTCCTGGTTCTACTACCAAACTGATAGGACAGTTGTCCCTACCGGTTACGTTTGGAAGGTTTGAGAACTTTCGAACAGAAAAGGTTCCGTTTGATGTGGTCGATTTCGAAACCGCATACAACAAAATCCTCGGTCATCTGGCTCTAGCAAAATTCCTGATAGCCACACACTACGGTTATCAGATTCTAAAGATGCCAGGTCCGAAAGGTGTCATCACGGTTCAAAGAGACCGCAAAATGGTTTACGCATGCGATCCGAAGTCCTTAGAACTGGTCAATAAACTTCTGTCCAGGGAAACTAACCCGTCATCTATACAGGTCAAGCACTCGAGGCCAAAGATGGTGCCAAATCCTTCCAACCAGACTATGGAGGTACCACTAAGTAAAGACGCTCCTCCGGGAAGCATCAACACTCTGTCTGGGTCAAGAAACGCCGATGCATCTGATCAAATAGGAAGACTCGCTCGTCTCCTTCCTCTAAGCAAATCAGTCGATTAAATGCGGTAGGCGTCCGACATGCTCGAGTCCCTGTGTGGTGATCGAGCACTGCCTTAGCTCTCCACCGACAAAAATTGGTCAAGCAAAGCTCGGCTGTTTAGACCGATTTGGTCGTAAAAAGCATCAACGCTAGCGACCATGTTTCCGACCTACACGAGACTTTCAATAACTTAAGAAGACATAACCTTAAGTTAAATCCAGAGAAGTGTGTGTTCGGAGTTTCGTCTGAAAAGTTTCTTGGGTTCCCAGTTTCGGCTAGAGGTGTTGAGGCAAATCCAGCAAAAATTTCGGCCATCGACCAGATGTGTCCTCCGACGACGAAGAAAGAAGTCCAAAAACTAACTGGTTGTATGGCAATGCTAAGTCATTTCATAGCACATTTAGAAGAAAAATGACTCCCTTTCTTCAAACTCCTTCGGAAACACGAAAGTTTCAAGTGGACTAAAGAGGCAGACGACGCCTTTGAGCTCCTTAAAAAGTACCTTACGAGTGCTTCGATCTTAGTCTCTCTGAGATTAGGGGAAATATTGTTGATTAACATGGCTACAATGCCACAAACAGTCAGTGGTGTGCTCGTTGTTGAACGAGAAAACATCCAACGACCAGTATATTACGTACGCGAAGTCTTACATGGACCAAAGGAACGATATCCACAGGTACAAAAGCTGCTCTACGGTCTCTTTATGGCTTCAAGAAAACTAAGACATTACTTTTAGACCCACAAAGTGGTCGTACCGACCGGATATCCCTTGGGTCAAGTCCTTGGAAACAGGGAATCGTCAGGACGAATAGCAAAATGGGCGGTCGAGCTTGGGGCGTTCAACCTCCATTTCATCTCACGAACAGTAATAAAGTCCCAGGCAATTGCAGAAGTCATTGCCAAATGGACAAACCCTGAACCCACCCAAGGGCCCGAGTACGAACACCACGATGAATGGATAATGTACTTTGACGGCTCCTTGATGCTTAAAGGCTCGGGGGGCTAGAGTTGTCTTGATATCCCCTACTAGCGAACACATCAAGTACACCATCCAGTTGAACTTCCCTGCTACAAACAATATGGCAGAACACGATGGTTTACTGGTAGAACTCCGAGCAACTCATTCGCTCGGGATTCATAGATTACTAGTGAAAGGCGATTCTCAACTAGTAGCGAATCAAGTCGGGAAAGAGTATCAATGCTCAAGTACCAAGATGTCATCTTATCTGGCGGAAGTATGGAAACTCGAAAGCACTTCTTCGGTTTCCAGATCCAACACATTCCTAGAAAGGAAAACTTTCTAGCAGACTAGTTGGCACAGATGGCCTCCACCAGGTCACCTGTCCCGCCTGGAGTTTTTCTCGAGTAACTCGATTCATCCTCGGTGGTCGAGCTTTCCGAGGATATATATGTTTCACTAGAGGTCGTATAAATCGATCTTAAGAACATGGATGCTCCACAGATCGTTGATGGTTGGCGCCGTCACGTCACGGTAGAGAATGAATGACGTCGATCTACAATTATCTTCAGCATGGCATTATTCTTGACGATGATATAGAGGCTGATCGTATAGCATGAAAAGCCAAATCATACACTCTGATCGAAAGTACCTTGTATAAACGAGGATCTCACGCGGTGTTGATGAGATGCATATCTCAAACGAATGGCATTAAGCTGCTATCCGACATTCATGGAGGAGTCTGTGGAGCACATCATTCTTCTGTAACGTTGGTCAAGAAAGCCTTCCGCAATGATACTATCGCCAATCGCCTTCATGATGCAAAAAAACTCGTGACAAAGTGCGTACAATGTCAATTTTATAGTTGACAAGTACATCAACCGGCACAACATTTGCAAACCATACTTCTTTCTTGGCCTTTTGCAACCTGGGGACTAGGCATTTTGGGATCTTTTCCAAGAGCACCCGGGGGCTTTGAATTCCTTTTCATCATGATTGACACGTTTACAAAATGGATAGAAGTCG
Source organism: Phyllostachys edulis (assembly GCA_036346405.1). NCBI lineage: Eukaryota > Viridiplantae > Streptophyta > Magnoliopsida > Poales > Poaceae > Phyllostachys > Phyllostachys edulis. Next base: position 56,896,299 of record CM070549.1, on the reverse strand, counting down.
AGTCAGTTGTTAAAACAACAACTGAAGCCGCTAAAAGGTTCCTCACAAAAAATATGATCACACGATTTGGCGTACCAAGTCGTATAATCACAGACAATGCTACCTAGTTCTCTAGTGGAAATTTTCATGAATTCTGTGAGGATTTAGGTATCAAAGTACACTTCGCTTCTGTCGCTCATCCGCAGAGTAATGGAGCAGTAGAGCGGGCCAATGGCATCATAATGCAAGGAATAAAACACCGAGTGTTCGACCAGCTAATCAAACGGTCAGGAACTTGGGTTCAAGAACTTCCTTCTGTATTATGGGCCGTTCGAACCACGACCAGTCGTGCGACTAGAGAAACTCCATTTTTTTCTGGTTTATGGTGCCGAAGCCATGCTTCCGCTAGAACTGAAAATAGGCACTGCTCGTACTGATTTTTTCAATAAGAACGATCAGATTCAATGAAGACTCGACAACGTCAATTTCCTTGAAGAACGACGAAACCAAGCCCTCATACGATCAGCAGTTTACCAAAAAGCCATGTGAAGGTACCACAGTCGTAAGGTGTAACCACACAGCCTAGCTGTAGGTGATCTAGTTATACGACGAATTCAGAATCAGGCTAATCGCAATAAACTTTCTCACAAATAGGAAGGTCCATACATCGTGGTGGTGAAGTCACCCGACACCGTTGATCACGACTAGCTATGTCGATAAAGTAGTTTTGTCCAACTCTTGGAATATTCACCAACTGTGTAAGTTTTTTTGTATAGTTGTATTTTTTTAATTTATTAATAAAGATGCATTTCCTTTACTTTTCGACGAATGATTTTGTCTATATATCAGTCTTTTCATCTGGTTTGCATACTATTGTTGCCTTATTGGTCGGAGAAGACCAAATTCTCTCCGATATCTTTTCTAAGGATCTATATTACTCTATGGCTACGACATACAAGTCAAAAGCCGTAAGGGTCCTAGTTGTGACCATTCAGATATTGGTTCTCACGCGCGACCAACACTCTTTTCTTAAAGAAATATACGAGTAACAAGAGCATCACACATGCAACTACATATGGTACTATACATGCTATAGATTTCAGGAAATACATTTCTTATCTTCAACAATCCGTTCTACTCATGTTTTGGCTACTAGTCGGGACACAGAAAGCCTCCTAGTCGAAGTCTCTCCTTCTCCGCACGTGGTCCTGCCCACTGGAAGGAGCTTCCTAGCGACAGTCCATTTCTTATGATCCTCGCTGCCAATCAGAACTTGAGCAAGGACACTTTTCACGAAGTGTTTCTTTTAGTCTCTAGTTCTTAGCAACCCTTACGACCAGTTTTGGATAATACACACACACACACACAAATTCACTCGTCGTTTTTTGCATACATATTTGCATACTGTCTTATCAATCAATACAAGTATTAAACGTTTTCCATCCACACAAGGTACTTCACAATATTTCAATTATGCAAATGACCTAAGAACCGGTCGAAATCACAAGTTGGTTCCGACCACATTGATTTCCTAGTGACACTTGGATCTTGTTTATAACATAATTAGCATATGCTCTATACCGTGGTCATAGCTATTACTCATTTTCTTGGTCTACTACTTCTTTAGTAAAGTTCTCCTACTATACAAGCAGTCGGGGGCTAGGAAATATATGAATATTTGGCGAATTTAAGAAGACAAAACAAATATTTCATTGATGATAAAAAAAGTAAGTTTTATTTACAACTGTCAAAATATTACATTCTTTTACTTCTCGGAGCCACTAGACTGATCGCTGCGTGGAGACCCGACCTCCATTTCTTCTGTGACCTTATGTCCGAGATGCGCCATTTCCTCGAACATTTTGGCTGCTTCTTCTCCCGTGCAGTTGAAGTCTTCCTCAACAGCTTGAAGATTTATGGAAGGGTCGGGAACTTTTAGTTTTACCAAAGCAAAACTAACTCCATTCTTAATAGCATTGAACAAGGTCTGCACATGGTTCTCCCGAGTTGTCTTAAGGACACCCTTGAGGTCCTCGAGCTGCTGGCCAAGGTAGTTGATCTTCTCTGTGGGATCTCCTAGATCGGGCAGTTGCGTTCCCGATCCCATATCGAAGAGCATCTTGTTGAAGGCTTTGACCTTTTCTTCAAGACTTTGCTCAAAGGCTGCCTCCTTGCCACGCTCTAATTCAAGAGCCTTTTTTGCTTGCCTTAATGCTTGAGTTTGCTCTGTACGAGTAAACCAAAAGATAAATACATACGACTAGAAAAAGGAAGCAAACTGGTCAAGTTTACGACCGGTTACCTTCGTTTTTCTTCTCAAAGGTGTCAAGAACCTCTTTTTGTTTGGTCGTCACGTATTCGATTGACCGGTTTTTGTTATGACATTCTTCTTTAAGCTTGGCAATTATGGCTTGTTTAGCCATAACTTCTTCTTTAAGCTTCTCCTAATTTATCAAACAGGATAAGGTAGAGAATTAGTTAAAAGAAAAGGAGCCAAATAGTAAAGAAGAAGAGAAGAAGATACGAAAATAGTGCTTACTTTCTAATTCGAAGTTCCTCTTCTCCAAGTGCTTTATTCGCTGGGTCAGCCCTCCGACCACAGCAAAATTCTCCACAAAATGCTACAAAACATAGCAAAACTCATTTGAATATTTTTCAAGGGAACAAAGCTATTAAGAGTAGTCGTGGAAGATTACCTCAATTGCTATATCATTATATTCGGCAAAAATTGAGTCGGCACTCGTCTTTACTTGACGGTCCGAAATTCTTCCCCACGCTTCGTTAAGCTCTTCATATTTGAAGATTCGAAAGCGATGAGGAAATGTGACTTGACGAGAAGAACTCTCAGCAGAGTCGAGCTCACGAGATTCTCAAGAACCACCACCTCCACGGGTGGGGTTGGCACCACTACCTCTGTAGGTGGGGTCAGAACCACCACTTGGCGAGAGTGGTCGGCCACCACAGGTTCGGTGGTGCTATCACCGCTTTCGGGTGGCTCGACCTCTTCAGGAGTTTCCTCCTGAAGGATGTTCTGGCCGTCTTCGACCAGAGTACCAGATGATCTACAACGACAAGAAGAAAAGGAGTTCAAGACTCTAAAAGACACCAAAGGTAATTACTTACATAAGTCTTTATTTCGTGTATATATACCTAGTCGTTTTCTTGGTCTTGATTTTGAAGCGCGTCGACGCAAAATCCGTCGCGCTTGCCTTCCACTTCTTTTCGATCGGCTTTACCGGTCCTGGACTGGTGGGGTTGGTTAGATTCGCCACGTCCTCCAATAGAAGGTCGGAAGAAATGTTTTCAACCAACTGATCGAGAACAAAATCCCTGACCATCGGGTCGGTGGGTGTGGTCTCATCGGTCTCCAGAATAATCGCCACTGTAGCAACTGTCAGATCTTGAATGGTCGTCTTGGAGCCAACAACGTCCGCAGTTTCGATCTACGAACATTCTTTCTCTCCCGTCTGAAATACAATTCAAAGTTTTAATCAGACGATGTTATTTTCCATCTAAATTATATTCTCCTCTTTCTGTAAATGCTCTTTCTTACCTCCAGAAGACCATCGTCTTGTGCGGTCTCGGAGCAAGAATCGGTCAAAACGGTAGTACAAAAGGAATCCTTGTCGGATTTGGCATACTTCAATCTGACCGACTACATATTAGAGCAAAAGGTTCTACACAGATTGAAAGATACATAATACATGAAGAAAAAGGTGGTTATTTACCTTGAGTCTTCTTAGTCTCTCCTCATCAGAGACAATAGCCAAAATGCTTGGAAAAGCAGCCTTGGTATCAGGCTCCCCGGCGTAAATCATCTTGATTCGCTCTCTGACTTCATCAGAAAAGAGGACTTCAAGAAGACAGGGAGATTTCAGGGCTACAAAATAATAATCAACTAAATAAAATATACTGGTCGGAGCCTTCCAAAGACTTACCATCCTTGAGTCTTTGATTGCTTCATCACGACCAATGTACCAGAGCAATGAATGCTCTTGGAGCTTCAAGGGACTAATCTAGCGCAAGGAAAAGTCCCTAACTATGTGCCAGGAAGTCAATCCCTTGGCACTAAGTTCTTGAATGGCATCGACCACCCTTCCGACCCATCCTTCCTTCTTCTCGGTTGACCTCCACTTTATGTTCTCGCTCGCCTTCTTGCCAATGAAGTATAGGCCATCGTCCTTCGTGACCGTCATATAGAACCAATTCTTCTTCCATGATGATTACGAAGATTTTGAGTACATTTGGATGTACTCATCAGCCTTCCCATCATGGAGGCATAGCGAGCACTCCCTAGGTCTGGCCGCCGACTTCCTTGACTTTGCCATCCGATAGAAATACCTGAAGACCTTCAGATTTGGTCGAATCCCTAGGTACACCTCGCATCGGTAGGCAAAAATGCTGATGTTGGCGATCTCGCCATGTGGGGAGGCTCGAGGGTATCGGGACCACCGGAGGGAAAGCAATCACTCCAAATATGGATGCGTATGCTCAAGCCCATTTCACGGTCTGGTAACACATGACTAAAGTGTCCTCAGATATCGAAAGCAAAGACAAGGACGTGCTTCAAAGAATGAATCCGGAGCTAATACTGTTTGGATCACGAGACAAAGACAATGATCGGTTCAACTAATGGTTGAAGGAGTGACTCGCTAGGAAATCGTTAAGTGATACACTGACATGGTTGACAAAAGGGCCAACAATCACAGTTGTGATATGGCAAGGATATGACATAAATAGGTACACATCTATACGTAGGCCCAAGATATAAAGAGCACTAACCAGAACAGCGATGTCCGCATAGATGCGTTCAGTACCGATGGGCTAAGGAGCTCCTACTATGGACTCATAGAGGAGATTTAGGATCTCGACTACGTGCTTTTTAAGATCCCTCTGTTTCGGTGCTGTTGGGTCCATCTCCCACAAGTGAAGGTCGACAAGTACGACGTCACTACCGTGGACCTCAAACATGTCGGATACAAAGACGAACCATTCATACCGGCTAACAAAGTTGTTCAAGTCTTCTACGTAACCAACTAGGAAAATAAGAAGTGTCGCGTAGTTCTTCATGGAAAAAGGAGGATTGTCGGAGTTGAGAATGTAGTGGACGAGGAAGAATACAATCAATTTGACGAGTTGCCTCCTTTCGAAAATGGCATAAAGGTCAAGGAAGAACAACATAACGAAACAAGCTACATATGCGTCGATCAACATGAAGGGCTAATTTTTAAAGGAAATAAGCAAGTGGAATGATGAATGAAATGTTTATGTGTCCTATGTTCTAAATGGTTAATTTTAGTTCATTTGTGTTAATTGATTTGTGAAATGGATGTGCTTGTTTCTGAAATGAATGTGAATTGAATGTATACATGTACTTGTTGTGTTTCTGCTTGTTTCAGAGGGCATGGCTATAATTTCCTGAGGCTAGCCACTAAACAGAAATAGATTTAGCAATACAAAAGAATATCACAGGCGGTTCCTTCGGACAAACCGTCCCTGATAAGCTATCACAGATAGTTTCATCTATATCACAGATGGTTATGTATTGCAACTATCTGTGATGTGTATTTATCACAGACAGTTCTACTTTAGAACCCTTTGTATTGTACAACCCTATTTATATTTGAACTCTAGGGTTTGCCCGCTCCCCCACTCAAACGATTAAGTTTCTCTAACTCTCTGTCCTCCTCCGAGTTCGTCGTCGCCGTCCTCGATGCCGCCTCCTCCTCAAGCCCAGCGCACCTCCTCCCCCGAGCCCGCCGCCTCCTCCCCGAGCACGAGCCACCGTCTCCCCGAACCCAGCGCCCCTCCTCCCCCGAGCTTGGCACCCCTCCTCCCCGCGCCCACCTCCTCTCCTCCCTCGAGCAAGCGTCGCCTCCCCGAGCCCGACGCGCCTCCCCTTTGACGCCACCCTGCTGCTCCGGTGCTCCCTGCTCGTCCTTCTCCTCGACGCCCAAAGGTAACCGATGCAACGTAGAGGGCTTGATACTGCTACTGGAATATACTGCAATGTGGTGTAGTGGGGCTTAAGATGAATGCTGTGTGATGATTATAGTCTTGTGTTGAAATTGTTTTGATAATCGGGTTTGAACTTGAGATCTAATTGGAATGCTTACTACTATTGATTGATCTTTAGCATTTAGTCTGTTACTTTTGGTTGGTTAATCGGTTGAACCTCCAGGCCGAAATTATAATTATCTATTATCTTTTGTTTAAAGATCATGTCGGCAGATAAGGAAAGCATTATTTTAGAGCTCAAATTTTGAATTAATATTGTTAGATTCAATTAATGAAGAGTATAGACTAAAGTAGCGAGAAGACCAAGATTAAATATTGTGCAACTCTACATCTGAGAGCAATATCAAAATGTTAAATCTTAGCTTTATGCTGATTTCATTTGTTCACATGATGTTTGTGTTCATGTGTGTCAGAACTTCTATTTCTTGTGAAGATGTTTTTCACTCATTCTTCGTCATCGTCGCCTCATGCATCTGATGCGCCGTCCTCTGGAACATCCAAGCGTGATAGAAGAAAAGGAATATCGAAAAGGTCGGAGGGTCGATTTACCGTCACGGAGGTTGATGCCTCTGGGACCCCTCTCAATCCTCACTGAGCAGTGTCCGCATTCCGGAGAACGGTTGGAATAGTTGCACGGGAACGGGTCAAGATCACCTATGATTCGTGGAAGGAGTTGACCAAAGTTCATAAAGGTAAGCAGCTGACAGATATTTTCTGATCGTTCGATATCCCGGAACAACACCAGGCCTTCGCGTTGCTACAGGCGTGCAAAGCGTGGAAGAACTTCAAGAGCACACTTGTGAAGCAATACGTGGAGAAGAATCTAACGCCTTTCCAGAAGTATCCATTCGTGGAAGTGTACGGGCAAGACTTTGTAGCGAAGAAGACGATAGGTAATTTTAGGAGTGAAAGTGCGGCACATAGGGTCCTTTAGGCAAAAAACACACACCTCCACAAACTCAGCACCGCTGGGTATGTGGGTAAAATCCCACAATGGAGGGATTAGGACGAGCAGGCAAACCGTTGGGATGCCTCCCCGCCATTTGTCGGGATCCCTGATGAGCGCGCCCGAAACTGGCTAAGAGCGAGGTCATCTACCGTGTCTTCAAGGGCCATCTTCTTTCTAAACCCCACAGAAAGCTGAAGTGTCCCAGCATCTGGTAAGATATCGAACTATCTAGTTTGTAATTACTCCATAACTTCATAGAAAGTGAAATGACATGTCGGGCTATTGCAGGAAACGCTGAGTGCACAATATTCCCAAAGCTCATTCCAGGTAGTCAGGGAGAGAGGGATAGTCTCCGCAGCCCTAGGAAACAATGAGCACCCGGGTCGCACGAGAGGCCTTGGTCTTTATGTTATATGGAAACAGGGATTCCCATAGGACTCTAAAGCATACCGGTGTAGGAAGAAAGCCAAAGCCGAGCGTGATGCACGGCTACAAGAGGAGATTCATGAATCCCTCAGAGATGAGATCAATGATCGCGTCAGAGATGAGACGCGACGGCAGATGGGGAGCCTTGAGGAAAGGCTTAGGGAAAATCAGTTGCAAACCCCTGCCCCTACTGTGCTAGCCAGCCCCCCGAACCATCATAGTAGCTGCACGTCCAACCCTACCCCAAAAAGCGATGATAGATTTCCTGTCGATGACATCCTAGTAATAATTATTATCTCTGGAATGCTCGATCCATTGATAGGCCTGTTGGAGTAGTTAATTTTGTATCGTTATGTAGGTGGCTACGAAGTGCAAGCTCCAAGTGAGATATGCCCCTGTTGCCCTGGACGCTGCTTGGGGCCAGGCGTACTAATCCAGTGTCGGGGCCTTATTGCACGGTGTAAATATAGTGCCGGGTTTCAGAAAAGTGAATGTGGATGGTATTCATGCGAATTTCAAAGCCATCCCACTGTTGATGCCCCCTAAACGATGAGGTCATGACTCTAGGGCAAGCCATTGGAACATTCATCCACTGGCCTAAGAGCTACATCTGCATGGAGCTACTTGCTCTGGTGTTAACTTCACGGGAATATCCTGCAACGGTGCCAACAATACGGGAGCTATCTGCACTAGAGTTACCTGCATCGATGTGGCAAGGGCCCGGTGCATCAGATGCATCTACACCTTGTGCCCAGTCGACCTCTAAAAAGTGAGGCGTCAATGGCAAATCGAAGAAGCCCAATGAAATCCCCTTCTTGCCCGATAATATCCCCTTATTATCGTTGGCCCAAAAAATTGTGCAAGGCCAGCCATTGTTCGTGGAAGGCCCAAAAAAGCACCTCCCACCCCTAGGAATGGCTTGCACAAGATTGCATCTATGGTACATGGAACAGGCCAATAAGATAGATGAACAACGACGTTCGGGTGTCAACGTCAAGTTCAAGAAGGATCATCTCGGTCAACGTTCATGTAATACCGATAAATGTTATATATAACTCCTTACTTTTGTGTGTGTGTGTGTATATATTCTGAAGACGAATTAAGTAAATCACCGGTAGGTTTTCTCAACCCACACTTGGTTTCCATGCAAAGCATCAAGGAGAATACAAAATTCGTCAAGGATTACATGATAGAGTCATTGCTGGCTCACCGCGACAAGGAATTCATACTTTTGCCCTACAACTAGGAGTAAATGCTGCACTAGTGGCTATACTTGTTGATTTATACTTTGTAAGCAACACAAACTTGGGTTTAATGACCATGGCGACATCCCTATGTAGGTTCCACTGGATTCTAATTGTAATTATACCAAAACGGAACAAGGTAATATACTTAGATTCCCGAAAGAGGGCCGAAAATGACTTCACAGTTGTCCAACGATTAATCGACGGGTACACACATTTCCTCCACAGATAACTCTATTGTAGTCTTTCCTTCCTTTGCAATGGCTAAGGCTAACTTTTTAGAATAATGTAGGTCATTCGCCGTGTACTTTGCTAAAGAAGGGAAATGCAAGGGAATGATCCTGCGACACGATATAAATTTCTCGGTATTCGCTAGTACGCATTAATCCTATATAACACTTCATAGTAATGCCTCTAGAACCAACCAATTCTATTTTTGTAGTGCCACCAGTAGCCGCCGGGCAACACCTGTGGATACTATGTTTGCCACAACATGACACTACTCGTCGGTTCCACGATGACCAATAATCCTCAGGTTTGTCAATCTTGCAATAATTATTTCATAGTTATCAATTTATATATGCATGAATTTAATCTTTCTAGCGACAGGTTGTGAGCATCACTACAACTGCGTTGGAACAGAGTCAGCTCATAAACATTCGAGGACAGTTTGCGTCATTCTTGAGCCGTGAGGTCATAAATCCAGGTGGGAAGTTCCACAATGTATATTGAACTTGATTGAGATAAGATTGAACTTAATGGTACATGTGTGTATATATTTGTTTATGAATAGTTAATTTTAATTTATTTGAGTTAATTGAGTTGTGAAATGGATGTGCTTGTTTCTGAAATGAATGTGAACTAGATGTATACATGTACCTGTTGTGTTTCTGCTTGTTTCAGAGGGCATGGCTAGCATTTCCTGAGGTTAGCCAATAAATAGAAATAGATTTAGCAATATAAAAGAATATCACGGACGGTTCCTTAGGACAAACCGTCTGTGATACAATAGCTCTCACAAACAGTTTTATCTACAAACCGTCTGTGATACATCAGCTATCACAGATGGTTTCATCTACAAACCATCAGTACTAGCCAACTATCACAGACGGTTCTGAGTTAATAACCGTCTGTGATAGTCTGCATCATAGACGGTTCGAAAACCGTTTGTGATGACCTTATGTCATTACTGGCCCATAAGCTCAGACGACTCATAAAACCGTCTGTGATGACATTTTTGAATCGTCTGTGAAGACCTTTTCTGTAGTAGTGTGAAAAGGGCTACCGACCAGAGTGGGTTGAACAATCAGGATCATACTTATCAATTCCATTCCAGTACCGACCGGAATGACCGGAACATGCCATACCGGCACCCAAACCGGCACACCGTAGCCTCAATCCCTTACCGGCCCCAATACCGGTCAATACCGGCCATTCCGGTACAGGTAAAACAAATCAAAATTGAAGTGACCACTTCTTTGAGTCAGCTCAGAAGGCCGATTCCAATATTACTGCTTCGGTAAGTGAAATTATGTTAGACTATGGTAAAATGTATAAAATTATGAACTCATGTTGTATTATTTAACTATGTACAACCTTTATATTTATGAAGTAATTGAACTATGTGTCATTTTTATTCTATGGTTATGTATTTGAAGTAAGATTCCAAGTGAAATTACGTGTGCATATAATTACATATATATTTACAAATAAATAAATATTATTATATTAATATCTAGAACAGTACGTTAGAATAGACCAGTACCAGCATATTCCATACCAAGAGGCAAACCGGAATGGCCTCTGGAATGGAATTGATAACTATGGTCAGGCTCCTCCAGCCAAAAAGACAAGGACCACTGCAGCAGGAATGTCACAAGCGGCGGTCGAGAAGCCAACGATGAGAACCAGAACTGTTATTAAGGTTTCTACTAGCGTTCCCTTATCTACACCTGCTATTTGGTCGAAAAGTGTTCACGACTGACCTCAAGTGCGGGAGAAATTGGCCAAAGCTGTCAAGGATGCTGAAGCTGTTGAGGACGCCAAAGTTCTCTAGGTGCGAAAAAGAAAACTTAAGACTCGTCATAGAGATCCAATGAAACATCTCCCTCCTCTTTTTCCAATTATCCAGGGTGAAGGTGAAGAAATTGAAGAGGAAGATACTCATGTTATTAAAATAACAAGAAAAACAGATTGCTAGCCTCTCCGTGACAATTTCCACGGATGAGTTGGGCGGTGAAAGTTACACATTGTTTACCGCAAATGCTTTAGTTGAGTTCAGAGGTGAAATTGGTCTTTGTTTTGAGTAAGTAAAAAACTTATAACCAAAATTTCTCTTTTGTTCCTTCTCGTCTTATGACTTGGACAATTCTTTTTTATACTAGCCCCTCGATCACTTCTCCAACCCGTTCTACTGGAAGTCAAGAGCAGGTTGAGTCAGAAGCAACACCTCTCTCCACTACTCTGGTTGAGCCGGTTCCAATCAAGGTAGCGGAGGCATTGACTCATGGAGTAGTGGTCGGAGAGACCTCGACCACCACTAAAATGGTTGAAAAGGAGGCAATTGCTGAAAGGGTGGTCGGGCTGTCTCCAACCACGACTTCAATTCCATGAGCAGGAGTGATTAATGAGGAAACTCTAATCGTTAATGAACCTGATGTTGATGATGAGGTGGTCGAAGTCACCACCGATCAAATTGAAAATCTTCAACCAGTTGTTCTGGTAAGTTTCATTGTATTTATTGAATAGTATTCATAAAATTTTTTATCTGAAAGTTGGTTCTGATTTTGAATAGGATCTTTCTCCAGTGAAGAAATATGATTCCATTCATTTCCAAGAGAAGGCTTCTTTTCCAACAACTACGTTTCTAGCAACTACACTGTCCTTAGAAACTGACGCTCTTTCTATATACCGACTAGTTTCTGTGTTGAGCCAGACTAGAGCTTCGACCAGTTTTGCTAAAGCAAGGTCCAACAAGAATACTATCCCGACCAGCATCGAGTATATTGATTTGAAAAAAGATCTTGTAAACTTATGCAAGGAGGTAACATTTCTGACTTAAAATTCTATGTTTCCAATCATAAAAATGAATTGTAACTTCTCATTGTCATAATTTTACAGGACACAAAGCAAATGCTTGAAAAGATAAATGCTTATGTAAGCACTGTTGCGAAAGAGGATGCATCTAAAGATGTAGAAATCGCAAGGCTAAAAAGGTAAAAATGAAAACTCCATTTATTTATTTATTCTGCTTTTTTCTAATTCCTTGTCATTTCAGGGAGCTTGAACAGAAAAATCAAGAATATGAAACCAAGTTCCTCTTTGCTGGTAATGCTACCAAATTATGGCTTTTGGAATGCCATTTCTTCATCTCCATCAGCATCCTTGGTGTTTCTTGGACCACTATTTTCACGCAGTGTGGGCATTGGCCCTTTACCTGAGTAAAAGGCATTCATGCGCTTTTGCCATGTACAACAATTATGCGTATCATGCCCAGACGAGTTATGGAGTGGGCACCAGCGGCCATTGCCACCGGTTGCGCCAAAGCCCATGGATTCTAACTGATTTTTGAATGACCAACCTGTCTTTTCCACAAACCCTTGCTCTGGTTGTAGTGACGATGTCATTCGATAACAATGACTTCCCTTGATGAAGGCTTTGACTTGTCTTTCTTTTTGGTTTTCCCCTTGCAATATTCAGACCTGGTCAACTTCTTGGATTCCTTCTTGTTAGTGCCTTTCAGACCTGGTTGAGGTGGCGTATGGCTTTGCCAACCATATGATTCCATTCCACCGCTTCATGAGCGTTGGAGTAGTGATCAACCATGTCGAATAATTCCGACACAGTCCTCGATGGATGGATGTCTTACCTTTGGTGAATCTCTTGTAGCGCACTACCTATTTAAGTGCTCGAATAACAGAGTCATCAGAAATATTAGTAATGGTATTGCACACCTCTACAAACCTCTTAATAAACTAACTCAAATTTTTACCAGAAGTTTGGCAAATATGATGTAAATCATCTTTTTTTCCTTGATTTGTGTAGCAACTTTTAAAGTTATTCAATATAGTGTGGCAAAGGTTTTCCCAACCATAAATTGAACTTTTTGGTTGGTTAAATAACCATGTCAACCTTTTAATACAATGAGTAAATAATTTTTCATTGCCTTCTCATCGCCACCCGCGGAATGGACTGTGATAGTACAAATCTAGAGGAACTCTGAGGGATTTTGCGTCCCATCAAAGCTCTCCAAATGCCCTTGCTTGAACTTTGTCGGGAAGGTAACTTCGCTGTGTCCGGGTAAGAATGCCTTGTATATTGCTTAAGGTCCAAGTCATGATCGCACGTTAAGACTATTATCACGACCAGTTGGGGAACATGGTCGTCTATTTCCTGATAAACGATGGTATGTGCGTTCACCTGGAGCTAGCGTGTCGAATACGTTTCGCCGCTATGGATCATTTGCTTGATGGGCACGATTGTCATCATTGCGATTACTGGAACCTGTTTGAGATCTTGCAGATCGCAACAAGCTTTGGACTTCTACGACAGCCTCTTGGAGGTCAGCAACCAAAAAACGATCAGTAGATCATGTTCATTGTTTACCCCCTCCAGACGATTGGCAATAGCACTTGTCAACATGTGAACGTGATCCACCGAACATTCTTCCCTCGAGGGAGAATATACAGTATTTAAATACCTTACCGATGCTTGCGGGAGGACTTGTGGCATGGTCGGTGACCGCTATTGGCATTGATGTTGGGCCTATTGAACGTCCCTTGCAAGCTGGAACGATACTATTGACGGGCCTCCTCCACTGTCCTTTGCTTGGCGGCGAGGAGTTCATTGTCGCGTTGTTCCTTCCCCAGTAATTCGACCTGTTGCTAGGCTTCCAGTCATGCTCATTCCACCCGTTGTTCGGTGGTCTCACCAGCGCTGACGATCGCACATGCATGGAAGCCAGAGCAGATGAAAGGTGAGAGAATCTCATCCTCATCGGGGGAGGGGTAGTAGTTGAGATCTCAGAGAAGATGTTTCGATGATGATTCTGCCAGAACCTCAGTATTGATGATGTCAGCGAGATCATCATTGGGTGTCATGGCATTGGCATCGTGGTGACTTGTCTATCCAATTAAGATAGGAGTAGGAACGTGCTCGCCCTTAGAATTACCTAACGACGGTAACGACGCCTCCACCGCCTCGGCCCCAACTAGTTCGGCTGATAGCAGCGAAGGTTCTCCCTCAGGAGCATACTCGAGGTGGAAATCACAATGGCACGCTTCCTCTGGGAGGTAATTGTCATCCATAAGGTTGACATAGTCAACGAGATCGAAGGTGTCCTTCAAGCGCCAACTATCGACGATTGAGACTCAGGGTCTTCTAACGAACTTACGAAAAATAAAAATAAGAGAGCCCAATCAAGAATAGATTTTATTGTTGTGAACAGAATTAGTGTTTACAAGTTTACGAATGAGTCTGCATATCCTTTGAGGGCACACAGGTCACCCTATTTATGCATATCTAAGTGGTGGCAGCTAACACCGCTAAAGCGTCTCTTGTTGTCACGCTTGTGTCTTGAACCATCGTGTCTTTTTCTAACTGTCGTAAGTTGCTGGGAGTGCTAATTGCTAAGAGTCTTGTACATTCTCTCTCTCTCTCTCTCTGCCCATGTGGCCCATGTAGCCCATGAGGCCCTTGTAACCAAATGTCTATATATACCCTTTCAATAGTGAATAAAATGTATAGTTGTGAATAGAAAAATCCTCTCCAAATTCTATCATGGTATTGGAGCCTAGGGTTAGAGACTAGATCCGATCTAACCATCACCGGTGTGCTACCTTCTTTCTCTCCCTCGCTCATGGTTTGTCTCCAGAATCCGCATCGAGTCCTCCATTTCGGCGTCGTTGCCATGCACCGACCATCCTCTGTGCATCCTCTGCTCCGAGCGAACCCGTGGGAGGCAGAGTAGGCGATCCTACCACCCTCTGCTTCGCGTGAACCAGTGGATGTTTCCTCTGCTCTGTGCAAAGATGATCGAATGCCTTCTCTTTTGCGTCGGATCCGCGCAGTCACTGCCTCGGCTCGACCGGATCTGTCACCTGCATAGTCGGATTCGCGATGCCGCCGTCCTCTCTACTTCGACTGGATCCACGCTGCCGCAACATCTTCGACTAGATCCTCGCTGCCGTCGTCGATGCTTTGAGCGGAGACGACTGGATCCATCCTCCGCGTCCAGGGGTGGAGCCCAATGGCCCTACCCGGTGTCACAGGACACTGGGTCCAAAAACAATTTTAATAGAGATCTGCATATATATATATATATATATATATATATATATGTATATATATATATATATCATACGTGCACCCCCAAGCAAAAAAATGTGCACCTGGGCTTCATTTTAGCCCAGCGCACCTGGCGGCCCATGCCCACGCACACGCGGCCCGCGCTTGTGCGGTGACCGATCGACAAAGCGACTTCGCTTTGTGTTCGCTGCGCTTAGCGCTTGCCGCTATGCATTGGGCAGCGCTAGTGGCCCAAATAGACAACACCATGGCAGCCTTGCGTGCACGAGGCTTAGGCGCTTGGCAGCTGGCCCATGTGAGTAGGTGACGCTTTGCTTGCTAGTTGCTTCTGCCGAGAAAGTAGAGACCGAACAACCACGCGATGACGTGAACGCGAAAAGGGAAAGCTACGTGCCTACGTCTACGCACTACGGCACTAACACACAGCCACCGCCCGCCCCTCATCTAGTCATCTGGCTGCTGCCACCCGAATTCGGGACCTGCGACTTTGCCAGCGCCGCCTACGTCATCACTCATCAACCAGGCACCAAGTGAGTTCCCACTCATCTTCTCATCGTGCTCTACTGCAGTACTGCTCTCTCTACCAATTTGTTTCTTGTTAGGTGTTAGCGATTTACTCGACCGATTCGTACAAATATACATGAATCCCTTGATTACAAAGCAAAATGTAAAAATTACAATGTATATGTACATGTAGGTGCTAGGTAAATGATGCGTTACACGAGGCGGAGCCAATTGAATTAACATCCTGTACCACCTAGGCACCTAGTTACTCGGCCACATGGTGGCTTACAGAATACAGATAAATGGGTGATGGGTCATGGCCTCATGGGTCAGTCTCATGGAATTCAAATGAGTGGTGCTTTGTTTTACTTTTATCACTCGGCCATATCTCACTAGTCACTATCTGTACTATATTGTTCTTGTTGTTGAACATGGCATTTGATTTGACAACACGTTAATCAAAATTCACCTGCAGGGAAATTTATGGAAAAGTTTCTAAAGAGAAAAGCGCCGCCACCGGATAGAGCTACTAATGCTAGGAATTCACCTACAGAAGATATCAATTGGGAAGAGGAAATCCAATTTGATCCAGGCAAAAGGAAAATGATAGATGACTACCATCCTAATCAGAAAGATGTGGTAAGAATAAAATACTTGGATAATGGGCCTTGTCAACCTCACACTTATGATTTTCCATATACACAGTTTGGGGATAAAAACAGAAGGTTTAATCCTGAAAGGTTTGATGAGTTTGGGAGTTGGCTTGGATATAGTGAGTCCAAAGATATGGCATATTGCTTTTATTGTTTCTTGTTTAGGGACTGCAACAAGAAAGAAGCTGGATATGAGGTATTTGTTATAAATGGTTGGAACAAAAAAGCTAGACTAAAAGAGCATGTAGGTGGTGTGAATAGCGTTCACAACCAAGCATTGAAAAATTGTAATGATTTGTTAAAAGAGAACAACACATTGATGTTGCTATATATACACAAAATGAACCCCCGGTCATTTTCGTTCTAGTTCCACCCCTGTCTACGTCACCTTCATTGTCGGCCGTACTACTCTGACCTCCATTGAGCTTCATCCTCTGTGTCACCTTCGTCGCTGGTCGTGTTGCTCTGACCTCCACCGAGCTCTACCTCCATCGAGCATCTCTTCACCTCAATACTTCCACGAGCTGCTCTAACATCCACAACCGGCAACGAGGTGAAGAGAGCTTGGATGCAACCGCCCCTGTCTCTGGACGGGGCTGCCCCTGCTCTTCTTGGGTCGAAGTCTGGACGCCCCTACCTCTACTTGGGTGATACCAGACGCTCTACACTACTTCAGCTCTACTTGCTGTGGAAGTGCTATGTGTGCAACTGTGTGTTTGGGCTACTGATAATCGTCCTCTGTTATTGCCATGTACTGCTTGCTGTTTGGGCTACTAGGGTTGTTGCTTGGTGCTAGTATACTTGATCCTATCATTTCTCTTGATGGCATTCTTGGTCCGGGACCTATTCAAGATGCTGCTGCTATTGCTTCTTCTGTCCCTACTAGTGCTTTGGAGCCTTGTGCAACTCAGTTCGGACATATTCAGGCTCACATGAGCAACCTTCAGGACCAGTTGTATCGGCTGCAAGCATCTTCAGTGGATCCACCGGTTTTACTACACCATCATGTCCTGTGTCATGTATCGGGTGCTTCACTCCCAAGGATGTTGGATTCAGGGGATTCTATCCATATGACATCTAATGCATCTCGGCTCACATCATGTCGTCCTGCTATACAAGGTATGAAGATTCATACAACTGATAGAACGCCATGCATAATCACTCACCAGGGACTCTTTCCACCTCTCACTTTACAGTTTCAGATGTCTCACTTGCCACCACACTCTCCATGAATCTCATCTCTATTGGATAGCTCATAGATATGAACTTCTTAGCTGGGTTTGATGATAGATTCTGCTTTGTGCAAGATCGTCGAACAAGAGTTGTCATCGGTACAGGTCATCGTTAAAGAGGTTCTACATGGCTCTATGTTCTTGACCGCCTGAGTCTCCCCTTATCCTCTGTTTTTGGTACCACTCTTGCTCCTATTCCTTTATCTTGTGCTGTTGTCCATCTACTCCTTGTCCTTCTACATCTACTTATGTTTGCAAGTCTTTTCCTCAATGGCATCATCGCTTGGGGCACTTGTGTGGCTCTTGCCTCTTTATCTTGATTTATCAAGGTGTTCCTGGTCCTGTTTCCGTTGACACAAAATTACAAGCATTTGTGTGGCTCATGCCTCTCTATCTTGATTTATCAAGGTGTTCTTGGTCCTATTTCCGTTGACACAAAATTTTAGTACAAGGATTGTAGACTTGGCAAGAAAGTACAACTCCCATATCCTTCTAGCTTTCTCGATCTGATCGTCCATTTGATTTGGTCTATTTGGATGTTTGGGGTCCTTCTCGTTTTGCTTCGAAGGGTGGTCACGGTTACTATGTAATCTTTATTGATAACCATACTCGATACACTAGAATCTACTTCATGAAACACCATTCGCGGTTGATTTCTATATATCAGTATTTTGCTCAAATGATTCATACTCAATTATCTTCTGCCATCCGTGTTTTTCATTCTGACTCTGGAGGAGAGTATTTTTCATCAGCCTTTCATCAATTCCTTTCTTCTAAGGGTACTCTTCCTCAGCACGCGTGTCCTGGTGCTCATGCTTAGAATAGTGTTGCTGAGTGCAAGCACCGTCACATCATTGAGACTGCTTGTACTCTTCTTATTTTCTCCTTTGTTCCCTCTTACTTCTCAGGGGGGGTCTCTACGGCAATCTATCTCATCAACCTTCAGCCCTCTTCCAAGCTTCAGGGCAAATGCCCTGACGGTAGTCGAATAAGATCCCAAATGCATGTACACTCTAATGCTATAAGCTTCTCAGTCATAGCCAACTGCTACTTAGGTATATTTGTAACGTCCCAAAATTTGGGTTTTCAAAAATCTTTTAAGTAGTTTAGGTCTCTGGAAAATTTCGCCAATTTTATTGGAATTAATAAAGCTTAATTGGGAATTTTCTAAATTAAAAATATTTAATTTGACTAATCTAAACATCAATTAAATAAAAACCTGTGTTATTTGGCTTCCTTGTGTTCCAAGGAATTTTCTTGTATTTTCTGAGTTTTTTTTCTGGATTTATTTGCTATTTATTTGGATCTCCTCGATTTTTGGGATTTTATTTAATTCCGAAAACCCTGTTTTCTCTCTCCTGCCCATCTGCTACAGTACCCGTCGGGTACTGTTCATCCGGATCCCGTGCTACAGTAAATCGCGAAACACTGTTCATCGTTTTCCTCGGGACGAACCGAACAGATAGAGTTCATGTCCAGTACGTTTACGCAACCGACTGAAAATTTCAAAATTTCATATCTTTCTCCTCGGTGCACCTAAAAGCGAGCCGTTTGCGCTCACGCGTCCGTGTTGATCTCCTCTTCCAATCCCCTAAATTGGTTTCCCCCGAATCGTTCTCGTTTCATCGCAATCTGCAGAAAACCGAGCCTCAACCGAAGTTCTTCTCCGGCGAACTGCGCCTTCGTCCGACGTCCTCCGGCCGAACCGTCTGTGGCGTTGGCTTCGCGTCGTCGTCCTCTACGTCATGCTTCCTTCCCCTTCGCCCGAAGATCGCCGGAGCACCGTCGGCCATGTCGAGCCATGACGTTCGTCGAGCCCCTCGCTTCCTCGGTGAGTTTCTCTAAAATCCGATCGCGTCATCTCGTGCCCCTCGTTCATACCTATTTTTCCCTTCTTTTAGATTCAAGTTTCATCAACCGTGCGCTGAGAATCGAGCGTTCTCTCTCCTCTTGTACGCCGTCCTTCTCCGGCCAATTACTCCGCAACCGTTGATCCCCTGCCTTCAACTCCACCACCGTTGGGTTCGCATCGCCGCGTTCTACGCCGTGCTCACCTCCCTTTCGCAGAGCATCGCCGGAAGAGTTACGCGTCCGTGAGGCCGCCGTGGTCGCCGTTCTTCGCGTCGCTGCCGTCGCATGGAGCCGAATCTTGATGTCTGGACCGCGTCATCATCTCCGCCTCGTCGTTTCCTTTCCGTTTTGCCGCTTCGCCGCCGCCGCGTCGCCTCTGGTCGCCGGCCATCGCGTGCGCATGAATCAGCCTGTTACTGTTCATGCATGTTGTTCCAGTAAGTGAATTTTCCTGTTCGGTTGCCTGTTGATTCTCTAGTTTCTTTCTTTCTCTCCAGATGGGTGAATCAAGCAGCACCTTTCCTCTACTAGTTATTGCCATCACCTTGCACCAAGATAAGCCAGCAGCAATTCCTTGCGCCTTGAACCAGTCACAGGTGCGTGTGCTGTTGCCTGTTTTATCTGTTAGTTGTTCTCTGGTTCGTTCCTTCCTCCTGCTGACAAACCGATGCCAATTCCATGCGCATAAACATGCTAGTGCTTCATGGCTATTGTCTTCTGTTTACTAGTTCAATGCTTTCTGTTCAGGATGCTCGCCTGATGACTTTTCCTTCCTCTCTTCCATGTGAGCCCAAGTGTATATCAGTATATATCTCTATTTCTTTTCTTCTCTGGACATTACATGTAGTTGTTTCCAACACATGCTTCCTCTGTTGTTTCTCTCTGTTGAAACCGAAGTACCTACGGTTGCTTCGTTGGTCCTTCTGCCCCTCTTTCATGCAGGTCATAATTGATAAAGCACCAAATCAATGCCAGTGCCATCTCCTGCGCCAAAAACCAACCGACCGAGCACTGCTCCTTGTTCTCTGTACTGCTGCTCTGTTGATCCTCTCATTCTCCCGATAGGTCATATCGTCCATCTAAAACAACAGAGCATATCCTCTTGCACCTTTGTCCCACATGCAAGTCATTGCTTAATTCTTTCTCTTACATGTCATCCTTCCATTTAGCAACCCTAATTATTTCTCTCTCTTACATGCGGGTCCCGCACGTCAGTCAAACCTTGGTCAACCCTAGCCATGAGCTTAGTCCACCGTGGACTAGCATATCTCTGTGGACCTGGTCCATAGACCAGTGGCCCACATGTCAACCCCTAATCCTATTTTCTAAATTAATTTAATTTCGATGTTCAATTATCCAGATTGGCCCCACATGTCAATCAATGCCTTTGTTCCTCTTTCACTTACCAAAGGACCCCACTTGTAAGTATCCAATTTTTTATTTTATTTTATCCGAAAGAATATTCTTCAATATTCTTTTCTATCAATTTCATCATTTCATGTGATCTTTCGAGCTCACATCTTTTGCATCCGAACTCCGATTGAGTCCATTCAAATTTCTAAATTCATCTCAAATCAATATCTATCTATCCGAGATTATTATTTGATTTTTGGAGTTTGTTCGCTCTCGTTGTTTATTTATTTGGTTTATTTACTTGTTGCGTAGTAGACATCGATCATTGCGGAAGTGCTGATCAAGAAGGAGCAGAAGATCAAGGAAGTAGAAGATTAAAGTCTAAATAAGATCGTCATTGCTAGCAAGGCAAGTTGTACCTTTGATCATATTGAATCCCAGTGTTCTAAAAGTATCTTGATTCAAATTATTGCATTTACTTTAAGTATTTATTTAAATGCTTTTGGGTTTAGTTAATAATCCAATTTGTTATAACCTCCTTGCCTAATTGATATGTCGTAATCTTTTGTCACCCTAGCTTGGTTATTTATTAGTTGGTAATATTGTAGCATCAACGTGGGTTGGTTAGTACGATTAGATTGCTTAGCCACGCCACGAATCACCTGTTCATGTAATGTTGCAATTATCAACTTGACTAAGTGACTATGGAACTATGTGATAAAACTGTGTGTACTATGTGTCTTTGTGGCATATGTTGCACTTAAATCAACCGGGGTGGTAAAAGGATTTGGACTGAGGCAAGGGGTGGATACTGTGTGAAATGGTGGACTGTGTGGACTGTGTGGATAATAATAATCTGTGTGTCTATGTGGTTTAGTTAGGATGTGGAAGTCTTGCCTTGGTCAATTAAGGACCTCACCATGTGCTCCATTGAACTGAGCCTCCTGTACGACCACATGCCTGTTTTGAGACGGGCCTAGCATAGTAAGATAAGGTATCCGAAATGCTTTGTTGTGATCAGCTCTGATCCAGTTGATTGCATCTTGTGGGTAAAGTGTACAAACTCTGCAGAGTGTAATTTAATCTATTCGAATAGCCGCGTCCGCGGTCATGGACAATGCTCGGGGATTTGACACTAGGGGTAGATTTTCATAAAACTGTGTGGGAAGGGAGCTGTGTGGTTTAAATCATCCAACTATGTGAATAATCTGTGTTAGTCGTGTGTGTCTTTGTGAAATCAAACCGTTAAATTATTACCTTGTCTATTTGTTTTACTTGCTTTCAATCTATTATTTGTATTCAATTGCAAATGTTGCATTTCTGCAAAATAACCACAGAATGCCATTCCTTTGGAATAAGCCTGCATCTATAAATTGCATTTCTGTGGTATGACTTGCGAGTACGGTGTGTACTCACGCTTGCTTTGACGAATCAAGCAGAAGTGAAGGAATCGCCAGTCAACAAGGTCTACTTCAAGGATCGTGGAGAACTAGGTCGCGCAAACCGTAGATTGCTGTGGGCATATGGATGGGCTTCACCGAGTTATCCCGCTTCGTTCGCCGCAGACTTCATTGAGCTTTTGCCTTCTAAGGCATTAATCGTAAGCTTTGACCTTGAGGTCTTTACTCTGATGTTTATTGTTATTTGCCTATTTATTGGTTATCTTTGTATATGGAATTGATATTTCACTGATGTTGTCACTGTGTGCACTAGCGTGATCCTGGACTAGTGCAGTATACACAGAGGGTCCAGAATTGTATTTTTGGGTCCCGACAGAGGTGGTATCAGAGCCATATCGACTGTAGGTCGCGACCTTAGTTAGAATGGCCGTTTTTAAGGAAAACTTCAAAACCTATTTTACAAATGGAAAATCTTAATGATGTGCTATTCTCATCTTGTCTAGCTTCTATACTCTTCCATTCTATTCATTTCTCATCTATACTCTTACTCACCGTTTTGAGTATTAAATTGGACCCTCTCTTCTCATAACTTCTATAGTTGTCGTTATCTGTACCAAATGTCTTGGTAGATGCCCAAGAGCTGTTTTGAGCAACTCTTCGAAGATCATGCAACCAACAACAACAATGTATCAATATCTCCCCAAGTGTTTAAGACAAGTTCATCACAAGAATTGAAGACAGAAGAAGTTGTACATCGCCCCGTCTTTTTCCAAGATTCGCCTACAAGGATCGCAAGCATTCAACGTTTGATGAAGACCGTAACCAGTTCGAGTTTTCTTCAGACCAGCCATATAGGGTAAATTAGTGTTGGTTCCTCCCGTGTGTTGAGCCAAGTCACCCAGTTAAGTTAGAGCTTAATCGACTAGACGATTAGCTTTCGTCTTCTTTCTCTTGTGTGCAGTTTGTCTGTGAGCTTTATGCTTCTTAATAGCTTTTCGGCTATTTTGTGTGTTTCTTGGTGTTCCTTGGGTTGAATCTGCTCCCCTTAGTAGATTGTCTTCCCTTATCTTGTGCTTTTCCCTCTCATCTATTAGTCCTGGTCAGCCAGCAGATGAAGAGCCCTAGTGAAACCAACCTTGTCAGTAATCTTGAGACATGCATGCATGCTACCAGATCCCGTCAATCCCAAAGTGACGATTGCGATGATCGAGTAGCAGATCCAGTCATGGAACAATTCTTGGTAGCTCAGACTCAATCCATGAGCACGATGATGCAGCACATGAACAACATGATGACACGCAGAATCGGACCACCGTTACCTTAGTCAATCTGTTGAATTAGAATAATCAGCGAGACCTTCACACCGTCACCGAGTCAACACCAGAAGCGGACGTTAACCAAAGAACTATCTCCGGTGCTAGTAGTGATACATCGAATCCGAGCCGGTTCGTCACCCGAATCACTCATACGGCGATGATGCAACCGCTTGACAAGAGTAACCTCCGCAAGGATACACAACTCATTGCCATCCCAACCAAGACGCCTCATTTCAAGTTTGTGAAGTTCATGATGACCAAGCCGCCTGCTTTTGAAGGATCAACAGACTCAAGGATGCGAGAATCTCGGATTCGCACCATAGAGAAAATTTCAGAGCCACAGTCAGGGCATTAGCAAAAGAAGGCAGCCCATTGTCAGTACAAGAATTGTCAACTGAAGAATCACAAAAGCAGAATATTGACCTCGGCAACCCACCTCAAAAGAGAAGCAAGCCAGTGTCGTCAAGAGGTTGTTTTCGAGTGTGGTAAGCAAGACCATTATACCAAGAGATGCCTTGCAAAGCGACAAGCTTCAAGCTTCAAGAAGGATAGTCGTTCTATCGTAGCCTTGTCAAATAAGTCACAAGGTTCGACCCGTGTCTATTACAGTTGTCGTAAAGAAGGTCACTACATCAGCTAGTGTCCTCAGAAGAACCAGTCACTCACTCCAGATGCAAGAATGCCAAAAGTTGTTAAAAGAGTTTGCAGAAATGATAGAGCAGATTAGATAATTTTATCAGATAAAGGCAGTGTCAAATCAAGCTCATCAGCTTAGCAAGTGTCAGTGTTGATCGTAAAGTAAATTGGTAGCACAAGGATGTGCGAGAAATTCAGTCTATCCAAGAGCTAATCGTCAGGGCCTTAGAGTCAGCTTGTTTGAGTTTTGAGTAAGAGTTTCAGTTTTCCCCAGTATCATCTGTGAACAAGTCAGTGTTAGTTGAAGATCAGTAAGGCAGTCATTTCAAGTCAGCCAAGACCCCTCATCATTGTAAAAGGACAAGTTTGCCAGATCATCAGAAGTGAACCGAGTCAGTGAGAATTTCAGAAGAGATCAATCACAACTTCAGTGTTCGTACTGCCAGATATCGAAAAGAATCATGATAGCTTCTATCACGGACTATCCAAGAATTGTGTGAAGAAGTTCGCCAGTGCTTCCTAACAACCGAAGTTTCAAGCAATGAATTATCCTAGTCGTAATTCAAAGTTTGCTGTCATGAAGAAACACAGATGGTTATTGGATTGAGAACCATGAAGTTCAAGGCCCATTCCCTCAGGACGGATCAGTACTGTGGCAGATGCTTCTAATCGGAAGAGCTACCGTAAGAATCTATTGTTCAGTCAGCTAAAGTTATTTGTGAAAGTCAGAAGTTGAGTCTTAAGTCAGCACAGAAGGATATCTGTTGAACCCCATAATTCAAACCAATGTTGGAAAATCAGGCTTGACCAAACAATTTTGTCAAAGAAATTTGCCGTTTCATTCCTAATAATATCACCAAGTTTGGAGACCGTCTAGCAGAGTGGTATACGACAGAGGTTGTATACGACAGAGAAGGTCTTCACCGAAATTGGTATAGTGTCAGAAAAGCTAGTGTCAGACCGAGGATCCCAGTTTACCTCGTGTCAGTGACAGAGTGCCTATGAAGCTTTGGATGCTTGCTTCAATTCAGTAGTGTGTATCACCCTGCACCCGTGGACAGATTTAAAGGATTAATGAGTTGTGCCTTAACCCAAAGTACCAAGCCGAGCAAGTAAGTGTTGTGCGCAGAGTTTCCCTACAACCCCAGATGTCAGCCAGTTCGCAGTTGTCACCATCTGAATTCACAGTGGTTGATTGCCCATCATTTGCTCAGCTAAGGGCAGAACAGATCACAAAGTATGTGGATTTTTACATTAATCAAGAAGCAGAAGGCCAAGTGTCTTAAATCCTGAAGGGATTGTTAATAGCTTAGTTCGAGCAGAAAAGCTACACGGATTATGCAGATTATCACCCTCGCAGTCATGTCTATCTTCAGGATACCTGTGAAGACCTGCGTTAAGGATTGTACGACAGAGATGACAGATGTGTCAGTCTATTCGGATTCCGAAGATCAGAAGAATAGTTTGTTAACCTGAGTTGCCAGTCAGCAGCAGGTTCCCCTCAACTCCAGAAGTGTCTTCGAGCACCGATCAAGCAACCTGTCAGAAGTAATCAAGTTTCAAGATCTGCCAAGAGCCAGTCTGACAAGTTTTTGTGGAAGCAAGAAGTTCAACAAGAAGCAAGACGTCGTCCTGTATGTGTTCAAAAGAGCAGTTCTGTCAAAGTCAAAATCAGTTTGAAAGCCAGAAGAGAACCCGAAGGCTGAGTTTCTTAACATATTCTATAACCAGCCTGAATCTCGGGGACGAGATTCCTTTAAGGGGGGGAGGTTTGTAACGTCCCAAAATTTGGGTTTTCAAAAATCTTTTAAGTAGTTTAGGTCCCTGGAAAATTTCGCCAATTTTATTGGAATTAATAAAGCTTAATTGGGAATTTTCTAAATTAAAAATATTTAATTTGACTAATCTAAACATCAATTAAATAAAAACCTGTGTTATTTGGCTTCCTTGTGTTCCAAGGAATTTTCTTGTATTTTCTGAGTTTTTTTTCTGGATTTATTTGCTATTTATTTGGATCTCCTCGATTTTTGGGATTTTATTTAATTCCGAAAACCCTGTTTTCTCTCTCCTGCCCATCTGCTACAGTACCCGTCGGGTACTGTTCATCCGGATCCCGTGCTACAGTAAATCGCGAAACACTGTTCATCGTTTTCCTCGGGACGAACCGAACAGATAGAGTTCATGTCCAGTACGTTTACGCAACCGACTGGAAATTTCAAAATTCCATATCTTTCTCCTCGGTGCACCTAAAAGCGAGCCGTTTGCGCTCACGCGTCCGTGTTGATCTCCTCTTCCAATCCCCTAAATTGGTTTCCCCCGAATCGTTCTCGTTTCATCGCAATCTGCAGAAAACCGAGCCTCAACCGAAGTTCTTCTCCGGCGAACTGCGCCTTCGTCCGACGTCCTCCGGCCGAACCGTCTGTGGCGTTGGCTTCGCGTCGTCGTCCTCTACGTCATGCTTCCTTCCCCTTC
The DNA here is from genome assembly GCA_036346405.1 of Phyllostachys edulis. NCBI lineage: Eukaryota > Viridiplantae > Streptophyta > Magnoliopsida > Poales > Poaceae > Phyllostachys > Phyllostachys edulis. The sequence goes on along the minus strand of CM070549.1, from coordinate 56,869,960 downwards.
GCCCGAAGATCGCCGGAGCACCGTCGGCCATGTCGAGCCATGACGTTCGTCGAGCCCCTCGCTTCCTCGGTGAGTTTCTCTAAAATCCGATCGCGTCATCTCGTGCCCCTCGTTTATACCTATTTTTCCCTTCTTTTAGATTCAAGTTTCATCAACCGTGCGCTGAGAATCGAGCGTTCTCTCTCCTCTTGTACGCCGTCCTTCTCCGGCCAATTACTCCGCAACCGTTGATCCCCTGCCTTCAACTCCACCACCGTTGGGTTCGCATCGCCGCGTTCTACGCCGTGCTCACCTCCCTTTTCGCAGAGCATCGCCGGAAGAGTTACGCGTCCGTGAGGCCGCCGTGGTCGCCGTTCTTCGCGTTGCTGCCGTCGCATGGAGCCGAATCTTGATGTCTGGACCGCGTCATCATCTCCGCCTCGTCGTTTCCTTTCCGTTTTGCCGCTTCGCCGCCGCCGCGTCGCCTCTGGTCGCCGGCCATCGCGTGCGCATGAATCAGCCTGTTACTGTTCATGCATGTTGTTCCAGTAAGTGAATTTTCCTGTTCGGTTGCCTGTTGATTCTCTAGTTTCTTTCTTTCTCTCCAGATGGGTGAATCAAGCAGCACCTTTCCTCTACTAGTTATTGCCATCACCTTGCACCAAGATAAGCCAGCAGCAATTCCTTGCGCCTTGAACCAGTCACAGGTGCGTGTGCTGTTGCCTGTTTTTATCTGTTAGTTGTTCTCTGGTTCGTTCCTTCCTCCTGCTGACAAACCGATGCCAATTCCATGCGCATAAACATGCTAGTGCTTCATGGCTATTGTCTTCTGTTTACTAGTTCAATGCTTTCTGTTCAGGATGCTCGCCTGATGACTTTTCCTTCCTCTCTTCCATGTGAGCCCAAGTGTATATCAGTATATATCTCTATTTCTTTTCTTCTCTGGACATTACATGTAGTTGTTTCCAACACATGCTTCCTCTGTTGTTTCTCTCTGTTGAAACCGAAGTACCTACGGTTGCTTCGTTGGTCCTTCTGCCCTCTTTCATGCAGGTCATAATTGATAAAGCACCAAATCAATGCCAGTGCCATCTCCTGCGCCAAAAACCAACCGACCGAGCACTGCTCCTTGTTCTCTGTACTGCTGCTCTGTTGATCCTCTCATTCTCCCGATAGGTCATATCGTCCATCTAAAACAACAGAGCATATCCTCTTGCACCTTTGTCCCACATGCAAGTCATTGCTTAATTCTTTCTCTTACATGTCATCCTTCCATTTAGCAACCCTAATTATTTCTCTCTCTTACATGCGGGTCCCGCACGTCAGTCAAACCTTGGTCAACCCTAGCCATGAGCTTAGTCCACCGTGGACTAGCATATCTCTGTGGACCTAGTCCATAGACCAGTGGCCCACATGTCAACCCCTAATCCTATTTTCGGAAATTAATTTAATTTCTGATGTTCAATTATCCAGTTGGCCCCACATGTCAATCAATGCCTTTGTTCCCTCTTTCACTTACCAGTGGACCCCACTTGTAAGTATCCAATTCTTTTTATTTTATTTTATCCGAAAGAATATTCTTCGAATATTCTTTTCTCTATCAATTTCATCATTTCATGTGATCTTTCAGAGCTCACATCTTTTGCATCCGAACTCCGATTGAGTCCATTCAAATTTCTAAATTCATCTCAAATCAATATCTATCTATCTGAGATTATTATTTGATTTTTGGAGTTTGTTCGCTCTCTGTTGTTTATTTATTTGGTTTATTTACTTGTTGCGAGTAGACATCGATACTGCGAGAAGTGCTGATCAAGAAGGAGCAGAAGATCAAGGAAGTAGAAGATTAAAGTCTAAATAAGATCGTCATTGCTAGCAAGGCAAGTTGTACCTTTGATCATATTGAATCCCAGTGTTCTAAAAGTATCTTGATTCAAATTATTGCATTTACTTTAAGTATTTATTTAAATGCTTTTGGGTTTAGTTAATAATCCAATTTGTTATAACCTCCTTGCCTAATTGATATGTCGTAATCTTTTGTCACCCTAGCTTGGTTATTTATTAGTTGGTAATATTGTAGCATCAACGTGGGTTGGTTAGTACGATTAGATTGCTTAGCCACGCCACGAATCATTGCTCATGTAATGTTGCAATTATCAACTTGACTAAGTGACTATGGAACTATGTGATAAAACTGTGTGTACTATGTGTCTTTGTGGCATATGTTGCACTTAAATCAACCGGTGGTAAAAGGATTTGGACCGAGGCAAGGGTGATATCTTGTGTGAAATGGCGGATATGTGGGGTGTGGATAATAATAATCTGTGTGTCTATGTGGTTTAGTTAGGATGTGGAAGTCTTGCCTTGGTCAATTAAGGACCTCACCATGTGCTCCATTGAATCGAGCCTCTGCACGACCACATGCCTGTTTTGAGACTGCCTAGCATAGTAAGATAAGGTATCCGAAATGCTTTGTTGTGATCACCGATCCAGCTTGATTGCATCTTGTGGGTAAAGTGTACAAACTCGCAGAGTGTAATTTAATCTATTGAATAGCGCGTCATGATCATGGACAATGCTGGGATTTGACACTAGGGGTAGATTTTCATAAAAGCGTGTGGGAAGGAGTCGTGTGGTTTAAATCATCCAACTATGTGAATAATCTGTTAGGTCAGTGTGTGTCTTTGTGAAATCAAACTGTTAAATTATTACCGCTTGTCTATTTGTTTTACTTGCTTTCAATCTATTATTTGTATTCAATTGCAAATGTTGCATTTTCGCAAAATAACCACGTAATGCCATTCCTTTGGAATAAGCCGCATCTATAAATTGCATTTACGTGGTATGACTTGCGAGTACGGTGTGTACTCACGCTTGCTTTGACGAATCAGCGTAGTGAAGGAATCGCCATCAACAAGGTCTACTTCAGGATCGTGGAGAACTAGGTCGCGACCCCATTGGATTGCTGTGGGCATATGGATGGGCTTCACTCGAGTTATCCCGTTTCGTTCCGCTGCAGCTTCATTGAGCTTTTTGCCTTCTAAGGCATTAACTGTAAGCTTTGACCTTGAGGTCTTTACTCTGATGTTTATTGTTATTTGCCTATTTATTGGTTATCTTTGTATATGGAATTGATATTTCACTGATGTTGTCACTGTGTGCACTAGCGTGATCCTGGACTAGTGCAGTATACACAGAGGGTCCAGAATTGTATTTTTGGGTCCCGACAATATTGTCTGCTTCCGGATAGGTACTTGGCTCAGATACTGCACATACATGAGAAAAATCCGATCTATCTGGTGCCTCGATAGAGGAACGATCACGTAAGGCATACCATGATGTAGTAAAATTATCATCAGAGTCTGTGGTACTAGCTAGAGGGTCAAGTGGAGGAGAATATGGCTGAGGATCAAAAGGTTCAATAAAAATGGAAGTTCGAGGAGTAGAAGGAACTCTCTGTCGACGACTATAGCGAAAGGGAAAAGTGAAAGTGTCAGAAACTGGTGGAGCTGGTGGAGGAGACACACTAGAAGGTGAAACTGGTGGAGAAAATGTATCTGGAGATGTGCCTATAACTTGCAAGTGGGTGTACAAAGTAAAGAACAAGTTAGATGAAAGTGGCAGTAACTCAGTGTTGAGGCTCCTACAAGTCATGTTTGTCATCTTAGGCGTGCTCTATATGGTATCATGCAGGCTCCTCGTGCTTGGTTCGTGCGTTTCAATTCTATGATTTGAGCTGATGTTTTCACTCCAGGTAAGCATGACCCTGCTTGTTTATTCACATTTCTCAGCGAGGTCGTACTTTGCTTCTATTATATGTAGATGATATGCTGATCACAGGAGATGACATGGATTATGTGGCTTTTGTCAAGAAGAAATTGAGTGAAGAGTTTATGATGTTCGATTTGGGACCATTGAGCTATTTTCTAGGATTGAAGTTCATTCTGATGGTAATGCCTGCTATCTCTCTTAGCATCACTACATTCAGGATCTGCTTGCTCGCTCTAGTATGACTGATACTCGCAATGCTATCACACCCATGGAGCTCCACCTGCAGCTTCAACCTACAGATGGTGTATGATGTGACAATGGGTGTCCCGATCTTTCGATGAGAAGGATGACTTGATTTGGGTGGAGACGACTCTCACGATTCGACTACCAATCGTACACAACCAATATGCCTAGCAATCGCTGAACCAACTCCGAGTTCGTTGTCGATCTTGCTAGAAGCACGATCGAGCTGACCACGAAGGTCAATTCCTGCATGCAATCGAAGAACAAGCAATAACAAGATAATAAGCAATCTGAAATTGCAAATAATACTAAAATAATTAATAAGGTAGGATTCCGAAGCGGTATTCAGGATTGGTCTAGTCGATACAAGCCAATACACGAAGTTGCAATGTAGCTAACTTTTAACTTAACGAAATCCAAGGAAAACTAGAGGGGTGCAGCCTCCTTAAATAGGGAGGGGGTAGCCACACATAGCATGAGATAGGGGAGGTGGTACTACTGTTCAAGTGAACAGTGCAGCTCCCTAGGTGGCCGGCCAGCATATGGGCCCAATCCGGTACCTTTACAAGGCCTAAATTGGCTCAAATAGGTAATGCAGCACCTTCTTTTGGTGATTACGATGTGCGTAGAAGTAATTTGGAGGTGAGGCTAGATCCATTGGAAAAAGGACGAGATAAGTTTTCCATCAAGTACTCATGGACCTCAAACGGACTACGTATGTGAAAGTTATGCACGTTTGAAGTCGGTGCTGTCTTCGGAGGCCGAATTGGATTCCAAAACGGGTCCAGCTCGAACTATTGCTTGTCTTAGACCAAAAGTGACGTGGTGCTGCACAAGTATACATTTTAATTATTAGGTAGGTTCATATAGTTCATATAATATAAAGGCACTCCTAAAAACGAGCTCACCTAATAATTTAAGTGAAGCGTACGAGCTCTTGTACTTAGAACAACAAGCATAGCAAATATGGTTGTATCCATAGGGGCCATGTCCTTATCATCCTCCCCTTTTTGAAAACAAAGCCGCCCTCGGCTTTTGATAAGCGGAAAAAGGGTAACAAAGAAGCCAAGGTGTATGCATGATATATGTATGTGTCATCTGTTTTAATGGTTCTTCGTTGTTGCACAATTAATATTATAAAACAGCAGCGATCATAAAAGCTTATTGTATTATTACCGTAAGAATAATCAAATATGTTAATGAGAAAAATAAAATTTCTCACATAGCAATTATTGCAACTAATTTTGCAATTGTAAGTGAAGCATGTATGCAATTCAAATCTCTGAAGTTGTAAACTTGCAGTAGTAGCACATATGGGCAAATGTACAACTTTTGGAATCAAACAAAGTTTATCCATATAATCACATTTCAATCGAGCAATAGCAAATTCATCTAGCAAGGGTGAAAAGATTTGTAAGTTCTTTCATAATTCATCGTCATTATTCAGATTGTCCATACTAGATGGTGCAATAAGAGATGAACCCATAGGCATTGGATGAACACTAAATTTTATTTTCCTCTCATATTGAACAAGATTCAGCACACAAGAATTGTTGTTCAGAACAGCAAGCTTCAGTTCATCCATATGATCACAAGTGATGCATATTCGATATACAAGAAATTGATTGTCTACACCATAATCTTCAATCAAATTAAACTTGTACCCAGGGGTGTAGACACTAAACAAAGATTTCGAACATGCGATTTCAGAAACTTTCTCCATAGCATGTGATAATTTCATAGGTAGATCCAACATAATGTAACATAAAGAATTAGCAGGAGAAATTCTAGTCAAAACTTCTTTATGTCTAATCAATTCCACATGATCATGGTATGTGATTAATCCATCACATGAATCACTCAAAATAGTGGGTAATTCAATTATTTTATCCCAAAGTGCACTCAAGTCAGCAGGTAAATCAACAAGTTTATCATATGGTGCACTCAATTCAGCAAGTAAATCAGTCAAAGTATCACAGGATTCTCGCAATTCTTAATAATATCATATTCTGTAGCTAGGAAATTAATATTTGCTTTCTCAGCACTAGTTTCCCTTTGCTCAATGATACTAGGAATGAAATCATGGGTATTGTTCTCAGGTTAAGTGTTCAAATCAGTACCTTTGGTATTACCTTGTAGGCTCGACTCAGATAATGTTTGTACTGGAGATGGTGAGTTGTCACAAGCTTTCCCTTTTTTTTTCTTGCTCCAGCTCAATTGCTAATGAGTGAGCTTCAATGGCCAATGAGAGAGCCAATGATGCAAGGCAGTGAGACAGAGTAACGCTCACAGCAGTAGGGCGACAATCATAGTAGGTGCAGCAGTAGAAGAAGCAACCGAAGATGATCTTGACACGGAGGTATGTCCCATGCGCTTATTTGTTTCTTGTACACGTGAAGGTGTAGTGGAAGTCTACGAAAGTGCACGACTAGTCTTGAATTGTCGTCTCTGTATTTCTTTTTCAACTTTGCAAGCAAGACGAAACAAGCGAGTGACAGTTTGAGGTTTATAAACAAGTTTATCCTGAATTTCACGGTTTAAACCTCCCAAAAATCTTGCCATCTTAGCATCTTCAGTTTCATCTAAACCACAACGCAACAAACCAGTTTGCAATTCTTGATAATAATCCTCTACAGAACTACTACCTTGTCTTAAGCGTTGTAATTTATTAAGCAATTCACGAGAATAATATGAAGGTACAAATCTATGTCTCATTGCTTTCTTTAAAGCATCCCATGTTCTAGGTATGTTCTCATTAGTACGACAGTACTCACTCCACCAAATAGATGCAAAATTAGTAAACTCACGGGTAACAAACCTAACTTTCAGATGATCAGGAAATTCATAGCATGCAAATAATTGTTGTATAGCTAAATCCCATATGAGATAAGCATTGGGATCATAATTCCCAGCAAAAGAAGGCACAGTGAGTTTAGTTTTACCAGACATACTATCACGATCATATACCTCCCGTGGTGGAAAAACTTGTCTCAAGCGTGCATCTTCCTCATTGACTTTCTTGCATTCCCGTTCAATGGCTCGAAGAAGATGTGGATCTATCTTGTAATCATCCCGTGAACCTGCCATAGTTTGTAGAAAACAAGGAAACAAATCACAAGTATATGTTCCTATCAACTACTAGGATCTGGAGGCTCAAAGTCGCTCACACTCAAGCTAATACCAAGTTCTTACCAAGCAAATAGGCGGTGATCGGCAACTAGTGTCGGTGTCAAACGCTCTCCGAAGATTAACAAAACGATTGCAAACAACTGGTACTTGTACAATGGTAGTAGGTGAAGCTAGGATAGGCTTCAATATGGTAGCAAGTACTAGCAATAATCAAATCAGTAAATACAAGTTAAAAAATTTCTCAAAGTACTAGACAATGTTGCTGATCCTAGCGTAGAAAGAGCTAGCTAATCAAAGCCTACTAAGAGAAGTGTATGTACACACATGCAAAGATCAATGTGACTTGATGTAAGCAAAGGAAATTCTCACACCAAATGCTAGGAGAGACACTAGCCAACTATTCAAACTTCTTCGTAGGGACACAAGGTTGTTCACATGATGTAGAGCACAAAAATCAGAATAACGTGCAATGTAAACAGCCCTTTAGTTTAAGCAGTAAACAACAGTTAGTCTCAAAAGATGAACAAGCATAGTTTTATATGGCTTATATATGCTCTTTAGAAAGGTTTCGACGAGATCTACAACTTTGCAGTTGAGGCAAATCCCAAATTCCGAAGGGAAGACCAAAAGAAATGGCAAAAACATAAACCGAAAAATTGCAATGCAAATTCGGGGCCAAATATGGCCGATTTTGGGGCCCCTGGAGGGCAACAAGTGGCTTAGGTGGAAAGTATGTGCCTTGTCGTTAGCTTTCCAACGAGCACAAGAATGTCCAAAACAGATACTGTATGCAAAAGTTATGCCCGTTTTACTGAAGGTGTCTCGAAAACGGAATCATACTCGGACTTGAAACCGTCTCTGGTTCAAATTTGAAACTGCTATATCTTTCAAACCAGTGGGCCAAACTTGCTCAATTGTTTTGTGAGATATTTGGCTATATGTAGAAGGGCTCCACCAATTTTCACTGGATTTTGGTGTAAGATTTTTTTTTCTTTTTTTTTTCTACCGCGGCTTTTGTTCTGTGCGGCGGTTTCTCCTTCTATTATTTTGCCGGCACTAGGGTTTTTCGCAAATCGCAAATAACAACAAAGTATTATCTTTTTTTGGTGCGGATTAGAGGAGTTCTAACCCACTAAGTTTCTGTTTTAGATGCAATTACTAAGAACCCTAAAAGACGATCAAGCGACGCGAAGGAAAACACGAGATGCAATCTAGACAACGACCAACTAGACAATAACTAGAACTAAAGATCATTAACTAGACACGACAATGCAACCAAAGACAGTGGCGGATCTAGAATAAAAATGACCTGAATCCCCCTTCTCATACATATCACACATGTTTAATTATTAAGCAAATTTGTGGCTTGGGTGTCCATACTATATATATATATATATATATATATATATATATATATATATATATATATATATATATATATATAAATGATTTTTTTGTCCCGGTATCCTGTGCACCCTGGTGGATCACTGTAGATCTACCCCTGACCAAAGATTCAACAAGCAAACCAAAAAGAAAAATTGCAAAGGCTCAAAGGGATTCAGACAGGGATGATAATGGCACAACAAATAATTTTTGTGGGATATTTTCTGGACTCTAGGTATGAAAAATGAATCTACTACTAGAAAACTGAAAACTCTCACCGATCAACTGTAGCTTTGATACCACCTGATGTGACAATGGGTGTCTCGATCTTTCGATGAGAAGGATAACTCGATTTGAGTGGAGACGACTCTCACGATTCGGCTACCAACCATACACGACCAATATGCCCAGCAATCGCTGAACCAACTCCGAGTTCATTATCGACCTTGCTAGAAGTACGATCGACCTGACCACGAAGGTCAATTCCTGTATGCAATCGAAGAACAAGCAAGAACAAGATAATAAACAATTTAAAATTGCAAATAAGATTGAAATACTTAATAAGGTGGGATTCCGAAGTGGTATTCAGGGTTGTTCTAGTCCACACAAGCCAATACATGAAGTTGCAATGTAGCTAACTTTTAACTTAACGAAATCTAAAAAAAACTAGAGGGGTGCAGCCTCCTTAAATAGGGAGGGGGCAGCCACACATAGCATGAGATAGGGGAGGTGGTACTACTGTTTATATGAACAGTGCATCTCCCTAGGTGGTCGGCCAGCATATGGGCCAAATCCAGTACGATTACAAGGCCCAAATTGGCCTAAATAGGTGATACAACATCTTCTTTTGGCGATTGCGATGCGCACAGAAGGAATTTAGAGGTAAGGCTAGATCCGTTGGAGAGAGAACGAGATACGCTTTCCATCAAGTACTTGTGGACCTCAAACGGACCCCGTATGTGAAAGTTATGCACGTTTGAAGTCGGTGATATCTTTGGAGGCCGAATTGGATTCCAAAACGGGTCCAGCTCGAACTCTTGCTTATCTTGAACTAAAAGTGATGTGGTGCTGCACAAATATACATTTTTATCATTAGGTAGCATCATATAATTCATATAATATAAAGACACTCCTAAAAACGAGCTCACCTGATAATTTAGGTGAAGCGTACGAGCTCTTGTACTTGGAACAGCAAGCATAGCAAATATAGTTGTATCCATAGGGGTCATGTCCTCATCAGTGTACCATTGACATATCCTTCCCGCTATCGTCAGCTCGTTGTGAGCCTTATTTATCTCACTGTCACCAAGCTAGACATTGCTCATGTTGTTCATGTGCTTAACTAGTTTGTCAGTGCTCCCACCTCAGTTCACTATGGTCATATTCTTCATGTGCGAGATACTTGAGGGGGATTGTGTCTAGACATTTGTTATATGCTAGTTCGAGTAAGATCCAGCTCCACGCTTACCATGACTCCACTTGGGCGAGTGGTGCTGCTGATCGCCGATCTATCACTGGCTACTGCATCTGTTTTGATACTTCGCTCATTGCCTGGAAGTCTAAGAAGTAGACTGCGGTGTCACGCTCTAGTGCAGAGGTTGAGTTTCAAGCGTTTACCGCTGTCACCTCAGATATCGTTTGGCTTCTATGGCTCTTGGCTGTTTTTTTGTGTTTATTGTGATAATCCTACACCTCTACTTTGTGACAATACAAGTGCCATTCAGATTGCTATCGATCCAATCAAGCATGAGTTGACAAAGCACATTGGTGTTGGTGCATCCTTCACATGGTCCCGTTGTCAGCAATCGACCATCAACCTCCAGTATGTACCCTCAGAGCTTCAAGTTGCATATTTCTGCACTAAAGCTCAGATTCGAGAACAGCACTGACTTCATCTACTCAAACTCAGTGCATCAGATCCTCCTGATCCACCTTGAGTTTGAAGGGGGGGGGGTGTTAAGAGTCTTGTACATTCTCCCTCTCTTGGCCCATGTGGCCCGTGAGACCCATGTAACCCTATATTTATATATACCCTCTCAGTAATGAATACTATGCATAATTGTGAATAACAAAATCATTTCCAAATTCTATCACTAATAACTGCCCTCACGTGGTTAATGGGTCAAGCGGAAAAACCATCATGATCCTCGACCAGTTATTCTTAGTGAAGCATGTGCTTTCCTGGTCAGTAACCGCATAAAGTTAGTCGTCATTGTCCATAGATGATCGTCTTCTTTAAACAAAACTGATCGTCTGTTAGTTTCCGACCGATTTATTGTTATTAAAGGAATAAGGTTTCCTTTATTTTGGTAGTAGACATAACCATTATATGAAGTGAAACCCACATAATATGATATGCGAGTCCAAGTTTAATGGGCCCACTTTTTAAGAGGAATTTATCTTTGACTTATACTTTGTCGAAAAATCTTGACCAGACCAATTATCCTTATCGGTGATCTAGTACCGATCTTACGTATGATTATTTGTTTCGGAGAAACTCCTAGAAAATAGAACCACGTAGAGAATGACACAGGAATTTTATACAAGTTCAGGCCTTTCCCAGGGAGAATAACAACCCTACTTCTGTGTAGTTATATTAAGTGTGCTGTTCACAATCAAAAGGAAGACTAAAGTCTAATGTCTTGTGCTCCATATTGCCTTGCCTTTGATTCCCGTCCCTCTGTCCACCGACTTCATCCTTTATATAGCGCATGGAGAGGTGGCAGTTCCTCCAAGCCAAGAGACTTTTCAACGTTCCAAATGATTAATCGTTGGTGGAGGCTGCTGTTAGAGAAATAACTCTCTCACGTTGTCAGATAATTATTATCAAAGATAAAGATATAAAATGTGCAGTTATTTATGGAGAACAACAATGTATGTTAACTGCCCTGAGCCGGTTGGAGTCAATCCGGTGGCTGCACTCGAGCCATGCATGCATGGATCGATGGATAACCTATTCACCTGCGACTGAGCATGCGCCCGAGAGACAGGGCGCCCAGCCTGGAAGGAAATCCTCTGGGACGGGGCCTCACGTGAGGCCCCGCCCCATCACCATTGGATCAAAGGGGGAGCCGGGATGGACGGTGATGGAGCGGGGCCTCACGGTGAGGCCCCGCCCCACTGTATTTTCTTCCGTGTACTAGTGTGGTACGTGGTGTTATGTGGAGCTCAGATCGTTGTAGGGTTGGCTGGGAATGGTGGTATGAGTTATGACTGAGTGGTAGAAGAGCCGTGCGTACGGACGGTCCTTTGTTTCCCCTGAACTTCACCGGTAAGATGGACGGCTCCGCGACACATGTGGGTAGCTGCTTTGTACTACTTCTGAAAGGATTTGCGTGTAACCATGAATGGTGTGTCAGCAGCTACAATTCGTCGGAGTATATTGCGCCCATTGGAGGCACGACCGCACTGGTGCTAGCTCTCGCGTGATTTTAATCAACCATGCATGCACCTACATCTCCCCTTTGAACATGCAAAAGCGTACTGTATTCAGTACTCACGGGCCAATAATTGAACGTATAGAGAGAGAGACCGAATCTTTTTTTAGTAGTAAAATACTCGACCTTATCTGATTTTCACCTTTGTTTTACATGAACACGTGTAGCACCAGTACTGCGTAACTACAGGACCAGCTGGTCTACCTCATAAAAAAAAAGTACAGATTCGCGCATATGCTAGCTTGTGCAACTTGCGAAAGTACATGCATGGCTCTGCTGCATTTGAATTTCACCACCCTGGCGTTTCATGCCTTTCCTTGCGAAGTTGAACGTACGCAGTGCATGGCAGTCGAGTAAAGCACGATCTCTTTCGAAAAAAAAGTAAAGCACGATCGATTGAGGTCAGTTCACAACTTCAGGTCATCAAGCATCGCGCCCCCACGTACGCGACACCAAAATCCGCGCAATCCTGATAAAAAAAACCAGGGAAGCTGCGCGTAGAAACGTGCGTTCTGGACACGGCAAGAAGCTAGCGCCGGCCGATGCAGAGTCTAGGCCCGTTTGGGACGGCCTCGTCGGCAGTTTTTTTCCCTTGAGAAGCTAGAAACCGTCTCAAATACCTAGCTTTCCGCCGTGGCTTTTAGAGAAGCCAAATGACCCTCATAACTAGGAGAAGCGAAGCAAAACGCCAGTAGTCGTCCCGACCAATTTCTCGTGGCTTTTGCTGATTAGAATTAGGTATTTGCCTTTAAAAGTTTAAGTTATTTACCCACACCATTCTAGATACAAAAGTCCAACCCACACCTCTCCCACCTCATTCGGTTCCCTACTCCCACCCTTTCTGTCCCGAGGAGGCAGGAGACGAGGTTCGTTTCCCCGCCACCCCGCGGTTCGCCCGCTTCCTACCGGCTCCACTCACCACCCACCGACGCTGCCCTCCTCTGCCTCCCACCACCGGCGTCGCCCTCCTCTTCCTCCCACCGGTGCCGCCCTCCTCTGCCTCCACTTCGTCTCCGACCGCCAGCGCCAACGCTGCCTCCCTCCGTCCTCCACCCTATACCGCCTCCCTCCGCCTCCTCGAAATCCCGCTAGGGTTTACTCTCCTCGAGATCGAGCTCCTCCCGTCCTCCAGATCAACCACTACAGGGAAGCGGTAGTCTTATCTTCAGCTGGCGGTGCGTTTGCATGATTGTTGTGTGCACCAAATTGAATTATGAGAAAATTATGTAAATTTGTTCAATCCTTATTCGCGTATCTTGGTGTTCGATTAACTTGACAATTATGAATGTACTGCGTTTAACGCTTAGATTTACATTTGTATGTCACGTGTCCAAAAAAATCAAATCCACTTCAATAAGTCATCATTTGTCTCAGAAATATTCTAGGCATTTTTTTAACTCAGAATAGCCTGTCAGCCAAACTAAAACTGTTTTTTTTTCATAAAAACTACGGCCCATGCCAAACCCCAAGGACCGAGACCCCCGCGCGGCTTCGTCACTGACTGTGCCGGTGCGTGTCGGTCCGGTGCTGGGTGTCGCGTCCACGGAAAAGGCAGGTGTTCCCCTTGGAGGGGCAGGCGCGGTGAATCCCTGAGCCGCGCGGGCTAGCCAGGCAGGGCAGGTATGATTCGCAGGGCTTACAGCTCTTTTCGCGTGGAAAAAGACGTGCCGGCTGGCACAACACAGCACGCGCTGCCGCGGCCCGGCGTCCGCGCGGGCGGACAGCCCATGTTGCTCCAGATTCTGCACGATCCCAGTTTAATCTAAGCCTAGACGTCTGGCTCTAGTTCTAGTGTGATTATTACGGTGGTGGCACTGTCACTCTCGTGTGGCGGTGGTGGTGCCTGCTGATTAGTGCAGGTTTGGACGTCTGCCTCCTGCACGTACGCTCATTAATCATCGCTGCGCAAGTGCTCAGGATATTATTTGGGAAGCTGTTTGTACTGTGTATAGTAAATCCCAAAAGAACACGGATCCTCACCCGTAGCAACTAGCTAAGGCAAAAACGCACAGTAGAGGTGTATTAAACTTCATCCACACCGGAGAACTGCTCACAGTAATAGTGTACAGTCCCATGCTACAGTGATAAACAGTAAATAACTGCAGCGTTCCCCTACAGCTGCAGTAAAATCAGTATTGTTCTGCTAGAGTAGTACTATAGCGGCAGAATATTAGTGTTGCTACAGCGCACCTCTGCAGTGCACCAGAAGATTTGCGTCCATCCCAAGATCATGCCTGCGCAGGATACCTTGGTCATGGGGGTAGATCCACCGGGGATAACAAAAGCGGCAGTAGGCAGTAATCGGCTTGAATTTTTTGAATTTTAAATTTAAAACATAGCCGCGTTGTGTTAAATATTTGTTATCTAGGCAATGTGTGTATCAAATAATATTTGTGCATTTGCATCAAATAAACTTATTGTTGTCTTCAGCGGTAACCGGGCAATACCGACTGATTAATGGCTACATATTCAAAATTTCAAATGGAACTATTTGTCTAGTATAAAACTAGTAACTAGGCAATAATCGATACTGACCAAGGTTCGGTATTTCCGTATTCGGTTTTGAATCCTTGGATCCACATGCAATTGTAGCTACGAGCCTACAGTTGCGGTGGACGACCATACATTTTTCTGAGCATTTCCCCCCTTCGTGCTTAGTTCGTACCAAAGCAACGCTTAAGCCCCTAGCGGCAGTAGTTGTTCTTGGTAGTGTAGTTAGGTCGCGCAAATCTCTGCCGAGAATAAAACCCCTAGCAGCTGGTGCGTAAAGTCGCAGGCCTTATTTCTTCGATGTCGCTGTATCGGACTGCTTTCTATCTTGATGAAAAGATCTTTTGCGTATTCTAAAAAAAAGCAACCTTAAAAAACTATCCCTGCTTCTCCATTGTTTCCGGTTTGGACCGTGTTTGTGTGAGTGCGAGTGCGAGTGCGTGACTCTTCATCTCACGTCCTGCTGGTGCATGCTATCGTTGCACGACAGCAGCAGATCGGTGTGAACCATGATCCCCGTTTCAGTTTTCAAACATCCCCACGCCTTTCCACGTGCTTTAGGTCGGAGGTCACACAATGGCAGGCTGCATCAAGCAACATCGATCCTACTAGAGGCCGATCAAATGGTCCGGATGGTGCTTGGATTCTGCGGGACCGGTGGAGTGTCGCTCGCGACTCATCAGACCGGTTTGCAACCTGCGGCTCAGATGGGAAGCCCCAGCGATCTATGGGCGCGCGGTTCCCGAGTTCCGCTCGCTCCGATAATACTTCGGTTGGTCTGCTCCGTTTTAATCCTTTCTCCATGGCAATGATGAACTAAAAGAGAAATAAAAGGCTAATAAGCACTGAAAAGTTTGAAAATCCCAAGCCATATTTTGTTTGCAAGAAGACTGACATTGCATAATTTTAGAGTACTGATGTATCTAAGGTCTCGTTTGGAACATGGGAATTTCCCAGATTCTTGAACTAATATTTTTCTTGAGAAATTCTTATGTTCCAAACAGACCCTGAACTATTTAGCTATCCCATCCATTGTCGAGGTGATTGGTTACTTGAATCTAAATGAGACTCAGCTAGCTCACGCACAAATAATCTTTTTGTTAAGATGATGTTTGGTTCGCTGGGAAGGATAAATACACCAGGATTATGAGAATTGACCGGAGCTAGTCCTAATGGGCTATAGCCAGTAACCGGTCTATTTCCGGTTTGCTTTTTTTTTTCTTTTTTTCTTTTTATATATCCTCCCTAAGCGATTTCATTATTAATATTAGTACGCAACCACCTCTTTTAGGTCGATATGGAACCGATCTGTCCAAGCCTATAGGGCCGGTAATTGGCCAGGTACCGACAGTTTTTTTATATCCTTGGGTGGGTTAAGCATTATTAAGGTAGAACACAAATGCTATTGAATTGAAATGAGACATATACCTTTGTTGTTTTTTACCTGGTAGTATCCTAGCTTGTATCATCCCAGCTTATCCTGCTGAAACAAACCCATTTCGCTGAAACGGGCTAAATCAATGCGAGCAACCAATCATCTAGAAGGTCATGTAGAATGGGTTTACATCAGTTGTCTATATATAGCCTCTATCACGTAGAATTTAAGTTGATGTAGATGAAAGAGAATAAAGAGAGATAAATATATTGTCTATAATCCTGTAGCCGGCTGTAGCACCAGAACCAAGAAAAACATTAAAAGATTATGTGTTATCTACAATCCTGTAGCCGACTGTATCACCACAACCCATTATATGAGTTGTCTTTAGTGATGTTTACAGATGACATAGAGAATTACTATAGACAGCAGTTATCTGTACCATTGTACATGCCCTAAGACGCCCAAGCAAAATACATGCATGTTGTCGTTTCTAAAGTCAAGCTCCCAATAAGCACTGAAGTTTAGACAGTGCCATTTAGGCTCTGTTTAGGAGCGGTAGCTTTTGACATAAGATGCTTTTTGGCTTTCTAACTAAAAAGTAACGGTAGCTGATGGCTGTAGCTTTTCTTGAGAGTTTGTTTAGCAGTCTGTCTTTTTGTTGGGCTGGCTAGCTGCTTCAGTCGTTGATGAAGTTCGAAATGTCTAAAATACCCTTCGGAGTTCTAATGACATGTTTGTGTGTTGATTTAGTGTAAATATCATTTTTAAAATTTTTGCAGAAGAATTAATTAAACGGCATAATTTCTTTACAATTTTCGCCAAATCAATTGTCACATTCATTTTTGGATCCGATACATACGCATCTTTTTTACGATGAAATCATATTACAATTCATAATACAATTTACCCTAAATTTGAAACACCCCACAAATTTGCCATTTGAAACATTTTACCAAAAAACACAGAACACTAGGAGGGATGCGGTGATCGGGATAGGAGGCGGCAAGAACCGCCACCGCTGAACGGAGGTGGCGGTACCGTTTGGACGGGAGGCAAAGAACGTTGATGGAGGAAGTGACATCGGTGCCCTCCTAGGCGAAGGCGAGAAGGCTGTCGATGATAATGGAAGCGATCGAAGGTGGAGGGGGGTGTAGAGGTGGCGTCGCATGCGATGTGGGGAAGGAGGAGACCGAGCAACGTGGCTCCGACGTGGAGACCAAGTGGATCTAGGCTTGGGGCTGTGACGTGACTTAGCGTGGAGGAGGTGCAGGAGATGACCGACGACGGCAACGACGACGCTCGGGTTAAGGTAGCAGCGGCGAGAGGTGGAGATGGAGGCAACGTCGGATGGCTGGACACGGACCTGGCGGCAGCGTCGAACGGCAGGAGGGTAAGCTGGTGATGCCAACGGGATGAGGAGGGACATGGAGGGAGGCGTCGACGGTGGTGCTCGGGTTCGGAGGGAGCCAACAGCGTCCGGACTAACAGGGAGGCGGAGGAGAGGGCGGCCGCCACCAGCGAGAGGGTGTTGATAGGGGTGGCGGCCTGGGGCATCGGGCAATGTTGGGAGGATGGAGTGGGAGTGAATGGGTACCGGGTGAGGAGGGGATCGAACAGGATTGGTCTTTTAACCAGCAGCATTTGGAGGGCAATTTTCTTGAAGTTCTAGTGGCAAATAAATATACCTCTCCCGCAATAAGCCGGAAAAGCTGGTAGGGAGGTGCTTCAGCTTTCACGTGTGCTTCGGCTATGGCTTAAACGTTAAGCTGCTGCAAAACTAGCCCATTTGATGAGGCTTCTGACTTTTCCGAAGCTAAAGCCAGCTTAAAGCTCCCCAAACACGAGATAAAGGGAAACACAAGTTCAGTATGTACAGGGCACAACACTGCCTACCTTCAAGCTCTCGGCTCCACAGGGACCGCCCGCCAGATGCCATGAATCCATGTGGATGCACAGGTCCAGTGAACAGAATCGTTCTTGACAAATCTTACAGGACGACTGAACACTCCCTGATCACCAACTGTCCGCCCATAGTGGAGCCCGTATGGACGGATCAGATTTAGATCATCTAGCATGTTCACTCAGCCCGAGACTGATGGTTATCAGGCTATCTTAACGACAATTCAAGCTTAATATTAATGGAATGCATGCGCCTGACAACAGCCTAACACATACTCCGCCCATACAAAACCTCAGGGCTCACGTTGTTCAATGATTCCAATCCCAACAGCAATATACTGCCCATTAAGCATCATGATGGTCTGCAAACACAGAATGCTTTGCAAATGGCAGCATAGCGCTATTCAAACACATGGCAGCTAGGGCGCAATTCATGGACCCTGAGCGTGACATAACATTAACATATGTCAATTGGTCATGTCTAGTCCCACCAAGATTAAAAATCCTTGATCCCAGTCCGCCACTGGATTCCAATCCGAACTGATTCTGTTATCTCAATCACTTTAGATGCTCGCAGGATATGACAAAAAAAAAGCAGGTGTCAATGGCAGAGAACATAGAGAAGGTCAACAAGACGTGTCCGCTAATGCTTCATATCAGTCGTCTGAATTCAGGATCACAGCACTGGGGGATGACTTTTGGCCAGCGAAGCATTGCCATTCAACGTGCATCGTCCGAAAACTTCATGGGAACCCAATGCTCGCCAACTGGCCCCATACGAGTTATATTCCAACGACGCAATCTGATCCCCATTGACATCTTTACAGGAGAATATTAGCCACGGTGCAAGATAAATTGGTAATGAAACGATACCAATCATGATAAGCAATAGAAATCATCACCGAGAGAGCTGACATACTGGATGTTGTAAAAGAAGGGGCCATGACAGCTAATCTCGTTCTTCTCTCTCCTAACAAACAATACTAACAGGGGGAAAATAACGTCCGGATCAGTATAAACTGAATACTAAAGGTTGACATGTCTATATTCTGTTTTCATTGACATCAACACCCTCTCTCTGTTTGTTGACATCCAAATTGAGATTCTTGTTGAGACATGTCTTAACTCCCTAATTGGAGAACTGATCAAATGATTGCCCTTGTTTAGCTTATTGGTCCAGGCCCAAGTGCAAGGCTAATCAGTACAATTATAGAAAAATTCAATCCGCCCATGATTTTGTGCAAAAGGAAAGGGTAAGAAGCACACATGTATTCTTTTGGAACACATGCAGGCCACTACATTGTAATGCTGGAATCAGTTTGTTCAATGCAACCAAATGTTCATCAATGATTTGGATAAACAGAATTCCCGTTGAATGACAAATGGACCTATATGGGTGTTCCAAGCATGCTCTGAACTGGCAATAATAACTAATCAATTTTGATGTCCCATCATGGGGAGATAAATATATCAATGGAGCTAGGGTGAAGTGGCATGTCAGCCATACGTCACACAAGGTTGAAAGTTAGTTGTGACGCTGAAGCCAATTCACAATCAAGACAAGAATGTACAGTAAATAATCACCCTAAATCTAACTATACCTTGGAATTCTTTCTAGCAGCTATTAATGGTGCACTTGCTGAAGTGTCTCTTGGTACCACAGAATAGGATAGAGTAATCTGCGCTGGACTGGGTACTGCCTCTTCTCGGAATTTGACATCAAAAGCAACAGATTGGTAAAGACAAACTTCATCTTCTTTGCAGTAGTAAACCTACAAATTAGAATACGACATACTCAACAATATAATCTAGAAAAGAATAGTCCCTTTAGTTCGGTTATCAGCTTGCCCAAAAGTACAACCCATGACACAAAAGTGCAATACCAGAATACTTTTGTTAATTAACAACAAGCATCACATTCCATGAAATCTAAGGATATCAATAATGCATAATGGTTTAGTTTCTTACGTCTTAATTCAGTGAGATACCCACATAAACTCAAGATGATTGTATGCATAGGTTGGTCTGTATTGGACTGTTTTCATAGCAAATAAAATATCATGTGGTCGTCACTGACTTGAAAAGGTCAGTGTGAAGCTTACTATGGATTATCCAACAAATTAAGCAAAATTGTTGCTTCAAGATTCAACATATCACTACCTTGCAGTTGATCCTTCCCATTGGTGATGATGAAGACGTCCTTTTGAACTTGAGTGATGCCCGCCCGTCTGAGTTTAGAAATCCATTCACTGGCTCAATCTCAATTGCATTAGCTGGTTCTGTTTCCACATCAAATTTACTGCGAGCTTCCTGAATATCAGAAAAAAGAAATAACAAGATTTAATCTAAAGCAAACAAGAAAATTTATCATCTCAAGTGGCTCATGCTGACAGTTATCTGTTTCAGGAAATGTTTTGCAAAACACAGAACTGACATTGAACCTGCAAAAGCTATATGAGAGTAATCAACATTTTTATGAGTAATCAACATTTTTTAGTACACACATAACATGTTAGATCTGATTAACTGTTATCCCTGTTCATGCCCTACTGTCCTATTCCTCGCAGGACAATAATGAATCAGGTACCTTCTAGTTGTACAGTCCACTTAGGCTGTATGCACAGATCACACAGACTTTTAACAAGATCTTTCCCATACCCCCCCTTAAAAATAGAAGTATGCACAAAAGAATATTGACATGGAGGTTGCATGAAGCATGAACCTACACATATATGTTGCACTAAGTAATAGCTACTAAAAGGACCTTAAAACATCAAGACAAAAAAAAACATGTTGTAGGCCTTAGCAAGGTGCATTTAAAGGATGCTGATAAACAATCAAGTGAAGAATATTACTAATTAAAATTTGTCCATACTATAATAACTACAATTATAACTAGCAAAGACATTCAGTAACTATAAACAACCATCATCAATGATGCAAAGCAAAATATAGCTAAAATTGTGAACCTTGGAGAAATGGTAACCATCAGGGACTGAGATTGCAAGAGACAAATATCCTTCCATCGAAGAACCACCATCAACATTAATCACATCTGTGTCCACTGATAAGCGCCGTCTTAGGCGTCTCAATGCCTTCGGTTTTGGTGATGGTGGCTGCACTCCAATCAAATCTAGTGTACGCACCTCAGCACCTCTCTCATTCAAAACTATATATCTGATTGTGCTGTTGTTTGTATCTGCTACAAGAAGCCTTCCTACAAGATATCAGAAGCACAATCAATTAATCCATACTATATAAGTTTCAGCTTGCAACACAAAGGGACACCTTCCTGTTGTTAGAAAACTTGAGACTAGGGTTTCGCTATTCACAACTATGCATCTTATTCATTAATGAGAGGGTATATATAGACCAAGGATTACATAGGCCTCATAGGCTACATAGGCTAAGAGAGAGAGAGAGAGAGAGAGAATGTACTAGACTCTTAACACCCCCCCTTCAAACTCAAGGTGGATCATGAGGATCTGATGCACTGAGTTCGAGTAGATGAAGCCGGTGTTGTTCTTGAGTCTGAGCTTTAGTGAAGAAATCTGCAACTTGAAGCTCAGAGGGTACATACTGGAGATCGATAGTCGACTGCTAATAATGAGACCGTGTGAAGCATCAATACTTATGTGTTTTGTCAACTCATACTTAACTGGATCACTAGCAATCTGAATGACACTTGTATTATCACAAAACAGAGGTGTAAGATTATCACAATGAACACCAAGATCAACCAAGAGCCATCGAAGCCAAATGATCTCTGAGGTGGTAACGGCAAGGGCTTGAAGCTCAGTATCTACACTAGAGCATGACACCGCGGTCTGCTTCTTGGACTTCCAAGCAATGAGCGAAGTACTAAGAGAGATGCAGTAGCCAGTGATAGATCGGCGATCAGCAGGATCACTTGCCCCAAGTGGAGTCAAAGTAAGTGTGGAGCTAAAGCTGACTCAAACTGACATAGAATAGACGTCTGGACGCAGTCCACCTCAAGTATCTCAACACACGAAGAATATGACCAAAATGGACTGAGGTGGGAGCACTGACAAATTGGCTGAGCACATGAACAACATGAACAATGTCTGGCTTAACGACAGTGAGATAAACAAGACTCCAAACAAGTTGACGATAGCGGGAAGGGTCTGTGAGTGGTACACCGTCTATAGATCGAAGCTACAGGTGGAGCTCCATGGGTGTAGCTGCATTGCGAGTATCAGTCATCCCAGAGCGAGAAAGCAGATCCTAAATGTAGCGATGCTGAGAGAGGTAATAGCCATCACCATCAGAATGAACCTCAATCCCCATAAAATAGCTCATGGTCCCAAATCGGACATCATAAACTCTTCACTCAATTTCTTCTTGACAAAAAGCCACATAGTCCATGTCATCTCCTGTGATCAGCATATCATCTACATATAGCAGACGCAAAGTACGACATCGCTGAGAAGTGTGAAGAAACAAAGCAGGGTCATGCTCAATTGGAGTGAAACCAATAGCTCGAATCATAGAACTAAAACGCACGAACCAAGCACGAGGGGCCTGCTTGAGACCATATAGAGCACGCCTAAGACGACAAACATAGCCGGTAGGAGCCTCAACACCTGGGGGTGGTTGCATATAAACCTCATGTAGATCACCATGAAGAAAAGCATTATTGACATCCATTTGAGATATAGTCCATGAGCGTATGGCTGCAACAACAATGAGTGCGGACTATAGTCATATGAGCAACTGGAGCAAAAATCTCACTATAATCTCGACCATAGGCCTACTGAAAACCTCTTGCAACAAGACGAGCCTTGTATCGCTCCACTGAACCATCTAACTTGGTCTTTACTTTGTACACCCACTTGCAAGTTATAGGCTTAGCTCCAGATGGTAGCGGAACAAGATCACACTCTAATGCTATAAGCTCCTTAGTCATAGCCAACTGTCACTCAGGTATACTGGTTGCCTCCTAATAGGTACTCGGCTCAGATACTACACGTGCACTAGGAAAACCCCATCTCTCTGGTGCCTGAATAGAGAAACGATCACGTAGGGCATACCATCATGTAGTAAAACGATCGCCAGAGTATGTGGTACTGGTTGGAGGTTCAAGTGGAGGAGAGGAGAACTGAGTATCAATAGGTTCAAGAGGAATGGAAGTTTGAGGATCAGAAGGAACTCTCTTTTGGCGACTATAGTGAAAGGGAAAAGTGGAAGTGTCAGAAACTGGTGGATGAAGTACTAGAAGGTGAAACTGGTGGAGAAAGTGTATCTAGAGAAGACAAGTCTGGTGAAGGAATAGGAGGTAGACACAAAAAGGTGGAATCTATAGGAGTGGGATGTGTAGAAGGATGATGAAAGAAGGGTCAACCCTCATCAAAGGTCACATCACGAGAGAAGCGAATGCGACGTGCTAAGGGATCATAGCAACGATAGCCCTTATGCTTAGAACAATAACCTAGGAAGGCACACTCAACCGACTGAGGACTCAGCTTTGTGCGCTTACGAGGTGCTAGAAGGGCATAGCAGGCAGCCAGGCACAACCAAAGACACGAAGATGATCATAGCGAGCAGGTGTTCTGTACAGGACCACCAGGACCACTTGCCCTGAAGCTTGGAAGAGGGCTAACGGTTGATGAGATAGACTGCCGTAAAGACCGCTTCCCCCAGAAGTGAGAGGGAACAAAGGAGGAAATGAGAACAGCACGAGCAGTCTCAATGATATGACAGTGCTTGCGCTCAACAACACCATTCTGTGCATAAGCACCAAGACACGAGAGCTGAGGAGGAGTATCCTCAGAAGGAAAGAACTGACGAAAGACTAATGAAAGATACTCTCCTTCAGAGTTAGAATGAAAAACAAGGATGGCAGAAGAGAATTGAGTATAAACCATCTGAGCAAAAGACAGATAGAAATCAACTGCGAACGGTGTTTCATGAAGTAGATCCAAGTGTATCGAGTGTGGTCATCAATGAAGATGATATAGTAACTGCGACCACCCTTTGAAGCAAAAGGAGGACCCCAAACATCCGAATGGACCAAATCAAAGAGACAATCAAATCGAGAAAAGCTGGAAGTGTATGAGAGTTGTACTTGCTTACTAAGTCTACAACCCTTGCATTGGAATTTTGTGTCAACAGAAATAGGACGAAGAACACCTTGGTGAATCAAGATAGAGAGGCGAGAGCCACACAAGTGCCCCAAGCGACGATGCCATTGAGGAAAAGACTTGCAAACAGAAGTAGAAGCAAAATGACAAGGAGTAGATGGACCAACAAACAGAGGATAAAGGAGTAGGAGTAGGAGCAGTACCAGAAATGGAGGATAAAGAGAGACTCAAGCGATCAAAAACATAGAGCCCTGCAAAACCCCTCTTACGATGACCTATACCGATGATAACTGTTGTTTGACGATCTTGCACAAAGCAGGAGCTATCATTAAACCCAACAAAACAGTTCATATCTGCGAGCTGCCCGACAAAGATGAGATTCATGGAGAGCG
The DNA here is from genome assembly GCA_036346405.1 of Phyllostachys edulis. Lineage (NCBI taxonomy): Eukaryota > Viridiplantae > Streptophyta > Magnoliopsida > Poales > Poaceae > Phyllostachys > Phyllostachys edulis. The sequence goes on along the minus strand of CM070549.1, from coordinate 56,845,758 downwards.
TAGGGACAAGTGAGACATCTGAAACTGTGAAGTGAGAGGTGGAAAGAGTCCCCTGATGAGTGACCGTGCATGACGTTCCATCAGCTGTCTGAATCTTGATACCTTTTGTAGCATGACGATATGATGCGAGCTGAGATGCGTAAGATGTCATATGGAAAGAAGCCCCTGAATCCAACAGCCATGGGAGTGAAGCACCCGACACAGGACATGATGGTGCAATAAAAGCGGTGGATCCACCGGAAGATGCCTGTAGCCGACACAACTGGGCCTGAAGATTGCTCATCTGAGCCTAAATCTAACCAAACTGAGATACACAAGACTCCACAACACTAACAGGGACAGAAGAAGCAATAACAACATCACCTCGAATAGATCCAGGACCAAGAATGCCATCAAGAGCCATGATTGGATCAAGTACACTAGCACCAAGCAACAACCTCAGTAGTACCAACACCACAGGCAATAGCACGAGATCATGATCCACATCACAACAAGCTAACAGAACAACATCAACAACAGAGCAATAGTACCGAGCAGCAGAGCAACAGTAGCATCAACAGCAAAGCAGGGCTAGACTAGTACCGAGCAGCAGGACGAAGCACAACCGGATGGCGAGGAGTCCAGCGATCAAGTCGCGAGGTCACCGAAGTAGCAGTCCTCGGGTCCAGGCGGAGGCGAGGATCTCTCTCTGCTCCGACGTGCGCTACGTAGATTCGAAGGAAGAGAGGTAACGTCGAGCTCGCCAGCCCGAGCAGAGGTGGGGCGAGGAGGCGGCGTCAGGCCTCTGCTCCGTTGTGCATCACAAATCCGGCGTGCGGACGATCCCGACGCGCATCCAGAGGAGAAGTGAGGAGGCGACGTCGGGCTCGCCGGCCGAGCGAAAGAGGAGGGCGAGAGACAGCGTCTGCCTTTGCTCCGTCGTCTTTGTCATGGATCTAGAGGAGAGGCGAGAGGAGGCGTCGCTGCTCGGCTGCCCGAGCAGGAGGGCAAGGCGGCGTCTGACCTCTGCCGTCGTCTGGCGCGGATCCGGTGTGCGGAGTATCCCGACGCAGATCCGGAGGAGGTGTGCTGGTGGCGACGATGACGAGCTCCAGCGATGAGCTTCGTCGCTCGGGGGAAGCTCTAGGTGGCTCGAGATCCGGATCACGAACAGCAAGCAAAGGAGGAAGGATGGCGCCAGAACAAGAAGAACTCGGGGCTCGCAAGCCCACGACGGAGGGGCAAAAACGACGGCTATGGAAATAGGGCTAAGTTTGGAGATGGCTCTGATACCATGTTAGAAAACTTGGGACTAGGATTTTGCTATACACAACTATGCATCTTATTCATTAATGAGAGGGTATATATAGACCAAGGATTACATGGCCCTCATGGGATACATGGGCTAAGAGAGGGAGAGAGAATGCACTAGACTCTTAACACCTGTATATTATGTTTGTGCTCATTGTGCTATTTACTTGGGAACAATGCAAAGCAGCTTACACACTAGTAAAGAACTAGACTTTAGTTTAGGGTTATTCATAAAGCAAGTGCAAATGGTTGATAAAAGAGAGACAATTTTAGATGACTATAGGCAAGGGGTTTGTTGAATTACAATTTTAGATGACTATAAGCAAGGGGTTTGTTGCATTACTAGCTTCATTTCTTACTGAGCATATTCAGGAAACTAATTCTAGGAAAAATCATTATGCCATGTGTTGTGGTCGTCGGTTGGGTACAGGTTCGAGGACCGAGGGTAGGGCACTCGCCTTTGAACGGTTGGTCATGCCGCTGCCAAAGCTCTGAGGCTTAGTTGAAGAGGAAGGAGAGAGTGTTGGGATTTTAATCTTGTATAAGATTAGGTTAAAGTTCGAGTCCGAGTCTTTTACGAGAACAAGTCCGAGTAGGATACTCACGTTGAGTCCGTGTCTTAGTCGATGCATGTAAGAGTATATAAGCAGGGGGAGATAGCAGTCGTAAGAAGTCGAGAGAAGGCGTCAGGGAGTCAAAAGAAGTAGTCGTGAGTTGAGGAGTTGTGAGTTGAGTAGTCGTGAGTTGAGGAGTTGTGAGTTGAGTAGTCATGAGTTGAGTTGTCGTGGGAGTTGAGAAAAGCAATACAAAAGACAAAAAAAGAGAGCAGTTGCTCCCGAAACCAATCGTGTGTTCTTGGGCATAATTTTTGGTTTCGAGTACGTATCATCGACTACTGTTCATATGAGTACTGATCATCACGAGACCTGTTCATCCGAGTGCTGTTCATCCGAGTACTGTTCATCGATCGACTACACGTACTCGAAAGGCTTCAACTGCTTGTGGTCGTAGAGGGCTTCGACTGCTTGTGGTCATGGAAGGGCTTCGACTACACCTGGTCGTAGAAAGAGTTTACGACCACACCTAGTCGTAGAAGAAGCTACGACCACACCTAGTCGTAGGAGGATCGACTACATCCTAGCCGAGGAGCTTGGACTGGCCGGAGAGTTCCGACCATCTGATCGTAGGTGGTACGACCACAGAGAGACTAAAAACTTTGTTTATTCATTGCTTGATTGATAATGGATATATGCTATCCCTTTTATAGGGACAGCCTGACTTGACGCCTAAGAAATAATCTATAAGGAGACCTATTAATCCAATCTCATCTTCCAACTATTGAAAATAACCTTCCTAATAGATAAGATCATATCCCTAATAATAACTTATAGATAAGGAATCCCAAAATAACCTACTTAACCAACTACTATTTATTCTAGAAAACCAATCAACATGCATGGAAAACAATAGTGCTACAATACCGATGGGCGCTTGCTACATCGTCTTGCGTCTTGCTCCATAACATTATACCCCGCAAGACGAGGCAGCTCATCCTCGAGCTGTGGTGGTGGCCACGGTTGAAGTCCTTGGTGGCCTCATGTTGACAAGAGTATCCGGTACCGGCGTCGGTTCGCTTGAGAGCAAATCAGCGACACTCCGACGTATAGCTCCCAAGGAAGAAACATATTAGCATGTTGTGGCGTTGAGGAAGACATCAGCAGCATGGGCAACCGACATGGCGTAGCAGTTACACCCTTGCTGCCCTAGAACGTGACGATAGCGGCGTTGGCCCCTCAGTTGATGTGCTCTGCATTGACTATGGCACAACAACGGCCGGTCGTGCGGAAAAGATCGCCGCTGGACAACGGCATCCTTCCTCCAGCGGCGCCGCACCGGGGGTGCAACCAAGGGTAGCGATGCCCACTGGGGTGGCGTTGGTGGCGCCGTTGAGGAAGGTAATGGTAGCACGGCTATTGCAATGGCACGCGACGCCTCCTCATGCTCCTTCAACTTGACCATCAATGCCCACGTTTTTTGGAGGATGGCCATCATGTTGTCAATTGATACTATCATCTTTTCGTTGCTAGCCTTCAACATGGCGAAAGGAGATGGTTCGGCACCGAAAGCCATAGTGGGTGGCTCTGATACTAAATGTTGTGGTAACTGTTGGGGTACGGGTCTGAAGACCGAGGGTAAGGCACTCGCCCTTGAACGGTTGGTCATGCCACCGCCAAGGCTCTGAGGCTTAATTGAAGAGGAAGGGGAGAGTCTAAAAACTTTGTTTATTCATTACTTAATTGATAATGGATACATGCTATCTCTTTTATAGAGACAACCCAACTTGACACCTAAGAAATAATATATAAGGAAACCTATCAATTCAATCTCATCTTTTCAACTATTAAAAATAATTTTTCTTAATAGATAAGATCCTATCCCTAATAATAACTTGATAGATAAAGAATCCCAAAATAACTTAACTAATCAGCTATTATTTATTCTAGGAAACCAATCAGCATGCACGCAAAACAAAGGTGCTAAAGTACCAACGGACACTGCTCGCGCGACACTACATCACATGGTACTGTTCACGTGTCTCTACAGTACCTCGGTGCTGTTCACACGTCTGCTACAGCGCCTCGCGCCTTGTTCCATAACACCATGATTTTAGTTTTGACTTATGTGACAGTTCTAGTAATAACAACTCATGACTCAGATAATCTCAAGACAAACATGGGAAATGAAAAAAATAATTACCGTCTCCCACTTCAACAAGTCCTGCTGGCTCAGATAGCTGCGTCAGCAAATTCAAAACAATCATGTCATAAAGCTCTTCCTAGAGAAAAATATTTCTTTTTCACAAATAGTAAAAAAAGGATCATACATCCATACTCCATCAAACTGTGGTAAAACTAATATAGAATGCTGATTATTTATTACTGTAGAATCGCATTTTAAAATGATAAGCATGATATAGTTATCAGCTAAAATGCAGACAACATATTTTTTTCTTTTAGGGAACACACAAAAGGCTTGCGTGCCATGTATTAAGATAGGAATAAAACAAAGTTAGATAGAAGGCCAAGGGGAAGACCCCAAGGTTCAAGGCAGGAAAAATAAGAGAGAATGATGAACATAGGCAGACAACAGAAATTAGTCGAGTTATAGCTCACTTGGGCTGACAAGGCTGGACCATCCTTGTATCCTGCACGTCCAGTACCAGCAATTGTCGTAACTTTTCTTGTGACAGGATCTAATCTTTTTATCTGCAATTTCAGATCAAAACATGAAAAATAATAGGATAACTTGCAGCAAAAACAACCACGGTTGAAAGAAATAGGCAAAAACATAGAGTAAATAGAACGCATGAGAACACAATTTATAGCAGCAAACTACGCTGGTTGCTTATGAATTGCATAATTGGAACTAAATGAGCCTTATGTACTGTTGGTATTTGAAAAAACAATTCAATCTACCTGCAAGATTAGCCCATTACTTAATTTGATGTCTTTTTTTCAGTTATGTTCACTTGTGAGGTGTGCATTGTCAGTAAGACAGTAACTAAAGCCGTACACAAGGTATAATTTTGTAACTAAAGCCCATTACTTGGTAAAGAAGATTCCTCACTGCTCATGAATGTGCGAAGCATTCAAGCACCTTACTAAAAGAGTCAAAAGGCCATTCTGGATTCATTTCTCAAAGGGCAGCCAAGACCAGTTTACAGCTGGTTCCTTGTGTGGTAGTGGTTTTACTCTTAACCCTCATATTCAGCTTGACAGAAATTGTCAGTTTTTTTTTGAACGAAACAGGTATATATAAGTATATACAAAAGAAAAAAAAGGTTTACGTACAAGGAGAAGAAAATAAAAAAATGTTACAACCCCCAAGGGGGCAAGGCAATCAAGCTAAAGAGTCTAGCCAATCAAACATTACATGTCTATGTTGCTCTCTAACTAGATGCACATGCAGATGCAGGGTTAAACTCATTTTAAAAAGAATCTTCAAATTTGAAATGCTTGGAAATTGCCGGTTATCACTGGAGTCATGTGCGAAATATCAAGTTATATACTTGTATATACTTGTAGAAATCAGGGGAATAATTATGTGTCCCTTGGGAGTTGAGAGTCAGACCCTCACACCCTTTATTTATAGTACCAAATATTACGGTTCGACTCTAACACGATTTGGACTCTTATCTAAACTCTAATATCTCCAACGCTTCCCCTCAACATGGGCATGAGATAACAATCGTATCCATCTTGTTACATATTGCAATACCATTACTAGAATCTACCAAAACCTACCATCCATTGACTCCACAACCAATACCATCACAAAAATCAAAAGTTACTCACTACCAATACTACCAAGGACGTCATGAAATCCATCTCCACCAGCTGCCTCGACCTCAACCTCCTTCTCCTCTACCCTCATGCCCCCAACCACCCCCAGCCTTCACCACCTCTACCCACACGCCCCCAGTATTGGCCTCCACCACCTCTACCTTTGCCATAGCCTATTATGCCTGTCTACAATCTCAATCCTCTTCCGGACCTCTCCAACAACATTATTTCTGACACACATACCAACACCATTGCACAACACCAATACCATCACCATAACCTCCACTGGAGCTACCACCAGCTCCTGCTTCGTCATCACCACCATCCAACACTTACCACCACAAACATATCCCCTACCAATACCAACACCAACTCCAACGTGCACCTTCGCTACCAACTCCAACATCAACACCACCTTCGAGACTGCCACCAATTCTGCATCCCTCCCAGTACCAACACCAACTCCAACGTCAACGCCACCTTCGAGACCGCCACCAATTCCGCATTTCCTCCCAGTACCAACACCAACTCCAACGAGCACCTTTGCTACCAACTCCAACGTCAACACCACCTTCGAGACAGCCACCAATGCCACCATCAGCACAGCCACCAAAGCCACCGCCTAAACGGTCTTCTCCTCCTGTCTTCCATGCCTCTCTACTTGCATTAAAACTCCATCATAATCGTATTATCTATCACAACCTCCGTTAACATCTCCACCACATCCATAACACACACCACGCCTTGCAAAAATCTACGCCACACCAGATCACCAGACCACACCAGCCACACCACAACAGATCGCAAACTCTTCTTCCACCTCTCCCACAATAATTCAGCCACACCGGATCGCAAAATCTTCTTGCACCTCTCCCTTCTACTGTAGCACAACACAACACCAAACGACAAACAATTCCCCTCTCCCCTTTCCCCAACACAGCACACACAGCCTCTCGATCTACACATCCTAATCACCAAACGATGATGTGCGTCTTTCCCGCGATCACGGCAACACCCCAATCATCAACAACAGCAACACAACCACTTCGTCCAGCATCCTCTTCCTTCCTTCTCTATCCTTTTTTCTTTTCCCTTTTCTTCTTTCCATTGCCCTCTTCTCTCTCCAGAGTTCGAGCGCAAGCCGGTCTCTTTTCTTCTTCTTTCTCTCCTGAGCCCCCAAGCGCCGAATCCCCTTCCTCTCCCCCAAGCACAGCCAGCCCGAGTGCCTTCTTGCCTTCCTCTCCCCTTCTTTCTCCCTCGAGCACTTCCTCTCCCCCGAGCACAACGTCGGATCCTCATTCCTCCCTCCTGAGCGCTGCCTCTCCTCACTGTCCTCCTGGCCAGCAACGCCACCCATCGAGATTCTCGGCTCCTTCCTCGCCGCCACTTGCCACCTCCTCGCTCCCCATTTTGCTTGCAAGGAAGGCTTAGCTCAGCGTGGGTCAGAAGGGCCCATGCCACCCGAACGGCGACGGAGGCGGCATGACCAAGGGCGGCGGCCGCTCAAGACGCCTTCATAAGCGCGAAGATGGTGCCCTGCACTGACAAGAAGATGGTGCTCAAGCCGAGGGGTGGTGGACAGGTGGCGACGGCGGATTGGATCTGAGGTGATTGAGGTGACGTTAGGGATTAGGGTTAGGATATGATACCATGTAGAAATTAGGGGAATAATTGTGTATGTCCCTTGGGACCTCCGCACCCTTTATTTATAGTGTTAAATATTACAATCCGACTCTAACACGACTTGGACTTTTATCTATTAGACTCTTATCTAAACTCTAATATCTCCAACAATACTTAAACTTTCTAATAACATTATAAAACGTGTTTTCAGTGAAAGTACAACATAAAAATTGGCTGGAATTTCTTTGAATCATCCAAACCTCAGCTACGATTAGGCTAATCCTATTCCTTGCAGAAATTCGCATACCAGATGATACATGTCAGCAGATGGTTGGTTACCTTGTGATTGTAAGAATCTGCAACATATATTTGATTATCGCTAGCATAGACAACACCCAAGGGATGCTGGAGTAGCACATCTGAGCCAGTCCCATCATGATCTCCAAACTGAAGAGGGAACATAATTAACTTCTTATTTAGATAAATTTCTAACAGAACAAAAGAAATTTGACCTAAAATGCTCAGCCAGGTTAGTGTTGCAAAAATAAGCAGAATATCTTTTGGTACCAAGAGTCAGAAATACCCTAAACAAATTATCCGGAAACATTGGATCTCCTCCAGCTAGCAATCTTGAGCCCCCTGACTTCAAATTAACAGCTCGAATGGAACTGCTTTCGCTATCGGCAACAAATAACTCCTGCAATTCTGTGTGGATAATTCCTGTGAATCTATGCTCGGTAGCATCAGAACACAAAGAAGCAAAAAGTAATCAACCAGAAATACCAGGAGCTAATGAAATCCCGGATGGCTGCGCAAACGATGTGTTGGTAGAGCTGCAACATGAAACAACTTATCAGAAAATGTAGTGAGAACATCAAAGGACTAATAACATGTGAGCACAAAGATCTGCAGGAACCAAATGGCCACTTTTAAACAATAACGTGACTAGGCTTAAGCTGGTAGTATATTAAGTAAATTAGTAACATATAATGGAACCCCTATTGCCACCCAATGTGCGCCTGAACCCAAGGTAGCACAACAAAGGGTAAAGGAAGGTTTCAAACTAGTGAATATTGAATAGTGATACCAAGCACAAATATACCTGAAAAGGTTATTCTATTTCAAGTTTCATCGCAATTATAATGAAACAGAAACCATTAAACATGCTTTACAACTTCCTGTTCGTCAACAAATACACAATGGATTCCCGAGGAGATAAAATAGAAAAAGAAGCTGCCATACTCTCATTCATCTAACAGTCATGGAGTTTGTAAGTCATCATATAATTTCTCAGTGAAACATTATAGACATTATTAGCAAGCAATCAGATACCAACTGTCATTGTTAAGCAACTACAAGTTACATGCTCTGGCACCGTATGACCATACAGAGGGCAGCTTAAAAACTACTTTCCTGGCAGAAATTGTCACAAACGTGATTACCTTGAGCCATTCAAATTTCTCTCGTAGCCATCACCACTGAGAACTTTTGTTACACCATCAAGTGTGTTGTGTTTCCAGATCTGATGTTGTCCAGCCATTGCCATATACACAGTCTCCTCGGAGGGATCATAGCAGACATCCCATGGTGAATTTAGAACCTAAAACAAACACTCTCAAGTCAAGCTAACTGTGTTCTATCAACATCAAAGTTTAATATGGTACTTTCTGTTAAGAGTCTTGTACATATTAGTAGTCTCTCTTTCTTGGCCTATGTGGCCCATGTAGCCTATGAGGCCCAATTAGTCCTGTCTATATATCTCTCTCAATAATGAATAAGATGCATACTTGTGAATAGCAAAAGTATCTTTCTCCTCTGCAAAATCTCACATGGTATTAGAGCCTAGGGTTAGGAACTAGACCCGGTCCGGCCGCTACCATCCTCGTCGTCGCCAGCGAGCCGCCATTGGCGTGCTACCTCTTTTCCTCTCCCTCTCCCTCTCCCATGGTTAACTCGCCTCCGTCGCCGTCGGCCTCGGTTCGTGCCGGATCGAGCTCCTGCTCTAATGTGGCCCTCCTGCCGCTTCGCGTCAACGCTACGAGGGAAGAAGAGGGCCGAGAGGGAGGAAGCCGAGCACCGCCGTTGGAGGAGGCACGGTCGCCGAGGCCCAATCGATCGCGCCCGGGTACTTCAACTCAACGCGACGCCGATGCCGGAGCACCGCCATCGGAAGGAGAGGCACGGTCGCCGCCAATCATGCAGTCCCGCCTCGGCTCTGCTTGTCGTCCCTGCCTAGCCCGGGTGTGCTTTGCTTTGTCCGACTGCTTCTCTGCTTCTACCCTGCTGCTCTGCATCGGGTGTGCTCTGCTCCGACCTCGGGCCGGGCTGCCGCCCGCCTCCATATGATGCTTTAGGTCTTTGCTCGCCGTCTCGCTGCTCTCGCTGCATGAACCGTAGCCTCCTCTCGCTACATTGCACTATCGCCAGATCATGGCGTTCGAAGGTGATACTGCTATTGCTTCTTCTGTCATTGTCATTTGTCAATACTTTGGAGTCTTGTGCAACTCAATTTGGCCAGATATAGGCTTAGGGAGCAACCTTCAGGCCTAGTTGTGTCAGCTACATGCTGTTAAGAGTATTGTATATTCTATTTCTCTCTCTCTCTCTCTTGGCCCATGTGGCCCTTGTAGCCCATGAGGCCCATGTATCTTTGTCTATATATATCCCCTTCATTAATGAATAAGATGCAGAGTTGTAAATAGCAAAACCCTAGACTCATTTTATCTAACATGGTATCAGAGCTATCTCATTGCATACTCATTTTTCGTGAGTCATGCATAGTCGCTGCGTTTCCTCCTCGCAATCTCTTCACCAGAGGTTGCTTGTAGTCTTCGCTGCTCACTTTGGAGGTCGCGCCATCTCCATCGTGTGGATCCGTGCACTGAGGTAGCTACTGTCTCCATCCTGCGCTGGAGGTCGCATCCCGCCGCCCTCACCTTGCGCTGGAGGTCTCGCGTCGTCTTCATCGCCGCGCCGAGGTCGGATCTGCGCCGCTCTCCATCGCCGCGCTGGAGGTCTCCGCCGCCGTCTCCATCGCCCGCGCTGGAGGTCTCCGCGCCGCCGTCTCCATCGCCCGCGACTGGAGATCCGCGACCAACCTCCATCACCTGGATCCGCGCCGCCTTGGCCTGGATTCACGTCGCGTCGCATCCCTGCCGCCCCGCACCGCCTTGGCCTGGATTCGCGTCACGTCGCATCCCTGCCGTCGCTGTTTCGACGACGGAACTCCTCTGCGACAGCGCCGCCTCGAGCTGTCGTGCAACCTTTGCCTCGGTAACCTTTGCTTTTACTGGAGACCTCAGTAACCTACTGCACCTTCTGCTTGTATACTGCTGCTTGGAGATATTGCTAGTCTTGCTCCTGTTGATGATCTTGTGATGCTAGCTTGATATTGCTATTGCTTAGTGCTTGGTGCTGTTGCTCTGCTATTAGCTATTGTTGATAGTGATCCGTCAAGATGGCTAAGTCCGACTCGATGTTTGGGGGCAGTTCATCTCTAGTGTTTACAGACATCAAGCTCGATGGGTTGAATTACCGAGCATGGGCTTCCTCAGTCAAGACTACTCTTAGGGGTTATGGTTTGGCCTCTCATTTGACAGATGATCCTCCTGATCCAAAGACCGTTGATGTTGAGGTATTAAAGGCTTGGCAGAAAGAAGATGATCGTGTCATGACCCAGCATTGTCTTTGAGTGTTGATGTTTCTCTACGGATGAGTCTTGAGTATCATACTTGACCAAGCAAATGTAGACATACTTTGAGAAGAGATATGTTGATCGATGGTGCTCTTCGCTTCACATTGCTCAAGAACATTCATAGTCTTCAAAGGCTGACTGATCACCAAATGGAGGAGTATTACGATGCTTTCACTCATATCACCGGTCCTCTAGAGTCTATGACAAGAAAGGTTGTTACTGTCGATCTTGTCTTTGCTAAAGATGAGTATGCTCACAGACGCTCATGTATCGATTTGTGATGGGGCTTCGATCGGAGTTTGAGCCTATTAGTACTCGATTGCTCAACTATCCCACTCCACCGACTTTGATTGCGGCACTCTCTAGTTTGATTGCAGAGAGACGGCGTCTTCATTCCCTTATACTGTCTCGGGATCCTCACCACATGCCGTTACGAGTCTTTCACGGTGATGCGGATCTACCGAGGCGACACCCACAGGAGTGTTGGTTTGTTCCCATTGCAAGAGGATCGGTCATCATGTTGACAAATGTTTCAAGTTACATCCGGATCGACTTATTGCCTATCGTGCTGAGATGACCATTTGACCGTCGTCGTGGAGCATCTCTCGGGCCTTCGAGCACTTCATTGGAAGCGATCACTGGCGACACATCCACATCTGCTGTGACTTCTGGATCAGTGTCTGCTATGACATCAGTTGCACCTTCTGCTTCTAGCGCTGCTCATCCTTGGGTTCGGATTGAGTGCTTGGTTCATGTCACATCTGACTCTCAGCTTGTTGCTCGTAGGCCCGTGACTAATGCTACCTATGTTCACACTGCTGATGGTACACCTTGCTCTATTACTCATCAGGGCATTCTCTCTACATCTTGCTTCTCTGTTCCTGATGTGTCTTTTGTTCCTCAGCTATCTATGAATCTTCTTTCTGTTGGTCAACTAACTGATATGAACTGTTTCATTGGATTTGATGATTCTTCTTGTTTCATTCAGGATCGTCAGAGCAGAAGAGTAATTGGTTTTGGCCATCGCCGTAGAGGCTCTCCCAGTCTCTATGTCTTGGACACCTTACATCTTCCTTCCACCAGTACGTCGAAGGCCTTGGTGTCTTCTGCTATGTCTTCATCTCAGTCTCCAGTTGGGTCTTCCTTCAGCAAGTGGCATCATCGACTTGGTCATCTTTGTGGAGCTCGCCTCACCACTTTAGTTCACCAGGTTCCTTAGGTCATGTCCTTTGTTGAGTCTAGTTTTCATTGTCTTGGTTGTAAGTTGGGAAAACAACTACAACTTCCATATCGATAGTACCTCTCGGTCTTGATCCTTTTGATTTGGTGCATTAGGATGTATGGGGTCCATCTCCTTTTGTTTGAAGGGTGGTCATAGTTATTATGTCATATTTGTTGATGATCACTCTCGATATACTTGGATCTATTTTATGAAACATCGCTCTCGGTTGATTTCCATTTATCGATCTTTTGCTAAGATGGTTCATACACGCTTTCTTTCTTCCATTCGTGTTTTCCGTTCGACTGCGGAGGAGAGTATCTTTCCTCGGCCTTTCGTCGATTTCTTTCTTACGAGGTACTCTTCCTCGGCTCTCGTGTCCCGGTGCTCATGCTCGAGAATGGTGTTCTTGGCGCAAGCAAATCACATCATCGAGGCGCTTTCGACTCTTCTCATTTCCTCCTTTGTCCCTCTCACTTCTAGGGAAGCGGTCTCTGACGATCTATCTTATTAACCGTCACCTCTTCTAAGCTTCAGGCAAGTGTCTGGTGAGGTCTGTCTGAGCACACCTCACTATGCTCATCTTCGCGTTTTTGGTTGTGTTTGTTATGTCCTTCTAGCACCTCGTGAGCGCACAAAGCTGAGCCCTCAGTCAGTTGAGTGTGTTTTTCTGGGTTATAGTCCTGAGCATAAGGGTTATCGTTGCTATGATCCCTCAGCACGTCGCATTCGCATCTCTCGTGATGTGACTTTTGATGAGGGACGTCCTTTCTTTCATCATCCTTCTCCACATCCCACTTCTTCTTCCACAGATTCCACTTCCTTTTTGTGTCTACCTCCCATTCATTCTCCGGATACACCTTCTCCAGATACACCTTCTCCACCGATTTCACCTTCTCGTGTACCTTCTCCACCACTCCACCAGATTTCTAACACTTCCACTCTTCCCTTCCACTATAGTCACGACAGAGAGTTCCGCCGATCCTCGGTCCTCCTCTCCTCCACTTGATTCTCTGTCCTCCTCTCCTCCGCTTGATCCTCCGGCCAGTACCATCGACTCTGACGATCGTTCTACTACATCACGATATGCCCTACGTGATCGTTCTTCTATTCAGGCACCAGAGAGATGGGGTTTCTCTCGTGCAAGTGCAGTGGCTGAGCTTCGAGCACTTGCCGCTACAACATCAGAGATCATTTGGCTTCGATGGCTCTTGACTGATCTTGGTGTCCCTTGCGACGATCCTACCCCTCTTTTGTGACAATACAAGTGCTATTCAAATTGCCAATGATCCAGTCAAGCATGAGCTGACAAAACACATTGGTGTTGATGCATCCTTCACGCGATCTCATTGTCAGCAGTTGACCATCACCCTCAAGTATATTCTCTCAGAGCTCCAAGTTGCAGATTTCTTCACTAAAGCTCAAACTAGAGAACATCATCGACTTCATCTACTCAAACTCAGTGCATCAGATCCTCCTGATCCACCTTGAGTTTGAAGGGGGGTGTTAAGAGTATTGTATATTCTATTTCTCTCTCTCTCTCTCTTGGCCCATGTGGCCCTTGTAGCCCATGAGGCCCATGTATCTTTGTCTATATATATCCCCTTCATTAATGAATAAGATGCAGAGATGTAAATAGCAAAACCCTAGACTCATTTTATCTAACACATGCATCTTCCGGTGGATCCACCAGTTTTATTGCACCATCATGTCCTATGTCGGGTACTTCACTCCCATGGTTGTTGGATTCAAGACCTTTCCATATGACATCTAATGCATCTCAACTCACATCATGACGTCTTGCTGCAAAAGGTATCAAGATTCAGACAGCTGATGAAATGCCATGCACAGTCACTCATCAGAGGAATCTTTCCGCCTCTCAATTCACAGTTTCAGATGTCTCACTTGTTCCTACGCTCTCTAGGAATCTCATATCTATCGGACAGCTTGCCGATATGAATTGTTTTGTTAGGTTTGATGATAGCTCCTGCTTTGTGCAAGATCATCAAACAAGAGTTGTCAACGGTACAGGTCATCGTAAGAGGGGTTCTGTAGGTCTCTATGTTCTTAATCGTCTGAGTCTCCCTTTATCCTCTATTTCTGGCATTGTTCCTGTTCCTGTTCCTATTCCTGTATCATGTGTTGTTGGTGCATCTACTCTGTTATTTTGCATCTACTTCTGTTTGCAAGTCTTTTCCTCAATGGCATCATCGCTTGGGACACTTGTTTGGCTAACGCCTCTCCATCTTGATTCATTAAAGTGTTCTTGATCTTGTTTCTGTTGACTCCAAGTGAGCATGACCCTGCGTTATTTATTCACACTACTCAGTGGGTCGTACTTTGCTTCTGCTATGTGTAGATGTATGCTGATCATAGGAGATGATATGGACTATGTGGCTTTTGTCAAAAAGAAAAATTGAGTGAACACTTTATGATGTCAGATTTGGGACCAATGAGCTATTTTCTGGGGATTAAGGTTCATTCTGATAGCGATAGCTACTACCTTTCTCAGCATCGCTACGTTCAGGATCTGCTTACTCGCTCTGATATGACTAATACTCGCAATGCCGCCACACCCATGGAGCTCCACCAACAGCTTCGTCCTACAGACGGTGTACCACTTACAAATCCTATCTGCTATCATCAGCTCGTTGGGAGCCTTGTTTATCTCACTATCACTAGGCCAGACGTTTCTTATGTTGTTCATGTGCTCAGCCAGTTTGTTAGTACTCCCACCTTAGTCCACTATGGTCATATTCTTCATGTACTGAGATACTTGAGGGGACCGCGTCCAGACGTCTATTATATGCCAGTTCGAGTCAGCTCCAGCTCCACGCTTACTCTGACTGAAACTCAGGTGAGTGATCCTGTTGATCGCCGATCTATCACTGGCTACTACATCTCTATTGGTACTTCGCTCATTGCCTGGAAGTAGAAGCAGACTGCAGTGTCACGCTCTAGTGCAAAGGCTGAGCTTCGAGCCCTTGCCGCTACCACCTCAGATTGTTTGGTTTCGATGGCTTTCGGCTAATCTTGGTGTTCTTTGTGATAACCCTACCTCTTTGTTTTGTGACAATACAAGCGACATTCAGATTGTTAGTGATCCAGTCAAGCATGAGTTGACAAAGCACATTGGTGTTGATGCATCATTCACACAGTCTCATTGTCAGCAGTCGACCATCGACCTCCAGTATGTACTCTCTGAGCTTCAAGTTGCAGATTTCTTCACTAGACTCAAACTCGATAACAACATCGGCTTCATCTACTCAAACTCAGTATATCAGATCCTCCTAGTCCACCTTGAGTTTGAGGGGGGGGGGGGTGTTAAGTGTCTTGTACATATTAGTAGTCTCTCTATCTTAGCCCAAGTGGCTTATGTAGCCCATGAGACCCAACTAATTCTGTCTATATATCTCTCAATAATGAATAAGATGCATAGTTATGAATAGCAAAAATATCTTTCTCCTACTCTCCAAAATCTCACACTTCCATTAATAGTGGCAAGCTAATCCAGAAAATGCCCTACAGATGAAACAATACTAATTATATGGACATGCATTGTTTGAAATTGTGGAGTTACCATATCGATAATTTAAGCATCATGTCATCAAACTTACATTAACCCATGATTTAACACTTTGTTATACTAAACATCCTGAAATGATCTGGTCCCGTATGCATGTGCATGCTAACACTTTAAATCACTAGAATGTTGATGGCTCCTAAAATGTTCTCATGATCATAAAACCGAATCACTCAGTTGTGCACATTGCCACTGACCAAAATTCATCAATCCATATTCCCAGGTGCAGGTATGAGGTATCTCAAAACTAAAAGGTACTTGTAAAATGGTAAACACTATTTCAACTAATGCTCTAACTCCATGTATACTTTGTACATTACAATGTTCTCATTAATAGGTTGCATGTAAATAAGCCTTCCATTTTCGATTTCATGATTCCACAAAAGCAAATGATAAATTAAAAAATGTGGAAGCATGCCTGATTAGTTCCTCGGCCTCCTCCTTTGTAATCGGAGCCTTTGGTTCCATTTCCAGCTAGTGTTCTGACAGTCTCATCCACAAAATTAATCTCTCTGGATAAGGAGAAAAAGGCATTCAGATCAAGAAAAACAATGATTGGTTGAATATGACAATGATCGACTTTACATATCACTACAAAAGAATGACTAGTAGAACTAGTTAATCTTCCCCAGCAAAGAAGCACCATATCTTAGTAGATGCTGCAGGAAGCCCTGGAGTTAAAAAAACACAATCCCCTTTATTTGAAGAACTATCCATTTCTTCCATTTGTTCAAACGAAAAGATACATAGAAGATCAGTGATACAACAGCAAATAGCATTGTCTATTAATTTTGTGCATTAAAATACCAATGTGGGACTAACCCACCACTACAATTGCACTTGGGCCACATGGACCACCTCCAATTGGGCCGGCTGTAGCCCAGGGAAGGACAGCAGGAGCAACACTAACAGCGGTGCACCACTGGCACTGGAGGGGAAGGGAGCCGGCTCGATGATGGAAGACGTTGGCAGGGAAGGGGACCAGTGTGGGTGGTCCGGTGGTGTCAGCAGGTACATGCCGCCAGCAACCAAGGCGGAGGGCAATGGGAGGGGTTGGTCTCGAAAGGTGCGGAGCAGGGAGAAGGGGAAAAGCGCAGCTATAGAGGTCAGCCCTGCTCACCCCCTTTTATTTCACAATATGTAGAAATTGTGTAAAAAAACGCATCACAAATTGTCTTTTAAATTTCTAATATGAGTAAAAATAATATAAAAGAATATGGGCACTCAATGCAAATTTTTGTGGAATTTTGCTTACATCTCAGAAGTCAGAACACCGAACTTTGCTAACCAATGAGAACATACGCATTGTTTTGCATATGGACATAGAATGCCTAATAGTAATACACCAGAAACTAGCAAATGCTAAATCTAATCTGCTACCCTACTTGATAGAACTTCATATTACATGTAGGATTTCGGGGAATAATTATGTGTCCTTTGGGATCCACACCCCCTTTATTTATAGTGCCAAATAATACAGTCCGACTCGCACATGACTTGAGTCCAACTCGCACATGACTTGAACTCTTACCTAAACTCTAATATCTTCAACACTTCCCCTCAAAATGGGCATAAGATAACAATCATATCAATCTTATGATATATTGTAATACCATTACTAGAATTTACCAAACCTATCATCGACTCTATAGCTAGTGACATCACAAAGACCAAAAGTTGCTCGCCACCAATACTACTAAGATATCACCAAATCCATCTCCACCATCTACCAGCTGCTCCAACCTCAACCTCTTCTTTTACCCTCATGCCCCCAACCACCCCCGGCCTCCACCACCCTACCAACACACCTCTAGTCTCGGCCTCCACCACCTCTACCTCTGTCACAGACCATTACGCCTGCCTCCAGTTCCAATCCTCTTCCGGAACTCTCCAGCAACACTATCTCCGGCACCTATACCAACACCACCGCATGATATCAATACTATCACTATTCACTGCCGCGAGACATAGCCTCCATTGGAGCTATCACCAGCTCATGCTTCGTCATCACCATCGTCAAACTCATCGCCGCCATCAAACTCACCACCATTAGCACAACCATCACCTGAACAGTCTTCTCCCCTATCTTCCATGCCTTCCGTCGTAACCTCCGATACTGTCACCACCTAAGCTTCCTCCACCACTAGGCAAAACAACAGCTAGAACTCTCAGCAAACACAACTCCACCACCAACACGACAGCTAGAACTCTCTGCAAACACACCATCCTCTCTCCCCTTTCCCTAACACAACACACGCAGCCACCATTGTTATTAAGTCACTCGATTAGTCGCGACTAATCGACGATTAATCGACAAGTCGGTAGATAGCTTCCGACTAGAGCCATCGACTCGACTAGGAAGGCTAGTCGCCCGACTTGCCAACTAATCAGCGGTTAGTCACGACTAGACGAGCATGGCTAGCCATCCGACTTGCTGGAAGGATGGGGAGGAGGAAGGGGGAGGGGGAGGATGAGGAAGGAGGGGAAGGGGGAGAGGGGAGGGGGAGGGGGAGGCAGAGGAGGAGGAAGCAGCGGCTGTGGTGTTGACAACTCTGTATCTCTGCCCTAAGTTCGTAGGCAGCTGATGGACTTGGCTACTGGACTGGGCCTTGCTAGGCCAACTAACCCAGATGGTGCTCTCAATGGGAGGGGCAGAGGTGGCGTGCGTCAAGCAGGGGGCAGAGGCGGCATGGAGCAATCCCTCCCCATCTCCTAGACAACCTCGCCGTCGCAGCCTCGGAGAGGGATTCGCCGTTGGCAATGCACCTCCGCCACCCCTCGCAAGAAGCAAATTGAGCTAGATGCTACTCCGTTTTGCTGCTTTGTTCTTCCTTCGTTTGTTGCTCTATTCTTCCTCCCGGTTAGTCTCCCATCTTCTTCCTCCGTTTGCTGCTTTGTTCCAGATCTTGATCCTAGTTTTTCTTTTCTGTTTTGCTGCTATGTTCTTTCCTTCCTCTCCTACCTTTATCGGACTCAGTTTTGCTGCTTTCTTCTAGATCAAGATCCGAGTATTCTTCCCCACTAATCCTGGGTAGTAGCTGGTAGTACAGTACTAACAGCAACAAGTAGTAGTAGCAGTTTATGTTGTCACGGTGACAAGGCGAGGCGAGGCGCTCTGGAGGCGCCAGGACGCCTAGGCGCCTAGGCGATGATTAGACAATGGCAGGAAAATAGGAAAATATGATAGTTCATAGTTGACAGTTGACACTTGCATGAATAGGAGGGGCGGAGGAGGGGCCGGAGGAGGGGCAACTAAGAGTACTAAGTATGCAATTAAGAGCACTAGAGCACAAGGCTTAGCCTGCACCAACCTCCCCTGCTCTTGCTCCCGCACGAACCTCTGCCTCTGCTTCTCCCGCACACGAGCAGAGAGAGAAGCTCGCTCGCTTCTCCCCGCCTGGCTCTCTCAAGCCACGGATCGATCAGCTCCTTGCACGGATCCTGCCTCCCGCCTTGATTTGCCTCCGCGATCCGTCCGCGCCCGCCTCCAAGCGTTCTATGTCAGCTTTCAGTCACGGATCTCGTCATCCACGAGCTCTTCAGCATCGTCTTTGGTGCGGCTAGCTCGTCACCATCGCTGTAGGGGCCGAATCCACTCGATTCCGACGCTGTCATTTCCAAGACGGATCCAAAGAGATCCCTTCTTCCCGGGAGGTCAGCACTTTGCAAGAGCTACGTTGTTGCTCGGCACAAATAGGAGGGTTAGAGGAGGGCCAGAGGAGGCACGGAGGAGGTGCCAGAGCGCCAGGACCTAGGCGACGACCCCCGTCGTCCACCCTTGAGCGCCAGGACACCTAGGCGACGCCTTGATAACAGAGGTAGCAATAGAAGGCAGCTAGTAGTAGAAGTAACCAGCAAGTAGTAATAGACTAGTCGACGACTAGTCAGGACTAATCGCAACTAATCGGGGCGACGCCTTGATAACAGAGGTAGCAGTAGAAGGCAGCTAGTAGTAGAAGTAACTAACAAGTAGTAGACTAGTCGACGACTAGTCGGGACTAGTCGCAACTAATCGGCAAGTCGGTAGCATGGCGACTCGACTATACGACTTAATAACCTTGGCAGCCACACCAGATCCCCCTTCTCTCTCTTCTTCATTCACACCAGATCCTCCACCGATCTGGATCCACACTAGATCCCCCTCAGTCACACCAGATCCTCCACCAATCTGGATCCAAACCAGATCACCAGACCCCTTCTCTCCTTTTTTTTTCTTTCCCCTTTTTTCTCCTTTTCTTTCCTTTTTATTCCCTTTCCTTTTTTCCTTTTTCCTTTTTTCTCCTCTCCCCGCATGCACGACCTCTCCATCTTCCTCCTTTCTTCCCTCTTCCTCACCTCCCTCCGATCACCAGTCCCCGCCTCTGTCTCACTGACAACAGGAGATTTGCATGTGCCTCCGCGCCTGTGCACTACCACGACGCGGCCTTCTCCACCACGCCCCCTTCTCCACCACCGGCCCGAGGCACGGATCCCTCTCACCACGGATACCTAATCTGCTTCTCTCGCCAAATTTCCAGCGCCTTATCTCATGTCGGCCCGCTCCCCACCTCCATCGCCGGACCGAAGGCCCCGATCTCACGTGTTCAAGACGCTTCCTTCTCCCCTCCTCCACCTCCAGCCGTCGGATCCCACTATCTTCGGTCGGATCCTACCAGATCCCATCGCCTCCGGCCGGATCCCGCCGACTCCTGCCTCCTCAAGAATTTCCCCAACCACCGGTTCCTCCCCCGAGGGACGGATCTCCTCCCTTCGCCCTCGGCCCTCACTGTCAGATTTCGATCTCTCCCATCTTCTCTCTCTCCCCGGCAGCAGCCTGGTCCCATGCTGGCGAGGCACGACGCAGTGGCCTGCAGCGGCTCGTTGCCCTTCCGTGTCATGCAGGGACCCACATGCAACCCAGCCGGCCATCGGTTCACTCCCGTGCGACACACTGGAAGACCGGAAGGACCATGCACAATGGTGGCCGGCGGATCAAGCGATCAACCGAGGAGCGATGACGGCGATGGAGGAACTAATGAACTATCGCTGGCAAGCCGGCATTGCCGGGTCTCTCGGCGGACCACCTCGGCCACCACGGCGCCCTCGGCCAAGGCGGCCGCCATGGCGCCACCGCGGCGTGGTCGACAAATCCGACAGCCGCCTCGCTCTGTTCCAGCGCGATCCCACGTGGCGCAATGCAGTAGCTCTGCGGCTCTGCCCTCCGCCACGCCACCCTTAGGCCTCAATCGTTCCTCTCAATCGATGGTGTACGCGCGGCCGCGCGGCTTTTGAATCAGTGGCGGCCGTGGCAACAACATTCACCATGCGATCATCGGTTTTAGGTTCCTCAAGCACAGGTTGCTGTCAGCTTCGCTTCTCGTCCTCGACGCTGCGTTCAAGTGCTTTCGAGACGACGATCCTCGACGTTGTCTTTGGGGACGCCGAGACGCACGGGTTTTGTTCGACGAAATGCTCCTCTCGGTATAATTTGCACTTTTCGTTCCGGCTCCCCTGAGGTTTGACCAAATGCTCCTCACTTTTCTTTTATTCGTGTGATAGGAAATCCACACGACCTCCTCGGATTGCGCAGAGAACATAGTGGAGAGGTTTACTTAATAAGGCCAACACAGCACTAAAGGTATATTAACTGAGCTAAAAGATCCAGAATTAGATGTTTGTTTGAAAAGATTTTCATTTCTAATTTCCTGTTTTAGATGATAGAGGATGTGGTAACTTATTTTTTGTGAACTATACTCATCGCCAGATGGCGAAATGAGGCGTACAGTAGGGTCTGCTTGGCGAATGAGAGGCTGACATGGGGCTAATGTTACGGTCTTGTATGCGGATCGAGAGGTGCTGGCATGAGCCACCGAGCCAAAGACAAGAGTCACCCTCGCCTGTCTCCTAAATTCCTAGTTCCGCCACTGGTTCCGAGGTAAGGGTTTCCTTGGGTTACGATTTGGGATGGATTGGCTCTGATACCATGTAGGATTTCGGGGAATAATTGTGTCTGTTCCTTAGGATCCCCACATACTTTATTTATAGTGCCAAATATTACAGTCCGACTCGCACACAACTTGGACTCTTACCTAAACTATAATATCTCCAACATTACATCTATCCCCACTTACTACCTTTTGTTGGTATATCTGGTCTTATGTTGGCTGACTCGGTTTCTACAAGACTGGGTGGCAAAAGTTGAAACCATATGAACCACATGTTTTAAGACAACAACCAACTTACTTAAGAAAGCTTCAGGAAACTGAAACTGGTCCTAAAACCGGATCCTGGCCAATTCAACTTTTCATCCTAAACGAGCCATTTTCCAGCCCAAAAACCGGACCAGTTTGGATTTTCCAATTTCAGTTTTTAGTTTTTCAAATCTTGATGTTTGGAATTCAAGTAACAAGTAATAATATGTATATTGCGCATAAAATTGGGATCAAAGATGATTTTAGGCCTATGAACCGGGCCAGGGTTCCTAAAACCAAAACCAGGGTGGTTCTGGTAACCTGAGGGTTCCTAGCAGTTTTACCAGCCCTGACCCTAAAGACTAGTGAATGTGAATCAAATTGCAAGTTGACATGCATTATTTTCTTCATGTACCTACAAATGTAAGATTCAAATGCTGATATTGCCGTTCCTTTTTAAATAATCCATGAGAAGATCGCTAACAAGTCCATGTTACCAAAAACTCAATGACCTACCCCAAAAAAAAGAAGCTGAATGGACTAACTGAAGCCATTGAGAGTACTTACCGCAGTGCGTGGTTCTCAGTGTCTGCAACATATAGGATATTCTTTTTGGAATTGTATGCAAGACCCTGAAATTGACAGCAAGCGATATGAGTTCATAGCATAAAAATGCATAACAAAAGGAAGTTCAATTCAAGGAGGTATTTTGCTTCAAATAATCTCACTTAAAAGAAAAGGTGCATCTTGATAGCTTAGCCTCTATCAAAAGAAAAGGCAGGTTTGGATTATGCTGGGCGCAGGACATTAGGATGCCCACTATTCACATTCAGCTGCAATGTTGCATCTCTAGCTCTCTACTATAGCCATGGTACCACCAAGGTTCAAAGTTCAATACTCATAGCATGTTGCCGTAAGAACAGAATTTTATTGCAAGGACAAAACATAGTTATGTTCCTCACTTGAGGGCGATTAAATGAGGCAGCATCAAACGGGCCATCAAGTAGTCCTTCTTCAGAATTTCCAACTTGATATATAAATTCCCCTTCCAGGTTGGTGACCACCTTAATTACAGAAATGAGGACAGAACAAACAGCTAAATAAAATTTAAAAATAAAGTAGATTTTATATGTGAAGCAAATAAATACTCAATGTAAAAGAATAAATACTCACAACTCGATTGTGATTACTGTCTGATATAAATAGTCGATTGTTCTGTACATCAATTGCAAGTTTCCCAGGAAATTTTAGTGGTGAAGTTATTAACCGATTATCCTTGTCCTTCTCCAATGCCAAGGGAAGGGAATTGTTCTGCAGTAATTTCCTTTCTTCATAAAACTCAAGGGCTGCACCGACTACGTCATCAAGGTCCTGGAGAGAACATGAATAAGTAGAATTGACTGGACATTGCCATCATGTCTAGACAAGAAAATATATGATAATATGAGTGACCACACTGAAATGGCGCGGCATAGCTTATTCATGGAATTGATTTTATTGATTAGATAGGTTAATTGTATGGAGAAGACCTATGATGACAAGCAATTGAAAGGGTCTGCACAGATGAGCATATCTCAGGATAGAGGTTCATGTGGCACCATGCATGCAACAACTGCACTTATCTTGTTAAGATGGTAATAAAGAGGTTTGGAAAAGGTAGGTGATGTTAGATATGTCTCTTGTATAGGGTGTTCTTTGCATATTTACCTACACCTGTAACATATATATTTTGGTCTTTGGCCTATTGGAATAGATCAAAGGGATTCATTCCAACATAGTATTAGAGCCATGGCTTTCTCATCCCCCAAAAAAACCCTAATGCTAGTCTCTCTTCTTCCTACGTGATTTGATGCCGTCTGGATCCTCCTCTCTGCCCCCGACGCCGACGCCTCCTCCTCAGTGCCACCCCAAGCTCCGGTCGCCGCCCCAAGCCGGATCTGCTCAGGTCCTCCACGATCGCACCTCTCCGAGCTCCGATTGCCGCCCCGAGCCACCCCGCCCCGGATCCACTCTGCTCCTAGATCCGTGCCGCCCTGAGCTCTGATTGCCCTCGAGCCGCCCGGATCCCATCGCCCCAGCACCGAGCTTGCTCCGTCTCGCCACCCCGAGCCCACCCTGATGCCCAGATCTCGCCTCCCCAACACCGAGCTCGCTCCGCCTCGCCGCCCTGACGCCCGGATCCCGCCTCCCTAGCACCGAGCTCGACACCGGATCCGTGCCACCTCCTCCTTCAGCTCTGACCGAGCTGCTTCGCCCCGGATTTCGCCGTCACCTCGGCTCTAGATTCCCTCTGCTCCAGGCCGCCGCCGACTCGGGCGCCCCTCTGCTCCGGATCCAAGTCGTCGCCGCCCTGGGCCGCCCCTCTGCTCTAATGGCTACCACTAGTGGCTCCTTCGCCATCCCACTCCCCAATGTTCGGTTTGACAGGATGAATTTCTGAGAGTGGGCTATTTGCCTCAACAGCCAGCGCCTCTGGGGTCACCTTATCGGCGAGCAACCCTGTCAACCATGCCCTACGCCGCCGGTTCTACCTACTCTTCCTACTGGTGCGAATCAGGCTGCTTAGAACATGGTGCTTGGTTTGATCGTTTCTCCTCTGTTGTCATTGCTGCCGGCTTCTCTACCAGTGATCACAACCCTGCCCTCTTTGTTCACATCTCTCCTCGAGGTCAGACGCTCTTTCTCTATGTGGACGACATGATTATTACTGTGGATGACTTCTACGCCTGAGGGTTTGATGTCTGATTTGGATCTTCGTTGCTTCCTTTGGATTGAGGTCACTTCTACACCTGAGGGCTACTACCTCTCCCCGAAGAAGTATATTCAGGATATCTTTGCTCGCACTTATCTCACTGATTAACGCATGGTGGATACTCCTATGGAACTTAGTGTTCACCTTCGGCCCACTGATGGGGAGCCTCTTGAGGATCCAACCCGCTACTGCCATCTTGTTGGGAGCCTTATCTACCTTGGGATCACTCGACCTGATATTTCTCACCCAATTCACATTATGTGTCAGATCGTTTCTGCTCTCACTTAGCTCCACTACAGTCACCTTCGTATTTTGCGATACCTTCGCGGAACCATCAGTCGTTGTCTTTTCTTTCCTCGCTCCAGCTCTCTGCAGCTTCAGGCATACTCTGATGCAACCTGGGCTAGCGATCCTTCTGATCGTCGATCTCGTTTCCCGTTCAAGTGCTGAGACTGAGTTACGAGCCATGGTGGTGTTGACAGCTAAGATCACTTGGCTTCGGTGGCTACTTGAGGATTTCGGTGTTTCAGTTTATGCACCGACTCCTCTCTTATTAGACAATACTGATGCGATCAGCATTGCTCGAGATCAAGTAAAGCATGAGCTCACCAAGCACATTGGAGTAGATGTTTCGTACATGAGATCCCAAGTGCAGGACCAAGTTATTACTCTTCAATATGTGTCTTCGGAGCTTCAGTTAGTAGATTTCTTCACCAAAACACAGACTAGAGCTCAGCACAGCTTCTACCTCTCTAAACTCAGTGTCGTTGATCCACCATAAGTTTAAGGGGGTGTTAGATATGTCTGTTGTATAAGATGTTCTTTGCATATTTACCTGCACCTGTAACATATATATTTTAGCCTTTGGCCCATTGGAATAGATCAAGGGGGTTCATTCCAACAGGTAGATCCAGTACAGTTGCTACAAGAACTTCACAAAGAAGATCACCATTATGCACCATATGGGGTGTTAAGTTTTACTCAGCCAACACCAGTTTGTAATTGTTACGGGCTTAATAAGCAACCATACAGAACTCGACATCAAATATCAAACTCATAATGCAAAATTGCAGATCATGTGACCACAAAATAAATAAATAACTAAATTCATGTTTCATTGTTTTGTGTTCACCTTGCATCCTACATATCTATGCTTTGTAGCGTGACAAGGGTCTAAGAAAAATTTCTCTTGAGTATGCCATGATTAAGCTTCAGCCTGCTAGACGAACACTGCCATGAGACATGGAAATGATGCAGTTTTCTTGACATGACCCCGTTTAAACATCAATAATGGAGAAAAACCTACAGTTAATGCGGTTTAATGAATGACTTTACAATTTAATACATAGTGCAAGTCAGGGAATGCCAAGCCATCCGGCACCACCAGCAAGATTAGCACAGCGGTCACTGGCAATATGTGTATGCCAATTTCACTTGAGGGTTGAGGCTGGCACAGAAGACAGCATAACCATATTTGCTGGTATGTGAGCACCAGCCAGTTGCCAGTAGCAGTTAGAAAAACCAACATGCAGCATCAAGAATTAGCAAATGTTTATTTGCATGGTTCTAAAAATGAAATTGAATAAGATTCTGAAACCTTGCTCCTAATTAATGCCTAAACTCTTTAAGCGTACATCTAGTTAATATTTTTTTGCAGGATCAAATTATGCAAAAACAGAAATTTTATACATGAGAATATGTTATCACGCCACTTAGGACTTGTCTTTTGAAGAGAAATGTGTCAATACCTTTCTATGACCTTCACCTGATATCTGTGCTAGAACCTTTCCATTGGGTCCAATAAGAACAAACGTAGGCCA
Organism: Phyllostachys edulis; assembly: GCA_036346405.1. Classification (NCBI taxonomy): domain Eukaryota; kingdom Viridiplantae; phylum Streptophyta; class Magnoliopsida; order Poales; family Poaceae; genus Phyllostachys; species Phyllostachys edulis. The sequence goes on along the minus strand of CM070549.1, from coordinate 56,819,264 downwards.
AGAGTTCACCCCCAGTTCTCTCCACAAGTACATGTCACCATCATTTACAACCTTCAAAAAGGTCACAGCTCAAATAAGTCAAGAACACACACGCACACACACAAAGCCAAATAAGTCAAGAACACACACACACACACACACAAAGCAATAGACGTGACAGACTCCCGTAAAAAGAAAAGAAATGACAGACACTGAGAAATGACATGCACGAGGGCTGCATATTTTTGCATTAAAAAATGAATATTTCAGATACAACGAATTAGTGAATTACATAACAAGCTAAAACAACAGCCCAGTTGCTGACGAGCAAGGTCACCCGGCAAAGAACCAGCAGGACAAAACTGAACAACTAATCGAGACCATTAAAGGAAAGCGCCAGTAACAGAAAAGGTGTGGAAATAGACCAGATGCAAAAAAGGAATGCAGTACAGTATCTTCTGAAAAGCAAAATGTTGTCACCATAGCTACCCTTGTACTATTTTAAAATGTCATGTACATACCAAAAAAAAAGCGATTACTTGTGTGAAAGAGATACCACAAACTGAGTGCGTGGGTGGGTAGGTGGAGGCACGGGAATGATGTTCTTCATTTGAATATTTCACAAGCTATGACTGTTGTCTTACCGGATGAGTAATGTTGTAGCGCAGAACAGCATTTCTGATGGCTTCAAGAACTTTTTCATTGTCAAATTTAGCAGAGTGTACACCAACAACAGTGAACTGCACAAGACCAAGTACCATGTATGATCTTATATATTATGAAGGTTATTTTTAATAGTTGGAAAGATTAGATTGAATCCATAGGTTTCCTTATAGATTATTTCTTAGGCGTCAAGTTACAAGAGATTGGCACATCTGTTACGAGAAAAAGAAATTAAATAGTACCAAAGGTCTAAAGCGAAATTTCTTTTAGAGGGAGATAGAAATACAAGATTCTATCACTCGATTGCGAATGGTAAACATCGAAGACAAAGAATTTTTCAGCTCGAACAAGAGGAAGGGATAATTAGAGGTGATGTACAATAAAAAAAATATCACAAATTATTATAAAGATCTGTTTGGACCATTCGAAGTCAATCATTAATATATGATTGATGCTTTTAGGAATGATATACCTCAAGTTTTTTATACTGAAAACAATTTCCTTATAGAGCCTTACACTGAGAAGAAGGTGAAAGAGGCAATCTTTCAAATAGAACATAACAAAGCACCTGGACCAGATGGCTTCCCAGCTGAGTTTTACCAGGTATTTTGAGAAGTCATTAAAAATGACATGATGGCCATGTTTCAGGATTTTCATAGTTGTTCTCTGCCTCTTTTTAACTTGAATTTTGGGATTATTACACTGCTTTCCAAAAAAACAAATGCTAAACAAATTCAGCAATATAGGTCTATTTGTCTTCTAAATCTTAGTTTAAAAGTGTTTACTAAAGTGGCTACTAATAGAATTGTTAATGTAGCTCAAAAGGTTGTTAGATCATCCCACTCAACGTTAATGCAGGGGAGATTTATTCTTGATGGAGTTGTTATCCTTCATGAAACCATTCATGAGCTACATAAATAAAATTTGGATGGAATAGTTTTCAAGGTCGATTTTGATAAAGCTTACGACAAAGTAAAATGGTTGTTTTTAGTTCAAACTTTGATAATGAAAGGCTTTTCAACTACGTAGTGTTCTTAGGTGGAAAGTTTCGTTAAGAGAGAGAGTGTTGGAATAAAAGTCAATGATGATATTGGGTCTTTTTTTAAAACTCAAAAGGGTCTTAGGCAAGGTAATCCTATGTCTCCAATTCTTTTTAATCTTGTTGTGAACATGCTTGCCATCTTAATTTCAAGAGCTAAAGGTCTTTTATCGGGAATAATTCCTCACTTAATTGATGATGGATTGTCAATATTACATTATGCTAATGACACTATACTCTTCTTGAATAATGATTTAGAACAAGCAAAAAATTTCAAACTTATTCTGTGTCTTTGAACAATTATCTAGTTTAAAGATTACTTTCCACATGAGCGAGATTTTTTGTTTCGGTAAGGCCAAAGAAGTTGAACAACAATATACTCAGTTATTTGGTTGTGAAGTGGGCGTCTTTCCTTTCAGATACTTAGGTATTCCAATTCACTACAGAAAATTACGGCATTGTGATTGGAAAGGGGTTGACGATAGAATCAAAAAGAAACTTAGCAGTTTGAATGGAAAAAATATGTCTGTTGGTGGACGAGTAATTCTTATTAACTCGGTACTCAACAGTCTACCAATGTTTATGTTATCTTTTTTTGAGGTTCATAAAGAGGTTCTCAAAAGACTAGATTTTTATCAATCTAGATTTTACTGGCAGAGCGACAATCATAAATGAAAATATAGACTTGCTAAATGGAGTGTAGTGTGCACACCTAAAGAGCTGGGCGGTTTAGGCATTCAAAACTTAGACGTAAAAAACAAAGGTTCACTAGAGAAATGGTTGTTTAAGCTGCTTAATGAAGAAGAGGTAAGGTAATCTTTGCTAACAAGGAAATATATAGGTGAGAAGAGTCTTTCGCAGGTTGTTAACAAACTTGGGACTTCCCAGTTCTGGTCGGGTCTAATGAAAATTAAAGATCAATTTCTTCGTTGTGGTTCATTCCAGGTTAACAACGGAACGCAAACCAAGTTTTGGGAAGATATTTGGTTACATGAGTCTCCACTGAAAGGTCAATATCCTACTCTTTATAATGCAGTGAGGAGAAAGAATGATACAGTGGCAACGATTCAGGGATCGAATTCTTTACATATTTCTTTTCGAAGACCTATTATTGGGCCTAAGTTACATACTTGGAATGAGTTAATTTTGCGAATATCTAATTTGCAATTAAACTCTCAGAAGATGTTTTCAGGTGGAATTTGAATAAGTCTGGACTTTTCTCGGTACAGTCTTTCTATGTGGCACTAATTGAAAATACTCGAGCTCTTATTAGGGATTTCTTTTGGTGCATTAAAATTCCATTAAAAGTGAAAAATTTTCTTTGGTATCTCAAGAGAGGGGTTTTATTAACTAAAGATAACCTGTTCAAAAGAAATTGGAGGGGAAGCAAAAAGTGTTGTTTTTGTATTAAAGATAAAACAATTCAACATCTATTTATTAAATGCCCCTTTGCACATCTTGCATGGTGGACTGTTCAATGTGCGATTAATTTATTTTCTCCTGCGAGTATAGCAAACACGTTTGGAAATTGGTTAGTCGGTATTCCAAAAAATTTAAAAGTCACAACTCCTAGTGAGAGCTAGTGCCTTATGCTGGTCTCTTTAGGTATGTCGGAATAGGGTTGTTTTTGGCAAAAAAAAAAGATTATCACTAATCCCTTGCAGGTTCTCTTCTCGAGTGGGCACTGGCTGTGTACATGGGCAAATCTGCAGAAATCAGCCCAGAAAGAGACTATGTTGGCTGGAAGCATTAGGTTGGAATTTGTGGCGAAACAAATCTTAAACTTCCATGGGTGGCGATTTAGTCACAGGATTAGTAATCTTTGGTACTTTTGGTACTTTAAATCTTTAAATAAAATAGGTTGTGTGTATCTTAGATGCAGAGGCCGGAAGAGTTTGCTCTTCCATTATCTAAAAAGGCGTCAAGTTGGGTTGTCTCTATAAAAGTGATAGCATGTATCCATTATTAATCAAGCAATGGATAAACAAAGTCTCCCCCTTCCTCTTCAACTAAGCCTCAGAGCCCTTGGCGGTAGCATGGCCAACCATTCAAGGGCGAGTGCTCTACCCTCGGTCCTCAGACCCGCACGGCCGCACCCCAACAATTACCACAACATTTAGTATCAGAGCCACCCACCATAGCTTTCGGTGCCGAACTATCACCCTTCGCCATGTTGAAGGCTGGCAACGAAAAGATAATGGCCTCAATTGACAACATGATGACCATCCTCCAAGAAACATAGGCATTGATGGTCAAGTTGAAGGAGCAGGAGGAGGCGTCGTATGCCATTGCAATGGCAGCGCTACCATCACCTTCCTCAACGGTGCCACCAACGCCACCCCAGTGGGCGTCGCTGCCCTTAGTTGTACCCCGGTGCGGTGCCGTTGGAGGAAGGATGTCGCTGCCCAGCAGCGATCTTTTCCACACGACCAACCGATGTTGTTAGAATAGGACTCTATTTGTATTTCCATATCTGTATATGGCAACCCCCTTTGTACTCCCTATATATATTGCCCATTGGGTCCTCTTGAATATACATACAATATTCATAACAAAGTATCAAAGCTATGTTTCTAACCTAGCTTTTTCTTCCGCTGCCACATCCATCGCGCCGCCGCGACGCCGCCGTCGCTTGCACGGTAGCCATCCGCACCGTGCACGAGCCACGATCGCCGAAGCTCGCTTCGACGCCTCGCACTTCGCACGCCGCCGCCTGCCGCCATCTCGCTCGGCCGCCGCTCGCCTGACGCGATCTTCCCGACGAAGAAGCCGGCGAGCCCAGTTGCTGCCATGACCGCCAGCCAGCCTACTGTCGTCGCCATCTCGCCGCTTATCTCGCCGCTGCACGTCGCATGAACAATGCGAACCACCGGCCGCTTAAACCAGACCAGATCATTGCCGCCGCCAGTTACCACCGCTGCTGCCGTCGCCGCTTGTTGCTTAGTCGAGCCGCCAAGTAGGAAAACCTAATCCCCTGTGCGTGCGCGTGAGCTCCTTTGGTATCAGGCCCGGCCCAGTAATCGATTTAATCTAACCGAGCCAAAAAAAAGGAGAAAAAAAAAAGAAAAAAAACGTCGATCTAACCGCCGCGCCGTCCAGCGCCACCTGTTAGACTTCGTTGCCTTGGTCGCCACGCCGTCCAGCGCCGCCTACCGATGGCTTCTGTCCCTTCCGCTACGATCCTATTCTCGGGAACAAAGCTTTATGGGACGAACTACAGGTTGTGGTCTTCACTCATGGAGATCACGCTCGATGGTCTCCACCTCTGGGGACATGTCACTGGTGCTCGACCTTGTCCGCCGTCGCCGCTTCAGCCTCCTCCCAGACAGCCCACTTTTGCACCTCCTGCAGAAGATGAGGCCGCCAAGAAGGAGGCAGAGGTCATTCTTGTCGGCCGACGCCGCCGATGAGGCCTTTCAAGACGCGCCATAGACGCTTTTGAGCGCTGGTGTGCTGACAAGGCCCGTGTTCGCGCCATCTTGGTGGTCAATGTCGACGACTCCATCCATCCATATATTGTTGGTCTGCGTGCTACTCGTCAAATCTGGGAGTACTTGCGCGAGCGATACCAAAGAGAGCAACGATGTTTCGCTTCTTTTCGCTTCGGCGTGAGTTGAGACGCCGCCAAGAGGACTCCTCCGCCGACTTCTTCCGAAGCTCGGCGATCTCTGGCGCCACCGACGAGCAAGCTCCATTCTGCCAGAGTGTCATAAAGTCTTGGCGGATCATGATCGCCGCTTTTATGACTTCGTCTGCCGCTTCGCCAGAGTTTGAGCTCGTCGAGGCTCAATCGCTGAAGCCGCCACCATGACGAGCGATCATCGAGGCTTTTTCGACGCTTCGTGCTAAGGAGCCCATGCGGAGTTAGCAAAGACGATTTGTTCCGGCCGTTTACTACCCTTCTTTCTTCGACTAAACCGACGGTTTTGTTTCGACCTCTGATCCCTTCTTAGTCAGCTTCATTTACGCTCTGTTTTTGCACCAACCGGGGTTCGAAGCAATTATTGCAAGAACTTCGCACGACTACGGCGTTGTGCGGTGTAAAAAGCGAATAAGACGAATGGAGTTGACGATCCAAGAGAGGCGTGAGGCCCTTCCCGACAGAGGAGCATCAAAGACGTCGAGAATCTTCTCAGCGAGGTGACTCTGTTCAGCAACTCTCTCTCGGCTCAACAGGTTCTGCTAGTCTAGCCCAGACGTCTCGTAAAAGTATTTCTTGGGTTCTGGATTCTGGTGCCTCTTTCCACATGACACCAGACTCCATATCTCTCACTTCAGTAGGATCTCCTGCTTTTCTATCTCTGTTTAGGACAGTGAGCGGTACTCTCTCGTCTGCCGTGATCGAGCACTCTTTGTCCACTAACTTTTCTGCTCCATTTGTTTCTCATGTTCCTCACCTTACCATGCGGCTTCTCGGTGGGTCACCACCGATCTAGGTCAGAGGGTTGGTTTTGACTCTCACACTGTTTTGTTCAGACCCATGACAGAACAAGATTGGGATCGGCGGCGCCGTAGGATCGTCGTGGTCTCTACATTCTTGACCGCCTCCACCTTAGTCCACTTCAGCTTGCTCCTATCACCTCTACATCCATCGCCATCGCCGCCACCTCTGGAGTTTTTTGCGCAGAATGGCATCATCGCTAGGTCACTTGTGTGGGTCTTGTCTTTCTTCATTAGTTCGTCAGGTGTTCTTGGACGTGTTCCGCTGACACGCCCATGTTTTGTCGAGGTTGTAAGTGGGCAAGCGGCTCCAACTTCCTTATCATTCTAGTGAGTCCTTGTCTTCTCGCTTTTTGATTTAGTTCATTCGGATGTATGGGGACTCGCGCTATTATCTCTAAAGGCGGGCATAAATCTTATGTGATCTTCATTGATGATTATTCCTGTTTACATGGATTTTCCCTATATCTAATCGTGGTCGGGTTTCTTGCGATCTATCGTAGCTTTGCAACGATGGTTCGACTCGATTTGATTCTCCCATCCGCACTTTTTTTTGTGATTCTTTGGCGAAGTCTCGCTTCGGGCGCTTTTAGACAGTTTCTTTCTCGGCGCAGGCACTCTTTACCGCCTTCTTGTCCGGTGCCCATGCTCGAATGGGGTTGCCGAGCGCAAACATCGCTATCCGATTAAGACCTATCGCGACTCTTCTCCTTGCCTCTCACGCTCCACCACGATTCGATGAGATCGCTTTACTACCGATATCTCATCAATATGCGACCTTCCACCGCTTCTTAAGGGTGTCACCCCATAGAGCGCTTTACTCGAGCCCCAAAGACACTCACCTTCGTGTTTTTGGTCAGAATTGTTTTGTTCTGCTGCAGCTCGTGAACGCACTAAACCATCGGCCCGGTCGGCTTGAGTGTGTGTTTCTTGGTTACAGTTCTGAGCATAAGGGTTATCGTTGCTGGAATCCTTCTGCTTGACGGATCAGGATTTCACGAGACGTTGTCTTTGACAAATCTCGACCTTTCTTCTATCGAGATTCGGCTCCTCCTGCCACCGCTGAGTCGCTTTCATGGTTGTCTTTTCGACTCTTCACCTATTTCTCCACTATCACAGTCTTCCCCTGGTTTGTCTCCGGTGGTTCCTTCGTACCTTCGCCCTGGTCGCCGCCTCCCGCAAAGACTGCTCTTGTTGTTCCGCAGCACCACTGCTCGTTGCTCCGGTGTTCACTTCTCCAGCGCCCTTATCCTCCACCACTCTCCTCTCCTGGTGTTTTGCCGCCACCCACATCTGATCCTTCTGATGATGCTCCTCGTTACGTCCTTCGTGACCAACATCCTTCGACCTCGATCGCCTTGGATTTGCTCCGATAGCTCATGCTCTCTCACATCGAGCCTAGTTCTTATCGTGAGGTCGCTCCTCATTCGAGAGCGGCTTCGCTATGGCAGAGGAGCTTGATGCTCTTCGACGACGGAGACTTGGGATATTGTACCGACACCTATACATGCTCGTCCGATCACGTGCAAGTGGGTGTACAAGATTAAGACCCGGTCTGATAGTACTATCGAGCGCTACAAGACTCGTCTTGTGGCTCGTGGTTTTCAGCAGGAGTACGGTCGTGACTACGATGAGACTTTTGCCCCTATTGCCCATATGACCACTGTTCGCACTCTTGTTGCGGTTGCTTCTGTTCGCCGATGGTCTATCTCTCAGCTGGATGTTAAGAATGCCTTCCTTAATGGTGTTTTGCATGAAGTCTACATGCAGCCACCACCTGGGTATTCTGTTCCTGATGGGCACGTCTGTCATCTTCGTCATGCTCTTTATGGCCTCAAACAGGCTCCTCGTGCCTGGTTTGCGTGTTTACCTCGATGATTACTCATCGCCGGTTTCACCGCCGGCCCCATGATCCCGCTCTTTTTGTCCATATCTCATCACGTAGGTAGGACGCTTCTTCTGTATGTTGATGATATGCTCATCACTGGTGATGATTCCTCATTCATCATGTATGTGAAGAAGCATCTCAGTGAGCAGTTTTTGATAACTGATCTTGGTTCTCTTACGTACTCCTTGCGATTGAGGTCTCTTCCATACCTGAGGGCTACTACCTCTCTCATAGGCAATGCAGAGCGCAACAACTGAGGGGCCAGCGTCACCGTCGTGTCCTTCCCGCCATCGTCACGCTCCAGGGCAGTAAGGGCGTAACTGCTGCCCCATGTCGATTGCCCATGCCGCCGACATCTTCCTCATTGCCACTGTTAGATAGATAAAACTAGGGTTTGCTATTCACAACTCTACATCTTATTCATTAATGAAGGAGATATATATAGACAAAGATACATGGGCCTCATGGGCTACAAGGGCCACATGGGCCAAGAGAGAGAAAGAGAGAAATGTAGAATATACAATACTCTTAACACCCCCCTTCAAACTCAAGGTGGATCAGAGGATCGATGTAATCGAAGTTTGAGTAGATGAAGTTGATGATGTTCTCTAGTCCGAGCTTTAGTGAAGAAATCGCAACTTGGAGCTCGAGGAATATACTTGAGGGTGATGGTCAATCACGACAATGAGATCGCGTGAAGGATGCATCAACACCAATGTGTTTTGTCACCATGCTTGCGGGATCATTGGCAATTTGAATGGCACTTGTATTGTCACAAAAGAGAGGGTAGGATTGTCATAAGGGACACCAAGATCACCAAGAGCCATCGGCCAAACGATCTCGATGTTGTAGCGGCAAGTGCTCAAGCTTTGCCTCTGCACTAGAGCGTGACACATGATCTGCTTCTTGGACTTCGTGCAATAAGCGAAGTACCAAGAGAGATACAATAGCTGATGATGATCGGCGATCGCAGGATCACTCGCCAAGTAGAGTCGAGTAAGCGTGAGCCGAGCCGACTCGAATCGCATAGAATGACGTCTCGACGCATTCTCTCAAGTATCTCAAGACACGAAGAACATGACTATAGTGAATCGAAAGGGAGCACTGACAAACTGGCTGAGCACATGAACAGATGAGCAATGTCTGGCCTGGTTACGGTGAGATAGACAAGGCTCCCAACAAGCTGACGATAGCGAGAAGAATCTGTCGTGGGTACACCGTCAGAGGTCGGCTACAAGTGAAGCTCCATGAGTGTGGCAGCAGTACGAGTATCAGTCATCCCAGAGCGAGCAAGCAGATCCTGAATATAGCGATGCTAAGAGAGATAGTAGCCATCACCATCAGAATGAACCTCAATTCCTAGAAAATAGCTCAATGGTCCCAAATCGGACATCATAAATTGTTCACTCAATTTCTTCTTGACAAAGGCCACGTGGTCCATATCATCTCCCGTGATCAGCATATCATCTACATACAGAAGAAGCAAAGTACGACCTCGCTGAGAAGTGTGAACAAACAAAGCAGGGTCATGCTCACTGAAGTGAAACCAAAGCTCGAATCACGTAATCAAACGCCGAACCAAGCACGAGGAGCCCGCTGAGACCATATAGAGCACGCTTAAGGCGACAAACATAGCTCAGAGGAGCCTCAACACACAGGGGTGGTGCATATAGACCTCCTCATGTAGATCACCATGAAGAAAAGCATTCTTGACATCCATCGAGATATAGTCCATATGCGTATTCTTTGAATCGCAATAAGAGTACTGATTTGTGGTCATATGAGCAATCGAGCAAAAGTCTCATCATAATCTCGACCATAAGCTCGCTGAAAACCTCTTGCAACAAGACGAGCCTTGTATCGCTCTCTTGACCCATCTCGATTTTTTTTTATTTTATACACCCACTTGCAAGTGATAGGAACAGCTCAGATCAGAATGAACAAGATCCCAAGTGCCGTGCACTCTAATCTTTGTGAGCTCTCTGTCATAATAATCGCCACTCAGTACACCGACGACCTCGATAGGTACTCGGCCACCATCGACTCAAGACGAGGGAAACCCCATCTCTCGGTGCTCGAATAGAAGAACGATCACGTGGGGCATATCGTGATGTAGTAGAATGATCGCCGAGTCGATGGTACCGCCGAGGATCAAGCGGAGGAGAGGAGGACAGAGAATCAAGTGGAGGAGAGAGGACCGAGGATCGAAGGAACTCTCGTTGCGACTATAATGGAAGGAAGAGTGGAAGTGTTAGAAACTGGTGGAGCTGGTGGAGAAGGTACACGAGAAGGTGAAACTGGTGGAGAAAGTGTATCTGGAGGTGTATCTGAAGAAGGTGTATCTGGAGAATGAATGGGAGGTAGACACAAAAAGAAAGTGGAATCTGTGTAAGAAGAAGTGGGATGTGGAGAAGGACGATGAAAGAAAGAACGTCCCTCATCAAAAGTCACATCACGAGAGATGCGAATGCGACGTGCTCAGGGATCATAGCAACGATAACCCTTATGCTCAGGACTATAACCCAGAAAAACACACTCAACTGACTGAGGGCTCAGCTTTGTGCGCTCACGAGGTGCTAGAAGGACATAGCAGACACAACCAAAAACGCGAAGATGAGCATAGTGAGCAGGTGCTCTGTACAGGACCTCACCAGGATACTTGCCCTGAAGCTTAGAAGAGGGTTGACGGTTAATAAGATAGATCGCACAGAGAGGCGCTTCCCTGCAGTGAGAGGGACAAAGGAGGAAATGAGAAGAGCGCGAAAGGCCTCAATGATGTGATTTGCTTGCGCCAAGAACACCATTCTCGAGCATGAGCACGGACACGAGCCGAGGAAGAGTACCTCGGAAGAAAGAAAGCGACAAAAGGCCGAGGAAAGATACTCTCCTCCAGAGTCAGAACGAAAAACACAAATGGAAGAAGAAAACTGTGTATGAACCATTTTAGCAAAAGACTGATAAATGGAAATCAACTGAGAGCGATGTTTCATAAAATAGATCCAAGTATATCGAGAGTGATCATCAACAAATATGACATAATAACTATGACCACCCTTCGAAACAAAAGGAGATGGACCCCATACATCCGAATGCACCAAATCAAAAGGATCAGAAGACTGAGAGGTACTATCGATATGGAAGTTGTAGTTGTTTTCCCAACTTACAACCAATACAATGAAAACTAGACTCAACAAAGGACATGACCTAAGGAACCCCGTGAACTAAAGTGGTGAGGCGAGCTCCACAAAGATGACCAAGTCGATGATGCCACTTGCTAAAGGAAGACCCAACAGGAGACTGAGATGAAGACATAGCAGAAGACACCAAGGCCTTCGACGTACTGGTGGAAGGAAGATGTAAGGTGTCCAAGACATAGAGACTGGAAGAGCCTCTACGGCGATGGCGTAACCAATCACTCTTACGCTCGACGATCCTGAATGAAACAAGAAGAATCATCAAATCCAATGAAACAGTTCATATCAGTTAGTTGACCAACAGAAAGAAGATTCATAGATAACTGAGGAACAAAAGACACATCAGGAACAGAGAAGCAAGATGTAGAGAGAATGCCCTGATGGGTAATAGAGCAAGGTGTACCATCGGCTAGTGAACATAGGTAGCATCATCCACGGACCTACGAGCAACAAGCCGAGAGTCACAAATGTGACATGAAACGAAGCACCGAATCCGTAACCCAAGGATGAGCGGCTAGAAGCGTAGGTGTAATCGATGTCATAGCGCACATCGATCCGTAAATCACAGAGATGTGGATGTGTCGCCAGTGATCGCTGCCGATGAAGTGCTCTGGAAGGCCCAATGGGTGCTCCACGATTTACGGCCAAATGGTCATTTAGCACGATAGGCAATAAGTCGATCCGATGCAACTTGAAACATTTGTCAACATGATGACCAGTCCTCTTGCAATGGGAACAAACCAACACTCCTGTGGGTGTCGCTCTGGTAGATCCAGACCGCTGTGAGAGACTCAGGACAGCATGTGGTGAGGATCCTGAGACATGCATAAGGGAATGAAGACGAGTCTCCTCTGCAATCAAACTAGAGAGCGCCTCTATCAAAGTCGGTGGAGTGGGATAGTTGAGCAACTGAGTATGAACAGGCTCAAACTCCGATCGAAGCCCCATCACAAACTGATACATGAGCGTCTGATGAGCATACTCATCTTTGGCAGACAAGACTAACAGAAACAAAGACCTTGGTGTCATAGACTCTAAAGGACCGATGATATAAGTGAAAGCACTGTAATACTCCTCCACTGACTGATCTGGCTGCTGCTCAAGACTATGAATGTTCTTGAGCAATGTGAAGCGAAGAGCACCATTGGATGAACATATCTCTTCTCAAAGTATGTCCAAGATCCGCTGGTCAAGTATGATACTCAAGACTCATTTGCAGAGAAACATCAACACTCAGCACAATGCCAGCCATAACACGATCATCTTCTTTCTTCCAAGCCTTTAATACCTCAACATCAACAGTCTTCGGATCAGGAGGATCATCAGTCAAATGAGAGGCCAAACCATAACCCCTGAGAGTAGTCTTGACTGAGAATGCCCATACCCGATAGTTCAACCCATCAAGCTTGATGTCCGTCAACACAAGAGATGAACTACCCCCAAACATTGAGTCGGATCTAGCCATACCACAACAGTACTAATCACAGAGCAACAGTAGCAGATAATCAATAGTAGCAGAGAGTAGTACCAATCAACACTTGAGTAGTACCAATCAACACAGAGAGTCAGATCACAGAAAGCAAAATGCAGAGGCTCGGTAGCGCAAGAGTTATGGTTGCTCGGCGTCTCGGTGCTCCAGTAGCAGAGGTAGCAGAGGAAGACGAGGCGCTTGGGTGCTCCAAGCCTTGCAGAGGTAGCAGAGGAAGACAGGCATCTAGCGCAAAAGGTAGCAGAAGACGAGCCTCGTCTTGCCGTCGGCAATGAGAAAGTAAGAAGTATGAATCTGATCTCGTCGTCTCCCAAGGCGTTGATCCGGACCAGGAGGCGGCATACAGATCTGATCGCAGAACCAAGGAGGCGGAGGCGCGAGGCCTCGAGGCGAGGGTGGCAGAGCGGCAGTGGCGATTTGGATGGGGCGCCGACGGTGGCAAAGACGAGGCGCAATGAGCGGCGACGGATCTGGCCGGCTTGGAGCAAAGGAATGAGCGAGAGCTCAAGGCTGCTCTGCTCAGGCCCTCCGGCCCAAGCGAAAGCTCCCAGCAGAAGCCGTCGGCGGTGAGTAGAACTAGGGTTAGAGTTGAATGGCTTTGATACCATGTTAGATAGATAAAACTAGGGTTTGCTATTCACAACTCTACATCTTATTCATTAATGAAGGAGATATATATAGACAAAGATACATGGGCCTCATGGGCTACAAGGGCCACATGGGCCAAAAGAGAGAAAGAGAGAAATGTAGAATATACAATACTCTTAACAGCCACAACATGCTAAGGCGTTTCTTCCTTGGATGCTATACGTCGGAGTATCACTGATCTGCTCTCAAGTGAACCAACGCCGGTACCAGATACTCTTGTCAACGTGGGGCCACCAAGGATTTCAACCGTGGCCACCACCGCAGCTCGAGGATGAGCTACCTCGCCACGAGAGGTGTAATGTTATTGAGCAAGGGCTGAGGTCTTCAGAGTAGACGTGAACAGCGACTACTCGCATCAGAACGACACATGAACAAGATCAAGATTGTTGTAGTGGCGCGTGAAAAGTACCGCCACACCGTTATTTTCCATACATGCCTTTTGGTTTCCTAGAATAAAGAATAGTTGATTAGGTAAGTTATTTTGGGATTCCTTATCTATCAAATTATTATTAGGGATATGATCTTATATATTAGGAAGGTTATTTTTAATAGTTAGAAAGATTAAATTGAATTGATAAGTTTCCTTATAGAATATTTCTTAAACGTCAAGTCGGGTTGTCCCTATAAAAAGGATAGCATATATCCATTATCAATCGGGCAATGAATAAACAAAATTCTTAGTCTCTCCATTCCTCTTCAACTAAGCCTCAGAGTCTTGACGGTGGCATGACCAATCATTCAAGGGCGAGTGCCCTACCCTTAGTCTTCGGGGACCCATGCCCAACCAACCCGCGCCACAACATTTCAGGTTCAGGACTAATGAATTACCATATGATCGACGTACTGAAATTAGCAAGGGGAAACGAAGCATGGCAAATTACCGACAACAAATAACATAAAGATTATCCATGTCAAGGTTTACAGCACCCAAATACTGAAGTTATCATGTATTAGACAATCATGTCAAGGTTTAAAGCACCGAAAAACTGCAGTTATTGTGTATTAAAACCAGTATTAAGCTAGCAATTTAGAGATTATTTCCAAATTACAGCCTGAAGCTATTTTATTGCTCAAAAAAACTAAACATAAAAATACATAATCAGAAATAATCCAAAATGTGAAGAAGACAAAAACAGAAGCTCACAGGTTTATCTTTATACTTCTTCTCTATAAATTCAAGGTCTGGCAAGACATGCATGCAGTTGATGCAGCAATAGGTCCAAAAATCCAGTAGGACCACTCTTCCTTTTAAATCCTGCACCATAAGTTTACATAATAAATGAGTATTGATGTCATAGTTCCCCAGGCCTAGACCCCACAGCAGAAAAAAGAAAAGAAAAAATATATACTTTTGGTCATCCATCGTATTTGTAGAAAAATGAAATTGACCAACTGAAAAGAATGTCTTTTCTTGAGGAGATAGGAATGCTATTACCAATAACTATAACCATGTATATGAGTCTACTGCCTAGAACAGAACTGTTAATTGAGTCGGTCAGACTGCACTTAAATTGAACAATTTCAAGCCAACTCAAATACACCCTTTTAGTTCTAAAATAGGGGCATAACAACTTATGACATTTAGGGGCTGCAACAACTATCTGGAAGACTATTGTTCAGACAGCAGCCCTAAATAGCTCTTATAACTATGTTTCATGCTGAAATGAGTAGTGAATAGACAATTGAATCAGAGTCAAGGTCACAGAGCTCGTCACATTGAATGCACGTGTGACAACATTGCTGCAGTTCCACAGAGACAAAATTAAGCTCGTCAAAGAATGATAAAAAGTTCATTACACTGAAGTGCCGATCGTATGTTTTCTTGTAATTGGTTTGGGTTGGTAATTTGTCCCTAATGACCATGTTATATGCTATTCTCGGCATAGTAGGGATCAAGGATCAAAATCCCGGTGGTTACCGGAAATCCCAGTGGGGACCGGTATGAACAGTAACTGGCCGAAATTTCTGCATAATGCACTTTCTAGGTTGGTTTAGGCCTTTTTTATACTAGATTACGTATTGTATGAGCTAAATATGCTTAAATTATTGTATGAGCAAGTCCCAGGCGGTTTTTTTGGACTTGGAAAGCACATTGGTTGCTCTAGAACTTGTATTTTTATTATTTTAGATGCTTTAGAACACTTAGAGGAGAGGGTTACCCTAGAGAGTGAAGCTAGTAAGGTTTTCTCTATCTTTTCCAATTGCTACTTCATTAAACACCTGGAGGATTGTTACTTTATTAAACACTTTCTAATTAATATTTGCATTATTCCAATTGCTAATTACCCATAACCGGTTTTCTCTGTTTTTTCCGGTTTTTTTGACCGGTTTTTCCCTTTTTTGGGTGGTAACCGGTCCGGTAACCAGTTTTCAAAATCCTCAATTCAAAATTCAGTTTTCAGACTTCATTCGGGCTTTTCCCGGTTTTTCCGGTAACCGGATGCTGACCGGTTTTTCTACCAGTTCCTGGTTTTTTATCCTTGGTAGGGATGCACCATAAGTTTTACATGACTCTAGAATCTTTAATCCAGGTATTTGCTCACTAAAATTGTATATGCACCACAGCTTGAACATCATTGATGGAGCTTTCTGACCTTGACAGAACCATCACACCATAACTCTGTTTCACTAATTTTTCTTCGGAAATGCTAGGCGGTTATTAAGCTGCAATTTTGAGTTTTGAGTAATGTGAGATTACACTCTAGGCTATCAAATTGCATAGAGACATGAAAGATGATCATAGCATGTTAACAGTTGCTGAGGTATATTTTTGCGAAACTGTGACTAAAATGGCAAGAATCCTGTAACATGGCAAATTTAGTAATGTATAATGTAGTACATTGTAATCCTAGGTTTCTAACATACAGAGCTTGGAAACCTTTTGTATATGAATAAAAAAGATTCTTGAAGCAGGACTTTGTATGTGAGAAGATTTTACTATTTTAGTTTGAAGTCCATTTTAGTGGAAGTTGTTGCAGTATAGCATAACATATTCCAAAAATATGTTTCTGGAATCTAATCATAGTAGATACAACATTATCAGTGTCACTATGGCAATAATTGACTATAGCTGGACATCATACTATAGAAGCAAACCCCTTCGCATCCCTTCCTGTTTTGCATTTATGTCTTGTATCTAATTAGATGAAACTTATTGACGAACTTGTGACAATGTGAGTAAATGAGTAGATGAAAACTGCCATGAAAACTGAAAGATCCAAAAGATAGGATATAAAAATGGAACATGTGGTAGTGTAGCAAAGCCGCAGCTACTGAGAATAACCTAAAATGAGTTCTAAATTACTCTTCCAAACTGAAGTGGGGCTGTATTCAGCCAGTCAAGCTTTCTTGGAAACTCAGGTACGTATGTGGCAGAGCCCCTAAGGAAAATTTTGTAAGTGCATTAGTGTATCATTAAAAAAGATCAGCCTCGGCACGAAGAAAATTCTAGCATTACAGACCTAGAAAATTGAAGAATATGCAGCTAGCCAGTTACCTACCCAGTTTCAAAATCAGCTAAATACTTCTTTATTTGTTGAACCCTTGATGAGAGTGAATCTCCTACAGAAACAGTGCAGGGTGAGCAACATGTAACATAATAGATTGTGAAGTTGCAAGCCAAAGGTGGAGATCAATCATCAATTAGTTTTGGATCCAATTGCTTCCAAGCTAGTTTCAATCATCTTTCTAGGTGCTGCCAAAAACCGTTGTACTCACTAAAATTACCTGGCAGGCCCAGTCTAACTGCCTAAAATGACACCACCGTGTTATGCCAGATGGAATTGCAAATACCTAATACCAAATCTTACATAACAGCTCATGCTCTTATTTTTAGCACAACACAAATCGAAGTGCCGACTAGGTTGATCAGCTAGAATTAACTGAGACTTCAAATTGTTTGTAATAATGAACATGCAAAACCCACATGGAGTTGAATATTTTTTGAGCTTACCTTCATTACTAGCAAAAATTGAACTATCTCCACCCATGAAAAAATTAAGCAGCCCTTTAGGAGATGCAAACTGCATTGCCTGAATAAATAAAAGGAAATACTTGAAAAACCAATCTCAGTACAAGAAGAGGTTCCTGAAAAAAATTACTCATCACAAGAGTAGAAATTGTGGACAATGAAACGGAGACTTCAAGCTGTAGTATATGGCAAAATGAAAAGTACAATGTACAACCAATACTTCTCTCATATGGAAAAATTAGAAGTACAATGTCCGACCAATACATCACTTCCAAGCTTCACCCCTTCAATAGGAGTTGCACATATCTTGAAGCACCCCAAGGGGCAAGTAGATGGAATCCACCATTGATTTGTGCTTTAAAATTTGTGCAACTCTCAAGGGGTGAAGCATCCTTGAGAGAAGCATAGAAGGCAAAAGTAAACACCAGAGATGGTGCTATTAGGTTTCTTCTACTCGTGTCATCACCCATTGTATTAGCCATTGACACGCACCCATATGCAATGTCTCATACTTTGATTTTCTATCAGATGATAGCCATGTCAGTTAGCGTTAGTAGAACCTAAGATGTCATGGCCCATGGGATGAGCACATTCTTCTTAGATAAGCTGTTCCAATAGAAAGGTCCAAGGACCTGGTGCTAGCCAGGTTCGCACCATGGACATCAGTATAACAGTGAGGAGTCATCTAAAAGCTGAGGAAAGCCAGAAAAGGCATGAGCCGTGCTAGTACTAAATTCAGATTAAGTGGCAAGGGGTGATATAGATAACAGCTTACACCAAGGATGCCAATGTTATCTTAGAATCCTCAACTTGTATGAGGATTGTGGAGGTGTTATCATTTGGGTTCATTTCAAAAAACAATTGGAGGCAAGGTCTGTTTTGTAATCATTCATTGAAAGTACTTATTCAACAAAAATATTCAACCACTGAAACTAAAGTGAGGGCTTAAACTTGTTAGATGGAGAGGGAGAGTGCAAATGTGAATGGTTGGTTGTATTGCAATAGACCAGGGGCAATATATAGTATAAGGATACACACAAGAGTAAACCCTAGACTAGAGTGGAATACCATAAATACCCTTAACACCCCCCACCACCCCCCTCACAAATGCAAGGCATATGCAATAACATTGCATTTGAAAGGGTTGACACTACAATAGGGAAAATCCGAAGTCCGATTCTTGATAATGTCGTCGTAGCGTGCAACTCTTCGAAAATATGTCGAGTATCAAAAGATCTCTCATCCGGGATCGTGCGACAGCCCATAAAGCACAAGGTGTAAAGGTTGAGAAAGTAGATGCAAGCGGGAGCAAAGTCGACCGCGACAACATGACGAAGAAGATAGTGAAACAGATAGGAATAGAGAGATCTGTCAAATCAAGCCAAAGGGAAATGGATAGAAGCATGGCGACGTAGATCGAATCACGAGACAAAGGATTTCAAGACAAGGCACAAGAAGCGCAATGAGGCGCATATCTGGAAGAAGCGGCATGCCTTAGAACTCGGGGCGGCGGCTCAGAGAGCGACGGGGGCATCATAACGACTTCTACAATCTGCATCGGCTCAGAGAGAACAGAGGCGGTTGCGGCTATGCGAAAAGGAGACGAAGAGGGCCACACTCGATCCAAGAGGACGGACCGTGGCTAGCAAAGCAATCAGCTGGCTCACAAGAAAATTTGTGGACTCGCACAGCTTAGACGAACTCAATGATGGAGTGTTACGGACTTGGATGGACTCAAAAGGGTAAAAGGACTCAAAGGAACAGCAGATACTAGCAGCGATACTCTTTAAGAGCGGAAGAAGCTGCAACAAGCCAGAGCTAGAGAAGCCGAAACCAGTTTTATCTAGAGGAGAAGCTGAAGCCAGAGCTGGAGAAGCCGAAGCCGGTTGTACCTAGAGGAGAAGCTGAAGCCAGATCTGGAGAAGTCAAGTCGAGCCGTGAGAGAATCTGGCCGGTGAAGCCGAAATGCTCGCTAGATTTGGTTATAAACCAAATCATCCACTCTTCCTCTCTTCTTCCCTTCCGTGAGACTTCCTCCTCCTCTTCTCCTCCGTGGCTCGGTGACACAGTAACGAGGAGCCGTGGCCACGAGAATGTAGTCGAGCCTTGGACGCAGCAATAGAAATGAGGTTTACAAGACACCAGAAGCAATGGCAGCTAAGCAGGCGCAGGCCGAGGCGAAGGCGTGGCGTCATTGCATGGCACGGCCGGATTTCAAGATAGTGGACGATCGACGCGAGCAGGCGCGTGTGGAGACCCGAGAATAAACAATGCATCTGGCTGCATGGGCGATCGAGTCCGGAGTGCGATACCGATCCGGCTCTGCGGATGGTTTCGGAGAAGATCAAAGTGAACATCCGGTGACGCCTTGGCCCAGTCGGCCGGATCCGAAGTAGGAGAGGGGTGACAGCTCTCGCGAACTAGCTCCGAAGGCGACGGTGCCTCGGTCCAAGCCGGATCCGGAGCAGGCTGAGGAGCTTGAGCGTGAAGCCGACACCTCGAGGCAGGTGTGGTGGATCTCGGCGAGTCGGCCGTGGCCGGATCCAAGCGAGGTGACACCGGCAAGACTCGAGGCGGTCGTCGGTGGATCCGGCGAGGCGACATCGAGGCAAGACCTCGAGGCAAGGACGTCGCCACTTCTTCTTTGGTTCTACTAAAGGAAAAGACTACAACTAGAAGGAGGCCACCCCCGAGTGGAGAATGCTCCTCTTGGGGGCGGTGGCGGCAGAGGACGAGCGGAGGTTAGGAGAGAACCTAATGCTCTGATACCATGTTAGATGGAGAGAAAGAGTGCAAATATGAATGGTTGGTTGTATTGCAATAGCCCAAGGGGCAATATATAGTACAAGGACACACACAAGAGTAAACCCTATACTAGAGTGGAATACCACAAATACCCTTAACAAAAGCTGAAATCAAAACAACAAAAAAGTAGTACAATTCCAACAAGTGCAACAAACCTTCATCCTTAAGTGCTCAGAACTTCCTCACCGGTGTATAATGAAAAGTTTTCGCACCAATATTGGTACTTGTATTTACCCACTATAAGTCACAAGTGCTAGAACTCGTGATAAACACATCAGACAATTATGGTACTATGCCTTGCTAACCTCAAACCATGTACTACCAAATTGGAATGCATGTTATAATTTTCACTTTTCTTCTTGTTAGGATGTTTGTATCTTCCTAGTGGAACTTGCAAATTAATCTCAATAATTTCGGGCACGCTTTATATGGATGATTTGCAACTTGAATGTGTAGAAATCCAAAGTCAATTAACTAATAAACACATTCTCATACACACATTAATGAAGCAACCTAAGCAACGCAGAAAACGTGAAACAAGTTGGTAGTATAACAACGGTACCTTCCAATTTCGATTGTAAAGAAAAGACAGAAAAGGCTATTCCTGCACTTCAGTATCTTAATATGTCCCGACGAGAACCCTTGACTGCAGAATTTCTTTTACGGATGTCAATCAATTTCATGTTACATACAATCCAACTACATAGTAACTCATGTATTAGAAAACACCATTGTGTTTCTTTGGACATGAGAAACACCATTATATACAGAAAGATGATAACTCTTATGGAAATTCTTTAACGAGATAGTTTTCGAGTAAAATGCATGTTCCTAGAAGCGATTTCAAATTAAGCTTCTTGTAAACAGACCTTACCCTTCATGGTCATTTGAACTTGAAGAATTTTTGCTCTCGATAGATTCAGCATTAATTGCTCCGTTCAGAATCTCGGGTGAAGCATTTCCTAAGGAACTAATATTCTCGATATTTTACATGCATTCATCGCACAACTTTCTTTTAATCAAGACTAAGTACTCGATACAACCAATAGCAAATGTCTCTAGCTCCAGTTTCAATCAAACAACAATTTAATATATGATTATATGATATAGTTTCTGCACAGACCAATTTAGCTACTTAGAAAACCCAAAAAATTCCATCAAAGTTCAAGAAAACGGGATAGGAGTCTTATTCAAGCTGATAAACCAAAACAAACGTTAATTAGTTTTGCGCAAGATCTGCAGGTTTTATTTCCAGTTTCTCATACAAGAGATGTATTATTTGATTAAAATAGATTTTGCTTGAACTACATACTGTGGTGAGCATTAGAACCACCATACAAAATGTCGTTAATTGAAACATCTCCAATGTTCTTTCGTATGAGCGTGGGACTGGCTTGTTGTAATGCATCTTCCTCTAGAGTAGTCGTCACAGCAATACATCTGCAAGATGTGTGACCAGAACAAGTATTTAAATACAAGAAAATTGTTCATATTGTTGGCTCTGAAAAATTTAACTACTAGCCATATCGCATCACACATTTGAATTGCATGGATTGGTGGACAGACTAAATAACTGAGATATGGCAATCATTAAGTGTGTCTCTTTTAATAATAACAGTGCAAGCAAGTCAATATGTGCTGGTCAAATGCCACAGCTCATGGAAGTAGTAGATAGATCAAACTAGCTACTTAGGATGACAAGCAAGACCATCCCATGCCGTAATTGCAGCATGAGAAAAAAAGGCTTCTAAGAACTTACGGGCCTTTATCACTGTCACATTGGTCATATACTGCTACATATCATTCTGTACGCAAGTCCATGGTAAAAGATTTGATTAGAATCAACTAAACTTATTCAAAATTGTGCAGTATGACCAAAATAAGCCAGACAATGAACAGAAGGATAAGCATCCAAACTGCACCTCATTTCTGCAGCTTTTGCAGCTTGAACTCCTGCAAGCGCATCTTCTATCACAATGGACTGGTACAACATCACAAATTCATCACGTCCAATTCAACATGAGCAAAAAAATACGGAGGGAATGTACCAAGTAAAGAACTAAAAATTTCAAAAGTAAAGGATGGCTAGTTGCATATCAATGCTAAAAATAATAATGCATTCGGTCTTCCTCACATCTGACAAACGATAAAATAGAGCAGGCAGCAGTGATGAAACTCTGCGTTTAGAGGGAAAGCTGAGTGGTATAACAACATTCAACATTAGATATCAGTCCTACCCTGCCTTCGGGACCATAACAACTAAACACCCCAGCTATCACTCAGCACACCCAAACTATGATGCACCGATACACGATACCGGTACAGCAATGCTGTGATGATCCTTAGATCATTACGGGGTAAACACTGCCAGGAAGACAGCCGGGCGGCATCGGCTTGATCGGGATGGGAGGCAGACTATATGCGGGAGAAGAGCCTTGGGAGAGACACTAGATTAATTCATCTTCATTCTTCTTACTTGATTGATAATTGTAGCATACGACTCCCCTTATATAGAGGCAAGCCCCTGGCGACTCAATCTAATATTTTCTATTATTAAGGATAACCTTCCTAATAGATAAGCTCATAACTTGCTAATCAAGTTGATCACATTCCTAATCCTTGTGGGGTTGTTACTATCCACGTGCTACAGTATCACTTGAGTACTGTTCGTGTGCCCGGTAATTCCTGTATGGCTCGTACGGCCGGCCCATGCCAACTTCTCCCCCTTCGACGAAAGCTCATCCTCAAATTGTGGTGGCAGCCACAGCTACAGTCCTAGGAGACCCCATGTCGACGAGAGGCTGCGATGGCGACACAAGTCCTTGGAGACCGTTGGCTCCACATGCGGATGCAGCAAACTCGCCGGCTGCTGCAGCAAGTACTGCAGCAACCGCTACAAGCATGGCTTCTGCCACCGTAGCGCCTCTGCAAGCTTTGGCTGCACCACGGCGAACTCCAGCAAAGCCACAGCAAACTTCGACAGTTCCTTGGTTTACACGACAAAGCTAAAACGCGTTTGCTGCCACAATGACCTCCGGCGATGTCGTTAGATTCCAAAGAAGAGACACAGAGGTGCTGGTAGCGCCATGGCTACCGCCACTACCGGATGCGCCCCGCCGCAGAAGACATCACCGTGTCTTGATGTGCCGCCCTGACTGCCGCGATCATCTTGTGATGGACCTTAGTTCATAACGGGGTAAACACCGTAGTTGAGAGAGACCGTCAACAATGGTTAGAGGTAGAACGACGCTTAGAGGAGAGGCCGCCTGCTGGGGTAGAAAGGACCTAGATTAGGGCGAGGGACTTGAGAGCCTTGAGACTAATTCATATTATTGCTTGATTGATAATACATACATGATATCCCTTTTATAGGGACGACTCAACTTTACTCGTAAGAAATATTCTCTATGTCTATGGAAACCTATCTCTAATAGATGGAATATATATATAAGGAAGTAGGCCTATCTAATAAGGAAACTAACTATTCTTATATCTAATTCCCAACTACTAATGCACCTGTGGGTACGGCATGAACAATGTGTGAGTTCTACAATACCGTGGTACTGTTCACATACGTGAAGAATAATTCCTACTGTTCACATGGTCATATGATGTACATGATTTTTTTTCATAATACTGAACTAGATTTGCTCTTTGTAATCTAAAATCATGCAGAAGCTATAAAACAACTAAATTGATTCAAAGTAGGGTGGGGGGGGGAGCATTAGAAGCAAAAGAAATATATAATTCAAGCATTCTGCTTCTGCCTTTTTGATCTAGGATGTATTTCTCCATAGACCGAGAAGTCATTTATGAACTCTGTAGAAACATATCTTCCTTACAAATATCCATGTGTGTAGCAATGGGGATCAAATCAGCATTGTTGCAGATTTACAAAAGTCACTCAGCTGAACCCAGCATAAAACCAGGATGCAGATATTTTCCACAGCCAGAAGAATCTAAATTTCTGATCTTTTCATAAAGGGGTTGTCCTTAATCATTCTAATTTGCAAGACAAATTACCTCATTTGTGTCAACGCGTAAGTTCTTAGATGCAGCCAAGAATATGTCCGGAGCAGGCTTCAAGTTTTCAAATGCATCAGCAGAGACAATGGCATCAAATCTGAAATTTGGAAGATGTTCATCAAGACCAAGTAACAAGTGGTGGAAGGATTAAAATGAATGCAAAGGACAATCTTCAGAATTATCAGAAGTCAGTAGTAATGGTTTGAAGCAAGTTGAATGACTTAGGGCCTGTTTGAGAGGGGGGGGGGTTGCTCTAGGAATATTTAGGAAATCCTAAGGATTTGGATCCAAATCCCCCCTTTCCAAACAGGCCCTTAGTGTTTTCCAATTAAAGGAAGCTCTGAACTGGTAAAACAAATGATGTTGTGGGAGGTTCTCAAACATAAGACCCCAAAGAACCCAGAAGGCCAGAATGATATTGAAATTATTCATGTTCCGGGAGCAAAGAAAATGTGAAGTATATTGGTTCAGCTTCAACTTAAATCTATTAATGGTGTGCAATATCATAGTAGCAACAAAATTCCAGTTCCTTCATTCCTACTTTCCTTGAGGGTTTTGCATTTGTCCAATAAAGATATATTAATAGCTCGTTTGTTTTTGAGAGAGATAATAGCTAGTTTCTTATGTTATCTAATTTGCCCATTACCTGAGAAAGTTTAATTCAGACTATCGGACTTTGAAAGAATTGGCGACGACAAATAAGGTAGCGACTAATATCTAGTATATCGTTAGGTAAAATGTGTGCCAACTGCCAACTAATAGCGTTGTGACAAGATTCTCTTAAAATATGACGAGCAGATGACCTATCACTACCATGGAACATGTCAGCTAAACCCTGACATGATAAGTCGTATATCAGAACAATTATGACATTCAAAATTCTTGGAAAGCGAGCACAATGAAATGATGGCATTAATGCTTGGAATTCAAAGAAAGAAGCAAACACTTACAGTGACACAGGCAAACCAGCAGCAGCCAGATTTGCGTCCACCTTAATCCTATCAGCACTGGATGCAACAGCAACCTTCAGACCGGCATTTTTGCACTGTATTGACAGAGCAATTATCACTTTTTAATACTATTAAGCTAACACATGTAATTGTTGGAATGAGGCTTGTATTCAGTCCAATGGGCCAAGAGGCCAATATATAACGTGTACATGGTACAATGATGCAAAAAAAAACACCCTACACTATCTGCATATCAAACACCCCCCTCAAACTCATGGTGGATCAACAATACTGAATTTGGAAAGGTAGAATCTATGCTGAACTCTAGTCTATGCCTTGGTGAAGAAATCTGCTAACTGAAGCCCCGAAGGCACATACTGAAGATCAATAACTTGTCTTGCACCTGCGGTCGCATGTACGAGACATCCACTCCAATGTGCTTGGTGTGCTCATGCTTCACAGGATCTCGAGCAATGCTGATCGCACTAGTACTATCTGATAAGAGAGGAGTCGGTGCAGAAGCGGAAACACCAAAATCCTCAAGTAGCCACCGAAGCCAGGTGATCTCAGCTGTCAACGACGCCATGGCTCTCAACTCAGCCTCAGCGCTTGAACGGGAAACTGCAGTCTGCTTCTTGGTCTTCCAGGCAATCAAGGAGGAACCAAGAAAAACACAATAGGCGGAAAGAGACTGGTGATCAGAATGATCGCTAGCCCAGGTCGCATCAGAGTACGTTTGAAGCTATAAAGAACTGGAGCGGGGAAAGAACAGGCGACGAGTGATGGTCCCGCGAAGATATCGCAGAACACGAAGAAGATGAGTGTAGCGAAACTGAGTGGGAGCAGAGACGAACTAACTCGGGATATGAGCCGGGTGAGATATGTCAGGGCGAGTGATCCCAAGATAGACGAGGCTCCCAACAAGATGGCGGTAACGAGTAGGGTCCTCAAGAGGCTCGCCATCAGTAGACCAAAGGTGAACATCAAGCTCCATCAGAGTATCCACCACACGCTGATCAGTGAAACAAGCGCGACTAAGAATATCCTGAATGTACTTCTCCTGGAGAGAGAGATAGTAGCCCACGGGCGTAGAAGTGATCTCTATCCCAAGGAAGTAACAAAGAGGACCTAAATCGGACATCAAGAACTGCTCACTAAAATGCTCCTTCACAAAGGCCAATATACTGAGAGTCATCTCCAGTGATGATCATATCATCCACATAGAGAAGGAGGAGTGTCCGACCCCGAGGAGAGGTGTGGACAAAGAAGGCGGGGTCGTGATACTAGCGGAGAAGCCGGCAGCAGTGACAACAGAGGAGAAGCGGTCAAACCAAGCACAAGGTGCTTGTTTGAACCCATAGAGAGAACGACGAAGGCGACACACCATGCCATCAAGGACAGAATACCCAAGGGGTGGCTGCATGTAGACCTCCTCACGCAGCTCGCCATTGAGAAAGGCATTCTTAACGTCCAACTGAGAGATGGGCCACTGTCGAACAGAGACCACAGCAAGAAGAGTGCGAACAATGGTCATGTGAGCAACAGGAGTGAAAGTCTCATCATAGTCACGATCATGCTCCTATTGAAAACCACACGCCACAAGACGAGCCTTGTAGCACTCAAGAGAACCATCCGAGCGGGTCTTAATCTTGTACACCCACTTGCACGTGCTGAGAGTGACACACAGGTAAGGGCACAAGATCCCAAGTGCCAGTACTCTCCAAAGCAGCAATCTCCTCAGACATCGCGAGCTGCCACTCAGGGTGAGCAATAGCCTCACGGTAGGTCGTAGGCTCAAAAAGAGCAGCGGTTGCAAAACCATAGTGCTCAGGCGGCCTGACAGTGTGACGATCATGAGGATTGTATCTAGGAGGAGAAGGTGGAGCAGGACCCAGCAAGGACGGAGAACGAGAACTGGGAACAAGGCCCAGCAAAGACGGAGACTCAATAGGGGAAGGAGTAGGCCGAGGACGGTGAGAGTAGTGCAGGGGAAAAGGTGGAATCTCAACAACAGAGCGGGAAGGAAACTCTGGCGAAAGGGGGAACAAGTGGAGCCGGAGGATGAGGCGAAACAGTGGTAGAAAGTCGAAGTCAGAAAAATCGAAGGAGATCGACTCAAAGAAGAGAATCGGGCCGATAGTGTAACGAGGGTAGTAAGATCGACTCGTCAAAAGTGGCATCCCGAGAAATCCTCATCTCGCGAAAGCAACGGGGTTATAGCAACGATAACCCTTATGCTCGGGATCAGAGCTAAGGAAAACACACTCAATCGACCGATCGGCCAATACCAGTGCGCCACGAGGTGGAAGAAGGATTTAAACAAACAAATAAATCGCGAAGGTGATCAGACTGGAGCTCGACCAAAGAGACGCCGACGGAGTGGAACCTGAAGAGAAGTGGAAGGTTGCAGGTTGATGAGAAAAACAACAGTAGAAACAGCCTCAGCCCGGAAGTGAGGAGGAACAGAATAGGCAAGCATGAGAGCGCGAGCTGTCTCAAGCAAGTAACGATGCTTACGCTCACAGACACCATTCTGAGCGTGAGTACCAGGACAAAAGTACTAGGGAAGAGTGCCCTGCTCAGCGAGAAAGCGACGCAA
The DNA here is from genome assembly GCA_036346405.1 of Phyllostachys edulis. Taxonomy (NCBI): domain Eukaryota; kingdom Viridiplantae; phylum Streptophyta; class Magnoliopsida; order Poales; family Poaceae; genus Phyllostachys; species Phyllostachys edulis. The sequence continues at coordinate 56,791,574 of CM070549.1, read as the reverse complement.
AGCAACAGATAGATACTCACCAGCAGAGTCGGCACGAAACACATGAATGGTCGAATCAAACTGAGTGCGAACCATCGTGGCAAACATCTAGTAAATAAAGAAAACCTGACTACGAGAGGACATGAAGTAGATCCAAGTATGACAAGAATAATCATCAATAAAGATCACATAGTAGCGATGACCCCCTTTCGAAACGAATAAGCCAGACCCCAAACATCAGAGTGAACAAGATCAAAAGGACAAGTAGAAATAGAATCACTAAAAGGGATAGGGGAGCTGCAGCTGCTTGCCAAGCTTACAACCCATACAATGTAAAGAAGTATCTCCAGAAACAGACCCAAGAACACGACGACCGACTAAAGACGATAGACGCGAGCCACAGAGATGACCAAGACGATGGTGCCACTGAGCGAAGAAGGTAGTGGAGGACGCGGCAAGACCAGAGGTAGTGGCAGTGGCTTACTAGCTGGTGGAGACAACGGAAGGACGATAAAGCCAGTCGAGCTCCCAGAGACGCTGTGAAACATGGCGCGAGGACCAGTACCAAGCAGAGCCCCTGTGCGGCGATCCTGAACACAACAAGAGTCAGACTAAAGAACAACACGACAGTCGTGATCAGTGATCTGACCAGCCGACATAAGCTGCATAGTAAGCTGAGGAACATGGGAGACTGCAGGAACATGAAAAAGAAGGGGAAAGAGTGCCTCGGCCTGCAACAGGAAGAGAGGTACCATCTGCAGTCTTAACAGTGGAAGGAAAATCTGTGGAACGTACGGAAGTAAGGTGGGTAGAATCTTGTGTCATGTGAAAAGAAGCATCAGAGTCCAAGATCCACAGAAACAAGATACCTGACAAGGGAGGAGGCGGAGGCGAGGAAGACTACTGAGAAGCAAGAGCCAGACGAGCAGAACCCGAGGAGTCTGAGGACGAGCTGACACCGAGGCGCTGAAGCAGTGAGAGGAGCTGCTGTGTGGCATCACCAGAGGAGCCCTAGCGAGAGGCGCCAGCTCCTGAGTGAGAGGAACCTCCAGAGCCCTTCGGGGGACGTCCACCCCGATGACCCTGATCCCTCTTCCGCTTGTAGCAATCCTGATACCTGTGGCTGTCACACTGACAGTAGGTGCAATGGAAACCCGCAGTAGAAACAACAACCACCGGCTGAGCTAGTGAGGATCACGGTCATCTTCAAGAAACCGCGAAGGAAGCAGCGCCAAGCAGATCAGATTCGAGCCACGCATTTGCGATGAAGTCTCTCAAGACGCGACACCCGTGAGGCCTCCACCAAGCTTGTTTCGGGTGGCGAGTCGAGCCGAGTATGCACAGCCTCAACTCAAGTCAAGACGCGTCAGAAGTCATAGAGGGCGAGTCTCCGCGAGCACGGAGTCAAGACACAAGCAGGACAGTCCGCAGACATCCGCCCCAAAGAGTCAAGCTAACGCCACACCTCAGACAGCTTCTGGTAGAAGTCATCCACGGTGGCATCGAGCTACTAAAAAGAATGCGCTTGGTGCACTACTGAGAGATACATAGCATCACTCATCGGCTGATAGTGAGCTCGGAGGCGCTCCTACATAAGTTGTGTCGTCGGCAGCTCCGCCACATTCATAGAGATGGTCACAGGCATGCTACCCACTAGGATGGCAGTAGCACGAGCTCGGCTTCTCGCCGGCCAGAGTGGCAACAGATCGGTAGTAGAGCTCTGAGGCATCCTCCGGCAAAGATTGGTGGCCTCCTGAGCCGCTTGATCCACACCGCCAGAGAGAATGTAGAATCGGCGGTGTAGGCGAGGCGGATAGGGTGCTCACGGTGAGATGACCCCAGACGCGCGGCTATTGAGGCGAATCTCGGTGAACGCCCACTCGAAGTTCGCCCCATCGAACCGAATCGGGAAGCGGATGGCGATGAGCCTCCGGTAGAAGCCATCAGGGATGACTTGACCGGATCTAGAGTCGATGTGCTCAGGAGATCCAACTGGAGCCCTCCCTCTCTATTTTTTTAAGGGCCAGAGAAGCCGGAGCTGAAGCCTGCCGGCTCCGAGTAGATCGGAGGAGCCGATGTGGAGTTGCAGCTGCTGGCTCCAGTGAAGAAATGAAAACAGAGCTTCACCGTTTTTCTGGTCACCGGCAAGATCGTGGTCATCAACGATGGTGGCCGTGCAAGATCAAGGTCGTCACGATGACATGCCGCTTCAGCGGCGATGGTGGCGACGAGGAGGAGAGCTGGCCGGGGCGAGGTAGAAACTCAAGGCAGCTTCGGATCAACTGTGGCGAGAGTTTCGGCGAGGACGAAGAAGAAAAAACCTGTCCCATGAGGCGGCTCGATCTCAAGCAGAGGAGCACGGATCCGTGACAGATCCGCAGAAGAACTCCCGAGAGCCGACGAAGGAAATCTTGTGGTGGGCAGGAGACGCTCGGGCAACGACGAAGAACAGAGAAAGTTTGGGAAGGAACAGGGAGGGTGGCAGCTGCTGGCGGTGGTGGCCGCCGCCGGCGGCGGCGGCGAGCAAACCCTAACCCTAGCCTTGCTCTGATACCATGTTGGAATGAGGCTTGTATTCAATCCAATAGGCCAAGAGGCCAATATATAACATATACATGGTACAATTATGCAAAGAACACCCTACACTATCTACATATCTAACAGTAATATCCCGTTTAATTATTTGAGTACTTAACAAATTAGAAGAAGTAATTAACGAATTGGTTCAAAATTTAGAGGAGGATTAGAAATTGGGCCTTTGGGCCCATGTTTCCATGGCCTAGTGGGGGAAGCGGAACCCTAGCTGCCCCTACCCTTTTGCCGCATGCTGCCCTGCACCTCTACTCTTGCCTTGCGCCAGCCGCCCCTGGATGCATGTTGCCCTTCCCTGTTGCCAATTCTTTTCCCTGCCGCACCATTGTTTTTTTTCTTAGCCGCAGCCCTCCTAATCCCTGCCCATGCATGCCCTCCTGCAGCACCTTCTTTGTTGCTCTGCTTGCTGCGCTGCATGCAGTGCTCCTAGCCATCATTGCTGCTCCTGCCAGCCTAGCAGCCCTACATGCAAGCATGCATGTTCCCTCTCGACAGAGTGAGAGAGAGAGGGGGAAAGGAAGGCTTTGTTGGTTTCTTGTGATTTCTGTGCGTCTGCCGCTGCTGGGATCTTCTGTGCTTTCAACGAAGAACAAGGAAGAAGAAGGGAAGGAATGAGAAGGAGAAGGGAAAGAAATGAGGAAGAGATCAAGGCTGTTGAGGTTGATCACTGTATTTCTTTACCACTCATTATCATTATATTGTTTTTGTTTTTACTTTATTTAATTGCAAGCAATGTGAATGGTCATGGTTTCATTCGTATTATTGGATATGAGAATGTTGGATAATGTTAATGATAATGAATCTATAAATAGCTGTGCCTTCATAAACATCATTGCATATGAGAAGGTGACTATGTTGATCACAACTCCACGGGAGTGGAGGAAGTCCCCAATCCTTGAGGAGGACGGGTTTGAAAGTGAACATTGTTGCGAGTGTTCACTCACGCTATACCGGTATACGCGAAAGAAGTGCATGTGAACATGTAGTGTAGAGATGCATTGAATGAAAAGTATTTGATAATTGTGCATGAGAATAAAGAGAAGAGAATTGAATGATTGAGCATGAAAATAAAGAAAAGAGAATAATTGATGTTGATGATGATATTGTTTATTGCTGATTAAGCTTTGCTCGTTGTTTATTATTGTGTTTGCTGAGTCGTTGACTCACCCTTGCTTTATTGTTGTTTTTAGGAGTGGTAAGGGCTAGCTCGCACTTGGAATCACGTCATTCACTCAATTACAATAACTATTGATTATGAGACAGTTTATTAGTGTGCTAAGTTATAATTAGGAATGGATATTATTGCTTAGCCTTAGTTGATTATTCATTAAATAGACTTGATTGGTTTGGTTTTGCGTTGATCTTGGTTTAGTATTTTGGCATGCTTCTTATGAATTAATTATCTACGATTTCTTTATTGTTATCCTTGTGTTGTTTTGACCCGTGGACGGGTTTTATCTTTGATATGCTTGTTGTAATTTAGTATTAATTGTTGTTAAAATTGATAGTTATGTTAGTTTAGTGGCATTATGAGCTCCATGTTGGGCCGAGGTGTTACAACACATTTTTAATTCAAGCACTGCAAGTACCTCCATGATGAGCTCCAGAGCCCCTGGGAACCCAATGCCAGAATTTGGCTTTGCATACTGCAGAACAGAACAGAATTTTGTTTAGCATGGTGCAATCAAACTCTAATGAAGAATGGATGAAACAGATTGCATGAACAATTTAACCTTGTCAAGATATATCTCAAAAAACCGCTTCTTGGCACTTTCAGGATTGAAATCTTTCACTCCTTTCACCCTTGCGACACCTCCAAGGAAGTTGGCCTCACCTAAACCATATTTATCCGAATTGGAAACAAACTACAAACAAAAAATATGAAACTGGCAATAATTCCTTTCAGGTGGGACTGGGATCATCCCGTTATGAAAAGGAAGGTAAATATTGGTTTGATGTCCCCCAAGGTAGGAATAGGTAACGGATTTATGCTTACAGCTAGCCTCATACTCTCAAGTTTTGTATTTTTTATTAAAAAAAAAGAGTGTTTCCTAAAATCTTACATGGAAGTATGTAAACATGAAGTGGCATACTCTCACGAGTATTCCGATGCAACAATATATTTATACTTCTGTAAATGGTTATACAGGCATTGATAGCATGTTATTGTTCAAAAATTGGAAATAATAACTTCTGGGGGATAATGATTACTATCAAATAAGCATAGGAATTAGCCAAATAGCCAATTAGTAATCACTACAATTACCAAGGAATCACAACAATGTTGGGCCTGAGAATACAGATTACCAAATTACACAATTTAAAAAACTTAAGAACCATAGAAGTTTAGGGGATACGAGCATACTGTCAAAATTATTCTGATGCAAGTATGTAACTGTGAAAGTGGCATACTGTTACAAGCTTTCGGATGCAATAATATATTTACAATTGTGTAGATAGTTATACGGGAAGTGGGAGCATGTTAATGTTTAAATATGAAACAAACAACTTCCGGGGGGAATTAAAAATTATTACGATTATTATAGCATAGTGATTGGCGAATTAGCAATTACTACATTTTTTAGGGAAACCAATTACCACAGTTAACAAGGAGTCGCAACAATGCTGGTTATGCATAGAATTACCGAATTACTCGCAACTTAAACAACCTAAGAACCGCACAAGTTTAAGGAATACGGACATAGGATGCTACGCTCAAAAATCATGAGTCGTCAGAAATCGCGCGAACTGCATTGCCAGTCTGCAAGTAGCAGTAGGACTGCGACATGATTTACCTGTGCCCATGAAGGGGACGAAGTCGTCCACGGTGACGTCGACGCCCATCTCGGCGAAGACGTCCACGGCGGCGCGGCGCGACGGCTCCTCGCTGTCGCAGAGCACGCCGTCCATGTCGAAGAGCACGGCGGAGACCTTCCCCCATGCCCCCGCCGCCACCTCGGTCTCCGGCGAGGAGGACGCTGGGGCGGAGGCGGCGACGATGTCGCGTCGCCCGCGGCGAGGGAATTGCATAGCGGCGGCAGCGGCCGGAGATAGGGTTTTTGGGAGGAGGAGAGGGCGGGGTGGTGGCGCCGGGGAGGTGGGCGGGTAGTGCCGAGAGGTGAGGAGCCGGTGGAAGCTTCTGGAAGGCGCGATGTGCCGCGCCATGGTAGTTGGGACTTGGGACTAACTCACGAGCTCGGGAATGGAGTCTCGAGCGCGCGCGGTTGTGGTTGGGGACGGTTTCTGTGGAGGGATGTCTGCGTTGCACGAGTGGATGGATGAACACTTGAACAGGGTGCTTTGCTGCGCTCTGCTTGCCTGTGGCAAACGCGTTGCCCTGTGTGACCTTATCCTGGCGTGATCAATCCCAATCACACAAAAGAAAGAGGGGAAGGAAAATCAGAGAAAAAAATGCGAAAAAAAGCTGGGAGGATCATTTCTGAAGCAAGTGGAAACATAAGATAACCAAAATAAGGAACATGAGTACATCATAAGCAACCTTGAAAACGTATTTGAATATTATGTATCCTTTTGCCTATCAAGTAGTATCTATCCGAGGTTTACACACAGAGGAAATTTGTATTACAGGAATTGGCCAAATTAGTCATCTTTGAGCCGGTGGCATGCCGTAGTCGGAGAGAGCTAAGATGCCATAATTTGCTAAACTTTTATTACTAACTTGTTAAAGTTGTTGCTAAAAAAATTAGAGTCACGACTTAACTTGACTAAAGAAATCTTACCATAACCTATTGTGCCTAGGACCTATGAGACTCAGCTAGAAAAAAGTTGACATATCTAACTCATGTCTAGGAACCAAACACTAGCGTAACTTGGTTAAATCTGCCCAAAGATTCAGTGGCTACCTTCGGTTTCAAACCAAACAGGGTCTTTGTACCAGCATTTCCTACCTTGTCTAGTTGAACCTAATAAATTGTGAATGCCACAACCTACATCAGTTCTAGACAATCGAATCAAGTTACTACCTGGATTACTTAGACGTGAATAAAATAACAAGAAGAATATATGGGAAATAAATGTGTTTTAAAACGATCAATACACCAACCTCACTTTGTTGACAAAAATTCACAACAATAAAAAATGTATCATATTATTATGTGTCTATGAATAGAGATGGTCCGATGGGTCGTGTTGTTCAGGCCGGTCCAAAGCATGGGATCATATTCAAATTTCGAGGCACGACACAACCCACATCTTGTTGTTGGGTCGGCCTGCATAAATTTCAACCCAAGCGTCTTTGTGCTTAGGCTCGGCACCTCAAGAATCTAGGCTCCATTTTAGTATTTTGGTAATTAAAGATAACCATGTGTTGAGAACTAAAGTGTTTGAAAATGTCAATCTTGGATAAAGATAAAGAGCACTAAATGTACTCAAGTATTGGATATCAACATCATCTAGCTTAAGGCAAATGTATCTAGTCGAATATGATCTTTTCATAATTTTACCGATTTAGGAGTATGAAGAATAAAAGACCAGATTGCTAGTGTAGATAGTCGTACTATGAAGAGGAATCAACGGCTAGTAGCTTGATAGCAAAGGGTGCCACAATGCTCAAACTCACTTGGTTTAATCTTTGATTTCTTTGTGCTTGTTTGGCCATAATTCTTCTACTCTTTATTTACTTGGCCAGACTGACCAGACCTCCGGGTCATTTAACGCGGTCAGCCTTTTCCAAAGAATGGTGTTTTGGGTCTTGCTACTGATTTCTTCATGCCGAACTGACCGCAAGTGAATACCCGGTCTGACCGGACCCCCAGTCAGCTTTTTCTAGTAGCATGTATCTTCGGTTTTGAAATTCTTTGAGCCCGGTCTGACCGGACCTTGAGTGGGCGGATTGATCGGACCTGGCATAACGGATAGTTTCTGTATCATTAATTGCAGCAGAGTTTACTATTATACTATAGTTCGCATGCATCGCCCTGCGGCTCGCGAATCGACCGGATGGCCGATTTTGCACAGTTTCGAGTTCCAACGGCTAGTAACGTGGGTGGAGACTATAAATACCTCACCCACTGCAGCAACGGTGTCTTTAAGAACCTCATTGAATACTCTTGAGCCATTTGCTATTCCTTCTACTCTTTGAGAGCACAAATTTCATCTTGCAAAGGTTGTAGAGGTTTTCCAAGTGCATTAAGTTGAGTTTGATTCTTGTGGCACTTGAGCATCTTCGAGCGAGTTGTCGCCTCCTAGACGACTTGAAAAAAGTGATTCGGTGATCTTCTCAAGAAGCTTGTAAGAACACCGGGGCATTTGTGAAGGTTGGAGCTCGCCTTTCCGAAGTGAAGAAGAGCCACCTCTAGTGATCGAGGGACGCGCTCATGTGGAACCGACTTGATTTGTTCAAACTTTCTCAACGTGGATTAGTGGAGACCGGTAAGTATCTGAGACCACGAGAAAACATCGGTTGTCTCCATATTGTGGTTTATCTCTTTTACTCTTCTCTTAGTGCATTTATTTATATAGCAATATTGTATCTTGATTAGGTTGTTTAGCTTAATCTAGAGTAAGTTGTGCACTTAGAGAGATTTAGAATATTCAGGCATTGAATTGTGAAATTGAATTTCATAGCTTAGCTTGCTAACAAATCTGTTTTTAGCCTAAAGTTTTAAAACCCACCTATTCACCCTCCTCTAGTCGGTTATCCTTGATCCTACAAGTGGTATCAGAGTTTGGTTTCTTATCTGTTAGGCTTTACCGCCTAGAGAGAGAAGGATGACTAGTGGGGGAATTTCAATTGGTATGACACCACAATTCGATGGCACAGACTATGCTTATTGGAAGGTCCGTATGACCGTTTTATCTTAAAGCCATGAGCTCAAGCATATGGAGAACTGTAGTAGAGGGTTTTGTTATGCCCATTGATCCCAATCATCTTACCGACTTAGATGAACGGAATGCTCTCCAAAATGTTTAAGCAATGAATGCTCTTTATGGAACCTTGAACGCAGATAAATTCAATAGAGTGAGTTCGCTTGAGACGGCTCACGATATTTGGAGAGCTCTCTCCGAAATTCATGAGGGAACATCCGCAGTCAAGGAGGCCAAATTGCATATGCTTAACATTAAATATGGGATATTTGTCATGTGGCACATGAAAATATAAATGAGATGTATTCAAGATTAAACAACTTGGTTAATGAACTCAAAGGTCTTAGTTCAACACTAACCTATCTTGATATTTGTGAGAAAAATGCTTATGTCTCTACCGGACAAGTATGAGACATTAGTGGTATTGTTCCTAAACTCCTCCGATTTACCAAGAATGACTCCCACCGAACTCTTGAGAAATCTCATTACCAATGAGCTATATAAGAAAGACAAGGAGGACCTCTTAGAGCAAGTTGCCTCTAAGAATAAAATATTGCTTTCAAGGTAAAGGCGGAATCATTTGATAACAAGAATGATGAACATCATGATGATTCCGATGAAAATATGACTCTCCTTGTAAGGAGGATGAGTAAGTTTATGAAGAGACGCTCAAACAGAAGTTTCAACTTTGACAAAAGTGACAAAGATCAATCCTCAAGTAAAAGACGCTACACCAACATTAGGTGTTATGAATGCGATGAGATGGGTCACGTCGCTTCTCATTGCCTGAACAAGAAGGATGAAAAGCAAAAATCATTCAAGAAGAAGGACTACAATGGCAAGAAAAATCTTTTCAAGAAGCATCACAAAAATGTCAAAGATGAAGCTCACATTGGAGAATGAAACTCCGATGAAGATTTATCGAACTCCGACTCTGAAGATGACAAGTCTCCTAGAAAGAGAGAGCTTGCCGGAATTGCTATCACAGAAGCTCCATAACTATTCTCTACACCCTATTGTCTTATGGCAAAAGGGGAATAAAAGGTAACAAATGATAATGATGATGAGTCTACTTATGATGAGTTAATGGATATACTAGAGAACTTGAATGCATATCTTGGCAATGATAAATCAAAATTTAAGGTCTTGAAGAATTTTTTTTTTCTCGCAAAGACTCTTATAATGAGCCAAAGGAAGCTCATGAAACTCTCCTTGTCAAGGATCACTCAAAGTCCAAGGTGGATATAAGCATTATTTGTGATATCATTGATAACATCTCTTGCTTAAGTGTTGCATATAAGACAAGCATATCCACCTCATGTGATGAATTGATTATCATGTCATGTAGCTCTAAAATTGACGATGTTGCTTGCATGAGTATAAAAATTAATCATCCTCTTGTTATTAGAAATAATGAACTCAGGGAACAAGTAACCAAGCTAAGTAAAAGCTTGGATAGATATTTCAAGGGAAAATCCACCCTTGGCAAAATTCTAAGTGAGCAAAGATGCCCATACAACAAGGAGGGACTTAGTTTCATTCCAAAAAAAAATAGGGAAAAATGCCAATCTGCAATGCTACAAGGTTTGTGAAGAAAAATGATAACTTGTGTTACAAATGTCATGATGTATGGTATTTAGCAAAAGATTGCCCAATTGGTAGCTTATCTAAATCCTTTATATTTGATTCATGTTATATGCTTAAGAAATCTAAGGATAGTAGAATTGTAGCTAAGTTTATTGGCACTCTTATACTTGGTAATAAAAAGAATATCATTTGGGTGCCCAAAACCTCGGTCTCTAACCTCCAAGGACCCAAACAAATTTGGGTACCTAAAATAGTGTAATCTTGTTTTGTAGGTGAACTACAAGACCGGTAGAAAACATTAAATACTTGATAGTGGTTGTACCCAACACATGACCGGAGACCAGAAAATGTTCACCACATTCGAAAATAGAAAAGGAAATAAAGGAAATAATGACAATATCACATTTGGTGACAATAGCAAAGAGAAGGTGGTAAAGACTTAAGACAAGATATGAAGAATATGGCACCTGGCTACATCAAGCCAAAGGAAAACATCGATGATCTATCTTCTTCTATTCAAGTTGAACCCCCTACTTCCGCTACGCCAAGTCAAGCTCAATTTGAAGATGTGGAGGATGGACATGCACCGGTAGCTCATCCAAAGATTCACAATGTCGTTCCCAAGGATCACCCCATTGATCAATTTTGGGAGATGTTAGTAAGGGTGTTCTAACTCTATCTCGTGTTGCTTCTTTTTGCGAACATTACTTGTTTGCTTCCTCTATTGAGCCAAAATATGTAGAAGAAGCATTAGATGATCCAGATGGACAAATGCTATGCACGAAGTGTTAAACAACTTCATTTGCAACGATGTGTGGACACTAGTTCAAAGGCCCAAGGATCACAACGTCATTGACATAAAATAGGTATTTAGAAACAAATAAGATGAAAATGGCATGGTGGTAAGAAATAAGGCAAGATTGGTGGCACGAGGCTACACCCAAGTCAACGGCTTGGATTTCGGTGAAAATTTCACCCTCATAGCTAGACTAGAAGCTATTCGTATTTTGCTTATATTTGCATCATGTTTTGAAATAAAACTTTTTTAAATGGATGGGAAGAGTGCTTATATAAATGGCAAAAATTTTGAACTTGTCTTTATTAGGCAACTTACCAGTTTTGAGGATCCTAAAAAGCCTAACCATGTTTATAAACTCTTTAAAGCGCTCTATGGTCTCAAATAAGCTCCTAGAGCATGGTATGAGTGACTTAGAGATTTTCTTGTTTCAAAAGGCTTCAAAATTAGGAAGGTTGACACCACTCTTTTTACAAAAATCATCCATGATGAATTTTTTTGTTTATCAAATGTATGTTGATGATATTATTTTTGGGTCTACTAATCAAGAGTTTTGCAAGGAATTTGGTATTATGATGTCTAGGGAATTCGAGATGTATATGATTGGAGAACTTAGCATCTTTCTCAGACTTCAAATCAAGCAACTTAAGGATGAAACATTTGTGAGCTAATTCAAGTATGTGATGGACTTACTGAAGAGATTTGGCATGGAGGATGCAAAGCCCATCAAAACTCCCATGGCTACAAATGTCATCTCAATCTCAATGAGGGAAGTAAACCGGTAGATTTAAAGCTTTATAGATCAATGATTGATATCTTGCTTTATCTTACTGCATTTAGATCCGTTATAATGTTTAGTGTTTGTATGTGTGCTCGTTTCCAAGCATCTTATGGGCGTTAAAAGGATTCTTAGATATTTAAACCATTCCTCTTGCATTGGCTTATGGTATCCTAAATGTGCTAAATTTGATTTAATTGAATATTCCGATTCCGATTATGCGGGTTACAAAGTGGATAGAAAAAATACCTTTGGAAGTTGCCAATTCTTAGGAAGATCCTTAGTATTTAGGTCATCGAAGAAACAAAATTCCGTAGCCCTATCCACCGTCGAAGCGAAGTATGTCTCCGCGGGTAGTTGTTGTGCTCAATTGCTATGGATGAGGCAAACTTTGATGGATTACGGAATTAACTTCACTAAAATGTCTATTTTGTGTGACAATGATAATGCCGTGAAAATAGCAAACAATCTGGTTCAACACTCTAGAACTAAACATATAGATATTCACCATCATTTTATTAAAGATCATGTAAGCCATGGTTATATTATGATTAGCCACATAAGAACCGATGATCAATTAGCAGATACCTTCACTAAGCCTCTAGATGAGAGCCGCTTTTGCAAATTAAGGAATGAATTAAATGTCATAAATCTTTCAAATGTTGTTTGATGACATGATCCTTACTTAAATTCTTAATTGAAAGTCTTTTTGATCCTTTCGCGGTTTTGAAAATTGTAAATGGGAAACACGTTTAGGGGAGTGTTATACAATCTTCATGTATACCACATCTCTCTTCTTGTGAACATAATGAAAATCATGCTAGATGTCCTTTAAAATCAACCCTTTTTGGTCAATAGTCAAAATTTGTGTATTAAAAACCAAAAATCATGGGGAACTAGCTATATCTATTCAAATATGTATTTCAAAGGCTTTTGGTTGGTTAGAACTAAAAAATATCTATCTTTGAACGAAAAGTCAGTTTTTGCCCAAAAATGATCTTCAAGTATCTAGTTGTTTTACCAAAACTAGATTTTTGTGCAAAATCTATTTCGAAAAGAATTTCATCTTGACTCCAAAAAGGTAAATCCTATAGCTGGCTACTCATGACCTTTTTCGTATTCATAGGTTTTCCAAAATATCAACCTAATAAAAGTTACTTACATTTTAATTTCGCTGAAAAACTGTCTAAAACCTGAAAAATCACATTCTAGTATATAATGAATAGTACTATTTGGGCCATATTTCCTCAAGTATATTGACTCAAAATAGTGTTTCATACTCACACATTCCAAATCAAACGAAAAATTCCCATTCTTTGACCATTTTTGTCCCCTCAATGTTGTTTGCACCAAAATTGTCCTATTTCCCTACCAAATTATGTTCAAATTCGTTTTGATGATCTAATCTCATTGAAATTGCTCCAAGAAGGTTTTATGTTGTGTTTTAAATATCTAGAGCAAGAACAACATCCTGATCTGCAAATGTTTTTTGGGAATCACGGTCTAACCGCAATCATTCTCTCGGTCTAACCGCATTCCTCCGGACTAACCGTGATCCTATCGTCGGCCTGACCGCTCCCTTGTGCAGTTAATGCTTATCTTCTCAACCATTTTATCTTTTCATACCTTCCACTTTTACCTCTTACTGCACCTTTTTCACTTCCTCTTCTGAAAACCCCCGCTCTCCCGTCCTTGCGCCGCCACCTTCGACCGCGCCACCGCCTCTTCTTCCCCCTCCGCCGCTCATCTCCTCAGCGCCGTCATCTTTCCCCCGAAGGTTTGCTCGGTTTTCCTCTCCTCTCTCCTCTTTCTCTTCTGTTCAATCAATCTAGATCTATGGAGCGATTCTCATCTATTTTACATCTTTTATCCTACTACATTGTTCCCTTGTATCAACGTATGTCCATTGCTTGCTCTTTTTTTGTTGAAATCTTTGTCGAATAGGCATATGCTAGGGTTTCAATTCTGACAGGACCGGTCTAATTGGTGCCTATCATGCGGTCAGTCCACCCTTCGGTCTGACTGGCATGCGTTGCGCGGACTGACCGGGCCTGCCAAAATGGTACACCCTTGATTTCATCTCATTCTATCTTTCTAAATCCTGGTATCCTTTCTCTCCAGTCGTCATGCCAACGACCAAGACTACCAGTAATCCCAGGGCATCTTCATCTCGCTCTCTTCCTCCAGGGTAAGCCAGTCATCATCTTCCCATTGATCACAATGACTCTGACAGCGCCGAGGACCCTCGTTAGACCTCCCTATCACCGATTACCAGCGATAGTGAGGATATGGATCAAGAAGATGACCCAGCACAGTCGTTTCAGGAATTGCCTCGAATTGATCTTCGCTCGATCAAAAATGAAGACTTTATGATGCTCAGACACAAGAATCAGTACGAGATGCCCAAGACATCCACAAATGAGTGTTTCCGCACATTGTTTCAGGAAGACACCTATAATCATGTCTTTGTGCACAAACAATTTGCTATCCACGGGTACGTCAATTGGAACTATCTCAATCAGCAAACAGGGTATGAAGGTCTCTATTCTCGGTTTCGTGTTGCCTATTTGGATGGAATGGTCAATTTGAAGTGCAGTTTTCATGAAGACATCATTCGTCAGTTTTATGCCACCATCCATATTGCCTCAAATTTGTCAACTATCACTTGGATGATGGGCTCTATGCGTTACTCAGCCACCAAGCACCATTTTGTGGAGGCTCTCAATTTGCCTCAAAGAGATTATGTCAAAATCCATCTTGAACCTACCCTTCAAAGTCCATAGCAGACTCAATATTATGATCCCAACTATGTCGATTTTGTCCCAGGAAAAGTGGCCGGTCTTCTACCTCTTCCCAGTGTCATCAATCGGATTATAAGAGCTACTATCTTGCCCAGGAGTGGCAACAATGATGCTATTACAGGACATGTATGGAACGTCGTCGATTTTGTTATGCGAGGTAAAAAGTTTGATGTCATACATTTAATTTAGACTGAGATGACAACTTGTAAAGGAGATTTGGGCAAACAGATGTATTTTGCCCCTTTTATCGTGAGGGTCATTCATCGGGTTACTCACTACAATGGTCCTCTTCCGTTCCCCCATAAACAGTACAAGCCCGAAAGTGACAATCAGAGGGATTTGAGGAACATGCCTTTAGAAAGGCATCCCACACAGCCGGCTGACGATGTTGAAAGCATCTAGGCCCCTAAAAATTGTTTTGGTAATTAATGACATTATGTGAATATGGGACTAACATGTTTATGGAGTATTTACAAGGTTAAGTCCCAGTGATGAGAATGACAATCTAGAGATTCATGCTAAAGGTCAATATGAAGATCAATATGGTTCAAAGACAAGGTACAAGTAGTCTAAGATCCTTTTTTGTTTTACCGGTCTTAGGAGAAATGGATGGAAGACCAGATTGTAGGTTAAATGCCGTACTATTAAGAGGGATTATGACTAGTAACTTGATAGCATGTTCTTCTATCTTTTGGATCAATATAGGATCATATCTGCACTTTGAATTTATTTTGAAAGCCAACTTTGCACTTCTCAGGATAATCGGTAGTACCAGCTTGATGTTGGCGATACTACCGCTCAGCGGTACGACCGGGATGGTGGTGCGGTACTACCGCAACCTGGTTGTACCAAAGATTAGTTGTAGTACGTATTTTTCAGAGTGACACTGTTTTTGGTTTGGTTGCTCACCCGATGAGCGGTAGTTCCGGATTTACTCGGTAGTACTACCGCATCGCGGTATAACCGCATTTCTTCTATGGAACTACCGCATCCCGGTGTTACCAAAATGTCAGCGGTACATTTTTTTTCCAGAGAGTACCCTTTTGATTTGAAGGAGCGGTAGTATCGCTTCTTGGATTTCAGATGATCAAGATAAATGAACTACCGTGATGTTACATGGCGGTAGTACCACGCTAAAATTTTCAACGGCTATATCAGAGCAGTTAATGCGTCTACGCTAGCTGTTACTGTGCATTTTGGGAAGGTGCAGTAGTACCGGCCATTGTATGGCGGTACTACCGCATTTGCTCAAAAGTTGGGAGTTTTGACCCCAACGGTCGTATTTGTTTGTGAGGGGTATAAATACCCCTCCACCTGCTCAAGGACAGTGTGAGAGACTTTATTTAACATCTTTAAGCCTTGAGCACACTCTTTATACCTCCAATTCATTTGTTGCATTTATTGTGAGGTAGTTAAGCCAAAATTCAAGTGCATTCATTCTAAATTGATCCTTAGCACTTGTTTCCCGTCAAGCGAAGATTGGGATTCATTACTCTTGGTGTTTGCCAAACACCTAGATGGCTTGGCAGAAGTTCGCACGGTGATCTCTTCAAGAAAATTATGAAAAGGCCCGGTGCCAATTGTGAGTGGTTCGGTGTTCACCATCTTCGGAGCAGATGAAGAACAACCAATAGTGATCGAGTGAAGACTTATTTTGTGGAGCCAACTTGATTGGTTCAACATTCCTCAACATGGACTAGTGAAGACCAGCAAGTCTTTGATACCACGGGAAAAACCTCATCATCTTATTTGTGGTTTATTCTTGTCTTTACTATTTCTGCATTTACTTTTCTAGCAATATTTTTGTGTAGAATTGCTTAGCTAGAATTGTATATAGTTTAGACTTAGCTCATAATTATCTTAGTTTGATAATTAGTGAAAAAGTTTTAAAACCTCCTATTCACCCCCCTCTAGTCGGTTATCTTTGATCCTACAGATGCCCAAGAGCATCCTCTACATGGACCACAGCCTGCTCCTCCGCAGCAGGGTGGAGTTGATCCTCTCTTCTTAGAGACTTTACATTCAGGGATCAATATCATTGTCTCTCGCTTCGATACAGTGGATCGTCGCATGGAGGTCCTTGATCATCGCATGGACAACATTGATCGCCATTATGAGGCCATGGACAGTTGCTTCACTGCCATTGACCAAGACAATGTTGTTGTGCTTCAATGCCTTGATTAGCTTACTGGATGGATTTATGAGATGCAGACGGTTCAAGGACAGATCTTAACCAACATTTCAGATGCCAACTCTCGAGTGTCCTCAGTTGAGCAGACAGTCACCTACTCTCGTCGCCGCTGCGTTGATCCTTCTCCTTCAGATGTGTTTGTTGGGTTACGGGTAGGCTATGAAAGCACAAAACAAAAATTCTACCGCACAACCAAGGAACCTCCGTTAGTAATAGATCACGAGATTACTACTAGACACGTTGCCTCGTAGAGGAAGTAGAGTCAATGTAGTGAGTTGATGTAGTCGTAGTCGTACTCACCGCACGTCTTCTCCTCCTGCTCCTGAGATCGTCATGAGTTGCGGATCGTCCTAGTGCTGATGCTTTGCAACAACACCTCCAAGGTATCCACATATACGGGGCAGGGACACCACACGTTGGAGTGCTAACGCCAGCGGCGTGGTTGTGGAAGGCGTGACTATTAGGATTTCGGGCATTCCTTCTGAACGATCATCTTACCCCATGCCACCGCACCTCTATATATAGGCATCCGTGATGGGTCTCGTACTAGAGGCACATTAGGAACTCGTGGCCTACAAGAATTAGGATCACCATCTAAATCAAATTCTAGCCCTTTAAGTGTGTGACCCTATAGGTTCATGTGTAATCAGTTGTGACTCAGAAACTCTTTTCCGACCACGAGTCGTTAGCGGTACCTAGCAGCTCATGACAATTCCCAAACACACACAGAATATATCAGACAAACCTTAATGCAGTATGATCTAAGATCAGGTCCTTATCACTTACGAGCAGCTCGTACTTAGTCATGACCAGTCCATACTTAGATACGACTCGGTTCAGATTCCATACGCACTGGGCCATCACCGATCACGATCACTCAGATTCCATACGACCAATTTATTTACCAACTTCGACTGCCTATATCTATATACGACCAATTTTGGCCAGTCTATATCTCTATACGACCAGCTCGTATATGGTCGAACCGAACGACCTGCTCACGCGTGTATTCTCCCTTTGCCTCATGATATCTGGTTGAACTCCAGGTGAGATAATTTGCCATCCATGGACTATTCAATACTTTCTCGATCAAGTGTCGAATAACTTCATGCGGTCGACACTTCGACCACTAGTGGTATAGCCATGCACTTTCTTTATCCAACCACAACGAGGGGCTCAGAGACATCTCTCCTGTTATGTTAGGAGGGGCGAATCCCATATCCGACTAGTCACATTCCTCCACATGTTTCATAGCATACCCGAAAGCTACCTTTATAACTATCCAGTTACGAGTAGCGCTTGGCAACCCTTAAGAGTGCTATTACACATGTAGAAAACCATGCTGATCTCAGGTCTAAGGATTATACATCAACATTGCTTGAGACCAATTGATAACACATGAAATCATAACAATCTCAACAGTGTCTCAAGGTGGGTCTTGTCCAACACCATAATCTCTAACATGTGTCCATATTATTGGTTTGATATTTCTATATCAATGACATGTGAAACATAGCCATCAACCAATACATATGCTAGTCTATTTATATGTGTCCTCATATGTTTTCGACTATGGAATGTTTAAGAATAATTATCGCATAAATATAGAGTTTCACAATCAAGTCACATACTTGATAATAAATATTAACGATATTATTCCAAGAACAAGATAACATATTACCCAATATTATGAACATAACGAAATATAATCATCTCTATGATTGCCTCTAGGGCATATTTCCAACACCGTCTACCTCAGCTAGCGCTCCTCCTCCTTCCTCTTAGGATTTGCTTTTAGCTTTTGGTTCTTGATGCCAAAGGGGGAGAATACCTTATATTAGTTACTATCTACTATTTGATACTTGCTTATTACTGTTGGTGTTGGACTTTATGGTGTGAGGATAAGCTTATTACTTTTTGCTCTATTGTTGTAAGCTTATTGAACCTCTTTATCTTTGTCGTTTGGATGATATCTTTGGTTGCTCGAAATGATTTCGAAGTTCTATCTATTGTGTGATTGTGTCTATGAGATTGGATGAATTGATATATCTTGATAATCTTATTGTTGTTATCTCATAAATTCAAAATTTAAGGAAAACTCTGTCATTTTTTTCTCAAAATATATGCCCAATATTCACATCTTAATGTTGAGCATATATTCAAGGGGAGTTTTCTCCTATATTGACTGCTTAGCTAGCATATTACTCTTTTCACTACTCTTATGTTATTCATGTCATATGCAATCTAAATCATATCCTAGAAGATGCTCCTTGTTTGGTACTTATTGTATATTCAAATCATTTCATTATATCTCTATGGTTGAGGTTGTCATCAATTATCAAAAAGAGAGAGATTGAAGAATCTAGACCCTATTTTAGTGTTTTGGTAATTAAAGATAGCCATATGTTGAGAACTAACTTGTTTTGTCAAGTGTTTGAAAAGGTCAATCTTGGATAAAGATACAGAGCACTAAAAGTACTCAAGTATTGAATATCAACATCATCTAGCTCAAGACAAAGGTATCTAGTCGAATATAATCTTTTCATAATTTTACCGGTCTAGGAGTATCAAGGATAAAAGATCGGATTGCTAGCGTATGTAGCCATACTATGAAGAGGGACCAATGGCTAGTAGCTTGATAGCAAAGGGTGCCACAATACTCAAACTCACTTGGCTTAATATTGGATTTCTTTGTGATAGTTTGGCCGCAATTCTTTTGCTCTTTATTTGCTTGGCCGGACTGACCGCAGTTGAAGGGCCGGACTGACCGGAACCCGGATCAACTTAGCGGCTAGCTTTTTCCAGAGAGCTCCCTATTTGCAATTTTTTTGGCCAGAGTGACCGCAGGTGTAAGTCCGGACTGACCGGACACTAGGTCCAAGTCGGGCGGTCAGCTTTTTCCAGATGCTCTCTTTTTGGCTTCACCTTTTCACTATTTTGCTATCCGGATTGACCGTTGTTTGAGGGCTAGACTGACCGGACCTCCGGGTCATTTAACGCGGTCAGTTTTTTCCAGAGAATGGTGTTTTGGGTCTTGCTACTAATTTCTTCATGCTGGACTGACCGCAAATGAATACCCGGTCTGAACAGACCCTCGGTCAACTTAGCGTGGTCAGCTTTTTCTAGTTGCATGTATCTTCAGTTTTGGAGTTCTTTGAATCCGGTCTGACCGATCCTTGAGTGGGCGGGCTGATCAGACCTGGCATAACGAATAGTTTCTGTAGCATTAATTATAGCAGAGTTTACCGTTATACTGTAGTCCAGACCGACCGACCCTGTGCCTACGGACTGACCGAACTGGTTGGTTTTGCATAGTCTCGAGTTCCAACAGCTAGTAAAGTGGGTAGAGGCTATAAATACCTCACCCACTGCAGCAAAGGTGTCTTTAAGAACTCATTGAATTCTCTTAAGCCCTTTGCTATTCCTTCTACTCTTTGAGAGCATAGATTTCATCTTGCAAAGGTTGTAAAGGTTTTTCCAAGTGCATTAAGTTGAGTTTGATTCTTGTGGCACTTGAGCATCTTCAAGCGAAGTGTTATTGATTTATTATTCTTAGATGTTGTCACCTCCTAGACGGCTTGAAGAAGGTGATTCGGTGATCTTCTCAAGAAGCTTGCAAGAAGACCCGGGCATTTGTGAGGGTTGGAGCTCGCCTTTTCGAAGTGGAGAAGAGCTACCTCTAGTGATCAAGGGACGCGGCCACGTGGAGCCGACTTTATTTATTCAAGCTTCCTTAACGTGGATTAGCGGGGACCAGCAAGTCTCCGATACCATGGGAAAACATCGGTTGTCTCCATATTGTGGTTTATCTCTTTTACTCTTCTCTTAGTGCAATTATTTATATAGCAATATTGTATCTTGATTAGGTTGTTTAGCTTAATCTAGATTAAGTTGTGCACTTAGAGAGACTTAGAATATTTAGGCCTTGAATTGTGAAATTGAATTTCATAGCTTAGCTTGCTTACAATATGTTTTTAGCCTAAAGTTTTAAAAATCGCCTATTCACCCATCTCTAGTCGGTTATCCTCGATCCTACAACCTCGGCCCAGGAGGTGTCGCGACCCCAGGGTGAACAACCCCGGGACCCTCTGTGCATCCTGGACTAGTCCCATGATCAGTAGCTAGTCCGCACAGTTTCAACATCGATGTAATCAAAACCATACAACAAACTAAAGAAGAAGCAAATGAATTAATATTAATAGCAGCAAAAGACCATATGGTCAAGGTTTTTACAGAGTTGCCATGCAGGGCTTACAACAAAAGAGAGCTCACAGCGGAACACCAAAACAACTTGTGGAAGCCATTCGACATGCCCACTGGCAATCGAGTGGAGAACGTCTCCTAGCACGCATGGTCTTCGAAGACCTCCTCTTCAAAGAGGTCGGAGCACCCTGGGTCCTCTTCAGCAGCTGATCAACCAGAGGGCATAAAGCTGCGAGTACTTTGAATGTACTCAACAAGTCGTAGGGAAATGTATGCACATAGTACTCATGCCCGGCTTGACAAGGATAGCTTTATGGTTACTTTACATAAAGCAGAATTTTAACTGGAAATACAATAATATATTGCAAAGCACAAGTTGAAAGATTAATACGTAAGTAATCAAGTTTCTTTGAAAACAACTCGTGAACACCCTGTTCACTTCCCATACCACTCATGAACACCTTGTTCACACCCCCAAATCACTCAGAACCAACCACGACCTTAATTTTGAGAAAGTCTACCCCTTGCGTGAAATCACCAGGCATGTCCATAACAGGGGACACAGCTATTCGAATAGTTTTACACTCTGCAGTGGTTATACAGTTTTACCCACAAGACATGACTTCTCTAGTTGGTTGGGCATCCGTCGATGCCCCTGCTCACTACCTTAGGTAAGCAGTCTAGAGCACGTGACAAGGCCTTTACAAAACTCTGTTTTGACTCGGTTCTGTTCGCTAAGGTTTCGTCTCGATCTGGCCCCCTCTTGCGCCAATTCAACATCCAAAACAGAACCGACTCAAAACATTGCTAATTAGTTGGCCA
The DNA here is from genome assembly GCA_036346405.1 of Phyllostachys edulis. Lineage (NCBI taxonomy): Eukaryota > Viridiplantae > Streptophyta > Magnoliopsida > Poales > Poaceae > Phyllostachys > Phyllostachys edulis. Next base: position 56,769,999 of record CM070549.1, on the reverse strand, counting down.
GGTCCACCCCATCCTGAACTTGTGGTTGCACGGTATGGCCTGGATCAATGGCTTATAAGGTTAAGTCCTTAGTGCTCAGGCGAGACTACCGCATTCCAATGTACCTCACGCACCTAAGTGCCTCCCGCACCTAAGTGCCTCATGCGCCTTGCCTCGCGCATCCCGCCTTTGCCACCGACCACTCGCTCGAGCAAAAATCATTTTCGGTTAAACCCGACCAATTGGCAACCCATGCCATGGTACAACAAATTTTATTAATAGCAGCATCGCACCACAAATGACACAACTGTGATCTCGCACCACAGTTGCACATCAGTGGTATCGCACCGCAATTCCATAGATCATTAAGTCAAATTCAATCATTCCTTGAGTCATGTGATCGAGAAACCATCGCTTAACTAAAGCAGGACTAAGCAATATACACACCCGTGTTGATATCACAAGAATGTCCAACTAAGATTACCCAACCTATGGTGTCCAAGAGTACATGTCAACATGACACACGCAAGTATTCAAGGAGTCATACTGTCGAGTAGGTATTTAGCTATTTTCCAAACCCTTTTTATACAATTAGCCATGTATGTTGGTATAAAACAAAGTAATTTTTGCAAACTGGCTTCGACATGATCAAAGGTCTACGACTTGCCTTCGTTGAAGAGCTGAGATTCTTCGGTAGAGGTCGTCGGGTCCAATAACTCTTTCGAGAAGCTGGAATCTACACGTGCAAAAAGAGCCAGATAAGCACGACAAAACCACAAAAACTCCAACGAAAGCACCAAACTAAAACCAAAAGAAAGATGAGGGGGATGTCCTAAGGAGGAGGTCAAAGGAGGAGGTCCTCCAAAGGGTACAACTATTCAACGTGGTCGTACGAAGGACACAAAAGGAGATACGACTACGCAACAAGGTCGTGGAAGAAAGGAAAACAACAAGGCACGGAGAAACTCACTAGGACAAAGAGAGAGAGAGTGTGAGCGAGAGACCGGAGGAGAATGGAGAACGGCACGGGCGCTCCGGCAAACTCTTCGACAACGAGGTGGTCGAAGACGGCGCAGGCTCTAGCGGGCTCCTTGGCGACGAGGAGGCGACGGTACGGCTTTAGTGGACTCCTTGGCGACAAAACTTCAAGCACGGTGAAATCGGCGAGAGCAAGAGGGTTGGGTGAGGGAAAAGATGGTGAAAGAGGGCTGCTCAGGCTTTTATAGCCTAGGAGAGTCACTGAGAGACTCAGAGGCTCACGCGATCAAGGGCAGGTGAAGGAGGGGATGGGGGCACGTAGGGGAGGAGACAAGAGGGGGAATAGGTACGACAGAAGCGACAACATTTAATGCGACACAACAGCATTTAATTGTGAGGACCCCGGTTTATTAGGCTTGTAATACTTAGTCATCCATTGACCATAGCATTACAAACGAAATAACCCGTGTCTTCGAGATATGTATACTTCCCAGAAATGCAGTATACACACCCCTATACAAAATCATGCATCAAGTTCATACAAGACATAGAACCAAGCACGGACTAGAATTAAAGACATACATAATATAGAGAGAGAGTTATTACAAAAAGAGAGGCCAACCGGCCAAGATAACCCATAAAAACTAAATAAACAGCGGAAGCAAAAGTGCCATAAGATGGCCATAAACAAAAGCCAATTAGTGTGCCTTTACCCACAAGGCAACCAACCGGACCGCCAAGCTAGTCGTCAAACCCGAAGCACATCTCACAAGAGTGAAGCCCTTGGGGCTTACCTTCTTTCTCTGCAACAAAGTTATTAAGCAAAGCAAATGAGTACAAAATGTACTCGCAAGACCGACGTAATATAACAGTAACTATAGTTTAACTACATGCCACTTTATTAAGTGGATGAGGCTTTGGACTTATTTTAGCATAAAGCAAGATTTCATTTGCAATATTTAAATAGATTCCAAAGCAATTTTGCAATTCATTTTACATTTGCAAAAACAACGAGACAAGTAACATAATAACAATAGACAACAACAATCCTCGAAGTGACTAACCCAATAGCCACCACAATAGCATGAACATCTATTCATACCAACCCATCAAGTTTTAATTAAATGTTGTAGTCTAGTTCTTGCACGACCTTACCAAGCATGTCCATAACCTAGGACGAGGCTATTCGAATAGTTTTAACCCTGCAGGGGTGTACCAATGTACCCACACGCCTGCATCGCTTTTCGCCACATGATTTAGCACACTTCCTTTGGTATGCCAAGCACGGCTAAGTCCTACGAGGCATTTCCAATGAATGATGCTAGTTAAGAGCCGCACACACCAAAGAGTAGGAGACTCTACCACCAAGCAATCATGGAGCTCTTCCTCTTATAAAAAGGGTTTCATCAATGACCCATAACTAACACCTCCCAAAGTACTTAGCCAAGAGAGGTCCCATATCCCCTCGTGTGGTTAGCACGCATAAGCGCTTGGCTTAGTGACACAAGTAACTCGGTCCTGGGGACACGGCACCATTCCATTCACACCCAACATATCACACCAACATCCATTGTGCCCAAGTCAATACAGCTTTTGTTTTCATTTTTATTTTATTTGTTTACAAAGTAACAAAACACAAGATGGACAAAATGGAATAAAAATTTTAGTGTGATCAAGGTCATCGACATAATGTCGACAACCGCCCATTTGTACCGTTATCTAAGCATTATCAACGTAAACTACTAAGCGATAAGAGTCCATCCATCGAACTCTAAATCGCAGCAAGATAGTCCTAGGCTTAGTAGTAGAGAATGAACATTTACCTACAGAATATGCATCTATAGGATTACTAACGACATTTTAACGCAAAGTAGCATGCATACATATAAGTGAAACAAAGTATTAAGCTTTAAAGTAATGGGACAATAATGGAATATGATAAAACTGCTTGCCTTGCTGTGGCTGGTCACTATGCTGCAGAGAAACACTCACGGATCAACCCACTCAAATCGGCACCTAATCGAAAAGGCTAAAAGAATCGATAAGAACGATTTAAAACCACAAGGACAGCACAGAAAACAAACTCCAAATGCTCTGAAATTTCTACAGAAGCAAGAGGATAATTTTAGGAATTTAGCAACAAGAACCAATGGATTTGGATTCTCAATGCAAAAGATATGAGCAAAACAATTCTGCTCAAATTTCTAAAAATACCAAACCGCCACTATTCACTAATTTAATTATTTGGCAATATTTTCTAGAAAGGTGGTGATACTGATATTTTTACTGTAAAACCAGCACCTCATGAGATGAATAACACAATTGAGTTCATCTCATTTGGAGCTATTATGCATTTTCTATAATTTTTCAAAAACAAGAACTTGAACAAAAATAAAATGCACAAGTAAGCTTTTTGAAAATAGTGACAAGTCTAAATCTTATTCTAACATTTAGTTTACTAACAGAGGAAGCCAACAAAGTTGGATTTACTCAAAAAGGAGCTATAGAGAATTACTTATGCATTTTACAAGTTAATTTGAATTTTTATTGCTACATTTAAAGTTAGTTTTGAAAACTATTGGCAAACGCATGTTCTGGAGCTGAACTGAGCCCATAACCATTTTTAGATTAGAGCCCAGTCCAAACCAGAGCTACAGAAATTTGAATCACCCTATTTGGATTTAAATTGAATTAGTTATGCAATTTCAAAGTTCATACCTCTTTTAGTGCATAAAATAAGCGTTCTCTGGAATTTCTTAAAACCACAAAGGCAAGGGAGGACATGAGCCATAGATCTTGAATCTAACAGCTCAAGACCTCCCAGCTGATGATGCACACATGCGCTCGCGAGGGTCCAGAGGACATGGGCCGTGGATCTTGGATCCAACGGTCCTTGTCCTCCCAAAGAACGCACGCGCCAAGCAGAGGAGGTCGTGGCCGCTGATGCGCATCCAACGGACCACAACACGGAGGGAGGACCGAACGCCCAGATCTAGCGAGGAAGGTCTCAACGGTGAGATCTTCCAAAGGAAGATCTAAACTATCAAGATCTCCCAAGGAAGATCTACATCGCCAAGACCTCTCGAGGAGGTCCTAAGCGGTCTAGATTTTCCAAGGAGGACCTTAATGGTCTAGATTGTCCGAGGAGGACCTTAACGGCTAAGATGAACTCGGGAGGTCTTTAACTACCGAGATCCACACCGGAGGACCTCAACGGCTAAGATGACCTCGAGGAGGTCCTAAGCGCTATGATCTACAAGAGGAGGTCCCGATGGTTAAGATCTCACACAAGGAGGTCCTAACGGTCAAGATCTCACAATAGGGAGGTCTTGGACGGTCCAGACACTCAAGGGAGGTCCCGGGTCATCAAGACAACAACAAAGAGGTCCCTGTGCGGTTCAGATCCACTTGGGGTGGTCCCGAACGGCCCAGATCCGACAAAGGAGGTCCTAAGCGGCCAGATCTCCACTGGGAGGTCCGGACGGCTAAGATTTACCCGAGGAGGTCCACCAAGGTTACAAGGTTACGAGGACCTTGGGGAGGTTCTACACGGTGGAGATCAACACATGGAGGGCTTTGACGGACACGATTCACCCGGGGAGGTCCTCAGACGACAACAAAGACAGACGCCCCCGTCCGACAAAACCACCGAGGTATCCAAGGCTCGCCACGGCGATGAGGACTCACGGCGGCGACTAAGGACACCAAAAGGTGCGCAATAATGTTGTGTATGCAATGGGACCATTCCCAAAGGCGGGGTGGCCTCGAACGGCGATGAGTCGAGATGGGCGCAAAAACACACGGCCAAGAGCATCACTAGAAATTAAAGCTCCGCAACCACATAAAGAAGTGCCCAGCTCTTAAAGGACTACCAGAGTTACCGGAGGTCTTGAAGGTGCCGTGAGGTTGGAGAAAAGGAGGACCCAAGGCTGTGAAGACGACGAGCTCCACGGCCAAGATCCAACTCGAATTAAATCGCCTCATGAGGCAAGATAAACTCAAGTTAGAGGAGCACTTTGGGTGATGATGCGCCAAAATGGAAACCAGAGAGGGAGAGGAAGCCACCGAGTATCGCCACCGAGGAGCTCCAAGTGCTATAATGGCGCCAAGGAGGTCAAAGTGGTTTGAGCTCCTCGTAACCGAGAGTAAAATGGCGAGGTGTGGAAAAGAAGCCAATGAAGGCAAAGGGAGCTTTATACCCCGGGACATGGAGGTCGTGAGCCAAGGGTTAAGCTCATGGTGAGATTAGCCCATGGCGCGGTCCATGGCCTGGACAAGACAATGGAGGTGATGGGGGCAGGTCAGAGCAGACCTAGGGCATGGCCTAGAGCATGGCCTAGGGCGGAAAGGCACTGGCATGCATTTAATGCGCCCAGGCACAGAGCCGTTGGGATTTGACAAGTCCTGACCTCCTCACTGCCATGGCGCACGCGCGCGCCAGAGCAAGGAGATAAACAGGACCTCATCTCATCCGTTGGATTAAAACCTGGGGAGGTCACAGCCCTTGGATCAGGACTGGGGAGGTCGTGACCTTTAGATCACCACCACGCCGACGCGAAAGGAAAAGGGAGGTCACAACTATTGATCTCCATCGCACGGCTTAATGTAATGCAGTGGAGATCGCGCGCCAAAGGGATAAGAGGTCCCGCCATTGATTCAATCAAGGGCGTGGACTTGATGGGGAGGTCTTGGCCGCTGTAACACAAAGACACATGGAGGTCGTGGTATTGTTGGATCTCGGATCCAACGACGCACAACAAAAGGAGAGGTCGCGGCCATTGGATTTACATCCAAGGGCGATAACACACTGGGGAGGTCGTGGACGTTAATCACGACATCGGGAGGTCGTGGACGCGTTAATCACGACATCGAGGAGGTCGTGGCCGTGAGATGTTGATCCGACGCAACGAATCGAGGCGGAGGTCGTGGCTATTAGATCCGGATCTAACCGCCACGAAGCTCAAGTCGCGGAGGTTGGGCCGTTACGCACAACACGTAAAGAGACGGGAGGTCATAGCGGTTGGATCTTTATCCAACGGCCACGAGATGATAACGGAGATCATGGCTATTAGATCTCAGATCTAACGGCCACGACCTCACGCAAAGGGAGGTTTGATGCGCTTGATGCAAAGAGGAGGTCATGGCCATGGATCTTTGATTCAACAAGACAAGACCTCACGAGGTGGAGGACTTGGGCATTTGATAACGAGGAGGTCATGGTCATGGATCTCGATCCATCCGCTATGACCTCGATGAGGTGGGGAGGACCTCGCTGAGTTGGTTGTGAAGGAGGTCGTGGCTGTTGGATCTGGATCTAATGGTTACGACCTCCACAAGGTGGAAAAGAGGTCAGCTGAGCCAGGGAGTGGGTTGGGTGCAACCCAATTTGGGAAAATGGCTCAGCCCAAGGAACAAAGACAAGTTTTTGAATTTTAATTTTAACAACCGAGACTTTGCGTAATTATTTGAGATAGAAAATTAACTCCAAAATTTCTGAAATTTTAACTCGAGCTTGCTTACATTAGGATTAACCTTACATAAAATTTCCAGAGGTTTTTATGCAAAGCATTTTTCTCAGAAATTCATAAAGGCTGTTCAAAGGTTTGTTTTACCTCCAAAAATTACCAAACAAGTTTGAAAACTTGTGATATTTTTCATAGGGGTCCCACATCATTTCTAGGACCAAGGAAAAATATTTCCAAAGGTTTGGCACAACATTTGTGATAATTGGAAAATGAGTTTGACTTTTGTCAACAAGAGGTTTAGGTTTTTGAACCCCACCACTTTTGACAATAATTACATGTGAGATCAGGGGTTTCAAGATGTGAGAAAAAGTTTTAATTTCTACACATTTAATTACATTTGAAACAAACACCTGTTTAGGTATTTGGGATGTTGCATTAATGCACGCAGACCTTTGCGTCAACAATGACGCGACGGGAGGAAGAAGAAGGTGAGCATGGCTGACAGGTGGGGCTAGTCAAAACTCGGGAGGGTGGTCCAACCAAAGGGGAGGTCATGACCGAAGGGGAGATCGTGACCTAAGGGGTGGTCGCGACCGGTCTCCAGGACCACTCAGAAGGTCTCCCAGGACCACCTAGGAGGTCTCCCAGGACCACTCGGGATGTCTTGGAACGACAGGGGGGTTTGGACAGAAGGGAAGGTCCAAATGAGACGGAGGTCTGGACAGAGGGGGAGGTCTGTACAGAGAGGGAGGTCCAAACGAGAGGGTGATATGGACAGAGAGGGAGGTCCAAACGAGAGGGAGGTCTGGACAAAGGGGGAGGTCCAAACGAGAGGGAGATATGGACAGAGAGGGAGGTCTGGACAGAGGGGGAGGTCCAAACGAGAGGGAGGTGGAACGAACAGAGAAAAGGAATTCAGCACCAGAGAACTCCAACGAACTCAAAAAACCAAAATTTTGGATTAGTTGAAGTTTGATTTAGTCATTTAAATCACTTTTAATTCTAAAATCTCAAGTTAAGATTTAGAACTTCAACAAACCAAATGGTTATTTTTATTTTGAAAATTTTCAAAAAGGCTCAGAAAATCAGGGTGTTACAACAGCCACCTGTAACGCATAGTGTCGTGTCGCGGTGTGACCTAGGCACCTGCCATGGCGCATTTAATCGACATAGAGGAGGGGGCCAGCGTGGAGGCGACCGACGCAGAGGCACTGTAGCCGGGCCAGCCATGCCGAGTCCAACCGGGCCACCCATTTGGACACCACTATCGATGAATTACTATCGATCTTACAAAATAAAATGTCGAGGACACAACTCTCAATATTATGCAAGATGAGAAATGAGCTTTTTAAGATAGGTCGGGGCCTTTTTCGAAGAGAATAACAATCATACTCCTGTGTTCTTGTATGGAATGAGATTATAGAGTACAACAAGCCACCAAACTAAGTTTAATGACTTCTCTTGTTGATCATCCTCTTGGGCCTCTCTCTCTCTACCTGCCAGCACCACCCCTTATATAGCGTTTGAAAAGGTGACTGTTGTTGTGTCATCGGGAGATGCCTTGATGATTGTTTGAGTACGTCTGTGGTTAAGGGTTGCTGCCAGTGAGACATCATTCTGTACGTTTGCCTAGCGGTTATTGTCAGAGACAGAGAAAAGTATGTACAGTTATGATAGAGATAACACACACGTGTATTAACTACAACGTATAGTTGAGCGTAGTGTACTGGATCCCTAGTCAATAAGGTCGACATGTTTGTAGATTTTATCAACTATAGGGTGGTCACAAGTCGACCTAGTTGTAGTAGAGGATAATCGTAAGCTAAACTGGTTATAGCTTTCCTTGGTCGATGTAAGTATCAAAGACTAGGAGTATCTTTGAGGGCTATTTAAAATAATATTATTTACAATAAATATTACATATAATTAGTTCACTAATCAAGTACTATTGAATCCTCGTCGTGAAGAAAACTAAGAAAAATATGTGTTTCGGAATATGCGGGTCAGAGCATCTGAATGCAAATGTTTTTCCTACGACGAAGAGAACGCTTCCCTATACAATTGGAGCAATGTAGAGAGCTGGACAAGCCTCCTTGGGTAGTAGAGCACATATTTTGTTTCTTTAATGGATAACGTTAGCCCACTGATGTGCGAAGTATCAACGTCTCTCTCACTCAATCCTTATTTCTCGTATTCAGGCATTCCTCCACTTCCCCGTTGAGAGCAGTAGCAGTACCACACAGCCTCGACGGGACTCGACAGGCTCGGCTACCAACCCCACCACTTGCGTCTCCTCCTCCTCCTCTCGACATAGTAGCGAGCGTCGCGTCCAAGCAATGGAGCTCCGCGAGCTCGGTGCCACGGGCCTCCGTATCAGCCTTGTCAGCTTCGGCGCCTCCCTGCTCGGGCACGTCTTCGACGACGTTTCCCGCGCTGTCGCCCACCGCACCCTCGACCTCGGCGTCAACTTCTTCAACACATCACCGTAACGTCCACCACCACCTCTCTCTTCGTTTCCCCACCTCCCGCGTGAGAGGCGAGATCTGAGCCGTAGCCCCTTCTCGCAGGTACTACGCGCGGCACAGTCTCGGAGTTAGTGCTCGGCGACTGCCTCCGCTCCGCGGGTGTCCCGCAGGGACCGCATCGTCATCGCCACCAAGTGCGGCTGCTACAAGGAGGGGTTCAACTTCAGCGTCGCCCTCATCACGCGCAACATTGACGAGAGCCTCGCGCGCCTCGGCCTCGCCACGTCGACATCTTCCACTGCCACGACATTGAGTTCACCAACCTCGTTCAGGTCCGTGTTGCGTGCCCACCACTTGCTTGACAAATTGAATTCTCCTCCTCATAGCTTTAACCCAAGATTCGGTAACTCTGTCTCGTTGGTTCGGCTTGCAGATTGTGAACGAGATGATTCTGGCGCTCCAGAAGATCAAGGAGGAGGAGGAGGAGGGGAGGGTTACTTTATTGTTGCAGCAAGAGGTATTTTTTGTTGCAACGATGTGTTTGATTTGTTGGAGATATGTTTTCCTATCCAGATGTTTCCTCTTTTTTGTTTTTGATTGTCACAACAATTTGAGATGTTGAAATGTTGCATGTGTTGAACACCCAAGTTCTTTTTGTTGCGACGTTGAAAAAAATGTTGTGACCGTTAAAAAAAATGTAGCGACCGTTGAAAAAAATGTTATCACCGTTGAAAAAAATGTTGTAAAACTAATCCTTCACCACTTTAGTTCTTCTGCATCTTAGATTTTTTTTTAGATGTATCATTTTATTTGAAATGTTTCATCTAGTTCTTTGATATGTTGTATCCTTCCCATCACCTCTTCTTTCACGAACAAGTCCTTTTTTTGCTGTGACCACTAGAAAAAATTTGCACACAATGAAAAAAATGTTTCATCGGAGCATACGACGGGAAATCTCCCATCGTACGTCCGAACGATAGTTGCTCCCTTATTTAATTAAAAGTCCTAGGTGGCTAGGTTAAACCAAAACCTAGTTGCCAAAATCGAACGGAATGCTAATGTTTATAGTAAAAAAACATTAGTTCAAAGTTTCAAAACCAAACGCATATACACTTATTTTTGTATAAATTTAGTTCAGAATTGGGCAAGTCCCATTGGTCTTACCATAACATTACACAAACACCAAATCTCGTCCACAAAGAATATGGAGCTTTTAGTTTTCAGTGATCAACTCGTTGCATATGGCTCCAGTTTGTATCTCGGGAAAGTCTCAAGAAGTAAGCTTTGGCCTTTGTGCATTATCTCCCCCTATATCCTTTTCTTTAGTGACTCTGAACTCCGAAGGTGTAACAATCCTACTGTTATCCATATTTACGCATTGAGGATTACCATAGAGTAAGAATAAGCGGAGGACTGGAGCCGTTAAGGTAAGAATAAGCTCATCGGCGATTAGAAAGAGAAGGGGAATGAGCTCATCATTAGGGGTTAAGCTTAGGGTTCTAGCAATGATTGACACGCATTCGCTTTCCAACCCCATACGATCCAACCCCATACGAAGTGATAGAGGTAAGCGGAACTGTATTGACAACGAATGGGAGCAAACCAGTACCACTACAAGTCTAAAACAGCGATATAATCAAGAGGGATGATTGATACTTATCGAGAGATTACTATACTTTTGGCTGGCGGTGGTTTCTGAGTAGCCAATTTTTTTTTATAGAGTAGATTTTACTTTAGACCATCTAATCTTACTATAGTTTTACTTTGCATCACATCTTCTTATGTTTTGTTTCACTTTGTATCAGGGAAATATCCTGTTAGCGAGAGAGAAATATGGGAGGCGTGCAAGGAGCTTGCCCGTAGCGATGTACGACCGACAACAACCCAAAAAATAGAGAGAAAGAGCTGTCTTTTTGTCGTCACCGTTGCTATAGCTACCGCCGACGATACTCCAGCTATTCTTCTTCACTTTTGATTCATTTTCTAGCTCTATCTACCTCAGATCTCTCCATCCCGTGTCTCGTCGACACCTCCCACATCTCCGTTCATCGTCGGCGAGCAATGAAGAAGGTGGTCAAATCCGTACCCTTGTGCAAAGTGCAACACATGATAAAAAAAGATGATGTAAACTAAAACAATGATACGATTACCCAGTCCAAAATGAAATTTCCTCTTTCTCCTAAGTTTGAAACAGTGTTTCAGAAAAAGGCAGCACACTATTGAAGTAGTGTGTAGTTATTGAAACAGAAAAAATGCCCAAGTTCCACTTTGATTAATAGAGTTCAGTCGACATACTCTCCACTCTATCAATCTATCGCCCAATTTTCTCACAAAATCGAAATGCGTCATAATGAGTCGTTGAACTCGAGTTTTTCATACAGCTGGATAGGCCTTAGGCGTCATTCAGACTAAAAAAGTAGTAGTACAAGTGGGGTTCATCTGTGTGCGACAAACTTTCGCAAATTTCTCCGTTGACAAAGCGCCTCGTTAAGCCCAAGAAAATGCTCCATACACAATAAAATTTATAGTGCATATGTACTACAACACGAGATTAACTTTTAATTTCTTCTCACACTCAATTCTATGCATGATCTACACCAATAACTTTTGATCCACACCATCCATGTACGGCAGAAAAGCTGGCGTGTAAAGCATTGTCCCACCTCAAATAAACAAAGATTTGCTATTTTTAAGTTATCTATAATTTTTTTAAATTTAAGTCAATTGTTGTGACAACTGAATTTATGTAAAAATTGATATGTTATATGATTGAATATTGATTTAATGGATAAAAAATATTATTTATAATTAAAAAAATTTAGCCTAGACAATCCAATAAACAAAGTAGAGAGGTAGCTACAATACAAACTTAAAAAAATAATTTTTTTTGCCAGAGCAGTTACAATAGAAACAAACCTCACGGTCGTCGAGAACCACACAACAATCGAAACAAACCTCACGGTCCTCGAGAACCACACAACAATCACATCACACCAACCTTGCTCAGTGCTCACCAAGCATTTTTTGGGGGATATTCCAAAAAATACGCCTAGTACAATCCAATTAATTCAGAGTTTCAGAAGATGCCTTCCAAGTCGACGGCGAGCACCCTGGCGAGCGCCTCGAGCACCACGCCGTCGTTGCCGTCGCCGCCGCCGGCCACGCGTATCATGGCACGGATCTCATCGTCGGCCGCCGGCATCCCGGCCCACCCGAGGTAGGCCTTGAGGTCCTCGAACCCCACCTTGCCGTCCGCGTCGCAGTCCATCAGCCGGAACGCGTCCTCCATCGCGGACCGGCCCCCGCCCCCCGCCCCGGCCCCCGCCGCGGCGGAGCGGCGCCCCAGGAGGCGCTCGAACTCGTCGTACTGCACGAAACCGTCGCAGTCGGCGTCGGCGGCGGCGATCATGGCCGCGATGTCGTCGTCGTCGAAGCGCTCGTTGGTGGCGGCCTTGGCGTAGAAGGACTTGAGATCCTCGCGGCTGATGCGGCCATCGCGGTCGGCATCCAGCACGTCGAACGCCGGCCGCAGGTCGGCGGCGGAGAGGTCGAGCCGCGCGTACCTGCTGCCGGGACACATGCTTGAAGTCAGCGTGGGGAAATGAAAACTCTGGAACAGTCTTAGCTAGATCGGAACGTGGATCTCTGGTTTTGCGGAGGTCGCGGCTAATTGCGGCTTGGGTGCTATTCCCAGCTAAGGAGAGGAGGCCGTTATTTATAGAGCAGGGAACAGATTCTGCGGCCCGAGAGGAGGTTATTCGTGGACCTGGTCTAGCAACTGGTGTGCGGCCATATCACGTCGAGAGTGTGGCCCACGGATACCTTTTGATCTGGATTAGAGACGGGTGTTTGGTGCGGGTGGTGGGCGGGGTTTGTGGAAGATTGACGTGGCAACGCGTGAGATTTACTAGCATTGATTGGTTCGGTTTGAGATTTGAGGAGAGAGAAAACTTGGAGAGCAAGGAGCATGCGTTGGCGTTGGGGGAGAAAGGTCGCACTAGGTTGGACCGGTCCAAACGGGAAGACGTGTAGGGTGACGTGAACGAAAATAAATTTTCTGTGGACCTTCCTACGAGGTCCTCTCCTGTGAGCGACCTCACTGGAGCTCTCTCCCGTAGAATTTCCTTCCGACGTGAGCGCTGGACGTCTCTTTCCAGGTGAGATCTCTCGTGGCGTCAGCCGAGGGCCCGAGGGATTCCACCCGCCGTGCAATTTCTGAGCCCGTGTTGTGTGGTGTTGTCAGTGAGTTTGTAGCTTTCGTAAAGAGTGACGAGTTAACAGCATGCACGTGACTCCTTTTAAGAATAAAAGCTGCAACGCCACATCTTCATCTTTTAGGAATAAAACGAGATGTTACCGTCCTTTTGTTCTGTTTTATGCAATCTAAGCTGGTCAGTTTTGTTTGGGCAATCTCCTAAAAAAAGTTTTGTTAGGGAAACTGCTAATTTGCCACCTCCGTATTTCGTATCATGCATGCTTAATACATCTCGGGCGAAAAGATGCTTTTATATTTGTTCAATGCGAATAGCCTACATAGTAGTAGTTGCTTTGGATCGGAAGGTACATGACATATATATATATATTTCTTTTGGAGAGGTACATGACATACGCGGTTACGCACACATAGGTATTTTTACTTGGTGCTGTGGTTGGATGTTTTTCATAGTTTTAATTGTTGATACCATGCCCTCTGATATAATGTTTTTTTATACAGAGTATGCACGGTGATGATGAATCTAGCAATACGAGTACGCTACCATTGCTGTGGACGGCGGTTTGTACGCTAGCGCGCGCGTGAGGAACAAAAGCTTCCGAATCCAATTTGTGTGGAGGTGGAATCTCAATCCGATGCCTCCGCAACTGACGGTAAAAACAGCTTTCACGATGGGGAATCGGGCAAGTGCTTGGCAACGATGATGACGAGGGAGAATCAAGGCAAGGTCGAACGATCGCTGGCCATACATAGCCATCGCGGGCACCGGGCGCGCATATGCTTGGAGGAGAACGAGGCGACGTGGCATCGGGATCACATGAGACTCGAGAGATCACATCTCACCGTGCATTTTGCTACCGGACAACCGTGAGATGGAGCCAAACCGAATGGGCACGTCCGTATTGTCACCGACCCGCCGTAGTTGGGAGGCCGTGGGGCTCGGGTGTTGGGAGAGTAGCCACACGATTGGTGACGACGACAGGGGACTCGTGAGTCGTGACGAAGAATAACAATGGAGTAGCTCAGAATATTATATTCTGAGCATGTACAATAGATTTATGTCAGTCGTCTATAGTTATTGTTACGTAGGATTTTTGCTGACGTGGATGAAAGAGAATGAAGAGAGAGAAAGATGTTGTCTACAATCCTGTAACCGACTATAACATGAGAAACATGAGAAGTATGAAAAGATTGTGTGTTTTATAAAAACAACTAAAAAGACAACAAATCGTTGTATCTATCAGATGAAATTTATCTTTAAAGTTCGCCTATAGATGATATAAAAAGTTCTATAGACAAGAATGCCTATATCATCAGTTATACCCTAACTGGATCAATTACGGTTACCAAAAAAACCCTGGAACAATTACTTTGCGAAACAGACACTTCAAGGGGATTAGGATCCTCTGACTTCGAGGACGAAGGGTAGAGTAGCACGGTGGCTTGACTTTGCATTATTCTGAACCATCGGATAGAAAAAAAAAGACCAGTAGATCTGATGCTGCAATACAAAACTTGCACAGTACTTGCAGCAGTGAAGTCAAGGCACATGTACTACACACCAACTATACAGTGAAATTTCCCACGAAATACGCGACTAGATATTACGGTACAAAGTCTCTTTGTTATCCGACTAATTTTTATGATTTGTAAGTACAACTGTATTTGTTATACAACTTTTATATATATATATACACACACACGAAAATGGTACGGTACTCTTGGGAGTACATACTCTCACTTCTTATATACCGTTTAAATCGTATGATAATATCTCTTTATCTATTTGAGCATATTTCAATAATGATTATAAGATACCTCAAAGTGAGTTTCATGAATTTTTTTATTAAAGTCTACTTTTTATAGAGAATATGTGTATATACTTCTTTTATATATGAAAGAAGGTATATAGCAAAAATAAAAAGGTTACAATGAATTTTTTTAATCAAATCGCATTGGAGTATCTTATAATTGGTATTAAGTATACTGAAAATGATAAACAAGTATAATATGTTCATTTAAATGGTATATTGGAAGTGAGAGTATGTACTCTTGATTTGTTTAAATGGTATATTAAAAGTGAGGGTATGTACTCGCCGGTGCCGGACCCGTAAGTTCCCACGCAAATCTGCATAACTGCCGCTTCATTTCTTCTGGTACCTCCTTTAACGCACACCAACTGCTCGATCTCTTAGGTCGGCACCCGGAAGCTGCTCTCGGCGTCGCCCAAGTCCTCACGGAAGCAGCTCTACAGCGACCTCGTTGTCGATGAGAAGCCCAAGTGGAACCCGCGTGGCAAGTCTCTGAACTCCCGTTTCAGCCAGCCGCTGCGTTCGCATACGTGTTCCAGGCGGTCTCAGCTCTGTCTTCCTCTCTCTGGCGATTGCTCAAGCGAAGGTTTGGCTCGCAAGATCCAATGGATCGTAGGGACACCTTAGCTTCCTCATAAGAGTCAGCCCACATGCTCAAAAAAACCCTATGGTCTGCTACCGTTAGAGTCAGATCAAATCGCTCCGAACCATTTCCACCCCTACCAGTAAATACACTAGACAGCACAACATATTGGAATTCAGCGAACACAAACCGGCTCTACTACGTACAGCAATATGGAACGAGGCGTCATTCGAACCACAGCTATGGCCCACGAAGAAATAACATAGTACTACAAATTTGGGCCTAATAGGCCACATTTTGTCGTCCATTGCTGCTCCCAAATCAGCCCAAACAGACAACGTCCATCAATAAAACACCCTAAAAAACCCTAGCCACAGTACCGGACGCCTATAAATGCAGACACACGAGCAGACGAGCCCCCCACCGCAGCGCCGCCATAGGTAACACGGAATCAATCGCCGAAAATTTTCCTAGTTCTTCTTGTTTTTTATCTGTCTTTTGGTGTGCGATTCCGCGAGACAACCCTATGAGACTCGAGCTCCTTGATGAGTCGATCCCTCAGATTTTCCTCTTCGGGGCTCGAATTTTCCGAAGGGGCGAGATTTTCCGTAGATCTTGAGTCGCTTTGCCTACTACAAACTGTGTGGTGCAGCGAATAACATTCTCCAAAATTACCACGCGAATAGTATCTTTGGGCTGTTTCTTAGGTTTTTTGTTTGGTTTATTTGATTTGGTCCAGTTCTGTGAGTCCCGTGATGGCATGAAATCTTTGAGACCTGAGAATTTCTTCCTTTGATGAAAATCACAACCATGATCTCTGAGGGCCACATATTCGATCGCTGTTTTTTTTCTTCAATTGATTGTTTGATTGTGTGAGACTATCTTGTTCTGATGGTATGGATGATGAAATGCACTGGGCTCCGAGCAGTGAAATTCGCTGCGATTTGACGGAAATGCGTTTGCCTAGAAAGCATTGTCTGACACCTAAGCAAATATCAACTTTATGTCCATGTAAGCACTAGAGTAGTCAAATCTTTTCGCCCAACTCTTTTTATGTTTGAAACCATGAACAAGGCTGCATTGTACCGAGATTAGGGTTCTGTTATTTGTACCCTCGTCTTGAATTGCCAGATTCGGCTGTAGCCAAATCAACATGGAAGGTAACTGGTTGGCCTGCCCACTTTCTCCATGGGCAACCCGCTTACCGATCTTCCCATATCTCTTTCAATCTTCCACCATCTGTTTCTTCTGATCTCGATTGCTTCAGATTTTAGTCGTTTTGGCGTCTTAAAAGAGTTGAGAACTTGCGAGGGGGATAGTGGAGGGGAATGGTGCATGTGGCAGCCATTCTTAGTAGGCCCCCTCGAACAGCAAGATCCTGCCAATGTCTTCCTCCCCTTTCGATTTTTAGCGATCCATGTTTCCTCTTTGATCGTTTTAAATCCTGCGAGGAAGATGAAGCGGGTGGTTCATCATCCGGGCAGCCTGATGCCATCATCGCAGGCTGCGTCATTGATGCCTACATCATTGCTGGTCGTTTGCAGTTCTTAAGCCTCATCTGTAAAATGCGAACTGTGCTCTGTTCATCTCAATCTACCAAAGTGAAACGAAGGCCTTGGTTGCCAATGCTTGACAGAACCGACAATGGAATTTGAGCTCGAGGATCCATATAGAACTTCCCCTAAAATTTAACTTGTAATCTTAATCCTAACCTGAACCTGAATAAAGAATGTAGAATTTCATTGAAATGAAACTAGCAATCCAGTAAAAGGTAAATTTGCTGTCGTTTTGGAAGCGCTGTGTGCGACGCTTGGTTCAATTGAGTTCAAATTCTGTTCACCAAAGTAAATAAAGTACAACAATTTGTCACGTACACAGAATCAGGAGATTGAGAGGAGCAATAGGGTAGGATGGAGGCAGGAGGCTAGGAATCGACAGGGAAGAAGATAGATGGGAATTAGAGTCCTGTTGGTTTATTACAAAAGTGTTGATTTCTACCACACGTTACTTGGGTGCTTAAGCACTCCGAGGCCGCTGTCTTCTTGCGCCAGGTTGGTGAGCGGGCCAGCTCCACTCACGCCACCAATCCCTGGTAGGGAATCCGGTGCTGGGTCGTCGGACGCGCTAGCCCATTTCGGATTGTGTTCCACCAATCCCTGGTAGGGAATCTGGTGCTAGGCCGTCCGACGCGCTGGCCCATTTTGGATTGTGTTGGAGCATCACCCGGCGGAGTAGTAGATGTCGTGACAAAATTACGGGCTTAAAAGTTTAAACGGCCCTCCAATTGGTTCGGTACTCGGGCCCTCCCCGTGAGCGCGTCAAGCGGCCAACCCAACTTGTTCAACTTTTGGCAGTTTGGCACCCTTGCTGGGTCGTGCTCGTGGGAACGAGATGCTCTACGATATAAGTCGATCTTCACCCTTCGATAAAAGCAAATATCCATATCAATAGCTACAGTTTTTTCTTCTTCGAAACAACGAGTTTTGTTATAATACATATTTCACTGTTGCTACAACATTGCTTGAGTACAACTGCTAAGTACTGTTCACACCTACAAATCACTGTTCGTATAGTGATCATCTGATCCGGATTCGTGCTCATGGACTCCTACTGGCAATATGCCACTGCAGCTACCAATGGTTTCCATCCAGATTCCAAAGATGAATGAGGTGACCAACTGACCATTGCGTCCGCACGAGCCGAACGGGGCCTTTCGTGCTAGGGTGAGCTAGCCAGCCGGTTGCGCCCGGGACGACACCTGGACCGTGGATGCTGGGCTACTAGCCACCCCGCGCGGTTCATGATACTGGCACAGTGCGAGGCGAGATCCTGGGCGAGCGTTTCTGTCTCTACGGGGCATCGGGCTACGCGGTGTTGGTGTGGGGGTTGTGCACACGATTTCGACCCCCCACGTAGGTGATTCGTGCGATAATTCTGTCAATCTGAGCCGCTGGCTTATTTTCTAGCCAGGTGTGATATCCACCTCTATGGTCTTGCGTGCGCGCGTTTGGCATCGTACGTGGCTGGTTCGGGCGCCTGGGGTCACTGTGGGCGCTCAGCACAAGTCGAACTAGGACGACGGGGCCAACGTAGCTATGACGATGCTGGCTGGGGTCCGTCAACGGTGTTTTTGGGGCAAACGGCCATTGGGGCGTTTCTGTCTCCACAAAGGCATCGTGCCACGCTGGTGTCGATGTGGGTGGCCGCGCAAGCGATTTTGGCCTTCATGCAAGTGATTTGTATGATGATTTTGCCGGTGCGGACCGTTGGCTTATTTTTTAAGCCAAGCGGGAAATCGACCTTTGTGGCCCCGCATTCGCACGTTTGGTATCGTGCGTGGCTAGTTCGGACACCTAGTGGGCACCGCGGACTCGGCACCGGTCAAACCAACACGAAGGGGCTATTGCAGCTATGTCACCCCTAGCTGGGGCCACCGACAGTATTTTCCGGGATAGCGGTTGCCAGAACGTTTGTCTCTACAGGGGCATCAGGCCATGTAGGTGTCGGAGCGAGGGGCCGCACACACGATTTTAACCTTCACGGAGATGATTAGTGTGGTGATTCTATCAATTCGGACCACCGGCTTATTTTTTAAGCTAGGCGTAAAATCCACCTCCGTGGCCCGCATACACATGTCTGGCATCATGTGTGGCTAGTGTGAGCGCCTAGAGGGCACCGCGGACGCTCGGCGTCGGTCGAACGAGCATGAAGGGACCAAGGCAACTATGTCGCCCTTGGCAGGGGCCCGTCAACGGCGTTTTTCGGGTCAGCACGTGTCAGGGTGTTTCTATCTATTCGGGGCATTGGGCTAGGTGTAGGATCAAGGATAACCGACTAGAGGGGGTGAATAGGAGGTTTTTAAACTTTTTTTGACAATTTAACAAACTAGATACAATTCTAGCTAAACAATTCAACACAAGATAAAAGCTAAAATTGTAAATGCGGAATAAGTAAAGACAAGAAATAACCATAATGAGATAAGGAAGTTTTTTCCGTGGTATCGAAAACTTGCCGGTCTTCACTAGTCCACATTGAGGAAGCTTGACAACTCAAGCCGGCTCCACGAATTAAGCCTTCCCTCGATCACTATGGGTAGTTCTTCCTCTGCTCCGGAGATGGCGAACTCCAAGCCACTCACAATCTTGGCACCGGGCCTCTTCACAAGCTTCTTCAAGACATCACCGTGCGATCACCGCCAAGCCGTCTAGGAGTTTAGCAAAACTCTAAGAATAATAAATCAATGGCCTTCGTTTGATGGCACTCAAGTGCAAGAGATTCAACTAGAATGAATGGATGCACTTGAATGAACTCAACAACTTCACAATGAATGCACAAGAGTGTTTTAAGTGTTGAGAGGATGCTCAAAGCTCTATAAATGATAAATGAACACGAGCACACTGTCCTTGAGCAGGTGGAGGGGTATTTATAACCCCCACCAACAAATATGACCGTTGGGGAGGAAATCCCTAACTTTCAGCAAAATGCGGTATAACCGCCAACCACGGAGCGGTACTACCGTACCCCTGTCAGAGCATAGTAACTGCTAGAACAGTAGCATTAAATACTCTAACATAGTCATTGAAAATCACGAGCAGTACGATCGCTAACCAAGTTCAGATTACCAAGATGATCCGGTCATACCGCACAAATGAGCGGTACTACTGATTGTAGGGTTTCCAATTTGGCCGAAAAGATGCACTCTCTAGAAAATACGTACTGCCATGTAGAAATATGTACAACCGCAGAGCAGTACTACCGTTTCGAGACTGCGGTCCAACCGATTATCATGAGAGGCGCCGAACCAAAAAACACGCTTACTGTTTTAAACGTACCGCCAACTAAAAATCGAAACAACTGACGTGCAGTAGTACCGCACCACAATCCGGTTGTACCGCTGAGCGGTAGTACTGCTGACTTAACGTCGGTACTACCTTTTTCCATGAAAAACAAAGTTGGCTTTTCAAATCCAATTTCAAATGTATGCATGATCCTTAATTGATCCAATTTGCACAAGAACAAGCTATCAAGTTACTAGTCACGATCCCTCTTAATAGTACGGCATTTAACCTATAATCCGGTTTTCCAACCAAATCTCCTAAGACCGGTAAAACACAAAAGGATCCTAGACTACTTGTACCTTGTCTTTGAGCCATATAGATCTTCATATTGTCCTTTAGCATGCATCTTCACATCATCAAATTTACCAATGGGATTTAACCTTGTAAATACTCAATAAACACGTTAATCCCGTATTCACATATTATCATTAATTACAAAAATAATTTTTAGGGGCCTAGATGCTTTCAATCTCCCCCTTTTTGTAATTGATGACAACACAACTAATATGTGAGAAAGAATGTTTTGAATATACTATGAGTGTATATTCTTTTGATGACTTAACAACAAAATAATTCTTGCAATGAGCTCGAATGAGTTTTGAGAATTATTTTCTTGTTAAATCCAAATTAAAGAAAGCTCCCCCTAAACATATGCATATAAATGATAGAAAATCTTTGCAAGCACATGTAGAGATTTTTGAAATTTTGGCGGAGTTTCTTTAGCATATTGGACCTTGAGGGAATGTAAAATAACTATAATTGAGATTGCATTTCAAGAGAATATCATAAGCATAAACATTATCCAACAAGTTCAACAAGATAAGCAACATAGTTTCAAACTATTACACGCACATAAGTTTAACAATAATAACACATAAGTTCTTATAAGATAATATAATAGAAGTCTGGCTCCCTCTAAATCATTCTCTTCTCGCTTCTCCCCCTTTGGCATCAAGGTACCAAAAACATCTCAAACCGCTGGGTCCTGAGGAGAAAGAGTAGCTAGGTCCTGAGGAGCTGGAACTGAAGCTGAGGATGGAGAAGCTAGAGCTGGAGCTGAAGCCGGATCTTGAGAAGGAACAGGTGCTGGATCTGATGCTGGAGCTGGAGGAGCTAAGTCCTGAGGAGCTGGATCTTGAGACGCTGGATCTGGAGCTAGTGCTGGATCTGGAGACACTGTAGCTGGGGCTAGAGAAGCTGTGGCTGGGACCAAGGAAGGAAAAGCTAGAGCAAAAGAAGTGGAGACCCCTGAAGATGGAGGACGACGACGAGAGTACCGCTGAGGAGTCCTCAAAATCTGCTCCATAGAGTCAATGGTCTCTGCCATGGCAGCCATCCTGTTAAGGGTCTCACTCTGCAAATCATGTTGAACTAACTCCATGTCAGCAAGCTTGTTGTGAGTCTCATTTTGAAATTCAATCTGGGCTGTCTTCATTTCTTGCAAAGTGTCGAGAATCAACTGCTGATTTTGAAGAATCTGTGCAAGAGTATCTTCAGCAGGAGCACCCTCCTGAGCAGCAGTAGTATCCTCATGACGAGTAGGAGGGTCGTCTCGAGGCTTGTAAGCCTTATGAGGTGATCCCATTCCACCATGATACTCAATCTTTTTTAGAATCAATGCCATGATGTAGGGAGCATAGTAAATCCTTTTGACTCTATCATTCTTTGAAGAAACTATGCCCTTTAGAATAACATCCACTACATCAAATCTCCTCCCGCGCCGTGGGGAATCTGGGGATTAATTCGAGTTGATGCTGACGGTCGGCCGCGCTCACCATCAGAGCCCGCCTATGCTTCTGGGCCGGCCTCAGTGCGCCATTGTGAGGCCGAGCCTCCATACGCCGTACCGCCGCCGACATCCGCCGCTGCGCGTCCGCCGCCCTCCATGTGCCGTTGAGGACGTGCAGAGCTGGAGCTCGGGATCTTCTTCTTCGCCTGCCCCCTCGGCCCTCACTCCCTCAGTGCGCTTGGAGTTGGACTTGGAGGTTGGAGGCTTGGAACAGCAGCCGCCGCCGCCAAGACGCTCCCGACCCGAGCATTGGCTGCGCTGCTAGCCTAGGGCGACGAAGGGAGCAACAAAAGAATGCAAATGGACCGGGCTGTTTGAAAATGGACCGGGCTTATTCGGGCCCGATTTGTAGAATAACCAGGGGGGCTGATATAACCAGTAAAACCGGTTTTCGGCCTAAAACCGGCCGAAAATAAAAACCCTGGTTGTGGCTTGCTATGGCGGGGTGTTACCAAGGTAATACTTCTGCTCCCCTTCCTCTGTGATGGTGGTGATGATACGGTGGTGGGTTTGGGTAATGGTCTGTGATGGATACTAAGGGCTAGTGCTTTGTGATTTTGGGGATGATGATATGGTTGTGGTTTATGGTTGTCTGTGCTATGTGGGCATGGTTTGAGTAAAGAAAATAATGGGGGCATGAATGAGGTTACTTTTGTTGGGCTTTGTCGGTTTGGGGAGATGGCGGTGGATGGTGGCCGGTTGTGTGACGATGATGCTACCTTTGGTCTCTCTTTGTCCTGTCGGTTGGCGTGGTCCGGGGGTTCGACGACGGTTTTGTTATGAATATCGCTTGTATTCATTATGAGGCCAATGGACCAATATATATACAAGTACATGGTGGTATATATGCAAAGAACCCCTTATACAATGGGGAAAGACATATAGATCTAACACCCCCCTCAAACTTATGGTGGATCAACAACATTAAGTTTGGAGAGATAGAAGCTGTGCTGAGCTCTGGTCTGCGCCTTTGTGAAGAAGTTTGCCATCTGAAGTTCTGAAGGCACATACTGAAGAGCAACAATTTGGTCCTATACCTGTGTCCGTATGTAGGAAGCATCAACACTAATATGCTTTGTAAGCTCATGCTTCACCGGATTTGTGGCAATGCTAATAGCCCCTGTACTGTCAGACGAAAGAGGAGTGGGTGCTGAAACAGAAAAACCAAAATCATCAAGTAACCATCGTAACCTCCGCAGTCAATAAAGCCATAGCTTGCAACTCAGCCTCAGCACTCGAACGAGAAACTGCTATCTGCTTCTTAGTCTTCCAAGCAATGAGAGAACCACCAAGAAAAACACAATAAGCAGAGAGAGAGAGACCAGTGATCAGAATGATCACTAGCCCAGGTAGCATCAGAATATGCCTGGAGCTGTAAAGAGCTGCAACGAGGAAAAAATAGATGACGAGTGATGGTTCCATGAATATATCATAGAACACGAAGAAGATGACTATAGTGGAGCTGAGTGTGAGAAGAAACAAACTGACTCAAGATATGCATAGGGTACGAAATATCTGGACGAGTGACACCCAGATAAACAAGGCTCCCAACAAGGTGACGATAGCGAGTAGAATCAGCAAGAGGCTCACCATCAGTGGGCCGAAGATGAACATTAAGCTCCATAGGAGTCTCAGCGGTGTGCTGATCAGTAAGAGAAGCACGATCAAGAAGATCCTGAATATAATTTTCTCGGGACAGATAGAAACCCTCAGGTGTAGAAGTAGCCTCAACCACAAGAAAGTAGCGAAGAGGACCCAGATCAAACATGAGAAATTGCTCATTAAGACGCTCCTTCACAAATGTGATGTATTGAGAATCATCTTCAGTAATAATCATATCATCAACATATAAAAGGAGAAGCGTCCGACCACGAGGCGAAGTGTGAATAAAGAGAGCAGGATCATGAGCAATGGCAGAGAAACCAGCTGTAGTGATAATAGAAGACAAACGATCAAACCAGGCACGAGGAGCTTGCTTGAGGCCGTAGAGAGGTCGGCGAAGGCGACAAACCATACCCTCAGTAACAGAATACCCCGGTGGTGGCTGCATATAAACCTCTTCACGTAGCTCATCATTGAGAAAGACATTCTTGACATCAAGCTGAGAGATGGACCATGCCCGAACATACACCACAGCAAAATGAGTGCGAACAGTGGTCATGTGAGCCACAAGAGCAAATGTCTCATCATAATCATGACCATGCTCCTACTGAAAACCACATGCCACAAGACAAGCCTTATAGCGCTCAAGAGAACCATCAAAGCGGGTCTTAATCTTGTAGAGCCACTTGCACATGATAGGAGTAAAACGCACGGGAAAAGGGACAAGATCCCACGTGCCAGTACGCTCAAGGGCAGCAATCTCCTCTGCCATCGCATGCTGCCACTCCTGATGAACAGTAGCATCACGGTAAGAAGTCGGTTGGGCAAGAGCCGCTAAACAAAAGCACGCAGGAGGCCGAATAGACTGGCGATCACGAAGGGCATATTGAGGGGAGGCCGAAGAAGATGGACCATTAGAAGAAGATGGCGCATCACAATAATCCTCAACTCGCGGACGACGAGTGTAGTAGAGAGGATAAGAAGGACGAAAGCCGGGAGGAGCCTCTTGAGAGGGTGGCAGGGGTGAAGGAGACGGTGAACGAGGAACCGAAGAGGCCAAAGGCTGTGATGGAGGTGTGGTGACTATGGGGGTGGCAGGAAAAGTCAAAAAAGAAAGCGGCTCGATAAGAGATGCTGGAGTGGTGGAAGGAGAAGGACGAGGGTAGAAAGGACGAGACTCATCAAAAGTGACGTCGCGAGAAACTTGCATCCGTCGGCTAACAGGATCCCAACAACGATATCCCTTATGCTTAGCGCTATAGCCCAGAAAAACGTATTCCATGGACTGAGCGGTCAACTTGGTGCGCTCACGAAGGGCAAGAAGAACATAGCACACGCATCCAAAGAGGCGAATACTAGAATAGTCAGGAGTCTTGTCACAGAGACGCTCAACTGGGATCCCACCCTGAAGAGCAGAAGAAGGCTGAATATTAATCAGAAAAGTGGCAGTAGAAACAGTCTCAGCCTAGAAGTGTGGTGGGATAGTAGAAGCAAGCATAAGAGCATGAGATGTCTCAAGAAGATGACGATGCTTTCGTTCAGCCACACTGTTCTGGGTATGAGCACCAGTGCAAGAAAACTGAGAGAGAGTGCCCTGCTCAGCAAGAAAACCACGAAGGACTCCTGACAAGTATTCTCCAGCAGAGTCAGCACGAAAAACACGAATAGGAGAATCAAACTGAGTACGGATCAATCATCAATAAAAATTATATAATATCATGACCTCCTTTCGAAACAAAAGGAGCCGGACCCCATACATCAGAATGAACAAGATCAAAAGGACGCTGTGACACTGACTCACTGGAAGGATAAGGAAGTTGAAGCTGTTTACCAAGCTTACAACCCTGACAATTTAGAGAAACATCACCAAACACAGACCCTAAAAGACCATGACGAAGTAAAGAAGATAGACGTGATCCACAAAAATGTCCCAAACGATGATGCCACTGAGCAAAAGACGCAGTGGAGGATGCAGCAGAAGCGACGGCGACAAGACTGGCAGTGGCAGCGGAAGGAAGACGAAGCTAGTCAAGCTCCCAGAGACGCTGTGAGTCACGGCGGCGAGGGCCAGTACCAACTAGAGTCCTCGTGCGTCGATCTTGAACACAACAGAATAAGAATCGAGAATAACACGACAACCATGATCAGTGAGCTGACCGGCAGATATGAGCTGCATGGTTAGTTTGGGAACATGAGAAACAACAGGAATATGAAAAGAGGTATTCGAAAGAGTGCCTCGTCCTGCGACAGAAAGAGGTGTACCATCCGTTGTCTGAACAGTGATAGGAGCAGCTAAAGGACGAATCGAAGTGAGACTGGTGGAATCAGATGTCATATGAAAGGAAGCACCAGAGTCAATCCAAGGTGATATACCTGAGGAAGAAGTAGAAGGTGGTCTCTCACTAGAAGACTGTGTAGTAGAACCAACATAACTGGACGGTGCAAGAGCAGCCATGCGACGCAGCAGTGTGAGAAACTCCTGAGAATTAGAAGCACCAGAGCTCCGCTGAGAGGAGGAACCACCAGTTCCCTGTGGAGGACGGCTACCACGACGTAAATCATTCTTCTTCTTGTAGTAGGTCTGATGTACATGTCTATCTTTGTTGCAGTAAGTGCAGTGTAGTCCTTTACCGACAGCAGCTGTCACTGGTGAAGGTACCATTGGTGAAGGAGTAGCTGGAGACGTAGCGGGTGTAGAAACTGGAGGAGCTGCCAAAATCGAAGGAAACGACGGTGACGGCAGCAAACCCGCAACACGAAGACAAATCTCCTCAGCACGCACAGCGGCAAGTGCCTCTAACAAGGTCACACGAGGGTGGCGTGCCAGCAATTGAGCATGAGTCTACTCATACTCAGCCCAGAGACGAGTCAAGAAATCGTAGATACGATGAAGCTCTAGGTGAGACTGTTGACGCTGACAGCACTGAAACGTGTGGCAAACATCGGGTCCCAAAGAGTCAATCTGACGCCATATCGCAGACAATTGGGCATAGAACTCGTCCACAGTGGCACCTCCTTACTTCAGCGACTGCTCCTGACGCACAACAAAAAGATACAAGGAATCCCCAGACGGCTCGCAGCGATTACGCAGATGTGTCCACATCAACTGTGCTGACGCCAAACCAACCACATCCCCAGTGAATTGCACCTCCATGCTAGCAACCAGAATAGCAGAGGCATGGGCATCCTCATCAATCCATGTCTTGTAGGCAGCATACTGAGTCTGAAAAATCTCCATAGCATCATCAAAAGCATCAGATGCCTCCTTATGAACATCTTTAGAAGTAGTCTTTGGGAACACAGGCTCAGTAGGTGGAGCAGGACGAGGCGAGCAAGGCAACTCGCCAGTAAGAAAATTCCAAAGGCGCTGACCACGCAAGTGCTGAAACCAGTCTCGATAATTGAGACCATCGAAGATCACCGGACAGCGAGGAACAGAAATAGTACCCATTGGTAGGCGGCGCTGGACGGCGCGGCGACCAAGACAACGAAGTCTAACAGGCAGCGCTGGACGGCGCGGCGGTTAGGACCATGTTTTTTTTCTTTTTTTGGGCCGGCTCAATTAACTTGCCTTTTGGCCGGCTGGCTTAAACAGCTGCTACAAAGGCCCGCACGGCAAAGGACCGCACGGGAGATGAGCGCAGCGCACGAGGGGAACCCTAGTCTCCCCTGGCAGTGGCGACGGCGGAGGTAGCCCCGGCGGCGGAATACCCTGCGGTGGAAGACCCGGCGGCGTTGCGAAAGACATGGCGGCAGAAGACCTGGCGGTGATGATGTCCGCATGGCCAAGGCGACGGCGGCGGAAGAGGAGGCGGCCACGGAGTCCCCAAGCGACGCTGGCTACCTCGCGACGGAAAAGGAGGTGGCTTCACTCCAAATCGAGGCGGTGACCGTCGGGTGATGAAGACGGGGAGTGTCGCTAGCGACCCCGTGGTAGTGTCTCTCGGAGGCGGTGGCTCGAGCGGTCGGCACTTGGGGAGAGATCGGCGATGACGAGGAAGCCTGGATCCGATGGGATCCGAGGACAACGGCAATGAGCACAAGTCGACGGTGACGAGCACGAATAGATAAAGTTCAAAGACAACGAAGCACAGTGGGCAAAGCCTGGCGGCGGCCAGACGAAAAACAAACCCACGGTGGGCAAAGCCAAGCGGCGGCCAGACGAAAAACAAACCCTAGGTTTGCTCTGATACCATGTTATGAATATCGCTTGTATTCATTATGAGGTCAATGGGCCAATATATATACAAGTACAAGGTGGCATATATGCAAAGAATCCCTTATACAACGGGGAAAGACATATAAATCTAACACATCTAACAGGTTTGACGCCATTGCTGATGCTATCCACGCTTGTCGTTCCCGCTTCGTCGGTCTTCCCCTTTGACTTTACTCCCCTTCTCCGGTTGCTCTCTCAGTGGGTGGTGATGGTGGAAATGGTTGTGGTGGTACTGGCTTGGCTTTGTGGTTATTGGGATGGCAATGGGAGGTGGGGATGTTGGTGTTGGTGATGTTTGGCCTTGTTACTTGCTCTTGCCTGAGTATGCACTTGAGTGTGGCTTTGGCTTGCTTGCTCTTATGGAGGGCATTGGGTGCTTGTGCTTGGTTTGGGTTGTGCCTGAGAGGGGCTTTGCTTTGGGGTGTTTTCAGCTGTGCCTGTGAATATGGTTTTGTGGGTGTGGAAATTGAGAGGTTTAAATGGGGGAGGTGGATTTCGGCTGTGGCTTCCATTGGCCATGTTCATACCATTTTTATCCCTCTCTTATCCAAATGGCTCTCATATGCTATTGTTTGGCTATTATCTGTTGGATAAAAGAACACTATTCAACGGATTTTCTGCGGTTCAGGTAAGTCGATATACGTGGGTGTTGGATATTAATAAATGCCGGGTGATGAAACCTACTGAAGGGTTATGGTGCCGACTAACCTAGGTTGGTCCGGGAACCTTGAGGAACTTTAGGTGATCTGACAGCATCCTTCTTTATTCTAATTCTATTTTCACACTTTTGGTTTGCTATTTATTTTCTGGGTTTTTGGCGGACGATGGAATATAGATCAAGGAATGGTTCGATGGGTTGGCGAAAAATGGACAAGGTTGCAAGGAGGGCTTCCGCGACAAGCATGCAAGAAATTAGGTTGTAATTTAATTAAATGTTGCAATTTATATTTTGATCTGTTGTAAATTATCCTTGTAATAAATGTCGAGTTTGTAATATTTTAATTTTTCTTTGTAAAGAATTCTTGTATGTTGTTCTGACTCAAATAATTAGTTCAATTAAAGTCCGAGATTGTATTAATGCTTACCTTTGCTTGTAATGGACTTTTGTGAATGACTCTGAGATTATATTGATGCTTTTATTTTTGTTGTAATAAATTCAGTTGTTGAATTCTGATTGTATTATTTTATATGAGATTGTCTGGTGATGTGTTTAATATTAATTTGAGATTATGATTTACTCTTGATTACAAAATTTTAAGTTACTGCTAATTAGTGATTTGCGTTGTTTTAATTTAATCTGATTTTTCGGGTTCTCACATGTAAGGGAGACTATTAGGTGAAATATATCGGAAACTCCTGTTTTACTAAGATATTTTCCTTAGATAATAGTTTGTAGAAGCATCTAGGTATTTTAGATATTTTCCTTAGATAATTGAATGTTGCAAATTGTGTAAGGGAGACTATTATTATCCTTAGATTATATATTGGAAAATGTATCAGGGGTGAAATATTAGGTGAAAAATGTTGATCCAGTGCAAATTCTGTCTTCACCTAACTTAGAAGTTTCAACAAATTTAAAAAATTACGATATATAAGAGAGACTATGTTGTATATCTCTGCAAAATTTCAAGATCTCAAAAAAGAAAAAGAAAATCAAACTCAATTGCATTCGCGAGATATGAAAGAAGACAAAATTTTGCTGAAATAGTGTTTTACTATGCGGGCCTTGTTCCAGGAAGTATGTCTTTTTCGTATCTCGTGAATGTGATTGAGTCTGATCTTTAAAATTTGTACAAACATACAACATACTCTCCCCTACGCCTCCTTTTTTTTTGGCATTTTGAGGAACTTTTAAGTTAGGTGAAAATAGATTTTGCACCATATCCGCATGCCACCGAGGCACCCTGCCTTATTTACCGTGCAAGTATCGAGAGAAATGAGAGCAGGGAAAGGATAAAAAAGGTTAATTCCTTATATGCCACTGGAATTTTTCAAAATCACTAATTGTGTCACTAGTATGTGGGAGTCCATGTGTCAGTGACACAATGAGTGGCAATAAGCGATGATGCAAACTTTTGATGGCAAGTAAGGAATTGAAAAATACAGTGTGTGTGCTCTTTTGAGACCAGATGGTCCTATACCCTTCTTCATCGTCAACAACCTGAATGGACTTCACCCACGACTGAAGAATCTAGACCCGTCATTATATGTTAATGGAGTATTTTGGTGATTAATGACAAATCCATTTGTGAGGCTAACACTCTTATTGATATACTTATTGTTTAGTCTCAGCTTGGATATAAAAAGAAAGATTCAATCAGGTATGCATTCATTTTGATAAATCTATTTGTGAGACTAGCTCTTTTATTGCTATATCTCATGATTAGTCTCAATTGGATATAAAGGTAGATATCAAAGAGGTATGCTTTCGACATCATACTCGTATATCTTGTTGCATTCCTCGGATCCAAAATATAGGATGAATTCCACCAAAAGTCTAACTTGAATATGTGTATATGTTCCTATTACACATTGGTGTATGCACACATTTAGGAGGAGTTCACTCTATGTTTTGTGCTTTCATTAGTATTGATCCATATTCATGTTTCCACATATATATTAAGGATCTTTACTTTGAAACATATCCCTTGAGTATATACAACTTGTGTAGTTCGTATACACTGATATTGAGTATACATAACTTGTGTAGTTCTCATATACTCATACCAATCTATATTCAATTACTTGCAATTGAAGTGATTATCATCAATTACCAAAGAGGGAAATATTGTGGTATCTTGTCCCACCATTATGAGTTAATGGTATGTCATGGTAATTAATGATAATCATATTATGGAAATAACATTTTCCATTAGTTGGATTAGCAGGTTAGGTTCCATGATAATAAAGACTTTGGATGGCATCATGTGTTGATAGTCATCAAGTCAAGGCACGAGATAAAGGAAATCATCTTGTGTTGATGATGTTCAAGACAAGATCCCGAACTAGAGAGGTTCATCATATGTTGATGAAGATCAAGTTGAAGATCCTGAAGTAAAGGAAATCATCATGTGTTGATGATTTTAAAGACAACAACCCGGACTTGAAGTGAAGATGTGCGTCATCAAGCTTCAAGTGGTTGCGCAAGGCAAAGGTATGACTAGCTAGGGCTAAGGATTTGTTCCTAACCTTTTACCGGTCTTGGTGTTTGGTTGGAAGACCGGATTGCTAGTATAGGTTGCTGTACTATTAAGAGGGGTCTTTGACGAGTAGCTTGAGTTAGTCATGTGTTGATAGCTCATTGCGTTTGCTCTAGCTCTCTCTAGCATGATGCTATTATTTGCGAATGTGTTTTGCAAATAGTTGAGACTCACGCATAATCCTTGTAGCATGTGACTTTAGTTTGCGAATGTGTTTTGCAAATGGATTTAGTCCATGTACCATATTCCTTGTGGCATTGATTCTAAAAGTCGGTAAATGTGTTTTGCAACTTGTTGAGAATCTTGCCTTTAACCTTGTGTGCATCTTGCATCAAATTGGCAAATGTGGTTTGCAAATTTGAGTTGGTGCAAAGATCATAACTGTTTTTAGCCTTGATTGCAGTGGGTGGTCTGACCACAAATATCAGCGGTCTGACCGGCAGGTTATTGGTCTGACCGGCGTTCTTTGAGCGGTTTGACCGGTCCCCTGTACCGCAAGCCTTTGTGCGGTCGTACCGCGCTTATTTTCGGTACGACCGTTTTGCGGTTGTTCCGATTTTTCCTAGGCGGTTCATTTATTCCAGAAGGGTGTTTTTCCTGGACTTAGCCGCATTTGTTGCTCCTTTGTGGAGCGGTCTGACCGCAGGCAAATGGGTGGTCTGACCGGCCATTGGTTGGCGGTTAGACCGGCCGTGTGTTCAACGGCTAGTTTTATAGCCGTTGGATCTGGGGGTGGTCCGATCGGCCATTAGTTGGCGGTCTGAACGATTTCGCCCAGATTCTCTGGAATCTTCCCCAAATGGCTAGTTTTTGAGTGTGGGCTATAAATACCCACCTTGGCCGGTTGGTGGGATGTTTCTGGTGCCATTATACACTTCCTTGAGCTAAGAGCAAGCCCTCTACTTTGATTTGTGCATGTGTTGCACTTGGTGAGCTTTGAGAGGCAAACCCTAATTGCATGTGTTGCATTAGGTAGTGGATTGAGTATCCACTTGAGCTTAGACACTTGATTAGTTCAAGTGAGAGTTCTAGACTTGTTACTCTTGGTGTTTGCCGGCACCTAGACGGCGTGGAGGCGTTGTTGGTTCGGTGATCTTCTCAAAGAAGCTTGTGAGAAGGCCCGGCGGTTTGTGAGTGGCGTGGTGCTCGCCATCTCCGGAGTGGAGGAAAGAGCAACCCTAGTGGAGCGAGGTGTTGGTTCGGTTTGGAACTGGTCCAAGTGGTTGGACTTACCTCGGAGGGTTTGGCTTAATTCGTGGAGCCGGTCCAATTGATTTTGGGCTTACCTCAACATGGATTAGGGGAGACCGGCAAGTCTCCGATCACCACAGTAAAACAT
This sequence comes from Phyllostachys edulis, assembly GCA_036346405.1. Taxonomy (NCBI): domain Eukaryota; kingdom Viridiplantae; phylum Streptophyta; class Magnoliopsida; order Poales; family Poaceae; genus Phyllostachys; species Phyllostachys edulis. Next base: position 56,737,518 of record CM070549.1, on the reverse strand, counting down.
TGTTGTGTCATTTGGTTTGATTGCTTGTGCTTTACATTGTGCAATTTATATTACTTGTATTTAAATTGCTTACTTGTATGTGTATGATTGCTATCATTTATATAGTCTCATATTGTTGGTGCACTTAGTAAAGACTAGTTGATTTAGGCTTTAATTGTGCAAAACCGAATTGATTTACAATTTCGCATAAACTCGGTTTTAGCCAAAGAAGTTTTTAAAACCGCCTATTCACCCCCCCTCTAATCGGCCTCCTCGATCTTACAAGTGGTTTCAGAGCTTGGTCTCACATTTTATTAGACTTAACCGTCTAAAGAGTAAAGGATGGTGACTAGTGATTTAGTTCACATTGGTGAGACACCTCTATTTGATGGCATAAATTATGCTCATTGAAAAATCCGTATGTCATGTTATTTTAAGGCCATGAGCCTAAAAATATGGCGGATTGTAGATGTGGGCTTTTCTTCTCCAAAGGACCCTCTTGCTCAAACTATTGAGGAAGAGAAATACTCACATCTCGATGCTCAAGCAACTAACGCTTTATTTAGTGCTTTGAGTATAGATATATTTGATGCCATATGCGATCTCAAGAATGCTCATGAGATGTGGATCCACCTTCAAGTTCATTATGAAAGATCCACCTCAACTAGTGATGATTGCATACAAGAATGGATGTCAGGAGAAGAATGCTCAACTTCTAGCTCCGACAATGAGGATTCCTCAACTTCATCCACATCACCTCATTGCTTAATGGCTAAAGGTAATAAGAAGGTAAATGATGATGATGAGCCTTCACATGATGAGTTGATGAATATGCTTGAGGAGCTTAATGAGCATTTAGGAAAGGAAGTTTTAAAATTCAAAGTTTTGAAGAAAGAGTATAACTTACTTCAAAATAATTATGATGTTCTAAAAAATGAACATGAAATTCTCCTCCTAAATGAGCTCAATAAGCCCAAAGTGGATATAGGCATAACATGTAGTTTATTAAATGATATGCCATGTGTAGTTGCTAACCCTTGCATTTCATCTAAGGTTAGCATATCCACTTTTTATGATGACTTGCTAGATGTGCCTTGTAGCTCTAATGAAAATGCTTCTATTTCCTCTATGTCTTGTGAGACTAACCTTGCAGAGGAAAATAATGAACTCAAGGCCCAAGTCACAAAATTGAAGAATGACTTAGATAGAAGCTATAAAGGGAAGGCCACTCTCGATGAAATATTGAGCAAGCAAAAATACTTGCAAGATAAGTGTGGAATTGGCTTTACTCCCAAGAAGAAGGAGAATAGCAAGATGAGGCACAATGCAAGACACACGAAGAATATCAAATGTCTTGATTGTCATGAAAAGGGACACTTTGCCTCCGTATGTCCAAACAAGATTAATGACAAGAGAGGACTTGGTTCCACCACCAAGAAAATAGTGAAAAGCAACCCAAAGCAAAATGGAAAACAATTCAACAATGTCAAATGCTTTGGATGCAAGAAGAATGGTCATATTGCCTCAGTGTGCCCAAATCAAATGGATGACAAGTCAATGTCATCAAAGAAGAGGCAAGCCGGCATTGAGAAAAATAAGAAGACATCTAGGGGAAGCAAAAGCCCTACTTGCTTCAATTGCCGGGAAAAAGGATATTTTAGTAAGGAATGTCCCAAAGGTATCACTCCTAAGCCAACCATTTATAATGGTCATTATTTGCTTAGGAAGGATAAATATGGCAATGTGTTTGCTAGAATGGTTAGTTCACCAAAGCTTATTGTTAGGGCCATTTGGGTGCCCAAATCTATTGTGACTAACATTCAAGGACCCAACTGAGTGTGGGTACCAAAAGGTGCTTAAATGCTAAATAGGTACTTGGAGAAGCATTAGAGACTTGGTTCACTCATGAAGAGGTGGATTCCATCACATGCAAAATATGGAGCCAAGCTTGAGGAAGATCAATTCATATCATAAACCAACGCTATCTCGGTAATAAGTATTTACATTGAAGTATCTAGCCCTTAAGCCTTGTGTAGGTTGCATTTCATGAAAAATCTTAGAAAAGGGTTATTCTTGCTCATGTGCTTAATCTTTGTTTTAATATCTTGAGCAAGTCGGTTGTGGCACATTAAGGGGGAGTTCTAAGTCATGACCATGTATACCACATCTCTAAGTGTGTCCAAATAAATTAAGTGCTAGTAATGTTTTTAAAAAATGAGCCTTTTAGCCAAAAGTAAAAAAAAAACTATTAACAATCCTTTGAAAAATTAGTTGCAAAATGTATACAAATGCTTTCCAAAAGTTTTGGTTCAAGAAAAACACATTTTAAGCAAAAATGAGTTTCAAGCCAAAATTCTAGATCTTAGAATCTTGTTTTTGACATAAACTATATTTTTGTGTAAAATCTATTCTAAAAGGAATTTGACAATTGTCCCAAAAGGAAAATCCTAGAGTTGGCTATTCTAAACATTTTTGGTATTCAAAAGATTTCCAAAAGACCAACCTAGAAAAAGTTATTTGATTTTGAAATTCATTCAAAATCCGAGTTTGACCTAAATGGTCACTTTCTAGCACTTAAGTGAGTTTTGCCATTTGAGCCAAATTTATTCACATAAATAGGTCCATAATGGTATTAATGACTCATACATATAAATGGATGCTCAAAATATATTTAATTGCTCAATTTGAATCTTTTGGAGAAAGTTCTTAAAAATAAGATTTCATTTGCAAAAATAAAAGATTAATTCATAAAAACTATTTAAGATTTGGAGTTTAAAGGGCTATATTAGTTGGAAATGCTCCAAAGATGTTTGTTTGATTGATTGTGTGAAGATTTGGAGCAAAGTACAACAATTCAATCAATTCCCAAAATCTTGTCTTTGAAATCATTTGCGGGCCAGACTCAATCGGTAGATGAAGCCATATTGGCGGATCGACTGTCGACCTTCGATCTGACCGCCCTTTGCCCAGCGGTCTGACCGATTTTACGTGGGGTTTCTTTAACTTCACCCGAAGGGGTACCTTCCTCCTCACTTTTCTCTTCTCCAGCCCGAAGGCTTCTCTCTCTTGCCCTCGGCCGCCTCAACCTCTCCAGCCCGGATCTCTCTCCTCCGGCCATCTCTTCGGCGTCCAAGGTAAACCTTGTGTTCCCCTTCACCTCCTCTCTCCTTTCCTCCAATTGGTTTGCACTTTGGTTGACACATTTCTTCAAACCGTGGAACCCTAGGTGAGGGAGAACTTCCAAAATCCGGCAAGTTTGATCCCCATTTGCTTCAAGGTTTCATCTCCTCGGTTTCTCCACCTCATCGTCTTGGTAATTCCTCAACCCTTACTTGCAATCTACCCACATTGTAGATTTTTCCCAATTTCTAGGGTTTAACTTGTATGTGCCCTAACTCTGTCAAATTGGTGGAAACCCTTGAACTGCAAGTATATTGTGAATAGATGAATGAGTGTCCATCATGCCATTGTTCATAAATGTGTAAATTTTGGGTCCTTCCCAGAATCGGTTTGCTCATTGTCATTGGCGGTCTAACCGGCCGCAACACGGCGGTCTGACTGGCCTACCTGGCGGTTACTATTCTGAGACACATTAACTAGTTTAAATTCCCAAAGGATGCCACCATGGGGATGTTCCACACTATGTTTCAGCAAAATGTGTATCATATTATCTATGCCCAGAAGAAATTTGCTAATCATAGATTTGTGAAGTGGAGTTACCTTGGGCAGAATCAAGTCTATAATGGTTTATTTCGTCTATTCAGAAGAGTAGGCTTAGATTCTTTGGTCTCCTTGAGTTGCAACTTTCATTCCAAGGTCATTAAGCAATTTTATGCGACAGTTTATGTATCTCCTGAGCATGATCATCTCATTTGGATGACTGGACATCAGCAGTTTGAAGCCTCCAAGAATGATTTTATGGTAGCATTGAATTTGAAGGAGTCAGATGGGATAAATATACATGTTCAAGAATGCTTAGCTCTCACTCAAGTAAATGAGTACTATGATCAGAACTATCCCTATGTGGTTGGGAAGGTAACTGGACTTCTCCCTCTCCCTAGTGTCGTTAATAGGATTATGAGAACTACTTTCTTCCCTAGGAGTGGGAACAATGATGAGATTCATGGGAGAGCATGGAATGTGGTTAAGTGCATTATGGATGGCACTAAGTTTGATGTCATGGATCTGATTATCAGGGAGATTGCCACCTCCAAGGGAGATAAGAACAAGACTATTTACTTTGCTCCCTACATTATGAAGCTAATTAAGAAAATGACTACCTTTGACCTTCCTCTTGACACGGAGCATAAGGAGTATAAACCGAGAGATCCTCCACCTCAGGCTCCTCCTCCACCTCAGGTGCCTCCCCCAGCTCCTCTTCAGTCTCAGGGATAGGGATCATCCTCTCAGAGTCATTCAGTGCGGCAGGCTCCTCGGGATCAGGATGTAGTTTTGGCAGCTCTTACTCGTCTTCAGTCCAGCATAGATCACATAAAGACTGAGAATGATCAGCGGCATGCAGATACTAGAGCTTTGATTGAGAATTTGAATGTGAGGGTGACTCACATGGGTGAGCGACTGACTGAGTATCAGCAGCAGCGTTTGCCCGTTGCCTATCAGAGGTTCGGTCGTGTTCAGCGCCCTCCGTCCTTCACTCAGCGGGGAGATCATCCATCATCATCGTCAGGCGCTCCTCCCTCCTAGATGTTTTATCTTTCTTATGTAGGTCGATAGGCTTTGTTTGTTAGGATAAGCTTATGTGTTATTCTTGTAATATCCTATGTAAGCTTATTAAACGTTGGATGATTTGTTGTTTTCAGTCTCTTTTTGGACAATGAATTGGTTATGCCAAGTTATTCATCTCTTTGTATCTTGTCCAAAATATGCGTATGTTGAATGGTTGAATGATTGCGTTATGGATTATGCTTCATTGAATATCTTTGTCCATAATGTGTTTGTATTTGTATCCTTTTGATGGTGCATGCTATTCATATCTTGATTATCAATTGTCATGCTCTTTGGATCAATTGTTTAGAGGAAACTCCGTCAATATTCTTAAAATCCTCTTATATGCAATGTTTTTGATTCTCATATCATTATGCATACATTCAGGGGGAGTTTCTTCTCTCTAGTTCTTACTTGCAAAATCTCAAAGTGCTTTAGAAAACTCAGCTTGTGGATCTCTTTTGGACTTGATTTGAAAAGGAATTGACCTTTTCTCTCTTGATCTGCATGCTGAAATTTCAGAATCTTGCATTGCTTTGAGTTGATTTGTGAATTTTATTTCTCAAAATAGATTCATAATATGAGGAAGACATAATGATGACTTTTGATCATCTCTAATTGATCTTCTTTGCAAATTTTTCTCAGATTTATTGGATCATTTCTAATCAGTTTTTCAACCTTGCTTTCAAGTCTAATTGTTTCTAAAAACCTGAAATATCTTCTAAAGACATGGTTATTTGGATGTGTTTCAAATATAATCTCTTCTATTTTAAACTCCAAGTTGGCCTGTTTTCTACTTGCTTTACTCTTTTAGGCCATAAAAGAAGAGTTTGTGTCATTAATTCTTGATCAAAAGTGATATATGATCAAGACTGTTCTTTGGTCACCAGCAGTCTGACCGGCCGACCCGGCGGTCTGACCGGCCATTCTGGCGGTCCGACCGGCCAGGGTAGTGGTTTGACCACCTGTGACAGAGAATTGACACAACAAAAATATAATTTGTCCAAAATAAAATGAGTTCAATTGCCAAGCTCTTTCTTCTACAATATCTTTATATTGGCTTGAATTTATTTAGGATTTTTGGTGTTCAATGCCAAAAGGGGGAGAATGTTTACTTGATCAATCTATTTGGATTCTCTCTTGAGTTTTTTCACCTTTTCATGTATAGTACCAAAGGTTGATAATTTAAATTGCTTAGTATCATGCATGAATATACTTCAATAGCTTAAATTCCTATCTTATGATGATTTATATCCAAATGTTGTTATCGATATAGGATTTATCATTAATCACCAAAAAGGGGAAGATTGAAGAATCTAGACCCGCCATTATATGTTAATGGAGTATTTTGGTGATTAATGACAAAACCATTTGTGAGACTAACACTATTATTGATATACTTATTGTTTAGTCTCAGCTTGGATATAAAAAGAAAGATCCAATCAGGTATGCATTCATTTTGATAAATCTATTTGTGAGACTAGCTCTTTGCTATATCTCATGATTAGTCTTAATTGGATATAAAGGTAGATATCAAAGAGGTATGCTTTCGACATCATACTCGTATATCTTGTTGCATTCCTCGGATCCAAAATATAGGATGAATTCCACCAAAAGTCTAACTTGAATATGTGTATATGTTCTTATTACACATTTGTGTATGCACACATTTAGGAGTAGTTCACTCTATGTTTTGTGGTTTCATTAGTATTGATCCATATTCATGTTTCCACATATATATTAAGGATCTTTACTTTGAAACATATCCCTTAAGTATATACAACTTGTGTAGTTCGTATACACTCATATTGAGTATATATAACTTGTGTAGTTCTCATATACTCATACCAATCTATATTCAATTACTTGCAATTGAAGTGATTATCATCAATTAACAAAGAGGGAAAGATTGTGGTATCTTGTCCCACCATTATGAGTTAATAGTATGTCGTGGTAATTAATGATAATTATATTGTGGAAATAACATTTTCCATTAGTTGGATTAGCAGGTTAGGTTCCATGATAATAAAGACTTTGGATGGCATCATGTGTTGATAGTCATCAAGTCAAGGCTCGGGATAAAGGAAATCATCATGTATTGATGATGTTTAAGACAAGATCCCGAACTGGAGAAGTTCATCATATGTTGATGAAGATCAAGTCGAAGATCCCGAAGTAAAGGAAATCATCATGTGTTGATGATTTTAAAGCCAAGAACCCGGACTTGAAGTGAAGGTATGCGTCATCAAGCTTCAAGTGGTTGCGCAAGGCAAATGTATGACTAGCTAGGGCTAAGGATTTGTTCCTAGTCTTTTACCGGTCTTGGTGTTTGGTTGGAAGACCGGATTGCTAGCATAGGTTGCCGTACTATTAAGAGGGGTCTTTGACGAGTAGCTTGAGTTAGTCATGTGTTGATAGCTCATTGTGTTTGCTCTAACTCTCTCTAGCATGATGCTATTATTTGCGAATGTGTTTTGCAAATAGTTGAGGTTCATGCATAATTCTTGTAGCATGTGACTTTAGTTTGCGAATGTGTTTTGCAAATGGATTTAGTCCATGTACCATATTCCTTGTGGCATTGATTCTAAAAGTCGGCAAATATGTTTTGCAACTTGTTGAGAATCTTGCCTTTAACCTTGTGTGCATCTTGCATCAAATTGGCAAATGTGGTTTGCAAATTTGAGTTGGTGCAAAGATCATAAGCATTTTTCGACCTTGATTGCGATTAGGCGGTCGACCGCCAATATCGTGATCGATTGGTGGTTATCGGTCTGACCGGCGTTCTTTGAGCGGTCTAACCGGTCCCCTGTACCGCAAGCCTTTGTGCGGTCGTACCGCGCTTATTTTCGGTACGACCGTTTTGCGGTTGTTCCGATTTTTCCTAGGCGGTTCATTTATTCCAGAAGGGTGTTTTTCCTGGACTTAGCCACATTTGTTGCTCCTTTGTGGAGCGGTCTGACCGTAGGCAAATGGGCGGTCTGACCGGCCATTGGTTGGCGGTCAGACCGGTCGTGTGTTCAACATCTGGTTTTATAGCCGTTGGATCTGGGGGCGGTCCAACCGGCCATTAGTTGGCGGTCTGACCGATTTCGCCCAAATTCTCTGGAATCTTCCCCCAATGGCTAGTTTTTGAGTGTGGGCTATAAATACCCACCTTGGCCGGTTGGTGGGATGTTGCTGGTGCCATTATACACTTCCTTGAGCTAAGAGCAAGCCCTCTACTCTCATTTGTGCATGTGTTGCACTTGGTGAGCTTTGAGAGGCAAACCCTAATTGCATGTGTTGCATTATGTAGTGGATTGAGTATCTACTTGAGCTTAGACACTTGATTAGTTCAAGTAAGAGTTCTAGACTTGTTACTCTTGGTGTTTGCCGACACCTAGACGACGTGGAGGCGTCGTTGGTCCGATGATCTTCTCAAAGAAGCTTGTGAGAAGGCCCGGCGGTTTGTGAGTGGTGTGGTGCTCGCCATCTCCAGAGTGGAGGAAAAAGCAACCCTAGTGGAGCGAGGTGTTGGTTCGGTTTGGAACCGGTCCAAGTGATTGGACTTACCTCGGAGGGTTTGGCTTAATTTGTGGAGCCGGTCCAATTGATTTTGGGCTTACCTCAACGTGGATTAGGGGAGAACAGCAAGTCTCCGATCACCACAGTAAAACATCGTTGTGTCATTGTGGTTTGATTACTTGTGCTTTACATTGTGCAATTTACATTATTTGTATTTAAATTGCTTACTTGTATGTGTATGATTGCTATCATTTATATAGTCTCATATTGTTAGTGCACTTAGTAAAGACTAGTTGATTTAAGCTTTAATTGTGCAAAACCGAATTGATTTGCAATTCCGCATAAACTCGGTTTTAACCAAAGAAGTTTTTAAAACCGTCTATTTACCCCGCTCTAGTCGGCCTCCTCGATCTTACAACGACCTATCTTCGAGCCGCGTCATCTAGCCGCCGAGCGACTAGACCATCCTGTTGGAAATATGGACAATATTTTAATTCCAGATTTTATTATGAGGCAAAGATCACATAAAATTAGAGATACATAAAGCAATACTAACAACAGACAACTCATTGCACTTCTAAACATACACAACAATAGGATCATAACAGAATAGTTTGGTCGCACAACAAACTTACAGTCGGGCGTGATGAAGAACAGGAAGCAGTGTAGACTTCAAGCAGTGCAGAACGTAGATAAAGCAGCGCATCGAGTGGTCGCAATGATGCGCTACCCAGAAACCTTATTGCCGCGCCGTGCAGGTGAACTCTGCGATAATGGTTCGGAGATACTCGTTCACCCTCCTTCTCGGTGCACACCGAGGAGAAGGGATGGTTTGGTTCGACTCTCCAGCACAGTAGAACAAAGAGAAAGAAGAAGAAAATGGAAGTAAATCAATCACTTTATGCTGAGAAAATATTGAGTCGGTTTGGCTTTGAGAACTGCAATATTTCCCTAACTCTTTATGATGCTAGTGTTAAGCTTTGAAAGAATCAGAGATTATGCAAAGATCAATTGAGATATTCACAAATTATTGGGTCCCTTATGTATCTATCTGGTGCCACAAGACCTGACATATCATTTACTGTGAGCAAATTAAGTCAATTTACTTCTGACCCACAAGATGATCACTCAGAGACACTTGATAGAGTGTTACGCTACTTGAGAGGCACAACCTCATATAAAATTCACTATAATAGGTATCCATCTATATTATAAGGATATAGTGATTCAAATGAGATCTCTGGTGCACATGAGATCAAAGCTACAACTGGTTATGTCTTTATCCTAGCAGGTGCCGCAGTTTCATGGAGGTCGTGTAAACAGGCCATATTGACGAGGTCAGCTATGGAAGCAGAACTTGTAGCACTATACACAGCCACTGTTGAGGTTGAATGGCTTAGAGAGCTACTGTTGGACTTGCCATTGGTTGAGAAACCAGTTGTAAGATTGAGGAGGCCGACTAGAGGGGGTGAATAGGCGGTTTTAAAAACTTTTTTTTTTGGCTAAAACAAATTTCTAATGCGGAAGCTAACAACAATTTGGTTTTGTATAATTAAAACCTAAATCAACTAATCTTGACTAAGTGCACCAACAATATAAGACTATTGATAATGATAGCAAACATACAAAGACATGAAAGCAATTTAATTCTAGGAATGTAAATTGCAATAGAGTAAAGCACAAGAAGGCAAACCACAATGACACAATGATGTTTTACCGTGGTGTTCGAAGACTTGCCAGTTTTCCCTAATCAACGTTGAGGTAAGCCCAACCAAATTAGACCGGCTCCACAATTGAGCCAACATCTCCGAGGTAAATCCAACCACTTGGACCGGCTCCGACACGAACCAACACCTCGATCCACTCGGGGTTGCTCTTCCTCCACTCCGGAGATGGTGAGCACCAAACCTCTCACAACCGCCCGGATCTTCTCACAACCTTCTTGTAGAAGATTACTGGCGCAACTCCTCCAAGCCGTCTAGGTGTCGGCAAACACCAAGAGTAACAAGTCGGAGATGCTCACTTGAACGAATCAGGTGTCTAAGCTCAATGGATACACAATCCACTACCTACTGCAATACATGCACTTAGGGTTTGCTCTCTAAGCTCACCAAGTGCAACATATGCACATAAGAGATGAGAGGGCTTGCTCTTTGCTCAAAGGAATGAATAGCACTAGCAACAACACTCCCACAATCAGCCAAGGTGGGTATTTATAGCCCACACACAAAAACTAGCCGTTTGGAAGAGAATCTACTGAAAATCAGTGAAGCCCGGTCTGACAGCCAACCAATGGCCGGTCAGACCGTCCATGCTCCAACGACTATAAAACTAGCTGTTGGACACATGTCCGGACTTACCGCCAACCAATGGCCGGTCAGACCGCGCCAACCCGGTCAGATCACCAAGGGTGCAGTCAGACCGCTCAACAGAACAAAGAGCTATTCCAGAAAAACATCTTCTCTGAAAAAAGCTAACCATGTCACTTGACCCGGAGGTTCGATCAGACCGGCCAACACATGGCGGTCAGACCGGGGTCCCACCGGTTAGACCGACACCCAAAACCAGAAAAAAGCTGACCGAGTCACATGACCTGGAGGTCCGGTTAGACCGGCACCCAAAACAAAGAACCGACACACAGCTCGGTTAACCTTTCAAGGGCTGGTCAGACAGCCCAAAAGCCTACGGTCAGGCTGCCAGATCTGAGAAACACAGATTTTTGCATTCCGCTTCAACTCAATTTGCAAAACACATTTGCCAATTGATACGCGATGCAAACAAGGGATAAATGTGAGATTATCAACAAGTTGCAAAACACATTTGCCAACTTTTAGAATCACACAAGGAATAAAGTACATGGACTTAAACCATTTGCAAAACCCATTCGCAAATTAAAGTTACATGCTACAAGGATTATGCATGAGCCTCAACTATTTGCAAAGCACATTCACAAATATTGGCAACATGTTAATGAGAGCTAAAGCAAGCACAACGAACTATCAACACATGACACTCTCAAGCTACTAGTCAAGACCCCTCTTAATAGTACAACAACCTATACTAGCAATCCGGTCTTCCAACTAAACACCAAGACCGGGTCATACCTTTGCCTTGCACATTCACTTGAAGCTTGATGACGCATATCTTCTCTTCAAGATCAGGTCATTGACTTGATAATCATCAACACATGATGGTTTCCTTTACTTCAAGTTCTTGACTTGAATATGCATCAACCCATGATGCATTCTTTCACTTGACCCTCATCATCACATGATGAGTCTTCTCTTGACTTGATGATCAATTCATGATCATCTCTTTTTCGAGATCTTGATACACATCAACACATGATGCATCCTCTACTCCAAGCTCTTTACTTTAATATCATCAACACATGATGATCTTCTACACTTTGGGATCTTAACTTGAACATCATCAACACATGATGATTTTCTTCATCCCGAATCTTGACTTGATGATGATCAATTTATGATGTCATCCAAAATCTCTATCATCATGGAACATAACATATTTATCCAACCCATGAAAAATGTTAGTTCCAAATGATGATTGTCATTAATTACTAAAATATACCATTAACTTATAATTGCAGGTCTCGATTCTTCACAAATACTGGCAGTTCTAATGTACTGTGATAACCAAATATTGTTGATTAAGGTTATAAGTACTAAGGATAACATGAAGTCCTCCAGACACGTGAAGCGTAGGCTTAAATCTGTCAGAAATATGAGGAACTCCGAAGTGATTATTGTGAATTATATTCGCACTGAGAAAAATCTGGCAGACCCTTTCACAAAGGGGCTAGCACAGAAAGCGATTTCCGTTGCGTCTATAGACATGGGAATGAGGTCCATTGGAGTTAGAACTCAACAGTAACTCATACCTTCTTGATCGAAGATCCCGTGACTTAGGTAATGGGAAAAACAGGTTTAAGTTGTAACAAGATAGTACAACTAATAATATCTATACATGTGTCCTAATAGACAAAGTACTCTCAACTATATGGAAAGGTGGCTTAAAGCCTTAATGTATTCTAGTGTCCAATGAGGAAAAAATGTATTAGCTTACAGGATATCTAAAATGAATACACCTACTTGAGCTTAATTGTGAGGTCGTAGTTCACGAGAATAGGACATTCTCTAGAAAGCTCATGAGCAGATAAGGGAGCATGACCAAATAATGTTCCGTTTTGGTGTGATTCTTTGACAGCCTAGTATGAGTTGAGATTTCAAGTGAAATCTAATCACGAAAATTTGTGAATTCAATGTATAGTCTATTCATCAGCTATGAGAAGATGAATATTGTTATTCTAGGTGCAAGATCAACCCGTACGGGACTTGCACTACCAACACAATAGTCCTTATCATCGTTTTTGCTGCTTGCCTTGAAATTGGTGGGGAATTGTTAGAATTGGGCCCATAAGTGTAAAAGCCCATTCATTCCTGAAATCCAAATCATACATGGTTTAGTCCCATATTGCCTAGCCAAGTGGTGGGAGAGCAATTTATAAGGTGGAGTCCTTGCCACTCATTTAAACATGTGATACATGACATGGGGTGACATGAGGAGAACTATAGCTAAAGTCACACACACGCACGTACACGCGCGTGCGTATATTCGTATGGCAATCGCGTGATGTACGACCATGAACGTGTTGTGAACCTAGTCCACCTTTTTTTGCTAACAGTGCATTTCTCATTTTGCTAACAATGCATTTCTCTCTCTCCTTTTTAGACTGGTCGAAACACTGTGGTCAAAATAAAGTTGTCGAAAAGCACTGGTTGGATTCATAGACCAGTATGGTCGAAATAAAGTGGTCGAAACACAGTGGTCAAAAAATAGTGGTCGGATTTATAGACTAGTGTGCTCGAAATAATGTGTTCGAAATACACTGGTCGATGCTGTAGACAAGTGATCGAAGCTGTAGACCAGTGTGTAATAAGGATCTGATAAACAATACTTAATTACCATTAATTGATTTTGAATTAGCAGTTACCAGTGGTTTAATTTGTGTTTTATTATGCAGTTAATAGAGAGTAATTATCTCGACCTTAAAAAGATCTGGAGACGCCTAGGCCGAAGAAGGGATTGATTCACTTCGATTTTCTTCTTTTTCTTCTCCGTTCTACTGTGCTGGAGAGTTGTATTGTCGAATCAAGTCGTCTCTTCTCCTCGGCGTGCACCGGGAAGATAGGTGAGCGGGTATATTTAAACCATTGTCACAGAGTTCACATACACGGGACGATAATAAGGTTTCTGAGCAGCGCATCTATCTATATTCTGCACTACTTCAAGTCTACGCTGCTTCATGTTCTTCATCACGTCTAACTGTAAGTTGGTTGTGCGACCAAACTATTATGTTATAATTCTATTATTGTGTATGTTTAGAAGTGCAATGACTTACATGTTGTTAATATTGCTTTTATGCATCTCTAATTTTATATGATCTTTATCTTATAATAAAATCTAAAATCAAAATATTGTCCATATTTCAAACACATCCACCGCTGCTGTACCTGCGCTACCAGTGCAACGGCCACAACCCGCCAGAGGACAGCGACAAGGTGCGCGACGATGCCTCGTTGGCCATTTGGAAGCAAACCGCCGGTTCCGATCCCGCGCTCCACCGACGGCACCAGCGGCAAAGGGCGACTGACGTGGTGGGTGCAAGCGGTGGCTGCGCCCGACGAGGCGGGATGCTGCCGGCCGCCGGTGGGGGAGGCGGAGGTGTGCGAAGGTACGGCCGACGCCAGAGAAGAAGGTGAGGAGGGCAGCAAGTGTGGAGAAGAGAGGATGGGGAGGGAAGCGGTGGCGCCGGAGGCTGGTGTGGTGGAGCTATCCCATTGCAACATGATAACGCTCTCTAGCAGCTTCCTTTTCCTAATTGTATACTTGTCCTCGTTACAACATTTTCCCCCTTTTACCAGAGATCTTATGCCTATACCTGTTTCTGTTAAATGCAACCATGCAAATGCCAGATAATCTCACATTTTTCATTGCTATAAGTACGAATTGCTGAGACCGAACAAAGTTCCCTATAAGCAACATACAAGAATGGCAACGTATATAGTGAAAACCAACTAATTACTGAATATATGTGAAACCAAGACAAAAAAGTTCCTACAAATTCTCGCAAAAAATTGTAGTGAGGCTGTGAGAGCGTATGCTGTAGCCTTGCAAAGGTTCAAGATCAAGCTCAATGGAATTTGAAGGTACAAAAAAAAGGCAAATTCTGCACAAAATCACTACTCATACATAATTTGCCTTTTTCATCTCTCACAAATTTGTTGAGATTAACCTCATAATTGTGCAAGGGTATAGAAATGGCCTCCCATACGTCTGGTAATTTTTCAAAACTTCCGACTAAGTTTAACGGCTTTTCAATGTTTACCGATTTTCAGAAGGACAGTTGGCCTAAGAATAGCAGAGAGTACTTACCTCTGCGTCCCATGTATCAACAAAAAAATATCGACTTCGAACTCCGGGCTCCTATATGTAGCATTCTATTACACCAAACCAGTTGCCACAGCAAATCATTATGCTTCAAGCTAGTTACAATGGACAAAATGCATTAAGACATAGTAAGGATAAAACTCAAATGAACTACAGTGGATATCTAAACTTTCAATGAAAAAAGAAAGAAAAAAAATGATTACTTGCACCATGAAGACGGGTTTTTATTGACAAATCAGGTTTTCAGCATCTCTATTCTGTGAAGTAATTAGTTGCAACAGGGGGGGGGGGGGGGCGGACCATAACGTCGCCCACATCGTGGCGAATTTGAACTCCCTTGCGGACTATGGCGGCCACTTATCACGAACAAATATGAATTAACTACATGCTATGGGGCTGACTACAGCTTAGGTATTGACAACTAACTTCTCATTGACAAAACTGCGCCGAGATAGCCCCTAATGTACACAACACAGTGTGTGTTCATGGCTTCACGCAGATTGACAAACTAGAGTTTACCATCGGCTATAGGTTTAACGATCATCTCAAATGCTCCCTAGTTTAGCCATCTTGTCACCATAGAGAGAATCCACTAGTGCCTTCATCCCGTGGTATGTGAGTTAGCGAACTGGTGAAGAGAAGAAAATAACCAATGAGTACACAAGAAATCCAGCCAGAAGGATCCCTCCATAGATAAAAGCCTGGGATGACTGCTTTGGGTGACTATATTCAATGCTGCAGCACTTCATCTTGTCTCTCTCCGCACGCAAAACACGTTCTACATACCTGTCCATCCGACAAATGGTAAAAATGACAAATGGTAAAAATGATTCCAAAGAAGGATAAATATGGAGTGAAATAATAACAAAAAAGGAGTAAACTGAGAGAGAGAGAGAGAGACTTTGAGTTCCAGGAATTCATAAATAAAGGCACAAATTCTAGTTGGAAATCTTGCATCTCCAGATAAGGTAACGTACTGTTGTGTAAATATAGTGCTCTGCAGGATGTCAGAACTGTTTTGATACGCATCAACTAGACGATGGTCATAGAGCAAGGAAGATAAATCCACAAGTTGTCTTTCAAGCCTCTGAAATGGGGTGCAAAAGAAGAAGAAATCAGACGCGGACAGAACTTTCACACTAAAAGTACACTATTGCAATATATGAACGATATACTTACATCCAGGTACTCTTCCAACCGTTCAACAAGATCCCGAGAGAAAGGTTCCGGCATCGAGGTTACCTTCTTATAGAATTTCTCTATCCATAACTCAGTGCTGGACTTGTTTTTATTACCTTTAACAAGTTCTCCTAATGGTGTCTTAAGATGCTCTGATGCAAAAGATTGAACGGACTGCACCAAACCACAGACCACAGTTTTACTTTTATGTGCATGTAGAGAAAATAAGCAAATGAAGGCAAGTTCAATTAAATGTTCAAAGGACCTCCGATGTGTCTCTTATTTTGCGAAGGGCAGCATCAACTCGAGCATAAATTGTAGTTCTCTACACACATAAAAAAAATCATAGATTAGTACAAATGTTGAAAGAACGAAAATTTATGTTGGTAAAATATCACAAAATCATGGTAAAGCTGATTATGCAGTATGCATAATAGCAAGATTGTCTGGATGCAGATCACAACGGAACAGTAGAGAAAAGAAATACCCGACCTATCATGCTCCCAACTGGGGAAGAGTTGTTAGAAACTGGCAAAAAGAGGCAACAAGCAATGGAGGGCATAGCTTGAACTCAGTTATTGACAGTTTGTGTTCCTATGTACTGTACAAACCATAGAAGGTGTGAACAACTAATCTACTGACGCCTCACTATGACATTTGAGCATCACCCTCCCTCCCTTGCTCTCATTGTACGTTTCAGGACAATGGAACAGCATTGTTGATAACATTACCAGTGCAACATCCTGAAGTATTTGACTGATCTGAGTGGAGTTTGAGAATGGTCCAAAAGGATGACATCCTGCAGCCCATAGCCAGTTCACAATAGGTCTTTCATGAATATGTGATGCCCGTTCGTATGGTGCACTCAGACCTCCAACTGCTGAAGCCAAGCCGGCCAGGATGTGGCGCTGTGCTAGAGAAGGAAAAGCAAACCGCCTAGTTGTTTCTGACACATAGCTGCAACATCAAAGGGGTGCTATAAACACAGCAGCAACTTGAACCCATGAAGTACATGTAAGAATCCATATAACAATTTTATCAGTACAGAAGCTTTAACATACCTTAGAGGAATTTTTTCGTTGTTATGCTCAAGCACAATGACAACATCTTTAGTTGTCCAAACAAGACTTTCCTCTTCCATCAGAAGCTCAGCATCAACACCAGCCAATGATAATACAAAGCTGTTGATTTACTTTAAAGAACAAATCAGCAACAGCAGTGGCGTACCTTCTGTCTAAGCAATGCATTCTTAGGATACCACTTCTTCAAATGTACTGTGAATAGCTCTATTTCTATGCCCAAGTGATACTTCTTAATAGTCTAGTGCATTATTTAAGAAGGGGGCATATCTTAATAAGTTCAAGGAAATTTTTTTTGATGTAACAAGTAACTTTTGCCTTTGTCTCTGTCTTTCTGTCTTTCTTAATTTATCACTTGCCAGTTTTATCTTTTCCCCCGTTTCTGGTAGCACAATTTGATATTAAAATTTTATACTGTGTGTGTGGGTGGGTGGCTTACACTGGAATAACTCTGGTTCCATAAGTTCTGTACAGATTTCCATGTTTCTTCTTTCCAGTCCCTCTCTTTTCTTTCTTATTTCTGGGCATGTACGATTCCCATATAGGCCTGTGCTTGATAGAATCTTGTGCATCATCTTGTTCATCCATCCAGTGCTGTTGTTGACAAGAAAAAAAAATCACAATAGAAAATCCATAACAACACCCATATAAAAAAAAACAGGTATGGATATTCATGAAACTGACATTAAATTTCAGGATATCTCATACAGAAAACACTACAAACCTGCTTCAGGAAGAATCTACTTGAGAGGGAAGGATCCGAAACTTCTAATAAACCAGCCGACAGCACATCGGCAGAACGCTCCATTTCCTGTATCAGTTGATACCACAGCATTGGAATCTTGCATTCGAAATTTAAGATTAAACAAACATTTTGGATTCATCTCTACGACTCCCCCTCTAATGAGTACTCTTCTCCATGCTGCTACAGGTTTCATTTAATAAAAGCTAAGTAACGCATTTAGCATGGTCTTCTACACTTGTGCCAAAATGTATGTTATCTTGCACTTGATTCAGCCCTTTTACATACATAAGCAGAAGGTTCATGAAGATTACGATGAATCATACAGTCCTGCTTCTTTATACTTAGGGTATCACTAAACGGTTATCTGAAAGATATGGCCAACAGGCTAGGTGAAGTCTGAAGAATAGTTCTCTACGTACCAAGCTCTCATGCAGCCATATCTACTAAATATGAAAATTGGATGAAGATCTTTCTAAAATAGAAATATGTGAAGCTGAAGATTGCCACAAGGGGCCCTTCAATCCCAAGTATGACGTGTACATGCAAGACCCATAATGGCAAATGTATCCTTCCAATTCAAACATGCAGTATTTAGATGAAGCCAAAATCCAACAAACCTCTTTGAGTATTGCGCCATCCAAGTATGTTTTGGTACGAACGTGAAATCGGCCATCAGTCTTTGTTTCATGAAGAGAATGGCTACGCATTGCTTTCGAAACTGCAACAGCTAACTTTTCATGTTGATGCAGTGCATGTGAACCAGAAATTATTATAATCTCCTGCCCAGCGTGAGCCATCTTTTTAACCTGAAAAACATGAAATTTTAAGCAAATTTGGAGTATGCATGGTGAATTGGTGATATGTAACTATCCGGTTCACTAGGTTAAAGAAATAGATTTGTATATGCTCTATAGGTCGCTGATCAATAAACCATGCGTACTTCGTAATTGTACAAAACTAGCAGAAACATATTTTGATCTGAAATACATCAGACAGACATTATGTTAAGCCATTTAATGGTACTGCTATTCCTTTTCAACTAATATTGAAGCATGATGACCCTCATCTTCCTAAATTGAACAGCTTGGGCTATATATGTTTAGCACAGCTTTCAACAAGACTGCAGTAGCTTGAAGACAGATCTTCAATCTCTACTTGCAACTTTTAATTCTCTTACCAGGATCAGGGCAGAAAGAGAAAAGAAAAAAAATTCACTTGAGTTTGCGACAGGTACTTAATATAACTGCCAGAAAAGTGGCATTGAGGATGATATTCCATTGGCACAATGGATTGTGTAATGGCAAAGAACAGTCAACAATGCTGGCACTAGTACTGATTGGGAAAGCTTTGCTTGCATCACTATTAAAAAAGTAATTGTAACTGTATATGTACATATTTAGTATTTCTTTTTGCCTTGTTCGTATTTCGTAAAAGTGGACAATTCCCTCCAACAAATGAAACAAGCTACAACTCAGTATCTACAACAGGGGAAAAAACCCGGCCGGTTACCGGCGGTAACCGGTCTTACCGGTGGGGACTGGGAACAGAAAAGCCAATCGGTTTTTCCCGGTTTAGCAAATTCAAATTCTAATTTTCGAATTTCGGCTGGTTTTTAAGCAAATTCAAGCGAACTTCGTCCGGATTTTTTCCAGGAAATCCGGTAACCAGCCAGTTACTGTTTTCGGCCGGCGACCGGGATTTCCACCGGAAACGGGTTTTGGATCCTTGTCTACAATTGTGTTTCTTATTTTTAGCATGGCAAATCTTCCAAATGCTAAATTGCATTTCCTTAATGTTCCTGGACATTCTTGAGAGTTGAGATGCTATTTCATGTTAATGCTAAGGTATGTTTTTGTCCAATATAATTTACAATGGCTATATGGTGCTCCAAACAAACTCTTAACTAGTGCATGAAGAACCAATACAAACCAGTAAGTTCACTACATTTTTTTACGGGAAAAAGTTCACTACAAATTACTGTCGTTTCAGCAACTTAAGATGCATTCACATGAGAAAGTCAACTAACCGCTCTTTCAATAGCTTGAACATCTATGCTGTAGTTGTGACCCGCTTGAAGAATGTTGTACCTATTGTGGTTCTGTAGCACAATGATAGGTATGAGCAACCTCACTGTCATGTCAACAGTTTCAAACCTTTTTTTTTCAAAAAAAGGTCGCATTAGAATAACAGGAAAAATAGAATATTCAATGCTTAAACTGCGCATACATAGGTTCCACAAGAGTTTCTGATGGACAATATCAACCTAACATGGCTTTGAGCCTTTGACATGCATTCCAGAGCATCAGACTATTTTCAATCTTAAAATATACTTGTTTTGCATGGCAGTGAAACCCTTCTGCAACATGTTCAATTGATACAATTTGTACTTTATTTACAGCTGGTTAATCTGTTCTTCTGATTCGCAAATTTAGCTTAATTGTTGAACTATATAAAATATACGAGAGTGGAGAGTACTAAAATTGTGAAAATATTACTGCAATTTCCTTGCCACTTCTTAACTATATGTCAAATTGTATGCTTCAAAGACAAACAGCTCAGTTTTGAATGATTTCACTTGTAGAACATCGAAAATGAATCTCCATGTAAACATAGCTCATACTTCAAATTATTAATCATCTGTCCCATACTTCCATGTCCAGAGAAGATGGGGGAAAAAACTAATGCACATCTCTTTTGTAAGGATAGGTGATAAACCGTTGACATATAGTACAGGAAACACAGTTAGTTTACAGTGCAGCCTCCAAGTAAACAGACAAACATGTGCACGAGGAACTGAAGAGACAACTGACCGCACTCAGCTAGTGAGGTGTTTTAACTTGGATATTCCTGAATACTTGGGTTTAACTACTGTTTTACTAAGTATGCTGAAAGGCGAATACTTCAGATAACCAATTAGTTATACTGAGTTACTGACTGCCAATAACCTTTTCAGATCTAGATAAAACATTTGACTTTTTTAGTCATACATCAAATTATAAAGAAACTATGAGCAAAAAGAGAAATTTCGAGTAATACCTGACATCAGGAGCTATCACATGCTCAATGGTAGTTGAAATTAAACCTCCAAGCTGCCCAATAAAAATATCTTGTGTTGAACTAGCACTAGGAGCAGCAAGTCCTCTTGGGAAGATTATCTGTGATAGCCGAGGCATTGACCTATAACTAACACTGCCTTCTTCGGTTTCTATTTTCCCGTATGTACAAGGGCCTGCTGACAGATCTATTACAACAAATCTGCAAGGACCAATGCAGTGCTGATTTAGAGCATACATAACTTAATTGAAATTGCTTAAACAATTCTAGTGCACCATAAAGGAAAATATGCAATGATTAACATCACAGTATGACAGCTCTATATATGGAGCACTCTTAACATATAAAACCATGCACAGCAAATAATCTATGGCATGTAATTCAACGATTCATAGAAACCAGGATACCATTTCTGTTTTTGTTCAAACCTTAGCCCTGTCCAGTATGCCGGATAACGCTTGTTTTCCGGGCGACTCGATCCTTTTCTTTTTCTCTTTGTACATTTCTTATGTTTTTGTGTTTCCCTCATCTCCCATAACCACAAGTACATGCTTACCTCCAAAACAGCACACAATAAATCTGAATTCTGGCTAGTTTTACAAATACCGGTTCAAACCGGGATTACCTAAAATTGGTGGGAACCGGCCGATTCCCACCAGGATTTGGAACCGTGATGTCAACTAACAAACAAACAATTAAAAAAAAGCAAAATGCATAGCTTTTTTAAAGTAATACTGAAGAACGACAGTCCAAATATTATTTCTACTACAAAGTACACTCTTTGGAATAGCTATCTTAGTGGCGAGTAGATATAGCTACAACCTAATCACACAAAGCCAAGAACTTATTTTATATATATAAGAAAATAAGGATGCTCAGATTCAATAGCATTGTCTGTTACAGCTTAACTGTTTTCACAGAATAGAAAGCAAGGGGATAGATCTGTTAGTGTTCGCCAAAGATTGGGCAAAAAGATATTTATGTGTTGATTGCTAACGTATGCATTAGTGGACTAAAGTGAAAGCACATTAATCTAATGGTACATGTAGGGAAACAGAAAGGAACATGTGAATAAAAAAGGAGGATCTGGCAAGATGACGTGCAATGGTTATTATAAGATGAAGCAACCAGTAGTTTAGAACGTTGGTATGGTTGTTACTCTACAGGCTACTATTTGGATCGCTCCTATACTGATCTTCTGGCTAGAGGGAGTTGATTTAAGTCACTTTAACTGGTTGTTAAAAATGTGAATTCTTGATAGAGAAATGGCTAAGCTTCCTTATAACAAAAAAGCAGAATATTAGAATTTAGAATGACTATCACCTTCCAGAACTCAGCCAAACTTGAGTTGCTCCACCTCCATTGTAACGGTACCGGTAGATGTAATCTGCTTCTTGTTTTTTTAGCTCTTGTTCTTTTAGTCCACCAATTCTATCATACATTAGACTATCAAGATCAACTTCTTTGTTACGAGGATCCATTCTAACCTGCCAAGGAAAACTTGTATCAATGTTAATTACCATTCTGAAAGTATAACTGTAGAAGACAGGGAGATGGAGATTGGAAGCACGTGTTTTTCTCCAGTCAGTTTACTAAGGATTATTGGGCTCTTGTCAATTGCTTTTGGGACTCATCTCTAGATACTTTCCAATTGTTACAGAAGGCTAAGGATGATGCATGACTATTTAATTAATTTATTTTTAGGAGTTGATAACCATAGGCTGCTGGCATACTTTTAGTTAAAAATAAAAAAAACATTTTTTATAATATACCACCAAATAAGTTTACATGAAGGAAATTGCTTTAGACTTGGATCTGTCGAAAATGAGTTTTGTTGAGGATGTAACCTCCCACTGGTTGGGTTAACTTATTCTGTTTTTTTGTTCTTTTGCAAATACCTTTGTACAATTGTTTTCCAAATATGTTTCAGTAGGGTACTCCCCTACTGTTTCCCTAAAAAAAGGAGGATAAACAACCACAAAATTAGCTTCTTGATTCCAATATTACCATGAAGGACTACACTCTCTATTATCTAGAATTTGCATGAAGGTACTAAAGGAATTAGAAGAATAAGCAATCAACCTAATACGCTTACAAAAATGAACAATGCTAGATACAAGTCCCTGTACCTTATCAAAATTAACAACAAATATTGCAACAGGTACAGGCCTATCCATCTCTTTAGCAGAATAATCAGGCTCCATGTCAAAGATAAATGAGTATAGCCTCTCGAATATAGGCTCTACCGTGGTTGCTTCTACCTCAAAGAGAGGGAATTCCCTACCATATTCACTCTGTGAGGGACAAAATAGTTAGTGCCATGACCTGTGCCAATTATGATCTGAACAGCAGTTAAACATCAATTTGTAGGAAAATAACATATTTCTGGTTACCTCTCTCGCAGTTCCGGCAGGAACCATCGCCTCCTTGAGTGACTTCTCAAGAGAAATCAGCTCTGGTTGTCCAGCCTAATGAAGTATAGTTTTCATAAAAGCACTGGATGAAAATAAGGACAACATGGTTGTGAAAAAAATAAATTACATGACAATCTTAAATGAAGCCTTACTGCTATGACATTATACATGATATGATGCTCAATATCAATTGGCTCTCCTGTCTCGAAACAAGAGGGCCTATGACGCGGGAAGCTCATCTTTAGGAATTGTTCAAGCTTGTGCCCATCCAACGGGTATCTGTACCCTCCATCACCTTTGAAACCAATCAAAACAACATTAACCTCGAGGGGCACTTGAAATGGAACCTGCAAAATGCTCCAATGTGTTACATAAACACTGGAAACCTTAAAAAGAAGCAACACGATACATGTTTTACACGGAAAAGGGAACAGAGCAACAACGAATGATTACAGGAAGTAAATATCACTATAGTTTGTTGTTCCGTTCCCCAGGTTGTACGAGCACAAGTGTGACCATAAGTCCATAACAACAGGTTGATACAACATACAACTTATGGTAAGCTCGATGTAATCTGCCATGCCCAAATCACAGGCATAATTCATAACTTTCACAGATTCTCGCAGGCATAATTCTACTTATAAATCGAAAATCGAAAATCCGAACAATTTGGCACGTCCCATTTCATCAACATAGCTGTCGATCTAACCGAGGAAGAGAAACGAAATCCACAGGCGGACGCAGATCCCATACACAGGGAGTCGATTTCACCGCACCGCGGCTCCGACCCTTCTCGAATCCAGTCGAGCTCAATACCTCTGGGCGGATCACATTTGCAGACGTGCGCCATGCATGTGGGGGTGGGAGAGGTTTAGCGGGGGAAGCGAGGATGGGGGCAGTGACGAGGAGTACCTCTGCGCGGGTGTGGAGCATGCGTCGGACGTCGGCGCGGACGCTGTCCTCGACGTCGTGGAAGGCGACGTGGTGCCACTGCGCGTGCCCAGGGTCCCGGCGGAACGCCTCCTGCCGCGCCGCTGCCGACGCGGCCGCGGCGACCGCGAGGAGGAGGAGGGGAGGCGCCATGGGAGGCGGGGGAAGGGAGTCGCGGAGAAACCCTAGGCTGGAGTTTCAGTCACGAAGCTTCGCCGTCGCCACCTGCGAGGTAGTGGGGAGCCGAGGAGGCGGAGTGGGGAGCGCGGGCGGCGGTTCCACGGTCCACGGCGAGTGCGTGCGTTTGCTCCCTCGCCTTGACCGTTGCTTTGAGATTATAATGTTTTGACTTGCGCGGACTGTAGTAGATCTTGCCGAGCTCAAGCTGCGTTGGCCTTTTCTCTTTCTCCGTGGCTGTTTTTAGATTTTTCTTCGTCCTATTTTCTGCAGAAATCCAGCCGCTTAGGTGATCAGATCATTGCATTAGCTGCAGAAAAAAATGTTTGCAAGCCTTTTGATAAGGAATCCAAGAGGCTCCTCGGTTCAACTACTCTGAACACACACGTTTCTCCACCGAACGTGGCTATCTGCTACCATATTGTTTCTCTACCGACCATAAAGTTTTCTAGTTATACCATATAAATCGTCTCATTAATGTTTCCATTTAGAAATGATATTTTTACATCCATCTGACCCTAAAACCCTAAAAGTCAAAAAATGCCATAAGTGCCATAATGACTCTAAAAGAGTCTTTTGAAGAAACCGGAGAGAAGGTCTCTTTATAGTCTATGCCTTCCTTTTGAGTATATCTTTTAGCAACAAGACGAGCCTTATATCTTTCCACATTGTCTTTCGAATCCAGTTTAGTCTTAAATATCCATTTGCAACTAATGGGTTTCTTTCCTTCTAGCAATGAGACAAGATCCCAAACGTCATTGTCCTTCATGGATTTTAACTCTTCATTCATGGCATTGATTCAATTAACTGAATTTGGGCTTTGTAGGGCTTTTTGTAGATTGATAGGATCTTCTCCTAGAATTTCACTACAAGCCTTATTCTCTTGAAAAAAGATAATGTAATCACCAGAGATTGCACTTCTTCTTTCTCTAGTGGATCTCCTTAATGGCACTAGTTCTTAAGGTTGATGAGTTTGTTCTTTTGTAGGAACATCATTTTGTGGAGGAACCTCATGAACATTATTTTGAATTGTATTTTCCTCAATAATATCGGGTAAAATAACCTGATCCCGATCATTATTGGGAATAACCAAAGGAAGAGGAAATAAATCCTCTTCAGAAACTTCTTCAAAAATAATGTTCCTAACTATATCTCCCCCTTCAAACTCAACATCCTCAAAAAAAAAAAAAACCAGGCATTTCCTGTTTCAAAAATTACCTTAGTAGTAGGATCATAGAATTTGTAACTCCTTGATCTTTCAGAATATCCAACAAAATAGCTACTAACAGTTCTTGAGTCTAATTTTCTTTCGTTAGGCCTGTACGGCCTTGCCTCAGATGGACATCCCCACATACGTACATGCCTGATGCTAGGCTTTTTGCCTATCCATTTTTCGTACGGGGTTTTGTTAGTCACCTTAGTTGGTACTCTGTTGAGTAAATAAGCTGCAGTTTTCAATGCCTCTCACCAGAGAGACTGTGATAAGGTAGAATGACTAATCATACTGCTCACCATATCCATAAGAGTCCTGTTTCGTCTCTCAGCAACACCGTTCATGCTAGGAGATCCCGGCATGGTGTACTGAGGGACGATCCCGCATTCCTCTAGGAATTTAGCAAAAGGTCCTGGATGTTGTTCACCTGATCCGTCATTTCTGCCATAGTATTCTCCACCACGGTCAGATTGAACGGCCTTAATTCTTTTGCCAAGTTGATTTTCCACCTCAGCCTTAAAATTTTGAACACATCCAGGGACTATGACTTCTCATGAATAAGATAAATATAACCATATCACGAGAAGTCATCTATGAACGTGATAAAATATCTTTGTCCATTCCAGGAAGCCATAGGGAATGGGCCGCAGATATCCGTATATATCAGTTCTAAGACATCTGAAACTCTATTAGCACTTAACTTCCACCTTCTTGCCATCGCCCATATAGATGAATCTTTCAGCATCATTTGGCTTTCGGCGATTCAGCAACCCTTTATTGACACATCGATGTTAGATGTTGCACCGAGTCTAACTAACAGTGCATTCAGTCTGAAGTTAAGTTAATCTCAGAGCTGACCATAGCAAAAATTGTACCTTTCTTTGCACGCCAAGCATGATATTCGGTACAATACTTATTTACGTGACCATCCTTCTTACAAAAGAAACAAGCCAATGCAGGCCATTGTTTCTTCATTATGGATGGCACACCTGCAGCTTCTTTGCTCTTCCTCTTGTTATTTTTGACTTTAGGGGTCACAGCTAAATGAGCACTTATGTTCTATCTTGTTACCATCTATCCTCCTCTTGCACACAATAGGGGATGAGCTCATTAAGGGACTGATTGGCCTTTTGACAGTTATAGCTCACCTTGAACTGATTAAAGTGTGCAGGAAGGGGTATCAAAATTAAATGCACAAGCAAATCCTCAGATAGCTCTAACTTGAGTGCCTTTAATTTTGAAACAAGATGAGATATTTCCACAATGTACTCCCTTATATTTCCTTTACCTTTTATACTTCATTGAGGTAATTTTTGCCAAAAGCGTACTTGATTCAGCCTTTTTGTTTTTTTTTGGCAAACCTTTGCTCAAGACTGTAAAGGAAACCCTTAACTGTAGTAGCCTGTTCTGATGTACTATCCCGAAAAACTTCCAGAACAGCACGCCTCATGATCATAAGACTCATGCGATTTGAACGATCCCACTTCTCAGACTCCATCTTTTCCTCAATGGAGCTGTTAGCCACAAGAGCAGCGGGTTGTTCTTTGCGAAATGCAAGGTCTAGATCCATTACCCCAAGAACAATCAAAATGCTCTCTTTTCATTCTTTAAAATTTGCATCAGTAAGCATAGGTATGGAATTGATGCTAGCAGAAAAAATTGGAAGCAGAATTTGCAGCCGAAATGAAGGAAATTAAATGCTCATATCAGGACATGAATGATAAACTTAAAGCTTGATTCAAAATTTGGTATATATACCATCACGTAACATACCTAGCACCACATTAATATTTAGTCTTTGGACAGAAATATTAACTAGCAAGCGTTAACCTTGTTGTAGCAATCAAATACTAACAGTAAATCCTGACAAACAATATGCCTTACTTTGTCCGACTTATTGTTCACATGGAAACTTGATGACCGTTACATATTTATTGCCACAGTTGCATATATAATTCGGCCAAATATTGACTTTCCTTTGGGCCAGTCAATAGATGCATGAATTATACATATAAAAAAATGCCTAGTTGTTCTGAATAAATTAACCTACATACCAGAGGTTGCTTTGGCAACATAGTATTTCAATTAACCAATGCAGAACACTAGCTGGCCAAATTTGAATCAATTCATCATCATTGTTCAAAAGAGTCCACAATTTATCATCATACTGCATTATATAATTCTCAAAAGCACCATATCAAAAACATGATTATCTGAGAGCAATTGACTGATGATCATTAGGGAACAAACCAATTTGCACATCAGAGATCATAATCAATCGGTTCAAAAGCGAAAACACTAATCAAGATAGCAATTGATTGATTATTCCGATATCTGAGATACCAATCCAGAATAGGATAAACTCAAGATGCATCTTATAATCTATAATAATGCAAAAAACTTAATCCTTCGTTTAACCTTATGCACAAACTTTAATTTCCCTAACCACAACTTGATTATAACTGAAACAACAAGCTAGAACTAGCTTAAGGGCTAATCAGATGTCTCGTTGCAAGCATTCACTAGTACCCTGCCATGGTACTGACCAATGTTCAATTCTCCGGATGCTCACTAGCAGCATAGATACCAAAACAGCAAGAATAACCATAGATCTGAGATAAACTGATTTTTCTTGAATAAGCAATCATGCAAAAGCTTATCCTCAAACTATCAGGTTCTGTTAGCTCGGCCCCTGAGAACTTCCAAATCCATGTCATCAGGGTCCGTAGCCTGAATTTCAAAGAGCAAAGCTCAAATGAACCGATTCTCGACCACAAGCATATATGGTCTTTGCACGGACGGGAAGCGAATGAGACCAGAGATGAAGAATATCTTGCTCTTCGGCGGTTGTCGTCACGACGAAATCCAGATCGAAGATGACGTCTGCGGCAGATTGTCTGCCGCATAGCGACACCAAATGAAGTCGTCGTAGCTCTCCCCGAGGGGCGCTAGTCTTCTCCACGACAATCTCCTCCCTCCTAATGTCGATCTTGAATATCACGTACCGGTGCACCTTGATTCCCAACCTCTCTCGCAACCAAAACCCCAAACCAACCCAGTTCCAAAAAAAACTTCACATCTCGCCAATGCAAAACAACTAGGCGCCGCCAATGTGGCGAACCACTCGAAGACGAGACAGACGCCGGGCTGATTGTACGGAGACAATGATCGCGAGGCGGCGAAAAATGGCGCAAGAAGGGTGGCGTGGAGACCAGAGGACCGCGGTGCGGAGGCGTGAAGTCAGTGGTCATGGCGCTGACGAGGCGGCGGAGCTCGAGCCGGTGAAGCGCCGAGGCGTCGCGCAGAGAAGCGATCGCGCCGCAGATGATCGCAGCGGCGGAAGAAACAAAGGCCGCCATGGCCTGCAATGGCGCCATCCGGAGGGCGCTTCGGTGGCGGCGGCGATCCGAAGGCACAAGGAGGCGGCGGGATCCGGAGGAGCGACACGGGGCCATCGGAGCTAGAGGGTGGCCGGGGCCGGCGGGAACCAGAGAGGCGCATGGAGGCGGAGAATCGGAGGGCGCTTGGCCGCACGGGGAGGGGAAAAGATGCGTAGTAGCAGAAGGCAAAAATCGAACAGATCCAACCAAAGGAAAAAAACGATCTAATTCGATTGATGATTACCGGAACGGGTTGCAATACACACATACATATGCTCTGATACCAATTGTTAGATATATTATTAATTCTGATCTAAACCTAATGATCAAAACTAACAGGATTGTATATGCGGTTAATTGCAACACCCAATTAATCTGTAAACGCAGAAGCATACCTGATGGCGATGCTATTGCTGATGAAGAATTAAACTGAAGTAGTAGATGAACAATTGTTCTATCTACCTAAGGTTTGGTCTTTCCCAGCAAGAGGTAAGCCACAAGTTCCAACTACAGATGGGGATAGGTGGTATGGCATGAGTTACCCTGCTGGGAGGACCTGACCCTTATTTATAGCCTTTGGTATGGAATCCTATCCCGTCCCAAAATTAGAGATAGATTCCAAATAGGTCTCTACACAGATTTAAAATCCAAGTCCATATTTATCCTTAAAAGATACTCGGCTCTTAATAAATACTTTATTTGATCACTTTATATATTTGAGCCAACCAAAATTATAGATAGCCAATATGTATATTATCTCATGTAGGTCCACATTATGGAAATTAATCCAACACTTGAGTTTCACAGAAATTTTGTAGGAAACGGGTACGATTTCTGCATGATTAATACGAGATCACTGTATAGTGTATTCTAAACGAAGCCTTACTAACTTGTGCATTTTTTATGCATGTCTTCACTAACCTAGACCTAGTCACCTGTTGTAAGCTTGTAGTTCGTCTGTCTCAATGACAAATCCGGCTGCAAGCCGGCAACCATTGCGCATTGCTTCCACTTCGACAGTAGGACTTGCTTGTTCATTCAAATTAGATAACTGAACTCGATATTTTTTTTGACGTAGAAGGTAGAAAAACTCTACCTTATACCCATTGTATTAAAATGGTTGACAAAGTATTACAAATAAAGCGAGATAAAAAAAGACAAAAGAAAGCTAATTACAACAAGATAGCTATTTACAAATATAGTTGACACCACTGTCGAAAGGAAACCTGGCGATCGGACTTGGACCTGCAGGACCAGAAATCAATGTACTATCGGATCTGACGTTGAATTGCATTGTTTCCACATTCAGTATTTTGGAATATCCTTTTATTCCGCATGGTCCATAAAGTATGAGCTTGACGTAAGCAAATAAGCCAAACTTCATGGTGGCTCAATGATTGTGTTGAAACTGTTTCCACAAATTCCAGTATGTCCTTGGAGTATGTAGCTTGTGTCAACAGTCCTAACTTTGTCCATATATAGTCCGCAGCTTTGCATCTGAGAATGATGTGGTCAATTGTTTCTAAAGCGGGGTAGATGTCACAGTGTGGATTTGTTGTCCATTTCTTAGCTGTCATATTATCCTTGGTATTCAGCTTTCCCCGAAAAGCTAGCCATAAGAATATTCTGTATCGATGAGGAATTGATTTGAGCTAGGTAAATTCAGTCGCCTTCCATTTGAGGCCATGGTAGGATAGTACTTGGTATATTCCAGATGTAGTTATGTTCGCCATGGTCGAAACTATAACCCATCGGTCCATGGTCCCCTGTGTGAGATGCTGCGCAGATAGGACTTGTAATAGGGCCTGGCGCTCAAAGGTCGCTTGCTGTGACAGAACCGGATGGAGTTCAACCGCCCAGTTGTTATCAACTGACTGCGAGCTAGTTGTGCAATTCGGATTAATGGCAAATGTGTAAAGTGTAGGAAAGCATATATAGAATCTTCCTTTGTTCGTCCAACTGTCCTTCCAGAAAGATGTGGTTCGTCCGTCTCCAGTTATAACCTTCGTCATTTGTATAGTTGTCTCAATGACTGTAGATAAAGTTCTCCATACTGCCGTGTCTCTTTGTCGAGACTGTGTCTGCACTTGGTTCTGAATATACTGTCTGTGTAACCAAATGAAGCAAGGTTTAGTTGAGTCTGAAAGTAACTTTGCTACGCACTTCATGATTAAAGATTTGTTGTGAATCCGGAGATCCCGTATCCCTAACCCTCCTTGCTCTTTGGGTAGGATAACTGTGTTCCAAGCAACTAGGCCATGCCCACCGTGAATCTCCTTAACTCCTTTCCAAAGGAAGGCTCTTCTGATTTTGTCAATTGTCTCTATGCTACACTCCGGCCACTGGATGCAACTCATATAATAAGTAGGTATCGTTGAAAGAACTGCATTGATCATTGTCACTTTTCCTCCCCAAGAGAGCAACCCAGGCATCCAACTTGCCAATTTTCTGTCTATCCTGTCGATGATAGGTTGCAGCAAACTGTGAGGTATCTTGTTAGTGGATATAGGCAGTCCTAAGTAGTTACATGGAAGTGAGCTGAGTGGGCATTGTAGGGCGGTGGCCGCTAAGGTGGCATCTTGTTGAGACATGTGGATGGGTACTAGAGTACTCTTATGGTAGTTGATCTTCAAGCTTGAAAAAATTGCAAACGAGTCTAGAAGCTCTTTAACAACTGAGGCTTGTTGGGCTGTCCCCTTGAGTAAGATTAAGGTGTCATCTGCATATTGTAAAATTGGTGTCGTTTCTTGTATATCCAATGGGTGTAGGATCAGCCCAGTAGAATGGGCATGCTACAATATTTTTTGAAGGACATCCGCTACCAATATGAAAGAAAAGGAGAGAGTGGATCTCCTTGTCGTACCCCGCGTCGGTAATTAATTTGTTCCCCTGCAATCCCATTGACAAGAATCTGTGCTTTCCCTGAAGAAAGAATAGCATGCATCCAGTTAACCCATTTGCTGTCAAACCCTCTGTGTTGCAATGTTAGTCGAATACAATCCCAACTTATTGTGTCAAAAGCTTTATGGAAGTCTAATTTGAGAACTAGCATAGGCCTTTTCCTCTTCATTGCACATTGGACCAGTTCTAAAGCTAGAGTGAAGTTCTCTGCAATTGATCTTCTTGAGATGAACCCAGGCTGCATATGACTGACAAGGTCCGCGATTCTCGGTTGTAGTCTATTTGCTAAGACTTTGCTAATGAGCTTGGGTATGCTGCGTAGTAACGAGATGGGCCGGAAGTCCTTGATTTGCGTTGGTGTGTCAATCTTTGGAACCAAAGTGATATAAGATTTGTTTACCCCTGACAAGTCTATATTATTGGAATGTAAATCTGCAAAGACATGTACTAGATCAGGCTTTATAGTGTTCAAGAACTTCTTGTAAAACTCATTTGTAAATCCATCCGGCCTTGAGATTTTGTTGTTCGGGGATCGTACAATTGCATTTGCTATCTTTTCCCAAGTAAAGTTGTCTGAGAGAGCCTGAAGACTTTGATCTTGCTGATATAGATGCGTAAGGTCTATTGTTGGTTACCAAGTAAAGTCTGAGCTGAAGAGATCCCTGAAGTAATCAGTCGTTGCAATTTGGAGGCATTGTCATAGTATTCAATTCCATCCTTAATGAGCACTTTGATGTTATTACGATGATTTCTAATGGATGATGTGACATGAAAGAAATGTGTATTTTCATCTCCCAAATTGCACCATTTGATCTTTGCCCGATGCTTCCACTTGAGGATCCAGAACCAGTTAAGCTCCTGCAAATGTATTCTGACATTTTTCCTGAAGGTAAATTCAAGGTTTGTTAAAGGCCTCAACTCCTCTGTACTGTCCAAGTATTCTAGTGTGGTTCTGGTATTTTCCAGTTGAGATGGTAGGCTACGGTTCCTCTCCGACCAAGATCTGATTTTTGCCCGAAGTCTTCTTAGCTTGAGATTGGCAGTAGAGATACTAGCCAGATGCATGGTTCCATGTGTCCAGTTTTGTATCACTAGGTTTTCAAAATTTGTTGAATGAAGCCAGAAAATTTCTAGTCTGAAGATCTTTGGCGCATGTAATTCTGTTTTGACGTCTGCCACAATTGGACTATGGTCTGAAGTCGCTGCTACTTGTGATCTTGTCGAGATGCTTAAGAATGTTTGAGTCCATTCTATATCAATGAGAATCCTATCTAGCTTAGCCATTGTTGGATTTCTCCTTTTGTTCGTCTATGTAAATCTCTTGTTTGGAATGTCCACATCCAACAAGCCTTGGTTTTGAATCCAGGTATTAAACATGGACATACCTGCCCAGTTTATATTATCGTTGCTTTTCTCATATGCAAATCTATAAATGTTGAAGTTCCCCAGGACCATCCATGGTCCAACCAAGTTCTGTCGAACACTAGCGAGATTGTCAAAGAAAGGTTGACGAGAATTTTCTTCGAAAGGTGCATACACATTTGTTACACTGAACCAGATTCTGTCTGTTTTTTATTGGAAGGCTACTGTTAATGACCAAATATCAGCCTGAATCAGTGATGTCTCTAAATTGATATTGCACCAAGCCGTTAGTATGCCCCCTGAAGCCTGAATAGATGGATGAAAGTGATAATTCCTCAAGTTCGGGGGCAGGAAACTTATAGCTTTAAACACATCAATGTTAACCAACTTGGTTTCTTGAAGGCATATGATATCCGGTTTTAAAACTACCAAAGTCTGATAAACTAAAGCCCTTTTCTGAACATCTCCTAGCCCTCTAACATTCCAAGATAGAATTTTCATTTCTGTCTCTGGCTAACCCTCTGAGCTAGCCTATCCTAGCCTGCAAGCCTCTCTAGTATTGTACCCCTCTCCCACACCCCAACATGATAAAGTCCAGCAAGATTAATAGGTTGCCAACCCACACTCGACCAGACCAAAACGCAGTGCAAAAACAGCAAGAGAGGTGAAACTAAGTGCATGCTGCCCCCGGCCAAAGCAGAAAGACACAAAGACAAAGACAAGAACCACGCCTGTGCCTAAAGACAACCGCGAGCAGAAGCCCGAGAGGCAAAGAACCAGAGCCAGACTGAGTCGAAAGAGATTGAGGAACGGAACCAACTCAAACAAACTAACAGAAGAGCTAACAGGACAACAGAGAGCAGCACCGCTGCTGAAACGAGGAACACAATACAACAAGCAGAAAGTGAAACAACATGGTTCAGATGGAAGTAGCTGTGCCTGTAGATGAAGTGTAGTGCAAAAGCTGAGATACAAAAGGATGCAGATACATGGGAGGATGCCTAAAGCTTCTTCTCCCGCCGAGAAGGTAATGACAGCAGCTTAGGCATTGCTGGGGGGCTGCCCACTTGTCGCAGCCTTCTCTAATTCGGCCACTTCTCTAATTGTGTCCTTTGCCTTCATACCACAGAGGTCCGCTAACTCCTTGAGCATCTTCTTTGATGTTGCCTTTGGCTTTGCTTTGAGCGACAACCGGATGATGTCTCCAATTTTCTTGTTCTGGACCGGCTTCTGCTACTATCCTCAGCATTTGACGGCAAATCTAACAGGAAGGTTGGTGTTGCCACCGCGACTCGCCGACTGGCTCGATCGACCGGGGTAACCCGATCTCCACCATACACCTTCTGCAATCTCGGGCTCCGACGGACATAAACCTGCATGTCTGCCTCACTGCTGCGGCACCCCTCCATCAATGGCGTGATATTGAGGTCCGGGAGAGCTTCGTTGAGGTCTGGAATGGTACCAACAGATCTTGGCTTTGGCGGCAAGAGCTGCAGCAGCTTTGGAGCCTCAACACTCAGTGAGGCCAGCTCACTGTCGCTGCTCTTGTCAACATCCTGGCTGCCTCCTTCTTCTGCAAACTGCAATTTGTGGTGACGTTGAACTTCCCAGCCACACGCACTGCACTGATCCCAGAGGTACCAGCGCCACCGGGCTTCGCTGAAGAGGAAAAGGCAGGCGCTTTGCAACTGGTGGCATCAAGAAAGGTGGCATGGTGCACACGGGGGGCGAAGGCATAACAGTGGATGTTTGCTGGCTAACTACCATTTGGAATGAGCTTAGTGGCAAAATGGCTGGCTGCTGGGACAAAGGAATCAGCAACAAAGGGGTGACTTCAGCAGCGGTGGGCTTGGATTGTGCAACTGGTTTGACCTTGAAGCGACAATCTACTACCGGCAGCAAGGCTAGAACTGGCCCGTCCTCACGGTTTGGTAACAAGCTGAACAAGATTGACCGATAGCCTTCCCTAGAGATGGAGCCCGTTTGAATGTTGTAGCAAGAAAAAGTGGGTTCATCTAAACGATCTACTTGCGCTACTAGGATCCAAGCTTCCACAATCCTACAAGGGCTAAGTTCCAGCCTAAAATGGTAAGCACCCCTCTCAAAAGTGACAGAGGCATGCGGAGTATGGGTGGGATAGCCATCTAGCTCTAGCTTAGCCGTTTGGTTAAGAAAAGCTAGTAGATCATAGAGGTTGGGGTTGGCATTTTGTTGTAGAGAGTGTCTAGCCCGGTTGCCCATGAGAAAAAGAGTTGATGTGGAATCAAAGATTGTTTTGGAGGTGTTTGAATTTGTGGATTGGTTGTGGTTGTTGTTGTTTGTCTATCTAGAGGCATTGCTGCTAAAGTCAAAGCCAGGTGGGAAGGCTGGTCAGCTGATGTTTCGGTCGTTGAACCGGGTTGGTGGGTGACTGGGGCAAGGAGGCGGTGGTGGCGGGGTAAAAGACGGGCTGTGAATGTCCCAGATTTCATTGATGTAGACGTCTGCATAAGCTCCAGTTTCATCCGGTCTATGGAAAGCTAGATGATGGGGGATGTGATCCAGCGACTCAACTTTAACAATGGCAAAGATCGCAGCGAAGTCATGGCCTCGGAGACAGGCGTGGTCAATGTTAACGAGACTTGCGAAGCCAGATACATTGGCTGCTACTCCACGCCTGTCCCACAGCTCAAGAGGGATCTTCTCCAACGTGATACAAACAATGTAGCGGTAGAAGAAGCTAAAAGAGTTTTCCCTGGTCATGTGGGAAAATTGAAATCCTACGGCCTTCTACAAGGAGAGGACTGCTACGAAGGGCTCGCTCTTGGTCTTCAGGCCTGAGAAAGACAGCAAGCACATGTCCCACCCCTCCGGCGGCGAAACGAACTTGCGGGCTTCCTAGGTGTGTATGGAAAACTCGCCGCAGCCAGGGTACAAAGGAGGGGGTGGCGGGCTCAATGGTGACTGCCGTAACAAGGGAATTGAGATCGGCAGCTGGCGGGCAGTGGATGTCAATGGAAGTTGGACGACCTAGGATGGTAGGCTCCATGGGGATGACAGGTTCTGGTGGTGTCTGGAAAGTCCTGTCGAGCTTGGCGGCAAAAGGGCAGGAACTTTTGTAGTGTCCACTAACTCTACAATACCGGAGACCACGGGTCCCTCAGAAGCTATGAAATGTGAGAAGGACAGGCATCGAAAGCACCTTAGATGCAAGTTTTTGGGCTTGAACGGGAAAACACGGTGTGTGAGTTTGGTGTTTGAAGGGTTCGCTGCCTTAGCCTTAGAAAGAACGATTGTTTTATAGGGGGTCGGATCCATCTGAAACTACAAGGTCTCGCTAGAAGAGGAAAGGGCGTTATGAGTGTTTCCAAGTTCCCGATGAAAGGTCATGCGAGACAGATCTGAAACGATAGAAGTTTGGTGGAGAGCGGTGATTCGGGAATATTCTTTGTCATAATCGCTTTTTGTGCCAAGTGCAATCTTCCGGCTCTTGTCAATTGGCTCCATATCTAGATGCAGCCGCTGCAGATACGGATTGGAGCTTTTTAAGTAAAACGCAGTCCTGAGCCCCCTGGCCATTGGTTCCGAATCCGCAAGAAGTTTTTGTGAAGGAATCTCTGGGTCGTTGGAATCAAACAACACTAGTAGCAGCATCTGCAACAGCAACAGAGAGTTACCAGTTCAGGAGCAGCAACACATATATTTACCGGTTGAAGTGCTTCTCTACCTACACAACAAAGCACTGACACACATGAAACACATGAACATTAGCGAGACCATCCAACTCGCCACGCCATTTTACAATCAAACTTGAGCGATATAACTACAAGGCGGTATGCGTTCGATTCTCAGTCTTGGCTTGCCGTGCCCTCCGATTCTTTTTTGTTTTGATTGCCTGCGTTCTCGCCGCTTCATTTCCTCGATCTGGCCTCTGCTCCCATGCTTTACTGCTAGGTGGGACCTTCATATAATAGACTAAAAAAACACCACACATACAAGAACAGAGCATCTTTGGCCGTCTTGGGAACGCCGGCGGCGTCGGCAAGGCAGGAGGCGGGGTGGCCAGCGAACACCCAAAATAGAAACCCGTGGGGATGTCCTACCCACGGGTGGCGGCAGCGGCGCAGGGCCATGCGACGACGTCAGCAGTCCGGCTACGCGGGGAGGCAACGGAGTGAGCACAGGCGTCGCACGGGTGTGGGGAAGGCTTGGACCGCTCGGAGTGGTCGGAGAATGGCCGAGGAGGCGGCTCCACGTCGACCGGTGGCGGCAAAGAGACGATGGCGGCGGCGGCACTCTACGGTTAGAAATTGGACGAATTGAGAGGGGAAAAAGAAATAGGATGTTCGGGAACGCGACGTGACGTGGTCCGTTCGGCGAATAACTCACCGGAGAGAAATATCGATCGTCGGGATGAAATCGGCCTAGAAGAAGCAACGACGAAATTCTGTCGATACACTGCACGAAAAATGAAATTGATTGAGGGGTATTGATTACCGTGCTCGGGAACACGTCATGACGAGATGGAGACATCAAGAAAATTAATGGATTGAAGAAATCACAATTTGGGTGTGGTGCTTGACGTTCGGGAAAACGACGTCGGCAGTCCGGCTGCGTGGGGAGGCAACACAAGTGAGCACATGTGTCGCACGGGTGTGGGGAAGGCTTTGGACCGCTCAGAGTTGTCGGAGAATGGCCGAGGAGGTGACTCCACGTCGACCACGGCGTGGCACTCCACGGTTAGAAATTGGACGAATTGAGAGGGGGAAAAGAAAGAGGATGTCTAGGAACACGACGTGACGTGGTCTGTTCGGTGAATAACTCACCAGAGAGGGAGATCGATCGTCGGGGATGATATCGGCCTAGAAGAAGCAACGACAAAAATTCGTCGATACATTGCAAAAAAAAATTGAAATTGATTGAGGGGCATTGATCACCGTGCTCGGGAACACGTTGTGACGCGATGGAGACATCAAGAAAATTAACGGATTGAAGAAATCACAATTTAGGTGTGGTGCCCGACATTCGGGAGGGCTGCAGCAACGGAGGCTTCGATAGTGCATTGCTGAAGGCATGATGATGCCGCTGCTTTGAAGGCGGCGACGGCATGGGTTCGCTATACTTCTTTCATAGAGCTTATTCTCGATTCAAGCATGGTTATTTTTTTTTGGAGATTCTATTATTTGCCACTGTCAAACATGTGTAATTGATTATTTGCCACTAATATGAGTATGACATGTAGTCCCGAAATCCATATATCATACTCACATACAGTGGCAAATCGTAAAATTCATCCTTTTGCAATGGCAAATAATTAATTATTCCTTTTTTTTTTTGTCTTTTATCTTCAATGGAACTGCGAATGGGCCTGGCCAATTTTTTAAAGCTCTTATTGTTGCATGTAGACCTGACTTAGTACAATTATATTAAACACATCTTAAGCTATCTTTGTTTGCTCCATACATTATATGTCATACTATATACGTCTAGCTTCACAATCTCATTCATTTACGCACTTTTTTTTTTGCCTCACATTAGCTACAATGTAATTTTAAATGTAGCTTATAAATCTAAAAATAGAAAATAAATGACCGTGACGCTTCCTACACGCGGACGAACGCGCGCGCCGGGCTCTAGTAACTACAAGTCTACAAGACGAGGGCGAAAAGGGAAGATACAGGATAGTCGCGTGGCTGCCATTTTTCGCATCTCAAGGAGAACAGAAAGCAGCGGAAGTTGACAGCTAATTACAATAAAGGCTTAGGGAAAACAATTTGGGTTGGATCCACCGAAGCGGGTTGCCTTAACTCAGTGTGCTAGAAGAAAGCCCGAAGTCTGTTCCCGTCAGTTTCCAGAAGGAAAACAGGACGTTCAGTGCGGCTTTACAAGATGGCGACTGGGTACAGCACATCAACGTATCCGGAGGAATAACAGCTCAGCATGTTGAATGATTCCTAGACCTCTAGGAAAAAAATAAGCCTAATCAATTTGGACCTAAATATCTCGGATAAGATCACCTAAAAACTAACCCAGAAGACAACTATATAACAAAATCTGCATATGCACTGTAGTTCCTCGGTTCTA
The DNA here is from genome assembly GCA_036346405.1 of Phyllostachys edulis. Classification (NCBI taxonomy): domain Eukaryota; kingdom Viridiplantae; phylum Streptophyta; class Magnoliopsida; order Poales; family Poaceae; genus Phyllostachys; species Phyllostachys edulis. The sequence continues at coordinate 56,698,342 of CM070549.1, read as the reverse complement.
CGACAACTGTATACAAAAAGTAATATGGAATAGGAACCCCAAAATACAAGTTCTTCGCGTGGCTCATGATCCAAAACCGTCTCTAGACCTTAGATAGAGCAAGCGCGGGGTTGACCGAACCGGCATACATATCCTTTTTGCAGATAATCACCTGACACAGCCTTGCACCTCTTTTCTCAGTGCAGATACACTAGACGAGTATGGAATTTGGTGGCTGGCTAGCTAGGTTGCGCACCACTCAAGCCATCCCACTGGATCGACGGTTTGAGCATTGGGGATTGGTGGACAAAAACTAATAGTGTGGCAGGTCTCCCGGGAGGGCGATGGCCTCGACAGCCATCCTAATCACCTAAGAGATATAGAAGAAGCGGAACACCCAAGTTTTTCATAACATGTCAACCACGCCAATGGATGTATTTGCAAAGATAAAAAAAGGAGGGCAGAGCTTAGATCTTTGGCAGGGCGAAGCACTTGAAGCAAATTATCCGGTGTAATTAAGTCTCTTGTTTTCACCGGCTCTATTAATATAATAAGCAACCATCCCGCCTGTTCTAAAAAAAAAACAAATGTTTAGATCGTGGTGACCCAGAAACTTCAAATGTAAGAGAATGTGGCTCTTTCAGTAATACATGAGAAAGTACTCTCTGAGTATGCCACCTTGGCAGTTTTTTTTTCAGGTTATTGAACACTTTCAGCAGCTGTACGTATAAAGTACAATGATCTTTCAATACATACGGAACAAGGCATCTACAACTTTGATGGTGCTTTAGAACTCCGGCCTTGTATAAATTTCTGCATATTCGCGAATTGCTCCTTTGTCATGCCATTGTAATAGTTGAGAGCTCTTTCCTGAAATCATAGCAATTCTAACATAAGAGGGATTCATCTGCTGAATATAGCAACAACAATAAAAGCAATTTCCATTTCTTTTTTATGTTTCCAATCCCAATAGGGATTTGCCCCATTGACCATAGCCAGCTTCGAGGATCATAACCAGCAATCACAATAATCAGGTAGAATGGATTAGCCCCATAGACCATAGGCAGCATCGAGGATCATAACCAGCAATCACAATATTCAGCTAGAATGCTTGCTGTTATCACCAAAAAAGAATTTAAGACTGAAACCGGTGTTAAGGATATTAGATGTTATATTTGTAGTGTACCGAATGTCCGAATCATCCTAACTCTGCCTAGTTTGTCACTAACATTTTGTGGTTAAAATTCTGCACAAGAACTACTCAAAGTTAAATAATTTGAGCTCCATATAGAATTTAAACAATAATGGTTGATTGTAAAAACATTAATCTACCGATGAGCATTATGTACCATGAAATTTATAAGTTCGCACCTTTTCAAGAGCTCGAGCATGTTCCATGTCCAGCTGGAGCCCATCATTTATAACTGATTTGTACAATAACACCAAATTGCGGTTGTTCCTTGCAATGGCCTCTGCGACCTCTATGGCCTTACTCAGCACCTGACTATCATCCACAATGTGGTTAACAAGTCCCCACTTCTCCGCCATTTCAGCAGTGACGGGCATGCAAGTTAGTGACACTTCCCGTGCTCTATTCGGCCCTATGACACGACAGAGCTTCTGTGAAAGACCCCAAGAAGGAAATATCCCAAACCTACATCAGATTGACCAAAAGTGATTAGAGAACAACATGCGAAGAGCACAAGTGGGATGGGAATGGCACGAATCCAAAAAGGAATTATAAGTTGTGGGACAGTAGAAGAATGCAAAAGTATTGTTTGAAGATAGTACAGATCAATAAAACATATGCAGGATTTCAATGTGTTGAACTCTAGCCAAACAAAGGAAAAACTCCAGTATCAACTTTTCCCCTTCTGAATTGCAGGATTGCGAATTCTTTGCAGATAATCTTTATGCTCCAAACAGCGTTACGAAAAAGAAAAAGAAAACATTGGAATTTGAACCTTCCTAGTTTCTCGTGTTACAAACAACGCGAACATAGCAGACACAGACACGCTCCAAATGCTAAGGCTTTTCTAGTGGTACATCACACACTAGCACACAAGAATCTTAACATGGTATTGAGTGAGATAGGTGTCGAGCTAAAATAGCACCAAGTTTTAATCATTGTGACAGATAAATAATTGAACATACTAAGAAGAATACTTATAAATTGTAATCCTATTCGCAAGAACAGCCAATTTAAAGTTGTTGCTTGCAAGAATCAATATTAATACTGTTGACTGTTGTACTGTACTAATTTGGCGCAGATCATGAGAGAAAGAAGTGTGTGAAGAGAAGTAGAGAACGCACTTGGCATGGGTGTCGAGGAACTTGGCGGAGCGGCCGGCGACTAGGAGGTCGCAGGCGAGGGCGATCTCGAACCCCGCGGTGACGGCGAATCCGGCGACGGCGCCGACGATGGGCTTGCGGCAGAGCTCCATGTGGGCGACGGGGTTGGCGGCGGGATCCTTCACGTCCCCCTTGAACACCTCCTCCGCCGCCGTCAGGTCCACGCCGGAGCAGAACGCTCGGCCGCGCCCCGCGAGCACCACCGCCGCCACGCCGTCGTCAGCGTCCAGCCGCTGGAACGCCGCGGCCAAGGAGATCATCATCGGCCGCGTCAGCGCGTTCAGCGCCGCGGCCCGGTTGATGGTCACCACGGCGACCGGGGACCCCGGCTTCGCCGGCTCGACCAGGATTAGGTCGCCAGAGTCCGGCGATGGAGCATCCATCTGGGTTAGTTGGGACGTTGGGCTAGCGTTTCAGTTTGGTGTACCGGTTCGGGTAGCTTGCGAGGAGTTTGTGTTTGCCCAAGCGGCCTTTTGTCTTGGAAATGCGTGTTACACTGCACGTGGAGCCCACGACGTGAGACGTGCTTGGGTTGGGTCACACCACACGTGTACGTGGAGCCCACTTTGGCTGCACGGAACTCGCGGGTGCTGATAAGGTTCGTGACGTGTCACACGTCAGTTTTGTGCCGTGACGAGCGGAATGAGTACATCTCATCCGAGGTGTCTACAGTCAGTTAAGTGATTATCTCATAGTCAAATTTAAAATCTTAAAAATAATATAAGAACATAAGAACAAAATAGTAGATTGAACATAGTGATCAGCTGTGTAAGTCTTTTTTATTCTTTTAGAGAAATTGGCTACAGAGTACTGCAAACTCATGTCATTTGCTAATGGACATCTAAAAAACGTGGCTTCGCCAAAAGACACCGCAAAAACGTGTAATTTTGCCATAGGACATTAAGACGACTATTATATTATTTTGGGGTAGAAGAGGAGAGATAAAGCACATGAAATGTCCGTTTTACCCTCATCTTCTTCATTTGTAGCATCTGCCATTTTATTACTCCCAGGCGTCCTGTGCTTATCCATTTCGAGATGGGATCGCAACACAAATGGGGTCTCCGATCGGAGAACATGGCCGACCGCTCTGGCTCCTAGCGCCACCTTCTTGCTTTCTTTGGTTCATGGCCACGGCCGGCCTCCGCCCTCTCATGGCGCTCTCCACCGCCACCAGCGCCATGGTCGCTGGCTGTTCCAATGGCGCCGCAACCGCAAGCATGCCGAGGCCTCTTCCTCTGGCTGGCGGGGCCGGGCGCCAGGCGGCCGATCTTGGACTTCTTCTCTGCTGGCTTGTGACCCTCCGCTCGTCGTTCTCTCATTCGCCGCTCGCCACACGCTCTCCTCTCTTCGCTCACGACCCACTCTCCTCGTCCTTGTTGTTGTAGAGGCACTTCAGCGTCTTGGTCCACCTCGACGCCGCTTGCCGCCAGACCTCGCCCGAGCATCTCAAGGCCAAGATCGGCGCCGCCTCGAGCTCCTTCCTCCGCTCGGTGACCTCCGCCCCTCCTCCTCCGTCCTTCTCGCCTCGCCATGGCTCCTCGCGCCGTCGCGTCGGCCGTCGAATCGGCCTTGCCCGTCGCTGATCTCCGACCACCTCCGTGGCGCCAGAGGCCTTCATCTCTCGGGAGGTTGGCCGGGCGCAGCGACGGAGGCCTTCTTGGAGGGTGTCAAGGCGTGGCCCTTGAGGCCAACCGGCTCCGTCGAGGCGTTCTTTCTGAACTCGTCGCTGTCGCTAAGGGGTACAAGACGGCGCTCTTCCTGGAGGCACTCTTGCGCTTCGTGCTCTCCATGCACGACTCCGAGGTGCTCCGCCACTTCGACCAGTGTTGCGCCTCACCCGGTAGTTAGTCCCTCTTCTTGCTGGTCCTTAATGGCCACCACCGAGCCTCCCTTCGCCAGCGGTGAGCTCAGGCCGCAATCACCCGAGAGCTTAGAATGTTTGGACCAACGTCACGAACATTCGGACCATCACGATGCCGTTCGGACCACTGCTCAGTTCCACTGCTGTGTGGGCCTGAGTGCACAGTTGAACCAGACCGAGCCAGTGCATTGAGGACATTTTGCAACGTTTCTCTCTCCTAATCACTCGGATATAATATTTTAATGAGAAGAGTGTCTAATAGCAAAATTACACGTTTTTACAATGTCTTTTGGCGAAGCCACATTTTTTGGATGTCCATTGGCAAATGACGCGAATTTGCAGTGCCATGTAGCCAATTTTCTCTATTCTTTTTCGCTAGGCGTCCTCGGTTACTTGGGATTCGAGGGGCCGGAGTTCTCATCTTTTTATTCTGAGGCCTCTGGACGGGATTAGAGATACCTTCTATTTTTTTTTGGTATTTCAACCCTCTCCGGTGCATTGCGTGCAGGCACATGCGACTTGGTTACGCTCTTCAAATCACTAAAGTGGTTAGACAGTTGATTCGCTAATACTTACAAATCAATTATCTTTTGGACTTTTCTATTTGCTTCACTAGTGCACGGGTCATGTGCATAGATTCTCGTGGCTTGCCACGTTATTTTCCGATATTTTTCATCAAGAGGTTGATTCCCCCTAATGACGGGAAACTATCCTCATCAAAAATGCTATCAGCGAAGCGGGCTATATGCAAATATCTAGTCATAGGGTCCAGATATCTGATTATGGATGCTGTCTCATAACTAACGTATATCCCAGACTTTTGGAGAGGTCCCATTGCAATTCGCTGCGGTGGTGGTTTAGGTACATAAACCTTACAACCAAACATGCAGAGATGAGAGATTTTCAGTGCTGACCCTTCCGCTAGTTGTATAGGTGAGTGGATGTTATATGCCGACGGTCTAAAATTGATGAGAGATGCTGCGTGCAGGACGGCGTGTCCCCAACATGTAGTTGGTAAATTACAATTCTGCAAAAGTGGTCGGGCAATAAATTTAATTTTTTAAATTAATGCCTCTGCTAGTCCATTCTGGGTGTGGACATGTGGTACGGAGTGCTAAATGGTAGTTCCTATTGCCATGCAATAATCATCAAAAGCCTTTGAAGTAAATTCTCCGGCGTTGTCCATTCTGATGGACTTCACATGATGATTAGAAAAATTATTCTTAATTTTAATTATCTACGAGATCAGCTTTGCAAAAGTATAGTTTCTCGTAGATAATAAGCATACATCCGACCATTTCAAGGAAGCATCGATGAGCACCATAAAGTACCTAAATGGTACTGACAGGGGCTGTATAGGACCATAAATGTCTCCCTGGATACGGTCTAGGAATGCAGGGATTTCATCATTCACTTTCAGAGTAGAAGGTCTAGTAATTAATTTCTTGGTGGCACATGCAGGGCACACAAAATCTTCTTGATTCGGAAAATTATTTATATTGATATTATGTCCCTGAGAATTGGTAATTATATTTCTCATCATCCTAAAACTAGGGTGGCCTAATCTATCATGCCAGAGACAGAAAAATTCAGAGCTTGTAAAAGTTGTTTTCAGCACAGTATAGGCTTAATGTGCCTTAATATTAGTATAATATAGCCCAAATTCATATCAAAGAAGTCGTTCTAATACCCTTTTTCTATTTTCTTCACGCTTTGTGTAACGTCCTAAAAAATCCTTAAGATGGATTAGCTAATCATATCATGTTTATGTGTGTAAATTATGGATAAATGTAAAATTTTTGTTGTTGTAATAAAGTTTGTCCCAAATTTCCAACTCTTAACTCGAATTCAATCTTTTGTATGAATCGAGAAAAATGTGTGTTTAAAAGTTGTTGGAAATAATTTATTTAAATACTAGATTATTTGTCCTGAATTAATATAATTTTTCTTAAATTTTTATAAGTTATTTTGATCTCACCAAATTCAAACCATTTCACTAATGCAAATTTGAAAAAAATTTAATTCTAACAAATTTTAATATGAATAGTGCTTGAAACTAATTTTTCTAAGTCCTATTTGATTCTCAGAATACTCACAAAATGTTTTAGAATTTTTGTAATTTATCTTCTATTTTTAATCGCTTGGTCAAATGTTTTGTTTTTCGGTCAAAACTAAATCAAATATGAAATCATAACCGACTGGACCCGATCGCGATATGGCACGACCGCACCTCATCGCCTGATTCAAATCCGAGTCCGACTCGAACCCGACCTCTACTTGATTTGATCGGACCAGACCCGCTCGCCTGCGCCAACCGACGTGTCGCTTTCGCCTCCACCGTTGATGGGTGGGCCCTGCTTGTCAGAACCACCCTTGTCTTCCTCGGCGCCGCCCGGCCGAGCGCGTTGTGCAGCGCATGCTCACCACGAAGCCCCCCAAAATGCCACCTCATGCTCTTGTGTGGGTCTCTTAGGCATCGCCTAGCTTCCCTGATCCTTCCGAGCCTATCCTTTCATCTCCTTCCACTCTCTCTCGCCCTCTCGGCTCATTTCTTTGTCCCGATCGTGGAAGTCAACGATAGGAGTGCCGCCACTGTGCTACCTCCCGTGAGTCCGCGACCCCACCATCGGAGCGTGATGCCGCGTCCATTTTATCCAGTCCGACCCCTTTTCGCTCACTGAATCGACGAGAATGAATATGTTGTCTTTGGCTCCGGCGGCCACAGCCTTGTAGCTCATCGACGTTTCAGTGAGTTTTCCTCAACTCCGCTTTGTCCTTTAGGATCGCATAAAACCACTGAGTACTATGGCGAAGTTAATTGGTGTTTAGGGCAATACCGAGGGCTTCCGATCCGTTCTTCTCCGACCACGGTGAATCGCCGCCGTCGACATTCCGGGCAACACCGACTTTCATTGGCGACGTGATCTTGTGTGCCGTGTTCCTGACGATGAGGCATCGCTGACGCACGCCTTCCAGAAGCTCCTCGACGCCTGTAGTGTCTTCTCCTCGGGCGTCGCCCTTCGGTTCCGCCTCCGATTGTCGCCAGCTCGCCAGCGGCAACCATTAGTCTCCGCACCACCGCCAGCAAGTTCGTGAGGTTGTTCCGCGTCCGTACGTGTTGGTCCCGCACCCGGAGTCCCTTTGTCGTGCCAAATCGCCTTCCTCGTCGCGCCGCCGCGCATGGAAGCTCCGTTGAGCCGTCGGCGGGTTGAGGTTAACCCTAATCATTAGCGTTTAAGTGTTTAATTAATGAACTTATGACATGTAGGACCCACTGGGGGTTAACCGTGATTAAAATCTATTTAAATCCCAGAGTCATTGACATGTGGGCCAAAGGGCCAGTTAAGTGATCGTGTAAAGCTCGCAAGTATGCATTCTCTTAAGGAAAAATGTATTCCTTGTATACTTAGAATGAATTTTCGTTATCGTGAATATAAAACGTATTCATTTGAATACACCTTCAGCATAGCCTCGGCTAAGCCCAAGTCAACGTTGACTGGGTCAAACCCTCACCCTGGGCCCCACTTGTCATCCCCTATGGCTAGCTGAGGGTGAGTGAAAAATGTATTTAATTCATTTAGAAATTCCGAAACGATTTAAAGTTGCACTGAAAATTCAAATAACTTGAAAAATTTGTAACTAATTCAATTTAATTCCAAATTGAATGAAACAAATTTTGTTGGTTTCCATTTTTAATGTACTTTTAAATGGACTAGGTTTTAAGTATGTTTCTGTTCTAGAAAAATTCGGAAGATAAGTTAATGTCTTTAATTAATTGTTTTCACATAAGAAATTGATATAACTTCAATAATTCATAAGTAATTCACTATAACTCCAAATTGAGTGAAATCAATTTTTTGGTTTTATTTCTTGCTGTACTTTAACTTGGAATAATTTTGAGACATGTTTCTATATAGAATTTTTGATACTTGTTTTATTTGTACATTAATGGATTTAACTTTGTAAAATGCTTAGAAAATTCATATGAACTCCAAATGAACTAAAAATTTCACCTAAAATCATACTCTACCCACTGTGTGAATCACATGCAATTTTGAATGATATGATATTTTCAGCTTTATTTGGAGTTTATTGCAATATCGTCTTTTTGTTAGGTTTTTGACGATTCCGACGTATTGCGGGTTCCATCTGAGGGTAATTAAAAGTGGTACCAACAAAGGCAAGTAGTCCCCTCCTTTGACGCATGTTGAGTTCCTATTAATTTTGAAAAGTATCTATGTTGATTTTCAAGTATTCTATGCATTGCTTTGATTTTAAATACCAATATGTCAAATAGGTAGCTTTAGATATGCCATATTTGCTGCGCTGGCCTTCCTTGAATGTTGATTACCCTTTTACCTTGAATGATTAAGGTTATATGTTATATAGGTGTGTTTGATAATTTTTAGAACGATGCTTAGCCATGCTAGTAGATGTAGTCGAAATTGGTTGATGGAACTAGTCCATCGGTCGAGATGAATTGAATCTTGTAAAACTTGAGGATTACAATCAGATCTTCGAATCTAGTTTTTCTGGTGATTATGGACATGTTGGACATTGGGTTCTTTATATTTTAACTTGGACAGATGTAGGGTTATGATAAGAGATTGTTATGGAATTTTGTAGCCCCATCTGGGTGATTAAGGACTGGTTTGTGTGATGTTGAACTGAGTCACATGTGCAACCACATACTAGGTTAATGGCGAATGCTTGGCCTATTAATTTGTAATGTGTTTGTTATCAAACCACAAATAGATTGACAATTGTTGTTTTTATTATTGTTACAGTTGTATTGTCAATCTAGTGAGGGGCATGATAAGTTTTATCTTACTTGCCCTTAAGGGTCGCTTGTGTTAGCGGGAAGCTTCGTAAGGACTTACTTACACAACGAGGTGTAACTGTGATTCAGGCGACCGACAGTCTGCCATGGTGTGTATCCTCGGGTGGTTTAATAGTTGACACATGGCATTGTAATAGCCTCAATATGATATCTCAGTCACACTCCTACGGAAGAGTGCATTGGCCAATATTGAGAGATATTTATATCATGTGGGTAAAGCTGTACAAACTCTGCAGGGTCATAAATCTATCCGAATAGCCGTGTCCCCGGTCATGGACATCACTTGTGGGAAACCATACACAGTTAGATGTTGGGAATAGGATCAGGGTTTATTCGGGAATGAATTGTTGTCACGAACGGGAAGTTCGTGTATTGATGTTAGTTTACTCGAGTGGGGTAGCCACTTTGGGTATGATTTCATGATGGTAAAATCTTAGAAATATTGATCATGAATTGGAGTATCTACTACTTTAATAAATTTCTAGATGTTTGTCAAATGACAATTTCAATCTATACTAGTTACCTTGTCAAATAACCTGGCTTTATGCTGAAAACGAACCATTTTACCCATCCTTTGACACCAAGTACATTTACTTAAATTTACTATTTGTAAGTCTTGCGAGTATGTTTTTGTACTCAGTTGCCTTGTCTATTTTGCAGGTAAAAACGTCATTCAAAATTGCGGTATTTATAGCAATAAGTTGAAGCGATAACGGTTGGTACATCGACTTTAATCCCAGTCGGTTGCCCTTGGGTTGTGGCGCACCATTGGGAAGGTTATTTAATTTACTTGACCTTCTGTTCTTGTTTATTTAATGTTTTTGCTGCTAATTTTTATTAGTTATATTCTAATCGTGTATGCAAGTGATATAATGTTGTTTGGATATATGCATGTTAGCAGCTGATCCTGGAAGCTAACGTGAGACACATATCCGGGTACTTGAAATCATTCTTGTCTCCTATTAAGGGTTACATCTCTGGCGAAATCACTTAACTTGAAGCAGGTTCAATTTCGTGGTCCCCACACTTTGTAATGAGCAGGTATTCTTTACCATACTCTTCTTCAGTCTCTATGTGGAGATCGTTAGCGCGAATATCCTTAAAGCTTAAGAGAGTTCTAGTCGATTCTGGGTACAACAAGGCTTCTTCAATGACCAATGTTGTGCCATCAGGAGTATAATTGTGGCTCTTCCTGAGCATATTATACAAGTATCGTTTCCTGCGATTGTCATAAGACTACCAGCATTCTTGCTGATCGACTAAATTTTTTTTGTTTCTCTCAAGATGGTATTCGTTGTACCGCTATCTACTAAGCACACTTCCTCTATAGGGCGCCACACACGTTCTGATATATAAAGTATTTATTAATATGGGGTAGGAAGCAATCCGCACATAAATAAAATACTCCAAAATAGAACATAACTTGCTATTATTAATATGGAAAAAAAGTCTTACAGGACTTATCATAAGAATTTAATGATGTGCACTCCTAGAGCTTACAACCATTATTCAATAATTCAATGTTCTATCACAAAAACTGCAAATGACTATAAAAATCTAAGTGCAATGCGTGCACTAGATCGAATCAGTGAAGTATGAAGAAACTTCTGCCTGAATCTGCTCCATGTCCATCTTCTCTTCTTCGACAACTACAGCTGCTGCTGCGATGTCCAAAGCAGGTGTGATGGGGGTTGCCATTGGGCTATCCACATCCATGGGTGCAATCAATGACTGTGGATCCTCTATGCCTGCAATGGTGAGGTGTGCCTCATGCTGTCCTTTGCCCTTCTTCTTAGCCTTGAAAGCATCAATCACGTGCTGCGGCTCACGGCAAACACGTGACCAATGTCCCCAAGTGCCACATTTGTAGCAACTTTGGTCTTGCTGACCATAGGGCTTCTCATCGAGCTTCTTTTGTTCGCTCTTCTTGGCTTGAGCATTCTGCTTGGTCTTGCGACCCATGATCTTACCCTCCTCACTTCTTTCCTTTGAGTGAGGCTTCCTCACCTTGTAGCTGCTAGCGTTGACTTCATGGCCAACTTTGCTACTAGGCGGCTGTAAGATGTAGTTCTTCCTTAGAACCTCATCTTGAACTTCCGCAACTTGCATGATGTCAATCAGTTCGACATACTCTTTGTAGCCATCTTAACGGTAGTTGCGTGCGGATTGCACCGCATTCAGGTGAAAGGTAGAGAGGGTTTTTTAAATCTTCTCCTCGTTTGTGATTGCCTTACCACAGAGCTGAAGATTTGTATAAATTCTGTGCAAAGCAGAGTTGTACTCCCCCACGGTCTTGTAGTCTACAAAACGTAGTCGGTTCCATTCTTGCTCTGAACGAGGAAGGATGTTGTACTTCAGCTTCTCAAACCGCTTCTTCAGGGTAGTCCATAAAGCTAGTGCATTCTTCTCCATCATATAATCATTCTTCAGCGTTAGGCAGAGATGATGTCTGAGGAAATGAAGTGCTTGATCATTCTCCTCAGCAGTTGTAGTGACATCCTTTGAGGCCCCAAGTACAATAGCAGCACAGAGCTTCTTGGCCCCAAGTACGATTTAGACATTTGATGCCCAAGTCAAGTAATTCTGCCCATACTGGGCTAGCTCTTCGAACTCCCGGTTCGTAATGCCAGTCATCTGCATATTCATGCAAAGAGTTCATAAGATTATTGCTGGTAATTTGCATAAAATGGTTGCAAAGATTCTCATAATGTTCACATATTATTCTATGCATTTTTCATGATTTACAGCTATTTCCAGCGATTAAAAGTAATATAAACAATTACAGATAATCAAAACAGTAAATACAATAAATAAATTGCCTAGAAATAACAATAACAAAGTTAAACATGCTTCAAAAGTTCAAAATATGCACACAAAAAAGGATTCAAAAATTGAATTCCTGAGGCCTTTTTCTACTGGAAAATGAATTTTCGGCGAATTCTACTATTTTCAGGGGTTAAATCGTGAAATTTCAATGTTGAGAAAAATTTGCACATAATTTTCAGCAATTTTGAGGGCCTTTTTGCAAAATTTCTTCACCCATGTAAATATCCTCATAATTTCTAGAACCACGAGGGTCCTTTTTGCAAAAATGGGATTATCTTTTTCTTTTCCCTTTTTTTTCTTCTCTTTCTTTCGGTCGGCCCGATTATTTTGGCCCATCCGGGCTTTCCCCGCTCCATGATTCCGGCCCAATTGGCCGGTTTAAGTGGTGCTCACGGGATAGGGTTTCCCTACCCCGGTTTCTTTTCCCCTCTTTTCTTTGCTTTTTGGGCGGTGCGGAACCAGCGGCTTCAAGCCGGTGGTGGCGCTGTGTGGCGAGGAGGTCGGGTGGCCTTCTTGGGCGTGGGGGTGGTGCGTCTTGGCGACCAAGGCTTCAAGCCGGTTGGTGGTCTTGCCGTCTTGCGGCTTCAAGCCGGCGGTGGCTCCAGACCGAATTCTTTTTCGTTACTTGGTCATGCATGTGTGTACTGTTCATGTGATGCAATCACTGTTCATGCAATTACCGATTGGGTTGGCCGACAACTTCAAGTCGGCTCGCGGTAGATTTACAACGAATTTGTGATTTCCAATCTACAGTATAATCGACATCCACCTTTTCATGCAATCCACTGATCAACATTGTATCGACGACTTCAAGTCGGCTTGCGGTAGATTAGAGCGGATTTGCACCGTATGTTACAATCTAGAAAGCCAAATTTGCCGAATTGAAAGCAATCTAGAAAAAATGATTCGATCTACGAGTGTCGTTCATCGACGGTTACCTTTTGATCCGAGGAGAGTCGATCGTGCTGATAGCATGTTGAGGAATCGTCGCTGGCGGGTCCAGTCCGAGCGATTACCTCGTAGACAAACTCAGAATCGTAAGAACAATGCAAGAACACAAGAACATAATAGTAGATTGAACACAGAGATATGAGGGGACTTCTGGCTTCTCTTTATTGCTTTCTGTAAACGGTGTACAATGTTGGGGGGTCCCCCTCCTATATATAGGCTACTGGATGGATGAGGAGACCCATTATGGGCCAGGGCTGCTAGCCTAGGCCCGGTCTCTTAACAGTAGGCATGTGAGCATGTGTTATGTGAAAGGCACAGTTGATTCATTTGTAGCAACTGTTACTAAGAAGCACAACTGAGACCAAAACATCGTACGACGTGAACAACGGAATTTTGTTTTACAAACTACACTGGAAATGCCGTGGCTATGGAATCCCAGCCAAAGCCCGAAACCGCACGTCTTCATCAACAACTAGAAACCTGAGCGCGCCTTGAGATATAACGACGTGTATTGTATGCAGTCGCTATGTAGACTATAGCATAAGCGTGTAGTCGAGAAGCAAAACACACGTTGCGCCATACAATCATACTCAGTAGATGCTGCTATAGAAAAAATAGACCATAAGTAAAACAAATGAAAAACTGTACGAAGAAATATTATAGAGATCAAACTTTTTCCTGTAAAATGGGAAACATACGTGGATCGTTGAGCATATTAGTGAACATAATATACCTGGATTTTTTTTACCGTTGCTGTCCAAACACTATTCTGTCAAACCGACAGAGGGTGTTTTGTCATAAGGGTATTGGCTGGTGTGGTATGTACAACAAATATTGCACATAAGCAAGTGCTATCTCTAAGGCTAAACAACGCGCAAAGACATAGTGTGCTGGCAAGCAGATAGTATGGTCTAAAAACAGAAATAGCCGATTCAAGGATTGTGCGACTATGTTAAGGAGTAAGGAAATTCTAGAGATTCAACATATTGAATCAGCAATCGTTGCGTAGTCTGGTGTTGGGGGTTTGTAGCAGTCTCGACAAGGTCTATTGGTTGAGAACAGAGTGAAATAAAAAAAGATTACAAGAATAACATAAAAGTCCACAAGACACTTTTGTCCCTACTGAACCAATCGACCTTAGCGAGACTACTACAAACCCCCAAAACCAGACTACGCAACGATTGTGGAGATTTAACGATCGTGTTAAGTTCCTCCTCTGGCTACCTAATCAACCTTTGCGAGACTACTACAAACTTACCACTCGTTGTGTGTAAAAAAATACAATAAAGTTGCACAAGAAGTTTCCATGTAAAAAATACGTGAATGCAAGACGATTGATTTTATGTAAGCATTGCAATGCTGATCCAACCCCAAGACCAAAAGACAAATAAAGGTGAACGCAACATGCACTAAAAGGTCAAGTGAACAATTGATAACAACAAACATTACATGAACTTGTTTACGCCTATTGGTACACCATGTTTTCACAAATACTAAAGAGTAAATAGACAAGTGTTGTATACAATAACAGTTAACTAACTGAACTTGACAGGTAAACAGGACAATAATGCATGGAAAATTACAGGAATACCAAGAATTAACCAAAACAGATTAGTACTCACCCACACCAACCAGTCAGGCACATCCTGTTTCACCTCGGTCATCAGTTCCAGCAGGCCCTTCGCTAGGGAGTGGTCGGATTGGGTGAAGAAGGCGGTGACGGAGCCGGTCTTTCCAGCCCTCCCAGTCCTTCGAATCCTATAGACGTAGTCCTCTATGCTCTTGGGAAGATCGTAGTTGATCACATGAGCGACGTTCGGGACGTCCAGGCCGCGTGAGGCTACATCAGTGGTGACCAATATAGGAGCGAGGCCAGTCTTGAAGGATGTCAGTGCACTCTCCCTCTCCTTCAAATAACATCCATATACAAATCAATCTATACTCCATAGTAAAAAAACATGAATGGAATGCTTAAAATATTTACTGTATCAAGTCTCAACTGATCAACTGTTATGAGTGCCAAAAGAATGCCATGTCTAGAACAGCTGTAATGCTATATACAGTCGTAATCAATACTCTGATGATGATTACGGACTATTAATCCTTTATTCAACAAAACAAGACAACTGGACATATAAGAGGTAGATTAAAAATAGTTGAAGCATTAGCAGAGATTTTCCAAGCAGAACCTCAAGTTATCACTATTAAGTACTAACACAGTGAACAATGAACACTAAAGGTCATACAGATAACAGATGCGTGAAGCTAGGCAGGAGAAATTGTCACCCAACCAAGAGTCCAGCATGTTCATGAAAATGCAAACTTGTCTCAAGCTCTCAATGTTGAAAATGAAAATAGGTGGTCTAGTTGGAGGTGGGAGCTGTGGTAGTGGAGGCCACAGGAGGTATGAAACCAGCATGACAGATATTTCAGACTAAAATTGTGTATATATTGCTTGGTGAGTTCAGGCAAATGTGCTCACCTGCTGTGTTCTGTCACCATAGACCACTGTTGTAGGGAAACCTTTGCTGTATAGCAAGTACCTCAATGAGTCAGCCTCTCGTTTTGTCTCCACAAAAACCAATGTTAGAGGTTGCTGCAACTAGACAAACATGCAAGCTAATATGAGAAGAAGTCTTCAAGCAAGAAATAGAAATATGAATACAATTGTAAAATCTAAAATGCAAATTGTATACCTTGCTGTTAGCCACACCGATAGATTGATTTTGTAAAAGATCTAGCAGGTAGCCTCTTTTATTCCCATCAGAGAGAAACTCAACTTTCTGCATAATTAGGTCGGTACTTGACCCCACCCTCCCAACAGTGATAAATATGTAATTTGACAAAAAGTCTGAAGCCAGTCTCTGAAAACCAGATCAGATTAAGAAAGTTGAATATTAGTCAAATGTATATAAGCAGACATAGGCAAATGTATATAAGTTTAATCATTTTTCAACTATATGATAGTAAAAAGCACAATATCTAAAAAACAATGAAATGATCCACTGGAGAGAGGTAGAATATATCACAACATAAAGAATGATGTGCTTTCTGCAGTACAAAATCTAAGCGCTATCCACTTGCAGAAACCAACTTCAATATTTGAGTTGCTACAAACCAAAAAATGAAGAAAAATGATCATAATTCTCAAGGTGTGAGAATTGCACCTTCCAAATGCCATGTTGACCTGAGCTTGGACAACATGTACATATGAATTAGCTACCATGCCTGATAGTTTGGTTGACATTAAAGATAGTGACACATTGTCCAATTTCAACGAACTCATAATAGTTGAATCAACCTCCTCTAGTTTGTTAAGCCAGAGAAGTGCCTCAGACCTCAAGGCAAGAAGCTGTAGGAGAAATACGATTCCATTGTGATCGACTGGATTCTAACGCTGATTACCAAAGAACAATATATTTTTAAACATAATAAAAAGGCACAAGATATAAGGAGAGGTTACCAATTGAGAGGAGTCTGCTCCGTTGGCAATGGCTGCATTTGCTTTCCTTAGGGCACTCTTCCAATCTTTGATTTTCCTTGCATCCATGCATCTCCACAGATGGCTCTCCACCTCGTGCAGTTTCTGCAACTCAGCAAGGTCAGACTAATTAACATGCCCAACCAGCGTGAAGTGCTTCCTTGCCTTCTCAACCATCCCAAGCTTGCAATGTAGCCATCGTGGTGCTATTTCAATAACAATTCAAACAACCACCATAAATTGATTATGCACATGTTAACATTGAATATTTTAGGACCACAATTTACAACAAATCTGTAATTTTGGGTATTGGCATTCTAAATACAATGCACAATACAGGTAAGCAATCCCTTTCAACTACATTCTGTGACATGAATCGTATTAACACCAGACTAATTCACTACAAACCAACCAAAGATAAAACTTTCCAATCCTTGCAGAACACAAGTTAACTGCAAGATCAAGAATTTTTCTTCCAAAACAAGTAAAAGAGCAAACTGCTAACGATGAGTGTGGCAAACCACAACTGTACTGATCTCAAATCAGACAACAAGAAGGAAGGACAAAGGATAGGTAAGGAGCAGCATAATTGTTCCCTATTGGATTAACCCACAGGATAAGTCAGGCATAATCTGTAAGAGCGTATAGCGCATGAGAGGCACTTGACAACAAGAAGGCCACATCTATGAATCTATATGGGATTCCAGTGCAGTGCAGTTCAATGCAGCACATATGCATCGTACACAAGAGAAAGATTCACACCGAAGGCATAGCGCGGCGAGTCGACCGTGCGCACTGCCGTTCGCCGAATCGAGCTAGATGGCCTCCTCACACCTTGGCGGCGCGCTGGCGGCCTGTCCGCGCTCGTGGGTGAGCTTGCGCTTGTGGGCCTTCTTCTCGTGCTTGAGCTTGGCGTGCACCTTGCTGTGCTTCTCATTGTTCTTGATCTGCGGCGGCGATCTGGGCGCTTCTTCTCCTTCTTGGCTTCTTCTCGTTTCGCCTTCCTCTCGCCCGTCCCCAGTGGCGGCAAGACGTCGGTGGGCTGCATCCGCTTCTTCTCCTACGCCATCGCCTCTGTCATCTCAGTAGAGGCCACTTTTTTTTGTGTGGCGAGGCCGTCCCCACCAGCGACACTAGGAGGATTGGGGCTAAGGTTCGCTTCTTCTCCTTAGCCATGCGCAATCCGACGGCACATAAAAAAACACTAAGGTGGCCACCCTGCCTTTTTTAGATAATGGAAGGGAAAAAACTCCTCCGGTCTCTGCATCAAAGATGCACACAGCCCATTTTATTAAGAGTCTAGAGTAACAAACAACTCACAAAATAAAAACGGCTTGCAGCCTTACAACTAAAAGGCAATTGCAACTTCAACTCATTCATTGCAAATCCTATGATTAAGCCTTCATCCACGAAAATTGAGAATTTGCTTCGTCACAAACTCCAACATTTGCCTTCCCTCTAACATAGACTCCTTCTGATATGATTTCTGCAGACTTGTCTATGCATTCAGTCAATATCCACTCAATAAGATAACCTGCAAAGGATTAGTTATATACTTGTTGTCAAAAACAACATCATTTCAACATAACCAAATAGACCAACATAAGACACTAACTCCCACCAAGAGTTACGACTTTAGTACTTTTAGGACACCATCTAACTAATTCCTGAGGCTCAAGTTAGCCTCCTTTTATATAAAAGGATGCCAATGACAGCCATCTCATCTCATACCAGCATTTTCGCAACAACAGCAAATCATGACATCGTGTTGTCGCACTCGATCATCCGATGAGTTCGACCATAAGCAGGCTTTGCTCTAACCACCAAACACTTCACAAATTCACACAGCAAGACGAGCCCAACGCAAGCGAGAATGGAGTAAATTAAATTAAGGGAGAACGAGATGAAAGTGTATCCTAGTCCGTAGATTAATCAAACAAGAGAGAAGGCCAAATAGCCCCCCAGTTAATCTCTGAGAATAAAATCCGACAAGCATCGATGATCGGTCAGCTCGCGATCAGCTGGCGCACGTTGATCGGGGAGATGTCCGCGGGGTCGCCGTCGAGGATTCGGCGAGTTATGAGCACGTTGGTGGCGTCGCTGGGGTGGTAGGGGTCCCAGAACACGTATTTGGACCTGTCCGCGCAGAAGTGCGACGTCGGCCCGCACGGCACCAGCCCGCCGAACCGTCCGCCGACGTAGCAGCACGCCGAGTCCACCACCTCAAATCCTACAAAAGCACAACGAAATCGCCACGATTCACCAACCACCTCGTCTAATCAACTTGCACGGATCATTGACGCGCGCATGTATCTTTATACGGTATATGGTTACCGTGGGATTTGTAGTTGGTGATGATGTCGGAGACGATTCGGTAGACGTCGGCGTAGAGGAAGCGCGAGCCGGTGAGGTTGGCGCCGAGCTCGTCCACCAGGACCCGCAGCTTGCGGTTGAAGGACCGGGCCAGCCGGTTCGGGAGCTCGGCGCATGCCGTGCCGGCCGACGGGTTCGTTTCCCTCTGGTACGGGATGCAGCCGATCGGCCCCACGTTCACCACCACGATCTTACGGGCATCCAGAAGGTACAGCCTCTGCCAATTGCGCACAAGTAGTTAGCCTGTGCTAGCGTAAGAGAATTTTTACGGTGTTATAGTACACTTTGCCACAGTTCAGTTAGGCGCGCCACAACAGGTTTGATCAACAATCCGTCCATCCCAAGATGCCTCAACGCCGTCAACGGTGATCTTCTCTTGGAAGATCGGATATCAAACGCGACTTCATACAGGAGTAGCATTTCCTTCAAATCTGGCGCAGGCGATTTTACTGTTTACCATTGTCGAGATGCAAATGAGATACTTGATCACCTAACTAACAAAAGAGGGTTGCCTGTCAATCTCACCTACTTACTATGCAGTGCTCACGACGAGACCAACGAGCATTTGTGTCTGTTCCTGTAATACTTTTTCATAGCAAAACTAAGACAGAGATTCTGATTTAATTGTACTTCGGAATTAATTTTAGTTTTAATATGTAGACTCCAAGTCTCCAACAGCAAATAATCTGATAGGAGGAGATGATATTTTGGCGCATGACGAGCTAAGTTTGCTAGGTCGAAGAAGATGAGATTAATGTACATTTGGACTTGATCTATAAACCCTTTATAATGGTTTTGGGATTAGCTGGGCATGGGTAGATCTTCGAATTGCCATAAGCTAGCCAAGTTTAATTAGAGTTTGCAAATTAATGAGAACTCATAAGCATAGCCATATAAAGTTGAAAGAATTATGTAGCAGAACTGGCCCGCGCAATGGCGGTGCAGGCCACTCACCTAGTTTCTAAAAATGATATGGCTTCGAACCAAACACAACCATAATTTTTGAACACTGCAATGCAAACTCTAAAACTCACAAGCTATTGCAAGACCATGTCACAGTATCACACGACTGGCCAAGGCACTTACTATGAGCTGTTCCCGGTACTTGGCTATCACGCTGTCGATGAAGACCTCCGGCGGCGTGACGGCGCGCTGCGGCACGGAGAGGATGGGGACGAGGTAGTTGTTGATGAAGTCGTTGGAGCCCATCGTGACCGAGAAGAGTGCGCCCCTGAGCCGGCTCACCGTCGCCACCTCCCCGCGCCGCGTGATCATGTCTTGCCGGTTGTTGGCGTAGTTGTCGATCTGGGCATCCAAGTTTATACGCCCACCCTATCAAACACAATTCACGCAGAGATACGAATCTGATCAACAGAAACTACATTATCACTTATCAGTCGATTAAAAACAACCTTACTAATTACTAATTATGGGATTAACGCTCATGAGAAGTTTATTTTGACTCACAATTAAACTGAAGCAACTGAAATTTTACACTCACGCAAAAAGGGAAGCTATTTGAGAACTGCCTCACACAGAAGCAGTGATGATCTCGCTCTCAACTTACGCGGGAACAACTATTGAAAAGAACAGAGAAAGATTTCACACAAAAACGACGAGTTTAGTGTACTGACGAAGATACTCCCGGTTTGGTTAAGGATTCCTCCGCCGCCGGACGCGTAGTTGACGCCTCTGAACACGGCGTCGCCGGTCGTCTCCGGGGCCATGTAGGGCGGCACAAACCCTCCCAGCCCCATCTCTTGCCCTGAAACACCAAACTTGATGAGCACAAACATGGCTATTCCGCGCTGAATAAGCACATGCACGGAAATTTTCAGGGGGTAATAGAAGCAATGTAACAGTAAAATTCAGGTAAGAAACCATATTTGCATATCACCTAATATGTCGACGATGGTCCGACCGTTGGTGTACCGGCCGGTGGGCTGGTGGCCGTCAAAATCGATACCGTTCGGGGGATAATTGGCCTTCGACAGGGAGGCGATGTAGTTGTTGTTGCCGGCGTCGACCAGCGAGTCACCGAAGATGAAGGCTGCCGGCGGGTCATCGCCAGCAACGCAAGTGCCGGCAAACACGGCGAGGCACGCCAGCAGAGCAAAACGAGGCGCCATTTTGGATTGCCACTCGTGTGAAGGGCTCATTGATGAGAGGTGACAACGTCACACCGGGAAATATCAAGCGAGATGAGAAGAAA
Source organism: Phyllostachys edulis (assembly GCA_036346405.1). NCBI lineage: Eukaryota > Viridiplantae > Streptophyta > Magnoliopsida > Poales > Poaceae > Phyllostachys > Phyllostachys edulis. The sequence continues at coordinate 56,677,464 of CM070549.1, read as the reverse complement.
TCTTGTGACCAACAAGATCACTGCGTGAGATGGGGAGGCAATGCTCCAAGTTACTGAGAGCAGTTTGTAGTATACTGTAGTAGAGAAGATGTGTGATGGTGAGGGGTTGCCTACTTATATAACATGAGAAAACAGAATACAAGGGACTGCAGAAAATGATGTACGAATATGACATAATGGAGAGCTGGAGACAAAGCATGAAACGTCGAAAAGGGCTTTATTAAACAAGGGGCGACGCCGCCTTCTTCATTTATTAAAACCGATAATACAGGTATAAGTCTTACAATTCACGCCACACCGGAAAAGGGGCTTGAGTGGTGGCTTGAAATGTCAATTAGCTTACTAAATCCGACTAATGATGTTTGAAACAGAGAAGAAGCTAGGCAAACAAAGCGCGCGGCCAAGAACCAAGGCTAGCAAGGAGAAAAGATTGTGTGACCTGTGAAGGTTGTTGCGGAAACATATAAAAAGCTCACATGGCATTGTTTTTACATGAACCTATTATACACTTTTGCATTTTGCATTGAATGGTTACTCATTCTTCAAGCTTTCATCAACTACCCGTGAGCTTTCGGCACCGGAAAGGCGACAGAATTTCACATTTAGGGAGACGGATCCGTGCCACTCACTGTCCTATATTTGGGCAGAAATCAGCATATGTAGCCATAGCATTAGATCAGATTCTTACAATGGGGTGCCTTCAACTGTATGCCCATTTGTTCTTATTAGGATACAGGGAGCGCACCGTGCTTATCGTAGCAAGAAACGTTACCTGCGGCCTCAATATGATCTGAAGAAACAGTTGGCTCTATGAGTCTCTCATCACAGATCTGCAGGCTGCAATTCTATTTACTTCTTCCGTTGGAAATCAAACATGCACCGGTGCAGATGGCTCTGAATCTTGCAGAGATGACATTTACTACTCACGGTATTTACTGCATCACGGCTTAAGGCTCGATCCATTGGTCTCATGATGGACAGTTGGACACAAGTTGCGTTACATCATGGTCCGTGATACATTGATGCTTATTACTGCAAGGCAAGGCTAAGTTGGTAAAACAAAAGGGAATCATCCGTTGTTGGACAGGGCATGGAGGGTAGGTTTGGTTTTCTTCAGAAGGGGTGGAGGAACTGATGCATGGCAAAAGACGTCGAACGCTGAACCAAGCAGCAACGGTTGAGTCAAAGTGCATGCGTCGTTGCAGGCGATTCAATTCCGAGGGCAGTGGTTGCAGACTCGCAGTGGATTCACACTTTGTTTTGCTATGGTTGCTTTCAACCTCCTTTCTTTTCCTGGATATACTGTGCACTGTGCAGCTCTTGGATTAGTTTTCTTTGCTTCCATTTGCTTGTGATGAAACCTGAGTTAGGTCAGCTTTCCACTTGTAACCTTTTGAAGTAATAGTTTGGATTGCATATTACACACCTGTTTCTCCCGGAAATATTTACAGTTGTATACTTCTATTATAGATTTGGCGTACGATATTAGTACTTCAACAAGCAGTACCCGTGTTCGAAGTATCCGTATGCCCTCTAAACTTTCTTCCTTCCTTGATTACCGCTACGAAGTTGTCGGGCCCAGAATTACGTATAGACCCTCTATATATCGAGTTAGTCCTACCATCAGTAACTAGCTCATATAGTACACTACCGATGAGTATCATATCCATATATACATGTAAATAAAAGAGTACTTAATATTACATAAGCAGTCATAAATTAGCCTTAGGGTCAAGTTGTTATATCACAGGCTGAAAGAGTGACGAGTACAAAAGAGGAAATAGTAGCAGAAGGTAAATAAATCAAAATGCCTTCATGATTTGTTATAGGCAATTGACTGGGGCTACGGCCTAGTTATCGTCGTCATCTTCGTTGCTAAAGATGGACGCATAGATATTACCGGTCATTATCCTCCAAATCTGAATCCACACATTTGAGCAACCATGAGTACAAAGGTACTCAGCAAGTTCTTAACCAAATGCAAGTATATAGATGCTTGGCTTGTCAAAGAGAAGTTATATGGTTATTTAGCACAAGGACAATTTTATTTCAAATACTATAGTTATTTTCCAAGCCTATGACCTATCTATTTAACATAAAACCAAAGTGTCAAGTTTTATCGGGTAAGATCATCATGAGAATTGGAATCCATCCATCTAAACTAGTGGAATCCCTCCACCTATGCTAGTGGAATCCCTCCACCTGTAGCTACTCCATGGTTACAATTATACCTTGTTATTCAGTTTCCCACCAACATTTTATAAAATTAACCAAGTGTGGCCTTCTTCATAATGCTCATGATAGGAGGCATGGCTATTCGAATATATTATACACTCTGTAGAGGTTGTACAACTTTACTCACAATGTATGATCAAATCATAATGTCGACCAATGACACGCTTCCTTATACATGCAACGAAGATAATCATAACAATGCTTTTACAATGCCTAATTGTAATAACCCTGATTTTCGACTAGGTTTAGCCACGCCGCTGGCTGTAAAAAAAAATCACCTAGGTTTAGCCACGTTGCTGGCTAGGTCACACTAGCTAGGGAGCGGTGTTGATCGAGCTACGGTTTAGGCAAAAACCCTATTCTACTAAGTCGATGGAATTTTTCTACATTACATTGTAGTCATTCATCAGTCGTTTGTCATGCATTTACTTGAGCATTCGTTCGACTAATTGACAAATTATAGTTTCGAAAGACCCAGAACTCTTTAGAGACTATTCTATCCTCTAGGCATCAATTGCAGTTGCATTTGCATAGCATCAGCCTTCATCAGAGGAATCAAGTTTTGAAGATAGTTTTCAAAGAGAAATATTTGTGCACTCTTGGAGTACACATTTTTTGTAGGAGGAAAATATTTTGGTTTGAGAAAAATCATAAGTATAAATAATTTTTAAAATAACATATTCTCTGGATTCTCGCTAACTGCTAGAACTGCACCGACCATTGGGGTGCAATTTTAGCAGAAAGAGCATTTCAAGCAAACAGGGAAAATATTTTTGGTTTCAAAAATAATTTGAGAAATTAGTTTTTACAAAAAGGTCCAGCATCCAGCTTTGGACATTTTACAAAACGGTCCTTATCTATTTTAAAATAGAAAAGAGTAAAGTAGGGACCTCCATGAAAAATGATTTCAGATTTAATAATATTTCTTAATCAACTTCGGAGAGCTCCAATGAACTACCACTACAACAGGACCAATCTATCCTAACACACAGTTCGTAACACATGTGTTGAAGGAAAATTGTACTGCAACACATATTCTCATGTTGCTACGACCCAAGTGTAGAAAGCTCTAAACATACTCAGCCCCTAGTATGTTACCACACTTTATAGTGTAAGTTACAACACTAAATAGACGTGTTGCTAGGTCAATGAACAAATTTTAGACGATGGGCTAAGATACTTTGTTGTTGTAATTCTACTAATCTGCTTATTTGTTTTTATAAGAAAGGAATATGCATGCCACCATAATGTGGTTATCTATTATCTCACCATGGCAGTTGTATCCAATGTAGAGTGACTATATAATCTATTACATTGGAAGACGTATTGATTTTTACAATATTACATGCAAACTAGTTCAAGATCAATAGCATCTGATAAACAATAGTTCAATATTGAATAAGCATATTCGGTTGGCTTATGTACCGTTCCATTTTTTTTATCTTGTGTTTTTCAATTTATTTAATAATAATAATAATAATAAATCATCGTTTTTAAAATTATGAAATGAAATAAATGACAAAAAAACTGTTTTTTGCAGGCGTAATGCTCAAACACAGGATCTGGGCGTTCGCATCCGGCCACACTACCAAACAAGCAACTCATTGTTTCGTTCTAGATATAGGACATCATTTCTTCCTATCTTCTTAATAATCTCTACTACTTAAATATTGAAGTTGGTGATGGTGTGTCCTCCCACTCTCTTTTATGTCCGTTGGATCGACGAGCCTGAAACCAATGGTCAGATCTCATCGCGACTGAGAACCTTTCCGCTGGGCGTTGCCCAACCTCCCTCTCCTCTCTCTCACTAGCCCCACCCACGTCGCCCACCTCCCATGCTCGCGTCGTCCTCCAACCTCTATCCATTCTCCCCCGCCCCTCCATCCTCGCGCACCGCCGCATCCCCTCCCGTGCTGCCCTCATCCCCCTCTTCCCCTCCCCTCCATCCTCACCCTCGCACCTTTGGCCTCAGCTCCGCGCGCTCCGACCCACCCCTGTCTCCCCCTTTCTCTTCTGCTCTGCCGCCACGCCTCGGCCTCCTCCACCGCCGGATCTGACCCTCTCCTGTTCCCAACCACTCCCAGACCCCACTCCCTCGCTCTCTCTCTCTCTCTCTCTCCCTCCTCCTCGCTCTCTCTCCTCTCTCTTCCCCCGCTGCTCACCGTCACCAGGGGGCGGAAGAAGAAGATGATGATGACACGGTCGTCGATGGGGGCTATGGAGGGTGCGGTCGTGGACGAGGTGGTGCAGCGGTTGGTGGAGGGCGGCCGCGGCGGGCGGCAGGTGCAGCTATCGGAGGCAGAGATCCGGCAGCTCTGCGTCGAGGCCAAGCGGGTGCTACTCTCCCAGCCCAACCTCCTCCAAATCCACGCGCCAGTCAAGATCTGCGGTAATTATGGTTATAATAATACCCGATGGCCAATGTTTGCTTCTCCGATTGTCCAATTGCACGTAGTTGTGATCTTTTCATCAATCGAATGCTTAATTCCTCAGTTTCTTGGGGAACGCCATGGTTTGACAATCCAAGTTTTACCAAAATGTCATACGAAGTGTTTTTAACATCTTACCCAAAATGTAAGGTGTCCCTTGAAGTGGTACTCTCTCAATTAAACCAGGATTTTCATTTCACAAAGTTAATTAAAATTATTTTGAGGATTCCAAAGCAAGAAACTCATAAGTAATGCATCATAGCATCCAGTAGCCGGTTAGGCTTTTGCCCATTTTGGCAGCTGGGTGAGCTCATCCCTCTTCTCTCTGCTCCTTCTCACTTTTCCATCTTGCAAACCCTAATGCCATGGCTTCATAGGTTGAACTCGGCCAAGACAAGGGAAGGCAAAACTTAAGGAAGAAGAAAAGGGGAAAACTCAAGCATCCATCATCCATGCATCAACCATCCATTAGAGAAGCCTAAGGTCAATTCTTCCCTCTAGTTTCCAATCCTTCTCTACTCCTTATTGCAGCTCTCACATGAGAACATTGCTGCATTTTTGGAGGAGTTGATTGGAAGCACAAGGGAAGCAAGAAAACTGAAGCTTCACATTTTGCATTTCGGCCATAGCAAGGCAGTCATATCTTAGCACCTCATCATGAATCCCTGACGCATATTCATGTGTCAAAATGCTTGTTGTATGTATGCATTGCTTGATGCTCGAGTGAATGATTGTGCCATGCTAGATATCCCATGTTTTATATCAACGCCATGTGAGAAGTAATCTGGTACTAGAGCTCTACTGTTATGATGATAACATGTTGTCAAGCAGTTGATAAGTACAGTTCTGGTCTCTGGTTCCAGATCTAGGCATAGAGTAATTACTCAATTAAACATGATGGTTTCCCTGGTCATGCTATTTTCATTGCCACGTTAACAGAAGAGTATTCAATCACTAGATGAATAGGCTCTTGATTAATATAAACATGCTAATACTCTGTAATTCATGTTTAATTACAAATATCATGCTAGGACCTGCTTCATGTCAATGCCATAATAGAAGCAAAAATATGTTGAGGTCAAGAAAGCGAAAGGTTGAAGGTCACTAGCATGCATGAATTGTGAATAAATGCAACTCTTACTAGTACCCTGGCATCCCAGTTTCTTTATAAAAGAACATGCTAAACATGAGTCAGACAATCTAGAAAATGTCAAGTCCCAGATTAACAGATAGTAAAAGTATTCATTGGATAATGCCTCTCTATGCTGCATGATGTGTATGTATATCACGTCAATGCTATATTGAGAAGAATATGCTAATTAGACTTATATGTCGATGACAATATCATGTCGCAAGAAATTAGTAAATGAAATTTAACTGTCAAATTATCAAGTCTTTTGCCGTTGATGATACCAAGTTAAGGACAATAACATGTTAGTGTGTTTATGCTACAGTGCTTACAAATCAAGTTCATATCATACCAATGATGATTGCTGATGTTTGCAACATTTCTGTATCATTGCAAATGTGTCAGTATGCATACATTTAGACTAGGCATCAACCAATCCAAACCTTGCCGGTCACATTTAGGCATCATCCATCCAGCTCCAACATCCATCACATCACAACACATGCACAACCATCTAGTAGGAGAGAGGTGAGGAATCAGACTTACGGGTGAGGAAAACACCACCGTTGGAGTAGCTGGGGGTGCTTGGCACCTCGCCATCTCGATGACGGCCGTGGAGGCGTTGTGTGCTGAGGGCCTTAGGCCACAGCAGCCGGCAGCGGTGCACAAGGGACGAGGCCCAGAAGGGGACCAAAAAGGGGGAGCGACATGGTGGGGGGTGACTGCAGCGGCGAGCCGAAGACGGCTCGACGATGAGGGAGCCCAAAGGAACCACGGAGGGGTCACTGGGGGTTCGACGAACCAGCGGTAGCACCGGATTAGTCAGGCGCTCCGACGGCTAGGGTTGGTTGGCGGCGTCCTAGGCGGCGATTTGAGGCAATCAGGGATCCAGAGGAGCTGACGAGTCATGGCGCAGCAAATCCAGTGACAGCAACCTTGGGGTCGGAGGGATCGATGTGATGGGATAAGGGTAGGCTACACTAGCACGTAATTCAAAATTCTACCACGTAAATAAGGAAGCCATACAAGTAAGAGATCATAGATCGTTACTACTAGACGCGCAGTGCAACAAAAGAAGAGTTAGAGTAGCCTGATCCAACGTAGAGTGTGTCAATATAGTGGTCGTAGTCGATCGTCCAGCGTTCTCAGCCCCATTAATCTCCTCCAACAACCTATCACGTTTCTTGCGTAGGTCGCGAATCGTCCTCGGTCAATGTAGCAGCAATCGTAGCAGTGCCTCTACGATATCCACACGTCTCGGAGTGGAACGTCATACACCGGGTGTGCTAGCACCAGCGAGCACAGAAGGGCCTTTGGGGAGGTGGTGGCTAGGGTTTCGATGGTGCAACTCTGAATTCCCATCATCCCCATGCAACCTCTTATAAAGAGCCGATAACGGATCTTATTTGAACTAATTTGTTCCAACCCATTAAGTGTGTGACCCTGTAAGTTCATGCATAATCGGTTGTGACTCAGAAACTCCTTTCCAATCACAAGTTAGTAGTGGTTCCTAGTAGGACATAACGACTCTCGAATACACAAAAAATATTATATCGGGCGAACCTTATGCAATATGATCTATGACCAGGTTCTTATCACTTATGACAAGCTCGTATCTCTATACGATCAGTTCGTATCTAGTCACGACCAGTCCGTAACACCTTACGACCGGTTCACCGACCAGTTAGTGATCATGTACGATCAGCTCATGACCAGTCCGTATCTCCATACGACCAATTCTTATCTGGTCGGACTAAATGACCTATTGGCGTATTCTCCTCTTGCCTCACGATATCTGGTTGAACTCCAAGTGAGATATATGTCATCCATGGACTGTTTAATACTTTCTCGATCTAGTGACGGATAACTTTGTGTGGTCGACTCTTCGACCACCAGTGGCACGACTATGCACTTTCTTTATCTGACCACATCGAGGAGCCCATAGATATCTCTCATGTTATGTTAGGAAGGGCAAATCTCATATCCGACCAGTCACATCCCTTCGCGTATTTCATAGCATACCCGACAGCTATCTTTATAACTACCCAGTTACGGAGTAGCATTTGGTAACCCCTAAGTGTACTATTACACATGTAGAAAACCATATTGATCTCAGGTCTAAGGATTATACATCCTCATTGCTTGAGACCAATTGATGGCACATAAAATTATAACAATCTCAATAGTATCTCAAGGTGGGTCAATCCAACACCATGTTCTCTAATATGGGCCCACATTATTGATTTGATATCCCCATATCTATGATCGGTGAAACATGGTCATCAATCAATATATGTGTTGGTCGATAAGTCAATAGTGTCTCGACCCTTAGCATCCGATCAGGGATACTTTTAGAATGACATCATACAACTGTTAAAGAGCTTCACCAACAAGTCACATCCTTGTTAATCTTTATAAATGATAATTCATCCAAGAAACATATTTTATAACTCATAAACATAGACATGATATATTCATATCTATAATTGCCTCTAGAGCATATTTGGGTGTCAGCGTGGAAGGGAAGAGAGATAGAGACAGAGAGAGAGAAGGGGAATAAGGGGGCGGTGGCCGAGCCTTGGGCTTGGGTCGACCTAAAAATGCCAAGGCCTAGTAAAATGATTTTGATTCAAAACACAATTTCGATTTCTAAGAAAACTTCTTCCAAAACTTAAATTCCTTCCAATATCCAAAAAGATAATATTATCTAAAGAATCTACAAGTCATTATTTTCCGTTTTCAAAACTTAAATAAAGTGTTTTACTTTTTTTTCCAAAAATTATATCAGTAACGAGTGTTCTCGTGATACTTGTTAATCCTAATTCCTTTTAAACTAAAACACAACCTTGTTTTCCAAACCATTTCTCTTCACTCAAATAAATTATTATTTTCTTTTTCTAAAACTTTAAACAATAAATTATATACATTTATAAATAAGGAAAACAAACTATTTTAAGTTAAATAAATTTCTTTTCAAAATAAAACATAATATTTTCTCATAGGTAAAAGCCTTCTTCTAAATTAAATTTAAAAACATTTTCTATTTTCTAAAATAGAACAAAATTCTTAGTTCAAAATAAATAGTGTTGTTCCTAAATCCTTCTCTTCATACAAATATAAGTGACTCTATTTAAAACATATTTTAACCAATCTTTCCTATTTATGTCTTTTAAATAGTTCTTCTAAAGTAAGTTAATGTTTTCCTCTTTGTTGATTTTTAAAACACAACTATTTCCTTTTGTCGTAAATCATTCTTTTATGTTCAACAATTAAGATCTTGTCTCAAAATAAACTTAAAGGTATCTGCTTTCCAATTACATTTAATCACTTCCTTAAAGAAATAAATAATTAAGTATTTCTCTTTTGAAACTGAAACATAAAAGTATTTCTTTAAATCTAAAACTTAACATCCTTTTATAAATCAAATTTTGCTAAGAGAAATTGAATAAAACATATCTTGTTTCTCTCTCCTTCGCTATTCAAAATGTTGGTATCACTCTAGAATGTGAGTAGATAGCCATGTGTTAACCTTACTGTTAGCCTTACTTGAGTAGAATTGTAATCCTTGCATATGCATCATGTTTTTATTTGGTGTTAGTCCTTATTGGACTCTGTTGATGTTTTCCTTTTTCTTTCAAAATCGGAGTAACCTGGGGATCTGTTGATCAAGCTTGAACCCTCGGTCTCCATATCTCTTGGTTCTCCCTAATCTTTTGGTCTTCAATTCTTCTGAATACCTAGGCAAGTTCAACACCTTTGATCATACTACTTTGATTTAATTTCAGTATCAATTACTTGCAATCTAGTACTCCCTCCAGTTCACAAAAACAAATTGTTTTGGAATGCGTGCAGTCAAACTTTGAAGACTTTAGCTGCTGCTATCTTTTTAAATATTTAGATTAGATACATGATAATCATATGTGTAGATTCATATCAAAAAGTACCTTCATAATATTATAATTTTATTGGGTTTTACTAATATTTTACAATTGTAATTAGTGGTTAAAGTTGCATTTTGAGGACTGTGTCGATGTACAAAACGACTTGTTATTGTGAACTGGAAAGAGAATATGCTATCACATGCATGCCAAATTTACTTTATAAACTCGGAATCATTATGACATATGGATATGGTTATATGACTGGTAGTTGGAATCACTAGTATATGTTAATGAAAGTGTTATGATTTCACGACATATGGGTTACCATATAGGACTAAATAACAATTTCCATAAGACATTCAAGCATCGTTCAATCGCGTTGATCACATACCTGGTTATCTAGGCATAAGTTATTGTTTTGGATGGTGTATCTCTGGGTGGGATTAAGGGCTCTATGCTTCTGTGGAAGCTATGTTTAAGTACTTTATGCTTCTATGAAAGCTAGTGGTGGAAGTAGTGGCTTTTTGCTAGAGATATGTCGGGACCCAAAGATACAATTCTGGACTCTGTGTATAATGCACTAGTGCAGGATCACACTAATGCACACAGTGTCAACATAGATGAATATCAATCCACACAAGACGATTAATAACATAAACGAGTAATTTGATTAACAAATAATGGTTTTGACCTTATGGTCGAGTTTACACTTATTAAGCCACGCAGGGCTGACAGAGAATTAAATAGCAGCAGAACAGATAACTTCAGCGGAATCCCATCAATTCGCCACAGGCAATCGACTGGGATCAAGACCCTAACGATCAGGCACCTTCGTAGAACTCGTCCTCGAAAGCAGGCGAAGACTCCTCTTCTGTTGATTTGATTTAGCAAGCATGAGTACACAACCGTACTCACAAGTCATACCACAGAATGCAATTATACATGATGGCTTATTCCAAAAGAATGGCTTCTGTGGTTCTTTTGCAGAAATGCAATATTTGCAATTTGAATATGAATAATAGATTGAAAGCGTAAAGTAAAATAAATAACAATATAAATTTTAACAATTTGATTTCACAAAGGCACATAGCCTAAACAAGTTATTCACACAACCATATGACTTAGATCACACAGCTCCCTTCCCAAGAGTTTTATGAACACTACCCCTCGTGTGAAATCCCCGAGCATGTCCATGACCACGGATGCGGCTATTCGAATAGATTAATTAACACTCTGTAGAGGTTGTACACTTTATCCACACGATACAACTAGTGTAGCTAGCACTAATCATAACAAAACGTTTCAGAAACTTCATCTCGGACATCGACACTCCCGATGTGTTTTACCGCTAAACCAACCCACGGAGAAAGCCAGTCCGACACACATCGTTGGACCTAAAGACGGCGAACCGCTCATAGATGTAAGTTGCCACGGAGACAGAAACACACCTCTACCCATGCGACACAGCCTAACCTACTACCTGATTAATCAATATCGAGAATCCATAACTTACTAAGTTAGGCCCATACTAGGCATGTGGTCGTATAGTAAGGCTCAGTTCAATAGCGCACAAAGTTAAGTCCTTAATTGACCAAGGCAAGACTCCCAATTTCTAGCTATGTCACATAGATCAAATCCTATGCACACAGCTCTACCATAACAATACACAATACCACTTGCCTCCATCTAAATCTTTTTCCACCATGTTGGTTAAGTGCAACATATGCCATCAACGAGTAATAGCACATAGTACACATAGTTCCATAATCACTTAGTCGAGTTCATAATTGCAACTTACATAAAATGATGACTCGTAGCATGTCTAAGCAATATAATCGTATCTAACCAACCCACGTTGGTGCTACGATAAAACTAACTAAATAGTGAACCAATCTAGGGTGATAAAAGACTATGACATAACAATAGACAAGGTAGATATAACAAATTGGATTAATAATTAAACCCAAAAGCATTTAAATAAATATTTAAAGTAAATGCAATAATTTGAATCAAAGTAATTTTAGAAAATTGGGATTCAACATGATCAAAGGTATAACTTACCTTGGAATAGGTCTAGATACTGATCTTGCTCTTGGGGTGCTCCTTCTTCTTCAAAGCTTCCCAAAGTATCGACGTCTACTCGCAAACGAAGCAAATAAATAAAACAAATAAATAACAGAGGCAAAAAAAACTCCAAAAATTAAATAAAAAAATCAAATAAATAGATATTGAATTTAGATGAATTTAGAAATTTGAATGGGTTCAATCAGAGTTTGGATGCAAAAGATATGGGCTTTGGAAGTTTGAATATAAAGAAAACCCTAATTTAGATTTATTCCGAATTTTTGAATTATTTTCCAAAGGAAAAATCCGAATTATGATGTAGCGCTGATGTCACTATGGAATTTTGGCTGAAAAGAATAAAAAGAAATTGATTTGCCGTGGGACTCACTGTCATAGAGACGGTGTATGTGGGCTAGGTTCATGCATGTATGGCTCGGGTTTGGGTTTAGACATGCCACATTGTCTGATGACAAGGAGGTTGATGAGGCTGCCACTTGGATGAAAAAGCTGAGGTGGACGGTTCAGCGATGATGTGAGCTGTCACGTGGATGGTGAGGTTAGCTCGACGGCGAGGGTTGCTGTACTGGCCGACAACGGCGAACCGAGGCGCGGCGGCGACGGAGAGTGCACGAATTGTATAGAGCTTGCTATTGCAGACTCAGTGACACCCTTGTTGATGCGAGAGAATGACGGTGATGGCCGGAATCAGCGCTGGAGCGGAGAATGACGAACTGGTTTTGTCAGGATTGATCAATAGGGCGTCTTAAGGTCGCGAAGAGGGGCGCGAGGTAGCGGCTGCGACCATGAAGACGATGGCGCACTCCACAGGGACAAGGTGTCACCGGCGGTGGGGAATTTTGAAGATTTGAGCTTCGTCATCGAAAACCCTAATTTCTTCGATTGCGGCGGCGCAAAAGCCTTAGGGGGAAAACGAGGTGGGGCTTCGAGGTGAGGAGGCAAGGGCGAACCCTAGGGGCCCTTTTATACCTGGGAGCGTGCCCGGTTAGTAAGATCCCAGAAGGAGTCTGAGATGGCCACGAGTTGGATTCAAAGATAGAAGGAGATATGAGATAAGATTTTGGTAGAAAAAGATGCCAGGAGATAAGGAAAACAAATTGACACGGTTGCGCAAGATTTTATAGTTAGAAATGCCATTGTCAAACAAAGCTCCACAAGGACTTCAATGGCGGACGCTGGCTCGGGCTCATGAAGATGAAGCCACGAGGAAGACGACGATGATGCGGGGTCCATCGGGCAGTGGGACCGAGAAAACGGGCGCGTGAGCGATTGCGCGAAAGAGGAAAGGCCGAGCTGGGTTTCAGCGCTCATGCGAGAATGGGCCGGGAGGCGGGCCACGTGCGCGGAAAGGACATTTGGGCTGAAGGAATTCGACCCAAACAGTAACTAAGATTTTTAAATAGCTTTTCTATTTTATAAAATAGCAGAAATTCCAAATGGCAAAAGAAAATAGCAAATGAACTTGGATAAATTCTAGAAAATATATCCAAGCACATAGAACCCAAATAAAATAGTTTTAACCATTGTTGATGTTGACTTTAATCATATTAAATTATTTTGATATCCAAAGTCCATATTTAAGCTTTTGAATTAAATTCAAATAAATCCAAATGGTGAATTTTCTCTCTACTAACTATTAAAAGATTTTTAAAGCTCGGAAAATTGGGATGTTACAAGATATATCCTGAAGGAATATTGCAAAGGCGATGTGAGCTCCTAGTCTTGGCAACACACTAAAAGAAGTGTGTATGTCCTATCGGGATTAAATACTAGAGATGTGTGTGGGTACAGTAGCGCAACCTCTGTAGAGTTCTTCTGCAAAGAAAAATGTAACTATCACTCCCTAGTTTCAGGTAGAGACTGCGTCGCAGTAGGAAATGGAATTGTAGGGTTTTCCCTGTGGTGTCTTGTGAACAGTAAGGATTTCATAACTAAAACTTGATCAATCCGAGAAGAAATGTTTTAGAAAAAGTACCTAGCACATTCTCAAGGACGTGGTCCTTCGCTAGTATATGTTTGGTATAATAGGATAGTTAGAGCATGTACTTGTTGCTTTGCTAATGTTGAATTTGTTGAGTACCTTTTGTACCCATCCCTATCATGTTTCTCCTTGTTATACTAACGCGATAAATATAGATGAGTGCTTCAGCGAAGATCCAGATGGAGGTTATGACTTGCTTCTACACAAGAAGGACAACAAATCCATCTTTGAAGATGCCCACAAAGACTGAAGAGAGTAAGAGAATATCTTAAATGTATTTGTAAAACTATCTTTCAGTTGTTTAGTTTATCGGATCCACAACATATGCTTTTCTTATGCTACTCTGATGTGTGCATCATTGACAAAGATATGCTTTATCAAGAATGGACCGTAGACTTACATTCTACCTAAGGAAGTGGAACGTGTCGGTCGTCACACTAATCCCGACACTTTTCCCACCCGGTGGGTGAAACCCCTCAACAATGGGACATGACTGTTATGGGGCACACGAAGAATGCTCTATTCAACAAGCTACATTTTCAATGAGGGACCCGCCGTTGTGAGGGCATTCTGCATCCCTTTTCGACGATAGAAATCCAACCTACTACTATGCGCGGGAATCATTCCGAAACTAAGCAAAGTACTTGGCTAGGTCGCGCCCATACTTGACTTGTGGTTGCATTATTATTAGTTAAAAAATATGGCACATGATTTGGTCCTTAATCCACTCAGGCGAGACAATCCACAAATCCAAAACTTGTGCAGTCCATGCACCAGTCTCATATCATCCACTCGCCCAGGTCTCCACAATTTTATAAAACATTTTATTGTTTCCAGTGGCAACCCACGTTACCACACTATGAATCATATTATGTCCCAAGTGTTGTAATGACAATGTTTGTATCATATTCAAATTAACCACTAAGCAGTGTCTAAGAATAACCATTAGTCGTTTATTGATTAACCAAGGGCATTTTATTATTTTAATAATTAGCCTAGGGTGACAAGGTAACGGGATTATCAACAATCAAGGAAAGGATTAACAACATACTAATTGATAGGGATTAACTAGCATCAACATTTAACAATATTTAATAAATATATAAAGCATGCAAGTAATACCTCAAAGCAAAGTAATTGTTTTTGAAAACTAGGTTCAACATAATCAATCATAAGGACTTGCCTTGATCAACAGTGGATATACCTGGGTCTTGATCAATAGCAACAATGATGTCCGAAGCGTCAAAGTCTATAATCTTGAAAACATCCAAATTCAAACCGAATTCAAATAAATTCAAATGAATTCCAAAAATTATATTTTGGTGTTGTTGGAAAAGTTTTGAATTTAAATGAATTAAGAAATAAAAATCAAGTCATTTAGATTTAAGACGAGGCAGAACAAGCTCTGCAAAGTTTAACCCGAGAGGAAATTCCAGAAAACTGGAAAATCCTTACATGTGGGGTCGGTTGGGATTTTCATTTTCATTTTTCAATTATTTTTGTTGAGAAAAGTTTTATGCGGCTGACAGGGCGGGTCCAGCTAGGTTTTTATTTTGTTTTATAATTATTTTTATTAAGGAAAACCGAGAGAATGACAGGTGGGACCATGGTCCACATGGACTTGGTCCACACGACGGCTCACGAGGTCGGGGGCCCACATGTTAGCAGATATGGTCCACTGACTAAGGTTAAACAAGTGTTTTTTTTGTGGTAGGGGCCGCGTGTCATACACACATACACTAAACTAACTCTTAATTAGATTTTCTAATTATTACGTGTCAATCCTAACATTATCTACTAATTAAACTAGAGTTAATCTTAACCCTAATTATGGTTGGGTCCACACGTCGGTGCCTTCGGTTGTCTTCTTCGTCCAGAACAGAGGAGGGGATGCAGCGCAACCATGGGCGGCTCGGGCCGAGCCCGTCGTCGGCGAGGAAGGCTCTGGCGATCTCCAGTGACTATCAAAATGGGGAGTGGTGATCCCGTCAACCACGATGGCGATAACGGCACAGCAGGAGATGGCCTAAGGCGGCGGCACTACGACAAGAGCGACGGCGGTGGTACTGTGCACATGGGCAACTACCGAACGAGGCTAGAAACTACAAATTGAAGGTTGAATCACCATCTATAGGCTACAACTAAGTTAGAGTATTCTCGATGCTGATGAGAGATTCAGGCTGATGAAGTGGTGTGCCGAGCTACCCATGGTGACCTACATTGGAGTGGCATGGTGTTACGGTGTGGCAGTGCGACAGTCATCCATGTGGCACATTACCTAGTCTACCATGTTTGCTATATATTGAAAATCAAGGGAACGTACAAGCGCAACTGGAAACCAAGTGAAGAGGGAGATCGGTGGTTGCGGCGAGGTCTGCATGCGCTCTGGGCTGGCGACAGGGATGAAGGGGCGTTTTGGCGGCTTTGGTGCACGACAAGGAAGAAGAGAGGGAGCATTAGGGAGAGGAGATCAAAGTGAACACAAGAGACAAATGCTTCGAGGTTGAAGCTCATCGGGAAGGGCAGAATAGGGTGACAACGCCGGTGTTCCATCCTCCCTGTAGGGAAACGAGCAGGGGCAAGGTGAGCATGAGGAAGAGGAGAGTGAGGCAACCATGTAGGCTCACCCCAATGGTCATAATCGATGGGCAAGGCTAGAGGTCGGAGTTGAAGATGATGACTGACGTGTCTAAATCCTTCTCCACCCGGGGCGAAGAGGAGGGAAAAAGTTGGGGGAAATGTAGAGGAAGAGTGGGCGAGCAAAATGAAGTGGTCAAGCATGACTTATATAGAGAGGAGAAGGAGAGCGAGAGCAGCGGCATGGGCTCAGGATCATACGCGAGATCTTGCGAGCAAGGGTGCGACTGTGATAGGCTCGCGATGCTTGCTACAGAGCTCGAGGTGGAGGGGTTGACGCCGTGTCTGGCTTGCGTGCCACGCGTGCGTATGGGTGGCAATGGGCGAGAGAGACGGCGTGGGAGGAAGACAAACAATGTCTCCTCCTATCAGCCTGACAGGTGTGGCCAGGGGCCACCGGTCAATAAGGGCGCACGAGGGAGAAAGAGATGTGTTGCTGTTGCTGGTTGGGCTTGGGTCACTCATGGGCCAGCTAGGCCACTGCGAGAGAGAAAGGAGGAGAAGGTGATGGCACGGGCCGGCTTGGCTGGGCCACTGGGAGGAAAAGAGAGGGAAAGAAAGAAGAAAGGAAGTGGGTCGACGGCTGGGTTTTGATCCGATTGAGGGGGGGGGAAGGTTTGGATTTTATTTGCATTGCAAAATTTGATTCAGATTTGAATTTTGAAATGATTTTGTAATAACCAGTTTATAACTATTTTTTGTTTGCTTACAAATAATTTTTAGGTTTTTGTAAATCATATTTTTTAGGCAAGGAAGTTGTTTTAT
The DNA here is from genome assembly GCA_036346405.1 of Phyllostachys edulis. Classification (NCBI taxonomy): domain Eukaryota; kingdom Viridiplantae; phylum Streptophyta; class Magnoliopsida; order Poales; family Poaceae; genus Phyllostachys; species Phyllostachys edulis. The sequence goes on along the minus strand of CM070549.1, from coordinate 56,660,325 downwards.
TTTTTAAATTACAAGGCAAGGCTTTTGGGAATTTGAGATGCAACCAAAAGGTTTTTTGAAACTCGTGAAAATCATACACTTTTAAATGGGGGAATTGATTATTTATCCTCTACTTAGATGCATTTCAAGATTATACCCTTATTCCCGATGTAATTGTTTTTTACCCCTCGCTTAATTTGATTGTTGATTAAATACCCCATTTTAATTATTTTAATAATATCCATCGGTTTTTGCCGTTATAGCCACACCAAAATACAATATTGCCCTTGCCTAGCCTCGTGCTTCCTCCTGTGAGTCGATCCGCAGCTCCCTCCCGCCCGTGCTCTTGTGCCCTTGCTCCCTCTCGTGCGTCGATCTGCAGCACCACTGTACCAATCGCAGCCCCTCCACCACCACAAACATGCACTAACCATCTTCCCCTCCCAACCCATTGCCTCCTCTTCCCAATACCAAACCACAAGAGATTAGTTAGGGCTTGGTGCCGCGCTGACACCCCTGTCCATCACGCTACTGCCCCTTCCTCGAGCTGCTACTCGCCGGAGCAACTCCTCCTCCATCCAAGGTCCATCTGGCCGCTACCCCTGAAGCCGGCGCGACATGTTTGCTGGGGTGCGCTGGCTGCACCGTGTGGCTATAGCAACTCGCCATAACTCACGTCAAATCCAGATCTAGTTCTGGTGGGCACGCATTTCCCGATGTGTTTGCAGCAAGCAGATTGAGTGTTTGAATGTTCTTTGCTATCGTGTTCACGCGACGGCTGGAGCTTCATTTCTTTTGATTTTTGCTTGAATTGGACGATGTGAGGAGCTGTCGTCGTTGTGTAACTTGTGTTCTTGTTTGTAATGTCCCAAATCTTGTTACTATTTTCTTCTTGTTTGTAACGCCCCAAAAAAATTGCAATTCCAATTTTCATGTTCATGTGATGGTCTCCGAAGTAATGTTCCAATTTTGTTCTTGTGCCGAGTTGGACTTGATTGTTGTGATATTTGAGAATTATCTCTGTTCTTTGTGCCAGAGGCTGATACATGTTCTTCGACAGGCAAGGGCAATATTTTCTTTTCCTGTGGCTACAACGGCAAAAACCGACGGATATTATTAAAATAATCAAAACGGTGTATTTAATCAACAATCAAACTAAGTGAGTGGTAAAAACAATTACATCAGAAATGAGGATATAATCTTGAAACACATCTAAGCAGAGGGTAAATAATCAATTCCCCAAATTGGAACCAAAATTGGGGGCGTTAGAGAAGTATGGGATTCCTATGCAGTTAGTAATAGTTTTGAGTACTATGCTGCATATTTGCTTGGTTACCGCTATAAAGTAGTGCTGAACAATTTTCATAGCATAAGGGCATGTACAATGCAAAGTGCTTATGCACAGGTGCTTAAAGAGAGAGTGCATTGCCACATCATTGAGCACTTGTATAAAAACTATCCCTTCCAATGCAAGTAAATCCATACAGGTAGTTAAATGGTACAACTACCTCCTTAGCACTGATACAAGCATATGAGATTTTCAATGCAAAGCCTTTAGTTTTTTCCTTTTGGACTATGAAAAAAAAACAAAGTGAGCTTGAGCTGAGTAGTAAGCTACCTCATCTAGTGGGCTGCTACTCATCCATAGTGCTGCTACTCATGCTCATCCACTCGTTCTTTGTAGCCCCCTCTCTCTCTCTGTGTCTGATATGCTCTTTTACTTCAGCCACACAAACGTTATCCTCACACACAACCAAACTCTCTCTCACACACACTCTGCAGCCCCCTCTCTTGTTGTCTGAGCACTTGACGGAGGGCGAAGAAGCTCTCCACATGTAGCGGGAGCCATGATGATGATGGCCGGTGATTTCTTTGGTCCCTACAGCAGCTCCCTTCTCGACAGTGGTTCCGGCGGCTGGTGGAGGAGGAGGCCAACAGTAGAGAATCTTGCTTTCTTAACTTTTAACTGTGTTGTGACATTTGTTCCTACTAGAACATCAACTTGATAATTCAGGCGTGGAGACTAGTTTAACACACTGATATCATTGTTTGATCCTCACCCGTGCATGCATATCTATTCTATGACTTTTTCTCCCCAGGTCGCTTTCACTCCTTCTGCATGTAGGTGGCTGTGACTTTTTCTCCCCAGGTCGCTTTCAGTCCTGCATATAGGTGGCTTTCAGTCCTTCTCTCTCTCCATGCAACCAGTGATTCCAAGCATCGGCCAAGCATCTGTTGGAAAAAAAGTTAGTTATCTGCGGTAAGCATCGACCACGCATCGAAGCAAAAAGAAGCAGCGCTTCCTCCCTGGAAGCGCCGAAATCACGTCGGCTAGAAAAAAATGGTTTTCCCCCTAAGCACCTCCATTGTACATGCCCTAACCATAGCATCTCAAGAAAATCGACGCCTAAAATAATGAAAATCAAATCGAACTCCATATTTATGGGCACCCGAGTAGTAATCGAGCCTTTCTTTCTCGAACAAAGATTTAATGAGCATATAGGCACACCCCTTGCTTGCACATTTCCAAAAAAAAACTTTGTCAAAAAACTTTCAAAATGAGTATGAAATAACAATAGACACCCCAAATGCCAACTATTTTATTAAGCCTATACCCAATCAGCACCACAAATTAAACTATTTGGGCTCAAAAGTAGGAAGGCCTACATGAATCTAATCAGAATCAAAACACTAGAAAGATTAATGATTTTTTTTGAAATAATATTATTTTAAAAGAAATTTACAAAAATAAATAGTAAAAACATACAAAACTAGGCTACTGTCGTCATTTGAAATGGCGAAATTGTCCTGTCGCCATTCCAAAGGGCGGTAGTAGCATAGAACAGTGCAGAGATGTCTCTATCGTCAGTTGAAATGGTGATTGTACCCTATCGCCACTCCAATTGGTGATAGGACCCTATCGTCGTTTCAACTTACAACAGGGATCCCCTGGTTAAAATTTTTTAATATTAAAATTTAGGACAATCGTCATTTCAAATGGCGACAGGGATCCCATAAGTCCCTAATTTTTTTTAATATTAAAATTTAGGAAAACCGCCATTTCAAATGGCGACAAGGATCCCTAAATTTTTTAATATTAAAATTTAGGAAAATCGACATTTCAAATGGCGACAGGGATCCTATGAGTCCTGTCACCATTCCAAATGGTGGCACAATCTACCCTATAAAAGACACCAAAATTCTAGCATAACTAGCGAAACTAGCGAAGCGCTACGCGTTCGGTCGTCCACCTTTCAGGTAATTTTTTTAACTGAATGGATTACATAGTTTTAGATGTACGGTTACGTAGTGTAGTATGTTGTACATAATCCTTTTCAGTTGGTAGTTTAGTTCTAGATATGAGGTTAATCGTGGAAATCTTGTTTACAGTGCAGTGCGTCAAATATGTCAGACACCACCAATTTCAAAATTTACTATAGTCAAGGGACTATTCTTGAGGGTCCCAAGGGGATTGATTTGCATTATTTTCAATCGACGACCGTGACCCTAACAAGACCAGAGCAGTGAACATAGGGCGCTGTGATGCGGTAGTTGTTCGACACATTCGATTTGGATCATGCAGTGTATGATCTGAGATTGAGTTGCCTTGCCAACCAACACCACAAGGCACATATTGGAAGTTATTGCAGCTCAAGGGAACAAGGTCATGGTCACGTAGGGCGAGGGAGGAACGGTGGGATTTGGTCCTTCTGGCCCAGGCATATGCCAAGACCACTCCTGCATCGGCGACTGAACAAGAAGGGGGTGGAGATACCGAAGAAGAAGTCGGGGACTCCAGCCACAACGCGGCACACATAATGGCCGAAGGTCCAGGAGTTGCCGATGTTGTCACTGAAGACCTTGTGGAAGGAGCTCCTTCAGTCAGGCAAGCTATTGGGCATGCTAACGAGGGTGAGGAACTGGAAGCCCTAATTCAAAGGATGGATCTCGAAGACCAGGACTACATGGCATTGCCAGAAGATGAATGATCCGATGATGAGGATGCTGTGGAACAATAGGCGGTTCCATCAGAGTGGAACACATACCGGTTCGACAACCACGTCATTAACGAAGGCTCCCGTGTGCCGTGGGAGTACAACCAGAGCGAGGTCGGGCAAGGAGCTATGTACAAATGCAAGGAGGCCGTGCAGGAGGCGGTCAAATTCTAGGCCTTGTCGGTGCAGCGTATATTCACAATCGTCAAGTCTAATCCAAGATGCTACGATGTGAAGTGCGACATAGAGGGATGCCCTTGGCGAGTGCATGCATTTCAGTCTAAGTGGGACACCTACTAGAAATGCTCTATAGTGATCCCTCACACATGTGCCATCAATGAGCTGGTGCAGTCCAACAAGAACTTATCATCGGGATTCATCGCGAACATCATGTATGGTGAGATCATGGATAATCTAGATTTTGAGCCATGTCGAACCCGAGAGCGAAGCATCCCAGATTCTCTGTATTTCATATACTAGTCCAGGAACAGATAGTGTACACATTCAATCAAAGTGGATAGCATAACCATAAAACATTATTCATAGATAATAATTAAAGTCTGTTACAAAAGGGGCATAAAGTCAATAAGCAAAATACAGCAGAAGCAAAAGCAGTAAGATAAACCATACGATTCGCCATAGGCAATCGTCTAGAGGGCGTGGCCTAGTCATCCAAGTTCTCATTCTCCTCATAGTACTCTTCTCCTAATCAACAATTTATTCAGCAAGGTGAGTACAAATGAATATACTCCGCAAGTTACACCCAATTAACAGGATTATAATGTATGCAAGGATTCAACAAAGGGAGGCTTATAGGGCTCAATTTGCATAAAGCGACATTCTTCATTTAAATATTCATACTAAGTTCTAAAGCAGTTTTACTCTATAACTAAAATTCATTTTCTAAATCTCAAGTTTTATAGTCAGATAACATTCATCAACAAGTGGTGAAGGATACCCTCCTATCACAAGGCTACCTGTCTAAATTTCTCAATTGAACAAACTAACCAACAACAGTTGACAAAGTCTTTTAAAATCAAAACAAAAATCTAACTTAGAGTGGCTTTGCTAGTATGTCCATGACCGTGGACATGGCTATTCGAATAGTTTTACACTCTGCAGAGGTTGTACAACTTTACTCATATGACATGACTTCTCTAGTTTGTTGGGCATCCGTCGATACCACCGTCCACTACCTTAGGTAAGCAGTCTAAAGAACATGTCAAGAACTCCTCTCTTCCCCTGCCTCATGTCATCCCCCTTGGGGTGACTCACCCCGCCGCCTAGTGCCCCCCCTCACCGCACCCCGCCCGGCCGCCGCTGCCATCGGCGACCTACTCCGGCGGCAGCGGCCCTCCTCCCCCTCTCTCTTCCCCTCCTTTCTCCTCTCCCCTCCTCCTTTCTCCTCCCCTGCTGGCAGGTTTTTCTCCGTCGAGAGGTGCTAGCTGGGCCCGTGGTGTCCTCGTCGGATCCGCTCCTACTGCCGGATCAGTCTCCCTTGATCCATCTGCGTCTGGCGGCACCATCATGGATCCGCGCCTCTCTGGTGCTTCGGCGTTGTGGTGGCCGACGACGCATCGTCGACGCCTGCATCGGCGCTCTTTTGGTCGGATCTGCGCTCTGGCGGCGTCCGGCCACTGGCCTCTCCTTCGGGTGGCGGTTGCCGTCTTTGCGCGGCGTTAGTGGTGGTTGTGGCCGGTTCGGCGAGGACGAGCTGGGGGAGGCTACTCTTCGAGGCCATGTGCGGCCTCCCGTGCCTCCTCCATCGGCTCAGCCCCCCTTCGCCGTCAAGCTCCTCCCCTTCTTTAGGCTAATCTTTTCTCCAGATCTGGCCTATGGGGAGCTCGGCGGAGGGGGCGTCCATTGTCGGCGGTGAGAACGAGCTCGAGGAGGCTGCTCTTCAAGGCCATGTGCGGCCTCCCGTGCCTCCTCCATCGGCTCAGCGCCCCTTCGCCGTCAAGCTCCTCCCCTTCTTTAGGATGGTCTTTTCTCCAGATCTGGCCTGTGGGGAGCTCGGCGGTGGGGGCGTCCGTTGTCGGTGGCGAGGACGAGCTCGGGGAGGCTGCTCTTCGAGGCCATGTGCAGCCTCCCATGCCTCCTCCACCGGCTCAGTGCCCCTTCACCGTCAAGCTCCTCCCCTTCTTTAGGTTGATCTTTTCTCCAGATCTAGCCCGTGGGGAGCATGGCGGCGGGGGCGTCCGTTGTCGACGGTGAGGACGAGCTTAGGGAGGCTGCTCTTTGAGGCCATGTGTGGCCTCCCATGCCTCCTCCACCAGTTCAGCGCCCCTTCACCGTCAAGCTCCTCCCCTTCTTTAGGCTGGTCTTTTCTCCAGAGCTAGCCCGTGGGGAGCTCAGCGGCGGGGGCGTCCGTTGTCGACGGCGAGGACGTGCTTGGGGAGGCTACTCTTCGAGGCCATGTGCGGCCTTCGCCTAACCTTCGCTATGGAGCCCTCCCCCTTTTGGCTGGTCTCCTGATTCAGCCCGTGGGGAGCTTGACAGTGGGGGTGGCGCTTGGTCAGCCTGTGGTGTGAGCTGAGGCAGTAGTAGCGACGGGGGTGTGCAGCACCCATGCGCTTGGTGGCAGCAGCTTGGTGACCAGTGTGGTGTAGGAGGCAGTCTCGTACGGTGGTGGTGCCGCAGCGCGGAGGTAGCTGTGGTGGTGGCCCTATGTTCATGTGTTGTGGTGAAGTCGAGTCTGCTGGCTTAAAAGCGACGAGCTTATAACGATAACACTCTGCACCTTTCAGACATACGCAGAGGTGGTGCTCGTGGAGGTCGTGGTTGGTTGGATGTGGGAGCCTTGGGCAAAAGCCTTGCTCGGTTTTACCGGTGGTCTTGGAACGCCGACTTTGTGGGCGCTGCGTTTCTCCTGGAGGCGTCATCATGGTGCTTCTCACATTTTCCTTCAGGTGAAAACCTAGTTCTGGTGTTCCGGACAGGCGACGACAGTGTCTATGATGTCATGTCCTCCTTAGAAGCGTCACCTAGGAGGTCCTTCCCCACGTTTGGGTGGCCGCCGGCATCTTTTTGTCGGTGATGTCGACCGTTGAGGCTGAGGGCCGCCATGGGGAGTCGGAGCTACTTGGTCGCTGTTGCGATGTGCTTGGCAACGATGACTTGTGACGGGCCTCGATAGTTGCAGGTCGTTGGTGTGTGGTGGTGAGCCGCCTAAGGCAGTTGTCCTGGTTCCTTTGTGTGGTTTTTCGCCGGTTTTCCTCCAATTAACCGTGCAGTTGTAAGGTTTTAGGGCCCGGTTTCCCTCATAAACTGGGTCAACTCTCTTCTCTTAATATATTGGGCCCAGGAATCTTCCTTCCAGCCCGTCGAAAAAAAAAGCCTTTACAATGTGCCATCCCACCGTAGTCCCACCTCGCTAAGGTTTCGCCCCCTTTGGATAGAAACCCGCCGGGTTCAGGCCCCGTCTTGCGCCAGGTGGGAATACATAAAAGTAGGTCATAAAGACAAACACGCAATTGGATGGCACGACCATAATGAAATGTTACAAATTAGTTAGCCAGGTCCTACCCATTCAGAACATCTGGTAGTACGATAGGGCTTAGCAAAATACGCTCGAAGACCGGTCCTTAATTGACTTGGGCGACTTTCCACAAAACCCATGGGCCTCAATCATAGAAATGACTCGATCCCGTACATCAACGTACACCACCCAAACATCCATTTCACCCAAGTCCAAACCAATTTTTTTTGTATAATAAGTCAAATTATTTGATAAATTTCTATGGTATAGACATACCATAGTATCCTTTTAAATCATAGTTGAACTTTTGGTTAAATTCCCCAAATTAAATATTTTTGAGCTAAGATTTGACTAAGCATAGAGTTTTGCAACATATTCTAATTCATACTAATGTACCAACTAGCCTTTACTGGGTGGTTAAATCAATATTCAAGTTTTTATGTACAAAGGAATTAGGAATAACTATAAAGTTAAAACAGGGATTTAAATACGCATGCAGTAATAGCTTAAAACAGAATTTAATCATTTGAAATACTAGGATCCAATATGATCAAAGATGTAACTTGCATTGCTCAAATGCTTGAGGATCTACTTCTTCGAAATATTCGGGTTCCCCGAAGTCGTCGAAATCTACACGTGAAGACGAAGCAAATTCAAATGAACTCCAAATTAAATAATTTTAGTGTAGATAGCTAGACCTTGAATTTAGATGAATTTAGAAATTTGAATCGCTCGAATCGGAGTTCAAATGGAGGACAACAGACTCTCAGAAGTTTGAAAATACATGAAATGATGAAAAAGGGGTTTTCATAATTTTTAGATTTATTTTCTAAAAGAAAAAGGGCTGAGCCACTAACAGGTGGGCCCTGCGACCATGGACTGGGTCCACAGTCACACGAAGTCCACGGTGGACCCGGCTCGTGGCATAGGGCCGTGCCACGCGTGCCTGGCCACGTGGGCAGCGATGCAAGCGGAGGCAGTGATGTGGCGCTGAGGTGGCGAGGAGATGGCAGCAAGGTGGCGGCCATGTCGGCGCGGGGACGCTAGCGGCTCGGGCGCGCAGGCTCGCTGGCGCTACGCGCCACGGTAAGCCTCGGCGAGGGCACCGAGAGGGATAGGGAGGCGAGGGGATTCCAGGGCGCACTGCTTTGGCGGCGATGCACAAGGGGGTGGCCGGCGGCAAGCGGAGGAAGCAGCGTCGAGGATAGGGCTGTGGCGGCGCTAGGGCTCTCGTGGCTCTTGGGGGGAATGGGTGTGAGCATGGGGTAGAGCTCAACCGTGCAAAGCCGTCGGTGGGGATGAAGGCGGCAGAGGACCTTCCATGGCAGCGCAATCATTGGCGGCGAGAGCTTCGGCCGAAGCTCTTGGAGCTCGCGATTCCGACGAATGAGGGCGAGAAAGAGGTAGTGGGTTGGGAGAAAAGGAAGAGGAGATCAAGGGTGTCCGATGCTTGCCTTTATAGGCGCCGAGGAGGAGGACAGAGGAGGCTCGACGACATGGGCGCTCAATTGAAGCTCTGGCGCAGGGCATGGCGCGGGACGCTCGGCAGTGACGGGGGTAGGTGAGGCGGAGAAAATAGGGGGAGCAGAGGCGACGGGAATCCCAGCATGCAATGCGCGACGACGTGGGCAGCGGGGATGAGCGAAGGCGTGGGACAGAGGAGGCGAGTTGACGCACGTGCGACATGGGGCGGCAAAGGGAAGGAGATGACGAGGAGGACGACGCCGATAGGTGCGGCCTGCCTGTTGGTGAGACGTGGAGAGGAAGGTTTGGTGGAGCAGGCTAGCATGCGAGTGGGCCGGGGAGCTGGGTCGAAGGTGCTGGAAGGAAACGGGCCGAGCGAAAATCGGCCCGAAATAAAAAAAGAGGAATTTAAATAGATTTTTGATTTAAGAAATACAAGAAATTGAAAAGGCTTTTTAGAAAATAGAAAATTAAGTCCAAAAATTTCAAGAAAAATACACATAAATTCCTTGAGTTATTTGGAACTTAATAAAATTATTTACAACTTAACTTTGGCTGCTAATTTTGCAAACAATTTTTTTTTCTTTTGGGCAAAAAGGAAAACCCTTTTCAAAATCCAAAAAATTCAAGAAAATGCATAAAATATTCCTTTTGACTTTAAATCCAAATAGAACTTGAATAAACCAAATTTTGAATTAATTAAAGTTTGATTAATTCGTATTAAATTGTTTTTATTTCTTAAAATTTCAAGTTCAAGCTTTAACAATCCAATAAACCAAATGGCTAATTTTAAATTGAAAATTTTCAAAAAGCCTCGAAAATTAGGATGTTACAAACCTACCCCCCTTAAGGGAATCTCGACCCCGAGATTCAGACTTGGTCAGCAAAAAGGTGGGGATAATCTGCTTTCAGATCTTCTTCTCACTCCCAAATGGCTTCTTCTTCTGAGTGATTACTCCAATGGACTTTGTGTGAACGGATGATCTTGCTTCTGGTAACGCGCTCCGCGACATCAAGTATCTTGATCGGCTGCTCCACATAGGTGAGATCCTCTTGAAGATCGATGCTCTCTAGAGGTGTTTGCTCTGTTGGAACTGAAAGATACTACTTCAGTTGCGACACGTGGAAGACGGTATGAACTGTGAATAAAGATGTCAGCAGCTCTAATTGATAGGCAACTCCGCCTCTTCTTCTCAAAATCTTGTATGGTCCAACAAATCTTGGTGCGAGCTTTCCTTTGGTCTGAAATCTTCTTACTCCTCTGAGTGGAGTTACTCTGAGATAGACAAAATCTTCTATCTCAAAGGACAATTCTCTACGACGATTGTCAGCATAACTCTTCTGTCAGGATTGAGCCATTCTCAATCGTTCTCTTATCGTTCTTACTTTACTTTCAGCATTCTTAATCAATTCAGGTCCAAAGAACTGATGTTCTTCGACTTGATCCCAAAGGAGAGGGGTTCTACACTGTCTGCCGTACAATGCTTTAAATGGAGATATTTGTAGGCTGGCTTGATAGCTGTTGTTGTACGAGAATTCTGCATAAGGAAGATTCTGATCCAATCTCTTTCCATAGTCTATAGCACAGGCTCGAAGCATGTCTTCCAAAATCTAATTTACTCATTGTGTCTGTCGATCTGTTTGGGGATGATATGCCGTACTAAAGTTGAGTCTTGTCCCCAATTCTTCATGCAAGCTCTTCCAAAATCTAGATATGAACTGTGATCCTCTGTCAGACACTATCCTTTTGGGTACTCTGTGTAAACAAACGATCCTGGCCATACACAACTCTGTCAATTTACTACTTTGATAAGTGGTCTTGACGGGAATGAAGTGTGCCACTCTAGTCAAATGGTTGATCACAACCCAGATGGAATCATATCCCGATTGGGTCCTAGGCAATCCGGTGATAAAGTCCATACCGATTTATTCCCACTTCCACTCGGAAATTGGTAAAGGCTGTAACAATCCAGCGGGTCTTTGGTGTTCTGTTTTGACTCTTTGGCATACATCACAGCGTGCAACAAATTCAGCAATCTCTCGTTTCATACTGACCCACCAATACTTTTCTTTCAGATCCTGGTACATCTTGGTACTTCCTGGATGAATGGAGTAAGGTGATTCATGGGCTTCCTTCAGAATCAAATTGCTTTATTTCTTGGTGATCAGGTACACAGATGTTGTTGCTGAACCAAACTATACCTTGCTTGTCCTCAGAAAATCCTAGAGCTTTACATGTTCTTCTTGATTTCTTTGATGTCTTCATCTTCTTTCTGATTTTCTCTGATTTGACTCTGAACAGTTGGTTGAACTTCTAAAGTGTTTACACAACTATGTTTAACAATATCTAAGTTCAGATGTCTCAATTGTTCATACAATCATGGCTGACTCTCCTGAACCAACATAGTGTTGCAATACCCTTTTCGACTTAGGGCATCTGCCACTACATTTGCTTTGCCTGGATGGTAATGGATTCCAATGTCATAATCCTTTATTAGTTCTAACCATCTTCTTTACTTGAGATTTAGTTCTGACTGACCTCTCTGATTATTTCAATAAGGAGGAGTTGATGCAAACCTGGAGTGCAAAGCTATATGGTTACATCATGATTATCCATTTCACTGGACATCCAACCTGTGAGCAACTTATCTGGGCCATAGATATTGATGTGCTGAAGGGAAAGTTGGCCAATGACAGGTACGACGTATCATGAATGACACGGACGAAGTAGAACCCGGGCATCGTACGAAGAAGTGCTCCATTTGCAGGAAGTTTGGGAACAACTTCAAGAAATGCCCTACAAGAAATCCAGAGGATGAAGGAGACATCGGTAGTCCGAACGGCGCCACGAGGATCTCATTCGATCGCCCTACTCGAGACAGTCGACAGGGAAAGAGTTGAGAACACGGCCACGGAAATGGTTCGTCTTTTGAAATATGTGGTGCTCAATGCTTTGTAATATCATTTTGATTCGTCGAAAAGCTAGGTGATGACATTGTGTTGAATGTTTTGTGATATCAGTATGATTTGTTGACAAAATATGTGAAGATGTTGCACTGAATGTTTTGTAATATCATTGTGATTTATCAACAAAAAATATGATGACGTTGTGCTGAATGTTTTGTAATATCATTGTGATTTATCCACAAAATATGTGGTCGAAAATATACAGTAAAAAAACAGGTAGATATCCCCGTCGCTAGTTGAAATGTGTTGGTGATATGCCCTAGAGGCAATTATAGAGATGATTGTATCACGTCTATGTTTATGAGTTATTCAATAAATGTTATTATGTTCCTTGAATGTATCATCAGTTATAAAGATTAACAAGTATGCGACTTGTTTGTGAAGCTCTTTAATTTATATGATGTCATTCTAAATATATCCCTGGTCGGATGTCACTAGCCGGAACACTAGTGACTTATCGACCAGTACATGTATTAATTGATGACCATGTTTCACCGGTCATGGATATAAGGATATCAAATCAATAATATGAACACATGTTGGAGAACATGGTGTTGGATTGACCCACCTTGAGACACTATTAAGATTGTTATGATTTTATGTGTCATCAGTAGGTCTCAAGCAATGATGATGTATAATCCTTAGACCTGAGATCAACATGGTTTCCTACATGTGTAATAGCATACTTAGGGGTTGCCAAACGCTACTCCGTAACTAGGTAGTTATAAATGTAGCTTTCGGGTATACTATGAAACATGCGGAGGGATGTGATTGGTCGGATATGGGATTTGCCCCTCCTGTCATAACAGTATAGATGTCTCTAGGCCCCTCGATGGGGTCGAATAAAGAAAGTGCATGGCCATACCACTAGTGGTCGAAGATTTGACCACATGAAGTTATCCGTCAGTTGATCGAGAAAGTATTGAGCAGTCTATGGATGACATAATATCTCACCTAGAGTTCAACCATATATCGTGTGGTAAAGGGAGATTGTACAAGCAGGTCGTTCAGTTCGATCAGATACGAACAAATCGTATAGAGATACGAGCTAGTCGTAGGCTGGTCGAACATGATCACTAAGTGGTCAAAACCTAGTCGTAAGGAGTTACGAACTGATCGAGACTAAATATGAACTGGTCGTATATAGATACGAGCTAGTCTTAAGTGATAAGAACCTAGTCGTAGATCATATTGCATTAATGTTCGTCCGATATAATTTATGTGCATTCGGGAATCGTTATGTTCTGCTAGGAACCGCTAACGACTCGTGGTCGGAAAAGATTTCTGAGTTACAACCGATTACGCATGAACCTACAGAGTCACACACTTAACGGGTTGGAACAAACGTATTCAGATAGGATCCGTCATGGGTTCTATATAAAGAGGTGCATGAGTCTATTGGGATGTATGTGACAGAACGTGAGTTGCTCCACCGAAACCCTAGTCACCATCTTCTCGAAGATCCTTCCCGTGTGACTTGGTGCTAGCACACCGGCGTACAGTGTTCCTTCCCGGACGTGTGAATACCGTAGAGGCGCTACTACAGTTGCTCTTGCGCTTAAGGACGATCTACGACTTCACAAGGAATGCGATTGGTTGCTGGAGTGGACGATCGACTACAGTGAAGGATCGACTACGACCACTTCATTGACGTGCTCTACGTTGTATCAGGCTGCTCCAACTATTCTTCCGCTACACTGCGCGTCTAGTGGTAACGATCTATGGTTTTTTGCTTGTATAGCTTCCTGGTTTACGTGGAAATTTTTTTTAATTGCCAGCCAGTGTAGCCTACCTGTATCCCTTCAAAATGACGACAAGTCCTATCGCCAGTTGGAGTGGCGAGATGGGCTTGTTGCTATTTCAACTGACGATATAAACCTCTCTAGAGTTTTTGGCCTAAATGACACTATTTGGACCGGCATTAGCAAAAACGGCGCTCTCACCGTCGTAATTGCAAAAATGGTGCCCTCCACCGTTCCTGGGTGGCACGGATGACTCCTGTACTGCCACGTCACCCTTGTCCGCTCCACCCTAGGACGGATTCCCCTCATCCGCACCGCCATGGGACGGACAAGTCTCTCGTGTTACCACGTGTCCTTATCTGCGCCACCCTAGGACGGACAAGTCTCCCGTGTTGTGACGTGTTCTTGTCCGCACCACCCTAGGATGGACAAGTCTCATCCGTCCCACCATGGAGGGGGCAAGCCCGCACAGCTAGCCCCTCCACGGTGGGACGGACGAGGGAAATCCGTCCTAGGGTGGTGCAGACAAGGACACGTGGCAGCATGAGAGGCTTGTCCGTCCCCATGGCAGTGCGGACGAGGGAAACTCGTCCTAGGGTGGAGCGGACAAGGGTGACGTGACAGCACGGGAGGCTTGTCCATCCCATGGCGGTGCGGACGAGGAGAATCCGTTCTAGGGTGGAGCAGACAAGGGTGACGTGGCAGTACAGGAGTCATTCGTGCCACCCAGGAACGGTGGAGGGCACCATTTTTGCAATTACGACGGTGAGAGCGCCATTTTTGCTAATGCCGGTCCAAATAGTGTCATTTAGGCCAAAACCTCTACGTCGTCATTCTCTAGACTACTGTCACCATTTGGAAATTTTTTTTGTTTCGACTATTTATTTTTGTAATTTTTTTAAAAAACAATATTATTTCAAAAAAAACAAAAGATTAACTACTACAATGTGAAACTTGCCTGTGGGCTTGACCAGCCCGAGCCCATCCAAACAAACATACCTCCCCCAAGTCGATGTGGTAGTTCTTGCGGTCTTTAACCAAGCTGTGGCTTATAAAATGCACCCCGCCGCCTTTCCCTCCCAGCCTTCCCCTGCCCCACGGCAGCGAGCGGCCAGAAACAGAGCACCCCGTTAAGAGCCCCCCTCCCCTGCATTGCCCTAGGAAGTTGCTAGCTAAGCTATTCTTGCAGAACCTGCACCGATGGCCCGGCCGAGCCTCCTCCTCCCCTTCCTCCTCGCCGCCGCGGCGGTGCTCTCGTCGCCGCTTGGTGGCGCGCTCGCCAAGACGGCCAAGAAGAGCGACGACGTCGTCAACGGGGCCCTCCTCACCACCAAGATCAACGCCAAGCGCACGCTGATCGTCAGCCCGAACGACGAGTTTAAGACTGTGCAGTCCGCCATCGACGCCGTGCCCGCTGGGAACGCCGAGTGGGTCATCGTCCACCTCCGCTCCGGCGTATATAGGTATGCATGTGCCGATGTGCGTTTGTGGTTAATGCACGTAGCGCCCATGTTTTCTTGGCTCTGGATGGGTTGTAAACGCGTTTGCGTGCGCGCAGGGAGAAAGTTGTGATCCCGGAGACCAAGCCGTTCATCTTCGTGAGGGGCAACGGCAAGGGCCGGACCTCCATCTCCCACGAGTCCGCCTCCGCCCACAACGCCGAGTCCGCCGCGTTCACCGTGCACGCGGACAACGTCATCGTCTTCGGCATCAGCTTCAGGGTCCGTTCCTCCTTTCTCTCTTCCTTTTTTTTTATAAACTGGGATGGATCGCCGGCCTGCGACCATTTTTTATCTGAATCTTGATTGATTTTGACACGATCCATGCGTCAATTGTACAATTACAGAACA
The DNA here is from genome assembly GCA_036346405.1 of Phyllostachys edulis. Classification (NCBI taxonomy): domain Eukaryota; kingdom Viridiplantae; phylum Streptophyta; class Magnoliopsida; order Poales; family Poaceae; genus Phyllostachys; species Phyllostachys edulis. Next base: position 56,644,850 of record CM070549.1, on the reverse strand, counting down.
GCGCGCGCGCGGGGCTGCCCAACAACCCGGAGATCCGCACGGTGGCGGCCATGGTCGGCGGCGACAAGGTAGCCTTCTACCACTGCGCGTTCTACAGCCCCCACCACACTCTCTTCGACCACGCCGGCCGCCACTACTACGAGAGCTGCTACATCCAGGGCAACATCGACTTCATCTTCGGCGGCGGCCAGTCCATGTTCCAGGCAAGCACCGCACTCTGCCACACGCGTGCATACGCGATACTACATGTACACATTTCTACGGTACACGTGAACGTAACGTACGTTGTCGTGCGTCGCGGATGCGTTTAACCGTGCAGTGCCCGGAGATCTTCGTGAAGCCTGACCGGCGGACGGCGATCCTGGGGTCCATCACAGCGCAGAACCGAAAGGAGGAGGACAGCGGCGGCTTCGTGTTCCTCAAGGGCAAGGTGTACGGCGTCGGGGAGGTGTACCTGGGCCGCGTCAACGAGGCCTACTCGCGCGTCATCTTCGCCGATACCTACCTCTCCAAGACCATCAGCCCGGCCGGGTGGACCAGCTACGGCTACGAGGGCAGCACCGAGTAAGCGCAAAGAAAGCACGTGACCTCAGAAATTTGTCATCGTCTGGTGATGCTGTTGCGTGCGTGCGTGCAGCCATGTGATGCTCGGGGAGTTCAACTGCACCGGGCCGGGCGCCGACGCGTCGAAGCGCGCGCCGTGGACGCGGCAGTTCACCAAGGAGGAGGCGGCCAAGTTCCTCACCGTCGACTTCATCAACGGCAAGGAGTGGCTCCCGGCGTACTACTACTGATCGAACCGAAACAACATCCATGAATGTGCTTTGGGAACTTGCATGTTGCATCCCTGATGTGATCTAAATTCTGATCGGAGACTGAACGATCGAACTCAACTTGTGCATGTTGTTGCGTAGAAGTTAGATCTGAGACACCTTGTTCGTTGGATGATTATCCCGTGCACCATCACATTTAATGTATGTGTATCATAAGTTCATAACATCTGTAACAGCACAGTACTGTATCCCCCCCCCCGCCCCCAAGTGCTTCAATATTTTCAGAACAAATATCAACATATCATCAACTATATAGCTCTTCATCTGTCTATTTCGACAAAGTATATATAAGACACAAGTAATAACGTCCACGTTTAGTAATAACATTATATATACCGTTACTGAATACAACATAATTCATCTCAGCCATATTATTGTTCCGTTACAGCGCACTATTAGGCAAGCGGCGAGTATATAAGTATAATCGTGATATAGCAGACATTCTTGAAGTTTTATACCGTATCTATGTCAATCAAGCATGTGCATGGAAGTGGGGGTGCGTACACCCCCACTTCTCAAAGGCCACCGCCGACGGCTCTCAAAGGCCACCGCCGATGCCACCTCCACCACCAGAGCCACCCCCACCACCAATACCGCCACCAGCGCCTCCACCATAGCCACCACCTGCACCACCACCATAGCCGCCGCCAGCTCCTCCACCGTAGCCGCCGCCGGTACCACCTCCAGCACCTGCGCCTCCACCATAGCCACCACCAGCTCCTCCTCCGTAGCCCCCACCAGCTCCCGCTCCCCCACCGGCACCACCACCAAGCCCACCTCCTGCACCACCGCCAAGACCTCCGCCTCCACCGGCACCACCACCAAGACCTCCACCTCCACCCACACCACCTCCTGCACCACCACCAAGCCCTCCGCCTCCACCGGCACCACCACCAAGACCTCCACCTCCACCGGCACCACCTCCTGCACCACCACCAAGCCCTCCACCTTCACCTGCACCACCACCAAGACCTCCACCTCCACCGGCTCCACCACCTAGCCCACCTCCTGCTCCACCACCAAGCCCTCCGCCTCTGCCGGCACCACCGCCGAGACCACCACCTCCGCCAGCACCACCACCAAGTCCACCTCCAGCACCACCACCTAGGCCACCGCCGCCGCCTGCACCACCACCGTATCCACCTCCAGCACCACCGCCGGCACCACCACCTAGGCCGCCGCCGCCACCTGCACCACCACCGTATCCACCTCCAGCACCACCGCCGGCACCACCACCTAGGCCGCCGCCGCCACCTGCACCACCACCGTATCCACCTCCAGCACCACCGCCGGCACCACCACCTAGGCCGCCGCCGCCGCCTGCACCACCACCGTATCCACCTCCAAGACCACCACCATGCCCAAGTCCCCCACCAAGCCCACTACCAGCACCACCTCCGTATCCTCCACCACCACCAAGCCCACCTCCACCGCCCAAGCCCTGCTTCTCCAAGAGCCGGGCCTCAGTGGCCACGGCAAGAACCACCGCCACGGCCAACCCCGCGAGCGCCAGGTTCCACTCACCCCTCGGCACCTTCCCCATGACACCCGACCTAGCTAGCAAAGCTCACCAAACTAACTAAAGTGAAGTAATAGTAGTAAAGCTGCTGCTTTGGAGCTGGAAGGAGAAGCCAACCTCGCTGCTGCTTATATAGTGGAGCAGAGTGGAGCCTAGTTAATGCAGGTAGTTGCGCGCGCGCCTCACTGTGACGGCGTGTACTTTGCTTTCAGGCCAGCCAGGTGGTAAGGAGGAGGGCAGAGGCGGGAGCGGGACCACACCGCTGTGGGTGGCCGCTGAAGTCTCGCCAGCCGATTTGACCGGTGGGACAGTGCGGCACTGGCGCTCTAGATGGTGCGTGCCTGCACGTCGACGGATGGAGTGGAGCTTGGCCGATCGACCGATCGATCCACTGCTGCATTTATGTTCACGCGCTCGGGGGACGAGGGCGCAACTAACCTCGCACATGCCGCGGCGACTTGGGCCGGAGGGAGAGGACTGCCGACTGCATGCATGATCGGGCTACAGCATTCTAGCGAGGGACGGGTGCTGTTCCATCGGAAAAATATCGCCGATCCAAATCGAAGTGAGGAAGTTGAAGGATTGTACACTGTAGTTGTCATACGGCAAGTTACCGTTTCGAACGCGAGGGATCATCGATTTCACAACCCAGATCGAGTAAGATGTTACCTTTACTGCTAGCAATAGAATATAATTAAAATGACACGATACAGTTGAAACTTGAGATGTACCTGTGCGTTCCAGCATGGTCACAGCCTTGGTCGGGCACCCGGCGGTGCTCCTCTCCATCTCCAGATCCGCCTACACATTCATCTTCCTAATTCGATCTCCTTTGGGGCTGCCACGACGTCAACGCTCCACCATATCTGAAAGCACGTCACCATTGCCGCCTTCATCCGCTCTCATGCCAAAATTGGCCTACGCATCTGCATCATGTCATCACTATGTTGTCCTTCTCCTTAACTAGATCTGGTGCTGCTCTTCTCAACACTCGCCACCGTTGCTCTCTGTTCTTCACCATCACCAGTTGGCAACCTCAGGATGTGTAAAGGAGTGGCGAAGATGAATTTTGGACACTGTTGGCCCTCTAGCACACAAAAATTCCAAATCTAGCCCTTCTACCCTCGAAATTCCATTTCTGACCCCCTCCTCCCACCTGCTGCACCGTAGCACCCCGCCTCCTACGCCCCTGTACCGCAGCAGCAAGCTGTTGCGCCCCCACACAGTAGTAGGTCGGGTACTGTAGCAATTCCAGGTTTTCTCAAAAATCCATTTAAGTATTTTTTTTTGAGGAATTTCTAAATATAGCAAATGAGCTAAAAAAATTATGAAATTTTTGTGGAGCCTCCCGACACAGAGTACTTTCTTGTGTAATTTTGTCAAAATTTTATCCGTTTTTTTCTCGCAAATTCATTTAAATATATTGTTTGTAGGAATTTTCTAATAGAGAAAATGAGGTCCAATCATTATGAATTTTTTCAGGCTCCTTATATAGTGTACTTGATTGTATAACTTTTTCATAATTTTATATGCTCTAAAATTGTCTTGAGAAATTAAAGGTTCAGGTCTCGAAAATCAGGACGAAAGGTTTCGGAAATTAGGGTTTCATGATTTCACGTGACTTGGAATGTGAAAAGTCTAGTACCACCACTACTACAAAAAGGCAAATACTGAACGTCTCATCACAGACGGTTGACCAAAACCGTCTGTATTAAATACAATCACAGACGGTTTTGGTTTAACGGCCAAATGCGTATTAACTGGCATTGTGCTAAAACCGCTCGTGAAGAAGTAATATCACAGACGGTTCATATTGAAAACCATCTGTGAAGTATCACTGATACTTCATAAACGGTTTTTCAATATGAATCATCTGTGACTTCCCGTCCTCATCACAGACGGTTTGTATTAAAAACCATCTTTGATAAGTATCTCTTATTTTATGATGGCTTGGAATCAGGAGTCTGTGATAAGTATCTCCCGATTTTACCTGATTCTATGACTTGAAATGCCTAACTCTGTGATTTTACCATGGCTTGAAATCACAAACACTTTAATTTTACCATGGCTTGAAATCACTAACTCTATGTTTTTAATATGAACCGTCTGTGATACTAGCTCATCACAGACAGTTTTTGTTTGAAAACGTCTGTGATTCACGGAAATTTTTGAACGCTTGCGCGGGAGGCGAAATATTTTGGCGCTGTCCTTATATATTATACCCACCTCCGCCTTGTCTTCCATCAGTCTCTCCCTCTCCCCTCCCCACGCCGAGCTCCGGCGTCCGCCCTCGATTCCTTGGCGTGGTTCGGCGAGGAGACGCAGCCGATGACGAGGAGGAGGAGGGATGCGCAGGAGCTCCATGTCTACCACAGGAGGTAGACTGCCGGAAGGTACGTGTATATCCCCAAAATATACACAATTTGTTGGCTGTTTGATGGTTCTTATTTTATTTGTACCTAATGCCGGAGTGCCGCTAGATATTTTCGGTCGTCTCTCCTTTTCCTTGCCAACGAGCTTGAGTCAAATTCGGATGACAAACGAACAATTTGTGATATGCTGGTGAGGTACATAGAGGAGCTCACAAGACCAATCCAAGAAGTCGATGAGTTCTTCAGGAGCTTGGAGACACATATGGTTTCTAGCTAGTTTAATTTTGTAATTTTATTCTTTTTTCCCATTCGGAGGGAACATTGTGAAACCTTTTGGTTTTCCTTTTGCTAGATAGGTCTCTCCTACAATGCGTTTGCCATAAGAATTTTAATTGGATTTTAGCTGTCTTCGTAGAGATTGCATATGAAACTATTGTCCAGTAATTGATTGGTTTGACTCAAAATCTGATTTTTTTTTTGGCAATAGAAAAAACTATCACAAACGGTTCTTGTTCAGAACCGTATGTGAAAATAGACTATTAAAGACGGTTCTGAACAAGAACCATCTGTGATAAGTAATTATCATAGACGGTTCTTGTTCAGAACCGTCTGTGATAGCTTTTTTCACAAACGGTTCAAAAACCGCCTGTGATGATTTCATGTCATTACTGACCTATAAACTCAGACGGCTCACAAAACCATCTGTGATGATGTTTTTGAACCGTCTGTGAAGACCTTTTCTGTAGTAGTGCACATGACCACTCTAGGTAAGAGACACTACATCTTCCGCACATCTGTCGCCCTATCGCTGTTGTTCTTGTAACATGTCCTTCACCACATCGGAAGCAATTGTTTGATTGAGTAATAGGGCTGATGGTACCAGTAGGTGGTATGGGTGATTTCGTTGGTGTTTTCAATTCCACCATAGAAATAGATTTGTGCAGCATACTTGGTGATTCCTGAGCAGCTACGGCAAAGGGTGTAGGGTGAGCAAGTGCTAAGCGACTGTTGAGTACAATATTATCGTCAGCAATGTCAAACGACCATTCATCATCTTTAGGTTGATCAAGATTGATTGTTCCGTTTTCATTGTTCTCTCCCATGTTAACCAAATTGTGCTCATTAGCTTCCTTCTTGAATGCATTGTACTGTAAATGATCATGCTCCCTTGGATTGTTGTTTCTAGTTTGTAGTGGTTCTTCAGAAGCAGCCTTGACTAGCTAAAGTGGATGATATTCTTTAATACTGTATTGTACTACATACTAGATAAGCTTGTATATGAACCAGCAGAGGGAAATGCGTGGCATGCAGATCGTATAACAATATACCATAGCCTGCACATTGTTATATCATCTGCACGCCAAACATTTCCCTCAGTTGGTTCATGCACAAGCTTATCTAGTTTGTGGTACAATACAGTATTAAACAATACCATCCATAATAAACTGATAAATTAACAAAGAGTGTCCCGATTGCAACAAACTCGCGCGTGTATTATGTAATGCTTGTAACGATTCAAATGTCGTAAATGTTATGTATGAATATGTACACTGAAACTCCATTGGAAACCCTAATTTTTGAAACCCTAAATCTGTTACGAGTACTTTGTGCGGGAATTCATGAAACCCTAATTTTTGAAACCTAAAATCCAAAATTTTGAGACATAAATCCTTCATTTTGTAGACAATTTCAAAACACAGCCAAAAGGAGATCATCATATGCTTCCTAAAACCCTCTGCTGTCATGCAGCACAGGGCAATAAATATTTCAGTGTCCGACCTCACCGTAGTAGAATTTCCACAGTGGATTCTAAACTCACATATTAAGTAGTAATTCATATCAATCATGTAAAAAGAAAATATCTCTTCACAACTACTCTGTACAACTTAACAAATAGGGAAATTGGCTACAGGGCACTTGTGACGCCTCGAAGTTATTACCCCAAGGGTAATCACTCTTAGGCATCTGGATTACTATTCGTTTGCTCGAGAAAACTCGCTCCAACGAATAGTAAGCCTTTACCGAGTCACGCAGTGAGAACAATAAGATAGAAGCTGTACATTTTATTCGAAGAATCGCCACGCAGGCTAGGGTTCTTAATACAAATATTATCTGATTACCAAAAGGCTGCTCGCTTTTCTCGTCAACACCAAGTCCCGACCTTCTATTCGTCCCATGAGTCAAAAAGGCGTCCATCTCGCTTTGATCCTCATAGCGGTGCCTTCTCCTCCAATAGTCGCTTTCAAGACTCACATGTCCGTCATCCCACTCGGGAAAGTTCCCGTCTGGGCTAGGATCTACAAAGGAGAATACTAACAAGGTTGAGTACACGAATGTACTCAGCAAGCATTAATAGCAAAGAATGCCTTTGGATGACTATCTCTAGTTGTTATCACATTTTCTAAGTCATCTCAATTCTGAAAATAATTTAATAACATTTAGATGGCAAATTTTAATACTGAAAACACTACTTGTCACTCGGAGAGAAGAAAGACCTCCGGCGGTTCCCGTAGACTCCAATCCAGGAGACTGGCATGAATTCATGATTTTGCATAGCACTGCGCAGCTTTGTACCACTTTACCCATAGTCATTCTGAGCTCTAAATGAGCCGGATCCCCTGCATTTCCTTTGATGCGGGTTCGAGTTCAGAATACAGAACGTTTCCCATGCTACGTGATTAAGTTTCCACCCATTACTTTCCGTCGGTCTTTGATTTAATCCACGCCGACCTCGTCATACACCGAAGTTCAAAGAATGTTGGTTGAGGCGGCCATCGTCCGTGCTCAACACTCCACCTTGGGTCGGCTCTCTTCGTTCCTAATCACTCCAATGTGACCCATTGTGGAGATCATAATTACGTAACATGGTAGCATTTTACGCGCGCCTAAAGCGGGAAAATGGTTGGTACTAATTTTCTGACTTGCATCGAGCAAGAGTTTTGTTTGTCCTTATATTATAACCATATGTAAAAAGGACCCACCTCTTACCTCATCATCGTCGCGTTTTCGCCAGGCCCCTTTACCAACCATAATAATAATTCTCATTCTTTCTTTCTTTCTTATTCTCATTCCTTTCATCATCATCATCTTAATCATTTTCATCTCAATCATATTCATCTTAATCACATTCATCTTAGTCATATTCATCTTAATCATTTTTATCTTAATCATTTATTTAAGTTTTGAGAAAACAATTTTGATGCAATAAACATATAGTGCAATATACGGTTTACATTTAAATTAACTATGTTAATGGTCAAGAGGATAGCTTACTGCAGAGTTGTAGGAAAGATTGGCGTCGACGAATCTCTGCTTTCGATTTCTTACGCGTCTTTGGTTAGTCCTCTGAGCAAAGCGGTGGTACGAATAGTAATATAAATAAATACATAGTGGATTTTTGAGTGATATAATAAATATCTAAGTTAGTGACTCTAATTGTTAGCACAATTTTAGTTTAAATAAAACTCTTTCGAGATCTCCACTAAGTTAGTTCTTCCCAATTAGTCGTCCTATTCTCTATGCGCACTAAGGTAGAAGCCCGAGGTTCGCGCTTTAACGAACGAGAAAATAAAACACTACTCGCACCCACAACTAAAACATATAACCAATTTAATCGAACGGAAACGTCTAAATGATTTTAATTAAGCCCGCCTGTATTAATTATTTCTTTACACCGATTTGGGGTTACTTTAATTAATTTACATGATTAAGGCAGTTCAATTTGTTCGACTAATTGCCAGCGATGCAAAGCTTTGCTACGCAAGCAAAAAGACTTGCTATTAACAGAACTAACGGCAACACAAGCTATTTTAGAAATTACTCCACAGATTTATTTTAAGTTGGTTAATTCGGTAATATCCAAGTTAGGTTATTTAACCGCAAGAAATCCACAGTTAATAGTTAATTAGTTTACCAGAAGTTACTGAGTAAACGTATTACCGCAACAATTTACTAAGACCATACAATTTCTAATTTCTCCTTAATGAAGATTTTAATCTCTAAAACCCCCCCTAATCTCTCTCTCTCCCTCACTCGGCTGGACACAACACACACCCACAGCACACACACACCCAAGCACGCACGCACACACACACTCACCAGCACACACGCACAAACACAGCCACACACACACACTCACCCAACCCTGCTTATCTTCTTCCCCTAACACCTCCTTCTCTAATCCCTCAACTCTCTCCTCACACTTCTCCCTCAAAACTCTCTCTCCTTTCCTCTACTTTCTGTGGTTGCACTTGTTTGGTGAGGCTGATGGCATTGTTTGCCTTTGGTTAAAAGGAATGGGAGGGGGATGTATTGTTGTGCTTTGCTTTGGACTTGAGGCTTGCTGGCTGATGGATGGATGAAATGTGGCTTGTGAATGGTTCTCCTCATGGTGGCTTTGGTTATATACCCTCTTGCCCAAACACAAAGACTATTTTGCCCTTGCTCTTATGTTCATGGCAAGATTCGTTGGGGGCGTTTTGGTCTGTGGTTGGGAAATTACTATGCGCGTGATTTTCTGTGGTTGAGTTCTTTAATATATGTGGGTGTCGGATTAAGGTAACCGCCGGATGATGAGACCTACGAAAGCAAGGTGGTGCCGGTTAACTCTAGTTAGTCTAGGTACCTTGACAAACAAGGGGCTGGCTAACTTGAGTTGATCAGGGAGCCCTAGTGTGCTTCGGAGAAATTCTGACGGCCTCTTCTAATCTTCTACTTTCTATTTTCTATTATCCACATGGCTTCGACTTACTAACCGCTTTTTAATTTTCTAACGAGCGACGAGAACGGATTGAGAGATGGCGGTGCTCAAAGTGCAAGGTGGCAAGGATAAGCGATGCTAGAAGAATGCAAGAGGCGGATTTATGATTTAATTAATTGTTGTAATAAGTATTGCAAATGATTTGATAATTAATTTTGATGCAAGCAAATGGGTCGTAATATATTACTTACATTTGGTATTTGGATAGATGCAAAATGGTCTTTGATTGTATTGAGATGTGGAAATATTTACGAGTTTGTATGGATGATGTATTTATGCCTGCAATGGATTTATTGTTGTGATTGACTCTTGATTGATAAAGATGTTGGAGAAATTATTTTTATAACCCTCTTGTTGCCAGATGTAGCGATTTTGCGCTTGATATTAACTCTGAAATTAATATTTGTTCTGGATTAAAAGAATTTTAATTATCGCTAATTACTGACATTGTTAGTTAGTTTAGGTTAATTTTATGGTCCTCACATCCTACCCCCCTTGGAAAAATTTCGTCCTCGAAATTGAAATCTCTCCTGAGGGGTTTTCGGGTAGGCTTCTTGTAGCTCTTCGTCGTCTTCCCACGTGGCTTCACTGCTGGAACGAGTCCTCCCTTGTGCCCTTGTATGAGTGCGCAGTCTTGCTCCTTATCTTCGGGTCTTCTTGTCGGATTCGGATCCCACGGTAATGCAATCATATCTCCTCGAGTTTCTGTTGGACGCTTGATTGGCTTCGCAAGCGACTACTAGTTTCCTTGGTAGTCAATACATCTCGACCTAGAAATACTTCTAGTTCCCTCGCTTTTGCCACAACGAGGTTTTCTAGAAGCTTGATATTGCAAACTCTCTTGGACGCTCCAAGGGCTCAGAATTTCTATGGCTCTAGCAATGCTTCGAAAAGAATAATGCTCATGTAGATTGAAAGAATAGTGTACCCGTTGCTGCATCTTGTACTTCTTCAGTCTGCTTGACAGTCACGTGAGTCAGGCGTGCGGGCCCTCTTCCAGCTCCTTTCTTGACGGGTTGGTTGCCTCCGGTTGGCTTTATATGGGTGATCTGTGGTGGTGCTTGAGTAGGCGGTCTTGGCACCAGTGCTCGAGGTGGTGGGGTTCCAGATGCTCCCCGCGGGTGAGGACAATCAATCTTACGGTGACCCGGTTGTCCGCAATTGAAGCATGCATCTGTTCCTCTCAGGCAATCCTTCGTCAAATGGCTTCCTCTACACTTTCCACATCTAATTGCTAGGGGTACTGGTTGTAGCTGGGTTATGGGTATATGCAAGGGTGGGTTGAAGGGTTCTTTGTGGAGGTGGTCCATATACTTGTGGTATTCTTTGCGGCATATGTGGGACGAAGTCTATGAGCAGTGGGGATGATGGTGGTCGATTTTGGTTTTCTTCCTCCGCTCTTGGTGAGGTTGGAGTGTTCATTTTCGTAACTATGGCTCATTGACTGTGTCTTGGAATTCGGTGATTTTGTGGATGGATAGGAGCATTTTAAGGTAAGGGTGCATTCCATTCAAGAATTTCTCTATTTTCTTCTCCTCAGTGTCGACGTCGGCTGGAGCGTAGCGGGAAAGGTCATTGAATTGACTCAAGTAATCAACCATCTTGCTCCCTCCTTGGGTTAGAGCTCTAAATTCTCGCTTCTTTAATTCCATCCTTCCCGCAGGCACATGCGTTTCAGTGAAACGGATCTTGAATTCAGCCCAAGCGATGGGTTGCTCGCTGACACGATTACGGTTGTAGTTTAGCCACCACGTGGCTGCAGGTCCAGTTAACTGGTGTGAAGCGTACCGAACCTTTTCTTCATCGGAACATCCAACCGTGCCCAACTTCTTTTCCACTTCTTCTAACCAATCACTGGCGTCCAATGGATCAGCGGCCTTGGCAAAGGTGGGAGGGCGAGTCTGAAGAAAATCGCCCAGACTAACCCCGCGAGTTGGTTGTGAGGTAGTAGGGGCTACTCGAGTTAGGAGCGCTTCCATGAAGCGGTTACGCTTTCTGAGCTTCCTTCCCAGAGTTTTGACTTCCCTCCCGAGTTTTCGAGGAATCTGAAAACCTCAGCCATTATTCCTAACGGGTCTGTAGCGTTGGTGGACGGTTGTTGACTGGTTCCTGGTATGGTAGTAGCTTGGGGTTGAACAGGTGTTGACTCATTGAGGTTCGCTGCCGGATTCTCTGTTGGTTGACCTTGTGGCATGAGTTCGAGTGCCAATCCCAATTCACGTGCCTCACTTCCTTGACCTTCCATCCTGTAGGGTAGATGGCTTAGAGATGGTTGCATTAATTGTTGTAATTATAGTTTCTCATATTTTAGGTGATTCTTTTTTTTTTTTGGTTACATTAGTTATTAACCAATTCAGCAATAATTTATGGTAGAGAAGGAGTTATCGTATTTGTCTGACAGAGTTAACTCGCGGGTGGGTTGTATTATGCCATACACATATAGTCAAATAACACCAAGAAACAAGGAGATGCAAAAAGATCCAAATCCTATTCTAGCTGAGTTTCTCGTGCTCAGTCACGCTTGAGATCCCGTTCTCAAGACCGCCCAAACCACGTGTTTGGGACCGCTCAGAGCTTGCCTCTGAGTGCGACCTATACTACCCTGGATCCACGTGCCCAGGTACGCTCGAGATCCCGTTCTCGAGACCGCCCAACTGCGTGTTGGGAAACGCTCAGGGCTCATTCCTGAGTACGCCCAGGATTTCGCTCCTGGGTACGCCAGAGCTACACGCTCGGAGTGCCACGGACCACTCGTCCGGGAAAACTGAAGTGCAGAAATGGGATAAGACATATTTTTTTACACTGTCAGCCATTATCTTTGTTTCCTTTAAGTAGTTACGGGTGACTTTGATTGCTGACAGGTCATTTTTTTTTTGGTGATATAGATAAAAAGATGAGAAAGCTAACGGGTATGGTCCAAACTTATCCAGAAATTGGAGAAGCATGGTCCACGCCAGAGTTTCTACTACATGCCTCTAACCCCTGCATGTAACTTAAGATCTTATGTTGATACCCCAACACCTATATTCTCAAGCATTCTGCCCTAGGTTGAATTGCTAGCCTGACAGGTTAATTAATAGGAATTAACAACGCGAGTCCTATGACGAAACACATGCTTCCCCCGCACTCTCGTGACTCGGCGAATCTAAATCTCCTATGAACGAAGGGTTTTACGTTAGCAGGCTGTCTCTCTAAGGAAGATAAGCTTTTTAACATAATACTTTTGAAAAGAGACGGGAACAGAAATTGATATGGAGATAAGAGTTAAGAAAATAATTAGTGCAATATAGCAAGCGAGAAAAGCACACCTAAGTTCTTGCTACAGTTTCTATTTTATTAGCGTGGCTTGATCTTATTGCTCTGATACCACCTGTGACGCCCCGAGTTATTACCCCAAGGGTAATCACTCTTAGGCATACGGATTACTATTCGTTTGCTCAGTAAAACACTGCTCCAACGAATAGTAAGCCTTTACCAGAGTCACGCAGCAGAACAATAAGATAGAAACTGTACATTTTATTCCAGTAATCGCCACGCAGGACTAGGGTTCTTAATACAAATATTATACAGTTACCAAAAGGAACTGCTCCGCTTTTCTCGTCAACACTGAAGTCCCGACCTTCTATTCGTCCCATGAGTCAAAAAAGGGCGTCCATCTCGCTTTGATCCTCATAGCCGGTGCCTTCTCCTCCAATAGTTTGCTTTGAAGACAAGATGTCCGTCATCCCACTCGGGAAAGTTCCCGGCTGGGCTAGGATCTACAAAGGAGAATACTAACAAGGTTGAGTACACGAATGTACTCAGCAAGCATTAATAGCAAAGAATGCACTGGATGACTATCTCTAGTTGTTATCACATTTTCTAAGTCATCTCAATTCTGAAAATAATTTAATAACATTTAGATGGCAAATTTTAATACTGAAAACACTACTTGTCACTCGGAGAGAAGAAAGACCTCCGGCGGTTCCCGTAGACTCCAATCCAGGAGACTGGCATGAATTCATGATTTTGCATAGCATTCTTGAGCTTTGTACCACTTTACCCATAGTCATTCTGAGCTCTAAATGAGCCGGATCCCCTGCATTTCCTTTGATGCGGGTTCGAGTTCAGAATACAGAACGTTTCCCATGCTACGTGATTAAGTTTCCACCCATTACTTTCCGTCGGTCTTGATTTAATCACGCCACGACCTCGTCATACACCGAAGTTCGGCAATGTTGGTTGAGGCGGCCATCGTCCGTGCTCAACACTCCACCTTGGGTCGGCTCTCTTCCGTTCCTAATCACTCCAATGTGACCCATTGTGGAGATCATAATTACGTAACATGGTAGCATTTTACGCCCGCCTAAGCGGAAAATGGTTGGTACTAATTTTACTGACTTGCATCGAGCAAGAGTTTTGTTTGTCCTTATATTATAACCATATGTAAAAAGGGACCCACCTCTTACCTCATCATCGTCGCGTTCCCCTGCCAGGGCCCCCTTTTACCAACCATAATAATAATTCTCATTCTTTCTTTCTTTCTTATTCTCATTCCTTTCATCATCATCATCTTAATCATTTTCATCTCAATCATATTCATCTTAATCACATTCATCTTAGTCATATTCATCTTAATCATTTTTATCTTAATCATTTATTTAAGTTTTGAGAAAACAATTTTGATGCAATAAACATATAGTGCAATATACGGTTTACATTTAAATTAACTATGTTAATGGTCAAGAGGATAGCTTGCCTGCAGAGTTGTAGGAAAGATTGGCGTCGACGAATCTCTCGCTCGATTTCTTACGCGTCTTTGGTTAGTCCTCTGAGCAAAGCGGTGGTACGAATAGTAATATAAATAAATACATAGTGGATTTTTGAGTGATATAATAAATATCTAAGTTAGTGACTCTAATTGTTAGCACAATTTTAGTTTAAATAAAACTCTTTCGAGATCTCCACTAAGTTAGTTCTTCCCAATTAGTCGCCCTATTCTCTATGCGACTAAGGTAGAAGCCCGAGGTTCGCGCTTTAACGAACGAGAAAATAAAACACTACTCGCACCCACAACTAAAACATATAACCAATTTAATCGAGCGGAAGCGTCTAAATGATTTTAATTAAGCCCTTTGTATTAATTATTTCTTTACACCGATTTGGGGTTACTTTAATTAATTTACATGATTAAGGCGGTTCAATTTGTTCGACTAATTGCGCCGATGCAAAGCTTTGCTACATAAGCAAAAAGACTTGCTATTAATGTAACTAACGGCAACACAAGCTATTTTAGAAATTACTCCTGATTTATTTTAAGTTGGTTAATTGGTAATATCCAAGTTAGGTTATTTAACCGCAAGAAATCCACGATTAATAGTTAATTAGTTTACCGGTTCTTGAGTAAGCGTATTACATAACAATTTACTAAGACCATACAATTTCTAATTTCTCCTTAATGAAGATTTTAATCTCTAAAACCCCCCCTAATCTCTCTCTCTCCCTCACTCGGCTGGACACAACACACACCCACAGCACACACACACCCAAGCACGCACGCACACACACACTCACCAGCACACACGCACAAACACAGCCACACACACACACTCACCCAACCCTGCTTATCTTCTTCCCCTAACACCTCCTTCTCTAATCCCTCAACTCTCTCCTCACACTTCTCCCTCAAAACTCTCTCTCCTTTCCTCTACTTTCTGTGGTTGCACTTGTTTGGTGAGGCTGATGGCATTGTTTGCCTTTGGTTAAAAGGAATGGGAGGGGGATGTATTGTTGTGCTTTGCTTTGGACTTGAGGCTTGCTGGCTGATGGATGGATGAAATGTGGCTTGTGAATGGTTCTCCTCATGGTGGCTTTGGTTATATACCCTCTTGCCCAAACACAAAGACTATTTTGCCCTTGCTCTTATGTTCATGGCAAGATTCGTTGGGGGCGTTTTGGTGCGTGGTTGGGAAATTACTATGCGGCGTGATTTTACGTGGTTGAGTTCTTTAATATATGTGGGTGTCGGATTAAGGTAACACGGATGATGAGACCTCACGAAAGCAAGGTGGTGGGTTAACTCTAGTTAGTCTAGGTACCTTGACAAACAAGGGTCAAGCTAACTTGAGTTGATCAGGAGCCCTAGTGTGCCGGAGAAATCGACGGCCTCTTCTAATCTTCTACTTTCTATTTTCTATTATCCACATGGCTTCGACTTACTAACCGCTTTTTAATTTTCTAACGAGCGACGGGAACGGATTGAGAGATGAACTGGTGCTCAAAGTGCAAGGTGGCAAGGATAACTGATGCTAGAAGAATGCAAGAGGCGGATTTATGATTTAATTAATTGTTGTAATAAGTATTGCAAATGACTGTATAATTAATTTTTGATGCAAGCAAATGGGTGCGTAATATATTACTACATTTGGTATTTGGATAGATGCAAAATGGTCTTTGATTGTATTGAGATGTGGAAATATTTCTGAGTTTGTATGGATGATGTATTTATGCCTGCAATGGATTTATTGTTGTGATTGACTCTTGATTGATAAAGATGTTGGAGAAATTATTTTTATAACCCTCTTGTTGCCAGATGTAGCGATTTTGCGCTTGATATTAACTCTGAAATTAATATTTGTTCTGGATTAAAAGAATTTTAATTATCGCTAATTACAGATTACTGTTAGTTAGTTTAGGTTAATTTTGCGGGTCCTCACAGCACTACAAATTCGCCTCCTTTGCCAACGGACATCCAAAAAACGTGGTGCAGCCAAAAGACATTGTAAAAACATGTAATTTTGCTGTTAGACACTAAGACGATTATTATATTATTTTTGGGTGAAAGAGGTGAGAGAAAGCACGTGAAATGTCTCTTTTACCCTTCGGTCCCCTTCCTCTTCTCTTCTCGTGCTCTTCTCTCTCTCTCTCTCTCTCTCTCTCTCTCTCTCTCTCTCTCTTTGGCTCACCTCCCTACGGCTCCATGGCTCACAGCGCCTTCTTCCTTCCGGTGCCGCCGCCTCCAGCTGTTGATCTGCCGCGACGCCACCACCTCCTCTTCGTGCCACCTCCCCCTCGCCACGGCGGCCACCTTCTCCTCTTCACGCCACATAACTGAATAGCAATTGTGATTTTCATAGCTTCTCAAGGGTACGAAATCTGTTAGACTCCCAATAACATTTTGTGATCGTCGTATGTTGTTGTAGTGCGGTAAATTTCTGAAGAATTTTGTGAGGACGATTGAGGTAGCAATGATTTGTAAGTAAGAAGGTAAGTAATATTGCGATGCGCCAAGGAATTCATACACGGAGGGAAAAGTAAGTAATAAACAATAAGACCTCCTTTCAAACCTCAACAAATCTCAAAGAATTAATGACTGCATATTGCATATTGGTGCATGTTTTATAGGAGGCTAAGACATGCTAGAGAACGAAGGTTCTAAATATTTTCTGCGAAATTAAAAGCAGTCATCAATTGGTAGCTTTCCTTGCTTGATTTGTTTTCTTTCCTGTTGAGTCATGAAAGCAAGCCTATATTGTAAGTATGCCTTTTCTAGTAGAATCCCAGAAAGAATCATTCGCACCGACATCGAATCCTCCATATGTCAACATAGCCAAATACAACTGTAATGACCAGATGAAAAAGAGAGGTGGATCAAACACAAGCAAGTGAATGAAAAAACTAAATTAAATGGCGGACTATTAGAACTTGTAACATAAGAGTACAAGTTTTAGAGTATAAAGAAGCAAATATATATGCCAAATTATATTGTGCAGTGCATGAAGAGTATGAAACCACAACATTTCAATCTAACGTTTTAGGGCATCTTCATAATCACAATGAGCGTTCTCAGCCCCTTCAATTGCATTCTGTAGAAGCTACATAAAGTACTCTACTTTAACTCCACCATAGTGAAGTAATGTACTCAAGAACCTTGATATTAATGTCCTTTTGGGTTGATTGCTGAGGAAAAAATGCAATGATTCATTTCTTGTGAACCAAAAGAAAAATTAATACGAATTTTGCTAATCAAAATGCTTAAGCTGTTGAGAAAAGGTGGGCAGCCCTACAGACACATCAATATATCCCTCTCACTTCTACACTTAACCATGTTTTTCTCTAAAATGCGGACGTCTGAAGCTCCGAACCTCTAGGCTATGCTACCACACCATGTTTGATTCATCAATCAACTCAGCGAAAAGCACGCCATGTTTGACACAATTTCAGAGTATATAGAATTATGGAAAAATTACAAAATCAAGTCCACTGTGTAAGGAGACTGAAAAAAATCATAATGTTTGGACCTCATTTTCTATATTAGAAAATTCCTACAAACAATATAGTTAAATGAATTTTTGAGAAAAAATCAGAATGGAATTTCAGGCGTAGGAGGGCTAGATTTGGAATTCTTGTGTGCTAGGGGCCAACAGTGTCCAAATTTCAGCGAAGATAAGATGGTGGAGCGGCGCAGTTGGGAGTTGATGAGAGGAGGGAGGGGTTGGGTGAGACACTATTGGGAAAGGAGGGAGTCGAGTGAGGTTGCAGAAGCGAAAGAAAATCAGGATTTGGGGGCATCCCCACCTGTCTACGCAAATGAGATTGTGAGAGGAGAGGAGGGGAGGAGAGAATGGACCACCACCAACACGTTATTTTTAGTAGTAAAGAAATTGATCAGGAGTTGTGATTTTTTTTTTTACCCATTACATAGAGATAACCGGAGAAGATTTGGTAGCTGGCTAGGAACCACCACTTCCCTTTCTCGTCGGCGAAGGTTTAGCGGGCTGCCCAACCTACCCCTCCACTTGGACTAGAACTAGCTTGCATCCAAAGCCAATTGTAGAACTCAAAATGGTTTCTCACAAAAATATGACATGAAGTAGTACTCCTTCCATTTACAATAAAGATTAGTTTTGGACGTTGTCAGATCTCAATACAAGAAATGCTTCACTGCACAAATTTATCTGAAATTCAGAAGCACATGTAAAAAAGTTGACATAACCACACTCTTGATTTTACACATACAAGTAATGGTTACTTCACATTCTTGGGTGTTCGCATTTAGAAGGTTCCAACTATAATTGACAAAAAATATGCATTATTGACAAGAATCGACGTTGGTCCTGGAGACCACCACTCTGTACTTGCTTGTCCCCATAAAAACTGCGCAAACACGACCAACACATGTTTCTCGCATCTCATTTCCTTCATTCTCAGTTACTTCCATCACGATTCATTATCAACTTCCATATCATGCCAGATGATAGTACAGCATCACCGTGATTCTCAGCGATTATTGTGACGAAGTGACTAGATAGCACTAGTAGCAGTAACTAGATAGATATTCTCGCCACCTCGCGACAACATTGATCAATACAAATCACCGTAATTTCCAGCGACCACTGTGGTGAAATGACTAGAAAGCACTATCAGCTGTAACTAGCTAGATATTCATAATTCATCGCCGCCTTGCGACAATATTGATCAGTACAAAATCAACGAACCAGTTGCGAATGATCATCTCTGCCACTGCCGGCCGATAGCAACATGCATGTGCCAATCGAGCCGAGTAATTCGTGATCTGATGGGTAAGCTGTTGCATCAAGAACGACCTTATGATGTGTCATGTGAGATGTTCCAAGACGACGTACACAACTCCTGCTCGTTGTATTGCTAGATAGTACAGCGAAGTAACCATCACTGATTGGAAAAGGCAGCGTGCACCGACGATCGATCGCCTGGCGATATGATCCGTGCGGTGGAGCGACCGCCGTCTGGGGGTGGAAACAGTACGCTTTAGCCGGCCGGCCGGCCGATCTACGGCAGATTTTATTGAGAGCGGTGGGCGTAATGAGGTTTGACGTTTCGTTTTCTTAGCGAGTTTTGGGCTAATTTGGTCTACTTTTAAATAAAATAATAAATGTAGCTTCTCTCAATCGAAGTGGCAAAAATGATGCAGTAACAAGTTAGGCAAACAACACGTATACCATATAGCGCTCCTAGTCCGTTGAGGCCACCTTCTGTAATCCACGTGCGTGACAGGCCACCTACCACACCCCTAGTCCGTAGCAGGATGATATGCACATGTAGACACCGCGGACAAACGTGTTCCTGCCATGGATTGAGAACGCGACAGGTTGGTTTCCACGCACGAGGAGCTTGGCCTGTCGTGGCGCTTTTTTTTTTTTTGTAAATTCGTGTCAACAGATGCTATTTTGTTATTACAAATCGAAAACCTGTTAATTTAGCCGAAGACTCTTTCTTAGCCTGTCTCGATATAAAATCAGCGCCATTTCCTTGACACGAAAACTTCCACGCAGTATGCTATAATGCACGCTGCCTGCTGGAAATTTACTAGAGCGCAGTGCGACTTTTTGATGTGCTTCGTTCAGCCTGCTAACTGCTGATTGATCTTCGGTTGCAATGGACTAGACACATTATCAAACGACTAGTTAGTTCACTGCTTACCCAGATCTACCGACAGTGTCGGTGTAAGGCCCTCTTTGTTTAGCCTTAGGTTTTTTGGTTTATAGCTTAAAGCCAACTTTTTTGGCTTAATCAGCTTATAAGCCTCTTAGCTTTTAAGCCAACCTTTGTTATTTGGTAGTCAGATTTTTTTAGGATGTTGGCTTATTGAGTTGTGTGTTAAGGATGAAAGGTCTGAAATGCGTTTAAAGGTTTAAAGGATCTTGTTAAGCATGTATTTAAACTGATAAAATATGTTGCATATTTTTGCTGTATCGTGACTACCGGTGATGTAATAACTAATAATATTCTTTTTCGCGAAATATCACGACTACGATGTGAAATAAAAATGCAAGTTTCGATAGATATCGTTGTCAATGTTCGAACGTTGTTAAACCTGCAATTCGGCAGCTCTGTTGCTACTATTGATCTTTGGGAATGCCGTGTTCCTAATCTGCATTTGCAAGATAAGCTAACAAACAAGATCTCGCACTTTGAGATGATGAAATGCATGAGTTGATAACCGAGCAAAGCCAAAACTCAAGAAGTCAAGATAGGATAAAGCTCGATAGTGATGCAATTTGTAGGATCAAATTCGCAGACCCAGCAAGATTTTGTACTGTTCATTGATCAATGCCCTCATGCAAGATAGAGGCGTGGCGAACAAAAGTTGCCGACATATAAAGCGCCAAATAGGGAAAGGAAAATAATGAAGCTACATTCCAACAAACTTTCGCTTGACCTTATTGAATAGCTAATTCACACACAAAACTAAGGTAGAGCATTGACCTTACATTGAGGATCCCGACTTGCAAACTCTTGACATAATCTCACGGTCATGTTTCGCACTATCACATCACTGTGTCTTGATCAGCTTCTTGATTATGCTTTTAAGGGCTGGAGCACTTGCACTACACTTCTGATCGGTGAAGCATGATCTTCCCTCCTCCGCCGCCTAGGCATAGAGTAGCACAAAAATTAGCATGGAGTAACACAATATGCAAGTTCATCTGCTTACAACAAAAATTAACACCACCTAGGCATGGAGTAGCACAAAAATTAGCATGCAGTACAGCAAAACCAAAGAAATTACTCAAAGACGAATCTAGGCATCGGTTTATTCTAGATCTAACAAAAAAAGCCACTACATATTCATCAGTTCATCGGAGGAGAAGGAATGAACCGGTGTCGGTGACCGCCGGTAAAGAGGAGAAGGAATGCAAGAGGATGGGGTGGGGGGCCTAGGAGGATGTGGCGGCTGGCGAACTTTTAGGGTTTTGGGGTGGCGGAGCGTAGGGGTGGTGGCGGATTTGAGCGGGAGGAGGAGGCGGCGGCAGAGAGGAGAGGGCGGCGTCGGGGATGGGAGGGGGGAGGAGACGGCGCGGGGAGGGAGCGACGGCAGTGGGAAGGGAGGGAGGCGGCGTCGGAAGTGAAGTGGCGGAGGGGGGAGGCGCCCTCGGAACCGAATGGAAAGGGGTGAGTGGAGGAAGGAAGTTAGAAAAAATCAAACGATTTTCCCTTATATACAATGGCATTTCGTGGGTAATTTTATTAAACTTCAGTGGCAAATACATAATTTATTCCGCAAAAGCCAAAAAAAGCACATTATCCAAGGTTTATGGCTTCAAGGCTTAAAATGTCTTAAACTTTTTATAAACCCGATAAAAAGCCATTCATTTGTTTATGTTTAAACTTTTTTACTTTTAAGCCAGACAAAAAGCCTAAACAGGAAGAGCCTAAATATGATTATAACCGTACCGTTTCTCGTCTACAGATCAATCCAAAAAGTAGTATAGTATTTAGTACATACATCACTGTATACAGCCTGGATACCGCGGAGATAACTGTTGCAACAACAGTAACAGTACGTAGACACTAGTTCAAACACCAAACACTCCATAACGAAAATGATGAATAACTAATCGGAAACACACATGTACGTATCAAGACCTTCAAAGTTTAATTTAGGCATACAAGCTTAAGTGAGCTTAATCAATCATATATAGATCACTCATCTATACCATGCACGTACGAACGTCCATTTCTTACTTCTTCAGAGCCCCCCACCGATGCCACCGCCACCTCCGAAACCTCCACCGCCTCCGCCGCCCAAGCCGCCGCCTCCGCCAGCGCCGGTGCCCCCACCAAAGCCACCGCCGGCACCACCTCCAGCTCCACCGCCTGCACCGAACCCGCCGCCGAAGCCGCCACCGCTGCCTCCACCGAGGCCTCCGCCGAAGCCGCCACCTTTGCCGCCCCCGAAGCCACCGCCTGCTCCAGCGCCGCCACCACCGCCGGCACCACCACCCAGCCCGCCGCCTCCACCGGCACCGCCACCAAGCCCTCCTCCGGCACCACCACCTAGACCACCCCCAGCACCACCTCCCAGCCCGCTACCTCCACCGGTTCCACCGCCGAGTCCGCCACCTCCGCCGGTACCACCGCCAAGCCCACCCCCCGCACCACCGCCCAGGCCACCACCTCGACCAGCACCGCCGCCAAGGCCGCCTCCTCCACCTGCACCACCTCCAGCTCCACCGCCAAGCCCACCACCGGCTCCACCGCCTAGACCGCCGCCACCACCGAGGCCTCCGCCGCCGAGACCGCCACCTGCACCAAGACCGCCGCCCTTCCCACCACCGAACCCGCCTCCAAGGCCACCGCCATGTCCAAGCCCTCCACCGAGCCCACCACCCGCACCACCGCCGCCACCAAACCCACCACCTCCGCCTAGACCGCCACCTTTACCACCTCCGAACCCACCGCCAAGACCTCCACCATGGCCAAGCCCTCCACCAAACCCACCACCCGCGCCCCCGCCTCCACCAAGCCCACCACCACCACCAAAGCCGCCGCCGCCACCGAAGCCTCCTCCACCGCCCAAGTTCTGCTTCTCCAAGAGCCGCGCCTCGGCGGCCACTCCAAGAACAAGCGCCACGGCCAATGCCGCGAGCGCCAAGACCCGCACACACCTCGCCACCCTCCCCATGAGAAGCTAGCTAGCTAGCTAGGTACTACTGGAGTAAATCAAGCTGCTGCTGCTGCGATGCTTGAAGCGAAGGACGTCGCCGTGCTTATATATTATACGTGGAGCAAACCCGATCAAGTGGAGTGGACAGTGGAGAGGAGTATACTGTGTGCGTGGAGTTAATGCAGGTTGTTGGGGTCTCGGGGATAGCTAGCGAGCTATAGCTAGGTCGCGTCTCAACTGTGACGGTTTCAGCTTCTAGAGCCAAAGCCAGCGAGGAGGAGGTGAGGGGGAAGAAGGCACGCACGAGCTGGGGGAGCAGAGACGGGGCCCATCTCGCGAGGACTTGCTAGACGCTAGTCGCTACGCATATGGATTACTGATCCATTAATTAGTATACTCCTACAGCAGTGTGAGGCAGTGAGTTAGCGGGAGTGGCCATGCGCCCGTGTTTGCATGGCCCGTCGATTTGGTTAGTGAGGGGAAGGTGCGGCACCGGCGCGCGCATTTATGTTCACGCGCTCGCGGGAGCGCCCGCTGCTCAACCAACCGCGCGCGGCAGATGCATGTTAGCCTTTTGGAAATGGATGGAGACCTCCATTCTGCATTGCCCCGCGGGACTTCACATACGTGCGTACAGCACGCAGACGTTCGTATGTACGCGCGCGCGCGGAGGACTTTGCGCTAGCTGTGCGTGTGCATAATTATGAACAAATTTGCTATTTTTAAATCGTCTAAAATTTTCTTAAGTTTAAGTCAATTGTTGTGACCATTGAATTTGTGTAGAGATTGGTGTATCATATGATTGGATATTAATTCAATGGGTAAAAAGCGTGACTTATAAAAAAATTTCAACCACCTTTTAGATAGGCAGTCCCGATTAAGAAAAGTGTAAGACAAAAGGTCTACTTGTGGTACGTGATGGAGTAGTTCATCCTCTTTGTAACTGCTGGTACAGTACATCTGTACATACCATAATGCACAGTAGAGTACTTGATACGCTGCTCAACCGACCGGCGCGACTAGCTTGTCAGTTTGTACCTTATTGTGAGAAGTTTTAGAATGCACATGCATACGCGGGCTTATGTTATGCATGTCATTATGCCAACCATATAGATGAGGAGGGTAGCTGGGAGTAATTACTACGGTTGACCGTTGACAGTTTCAGCAAACCACGGGCCGGCTTTGAGCTTTGGAAGTCACCGTGCGCTACGCGATTGCATAAGTGTCGTGACATTGCGACGATTTGAGTCATCCGATTTAGAAACGATGGACTAGATCAATCGCCGCAGTTTTGCTATAGTGTCAACTATAGTACTTTGCTGCGTTGTTTTTGCTACAGTACAGTGTCACACACAATTTTGGCCTTCGTTTTTTGATCCAATAGCTACGAATCAATATCATGACACTGTAGTGTACGCAATGTCATAGGATGTGTGCCCATGCCACACACGGTTTACAACTTACCACCTGCATTCAAGGTGGGGATTTTCAGCGCAATAATCATCTTTGTGGCTAAATCATGAGGACGTTACAATAGTTTGTCTCCTGTAGTTGTTTCTAAAGTCTTCAACTCATCTACAAATAATCTTAGAGACAGCATCTCTAATAATTTATCTATAAAATTATTTATTTTTAACATAATTTCTCCTCTTACATACTAACTATTTACGATAGTTTACGTACCCAATTTATCTTTTATATAAGAGAGCATACGTTACCTCACCTTCATCTAGAATTTTAAGGACATGCTGCAGAGCCCAGACGAAGTTGAGTTCGTGCACTGCACAGCACCTGGATTCGTATCACACACAGCCTTATCAAATTGCATGATCGATCGAACTGGCCACTAGCAGTAGTACAAGTGTACAACAGAACCAAAGGATTTGCGGGGATCGATGCAGTACATTGGAAACATGCACTGATGCACTGGGCCAGTTCATCAGCTGTCTGTCTCTCAGGACTCTGGATGAGAAGAGATCGACGTGCCAAGCCGAGCATGCATTGACAGGGGTCAGATCGAGCATATCCAGGGAGATTTTTTTGGCACTGTAGCCCAAAATTATTTGCAGAAATAATGTCCTACCGCACGGCCGCAGGTAGCTGTCCCTCAGCAGATACGTCACTGCTGCCGCACAGCCGTCATACGGTGGCCCGTTCGGCCGCCACGTGTTCCCCCTTCCTGTTAGGGTTTTGGTTAGGATTTGGGTTTTGGTTGCGGTCATGGGATTTTTAAAATATAGTAAATGAGTTTAAAAAATTATGAAATTTTATGTGAATGCTCGTAACACGGTGTACTTTGTTGTGTAATTTTTTACATAGTTTTACTTATTCTGATTTTATGTAAATGCTCCTAACACCGATTAGGGTTTTGATTTCGGCTATGGTCATGGGATTTTTTAAATATAGCAAATGAGTTTAAAAAAATGAAATTTTTCGTGGAGCCTCCGGACACAGTATACTTGCTTGTGTAAATTTGCCATAATTTTATTCATTCAGATTTTTTCTCGTAATTTCATATAAGTGTACTATTTGTAAGAATTTGTAAATGTAGAAAATGAGCTCGAAAAATTATGAATTTTGTAAGGCTCCTCGCGCAGTGTAATTGATTGTGTACTGTTTTGACAATTTTATATGTCTCAAAAATGAAGGATTTAGATCGCGAAGATTAGGATTTTTAGGTTTCAGAAATTAGGGTTTCATGGTTTCATGTGACTTGGAATGTATGGAAAAAAGTTGTATTGCAACTCTGTTGGAGACATCGATATACCATATGTTGCTTTCTAGAGACGTGCTTGTATATGCTATATTTTTTCCTACTTAAATTCTATTAAACAACGACAATGGATGGCTTTCTGGAGATGTGCTTGTATGTAGACATCCAGTGTTACATTTTGGTGATATACATATCTTGACAGCAAGGCATATTAGCGGTCTAGAGGAGGTTGTGGGATATTCTAAATATGCTATACTTTTTCCTACTTCTGGAAAACGATCTTTGGTCGATGAGATGGCCAGTAGTGATTTTGACGGTAGGTATGACTCTAATGTATGAATGAACTCTAAAAATTAGCTGCATTGCGACTCCATTGGAGAAATTTAGAGAAATGACGCAACGATAATAGCACCACAGTTAATCTGACAAGGGGGTTACATGACATGCAGGCTAACGAACCAATGATGGTACACGCATGCCTTTAGGGAATTAGAAATACATGGGACATGTGGACGAAGAGGGTCGAACTACTGCGTGGAACGTGGTCATTTGCCTATGCGGCCCAGCTCGGCGTTGTACTCCTCGCCATACACCCTAGCTCTCGCCGTGATTGTTAGGACCCGAAAATGCATCTCAGGAACCCTCTGTGTTTGCCGAACTAGTCCCAAATCAATAGCTAGCTCACACAGGAAACAGTGATGAAATACCATCCATTTATTCGATTTAACTAAAAAGATCTCAAAGTAACAAATAATAATAATAACTAGATCTTATGGTCAATGTTTACTTAACTTGCCACGCAGGGCTAAAGAAACAAATAAAACTCTTGCAGCGAAATGAAACTCTTCAAATGGCCAATCAACATGCCCACAGGCAATCGAGTGGAGAACACATCCTAATCCGCAAAACCTTCATGGTCCTCCACTCCTCCTGAGCGAAGAACTCTTGAGCAGCTTGATACTCTTCAACTGCAGATCAATCCGAGGGCAAAAGCCATGAGTACTTTTGAATGTACTCAGCAAACCGTAGGGAAATGTATGCAAATAGTACTCATGCATGGCTTGACAAGGTTAGCTGTATGGTTCTTTTGCAGAAAGCAACATTTACGATAAATACAATAAATAGATTGAAATGCGTAGTTAAAAACAATATAAAGTAATAAACAATTTCTTTGAAACAACTAGTGAACTGCCCATTCACTTCCCAACCAAACCAAAGATAAGTGAATCCCCTATTCACCAATCGACACAAACCACCAAGTGAATGGCATGTTCACCAAACAAACATTATATTCATCAAGTGAACTTCCCATCCACACTCCGACTCATTTTATAAAATACTCTATCTCCCGTGTGAAATCCCCAAGCACGTCCATAACCGCGGACACGACTATTCGAATAGTTTTACACTCTGCAGAGGTTGTACAGCTTTACCCACAAGACACGAATTCTCTAGTTTGTTCGGCATATATCTATGCCACCGCTCACTACCTTAGGTAAGCAGTCTAGAGCACGTGACAAGGCCTTTACAAAGTCCTGTTTTGATCCAGTTCTACTCGTTAAGGTTTCAACACTAAATGTCTTTCCAACCAGACAGGGCCCCCCTCTTGCGCCTGTGAGAATACGTTTCCCATAACTCACGCTCTCCATGACAGAACCAAATCAAAACATTGCTAATTAATTAGCCAGGTCCGTCCCATACCAGACATGTGGTTGTATGGTTAAGGCCCGGTTCAATGGCGCACAAGATTAAGTCCTTGACAAGTTACTCAGACGAGACTACCACAAACCCAATCCATGTTCTATTCACACCCCCACTACCCACCAACCACTCGCCCGAGCAAAAACCATTTTGTTTAACCAAGACCCATGACTCACCCCGTCATGGTACCCACAAATTTTAACAAGAGTGGCTCACCACCACGATTCCATATATCATTAAGTCAAGATTAATCATTATGACACATGTGATGATAAATCCATCGTATCTAAGCTGAACTAAGCATTAATACGCTACCCATGTTGGCAATATGAATATGTCCAACTAAAATTATCCACGCTAGGGTGACAAAGGATTCATGGTATTCAAATAATCAAAGGAGGCATAATGACAACAGGTAATAACTAAGCCCAAAACAATTTGTATAAACATAGCATGCATTTGTATAAAACAATATACTTTTAAAATCATAGGTTCAATATGATCAAAGGACTACGGCTTGCCTTGAAATAAATCCTGGGATTGATCTTGATCTTGGTATGCTCCTCCTGGCTCAAAGCTTCCCGAAGTATCAACGTCTAATCGCAAACAAGCAAATAAACAAAATAAATAATTAACAGAGAGAAAATAAACTCCAAAAATTAAATAAAAATCTCAGCTAGATAGATCTTGAATTTATATGAATTTAGGAATTTGAATGGACTCAATCGGAGTTCGGATGCAAAAGATATGGGCTTTGAAAGATCACATGAAATGATAGAATCAGAATTTCAGAATTAGAGAATTGTTTCTCTAAAGGAAAAACAATTAATTGAGTCATGCTGACATCATCAATGATTTTCAGCTGAAAGGTAATTAGGATAATGAAATTGACAAGTAGGGTCCACTGTCAATGGCTTGGTGCATGGTGGACTGGATCCATGGACCTTTTAGATCGGGTGGGTTTTTGATCTGCCACATGGGCTTTGACAAGAATGCCACATGGACTATCACAAGGGCAGAAGGACTGAGGTGGAGGGATGAGTTGGAGGCCACATAAGCAAAGAAAGAGGGCACCCGAGAAGAAGCAGCTTCAGATAAAACCATGGCCGGTGGCAAGGTGACGGAGGCGAAGGCAACCGACGCCAAGGGAGGTGCGAATGATGAGCAAAATGGGATGCCGGGGTCAAGGAAAAGCTTCGGGCAGTGGCAGCTCAGAAAGGATGGCTGCGGCTCGTCGGCGACGGCGACTTGGGCGGTGGGCTGGTTCGGCCTGTGGCGACACCTCAACGGCGAGGAACCAAGAAAAGGTAGGGAATCAGATGAGGAGGATGAAATACACAGGGTGACGCGCACAAGAAGGCACGAGGCTCGCCGGAGTTGTAGATCGACAAGCGGGCAGCGCGATCGGATTTGGGGCGAAGGTGAAGTCGGCGATTCGATGAAGCTCCGAGGGAGAGGATGGCGTCACGGCGTAGACCACGTCGATGCGAACCCGCAGGCGAAGACGGCACGGCCGGAGATGCACGGACGGCGGAGCAATTCGTCGGCAAAGGAGCTTCGGGCATCCTCGGTTTTGCGGCGATGGCGGCGCGAAGAAGACGGGCTAGGGCTGGCGCTTTAGGGTTTTGGAGGAGGAAAGCAATGCACTCAAATTGACGCGGAGGGATTGGTTTATAAAGAACCGGAAGAGGGGAGTTTGCATTGGAGCCGGCGCTACTGGGTTTGGCTCGGACACAAGAGCTGGGAGACCAGGTTGAAGACGACGCCCTCGTGGCTGGCGGCGGGACCCACCCGGCAGGGAAAGAAAAGAAAAAAGAAATGCTGGCTCAGCTGGCTAGGCTTCACACGGCGCAAGGAAAAGGGCAAACCAAGGCTGGCTTTGGTGCGCGCAAGGGAAGCCAGTAGGTGGGCTGGGCCAGCTCGGTTTGGACTGCTCATGCGCACGCTAAAGAAAAAGGGAGCGGTGGCCTTGCACGCGCGTGTGCGGGAAAGCACTGGGACCGGCCTTGGCGCAAAAAGAAAAGGAAGCGGGAGGGCTGAGCTGCTGCGCAAAGGAGATGGGCCGAGGGACACAGGCCGGAAGTGAAACAGGGTTGGCCTGAGAGGGACTTTCAGCCCAAGAGACAATCCGAGATTTTAAATAGTTTTTCTTTTTTAGAAAATAGCAGAAAATCCAAATAGCAAATAGCAAATGCACTCAGAAAACTTTTAGAAAAATCTAGAAAATATATCCAAGCACATAGAATCCAAATAAAATAATTTTGATAATAGTTGATGTTGAAATTAATCACATTAAATTGTTTTTGAACTCTAAAAATTCCAATTAAGCTTTTAACTTTAGCAGAAAAATTCAAATGGTTATTTTTCTTTTAAAACTTTAAAACAGACCAAATTTTTGGGATGTTACAGTGATGGCCCTCTTCTGCTCCCTCTCGGCCTCGCGTCACCAGGCATGCTCGTGCTCCTGCTCCTCGCACAGCCTCTCCCGCCTCTCCTTCTCGTCCATCTCAACCTGCAGCTCTTCGAGACCTTTTATGGCCCTTGCAGTCCTCCCTAGCCCAGCTCTTCTATGCCAGCAGCATCGACATGTCGTAGGGGTGGATCGTGTCGTCAATCCACTGGCTGAAGTCGCATAGGCACGGCGAAGACTGCGGTAGGAAGGGAGACGTGGTTACGGCGTAACAGGAAGCAAAATAGTAGTGTGCATTGAAATACGATTTTATTACTGACTGCTTGTGGCTCGATGTGTCAAACCTGCGGTCGGGGTAGTCCGCGCAGTAGTTTGGGCAGGACCAATAACGCTGCCCAATGGTCCACTCGTTGATTGATTTGACGCACTTGCAGGCGTCTCGACACTAGCAAAGGGGTGACGCCACCCCCATTGGGGGCCCTTTCAAAGGGCGTTCATCGGGGATAGGAGGAAGGTGTGGCTCGACCCGAAAGACGGGTGGTGGGTGTAAGGCTGCTGACTATACGCCCTGCGGCGAGTGGCGGTCTATTTGGGACCCACCCAATCCTTTAAGAGCTCGCGGATGCACTTCCATTCCTTCTCCTTATCCATGTTATCTAGGTCGTGTTGTTAGTGTGGAGTTCCTGGCCGAGTCGCGCTGTATTTATAGCAGGAGCGAACGCAACTGTAGCGGCTCCATTGCGATGAGGCACAGATGTGTTTCACATCCGTGCGACGCACCCTTCGAAGCAAACTCGTTAGGTCACATCGCTGCGCAAAGCTACCTTGTCAGGTCACGTCGCTGCACAAAGCTGCCTCGTTGCATCACGTCACTACG
Source organism: Phyllostachys edulis (assembly GCA_036346405.1). Taxonomy (NCBI): domain Eukaryota; kingdom Viridiplantae; phylum Streptophyta; class Magnoliopsida; order Poales; family Poaceae; genus Phyllostachys; species Phyllostachys edulis. The sequence continues at coordinate 56,614,258 of CM070549.1, read as the reverse complement.
CAAAGCTGCCTCGTGGGGTCACGTCGATGCACAAAGCTACCTCGTCGGGTCACGTCGCTGTACAAAGCTGCCTCGTTGGGTCACGTCACTGCGCAAAGATGCCTCATTGGTTCACGCCCTGCTTTGCAAAGTGTGGTCACGTCCTGCTTTGCAGAGCGAGGTCACGTTCTAATTAGTGTTTCATGGATTAGGGTTTGCAATGAGGTTGCATGTACGTTTTTATACGGATAATTATCGACATTTCAAGCATTACAAGTATTACATGAAACACGCACTGGTTTATTACAATCAGGATGAAGGAGAAGGGGTGTTATCACATGTAAGTCGATCAAATAGGACACTCTTTGTTTATTTATCGATTTAATGTGGATGATATTCTTTAATACTGTATTGTATGACAGGCTAGATAAGCTTGTGCATGAACCAACTGAGGGAAATACGTGGTATGTAGATCATATAACGATGTACCGTAACCTCCGACTTGTGTGCGTTTCGAAGGCTACGGTACATCGTTATATGATCTGCACGTCACGCATTTCCCTCAGTTGGTTCATGCGCAATGTTATCTAGCCTGTGGTACAATACAGTATTAAAAAATATCATCCACAAAAACTGATAAATTAACAAAGAGCGTCCTATAACATAAAAAAAATAGGTGTGTGCAACTAGTCTCCGCGGCAATCTCTTTTTTTTTTTTGTGCGCTCACCTCATCACATAGTAGCATCTTCGATGCATGTTCAGGGCACAAAATATGACCATTATCCTATAGCATAAAAAAAATGCATGTTAGAACATTACAGTAGTGATGAAAAACACAAATAAATGGATTGATGACAAGTTTTTTCAAGGGTTGCTCCTGGTCGCTTGCATCCGCTGCATCGCAATTTTGAAGCACGATTGATTTCTGACTCTAAGTTCATAACAGTAAGAACTAAGAAGACTTCAACAGATCACCTCTGACTTGATACATGCAAATGATTAGATTGTATTACCTTACTGATTCTAAATGAAACTCCAGTTGCATCTACAGGAGTGTTGATGCAGTCCACGTTGGAGTTAGACAGGCTGCATGATATAAAGTCCAATATAGATGTAATTAGAAAATTTGTCACGTAGATAAATCCGACTTAGGGCTATTGCAAAGAAAATTCTTAGGCCAATACACACTTGCCTTACTAGAAAGTTTCAATTGTGTTAGAGCTCCACCATTATAATGCAGCCTGGATATACATACAGGTCAGGAGTAATCATCTTTCAACATTCACAACAGAATATTTGTTGGTGAGTTAATATCGAAATATAAAAAAGGGCAGTGTTAGAGACAAACAATTGGGATGAGCGAAGAGCGAGTGCGAGATTCCGGTATTTAAAGCCGAACGAAGGAGCAGCCGCTGCGTTGGTGCCGGGAATTTCGGATGCGTTGTCTACGCGCAACACTACGGGTAATGGGGACAGCCACGAAGAGTCGACAGATGTGCGGAGGAGAGAGGATGGACGGTTGCAAAGGGGGGCCATGCGGGAGGGGGGAGTGTAGGGCTGGCTGGAAAGGTCTCCACGACCACAACCGAAACCGAAACCCTAATCGGTGTTAGGAGCATTTACATAAAATCAGAACGAATAAAATTATGGAAAAAATTACACAAGAAAGTAAAACGTGTTAGAAGCATTAACATAAAATTTCATAATTTTTTAAACTCATTTGCTATATTTTAAAATGCTACGAAAACAACCGAAACCCTAATCTGCCAATTAGGGCTGAAACCCTAATCAGGGAAAATTGCGAGGTAATCAAAATGAGTAAAATTATGTAAAAAAAAGTACACAAGAAAGTACACCGTGTTAGGAGCATTCACATAAAATTTTATAATTTTTTAAACTCATATGCTATATTTTAAAAATACTACGAATACAGCTGAAACTCTAATCCGCTGATTAGGGCTGAAACCCTAATCAGGGAAAATTGCGAGGTAATCAGAATGAGTAAAATTATGTAAACAAATTCCACAATAAAGTACACCGTGTTACGAGCATTCACATAAAATTTCATAATTTTTTAACTCATCTATTATATTATTAAAGTGATAGAAAAACAAGTCACCACGTTCGCTCTCAAGGGCTAGAAATTCTCACGTTAATCGGTGAAAAAAAAAAAAGAAACATCCACAACGTTGATTATGATGGGTCCAGATTATAACGATCCAGATTAAAGGAAAGAGTCTATGTCAGGTACAATATAGAAATAAGAGTCCATCTCAAGTACAACGTAAAAATAACTAAAATTCCGAATAAAAATAAAATACAATTAGCAACTTAATTTTGATACGAATTCCTAAGTACAATCACTAGATAAACATAATTCGGAATAAAAATAAAAAAAATTGGTAATTGGATTAGTACACAATTCCAACAAAAAATAACTCGAATTCGAATAAAAACAAAATAAAAATAGCAAATTGATTTTGACACGAATTCCTAAGTAAAATTCCTAAAAATACATAATTCAAAATATTTTTGATTAGTATACAATTCCAACAAAAATACCTAGATTTCATAATTAAAATAAAATAAGAAATTTGATTTCAATATGAATTCCAAAATAAAAACCCTAATAACTGTAATTCATAATAATTTTTATGAAAAAATAGCAATTGGATTAGTATACAAATTCCTACAAAAATAATTGAAATTTGGGATATAAATAAAAATAAAATTTGCAATTTGATTTCCATATGAATTCCAAAGTAAAATATTTAAATAACTAAAATTGAGAACAAAAAAACATTATCAATTTGATTTACATACTAATTCCTAAGTAAAATCCTAAATAAATATAACCAGGAATAAAAATTTAAGAAAAATCGCAATAGGATTGTTGTATGAATTTCAACAAAAAATAACTGCTATTTGGAATAAAAATAAATCAAAATTGGCAATTTGATTTTGACGTGAATTCAAATTAAAATCCATAAATAAATTTAATTAGGCATAAAAATTAAAGAAAAATTAACAATTGGATTAGTATATGAATTCCAACAAAAAATAACTAAAATTAGGGACAAAAATAAAAGAAAGTTTGAAATTATATTTCCATACGAATTCATCCACACCATTGATTATGGTGGGTCTAGATTATAACGATTTATATTAAAAGAAAGAGTCTATGTCGTACAATATAGAAATAAGAGTCCATCTCAAGTACAATGTAAAATAACTGAATTCGAAATAAAAAAATAACATAAAATTAGCAACTTAATTTTGATACAAATTCCTAAGTAATATTACTAGATAAACAAAATTGAACTAAAAAACAATTGGATTAGTACACGAATTCCAACAAAAAAATAACTGGAATTGAGAATAAAAAATAAAATAAAAATAGCAAATTGATTTTGATACTAATTCCTAAGTAAAATTCCTAAATAATAAATAATTCAATTTTTTCGATTAGTATATGAATTCCAACAAAAATACCTAGATTTTGGAATAAAAATAAAATAAGAAATTTGATTTCAATACTAATTCCAAAATAAAAACCCTAATAACTGTAATTCAGAATAATTTTTATAAAAAATAGTAATTGGATTAGTATCTAATTCCAACAAAAAAATTGAAATTTGGGATAAAAAGAAAAAGGAAATTTGCAATTTGATTTCTATATGAATTCCAAAGTAAAATATTTAAATAACTAAAATTTGAAACAAAAAAATTATCAATTTGATTTACATACTAATTCCTAAGTAAAATCCTAAATAAATATAACCAGGAATAAAAATTAAACAAAAATCACAATAGGATTGTTGTGCAATTTCAACAAAAAAATAACCACTATTTGGAATAAAAATAAATTAAAATTGGCAATTTGATTTTGATGTGAATTCCAAATTAAAATCCATAAATAAATTTAATTAGGTATAAAAATTAACAATTGGATTAGTATATGAATTCCAACAAAAATAACTTAAATTAGGGACAAAAATAAAAGAAAATTTGAAATTCTATTTCCATGCTAATTCCAAAGTAAAATCATTTGAATAACTAAAATTTGAATAAATTAAATGTAAGTTATAATGAGGATACCACAAATGGTGTCTGATGAGACCACAAAAGAGTGCAATGATGTCAATCTATCCTACAAGAAGACATTGATCCACAAGGAAACGAAGAGCTGCGGCAGCAACGACGAAGATAAGAACAATATCATGCTGCTCACCTTAGCCATTCCATGAGGACAATGTCGTGCTACTCGCTAGAGCTATCGAAGAGAAAGGCCGGAGTCGAAGGAGCCAAGTGGTGAGCATCAGCGTTGTTGAAGAAGTTAGTGGCCAAAGAAGCTTAATGATGGGGAAGCCCTAGCAAAGAGGCAATGAAGCTTTGCATTGAAGACGAGCCCTAGGAGCTGCCATCGTTGGTTACACGGCGTCGCCGGCGATGGCGAAAAGATTCTCCATATTGTTAGACAGCGACTAAAGCAGACATACCGGCATTAGTGAAGATAGGAGGTCATAGTAGTTAGTAAGGAAGACACATCGTTGAGTTGGACAACGTCGAAGAGGAGCAACCAACATGGTAGAAGAACACATCGAGCAAGTATAATATCGTCATGTGTATATACATGCATGCATCCATACGAATATAAACACGAGCGTACATAAACAAAGGAGCAAAGAGCTCAGAGTAAAGATGGCGCAATAGTAAGGAATAAGCTCGGGGCCACCAGAGAGAGTGCGGAGGGTGTCCCCAGCAAGGATTAGCGATATTTGCACGTATGCGTGTTGAAATCACAACGGTTAGTATTAAACAATAATTGGAGAGAAGTAGAAAATAACTATGTGGTAAAGTATTGCATCGGAATGGGTAGTAGCTAAGAGATTTCGATCAAGAATTGGACTTGCTGTTGGAGATTGAAGCAGAAAAACTGTGGCGAGGAGAAGAGATAGAAGACACACGGTTCGATAGAGTAACCGACGTGAGGGAATATAAGTTTAAAGTAGGTCACCCATGCTGCATTGGTACATGTTGTATATATATTCAACGTATTGCTTGAGATTAACAGAGGTACATGTGCATACAAATATTTTGGAAAAGAGTAACCAGTGGAGAAAAAAATAAGGGCATGCAGCTACATGATGCGTACATGATGGAGAGAGGTTAACTTATTATGCTAGAGGTTTTCTTCCATCAAAACTTATACATTAGTTACGTTCCTTAAGTTGTGTTTTTCTTCGAGTTTTTGTTGTCATTTCTAATGTTTATGATATCCTAAAAATCTAAATAGCTATGTAAATATATTCTCAAGCATCTATATCATTTGACATTAAAAACTTTAAAACAAATCTAGCCGCGCCATTGCGCGAGACACCCTGCTAGTTTGCTATATTTTAAAAAACCCACGACCGCAGCCAAAATCCAAACCCTAACACGGGGGAAGGGGACACGTGGCAGGCGGGCGAGCCACCGCCGGCGTGCCGTCGCAGCGGTAACGCCATCAAGATCGTCGTCGGTCACCGTCGCATGTCGGCCGAGGGGCGGTTGCCGCACGGTAGCCATACGGCAGGAAGCTATTTTGCAAATAATTTTGGCCAACGGCTATTTCTGTAAATACGCCACGAAAACGTACTAATACTGTGAAATATTCTAGCCACAGATCGGTCGAACCCACTGCCATCAATAACAAAGACGACGACCACGACGCCAAGGCATGCAGGTCCAAGTGTCCAACTACCAAATGGAATAAGGCAAGCATGAGCTACACAAGGTGAAAAAGTTGCATACCATTTACCCTACACGGAAAAGCTGCATTTAATCTCCCCACATGCAGCTGTCGCATACTCTTGCATGATATGGACTGGACATTTTATCATGATTCGTGATAAAAGATAAGTAGACAATGATAAAGCAAAAAAATCGAAATAGTCACGTCCTGCCACACGCCTCGGTACCATTGTTATAAAGCCAGGAAAAAAAATTGATGGGATCCCATCGGCATGGAAGAAAAATCAACGGTAGATAAAAAAGGTCTCACGTGAGGTCCTCCTCCAATAAATTTACGGTTTGTATCGGTCCGGTCAGTCTCTTTTTAAATTATTTTTTTCATAAATATATATACCTCAAAAAATAGGAAATATGATTAAAATACAATAATAGCAATAGTAATTAGAAATCTGGATGACAAATGACAAATAACCGTTGATACTAAGAGAAACAACCATGAGGTCCACGACCATTAAAGAATAAAGTCGTGGATAAGTCGATTAAGATGAAATCAACCAAGAACGTAGTACAAGCACAATAGCTTAAAATCTCAAATACATTGTTCCGGCAAACAAATTTGTAGGCAAATAACAACTTTCAATCAAGGATAGTGTTCCCATGGCTCGCAGTCATCAGGCTGCAGATGTTGAGATGGATCCCCATGATCTGCAGTGTCCATGTCTTCTCCAACATTTGCATCATTGTTATCTTTGTCAATTTCTTCATCATTATTTTCAAGAATACCATCTAAATTGATCTCATCTAGAAAGTAGAAACAAAAGAATAAAAACCAGAGCTAAGTGTTCACAAAAGCATGTCATTGTAAATTTTACAGATTATATATCCATGTACATAGTACGTACCGCTGACACAATTGTTTCCATTTGCTTGGATGGTGCAAGATGACAACTCCCTACGAAATGTCGCGAGTTCTTCCATAGTTAAACCAGAAGGCTCATCTTCCAACACCCATTTTGAATTAGCAGTAAATTCCTCAAAATCAATTGGATCATAGCTTCGAGACTTATAGTGGCATCTATATTTGAACACAAAAGTTAAAACAAAAATTATATCAATGATATCAGGGTAGTAAGTGACATGCACAAAGGAAATGGTGCTCAGTTCTCACCTTTGTAGCCGCCTTAGATTATAGCGTACATAGACCAGATCATTCAACCGTTGATGCGATATGCCTAATGTTTTCCTCTTCTTCTCTGTACCTCCTTCAATGTGCTGCTGCATGATATGCCTAACACTGTTGTGACCTCCTTGCATCCTTATATATCTCCTTTTAATCCAGCAAGGTATTGTTTAAATCCTCCTCCTCTAAATTTCTTTTGACAAAAAGAACAAATGATTGTCTTTGATTTAGCATCAATAATTTGTGTACAGTAGCCCCAATCAGGATCTCTCTTCCCTTAACTAATTTGGATGCACAAGAATTTGGTGTTTCAGCAGTACCAGTAGTAGTATCTGTTGTTCCATGAGTAGAAACAGGAGTATTAGCTTATTCCCTGCATCAGCAAAAAAAAAATTCTATAAAATCCCCGTATATAAGTTCTAATAGCATGTCTACGACAGTCAAGCAAAGGAAGTGAGCGACACAAGCTGCAAATGCAAAGAAATGAAGCAAAGCAACTGCTGCAGATGCAAAGAAATGAAGCAAAGCAACTGCTGCAGAGGAGAAACACACTTACATCTTACTATAAACATTTTAGTATCTTACATCTTACTATATTAATCTCTGGTTAGATAAAAAAAGGGTAAAAAAAAACTTGCATCATAAGTTCTTACTAGCAAAAGAGAGAAAAGCAAGAGAGGAAAATATGCCATAACTTACATTAGTAAGAAGATTGAGGTGAATCCCCACAAGCAGAGTAGTAGATGAACGGGAACCACCGCTGCCGTCAAGCACGGCAGGCAAGCAGCTGCTGGTTGCTGCAGGTCGCCGTCGCCGTCAAGCAACAGATGCAGGCCGCCTTTCCCGCCAAGCAGAGACCAAGCTGTCCCAAAATGGCCAGATCTAGAGGAGGTGAAGCCGCAGAGGAAGAGAAACAGAGAAAGAGCATCCTGACTCCTCATCATTCATTAGGGATTACAATATTATTTAGAGAGAAATTAAAAGAAAATTTAGAATTTGTGGAAGGATTGGATCATAGACTTTCGGCCTAAGGCGTCCTAGCCAAGTGAGCCGGTCTTTTAGTGGAGTCAAGAGGGAGGGTGCCTCTTCCCCAAAACTCTAGCACCCCTGCTACAGTACCACCGCTGCACTGTAGCATCCCCTTTCCCTGCAGCTCTACCAGGAGGAGAAGGAGAGAAATGAAGAGGAGGAAGGAAGAAGAAGAGGAAGAGATAAAAGAAGAGCGATCTTTGCAAGGGCTTCGGCGAGGTCCAGCGGAGAATTTTGTGGGCATATTCGTATTCCTCAATAGCTATTTCAATTCTTTCATATGTGATTTGTCACCGATAGTCAGATTAGTACCCTACTGTTGTAGATCGGTATTACTGCAGTTCTGTTAATTCGTAAGGTTGAATTAGTTCCAAGGATAATCAGGGATTAGGGTCTCCTAGAGTTATGTGGGAAATTGCAATAGCTTTCTAGAAAGTATTGATTCGCAATTTTTTGTTGGATAATGATTTAGTTATGATTTTTGCAAGTCTGAGTGTTTGTTCAGTCTCTGGATTCGAGCAGCGAGCATAGTTCTGTGAATTAGGGTCTGGAGATGGACAAATCTGGTCGGTTGATCTCCATTAAATATGTATATAACTTTATAGTGATTCCAGGGAGTCCTACTTCATATTTGTTGGACAATTATAACGAAAGTTATGAAATTTTGAAGTTGTTGTTGAAGTTCTGTCCTTCTGTTGGGGACAGTAGGGAATGATCGCTCTGTTAGCAACCCTGGTTGCACAATGGGAAAAATTATAATAAATTTATTGTGAAAGCTAGTTTTCTGTAGTTTCCAGAATGGCTTAGATCTTTGGGTTTGGTTGTACCAATTAAAACAAATGAAATTCCTAAGTCGATAGTACCGAAGATGATAGAATTGTCTTCGGAAATAAAAACAAAGGCCTAGATAAAATAATTTGAACTTCCGGTCACCTGAGAAGTTGTGGGTATGCGTGTGTAGGTTCCATAGAACTTGGGTTCATGATTTTTGGACTTTTGAATCAAAATTTATGGTTTTTCCTTTGGTGACTGTCAGTTTTGGACAAACTGGAATTTGGAAATGTATCAGTGAAGTGTCGGGTTGCGATTAGGAGCGAATGAGTTCGTTTTGTTTAATTGCTATGTTGTGCGCAATTGAATGGTATACTTAGTATACTTTAAGAATGCCAGGTGGTGGTGAGAACTGAGGATAGAGTTCTCCTTTCATCGACATCCATCTCGCGGTTGAGGCAAGTGCAAGCAGTGTAGAGTAAATTGTGATGCTAAATTCTTGACTATTGCCATGGTTTATTTGTATGGAACTGTATCTATAATATTGTTGATGAATATTATTCTCTCATGATGGATTGATAATATGAAGTTCATTTGCATCATAGCATTCATTCTTGAACCTTGGACTACGTGGTAGCCAAGGATTGTTTCTTTTAAGGTCTTCGTCATGCATTGGACGAGCATGAGATCTCCGTCATGTATTGGACGGGCATAGGTCCCCACACTCATGAAGTGTGGGCTTGAGGTCCCTGTGCCTGAGGGCACAGGCTTGAGTATGCATCGACGGATGCACTACTCCGCATTACCGATAATTACAAAGAAGGAAGAAAGTGCATTCTTGACATCTGCATTGCATGCAAGTATAAGAGTTTTAAATTATGGCTTCCTTGCTGATGTTCATATGAGGATTTATTACCTTCACGTGTTGATCGTGATGTTTTGTCTATTATCACCGTTGTACTTTGTTAAGTCGTGGACTCACGCTTGTTGTTAATTGTTTCTTTTAGGTACTTCTCGAGGCAGCGACATGCATAGGAAGGGGTAGTTTTGATGCACTTCACACATGATCACCCATGGCAAATAAAATAGATTGTTTACCTAAAACCTCATGTTCCTACTATTACCATTACTCACAGACTGTGTTCTTTATTCGTGGTGGTTGATTTACCTGTAACCGTCGTAGCCAAGTTTTATCGTGGATGTTTCAATTTATGCTTTTAAATCTCAGATATTGATTTAATTAATTCTACTTGATGGAATAAATTGAATGACTTGATTAGACTTACATCCTCGTAATTCTGATGAAACTTGGTGATTTAGATTTATTTGATAAAGAGCTACTCTCATTGTGTACCATTAATCGTTTGGTTCGGGTATTGGTTGAGAAAGAGCAAGATCCATGCCTAGATTATTAATAAATGATAGGTGATATTCTTTAAATTGACTATTTGTAGCTTGTGCTAGTTCTTGTTGATTTGAACTAAATCATTCGTTGTTGTATGTCTTGCTGAAATTGTATTAGTAAGTTGAAGCAAAGAGGTTCTATAAGGATGTTTAGTAGCATCCTAGGCTCTATGTTGGACTGGGGTGTTGCAATTATTCAGAGATGCATAACCAAGGATCCAAAAGCGATGGGAAATCTCGTGGGTGGCGATAAAAAACCAAAGTGATGTCGGCCAGGTTCTTGGTTTTCTGGGAAAAATCCGGTTGAATTTCGCTTGAATTTGCTTAAAAACTAGCCGAAATTTGAAATTTGAACTTACAAAACCCAGGAAAACCAGCCGGGATTTTGGATCCCGGACCTCCGACTGGTAACCGGCGGTTACCGGCTAGTTATTTTTGGTTATCGGCCAATTATTTTTTCCCTGTGCATAACCATGACATGATGACAAGTTCAAGCTGGATGAAGGGAAAATGATTTACCTGGAGCATAGTAAATTGCTTTTTGATGCCCTGAAATTCCAGTTCCAACACTGTGTCATGCATATATAGAATAGGGCATCAAATAAACTTAAGCAAAAAGGCAAAAAGAAGAAGAAATGAAGCACATAAGCAACAAGTCTTTAAGTAACATCTACTAACCTGCAAATTGTACTAACCAGCAGACGCAATGTAACTTATTTTCCCCATAGAACCAGGAGGAAGGCCAACATGGTGTTGCATCAGTGTGTTCTTATATACAGTCTGCAAGATAGTAAGACAATATAAAGATGCATATAGAAGTTAACAACATGCATCCACATATTGTAGAACATGATAAACCTTCAGGAAGAATGCAAGATAGTAAATTATAAAAAGGAAAATTAGATGTATTGCTAACTCACAGCATATAGATCTCCACCAGTGATAGCATCTCCAACATCTGAAACAAATGACCAAAATTATTGATCTTTCGGTATAGGACAACCGCGGTGGTGGTGACGCCAGCCTGTCGATCCATTGACGCCCTGGGGGACGGTGCCTTGTGCCCACCGGATTTGTCCGCATCTGCGCGTGCCGCGACCGATTCGAACCAGAACTCATCAAGAGCCTATTTGGTATGACTATGCTCTAGGTTTTTGCAACTCCAACTCCAGCTTCACTCTACTTCTATAAGAAGTTGGAGCAGTTTGAGGGAGTGTTTGGTTAGAAAATTAGCTTCAACTCCAGGAATGAAAAGGGTGTTTGTAAAAAGATTGCACTACCCTTGTTTTATGACTTGTAATTTTTTTTCGTATTGCATTAAGAATACATGATGCAACATGCAACATTATCAAAGAATCTCAAATTATGACAAATCATAAAATTTTGAATCAGGGTATGCTTCTTGCATCTGAACAACAACGCAAAAACTTTCCTGTGCCCAACAAGAACCACTCTATTTTCACAACCTTTTCTTTTCTTAGAACTATTGCCGGAGTCAATACTTGAAAGCCTTTTAAAAGCTAAATTGCTATTATGAATTTTCAGCTCACATAAGAAATAATAAGGATACTTGTAGATATAAAAGATAAAGGAGATTGGAGATCAACAAAATTCTCACATTAATTTGTTCAAAAGGATACTTGAAAGATGATATTTACCAACTAATCACCAAGGGTTTTTGAAGTACCAAACATGGCTGCTGCTAAACTGCAGCAGCTTATTCTAAGATTAAGAACAGGGAATTACAGCTAGAAATGACAATGCCATTTCTTACCACACCACTCAAATAAATAAAATAGATAACACAAGTTGCCATCATATGTTGGACAGATTGCACAGCAACCTTCAGTTCTTCGCAGTGGTGACATGCCTCAGAAGCATCTGAATCACCTCTGAGGAGATACTTGAAGCATGCTGTTGAGTAGTTCAATTTTTGCCGCTGTCTCTTGCTCAAGACGTTTGACGTTTGCACCAGTCACCGCTACTCTGAAAACAACAAGAACATAGAAAAACTGAGGTCCTGTAATCTTATGAACAAACAAGCAGGATGGGTTGGTGTACATACCTCTGCAACCTTCCTCTAGAATTCAGCTTCCATCTAGGCACGATATTCAGCTATTTCCCTCTCAGCCTCCTCTTTTGCTTGCCTAAGCCTTGCAGATTTAGCTGCCAAACACATACAAAATGTAAGTCTACATTTGCAGACTTTTATTATGGAAAAAATAGATCATTTTGCTTCTTAGCTTCATAGTTGTTGATAATACCCACAGAAGCACAAACAGACATCTCTATGGCATATGTTTCGCAGTGGAACATGTTTTACTAATTGCACAAAGAAAGTGGGAAAATGTATTTTTGCCTTTTTTCCATGATTCGGATTGCTATATGAGAATTTAGCAATATATTCCCATCTAACTTTACAATGAGATGACATGCACTAACAAGTAACAAAGGCACAAGACTATGGGTAAAGAACTTTCAATATGCTGAAGACCCCATAAACAGATGTGGATTTCACCAGATCAGATCAAATAAGATCCAGCAATAGAGATTAGCTACCCAACAAATTAGCAATCCATAACCTTTTTGGTTCTTCTCAATTGATCGGATCAGCAGCTAGAGTCCAAATTGCACAACAGAAACTAACATAATCAAATCAAGAAATCGCCCCTCCTCTAGCGTAATGGATTCCTACCCAGATCCGCCCAAATCGATGCAGCATGATGGCAATAGGAAAAGAAATCCAAAGAGAAATATGTGGAGAGATAGATCAAGATCATACCTGCAAAGGGGAAAACTCGAATCACCTAGAAGAAGAGGAGGATTTGATGGGGAAAAGTTATCCTGCTCTCGTGGCCCAGGGGGTTGAAGCTTCTGGAGCATTGATTTGGTTGATTGCTTGGTTGTCTTGAATGTCATTATGCCTCAAAAAACAAATCAGATCAAGTTTAGTCATGGGGACTCACCTTCAAGCCCCGTGGTCGGGGGATGCTGAGGCCGGGGAAGAAGATGCCGAGGCCGAGTGCGCCGGGGAGGGAGAAGCCGAGGCTGGGTGCGTCGGGGAGGGAGAAGCCGAGGCCGAGTGCGCTGGGATGAGGAAGCCAACGCTGCCGGGGAGGAAGATGCCGCCCTCGTCATCGCCGGGGAGGGGGTCGTCTCCGAGGTCGCCGCCGCCTCTCCTCACCTCTTCTCTCTCTAGGGTTTCTCCGGGGCTCAGGTGCGAAGATGGGGGTTGCGGAGAGTGGGGGTGCGAACTTCAAGGGTAGTTCAGTGGCATGTTGTGGGTAATTATCTTCAACTTCTAGTGGCATTTTGTTTTGTTGGCCCGCAGCTCCTTACTTAGAGCAAGGTTTCACCTACTCCAGAAAATTATACTACGTATTGCTCCGTTCCAGGTTGCTCCAACTCTAAAAATTTTGTGGAGCTACCCCGTTTAGCACACCTCCACTCACTCTAAGTATAAAGCTAGGAGTTGGAGCCATACCAAACAGGGTCCAAATTAGAACCCCAAACTGAATAGAGTGGATGCATGAGGGTATACGTACCTTGGAGGTCGACCTTGATGTCAGTGAGCACACGCACGGTGCACGGGGCGGCGGAGTGGATGATGTAGTTATGATGGCGTCGACGGCCCGATCCGTGCCGATGAGCCCGCCGCCGCCGAACCTCATTGTCCCCGAGGCCGCCTCTTCCTCCAAGGTGGCCACCAGTCTCTCTCTCTCTCTCTCTCTCTCTCTCTCTCTCTCTCCACCGACGAGTAGCGAGGAGGAGGAGGCCGGATCCCGCACTCATCGACTGCCTGCATGGCTGGATCTGGCGCGCAGCGCGGCGGGGGTGGCGATGTCGGGGGCGACCAGATCAAGCACGGGCGTCGGGTGCCGACGTGGCCGAGGAGGACGTCCAAGGTGGTGGGGGAGAAGAGTATGGTGAGGATGCCTGGTCCTAGCCACGAGGTCGAGGAAGGCAGGGGCTAGTGGGAATACGAGATCGAATTTGTTATTCGCAAATCCCATTAACTAAAAAAGTTAACATATCATTAATCCTAATGGGCTGCAATTTTACAGCCTTTATTTCGGCCCTTTTCGTCATTCTGCATGGCAGCCCAATTGAAAAATAAAAAAGCCCAGAGTATTGGAGTAACAAAGAACTTTGCCATTAAGAACGGGTGAACTGGATTCTGGATTGATCGAGTAAAAGAAAAAAAATAAGAAAGGGAAAAAGACCTAGAAGAAGGGAGCTAGGCAGGAAAAACATGCAAGAAGAGCACAAATGTATGGAAAAAAAAACCCTGGATTCTTCGAGATTTTAGCACTGGAACAATTAATCTCTTCCTTCCAACAAGAGCATGCACTAAATTACTCATCTCACGATAGATTTACATCTTATGGCTCTATATACATGAGTTTGAGCTCCAATAATTACATTCCCAATAATTATACTCAGAACATGAATATGACATTACAAAAATAAGAATTACAAAATTACATTCCCAATCATTATAAATTACATAAATAATAATTGTGTAAAAACATGTAAATACATTAATCATAATGATGAACCAAACCAACTCTAATGAGATGTTAGCCATACATTAGAGAATGACATTAAAAAAAAGCAATCATGATCATGTGCTAATACTCCCAATTCTCAGGATGCAGCACAATAACATTTGATGAGGTCAAAATGATCATATATACATGAGTTTGTACTCGAACATGAATATGACATTACATAAATAAGAATTAAAAATTACATTCCCAATAATTATAAATTACATAAATAATAATTATGTAAAAACATGCAAATACATTAATCATAATGATGAACCAAACCAACTCTAATAAGATGTTAGCCATACATTAGAGATATTGAACACTGCCTCTTTTAGTTAAATAACTGGTATGAGACTACCTAGCACTTGAGTAACTTAGTGTTTTGTTGTTCAGATCTGACCATACCTAGCAAGAACATTTTTTTTCTCGGTTGTCAACCCCGATTGGATATGTCATTCACTAGAGAATAGATATCGCCATTATACCATTCATGCTAGATATGTAGCAAAATTGTATGAAATTGCTATTGCATCATGATATATATATATATATATATATATATATATATATATATATATATATATATATATATATATATATATATATATATATATATATATATATATAAAATGAAAATTCAATCAATAATCAAATAGACATAAAACCAAATTTACCTACCATTCATGTCCTTATCTCCTTATACTAACATGGCCGACAATGCATATATCCTTTTTCGTTCTTTTTTAGATGAGCCAACAAATCTACCATGCGCAACTTGGTTGAAATAATACAATAAAGTTAAATCCAACCAAATGCAAATTCCATATTACCGTTAGGATATGTCCAATGCTGAAAAAACAAAATTTCCTTTTCATGCACTCATTTATGTGATGCACAAACAAAGCCAAAACCAAAACAAAAAAAATAAAAAAGTCCCTATATAACATGGCCTACAATACATATCTCCTTTTTTTTCTTCTATATATATGCTTAATGAAAATTCAGTCAATAATCAAATAGACATCGAACCAAATTTGCCTACCATTCATGTCCTTATCTCCTTATACTAACATGGCCGACAATGCATATATCATTTTTCGTTCTTTTTTAGATGAGCCAACAAATCTACCATGCGCAACTTGGTTAAAACAATACAATAAAGTTAAATCCAACCAAATGCAAATTCCATATTACCATTCGGATATGTCCAACGCTGAAAAAAAAAATTCCTTTTCATGCACTCATTTATGTGATGCACAAACAAAGCCAAAACCAAAACAAAAAAAAAGATTAAAAAAGTCCCTGTATAACATGGCCTACAATACATATCTCCTTTTTTTTTCTTTCTTTTTGAGATGAGCCAATAAATCTACCATACACAACTTGGTTGAAACAATACAATAAAGTTAAATCCAACCGAATGCAAATTCCATACTACCATTTGGATATGTCCAATGCTGAAAAAACAAAATATTCTTTTCATGCACTCATTTATGTGATGCACAAAGAAAGGGAAAAAGACCTATAAGAAGGGAGCTAAGGCAGGAAAAACATGCAAGAAGAGCTCAAATGTATGGAAAAAAACTTGGATTCTTGAAGATTTTAGCACTAGAACAATTAATCTCTTCCTTCCAACAAGAGCATGTACTAAACTACTCATCTCACGATAGATTTACATCTTATGGCTCTGTATACATGAGTTTGAGCTCCAATAATTACATTCCCAATAATTATACTCGGAACATGAATATGACATTACAAAAATTACATTCCCAATAATTATAAATTTCATAAATAATAATTGTGTAAAAACATGTAGATTTACATGTAAATTAAAAATCGTAATGATGAACCAAACCCACTCTAATGAGATGTTAGCCATACATTAGAGAATGATACAAAAAAAGGCAATCATGATCATGTACTAATACTCCCAATACTCAGGATGCAGCACAATGACATTTGATGAGGTCTTAATGATCATGTATACATGAGTTTGTACTTAGAACATGAATATGACATTACAAAAATTACATTCACAGTAATTATAAATTACATAAATAATGATTGTGTAAAAACATGCAAATACATTAATCATAATGATGAACCAAACCAACTCTAATGAGATGTTAGCCATACATTAGAGATATTAAACAAAAAATAAAGGCAAAAACAAATTCTATACCAACAAAATACGACAATGTGGTGGACCCATTATGTTCTGAAGTATCAATGGCAAAAGATTAATTGGGCAACATAGTTTGCTTAAATAAATTTTACTCCTAAAGAAATCATATAACATCAGACCAGCTAAGTACCTATTAGTAGTTAATAAAAACAGAAGAACCATATGGAAGTATCATAGACTTGGAAAGAATTGTCAAGTTAGGCCGGCTATTAAAGCCAACAACGTACCAACTCTGGTGGGAGCGCTATTATATTGTTGTCTGACAGATCAAGCTCAATAAGAAACATAAAATCCTTGATACCCAGTGCGGCAAAGTCAACATAAGCAGAAATTGAAATAGACGCATCATGTATAGCTTGCTACATTTCCAAATGAACTTTGAGCTTGATTCGAGATCGGGAATAAAAAATTGAATTACAAAACTGGAAAAATCTTGTCTCCTTGCCAAGAAACCATGATAGTTACCTCTAATGCAGTTGTAAGAGAATTTCGCTCAGTCAAGAATTTGCGCTATTTTAAGCCCAATAAACCATTAGGAAATTCATGGAGTTTCATTAAATGCATTCACGAGATAAAGAAAAAGAAATAAGCTTTCTTAGAATGGTTTCCATAGCTTAGATGATTTGCATATGTTCCAACCTCGGTAGAGTTCTGCTGACTATGGTAATCTGAAAGCTGCAGAAGGTTCGAGTAGTGAAGCTGCATTGCCACTTAAATCCAATACGTCAAGTTTTGACAGAACCTCAAGATCAGTGGGCGATATCTGTGAGAATAAATAAGTGTGTTACAATATCACAAAATGGAATTCAGGATACTATCAATTTGTCATAGATTTGCATGTAATGTTGATGTATGCTATCCCAAAGTTAATTCTCCCTGCATTTCATACTACGAGTCATTCTAGCTCTTGACACAACTAATATGGGGTACTATTTAAGATGTCTTGGCACATGAGAACATTAATTATGTAGCGGTGGTTATTGCTTCTTTGAAGCTTTACTCTAGTGGCTAGAATTTAGTTACATGATGTTGCTTACTCCATTTTCCATTGCTTGTCAGACATATAATTGTTAAACCAAGAACTTTTGTAAATTCAACAACCAACATTGATTAACTTCTTGAGTTTCATCCATCAGGGAATCAGGGCCCAATACCAAGAGTTTGCAACATCAAGATCTTGACTATCAAAATAAATAGGAAAACATATCTTGGCCATTTGTTTGTCAAATATTTGCCGAAAGACAAACAATATGCGAGAAAAGACCATTACATTACCTCGCCAAAGGATTGTTGTCCGTTTTAAGGAAGAGAGCGGGATACATCGGTGAATACCAAGGACCCAACACATCGAGAGTCGAGCAATGACAAATTCGGGACTCGAAGCGCCTATGAATCCCACTACAATCTGATGTCACAGTTCATCTCAGCTCAATTCCCTCTGGATTTCTCGCCGACACAACCGCTGGTCTTGGGTCTGGCAAGACACTAGGATCCATTGATTCACTAGCCAATCTCCGACAGTAGCAAGAATGAAATCGGCCGCCTTAACGCCACAAATCTAAACATCCGTGGCGGTGCCACGCCAATCGGCCGAATCCTCGCTTAGCAGCGCGAATCCGGGCACCACGCGACGCCACGGCCAGATCCACGGGCAACCGCGAGCCCATAGTCCACACACAAATCAAAACAGAACGAAACAACAGGAGGAAGGCAAAGCAAACACACCGCCACGCCATCGCCATCGTAGCGGATCGTGATGACCCCGTCGCGAGAGCCGGCCACCACGCCAACACCGACGAAAACCACAGCGAAGAAGACGCCGACGCCGAAACACCACCACCAAAATCGCCTCCACCATGCCTCCGAATCGCCAGCGAAAATCGGCTTCGAAATTGCCTCTCTCCCCGTCTCGAGACTTCCGCTCAGACACTCTGTGCTCTCTGCCCGTGAGGCCATAACCCTGTCTCGAAACGTCCGCTCAGGACAGGCGATAAGCAATTAAGCAAACCAGCGTGGTTCCTAATAAATATTCGGAACGACGCTCTCTCGAACACGGCTGGCCGTTCGGCAGCAAAACGGGTTCGAATTAAACCCGGAATTGAACAGCGGACCCGGAAAAGAAAACACAAATCTCAAAGCGAATCAGACGGTCGAAAAAACGACTGAGATCAGAGGAAAAAACATGAGACAGAGAAATAGCAGTTTCGTAAAGAAAATTAGAGTGGAACATACATGCATCCAGCATCCTACGTAACACTATCTGTACGCAGTTCTCTGATATGGACTAGGCGACTAGCCAGTAACCACTGATACAGTGGACAAGTGGAGCCCCAACTCCTCAAACGACGCATTCTCGTCGCTTATTTCTTCCCTGGAGGCGCCGGTGAACAGCATCAGCCGGAACGGCTGCTCTGCTGCCCCTCCTTCAGCGATGAAAGACCGGCAAAATGCGAAAAGCGCAGCGACTCCACATTGACTTCCAAACTCCTTAGTAACCACCCGGCCGTCGGGCAACCGAACCCTCATCTTGCAGACTTTTTCCCCGGGTATCCGTTCATCGGCCAGCGGCACAACAGCCGCGACGGTCTCGGCTGGCTTCATCGCCGGTGGTGGCTGTTCTTGCCCACTCGGTGCACTTTCAGATCGGGTGCTTGTAGCCGTAGGCACTGCCGGTTCTTGCTTACCCTGCGCAGCGACTGACCGGCTTGCAGGCTTTCTGACAGCCATGATCGGCTTCCTATCCGTGAACTTGTCGGCGGTCATGAGAAAATCGTTCGGGTCGGTGGCGCCGTGCAGCCTGTCCATAAGCTGCCCGGTGACCGGGTCGACGACGAGCACGGCGGGCAGCTTGTCGCGCTGGAGCTTGTAGTAGCAGCAAACCTTGCCGCCCTCGTCGCCGCCGTCCCTGCGCTCGTCGGTGTCGGCCTGCCAGAGCACGAAGTCACTACTACAGAAAAGGCTTTCACAGACGGTTCAAAAACATCATCACAGACAGTTTCGTGAGCCGTCCGAGTTTATGGGTCGATGATGACATGAGGTCATCACGAGCGGTTTTGAACCGCTCGTGATGTATACTTTCGCGAGCGGTTTGTGGTTCAAACCGTCTGCGATAATAATATCGCGACGGTTTCATCCACAAACCGCTCGTGATAAGCACATATCACGAGCGGTTCCGACCACAAACCGTGTGATAGCACATATCACTGAGCGGTTTGTGGTTGGAACCGTCTGTGATGACTTTTCTATAAAGGCCCAGCGTTGGTCGCTTGTACCATTAAATCGGCATCATATATATATTACATATATATTGTTCGTAGTCTCTCGGCCACTTTAGGGGATCGCCCACGACATGAGAAAGATGAGATAGTAGCCACGGGCAACCTCATTGAGTCCATGCAAATTCAAAAATATGGATGCAAGAGGCGTTAGGACATCAATTACAGATTGGGCGTCGCTATGTTAAAAGTATCCATTGATCTTGGAATTACTCCGTAGGAAGTGGCATCATATATTAGCAACTATCCATTCTTAAGTATGTAACTTGTTCTTGGTGTTCCAACAAGAACACTAAGCAACCATTCTCATATTTGTTGAATTCTCATACATGATGCCACTTGGTGTTCTTGTTAAGATCAACGCCAATTACAACATAGCGACGCCCAATGTAATTGGATGTCCGACCGCCTTTGTATCCATACTTTTTAAACTTACAAGGGCTCAATGAGATTGCCTGTAACATCCCAAATGTATAATTATGGTTATTCAAGTATAATTATATGTGTAGAAATTAAAACTTTTCTCACATCTTGAAAACCCCTAATCATTCATGTGATTTTTGTCCAAGAGTTGTGTAATCCAAAAACACAAAGCTCTTGTTGACCAAAAGTCAAACTCATTTTCGATTGTCTAAATCTTGTGCCAAACATCTGGAATATATTTTCCTTGGTCCCAAAACTGATGTGGGACCCTCTGAAAAAATATCACAAGTTGTAAAACTAGTTTGATAAATTTTGGAGGTAAAACAATCCTTTAAACAACCTTAACGAATTTCCTGAGAAAAATGCATTGCATAATAACCTCTGGAAATTTTATGTCAGGTTAATCTCATTGTCAGCAAGCTCCTGTAAAAATTTCATGAATTTTGGAGTTGAATTGCTATCCCAAACAATCTGCAAAGTCTCAATTTGTTAGAAATTAAACTTAGCATGGCATCTTTGTTCCTTGGGCTAGCCACCTTGCAAAATTTGGTCAGCCCAACCCCATCGACCTCCTCTCCACCTTGATCAGTCGCACCGTTGGATTTACATCCAACCGCCACGACCTCCTCCATGATCAACACCGCAAAGACCTCCTCACCTCACTGAGGTCATAACAGTTGGATCAAAGATCCACGGTCATGACCTCCCATGTGTTAAACCGCAAAGACCTCCCTTCGATATCTATCACCTTGTCCAGGTCATAGCCCTTGGATTAAGATCCAACCGCTCCTGACCTCCCCTTGTTATCAAACCTCAAAAACCACCTTCCACCTTGGCGAGGTCATAGCTGTTGGATTTACATCCAACCGCTCCTGACCTCCCCTCCTGATAAGCTAAGCAAACTTCCCACCTACATGAGGTCACGACCATTGGATCAAAAATCCATGGTCGCGACCTCCTCCTCTTAAGCTAACTATCAGACCTCCCTTTGCACTCACTTGAGGTCGTAGCCGTTGGATCAGATCCAACAGCCCACGACCTCCCCTCAAAATATCCAGCGCACAAGACCTCCCCTATCTCATGTTGTGCACCGTTGGATTTGAAATCCACGGTCACGACCTCCTCCTGGTCTCATGCGCATCAGATCTCCCCGCGCACGTGAGGTCGTTGCCCTTAGATCTAAATCCAAAGGCCATGATCTCCCGTGTGTGTTGTGCAAGCTCAAGACCTCCTTTGCGCCACGTGCGAGGCTCAGGACCTCCCCTGTTTTGATCACCACCGTTGGATCAAAATCCAAAGGTCTTGACCTCCCTCGCGCTTCACGTAAAGCCTCAGACCTCCCTTTGGTTGTGTGCCATTGGATTTTAATCCAAAGGCCATGACCTCCCCTCATGTCTTATGTTGGCGTGCATGTTAAGACCTCACAGAGGTCCTTGCGTTGGATGGAGATCAACGCTTTGGACCTCTGTCCTATTTCCCCACGCGGCGCTTACACATTAAGGAAATCGGAGGCCACGACCTCCCCATCCTTGATCATGTGGTGGGACCTCCTCCCGATCATTTAGGCATAACGGTTCAAAATTGTCATCCGATGGTTAGGACCTCCCCTGGTCTTATCCAGCGGTCATAAGGACCTCCTGTTCTTCTCCTTCCTCGGCGCGCTGCAAGCTCTGGCGATGAGTTAATGCACGCTGCCTTGTGTACTTTTCATGACTCTTTCTTGACCGCATTTAATCTGCAGTCGACTTTCCGCCTCTCGGGTCACTCAGGCTGCACCTTGTCAACCTCATGTCCTTGCCACCCCATGGACCAACCCGTGGGCTAAGCTCACCATGGAGCTTAGCCCCACTCATAACCTTCACCACAGGCTATAAGTTACCCTTGGAATCCTCCCTTAGCTTCCTTTGCACACAATTGCTCTCGGCCTTGCACTTTGTGCGTGGTGAGCTCCTCCTCCACTAATCGACCTCCTCCTTTGGCGGCTGCCATTGTCAAGGTCTTTGGAGCTTCTCGGTGGTTCGGGAGTTCGGTGGCTCCTTTTCAAACCCTCGCTCCTTTGTTGCTCCCAAAACCTCTTGGAAGTTAACCCTAACTTAATTTGTTTGGGCATTTTTCAGAGGTGGACAAAGTTGAGCTTGGAGCTGGTGCCTTGGGCTGTGAAGCTTCATTGTCTTCCCCAACTCCGGTCATCACCTCCACGACCTCCCCAGCACCTTAGGACCTCCAGGTACTCCTCCTGTTAGTCCTTTAGTCGCTGGCACCCGCTTGAATGCATGTTGCGGAGCTTATGTTTGGGCACACGCTTGGATGTCGCGCGGAGCTCCTTTTTGCGTTTGCGGTTTTGGCCGTGCTGGCCTTCATTTTGCCCTCTCCGGCTCGTCGGCGTTCAAAGCCGTCGCCGCCGTTGAGAGGAGGTCCGTTAGTGCGCATGGTTATTGCGAACCCGCGGTACCATTGATGTCGCCACGAGGTTCAGATCGCGGCGATGACCATCTCTTCAAACCGGGTCTTTTTGGACGGACGAAAGCGGCAGCCGTTGTCGTTTTAGGGCAGATTTGCGAGTTTAATCGCTCATCATGTGCTCAAATCATTGAAATCATTGGGCGTCTTAAATGCATTTAATCCTCACTTTGCGGCGTATTTAAGACCTCCGTGGCGGACCTCCTCGCTATCCCCGCGCATTTATTCCATGTCCGAGCGCGTGGTCGTGAGCTCTGGGACGTCCATGACCTCCTCCGAGGAGATCTGGAGCGTCCAAGACCTCCCCTTGCGCGATCGTGGCCGTCCAAACCTCCCTGGAGGTCTGTGACGTTAGGACCTCCCTTAGGACCTCCTCTAGGTTATCTCAGCCGTTCATGACCTCCCCAGGTAGATCTTGACCGTCAAGGTCCTCCCTCGGACGATCTGAACCATCGAGGACCTCCCTTGGAACATCTGGACCGTCCAGGACCTTCCCTGTGAGGTCTTGACGATGTAGATCTTCCTTAGGGAGATCTTGATAGTTTAGATCTTCCTTTGGAAGATCTCAACCGTTGAGGACCTCCCCCTTTAGATCTGGTCCGTCCCGGACCTCCCCTCGTCGTTGTGGTCCGTTGGATTCTCCATCTACGGCCACGACCTCCCCTTACCTCGCGCATGTACGTTGCTAGGAGGTCCAGGACCTCTGGACCTCGTGAGCGCGTGTGTGTTGTTCTCCTGGGAGGTCTTGAGCCGTCAGATCTGAGATCTGTGGCTCATGTCCTCCCCGGCCTGTGTGTTTTTCTTTAGAAATTCCATTGAAGTCTTAATTATAAACAGAATAAGGTATAAACTTTAGAATTTCTTATCTTTTTCATTTTAATTCCATTTGAGGTCATTCAAATTGTGTTAGCTCTGTCTTGGACTTGACTTTAATCTAAAAATGATTGTAAGTTAAGTTCAGCCCCAGAGCCTGATTTACCATTAGATTTTAAGATTAACTTTAAATGTGCACTCAAATTAGTGCTTAACTTGTAAAATACATAACTAATGCTCTGTAGATTATTTTTGAGTGAGACCAACTTTGTTGGTTTCCTCCATTAATGGTCTTGCTATGAACATTAGTTTTGAGCATGTTGCTGTTAGGAAAATGAGGACTTGTGCATTATAATTTTGTCAAGTTCTTGTTTTTGAAAAATTATAGAGAGTGCAATATAGCTCCAAATGAGATGAACTCAATTGTGTTATTCATCTCATGAGGTGCTGGTTTTACAGTAAAAATTTCAGCTTCACTTCTGTTCTAGAAAATGTTGCCTCATAATTAAATTAATGAATAGTGCAGTTTGGTATTTTAGGGGCTGAGCAGAATTGTTTTGCTCATAACTTTTGCATTGAGAATCCAAATCAATTGGTTCTTGTTGCAATATTCCTAAAATCACCCTCTTGCTGCTGTAGAAAATTCAGAGAATTTGGAGTTCGTTTGTTGTGCTGTCTTTGTTGTTTTTAAATCGTTCTTATCGGTTCTTTCTCGCCTTTCCGTTAGGTTTCGACATTTGTGGTGATCCAGAGTGACCCTCCGCAACAAATTGACCAGCAACAGCAAGGCAAGCAGTTTGATCATTTCCATCATTGTCCCATTACTTTAAAGCTTAATATATTGTTTTACTTCTATGTATGCATGCTACTTTGTGTTAAATGTCGCTAGCAATCCTATAGTTGCATAATCTGTAGGAATTGTTTATCCTCTACTACCATGAGCCTAGGTTATTTGCTGTGGTTTGAGCTCGTTGGATGAGCTCTTATCACTTAGTAGTTTCGATTAAATTGCTTAGACATGCTTAGTTATCGGTAGAAATGGGCGATCATCGACTTAGTCGATGGTCTTGATCACTCAAAACTGATTATTACTCCTATATGTCCAGCACTTGTGCTTTGATTAATTTGTAAAATCAAAAACTGAAAATAAAAGATTGATTTAGACTTGGGCATATTGGATGGATGGTGTGGTTTTTGGATGTGGTGGTATGCCTGGGTCCCTAAGGACCGAGTACTTGGGTCACTAAGCCAAGCGATTTTGCGTGCTAACCACACGAGGGGCATATGGAACCCCTCTTGACTAAGTACTTTGGGCGGTGTTAATTGGGGTCGCTCGGTTGGTGTGTTTTTAAAGATAAAATGTGTGTGTGATGTGGGAGGGGAGCATTAGCTTCGGGTAGGTTGTGTGATGTCTCCTTCTCCCGTGGGTTGTGCGACTCGAAATTAGCATTGTCCATTGGAAATGTCTCGTAGGACTTAGCCGTCTTCAAGCATACCAAAGGTAGTGTGCCTAAAGGAAAGGCGGTCGGCGTGTGGAATGCGATGGTACACCTGCGCAGGATAAAACTATTGAATAGCCTCGTCTAGGTTATGGACATGCTTGGTAAGGTCGTTCAAGACTAGACTACAACCTTTAATTAAAACTTGACATGGTTGGTATGAGCAGGGAGTTCATGCTATTGTTGTGGTGACTTGGGTTGGTCACTTCCAGGTTGTTCTTGTTGTTGTTACCTTGTTATTTATCTCGTTGTTATTTCAACAATTAAAAATGCTTTGTCAAATTGCTTTCAATCTACTATATTATTGCAAATGAAAACTTGCTTTGTGCTTAAATGAGTCCAAAGCCTCATCCACTTAAATAAAGCTTGCATATAGCTAAATTATAGTTACGTTATCTTACGTCGGTCTTGCGAGTACAATAAACAATTTATTGTACTCATTTACTTTGCTTAACGACTTTGTTGCGGAGGAGGTAGAGCCCAAAGGGCTTTACTTTTGTGTTGTCTTGGTGGTTGGGAGAAGCGACTAGCTTGGCGGTCCGGTCGATTGCCTTGTGGGCTAAAGGCACCTTGGTTGGCTCTTATTTTGGGTCATCTTTATGGCACTTTTGCTTCATTGTGTATCTTTGTAGTTTTGTTGTTATTTGGCGAAGGCCCTCTTTTGTAATAATCTATCCTTATTAATATTAACTTCGGTTTGTTGCTTATGTTCTATGTGTTGTATGGAATTGATACATTCTTTTGTTGTGAGGTATGTATCTTGCATGCGGGAGTATACATCTCTCGAGGCAGGTTTATTTGGTTGATAATACTAGGGTCAATTGGATGACTAAGTATTATGAGCTTAATAAATCCGGTGCTCACATTGCCCATGGATCTTGTCTCATTCTTCTCATCTTTGCGTGGGCGACCCCGAAAGTGGTGAGGACTACGAATAATATATATATTATATATATATATGATGCTTGTTTTAATGGCACAAGCGACTCTTGCTTGGAGACTTTATAGAGAAGAGATTATGAATGGAATGGTAGGGCGTGCACTGTGCATAAGAGGTAGGAGAACTTGACCGGCATGAACAAGGGGACTATTAATATGAACTAATTATCAATTCAATTTCAGCATAAGACTATTGACACCATTACATCACGAGCAAGGGACTATTAATATGAACTAATTATCAATTCAATTTCAGCATAAGACTATTGACATCATTACATCACACTGACAAGAGGACTATTAATATGAACTAATTATCAATTCAATTTCAGCATAAGACTATTGACACCATTACATCACGAGCAAGGGACTATTAATATGAACTAATTATCAATTCAATTTCAGCATAAGACTATTGACATCATTACATCACACGACAAGAGGACTATTAATATGAACTAATTATCAATTCAATTTCAGCATAGGACTATTTACATCATTACATCACGAGCAAGGGACTATTAATATGAACTAATTATCAATTCAATTTCAGCATAAGACTATTGACATCATTACATCACACACAAGAGGACTATTAATATGAACTAATTATCAATTCAATTTCAGCATAAGACTATTTACATCATTACATCACGAGCAAGAGGACTATTAATATGAACTAATTATCAATTCAATTTCAGCATAAGACTATTAACATCATTGAGCGGTTCATCGGCAAGAGAACAAGACCAAGGGTGTCCAAACCCACCACACAAGTAGTAGCCCTCGGCATCCATCATGAGCACTAGCTAGCCATTTTCATCACAGAGCAAGGGGGTAGAGAGCAGAGATGGACCTTAGTCTGGCGCAACCACGGTGGCGACCCACCACCACCAAAGACAACCCTCATCAATTTCCTTTACCTTGCATAAATCACACAAACATCGGGACACAACTTAAGGTTCATGCATAAAAATCAAACTCAACAAAAAGACATTAAGCTAACAGATCTAGAGGAGAATAGAGGAGGATGGGAAAGCAAAGCCGGCCGGGGCCCTAGCAGGTATGCAACGGGTCGGGCGGCGTCGGCGACGCAGTCGGCGCAGCGTCGAGGTGGGGAGGAACGGAGTTAGGCGGGCGCAAACCCTAGCAGAGCTGGGAGTGACGAGTTTGGGCGTCACAGTAGTTGTGCTGCTAACGGTGACGCCGCAAAAGACACTCTTATCGCACGAGTGTCTTTTGCGGTGTCACCAATGCTCTAACCGTCGGCAACAGGAAGAATGGCGGCGTCGGCGGACGGGAGAGGAACGGGACGAGTAAGGCGGCTGGGGAGTGGCGAGTTAGGCGCAAACCCTAGCGGCAAGCTGGGCTAGCTCCTACTTATAAAGAGACTTATCGAGCGGTTCTATTATGGAACCGTCAGTGATAATTATCACAGACGGTTCCATAATAGAGCCGTCTGTGATATGGGACATATCACAGACGGTTCCATAATAGAGCCGTCGTGATATGGGACATATCACGGACGGTTCCATTATGGAACCGTCGTGATATATCATATCACGACAGTTCCATAATGGAACCGTGAAATGGTTTTTCTCAAGTATATATATACACTTACATGACATGAAGAAATTACATGTTTATATTAAAAAGCGAAACCTATAATTAAACAAGGTTTTTCTAGTGGCGAAGGTAGGTGCTATCTCCATCTGCAATACTTCATAAGCGGCAGTGTCGGCATCGGACGGATTCTCGATCATCGTGAACGAAGCTTGAAATCGTCCACCCGTTGACGCGCTTCGTTTGAGTGTCTCCAAGACCCTCGGATCGTTGAACCAAGAAGAATTGAGCCCATAGGCTCTCTTCCCTTGCTTGAGGGTCTCGGCCGTCGACTTCGATGCTTCTGCCGCCTCGATTTCCTGATCCAAGTGACGGCAAGCCTCTGAGACGTGCAACGTCGTTTTGGAGGACTACTGACGATGATGCTGTAAACTTCGCCGAAAGTGCGAGATCACCGGAAGACACGGCGGAGGAGGATGTCAAGACGGCGGAAGGTGGGCGTCACCGCTCCGGCAAATTCTCCGCCCGCAGAGGAGTGAAGACATTGTTGATCAAGCAGTGTTCTTCCACAAAGACGGTTCAACGTACACAAGAGATGATGTCTGCACAAAGGCGGCGGGAAGGCCATCGCTGCGGCGACAAGGAAGAGGCGACCATTTCATTTATTTTATAAGTATGTGGGGATGATCATCTTGGATGGCGGATGATCCTTTTTATAAAACAAGGAATAAATTCGGGCGTGAGGCGAAGAGCGCGATCGGGAGCCGAAGCGGATCGATGCGATGAAGAGACGATCGGGGAGCCGGGCGGATTGGCGGCGAACGACGCGCCGGCGATGAAGAAACTCACGCTGAGCGATATTATCACGAGCGGTTATTGTTAAGAACCGCTCGTGATACTAATTAATATCACGAGCGGTTCGTGTTGTAACTGCTGCGTGATCGTCCTGACGGTTGTGTTTTAAAACCGTCGTGATATCGATAATATCACGAGCGGTTACGAACAAGAACCGTCGTGATACTTCCTGACGGTCTTCAACATGAACCGCTCGTGATATTGCCTCTTCACAGGCGGTTTTTAGCGCGGCAAGAGTACTGACGTCTCTAAACCAAAAGCATGCGTGATTGAATGTATACCGAGCGGTTTCGGTCAACCGTCTCGTGATGAGGCGTCGATATAGCCTTTTGTAGTAGTGAGTGGTCACGGCGGCTCGCTTCCACGAGGTCGCTTCGCCCACACGTCCGGTTACGCACGTGCGACGCGAACTTCGCCGCTTCGCAGGCGTTCAAGCGATAACGCAGCAGCCCGCGCGTGCACCTTAGCCGTGGAAGCCGCCCTTGTACGTCGATCGTGCGGCGGCGGAAGAAACTCCGCCAGGTCTTCTTCTTGGCGGCGGCGCGCGTCCATCTCGGCGATGCCATCACCGTAGGTGCCTTCTTGGCGGGCCTAAGCGGCGCGTTCGCTCTCCCATCCGCTGGTGCTGGGGCGGATAGTGGCGGCGAATCTGGCGCCCGTCTGAGTCTCGGGCGGCGAGGATCGGAGCGCGCACCACCTCCTCCGACGATCCGGCGCCGCCGGCGAAGTATTTGTCGACGGCATCGTCGAGCCGCCAGCCGCAGGAGGCGAGGAGCTCGGCGGCGTCCGAGAGGGAGGAGTAGGTCGTGACCTGCATGAACGAGACGAGGGCATCGTGATCGTCCTCCATAGATCCGGACCCTGCGTCGTGGAGGCCCAACGCTGAGTTCTGGTTGATCTCTCGGTGCGTGGGCGCAGGGTTCGTCTCACTTTATATAGAACACGTCGTTGCACGCTTAGAACCCGACTTCGTGGCATTGAGTCACGATGCCGAACGCAGCGAGGACTTGCCCCTCCGGCGTGCAAGAGCCACTGCCTCAAGGCAGGGAGCACCAAGAAGAGGAGAGAGAAAATAGGAGGGAGGAAATAAAATAAAACAAAAAGAAGAGAAAAAAATCTGGAAAATTTTCAAAAAAAAATCCCAAAATTTCAAAAAAATACGTAAAAATCCTTAGAACATGAATAGATTTAATAAAATATTTTTGAATTTAATTGAAGTTTATTTTATTCATTTAAAATGTTTTTATTTTCTAAAATTTTGCATTTAAGCTTTAATTAATCCAATAAAATAGAAATTAAACCTTATATTATTAATCATGAATAAACATTTTTTCTCAAATTTTGGAACCTAATTCAACCATGTAAAAATTCAAACCAAGTTCTAAAAGCCTTTGATGTTAATGAATTAAAATAAGAATAATAAATCTTGAAAAGTAAGGTGATAAATTTTATTTGGGTACTAGATCATCGCAGGAACACCTTTGAAAATTTTTAGAATTTTGGAAAATTATTTGCTATTTTTTTAGCCCGGTCAAACTTAAGAGGTTTGAAGTTAAAACAGTAATTGGTCAGGTTGACTTGGGCCGATCGGACCGTCCAAACAGACCCGGCTCCGATCAGACCGTCTGAACATTAACTACGGCCCCACCTGTCAAAAATGCTCCGATCGGACCATTCGAACAGACCCAGCTTCGATCGGACTGTCCGAACATTAACTATAGACAAATTTTGATATATGCCACTGAGAATGTTGCCACTTCGAGATTTGCCACTCAGTTTCGTAAAATTGGAAATTTGCCACTC
Source organism: Phyllostachys edulis (assembly GCA_036346405.1). Lineage (NCBI taxonomy): Eukaryota > Viridiplantae > Streptophyta > Magnoliopsida > Poales > Poaceae > Phyllostachys > Phyllostachys edulis. The sequence continues at coordinate 56,583,790 of CM070549.1, read as the reverse complement.
CAATTTCCATATGTTTTGAAATCTGCCATTATCACTCATTTTCTCCTATTTTCTTTTCTATTCTATGATTTTGCATATATTCCAATAGTGAACTTCCAGTTTTGCCCCTCTCCATGTGGCGTTTTAGGGCTTATGTGGCGCTACGTGGCACTGAGGTGGCGATGCCATGTAAGCACAAGCGGCGCCAGCATCGGGACCAATGGTCGCGGCGATTAGGGACACTGGCGGCGGCGTGTGGTCTTGTCGAGAGAGGAAGGTGCGAGGATCGTGGTGCGCCACCCGGTGGCGGGTAAACGGAGGTGGCCGACGGCGAGGCGAGAGCGGCAGTGCGGCTCGGTCTCGGGTTGAGGTGGCGTTCCGGTGGATCTCGGAACAGCGATTCTTGCGCGTAGTATGAGCGACGGCGATTCCGACGGTGGGGGAGGCGAGGTCGCGACGTCGACGGTGGCGGTGCTAGAGGCGGCGGGGCGCTGCGGCGGTGGCGACAAAACTCAAATTCGGCGAGGCAGGCGCGCGAGGAGAAGTGAGTGAGGTAAGAGATTGAGTGAGAGAGGCTACCTCGTGCTCTCGGGCGGAGGTGGCGTTGGAGATAATAGCGGCGGTTGCGGCAGGCGTCTGCGGCGAGAAGAGGAGATAATGGCGGCGGCGGTTGCGGCTAGGGCGGTCACTGACAGGGCGGGCCCACATGGCAGTGAGAGGCGGAGAGGGAGCGAGGAAGGCGCGATGAAAACTAGCCGTTCGATTTTGATCGGACGGCTCACAATGGATTGAAACGTTCGGACCGGCCGATAGCTTCAATAAGATCTGACCGTTAAAAATGAATCGGACGGTCCATAACGGCGTGAACGTTCGGACCGTCCGAACCTCCTTTTTGATCGGACCGTCCGTTCTAGATCGGACGGTTCACAAAGATCAAAGAAGTCACGGGCGCGCGGGAGCGGGCTGGCGCACGGAGGTTGGGTAGGGAGGTCAAGGTGTCACGGGGGGAGGTCAAGGGGAGTTTTAGCCCAAAGCCAACGGAGTAATTTAAATACCTTTTTGATTTTAGAAAATACCAGAAACGGAAAAACCTTTTTAGAAAATAGTGAATAGAGTTTAAAAATTCTAGGAAAATTCACAGAAGTTCCTTAAATTATTTAGAACTTAATAAAAATACTTTTATGTATACTTTAGTGTTTAATTTTGCAAATAAAATAGTTCTTAATTTGGGACAAAAGGAATAATAGTTTTGAGTTAGAATAATTCGAGAAAAAGCAATAAAATCCAATAAAATACTTACAATAATAGTTTTGACTTTGAAAATTCAAATAAAACCAGAAAACTCAAATAAACTAACTTTGGAATCAATAAAACTCATATTAAATTGCTTCATCCATGAATGCATAAATTCATCATCACAAAAGCATGTAGCGATTATCACATGCATCAAGTCAAAATAAAACTTCATCCATTACGGTGTGTTTGGTTGCTGCATATCCCTAATGCATCAGTATCGTCATCCGGCTAGGGCTAGCCAGCCGAGTGGATCAAGAGGGCTATTTGGTTGGTTTTTTTTTGTTGGGTCAGTTGTCTTTGAGATGTTGTTTGGTTGGCTGCATCAGGAAGTGGACGCATGACTGGATGCAAATTTGGGTTGTTTGGTTGCCTGCATGTGAGAGTGTGTGATCACCTCTTTGACGACATTTAACAATATTTAACAACATTTGACGATATTTAACAATATTTAACAACATTTAACGATATTTGACAACATTTAACGATATTTGATGACATTTAACAATATTTAACGGCATTTAACAATATTTAACGATATTTTACGACATTTAACAATATTTGACGACATTTGATGTTATTCAACGACATTTAACAATATTTGACGACAATTGACGACACTTAACGATATTGACGAGACATTGACAATAAGGTTACAATAAGAGTAACCGAACAAATTTCTATAGATGTTGAGACATCCAGAGTTACTTCATAATCATTGTAAACTACTTCTGAGCAAATTTCACTAATCCTCTAGATATCAAGTACACCTTACCAAGTCATAGATTTGGATTCATCTCATTTGGAGTTAGCACGCATTTTCTATGAATTTTCAAAGACATGAAAAAGAGCACAAGTTAAATGCATAAGTAAACTTTTTGGAAATAGTAACATGGTCAAAACCTATTTTACCAGCAAGTTCATTAATAGAGAAGCCAACAAAGTTGGTATCACTCAAAAAGGGGTTCTGAGAGAATTACTTATGTATTTTCCAAGTTAAATGAATTTTAATGCACAAAATAAACCTAAACAGAATTAAATCCATTCTCATATTTTTTTGGAGCAAAACTAAGCTTAAAACCATTTTTAGAAAAAACATTTAGCTCAAAACAGAATTATCAAATTTTATTCCACGAAAAGGACTTAAAATGAATTACTTATGCATTTTTAAAGTTAAAAGGGAATTTTGATGTAATGAATAAAGCTAATTTGAAATTAAATGTAATACAACAATTTTCTGGAGCAAAATTAGGCTTAAAAACATTTTTAGATTAAAGTTTAATTAAAACCAGAATTAACAAAATTGGAATCAACCGAAAATGATTTAACATGAATTAGTTATGAATTTTTGAAGTTAAATACAATTTCCAGATGATAAATAAACCTACCGGGAATTAAAACCAACTTAACCGAGAGGAAAAGGACGTGGCAAAACCTTGGCCGCTGATTAGAAATCGGACGGCCCACGGCGCCCAACGCACAGTAACTCGTGCTCACAGTCCGAACGTTCAAATGGAACGTGGGCCGTCGATCTTGAGATGGAGGGCTGAGATCAAGGGGACGTTCGGATGGTCCGAACGTTCCCGCGATCTCGACCGTTGATCAAGTGATGGACGGCTCACAGCGCGCGGGACGATCGGAGTGGTCCGAACGTTCACTCCGCTGTGGGCCGCTGATCTTGAATCTAACGGTGCACAACGATTCAAGTTCAAACAGCGCCCGACTCAAGTGGGTTGGGCTGGACCGCGTGGATTTGGTTTCGGTCGGAGTCGAGTCGGAGTAACAGTGCTTGGGTTTTTGAATTCCAGATTTGACCGAGAAGCCATGAGTTTGACTAAGGCTTTAAATATAGTAATAAAATTCTAAAAATTATGAAATTAAACAGAGATGTTCCTGGGATGGTCTAGAACTCAAATAAAATTTGAAAAGCCACTGTTCAATATTTATTTGTTTAAATTAATTTCAAACCCAACTTAGGTTATTGATTTGAGTTTGAATTTTCTGTGGGTCGAAATGAGTTCCAAAAATTTGGGAAAAATCATTTTAATTCAATATAAATAATGTAATATTTGAATAAATTGTTCCCAAAAGATTATCACAAGTTTTTATTTCTATTTTTGTTTAAAGCTTCCAAAAGAGTTGTAGATAATCTTTGATTCCAAAAACATGTCCAGAAATATTGTCAGATCCATATACATCAAGTATTAACCATACAACAAAGTGAGATCAAGTCTAAACCATACATCAAGTCTTAACCATACATCAAAGTCTTTACCATAAATTCTGTCATCACAAAAGCATGTAGCAGTATCACATGCATCAAGTCAAAATAAAACTTCATCCATTACATGTAGCAGTATCACATGCATCAAGTCATGCATGTTCACTACATCAAGTATTAACCATACAACAAAGTGAGATCAAGTCTAAACCATACATCAAGTCTTAACCATACATCAAAGTCTTTACCATAAATTCTGTCATCACAAAAGCATCACATTACATAGGAACGACCTACTTCTTCTTCTTAGGGGTTAGCTTCTTTTTAGCAAGCTTCTTAACTGGCGATCTCATCTTTTGTGGGGTAGAAGTAGATGGTTCACCTCCAAGACCATGAGCAGATATGACATCCAATTGTTGCCTCATCATAGTAAGTTGTGGAGCAATTGCAAGACCATCCCCTATAGATGGAGTAGGTGCTACAGCAACATCAGTCTTACTCTTCTTCCTTGGAGGGTTTCTTGTCCTATAACACATACATGAAATTGGTTAGTGCATTATAATAAAATTTAAGCATGCATTTGAACACACATTTACCTTTTCTTAGGGGCTTTTAGAGGGCATGCTCCCCTGCTTTGATGTCCTAGTTCTCTACAGGTCTTGCACTTCTGTTTACTTTGCTGCCTTTTTTTCTTTGGCACCTCATTGGCAGCCTTAAACCTTTGTGTCTTTGGTCTTCCTGCTGACCTTTTGAGCTGAGGTGGGTGCAACTTGAAGCCAGGATCGACCTTTCGCCATTGGGACTTGTCAGTCATCGGTTGCACAATCCCAGCATATGCAGCTTTAAATTTAGTCAAGGAGAAGAAATCATCAACATAGTCCTCCATATTGGCTTGCCTATTGCTACAGATGAATCGCAAGGCATGCTGGCATGGTTTCCCAGATACTTGCCATTCTCTACATGTGCATTCCCTACTAAGAAGATGGACCACATGCCTGCTATTGTCATGCATGTTCACTACCTCAGCACTTGTATTTGCTCCCGGGGTTGCCTTCAAGTGTGCAAGACCTCTAGTGCTCGCATTGAGTTCATGAATAACAGCTGGAAGTATTCTACCCTGCAATCTGTCTCCAATCCTCCTCCTCTTATCTGTATTTGCATAATCAAGTTTCGGATGGTGTCCATGAGTTCAACCACCGGAAGATCCTTAACATTCATGATCCAAGAGTTGTACGTTTCTGCAATATTGTTGTGCATGTAGTCACACTTCGCAATTGTATTGAACAAGGCCCTACTCCAGATGCGAGGGTGGTACTGGTTGAGGTACTCAATGGCTGCTGGACAATTTTCTTGAATTACTTGAATGTGCTCTTGCAAATCCTCGTATCTGTAAGATTGTGCCGCTGTCCACATGTTACTGGAGACCATAGGACCATGAAACTTCTTCTGCATGTTCCCCCAAAGATGCCTGAAACACTCTCTATGCTCAACATCCGGGAAAACTCTCTTTACACCTGCACATACCCCATTCCCAGCATCTGTATGCAAAGTCAACCCGTGTGGTTTGCCGATTGCCTTACGTAGCTGCTACATAAACCAAGTCCAATTCTCTGCAGACTCCGAGTCGATAATACCATATGCAACTGGATACATCCAGTTGTGGCCATCTATGGCCGTAGCAGATGCCAACTGGCCATTGTACCTACCAGTGAGAAAGGTAGAGTCCATGCCCAAGTACGGTCTACAGCCATTAAGAAATCCATCAATGCAAGGCTTGGCGAACGAACATCTTGTGGAAGTGTGTCTTCCCATCGTACACCTTGGTGTCTATCTCAACGATGCTACTCGGCATTATTCTTTCAAGCTCGCCTTGAAAGCTGCATAAAGATTGGAAACTCTCCTCCCATGGCCTATATAGTTGCTCTAGTGCTAATCGTCTCCCAAACCCACACCTTTCCATAGCCAATTGTGACATTGTATTTACGTTCGAGTGCCTTTTCTAACTCACTTGCACCCAAAGTTGGATTCGCCTAATCAAAGGAAGAGCCCTATCGCCACCCGACCTGCGATGCCATAGAGCTCTTTATTTCGCTTGTTGAAGCACATTTGTGGGAATCAACTAACACTTTGTAACTCGCAGATAGATTGCAACAACTTAGTATTTACCAACTTAGTATTTAACACAATGAAATGAACATTACTTACTACAACTTAAACTATGTTACGTTAGTACTGTGGCGCTTTGATCAATCCCGAAGATCTTGGTTATTCTCCAAGGACAGTCCTCCTTCTTGCATTCTCCTCTGTACCTTGTTTTGTCAGACTTACATGTGCCTATCTCAAACTCCCCCTTAATAGCAAACTGTCTCAAAGCTAATCTGAATTCCTTCATATTAGGAAAGGTGCTGCCCAATTCAATCTTGGGATTTTCCTTATCATGCACATGCACTGGCTCCACATGTGCATAGTCATTCACTAGTAAGGCGTCCTCTGTATCAATACCACCATTGTTCGGACCACTAGCATCATCATTCGGCTCCACATGTGCATACTCGTTCTCCTCGGTCCTTAGCCCAAGCATGTCAAACATCTGGTCGTCCGTGATGTACACACTATTTCCATCCACATTAGTAGGGTTGGGTGGATCAACTTGGGGAATAACAAAACCTGCCCCTTGACTAGCCCATATGAGAGTGTGTGTGTGGAGTCATTGCAAGGACTGCCTGGTTCTTGCCAATGTGATGTGGAGTCATTAGTAGGATCAACATGAAAGGATAGGTGTGGAGGACTCACAGACTGACAATGCGAAGCACTAGAAATTCCACTGCAAATAGTTGACAAGTTTTTTTGGCTATCCACTATAGTGATGAACAAATTAACCAACTTACTATCCATGTTTGCATCAAACAATCCCAGAAGTTCGGCATCTCTACATATCCTTACTTGTGTTCCTTTCTTACTATCAAAGTACCATATCAAAGCATCCTGCGCTGACCCCCAAATTGACTTTCGTTTTAAGTCATCGTTCAGATCTAACATTGAGTACAAATCTCTATCATCTACCACAAAATCGTGAGTTGCAGCTCCATATGACTTGGTGCTGCCATCATCAAGCCGTGCTACGTACGTAGCAAAGTTAGCAACTACTCTATATGCGGTACCACAATCAACCCTACACCAACACGAACAAATAAACAAAATGCGAAGAACATGTTAGCTAAAGCGAAGAGTCTTCTTCCACCACACATGACAGGAAAAATATATTTACCCGTTGCTACAATGCGATTCTTTCATTTGAATTCCACTGCAAATAGCTGGGGAGTAGGAAGTTCTTGTTTATCTTCTTCAACATATAGGGACTCCTCTTCAGACTCTAGAAATTAGTTGGGTAAGTAAACAAGTCATTTAACAAGTAAATTGATGGAAATTTACTCAGCCTAATTACTTGGGCATGCCAATTACTTGATGCGGCGGCCTGCTGGGGAATGCACAAGAACTTGGAATATGCTACTGCTTGTGCGAGCGAACTAGTGGCGTGCTCGGGTTCAAGGGGAGCTCAGGGCGGCGGCACCACCTCTTGGTCGGCCTCGAAGGGGAGCTCGGGAAGGCGGCGCCGTGGGTGCTCGAGGAAGGCAGATCGGGAGCTCTCCCTGGGGCGGCCGACTAGGCGAGGCGACGCCGGTTGGGGCGACGAGCACGGGGAGGAGGGGAGGCGATGCGCTTGGCCGTGCGGGAGAGGAGGGCAGAATGGCGGCGGGCGCTATGACTCACGGTCACGGGCAGAGATGAGTGGAGGATGAATTCATTGCCTTCAATCCGAATAGATGGGGGCAAAACCGGAAGTTCACTATTGGAATATATGCAAAATCATAGAATAGAAAAGAAAATAGGAGAAAATGAGTGATAATGGCATATTTCAAAACATATGGAAACTGGAGTGGCAAATTTCCAATTTTACGAAACTGAGTGGCAAATCTTGAAGTGGCAACATTCTCAGTGGCATATATCAAAATTTGCCTTAACTACGAGCCTCACTTGTCAGAACGCTTAAATTCGAGAAATAAATAAATAAGAAATGAAAATCACGCGGGTCCCACCGTCAGCGTCTGATGCTAGTGTAGTGCTCGGTACAAAACATATTAATTATTTTAGGAAATCCCGAAACGAATTATTTGTTCCACTAGAAAATACAATAAACTTCAAAAATGCATAAATAATTCATCTCAACTCAAAATCTTGTGAAACCAATTTTGATAATTTTCATTTTAAGTTAATTTTATTTTTAAATAGGTTTCAAATATTTCATTGTCCCCCCAAAAAAATAGTTTTTGGAAATTGATCAGTAACCGAATTAGTTTTACACAGGAAAATGCTTTAAATTTTGAAACTTCTTAACTAATTCATATAAACTCCAAATGAGTTGAACCAAGTTATTTTGGTCTTATAATTTTATTATCTATTTAGCTATGTAATCCTTTTCTCCACCTCTATCCTGCAAAATTTTACTAAATAAGTAAATTAGGATGAATAGTAACCGAAGCACTGTTTTTCAACATTTTCCAGAAATCTAATTTTCAAACTACTATAACTTTCACATACTAGCTCCAAATGGAATATATCGTTCACCTAAGTTCATATGAAATCATCATCTAGATCTTGTAGAAAAATAAATAATTTCTATTTTATTGGATTAATTAAAGCTTAATTAAAAACATTTTAAATGAATAAAATAAATTTCAATTAAATTCAAAAATATTTTATTAAATCTATTCATGTTCAAAGGATTTTTACGTAATTTTTTGAAATTTTAGAATTTTTTGAATTTTTTCCGGATTTTTTCCCTCTTCTTTTTTCTTTTATTTTCCTCTCTCATATTTCCTCTCTCCTCGTCTTGCCACGCCCCCCATATGGGGTAGGTCACCTACCCCTCCCGGTGTAGGGGGCAGTGACCTGCCGCCCCCGGTACCCGCGGTAGGAGCACTGTGTAAAGGTCAATTTTGCAAATTATGGCGGAAGAGGGCTACTTTTGAAATTAAAAATGACTACAAGGCCATAAATGCAAAAAAATTGAAGTGAAGACTGTAGAATGCCATAGACAAAAGTATAGAACTCCCCCGACTTCCGTGGGTCGTCGTTCCATTGGAGTATGATAGTGGAAGCTTTATCCGGATCATATAAGTTTAGTATTCTGAATGCAGTCATCAGACGAATAGGGTACCACACTAAGTGTTTAATCGTCATGAACAATTAATCGGAATTATACGGACAATTTTGCACTCGTGCTTGTGTGTGTGTGTGTGTATGTATATGTATATATGTGTGTGTATATATGTATATGTATATATGTGTGTGTGTGTGTGTGTATGTATATATGTGTGTGTGTATATATGTATATGTATATGTATATGTATATGTGTGTGTGTATGGGGACGTATCTAGTGCTAATGGGCAATTGAGTACTAAGGTGCTAATGGCAATCAGGAACATTCGATCTAGATTGAACAGCCCAGATTTGGGTGCTAATCCCACCTCCAATCCACTTAACCGTTTTGCGATACCCCCCATTCTCTCCTCTCCTTTCTATTCACCATTTCCTTCTCCCCCTTTCCCTTCTCTCCTCTTGGTGATTTGCCCGGCTGAAGCTCCCATGGCGCTGCCTTCTCTGGCTCGGGCTTCCCTCATGGCGCCGCCACCGCTAACTCGCTTCGTCCGGCCTCCGCTCTGGCTCGGATCCTCGTGTTCGGCCGTGCCCAGGCTGCCGCCTCCGGCCCCTCCCGGCGGTCCTCACTGGTCCCAGGCGCCTCCCACCTCCCGGCCGGCCCAAGACCGATCTCCTCTTGTGCGACCCGCTGGCGGTGGTCACTGTGGTCGTGCACGCGTCGCCTTCGAAAGCAACCCCTGCCTCTTCGTCGGCCACCGCCAGCAATTTCGCCGATTTCGCCTCTACCGAGGCCCTTTGATGTGGCGCGGCACCCTCGGGCCCCTTTCGGCAGTGCCCATGCGCCAGATGCCTCGAACTCCGGCGGGAGGATGCCTGCCAAGGCGGTGGCGGGGAGGCGGATGGAGGCGAGGAGGAGGTGGGGTCGAAGGCTAGGAGAAGGGATTGGCGGCCTTGTTGGGAGAGGAGGTGGGGAGGAGAAGAAGCACTCCAGTGGGTGGCGAGGTAGTCCCTGGATGCGATGGCGGCGTGGGTGGGTGAGGCACTCGACGGTGGGCTGTGCCGCGCCGTAGGAAAGCAGCGTCGGGGGTGGAGCAGTGTGGCTTGGCCGGAGTGGGTGGATGGCGACGCCAGGGGCTAGGGAGATGCGGCGATGTTGGTTTAGCTGGGTGAGAGGAAGGCCAGGCACCAGGAAGGCGATGGGTTGTGGCGGATTGGTGATGTGAAATGAAGGGGTAGTAGGGGGTTTAGTGAAAAAAGGTTAACTGGATTGGAGGTGGGATTAGCATCCAAATCTGGGCTGTTCAATCTAAATCCAACGCTCTTGGTTGGCATTAACACCTTAGCACTCAATTGGCCATTAGCACTAGATACGTCCCCTATATATACACACACACATGTGTATGTGTATATATGTGTGTGTGTGTATGTATGTATGTATGTAGTTGATGATAATACTAGCCTAAAAGACACCTGAATTCATACTATAGTCACAATTATCAACTATACTTGTACCACTTTATAATTACACCATGACTTTATTACTAACTCAAAAGATATGACTTCATTACTTACTCAAAAGATAGCACGAATGATTGGTGGACAATTATAGTTCCACGCCAAAGTACAACTCACCGTAGTTCTACTAGTATGTACTTATCCGAGTGGTAATGGGCATATGCTACGAGTTACATTACCGTCAGTGTACATTACTCGCCGCCATAGAACTCTAATCGAACAATATCGAGCGAACACCTCAAAGACACCGATAATCACAGTTGCGGCTCCAACGTGTGCTTCATCCGAGTCATATTGGTTTCCGGGCTTCTCACGAACTAGGTTCCCTCCTAGCTGGGATTCTCAGGTCACCTGGTTGACCGAATAGTTAGGTGAGGTCGGCGTTGAGCTTACCGTATCAGCTGGTCTCCCTACTTGCTGCTTGCCGAGGCTACCCAGGCTGGGGTAGCTCGAGGACGATGAGGAAGAAACTCCGCTCTGACTCCCTGATGTATTGGACCTCGCCACCCATCAATTTGAGGATCTTCCTGCATATGCTTAGCCCAATGCCTTCTTGGGTTGTCCAGCGGGAGTTGCTGAACACGTCTTGTACAATGTCAGGGGGAAGGCCCTCACCAGGACAGGCAAACCTGGATAACCATGACACACATGAAAGGCGATCAATTTGACACTTAAGCTCTCCCAACTGAGGTATTAGGTTTTCTATTATCAATAACATCGGTAATTGTACAAACACAATACAGAAATTCAAATTTTCAAGCATCATTCGCGTCGCCAAGAGGCCCAAGCCCATTATGACCATCTTTTAGTACAACCCTCCCCCAAAACCAACAAGTAGAATGCATGAATTGTATCAATTAATGCAATACTGCAACAAAAGTAGATTACTCTAATAACATGACTACATGATTTACAGTAAGCAATCGATTGGTCCATCTAGCATGGTTGAGTCAAAATACCATAATGTTACTGATAAAACCAGATGAGTGCAGTTTGTAGCAGCATATGCTTAGACTAATCTAACTTATTTTTGTACTAAAGAAATCCTTTTTTTTGTGCATCCTATAGCAAAGATGGTTACTGTGTCAGGAGAATGAAGAAATATATTCATGGAATTGGGCAACAGAGGCTAAATTCAGTGCAATATAAATATGATTTATTTACTAGGAAATTCAAATTATTAAACCTAATGTATTTAAGAATTTGAATTTCCTAGTAAAAAGTACTACATAATACAAACAACAGTTATAACAGAATAAGATTTTATTCCAACTTTCCTAGGTTCTGTATTTAGAGCATGAATAGTTCATGATAACTGCATATTACGAATAGCAAGGTGCAATTGCATCACAAAGGTGACCAACAAATCTCAATTTAAGTAATTATTCTCTTCTTTATTATCTACCAAATTCAAGAAAAATTCCGCTAAAAAAATATAAAAAGTCAATCCTTTAAGAAACAATAAATCGTTTTATGGTATGGTGTAAATACAGAGGAAAGCAGTTAACCTGAAGAGGAAAAGCTTTGTATCTGTTCCATCAGAATTTTGTTTTAAATTTGGTCTGATTTGTATCTCTACCCAGCCATTTTCAGCTGGAGCAAACTGCACCATTGTTAGCAAAAAGTCAGACAAAACTTGTTGAATTCTATACTGGTCACCATATGCCGAGGCTTCTTTGATTTCATCAGGGATATCTCGAATAAGTTGCAAATCTCTTTCTTTCAGTAATATCATCACTTGGCTGACAACAGCATTCATAACACTTCCAAGTGAAAATTCACCTTTATCGAGCACCAAAGAGCTGTTAAATAAACAAAAATGGAAGTTATAAATTTTCAGCTAACCAAATGTTAAAATAATAATAGTATGTCAATCTTAACAACAAAAGGGGGTATCTTCAGATTACTAAAAAAGTGAGATAAAGCTTCTACCTACACACCAGTAAATCTAGAACGACACTACACCAAGTAAACAGTACAAAAAAATATTGGACTAGAGAAAGCATGAGTTCGTATTCGGAATGACATTCAGATTAGTTGTGTTTGGACTTTGCGAAATGACATGGAAAGATTGTGCATGCCGCAAGTTAGTGACTTCCTTGGTGTAAAAGTGGTGCACATTCATTGTCCATAAATAAAGCTGAGAGGAATTGATCAAGTGTGCAACGCAACCAGAAGGATATCTGAATTTATAAACAAGCAAATGAAGCGCAACATCTGGAAAAATAGTTACCAAGTTTATAAAACAAGACTAGGTTTACAACGTGGGCTCAACATGGGCCAGGACCTGGTTCACTCCTAAAACCAACACTTGGAGCGGTTTGAATCCCTACTAGGTTACTACCGTGAAACATATGCTTGACACAAAGTTATAATACTGTTTGGGTTTATGTGAATTGCGTGGAGTTTAGTTTGTAGTTTTGTAGGATGTGATAAAAGCATAAAGCTATTCTTTTAGTTTTGACACGATCCTAGATTCTTAGTATATATAGTATTTGAGGTAGGAAGGTTCAGAATCCCATTAGTAAAAGTGGGCTAACTTTGCAAAAAAACTGACTAGTTCAAGATATGGGAGTTATGGCTTTCTGCCCCAAGTAACACCAATGTACAAACTATTCTTTCTTATTCTTGCTGATTTCCCCGCGGTTCTTGCATGTAAAGGCGTAATTTTCTCCCTATTTTAAAAAAGTAAAATTAAGACAAAAGGCACCAATTTTGCCTAGTTCTACCGGGAACCGTTCAAACCACCAATTTCTAGCATGGTCCCCCTTTTATTGGCCATGGGCTTGGTCCCAATTGAATAACTGGCTATCATTTCATGAACCACCAGGAGATATCAGACCGGTTATTGCCATAACAGGCCACAAATGTGTTGCCACCATGCAGAAAGCTGGGGCATGGTCCAGTAAAAGGTTTTATAAAACCTGCAGCAGCCTACGAAGTATAATGATCCGGACTAGCTGCAACAGGATATCTTGGGACAGTTATTAGTAATCTATTCACCCGATTTGCTGCTGTAGTGCTGTACACTTCAGATTCAAGCAAAAACAGAAATCAAAGAACTCGATACTTTTCTCACCTAGATTCATCTCTGCAATGGCATTACTGCACTGTGTAATATTTTGTTTTGTGTGGTACTTGCTGGTCATAGGTAGTAGTATTTTGAAATATTGCCCAAGCAAAGAAAGTGTTCAGTAGATAGGTGTCAAGGATAATAATTGTTGTGGACGCATTTGTGGGCAAGCACTATAGTCGTCGCAGGCCCACAATACAACAGCCAACTGGCGGGCCTGAAGCACCGGCACAGCAGCAGCCTCAGGCTTAGTTCCGATTTAGTTGAATGATTAGTTGATTGCATATCTTTGCTTTCCTTTTGATAGTTGGCATGTTATATTTTTGTTGGCATCTTGTCTTTTATTTGAGATTGTTAGGGAGGCTCTATTTAAAGGAGAGACCTCATGCATTAGAAGTTAAGCAAGAAATAAACAGAAAACTGTCACATCTCTTTCGAGCTCAGAGCCTTGAGCCACAGCCAGGGAAGATCCCTGCCGCGCTCCCAGGGGCGCAGCACCTTCGCTATCCTATCCGTTCTCGACCGGAATCCCACAGCCCTCTACGTCCGCCTTTGGTTTCTGATCGAAAACCCCGAGTTCGTAACGATAATAGTATAATTGTCATGAAGGGTTCGTTTGCACAGAAAAAATTAGCATTAGTCCAAAATTGATAGAACTTGAGTATGCAGAGACAGTGGACCAGAGCTGTCAGTCTGATGGACTTTTCTAATTCCTTATCTGACTTCCATACTTAAACAAGATTAGTGCAAACTAAAATTCAAGTTATGCATAGTCTTAGCACAAGTTATAGAATGCCAAATGATCACAAGACATACTCACAGACATTATTGTGAACAAGTTAAGTTAAAAAGGTTAAGATCAGAATACCAACCCGTCCTCGATACTTTGGAGGCTGACATCCTTTACAATCTTGGACATCTGCTTCTCACAAGCAGTGCTAGTTTCCAGAAACTGCCTCTGGTCATCCTTTAAATCAATCATCTCCAACAGGGAGTTTGTAAATCGGATACCACTGAGAGGGTTGTTTATCTCCTGGCAAATATAAGCCAATTCCTTCATCCTTGCATAGCACTTCTTTTCTTGTTGTCGCTGAATCTCAAAGGCTTGCTGTAATTCAGGGCTCGCAATCTGCAAGAAGCAAAAGGCTCCTATGGCCTCACCATCCATTTTGCTCCTTGTGTTTGCAGTCAATAAAGCCTGTACATATTTGCCTTTCTTGTCGAAAAATGAAAAAGGGAATTTCTCAGAATCCTGCCCACCTATAGCGTTGTGAAGGACAATCATGAACTTTGTCAATGCATCTGGGCCCTTAAGTTGGCAACAATTACCAAATACCTCTCCAACCAGAAGCTTACCAACAACTTCTCCTCTCGACCATCCTGTAAGTTTTTCCATTGCTGTGTTCCATTCTGAGCAACAAGTATTCTCATCTGAAGCAAATATTGGGGGTATTAGAGGATTAGGGTTGTGTACAATAGCCTTGTAATCCCCTTGTATGTTGACAAATTTATCCATGACCACCTTTTGTGCTGTGACATCTTGGCCAACAAAACAAACACCGACAATATTTTTAGTGTAATCCCTACTAGAACAGGCATTGACAATAACAAATATCGGTCCTCTAGATTGCTCTGACCCAAATGTCTTCAACTTTATCTCTACATTTTTGTCTTCCTCACCTGCATGACCAACAAGTTCATAAATCATGGCTCTCCAATCCCTTAATGATAACATAACTTCACTATGTGTATTGAAAAGTAATCTACAATTGTGGATATCATGGGGATATGCTCACGATCGTATGATGATGATACAATTGGCAATGGTGTTGAAGGTTTGTCGAAACACTTGTTTTCGGCGAAATTCAAGTTCTGTCGAGCGATCTGCGGTCGACCGGCCCTTATGGCGATCGACCGCCACCTCGACGTCCGACCGCCAAAGTTTTAGCCAAGAGGTCAAGGTCGACCGACTGTAAAGCGATGGTCGGACCGGCCAGAAAGGTGACTTTCGAGTTTAGAGTCAGGCCAAAAATAGATGGTGTAGGCAAGAGAGAGGTTTCTCCTACATTTGGTCTCATAATTTTTGGAGCTTCGAGTCAAAAGTTCTATTTGTTTGAAATTTCCAGAGAGGTTTCGGATTTCCAGTTAGAAAATTTGACTAAGTCCCTTTGGCTGGTCGAGGCCAAGCCAAGCGATCGACCGACCAAAGGGCGGTCGGCCGTTTTCTCTGTTTCACCGCCGGTTTGACGACGATGTTTGTAAGTTAGGTCAAGTTCATGGGTTTCAGTGCATATGTGTTGCATGATGCATGTTTTGACTAACGTGGGTCAAGTTGCAAAGAACTTGTTCCCGAAATCGATTTCTTGGTCTATTGTTGTGCAGGAGGCTTGGAGGTCAACGACGGTCAACGGCGAGGATGATCGGGACTAAGCTTGGAGAGCTAAGGTTTAGAACGATCGAGGATGCCGAGTAAAGTCAGTGGACTCAAGCATGGCGTAAAATGGACAAGGATGACCGAACGGGAAGTTTGATGCGACGGGTTGCATCAAGCGGCGCAGGGAGTCGGTGCAAATGCCATGGTAGTTTCGGTGGGAGCCGGATGGGAGAGACTTACCGACATGAAGAGAGCCGGTTGCTCAACCTACACGTGGCGAAGCATGCGATTTCTTCATGAAGATTGGACTCGGTCTTTGGAGAAGGTTCGAAAAGGGGTATTTTGGTAACTTCACCAAAATATCGTCTTGATGGCTTTTGGCTAAACCGCGGCGCAAGACGGCGCGAGGAGAAATGGTTTAGGTCAAGAGTAGATGAAGACAGCGCTTTGAAAAGCGTGCGTGAGTGAAACCCGTTTGTGTGTGAGCTTAACGGGTACCCATTTAGGTGTCTTCCTCTAGTAGCTAGCCTCCACTATAAAAGGGGAGGGTGCTGATTGTGCACCTCCAAACCCTTGTAGCCTAGAAACCCTAATTTGTATTTTAGGGTTGGGAGAGGAAAGTGGAGGAGCTAGGATTCTTTGAGAATTGGATTGATTGTGTGCTCAAGTTTGAGCTTTTGTCCTCCATACTAGAGTGGTTGTAAACCAACATCAATCTTGAATTAATCCAAGCAAGATTTTCTCAAGATGCATCTATTCTTGTTCTTGCTCTCTTTTTTGTGATTTTGGGGTTTTCGTTGATCCTTTGGTTTTCCTTTGGTTTCTAGCCGTGATCTTGCTTGCTGTGATATGTGGGAATGTATCTAGGATCATCTTCTACCTACGAGCAAGTTTTGAGATCAATCTTCGGTTTTGCTCGGTTTTTGCACCCTCTTTCCCTCATCCTTGAAATTTGTAGAACATTGGCTTTGATCTTCCCGATCGTCGATTAGAATAGGTTCGTAACCTTCTTGGTGAGCTATGGTTGAAATTTGAGGGGATTTGGATCACCGAATCAAAAGTTGAGTCGATTTGTGATTTTGAGTTCGTGCTGATTTTACTATTCATCGGCCTAGATATCAGACCACTAGGCTGAGAGGTCTGACCGCTCAACTCATTGTGAATTAAGTTTTTGGTTATTTTGCTTCGGGGTTTCAATTGGATTCAATACAAGTATTCTGCTATGATTGTACATTAATCTTCATAGCTCTCATAGCTATTAGAGTAAAAACATGTTGAATCCGATCAAGGTGAAAAAGATATCATGCTTCTATTCACCATCCCTCTCTAGTCGTCATTTCGGTCCAACAACAATAATATAAACAGTATGGAAAAATCTATCTACTCCTAAGAGTAACTACTCCCACCTTTGATAAACCTAATAAATGAGTTTGATATACCTTGTCACTTTTAGTATACTGATCTACTAACTCTAAGATACTTAAATGTGAAATACATGAAAAATTATCTAGTGAACGGTGCTGTGTAGATGATTCATACAGAACATAAAATCAAGGCAATGACAACAAAATGAGCATGACTAATGCGGGATACCTCTTAAAGCTCGTGAGAGTAGCTGATCAACTATTTCCTCGGATTCTTTGAAGATAAGATCATTTACCAATGATTTGCCCATCGCTTCCTCAACAGAGAGGCCTGTCAGCTCAGCAACCTTTGCATTCCACCCATTTATACATCCACCAGTATCAACTGCAAAGATGGGTACTGTTGCTGTCTCGATCAACCGAACCATCTCCCTTGCTACTGAGCTAAGCTCATCTATTCCTCGCAATTCTAGTTCCCCAAGCTGAACCTGACCATTGACAACGGCTTTTGAGTTACTCGTACCCTCGGCAGCATCTCTGAAGGAGTCGCGCAATATGAGCTGCAAAGAATGTATTGCATCCATCTCTGCATTCTCCCACGGTAAGCTCCTGCTCTTCACCACTTCAAGAAATGCCTTGAATGATGATCGTGGGTGCATTCGCTGCCCATCATCCTTATCCTCTGGATGATGTTTCGCACCACCCCATTTTATCTCTTTAGCTGTGTGTGACCGGAACCAAAACAAATAATCAGTCGGCGTGATATAAGCTACTGCCATTCCATACACTGCATCCCCTAATGCAGCAGCACCAGGGTAGCCCGCATCAGCCAGGCTATCTGTGCTCAGCCCTGTCGAATCTCCATGGCACATCGTCAGCCACTCGATGATATCCTTAATCTGAGCCTCCGTGGGAGTGACACCCAGAGGGCAGTACTTCCCATGGTAATACAGCGCAGCGCCATCACACTTCACAAGGTCCATGATGCTGGGGCTCTGTGTGACCATGCCAGTTGGTGAATCCCGGAGTAGCATGTCGCAAAGTAGTGTTTGCGTTCGCAGAATGTGTTTCTCTGACAGCTGGTGCGCAAGCTGCAACTCCATGTTGAGCTGCAGCCCGAAGGCCTGCATGAGGAACTCACATGCATACCGCAGTGGGAATGGGATGCACCGTGGAGATGTGTGGTGGCACACCACCAATCCCCACAACTTCATTGCCGACGGGATGCCACCTCGCGTAATGTTGTGCTCGTCATCCCCACCACTACTAATGATCACCGCCATAACCAGCGATGCAATGGACCCCATGTTCGCCATGTACTGTGCGTGGCACCCGTGTGGCGCGCGCAGCGTGGACCCAACCAGGCACAGCGGCTGTGGCAGCGCGGGGTCCTGGATGACCCTCACCGGCGCGGCGCGGCAATCAGCAATCATCCGCACGCGGTTCTGCCTGAACAGGAAGCGCGACGCCTGCGGGATATCTGTGGCAGGATAATGCAACCCGAGGTAGGGCTCGAGGTCAGCACGCCGGCTCTCGGCGACGACTTCGCCGTGCTCGTCATCGTGGAACCTATACACCATGACGCGATCGTAGCCCGTGAGCTCGCGGACGTGCTCGACGACGGTGTCGCAGAGCAGCTTGACGTCCCCTCCGGGTAGCGCCTGGAGGCGGGAGATAGCGCGGACGGCGAGCTTCTGGGACTGGACTGCGCCGGCGATGGAGAGGGCGGGATCCTCGGTGCGGGCGGGCTCGAGGTCAATAACGACGCCGACATCGATGCGGTGGAGGATGGCGTAGAAGGGCTTGGAGGAGACCCTGGAGTGGATCCAGAGCGGGTTAAGCAGCGAGATCTCGCGCGCGGCGAAGGCACGCTCGAGGAGGACGGCGGACGAGGGGGAGAAGAGGAGGCGCGCGTCGGCGCCGAGCGAGACGGGGGGAGGCGCCGCGGAGGAGTCGAGCGACGGGACGGAGTGGTGGGGCGACAGGTCGAGCAGGTCGGCTGCGTTCTCGGAGAAGGCGAGGAGGCGGAAGGAGGAGGAGTCGGCGACGGCGAGCGTGCAGCCGAAGGGCTGGATGTGGCCGCCGCGCTGGATGCGGGAGAGGTAGGCGGCGATCTGCTGCTCGGAGGAGGGGGTGGGCGGCGCGCGCAGCGACTGGGAATAGTCGAAGCTGCGGCCCGACGCGCTCGACTGCTCGAACACCGCGTGGAGCCGCGCGTCCAGGCTGTACTGCGCAACGGCCTTGGACTTGGAGACCGACTCCGTGGCCGCCGCGCCGCCGCCCCCTCCCCCACCACCTCCCGCGCGGGACGTGCTCCCGCCCGAGGACTGCGAGTGGTGGTGCTGCGCGTGCCGCGGCGCCCCGGGCCGCGCGGAGGACGGGGAGCGCGTGGGCGTGCCCGAGGCCATGGCAGGGGTGGGAGAAAGGTCTGAATTAGGCGGCTGCGTCCGTTTGTGCTCGCACGATCGGGTTCGTCCGATCGCCTCACCGCTCTGCGGTTATTGGAGTCATTGTTTTGGACTTTGGAGTGGAAGCATAAAAAGATGGATTCGAGTTACAGGGGAAGATGGGGGATATTTGCGCGAGGCGCTGAGTCGATGACGATGCAAAGGCTGGAAAGGGAAGGGGGGCGAGGGGATCAGCGGATAGAAATAGCGTGCACTCGTGCTGGATATGACGACGAACTGAGCTAAAGCGAAGCTAGCTGTGAATCCTTTTTTCCCAGACGAACTGAGCTAAAGCGAAGCTAGCTGTGAATCTTTCTTTTTTTTCTTCACTTGGTCTTTTTTTTTGGAAGATTTTCACTTGGGTATTAATTAGATCATAGATGACGTGCGGATCAGTTGGGTCGATTCACAGCTGATGTCAATTGATGGTCAAACTTCAGAAAATTTTACGGCATGGGTTCTAAGTTAAAAAGAACGGATTTGGTATTACCACAATTTTTCTTCTAACATTTCCAAATAGCTTTAAGAAATTTAACTGAACTACTGCTTTTCTCGAGGGAAAAGAGAACTTTATTAATTACTCAAAGATAAATTTATTGCCGATGGTTTAGTATCGATCTTACAAACGAATACTTAGGACTTTCATTAAATTAAACCACACATAAAAAGACACAATGATTTTATACAGGTTTAGGTCTTCTCCTGAGAAAATAATAACCCTACTCATGTGTCGTTGTATTGATTATACTTTACAACAAGAAAGAAATCACTAGAACTAGAGCTTAATGACTTCTATCTGTTGATCGTGTCTCTGTTATTGTTGTTCTTCTCTCTCCTCTATCCACCGTCTTTACTCCTTATATAGCGCGTAAAATGGTGACAGTTGTCTCGTATCAAAAGACGTCTCACTATTTGATGGAATGCATACATTCTGTGACGGTTATTGTCAGAGACTAACTCTCTCACGCCGCTTTGTAGTTATGTCAGAGACAGAGATTTAATACGTACAGTTATCCTGGATAATAACAACACATAGTAACTACTGTGTGTATTAAATACAGCGCATAAGTGCCCCTAGTCGATTGAGCCCACATGTCTGTAGACTTCATTGACTGTCGTAGTTGACATGGTCGTAGTAAAGCTTTACGACCATGAAGTAATCGTAGTAAAGCTTACAATCATGAGATAGTCATAGAAAATCTTACAACTACTAGTAGTATTTACGACCATATAATGATCATAATAAGACTTACGATCATGAGGTGATCGTAGGAAATCTTACGACTACTATGTAGTCGTAAAAGTACTTACAACCATGTAGGATGGTCGTAAAATAGTTTACGAGTGGAATAATATGGAGGTATTATTATCTATAATAATAATTACAGATAAACAATTTAATTAATTAAGAATTATTAAATACTCGTCACTTGTAATCTCAAGCAACTATATGCTTAACCCACACGGGAACTTGCGTTCTCCACACAACAGAATGCTTCGTGCGCATAGGAGCTCATAGGCTTACTTCATTTTGCTCTATTCTCACGTGCTAGATCTCGAACTCCGGAAGCTGATTCGACATATGAGCCACTCCCTATTTGAATTGAATTGTTGTAACAAGCGTCGGAAATTTTTAGCATTAACCTTGGAGATTTTGTTGCCGATCTCAAGACGTTATGCAATCGCACAAATATCCTTAGCGATATTAACCTGTCCATGGAAGATTTTTTTCTGCCAAAGTCTCTGCCCAATTTATTACTTAATGATCAAATTACTTGTATGTGTGGCTAAAGCTTGGTACCTGTCCATGGAAGATTTTTTCTGCCAAAGTCTGTGCCCAATTTATTACTTGATGATCAAATTACTTGTATGTGTGGCTAAAGCTTGGTTTATTACCAACTTTATGGCAACTAAGATTACGTAAAGTGTGTTGTTGCCACGGGTATGTCAAAGTTATTAGTAAAAAAATATAGGTTTTTATAAACGTGAATCGAGTGGCTAAGAAAGTGTAAAAAGTCAGGATTGTAGCAGCCAACTAGATAGAGGCCTCCTTGGATCCAGTGAGGGTCCTAGAACCCCCCTTAACTTAAAAATTCTCGAAAAAAGTATTTTAGTTTTATATTCTGAATCCCAATGAAATGCTAATTTTTTTAAGGCAATGAAATGGTAAGTTGACCTTCTCTTACTAAAGTCCCAACTATATTTTAGATTGCCCCTTCATTTCACTTCAAGAACTAAAACACCTCCCTAAGAAAAAGTATGATTCAGACTAAAGTTGTGTGTGGCAAAATTAAACTCCAAATCAAACATCCTTGTTGTAGACACATGAAAACATAGAGCTACACGTAGGGCGGAGCTAGGCCTCGGACCTTCGGGGCAATAGTCTGAGACCCAGCATCAAAATACCACATGAAAGCTTAATTTATAGTTACCTTCTTTGGTCAAAATGCCAAAAGTGGCTAGGCCGGCCCGAGGCCTGACCTAGCGTAAGCTCTGCCCCTGGCTACAGGCATGTACTACGTAAAAGGTATACTAGCTTAGCCACTTATAAACCATCAATTTTGAAGTAAAATGTTTACACGTTAGTTTCTTCTAAAAGCGTCACACCTTATTTTAGGCTGTGTTTGGGGCCTTTTTCTATCAAAACTGTGAGCCATATAATGATCTTGGGTATTGATTGTAGTCATACATCCGATTAGAGGGAAAAAATCAGACAGCAATCACGATGGATCTCTCCAATGCTTGCAATGTTGATGACGTCAACAACGCGAAACATCTATCCATCCCCTCCCTCTGTCAGGTGGCCCTCTTAAAATGTAACATCCCAATTTTCTGAGTTTTAAAAATCTTTTAAATAGTTAGTAGGAGAAAATTCACCATTTGGATTTTATTCGATTTTAATTCAAAAGCTTAAACATAGACTTTGTATTTAATATGATTAAAGTCAACATGAACAATGGCCAAAACTATTTTATTTGGATTCTTTGGGCTTGGATATATTTTCTAGAATTTTTCCAAGTTCATTTGCTATTTTCTATTGCTTATTTGGATTTCTGGTACTTTCTTAAAAAGAAAACCTTTTAAAATCTCAGTAAAACTCCTTGGGCCAATTTCCAACCCGGTCGGCCCGTTCCTATTCAATTCGGCCCAGCTCCGCTTAGCCTGATCCTGCTGCCTCGGCCCATGCCTTCGCTGTAGCGTCCTCGCCTCTGTCTTGCATTGTCGTGTGGGCCGCCTCCCTTCGCTCGCTATCGCGTGGGTCCCTGCGTCAGACCTTCGTTCCGTTCGGTTTAGTCCTCATGAGCCACTGACGCCCGTCCGCCATTGAAACTCTTCAAAGCTCCGTCCAGCAATGGAGTTTTCTAACTGATTTTCTTCTAGAAACCGTGTCAAAATCTTATCTCTATCTCTCCCGCAATCGTTTCTGTTGAAATATTATCTCAATTTGCTTCTTATCTCCAAGAATTCTGGGATTTCCTCTCGCGTTCATCTCGGATACGAATTGGGGATTCCTTATCTAGACTCGCTCGGACCCTATAAATAGGACCCCTGGGTTCGCGATCGTGCCCACAATCCAAAGCCGCCACCCATTGAGCTCCAATCGCCCTAGCGCCCCACGATTTGAAGAACTAGGGTTTCGGCCGAAACTTGATTTCTTTGAATTGCGCCGCCGCCTTTGAAGACCAGCCTCCGTGGACCACGTCGTTGTGATCAGCATAGCGTGGGCTACCTCCAAAGACCATCCGCGTCGCCGAAGTCTCGCCGGGAAGCTCGTCCGACAATATCAGAACCTCTCCGTCGCCTTGAGCTCACCGTCGGTCGCCTCAGTCGTCCCCGACCACCCGGAGTTGATCCAGAAGGTGCGCAATAGCGCCAGCTACCTTCCAGTACCATCCGTTGCCGGAGTAGCGCCGCCGTTCGCCGTGCCATTGGTTCCCGCGCCATCGTCGCCGTCGATCTGACATGGCGAGCCCACTTCAGCGTCCACCTCACCTTCCTGGCGTGCGTGGCAACCATGTATATGCCTTCGTCAGCGCCACGTGCGCGGGTTTGCCACCCGAGCGAATCTTAGATTCGATTAGTTCGGTGAACCGAGTTCACCGTGGACCGTCTCACTGACATGTGGGTCCCACATGTCAGTATTTCTTTTAATTTCTTAATTCCGAGCGCTGACGTCATTGTTGCGCAATAATCCGATTTTTCTTTTAAGGAATAATTCGGAAATTCGAAATAATTCAGTTTTAGGGTTTTCTTTAGATTTTCAACTTCCCAAGCTCATATCTTTTGCATCTGAACTCCGATTGAGCCCATTCAAATTTATAAATTCATCTAAATTCAAGATATATTTATCTGAGATTTTTATTTAATTTTTGGAGTTTGTTTTGTCTCTGTTTTTATTTGTTTTGTTTGTTTGTTTCGTTTGCGAGTAGACGTCGATACCTCGGGAGGTTTTGAAGAGCAAGGAGCATCTCAAGACCAAGATCAATATCAAGACATTTTCCAAGGCAAGTTATACCTTTGATCATATTGAACCTAGTTTTCAAAAGTTATATTGATTTAAATTATTGCATTTACTTTAATTATTTATTTCAATGTTTTTGGGATTAGTTAATATTCAATTTGTTATGACCTCCTTGTCCAATTGTATGCCATAATCTTTTGTCACCCTAGATAGGTTCATATTTAGTTGGTGCTATTGTATTACCAATGTGGGATGGTTAGATGCGATTAGATTGCTTAGCCATGCTACGAGTCATCATCTCATGTAAGTTGCAAATATAAACTTGATTAAGTGACTATGGAACTATGTGATAAAAACGGTGTGTACTATGTGCTATTACTCGTTGATGGCATATGTTGCACTTAACCAACAGGGTGGGAAAAGGTTTTGGACGGGGGCAAGTGATCCTGTGTGCTTTTATGGTGGATCTGTGTTGGCGGGAATGATAGGTTAGAATCTGGAAGTCTTGCCTCGGTCAAATTAAGGACTTAACTTTGTGCGCCATTGAACTGAGCCTTTCGTATAACCACATACCTGGTATGGGACGGGCCTAACTTAGTAAGTTATGGAGTCTTGACATTGGTTACTTAGGAAGTAGGTTAGCTGTGTCAGATTGGGCAGAGGTGTGTACTACCAAGTAGTCGCATCACGGGACGGTTCGCGTTTCACATCCAACGGGTGTGCGTCTGTATGGCTAAGCATACCGAGTGTTAATGTCGAGATGAAGTTTCTGAACTGTTTTGTTACGGCTAGTGCTAGCTACACTAGTTGTATCGTGTGGGTAAAGTGTACAACCTATGCAGAGTGTTAAACAAATCTATTCGAATAGCCGCGTCCACGGTTATGGACATGCTCGGGGATTTCACACGAGGGGTAGATCTTTTATGAAAACCTTGGGAAGGGAGCTGTGTGACTTAAGTCATATAGCTATGTTAATAACTTGTTTAGGCTATGTGTCTTTGTGAAATAAAACTGTCAAATTATTATTGTCTATTTGTTTTATGCTTTCAATCTATTACTTGTATTCAAATTGCAAATGCTGCATTTCCGCAAAAGAACCACAGAAGCCATTCTTTTGGATTAAGTCTGTATCTATAATTGCATTTCTGTGGTATGACTTGCGAGTACGGTGTGTACTCATGCTTGTTGTAAAACATGCAACAGAAAAGGAGGAGTCTTTGCCTGCTTTCGAGGAGGAGTTCATTGAAGGTGCTTGATCGTAGGGTCTTGATCCCAGTTAGTTTCCTGTGGTGAATTGATGGGATTCCGCTGAAGTTTCTTCGTTCCGCTGCTATTTTATTTCTTTGTCAGCCCTGCGTGGCTTAATAATTGTAAACTCGACCATAAGGTCAAAACCCTTATTTGTTACTCAAATTACTCGTTTATGTTATTAATCGCTTGCGTGGATCGATATTCACCTGTGTTGATACTGTGTGCGCTAGCGTGATCCTGGACTAGTGCATTATACATAGAGGGTCCAGAATTGCATATTTTGGGTCCTGACATAAAATATTTTAATGCTTGGCATTAGCAGCTAGGGTTGAAGCCGATGCTAAAAAGAGTTGCAGCTAGGGCCCACATGTCGGTTGGGTTTGGGATTTGGCACTTCATAACGTGATCGCTGACAGTATAGAAGCGCAAACTAGTCGGAACCCACGCGACTGAAGGATGGTTTTAGAATTTAAAAAGTAGGATGTTGCAACCGTTATTCAGGTATATTGCAAGTGTTGCATCTGTAGAAAAAAAATGTTGCATCTGTAGAAAATAAATGTTGCATACTGTTCACGGCGATGTTGCAATTTTTTCCAACGCATTTATTTTTCTCCAGATGCTTTGTTTTTTGATTTGTGATGTTGCAACCATCGTCTGGGGATGTTGCAACTGTTGTCCTAAGATGTTGCAACCGTTGTCCAGGGATGTTGCAACCATTGTCCTAGGATGTTGCAACCGTTGTCCGGAGATATTGCAACCGTGTCGGGGGGATGTTGCATGCAACAGCGTAATTTTTATATATTTTTTTGTGTTCACATTCCAGAGATCTATTGTATTCTCGTGTGTTCGTCTCCCGTCTAGGCCATCAGCTAGATTTGGCCTTGAATTGTCCTATCAATGCAGCTAGCATCAAACGGTTCCAGCCTCACTAATCCACCCGCTCAGACTTCACGCAGCTCGCGGTCTGCGACCCCTTGTCCGCGCGCTACGTGCTACTCCCCCCCCCGATATAGCTGCCTCCGTCAAGCAACAGAACCTTTTGGATTTAAAGCCCTTCCTTGCTCCGACAAATGACGACAAGGGCGGCACGTCATTCAAAGTGATCTACATGGCGCGCTACGAGGCTAAGCTAGTTGCATTCCTCTTCTCTTCGGACACCGGAGGATGGAGTGCCTTTTCATTTGAGGGTTGGGGTGCTTTGGTTATGGGAAGGCCGACTTGGTTGACTGACCTATCCAGCACCACCACGCACATGGCCAAGCGTATGGAGAGAATCATCTAATCAGACATACGAGCCCTAGTGGTTCCCATTGATCTTTTGTTGCTCAAATAACTTAAAATCAATGCTAAGGCAACCAAAAGCTAATTTTGCAGTAATGATCTACTCAGAGCTCCACTTGCTGTAAACATTAGCTAACTGCCAGAGCTCCGCTTAGGACAAAATGTTGGAAATATGCCCTAAAGGCAATCATAGAGATTATTATATTTCATTATGTTCATAAGATTGGATAATATGTTATCTTGTTCCTAGAATAATATTGTTAATATTTATTATCAAGTACGTGACTTGATCGTGAAACTCTATATTTCTGCGATAATTATTCTTATACAATGCCTGGTCGGAAACATATGAGGACACACATGAATAGACTGGCATATGTATTGGTTGATGACTATATTTCACGGGTCATGGATATGGAGATATCAAACCAATAATATGGACACATGTTAGAGAACATGATGTTGGATTAGACCCACCTTGAGACACTATTGAGATTGTTATGATTCTATGTGTCGTTAGTTGGTCTCAAGCAATGATGATGTATAATTCTTAGACCTGAGATCAGCATGGTTTCCTATATGTGTAATAGCACTCTTAGAGGTTGCCAAACGCTACACCGTGACTGGGTAGTTATAAAGGTAGCTTTTGGGTATGCTATGAACATGCAGAGGAATGTGACTGGTCGGATATGAGATTTGCCCCTCCTAATATAACAGGAGAGATGTCTCGGGCCTCTCGTTGTGGTCGGATAAAGAAAGTGCATGGCCATGCCGCTAGTGGTCGAAGTGTTCGACCACGTAAAGTTATCCGACACTCGATCGAGAAAGTATTGAACAATCCATAGATGACACAACATCTCACCTGTAGTTCAACCAGACATCATGTGGCAAAGGGAGTATACAGTAGAAATGCTTAGTTCAACGATTCTGGATCGGTCGTATGGAGATACGAGTGGTCGAGATCGGTCGAACGTAATCACTGATTGGTCGTGCCCTAGTCGTAAGGAGTTACGAACTGGTCGTGACCAAATACGAACTGGTCGTATAGAGATAAGACCTGATCGTAAGTGATGAGGATCTGGTCGTAGACTGGTCAAACGTAATCACGGAGTGGTCGTAACCTGGTCGTAAGGACGTAAGGAGTTACGAACTGGTCGTGACCAAATACGAACTGGTCGTATAGAGATAAGACCTGGTCATAAGTGATGAGGACCTGGTCGTAGATCATATTGCATCAAGGTTCATCCGATATGATTTATGTGTATTTGGGAATCGCTATGTTCTGCTAGGAACCGCTACGACTCGTGGTCGGAAAGGGTTTTCGAGTCACAACCGATTACACATGAACCTACAGGGTCACACACTTAACGGATTGAAACAAACCAGTACGGATACGATTCGTCAAATGTGTTCGGATAGGATCCGTCATGAGCACTGAATAAGGAGATGCATGAGGCTGTTGGGCGACACAAGTTTTTACACCACCAAAACCCTAGCCGCCATCTTCCTGAGAGCTCTGCCGTGCGACCTGGTGCTAGTACATCGACACATGGTTGTTCCTTCCCTGGACGTGTGGATACCGTAGAGGCGCTACTGCGACTGTTGCACTTGAGGACGATCCGCGATCTTCACAAGGAACTGCAGAGGTTGCTGGAGGAGACGATCAACTCGCGAGGACGCTGGACGATCGACTACGACCACTGCATCGATTTGCTCGACGCTGGACGATCGACTACGACCACTACATCGACGCGCTCTACGTTGGACCAGGCTGCTCCAACCCTTCTTCCGCTGCTCTACGCGTCTGATGGTAACGATCTGTGATCATCTACTTGCTTGGCTTCCTGGTTTGTGTGGTAGAAATTTTGATTTGTAGCTATCGTAGCCTACCCGTGGACCAACACAAAAGCATCGCTTAGTTACAGTTCACCTACTTCCGAGCGGTACACAGCGGCGGTGTAACGTAAACCCGTGTCTTTGGCGAGGCTCCTGCTCTGGATTCTCAACCGAAGTAGTGGGAGTTCAGCCAAACATATCAACTACTCTTTTTTCTTTTTCCGAAATCGGAGCGGCATCGTAGTACAAAACGCAGAGCAACCTTGGGTCGGCTTCTCATAAGAATCAGGCAACCTGGTTACCAAAACGCCCCTCGAGTTTAGGGTTATTTACCCATCAAATGTCATTGGATATAACCCCCAATTCGGCGCCTCCCGTTGCTTCCTGCCATCTCATTTCTCTCGCTCTCGCTCGCTCGCGTTGAGCCCTAGCGCCATCGGCTCCGGAGCACCTCCCCACCGGCCCTACCACCACCAGACTCGAAGCCCGTCCCCGCCTTCTTAACTACAAGCACTAGGATTGCTCAGGGCGCCCTCAACCTTCCCAACTCACGGACGTGTCTCCAAGCAGTCGGATCATAGCCACGTGCGATTGCAGCCATCCGTCTCGCGAGGTGAACCACCGCCTGTGTCTGTAATTCCGATCGGCGATTCCCCTTTGCTCTCCTCTTCCCATTCGCATGTCGTCGCTGCCTCGATCCCCTTCACTTGCACGAGACGACGTTCCCCCTTCGATTGTGACGAAGCCTCCGTCGTGCATATCCTCGCTGTCGTCGTGGTCCTTCGCCGATCGCCAGATTCGATACTCGTGACGACGTCGCCTTCCTTGCCGTGGTCGCCATCGTCATCAAGACCGGCCAAGACCGCTCCGTCGCTAAGCCGTTGTTGCCCGCCGAATCTGGAGTTACGTTTTTTTTTCAAAATCATTTCATTTTTTATCCTATTTTTCCTCAAATGAATTTTTATTGGATTATTTTTTTTTCCCGGAATGAGTTGATTTTTTTATCAATTTTTTTGGCAGACCTCCTTTTTCAAATGATTTTTTAAGGAATTTTTTGATCGATTTTTTTCCTGGATCGATTGTTTTTCATCCCGATTTTGTCTTTCCTATCGAGTTTTTTCCCTTGCCGGTGGCGGGGAAGAAGGGACGCCTGTGAATTAGGAGTGCCCAGGATTGCTTTAGGGAAAGGGAGATCGGGCAGGACGAAAGCTGTCGTGGTGGATGGCGACAACAAGGCCGAAGCGACAACTAGCCAACCACTGCACGCCCTGCCCATCCGAGTGGTCATGAAATGACCTTCTCTCTGGTCTTTGCTACGGAGTTATTGGCTAAAATGATATTATTATACGATAAAATTGCAAAAAAAAAATTCTCACGAGCAAATCGAAAAAAATAGCATCAATCTCGTGCTCAAATATCATGAAGAAGGTCTCCCATACTCTCAGTATGTAGTAGACCACATGACGAACTCTCCTTCGGTAATCACACGGCAAATGGCTTGCTACACGCTGGAGCGTGGCAGCGGTCAGAGAGTCGCCACCGTACCAGTTAAGTCAAAAACTCTTGCCGCGCGCCCACGTGCGGCGACCTCGCTGGGCCAATCGCCGCGCCTCGGCCCATGTGGCGCATGTACTGGTTGGTTGCGCGGCCCAGCCTGGCCTCC
The DNA here is from genome assembly GCA_036346405.1 of Phyllostachys edulis. Taxonomy (NCBI): domain Eukaryota; kingdom Viridiplantae; phylum Streptophyta; class Magnoliopsida; order Poales; family Poaceae; genus Phyllostachys; species Phyllostachys edulis. The sequence continues at coordinate 56,553,870 of CM070549.1, read as the reverse complement.
GCACGCAGGCGTGAGTGGCTGCCGCAGTGCCGCTGCTAGCTAGCACCCTTTCGTGGTTGCAGCCTTGCAGGGCCGCACAGCCTTTCCCGTCCCATCGCGTCGCCCCTGGTCCCTCCACACTCTGTTTCGTGTACGGAAATGTTGCTGTGCGAGATCTAGGTCTCTGTATTTGAAATACTTGGGCATCTCCCATGCAGCGATGCAGATTGCTAACGAAAGGGTATGTGCTCACTGCTCTACTATATCTCGCCTCAAGAATCACCTCGCACCAATGCATTGCCTTTTGTGTAGGCCAGCGAGCACTCTGCATCCCCGTTGCATCATCTTTTAAAAGACCTTTTGCCTATGCAACTACTATCACTTTAGCTAGCCAAGCGACCCAACCTACCGCGAAGCGACTTCGCCCGGTCAATCTTTGATCCAACGTGCATGGCACGCTCCAGACGTGCGACACGATGGAGCATCGAAAACACTCCAAGCGGTGAAGCGAAATGGTATAGAATAGAAGAAAAGGCTAAATCTTGTTGATTTGCTAAATGTCACTGTGTGCTGGTACGTTAGAACAAGTCTCCGTGTTCTCTCCGAAACCTTGGTGGTTGGGTATTGGCGGTGCGACGTACAGACTGACAGGCCCATGCGCTTGGCTTCCCGAAGACTGCCGCCATGCCACTCACATGAGCATCTAGCTAGCTAAGATCATCTCTAATATTGTGTTTTAACCGGTTCAAACGAGGAGAGAGAAGACATTAAATCGATTCAATACATTGGAGGGGTCGATTCCAACAAAAAAATGTATGGAACCGAACTCTACTTAGGAATCGATTCAAAGTATTAAACAACTCATATAATCATTAAACAACTATATAGAAGAGAGTGCGTTTGAGAGAGGATATTATTATTTTATGGTTTTTTAATGTAACGTGGGTCCCGGTTATTAGTAGGAATCGGTTCAATACATTGGAGAAAAACAAACTCAGTTCCTAGAATACTTACGTGACATGACTTTGAATCGACGTCGGTCCAATACACTAAAGATGCTCTAATCTTTCTTCATTGGGCCCACCCAAGAGGGCCGCACTGTATTTGCACGGCTATCACACGCTTCCCCCAAACTTATCACTATTATAGTACGACAGTAACCCTGAAGATCAGTGAAGACCTCACGTAGCTGATCAGACTAGTGTAGTAATAATTGTTTAATGATTAATCTAACCGGGAGACTTGTTCCCCCGCGAGCCACCAGATTTGGAAATGTAGCCAAATATGACTCGTTTTAGCTTTTGGCACCAGCGATTTAAGTATTAAACTGCAGTTATTAATTGCTAAGAGTACATTAGATCCTGTTCATACAAACAATCTGAATAGTTGTTGCTACGGAGACATGACTAGGTGTGCTTTGATCCTTTGTATCCAAGGTTTTCACCGCAGATAATTAGAAAACGATCTCTATGGTTCGATCAAAAATCAAAAGGCCAAAGTAATAACTACATTGTTTTGATAGACAGCTGTTCACATATATCCCTGCATTATAGCCAACCGAGGATGCGGATTCCGCTCCCACGGATAGGTAAACATGTCAAACATATCCCCGCACGAGCTTTTTGGTTAAAGAGTTCGAAGACACCGTACGTACTAGATAGTAAAACCTATTGAAACGATGGATGGATAGGTTTTCGTAATGTATCAATACTGCAGCAAATTAACACACGGTGGGCATACTCTAGCAAATGTCGTGTGGGTTTGATCAATTGGGCTGCACAGTAGCTTGGCTAGAAGGAGTACTAAAACCGGTACCGTTCCGCGAAACCGTAATTTAATTTCACGCCTCTTCGAGCTCAACAGAAGCATATCATGGTGTCATTTTAAGCACTGTACTATTTTGCATCAATGTTCGCTATCAACCATGTGGCATGGGACGGGGACATCTCTCTTGCTCACGAAGTTGTAGTAGCCATTCTGGAAATAATAGGGGCCAGCGGATAATAACTGGATACGCTTCTCTTCGTCGCCAGCCACTTATTAGCACTGCATCACATGCTGCAACACCGGCGTCCAGCGTCTAGCGTTAACCCATTTTGATCCAGGATCCACGTGAAGTAAGGGCAATTACACACACATATATATCCCCGTCGAAATCCTGTAAGAAACAGTCACTATCGTTTGGTAAGATTTTGCTATCATGCAAACAGTGGCGGAGCTAGTAATTGAAAATGAGAGGAGCCGAATCTATATAGTGTAATTGCATTTTATGAGAGGTGCTAAATAACAAGAATATAGATAAAATTATATGAATCACAAATAAATGCATTGGAAAAACTGGGATCATAGAAGAACCCGGGCCCTGCCAGTCCCCCTCCCTCCGCCTGTGCATGCAAATAAGGTAGCCCTATTTGTGATGGCTCAATTTTCTTTAGAAATCTGCTTGTTTGAGGAGCTTTTAGCTTCTCCCGGAAGTTGACTTCATCTTCGTAGAAAAGGGTCCCTCACAAGCCCAAGACGATGCATATTTCTCTTCAATGTGTTCATCCAAGCACGCAACTAGTTCAGAAACAATCTTGTGTTTCGCGTGGATTTTGTTATGAATATTGCTTGTATTCAATATGGCGCCAATGGACCCAGATATATACACAAAAGATATGGTGAATATGCTGTTAACCCTCATAACAATGGGGAATAACAAACTATACATATATCTCTAACACTCTCAAACTCATGGTGGATCAACAACACCGAGTTTGGAGAGGTAGGTTATCTTTGTGCTCGAAGTCCGGGCCTTCGTGAAGAAATCCGCTTATCTGAAGCTCAGAAGGCACATCTTGAAGAGCAATCACCGATCATGCACACAAGACCTCATGAAGGAAGCATCAACACCAATATGCTTGGTGAGCTCATGCTTCACAGGATCACGGCACATCTTGATAGCACTCAGATCTTTGTCGACAAGAGAGGAGTCGCAGTAGTGAGTGAAACACCAAAATCCTCAAGCAACCACCGAGCCAAGTAATCTCTGTTGTCAAGAGAGCCATAGCTCGCAACTCACCTCTGCGACTCGAACAGGACACTGCAATCTGTTTTTTCGCCTTCCGTGCAATGAGAGAACCACCAAGAAAAACACAAGAAGCAGAGATAGACCGACGATCGGAGGATCGCCGCCCAAGTAGCATCCGAATAAGCTCAAGTCAGAATGATTTGGAGCGTGGAAAGAAGAGACGGCGAGAGATAGTCCCCGAAGGTATCGCAGAACTTCAAGAAGGTGGTCAGAGTGAACCTCGAGTGGAGAGTAAACGAATCGACTCGTAATGTGAATCGGATAAGTGATATCCTGGACGAGTAACAAAGAAGGTAGACAAGACTCCCAACAAGATGACGATAGCGAGCCGGATCGTAAAGAGGCTCGCCATCGAGGGTCGGAGGTGAACATTGAGCTCCATGGGAGTCTCAACAGTACGCTGATCAGTGAGAGAGGCGCGATCAAGAAGATCCTGAATATACTTCTCTTGGGACATAAAGAAACCATATGGAGTGGAAGTAACCTCAATCCCAAGGAAGTAACGAAGAGGACCAAGATCCGACATAAGGAATCGCCACTAAGATGAGCCTTGACAAAGGCAATGTACTCAGAATCATCTCCAAGAATGATCATATCATCAACATACGTAAGAAGAAGAGTCCCACCACGAGACGAAGTGTGGACAAAGAGCGCAGGATCATGATCACTCGCGGAAAAGCCAAAGAAGTGACCACAGAGGAGAAGCGCCAAACCAAGCACGAGGGCTTGCTTAAGGCCATAGAGAGAGCGGCGAAGGCGGCATGCACCATGCCCTCGAGGAATGAATACCCAGTGGCGGATGCATGTAGACCTCCTCACGCAACTCGCCATTAAGAAAGGCATTCTTGACATCAAGTCGGAATGCATCACCCGATGGCGAAACAGACGCCACCGAAAGAAGAGCGCGGACAAGTGGTCATGTGAGCCACGGAGCAAAAGTCTCGTCGTAGTCACGACCATGCTCTCGCCGAAGCCACGGGCAACAAGACGCGCTTTATAGCGCCAAGAGAGCCATCGAACGAGTCTTAATCTTATAGACCCACTTACACGTGATGGGACGAGAGTGAGATGGAAAGGAACAAGATCCCAAGTACCAAGACGCTCAAGGGCGACAATCTCTTCACCATGGCATGTCGCCACTCGGGGTGTAACAAAGATCCCAGAAGAGACGAGCTCACAGTAGTCTGCGCCAAAGAAAGGCAAAACAGGCAGGGGGTCAAGCGATCGGGCGATCGCGGAGAGCGAAGCGAGGAGAAGATGACCCATCAGGGAAGATGGATCATCGAAGAGGATGACTCATCCGAAGATCCTCAATACGAGGTCGACGAGTGTGAGACGAGTGTAGTGGGGAGCCTCGAGGAGCCGCAGGAGACGGCAAGCGGCGGCATAACGGCGGAGAGGCCACAGTGGGAATATGTGGAGACTCGAAGGAACAGGTAGGCAAGGGCAAAACAGATATAGGTGTATCGGAAAGGTCAAAAGGACAGAGACTCCACAGAGGAAGCCGAAGGAGAGACAGAGCGGATAGAAAGGACGAGACTCGTCGAAAGTCACATCCCGAGAAATCCGCGATCCGTCGACCAACAGGATCCCAAAGACCGATAGCCCTTGTGCTCTAACATCAGATCCTAGAAAAACACACTCAACAGATCGGCGGTCGGTTTGGTACGTTCTCGAGGGGCGAGAAGAACGAGCAAACGCAACCAAATGCACGAAAGGGCAAGAGTAGTCGAAGGAGACCATAGAGATGCTCAAAGGGATTGCATACTCAAGAGCGAGAAGAAGGCCGGATGTTGACGAGATAGGTGGCGATGGAAACGACCTCGGCCCAAAAATGAGGTGGAATAGAGGCGGCAATCATAAGTGCACGAGCCGAGCTCAAGAGGTGACGATGCTTGCGCCAAGAACACCATTCGAGCATGAGCACCGTGACAAGAGAATCGAAGCGAGAGTGCCTTGCTCGGCAAGGAAGCTGCAGCAGTGATGAGAGAGGTACTCGCCAAAGCAGAGTCGGCCAAAAACACGAATAGGAGTGGAGAAGCGTATGCGAACCATAGTAGCAAACTGCTTATAGATAGACAAAACCTCACTACGAGAAGACATGAAATATATCCAAGTGTGGCGAGAGAAATCATCTATAAAAATGATATAATATCGATGACCCCTTTCAAAACGAAGGAGCCGGACCCCAAACATCCGAAAGTGAACAAGATCAAAAGGACGCCGAGATATCGACTCACTATGAGGATAAGGAAGTCAAGCCGCTTGCCTAACTTACATACGACAATCTAAAGACACGTCTCTGAGGCAGGACCTTAAGACCACGATTTAACTAAAGATTGACAGACGAGAGCCACACATATGGCCAAGACGGTGATGCCATCTTTGAAAGAGCGGTGAGACTGAGTGGCAGAGGCGAGAGACCGGCAATGACGGTGGCGGCGGAAGGAAGATGAAGCCGATCAAGCTCCCAGAGGCGTGAGTCAAGGCGCCGAGGGCCGAACCAACCAGAGCTCCGTGTGGCGGTCTGAACACAACAAGAGTCGAGTCGAGAATGACCCGACAACCAAGATCAAGACCGCCCAGCAGAAGAAGTCAGATGGTAAGGCGAGGAACATAAGCAATGTATGAACATGAAAGGATGAGTTGCTAAGAGATCCTCGACAGAGACAGAAGAGAGGTACCATCGGCAGTGAGAACACTAACGGGAGAATCAAGAGGTGTAATGAAGGATGAGTGGAAGCATCAAGTCATATGAAAAGATGCTCCGTAATCAAGAATCCATGGGGGAGGTACCGACCGTAGAGGGTTGTTTTCGATTGCTCAAGAGTCGATGAGCGTAACTCGCAGAACTCGCCGAGGAGAACTCGAAGCGGCAAAGCGGCGAAGTCGGCTATCTCTCGCCTCGAGAGAAAGCGATGAAGTAGTCGATGTAGACGTCGATGTAGAAGACCGATGTCGATGCTAGTAGAAGAACGGCGTGAAAGATGCCGCTTCTTCTTATAGCACCGGGACTCAATGTGGCCGACCTTGTCGCAAGAGGAAGCGATGAGGACGGCCACCTCCAGATGGAGGCGGCCACCACCGCCTGTGGCGGCCATTGGGGGCAAGCAGTCAAGCGTGGAGCGACGATGTAGCGGTGGACGAGCAATGAAAGCATGAGGGGAGTGGCATCGAGACCCAAAGACCACTCAAAGTAGTCTCCTCGCAGCAGATCTCGGTAAGAGCCTCCGGAGAGTGACACGAGGGTGGCGTGCAAGGAGCCGGGCACGCCGCGCTCGAACTCGGGACGGGCGAGTAAGGAACTCGAGACCAGCTGAAACTCAGTCAAGACGCGTGCTAGACAAAGACACGGACAAGAGCGACACCCAGCAGTGCGGAGAGAGTCCAACTGACGCCAGACAGCAGAGCTCTGAGTGTAAAAAGCGTCAACAGTAGCATCACCCTGCTGAAGAGAGTGCTCCTGGCGGACCACGGACAGTACAAGGCATCACCAGAGGGCTCAGAGGCCGACGAAGGTAAGTCCACATCTCGAAAGCCGAGGAGAGTCCTACAACCTCGTAAGAGAACCGAGGCCGACATCGGCATGAGGACAAGAAGAATGAAAGCGTCGTCGTCGCATTCATCGAGTATAAACGGCGGTCGATCTTTGTAGAAATCCGAGCCTCTTGGTAGGTAGAGGCCTCATCATCGACAAGTTGAGCGGCTCAACAAAGAAATTTTGTTTCACCGTCGGGCAACAAGAACAGCGAGGGTCCGTCGGAGGAGTAGGGCAAGGCGGGCGGATGACATCGCCAGAGAGGATGCCCAGAGGCGAAGACCACGATATGAATGCGCATGTGAGACATGAAGTCGGTGTAATTAACACCATCGAAGATCACCGCAACGAGCGAGAGAAAGCAGACCCATTGGTAGGCGGTCTTTGGACGGCACGGCGACTAAGGGAACGGTCTAACGGTATTTGTACCGACGGCGGTTAGATCAACGTTTTTCTTTTTTTTTTCGGCCGGTGAAACCTAAATCTACTTGGGCCTCAGAGCACCAGAACGCAGCATAACGACGCGACGCGACAGCGCGGCGGCGGCGTTCTCCGAGCGGAGCGGCGGCGTTTCGGGCGGGCGGCGGCGGCCTCTGGTGGCGCGGCGGCTCGGATCGCGATGACGACGACGCGACAGTAAGCGGCGGCGGCGTTTTCCGAAGAAGCGGCGGCGGCTCTGGCGATCTGGCGCTTCCGGATCCGGCGGAGGGCGCGCTTCGGGCGGGAGGAGCGGACCGAGGCGCGCGGAGAAGCGGACGGGAGGATAAGCGGCCGGAGGGAGCTTAGCTGTCCGGGAGATCGGCGACGGCGGCGTTTCACTCCGAAGCGGCGGTAGCGCGCGGAGAGCTGCGGCTGCTCCTCCGAAGCGGCGGCACCTCTCACCGGCGACTTCAGGTGTAGATCCGATCTCGAGGTCGGATCGGAGGTCGGCGACGTGGACGGAGGAGCGGCGGCCGAGACGCGGCGAAAGACGAAGCGACGCTGGCGACGCAGACGCCGAAGATCGACGGAGGAGACAAGCGGCGGCCAACACGGCGTACGCGGAATAGCGACGGGAAACCTAAGTATGCTCTGATACCATGTTATGAATATTGCTTGTATTCAATATGAGGCCAATGGACCGGTATATATACACAAAGTACATGTGGTGAATATGCAAAGAACCCCTCATAACAATGGGGAATAACAAACTATACATATATCTCTAACAGATTTCACATGGCACATATAGATTCAACCAGCAGGTAACTATAGAACTATGCACCAACAAGAAGTATGAGATGACACGAAAAATGATACGGGCAAGCATGCATGGAATTTCGAGTACAATTGAATAGCAGTCGGAAGTGAACATCGCAGGAATAAACCTTATGTTGCGAGTTGCAAAGTGGGAGACTGGACGGCTATGTAGAGACAACTGACAATGATACTTGTAAATGATAATGATATGATGCTAAACCTCGGCCACTATTTACTACTATTCTATATACAGAGCATCTTCCTAAAGATGGTGCATTGGTTGTCTTACAAGTGGCGTGCCAGTTTGAAGTGGTTTGGGCTTGAGGTTTAAAGCCACTGCAAAGTTAAATTATTTCCAGATATCCTATCTGTATTGGGAAGCTCAAATTGCTAAGTTAACTTCACCAACTTGAGCGCCAACCGCCAAACATAAACATTGTTTCGTTTTCACTCTTCAGTGCGGCCCTAAAATAGCAACATAACTGGGCTGAGTTTAGTTTCCAATGGGCCCTGGATAACGATGCAAGTTTATACGAATTTTACTCGTCTTTTTTTTAAACAAAAAAAAACAATTATGACTTCAGCAGAAGAAGTGAGCGCCGGGTTCGAGCCCGGTGTGCGGGGTGGTCGCCACTCGCCACGCCCTACCAACGGAGCAATGCTTTATCATTTGGCAATCGTTTTGGCACTGTACAAGTGCAATGAAATTATACGCTGTACAATCATTTTGACACTGTACAAGTGCAGTCGTTTTGGCCCGTTTGGAATGCGGGATTTTTTTTCCTGATTTATGTAGGAATTAAACTATTTTATGTGAATTTCATGCAAAATTCATGTGAAATTTCCGCATTTCAAACAGGCCTTGAGATGTATTTTACATTTTACAAGTGGGCAGGCGTACGCCAGTGTTTTGTCTTTTGTTTTTGATATTTCATAGTCAGTAGGTAGTGTTGTACACTCTGTTGTGAAAAGGGCCGACTTGGCCGATTAACCAGTAACGGTGGCTAAACTGTCAAGAATAATATAATTGGAGTGCTATTAACACCGTCAAACAACTAACTGACCGTATAATCCTATTAATCAGTTGTTTTACTATTAATCATGGAAATAGCTTATTTTTACCCACTAATTACAATTAGTTTACAATGTTGTGTGATATTCTATCTCTTAGAGTGGAAGGAATCTGCGAGTGCTTGGAGCCCCACATCACCGCTTTGGCGAAAATGCCCTTGCCCTTTTTGAAATTCTGGCGTGGTTCGTTCAAATTAGTGAACCCTTCCCTTGCACGCACCTTCTTTGCACAGAAGTCCTCGCATTTTTCGTAACTATCAAGGTTCAAGAAGGCGTTAGACGCTAGTCGAGCGGTGGCCCGGCACCTAGCGCCTAGGAGGTGTCTAGGCGGCCGACTAGCTACAGTATAGCGCAGTGCAAAGGCTGTAGAGCAAAACAAAATTCACAAATGATATTATTCTTAATGGGCTTAAAATCAATCCATCGGCCCATCTCAACCAACCGACTGGCCCAACCCAAGCTGCTATGCTCTTATCCTCTACGAGGCGTCGAGTCGCTCTCTCTCTCTCTCTCCTCACGACTCTCTCTCACGATGCAACCTCTCACTCACAGCGCTCTCTCTCTCTCTCTCTCTCTCTCTCTCTCTCTCTCTCCACACGCCCATCTCGCTCCCCCTCCCCCTCTCCGGATCCGGCCGCCCCTTTCCCTCTCCGGACCTCGGTCGCCCCTCTCCCTCTTGCTCTCCCTCTGCGGGCGTGAGGGGGCGCATGTGAGGCGAAGGCGGCCAGCGGAGAAGAGAGGCGAGGTCCGGCGATGAAGACAGGTGAGGTCGGGAGTGGCGGCGACGACAACTACAAGTCTACGACCTAGCAGCGGCGGCGACGATTAAGGTGCCAGATCCTTTGCCCCCTCTCCTTCCCCCTTCCTCTCCCTCCTCCTCAAGGTTGATGAACCACCGCGGAATGGCCTAGCGCCACCGAGCGTCGCCTTGGGCCAGCTTTGACTGCCTAGGCGGTCCGCCCGCCTAGCCCGTCAACTTCGGCCAAGTCGCGGCGGCAGGGCTCTGCCAACCGCCTAGGCGGCACCTAGAGGCGATTTCTTGAACCTTGGTAACTATGTAGAGGCACCCGGTGGAGAGGGTCATCCGATCATTCTCCTTGAGCCAATTCGGTCGTCTGCGTTCATCCCCGGTGCTTGCAGACCGAACCGGCGACATCGAGAGGGAGAAGGGAACATGTCCTTACTTCGCGTAAAAGGCTTAGCCCAGGGGTTGAAATGTATTTGGCGCTAGGGTTTATATGTTGCTCTCTGTCACCCTCAATAAGCAATGTGGGACTATCCTCCCAACACTTGCACTCATGCCCTACATGGCCTCAGTTGGCCTCAATCCAAATTGGGCCAAGTCCACACATCTCCTCAAACATAGACACCTCAGTCTGCTCGATCACAGCTGTCCTATGGACAAGATCATCACCACCGACTAGTGTTGTTCATAGTATGTACCATATTGTAACGTCCTAGTTTTCCTGAGCTTTTTAAGTTTTCAAAATAAAAGTAACAATTTGGTTTTGTTGAAGTTCTAAAGCTTAACTTGAAATTTTGGAATTAAAAGTGTTTAAAATGACTAAATCAAACTTCAACTAATTCGAATTTGGGTTGTTTTGAGTTGCTGGAGTTCTTGGGTGTTCAACATCCCCTTTCTTTGTCCAGACCTCCCTCTCGTTTGGACCTCCCCCTCAGTCCAGACCTCCCTCTCGTTTGGATCTCCCGCTTAGTCCAGACCTCCCTCTCGTTGGGACCTCTCCTGCAGTCCAGACCTCCCTTTCGTTTGGACTTCTCCCTTAGTCCAGACCCCCCTCTCGTTTGGACCACCCCCTCAGTCTAGACCTCCCTCTCGTTTGGACCTCCTCCTCCCCCCTTCAGTCCAGACCTCCTGGGTGGTCCTAGGAGACCTCCTGGGTGGTCCTGGGAGACCTCCTGGACAACCTCCTCCTTGGTCACGACCTCCCCTTTGGTTGGACCACCCTCCCGAGTTTTGACTAGCCCCACCTGTCAGCCCTGCTCACCTTCTTCTTCCTTCCGCCGCATCATTGCTGACGCAAAAGTCCTAACGCATTAAATGTCGTTGTGTCGCATTAAATGCTGCTGCTTCTGCAGTACCCGTTCCACCTCTTGTCTCCTCTACCTGCCCCCATCTCCTCCTTCACTTACCCTTGATCGTGCGCTTTTGAGTCTCTCAGCGACTCTCCCCGTCTCCCCTGGCTATAAAAGCCTGAGCAGCTCTCTTTCACCCAGTCTCACCGCGCTTGAAGTCTCACCACCGTCCCTGGCTGGCCTGCCGCCTCCCTGCCGCCAAGGAGCTCACTGAGCTCAAGGCTGCCTTCAACCACCTCTCGCCAAGAATTGTCGAGGCGCTGCCTGATTCATTGTCCTCCTCTAGTATTCTCCGGTCTCTCTCTCTCTCTCTCTGTCCTGGTGAGTTTCTCCGTGCCTTGTTCTTTTCCCTTCTCCTACGACCAAGTCGCGTAGTCGTATCCTTCATGTATCCCTCTTACGACCACGTTGCGTAGTCGTATCCTTCATGTATCCCTCTTACGACCACGTTGCGTAGTCGTATCCCTTTTGTATTCTCCGTGCGACCACGTTGAGTAGTCGTACCTTTCATTGGACCTCAGGACCTCCCCCTCGCCTTTCTTTTGGTTCTAGTTTGGTAGTTTTTTGTTTTGTTTGGATTTGTTGTATTTATTTGGCTCTTTTCGCACGTGTAGATTTTGGCTTCTTTGAAGAGTTCTTGGACCCGACGACCTCTACCGAAGAATCTCAGCTCTTCAACGAAGGCAAGTCATAGACCTTTGATCATGTCGTACCCAGTTTGCAAAATTACATTATTTTATACCAATATGCATGGCTAAATGTATAAAAATGGTTTGGAGAATAGCTAAATACCTACTCGACAGTATGACTCTTTGAATACTTGTGATTGATATGTACCCTTGGACACCATAGGTTGGGTAATCTTAGTTGGAAATGTTTGAGATACCAACATGGGTGTGTATATTGCTTAGACATGCTTAGTTATGCTATATCTCTTGATCACATGATTCAATGATGATGAATTTGACTTAATGCTATATGGAATTGTGGTGCGGCCACTGCTGTTAAAAGATGTTGTGCCATGGCTAGGGTGGTCATTTGGTCGGGATGAACCCAAAATGATTTATACTCGAGCGAGTGATCGTGCAGTAAAGGGGGTGCAGGAAGCACATTGGGATGTGGTTGTCTCACTTGAGTAGTCACTAAGGACTTTAACCTTGTAAGCCATTGATCCAGGCCATACCGTGCAACCACAAGTTCATTATGGGGTGGGCCTGGCCAACTAATTAGCAATGCTTTGAGTCGATTCTGTTTTGGTTGAGAATGGCGCAAGAGGGGGCTAGGAAGGCGAATCCATAGCGAGCAGAACCGAGTCAAAACGGAGCTTTGTAAAGACCTTGTCACATGCTCTAAACTGTTTACCTAAGGAAGTGAGCAGGGGCATCGACAGGTGCCCAACCAACTAGAGAGGTCATGTCTTGTGGGTCAAGCTGTACAACCTCTGCAGAGTGTAAAACTATTCGAATAGCCGTGTCCCCGGTTATGGACAATGCCTGGTGATTTCACGCAAGAGGTAGACTTTCTCAAAAATGTGGTCGTGGTTGGTTCCGAGTGGTCTGGGAAGTGGACAGGGTGTTCACGTGTTGTTTCAAATAAACTTGATCACTTATGTATTAGTCTTTCAACTTCTGCTTTGCAATCTACTTACTGTATTTCCAGTCAATTTTGCTTTCTGCAAAGTAACCATAAAGCTATCATTATCAAGCCTGGCATGAATACTATTTGTATACATTTTTCTATGACTTGCTGAGTACATTCAAAGTACTCACAGCTTTATGCTCTCTAGTTGATCAGTTGCCGAAGAGGACCCAGGGAGCTCCGAGCTCTATGAAGAGGAGTTCTTCGAAGACCATGCATGCTAGGAGACGTCCTCCACTCGATTGCCTATGGGCATGTCGAATGGCTCCCACGAGTGTTGTGTTTTCGCTGCAAGCTCTCTTTTGTTGTAAGCCCTGCGTGGCAACTCTGTAAAAATCTTGACCATAAGGTCTTTTGCTTCTATTAATATTAACTTGTCTGCTTCTTCTATAGCTTGTTGTATGGTTTTGATCACATCGATGTTGAAACTGTGCGGACTAGCTACTGATCATGGGACTAGTTCAGAATGCATAGAGGGTCCCGGGGATTGTTTACTCGGGGACTCGACAGCGGTGGTATCAGAGCCATATTGACTGTAGGACGTAACCTTAGTTACCATGGTCGCTTTAGTCAGGAGTTTCAAATTTTATTTTATAACTTAAACCAACAGAGTAACGTGAGTAGTTATTCTCCTCTCATCTTATTCTATTCTGTTCTCATCTTAATCTAATCTCTTCTCACCTCGTTCTTAGATTCTTACACCTTATATCTTCTGAAACTTTGTTTCCAAATTTAAATAGATCCCTCTCATCTCAGTAATCTTAATAGAATCGGGCTTTGCTTTAAGTCGACCACCCAGATAAGTTAGATTAGAAGTGTTGTAGCAAATCTGCCTTCTTAGTTCCAGTATCGTTTAGTCCGGTAATTAGGATCTTCTGTTTGAGTTTTGTTGCCTCTTAATAGCTCTCCGGCTATTTGCTCGTTGGGTTTAACCGCCTTTTCCCCCAGTTAGTTTGCCTATGTCTTTCTCCCTTGTTCTTGCTCGTCTCCGTGCTTTTCCCTCTCACCTCTTGTGTTTTTTTCTCCTCATCTATTAAGCCTGGGAAGATTCGTGTAAATGGTCCAGATCCGTAATACAGCAAGTCAGGATGAGCCAGTGGATCCCTTCACACAGCCACCACCGCCTCCTCCAGCCACGACCACATATCAGTGTTTGGGACAATTCATGGCAGCCCAGACGCAGTTGATGAATGCAATGATGCAAAACATGAACCAGATGATGACTCAACAAAATCAGACAATTGCCGCTCTTCTTGCAATGCTGAACCAGAACAACCAAGCAGCTGCTATGCCACCACCGCCACCACCAATTATCCCTCAGTAAAGACTGGCATAATTCATGAGGACCCGTCCACCTACATTCTCCAGCTCCTCCGAGCCATTGGACGCAGATGACTGGCTGCGCTCAACTGAAAAGAAGCTTGCCATCACTCGGTGCGACGATCGTGAAAAAGTTCTGTATACTGCACACCAACTTGAAGAGCACATTCGCTTAGTCCTGAACAAGCTTAGAGATCATCAACTCTATGCTAAATTCGACAAGTGTGAGTTTTGGATGAAGGAAGTCACTTTTTTGGGACACGTCTTGTCTGCAGGAGGAGTCGCCGTCAATCCTAGCAAGGTCCAGGATGTGCTCAATTGGGAGCCACCCAAGTCAGTGCCTTAGATCCGAAGTTTCCTCGGAATGGCAGGTTACTACCGTAGATTTATAGAATGATTCTCTAAAATAGCAAGACCTCTCACTCAGTTACTGAAGAAGGAAAAGAAATATGCTTGGACGCCAAACTGTGAGCAGAGTTTTCAAGAGTTAAAGAAGCGATTGACCACCGCTCCAGTGTTGATCTTACCTAATGTTCGGAAGGACTTTGAGATCTTCTGTGATGCCTCATGTCAAAGTCTTGGTTGTGTCCTGATGCAAGAAAGAAAAGTGGTAGCTTATGCTTCCCGTCAGTTAAAGCCTCATGAAGCCAATTACCCCACTCATGACATAGAATTGGCTGCCGTAGTACATGCTTTGAAGATATGATGCCATTACCTCATCGGTAGCCGCTGTGAAGTCTACACTGACCATAAAAGTTTGAAGTACATTTTCACTCAAGCTGATCTGAATATGAGACAAAGAAGATGGTTGGAGTTGATCAAAGATTACAATGTGGGAATCCATTACCACCCAGGAAAGGCTAATGTGGTAGTCGATGCTTTAAGTAGAAAGGTCTACTGCAATACTCTGATGATCAAGGAAAGTCAGCCAGCACTGTACGAAGAATTTTAGAAGCTCAAGCTTGAATTGGTTGAAGAAGGTTACTTAGCTTCTCTGGAAGTGCAACCAACTATTCAAGATCGGATCTGAAAAGCCTAAGGAGAAGATGTAGATGTCATGGAGATCAAAAGGAATATGAAGAAGGGAAAATCCCTAAGATTTTCGGAAGATGAACAAGGAACCATTTGGTTCAATAAGCGTATTTGTGTACCAGACTAGGGAGAGCTCAAGCAATTGATACTCAAGTAAGCTCACGAAACCTTGTACTCCATTCACCCTGGGAGCACTAAGATGTATCAAGATCTCAAGGAATTGTACTGGTGGCCTAGAATGAAGCGTGAGATCGCTGAGTATGTAGCACAATGTGACATTTACCAGTGAGTTAAAGCCAAGCATCAGAGACCTGCTGGACTCTTGCAACCGTTGAGCATATCCGAATGGAAGTGGAAAGAAATTGGCATAGATTTTATCACCGGTCTACCAAGAACCCAAGCAGGATATGATTCTATCTGGGTAATCATAGATCGCCTAACAAAAGTTGTACACTTCATCCCAGTCAAGACCACCTACTCAGGAGACAAACTTACAGAATTGTATATGGCTAAGATAGTATGTCAGCATGGAGTACCAAAGAAGATCGTGTCGGATCGAGGATCTCAGTTCACCTCTAGATTCTGGCAGAAGCTACACAGTGTTTTGGATACTAATCTGAATTTCAGTATAGCCTACCATCCTCAGACAGATGGGCAAACGGAAAGGGTAAATCAGATCCTACAAGATATGTTGAGAGCATGCGCTTTGGATAACCAGTCCAACTGGGATCAAATGTTGCCTTACGCAGAGTTTTCATACAACAACAGTTATCAATCCAGTCTGCAGATGTCCCCGTGCGAAGCTTTTTATGGAAGAAAGTGCCGAACACCACTATATTAGACCGACTCAAGTGAAGGACAAGTGTTTGGACCTGATATTCTGAAAAAGGCCAAAGATCAAGTTAAGTCAATCAGAGAGAAGCTGAGAACAGCTCAGACCAGGCAGAAAAGTTATGCGGATAATCATCGCCGAGATTTAGCTTTCGCACCAGGAGATTAGGTGTATCTAAAGGTTTCACCTCTCGAAGGAATGCGTTGCTTCAAAGTAAGTGGGAAGCTTGCACCTCGATACATCAGACCCTTTCCAATACTAGTCAGAAGGGGAGAAGTTTCTTACAAACTGGAGCTCGCGCCCTAGTTGTCAGATGTGCATGATGTCTTCCACGTGCCGCAATTAAGGAAGTGTTTGCGTATGCCAGAAGAGCAGATGCCCGTAGAAGCTATTGACCTGCAGCAATACCTCACCTACAAGGAGCAACCCATCAAGATTTTGGAAGTGTTCGAACGAGTGACAAGAAGCAAGATCCTCCGTTTCTGCAAGGTTCAGTGGAGCAATCACACTGAAGAGAAAGCCACCTGGGAGCATGAAGAAGACATGAAGGCCGAGTTTCCGCACCTATTATCTAGTCAGCCTAAATCTTGGGGTCGAGATTCCCTTTAAGGGGTGTAGGTTTGTAACGTCCTAGTTTTCCTGAGCTTTTTGAGTTTTCAAAATAAAAGTAACCATTTGGTTTTGTTGAAGTTCTAAAGTTTAACTTGAGATTTTGGAATTAAAAGTGTTTAAAATGACTAAATCAAACTTCAATTAATTCGAATTTGGGTTGTTTTGAGTTGCTGGAGTTTGCGGGTGTTCAACATCCCCTTTCTCTGTTCGTCTCGTTCCCTCCCTCTCGTTTGGACCTCCCCCTCAGTTGAGACCTCCCTCTCGTTTGGACCTCTCCCTCAGTCTAGATCTCCCTCTCGTTTAGACCTCCCCCTTAGTCCATACCGACCCTCTCGTTTGGATCTCCCCTCAGTCCAGACCTCCCTCTCGTTTGGACCTCCTCCCCCCCTCAGTCCAAACCACCTGGGTGGTCCTGGGAGACCTCCTCGACAACCTCCTCCTTGGTCACGACCTCCTCCTTGGTCATAACCTCTCCTTTGGTCACGACCTCCTCTTTGGTTGGACCATCCTCCCGAGTTTTGACTAGCCCCACCTGTCAGCCCTGCTCACCTTCTTCTTCCTTCCGTCGCGTCACTGCTGACGCAAAAGTCCTAGCGCATTAAATGTCGTTGTGTTGCATTAAATGCTGTCGCTTCTGTAGTACATGTTCCTCCTCTTGTCTCCTCCTCCACGTGCTCCCATCTCCTCCTTCACCTACCCTTGATCGTGCGCTTCTGAGTCTCTCAGCGACTCTCCCCGTCTCCCCTAGCTATAAAAGCCTGAGAAGCTCTCTTTCACTTCCTTTTTCCTCACCCAACTCTCTTGCTCTCGCCCAGTCTCACCGTGCTTGAAGTTTCGCCACCGCTCTCTGGCTGGCGCTGCCGCCTCCCCTGCCGCCAAGGAGCTCACTGAGCTCGGCTGCCTCCGACCACCTCGCTGCCGAAGAATTGCCGGAGTGCCCGCACCGTTCGCCGTCCTCCTCCAGTCTTCTCCGGTCTCTCTCTCTGTTTCCTGGTAAGTTTTTTCGTGCCCTGTTCTTTTCTCTTCTCCTACGACCACGTCGCGTAGTCGTATCCTTCATGTGTCCCTCTTACGACCACGTTGTGTAATCGTATCCTTTTTGTATTCTCCGTACGACCACATTGAGTAGTCATACCCTTCGTTGGACCTCAGGACCTCCTCCTTAGGACCTCCCCCTCGCCTTTCTTTTGGTTATAGTTTGGTAGTTTTTGGTTTTGTTTGGATTTGTTGTATTTATCTGGCTCTTTTCGCACGTGTAGATTCCGGCTTCTCTAAAGAGTCCTTGGACCCAACGACCTCTACTGAAGAATCTCAGCTCTTCAACGAAGGCAAGTCGTAGACCTTTGATCATGTCGTACCCAGTTTGCAAAATTACATTGTTTTATACCAATATGCATGGCTAAATGTATAAAAATGGTTTAGAGAATAGCTAAATACCTACTCGACAGTATGACTCCTTGAATACTTGTGATTGACATGTTGACATGTACCCTTAGACACCATATGTTGAGTAATCTTAGTTGGAAATGTTTGAGATACCAACATGGGTGCATATATTGCTTAGACATGCTTAGTTATACTATATGGAATTGTGGTGTGGCCACTGCTGTTAAAAGATGCTATGCCATGGCTAGGGTGGTCATTTGGCCGGGATGAACCCAAAAATGATTTATACTCGGGCGAGTGATCGTGCAGTAAACGGGGTGTAGGAAGCACATTAGGATGTGGTTATCTCGTTTGAGTAGTCACTAAGGACTTAACCTTGTAAGCCATTGATCCGGGCCATACCGTGCAACCACAAGTTCATTATGGGGTGGACCTAGCCAACTAATTAGCAATGCTTTGAGTCGGTTCTGTTTTGGTTGAGAATGGCGCAAGAGGGGGCTAGGAAGGCGAATCCTTAGCAAGCAGAACCGAGTCAAAACGGAGCTTTGTAAAGACCTTGTCACATGCTCTAAACTGTTTACCTAAGGAAGTGAGCAGGGGCATCGACAGGTGCCCAACCAACTAGAGAGGTCATGTCTTGTGGGTCAAGCTGTACAACCTCTGCAGAGTGTAAAACTATTCGAATAGCCGTGTCCCCGGTTATGGACAATGCCTGGTGATTTCACGCAAGAGGTAGACTTTCTCAAAAATGTGGTCGTGGTTGGTTCCGAGTGGTCTGGGAAGTGGACAGGGTGTTCACGTGTTGTTTCAAATAAACTTGATCACTTATGTATTAGTCTTTCAACTTCTGCTTTGCAATCTACTTACTGTATTTCCAGTCAATTTTGCTTTCTGCAAAGTAACCATAAAGCTATCCTTATCAAGCCTGGCATGAATACTATTTGTATACATTTTCCTATGACTTGCTGAGTACATTCAAAGTACTCACGGCTTTATGCTCTCTAGTTGGACAGGGTGTTCACGTGTTGTTTCAAAGAAACTTGATTACTTATGTATTAGTCTTTCAACTTGTGCTTTGCAATCTACTTACTGTATTTCCAGTCAATTCTGCTTTCTACAAAGTAACCATAAAGCTATCCTTGTCAATCCTGGCATGAATACTATTTGCATATATTTCCCTATGACTTACTGAATACATTCAAAGTACTCACAGCTTTATGCCCTATGGTTGATCAGTCACCGAAGAGGACTGATACGGGGTCGCCCGATCTTCTCGACATAGGATCAAGATACTCACATGTAACCTCTCGAATCGTAGTGATCCTCCATTGCCAATGCAAGAACGAACACTCTTTAATTCGTGAGAATAGACGTGCTGGACTTCACGACCACCAAATGAAGCCCTATCGCGCTCCCAATTCTCAACGGAAAGGATAAACGATCTTGATTTAGATGAACTCTCAATTTTCCCTCATGATGTATTCGATCACCATGGAAGAACTCTCAAACAATCTATTATCTCAAAATATCGGGTCTCCCCTTTACAATTGGAAGGCGGCGCTACTTATGACGCCCAGCCAAACCCTTATGCACGCACACACGCTTGCATGGCCCCTGGGCCGACTTAGAGTTCGGTCATCCATATTTGGTTCCAACTCTACCTATTGACCGAATGAAAGCATCTAGGTCCCTAAAAATTGTTTTGGTAATTAATGATAATATGTGAATATGAGATTAACGTGTTTATTAAGTATTTACAAGGTTAAATCCCATTGGTGAACGTGTTGATGCAAAGTGGCATGCAAATGGACTATACGAAGATCTTTTGGCTCAATGACAAGGTATAAATAGTCTAGATTCCTTTTTCTATTTCACCGGTCTTAGGAGTTTTGGATGGAAGACCGGATTATAGGTTAGACGCCGTACTTTTAAGAGGGATCATGGCTAGTAGCTTGATAGCATGTTTTTGTGCCATATGGATCAATTTAGGATCATGCATGCTTTTGAATTTAAACTTGAAATTGAATTGAAAAGTATTAAGTGCTTCTGTCCAAAATCGGTAGTACCGCAGTTATAATTGTGGTCGTACCGCTTGGTACGGTATGACCGGACTTTACTTGGTGGTAGTACCGTATTTTGAAGGGAACAGCCAACTAAGTGCTCAAGCGGAACGACCGGCTCCTTGAACGGTCGTACCACATGGCGGTCATTCCGAATTTTAGTTGGCGGTTCAAGAAAACCAGAAGCGATGCAATTTGCCTCAGAATCTCTCATGGAAATCGGTCGTACCGCTCGTGACAATCGGTCGTACCGAAATTTGTGAGGCGGATCAATAAAAACAGAACAAGTGTAAATCTGCTCAAAAACTCATTTTGGAAATTGGACGTTCCGCGTTTCGGAACGGTCGTACCAGCGTGCGGTCATTCCGTTTTTTATGTGGCGGTACAAAATTTCCAGAACGCTTGCAATTTTCAGCGTTTTGTGAAACCCTACAAACGGTGTACCGCTCGTAGAATCGGTACGACCGAGGCAAATCGGACGTACCGCTTGTTTGCCTGCGGTCATTCCGACTGGGGTATCCAACGGCTAGTTTGTTCATTTTTAGTATCTGTTCTAGCCGTTGACTGTGCTCAGTCAGAAGTGTGGTCGTACTACTCAATGAACTGCGTTCGTTCTGATTTTCTTTGAGAAGTTGGGGTTTCGTCCCCAACGGTCATAATTGTTGGTAGGGGCTATAAATACCGCCCAACTGCTCCTGTACAGGCTGCCAGTGCCCATTTAACATCTCTAGAGCCTTGAGAGCCTTTGCATTCACTCAACACTCAAAAATACTTTTGTGCATTCATTGTGAGCTTGTTGAGATACTTTCAAGTGCATTCATACTCCTAGTTGATCCATTTGCACTTGAGTGTCGTCAAGTGAAGACCATTGGTCTATTACTCTTGGAGTGTTGCCGCACTCCTAGACGGTTTGGTGGTGAAGCACGGTGATCTCTTCAAAGAAGATTGTGAAGAGGCCCGGTGATCTCCTTGTGAGTGGTTCGGTGTTCACCATCTCCGGGGTGGAGGAAGAACAACCATAGTGAATCGAGGGAAGGCTTAATTCGTGGAGCCGGCTTGAGGCGTCAAGCTTCCTCAACGTGGACTAGTGAAGACCGGCAAGTCTTCGATACCACGGGAAAAACATCGTCGTGTCTTTGTGGTTATCTCTAGTTTTTACTTTCCGCATTTATATTTCTAGCTTGTTTATTGTGATTGATTTGCTTAGCTAGAAATATAACTTGTTTAGACTAAGTTATTAATTGGCTAAAATTGTTAAATTGTTAAAAATTTAAAAACCTCCTATTCACCCCCTCTAGTCGGTAATCCTTGATCCTACAAGTGGTATCAGAGCTTGGTCTCTCATTGATTTAGACTTAACCGTCTAAGAGAGAAAAAGATGACTAGTGAGGGAATTGCTATAGGAAAGGCTCCTTTATTTGATGGCTCTAATAATGCTTATTGGAAAAATTAGAATGTTAATTTATTTAAAGGCCATGAGTCCAAGCATATGGAAAATCGTAAATGAGGGTTACATCATGCCCCTTAATCCACTACATCCCACGGATCAAGAGACGCGTAATGCTCATTTAGATGCCCAAGCTATGAATGGTCTCTTTGACGCTTTGAACGTGGATGAGTTCAATAGAATGAGCAATTTGGAAACCGCTCATGATATTTGGACCACTCTCTCGGAAATCCATGAGGGTACATCCACGGTCAAAGAAGCCAAATTGCATAGGCTTCGGATCAAATATGAGACATTCATGATGTTGCCTCATGAAAACATCAATGAGATGTATTCACGACTCAACAACATTGTGAATGAGCTCAAAGGCTTTGGGACTAACCTTCTTGATGTTGATGTTGATGTTGTGCGCAAGATGCTTAGGGCTCTCCCGGAAAAATATGAAACGTTGGTGACTCTATTTCTCAACTCGCCCGAGTTGCCAAGGATGACACCAACGGGGCTCTTGGGCAACCTCATCACAAATGAGTTGTTCAAGAAGGACAAGGAAGAGCTCTTGGAGACATCTTCTTCAAAGAAGAAGATCACCGCTTTCAAGGCTAAAGCGGAATCAAGTGATGATGAAGATGAAGAAGAAGATTCCGATGAGGAGTATGCACTCTTTGTGAGAAGGATGAAGAGGGTCATGAAGAGACGCCCCAATAGAAGCTATAACTTTGACAAGTACAAGAAGGGGCAATCCTCAAGTGACAAGAAGCGTTATAGCAACATTCGGTGCTATAATTGTGAAGAAAAGGGGCACATTGCTTCCCATTGCCCCGAAAAGAAGGATGACAAGGGCAAATCATTCAATAAGAAGGAGTATAATGGCAAGAAGAAGCTCTTCAAGAAGCTTCACAAAGACGGCAAGCATGAAGCCCACATTGGAGAGTGGAATTCAAATGATGAGTCAAGCGACTCCGATTCCGATGAGGAAGAGTCCCCCAAGAAGAAGGGACTAGTCGGCATCGCCATCAAGGAAGGTCCATCGCTATTCTCCACTCCTACTTGCCTCATGGCAAAAGGAGATAAGGTAAAATCCATTATTAGTGATGAACCAACTTATGATGAATTAATGGATATGCTTGATGATTTAAATGAATATTTTAGAGAAAAAAAATCAAAATATAAGGTCTTAAATAAAGAATACAATACTCTAAAATATTATTATATAGAGCTTAAGGAAGCTCATAACTTGCTTATCCAAGAGTATTCATATAAGTCTTGTTCTAGTGTAGGAATTACATGCAATATTATTGATAAAATGCCTTGCGTAGAAATTGCTAAGTCTAGTGCATCTACTTCATGTGATGACCTATTTGCTATGCCATGTTGCTCTAATGTTGATGCTAATCATAATATTGTTGAGCAAAATGATTCAAAGCTTGTTCATGAGAACAATGAGCTAAAAGAACAAGTGACCAAGCTGAGCAAGAGCTTGGAAAGATGTTTCAAGAGCAAGGCCACTCTTGACAAACTTTTGAGTAAGCAAAGGTGCTCATTCAACAAGGAAGGTCTTGGGTATATGCCTAAGAAAGGTAAGAAGCCGGCAAACGTGCCCACAAGATTTGTGAGGCAAAATGGTAAGTATTGCCATAAGTGCCGAGAAATAGGACATGTGTAACAAAATTGTCCTAAGGGTAAGACTCCATCTATTGGTATAAATGATTCTTGCTATATGCTTAGAAAAACTAAAGATAGTAAAGTAATTGCTCGTTTTGTTGGCACTTCAATTTTAGGTGCTAAAAAGAATGCTATTTGGGTGCCTAAATCATTGGTTACTAACCTCCAAGGACCCAAACAAATTTGGGTACCTAAAAGAACTTGACTTTTGTTTTGTAGGTGAACTATAAAACCGGTGAAAAACATTGGGTGCTTGATAGTGGATGCACACAACACATGACCGGTGATAGAAAAATGTTCACCACATTCGAGAATGGTCAAGGAATGGAAAAGATCACTTTTGGCGACAATAGCAAAGGAAAGGTATTAGGATTGGGTAAAATTGCTATCTCAAATGACCTTTCCATTTCTAATGTTTCTTTAGTAGAATCATTAAACTTTAACTTGCTATCCGTTGCTCAAATATGTGATCTTGGACTAATTTGTTCATTCTCTAGTGAAGGTGTAACCATTTCTAATGCAAAAGATAGCTCTTTAGCTTTCAAAGGCTTTAGATTTAGAAATCTTTACTTAGTTGATTTTAGTTCAAGTGAATCTTGTTTAAAAACTTGTTTAATGGCAAAAACCTCATTGGGTTGGCTTTGGCATAGAAGGCTGGCTCATGTTGGAATGATTCAACTCAAAAAGCTTTTCAAACATGATTTAGTTGTTGGCTTGAAAGATGTGAAGTTTGAGAAAAATAGACTTTGTAGTGCTTGTCAAGCCGGTAAACAAGTCGCAAATTCTCATCCTTCCAAGAGTATCATGTCAACTTCTAGACCATTGGAACTCTTACATATGGACTTGTTTGGGCCAACAACATAAGAGTATCGGCGGTAATAGCTATTGTTTAGTCATTGTGGATGATTACTCTAGATATATATGGGTATTCTTCCTAGATGACAAAAGTGAAACCTCTGGGATTTTCAAAAGATTTGCAAAAAGGGCCCAAAATGAATTTGATTTCAAAATAAAGAAAATCCGTAGTGATAATGGTTCCGAGTTCAAAAAAATACTAAAGTTGAAGACTTTTGTGATGAACTTGGAATAAAGCATGAACTTTCCACAACTTACACTCCGGAGCAAAATGGAGTAGTAGAAAGGAAACATCGTACATTAATTGAAATGGCTAGGACAATGCTCGATGAATATAATACTTCCGATATCTTTTGGGCGGAAGCTATTAACACCGCTTGCCATGCCATAAATCGTCTTTATTTGCACCGTCTTTTGAAAAAGACTTCCTATGAGCTTCTTGTAGGAAGAAAACCGAACATCTCTTATTTTCGAGTTTTTGGTTATAAGTGTTATATTTTAAAGAAGGGTGTTCGTCTTTCAAAATTTGATAGTCGTTGTGATGTTGGTTTCTTGCTTCGTTATTCTTCAAATAGCGAGGCTTATCATGTCTTTAACAAAAACTCTGGTTTAGTTAAAGAAAGACACGATGTGCAATTTGATGAAACTAACGGCTCTCAAGAAGAGCATGAGAATTTGGATGATGTAGGTAATGAAGCCTTAAGAAAAGCAATGGAACATATGCAAATAGGCGACGTCAAGCCTGAAGACGATCCAACATCTTCCACTCAAGTTGAACCACCCACCTCTTCCACAAATCAAGTACAACTTAGTGAAGAGAACAACAAAGAAGATGATCAAACATCCAACCTACCACCAAGAATCCACAATGCAATTACAAAGGATCATCCAATAGATCAAATATGGGTGACGTAAGTAAGGGTGTCCAAACTCGCTCTCGTGTTGGTTCTTTTTGCGAACATTACTCGTTTGTCTCTTCTATTGAGCCAAAGCATGTAGAAGAAGCACTTGAAGATCCGGATTGGGTAAATGCTATGCATGAAGAACTCAACAACTTCACCCGGAATGAAGTCTGGACTTTGGTGGATCGACCCAACGAATACAATGTCATTGGCACAAAATGGGTCTTTAGGAACAAACAAGACGAAAATGGTTTGGTTGTTCGGAACAAAGCAAGGTTGGTCGCTCAAGGGTATTCACAAGTCGAAGGTTTGGATTCTAGTGAAACCTTTGCTCCCGTAGCTAGGCTTGAATCAATTCGGATATTACTTGCTTTTGTATCATGTTTTGATATTAAATTATTTCAAATGGATGTTAAAAGTGCATTCTTAAATGGTAAAATATCCGAACTTGTCTTTGTTGAACAACCTCCCGGTTTTGAAGATCCTAAAAACCCTAATCATGTCTATAAACTCTCCAATGCGCTCTATGGTCCTAAACAAACTCCTAGAGCATGGTATGAACGGCTTAGAGATTTTCTAGTCTCAAAAGGATTCAAGATTGGGAAGATTGATTCAACTTTATCCACTAAAGTCATAAATGAAGATTTCTTTGTATGTCAAATTTATGTTGATGATACCATTTTTGGGTCTACTAATCAAGATTTTTGCGAAGAATTTGGTGATATGATGTCTAGGGAATTTGAAATGTCAATGATTAGAGAATTAAGCTATTTTCTTAGACTTCAAATCAAGCAATTCAAAGATGGGACTTTCATAAGTCAAACCAAGTACGTGAAGGATTTACTTAAAAGATTTGGCATGGAAGATGC
Organism: Phyllostachys edulis; assembly: GCA_036346405.1. Lineage (NCBI taxonomy): Eukaryota > Viridiplantae > Streptophyta > Magnoliopsida > Poales > Poaceae > Phyllostachys > Phyllostachys edulis. Next base: position 56,528,264 of record CM070549.1, on the reverse strand, counting down.
AAAGCCTATCAAGACTCTCATGGCTACAAATGGTCATCTTGATCTAAATGAGGGAGGTAAACCGGTAGATTTAAAGCTTTATAGATCTATGATTGCTAACTTGCTTTATCTTACCGTATCTAGGTCCGATATCATGTTTAATATTTGCATGTGTGCACGATTTCAAGCAACTCCAAAAGAGTGCCATTTAATGGCCGTTAAAAGAATACTAAGATATTTAAAGCATTCCTCTAGCATTGGCCTTTGATATCCTAAAGGTGCTAAATTTGATTTAATTGGATATTCGGATTCCGATTATGCGGGTTGCAAAGTGGATAGAAAAAGCACCTCGGGTAGTTGTCAATTCTTAGGAAGATCTTTAGTATCATGGTCATCCAAGAAACAAAACTCCGTAGCTTTATCCACCGCCGAAGCCGAATATGTTTCCGCGGGAAGTTGTTGTGCACAATTGCTATGGATGAGGCAAACATTGATGGATTATGGAATTAAAATTGATAAAATGCCTCTTTTGTGTGACAATGATAGTGCCGTGAAAATTGCTAATAACCCTGTTCAACACTCAAGAACCAAGCATATAGATATCCGCCACCACTTCTTGAGAGATCATGTGAGCAAGGGAGATATTGAAATTAGCCACATAAGAACCGAGGACCAATTAGCGGATATTTTCACCAAGCCAGTAGATGAAGGTCGCTTTTGCAAATTGAGGAATGAGTTAAATATCATAGACTATTCAAATGTTGTTTGAACTCTTGCCTCATGTTTTGTGCTCTATTTGATGTTATTTGAGTATTTTATGAAAATATTTTTCAAATCTTTATTAAAAATAGCTATGATCATAAAAATTATGTTCCTATATAGACAATAGTCTATTCTGTGCATAATGATCCTTAATGATATTTATTTGAGTGCAAAACTAGGGATCATTTGCAAAATAATCTAAGTTTCCTAAAAATCCAAAAAGCTCCAGGAAAATCGGTTCAATAGGCATTATCGTCTTGATGCGACCCATTGTCTTGTCTGACCGGTGTTATAATAGCGGTATGAACGGGGTGCGGAACGACCGGCGGCATTTGGTCGGTACAACCGCGACGGTTTGTGAAGGGAAAATAACTGGCTGTAGTTACTATTCCTTTGCCTTAACTTCCTTGAAGCGGTTCATCCGCCCCCCATCCATTTCCTTTCTCTTCGGCCTCTCTCTCTCTCTCTCGCCCGTGCACCTCTCAAACTGCCACTCAAAATGTACAAATTTCTTTGGGGTTTCTTCATTTCTTCGTTGTTTCTTACCTCTCCAGGGATTATCTCCTCCAAATCCGAAGGTAAAACCTCAATTGATTCAAGTTTTATCACCTTTTGGAACCCTAGGTTGTCCTTTTAGGGTTTATTGAAAATGTGATTGATTTCTGTAGTTCTAATTGGGCAAAAGTAGTTGTTTGGTGTCTAATGATGATTGCGCATCAGATCCATGGATTTAATCCATGAAAAATCACCAAATATGTGATATTTTGTCAGCCCTAGAACTCGGTCAGGAAAATCAGAACGACCGGTTCTTGAGCGCGGTTCGACCGCAGTGCGGGAGTACCGGCCAATGAACAACGGTACGTCTGATTATCCTGACAGAAAACAGAAACTTCAATTCTTTTTCACTAAATTCTATTCCAATTCTTTCCTTGAATATCTTGTAACCTATCCTATCTTTCTAAAGATGCCTAGGATGAGGGTTGCGACGAGGAAATCTCATGGACCACCTAGAGGACAGTCATCTCCTCAATCCTCTGTCGCTCCAGCGCAACAACCTCAACGTCGACGTCCGGCAGCTCCTGTACAGCAATCTCGCTCCGTTCGCTAGAAGGTTGTGCATGGCAAAGGGAAAGGGCCAGCACCAGCATCTGAAACAGAAGAAAGTGTAGAATATTATTCTGATGATGAGACTCAGTCAGAACCCGATTCTCTATAAGGTACTTTTGATAATTTGGGAGATCCTCCAGCGTCTCCAATTGATTTACACCTCCTGTCAGCATATGATTATGCCATCAAAAGGCATGTAAATCAATATCTCTTAAAATCAAACAGCATACACCCTGGTTTTTACACTGTCTTCCAAGAGCAAGTATATGAGCAGCTGTATGGTCCTAACAGAAAATTTGCAGATCATAAATGGATCAAGTGGACTCATTTAAATACTTCGGACAATTACAGTGGTATTTATCAGCTCTTTCTTCAAGTAGGTCTTCATGACCTTGTTGCACTGAAACAGAACTATGACGACAAGCTTATCAGACAGTTCTATGTCACAGTGCATGTCTCTCCCGACTTGAAATCTATCAAATGGATATCAGCTACTAGGTATGTGGAGAGCACTAAGGAAGAGTTTGAGCAAGTTTTGAGGGTTCAGTCCGGAACTTGGGATAAAGTTTTTGAGAGGCCTGCTTTATTGTGTCCTGCTTGGTCTGATTACTATGATTCTTCTGTTAAAAATAAGTTAGGCACAATCACTGGACTGAGACCAATTCCTAGTATGATCAACAGGATTATTAACCATACCTTCTACCCCAAAAGTGGTAACTTTGATGCAATCCGTGGTCACGCATGGAATATTATTGACAATATTATGAGGGGGATCAAATTTGATGTTGTGGATGTGATTCTTCAGGGCATAGTTTCCTCTAAAAATAACAGGATTAAAAGGATTTATTATGCTCCATACATCATGGCAAGGATAACAAGGAAAATTGAGTATCATGGTGGATTGGGATCTGTTCACAAGTCCTACAGGCCACGAGATGGTCTTCCTCCACGTCGTGATGGTACTGAGGATGATGCCGGTGAGGCTCCTGCTGTTGCTCCTGCTGCTGATGTTCCTGCGGATAGCACTCTTGCAGCAGCTCATTCTTAGCTCCTTGCAAGAAATCAAGGCTGAACAAACTGAATTTGAAACTGAGACTCGCAACAGGCTAGCTGAGATGGCAACTATTCAGAATGATTTCTTTGAGGAGACTCATAATAGGATGTCTGCACTGATGGAGAGCATTACTGACTTAGAGGGGATTTTGAGGACTCCTCCGCGTTACACTCGTCGTCGTCCTCCTCCTTCCAGGACATCTTCTGCGACACCTGTTCCTCCTTCAGTTCCTGATGTCGTGCCAGCATCTCAGGCTCCAGCCTCTACTCCTGCTCCTGTTGCTCCCATATCCGCGCTCCCGCTCGGTCCCGCGTCAAAGACCACTATCAAGTCAATGCTTGAGATCGGCCTCACCACAGAGTCAGCAGCTCAGGACCCGGCACCCATTGCTTCAGTCTCTCAGGATCCACCATCAGCTCCTCCTCCAGAGCAGACCACTACTTCTCAGGACTCAGCTCCTCCGGCCCCAGAGCCTCAGGATTCAGCTCCAGCTCCTGCTCCAGCGCAGGACTCGGCTTCACAGGACCTCGTCTCTCCTCCTCAGGACCCAGCCGTCTGAGTTGTTTTTGGTATTTGATGCCAAAGGGGGAGAGAAGTGAGAAGACATAGCTTTAGGAGGAGCAAGTGCAAGCTTTTGCTATTATATATGGACTTATATGTGTTAGGCTCTATGTTGGATTTATTATGTAATGTTGGACTTATATGTGCTACCTATGTGCTTGTAATAGTTTAATTCTGCGTCTTTTATCATGTTTAACTTGTTGGATGCTGTTATGTTCATGTTACCATCTTGAATGCAATTTCCATTACTGTCATTTCTTAATATTGCATTTCCTCAAGTTCAAATATGCTAAAGAAGCTCCGCCAAAATCTCTCAAAATCTCTACATGTGCTTGCAATATTTTCTACCCTTTAATATGCACATGTTTAGGGGGAGCTTTCTTTAAATTAGACTTAACAAGAAAATAATTCTCATACATTCATTTGTGCTTATTGCAAGAATTATTTTATTGTTAAGCCATCAAAAGAATATACAATTATAGTATATTCAAACCAATCTTTCTCACATATTATTAGTGTTGTCATCAATTACCAAAAAGGGGGAGATTGAAAGCATCTAGGCCCCTAAAAATTGTTTTGGTAATTAATGATAATATGTGAATATGGGATTAACGTGTTTATTGAGTATTTACAAGGTTAAATCCCATTGGTGAACGTGTTGATGCAAAGTGGCATGCAAATGGACTACACAAAGATCTTTTGGTTCAAAGACAAGGTATAAATAGTCTAGATTTCTTTTTCTATTTTACCGGTCTTAGGAGTTTTGGATGGAAGACCGGATTATAGGTTAGACACCATACTATTAAGAGGGATCATGGCTAGTAGATTGATAGCATGTTCTTGTGCCATATGGATCAATTTAGGATCATGCATGCATTTGAATTTAAACTTGAAATTGAATTGAAAAGTATTAAGTGCTTCATCAAAATCGGTAGTACCTTGATTATAATTGCGGTCATCTTAGCTTGGTGTGATATGACCGGACTTTACTTGGCGGTAGTACTGCATTTTGAAGGGAACAGCCAACTAAGTGCTCAAGCGGAACGACCGGCTCCTTGAACGGTTGTACCGCATGGCGGTCATTCTAAATTTTAGTTGGCGGTTCAAGAAAACCAGAAGCGATGCAATTTGCCTCAGAATCTCTCATGGAAATCGGTCGTACTGCTCGTGACAATCGGTCGTACCGATGTGCAGTCTTACTGAAATTTGTGAGGCGGTTCAATAAAAACAGAACAAGTGTAAATCTGCTCAAAAACTCATTTTGGAAATCGAACGTTCCGCGTTTGGGAACGGTCGTACCGGCCTGCGGTCATTCCGTTTTTTATTTGGCGGTACAAAATTTCCAGAACGCTTGCAATCTTCAGCGTTTTGTGAAACCCTACAAACGGTCGTACCGCTCGTAGAATCGGTACGACCGGGGCAAATCAGACATACCGCTTGTTTGCCTGCGGTCATTCCGATTGGGGTATCCAACGGCTAGTTTGTTCATTTTTAGTATCTGTTCTAGCCGCTGGATCGTGCTCGATCGAAGTGAGGTCGCATCAGCCAATGAGCTGCGGTCGATTCGATTTTCTCTGAGAAGTTGGGGTTTCGTCCCCAACGGTCATAATTGTTGGTGGGGGCTATAAATACCCCCCAATTGCTCCTGTACAGGCTGCCAGTGCCTATTTAACATCTCTAGAGCCTTGAGAGCCTTTGCATTCACTCAACACTCAAAAACACTCTTGTGCATTCATTGTGAGCTTGTTGAGATAATTTCAAGTGCATTCATACTCCTAGTTGATCCATTTGCACTTGAGTGTCATCAAGTGAAGACCATTGGTCTATTACTCTTGGAGTGTTACCGCACTCCTAGACGGTTTGGTGGTGAAGCACGGTGATCTCTTCAAAGAAGATTGTGAAGAGGCCCGGTGCAACCTTGTGAGTGGTTCGGTGTTCACCATCTCCGGAGCGGAGGAAGAACAACCATAGTGAATCGAGGGAAGGCTTAATTCGTGGAGCCGGCTTGAGGCGTCAAGCTTCCTCAACGTGGACTAGTGAAGACCGGCAAGTCTTCGATACCACAGAAAAAACATCGTCGTGTCTTTGTGGTTATCTCTAGTCTTTACTTTCCGCATTTATATTTCTAGTTTGTTTATTGTGATTGATTTGCTTAGCTAGAAATATAACTTGTTTAGACTAAGTTATTAATTGGATAAAATTGTTAAATTGTTAAAAATTTAAAAACCTCCTATTCAACCCCCTCTAGTCGGTTATCCTTGATCCTACACCGAACTAGTGATTAATTGATTACATGAGTTCGGCTAAGACCAAATGGCACGCAGGCCTTGGAGCTTGCCTTGACTTGGCCAATGACGTGAGTGGGTCCAGCTGCATGGTGTCTCCCTTTAGTTGTTGACTACACCTTCCCCTTTGATGTTTGACAGCATCAACATGTTAGCTTCGGACTCATGTGGTTGGTCCATGTTCCAGTAGCACATAGAAGTCATTTATTTATTCCCTTGCTACAGCAATAGCAATGGAATCTTGGACCCTAGAATTGTCACAGTATTCGAACCTGAGAAGACACAAGAATTTGGCATGAGGTAGTATATCGTTCTCATTATTAGAAGGCATTGTATTAAGAAACAAATTCACCTGTTTATTTAAAAGCTTGGCTCGTGCTCTAGTTATTGGACCATTTTGTGGTGTTTCATGAACACTTGAAGATATGGTAGTAGGGATATCCTCATCATCCTCTCCCTCTTGAAAAGGAGTCGTCCTCGACTCTATATCTTCGTGCCGAAAGAACGAGGACAAATCAGCAACATAAAAAGTTGTACTTACACCATAATCATCTCCCAGAATCTCTATCTTGTATGCATTGTCATTGATCTTGGCAAGTACTTTAAAAGGACCATCACCACGGGGCATGAATTTTGATTTGCACTTCTCCGGAAAGCGTTCTTTGCGAAGGTGTACCCATACTAAGTCACCTGGTTCAAAGAGCAATTTCTTTCGAGACTTGTTAGCCTTAGAAGCATAAGCACGTACCTTGTTTTCAATTACCTCTTTAGTCTTTTCATAGAGTTTTTTCACAAAATCAGCACGCGTCGAAGCTTCCATATTAGCACGTTCTTGTAATGGAAGTGGCATCAAGTCAAGTGGCGTGATCGGTTTGAAGCCATACACCACCTCAAATGGACACAATTGAGTAGTATAATGCACCGCCCTATTATATGCAAATTCAACATGCAGTAGACAATCCTCCCACTCTTTTAAGTTCTTTTTTATCATTGTCCTCAGCAACATTGAGAGTGTACGGTTCACAACCTCCGTTTGTCCATCAGTTTGTGGGTGAAAAGTTGTCGAAAATAGCAGTTTTGTCCCAAGCGTGGCCCACAAAGTTTTTCAAAAGTAGCTCATAAACTTCACATCACGATCCGAAACAAGTGTGCGAGGCACGCCATGCAATCTCACAATTTTCCTGAAAAACAAGTCAGCTACATGCGACGTATCGTCGCTCTTATGACAAGGAATAAAGTGTGCCATCTTAGAAAACCTATCCACAACTACAAAAACAGAATCCCTCCCCCTCTTAGTCCTAGGCAATCCCAAAACAAAGTCCATGCTAATATCTTTCCAAGAAGCATTAGGAACTGGAAGTGGAGTATACAAACCATGTGGTTTAGACTTAGCTTTATGGCATGTAACACAGCGCTGAACAAACCTCTCAACATCTCGCCTCATCTTTGGCCAATAAAAGTGATCGGCCAACATCATGAAGGTCTTCTTCCTACCAAAATGTCCCATCAACCCCCCCTGCGTGAGATTCCTGCAATAATAGCAAACGCACGGAAGAATCTGGAACACATAACTTGTTAGTTCGAAATAGAAAATCATCATGGATATGATACTTGTCCCATCCTTTTTCATCTTTGCATTTAGAATATGGTGCTGAAAATTCATGATCAGAAGCATATAATTCTTGCAAACTCTCTAATCTAGGTATCTTTACTTCCAACTGAGTTAGAAGCACATTCTTTCAAGATAAAGCATCAACTACCACATTCTCTTCGCCTTTCTTGTATTTAACAATGTATGAAAAAGTTTCAATGAATTCAACCCACTTAGTATGTCTACGATTCAGTTTAGCTTGACCTTTCAAATATTTCAAAGCTTCATGATCATAATGAATGATAAATTCTCTAGGCCAATGATAATGTTGCCAAGTCTCTAAAGCACGCACAAGAGCATATAATTCTTTGTCATAAACAGGATAATTCAATTGTGTACCGCTAAGTTTCTCACTAAAGTATGCAATAGATTTTCTTTCTTGCATCAAAACACCTCCAATACCTATTCTACTAGCATCACATTCAATCTCAAAAGTTTTAGTGAAATCAGTGAAATCAGGTAAAACAAGCAATGGTACTTCAGTCAAACACTTCTTTAGTTCAGCAAAGGCTTTATCCTGTGATGCTCCTCATTCAAAAGCAACACCCTTTTTAGTTAATTCATTTAATGAGCCAACAATGGTGTTAAAATCTTTCACAAAACGTCGATAAAAACCAGTAAGCCCATGAAAGCTACGAATTTGACTAACATTGACAGGAATAGGCCAATTTTGAATAGCTTCAACTTTAGAGTCATCTACTTCGATTCCATGAGCTAAACCAACATAGCCTAAGAACACCAGTTTGTTTGTGCAAAAAGTACACTTTTCAAGATTAGCATACAATTGTTTAGTTCTAAGCACTTCTAGCACTTGCCTAACGTGTTCAACATGTTCTTCCAATAAGCGGCTATATATCAAAATGTCATCAAAATAGACTACCACAAATTTGCTAATGAAATATCTCAAAACATGGTTCATTAATCGTATGAATGTACTAGGAACATTAGATAAGCCAAAAGGCATAACTAACCATTCATACAAGCCAAATTTTGTTTTAAAAGCTATCTTCCACTCATCACCATGTTTCATTATAATTTGATGGTATTCACTACGCAAATCAATCTTAGAAAAGATAGTAGATCCACTCAATTCATCAAGCATATCATCTAACCTAGGATTAGGATGACGATAACGGATGGTAATATTGTTGATAGCTCTACAGCCTACGCACATTCTCCATGTACCATCTTTCTTAGGAACAAGAATGACAGGAACAGCACAAGGACTAAGACTTTCGTGTATATACCATTTTTTCATGAGCGTTTGCACTTGTCGCTGAATTTCTTTTGTCTCCTCCAGGTTTGTGCGGTACGGCGGTCGGTTGGGAAGTGGAGCTCCCGCTACCAAGTCAATTTGATGTTCAATGCCTCGAATAGGCAGTAGACCAGTGGGTACCTCCTCCAGAAAGACATCCTCATAAGCCTGCAAAACTTGAGAAACCACGCTAGAAAGAGAGGTTAAGTCATTAGTAGAAAGCAAAACATCTTTGTACAACAATACAAAGCGCATCAAAGTGGGATCATCTCTCATCTCTCTCAAATCAGATTTAGTGGCTATCATGACTAACTTTTTCTCTCCTCCAATCTTTCTTTTCCTATTCAGTTTTAGCTTGTGACTCTCACTCACCTTTTGTGGAATCACACTCTTTTGCTCCTTCCCTCTCTCATTCTCTACGTTTACCGCAATCCTTTGCATGTTATCATTCACAATTTGAGAATGAGTCAAAGGTCGCAATGTTATTTCTTTGTTATTCCATATGAACGTATATTGATTTGTTCTATCATCATGAATCACAGATTTATCATATTGTCATAGTCTTCCTAAAAGTAAGTGACAAACATCCATGGAAACAACATCACACTCCACAGTATCTCAATAATTCCCAATCTGAAAACTAACATCAACACTGTATCCAACATTCATAGAGCCATCATTATTCAACCATTGAATTTGATATGGATGTGGATGTTTCTTGTATTTCAACCCAAGTTTAGTGCAAAGTTCTTTACTAGCTAAATTATGGCAACTTCCACCATCAATAATAACTTTGTAGCACTTACCATTTTTACTCACATGAGCTCTTGTTTGGAAAAGATTGTAACGCTGCTCATGAGTGTGTTTTGCTTGCACACTCAATACCATCGGTATACACACAAGGATAGGACCAGCCTTGGGGTCACAATAACCATCTTCATGCGCCTCCTCCCCTTGTCCTTTCTCATGTATATCTCAAAATCTTCCAAAATCAGCAAGGGCCTCACCGTCCTCCTTGCCAGTAGAGTCATACTCTCCATTCTCCATTAGCAACATAATCTTGTTATTTGGACGATCCCTTTGTATATGACCTCGTCCAAGGCATTTGAAGCATTGGATGGCACTACTTCTTGCTGTAGAGCCCACTGAAGATGAGGTAGAAGGTACTGAACTTTTCTTGGCAATGGGTGCTGTTGCATTTGTTTCGCCTAGTGCAGCACTGGTACTAGGAGTAAAGCTTCCACTAGATTTATTAGTTTTAAAAGAATTGAAACGGGATGTAGGTTTACCTCCTGTAGGTGCTGAACGGGGTGTGTATGATGATATTCTTGTTGCTCTCATATCTTGTTGCACTTGCCTTTCAACCTTGGTTGCTTGATGCACCAACTCCACCATGTTGTTGTAGGGCTGAAATTCGGTGATGCGTTTGATGGGAGGGTGCAACCTAGCAAGGAAACGAGCCATTGCTTGTTCTTCTTGCTCAAATATATTAGCTCGAATCATGGCCATCTCCATCTCTTTATAATACTCCTCCACCGTGAGAGTTCCTTGCTTCATTTGCTGCAATTTATCAAATAAATCATGTTTGTAATGTTTAGGAACAAACCTCGCTCTCATGTGATACTTCATGTCTTCCCACGTAGTGATAGGCAGTTCGTCGTACTCTCTCCTTTGATTTTAAACTTGTTCCCACCATATGAGTGCATATTTGTCAAATTCAAGTGCAACCATGTGTATTTTCTTCGCCTCGGAGTAGTTGTGCATACAGAACACCTTGTCCATCTTGAGCTCCCAAGTGAGGTAATCTTCGGGATCATGTGTACTGGAAAATGCTGGCATAGTAAATTTAAGCTTACCAAATTTCTCTTCATCAGGTCGTTCATTGCCGTAGCGATATCGACGGTGGTATCCATCATCATAGTGGTACAAGTCGTCGTCGTCGAAGTGAGGTGCTCCCCCACCTCAGCCTCCGTGCCCACGACCCCTCCCGGGTCCTTGGGCGCCTCCCCCACCTTTTCTCCCAGGTGGAGGCGGTCATATGGTTTGTGCCACCACACGGTCTCGCCGTTGTTGCACATCATGGGTGACTCATGCAGTGACCTCCTCATCTCGTGGAGGCATGTGAGCCGGCAGATGCACACTATCTTCCTCTGGTTGTGGACGAAGTGCCCGCACAACATCATTCACGATGCTCATATGTAACACGTTCATTTGCTGATTGAGGTCAATGCGAAGGTCCTGCATATCCACCTTGAGTTGTTCCCCCATTGCAGTGGTGCCAGCTACAAATTCTTTTTGCAATGTACTTCTCAATGCCTGATGTTGGAAGCGAGTCACCGGGGCACTAAGATCAACAACATGCTCTTCACCATAGTTATCTTCTCCACCTGACATGGTTAGGTTGTGCAAAAGAAAACACAAACAGCAAGAATGTATATGGATTAGTAAAATTCATTCAATCTCTCTTTTCTCTCCCAAGTAAAGTTCTTACCCTTCCGAAGTGAATTAAGGCCAAAAAAACTTACACTTGGTGGAAGCTACAATAGCAAAGTGATGATCAAGCGAATTTAAGAGTGCTCACAGTTTCCCAACAACGATTATTTGGTGGAGCTTGGTATGGAGGTGTATATCCTAGCAATTTGAAATTCTTGATGTTGTAAAGCTAAGTAACAATCCAAGCTAGAATATTTTGCTTATGCTGATCCAAAAGGTTTAAGTAAAATATATGAACGCACACGCAAAGATCAATGTGACTCAATGCAAACAAAGGAATGAGCTAGTGAGATGCAATATGAAATCGAGATGAAAACTAGCTCGTTTTTGCACCAAGTACTAGGAGAGACGCTAGCCAATTGCAATAATATGAAATGTAAGGACACAAGATTGCTCAAATAAATTAAATACACAATGTAAAATTTTATAAACTAAGGTTATCTTTTTCCCAAGTTTCGGCCAATATCTTCTTCTTTTTTTTTTTTTTTTTTTTTTGACTTTGTGGCTTATCTTTTCTTTGTTTCTTCTTTTTTTTTTTGACGAAACTAGGGTTTAGGCTCCCCTTGCACAAGCTCAAATTTTCAGCAAGTGTAAATAATTCAACGAATAGCCCCTAAGAAATTATCAAAGACTAGTCTCGAAGATGAAAGGAGAAATTTTTTATGACTGCTCACAAAGATGGTGCAAGATCAGAGCAACCTCTACTCATTGTAGCAAAAATCGCGACTCATCAGAAAGGGATCGAGCAATCATGAAGCGTGATGCAGCGTTCCGCGCTCTGGGGGGAAAAAAATCCAAAGCAACATGCTTATATTATTGTAGCGGGCGCGGATTTGTTCTCGATCTTCTTGCCAATTAGCGTGCGATCGATTACTGTAGCAATTTTTTTTTGATTGGACACAAAGATTAAGAAACGCAAAAGAACACTACGATCAGCACTAAACAAAAAATCTAATGGATTAAAACCTAACTAAACTCACAGGAAATAACAGATGCAAAAACTAGGGTTTGGAATTTTTGTGTTGCAATTTTCGGTTTATGGACTCTAGGTATTAAGAATAACAAATAAAATTAATCTAATCTAGGGATAAGTAATTCTACCGAGTCAACTGCGCTCTGATACAAAGATGATACGGGGTTGCCCGATCTTCTCTACGTAGGATCAAGATACTCACATGTAGCCTCTCGAATCGTAGTGATCCTCCGTTGCCAATGCAAGAACGAACACTCTTTAATTCGCGAGAACACACGTGCCAGACTTCACGACCACCAAACGAAGTCCTATTGCGCTCCCAATTCCCAGCGGAAAGGTTGAATGATCTTGATTTAGACGAACTCTCAATTTTCCCTCATGATGTATTCGATCACCATGGAAGAACTCTCAAACAATCTATTATCTCAAAATATCGGGTCTCCCCTTTATAATCGGAAGGCGGCGCTACTTATGACGCCCAGCCAAACCCTTACGCACGCACACACGCTTGCATGGCCCCTGGGCCGGCTTTGAGTCCAGTCATCCATATTTGGTTCTGACTCTACCTATTGACCGAACTAGTGATTAATTGATTACATAGTGATTAATTGATTACATGAGTTCGGCTAAGACCAAATGGCACGCAGACCTTGGAGCTTGCCTTGACTTGGACAATGACGTGAGTGGGGTCTAGCTGCATGGTGTCTCCCTTTAGTTGTTGACTACACCTTCCCCTTTGATGTTTGACAACATCAACATGTTAGCTTCGGACGTATGTGGTTGGTCCATGTTCCACCAACACATATAAGTCATTTATTTATTCCCTTGCTACAGCAATAGCAATGGAATCTTGGACCCTAGAATTGTCACAGTATTCGAACCTGAGAAGACACAAGAATTTGGCATGAGGTAGTATATCGTTCTCATTATTAGAAAGCATTGTATTAAGAAACAAATTCACCTGTTTATTTAAAAGCTTGGCTCATGCTCTAGTTATTGGACCATTTTGTGGTGTTTCATGAACACTCGGAGATATGGTAGTAGGGATGTCCTCATCAAGGACCCAGGGAGCTCCGAGCTCTATGAAGAGGAGTTCTTTGAAGACCATGCGTGCTAGGAGATGTCCTCCACTCGATTGCCCATGGGCATGTCGAATGACTCCCACGAGTGTTGTGTTTCCGCTGCAAGCTCTCTTTTGTTGTAAGCCATGCATGGCAACTCTGTAAAAACCTTGACCATAAGGTCTTTTGCTTCCATTAATATTAACTTGTCTGCTTCTTCTATAGCTTGTTGTATGGTTTTGATCACATCGATGTTGAAACTGTGCGGACTAGCTACTGATCATGGTACTAGTTCAGAATGCACAGAGGGTCCCGGGGATTGTTTACTTGGTGCGTCTAGTAGTAATCTCATGATCTATTACTAAGCGGAGGTTCCTTGGTTGCGCGGTAGAATTTTTGTTTTATGCTATCGTAGCTTACCCGTAATCCTTCAAACATATCCCGTGCTATCTATACTTGCATGTGATGTGTTATATGTTCCTGTCTCGACGCTTTCCTCCGAGTCTGCTTTCAGTCTTTCTGAAAGAATATTGGAGGAGACAAGAACATATCTCACGAGTGAGATGGTGAAGATACTTGTAACCGTGAAGGATTCAGAACAAGCTGATGCACAAACACAACAATATGTAGAAAATCCAGAGTTGGCGGAGGTGTTCAAATATATGTACCTAGACAACGACTCTTAGAACCTGGATGTATGTAGAGCTACATGTTGTACTCTTTTTCTTTTGCCAAAGTTTTCTCATGTCGAGCTTTTACTTGGCAAATGTTTTAACGAGACAACCATATAAACAATAATAAAGCTCTTTACTACATTTTCAATATGTTTGTGTCACTTTTTACAATTTTCATATGTATTTCTGAATTCTACACATTTTCCTGGATTTTTTTTGGATTTTTTTTGAATTTTTCGGGGCAACTGTGGCTGGGCTGGCCCAGCATGACCCGAGGCACCGACGTGCCATGCCTTGGTTGGGACCTCGGCCCGTGGGCCAGCACGGCATGACCCAATTAGCTGGAGGGCCTTATCCATGTCGGGCCAGGGCTCCCGTTTGGCCATGACTACTTATCAGGTCGGCAACCTGTCTACAAGGGTTGTGTCGGTACTACAATTGAAGAGTTCATCTGCGTACACTTAACATGGGTGACTTAGTTCTAAGACGAATCTAGAATCAGTCTAATTCAAACAAATTTTCTTCCAAATGGGAAGATCCTTTACTGTAGTTTCTGTCACTCGATCTGGTTCTGTTTGACTTGCTATGTAGGAAGGTAGAATTCTATCCAACGCTTGGAATGTAGAACATCTTCACAAGTATGATGTGTAACATATTCTATCTCATTAATAAAGTTTATGTTTTGCATTCATCAATTAATGTCTTCCAATTTATATGATGCGATTCTATATTGCTCTACGTTATGTGATTATGACTAGTTTCTATGACTACCGACTAGTATCCTAACATATACAAAGTCGCTGGTCTGGTCTTCAGATAACTTCTAGGAGAGACTTTTCCTATAAGCCAGTGATAAGTCTTCAAATAACTTCTAGTAGGGACTTTTCCTGTAAGTCAGTTATCACTGCTTGGAAACTAACTAGACTGATTTTATTTTAGACTTGCTGCTGGTTAGTACTACGTATACTATGAAAGCTACACTGGTCGTCAGCCTATAAAAATGTCACATGTGCTAAGTCCATGTGATACGTTTACCATATCACTCGTCAAACACATCACAGTCGGGGGCTAGTAATATACCAAAAACAATAAGAACAAACTCGATGAATTACAAGACAATTTTTTATATTCATTGAAAAACATTCATTACAAGTTAAAGTCATTCAATTGTCTTTAAACTGAAATCTTACATTCTTCATATATTTATCTACCTAAGAAGCTACTTCCTCTCTCTTTTGCTGGATTTCTTGTGCAGAGTCCAGGCTCAACTCAGGGATTAACTTCTCCAAGTCTATTGTGTCTTTGTAGTAGTGCTTCAGCTTGATGAACAAAGTTCCTACATTGACCGCAATGCTAGACTAGAGAGTAGTACTCATAGATTGAACCATCTTCGAGAGGTGGTCGACAATGAATTTGACTTGAGTCTTGATGCCATCGACTGGTTCTCCAACTGAAGGCTCCTCTTTTGTAAGTGAAACCTTTGCACATTTTATTTTTACAGCAATAGTTTTTAATTGAGTCAAAATAAAAGTTAAAGCAACATTTGTCATTTGATCTCCTTTATGAGAACTTTCTTCTCTTTGATAAGCTTCCCATTATCCAAATTGAGGTCGTATCGAAGTTTATCTACTTACTTCAACTCTACTTTTATTTTCCACGTTATCCTACTTTGTCCTTTCAATTGTCTTTTCAATTATTATTGTTTAAAGACAGGAAAACTTGGATAAGCATGAGAAATATACAAAAAAATATATAATGTAAGAGTCAGGTTTTTACATGCTGTCTCTTCCTTGTATTTCTGAAGAACCCCTGGCCTCTATTGTTTCAGGCGAACTGATAGAAGTGGCAGAAGAGACGAACAAAAGGGGGAATGTCAAGAAAAGCTTCGCAAAGACGCAAAAGACACTAAATATTATAATGGAGTTCGGTCCTAGGTGGAAGAGCTCTATCTTAAAGTAATCTAGGATGTCTGCCAAGAATTCACTCTCCGACAAACGAAAACCTAACCTCACGAAACAAGAGAAGAGGATAATCCGACCTTCTTTCGGAATCGGAGCATCTTCACTATCTAGGAACTCCATTCGATCAAAGATTGCGCAGAGAGAGATCCTTTATTCTCCAACTCTTGAATCTTATCCCTAGGAAGGGTTGAAGTGCCCAAAATCCCCATGATCAAAGATCGAATAAAGATTTTTGAAGATGAAGAGGTTTGGGAACAAGATGAATTGGAGATGAAAAGACTCTAAGATGGTTGACGGAGATTGCAATGAGAATAAAGTAATAGTAAAGGTAAAAATAAAGTCTTTTATCCCCTGTACCATAAACCGTTCGCCCACTTACCGCAACCTTCGAATCCGGTTTCCAAGAAAATCAAAATCTTTTCATTTGTCCCACATTTTCATTCAATGATTGGAATGATTATGTCTGATCAAATCTTATTGATGCACGTTTCGAGGCAAGAAAACCTTAGGTAAATATTCTTTATTTTTTTTAGCATTGGGGGCTAGCTGACGAGGATTCTTGACTAGGTCAACCTTTTCGGTGAAAGTCAGAGTCTCTGTCAATGTAGGCTCACATACTAGTGGCTATCTCTACAACGGTTATGAACCTGCAACCAATACTTAAAAGGAAATATAATACCCTTTACTACGGCAAACTGGTCGATGAGCAGTTTGAGTCATGAGACGACCAGCTATGGACACCGTTTGACCAACTATACGGTTTTGGGAATCCCCGATTAGCAAACTGGTCGGGAGACATGAAAGTTTTCCACGTGACTAACAGGAAAGCGGTTATTGACGCATCTGACAACTTATGATAGTTGGCTAAAAGATGTGACGGTTCAAGACTGTCACCTCCTCAATAGGGGTGGAAACGAGCGTTTTGGCTCGGGTGAACAGTAGGCTCGGCTCGGCTCGTTTCGAAAATGAGCCAGAAGGAAGGCTTGGCTCGGCTCATGATTAGGCTCGAGCTGGCTCGAGCAGCTCGCGAGCCCATCGTACTGTTTGTGCAATCTCAGCTGAAAATGGTGATTTTGATTGTAATAATCACAGTGATTCAACAAATAGGATTATTTGCATCACAGATTGCACATCAGCAAAATCAGTTCAACTCGTGCATAAACAAAATCAGTTCAACATTGCATTTGCATACCTTCTGTCTATTTTTATCAAAAGTTTTTCTACTAAATAAGAACTTAAATGAACATAAGTTACATAACAATGGGAGATCAGATGGTAGTGCATGATGTAAATTGATCATCATAATGAATGCAGAAATGTGTTATGGAATGGATTTGATAGCATCACTTCCCGTCAACTTTTCCAAGAATGAGCAGAACTCATAGGCCAAAATAAAAAGATTTGAGCAACATTAGTACTTTGTCAAAATCCAGAAAGCAACACAAAATTACCAGTACAACATAATGAAACAAATTTGAAATCGCAGGAACAGCACAGAAATGCTAGCTCGACGACCGCCTCCACCCTCTGCAGGCTGCAGCCACCTCTCCAAGTTGGGGTCGACCACCTTCCAGTTGAGGAGAAGCTCCTTGATCTCATCCATCCTGGCCCTGGCACTGGCGCCCATCGTCGGCGAGTGGCCTCCAAGAACTCGCCCCTCGCCTTCGCCTTCCTCTTCGTCTTGGTGCCGGCGAAAAGATCAAGAACCAACGCGGCGTGGTGGAAGGGACGGGACCTCGAGCGAAGGAGCCTCGAGCGGGAGGGAAGGCGAACTCCCCCTTCGCGCCATCCTCCTATGGGGCGGTGGGCTAATACGGGGGGGGGGCAGGGGAAGGACTGGACGAGTGGATGGTGAGGCGGATGGAGGAGAGGACGAGGCGGGATGGACGGGGTCACGGGGGGCCGCCCGCGCCAGTGGGAAGGACTGGACAGACGGCGGCGCGGTGGAAGGGGCCCGAGGCATCGTGGGAGAGAAAGGGGATCGGGGGGAGGACGGGGAATTGGGGACGTCTGGTTTGAGGCAGCGGTGCCGTAGGGTTAGGGAAATAGGGATGGCCGGATGGGGGATTCGTGGCTGGGCTGGGCACCTGGGCCTTCGTGGGACGAGCCAAACGAGCCGCTCGAGCTGCTCGAGAGCTAGCTCGAGCTCGGCTCGTTTTGTTTGCGAGATGGAGAGGGGGCTCGGGTCGGCTCGAAAATCCACGAGCCCGAGCTGAGCCGGCTCGGCTCGTGACGAGCTCGAGGAGGCTCGCGAGTCTCGAGCTATTTTTCCGGCCCTACTCCTCAATAGCTATAAAGGGATAACCCACGTACTCTGTAAAAGGAAATATATTCACATCTACATTCTCAATCCCTACCCACTACTACAAAAAGGCTAATACTAGACGCCTCATCACATACGGTTGACCAAAATCGCTCAGATAAATACAATCACGAGCGGTTTTGGTTTAGTGACCCATCGTATTCGGGTCGCGCTAAAAAGCTGCGTGAAGAAGTAATACCACAGACGGTTCGTGTTGAAAACCGTTTGTGAAGTATCACAGACGGTTCTGAACAAGAATCGTTTGTGATACTACTAAATATCACAGACGGTTCTTGTTCAGAACCGTCTACGATACTTCACAGATGATTTTCAACACGAACCGTCTGTGATTCTCGTCCTCATCACAAATGGTTTGTGTTAAAAACCGTCTGTGATATGTATCTTATCATAGACTGTTTGTATTAAAAACCGTTTGTGACTTGGAATTTTTCTTACTCTCTGATTTTACCATGTCTTGAATTTTTCTTACTCTGCAATTTTACCATAGCTGGAATTTTCCTTAAATTCCAAGTCATTGACAGTTTTTAATACAATCGTCTGTGATAAGATACATATCAGAGACGGTTTTTAATACGAACCGTCTGTGATAAGATACTTATCAACCGTTTGTGATATGTCGTCACAAATAGTTTTTGTATAAAACCGTCTGTGATTTGCAGCGCGGGAGTTCGAAAATTTTTAAACACGTGCGTGGGAGACAAAATATTTTTGCGCTGTCCTTGTATATTATAGCCACCCCAGCCTTATCTTCCATCAGTCTCTCCCTCTCCCCTCCCCACCTCGAGCTCCAGCGACCACCTTCGATTCTCCGTCGCGGTTCGGCAAGGAGACACAACCGATGAGGAGGAGGAGGAGGGATGCAGAGGAGCTCCTTGTCCGCATGCAGAGGTAGGCTATTAGGAAGGTCCGTGTACATCCCTAAAACATACAAAATTTGTTGGCTATTTGTTGTAAAGAAAATTATTTTAATTTTGTGTTACCTAAGGCCGCCGAAGATTTTCAGTCGTCTCTCCTTGCTGACGAGCTTGAGTCGAACTCGACGACATACAAGAACATCTTGTGATATACTGGTGAGGTACAGAGAGGAGCTCACAAGACCAATCCAAGAAGTCAATGAGTTCTTTAGGAGCTTGGAGGCATAGATGTTTTCTAGCTATTTTAACTTTGTAACTTTATTCTTTTTTTTTCCTATTCGGAAGGGACGTTGTGAAACCTTTTGGTTTCACTTTTCTATAATGTGTTTGTCATCAGAATTTTAATTGGATTTTAGTTGTCTTGCTATAGGTTGCATATGGAAACTACTGTCAAGCAATTGATTGGTTTGGCTCAAAATCCCTTTTTTTGCAATAGAAAAAACTATCATAGACGGTTCTAAACAAGATCCGTCTGTGAAATAGACTATCACAG
Organism: Phyllostachys edulis; assembly: GCA_036346405.1. Lineage (NCBI taxonomy): Eukaryota > Viridiplantae > Streptophyta > Magnoliopsida > Poales > Poaceae > Phyllostachys > Phyllostachys edulis. The sequence continues at coordinate 56,508,718 of CM070549.1, read as the reverse complement.
ATGGTTCTGAACAAGAACCTTCTGTGACAGCTTTTTTCACAGACGGTTCAAAAACCTTCTACGATGACCTTATGTCATTATTGACCCATAAACTCAGACAGCTCACGAAACCGTCTGTGATGGTGTTTTTGAACCATCTGTAAAGACTTTTTCTGTAGTAGTGACCATTCGATTGATTCTGTAACATCCCTATTGTATTTTCATACAAATAAACAGTCTCCACAACAATAAAATGTCTTCATTTTTTATAGTGTTCTCATATCATTTTCTCGGATAAGCTCGATAGAAACCTTGTGTTACGATCATCGTCAGTTTGTAATTAATTAATTATATATATATATAAACACATAATCGTCTACTTAGTGATACCCATCCGTCTGTCGGGCGCAAACCGTTTTCCACCGCACGTACTACTACTCTAGGGGCGAGTTGTGACCTGTGACACCATCTAGGCGATCTGGAAACATTTTTTCCATCGGCAATGTTATACACACTTACTTTTTTTGTAGTACATGTGTACAACACTTGGTTGGATGGTTTAGATTAAGGGTTGTTGGTGTAGATCATGGGTATAATTAGGTGTTATAGGTACCAATGGTTGAGATCATCTTCTTGCACGTATGTACTATTCCCACCATTCCTAAATACTTGACGCCGTGTAGCTTCAAGAGTGGAGCACAAACGGCAAATGGAGGGAGTATAAAATATCATTTTCCATTTTTCCTTTCCAACTTGCAAATCAGTCAAACCGCCAGATCTCGCGTCTCCGGTCGACACCGTGTGAATCCCCAAATCACCCTGCGCGCCAAAGGGAGGTGTTCACGGCGGCCCAGCCCGGTCCGAGCCCAACCCTGTTCGGGCTGGGCCTAAAACTATTTTTGGCCCAAAGCCGAGCCCGAAAGCCTAAAGACACAAAAACAGTGAGAATCTATTTTTTAAATTCTGAAAATGAATTAAATATCACTTTTTTATTCCCAAAAATAATTAAAATACTATTTTTAAATCAAAAAATGATTTCCCGGCCCGCCTTTTGAACATGTCGTAAAGGCAAACAATCAGGGGCAATCTCGTCAATCCATGCCGTTCACGGGCGACGCAAAATTCCAAGCTCCCAACCAAGCCGGGGAGACGGGGAACGCCTTCTTCTCCACGCCGCCGCCGCCGCCGCCGCGTGGGCCAGCCCGATTCAAACCAGCCTCGCGATTCTCGCCGTCCTGACCACGCCCGCGCCTCCACCCCGACGCCTCGATCCGCTCGTCACCTTCGCATGGGGCTCCTCGCGCTCCTCGTGGCCGCGGTGGCCGGCCTCGCCGCCGCCGCCGCGCACGAGCACCACAGCGAGGCGCCAACCTGCGCCGGCGGCGGCGGGCGCGTGCTCGCGGAGTTCCGCCCCGGGGAGGTGACCGTGGACGGGCACCCCGCTGACTGGGACGGCGTGGAGACCTCGGAGTTCGCGCTTCTGCCGGCGCTCGACCCCGACGAGGACAAGGCCTACGCCGGCGGCAAAGTCGCCGTCATGGTGCGCCCCCTGTCGCGCCCCTCTTCTCTCTATATCTCGCTCCCCGTAGGGAAACACGCGGATCTCGAGAAATTATCTGGATTGTTGAATAGAACTATTGGCGACTGGTCAGCCGTCTCATGAACCTTGATGTTAAACTGTAGCGTTTGGCTTAGTAAATCTGGGATTTATCAGGAAGTATCATGTATAGGTAGTTCTTGTCTGAATATGTATATTCGATTTGCAATGGAAGAGGCAAGCTATGCGTCTGATGTCTCGGAAATGGTGGCTTTGATTAACTTTTGGAATGGGCTGTGCAGGCTGTGCATGATGGCGTCAACGTTTTCTTCATGCTGAAAGTTGATGGGGATTACGCTTACACCAAAGGGTACTTTCGCCTTCTTTCTCTGGTACACATAATACTAGTGTGGATAGGGCTATTGCCTATTGGTCTGCATAATAGTTAGTGGAGGTTGTAGTGCTCTTTATGGTCACTCTTTTAGTTCATGGACGTTACATTGGATTGGAGACATTGGACAGCCATATTGTTTTGTTGCAACTCACCAGCAAACTGCCAAAGTGCCAAGCTTATCTCTCTTTTATTCTATCCAGACAGTTATTTCTTGCTATATTGTTCTACCTCAACTGTTACCATGTGAGTGATGGGGGTAGAGAGATTTATACATGGATCTCAATTGGTTGTATTACATGGTCACGGCATGACATTTTCTTTTATTGCCTTGGTCTTCTTTAAGGACTGATGGTGGTTTGGTTTGATTGAGAGTGCCTCGTGATCTCACTTCTGGAGAAAATAATTACATTCTCTAAACAATGCATGTTATCCTTCTACGGTTATACCATTACTTTTCAGCTATACAGTTCTGCAATAATTAACCTGTGCTTTTGATTGGCTTGTTGAACATTGCAGCGAAAGTCATAAGTGCCCTTCTGTTGCTCTGATGTTCCAAGTTGGAGTAAAAGCCACATATTATAATGTAAGTTTGAATTACCTCTCATTATTCCCAACTCTCAAATCATGGTTCTAAGTGCTAACCATTGTAAGTGTCAGTTTAGTACTGCTGTAATGTGACAAATGTCACTAAAGTTGTTAGCTTTGTTTCTTCTTATATTGTGTACTGAGCACCTTTTTGGGTGTATGTGGATTATGTTATGTGACTGTTTCTGCTCTATTATTACGTCATGTATCTCTAACGTGGTGCTGTTTGACTTTTTAGATGGGAGGGTGCAAAGATTTGCCTGGTTCTTGCACGAGCAAAAGTTGCAGAGGCCATGAGGTTGACATTATGGGCTTTTCTGTTGGAAATGCTATTCCTGGGCGTCTTTATGGTGGCAATCACGTAGATAATGCAGTTGGAAATGGAGCTGATAGGTAATTCTACCGTGCCTTTCTCAGATGGTGGTTGTGTAGTTATGAATAATAGCACGTCAAAACTTGCTGCTAAAATACTTCATTTATGTAGGTTTGGTCATCTTGTTGACGTCTACGCATGGAATCCACATTGCCGCTACCTCGATGGGATTGGCCCTAAAGGTACTCATGCTTTTAAAAATGCAGAAACTCTCATCATATATATATATATATATATATATATATATATATATGAAAATGGTATGGTACTCCTAGAGTACGTACTTCTATTTCTCATATACCATTTAAATTGTATGATAATACTTCTTTATCTATTTGAACATACTCCAATAATGATTATAAGATACTCCAAAGTGAGTTACATGGAACTTTTCATGAAAGTCCACTTTTTATAGCAAAATTTGTGTATATACTTCTTTTATATATGAAAAAGGGTATATAACAAAAATAAAGGGCTCCAATAGAATTTTTTCAATCGAGTTACATTGGAGTATCTTATAATTGGTATTTAAGTATACTGAAAGTGATAAAGAAGTATAACATGTGCGTTTAAGTAGTATATTGGAAATGGGAGTACATACTCTCAGGAGTACGAAACGGGTGTCATATATATTTTTTCTTCATCAGCCTTCTGTGATTGAACCTTGCGCAATGATTCACATTTCAGAGAACATTTCAAATGCTCAAAATGATTGGCATGGGGCTTGGTGGCACAGTTCACTGACCTTCCATTCAGGTAAGCCCATTGAACATTATCACAAGATGTGATTGTAGCATACCTTTATATTTTGTCCTCAATGTCGTGGTATCCAAACCTGCACACATGCCACACGGTGTTCGGAGAATCTGAGAAATATATATGCTCTCTGCAGTAGCAAATAACATATGGAAGATGTTCTCATCTTTTTAATGCCCACATTTGTCACCCTGCTAGAGCATGCGAGACTTAATGAGCTTTCACGGCCAGCATATGAAAACATCATCTCTAGGACCATTCAACCAGTCATCAAAATCAACTTTTTGGTCATTACATAAAGTCATAAAACTTTGATTGAAAGGCAAATCCGCCCAAGTAAAACTTCATAATCTGACTATCATGTGAACTCCTCTTTAGGCTTTGTGGATGATGACAGTCCTTATGGAAAACAAGATGAGAAGGGCACATATTATTTTGAGTTCTCAAGGCCCCTAAGAACAATGGATCAGTTTCAGCAGGTGTTTCTCTACTATTTTGTTTCATTCTTTTCCACGCTACTCCATGTACACCAGCATGCCCAGGGACACGTGCAGAAATTAAGTTAGTGGGTCAACAAACATTTATACTATCGCCTTTCTGTTACTCTGACAACTAGATCTGCAATTTGCCAGTCGTGCAAGGGAAACTGCGCCTAAATAAAATTGCCCATAGTTGGATGATTATCCTAGTTTTCTACAAAGATGCATGCACCTCATTATCACTCGTTACTGCCATAGTACTTTGAAGGCACACAACCCTATTAAAACAGGTATACTATGCCAATTTTCCGAACAGAGACTGCTCAGATGCTTGGATTATGTATGCACTGTCACAGCATATAGGCGTCTTCAGCTCCTCAAGTTCAAGTAGATCTGCTCTTATCATGGATCAATTTGTGAGGATCTACTTTGGGCATGAAAACTGACATTTACAAGACCTCCATGCATCTCAACTGAACTGCATTAAGATTTATGCCGATCAATTCACTAACATATTTTCTGTACCAAACCAAGCACTGAAAATTCTCCTTTGGCAATGTAGGATGCACAGTTCACAATCGGTGAGCCCAGCAATATGGCCTTAGCTTTCTGGTACCCGACTGATGGCAAACCATGGAGCAACTCCCAGCATTACTCAGCCAGCTGCGACTGGTTGGTTCTGGATATACAACCTTCCTTTGAAGCTTCTCATTACCGCCCAGTTCCTAATCGTTCTTGGGATGCTGCAACCGCCTTCGCATTGCTCCTTTCAGTAGTAGCCATTTGCGTATCCGTCTTTGTGGGCTACTCGGCTTCTAAGAACAAGAGCAGCGTCCAGTTTACACCACTTGAGCAGATATAGTTTGCTGGAGAAAACAATTTGATTGGACTCGAGTTTCTTAATTTGTGAGGCAGCAAGGGACACTATTTCATCTGTATGTGCTGTTGATGCACATGTAAGATCCTTTCTACACTTCGACGTCGATAATTTTCTGCATTGCAGTTTTGGACTTGGGATTGTTATAATCTAGTGTAGGACACTGAAAGTACATACGATACACACTGCCGACCTTGATTGTAAGGTACATTTTCTGTAAATGATGTATGTCAGCTCTGTTTTAGTGGTACTATCCTTATCATGCTACATGCACATCTAGTAGTTCTTTCACTATCGCACATCTTAAATTTGAATATAGTTAAATTTGGTGCATATGTTAATGTGTTTTATCATGCGATGGCTATTGCGATTGGTTTAATCTGTTCGCAGCAAACTTGTTTTTCCAAGGACATCAAAGTTTTTTCACTCTAAGAACAGTTTTTAAAGCAATTAGTAACTTAACTGAATTGAAAGCGTGTTTAAAATTTTAAACAGGGGCACAATTTCTATTTTATATGTTCAAATTCAAATTTGAACAGTTCAATATTCAAATTTGCAGAGCGCTGTAGCATTTATCAGAGCTCTCAAAATTAGTGCGGTTGCAGCGGGAAAAAAATGGTAGTAAAGCATAAATTTAATACGAGAGGACCTCAAAATCCTATCCCATCAGCCGTTAGTCTCGTGAGAACCTGGACAGCTTAGACCATTTCTAATGTTATGTTTTAGCCGGTTCAAATAAAAAGAGAGAAAACATTGAATCGATTCAATACATTTGAGGAGTCGATTCTAACAAAAAAAAATGCATGGAACCGGACTCTACTTAGGAGTCGAATGTATTTTTTTTGTTGGAATCGAATCCTCCAATGTATTGAATCGATTCACTGTCTTCTCTCACATTTGAATCGGCTAAAACACAATATTGAAGATGGTCGGTTATGTACAATGGGCTTATATCAGCTGTCTATAGCATCTGCTATGTAGGATTTAAGTTGATGTGGATGAAAGAGAATAAAGAGAGATAAATATGTTGTCTCCAATTCTGTAGCCGATTGTAGCATTAGAACCAAGAAAAGTATTAGGGCATGTATAATGGTACAGACAGCTGTTGTCTATAGTAACTCTCCATGTCACTTGCAGACAGCACTAAAGACATCTCATATAGTGGGTTGTGGTGATACAATCGGCTATAGGATTGTAGACAATACACAATTTTTTAATGTTTTTTTTTCTGGTGATACAGTCGGCTACATAATTGTAGACAACATATTTCTCTCTCTTTATTCTCTTTCATCCACGTCAGCTTAAATCCTACGTGGCATAAGCTATAGACAGTTGATGTAAGTTCATTGTACATGACCTTAAAAGATTGTGTGTTGTCTATAATTTTGTAGCCGAGTATATCACCATAACCCATTGTATGAGCTGTCTTTAGTGCTGTCTACAGATGACATGGAGAGTTGCTATAGACAACAGCTGTCTGTACCATTGTACATGCCCTTAGGAGTTGATTCAAAGTATTAAACAACTTATACGAGCATTAAACAACTACATAAAAGATAGTGCGATTGAGAGGGTATTATTATTATATAGTTTTTTAATATAATATGGATCCTAATTATTAGTAAAAATCGATTCAATATACTGAAGAAAATACTTACGCAACTTTGAATTGACATCGGAACACAATGAAGATGCTCTTACAGCTGTACAAGCCCCATCAGTCCGGTGCAATGGCGAGTGTGGCCCTGGGCTCCTCGAATTTAGGGTTTTTAGGCTTTTAGCAGCAGCGCTCCGAGGTTTTTCCGCAGCCTGCGCCACCAATGGCTTAGCAGTTAGCGTTCACTCGTTCCCTCTGCTCCCCCATGGCCGACCCAGTGGACGCCGCCGCCACCGCCGCCACCGCCGCCGCCGCCGCGAACGACGACGACGTTGACGACCTCTACGCTGACCTCGACGATCAGGTGGCCGCCGCGCTTGCCGCCGTGGGGGAGAGCGGCGGCTCCAACGCCAGGGACTCCGACCCGGCCACGGACCGAGAAGGGGAGGTGCCGGGCACCGACGCCGAGGCCAACGCGAACGAGGCGGTGGATTTGAGCGACGGGCCCGCGGGCTACAGCAGCAGCGACGAGGAGAGCGAGGATGACCTCCACATCGTGCTCAACGAGGACGGCGGCGTGCCGCCGCCTCCCCCTGCCAGCCGATGCGAGGAGGGGTGGGTGGAGGGGAGTGAGGAGGGGGAGGTTTCGGGCAGCCTTGTGAAAGGTCCATCTATTAACGACGGCGGCCGGGGCAAGGTGTGCTTCGTGAATTTGTGAATAATTGCCATTTTCTAGTGCCAATTTAGTAGGAACATTAGCTAATTTGTGCTCTTTTATTCATATTCTTATTGGTGTTATAATGTGTTGGGAATTGGAACGTGCAGGGGAAGTTCCAGATTTGTCAGTACTGGTCTCGACACAATTCATAGATGCATAGATTATGCGGGTTCCTAGCATTCTTATCCAAACCTCTTGTAAGCAATGAGTCAAATTAGGACCCAATTTCTGTTGTTTAGACTTCTGGTACAATGGCTAGTAGCTTGGGACTACTATGTTGTGGTTGTAATGATATCTGTAACTAATTTAGATTAATGGCATAGTACATGGGGGTTGTCTTTTCCGTTGTGCAAGTAGCAACTCTATCGACTTGTATATATTTCCTCTATTTGACTGTGTTGTTCCAGTTTGGCAGGCTCCACTGCAAGGGACTTATCGAGAAGACAACAGTGCCAATAGCAGGACAAGGTGATCGAGGTCACCAGCATGCATTTCAAAAGGACTTCTATTTTTTCTTGCCAAGAAACAGGTGTGATTCCGTCTTTCATCTGAGCACAAAAACAAATGATTCCTGCATTTTTTTTGCATTATGGAACGATGCAAATCATGCTCTCTTTGCAATATGAATATTTATGTTCTTTTGTGATGATTATACATAAAAAAAACCCTACTGCTTGCATAGTTATTTCTTATTACCTACTAGGTGCGACATTTTGGTCTGTCTGTCTGTCTATATGCCTTTCTATCATAATTAAGATATCTTGTTGCACTTGGTTGCTGATTCAAACATTCTGGTATATTACTTCAGGACAGTTTTTGACATAAACATTGAAGCATTTCAACAGAAGCCTTGGAGACAACCTGGTGTGGATCTAACTGACTACTTCAATTTTGGTCTGGACGAAGAAGGCTGGAGAAAATATTGTTTTGGCATGGTAGGTGCTACTGTCCTATTTTTCTGTTCACATTTATGTTAGGACTTCATAAGCTGAGAAATGATAATAGAGCCAATGTTACTGTTTTATCTGTAGAAACAGTTCAGACAGGGAGCCAGATCACTTACGAAGGAATCATCAGCATTGGATCAGGTGAGGCATGACCTTGAAGGTTTACCATTTTACCTGTCAAAAAAAATTCTTTTACATATCTCTGCATACAGGAATCGCATTACGATCTTGAATGTATTAAGTTAATGCCAAAGTCAGCAACTTATTCTGGATTTGAAGAAAGAAATGACCTTGCGAAGGTAATATGAAGTTAATTTTCGGTGTGATTGAATTAATGTATGTTTTATGTGCAATTTGTCAGAGCTAACTTAATGTTGTACATCTAGCCAAAGGGTAGAGCAATCCATGTAGAAGGTGGTGTGTGCGAACGTCTTCCATCAGCAGATATGTGGTGTCCAAGACAAAGGGATTCTGATGTTGTAATACAAGTACGTTTTATCAAGGTCTTTAATACGTTGCAGCTATATCTTCTGGCTTATATCTTCTAACAATTTAATCTGATTGTGCAGGTAAGCATGATGCTTTCACCCTCAAATCATTCCACTTCAGATGACAGCTCAACAGTAAATTACAAGTGTGTGACTACTGAAAGGTATGCAGAGTTTGAAACTATGTGTTGGTGTTGTTTTGAGGAGGGTTATCCCTTTATTTTGCAAAATGATTAATGAGCTGATTGTTTTCTCAATCACAATGAATGCAGAATATCCATTAACAATCCTGGTGACCAACATGTGAAGGACACTAGCTGTGTGGTGGACAGGGTGGTTGATAAGGAAGTGCATAATGGAGATTCTTCAGATTGTACTGGGAGCAAACTGGCTATAAGAGATTCTGCTTGTACAAGGGGCCAATCTTCCAGTCCTGATTATTCTGACATGCTTTCTGAAGAATCAACAGAAGATTGCTATTTTAAGAGAGCCCATATACATTCAAATTCCAATGCTTTTTATGCAGACACCAAACTTAAGGATGTGCATGTCAAATCTGATTTTTGCCACCATTCAAGTAAAACAGACCGACAAAGTAGCAAGGGTGACAGTCATAGCTATACGCCCTCTCCTACTGATGATATATATCACAAGACAACTAAACTTCTGAGGACAGATGGACCTCCTCTCGCGTCTTGTGGATTTTTTATTAACTGCCGAAGTGATCGCCGTCTCCTTCAATCTGTACATAAAGCAACAAGAGAACAGAAGTGGCAAAGTTCAGCTGGTGGAAGGCATGCTGTGCTTGAGAAACAAGAAAAAATAACAGATAGCTACCCCAGTAGGTATGCTAGAAAGTATGGGCAGAAAAGATCTAGCTCAACTTCCCTTGGTAATAATTATTACAATGCAGCTCACAATCAAGTGTGTGAAAAGCAAGATTATTCGCCTCTGGAAAGAGTAGCTTTGAGAAATGACGCTGAGTGCTTTAGCGATGACTCTAACCACCTGCGGAGGTGTTCTTCTTGGCATGAAATCAAGGATGATGAAGATGCTGTGGAGTGCTTCTCTTCAGCCAAGGGGTGGCAGCATCGTCATGATCATGGGTATCGATACAATTCAATGCTAAAAGCGGAGCTTTCTGATGACATTGATGAACGGATGTACAGAGAAAGGTATTATCAGGAAATGAGGAGAGTCAGACATGGCCATGGTGAGGATGACAAATTTCTCCATTACACTGACTACAGATTTGGCAAGTTGCAGGGTCCTGTGGTTAGAGGCAAATACAGAAACAGAAGAAGACCTGCAGAAAGCAATGATGAGCATTTGAGACATCCTGACCATCTTGTGTTGTCTCCTCGGGCAAATGATTACCTCAAGAATTCTGAGATGGACTGGCCTGCTGCTGGTTTGACGTTTCTGAGCTCAAGAAACAGATTTGTGGATAACAAAAGAATCCGGAACGCTAAAATGATGCAATATTATCGTGATGGAGATTATCAAAAGAACAAGCACCGTGATTCTTCATTCCGTGTTGACAACATTCAACAATCTGCTTTATACACTGGTGCTGCTGCTGAGACTCGTTATTCTGCTCTGCCAGTCAAGAGGAAGCTTCACGCTGATATGGCTTCCATGAACCATAAAGATCTTGTAGGTTTATCATTTCCAAAAGGGAGAAGATTGATGCATGACCAATCCATGATCAGTGATAGGAAGCTTTGTGCTACAGAGATGCACAATTCTTCAAAGGAAATTGATAGAGAAGCCATCTGTAGTTTCGGTGATATGAGAAATAGTAATACCATTTCAAACATTTATGATGAGAGAAGGCATGAGCTTGTGAACTTACAGCCCAAGGACACAGATAGCGTCCACTTGAACGATAGGAAAAGAAAGGTAAACTTTGAGGAGACAAAATCAGTAATATTGTACATAAATATAATTTTCAATAGATCTGCCCCTTTACATCTTTTATTAAATTATATTTTGTGGCATGATGGTGAATTCAACCAACACGCACATGCACATAAAAGGGGAAAAAAGAGAATGGTGTTTCTATGCTCTGCCCAAAACTAAAGTGCACTTAAAGCAGTATGAGTAGTCATACTTGCAAGTCAGGCTCTCAATTTGCTTTGAAAAATATATTTTTCACTTTTGGGGAGAACATTTAAGTACTTCCTGAAGAATATCTGTCCATCCTTGTTTAAGCTGTTGTTTTTAGATGGTCTGGTCAGATCCTACATGGTTTGGACCCATTTTAAATACATCTTGGATAACGGTCGAATAATAGTTACTCATTGGCTGTAAACGAGACCTGGAATAGCCCTGCCACAGGATTCTGGACATACAAATGTTGCCCTTTGTCCATATTAGTTCCGTTATTCACATTTTGAACTAACACATGCTTTAAAATTTCTGATGCTATTCTATTGCTGTTTTATAATCTTCCCCCACTCACATGCACTCACACAGCCTAGTGTTAGTTTCTTTTCCACTGCTGAGATTATAGCCTGCTCCATGTTGCAGCGTTGGAATACTTCTATTCAATGAGTGATCGAATTTATTTTCGACATTATCCACTCGAATGTGGTCAGTGAAATGCCAATTTGTCTTTTAGTATAGTACCTTGAACATGTATGAAGCAAGGAATTCCCCTTGATGATCAGCTTGGATACACCAATACTTGTGTGTGACAGTAGCAAGACATGGTATGGACATGGAGATGTGCCATTTCTCCTAAAGTGCAAACGTGGTGACATGACATGAGTATACATTTTTTTTTTCTTTGGCCTGTAGAGTACATGCTGTGCTGCTTATTTATAATTTTTTTGTTTCACATATGAAATACATGAAATTCAAAGTTTTTGTCCATTCGTACTTTGTAGGTTGTGTTTTTATATGAATTACATGCTTGGTTGTGTACTAGTTCATAGTATTAAGGGTTTAAATTTAGTTATTTAATACAAATATATCGAACTCTATGTGCTATGCACTTATGCTATTTTTGTGTGACACTGTGTGTGTGTGTGTGTGTGTGTGTGTTCTGTGTTGGTTGATTGGATAATTTTTAACATGTGATGCAACAAGGCTCCAATGCTTGTTGAGATGTTTGGTGCCCAATGTGTGTCGAAGACAAATAAACTACTTGGTTAGCGTGTCAGCACATCGGCACTTTGGACTTGTTGACTGGCTGTTTACGTAAAGTTCTTTATTCATTACCTGTGCTTGTTTGACTGGCTTGCGCCCAATGGTTGTTCTGCTCTTTGATAAATGATAAAAATTGAATAGATTCGTGCTTAAGAAGTTACACAATTTGCCTCCCTGACTAGTTATTTTCATCATGAGACTATTGTTCTTGATTTGTATGTTCTGGCCATTATTGAGCTCAGTAAAATTTATCACAACAAAAGGTCCAGCTTTGGTGTTTCCAATTACGACAAGCATTAGACTGGGCCCAAATTCACTTCTTCAAAGGGATTGACTATTATACAATTTTCCTATGTAAAAATTTATTTTTTTAGATATATCTTGATAAATTTCCTTTTCAACTGGGAGACCTGAAAGGTGAGAAATTGTTTCTTTGCTTACACTAGGTGATTTACAGAGGTTTTATTCTTTAAAATTCTCTCAAATCTTAAGCACTTAGCCAATTAATGTAATGACAGCTTGCTTGACATTTTGAGACTACTCTGGTTAAATCTTACCTTGTTCTCTGCTGACTGCACATTCAATATTCAGGAACTCAGTAGAGTATCCTTTCAAACTTGCACTGTATCCTTTGGCCTAATCCCTTTAATACGACCTATCCTTTATGTTTGACAAATACCCTGCTAATTCAGCTATTCATCGATTTATTTGTCAAATAACATTTATTGATGCTTACTATCCTTATAGGGGGAGATTGACTAAGCATCAATACCATTTCAGTCATGTTTATTCTGTTGTAACTAATGTGCTCATACAAGTGCCCTCAATAGTAGCTTGGCTCAATGGTACACAATTTTCTCTTGAGGGTTTATATAATGCTTAAATACACTTCACTTTACTTGTAAAACATCTAAAATCTACTGTGATTCAATGAAGTTCCAATTAACATCCATTATACACCAGTACAATGATGTTTGGTTTCATTTCTCAAGTGTTTTTTTATATACTTGAAAATACAATTAGGTTTTGCTTGCAAGATTCTCTAATTCGGAACTGGACATGATCCAAAGTGTTATGCTACATCTCATCAATCCTTGACAGGCTCAGATGCACACTATTTACTTACAGGGAATTGTTCATGCTTTGATATGATTGTGTCAGATTTGCAGTCAAAACTAATCGTGTTTGTTATTGGAAGAACATTTCCACTGAAGTCCCTGAAGTACGTGGAAATGTGTATGAAAGCTTGGGTTGTAACAATTGACATGCTGATAAAAAAGGGGTTTTACTGACAATCTTATGTTTCTTAAGTTCCTTTTAATTTTGCTTTTAAAATGATATAGGTCAAATGCTCAATGGGATGTGCTAATTAGTGTTGACTGTTGAGAAGTATTTCTGTTTCTCTGTTTTGCTGCGCGTTTAGTTTCATACAACAATTTCAATTCATTCCATGCTGTATCTCTTTTTCTATGATTTAGTTTTTGAACGCTAAGAATTTTCTTTGCGGCCATTTTCCATATATTTTAATGGTTTCATTGGAATAGTTATATATTTCTCTTACATGATTTATTTATACTATTAAATTTACGGAAATATTTTCTAGTTACCAGCTCTTGGTGAGGTGCATCCGTTCCTTCTGAAACTTATAGAAATTTACATCTATGTTCAGGTTCATATTTCTTATCCTTAGTGCAGATCAACATGTTCCTGTCCAACAAAAATGTGTATAAATGGTTATATCCAGCTGGGACTTAACACATGCAGTTACTATCAGAAAAATATAATCCTTACCAGGGAAAAAAAATCCCGCCCGGCTAACCGGGCGGTAACCGGATTTTCTGGTGGGTGAACAGTAACCATCCGGAAAATTTGAATTTTTAATTTCTCTCATCACTTCCTAGGTTGGTTTAGGCCTATTTTGTGCTAGATTACGTATTGTATGGGCTAAATATGCTTGAATTATTATTTTTTGGCCGGTTTGCACTTCGTATGAGCTAAATATGTTAGATTACGTATTGTATGAGCTAAATATACTAGATTCGTATTGTATGAGCTAAATATGTTAGATTACGTATTGTATGAGCTAAATATACTAGATTCGTATTGTATGAGCTAAATAAATATGCACTTCATTAAACACTTTCTAATTCAAAATTTGTCAATTGAAAATTCTGGCCGGTTTTTCCAGTTACCAGGCGGTTACCGGTTTCCAGAAACCAGGGTTCAAAATTCGGTTTGCGAATTTTCTCCGGTTTTTTACCGGGATTTCCGTTTACCGGCCGGTAACTGTTACCGGGCTCCGAATGGGATTTTGCCTGGTAACGGTTCTTTGATCCTTGATCCTTACTATGCCTGTATATTTTTAGTTAACACATTTGTTGTTTCTTTTAGAAAAGCAATGCTGCATCACAAAATATTTGAACTTTTGGTGTCTTTTTATTTTCTTCATAGCAGCTAACATCCTGTTAGCAATCCTATTGATTTCTGAAGTACAGAATTATGAAAATTTTCTGTGCCTCTGCCTCATTATAGGTTTGCCAAGTTTTGTCTGTAACTCTCATATAGTGTGTTGTGATCTTACCTCATCAGATGTTAGGTGAGGTAACTAGTACTACTGGAAAGCCTACTATTATTGCTGCATGCTTGTTTGTTGATATCTCTGTATGTCTGTATTATGTTGTTTTTTCAACTTGGCACCATTGTAAAATTGTATCTCTCCACACTAAATTGCTGAGCAAGACAGTATCTTATAGCCTTTTCTTGTGTCACGGCCCTTTGCTTCTACTATAGCTTTCTATATTAATAATGAGTAACTTCTATAAAGAGCAATTGTTTATTCAATCGTGGAACATAGATATCTTAATTTCTCCCTTTGTTTGTATTTGATATTTCAGTACAAGAGGTGTACCTTTTACCATGTCCTTGCATACGTGTTCTCACCATCTGCTGGACTTTTGTTCCTCAATGCTATATTATCATCTTATTGCAGTTTAAGCGACAAGGCAATGGGATAAGGCGTGAAGCTAAAAGTGACAACGAGGGAAGTCTTCCCACACACAAGGATTTGCGCAGTTCCAAACATAAGGGTGTACATCAGAAAGTGCGAAAACTGAATAGAAGCTACCATCACTCGGGCAATCATGATTTGGAGAAATCAACATTCCAAAAACGGCAAAATGTTGTCAGCATCAATGAAGAAGATGAGATTGAGGAGGGAGAACTGATTGAACAGGACCATCAGGATACTGTTTCCAAAAGCCATCTTAACAAACCAAGAAAAGCAGTTCTGAAATCAGTGATTGAAGCAAGCTCAGCAGGTCAGTTAGGGGTGATTAATGCAATGCCAAAAGATGCTGTTTGCAACAAAGGAGCTACAAGCAAATGTGACAATACACACATTCTTGAGGTAATGGAAAAGATGCAAAAAAGAAGGGAAAGGTTCAAAGAACCTATTACCCAAAAGGTGGAAGACGATGGCAGGAAAGAACTGTTGGCTGTCGCATGTAGTGCAGATGATATCAAGAATCAGCGACCTGTGAGGAAACGGCGTTGGGGTGGTAGTGGTTAGATGCTGGAACTAGAGCTTTGTACTATCTCAAACTAACCTTGAGTTAGGCATAGTTTATCTCAGACTATCACCTTACTGTACTTCACAGGAATCCAAATGTGTAGAAATCATATCTACCAAGGTTTTGATCAACAAGATGCATCCGTCGCCTAAGGTATCCAAGTTCATATACTCTAGATTCAGTATCTTTGGCAGTGGGAAATAATCAAATCTCCCTTACAGGTACGTTCAGATATTCAGTCTGATTCCCTTGTCAGTCTTATTGCTCTGGCAAAAAAAATGTAAGATAACGTAGAAACTATAGATGAATTATAAACGCAGCATGTGAATGCTTTGTACATTTTGTTTCCCTATTCCAATCATCAGAATAAATCAAATCTAGAGTATATGAACTTGGATACCTTATGCGACGGAGGGGGAGATTTGATTATTTGCTACTGCCAAAGATATTGAATTTAGGATTTGCCACTAACCTGTCTATGACAGGTGGCCCGGGACCTAGATGTCATTTACATATGGAGCGGTAAATCCTAAAATCCATATCTTTGCAGTGGCAAATAATTGATTATTCCTACCTGTAATGGATTACTACATCTTACGGGAAAGAATGATTTCTTGTTGCTTGGGAATTCTATTTTTTCTTTCTTTCTCTAGACATATTCCTGTTGTTATCTCTGAATGGCATTGCTGTCAATAGTATTGTCGGCTTTGGAGCTTTCCATTCATGAGCAACGATGTTTTTTTTTTCATGAGTTCATTTGGTTCCTAACTACACGTGAGCTTGTATATAGTAATTGTGTTACTTCAGATGTTTATACTGTACTGACAACCTGGGGGGTGTTAGTGCGGCGAAGTCGTCGTCGCGGGAGCTTGCGGAGAAGGCGTCGCCACCGAGGCGCGTTGTGGCGATGGCGACTTTGGCTAGCGCGTCCCCAGGAGAGCGCCTTGAGGAAGACCGGAGCCTTGGCGATGGAGACGCTTGCAACGTAGAGATGAAATCGACGAGCAACAGATCGAACTTCCCCTTTTCTCTCGGGAGAAGTGATAGACCACAACACGTAGTGGGCCAAATTGCTAAAGCCGAAAGGCTTTGGGCCTATTTAATATGGCTGTAGCTTTTTCGAAAAATAGCTTCGATTGGGAACATGCGGTTAGATTGAAGATATTTGATGTTTGACAGTCTAACTTTTAGGTAGGTAGGTAGGCTGACCGGAGCCTCTAAGTTTGAAAATGTCATAAATGTCCTTGAGTCAAATAACATCAGTTAACGAGAACTAATGATAATTAACGGCAATTGACGATAATTAACGACAAATAGCTGCAATTAACGATAATAACGACAATTGATGCAAATTAATGACAATTAACAGGGCGGGCGGCTAGAGGAGGTCATGGCAACGACGGCGAGGGAGGAGGCACCGGCTGGGAGGTGGCAACATAGGAGGAGGGAAGTAGGGGCGGTGCGGGAGGAGGTCGAGACGATGGCGAGGGGGCAGGAGGTCGCGGTGGCAATGTGGAAGGAGGTCGGGGCGACGGCATTGAGGCGGTGGACAGCGGTGTCGGCATGAGGCGGCGCGGGAGCGCAAACCCCAGCAGAGCAAACTCGAAACCCCATCTCGTCGAAATCGTAGGAAATCACCCTAAACTGGCTTCCCACTTTTGGCTTCCGCACGTTGAAAATGATTTCCGTCTTTTCTAAAAGCGGTGGATTACATGACAAAACATATGGCTTCAGTTTTTGATGCCAACTGTAAATGCACTACGGAAGGAAATTCTATAGGGCAGAACCTCCACCCCTGAGCCGCTGGATTAGGTGGGGAGGGGGGTGAGATGAACGGTGGATAAGAGAAGTCTCACCGTGAGGTCCTGTCCACAGAGGCCATGCCCCCCAAGCCGCTGGATTAAAGGAGAGGGGAGGGAGGGGGTTGAGATGAACGGTGGATGTAGATGGGAGGAGTCTCACCATAAGGTCCCATCCCACTGCATTTTTTTTCATGCACTACCCCGTGATTTCGCGAGAAAAATCCTTGTACCCTAGCCCCCAATTGGTACCGTGTTCTGCACATTTGTGGTCTGGTGATCAGGAGGCTATGGTCCTATGGAAACTGCGTCTGCGTGGCCAGGCGGCCAGAGAGCGGGGAACACAAAAAGAAATGAGAGCTCACTAGAAACAACATTTTATCACTCACATCATGTAATCTACAGTCTACGTCAACATGTTTCATCAACGTAAAACAAAAATGGCGACAATTTGGCACATTGAGGCTAAAAGGCCCCTAGCGATCCCACCCAGATGGCCGCTTTCTCTCCCTTGGTCGATCCCTCGGGCTGCAACCCATGATAATTTCGACTGATTGTTAGCAAACTGAACATAGGACATGGCGCAAAATACTAACAGATGGATCAGCAGGATAAAATGATTCCGCAACCGCATATCATGAGCCACGTACGTACCTTTCAGGGTTTGGATTCCCGTTTTCGTTAGTGCTTCCTGCAGGCCTGGATGCAGGGACAAAGGAGGGCGCCCGCTGTGCTGCCCGTGCTGCGCCTGCGTCTCCTCCTATGGTACCACCAGAAACAAAACCCCGAAGCGCCGGTCTTACAAAGGAAGGTGCACCTCTCGACGGTGCACTGCTGCTTGGTGTGTTCGAAGATGCAGAGAGAAAGCTACTCTTAAAATTTTGCATCATTCCTGTCTTCAACGAATTTACAGTGGCTGATCTTGGAGCAGGTACTTGTAAACCTGATTCAGCATTATAGCCTATGCCAAGGCCAAAATCAACTCCACGTACACCACGCCCGCGTCCGCGTCCGCGCCCACCGCCGCCGCCACCACCTTTTCCTTTGCCACCTTTCTTCCCACCTGAACAGCACAACTAATTATTAGTATAATCCGTTTCCATAAAGATGCATCTTGATCAACTGCTGTGTAACTTAATAAACAAGGCCTACCTTTTCTGGAGTCACGGTTTGCTCTGAATCTCCCATCCTGCAATTCAAACCACCGTTGATTTAGAAAACAAGGGATTGTTTTCATGTAAAGAGTACTGAGTAGGTAAAATGATAGTATGTACAAGCTGCAATTGTCCAATTTGAATTCCATTGTGTTCAGCTAAAATTCCATGCAAGTTTACTATGCATTGTGAGACAGAATCCAAAAAATCATCAGTAAGTTACCACAAACTCACCTTCATAGCCAGATCCATGAGTTCATCGGGCACATCCTGACCAGCGGCAATCAAACTATGAACCAATTCACCTGCAAAGCGTGCCTCCTTCTGTGTAATCAGGGTAAATGCAGTGCCATCTTTATCACCAGCACGGCCAGTTCTTCCAATCCGGTGAATATGCATATCCATTTCTTTCGCAATATCAAAGTTAACAACTGTTTTAATCGACTTTATGTCCAGACCACGAGCAGCAACGTCAGTTGCAACTAGAACATGATAAACCCCAGATTTGAACTTCTGTAGTGTTTCCATGCGAGAAGCTTGATCCTTGTCACCGTGAAGTGCTGCAATTCTGAATCCTCTCTGATTCAACTGGTTCTCAATCTCATCCACTCTAGCCTTCTTAGCTGCAAATACAAGAACGTCTCCCTCATCAATCATCCCAGGCAATTTCTCCAGAAGCCAAGGCATCTTCTCAGCATCAGAAGGCAGTACATTCACAACTTGTTTAATATCTTCATTAGCACCGCCAACCTGACCAACTGTAACTCTAAGAGGGTCAGTCAAAATTTCTCTAGCCAATCGTTCCACTTTGTATGGCATCGTTGCAGAGAAAAGCAATGTTTGTCGGTCTGGTCTAATTTGACCAACAATGGATCTTATCTGTGGCTCAAATCCAAGATCAAACATACGATCAGCTTCATCAAGAACCAGATAAGTCGCCCTAAACATCTTCAATGCCTTCATCTTCAACAAGTCTATTAATCTCCCCGGGGTTGCAACGACTATTTCACAGCCTGCTTTCAGTTCTTTAAACTGATCAAATTTGGAAACCCCACCATATACAGCAGCAACTCGAAGGTTGTAAGGCTTTGCGAACTTCTTAGCTTCAAGATATATCTGATGCGCCAATTCTCTTGTCGGAGCACATATGACTCCTATTGGACCTTCTTCTTTCTCGAGCTCGGGCTGATCCATAATGTGGACTATCATGGGGAGTACGAACGCTGCAGTTTTGCCTGAACCAGTTTTCGCAATACCGATGATATCTCTGCCTGAAAGTACAATAGGTAAAGCATGGCACTGAATTGTTGTTGGCTTTTCATAACCTTGCTTGGCAATAGCATTCATTAATGGTACAGGAAACCCACAATCCGCAAAGTGTTTGATTGGCCTTGGCGCATCAAAGCCCGAAACCCGAATTGCCAAACTTTTCATGTAATCAGCCACCTCTTGCTCACTTATCCCTACAAGACATCACAAAAGTAAAATTCAATACATGATTCATATCATAAAGAATGAGAAACAACCACCTGTAAATATTGTAATCAATTGTGTAGCATGCTCGCTTCTAATTTTTACCACACCAAATATGAACAAAATTCAAATAGTTGCACGACTCCAGTTGCAATGGTCCATTAGCATAAAGAAACTACATTACACTTTCATTTAGGAATATAGACAGAACAGGAAACAGAAGACGCACAACTAGCTGAAAATTCTGTTCCTTCCTAAGTACTCCAGAAATTAGAGTATATTCTGTATGGAAACACGGAAAATAACATTATTGTTATGGACTCCCAGCGAGGCACTGTAGCAGGGTCATGGACGATATGGTGTACTGTAGCATGTGGTAGTGTAGCGGCGCGCGCGGTGATACGTATTAGGAAGTATCTGTTATTTAAGAATCTATCTATTACGTGTTAGTTAGGTAAGTTGTTATCAGATTAGATTGCTAAAGATAAGTTTACTTATAGATTATTTCTTAGGAGTCAAGTCAAGTGGTCCCTATAAAAGGGATAGCATGTATCCATTATCAATCAAGCAAGAAATAAACAAAGTTAGTCCCTAACCAGTTGGCTAAAGATCAGCGTCTCCATATTTGTCGGGAAGAGTCTGAGCCGAGCTTGGAGGGCGATCCCTTGCCTCCATAGCTAATCGAACCTCAGAGCCTCACTACCTCGACAGGGAAGAGGCCTGTCAGCGGTTGGATGAGGACGAGTGCCCTACCCTCGGTCCTTGGACCCATACCCAACCAACGACCACAACATTGGGTATCAAAGTCACTCACCATGGCTTCCGGTGCCACATCATCTCTCTCGGAGAAGTTGAAGGCAAACAGTGAAGAGCAACTGGTCTAGCTCAACAACATGATTGTTGTCCATTGGAGCTTCGTTGATCCTCGTCCATGCGACGTCATCGTGCCCTTTCGTCGACATGGGGACGCGAAGGTCTTAGTTCGTGGCAACCACCTAACAGTTCAAGGACGAGCTGTCTCGCAGTGGGGGTGTAATGTAATGGTATGGACTCCCAATGAGGCACTGTAGCAGGAGCACAAACAATATCGCAGGTAACGTAGCACGTGGTACTATAGCAATGCGTGAACAGTAATATGTATTAGGAAGGATATATTATTTAGGAATCTATCTATTAAATGTTTGGTATTATCTACAATTAGGCAAGTTATTATTAGATTAGATTGTTAGAGATAAATTTACTTATAGATTATTTCTTAAGGGTCAGGTCAGGTCATCCCTATAAAAGGGATAGCATGTATCCATTATCAATCAAGCAAAAAATAAACAAAGTTAGTCCCTAACCGGTTGGCTAAAGATCAGAATCTCCTTGTTTGTCCGGAAGAGTCTCAGCCGAGCTTGGAGGGCGATCCCTTGCCTTCCTGGCTAATCGAACCTCAGAGCCTCGCTACCTCGACGGGGAAGAGCCCTGTCGACGGTTAGATGTGGGCGAGTGTCGTATCCTCGGTCCTCGGACCCGTACCCAACCAACGACCACAACATTATGGGCAATGAACTCGGGAGATTCGGGACTAGTGAAACTCAATTCCCCAGCAAGTGCTCCCCTTGAATGCAACACTATGACGAACCTCACAAATTGCCGGTGAAAATTTGGCGGAAGCCATATAAGATGCTAAAGTAAACTTCTGCAGATTCTCTACTTGAATACAAAATGCTGTGAAAATGGGCCATTAGCGCATTTTAACCTAGTTAGTGCATAATAAGCTCATTACACCAAGGATATATGTCATTTTCGACACAACTGAGTTGGCCCGCCAGATCAATATTGATATTGAGCTAGACAAGAAGACTAACATGCATTTGGAACACTAGCAAGTGCTTTCACAAGCCAGAAAGTTCAAGATAGCTTCAGTCCCAAGACAGTACCAAAATGCTTAATTAACAAACCTAATGTATTGCATCACAAGAATGGTGTAAAATGAAACATTCCCAAGTGCATGTGCATCAAAATTATAAAAGTATTAGCCCAGTGCATGCAATCTCAAAATAACAAAGATGTGGAGGTATATATCCTAATTTCCAACACCCAAACTATAAGCATGCCATCAAAATAATAATGATCCCAGAACTACACATGGCATCATTTCCATTTCAAGATAAAAGAACATTCATATTTCAGCATCCAATCAAGATAGCTGATGCTTGGTTCATGACATACTTTACTAAGCAGAGCAAAGAAGCTAGAGCACTACTCAGATTTCCTAGCACAAGTTCAAATTGAAGTAGATAACTTACACCGGAGACCTACTTAGCAGTTACCAACATATATGCAGAATCAAATGGAATCGTAAGTTCAATGAGGCATGCTATCATGGGGCGCCCAAGTGTTTCACCTGAAACCGACGGCTTCTCCTCGTAGAAATCCTTGTTGAACGCATCATACTCGATGGTCGAATGGTCGAGCGGCGGTATGGGCTCAATCTTTTTCTTGTCCACTACTACGGGGTTGTCGTCGGAGTCGTACTCCATCATGCCAGCGTCCACGGCCTTGGCGGCGGCATAGACCTCCTCGTCAGAGTCGTACCCGGCACGCATGGCGTCGGCGGCGAGCGCGAGGCCGGAGTCCTTCTTGGCCCGGAGGAAGCTCTCAACGGGATCGTCCTCCTCGTCGGAGTCGCCGCGGCGGAGTGCCTCAGGCTTGGGCAGCAGGGGCGGCGCTCGGATCTCTTCATGGATCTCCGCCATGAAGGCGTCGAGAGGGTCGATCTCGTCATCCTCCGCCCCTCCGTCCCGCTCCGCGGCGGCGGAAGGCGCGGCGGCCGGGGCGGCATCGTCGGAGAAGGCGATGTCGTCGAGGTCGGGGTCGTCGGCGGGGACGTAGAGGCGCGGAGCGGGTTGGGAGCGCTCGAAGCTGTAAGAGGTGGGGCGCGGGATGCTAAAACCCTCGAGCTTCGACCGCTTCGACATGGCTGGCCGGTGCGCGGGCGGGGCGGAGGTAGATGGCGATTGGCGAGCGAGCTAGGGTTTGCGAGGCGGGGAGGGAGGAAGAACGACGATGGCAGTGAAGAGAATTGGCGCCGCTCGGTTGGGTGGTGCCACTGCCAGGTGGCCAAATGGGTGGCACCGCACGGCTACCTGAACGCGTTGTGTTGTGTCGGGCTGTGCCCGTGGTGCCGAACCAGGTATGATAAGGTCGATGGGCCTTGCTAAGCTCGGTCGTGACCATCACCTCCTCCCCTTTTGTCGTAGGTCGTGTCTTATATTATGCCATATCGTTTCGGTTCATTAGGCTGAGGTGTCTACCTAAGCACGACATGTCTGGTCGAATCGTGCCGGACCAACAATTTCGTGCTTCGGATCGTCCCGAGTGGCACGACATATTTGGCCACTTCTTCGTGTACTCATGGCTCGCGGATTAGGTGAGTCGTGGATGGAACTAGGGATGATGGACTAGCTCAATGGATCGGATGTGCCCGTGTTCCGACGTCCGTCGCAGGATTAAGTATCAGGGCGAACGTTTGATGATGTCGGCTTGTGATAAGCTTGAAGGGCACAAATTTTTTGAAATAATATTATTTTAAAATAAATTTACAAAAATCATAATTTGAAATGGCGAAATATTCTTGTCGCCATTCTAAATGGTGACAGTAGGCTAGGCACTGGTGACAGAGACCAGAATAGTACAGGGAGATCTCTGTCGCGTAGTTGAAATGGCGACAGGGATCCCACAAGGTCCTAAATTTTTTAATATTAAAATTTAGAAAAAACGTCATTTCAAATGACGGCAGGGATCCCGCAAATCCCTGTCGCCATTCCAAATGGCGGCATAATCTACCCTATAAAAGACTCCAAAATTCTAGCATCACTCACTTTTATTCAGAAAAAAAAGAGAAAATGGGGAGAGGAGCAGAGAGGAGTAGAGATGAGGAGAGAAGCTAGTGAAGCACTATCCGTCCGGTCGTCCACCCTTCAGGTAATTTTTTTTAACCGAATGAATTGCATAGTTTTAACTGTGCGGTTACGTAGTGTAATATGTTGTACATAATCCTTTTCAGTTGGTAGCTTAGTTTTAGATATGTGGTTAATCGTGGAAATCTTGTTTACGGTGTAGTACGTCAAATATATCGGACGCCACCCACTTCAAGATCTACTACGGTCAGGGGACTATTCTTAAGGGTCTCAAGGGGATTGATTTGTGTTATTTTCTATCGGTGATCGTACCCCTAACAAAACCAAAGCAGCGTACATGGGGCGCTGTGATACGGTGGTTGCTCCACACATTCAATTTGGATCATGTTATGTATGATCTAAAATTGAGTTGCCTTGCCAACCGAGCACCACAGGGTACATATTGGGAATTAGTGCAGCTCAAGAGAACAAGATCATAGCAGTCATATGTACGCAGGGGCGAGGGAGGAATGGTAGGATTTGGTCCTTCTGGTCCAGTCATATGACAAGCCCACTCTTACATCGGCGGTTGAACAAGAAGGGGGTGATGATGCCGAAAAAGAAGTCGGGGACTCTAGCCACAACGCGTCACACACAATGGCCGAAGGGCCGGGAGTTGCTAATGCTGTCAATGAAGACCATGTGGAATGAGCTCCTTCAGTCAGGCAAGCCAGTGGGTTTGCTAACGAGGGTGAGGAGCTGAAAGCCCAAGTCCAAAGGGTGGATCTCGAATACCAGGACTACATGGCATTGTCAGAAGATGAAGGATCCGACGACAACGATGTTGTGGAACAGTAGGCGGTTCCATCTGAGTGGAACCAATACCGGTTCGACAACTTCGTCGTTAACGAAGGCTCCCGTGTGCCGTGAGATTACGACCACAGCGAGGTCGGGCAAGGAGCTATATACAAATGCAAGGAGGTTGTATAAGAGGCGGTCAAATTTTGGGCCATGTTGATGTGACGTACTTTCACAGTCGTCAAGTCTAACCCAAGATGCTACGACGTGAAGTGCGACATAGAGGGATGCCCTTAGCGAGTGCACGCATTTTAGCCTAAGTGTGACACCTACTAGAAATACTCTATAGTGGTCCCTCACACATGTGTCGTCACTGAGTCAGTGCAGTCCCACAAGAACGTGTCATCAGGCTTCATCGTGAACATAATGTACGGTGAGATCGTGGATAATCTAGATTTTGAGTCACGGTCCATTATTCGAACGATTGAGGTAAGGTTCTAGTACACAATCAGCTATGCCAAGGTGTGAAGGCAAAACAGAAGGTATTGGAATCAAGGTTCGATACGTTCGATGACTCTTACCACAACCTCCTCGGCCAACTCCGAGCTATACAAGACAAGAATCCCGATACTCATGCCGACATTCAAGATTCCACGCATCCAAAGTGGGGAAATAAGAGGGTACTGAAGCAAGCATTCTTCGCCTTTGGTCCATGCATCAATGCATTCCGGCGCTGTCGTCCAATCTTATGCATGGATGGCACATTCCTGATTGGAAAGTACAAGGGCCAGATACTGACTACAATAGCGATGGACGGGAACAATCAAATTCTTCTCGTGGCATTCGCATTCGTTGAAAGCGAGAATACAGACAGCTGGTTGTGGTTCCCGAGGAATTTGAGAATTTCTGTTGTACAGGGTCGTCCTAAGATATGTGTCATACATGATCAGCACGCGGGTTTGCTGAGTGCAATAACTCAGCTACAACAAGGAGAGAACGAACCACTTCCATGGGTGGATCTATAGAGCAGGTGGTGCATGAGGCACTTAGGTGCAAACTTCTAAAAGCAGTTCTGCAACAAAGATTTGATGAACCTGTTCAAGCGGCTGTGCAATTAGAACCAACAGCAAAAGTTTGATGCACTCTGGAAGATTTTGGATGGGCGAACCCAAGCGCAAAGAAGGGGGGCAGCAAAAAAGACCGCTACAGGCGCTGACCAGGCCTCCGAAGCATTGCCATAGCTACCCACAAATGATCCTTGTTGTAGGGGCGGCACAACGGCCCCTACGACCTGGCAAACAGCGAAGCGCGTGTGACCCTACGGCTCGGGGGGTCCGGATGTCCCCGAAGGGCCCCAGTTAGGAGGCTCCCGAAGGCCCCAGCGTCCGGAGGGTCCCGAGGGCACGAAGGGTCCCGGGGTCTCCGAAGGGTCCCGGGCCGTCTCCGAAGGGTACCGAAGGGGCTCCGAGGGGTCCAATCGACCCTGAGCCGCCCGGAGGGTCCTGGCGGCCCAAAGGGTCCCGAGGGGTCTGGAGGGCCTCGAAGGATCCTCGAGCCCGAGGGGCCCAGAGGAGTCACTGTACCGCTAGACCAGGTGCACCGGTAGGATGGACTAAGCCCAGGACGGTCCACCATGAGCCAGAAGCTAGTCCTAGGGTTAGGAAAAGCCCCTGCAGCCCCTACCAGCATAGGGTTCTGTAGGGGGGTAAGCTTGTAATCTTATGTACCTCATAGAAAGGCTATAAATAGCCATCTTCCCCCCCCCCCCATTGGGAGGAGGACAATTGTATCATTAAAACTTCATTTGAAATATAAGTGCATTTACTTCCTGACAACTAGTCCCCTCTTTCGAGGACCCTTCTGGTACCGGGGGGTCCCCCTCTTTCTACTGTTTAGTCTTTTAGCTACGATAGTTGGCGCCGTCCGTGGGGACCGGTAGGAAAGCTACGAAGCGCTAGCCACCCAATACCCCAACATGGCCCCCCGAACGAGGGCCAGGCCTAAGGCTTTGGCAACCGAAGCGGCCGTGATGGCCGCGGCGCCGACCACCCCGAGGGCCAGCTAAGTCGAGCCGGTGCAAGCGCCACCGCCTGAGCCTCGGAGGAGGAAGCAAATAACTCTACAAGCGGCGCAAGCCAAGGATCGTCTGAAACACTCCACAGAGTGGCCCTCCACCGAGAGTTGGCAGACCTCCGGCAGCCACCGGAGACGACCCTCACGGCCCCACTCCGTCAAGTGCCACAACACGGAGCGGAACCCACCCCTACAATCCAAAATGCAGCGAAACCCATACCTGCGACGCAGAATGCAGTAGAACCCACCCCTGCGGTCCACACCCCGGTGCTCCAGGGTGACCCGAACTCCCCGCTTAGCGTCGGGCTGGAGACGGCCAGATGGCCACCAGGCTTCAAAATGCCGGAGGTCACGCCATTCGAAGGGTCCATGGACCCCTCAGAGTTCCTCCGGATGTAAGAGACCGCCATCGAGGCAGCCGGAGGAGACAACACCACGAAGGTGAAGAGCATCACCCTGGCGCTCAAAGGCGTTGCGTTGACCTGGTTCTTCACCACCCCCCCGCTCGGTGTACGCATGGGAGCAACTCCGGGATCTCCTTCGCAACAACTTCTAGGGGAACTACACGGAGCCAAAGGACGCGGGGCACTGTTACATGAAGGCGGCGCTAACGAATCCTCCGTAGCTTCTTCAGGAAGTTTGCGGAGGTTAAGTGCCAAATAAAAGGCGTCAACAAAACGACCGTCATAAACGCAGCTACCTGTGGGCTTCGGAACGGCCCCCTGTCGGAGAGGCTCGCCCGCAATACCGTCCGCACGGTGACAGAGCTCTTTGACAAAATAGAAGAGTACGCCCGGGCGGAGGAGGACAACGTCCGAAGAGGAGCACCCAATACTTCTACCCCAAATGTAACCCTTGCAAAGGAAGCGCTCAATGCCGCCCCGCCCGGGGCATCCGCCAAGCCGTGAAACAGCGACTATCGGCATAAAGGCCGGGGAGTCTTCCACGTGGATGGTGCGCCGCAACCCGAAGGGGGAAGATGCGGAGGCCGCTAGGGCGAGGCATGCAAGGACGCGAACAAGCGTGAGCCACCAACGATAACGCGCGGAGGACCCGCGATTTTATGACCTCCCGCGAAGGCTCGCACACCACCAGCGAATGCCGCACCATCGCCGCCATGTAGGACTACATGCGTCGGGAGAAACCAAATGAGCCCGATAACAAGAGGGGAACCGACAATAGGCTCCCCGCACCACCGCCAAGACCCCGCATAGAAGGAGGTCGGCCCGAGCATCACCAGAGGGTCATCAACATGATCACCGGAGGATCCTCGCTCAGTATGCCATTGAAAAGGCAGTGGTGCGCGTACGTCCAGCAGATCCACCACGTGGCAACGTACTCGGTGTCTAGCCCGCCTCGCTACACCGATATACCCATATCGCCGGGCCCGAGGCGCGTGGGGTGTACTTTCGCGACCAGACCCTCGTCATTTTCGCCAACATTGCGAATTTCGAGGTGAGGCGCGTCCTCATCGACGGAGGGAGCTTGACGGACCTCCTATTCGTGGACGCTTTCGACAAGATGATGATCCCCCAGGATCACCTAACTCCTCCGAGCATACCTCTGCTAAGCTTCGGAGGAAAGCCCGTGACGGCCCTAGGCCAGATCAACCTTGCAGTCACATTCAGCGACAAATTCGCATCCCAAACCGAAGTTGTCACGTTTGACGTAGTCCAAATGGCTTACCAGTACAATGCAATCCTCGGCCGGGCCATGCTCAACACCTTCGGCGTGATAGCCCACCACAATTATTTGTGCATGAAGCTCCCCGCCCTAGAGGGCATCGTCACAGTCCGAGGAGATCAAGACCTCGCAAGACATATAGAGCTCGAGGCTCTATCCCCAGCCCGGCACGTCCACGCCATTGGGCTGGACAAGGAACAAGCAGAGCCACCTTCGGCAAGGTGGGCACCGAAGCACAAACCGCAGGGCCAACTCTGAAGAATCCCTCTAAGGAACAGCTCACCAGAAAAGACGGTGGCCCTTGAGTCCGACCTCCAAGCAGAGGCATGCGACACAATCCTGGAGGTGCTTCGCAACAATGAAGATGCCTTCGCCTGGGGGCCGGAAGACCTCCCCGGGGTGGCAAGGGGAACAATCGAGCACCGGCTAGCCCTCCGAAGTGACGTTTAAGAAACAAAAGCTGAGGCGCATGTCGGCTGACCGCCTGTAGGCCACCAAGAAAGAGATTGGGAAACTGCTAAAGGGGGGCGTCATCCGCGAGATCAAGTATTCGGAATGGCTAGCCAACCCCGTCCTCGTCAAGAAGGAGACAGGTGAATGGTGTATGTGTGTTGACTTCACCGACCTGAACAAAAGCATGCCCTAAGGATGATTTTCCCCTACCCCGCATCAACCAGCTGGTGGATGCCACCTCGGGTTGCGAACTCATGAGCTTCCTCGACGCCTACTCCGGCTACCACCAAGTGCACATGGCCGAAGAGGACGAGTCAAAAACTGCGTTCATCACACCCATAGGAACATATTGCTACAAACGCATGCCCTTCGGCCTCAAGAACGCGGGGGCAATGTTCGCCTGCCTCATCACGAAGGTGTTAGCCAACCAGCTGGGCCGCAACGTAGAAGCGTACGTTGATGACATAGTGATCAAGAGCAAGCTCACGGGAACACACACGAAGGACCTCCAAGAAACCTTCGCCAACCTTCGAGCGGAGGGCATAAAGCTCAATCCGAAAAAGTGTGCATTCGGCGTGAAGGCAAGAAAGCTCCTAGGCTTCCTTGTGTCGGAGAGGGGGATCAAGGCCAACCCTGAGAAGATCAAGGCCATCCAAGAGATGATGCCCCCGCATAACGCCCGTGAAGTGCACAAATTGACGGGCTGCATTGCCGCCCTGAGCCGGTTCCTGTCCCGCTCCGCCGAGAGGGCACTGCCGTTCTTCAAAACGCTCTGCGGAACGGAGCCGTTCCGTTGGACAGCCGAATGCCAGAAAGCTTTTGAGGACCTCAAGCTATACCTCACGGAGCTGCCAAGCCTCACTAGCACGGAGTAGGGAGCGGGTCTCCTGCTGTATCGCCGCTACCCCATCGTCAGTAAGCGCGGTGCTGGTGTACGATACACAGAGCTCGAGAAGCTGGTGTACGCCTTGCTCATGGCTTCACAAAAACTCCGGCACTATTTCTTGGCGCACCCCATTACGGTCCTAATATCCTACCCGCTAGCATTGATGCTACGGAACAAAGATGCCTCGGGCCAGATAGGCAAATGGGCGGTCGAGCTGGCGTCCTTCGATGTCACCTTCACCGCAAGAGCGGCCATCAAATCGTAGTCCCTCGCGGACTTCGTCGCTGAGTGGACACCACACGCGGAAGAAAACACCGCAATCAAGGTGCCATGGACAATGTACACAGACGGGTTGTGGTGCGCCGCAGGGGCTGGCGCCGCGGCTATCTTGGTTTCCCCAGACAAACGAACCGCATCGCATGCAGCCCGCCTCGACTTTCCAACAACAAACAACACATCAAAGTACGAGGCACTGCTACTTGGCCTCCGCAAGGCGAAGGCCCTGGGAGCGAAGCGCATTCTCATCAAGAGCGACTCCCGTCTTGTAACGGGCCACTTCGACAAGACGTTTGTGACGAGGTGCCCCGAAATGACCCGTTACCTTGCCACAGTGCGTGAAGCGGCAAATTGCTTCCTTGGTATTACACTCCAAGCAATCCCCAGATGCAACAACGAGGCAGCAGATAAGTTGGCAAAAATGGCAAGCGCCGTGAGGGCCTCCATGGAAGTCTTGTACTGAAGTACTCACTTAAACTATCCATTGCACCAACCACAAGGTGCTTTCAGCACAAAGGGTCTTACCGAGCCACAAGGGGTTGCGCCCGAAACACAAGGGGTGGCACGCCTAGTACTTGATCTTGCAATGGCGGACCCAACACCCACGGAGGATTGGCGAAACATCATCATCAGGTACCTCGCCGGTCAAGAACCAGAGGACCCGGCCGAAGCGAAGCGCCTTCGCTGTCGGGCCAGGAACTACTACATGATTTCTGGAGAGCTGTACAAGGGGGGTGTTTGTGCCCCCTTCTTGCACTGCGTATCACAGAAGGAAGGCCAATCCCTCCTTAAAGACATCCACGAGGGCCTATGCGGCGTGCATCAGGCGCCCCGGGGCCTCGTGGGGAAGACGTTCCGCCAAGGATTTTACTGGCCGACGGCGCTCCAAGACGCGCAAGACTTTGTCCAAGATCGCTAAGGTGCCGATGGGCGGCCGCAACCGAAAGGCACCGCGCTACCATTCGACCCTGCCGCGCCGCCACCGCCTTCGCACGGTGGGGACTGGATATCATCAGACTATACCTGGCGGCCAAGAGTAACCTCCGATTCGCGTTCGTCGCCATCAAATACTTCTCCAGATGGGTCGAGGCAGAACCAGTTGCCAAGATCACCGCCGCAACAGCCCAGCGATTCGCCTGGAAGAATACCATTTGCCGATACGGTGTGCCGCGGGACATCGTCACCGACAATGGAACACAATTCGACTCCGAGCCCTTCCGAAAGTTTTGCAAAGACCTAGGCATAACAATATGCTTCGCGTCCGTTGGGCACCCAGAGTCCAACGGAGCCGTTGAGTGAGCCAACGGCAACCTCCTCGATGGGCTGAAGAAACGCCTCGTAGGCTTTCCCAAGGGACTATGGCTTGAAGAGCTCCAAAAAGCTCTATGGTCACTACGCACATCGCCTAGCAGGGCCACAGGTTTTTCCCCATTCAAACTCCTCTTCGGCGATGAGGCCATGACGCCAGCGGAGTTCGCTACCGGTTCCTACCGAGCCACAGCCCAGGCGGACCCTGCGGGATGACAGGTCTCTCTCGACCTACTCGAGGAGCAGCGTGTGCAGGCCATCTCAACCATGCAAAGGTATAGCGAAGGGGTCGCCCGCGCATACAACAGAAAGGTCCGAACCCGCCGCATCGCCCTGGGTGATCTGGTGCTGAAGCGAGCCACAAACCAGGCCGCGATTGGCAAATTGGAGTCCAAGTGGGAAGGCCCATACATCGTCACCGGGGTAACAAGGGCAGGTACCTTCCACATCGCAACGCCGGAGGGAGACCAGCTGGGCCACACCTGGAATATAAAGATTTTTCGGAAGTTCTACCCTTAGCAACTTGTAAAACCGGCTGTGCCCGGAGAACCGCTCAATCGCCAACAATTGGCAAGGGCATGTACTTACATTTTGTCAAAACCGGCTGTGCCCGGAGAATCGCCTCGCCACCTTTGGTCAGCGAAGGCTTGTGCGAAACGTGTGTGTGCGAAACGTGTACCCCACGGAGTTTTGCCCTAGTGTTTGAAACATGTATAAACAAAGCCACTGCGTATAGCCCTTGGCCCCGGTGCACACCGATGCCCTTCGCAGGCACGAGTGTATAAACGAAGACACTGCGCATGGCCCTTGGCCTGGTGCACACCGATGCCCTTCGCAGGCACGAGTGTATAAACGAAGACACCGCGTATGGCCCTTGGCCCCGGTGCACACCGATGCCCTTCACAGGCACGAGTGTATAAACGAAGCCACCGTGCATGGCCCTTGGCCTCGGTGCACACCGATGCCCTTCGCAGGCACGAGTGTATAAATGAAGCCACCGCGCATGGCCCTTGGCCCCGGAGCCCTATCTAAAAAAGTATGGTGGACGGCGCGAGGCTTCGCCTCCCCCCTCGCAAAAAAAATATAGAGTTAGGGCTCCCCAGAGCTCTATCTAAAAAAGTATGTGGGACGGCACGAGGCCCCGCCTCCCCGTCGCAAAAAAAAATTAGTTAGGGCTCCCCGAAGCCCTATCTAAAAAAAGTATGGGGGACGGCGCGAGGCTCCGCCTCCCCCTCGCAAAAAAAAAATGAGTTAGGGCTCCCCGGAGCCTTATCTAAAAAAGTATAAGGGACGGCGTGAGGCTCCGCCTCCCCCCTTCAAAAAAATGAGTTAGGGCTCCCCGGAGCCCTATCTAAAAAAGTATGGGGGACGGCGCGAGGCTTCGCCTCCCCCTCCCCCTCGCAAAAAAATATAGAGTTAGGGCTCCCAGAGCCTTATCTAAAAAAGCATGGGGACGACGCGAGGCTTCACCTCCCCCTCGCATAAAAAGATAGGTAGGGCTCCCCGGAGCCCTATCTAAAAAAGCATGGGGGATGGCGCGAGGCTTCGCCTCCCCCTCGTAAAGCAAAAGGGCCAGCAAGGGTAACAACTACATTACTCATCACAATATCAAGTACACGCTATACAAGGCCAAATACGGCGGCCCACACAATCACACGCTCTACAAGGCCAAGTCCCGCACAACGAAGACCGTTAACAATATAAAATACCCACCTACAGCCACACTAACCACCTACAGGCGCAAAATCGTCTGCCTCCCACTCCCTCTGTTCTCGCAACACCCATTCGAGTAGCTCCTCGTCAGACGGGTGTGTGGCCATCAACTCAAAGTACTCTCTCTCCGGGTCACAGTCATCTGACAAGTCCGAAGAGCTCGATGAAATTGTAGGGGTGGCGCGAGGCGAAAAAGGCCCCGCGGACGGAACCCCAACCCCGCGACGCAACTAGAAAGACTGTATCTCCTCCTACGCCTCCAAAGCTTTCTCCTTGCGCAAGCGGAAAAATCTTTTCATCGGCCCCTCCGGGTTGGCTCTCTTCCAGCGCTGCCACTTGGCACCATGGTATATGATCCCACGATAACAAACCTTCAAGGGCCACTTGCGGACCAATGTTCGCTCTTCCTTCGTACCGCGCGAAGGGGCAAAGGACTTCGTATGCCACCTTCGGGGACAGGGGCCTCGCCTGGCAGTATGACGAGACAACATACCCCCCTGAGCAAAACAGACACATGAAACAAGCTCACACAGCAACAAAGGAGACCTCGGTTTCTATTTCATTTAACAAAATGTCGATTACAAGCCACTGTCACTAGTCGCGTCCTGGCTCGCACAGCAACGCCGGAGCAGGAAACAAAAAATAAACCCTGGACTAGGACAAACAAAATGATTCTTCATGAAAAGAAGTGGAGGGTCACACCTTGCCTCCAGTGTCGACCCTCCGCTCCACTGCACTTGCGCCATCCACAGGACCCTTCCCCTTCTGCTTCCGAGCTAAGGATGCCCGAAGCGACTCCATCGTAGCGTCCCGGCCGGACGGAGCCCAGAAGCCCTTGGCAAGGGCATTGCTGGCCCGCCGCACCCGCTTTTGGCCCGAGACGATCTCCGCAGTAGAAGCAATAGGCACGGTGCCAGCGCCAAGCTCGTCAACATGGCTACACCCACTTCGGCCGCAGAGAAACGGCGGTCGCGGTCCCGCCGCCTTCGACAATGATTGCCAGAGGCACGAGCGGCCGGGAGAAAAACTTCCTCGGCACGGCGAAGGTGCTCTAGGGTGGAAGCCAGCTGGTCGATAGTGTGCTTCTGGGGATGGGGCACGGCACCAAGCTCCGACATAGCACTATCCATGCGTTCCAGCGCCTCCCAGCTAACCTGCGCAGCAGCGGACGAAACAGATCGCTCCGTCGCAACCTCCGCCTCGAGCACGGAATGGGCATTGCGCAAAGACTCCAACTCTTCCTGCACTTTGCGACGCTCCTCTTCCAGCTGGGCAACCCTCGCTTCCAGCCCCTTCACCTTCTCGGCAATAACCGAGCGGGCCGCGGTTAGCTGCGTGTTCTGAGCGAATTCTAGGTCGATCCGTTGCTGGATCTCGTCGTAGCTGCTCTGGATGTCCCTCTCAAGCGAGCGCGAAAGAATGATCGTCTACCAAAGAAAAATATAGTCAATGAAGCATCAACAACAAAGGGGCATGCTTACCCGGACCTACCTTCATCGCGTTAGCCTCGAGGCTCCGGAACATCCTCTCCGGGCTCTATTTCACAAAGTGCTCCAACATGCAAGGTGGGGCGGTGAAGCGAGACACTTCCTCACAGACGGAGGTAGCCCCCGAGCTGATCCGGAAATCGGAGGATCGAAGTGGCCCCAAATTCGTGATGCATGCGGCTGCAAAGGCCGCAGCGTCCACCCCACCCTGCTCGGAACCAGAGCCATCGTCGCTCTCCCCGGCGTCGTCACCATCCCGGGGATCCCCCACGGGCGCAGCGCCCACAGAGGTAGCATCGGCATCGGGCTCACCCTCGATGGCCCGCGCTGCAGAACAACCAAGTCAGACAGCTGCTAACAATTGAACGAGGGCGAGCGGGGAACAGAGCCTCACCTATCGGGGCAGGGAGATCGGTACGGTCCTCCACCATGGTATCCTCCGTACCCTGACCGTAAACTTGAGAAGGCGTCCCACTGGATACCTCTTCGAGGGCCATGCTAGCAATCCCAAATGAGCTAGTGTGACACCCTGAATTAATTTTAGGCTCTTTTTGGAGTTTTCAAAAATAAAGAGAACCATTTTGTTTTGATGAGAATTCAGAGCTTAACCTGCAATTTCATAATGGGTTTAAACTACCTAACTCAAACTACAACTAAAGTTTTCTTGCCGGTTTATTGAGTTATTGGAGCTTTGCTGGTCTTTCCTTCTCTGTCCATCTTTTACCCACTTTCGACCCAGACCTCACCTTTGTTAGGATCCAGAGGTTTGGACCTCCTCTGTGCAGTCCTCCTATGGTCCAAACCTCCTTAGGTCTAGATCCTCCAAGCACTTGGACCTCCCTGGGTCCAATACCCCTCTCGGATCCTCTCTGACTCGCAATCTTCCCAAGTCTGTGCCACCCTTGTGTGTATTTGAACTCCTTTGGAACCCTGAGGACCTCTCCATGTCCTCTAGGACCTCCCCTTACATTTATTTGACCTCCCTGTGTCCTTCAGGACCTCTCCATGTCCTCTAGGACCTCCCCTTACATTTATTTGACCTCCCCGTGTCCTTCAGGACCTCTCCATCTCCTCTAGGACCTCCCCTTACATTTCTTAGACCTCCCTGTGTCCTACCGGACCTCCCCAGGTCCTCCAGGACCTCCTCCTTGCCGATTTACATCTCAATTGATTGTGAGTCGTCCGATTTGCATTGGACGGCTTGATCCTGGTGAGGTGTTCGGGTGGTCCGAACATCCCACCTCCTCTGAACCCTTAGATCTTCGTTGTATGGCCCGATTTGTTGTGGCGTTCGGGTGGTCCGAACGTCCCAATCATTTTGGACCACCCGATTTAGTTCTAAGGCTGTGATCCAGCGCTAGCTCTGTTGGTCCGAACCTCCCACCTTCTCTGAGCCTTTGGATCTCCAGTGGACGTTCCGATTTGTTGTGACGTTAAGGCGGTCCAAAACGTCCCAACTATTTTGACGGTCCGATCAACATCCAACGGTTCCGGACCTCCTCCGCACATCTGGACCGTTAAGACCTCCCCTTGAAGATCTTAACCGCCTGCACCTCCTCATTGTAAATCTGGACCAAGCAAGACCTCCCTTTTGATACCTTGGCCGTCGGACCTCCCTTCTTGGCAGATCTGAATCGTTAGGACCTCCCTTGGGAATCCTAACCATCCAGACCTCCCCTGGATTGGATCCTACGGTTCTAGACCTCCTTTGCGGGTGAGGTTCTCCTTTTACTCTTGCGGACCTCCTCTGGTGCACTTGATCTTGACCGTTGGACCTCCCCTTTTGGAGATCCAACCGTCAGGACCTCTCTTGCGGGTAAGGACCTCCCCCTTGCCCTTGCGGACCTCCTCTAGTGCGCTTGATCTTGACTGCTTGGACCTCCGGTGAGGTGAGTACCTCCTTGTTCTTGAAGACCTCCTCGAGGTCCTCGCAGACCTCCTTCATGGGTCTTGGCGCCCCACTTGGCGATCAAGTACCCAGCTTTTACCTTGACTATGTCCTTTGGGGCAAGGAAGTCTCGTAGCATTTAATGCATGTTGTATCACATTAAATACCCCCACCTTTGCAAAGACGCATGTCTAATCGATTGTCACATTCCTTACCTACTCTCTTGTCCTATTTACCAACTCTTGTTGACTCATCTGGGTCATGTGCATAGCTTTCCCTATATATATTTTGGGAGAGCCCTCCTTTATCACTTTCTTCCTCATTTCTGCTCTCTGTCTCAACCGAGCCACCATAGCCCTCCTCTCTCAAGTCTCTGGACCTCCTCCAACTCGAGCTTGGACATTCTCTCTGGAGCTCCAGGACCTCTCCACCAAGCTCCTTGGACCTCCTTTTGACCTCCTAGCTTCTCTTTTGGTTTTGTCTTTAAGTTCATTTGGAGTTCTTTGGATTCTTGTTTGAGCTTTGTTTGAATATTTGATTCTTCACGTGTAGATTGTCAAGGCCGTGGGGAGCCTGAGTTCAGTGAGGGAGAGGAAGCAGCTCGAGATCTTGAGCAAGGCAAGTTACATTCTTGAACATGTTGCACCAAATACTTCAAATTATTTATGCTGTTTTCAAAAGATGTATGCATGCTTACTTTACTAAGTATTTCAACGCCTATCTTTCAATCCATAGTTAAAACCTACTGCTTGGTATGACCTCTATCCTGATTGAACCAACCTCATTGCCACCTTAGATAAAAACTGGTTCTTGCAATAGTAAGGACCCGAAGCTCTTTAAAAATGACATTCTTAGTAATGCTTAGACCAAAATCTTGATTTGGGGAGCTTTGACCAAAAACATCAAATGATCAAATATTTTGAGCCATGGCATTGGTGTGCCATGGAGCTTTCGACCATGACATTGGTGTGTCATGGATGTTTTACTTGTGACCTTGGCATTGGTGTGCCATGGAGAATTGTAAAGCAAAGTAAATGAAAATGGTTTTGACTTGGGCGAAGTTGGTTGTATGGTTGGTGCATGTCTATGCACGGGGGTCATGTGATCCGATGCCCCAGGGTTGAGGTTTGTCGCCCAAGTCAGTTAAGGACCGGTCTTTGAGACATCACTTGCTAAGCCTATAATGGGCTATGCCAAAATTGTGCAACCACATGTCTCCAGTATGGGGCGTGGGATCTGGCTAACTAATTTGCAAAGCTCTATCGTGGTTCATCCCGTGGACACGGTGGGTTTGTCATGTTATGACTAGTTGTAGTCCCACCTGGCATAAGAGGGGGCACCCCATTGACCCGGCGGTGTTTCTACCCAAAGGGGGGGATTGCGAAACCTTAATGGGGGTGGGCTACGGTGGAGCAATGCATTGTAACGGCCTTGTCATGTGCTCTAGACCTCTCACCAAAGGAAGTGTGAGGTGGCATCGACGGATGTCAAGCAAACTAGAGAATTCATGTCATGTGGGTAAAGTGTGCAACCTCTGCAGAGTGTAAATCTATTCGAATAGCCGTGTCCACGGTCATGGACATCTTGGCAATGTCACTCAAAGTTAGTTTTGGTTTTGGTTTTCAAAAGGTTATGAAAATGGTTTTGGTGGTTTAACCAAAATGGGTGTGAAATTTGGAAGCCTTGTGCGAGAGGTATCCTTCATCATTGCTATGTTGAATGCTATCCAAGCTGAAAATGGTTTTCACAAGAATGAATTTTAATTATGGTAGCCTCGCCTTGAAACTTAATACTTGTATTTGAAATAAAATTAGCTTTATGCAAATCAACCCTAGTATGTTGTCCTTTGATATATCCCTATGCATGTCATTACATTAATTGTGGGTGTAACTTGCGAGCACGGTTGTTGTGCTCACTCTTATTTGATTCATATATTGAGCAGATGAAGATTCCTATGATGATGAAGATGACCAGCTCAATTAGGTCGCGCCCTCCAGCCAGTCACCTGTGGTGTAATGGGTGGACATTATCTTTTGGGTTTTCCGCTGTGTTTGTGTGCTCCCTTTTGCTGGAGCTTGTAAGCAACCTTTGTAACAAATCTCCTTTTGCTGTTAATTAAGTCTTGTAGATGTTTATGTTATCACTTGTTGCTGTGAGAACCAGTCGATGATCTCTGTGGGCTGGTTTGGATCATAGAGGACTTTAGGCTTGCCCCAAGCCCCACGACCTCCTCGGGGTGGTTCCATTGGGACCTCCCTCGAGTGGGGACGTGGAGTTTTGGGGAGGTCTGAGGTCCAGCGACCTCTGCTGGTCAGGACCTCCCAGACCTCCGAGTGGTCCTCTCGGACCTCTCGGGAGGTCTCAGGCGGTCCCACGGATGTCCTCTCGGGACGTCCTAGGAAGTCCTTTCATGGACCTCCCGGGGAGGTCTGAGGACCTCTCGGGGCGTCTGGGGCTCATCAGCTGGACCTCCCGGGAGGTCTGAGGACCTCCGGGGTGCCCTAGGCAGTCGTTCTGACTAGCCTTTGCTTTGTGGCGCTTAACCGGCGTGGGAACCGCCAGGGACTCCGTTGATGAACTTGTCGCGCTACTTGTCTCCCTCGGGCCCTCGAGCTCCTGCGACGCCTTCTTCAAAGACGGCCCGGCCGCGTCCCCTATGGCGAGGACAGACTTACCCGCTCCCGCGGCTCCAAGAGCACGCAGGGGTACTGCGCTGATGGGACCAGGGGTTTCCAGATCCTCCGAGCCGCGAACCCATTTCTTTTTTCCAGCGTCAAGATCCGGCCGCTCCAACAAGCGGACGGTTGGATCCTGATACGCACGGTTCAGGCGACGCTCGTGCACCGTGTTCACTCGCTTCGCGTGCTCCTCCCCCGTATAGGGTCTGAGAAGCTGCTCCGCAGCCCGCTCAGCCTCGGCGATGGGCAAGGCTGCGCAGGTGTTAAATAATAAAAAAATAAAAAATAATATAATAAAAGAAAAAGAGCCGGAGAAAGCACCTGTGCGCTCCCCGAAGTTCAAGAGAGGCATCCCATCCTTCGCCTCGCCAAGCCCCCAACTTCCAACCCTACGCCAGAGGCCATAGCCGAAGCGCATAGAACTCCTCAACAAAGTCCCGTGTAGACATCCTCCGGGCCGCGCGGAGCAATACCCATAATAGCGCATCTTCCCGGGAAGAAAGGTCGATGGTCGGCGTGGAGGTGAGTTGAATAGGCCCTCCGGTTGAGCGAAGGCCCGCCTCGGAGGAACACTTGTGATAGAACCAGCGCCGGGTCCAATTGGTATCCCACCTATTCCGGGCAGCAGGGCGGGTAGGTAATGTAGAAGGTGTGCCTTCGGCTGGAAGTTGACGCTCCCGAAGTTCAGCGTCTCCCCCGTGTCCTTTTTCTTCTTCGGCTGGCACCACCCGTCGTGGAGATCTGTGAACACCGCGCCTCATTGGTCAGTCACCCAAAAACGCCAAGCTTGACGGTCGAGTCGAGTCGGCTAGGCCGAGTCCACCGTCTGGTGAAGGACACAGTAAAGCGTATTTCTTGACGCAGGCGAGGCCAGCTGTCGAGATACGCCACGAACACGACTGTTTTGTCCTCCCGGGGCGTCGGAGCAACCTCCGTCCCAGTGGCGTGAATCTCTTCGAGCTTCGCAATCTTCCCCTCATCTTTAGGGTCCGCAGGACGTGGGACGTCACCAGTGAGTAGCCTAACTCCCACCCTAGGAGCAGTTTCACCGGGCACAGAAATCGAGGAGTCCAACACCAAACAAAAAGTGACAAGTGGCAACAAACAAGCGTTATGGCTCGTGGGAACCTAGGCGCCGCGTTAAAAGACGTGCCGGCCACGCCGTCGGCGTGACGCACGAAGCAACCCGAAACCGAAGCGCCGCATTGAAGCGCGTCGAGGAAGAAAATGGCGCGCGAAGCAAGTCAACCCAACAGCCGACGAATTTATGGGGCACAGAAACCAACAAGAGCGCACACCATTCGCTCGACCGTCAGCGACGAGCGACCTGGGGCGCGCTGATAACGCTTCGCCAAGCCGAAGGGGACGGTGTACTTGTACCCTCCGGGGAGAGGCGCGGTTTCAGCCATGACGAAGCAAGACCTTGACCGCGAGGGGCTTGTCGTAGGGGCGGCACAACGGCCCCCACGACCTGGCGAACAACGAAGCGCGCACGGCCCTACGACTCAGGGGGTTTGGATGTTCCCAAAGGGCCCCAGTCAGGAGGCTCCCGAAGGGTTCCGAAGGCCCTAGCGTCCGAAGGGTCCCGAGGGCACGAAGGGCCTCGGGCCGTCTCCAAAGGGTACCGAAGGGGCTTCGAGGGGTCCAATCGACCCTGAGCCGCCCGGAGGGTCCCAGCGGCCCGAAGGGTCCCGAGGGGTCCAGAGGGTCTCGAAGGATCCTCGGGCCCAAGGGGCCCGGAGGAGTCACTGTACCGCTAGACCAGGTGCACCAGCAGGATGGACTAAGCCCAGGACGGTCCACCACAAGCCAGAAGCTAGTCCTAGGGTTAGAAAAAGCCCCTGCAGCCCCTACCAGCATAGGGTCCTGTAGGGGAGGGGTAAGCTTGTAATCTCATGTACCTCATAGAAATGCTATAAATAGCCATCTTCCCCCTCCCCCCCCCCATTGGGAGGAGGACAATTGTATCATTAAAACTTCATTTGAAATATAAGTGCATTTACTTCCTGACAACTAGTCCCCTCTTTCGAGGACCCTTTTGGTACCGGGGGGTCCCCCGCTTTCTACTGTTTAGTCTTTTAGCTACGACGGTCCTAATATGGCGAGAAAGACGGGGGCGCAGATAAAATGCTTCTCGGACTGGATTGAGCACGAGCCTAAGGAGAAGTGGTCGCTGCTACATGACAGGGGTGGTGCTCGATATGATGTCATGACAACCAATCTAGCCGATATGTATAATTGGGGTCATGCGCGGCTCCAAATGCCTCCCTTTGGTTGGTATTGTGGAGGCAGTTCTTCGCGATACCACAAATTACTTTGTTGGCAGAAGTAACAACGCGTCGCTCACCATGAAAAATGACAGAGTACTGTACTCCGCCATGATCACCGAGTACATGGATGGGAAGAGCAAGAAAGGTGAGATGCATCGGGTATTCAAGATGGGCATAAGGGAGCTTCGCTTCGAGATACTGTGTAGGGATAAAGGATGCCGTGGGACGAACCGCAAGAGGATCACCCACGAATGCACGCTACGTCGCGCTAGTTGCGTATGCACTTGAAACAAGCCTATTCTTATTCATAGGCCCTGCTCACATGTTATGGCCGTATGTTCGATGGTGACGCAGCATTCCGGCCAGTACATCTCTGATTATTTCAACAAGGAGGAGGTGATGCAAACTTGGAGTACAAAGATGTATGGTTACGGCATGATTGGCCGTTTCATTGGCCATCTGACTTAGGAGCAACTTATGTGGACTGCGGGCATTTATAGGCTGAAGAGAAAGGTTGACCGGCAACATGTCATATCAGGAACGACATGGACGAAGCAAAAGCCGGGCGTTGTACGAAAAAGTGCTCCATTTGAAGGGAGTCTAGGCACACATTCAAGAAATGCCCTACGAGAAATCCACAAGATGAAGGAGGCGTCGACAGTCTGGACGGCGCAGTGGGGACCTCATCCGACGCCCCCACTAGAGGCGATCGACACGACGAACGTTGAGGTCGCGGCCACAGAAAAGGTTCATCTTGTTGAAATATGTGGTGCTCGCCGCCTTTGTAATCTTAGTTTGATTTGTCGAAAAACTCGATGATGACGTTGTGGTGAATGTTTTGTATATCAGCATGATTTGATGACAAAACATATTAGGACGTTGCGCTGAATGTTCTATAATATCGTTGTGATTTGTCGACAAAAAATATGATGACGATGTGCTGAATGTTTTGCAATATCATTGTAATTTATCCACAAAATATGTGATTGGAAATAGAAAGTAAAGAAAATAGACAGAGCTCTCTGTCACCATTTCAACAGGCGACAAGGACCTCCTCAAGACTGCTTTTGGTCCCTATCGCCAAATGCCTAGGCTCTTCACGCAATTTGGAATGGTGACAGGAATATTTCGCCATTTTAAATGGCAACAGTAGCTTAGTTTTTGTAAAAAAAATCGACTATATATTTTTGTAGATTTCTTTTAAAATAATATTATTTCAAAAATATCGGAAGGGGCCTATGAGTCGCCGACTCATCGTTTGCACTGCCATTGGTGAGGCATCTCATCTCACGGTCTCAAGGTTGACTGGAGTTGATACAATGTCTTGTGTGAACAACAAAATAGGTCAGGCTTGTTGTAATTTCTGCATGCTGCGAGGTGCCTACTGTTGTATTTTGAGAAACATTTTGGTAATTTCTCGATAAGAGAAGAAGAAAATGGAAAGGGAAAGAAAATGGAGGGGGCCACCTGTCATTGAGAGGCTTGAGGAGATAAGGGTTGGAGACTTTGTCTCCAACAAAGTCACCAACCATACAGAGCATCGAGGAGGTATTTTCCCGTTTCCCGTAGTACGTGTGAGCTTGAGCAGAAGGCTCGCGGCGATGACGGCGGTGCTAGAGGCGTGAGCGGCCCAAGCGCTGGTTGTTCGCAGCAACAACGCGATTCCCCCTTCATCCTCCATAAGCGCTCTCCCTTTTCTCGGTACGCGAAATACAGGAAGTTCCCTTTTGAGTGCTTCTTCTTCCTCTTCGATTTTGGCTTCAGTTTTGGAGGGATCTGGAGTTCTTGTGCCGTTGTAGTTGACCCTACGTCATCGGTGGTGAGCTCCTGATCTCCTTTTGTGCACATCCTGCCGGTTTCCTCCTTGTGCCCTATCATTTGTGGGTGTTCGGTGGGGAATCTGGCACTTGCGGGGTTGAAGCCCGTGGTGGTCGGCTCTAGCTTGATCTTGAGGAGGAGGAAGGCTTCGGTTTTCCTAGTGATTGGTGATTGGTGCTCCGTGGTTGCATTCGGTCGGTGCATTGTGATTGGGTCTTGTGTGGCATTCTCTGTACCTTGACTTCGCAAATTGGTGTGTCCCGGTTTGTAAATTGATATTATATCTCCGACGACCTCGTCGGTTTATACGCGGCACTGCGAGGTGATTGGTTTTCTTAAACAGCGCAATTCGCGTGCCTTGCCCAGTTTACTACTCGATGGCTTTGAGCGTCATCCGCATCGTGAGTATCGCTGGTTTCCTTTTTAGCTTCACTTTGCATATGTGTTGTGATAATCAAAATATGAAATTGTGATGAATTGGATTGATACTAGCACTGGGAGATGTTGCTTAGTGATTTTGTGGGCTCGGTTTAATACTTAATGCAGATGATTGTCTTGTAATGAAATTGATTTGATAGCTAGATCAGACTTGAGCTAATAGTGTTGCTTTCTGTTGTCAGTTAATCTCTAGCATTTCGGCTCCATTTCTTTGAGTGGTTTGGTTGCATTTATGCCTACTGAATCTGATTGATTTGTGCCTTGTGATGGATCTGTTTCTCTGTTGGCCGAAAGTAATAATGGTTGTAATCTCATTTTGCACTGTGATATAGTTTATCTTCTGTTGGCCGAAAGGCTTAAGTGTGTGTTAATGTGATTTCATTTTTCACTGTGACAATTAAATCCTCTGTTGGCTGAAAGTGTAAATTGTTGTTTATGAGATAATTGTTGACATATTAATAAAGCATTAATTCCAGCTCAAAGTCTGATTTTAGTTGTCATATTCAA
This sequence comes from Phyllostachys edulis, assembly GCA_036346405.1. Lineage (NCBI taxonomy): Eukaryota > Viridiplantae > Streptophyta > Magnoliopsida > Poales > Poaceae > Phyllostachys > Phyllostachys edulis. Next base: position 56,464,677 of record CM070549.1, on the reverse strand, counting down.
TTTGTGAAGAGTATAGACAATAGTGGCGAGGAGGCCAAGATTTCATATTGAGCAGCCCAACATCTGAGAGCAAATAAACAAACATTTAAATCTAAGCATTACGTTGATTTTGTATATTTTCGAGTCCTATCTTTTAGAGCGTATTATCATGTTTATTTGACATAAAGAAATTACATGTTTATATGTCTTTTTGTCATTTATATGATGTTAGAAATATGTTTTAATAAAGTTAATTACTACTAAAATTAATTCTAAATATTTACTAAAACCGCTAATTATATGACACCTACAATATTATCATGAAGTGGGTACTAAACTTAGGGTCCATCCTTAACCTCCATAGTACATACGGCCTCAAGGTTAAGGGCTGGCGCAAAGAATTAAAGAATTGCGTATCTGTGTCATGTTAGCACTCACCATTTGGGAATTGGGAAGAAGCTAAGTCGCTTGATCGGCACCAAACTGGATTTGGATGGTGTCGGGATGTTGCGAGGGGGAGTAGAAGAGAGGAGGATAAGAAGTTTACGAGTCCCACCCATCCGATCCGAGGCTATATACATTAGAGGAGACATTGCTAAGCCAAACCACACCGTTAAGAACCTGTTTCTTCCACCGCTTTTTTATAAGGTGTGACTGCCCCACGAGCTTCAAATTATATGGTCTAAGCTATTATCCTTTTCAGACAATTAAGATGCAACCAAAAATTTTCTTCTGATTTCATCCGGTAAGCTTACGTTTAGTTGAGATAAAACCTCATCAGTTTATTGTCCAAATGAGATGTTTTCAATGTAAGGTAATTTACTTCTCCGTGCGGAAGACGGAGGCTGCATAAACTGCACTTAGTCAAACAAAGGAAATGGTGCGGCCTATAAAATCTTGAGCTATTGACTTGCATGCTTAGGGCATCTACAACAATCCACCTCAGCTGTTACTAAGAGGTTGCCACCTTAGCTTTTAGATGATGTGGAGGAGAGAAGATGAGGAGAGAAGGTGAAGCTGTTTCTACATGAAGAAACTATCAGATTGTTAATACCAAGACATAAGAAACAACAAAAAAAACTCTATTGGAGGCTTAGTTGTAACCTAAACACTCATTTTGTAGGTCCCACTGCCTACCAACAAGCTTGTAGCAATTAAAATCTTAGATACAAGCTTAAGAAATAATCCATTGGAATAGTTGTTTCTTTTTATTAGATTGAGTACTCTCTCTCCTCTTAGTAATAAGTTAAGAAACAAACTATTGTAGATGCTCTTATAAAAAAAAATCAAACATGGCCCTTTACTCCACGAGCAAATCCATGACAACATTAAATAAAACCTAGCCATTAAAAGAATCCAATGTCCTGACAAATCACTGAACAACATAATTAGCCATGCATGGTAGCTAGCATCTAGAGCGCACCAAACATGAGGTGACCGGCAGCTATTTAACAGCTAAGTTCAAGGATGCATCAGCAATGTCTTGATGTAATAACAGTACTCCACTATACTATAATGAGCCATGCATACTTAAACAAAAAAAAATCATTTACAAACCCAGCAAATTCCAACTCTGGTCCAGGCCCTCTCGGGCCCTGCAGTCCATCAAACAATAGTTAGGCTCCGCTTGGACGGCGGAAATTTTTCCTAATTCTTGCAGGAATTAAATTGACTAGAAGTTCACCCACATCAAATGGCGCAGACGGTAATAGATTGGTAGATAATTTAATAGTGAGTTTAAACAGAGTTAAATTTGATAGCTATGTAGTTTGTATTGTAGCTACGTGCGGTTATTATTTCCATCATCATCACGAAGAGCAAGAGATTGATGAAAGGATATGTATATATAAAGTGCATTAAGTGATGGATTTAAGTGAGCTGTAAATGATTACAAAGGAGAGAATGGAAGTAGTATGCTTACAAAACAGTGGAAGCAAGTAGTTAAAGAATATATACATATAAACTGAAGGCAGTCTTGGTTCTAGGTGAGTTAAAAGTGTTTACAAAATAGGTTATACAGGAGTAGTAACACAGCTCTGAAGCGTGCTAAAATGTACAATACTGATAGAGTGTAGTTAAAACGGTTGGACAAAAGCACAGATTGTTAAGTACAATCTATTCCTAGGAAGTAGCGATTGTTGTGGCGTCTTCAAAAGCTGTATGTAAAGCCTATATAAAGTAGCAGCTAGGTAGAATTTTTGTTTTTTTTTGTTTTTTTTTTGTAATGGATTAGAAGTATACCTGAGGCTATGGTGGTAAGTAGAGTAAGGACATCACTCGGTAATTTTTTTGGTAGCCGAGCGAGTTTTCTTTGCGGGTGGTTCTATTCCAGTGTGGGTAGGCGGTGACGAAGATCTATGTAGTTAAATTTGTTCAAGTATTACAATGTAGGAAATGAAGAGAGAAACTTATGAAACACTATGTATAATCTCAAATGTTTTGTGAGATGTCCGTAATTACCTTGATGAGTGTAGTGGACAAAGAATGAGGAGTGCTTGAGACCTAAGGGTAAGGTAATAGCAAGATGATATAAAAGAACATATACATACATACATACATATACATATATATATATATATATATATATATATATATATATATATATATATATATATATATATATATATATATATATATATATATATATATATACATACATACATATATATATATATATATATATATATATATATATATATATATATATATAGTTTATCGCAGTGCTTTGACACATTTTACAACCAAGAAAGATAGATCAAGCCGAGAAGAATACATACCTAAAAAAGGTTGTCCGAAGGGTCAGTCATGGATGGAAACACTGGATGAATCTCGATTTAAATTAATAGGAGGCGGGCAATGGTAGAGTAGCAAGGAGATATGTAGGTTGGTAGGAAACTGTGGATATCATGGGGATATGCTCATTATCTTAGGATGATGTTACAATTGGCAATGTCGTTATCGGTTTGTCGAAACAGCATTTTCAGCAAGTGTCAGGACAATCGGTTGTACCGGCGTTTAAGTCATGATGACGACCGCGATCTTGAGGCGTAATACCGGCTTGTAGATGGCGGTCATACCGCATCACGGTTGAATCGTTTGAGAAGCGGTATGGAATTTCCAAAGAAGATGTTTTTGGGGAGTTTTGGATTTCCTTGAAAAGCTGTGACGATTGCGGTATATCGCGCAGATTTATGGCATGCGGTAATACCAGCCTTTACTTGGCGGTAGTACCAATTCTGGTTCTAAGTTTCGTTTAACTTGGAGAATTATTTTTGGGTTAGGTCAAGTTCATGGGTTTCATTGCATATGTGTTGCATGATGCATGTTTTGACTAACGTGGATCAAGTTGTGAAGAACTTGTTCCCGAAATCGATTTCTTTGCCTATTGTTGTGCAGGTTGCTTTGAGGTCAATGACGGTCAACGGCGAGGATGATCGGGACTAAGCTTGGAGAGCTGAGGTCCAGAACGATCGGGGATGCTGGGTGAGGTCAATGGAGTCAAGCATGGCGCATAAGGGACAAGGTGACCAAACGGACAGTTCAGTGTGACGGGTTGGATCAAGCGGCGCAGGGGTCGGTGCAAGTGCCATGGTGGTTTCGGTGGGAGCCGGATGGGAGTGATTTGCCGACATGATGAGAGCCGCTGGATCAACCTACACGTGGCGAAGCATGAGAGGTGCTTCACGCAGTTGGGATTCAGTCTTTGCAAAAAGATCGAGAAGGGGTATTTTGGTAATTTTACCAAATACCGCCTTGGTGACCTTTTGCCAACTCACGGCGCAAGATGGCGCAAGGTGAAGCGGATTAGGTCAAAAGATGAAGACAGCGCTTTAAAATACGTGTGTATGTGACCCGTTTGTGTGTGGGCCTTAACGGGAGCCCATTAGGGTTCAATCTTCTAGAAGGTCTAAGCCTCCACTATAAATAGAGGAGGGAGGTGACTGCACCCCCCTCAACCTTTTCATTACTTGTAAACCCTAGTTTTGGTTTTGTGCTTAGGGAAGGATAGTTGGAGGTTAGGGTTCTAGAGAGTTGGATTTGATTTCGTGCTTTTGTATTGAGTCTTTGTCCTCCATTGATGGAGTGGCTATAAACTAATACCATATCAAATCAATCCAAGTAAAGATTGTTCAAAGATGTGTCTCTTTGCTTTCCTTCTCTCTATTTGATGATTTTGAGTCTTTCTTTGATTCACGAGTTTTCTCTCGGTTTCTTCTCTTGATCTAGCTTTCTGTGACATGTGGGAATATATCTAGGATCATCTTGATCATCAATCACCCATGAGCAAGTGTTTGGATCATATTTTGGTTTTGACTCAGTTTTTGGAGCAACCTTCGTTCGAACGGAAAAAGGTCAGAACTTTGGCAAGGATCTTCATGATCATTGCATGGAATAGGTTTCTGACATCCTTATAAAGGTGTGTTTCAAGTTTCGTGAAGTTTGGAGTTACGGATCAAAAGTTATGTCAATTTTTGATTTCGTTTTCAGGCTATTTACTATTCATTTGCATGTTTTTACTGTTCATTGCGGTTGAACCGACGCTAGGGGTGGAAAAAAAACTCGAAACTCGTGAGCCAGCTCGGCTCGTTAAGGGCTCGGCTCGAACTCGGTCCCTTAACGAGCCAAGCCGAGCTGGCAAAAAAGCTCATTTTGTTAACGAGTCGAGCCGAGCTGGCTCGCAAGCAACTCGTTAACTCGTTAGGCTCGTCAGTATTAGACCTAGCCCGCCCGATGCCGCAGGCCCGTAGTGCGCTCAAGGGAGTCAAGCTCAACGCCTCAACCCTAACTAAGTCCCTAACCTTCCAGTTCCATCTCCTTCCCTGTGCTGTGACCTACTCCCCGCCGCCTCCTCCCGGTTGGCGCATGGCCATGTGCGACCCCACCTGCCACCTCCCGCTGATCATGGCACGCAAGACCGCAGCCCACCCACCTCCTCCACCGCCACCTCCCGCTTTGGCATGGCGCCAAGACCCCGCCTCCGCCTCCTTCGCGCTGGCCAGCCAGCACGGCCAGACCCCACCTCCGCCACCACTGCAGGGCCTTCCTCTTCGCCACCCCTCTTGCCGCCTCCGCTTGGCCACCGCGCCTCCTCTTCCACCACCCCTCTTTCCATGCTGGCCGCCTCCTCTTCCGCCCCTCTTCCACCACCTCCCGCCCCTCCGGCCCGGGCCTTCCTTCTTCCGCCTTGCCTGCATTGCTTGCTTGCTTGCCTGCCCGCCCAGGTGGCTGCTCTCGCCTCCTAGGCTTCGCCATGCTCCAAGACACATGAAGGCGGCCGATGGATCAACAACCAAGCCTGGAGTCCAAGAACCGCGTAGGGAGGAAGTCATCCGCCTTTGACTCCGTTTTAGCCCCTGCATCAACAGCGGCGGTCGCTAGAAAGCCACCTCACCCTAGTCAACCAGCAGGTCCGGCACCGGCACCGACCCCTACTACGGATGTCCCCTCGGTGAGTGTCATGAAATGTCCACTCTGATCTGGATTATCAATTGAATGAAATGTTGACCAGTATGTTAGTGGCTTAAAGAATGAATGAATGACAAGTTGACAACTTTGCATGTAATCCTCTGTTAGTGGGCAGTGGCTGAATCCTCTGTTAGTGGGCAGTGGGCAGTGGCTGAATCCTGTGTTAGTGAATGAATGATCTCAAGGATTAGTGTTAGTCTTATCATTTGAATGGAATGTTGAGTAGCATTTTGCATGTATGGTTTGGTGACTTTGGTCCATCTGGTGGTTGTTAAGTCCTTGAAATGTCATGTTGTAGAAATGTCATATGTTATAGATATGTTAGCATCAATGGGCACAGTATGAATCTGTAAGATAATTTATAGTGCTAATATGAATCCATTTGTGCTGTGCAGGACTCCGAGTGTAGTGATTTCAACATTTCTGATGGTTCATCTGAGGGCGAACCTTCACATGTGTCCATTGATGAGAAAGAAGATGATGGTGGTGTGTCTAGATCTCCCAAGGCAAAGAGAAGAGCCAAAAGTCAGAAGGGTATTGCAGTGTCTCCTTCCAAAAGGAGCCGAGGAAAGCGTTCTAATTGTTGGGAGCTTTTTAAGGTGGTTAACGTTCCATCCAAGAAGGAGAAAGGGGTGACTGAGACAAAGGCGAAGTGCAGGTTTTGCTATGGGCTCTTTGCTTACAAGCCAGGGGGATCAACTTCAACTCTCTTAAGGCATATACCGAAGTGCACACCCTATTTGAACAAAGTGGGGAGACAGAAAGCTCAAGGTACACTCAACTATGAGCCAGGTTCATCTCTTGTTGTTACTCCCAATGAATATGATCATGAGGAAACCCGTAGAATAATTGTTAAGATGATAATTGTCCATGAGTATCGATTTAAGATGGTAGAACACATGTGGTTTAATGTGTTGATGAGGTATATGAATGCATCATATCAGTTTATTGGTAGGAAGACTATAAGAAGTGAATGCATAAAGGTTTCTGAATCAGAGAAATCACTCCTTAGGAAGAGTCTCAGAGGTGCTGACAATATAAGTTTAACTTGTGATTTGTGGACATCAAATCAAAACCTTTGCTACATGAGTTTGGTCGCTCATTACATAGATGCTAATTGGGTTATGCAATGCCGTGTCTTGAACTTTGTTGAGTTGGACCCTCCACACACAGGAAATGTGATAGCTCAGCAAAGGTTTGAATGCATTCGAATGGAAAATTGATGATAAAATTATGACTATCACTCTTGATAATGCATCCTCAAATGATGTTGCCGCTAGGAATCTGATGGCTAAGTTCATTGCTAGGGGAACAACACAGTTCATTCCTAAATATTTTCATGTTCGTTGCTGTTGTCATATAGTGAATTTGGTAGTGAATGATGGCATGGCACCATTGGAATCTTTGATAAGCAATCTTAGGGAATCAGTCAAATACATGAAGAAGTCTCCATCCCGCATGTACAAATTCTTAGAAGTATGTAAATCTATTAATTTGGAAATTGGAAAAGGGTTAAGTCTTGATGTGTCAACAAGGTGGAGTTCAACATATAAAATGTTGTCTGTTAGCATTGCCTATTAGGACACATTATTGTACTATGCTGATTCGGATGCTAATTACAAGTGGCTTCCTTCGAGTGAACAATGGGCTTTATACAACAAAATTCAGCCAATATTGAAGGCATTGGCAGAGGTAACTACTGCATTTTCAGGATGTCTATACCCCACAGCAAACATTTTCTATCCTCATATAGTGAATGTTAAGATTGCATTGAGGGCCGCAAGTACTTCTAGTGATCAACAATTGAGGATTATGGGTAAAGCAATGTTGGATAAGTTCAACAAGTATTGGGCTGAAAAAAACAATGTTATGGTTATTGCTACTATTCTCGATCCAAGGTTCAAGATGAGATTTGTTAGTTGGTGTTTCACACAGATGTATGACTCATCCAACGCAGCCAGTGAGGAAAGTAATATCCGTGATGAGTTATTTGATCTCTATGCCCAACATGAGATGCAACATCGCCACAACAAGGCTGCCAACAGTAGGGCTGAGTCATCTTCAACCACTGATACTAGTTACTCATTAGTCTCAGTTTCAAGTGAGTTTCAGACCTTTCTGAGATCTACTTCTACAAAGCCATCTAAATCGGAGTTTTAAATTGCTTGATTGGTGGAGATTGAATGCTCATAGGTTCCCGGTTGTGTCAAAGATGGCCAAGAAATTCTTGACAGTACCTTCGAGCAGTGTGTCATCTGAGTCAACCTTTAGTGCTGGAGGTAGAGTTCTTGATGATTATCGTAGTGCTCTGCGCCCATCTATGGTTGAGGCATTAGTTTGTGCTTCTATTTGGATACGAGGTTCTCAGAATGACATGACACCCCCAATGTTTGTGGTGTGTTTTCCCATACTAACTATTGTTCTCTTTTATATCTTGTTTGTTAATATTATATCTAACTCAATTATCATTTTTCTCAACAGGAAGAAGACAATGAGGACGATGTAGAATCTGTACCATTTCCCGAGGGTGTGGTGGGTAGCAACTAGTTAAATAGTAAGTTGTTTTCCATACAACCTTCATATTTGCAATATTGTTTTGGCTTGCTGTGAGTTTAATTCCTTGGGATGTTTTACAGTATAAGTATGTTGAACCAAGATCACAAGTTGGCAAAATGGCATGACCTTTTGTTTGGTGGCCAAGTTCATTCAAGAATCAAGAATGCTCAAGACCTTAAGTGATATTATGCACTTTTTCTTGATGATTGTGAACTTGTCATCTGCATGGATGTTTATTGATATGGACTGCATGGATGTTTAATTATCTGCATAGACTGCATGGATGTTTAATTATCTGCATGGACTGCATGGATGTTTATTGCTTTGCATGCATGTTTATTGATCTAGAGACTAGAGTGGATTGCAGCTGATTGTGAACTTGTCATCTGCCACTATGTTATGAATCAACTATGTATCACTTATGAACCTTTAACTGCAGCTGACACTCTTGCAGTTGCTTTGCATGCATGTTTATTGATCTAGAGACTAGAGTGGACTGCAGCTGATTGTGAACTTGTCGTGTCACTTTCTTACTCCTGAGTTCTAAAGAAGCTGGCAATAAAGTCTGCTTGAATGCCCTGGATTCTATAACTTATTCTACTAGCGCTTCAAATTTAACTCAGGAATCAGTGTGATGGAAAAACAAGTTTAGTGTATGATTAGAAACCTTTGATAGTTTGGTGGGGCATTAGGTGATGTTTCTAGTTTTAGTAGTGGCAACCGGATATACCAGGTTTAACCAGGCACTGGTGATATTTATCATGTCTTATTTCAGTTTTGTGCAAGACAGTCTTTAACTAGCTCTATTTATTGAAGGTGATGTGGCCATGAAGATATTTTTATACTGGTGATATACTGTTGTTTATCATGTCTTATTGAAGGTGATGTGGCTCCAGCCTCCAGCTGGAATGATAATTTACACTGATTCCTGAGTATTGTTATACACTTTATTTCCATTAGCATCTCAGTACAATTAATTTGTCAGTTCATAATTTTGCTAATGTTTTGTCAAGCTTCATGTACACTAAGTTCTTGTGTGCATCTGATTAAGAAGGGGGCCATATGTGTTGCCCATCAATGAAATTGTAATTGCAGCTTCACATTTACATGATGGAGATCAGATCATCGTATGATGCTTTCAATGATGTCAGCCGTGTAAAGTGTAAACATTCCCATGGGTTTGGGAAATATGTATTAAAGCATTCAAAAACTTATACATTTTTGGTTGATAAGTTTTGATTTGATTACTGAAAACAGGTTCACTTTCTCACAAAGGTTTACCATCCAAACATGAAACATTGATAACTGATAAGATTCACCTTGTTTATCGATAACGAGCCTAACGAGCTTAACGAGTCGAGTTTGAGTTTTTAACGAGCCGAGCCGAGTCAGTTCGTTATCCACCCCTAACCGGCGCTGTTCATCCGGTACAACCGAACTTCGGTACAACCGCAGCCTTTTCATCATCAAGCACAACCAAAGACTGCTCATCAGTCTTGTTCATCGCCGCTTTTTTGTGTTTTTGGTCGTTTCTTTTGGGGGTTTGAAGGGGATTTAGTACAAGTCTTCTACTACGCTTATTTATATTGATCTTCATAGTTCTCATAGCTATTGGAGTCAATGTCATGTTTGAATTTGATCAAAGTGAAAAAGTGAGCGTGCTCTTATTCACCCCCCTCTAGTCGCCTTTCCGGTCCAACAAGTGGTATCAGAGCCCGGTTAGTTCAATCTTGATCTTAACCGGTCACTGAACTTGGCGATGGATAAGTACTCGACCAAGCCGCATGTCTTCTATGGGCTCGATTGTGCCTATTGGAAGAATCGTATGCGAGTCTTCCTTGAGAGCGAAGGACAAGCTATATGGGAGGTTGTTCGAGCCCCGCTCGTTTTGCCCAAAGTTGCTACACCGGCTTCAGCAGTCCTCTTGGCTAACAACAACAAGGCAAAGAACCTTCTATATGCTGGGCTTGGTAGGCAAGAGTACGATAGGATTTGCAACCTTGTGACCACACATGAGATTTGGCACACCCTCGAAACTTACCATGAGGGATCGTCCCAAATCAAGCAAGTGCACCAGACGGTCTTCAAGCGAGAGTACAACAAATTCGAGATGCGTCCTAGCGAGAGCATTGATGACGTTTTAACTCGCTTCAACAAGGTTATCAATCAGATGAGAGATATTGACATTGAGTACTCTCATCTGAGAATGCCACCCACCTCTTGGCTGCAATCAACACCAAGGAGTGGGAGATGAAGGCAACTGCAATTGAGGAGAACGTCGATCTCTCTACTCTCACTTTGGAGCTGCTTTATAGCAATCTCAAAACTCATGAGATCAAGAGAGGTAGCCTTCCTAAGAAGGATAACATGGCTTTGGTGGCTGATCCTCTCAAAGGGACTCCTGATGGTTCTTCTGTGTCTTCTTCTAGTTTTTCTCTTGCGTATTTATTTGTTGTTCAAGAAGAAGAGTTTGAGAGTCTTCCTGAGGCTGATTTAGCTCTTTTAGTCAAGAAAGTCACACGGGCATATAACAATGTTATAAACAAGAAAAGAGGTGGTCCTATGACATGCTATGAGTGTGGAGAGCTATATCATATCCGGGCAAACTGCCCCAAGCTGAAAGGTAAGAGCAACCATAAGGAGGAAAAGCCAGCTTGGAAAAAGCCTCAAGGGAACAAGCCCAAGTACAATGCTGCCAAGCTCATAAAGGCCGCTCACCGGGTCCTTGCCGCTTTTGGAGAGCAATCCATGAGCGACGTGGACTCCAGGAGTGAGGAGGACAAGGAGGAGGAGCTCCATCAAGATAAGAAAGGGAAGGCCAAAGACTTCACCGGCATGTGCTTCATGGCCGACATCGTCGACATCGATGACAATGATGATGTACCTCCTTCCTATGATGTTCTTTCTGCTAGATGCGATGACATGTTTGAGCAATTCATGAGTCAGGGTAAGTCCTTAGAGTTTACCATGGCTAGGAATAAGGATTTAGAGTCATAAGTTGACAATCTGACGTTTGAACTTGCAAATGCTAAGACTCTTGAATCTGATGAATGTTTTTCTTGCCATGCTTTACATTCTGAATTTGCTAAACTGGAATTTGCTCATGATATTGCTTTGCATCAACTTGAAAATGCTAGGACTGAGCTAATTGATGTAAAATCTGCTCCTTGTGAAAAATGCTTAGAGTCTAGCAAGTTGGATGCTTCTGGAAATGTGAAATCTAGCTTTTGCTCTTTCTGCATAGAACGTGAACACGAAGTTAAGGATATTCTAGAAGCAGTTAGAGCTAAATATTCCAAGCTTAAGGACACAATTGAATCTATGCCTTGTGCATCATGTGCAGCCTATAAGCTTGAAGTTGCTTTTCTTAAGGAGAAACATGCTAGAGCCATTAAGGCCAAGAACTGTGAATCATGTGTTAATATTGGAAAAGAGAATGCATATCTCAAGAATACTTTCGAAAGATTCTCTAGTGGTAAAAAACAATTGAACACGATTCTGGACACATCTAAGACTCCTTATAAGAAGCAAGAGTTAGGATACAACTCTGTCATGGACAAGTCCAATTCTAATGTCATTCAGGTTTTGGAAAATGGCTTAGTTGAATTCACAACCCAACCTGCAAAAACAGTTTTTAAATATGCAGGGTTTGTCCAATCTTCTTTTGAGTCAAAAGATGCTTCTCCCAGTGGTATCAAGTACCATTGCACCTATTGCAAGAAGAGTGGACATTTGGTTGAGTTCTGTTGGCGTAGGTTGAAGAACGGTAAGAGAAATATTGCTAAAATGTCATCTAATCAACCTAGAGGTTCTATGAGACATGGTCAATTTGGAAATAAGAAACCTGGACTAGGATTTACTTCACATATTCATCATCATGTTCCTAGACAGGATGCATCTCATGCTATTGTTACCATTGCTCATAACAAAACTTTGAATAAAATCAAGGATAGCATACGCTTTGCATACTACTTTCATGAGGCGTGTGTCTCAAGATCTTGGGTTCCCAAGTCGCTTTTAACTAACTTGATATTGAGACACATCGATCTATTGTGCCTTGATTTTCGGGATTACCATGGAAGGAGGAAGAACACATGGTTAAATCGACTCAGGGTGTTCACGCCACATGACCGGAGACTCAAGATGGTTCACCTCTTTCCACGCTGATCGACGGGTGATGACTTCATCACCTTCGGAGATGATACACAAGGGCACATTGAAGGAACTGGATTGATCGGGGTGAGCGACAAGTTCATTCTCAAGGATGTCGCTCTTGTGTCCAAGCTAAGGTACAATCTCCTTTCGTCTCACGACTTCTCGATGATGGCTATGAGACTAGATTTAAGAAAACGCTGTCGTGTGCTTGATTCTTTTGGTGAGCTCGTTTTGGGATTTCTAGAGTTGGTAGAATTTTTAGAGTGATTTTTCGAATCTCTTGCCGGATCCCTTAAGTGCTTAATTGCTTCTTCTTCTGATATCTGGCTTTGGCACCGACGTTTGGGGCACATTGGTTTTGATCATCTGACACAAGTTAGCGGCCTTGATCTCATGAGAGGTTTGCCTAAACTCAAAGTCATCAAGGATGTCAGTATGTAAGCGCCTGTAGGCATGGCAAGCAACTTGCCGCCTCACACCCTTCATTGACTATGGTCATAGTTGACTTACCGGGACAGTTGCTTCATATGGATACTGTTGGTCCTGCTAGGTTTCGGTCAGTCGGTGGGAAATGGTACATTCTTGTCATAGTCGATGATTTTTTGAGATACTCTTGGGTGTTCTTTCTTGCTTCAAAGGATGAGGCTTTTGATCATTATCATGATCTTGTTCTTTGTTTGGCTTCTGAACTTTCTAGTGCCTTGCGAGCGATCCGCAGTGACAATGGCACGGAGTTCAAGAATGCTTTTTTTTTGCCTCTTTTTGTGCTGAGCGCGGTATTGAGCATTAGTTCTCTTCTCCACATGTCTCTCAACAAAATGGCATTGTGGAAAGAAAGAACAGGACCCTAGTCGAGATGGCTAGGATGATGCTAGATGAGTATAGCACACCGAGGAGGTTTTTGGCCGAAGCTATTGCTCTGACTTGCCATATTTCAAGCAGTGTTTTTGAGACCGTCTTTGGGCAAGACATCTTATGAGCTTCGATTTGGCGAGAAAACCCTCATTTCAGTATTTTTGAGTCTTTGGATCGAAGTGTTTTATTTTGAAAACAGAAACCTAGATAAATTTGAATCAAGAACTTGTGATGGTTTATTTACAGGTTATCCCGCTCATTCGAGGGTTTTCGGGTTTTAATGTTGAAACTAACATTGTCCAGAGACATACAATGTCACTTTTGATGAGACTAGCCGCAGATTAGATCCGATGTTTGGTGACTTACGGTGTGAGAGAGCATTTTTGTTGAAGAAGATGAGGATGAACTTGATCTTGCTCCTCCACATTGGCGATGTTCTGTGCAAAGTTGCCCAAGCTTCGAACACCTTCGATCGCTTCACCTCCAATTGAGGCTCTGCTGCGACTTCTTCATCGCGATACTGCGGAGGTTGAGGAGATGCTATCTCCCCCAAGCGCTCCTTTGCACATTCAGAAGCAACACCCTCCGGATCAGATGATTGGTAATCTCCATGAATGAGTCACTCGCTCCAGGTATGATGATCCGAGTCTTTTCTCTCACTCTGCATTTGTAGTTTCTTTCGAACCCAAAGATATATCACATGATTTATCTGATTCTAGTTGGTCAATACCATGCATGAGGAGTTAGAGAATTTTAAAAGAATTAAAGTTTGGAACCTTGTAGAACCTTCTAGTGGTCATAATGTTATAGGAACCCGTTGGGTGTTCAAAAATAAACAAAATGAGGATGGTTCTGTGGTTAGAAACAAGGCTAGATTAGTAGCTCAGGGCTTTAGCCAGGTTGAGGGGTTAGATTTTGATGAGACGTTCGCTCCTGTTGCTAGACTAGAAGCCATTCGCATCTTACTTGCATTTACTGCATCTAAAGGTTTTAGGTTGCATCAAATGGATGTTAAGAGTGCCTTTTTGAATGATTTTATAGAGGAGGAAGTGTATGTTAGATAACCCCTTGGCTTTGAGAATCCCAAGCACCCTGATCGTGTTTTTAAACTATCCAAAGCCTTGTATGGTCTTTAGCAAGCCCCTAGAGCCTGGTATGATAGACTTAAGACCTTTCTGCTTACGAATGATTTTGAAATGGGAAAAGTTGATAATACTCTTTTCATTCTTAGGCATGGCAATGACTTCCTGCTTGTTCAGATTTACGTTGATGATATTATCTTTGGTGGTTCCTCTCATGCTCTTGTTTCCAGTTTTTGTGAGACCATGTCTAGGGAATTTGAGATGAGTATGATGGGCGAGCTCAACTACTTTTTGGGCTACAAATCAAGCAGTGCAAGGAATGGATCTTCATCCATCAAACGAAGTATACCAAGGATTTGCTCAAGCATTTTGAGATGGGTGACTGTAAGCCGATCACCACTCCTATGGCGACTTCGACTGTTTTGGATCCAGATGAGGAAGGAGAAGCCGTAGATCAACGCGAGTACCATGACATGATCGGCTCCTCCTATACCTAACGGCCTTAAGACCGGACATCCACTTGCATGCGCCTCTGCTGCGAGGTTTCAAGCGTCACCGAGGACTTCACATCGCCAAGCCGTTAAGCGCATCTTCGTGTTACACTCTACCCTCGATATGGCATTTGGTATTCTGTTCTTCTTATTTGTCCATTCGGGGTTTTGATTCGATTTTTGGGTTGTCGTCTAGATAGGAAGAGTACCTCTAACGCATGTTATTTCTTAGGCACTTCTCTTGTCTCTTGGTCTTCTAGGAAGCAGTCTTACATTGCACAATCCTTCTTTGAAATTTGAATATGTAGTCTTTGCTAGTTCTTTGTAGTCGATTTTGTGGATAGTCTCCACTCTTAAGGATTTTGGGTTAACCTTTGCTAGTGTTCCTCTTTTCTGTGACAACACTTCTGCTATTAATATTGCTAAAAACCCAGCGCAACATTCTAGGACCAAGCACATATACATTCGCTATCACTTCCTTAGAGACCATGTTGAGAAGGGTGATATTGTGCTGCATTTTGTGGAGTCCGAGGCTCAGTTGGCTGATATCCTCACTAAGCCTTTAGACCCATCAAAGTTTGCCACCTTGAGGAGTGAGTTAGGGGTAATTTATCCCTATAGGTTGGTTTGAGGGGGAGTTGGATCTTTTCTTGTTCATTTGATCTTTTCTTGATCTTCTTTTGATCTTGTTGATCCTTTTTGATCTTTTTAGGCTTTTGAGCTTCTATTGCATCTCAAAGTATCATATTGCATTCATATGAAAAATCACAAAAAGATGAATTATAATTTAAGCTTTTCTGCTTATCTTTTAAAATTGATGAAGCTTTGCTTATTACCCTTTGGAGCTTTAGTATTTCAATTCTTGCTCAATGCCATGTCTAGTTCTTTGACTTGCTAGAATTATCATGCTTTCACATGTGTAGCTAAGTCTTTGCTGTATGAGCTAGAATTTTAAGACAACTCAAACTAAAAAACTGCAAAATTGTTGTGTTAGCTCTTGAATCTAAAATTGATCATTACTTGAGCTTCTTGTGTTCTTGAGAATCTAAAACTGCCCTTGTGCAAAATGAAAAATGAAAAATAAAAAATCAATTTTAAGATTATCTTATGCTTAAATTGTGCCAAACTACTCTTACGAGACTGCATGTCATAGACATGAACTTGGAGATAGTTTGATGATCGAACGATCTCATGGGGAATTGCTTGTCAAACCGACATGAACCTCAAGATTTATGCATACTGGTAGAAGCTTAGGAAGAGTTTGTGGATGGCTCCTAGTCCGATATCTTCTTCACTAAGATATACCTTTAATCAACTTCGGTGAAGCTTAGGAAGAGTTTGTGGATGGCTCCTAGTCCGGCATCTTTTCACTAAGTTAGACCATTAGTCAACTTCAATATTCATTGCAAATGAAAAAGCTGTTGAAAAATGGGCGTTTGGGAAAATTGAGCAAAATGATTCATTTCAGACTGTTTGTCTCTTAATGTGGTCATTGTTGGCTTTTTGATCTCACATTGACATTTTGACATGGCGATGTCGATTTAGGATCCTGTTGATGAACTTGCTAGATTTGAGCGTTGCTTAAAATGCTAAAATTTGTTGCTTTACTTTGAGCCTTCGAGCTTAGCTTTGATATATATGTCTTATCATGATCTTGCTAGCGTTGTTAGGCTTGATATGTTGTTTGTGCAATATTAGAAATGCTAGCTGGTTCTTTTGGGTAATCTCCAAAGCTTCTTGTAATCAAAAATTAAAAAATATAAAAAAATAAAGCCACTCCATTGCATTTCATGCATGCTCTTTCTTATGTTTTTTCCTCATTCTGTATTTGTTATCTCTAGACGAGAGGAAGGCATGATTTCTTGATGACTCCATTGTCAAAGGGGGAGAAGATGGTTGAAAAAGGGGAGAAAAAGGGGAGTTACGAAAAAGGGGGAGCTACTTGGAGAAGAATTAAAAATTTGAGATTTTCTGAAATTTGAGGATCATAGTGAGGGGGAGTTTCTTATTTGCATTCTTATGGTCTTATTGCTGCTTCTGATCTTGAATTGCAATTCTTGATCCTCATAATGATCAAAGGTCATATCGAACAATTGTTCTTTTAAATGGACCTTAAGTGAGTTTTTGATCTTTTTTGGAAATTGAAGCTTTCTCGCTTTCTTTTGCTGTATCTCACTTGCCTATGCTATTCTGAAGCAAACTTGGTCATTTCCTTTGATTTCTCTTGCATATGGACCAAGTTGTGCCTTTGAGCGAAAACGTCGAGTTTTTACTTTTCAAACATGAAAATTTGTATTTGTGGGAAATTGCCAATGTGTTCATCAAGGCGGAGATTGTGGATATCATGGGGATATGCCTGAGATCTTAGGATGATGTTACAATTGGCAGTGTCGTTTAAGGTTTGTCGATTCACGCGTTTTGGTGAAGTTCAAGCTATTTGTCGAGCAAGTGGCGATCTGGCCGGTCGGTGGCGGTCGGCCAGCGAGAAATGATCGAAGGCTTTGAAATCGGTCAGACCGACCTTTATGAGATTTTGGATTTTGGAGCTGGGCTAAAAATAGAGGGTGTAGTCAAGAGAGTAGATTCTACTACACTTGGTCTCATAATTTTTGTGGCTTCCAGGCAAAAGTTCTATTGGTTTAAAAATTCTAGTAGCTTTCGGATTTCCAGGAAGGAAATTTGGCTAAATCCCAGCTGGGCGGTCAGACCGGCCAGGGGGCGGTTAGACCGGCTAAAGTGGCGGTCTGACCGGTTTTGGTTTGTTCATCGGCCAACTAGTGGCGATGATTGTTGGGTTAGGTCAAATTCATGGGTTTCATAGCATATGTGTTGCATGATGCATGTTTTGACTAACGTGGGTCAAGTTGTGAAGAACTTGTTCCCAGAATCGATTTTTTTGTCTGTTGTTGTGCAGGTTGCTTGGAGGTCAAGGACGGTCAACAGCGAGGATGATTGGGACTAAACTTGGAGAGCTGAGGTCCAGAACGATCGGGGATGCCAGGTGAGGTCAATGGAGTCAAACATGGCGCAAGAGGGACAAAAGTGGTGAATGGGCGATTGATTGCAGCAAGTTGGATCAAGCGGGCGGGGTCGGTGCAAGTGCCATGGTGGTTTGGTGGGAGCCGGATTGAGAGACTTCTTGACATGATGAGAGTCATTGGATCAACCTACACGTGGTGAAGCATGGGAGGTGCTTCTCGAAGATGGGACTCGGTCTTTGAAAAAGATCGAGAATGTGTATTTTGGTAATTTTACCAAATACCGCCTTGGTGACTTTTTGCCAACCCTCGGCGCAAGACGGTGCGTGGAGAAGTGGATTAGGTCAAGAGGAGATGAAGACGGCGCTTTAAAATGCGTGCGTGTGTGACCCGTTTGTGTCGGGCCTTAACGGGAGCCAGATGAGGAAGGAGAAGCCGTGGATCAACGCGAGTACCGCAGCATGATCGGCTCTCTCCTGTACCTGACGACCTCAAGACCAGACATCCACTTGCGGTGCTTCTCTTGCGAGGTTTGAGCGTCTCGAGGACTTCACATCGCCCGGTAGTTAAGCGCATCTTGTGTATTTACACTCTACCCTTCAAGATGATATTTGGTTTTCTGCTCTTCTTTCTTTGTCCATTCGGGGTTTTCGATTCGATTTTTGTCAGTATCGGCTAGATAGGAAGAGTACATCCGCACATGTCATTTCTTAGGCACTTCTCTTATCTCTTGGTCTTCTAAGCGGTCTTTGTTGCACAATCCTTCTTTGAAATTTGAATATGTAGCTTCGCCGCTAGTTCTTTGTAGTCGATTTTATGGATGGTGTCCACTCTTAAGGACTTTGGGTTAAAATTTGCTAGTGTTCCTCTTTTCTGTGATAACACTTCTGCTATTAACATTGCTAAGAACCCCGTGCAACACTCTAGGACCAAGCATATAGACATTCGCTACCACTTTCTTAGAGACCATGTTGAGAAGGGTGATATTGTGCTGCATTTTGTGGAGTCCGAGGCTCAGTTAGCCGATATCCTCACCAAGCCTTTAAACCCAACAAGGTTTGCCACCTTGCGGAGCGAGTTAGGGGTAATGTATCCCTATGGGTTGGTTTGAGGGGGAGTTGGATCTTTTCTGATCTTTCCTTGTTCAGTTGATCTTTTCTTGATCCTCTTTTGAACTTGTTGATCTTTTTAGGCTTTTTGACATTTTCTTGCATCTCATTGTATCATATTGCATTTATATGAAAAACACAAAAAGATGCATTGTAATATAAGCTTTTCTGCTTATCTTCTAAAATTGATGGCTTATTACCCTTTGGAGTTTTAGTATTTCAATTCTTGCTCAATGCCATGTCTAGTTCTTTGACTTGCTAGAATTATCATGCTTTCACATGTGTAGCTAAGTCTTTGCTGTATGAGTTAGAATTCTAAAACAACCAGAACCTAAAAACTGTAATTTGTGGATGTTTTAGCTAGTTGCGCAATTAGTGCTCCTTTTGTGACATTGGCACTGTCAAAATTGCTTTGTTAGCTCTTGAATCTAAAATTGATCATTACTTGAGCTTCTTGTGCTTCTAAGAATCTAAAAATTGCTCTTGTGCCAATGAAAAATGAAAAATCAATTTCAAGATTGTCTTATGCTTAAATTGTGCCAAACTACTCTGACGAGAGAACATGTCAAAGACATGAACTTGGAGATAGTTTGATGATCTAGACGATCTCATGGGGACTGCTTGTCAAAACTGACATGAACCTCAAGATTTGTCGCCCTGGTAGAAGCTTAGGAAGAGTTTGTGGATGGCTCCTAGTCCAGTATCTTCTTCACTAAAATATACCTTTAATCAACTTCTGGTCGAAGCTTAGAAAGAGTTTGTGGATGGCTCCTAGTCCAGGATACTTTCACTAAGTTAGACCATTAGTTAACTTCAATATTCATTGCAAATGAAAAACTATTAAAAAATGGGCGTTTGAGACAATTGAGCAAAATGATTCATTTCAGGACCTGTTTGTCTATTAATGTGGTCATTGTTAGCTTTTTGATCTCACATTGATATTTTGACATGGCCAGTATTATTTTAGGATCCCTGTTGATGAACTTGCTAGATTTGAAGCGTTGCTTAAAATGCTAAAATTCATTGCTTTACTTTGAGCCTTGGAGCTTAGCTTTGATATATATGTCTTATCATGATCTTGTTAGCACTGTTAGGCTTGATATGTTATTTGTGCAATATTAGAAATACTAGCTGGTTCTTTTGGGTAATCTCCAAAGCTTCTTGTAATCAAAAATTGAAAAAAAAATGAAACCACTCCATTGCATTTCATGCATGCTCCTTATGCTTTTTTCCTTATTCTGCATTTGTCATCTCTAGACGTGAGGAAGGCGTGATTCCTTGATGACTCCATTGTCAAAAGGGGGGGGGGAGATGGTTGAAAAAGGGGAGAAAAGGAGGAGTTACGAAAAAGGGGGAGCTACTTGGAGAAGAATTGAAATTTTGAGATTTTCTGAAATTTGAGGATCATAGTGAGGGGGGAGTTTCTTATTTGCACTTTTTTTGGGGTCTTATTGCTACTTCTGGACTTGAATTGCAATTCTTGATCCTCACAATGATCAAAGGTCATATCGAACAAATGTTCTTTCATATGGACCTTAAGTGAGATTTTCACTCTTTCTGGAATTTGAAGCTTTCTCGTTTTCTTTTGCCGTATCTCACTTGCCTATGCTATTCTGAAGCCAACTTGGTCATTTCCTGTACTTTCTCTTGCATTTAGACCAAGTTGTGCCTTTGTGCGAAAACGTCGAGTTTTTACTTTTCAAACCTCAAAATCTGCATTTGTGGGAAATTACCAATGTGTTCATCAAGGGAGAGATTGTGGATATCATGGGGATATGCTCATGATCTTATGATGATGTTACAATTGGCAATGTCGTTATCGGTTTGTCGAAACAGCGTTTTCAGCAAGTGTCAGGACAATCGATTATCTGCGGCGTTTAAGCTAAGACGATCAGCCATGATCTTGATATCCGCTTGTAGATGGCGGTCGTACCACATCACGGTTGAACCGTTTGAGAAGTGGTATGGAATTTCCAGAGAGGATGTTTTTGGGAAGTTTTGGATTTCCTTGAAAGCCAGATGATCATAGGTATATGCACTGCAAGACGATCATGGCGGTCTTGTAATCTGAAGCCTTTACTTGGCGGTAGTACCGATTCTGGTTCTAGTTTCGTTTAACTTGGAGAATTGTTTTTGGGTTAGGTCAAGTTCATGGGTTTCATTGCATATGTGTTGCATGATGCATGTTTTGACTAACGTGGGTCAAGTTGTGAAGAACTTGTTCCCGGAATCGATTTCTTTGTGTATTGTTGTGCAGGTTGCTTTGAGGTCAATGATGGTCAACGGCGAGGATGATCGGGACTAAGCTTGGAGAGCTGAGGTCTAGAATGATCGGGGATGCCGGGTGAGGTCAATGGAGTCAAGCATGGCGCATAAGGGACAAAGGTGACCGAACAGGCAGTTCGGTGTGACGGGTTGGATCAAGCGGCGCGGGGGTCGGTGCAAGTGCCATGGTGGTTTCTGTGGGAGCTGGATGGGAGAGACTTGCCGACATGATGAGAGCCGCTGGATCAACCTACACGTGGCGAAGCATGGGAGGTGCTTCACGCAGTTGGAACTCGGTCTTTGCAAAAAGATCGAGAAGTGGTATTTTGGTAATTTTACCAAATACCGCCTTAGTGACCTTTTGCCAACTCACGGCGCAAGATGGCGCAAGGTGAAGTGGATTAGATCAAGAGATGAAGACGGCGCTTTAAAATACGTGCGTATGTGACCCGTTTGTGTGTGGGTCTTAACGGGAGCCCATTAGGGTTCAATCTTCTAGAAGGTCTAAGCCTCCACTATAAATAGAGGAGGGAGGTGGCTACACCCCCTCAACCCTTTTATTACTTGTAAACCCTAGTTTTGGTTTTGTGCTTAGGGAAGGATAGTTGGAGGTTAGGGTTCTAAAGAGTTGGATTTGATTTCGTGCTCATGTATTGAGTCTTTGTCCTCCATTGATGGAGTGGCTGTAAACCAATACCATATCAAATCAATCCAAGGAAAAATTGCTCAAAGATGTGTCTCTTTGCTTTCCTTCTCTCTATTTGATGATTTTGAGTCTTTCTTTGATTCACGAGTTTTCTCTCGGTTTCTTCTCTTGATCTAGTTTGCTGTGACATGTGGGAAGACATCTAGGATCATCTTGATCATCAATCACCCACGAGCAAGTGTTTGGATCATATTTTGGTTTTGACTCGGTTTTTGGACCAACCTTCGTTCGAACGGAAAAAAGTCAGAACTTTGGCAAGGATTTTCACGATCGTTGCATGGAATAGGTTCCTGACATCCTTAGGAAGGTGTGTTTCAAGTTTCGTGAAGTTTGGAATTACGGATCAAAAGTAACGTCAATTTTTTATTTCGTTTTCAGGCTATTTACTATTCGTTTGCCTGTTTTTACTATTCATTGCGGTTGAACTGGCACTGTTCATCCAGTACAACCGGTACTGTTCGTCAGGCTGTTTTTTTGTGTTTTTTGTTGTTTCTTTGGGGGGGTTGAAGGGGATTCAGTACAAGTCTTCTGCTACGCTTATTTATATTGATCTTCATAGTTCTCATAGCTATTGGAGTCAATGTCATGTTTGAATTCGATCAGAGTGAAAAAGTGAGCATGCTCCTATTCACCCCCCTCTAGTCGCCTTTCCAGTCCAATAGAAACAATAATCAGATATAGGTAATAAGCACGGTACGTAGGTGACAAACATACCTTTTAGATGGAGTTAGTGGGCCATCGAAAATGGATTGAGAGAAAAATCAACTATGGAAGCGTATCTATTTATAGATTGTGTTTTCCGGTGCTATGGATGTATTAATTTGTGATCGGGTACGGAAAGATACATAAGAGAGGTAAACGCAGTATCCAATGGAAGCGTAGCTATAGCAAATATGTGAAAGAAATTTTCATAAAGATCCTTATACAGGTACGCGTAACATATACTATGATAGACTTAAAAGTTCTTTATAGGATGGTTATAGATTTCATCTGATAGATAGCACTGAATCAACAATGTAAGAACGTATGGAGCAGGAAAATCGCAAAATTTGAAATAGAACAGAGTGAGCGAAGCAAGCAAACAGGACAGCAAGAAAATCTGTAGCATCGTGAATAGCTCTATGCCTGTAGCTTATTATTCATGGATAACATATGAATGTCAGGTGCATGATTATAATCTCTATATGAATTTATTTTCAGAAATAATGGTTTGTTTAAGCTAAATTGTATGCGACACGATAATATTGGGCTGTGTTGGCATAATGACTCTCATAAACTTCATTTGGACTCCAATGCATTAATATTGGAACAATCAGTCTTACATGAACAAAGAACCGACAATTCTATAGGCTAAACATCACCATACTACAGGAGTATTAAAGGAATCCAGGGAGCCTAAGCGCTATGCAAAAGCATAGAAGCGGAACGGGGAAAGAGGTATGCACTTACTAATAGACTGGACAGAAGCTCACACGTGCACTGCATCTACTATAAACTATGGGCCCATGATTGGTTAAAGAAATGGCTTTGAGATCACAAAAGCATAATGTTTGGGATAGGGAAATACAAAGAATACAGTATTACTGAAAGCAAGATGTATGACAGAGTATATCTCGTTTCCATGGAATAAGAAATCTTGAAAGTGACAAACAGTGACAATGTTTTGTGGACATCAAAAGTGATAGCTATCCATGGAGAAAAGAAAAGGAAGATAAAAGAAGCGAGCCGTAAAAAATAAATAGAAAGACAGACTAAGAGGATAAGATACAACAATGTTCAATCTCTGTCTAGGGTAGCAAAATCTGCTAGTTTTATGTTGCAGTTTCATGCTGTAGGAATGGTTGATTTTCATTTTATGTTATCAAATATAGAAACGTCCCTAATAAGAACAATTAAAAATATAGAATGGAGATGACACAAATAAAATACAGTTGTAGTCTAGTCCAACTGTTCAGCACAAATCTGAAGAACACACAGTGGCACTGCAGCAGTCCATTGGATGGCATACATGGCATTTTTCTTCTTCTTTTGGGCAGTAATGGTGCCATGGTAGGCAGTATGCGGACATGGACTACAACTAGCATCACTAAGGAAAAGAGTGTACTGCTGTATGGGATCTATTATTTATCACAGTTTGGCAACTTACCGTTTTATGATATTGAAATATTTTCACATAAGACAGTCTATTATAAATATAATGCAACACCTAATATTTAGTACAGTTGAATAACGGTGGTATTAATTGGATGCAGCAGTATTTTCTAAATTGAGGGTACTTATATACACAAGCATCACAAGACAACAAGCAAGTAGAACAAAACCTCAAAAGTTGTGTTCAAACTTTAGACCAAGATCTAACGACAGCCACAAAGAACATCACAGTTGCAATCACACCAACATCACAGTATTATTAGCTTTGGGTGGAATTAGGGGGCCAACTGGATTACCTTTTAATTTCCAACAACAATTAAGTCTTCGTCAACATTAACTCTCTCCATGGTGCCCTCTTAGTCAAATTTAATCTGCCAAGAGGAGAGCACTCTTAGTCAAATTTAATCTGCCAAGAGGAGAGCAGAAGGACAAATTATAGACTATGATATTAATCCAATAGGACAAATTAGTTGGCAGAACAAATACATGATGTGGAATGAATAAAACTGTCTTCCATGTTTAGACATGTATTACATGTTCAGTACACAACATTATAAAAAATATATTAAAATCTCTCATTATGTGTACAAACTGGTTATAAAAAGCAAACCTTTTTTAGGACAACCCAAGCACACATTTAACGTACAAAGTGTAGATATAGCCTAAAGTTTGAAGAAATGGGATGCAAATATTAGCATTATAATAAAATTCCAAGGCACAAAGAAGAATATTTTCGTATAAAAAAAGGATGCTAGCAGGCATCTCCTCTTCGCTAGCAATGGGTAAACAATGTGACACCGTTGGCGCAGGCGTGCTCCGCCATACTGGTCGCGTCGACGGCGTACACCTTCTTGATGCTGGTCTGGGCGTTTTAGATGGCAAGGACGTCGCTCCCGGTTGCCACATCAAGAACCACCTAATAAATCCACTAAATCCATAAAATCAGAGCCCAAAACTGCAACAAAGATCGAATTTTGCAAGGGTTGTGGGGGTGGAGAGGGGTCTATCTCACCTTGCCACGGAAGTGTGCAGCGTCGCAGAAGATGGCGGAGTGGCGGCGTAGGAGGAAGAGAGGGGAGGAGCGGCGGCGCGTGATGGAGTGAGAGAGAAGGCGTCGAAGCAGCGGCCGGGGAGGGAGCTCGAGAGGGTGACTGGAGAGGAAGAGGGAGGGGCGGCGACGGTGGTGGAGGAAGGCGTTGGAGGAGGGAGAGGGACGGGAGGCGAACGGGAAAAGGAAGAGAAAGATGGAGGGAGGTCGAGGCGGCGACGGGGAGGAAGGGGACGACACAAGGGGGCGGAAGGGGGAGAGGAGCAGGAATGAAGGACGGACCTACACAGAACGGGGAAGAAGACCAACAGGCGACGGGAAGGAGCGGAGCAGAGAGGAGCCGTCAAATGGCGGCCGGGAGGAACTCGAGAGGAATTTGGAGAGGAAGAGGGAGGGTCTGAAAGGCTGGTGGAGGAGAGCACAAGCATGGCGCTCGGGGGGGAGAAGGAGCTGCACCGGGAAGAAGCAGAGTGGCAGCCAAGGCTGGGATTTGAGCGAGGGGAACATCGGCGCACGCAAGGGAGAGTGAGGACACGAGAGGAGCGAGGTGGGGTGGAGATGGCTCTAGTTGGGGGCGACGCAACGCGGTCCATGCGAAGCTTCGCGTCGCAGCGGCCGTTCGGACCAAGTGCAGGAGCTCCATCGTGGACGCCCGCTACGCATCCGATGGCTGGTCACGTCTGTCCATTCGGACCAAGCGCAGCAACTCGAGCAGGCAGTCATCTGATCCGTTCACTGCGCATCCGACGGGAGGGCTGCTTCGGGTCGACATGGCCAGGGCCACTGAGCCCCCTTTCTTCCAGGAATTAACTTTAGTAATTTCTATGAAATTATAGTGAAATTTTTATGAGGTCGTGTTTGAAACGTGGTAATTTCTTTCGATTCTTGTGGGAATTGAACTCATCACAGACGGTTCAAAAACGTCATCACAAACAGTTTCGTGAGCCGTCTGAGTTTGTGGGTCAGTAATGACATGAGGTCATCACAGATAGTTTTTGAATTGTCTATGATGCAGGCTATCACAAGCGGTTTTTAACTCAGAACTGTCTGTGATAGTTGACTATCACACACGGTTTGTAGATGAAATCATCTGTGATAGCTTATGTATCATAGACGATTTGTAGAAGAAACTATATGTGATAGCTGCTGAATCACAGACGGTTTGTCCTAAGGAACCGTCTGTAATATCCTTTCGTATTGCTAAATTTATTTCTGTTCATTTGCCAGCATCAAGAAATGCTAGCCATACCTTCTGAAACAAGCAGAAACATAATAAGTACATGTATACATCCAACTCGCATTCATTTCAGAAATAAGCACATCCATTTCACAAATTAATTAACTCAAAAGAACTAAAATTAACCATTCAAGAACAAATACACACATGTACTATTAAGTTCAATCTTATCCCAATCAAGTTCAATCTACATTGTGGAACTCCCCTTTTGGGTTTATGACCTCACGCAACAACAATGACACAAATTGTCCTCGAATGCTTGTGAGCTCGCCCTGTTCCAACGCGGTTGTAGTGATGGTCGTAACCTGTTGCTAGGAAGATTAAAGTCGTGTATATATAAACTAATAAGTATAAAATAATTATTGCAAGATTGACAAACATGAGGGCTACTACCTCTCCCAAGAGAAGTACATTCGGGATATCCTTGCTCGTGCTTCTCTCACTGACTAGCGCATGGTGGACACTCCTATGGGGCTTAGTGTTCACCTTCGCCCTACTGATGGAGAGCCTCTTGAGGATCCCACTCGCTACCATCATCTTGTTGGGAGCCTCGTCCACCTTGGGATTATTCATCCTGAAATTTCTCACCCAGTTCACATTCTGAGTCTGTTCATTTATGCTCCCACTTAACTCCACTACAGTCACCTTCTTCGTGTTCAGCGATATCTTTGCGGGACCATTAGTCGTCACTTTTTCTTTCCTTGCTCCAACTTTCTGCAGCTTCCGACGTACTCTGATGTGATCTGGACTAGCGATCCTTCTGATCGTCGGTCTCTTTCTGCCTATTGTATTTTCCTTGGCTTCTCTCTGATTGCCTTGAAGACCAAGAAGTAGATCGCCATTTCCTGTTCGAGTGCTGAGGCTGAGTTGCGAGCCATGGCGGCGTTGACAGTTGAGATTACTTGGCTTTGTTGGCTACTTGAGAATTTCGGTATTTCAGTTTCCGCACCGACTCCTCTCTTATCAAACAGTACTAGTGCGATTAGCATTTCTTGAGATTGAGTGAACCAAGCACATTAGAGTAGATACTTCGTACATAAGACCGCAGGTGTAGGGCCAAGTTATTGCTCTTCAGTATGTGCCTTCGGCGTTCCAGTTTTCAGATTTCTTCACTAAGACACAAACTAGAGCTCAACACATCTTCTATCTCTCTAAACTCAGTGTTGTTGCTCAACCACAAGTTTGAGAGGGGGTTTAGATGTTAGATATGTCTCTTGTATATTGTATTATTTGCATATTTACCTACACATTTAACATGTGTATTTTGACATTTAGCACATTGAAATAGATCAAGGTTCATTCCAACTCCAAATATAGTCTTAATGATAATTTGGTTGCAACTACCCTACCATCCACGCTGCTCTTTTGTCTAACATAACGATGTGTCAAACTTACGCATAACCAATATGTACGTATTAAGGACATTCAACGACAGTTGTATTCCTATGAGATTTGTGTCTCTTGTTACTTCATTAAACTTGTTCCTTTGGAAAACAACTCACTTCTTTGTTCCTGTGACCAGTGAACAAAATTATTAGACTTGGTTAAATCAATTGTACTACATTAAACTAGGCTACATGAAGGTTTGATGTCTGAATTTTCAGCAAACTATTTAAGGATAGTGTTTCTAAGTTCTAACTAAGGTATAAAAAGAGCTCTAACACGATCTCAACGATCCAAGGTTTCTTCCATCCTAGTTGAAGCTCAGGAGAGCTCAGTACGAGTTTCTCGTCTTTTAAATTTGTTTTTGCTCTGAATTAAGAAAAAAAAAGCTCCAACACAATTAGAGGTGGCCAGATGGGCGTGCTTCCCGGGCCGACACGAAGCACGACACTGTTGGTTCGGCTTAGGCACGACACGACCCTGCTATGAAGCAGTGGATTGGCACAGAACGACAAGGCGCGGCACGGGCGAGGTCAGCAGGAGGCCGGGCGTGGCAGGGGACTAATTGGAGGCATGGAGGCGGGCTCGGTCCGGCACGGTACTGTGTGTAGGATCAAGGATAACCGACTATAGAGGAGGGGGTGAATAAGAGGTTTTTAAAAGTTTTCAACTAATTAATAATTTTAAACTAGACTGCCACGATTGTTACTGTATGCGGCTACAGTACTAGTACAAGAAAAAAAACCTTCGCGTATATCTTTTGTGAGCCAATTCAATCCTTTGCAAATACTTTGCTCCTATTCGAGACTAGCTATTTGATTTGCTCTAGGGCTGCTCCTTTAAACTTTGCACACATCTGAATTGTTTTCTTTCATAACTGAAAATAGGGTTTTAAGTGTTGCTATTATGACAATTGGTCTGGTAAAAAAAAGGAAAAAACACAGAAAAAATATGAATTTTTTTTTAAAAAAAATATATAAAAAAAACAACAAAATTGCTTGGCCGGTCACTACTGTGAGCACACCCTATCATTGACAAAAAAAAAATCAAATTGTGTTGTTTCATCGTTTTGAGCAATCTTGTGCCCTATTTTATCTCATTAAGCAATTAGATAGCGTCTCTCTATAACTTGTGCAGTACGAGTTAGTGCTCATCACTTATATTTTTATATATTAGCTCATTCCTTTGATTGCACTAAGTTCCATCATCTTTGCGTGTGAGTTGCTTCGTTCTTCACTTATATCATAAGATCAGCAACTAGGCATTAAATTTTAGTTTGGATTGTTACCTAGCTTTACAATATCTAGAAATTTCAGATTGCATAGGTAAACATTTTTACCTCCAAACTCCACAAATAAGCCATTGTCTAACAGTGCTTGTGCAATTGAATTCGCTTAATCTATCACCATGTGTTATCTACCGTCACCAAAGTGCGTGCATGTCTTCAATTCCATCAAGGACGCATAAGAACTTCGGTTGGTAAGAGAAGGTGAGGTTGAGTGATTTCCACAAATAAAAACTTTCACATCCACATATATAGTTTTTCTTTGTTGTTTACACTAACCATGTCAGGAAAAGAAGGAGAGCCAGCATATGTTACACAAGCTGACTATGAGAAGCTCACAAATGATTTCAACACTCAATTGAATGACAACATGAGCATCTTAAGGAGAGAGATACTAGAGGAGCTTCGCAAAGAGCGGGGCCCAGTTGGTGTCCATGAAGAAGGCGTTGAGCTTGATGAGACAGATGAGGAGAAGGCAGCACGATTCGCTAGAGAAGCTTAAGCGGGTCGAGCCGCTGCCAACGCAATTCAACCACCCTTTCCCGGGTGTGGGGGAGGTGTTTTGGGCGCTGACCATGGCCAAGGGAGAGGTCGTGGCTGTGGACACGATGGTGCAGGCCACATTCAGGACTTCGGCGATGACGTTTGGTTACACCGCAAAGATAACTATCAACGCCATGGTCGTCGTCATGATGAGCAGCATGTGGAGGAAAAATTTGGGAAACTCAAGTTCAATATTCCCAAATTTGAAGGTGCTTCTGATCCAGATACATATCTCACATGGGAACTCAAGGTAGAGAAGATATTCTAGATGCACAATTATTCGGAAGAGAAGAAGCTACATATAGCGTCACTTGAGTTTGATGGGTATGCATTGATTTGGTAGGAGCAAGTGTTGAACCAAAGAGAAGATAATGGAGAACCCCCAATTGCATCATGGGCTGAAATGAAGCAAGAGCTGAGAGCGCATTTTGTTCTTAACACTTATAAACGTGATCTTTTTGATAAATTACAGAATTTGAGGCAGGGAGGTCGCTCGGTGGAGGAATACTACAAGGAGATGGAGCAAGCTATGATTAGGGCACATGTGCATGAAGATGAAGAACAAACCCTTGCGTGTTTTCTATTTGGCCTAAATAAAAACATTAAACACATAGTGCAATATTAGCCCTACAATACTGTTGTTGATTTGGTGCATCAAGTGACAAAGGCAGAGAAGTAGTTACTAGAAGATGTAAAACTAGCACCAAGGACAGCATCGTTCAACTTGAAAGCTCTGTCATCTTCATCTAATGCCACCAAAGCACGCTTCAGTTTGGGACGAGGTACATCTTCAGCTAGTACTAGTTCAAATACTAATGCTCGTCCTTCCTTGATACAAAATCAGCACCTACATCAAGTAAGAAGAAGGTGGCTACATCCCCTACATCTTCAATTGATGCTATAGCAAAGAGTAGAGAAATTTAATGCTTCAAGTGTTTGGGGGCGTGGACACATTGCTAGGGAGTGTCCCAACAACCGAGTTATGCTTGTGACGGAAGATAGAGAGTATGAATCCGCAAGTGAAGAGGAGGCTGAGCTCAGTCATGAAAAGGATAGATATGAAAATGCATCGGATGACAGTGATGGGATTGATGTGTTGAGTTATGAAATGGGAGAGGCACTAGTGGTCACTAAAAATTTGAGCATGCTTGCATAAGAAGAAGATGCACATCCACAGCGATTCAACTTGTTTCAAACACAAGCCAAGGTAAACAACAAGGTAATCAAACTTATTATTGATGGAGGTAGTTGTTATAACTTGGCTAGCATTGAATTGTGTGAGAAGCTTGGTTTAAAGATGTTGAAACATCCACGTCCATATCATGTGCAATGGTTTAGCGAATGTGGGGATGTGAAGGTTCAATTTGTGGTGCATGTTACTTTTAAGATTGGTGATTATGAGAACATCGTTGAGTGTGATGTGGTGCCTATGACCGTGTGTTATTTTTTGTTGGGAAGGCCATGGCAATATGATAGAAGTGTGCAACATGATGCCCGTTCCAATGGATATGCTTTTAAGTGGAAGGAGAAGACAAATGAGCTTAATCCAATGACTCCTAGTCAAATACATGCTAAATTTCAGCAAAAGAAGCTTGCTGAAAATGAGAGTAAAAAGAAAGAAAAGAGTGATTTCCACATATCGGTGAGTGAGAGCCACAAGCTAAGTATGAGAGGGAAAAGTAAGAGTGATGAAGGGTTGGTTATGTTAGCCACAAAATCAGATTTGAGAGATGTGAGCAATAACCCATCAAAGATGCATTTTGTGCTTGTGTACAAAGCTGCAACTATTTTGCTTTCAACTAACGACTTAACCTCTCTTCCTAGTGGTGTTTCCTCTCTTTTGCAGGCATTTGAGGATGTGTTTCTGGAGGAGATACCAGCGGGACTTCCGCCATTATGCGAAATAGAGCATCAAATTGATCTAGTTCCCGGCGCATCACTTCCAAACTGTCCACCATACCATACCAATCTGGAGGAGACCAAAGAAATTCAGCACCAAGTGCAAGGGCTACTTGAGAAAGGGTATGTACGCGAAAGTATTAGTCCTTGCGCTGTTCCTGTAATTCTTGTTCCTAATAAAGATGGTACTTGGAGAATGTGTGTTAATTGTCATGCCATTAACAATATCACTGTTAGATATCGTCATCCTATTCCTAGGTTAGATGATATGCTAGATGAACTCAGTGGTGCTGTTATATTCTCTAGAATTGATTTGAGGAGTGGATACCATTAGATTAGGATAAAACTTGGTGATGAATGGAAGACTGCTTTTAAGACTAAATTTGGATTGTATGAGTGGTTAGTTATGCTTTTTGGTTTATCTAATGTACCTAGTACATACATGCGATTGATGAATCATGTTTTAAGAACATTCATTAGTAAATTTGTTGTGATATACTTTGATGACATTCTGATCTATAGCAAAACGATGGATGAACACATTGAGCATACTAGACAAGTGCTAGAAGTGCTTAGGAATGAGAAATTGTATGCTAATCTTGATAAATACACTTTTTGCACTAATAAAGTTGTGTTCTTAGGCTATGTTTTTTCTGGACAAGGTATTGAGGTAGATGAATCACAAACTAAAGCCATTAAGAATTGGTCTATCCCTATGCATGTTAGTTAAATCAGAAGCTTTCATGGTCTTGCTAGTTTTTATCGTCATTTTGTTAAAGATTTCAGCACCATTGCTGCTCCACTAAATGAGTTAACTAAAAAAGGCGTTGTGTTTGAATGGGGAGCACCACAATAAAAAACTTTTCAAGAGTTAAAGAAACGTTTAATTGAAGCACCATTGCTTGCTTTGCCTGATTTTACTAAGACTTTTGAAATTGAATGTGATGCTAGTAGAATAGGTATTGGTGGTGTTTTGATGCAAAAAGGGAAACCTGTAGCATACTTTAGTGAGAAACTAGGAGGTGCTCAATTGAACTATCCTGTGTATGATAAAGAATTGTATGTTTTGTTATGTGTGCTTGACACTTGGCAACATTATTTTTGACCTAGAGAATTTGTTATCCACTCTGATCATGAAGCTTTGAAATATTTGAAAAGCCAAGCTAAATTGAACTGTAGACATGCTAAGTGCATAGAATTCATTGAAACTTTCCCATATGTTGTTAAGTACAAGAAAGAAAAAGAGAATATGGTAGCTGATGCTTTATCTAGAAAGCATATGTTTTTAACTCAATTGAAAGTAAAGGTATCCGGATTAGAGAGTTTGAAAGATTTATATGCTTCTAATCATGAATTTTCAGAACCATATTCTAAATGCAAAGATGGGAAAGGATGGGACAAGTTTCATGTTCATGATGGGTTCTTATTTCGTGCTAACAAATTATGTGTTCCAGATTCGGCGGTGCATTTGCTTTTATTAAAGGAATCTCATGCATGTGGATTGATGGGACACTTTGAGAGAGAAAAGACCTTCATGATGCTAAGCGAACACTTTTATTGGCCTAAAATGAGGCGTGATGTCGAAAGGTTTGTACAACGATGTGTGACATGCCACAAAGCGAAATCTAAACTTAATTCACATGGTTTATATACCCCACTTCCTGTTCCTAGTGTACCTTGGGAGGATATTAGTATGGACTTTGTTTAGGACTGCCTAGGACTAAGAGGGGAAGGACTTCAGTTTTTGTAGTTGTGGATAGATTCTCTAAAATGTCACATTTTATTCCCTGTCACAAAAGCGACAATGTGTCGCATGTAGCTGACTTGTTTTTCAGGGAAATTGTAAAATTGCATGGCATGCCAAAGACGATTGTTTCAGATCGTGACGTCAAGTTCATGAGTTACTTTTGGAAGACTTTGTGGGCCAAGCTTGGGACGAAGTTATTATTCTCAACAACTTGTCACCCACAAATGGATGGACAAACGGAGGTGGTGAAAAGAACACTTTCAATGCTACTACGAACGATGATCAAGAAGAATCTAAAAGAATGGGAGGATTATTTGCCGCATGTGGAGTTTGCATACAACAAGGCAGTACACTCTACTACTCAAATGTGCCCGTTCGAGGTGGTGTATGGTTTCAAACCAATCACACCACTTGATTTACTACCACTTCCGCTACATGAATATGCTAATATGGAGGCGTCAAAACGTGCTGAATATGTGAAGAAAATTCATGTCAAAACTAAAGAAGAAATTGAAAAGAAGGCATGCTACTATGCTGAGAAGACGAACAAGTCAAGAAAGAAGATGTTATTTGAACCGAGTGACTTGGTTTGGGTGCATCTACGCAAAGAACACTTTCCGGACAAGCGTAAGTCTAAGTTGATGCCTCGAGGAGATGGTCCATTCAAAGTACTTGAGAAGATCACTGACAATGCATATAAGATAGAGCTTTCGGGAGATGATTATGCTGTGAGTTCTATATTCAATATTGCTGATTTGTCACTGTTCTTTGGACCGGAAGAATCAGAGTTGAGGACGACTCCTTTTCAAGAGGGGAATTATGATGAGGACATCCCGATTGGACCTATTACACGAGCACGAGCTAAATTCATTAACCAATAGGTGAACTCACTCTTAAATGATTTTAATATTACTAATGAGAATATGATACTGCCTAATAGTTCCATGTTTTGTTTGTGCAGTTATACACATATAGAAGCATGCGGTGACCGAGAATAATGGAGCAAGAAGCATTGAACAAGATCTTTGATAGCTACAGCAGGAATATGAATTTCGGATGTGCATGTGTGAGGCCATGTGAGGTCTGCATACAAGCATGTGTGTTGTGTGAGGCCACGTGAGGTCTACATGCATGCATGTGTGTTGTGTGAGGAGCACTTGATCTAGAAAGCAAGCCAGGAAGCATCTACATTAACGTGGGATCAATTCCAGTTCGAATTGATGTGGGCCTTAGTTCTGGACTTTAGTCCTATTGGTTCTCTTTAATTTATTTGGAATTTCCTTTTGGTTTTGTGCACAACTTTTTTTGTACGAGATCCTTATTTGATTGAGCAGTCAGCGTATGGGTTGGAGTCCTTATGCAAGTCGGTAGGTGTTTTGAGTTAGACTATGAGTTGTGGCCGTGCCTTTGCGCACATATATATAAGGCCAGGGGGTGTGCCCCATGTACGGCAGACCACGACGAATATGAATTTATTATTTCAGAAAGAGAGCTATACACTTGTTTTTCCTAGGGTTTGACATACAGTGCAACCTAGAGGGGAATTGGGCGTTCTCAACCCCGTTATTCTTGTGATTCCTTGTGTTTTGTAGGAGCGGCGACACGTCTACTTTGTGTGGTCGGGTAGACGGGATCACGTGCATGTGGTTGGGCAAATTCTTTTGTCGCAGGTTGTTGTTTTGATAGTGGTTGGCGCCATCGGTTCGTCAGGTTACATGGATCCAAAGTTATCATCGATCCTACGTCGTAAAGATCGGGCATCCTCCGTATCATACATGGACTTCAACCATTTGCAAATTATAGTCTTATGCTTCAAGGAGTTACTGCATGAGCTTTAACTAATTGCAAAACACGTTTACAATTAATAACATCATGTCTGGAAGAGCTAGAGCAAGCGCTAAGAGCTATCAACACATGACATACTCAAGCTACTAGTCAAGACCCCTCTTAATAGTACAACAACCTATACTTAGCAAACCGGTCTTTACACTCAACATCGAGACTGATAAAATAACTAAGAAACATATCCTTAGCCTATGCTAGTCATACATTTATCTTGAGCATCTATCTTGGAGTGATTACTTGATGACGAACATCTTTTCTCTAAGTCTGGGTTCTTGACTTGTCAGTCATCAACATATGATGGTTTTCTTTACTTCGGGATCTTATCTTGATGCTCATCAACATATGATCACATCTTTCATTCCGAGTCTTGACTTGATCATAATCAACTCACTACACCACCCAAAGTCTCCCACATCATGGGACTCAACCTGTTTTACCAACTCATAGAAAATGTTACACCACATGACGATTGTCATTAATTACCAAAACACTCCATTCATACATAATGGCGGGTCTACATTCTTCAACGACGTCTGACACGTACCCCACCCAACCGGACTCTGCATTCCATCGCGTGGTATGTATTGAACGGTCCATACTTCTTATTGCTTCGTAAGTTTTTGGTTTATAACTTGTTAATTATGTGTATAGGTCGATATGTAATGGGAGATGCACGAGTTGGTGACCTCCATGCGTCGTATGACGCCCGGGGAGCGTTTCAGCATGACAGCGCAGGAGGTCAGAGTGGTCTTGGACCAGTTCGTAGAGGAGACGAGACGAGAGATCTAGATTGTGTCTTGCCGTAGGCCGAGGGAGCTGGTAGACCCACCTGTGCGTGGACGGGGGTGAGCCACGGTGCGTCACAACCCACGGCTCCTCGCCCGGACGTGGTGGGTGGGTCCTCGTGGCACTGTGCTAGGAATACCCCGGTACAGTTTGCAAGTCAGCATGAAACACTGAGGTCTGGTTGTTTATTTCAAACTCCACTAGTTACCAACAACAATTTTCTCTGACAGGTCCTGAGTTCCACTCGTACACGGGGCGAGAGTACGCGGAGTGGTCCGCTACCTTCGTGCGATGAGGTATGTCTATCTTTTTTTGCATGCACAACATATTATTTCATCATTTTCGCCATGTTTACATGCATAACGTACTGTTTCACAGCTCGTACACTATCAGGACACAAAAATACAATTCTAGACCCTCTGTGTATGATGCACTAGTGCAGGATCACGCTAGTGCACATAGTGTTAATATAGATTAATATCGATCCACATAAGATGATTAATAGCATAAACGAGTAATTTGATTAACAAATAACGGTTTTGACCTTATGGTCAAGTTTACATTTATTAAGCCATGCAGGGCTAGCAATAAGGAAATAAGCAGCGGAACAGATAACTTCAGTGGAATCCCATCAATTCGCCACAGGCAACCGACTAGGATTAAGACCCTAACGATCAGGCACCTTCATAGAACTCCTCTTCGAAAGCAGGCGAAGACTCCTCCACTTCTGTTGATTGATTATAGCAAGCATGAGTACACAACCATACTCGCAAGTCATACCACAGAATGCAATTTATAGATGACGGCTTATTCCAAAGGAATGGCTTCTGTGGTTCTTTCACAGAAATGCAACATTTGCAATTTGAATATGAATAATAGATTGAAAGCATAATGTAAAACAAATAAACAATAATATTTTTAACAGTTTGATTTCACAAAGACACATAGCCTAATCAAGTTATTCACACAGACATATGACTTAGATCACACAGCTCCCTTTCCAAAGGTTTTATGAAAATCTACCCCTCGTGTAAAATCCAAGAGCATGTCCGTGACCGCGGACGCGGCTATTCGAATAGATCGATTAACACTCTGCAGAGTTTGTACACTTTACCCATACGATACAACTAGTGTTGCAAGCACTAATCATAACAAAATGTTTCAGAAACTTCATCTCAAGCATTAACACTCCCAGTGTGCTTTATCGTTATACCAACCCTAACACAGCACTTTGGCATAACACACACCGTTGGATAGGGAAGCGGCTAACCGTCCCGCGATGTGACTACTTGGTAGCACACACCTCCACCCATCACTGAGCTCCTAACCTACAACCTGAGTAGTCAATGTCGAGAATTCATAACTTACTAGGTTAGGCCCGTCCCATCAGGCATGTGGTCGTATAGTAAGGCTCAGTTCAATGGCGCACAAAGTTAAGTCCTTAATTGACCAAGGCAAGACTTCCAATTTCTAACTATACCATGGAGATTATCATTCACATTCACAAAATCCACCAATTCACACAGTGTCACTTGCCTCCGTCTAAATCTTTTCCCCCCTGTTGATTAAGTGCAATACATGCCACCAACGAATAATGACACACAGTGCACACAGTTTTATCACAAAGTTCTATAATCACTTAGTCAGGTTTATAATTGCAACTCACATGAGATGTTGACTCGTAGCATGGCTAAGCAATCTACTTGTATCTAACCAACCTACGTTAGTGCTACGATAATATCAACTAAATAATGAACCAATCTAGGGTGACAAAATATTATGACATAACAATAGACAATGTGGGTATAACAAATGTGATTAATAACTAAACCCAAAAGCATTTAAATAAATACTTAAAGTAAATACAGTAATTTGAATCAATATAACATTTGAAAACTGGGTTCAATATGATCAAAGGTATAACTTGCCTTGGAATAGGTCTAGGTACTGATCTTGCTCTTGAGGCACTCCTTATTCTTCAAAGTTCCCCGAAGTATCAACGTCGACTCGCAAACAAAGCAAATAAATAAAACAAATAAATAACAGAGGCAAAACAAACTCTAAAAATTAAATAAAAAAAACTCAGATAAATAGATCTTGAATTTATATGAATTTAGAAATTTGAATATTCTCAATTGGAGTTCGGATGCAAAAGATATGGGCTTTGGAAGTTTGCATATAAAGAAAATACCCTAATTTGGATTTATCACCATGAGAAATTCGGAATTAAAGAAATAATAGAATATCTGACATGTGGGACCCACAAGTCAGTGGGATGGTGCATGGTGAACTGGGTCTATGCACGACTGGATCTGGTGAAAGGTTGGACCGTGCCACACACGTGCTGACGAGGCCGACACGCACGCGATATGTAAGCGCATGCATTGAGATGGACGCTAACGTGGACTGCCACGTCAGGTCGACGATGGCAATGGCTCGGTTGCGCATGACAACGACGAACGGCGGTGCTACCGCGGTAATGAGTGGTACCATAACGTTGCTGAGGCTATTGCGAACCTGATGGTACACTTCCGAGTGGTTGGGGTTAACTGAGGTGGCCGACGGCGAGGTCGAAGCGACGGAGGACTTCAGGTTCTGTCGGATGGTTGCTCCGGCGAGTTATTGACGGCGACGAAGGGTTCCTGAGGAAGGTCCTGTGACGTGGATGATGACGGCGCGGACCACGGAGGTGGAGCGACACTGGCGGCGGCGCAATTCGAAGAAACAAAGCTCCAGCTGAAAACCCTAGAAGCTAGATTACGGCGGCACTAGGGTTCTTGGGGCGCAATCGATCGAGGGCTTGGTGTGCGGGGGCAAGGGCGAACCCAGGGGCGCCTTTTATAGGTTTGGGGCGGCACGGGATAAGGAATCCTCAAAACAGTCCGAGTTGAACACGAAAAGAAATCCCGAATTAGAAGGAGATAGAATCTGTTTCGGGGACGATTGGTTGCAGATTTGGATGCGGGATAGCTAGAGATAGGATCCTATGCGAAAATCCAGGGCAATTTAGTTGGGATCTGATCTCCTTTACAAGCTGGCGGCGCTGTGCCTTTTATCCCACGCACCCATCAGGATGTGAGCACATATGGGCCACAATTGCTCCTAAGTTCGTTTGGCCAGAGCCCATAAAAACCAAAACCAACTCATCTACTTTGTGGTTCAGCCTAACGTGTACAACTGGATCAACATGACTTAGACCAATTCACGTATGGCTATGCACGTGAATAGGAAACAACTCCAAGACACGTGCATGCTTCCCTTTTAGTGTTGGTTTTGCATACACCAGCCTATTATTTCATGCACCCCTTTCTTTGAACGTGGCAACACCTCACGTACATGCTTTCCTTTTAGTGCTCGGTGGCCTCGTCGTCACACCTAAGAATGCACAAGAAACTAGCATAAGGTAGTATATTATTCTCATCAATAGAAGGAAGTGCATTAAGAAACAAATTCACCCGTTTATTTAAAAGCTTGGCTCGTGCTCTAGTCATTGGACCTTTTGGTGCTTCATGAACACTTAGAGATATGGTGGTAGTAGTAGAGATGTCCTCATCAATGCAGATGGTGGGGATGAAGAGCAGCGAGATGGCGGCGGGGAGCCACGCCATAAGCAGCACGAGCGACGCGCTGTCGTCGTTGATTCTCCGTTGTCGTACGAAGCTTCGAACTCCAGCCATGGCGGACGAAGGCGCTCGGCTCCGCGAGGACGACGATGCAGTGAAGACGAAGACCTGGCGCGTGGGCCCCACGCGCTAGTGGATCGGAGACGCGACGATACATGAAAGGCAGGCGGCGTGTGGAGCTGGCCAAAACAAAGGAAATGGGCCAGATGGAAGGAAGATTCGACCCGAGAACTATTCCGAGGTTTTTAATAGCTTTTCTATTTTATAAAATAGCAGAAAATCCAAATGGCAATTAGAAAATAGCAAATGAACTTGGAAAAATTCTAGAAAAATCTAAAAAATATATCCAAGTACATAGAATCCAAATAAAATAGTTTTGACCAGTGTTGATGTTGTCTTTAATCATATTAAATTATTTTGGTACTAAAAGTCCTAGTTAAACTTTCGAATTAAATTGAAATAAATCCAAATGGTGAATTTTCAACTACTAACTAATAAAAGGATTTTTAAAGCTCAGAAAATTGGGATGTTACAAACACCCCTTTGGGACGAGGAGCTGGTGTCGCACGAGGAGTCACGCTCTGGGGACTTTGATTTCGATCAAGGTGGCGGTGGGCCTTCGCACGGCGAGAGCAACTAGGTCTCCGTGGGGGCTTCACAGCTGCTTGGTGCACTCGGAGCTAGCTAGCTGACACAGCACCCTCTCGTGACACCCCCTCAAGCTACTCGCGGCGGTAGGGTGCCTCGGCCGTCTGAGCCTTTGACCTACTCGTACCAGCACCACAACTGCCCTGGATAAGGCTAGGAGCCACACGTGGGCTACGCCCCAAGAGAGCAGGTGAGTAGATATTTGTTCTTGTAAATATCAGGCATGTCATGTAAATATAAATTCCTGTACAACTTACATTATGCTAGTATTGTGTTTCGATACTATCTGTTCTTGTGTCTACAAGTAACTATGTGAGGGAGTCAACATCGTGACACCCCACCTTTCCAGATCTTAAAGACCGCACTGGGTCACGCCACACACTACAACTTTTGCAAACCGAGATGACAACACACTTTGATGCTACATTTCCGCACCGAAAATACCACACTCCGCCACGCCCCCTTTCAGACCAAAAAGACCGTACCCGGTCACGCCACACACTACCACTTTTGTAGACTGAGATGCTAACACACTTCGATGCTACCTTTCCACACCGAAAAGACCACACTCCGCCACACCCCTTTTTAGATCGAAAAGACCGCACCCTATCACGCCACACGCTGCCACTTTCGTAGACCGAGTTGATAACACACTGCGATGCTACCTTTTTAGACCGAAAAGGCCACACTCTGTTACGCCACCTTTTCATATCTAAAAATAACGCACCATGACATGCCACAAACTGCCACTTTTACAGACCGAGATGACACAACACTATAATGCTACCTTTGCAGACCGAAAATACAACACTCTGCCACACCACCTTTTTAGACCGAAAAGACCCATTAGAAAAGGAGGGAGAAGAGAACTAGAGGAGAAGAGAGCTGGAGGAGAACACTACACCACCACACCCACCGCTTCACCAAAGCTTAGTTCACATAATTGAGAGGAAGGGGGTGTTGGACTCATCAACGAACTTCTACGCAAAGATGCTGCGGAAGCGCAAGTGGCTTGCTGTGAGGGCTAAACCCTAATCGGATTGTTCTACAAAGGATGTGCTGGTACCACTGGAGTTTCCACGCCCGCAATGTGTGTGCGAAGAACCGACTAAGATCATCTAGTCAACACACCCGGCGACGGCTGCCC
The DNA here is from genome assembly GCA_036346405.1 of Phyllostachys edulis. Classification (NCBI taxonomy): domain Eukaryota; kingdom Viridiplantae; phylum Streptophyta; class Magnoliopsida; order Poales; family Poaceae; genus Phyllostachys; species Phyllostachys edulis. The sequence continues at coordinate 56,423,693 of CM070549.1, read as the reverse complement.
AGGCGTACTACACTTGCGGGACTATCCTCGTAAGCGAATCTTGCACGTACATACATTTTTCACATCTTATGTTACATTCCACAAATCCCTAATTACATCCATGCATAATGGCAGCCGGAGATGTGATGCAACTTCTTTCAATAGATCGACGGCTCGGCCATGTACAATAGGGTGTTCATCGAGCAGAAGTACATGTTGAACTATGCGATGCGAGCCGAGACCTTCAAATGCTGTAAACCTGACGTACCCGACCCTACTAAAAAGGCACCAAAGGAGCCCAGAAAAGCAGGGTGGTGGTGGAGGACCCCTCAAACAGGAAGCTGAGTACGACCGGGCCGAGCGCGCGACGCATAAGGGGAAGGCTCCTGCTAGTGAGATCAACGGCCGTCTTAGCGCTCCACGTTGCCTGGGCGCAGTCCGAATTGAAGAGGTAATTTAATTCAATTTGCATTCTGGTTATTCATTTAGTCCTACATTGTGCTATCCTAACACTATTTAATCGTCCAACTCGTCTCGCAGAACACGGCTGATTTCGAGACTGGCCACCGCCGCGGGCAGTCCAGAGATAAGGGGAAGGGACCAATGGGCCGCCATGACTGATTGATTTCATTCCAATCAACCTTTTTTTTCGGATTCCAAAAAGGTGTGCATGCATCGTAGGTATATTTCGGTTTGTTGATTCGTGTATGTTGGCGTTTCGTAACCAAACCCAACGCGCCATGTATTTCACAATTAAATTATGAAGTCTTTCAAACTTAAATCTCTCCCCCCAAATATTTCGACTATTAAATATTTCGTAATCTTTTTCCTAAGTAATTGGTTCCACGAACAATACAATCGGGACAACAACACGTATGGCAACTCTAAACCCATTTTTTTTTCATTTCGCTCCGAATGGGGCTATTTGTGTTATTGCGTTGCCGAACTTGTGTTCCAAATCGCATCGCCGATCTCGCATTCTCTACTTCACATTTCGTTATCTTCTCCAGTTTTAGATTCCGAATTACGCGGACACTTCAAGGTATTACAAAAAAAAACTTCGTGAAATACACTAAATTTCTAGGCCAAATTCTCTACATATACATTTAAAAATAAATAAATATAGGACTACGTCGCTATTCCAATTGACGACAGTATCCTTGTCGCCAATTGAACTGCCGACAGGGTTGGCGACATGAACTTTTCCTCACTGTTTCAATTGGCAACCGAGATAATTTCCCCATTCCAAATTGTGACAGGAAGATTTCACCGTTCCAAATTGTGTCAGTGATATATTTTTGTTAAGAAAAAATTCGACAATATTTTTGTAGTTATATTTTAAATTAATATTATTTTAAAAATTCTCCGAAGAAGCCCTTGAGGCGCACTCAAAATTCAAAACCCAGTCCCGGTCGTGTCCGTCACTGTGTTGTACTGTTGTGTTGCGTAGTCGTGGCCGTCTAGTGTCTGCGGAAAACGCTCGTTACTCGTCGCGAGGGACAGTGGAAAGGCTGCTCCATTTGGCCCTGCCACCGAGGCCGAAGTCACCCGGCCTCCTCTGTCCTTGCGACCACTCGTCCACTCCCCACCCCAAATTTCCCCTTCCCTTCGGTCTGGGGGCAGCTCCGGGTTGGGTTTGGGGGGGTCTGGACGGCGACGGCGAGGCGGCGGAGTTTGGAGGGTAACGCCTGTCTCTCTCCTGCGGTTTCTCTCGCTGTTGGTGCTTCGTTTGGAGTAGTAGTACTTTGGTTTTGCCGGTGAGATGCTAAGATTTGAGGGCTTTTGGGTTGGTTTTAGGGGTGGGTTTTGGTGTTGGGGTTTCGATTTGGGGCTTGGAGCGGTAATGTCGCCGCCGCCTTCTCGTTCCCGTGCTTCTTTCTGGTGTTTTCTTTTGGGAGTTTTAAGTCCTCTTATAAGTGTGGGTTTGTGCTGATTAGGGATTATTACTTGTTACCTTGCTTTTTTTAGGTTAGGTTTGGGACTCAGGATGTTATGTTTGCTGAATGCGCAGTGCTGTCTTGGTAGCTGTTGTTTCGATCTAGTGTCTAGTATTTAGTTTGGAGATTTCTTGGCTTGCTCGTTTACTGCGTAACATCGCGGGTGTTTTTGGCTTTTTTTATTAGGTTTTTGCCGGTTCTTGGAGGGCATCTCAATCTCAAGCCTTAGTTGTTGCAATGAGCGGTAGCCTTCGGTCGCTAAGCTAATGTAATTTAGATGCTTTGCTTCCACGTTGTTTAGGAATCAGGATAGTGTGCTTGGCATTCCTGGCTCTTATTCTATTGGTAACCTGCCATATTTTGCTAAAAATAAGTGCGCAACTTGTTTTTTGTGCCTTTGTGCAGGTGGAGGGGGTGAGATCCAGGTGGTTGCTCCAACCTTTGAGGGCCACAGAAGATGGGGTTCATGTCGGCGAAGCTCTTCCCTTCCTGCGAGAGCATGTGCGTGTGCTGCCCGGCGCTGCGCCCGAGCTCGCGGCGCCCCGTCAAACGTTACAAGAAGCTGCTTGCCGAGATATTCCCCAAGACGCCTGTAAGTATTTGGTTCTCACTTCAGTCGGTGCGAGTTTTGTTTAGCAAGTTCAGTCGGTGTGAGTTTAGTTTAGCGAGTTCAATGGTGACATTGTTGCTGCAATCGTTTAATACATTGTGCTATTTTTGTTCTATGGAATGCTGCGCTTTCGCATGGTTATCTTCTGCCTCAGAACATATTTTTTTTGGAGAATGTAGTTTTCACTGTTAATTTTTTTTGAAAAAGAAGGCAGGAGCTCTGCCGAATGCCGATCACCATTAGAGGAAGAAAACACGTTTTAACAGTCTAGCTGCCATAGCCTAGAACAGAAAAAAAAAGGAGAGAAACAACAACGGGCAAGCACAAGTTTTGGCTGCACCCTGCAACAACATAACAAAATCAGAAGCCTGGAGCTAAAATAGCTATGTTCCTAGTTTCCACCCCCCTAAAACGATGAAAAACCTTCTCCATTGGGAGATAAGAGTGCTTGAAAATTCTTTGATTTCGCTCTTTCCAAATGTTCCACACCGAATAGAAGAAGATACCATCAAAGATCGGTTTTTGTTGTTTTGAAACCCGTAATCTAAGCTGTTGCCACTGTTCCGAAATTGTAGATGCATCTTGTTGTGTCATCGGCACCTGGAATCCTAACCAAGAGAAAACCACCCTCCAAACTTGCTTGGCGTCGGGGCAGAGGAGGAGGAGATGATCAGCTGTTTCCGAGTTTTGTGCACACATTGGACATGTGGTAACATGCGGCCATCCCCGCCGTTACAAGTTGTCAACGGTGCAAATTTTCCTTTGTAGAGCTAGCCAGGCGAAAAACCTGCATTTTTCTTCAGCACGTGCCTTCCAAATACCTGAAAAAATTCTGGGTGGCATAAGAACCAGCAAATTGAATATCATATGCTGATTTTGCCGTGTAATCTCCACTGGCCGTCCACCTCCAATGGATGGTATCCACCACCTGTTCCTGTAACTGCACATCCTGAATTTGACACCACATGGCGTCGAATTCATGCACCTGTTTCCAGTTAGTTCTTGTTTAACAGATCTGTTCTTTCTCTTAGCAAGTTTAAACAAGTTTGGTGCAATGTCTTTTGGGGCTTGCCCCTGTAACCATCGTGAGTGCCAGAAGCTGGCAGTGGCACCATCAACAACAGAGATTGTAGTTGATGCATGGAATAAGCTAGTGTCCACACTATCACAAGGAGTTGGAATACCTACCCACGTACGCTCTCTGTCCTGCCATTCATACCAAAGGCAACGAAGTCTCAAGGCCCTACCAAACTTGTACAAATCTTTGATGCCGAGCCCCCCAAGTTAATCTTTGATGCCAATTAACGAGGCAATGACCTCCATTGACTTCCATGGTCCCCTTCCAAAGAAAAGCTCTTATGATCTTGTCAAGTTTCTTGATTGCCCATTTCTTCAGAGGGAAAATGGTCCTAAAATAAACCGGCAGAGAAGAGAGTACCGAGTTTACCAAAGTGAGCTGCGCTGTTGTGGACAGAAGCTTGCCCTTCACTGTTAGTTGTAAATGACACTAATACTCATACTTCAGTAGTCAAGTGTAGTGCTGCTTATGTTGATGAATTTACTTTTGCAGGATGGCCCTCCAAATGAGAGGAAAATCATGAAGTTATGTGAATATGCTGCGAAGAATCCCTTGCGCATTCCGAAGGCATGTGATGTTGCCATTTTGGTTCCCTTCATTCTATTGCTAAAATATGCCTTAGGTGTATGTGGTTAGTCATTGCATATTTCCCTAATTCCCTTCACTGCTTGCTTGTCAGATTGCCAAGTTTCTGGAACAGAGGAGTCACAAGGAGCTGCGCTCTGCTCATGTGAACTTTGTCAAAATTATCACTGAAGCGTACAGCAAGCTACTCTTCATATGCAAGGAGCAGATGTGAGTTTGTGAAATTCTTAGCTGCCACCTATGTTTCCTATATCGAAGTGCTAATGGTTTTCAAGGAAGTTATATCGCTGTGTTTTTATGTTGTGTTACTGTGTGCATGTGATGGTATAGGGCATATTTTGCCATCAGCCTGGTGAACGTCCTTACTGAGCTTCTGGAAAGCAAGCAAGAGAACATTCATATGCTTGGATGTCTAACTTTAGCGAGGTTTATTTACAGCCAGGTTAGCATTATGAAGTTCGACATGGTCTGCGTTATAAACACTCATATTTCTTTGTTGTGTTGTATTTCACTCTGTTCCTACTAATCATCAGAGCATACTTCTCTTGAGTCATTTGTTTTCTTTGAGGGATGTGTTAATATTCATTATTTTTGCATATTAACAGGTAGACAACACATATGCACGCAATATTGAAAGCTTGGTTCGCAAAGTGTGTGCACTTTCACGGCAACAGGGAATGGAGCATAGTCTTCTGCGGGCAGCAAGCCTGCAGTGTCTGTCAGCAATGGTATATGGTTTTTCAGTTCCATTTTTTCCCTATTACCTTCCTGTCATTTTCTGGTAATTTTGTTCGAAAATTCAGTTCTGTTAACTACTACTATTATAAATTTATAATACCTGTGCAGATCTGGAACATTCATACATTTTTGCTGATTTTGATGAGGTAACTACAATCGGTTCTTTTTATGGCATTACTGTGCAGAATCAATTGGAAATTAAACTTGTTTACTTGAGTTCCAAATTGCTCAACCTGCTTGCTTGCTTGTTTGTACCAGGTTATTTCCATACTTAGAAAACACCATCTCATCCGCTTAGAAATACTTTGTGTCAATTTCATGGTTGTGTTGGGGCTATCCATTTGCACCAAGTTTAAGCTACTATTTCAGGCCACACATTAAAACCATTTTCGTCTTGTCTTCTGTGCAGGCACCATTAAATTATTCAATTTTGTAGTGATTTGTTATTCTGACCTCCACCTAAATGGTGTTAAGAGTGTTGTACATTCTCTCTCTCCCCCTCTCTAGCCTATGAGGCCCATGTAGCCCATGAGGCCCATATAACAATGTCTATATATACCTCTCAATAAATGAATAAGCTGCACAGTTGTGAATAGCAAAACCCTAGCCTTATTTCTCTAACATGGTATTGTTATGAATATCACTTGTATTTCCAGGGGGCCAAAGGGCCATTATATATATACAAAGTACAGGAGGTGAATATGCAAATAACCCCTCATAACAATGGGGAATAACACACTATATATATATATCTCTAACACCCCCCCTCAAACTCATGGTGGATCAACAACACTGAGTTTGGAGAGGTAGAAGCCGTGCTGTGCTCGAGTTTGGGTCTTTGTGAAGAAATCCGCTATCTGAAGCTCTGAAGGCACATACTGAAGAGCAATCACCTGATCATGCACACAAGACCTCATGAAGGAAGCATCAACACTAATATGCTTGGTGAGCTCACGCTTCACAGGGTCACGGGCAATACTGATAGCACATGTACTGTCTGACTAGAGGAGTCGGTGTAGTGACAGAAACACCAAAATCCTCAAGTAACCACCGTATCCAAGTAATCTCTGCTGTCAAGAGAGCCATAGCTATAATTGACCTCTGCGACTCGAATGGGACATTGTAGTGCTTTCTTCGTCTTCCGTGCAATGAGAGAACCACCAAGAAAAACACAAGAAGCAGAGATAGGCCGTGATCGAGGGATCGCTGCCCAAGTAGCATCCAGATAAGCCCGAAGTCAGAACGCAAAATGGGCGTGGAAAGAAGAGACGGCGAGAGATAGTCCCACGAAGGTACCGTAGAACTCGAAGAAGGTGGTTGTAGTGGACCTGAGTGGGAGCAGAGAAGAACTGACTCAGAATGTGGACTGGATAAGTGATATCCGGACGAGTAACAGCAAGGTAGATAAGACTCCCAACAAGATGACGATAGCGAGTCGGATCAGAAAGAGGCTCGCCATCAGAGGGTCGGAGGAGTAGAGCAAGGCGGGCAGGTGACATCGCCAGAGAGGACGCCCCAGAGACGTAGACCATGCATGTGGATGCGCATGTGAGACACGAAGTCGGTGTAATTAACACCATCGAAGATCACCGGACAGTGAGGAACGGAAACAGTGTCCATTGGTAGGTGGCGTTGGACGGCGCGACGACCAAGGCAATGAAGTCTAACAGGCGGCGCTGGACGGCGCGGCGGTTAGAACAACGTTTTTTTTTACCGGGCCGTTCTCTCTTCTTTTTACCGGGCCGTCCACACTCAAAGGCTCACGCATATAGAACTAGGAACTAGAACCCTAGTTCCCGAGAGCCCCAAAACCAGCGGGTGGAGAAAAAACCGAAGTGGCGGAGGTGGAGCGACCCTCGAGCCAGCAGCGGTGATGGCAGAGTGGAGCGACCCCAGCGAGAGCCCCGAGCGACAGCGGTGGGTCGATTAATGGCGGCCCGAGCCGAGGCGGAGGAATCAAGGGGGCAGCGATCTGGCAGTGGTGCCCGAAGCGACGTCAACATGAGCGACTCGGCGGCTAATCTGGCAAGGGTGGTGCGAGGTGACGTCAACATGAGAAGAGCCCTCGAGCGACGGCCGGTGGAGCAGCCCCCGAGCGGAGAGATTGGCGACGATGAGGAAGCCCGGATCCGATGGGATCCGAGGACAACGGCGACGAGCACGAACAGATAAAGTTCGAAGACAGCGAAGCACGGTGGGCAAAGCCTAGTGACGGCCGGACGAAAAAACAAACCCACGGTGGGCAAAGCCAGGCGGCGGCCAGACGAAAAACAAACCCTAGGTTTGCTCTGATACCATATTATGAATATCGCTTGTATTTCCAGGGGGCCAACGGGCTAGTATATATATACAAAATACAGGAGGTGAATATGCAAATAACCCCTCATAACAATGGGGAATAACACACTATACATATATCTCTAACAGGTATCAGAGCCATCTCCAACCCAATAAAAAATCCCTCCTCTGCTGTGTTGTCTCCGCCGCCACGGGCTGGCAGGCTCCTGCCTAGGCCGCCGCCTCGTCGCCTCTCCGTCACGCCGGATCTGCTCCCGCTGGTAGCCGCAAGAGCATCAGAGCTTCCTCGTCGCACCAGATCCACATCTCGGGCGCACCAGAGTTTTCCTTGTCGCTCGAATCCGCTCGAAGCCGCTGCTGGTCTTGCACCTTGTCGCGCCTCCCCTCGTCCGCCGTCGGAGCCCCATCTGCAGAATCATACCTTTGCCTCGTCTTTATCGTGCCCGAGCGTCACGCTGTGTCGCGCCTTTGTCTCCTCTTCGAATTCGCGCCGCCCGAGCGTCACCTGGAGGCCACCGGCGCAAACCAAAGGTACCATTGGGACCGCAATAGCCACGCTTGCCCAATGGACCTCTCTGCGGCGGCGGCTTAGAACGCCGACGAGCCGGAGAGAACAAGATGACCAACACGGCCAAAGCAAAACTTGAAGTAAAGCTCGCGACAAGTCAAACATGCAGTGCCAAATTTATAGGACTACCAGAGGTTACCAGGAGGTCTTGGAGGTCTTTGGGGAGGTTGGAGAAGAGGAGGACCCGTGCGGGTGAAGACGATGAGCTCCACTACCAAAAGCTCCACGCTCCAGTTGGCCACTGAAAATGTCCCAACTAAACAAGTTAGGACTTTGGTCACAGAGGGAATGGCACAAAATGAAATAAGGAAATGGGAGGAAAAGCCCGGGGACCTGTTCCACCGAGGAGCTCCAAGCTCCAACAATGGCGGCCAAGGGCTCACGATTGATTTGAGCTCACAAGCACAGTGGCGCAAGCAAGGACTCAATGGCGTGTAAAGGAAGCCAAGGGGGAGCCCGAGGAGGCCTTATACCCCAGGACATAGAGGTCATGAGCCAAGGGTTAAGCTCATGGTGAGCTTAGCCCATGGCGCGGTCCATGGCTTGGACAGGACGTGGAGGTGATGGGGGTAGGTCTGAGCCAGACCTAGAGGCGGAAAGCACTGACACGCATTTAATGCGCGCAGCACAGAGCCGTTGGGGACAAGACAGAACCTGCACACCCACTGCCATGGCGCTCGCATGCGTGACAGAGGAAGGAGAAAAACAGGAGCTGCTCTCCACCGCTGGATAAGAAAGATTGGGAGGTCTGACCCTCGGATTCAAAGCAGTATGATTTAAATGAGAAGGGAGGAGGTCACAGCCATTGGATCTGGACTGGGAAGGTTGTGACCCTTAGATTACCATTGCACGGATGCGCAAAGAAAGAGGGGAGGTCACAGCCACACGATCCCCATCACATGGTTGCGAAAAGAACAGGGAGGTCACACGCGATAAAGGGATAAGAGGTCCTGGCCGTTGGATCTGAATCCAAAGGTGCGGACCTGATGGGGAGGACTTAACGATGCGCACGATACAGCCAAAGGGATGTGGAGGTTATGGCCTTTGGATCTACATCCAAAGGCACACAATGGAGAGAGGAGGTCTTGAGCTGGTGCGCAAGACAGAGAGGGAGGTCATGGCTATTGGATCTCAATCCAAAGGCACATAACACATGGGGAGGTCAGGGACGTTAATCACGACACTGAGGAGGTCGTGGCCGTGAGATGTTGATCTGACGGCAACGAAATGATAGTGGAGGTCGTGGCCATTAGATCTGGATCTAACGGCTACGAACTGAGGTGCGGGAGGTCTTGGCCATTGGGCAAGACACTGGAAAGGGATGGGGAGGTCCAGGCCGTGAGATTTTCATCTGACGGCGATGAGAGTATAGGGGAGGTCGTGGGCGTTGGATGCTGATCCAAAGGACACGACCTCGCGCGGGTGGGAGGTCTGATGCGCACGATGCAAAAGGGGAGGTCGTGGCTGTGGATTTTAATCCAACGGCTATGACCTCGCGAGGCGGGAGGTCTGGAGCGTTTGCTAAAGAAGGGAGGTCAAGGCCGTGGATTTTGATCCAACGGCACAAGACCTCGAGGGGTGGAAGGACTGGGCCGCGATGGTTGTGGAGGAGGTCGTGGCCACTGGATCTGAATCCAACGGCTACGACCTCACGTGGGGGAAAAGGAGGTCTGGGCTGAGCTGGGGATGCGGTTGGGTTCAACCCATTTGGAATGTGGCTCAAGCCCAAGGAACAGTGTAGCCAATTGAGCTGGAATTTAAAAGCTGAGACTTTGCGGATTTGATTGAGATAGCAAATCAACTCCAAAATTTATGAAATTTTAACTGGAGCTTGCTGACTTTAGGATTAACCTTTTATAAAATTTTCAGAGGTTTTTGTGCACTGCATGTTTCTCCAGAAATTCCTAAAGGCTGTTCTAGGGTTTGATTTACCTCCAAAATTTATCAAACAAGTTTTACAACTTATGATATTTTTCAGAGGAGTCCCACATCAACTCTAGAACCAAGGGAAAATATTTTCCCAAGTTTGGCACAAGATTTGTGACAAGTTGAATAAGGGTTGGACTTTAGTCCACAGGAGGTTTAGGTTTTTGAACTCCACAATTTTTGATAAGAATTATAGAGGAGTTCAAGAGTTTCAAGATGTAGAAAAAGTTTTAATTCCTACACATTTTCTTACATTTGAAACACACACCTATTTATACATTTGGGATGTTACGGCGGTTAAAAACTCAACTTTCTTTGGATGTGGCAGATGGTGCAATCGGTCTTGGAAAATTACAGCATAGAGGAATCTGTTGGTGGTGATGATGACAGACATGCATCGCAGCATAACTGGGTTGATGAAATAGTAAGGCGTGAGGGAAGAGCTGGCTTAGGTGGAGGTAATGATGTGAATTTCAGCAGCACAACTATTAGGCTGCGGTCAGCAAGGGATTCTTCAGCTCTGACCAGGTGAAGCCTCAGTTCTATATGCTTGCTATACCAACTTGTTCTGAACTTCGTTCAGACTGCAGAAAATATATGCTTTTGTACATCATACGAGTTTTGCTGCACTGCAGTGACATGTTTCTTCTTTTCATATTTTGATATGTCGCGTGTACATATTTGTGAAACATCTTATCCATCTCTTCCCAACAAATATTTGCGAAACATGTTATCCACCACAGGCACACACACACACACACAACCAAGTGCAGATGTACCAAAAAAAAAAGATTTATTTATACAATGCAGGGATGAGCGTGAATCTCCAGAAGTATGGGCACATATTTGCGTTCAGAAGCTTGCAGAACTGGCCAAAGAGAGTACAACTATGCGGCGCATCCTAGATCCAACGCTTTCTTACTTTGATATGAAGAAACAATGGGCTCCTCGACATGGATTGGCTTTGCCTGTTTTGTCTGATATGTCTTATCTAGAGAAGAGTTCAGGTAAAAAAAATCTATTTGAATTATCAATTACCAGAATTGCTTATATCATAAACATAGTAAAAAGATACACAAACTACATTATGCTCTATATGAAGTTTCTATGAAGATCTTATTCTTCTAATAGTTACATGCCATTCTATGAAGATCTTTTTCTTCTAGTAATAGATAATGAATTTTTATTATTAATTAACCCTTTTTTAATTTTTATTTTAAAGTTAACCCGCGACGAACTTTATTTCCAATTCTGACCCCTTTGGTCACGCTACTGGTTGTGGTGTGACAAAACAACGCTATCACGCTAACCCGTATCTAGGGGAACCTCTTGTTACGCCACCACCCGTGGTGTGACACTGTTGTTTGGTCACGTCACGACCAGTGGCGTGACTAAAAGTGCTATTTAGTGGACTTATCCTATGGCGTGACAGCGTTGTTTTGTTATGCCACGGGTGGTGGCGTGACAAAAGGGGTTAGAATTGGAAATAAAGTTCGCCGGGGGTTAACTTTAAAATAGAAATTTAAAAAGAGTTAATTAATAAAAAAAGTTCTAGATAATGTGTTATTTTCCTTTTTTTCTTAAACAATGCCAATCTATTTAAATATCTTTGAGCAAGTACTTTGTCTGGTGACTTATATTGTACCCTCAGGGTGGATTATCTATCTTGTTACAAAGCTTTCTGTTACCTTTATTTCTGAGTACGTTGCAGTCTGCAGTGCACTTTGTTTTCCTCTCTATACTGTTTTTCAGGGGCTTGTTCTTGTCTGCTAATACACTTCCCTCGCAGGCAATGAACAATTGATTTTGACTGCTGTCATCCGGCACCTGGATCACAAGAATGTTTTACATGATCCTCAGACTAAATCTGATATTATTCAGACAGCAACATACTTGGCACGACAGCTGCGGTCACGAGGAGTTGCTCCTGAACTTGTAGTAGCAGGTGACTTGTGCAGGCACTTGAGGAAAACTCTAGAGGCTGTGGAGTCAGCTAGTGTTGAAGAGCTGAACTTGAATGAATCTCTTCAAAATTTCCTGGAGGACTGTCTTCTGGAAGTTGTTAGAGGAGTATGTCCTGCACTATTCCAGTCAGATGCTAACATTTGTCAACTGCCATGGGTGTTTTTTGGTGCATCTTTCTTAGCAATGTTCAATTGCATGGACTTTCATGCCAAAAACTTCACACCAGTATCATGCCAGTTGACAACTATAGTACCATATATACATATAATTTCCCCACTTCTGTTAATTTTTGGAACTTGTAGATTAATGATGTGCGGCCACTCTATGACATGATGGCGATTACATTGGAGAATTTGCCTTCTATGCCTGCTATTGCCAGAGCAACTATTGGAAGTTTGCTGATCCTTTCTCACATAACCTCCTTAACATCAATGTCTTCAAACACTCCTATGGTCAGTTCTGAATTTATACTATCCACTCATTATTTGAGCTATCTGATAAGTATCAGAATAAATAGGATCATAACCAAGTTCAGGAACTGTGTATCTCTTCTACGCATTAAATAATTTACTACCCTGCCTACTTTCCTTCTCTATCTTTTATAAAATGCTATTCTGTGACCAGCGCTCAGTAGACCACTTCTGCCATTCTTTGCTAATTCTTTTTTGTAACTCTTTACTTGCTAGCAGGTGTTTCCAGAAGCACTCCTCCAGCAGATACTGAAGTCCATGATACATCCAGATGTCGACACTCGTGTGGGGGCGCACCACATGTTTTCAGCTGTTATTGTTCGAGGCCCAAGCCATCCGAGGAGTGAATCGGAGTACCTATATGAAACAAAAAAGTGGCAGTCTCGGACTACATCAGTATTTGCTTCAGCTACTGCTTTACTTGAGAAGCTAAGGAGAGAAAAAGAAAGTTTAGGTTCAGACAAGCCTGGAAATATGATGCATGGTGATGGAAAGGAAAGAAATGCACACGGAGAGGACAACAAACATGTTTGGGCACAAAAAAATTCGGCTTATTTTTCAAAGTTGGTTTTCTCTTTTGTCGATCGATGTGCACCACTAACTAGTTCCAGAGAGGTATTTCTCCCCCTTTTGGTATTTTTTTCCCTTCCCTTTGATCAGTGACTTTGACTGTTAGAGAGGCTCAAAGTAAAAGGCATTTTTACTACTGATTCATGCCACATCCTTTGTTTATTTCTTGCTTTCTTATGATGTTTTCCCTTGCTTTTCTTGGCGGTGTTTGTTTTTTGGTGTCAGGTGGGGGTAGAGGCCTGATCTCTGAAAACATTTCCATTTATGTATCTTTCAGGAGACCAATTTCGTCATGTTAACTGAAGATCAAACGAATCAATTGCTGTCTGCATTCTGGATACAGGCCAATCAGACAGATAACACTCCTTTTAATTATGAAGCTATTGGTCATTCATACAGCCTCACGGTTCTTTCTTCCCGCCTTAAGGTATGGGCTTTTTTGGAAAATACAGCTTTGGAATTTTAATTATATTACGGAAAAGTTTATCACAGGGTTGACATTGGTTTTCACATTTTTTATAACAATTTTTTTCTTTTATAAAAGAGTTACTCAGCCATGTCAGTGGTCTCTCTTTTTCACTGTAATAATATCCTTGTATGCAGTGGAAGTTCAAATATTTCTGACTAAGCTATTTTCCCCTTATGGAAATAATGTTCTCGGTGCTGCAGAATTCAAGCAACAGTAATATCATCCACTTTTTCCAGTTGCCACTGTCTCTTCGAAGTATTGCTTTAGCCCCAAGTGGTAGGATCTGCATAATGAAACTTATGATTGCTTCTTTCCTGTATGATGAAAATCACTTGTCTTTGTTTATGCATTTTTTCCAGGAGTCCTGTCCCCATCTTGCCAACGATCTATTTTTACCTTAGCAACGAGCATACTGGCTTTTGCTGGAAAAGTCTGTAACATGACTGAATTGGCAGAGCTGCTAAGGTGTTTTACATCGTCCAATGTAAGTATATATTTCTAGTGCAGAGTCTAATAAGAGATTATGTTCTTTCATGTGAAACTGTACTCCAAAAAATTTAATTTTGTATGCTTGCTATGAATAAAATTTTGTGATGTGACGTGCACTCAGCAACGATCATGAATGTGCTTCACTTTGATGGTAGTTTTGTTGTGACCTTTTTCTTTTGTGCCCATTGCCCAATTGTCTGTATACCAACTTTTGCTTACCTTACTACTAAGCAAATAGAAAAGTAGTTTGTATTTCATGTCTGTTTAGTGAAAATGATGTTATAAAATATTTTGCAGATTGACCCTTATCTAAGAATTGGTGAAGACTTGCAAGTCTATGTAAGGTTGCAATCGGATCTAGGCAACTATGGTTCTGAAAGCGACCAAGAAGTCGCTAGATCTGTACTTTCTGACTGTAGGACGAAAGTGGGGATTAATGATCAGCGAGTAATTGATGTAATCGCATGTGCACTTTCTACTTTAACTGAGGTTAGTCCTTGGAGAATGGTTTGACTTTACCATCTGTTTGCTGTTGACACTTGACACTAAGCGTTAAGGCCTTATTGAGGTCAAATTGCATTACCAGATGGATAAAGATGAGCTGGCAAAGGAGCTCACAGAGATGTTTACACCCGAAGAAGTGCCCTTGTTTGGGTCGAATACAGCACTTGACTGGGCCAACTTTCATGTGCAGGCATTTTCTGATGAATCTCTTTCTTTTGATGAGGTAGGCCACCTACAATAAATGGTGTCCTTAGTGATTCATTTGGTAGAGGCTCTTGCAAAAGTTTGCGATAGTGCAATATTCCTTCCCGTAACTGTACCTTGCCATCATGAAAATATTATTTGTATATCTTCTCACAAGTCCTGCATTGTAGGAGTGTTCAAGAACCTCTTCAGTGGATGGTGGATTGCATGAGTCACCAATTACCAATACTGCTAGCTCCATATCAAAGATTAATCTACCGCAATCTGTTCCCCATGTCTTAGGTGTTGGTCAGTTGCTTGAATCGGTGAGTACTTATCTTGAAATTCAACTGCCCTTGCATATGATTTGCTACTCAGCTAGCTCACATTTGCCCTAATTATGTCAGTATTGGTAGTTTGGCACCATAATATGTTACTTTTTTCCTTTATACCTCTACTGTCGATTTGGTCATAATATTGTAGCATGCAGTGAAGTTGGCTATAACTACAGCAAACATTGTTATTTTTCATTTGAATTTTTGTATCCGATTCTCAATAGCAGATTGTGTCTGTGATCAGGCGCTACATGTAGCTGGCCAGGTTGCAGGGGCATCTGTTTCAACCTCCCCGCTCCCATATGGCACGATGACCAGTCAATGCGAAGCCCTGGGATCGGGCACTAGGAAGAAGCTATCAAGCTGGCTTGTCAATGGCCACGACTCGACTCCAGACAGTCCTTCACCAAGCCTTCACACTGCCCAGCATTTCATCATTCCGAAGGTATGAAGATTGATAAATCCCAAATGTGTCATGTGTGCTATATCATGTGGTCTCAACCTCACTTGTCCAGGTAAATTCATGTGGCTTTGAGATCAACTGCACGTCGTCAGAGCCATGCTCCACGGTGAAGCTTCCACCAGCCAGCCCCTTTGATAACTTCCTGAAGGCTGCGTATCGCACCCAGCAGATGTGATCAGTCTTGGGGATTACACCTAACCATCTTCAAGAGTGCTAGACTGTAGTATCTAAGCTTCGTACACTAGATTATCTTCTCAAAGGCTTGGCCGCTCTGGTTGTTTGCAACGTGGTTTTTGTTGTAGTACCGTATGTATGACCATGTGTATCTCTATGTTCTAAACGGCTGTATCGCATGTATGATCATGTGTATCGCAGTACTAGATGCCTGAAACCTCGCTGGTGATGTCTGCTGTTTGTCTCAGGTTTTAAGCTGTAGGGAGAACACTTTTATTTGAAACTTCTGTGATGTACTACACATGTTATGGTCTCTCTCCCCGATGCCTTTCCGTGTAGTCTAGAGATAGAAAAAAAATGTGAAAGCGGAGAAAAGAAAACGAAATACCACATATATCACCAGAAGTCCAATCAAATACTCACTGATATTTCGGTCTAATTACGATTCAGAGGCGTGCTGCATCAGGTCAAAACAAAAACAAGCACAGGTACATAGAGACTAGAATGTCGTGCTAATTACTAATTTAAATATTAATTTACAATAAATTGTAGCAAACATGTGGACTATAACTGTTTATGGGTTATAAGATGAACGTTTTAAGTAATACTATCCAATTAATAAATTTACCAACTAGTCTCAAGTATTAATCTAGCTAATAAATAAGTCCATAAATAACGATATATAGGAAATAACTAATACCTCTAGTTTATAAGGAATCACTCTAAATAAATGTTGAATGTGCATTTACCAACTAGTCTCAAGTATTAATCTAGCCAATAAATAAGTCCATAAATAATGATATAAAGGAAATAATTAATACCTCTAGCTTTATAAGGAATCACTATAAATAAATGTTGAATGTGCAGTTGTTTTTGTTTCGCATGTGGCGCTTATGATCTATTCCCTCCCAGGTATGTCGCCATCAATAGTCACCTAAAATTAGCAACAAAGCAAGAGTGAGTTTAAGACTTAGCAAATACATAATAAAGTCATAAACAACAGTTTATCAACCATAAGCAAAGTTATCATCATCATCTATCTATTTAATGTCATTCTCATACTCAAATAAACATGTCATATTCTATATCGGTAAATTTGCACAATCTAACAATTTACTCATATATGTGAATGCACTATCATGCACATGCTCATATGCGTCTCAACAACTGATACCGGTACAACAGAATGTTCACCTGTCAATGAACCACTCTATCCTTCACTCCTTCGAAGTCCCCACCAAAATAGGATATTATATAGAGCATTTCAGATTAGTCATATATCTTTTTCACCGATCTCACCAGAATAGTTACATGATTCTCATCGACCTGGCTCGTGCAACTCCTGTCACGATGAATATAAATGACACAACATCTTTAATTCATCTCATCATCTCATTAACTCAATATCATTATCCCATTCACTCAATGTCATCAATATCATGTATAAGAGTAGGCTTAACGAATACATAATAAATAGCATAATAAGTAATATCAAATAACAATAACGAACAACTCGTTGCTCACCACTCTACCATGTACTTGTTTCTTTATTCCTTCGGAGCCAGATAGCGAGGCGGCGGTAGGGCACTAGAGGCCACACTCCCCGAACAAATAATTCAAAATAATTTTAAGATCACATCATCACAGCACCAACACTTCACACTAATCGCCTTCGCATGTTTACGCCAAACTGACCTAATTAACCCAAATCTACCAGACGCACTACCGCTGTTCCAGTAGTAAAACGACTCTAACTTATTCACCCGAACTCCAAATCTATCAAACCAATACTTTCTATAATCCTCATGCAATTACCTACAACTTCCTAGTTATGACAAACTTCTGATTCTACTATTTTGTCCCCCGTTTCCTTCCCCGAAGTTTGTCACATAATCTGTTAGGATAATCCGCTGTCGGGACCCAAAAATACAATTATGGACCCTCTGTGTATAATGCACTAGTCTAGGATCACGCTAGTGCACCCAGTGTTAATATAGATGAATATCGATCCACACAAGACGAAAATAACATAAACGATTAATTTGAATAACAAATAATGGTTATGACCTTATGGTCGAGTTTACAATTATTAAGCCATGCAGGGCTAGCAATGGAGAAATAAGCAGCGGAACAAAACTAAACTTCAGCGGAATCCCATCAATTCACCACAAGCAACCGACTGGGATCAAGACCCTAACGATCAGTACCTTCGTAGAACTCGTCCTCGAAAGCAGGCGAAGACTCCTCCACTTCTATTGATTGATTATAGCAAGCATGAGTACACAACCGTACTCGCAAGTCATACTACATAATGCAATTTATACATGATGGCTTATTCCAAAGGAATGGCTTCTGTGGTTCTTTTGCAGAAATGCAACATTTGTAATTGAATATGAATAATAGATTAAAACATGAAGTAAAACAAATAAACAATATTAATTTTATCAATTTGATTTCACAAAGAACACAAAGTCTAATCAAGTTATTCACATATCCATATGACTTAGATCACATAGCTCCATTCCCAAATGTTTTATGAGAATCTACCCCTCGTGTGAAATCCCCGAGCATGTCCATAACAGTGGACGTGGCTATTCGAATAGATTGTTTAACACTCTGTAGAGGTTGTACACTTTACCCACACGATATAACTAGTGTAGCTAGCACTAATCATAACAAAACCTTTCAGAAAATTCATCTCAAACATTGATACTCCCAATGTGCTTTACCGCCGATACTAACTCACTGAGAAAATTAGTTCGACACACACCGTCGGACAAGGATGCGGCGAGTCATCCTGCGATGTGATCTACTTGGTAGTACACACCTCCACCCATGCATAGAGCCTAACTTACTACCTGAGTAATCAATGTCAAGAATTCATAACTTAATAAGTTAGGCCCGTCCTATACCAGGCATGTGGTCATACAATAAGGCTCAGTTTAATGACGCATAAAGTTAAGTTCTTAATTGACCAAGGCAAGACTTCCAATTTTTAACTATGTCGCACAGATTATTATTCCCATGAACACAGCTCCACCATATCACTTAGTGTCCACCACTTGCCTCAGTCTAAATCTTTTACCACCTAGTTGGTTAAGTGCAACAGATGCCATCAACGAGTAATAGCGCACAATACACACAATTTTATCACATAGTTCCATGATCACTTAGTCAAGTTTATATTTGCAACTCACATGAGATGATGACTCGTGGTATGGCTAAGAAATCTACTCGTATCTAATCAACCCACGTTGGTGTCACATCCCCAAATTAATAAAGAGAATTATTATGCATCTCATGAGCACGCATCATTGTTTTCAAGCATTTGCATTTTATATTGCACTTGGAAAATCTCAAAAAAGGATTAAACCTACACTTCCAAGTTTAACTCCAAAAGAAGACAAGAACAAAATCTTATTCACATCTTCTGGAAATAATTTATTCAAATACTAGAAAAATCATAAGGAATTAATATAATTTTTTCCAAATTTTTAGGATTGGTTTAAACCCTAAGAAAATTCAAACACATTTCAATGACCTACACTAAGTTTGAATTTAAATTATATACATTATATCATGAACTGTAGTGTTCAATAATCTTTATGAACACTAGACCTTCCCAGAAACCCCCGTGATTTATTTCACATTTTTAGAAAATTTATTTCTAATTTTAGGGCCCTAGTCAAAGTTGAGAAAACAAGTTAAATCTCAGTCAAACTTTTGAACTCAGCCCTAGTACTGCTCCTCGGGCTCGAGTCCGACCCGAGCCGCTCGGCGAATTGACTCCGCCCAACCACCTAGCTGCACCGCCCCGTGAACCGTTCGATCTCAAGCGGACCGCCCTGATCAGTTGGATCAAAGCAATCCCGACCGTTTAATCTCGATCGAACGGCCCAGATTGCGTACCCTGTCAGTCTAGTCCGATCATCCCTTTTAATTCGAGCCGTCCAGTCCAGATCCAACGGCCCATGCCAACCCTCTCATCTTGGACTCGCGCGTGCACGGGTGAGACCTTGACGCCGTGGGCCCGCGCTGCCAGGGTCGTCCCCTTCCTCCCGCTGCGACGCGCAGAGAACAAGCGCCACGCGCTCGCGCCGCTCCGACACGCACAGAACGGCTCCAAGGAAGTCGTCAATCCACTGCTCCCGTTGGCCACTCCTGGAGCTCCCCCATCTAATGCCGCCCCCATCTCCGTCAATCCCCGGGGATAATACCCCTCCTTGTCCCCCATTTTAGCTCACTTCTCCTCTCGGTGTTGAGGAGGAGGAAGCTTGCTTGAGGCCATCTCTCAGGTAATCTCCTCACCAATGGATCCTCCTTTCTTCTTGTTCATTGCCGTATCCATTTTGCCTAACCCTAGCTCTTGCGGTTGCTTGTAGCTCTCGGGTTTTCGTCGTGCTCCCATCGGCTCCAGAGCGCGCACCCGAGTGGCATCATCGTGCCAACTGGGTACTCGGTGAGTATTGACCTCCCTCTTGTGCGTCACCATGCATGCTCAGCCTCATCGAGCATTTCCTCAATTAATTTGAGTAATGCACGATGGATTTGGTGATTTAGAGTTTGAACCATTTCAGCCGAAGAACACACCCTTTCATCTCCCACTTGTTTCGGTAAGCCATTCTTCAATTCTTTGGTTTCTTAGCATCCTCATAGGATCCTTGAACTACTCCGACCACTCACTCCGGTTGGTTTTGCTCAGGGACTCCTCTCCTCATGGCCGTCTGCCGCCATCTTCTTCTCCTGGCCACGCAGGTGCTCCGGTGCTCTAAGCTTCCCTGAGCACTCATTTTCGCTCAGGTAGCTTCCTCTTAGTCCCTAGGACCTTAGGCACCCACTATCAGAACCGCTGCGGAGCTCGCTTGCTGTTGCATCATTGCCGTATATGGTAGCGCCGCTCAACTCGGCTAGCCGCCGGTACAGGCCAACTTAGCCGTCGAGACTACTGTCCTTTTGAGCGCAATACTATTATGCACCTATTCATGTCCTTGGACGACGCCGCCGTGGCCGGAATCGCCGGCGAGACAACGGGCAAGGAGGCGGAACCATTGTCGTACGCGGACCGGCCCTGTAGCAAAATGATTAAGCATTAAATGACAATGATTAGTATTTAACCGCTGTCTTAAGGAACTGATGTGTCACTTACTAGGGGGTCGCATGCACAGAAAACGGGAGAGATAAGTAGATTGGTAGAGAGACTGACGGGTGGGCCTAGCCTTTAAACCCCGTGCGCTAAGCATGTGCGTCGGTGGACCAAGTCCCGTGGGCCGTGTCACTGACAGCGGGACCCACATGTCAAAGTCGATATTTAAAATCTGAGTTAAACTAGAAAACACACTATTCACTGGGCCCGCTGGTTAGTGACCACGGCTAGAGTAGCGCCCGGTAAGAAAAGTAATAAAGACTTTAGAAAATTTGAAATCCAATTCTTTACACACTGAAAAAAATATGTATAACTTGAAAAATACATAACTAATTCATCTCAACTCCAAAATGGATGAAACCACTTCTGATAATTTTAATTGTTAATAAACTTTATATTAAAATTGGTTTCAGACATGTCTATGTAGCAGAGAGTATTATTTTGGAGATCGATCCATTAACACCATTATTTTTACAAAAGAAAATGTTAATAACTTGGAAAATTCATAACTAATGTATGAAAACTCCAAATAAGGTAAACTCAACTGTTTTGGACTTGTATTAATATTCTCTATTTATCCATATAATCCTTTGTCCTACTACTATTCTGCAATTTTTACCCAAACAATTAAATTAAATGAACAGTAACCGGTTGGAATTAAACTGGATTTTCTGGAAAACTGGTGTTCAAACCTTAATAACTCTCACATACTAAGTCCAAATGGAATAATTCTTTCACCTAAATTCATCTAGAATCATGACTTAGCTACTGCAGAAAAATCATGCATTTTTGAGCATTTTGAATTCTGAGGTATTTCTCGATGTTTATTCGGTATTGTATTTATATAGAGTCCTAGCCTATCGATATTGACTTATACGCTTCTGAGGGAGAGCAACTAAGCTACCAGCAAGGCAAGCATTATTTGAACTTTCTTTTGCATCATATTTGATCCCAGTTTTGTTAAGTTAGTGCAATGATAATTGCTTGCATGCTATTTTGGTAATGTCGCTATTTTTGTGATGAGTAGATTAGTTATCTCCTATTCATTGAGGATAATCTTGAATTGTTCCAGTACCACATGCTTGAGATAGGATATTTGAAATATATTGTTGGGGTTTGCTTAGCCATGCAAGTCTAGAAACGGTAGCTGATTGTCGGGAATAACCCGACAATTATGGGATAAACACAACTTTCATTATATACTTTTGTTTCAGATCTTCGTATCTGTTTTATGAGTTAAATTTTGTCATTTTAAATGAGTCTTGGGTCTGGACAAGTGATGGTTAGTGATGGTGTCTTTGTGCACGATATTTGGGTAAGTGATTGACTTGTCTGGACAATTAAGGACCGAACTTTGGTAACATCTTTGATTCAAGTAAAACTCGTGCTTCCACACGCGGTGTATGGGCGCTGCTTGGTTAAGTAAGGGGTTGGTGTTGTTGAGTTGATGACTGGTGGTGTGAGGACGTATATGTGTTCCATCGCATATATGTTTCGTAGGGTGTCGATTGCAATTTTATAATGTGCGGATGAGCACTATTTAACCCTTGTTAATTGGGTCGGTATTCCCAGCACAACTTGCGTGCCCGTTTGGTTAGTAGGCTGTATAACCTACACTTAAGTGGGGTTACGTCGCGCATAGGTGATTCGACTTAATAATATCAATTTGCTGAAAAATACCGAGTCTTGATTTACCCGGTCGGCATACCATAGGAAGTATGCTATTTTCGGAGGCAACTGGAGGCTTACGGGCTAATCGAGTCGTGTGGGTAAAGTAGTACACCCCTGTAGGGTATAAATCTATTCGAATAGCCGTGTCCACGGTTATGGACGACCACTTGAGTCACATGGTTGCTATTGTTAGACTTAGAATTAAAATTATGGTTATAACTTGGTATTCGTCATGAATGGGATGTTCATGCTTTTTGTGGTATCAAAGTGGACAACCACTTTGCTATTTGTATGATTCATTTGTTATTTAATGTATTACTCATTCACATGTGCACGCGGGTGCACATGTGGCTGTGATCGGGCTGCCACGCGAGCGCACGAGCCAACGTGGTTGCTGAGGTGGACGTCCACGTGGGCTCGACGGCGACGACAACATTGGTCCCGATGGTTCCGGTGATGGATGGTGGCTTAGCGACGGTGGATGGTACCGGTGTGTAGAGGAAGCAAAGGCGAACTCGAAGAGGTGCTCACAGGTGCTCAAGGACGACTGTGGCGGCTGGTGGCGAGGTCGAAGCAGCGGAGTCAACTTGGGTTTGGTGGAAGTAGGGCTACGGCAGCGCTTCGATGAAGTGAATGTGACCAGGATGAAGCCCTCGCTCCTGCGATGTCGAGGGTGCAGACGACGAGGCTCGGGTGACTCTGGTTGTGGAGGAATCGCTCGTTGGAGCAAGCGGTGGCTAGGGTTCGACGCTGAGGGTCTGGCGGCTACGAAAGGGATGCTTAGGCCGTGGGCTTGCTCCCCCTTTATACGCGGCTGGCTGGAGGAGTCCGAGGTGCAAACGCCCAAATCGGCCAGCGGCGGAGGAGTACCGTTCGAGAACGACTCTAAGACGAAGAACAGTAACCCTAGGTGGGACCCACACGTCAGTGGCGGAGACTCGCACGAGTTTGCATGGCAAGCAGTGCAAGGTGAGATCGATCAAGTGGGGCAAGTCTTGCTAACGTCTTGGCGAGAGAAGGAGAGGTGACATGCGGGCCCGCATGTTAGTCGAGAATGAGGCAGGCGCTTGGTCGGCTGCTGACAAAGGCGGTGCCCAAGAACGCAATAGGGTTGGAAATTAGCAGAAATTCCAAATAGCAATAGAAATAGTAAATGAACTTGGAAAAATTCTAGAAAATTCTATAAAATATATCCAAGCTCATATAATCCAAATAAAATAGTTTTAACAAATGTTGATGTTAACTTTAATTATATTAAATTGTTTTGGTACTAAAAGTCCAAGTTAAGCTTTTGAATTAAATTCAAATAAATCCAAATGGTGAATTTTCAACTACTAACTTATCAAAAAGATTTTTAAAACTAAAAAAATGGGATGTTACAAACCTCCCCCCTTAAAGGAATCTCGACCCCGAGATTTAGGTTAGCTAGAGAAAAGGCCAGGAAACTCGGCTTTCAGCTCCTCTTCACGCTCCTACGTTGCTTCTCCTTCTGAATGGTTGGTCCACTGAACTTTGCAAAAACGAACAGTCTTGCTTCTGGTATGACACTCTGCGACATCCAAAATCTTGATTGGCTGCTCCTTGTAAGTGAGATCTTCTTTCAACTCAATTGATTCCAGTGGGGCTTGTTCTTCTGGCACACAAAGACACTTTTTCAACTGCGAGACACGAAAGACATCATATACTCCTGCTAACGACTTCGGCTGCTCCAACTGATAAGCTACTTCTCCACGGCGATCTAAAATCTTGAATGGACCAACATACATAGGGGCAAACTTCCCTTTGGCATGAAACCTTTTTGCACGTCTGAGTGGAGTAACTCGAAGATAAATGAAATGTTCTGGTTCAAAGCTGAGATCATGACGGCGGTTATCAGCATAACTCTTCTACATCGACTGAGCTATCACTAGAACAGACAGGATCATCACAGACGGTTTTTGAACCGTCTGAATTTGTCTGTCTGTGATAACAAGCGGTTATCACAGACGGTTTTTGAACCGTCTATGATAAGGCACAACACAGACGATTTTTTGTTGAATCCGTCTGTGAAGGACTAGTATCACAGACGGTTTCCACAAAAAATCGTATGTGAAGGGCTAATATCACAGACGGTTCTATTTACAAACCGTTTGTGATTGGAGACATATCACAAACGGTTTGTAAATAGAACCGTCTGCGATATCCTACGTGTCACAGACGGTTTGTAAATAGAACTGTCGGTGATACTAGCCCTCCATAGACGGTTTCAACAAAAAACTGTCTTTGATAGTTCTTTACACCTAACTATATTTTTTTGATTTTCGGCTAGCCTCAGGAATTGCTAGCCATGCCCTCTGAAAACAAGTAGGCAGAAAACAGATACATCACAGATGAATAAATTGTTGACAACTCAAAGTGATCATTTACAACTCAAAATCAATTACAAAAGAATATGTTCAAGTATTGTCGCTAGAGTTACAATTGAATTACAACTATTCAAAGTGAATTACAATCGAATCAATTGTTTGAAGGTGGTTCAGAGGTGTCGACGGTGTGAAACTCTCTATCGGTGTTAACGATCTTTATCTTGATGAAGCCGTAGAGCTTCCCTCAAACCTCTGAGATCTCTCTCACAACGAGTGCATCTAAATCTATGTTTAAGCCCTGTCGCTAGCAAGAGTAAAGTAGTAAGCATATATATTTGAATTTATAATTAGGAAATAATTATTGCGAGATTGACAAACCTCGGGATCCTTCATCTAAGCACTCATGATTTGCTGCATATGATGGCAAACGTAGAATGCACATAGGTGATCTTGTTTTTTTTGGCCAAGCAGACCGCAAAAATAGAATTACATATATAGGTATAGTCAGTTCGAGACGCATTATTACGAAGTATGATATAGGATTATTGTGTTGTAGCATGTACCGAAAATCGCGTCCTGTGTTGCAGTGTGGCGCTCGATCCCTTGTATGCCCCTCCCTCGACAACATAGGCGATGAACGACCTACATGATTCCAAAAAGTTATCCTTGGCCATTTCAAATGAAGGAAGACTGCAATAGAGTTATGTATGGAGGAAATAAGCATACGTGTCGAGTATTCCTTTCACAAGGGTGAAGTCGTGGGTTTTGTTCAGTAGGGAATAAAGGTATATTAGCTTGTTCCTCTTTGGTATAATGACTAAAAGGATCCAGTGGTACCTAATCATGTATGTCGTTATAGTCATTAAACCTATGTTCGTGCTGCGTATAAAGTACAAATGAAATTTGTATAGCAAGTAGTGAAGCACTTACTTCTTGTTGTAGGGCACCAGTATGTAGTCCTTGTCGTCCTGAGCAAGCAATCTTGTCTTTATGTATTTCACGACGTAGGATGCATCTTCGCTGATGGTTTGCCCAGAGACCACGTGTGGGTCAAGGAAACCCACCGGTTCTTGCCATTTCTGGGTATTTTTCATTATGTATCTATACATAAGCAATGAATTGTGATATTTATCGGTATTACGTGAATGTAGAACTTGATTGTACACACTTACAGTGTCCAACATCGTAGAAGCGAGGCGTTGAGGTTGAATAGGTCGAATAAGTCGTTGAAGCCCACGACGAAGTGGCCCGGCTCGTGGAAGAAATGCTCATTCGTGTATCTGACGGTGATTTTAGTATTGCACTCCTTCTCTTTGGTCTTCCACATGTACCTGACATGCAAAGCCTGACAACCTACTCCAGCGCGGGCTAATACTGTGTCGGGGGCCAACGGACTTCCGAGAGAGTATTTCCAGGGCTTGGGAGGTGCCTTAATGTTCTTCGATTTTAATTTGGCCTTAACGACTGGCCCGCTACACGTCTTCCTGTGATACAACCCAGGAACCGATATGGTGGCACGCTTTTCTTGTTCCTTTGGTGCCTTCTCCATGGGAACTGATCTGGCGGCATGCTTTTCTTGTTCCTTCGGTGTCTTCTCCACGGGAACCGATGAGGTGACCTTTTGAAGCGAAGGTTGAGGTGGAGTCATCGAGGGTCCTGTTGGAGAGGCATGGTCATGTCGAGATCACAGCACTGCAGGGTCCAGGGTGATGTCCTTCTTGGGCCACTGGATAAAAGTGTACATGGCATTCCCTAGTGTTCTAATGTCTTCGTTCGGGCGAATCTCCAGTGGGACGGCCATGAAATTATCATGTACCATGTCCACTTGGACCCTGGCTTAACCCTGCGCCAGCTGGGCACTGTGCTGCACTGTCCCTTCCTGGTATGGATACACCATCTCTGCCCAGCCTTAATAGAAATGGACCCAAGCATCCTCACTTGGAGCTTGCACGGCGTCGACTCCTACAAATCGATATGCAATTAGCTAAGGCGTCCTATAGGTCTATCTTTGGAGCATTCCAGAGATGTACATTATCTTGATGTCGTCGATAGGTAATTGGACGTCATCATGTTCAAAATTTGGTGTGGACGCGACACTACTCTGATGTTGAGGAGGACTGGCTCCCAAAATAATGGGGGCGGCTTGCGACTGGTTGAGAAGTTGATTCATTTGATTCTGTAATCTTGTTATCTGTCCTTGAAATTTTGTAGTAAGCACCTGTTCCAACTGGGCGTCGTGCTCGGCCTTGGATCTCTTCCTACTCCTATACGTGTCGGAGTCATGTCGGAATCCATCTCTGCAAGGTACGTAAACGCCAACGCCTCGCGTGCGACCCGGGTACTCATTGTTTCTCAGGGCCGTAGATAGTAGATACTTCTCCCTGTCTGCTTCGAAGGAGCCTTGGGAACATGCAGAAGTCAATGCTTGCTGCAAGAGGTCATGATGTTATTATAGACAGTATGAAGTTATGGACTTATTAACAACTACGTAGTTCGATATATTTACCAGACGTTGGGACACTGCCTCTTCTGCCGGGTTTGTGAAAGAGATGCCGCCCGAAGACGTGGCTGATGCCCTAACTCTTAACTAGGTTCGGACGCGCTCGACTTCGATATCAGCAAATGGTCGGGTTTCATTTTGGTCCTTCGCCGCCTGTTCCGTTGTTTTACCCACGTACCCAGCGGTGCCCACGCCGAGTTTGTGGGGGTGAGTGTTTTGTGCCTGGAGAGCTTTGTGCGCTGCACTTTGCTCCTGAAATTCGGCCGTTGTCTTCATCCGCATAAAGGTGTCCCATATATCCTGAGACAAGAATTGATGCTTCGTGAATGGCGTTTGACCCGTATTCACGTACTTCGTGACAAGCGTGCTCTTGAAGGTCCTCCACGCGTGTCCCATCGCGAGCAACACCTACCGTTGCACACGTGCCTGGTCTACTTCTGGGATAGTGAACGAGTCTAAAATTTCAGTCCACAGCTGGCCTCTCTCTACATCCGTCAGAGACTTTCAACTTGGTGTGGTGATAGGGACCCGTTCCCTTCTAAGTATCCCGCAGATGGTCTGGAATCTCGTCGCTGCTTTCTTGGGACTCAGAGGGATCCCAACATCACTAACCTCCGTGATAGTCATTCGGCTCGCAGGCAATTTCGATATTCCTCTGCCATCTCGCTTACGTACTACTTTGCTCGGAGATCTAGACGCATTCGGCGACGTCGATGATGGCGGCGAAAACAGGGCCTCTGCCATCTCACTTACTTGCTATCTATATAAATTATATACGCAATGAACTAAAATTTCATGGATTGCAAGTTGATATCCACTAGGTATTTTCGAAGATAATTTCCCTTGGAAACATATTTTATACATAAAAAATAAAAGTTACCCAACCAATTAACTAAAATTGGCTTGTAAACAAATTAATTATATAAACAAATAGAAGTTACCCATTGAACTGAAAAGGTACTCATGGGATACTGGGCACACGATCAAGAGAATAGATAAAAACACTAACTGTACACTTTCCCTAAAATATACGAAGGAGTACGATTGGCATACAGATACGTCATAAAAATTCCATAAGGGTAGTAAAATAACCTACATATAATACCAATAATTGGCATACAGTTGGACTAGACTTGACAAAAAAAAACAAGACTTTCAACAATTTCCTTTTTGTTACTAGAACATGGCATAAAAAATGCAAGTAAGAAATCACCACTTATAAACATCATTTCTTACAATCATCACGGATTAGGCATTAGCAATCACAAAATTTCTTAGTTTTATGATAATATCACAAACTGAAAAACTTCTATGGTAACTAGAGCAGGAAGGCCCATTTAATTTTTTCTAGTTTCTATTACATAGAAGAGCAATAGGGAAATTAAAGCAAGGGCGTGTTTTCTGAACAACATCATGTTTTCAGAGATATTCATGTTATAGACTTTACAATACAAAACAATTACTCAGAGAATTGCGAGCAAATTACACTAAACTAGACCTGCTGATTTTATCACATCTGGTGTTCTCAGTCTTGTACAAACAATCAGATAGCATGTTCAATAGAAACAACTCCTATAGTAGTATATTCAGAATGAGGAAATAATAAGCCACAATTAACAATTGATGCATTTATACAGTCAACATTCCATTGCAGAATATGTTTACGAAGAGTTGTATTTATTTGATGCCCCTAACTAGTTGACAATAGTGGCTTCCACTTCCAGAAGTGTTTCTCTCATACAGGAAAAACCAAATTAAGAAAAGAAACTTATAGGAACAACTCACTGGTGCACCCTAACACAATATCATGAATCCACTATAGACGGAGTAGGGGATAGGTTTTCCCCATTGATCTCATATCACACATTAATCTTAAAGACAACATTCACAATGGAGGATTACGGGATAGGTTCTTACCTTCACAGTGCCGGTGCAGGGGAGGAGGCCAGTGCAGGGGAGGTGGCCGACGTGGGGGAGGAGGCCGGTGCAGGGGAGGAGGCCGACGCAGGGAGGAGGACAGCGTAGGGAGGAGGCCGGCAGAGGGAGGACGTCAACACGGGGTGGAGGCCACGCGTCGAGGCGGCGGCAGTGTCGTTGATGTCGGGGGTGGCGGCTGCGTTGATGTTGAGGGCGATGACATCGTCAATGTCGGGGGTGCGGCGGCGTCGTCGAGGTCGGAGGCGAACAAGCGAGAGCAAGGGGCTAAGGCGCCGGGGAGGTGAACGGGCGAGAGTAAGGGAGAGTGACGAGTAAGGATGCACAAACCCTAGTGGTTCCCTCCTAATAAAAGGATATCACAGACGGTTCTATTATGGAACCGTTTGTGATAAGTAATCACAGACGGTTCCATAATAGAACCATCTGTGATATGGACCATAATCCTTTTGAAAATAGTGACATGCCTAAA
Organism: Phyllostachys edulis; assembly: GCA_036346405.1. Taxonomy (NCBI): domain Eukaryota; kingdom Viridiplantae; phylum Streptophyta; class Magnoliopsida; order Poales; family Poaceae; genus Phyllostachys; species Phyllostachys edulis. The sequence continues at coordinate 56,394,286 of CM070549.1, read as the reverse complement.
TCCTATTCTAACATTTAGTTCACTAACAGAGGAAGCTAACAAAGTTGGATTCACTCAAAAATGATCTATAGAGAATTACTTATGCATTTTACAAGTTAAATGAATTTTTAATGTACATTTAAAGTCAGTTTTGAACCCTATTTAACAACTCCATTTTCTGGAGCCGAACTGAGCTCACAACCATTTTTAGATTAGAGCTCGGCTCAAACCAGAGCTGTAGAAATTTGAATCAACTCATTTGGATTAAAAATGAAATAGTTATGCATTTTACAAATTTATTACCTTTTTCAGTCTGCAAATAAATGCCATCGGAAATTCCGAAAAACCAATAACAGAGCAGGAGGACATGAGCCGTTGATCCTGGATCGGACGGCTCAAGACCTCCCGGTGAAAACACGCACGCGCGCCCACGCAGGTCCAGAGAACATGGGCCGTTGATCTTGGATCCAACGGTCCATGTCCTCCCTGAACGCTGCTGAACTGGAAGGAGGTCGTGGCCGTTGATGCCGCATCCAACGGACCAAAACCATCGAGGAGGACCGGACACCCAGATCTAGCGAGGAGGACTGGCGGTCGAGATCGACACGAGGAGGACCTCAATGGCTAAGATGACCTCGAGGAGGTCCTAGACAATAAGATCTAACAGAGGGAGGTCCGGACGGTTCAGATCTCCATGGGGAGGTCCTGAACGGTCAAGATCGTAAGGAGGGAGGTCCTGGGGGTGGTCCTTACAAAAGACCAGGGGTGATCTTTTGCAAAGAGGACCCCGAGGGGAGGTCTTTGGGGTGGTCTTTGCCAAAAGTCCACGGGGTGGTCCTTGGGCAAAGAGGTCCCAAAGCGTCTTGTGCTGGGGAGAGCAGTAGCGGGCCTTAATTACGCGACAAGGGACAGAATCTAAGGCATTAATGGCTAACCCAATAATTACCAAAGATTAGCAATGATTGACGCATTTAAGGGGAGGATCTTTGTCCTTAAACGACAACAGCACCGCTATTTCGTCCGACAAAAATCCCGAGCGCATCCAACAACTCGCCGCCGGCGATGAGGACCTCACCGGCGCAAACCAAGGGTACCATTGGGACCGCAATAGCCATGCGCACCCAATGGACCCACTCTCAACGGCGGCGGTGGCCTAGAACGCCGACGAGCCGGAGATGGGCGGCGCGGTAGCACACGGCCAAATGACAAAAGCGAAATAGAGCTCCGCAGCGGTCACACAAGCGAGTGCCCAGCTCCTAGGGGTTACTTAGAAAGTTACCTAGGTGCAGGGAGGACCCGAGGAGGACTGAGGAGCTCAGCGGCGGAGGACTTTGCCGACGCCGAGGAGGATGATGAGGAGCGGAGGACCTGGTCCAAAGTTACAGCACCGGGTCAGCACAATGGCTCTCAACACGCTCCAGAGAGGTGCCAGAGAGAGGAATTGAAAAGAGGAGGTCTTACCGGGGCTGAGGAAGACAAGAGGGAGCTCACGGCCGAAAAGGGGAAGCTCCAATCTCAGCTGCTCCCTGAAGAGGCAGACCAAAATAAGTTAGGGTTAAGGTCCACTGAGGTTAAAGGAACCAAAATGGTGCACGAGGTTAAGCGATGGAGCCACTGGAGCACTGTGCCACCAAGGAGCTCCCAGCTTCAGCAATGGCGGCCCAAGGGGAGGTCTGTGGAGGAGGAGCTTAGCCAAGCACAGGGAGGCAAGGCAAAGCTCAATGGTGTGCAAAGGAAGCCACGGGAAGAACCCAAGGGAGGTCTTATAGCCAGAGGTGAAGAGGTCATGAGCTAGGGTTAAGCTCATGGTGAGCTTAGCCCATGGCTCGGTCCATGGCTTGGACAGGACGTGGAGGTGATGGGGGAGGGGGGGGGGTAGGTCAGAGCATGGCCTAGGGCGGAAAGCACTGACACGCATTAAATACGCGCAGCTTAGAGCCGTTGGGACAAGACAGGTCACTGACCTCCTCACTGCCATGGCGCACGCGCGCGCCCAAGCTAGGAGAAGAATAGGAGCTACTCACAACCGTTGGATAAGAAGGATTGGGAGGTCACAGCCCTCAGATCTGAAACGGTAAAATTTAAGTGGAAAGGGAGGAGGTCACAGCCACACGATCTTCATCGCACGGTTGCAAAAAGAACAAGGAGGTCCTGGCCGTTGGATTTTCATCCAAAGGCGTGGACCAAATGGGGAGGACTTAACTTGTGTAGCGACACGCCAAGGGATGTGGAGGTCGTGGCCTTTGGATCTACATCCAAAGGCACACAATGGAGAGAGGAGGTCTTGGTGATGCACGCAAGAGCAGAGAGGAGGTCATGGCCATTGGATCTCAATCCAAGGGCACACAACACATGGGGAGGTCGTGGTCGTTGGATTTACATCCAATGGTGCCGATCAAAAGAGGAGGTCATGGTCATGCGCGACAAAGACACACGTGGAGGTCATGGCGGTTGGATCCTTATCCAACGGCTACGAGATGAGAAGGGAGGTCATGGCCATGAGATCTCTATCTAACGGCTATGACCTTGCGCGGGTGGGAGGTCTGATGCGCGTGACACCACGGGGAGGTCGTGGCTGTGGATTTTGATCCAACAGCGCACAACACACCGCGAGGGGAGGGCTTGTGCGCTAGATAACGAGGGGGAGGTCATGGCTGTTGGATCTGATCCAACGGCTATGACCTCGATGAGGTGGGAGGACTGGACCGCGATGGTTGTGGAGGAGGTCGTGGCCACTGGATCTGAATCCAACGGCTACGACCTCACACGTGGGGAAAAGGAGGTCAGGCTGAGCCAGGGATGCGGTTGGGTTAGACCCAAATGGAAAATGGCTCAGGCCCAAGGAACAGTGCAACCAATTGATTTTGAATTTAACAACTGAGACTTTGCAGATTTAAATGAGATAGCAAATCAACTCCAAAATTTATGAAATTTTAACTGAAGCTTGCTGACTTTAGGGTTAACCTTACATAAAATTTCCAGAGGTTTTTGTGCAATGAATTTTTCTCCAGAAATTCATCAAGGTTGTTCTAGGGTTTGATTTACCTCCAAAAATTATCAAGCAAGTTTTAAAACTTATGACAATTTTTCAGAGGGGTCACACACCAGTCCTAGAACCTGGGAAAAATGGTTTGACTTTAGTCAATAAGAGCTTTGTGTTTTTTGGATTCCACAACTCTTGGGCAAGAATTAAAGGTGAGTTCAAGAGTTTCAAGAGGTGAGAAAAAGTTTTAATTTCTACACATTTTCTTACATTTGAAACACACACCTGTTTATACATTTGGGATGTTACATCCATCTTACAAAATGCTATATATATCTTCCATCTATCCTATCGTCATGCTACCAAAGCCGTTGCAATAGCATCACGGAGGTCGATCATGTCAACATCATCCATAACACTTGTAACATTATGTGCACTGTGGTTAGTGGACATATCCCCGTCCACGTAATCTTCATTTTTCTGTGCACGAGCAAAATCATTATCAACCAAAGCATTGTCTCGAATAAAATTATGCAAAGCCATTGTTGCAACGATAATTTTCTTTTGCTTGTCTTCATGATAACTTGGAATCTTCAGCAGAATACGCCACTTCATCTTCCAAATGCCGAACGTATGCTCAATAACATTTCGAAGGGAAGAGTGGTGGTAATTGAACACATCTTTCAGTCCAACTGGTCTACCACCATTCTGGAATTCAGGTACATGATACCTTTGGTTCTTGTAGGGAGCTAGATAACCTTTGCGGTTGGGGTATCCGGAATCCACTAGATAGTACTTTCCTACAATTCAAATCGAATATATTATTTACCCACGTATGAATGTACATTATTGGAAAATAGGAACAAGGAAAGTACCTTCTGGAGGGTGTGAAAAGCGGTCTTTGTACGTTAACAAGGTATCAAGTAATATGCGTGTGTCGTGTGCAGACCCTGGCCAACTAGTGCAAACAAAAGTGAACCTCATGTCGAAATCACAAACAGCCATGACATTCTGACTAGTGTATCCGTGCTAGTTGAAATGCACAGGTCGTTTCTCACATGGTACCGTCACAGGTATATGTGTCCCATCTATAGCACCAATGCAATTATGAAAGTGAGGGGAAAACCTAGCCTCTCTAAGTCTTGGATGTACTGTTGAGAATTCTGGATTTGTGGGCTTAATGTTGTCAATACCAAGACGGTACACACATTCCAAAACCTCCGCAAACTTCCTACTAACGGTTTCTTTGGAATGACCAAACCGGTTCTTGACTTGGCGGTTCGATTGAGGAGCTCCACAAGTCCATATGAACAATGCCAATGCTTCCTTTGAGTTTACCTCTCTCTTTGATTTCAAGCCATAGTTATTAACAAGGGTGTCATGAAGCCTAAGAAAAACTGACCTTCGCATTCTGAACATGTCATAACACTCTTGTGCACTACCAAGTATATCCTCAACCCATTGGATCCCCGTGATTGTCGGTATTTTCCTTGGACTGGTCATACTGGAGTCTCCATAGTTATCCAAAAATCCAAAAGCGGCAATCACGACTAGCGGGAAGAACATATCCTGTCCTCCATCATCCACAACAACTTCATGAGTTGATTCATCATCACTTGAACCAGACGAACTTGAAGAGCTCATCTATTACAAAAAACAACATAATTAATAACTGACAACCATACACTAAAAGAACACAAGTAGAAAGTGACAACCATACAAAAAGAACACATAGCATAAACAAATGACATATTTAATAAGAAACCAGCAAGTAGCATAAATAACTGACAGAACAAGTCACATAGTATGTTACATAACACAAGACATGAGGGATATATAGGCTCAACTCCCAGGAATATAACACATGACATAAGGGATATATAGGTTCAACTCTCACGATTACAATTCAAACTATCTAACGCCTCTTCTTCTCCTCCCATGTCCTTGTAAGCCATGCTAGCCGCCCTTGATGTGTCTTTAGTGTGTGAAAGACATCTCGATACTCCTTCTTGATGAGGAGTTGTGTGGCATAGAAATGCTCATCACTCCCTTCTTCTTGACCTCAATAACCAAATCAATCATCTCGGATATCTCTTGCCTAACAGATCAACCATCGGACCGGTACTTTGGTTGCAGAATTCTTGCTACCTTGAGACCTCTCCCAAATGTCCACCAATCGCCTTGGTTGCATCGCCTTTGTATGTCTTCTTCGGCCTCTTCCCACTTGGTGAGCCATGGCCAACTCTCTTCTTGCCCTTGTCCACATGGAGTGACTTCTTCGGTGCAGTGATTCCCTCCTCACCCTGAGGCTCATCACCCTCATCATCCTCAAGATTGACATGGGCTGCACCATCTGCTCCAGGGACTAGAGATGATTCATTCGTACAACTTGCACCATCAAAAATGATGTCAAGCCTGTCCTCATGCTGCAGGGGTGCTTTCTTGAACTTGCTACATTGTGACATGGCTGCGATTAAAGAAATGCAAGAATCCATGAAACAATGTGAACAATTGAATTCCAATACACATGCAACAAAGACTAAAGATTTTATACCTTAACTGCTCATTTCACCACCGATCACTTGCCTCAATGGATCCAGTCTTAGGATCGATGCTTAGCCCCGATGCATGGAGCTTCAATGTCTTCCAATTGGAATAGTCCCTTTTCAAGCTGTCCTAATGGTTCTTTAATTGCTTACGGCTGTATTCTTTATTAGTACGTTCTTTGAACTTAGTCATAAGGTTCTGATACCCTTTGTTATTCAAATATTGCATGGGTCTATTGTTTGCAAGCACCTCTTCCACGCAGATGTCAATGAACACTTCATTTGTGAATGCATCCCATGTAGCAGTGTTTGCGGCTTGTGCTTTATCCATCTATAAGTGGCGTGCATATTACAAACAACCATCTATTAGTAAAACTTTACTAATGATGTTGTTACGTTCATGTTGCTATTGTAAAACTGTACTAATGATGTTGGTGAATGCCAAAACATCCTCAAGATGCAATTCGTGAATGTTACAGCAAGTCAAGTCAGTAGAGTATCCAACAAGTAACAACACCACTACCACCAAGATTAAGGAGAAGACAGAAACATGCAAAACCAGCCATTATAGCATCAACGTGAACATGCTTTTACTAATAGTTAGCATACGGCGCAATTGCACAGCTAGACTCTGAATTGAATAAGCTAGAATGGTATAGGAACATAAACATCTCAGAGTCTTCTGCTTACCATGTCACATGCAAATAGTTTGAATATAGACTTGTATCATATTGTTATAATCTAGATCCACCAAATAAACAGTACAGATTTTTTTATACCAATTTGTGATTGAGAGAGCAAAAGCGCGAAGATGTAATGCAAAGGCATGCGATCCCAAAAGGAAAAAATACGAGAGAGAGAGAGAGAGAGAGAGAGAGAGAGAGAGAGAGATGTGATGACGACAACATATAAGGACAAAGAAAGAATGAAACAATGAACTACATATAAGATCTCTTAAGTAGAACTTTTGAAAAAGTATAATGATGTGGCGAGGAAAAGAAAGGTACATAGACATCGATCGTAGCAGCAAACACACTACATTCCTCGTACCTCTTTGGAACATGCATCAACCATGCACTTTGCAATACATGAGCATATATAACTCTTAAGAAAAATACTTGCCTCTAGTCCCACTCTCATTACAAAATATGTACCACTCTCATTACAAACTGACAATCCACAGGATGATAGGGATAAGATATATGCATAATAACAGTTAATAGTCCACAGGATGATAGGGATGATAGGCTAATACAAACATCAAATGTAATCACTATCAACTAAAAATCATGTACCTATTGCCAGTTAACATCAAATGTAATCACTATAACAGTTAACAGTCCACAGGATGAGTAGGAACGAGCTCTATAACATGACTTATGCATTTGCACTCTTTCAGTTCATTGTTTCTTTTGGAGTAATCAATCTTCTTCAACACATTGACCAAAAACAGTGTGCTAAATTAAACTCAATGCTTTTGAGCAGGAGACGGCACTGAGGAGTGTTGTAGAACATGCAGTTTTAGCAAATGCATACAATTAATTCCAGCAAGATCATAAGACAATAAAGCCTTAAAATCATGTCGCATAAACACCTGTTAGAAATCTTACATTGCTAACTCAAATGAGCATGGCAAAACAAGCATCAAGCTACTAACTCAAATCGGCCTTGGAAGGGCAGAGGGGGAGACAGAGGGGCATCAAGAGAAGAAGGAGGAGACGGAGGGGCGGCGCCGCGTGAATAGGAGGCTGTACCTTCGGATCGAGGAAGTAGGCGAGGTCGGGTTGCTTGCTGGAGATGGCCGGAGGTCTGGGCCGTGAGGCCGGATCCGCTTCAGTGGAGACCGGAGGAGGCGCTTGCAGGAACAGGAGAGGGCCGTGAGGCCGGATATGCTCAAAGGAGGTTTGAGGAGGCGCCGTTAGGGGAACGGAGGCGGCCATCGGCAACATGAGGAGGCGACAGATCACGGAGGCGCTTGGCGTGCGAAGCGAAGGGCGTGGAGCGCACGCACCGAACAGGATCGTCGCTAGGTTTACGGGCGTGGGCGCGAGTGGGGAGGTGCGCGACCGTGCGATTGGGGAAAAAAACGGGAGGGCGGCCGAGAAGGCTGGCTTAAATACAAGGTATGGGGCGAGTAATTAGTTAGGAACTTCAGGGGTATTTGCGGAATGCCGACTGAGGAAGCTGCGGGAGACCGGCTTCCTGCTTTTCGCTTTTCACGTTGAGTTGACTTCGAGCTTCCGAAAGAAGCTAGGGAAAAAGCCGCCCCGTTTGTTTCGACTTCCGACTTTTTCGACTGAAAAGCCGAAGCCGAAACTAAAACAAACAGGGACTTAAGCTCCCGGTGGCTTAGTAGGGCAATATAAACCCGAGCCCAAAGCCCACACTCCCACTACGACCCGCGTCGTCTCCTTGTCTTCTTCACTCGCTCCTCTCTTCTCTTACCACTCTCCTCCTCGCGGATAAGAAGCGCAACCAAAGCCCCTCCGCGCAAAACCCCACGCGAGCTCCCTCCCCTCCCCTCCCGTCCTGTCCATGGCGACCGCCGCCGCCGCCTCCTCCTCCCTCACCGCCCCTCTCCTCCGCACGAACCCGAACCCCACCCCCACCCCCAGATCTCTACCACTCCTCAGGTCCCCCTCCCTCCCGTGCTCTCCGTCTCCTCTTCACGGTTCCAGCTTCTCTATCCTAACCGTCTCCATCTCCGTCTAGCAGGAACCGGAGGTGCGCTCGCGCTGTGGTCGCCTCCGCCGCCGCCACGGGACCGCACGGAGCTGTTCAGAGGCGCGGGATTTGGTCGATCAGGTTAAGTTGATTTGTGACGAACACTTTGTAGCTCTGCGTCGTCTGGTCGGTGGGCTCGGGGAGTGTTGATTAGGGATTTAAGGATTCTGATGGTGCTGTGTGCGTGTGGTAGGGATGACTTGGTGGTGCCGAGGTCGCCCTACTTCCCTGTGGAGTATGCGGCGGGGCAGGAGCGCGGGCCGTCGCCCTTGGTGATGGAGCGGTTCCAGAGCGTCGTTAGCCAGCTCTTCCAGCACGTACGAGACTACTGGATTTTCTAGAAGTGTTTAGTCTCCTTCGTAGGGGTTTTGTTGTAGGTCTGTAATGTGTACTGTGATGTGTGACTGTGTGTGTGGGTTTCGTGCAGAGGATTATCCGGTGCGGTGGCCCTGTGGAGGATGATATGGCGAACATCATCGTTGCACAGCTGCTATATCTTGACGCCATCGATCCCACCAAGGTGAAAATGAAGAACGGGAATCTGTTCTTTCTGTGTAATTCCTAATTCCTACAGAAATAGTTGTAAAAAACATTGTCATGATTTATCATATATTACTCTAAAAAGTAGAAATGCTGAGCTATATATCAAGGGAGGTAGCTTGTGCTGTTGTCTTACCTTCAACACATTCTAAATCCTCCTTGCACCGTATGTTAATGAAAGTTGAACTAGAGCGTGGTTCTTGTATGTGCCCTCTGCCCTCTTTTTAAGGAAAACCATTTGATGATGTAGGAAACAATTTTGTTTAACTGGATCCCAGTTGCTGATCGCCTGATTCCCATGTGATAGAGCGCCTGCTTATCTGTTAATAATGCTTTTGTATTTTTCGTATATCTTTGGTGCTTGGGTTTCCTGTTACCGAGGTAGGCCCGAGTCTGGGTTATATAATTGTGACCTCTGAACTTATTTACTTGTAGCCTTTAGGTGAGGCTAATTTTGCCATCTCAGCTAGCAATGAGCTCAGCTTTCACAACACCATATATTCAAACATGGTTTCATTCAGTACTTGATTCTTGCCAATTTTCTTGTAGGATATCATTATGTATGTAAATTCTCCAGGAGGATCAGTCACAGCTGGTAATAGCTCATCTTCACATTTCTTATCATTGATACGTCTTACTCTTGCATCAGTTGCTTAAATAACATAAGTGCATTTTCTTTTCTTTTAGGGATGGCCATATTTGATACAATGAAGCATATCAGGCCTGATGTTTCCACAGTTTGTATTGGGCTTGCAGCAAGGTACTGAGTGGTGACAATCTGACATCTCTATCCAAATAGTTCCATTGAATAATCAGTAATTGATTCAAAGTTAAGATGCTGTGTACATTAGATAATCTTTATCGTTGCGTTTGATTATCCAAGTCAGGGTTTCAGATCCTGTTTGGGTCTGGATTCCACATGTAAATAAGTTTGTGTTTCCAGCTACTTATCCCGCCTAATTCCTTTTTGTTTTCAAACCGTGGAAGCACATAACTGGAATGTTCAGCTACGTATAACCTGCCCACTTTGGGATTTTGGGTTGGTGAGTTCATGTATGTACTGCTGCATGTGCAATGTTGATTTTTCTTTAGTTCTAGATATCAAATAAGTTTGCATGGTTTGTGTTTTCTAACCTCATAGAATTTGCAATCTGTATGATTGTGTACTCGTTACATATGTCAATGTCAAGAGCTGCTTTGCACTTGCCTTTGTTGAGGTTTTGGCACTAGCATAGCTATGCCTAATTATTTTAATTTTAATTTTGGTCCGCTTACTTCTGCTATAAACAAAATTTCAGAATGAATTGGCATGGAATAGGGTTCTTTTAGAAAAAGGCATTATTGCAGCTCCTAATGGTAAGTGCATCTTGTTGTAGATAGAGAACAGTGGCTTGAATAGAATGCATATAACTAGCTAATATTTCAGGCTTACAGTTTCTTGGAACAAACATGATTGTTACTAATAACCGCAAGTCTTCAACCATTTACCTATTCTGCCCTGAGGAATGTAATGCATTTAGTTTCATACTAACGTCTTCCACTATATTGTCTTGCATTAGCTGACAGAGATTCTTACACTTTCCTTTTTGCTGTTTTCTTTTGGCAGTATGGGAGCTTTTCTACTTAGTGCTGGGACCAAAGGTAATGCCAGTGATTGCTACTTCAGTACTACGTGTAGTCTACAGATAGATTGACCTCCATGCTTGAATATAGAAGTCATAGAACTGGCGAATGTAATGCAGGGAAGCGATACAGCTTACCTAACTCAAGGATAATGATCCATCAACCTCTCGGAGGAGCCCAAGGACAAGAGACTGATCTTGAAATCCAGGTAAATTCCCAAAGTGGAACGATGTCTCTGCTCATTCTAGACCAGGACAGCATCTGAGTAAAGAATTGTTGCTTAGTTTATCAAATGATAAATGCATGTCTCAACAAGAGGAGGAATATATTTAGTTTCTCGTTACTCCTATCTAGCTGGCTTATGCTTCTATATAAAAATTACTTGGTTTTACAAGCCAATGAGCCACTTTTGTTTACAAAGGATTAAGAAATACAATGTTATTTGTATCACCAGAAGCTGCCTGCCTTCTAAATTGGCTTATTTTCTTCAGGCCAATGAGATGCTGCACCACAAGGCTAACCTGAATGGGTACCTAGCATACCACACTGGGCAGCCCCTGGATAAGATCAACGTAGATACTGACCGTGACTACTTTATGAGCGCGAAAGAGGCAAAGGAGTATGGCCTTATTGATGGAGTAATCATGAATCCCCTTAAAGCCCTTCAACCGCTTCCAGCTTCTGGTTAGATGAAGTGCTCAACCTCCACCAAGCATTTTTTGTTGTAATCTTTTAGAACTGTGTTTCTATCACGCTGTTTCTATTAGCCTGGCTAGATTGTTTTGTAATTCCGCATCCTGAGGCTTCAAAGGTTGTAGAAAACAGATGCACTACTAGGGTATCCATCCTTTGCGATAAATATTGCAACTGAATTAACATAATTTCCTTGTTAGTTTCGCCATAGATGAACCCTGCGTGAGCATAATATCGTGCCTTGTTGCTGCGTATTTGTTTTCAATCTTTTGATAGAGACTATAGAGTAATATCTCCCGTTTTCTGTTCTGGGGATCCAAATCCAGCGGGGCATCTACATATGTTCTTGTATTGGATTACTGGTTATAATTAATACACGGACCGTTGGACAGCAGACAATACACAGCGGCCGGCTTCAAGTCTCCAATGAGTGACGGAGATCGCTAGGCTAGTGACGGAGATATTTCCCGCACTTCGCAGTTTTTTAAGATGCCGCAGTTAGCTGTTAGCACGGACGGATGGGGTATCGCTAAACGGATGGGATATCGCTAAACGATTAATCGTGATACGAGCGATTAATTGAAATTTAATGAACGATTGTGCGTTCTTATTATTATATTTATTTATATTTAAAATTAATTATAGACATTTTATTTACTCAAAATTATTTTAAATTATGACTCTACAAAGCATCATTACCCAAAATTATTGTAAATCATCACTCTACGAAACATCATTTGCCATGTTTTACATTTCATGGTTTATACTTCATCTATATGGCACATACTATGAACAACATTACCCAACAATGAAAAAAACGGACGATCAATACGTAAACGGCCAATTAATCGGATTATGAAGCCAATTAATTGTTCGACGATGTTAATTGCACCTCGATTATACTCTTTGTGACGTTTTAGTCACCGTCACCAATTAATCGGCTGAATCGGCTGTTTTTCACAACACTGCTTAGCACAAATGATTTGGTTCATGAACTGATAGTCAGATCGTGTTATCCTAGTGCTTAGCTCACCTCCAAGCCAAGTCTACACCGCGTTGCCAGCTGATGCCATTTGCGAGGAGTTGGTACTCATTCAGTCATTTCCATCCTGAACACAAACCATAATGCTGAATGCAATCGAGGTTTTTTTAGGCCCCATCATCTAGAACAAAACACCGTGAAGTGGCAAGACGAAACTGAACACTACAAACATGACCATAGCACAACATACGGACACGTATATTGCAAGATCTTATAATCATTTCCATCAGGTGTACTAGATACAATAGGGTACGAGTAGCATCACCATCCCACCTTAACTTCACCTATAGCTAGACAACAACCATTTACAATTCTTAGGGCAATAAATTGTAGTAAGCATAATATATCCTCTCGGACGCAGAATGGGGTAGCTCTTATTAAACTTATGCACAAACCAACCTAAAACTTGCCCTCAAAGTTGTAACCAGCCAGACCATTGATTTTTAAAAACTTCTTGATCAAAAGGGCCATAATAGCAAGAGTCAGCCCAAATGCGGCCAAGGTAAACAATCTGTCATGCTTTGGCTTCTGGATTGCAACAGCAGGATTCTGCGGCACTGCAGGAACTCTTGGAATGCTTTCTCTGCGGCTTTGGTCATCCATATGAAGGTTGGTAACCCTGTCTGACTGAGCTTCAGAAATGTTTCTTGCAACTTCTGACTCAGAATCAGGTTTTGGAAGGTCATTATTAACAGAGTCCGAGCTGGATCCAGATGTGTTGACACCTTCAAGTGCCTTGTCCGCATGCTCACCAGAAGCATCGGGTGAGGTTAATTGGTCAGTATCCTCATTAGGGCCATTTGTCAGCAGCTGAGGAACAGGCGGAGCTTTAGTGAGCATTTGCTCATGAATCTGTGGTTGCAATAGCTTTTTGTGTCAAAGAAACCGATAGGGCATGCATTTATGTTTGTAAGGGTGTGTTGGGAACTTACCTCATCAATTAGTTTTTGGCGTTCTGGAGAGCCGAATTTTGGTGGTGCTTCACATGATTTGATAGCTAGTGCTCGTCTATCTTCCTTTTTGTAGTCCAGTGAGCCCAATGCCCCACCAGGATTTGTTGGCATGAAAGCAATCAAGGCTACTAGCGCTGTGCGCACTGCAACAAGAATAGTTTAGCTTAGCTGTGGATAAATCTTATGAATAAGAAAAATAATGTACAAACACTTTCCAATTATACATACATGAGAAGAAAACGTTCTGGGGACAAAAATAACAATCAATAAAAAGAAAAATTGATATAAACCGGAAGATCATTGAAAAATAATGTTTTCTGAGCATCAAAAAAATAAATCAAGAAAAATAACCATATATCAATTTGCAAATATAGTGCCAATATCCTCCAGAAAGAAGAATAATCAACTCCTACATCTAAACGATTAACCATTTAACCTACTCCAAACTATAATAAATGGACAAATAAAATCCATTCCAAACCAAATGTAAACAAACCAAAACACAGTTATTTGAGAGAGACATATTCACAACTGAATGTCACAAACGAGAGGTCCCTTGTACTAATTTGGCTAATTTAGAGATAGTAAACTCCAACAATGCATTTGCTTCCCAACAAAAGGTACACATGACAGACGACACAGGTAACATAAAGAGTACATGTTCCTCCTTTGGCCTGGTCATGGGGCTAAACACTTGCCACACAGCAATTCCTGAAATGAACCAAAGAACCATTTCCTTTGGCACCATGCTAGTATAGTGTACATAATACATCTGTATACTATGAAAAATAGTGCCCAACATATGAAGGGAGTATCAAATGATTGTATGCCATCTCTTGTTCTTGTTTTAAGTTCAAAGCTTTGTAGTATGAAATGCTTATCCTAGCAATTAGCTTCTAGATATACCCACCACAAAAGGGAGGTCCAATGCATATAATATAGATAACAAAGGAAAAGAAAATGAAAAAACAGGCAACTGCAACATTGAAACACCAAATACATGCCAGATGCCTCTGAGTCTCTGACATAACATCATTTAAAACATGTTGTTAAACAGACTAACCCTGCTACTCAGATCCACCTTGAGAATCATGGGAAGGATAAATGCATGTTTTCTTTCGGTCTGGTCATAGGGTAGGTAGTTACACAACGAAAATTCCAACGACCCAGAGAAAAACAAGGTATTTACTTTTGCACCATGCTCATATAGCCCACAAGACAAAATCACTATGTACTATGAATAATGGTGCTACTCAGCGCATTTGAGTTTTCCTTTATTGTAGCTTGTGAGAGCTTACTTGAGCAGTCATTTTACAAACAAATGGCCACTCACCACTCCATGATGGCTGCCAGTGCTCGGGGTGGTAATTGGATATGCTCAAACATATCTTCTTCTGAACCTCAAATCTTCCACTTGGCTGCAGCACATAGATAAAAAAAAAGAGCAAGGCAAGATTTAGCAACAGCTCACAAACAGCATGTTGAACCAACGCAGGGAAATTAGGAAACATCAATTGCAGACCGTGAGCAGCATGAAGGATGGTGGCTTGAACGGGTAGTCCGAGGGCAGCTGGATCCTCCCGTGATAGATTCCACCCTCAAATTCGCTGTCTCGTGGCCCCAGGATCGCAAATTGCCACTCGAAGATGTCCTCCTACTCAAACACATACAACGTAAATCATAATAAGCCTATCAATCTCAATCAAATTGCCATAATAAATCTCCTAATATAACATCGAAACGCCCTAAGTACTACAACGATGCCACTTCATTCACACAGTTCCTCGAAATGTCTGGAATCTACACAATATGTACCGGTACAAGGATCTACTAACAACAAGGATGTACCTATATCAATCAGATTACCCTAACTACACAAATAGCGCAATCAGATCTAGAAGATAATGCAGATACACCTAAAGGTCAACGGATCAAATCAAGCCCCTAAATTTCCGCACCCCAGAAAACGCCATTAAAATCCAATCTTACCCAGCTAACGTTCGATTCAGACCTAAGCCAAATCAGATCGGATAAAACACAAGGTAAAGGTAGGGCATGGGGTTGGGATTGAGACCTCGAGAGGCAGAGCCATGAAGTCGGGGGAGGGGTTGGACTGCATCTCCTTCACCTCCTGCAGGATCCGCTTCACCGCCGGGTTGCTCCTGTTGTACTTTGCCGTAGCCGCCATCTCCGTCGCCGCAGGGAGCCCTCTAGCCTCGCCGCCGCCGCCGCCGCTTACCGGCGCAGGGTTAGCCTCCGAATTGGGAATCGAAGAGGAGAGAGGGGCGAGAAGAAATGGAAGCGCGTTGGGGTATTAAAGGACGGGTAGATGTGTCACTGGCTCGTGGGGCAGGTGAATAAGATGGGCCTACTTGTCGGTGAGGGTTGAGGTGGGAGGTGATGTGGATGGGTTCACGTGGCGCGCCGCTATTGGTGGGTGGGTCGTGGGCGAGTGAGTTGGAGGAACCTTCCGACTGGTTGGGAGTTGGGCTAGCTGGGCACGTTAATGTTGGGCCTGAAAGTTTGTAGTGTAGTATGTATTGTGTCGGGCTGTTTTATAATTATTGATTGGATGACGCTAGCCCACTGACGTCCTATGCTATCGGACGATTCATCTTTAGGCATTTATATCTATTAGAAGTTTACTCGCGCCAAATGACACGGACGGTAATGGATTGACAGCTTATCTAATAGTGAGACTGAACAGAGGTATATTAGATAGATTATATAGCACATATTGTAGTTATGAAGTTAGATCTAATTTATTTTCAATGAATTAAATGGGAACTGTTTGTAGCATCTATATGAAGAGTAAGGGGTTGATGAAAGGATTCGTATATACAAATTGCTTTCTGTGATGGATTTTAGGTAGTCATAAACATTTAGTAAATAGAGCAAGGAAGTAGTTCGTTTACAAAATAGAGCAAGGAAGCAATGTAAACATATGTATATACAAAGTAAAGTCATCTCTGGACCTAGGTGAGTTGAAAGTGTCTACAAAATAGGGTGTGAAGGAGTAGCAACTCAGGCTAGATGTATGTTGTAATGTACAATTTTGATACTGCTAAAACGGGTGGACAAAAGCACAAGTTGTTAAGCACAGTTTGTTCCTTGGAAGTAGCCATTGCTGTGGCGGCCTCAAAAGCTGTATGTAAAGCCTGTATAAAGTAGCAGACAGTTAGAAGTCTTTTTTTTGTTTTTGGAATGGTTAAGAGGTATACTTGAGGCTATGTTTGCAAGTAGACCATGGACATCACTCGGCCAGTTTTTTTGTAGCTGAGCGAGTTTTCTTTGTGGATGGTTCGGTTCCAATGTGGGTAGGCGGTGATGCAGATCTACATAGGTAACATGTATAAGTATTATGATGTAGGAAATAAAGAGTGAAACTTATGAAATGATATGTATAATTTGGAACGTTCTGTGAGATGTTTGGTAAGGTGGGATTTAGTTGTTGGGATCAATGCTATAGTAGTATGATGTAGGAAATCAAGCGTTATATTTATGGATCGATATATATAATGTAAGATGGTATCTGAGATTTTCGTAAATATGGTATTGAGACATTATCAGTATACCTTCTAGCTGGAAAGTCTGTAGCTCTATCTGGTGATGCTATAGATCCTGCATCCTTTTGTCTTGGGTGCTGTAGGAGTAAATAGAAGAGATATAATTGGTATGTGTAAAAAGCTAATGATAGACTGGTTATTGAGTATACGTAGGTAATTGAAAGCTTTATATGGTAACGAACGTATATTAGGTCTATGTATAAGTAACCGTATGTATATAGTTTTTGCTAGAAGATTTATATGCTTATATACATACAATATGTAAGGTAGCTGGTAGTGGAATGCTGGATAGCTTTGTGAGAGAATCATGCCTGGGCTTTGAAAACTGGTTAGGAGCTCGGATTCTTACTTTTTCGTATAGAGGAGCTGCATCCTGAATAAGCATAGCTGCAAAAGAAAACAAAGTGAATATATTTAGCCACATTCAACATGTAGCGTACTGGTAATCAAACCTTATGAACTGTGAAAGAAGGCTACAAAGAAAACAAAGCGAATATATTTAGCCACATTCAACATATAGTGTACTGGTAATCAAACCTTATGAACTGTGAAAGAAGGCTGCAAGTACCTTAATCTAGGTAATGGAGCTTAGGTACAGATTGTCACAAACTTAAATAGCATGCAATGTTCAGTTGGAGTAAATCTTCTGATAACCTGCACATTTCAATACCTAACATGTTACTACGACCATTTCACTTCAGCCCACATAACCAATGCTCTGAAAACAATCAGATCTGCAAGAACAATCGGACTATTAGTTAGCAACAACGCTAAAATTCTCAAGAAAAACATAACCTGAATCCTTCACAGAATCACAGCGACGAATAGGGAAAAAAACGCAACCTAGTGGGAGACCAAGAGGGTGGTGAGGGAGGAAGAGGGAGGGAGGTGGAGAAGGGAGAAGGAGGGGAAGTGAGCCGGATCGGAGATGCGGTCGCATGACAATATTGGAGGAGGACTGGCATGGAGGCGGGGGACGGAGGCGAATGGGAAAAGGAAGAGGAAGACGGAGGAGATCGAGGGCGGCAGGGGAGGAAGGGATGGCGCAAGGAGGGATCTGCGGCCGGGAAGGAGTCGGAGGAGGCGGAGGCGGCGGCGGGGCGACTAGGGAGGAGCGGCAGACGCTGGCTGAAGCAGGGAGAGGAAGAGGGAGGGGCAGGGAGGCGGCTGGCATGCAGACGAGCGGAAGAGGAAGAGGGAGATGGAGGGAGGTCAAGGGGGTGACAGGGAGGAAGGGGGCAAGCGCAGTGAGAGAGGAACAGAGAGGAAGGAGGATCTGCGGCAGCAATGAATGAGGCGGAGAGAAGGAGGGGCGGCCAGGAAGCAGCTAGGGGAGCTACGACACGGGACGGCGACAGAGGAAGAGGGAGGGCAGGAGGCATCATTGCATGGCCTTGGATTTGAGAGAGGCAGGCTGGCAGTCACAGACAGACGGGAGGAAGAGGAAGTGAGCGGTTGTGCTGGAGCGGAACGAAGCTTCGCGATGGCATAGTAGCTGGCGAGGGATCGTGCTTTTGCAAGCGCAGCATCGGCTCATCTCCACGCCATCCTAACCGTCGTGCGTTTATCCGACGGCTGACATTTTTCGGGGCAACGTGGCAGGGCCGCTGAGCCCTTTTTCTTCCAAGAATTAATTTTAGTAATAAGTATCAACGTCTCTCTCACCTAATCCTTATTTATCTTCTTCAGGCATTCCTCTGCTTCCCCGTTGAGAGCAGTAGCAGTAGCACACAACCTCGCCCTCGCCTCACATAGCTCATTACCAACTCGAAATCTCCCATAGTCGCGACCACCTCTACCTTCGCCTCCTACGCATCCAAACCCTAGATCCCTACCTCGTGCAGCCGGAACCACACCACCACGGCGGACATGACGCACCACCTCCGCCGCAAATCCCTACCTCATTCGTTGGCACCCCGCAGAACCTTGAGCATCGGGCACTCCTCGCTGCGGTAGGAGGAGCTCGCGTCGTCTGGAAGTTCCTGCCCAAATCGCGCCTCAGTGCCGTCCTTCCACAGCTCGCCGTCATCCAAGCTCGTGGGCCTCATCAACCCGGTCGGAACCTCTCCCCGAGCCGTGTCTCCCCCATCGACCCCGACGGTTCACCGAAGGTGGGGGTAGCAGTTGGGGTGGCCGTGGAGGAGGCGGCGCCGAGGGAGTAGTGACACTGGTGTTGTTCATGGCAGTGCGGGAAGAGCGGGAGGTGTAGGAGGGGAGGGGGTTGGATCTAATGCTGCGCTTGCGGGGGAGGGACATGAGGTGCATGGTGATGTATTTGTTGCAATGTTGCAGACATTGGATAAGTTTTGTTGTAGGAGTTTGTTGATTTTGTTGCAACAGTTGGCTCGAAATGTTACATAGAACATTTTTTATTGTTGGGGTGTTGTTGTATTAAATGTTGTGACAAGATGTACTTTTTTTTGCAACGGTGTGTTTGATTTGTTGCACAACAACTATTTACGGACGTTTCCACTGTTATTTTCAAATGTTGCAATGTTGTAAGATCAAGGAGGCCGACTAGAGGGGGGGGGGTGAATAGGCGGTTTTAAAAACTTCTTTGGCTAAAACTGATTTCTAATGCGGAATTGTAAATCAAATCGATTTTGCACAATTAAAGCCTAAATCAACTAGTCTTTACTAAGTGCACCAACAACATGATACTATTGAATGATAGCAATCATACGAAGATATGTAAGCAATTTAATCCTAGAAATATAAATTGCAATAGAGTAAAGCACAAGAAGGCAAACCACAATGACATGACGATGTTTTACTGTGGTGTTCAGAGACTTGCTGGTCTCCCCTAATCCACATTGAGGTAAGCCCAACCAAAGTGAATCGGCTCCACAATTAAGCCAACACTTCCGAGGTAAGTGCAACCACTTGGATCGGCTCCAACACGAACCAACACCTCAATCCACTCGGGGTTGCTCTTCCTCTACTCCGAAGATAGCGAGCACCAAACCACTCACAACCGCCTGGGTCTTCTCACAACCTTCTTGTAGAAGATCACCGGCGCAACTCCTTCAAGCCGTCTAGGTATCGGCAAACACCAAGAGTAACAAGTAGGAGACGCTCACTTGAACGAATCAAGTGTCTAAGCTCAATGGATACACAATCCACTACCTAAGGCAACACATGCACTTAGGGTTTTGTCGGTGTTTTAGAACCGATCTTACGTAAAGATTGTTTGATTCGGGGGGTCTCCTAGAATGGAATCACGCAGAGAGATTGACACGTGTATTTTTATACAGGTTCAGGCCTTCTCTGGGGAGAATAACAACCCTACTCCTGTGTGTGTATGGTATTGAGTGTATCTTGTACAATCGGGAGAAAAGACTAAGACTATTACAGAAGATAGTGCCTATCTTCCCGATTGCTTGCTGTGTTCTCTGATTGCCTCTCCTTTCTTCTCTGATCGCCGTCTTTATATAGTCGTGAAGGAGTAGCCGTTTCTCCAAGTGAAGAGGCGCCTCATCATGTCCTGTAATGGGCGCATGTTTGCAGTAATTACCGGAGTGTTAACTCCTTCATGCCACCTGGCAGTTATTTGTCAGAGATAATAGGGTATTACGTGCTATTACTCTGTAGAATAACAGCGTATGTTGACTGCTTGGATTTCTTAATCAATTGGACCCACTCGTCTGTAGGTTTTATTGATCATAAGGTGGTCGTAACTGACCTGGTCGTAGAAGAGCTTACGACCATGGGGTAGTCGTAAAATAACTTACGATTGGATAGTGATCGTAGAAGAACTTACGACCATAAGGTAGTCGTAGCAAGACTTACGACTATGGGGGTGGTCGTAGAAGAACTTACAACTACCTGGTAAGCTTCTCCCTTGTAAATATAAGGGGTATACCTAGAGACCACATGACATCATATTTACCCATAATAAGAATTATAGATAAAAGATAAAATAAGGATTATTAGATCCTCGTCATCTAGCCCTCCAGCTTCAAGTGAAAGTAACTTACTTGGTAAAGGAGTCGTAGATGGTCTTATGACCACGAGAGGGTCGTGGAGAGATGGTCGAAGGAAAAACTCTTCGACATTTGTACATCACTTTGACCAGGAATATACTTAGTCAAGAAGGTTACTTACGACTATGAAATAGTCGTAGTATGGTGATCGGAAGTAAAACCTCTCCGGTTGATATTTCATTTGGCCAGAAAGACTTGGCCAAGAAAGTAATTTTGCTTGAGGTGTAAAAACGAACCTGATTCTTGGGCAGACAAACTTAGAAAATCGCAATCGACTCTTATATGTCTGTCTGTTGGAGCGGTTCCCGAAATGGTGGCAACCCTTGGGTTTCCACATTTTCAAACCAGGCATATGGTTATAAATACTTACCGGAGGGTGAGACTTGGGTTTCTACTTTTCCCCAAATCGCTCCCGCTGTTCATCGAGTTCTTGCCTTCTCCAGCACCAACCCAATTGTGCTTTCTTCTAAGACTTTCCTTAATCCAAAACCTCCCCTCTCTGAGAGAGATGGCCGGAACAGTTTCCGAGTGGGCTGAGTCGAAGATGGATGCGGTGAAGATTCAAGCCTTGGTCGATGCCGGGAAGATTTCAGAGAAGGTTTTTGTGAAGTGGATTGCGGCGGTTGGGCAGCATTGGCCGTCGGGGGAGATTGGGCAAATCCCCGTCTTCTAGGCATATTGTGAGTGTGGCATTCAATTGCCTGCTCACCCTTTTCTCACACTCATACTCGAGCACTTTGGGGTGGAATTAGTGAACCTCGGTCCTAATTCCATCACAATGCTAAGTGTATTCGTGTATCTGTGTGAGGCATACTTGGGAATTCCAGTAGACCTCGAGCTCTTTCAATATTTTTATGGAATGGCTCGACAATCTAGGATTCTTTGGGAGTTGTGGTGCAAGCTCCATGACAGAAGTCGAAGGAGTATATTCAGATGTTTACCGGTCTTCGTGGGCGGGATGGAGGAAGAGGTGTTTTCTTGGAAAACCACCCAAGATGATGACCTTACTTTCATGGGAAGGTCACGAAGATTTCTTCACAGGATTCGACTCCCATGGATCTTGGTCAGATTACTCCCTACATCCAAGCCATCAAGGACTTGAAAGAGGGGGTACTGACCGGATAGCATGTGGTGAAGGATTTCATCACACGTCGAATTAGCCCTTTGAAGAAACGAGTACCTCCTATGTGGATGTACACGGGGCCAAAAGACCTGACTAGGGACTATGAGGCGAGTAAGTGAATCTTTGAATTAGCTCTCGGTTTGGTCTTTCTCAAAGTGGTCTAATGAATGTCTTATCTATTTGTACAGATCTTTCACAAGCAGAGATCGACATTCGGGTTAAACTTGTTTGTGAGAAATCTCCGCCACCCAGAGTGGCGGTTCCTCAAATCCTTGTGGTTTTATCCGCAGAAGAGAAGATGGAGCGTCTAAAGGTAATCAAGGGTTGATTTTATCCTTAGGACTTTAGAGTCGTAGAAAGACTTACAACTGGTTGTTTGTCGTAGAAAAACTTACGACTTGGTAGTAATCGTAGAAAACCTTACGATCAAGGAAATGTCGTAGAAAAACTTACGACTGGATACTGGTCGTAGAAAATCTTATGATTGGTCAATAATTTTTTTTCGCTTTTTCTTACGTAAAGTAGGCATGGAAAATTATCGGATCGACCAAGAGGTCGAACCGATAACCATCAGCCGAGGATGACAATGGAAAAAAGTTCAGCTCCTCCGTCTAAGAAGCGTCGACTCATGAAAGTCGTTGACAAGGGAGGGGCAAGCTCAAGTTCTTTTATTTCAACGGATCTTACGCAAAATCCGCAGATCATTTACCGCGGTGATGCGTGGAGGTTGAAACAATTTGGCTGAAGAGGTCGAAGCAGCCGAACCTCTTAAGCGCAAATCCCGCAAGGCCAAGGTACCCTTCTATTATGACAAGAAAACTTTCGCAGTTTCTGCATCTCCTCGTTTTATCAAGCGACTAGAAAAGGAGAACTGGAAGGACTTTATGTCTTTTGTGAAGGACAATGCTACTCCAGCAGAGCCTGTGGTCGAGGGAAGCGTCGATCTCGGAGTGGTCGAGACTGATCTCGGCCATCCGAAAAGTCAGGAGATCAGAGAGGTGGCTCCTGTTCAAAATCCACGACCAGACGTGGTCGTGGCCGAGCCTATCCTTCAACTTGAACTCCGACCAAACGTGGTCGTAGAAAAGAAGTCGAAGAAATCTTCCGTTGGGAAGGTGACTCATAAGTTCCTGGTTAAGCATGAGAATGCAGAGGTATGTGAGAAAGACTAAAGTGTAAGAACAAAGATTTACCTTTTGCTTTTCACAACTTAACGTGCTTTCCTTTTGTTGCTCTTAGCGGACTCCTTGACCGAGGATGCTTCTATTGAGAAGCCTATTGTCACTTCTCCAGCGGATGGAGAGATGACAGCAGGAGTGGTCGAAGGATCACCCACTGCTCGAGTGGTGGAGGAAGTCGTGGCTTCTGAAGTGGTCGCTACAACCACTGAGGTAGTTGCTACGACCACTGAGGTGGTCGTGGAGGCAGCAAAGGCAGCGGTAGAAGCCTCTGGCCAGGGTGGTGATGTATCTAATCACCATGCTTAGAAGGAAGTCATTGCAGACGTACCTCCCGGTCTCCAAAGAGAAGCTGCAGTTACAGAATTAGAAGGTGAGGAGTACTTCAACTTCTGTTCTTATTTCTTTGGACCTGCTTCCGTCGTGGGGTCTTCTGCTTTTAGATCTCGCGATCGAGTCCCTCATCCCAAAGATATTCCCAACAGAGAGGAAATTTTTGACAACGAGCACCTCGAGAAGGTTTGGTGGGATCAAGTCGCGAAGATAGATAAGCTGAAGAGTCCAACAATGGTTTTCTCGATGTTTTCTCGGACGACCATGAATGTAAGTATTTAAGGATACTTATATGTGTGGCCTTCCCTTGCTTCTTACTGTCTTTCTTTTTGTAGAAAGCTCTAGAACAAATTGTCACTGTTGGTGAATATCACCGACAACTTGTAGAGCTACGACAAGAAAAAGCGGAGCTGTGTGAACAGGCAGAGAGGTGGTAAGTTACTGTTATTCGTAGTCGTTTTTGATTTGACCACTTATATAGTGCTTATGGGGTTTGTCGTGGAAAAACTCACGACTAGGTGCTAGTTGTAGAAAGACTTACGACCAGTTAGATAGTGCTCATGTTTACTTTTAACCTTTATAGGTTAAATAGTGACGAAAAGACTTTGGCTGACTTGCTCGATTATGAAAAAGACAAGACGAGAAAGCTAAGGGAAGAGAAAGAAGACCTCTTGAAGAAGCTACAGGAGGATAACTCTGCAGCTCAAAAATTGCAGGGAGAGATAAACAGTAAGTGCTGAACTTAAGACTGCTTATGTCGTTGATCTTTACCTTTTTAACTCTTACTTCTTTTCAGAAAAAGAGGACGAAATGAGAAGGCTCCAAATCGAAGTTGAAGATAAAACTTTGGTCATTCACGAAATTTCTCGTATCGCCAAAGATAAAGATCAAGAGATTGAAAGGCTGAGATCTCAGCAAGCAGGTAAGCAGTTCTTTACCTGTAGTCTTTCACGAGTTCTTTTTCTTATTCTAACTCTCATTTGTTTTTAGAAATTGAGCTCGAGCTGGGAAGGCTCGAAACTAGGGATCAAGAAAAAACCATGATCCTTAATGAGACCCTCCACATCGCCAAAGAAAACGCAAAGGACATCAAATTATGGGAGAAGCGACATGCTGAGACCATTGCTTCCCATAATAAGGAAATCGAGAAGTTACATTCTTGACTAGCAGGTAAGGAATTCTTTACCTGTGAACTAGTTCTTTCCTCTTCTAGGAATTATTTTTGCTTGACTAGTCTTACCCCTTTCAGAGCAAGTAGTCAAAAATAAACAACATCGCGAGGCTTCGACTCGTAACCAACAGGAAATGAAGTCGACGAAGATTAATCTTCAAGACAACGTCATGCTCCTGAACAATATACTTGGTGAGCTATGTGGTGAGGGAAAAACTCCTCCAGAAGACACGATAGCTACTCACATAAGTACTATTGGGGAACAAGTCGGGACTTTGCAAGAACTGGTGACCACCCTGAAGGCCAACCAAGACGATTCGATAAAGGAGGCGGTCGAAGGTGCAATAAGTTATGTATTGGCAAAACTTAAAGCTCATGACTCCAGCCTTAATGTGCAACCAATCGACGCCGACTTCGACTGCCCTGAGGCAGAAGCAAGTCGTTTGATTGAAGAAATGCAGCTAGTCGGTAGGAAAGTCTTGGAGGAGATGCAACTATGATATCCTTCTTCAGAGTAGTTTGTAATAAAAACCTGTGAAAACAAGCTTTTGCTGATGTAATATATAATCCATCTTATTTCCTGCAAATTATCTTGTCGAGTAGTTAGTAACTCAAAAGATAATTGACGAACAAAAGACTAAGAATTGAAGTCAAATTAATAACTTTATCCTAGCCCCCGACTATTTGCTTAGTTTATTTAGATAAACTAGGTAAATAGTGTTAAAAGGGTTTCTGAAAACAGAGAGGTTTGATTAACTTGTAGTTTTTTTATCACGATTGTTATGCACTGGTCAAAAGAGTATTAATGAATCAACTCTAGAAGGTTCCTTCTAGTAGGCAGGGCCACGTGCAGAGAGGAAAGGCTTCGACTAGGTGATATTACCATCTCCGATCAGATTAATTAAATCGAGAACGGCAACTTGAGTTAGGCAAACGTCTAGAGGACTTTAAAAAATTCATTCGTCCTTCTTTGGTGGACTCGATAGGTCTGTCCTGGTAGCAAAAGTAGGAAATTGAACAATGCTAGGAAGTTCCTTCTAGTGGGTAGGACCACGTGTAGAGAGGAGAGACTTCGACTAGATGTGTTTCTTCCACCGACCAGTTGGGACGGAACGAGTACACCAAAAGCGGTTGAATAAATCTAAGAAAGTGCACTCTGCTTAGATTATTTTTCAAAATAACTGAAGAAATAAACTAAGGTGGAAAAGAGCTGGCTTTAAAAATATTTCAACCAAAAAGAACCCGAGCTCTTTGTATTGGCAGCAAAAGTGAGTAACGAGTCGACACTAGGAAGCTCCTTCTAGTGGGCAGGACCGCGTGCAGAGAGGAGAGGCTTGGACTAGGTGATACTACCTGCCTTTTGACCATTGTAAAGAAAACTGGGTGTTTGGAATGTAGTCGAAAGATTATGAAAGCATTACTCAAAAATAAGACAATAGAGGTAGAGAGAACCCGAGGCTTTATTGTCTGAATGGTTTGTTACACATAAAACTTGCGCAACTAGTCGATGTTCCAAGAATTCGAGAGAACCTGGCCGTCTTCCATTGCCAATCGTACTGACCCTGGCCGTGTAACTTTGACCATTGTGTAAGGACCTTCCCACTTGGGAGAAATTTTATTTCGATTAGACTTGGATTGGCAGAGCCTCAATACCAAGTCACCTACAGCAAGGCTGCGAGGTTGGACCTTACGATCGTAGTATCTGTGCATGGCTTGTTGGTAGACTGCTGAACGGATTAAGGCCTGGTTTCTCCTTTCTTCGAGCAGGTTGATGTCATCTACTCGAAGTTGTTCTTGGTTGTAGTCGTTGAAAGTTTCAACTCGTGTTGACCATATCTTTAGTTCCGGAGGAAGCATGGCTTCGGCTCCGAAGACTAGAAAAAAAGGTGTTTAACCTATAGCCCAACTAGTAGTTGTACGAACTGCCCATAATACGAAGGGTAATTCTTGTACCCAAGCCCCCGAGCGCTTGATGAGCTTGTCGAAGACATGGGTTTTAATTCCCTACATTATTTGGCCGTTTGCACGTTTGACTGCCCCATTGCTTTAGGGATGGGCAACAGAAGTATAACATAACTTGGTACCCAACTCGTCGCAAAATTCCTAAAATTTTGTGCTCAAAAATTGTTTACCATTATCTGTGATTATTCGACTTGGAACCCCAAATCGAGTAATTACGCATCTCATCATGAACCGTTTTGCTGCTTCCATTGTTATCGATTCTGAGTTCGACTTGATCCATTTGTGAACATATCAATAGCCACAAAAGGAACTCAAAACCTCTTGGAGCTTTGGGGAACGGTCCTAGGATATCGAGACCCAGTCGCAAAAGGCCAAACAGAGGTATCGTTTGTAATGCTTGAGTGGTTGGTATATTTACTGCTATGAAGCGGCATTGGACACATTTTTAACCAACTCTTTGGCATCGACTGGTCATTGGCGAAGAGAAACCTTATCGAAAGGCCTTACCGACCAGCGCTCTGTAGGAAGCATGAGTTCCACAGATGCCACCGTGTATGTCGTGAAGGAGTGTTAATCCTTCGCTCTGCGGAATGCATCGCATGAGCACCCCTTGAGTACCTCGTTTATAGAGGACTCCTTCAACCAAAGTATATATTTTGGCTTTTCGGGATAAGTGATCTGCCTCGGGATCGTCTTCGGGTACGGAACCCTTCTGAAGATACTCGTAGATGGGGGCCATCCAGGTATCCTCGTATTCTAGAGAGACCGTCTCAATAGGAGGTGTCTCTAGTTCTTCAACTAGGGACGGCTTCTGGAGTTGTTCCAAGAAGACTCCTTTTGGTACTACAGATAAGGAAGAAGCTATTCGAGCAAGCTGGTCTGCGAGAAAATTATCCTTTCGTGGGATGAATTGTGCCTCGAAACCGAAAAAATGCTTTTCTAGCTTACGCACTTCCGATAAGTATCGAGACATTGTCGGGTTAAATCTTGGTACTCTTTCCGACTTGATTCACGACTAGTTGAGAGTCTCCTCACGAGTAGTCACGAATCGAGGCGCTTTAGCACTTCGTATGCCGACTAGCAAACCTTCAGATACGCCATGTTGTTAGTGGCCTGAAAGTTTAATTGTATGGCATACTTTAAGGTCTCTCCGGTAGGAAATACCAGGACCACCCCAACCCCCGAGCCACTTAAAGTAAGTGACCTGTCAAAGTACATCGTCCACTGGTCGTGGGAATCATACTAGGGATCCTGAACAGGTTCAGGATTTGTCCATTCGGCGACAAAGTCTGCCAAGATCTGGGATTTAATGGCCGTTCGGGACACAAAATGGAGGTTGAACTCCCCAAGTTCGGTTGACCATTTTGCCATGCGTCCCGCTGTTTCCCTATTCTGGAGGATCGCTCCCAAGGAAAACTCGGGCAGTCTGACTATTTTGTGCGCTGAAAATAATGCCGCATGATTTCCTCGAAGACATGAGGAGGGCATATAGAAGTTTTTGGACCTGAGGGTAACGCTCCTTAGGCCCGTGTAAAACTTCACTAACGTAGTAAACCGGTCGTTGTACGTTTTCACGTTCTACGACCGATCTGCGCTTCATTGCTCGTGGCTTGGCAACTAGGTAAATTAAGAGCGTCTCTTCCGCCTCGGAGAAACCAAAATAGGAGCACTCGTAAGATATCACTTGACATCCTCAAAGGCAACGTTTGCCTCGTTCGACCACTCAAAACCTTCATGTTTCCTTAGAAGTTTAAAGAAAGGTAGTCCTTTTTCTCCTAGTCGTGCGATGAAACGACTTAAAGCCGCCATGCACCCTGTGAGTTTCTGGACTTCTTTCTTTGTGGTCGGAGGGCGCATTTGGAGAATGGCCTTTATCTCTTCAGGATTTGCTTCGATTCCTCGTATAGATACTAAGAATCCAAGCAATTTTCCTGAAGAGATTCCGAACACACACTTCTCAGGATTGAGTTTTAAGTGGTGCTTTCTGAGGTTGTCGAATATTTCTTGTAGGTTAGTGATATGATTAAGTCTCTTGATGCTTTTAACGACTAGATCATCAACATAAGCTTCCAAGTTTTGGCCTAGTTGAGATGATAAAGTCGATTGCATTAAGCGTTGAAAAGAAGCGCTAGCATTTTTTAGACCAAATGGCATTTTGACATAGCAAAATATACCAAATGGTGTAATGAATGCGGTCTTTTCTTCATCGTCTAGACACATATTGATCTGGTGGTATCCAGAATATGCATCTAAACTTGTTAGTCGAAGGCTAACTTTCTTCTCGAGTTGGTATTTGAGCAACTATCTCGAGGGATCGACGGTCGCAGGTATGCGCCATCTTCTTGTCACAATGGATTGTGATTACTCCTTTGGGACCTTTGTGGATATCATGGGGATATGCCCATGATCTTAGGATGATGAAACAATTGGCAATGTTGCTTTTGGTTTGAAGTTTCACGCGTTTTCGGCAAAGTTAAAAGGCTGATCTTTAGCCATTTTGGAAATTTGGCTTTGGGATAGATTGAGTTCATAGACTATAGTGCATATGTGTTGCATATTGCATGTTTTGAGCTAACGTGGGTCAAGTTGTGAAGAACTTGTTACCGGATTCGTGTTTGCTTGTCTATTGTCTTGGTGGTTTCTTGAGTCAATGACGGTGAGCGGCGAGGAGGATCGGGACTAAGCTTGGAGAGCCGAGGTCCGAAACGATCATAGATGCGGGTGAGTCAAGTGACTCAAGCGTGGCGCAGAATGGACAAGGATGACCGAACAGAGCGATTCAAGTCGATCGTTGATCAAGCGGTGCGAGGTCGGTGCAATCGCCAAGGTGGTCGGTGGGACCGGATGGGAGAGACTTGCCGACACGATGAGAGCCATTGGATCAACCTACATGTGGTGCAAGGCGGTGCGTCGAGAAGTGGATTAAGTCAAAAGAATTGTAGACGACGCTTTAAATTGCGTGCGCATGTGTTCTGAAATTGTTGGGCCTTAAGAGAGTCCATTAGGTTATTTTTTAGAGCTTGTGGCTGTCATATAAAAGGGGCTAGGATGGGACATCTTAGGGTTGCTGCTGAAAAATAAATAGGGGAACACTGTGGCGGCGGTGTGTGCTCTAGAAAAAATCGTCTCCTGAAGCGGCGCCCGGTCGTGCGCCTAAAAAATTGAGCGAGTGGCGGCGCGTCTGTTGAGGCTCGGCCTGTGCGAAATACATCAGTGTAGCGCCTGCGAGAAGAGAAGTGCCCTATGGCGGCTGTTTGGTTTTTGGTATTGATTGCTCTGTTTGCTGTCTTAATCTTTTTAATTTGTATTTTTTGTTTTGTTGAATTTGGTAAATGCCTTTGAGAAATCCTCAAGATCCAGATTTTGGCAGCGGCAGGTGCGTCATGTAGTCTGGTGTGTAGTCATGACAATCAAGATCCTGCAGTTCAGTTTTGGATTATTTTATTACTTGGCTTTGCCCATCTTGATTACTGTGACCGAATTGTCTTTGCCATCTTGATGCATTGGAATTGTTGTTTTGACTGCTTCTTGGTGGGACTTAGCTTTCGGTGTTTAATTGGCAGCAATTCACATAGTCTTGTTGTAGTTTTTGTCAGCTTCTCGTGGATTGATCGCAGCTCCTAGTGTTCCCTGTTTCAAGATCTATTTGGGTGTTTATTAGCTTGGTTTCTTTGGCTATACACAGTCTTTGTTTTATTTTACCTTTGAAATTTCCATAATGAAGGAATCGTGCGGTGGCTTGTTCACCGTCTTTGGCGAGTCCTATGATTTCTTTGTTCTTTTTATTGCCTTGCTCAAGGTTATTGTGAACCGACTTATCGATCGATTAGTGGTATTAGTACCGTCCTCGTGGCCTGTGTCTTCCCTTCGGGGCGTGTACAAGATTGGGGATTTTAATTCTGATTATTTTCACTTATAGCTTCTTCTCGGTGTGAATGGATTGCCTCTGAGCAGATGATGTTTTTATTTCTTTAGTGCTTTGGGGGCAGTGCATCTGATCTAGTGGTTTCAATTGAGATTAAGAAAAAAAAAGAAAGCGTCTATTCACCCCCCCTCTAGTCGCCTTTCCGGTCCTTCAACCTTGCATATTAAGACATTGATACCCGTAATGAGTAGCAATTAAGAATTTTGCCAAAGTTGGCCATCCGAGTATGGCGTTATATGTCGTATCGAAATCGACCACATCAAAGGAGATTTTCTCTATCCTGAAATTACTTAGAGAACCAAATGTTAAAGGAAGAGAAACTTGGTCAATAGGTTTGGCTGAAGACCCCGGTACGATGCCATGAAAGGAGTATCGTACTGGTCTTACCTTAGTCCTAGGTACTTGCATCTCATCCAGGGCACTCAGAAACAGGATGTTTAACGAGCTGCCATCATCAATTAAACTCGATTGACCTGACAATTGTTGATGGTGGGTTCGACCACGATCGGATATCGACCTGGTTGGGTCGAAGGAATCGGGCAGTCACCCTTCTCGAAGGAGATGGTGACTTTCGACCACTTCGGTAATTTATTGACGAGAGGAGGGTCTATGGAGTTTACCTCACGTTCGGCAGCTTTAAGCTGTCGCTTTGATTTGTGTGCCGACGATCCCCTATAGATGTGCTCGACGGTACGTTGCGGATCCTGGAATGGCATCTCCTCATCGTCATCCGATGACTTACGACCACTTGTTTGCCCTACCTGCTCGAGAGTGGGAAGTGGTCCTTTGCCGTTGTAGTAGTTCTCGAGTTTTCGTTGGAAAACTCGGTAGTTGCGAAGGTCATGTCCTTCCTTTTTATGGAAAGGACACCATCTAGGCTTGTCGTTCTTCTGATCGGGGCGCTTACCTTTGCCTCGGTCGGAGTACAACTTGGAGCTTCATGGCTCTTTATCGTTTACAGCCAAGACCTCCTTGGAACCGTTGGCTTGAGGTTTTTGACCCTTCGTCTTGTTCTTGGACTTCTTCGCTTTCTTATCCTTCTTCTTGCCACCTTTGCCTGGCTCTCGAGAGGTATTGTCTTCTTGATCAATTATGTTGTTCCACTCGACCGCCTTGGAAGCAGTCGCATATCGATCAGCCATCTCAAAGAGTTCGACGACAGTAGCGGGAGGATTCAAAGCGATATCCTCCGTTATCCTTCTACTGCGGACTCCTTGCTTGAAAGCCCTGATGACAGATGAGTCAGAAACTTCCGGAGTTGAATTACGAACCTGACTAAAGTGCTTGATGAATTGGCGCAAGGTCTCGTGGTCGTTTTGTCTCATCCGGTGCAAGTTTTCCTCCTTCCCAGGGCGATTGTAGGTGCCTTGGAAGTTCGCTCGTAGAAGGTCGCAGAGGTGTTGCCAAGAATAGATCGACCCGAGTGGTTGGTTTAGTAACCACGATCAAGCGGACTCTTCGAGCACAGTTGGAAGGTAATTCACCATTACATGCTCTCCTCCTCCTGCTGTTCGGACAGCTGTTGTATAAATTTGAAGGAACTCGATGGGATTTTGGGATCCATCGAACTTCTCCATGTTCCTTGTCGAAAGCGAGGTGGCGTGAGCGGCTCGGAGGTCGGCGAGAATGCCCGACATCCGTAATGACTTCTTAGCGCCTCCTTTGCGTAAAAGAAGGGTTGATATCACCGGTGATCGTATTCGACGATACCCGATGTGAGTTGACCCGACTGTAGTAGGTCTCGGTCCCTCGAGGGAAATACTCCTCATATTCCATCTGCTGTCTGTAGATTTCCATGTCGGAATGGTGGCGATCACCTCTCAGGGGCTTATTGATTATCGATGTTGAAGGACATTTCTCTAGGTAGGAGATCGATCGACTTGTCTTTGCGCCAATCTCACGCGGGTATTGTTGAACGACCGTAGCTAAGAAAATTGTATTACTCGACTTCACGAATGATGTTGGCGATGTGCTTCGATCTTGCCATCGTGGTCAAAACCTTTGTGCGATCTCTTCGATGAAGAGGTCGTAACTCGGTGCTCAGCGAGCTCTCGAGTAGGGTTCTTGAGCAAGTCGTTGATATCTTTGGAGTTCTTGAGCTTCCACGATTGATCTTGGATCGTCGAATGATTTTTCGGCCGCAATTTTCTTCCGTCGAATAGCCTCAGGATCTTCCACATCAGATCTTTGAGACTGCCTCAATGAAGTAAGAGTATGTTGAGGATTTCCCTCACGCTCATCAAAATGTTGGTTCTGTCCATCACCGGTGGTGCCCTTGCCATTGCCACGAGGGGGCACAATGCGTGATCTTCGGGGAGTGTCCCTAGCTCGGTCTCTAGAAGAGTGACCTTGATCCGAGGAAGGGCGAAGACCTCCGTTGATGATTCTCACTTGCGCTCGAGGCCTCCCGCTAAGGAGTTGTCGAGACACCATCTGGTGACTTGGAGTAATCCTCCAAGAAGGGGAACTACGGGTTATAACCATCTCCGTCCGTAGGTGTGACTGCGGAGATGATCGAATTCTGTGTGAAAAGCATGCTTGATCCCTCTCTCTGGCGTTATCAGAGAGAGAGGACCACCAGATCTTTGGTGAAGCCTCGAATTGTGGCTTCGAGAACTTGTCTTACCAAGTCGGACCGCCTTAGGGGACTTGGACACTTGGAGGAAAAACTCTCGTCGTGTTGTGAGCCCTTTGAGTGTAGTCCCGATTGTGGTCGGATTGACCCTTGTCCTTTGAGGGAATTGATTCCTCTGTTGGATGTCTTGTTGTGGGGATAAGGATCCTCCTCAACTCCATCGATAGCATGGTCTCTGGATCTGCGAAAAGATCTCTAGAGGCGACAACACCATCGGATGAGGCGATACTCGGTTAAATGTCGAAACCGGTATCCATGTCGACGTCTGCGTGTCTGCCAAGTCAAACCAGTTCTCCTCGTTCCATTCTTACGCCATGAGTGCATGAGATTTGGAAAAGAGAGTATGTTGACAAGAGATTACGGAAGATCCCCAGTCGGCGCCAAGCCGCCGGTGTTTTAGAACCGATCTTACGTAAAGATTGTTTGATTCGAGGGGTCTCTAGATGGAATCACGCAGAGATTGACACGGTATTTTTATCTGTGTTTAGGCCTTCTTGGGAGAATAACAACCCTACTCCTGTGTGTGTATGGTATTGAGTGTATCTTGTACAATCAGGAGAAAA
Source organism: Phyllostachys edulis (assembly GCA_036346405.1). NCBI lineage: Eukaryota > Viridiplantae > Streptophyta > Magnoliopsida > Poales > Poaceae > Phyllostachys > Phyllostachys edulis. The sequence goes on along the minus strand of CM070549.1, from coordinate 56,360,764 downwards.
GACTAAGACTATTACAGAAGATAGTGCCAGTCTTCCCGATTGCTTGCTGTGTTCTCTGATTGCCTCTCCTTTCTTCTCTGATTGCCACCTTTATATAGTCGTGAAGGAGTAGCCGTTTCTCCAGGTGAAGAGGCGCCTCATCATGTCCTGTAACGGGCGCATGTTTGCAGTAATCACTAGAGTGTTAACTCCTTCATGCCGCCTGGTAGTTATTTGTCAGAGATAATGGGATATTACGTGCTATTACTCCGTAGAATAACAGCGTATGTTGACTGCTTGGATTCCTTAATCAATTGGACCCCACTCGTCTGTAGGTTTTATTGATTATAAGGTGGTCGGAAACATATGAGGACACATATGAATAGACTAGCATATGTATTGGTTGATGACTATGTTTCACGAGTCATAGATATGGAGATATCAAACCAATAATATGGACACATGTTAGAGAACATGGTGTTGGAAAAGACCCACCTTGAGACACTGTTGAGATTGTTATGATTTCATGTGTCATTAGTTGGTCTCAAGCAATGATGATGTATAATCCTTAGACCTGAGATCAGCATGGTTTCCTACATATGTAATAGCACTCTTAGGGGTTGCCAAACGCTACACCGTAACTAGGTAGTTATAAAGGTAGCTTTCGAGTGTGCTATGAAACATGGGGAGAAATGTGACTGGTCGGACATGGGATTTGCCCCTCCTAACATAATAGGAGAGATGTCTCTGGGCCCCTCGTTGTGGTTGAATAAAGAAAGTGCATGGCCATGCCACTAGTGGTAGACGTGTCGACCACAAGAAGTTATTCGACACTTGATCAAGAAAGTATTGAACAGTCCATGGATGACTTAATCTCACCTGGAGTTCAACCAGATGTCGTGAGGCAAAGGGATAATACACAATCAGGTCGTACGGCTGATATCTGTTCTCCACATATGGAAGACCTCTTGGGTGGTCCTGGAGGACCTCCTAGAAGACCTCCTAGAAGAACTCCCAGATGGTCCTGAAAGACCTCCTGGGTGGTCTTGGAGGACCTCCTAGAACACCTCCCAGGTGGTCGTGGAAGACCTCCTAGGTGGTCCTGGAGGACTTCCTAGAAGAACTCCCGGATGGTCCTGGAAGACCTCCTGGGTGGTCCTGGAGGACCTCCTAGAAGACCTCCCAAGTGGTCGTGGAAGACCTTCTGGGTGGTCGTGGAAGACCTCCTGGGTGGTCCTAGAGGACCTCCTGGAAGGTGGTCCTGGAAGACCTTCTAGGGTGGTCGTGGAAGACCTCTTGGGTGGTCCTGGAGGACCTCCTAGAAGACCTCCCGGGTGGTCCTAAAAGACCTCCTGGGTGGTCGTGGAAGACCTCTTAGGGTGGTCGTGGAAGACCTCCGGGTGGTCCTAGAATACCTCCTAGGTGGTCGTGGAGAGAACATAATCACCAACTGGTCGTAAGGAGTTACGAGCTAACTTGGTCATAGATCATATTGCATTAAGGTTCGTCCGATATATTCTATGTGTGTTCGGGAATCGTTATGTGCTGCTAGGTACCGCTAACAACTCGTGGTCGGAAAGGGTTTTCGAATCACAACCGATCACACATAAACCTATAGGGTCATACACTTAAAGGGCTGGGATTTGATTTGGATGGTGATCTGAATTCTGGTAGGCTACGAGTTGGATGCCTATATATTGAGGGGCGGTGGCATGGGGTAAGAGAGGGGAAGCTTTTAAAGATCATCCAGAAACCCTAAAAGCCACGCCTTCCTCAACCATGCTGCTGGCGCTAGCACTCCAGCACGTGGTGTACCTGCCTCGTATGTGTGGATACCTTGGAGGTGTTGTTGCGAAGCATCAGCACTAGGACGATCCGCAACTCGTGACGACCTCTTGGAGGAGAAGACGGGCGGCAAGAATGACCATGACTGCATCAAATCATTACATCGACTCTACTTCCGCTACGAGTCGGCACGTCTAGTGGTAATCTCGTGATCTATTACTGGCGGAGGTTCCATGGTAACGCGGTAAATTTTTTGTTTTGTGCTATCGTAGCCTTCCCGCGATCCATTCACCAAGACCCGGAAGTCCGGTCAGTCTGGACTTACAACTGCAGTTAGACCGCTCCACAGAGGAATCAACAAATCCAGAAAAAACACATCTTCTGGAAAAAGCTAACCGCACGACCATGACCGGGGTTTCGGTCAGACTGGCCGACATATGGCTATCAGTGCAAATTGCTTCAACTCAATTTGTAAAACACATTTGCCAATTGATGCAAGATGCAAACAAGGGTTGAAGGCGAGATTCTCAACAAGTTGCAAAACACATTTGCCAACTTTTAGAATCACGCTACAAGGAATAAGGTACATAGACTTAAACCATTTGCAAAATACATTTGCAAACTAAAGTCACATGCTACAAGGAATATGCATGAGCTCCGACTATTTGCAAAACACATTCGCAAATATTAGCAACATGCTAACGAGAGATAGAGCAAGCACAATAAGCTATCAACACATGACACACTCAAGCTACTAGTCAAGACCCCTCTTAATAGTACAGCAACCTATACTAGCAATCCAGTCTTCCATCCAAACACCAAGACCGGTAAAAGACTAGGAACACATCCTTAGCCCTAGCTAGTCATACCTTTGCCTTGAGCATCCTCTTGAAGCTTGATGACGCACATCTTCTCTTCAAGACCGAGTCACTGACTTGAATATGCATCAACACATGATGCATCCTGGCGGTGTTTTAGAACCGATCTTATATAAAGATTGTTTGATTCGGGGGGGTCTCCAAGAATGAAATCATGCAGAGAGATTGACACGGGGATTTTTATACAGGTTCAGGCCTTCTCTGGAGAGAATAACAACCCTACTTCTGTGTGTGTATGGTATTGAGTGTATTTTCTACAATCAGGAGAAAGACAAAGACTATTACAGAGGATAGTGCCTATCTTCCCGATTGCCTTCTGTCTCGTTCCCTGTTGTCCGTCCCATTCCTCTTTGACCGCCACCTTTATATAGTCGGTGAAGGAGTGGCCATTTATCCAAGTGAAGTGGCACCTCATCAGTTCCTATAACGGGCGCATGTTTTCAGTAATCACCGGGGTATTAACTCCTCCGTGCCGTCTGGCAGTTACTTGTCAGAGATAATGGAGTATTATGTGCTGTTACTCTGTAGAATAATAGTGTATATTGACTGCTTGAATTTCCCAATCAATTGGACCCACTCGTCTGTAGGCTCTGTTGATCATAGGGTGGTCGTAGCTGACCTAGTCGTAGAAGAGCTTACGACCATAGGGTAGTCGTAGAATAACTTACGACTGGATAGTGATCGTAGAAGAACTTACGACCATGAGGTAGTCGTAGTAGGACTTACGACTATGGGGGTGGTCGTAGAAGAACTTACGACCACCTAGTTGGCTTCTCCCTTGTAAATATATGGGGTATATTCAGGGACCATATGATGTCATATTTACCCATAATAAGAATTATAGATAAATGATAAAATGAGGATTATTAAATCCTCGTCATCTAGCCCCCCAGCTTCAAGTGAAAGTAACTTACTTGGGAAAGAAATCGTAGATGGTCTTATGACCACGAGAGGTTTATAGAACAATGGTTGAAGGAAAACTCTTCGACACTTGTACATCATTTTGACCAGAAATATACTTGGTCAAGAAAGCTATTGGAAATCTTACGACTACCAGGTAGTCTAAGAGAACCTTACGACTACGAAGTGATCGTAGTATGGTGATTGGAAGTAAAATATTTCTGATTGATATTTCATTTGACCAGAAAGACTTGGTCAAGGAAGTAATTTTGCTTGAGGTGCAAAGACAAACATGATTTTCTCGAACAGACAAACTAGAGAATCGTAATCGACTCTCACAGGCCTGTCTGTTGGAGCGGTTCTCGAAGCGGTGGTAACCCTTGGATTGCCATGTCTTTTACTCAGGCACGCGGTTATAAATACTTACCGGGGGTGAGATTCGAGTTTTTACTTTCCCTCAAATAGCTCCCGCTGTTCATCGAGTTCTTGCTTTCTCCGCCACTGACCAGATCAAGCTTTCTCTTAAGACCTTCCCCAATCCAAATGACGGAAGTCGAAGGAGCACATTCAGATGTTCACCCGGTCTTTGTGGCTAGGATGGAGGAAGAAGTGGTTTTATTGGAAAATCACCCAAGATGACAGCCTCTCTTTTGCGGGGAAGGCTACCGAGAAGATTTCTTCCTGGGATTTTATTCCCATGGATCTTGGCCGGATTGCCCTCTATATTCAAGCTATCGTGGATTTGAAGGAAGAGGGGCTTACCGGATGGCATGTGGTGAAGGATTTTATCACACGTCACATCAGCCCTTTGAAGAAACGCATACCTCCTATGTGGAGGTATACGGGGCCACAAGACCCGACCAGAGACTATAAGGATGGTAAGTGAATCTTCGACTTAGCTCTCGATTTGGTCTTCTTTAAAGTGGTCCAATGAATGTCTTATCTGTTCGCACAGACCTTTCACAAGCAGATATTGACGTTTGAGTCAAACTTGTTTGTGAGAAATTTTCGCCATCCAGAGTGGTGGCTACTCAAATCCTTGCAGTTGTATCCGTAGAGGAGAAGATGAGACGCCTGAAGGTAATCAAGTGTTGATTTTATCCTTAGGACTTCGTAGTCGTAGAAAGACTTACAACTGCTTGGTTGTCGTAGAAGAACTTATGACTAGATAGTGATCGTAGAAAAACTTACGATCATGGAAATATAAAGAAAAACTTACTTTGGATCTTGGTCGTAGAAATTCTTCTGTTGGTCGATAATTCTTCTTTTTCTGTTTTCTTCAGAAAGTAGGGATGGAAAACCGTCAAGATGACCAAGAGGTCGCACTGATAACCATTGGCGCAGGGATGGTGACGGAGAAAAGTCCGGCTCCTCTGTCTAAGAAGCGTCGACTCGTGAAAGTCACCGATAAGGGTGGTGCAATCTCAAGTTCTTTTATTTCGACTAGATCCTCTGCAAAATCTGTTATAGATATGGCTGTAACTGAAGCCAAGGAGGTTGAAGCAGCTAAAGCTGAGGAGGTCAAAGTAGTTGAACCTCTTAAGCGCAAAACCCGCAAGGCTAAGGTACCCTTCTATTATGACAAGAATACTTTCGCAGTTTTTGCCTCTCCTGGCTGTAGTTGAGGCAAGCACAGCTTTTGGAGTGGTCGAGACTGGCCTTGGCCATCCGAAGAGTCAGGAGAGCCGAGAGGTGGCTCCTGTTCAAGATCCACGATCAGACGTGGTCGTGGCTGAGCCTATCCTTCAACTTAAACTTCAACCAGACGTGGTCGTAGAGAAGAAGTTAAAGAAATCTTCCGTTGGGAAGGTGACTCCTAAGTTCCTGGTTAGATCCAGAGTGCAGAGGTATGTGAGAAAGACTAAAGTGTAAGGACAGCTTTTACCTTTTGCTTTTCACAACTTAACGTGCTTTCCTTTTGTTGATCTTAGCCCAACTCCTTCAGCCCCTGAGAACGCTTCTGTTGAGAAGCCTATTGTCACTTCTCCAGCGGATGGAGAGTTGATAGTGGAAGTTATTGATGGATCATCCACTGCTCGGGTGGTGGAGGAAGTTGTGTCTCCTGAAGTGGTTACTATGACCACTAAGGTGATCGTGGAGATGGTGTAGGGATACGGGTAGGCTACGATAGTAACAATTCAAAATTTCTACTATGTAAACCAGGAAGCCAAGCAAGAAGGTGATCACAGATCGTTACCACTAGATACGCAGAGCAGCGGAAGAAGCGTCTGAGCAGCCTGGTCCAATGAATAGCGCGTCGATGCAGTGGTCGTAGTCGATCATCCAGTGTCCTCGCGAGTCGATCGTCTTCTCCAGCACCTCTGCAGTTCCTTGCGAAGATCGCGGATCGTCCTCAAGCGCAACAATGTAGAAGCGCCTCTATGGTATCCACACGTCTAGGGAAGGAATAACCATGCGCCGGTGTGCTAGCACCAAGTCGCACGGCAAGGCTCTCAAGAAGATGGCGGCTAGGGTTTGGTGAGAGCAACTCCGTCAACTCGTCTTGTGCCCATGACCTCATGCATCTCCTTATATAGTGCCCGTGGCGGATCCTATCCGAACACGCCATTGAATCGTATTCGTCTTGGTTTGTTCCAACCGTTAAGTGTGTGCCTCGTTAGGTTCATGTGTAGTTCGGTTGTGACTCGGAAACCCTTTCCGACCACGAGTAAATAGCGGTTCCTAGCAGACATAACGATTTCGAATACACATAAATTATATCGGACGAACCTTAATGCAATATGATCTCGACCAGTCCTCATCACTTACGACTGTGTCCTATCTCTATCTGACCGATTCGTATTTGGTCACGACCAACTCGTAACTCCTTACGACTTGGTTTGACCACTCTATGATTACGTTTGACCGATCTCGACTTGCTTGTATCTCCATACAACGATCAGAATGGCGGTTGAACTAGCGACCTACTCATGTATTCTCCTTTTGCCTCACGATATCCGGTTGAACTCGGGTGAGATGTTGTGTCATCCATTGGTATTCAATACTTTCTCGATCGAGTATCGGATAACCTTATGTGGTCTAACTCTTGACCAAAGTGGCATGGTCATGCACTTTCTTTATCCGACCACTTGAGGGCCCAAAGATATCTCTCCTATTATGTTAGGAGGGGCAAATCCCATATCCAGACCAAATCACATCCCTCTGCATGTTTCATAGCATACCCAAAAGCTACCTTTATAACTACCTAATTACGAGTAGCGTTTGGCAACCTCTAAAGTGCTATTACACATGTAGGAAACCATCTTGATCTCGAGGTCTAAGGATTATACATCATCATTGCTTGAGACCAACTAACGACACATAGAATCATAACAATCTCAATAGTGTCTCAAGGTGGGTCTTATCCAACACCATGTTCTCTAACATGTGTCCACATTATCGATTCGATATCCCTATATCCATGATGGGTGAAACATGGTCATCAATCAATACATGTCTTTGGTCGTAGAGTCACTAGCGTTCCGACCAGTGACATTCGACTAGGGATACTTTTAGAATGACATCATCATAAGTTAAAAGAGCTTCACCAACAAGTCACATACTTATTTAATCTTCATAACTGATGATTCATTCATGGAACAGAATAACATTTATCCAATATTATGAACATAAAGAAATATAATCATCTCTATGATTGCCTCTAGGGCATATTTCCAACAGACAGAGGTGGAGATAGCAGAGGCAGCGGTAGGAACCTCTAGCTAAGGTGGTGGTGCATCTGATCACCGTGCCGAGAAGGAAGTCGTGGTAGACGTTGCCCCTGGCCCTCAAGAAGAGGCTGCTGCTACAGAATCAGAAGAAGAGGAGTACTTCAACTTCTTCTCTGATTTCTTTGGCCCTACTTCCATCGTGGAGTCTTCTGCCATTAGATCCTGCGATCAAGTCCCTCATCCCAAGGATATCCCTAATAGAGGGGAAATTTTTGATAACGAGCGTCTCGAGAAGATTTGGTGGGACCGTATCGCGAAGATAGATAAGCTGAAGAATCCATCGATGGTTTTCTCAATGTTTGCTCGGACGACCATGAATGTAAGTATTTTAAGGATACTTATATGTGTGGTCTTTCCTTGTTTCTTACTGTCCTTCTTCTTGCAGAAAGCTCTGGAACAAATTGCTACTGTTGGTGAATATCACCGACAACTTGTAGAGCTGTGACAGGAGAAAGCGGAACTCTGCGAACAGGCAGAGAGGTGGTAAGTCACTGTTACTCGTAGTCGTTTTTGGTTTGACCACTTATACAATGCTTATGAGGTTTGTCGTGGAAAAACTCACGACCAGTAGTTTGTCGTAGAAAAACTTAAGACTAGATCAATGGTCGTAGAAGAACTTACGACCACCTGGTTAGTGCTCATGTCTATTCTTAACTTTTATATGTTAAAAGTGATGAAAAGACTCTAGCTGACTTGTTCGACTATGAAAAAGCCGAGATGAAAAAGCTAAGGGAAGAAAAAGAAGACCTCTTGAAGATACTCCAAGAGACCAACTCTGCAACTCAAAACTTGCAGGAAGTGATAAACAATAAGTGCTAAACTTAAGACTCTTGCTTCTTTTCAGAAAAAGAAGATGAAATGTGAAGGCTCCAAATTGAAGTCAAAGATAAAACTTTGGTTGTTCACGAGATTTCTTGCATTGCCAGAGATAAAGATCAAGAGATTGAGAGATTAAGATCTCGGCAAGCAGGTAAGCAATTCGTTACCTGTAGTCCTTTACGAGCTCTTTTCCTTTTCTAACTCTCATTTCTTTTTAGAAATTGAGCTCGAACTGGGAAGGCTCGAAACTAAGGATCAAGAAAAAACCATGATCCTTAATGGGACCATCCGCATTGCTAAAGAAAACACAAAGGATATTAGATTATGGGAGGAGTGGTATGAAAAGACCATTGCTTCCCATAATGATGAAATTGAGAAATTAGATTCTCGATTGGCAGGTAAGGACTTCTTTACCTGTGATCAAGTTCTTCCCTCTTTTAGGAGTTATTTTTGCTTGACTAGTCTTACCCTTTTTCAGAGCAAGTAGTCGAAAATAAACAACTCCGCGAGGCTTCGACTCGTAACCAAGAGGATATGAAGTCGACAAAGATTAATCTTCAAGACAACATCTTGCTCCTGAACAATATACTTGGTGAGCTACGTGGTGAGGGAAAAACTCCTCAAGAAGACACCATAGCTGCTCACATAAGTACTATTGGAGAACAAGTCGGGACTTTGTGAGAGCTGGTGACTACTTTGAAGGCCAACCAAGTTGACTCAATAAAGGAGGCGGTCAAAGGTGCAATAAGTTATGCTTTGGTAAAAACTTAAAGCTCATGACCCCAGCCTTAATGTGCAACCAATCAAAGTCGACTTCGACTGCCCTGAGGCAGAAGCAAGTCGTTTGATTGAAGAAATGCAGCCAGTCGGCAGGAAGGTCTCGGAGGAGATGCAACTGGGATCTCCTTCTTCAGAGTAGCTTGTAATGAAAACCTATGAAAACAAACTTTTGTTGATGTAATATATATAATCCATTCTATTTCCTGCAAATCGTCTTGTCGAGTAGTTAGTAACTCAAAAGATAATTGATGAAAGAAAGACTAAGAATCAAAGTCAAATTAATAACTTTATCCTAGCCCTCGACTATTTGCTTAGTTTGTTTAGATAAACTAAGTAAATAGTGTGAAGAGGGTTCTGAAAACAGAGAGGTTTGGTTAACTTGTAGTTTTTAATCACGAATGTCATGCACTAGTCGAAAGAGTAGGAACAAATCGATGCTAGGAAGTTCCTTCTAGTGGGCAGGACCACGTGCAGAGAGGAAAGGCTTCGACTAGGAGATGTTACCATCTCCGACCAGATTAATCAAATCGAGAATGGCAACTTGAGTTAGACAAACATCTAGAGGACTTTAAAAATTCATTCGACCTTTTTCAGTGGACTCGATAGGTTTGTCCTGGTAGCAAGAGTAGGAAACTGAACAACACTAGGAAGTTCCTTCTAGTGGGCAGGACCACATGCAGAGAGGAAAGACTTCAACTAGATGTGTTTCTTCCTTCGACCAGTTGGAACGGACCGAGTACACTAAAAGCAGCTAAATAAAATCTCAAAAAGTGCACTCTACTTAGAGTATATTTCAGAGTAAGTGAAGAAATAAACTAAGGTGAAAAAGAGCTGGCTTTGGAAATATTTCGACCATATTTTATTGAACCCGAGCTCTTTGTATTGGCAGCAAAAGTGAGTAACGAGTCGACACTAGGAAGTTCCTTCTAGTGGGCATAACCACGTGCAGAGAGGAAAGACTTTGACTAGTTGATGTCACCTTCCTTTCAACCAGTGTAAAGAAAACTAGGTGTTTGAAATGTAGTCGAAAGATTATGAAAGCGCTACTCAAAAATAAGACAATAGAGGTAGGAGAAACCTGAGGCTTTATTGTTTGAATGGTTTGTTATGCATAAAACTTGTGTAATTGGCTGATGTTCCAAAAACTCGAGAGAACTTGACCGTCTTCCATTGCCAATCGTACCGACCCTGGCCGTGTAACTTCGACCATTGTGTAAGGACCTTCCCACTTGGGAGAAAGTTTATTCCGATTAGACTTGGATTGCCAGAGCCACAATACCAAGTCACCTACAACAAGGCTGCGAGGTTGGACCTTATGATCGTAGTATCTGCGCAAGGCTTGTTGGTAGACTGCTGAACGAATTAAGGTCTGGTTTCTCCTTTCTTCGAGCAGGTTGATGTCATCCGCTCGAAATTGTTCTTAGTTGTAGTCGTTGAAAGTTTCAACTCGTGTTGACCGTATCTTTAATTCTGGAGGAAGCATGGCTTCGTCTCCAAAGGCTAGGAAAAAAGGTGTTCTACCTGTAGCCCGGCTAGTAGTCATATGAACAGCCCATAATACAGAGGGTAATTCATGTACCCAAGCCCCCGAGCGCTTGACAAGCTGGTCGAAGACTCGGGTTTTGATTCCCTGCATTATTTGGCCGTTTGCACGTTCGACTGCCCCATTGCTTTGGGGATGGGCAATAGAAGTGTAAAATAGCTTGGTACCCAACTCTCGCAAAATTCCTAAAATTTTGCGCTCGAAAATTGTTTCCCATTATCTGTGATTATTCGACTTAGAACTCCAAATCGAATAATTACGCATCTCATCATGAACCGTTTTGCTGCTTCCGTTGTTATCCCAGTCACAGGTTCAGCTTCGATCCATTTTGTGGACGTATCAATAGCCACAAAAAGGAACTCGAAACCTCCTGGAGCTTTGGGGAACAGTCCTAAGATATCGAGACCCCAGGTCGCAAAAGGCCAAGATAGAGGTATCGTTTGTAATGCCTGACCTGGTTGGTGTATTTGCCTGCTATGAAACTGGCATTGGACACACTTTTTAACCAATTCTTTGGCATCGTACAAGGCTGTTGGCCAGTAGAAACCTTGTCGAAAGGCCTTACCGACCAACGTTCTGTAGGAAGAATGAGTTCCACAGATGCCTCCGTGTATGTCTTGAAGGAGTGTTAATCCTTCGCTCTGTGGAATGCATCGCATGAGCACCCCTTGAGTGCCTCGTTTATAGAGGACTCCTTCAACCAAAGTATATATTTTGGCTTTTCGGGATAAGCGATCTGCCTCGGGATCGTCTTCGGGTATGGAACCCTTCTGAAGATACTCATAGATGGGAGCCATCCAGGTATCCTCGTATTCTAGAGAGGCTGTCTAAATAGGAGGTGTCTCTGGTTCTTCGACCAGGGACAGCTTCTAGAGTTTTTTTTCAGGAAGGCTCCTTTTGGTACTATAGATCAGGAAGAAGCTATTCGAGCAAGCTGATTTGCGAGGAAATTATCCTTTCGAGGGATGAATTGTGCCTCGAAACCGAAAAAAATACTTTTCTAGCTTACGCACTTCCGATAAGTACCAAGACATTGTCAGATTAGAGCATTGGTACTCTTTTCCGACTTGATTCATGACTAGTTGAGAGTCTCCTCTCACAAGTAGTTGGCGAATCGAGAGTGCTGTCGTAGCTCATATGCCAGCTAGCAAACCTTCGTATTCTGCCACGTTGTTAGTGGCCTGAAAGTTTAATTGTATGGCATACTTTAAGGTCTCTCCTAGGAGATACCAGACCACCTGACCCTCGAGCCACTTAAAGTAAGTGACCCGTCAAAGTACATCGTCTACTGGTCGTGGGAATCGTACTGGGGATCTTGAACAAGTTCAGGATTTGTCCATTCGACGATAAAGTCTGCCAAGATCTGGGATTTAATGGCCGTTCGGGACACGAAATGGAGGTTGAACTCCGCAAGTTCGACTGACCATTTTGCCATGCGTCCCGCTGTTTCCCTATTCTGGAGGATCGCTCCCAAGGGAAACTCAGACGGTACAACTATTTTGTGTGCCTGAAAATAATACCGTAGTTTCCTCGAAGACATGAGGAGGGCATATAGAAGTTTTTGGACCTGAGGGTAACGCTCCTTAGGCCCTTGTAAAACTTCACTTACGTAGTAAACTAGTCGTTGTACGTTTTCACGTTCTACGACCAGTACTGCGCTCACTGCCTGTGGCGTGACAGCTAGGTAAATTAAGAGCGTCTCTTCTGTCCTCGGAGAAACCAGAATAGGAGCACTCGTAAGATACCTCTTGACATCCTCAAAGGCAGCGTTTGCCTCTTTCGACCACTCAAAACCCTTATGCTTCCTTAGAAGTTTGAAGAAGGGTAGTCCTTTTTCTCCTAGCCGCGCGATGAAATGACTTAAAGCCGCCATGCACCCTGTCAGTTTCTGGACTTCTTTCTTCGTGGTCGGAGGGCGCATTTGGACAATGGCCTGTATCTTTTTAGGATTTGCTTTGATTCCTCGTATAGATATTAGGAATCCAAGCAATTTTCCTGAAGAGACTCCGAACACACACTTCTCAGGATTGAGTTTCAAGCGGTGTTTTCTGAGGTTGTCGAATGTTTCTTGTAGGTCAGTGATATGATTAAGTCTCTTGATGCTTTTAATGACTAGATCATCAACATAGGCTTCCAGGTTTCAGCCTAGTTGAGATGAAAAAGTCGATTGCATCAAGCGTTGAAAAGAAGCGTCAGCATTTTTTACACCAAATGGCATTTTGACATAGCAAAATATACCAAATTGTGTAATGAATGTGGTCTTTTCTTCATCGTCTAGACACATATTGATCTAGTGGTAACCAGAATATGCATCTAGAAAACTTAACACTTCACAACCTGCAGTAGAATCAACCAACTAATCGATACGAGGTAAAGGAAAATCATCTTTTGGACAAGCTTTATTTAGATCAGTGAAGTTTACGCATATACGCCATTTGCCATTCGACTTCCTAACCATTACAGGGTTAGCCAACCACGCTGGGTGGTCAACTTCTCTTATAAAGCCTGCTTTAAGTAGCTTGTCCAATTCTGATTTGATAGCATCTCGTCGATCAGGGGAAAATCTCCGTAATTTTTGTTTTACGGGTACTTTATCAGGCCGTAAAGCTAGCCTGTGCTCGATCACCTCCTTGGGGACTCTGGGCATGTCGGATGCTTGCCACGCGAAGACATCTGAGTTAGCTCGGAGGAATGTGATGAGGGCGTCTTCCTACTTGGGGTCGGAAGTATCCCCGATGCGATCAGTCTTCGAGGGCTCCCCTGCGTCTAGAGGAACCTCTTTGACTTGGTCGTTCGGCATTGGTGCAGCTTTAGGCTTTGACTTGTTAGTCGAAGGCTGACTTTCTTCTCGAGTTGGTATTTGACCAACCATCTCGAGGGATCGACGGTCGCAGGTATGCGCCATCTTCTTGTCACAATGGATTGTGATCACTCCTTTGGGACCTGGCATCTTAAGACATTGATACCTGTAATGAGTAGCCATTAAGAATTTTGCCAAAGTTGGTCGTCCGAGTATGGCTTTATATGCTGTATCGAAATCGACCACATCAAAGGAGATCTTCTCTGTCCTGAAATTACTTGGTGAACCAAATGTTAAAGGAAGAGAAACTTGGCCAATAGGTTTGGCGAAGACCGATGACGATCCCATGAAAGGAGTATCGTATTGGTCTTACCTTAGTCATAGGTACTTGCATTTCGTCCAGGGCACTCGTAAACAGGATGTTTAACGAGTTGCCACCATCAACTAAAACTCGATTGACTCGACAATTGTTGATGGTGGGTTCGACCTGATCGGATATCGACTGGTCGAGTCGAAGAATCGGCGATCACCCTTCTCGAAGGAGATGGTGATTTCTGACCACTTCGGTAATTTATTGACGATATGCCGACGATCCCCCGTAGATGTGCTCGACGGTATGTTGCGGATCTTGGAACGACATCTTCTCATCGTCATCCAACGACTTACGACCACTCGTTTGCCCTACCTGCTCGAGAGTGGGAAGCGGTCCTTTGCCGTTGTAGTAGTCCTCGAGTTTTCGTTGGAAAACTCGGCAGTTGCGGAGATCATGTCCTTCTTTTTATGGAAAGGATACCATCTAGGCTTGTCATTTTTCCGATCGGGGCGCTTACCTTTGCCTCGGTCGGAGTATGGTTTGGAACTTCATGGCTCCTTGTCATTTACAGCCAAGACCTCCTTAGAACCGCTGGTTTGAGGTTTTTGGCCCTTCGCCTTGTTCTTGGACATTTTCGCTTTCTTATCCTTCTTTTTGCCACCTTCGCCTGGCTCTAGAGAGGTATTATCTTCTTGATTGATTTTGTTGTTCCATTCGACTGCTTCAGAAGCAGTCGCATACCGATCGACCATCTCAAAGAGTTCGGCAACGGTAGCAGGAGGATTCAAAGCGATATCCTCCGTTATTCTTCTACTATGGACTCCCTGCTTGAAAGCTCTGATGACAGATGAGTCAAAAACCTCCAAAATTGAATTATGAACCTGACTAAAGCGCTTGATGAATTGGCGCAAGGTCTCGTGGTCGTTTTGTCTCATCCGGTGCAAGTCATCCTCTTTTCCAAGGCGATTGTAGGTGCCTTGAAAGTTTGCTAGTAGAAGGTCGCAGAGGTGTTGCCACGAATAGATCGACTCGAGTGGTTGGTTTAGTAGCCACTATCGAGCAGACCCTTCGAGCACAGTTGGAAGGTAATTCGCCATTACATGCTCTCCTCCTCCTGCTGCTCGGACAGCTGTTGTGTAAATTTGGAGGAATTCGATGGGATTCTGAGATCCATCAAACTTCTCCATCTTCACTGGTCGAATACGAGGTGGCCAGTGAACTACTCGCAGGTCAGGTGAGAAGGCCCGATATCCAGAAATGACTTCTTGAAGCCTCCTTTGCAAGAAAGAAGGGTTGATATCGCCAGGTGATCATATTCGACGATACCCGATGACAGGTTGACCTGACCTGTAGTAGGTCTCGGTCTTACGAGGGAAATACTCCTTGTATTCCATCTGCTGCTACAGATTTCCATGTCGGAATGGTGAGCGATCACCTGTAATACCCCAAAAGTATTCGAAAGAACTTTTGGGAGAGAATTAATTTGAGTTAAAAGAATGACTGTTTAGAAGTCGATTTAGGGGACGGACCCTTCGGGAATTATTCAATTAATTATCCAACGAGGGGGGGGGGTTTCGCATTTGTTAGACAACCTGGGCCTCGGGCTATCGCTGGGAGGCCCATGAGTGGGCTGGCCGCAAGGCCCAAAGGGGAGGCCAGCCAAGGCCTTGGGGGGGGGGGGCTCAAACCCTAACCCCTCCCCACCTCCAAGCCGCCCCACACCCCCCTGGCCGCCGCCCCCATCAAGGATTCCCCCTGCGCCTCCACCTCTCCTCTCCCCCTCCCCAAGGCACCTCATCCCCCTTGAGTGCCAACCTGCCATTGGTGTCTTTGGAGCTCCCTGCTGCTGGCCGCGTGGAAGGAGAAGAGGCCGTGGTGTGGTGGCCGGCCAAGGAGGAAGGAAGAGAAGGGGGGAGAAGGGAAAGGAGGGGAGACCATCAGCGGGTGTTCGTGATCCTCAGCAGCTCGTCGTGGGTAACCTTTGTTTCCTGTTGATTAGATGTTTAATTAGTTGTTTTAGCAAAGTCGGTTGTTTAGATCCCATTCTGTCCAGAAGGTTGAACGGTGGTTTTCATGTCTTTATAAGCAGATTCTGTGGATCCAATCTCTTTTAGATAGTTGGGTTATGTCCTTAGCTTTTCCGTGGCCGCCAAGAACGCCCAAATCCGATTAACGGTCAGCGAGATATGATTTTCTTAGTGTTGCTGTCCTGCTAATCTGTCAGCATCCAGACAGTTTGTAGAAAACTGGGTTAAGCCATTAGTTAAAGAAGAAATTAGAGGATCTTGATATAACGAAAAATGTAGGTAATTTCCATACCTTTCCATAAAGCTAAAGAACGCAAGGTTTGGACGCTCGTAGCAAAAGTTATGGTGGTTTTAGTGTACTATCCAGAGAACCCGACGTGAAAATTGATGTCTTTTAAATTGGCTTGGTGGAGGTTTTAGATGTCCGATTCAGAAGGGCCCCTCAACTAGATTTGGTTGGGGAATTTAATTACCTTTCCAGAAAGTCCAAGAACACCTTATTTGGACCCCATGTAGTGAAAGTTATGGATTTTATAAGTTGACTGTCCACCGAGGGGACAGATCGACGTTTAGGAATTGGGGTTGGGATCGAGTTAGACGCTTTTGCGAGTTCGTGATTGTTGTTATATAGTTTGTTTTGGTCCGCTACTGTCGTCATAGTGTGTGTTATAATTATTACTCAGGTGGTAGACTGGTCCCGGGGCAGCACCTTCTGCACGTCCCTTGTTCCCTCGCAGTTAAGGCAAGTATAATTATGGATATAATAGATAATATCGAATGGCATTGATTGATAATCTCTATGTTTATTTGTGTTGTTCATGATTGATATAGTGATATGATTGGTAATGATCATGGTTCTAGTGCTATGAGTTATGTATTAATCATGGATGTTTGAAAGTTGTGAAGTATATGATTAGGAGCTTTTGTAGTATGAATAAGAGATTCATATGCAATGTTGTTATGGATGCATGTTTGTATTAATTTGAGAATTCATACATATGCATCATGTTGGCTTATTGAAGTCTTGGTCATGTGATGACCAAGCAACTCTTGAGCTCCCCGTCATGTTAATGACGGGTTAAAGGTCCCCATGCTTGTAAAGCATGGGCTTTGGTCCCCATACTTGCGGAATATGGGCAATGGTCCCTGTGCCAGATGACACAGGCATGGGTGTGCATCGACAGATGCACATTTTGCATTACCGGTAAAATGCAAAAGGGAAAGAGAAGGAAAAAAGATCATTTTTGAGCATATTGCATAGCATGTGTGTGTAAGGTGATTGATATGTGGTTTTGTGAAGTATAGTTGATGAGTTACATGGTTGTATGCTGTTGATGCCATTTATTATATTTGCTGACTCTTTGGATTCACCTCTTGTTGTTTGTCGTGTTTTAGGTACCTTTACGAGTTCGGCATGCATGGGGGAAAGGAAGGATTAGACTTCTTGCACTTTTGCACGAACTACCCACCATGGAATGAAAAGAAAATTAACTAGGAGATGAATGAACTGTTTAAAGTACTCTTATTGATTACTGCTTGATTGGAGTAATCTGTAATAAATGAATAGACGTTTTGGATGCTCATGATCTATTTCTTAGATGTTTAGTTGCTATGGATGTCATAGTAACGAATAGCCAGTTTTGATTACGTCTTGATCATATTGCAATTTGGATTATCTTTATATATTATAATTGTCTGTTGGAACCTCCGGTATAGGTAACTATACAAAGGAGGTTCTGCCGAAATTTTGTAAGGTGTTTTAGTTTAATTACATTTAATTTATTTAATTTAGGAGCATTACAGGCCTTTGTTTGGCTGGGGTGTTACATCACCTCTCCAAGTGGCTTGTTGATCATCTGATGTTCGAAGGACATTTCTCCGGGTAGGAGATCGATGCAACTTGTCGTTGCACCGATCTTTACGTGGTAAATTGTTCGAAGGACTAGTAGTTGAGAAAGTCGTATCGCTATGACTTCCTGAATGATGTTGGCGAGGTGCTTCCAGTCTTGCCATCGTGTTTTGAAGCCTTTGTGCGATCTCTTCGACGAAGAGATCGTAGCCTGGCGCTCGGGCAAGCTCTCGAGTCGGGTTCTTGAGGAGGTCGTTGATGTGCTGGAGTTCTTGAGCTTCCTCTGACTAATACTGGATGCGTCCAGGTAGATTTTTCTGGGTTGCAATTTTCTTCCGTCGAATTGCTTCAAGATCTTCCACATCAGATCCTTGAAACTGCCTCAATGGAGTGCGAGTATGTCAAGGATTTCCTACACACTCATCAGAGTGTTGGTTCTGTCCATCACTGGTGGTGCCCTTGCCATTGTTACGAGGGGGCGCAGTGCGTGATCTTTGGGGAGGGTCCGTAGTTCGGTCTCTAGAAGGGTGACCTTGATCCGAGGGAAGGACGAAGGCCTCTTGTTGATGATTCTCACTTGCGCTTGAGGCCTCCCCGCTTGAGGAGTAGTCGAGAGACACCATATGGTGACTTGGAGTAATCCCCTCCAAAAAGGGGAACTCTGGGTTATAATCGTCTCCGTCCGTAGGTGTGACTTGCGGAGAGATGGTCAAATTTGCAGGAAAAGCATGTTTGATCCCATTCTCTGTGGCGTTAACCAGAGAGAGAGGACCACTAGATACTGGCGAAGCCCTGGAATTGTGGCTTCCAGAACTTATCTTGCCAAGTCGGACCGCCTTATAGGGACTCGGACACTCGGAGGAGAAACTCTCGTCGTGTTGTGAGTCCGCCTGGGTGTAGTCTTGATTATGGTCGGATTGACCCTTGTCCTTTGAGGAAATTGATTCCTCTGTTGGACGTACTATTGTAGGGGATAAGGATCCCTCCTTGACTCCATCGGTGGCATGTTCTCTTGGATCTATAGAAAGATCTCCGGAGGCAGCAATGCCATCGGATGAGACAATACTCGGCTCGTAGTCGATACCGGCATCCATGTCGACGTCTGCGTAATCTGCCAAGTCGAACCAATTCTCCTCATTCCATTCTCCTACCATGAGTGCATGAGGATTGGAAAAAGAGAGTATGTTGACAAGAGATTACCGGAAGTTCCCCATGATCGGCGCCAACTGTCGGTGTTTTAGAACCGATCTTACGTAAAGATTGTTTGATTCGGGGGGTCTCCAAGAATGAAATCACACAGAGATATACAGATTCAGGCCTTCTCTGGAGAGAATAACAACCCTACTCCTGTGTGTGTATGGTTTTGAGTGTATTTTCTATAATTAGGAGAAAGACAAAGACTATTACAGAGGATAGTGCCTATCTTCCCGATTGCCTTCTGTCTCGTTCCCTGTTGTCCGTCCCGTTCCTCTCTTACCGCCACCTTTATATAGTTGGTGAAGGAGTGGCCGTTTCTCCAGGTGAAGTGGCGCCTCATCAGTTCCTATAACGGGCGCATGTTTGCAGTAATCACTGGGGTATTAACTCCTCTGTGCTGTCTGGCAGTTCCTTGTCAGAGATAATGGAGTATTATGTGTTGTTACTCTGTAGAATAACAACGTATATTGACTGCTTGAATTCCCCAATCAATTGGACCCACTTGTCTGTAGGCTCTGTTGATCATAGGGTGGTCGTGGCTGACCTAGTCGTAGAAGAACTTACAACCATAGGGTAGTCGTATAATAACTTACGACTGGATAGTGATCGTAGAAGAACTTACGACCATGAGGTAGTCGTAGCAGGACTTACAACTATGGAGGTGGTCGTAGAAGAACTTATGACCACCTGGTTGGCTTCTCCCTTGTAAATATATGGGGTATACTCAGGGACTATATGACGTCATATTTACCCATAATAAGAATTATAGATAAATAATAAAATGAGGATTATTAGATCCTCATCACATCCTTTACTCCAAGCTCTTGACTTTAATATCATCAACATATGATGATCTTCTTCACATCGGGATCTTGACTTGAACACCATCAACATATGATGATTTTCTTCATCTCCAGTCTTGACTTGATGACGATCAACTCATGATGTCATACAAAGTCTTCATTATCATGGAACATAACCTATTCATCCAACTAATAGAAAGTGTTAGTTCCATAAGACGATTGTCATTAATTACCGAAATACACCATTAACTCATCATGGCGGGTCTAGATTCTTCAATCTCCCCATTTTTGGTGATTGATGACAATCCTCTTGCAAATAATTAAAATTGAATTAACATGAGTATATATCAACTACACAATCTTTATATAGTCAAGGGTACATTTCAAAGTAGAGATCCTTAATATAAGAGGATGGAAGGAAGAATATGATCAATAATAGTGAAATGACAAAACATAGAGTGAACTCCCCCTAAATGTGTGCATTCAAATATATGGAATGAAACAAAATGCACATATTCATGTTTGACTCTTGGTGGAGTTCATTCTATATTTTGGATCCAAATAATGCAACAAATGAAGGATATGACTATTTAGCTCATGCTCATGAGAAAAACATGCATTCATAAAGATCCATAAACCATTTTGGGCAAATAGTAATGAGGTTTTCCCATATAATAGTTTACCCCTTTTTAAGTAAGCCCAAAATATTTAGTATGTTTTTCACAAAGAAAAACTCCTCGTTACACAAAGGTTCTTGTTGACATTCTTTTCTTCTCCTTTGATACACAAAGGATTTCTCCATCCAACTAAAATCTCCTCCTTTGTCATCTCTTTGAAATATATCCATCCAAAACTCATGATGACTTTAACCTCTTTTATTTGATCATTCTTTGCAACCAAATTCTCCCCCTTGGACATTAATCACAAAAAATGTCTATATGTCTCTATGTGGATCACACTTGAAATATAGTAAAAAAAACATCACTTGCATACCACGTGTCGATAAAACTTGAGTTTGCAAAATGCTTGAACTTCTCTCGCAAAGATCTTCAAAGAAAGCATCCAAAGAGAAGAGGGAAAGAGAATCCACTCATAGACGGAGAGTACATGAGCTTGGTCAACAGGGGTAAGATCGACAAGGAATGAAATTAGATACCACTTGAAAGTATAAGATGATATTACTTGTAAAGATGAATCTCATGCCGAGGTCAAGATGATCAAAAGAAGCTATCACTTGAAAGAAATATCACTTGAGGAATAAAAATGCATTTTTAATCAAGAAAAATACTTGAGAATAGCTTACAAAGATAACAAGGATCAACTTGACTTTGGAGAGCAAAGAGAATGCCTGAGAAAATTAGAAATCAACAAATTTAACAAAACCAGGCAAATCTCTATAGGTCCGGTCAGACCAGAGGCAAATGTGCGGTTAGACCGAAGGCTTGCGGTCAGACCGCTGGAGGGTAGCCGGTTAGTCCGGCTTAGACTGAAATTGCACAAATTCAGTTCTGGATTTTGGAGAAAAGATTGAAATGTTGTATTTTGCTCCAAACTTTCACATAATCAACCAAATAACACATATTTGGAGCATTTCCAACTTATATAGCCATTAAAAATCCAACTCTTAAATAGTTTTATGAATTAAGCTTTTTTTTTCACAAATGAAATATATTTTTCATGAAACTTCTTCAAAAGAGCCAAATGAGCATATGATTGAATTCAAAGCATCCACTTTAATGTGTGAGTCATTAATACCATTATAGACCTATTCATGTGAATAAATTTGGCTCAAATGGCAAAACTCACTTAAGTGCTAGAAAGTGACCACTTCGTTCAAAATAAGATTTTGGACGAGTTTCGAAATCAAATAAATATTGCTAGATTGGCCTTTTGGAAATCTAATGAATACCAAAAATGTTTAGAATAGCCAACTCTAGGATTTTCCTTTTGGGATGATTTTCAAATTCCTTTTAGAATAGATTTTACACAAAAATCCAGTTTATGTCAAAAATAAGATACTATAATTTTGGATTTTGGCTAGAAAGTCATTTTTGCTTAAAATAGGTTTTTCTTGAATCAAAACTTTTGAAAACCTTTGAAAAGAATTTTTATACATTTTGTAACTAGTTTTTATCAAAAAATTACTAATATTTATGAAATTTTTGAAAAACATTACTAGTACTTAATTTATTTGGGCACACTTAGGGATGTGATATACATGTATATGACTTAGCACTCCCCCTTAATGTGCCACTACTATCTTGCTCAAGATTTTAATAAAGAAGATTTAGCACAAGAGCAAGAACACCCTTTTTTTTAAAAAAGATTTTCATGGAATGCAACCTATACAAGGTAAAAGGGCTAGATACTTCAATGTAACTACTTATTACCGAGATTGCATTGATTCTTGATATGAAATGATCATCCTTAAGCTTGGATTCAATTTTGAACATGGTGGAATCCACCTCTTCATGAATAAGCCAAGCCTCCAATGCATCTCCAAGTACCTATTTATCATTTAAGCACCTTTTGGTACCCAAACACAGTTGGGTCCTTGAATGTTAGTCATTATACTTTTAGGCACCCAAATGGCCCTAGCAATAGTTTTATGTGAGCTAACATTTCTAGCAAACACATTGCCATTCTTATCCTTCCTAATCAAATAATTATTATTATAAAGAATAGGCTTAGGAGTGATACCTTTGGGACAATTCTTACTAAAATGTCCCTTTTCCCGACAATTGTAGCAAGTTGGGCTCTTACTTCCCCTTCTTGTCTTCTTTTCTTGCTCCTTGCCGGTTTGCCTCTTCTTTGAATGTCTTGACTTGACATCCATTTGATTTGGGCACACCAAAGCATTGTGGCCCTTCTCATTGCATCCAAGGCACTTGACATACTTTTTCGTGTGTCTTGCATTGTGCCTTGTCTTGTTATTCTCCTTCTTGGAGATGAAACCAATTCCTCTCTTGTCATTCATCCTTTGTTGCTTGCTCAAGATATCATCAAGGGAGGCCTTCTCTTTGTAGCACTTTTCCAAGTCATTTGTCAATTTTGTGACTTGAACCTTCAGCTCTTTGTTTTCCTCTACAAGGTTAGTCTCACAAGACATAGAGAAAATAGAAGCATCTATTTTTGAGCAACAAGGCATATAAAAAAAATCATCATAAGAAGTGGATATGCGAACCTTAGATGAAATACAAGAGCTAGAAGCTATACATGGCATATCCTCTAGTAAATTACATGTAATGCTATATCCACATTGGACTTGATGATATCCTTGAGAAGGAGAGTCTCATGAGCTTCTTTTAGCTCATCATAAGAGTCCTTGAGGGAAAGAAATTCTTTCTTCAAGAGTTTGAATCTTGACTTCTCCTTGCCAAGGTATTAATTCAAGTCCTCTAGCAAGTCCATCAAATCATCATATGTAGGCTCATCATCATCATTTACCTTATTATTACCTTTTGCTATGAAGCATGTAGACATGTCAAATAGTGATGGAGCCTTATTTACATTTGAGAGGTTTGATGGATCATCCTTTATGGCTAGCCCGACAAAATATTGTCTTTTATCATCCTTCTTCTTTCTTGATGATGGTTTGGGCTCTTCTTCATCTTCTCCATCATAAGGACACTTTGAAGCAATGTGTCCCAATTTTTGACAATTGTAGCACCTTAGAGTCTTGTGGTGCTTCGTATTTGAAGATGTGCTTGAATATTTATATGAGTCACGTCTCTTCATGAGATCTTCCATTTTGTTCACGAGAGTGACCAATTCTTCTTCGGTGTCATCATTTTCCTCATCTTGATCCTCATCTTCACTTGAATCATATTTAGCTTTGAAAGCATGAATTATTTTGCTTGAAGTTGATACCATCTTCTTGAGCTCATCCTTGTCCTTCTTGTACATCTCATTTGTAATGAGATTGCTCAAAAGAGTAGTAGGAGTCATCCTTGGCAATTCGGATGAATTGAGGAATAATGTCACCAATGTCTCATATTTGTCCGGTAGAGCCCTAAGCATCTTGCACACAATATCAAGATCGGTTAAATCACAACATAGGCCTTTGAGCTCATTTACTATGTTGTTCATTCTAGAATACATCTCATTGATGCTCTCATAAGGCAACATGGTAAATGACTCATATTTCAGCTTCAACATATGCAATTTAGCTTCCTTGACCATGGAGGTTCCCTCATGGATTTCTATGAGAGTTGTCCAAACATCATGAGCATTTTCAAGATTACTCACTCCATTGAACTCCTCCACACTCAAAGCGCTATATAGAGCATTTAAAGCTTGAGCATCGAGTTGCAAGTTTTGCTCTTCCCTTTGAGTAGGGTTTTGTGGATCAATTGGAGTAGCAAAACCCGCATCAACAATTCTCCATAGGTTTGGGCCCATGGCCTTAATATAGATGGTTATTCTAATTTTCCAATAAGCATAATTTGAACCATCAAAGAGTGGTGCCCTACCGGGGTGCATAAACTCTATAGTCGTCATCCTCTATCGAGGAGGCCGACTAGAGGGGGGGTGAATAGGCGGTTTTAAAAACTTCTTTGGCTAAAACCAATTTTTAATGCGGAATTGTAAATCAAATTGGTTTTGCACAATTAAAGCCTAAATCAACTAGTCTTTACTAAGTGCACCAACAACATAATACTATTGAATGATAGCAATCATACAAAGACACATAAGCAATTTAATTCTAGGAATATAAAT
Source organism: Phyllostachys edulis (assembly GCA_036346405.1). Classification (NCBI taxonomy): domain Eukaryota; kingdom Viridiplantae; phylum Streptophyta; class Magnoliopsida; order Poales; family Poaceae; genus Phyllostachys; species Phyllostachys edulis. The sequence goes on along the minus strand of CM070549.1, from coordinate 56,336,641 downwards.
TGCAATAGAGTAAAGTACAAGAAGGCAAACCACAATGACACGACGATGTTTTACCGTGGTGTTCGGAGACTTACCGGTCTTCCCTAATCCGCGTTGAGGTAAGCCCAACCAAATTGGACTGGCTCCACAATTGAGCCAACACCTCCGAGGTAGGTCCAACCACTTGGACCGGCTCCAAAACGAACAAACACCTCGATCCACTCGGGGTTGCTCTTCCTTCACTCTGGAGATGGCAAGCATCAAACCACTCACAACTGCTCGGGTCTTCTCACAACCTTCTTGTAGAAGATTACCGGCGCAACTCCTCCAAGCCGTCTAAGTGTCGGCAAACACCAAGAGTAATAAGTCGGAGACGCTCACTTGAACGAATCAAGTGTCTAAGCTCAATGGATACACAATCTACTACCTAAGGCAACACATGCACTTAGGGTTTGCTTTCTAAGCTCACTAAGTGCAACACATGCACATAAGAGTGCAGAGGACTTGCTCTTTACTCAAGGGAATGTATATGGCACTAACAACCTCTCCCACAATTGGCCAATGTGGGTATTTATAGCCCACACACAAAAACTAGCCGTTGGGAAGAGATTCTGCTGAAAACAACGGCTTGGGTCACAGCCCATGAGGCAGGGGCCAAAGTCAGGCGCTTTACTCCAACGGCTATAAAACTAGCCGTTGGACACATCCGGTCTGACCGCCAACCAAAGGCCGGTCTAACCGGACCAGCCCGGTTAGTCCGACCAACACATGTTGGTCAAACCGTACTTGCTAAAACCAGAAAAACACATTCTCTGGAAAAAGCTGACTGGGTCCAAGACCCGAAAGTCCGGTCAGTCCGGACTTACAATTGCGGTCAGATCGCTCCACAGAGAAATCAACAAATCTAGAAAAACACATATTCTGGAAAAAGCTGACCGCGCGACCATGACTGGGGTTCCGGTCAGACCGGCCAACACATGGCGGTCAGTCCGGGGTTCCTTCTGCGGTCAGTCCGGTCCAGGAACCAAATGCTAATTTGTGCAAATTGCTTCAACTTAATTTGTAAAACGCATTTGCCAATTGATGCAAGATGCAAACAAGGGTTGAAGGCGAGATTCTCAATAAGTTGCAAAATACATTTGCCAACTTTTAGAATCACGCTACAAGGAATAAGGTACATAGACTTAAACCATTTGCAAAACACGTACGCAAACTAAAGTCACATGCTACAAGGAATATGTATGAGCTCCGACTATTTGCAAAACACATTCGCAAATATTGACAACATGCTAACGAGAGCTAGAGCAAGCACAACGAGCTATCAACACATGACACACTCAAGCTACTAGTCAGGACCCCTCTTAATAGTACGGCAACCTATACTAGCAATCCGGTCTTCTATCCAAACAGCAAGACCAGTAAAAGACTAGGAACACATCCTCTACCCTAGCTAGCCATACCTTTGCCCTGAGTATCCTCTTGAAGCTTGATGATGCACATCTTTTCTTCAAGACCGAGTCATTGACTTGAATATGCATCAACACATGATGCATCCTTTACTCCAAGCTCTTGACTTTAACATCATCAACACATGATGATCTTCTTCACATCAGGATCTTGACTTGAACACCATCAACATATGATGATTTCCTTCATCCCGAGTCTTGACTTGATGACGATCAACTCATGATGTCATACAAAGTCTCCATGATCATGAAATATAACCTATTCATCCAACTTATGGAAAGTGTTAGTTCCATAAGTCGATTGTCATTAATTACCAAAATACACCATTAACTCATAATGGCAGGTCTAGATTCTTCAAATATTACACGAAATTTGTTTGTTTGGGTTGCGGGCGTTTCTTTGCATATGTTGTTTCCTCCTTTTTGTTTTGTTGCAACACTTTTTGAAGTTGCATCTGGGATTTCTGAGATGTTGAATCCTCTTGTTTGATATGTTGCATCCCCTCCCCACCACCTCTTCTTTGATAGTTTGCAACCCAATACGAACAAGTCCTTTTTGTTCCAACCGTTGAAAAAAAATTGCACACGTTCTTCCTTTTTATTGCATCGAAGCGTACGATGGGAAGTCTCCCATCGTACGTCTGAGTGCTAGTTTCTCCCTTCTTGATTCGATACATATATGTCGGGACCCGAAATTACAATTCAGGACCCTCTGTGTTCAACGCACTAGCCCAGGATCACGCTAGTGCACACAGTGATAACAAAGGTGGAAATCGATCCATACTGGCGAATAATAGCATAAGCGAATAATTTTGATTAATAAATAATGGTTTTGACCTTAAGGTCGAGTTTACAATTATTCAAGCCACGCAGGCTAACAGAGGAAAATAAGCGGCGTGAAGCGAAGCGGCGGTGGCGTCCCATCGATTCACCACGAGTAACCGGGATCGAGACCTCACGATCGAGGCACCTTCAAGATACTCGTCCTCGAATCTTTGGTGAAGACTCCTCCTCTGCTTGATTCGTCAAAACAAGCGTGAGTACACAACCGTACTGCATAGCCACACCACAGAGATGCAAAATATACATGCTGGCTTCTTACAAGGGAAAGGCATTCTGTGGCTCTTTTGCATAAATGCGACTTTTGCAATTGAATACAATTAATAGATTGAAAGCAGGTAAAACAAATAGACAATAATAATTTGACAATTTATTTCACAAAGGCGCACTGACCTAGACAATTTTAGCACATAGTGGATGATTTAAACCACACGGCTCCTTCCCACACGCTTTTATGAAGATCTACCCCTAGTGTGAAATCCCCGAGCATTGTCCATGACCGAGGACGCGCTATTCGAATAGTTTTACACTCTGCAGAGGTTGTACACTTTACCCACAAGATATAATTAGTGTAGCTAGCACTAATCATAACAAAGCATTTCGGACATTCATCTTACTATGCTAGGCGAGTCCCATACCGGGCATGTGGTAAATGCAGGTGAGGCTCAGTTCAATGGCGCACATGGTGAGGTCCTTAATTGACCAAGGCAAGACTACCACAATCCCTAAGCACCTGACTTATCAAACCCATGCACACAGCTCCACCAAAATAGCACCTGACCCCCATATCACACAAGTATCCACCACTTGCCTCGGTCCAAATCCTTTTACCACCCGTTGGTTTTAAGTACAACACATGCCATACAACACATAGTGCACACAGCTTTTATCACGTAGTTCCATATTCATTTAGTCAAATTAATCTGACAATCTACATGACAAGTGATTAGTGGCATGGCTAAGCAATCTAATCGCACTAACCAACCCACGTTGGTGCTACACTATACCAACTAATATAACTAGGGTGACAAAGAATTTAGACATAGCAATTTACAAGGAAGGCATAACAATTAGGAATTTACATCTACACCCAAAAGCTTTCAAATAAATACTTGAATTAAGATGCGATAATTTGAATTAAAATACTTTAATAAAACGGGAAGCAAAATGGTCAAGGGCATAGCTTGCCTTGAAAAAGGTCTAGGAATTGATCTTGATCTTGGAAAGGTCCTTCTTCTTCAACTCTTCCAAAGTCGAAGTCTACTCATGACGAGACAAACAAACAAACTAAATAAATAACAGAAGCAAATAACTCCAATAAAATAATTAAAAATCTCCAATAGATAGATCTGGATTTTAGACGAATTTAGAAATTTGAATGGGTGAATTTGGAGTTAGGATGCAAAAGATATGGGGTTTCAAAGTTTAAATCTAAAGAAAACCCTAAAATTGGATTTTCTGGAATTCGAATTATTTCTTAATGAAAAATCAGAATATTGCGTCAGCATGACGTCACCCCAGGAATTTCGGAAAAGGAATAATAAAAAGAAAATCGACATGTGGGGCCCACATGTCGTTAGGCACGGCCACGGTGGACCAAGTCCACCGAGCCTCTGGTCGTGGGCTGGTAAATTTGGCGACTGCGTGCTGGCGCCGACGCTGTGCCAGCGTGCGCACGCGCAGCGTGTGCCCGAGGCGATGGCGACAGGTGGAGGGTGGCGTGGGCGGCGGCGGCGGCGGCAAGATCGACCCAATGGTCCCGTGACAGCGGCGATCTGGTGGCGGTGGGTGGTACCAAAGGGTAGAGGCGTTATTGCGAACCTCTTGGTGCGGCTCGGGTGGTCGGGGTGGCTGTGGTGGCCGTGGCGAGGTTCAAGCGGCGAAGAGCCGGGTTTTGTCGGCGGGCGCTCGGTGTAGCTCGTGTGGCGGGGTTCTCGGGGTAGCTATGAAGGCGAGAAAAGGCGGTGCACTCCCGGAGGCAATCGTCACCGACGGCGAGAGGATCGGAGTTTTAGGGTTCGGTGACCGCGACCAAAACTCCGATTCTTGGCGCATAAAGGGCTCGAGAGGGCAATTGGTTTGGGGTTTTGGGAAAGGTGCGGCGATCCTCGAGGTGCTACTTATAGGGTCTAGGCGGCCTCGGGCGGCGTCTTGCGGCGGAGGTTGAAACCACCCGAGAAGGGCTCGCGGAGATAAAGGAGATAGAGACGAATTTGAATTTGAATTTTGTTTGAACAAGTCCGGGAGGATAGGGCTTCTAAAGCGATCATCCGCGACAAAATCGGGGCTTGTTGCGATATTGTCGGACGGAGCTTCATAAGCGGCAATGGCGACGCGGCAGCGACGCGAGATTTAAGCGAACCAAGTCGAGGACGACAGCGTTGCGATGGGCCCACGCGTCGAGAGAGAAGCGAGTGCTTAAGGCATGGTGAGATCTGGCGTCGATCTGATCAACGGCGAGGAATGAGTGGGCCGAGTGGTGGCCTGAGGAAAGGAGTTGGGCAGAGAGATTCGCCCGATCACTATTCGGAGATTTAAATACCTTTTTCTTTTTAAGAAAATACGAAATCCAAATAAGCAATGGAAATTAGCAAATGAACTTGGAAAAATTCTAGAAAATTCGGAAAATATATCCAAGCTCATAGGATCCAAATAAAATAGTTTTCACTATTGTTCATGTTGACTTTAGTCATATTAAATTATTTTGTTACACAAAGTCCAATATTAAGCTTTTAAATTAACTTCAAATAAATCCAAATGGTGAATTTCTCCTACTAACTATTCAAAAGATTTTAAAAGCTCAAAATTGGGATGTTACAAACCCCCTTAAAGGAATCTCGTCCCGAGATTGGGCTAAACTGGAGAAAAGGCTAGGAATTGACTTCGGCTCTTCTTCACGTTCCCACGTTGCTTCACCTTACGAGTGGTGGTTCCTTTGCACCTTGCAAAACGAACCGTCTTGCTTCGGTCCGGCGTTCTGTGACATCGAATCTTGATCGGTTTGCTCTTTGTAGGTGAGGTCTTCTTTCAATTCGATTGACTCCACGGGCTTGTTCTTCCGCACACGAAGACATTTCTTCAAGCGAGAAACATGGAAGGCGTTATGTACCCGCTAACGATTGTGGCGGCTCAAGCGATAAGCTACTTCTCCACGGCGTTCCAAAATCTTAAGCGGACCAACATACCGAGGGGCGAGCTTCCTTTGGCATGGAACCTTTTCACACCTCGAGGCGTAACTTCGGTGATACACAAAATCTTCGGCTCGGCGAGATCACGGCAGCGATTATCGGCATAGCTCTTACGCCTCGGTCGAGCTATCTTTAGCCTCTCCCGATCATGGACACTTGCTCTTACGCTTCTTGAATAATATCTGGACCAAAGACCGAGCGTTAATTTGTTTCGACCAATTCAGCGGGGTTCTCTGAGCACGACCATACAAAGCTTCAAGCGGTGACATTTGCAGACTAGCTTGATAGCTGTTGTTATCGAGAATTTCGCATATGGTAAACTCTTATCCCAACGGTAGCATTTGCTAGAGCACGTGCTCTCAACATATCTTCAATATCTGGTTAACCCTTCGATCGTCCATCCGTCAGGGGTGATCGCGATCTTGAAATTAAGTGAGTCCCTAAGGCCTCATGTAAACTCTGCCAAAATCGGGAGGTGAACTGAGATCCTCGATCTGACACTATCTTCTTAGGTACCCCATGCAAACTGACAATCTTTGACATATATAGCTCTGCTAGACGATCTCCTGAGTACGTGGTCTTGGTGGCAAGAAATGGGCAACTTTAGTTAGGCGATCCACTATTACCCAAATCGAATCGTAACCCGATTGAGTCTTGGGTAAACCGGTAATGAAATCCATTCCGATTTCTTCCCACTTCCATTCTGGAATCTTCAAGGGTTGCAGCAGACCTGCTGGCCTCTAATGTTCTGCTTTGACTTTCTGACACACGTCGCACAAGGCAACGAACTCTGCGACGTCCCGTTTCAAATTCGGCCACCAAAACTTATTCTTAACATCCTGATACATCTTAGTACTACGGGGTGAATCGAATACTTTGAGTCATGGGCCTCCTTCAGAATTAGCTGTCTCAATCCATCAATATCTGGAACACAGATACGTCCATTGATCCACAGTATGTCCTGATCATCCACTGTGAAGTCCTTGAACTTCCCTTCTGTCATCTTCTTCTTGATGTCAGAGAATTCTGAATCTTTAGGCTGAGCCTTGCGAATCTGTTTCTCCAACGTGATCGCACTTCGGTGGCTACAAATCCCTCGAATACTACTTCTAGTCTTAGCTTCGGAATTCCTCTTGAAGTTACGCACAAGGCTCTTCCACTTCCAAAGCATTGCGGTGGCTCTTACGGCTCAAAGCATAAAGAGCGACATTGGCTTTACCGGGATGGTAATGGATTCGAGATTATAATCCTTTATCAATTCTAGCCATCTTCTTTGTCTCATATTCAGATCGATGAGTAAAAATGTATTTCAAGCTCTTATGATCCGTGTATATCTCATGGCGATTACTCGATGAGGTAATGACGCCAAATCTTCAAAGCATGCACTCTGCGGCTAATTCCGGATCATGGGTAGGGTAATTCTCTTCATGAGGCCTTAAGCGCCTTGGCGCATAAGCGGCAGCTCTTCCTTCTTGCATCGGGACACACCCTAATCCTTGGCGAAGCATCACAATAGATATCAAAATCCTTGCGAATATCGGCAAAATCAAGATCGGCGGAAGTCAAGCGCTTCTTCAATTCTTGAAAACTTTCTTCCAAGTGGGGTCCAAGTAAACTTTTCTCTTTCTTCAACAATTGCGTAAGAGGTTTAGCAATCGATGAGAATTCTTCAATGAAACGGCGATAATATCCTCGCTAATCCCAAGAAAGCTGCGAATCGAGTAGCGGTCTTGGGTTGTTCCCAATGTATCTGACTTTAACTTTCTTGGGGTCAATGCTACTCCTGCAATTGTCATAACATGACCAAGAAATCCACTTCCTTCTTCGAAATCACACTTGCTAAACTTAGCATACAACCGATGCTCTCTGAGCTTTTCTAGGATTAATCTCAAATGTTCAAACATGTTCTTCTTGACTTGGAGTAAACCAAAATATAAATCGATGAATACAACTACAAACTTGTCCAAATATTCCATGAATACCTTATTCATCATGTTCATGAAATAAGCGGGGGCATTAGTCGGACCAAAAGACATGACTAGGAACTCATAATGTCCGTGCTGAGTGTTGAAAGCGGTCTTAGGTACATCCTTGGGACAAATCTTCAAGCGATGGTAACTTTGATCGCAGATCGATCTTGAGAACACTCGGCTCCTTTCATCCGGTCAAGCAGATCATCTATCCAGGGCAATGGGTACTTATTCTTGATAGTGACTTCATTAAGAGACCGATAGTCGATGCACATCGCATGCTTCCATCCTTCTTTTGACGAACAAAGCTGGCGCTCCCCATGGCGGCGAACTAGGTCTCACAAAACCTTTCTCCAAAAGTTCTTCTATCTGTTTCTTCATCTCTACCAACTCATCGGTGGCATCCGATAAGGTCTCTTCGAGATGGGTCTTTGTTCTCAGTACTAGATCGATGAGAAACTTGATGTCACGATCCGTGGCATTCTGGTAATTCTTACGGGAACACATCTGGATACTCTTTGACGACCGCACATCTTCCAACTCAACGGTCTTGGTGTTGACTATCAAATACCCATTACGCCTTGAGGTAGCTAGAAACTCCACTTTGTTTCCTTTGGTATCCTCGATTGTCACGACTCTTGACCACAATCTAGCACGGCTTTGTGCTTGGTTAACCAATCCATGCCAAGGATTACATCTATGGTTTGGGTGTCTAGAATAACTAGGTTAGCGAGAAACTCAACTCGACTATGAGTAACTTAGCCCTAAACAACCCATATTAGAACTTAGCTCTGCTCGGTATTTGGACTAACAGAGTGCGCTTAAGAGGCATAACTTCCAACTTATTCTTAGTTGCAAAAACTCGAAACAAGCGAATCTGAAGCTCGGAATCAAAGCGAGCGGATCACAGTCTTGAATTTACTAGGAACTTACCCGGTCTGACGTCTGGTGCTTCTGGCTCCTTCTAGAGTGGCGTGATTAACACGACCTCGACAACGGACCGAGGCGTCCCTCTGGTGGTGGTTCACGAGAAACTCCTTGATTGTTACTTTGGGGTCTTAGCGGTGTTGCTCCTAGGTTGAAGCGAATTCGAGTGATAGTCCCTTTGAGGACAACGATTGGCGTAATGCCTGGTTGTGACAAGCTGAAACACACTCTTGTCTCATTCTCGCGGTTGTTATTCCTGGGGTGGGATTGGTGGCGTGGGGTTGCGAGTTCGAACAAGAGGCGAGTCTTTGAAGGCGGTGCAGTGTCTGAGCAATTCTGCGGCCGAAGCGAGTAAATTCTTTGTGGCACTATCCTTGCCCCTCTTTGTTGTGGTGGTGGCTTCCCTCTTGAGCCATCCTCGCTTGCGGTGGTCCTCGATTCTTTGCGTTTGTCTTCCATGACCAACGCCTTGTTAATCAACTCACGGAAATCCGGGAAGGTGTGGGCAAGCGATTGACTTGTAGTCCGAGTTCAAACCCTTCAAGAAGCGGTTACGGCGAGACTGTCGAGAGCGACATCCTCCGAGCATAGCGAGCTAGTTGAGAAAACCTATTTAGGTAGTCGATCAGCGACATACCCCTTGCTTGAGAGCGCGGAACTCATCCTTCTTGAGATCCATAATGCCTTGGTACATGATATTGGCGAAAGGTGCGGAGAATTCCTCCCATGTGATATTACGTGGTGCCTCATGCGGCTGTGAGGTTCTCCCACCATTCGCGGCTATGCCCTCCATCGATGAGTGGCATATAACACCTTCTCGTGATCATTGCATTGGGTGATCGCGACTTCCTCTCAATCACCTTGAAGCCAATCATCGACTTCTCTTGGTGAGACATGTCGAGAGAAAGTTGGCGGACGAGTCCTCATGAATTGACCAACTTGGATGGTCCACGATAACCACGAGTGACAGGGGCTCCTCCTGACGATTATTCTTTGTTGTTGTTGTTCATGGCTTGCATCTGGTTCATCATTGTATACATCATCGAGTTTGTCTTTGCCATAAAGGCTCCAAAGTTCGCAAGTCAAGGGGTGGTGCTTGGGGTGGCTTGTCCTCTGGGATTTGATTATCATCGGTCTTTGGGTCCGGATCCACTTGCAATGACATGAGTCTGAACCATCTGGTGAAGCTCCATGGGTTAGATAGGGTAGAGAGCACAAGGTGAGTTAAGAACTAGATAGGGATAGATTAAACCCAACAAACACTGACTCAAGAAACTTGAATGAAATAATCTTTATTAATATTTTAATAGTATGGTCGCAACAAATGCCTAAGGGCCTTTGCGGCTCATACTTGCACACTGAGAAAATAAAGCGAACCTAAGCACACAAGCTACCGCCTAAAGGCGACTCGAAAGGGAAGCGGCTAGGCTCGACTAAGCTGGAACTTAGGCGAACTACTACTCGAGAAAGCCTCCAAAGCCACGGCGGCGCTCACACTGGTGTAGACTCAGAAGTGGCGGGCATCCTCATGGCCCGGTTACGATGTCCCGGATCGGTGCAGGTGGAGGCAGTGTGTTGGAGTGCAGTCTGGTGGCTCCTCTGGTGTGTCTGAGCTCTGCTTGGTCCTCAAGGCTGTGCAACCTCTGCTGGATTCTCCAGGAATCTCCTCGGGATCCTCTTGATTCTTCCGGATCTTCCTCTTGATCATCCTCGATCTCATGTTGACCGTAGAGTGCTTGTTCTAAGGCAGCGATCCTCTCCTCGGCTTCTTCCGGGCTCGATAGGCACACCTCGGCTCGGTGGCGGCCATCTCCGGTGACTCCTCTGGCATTGCGAGCGAATGCAAGATGCACTCTTGTGGCATTGCCTTCCCGTTAAATGAAGCGAAAGCTTGAATAGCTCCCTGAAGCGACTTTGGGATGGTAGCGGAAAGCAAGTGTTTTGCGATTCTCTGCGTAGATGTGGCGAACTTCGGAGTATGGCCAGCGTGATGACTCTGGATTCCTGCTGTGAAGGTGATCCTCCGGTGACATGTCCAAATTTGGCTGCCTCTGGTGTTCCTCGGCGTGAACCGTTAGGCGGCAGACCAAACCACGATCTCGTCCATTGACTATGTACTCATTCCCACGGTACATCAGGCGATCAAAGCCTCCGGCGTCTGCGGCGGCTTCCATAGCTCTGCGGCAAGTCCTCCGTTTGCGATCTCGAAGGTCGAAGTGCGGCATCTGTCGAGCGGACAAAAGGTAAGAACCAAGTTTTTAAATAGTGAAAAGAGGAGAGATTATAGCAATAGATGAGTCGAGAGAGATATGAGAGGAGTTAAGCGATTAATTTAGTCTTGCGAGATAAATTTTCTTTTAGAAAATAGTTTGGACATTTAAACGGCCGATCTAACTAAGGTCTAGACCTACAATCAGTATGGCTCTGATACCACTTTTGTCGGGACCCGAAATTACAATTCAGGACCCTCTGTGTTCAACGCACTAGCCCAGGATCACGCTAGTGCACACAAGTGATAACAAAGGTGAAATCGATCCATACAAGCGAATAATAGCATAAGCGAATAATTTTGATTAATAAATAATGGTTTTGACCTTAAGGTCGAGTTTACAATTATTCAAGCCACGCAGGCTATGAGAGAAAATAAGCGGCAATGAAGCGAAGCGGCGGTGGCGTCCCATCGATTCACCACAGTAACCGTGGGATCGAGACCTCACGATCGAGGCACCTTCAAGATACTCGTCCTCGAATCTTTGGTGAAGACTCCTCCTCTGCTTGATTCGTCAAAACAAGCGTGAGTACACAACCGTACTATAAGCCACACCACGAGAGATGCAAAATATACATGGCTTCTTACAAGGGAAAGGCATTACGTGGCTCTTTTGCATAAATCGACTTTTGCAATTGAATACAATTAATAGATTGAAAGCAATTAAAACAAATAGACAATAATAATTTGACAATTTATTTCACAAAAGACGCACACACCTAGACAATTTTAGCACATAGTGGATGATTTAAACCACACAGCTCCCTTCCCACTGATTTTATGAAGATCTACCCCTAGTGTGAAATCCCCGAGCATTGTCCATGACCATGACGCTATTGAATAGTTTTACACTCTGCAGAGGTTGTACACTTTACCCACAAGATATAATTAGTGTAGCTAGCACTAATCATAACAAAGCATTTGGACATTCATCTTACTATGCTAGGCGAGTCCCATACCGGGCATGTGGTAAATGCAGGTGAGGCTCAGTTCAATGGCGCACATGGTGAGGTCCTTAATTGACCAAGGCAAGACTACCACAATCCCTAAGCACCTGACTTATCAAACCCATGCACACAGCTCCACCAAAATAGCACACGACCCCATATCACACAGTATCCACCACTTGCCTCGGTCCAAATCCTTTTACCACCCGTTGGTTTTAAGTACAACACATGCCATACAACACATAGTGCACACAGCTTTTATCACGTAGTTCCATATTCATTTAGTCAAATTAATACTGACAATCTACATGACAAGTGATTAGTGGCATGGCTAAGCAATCTAATCGCACTAACCAACCCACGTTGGTGCTACACTATACCAACTAATATAACTAGGGTGACAAAGAATTTAGACATAGCAATTTACAAGGAAGGCATAACAATTAGGAATTTACATCTACACCCAAAAGCTTTCAAATAAATACTTGAATTAAGATGCGATAATTTGAATTAAAATACTTTAATAAAGCGGGAAGCAAAATGGTCAAGGGCATAGCTTGCCTTGAAAAAGGTCTAGGAATTGATCTTGATCTTGGAAAGGTCCTTCTTCTTCAACTCTTCAAAGTGACGTCGAAGTCTACTCGCATGACGAGACAAACAAACAAACTAAATAAATAACAGAAGCAAATAACTCCAATAAAATAATTAAAAATCTCCAATAGATAGATCTGGATTTTAGACGAATTTAGAAATTTGAATGGGTGAATTTGGAGTTAGGATGCAAAAGATATGGGGTTTCAAAGTTTAAATCTAAAGAAAACCTAAAATTGGATTTTACGGAATTCGAATTATTTCTTAATGAAAAATCAGAATATTGCGTCGACAGATGACGTCACCACGGGAATTTCGGAAAAGGAATAATAAAAGAAAATCGACATGTGGGGCCCACATGTGTGCAACTCACGGTGGACCAAGTCCACCGAGCCTCTGAGTCGAGTTTGAAATTTGCCGGGCCTTGCCTGCTGCGCGGCGCCGACGCTGTGCCAGCGTGGGCTGCCACGCGTGTGCCTGAGGCGATGGCGACGAAGTGGAGGTGGCGTGGGCGGCGGCGGCGGCGGCTGATCGACCCAATGGTCGTGAACAGCGGCGTCTGGTGGCGGTGGGTGGTACCAAAGGGTAGAGGCGTTATTGCGAACCTCTTGGTGCGGCTCGGGTGGTCGGGGTGGCTGTGGTGGCCGTGGCGAGTTCAAGCGGCGAAAAGCCGGGTTTTGTCGCAAGGCGCTCGGTGTAGCTCGTGTGGCGAGGTTCTCGGGGTAGCTATGAAGGCGAGGAAGGCGGTGCACTCCCGGAGGCAATCGTCACCGACGGCGAGAGGATCGGAGTTTTAGGGTTCGGTGACCGTGACCAAAACTCCGATTCTTGGCGCGCAAGGGCTCGAGAGGGCAATTGGTTTGGGGTTTTGGAAAGAAGTGCGGCGATCCTCGAGTGCTACTTATAGGGTCTAAGCGGCCTCGGGCGGCGTGTTTGGCGGAGGTTGAAACCACCCGAGAAGGGCTCGCGGAGATAAAGGAGATAGTGACGAATTTGAATTTGAATTTTGTTTGAGCGAGTCAGGGAGGATAGGGCTTCTAAAGCGATCATCGCGCACAAAATCGGGGCGGTTGCGATATTGTCGGACGGAGCTTCATAAGCGGCAATGGAGGACGCGGCAGCGACGCGAGAGCGAACCAAGTCGGGGCGAGCAGCGTTGCAGCCGAGCCCACGCGTCGAGAGAGAGAGAGAGCGAGGTGCTCATGGCAAGTGAGATCTCGGCGTCGATCTGATCAACGGCGAGAATGAGTGGGCGAGTGGGTGGCTAGCAGAAAGGAGTTGGGCAAGAGATTCGGCCCGATCACTATTCGGAGATTTAAATACCTTTTTCTTTTTAAGAAAATACCGAAATCAAATAAGCAATGGAAATTAGCAAATGAACTTGGAAAAATTCTAGAAAATTCCAGAAAATATATCCAAGCTCATAGGATCCAAATAAAATAGTTTTCACTATTGTTCATGTTGACTTTAGTCATATTAAATTGTTTTGTTACACAAAGTCCAATATTAAGCTTTTTAAATTAACTTCAAATAAATCCAAATGGTGAATTTCTCCCTACTAACTATTCAAAAGATTTTAAAAGCTCTGAAAATTGGGATGTTACAATATATCTCGATTTTCCTTTTCAAATTACATTTTCAGAAACCAAATTTAGAAAGAGAGTCTTTGTTTGAATTCATGGTCCTGAAGCATTTTTTCTGCGAGGCTAAAGTAACCTTTTGATTTAGTATTTTCGTAAAAATTTCATACCCCGTTTGAAATTTCGGCTTTCAATCTGGGACCTAAAACACAAAGAATTCATGCAATACATGCTGATGGCCCTATGTTAGGTAGTCTAAGACCCTAATTACATATGATTTCGCCTTATCAAATTCATAAAAATTATTTCCTTCCAAAAAAAAAATCATAAAAGTTATTACCTAGCCTCCCCATGATTCGTTTTCTACTTATTGTGCTCCTTATGACAATTTTGTAGTTCCGCCCATGATGTAACATCCATGACACGTCAAGCACAAATACTTTATAGAAACTCCCACACATTTCTAGCATGGTTCCATACCTCAAGTATTTCAAGATACACCATGCGTTTGGAGCAACTAGCTTTCCCATGTATACTCATCTCCCTCGTCGAATCTAATTGAAATATTCGATCACAGTCATCCGATCAGATGTAACAAAAATCGGTGAGTTGTAACAATTATTTAGTAAACCCGCAACAAATCCTCACCCGATGCAAACAAAACAAAAAACAAAAAACAAATTCCCAACTCGATGTAACAAGCACGGATTCTCCGGTGCAACAAATAGACATCCTACCGCAACAATAGTTTACTCTTGTACAAGGAATCAAAGACATGATTGCAATAAATACCTCTTGTTGTAACATTTGAGAAGAGACATGTGACAACAAATTACTCATGCACAACAAATCAACAATGCAATTGCAATAAATACATCTTGCGGTAACATTTGCAAAACCACATTGCAACAAAGTACAACAGTTCATACACCAATCGATAAACAACTCTGCAACAATTCGAGAAAATGTCTACAACAAAAGCATACCGGACACGAAAGCCATGCCCATAATTTGATGACTAAGGGCTTGTTTGGAACGGCTGTTGCTTTCTTGAAAAGCAGCTTCCGGCTAAGCTGAAGAGGTTTGATGTTTGATTGTTTGGCTTTTAGGCAGGCTGACTACAACTTCTGAGATGTGAAATATCTGAAATGCCCTTGAGGCAAGTAATGACTTGTTTGATGTCGTTTAGTGGCAATTAACAATGATTAATGGCAATATACCGCAAACAACGCAATATACCGCAATTAACTGCAATCAACGTAGTAGACCTCAATTAACGTATTTAACGACAATTATTACAATAAACATTTATTACAATGAATAAATATTAACAAATAATTATTAAGACAAACAATTATTACATAAATAATTAACTACTACAATTGTTTATTTGTCACAAACTTTGAATAATTCATGCCCTCTCCAATTTTTTCCAGGCTTGGGACCGGCTTCGGCAGTATTAGGCACCCCCACCCTCACATGTACCCCCAAAATAAAGAAGTAACAAAGAATCCAAATTAAGACATATATATTCTTGAGGAAAAAACGAGAAACAAAATCATCATGCAATTCAGACATCTATTTGTAAGAACAACAAAATGATACCTGTAATCTACTCAAAATTTAACAAATGATTGTCAGAATGCAATTCATGAATTCAAAGAAAAACCAATTGAGTAGATGTTACCAAAAGAGATGTACTAGCTGGCAGTTTCAAAAACAGCGTGTTAGCTACATATTGTCAACCCTTTGAATGAAATGATGAGAAAAGAATTGGTCGGTTCCACAGCATTTTAACTGTTGCAGACACATGTGAAAAGAATTGCTGGGGATGCAGAGACTAACTGTATAGTAAAAGTTGGCAGTGCAATTGATTAGGATGCATTTATGCCGAGTTTTGGAACAAATCATTTTGTTTTGTGTAACCTTGATCCCACAGATTCTATGTAACATTTTTCTTCGTGGTTTTTGTTCCTTCATATTTCATAATTGTGGCTATAAGTAGAGGCAACAATGATCCATGCCCATATGCATTGCATTACAGAAATATAAATATCTATGGTTTGCTTCATGCCACATGATTCATGCCCATATGCATTGCATTACAGAAATCTAAATATCTATAGTTTGCTTCATGCCACATGATCCATACTTGTATGCATTGCATTACAGAAATCTAAATATCCAATCGAAATTCTTTCACAGGTGACCGACGATGTATGCTATCTTCAATGTTATCACATATTCAATCAACAACTCTGTATCCATGAAGTGATGCAATATGAACTAAATTAGTTAGCCACATAACCACACTACTACAAAAAGTCTAATACTGGACGCCTGATCACAGACGGTTTATCAAAACCGTCTGTATTAAACACAATCTCAGACGGTTTTTGTTTATCGACCGTTTGTGTTATTTTCCGCGCTAAAAACCGTCTGTGAAGAGGTCATATGACAGACGTGTAATGTTTAAAACCGTCTGTGAAGTATCACAGACGGTTCTAACTAAAAACCGTCTGTGATATTACCCAATATCACAGACGGTTTTTTGTAAGAACCGTATGTGATACTTCGCAGACAATTTTAAACATTAACCGTCTGTGATATTACTACATATCAAAGACGGTTTTTGTTGAAAACCGTCCGTGATAATTATGTATTACAAACGGTCTAGTGTACATATATAGCTCCCCAACAGAGTCTTCCTGATCTCCATCTCTGGCGCTACGTACGGTAACCACGGGAGATCTCCAAGCCCGGTGAGTCCATCGCCACTCCGTGCCCGGTTGATGGAGGACTTGGAAAAACCTTTGTTCCTGGGCTGCAAGCCGGAATACACAAGGTTGTCATCCGTGACAATCTAGATCAGATGCTTCGCGATGCAGAAGGGAACTATGATGAGAGGGAGTATGTTCAATTCCAGGGCTTGATGGAGGACTTGGAAAAACCTTTGTTCCTGGGCTGCAAGCCGGAATACACAAGGTTGTCATCCGTGCTTGAACTGCTGAAATTGAAGGCAAGCAACGGTTGGTCCGACAAGAGTTTCACAGGGCTGTTAGGTCTCTTAGCGAACATGCTTTCGAAGGGAAACGAGTTGCCCAAAACCACCTACAAAGCCAAGAAGGTTCTTTGTCCATTGGGAATGGAAGTAGAAAGAATACATGCATGTCCGAACGCGGTATCCTCTACCGTAACGAGTATACAAACATGCATGTATGTCCGTGCAACTAACGCATCCCGATACAAGCGTAAGAATCAATCGGATGACGACGAGGGAATCGAGGTGAAGAAATGACCTTCGCTAAGGTGGCGTGGTATCTTCTGTAATTCCCGTTTGAAGCGGTTTTTGCGAACCCAAAGAATGCAAAATGCTTTGCATTGGCACTCGAGGAGCGTAAGAATGACGGAAGCTAAGACACCTGCTGATTCCGCCCGGTGGAGAAACATCGATAGGAGGTTTGCGAGACCGGTCGGAACCGAGGAATATAAGGTTTGGATTGAGTCAGATGGAATGAATCCTTTCGGTAACATGAAGCGGCCGACATAGCACTTGGCCCGTGGCGCTCTGTATCTACAACCTTCCTCCTTGGTTGTGTATGAAGCGGAAATATATTTTCTTTGTCGATACTTATCGAAGGGCGAAGCAACACAGGAATGATATTGATGTGTACCTAGCACCATTGATGGAAGATCTAAAAATATTGTGGATTGAAGGTGCAGGTATGTGATGTGTACAAACGAGAGAACTTCACTTTACGTTCCTTGTTGTTACGCACCATAAATGATTATCCCGCCCTTGCTAATCTATCGGGCAGAGTACAAAAAGGGCCAAAGCACAGTACTCACTTTGCTTAGATGATCTTGAGAGTGTGTGGTGAATCACTCGCATAAAACTATGTACATGCGTCATCGTAGGTTCCTTCGGAGGGCTCACCCATACCACAGGATGAAGAAACAATTCGACGGAGAGAAGGAGGACAGTTCAGCTCCAAGGCATTTAAGTGGAAAAGAGGTCTATGATATGGTTAAGGATTTAGATGTTGTGCTCGAAAAGGGATGTAAATCGAGGACCCGTAAGAAGAACATGTGGAAGAAGAGATCAATATTTTGGGACTTACCTTATTGGGAGCACCTAGAAGTTCGCTATTGCATCGACGTCATGCACGTAAAGAAGAATGTACGTGACAGCTTGATTGGTCTCTTACTGAACATTCGTGACAAAACAAAGGATGGTGTCAACGCACAACTTGACTTGGTTGATATGGACATCAAACCTGAGTTAGCACCAACAAAGACTGATAAAGGACAAACGTACCTCCCCCTTGCTTGTTACACTCTGTCCAAGGCCGAAAGAACTGAACTGTGCCAGTGCTTGAATGGTGTGAAAGTTTCGTTCGGTTACTCCGCCAACATGAAGAAACTTGTTTCGATAGAAGATTTGAAGTTAATTAGCATGAAGTATCATGATTGTCATGTGCTGATGACACAAATCGTATTTTGCCGATCAAGGTCCGAAAGACAATCATGAGGCTGTGTTATTTTTTTAACACAATTGCTCAGAAGGTCACCGATCCCGAAGGACTAGATGCTCTGCAGGACGAGGTGGTGACGACTCTATGTGATCTTGAGATGTATTTCCCTCCGTCGTTTTTTGATATCATGGTCCATCTCATTGTTCACATTGTGAGGGAGATAAAGATGCGCGGGCCCGTGTTCTTACGTAGCATGTACCCGTTCGAGAGGTTCATGAGAATTCTCAAGACCTATGTACGGAATCGATCTCGGCTGGAGGGCAGGATCGTCGAAGGTTATGCAACCGAAGAGGTCATTGAGTTCTGCGTCGATTACATGACTCAGGTCGACTGATAGGTGTGCCTCAATCTCGCCATGAGGGGAGGCTTTAGGGTATCGGGACCATCAAAAGGAAAGCAATCACTCCAGATATGGATGCATATGCTCAAGCCCATTTCACGATCTTGCAACACATGACTGAAGTGT
This sequence comes from Phyllostachys edulis, assembly GCA_036346405.1. Classification (NCBI taxonomy): domain Eukaryota; kingdom Viridiplantae; phylum Streptophyta; class Magnoliopsida; order Poales; family Poaceae; genus Phyllostachys; species Phyllostachys edulis. The sequence goes on along the minus strand of CM070549.1, from coordinate 56,317,883 downwards.
CCCCGTATATCGACCAGCACAAGGACGTGCTTTGGCAATAGAATCCGGAGTGGCTGGATGTTTGGGTCACGAGACAACACAACAGACGGTTCAACCAATGGTTGAAGTGATGAGGACATCCCAACCTTCAATGACCACGCTGAAGAAGATCATCTCCGCGACCAAGATATTCTCAAGGACCAACAATATCAAGGACCAATCACGAGAAGACGTGCTAAACAAATACTTGATCAAGTGAACGCTAACTTAGAACTTATTCCAGATCTCAATAACTTAGTAGTGCTTCCAATGTCCTCTTCTTTGATTGAACTCAGGTGCATTGGAGAGGAACAAGGAGGTCCAGAAAACCAACGAGTTTTGCAATCATTATCTACATGAATTATAATGTTTCCAGCCAGCATACACCAAACCATTGGATAGCTTGTCAAGTCTATTTTCCTACGCTTCAAACCATGCATTATTTGGACTTGTGTAATGAAAGTTATGGTCATTTTAGTAACAGCTGCACATGCCGATAAATGCTGCGCGAAAACTGAAGACTTCTTGAGTGCTTGCGCACCAACCTGGCATTTTAACTGTGCATATGCTATATGGATGGAAATATAATCAAGTCTATTTTCACCTCCAACAAACTGTTCGTCATTTGGACTTCCAAGGAGAGAGTTATTGCTATTTTACTAAAGACTGCGCAGAAGTTGAGTAGACGCGCGAGAATTCAAGAAGACTCCTTGAATGCTTCAACCAGTTGGCCTTCCACCTTCCAAACATGGTGACTTATGTTCATACCCAGCTAGGAGGGTTGTTCCTAGTATATATATCCCTTTACTCCCATCCATGGAGGTATCTTTGATATTTCAACAAACCAATATATGAAATTGCAGCAAGACTGCTGAGTGCCTTGCTCCTTTTGTTCTTGTGAGTTCTCTTGGATTTGCAAGGAGATTCCTCTGGGATCCCCTAATTCGTGCTCTTCGCTTCCGGGCGTTTTGTGTGAATTAGTTTCGGATTGTGGTTACGTGATTGTTGGGATGGCGGTCGAGTCCGAAGGCTTCGGATCGTCTCTCCCCAACACTTGGTCGCATCCAACCTTGGTAGGTTATAGCTAGTTACCCTTTTCCGCTGCTCACAACTAGTTATCCCCGCTATCCACAGCAAGATTCGCTTTGTTCTTCAACTTACGCCATGAAGATCGGGCCACCCCTAGCGTGTACGCATCATATGGTATCAGAGCTTTCGTTGACACGGTAGGTTTCGCCATCCATATATTAACCCTGCGTTCCATTGTGTGTTCTTGTTATTTTGTTCCCTTCCTGGCATACACAAATCACCCACACAAAAAAAATATCAAGCCTTTGTTTAGTACTATTAATCTTGTGCCGTTCGTGCTCATCTTGTTTCTAGTCACCATCGATATCTTGCACCGTGTTTTTTTGTTGTTGAGCTTGTTGTTTAGTGTAAAAAAAAGAAGAAAAGAAAAGCAAAAAAAAAAGAAAAAATAGAAGAAAAAAATAGAAGAAGAAAACGAAGGATTGTGTTACCATTGTCAAATTACAAGTTTCATATCCATGCTCTGAATTTTTTGGTGTTTTGGACCGGTGACATTCACATATCCATTGCGTGGTTTACGACACTTGATTCCAGTACTACAACCCTCCTTGTTTAGCCCACCAAGCCCCACTAAAACCTGAAGTCAGATGTTTTGATTCGTGTCCTTTCAATCGCTTGACCACATCCAAGGTACTGCCACTCTTGCACTCTTGCTATCCATTGAGAACACATAAGAACATTGGTGAGTAAGAGGTGAGGTTGTGTGATTCCACAAATATTATCTACTCCACTTTCTCTTCGCTAACATGGCAGGTTCCAACTCAAGTGTACATAGGGAAAATCATGAAGGAAATGAACAACCAGTTACACGAGCCGAGATACAACAACTATGTGATCTGGTTCAGGCCATGGGACAGATGCTCAATGAACGTCTTCCCGCCGCTGGTGGAGGGGGTCTACATCAACCTAACCTGCTTTGTTGATCATGGTGAAGTCGTGATGAGAACTTCGATTGGAAATTTTGCTAATGACGGCTTCCACGACCAGCAAGATCTTGGTCGGGGTGATGGACGAAGGGGTGATGCCCATCGTGGCAGAGGCGCAGCTGCACATATTCTACAGCATGGGGGAGGTGCTCACGGTCGTGGTTTTGGCCACCGTGTGCGCTTCAACGACCAATATGTGCATGACGGTCGCAGGTATGGAGAAGAATATGATGACTACGATGAAGCTTTTGCAGATCATGATGGCGACGAACAGCATCCACCCCCACATCATGGTGTTGCCCATGGTGAGGGAGGACAGCCTCGAGGTCGCCGTGAAAGGGATGATCCAGATAATATTGCTTGGATCAAGTTGAGCGTCCCTAAATTCAAGGGAATAGAAGACCCTGATGCTTATCTTGATTGGGAAGAGCAATGTGATCAGATTTTTCGTGTCCATAATCTCTCCAATCAAAGGCGGGTAAACTTTGCCTCAGTTGAATTCTCAGGTTATGCTCTCACTTGGTGGAATCAATTACAACAAAATCAGCTACAATCGGGGTGTGCTCTTATCAATACTTGGGCTGAAATGAAGCAAGTGATGAGAAGGCGCTTTGTGCCTTCAAGCTACCAGTGTGACCTTCGCAATAGGTTGCAGGCATTAAGACAAGGGTCTAAAACGGTGGATGAGTACTATAAAGAAATGGAATTACTCTTGATCCGTCTTTGGAATTAGAGGATCTTTGAATCCCAGATGGCAAGATTTTTGCATGGTCTAAATGATGATATTTCAGGTTTTGTTGAGATGTTTCCTTATAACAATCTGCAAGATCTTGTTGCCAAGGCTATGCGCACAGAGAGAAAGATCCGACAAGAAGGACGTGGTCAATCATTTGGGAACCGTTCTTTTTCAGCTCCATGGCATCGCCAATAGCCGAGTACATCCTCTGCTGGTCGTTGTTCTCAAGGTGCCCCTGCTGAGACGTCTCCATCTACTCCTGCTGCCAAGCCTACACCATCGTCGGCTTCTTCACCTGCAGGACACCAAGATAATCGACGCACTATTGAAAAAATAGGAGCATCATCTGCCACATCGACAGCAGCATCCTCATCTCGCAGCTGCGAAATTAAGTGCCATAAGTGCCAAGGGCGTGGGCACATTGCCTCTGAGTGCCCTAGTAGAAGAAACATGCTTGTTAATGAACAAGGAGAATGGGAATCTAAGAGTGAGCCAGAGGAGGATGGGCTACTTGAAGAAGCATCAGATGATGATGGTATTCCCGCTGATGATGGAGACAACAATTGTTTTATCTCTCAACGTGTGCTTAGTGTTAATGTTGTGAAAGGAGAAAATGGTCAGTGACATAACCTATTTCACACTCGAGGCACCATCAAGAGCAAGGTATGCAGCATTATTATTGATAATGGCAGTTGTAATAACATTGCAAGTCTAGAATTGGTAGAACGATTGAGACTAAAACAACGACGTCATCCTACCCCATATAAGATGCAATGGCTCAATAATTGTGAAGCACTGCGAGTGAACAATATTGTGACCGTCCAATTCTCAATTGAAAAATACCAAGATCAGGTGGAGTGTGATGTGGTTCCAATGCAAGCATGCCAGTTACTTTTGGGGCGACCTTGGTTATATGATCGTGATGTTGAGATTAGTTCTTAGAGCCAATACGCTTGTTTTTATGTATAAAGGAAGCGTATCACTTTGCTTCCTTTAACAGGAGGAGATAATGACGGATGAACTGAAAAAAAACAATGAGAGAGTGAGAAACACTTGAGTGAGGACCACAAACATAGTGGCGTGTGAAACCAAAACCAAATAAAACTCCACACCATAAAATACCAAGACATGGGGAAAAGAGGATTAGTAATGATGGCTAGGAAAGGGATATAAAAGAATTGAGAGAACCCAATGTCATGTTCTTTGTACTCTGTACAAGGAAAGCCTTTATCAACTAACGACTTACCCTCTATTTTACCGAAAGTGTTGTGTTGAATCTCTTACAGGGTTATGATGAGGTATTTCCTGACGAAGTACCATCGGGGCTGCCACCAAAAAGAGGAATTGAACATCAAATTGACCTTGTTCCTGGCGCCCCACTTCCTAACCGACCAGCATACCGCACAAATCCAAAGGAGACCAAAGAAATTCAACGCCAAGTTCAAGACCTACTTGACAAAGGGTATGTAAAGGAAAGTCTCTCACCTTGTGCTGTACCAGTTCTTTTAGTCCCAAAGAAAGATGGATCATGGAGAATGTGTGTAGATTGCGAGCCATTAATAACATAACGAGAAGGTATAGACATCCAATACCTAGACTTGATGACATGCTTGATGAGCTTAGTGGTTCAACCATCTTTTCTAAGATTGATTTGCGAAGTGGCTACCACCAAATTCGAATGAGAGAGGGTGATGAGTGGAAAACTGCATTCAAAACAAAATTTGGGTTGTATGAATGGTTGGTCATGCCGTTTGGATTGACAAATGCACCAAGTACTTTCATGAGATTGATGAATCATGTGCTTAGAGCTTTTATTGGCAAATTTGTTGTTGTTTACTTTGATGATATCTTAATTTACAGCAAGTCTCTTGAAGAACATATTGAACATCTAGAACGTGTGCTATGTGTATTGAGAAAGGAAAAGTTGTACGCTAACCTTGCGAAGTGCACCTTTTGCACCGACAAGGTAGTTTTTCTTGGCTTTGTTGTTTCAGGTCAAGGAGTGGAGGTGGATGAGGAGAAGATAAAGGCTGTTTGTGATTGGTTACCTCCATAAAATATGAGCCAAGTGAGGAGCTTCCTTGGCCTTGCTGGTTTTTATCGTAGGTTTGTGAAGGATTTCAGTACCATTGCTGCCCCAATCAACGAATTGACAAAGAAAGCAGTACCTTTTCAATGGGGTGAGACACAAGAGAAGGCATTTGAAGAGCTGAAAGCTAAGTTGACATCAACACCACTCTCTGCACTCCCGAATTTTAGTAAGACTTTTGAAATTGAATGTGATGCAAGTGGTATAGGGATTGGAGGAGTACTCATGCAGGAAGGTAGGCCAATCGCTTATTTTAGTGAAAAGTTAAGTGGTCCAACTCTCAATTACTCTGTTTATGATAAAGAATTGTATGCCCTCATGAGAGCTTTGGAAACTTGGCAACACTACTTGTGGCCTAAGGAATTTATGATACACTCAGACCATGAATCTTTGAAACATCTTAAGAGTCAACTAAAACTGAATCGACGGCATGCAAAATGGAGTGAATTCATTGAATCTTTTCCTACATTGTCAAGTACAAGAAAGGGAAGGATAATGTTGTGGTGATGCCTTGTCTAGGCGTCATGCTTTACTTTCTCAACTTGATGCTAAAGTTCTTGGGTTAGAAAGTATCAAAGAATTATATGTTCATGACTCATATTTTTACGAACCATTTTCCAAATGTGGTAATGGAAAGGGCTGGGACAAGTTTCATTTGCATGATGGTTTTTATTTCGCTAATAAGCTATGCATTCAGTTGCTCTGTTAGCCTATTGCTTTTGCAGAAGCTCATTCTGGCGGACTTATGGGCCATTTGGTGCCAAGAAAAGCGAGAGTGTGTTGGTGACCATTTCTTTTAGCCAAAGTTGGCGCGACGTTGAAAGATATATATTGCGATGTGAGACATGCCATAAAGCTAAGTCCCATTTGAACCCTCATGGCTTGTACATTCCTTTACCTATTCCTAATGTTCCATGGGAGGATATTTCAATGGATTTTGTTCTTGGTTTACCTCGGACAAAGAGGGAGAGGGACTCAATTTTTGTTGTGGTTGATAGGTTTAGCAAGATGGCTCACTTTATTCCATGTTATAAGAACGATGATGCTTCACATATTGCTGAATTGTTTTTCAGGGAGATTGTGCGCTTACATGGCGTGCCATGTACCATTGTCTCAGACCGAGACACTAAGTTTTTGAGCTATTTTTGAAAGACCTTGTGGGGAAAGCTTGGAACCAAGCTGTTGTTCTCTACAACATGCCATCCTCAAACGGATGGACAAACTAAAGTCGTGAACCGAACATTGTCCATGTTGCTTTGAGCTGTTTTGAAGAAAAATTTGAAGATGTGGGAAGAGTGTCTACCTCATGTGGAATTTGCATACAACAGGGCGGTACATTTGACCACTAAAGTTTGTCCATTTGAACTTGCATATGGTTTCAAACCCACTGCTCCCATAGATCTTTTGCCTTTACCTTTGCAGGAGCGCGTCAATTTGGATGCAAGAGAACGTGCTGAACATGTCAAGAAGATTCACCAAAAGGCGAGAGAATATTGCGAAGATGACCTAGCTGTATGAGAGGTGTGCAAACAAGGGAAGAAAGAAGATGTTGTTTGAACCAGGTGACTTGGTATGGGTGCATCTCAGAAAAGATCGTTTCCCTGACCAGCGCAAGTGCAAGCTACAACCATGAGCAGATGACCCTTTCAAAGTGGTTCAAAAGATTAATGACAATGCCTACAAGATTGATCTTCCCAGTAAGTATGGCGTTAGTGAGACCTTTAATGTATCCGACCTCTCTCCATATTTTGGACCAAACGAGTAGAGGATGACTCCTTTTCAAGGAGGGGAGGATGATGAGGACATCCCAACCTTCAATGACCACGCTGAAGAAGATCATCTCCGCGACCAAGATATTCTCAAGGACTAACAATATCAAGGACCAATCACGAGAAGAGGTGCTAAACAAATACTTGATCAGGTGAACGCTAACTTAGAACTTATTCCATATCTCAATAACTTAGTAGTGCTTCCAATGTCCTCTTCTTTGATTGAACTCAGGTGCATTGGAGAGGAACAAGGAGGTCCAAAAAACCAACGAGTTTTACAATCATTATCTGCATGAATTATAATGTTTCCAGCCGGCATACACCAGACCATTGGATAGCTTGTCAAGTCTATTTTCCTACGCTTCAAACCATGCATTATTTGGAGTTGTGTAATGAAAGTTATGGTCATTTTAGTAACAATTTGCACATGCCGAGATAAATCTTGCGAAAACTGAAGACTTCTTGAGTGCTTGCGCACCAACCTGGCATTTTAACTGTGCATATGCTATATGGATGGAAATATAATCAAGTCTATTTTCACCTCCAACAAACTGTTCATCATTTGGACTTCCAAGGAGAGAGTTATTGCTATTTTACTAAAAGCTGCTGCGAAGTTGAGTAGACGCGAGAATTCAAGAAGACTCCTTGAATGCTTCAACCAGTTGGCCTTCCACCTTCCAAACATGGTGACTTATGTTCATACCCAGCTAGGAGGTTGTTCCTAGTATATATCGCCTCTACTCCCATCCATGGAGGTACCTTTGATATTTCAACAAACCAATATATGAAATTGCAGCAAGGCTGCTGAGTGCCTTGCTCCTTTTGTTCTTGTGAGTTCTCTTGGATTCGCAAGGAGATTCCTCTGGGATCCCCTAATTCGTGCTCTTCGCTTAGGCGTTTTGTGTGGATTAGTTCCGGATTGTGGTTACGTGATTGTTCGGATAGCGGTCGGAGTCGAAGGCTTGGATCGTCTCTCCAACACTTGGTCGCATCCAACCTTGGCGAGTTAAAGCTAGTTACCCTTTTCCGCTGCTCATAACTAGTTATCCCGCTGTCCCTGACAAGATTCGCTTTGTTCTTCAACCTACGCCGTGAAGATCGGGCCACCCCTAGTGTGTACGCATCATGAAGGAGCAACTCGCTAGGAGCTCGTCAAGTGATATGCTCACATGGTTGGCAAAAGGGCCAATATTTACAGTTGTGACCTGGCGAGGATACGACATAAATGGGTACACATTCTATATGCGGGCCGGGATATAAAAAGCACTAACGAGCAAAGATGATTCTGCATAGATGCATTCAGTACCGATGGGCTGAGGAGCTCCTACTATGGGCAAATAGAGGAGATATGGGAGCTCGACTACGTGCTTTTCAAGATCCCCCTATTTCGGTGCCTTTGGGTCCATCTCCCACAGGTGATGGTCGACAAGTACGGCGTCACTACCGTGGACCTCGAATGTGTCGGATACAAAGATGAACCATTCGTACTGGCTAACCAAGTTGTTCAAGTCTTCTATGTAACCGACTCGGCAAATAAGAAGCGCCACGTAGTTCTTCATGGAAAAAGGAGGAATGTCGGAGTTGAGAATGTAGTGGACGAGGAAGAATACAATCAATTTGACGAGTTGCCTCCTTTAGGAAATGGCATAAGGGTAGAGGAAGAAGAACGTGGCGAAACTAGCTACATATGCGTCGATCATCATGAAGGGCTAATTTTTAAAGATTAATTGAACAATGTGTGTATATGTACATTCTGATGAATAGTTAATTTTAGTTCATTTGAGTTAATTGATTTGTACAATGAAATGGATGTGATTGTTTCTGAAATGAATGTGAATTGGATGTATATACATGTACTTGTTGTGTTTTCTGCTTGTTTCAGAGGGCATAACTAGCATTTCCTGAGGCTAGCCAATAAACAGAACTAGATTAACCAATATAAAATAATATCACAGATGGTTTGTAAATCAAACCGTCTGTGATTATATATCATAAACGGTTCCTTGGTAAAAAACCGTCTGTGATACAATATATCACAGACGGTTGTTGATTGGAACCATCTATGATACATCATATCTCACAGACGGTTGTTGATTGGAACCGTCTGTGATACATCACATATCACATACGGTTCTACTTTAGAACCGTTTGTGATGTGCATCCCTATTTATATTCGGACTCTAGGGTTTGCCCACGGCCCCCACTCAAACGATTAAGTTTTTCAACTCCTCACTCCCTCCTCCCCTGAGCCCGTCGCCGCCGTCCTCAACACCGCCTCCTCCTCGAGCCCGGTGCGACTCCTCCCCCGAGCCCGTCGACGCAGTCCTCGATGCCGCCTCCTCCTCGAGCCCGGCGCGCCTCCTCCCCCGAGCTCACCGCGCCTCTTCCCCTCCCCCGAGCCCGCCACGCCTCCCCTTCGACGCCGCCCTGCTGCTCCGGTACTGCTCCCTGCTCGTCCTTCTCCTCGACGCCCAAAGGTAACCAATCTTTGAGTTCTGAGCCGACACCCCTTTCCGCGACTCTTTCTATCAATAATCATCATCTTTGTCATGGTCCTCATTGACTCATGATAATTGTACTTGTTTTAGGAATTTGTATTTATTCTAGTCAGTTATTCATATGGTATTTGTTTTGATACTGCTACTGGAATATATTGCAATGTGGTGTGGTGGGCTTGAGATGAATGCTTTGTGCTGATAATAGTCTTTGTATTGAAATTGTTTTGATAATCGGGTTTGAACTTGAGCTCTAATTGGAATGCTTACTCTACATCTGATAGCAATATCAAAATGTTAAATCTTAGCTTTGCACTGATTTCATTTGTTCACATGATGTTTGTGTTGAGCATATTATTCCTTTTAAATGACTTGGAGGATTCACATGTTTATGTCAATTATTATTAATTGGTGTGTATACCCATACACATAGAGATCGAATCTTATGATAATATGTTCATGCGTGTCAGAACTTCTATTTCTTGTGAAGATGTCTTCCGCTCATTCTTCGTCATCGCCGCCTCATGTGTCTAATGATGCACCATCCTTTGGAATATCCAACCGAGGTAGAAGAAGAGGAATATCGAAAAGGCCAGCGGGCCAATTTACCATCACGGAGGTCGATCAGTCTGGGACCCCTATCAATCCTCGCCGAGCAGCGTCCGCATTCCGGAGAACGGTCAGAATAGTTGCACGGGAACGGGTCAACGTCACCTACGATTCGTGGAAGGAGTTGACCAAAACTCAAAAAGATGAGCTGCTGACGGATATTCTCAAATCGTTTGAGATCTCGGAGCAACACCGGGACTCCATGCGATGACACGAATTGCTACAGGCGTGCAAAGCGTGGAAGAACTTCAAGAGCACGCTTGTCAAGAACTACGTGGAGAAGGATTTGAGGCCCTTCCACAAGTAACCGTTCTTGGAAGAGTCCTAGGCCGAGTTTGTGGCAAAGAAGATGACAAATGAATTTAGGAGTGAAAGTGCGGTGCACACGACCCTCCAGGCAAAAAACAAGCACCCCCACATACTCGGCACTGCTGGATATGCGGGTAAAATCCCGATATGGAGGTATCAGGACCAGCAGGCAAGCCGTTTGAATGTCTCCCCACCATTTCCCGAGATCACTGATGTGCACACCCGAAACCGGTTATTTGGGAGGTTACATACCCTGTCTATGGGGAAGTCTCCTTTTCCAAACCCTGCAGACCAGGAAGTGTCCCAGCGCTTGGTAAGATATCGAACTACCTAGTTTGTAATTACTCCATAACTTCATAGGAAGTGAAATGACATGTTGGGCTATATATTGCAGGTAACGCTGAGTGCACAATCTTCCCAAGGCTCATTCTAGGCAGACAGGGAGAGAGATATACTCTCCGCGACCCTAGGAAACAATGAGCATCTCGGTCGTACGAGAGGCGCTGGTGTTTATGTTACATGGGCAGATTGGTTCCAAGCGGACTCTGGATCGTACCGGAGTAGGAAGAGAGCCAAAACCGAGCGCGATGCAAAGCTACGAGAGGAGATTTGTGAATCCCTCAAAGATGAGATTCGTGAATCCCTCAGAGATGAGATCAATGATTGCGTCAGAGTTGCGACGCAACGGCAACTGGAGAGTTTTGAGGAAAGGCTTAGGGAATTGCAAATCCCGAATCAGTTGCAAGCCCCTGCCCCTACTGTGCTAGCCAGCCCCCCCAAACTTCCGAGTAGCTGCGCGTCCAACCCTAACCCTACCCCAATAGGCGACAACAGATTTCCTATCGATGACATCCAGGTAATAATTATTATCTCTAGAATGCTCGATCCATTGATAGGCTTGTTGGAGTAGCTAATTTTGTATCGTTATGTAGGTGGCTTTGAAGTGCAAGCTCCAAGTGAGATATGCCTCTGTTGCCCTAGATGCTGCTTGGGGCCAGGTGTATTCATCCGGTGTCGGGGCTTTGGTGCACAGTATAAATCTAACATCGGGTTTCGCAAAAGTGAATGCGGACGGTGTTTGTGCCAATTTCGGGGCTGTCCCGCTACATATTCCCCCAAATGATGAGGCCATGACTCTAGAGCAAGCCGTTGGAACATTCATCCAGTGGCCCAAGGGGGACATCTGCTTGGAGCTACATGCTCCGGGGTCAACTTCATGGGAATGTCTTGCAACGGCATCAAGTCCACGGGAGCTGACTGCACCGAAGCTACCTACACCAATGCGGCAAGGGCCCGGTGCATTAGATGCATCTACATCTCGTGCTTAGTCAACTCTTGTGAAGTCGACCTCTACAAAGTGAGACAGCAAGGGCAAATCGAAGACGGTCGACTCCTATTCTGATATCCCCTTCTTGCTGTTGGCCCGAAAATTCGTGCTAGGCGAGCCGTTGGTCGAGAGGTTAGACAGCCCTACCCTAGGATCGGCTTGCACGACATTGCATACATGGTACAAGGAATATGCCAACAAGACGGATGAACAACGACGCTCGGGTGTCATCGTCAAGTTCAAGAAGGTTCATTTTAACCACGAGCTTCAAGACTATGTCTTCACGGTGACCTTCGAGGACTTGTTTTGTCTCTTCAACCTTGACCAGCTCGACGTCTCACTCATGCGATGCTGGACACTGTAAGTGTGTACAATCACGGTCAATGTTCGTGTAATACTGATAAATGTTATATATAACTCCTTGCTTTTGTATATAGATACATGATGTCTGAAGCCAGAAGAAGGAATTCACCGCTAGGTTTCCTTGACCCACACGTGGTCTCCGAGCAAACCATCAAGGCGAATGCAACATTCGTCAAGGATTACGTTAAAGCGTTTTTGTTGGCTCACCGCAACAAGGAATACATACTTTTGCCCTACAACCAGGAATAAGTGTTGCACTACTGGCTATACTTGTTGATTTGTACTTTATAAGCGACTTGAACTTAGGTTTAATGACCATGGTGACATACATGTGTAGGTTCCATTGGATTCTAATTGTAATTATACCAAAATGGAGCTCAGTAATATACCTAGATTCCCTAAAGAGGACCCCTCACAACTTCACAGTTATCCGGCATTTAATCAACATGTAAACACATTTCCTCCATAGAAACTTTATTGCAGTCTTTCCTTCTTTTGCAATGGCTAAGGCTAACTTCTTGGAGTCACATAGGGCGTTCGGCGTGTACTATGCTAAAGGAGGGAAAAGCAAGGGAAGGACACTGTCACACGATCTAAAATTCCCGGTACTCGCTAGCTAGTACATATTAATCCTATATAACACTTCATAGTAATGCCTCTCGAACTAACCAATTCTATTTTTGTAGTGCCACCAAGAATTACGGGCATAGCGTCTGTGGATACTATGTTTGCCACAACATGGAACTACTCATCGGTTCCGCGATCACCAATGATCCTCAGGTTTGTCAATCTTGCAACAATTATTTCATATATACTTACCAATTTATATAAGCACGAATTTAATCTTCCTAGTGATAGGTTGTGACCATCGCCAAAACTGCGTTGGAATAGAGCGAGCTCATAAAAGTTCGATCACACCTTGCGTCATTCCTGAACAGTCTGGTCATAAATCCAGATGGGAGTTTCCACAGTGTAGATTAAACTTGATTGGGATAAGATTGAACTTAATGGTACATGTGTGTAAATGTACATTAATGGTTAATTTTAGTTAATTGATTTGTGAATTGGATGTGCTTGTTTCTGAAATGAATGCGAATTTGATGTGCTTGCTTCTGAAATGAATGCGAATTGGATGTGCTTGTTTCAGAGGGCATGACTAGCATTTCTTGAGGCTAGCCAATAAACAGAATTAGATTTAGCAATGCAAAAGAATATCACAGACGGTTTGTAGATGAAACCGTCTGTGATAGTCGACTATCACAGACGGTTTCATCTACAAACCGTCTGTGATGTTCTTTTGCATTGCTAAATCTAATTCTGTTTATTGGCTAGTTGACTATCATAGACGGTTTTCAGTTAATAACTATTACAGACGGTTCGAAAACTGTCTGTGATGACCTCATGTCATTACTGACCCATAAACTCAGACGGCTCACGAAACCGTCTGTGATGACATTTTTGAACTGTTTGTGAAGGCCTTTTCTATAGTATTGCCATATGCTAAATTAGTTGTCCCAGTATAAACACAAGCTCAAACATCAGTTGAGGAGACAAAAGAAAAGACATCTTACTTCTTATCACTTGGTTTTGCTATAAGGTGAAAGTATCTAGGCCCTCAGATTTGTTTTTTGTAATTAATGTCAATATTATATTAAGGGACTAACATTTGTGCTAAGATGTGTTAAAGGTTAAGTCCCAGTGATTGATTGATGACAAGGATATTGGCAATGCGAATGTAATGGAAGATCAACATGGGTCAAGACAAAAGTATTAGATAGCCTAAGGACTCTTTTATAGTTTTTACAAGTCTCGGTGTTTGGAGAAAAGACTGGATTTATAGGATAAACGTCGTACTATAAAGAGGTATCATGGCTAGTAGCTTGAGAGACTATTTTTGTGCCATAATGATCAACTAGGGTTCATGCATTGTTTTTATTTGAGCTTCTGGAAAATTATTTTGTAAATCGGTATGACTGCAAGTGAACTGCGGTACTACCGCAGGTCGGTAGTACGGGGAAGAAGGAGTCGACAGCCGCTGCGGTCACCTCACCCGGGAATGGCGTCGACACTGAAGCAGTCGCCAACCCAGCGGTAGGGGAGGGAGCTGGAGGAGGGAGGAGGGAGTCGAGGCGGCGCGAGCTGGTGGAAGGAGGAGGCGCTGCGGTGACGCAAGCCAGTGGAGGGAGGAGGGTGGCGAGGTGGCCAGATCTAGGAGGAGGGAGAGGGAGGAGGCTGCCGATGGCTCGAGGTCGGGGAGCAGCGGGGGTGTGGGGGTCGGCTCGGGGGAGAGGGAGGAGGCCAGCGACGGCTCGAGGGAGAGGAGGGGCGTCGGCGAGGGAGGAAGGAGAGTGCGGCGGCGGCTCGAGGGGGGGGGGAGGAAGGAAGGCGCGCTGGGGCGAGAGGAGGAGGGTGGGCGGCGGAGGCGGCGAGGGTGGAGGACGGGCATGGGAGGGAGGAGGACGGGACCGGGCGAGGGAGCTAGGCGTGGGAGGTAGGTTTTTGTGCGGAGGGGCAAACGTGGGTCATTACCCCCCAACTTGGGGGGTAAACTCATAACAGAGGACGTGGGAAGCCGCGGGAAGCTGTCGAAGGGCAGCGTCTATCTTTCAGCTTCCTTCCATTAGACGCGGCTTCCGGCTTCGGGAAAAGCCACGCAAAAAAGCCGCCCGTTTGGGACGGCTTCTGGATTTTTCGGGCGAAAGCTGGAAGCTGAAGCCATCCCAAACACCCCCTAAGATTGTCGGTGGGGAGAAGACGACTAGCTTAGAGTCTCATCGGAAAAGGACGCAGTCTGCTGTTTCGTCGTCGACCCTACAGGGGCGAGGTCAACGAGGATGAGGTAGCACTATGCTCGCTAGGCGCTTCCCCTTCTCTATCTGCTGCTGGGCGCATCACCGGATGCCACCTCCTCGCTGACAAGAGGGGGGTGTATGGTCGAGGAGGCCGACTAGAGAGGGTGAATAGTTTTTTTTCTAAAAACCTTTAAGGCTAAAACCGATCTCTAATGCGGAAGCGAAAGTCAATTCAGTTTTGCATAATTAAAACCTAAAGATTCTAGTTTCCCTTAAGTTCACCAACACCTTAAGTCAAAGTTAAGGTTTACAATCATAGTTTAACATGCAATCAATTTAATTGTAGGAATTTAAATTGCACAAAGCAAATCACAAGAGAGCAAACCATAATAGCACAATGGTGTTTTATCGTGGTGTTCGGAGACTTGCTGGTTTCCCCTAATCCACGTTGAGGTAAGCCCAAACGAATTAGACCGGCTCACAACTTGAACTAACACCTCGATCTACTCGGGGTTTCTCTTCCTCCACTCCGGATATAGTGTAACAACCCAAAAATCCATAAAGGCAAAAATGTGGGATTTTTAAAACTTTTTATGTAAGGACTACTCTTACATGTCTTGCTTGCCATTTCAAGTCTTCATTCCTATTTTCTTTTGAGGACTGCATCATACTTTCTTATTTGGAATGTCATTTGGCATTTAATGCCCGTCACTCAAAACCATCACACCCTCTACACTCTGTTGCCCATACCGTCAACAGCACCAACCACTCCGACCACTCCTCCTGGACAGGCTGTGCACCTATATATAGTTGCTCCAAGTCCTTGTTGCTTCCGGTTGCCTTTCTTTGCCATTCTAGTGCTCGCCTCATTTTCTGCCTTCCCCAAGTGATCTTGAGCTCCAATCAAGCCCAAGCGCTCGCTTCAACCGAGCGCCGTCACCTCGCCGCCATCACCGTTGACACCATTGGGGTCATCTTTGGCTTCATACTTCCTCCCCTCCGACCAAAAGACCTCAAGACATCTCTTCAGGACCACCTACCCGCTTCCATGGAGCTGCCCTGAAGATTGAAGACCACCCTCCTTCTTCAAGCCACTCTTTCGAGCACGGTTCCTCTCATTTGTCACGATGCGCCATCGTCACCACTCAGCTAGCTCACTTCCCCAGATTAGTGCCGGTACGTTCCTAGTGGCTCAGATAATCCTCCTTGTTGAGCTACCCTGTTCTTTCTTCCATGTTTCTCTGGATCTTTCTTTGGCTTCCACTGGCTTGTTCGATCGCGTTAAAGCAGTCAAACCTTTGCTTCTTTCAATTACTGTTGTGTAGTCGAAGACTTCTCTCATTCAACTATACACGGTTAAAAGTCTTTTCTGCGACCTCCCCAGGTCATAACCTTCCCACGACCTCCCACAGGTCGTACGCTTTTGCGACCTCCCATAGGTCGTACATTTCCACGACCTCCCACTGGTCGTACACTTCCACGACCTCACTTGGTCGTAGCACTCTCACGACCTCCCCTGGTCGTAGCACTTTCATGACCTCCCACTGGTCGTACACTTCCACGACCTCCTTTGGTCGTAGCACTCTCACGACCTCCCTTGGTCATAACACTTCCGCGACCTCCCTTGGTCGTACACTTCCGCAACCTCCCCAGGTCGTACACTTCCAAGACCTCCCACTGGTCGTACACTTCCACGACCTCCCTTGGTCGTAGCACTCTCACTACCTCCTCTGGTCGTAGCACTTTCATGACCTCCCACTGGTCGTACACTTCCACGACCTCCCTTGGTCGTAGCACTCTTACGACCTCCCCTAGTCGTAGCACTTTCGCGACCTCCCTTGGTCATAACACTTCCGCGACCTCCCTTGGTCGTACACTTCCGCGACCTCCCCAGGTCGTACACTTCCAAGACCTCCCACTAGTCACAACACTTCCACAACCTCCCACTGGTCTTAACACTTCCACGACCTCCCACTGGTCGCAACACCTCCACGATCTCCCCTAATCGCAGAACTCTCACGACCTCCTTGGTCACACAGACCTCATGACCTCCCGGTCACAGTACCTCCGTGACTTCCCCTAGTCACAGTACCTCCGCGACCTCCCCTTATCACAGTACCTCCGCGACCTCTCCGGGTCACAGTACCTTCACGACCTCCCCTGGTCACAGTACCTCCGCGACCTCCCTTGGTCACAGTACCTCCGCGACCTCCCACTGGTCGTAACACCTCCACGACCTCCCCTGGTCACAATACCTCCGGATGTGGGTGTTTCCTCTTAAAGGGTTTTCTTTTATTGGATGTATTTGGATTTATGTGAGTTTATTTGATTATTGATTTCAAATTGAGTTTCTCGGGGTTATTTGACTTTTGGTTATTTCTGCGTATATAGAAGCCGAAGTGACCGAAGAACCTCCGGTTGATCCAGGACAAGATCCGCAGAACCTCGACCAAGGCGAGTCAACACTTTGATCATATTGCACCTACCTTTTGCAAATTCTGTTGCTTAAAATTATGAAATTGCATTGCTAAGTTTTAACAAACTATGTTGGTCTAGCTCATAGTTAAATGCCTTAACAATAATTGTGTATAAACGTCCTATCCTTGAATTTGGACAATATCATTTGTCACCCTAGATTTAATGGATTACATACTAGCTGATAAGTCTGTATCTAAGTGTCATGCTTAGTCTTGCCTAGATACAATGTCATGCGGGCATTAAACTGCCCGACCACAATCATTAAAAATGTTTTGAAAGTGATTTGGGGCAGTCGAGGCTGGGAGCCTGGCTAGTATGTTGGACTAAAGAATATTTTCAAAATAAAGGAAAACTCGAAAACTATTTTCGACTCAGGTGGTTGGAAAGAGCGGCTGGTGCCGGAGGCACGAGAGAATGTTGGTATGTGGATGTACCACCTGAGTCAATTATGGACAAAATCTTGGAATGACCTCTCATGCAAAAATAGTGCAACCACAAGTCCATAATGGGTACAACTTGGCTAACTAATTTGTTCGCCTCGGCGTGGCTTCTCCACTGGTGGGTGTGTGACGTGGGTAAGGGTAAGGGAGCCATAGGAAAAACCACACGACGCAAGAGGGGGCCTCCTGGGAGCTTGGCTCCGGGCGGTGAAACCTTAGCGGGTGGAGTTGCGTCGAGGTTGAGCATTGTAAAGGCCTTGTGGTAATCTCCCCTTGATTCACACGTCTAAGGAAATGTGTGTATATATCAAGATGATTACCTCTTGTGGGTAAAGTGTGCAAACTCTGCAGAGTAAGAAAACTATCATGATAGCCGTGCTCATGGTCAAGAGCGGTGCTGAGAACTTGCTTGATATAGCTTTCATTTTTACAAGACCGTTTGTGATGAAAAGGGAAGGCTGGGGTGGGACCCCAAGGATTTGAGAAAGCCTGGTCGGGGACCAGTGGAACAACCTGGTCGGGGACCAGTGGTATATACGGGATAGCCCGAACATTGGGTAGATGGAGCCACTCAATGGTATAGGAGGTGGGACCTCCACTAGTACTTTACAAAATCAAAACCCATTTATGAAAACAGATTGTTAAAAATGCTAAGTCTTAGGATTTCCTACTACTTATCTATTTCAAACTTGGCTTTGTGAAAATAAAAGAACTCTAAAACTTCCCTTGACTAGCCCTGCATCTATACGATTTGCATTGTGTGTTGGCTCGCGAGTACGGTTGTGTACTCAAGCTCGTCCATTATAATCTTTCAAACCCAAGCGACCAAGACCCCTACTACTACTACTACTACTTGGAGGTCGCACCAGAAGACGATGAAGCTTAGGCCGGGACCCCCAGTCGCTTGCCAGTGGGTAGAGTGAATGGATCCACTGCAATGCATTTTACTTCCGCACTTATCTTTTGATTCTGTACTCTGACTCTTGCAAGATTTCCATTTCATGGCTCTTTTGTAAAACAATTGGCCGCACGACTTGTTGTGTATAAGTATATATATGTTAAGTTGTGTGCTTGTATTTACTCAATTGTTCACACGAGCACTGTCCCTACGAGCAATAGTCGCACTGAGCATAAACCGCATTGAGCGTAGTCATACCACTTAGGACCCCCCCCTCAGGACATCCTATACCTCTTTTGTCGTATCCTCAGGACCTCCTGTACCTCTTTGGTCGTATCCTCAGAACCTCCTCCTCAGGACCTCCCCAGGACCTCCTGTACTCTTTTGTCGTATCCTCAGGACCTCCTCTGGACCTCTTGTACCCTTTTGTCGTATCCTCAGGACCTCCTCCTCAGGACCTCCTGTACCTCTTTTGTCGTATCCTCAGGACCTCCTGTACTCTTGTGAGAACCCGGGGTATTTAACTTGTAATACTTAACCATTAAGATGATTCAAGCATTACAAATCAAATATCACGACTCTCGGCAGATATGTACTTCCAGTATGCAAAGACACATACCCATACAAAAATTATGCATCAATTCCATTCAACACATAGAATCCAAAGCACAACTAAGCAATTCAAAAGACATACAATATAGAGTTACTACAAAAGGGGCCGACCGGCCAAATACAACTAAAGAGTCTTAAATAACAGCGGAAGCAAGGTGCCATAAGATGGCGATAAACAAAAGCCAATTAGTGTGCCTTTAACCCACAAGGCAACCAACCGGGCCACCGACCTAGTCATCGAAACCACCGCACATCTCGCAAAAGTATAACCCTTGGGGTTCAACTTCCTCCTCTGCAATAATTTATTAAGCAAAGCAAATGAGTACAAAAATGTACTCGCAAGACTGACATGTAGAGTAACATACCTATATATTTAGCTACATGCAAGCTTATTTAAGTGGAGGAGGCCCTAGACTCGTTTTCAGCATAAAGCAAGTTTTCATTTGCAATAATATAATAGATTGAAAGTAGTTTTACAATATAATTTTATTTGACAAAAACAGCGAGAAACAAGTAACAATAATAAGAGACAATCTTGGAAGTGGCTAACCCAATAGCCACCACAACAATAGCATGAATTCCCCATTCATACCACCCACATCAAGTTTTAATTAAATGTTGTAGTCTAGTTCTTGCACGACCTTACCAAGCATGTCCATAACCTAGGAAGAGACTATTCGAATAGTTTGAACTCTGCAAGGGTGTACCAATGTACCCACACGTCAGACCGCCTTTTTGCCTCTGGAATGAGCACACTACCTTTGGTATGCCGGCACGGCTAAGTCCTACGAGACCTTTCCAATATTGTGCATTAATTACGAGTCGCCCATATGGGAGGAAGCCCCATATGTTGATGCGGAGTCATCAAAGATGTTCACCTCTTTATAAAGGACGATGCTCCTTGCAGTGGATAATCTCCACCACTGCTCACCCAAACACACACAAGTTTCTTTTTCAACACAACGCACACAACCACCATGCGACCCGGAGCTAACACACACCAAAGTACTAAGTCAAGAGAGGTCCCATATCCCCCTCGTGTGGTTAGCACGCAAAAGCGCTTGGCTTAGTGACACAAGTAACTCGGTCCTTGGGGACTTAGGCACCATTCCATTCACACCCAACAGATCACACCAACATCCATTGTGCCCAAGTCATGAAACAATTTTATTTTCAGTTTTTTTTACTTTACAAAGTAACAAAGCACAAGGTTCTGAGCATAATGATAATAATAATTTAGTGTGATCAAGGTTATCGACTAAGTCGATAACCGCCCAATTCTACCGGTAGCTAAGCATTTCTAAGCATGACACCGTAAAGACAATAAAAGATCATACTTAAATCACCGGGCTCTAATTCACCAGCGATGTTAACAACTTATGTTTTGTGGCAGGGGATAACAATTTAAGGGCAACCATGCAATAGGAATAGCTACCTCTAATCGGGAAAATTACTTTGACACAAAAGCATGCATACATACAATTTGTAAATAAAGTATTAGACTTGAAAGTAATGGGACATTTATGATCAAACTGCTTGCCTTGCTGAGGATGACTATCTTGTTGCAGAGGGTCACTCGCGCAATCAATAATTTCGTTCGAACCTAGCGAAAGAAATCGAAAGCACAATAAGAACGAATAACACCGAAAAGACCCAAAAATACAAAGTTATCCGAAAATCATGAAAAATTCACAGAAGGTAGAGAATGATTTTAGATGAATTTAGCAACAAGAATCAATTTATTGGGATGTTCTAAGCAAAAGTTATGACAGTTTGAATGTCAGTTTTCCAGAAAATCCAATTTAATTGCTACCGGTTACTGTTCATCCTAATTAATTACTTTGGTGAAAATTTCCAGAGCAGTGGTGCACTTGAAATTTTTATGGTAGGCTTAGCACCTCATGATATGAACAATGGAATTTGATTCACCTCATTTGGAGCTAAGATGAATTTTCTATGATTTTTCAAAGTTATGAAAGTAGTACTCAAGTTACATGCAAAATGAGATTTTCAGTAATAGTATCATGCTTACAACCTATTTTACAATAAACTACACTATCAGAGGATTCTAACAAAATTGAGTTTACTCTTTTTGGAGTTCCAAAGAAATACTTATGCATTTTTGAAGTTAAGGCAATTTTTAGTGCAACAATAATACTAAACCTAAAGTAATTTTGCCAAAAGTGTTTTCTGGAATAGCAGCATGGTTCAATCCATTTTTATATTAAAGTACATTTAAAAATAAAACTAACAAAATTTGAATCATCAATTTTGGAGCTAAAATGAATTACTTATGAAAATTTGAAGTTCAACCAATTTTCAGTTCATAAATAAGGCATTTCAGAAATTACATAAACATGCAATACTTTTTATACTCAGACTAACTTAGCCACAGAGACTGACTAGTGGGGGTTAATGAATAGTTCCATTTTCTATTTTCCATTTGAATTTCCGAATTGGCCTAACATGTGGGGTCCACATGTCATACACCCGGTCCACAGCATAGTGCATGGACCGAGGGTCTATGGCCGGTCCATGGGTTCACCACTGTGCACTTAAGTTCCCGGGCCCACTTGTCAGTCTCAGAGCTAAACCGGTATTTACACCTCGCTTACTGTGCTCGGCCCCACATGTAATAGACTCACTAACCTCCTTAAGACAGTCATTAAAATCTAAACAATCATTAGCCTTTAATGACCTGCTACAGTGGCGGTCGAAACGCGCCACGCTCTCGGGCGCGCGACCGCGAGCTCCCCCGGCGGCTCGCCGGTGAACCAAGGCACGGCGGCGTGAGTGGGTGCTCAAAATGGAAAACCAGCGACCTTGCGCACCTGATGGTACTGGCGGCGAGACCAGTGGTGGCCCGACGTGGCGGCGCGGTGTGCTAAGGCGGCGGCGATGCTACGGGAACATGGCACTTCGCGGAAACGAGACGCCCGTGGCAAATAAGTGTGCGCATGAGCAAAAGGAAGGTTTAGTGAACTCACTGGGATGACCCGGAGGTGGAGAGGCTGCCGGAGTCGAGCCGACGACGAAGAACAGCGGCGGCGGAGATGCTTCACCGAGGAGGGGTCGATCTGGTGAAGGAGACAAAGAGTGAGTGGCAGAGAGAGCTTAAGTGAGGCCCAAAGTTGGTGTGCAAGCAAGGGATTGAAGAATGGCTCACCGTGCCGTCGCCGGAGAAGAAAAGGGCTTTGGTAGCCGAAAATAGGGAAAAGCCAAATTCCTAGAGCTCCTGTGAACGATTGATGGAATTAGTTGAGGGGAAAATATTCATAGGCTAAGGGACGCAAAATGACGCGCTAAGACGGGAGAATGGCTTACCGGGGCGAGATATCACACGGCGGCGGTGCTCTGAGTGCTTTTACCGACGCCGAGGACGACCACCACGTTGCGGCTCTACAGACCAAGGAAAGAGTTCACATTAGTGAGGATGGATGTGGCGAGGCAGGGAGAGGACACGGAACAAAATGGCGTGGAGTTTACCTGGAAGGAGGTGAGAAGCTTGCCTCCTTTCCCTCGGCCACCGAGAGGGAAAGTGAGGAAAATGGAGGGGAAGAGGGGGTTTTGAGCGGGGAAGGGGATGGAGGAAGAGGCGGCGTTAAGCGGAGACGCTCCCAGATAGGTCGACGAGGCGGTCTTGAACAGCGTGACTGGCGGGGACGGGGCACGGCAGAGGTAGCCTGGCGCGTGGCGCCAGGTTTCGCCATGGCGCCAGAGGTAGGAGACGGGACTGACAGGTGGGTCCCGTGTCGCAGCGACACAACCGCAGGCGCGAGTTTGAGCGAGAGGAATCGAGGCGGGCCGTTGGATCGAGATCCAACGATCGATAATGCATGAGGATTTTTAACTTAGGCCGAAGGGGTACGCGCTCGTGACCGTTGATGAACGATAGGATGGCTGCATGCAATGCGCGGGTTTAGATGACTCGGTCGAGCCAAGTCGGCTCGGGCCGGACCTGAGTCTGGTTCGAGTCAGAGGAACAGTGAATTTCAGATTTTGGGAAAATAAGGCTGAGGTGATTTGGGGAATTTTTTAGAGATAGCTCCGAAGCTCCAAAAATTCTGAAATTTTTATGGAAGCTTGCTGGTTCAGTGAAAAATCTTGTATAATTTTTCTAGGAATTTATATGCATTGAATTATTCTCCAGAAAATTCACAAGCTGCTGGGCTAGGGGTTTGACCAGAATTCAACTGGTTTGACTAGCTCTTTTGAAATAGCAAATAAAATCTAAAAATTATGATATTTTTCAGAGAGGTTACTAGGATGATCTAGATGATAGGAAAAATATTTCCAGAGGATTATCACAAGACTTGATCATGGAGTTTTTAAGGACAACAACTTCCATCAATAGAAACAATGATCTTTGAAAATATGAATCACTAGGGGGAAATTTCTAGAAAATTTCAAATGACATCATGAGGCATCAAAAGTTTTAATTTATCCTCATTTCATTACATTTGAAACACACACCATTGTTTGGGATGTTACAACTCTTTTGTCGTATCTTCAGGACCTCCTCCGGACCTCTGTACCTTTTGTCGTATCCTCAGGACCTCCTGTACCTCTTTTGTCGTATCCTCAGGACCTCCTGTACCTCTTTTGTTGTATCCTCAGGACCTCCTCCTTAGGACCTCCTATACCTTTTTGTTGTATCCTTAGGACCTCCTCCTCAGGACCTCCTATACCTCTTTTGTCGTATCCTCAGGACCTCCTGTACCCTTTTGTCGTATGCTCAGGATCTCCCTAGGACGACTCCACAGTACTCTTCAGGACCTCTCTAGGATGTCTCTACAGTACTCCTCAGGACCCCTCCACGACGTCCCTACAGTGTTCCTCAGGACCTCCCCAGGGTGTCTCTACAGTACTCTTCAGGACCTCTCCAGGATGCCTCTACAGTATTCTTCAGGACCTCCCCAAGACCGCTACATGACTTCCTTAGGACCTCTTCAAGACCCCCATAGGATCTCCTCGGGATGACTCCAGGACCTCCTTAGGATTCCTGCAGGACATCTCAGTGACCTTCGGGACGTCTTCAAGACCTCAGAATTCCTTTTTCGACCAAGTTTGGTCGCAAATATGGACCTGACCGTAGGTCTGCTTTAGTTTATTTGGTTATGGAAATGTTCCAAGAATGTATCTGTGTGTACCATCTACTGATCCAGGGAATAGCACAGTTGACACAGAGGATTCCAAATCCCAAAAATTTGGGGTCCGACATATAGCGAGCACCAAACCACTCATAACACGCTGGGCCTTCTCACAAGCTTCTTAAGAAGATCACCGAACCACGACACCTCCACATTGTCTAGGTGTCAGCAAACACCAAAAGTAATAATCCAAGCCTCTTGCTTGACTCCCACCAAGTGCAACACATGCACAATTGGATGCTCAATCCAATTCTAGTTGCAACACATGCAACCGGAACCTTTTCCTTTGCTCACAAGGTGCAACACATACACAATTGAGAGGAGAAGCTCACACTAGCTCAAGAGAGTGAAATAAGATGCCAAGAGTTGCCACCCAACTGGTCATGATGGGTATTTATAGCCCACAAGTCAAAAGCTAGCCGTTGGAGGCTAAAAGGGCTGAAACCAACGAAACCCGATCTGACCACCAATCAACGGTCGATCAGATCGGGCTACAATGTAACGGCTATAAAACTAGTCGTTACAAATAATTCCCGGTCAGACCTCCCTCACAGGGTCTGGTTTGACCGGACCCCCGGTCAGTCCGGACCAGTCAGACCGGACTTCTGGGAGGAAGAAAACTAAAAAGCATGCTATCTAGAAAAAGGTTGTCTGGCCTTATAAGGGCAGTCAGATCGGACTTCTGGCCAGTCTGGGCTTGAATTTCAACACAGGTGACACTCGAAAAAATGGTCATGACTTTTGACTCCAATGTCAGAATTGAGTGATCTTAGACTCTACGGAAAGCTTATTTAGAGGGCAACACAACCCAACTATTTGATTGATCTCAAACATATTTGATCAAATCAAGAAGCACAACTCCAAAGAGCCAACACATGGTCTAAGTCCAAGAAAAGAGCAACAAGCAATCTTATACCATGCCAAGAAATGATGCATGAACTTCAACAATTTACAAAACACATTTGCAAACTTTAGTATCATGTCACAAGGAGTAGGTGTGTGGACTTTAACCATTTATAAATTATAGTCTCATGCTACAAATAGTTAATGCACGAGCTTCAACTATTTGCAAAACACATTCACAGACAATAGCATCATGCCTAGAAGAGCTAGAGCAAGTGAGATTGAGCTATCTACACATGATGAGACTCAAGCTACTAGACAAGACCCCTCTTAATAGTACGGCAACCTATACTAGCAATCAGTCTTTTAACCAAACACTAAGACTGGTAAAAGACTAGGAACACATCCTTAATCTATGTTAGTCATATCTTTGCCTTGAGTATCTATCTTGGAGTGATCACTTGATGACGAACATCTTCACTCCAAGTTTGGGTTCTTGACTTGATAATCATCAACACATGATGATTTCTTTTACTCCAAGTTCTTGACTTGAATATCATCAACACATGATGATCTTCTTCACTTTGGGGTCTTATCTTGAATATCATCAACACATGATGATTTTCTTTACTTCAAAATCTTATCTTGATACTCATCAACACATGATGACACCCTTCATCTCGAATCTTGATAACAATCAACTCACGATGTCACCCAAAGTCTTCATCATCATGGGACTCAACCTGTTTCACTAATTCATAGAAAATGTTAGTCCACATGACGATTGTCATTAATTACCAAAATACTCCATTAACTCGTAATGGTGGGTCTAGATTCTTCAGGGAGGCAGGAGTGTGTTTATGGTGGCGAGCTCCAGTAAGACATGAGGAGGACGGTGAGATGGTGTGAGTAGCAAGTGAGTAGTGTAGAGGAAGGTGAGCGGTTTGTATGATGGGGACACGATAAATTCAAGTTTACTGCCATTGAGATTAAATATTTAAAGGTAGTTCTGCCCATGATCGGGGAATAGGTTTCTTCATAATCAACTCCTGATCATTGAGTGAAACCTTGTGCAAAAAGACTTGTTTTATGTCTTACAACTTTATTGTTTTTATTTCTCTTTCGAACAAATATCCACTTATGTCCTACGGGGTGCACATAGGGAGGCGTGCGGCTTACAGGTCCAAACACCTCTCTTTTATTCAGAGATAATAATTCTGCTTCTATTGCCTTCTTCCAATCTTCCCAATCTGATCTTTTGTTACATTCAGCAAACGATGCAGACTCTGGATCAAGATTGATGATTGTGGCAATTTTCTTTGCAAAATAAATATCTACATTGGCTGTTGTTCTATTCATAGATTCTCCCGTAGTCACATAATTTATAGCTATTTCTTCATGGGGCGATTCTTCTAATACTTCTATTTGCTTGCCGCTACTTCCAATTGCGAGGGCAAGTCCCTTTAGTTTTTTCAGCTCTGATGTGTGCGCACACATCCATGCTGATGTCTCCCTATGTGGGAATATTCAAATCCGGTATGCCTTTTACTGAAGGTTCCATACTGGCGCCAGATCTCAACTGGCGCCCCTTCTTATTCTAGAGAACTTCAGTGATTAGCTGTATCAAGTCCTTCTTATCCTTTTTCGCCAAACATCCCCGGTTACTTGGGATTTGAGGGGCTAGAGTTTTCATCCTTTTATTCTGAGGCCTCTAGATGGGATTATGGATACCTTATTTTTTCTTTGGTATTTCAACCCTTTCTGGTGGATTGCGTGCAGGCACATGCGACTTGGTCACGCTCTTCAAATCACTAAAGTGGTCAGGCAGTTGATTCGCTAATGCTTGCAAATCAATTACCTTATGGACTTCTCTATTTGCTTCATTGGTGCGCGGGTCATATGCATGAATTCCTGTGGCTTGCCACGTTATTTCCTGACATTTTTCATCAAGGGGTTGATTTCCTCCCCCTAATGACGGGAAACTATCATCATCAAATGTGCTATCAACAAAGCGAGCTGTATGCAAATCTCCAGTCATAGGGTCCAGATACCTGATTATGGATGGTGTCTCATAACCAACGTACATCCCAAACTTTCGGAGAGGGCCTATTGCAGTTCACTGCAGTGGTGGTATAGGTACATAAACCTTGTAACAAAACCTGCAAAGATGAGAAATTTTCGGTGCTGACTCGTGCGCTAGTTGCATAGGTGAATGGATGATATATGCCGACGGTCTAAAATTGATGAGAGTTGCTGCGTGTAGGAATGCGTGTCCCCAACATGTAGTTGGTAAATTACAATTCTGCAAGAGCGGTCGGGCAATAAATTTAATTCGTTTAATTAATACCTCTGCTAATCCATTCTGGGTGTGGACATGTGGTACGAAATGCTCGTCGGTAATTTCCATTGCCATGTAATATCATCAAATGCCTTTGAAGTAAGTCCATTCTGATAGACTTCACACGATGATCAGGGAAATTATTCTTAATTTTAATTATCTGCGAGATCAACTTTGCAAAAGTGTGGTTTCTCGTAGACAATAAACATACATGCGACCATTTCGAGGAAGCATCGATGAGCACCATAAAGTACCTAAATGGCCCTGATAGGGGCTGTATAGGACCGCAAATGTCTCCTTAAATACGGTCCAGGAATGCAGAGATTTCATCTTTTACTTTCAGAGCAGAAGGTCTAGTAATTAATTTCCTGGTGGCACATGCAGGGCACACAAAATCTTCTTGATTCGGGAAATCCTTTACATTGATATTATGTCCTTGAGAATTGTTAATTATATTTCTCATAATCCTGAGACGAGGGTGGCCTAATCTATCATGCTAGAGACAGAAAAGTTTAGAGTTTCTAAAAGTGGTTTTCAGGACAGTATAGGCTACAGGTGCCTTAATATAAGTGTAGTATATATAGCCCAGATTCATATGAAGGAAGTCATTCTAATACCCTTTTTTTATTTTCTTCATGCTTTATAATGAGCAGGTATTCTTTACCATACTCTTCTTCAGTCTCTACATGGAGACCGTTAGCGCGAATATTCTTAAAGCTTAAGAAATTTCTAGTCGATTCTGGGTACAATAAGGCTTATTCAATGACCAATGTTGTGCCCATCGGGAGTATAATTGTGGCTCTTCCTGAGCCTATTATACAAGTATCACTGCTTGCGATTGTCGTAAGACTACTAGCATTCTTGCTGATCGACTGGAAAAATTTCATCTCTCTCAAGATGGTATTCGTTGTGCCGCTATCTGCTAAGTACACTTCCTCCATAGGGCGCCACACGTGTTTTGATATATAAAGTATTTATTAATATAGGGTAGGAAGCAATCCACATATGAACAAAATACTCTAAAACAGAACATAACTTGCTATTATTAATATGGGAAATAATCTTGCAGGACTTATCAAAAGAATATAATGCTTTGCTCTCCTAGAGCTTACAACCATTATTTAATAATTCAATGTTCTATTACAACTATAAACTGCAAATGACTATAAAAATCTAAGTGCAATGCGTGCACTAGATCGAATCAGCGAAGTATGAAGAAACTTCTGCCTGAATCTGCTCCATGTCCATCTTCTCTTTTTTGACGACTACAGCCACTGCCGCTGCTATGTCCAAAGAAGGTATGATGGGGGCTGCTGTTGGGCTATCCACATCCATGGGTGCAATCAATGACTATGGATCATTTGTGCCTGCAATGGCGAGGTGTGCCTCATGCTGTCATTTTCCCTTCTTCTTAGCCTTGAAAGCATCAATCACGTGCTGCGGCTCATGACAAACACGTGACCAATGTCCCCATGTGCCACATTTGTAGCAACTTTGGTCCTGCTAACCATAGGGCTTCTTATCGCGCTTCTTTTGTTCGCCCTTCTTGGCTTGAGCATTCTGCTTGATCTTGCGACCCATGACCTTACCCTTCTGGCCTCTTTCCTTTGAGTGAGGCTTCCTTACCTTGTAGCTACTCGCATTAACTTTATGGCCAACTTTGATACTAGGCGGCTGTGAGATGTAGTTCTTCCTTAGAACCTCATCTTAAGCTTCTGCAACTTGCATGATATCAATCAGCTCGGCATACTCCTTGTAGCCATCTTGACGATAGTTGCGTGCGGATTGCACCGCATTTGGGTGAAAGGTAGAGAGGATTTTCTCAATCTTCTCCTCATCCGTGATTGCTTTACCACAGAGTTGAAGACTGGTACAAATTCTGTGCAAAGCAGAGTTATACTCCCCCACGGTCTTATAGTTAGCAAAACGTAGTCAGTTCCATTCCTGCTCTACCCGAGGAAGAATGATGTACTTCAGCTTCTCGAACTGTTTCTTCAGTGTGGTCCATAAAGCTAGTGCGTTCTTTTCTACCGTATACTCATTTTTAAGCATTAGGCAGAGATGGTGTCTGAGGAAATAAAGGGCCTAATCATTTTTCTCAGCAGTTGGAGTAGCATCCTTCGAGGTGCCAAGTCCGATAGCAGCACAGAGATTCTTGGCCCTAAGTACGATCTCGACATGTGATGCCCAAGTCAAGTAATTCTGGCCATGCTAGGTCAAATCTTCGAACTCCTGGTTCGTAATGCCAGTCATCTGCATATTTATACAAAAGAGTTCATAAGATTACTGCTGGTAATTTGCATAAAATGGTTGCAAAGATTCTCATAATGTTCCTATATTTTTCTAAGCATTTTTCATGATTTACCGCTATTTTCAGTGATTAAAAGCAATATAAACAATCACAGATAATCAAAACGGTAAATACAATATATAAATTGCATAAAATTAACAATAACAAAGTTAAACATACTTCAAATGCTAAAATTGATTCAGGAATTCAAACATGCTTCAAATGCTAAAATTGATTTAGAAATTGAATTCCTGACGCCCTTTTCTGCTAAAAAAAGAATTTTTGGCGAATTCTGTAAATTCCAAGGGTGAAATCACAAAATTTTAGTTCCTAGGGGGTTTTCTGCAAATTTTTCTTATTCGCGAAACTTCCTCATAATTTTTAGAATTTCGAGGGTCTTTTCTGCAAAATTTGGGATTTTTCGTTTTCCTTTTCTCAATTTTTTTTTCAAAATTAAAATGGGTCGACCATTTTTTTTTTCTTTCGGCCCACACGTCCCACCCGGAAGCTACTAAAAACCGGTGCTAGGGTTTCCCCTAGCACCGAGTCTAAAGGCTACGCCTTTATCGCTTATGTGGTGGCTCGGCGCTTCAAGTCTTGGTCGCGGTGGCATATGTTCTAGGCGCGGGCCGAGCGGTGTCTCCGAAAGCTGAGGCGGCTCTGTCGCGGCGATGCTGGCGGCCGTCTTGTGGCGACGCGCGCGGAGGCTATGAAGAAACCATCTGGCGGGAGCTCGATAGCTCGAGCCGCACACACGACATGCGGGCGAGGTGGGCGGCGCTGGCGAAGTCGGCGGCGGCCGAGCGCAAAGATCGCTTCGAGCACATAAGCGGGTGGTTGGGGCGGCGCGTCGGGCGTGAAGTGACTGACCATGCGGGGCAAAGCGAAGAAGCGCCGCAGCGCGGCAATGCCGTATAGCGAGTCGGTGAGGAGACATAGCGCTGGCGATGGCGTCTCGCGGGAGGCGGGCCGACGGCCGGCGACATTGCTAGCGCGAGGTGGCGGCGTTATTAATGGCAAACAATGGCGGGTGCGGTACACGTGGTACGCCATAAGGGGCGGCAATTGCGAATGCGGCCGGCGGTGTAGCTGCGAGTAGTGTGCGTCTTGCGATGAGGCCGTCTTGAGGGGCTAGGTGGGGCGTCTTGCAGGGAGCCCGTCTTGAGGCTATGCGGCTCCAGCCGTCTGGGGCCGTTGGCCAAATTTTCTTTTCTTTCTTTTAGCTTTGTTACTGTTTATGCGATACAATGTATAATCTATCGTGCAATCGTCATCTGTTCTTTTCATGCAACCACCAATCGGCTTGGCCGACGACTTCAAGTCGGCTCGCGATAGGTTAGTACGGATTTGCAAATTCTAATCTATGGTACAATCAACATCCACCTTTCCATGCAATCTACCGATCTGCATTGTGCCAGCGACTTTATGTCAGCCCGCAGTGGATTAGAGCGGATTTGCACTGTAGGATACAATCTAGAAAGCCAAATTTACAGAATTGAAAGCAATTTAGAAAAAAAAAAGATTCGATCTACGAGTGTCGTTTTTCGACGGTTACCTTTCGATCTAAGTAGAGTCGATCGTGCTGATAACGTGTTGAGGAACCGTCACTGAAGAGTCGAGTCCGAGCAATTACCTCGTAGACAAACTTAAAATCGTAAGAACAATACAAGAACACAAGAACAGAATAGTAGATTAAACACAGAGATAAAAAAGACTTTTGGCTTCTCTTTATTGTTCTTCTGTAAAACCGTATATAGTAGTTAAAATCCTTTTTCTTTGTATAAGCTGACAGTCTATGCCTGGTTTCTTAACACATGAACCGCACGTGACGCGCGGAACGCCCAAACCGGCAGCTATCACAGCAGTCCATCACGGAGCCACGTGATCCCACCGAAAAGCCCGGGCAGCGAGCGGCCCCACGTGTCGGCAAGCCACCCTCCACTCACCGACACCCAGGCCCATCCTTCCGATCCGCCCTAGTTGTCATCGACACGTACACACCCCCTTCGCATGGAAGAGAGCCTGCCTTGGCTGCAACGACTACAGAGGTAACAGAGCCATCGCACCGCATCGACAAGGAGGCAAGGAAAAGGAAAGAAAGTCTCCTCGCGTCGCGGAGAGGAGGCGTTGGTATCTCTCGGCTCGCGCCATCGCCATGGCGTCGTCGTCCAAGGCCTCCGACTCCTCCTCCCACCGGGGCCCCAAGGTGCGGCCTCCCGATTCCCCGCGCCTCTCGATCCCCCACCCCGATATCCCCAATCTGATCGGCTTCGATCTCTTCCGCTTGTTTTTTTCCGTGTTCCGCAGCGGCCGGATCAGGGGCTGGGCAAGGACACCTCCGGCCTTGTCACGCTCCACGGGAAGCTGACGGAGTTGAGGCGCCAAATCCAATCCGCCCGCCTCGCCTCGATCAAGGCAAACACCGATCACATCTCTGATAATTTTTGCGGGGAAATGTGAGCTTGGGTTACTCAATCTGGCGGTGGATTGGATTGGGTTTTGTTTCCTGGCAGGAGAAGATGGAAGCGAACAGGAAGGCGCTGCAGAGGCACACGTGCGCGCTGTTCGATGTGGCTGCAGCGGCGGAGGCGGCGTCGAGGGGCGCGGAGGGCGGCAACGCGCTATCGCAGCGCGCGGCGAAGGGGCAGTCCAGGCTCGTGGGGTGGGACCTGGCGGGCGGTTCGGGGGAGAGGGAGGTGGTGCACGTGCAGGAGGAGAACCTGGCAGCCGGGACGCTCGTGCTCTCGAGCTCCGGCGGCAGCGCTGCGCACAGGACAGTCGTGCGGTTTGTGAAGCTGCCATTGGTTGAGAAGATTCCGCCGTACACCACGTGGATCTTCCTGGACAAGTATAGTGCTGCTGCTCTCTCATTGTCCCAATTTGATGACATATTTTTAGGTTGATTTGCAGTTTAGAGGAGTTCGTATGCCATGTGTGTGTCACGACGATTTGAGATTTTGGAGAGAATACTCGAATGTGCATGTGTTTATATGATGCATCAAGCCAATGTGAATACTTTAGTCATACAAGCCATAGGTAGGAGATTAAATTTTGTGCAATACAGAGCAAGCTTTCACGCACAGTTTAGTTTGGGGGGCTGCATATGCATTTAGAATATCATATATTAATATTTGCCGGCTCAAACATGGCATCTCAGATAGTGAAATAGTTGCATTCGTGTGTTCATATGTTTGCTCTGGAATGAGCAAGGGCACTAGTATGTGGTATTTATTATTATTTCGAGAAGGTTTGACTGTTTGAGTGATGGGTCACGCTACTTGGCTTAAGATTATTCACACGATTCATTCCGAGACTTAACATTTTGCATACAGGGTATATTGATGTAGAACAAATATTGCATCCCTTTTGTCTTTGATATTTTACTCTTTTTTAAACAACACAGCGCAGAAACCAAAGAATGGCCGATGATCAGTCAGTTGTTGGTAGGAGGAGAATTTACTATGATCCAGTTGGCAATGAGGCTCTGATCTGCAGTGAAAGTGATGATGACATTCCAGAGCCTGAGGAAGATAAACATGTTTTCATAGAAGGAGAAGATCAGCTAATATGGTAATAATACAAGCAAACCAAAATTTCTCATTTTTCTCTGTTTGAATAGGCTGTGCTTTTACCCTATTATGTGCTCTTGTGTCAACAGTTGCAAGTATTTTCGGCAATATGGTTGATATCTTAAACATATCAGAACCAGAACATTACATTCACAGAACAAATCAGCCATGCCACAACGATTAGTAGCAATTGTCTACACAGTTATTTTGCGCAGCCTCCATGACTATTCCAATTGTTTGATGCCTTAAGAATTGTGCATAGCCTACAGCTTTTAACTTAAATTTATCTTGTTCATTCTAAAGTGGAAGCCAAAGCTAGTGTGTTTTAAAACAAAATTATTGCCAACTGTGCTATGCAATTGTTATATACTCCCTCCGAATGCAAATATAAGTCGTTTTGGACATTGACAATGTCTCCAAGATACAACTTTGAACGCTATTTCCATCATATTATGTTGTTAAAAGTACAAAAAATATATATTATAAAAGTACATCTCATGAAGAATCTAGTGATATCAATTCTAAGTGGCCAATCGAGATTCTTTTTTTAACCGGCAAGGATATTAGGACGACTTATATTTGCAATAGGGGGGTAGTTGGGTAAACTATTCTTTAGTACTCTCTTTCGTCATGGATTCTTGCCATTCTTCACTTTTCACTGTATCTGAGATGCAACTTTGACCTCCACTTTTGAGAGAAGCGCTTCAGTGCTCCTGAAAAGTACAAATTTTAAAACAGATTAAGGTTCTGATTTGCAACTACCCACTACTCCAGTATTAACAATACTGCTTCAATATTTATGTAATTTAGTTTTGGAAGAGAATAGAAGCGCTACTCTATTTTTTATTATATCGAAAATGTTTTTTGGATGAATCTACTTTCATTATTTTCATGTAACCAATCTAAATATGTAAATGATACTATTGGTGAAATGCCGACAAGTTTGTTTGTACACTTCCTGTGGTGACAAGAATTTGTGACCAAAGGGAGTACTCAAGCATGAACATGAATTAAGTTGCCTGTACACATTGGAATTAGAATTTGAACTTCAGATTAATTAGATCTGATCAACTTTATCACAATTCTCCTGCTACAAAATTTACTATATCATGCCAATACCATCCACATATCTCTTCACAATCAAATCTTACAATTTTTTTTTAATTTTCTATGCAAATATATGCTTATCTGATCCTGCATAACTGCTATAGGAAAGCTACTCAAGAACACGGGTTAAGCCGAGAGGTTGTAAATGTGCTCTGTCAGTTTATTGATGCATCTCCTTCAGAAATTGAGGTTATCCATTTCTTTTAGCAAGATTTTAGTCAGTGATGTCATTACTAAACAATACATGTTTTTGACTCTACAATTGTTTTTGCTTTACTTGAGATACCCCAGAATGCGATTGTGAGTCTGTTCATTTCATTAAAATGCCAGGATAGATCTGAGGTTCTTTTTGAGAAAAATGAGAAGCATTCTGGATCTTCTGATAAGATAGAGAGCCAACTCTCTCTTGACAAGACCATGGATGTGATTTTAGATTCTTTTGATAATCTCTTCTGCCGCAGATGTTTGGTATATTCTACTTCTGGCAATCTGTCACTTTTAGTCCTTTTTTTGAGGGCTGTGTTGGTCTGTTTGTTCAACTACACTCGAGGGTGTGATTTACTTGATAATATCTGTTCACTCAGGTTTTTGATTGCCGTCTCCATGGCTGCTCTCAGAACTTAGTATTCCCAGTAAGTCACAAGTCTTTTTATGTTTGAATGAAATTATTTTTTCCCTGCTAAGTATTCAATATCTTTTGCTTGTCAGAACGAGAAGCAACCCTATGGCTTTGAACTTGATGAAAACAAGCGACCATGTGGTGATCAGTGCTACCTTCGAGTATGCCTCCCCTCAAAATTTACAGTTGTATCCATTAAGGCATTAACACTTATTTTTTTAATCCTCAAGCTTTCACTGAAATTGCACCTTTTCCCCTGTGGTCAATTTAAGAACTACCGCAAGGAAGTTTTTTTTGTGTGGAGCATTGACATCGTGCTGAACACTTTACTATGAGTTTTGGTGCCCAAGGATTCCCATGTAGCTGTTTGCATAAAGTGCATGATGCACTGTTCCCCCAAAAAAAAATCCACGGATGTTGTAGAGACACAGTTATTAACACCTGCAAAAATTCAATATGAAATTCGCACCTGGTATTGCGAACCAAAAAAAAAAAAACGAGATACTTGTAGTGCGTATGAACAATGCATGATGCACCACTTCTCTCTTTTTGGGTACTGTACAGTTCACATTTGACTTTGAAGTTTTGTAGGTGTGCATACCATTACGTGTACTACATGTATGATTTTTTTGAGTATTCTTAAAATAGTGCATCTTGCACTTTTAGCAAATGGGGAAACAGGGACCCATGGGCACCAACAAATTTCACATAGTTAATGTACTTTTAGGCAATACGCTGATCATTGTTTTAATAACCTTTCAATTATTTTGATTTCTACTAATTACTTAGTACATTTGTCCCTTGAAGTGAGCTTATGTCTTGCGCATTGAGGCTAATCTTGATTTTAGTTTCTCCCCAGAGGAGAGAAGGATTTCAAGATGCACATGATGATGATCATGTTGCTCGTGCAACATATAATACGGAATCAAGAACTGCCTCACACAAAGTTGGTATTAATATATTGTCTGAATCAGAAGATTCAAACCGAGAGGAAGACAACATTAAATCCAGTATATTTGTTGGAACCAGCAGATCAAAAATAGCTTATTCTGAGAGTGCTGAAAAAAGTACTACACCGCCTTCTGGGGATACTTCTGAAACTGAAAATATATCCACTGATATGCTGCTAAGAAGTTTAGGGAAGCGCAATATTTCAAAGCATGGACCCAGGTCTAGTGATGATTCTCCTGATAAAAAGCAAAAGACTTTTACTTCAGATATTTCTTTTGCAAGCAATATACTGAATAAGCATTCCATTCCGGAGATCGGTGACACGAGACCAGATTTCAGAGAATCTGGTGGCGATCAACTACCTAGTCTGGATGACCCCAATAAAAAAACTTCTAACAAAGATATGTGTGGTGGAAGCCCAGCTAGTACTACGGAGGATGCGGCAAAAGATAGTAGTAAAGTATGGTCAGCAAAGAATTTGTTCAGTTCCAGCAGAGAGCACACCCTTTCTCGTTGGAGTCCCTTAGAGAGAGATTTATACTTGAAGGGAATAGAGATATTTGGAAAAAATAGGTAATTTTTTGACATATATAATGAAACAATTTTCTAAATGTTTTGTTCAATTTAAGCTCCTAAACGTATCTTACCATTTGTGTGAATTGGCCATAGTTGTCTAATAGCCAGAAACCTATTGTCTGGCCTGAAGACCTGCATGGAAGTGGCCAGCTACATGTACAACAACGGTGCAGCGATGGCAAAGAGACCTCTCTTGAGTAAATCCATCTTGGGTGGCTTTGCAGGGGCTGAACAAGATTACATGGTACGTGTTGACTTGCATCGTTAGCTTATGTGCACTATCTCACTATTTGGAATGTATTCAGATGAGGAATGTTAAAAGCACCTAAAATGTTGGGAGTCATATCATTCTGAATGCAGTCGCTGCTGCAGTTAGTATGTTTGTTATGAGTTGCTACAGAGCAGGATTTACATACTTTGATTAGTAGTTACTGCATGGTTTGTTGTTGCTGATTTTGAGGTTCTGCTTCTTATTATTAGATTATGTTTTCTTTAGCACACAAGTGAAGTTTCTTGGACATGGTTCTTAAAACTGGTGATACCCAGAGCTCTTAAGTTGCTAGTTTACACAGTGACATAAAACTATGGAAGTGCATGGCACGGTTTTTCCATTTGGAACCATACTTACTATTTACCACCGTTAACCAGCCAAAAAACAGTTTTCATGTGCCTTCACAAATGAATCAACTAAGATACAGTCTCGGTACTACTGCACAGTCAAAAGTCAAAACATAGAACAGATTCTGGCTTTGTTTTGAATTGGCATTGTTATGCTAGTAACATATTTATTTGTCCATGTATTTATAGGAGCAAGACATGGCTGCAAGAACAAGAATCTGTCGTCGGAAGGGCCGAACTCGAAAGCTCAAATATACTTGGAAGTCTGCAGGGCATCCAACTGTTAGGAAAAGAATTGGTGATGGGAAGCAATGGTACACACAGTATACACCATGTGGGTGCCAGCAAATGTGTGGCAAAGATTGTCCCTGTGTAGATAACGGGACTTGCTGTGAGAAGTACTGTGGGTATGTTCCAAGATATGCTTATTTTCCTGTTTTATTGACCGGAAATATGATGTTCCTTTACCTCTCTTCTCCAAATATTAGTATGAACATGCATTGAGCTATTTGATCCACAAAGTAAATGAAAAATGATGTCAATTCACTTATGTAGTTTTCTTATATCATTGTATTAATGTAAATGCAAAGCAAAAACTTGACACTGACTTCACTTGTGAATTCTCATGATTATCAATAGGTGTTCAAAGAGCTGCAAAAACAGGTTTAGAGGTTGTCATTGTGCAAAAAGTCAATGCAGAAGCAGACAATGTCCATGTTTTGCTGCCAGTCGTGAATGTGATCCGGATGTTTGCAGAAACTGCTGGGTGAGGTAATCAGCACTGGTAAAATTAAATCTTCTTGAAGTCGATGAAATAATTGTGCAAGGGGATTGTGAGACTTAAAAATATTTTGTTAACTACCTACATGCACTAATGTTAGCATATTCAGATTTCTGATGTGTATTAGGTTATCACCCTTTACATGATGTTCATTCTCTTCAGCTGTGGAGATGGTTCGCTAGGTGAGCCACCAGCAAGAGGCGATGGTTATCAGTGTGGAAACATGAAGCTCCTTTTAAAACAACAACAAAGGGTGAGACTTGTACTCCTGTATTATTGTCCTCTTCACATCATTGTGCTGTACCTGTCTTAACTGCGTTAATTGTCGATCATGATTCAGATTTTGCTTGGAAGATCTGATGTTGCAGGTTGGGGTGCATTCATTAAGGTAGGATCACTGAAGAAGCACCTTTGAGTGTGTGATACTTTTTTTTTCTTTGAGCTAATTTTATTTTTATTTCTTGCAATATGAAGAATCCTGTACATAAAAATGATTATCTTGGAGAATACACTGGTGAATTGATTTCTCACAAAGAAGCAGACAAGCGTGGCAAAATCTATGACCGGGCAAACTCATCATTCCTGTTTGATTTAAATGACCAGGTGCACATCCTCCCCACTTCTCTCTGTGCGTGTTTTTGTTGGATTATTTGTTTGGTTGGGACTTGGGAAGGTTAAGTCAAAGCGGTAAGCTTTAATTTGATTGCTTCACGCAGTATGTATTGGATGCTTATCGCAAGGGGGACAAATTAAAGTTTGCAAATCACTCGTCTAACCCCAACTGCTATGCAAAGGTAAGATCTGGTAATCCTGAATACCGCTTCATGCTTTATTGCCTTCATTTTAATTTCACCTTCCTGTCCAGGTGATGTTGGTGGCTGGCGACCATCGGGTTGGTATCTATGCAAAGGAGCATATTGAGGCCAGCGAGGAACTCTTCTATGATTATCGGTATGGACTTGACCAAGCCCCAGCCTGGGCTAGGAGACCAGAAGGGTCAAAAAAGGATGAAGCATCTGTCTCTCACCATCGAGCGCACAAAGTTGCTTGATAGTTGAAGAGCAGCTCCGGATGATACAATCTGCTGTAAATTATATGATAATTTATACATAATTTAGTCCCATTCCATTATACAAGGACCATTCGTTGGCATGATAAACATATTCTGTATTCCTTAGTAAATAAACTCTCAGATATTGAACTCGCAATTAAATGAAAAATAAGCATTCGTGGATTTAATTTGTAGAAAGTCTGAATGAGAACATCATTATGCTGTGAAGATTTTTGCCTTTACTCGTCACGAGGTTATGGCAGGTTCTCAAACTGGTGCTGCTGGAGCATCTACCAGGAGAGGTGGACTGAGACGGCTACAGAGTATAGACATTCATAGAAAGTTATCTTTTTTTGAAACTCATAGAAAGTTATCTTTTGGTATTTGAAGAACAGAACAATTTTATTTTCCAACTGTTATGTAATTCAATTAATCAGTCACCTGCGCTTTGTGTAATAGGCAAGTAACCAACATCTTCGTGTACATTGATCTAAAAAACACCTCTCATTTTAATCCCGTCCCAAGTAACCAAGAAACTGGCAAATGCAGCACCTTGGGATATTGCAATTATTGGCTGCCACCTCCGCTTTGTGTAGCTTCGATCCGTTCTTCCATTTGCCTCACAGCTGAATCCTTCGTCTATGAATGGGCAAGAATTGCGAGTGTAGAGTGGATAGCTCTCATCGAACACCTATCTCCCATCATAAACATCGCACTGCGCTGCATTGCTTGATTTGCTTCTCGCCAAATCCAATTTGCCCACAACTGCTTCCTGAATCAGATTAGCATCTTCCTTTGGACGGATTACTGCTGCTCCTGAGTTCTGTACCAACGAATGATCTGAGCTTTCCCATTGCTCCCCTTGTTGAGAAGCATAAGCTCCTTGTGACGAACCACGGAGGTTCTGATCTAGCTTGATTTTGCAATGAGAAGGTAAATTCGGTAAAAGTCGCTCAACTCTTACGATCCTGGCTACGAACTCGCAAGATCCGAAACCATGCAATCGCTGAATTGCTCGACAAGTCGCTATCAACCGTGCACGAATACCTGGATAACCTGATCACGAAGATCAATTCTTGCATACACCGAATAAGCACGCAAGAACAAGGTGATGTATTGCAAATATGAATTAAAATTGTATTGATAAGTGTGGTTCCGAACACAATGCTGCTGTTGATCTCGCCGAACAAGAGGACAAAGAATAAAGTAGCAAAGCTAAACTTCAATCAACAAAACTAGCGGAGACTAGAGGGGGCGACCAACTCAAATAGAGGGGAAGGGAGGGGCGGTAGCACTGTTCACATGTAAATAGTGCCACATGAACAGTACCTAAAACCCTAGGTGGCCAGCCATATGGACCAAATCAGTCCATTTGTTACATAACCTATGGGCCAACAATTGGTGATATAGCACCATGCCATGTAGACGTAGCACTATGGTATGTAGACGTAGCACCATAGCATGTGGACGCAGCACCATGGTATGTAGACATAGCACCATGGCATGTAGACGTAGCTTGGCTCGTAGGAATAGAAGTAGCTCGGTCCAATTGGGAAATATGGCAGTGCAGTAGCCGAAAGTCCTATCGAAGAAGATGTGGTTGAAGTAGAGGATGCAGTGCAGTGGGTCGAAGTAGTGGTTGCATCTTTAGAGTTGATGTCCTCATCATCCTCCTAGTCTTGAATTTGAGTCGTCCTCGACTCAATCGTTTTCTTCAAGT
Source organism: Phyllostachys edulis (assembly GCA_036346405.1). Lineage (NCBI taxonomy): Eukaryota > Viridiplantae > Streptophyta > Magnoliopsida > Poales > Poaceae > Phyllostachys > Phyllostachys edulis. Next base: position 56,277,320 of record CM070549.1, on the reverse strand, counting down.
CACGACTTTCCTGCGAAACGTTAGTAACAACAGGCGGCAAAGAAACATGCATATCTTCTAATGGACACAAAGATTCTTTGCAAACCATAGTATAGCATTCAGATTCATGTTTTTCCAAGTCAACGCAATAAGATTTTGTAGCTAACATAACAAGAGCTTTTAATTTAATTTCACTTGGAGTTATAATCTTATGATCATCTTTTCTCTTCTCCTAACTTGTTCTCTCAGTTCTTTCTGATTCATCCTTTAATATGGTAGCAGGAGACATTGGAAACAAAGTGATTTTCTTTTCTTTATAAGTGAAAGTATAATGATTAGATCTACCATGGTGTTCAGTATATCTATCATATTGCCAATGTCTACCTAATAATAACGAGCATGCTTGTATAGGTACAACATCACAATTAACATATTCATGATACGATCTAATAGAAAAATATACGTGCACAAGTTTAGTCACCTTCAACTTACCACAAGAATTTAGCCATTGAATGTAGTAAGGATGAGGGTGTTGAGTTGTGGTCAAGCCAAGCTTCTCGACCATATCTATACTAGCAAGGTTGTTGCAACTTCCGCTATCGATGATGACTCTACACGAATGTTCTTTGATGACAAACTTTGATTGAAACAAGATGTGGTGTTGATTTTGTTCAACAAGTTCTATTTGAGCGCTTAGCACACGCTGGACAACTAGGCTTTCGTACTTGTCAGATGTCGCATGGCCTAATTGTTCTTCCTCAATGTCATCACCTGCATTGTTAGTTGCAACCAAAACATGTTCTTCCTCAATATCGCTAGCTAGAGTGTAATCACCATTGTCCTTGATAAGCAAAGCTCCCTGACTTGGACAATCGTGCATCAAGTGCCAAAATCCTTTGCAATGGTGACATTGTACATCTTTGGATTGCCCTGTAGAAACAACGGAAGAAGCATTTTTTGTGGGGACTTGTACCTTTGCTAATTTACTTGCATCAGGAACATATGCAGGAGTGGAAGGAGTAGCAAGGGGTGCATGGCTGGAGGAGGGTGCATCACGGCCAGAAGTGGAGGAAGGCGCCATGTGTTGTTGCCGAATTAGCCGACCTACAAAAGATCCTCCAATATTGCCCCTAGAGCGAGATTGTCGACCCTACACTTCTCTTTCTGCTTTGCAAGCAAGATGAAATAAGCGAGTAATAGAATTGTATTCTTTATAATCAAGTATGTCTTGAATTTCACGATTTAAACCTCCTAAAAAATCTAGCCATCTTAGCATCTTCAGTTTCATCTAAACCACAACGCAACAAACTAGTTTGCAATTCTTGATAATAATCATCTACAGAACTACTACCTTGTCTTAAGTATTGCAATTTATTTAACAAATCACGAGAATAATATGAAGGTACAAATCTATGTCTCATTGCTCTCTTCAAAGCATTCCATGTTGTAGGTATGTTCTGATAAGTATGACCATATCCACTCCACCAAATAGAGGCAAAATCAATAAACTCACTAGTAGCAGCCCTAACCTTCTTATCTTCAGGGAATTCATGATAAGCATATTTTTGTTCTACAGTTAACTCCCATGTGAGGTAAGCATCAGGATCATGTTTTTCAGCAAAAGAAGGCATCATGAATTTAATTTTACCTAATATATCATGATGATCACACATCTCTCGCTAATTTCTTCTCATACCTTGACGATTGTGACGAAGTCGACGATGGTTACGATCATTGTGAACATTGCCTCCATTGGTTTCCGTATCAGCAGTGTAGTTGTTCACGTCTTCTTCTTCCACCTCATTTGCCCAAGAGTGAGCAGTAGGTGGTGTGCGTCGAGCAGGTGGGTCCTCCACCCTTGGCTCATCATGGGCCATGGTTCCAGCAAGGGGGGGGGGTCGTTCGAGGAGCTCAACACGTGTGCAGAGCGCCGCGAAATTGTCATTGATCTTATCCAAAGCATCACGAACGCTCTCACCGAGCGAGTGCTCAAAGCACCGTATGATCTCTCGTGCGAGGTGTGAGAGGACCGTCGCCCTCATGCGCAAGAGGGTAGTCGTTGTTGTTCCTACCATGTGTAGATCAATGTGACCTTGCCATTATTAGTAGAAAAATAAAGAACAAATCACAATATATATGTCCCTATCAACTACTAGGTGCTGGTCAGGTTGAATCAAGTCACCCTCTCACAATGCCTTACCAAGTTGTTACCAATGCATCAAGGAGATGGTACAACCGGTAGCTGGTTCTTGGTACTCTCACTTGTGAATAGCCCAACGATTGCAAGGAATGGTACCTGCTAAGTTAGTAGGAAGGGGAGCTCGGAAGGCTAGTATGTAGCAAAGGAGTAGCAACAATTAAATAAGTAATGCAAGTTTTTTTTTTCAAAGTACTAGTCAATGTTGCTGATCATAGCCTAATCAAAGTTAGCTAATCAAAGCTCTAAGAAGAGAAGTGTATGAACACATACACAAAGATCAATGTGACTCGATGTAAGCAAAGGAAAACCTCACACCAAGTGTTAGGAGAGATGCTAGCCAACTACTCAAACTTCTTTGCAGGGGCACAAGATTGTTCACACGATGTAGAGCATAAAAACGAAACAACATGCAATGTAAACAAACCTCTAGTTTAAGCAAAAACAACAGCTAGTCTCAAGAGATGAAAAAACAAAGTTTATATGACTTATATATGCTCGTTTAAAAGGTTTCGACAAGATCTACAACTTTACAGTTGAGGCGAACCCTAAATTCCGAAGGGAAGACCGAAAGAAACGGCAAAAATAGAAACCGAAAACTTGTGACACAAATTTGAGGCCAAAGATGGCTGATTTTAGGGGTCTTATGTGGCTACTAGCATAAGCTGATCATTTTTTTCAGATGCACCTCGTCGTTAGCTTTCCAATGAATCTGAGAACGTCGAATTTGGACACCGTATGCAGAAGTTATGGCCATTTTACTGAAGGTGTCTCGGAATCGGAATCCACTCGGACTCGAATTCGTCTCGGTTTCAATCTTCAAATTGCTATATCTTTTGATCCCGTGGGCCAAACTTGCTGAATTCTTTTTGTGGAAGCTTGTGGATGTATGAAGAAGGCCTCCATCAATTTTCACTGATTTTCGTGAAAGTTTGACGCGCTTTCCAAATTTCGGGAAGGTGGACACGATTTTTGCCCTTATGTGTTTTTTCTCCTTTTCTCTCTCTTTTTTTCTTCTCTCTCAAAAACCAAAATCAATCTCTCTCTATTTTTTTCTTCCTTCCTTCCTTTTCTTCTTTGTCACAAACCGAAACAAACTGTTCGGCCAAACCGAATTGGTTAGAGATCAAAGTTGACTTTGGAAACCAATCTGCTTGGTGGTTTGGTTGTTGCGGCAGCGAAAATCAGCGATGGGAGCACGCAAGGGATTGCCGTGGCAGCGGCGGCAGTGGTTCTGGTGGCCGTGGTAGGGAGTGTATTTGGCACGGCAAGGAAAGGTTTGGTGCAGCAGGGAGTTTTGTTGGCCATGGTAGAGAATGAGGCAGTGGCGGCTTGCCACGACAGTGTGATGGTGTGGCGCGATAGAAGTTGGACACAATGATGAAGCTATGCAAAGAAAACACGAAGAACAAGATGCAAACTAGATAATGACGAACTAGTCTTCAACTAAACTAGAAATCAGCAACTAGACACGACGGTGCAACCAATGATTCAACGAACAAAAACTGAAAAGAAAAATTGCAATGAATCAAAGGGGGTTTGGATAGGGATGATAATGGCACAACAAAAAAATTTGTGGGATATTTTCTAGACTCTAGGTATGAAAAACAAATCTACTACTAGAAAACTGAAAATTCTCACCGATCAATTGTAGCTATGATACCACTTGATGAGCCACGGAGGTTCTGATCTGGCCCGATCTTTCGATGAGAAGGTAAATTCGGTAGAAGTCGCTCAACTCTCACGATCCTGGCTACGAACTTGCAAGGCCCGAACCATGCAATCGCTGAACTTCTCAACAAGTCGTTGTTGATCTCACCGAACAAGAGGACAAAGAATAAAGTAGCAAAGCTAAACTTCAATCAACAAAACCCGCAGAGACTAGAGGGGGCGGCCAACTCAAATAGAGGGGAAGGGAGGGGCAGTGACACTATTCACACATGAATAGTGCCATGTAAACAGTACCCAAATCCCTAGGTGGCCGTCCATATGGGCGATATGGGCCAAATCAGCCCATTCATTACATAGCCCATGGGCCAACAATTGGTGACGCAGCACCATGGTATGTAGACGTAGCACCATAGTATGTAGATGTAGCTCGGCTTATAGGAATAGAAGTAGCTCGGTCCAATTGGGGAATATGGCAGTGTACTAGTTGAAAGTCCTATCGGAGAAGATGTGGTTGAAGTAGAGGATGCAGTGCAGCGGGTCTAAGTAGTGGTTGCATCCTTAGGGTTGATGTCCTCATCACCTTGTACAGAGGAATTGCCATTTCCTCCCACATGGCCACCTTGCAAAAAATTTGACTTTCGTCCCCATTGTGGGACCTGAAGCTTCCATAGAGAAATTGACAGCTTGCACAGACTCTGTTCCCTCAAATTTCTTCACTGGCATAGCTGCCCCTTGCTAGTAATTTTTGTGCATATGGTATATCTAGATTTTACGTAGAGTTTATTTATGTAGTCCTATAGTATTTAGGCAATATTCATTATGGATACTAGAGTTTGTTTGGTATCCCTTCAGGATATGTAGAACCCTTTTTGAATACAAATAGTCGTTTGCTCTCAATAAAAGGGCACCCCTGTAATCAGTTTTAAGCAATAGAGAGAATAAAAAATAATAATCAGAAAACGTTGCAGCAGTTGTGTGGCAGAAAAAAATCTTTCTATCGCTCTTGCGTTCGAAGTTCCAGCGTGTGCGTGTGTTTTATCTAGTGCATGTGTTCATCAAGTGGTGTATACTTGTCTTCATCTCATGGTTCTGCCGAATGTGAGTTCATCTCCAGGTTCTGCCGAGCGTGTGTTTAATCTATGTGTTTCATCTACGAATCGACCGACAATTGGTATCAGAGTCTGAGTTCTTGATCCGTGTATGCCCAAGATCATGCTGCGCTCTCCGGGAAGTGATGTCACCGGTGATGAGGCGACGTCGGGTGCGATGGCGAATGAGAGTTCCGCCATCTCGCTGCATTATCCGAAGCCCACGAAGAGCAATTATGTAGTATGAGCAATCAAGATGAAGGTGTACATGCGCGTTCAAGGAGTGTGGGACATGGTCGAGGACGACAACGTCGATGTGCGTAAGGATCAGATGGCCTTGGTGGAGACCATCTATGGAGGCATTCTGGAGGAAACGCTCTTCCTACTAGCCGAAAAGGAGACGGCCAAAGCTGCATGGGAGGCGTTGAAGATGATCCATCTTGACGCTGATTGTGTCAAGGAAGTGCGAGTGCAGACCCTCAAGAGCGAGTTCGAGGGGATGCGCATGAAAGAGACGGAGTCGATCGACGACTTTGCCATGAGGTTGACGACCATTGCCAACCAGATCCAAGCATTGGAGGACAAGATGAAAGAAAGCTATGTTGTGAGAGAGTTTCTTCGGGCAGCCCCCGGAAAGTTTTTGCAAATTGTCTCCACCATTGAGCAGTTCAGCGACCTCAAGGTGATGACGGTTGAGGAGGTGATCGGCCGCTTGAAGAAGCACAAGGAACGGATTTGAGAATCTAGCGGCAGAGAAGATAAGCACCTGCTATTAACCCGCACCGAGTGAGAGGCCCGATCATCGAAAGGCGAAGGTGAGGGCTCTTCCGACGGTTGTGGCTGAGGCTGCAAGAATTGAAAATTCGACAAGACAAAGGTGCGATGCTATAATTGTTAGGACTACGAGCACTTTGCTTCCGAATGTCATAAGCTGAGGAAGGAGAAAGTAGAGATGCATTTAATTGAGACTGATGCTGAAGACGAACCGGTGTTGCTCTTGTTGGATTACCGGCAGTCTACGATAGCACAAAACAAAAATTTTACCGCGCAACCAAGGAACCTTCGCTAGTAATAGATCATGAGATTACCACTAGACGTGTCAACTCGTAGTGGAAGTAGAGTCGATGTAGCGAGTTGATGCGGTAGTAGTCGTACTCACCGCACATTTTCTCCTCCTGCTCCTGTGATTGTCACGAGCTGTGAATCGTCCTAGTGCTGATGCTTCGCAACAACACCTTCAAGGTATCCACACATATGGGGTAGGGACACCACGCGTTGGAGTGCTAGTGCCAGCAGCGTGGTATTAGATGAGGAAGGCGTGGCTGTTAGGGTTTCAGGAGTTCTTCAAAAAGAGGATCACTGCACCCTATGCCACCGCCCCTCTATATATAGGCATCCATGATGGGTCTTGAACTTGAGGCCCATTAGGAACTCGTGGCCTACAAGAATTCGGATCACCATCCAAATCAAATCCTAGCCCTTTGAGTGTGTGACCCTATAGGTTCATGTGTAGTCGGTTGTGACTCGAAAACTCTTTTTCGACCACGAGTCGTTAGCGGTACCTAGAAGGACATAACGATTCCCGAACACACATAGAATATACCGGACGAACCTTAATGCAATATGATCTACGACTAGGTCCTTATCAGTTACGATCAGCTCGTATCTAGTCACGACCAATCCATAATTAGTTACGACCAGTTCGTAACTCCTTATGACTAGTTAATACTTAATTATAACCAGTTTGTAACTCATTATGACCAGTTAGTGATTATGTTTAAGCAGTCTACGACCAGCTCGTATCTCCATATGAGTAGTTTATGACTATGTTCGACCAGTCTACAACCAGCTCGTATCTCCATATGACCAGTTTGTATCTGGTCGAACTAAACGATCTTCTTGTGTATTCTCCCTTTGCCTCACAACATCTAGTTGAACTCCATGTGAGATAATTTGTCATCCATGGACTGTTTAATACTTTCTCGATCAAGTGTCGAATAACTTCATGTGGTCGACACTTCGACCACTAGTGGCATAGCTATGCACTTTCTTTATTCGACCACAATGAAGGGCCTAGAGATCTCTCTCCTGTTATGATAGGAGGGGTAAATCCCATATCCGACCAGTCATATTCCTCCGCATGTTTCATAGTACACTCGAAAGCTACCTTCATAACTACCCAGTTACGGAGTAGTGTTTGGCAACCCCTAAAGTACTATTACATATGTAGGAAACCATGCTGATATCAGGTCTAAGGATTATACATCATCATTGCTTGAGACCAACTGATGACATATGAAATCATAACAATCTCAACAGTGTCTCAAGGTGGGTCAAACCAACACCATGTTCGATAACATGTGTCCATATTATTGGTTTGATATCTCCATATCTATGACTCGTGAAACATAATCATCAACCAATAAATATGCTAGTCTATTCATATGTGTTCTCATATGTTTCCGACTAGGGAACGTTTAAGAATAATCATCGCAGAAATATAGAGTTTCACAATCAAGTCACATACTTGATAATAAATATTAACGATATTATTCTAGGAACAAGATAACATATTATCCAATATTGATGAATATAATGAAATATAATCATGTCTATGATTGCCTCTAGGGCATATTTCCAACCGTTTCTCACTTGCACTAGAGTCAATCATTTAAGTATCTAATACTGATAGATCTTGTGTGCGTCTCATGTTTTGGCTGTGTGAGAGGCTTTGTCAATGGATCAGCAACATTTAAATCCGTGAATAAGATGATAACACCTCAGTATATGCTTGGACTTCTGATGGGATCTAGGCTCCTTAGCCTGCGCAATGACTCCATTATTGTCACAATAGAGATCCACTGGGCTCGAGGCACTCGGAACCATACCCAACTCAGCAATGAATTTCCTTATCCAAACACATTCCTTTGCAGCTTCAGAAGCCGCAATGTACTCAGCCTCTGTCATAGAATTAGCAACCGTCTCTTGCTTGGAACTTTTCTAGCTTACTGCTCCTCCATTCAAAATTAATACAAAACCAAATTGCGAATGACAATCATCTTTGTTGGTTTGGAAGCTTGCATCAATGTAACCATTTACAACGAGCTCTTCATCACCGCCATAAACTAGGAACACATCCTTAGTCCTTCTCAAGTATTTAATAATGTTTTTCACAACTGTACAGTGACCTTCACGGGGATCAGCTTGGTATCTTCTTGTAACACTTAGAGCATATGATACATCTGGTCGAGTACTTATCATGGCATACATGATAGATCCAATAGCTGAAGCATACAGAATACCATTCATACGGTCTCGCTCATCAGTTGTCGAAGGACACTGACTCTTGCTAAGACTTATGCCATGTGACATAGGCAAGAACCCCTTCTTGGCATCTTGCATGTTGAACCGAATCAACACTTTGTCAATATAAGTACTTTGGCTTAATCCAATTAGCCTTCTCGATCTATCTCTATAGATCTTTATCCCTAAGATATATGCTGCCTCTCCTAGGTCCTTCATAGAAAAACTATTTTTCAATGACGCCTTAACGGATTCCAGCATAGGAATGTCATTCCCAATCAATAATATGTCATCCACATATAAGATTAGAATTACAAGTGCGCTCCCACTAACCTTCATGTAAACACAAGGTTCTTCTTTGTTCTTGACGAAACCAAACCTTTTGATCTCCTCATCAAAACGTATATTCCAACTCCGAAATGCTTGTTTCAACCCATAAATGGATTTATGAAGTTTGCACACTTTACTAGCGTTCTTTGGATCCACAAAATCTTCAGGCTATGTCATGTACACATCCTCATTTAGGTTTCTATTAAGGAAAGCCGTTTTGACATCTATTTGCAGTCGAAATATGCAGCAATAGCTAGAATGATCCGTACAGGTTTAAGCATCGTTACCGGTGAGAAAGTCTCATCGTAGTCAACCCCTTGAACTTGTCAAAACCTTTTGCGACGAGTCGAGCTTTATGAATGTGAACATTTCCATCCATGTCAATCTTTTTCTTATAGATCCATTTGCACTCAATGATTTTAACACCATCAAGTGGATCGACTAGGTTCCAAACCTGATTGTCTCTCATGGAGTCTATCTCGGATTTCATGGCTCCAAGCCATTTCTCAGAGTCTGGGTCCATCATCGCTTCCTCATAAGTCTTAGTCTCATCATTATTCAATAATAATACGTCATGCCCATACCTTATAGGCAATTGGCGTGGCCTTTTAGATCTACGTGGGGTGGATGCCTCATCTGCAGGTTCAACAATATTTTATTCGTCCTGTAGAGATTCAGTAGGAGTTGAAACACTTTCAGATGTTTCCCGAATTTCTTCGAGTTGCACCTTTCTCCCACTGACTCCTTGACGAGGATCTAATAATCCTCATTTAATTATTTATCTGTAATTCATATTATGGATAATAATACCATCATATAGTTCTTGAGTATACCCCTTAATATTTATAAGGGAGAAGCTGGAGGTCGTAAGTTTTTCTACGACCACCCCATAGTCGTAAGTCCTTCTACGACTAGCTCATGGTCGTAAGTTATTCTACGACTAGCCCCTAGTTGTAAGATTTTCTACGACTGATCGTAAGTTCTCCTACGATCAGTCTGTGGTCGTAAGCTCTACTACAACCAGTCCCTAGTCGATGGGGCTTAAGACATGTGGGTCTGGTCGATCAGGGAATCTTCTACACCATATCTAAAGATATGAGCCGTCAATTATGCTGTTATTCTCTAGAATAATGGCATGATTTAACTCTCTGTCCTGATGATAACTGCCTAGCGACGAGGGAACATTATTACTCAGCATGTAGCCCACAGAGTACATTATTCAGGAGAGAAATGTTGTGTGGACATCATGAAGATATGCTCATGATCTTAGGTGATGAGCCAATTGGCAATTGGTTTAAAGGTTTGTTGAATCTCCTGTTTTTCAGCAAAGTTCAGCAAAGTGTTAGGTTTTTCGGTAGTACCAGCTTTGTATTATGGTATTACCGCAGTGTGGTATGACCGCTTGTGTTTAGCGGTATTACCGTTGAGCGGTATGACCGCAAGTTTCACGGCGGTAATACCGCATGGAGGTAATACCGAATCCTAGCGCTATGGAAATTCCAGAGGAGGTGTGTTCGGGGATTTTTGGGTTTTCCCTGGTAGCGGTATGACCACAGTGTTGGAAGCGGTACTACCGTGATGCGGTAATACCGGATTTTACTTGGTGGTATTACCGCTTTTGCACTAAAGTGTTGATTTAACTTGAGACTTGTGTATGGGATAGGTCATATCCTTGTTTATCAGTGCATATGTGTTGCATATTGCATGTTTTGGCTAACGTGGGTCAAGTTGTGAAGAACTTGTTCCCGGAAACGATTTCTTGGTCTATTACTATGCAGGTTGCTTGAAAGTCAACAACGGTCAACGGCGAGGATGATCGGGACTAAGCTTGGAGAGCTGAGATCCAGAATGATCAAGGATGTCGGGTGAGGTCAGGAGACTCAAGCGAGGTGCAGAATGGACAAGGGTGATCGAACGGGCAGTTCGATGCGACTAGTTGGATCAAGCAGCGCGGGGGTCGGTGCAAGTGCGTTGGTGGTTTTGGCGGGTACCGGACGGGAGAGACTTGCCGACATGATGAGAGTCGTCGATCAACCTACACGTGGCGAAGTAGGCGATTGCTTCACCAGGATTGGACTCGGTCTATGGAGAAGGGTCGAGAAGGGGTATTTGGGTACTTTCACCTAAATACCGCCTTGATGACCTCTTGGCTAAACTGTGGCGCAAGGTAATGCAAAGAAAAGCAGTTTAGGTCAAGGAAAGATGAAGACGACGCTTTGAGATACGTGCGTGTGATAAACCCGTTTGTGTGTGGGCTTAACGAGTGCCCAAATTGGAATATTCCCTAGATGCTAGCCTCTAGTATAAATAGAAGGGGGTGCTGTCCAGCAGCCTCCAAGCACTTCATTGAGAAAAACCCTAGTTTATTTTAGGGCTTTGGAGAGAAGGAAAGAGAGGTTAGGGTTCTAGGGATTGATTGATCGTGTACTCATGTATTGAGTTTTGTCCTCTAGGATGGAGTGGCTGTAAACATTAATCCTCGACCTCAAATCAATCCAAGCAAGTTCCCAAAGATGAGTCTCTTTTGTTCTTGCCTTATATTATGATGATTTGGAGTTTTTGATGATCCATCGCTTTTCCCTGGAATCTTTGCGGTGTTCTAGCTTGCTGTGACATGTGGGAGTGCACCTAAGTCCATCTTGATCATTCTTTTCCCACGAGCAAGATTTAGATCTTGTTTTGCTTTTTGACTCGGTTTTGAACCAAACTTCGTTCTAATGAAAAAAGGTTTAAACTTTGAAGTGGATCTTCTCAATCCTTGATTGGAATAGGTTCTCAACATCCTAGAGAAGTTATGTTTCAAGTTTCATAGACTTTGGCCGAGTAGATCAAAAGTTGTGTCGATTTTGGTTTCGTTCGGGCTGAGCTCCAGTAGAATTGGTAATACCGCCTATATACAAAGGTATTACCAATTTCCCTGTTTTCAACACATCTTTGTGTTTGTTGATTGCTTTGCTTGGGGGTTTGGAGTGGATTCAATACAAGACTTCCTATGTGCTTAGTCATTGATCTTTATAGCTCTCACAGGTATTGGAGTGATTTGCAAGTTGAATCCATTCTTTGTAAAAAGATTTTGAGCTCCTATTCACCCCCCTCTAGTCGCCTATTTCGGTCCTACAAGTGGTATCAGAGCCCAGTTAGCTCTTCTTATAGATCTTAACTGGTCTTTGGAGCCATGGCGACTGACAAGTATTCAACCAAACCACCTGTGTTTGATGGAGTTGATTTTGCTTACTGGAAGGCTCGCATACATGCCTACATCGAGGCTTAAGGGTACGCAATTTGGCTAAAAGTCAAAAAATCCTTATGTTGTGCCAGCTAATGATGTTGTGTTCACTCTAGATGTGGAGGCAAATAGCAAGGGTCGAAACTTCTTGATTCAAGGGCATAGTCGATCTGAGTTTGAGTGTGTCGCCTATTTGAGGTCTGTTCATGAGATCTGGAAGATCCTCTATGATTACCACAAGGGATCTACCGCGATCAAGGAAGTGAGACAGAACCAGCTTAAGAAAGAATACTCAAAGATCGAACAAAGGCCTGGTGAATCTTTGGATGAGTTGTGGGGAAGGTTTTCCAAAATCCTTCATGACTTGCGTACTGTGGATCTTGTATTTACTGAGTCTGAAAATGCACGTCAGCTCTTGGGTGCTCCTGATGTGAAAGTCTGGGGGATGAAAATCACTTCCATCAATGACAACACTATCATGAGTGAGCTTACCATGGATAAGCTCTACTCGAGGTTGAAGACGCATGAGATTGACTTCATCTCGCGTCTCCTTAAGACAGAGTCGATGGCTCTAGTGACTGACCCATCTAAGGGTAGTTCTTCTGATTCTTTGGATTTTGGCTCATCTGGGTTTTCATTATCCGCTTTACACTCTTTGAGCGATGAGCAGCTAGAGAAGCTACCTAAGGATGATTTAGCCCTCCTATCTACAAAATTTTCGAGAGTCTACAACAAGGTGAGGAGCAGAAGGAGAGGTGGCCCTGTCACTTGCTTTGAGTGTGGTGAGCCAAACCACATTCGTGCCAGGTGCCCCAAGCTGAAGGGCAAGGAGGAGAAGGACTCCTGGAGGCGTCCTCAAGCTAGGGATGCAAAAGCCAAGTGGCCTAACTATCGCAAGTTTGTCAGCCGGGTCCTTGCCGCTCTTGAGAGTGTTGATATGAGCGATGTGGACTCAGGGACAGAGGACGACAACGATGATTCTCATGGCAAGAAGAAGACTCAGGATTTCACCGGTATGTGCTTCATGGCCAAGGACAAGCACGACGTCGACTCCTCCAACAACGACGACCCTTTCAGCGATCCCGATGAGGTATGCCCCTCACTCAATGAAATGAAATGTGCTTTGGTCGTTGCTGAACAAAAACTAAAAAAGCAAGCTAAAATGATTAAGAGACAGGACAGCATGATTGATAACTTGAACCTAGAAGTTGTTTGGCTCAAATCCGTTAATCCTGATGATATTTGTGATTCTTGCTCTAGCTTGCATGATGAATTGACCAAACTGAAATCTGCTCATTCCTCTGTTGTGAATCAACTTAAAGATGCTCTTGATGAATTAGAATCTCTCAAGTCTAGTCCTGTATGCATGAATGCTATTGCTCTAGATGTGACTGCTGTAGATGCTATTTCTTTACCTTGCTCAAATTGTGCTTTGCTTGAATTAAAATTGGATAGTGCTACTAAGGAATTGCTGAAATTTGATCCTAGTCACATTTGCTCTCATTGTGAGGATAACAAGATTAAAATGAAGGAAATGTCTGAAATGATTCTTTATTCTAAGACTGTTTCATGTGAAAACTGTCTTAAACTCACAGTTGAGAATGATGCTTTGAATAAGACTCTAGCGGAGAAATCTAAAATTGAATAATCCATGTCCATAACTGCATCTAAGAAAGTTGTTGATTCTGCTTCTTGTGCTTTTTGTACTGAAGTTGGGACAATTTTAGATGAGATACAAGAGGTGTTTAGAGTCAAATTCAAAAAGCAAATGAGTAGGATTGAGAATGCTTCTTGTGTGTCTTGTGAGGCTTTAAGGGTTGAGGTAGCTCTTGTTAAAGAAAAGCTTGCTAGGACAATCAAGTCAAATAGGTGTGTCACCTGTAAGGACATAGCCAAAGAAGATGATTACCTCAAAAAGACCCTTGAGAGATTTTCTAGTGGGAAGAAGAACCTTAATATAATTCTTGATCAATCTAAGGTCAGTGTGAAGAATAGAGGCCTAGGTTTTAATGCCCTAGAGCATTCCAAGAACCATCCACCTAAGATTGTGAGAGTTGTTGAGAGTGGCATGTTTGAGGTAGAACCCCCTGAGCCATCTAAGATAGTTTTTAGATCTGCAGATTTTGCCCAAACCCCTTCAAGCAAGACATGTGCTTCTGCTTCATCAGGTCAGACCCCTCAAAAGTTCAAGTACCATTGCACCTTCTGCAAGAAGGATGGCCACATCGTTGAGTTCTGCTTCCGTAGAGCCAAGATTGAGAGGAAGAAAAGGATGAGTGCCTTGAGGACCATTAGAGGAGTTCCCTCATCTGTGACAGTCTCTAGAGTTAGGCAGTCTGTCTTTCCTGCTAGACATAGGCCTAGGTTCGTAGATGACTTCTTTGACTCTTTTGGTGGCTCTAGGCAGCATTTTGGGGTTAGGATATCGTGAGGAGAGACCACGGGTAGCATCTAGACAGGGGGAGTACTGACCTTTTGGTAGGTCGATTCGGAGAGGTCTAGGTGGTTCTTGTGTGCATTCTTATGATTATTCCTCTAACAATTTTATTGCTGCTTCTACTACTCGCCTAAACATCGTGTGACTCGATCTTGGATTCCCAAGTCTTTTATCACTAACTTGATCTTGAGGCTGAGATGTTTCTGCTCGTCTTTCGGTAGGTCCGTCATGCGAGGAAGGAGGACATATGGCTTGTTGACTCAGGGTGTTCTCGACACATGACTGGAGATTCTAGATGGTTCTCCTCCCTCACACGTGCATCCCGCAATGAGTTGATCACATTTGGGGATGCTTCTCTGGGACCGTGGATACCGAGGGCACAGCAAAGGCGTCAACAACAACTTCATGCTTAAGGACGTCGCTTTGGTAAGTAAGCTGAGGTATAATCTGCTATCTGTTTCTTAGCTTCTTGATGAGGGTCTGGAGGTGAGGTTTAATAGTGGTGAGTGTAGAGTTCTAGACTCCTCGGGTGAGTATGTCTTTGGGATCTCTAGGTTTGAGAAGATCTTTTCTGCTGATTTTAGTGTCTCTTCTACTCCCAGTCCTAGATGTCTTGTGGCTTCTGTCTCTCATGATCTAGTATTGTGGCATCGTAGGCTTGGACATATAGGCTTCGACCATTTGACCAGAATTAGTAGCAAAGACTTGATTAGAGGTTTGCCTAAGCTTAAGAATGTTAGAGACCTAGTGTGCACACCCTGTAGACATGGTAAGATGGTTTCTACTTCTCATCCACCTCTTACTCTAGTGATGACTAATGGACCTGGTCAGCTTTTGCACTTAGACACGGTTGGCCCCTCTAGAGTTCAGTCTGCAGGAGGGAAGTGGTATGTGCTTGTGATTGTGGATGACTTCTCTAGGTATTCATGGGTATATTTTCTGGTTTCTAAGGACGAGGCTTTTGGCTATTTTAGAGAATTGGTCCTTAGACTAGCTGTTGATCTTCTTGGAGCTTTGAGAGCCATTAGGAATGACAATGGGACAAAATTCAAGAACTCTTCCTTTGCCACTTTCTGCACTGATAGGAGACTTGAGCACCAGTTCTCTTCACCTAGAGTTTCCTAGCAGAATGGTGTTGTAGAGAGGAAGAACAAGACCCTTGTAGAGATGGCCAGGACCATGCTAGATGAGCATAGTACACCGAGGAGGTTTTGGGCTGAGGCGATCTCTACTGCTTGCTATGTATCCAATAGGGTGTTCTTGAGATCTGTCATAGGCAAGACTTCTTTTGAGCTTAGATTTCGTCGTAGGCCTAAAGTCTCTCATTTCAAGATTTTTGGTTGCAAGTGCTTCATTCTTAAACATGGCAACTTGGATAAATTTGAATCAAGATGTTTTGATGGCATTTTTCTTGGATATCCTGCTCATTCTCGTGGCTATCGTGTGTTTAATTTGGATACTAACAAAATTGTTGAGACTTGCGAAGTTACTTTTGATGAGGCTAGTCCTGGTACTAGACCCGATGGTGCAGGTACACAGGTTTCTGAAAGCATCTTCGTCGACGACGACTCTGAGGATGAGTACTCAATCCATCCTCCAATCACTTCTGAGGTGGTTAGAGAGCCTGCTTCTACTTCTCCAGCTTCTGATGAGCAGCCTCTTCCCACTTTCACCGACGATCCGAGTGGCTCTACTCCTACCTCTACAGTCTATGAGGTAGAGGCCACTTCTGCACCAGGACCTCCTCGTCACATTCAGTGACAGCATCCATCTGAGCAGATGATTGGGAATCTTCATGAGCGAGTCACTCGCTCTAGATTTATCTCTCCAGATTCTCATGCATATTCTGCTTTTATCGCATCTTTTGAACCCCGAGATGTCACCCATGCTTTATCTGATTCCTCTTGGGTCAATGCTATGCATGAAGAGCTTGAAAATTTTAAAAGAAACAAAGTCTGGACCTTAGTAGAACCTCCACCTAATCATAGTGTAATTGGAACAAAATGGGTTTTCAAAAAATAAGCAAAGTGAGGATGGATTGGTAGTTTGCAATAAGGCCAAGCTTGTAGCTCAAGGTTATTCCCAGGTAGAAGGCTTAGACTTTGAGAAGACCTTTGCTCCTGTAGATAGATTAGAAGCCATTCGTATTTTGCTAGCATTCGCGGCATCTAAGGGCTTTAAGTTTTATCAAATGGATGTCAAGAGTGCTTTCCTTAATGGCTTCATAGAAGAAGAGGTCTTTGTCAAGCAACCCCCTGGTTTTGAAAATTCCAAATTCCCAAACCATGTGTTTAAGCTCTCCAAAGCTTTGTATGGATTGAAGCAAGCCCCTAGAGCTTGGTATGATAGGCTTAAGAGTTTTTTTTGCTTAATAATGAGTTCAAAATGGGAATGGTAGATAAAACCTTGTTCACTCTCAGGCATGGCAGTGATTTCTTACTGGTTCAGATTTATGTGGATGACATCATATTCGGTGGTTCTTCTCATGCTTGGTGTCCAGATTTTCAGATTCTATGAGCAGGGAATTCGAGATAAGCATGATGGGCGAACTGACCTTCTTCCTTGGTCTTCAAGTCAAGCAACTGAAAGAAGGCACCTTCATTCATCAAAACAAATACACCAAGGATCTTCTTTGGCGCTTCGACATGGGAAGCAGTAGGCCAATGTCTACTCCCATTGCCACATCCACCGTGTTGGACCCTGATGAGGATGGAGAGCCCGTGGACCAAAAGGAGTACCGCATCATGATTGGCTCCCTCCTTTACCTCACGGCTTCGAGGCCGGACATACAATTCGCTGTGTGTCTGTGCGCTCGATTTCAAGATTCCCCTCGTGTCTCTCATCGTCAAGCAGTGCGTCGTATTTTCAGGTACCTCTAAGACACTCTTGACTTTGGACTTTGGTATTCTTCTGATTCTGCTCTCTCTATTCGGGCTTTTTTTTATGCTCATTTTGCGGGGTGTAGAGTGGATAGGAAGAGTACTTCTGGCACTTGTCATTTCTTAGGCACATGTCTTATCTATTAGTCATCTAGGAAATAGTCCTCTGTTGCACAGTGCACTGTCGAGGTCGAGTATGTAGCTGTAGCCAGTAGTTGCTCTCAGTTTCTCTAGATCTTGTCTACTCTGCGGGACTATGGGTTATCTCTGGGTAGTGTTCCTCTTTTCTGTGACAACACTTCTGTCATTAACATTGCCAAAAACCCAGTGCAACACTCACGGACCAAGCACATTGACATTCGATATCATTTCTTTAGAGACCATGTAGAGAAGGGTGATGTTGTGCTTCACTTTGTAGAGTCCGAGCAGCAGATTGCGGATATTTTCACTAAAACTCTTGATTCTTCTCGTTTTGCTTCTTTGCGGGGAGAGTTGGGGGTTATTAGTCCTCTTGGCCTGTTTTGAGGGGGAGTTTGCTCTTTTTGCATCATTGTACTATAATACATTTTAAAATTAGCAACTTGCATTGTAATATAATTTCATGGAGCTTTGATTATTATCCTTGTATGACTTGATTTCATACTTTATACCTTGCTATGTCTTGTGCTAGGTTGTTAGATTTCTTTTATGGCCTTTCATGTATAGCTTAGCTTTTTCCATGCTAGCTTTATTATCTATGAGAAAATTGAATCAAAACATGACTTGTTGGATCTTGTGACTAGTTTTGCCATAGTGATCCTCTCATGATTCATGCCATGTCATATAGGCTAAATTGAGTCTTGAACTTACTTTGAGTTTTAAATTGAGCTATGATAGTTCTTAAGTCAAGCAAATAAAAAATGAGTTTTTCTGTGCGAAAAAACTGATCTCACCAATTCTTTCTCATGAGACGGCTTGCCATTGCACTAGGCATAAACTCAGGGGGAGTTTTGGATAACCTAGACCACTTTCTTAAGCTTCTTGCTTGGGATGGTCGCGGCAAGGCTTGAGATCTAGCACAATGCTAAGAAAACAAATTGTCAATTGGTTGAAGCTTAGGAGGCAGTTGTGGATGGCTCCTAGTCCAGGACTTGCTTTACTAAGATAAAACCAAAAATTTTGTAACAGCCCAAAGTTCTGTTACCAATTTAATTTAATTAAAGTTATTATGTTGTTGGATTTTCTGAAATTTGAAAGAGTTTGATTGCTTTATTTGAATTTCTGAAATTTGAAAAAGTCAAAAAAAAAGGTTATTAAATTTTTTTTTTGAAGTTGTATTTGAGCTAAAGTTGAAAAAATGAGAATTAAATTAATTTCTGGAATTTTCTGGAATTTTAAAAGCTTTTACCTAATTATTTTAAAGCCAAAATAATTTATTTGCAAAATTAAAAGCTAACTTTAAGTTGAAAATAATTTTATTAAGTCTAAAATAATTCTAGGATTTTTTATGAATTTTTCTAGAATTTTTGGACTCTATTTGCTGTCTTATAAAATTGTCTTTGTTTATTGCTTAAATCTGAATTTCGAAAATTTTTTTAAAAAAATTTACCGTGCGGGTATAAAGTTCCCACGCGGTCACCCCTCCTGAAATTGCTCTCAGCCGAGCACGCTTAGCACCAACGCCATTTGCATGAGCCAGCCAACTAGCCAATTTGGTTTGACATTAATATAATTTTCCTTTATTTCATTTATACCTTTCTTTCTCTCTCTCATCTCATCTTCTTCCTCCCGTGAGTGCTCTGTGTATTTCTTTCCAACCGAGCTGCATAGTGTCTTCATGGCAGCGCCTCCCCACGACCTCGCCGACGCTGACCTCACCTCCGATCACCGTAGGCCAATCGCCAAGACCGCCCTTCCCGACCACTGTGCCACCTCCCTTCCCTTTCTTCCTGTTGCCTTGTCGAGCAGAAGCAGCACGCCTTGCCGCCATTAGAGCTGCACAAGCTTCTCAAACCCACAAATTTCTCAACCATTCTTCGCGAAATTTGTGGCATTCAAACCTTTCGCTCCTCGGCAGCGTCTTGTGATCAAGCCACGACCCGGCGCCTCAACCGCCTCCGCTCGCCCACGCTTCCCTCTCCCGTGCACCGGTTCACCCATGCGTGCCGCAACCGCCGCCCGCCACGTCTCCAAGACGATCTCTCCACCCGGCCTCCCTCGCCCTATAAAGGGAGCACGGTGAGCCCGTTCCTCCTCAACCCAACGCTGCCACCCATTCCTCTCCTCTCCCGTGAGCTCGCGGAATTGAGTTTTGTCGCCGCCGCCATGGCGCCCGCCGCCTCTAGCGCCTCCAAGAAGAGCTCCTCCACCCTCGTCGCCACCGCCGGCCGCGACATCATCCTCTACGCGGTGCTCCCCTCCTCGCCGTCGTCCTCGCCGGGGCGCCACCTCCTCATGTGCCCGCCATCGCTGTGTGCTCGCCGCCGCCACAAACCACCCTCGCCGCGCCGCCACCTCCTACGGCCTCTTAGCAAGGTGAGCAATCCATTTATCTTTGTTCTCGCCATCTCTCCTTTATCTCACTGCCGGCGCCACCATTTTCTTTTCTTAATGCTTGTTGTTCGCGGTAGTAGCTTGAAGACAATCCACAGTACCAAAATTTATCTAGTCATGACCATCCTTTACACATGTCCTTTTTAATCTTCCAAAAATCCATTCTCTCACATGCAAACTCCAAATCCGTTGATTCCTTCACCTAAATTCATCTAAATTCATCTACTATTTTTAGTATTTATTTCATAATTTTTAGATTTAATTTAATTTCTGTTAATTATCTGGTCCATTTTGCGCGTCGTTGCCGCTACCGAGCGACCATGCGCAGTCCACTCCAACCAAGGTGAACGTTGCGTTCCCCACGGTTCCCTCTTTGTTTCGCCACAAAACTCACCCGCTAAACCCTCTTCGTTGGCCCGGAACGCCGATGTTCGCCCGCCAAAGGTCTTCCCCGTCGAACTGCGTCGCCATCGAAGATCCTCTGGCCGAGCCGTCTACACCGTTGAGTTTGCCTCAACGTGTTCTACGTCGTACTTCCTCTCCATGGTCATAAAGTTTTTTTTTTGTTCCCAGTCATCCGCAACCACAATTTCCACATGAATAGTGAAATCTTCGGAATTCTATTATTTCATGTGATTTGCAACCTTCCGGAAATTCGTTCTCCCTCATACGAACTCCGTTTCCTTCGATTCAACTTCCTAAATTCATATAAAGTCGATACCTTCCCAGTAGTATTTATTTTATAATTTTTGGATTTTTATTTGGATTTTATTTGAATGTTATTTGAATTCGGATTGTTTACGCGTATAGATTTCGACGACTTCGGACGACCGGATTTTGACACCGTTTGAGAAAAACGTCTAATCAAGGCAAGTTACACTTTGACCATGTTGCACCTACTATTTTAAAGTTATTTAAATTCAGTTTTCAAATTATTAAATGCATGCATATTTCTATTCAAGTATTTCAAATTCTTGTTTAAACAATTAGCTATTCCAACTGTCTTTGTATGGCCAATTTGGATATTGACATGTCGTTCCTTTGTCACCAATAGATAAACTAGTATGGTAAAAACTCAGATGCTTAGCAAATGCTTAGACCATGATTACCAATCTTGGGGAATTTAGCCAAACCATTTCAAATTGATTTAAAAATCTGAATCTATGGTATTGTCTTACCATAGAGGCTTATTAAAGGAGGTTTTACCAAACAAAAATTAAAAATGGTTTGGACTTGGGCGAAACGGATGAATGGTGGGTGCAGGTTTATGCACGGGTTTAATCTGATTAGGATTAAAGCCTAGGGTTTGTTTTGAAAGACGCCCAAGTCGATTAAGGATCGGCCTTTGAGCGTTCCTTTGCTATGCCAAAACGTACTACCACATGTCCTGTATGGGCAGGACCTGGCCTAATAATTTGGGATACCTCATAGATATTCGTGCCATGTTGTATGAGTGGGTGTTGGTTAGACAGTAGTCCCACATGGCGCAAGAGGGGGCTCCCGGAGGATGGTTAGTCCAATGGAAGCGAAACCTTAGCGGGCATGAGTACTTTGAGGTAGATCATTGTAAAGGCTTTGTCACGTGCTCTAGACTGCTTACCTAAGGTAGTGAGCGGTGGCATGGATATATGCCGGATAAACTAGAGAATTTGTGTCTTGTGGGTAAAGCTGTACAAACTCTGCAGAGTAGAAAACTATTCGAATAGCCGCGTCCGCGGTCATGGACATGCTAGCAAAGCCACTCCGAGTTAGACTTGTTTTTGGTTTTAAAAGTGATTTCAACAGATGTTTTCAAGATGGTTAGTCTTGTGGGAAAATTGGGCAGTTAGCCATTGTGATAGGAGGATATCCATCACCATTCTTGGAGGTTATCCACATTATACAATTGTCATTTAAAATATGATTTTAAATACTGTATGAAAATGGTCTTGCAATCTACTATGATTATTTAATCTAAAACTGCTGCTTTACGCAAAATAACCTTGCCAATTTCCTTTGTTCACTTTATGCATGCATTACAATTCCATATTGGGTGTAACTTGCGAGCACGGTAGTTGTGTTCATACTTGCTTTATGCAAATAAATTTCAGAGGAGAAGGACTTTACCATCGGTGTGGATCTCGACGACTAGGCCGCTACTGATCGATTGTTCGTGGCGATTAGTGGACTCCACTACTTTTTCGTCTTCCGCTGTGTTATTTAATCTTTTATTTGGCTTCATGCCCAATTGTATTAAACTCTGATTTACCATTAATGCAATGCGAGATTTGGTTATGTTATCATTTTTGTAACTATGTACACCGGAAATCCTGGACTGGTGTATGAACACAGAGGGTTCGGGATCTTTCGTTCCTGGGTCCGACAAATTTTCAGCAAAATGCTCAATATGCTAAATTCCAAATGCTTGAACAAATTGATTTATCATTGAACTCATAGCGCTCAAAATTGATTCATTTTCTAGTTTTTGGGCTCCATTTTGCTTATAGACATGGCTTGACTCAATTTTTGGATACCTTTAGTTAAACTATGATCTTGAGCACCTTGTCATGTTACCAATTTATTTAATTTCAGATTATTGCTATTTTGGCCTTAGCTTTGCAGTACATGTTTTGCCATGATAGAAAATAGCTTCTTCACATAATATGGCTTGGTGTAATACTTGTACAGTCCTCATGGATAATCTTCATAGCTCCTTTTGCTAAATTTTTTAAAAAAATTTTAAAAATTGAAAAACTACAGCCATTCCATGTCTTTCATGCTCTATCTTCCTCCATGCAACTTGATGACTCCATTGTCAAAGGCAGAGAAAATTTGATAAAAATGAATGGTGTTTTAGAGTTTAGAGTTTGATTTGGAGTCTCCTTATCTCACTTGCTGAATCCTTTCTGAAGCCAATTTGGTCACTGTCACTGCATTCACTTGCTCTTAGGACCAAGTTGTGCCTTTGTGCGAAAAACTGATTTCTTTTCTTTCAAACTTCAAAACATTCATTTTTTGGGAAATTGCCAATGTGTTCATCAAGAGGGAGATTGTGGATATCATGAGGATATGCTAATTATCTTAGGTGATAAGACAATTGGCAATTGGTTTAAAGGTTTGTTGAATCTCCTGTTTTTCAGCAAAGTTCAGCAAAGTGTCAGGTTTTTTGGTAGTACCGGCTTTGTATTGCGGTATTACCGCAGTGTGGTATGACCGCTTGTGTTTAGCGGTATTACCGTTGAGCGGTATGACCGCAAGTTTCATGGCGGTAATACCGAATCCTAGCGGTATGGAAATTCTAGAGGAGGTGTGTTCGGGGATTTTTGGTTTTCCAGAGCTGATCGACCGCTAGATGTTGAAGCAGTACTACGCGATCTTGTAATACCGGATTTTACTTGGCGGTATTACCACTCTTGCACTAAAGTGTTGATTTAACTTGAAACTTGTATATGGGATAGGTCATATCCTTGTTTATCAGTGCATATGTGTTGTATATTGCATGTTTTGGCTAACGTGGGTCAAGTTGTGAAGAACTTGTTCCCGGAAACGATTTCTTGGTGTATTGCTGTGCAGATTGCTTGTAAGTTAACAACGGTCAACGGCAAGGATGATCGGGACTAAGCTTGGAGAGCTGAGGTCCAGAATGATCAAGGATGCCGGGTGAGGTCAGAAGACTCAAGCGAGGCGCAGAATGGACAAAGGTGATCGAACGGACAGTTCGATGCAACTGGTTGGATCAAGCGGCGCAGGGGTTGGTGCAAGTGCCTTGGTGGTTTTGGCGGGTGCCGGACGGGAGAGACTTGCCGACATGATGAGAGCCGTCGATCAACCTACACATGGAGAAGCAGGCGATTGCTTCACCAGGATTGGACTCGGTCTATGGAGAAGGGTCGAGAAGGGGTATTTTGGTACTTTCACCTAAATACCGCCTTGATGACCTCTTGGCTAAACCGCGGCGCAAGGTAATGCAAAGAAAAGTGGTTTAGGTCAACGAAAGATGAAGACGGCGCTTTGAGATGCGTGCGTGTGATAAACCCGTTTGTGTGTGGGCTTAACGGGTGCCCAAATTGGAATATTCCCTAGATACTAGCCTCTAGTATAAATAGAAGGGGGTGCTTTCCAGCAGCCTCCAAGCACTTCATTGAGAAAACCCTAGTTTGTTTTAGGGCTTTGGAGAGAAGGGAAGAGAGGTTAGGGTTCTAGGGATTGATTGATCGTGTGCTCATGTATTGAGTTTTGTCCTCCAGGATGGAGTGGCTGTAAACATCAATCCTCAACCTCAAATCAATCCAAGCAAGTTCCTAAATATGAGTCTCTTTTGTTCTTGCCTTCTATTTTGATGATTTGGAGTTTTTGATGATCCATCGCTTTTCCCTAGAATCTTAGCGGTGTTCTAGCTTGCTGTGGTATGTGGGAGTGCATCTAAGTCCATCTTGATCATTCTTTTCCCACGAGCAAGATTTAGATCTTGTTTTGTTTTTTGACTCGGTTTTGAACCAAACTTCGTTCTAATGAAAAAAGGTTGAAACTTTGACGTGGATCTTCTCAATCCTTGATTGGAATAAGTTCTCAACCTCCTAGAGAAGTTATGTTTCAAGTTTCATAGACTTTGGCCGAGCAGATCAAAAGTTGTGTCGATTTTGGCTTCGTTCGGGCTGAGCTCCAGTAGAATTGGTAATACCGCCCATATACAGAGGTATTACCGATTTCCCTGTCTTTAGTACATCTTTGTGTTTGTTGATTGCTTTGCTTGGGGGTTTGGAGTGGATTCAATACAAGACTTCCTCTGTGCTTAGTCATTGATCTTCATAGCTCTCACAGGTATTGGAGTGATTTGCAAGTTGAATCCATTCTTTGTAAAAAGATTTTGAGCTCCTATTCACCGCCCCCTCTAGTCGCTTATTTCGGTCCTACATGTTGTCTTGAAGGTTGACCTTCATTGACTTCATCTCCTCCTGATTACGAGTCAAAGCCTTACGAAGTCATTTTATTTCGACTGCTTGCTCTGAAAAGAATAAGACTAGTCAGATCAGATAAAATGACCCCAAAAGGGAAATAAAACTGGTCGTAGGTAAAGATTTGCTTACCTGCTAGTCGAAAATCTAACTTCTTGACTTCATCATCATGAGAGGCAGCGCTCTTTGCATAGCGCTCCTCCCACGACTTGACCTCCTGATCTTTTTCTTTGGTGATACGGGTAATCTCGTGAAGAACTAAGGTCTTTTCTTTGACCTCGGTTTCGAGCTTCCCCATTTCGACCTCTTTTTCTGAAGAGGAATAAGAGTTAGAGAAAGAAAAGAAGGTCACAAGCAGTTTTAAGTTCAGCACTTACCGTTTATTTGTCCCTGCAACTTTTGAATTGTAGAGTTTGCCTCCTGAAGCTTATTCAGGAGGTCTTCATTCTTCTCGCTTAGCTTTTTTGTCTCGGCTTTCTTGAAGTCGAGTGAATCAGCTAATGTCTTCTCGTCGCTCATGAATCTACAGAGGAAAAGAGTAGACATAAGATAGAACAAGCGGTCGTAAGTTTTTCTACGACCGGAACCTAGTCATAAGTTTTTCTACAACAATACCCTAGTCATAAGTCCTCCTATGACCAGTACCTAGTCGTAAGTTCTCCTATGACAATCCTCTGGTCGTAAGTTCTCCTACGACCAGTACCTAGTTGTAAGTTTTTCTACGACAATCCCCATAAGTATTGTACAAGTGGTCGAAACATAAACGACTACGAGTAATAGCGACTTACCATCTCTCTGCTTGATCGCAGAGTTCCGCTTTCTCCTGTCGTAGCTGTACAAGTTGTTGGTTGTACTCTACAACAGTGACAATTTTCTCTAGAGCTCTCTGCATAAAGAAGGACAGTGAGAAGCAAGAAAAGTCACATATTTAAATGTTGGGTAACAAACACTTACGTTAATGCTCGTTCGAGCAAACATGGCGAGTACGTTTGTAGGGTTCTTTAGTTCATCAATCTCTTGAACCCGATTCCACCACACCTTTTTGAGACGCTCGTCATCGAAAATATTCCCTCTGTTTGGAATATCTTTGGGGTGGGGAACTCGGTTATGAGACCTGAAAGCAGAAGACCCCACAACGGAAGCTATGCCGAAGAACTCAGAAAAGAAGTTAACATAATCTTCTTCTTCTGATTCGATGATGGCAGCTCCTCCTTGGGGACCGGGAGGAACGTCTATGACGACTTCCTTCCCGGCGCGATGGCTCAACGATCCATGACCTTGGCCTGATGCCTCCGCAACATCATGTGCCATTTTCGCCTCGGCTTCTATGACCACTCCCGTGGTCACAGTTGCTTTGGCAGTAGCGACTTCTTCCACCACTCGGACGGTGGACGACCCTTCGACCACCACCACTGTCATTTCCCCGACTACCAGAGAAATAGTAGTGGATTCCTCAATAGGAACGTGTTGGAGATATGCCCTAGAGGCAATCATAGAGATGATGATATTTCATTGTATCCATGATTTAATAAATGTTCCTTGAATATTACCTTTGTGTTGATTAATAAGTATGTGACTTGTTTGTGAAACTCTTTACTTATATGGTTATTCTAAAGTTGTCCCTAGTCGGAGTTCATGTGAGGACACACGTGAATGATGGATTAGCACATGTATCGGTTGATGACCATGTTTCACAGGTCATAGACATGGAGATGTCAAACCAATAATGTGGACACATGTTTAGAACATGGGGTTGGACCGACCCAACATGAGACATAACAACTATACTTATGGTTCTCTCTACACAATGTGTACGCCTTGTCCTTAGACCTGAGATTGTCGCATGTACTTGAGATGTGAATCGACCTACTTAGGGGCTATCAAACGCTACTCCGTAACTGGGTAGTTATAAAGGTAGCTTTCGGGTTTGTCATGAAGCATGCTGCGAGGCATGGTCAGTCGAGATGGGATTTGCCCCTCTCTACCTGAGAGAGATATCTCTGGGCCCCTCGAGTGATCGGATCCAGAAATGCATGGCCATGCTACTTAAGGTTAAGAGTTAACCTAGTAAGGGATTCCGGATCATAGGATCGAGATAGAGTGGTCAGCTTGGAGCTCGACCGAATATCGTGAGGCAAAGGGATTGGCATGTACATAACGTTGTGATGGTTCGTCCGATATGATCTTTGTGTACGTTTAGGAGTTGGCACGTCTTGCTAGAGGCCGCTACCAACTATTGACCAAGTATGTATACTCGCGTCATGTCTAAACATACGTGAACCTATAGGGTCACACACTTAAGAAATTTGAAGCCTCAATTCGGATTGGATCCGAATTAGATGAGCATTGGTCCTAATGGGCCTCTATTAGTAGAAGCCCATTGTAAGGGCGTCTATAAAAGGAGGGCAAGGGCGCCTGAGATTGGTGATGAGTTTTTCGTGACATCCTCAAACCACGCGCCACCCTCCCACGCCCTAGTCGCTCGCGCGCAGATCTAGTAGTCCGGCGTCGTCGCTTCCTCCTCAGACGTGTGGATACCTTTGAGGCGCAGCATCTGTGGCGTTTGGACGAACCGCAAGAGAGGAGTCAGACGGGACGCCGCGACGAGGACGAGGAAGTAGTACGACTACTCTACCCGACGTCTTTGCATCAACTTAGTACGACTACTACGCCCGACGTCTTTGCATCAATTCCTTTTCTGGCGTCTAGTGGTAAGACCGTGATCTATAACTGCAGTGATCTTGGTTTACGGGTAGAATTTTTATTAATTTGCGCTAGTGTAGCCTACCCGTAGCCCTTCAGAACGTCCTTTGGGGCTGGAGAAGTCAGGCTAAGATCACACAAAGGAAAACACGTTAGATGGTAAAAAGCAAAAAGGTAAATGCTGTTCTTACACTTTTGTCTTTTTACATACATTCGTGTCCCAGATTTGATCTTGAATTTGAAAGAAATCTTCCCTAGAGAAGATTTCTTTGACTTCTTCTCTACGGCCACGTCTGGATGAAACTCAGGTTGAGGAATGGGGTCAGCTACGACCACGTCTGGTCGTGGGTCTTGAGCCAGAACTGCCGCTCCTTGAGCCTCCTGGCTCTCCAGATGGTCAAGACCTATCTTGACCACCTCAAGGGCAGTACTACCCTCGACCACAGGCACTGTTGGTGCAGTGGTTTCCTTCACAAAAGACATAAAACTCTTCTAGTTCTCATTTTCTTGTTGCTTGACAAAGCCACGGGAGGCAGAAACTGCGAAAGTCTTATTATCGTAGTAGAAGGGTACCTTAGTCTTGGGGGCTTAGCGTTTGAGAGCATTGATGCTCGCTTCGACCGCCTTTGCCTCCTCTGCAGCAACCATGTCTGCAGCGAATTTTGCAAGGGGCCCGGGCGGAGCAAAAGAGCTTGAACTTGCTCCTCCCTTGTTGGCGACTTGCACGAGCCGACGCTTTTTGGCCGGAGGAGTCTTTACTTGCTTCGCCACGGTGCCGATGACCATCAGTTCGACCTCCTCGTTGTCTTGACGGTCTTCCATGCCTACTTTCTGTAGAAGTCAGAAAAAGAAACATTGTTGAGCAGTCGTATGTTTTTCTATGACCAACACCAAGTCGTAAGTTTTTCTATGACGATCCTATGGTCATAAGTCTTTCTATGACCAGTACCTAGTCATTAGTTTTTTCTACGATGATCATATGGTTGCAAGTTCTCCTACGACCAGTATACAATCGTAAGTTTTTCTACGACCACAAGATCCTAAAGATGAAATCAATTATTGATTACCTTTAGGCGCTCCATCTTGTCCTCTGCGGACAGGACCACCAGGATTTCAGGAGCCACCACATTGGGAGGCAAGGATTTCTCACAAATGAGCTTGACTCAAACGTCAATTTCAACTTGTGAGAGATCTGCAGGAGTAAGTAAACTTTCAATAGCCAAGTTCAAAATTAACAGAAAGAAGGATAAGATTGGAAATTTACTTACCCTTCTCGTAATCTCTGGTGGGGTCTTGTGGCTCTGAATACCTCCACATGGGATGAGCCCTCTTCTTCAGAGGGCTAATGCGGCGCGTGATGAAATCCTTCATCACGTGCCATCCAGTGAGCCCCTATTCCTTCAAGTCCTTGATAGTTTGAATGAAAGGGGCGATCTGGCCGAGATCCTTAGGAGTCGAATCCCACGAAGCAATCTTCTCGGTAGGATTTCTGGCGAAGGAGAGACTGTCTTCACTAGTCGTCTCCCAGTAGAACCACCTCTTCTTTCATCCCAGCCACGACAACCGGGTGAACACCTGAATGTATTCCTTTGACTTCCCGTCGTGGAGCTTCAAACTGCAACTACCAGCGATTCCCGCAAGCCTGGTCATCCCATAGAAGTACTGGAACAACTACAAGTCGGCCGGAATACCTAGGTAGGCCTCGCACAAGTAAACGAACACGCCCAACATCGTGATTGAATTGGGAACGAGGTTCACCAACTCCACCCTGAAGTGTTCGAGTATGAGTGTGAGGAAAGGGTGAGCAAGCAATCGAAGGCCACACTCACAGTACACCTGGAAGACGGGAATCTGCCCAATCTCCCCCAACGGCCAATGCTGCCCAGTAGCCTCAATCCACTTCACGAACTGCCTCATCGAAATCTTCTTGGTGGCGACCAGAGCCTTCATCTTGGTCACATCCATTTCTGATTTAGCCCACTGGGAAGCGGCTCCGGCCATCTTTCTCAAGGGATGGAGGTTTGGATTGGGAAAGGGCTCAAGGAGGCGCTCGATTTGGTCAGCGACGGAGAACACAAGAGCTTGATGAATAGTGGGAGCGATTTGGGGAAAGGTAAAAAACCTGAGTCTCACCCACGATAAGTATTTATAACTGCGCGCCTGAGTTAAAGACATGGCGACCCAACGGTTGCCATTGCTTCGGAAAACTGCTCTAATAGATAGGTATGTGAGGATTGCGATTCTTTAATTTGTTTGCTCGAGAAAACCGAGTCTGTCTTTACACCTCAAGTGAAATTACCTTCTTGACCAAGTCTTTTTCTGGTAAAATAAAACGACACTCGGAAAGGTTTTACTTTCGATTACAGTACTGCGACCACCTTGTGGTCATAAGATCTTCTACGACTACCATGTAAATCGTAAGATTTTCTACAACCTTCTTGACCAAGTCAATTTCTGGTCAAATGGAATACCAGTCGAAGAGTTTTTCATTCGACCACCATTCTATGACCACCTACTGGTCGTAAGATCATCTACGGCTCCTTTTCCAAGTAAGTTATTTTCACTTGAAGCTGAAGGGATATGGGTAGGCTACGCTAGCTAACAATTCAAAAATTCTACCACGTAAACTAGGAAGCCATGCAAGTAGAAGATCGCAGATCGTTACAACTAGACGCATAGTGCAACAGAAGAAGAGTTGGAGAAGCCTGATCCAACGTAGAGCGTGTCGATGAAGTGGTCGTAGTCGATCGTCCAACGTTGAGCACGTCAATGTAGTCGATCATCTAGCATCATCGCGAGTCGATCGTCTCCTCCAATAACCTTTGCACGTCACGAGTTGCGGATCGTCCTTGTGCTGATTCTTCGCAACAACACCTCCAAGGTATCCACACATACGGGGTAGGGACACCACGCACTGGAGTGCTAGCACTTGTGGCGTGGTTGAGGAAGGCGTGGCTATTAGGGTTTCGGGAGTTCTTCAAAAGATGATCGTCACACCCTATGCCACCGCTCCTCTTTATATAGGCATCCATAATGGGTCTCGAACTTGAGGCCCATTAGGAACTCGAGGCCTACAAGAATTTGGATCACTATCCAAATCAAATCCTAGCCCTTTAAGTGTGCGACCCTATATGTTCATGTGTAACCGGTTGTGACTCGGAAACTCTTTTACGACCACGAGTCGTTAGCGGTACCTAGCAGCACATAACGATTCCCAAACACACATAGAATATATCGGACAAACGTTAATGCAATATGATCTATGATCAGGTCTATATCACTAACGACTAGCTCGTATCTCTATACGACTAGTTCATATTTGGTCTCGACCAATTCGTAACTCCTTACGACCAGGTTTCGACCACTTAGTGACCATGTCGACCAGCCTACGACTAGCTCGTATCTCCATACGACTAGTTCGTATCTGATCGAACTGAAAGACCTTCTCGTGTATTCTCCCTTTGCCTCACGATATCTGGCTGAACTCCAGGTGAGATGTTGTGTCATCCATGGACTGTTCAATACTTTCTCGATCAAGTGTTGAATAACATCATGTGGTTGACACTTCGAGCACTAGTGGTATGGCCATGCACTTTCTTTATTCGACCACAACGAGGGGCCTAGAGACATCTCTCCTGTTATGTTAGGAGGGGCGAATCCCATATTCGATCAGTCACATTAGTCTGCATGTTTCATAGCATACCCGAAAGCTACCTTTATAGCTACCAAGTTACAAGCAGCGTTTGGCAACCCCTAAGTGCTATTACACATGTAGAAAACCATGATGATCTCAGGTCTAAGGATTATACATCATTATTGCTTGAGGCCAACTGATGACACATGAAATCATAACAATCTCAACAGTGTCTCAAGGTGGGTCTTATCCAACACCATGTTCTCTAACATGTGTCCATATTATTGGTTTGATATCTCCATATCAATGACTTGTGAAATGTAGCCATCACCCAATACATCTGCTAGTCTATTCATATGTGTCCTCATATGTTTTCGACTAGGGAGCATTTAAGAATAATCATCGCTGAAATACAGAATTTCACAATCAAGTCACATACTTGATAATAAATATTAACGACATTATTCCAGGAACAAGATAATATATTATCCAATATTATGAACATAATGAAATATAATCATCTCTATGATTGCCTCTAGGGCATATTTCCAACAGAAGCTGGGGGGCTAGATACGAGGATATAATAATCCTCATTTAATTATTTATCTGTAATTCATATTATGGATAATAATAACATCATATGGTTCTTGAGTATACCCCTTAATATTCATATGGGAGAAGCTGGAGGTCGTAAGTTCTTCTACGACCACCCATAATCATAAGTCCTTCTACGACTAGCTCATGGTCATAAGTTATTCTACGACCAACCCCTAGTCGTAAGCTTTTCTATGACTATCCCCTGATCGTAAGTTCTCCTACGGCCAGTCTATGGTCATAAGCTCTACTACGACCACCACCTGTTCGTAAGCTCTTCTATGACCAATCTCTAGTCGATGGGGCTTACAAACATGTGGGCCTGGTCGATCAGGGAATCTTCTACACCATATCTAAAGATATGGATAGTCAATTATGCTGTTATTTGTAACATCCCGGTTTTTCTGAGTCTTTTTGAAGTTTTCAAAATAAAGAGAACCATTTGGCTTTGATGAGAGTTCAAAAGCTTAACTTGAGATTTTGGAATTTAGGTGTTTAAAATGACTAAATCAAACTTCAACTAAATTAAGTTCGTTTTCTTTCGAGTTTGTTGGAGTTCTCCCCTTTCTCTGTTCGCTCCGTGTTCCCCTCGACCCAGTTCTTTCTTCTTTAGACCTCCCTTCATTTGGATCTGAGGGTCCAGACCTCCCTTCGCTTGGATCTAAGGGTCCAGACCTCCCTGCATTTGGACCTCTCCCTTCGTCCGAACCTCCCTCTTGGTCTTTTTGCAAAGACCACCCTCTTGGGTCGCGATCTCCCCTTGGAGTCACGACCTCCCCTTTTGTCATTTTGCCATGACCTCCCCTTTTGTCGTTTCACCGTGACCTCCCCTTGGTCACGTGACACCCTTGTGGTCACGATCTCCCCTGTGGTCACGACCTCCCCTTGGTCACGTGACACCCTTGTGGTCACGACCTCCCCTTGGTCACGTGCACCCCTTGGGCACGTGCGCCCTTTGGGTCACGACCTCCTCTTTGGTCGCGATCTCCCCTTTGTTTTGTCCATCTCTTTTGAGTGTTGACCGACCCCATATGTCAGTCTTGCTCATCTTCTCCTTCCTCTCGTCGTGTCATTGTTGACGCATTTGTCCTTGCGCATTTAATGCTGTTGTGTCACATTAAATGCTGTCGCTTCAGTAGTACCCTGTTTCCCCTCTTGTCTTCTCCCCTACCTGCTCCCATCATCTCCTTCACCTGCTCGGCATGCTTTGTCCTGTCACACGTGCCCTTGATCGTGTGCACCTCTGAGTCCTCCAGTGACTCTCTCCTAGCTATATAAGCCCGAGCAGCCCTCTATCATCACCTTTTGCCAATTCTCTTGCTCTCGCCAGTTCTTTCGTGCTTTAAACTTTGTCACCAAGGAGACCATCGGAGCCTGCACCATCTTCAACCACCTCGTCGCCAAGAAGTTCACCGGAGCACCGTGCCATCTTCGCCATCATCGTCGTCCTCCACCAGTCTACTTCGGCCTCTCTCTCTCTCTCCCTCTTTCTTTGTCCTGGTGAGTCTCTCCGTGCCCTGTTCTTTCCCTTGTTCCTACGACTACGTTGCGTCATCGTATTTCTTCTTACGACTATGCTGCATAGTTGTATCCTTTTGTATTCCTCGTACGACCATGTTGAGTAGTCATACCCTTCTTTGGACCTCCTTCTGCCCAGTCGAACCTCTTCGACTAAGTCGTTGGGCCTTAGGACCTCCTCCTCAGGACCTCCTATATCCTTTTTGTCGTCTCCTCAGGACCTCCTCCTTAGGACCTCCTGTATCCTTTTTTGTCGTTTCCTTAGGACCTCCTCAGGACGTCCTGTATCCTTTTTGTCCTTTCCTCAGGACCTCCATCGACCTCCTTCTTAGTTGGACCTTCTCCTGAGGGCCCGTTTTTATTTCAGTTTCTTGCTGTTGGTTCTAGTTGGTTTATTTCGGAGTTCATTTGGATTTTATTTGGTCTTTATTTGATTTGCTTCGTTTTCTCGTGTAGATTTCGACGACTCAGGAGAGCCCTACTTTGAAGAAGAAGAGCTTCAAGCTTTCGAGCAAGGCAAGTTACACTCTTGATCATATTGAACCTAGTATCTCAAATTATTTAATTTATGTTTCAAATTACTATTGCATGCTTATTTGAATTCAAGTAATTTAAATACCTGTTTTAACTTCATAGTTATTCCTAGTTCCTTTGTACACCCGAACTTGGTTATTGATTTGACCACCCCCTTGCCACCTTAGTAAAGCGCTAGTTGGTGCAATATTATGAACTGGCATGTTTCAAAACTCTATGCTTAGTCAAGCTTAGACCAAAAATCTTGATTTGGGAGTTTTACTGCCAAAAGACCAATGTTGTCAAATGTTTTAACCATGACCTTGAGTGGTCGTGGAAGTTTGCAAATGTTTTTGAAAAGCAAAGCAAAAGGAAAATTGGTTTGGACTTGGACGAATTAGTTGTTTGGAGGGTGCATGTTGATGCACATGCTCAACCTTGTTAGGGTTGAGGCCCAGGGGTTATTGGAAGACGCCCAAGTCAGTTAAGGACCGGTCTTCGAGCCGCATCTTGCTAGCCCTATCGTGCAGCCACATGTCCAGGGTGGGGTGGATCTAGCCAACTAATTTGCAATATTCCACCGTGGTCGTTCCATCCGGTTGTGTGGGTGTCTTGATGACCTACTTTTATTCTTTCCCACCTGGCGTAAGAGGGGGCTTAAATCCTACGGGTTGCAGCCCAAAGGAAGTGAAACCTTAGCGAGGGGGGACTGCGGTGAAATGACGCATTGTAAAGGCCTTGTGATAATCACTTAGTCGCACACCTTCGGAAGTGTGTGAGCGGACAGTATAAGTTGATTATCTCTTGTGGGTAAAGCTGTACACCTCTACAGAGTGTAAAACTATTCGAATAGCCATGTCCACGGTCATGGACATGCTAGCAAAGCCACTCCAAGTTAGATTTTGGTTTTGTTTTCAAAATGCTTTATGAGGCTGGTTTTGGATGTCTATCCAAATGGGTTTTAATTTGGGAGCCTTGTGATAGGAGGTATCCTTCACCACTTGTTGATGAATGTTATCCAACTATAAAATTGATTTAGAAAATGAAATTTAGTTATTGTATAACTACTTTGGAACTTAGTATATGTATTTAGAAAGAAACATGGCTTTATGCAAAGACAACCCTATAAGACCTCCTTGTGACATCCTCGTATGCATGCATTCAATCTATTACTTGACAGGTGTGACTTGCGAGCACGGTTATTGTGCTCACTCTTGCTTGACATGTTTGAGCAGGAGAGGATGTCTTCGAGGACCCTGAAGACCTGGACGTCTAGGCTACACCCTCCAAACAACTGCCTGTGGCAGATCATGTGGTCTACTACTTTGGTCTTCCGCTGTATTTGTTTCTTGTCGGTTGTATGGCTCCTTTTGTAATCAACTCTGTTGTTATTTTAATAAAATTGCGTTGATGGATGTTACCACTCTTGTTAACTGTGTGAGCTAGCTGTTGGTCCTTGGGACTAGCTCGGTTGTGCACTGAGGGTTCGGGACCTCCCGGGTCCAACCGTGTGGTCGTGACTTTGGGTGATCCCGGATCCGGTCATGACTTTGGGACCTCCCTGAGGTCGGGCCATCACTGAGACCTCCTTCGGTGCTCTCGATCGCCGCGACCTCCTTGAGGTCCGGGTCGTGACATTATTCTCTGGAATAATGGCACGATTTAACTCTTTGTCCTGGTGATAACTGCCTAGCGACGTGGGAACGTTATTACTCCCACAATAATCTCCAGTAACGGCTCCGTCATCTGAAGCATTAAGGCGCCCTTTGGACAGGAGAAACGGCAGCCCACTTCGAGTAGTGTATAAAAAGGCGGGATCATCAGGAGAAGGAAGAGGGCAATCAGGAGCACAAGACATTGCATTTTGAGTCTTTCTCTTTATTTGTAACCAGCATACCCAATACATACACATAGGAGTAGGGTTGTTATTCTCTCCGGAGAAGGCCCAAACCTGTATAAAAATCCCTGTGTCATTCTCTCTGCGTGATTTGAGTCTTGGAGACCCCCCGAATCAAACAATCATTACGTAAGATCGGTTCTAAAACACCGACACTCCTTCTGAAAGGAACTCTTTCTCCAAAAAGACACCATTTCGGGCAACAAAAACTTTGCTCTCTTCTCGGTTGTAGAAGTAATATCCTTTGGTTTCCCTATGATATCCTATAAAGAAGCATTTATCTGACTTGGGTGTGAGTTTATCAAATGTCAAACGTTTAACATAGACATCACATCCCCAAATCCTTAGAAAAAACAAACTAGGACTCTTTCCAATCCATATCTCATATGGTGTCTTATCTACTGATTTAGATGGTACCCTATTTAAAGTGAAAGTGGTAGTTTCTAGAGTGTAACCACAAAAAAGACAATAGCAGATCCGATTAGCTCATCATCGACCGAACCATGCCCAACAAGATCCGATTACGCCGCTCGGACACCCCATTCCATTGTGGAGTGCCCAGTGGTGTAAGCTGTGGAACAATTCCACATTGCTTCAAATGATCACCAAAATCATGGCTCAAAAATTCACCTCCATGATCAGATCGTAAAAATTTGATTGTCTTGCCAAGTTGATTTTGTACCTCACTTTGGAACTCTTTGAACTTTTCAAAGGATTCCGACTTGTGCCTCATTAAATAGATATATCCATATCTACTAAAGTCATTAGTAAAAGTAATGAAGTAATGAAAACCACCTCTAGCTATCGTGGTCATTGGTCCACACGCATTAGTATGTATGAGTGTTAGCAAGTCATACACCCTCTCAGTTCAACCAGTGAATGGTGCCTTGGTCATCTTTCCAAGTAGACAAGATTCGCACGTTTCAAATGAGTCCAAATCAAATGAGTTGAGAATTCCATCATCATGGAGCTTCTTTATACGTTTCTCACTTATGTGACCCAAACGACAATGCCAAATGAAAGTGGAATTCATATCATTAGGTCGAAGCCTCTTTCATTAATATTATAGACATGTGCATCATCAAGATTTAAAATAAACAACCCATTCAAAACAGGAGCATAGCCATAAAATATTTCATTCAGAAATATAGAACAACCATTGTTCTCAACAATGAATTTATAACCCTCTGCTATCAAACATGAGGCAGAGATAATGTTTCTACTCATGGCTGGAACGTAATAACAATTATTTAATTTCATAATAAATCTGAGGGCAAAAGTAATAGCAAAGTCCAGACGGCAATTGCAGCAACCCTTGCTTTATATCCAACACGAAGATCCATCTCGTCTCTTGCAACTCTCCTACTCCTTATTAGACTCTGCATCGAATTGCAAATATGAGCAACAGATCCGGTATCAAATACCCAAGAGTTAACAGAAGAATCAGCAAGAAAAATGTAGGGACCCCGGATATCCAGATCCAGGACCCTCTGTGTATAACTGCACTATTCCCTGGATTAGTAGCTAGTGCACACAGTTACAACATTGGTGTAATCAAAACCGTACACCTAAACTATAGATGAAGCTGACAAATTAATATTTAATAGCAAAAGGACCTTATGGTCAAGTCTTACAAAGTTTGCCACGCAGGGCTAGCAACAAAAGAGAACTTGCAGCGGAAACCAAACATCCGGTGGAGGTCACCCAATATGCCCACAGGCAATCGAGTGAAGGACATGACCTAGTTCGCAAAGTCCTCAAAATATTCTTCTCCATAGAGCTCGAGTTCCTTTGGTTCACCCTCCTCGGTGATTTAAGCAGAGAGGCATAGTCGTGAGTACTTTGAATGTACTCAGCAAGTCATAGAGAAATGTATGCAAATAGTATTTATGCATGGCTTGGCAAGGACAGCTTTATGGTTACTTTGCAGAAAGCAGTATTTGACATTTAAATACAATAAGTAGATTGCAAAGCACAATTTAAAAGATTAATACATAAGTAATCAATTTTCTTTGAAACAACTAGTGAACACCCTGTTCACTTCCCAACCAACAACCACAACCAAAACTAGATTCGAACAACCCATTCCAACATTTTTGATAAAAGATCTACCCTTGCGTGAAATCACGGGCATGTCCATAAGGAGACACGGCTATTGAATAGTTTTACACTCTGCAGAGGTTATGCGGCTTGACCCACAAGACACGAATTCTAGTTGTTGTTGGCATAATTCTATGCCACCGCTCACTACCTTAGGTAAGCAGTCTAGTGCACGTGACAAGGCTTTTACAAAGTTCGGTTTTGACTCGGTCCTGTTCGCTAAGGGGTTACCGTTACGGGCCCTCTCTTGCGCCATAATCAACCAAAACAGAACCAAACCAAAACCTTGCTAATTAGTCGGCCAGGTCTATCCCAGTTTAGACATGTGGTTGTACGATTAAGGCCCAGATCAATGGTTCAATGTTAAGTCCTTAGTTGGTTGCTCAAACAAGACGTTTCCGCATTCCAAGTGTGCGTTACGGCACCCACCTTTTACCACCACCCACTCATCCGAGCATAAATCATTTTCGTTCAACCTAGCCAAATGACCACCCTAGTCATGGCACAACATCTTTTATCAATAGTGGCTCCGCCACGGTTCCATATTTCCTTTAGTCAAATTCAATCATTGTTGGGTTCAACCCGGCCAAAGGACCACCCCAGTCCTGGCACTACAAATTTTAGTTAAGGTGACAACAAATGTCGTGGTCTCACACAGGACCATAATTCATTTTAATCAGCAACACTGGCCGCTACTACACAAGCCACGTACCGGTGCGCTGGGGGTGAACTAATATTGAATGATTCATGGTGAGACCAACGTCTACCAAAGCATGGCTAAGCAAACACGATACCCATGTTGGTAGTACAATAATGTCCAACTAAAATAATCCATCCTAGGGTGTCCAAGGGTTTATGTCATTCAAGGGTACATGTCATTCACAAATTATCAAGGAGGCATAATGGTAATTTAGGTAATTAACTAATTCCTGAAACCGTTTATTATAAAATTAGCAATGCATGTTTATATCAAACAATATACTTTTATAAAGATGGGTTCAATATGATCAAAGGTCCACGACTTGCCTTCGTTGAAGAGTAGAGGTGCTTCGGTCGTCGGGTCTGCAAAGTCATCCGAAACACCGGAATCTATACGTGCGAACAAAGCTAAATAAATAAAACAACTCCAAATAAAATTCAAATAAATACTAGTAGGAAGATAAGGAATTTAGAAATTTGAATCACTCGAATCGGAGTTCGAATGAAGAAGTTATGGCCAAAGGAAGTTGGAAAAACACATAAAATGATGAATTTGGAGATTTTCTGATTTTTCCGAATTAATTTTCTAAAGAAAAACCCGGAAATTCCACTCGGCGTTGACTGGGCAGCCATGTTAGCAAAAAGGGTGGTGTGGCCGCTGATGGGGCGTGACCTGGCAGCCACGTGGCTGGCCACGTCAGACCCGAGCGGCGGCACACGGGGACCAAGGGTCGCCGGCGTTTAGCCGGAGATGGCCGTGGCGAGACACCGGCAAGAGGGCTCACGGCGATCTTTGGTGCGCCGGTCTCGGCGATGTGGCGGCACGGAAGGTCACCGTGAGGAGGAAAAGCAGCGGTGGCGGCTCAAAGCGGCGGTGGGGCTCGGTGAGCTCGGTGAAGGGAGGCGCGCCTGAGGAAGCCAGGCCGTCGCGAACCGAGGCGAGGTCGACGGCTCCAGAGGAGGTCCAGAGGCGGTGCAATCGGCGGCAGTGAGCTTCACGGCCGGCGGCGGCTCTTCGCGAAATCCGGTGAAAATGTAGCGAGAGGGAGAGAGTGAGTGGGGGAGGAGGTGGAGGAGGAGAAGGCGCTCCCGGTGCGCTCCTTAAATAGGCGCAGGGGAGACCCGGAGGAGGAGGAGGAGGGGGAGAGGAGGAGGTCGACTTTAATGGCAAGCGGCGGGTGCAGGCTTTACCACGCGGGGAGGAAAAGTGGGCGCCTGAGCACAGCGGAGGCGGGGGCAGGCGTGACAGCACGGGACGGGATAGGGCCGCTAGGGCATGGCGAGGAGGCGGGCATGGCTTGGCCAACGCAGCAAGGCCGACACCTGTATGTGGCCGGAGGTTGAAGACGACCCCGGGGCATGCAGCTGACAAGGCAGCCCCACTGGTCAGCGAGAGAGAGGAGGGAGAATGGGGAAAGGCGTGGGCGATGGCAGCCGTTCGATTTCGATCGGACGGTGCCGATCTGAAGTCTTCTTATTTAGCGAGTGGTGAGGCCGGCCAAGCGGAGCCATCTTGAGAACAGAACGGGCTGAAGGAAATTCGGCCCAAGAGCCAAATGAGGATTTTCTAAGGTTTTTCGATTTTAGAAAATACCACGAAAGCAAAAGCATTTTTAGAAAATAGCTTAAGACGTCCAAAAATTCTAGGAAAATTCATAGAAGTCCCTTGAATTATTTAGAACTTAATAAAAATATTTTCAGCTTAACTATTGCTTTTAATTTTTGCAAATAATTATTTTTATCATAAGGCAAGAGGAAAAACCAACTTTAAAATCCAACAAAACTCAACTAAACCTACTTGAATTGGTTCAAGTTTAACTAATTCAAATTAAACTGCTTTTAAAATTCTAAATTTCAAATTAAGCTTTAGCGAATTAATAAAACCAAATGGTTAGTTTTTAAAGTTTTCAAAATTTTCAAAAACTTAGGAAATTTGGGATGTTACAAAAAACATCTATGACATTAATACCTGAAGTGAAAGGTTTAGTTTCACCATTCTATTTCAGATCAGCCAGGTATTTCTTGCTGGTCCTCTTCCAATGGCCCGGCTCTTTGCAGTAAAAGCATTTATTCTCTTGAGTCGGACCGGACTTAGTCTTGGGCTTAGGCTTGTTAGTTTGGATCCCATCCGAAACTTTAGCCTTGCCCTTTCCTTTGACCCCAAGTCTTAGCCTTCTTCTTGAAGCTTGTACTCTTTTGCACCATCATCACATGACTGTTGCTTTTCTTAATGTTGTTCTCTGCAGTCTTGAGCATCATATGTAGCTCGGTGAGATTGTTGTCTAAGCCATTCATATGGAAGTTCAGAATGAACTGCCCATAACTTGCAGGAAGCAAAGCAAGAATCAAATTAATAGCCAACTCTTGACTAAGTGGAAAACCAAGTTTTTCCAAGCTCTGTGTGTAACCAACCATCTTGATCACATGTGGGCTCACCGGATTACCCTTAGCTAGCTTACTCCCAAACAATTTCTTTGAGATCTCATATCTCTCGGTTCTTGCTTGTGTCTCAAACATGCATTTGAGTGCCATGATGATATCGTAGGCCTCTATGTTCTCAAACTGTTTCTGAAGGTCTAAGTTCATGGCAGCAAGCATAAGACAGTTAACATCAAGGGACTCATCACATGCCTTTTTATAGGCGTTTTTAAGAGCAGCAGCAGTATTTTCAGCAAGCACATCTGGAATTAGTTCCTCTAGAACATATTCCTTTTTATCTTGCCTAAGAACAATTCTTAGGTTACGGGACCAATCCGCAAAATTTGTTCCATTTAGTTTTTCCTTATCAAGTATCGAACGTAAAGCAAAACTGGAGGTAGGTACAGTAATTGGTGCCATGATCTACAACATAAAATATACAAAACTAAGACATATGTTCAAGAAAAATAACTTCTATTTAAACAATTTAATAAAGACACTCCCACTAAATACCATACCCCTCTTATGACATTTAGTGATAAATACCCATAATCAGTTAATCTACTTGTGAGCTTTGGCATCACTGCTAGAAGATTAGTGAATTTAGTAAGCAACCCTTTGCTAATCATATCTCTATATAACTCTTGTTATTGGGCAGCATCTTTATGCTCTGGCACCCAACCCTATGCCCCAAGGTCCATAGCCGTTATGATGACCTTGTGTAAGATCGAGGAGGCCGACTAGAGGGGGGGTGAATAGGTGGTTTTTAAAAATCTTTTGGCTAAAACCGAGTTTTATGCGGAATTGTAAATCAATTTGTTTTTACTCAATTAAATCCCAAATCAACTAGTCTTGACTAAGTGCACTAACAATATGAGACTATATAAAAGATAGCAACCATACACATACAAGTAAGCAATTTAATATAGCGAATGTAAATTGCAATATAGTAAAGCTCGAGAATGCAAACCACTATGACACAATGATGTTTTATCGTGGTGATCGGAGACTTGCCGGTCTCCCCTAATCCACGTTGAGGTAAGCCCAAAATCAATTGGACCGGCTTCATGAATTAAGCCAAACACCTCCGATGTAAGTCCAACCACTTGGACTGGTTCCAACAAGAACCAACACCCCGATCCACTAGGAGGTTGCTCTTTCTCCACTCCAGAGATGGCGAGCACCAAGCCACTCACAAACGCTAGGTCTTCTCACAAGCTTCTTGAGAAGATCACCGGACCATGACGCCTCCACGCCGTCTAGGTGTTGGCAAACACCAAGAGTAACAAGTCAAAGACTTTTACTTGAACTAATCAAGTGTCTAAGCTCAAGTGGATACACAATCCGCTACCCAATGCAACACATGCAATTAGGGTTTGCCTCTCAAAGCTCACTAAGTGCAACACATGCACAAAAGAGTGTAGAGGGCTTGCTTTTAGCTCAATAGAAATGAATATGGCACTAGCAACTA
Source organism: Phyllostachys edulis (assembly GCA_036346405.1). NCBI lineage: Eukaryota > Viridiplantae > Streptophyta > Magnoliopsida > Poales > Poaceae > Phyllostachys > Phyllostachys edulis. The sequence goes on along the minus strand of CM070549.1, from coordinate 56,235,197 downwards.
TCCCACAATTGGCCAAGGTGGGCATTTATAGTCCACACACAAAAAACTAGCCGTTGCGGGAAAGATTCCAGAGAATCAGGGAAAAACCGGTCTGACCGCCAACTAATGGCCGGTCAGACCGCCCCAGCTCCAACAGCTATAAAACTAGCCGTTGGACTCACTGCCGGTCTGACCGCCAACCAATGGCCGGTCAGACCGCTCAAACCGGTTAGACCGCCCAAAGGCCTACGGTCAGACCGCTCGAAGAGAACCAAGGGCATTCAACAAAAACACCCTCTCTAGAATAATCATACCGCAAAAACTTCGGTACTACTGCTCTCCGGTAGTACCACTCTCCGGTAGTACCGTTTCTTATCGGGCGGTACTACCTCACAAAAACATACGATATTAGGGGACCGGTCAAACCGCTCAATCTATGGCGGTTAGACCGGCTGATATGGGTGATCAGACCGCCCACTGCTATCAAAGCTGAAAACAAATTTTGTACATTGCTTCAACTCAATTTTCAAAACACATTTGCCAATTGATGCAAGATGCACACAAGGGATGAAGACTAGATTCTCAACAAGTTGCAAAAAACATTTGCCGACTTTTAGAATCAACGCCACAAGGAATTAAGATACATGGACTTAACCCGTTTGCAAAACACATTCGCAAACTAAAGTCACATGCTATAAGGATTATGCACGAGCCTCAACTATTTGCAAAACACATTCGCAAATATTGGCAACATGCTAACAAGAGCTAGAGCAAGCACAATGAGCTATCAACACATGACTAACTCAAGATACTATTCAAGACCCCTCTTAATAGTACGGTAACCTATACTAGCAATCTGGTCTTCCATCCAAACACTAAGACCGGTAAAAGACTAGGAACAAATCCTTAGCCTTAGCTAGTCATACCTTTGCCTTGCACAAACACTTGAAGCTTGATGACGCATATATTTTCTTCAAGTCCGGGTTCTTGACTTGAATATGCATCAACCCATGATGCACTCTTTTGACTTGATGATCAACTCATGATCATCTCCTCTTCTCGAACATCATCAACATATGATCATTTTCTTTTCTTCGAGATCTTGATACATATCAACACATGATGCATCCTTTACTCTTAAATCTTGACTTGATGACAATTAACTCATGATGTTTTCCAAAGCCTCTCTCATCATGGGACATAACGTATTCATTCAACTCATGGAAAACATTAGTCCTACAATATGATTGTCATTAATTACCACAACATACCATTAACTCATAATGGTGGGACAAAATATTCCAATCTTTCCCTTTTTGGTAATTGATGAGAACCATCACAATTGCAAGTAATTGAATGTAGATAAATATGAGTATGTATAAACTGCATAAGTTTTGTATACTCATATGATTTGTTTCAAAGTAAAGATCCTTAATATTTGTGGATAAAGGAATATGGATCAATACTAATGAAACCACAAAATATAGAGTGAACTCCCCCTAGATGTGTGCATACACGAATGTGTAATACGAACATATACACATATTCAAGTTACACTATTAGTGGAGTTCAACCTATATTTTGGATCCGAGGAATGCAACATGATATAGGAATATGATGTCGAATGCATACGTCTTTGATTTTCACCTTTTTATCCAACCTATACTAAGCAATAAGTATATCAATGAAAGTGTTAGTCTCACAAATAGATTTGTCATTAATCACCAAAATACTCCATTAACGCATAATAGTGGATCTAGATTCTTCAATCTCCCCCTTTTTGGTGATTGATGACAAATTCTTTATCAATAAGAATATTTAGATATAAATCAACATAAGATAAGAATTTAAGCTATTGAACTATATCCATGCATATTACTAAGCAATTTAAATTTTCCTCCTTTTGTATTATGCATGAAAAGGTGAAAACACAATAGAGAATCCAAATATATTGATCATATAAACATTCTCCACCTTTTAGCATTAAACACCAAAAGCTCCAAACAAATCGAAGCCAACAACAGTTGTGGCAAAGGAAAGAGCTTGGCAATTTGAATTCATTTTATTTTGATTATTGAAATATGCTTCCCCTTTTGAAGTAAGGTTGAGTTTTCAAGATATTTCAGGAAAACCAAAATAGGTCACAAACCTATTGATCATATATCATTCTCCCCCTTAAACCAAAACAGGTCACAAACTCCTCTTTTATGACCGAAAAGAACAAAATAACTCGAAATGAGGCCATATAGGAGTTCAACTAAAAGAGATAATATTTGGAACACATTCAAATAAACTCATTCTTGAAATCTCCCGAATAAACATTTTTAATGAAGATACCATGCTCATTTTCACAAATTCACAAATTGAAATCATGTTGAGCTCACAACTTTCTTAGAACATTTGAAAAAGGTATGGAAACAAGCTTCGAAAAATATGAAATAAATCATGGAGCTAGTCCTTGTAAATACACGTACTTTTCATTTTGGGAGGCTCAACCAAATATCAACCATTTTGAAGATACGAAAATTACAAAGTTTCAGAAAACTAAAATTTTCAGGTTTGCAGATTTTGATAATTCATTTATGCTTCAAAACATGGCTAAAAAACTGGTTAAAATAGATCCAATAAATCTGAGAAAATTTGATATAGAAGATAAACTATGGAGGATAAAACATCATTATTATATCTTCTTTAAATTTTGAATCCATTTGGAGATATAAAAATTACAAGCCAGCTTAAAACAATACAAAATTCTGAAATTTCAGCATGTTGATCAAGTAGACACAAAGTCAAATCCTTTTCAAATCAAGTATAAATCTATTGAAATTTTATAAGAGTAAACTTTAGACTTCTAGGAATCTTTTCCAACAAGGGCTTTCGAAAGACGAGTCTCCAAAAATATAGTCTAGAAATAGCTTTGGAAGCCAAACTTTTTGCTTAAAAGAAGACAAAGCAAACATATTTTTCAAACGGAGTCCACAAGCTTTGAAGTTTTCTAAACATCTTGAATTTCTTTCAAACAAGGACCATAGAGATAGAACTCCCCCTAAATATATGCATAAAGAGAAGTGAATCGAAATTTATTGCATACGAGAGGATTTTAAGAAATTTTGACGGGGTTTCCTCTATATATGGAATCCAAGGAAGCATGACACAAGATAATCAAGAGATGAATAATCATGCAACCATTAATAAGATTTCAACATCAACATATCTTGGACAAGGATACAAAGGACACATAAATCATAGCATAAACATTCCATTGTCCAAAATGAGTCTGATAGCAATAAAAACACCCAAGGTTCAATAAGCTTACATAGAATATTATAAGAGTGACAGTAAGTTTATCCTTACAAGACAAGGTCTATCGACCTAAATATGAAAGATGATATAAATAGGAGGAAGGAGGAGCCTCTGACTAAGATGGTTGATCACCCTGCTGATAAGCTGAAGGAGGACGCTGACCATGTCCAAACCTCTGATAGGCCAAGGGCACATGCTGCTGCTGATACTGAGTAAGTCTCTCATCCATATGAGTCACCATCAAATCCAAAGTATAAAACCTCACATTTATTCCTTCTATCATGGCTCTAGTCTCTACATGCCTTAGATCATACTTTGCATCCATCCTGTCTACACTAGACTGAAGGCGAGAAAGGGCTGCCATGATAAGATCTTGCTCCTGAGGAGCCTGCTACTCTAGATGACCCTGAGAAGACGATCCCTGCCCCTGAGGCTGAAGAGGAGGTGGAGGAGGCACCTGAGGTGGAGCATCTCTGGGTCTGTACTCTTTATGCTCCATGTTAAGAGCACTGTCAAAATCAATCTTACTCTGAATAAGCTTCATAATGTATGGAGCAAAATATATACTTTTGGTCTTATCTTCCTTGGATGTACCAATCTCTCTAATGATCAAATCCATCACATCAAACTTAGTACCATCCATAATGTATCTTACCACATTCCAAGCTCGCCCATGTATCTCATCATTATTCCCACTCCTAGGGAAAAAGTAGCTCTCATGATCCTATTTATAATGTTGGGAAGAGGAAGAAGACCACTTACTCTTTCACAGATAAAATGATTATCTTGATCATAGTACTCATCCACTTGAGTGAGAGCTAAGGGTACTTGAATTCCACTTGAATCTTTCAAATTTAAGGCCCTCATGAAGTCATCCTTGGAGGCTTCTAGCTTCTGTTGTCCTGTCATCCATATGAGATGATCATGATTAGGAGATACAAACACTGATGCATAAAATTGCCTGATGGCTTTGGCATGGAAATTGCATCTCAAAGAGACCAAAGAATCTAAGCCTACATTTCTGAATAGATGATATAAACCATTGTAGACTTGATTCTGTCCAAGGTAACTCCACTTTACAAATCTATGATTAGCAAATTTCTTCTGGGCATAATTGATTTGATAAACATCTTGCTGAAATTTGGTGTGGAACATACCCATGGTAGCACTCTTTGGAAATCTGAACTGATTTATGTGCCTCAATATAGTATATTGCTCGCTTGTAATCTTAGACACATCAAGTCCAACAAAAGGTGATTGAGCAGCTTCCTCCTCATCCTCAGATTCATCATAACTTTCATCACTTTCACCGCTGTCACTATTATCACTCGCCTCTCCTTCCTCTTCAACATCTTCCATGTGTTCGTCTTCAACAAGTTCTTGTCCCTTTGAAGATGTGGGAGCTGTAGAGCGAATCACTGTCTTCTTGTGCGGCATTGTCGTTTAGAAAAGATTGCAAAGATTATCAAAGGAATTCAAGGAATAAATTAACACATATTCAAAATGCCATTTTAGTCTTTTCTCACTGTCACAGGAGGTCAGACCGCTGCCCTGGCCGGTCGAACCACCAGAATGGCCGGTCAGACCGCCAGTGACAAAGAGGCAATCTGATTTTGGGAAGACCTCAAAGATTTGCAATTTTATGTAATGACATAATAGATATTTATCAATTTAATCACAATCTACTTACATGACAAGAAATTTCACCAATTTGAAAGAGTTTTGGCATATTCATGTCAAACCCTAGAATAATTGGGAAAAATCACAAAGGGGATAGGATTGCAAGCAGGAAAAGAGATATACCAGCTTAGATGAACAAAGGAATCAAGGAAGATGAGTCCTTGGAGAAATTTAGGATCAATAGCTGGATTTTGAATGAAGTCCCTCACCTAGGGTTTCATGGCATTAGAGAATAAGCAAGGGAAATGCAAATCCTATCCATGGAATGAAAAGAGGAGGAGAGGAGTAATTGATTACCTTGGACCACAAAAGAGAGGACCGGGGAAGAAGATCCGGGCCAGAGAGGGAATAGGCGGCCGGGAGCAAAAGAGAACTCAAGTGTTTCGGATGGTGAGGGAAACAACTGAGGAGAAGAAAACTGTTCGGTGAGAGGTATATGACCTTCACGCAAAACCGGTCAGACCGCTGGGCATATGGCAGTCAGACCGGTGGGCTATCGGTCAAACTGCCAATGATGGCCGGTCAGACCGGTTTCAACTGAAACTGAAAATAGGTTCAGTGTTGGAAATGAGAATTTAAAGGAGATGTTGTATTTTGCTCCAAATTTTCATACAATCAATCAAGCAAACTTATTTGGAGCATTTTCAACTTATATAGCCCTTTAGAATCCAAATCTTAAATAATTTTTATGAATTAAGCTTTTTGTTTACGCAAATGAAATCTTATTTTCATGAAACTTCTTCAAAAGATCCAAATTGAGCATATGATTAAATTTTGAGCATCCAATTTTACGTATGAGTCATTAATACCATTATGGACCTATTCTTGTGAATAATTTTGGTTCAAATGGCAAAACTCACTTAAGTGCTAGAAAGTGACCACTTAGGTCAAACTAGTATTTTGGACGAGTTTCGAAATCAAATAACTTTTTCTAGGTTGGCCTTTTGATAAATTTTTGAATACCAAAAATGTTTACAATAGCCAATCTAGGATTTTCCTTTTGGGATCATTTTCAAATTCCTTTTAGAATATATTTTACATAAAAATCTAGTTTATGTCAAAAACAAGATATTATAATCTTGGATTTTGGCTAGAAATACTTTTTCACTTAAAATAGGTTTTTCTTGAACCAAAACCTATGGGAAACCTTTGGAAAATTTGTATACATTTTGCAACTAATTTTTTCAAAGGATTACTAATAGTTATGAGATTTTTGACTTTTGCCTAAAAGGTTTAATTTTGAAAAACAATACTTAGCACTTAATTTATTTAGGCACACTTAGGGATGTGATATACATGTATATGACTTAGCACTCCCCCTTAATGTACCACTTCTATCTTGCTCAAGATTTTAATATAGAAGATTATGAATAAGAGCAAAAACACCCTTTTTAAGATTTTCATGGAATGCAACCTACACAGGGCATAAAAGGCTAGATACTTCAATGTAAATACTTGTTACCGAGATAGCATTGGTTTATGATATGAATTGATTTTCTTCAAGCTTGGCTCCATATTTTGTATATGATGGAATTCACCTCTTCATGGGTGAGTCGAACTTCCAATGCTTCCCCAAGTACCTATTTATCATTTAAGCACCTTTTGGTACCCAAACTCGGTTGGGTCCTTCAATGTTAGTCACAATAGATTTGGGCACCCAAATGGCCTTAATAATAATCTTAGGTGAGCTAACAATCCTAGCAAACACATTGTCATATTTATCCTTTCTAAGCAAATAATGATCATTATAAAGAATAGGCTTAGGAGAGATACCTTTGGGACATTGTTTACCAATGTGTCCCTTTTCCCGGTAATTGTAGCAAGTTGGGCTTTTGTTTCCCTTACTTGTCTTCTTTTTTTGCTCCTTGTTGGTTTGCCTCTTAGTTGAATGTCTTGACTTGACATCCATTTGATTTGGGCACACCGAGGCTTTGTGGCCCTTCTCATTGCATCCAAGATACTTGATATATTTCTTCATGTGTCTTGCATTGTGCCTTGTCTTGCTATTCTCCTTCTTCTTTGGAGTGAAGCCAATCCCTCTCTTGTCCTTCAAGCTTTGTTGCTTGCTCAAGATATCATCAAGAGAGGCTTTCCCGTTGTAGCTTCTATCCAAATCAATTTTTAATTTTGTGACTTGGGCCTTGAGCTTATTATTTTCCTCTACAAGAATAGTCTCACAAGACATAGATGGAATAGAAGCATCTAATTTTGAGCAACAAGACATATCAAGCAAATCATCACACGAGGTGGATATGCTAACCTTAGATGAAATACATGAGCTAGGAGCTATACATGGCATGATGAACCACGGAGGTCCTGTTTTGGCCCGATCTTTCGATGAGAAGATAAATTCGGTAGTAGTCGCTCAACTCTCATGATCCTGGCTACGAATTCGCAAGGCTTGAAACCACACAATCACTGAACTGCTCAACAATTCGTTATCAACCATGCATGAATACCCAGTTGACCTGACCACGAAGGTCGATTCCTGCATACACTGAAGCAGCACGCCAGAACGAGATAAAACGCAATCTGAAATTGCAAATAGGAATTGAAATATTTGAATTGAGTTGGGATTCCGAATAAGGATCTTGACTGGGTGGTCTAGTCGACACACGCAGAAGATACAAGTTGCAATGAAGGTAAACTAAACATAAACGAAATCCAAGGAAACTAGAGGGGGTGCGGCCTCCTTAAATAGGGGAGGAGGAGCCACACATCTAATAGAACCAAGTGATGGTACTATTCATATGGTACTGTTCATATGAACAGTACCACCATGAACAGTGCGGCCCAAGGAGGGGAGCCCATATGGGCCAAGTCAGCCCACTCATTACATAGCCCAATTTGGCCCAAATAGGTAACGCAGCACCTTGTTTTGATGATTACGGTGTGCTCGTAATGAATTTGAAGGTGACGCTAGATTCATTGGAAAGGTCTCGGAATAAGCTTTCCAACAAGGCTAAGAACACCCGAATCGGACTCTGTTTACAAAAGTTATGGCCTTTTTACTACGGGCCTGTTGGGCTGTCCCACTGCTAGATTGTTTTCGCGATTCTGATGTGCACAAATGGAATTTGGAGGTGAGGCTAGATCCGTTGAAAGATGACGAGATAAGCTTTCTATCAAGTACTCGTGGACCTCTAGCGAACTGTGAAAGTTATGCACGTTTAAAGTCAGTGCTGTCTCTAGAGGCCGAATTGGATTCCAAAATAAGTCCAGCTCGAACTCTTGCAAATCAACCACTCTCTGTCTTTTATTCTAGAAAATAACAACATATTTATTAGGCAATATCATATAGTTCATGTAATATAAAGGCACTTCTAAAAACGAGCTCACTTGACAATTTAAATGAAGTGTACAAGTTCTTGTAATTGGAATAGCAAGCATAGCAAATATGGTTGTATCTATAGGGGTCATGTTCTCATCATCCTCCCCTTCTTGAAAATAAAGCCGTCCTCGGCTTTTGATAAGCTGAAAATAGGGTAACAAAGAAGCCAAGGTGTATGCATGGTATATGTATATGTCGTCTGTTTTAACGGTTCTTCGTTGTTGCACAATTAATGTTATAAGATAGCAGCGATCATAAAAGCTCATTGTATTATTAACCTAAGAATAATCATATATGTTAATGATCAAAACAAAATTTCTCATACAGCAATTGTTGCAACTAGTTTTGCAAATGTAAGTGAAGCGTTTATGCAATTCAAATCTCTGAAGTTGTAAACTTGCAGTGGTAATACATATGGGCAAATCTGCAACTTTTGGAATTAAACAAAGTTCATCCACATAATCAGATTTCAATCGAGCAATAGCAAATTCATCTAGCAATGGTGAAAAGATTTGTAAGTTCTTCCATACTTCAACGTCATTATTCAGATTGTCCATGTTAGATGGTGCAATAAGAGATGAACACATAGGCATTGGATGAGCACTAAATTATATTTTCCTCTCATATTGAACAAGATTGAGCACGCAAGAATTGTTGTCCAAAATAGCAAGCTTCAATTCATCCATGTGATCACAAGTTATGCATATTCGATAAACCAGAAATTGATTGTCTATTCCATAATCTCCAATTAATTTAAAATAGTAGGTGTAGGTGCTAGAAAGAGAATTTAGAGATGAAAGTTCAGAAACTTTCTCCATAGCACATTCCAAACTAACAGGCTCATTAAGCATGATATAGCACAAAGCATCAGTAGGGGATATTCTATCAAGTACTTCCTTATGTGCAATTAATTCAACATGTGCAAAATTATGAGAATTCAGATCAGCGCATGGTTCGTTCAAGGCAACACAAGGAAAATCAAAAGATTGCACTACAGCAGGTATATACTCACAAGGTTGCTCTATGTCTTGCTGTAGCACCAAATCAGTACCTTTGTCATTATTGTCCTCATCAGATACTATAGGTACCTCAAACTTCTCCTCTAATGACAATAGATGCGCCAGATCATCGTTCATCTCTTCAAGCATCTCGATGGTATATAGAGATGGAGTAGGAGCCAAAACAATGTCAGCATTTTCAGTTACCTTAGGTTGCACCTCGCTTGTGACTATGGGTGGTGGAGGTACAAAACGATTTTGTAATTTCTTCTTCATCTGCTCCCATGTGTACATGAAATGGTACTCCAGATTCGACCACCAATGTTGAACATCACCGATCAGCGTCATTCTTGCCATGCTCATCTTCTCATAAGGATCAAGGTCTTGTCTTTCAAAGTAGCTTTCCAACATATTAACCCATATAAAGTAGCCCAACGACGTACTCTCAGAGGTGAGTAGTAATATGTATGCAGGTAGTTGTTTCCCTTTGAGTTCAAATCTGCCCGCAATGACATCGTAATCTACTAGCTTCAACCAACCTATCATTGTTAGTAGAAAACAAGGAAACAAATCACAAGTATATGTTCCTATCAACTACTAGGATCTGGAGGCTCAAAACAAGTCACTCACACTCAAGGTTATACCCAGTTCTTACAAGTTCTTACCAATGCAGCAAGGAAGAGGTACAACCAGTGGCTAATTCGTGATACTCTCACTTGCAATTAGCCCAATGATTGCGAGGAACAGTACCTGCTGAGTTAGTAGGAAGTGGAGCTCGGAAGGCTTCAATATGGTAGCAAGGATCAACAATAATCAAATCAGTTAATGCAAGTTGAAAGATTGTTCAAAGTACTCGTCAAAGTTGCTGATCCTAGCCTAATCAAGGCGAACTAATCAGAGCCCTACTAAGAGATGCGTAGAAACGCACACGCAAAGATAAATGTGACCTAATGCAAACAAAGGGCTAAGCTACTATCACTGCAAAGCAACAAGCTCGTTTTGCGCCAAGTACTGGAAGAGACGCTAGCCAATTGCAAAGAAAGAAGGGCACAAGATTGCTCAAGGAGATTAAATACACAATTTGAAAATATGTACTAGGGTTTCCCACTTTCCAAGTTTCGGCCAGCAAGTTTTCTTTTCTCTTTTCTTTCTCAAACCGTATGCACAAAATCTTCCTTCGTCGGTTATTAAGGTCACCGAAAGGAATAAATGCCACTGGTATGTGCGGTTTGTTCTCTTGTGTTTTCTTTTTTTTCATGCCGTGGCTTTTTCCCAAAGTCGGCTGCCTTTTTTTTTTTTGCTTCTTTCTTGCGTTGGCCGAACAAGGTGGAGATGCACCCCTTGATTAGCAAGTCGCAAGAAATTCAGAGGTGTAAATTAATGACGAGAGCAGCTCGAAAGAAATATTCAACAGCTAGTCTCAAAGATGAAAGGATATAAGTGAAGTTCAAGATTACCAAAAGGTTTCGGACCGATTCAAACTCAATTGCTGAGATAGAAACTGATTCCAAGATGGAAACGCAATAACAGATCGGTTTTTCAAAGGAAATTCCTATCGTTTAGCCAAACCGAGAGCAGATTGGTTGCGCAAAAAGCTACGGCCACAATATGAAATCAACCGCAAGCAAACCAAGAATAGATTGGAATCAAGCTAAAGTTACGTGAAGGAAACACGAGATGTAACTAGACTCTAACTAGAACTAGAAATCAGCAACTAGACACGACGATGCAACCAAAAATTCAACAAGCAAAAACTGAAAAGAAAAATTGCAAAGGCTCAGATTGGTTTGGTATGGATGATAGATGCAAAAAAAAATTTGGGGCAATTTTCTGGACTGTAGGTATGAAAACGAATCTACTACTAAGGGTATTAATTTCTCACCAAGGAACTGTAGCTCTGATACCACTTGATGAACCACGGAGATCCTGTTCTAGCCCGATCTTTCGATGAGAAGATAAATTCGGTAGTAGTCGCTCAACTCTCATGATCCTGGCTATGAACTCGCAAGGCTTGAATCCACGCAATCGCTGAACTGCGCGGCAAGTCATTATCAACCATGCACGAATACCCGGTTGACCCGACCACGAAGGTCGATTCCTGCATACACCGAAGCAGCATGCAAGAACGAGATAAAACGCAATCTGAAATTGCAAATAGGAATTGAAATATTTGAATTTAGTTGGGATTCCGAATAAGAATCTTGACTGAGTGGTCTAGTCGACACACGCAGAAGATACAAGTTGCAACGAAGGTAAACTAAACATAAACAAAATCCAAGGAAACTAGAGGGGGTGCGGCCTCCTTAAATAGGGAGGAGGAGCCACACATCTAATAGAACTAAGGGGCAATACTATTCATATGGTACTGTTCACATGAACAGTACCTCCGTGAACAATGCATCCCAAGGAGGGGAGCCCATATGGGCCAAGTCAGCCCACTCATTACATAGCCCAATTTGGCCCAAATAGGTAACGCAGCACCTTGTTTTGATGATTACGGTGTGTTCGTAATGCATTTGAAGGTGAGGCTAGATCCATTGGAAAGATCTCAGAATAAGCTTTCCAACAAGACTAAGAACACTCGAATCGGACTCTGTTTGCAAATGTTATGGCCTTTTTACTGCGGGTCTATTGGGCTGTCGTAGTGCCAGCACTACTAGGGAAAACCTCATCACAGACAGTTCGGAACCGTCATCATAGACGGTTTCTGAACTGTCTGAATTTGTTCGTCTGTGATAATATGAGGTCATTACAGACGGTTTTTGAACCGTCTATGAAAACTCATCATAGACGGCTCTAAACAAGAACCGTCTGTGAAAACGTCATCACAAACGGTTCTGAACAAGAGCCGTCTGTGATAATTGCGGCTCTTGTTCGAACCGCGTGCGTGATAGCGTTTTCCTGAGCGGTTCTTATTCAGAACCATCTATCATGAGTTTTCACAGACGGTTCTTGTTTAGAACCGTCTGTGATAGCCTTTTCTACTGCAAAAAAAAAAACCGAAAACGACTGCTAAAACTTCGGGGGCTGTTTTGAGGCCCTAAACGACCTTTTTTTGGGGGGTTTTCACTTTGTCTAGAGTCTCCTGAGCCTCACGAATAAATTTGATATGGACTTTTCGGATTGAACTTTTCGTCAGCTTTCCAACGAGCCAAAGAACGTCACAATCTGAGTTCGTATGCAAAAGTTATGGCGGTTTTACTAGACAGTGCGCGATCTACCATCTATATTTTTGCCCAAACCAAATAACTCAGCATGAACTACACATGCACAGAGAGCCTCCAACAATAAACCACAGCATCACCCACATCACAGTAGCATCAACTCAATTCATTTACAGAGCACTAACACTAGCTCTCAGTAATCTACATCACAGAGCAAAGGGGGGGGGGGAGTAGAGAGAGTGAGGTCGTGGGAGGCCGGGGCAACGAAGTGGAGGAGGCCGAGGGCGACGAGGTCGTGGGAGGCCAGTGACGACGAGGCCGGGGCAAGGTGGAGGAGGCCGGGGGCGATGGTTCGGAGGAGGCCGGTGACGATGAGGCCGAGGCGAGTTGGAGGAGGCCGCGGGCGACAAGGTCGGGCGAGGCCGGGGCGCAAGGTGTGAGGAGGAGAGACGGCAGAGGAGGAGATGGAGGTATGAGGTGTGAGGAGGAGAGACGGTAGAGGAGGAGATGGAGGTATGAGGTGTGAGGAGGAGAGACGGCAGAGGCGCAAGGTTAATATAAAGCGAGTTTCGGCAGCCCGCCCATTATGTCCAAATTTTTGTTTCCCGCCCAACAATCAGAGACAGTTCTTGTTAAGAACCGTCTGTGATACGTAACTATCACAGACGGTTTGTAACTAGAACCGTCTGTGTTAATTCACAGACGGTTGTTATCAAGAACCGTCTGTGATAACAGTGATTATCACAGACGGTTCTTTAATAGAATCGTCCGTGATAGTTCATAGACGGTCTTTATTGAGAACCGTCTGTGATACTGGAGATTATCACAGACGGTTCTCAACAAAGACCGTCTGTGAACTATCACAGACGGTTCTATTAAAAAACCGTCTGTGATAGGTGCCTATCACAGATGGTTCATAATAAGAACCGTCTGTGATAGGCTGGTCCCTAGACCCGATAAACCCAACACAGATAGTTCCTTTTGAACCGTCTGTGATAATTTCATCACAGACGGTTCCAAAGGAACCGTCTGTGATGAGGCGTCTTCTATAGCTTGTTTTGTAGTAGTGCAGATTGTGTTCGCGATTCCGACATGCACAAATGGAATTTGGAGGTGAGGCTGGATCCGTTGGAAATATGATGAGATAAGCTTTCCATCAAGTACTTGTGGACCTTTGGCGGACTCCGTATGTGAAAGTTATGCATGTTTAAAGTCAGTGCTGTCTCCGGAGGCCGAATTGGATTCCAAAATAGGTCCAGCTCGAACTCTTGCAAATCAACCACTCTTTGTCTTTTATTCTAGAAAATAACAATATATTTATTAGGCAATATCATATAGTTCATGTAATATAAAGGCACTCCTAAAAACGAGCTCACTTGATAATTTAAGTGAAGCGTACGAGTTCTTGTAATTGGAACAACAAACATAGCAAATATGGTTGTATCCATAGGAGTCATGTCCTCATCATGTCATATCATCTAATAAACTACATGTAATGCCTATATCCACCTTGGGCTTATTGAGCTAATTTAGAAGGAGAGTTTCTTGTTCATTTTTTAGAATATCATAATTATTTTGAAGTAAGTCATATTATTTCTTCAAAACTTTGAATTTTGAAACCTTCTTTCCTAAATACTCATTAAGCTCTTCAAGCATATCCATCAACTCATCATATGAAGGCTCATCATCATCATTTTCTTTCCTAAATACTCATTAAGCTCTTCAAGCATATCCATCAACTCATCATATGAAGGCTCATCATCATCATTTACCTTCTTATTACCTTTTGCTATGAAGCAATGATGTGATGTGGATGAAGTTGAGAAATCCTCATTGTCGAAGCTAGAAGTTGAGCATTCTTCTCCTGACATCTATTCTTGTATGCAATCATCATTGATTGAGGTGGACCTTTCATAATTATCTTGAAGATGGGTCCACTTCTCATGATCGTTCTTGAGATTGCATATGGCATCGAATATCTCTATACTCAAAGCACTAAATAAAGCGTTAGTTGCTTGAGCATCGAGATGTGATCATTTCTCTTCCTCAATTGATGAAGCAAGAGAATCCTTTGAAGAAGAAAAGCCCACATCTATGATCGGCTAAATTTTAGGGCTCATAGCCTTAAAATAACAAGACATGCGGATTTTCCAAATATCATAATTCGTGCCATCGAATAGAGGTGCTTCACCTATGTGCACTATATCTCTAGTCGCTATCCTTTACTCTCTAGACGGTTAAGTCTAATAAAATGAGAGACCAAGCTCTGATACCACTTGTAAGATCGAGGAGGTCGACTAGAGGGGGGTGAATAGGCAGTTTTTAAAATCTTTTGGCTAAAACCGAGTTTTATGCGGAATTGTAAATCAATTTAGTTTTACTCAATTAAAATCTAAATCAACTAGTCTTGACTAAGTGCACCAACAATATGAGACTATATAAAAGATAGCAATCATACAAATACAAGTAAGCAATTTAATATAGCGAATGTAAATTGCAATATAGTAAAGCACGAGAATGCAAACCACTACAACACAACGATGTTTTACCATGGTGATCGGAGACTTGCCGGTCTCCCCTAATCCATGTTGCGGTAAACCCAAAATCAATTGGACTAGCTTCACGAATTAAGCCAAACACCTCCGAGGTAAGTCCAACCACTTGGACCGGTTCCAACAAGAACCAACACCTCGATCCGCTAGGGGTTACTCTTCCTCCACTCCGGAGATGGCGAGCACCAAGCCACTCACAAACAACGGGCTTTCTCACAAGCTTCTTGAGAAGATCATCGGGCCACGACACCTCCACACTGTCTAGGTGTCGGCAAACACCAAGAGTAACAAGTTGAAGGCTTTTACTTGAACTAAGCAAGTGTCTAATCTCAAGTAGATACACAATCCACTACCCAATGCAACACATGCAATTAGGGTTTGCCTCTCAAAGCTCACTAAGTGCAACACATGCACAAAAGAGTGTAGAGGGCTTGCTCTTAGCTCAATAGAAATGAATATGGCACCAGCAACTATCCCACAACTGGCCAAGGTGGGCATTTATAGCCCACAAACAAAAACTAGCCGTTGGGGGAAAGATTCCAAAGAATCAGGGAAAAACCGGTCTGACCACCAACTAATGGCCGGTCAGACCGCTCTAGCTCTAATGGCTATAAAACTAGCCGCTGGACTCACTGCCGGTCTAATCGCCAACCAATGGACGGTCAGACTGCTCAAACCGGTCAGATCGCCCAAAGGCCTACGGTCAGACCACTCGAAGAGAACCAAGGGCTTTCAACAAAAACACCCTCTCTGGAATAATCATACTGCAAAAACTTCGGTACTACCGCTCTCCGGTAGTACCGTTTCTTATGGGGTGGTACTACCGCACAAAAACTTGCGGTATCAAGGAACCAGTCAGACCGCTCAATCCATGGCGGTCAGACCGATACACCACCGGTCAGACCAGCTGATATGGGCAGTCAGACCACCCATTGTCATCAAAGCTGAAAACAGATTTTGTACTTTGCTTCAACTCAATTTTCAAAACACATTTGCCAATTGATGCAAAATGCACACAAGGGATGAAGGCTAGATTCTCACCAAGTTGCAAAACACATTTGCTGACTTTTAGAATCAACGCCACAAAGAATTAAGATACATGGACTTAACCCATTTGCAAAATACATTCGCAAACTAAAGTCACATGCTACAAGGATTATGCACGAGCCTCAACTATTTGCAAAACACATTCGCAAATATTGGCAACATGCTAACAAGAGCTAGAGCAAGCACAATGAGCTATCAACACATGGCTAACTCAAGCTACTAATCAAGACCCCTCTTAATAGTATGGCAACCTATACTAGCAATCCAGTCTTCCATCCAAACACCAAAATTGGTAAAAGACTAGGAGCAAATCCTTAGCCCTAGCTAGTCATACCTTTGCCTTGCACAAACACTTGAAGCTTGATGACGCATATCTTTTCTTCAAGTCCGGGTTCTTGACTTGAATATGCATCAACCCATGATGCACTCTTTTGACATGATGATCAACTCATGATAATCTCCTCTACTCGAACATCATCAACACATGATGATTTTCTTTTCTTCGAGATCTCGATACACATCAACGCATGATGCATCCTTTACTCTTGAATCTTGACTTGATGACAATCAACTCATGATGTCATCCAAAGCCTCTTTCATCATGGGACATAACATATTCATTCAACTTATGGAAAACATTAGTCCCACAATATGATTGTCATTAATTATCACAACATACCATTAACTCATAATGGTGGGACAAGATATTCCAATCTTTCCCTTTTTGGTAATTGATGAGAACCATCACAATTGCAAGTAATTGAATGTAGATAAATATGAGTATGTATAAACTACATAAGTTTTGTATACTCATATGATTTGTTTCAAAGTAAAGATCCTTAATATTTGTGGATAAAAGAATATGGATCAATACTAATGAAACCACAAAAAATAGAGTGAACTCCCCCTAGATGTATGCATACACGAATGTGTAATGAGAACATATGCACATATTCAAGTTACACTATTAGTGGAGTTCAACCTATATTTTGGATCCGAGGAATGCAACATGATATAGGAATATGATGTCGAATGCATACGTCTTTGATTTTCACCTTTTTATCCAACCTATACTAAGCAATAAGTATATCAATGAAAGTGTTAGTCTCACAAATAGATTTGTCATTAATCACCAAAATACTCTATTAACGCATAATGGCGGGTCTAGATTCTTCACCTTGTCAAGTTAAACCAATGCTATGCGTGTAAGTGTCTGACACAAATCCATCTAGTCAAGGAATATTAATGGCACTCTGCATTTGCAAGACCTACCATTAAAATACATGACTTTGGATGGTGCAGCTAATTGAGAGGGCACCAATTTAACTTAATATTATGTGAGAGAATTTTATTTCTACCGTGTTAAAAGTATTCGAAGCAACTAAATAACATGCATAGAAATAAACAGGAATATAAAGGCATACACAGACAATCACATTGTATCATGATATATTATGACCCTTCCACATGGTGATCTCCATTGCCGTGCTTCCTGTTCGCCATGTCTCCAAGTGGCCAATTCCTCTAAGTAATCCCACTAAGCCATTACTCGTAACAACACTAGTAATAAATTACAAGGAGTGAAGAAGCATCACAAGTCAACACGGAGGCCATTATACAAATATAGACAGCTTTGGGCTGCAATAAGCATGACACGCATGTCATGAACATTACACACATACATGCATCTCATACATCATGGGTCATACTATTCACAAAATCCCGCAAAAACAAGTTAGGCATAGAATCGCATTCTATCTAACGGATGGCGTGAACTAGCAATACCAAAAACCAAGTTAAGATCCTAGTCCACAGGGGTGGCAACCCGCACCAGAAGGTGGTAGCTTTAGCCATATACCAAGGTCCTTTTCGGTGGTTCCGCTCGCCGGTGAACAAAGCGGGGTCACAGGGGCGGCAGCCCCTGTAGGACGGGGTCATAGGGGCGGGAGTCCCTATTGTGAAAGTTTTTTGGACTTCGTAGATCCAATCTACTGTTCCGTCCAATTAAATCGCATTGGATTAATCACATTAACCCTTTTCGATTGCAACTCCGATTCGATCAACCAGATTGATCTTCGCGTACTTCATGGATTTACGATCACTGCCTGCCCCGATGGCGGAAACTGACCGGTAGAGGTAAGTCGTGATACGACCATAAAAACATGATCACAGAATAACGATCATGAACCCATCTTGTGACCACCGCGCATGGACGATCATATCAACCACCACCAAAAGCAATCTATCACATAGAACGACCAACAGAAACAGAAACAAATCACATCTATAACTCCTACATATCACAATATGCATCTAATCTGAATCCAAAACTTGACAGGAAGGCTCTGATACCACTGTTGGATTATGGGCAGGCTACGATAACACAAAACAAAATTTTTGCCATGCAACCAAGGAATCTCCGCTAGTAATAGATCACAAGATTACCACTAGACTCGCTGACTCGTAGCGGAAGTAGAGTCGATGTAGCGAGTTGATGTAGTAGTAGTTGTACTCGCCGCACGTATTCTCCTCCTGCTCCTGTGATCGTCACGAGTTGCGGATCGTCCTAGTGCTGATGCTTCGCAACAACACCTCCAAGGTATCCACACATACGGGGCAGGGACACCACGTGCTGGAGTGCTAGCGCCGGCGGCTTGGTATTAGATGACGGAGTTCTTCAAAAAGAGGATCACCGCACCCCATGCTATCACCCCTCTATATATAGGCATCCATGTTGGGTCTCGAACTTGAGGTCCATTAGGAACTCGTGGCATATAAGAATTTGGATCACCATCCAAATCAAATCCTAGCCCTTTAAGTGTGCGACCCTTTAGGTTCATGTGTAATCAGTTGTGACTCGGAAACTCTTTTTCGACCATGAGTCGTTAGCGGTACCTAGCAGGACATAACGATTCCCGAACACACATAGAATATATCGGACAAACCTTAATGCAATGTGATCTACGACTAGGTCCATATCAGTTACGATCAGCTCGTATCTAGTCACGACCAATCCATAATTAGTTACGACCAGTTCGTAACTCCTTACGACCAGTTAATACTTAATTACAACCAGTTCGTAACTCCTTACGACCAGTTAGTGATTATGTTCAAGCAGTCTACCACCAGCTCGTATCTCCATACGACCAGTTCGTGACTATGTTCGACCAGTCTACAACTAGCTCGTATCTCCATACGACCAGTTTGTATCTGGTCGAACTGAATGACCTGCTTGCGTATTCTCCCTTTGCTTCACGACATCTGGCTGAACTCCAGGTGAGATAATTTATCATCCATGGGCTGTTCAATACATTCTCAATCAAGTGTCGAATAACTCCATGTGGTCGACACTTCGAACACTAGTGGCATGGCCATGCACTTTCTTTATCCGACCACAACGAAGGTGAAAGCATCTAGGCCCCTAAAAATTGTTTTGGTAATTAATGACAACATGTGAATATGGGACTAACATGTTTATTGAGTATTTACAAGGTTTAGTCCCAGTGATGATTATAACAACTTGGAGATGCATGCTAAAGGTCAACACGAAGATCAATATAGTTCAAAGACAAGGTACAAGTATCTAGGATCCTTTTTATGTTTTTCAGTCTTAGGAGAAAAGGATGGAAGACCGGATTTTAGGTTAAATGATGTACTATTAAGAGGGATCATGACTAGTAGCTTGATAGCATGTTCTTGTGCCATTTGGATCAATCTAGGATCATGCATGGACTCAGAGTTTGTTTTGAAAGCCAACTTTGCATTTCTCAGGCAAATCGGTAGTACCGACGTTTTGTCGGCGGTACTACCGCACAATGGTATGACCGAGAATGTGGAGTCGATTCAATCTCTATATATTAAATTAGTGTGGGGCGGAAGGGGAAACAGTGTGCTGGAATTTCATGTACCTCTGCTCCTGAGGAGGGAGGAAATGGGGGCTGGAATTTTGTGTGCGTCCGCTCTCCTTGGTCGACGTGGATAGGTCCTTCGACTGCTACCTTATGTTCAGGAAGGTGCTACTAGAGGAAGGCACTAGAGAGTCGCTTGCCGCCGATGAGGAGGTGGACCCAGACGACGTGGTCGCGCCGCCATGGCCAGGCAAGAAGAAAATAAGACGAGGAAGAGGGAAGAAGAGGTAGAAGGGCAAAACTGTCCGAGGTAGGGGCAAAAAATCCAAATGGTAAATAATAAATTACTCATCCTATGGAGTGATAATTAATGAAATGCATTTTATATAGTGACAAATCATAAAAGTATAGAGTGACAAATGATTAATTGTTCCTTTGAACTGCGGTGCAATCATCACGATCCACAGTAGGACTGCACTAACGTTTCGGTACGGTACCACCTCAAGAAATCCTGGCAATCGAAAGCAACAACGGTTGCAGAAGTGCAGTGCAGTGGTATATATGAGCATATGGTCATTGCCGCGAGCAATGCAAATCTCTACATCCTAACACACCCTAGCATTATTGGACAAGAGAATGTAGCACATTTTAGTACCCTCTCTTTTCAGAGGTATTGACCGATCTCAATGCAGTAGCTAGCTTAGAATTGACCAAAGAATGTACACGACTGATCAGATACATCCTTCGCATCATACAAACACTTGTGCAGATGCAGTAGGTATAGATTGTGTGATATCCTGTTTTATTCAAAAGAATTTGGAAGAGAATCGAAGGGAGAAAAGAAAGAAAGAATAGGAGGGGGTAGCATTACAACAAAACTGACTCGTAGAGGCGACTTCTTTGTATAGTAGACGTGCTTTTTTCCGCCCTTAGGCAGTTCTAGAGGTGTTTTCGAAAATGCCTCATAAACGTCCTCTCATGTATCATCGCTATGACAGTAGTGACATTTTGAAAGTGTCTCTACAGGATATGCGGCATTATGTAGAGATGTTGCACTACGCTTCACAAATAAAAAATGTGTGAACTCTTGCAAAGATTGGTACTCTAACTCTTGATATCATGGGAAATACTTCTCTTAGACTTGTCACACCAGCCACATCAATC
Organism: Phyllostachys edulis; assembly: GCA_036346405.1. Lineage (NCBI taxonomy): Eukaryota > Viridiplantae > Streptophyta > Magnoliopsida > Poales > Poaceae > Phyllostachys > Phyllostachys edulis. The sequence goes on along the minus strand of CM070549.1, from coordinate 56,214,131 downwards.
TTATAACCTCACATATTTAGTTGTGTGTTGCAATATTTATATGTAGTTCTTTTAACACATATCAACCACCGAAAAAACGCCTCTAGAGAGTTGAAAAGTGTCTCAAAATAATGTCTTTACACAACATAACCTTTAGGAAAATTAGAGAGTGTCTAAAAAACGTCTCTATAAGATAAAATTTTGTATGTGTTTCGAAAACGTCTCTAGTATACAAATTTTTGGGGCGATTTTTAAAGTATCTCTAAAAAACGACTCTAGACAGAATTTTTGGCGCAAATAGCACCGTTGCGTTGGTTTTTTATGGAAGCAGTGCCCCTTGCGACGAAATAGCAAAATTGTCGCCTCGTCCACACGGTCACCGTCCGAACGCGATGTCCACACGACACATCGCCTCGTCTGGATGGATGGGCGTCCAGCCTATGACCGACTGAACGAGGGACGTGGAGGGGCGTCCGGCCCGTGACCGGCCGGACGAGGCGATGTGTCGCGTGGACATCGTGTCCGGCTGGTGACCGTGCAGATGAGGTGACAATTTTGCTATGTTGTCACGAGGGGCGCTACTTCCGTAAAAAACCTCGCAAATGTGCTATTTGCACCAAAAACTCTATATAACTCCTTATTTTAGAGACAAAATGAAAAGTGTCTCTAGAAAAGCGTCTCTATGACGGAGTTTCCTTGTAGTGTAGTGGGTCGACTCAGGGCCGAAATTGAGTCCACCTTAGGCTCAACATAGTGGGGGGGGGGGGGCTACCGCCTTTAAAAGGAGAGGAAGGGTGGGGAAATCGAACCTTAAATCCAAACCCCAACCGCACCTCTGCCCCTTCCTTCTGCCTCCTTGCTATTTTCCCTAGCGCCAGCCGCTTTGCCTCCCTGTCGCACCACCTCCCTGCCGCCCTAGCTCCTTCCCTTATTGCGCGCCTGCTACAACTGCTGCCCTCCTACCGCACCAGCCCAATGATGTCGCCTGCTCTGCTGCCTTACTGACCATAGCCGCCTCCTTGCTGCTGCACCGATGTTGCTGTTGCAGAGAGGAAGCAAGAGAAGGCAAGGAAGGAGAAGAAAGGAACTTGGAAGCATAAGGAGAAGAAGGAGAAGAGGAAGAAGAGGGAATAAGTTAGGGGGGAGAAGTCCATTCTACCCCCTCAAGTATGAACATACGGACAAGTAGCCTCCTGTATTAAAAAATCGGCCCTTTGACACCCCGAACTTGCAAAATCGGACAACCTACCCCCTGAGGCTGTTTCGTGTGGTGGTATTGCGCATGTGGTGTTCGTTCGGCCCAGTTTCGCCACGTAGGCTGATGTGTGGGTTAGGTGAGCTGGTAGTCTTTGCTGCCTCCCCATCCCGCTCGACGCCGTCTCCCCATCCCATCTAGCCCGGGAGCCGTCTCCCCATCCCACTCGACATTGCCTCCCCATCCCATCCCGCCCGGGCGCCACTTCCCCATCTTCAAGCTATAGTTAATATTAGTATCTATGCCCTTCCCACTGGCCTCCGCCGCCGCGCCGTCAGCCGCGCGCATGATGGAGTCAACGTGATGGACGTGCCGTGAGGGCGCGGTGGTGTCGGACCCTGACTCGGGTGTGCTCGTCTGCATCTCCTAAGGCCGCATCCACGACGCCAGCACCGCGGAGTTTGTCCACCAGGCCTCCTTCACTGAAGAGGGCCGGCCCGACTTCCATGTCTCCTCCTTCGTCCACCACCACTCCATGTCACCAACGACACATGTTGCATCGTACTCATCGAATCATGCGTCGAAGGAAGGAAAATGACGCTGGAGGAAGACTCCGACGGTATTATGGCATTTATTACGGACGAATTAGAATGACGTGGATGCGGCAAACTCTCCACTGCGGTCAAAAGCGGAGGCGGGTGCGCCACCGTGCTTGGAGGGTCCGGAGCTGGGTTGGGTAGGCAGAGGACAGCATGGGAGTTGGTGGAGGGGACATCGTCCGAGTGGATGTAGGTGTGGAGGGAGTAGAGGAGGAGAGAGGGGAGGTGGAGGAGGTGGGCGACGGTGGCCAGCGCGAGGTTGCCTCAGTAGAAGCAGGAGAGAGGACACAGAAGGGAGAGCGACGGGATAGAGATTAGGGAACAAGAATGGTAGCACTCATAAACCCCCCTTCCCCCCGCCAGCTAGGTGAGCTGAGCCAGTGGCCGACTTGGCGAAACTAGGCCCAAATGAATGCCACTTCCGTAATACCACCTCACGAAACAGCTTCAAGGGGTAAGTTGTCCGGTTTTGCAACTTCGAGGTGTCAAAGGTCCGGTTTTTTAGTTCAGGGGGTTAGGTGTCCGCACATCGTTACTTGAGGGGGTAGAATGGACTTCTTCCTAAGTTAGGGTTTCATGATCCAATTCTGTCCGTCGTCCAATTTTGAGGGGTAACGATATGGAAATCCTTGCCATGTTATTAGATTGATATTTAATCAAAGATTATGGTAGATTGATAGCGGGAATCAATAATTTGGCAATGCCCTGTTTCGGTGAATTGTGCTTCTAAGTCTTGCGAGGAAGTTTTGGGGGGTATCTATGTCCTGTTTAATAGCTTTTCCATGTTAGTAAAGTTGTAGGCTATTGTCTAATATTTCCATAATGATAAGATCACTAGATTTGGTTAAGCGGTGTAAAAGTTATGGCTTCTGGAGCACTACTGTCCAGAATTTCAGCGTCGTTAACAGCAGTCATTTAGATTGCTTTATTTCATATAGTAGATGGTCGAATTAAATTATGGTCATAACTATAAATAGTTAGATAATTTCCCTAGTTTCCAGAAGTGGTAGGGTTTGCTATTTTTCATGTAGTAGAAAAGTAGATATAAAATTGCTAATCATGTTGTTCAATATTATTCCAGATTGATATTCAGGGTTGAAAACGAGGATTTAGATGGCGTTACCAGAGAATTTGGAAAACTAGGAAAGTGTAGAAAATTTTGTGTAGATTCTATAAAATATAGAGTTTACTATGTTTGGATTCCAGGAGTAAAAGTTATGGCTATTTGATTACCGAGACAGCGAGTGAGTTGTCTGGTGAAGATGGGTTAATTGTGTCGAGTTTGCGCATATAAGCAATGTTTAGTTGTTTTATGTTCATGTACTATTGTTGCATGTTTTGAGGTGAATTATTATCTTTGTTCAGGGAGTGTTGCTTCGAGTTTGATGCCGCCTTTGCGTCGTCCCTGTTTCTGTGGTTAAAAGGCAAATGCATGATAGAGCGGTAGACATCGTTTTGTTTGTCACTTGTCTTTACAATTAAATTATCATGACATTTATTTCTACTTATTTAAATTACATGAATATGATGATGAAATGATAATGATGATAATGGATAATGAAAATTGTTGTATTGCTTGCATTCATCATGACAAGATTGCATGAGCTAGGTCGGTAATAAAGTCATGTAACTATTACGGTGATGTCGGTGAGAAAGTTATATGGCTAGTCCGAAGAGCTTTAGATAAAATCCTACTTTAGTAGAAGACTCTACGGGATGGAGGATAGAGTGGTTTATCGACGGGTAATCACTCCGCTATACCGGTATAAGCTGAAAAATGTGCATATGGACATGTAGCATAGCCAAGCATTGCATAAAAAAATGATGTTAAATGATTACATGAAAAATGGTGATATTAATTGAGTATATGGTTGATGATAATAATGATCTATTTTAATGGTAATTTATTTGTTCATTGTTCTATTATGTACATACTGAGTTTTAGACTCACTCTTGTTTTATTGTTCTTAGATGATCATTGAAGTTGATATGCATGAGATGAAAGTAACACATATGCATCACGTACTATCAATCACACATACATTTTACTTAGTTGTTTTCACTAAATCTAGAGACTTGATACTTTCATCTAGAGTTTATTAGTATATATGGTTATCGTTAGCTTAATAACTTTGGAACTTGATTGCTTTAGTTGTGGTTTGATTATTTAGTTATTGCTAATTAATGTCCCGTTGCTTTAATTGTGGTTTGATTATTTAGTTATTGCTAATTAATGTCCCTAGACGCATGGTTTGGGTCATTCTCGAGTGCGTAGTCCTAAGCTGTGTGAAAGTTAATTATTTATGCATTTATAATACTTTGGTTGTTGAAAGGTGATCTGTTGTAGGTTTTATTTCATGCGTTGCTTACTGGAATTTTTAGTATGGTTCGGGTCATTCTCAAGTGCGTAGTCCTAAGCTGTGTAAAAGTTAATTATTTATGCATTTATAATACTGTGGTTGTTGAAAGGTGAACTGCTGTAGGTTTTATTACATGCGTTGCTTACTGAAATTTTTAGTAAATATGGTTTAAATTAAGAGTGTAAAATGTTTAGGTGATATTTTGGACTCTGTGTGAGTCAGGGTGTTACATATGGTACAAAGACAGGCAGAAGCGTACTACTGCCATTCTACCTTACTATTGTAACTCTGTATGTCTGTGACTATCAATTGCCGCATAATAAGCAGAACAAGACGATCTTCAAACGACACAGGAGTCAACAAGGTGTCGTCAACTCAGGCGCCGCGCCGCGCCGTGCCTACAAAGGCGAGAACACCGCCTTGGCAATGACGTGGGTCTTCTTCTTGCCGAGCCCGAAGCCGACGATGTGGTTGACGTACACGTCCCCGTCCTTCACCGTTGCCGACGACCCGACCCGGTGCATCGGCCCGACGTACCGGCCTGTGACGCTCGCGGTCTCCCAGTCGTCGGAGCTCTCGACCAGCCGGCTCGGCAAGCCGGCGACGGCCAGCCTCGTTGGGGAGAGCAGCTCCATCCCGTCCCCCCTCTTCAGCGAGCCCCGCACTGCAACGACGCGCACGTCCCCCGTCCTCGGGTCGACCTTGAAGAGGTCGCCGCCGGAGGTGTGCACGACGAGGAGGTAGCCGTTGGGGTGGTACACGATGCCGTTCAGGCCGACGAAGTTGTTCAGCGTCCCCGCCCGCTGGGAGAAGGTGACGTTCTTGATGGTCGAGAGCGGCTCGCCGTCCGGGCCGACCTTCCAGATCTTGTTGCCCATGGCGTCCGTCACGTAGGCGTTGCCGTCCTCGTCTGCGGCCACGTCGTCGGCGAATGAAGACTCGCCTGCGGATTAAACAGTGATCGAACCAATTAGTTATGCACTACTCGTTATGTAATAGCTCATGAGGTGATCTGTCAGTGTGTAAGTAACAAAAAGATCGAGTTTAACTCTCTGAGGTTAAGCTCGATCTAATGGTACAATGAATTGAAGAAAAAGTTTTCCAATGCACGATCTATGCATCACTACTACGGCGTGGCGAAATTAACAATTAAAAACATCAACCAGGCAACAATTGCCTTTACACAGTTTATAGCAACTAACGAGTAAACAAACCACCCGGGAAGTTGATGCAGTAATTTTGTTTCCTTCATGAGTAGTGGCAGGATGCTTGTTAAGGTTTTTATCAGGGTATTATTCCCCATTTCTACACGAACAAAACGAATAGGATCGACCATCATAGCTAGTCTAATTTTAGTAGGGGATCTAGACGACGTTCGGTGCTTAATTATAAGTTACTAGTAGTAGTTACAACCATAGGCTCCATTTGAAACTCAATAACTCTGCATTTTGTCTCTCACTACCAGAATCGTCGAAGTTCCCGAGTGCTAGTAAGTTTCCTGAGTGTTTTGAATAAGACACTGGGAACTTCCCAGTGCCTCATGAAACACTCGGAAATTATAAAACACTCGGGAAAGTTAACTTTCCGAGTGTCCGATCGGACACTCGAGGAAACTACGACGGAACAGCGGGAAAAATTAGCTCCGAGTGTCGTTAAATTCTGAGACACTCGGGAGCTAAAAATAACGATTCGCGCCAATTCTCCCCACGCCACCTGTTCCCCGTTCCCCAAACCCCCCCGCCTTGCGCGGTTCCTCTCCGTTCCCCCTGTTCCCCAAAATCCCCTGCGCTCCTCCCGTCCTCCGCCGCCTCCTTGCCACCGCCCTTGCACTGCCCTTGCCCTTGCCCACTTGCCACTTTGCCTGCTGAGTCGCCTCCCCGGCTCCTCGGCTCACTCCTCATGGCGCCGCCTCCTCTGCCTCCGGGCTCCCTCCTCCATGGCCTTGCCCGTATCCGCCTCCCGGCTCTCCTCCTCCCAGGCGCCACTCCTCCGGTGAGCATCCATTGTAGTAATTTGTATTGGGATATATATGGATGAAATTTATTGGAGATTCGGGTTTTGGAGTCCTATGCTTTTCATCAAGAAAAAACTATACCAAACTAAAAACTTTAAAATAAATATTGTTAATGACAGTAATGGTTTGGTGCAATTGATTATGAACTTGTGGAATAATTTTCTTTTGTAAAGCTAGAATTAATTCCTACCTTCTAGTGCAAAATCATTAGCATTATTGTGCAAATATTTCATCGTCAAAAGCATTTGCACTTAGATCATAAAATCTTTCTAAAGGCATACATACATTACTACTGTGTGAAAGCCACATGATATCAATTACACGTGAGACTTTCAAGTTCAGTACCTCCAAGCTGTTAACTTTAGTGCATGTGGTAGTAGCTTCTAACATACTCAATAGTGCGTGGTCAATATACAGCAATAGTTTGTTGGGGGAAAGAAGGTCGTTGTTGATCATGCATGTCACTAAACTCAAGAGATGTGGAGAAAAATAACAACATTTAGTAGTTAGTTCTTTAAAAAATAGTAATCTGCACTTGATCCTTTCATTTGTTCAAGGATAAAATTGAATGTACAAATGATGGTTTACCTATCTCAACATATAATATATGCCCATATGAGTCAACATATCTTGCATGGTTGTTTGACAATTGGTGTGGTTCCATAAAGCTTTATTAATTTAATATAATATATACAAGTATGCAACACACATAGCATATGTTCGAACTAATTATAATCGGCACAAAATAAAGCTAAAATGATGGGTCCTTAGATTGTGTTGCTTCTAATTAATTAGAACAAATTAATTAACACAAGTTTGAGACTATGAGAGGAGCATAAGATGGTTTCATCCTTTTGAGATAGAATATTGATGTGGTAAATGTGGTTAATTTATATGTGTGAAATAATAGGATATTTTGGTCAAGAAGTTTCTCTTTTATGTATGTCTATATTCTTCCTTTAGAGAAATGGAGCAGTTTAGACATGAGGATTAGGTATTTACTTTAAAAAAGTACCGAATAAGTGGGCTGAGTGACAACCATGCATATTAATGTTTGTCCATAATATTATTTTGAAGGATATGTGCAAATTAAGGAGGTTCCTCGAGTAGACATTGAGGAGTATGGGCGTACACTATGATGGAATAAGATGTCAACTAGGATGCAATCGCGGCAGTGCACATAAAACAATGTGCGGCGTAGTTGATGTGATGCATGTTCATTTTCAAAAATTGCACGTATGTATACGAATGCATGGGTGTGAGTGGTCGCACGTATGCTTGATTGCTTGGTGATGTGCCGTTTGTGATGGGTCGATGCATCTTCTTTTTAAGAACGAGTCCTCGCTAGAAAGTTCTATAGTTAGTCTCCTTTGGCTTTTTTTGTTTGTTTTTGAAGCGATTTTGTCCTAATATAGCTCATGGTTTTCAATACAGATCTTGCCGCCTCCTTGCCATTGTCTCCACCGACACACATTGCAGACCATCTTCCCACCGCACTCCTCGGCTCCCTCGGCTCCAAGAAATCTTGTAAGGTAATGGATAAGTGCAAAAAGAAATAAAGTTTGCTTATTTTCTTTTGTGTTGTCCATTTATGGTGGATTGATATCTTTGTCATTACAATGCTACATTAACGTGTTAATAAATAAAGGTATTCATATATATTGAAAGAAAGTGTTTTTATGCTCAGTTGATCATGTATATTGTCTTCATGTCAATCTGTTTTAGTGTACATATATAGGGCATGCATCATAGGGTAGCTTCTAGCTAGCTCTGTAGTTGTAATTTTTGACATAAATAAAAGTTGGATTAAAATATGTGTTATGTTTTGCACACTAGGATGGTGAGGATCGTAGTTGGATGTACCTTTGGGCGAGAGCGATGGGTGGTTGTACCCAAGAATGGATGGAAAAGTCGATGATTACGTGGATCGAGCATTTGCTAGGCGTAATGGGCGGGGTGTGTTGTGCCCTTGTTCTCGTTGTTGAACACACGGCCACAAGCGAGGGCAACAATGATCGCTTTTTGTGCAAGAAATCTGATTTAAGGCGAGCTATACCGTGTGGGTGTATCACGGCGAGTCACAACATAGCGGATCGGATGTGCTAAGGAGAAGCAGACGATGGCGGCCACAATGAGAGTAGGATAGAAGACATGCTAGATGATGTCGTCATGCATATGGGCCACCTTGAGGAAGAACCGAGCACGCAACAAGGGCTTTCTTTGATATGTTGTCATGATGAGTCAACCACTTCACGGGCACACACAGTGTCCCAACTAGATGCCATCACACGACTACTTCTTTGTCAAGTCTCGATTCGGCACAAGCATTGCTTGCTTTGATGCATTCTTAAGCGTGTTTAGCACTCTTCTCCCGGATGGTCACAAAGCGCCCGCTAACTTGTATGAGGCCAAGAAATTGATAAGCGCACTAAATATGCCATATGAGAAGATAGATGTTTGTCCAAATCATTGCATGCTATTTGGGAATGAGAATGTGGACAAAGATCATTGTGATAAGTGTGGTGAGTCTAGGTTTGTTGAGGTTGACTCGGTGATGGTCAAGAGCTGACTTCCTATTGGCGAGAAAAATACTTCGCTATCTACCATTTGTGCCACGAATCCAGCGGTTATACATGTATCGAGGTTTCAGCCAAACAAATGGTATGGCACAAGTATGGTCGTCGGTACCATAATGACAAGATGGTCCACCCATCGATGGTGAAGCATGGAAGCAATTTGATCGAGACTATGTAGAGTTTGCATGAGCCTCGGAGCGTTCAATTGCAATTGCAAGCGATGGGTTTAACCCATTTGGTATGAAATTGCGCCATACAATTTGTTGGCTGTGTTTATCATTCCCTTAACCTTCCACCGGCGTTTGCATGCGAAGCGATACATATTCCTTTCGTTGATAATCCACGGTCACGAATACCCGGGGAAGAATATGAGTGTATTCATGGAGCGGTGGTGGATGAATTGTTACATGCTTGGGAACAAGGCATAGTGACATATGATCGGGCATTGAAGCAGAACTTCACTATGCGGGTCGCGTACCACACATCCATGCATGACTTCCGTGCACGGGATATTACGTGGGTGGTGCGTACATGGGAAGATGCCATGCCCAATCTGTAGGGAGGCGTTGCGTGGTCATTGGCTAAAGCATGGTCGCAAGCACTCCTTCTTCGATTGTCATCGTCAATTCCTTCCAATTGACCACGAATTGAAGTGACACAAGCTGGATTTAGGGCCAATATTCTTTGTCATGATGGACCACCACGTCGTCTGGCGGTGAGGAGGTTAGTGCGGCTAGATGCTTTGAAGCCTCTTGATGATGGTGATGGGTTCGAGAAATATGGTGAGGAGCACAATTGGACTCACATTCCAAGTTTGTATACGCCATACTTTCATAAGCTCATTCTTCCCCATAACATAGATGTAATGCATAATGAGAAGAATGTTGCAGAGGCCATATTTAGCACATTCTTTGACATTCCGACAAGGCGAAGGACAATGTGAAGGCTCGCCTTGATCGGGAGGAGCTTTGCACAGCCCTCGTTGAATATGATCCATAAGCCGACTCTTGGCAAGTGGGAGAAGCCAAGAGCTAGTTATTGCCTAACTAGGGTTCAGAGGAAGGAGATTTTGGAATGGTTTGAGACCTAAAGTTTCTGATGGGTATGCAACGACAAATCTGAGAAGAGGAGTGAATTTAGCTACCATGCGCATCAATGGCCTAAAGAGCCATGACTACCACATATTCATGGAACGCCTTTTGCTGTGATGATCCGTGGCTCGCCCCGAGTGTGTTTGGCAAGTGATGGCGGAGTTGAGCTTCTTTTATCGATGACTATGTGCGAAAGAGATAGATCCCATGGTAATATCAACTATGGGCGTGAAGTGCTTGTGTTGCTTTGCAAGTTGGAAAAGATCTTTCCACCGCTTCTTCAATCCAATGCAACATCGATTCTCCATCTTCCCTATGAAGGTAGGATGGGGGACGATTGCAAAACGGTGGATGTATCCAATTGAGAGGAGCAAAAGGAACTACGGGCAAAGCAAAAATCGATCACGTGTTGAAGCATCCATAGCGGGCGTACATAATTGAGGAAATTTCCCATTTCACATCAATATACTTTGTCGATAATGTTCATGACGGTGCACAATCAAACCTCACGATACAATATTGGCATCCTCAAAATAATTGCCAACTTAGCCTCTTCAGGAAGAGGTGACACTTCAGCGGTGGTACTCCCAAAGTTTTATCGCGGGATGAGTGGTTGATTGTGATGTTGTATGTCTTTACCAACCTCTCCTAATTGGATGATTACATTAGGTATGCAACAATTATTTTTCCCAATAATTGATGTATGAGTGTTTTAATCTACTTGTCTTGTTGCCTATAGGGAATTTGTTAGGAGCGAGTGGAAGCAACGTCGAGACCCATCCGAAAAACAAGTTGCGACCCTTCTTAGGAAGGGTCTTTGGGAATTGTAAACCGAATTTCCGACTTGGTTCTATCGAATAACTTCTCTATTAGCTACTCCCCTTGCACATAATATTTACTAAGTAAAGAGGAACTAATACATGAAACCCATTCTATTTATCTTTGTAGAGTTTGAAGGACAAGTCTATGAGCGGTGAATTGAAGCAAGTTGCTCAAGGATGCCACACTCGGGTCTTTGTCCTATAGTACCTACGATGTGAATGGGTACCGCTTCGAACATCGACACATGAGAGGAGCGGCCTAATGCAACAACAATTAACAAAGTGGATTGGTGACTATAGGACAAGATGAGAGCGATACACTGTTGAATACTATGGAGTAATTGAAGAAATAATTGAACTATATTTCCATGGTAGCAAACCTCTCAAACTTATGTTATTCAAATGTCATTGGTTCCATCCGTTTAGAAGTCGACGGGATACATCACTTGAAATTTGGTTGAAGTTGCACATCAATCAATCCTACCGAGCAATGACCCATTTATTGTGGCTCGACAAGCCACCCAAGTATACTACATCCGCACCCATGCAAAACTATGAGTAGTCTCTTTGGATTGGTGGGTAGTACATAAGGTGCAACCATATGGTAAACTACCTACCCCTAGTGAGCAGGACTACAACATGGAGACCAACAATGGTGTTGACCTATTCTTTCAAGAAGATGGGCTACGGGGACTTTTCAAATAATAATTGGGGAAGAGGGCGATCACATGGATGATATTCAAATCGATGCCGATGAGGTTGTAAACCAAGAGGACTTGGAACTACTTAATCGCTTAGACATTGATGGCAACCAAGGGGATGACGCCGAGTCAACACCTCATGATAGTGACGATGACTTTTAGAGGGCCCATCTGCGGAGGATCCCATTGTAGCGACTACTTCTAAGCATGATCTTGTATGTCTTCCATTTATTTCTTTGCATGTTTTTAATTTTTGTATGAGCTTACTTGATTACGTTATATTACATTTTTCTATGAGCTTACTTGATTACGCTATATTAATTGATTTATTTTATTTTATTTCATTTCAGACACCAAAAATGAGTGGCGTCGGCGAGGCAAAGATACTCTAGTCGAGGCAGACGCTTGTTTTCCACTCGAGGAGGCAGAGGGCACCGCGCCACTCGGACGAGGCAGAGGGCAGCCACGGCCCCTTCAGAGGCAGAGGGCAGCCACGGCCTTCAGAGGCGATGGGGCAGCCACGGCCCCTCCAGAGGCGATGGGGCGTGTGGCCACTAGGCGAGGTAGAGGCAGCCACGGCCCCTCCAGAGGCGAACAGCAGCCGCCCCTCGAGGCGGGGTCTACCTCTAGTAGATCAGGCTCAGTGCCCCTGCACCCTCACGTCTTGATGATGTGGAGCGGAGGCGGAGGTGAGGAGGAAGAGCAAGACCTTGAGGCGGAGGTGAGGAGGATGAGCACCATGAGATACAAGAATATTGGATGCGAGGACTGCGAACCTGCCACGACGACCAACCCGAGAGGAGGAGAAGATGTCATCGTTCTGTTGGCGACACGTAAATGTAATTTACACTTTCACTAATTTAGCCCACTTACTTGCATACCTAAAAAACTAATATGCGAGGCAATGGCGAGAAGAAGGCGGGGTGACAAGCGTAGACTTCGAGCGGCATAATTGGCATGTTGCCGATGGCACTTCCTGGGTTGGTCACATCTGAGAGGACGGCGGAACTGCATGGACATGGTGCCACTCTGAGGGCTGCAGATATCACCGCCAACAAGGAGAGGTTCCATTTGACAAATTGCTTGCGGCGGTGGAGGAAAGTTTTGGGTAAGTGACTAAATATTCAAATCTGCTTTTATGTGTTCCTATGCATGTTAGGGTTGATTTGGCCCCAATGTTCAATCACCTAACGACAACTTGACTATTTAACTCAAAGATTAATTTTTTCCGATGTATTAATACAAACTAGATCACTAAACAACCATACTTAACTACGGTAGATTAGGCTAGTTTTGCTCAATCTATTCATGTTAGGATAGTTATCTTAATTGTGACGCACAACTAAATCATCATCAACTATTTATTAGGTGGTACATGGCTAAAAATGGTAGTTTTAATCAAAGACCTATCTAAATTGCACAAGGAGTACTAACATTTTGAAGAACACATAAGCCATTTGAGGACAAAGTCGTATATTTTGTGTTTTTATGCAAACCTAACCTAGCTAATCTCACTTGTTTGGTACTAAAACTTCAAGTAGTCGACATGTTTAATTTACCTCTTTTGGATGTTTAGTAGCCAAGTAATAAATGTCAACTAACTTAATCATCTTAGTCTTTATCAATTCCTTTTCGCTTTCATCAACTAACTTAATCATCTTATTCTTTATCAATTCTTTATTCTTTGATTGTAGTGGTGGTTTCGATGGGTCGATGACGGAAGTCGATTCGAGCGAGTGCTTCGTAATTGTGTTAAGAAGCTCATCCCACGATGTTCTACAAAGCACGATCCAAGCGGTGATCTGTTACCACACACAAGTGCTTGACACAGATTCATAGGGCGGCCGCCGCCAGCGCATATCACTTTCGGCGAGTACATGCGGGTAACCAACCGAACAAAGCGATGTCCTTGATTACAATCAATTCTAGTTTATTCATATTTAACACTTGGTTAATTTAGGCAATACCTTGGTGGGCCTGAAGTGTGAAGATGCATGGCGCAGATTCTCCGAGGCAAGTGGTGCAATGAGCGATGGTTGCGGGCCTCTCGTCTTTGCTAGAGAGCGGCGATTGTTGATGGACGGGACAGACACATCGTCAAGGCGGCTCCTCCATGGCTCGTTACAAGAAGAACTGGTAGGTCAACATGTTCATATTGATTGTATGTTGCGGATACATATTTATTGACCGCCGTGGTTTTTGGGTGCGGAAAAGAAAAAGCGAGGCCTGTCTCCGATATGGAGGCATATGTAGAAGCTAGGAGGGTGATCGGAGGGCACCTTGTGCGACCAATGACGACATGAGCACTTGGTACGATTTCGATCATTTTGTCCTCGATGATTTCCGCTCTCGATGATTTTGTCCAACAGTCGCATATATGATCTTTGCTAAGGAGATTCATGGCCGAGTACGACGTCATGAATTCGCCACTAGACGCAAGTCTTGTGTACAAAGGTGGCAAGGGAAGAAACATGATCGTTTCTTCATGGGTGCCGCTACATTAGCACACCGACCACCCTCTCCGAGGTCCGATCCACGAGTCTTTGCATCAATCGATGAGGTACACCTTCAATGTCGACAAAGAACCACCATCACATGTTTCCGAAGTCTCGGTTTTCTCGACTTGAGGCGAAAGAGCAAGAAATTGAGGCTAGGCAGCGGTTAGAGCAAATGCTCATGCAAAGTTAGTTGGAGTGTGGTAGTACAATAACAAAGTAATATGCAATATATATATATATATATATATATATATATATATACATTGGCTAATGTATGACAATGTGCAAACAAATATGCAGTACTCGGGACCGGACTCGACCTAATGCCTCTCGTCGGGGAACCAACGCCTCACTTATCGCTCCTGCTCGGTTAATCGCGCATCTTGATTATTATATTGTTAGTCTCTTATGAGTGCTTGATTAGAATACATTGAAATGACATGCAATGTACTTATTGGTCGCTACTGCAAATTTCTTATAATGCGATTTCTTATGAAAATGCGGGGAACGGCGGGATCAGTTGCTTCGATTGCTAATCCTCGAAGATCTTTGGTGCACATGTTGAAGATCATGTGAATGCATCCATCGCCGAGAGGTCACCACCAGTGCTTGCTATTTTATGATCTACTAAAAGGATACCAATATTAGAAAACATTCACAATCGGTGATTGCTAAAAATGGAAAAAATGGCTTCATATATAACTAATTCTCTATATCTATATCATAAATTCTTTTGAAATGTGTCAACATATAATAATTTGTATGTACACTCCTTTGTATGAATTTGATGATAAGTGCTTGAGACATAAATGTTGATCAAGAGTTCACAATGACAAAATTTTGAGAGTTGCGATAAATGATCAATTAGGCCACAAGCTAGCCGCCCACACCCCTGTGCATGCCCTTAAGCGATTTGCCATGTTATTAGGTTGCTCATCATGATTTAAAGGAATTTTTTTGCTTTGTCAATAGTTTGGTTAATTATCTTTTCATGTATCAATTCCTAACTTTTGTTGTAACATGGCACTAATATTAAGTTTTGCTCTATCTGCAGAACTTTGAAAATGATGCTCTTATGCACGGAAGATTGAAGCAGAAATGCATGCATGCAAATGGTTGTAGTGATACTTGTTATTTGGAACTGTCATATGTATAATAATGCCTTATGCTTACATTTTTGAACTTGATCTTGAATGTTGTGAGCTCGGAACTGTTATGATGTCTTTTGTTCGATCTATACATTTATATATACATATATTGTGGAATGGATGGATGGATGGATTATTTGATTCTTTGTGGAATGGATGGATGGATGGGTGATTATTTGACTTTGTGGAATGGATGGATTGATTATTTGACTGTTGTGGAATGGATGGATTGATTATTTGATTGCTGTGGAATGGATTTTAAATGAATTTGTGAAAATTCGGGTGCAGCAGGTTTGTCGATTTCCCGAGTGCCTCATCGATTTACCGAGTGTTTGGCACTCGGGAAATAGACCAAAGTTTCCCGAGTGTTGACACTCGGGAAAGAGACCAAAACTTTCCCGAGTGTCGACACTCGGGAAATTGAAACTCGGGAAAACGACAAAAAAGTTTCCCGAGTGTAGACACTCGGGAAAACTTGACCCGTGGCAATTTCCTGCGGATCCGTCGGAAGATTTCCCGAGTGTTTTTGGACCGTATTCCCGAGTGTTAACACTCGGTAATAGTTCCCGTTACGGCTGGAGAAGCCGTTTAGCGGGGTTTTTCCCCGAGTGTCGACATTTCCCGAGTGTCTACGGATACACTCCGTAAATATATATTTCCCGAGTGTAACACTCGGGAAACCGTTTTTCTCCCGAGTACGCTATCCCGAGTACTTTTTCCCGAGTGTGACACTCGGGAAATATGTTTCCCGAGTGTTTCGCCCACTTTCCCGAGTGTTTTTGGCACTCGGGAAAAATCCTGTCTCTGGTAGTGTCTGGAGAAAAACAAGAGAAAGAAACATCGATGAGAGCTGGTGGAAAATTTTCTCACCAAGTGTTCAAGAAAACACGTTACCTAGCACTCTAGCAGTTAGCTAAAAAAACATGTTTTCCACTGTGTGAAACATTTTCTTCGAATCAAGAGCATAGCTCCCAATTTCACACTGTGAAACATGGCAGGCTGTTTTGATTTGTACTGACAGGTTCGATGGTTCTACAAAGGAAAATCGAGTGACGACAGGGTCCTAAAATGTGATTTGATTTCTACTGTTCTCACTTTCCCCCTTTTGTGTTTTGTCCCGGAATAGAAGCGAAACCACCATGCCCCTTGTACCGGCAAGCCTCATTCAAGGACGTCTCGACAGAATTAATGCCCGTGTGGACATGTGGTCATGCCCGACCCATTTCATTCAGGGCAAGATTATGTCTTTACCGGAAGACACTACAATTTTGTGGCTCTTTACTGTAAGACACTCTACTCATTAAAATAATATAACTGTCTTAGAGATGAAAGAGAAGGTAGATGAAAATACTATTTTGCCCTCCATCCTTCCCTCCTTGTCTTCTTCATGTCTCCCGCCATTGGAGCCGCAGATGACGCCGCACCCAACTCGACCGTTGTCTCCCTGTTCCCCTCCTACACCAGCACGACCAGCGACACCTTGGCCACCCGCCTCATCATCGTCGGCTCCCGCACCATCGTGATCACCCCAACCAATGCTACCCTCGTAGCGTCCTCCATCTCCATCTCCCTCTCTACTGTCTGCAGCAGCACCACCACCTCCCCCGTCGTGAGCTTCTCCTCCGTGCTCAGTAGCGCATCACCAGCTCCTCCCCCTACCAATGTCGATGCCTGTGGTGGGTGGTGCAGCAATGCATGAAACTATGTGACGCCGAAGACGAGGAGGACGAGGAAGACTAACGGCCCGAAATTCCTCTGGCGATGATGACCTTTACTCCAGTGAAGCAAACGACGAGGCTTCTAGCGGCTAGACCTAGGTCTTTGGAGGTGACGGGTCACAAGCCACGTCGGGACCCTTCCTCTATCTCCCTGAACCGCCTTGCATCGCCTCCAAGCTCGCTCGTCGTCACCAAGCCCAGCGAAAGTGCTACTCGTTCCGCAACCTCATGGGCACTTTGCCCAAATTTGTCACCATCTCCCCTCCGTCTTGAAATTGATCACGCCATCACCTCGCTAACTCCTCTGCGATCCTTGCAGCACCGTTCTTCATTGTCGAGACCCACCGGAGAGCCACCAACGTCAAGCCGCGCCGCCGCCCTCGTCTCCACCTCCGACGACCCACCGTGTCTGTGGTCTCCCCGCCAATCTATCCATTTCACGAGGTGCGCCACATCGCACTGATGCTTTTCCCCACCTCCTTCAACCATCCCCTCCCCCGCAGGCCGCCACCACCTAGCACCACCGCCTCGCTATGGCTGCCATTGGTACCAGCTTTTCCAGCGCTTCCCCCGCCAACCTAGACCAACAAAATGAAACCCCCAATCCAGAAATGCGCGCATGACTTCTGTCGATTTCCGCCAGGCTTTACCGTCGACCATGAGAGAGATCGTCGGAGAAGGAACAAGGAAGAAGAAGAGAATAAGGGCATAAATGTCATTTTGAACCGTTTCTCTTTAAAACAACGAATAATATTATGCGACAATTCGTTATATTCTATTGAATAACTTCAAATCTTCGTAATACGACACTGGTGTCTCATTGATATGTGGACCTATCAACAATCGAGTCGCCGATCTTACGAAATAAACAGAGGAAAATGACAAAGAGTTCTTGGGAGAGAATGTGATTGCTCTTTATTGCTATGAACTGGATCCTTTATAAGGGGTGCCCTTGACAAGACAGTGGACTAATCCTAATTACACTGAGCGTAATGCTTGCTATGCTATTGAATCAGACTTGAAACATGAATCTAATGCTGATTGCCGTGCTCCATCCTTAAATAACCATTGAAGGCGTGGCAGTTACTCCTAGAGAAGACACCTATTGGAAGAGACGTGTCCAGTCGAAGGGTCAGTTTCAGTTATCGAAACAGTAATTGATCGCCGGTTGGTGCCTATGATATGCAGAACCGTATGATGGTTGTTGTGAAATGTCTTAGGACTATGAAACGTCGTATGGTATGGACCAAATATGACATGTGTTCTATTCATCACACAGTAAGGAATATACTTGGAGTTAGATCCAGATGCCAGTTCATTGCTTCCTCGAGCAGTCATTTGGTCGGGGACTGGGTACAGGACCTCATCCGACCAAGGTACCCATTATGTAACCTCTGGAATCCTTACGATCACAGGGGTCGTTAGCCTTAGGGGGTTACAGTCATGAAGACTTATGGTTTTTTATTATGTATTAAAGTAGTACAAAGATATTTTAATCCTCATCAGCTAGCCCCCGAACTTTAAAATGAATTGGTCATGTGAACACTATCTCCCGACGAAAGTCGTATCTGGCAGACCCTCATTTAATGTCGTGACAAACGATGTGGTATGTATTCATTTTAAGGTTGAGAAATTGCCTTACGACCTGAAGAGTTTTTCTGTCCGTTGGACTCTGGTTTGTGTTTGTTGGATTTTGGGTAATTTCCCGATGCAGTTAAAGAATTGCGGCTATAAAATCCCTTCAGTGCAGGGCTTTAGGAGTTTTGCACTCTCAGATTTTTCTCCAATCCTTTTTATCTTCTTGCGAGGAATCTTCTCCGACCTCCCCTCACTTTCTCATCAAAAGCTTCCTCTGACCTCTGTTCATTCACTAAAAGATCTCATCATGTCGGACTCGATCACTAAGTGGCTGGTTTCAAATCTGAGTGGGAAGAGGCTCAAGGCGCTGGAGGAGGTCGGAATGCTTCCAGACAAGAGTTTAATCAAATAGAGGTCGGCTGTCGGAGAGCACTTTCCGAGCCATGAAGAAGAGGAAATCCCGATTTTCCTCACCTACATCAAGTGCGGGCTCAGGTTCCCAGTTCACAAGTTTCTTTCCCGAGTCCTGGAGTACTAGGAGGTTGAGTTGGTGAATCTAGCCCCCAATTCTATCGCCAACCTTAGCATATTTGTCAACCTTTGTGAGGCATACCTGGGGATCCGACTAAGTCTGAAGGTCTTCAGGTATTTCTACAAGATTGCGAGGTCGGGGAAATCGGCGGTCGTACCTGGGGAAAACTCGCTGCGACTCCACGACGGGAAGACCGACGAGTACATCCGGATGTACCCGAAGTCCTCGTGGTTGTCATAGAAGAAAAGTTGGTTCTACATGATGGTCAAAAAAGAGGACAACCTCTACTTCGCCAGCAAGACGGTGAGCGAGAACCTGAACTGGCGGTCTACCGAGAAGAAAGAAGGACGGATTGGAAGGGTGGTCGATGCCATGCAAGACCTTAGTGCCAAGAGATTAACTGCTTGGCACGTGGTTATGGACTTTTCCCTGCGCCGGATTAGTCCCTTGAAACTCCGATCACATTCCTTGCTTTGGCATATTGGTCGTGACGAGAAGACCAAAGACTCCAGGGAAAGTAAGGCCTGGAAATTCCGACCAGTTTGGTTTATTTAGTTGATTATTTTGTAACCATGAAATCTCTTTATCCTTTTGAAGCCCTTTCTTCTGACAAGGTCAGAGAGAGGATTAAAATAATCTGCACTGGAGAGCCTGATATGAAGGCCGCTTTCCCCAATGTTCTAGCTGCTATCTCTCTAGAACATAGGATTAGGAGACTTAAGGTAAATATCAATTTTTCCTCATCTTTTATATGCTCTCCGATCAGTATATGATTATGCTTTAATATGCAGACGGTCGGCTTGAGGGAAAAAGAGTCCAATGATGGCTCTACTCCGATCACTGTTCCGACTGACTCCTGCTCTGCGGCCACACAAGATGATGGCCTTCTAGAGCTAAGAATAGCGTTTGTGATGAAGCATATATCTTAGATGGAAATTTCATCACTTAATCCGATTATATTTATGTCTTAGGTGGGAGAAAAAGAGAACTCGCGGCAAGAAGCTATGGATGTCGTAGGTCCCAAAGTGGTCGTTCACGACCTGACAGTTGCTACTGAAGCAACTGTTTTGGAGACCGACGAGACCACACCCTCCGACCCGATGGTCAGAGATCTTATTCTCGACCAGCTGGTCGAGAATTTTTCTTCCGACCTCCAGTCGGTGGATGTGAGGGGTCTAACCAGGCCTACTGATTCAGGACCGGTAAAGTCGATTGAAAAGAAGAAAAGAAAGGCGAGCGCGACGGACTTTGCTCCAGTGTGCTTCAAGCTCAAGACCAAGAAGACAACCAAGTATGTATACACGAAAGAAAAACTTATGTAAGTACTTATATCTGGTGTTCTAGAGTCTTAATCTTCTTTTCTTCTTTCTTTATAGGTCCTCCGGTGTTCCGGTTACTTCTGACCAAAGCACCCCTCAAAAGAAAGTTCATGAGGAAAAGGAGGTCGAGCCAGCCCTCGAACAGGTGGCAAAGCTAGTGCCTGCCCAGGAACCCGTGGCGGCTCCAACCCTACCTATGGAGGTGGAGGTTCCTAAGGAATCCTAGCAGGTTCTGGCCCCTGCTGGGAAGTCTCCTCTCCTTGGCACCTTCCCCTATTGCCCTCGGTTCATTGATGACAAAGAACTCGATGAGGCCTAGGGGAGGATATCGGACCGTCAAGCGGAGATGAGTCCTGATACCATTTTTTCTGAATATAATGACGTAGAAATCTGGGTAAGCATCTATGACCACTTTAGTAGTTACTTCATAAAAGTTTATCAAGAAACTTAAAGAAGTTTACTATTTTTATCGCACATGGTGGAAAATTTCGTTGTGATCGAAGGGCTAACCCAGCGAATCAACTTCTTGGAGAAGAAGAACTCCGAATTAAAGAGTAAATACTCCTTCCATGTCTTTCCTTCCTCTTTTTTATCATCTAGCTCCTTTTCTATTGATTAACTTATCACTTTACCATATTTGATAGATTCAGAGAGGCTTAAAGAAGAGGTTATGGCTAAAGAATCCATAATAGCCAAGCTTAAAGAGGAATGCCAAAACAAGGACCGGTCGATCGAATATCTGACGACTAGACACAAGGAAGTCCTTGAGACTACCGAGAAGAAGGTTGAAGGTAACCGGTCGTAGACTCGACCAGTGTACTATCTTTTCTAATTGTATGTATTTATTCTTTAGTGCTCGTGCAGAGTAAACTCAAGCATTGAAGAGAAGAGAAAAAAAACTCTTGAGTTTGAGCGTGGCAAGGAGCCAGCCTTTGGGCATAATCTTGAAGAGAAGGTCAAGACTTTCAACAAGATACTCTTCGATATAGGATCAGGAACGCAACTGCCCAACTTAGGAGATCCCACGGAGAAGATCAACTTCCTTGGCCAACAACTCGAAGACCTTAGAAGCCTGCTCAAGACTACTCGGGAGAATCATGCGCAGACCATGAAGGAAGCTGTGGCCAGCGGAGTTAGCCTTGCTTTAGCAAAGCTGAAGTCTTCTGACCCTTCTATTCCCATTCAAGTTGTTGAAGAAGACTTCAACTGCTCGAGTGAAGAAGCGACCAAGTTATTCGAGAAAGTAATGCCTCTCGGAAACAAGGACACAGATGAAATGGAGGTCGGGTCTCCTTCTCGCAGTAACCAGTCTGGTGATCATAAGGAGTAGGTTATTGTAATATAAGAATTATGAATGTAAAAAACTTAACTTTTTAACATCAATAAAGTCTTTGTTCATCCTTTTGACTTATGAAGTACTCACATATTTTCTAACCCCCGATTGCTTGTATAGTAGAAGATCTTTACTAAAGAAGTAGTAAGCCAAGAATACGAGTAAAAGCCACGACCACTGCTGAAAGTATGTGCTGATTATGTGACAAAAACTGATCATATTAATACTAGAAAATCAATTTTGGTCAGAACCAGTGTATGACTTCAACTAGTTGTAGATCTATTTTCCATAATCGAAATACCAAACAATAGATTACATAGTCGGAAGATAAGACTTGTCTTGATGAGAAAGAAATTATGTAAGGATGTATGCAATATACGATAAGTGGTCTTGTTTATACATAGTATTCAAACTAGTAGTAAGGGTTGCTAAGAACTGAAGACATGAAAAACACTCCGTAAAACGTGATCATGCTCAAGTCCGACTGGCAGCGAAGATCGTAGGAAAAGAACTGTCGCTAAGAAACTCCTTCCAGTTGGCAGGACCACATGTAGAGAGGAGAGATTTCGGCTAAGAGGCTTTCTGTGTCCTGACCAGTAGCAAAACGAGAGTAGAACAGAATGCTGAAGTAAAGAAATGTAGCCTCCGAAGTCGTAAGCATGTAATTAACTATTTATGTTATGCTCATTTACTTGTTTACTTCTTTAAGAAAAGAGTGTATGGTCGCGCGTGAGAACCATAGCTATGATGGTCACATGGCAGACCTTTTTGGCTTGTGATGATTAAGTTAAGGCCATAAAAGTAAAAAAAAGAGATCCTTTAAAAGGATATCTGAGAGAATTTGGTATTCTCCGACCAGTTAGACAACAATAGTATGCAACAAATTATGGGTACAGTCATATAAACAACAAATTATGGGTACAGTCATATAAACAACAAATTATGGGTACAGTCATATAAACAACATCATTCATCGAAGAAAATAAAGAAATGATGAATCTTTATTGAAATTGACAGAATGTAAAATACATTTATACAAAGAACTTATGCAATTGATCAATGTTCCATGAATTAGACAAAACACGCCCGTCTGAGATGGCTAGTCGTACCGAATCAGGTTTGATGACTTCGACCACAGTGTAAGAACCTTCCCATTTGGGAGAAAGTTTATTGTAATTTGCTTGGATCTGAATTTTTCTGAAAACCAGATCACCTACAGCTAGGCTGCGAGTTTGCACCTTACGACTGTGGTACCTTCGCATGGCTTGTTGGTAAACCGTTGATCGTATCAGGGCTTGGTTTCGTCGTTCTTCAAGGAAATTGATGTCATCGAGTCTTCATTTTACCTGATCGTTTTCGTTGTAGCTAATGGAGAGCCTTCCACTGTTTCGGCAAGGAGCTTCCACGACGGAGAGCGGTCCGAGATTACCACCTCTGATGGGCTTTGTGGTGGACTCAGCCTGATCCGACGGATTGCCGACCATATGCTGAGTTTTATCATTCCTACTTGGCCCACGACCAATGGAAACCTCATTCACACACTCACTTGGTGTCGATTGGCCGCCGAAATACGTAGGAGCAATTAGCGAATACCGGTCGCCCATGATCGTATCGAGAGTACATTGACCCTCCGATTGCGGTGATGGGCTTCCATTGCAATTCTTCCCGGTCGGAGGGACCGGGCTCATTGAGGCATTTGGTCGTTCTGAACTGGTTGAAACGATGGGTTCCTGTGGGAGCACCACAGATGGTGGCGGCGAATCCTCATTCATCCGGTCGATTTCGTTGGTCTCAGCGCATGGTGAGCCGGCGAAGGAGTACGATGACGACATCCTATTTTCTTCTATGGCGTGGATGCATGCGTCCATGTTGAGGTTGGAGTAGTCCGCCAAGTCGAACCAGTTTTCCTCATCCAAAGTTCTCGCCATGTTCGCATGAGCAACGGTGGAGCGAAGGAAGTGAATGAGGAATGCTTGAGCAAAGTGATCTTCAAGAACTCAGAACGCCTTCTTCCCCACGAACGGCGCTAGCTATCGACGATCGAGTCGTCGATCTTACGAAATAAACAGAGGAAAATTGCCAAGAGTTCTTGGGAGAGAATGGGATTGCTCTTTATTGTTATGAATTAGATCGTTTACAGGGGTGCCCTAAATAAGGCAGTGGACTAATCCTAATTACACTGAGCGTAATGCTTGCTATGCTATTGAATCAGACTTAAAACATGAATCTAATGCTGATTGTCGTGCTCAAATCTGATGTCTTTGTTCCTCCGTGTTCCATCCTTAAATAACTATCGAAGGGGTGATAGTTACTCTTGAAGAAGACGCCTATTGGAAGAGGCGCGTTCAATCGGAGGGTTAATTACGGTTATCGAAATAGTAATTGATCGTCGGTTGGTGCCTGTGAGACACAGAACCATATGATAGTTGTTGTCAGTGTCTTAGGACTATAAAACATCGTGTGGTATGGACTAAATATAACATGCGTTTCATTCATCACACAGTAAGAAATATACTTGGAGTTAGATCCAAATACCAGTTCATTGCTTCCTTGAGCAGTCATCTGGTCGGTGACTGGGTACATGACTTCATCCAACCAGGGTACCTATTATATAACATTTGGAATCCTTACGACCAAATGGGTCGTTAGCCTTAGAAGTTACGACCACAGAGACTTATCATTTTTTATTATGTATTAAAGTAATACATAAATATTTTAATCATCGTCAAAATCTTATTATGAATCATGTAATTATTCAGTGACATATTGTGAATTTTCTCTAATATTACTATAATGACCTTAGTATCTCATAACAAATAGACATATTTTTGTAGTATTTTTCAACAAAGATATAAAATTTAGATGTCTAATAGCTAACGCCACATAATTGTATTGTACGTGTAGCGAATTTTCTCTTCATTCATTCATGGAACGTCCGGTACCATACTCCTATCACGTCGAATGCACTTTGGCGGAGGCACAAACAGAGGCACACCGGTCAGTGACCACCCGATGGCTCCCTCCGGCCGAACAGCCCTCCTGATCGGACGGCTAGAAAAGCCGAAACACGAGGAACCTATGGAGGCAATAGGGGATCGTACGGCCGAGAGAGGAAGGAGGCCATCGATCACGGGGACTCACCTGGTCCATCGAGACGGGTGAGGAAGAGGCGGCGCCACGAGCCGAGCTCGTACGCGCCCACGGCGGCGTACCCGAACCACGGCGGCCGGTCGGTGTAGACCACGAGCACGCGCCGCCTCGGCGCGTCCACGGCGAGCCCCAGTGCCACCCTCCCGGCCGCGTCGGGGTCCGCCACGACCACCCGCTCCTCCTCCTTGCGCTCCCCACCGGCGCGCACCACGGCGACGCCGCTGCCAAAGAAGGTGGACACCAAGAACCGCCCGCTCTCGGCGTCCCACTTGGCGCAATCGTGGAACCACCTGTCGCCCGCGTAGGCGACTCCGCCGGCGGTGCCCTCCAGGAACGCGACCACCGCGGCGGCCGCCAGGACCGCGACGGCGAGCGCGGCCCCGCATGACCCCGCCGGCGGCGGCCCCGCTTCGGAGCCACGGCGACGGCCGCGGCAGCCACCGCACATGGTGATTAAGCAGCAGCAAGATCCGGAGAGCGCACAGGGGCGGCGAGAGGTTTCTCCTCTCCTTTTCGTCTGTTCGCTCGCTGGTTGGACCGATTGATTTGCTTTTATCACAGAAGGAGCAGGTTTTCCTAGTATTAAAAATGGCGTTGTTTGGTGAGACGAATCTTTCGTGTTTGTCACTATTTGTCTATCTGCACCACTGTTTGATGGGCCCTGTTTGATCTGTTTGACGCGCGCGCAGTGGTTTCCGTGAAGGAGGGGATCAGGGAAGGGGATGGGGTGTGGGGTGTGGGGACGCCGGCCGCAAAAGAGGACGGTGAGCGGGAGTGGAGACGGCGGCTTTGGCAGACTGGCGCCTGATGCCGCCTGCGATTGCCAGGACGGATGGCAGTGGCAGAAAGCATAGGGAATCATGTTATCATGGGATAGGATACAGTATACGACCTCCCCTGTTACGTCTTTAACGCTGACGTACTCTCTCTAACTTTCTGTCTGTCTGGGATGGAATTCCATATGCACCCCCGAGAAGACTGTAAAATGCTGCTTTAATAACTCTTTTTTGGCTAGTTCTAAACTTGTACTCAGCGGACGTCCGTAGAATTCATTCACCAGCTCACCCTATCAGCCGCTGTCACGCCGATGAACCTCGGAAGGAACCTTGTGACGATGGCAACAGCGGTGCAAGAAAAGATGAAACTAAATATTGCCCCAAAGAAAAAAAACGGAATCTCATACGAACCCTGGGAATATTTTTTTCCCGAGAAAGGATATGAAACTAAATAATGCCCCCAAAGAAAAAAAGGAATCTCATACGAACCCTGGGAATATTTTTTTTCCCAGAGAAAGGATATTGAGAAAAATGTATGCACCCAGGGTGTGTCCATCGTGGGTGCTAGTGGGTGCTCGAGCACCCCCTCCTCCCACCATTGTACTCCTAATACCCACTGAGGCCTGAGCACTGGCGAGCGGTCCTAGCTCTGCGGCAGAGTCGGCAGACGGAGGTTGAAGACCAGCCGGAGGATGGAGGTTGAAGTCTTCAAGAAAGTCTGGCCAGACCGCTCTTGCCTTCTTGGATTCGTGGCGATGGAGGCATATGGCTTAAGGCCCAGTCAGCTGCCGGCCCAAATCCAATCAAAGAAGATAAGGTCTCGCTCTCTCTCAGCCACTGAGCCACACCCACACGCCCAGATCCAGATTCGAGAGAGTAAGAAACGAAGAGAGACTCACTGAGGTCTGAGGACTGAGGGGGAGGGCGAGAGGCGGGAGGTGACTCGGCAGCCCAAAGATGGCGGATGGGGAGGCGATCGGGCGACTCGGCGCCAGCGGCTCGGCGTGGAGGGCTCGCTTTGCAGAGGGCAACGCCGGCCTACCAACAGGCCGAATCAAAGCTCGAAGGTCGCGTCATGGTCGGATCGGCGCCTGGGTGGCCGCATCGCGCGACGACTGCCTCGGGGGACTGGGGAGTCGGGGTCCTCGGGGAGACAGGAGACAATAAGAAAACGAATCAGTGAATGACCATTCACCAGTGGAGTGAAGTCGTGAGGACTGAGGAGGCAGACAGGTAGTGTCTCAGTGAAATAGTGAAGTGAAGTGAGGCAGTGAGTTTGTTTCTGTTCCAAATCCCCAATTTTATTGTCTGTTGCAAATGTAGCCATGTAGGTAGACTTGAAGATTGATGAATTGATTATTGATACAAATGTTTAATTGGTTGTTGTTGTTTAATTTGTGATTCATGAATTGATGCAAATTGTTGTTTAATTGATTAGTGAACATCAGGACATTAGTCGATTAGCCAATTTGTTTAATTAGTGGTTGACTAGTTGTTGTTTAACTTTTCTTAGATTTACAAAAATGGAGAAGCGAACTTTGCACAAATATTTCTCAAATAATGCAATTAGCAATAACTATAGAGCAGAACTGAAGCAAAAAAGGTTCGGCATGAATTTAATCCAGATGATATTATTGCCGATCAATGAAGTTTCTTCAGAGTTATTGGTATGCATGTCTTGTCTTAATCTAAGCAACTCATTTTCTAAGTTTGATGTGCAAAAGCTAGTTCGCTTCGCTGAGATTTATACTACAGATTTTACCATAGTTGACTGTTTGTTGTTAATAAATCAACTTCAAACATTCATTCTCAATGTTAGAAGAAGTGTTGAATTTCATGAATGCCGTGATCTTGCAAAGGTTGCTCAAAAGATGGTTGAAACCGGAAAAAAGATATAACTTTTGCATTGGTCTATCGCCTCATCGAGCTCACATTGATCCTTCCAGTGGCAGCGGCATCAGTTGAAAGAATCTTCTCAACAAAGAAGATTATTAAAGCATATTTGCGCAACAAGGTATCAGATGAATGGCTCAATGACTTGATGGTGTGCTACACTAAGCGAGAGATATTTAGAAGCCTTGATAATAAAAGATTCATTCAACGCTTTCAAAACATGAAAACTCGTAGAGTGAAATTGCGTCGTAATCATATTTAGTGCCTTAGTGGTATGTTTTCATTTTATTTTTAATGTTTATGAATATTCAAATTTTAATATTGTGTCACTAAATTTGATATTTCTTATCTACAGATCGGTACTCACATATTTATGGGCATTTAGGGGCACACTATCCATTAGTGAGGTACTAAATTTATTGTATTGTATATTTTCAATTTGTTCTTTTTCTATTTATGTATGAACTTGACATTCCAATGGCAAAAGACCAGTAAGTGTAGGTTTGATATGTTTATATTGTGTTATAGCCTCAACAGTAGAGCTCCCCCTCTATTTTCATCCTGGATTCACCACTGTATGCACCAATTGTTTTTGCGCGAGCTCTGTTTGGCCAAGTTGTGGCACCTAGGTTTTAGCGAGAAGTCAGAGCCGGCTGGCCAAACATTTTTGACTCCTAGCATTTTTGGAGTTGGAGCCCTAATTGCACTAGGAGCTTTACTAGCTCCGAAGCCTTAAAATGGGCAATTTGTGGAGCTAGCTTCTAGAGCCCAAAAGGCGGAGTTGGAGCTTGGCCAAATATTGCCTTTCTTGAGAGTACAAGACAGACACACACACATATATCATAGTTACACCAAACATACACACACATGTGTGCACGTTCTCTACACATGCTAGAAATTTATCGGAGGCACCCATGGCTTCACAGAGCGTGGACATGCATTTTTTTACTGAATGTGCACACGTGTGTGTACTCCTCAAATTGGTAGACACTAGCGCCAAATCTAGGATTTAAAACCTGGTGGGCTGGGTGCACACATGCACTCCTAGCCATCTGGCCACATGTCGAGGCCTGGATTTACCATCCAGAACCCTATTTGTATACTGCACTATTTTTTGGATCAGTACATAGTGCACACAGATATATTGTTGGAATCATACACATACATCGCACATGACCATACCATACTTAATATTACACAACACATAAGTAGACCATATGGTCATTTTTTTTACATTATGGAATGGACAAACCAAATACTTAACACAGAGTTCAACATAGAAAGCAGAGGTAGATGCGGAAACAAATAACAAAAGATGGATCCATCAGTACTGCCCACAGGCAAGTGGCTAGGGGTCCCGGACTACATCTTGCCATCGTCTTGCCATTCTGATCTGGACGCCGGGAAGTAGGCGTAGGGGTCTTAGTCAGATGACTCTGAGTTTAAGTATAATAAGCGAGTGTGAGTATATAGCCGTACTCCGTGAGGCAACACACAGAATGTAGTTATAATAAATGCAAGACTGGTCAAAGGAAAAGCTTGATGTTTTTTTTATTTGCATAAAGCCACAATTAGAATAGATTAAGTAGTAGATAAGTCCCGAGACCTAGCATTTTGACTAAACCAGTTTTAATGAAGTTGAGTAGTGTTGTATAATACTAGCAAAGGTTCCATCCAACTGCTAGCGAATAATGGTTCCCAAAGGTTCCATCCACCCACGAGTAGATAATGGTTCCCTCCACCTTATGCTAAATCATTTCCAGGGTTACCTCCACCCGACATTTCTAGGGCTACCTCCATCCAACAATTTTATTCCACCCACAAATGGTTTTTATAAAACCAAGACTAACCAAGCAAGTTCTCGCGCATCGTCCATAACCGTAGGCATGACTATTGCCGACGCTCGAGTCACCGATCTTACGAAATGAATAGAGAAAAATAGCAAAGAGTTCTTGAGAGAGAATGGGATTCCTCTTTATTGCTCTGAACTGGATCCTTTACAGGGGGTGCCCTCGACAAGACAGTGGACTCGCCCTAATTATACTTAGTGTATTAATTGTTATGCTAATGCTTCAGATGAAATCCAATCGTCTGGTGATCTTCCGAGTTTGATTGCCTTCTGCCGTTTTGTGTCCTCTTATAAGTAGTTGATGAAGCGATGGCAGTTACTCTTGGAAGATGTGCCTATTGGAAGCGTTGTGACTGGTAGGAGGGAGGCGGCAGTTGAAGTATCAACCTTTTGGCGATTGATATCAGAAGGAGATAAAAACCATATGGTGGTTACTGTTAGTGGCTCAGGGCTGTAAACATCGCGTGGCTTAGAGTAAATAAGACATATGCTCTATTCATCATACAGGAGGAATATGCTTAGAATCGTTTCTAAGCACCAGTTCATTACTTCTAAGAGCAGTCACCTGGTCGAAGATTGGGTATAGGACCTCATCCGACCAGGGTTCTCGTAATGTAACCTCTGGAATCCTTACAACCACGTGAGTCGTTAGCCTTAGGGGTTACGACCATGAAGACATATGGTCTTTTATTATGTATTAAAGTAATACATAGAGATTTTAATCATCGTCAGCTAGCCCCCGAACTTCAAATGAATTGGTCATGTGAACCCTCCCCCGATGAAAATCGTATCGGCCAGATCCTATTTTAATGTTGTGACAAACGAGGTGATCTGTATTCACTTTAAAGTTGAGAAACTACCTTGGGAACTGAAGAGTTTTTTTGTTTGCTGGAAAAAAGGTTTGTGTTCATTGGACTTTGGGTAACTCCCCGATGTAGTTAAAGAAACATGGCTATAAAATACCTTTGGTGTGCTGCCTAAAGGGTTTTTACGCTCTCATATTTCCTTTGAATCCTTTTCATCTTCTTACGAAGAATCTCCTTCGACCTCCTCTTACCTTCTCGCCCGAAACTTTCTCCGACCTGCTCTCGCCCAAGATCTAACTATGTCGGACTCAATCACCAACTGGCTAGTCTTGGACTTAAGCGGAAAAAAAACTAAAGACTTTGGAGGTGAGAGGGATGCTACCGAACAAGAATCTGGTTTCTTGGAGATCTACGGTTGGAGAGCATTTTTCAAGTAGGGAAGATCGGAAAATTCTTGTTTTTCTCACATACATCGAATGCGGATTCAGGCTACCAGTACACAATTCCTTCCGAAGGTCTTGGACTACTATGGAGTTGAGTTGGTGAACCTCGCCCCCGATGCGATTGCCAACCTCAGCATCTTTGTCTATCTTTGTGAAGCGTACCTGGGGATTCCGCCAAATCTAGAACTCTTCAAGTACTACTACAAGATGGCGAGGTCGAGGAAATCGCTGGGGTCGCCTTGGGAATGCACCATTCACCTCCACGACGGGAAGCCCGATGAGTACATCCATACATTCCCAAAATCTTTGTGGTCGTCATGGAAAAAGAGTTGGTTCTATATGATGGTCACCACTGATGATAGTCTCTGCTTTGTCGGTAAGAAGGCTCAAGAAACCCAGAGTGGCACCCCTCGACGAAGAAGGGGATTGTGGGAAGATGGATAGAAGCTATCCAACTCCTTAGTATCAGAGATCTAACTTCTTGGCATGTGGTGAGTGATTTCTCCATGTGCCAGATTAGTCCTTCAAAGTCCCGAGCACTTTCAATGCTCTGGTATGTTGGTCGGGACTTCACGATCAAAGACTCTTCAGAAGGTAAATTCCAAAAAATCTCGACTGCTTTTGTTTGTTTATTTTGTAACCTTCAAGTCTCCCATTTATTTTGTACAGTCCTTTCCCCTGAGGAAATCAGGGAACGGATCAAAATGATCTGCACTAGGGAGCCCGACAACAAAGCTGATTTTCCTTAGATTTTAGCTATTGTCACTAAGGAAGAGAGGGAGGAGAGGCTCAAGGTAAAAAGTAACAACCTCTTTTCATTGTTTATGCATTTTTCGATCGGTTTTACATAATACCTCTTTGATGTGCAGTCGGTCGAATTAAAGATCAATGAGCTCACCGAGAGTTGTGAACCAATTGATCCTTCGACTGCTTCTACTTTTGCAACCACTCAAGATGGTAGTCTCTTAGAGGTAAGAAGAAACATTGATCAAGAAAAAACATATTTCAAATGAAGTTTTTCATCACCAAATTAATCATATGTTATTTAATTAGGTGGGAGAAAAAGAAGACCGGCCAACCAAAGCGGCGGTCGTAGACTCCAAAATGGTCGTGGTCAACTAGACAATTGCTTCTGAAGCAGTTGTTCTGGAGGCTGATGAAGCCACACTCTCCGATCAGATGATCAAAGATCATATCATCGACCAACTGGTTGAGGATATTTCCTCCGACTTCCTGTCAGAGGATATGAGGGGTCTAACCAACCCTATCGGTGCAAAACTGATAAAATCGGTTGAAAAGAAAAGGATGGCTAGTGCCCAGGACTTTGCTCTAAGGCGCTTCAAGATTAAGACTAATAAGACGATCAGGTATGCATATATATGAAAGGAACTTATACAAATACATACCTTTAATGTTTCTGGTACTTTAAAATCTTGAATTTCCTTTCTTCTGTTTAAAGATCCTCTGGTGTTTCGGTCGCCTCTGACCAGAGCACCCCTCAGGAGAAAATTCCTGAGGAAAAGGAATTCGAGCCAGCCTCCGAGCAAGTGGCAGTGCCAGCGCCTACTCAGGAACAAGTGGCGGCTCCAACCGCACCTATGGAGGTGGAGGTTTGAGAGAGGTCCCAGGCAGGTTCCGATCACTGCTCAGAAGTCTACTCTCCCTGGAAACTTCCCTTATTGCCCTCGGTTCATCGATGATAAAGAAATCGATGAGGCGTGGGGGAGAATATTGGATCATCAAGCAGAGACGAGTCCTAATACTATTTTCGCTGAATATAATGACGTAGCGATCCGGGTAAGCATCCACGGCCACTTTAATAGCTATTTCATTAAAGTTTATTAAAAGGGTGCATTTGGTTGGTGGATTGAGGTTGAATGGGATGGGATGGTACGGGTAGGATGGGATCGTCCTGTATGGGATGGTACAATCAGTCTGTTTGGTTGGTTGTATGAGATGATACAGGCTTTTATTTGGTTGGTTGTATAGGATGATTCTAGATGGTTCAAGATGTTGTTTGGTTTGGTGGATGAAGTTGGATATGATAACCCTCTCACTAGAGGTGGTGAGTTCACCTCCTACAATTGTGAGAATTGAGTTTAGAAATTGATTTAAATTTAAATTCAAGTTTGAAAATAGTTTTGCAAACAATTAATTGTTATATTTTTTTCCAAGCCGAATTCCAGGCAAGGAATTTATTTTAACTTTCGAAATTTAACAATATTTAATGACATTTGATGATAATTAACAAAATTTAACGATATTTAACAACATTTAATGATATTTAACAACATTTAACGCTATTTAACAGCATTTAACGATATTTAACGACATTTGACAACATTTGATGATATTTGACGACATTTGACGATAATTGATGGCAGTTGACGACATTTGACGATAGTTGATGACAGTTGATGATATTTGACGATAATTGACAACATTTGACGATATTATTTGACAACATTTGATGATGTTTAACGACATTTGACGATAATTGACGACATTTGACGACATTTGACGAGAATTGACGATATTTAACGATATTTAACGACATTTGACGACATTTGACGATATTTGACGATATTTGACGACATTTGACGACATTTGATGACATTTGACAATAATTGACGACAGTTGACGACATTTGACAATAATTGACAACATTTAACGACATTTGACAATAATTGACAACATTTGACGACTATGCATGTTGAGACGCCCAGAGTTATTTTATAGTCATTGTAAACTACTTCTAAGCAAGTTTCACTGATCCTCTAGATATCAAGTACACCTTACCAACCTCAATTAGGTCATAAAACTGATCAAGCACCAAATTGAATCCATGAATCCTATAGCTAACAGTGCTACAAATGTTCAAATGTTCAGTAATCTCGGTGTCTTCCTTGGCAAATCTCCACCAGAGATATGTGAGGGGAATAGACACAACTAGGCAGATTGCATGACCATCTACATATCCTCATCGTGGAGGGATTAACGACAATATACCGTAATGAGATTTAGTATGCATCTTATCATCATGCATGACTTTTTTTTGGAAACTTTTGCATATTTTATTGCACTTGGAAAATCTCAAATAAAGTTTAAACCTACAACTCAATTATAAGTTTCAAAAGAAAACAAGAACAAAAACTCTTGTTCATCTTCTGGAAATAATTTATTCAAATACTATAATAATTATCATGTATTAATATAATTTTTCCCAAATTTTTGGAACTTAATTTGACCATCAGAAAATTCAAACTCAAATCAACGACCTATTCTAAGTTTGAATTTAAATTATTCAAATTAAATCTTGAACAGTGAAGTTTAAGATTTTAATCGAGTCCTAGGATGTCCCAGGAACCCCTCTGATTTATTTTAGAATTTTAGGAATTTTATTCCTATTTTTAAAGCCTTGGTCAAACCCTTTTGTTTCTTGGTCAATTGTTTTCAAAACTTGGGCTAGCACTGTTGGCTCGACCGCACCCTGGCCCGAGCCCGACGCACCAACTTGGCTCCACCCAATCGCCTAAACGCACTCGCACATGGATCGTCGGATCATGATCGGATGGCCCAAACGGAGTGGGCCGTTCGGACCATCCGAACGGCCACTCAAATCTTGGGCATCCAATTTTGATCGTATGGCCCTTGTTGATTGGGCTGATCAGACCAGTCCGAACGGCCACGTAATCCCAGCCGTTTATTCTCAATTGAATGCCCTAGAGCTGATCAAAACGATCGCACCACTTGACTGCGCCGCACCCGTTCATCTTTGAGTCGCTGCCGGTGTGCCCACCCTTCACCGCTTGACCACGGGCATCTCTTCTTCGTCATCGGTGCGTGCTCCATGAAGCTCCGCCGCACCATTCGAAAGCATCGGTGAGTCTCGGTCCTCACACTTTGTCCTCGTGTTCGCATTGTCACGTTGAACTCATCTCGCGCTCAATTGCTCCCTCGTCACAAAGATCAAGAGGGAACCGAGTCATCTTCTTCAACTGCGGTAAATCGCCGCCACCGAGCAATTCGTTTGCTCTAGTGAGTTTCTTCCCCAACCGATGTGTCCATTAGCTTCCGGGGGTTCTACTATCTCTCCTCTGAGCTCCCTACCCCTTCTCTTTGCCAGGTCGAGCGTGTTAGCGTGAAGCTCCATTGCCGCGCCGCCATCACCCATGCTCCGGCCACCACAGTGCCTCTCCACCTTCATTGAGCCTGGATTCATGTTCCTGGAGGCAAGGTGACACTGATGCGCCCTTCCCCGAGCCTCTTCGACCACCGGAGCAGCCGGTCCATGTGAGCGGTCACTTCGTCTCCGCCTCCGGTCCATGTGAGCAGGACGCCGCTCCCAACGCTGCGAAGCGATGGGAAGAGCGCGGGGTCCACCTCCGCATCCCCGAACGACGGGCAGCCGACAGTGGGGGACGAGGGCGTCCAGTCCGCGGTGGACCAGGAGGGCAAAATGGGGGAGACGAGGCGAGGAGAGTGAGTGCACTCACGAGGAGAAGCTGGACCGTGTGGTTCACGTTTTTTGGGCGAACGGGATGATACAACATCTACTAGGAATATTCCACCGGATGGAACGACTTGGTCCTAAACCGATCGGTTCCATTCACCAAACCAAACACGTGAACCACCTCATTTCCCGAACCATCCGATACCGGATCAAGTCATTCACTCATCCAAACAGACCCTTAAAGAAGTCTACTATTTTTGAAGTTCATGGTGGAAATTTTCGCTGTGATCAGAGGACTAACCCAGCGAATAAATTTTTTGGAGAAGAAAAACTCCAAATTAGAAAGTAAGTACTTTCTTCTTGATTTTCCCTCTCTTTCTTTGCCTATCTTGCTCCTTCTCCTATTAATTGACTTCTCCACTTATCATATTTTATAGATTCGGAGGAAATTAAAGAAGATATTATGGCTAAGGAAGCCAAAATAACCAAGCTTGAAGGTGAATGCCAAGCCAAGGACCAGTCGATCGAATACTTCATGACCAGGCACAGGGAAGTTGTTGAGACTATTGAGAAGAAGAATCAAGGTAACCGGTCATAAACTTGACTAGTGTACTATCTTTTCTAATTATATGTATTTATCCTTTGGTATACTTGTGTAGAGCAAACTCAAGCATTAAAAAGAGCAGAGAAAGCTCTTAAGTTCGAGCAAGACAAGGGGGCAGGTCTTGAACAGAGTCTTGAAGAAAAGGTCAATGCTCTCAACAAAATGCTCTTCGACATGGGATTTGGATCAAGTTTACCCATTTTAAAAGATCTGGTAGAGAAGATCAATTATCTTGGCCAACAACTTGAAGATGTTGAAGGCCTGCTCAAAACTACTCGGAAGAACCATGCCCAGACTATGAAGGATGCCGTTGCTAACGGAGTCAGTCTTGCTTTGGCAAAGCTGAAACCTTCCGACCCCTCCATTCACCTCCAAGCTATTGAAGAGGACTTCAACTGCTCAGGTGAAGAAGCAATCAAGTTGTTCGAGGAAGTAATGCCTCTCAGAAACAAGGTCGTAGAGGAAATGGAGGTCGGATCTCTGTCTCGTAGTGACCAATCTAGTGGCTCCAAAAAGTAGATGATTGTAATGTTAGATTTGCAGATGTTAAAACTTACTTTTTATCATCAATAAAGTCTTTTTTCATCTTCAACTATGCTAAATTCTCATATATTTCTAAGCCCCCGACTGCTTGTGTTAGCAGAAGAACTTACTAAAGAAGCAGTAGACCAAGAAAAAAAAGAGAAAAAAGCTGCGACCATAATACAAACTATGTACTGATTATGTTCTAAACTAGATCTAAGTAATACTAGGAAATCAACTTGGTCGAAAGCAATGTATGATTTCGACTAGCTTTAGATCCATTTCCATAATCGAAAATACTGTATAATACATTTTGTGGTCGGAAGATGCTACTAGACTTAGCTTGATGATAAGGAACCATGCAAAGATGTATGCAAAAAAAACGATAAGAGGTCTTATTTATACATAATATCCAAACTAGTTGTGTAGACTGCTAAGAACTGAAGACATGAGAAACACTTCGCGAAACGTGCTCGTGCTCAAGTCTGATTGGCAGGAAGATCGTAAGAAAAGGACCGTCACTAGGAAACTCCTTCCAGTGGGCTGGACCACATGCAGAGAGGAGAGATTTCGACTAGGAGGCTTTCCGTGTCTCAACCAGTAGCCAAACAAGAGTAGAACAGAATTTTGAAATGAAGAAAATTAGTCTTCGAATTCTTAAGCATGTAAGAAACCATATCAAGTTGTCTGTGTTATACTTATTTTACTTGTATGCTTCTTTGAGAAAAGAGTGTGGTCGCGTATGAGAACCATTGACGTAATGGTCACGACTAGGACCTTTATGGCGTTTGACTAGTATGTCTGAGCTAGAGAATAAAAGAGACCCTTTAGAAGGATATCGGAGAGAATTAGTCTCTTCTCCGACCAGTTAAACAACAATAGTATATAACCAAATTATGGATAACAGTCATATAAACAATATCAGTCATCGAAGAAAGTAAAGAAATGATGAATCTTATTGAAATCAACATAATGTAAAATACATTTATACAAAGAACTTACGCAATTGATCAATATTCCAAGAATTTTACAAAACACGCTCGTCTGACATAGCTAGTCATACCAAACCAGGTCTAGTGATTTCGACCACAGTGTATGGACCTTCCCATTTGGGAGAAAGTGTACTGCTTAAATTACCTAATCAATTGGGTCTACTTGTCTGCAAGCTCCATCGATTAGAGGGTAGTCGTAGCTAACCTAGTCGTAGAAGGACTTACAACCACATGGTGGTCGTAGAAAAGCTTACGACCATGAGGTAGTCGTAGAAGGACTTATGACTATAGGGGCGGTCATAGAAGAACTTACGATCATGAGGTAGTCGTAGATGGACTTACGATTATGGGGGTTGTCGTAGAAAAACTTACGACCATGAGGTAGTCGTAGAAGGACTTACGACTATGGGGTGGTCGTAGATGTTGGACGCGGGATTAACACCCCAAATCCTCTGTGCATTTCTGAACTAGTCCCATGATCAGTAGCTAGTTCACACAGTTAAACAGATATGATAACATCCATAAATCGCACAAATATATTAATAAATAACAACAAAGTTTAATACAAAAAGAGGCTTACAAGCCAACAATAAATAACACAGCGGAAGACGAAGATGTAGTAGAGTCCAGTTAATCTGCCACAGGCAATCGACTGGGGTAGCGGCCTAGTCATCGAGATCCACACCGGTAGCAAAGTCCTTCTCCTCTGAAATTTATTTGCATAAAGCAAGTATAAGCACAACTACCGTACTCGCAAGTTACACCCGTCAAATAACAAGATGACATGCATACATGGATGTAACAAAGGATGGCTTATAGGGTTATTTGTGCAAAAGCAATATTTGACATGTTAAATACAATACTAAGTTCAAAAGCAGTTATTCCATAACTAAAATTCATTTCATAAATCAATTTTATAGTCAGATAACATTCACACAAGAATGGTGAAGGATACCCTCCTATCACATGGCTTCCTGCCCATTTCCCATTTACAAAATCCATTTGACAAAGTCTTTTTAAATCAAAACCAAAGTCTAACTTTGAGAGGCTTTGCTAGCATGTCCATGACCGTAGACACGGCTATTCGAATAGGTTTACACTCTGCAGAGGTTGTACACTTTACCCACATGACATGATTCCTCTAGTTTGTTCGGCATCCGTCAATACCACCTCTCACTGCCTAAGGTAAGAGGTCTAGAGTTCATGACAAGGCCTTTACAATGCATCATTCCATCACAGTCCACCCTCATTAAGGTTTTGCAAATCCCCCCTTTGGATAGCAATCCGTCGGGTTAATGGGTGCCCCCTCTTATGCCAGGTGGGAATAAAATAGTCATGAAAGACATGCCATGAAAGACCACCCACGTACAGACAGGATAAACCGCGATGGAACTCTGCAAATTAATTAGCCAGATCCTACGCCCCATTCTGAGGACATGTGGTTGCACGGTGAAGCATAGCCCATTATAGGCATAGCAAAGGAACGCTCAGAGGCCGGTCCTTAACTGACTTGGGCGACTTTCCTCAAAACCCATGGGCCTCAGAATATCCCAAAGTGTCTTTGTTATTAATTTAAAAATTAATAAAATTATTATTTTATTGAATTTTCTGAAATTTGAAATTGTTTTGTTGCTTTATTTGAATTTCTGAAGTTTTACAAGTCAAAAATAAAAATTTAATTATTTTCTGGAATTTTTTCTAAAAGCTTTTCCCTAATTATTTTAAAGCCAAAATAATTTATTTGCAAAATTAAAAGCCAACCTTAAGTTGAAAATAATTTTATTAAGTCCAAAATAATTCTAAGAATTTTTGTGAATTTTTTTAGAATTTTTGGACTCTATTTGCTATCTTCTAAAAATTGTGTTTGATTTATTGTTGTTGCTACAAGAATTGGGGAAAAAATGAAAAAAAATCTATTTTCCGTCATGCACCAAAGTTCCCATTAATTTTTATTATTATTTAATCCTTTTTAATTATATTTTAAAAATAACCTCGCTAACTTTATTTCTAATCGACCTTTTGTCACGCCACCACCCGTGGCATGACCAATTGATTTATCACGCCACTGGCGGCGTGGCTAAAGGTGCTGTAAGCCTCGCTCAGCACGCAGCGCCAACGTGGAGGCTTGCGTGGCACTGCCACGCCTCGTTCGTGGCGTGACAGAGAACGATTGTCACGCCATATTTGTTGGTGTGACAAGGGCTGTCCAATTTGTTTGTATTCTATTTGTATGAAAAACAGTTGAAGATATGGTGGTACATAATGCTATGTACATATAACATGTCTCTATTCATAACTTGAAAATAGAATATATAGACCTCTCTACATAAGCAAATATAACACCATCCTTTTTAGCTGAGAGTAAATAGAATATATAGACCTGTAATCTTTTTATGCTTTGAAAACCTTAGGCACTTTACAATATTTTTAGGGCGTGTCCTAGAAGTGATACATAATGCATCCTGGAAAAAAAATGAGTTTATATCCTAGTGGAAAGATGCATGGACAGTATGCTAGACGGTATGCTAGACAGTAGCGCTGATGAAAGATGCGTAGACATCCTAGTGGAATGATAGGTGGTGCGCAGACATCCTACTGGAATCATAGGTTTGTGGTCGTAGACCAAACCGTAAACTTTTGGAACTTGTTTTTGTCATGTTGTTGGATGCCTTACTACGCCAAGAATTGAAAGCTAATGCATTTATTTAGATTTAAAGTTGCTAATTAAAATAGACTTCATAACAAAGCTTGGAATAACATGGGCTATGTGGTTTGGTTACATACATAAGAAACAACATCATGCACGATGCAATAAACCAAAATTCTCCTACGATACATATGCGCCTTTTTTGAATGGAAATAAATTAGACCTTCCGGGAACTAGTACGGAAAGGTGCCTCGTACAACCCACATAGAGTGTTCTCTAGCTGGGCGCCTCGGACGTGGCTGGCCATCGTTGTAGTGGCACGCACATATGCAGCTAGGGTTGGCACAGCAGTATGTGGGATCATAGGAACTTCCTATTTTCACGACCTCCTCGTTGTTCTCTCAAGATCAGATCTGTTATGAGGTCATCATTTTGCTCCTTGAGATCTTCAATTTGCGCCTCCAAATCAAAAATTCGATCCCACAATACCTCCACGTACCTCACAACATAGTAAGCGTAGGGAGGATCGATCCAGCGGGTAAAGTTACATTTCGCCATCTGCTGAAGGGACGGTTAGTATGGAGGATGTATTAGCGATAAGTAACACGAATG
This sequence comes from Phyllostachys edulis, assembly GCA_036346405.1. NCBI lineage: Eukaryota > Viridiplantae > Streptophyta > Magnoliopsida > Poales > Poaceae > Phyllostachys > Phyllostachys edulis. The sequence goes on along the minus strand of CM070549.1, from coordinate 56,173,922 downwards.
TAACTACGCACTACCAGTATGGGCATCGAAGAAACGCCGCCCACCATCGAAGGGCCGTCTATGACCTGCGACGATAGCGTCCTCCCCGTGTCCGATTTCGCCACTTAGGTTGGGCACGCTTGTTCGGCACCAACCGTAGTTAGGGCCAAGTCCTCCTCCTTTCAAAGCGAAGGTCTTGCTTGGCGATTTTGCTGGATCGGGTCCTCGGCGTCCGCCATGGTATGTTAGTGTATGACGGAGAATGTTCTTCTTTATACAGTTTGAAGGATCGAGTGGTCCTTCCAGAGCATGGGGTGCACAATTTATAGCTCATGGGAGGCCAAGACCGACGGGTAATGTGTTAGGTTGTAGATGACAAGACTTAACGGGCCGCTCGCTTATGAGAGATAAGACCAAACGGGCAAGCTTTGTGCAAAGGACAATACCAGACAGGCAGCTTTTATGAAGGACAAGACCACACGGTGCAAAGATTGCAAGAATAAGAGCCAAAGGACACTGACTTTGAGAGTGACAAGACAAGACGGACAACTTTGCGCAGTTGATAACTCGATCGCTTCACCAAATTTTTCGAGCGAAAAGACATTACTCGCAAGGAAAGACGAGAGTGTTATCACGCCGATCGAGAAAGGATGATTGTCAGTGCGCAAGGCTGTCTCCTTTGGTCTTATCTGTGCGAAAAGCTGCCCCGTGTGGGCTTGTAACTGCACAAAGCTGACTCATTTGGTCTTATCACTGCGCATGGTGTGGTTAATTTCATGCAGAGTAGAGTCCTGTCTTGCTTTGCAGAGTGATGTCTTATCGGTCTGAAAAGTGTAACCCTAAACTTAGACCTAAACCTAAGACTTTGACCCTAACCCTAACCCTAAACCAATCTAAAACCTAAGACTTTAACCCTAACCCTAACCCTAACCCTCAATCTGAAACCCTAACCCTAACCCTTGACCTATAAACCTGAAACCCTAACCCTAAACCTAAAAACCACCCTAACCGTAATCCTAAAAACCTAAAGCCCTAACCTGACCCTTGACCTAACCCTGACCCTCAATCTAAAACCCTTACCCTGAATCTGAACCTAAACACCTAAAACCCTAACCCTAAAAACCTAAAACCCTAATCCTAAACCTAACCCTAACCCTGAATGAAACCTAAGACTTTAACCCTAACCCTCAATTTGAAACCCTAACCTTGACCCTTAACCTAAAACCGTAACCCTGACCCTTGACCTATGAACCTGAAACCCTAACCCTAACCCTAACCCTAAAAACCTAAAGCCCTAACCTGACCCTTGACCTAACCCTGACCCTCAATCTAAAACCCTAACCCTGAATCTCAACCTAAACACCTAGAACCCTAACCCTAAAAACCTAAAACCCTATTCCTAGCCCTTGTCACACCACCATGCACGGCGTGGCCGAAGCATTGTGCCACGCCAAAATGCTTCGTGTGCCAGAGAGCTTGCAAAAAAGGGCCATCGCTGCCGAGGCTAAGTCCTACCACGCCACTTCCACTGGCGTGATAGGACTGTATTGTCACGCCACCCTTAACGGCATGGCAAAAACGTGGTGCCACGCCAATATGCTTCGTGTGCCAGAGGGCTTGCATTTTGGACCGTTGCTGCTGGGGCTAAGTCCTGCCACGCCTCTTACAATGGCGTGACAGGATTGTATTGTCACACCACCCTTAACGGCGTGGCAAAAATGTGGTGCCACGCCAATATGCTTCATGTGCTAGAGGGCTTGCATTTTGGACCGTCGCTGCCGGGGCTAAGTCCTGCCACGCCTCTTACAATGGCGTGATAGGACTGTATTGTCACGCCACCCTTAACGGCGTGACAGTACCACTCACCTGCATTGAATCAACCAAACACTGATTTCATTCAAACAGCAATAAGAATATAACAGCAATAAGAAGCATTCGAAGTTCATTACAATGATTTCATTCAAACAGCAATAACATGCAACCATCATCCATCTCATTTCATTCAACTTTCAAAATGACCATACAAAGTTCCATAAGATATGAACTGCATAAAATGCAAGCACACAAATATTCATCCCATCACTATGCTTTCGGCCAAGACCATTCCGGCGTGAACCTCGCATCTTGGGTGTTGGCCTCGCGTGCCTCGACGACGCCGTTTGGAACTAATGTCCGCAGCGATCACACCGCCACGGCGTGGTGGGGTGTCCTGAGTCGGCTGTGTCGGGGGCGGTGCATCAACCAGGTCCTTGAGGAGCATCTCGTCGGGAATCCTACCAGCGACGTCCTCCTCGTCCTCCCCGGCCTCCTCCTCGGCCTCCTCAGCCTCCCCGGCCTCCTCCTCGGCCTCCTCCTCATGCTCCTCGGCCTCGTTTGAGCCACTCCGAGCCGGGCCAGGTAGCACGACCTCTCCCGATGCCACCACACAGCTCATCTTTGTGGGCAGTCGCCGGCATTGGCGGCGAACCAACTACAAGGTTGAACAACAAAAAGGTAGTGAAGTTTAATGCAACAAAATAAATAACAAGGGATAACATGTTAATTTAACGTAGTGTGTGTTACCTTAGCGAAGTCCCGAAAGCGTTGAAAGGTCCCCTCCGAACCCTCCTGTAGCATGAGAACCTTCCCGGTCTCGTTGCTTATGCAAAGTAGCTACTTTCCCTACGTAACAGAAAACACATTCAATTAGCTTACGATGGTGACATTGCTAATTAGTGGTGTGATACAATGTACTCACGTAGTAAGCGCTGATGGGGGCCCTCCTACCGAAAGTGCCCGTCCGTGTGAACTCATCGTAGTCGCCCACGATGTCCTCCTCATCGCCATCACCATCATCTACATCCGCATCGGTCATCGCCGGCCGGCCGGAGACGCGACGACGTGTAGCCACCGAGGTATCCGACGGTTATGCCTCGATGGATCTGCGCCACGCCCTCGACCGGTTTGTTCGGTCTCGCCACTCCAACACGAGGCTCGGTGATAATGTGACCAATTGTCAGGTGTTAAAGATACCTCGCCGGTTCATCTCTGCGACGGCGACAATCTAAAAGTTAGCACGAAAACCGCCATCAAGCCGCACATACACGACGAGGACTTACCCATGAAGGTTTATATCTGTCGAGAACACCGCTAGTGGCCATGCCTGAAACTTCCCAAACTGCCTTATGACCCGATGGGGCAAATGGTACTCCACTGCATGGAAGTAGATCAATGGCGAGAGGGTCAACCACGAGTCCTGGCCCTGCTCCCACATCTAGATCTGCAGGAGGTATGCGCAGCCACCCAAGTTGCCCTCCGCACTCCCTGATTGGCATGCATCGCACAGATGCCGGTACAGACACGCTAGTGTAGCAAAACCCCAACTGTAGGTCCCTGCCGTCGTGAAATCTGCCAAAAGAGGCAAGTAAATCCAGGAGACAGCGTTGTCGGTACCGTTCGGGAAGAGGAAGGAGCCAAGAAGATGCCACATCACGCGCCGCGCGAAGCGCTTCCATCGTGGCGACATCTGCGTTCGGCGGCACACGCCGGCGCGTGCGGACCATGACGCAAGCACCGCGGATGGCTGTTGTCTTCGAGTCCGCGAGGGGTCCTCCGTCGCACTCCGAGCCACCGCCCCACCCGGTCTCGCCGGCAAGGCCGTTGGACGCCCCCAACAGACTCACCCTCACGGAGAGGCCCAAAATCATACCAACGCCCCTGAAGCGTGATAGTCATCTTCCCGACGGTAGGTGGAAAGTGTGAGTCTCCGGTGCCACCGTCCACCAGTCGCGGTGAGCGCAGAACCATCCATACGAGGGAGCCTGTTGACAACTATCGCGCCAAAGCAAGGAGACCGCTTGAGCGGACGTGTGGCTCGTCGCCATCCCAATCTAGGGGTGTGGGTCCGAGGGCTAAGTGGTGGAGTACCGCAAGAGAGATACGTAAATAAATAAGTAAAACAACAAGCACGATGAAGTACAAGAGCAGCAAATCTCACCTGACCACCCTCGGCTATGCGGTGAGCGCGGTGGTCGTCGTCAGATTCGAGAGAAGCAACGCCAGACATGCGGCGTCTTTGTGGCATCCTCAGACACAAGATATGATTTTGTAAGATCACATGAGGTACAAAACAATGTATAGAATGCAAAATGAAAGTAAGTACACATGACGCTCAAAACAATATGTGAAGCGCAAATGAAAGTACTATATCGTGAAGAACAACCATTTTTGCTGACAACAAAGATTGAACACCTCAAGTAGGTGGGCCGACATGTGAGCACCGCCACCGACCTCAAGGCTGGGATTCTCTTGGCGTTTTTGCCCTTGTGTGTCCGTGCTCGTGGCACTCGAGCACCTATTGGTCTTCTTTGGCGCCGTTGAAGTCCCCTAGAGAGTACATGTCCTACCGCCTTTGTCGTGCGTGGTCCATGTCATTACGAAGCCTCTTCCTCTTCTTTCGCCGCCAGAGCTTGTTCATCATGTTTACATCGAATGTATTCCTCCCCACGCACGGTGGCCAATGCGAGGATCTAGATAAGGCTCAATCGCTTCTCCCAAGTCTCAGATCGTGGCTTGCTTCGAGAATTCCGACGCGAATGAAGGTAAGGTGACTTACATCGCGCCGCGACGAAAGCGGTGATGACGTGAGAGCATGGGACATGCAAAGAACGCCGGGACCATGCATGTACAGCTTCCTCGGTCCAGTTCACTCTATGGTTCCGCCATCGTAACGTTCGCCTCTATCGATGTGCCCCGCCGCCTTTGACAACAGATATATGCTTAATAGGATCGATTCTCCGCCTCGATTGCATGACTCGGCCTCTGCGATAGCAAGGTGCTTGGTAGCAGCCACACCCCAACGCTCACCGGCGTTAAATGCATCCCTTGCCCGGGTCCACTGATCCACAAAGTACTTGTTGGTCTTTCGAAAGGAATACTCCAAGATAGCAGATACTGGCATCGCACGGATGCCCTTAACAACGTTGTTGAACACCTCCGATATGTTCGTTGTCATCATTCCATACCAACAGCCATCTTTATCGTATGCTCGTGCTCACTTCTCCTTCGCCGCAAGATCTCCTCCAACCACGACTTACCCGTGCTCGCTGGTCGCCCCTCACTCCATCAACTTGACCTCAATTCCCTCTTCTCCAAGCATCCGCACAACAGCTTTGAACTTTCGGTGAGATCTTCCCTCTTGCATTGCTTAAAGAAATTAGCCGCTAAATGACGATGCACCACCTATGCGCAGACATCCGGTGTCCATCAAGTCCGCTCTTCACAGCGCTCATAATGCCGTGGTGCCCGTCCGAGATGATGCAAACTGTCGCCCGTGCCCAACGAGGCGAGATTTAACTATATCTAGGAACCATTCCCAGCTTGCATTGCTCTCACCCCTCTGTCAATGCGAATGCTAATGGAATCGATTGGTCCTCCGCATCAATACCCACAGAGAGCATCAAGGCACCATAGTACTTTCCCGTCAAGAATGTAGCGTCAACAGATAAGACAGGTCTGCAGTGTTTGAAGGCCTCTATGCATTGCCCAAAGGACCAATACACCCGCTGAAGGACGTGTTTCGTAACCCCTCCATCGAGTTTCGTACGGTTGTCGTGCCAAGGGTGAAACACCATGCCCGGATTCTTGGCCTGCATAGCGGTTAGGATTCGAGGAAGCAAACCGTAAGCCTCCTTCCAATCACCCCACAATAAGCGTGACGTCTGCTTTGCCCTCCATGCTTTCCCGTACTTCACACGGTACTTAATGAACCCGTAGATAACCTCGATAAGGGTGGCGACGGACACATCAGGATCGACACCCACAACCGCCATAATACGCCTAGCAATGAAATTTGCGGTCGCCTGGAGGTGCTCCCCGGACACTTGTGTGGTCCCACAAGTGTGAGGCTGCTTCACATTTGCTATTTTCCATTGGTTGTCCCTTGTTTTATGCCCCATACCTTCCATCCACACCCCTTCGCACCTCACAAAGGTACCTCTTGTTCACATCGAAGTGTTGCACTATGAACGGACGATGGTGCCGCACTGAGTATTCTTGCAGCCAAACCTTCATGTCCTCCATGGTTGGAAACAACAAATTCTTCCGTATTATGTCATTCTCCGGGTCCGTAATGCCATCCCTACTCCTCAACCTATTAGCACAAACCGCCTTATGAACCATAATCGACATCATCGAATCTAATGCACCGATGGGACCTCACCCATTACATCGCGAAGAACCCCCGCTTCCTCTGCGGAGAAAAGAGGTGCCGGAGCCTCATCTTCGGTCGAGCTCCATCCTTCGTCAGACTCCTCTTCACGGGTTGTTCCATCGTGAAACAACTCCTCCTCAAGCTCGTTATTCATTACAACACCGTTGAAATCAGTCACAGGGTCAACAACACGTTGCGGGGAAGATATAAGCACATCCACCGACAAGGGGTCATGGTTGGTAGGACTCACGCTAACGAACTCTTCGGAAGGACGCTCTTCCATTTGGGGGGTCTTGTTCCTCCGTGTTGCCATTCACCACATCCAAATTGTCCGCAAATCCTCAACAACGATTGTCCTTTCCATCGCCACCTCCAACGCCGGGACTGAGATGTTTGCACAATTTCCTTGTACGTGTGCCAATCATCTACGGACAGATCGCACCAAAAAGGCGTGCATCTTTGAACCCCGCCTGCGCCATATCATCCTTGCATTCCGACAACGACCGGGCTCATTCCATCCAAATGTCGACTTAATCCTAGTCACAAGAGTTTTAAAGTCCGTGATTCGAAAATAGAAGGACGGCCGCCCATGCCGCGAAATCGACAGTAACTTCGGTTTGGCAAATGGCCCCACCAAGAATACACGCATAACTCTGTCCATCTACACCCAACAAAATTTTGCAACGTCAAGATCGCATGCCATATGAACGAAATACCGCAAGTAGGAAATATCACAATCAACATTGACATAACAAAAGCTCGCTTCGAGACATGCCAACAGCTTTGTGGTACAAACATATGCATAATTGACGGTCGTTTCACAATGACTTGAGGTGTGTTAGGCCATATACTGATGGACTTAATAACACCAAGAAATAAGGAGATGCAAAAGATCCAAAACCTACACTACCCGAGTCTCTTGTGCTCACCACGCCGAGATCCCGTTCTCGAGACCGCCCAAACCACGTGTTTGGGACCGCTCGAGCTTGCCTCGAAAAGCGACTCTACACTACCTCGGATCCACGTGCCCATGTATGCTCGAGATCCCGTTCTCGAGACCGCCCAAACCACGTGTTTGGGACCGCTCAGGGCTCATTCCTGAGTACGCCTAAGACTTCGCTCCTGGGTACGCCAGAGCTACACGCCGAGTGCCACGAACCACTGCTCGGGAAATCTTATATGCGAAAGGAGATAAGTTTACATGCTTCACAGATGGTTTGGCGCACTAAACCTAGTCTACCTCCAAATGAGATGCCTATCACAGCACACAAATTGTTACAATTCAATCTAGTCCTTCCATCATTTAAAAAGTTGTCACACATCCATTTGCTAATACATGAATGTTTTACTACTACGCATGCATGAAAAAGCTTCTCACAATAACACCGATGCATATTTGTTGGGCCATTTCAACACATTACTCTAACCTCACAAAGAACTATCTCACCACTCCCATCTCAAAACATGTTGTTGAATGGGTAGTCTTGTTCTTTTACTTTGAACAAGTTGTCATTAATTTGGACTCATGCATCCAACTCCTAGCAGCTAGCACGCTAGCTAGCTTATCGCTTGATCTCAGATGTTTGGCTGGTGAGATGTCGCTGGTGAGTCTTGACAAAATATGTAAGGAAAGGACAAGAGTTCGCATGCCCTACTTCTAGTTTTCAAACATCCTATCATATATATATAATGTAGAAGTATTATTTTGCAATGCACGTTGTTGTCATTTTTTTACAAAGGTCAGTATGTTTTCATTCTCTGTAGATGCAACACAAAGCTTACATGTCAGACACTAGTGAAAGGCCCATTATGTACCATAGAGACACAAGAACTCCATTCATTCAAAACCATCATCACCTTTCATATTACAAAGCTTCGCAGAAGTATGTGTCTCGTACTACAACGTAATGAAGTGAAGAATTAGTAATATTTTTCCTTAAAAAAAACACAGTGACCACCGACCTACATGTGTTTTAGATCTAAAATGAGATGGATGAAGGTTTAGGTATCCAACATGTGATTTGCCTATATAACAACTAGAGACCCTTCACGAAGATGGCACGGTTTTGGAAAGCCAACTATGGCAAAGAATCAAGAATACTCAAGACTTTGAAGAGTGTAGAAACATGGATTAAGATTTCCAAAGACAACTGGCATTTTCCAAAACATCGAGTTCAGATCGTGTTCAAAGTTCCAAAGGACCTCCAACAATTAATCGCAATTGTCGTTTTTACTTGGTCTTGGTTGGTTACACATAACATAGGCAATAGAGCGTTCAAACAAAGATTCCTCAAGTAATGGGGGGTAAATTGGTGGAAATTTACCAATGCAAACATATATGGAACTTTACCATTGTCATTCCCTGTACAAGTCAAGCAATTGGTATGTATGTGAGACTAAAGAGACTTCTTTTTAAGTATTATCAACTTTGCCCTAACACACAACACGACTACGCGGGCAGGGGTGGTGGGGTAGCCTGGAAAGAACTACACAGACTAACGGTTTTGTGAGGGGTGCAAACAGGGACAAGCACAAGAGGTCCAAAGCTTAATCGCAACTTGAAATGCATCGTGCCTCATCGCTAGTACTTCCAATATTTCAAGGCCCCCAACCCAAGCGCATGTAAAAGAGCGGGTACTACTACTACAACTAGAAGTCTAGAATGCGAGTAAAGAGGAAAAGCGCCTAACGAAGTAGCATTTTTCGAAAAAGAAGGCATGCCGAGATTTGGAACGGGTGCAGTAGAAATGGCATGTTCTAGACTTCTAGTTGTAGTAGATATTTAAAGGCCCCCAACCCAAGAGCATGATTAGGTCGACAAAAGGAAACAAACAGAATAATCCAATGGCTCGAACACAATAATCAGCGTGTAATCTTGTACATAGTATGTAGACTATGGAATTAATCACATTAACTAACATAATTGTTGAACATAATATACCCTAGAACAAAGCACTCATATTATACCCTCATTCAAGCCCACATGTATACCTCGATCTAGGAGAAGCCGGCGGGGGGAAAGACAGGCGGCGCCGGAGGGAGGAGGGCCGGCGGTGGCACAGGGGCGGTGCCGGGAGCAGAGCCGTCGGAGGAGACGCGTGGAGGAGAGCCGGCGGACAGGGGCGGCGTGGGGAGGAGGGCGGCCATGGATGGGCGGCGGAGTAGGAGGCCCAGCGTCGGGATGGGGGCGGTGGAGGGAGGGCCGGCAGGGATTTAACCGGGAACCATCGCTGGCGGCGGCAGGATTTAACCGTGGCGTGGAGTTGGGGAATACGGAAGAAATGAAGAGGTGCTCGGTTCAGGCCTTTTGTGGCCATCGCCACGCCACTAAAGCCGGGCGTGATAACGCCATCGCCACGCCATTTAACGCCGTTGGCGTGACCATTGCCACGCAAGCTCCACGCTGGCACGGCGCGCGGCTGAGGGCTTGCGTGGCAGCTTTGGTCACGCCACCTCTCATGGCATGACAGTGTGGTTTTGTCACGCCACCTGCTGTGACGTGACCAAAGGGGTCAGATTTAGAAATAAAGTTCGCGAGGGGTTATTTTTAAAATATAATTAAAAAAGGATTAAATAATAATAAAAATTCAGTTCCCACACGGTCACCCATCCAAAATTTCCACAGCCCGCGCACGCTTAATATCCAGAGCTCCAACGCATGTGCTACCACTTGCCTTTTTTGCTTTCTATCAATGTATACTTCCCATTTATCTTTTTATTCCTTTTCTCTCCCATCATCTTCCCCAAACGTTTTCTTCCTGTTATCATGTCCAGGGAACACACAACAGCGCCGACGCCATTGATGGCCAACCAAAGCTCATCTAAACCGCGATTTCCTCCCCATTTCTTCATGAAAATTGTGGCATTCAAAACCCCCGCTCATCCCGCGCCCGTTCCCGCCCATTGCCCCCAACCGCGTGCGAAAACGACGGATCGCGCCATTGACGCCGTGACGCCCGCGCGCGCGATCTCCCGCATCCAGCCCCCTCCGCCCCTATAAAAAGGAGGCACGGTGAGCGCTCTTCCTCACTCACCAATTCCCCCTCAACACCTCCTCCTCTCCCCTCTTCTTTTGGCCGGATTTCGCCGGAGAAAAGCCTTGGCCGAAGCTCCCTCCGCTGCCTATTGTGCCGTCGTCGTCGTCTCCCCGGCACCATCGACCACACCGCTAGCTTTCGTCTCGATGCGTTCTACACCGTGCTCCCCTCGCCTTCGCCGGAGCATCACCGGAGCACCGCCGCCACCGTGAACCACGCCGCGCCGACGTCGTCGTCCTCGCCTCCGGCCATCCGTACACGTTCCTCCACAACCGAGGTGAGCATCAGCATCTCCATCATCCCCTCTCTCCTTTCTACCCCTCGCCGGCCGTCGGAACACCGTCGTTCGCCGGCAACGCCACCATCTAAACCATAGACCGAAGCTTCTTCTTTTGTGAATTGCGTCGCCGTTGAGCTAGCTCCGGCCACGTTGTCTACTTCCCCGACATCGCGTCTTCGCGTTCTACGTGTTGCTCACCTCCGTGTCGCCGGGAACTCACCAGAGCACCACCCTCCATGGCCGTCATTTCCTTTCTCCATGCTCTGTTGCTATTCGGCATGCAAGAAAGATGAATAGTAAATCAATTTGCTAGTCACGTGTTTGCTTTGTACATACACCTTTTAATCTTTCCAAAAATCCATTCTCTCAAATGCAAATTCCAAATCCATTGACTCCTTCTCCTAAATTCATCTAAATTTATCTACTATTTTTAGTATTTATTTCATAATTTTTAGATTTTATTTATTTTCCGTTATTTAATTAGTCCATTTTGCGCGTTGTCGCCACCGCCGGACGACCGTGCGCTTTCCACCCCAACCGAGGCGAGCGTTGTGTTCCCCACGGTTCCCTCTTCGTTTTGCCGCAAACCTCATCCATTAACTCATCTCCGTTTGCCCGCAACGCCGACGTCCGCCCGCCGTCACCGAAGGTCTTCTCCGTCGGACTGCGTCGCCATCGAAGATCTGGCCGAGCCGTCTACACTGTCAAGCTTGCCTCGAGACGTTCAACGTCGTGCTTCATCGCCTTGGGCCTAAAACTCTTTCCTTGTTCCCAATCAATCCGAAACCACAATTCCAGTGAATAGTATAATTTTCGGAATTCATCATTTCATGTGATTTTCAAACTTTCCAGGGTTCGTTCTCCTTCATACGAACTCTGATTTCGTCGATTCAAATTCCCAAATTCATATAAATTCAAGATCTAGCTATCTAAACTAAAATTATTTAATTTGGAGTTTATTTGAATCTTAATTTGAATTTTGTTTGAATTCGGCTTATTTTTCGCGTATAGATTTCGACGACTTCGGAGAGTCAGAATTCGACGCCGTTTGAGAACAACTAAGTAAGCAAGGCAAGTTACATTCTTGACCATTTTGATCCCAGTATTTCAAAGTTAATTAATTCTATTTTTAAAGTTATTATTGCATGCATATTTTTATTCAAGTTATTTTAAATCCCTGTTTTAATTCTTAGTTATGCCAATTCCTTCGTATAGCCAATATTGATGTTTGGAATGCCATGCCCTTGTCACCTTAGCAAAATAATTAAGATATTTATGCTTAGTCATTGCTTAGACCAAAAGATGATTTGGGGAATTTTGTCAAAATACAAAGTTGTTTTGAAAATGAATCTATGGTATTGCTTTTACCATAGATGATTGGAAAATGTTTTGCCAAAGAAAAATAAATGAAATTGGTTTAGACTTGGGTGAATTGGATTGTTAGTCGGTGCAAGTTCATGCACGGGCTCAATACAGCGAATGGTTGAGGCCCAGGGTTTGTTTTGGAAGTCGCCACCATGTAAGGACGGTCTGTGCGGTCGGATGTTAAGCCAAACTCGCACTCACCACAAGTGCCGAATGGGACAGACTTGGCCAAATAAGCTATATTATTTCACCATGTTTATGTCTTGGAAAGATGTGGGAGTCGTGAAGACTTACTGATGATACCCACATGGCGCAAGAGGGGGTAGTCGTTTGGTGTGAAGCCTTCGATTCTAAACCTTATCGGGCATAATTATGTTGAAATAATGTAGGGTAAAGGCCTCGTGATAGTCGCTAGTCGCACGCCCACTGAGCGTGTATTGGCCGACATAATAAGCAAACTATCTCTTGTGGGTAAAGCTGTACCAACTCTGCAGAGTATTAATCTATTCGAATAGCCGTGTCCACGGTCATGGACATGCTTAACAGAAGCCACTCAAAGTTAGTCTCTGGTTTTGTTTGAAAAGACTTTATCACCTATTTTATGTAAATGGGTTCGAACAGAAGCCTGGTGTAAGGGGGTAGTCCTTCACCATTTGTGTATGGAAGTTCATCCTACACTTGACATTGATAAATCAATTTTTTTGATCTTAATTAGTTTAAAAATTGCCTTGGAAATTACTAAGAGTATTTAAACAGAAAATGCTGTTTTATGCAAATAAACCCTGCCAATACCCCTTGTTTACCTTATGCATGCATTCAATCTGTTATTTGACGGGTGTAACTTGCGAGCACGGTAGTTGTGCTCATACTTGCTTTATGCAAACAAATTTCAGAGGAGAAGAACTTCACCATCGGTGTGGATCTTGACGACTAGGCCGCTACCCCAGTCGATTGCCTGTGGCAGATTAACTGGACTCTACTACATCTTCTTCGTCTTCTGCTGTGTTATTTCCTGTTGGCTTGTAAGCCTCTTTTGTAATAAACCCTGTTGTTAATTATTAATAAAGTTATGCGATTTATGGATGTTACCATATCTGTTTAACTGTGTGAACTAGCTACTGATCATGGGACTAGTCCAGAAACACACAGAGGATTTGGGAGTGTTAATCCCGGGTCCGACAGCCTCGACCCTGACCAGATTGAGCCGGTGCATAAACATGCACCATCCAGACAACCATTTCGCCCAAGTACAAACCATCATTTTATTTCATTTTTTAAAGTCATTTATAAACTTCCATGACACACCAATGTTATGGATACAATTTAAACAATATTTGATTTTTGGCTGAAATCCCCAAATCAAACATTTTTGGGTCTAAGCATCGCTAAGCATAAGTTTTCCAAATGATCCTAGTTCATACTATTGTATCAACCAGGTTTTGTCTAGGGTGTCAATATGTTTGATTCAATTATCAAATTTGGCCATACAAAGGATTTAGGCATAACTATAAATTTAAAACAGGCATTTAAATTATTGAATATAAATAAGCATGCAGTAATAATTTAAAACAGAATTAGATAATTTTAAATAATGGGTGCAAATATGATCAAGAATGTAACTTGCCTTGCTCAATTAGTTGCACTCAAACGGCGTCGAAAACTGACTCTCTGAACTCGTCGAAATCTATACGCGAAATTAAGCCAAATTCAAACAAAATTCAAATAACAATTCAAATGAACACCAAATTAAATAATTTTGCTTTAGTTAGCTATATATTGATTTTATATGAATTTAGAAATTTGAATCGATGAAATCGGAGTTCGTATGAAGGAGAACGAACCCTGGGAAGTTTACAAATCACATGAAATGATGAATTAAAGATTTTCTGAATTTTGGATTTATTTTCTTGAAAGGAAATGGCTTTATGACATCAGCATGACGTCAGATCCTGATTTCTCTTTTCGGTTTAAGCATGTGCCACGTCAGCGACGCGTAGGCGCTGACTGGGCGGCCACGTAGGCAAAACGGCTGACGTGGCCGTGACGTGGAGGCGCCACGTAAGCACAGGGCCGGCGGCGCTCGGGTCTCATCGGCGCCGGTGAACAGCGGCACGACGGAGGCCAGCGAGGGCACCAAATGAAAGAGGGGAGTGCGGGGAGTTTGGCGCTCACCACAGCGGCGGAAGGGCGCAACAGAAATGACGGCAAGGGCGACGGCGGCGGCGAGTTCGGGGTCGCAGTGGCGAGGGTGCTCAGGGGTGCTCCGGCAAGGATAGTGCGCGCACGGGGTCAGCGTCGAGGTGGCGGTGCCGAATGCGGGGTCGGCGAGGGCGAAGCGGCTTGGACGGCGCCGGCGACAAGGAAGAAAGGAGCTTCGGTGGCGCGGGGGAAAAACTTGAAATTACGGCGAGTGGAGGGAGGAGGCGATGGGAAACTTGGGGTGTTGGGTTGCATGCTTCAATGTGTACCCGGTGCTCCCTTTTATAGGGGGCCGGGGCGGAGGAGAGGAGGAGATCGTGGGCGGGGGATCGTGGCGGCCGCGGTTGGGCGCGCGGGCGAAAACGTGCGCACGACCGGGAAGAACGTAGGGGAGGGGAGGCGGAGGTGAGGCGTGGGTCGTGTGCACACCGCGCGGGTCTCGCGCGCGAACCGGGGCGGCGGTTGGGCGGAGCTCCCACGGGACCGATAATGGCGGCGGGGTTGTGTACGTGGGGAAGAAATGGGAGGAGGAAGAAAAGGCCGGGGCGGTCGGATTTGCATCGGGCGGCCGGAAAGGTCGTGCGGCGTGTGTGCGTGTGGGCCGTCCGATGTAAATCGGACGGTCGGGGAGAGAGGAGCTTGGAGCGGACGACATGGACCGAATCTTGCGGGAGATAGGCTGAAATGGCCGGTGCGGGTGGTGAATAGGGATAGGCCGGGGAAAGTTTCGGCCCAAAAGCCTTTTCGGAAATTAAATGATTTAACACTTAAACAAATCGGTTAAATCGAATCAGGCTTTAGAAAATAGCAAATAAAATGAAAAAATTCTAGAACAATTCACAAAAATTCCTAGATTTATTTTGGACTTAATAAAATTATTTCCAACTTAAAGTTGGCTTTTAATTTTCTTGAATAAATTATTTTGGCTTTAAAACATTTAGGAAAAAGCTTTTAAAATTCCAGAAAATTTTAGAAATTAATTAAATTTTTATTTTTCAACTTAAACTCAAATAAAACTTCAAAAACTTTAATAAATTTTATTTTTGACTTTTAAAAACTTCAGAAATTCAAATAAAGCAATCAAACTCTTTCAAATTTTAGAAAGACCAACTAAATAATAACTTTAATTAATTTTAAATTGGTAACAGAACTTTGGGCTGTTACAAACTACCCCCTTAAAAGGAATCTCGTCCCCGAGATTCGGAGTCGCTAGAAAGAAAGCTAGGGATATAAGGTTTTCAAATGGAATTGTCGTTGTCTGCATCCTGCTCTTCATTGAACAGGGCCTAAGTTGTGACGTTGTACATGCGTCCTTTTTCAGAATTCTGCGGCTTCCTGACTGCTTGCATGATGTTGATTTTTGAGGCTTGAGGGTTGGCTGGGTTCGCTACCCGCTGCTTCTTTGGACATTTACGAGTGAAATGCCCAACCTCATGGCAGTTGAAGCATGTGATGCCCGCAATAGGAGATGAGTCTTTCTGTGATTGGCTTCCAACAGAGGTGTTGAGGGGCAACAAGTTGGCCGGCTGATCCATAGTTGTTTCTTGAGGCATTGGCAAGCCTAAACTTCTGTATTTCTGCAACTGGGACATGTACCTTCTATTGTTTTTACCTCCTGCTTCTGGTGTGATTGTTGCGATCATAGTAACCACGGAATCTTTGTCGGTGAGTGCTAAACGTCTTCTTGGGCATCGATTGGCATAATGTCCCATATCCCGACAATGGAAACATTGTACCCTTACCCTTGATGTTTTGTTCTGCTGAGATTTGCCACCCTTGTTGTCGAGGGATATCTGCGTTGGTGGAAGTGGTGTTGATCCTGAAGTCTTGAGTGCGGTCGTTGTTGGTACATGGTTGGGTTGAGATTGAATCACACGGGTCTTGAAGTTTCTTGCATCATGTTGCCCTTGATCCACCATCTTCTTCTTGGAACACTTGGTTCAGTAACGTCGTTCTTGTGTTGTAGGAGCAGTGGCTGAGAAAACCTTGTTGTTGTTCATTTGTTGCATCAACTGTTGCATTAGTTGAGCCTGGGTGATGAAAAACTGGTTCAAATTCCGAAGGGTTTCTGTCGTCAGCGGTTGATTGGCTTCGGCACTGGCATTTCTATGGGCATTGCTGTCGTGATTGTTTCCATTTCCTGAGCGACGAGTGTTCACCATCTGTCGGTTATTCCAGAAGTTTAGGAAAGGAGACAAGGGATAGGGAAGAGACAAATAAGAAGAACTAAGGGGATAGAGCGAAACAACACTCCAAACGAAAGAATCAACTCAAAAGCTTCATACATCGTTCTATCGATTGAAACTCTTAATCTGGTAAAACAACTCAATACACAGAATGAGTCTTGGGAAACTTAAATTATATGGCTTGGCTGACATCGCACTCTTCAGTTCATGGTCTTTGATGATTCTTGCATGGCGATGCTCTCTTGACGGCTTCATGTCTTGCAGTCTTCAACGTAAGGGTTAATAATCGTGTTGACCATCTATAGAAATTTATAAGGGAAAGAGGATCCATTTAACATTATAAAATGGTGAAGAGAGAATTAGGTAAGAAAGAATTGCTATAAGGAAGCTATAGATAGATGACCAAGATGAGGAGAGAATAAATTATTTTTCTTGTTTATAAAATAAGTTTTGAAAATTTTCAACCAACGGCCATTCTAACTAGGCTACGACCTACAGTCGATATGGCTCTGATACCACTTCTGTCGGACCCGGGATTAACACCCTAAATCCTCTGTGCATTTCTGAACTAGTCCCATGATCAGTAGCTAGTTCAGACAGTTAAACAGATATGGTAACATCCATAAATCGCACAAATATATTAATAAATAACAACAGAGTTTAATACAAAAAGAGGCTTACAAGCCAACAATAAATAACAATGGAAGAAGCGAAGATGTAGTAGAGTCCAGTTAACCGCCACGAAGCAATCGGAGGAGTAGCGGCCTAGTCGTTGAGATCCACATTAGCAAAGTCCTTCTCCTCTGAAATTTGTTTGCATAAAGCAAGTATGAGCATAACTACCGTGCTCGCAAGTTACACCCATCAAATAACAAGATAACATGCATACATGGATGTAACAAAGGATGGCTTATAGGGTTATTTGTGCAAAAGCAATATTTGACATGTTAAATACAATACTAAGTTCAAAAGCAGTTATTCCATAACTAAAATTCATTTCATAAATCAATTTTATAGTCAGATAATGTAGGACCGGAAAGGCGACTAGAGGGGGGGGGGGGTGAATAGACACGGTCTGACTGAACGACCACCATATGTAAATTGGGTGGCCTTCTGCCGCTTCCGTGAATCTTCCAAAGCCTTGCTCTTAGTCTCAGCAATGATGGCTTTGTCCACAAGATGTTGGAAATTTCTGAAGTCTTGTATTGCCAAAGCCATCTGCAGTTCCTCAGACAAACCATTCATAAAACGGTTTCGACGACGAGTGTCAGTCGAAACATCGTCAGGAGTGTACCGAGCAAGGAAATTGAACTCATGAAGATACTCGGTCACTGACTTTCGCCCTTGCTTGAGAGCGAGAAATTTTTGCTGCTTGAGCATCATTACTCCCTTAGGAATATGGGCCTCGCAAAAAGCCTCCATGAACTCAAGCCAGGTAGGAGTCTGGCCGGTGGGTTGGATAGCTAAATAATTATCCCACCAATTACTAGCTGGCCCAGTCAGATGGTAGCTAGCATACAGAACCTTCTCCCTTTCAGAACATTGGGCAATGGATAGCTTCTTTTCAATTTCCCGAAGCCAATCCTCTGCCTCCATTGGATCTTGGGAGCTGGAGAACACTGGCGGGTTAGTTCGCTGAAAATCAGCGAGACTACCCTGCCCATGTTGAACTCTGCTTTCGACCCATTTCAGGGGTAGGAGTAGCGGAGGTATTACGCACAATCTGTTCCAATATGCGCGTCTGATCCATGCGGTTGCGCTCAATTTGCATGAGCACATCCGCCATGGTGGGTGGTGGAGGAAGCTCCTCTTCCTGACGACCACCCTGCGGACCATGGGATCCGGAAGGGTCGGTCTGTTCCCCACGAGTATGGAGAACAGAGTAGAGAACCTCTCCTCTTGTTGTGTTCGCGATCGAGTGGTTGGTCTGTCATCTGTTGCCATATAATGGTTAACAACATAACAAGGATACACTCGGGCTAACACATACAAGATTTGGAGATAGAAAAGAAATAATTACTAAATCTAATTGTGCATCATGCCATGACATGCAGCCAAGTAATACCAAAACAATAACACTCAGTACAGTTAAAAGTGCAGCCTCCAATTCATTATAAAAGGCCGGCTGAACAGCACCATGATCACAACAAAACCGAGTACAGAAAAGGGGACTGCCCCAATTATTTATAATATATCGGCTGCATCAACACTATAAATGCACAGAACCAATTATACCCAAAAGTCGGCCTCCAGTTTTTATTAACAACCAACAGGAAACACCTTAAGTTTAAAATGTACAAGTCGACCACCAACAGCAAGTTCCCAAAATGCATAAGTCGACACCCAGGATTTTCACAATAAATACACTATGCTATTACACACTACTTAATGGACAACCATTAGTCTATTATACAATATTTAGCACACCATACTAGCCTATTACACAGCTAAGGCCGAACACATCACCCAGCCCCTAAGTGTAGTCATTACGGTTAAAATTCACGGGAACTCATTTAGCAGATGAGCTTACGGTGAACACATATCTATGGGATCCCTAGGGCTAATGAGGCGGGTAGGGAACCCAAAGACAAGTGATGTCCACCGGTGGGTGTAGGTCGCCGAGTCTGAGGGAACCAGCCGAGACATCCGTGTTCGCGACCTTGACCAGGGCGAGGAACAAGCCCGGCACCTCTGGAAGTCGCAATCCACGGGGTATAATGGCGGTGGAGGGACCTCGTTGTTGCCGTAAAGCACGTTACGAGGCAGCGGTTTGTAGCAACACCAATCCTCAAATACTCACGTGCCTCGTGCGAGCGGCGGCGGGTTTCCCATAACTTCGCACACGAGGCGATGATAGGTTTGGTCCATGATACGGACCAACCTCGCTAGCTTCAGCGTCACGTATGGGTCCTCTCAAACTGAATCTCATCAAGCATAATCACATCCGATTTAGGGCCATGTTTGGGAAGTGTACATAGGGTGGGTGGGACGACTCCGTCACGATCATGACGAAGGAGGCCCATCATCCGACGCGCAACTTCTGCCTGACCATAGACTCGGAAGTGGCACTGCGTGGATCTGATGGGGACACTACCCACCACTGTCTGGCGATCACATTAATGATAGCTTGGTACTCTTCCATACGGGACCTCGGTCTCGACGGTAGATGGCATACTCTGGTGATATGTGAAATTGGCCCGCCACATCATATCTCAAGTAAAGCGAAACCCATCCACCTCTTGACTCGAGTCTCTTTAATCAAATACCGACCACTCATCTCTGAGAGAAAAGACAAGGTAGGTAAGAAAGCGATCTTGAAAAATCAACGAAAGTTGGATAAAATTGATACTAAAAGAAGATAAGAAGTAAAAGATAGCAGACTTAGATCTTTAGAAATTAATTTAAGTTAAAATAATGTCACAGAGACTCACTAAAGGTAACAACCATGCTAATTCTATCCTCTGAAGCAACCGTATATGCTCGATACCAATTTGTGAGACCCTCAAATATTGGAATGTGCGAATTAAAAATTATCTTGGTAGCATAATTCTTAATCAAGGAACGATGTAATGTCCTTAATAAAAATTATACTAGAAGCATAATCATAATAAGTAACAATCCAACATTTAGGTTCCGGATATATGCCATGCAATAGTTCCGAGGATTAGTGACCATTAGCATATATCCTTAATCAACATTGCATCAATCACATACAAGTCACACATTCACATAATATTATACATCAGTAATTACATCATAATTCGGTTGCTACAGTGTCAGGTCTGCTACAGTACCCGAATTAGCAACAGGAACAGATGACCTTGGGTCATTAACAAAAAGAACGACAGCGGAAACAAAAACATAAAAGCAAAACCACCAATGGCCCCATCATCCCGCAGGCTATTGCGTGGAGACTAGAATTAGCACTACTCGTTAGCGTCACCCAGATCGGCGCTAACGGGCATCTCATAAAGATATACATCCTCACCTGCAACAAGAGGTCATAAAACCCTGAGTACAAAAGGTACTCAGCAAGACTTACACAAACTAATAAAAGAAAGTGTTTGTTAGAACCTATACAAAGGAATAGAAAGTTGTATATGCATAAGGCTAACAACAGAAGGCTTAAATGGTTCCATTTTGCATAAAGCGATACATCTTAACCTACAGTTGTTATGTTTTGATAAAGCAATTTTTATAAATTGATTTGGACTAAAACAGTGAATAAATGTAATTATAAGCATAAACAGTAACAAAAGTAAATAACAGCTCACCATTAAATGTGCATGACAACCATCATGCCGAACCAATTCCCAAAACCAAACTTAGAGCAAAATCTATCTGGTGACATCAATTCAAGTATAAATAAAGTAGCAGTGGACACGGCTATTGAATAGTTTTATATCCTTGCAAGGGTGTACACTTTACCCACATGACTTAGTTAGCCGTAAGCCTCAGGAATAATAACACACTTGCCTTTGGTGTGTCGGTAAGATAAACTAAGATTTGGTATTTTTCAACGAGTTAACACTATTGAGTTGGATGACCCATGTGAGACTAATCCCGCTTAAACAACGGTGATAGCATATATCCAACCGAGGCTCACATGTTTGTACAGGGAATGCCGACCGATCAATTAAATGCAAACTCGTGTTAGCCACACATATTACACATGATCGGGGCCTGAAGGAGCGTACATGCGATGTAACACATCTCGCCCTTACCCTTCTAAGAACATCGATATCAATATAAGTTCCACATGGCATACGACACGGCCGAAGACTTAAGCATCTATGCCATATGAAATCAATACACATGTCCTTACTCTCCGATATCCAACTCAATAATACTAACCCTTTACTTAACCAAGCAGCGCCCATCACTTTGCGTGTGGAAATGCGTTGGGACATGAATTAAATTGTCGAGTTAGGTCCTTAATCAACCCGGACAAGACATCCACATTTCCCAAATCTCGTGCACAAAGGCACCATCACTAGCATCCACTTGTCCGATTTGAATTAATTGATAACAGGATTTAGAAGCATTTCCAAATCAAATAAACTGAACAAGGATCAAAGATAAATACAAATTATTTGTTGTTCCCGGGTTTGACAAGATAATCTTGTCAAACACTACCGCTCTATGGATTGCATGGCTAAGCAAAAGTTAAAATTAAATATAATAACATCACAAACTACCTTAGGTTGAGTGTATGGTTAAATTAAAGATAAACCACAAGTTAGGTATAACTAACTAGGAGCAGGGCACAAATAAATTTTTAAAAGTTGCATGCACAGTGTCCTTTGTATTTTATAAATCTACGATTCGAAAGATTAGGCTCAACATGGTGCGAGAGGAAGCTTGCCTTGATAATAGTATATAACCTCTTGCTCGAGGTTCTTGTGGTTCAACAAAAGGTTCAACAAACTCAGAAGAACCAGTATCTAAAAGAGAATAAAAGAATTCCAATGAACACAGGAAAAACAGAGAACAAGATGCATAAAAGAATGTATGGTCAAAATGGTAAGGCATGGGTAGCAATATGCTTAGACTATATCTAACTTATTGATGATAATAACCCATATATATCATCTAAGGGCACTTAATCACCAGATTTTAAACTTAACCTAAAGCTACAGTATCAGGTTGTTGAACTGGAACAGGACAACTGTAATTAATTTAATTATTTAGCTTAACTTCATACAAATGAGATACTGCATGCTAGTTAAGTGTATAAAGCTTAGTGCTGTAATCTAACTGGGCATTTAATATCTATAAAGAGCAGTTTTAAGGATTTGGCTTCTTGCTATAATTGTTGTCGGTTTGGACAACAACCAAAACAGCAAAAGTCCTTAATCATTTTGGTTAGAGTGGAAAGTTACACGATACATAGACTTTTTAAAGTGAAGTAACAGCCGGTTGGGGTATGTAATGTTACCATGTAATATTGCTAATCCTTATTATTAGCAATTTAAAGCTTTAAACCCGTTGCTGTCCATGTTGTCGGTCTGGACAGCAACAAAAACGGCAAAACCCTCTTTACCAAATTCGGTTGGCTTGGAAAGCTACACCAGACTAGAGCTTTAAAGTGGAGTTAAAGCTACCAGGGAAACACTTAATATCACATCTACTATTGCCAACCCTAAATACTCGGTTTAAGGGAGGAGAAGTCAAAATAGACCTTTGTCGGTTTGATCAAAATGGCAAAGGACCTAATTCCAGATTTCGCTGTTCAAGGAGAATTACACAAAACGATGACCTTAAACATGAGCTAGAGCTAACTGGAACGTTAGTAATATCACAACCTAAATATGCAAACCTAAATCACCCGGTTACATAAAGAAAAAGAAGAAAAAAAAATGACCCTTTTTGTCGGTGGATCCGACAATACTAACATGAGGAGGGGTTTGCACTAATAGTTGCTCTAGTGCTCATAACCACCAAAAGGAGGTCTAAAATAATACTAGGGTTTACTTATGACCTAACTAGACTAGTATCTTGACAAAAGAAACTCTAATTCTTGAAAACGATATGAAAGACCGAAAAGTTAAAATACAACTTTTTAGTCAAAGGAAGTTTGGAGCATCACATGAACCAGTGAGTACGGTGAGAGGGTTAGTGATGTTCTTAGAGAACTCAAACTAACAGAAGTAAAGTCTAACTTACCAGCTAGGGTTTAGAGAAGAAAAATCAGGCCAGGGTTTTGGTCAAGATAATAAAGGTCCAAACTCTAGTCTTTGGTCCAGATGAGGTTTTCACCAAGGTGGTGCTCCACGGCTCAAGTTGACAGAGAGCAAAAAGTCCTAAGTCCAAACCTACAAGAAATGCCCAAAACCACATTAGTATGAGATTTAGGCATGCTTGTAGTTGAACAAAGAGAAGACAAGGAGGCTTCTTTGTGAAGGAAGACAAAGTTATGAAGCTCTCTTGGTCAACAATGGCGAAGCTCTAGGACTAGGGTTTATATAGAGGTGAGGTCCCTAGAGCACACGAGAGCTCTCTAGAACCAAATGAGGTGGCACTAAAGATAATTATCTAGGAAAAATATCTTCATTTTGCACTGTATGCCACCACCACGCCAAATGACAACAAAGGTGTCTCTGATTGTCTGACAAGGAGGAAGCAAAGAGGTGCAGCTGACATGCGGGCCCAGAGACAGCCACACCATGCAGCGCACACAGCAGGCTTCAACGCACAGCCACCGTCCGATCAAAAAGGAATGGCTGTGATGCGGTGGCAAATAATACACTGAAACAGTATCGTGAGATATGGGCCGTGCGATTTCCAGCGAACGGCCACGATCGAGGGGAGCTCCGGGAGGTCCGATCAGCACAAACTCACGCGAACCGTCCGATCGCAAAGGAACGGCTAAGATGAAGCGGGTCCTGTAGTGGTCCGAACGGCCCACTTCACAAGAGCCCTCCGATTTGGATTTGACGGTTGCGATTCAATGGGGAACTGTAGTGGTCCGATCGGCCCACTCAACAGGAACCGTGCGATCGCAAACCAGCGGTACAAGATCTCAGCGCTGTGATGCGCTTCGGCCTTAAAAGAACATCGCCGTTGGATCTGAAAGCTAAGGCTGAGATTGAAGGGAGGCGGGTGGTCCGAAAGTCACATGCGATCTGGGCTGCCCGCTAAGGATCCAAAGGTCCTAATGCTTTTCCATTTTAGACATTTACGGAGAGTTGGCCTGGAGATCGCGCACCATACGTTCACGATCCAACGGCCAAAATTGAGAGGGGTTTGGGGTGGTCCGAACAGCACACTGAATCCGGCCCGTTCACGCGACAATGGACGGCGGGATTTGGCTAGGGTTTCGGCGTGCACGAGTGGGACGTGACTGAGCCGGTTGTGCGCACTGGGTTGGGTCCAACCAAGGTAAGGCTGAGCCGCTACAGTGCTAGACCGAGAGATTTGACCGGATTTAATTCAAAATTGCAAGAACTTTGACTGGGAGTTTTAAAATAGCAAATAAATTTGTAAATTCATGAAATTTTGCAGAAACACTACTGGGATGATATATTCCCCAAATAAATTTTTAAAACCACTGTTTCTTCTTTAGAAATACATAATTAATTCATTTAAATCAACTAGGGTTTATTTAAAGACAAGTATTTTTATGAAAATCAAAATAATTTCTAAAAATTTCATAAAAATTGTTTTTGACCATAATAATTCATCTGATTTTTAATTAAAATAAATCCCAGTCATAATACCAACATTGGATGGTATTTCCTTTTTGAAATTTTGATCAAGTTGAAGTTTGTAATAAAAATTTGGGGAAATTAGGTTGTAACAAGTTGCCTAAATTGCCAAAATGAACAGTAATGACATGAACAGTACTTTATTACTGTATATTAAGGCTGAGGCTGTTACAGTTGGGCGCTCTTTCCATCGTATATTCCTTTGTTGGCAACATAATTGATGAACGACCTACATGATTCGAAAAAGTTATCCTCAGCCATTTCAAACAAATGAAGACTACAATAGAGTTATGTAAGGAGGAAATGAGCATACCTCTCGAGTATTCCTCTTAGAATGTTGAAGTCGTGCTTGTTGCGGTTTAGGGAATCAAGGTATATCACATGGTTCCTCTTGGGTATAATAACTAAAAGATCGATGGTACCTACTCATGTATGTCGCTATAGTCATTAAACCTAAGTTCGTCTTTGTGTATAAAGTACAAATGAAATTTGTATAGCAAGTAGTGACACTTACCCACGGTTGTAGGGCACCACTATGTACTTCATGTTAAATCGATGAAGCAATGACCTCGTTATGTATTTCTCGACGAATGGCGAGTCTTGTTGGATGGTTTGCAGCGATACCACATGTGGGTCGAGAAACCCCCGGTTCTTTCCATTCCGGACATTTTTCAAACATGTATCTATACATAAGCAATGAGTTGTGATATTTATCGGTATTACATGAATGTAGAATTTGATTATGCGCACTTACGATTGTCCAACATCGTGAGAAGCGAGGCGTCGAGGCCAGCGAGGTTGAATAGTTCATATAAGTCGTTGAAGCCCACGATGAAGTACCTCGTCCGTTGAAGAAATGCTTGTCCTCGTGTCGGCGGTGATTCGATGATCGCAACCCTTCTTTTGGGTCTTTTCAAGTACCGAGCATGCAAAGCGACAAGCAAATCGGCGTGCATTCATCTTTGCGTCGAACTGCGGTTTTCCGATGATGTAGTTCCGGGTATCGCGGACTTCCGGACTTGGGGGCGCCTTAGCGTTCGTTGATTTCGATTTGGCCTTAGCGATTGGCGGCGTCTTTTTGTGAGACGACTTCGAGGAACCGTCGTCAAGACGCTTTTCTTTGTTCCTTGGCGTCTTCTCCACGGGAATCAAGAGGTGGCCTTCGAGGTGAAACATGAGGTGGAGTCATCGAGGTCCGTTGGAGAGGAATGGTCGTGTCGGATCGGCCTTTGCTAGGTCGATGCGATGTCCTTCTTGGGCCTTTGGATAAAAGAGAGGGCGGCATCCCTAGTGTTGTGATCTCTTCGTTCGGGCAAATCTTCACGGGGCGGCTCGAAATTGACATGTACCATATCCACGGACCTGGCGTAACTGCGGCGCCGGTGGACACCGTCTTTGCCTTGCCCCTTCCTCGTATGGATACACCATCCCTGCGCGACCTCAATACAAAGGACCCATTCATCCTCACTTGGAGCTTCTGAGCGTCGGCTCCTACAAAGCGATCGCAATTAGCTAAGGCGTCCTCTAGGTCTATCTTTGGTGCATTCCATAGATGTACGTTACCTTGATGTCGTCTATTGGTAATCGGACGTCGTCATGTTCACAATTATGGCGGACGCGACGCCTTCTCCGACGTCGAGGAGGCGCCTCTGAATTAGCGGGCGACTTGCGACCGTGGCTCATGAGTATATCCATTTGACTCTACAATCTTGCCATCTGTACTTGAAATTGGTTAGTAATCATCTGTACCAAGCGGTTGTCGTGCTCGCCTTGGATCTCTTCCTAGTCCTATCGTGCGAGTCGTCCGCGAATCCATGACTCCAAGATACGTTAACCCCAAGGCCTCGCGTGCGACTGTGTGCTCCTTGTTTCCCAAGGTCGTAGATAGTATATCCTTCTCGCTCGCATGGAAGGAGCCTTGGGAAGCTTGGGTAGTCAAGTCATCTTTGCAAGAGGTCATCACGTTATTATAGGCACTATGAAGTTATAGACTTATTAACAACTTAGTAGTTCGACATATTTACCACACGTTGGGGCACTTCTGTCTGTCCGGGTTTGTGAAGGAGATCTTGCCGAAGCGAGACTTGTGCCCTCGCTTTTAACCGGCTTAGGGAAGCAGGTGCGTGACATCGAAATGGGTTCTCCTTCTCCGCCCATTCCTCGTATTTACAGCGTACCAAAGCGGTCGAAGTCAGGCGGGTGAGTGTTTCGTGTTTGGAGAGCTTTGTGCGCCGCACTTTGCTCCTTAAATTCGCCGTTGTTTTCATAGCCACAAAGGTGTCCCATGCTTCCGCGTCAAGAATCTATCTTTGCTTGAAGGCGTCGACCGTGTTCACGTGCCGTGACAAGAATGCTCTTGAAGGTCCTCCACGATTTACCCATCGTGAGAGCGCCGTCCGTCGCCGCGTGCCACACATATACGGAATAGTGAACTTCTCACGAAGTTGTCGGGTCCTTCCACCTTGGTGTGGTGATGAGGACCCGTTCCTTCCAAGTATCCCACAGATGGTCAGGAATCTCGGCTGCGATCTCTTGGGACTCAGAGGGACCCCAAAGTCACTAACCTCCGTGATGACCGATCGGCCGTATGCATTTTCGATTGTCCTCTGCCATCTCGCTTAGTGTCATTATAAATCGGCGGTGGCGGCGGCCTCGTCGATGCCTCTTCCATCTCTGAGGGTCGGTGTTGGCGGCCTTGTCGGCGCCTCTTCCATCTCTGGCGTCGGTGACGGCGGCGAAGACGGTGCCTCTGCCATCTCGCTTACTTGCTCTCGGGAAGAAATCAGAGGTTGACTATAGAGATCAAGATGGCAAATGAAAAGTTGAATGAGCTCATCTGAGACTACTAACATTCCGGCATAAATATGAAACAATTAATCTCAAGAAGAAATCTGAGAGGTTGACTATAGAGATCAAGATGGCAAATGAAAAGTTGAATGAGCTCATCTGAGACTACTAACATTCCTAACATTCCTTAATCCACGAGCTTCTATTCTAACACTCCTAACACTCCTTAATCCACCAGCTTCTCTTGTGATCTTTGTATAGATAGAAACTAGTGATATAAATCTTTTGCCCGAGCCTATCTTTGCCCGAGCCTACTTCATCGAGCCGACACCATTGGAGTGTACCATCTGCTTCATGCCGTGGAGGATTGGCATGAAGCAAAGGTACACTCAAGTGTGTCAGGATCGACGAAGAAAATGCTAAGCAAAGGTTTAATGCTTCATGTACAGAAGACTAGCCTTTAATGAAGACATAGAACTAGAATCAAGTAAAATGATCGACGAAGGAAATGCTAAGCAAAGGTTTAATCCCAACATAGAAACAAAATAGAATCAAGTAAAACTTTCTTTTTGGATTGTTGTAAAAAATGCAGTTTTAGCAAAATTTCAGAATTAATCCCAACAAAATTGATTAATGATATTATGTGCTCTCAGACACAGACACTATTCCAACATATTGATTGATGATATTATGTGCTCTCAGAAGGACAGTAGCTAAAGAACAAGTCTTTGCCATCTCAATCCTATTGTCTATACTCTTCATTAAATGAATATGATAATATAAATTCAAACTATGAGCTCTAAACAATACTTTGCTTAAGCTGTCAAATGATCTCAACTATTAGCAACAGATTAAACTTCGATCAAGCAGAGGTTGACTACATAGATCAAGATGGCAAATGAAAAGTTGAATGAGCTCATCAGACTACTAGAAGAATCACAAACTAGTCAATACAAGCGATCAATTTGCAATAGAACTATGAGCTCAAGAAAGTAACCAATTAACGAGTACATCATATTGACGGTAGTAAGTAATACAATAGAGCTCAAGTATGAACTAACTATCACATTCAATCTCAATTATAAGACAGAGTTCATCACGAGCATGTCAACAAAGCCCACTGATCAATTTGCAATATCTTCAGTATTAGACTCAGAAATCAGAACTAATACAGATCAAGGTATCAACTAGCACTGCAAAATATATATATATATATATATATATATATATATATATATATGCAAAGATCAACCGAACTGCCACAGAGGAGCAATACTCACAGAGAGGATGCCGCACAAGAACTCACGGTGCACAGACACTATTCCAACATATTAATTGATGATATTATGTGCTCTCAGAAGGAGAGTAGCTAAAGAACAAGTCTTTGCCATCTCAATCCTATTGTCTATACTCTTCATTAAATGAATATGATAATATAAATTCAAACTATGAGCTCTAAACAATACTTTGCTTAGCGTCAAATGATCTCAACTATTAGCTAAAGCAGATTAAACTTCGGTCAAGCAGAGGTTGACTACAGAGATCAAGATGGCAAATGAAAAGTTGAATGAGCTCATCTGAGACTACTAGAAGAATCACAAACTAGTCAATACAAGCTGATCAATTTGCAATAGAACTATGAGCACAACCGAAAGTAACCAATTAACAAATTACATATTGACGGTAGTAAGTAATACAATAGAGCTCAAGTATGAACTAACTATCACATTCAATCTCAATTATAAGAGCGAGTTCATCACGAGCATGTCAACAAAGCCCACCGATCAATTTGCAACAGAACTATAAGCTCAGCGAAAGTAACCAATTAACGATTACATATTGACGGTAGCAAGTAATACAATAGAGCTCAAGTATGAACTAACTATCACATTCAATCTCATTATAAGATGAGTTCATCACAGAGCAAGTCAACAAAGCCCACTGATCAATTTGCAACTAGCACTGCAAATATATATATGTGCAAAGATCAACCGAACTGCCACAGAGGAGCAATAATCACAGAGAGGATGCCGTACAAGAACTCACGGTGCAAGGAGGAGGCCGTCTGCAGGGGAGGAGGCCGATCACGAGGAGGAGGAGGTGGGGAGGAGGTCGACACGGGAGGAGGACTACAAGGGGAGGAGGGAGGAGGCCGACACGAGGAGGAGGACGGCAGCGCCGAGGTCAAGGCGCCAATGTCGGGAGGGCGACACGGGAGGAGGACGGGCGGCGAGGTCAAGGCGGCGACGCTGGGCTTCTGACGGGAGGTGAACGGGCGCCGAGGTCGGGCGGCGACATCGAGGTCAAGGCGCTGAGGTCGGGGCGCCGAGGTCGAGGGCGGCGCAGAGGTCGGGCGGCGCAGAGGTCGGGGCGCCAATGTGGGCGGCGGCACCGAGGTCGAGTCGGCGTGAAGGCGAGCCCTAAACCCTAGAGGAGGCGAACGAAGCGCGAGAGCGCGAAGGGCGCGGAGAGAGGAAGTGAGAAGTGAGAGGAAAACCCTAGCGTTTCCGCCTTATAAAAAGTATATCATGAGCGGTTTGTAATGAGAAATGCTCAGGATAATAATATCACTGAGCGGTTCTAGAACGTAAGCAAATCGTGATATTTATATCCTGAGCGGTTACGTTTCTAGAACCGCTCGTGATATTATTATCCTGACGGTTGTATTATAGAACCGTTTGTGATAGCCCAAAACCTGATGACAATTTATGATATCCTGACAAAACATAGTGAACCTGGTGAGACATAAATATCCTAACAAAACATAGTGAACCTAGTGAGACAAGTATGATGACAATTATGACAAGTCCATATGAATTCTAACCTGGTGACAAGTATGATGACAAGTCCATAACAAGTTCATAACACATTTGACTTCAAAATTTCATATCTAATTCAACTCAACTCCAAATCAAGTTAAACCAATTTTGATACTCCACATTACAATGTACGTCCATACATTGACATCAATATCAAATATGACAAGTCCATAGCAAGTTCATAACACATATAGCTAGCTTCCTCACTGGGTTCTTCCTCGAGCCTAATGCCATTTCCGAAAGGAGGCAACTCGTCAAATTGATTGTATTCTTCCTCGTCCACTACATTCTCAACTCCGACAATCCTCCTTTTTCCATGAAGAACTACGTGGCGCTTCTTATTTTCCAGGTCGGTTACATAGAAGACTTGAACAACTTGGTTAGCCAGTACGAATGGTTCGTCTTTGTATCCGACAAGTTCGAGGTCCACGGTAGTGACACCGTACTTGTCGACCTTCACCTGTGGGAGATGGACCCAACGGCACCGAAATAGGGGGATCTTGAAAAGCACGTAGTCGAGCTCCCATATCTCCTCTATTTGCCCATAGTAGGAGCTCCTCATCCCATCGATCTTGAATGCATCTATCACGGACACCATTGTTACGGGTCATGCTCTTCCTATCCTGAGCTGCCGTATAAAATGTGTACCCATTTATGTCGTATCCTTGCCATGCGACAATTGTAAATTGTGGCCCTCGTGCCAACCATAGCAGCGTATCATCACTTGATGACCTCCCAGTGATTCGCACCTTTAACCATTCGTTGAAGCAAGCGGTTGTGCTCTCGTGATCCAAACCTCCGATCGGTGCGGATTACATTGGCGCACCATGTCTTTGTGCTCGTCGATGTCACGGGACACTTGGGTCATGTGTTGCAAGACCATGAAATGGGCTTGAGCGACGTATCGGATCGGGAGTTATTGATTTCCTTCCGATGGTCCCGATACCATCCAGTCTCCCCTCATGGCGAGATAGAGGCACACCTATCGGTTCCACCTGAGCCATGTAGTCGACGCAGAACTCAATGACCTCTTCGGTTGCATAACCTTCGATGATGCTGCCCTCCGGTCGAGATCGATCCCATGTACCTCTCGAACGGGTATATATGACGTAAGAACACAGGGCCGCATATCTTTATCTCTCTCACAAGGTGAACAATGAGATGGACCATGATATCGAAAAATGACGGAGGGAAATACATCTCAAGATGACATAGAGTGGTCACCACCTCGGCCTGCAGAGCATCTAGTCCTTGGGGATCAATGATCTTCTGAGCAATTGAGTTGAAAAAATAACACAGCCTCAAGATTGCCACTCGGACCTTGTTCGGCAAGATACTTCTAATTGCAACAGGAAGCATTTGTGTCATCAGCACATGACAATCATGAGACTTCATACCAATTAATTTCAAATCTTGCATAGAAACAAGGTTCTTAATGTTAGCGGAGTAACCAGATGGGACTTTCACTCCATGCAAGCTACGCACGATTTATTTCTCGGCCTTGGATAGAGTGTAGCAAGCTAGGGAAGAATACGTTAAGTCTGTGTCGATCTCTTTCGGTGCTAACTCGGTCCTTATGTTCATATCAACCAAGTCACGCCGATGCGTTAACACCATCCTTTATTTTGCCACTAATGTTCAAAGAAGAGACCAATCAAGCTATCACATACATTCTTCTCTCGTGCATGGCGTCGATGCGATGGCGAACTTCTAAGTGCTCCCAATAAGGCAAGTCCCAAAAATTGACCGCTTCTTCGAGATGTTCTCACGGGTTCTTAATTTCGCCCTTCCCAAGCACAACATCGATATCCTTAACCATATCATAGACCTCTTTCCCTCTAAAAGCCCTTGGAGTGAATCGTTCTCCTTATTTCCGTCGAATTGTTTTTTCATCTTACGGTATGGGTGACTCTGGGAAGGAACCTACGGTGGCGATATATACGATTTTCTTGTGAGTTGTTGACCATACACTCTCTGTAGCATCTAAGCGGTCTTGATGAGCTTTGGCTCCTTTTGTCTTGGCTTGAAGACAGGTTACCAAGGGCGGGAAAATCATTGATGGTGCGAACAACATGGCGCGTAAAGTGAAGTTCTCTCGTTTATCGCATCCCATACCTGCACCCTTCGTTCCACAGTGTCACAAGATCTTCCGGCAATAGTGCTAGGTACACATCAATATCATTCCTGTGTTGCTTGGCCCTTGGATAAGTAGTGACATCAAAATGTACTTCCGCTTCATACACGACCAAGGAGGAAGGTTGTACATACATAGATTCACGGGCGGTGCTATGTCATTTGCTCATGTTACCGAAAGGATTCATTCCATCTGTACTCAACCCTAACCTTATGTTCCTCGGTTCCGCACCGAACTCTTGGAAGCTCAATCGAAGTTTGTCCATCGGGCGTAATCGCCAGGTGTCTTAGCTTTCCATCTCTTACGCCCTCCGAGTGCCAACGCAGCAATCTTGCCTCCTTTGGGTTCGCAAATAAACGCTTCAAGCGTGGGATCACTGGCAGATACCACAACATCTTAGCAGAGGTCCTTGCTTCACCTTAGCGATTCGACGCTTGTATCGGGATGCTTTGCACATGGGACATACATGCATGTTCGCATACTCTTTTGGTAGAGGATACAATCGTTCGGACATGCATGTATTCTTTCTACTTCCATTCCCAATGGACAAATAACCTTCTTTGCTTGATAGGTGGTGCTGGGCAACACGTTTCCCTCCGGAAGGATGTCCGCTAGGAGACCTAACAACGCCGTGAAACTCTTATCGGACCAACCATTGCTTGCCTTCAATTTCAGCAGTTCAAGCACGGTTGACAACCTTGTATATTCCAGCTTGCAACTAGGGAACAAAGGTCTCACCGAGTCCTCCCTTAAGCCCTCGAATTTACAAAACTCTCTCTCACTGTAGTTCTCTTCTGCATCGCGTAGCATCTGATCCAGATTGTCATCGTGTGACCTATCCTCATCAAAAGCAAGATCCACATTGGCATATCGTTGACTTCCTCGGCGATGCCGTCATTACTAACTTCATGTGTAATAATCGCTCTTCACCGTGATGGTCCAACATGTATACCCTTTTTGAAACCCCTTGAATCAAGTGCGCTTCTATTTGCGCGCGTTGTTAAACATCTTGATTACATAATCAATGCATGGACGATTACATAAAATTTATCCCTTCTTCAACATATCACCTTTCGGCGGCTCTTCTAAAAGCAACCACGCCATTAATGTACTCTTGACTCACACGGTTCTGCTTGTACATCCGCCGATCCATCTACACTACGCATGTAACAAATTAGTGTCAAAATTGATTAGCGATTAATTTATAGCAAACATAAAGGGTTATAGATCGTTACCCTCGGAGCTCACGAAGAAAATCGATTCCTCTCCTTTCCTTCTCCTCTCTAAGGTGGCGCAATGGGGAGGAGGCGGCGGTGTTGGAGGCGCTAGGGCAAGGGTCCAACCTTCTCCTCTCTAAGTGGCAGAACGGATAATTATTGATTATCTGCATGATTGTTGATTAGATACGAGACAAAAGACAAGAGGAAGATCCTAATAACTAGCAAGTTGGTGCAGCGCGATTGCGCGGTATCCGTTTTGATATAATTGAAACAATAAACCCTTGTGATGACGTTTCTTCATGGATATAAATGGAGGAAATATAAAATAGATCATTGCACATGTGACTTATCTTGGTGTGTCATAAATTTTTCTTTTTAATCTGTTCTAGAAAACTACTCATGAAATTAGTTACGATTAAGACTTTCACTTCTTTGCGTACTTACTCGTTTTGTCTCATCGTTGCACAAAGGAATTACACAGATTAATTAAAGGCTACATGTTTTGCTTTTCATTTTCGGAATTAGGGTCCATCAAATTGAGAGCTAGATGTATGTTTTGCCTTTTCCCATCAAGTAGTATTAATTGAAACTTAAACCCTATGCTTCCGATTAAGGAATACAACAAAGAAAACAAAACATTAGGGTCTATGTACGAGTAGCAAAATAAGGAAATTCACTAATCAATAGAGTGGATAAAGGATAATCAGTATTACTTCATCTGTTTAATTAGGGAGGAGCTAGGGACAGAAAGTGGCACGGCACTGGGAAGGAAGCTAGCTAGCAGATCTAAGTGGAGCCAAAGAGGGGCCGGTTGTTATCAAAAACAGCAGCAGAGAGGCAGAGGCGAACAACAAAGGCGGTCTTGGCGATGAACATAGCAAGCTGGCAGAGGGTCAGGTCGCTCAATTTATACCCAGCGAGGATATCACGAGCGGTTCTTAATAAAACCGCTCGTGATAATTAGTTATCCTGAGCGGTTCTAGTTTGGAACCGTCAGATAATATCACGAGCGGTTTCACTAAAACCGTCGTGATATTACACGCACGATTTTATTAAGAACCGTCTATGTAATATCACTGACGGTTCTATTTACAAACCGTCGTGATATATGACTATCCTGAGCGGTTCTAAAAATACAAATGCGTGATAGGCTTCGCGCCACCCACAAAGTTCAATACCCAATTTAATACGGTTCCAAAGGAACCGTCTGTGATGGGGCGTCTACTATAGCCTGTTTTGTAGTAGTGTGAGTTCAATGAGAAGAAGAGTTAATTGCATTCAAAGTCTATCAATAAATAAACAAAACTCCCCCCTAAAGATGTGCATATATATTCAAGAGGTGATTTTCATGCACATTTGTGTTTTGTTAGAAATTTTGGCGGAGTTTCCTTTATTAATTGACTACGAGGAACTTGTAAACATTCAAGCCAAAGATAATAAGAAGATGTATGCTTGAATTCATAAACTTAACAACCATAGATAATAAGCATCACAAGTTCCAAGTACTTTAAGCATAATGAAGTCATTACAAACCACATAGTTCCAATCATAGACTAATATAAGATATATATATAGATAGGCTTGATCTTGATCTTCTCTCCCCCTTAATCTTTCAATCTTCTTCCTCTAATCTCTCCCCCTTTGGCATCAAAAACAAAAAGAAATCATTCAGCTGGATCTTGAGGAGGTGGTGGAGCTTGAGAGGTTGAAGCTTGAAGTGGATCTTGAGGAGGTGTGTAGAGGCGACAGCGTCCATAACGAGCTGGAGTAGTTATGGCTTGCTCAAGGGCGCTCACACTTTCTATCAATGCAGCCAGCCTATTGTAGGTCTCAGATTGAAACTCTTGCTGAGAATTTTGAATCTCTAAAATCACTAAATAAATCTAAGAGAGAGTGACTGGATATTCAGCTGGAGCATTTTCTTGCACTTGTGGGGGAATTGCTGCAGGAATTGGAACCCCCCCCCCCATCCCTTGGCTTATATGCCTCATGAACTCCTGGATGTCCATCTCTGAACTGAATCTTCTTCATGATTAGAGCCATAATGTAAGGAGCAAAATAAATTCTTTTGATCCTATCATTCTTGGAAGCTCCAATTTCTCTAATGATGAGATCAGAAACAACAAACTTCCTTCAATTCATGATATTCTCTATGATGTTCCAGGCATGTCCTCGAATTGCATTGAAGTTGTCACTTTTAGGGAAGAAGGTGTGATTGATGATCCAGTTGATCAAACTTGGTAACGATCTCAGTCCTCTAATTCTTTCAGGCACAAAGTTTACAGTTTCATCGTAGAACTGACGCCAAGCCTGAATTTTGAGTGCTGGTTGATCAAGGATCTTCTCTTGATTACCTGAGTATGTTCTCAGAGCTTGCTCAAACTCGGCTTTGGTAGCTTGCAAGCGTTGAGTCCCCATCATCCATATTAAAAGATCAAAGTCTGGGGATACAAAGACAGTAGCATAGAACTGTCGAATTACTTCTTCATTGTAGTCACATTTTAATCCCACTATCTCTTTCAGACCAACTCTTTGAAAAAGACGGTAGGCTCCAGCAAAACGATCAATCTTATCCAAATGAGCCCCAATCTATATATCTGTGATCAGCAAATTGACGATGATGGCTATATAGTTGAGCAAAAACTTGCTGCTAGAATCTGGTATGGAACCTTAAGTCCGTTGAGTTAGCTGGTTTTTCAAACTGATTTGCATGATGAAGAATTGCATAATCGTCGCTTGAGATCTGTGTGAGATAAACATCAGGCTCTTCTGCCTCTGCCATATCCTCATCACTGCCTTCTTCATCAGTATACTCCTCATCTTCTTCATCATTTGCACTTGATTCGCCTTCTTCTTCATCCTCAGCCACTTGAGGTTGCTTTGATGATTGACCCTGGTCTTTTGCTTTCATGGCTCGTACAAGAGCGACTGTCTCTGGATTGCTAACCTCCCTTTGAGAAGCAGGGGAAGTTACTGATGCTGATTTACACGAAGCCGCTTTTCGAGTGGCTATTCTAGGTTGAGATGGTTCAGATGGAGGATCATATCTCTCTTCTGGATCTACATCAGGGGTAGCACCCTTGCGAAGAGCTGTTTTCACCCTTGACATGGTTACTAAGGCAAGAGGAGGCAATTAGGACACAAAAGGATGAGATTGAAGCAAAATAATATGATTTAATCAGTTTCGTTCTGTAAAGGCGGTAGTACCACAGTTGAACGCCGGTATTACTGATGAATGGTAGTACCGCAGATCACGGTCGGTATTACCATAATTGCATAACTGCTTTAGGGCTATGATGAATTTTGCATTAAACAAGTATTTGGCATGAATCAACTCATGGAATAGACTTTATATGTCACCAAATATAGGTTCTAAGCATTTAGCCCAAAAGAAATTGACTAAAACATCCACATTTTACCAAAACCCTAAAAATGAGGTAGATGATAAAAAGAAGAGAAGGAAGAAGAGATTCGAGCAAATATCTCAGGGATTGGAGGGGATATGACTTGGAGAATCAATCCCAATAAAAAGATCCAATAGAAATCCACAAAATCAAGAGATTTGAGATGAAGTTTTGTGGAGAAGTAAGGAGAGGAGATAGTGAGAAGAGCTGCGATTCTAGAGACTGAAAGGGGACGGTTACACCGCAAGAGAGAGGAGGCCAAAGGATAAAGCTTCGGCCGTAACCACTTTGGAACCGCGACCATATCTTGATAACACCGTCGTTAAGGAGCGATATACAAGCTACTGTAGTATCGACAAGGCTCGCAGTATTACCATTTTGCTCGATAAAATTTGAAATCGAATAGAAAATGCAAATGATCCTTGATTCAAACGCTCAAATAAATATTTCTAGGATCATTATGCATGAGATCAATAATAGATACTTCAAAGAATATAGCTTTTATGAAAATAGAGAGTTTTAGACAAATTTTGAAATTATTTTCACAAATACATTAAGAGAACCAAATGAGAGCATAAGGACATGAGGCATGAGTTTCAAACAACATTTGAATGCTCTATGACATTTAACTAATTCCTCAACTTGCAAAAGCGACTCTCATCTAATGGTTTGGTGAAGATATCGGCTAATTGGTCATCGGTTCTTATGTGGCTAATTTTGATATCTCCTTTGCCCACATGATCTCTCAAGAAATGGTGTCAGATATCTATATGCTTGGTTCTTGAGTGTTGGACCGGGTTATTTGCAATCTTCACGGCACTATAATTGTTACACAAAAGAGGCATATTATCAAATTTTATTCCATAATCCATCAAAGTTTGGCTCATCCATAACAATTGAGCATAACAACTACCTACGGAAACATATTTGGCTTCGACGGTGGATAGTGCTATGAAATTTTGTTTCTTGGATGACCATGATACTAAAGATCTCCCTAAGAATTGACAACTACCCGAGGTGCTTTTTCTATCCACTTTACAACCCACATAATCGGAATCCGAATATCCAATTAAATCAAATTTTGCACCTTTGGGATACCATAAGCCAATGCTGGAGGAATGCTTTAAATATCTAAGAATTATTTTCACGGCCACCAAATAGCACTCTTTTGGTGTTGCTTGAAATCGTACACACATGCAAATACTAAATATTATATCGGACCTAGATGCGGTAAGATAAAGCAAACTACCAATCATGGATCTATAAAGCTTTAAATCTACCGATTTACCTCCCTCACTAGGCTCGAGATGACCGTTGGTTGCCATAGGAGTCTTGATGGGTTTTGCATCTTCCATGCCAAACCTCTTGATCAAAACTTTTGCATACTTTGTTTGGCTCGCAAAGGTTTCATCTTTGAGTTACTTGATTTGAAGTCCAAGGAAATAGCTAAGTTCTCTAATCATGGACATTTCAAATTCTCTAGACATCATATCACCAAACTCTTTACAAAAATCTTGATTAGTAGACCCAAAGATGATATCATCAACATATATTTGACATACAAAGAAATTATTATCTAAAACTTTAGTAAATAAAGTAAAATCAATTTTTCCAATTGTGAATCCTTTTGAGACTAGAAAATCCCTAAGGCGTTCATACTATGCTTTAGGAGCTTGTTTAAAACCATAGAGCGCCTTGGAGAGTTTATAGACATGATTAGGATTCTTAGGATCTTCAAAACCAGGAGGTTGCTTAACAAATACAAGTTCTGATATTTTTCCATTTAGAAAAGCACTTTTAACATCCTTTTGAAATAATTAAATATCAAAGCATGATGCAAAGCAAGTAATATCCGAATTAATTCAAGTCTAACTACAGGAGCAAAAGTTTCACCGAAATCCAAACCTTCGACTTGAGAAAAACCTTGAGCGACTAATCTTGCTTTGTTTCTCACAATCATTCCGCTTCCATCTTGCTTGTTTCCAAGGACCCATTTTGTACTAATTACATTGTGTTCCTTGGGCCTATCCACCAATGTCCAAACTTCATTTCGGATGAAGTTATTGAGTTCTTCATGCATTGCATTCAACCAATTCAGATCATCAAGTGCTTCTTCTACATGCTTTGGCTCAATAGAAGAGACAAAAGAGCAATGTTCACAAAAAGAAGCGACACGAGATCAAGTTTGAACACCCTTACTTACATCACCCAATATTTGATCTATTGGATGATCTTTTGTAATTGCATTACAAATTCTTGGTGCTAGGTTTGATGGTTGATCATCTTTCTTGTTGTCTTCTTTTTCAATTTGAATTTGTCTTGACATTGAAGATGAAGGAGGTTCGACTTGAATAGATGATATATCAATTGGATCGTCTTTAGGTTTGATATCACCTATTTGCACATTCTCCATGGCTTTTCTTAAGGCTTCATCACCTACATCATATAAATTCTCATGCTCTTCTTGAGAGCCATTAGTCTCATCAAATTGTACATCATGTCTTTCTTCAACTAAACCGAAATTTTTGTTAAAGACACGATAAGCTTTGCTATTTGATGAATATCCAAGTAAGAAACCAACATCCCATCGACTTGCAAATTTTGAAAGACGAGCACTCTTTTTCAAAATATAACATTTGCAACCAAATACACGAAAATAAGAGATGTTCGGTTTTCTTCGAACAAGAAGTTCATAAGAAGTCTTTTTCAAAAGATGATGCAAATAAAGACGATTTATGGCATGACAAGCAGTATTAATTGCTTCAACTCAAAAACCATCGGAAGTATTATATTCATCAAGCATTGTCCTAACCATTTCAATTAATGTTCGATTTTTCCTTTCTACAACTCTATTTTGCTCCGGAGTGTAGGTTGTGGAAAGTTCATGCTTTATTCCAAGTTCATCACAAAAATCTTCAACTTTAGTGTCACTATTGATGAATACCACCGACAACTCGAGCTGCTACGGCAGCAGAAAGCGGAACTCTGTGAGCAGGCGGAGAGATGTAAGTCACTACTACTTATAGTCGTTTATGTTTCGACCACTAGCACAGTGTCCATGTCAACTTTTAACCTCTTGTAGGTTTAAGAGTGACGAAAAGTCCTTGGCTGATTCACTCAACTACGAGAAGGTCGAAACGAAAAAGCTAAGGGAAGAGAAAGAGGACCTTCTAAAGAAGCTTCAGGAGGCAAACTCTGTAACTCAAAAGTTGCGGTGACGAATAATTGGTAAGTTCTAAACTTAAGACCGTTTATGATAATAGCCTTCTTTTCTTTTTATAACTCTTATTCATTTTCATAAAAAGAGGTTGAAATAGGAAAGCTCGAAATCAAGGACAAAGAAAAGACCTTGATTGTTCACGAGATTTCCCGTATCGCCAAAGAAAAAGATCAGGAGATAAAGTCGTGGGAAGAGCGATATGCAAAGAGCACTTCTTTCCATGACGATGAAGTCAAGAAGTTAAACTCTTGACTAGCAGGTAAGCATCTCTTTACATGCGATCAGTTTTCCAGTCCTTTAAGGGTTATTTTGTCTTACTAGTCTTACTCTTTTCAGAGCAAACAGTCGAAATAAAATAACTCCATGAGGCTTCGACTTGTGACCAGGAGGAGATGAAGTCGATGAAGATTAACCTTCAGGACAACATTTTCCTTTTGAACAATGTACTTAGTGGGCTACGTACTGAGGAGGTCACTCCTCGTGAAGACACGATAATTGCTCACATGAGTACCATTGGAGAACAAGTCGGGACTTTACAAGAGTTGGTGACCACTCTGAAGACCAACCAAGCTAATTCGATAAAAGAGGCAGTTGAAGGTGCAGTAAGTTATGTTTTGGCAAAACATAAAACTCATGACCTCAATCTTAGTCTGCAGCGAATCGAAGCCGACTTCGACTGCTCTGAAGCAAAAGCGGAGCGGTTGATTGAAGAAATGCAGTCGGTCAGGAAGAAGGTCACTGAGGAGATGCAAATAGGATCTCCCTCGTCAGAGTAGTTTGTAATAGAAACCTGTAAAGACAAGTTTTTGTTGATGTATATAATCCTTTCTTTTTCCTGCAAATTGTCTCATCGAGTAGTTAGTAACTCATAAGACAAAGAAAAGAAAAAGGAAATTAAGACTAAGAATCGAAGTCATATTAATAACTTTATCCTAGCCCCCAACTATTTGCTTAGTTTATTTAGATAAACTAAGTAAATAGTGTTAAAATCTCTTAAAAAAGAGAGGTTTGGCTAACTTATAGTTTTCGATCACGATTATCATGCACTGGTCGTAAGAATAGGAACAAGTCGACACTAGAAAGTTCCTTCTAGTGGGTAAGACCACGTGCAGAAAGGAAGGCTTCGACTAGATGATATTACCCTCTCCGACCAGATAAATCAAATCAAGAGCGGCAACTTGAGTTAGACAAACGTCTGGAGTACCTTAGAAATTCGTTCGACCTTTTCCAGTGGACTCGGTAGGTTTGTGCTGGTAGCAAGAGTTAGAAATAGGACAACACTGGGAAGTTCCTTCTAGTGGGCAGGACCACGTGCAGAGAGGAAAGACTTCGACTAGGTGTTGTGTCTTTCCCCGGCCAGTTGTAACGAACCGAGTTTACCAAAAGAAGTCGAACAAATTACAAAAGTGTACTCTGCTTAGAATATTTTTCAAAATGAATGAAGAAATAAACTAAGATGAAAAGAGTTGGCTTGTAAATATTTTCACCATATTTGTTGAACCCGAGCTCTTTGTGTTGGCAGCAAAAGTGAGGAACGAGTCGACAATAGGAAATTCCTTCTAGTGGGCAAGACTACGTACAGAGAGGAAAGACTTCGACTAGGTGATGTTATCGTCCTTTCGACCAGTGTAAAGAAAGACTGGGTGTTTTAAAAAATGATCGAAAGATTATCAGAATGCTACTCAAAATAAGACAATAAAGATAGAAATAACTTGATACTTTATTATAGGGATGGTTGGTCACACATAAAATTTCCATAACTGGTCAATATTCCAAGAATTAGAGAGAACTCGACCAACTTCCATTGCTAGTCATATCGAACCTGGTCACGTAACTTCGACTGCTGTGTAAGAATCTTCCCACTTAGGGGAAAGTTTGTTCCGATTAGACTGGGATTGAATCTTCTTCAATACCAACTCACCTACAGCAAGATTGCTAGGTTGGACCTTATGATCGTAGTATTTGTTCAGGGCTTGTTGATAAACTGCTAAACGGATTAAGGCTTAGTTTCTCTTCTCCTTGAGTAGGCTGATGTCATCTGCTCGAAGTTGTTCTTGGTTAGAGTCGTTAAAAGTTTTGACCCTTGTCGACCTAATCTTTAGTTCTGGTGGAAGTATGGCTTCGGCACCGAAAACTAGGAAAAAAGGAGTTTCACCTGTAGCCGGACTTGTAGTCGTACGAACTGCTCATAATACTAAGGGTAATTCTTGTACCCAAGCTCCCGAGCGCTTAATAAGCTGGTCAAAAACTCGGGTTTTGATGCCATGTATTATTTGGCCATTCGATCTTTCGACCGCCCCCATTGCTTAGAGGGTGAGCAACAGAAGCATAACACAATTTGGTACCCAACTCGTCGAAAAATTCCTAGAATTTTGCGCTGGAAAATTGCTCACCATTATATGTGATTATTCAACTTGGGGCTCCAAACTAGAGCTGTTCAAATCGGCCGGGTTGAAGCTCAGGCGGGCTTGAAAAGCTTATCGAATTTGGCAGGCGAGTTCTACCGCCCGAAATATTGATTTTTCCTATTAAAATGTATTATTTTAATATTTTTCAGAATAAAAAGTATTATTTAATTCATTTTAGGATTAAAATAATAGATTTCCATTTATTTAATTGTTTTTTTAGAAATTGGCTTTGGGCTTCCTTGGTGGACTTGGATCCGAGCCCTGCCCGGACATGATCGGGCTCGGCCGGCCGACGGGCTCGGTCGGCCGACGGGTCTGGTTGCCCGTGAACAGTCTACTCCAAACCGAGTAATCACGCCTCTCATCTTGAACCTTTTTCCTACTTCCATTGTTATCCCAATCACAGGTTCGGCTTCAATCCACTTTGTGAATGTATCAATAGCCACAAAAAGAAACTCAAAGCCACCTAGAGCTTTTGGGAACAGTCCTACGATATCGAGACCCTAGGTCGCAAAAGGCCAAGATAGAGGGATTGTTTGTAATGCCTGAGCTGGTTGGTGTATTTGCTTGCTATAAAATTGGCATTGTACACACTTCTTAACCAGCTCTTTAGCATCATAAAGGGTTGTTGGCCAGTAGTAACCTTGTCGAAAGGCCTTTTCGACTAGCGTTCTGTAGGAAGCATGAGTTCCACATATGCCCCCGTGTATGTCATGAAGGAGGTTTAATCCTTCTTTCTGCGATATGCATCGCATGAGTACTCCTTGAGTACCTCATTTATAGAGGACTCCTTCGACCAAAGTATACATTTTGGCCTTTCGAAATAAGCGATCTACCTCGAGATCATGATCGGGTATTGTACCCATCTGAAGATACTCGTAGATAGGATTCATCCAGGTATCCTCGTATTATAGGGAGGTTGTCTTAATAGGAGTTGTCTCTGGTGTTTCGACCAGCGATGGCTTCTGGAGCTACTCCAAGAAGACTCTTTTTGGTACTTGTGATCGGGAAGAAGCCATACGAGCAAGCTGGTCTGTGAGAAAATTATCCTTTCGAGGGATAAATTGTACCTCGAAACCAAAAGAAATGCTTTTCAAGCTTTAGAACTTCTGATAAGTACTGAGATATGGTCAGGTTAGAGCACTGGTACTCTTTTTTGACCTGATTCACGACTAGTTGAGAGTCTCCTCTCACGAATAGTCGTCGAATCCCGAGTGCTTTCGCAGCTCGTATGC
This sequence comes from Phyllostachys edulis, assembly GCA_036346405.1. Lineage (NCBI taxonomy): Eukaryota > Viridiplantae > Streptophyta > Magnoliopsida > Poales > Poaceae > Phyllostachys > Phyllostachys edulis. The sequence goes on along the minus strand of CM070549.1, from coordinate 56,130,252 downwards.
CAGCCAATAAACCTTCGTATTCTACCACATTATTAGTGACAGGAAAGTCGAATTGAATGGCATACTATAAGGTCTCTCTTGTAGGAGATTCCAGGACCACCCCAGCCCCCGAACCACTTAACGTAAGTGACCCGTTAAAGTACATCGTCCACTGGTCGTAGGTATCGTACTGGGGATCCTGAACAGATTCAAACTAAAAAAGATAGGAACTTTGGCTTGGATTTTCACGATCTCTGATTGGAATAGGTTCCAATATCTTTGAGAAGGTGTGTGTCAAGTTTCGTGGAGTTTGCTCTCACGAATCAAAAGTTAGATCGTTTTGAGGTTTGAGTTTTCGGGCTGTTCTTCTGTTCTGGACAAAATCGGTCAGACCGAAGTTGTAATGCTAGTCAGACCGCCCTCCGATCTGACCACCCATAAGCCGCCGGTCTGACCGCCCTTTAGGGTTTGAACCTTGTTTGATCTTGTGCTTTGGGGTTTTTGGTTTAGATTCAATACAAGCCTTCCGCTGTACTTGTAGATTGATCTTCATAGCTTCTATAGCTACTAGAGTGAGATTGGAGTTGAATCTGACCTTCGTGAAAAAGTGAGTGTGCTCCTATTCACCTCCCCCCCTCTAGTCGCCTTTTTAGTCCAACAAGTGGTATCAGAGCCCGGTTAGTTCAATCTTGATCTTAACTGGTCACTGAACTTGGCGATGGATAAGTACTCGACCAAACCGCATGTCTTCGATGGGCTCGACTATGCCTATTGGAAGAATCTCATGCGAGTTTTCCTTGAGAGCGAAGGACAAGCTATTTGGGAGGTTGTTTGAGCCCCGCTTGTTTTGCCCGAAGTTGCTACACCGGCTTCAGCAGCCCTCTTGGCTAACAACAACAAGGCAAAGAACTTTCTATATGCTGGGCTTGGTAGGCAAGAGTATGATAGGATTTGCAACCTTGCGACCGCACATGAGATTTGGCACACCCTCGAAACTTACCATGAGGGATCGTCTCAGATCAAGCAAGTGCGCTAGACGGTCTACAAGCGAGAGTATAACAAATTCGAGATGCGTCCTGGTGAGAGCATCGATGATGTCTTTACTCGCTTCAACAAGGTGATCAATCAGATGAGAGCTGTTGACATTGAGTACTCTCAATCTGAGAATGCCACCCACCTCTTGGCTACAATCAACACCAAGGAGTGGGAGATCAAGGCTACTGCCATTGAGGAGAACGTCGATCTCTCTACTCTCACTTTGGAGCTGCTTTATAGCAAGCTCAAAACTCATGAGATCAAGAGAGGTAGCCTTCCTAAGAAGGATAACATGGCTTTGGTGGCTGATCCTCTCAAAGGGACTCTTGATGGTTCTTCTGAGTCTTCTTCTGGTTTTTCTCTTGCGTGTTTATCTGCTATTCAAGAAGAAGAGTTTGAGAGTCTTCCTGAGGCTAATTTAGCTCTTTTAGCTAAGAAAGTCACACGGACATATAACAATGTTAGAAACAAGAAGAGAGGTGGCCCTGTGACATGCTATGAGTGTGGAGAGCTATATCACATCCGGGCAAACTGCCCCAAGCTGAAAGGTAAGGGCAACCGCAAGGATGAGAAGCCTGCTTGGAAGAAGCCTCAAGGGGGCAAGCCCAAGTATGATGCTGCTAAGCTCATGAAGGCTGCTCACCAGGTCCTTACCACTTTTGGAGATCAATCCATGAGCGATGTGGACTCCAGGAGCGAGGAGGACAAGGACGAGGAGATCCCTCAAGACAAGAAAGGGAAGGTCAAGGACTTCACCGGCATGTGCTTCATGGCCGACATCGTCGACATTCATGACAACAATGAGGTACCTCCCTCCTATGATGTTCTTTCTACTAGATGCGATGACATATTTGAGCAACTCATGAGTCAGGATAAGGCCTTAGAGTTTACCATGGCTAGGAACAAGGATTTAGAGTCACAAGTAGATAATTTGACATTAGAACTTACAAATGCTAAGACTCTTGAATCTGATGAATGTTCCTCTTGTCATGCTTTACATTCTGAATTTGCTAAACTGCAATCTGCTCATGGTATTGCTTTGCATCAACTTGAAAATGCTAGGACTGAGCTAATTGATGTTAAATCTGCTCCCTGTGAAAAATGCTTAGAGTCTAGCAAGTTGGATGCTTCAGGGAATGTTAAATCTAGCTTTTGCTCTTTCTGCATAGAACGTGAACATGAAGTCAAGGATATTTTAGAAGTAGTTAGAGCTAAATATGCCAAGCTTAAGGACACAATTGAGTCTACACCTTGTGCCTCTTGTGCAGCCTATAAGCTTGAAGTTGCTCATCTTAAGGAGAAACATGCTAGAGCCATTAAGGCCAAGACTTGTGAGTCATGTGTTAATTTTGGAGAAGAAAATGCTTACCTTAAGGACACATTAGAGAAATTCTCTAAAGGTGAGAAACAGCTAAACATGATTCTGGACACGTCTAAAACTCCTTATAAGAAGCAAGGTTTAGGATACAACTCTGCTCAGGACAAATCCAAGCCTAATGCCATTCAGGTCTTGGAAAATGGCTTAGTTGAATTCAAAACGCATCCTGCAAAAACTGTTTTTAAATCTACAGGGTTTGTCCAACCTTCTTTTGAGGCAAAAAGTGTTTCTCCCAGTGGTACCAAATAACATTGCACCTATTGCAAGAAGAGTGGACATTTGGTAGAGTTCTGTTGGCGTAGGTTGAAAAATGTTAGGAGAAATATTGCTAGAATTTTATCTAATCAACCTAGAGCTTTTATGAGACATGGTCACTTAGAAAAGAAGAAACCTGGTCTAGGTTTTGTTGCACATGCTCATCATCATGTTCCTAGACAGGATGCATCTCATGTTCGTGTTACCATTGCTCATAATAGAACTGCAAATAAAATCAAGGATAGCACTTACGCTTTGCATACTACTGCATGAGGCGTGTGTCTCAAGATCTTTGGGTTCCCAAGTCGCTTTTAACTAACCCTAGTATTGAGACACATCGTTCTTTTGTGCCTTGATTTTTCAGGATCGCCGCGGAAGGGGGAAGAACACATGGTTCGTCGACTCCGGGTGTTCACGCCACATAACCGGAGACTCAAGATGGTTCACCTCCTTCACGCAGTCGACGGGTGATGACTTCATCACCTTCGGAGATGATACACAAGGGCGCATTGAAGGAACTGGAGTGATCAGGGTGAACGACAAGTTCATTCTCAAGGACGTCGCGCTTGTGTCTAAGCTAAGATACAACTTGCTTTCTGTTTCGCAGCTTTTTGATGATGGCTACGAAACTCGTTTTTAAAAAAATGCTGTTGGATCCCTTAAGTGCTTAATTGCTTCTTCTTCTGATATCTGGCTTTGGCACCGACGTTTGGGGCACATTAGTTTTGATCATCTGACACGAGTTAGCGGCCTTGATCTCATGAGAGGTTTGCCTAAACTCAAAGCTGTCAAAGATACTGCATGTGCGCCCTGTAGGCATGGCAAGCAAGTTGCCGCCTCACACCCGTCATTGACTATGGTCATGACTGACGGACCGGGACAGTTGCTTCATATGGATACTGTTGGTCCTGCTAGGGTTCGGTTAGTCGGTGGCAAATGGTACATTCTTGTCATAGTTGATGATTTTTCAAGATACTCTTGGGTGTTCTTTCTTGCTTCGAAGGATGAGACTTTTGATCATTATCATGATCTTGTTCTTTGTTTGGCTTCTGAACTTCCTGGTGCCTTGAGAGTGATCCACAGTGACAATGGCACGGAGTTCAAGAATGCTTCTTTTGCCTCTTTTTGTGCTGAGCACGGTATTGAGCATCAGTTCTCTTCTCCACACGTCCCTCAGCAAAATGGCTTTGTGGAAAGGAAGAACAGGACCCTAGTCGAGATGGCTAGGACGATGCTAGATGAGTATAGCACTCTGAGGAGGTTTTGGGCCGAAGCTATTGCTACAGCTTGCCACATTTCAAACCGTGTCTTTTTGAGACCGTCTTTGGGCAAGACTTCATATGAGCTTCGTTTTGGTAGAAAACCCTCTGTCTCTCACTTTCGAGTCTTTAAATCCAAGTGTTTTATTCTCAAGACAGGAAACCTAGATAAATTTGAATCAAGGACTTGTGATGGTTTATTTCTGGGTTATCCTGCTCATTCAAGGGGTTTTTGGGTTTTTAATGTTGAAACTAACCTTGTCCAGGAGACATGCAATGTCACTTTTGATGAGACTAGCCCTGGAGCTAGATCCGATGTTCCAGGTGACTTACAGGTGACAGAGAGCATTTTTGTTGAAGAAGATGAGGATGAACTTGATACTGCTCCTCCACCTATTGCTGATGTTCTTGTGCAAGCTGGCCAAGCTCCAGAACCTGCTACGACTACTTCACCTCCAATTGAGGCTCCTGCTGCGACTTCTTCATCAGCAGTACCTGCGGAGGTCGAGGAGACGCTATCTCCCCGAGGCGCTCCTTTGCACATTCAGAAGCAACACGCTCCGGATCAGATGATTGGTAATCTCCATGAGCGAGTCACTCGCTCCAGGTATCATGATCCGAGTCTTTTCTCTCACTCTGCATTTGTAGCTTCTTTTGAACCCAAAGATATATCACATGCTTTATTTGATGCTAGTTGGGTCAATGCCATGCATGAGGAGTTAGAGAATTTTGAAAGAAATAAAGTTTGGAACCTTGTAGAACCTCCTAGTGGTCGTAATGTTATAGGAACCCGTTGGGTGTTCAAAAATAAACAAAATGAGGATGGTTACGTGGTTAGAAACAAGGCTAGATTGGTAGCTCGGGGTTTTAGCGAGGTTGAGGGGTTAGATTTTGATGAGACCTTCGCTCCTGTTGCTAGACTAGAAGCCATTCGCATCTTGCTTGCATTTGCTGCATCTAAAGGTTTTAGGTTGTATCAAATGGATGTTAAGAGTGCCTTTTTGAATGGTTTTATAGAGGAGGAAGTGTATGTTAGACAACCCCTGGCTTTGAAAATCCCAAGCATCCTGATCGTGTTTACAAGCTATCCAAAGCCTTGTATGGTCTTAAGCAAGCCCCTAGAGCTTGGTATGATAGGCTTAAGACTTTCTTGCTTAATAATGATTTTGAAATGGGAAAAGTTGATAAGACTCTTTTCATTCTTAGGCATGGCAATGACTTCCTGCTTGTTCAGATTTATGTTGATGATATTATCTTTGGTGGTTCCTCTAATGCTCTTGTTTCCGCTTTTTACGAGACCATGTCGAGGAATTTGAGATGAGCATGATGGGAGAACTCAATTGCTTTCTGGGGCTACAAATCAAGCAGTGCAAGGAAGGGATCTTCATCCATCAAACTAAGTACACCAAGGATTTTCTTAAGCGTTTTGAGATGGGTGACTGCAAGCCGATCGCCACTCCCATGGCGACTTCGACTGTTTTGGATCCAGATGAGGAAGGAGAAGCCATGGATCAACGCGAGTACTGCAGCATGATCGGCTCCCTTCTATACTTGACGGTCTCAAGACCGGACATCCACTTCGCAGTCTGCCTCTGTGCGAGGTTTCAAGCGTCACCGAGGACTTCACATCGCCAAGCCATTAAGCGCATCTTCAGGTATTTACACTCTACCCTCCAGTATGGCATTTGGTATTCCTATTCTTCTTCGCTGTCCATTCGAGGGTTTTCTGATTCTGATTTTGCGGGCTGTCGGCTAGATAGGAAGAGTACCTCTGGCACTTGTCATTTCTTAGGCACTTCTCTTGTCTCTTGGTCGTCTAGGAAGCAGTCTTCTATTGCACAATCCACTGTTGAAGCTGAATATGTAGCTGCTGCTAGCTGCTGTAGTCAGATTTTGTGGATGGTGTCCACTCTTAATGACTTTGGGTTAAACTTTGATAGTGTTCCTCTTTTCTGTGATAACACTTCTGCTATTAACATTTCTAAGAACCCTATGCAACATTCTAGGACCAAGCACATAGACATTCGCTATCACTTCCTTAGAGACCATGTTGAGAAGGGTGATATTGTGTTGCATTTTGTGGAGTCCGAGGCTCAATTGGCTGATATCCTCACCAAGCCTTTAGACCTAACAAGGTTTGCCACCTTGAGGAGTGAGTTAGGGGTAATTTATCCCTATGGGTTGGTTTGAGGGGGAATTTGATCTTTTCTGATCTTTCCTTGTTCATTTGATCTTTTCTTGATCTTCTTTTTGATCTTTTTAGGCTTTTTAGGTTTTTGAGCTTTTCTTGCATCTCATTGTATCATATTGCATTCACATGAAAAATACAAAAAGATGCATTGTAATATAAGCTTTTATGCTTATCTTTTAATTGATGAAGCTTTGCTTATTACCCTTTGGAGCTTTAGTATTTCAATTCTTGCTCAATGCCATGTCTAGTTCTTTGACTTGCTAGAATTATCATGCTTTCACATGTGTAGCTAAGCCTTTGCTGTATGAGCTAGAACTTTAAGACAACTTGAACTAAAAACTGCAATTTGTGGATGTTTTAGTTAGTTGTGCAATAGTGCTCCTTTTGTGACATTGGCCCTGTCAAAATTGTTTTGTTAGCTCTTGAATCTAAAATTGATCATTACTTGAGCTTCTTGTGTTTCTGAGAATCTAAAAATGCTCTTGTGAAAATGAAAAATGAAAAATCAATTTCAAGATTGTCTTATGCTTAAATTGTACCAAACTACTCTTACGAGACTGCATGTCGTAGACATGAACTTGGAGATAGTTTGATGACCCAAACGATCTCATGGGGACTGCTTGTCAAAACTGACATGAACCTCAAGATTTGTCGCCCTGGTTGAAGCTTAGGAAGAGTTTGTGGATGGCTTCTAGTCTAGGATCTTCTTCACTAAGATATACCTTTAATCAACTTCTGGTCGAAGCTTAGGAAGAGTTTGTGGATGGCTCCTAGTCCAGGATCTTTTCGCTAAGTTAGACCATTAGTCAACTTCAATATTCATTGCAAATGAAAAACTGTTGAAAAATGGGTGTTTTAGAAAATTGAGCAAAATGATTCAATTCAGGACTTGTTTGTCTCTTAATGTGGTCTTTGTTAGCTTTTTGATCTAACTTTGACATTTTGACATGGCCACTATCATTTTAGGATCCCTGTTGATGAACTTGCTAGATTTGAAGCGTTGCTTAAATTGATCAAATTTATTGCTTTACATTAAGCCTTCGAGCGTAGCTTTGATATATATGTCTTATCATGATCTTGCTAGCGCTGTTAGACTTGATATATTATTTGTGCAATTTTAGAAATGCTAGCTTGTTCTTTTGGGTAATCTCCAAAGCTTCTTGTAATCAAAAATTTAAAAAAATTTAAAAAATAAAGCCACTCCATTGCATTTCATGCATGCTCCTTCTTATGCTTTTTCCTTATTCTACATTTGTTATCTTTGGACGAGAGGAAGGCATGATTCCTTGATAACTCCATTGTCAAAGGGAGAGAAGATGGTTGAAAAAGGGGAGAAAAAGGGGAGTTACGAATAAGGGGGAGTTACTTGGAGAAGATTTGAAAATTTGAGATTTTCTGAAATTTGAGAATCAAAGTGAGGGGAGTTTCTTATTTGTTTTTTTATGGTCTTATTGCTACTTCTGAACTTGAATTGCAATTCTTGATCCTCACAATGATCAAAGGTCATATCGAACAATTGTTCTTTCATATGGACCTTAAGTGAGATTTTGCCCTTTTCTGGAGATTGAAGCTTTCTCGCTTTCTTTTGCCGTATCTCACTTGCCTTTACTATTCTGAAGCCAACTTGGTCATTTCCTTTACTTTCTCTTGTATTTGGACCAAGTTGTGCCTTTGTGCGAAAACGTCGTGTTTTTACTTTTCAAACCTCTAAACTTGCATTTGTGGAAAATTGCCAATGTGTTCATCAAGGGGGGAGATTGTGGATATCATGGGGATATGCATGAGATCTTAGGATGATGTTACAATTGGCAATGTGTTCATCAAGGGGGGAGGTGCTTCACACAGTTGGTACTCGGTCTTTGCAAAAAGATCAAGAAGGGGTATTTTGGTAATTTCACCAAATACCGCCTTGGTGACCTTTTGCCAACTCACGGCGCAAGATAGCACAAGGTGAAGAGGATTAGGTCAAGATATGAAGACGACGCTTTAAAAGGCGTGCGTATGTGTCCCGTTTGTTTTGGGCCTTAACGGGAGCCCATTAGGGTTCAATCTTCTAGAAGGTCTAAGCCTCCACTATAAATAGAGGAGGGAGGTGGCTACACCCCCTTAACCCTTTCATTGTGTTTGAAACCCTAGTTTGCTTAGGGATAGGATTAGCGGAGGTTAGGGTTCTAGAGAGTTGGATTTGATTTCGTGCTCATGTATTGAGTCTTTGTCCTCCATTGATGGAGTGGCTGTAAACCAAAACCATATCAAATCAATCCAAAGAAAGTTCCCTCAAAGATGAGTTTATTTGCTTTCTTTCTCTCTATTTGGTGATTTGTGGTCTTTCTTTAATCCGTGTGTTTTTCCTTAGTTTCTTGCATTGATCTAACTTGCTGTGACATGTGGGAACCCATCTAGGATCATCTTGATCATCAATCACCCACGAGCAAGTCTTTAGATCATATCTTTCTTTTGACTCGGTTTTTGAACCACCTTCGTTCAAACTGAAAAAGATAGGAACTTTGGCTTGGATCTTCACGATCTCCAATTGGAATAGGTTCCAAATATCTTTGAGAAGGTGTGTGTCAACTTTCGTGGAGTTTGCCCTCACGAATCAAAAGTTAGATCGTTTTGAGGTTTGAGTTTTGCCGTTTCTTATTGCTCGGACAAAATCGGTCGACCCAAGTTGTAACGATCGATCGCCGCCTCCGTCTCCAGTCCACAAGTCGTCGGTCTGACCGCCCTTTAGGGTTTGAACCTTGTTTGATCTTGTGCTTTGGGGTTTTTGGTTTAGATTCAATACAAGCCTTCTGCTGTACTTGTAGATTGATCTTCATAGCTTCTATAGCTACTGGAGTGAGATTGGAGTTGAATCTGACCTTTGTGAAAAAGTGAGCGTGCTCCTATTCACCCCCCCCCCTCTAGTCACCTTTTCGGTCCAACAGAAGCAATCGAGTTTCAAGATGCCTTTTTGCCAAGAGCCAGTCTATCAAGTTTTCGTTGAAGCGAGAAGTTCAGCAAGAAGCAAGATGTTGTTCCACAAGTGTTCAGAATAGCAGTTCTGTCAAAATCAAATCAGTTTGAAAGCTAGAAGAGAACCCGAAGGCTGAGTTCTTTAACCTATTCTATAGCTAGCCTGAATCTCGGAGACGAGATTCCTTTAAGGGGGGAGTTTTGTAACGTCCCAAAATTTGGGTTTTCAAAAATCTTTTGAGTAGTTTAGGTCCCTGCAAATTTCACCAAATTTATTTGAATTAATAAAGCTTAATTGGAAATTTACTAAATTAAAAAATATTTAATTTGACTAATCTAAACATCAATTAAATAAAAACCTGTGTTATTTGACTTTCTTGTGTTCCAAGGAATTTTTTGGTATTTTTAAAGATTTTTCTGGATTTATTTGCTATTTATTTGGTCTCCTTGATTTTTGGGATTTCCTTTAATTCCGAAAACCCTTCCTTTTCTCTCTCTCTAAAGGCTGCTCTGATCTGGCGTCGATTCATTGTTTATCCTAATCCCAACCGAGCAACCGAACAGCTGAGAGTTCCTATCATGTAGGTGTGGTAACCAAAATCTTCTAAAATTGATATCTCCCTCTACGCTGCACATAAAAGTAAATCGTTTGTGTCTAAGCGTCCGTCTTGATCTCCTCTTCCAATTCTCTGATTCGGTTTTCTCCAAATCCATCTATTTTTGTCACCATCGGCAAAATACTGAGCTCCAACCAAAGGTCTTCTCCGGCGAGTTGCGCCTTCATCCGACGTCCCCCAGCCAAACTGTCTACAGCGTTGGGTTCACGTCGTCGCACTCTACGTCATGCCTCCTTCCCCTTCACCCGAAGATCGCCGAAGCACCATCGGCCATGACGTTCGTCGAGCGCCTCGCTTCCTCGGTGAGTTTTTCCAAAATCCGACTACGCCATCATCTCCGCCTTGTCATTTCCTTTCCATTTTGCCCCTTCGCCTCACCGCCGAACGTCGCTACCTCCATGTGCCGAATCGGCCGATGTCCTATAGCTTTTTGTTCTCTGTAGCTTTTCTTTTGTCTTCGTTCTGAATCGGTTCGGCGGCCTCCTTTGGAATTCCTTGTCTCTGTTAATCTATTCTCTAATCCTTGTTGCCATGTTAGTGCCGAATTCATGCCGCCATGATCCCCAACCAATCGGCCGAACAACCCTGTTGAAACATACTGATGCTTCCTTTGTTCTCTGTTGATGCTCATGGCTAATCCTTTCTCCCTCTTTGTTTTGTCACTTCCTGCTATCTCATGTTTCCTGGTTGCCAATTCCATGTCGCAAGAACAAACCGTGAAGCTCCACGCTTTGTTCTCTCTGGAGCGATGCAAGCAAGCAGCTTCTGTTGTTTTTCTTTATTGCCTTTCCCTTACAATCAAACCACATCATAAATCATAATTATTTCTCTCTCTTACATGTGGGTCCACACGTCAGTCAAACCTTTGGTCAACCCTTGTTCATGAGCTTGATCCACCGTGGAAAAGCATATCTCTCTGTGGACCTATTCCATAGATCAGTGGCCTACATGTCAAACCCTAATTCTATTTTCGGGAATTAATTTAATTCTTGGAAAATCCTTTTATCTTATTTGTCCCACATGTCGGTCTCTCTACCTTATTTCTGGAATTATTTTAATTCTAGAAATTCATAAATATCAGTAGGTCCTACATGTCATACACTTAGCCAATTTCCAATATTTCCGAAATAGAATATTCCGTAGACCCCAATTGTCATTTCATGTGATTTCAATCTTCCAAAGCTCATATCTTTTGCATCCGAACTTCAATTGAGCTCATTCAAGTTCCTAAATTCGTTATCTATCTTCCAGTACTATTCAATTTCAATTTAGAGTTTATTTGATTTTTCTTTTTAAATTTTGTTTGTTTTGCGCTTTCTTTCTCGTTAGACGTTGTTCCGAAATCGTCCGAAGGAGCTGAAGATCAAGGAAGTAGAAGATTGAAGATAAAATAAGATCATCATTGCTATAGCAAGGCAAGTTGTACATTTGATCATGTTGAATCCTAGTTTTGAAAAATTACTTTGATTCAAATTATTGTATTTACTTTAAGTATTTAGTTAAATGCTTTTGGGTGTAGTTACTATCCAATTTGTTATATCCACCTTGTCTATTGTTATGTCACAATCTTTTGTCACCCTAGATTGGTTCAGTATTTAGTTGGTATTATCGTAGCACCAATGTGGGTTGGTTAGATACGAGTAGAGTGCTTAGCCATGTTACGAGTCATCATCTCATGTGAGTTGCAATTATAAACCTGACTAAGTGATTATGGAACTTTGTGATAAACTGTGTGCACTATGCACTACTACAAAAAGGCTAATATTGGACGCGTTATCACGTAACCGCTCAGATATACATGCAATCACGCACGGTTTTGGTTTAGAGACGAAATGCGTAGGTTATCTGCGCTTAAAACCGCTCGTGAAAAGGTAATATCACGACGGTTCATGTTGAAAACCGTTTGTGAAGTATCACGAGGCGGTTCTTGTTAATAACCGTCGTGATAATTCTACATATCACGCAGCGGTTGTCAACAAAGAATCGCTCGTGAAACATCCTGAGCGATTCTTAACAATAACCGTCGTGATATTACCACATATCATAGACGGTTTTCTTGTTATAACCGCTCGTGATAATATCGCCTCTGACTCGATGCGTTTCTTCATCGCCGTCGTCTCTTCGCCGCCATCCGCCGGCCCTCGATCGTCTCTTCGTCTCACGCTCAATTTATACCTTGTTTTATAAAAAGGATCATCCGCCATCGAAGATGATCATCCCCACATACTTATAAAAAAAGAAATGGCTGCCTCTTCCTTGTCGTCGGCATTGATGACCTACCTGGCCGCACTATACGAGCACCTCTCTCGCTGTACGTTGAACCGTGCTACGGAAGAACATTGTTTCAACAGTGTCTTCACTCCTATGTCGGTCGAGAATTTGCCGGAGCAGGTGACGGCCACCTTCTACTGTCTTGACATCCTCCTCCGCTGCGTCTTCCAGGTGATCTCCCACTTTCGACGAGTTTACCGCGTCATCGACGTGGTCCTCTAAAACGACGTTGCATGTCTCCAGGAGGCTTGCCGTCACTTGGACTGCATAATCGAGGTGGCAGGCGACCGAGTCGACCAGGCCGAGACCCCTCAAGCAAGGGAAGAGAGCCTATGGGCTCAATTCTTCTTGGTTCAACAGTCTGAGGGTCTTCGGGAGACACTCGAATGACGCGTCAACGGGTGGACGCATTTCAGGCTTCATTCGCTAATGATTAGGAACCGTCCAATGCCGACGCCGTCGCCTATGAAGTATTGAAGACAAAGATAGCAGCCTACCTCCGCCACTAGAAAAACTTTGTTTATTTATAGGTTTCTACTTTTTTTTTTAATCTTTCAGAAGTTTAACGCCACTGCTTGGCCATATGAAAGTTCCAAAATAAAAAAAAGTTTGGACTTGAAGTTACTATATTAATTATATGTTGAATTATTACTATATATATATATATATATATATATATATATATATATAGGACACACGTTTGCACTCTGAGTATGTACTCCCTTCTAATATACCACTTAAACGCATATATTATAATTCTTTATCACTTTCAAGATACTTAAATATCAATTATAAGATACTCTAATGTGACTTGCTGAAAAATTTCCATTGGAGCCCTTTATTTTTGTTATATACCCTTTTTCATATATAAAAGAAGTATATACACAAATTTTGCTATAAAAGTGGACTTTCATGAAATTTTTCATAGAACTCACTTTGGAGTATCTTATAATCATTATTGAAGTATGGTCAAATAGATAAAGAGGTATCATCATACGATTTAAGTGGTATATGAGAGGGAGTATGTACTCCTGTGAGTATATATATATATATATATATATATATATATATATATATATATATATATATATATATATATATATATATATATATATATATATATATATATATATATATATATATATCGAGACGGTTTTGTGGAAAAAAATCAAGTTTGGAGGTGAAGTTACAATTAATATTAATTATATCGAGACGGTTTAGTGGAACAAATTAATTAATTAATTATATATATATATATATATAGTTAAAGCAAATTTTCAAGAATATTTAAATGACAAAATTGACATATAAACATGTAATTTTTTTCATATCATGTAAGTATATATACAAGATAAATATACTTTATGAAATTATTTTCACGCATTTGTTCCATTATGGAACTGCTCAGGATATTATCACCGACGGTGCCCATAATAGAACCGCTCGTGATAAGTCTCTTTATTAGTAGGAGCCCGACCGCTAGGGTTTGCGCCCACCTTCACTCGCCACTCCCCAGCCGCTAGGGTTTGCGCCGCCCTAACTCGCCACTCCCGGTGCATTTACTCGTCTGTTCCTTCCCCACCTCGACGCCGCCGCCCCCTGCTTTGCCGCAATCGGTTGTGACACCACTCTGCACTGCACAAGACACTCGTACGATAGTAGTGTCTTGTGCAATGTTAGGGTCGTGCCACAACTATGGTGATGCCGCCACCCCGCGTGTCGCCTACGCCACCATGGCTTGGTTCTCCTGCTCAGCCTCCTGCGCTTGGGCCCTGGTGGGGCTTTGCTTTCCCCATCCTCCCTCTATTCTCCTCTAGATCTGTAAGCTTAATGTCTTTTGTTGAGTTTTATTTTTATGCTTGAGCCTTAAGTTGTGTCCTAATGTTTGTGTGATTTATGCAAGGTGAAGTAGATGGATGAGGGTTGTGCTGGTGGTGGGGTCGCCGCCGTGGTTGCGCTGTACTGAGATATCACCCTACCTTACTCCCTCTCTGTCTCTACCCCCCTTGCTCTGTGATGAAAATGGCTAGTGCTCTACGATGGATGCCGAGGGCTACTACTGGTGTGGTGGGTTTGGACACCCTTGGTCTTGTTGTCTTGCTGTTGAACTGCTCAATGATATTAATAGTCTTATGCTGAAATTTAATTGATAATTAGTTCATATTAATAGTCCCCTTGCTCTGTGATGTAATGATGTTAATAGTCTTATGCTGAAATTGAATTGATAATTAGTTCATATTAATAGTCCCTTGCTCTGTGATGTAATGATGTTAATAGTCTTATGTTTGTCTCTCGCCATTCATTTCACCTTTGTCTGTGTAGCTTGTGTCCATGCTTGGCCAAGTTCTCCTACCTCTTGTGTCCTGTGCACGCCCTACCATTCTATTCATAATCTCTTCTCTATAAAGTCTCCAAGCGGTGGTCGCTTGTGCCATTAAACCGCATCATATATATATATATATATATATATATATATATATATATATATATATAGAAATTAGTCCATGACATGAGAAGGATGAGACATGAGGCAGTAGCCACGAGCAACCTCATTGAGCCCATGCAGGTTTAAGAAGTATGGATGCAAGGAGAGTGTCAGGACATCCAATTACCTGGATGTTGTCGACAGGTAATTGGATGTCGCTATGTTCAGAAAGTGACGTGGATGCGCAGGTACTCCGACTGGGAAGTGGCATCATCTATCAGCAACCAACAATTCTTAAGCATGTAATTGTCTTTAAACCCAACAAGAACACCAAGCAACAAGTTGAGAATTCTTTTGAAATGTGAGAATGGTTGCTTGGTGTTCTTGTTGGGTTTAAAGACGATTACATGCTCAAGAATGGTTAGTTGCTGATACATGATGCCACTTCCCAATGGAGTACCCTCAGGCCCACGCCACTTTCTCAACCTAGGTCCAATTATTTATCGACAACATCCGTAATTGGATGTCCTAACGCCTCTTGGCATCCATACTTTTTAAACTTGCAGGGCTCAATGAGGTTGCCCGTGGCTACCGCCTCATCCTTCTCATGTCATGTGGACGATCCCCAAAGTGGCCGAGAGACTACGAACAATATAATATATATATATATATATATATATATATATATATATATGATGCCGATTTAATGGCACAAGCGTACCACTACTTGGGGCTTTATAGAGAAAAGTCATCACAGACGGTTTCAGCCACAAACCGTCTGTGATAAGTACATGTCACAGACGGTTTGTGGATGAAACCGTCTGTGATAAGTACTTATCACAGACGGTTTCAGCGACAAACCGTCTGTAATATATACTTATCACAGATGGTTTCAGTTAATAACCGTCTGTAAAAGTATGCATCACAGACGGTTTGAAAACCGTCTATGATGACCTCATGTCATTACTGACCCATAAACTCAGACGGCTCACAAAATCGTCTGTGATGATGTTTTTGAACCGTTTGTGAATACCTTTTCTGTAGTAGTGGTAGTGGTGTGTCATTACTCGTTGATGGCATGTATTGCACTTAATCAACAGGGTGGGAAAAGATTTAGACGGAGGCAAGTGACACTGTGTGAATTGGTGGACTTTTTTGAATGGGAATGGTAATCTCTGTGGCATAGTTAGAAATTGGAAGTCTTGCCTTGGTTAATTAAAGACTTAACTTTGTGCGCCATTGAACTGAGCCTTACTGTACGACAACATGCCTGGTATGGGACGAGTCTAACTTAGTAGGTTACGGAGTCTTAACATTGATTACTCAGGTTGTATGTTAGGTACTCAGTAATGGGTGGAGGTGTGTACTACCAGGTAGTCGCATCGCGGGACGGTTCGCTGCTTCCCTGTCCAACGGTATGTGTTATGCCAAAGCACTGTGTTAGGGTTGGTATGATGACAAAGCACACTGAGAGTGTCAATGCTTGAGATGAAGTTTCTGAAAGGTTTTGTTGTGATCAGCTCCGTACAAGTTGATTGCAACTTATGGGTAAAGTGTACAACCTCTGTAGAGTGTTAAACAATCTATTCGAATAGTCGCATCCACGGTCATGGACATGCTCGGGGATTTCACACGAGGGTTAGATTTTCATAAAACCAATTGGGAAGGGACAGCTGTGTGATTTAAGTCATATGGTTGTGTGAATAACTTGATTAGGCTATTTGTCTTTGTGAAAACAACTGATAAATTAATATGGTTTATTTGTGTTAAATTATGTTTTCAATCTATTATTCATATTCAATTGTAAATGTTGCATTTCTGCAAAAGAACCACAGAAGCCATTCCTTTGGAATAAGCCATCATCTATAAATTGCATTCTGTGGTATGACTTGCGAGTACAGTTGTGTACTCATGCTTGCAATAATCAATCAATAGAAGTAGAGGAATCATCAGTCAGCAAGGTTTACTTCAAGGATCATGGAGAACTAGGTCGCGCTATCCCAGCCGATTGCCTGTGGGCATATGGATGGGTTTCATCGGGTTATTCTCATTACATGCCCGCCATGACTTCATTGAGCTATTCACCTTCTGAGGCATTAATTGTAAGCTTTGACCTTAAGGTCTTTACTCTGATATTTATTGTTATTTGCCTATTTATTAGTCATCTTTGTATATGGAAATGATATTTCATCGATGTTGCCACTGTGTGCACTAACATGATCCTGGACTAATGCAATATACACAGAGGGTCCAGAATTGTATTTTTGGGTCCCGACATGCTGCTCGGACAACGGTTGTGTAGATTTAAAGGAATTCGATGGGATTCTAAGACCCATCGAACTTCTCCATGTTCACTGGTCGAAACTATGGTGACCAGCGAACTGCTCGGAGATCAGGCGAGAATGCCCTACATCCGGTAATCACATCGTAACGCCTCCTTTGCAGGAAAGAATGGTTGATATCGCCAGGTGATCGTACACGACGATACCCGGCCGTGGGTGAACCCAACTTATGATAAGTCTCGGCCCTACAAGGGTAATATTCCTCGTATTTCATCTACTGTTGTAGATTTCTGCGTTGGGGTGGTGAACGATCACCTCTCCTGGGAGCTTGTTGATCATCAGGCGTTCGAGGAACTCTTCTCCGACTAGAGTTAAGGTTAGGGGAACAATGTAACCTATCATTGCGTCGATCTCCATGTGGTGAGTTATTCGAACGACTGATAGCTGATGGAGTCGTACCGCTATGACTTCGGGAATGATGCCGACGAGGGTGCTCGAGTCTGGTCATCGTGCTTCAAAGCCTTCGGGCGATCTCTTCGGTGAAGAGGTCGTAACCGGGCGTTCGGGCAAGTTCTCAAGTTGGGTTCTCAAGCAGATCATTGATGTGTTGGAGTTCCTGAGCTTCCTTCGACTAATACTGAATGCGCCCAGGCAGATTTCTTTGAACCGTAATTCTTCTCTGTCGGGTTGTCTTAGGATTGTCCATATTCGATCCTTGAGTTTGCCTCAATGGAGTGCAATCATTTCAACGATTTCCCCCACGCTCATTAGTGTGTTGACCCCGTTCATCACCGGAGGTGCCCTCGCCATTGCCACGAGGGGTCGTAGAGTGTGATCGGCGGAGAGCATCCACAGTCCTGTCTCTAGGAGAGTGATCATTATCTGAGGGAAGGACGAAGACCTCCCGTTCATGATCTCCACATGCGCTTGAGACCTCCTCGCTTGAGGAGTAGTCGAAAGACACCGTTTGGCGACTTGGAGCAAGCCCTTCTAGGAAGAGGAATTCTAGGTTATAATCATCTCCATCTGCAAGTGTGCCCTGCGAGGGCATGGTCGAACTCACAGGAAAAACATGCTCGACCCCATCCTCTGTGGGGCTAACCGGAGAGAGATGACCACTAGATGCTGATGAAGCTCCGAGATGATGGCTTCCAAAACTTGCCTCCCCAGGTTGGATTGCTTCAGGCGGATTCGAACATTTGGAGGAAAATCCCTCATCATGTTATGAGCCTGCCTTGGTACAGTCCTGATCGTGGTCGGATAGATCGTTGCCCTCTGAGGAAACTGGTCCCTTAGTTGGACATACTGTTGTGGGGGGTAAGGATCCCTCCTCAACTCCATCGGTGGTATGGTCTCCTGGATCTAGTGAATGATATCTGGAGATGACATTACCAATGGATGAAGTGATACTCGGCTCGTAGTCGAAGCTGACATCCCTATCGATATCTGCGTAATCAGCCAAAGTTGAACCAGTTCTCCTCATTCCACTCTCCTGCCATGGAAGCATTAGAGTTGAGAAAAATAAAGAAAACCTGTTGACGAGAAGATCCCCATGGTCGGTGCCAACTATCGGTGTTTTAGAACTGATCTTACGTATGATTGTTTGATTCAGGGGTCTCCAGGATTGATCACGTAGAGAGAACGACACGGGGATTTTATATAGGTCCAAGCCTTCTCCAGAGATAATAACAACCATACTCCTATGTGGCTATATTGAGTATGCTGGTTACAGATCTAGAGAAAGACTAAAGTCTAATATCTTGTGCTCCTGATTGCATCTCTTCTCCCTCCTATCAACTAATTGTAGCCTTTATATAGTGTACGAAGAGGTGACCGTTTCTCCTGGCTAAGAGGCACCTCATTATTTTATATAATGAGCACGTTGATGGCAGTTACTGTTGGAGTAGTAATCCCCCACGTCGCCTGGCAGTTATCGTCAGAGATAGAGAAGTATTGCATGCAGTTATTCCAAATAATAATAGTGTATACCAACTGCTTAGATTCCCTAATCAATTGGGCCTACTTGTCTGCAAGCTCCATCAATTATATGGTAGTCATAGCTGACCTGGTCGTAGAAGGACTTACGACCACATAGTGGTCATAGAAAAGTTTACGACCATGAGGTAGTTGTAGAAGGACTTACGACTATAGGGGTGGTCGTACAAGAACTTACGACCATGAGGTAGTCATAGAAGGACTTACGACAATAGGGGTGGTCGTAGAAGAACTTACGACCATGAGGTAGTCGTAGAAGGACTTACGACTCCAGCTTCTCCCTTATGAACATTAAGGGGTATACTCAAGAACTATATGATGGTATTATTATCCATAATAATAATTACAGATAAATAATTAAAGGAAAAATTGGTTTTGTAGCACCGAAATATCACCGGTTTAGGAATATATCATCGAAGTTCCTTAGTACACTTTATTACCACTGAAAGATTATTTCGTTAATTTTTATACCACTCCGTCCATTCCTATTGGTGTTTTCTCGATTTTTCTTTTTCTTTTGTCAAAAATCACTTCATGAAATTCCACAAACACCCCCTCCTCTCTCTGCACACACTCTATCCCAGTACCCTCTATCACCGACACCACACTCCATCCGCCGGCAATCTCCACAAAATCCAGCGTCGGCAATCTCTAAATGCCAGCCGAGGGTCATTGTCTTCCTCCTAACCGGCGTCATTCTCGCCTCCCCAACACCCCCACCACCGGGTGTCGCCGCCCTTGAGCCACCACCATTGGATCTCGCCGCCCCCAAACCCAGAGCCACCAGATCTCATCTCCTCGGGCTTGTCACGTCCAGATCCGCCACCCTAGCCCGCCACCATCAGATCTCGCCGCCCCAGCCCTAGGCAGCTGGATATCGCTACCTCAGCTGGGTTCGCCGCCTCCTGATCTCGACACTTCATTACCACACCTGCGATGGAGTTGAGGTGACAGTGTTGGAGAAGATGATCCACTCAACGTTGTGTCCTGGTCTAGCCTCCTTAGCTTGCCAGTGGGCACAACTGTCTCTAGCATTACAGAGGAAGGATGAGGCACGTGTTCTGTGGGTGAAGCACAACATAGAGGGAGCTGAAGGAGAGATGCTCCCCTGTTGTCGTTGCTCGTTGCTGACACCATCGCCTTACATTTGAGGCCGCTCATCGGTGCTAAAGGAGGTGAGAATGAGGGAAAGGATCGGAGGGGCAAAATTGACACAACTAACGGCTGGATGCATCAAGTGGACGGAAATGGTAAAAATGGGGAACGGCGGAAACTTTGGATGGTATTAAAGTGTACCAAGACTTTATGATGGTAGGTTGCTAAACTCGTGATCTTTCAGTGGTACGAAACAAAATTTCCCATAATTAAATGAGGATTATTAGATGCTCGTCAGCTTGGTTTCGTCATTCTTTAAGGAAATTGATGTTGTCGAGTCTTCGTTCTACTTGATCGTTTTCATTGAAACAATCTGTTTGAGCAGAGCCAATTTTCAGTTCCGGAGGAAGCATGGCTTCAGCACCGTAAACCAGAAAAAATGGTGTTTCGCTGCTCGCACGACTGGATGTGGTTTGAACGACCCATAATATAGAAGGAAGTTCTTGAACCCAAGCTTCTGATTGTTTTGTTAACTGGTCGAACGCTTGGCGTTTCACTCCTTACATTATGATACCATTAGCTTGCTTGACTGCTCCGCTGCTCTACAAATGAGCGACAGAAGAAAAAAGTATCTTGATACCTAGATCTTTACATAATTCTTGAAAATTTCTGCTAGAGAACTGGTACTGTTATCTGTGATTATACGACTGGGTATACCGAATCATGTGATCATATTTTTTGTGAGGAACCTCTTAGTGGCTTCAGTTGTTATTTTAACAACTTGCTCGACTTCTATCCATTTTGTAAATGTGCCAATCATGATGAAAAGGAATTTGAAGCCCCCGGGTGCCCTTGGGAAAGGACACAGAATGTCTAGTCCCCAGGTTGCAAAAGGCCAAGAAAGAGATATTGTTTGCAAAGCTTGTGTCGGCTGCTGTACTTGACTATGAAATTGACATTGTACGCACTTCATCACGAGCTTTTTTGCATCATGAAGGGCAGTTGGCCAGTAGTATCCTTATCTGAAGGCTTTACCGACCACTGTTCTATAGGAATGATGTGCTCCACACACTCCTCCATGAATGTCGGATAGCAACTAAATGTCATCTGTTTGAGATATGCATCTCATCAACACTCTGTGAGATCCCCGTTTATAAAGGGTACTTTCGATCAGATTGTATGATTTGACTTTTCGAGCTATACGATCAGCCTTTACATCATCTTCAGGAATAATGTCATGTTGAAGATAATTGTAGATCGACGTCATCCAATTGCTACTAGGGTCAATTTGCACGACCTCTAGAGGAGCATCTAAGTTCTCGGAAGGCACAACCACCGAGGGTGAATCGAGTTGCTCGAGGAAAACTCCGAGCAAGACATGTGATCTTGTGGAGGCCATCCACGCCAACTAGTCTGCCATAAAGTTTTCCTTTCTAGGAATATGTTGGATCTGGAAACCGAAGAAGTGCTTTTCGAGTTTTCGTACGTCCGCCAAATAAGATGGCATCTTGCTACTTGAGCATTGATACTCTTTCCTGACTTGATTCGCTACTACTTGAGAATCGTCTTTCACTAGTAATCTGCGAATCCCGAGCGCTCTGGTTGCTCGGAGTCCTAGCAATAAACCTTCGTATTCAGCCACATTGTTTGTGGGAGGAAAGTTTAACTGAATGGCATATTTGATGAGTTCTCCAGTAGGGGATATCAAGACAACACCAGCCCCCGAGCCTTTAAGCATCAAGCAAAGTACATTGTCCACTCGTCGTGGTGTTCATACTCGGGCCCTTGGGTGAGTTCAGGGTTCGTCCATTTGGCAATGAATTCTGCTATTGCCTAGGACTTGATTGATGCTCGTGAGATGAAATGGAGGTTGAACGCCCCAAGCTCGACCATCCATTTTGCTATTCATCCTGATGATTCTCTGTTTTCAAGAACTTGACCTAATGGATATCCGGTTGGTACGACCACTCTGTGGGCCTAAAATTAATGCCTTAGTTTCTTTGAAGCCATAAGGAGACTATAGAGCAACTTTTGTACCTATGGATATCGTTCATTTGGTCCATGTAAGACTTCGCTTACGTAATATATCAGTCATTGGACGTTGTTATGTTCTACGACCAGAACACCGCTGACTGCTTGTGGTGTTGTAGCCACGTAAATCAGCAATGTTTATTCCGATCTTGGAGATACTAAGATCAGGGCACTCGTAAGGTACTTCTTAAGATCTTTAAAGACATCATCTGCCTGTTTAGTCCACTCGAAACTTCCATATTTCCAAAGAAGTTTGAAGAAAGGTAACCCTTTTTCACCTAACCGTGCTATGAAACGACTTAGCGCTACCATACAACCAGTTAGTTTTTGGACTTCTTTCTTTGTGGTAGGAGGGCGCATCTGATCGATGGCCGATATCTTTGCTGGGTTTGCTTCAATTCCTCTAGCCAAAACTAGGAACTCAAGAAGCTTTCCAGAAGAAACTCCGAACACACACTTCTCCGAATTTAACTTAAGGTTATGCCTTCTTAAGTTATTGAAAGTCTCGTGTAGGTCAAAAATGTGGTCACCAGCATTGATGCTTTTCACGACCAAGTCATCAACGTAGGCTTCTAGATTTCGACCTATCTGAGAATTAAAGGTTTTTTTTGCATTAACCTCTGAAAAGTTGCACCAGCATTTTTGAGACCAAATGGCATCATAACATAGTAGTAAGTGTCATATGGTGCGATGAAGTAAGTTTTCTCTTCATCATCTTTACTCATATTAATCTGGTGGTACCCTGAGTACGTATCTAAAAAACTTAACTCACACCCGGAAGTAGAGTCTACAAGTTGGTCAATGCATGGAAGAGGAAAGTCATCATTCGGACAAGCTTTATTAAGATATGTGAAGTCAATACACATTCGTCATTTTCCATTGCTTTTTCTAACCATTACAGGGTTGGCGAGCCACTCCGGGTGGTCGACTTCACGAATGAATCCAGCCTCAAGAAGCTTGTCGATCTACGACTGGATTGCCTCCTTCCAATCAGATGCGAAGCGCCTTAATTTCTGCTTGACCGGTTTCTTGTCAAGCTGGAGAGCTAGCCTGTGCTCGATCACCTCCTTAGAGACTTCAGGCATGTCGGAAGCCTGCCAGGCAAATACGTCCAGGTTTTCTCGAAGGAAGGAACGAACGACTCTTCATATTTAGGGTTGAGTCCTTCCCCGACCAGTACCTTTTGGGTAGATACATTAATATTTCCTGACCGAGACGACATTTTGGCGCTTTCTGGAGAAGTGTCTTTATCGAGTGGGACCTTCTTGGTCTAGTCGGAAGGCTTCGGCGCCATTTTTGGCCTCAAGTGTTTGCCCTACATGGAAGTTCATCGACCAGTTCTAAGAATTTTTGATCACATGCATAAGCTCTGATAACTGTAATACGTAGCTATCAGGAATTTTGCCAATGCCGGACGACCGAAGATTTCATTGTATGCGGTTTCAAAATCCACCATATCAAATGGAATCTTCTCTGTTTGGAAGTTGTCAGGTGTCACGAACATAACCGGTAGAGAAAGTTTCCCTATTGGTTTAGCGGTAGAACCAGGAACTATGCCATGGAAGGCATAGTTCACGGGTTTTACCTTTGACCTGGGAATTTGCACCTCTTCCAATGCTCCCGTAAATACGATGTTCAAAGAGCTACCTCCATCTATTAATACTCGATTAACTTTACAACTGTTAATAGTAGGTTCAACTATGATAGGGAATTTACCTGGTGGAGTTGACGGGATGAGACAGTCTTCTTTGCTGAAGGAGATTACCATTTTCGACCACCTAGATGGCTTGATGTCGATTGGAGACTCGGCGAGGTTCACTTCCCGCTCCATAGCTTTCAGATGGTGCCTTGAGTCATACGAGGAAGATCCTCCGAAGATCATATCCACAGTGTGTTGCAGCTCATGGTACTCCATTTATTCATCGCCATCTTTGTCTTTCTTGGAGCTTGATTTTCTAAGTTCTGTTATGGAGGGGAAGAGACCTTTACCTGAGTAGTAGTCCTCCAGTTTCTTTTACTATGCTCAACAGGTGCGCAGATCATGCCCTGCTACCTGGTGAAGTGGACACCACTTCTTGTTCTTCCTGTAGTTGTCGGTTGGAGCTTTCGCCTTATTCCGACCGGAAAAGTCTTTCTTGCCCTTGGTAAATTTTTCTAGAATCATAAGAACTTCCTTGTGATCGGGCATACGATTCTTCTTACCCTTGAGAGACTTCTTGCTTCTCTTCTCTTGTTTCTCCAAGTCAGGTTGAGGGATTTTGTCTTTTCAATCAATAGCTTCGCACCATTCAACCGCTTCACTAGTAGCTGCATATCTGTCAGCCATATCGAAAAGTTTGACTATCATTTGCGGCGGATTCATTGCGATATCCTTCGTAAACCGTCGATTCCTCAGCCCTGCCTTAAAAGCCTGGATGACAGAAGACTCCGCGACCTCTGGATAGAATTTCGAACCTCGCTAAACCTCTTCATATATTGTCGAAGAGTTTCATTGGTTTTTTGCCTGATCCGGTGAAGATCATCCTCCTTTTCGGGGCCGATCGTACGTCCCTTGAAAGTTGGCGATCAGAGTATCACATAGCTGCTCCCAAGTGTAGATAGATCCGACTGGTAGGTTGAGCAACCACGACCAAGCAGATCCTTCAAGGACCGTGGGCAAGTAATTTGCCATCACGTTATTATTACCACCAGCAATTTTGATGGCAGTAGTATAAATTTAAAGAAATTCTAATGGGCTCTGAGTCACATTGAACTTCTCTATGTTGGCTGGTCAGAACCTGTCCGGCCAACAAACAGTTTGGAGCCCTGCCGAGAATGCTCGACAGCATGTAATGGGGTCATGGCGCTTTCTTTGAAAAGAAGTCGGATTATAGTCAGTTGGGGACCGGTTCCTTAAGTTTGTATACCTAGTATCCGGTGTCCCAATCTGGTCGTAGACGTTAGTGTTACGTCTTTGACCACCGACTCGGTTCAGACAATGCTGAAGGTCATCGGAACCAAGCGATCATTCCTCTTGATGAGGAGGAGGAATCTACGATGGGGTCTTGGTATCGATCGGTTCTCCATCCAACCATGTTGTCCCCTGTTGAGGGAGGAGCGCTGGGACGAAGTCATCGTGTGACTTTGTGAGTTCCTTTGCTCCCGGTACATTCTTGTACGCTACATGTTTTGTTGGAGGATCTCCGATACCTTCCCTGCAAGTTGAACATAACCTAGAGGTTTGGAGCAGGATCTGGGTTATTCAGAATGTCACGAACTCATTGCAGGTTTTGCATTGTTACCGAAAGTCTTGGAGGATTCTGACTACCAGTGGGCGTTTGATGAGTCGAATGTCCTTCCGACCTTCCGTCTTGTCCTGTCCGACCTATCACGCATTGTGAGGTAGGAACAAGCGAATTAACTGATCGACATCCATCAGTTCGTTCGCCTCCGGCAGGTGGTGCTTGAGAGCCTGTATCATTTCCCCCAACAAGTGGTGGTGGGACAACCCGTGGAGGACTGTGCATGACATCTTGATGGGTATCTCCGATTGCGTTAACCTCGTGGCGCCAACAGTGATCCTCTGATGAGCTCCTGTCGTAGCTAAGGGAGAGTCATCCAAAGCTTCAGCAAGGAGCTTCCACGATGGGGAGCGGTCGGAGATCACCGCTTCTAGTGGGTTTTGTGGTGGACTTAGCCTGATCCGACGGATTGCCGACCGTATGCTAAGTTTTACCATGCCCATTTGGCCTACAATCGGTGATAACTTTATTGACACCCTCACGAGATGTCGATTGGCCCCCGAAATACGTAGGAGCCATTGACGAATATTGGTCGCCCATGACAATATCGAGAGTACATGGACTCTCTGATTACATCGTTGGGCTCCCATCACCGTTCTTGCCAATCGGATGGACCGGGCTTGTAGAGGCGTTCAGACGTTCCGAGCTAGTCGGAGCAACTGGTTCCTCTAGGAGTGCCACGGATGGTGCCGATGAATCCTCATCCGTTTGGTCGATTTCGCTAATCTCAGCGAATGGCGAGCCGGTGGAGGAGGATGATGACGACATTCCATTTTCTTCCATGGCGCGGATGCATCCGTCCATGTCGAGGTTGGAGTAGTCCGCCAGGTCGAACCAGTTTTTCTCATCCCAAGTCCTTGTCATGTTCGCATGAGCGATGATGGAGCGAAGGGAGTGAATGACGAATGCTTGAGTGAAGTAATCTTCAAGAACTCAACGCCTTCTTCCCCACGGATGGCGCCAGCTATCGACGATCGAGTCGCCAATCTTATAAAATAAATAGAGAAAAATGGCAAAGAGCTCTTGGGAGAGAATGAGATTGCACTTTATTGCTCTGAACTGGATCCTTTACAGGGTGCCCTCGACAAGGCAGTGGACTCACCCTAATTACACTTGGTGTAGTAATTGCTATGCTAATGCTTCAGTTGAAATACCGATTGGTTTTGTTTATTTTTGGTTGTTTATTTTGTAACCTTCAAGTCTCCCATTTATTTTGTACATTCCTTTCCCCTGAAGAAATCAGGGAGCGGATCAAAATGATCTGTGTCGGGGAGCCCGACAACAAAGCTGATTTTCCTCGGATTTTAGCTATTGTCACCAAAGGGTTTTTACGCTCTCATAATACAGGATGTGCACATCAAAGAGGTATTATGTAAAACTGATTGGAAAATGCATAAACGATGAAAAGAGATTGTTACTTTTTACCTTGAGCCTCTCCTTCCTCTCTTCCTTAGTGACAATAGCTAAAATCCGAGGGAAATCAGCTTTGTTGTCGGGCTTCTCAGCGCAGATCATTTTGATCCGCTCCCTGATTTCCTCAGGGGAAAGGACTATACAAAATAAATGGGAGACTTGAAGGTTACAAAATAAACAACAAAAAACAAACAAAACCAGTCGAGATTTTTTGCAATTTACTTTCTGAAGAGTCTTTGATCGTGAAGTCCCAGCCAATATACCAGAGCATTGAAAGTGCTCGGGACTTCAGATGACTAATCTAGCACATGGATAAATCACTCACCACGTGCCAAGAAGTTAGACCTCTAATACTAAGGAGTTGGATAGCTTCTATCCATCTCCCCACAATCCCCTCCTTCTTCGTGGAGGAGCACCACTCTGGGTTTCTTAAGCCTTCTTACCGCCGAAGCAGAGACTGTCATCAATGGTGACCGTCATATAGAACCAACTCTTCTTCCATGATGACCATGAAGATTTTGGGAACATACGATGTACTCATCGGCCTTCCCGTCGTGGAGGTGCATGGTGCATTCCCCAGGTGACCCCAGCGATTTCCCCGACCTCGTCATCTTGTAGTAGTTCTTGAAGAGTTCCATATTCAGTGGAATCCCCAGGTACGCTTCACAAAGGTACACAAAGATGCTAAGGTTGGCAATCGCATTGGGGCGAGGTTCACCAACTGGACTCTATATTACTCCAAAACCTTCGGAAGGAATTGGTGTACTGGTAGCCTGAATCTGCATTCGATGTATGTGAGGAAAACAAGAATTTCCCCATCTTCCTTGCTCGAAAAATGCTCTCCGACTATGGATCTCCAAGAAACTAGATTCTTGTTCAGTAGCATCCCTCTCGCCTCCAAAGTCTTCAATTTCTTTCCGCTCAAGTCTAAGACTAGCTAGTTGGTGATTGAGTCTGACATAGTTAGATCTTGGGTGAGAGGAGGTCGGAGAAAGTTTCAGGCGAGAAGGTAAGAGGAGGTCGAAGGAGATTCTTCGTGAGAAGATGAAAAGGATTCAAGGGAAATATGAGAGCGTAAAAACCCTTTAGGCAGCACGCCAAAGGGATTTGATAGCCATGTTTCTTTAACTGCTTCAGGGTGTTACCCAAAGTCCAACGAACACAAACCTTTTTTTTCCAACAAACAGAAAAACTCTTCGGTTCCCAAGGCAGTTTCTCAACTTTAAAGTGAATACAGATCACCTCGTTTGTCACGACATTAAAAGAGGATCTGGCCGATACGATTTTCATCAGGGGAGGTTTCACACGACCAATTCATTTAAAGTTCAGGGGCTAGCTGACGAGGATTAAAATCTCTATGTATTACTTTAATACATAATAAAAGACCATATGTTTTCATGGCCGTAACCCCTAAGGCTAACAACCCCATGGTCGTATGGATTCCAGAGGTTACATTACGAGAACCCTGGTCGGATGAGGTCCTGTACCCAATCTCCGACCAGGTGATTGCTCTTAGAAGCAATAAACTGGTGCTTAGATCCGATTCTAAGCATATTTGTCCCGTGTGATGAATAGAGCATATGTCTTATTTACTCTAAGCCACGCGACGTTTACAGCCCTAATACACTAACAAAAACCACCATATGGTTATTATCTCCTTCTGATATCAACCGCCAAAAGGTTGATACTTCACCAACTGTCGCCTCCCTCCGACCAGTCGCAACGCTTTTAACAGGCGCCTCTTCTAGGAATAACTGCCACCGCTTCGTCAACTACTTAAAGGAGGACACAAAATGGTAGAAGGCAATCAAACTCAGAAGATCACCAGATGATTGGATTTTATCTGAAGCATTAGCATAGCAATTAGTACACCAGTGTAATTAGGGCGAGTCCACTGTCTTGTCAAGGGCACCCCTGTAAAGGATCCAGTTCAGAGCAATAAAGAGCAATCTCATTCTCTCCCAAAAACTCTTTGCCATTTTTCTCTATTTATTTCGTAAGATCAGCGACTCGATCGTCGACACACTATTAGTGCTCAGGAGGTCATCACGAGATTTGGTCCTTAATTGACTCGGGCGGACTACCACAATACCAATGACAATATAATTAAGTTTACCATTATTCCTTGGGTGACAAAGGCTAGTGTCCAAGATCAAGGAAAGGAATTTACTAGCTCAATTAGTATTAAGGCTTTAACTACAAGCTAATGATAGCATAATTGCAATAAAAGTATAGCATGCAATTTCATAATTTAAAACAATATAATTTGCATTCAAAAGTAGGAGAAATATGATCAAAGTATTGACTTGCCTTGCTCAGAATCTTGCTGGTCTTGTTCGTGCTCGATCTGCTGCTCTTCCAAAGCTTTAGGATCTATTTACGCAAAAATCAACCAAATTCGAATAAATCCAAATAAATTCAAAATACATTTTAAAATAAAATAAACTCCACAATTCAATTTTGTGATATTGTTAGTTAGATTTTCAGTTTAAATGAACTTATAAATAAAAATTGTCAAAATTGGAGTTAAAACGAGAGAGAACGAGCTCTCTGAAATTTTAGATTCGGGAAAATCCCATAAATAAAAGAGGAGGGAGGGTATATTTCACTGGCAGCTGGTGTCCACTGAATTTCTAATTTTATTTTTTATTTATTTCTCAATTATAAATGCCTACTACGACTGACAACTGGGCCTAGGGTATTTTAATTTTTTTTCAAATTTTTTTGTAATTGAAAATGGCTAGTCACTGACAGGTGGGACCACTAGGATTTTAATTTGTATTTTTATTATTTCCCTAAAGAAAATGCATGATTCATTGACAGGTCAGGCCAAGTCCGTGTGGACTCAGTCCATGGGAACGATGCAAGTGTTGAGGGCCTACAGGTCATTGCCACGGTCTATGGACTCAGTTTGCACAGTGTGTTTTAAAGGTGTGGGGCCCACATGTCATAGATTCATAACTTAATTTAGGTTTTAATTAGATTTTATAATCGTGTTGGCCCACATGTCAAACTAATATTAACCGATAATTAACTATTCACAAACTATGTCGTTAACCCAAATGACTAAGCTATATTGTTCCCCCCAAATCCAACCGAAACAGGGGAAGGCCGTGGTCCTTGGTGACCCTAAGGGTGGTGGCGGGGATGATCTGGGAGTCCCAAAATGGGTTTCCGCGTCCTTGGTGACCCTAAGGGTGGCGGCGGGGAGAACAGAGATGACCCATAGCGGCCGAATGGCTATGCTAGGCCGCAGCGACACTCTGGACGACTACTACTGCGATGAACTGGTGGCTAATCCAGCAAACTGGTGTGCGCATGAGCATCTACACCCCAAGGGGATTTTAATGGTGCTACCTGCACAGCGCAGAGAGCTCCATGTGCGGCTATCCATAGCGATCGGCGCTAGAGATGAAGGGCTACGATGCGGGGGCTAAGCGCTACCCTATAGCTCTAACTAACTATCTCGTGTGCTTTGCCTAACCCTAGAACATAGGATGACATGGTCACTTACTGGTTTGCGGCCGAGGCAGCAGATTTGGGTGATGAAGGAGGTTGGTGGCGCGGCTTCGAGGCTGATGGTGCCAAGGGACAAGATGACAATGCTCCGAGTGGTTCTACAGGAGTGAGGTTGGAAGAAGATGAGCACAGGATGCATGGGAGCAGCCTAGTTGTGAAGGACACTATGGCAATGGTCGAAGCTCACCCGAGGAGTTGGCAGGGCTCGACGAGGACAGGTGACACGGTCGTCTTAATCAGCGAAGAGGAAGAAGACGGGGCAGGCGGTGCCGATTCTGTGGGGAAAGGGACAACCCGAGGTGAGCACGAGGTAGAGGGAGAAGATGTCGGTCCGAAGTGCCAAGATGAAGTAACGGAGGCTCACTCGAGCGGTCGGAATGACTCACGACGGTGACGGCTGCCAGAGGTAGAGTCCAAGCTCTTTAGTTCTCTTCTCGTTCTCTGGTCCGCAAGGGAGAAGAAGGAGGAGGGAGAAGGATGCTGGCGGCGAGGAGATCTTGGTGCGCGGTTTAAGTAGGGTGAAGGGGGCGAGGGGTCACGCTAGTCAAGCGATCGCAATTCGCTCGGGGTGGTGCTGGCAACGGATGCAATGAGACGGGGGACAGGGCATGCTGCGGATGACACGGGGGCAAGCGGTGTCTTGTCAAAGCGGTTGGTGATGACACGGGCATGATGAGGCCGTGGTAGGCCGACACAAGCCACAGTGCGGTCGAAGTGATGTGGGTCAGTGGTGTGGTTGGCCGCGCGTGGGGCCAGGAGCAATGTGGGGCAGGGGAGAGGAGGAAGAGGACGAGGCGACGGGTCGCACTGGGCCGAGAGGAGAAGGAGGCCAGGCAAAGCGACTGGGCCAGGGGAGGAAAGAAGGGAGTTAGGTGTAGTTGGGCCAGGGGGGAGGAAGGTGGGCTGTGCTGGATGTAGTTTTGGCCCAAACTAAATTCGAGGTTTTGAATTCACTTTTTATTTTCCTAGCTATTAAATTTAAATTTTAATTCAGATATTTTATTTGGTGATTCAAATTCCACTACCAGTTTGACTTTAACCAATTTGCATTTTATTAGTTGATTTTGATAAACTCAAAATATGACAACACTCCAAATAGTTCACTGAAAATTCAAATAACCTCACATGCACAAAAAAAAAGTTTTAAAAAATCACACATTTCCATGTTGGGGATTTTTTTTGTTACAAAAATGGTGTTACACCACATGCTAGCTTCTGACCTGCGTTAGTTGGCAAACATAAAAATTAGATTAAGCTAACCTAGCTTGGTTAATGGTAGGACCTAGTTTGATCCACTAGCCTACTCCCTCCCACTATTATACAACCCACCATCGCCCACCCCACCCCACCCCATCCCAACCCTAAACCTCACAACTCCCCAACCCAGACGCCACCCATCACCTCACCGACGTAGGCGAGGTTCGCCCTATAGCCGCCTCCTTCACCGCCGGGCCACCACCTTCACCGTCGTGCCGCCACTGCCCGTCGCCACCGCCCTCCTTCCACATCTCACCAGAGAGGAGGAGGAGGAGCTCGCCGGAGCACGAATCTTCGAGAGGATTGGAAGGTGAGAAATTCGATTGATTTTATAAAATAAAAAAAAAATTATTCAGCGTGCGTATTAAAGCAGTTCCGTAAAAAAAAAAAAGACAACATCACATTGACGTGTATATTGAAGTATGCCTATTTTTCCTTTAAATTTTAGTTTCTCCTTCATTTATTTAGAAGAATCATGCACTTTTGTTAAAGGTACAGCAACAACATACTGCACCCAAGCCCAAGTGCATTACGATTAAGATCGTGAGTTTATTACAGAGAGGCCATCAAAGAATCGACCTTGGTCCTGATGGCCCGATGGAACAAGCAGGCTAGAGGCCGCTTGTCTTTTGTCACCATGCGCCAGTTGAGTTAGGATTTGAGACTTCTCTATAAAATGGAGCTAGACTACTGCTAGAGCTAGGACGTGGGACGTAATATGATGGTACTACTATGGTAGAGTATCGAGTATACTACGATTGGCTCGTCTCCATATGCCAATCTTCATGTTGAACTCGTACTGTACACACTCCCTAGTTGCAACCTGTGTCGGACGTTGAACGATCTAGCGAATGGGTCCCGTTGCAGCGGTTTGACTCGCTAATAATAATAAGGGAGTGTCTATATCAGGTTCGACTGAAATTTTTTAACAAATCAGTCAGATTTTGGACCGTTCGATAAAAACCGACTGAAATGAGAGAAAAAATGTTCGACAGATATATAGCAGCTCCGTAATAATAAACGATCGATGGGAATGGGATATTCCCGTATCACGTACAAATCGATAGCAGAGGCATGAAACCAACCTTATCGGGCGTGGACGCGTGAAGTGCGCCATTCATGCGCCTTTTTCAGCTTCCTGATCGATCCAGACATGCAATCGGACGCACGAAACATTTAAGATAGTAGCAAATAATTGAGGCCGTGCTACTGCTATATATACACACCCGCTTGGTACCCATTCCAGAGCCCATCAAGCACTCAAGCAGCTCGAGCCCTCCTGTCCATTCCCATTTCCTTGTGCTAATTCAGAGTTCGGGCATTAGTAACGAGAAGTAATATGGAGGCCGGAAACATGGAGGTTGCTGCCCTGGTTCAGAAGATCGCCGGCCTCCACGCCGCCATAGCCAAGCTGCCGTCGCTGAGCCCATCTGCTGACGTGGACGCACTGTTCACCGACCTCGTCATGGCGTGCGTTCCGCCAAACTCCGTCGATGTGACTAAGCTCGGCCCAGAGGCGCAGAAGATGCGGGAGGAGCTCATCCGCCTCTGCTCCGACGCCGAGGGGCGGCTCGAGGCGCACTACTCCGACATGCTCGCCGCCTTCGACAACCCGCTCGACCACCTCGGCCGCTTCCCTTACTACAGCAACTACATCAACCTCAGCAGGCTCGAGTACGAGCTCTTGACTCGCCACGCGTTCGCCTTGCGCCGCCCGCCGCGTTCGTTGGGTCGGGCCCGCTGCCGCTTAGCTTCGCTTCGTGCTAGCCGCGCCACCTGCCCAACACGTTGTTCGACAACCACGACCGGCGCGGCGCGCGAACGAAGCGGCCAGAAGCTGGTTCTCGCGACAAGGACGTATGCTACGATGTCGTTCCACACGGCCGACGTCGCAGTGGCGGAACCAGAAATTAGAAAGACCCGGGGCGAACCGGTGGTGTAAAAAATACCGAGACACAATGTGATTCAATAGTCAATATAACTAATGATGTCAAGTGCATTAAAATTGTCAAGATCTAACCGATACAACCAGATAAACATAGATCTAACTGAAACAACCAAACAAGCATAGAATACAATATTAAGAGCTCATATAAAGTACTAACAAGGACTCCTGATACGCGTGCACATCAATGGCTGGCACAAGATATCCAGAACACCGATACTCCAATAGTTACCTACAACATGTTAACACAACAGAACTTATAAGAACTTAAATTCAACACCAATGCAATAATAATTTGAAACTCAAGACAGGAAAAGAATTATATCACTAAGTTATACGAGCTACACGAGGTAAGTGGTTTCTACGCTTCTTCATGGCTTGAAAGCGTCGCATAATCTTATAGAATTCCTACAAGAAATATAAATTAACTCATATAGTAATATTGTACATC
Organism: Phyllostachys edulis; assembly: GCA_036346405.1. NCBI lineage: Eukaryota > Viridiplantae > Streptophyta > Magnoliopsida > Poales > Poaceae > Phyllostachys > Phyllostachys edulis. The sequence continues at coordinate 56,096,615 of CM070549.1, read as the reverse complement.
TATACTCTAGGAAATCAAAAATCAAAACAATGCTCATTGCTCAAGGCCTCAAGGCTACAGAGTACAGACACATCACACTTCACAGCCACACATCAAGGCGGTGGCTCACCTCTCACCACCACTACGGTGCCACGGACGGGCGTGAGGGCGGACGCCTCACCTCACGGCCGGACCCAGGGCCCCACCACCCTGGTCTCTAATCCGACGCTTTGCAAGCAAGAAGAATTTCACACGCAAGGCCGCCGCGCCAGCCCCGCCGAGAAGCCGAAGTCGCCGACCACAGAAGACTCCGCCCTGCCGAGTCGCCGACCACGGAGCCTCCACACAAGAAGACCACGAAGTCGCCGATCGCGCGCAGCCCTGCAGCAAAGACTCCGCTCCGCTGAAGTCGCCGACCCGCAGCCCGCAGCAGCAGCAGCCATGTCCAAGAGGAATGGGGATTAGGGTTGTTTTGGAGCCGCCTGGAGCAGTGGAGGCGGCCATTTGGCTAATTGGCTTGGGCCAGTGGGCCTTGAGGCCTCGCCTTGGGCTGCCTGCCTCGGCGTATTCGGCCCACAGCCACATCCCACACGACGCGCAGGCGAAGGTCGGTCATCAGCTTGGGGCGCCAGTCATGGCGATGCCGGCCACTTGGTGCCTTGGTTGGGGTCTGGGCGCCGTGGCGGGCGCCGGGGGGCTCTTCCATTGGGAGACCGGGCGGCCGCCGGCTTGCCCCGGCGGTAGTTCCGCCACTGCGACGTCGCCGACCTGACGCAGGAGCTCGGCGCGTACGACGTTGTCTTCCTAGCCGCGCTCGTCGGCATGGCGGCTGAGGAGAAGGCCAAGGTGATAGCGCACCTGGGTACACACATGGCGGATGGAGCGGCCCTTGTTGTGCGGAGCGCGCACGGTGCGCGCGGGTTTCTTTATCCCATCGTAGATCCCGAGGACATCTGCCGAGGCGGGTTCGATGTGATGGCCGTGTACCATCCCGACGACGAGGTGATCAACTCCGTGATCATCGCGCGCAAGGTGGACGCGCACGCGAATGGACGCCAAAATGGGCGTGCGCAGGCGCGTGGCGCGGTGCCGGTGGTGAGCCCGCCGTGCAAGTGCTGCAAGACGGAGGCGAGCGCGCTCCAGAAGAGGGTGACGTTTGCCACCAAGGAGCTGTCCTTTTAATGCGACGAAACGAATCTTCGTGGTGATCATTCGTCGTTGTTTGATCATGTGCAATCTTCGTATTTGTCCTATTGCGACGTACTTATGAATTTGATGTCATGTGTTGTGTTGTACCTCGTAACGTACTCCCTGTGTGGTGTTCACACGTACATGTCTATGTATGTGTTTGTAAAAGTCTCTTGAAAATAAAACGACTTCTCCCTCAAAAAGTAAGAGGAAATGATTTTAATTATGTGGTGTTAATTAATGTGGCTACAGTGATATCCCACATGAGTGTAATCCTTCTGTGATTACTCAATAGAGTTTAAGCTTGGCCTGTTCTGAAAGAAAATCTGGACAACTGTTTTTACATCAGTTTAGTACACGGTCCTTGGCTTCGTAACCTCCGAGAACGTTTCTTCCGTTTATTTCAGTGTTCTGGGCTGCTTATCGGTTTACGCTAGCAAGCAGTTACATGGCATTCATATATCCAAGTGAATAGATGAAGTTAGATGGATTTCTAAGGTAAAAATAAAAATAGCAATTTGATCAAGGAAATCCAACTAAAGTCGCTTTATGAGTTACAAACTGCCATTCAATTATCTGCCCCTTGAATAACTATTCAATAACTATTAAGTAGTAGCAATCATATTTTTTAAATTTTAACACTAGCATACTTAAAAGTATTTAGATTTGTCACGGAATCTTCACATGTTCTAATCTCATCCATTTGTAAAAAAAATTGTAAATTATTTGCTACTAAAGTTTGCTATAAAACGTCATACTTTATCGTACTGTTTTGCTAGTAGCACTGCAATTTCAGATCATCGGAGAACCAAATCGTCCTTTAATTTGCAGATGAAAATATTGCGGTTCCATCGTGTGTGTGTTTATATGATTCTTACGCTAGCTTAGCATTACTGGAAAGTCTACTTTGGGACGCCCATGATAAATCTGACCAAAACCATGTATTTAATTTAGTTTACATGTTACTTAAGATCAACTTATCAACTTGGGAATGCATGAGCTAGCCTGTTTTTAGCAGCGGAGAAAAACTTTCTCTGGAACTTGCAAACATAATCACAATAGTTAATCTTTAAAAGTTCCACAACTTGGTTGTGACGGTGGCTTCAGCCGTTCAGCGTGTACCTCTTCAGGATCTTATGTGGATGGATATATGCGTTCATATGGACTGATGCATTTGCCTTGGAGGATTTCATTGCCTTGGAGGATTTATTGCGAATGATGGATCATCTACGAAAATGTGTATACATGTGACTTGTAGCATGATTTGGCTTGCTTATAGGACGAGATTTTTTTATGCAATTTTCACATTTATGGTTAATTATTTATGAACGATAGATTTCATATGGTTTCTATAGTAGGTTGATTTAGTGAAAAAATTTAGTCTTTCGGGCAATCAACTCATGGATGTGAGGAAACTCATATTATTTTATTGTGATAGTTAAATTGGTTCTATGCCACCGAGGGTTCTTCACTTTGGCAAAATATCATCCAATTCTTCTGGTTCGCTTTAATAGCACACTCAAATTTTACTCCGTTAAGCATTATACCAAACAATACATCTTCATTAGAATTTTTGCAATAGTTGGTGTTTTTGAAAGAAGAATTCTTTTGGAAATTTCCAAAACTACCCTCTCACCTTGCTTGTTATTTTCAGTTGTCGTCTTGCCAGCGAAAAACTCCAGCGTGGCCTACACCACCACTGTTCCACCTCGCCGGGAGAGAGCGACTCTTTAGTTTCCCTCTGCTTCTCACCCATCAAACTCCTACTTCTACCGCAACCTCATTGCCAATCTCTGCTCAACGCCGATGAGCAGGTCCTCCCTAGATCTGCTCCTTTGACGCATCACCCCTTTAATCTTATTGCCTCTTCCAATTAGAAGGCCGATCTTCTCACGTATCTTCAAGAATTTATGCCTTCCCACTCGGCACATACGGGTTAGCAACACAAACTCACCTTTCGTGTCGCTGAACCCGCGTAGCCGCTTCTCCACCACGAATGTTGGCACAACCCCTGGATCACTCACTCTATCTCGTGGACTCAACTCACACAAGAACACATGCTATCACAAGGAAAGGGATGAACACACATAGCTTCTCGCTTGGATGAGATGAACACGGAGAACGAACTCACACACAGAGTTTGGCGCACAGCCGCAACTGCCTAGCTGTGCCTTTTCTCCTTTCTCCTCTTCGTTGTTGCTTCTCCGCCAGAGACACGACTCGACGACAACGGAGACTTGGACCTCGCCATCCTTAGCATGATCTTGGGCATCCAACACACCACGACACACTCGAACACGACACTGCAATAGCCTAATGCCAACTCAACTCTTTCACCTGGGAAAAGTAGAACACAAAAAACAAATCTTTGGTGACGCGCACACAACTTGTGTCAGGCTGGCCGTTGACTCCTCAGCCTCGAGCCTTTCGACGAGCAGCCTCACCTCGGCGGCGGCCAGCTCCCCACCATGGTCACCAGCACACACGCGCACCTGAGCTGTCGTCACTCCTTGCATAGAGCCGTGTTGGTGAGCCACTGCTCGGCGAACCGTCGCTGGGCAGCATCTCCATGTCGAACCTTGCTCTCAAACCAATTGTTGGGATTAGCCCTTGTAGTGAACTCACTCATGGCTTTCTTTGGAACATACATGCTTACAAGTAGACGATGAACACGAGGAGAACACACGGATGTACGACGTAGCAACGGCCTTGCGTCTTTTCTATTTTCTCTCCTTATTCTCACTTAACCAAATGCACTTAACAAAACTGTGAGAGCCGTTGGGCAATTTAATTTATAATGCTTAACCTTTCCGTTGGTCCTAGCATCACAAATCAAATTTCCCCGCTCTCGATGTATTATGTACTTCCCAGAACAGTAGTACACATACACCTTACAAAAATAAGCATCAACTCCATACACAAGCTATTACATTACTGAAATCCTCATAATTTACACATATTATACAACTAAGGCTTCATACAAAAGGGTCGACCGACCAAATATAACAGAAAAGATTAAGTTTGTAGCGGAAAACATAAGCCATAAGATGGTAGGAACAAAAGCAAATCGGCTTCTCTTACCCACAAGGCAACCGACCGGAAACACCGAGCTAGTCGTCGAAGGTGAAGTCGGTCTCACACTCGTTAAGCCTTTGGAGGTCAACCTCCTCTGCAGCAAGTACACAATGCAGTTGAGTACAAAATTATACTTGCAAGACTTACGATTAACAAACCTATACATAGCTACAGTGATGAGGGCATCACTCCTTCGGATACACGCACTACACAAAATCCTCCAGATCCGGTTGCTGAACTACAAGGTCCTATGACAAGCGCTCGAGCACATCACTTAAATTATGAGGTGAGCTCGTTTCTAGGTGCTAATAATTTATCTATGCAGAATGGTATACTACCTAATAATTGTGATATTTTGTTACTTAGGAATAAGGGGGAGGATCCATCAAGTCCTGGTCATGTGCGCTGATTGCATCCAAGAAAAGGAAGTCCCTCTGATTGCGCCGAGAAAAGGAAGTCCATCTACACAAGATCTCCTCCCCACGTTTTCAGCTCCGTCACAAGTTAAGGTCCTGCGTCACCGTTTTGGGCCTAATAGGGCCTTGTAAGCGTGTCGAGGTCGGAGCCCAGGTTGTGTACACCTTTTCCCACGGCCGCACAACCCTAGGTTGACCTCCTCACGTCCCCCTATATATATACAGTAGCCGTCATAGTTTAGGGCTGGGTTTTTCTTAGATTATTCTACCACTTTGGAGTTTCACCGATTGTTCAGTTTGAGAAACCCCACTTTGTGAACTTCATCCATATTCGCAATACAATTCAGATTTCATCTTCCTTGTTCTTGTGAGTTGTTTCGATTGCTTGCAGGAACAATAACCCTCGTGGTAAGGTCGATCGCGTGCAAGCGTGGTCGATAACGACAGTCGTGCGGGTGTAGCGAATTGCGAGGTGACAGTCTGCGGGTCAGAAGTCTCAAAGCGTCAATGTCCTCACAACAAAATCAATCGAACCTATCGGAAGATCGGGCCACCGTACCTCATCATACAGGCAAGCTTGATTCAACGTAGATGGCTATAGAGCTCATTTTCAGCACAAAGCGACATTTCATTTGCAATAGTGTAATAGATTGAAAGGCATTTTACCAAATCTGTTTTTAGTTGTTCAAATAACAATGAGACAACAATTATAAATACAATTACCATCCTAGAGGTGATTTTCCAACAGCCACCACAACAATAGCATGAATTACCCATTCGTACCACCCGATCTCAAGTTTTATCAAAATGTTAAAGTCTAACTCTTGAAAGATCTCCCCAAGCATGTCCATAACCAAAGACTTGGCTATTCGAATATATTAGACCCTGCAGGAGTGTAAAACTTTACCCACATGTCAGACCGCTCCTTTTACCACCAGATAAAGCACACTTCTGAAGGTACGCCGGCAGAGCTAAGTCCTACGAGACGCTTTCCTATGGAATGAGTTAATTAAGAATCGCACGTATGGGAGTTAATCCTCCATGAACCGCCCTACACGGGCTCCCACGGGAGACCCATACGTTGTGTCGGAGACATCGGCCCAACCTTAGCAACTGCCGATGCTCCTCGGACGAGGGAACCTACCCAGAACCCACCGCACATGCCCAACAACAACATAATATTATTTTTTTTCTTCTCCTACACCTACCACCGGCGACTCATTAATTAACACACCCCAAAGTACTAAGTCAAAAGGGGTTCCCAATACCCTCATGTGGATGCACACAATAATGCTTTGTTTAGTGTAACAAGATGTTCGGTCCTTGTTGACTCGGGTACCAACCACACACCCGATAACCACACCTATCAACTATGTGCCCAAGTCCAAATCTTTTTGCTTTTATTTTTAGTTTTTCCAAATACAATACATACATGAATACCCTGACCCAAGTATTTAAAGTGATGTTGACATAATGACCATCACCAAAGCGATGATCCCTATTCTACCGTTCTAAGCATTGCTAAGCGACAATACGTTGCATATTAAATATAAAGTGACTAGAGCCCATCCATCGAGCTCTAAATCACAGCGGATATAAACCTAGGTTCAGTGGTAAAGGATGGATGTTTACCTCAGTTCATGTATCCATTCGAATTAACTATCGCGAACTGAGAAATTACTCATCAACAAAGCATGCCTACATATAGTTGAAATTAAAATATTAGCATGCGAATATAATAGGATCAATGTGCATCAAAGGAGGAACTTCTTGCCGTGCTGGAGACAGTTTGCTTGTTGCTGCGGATCACTTTCGTAAGTACCTGATTCGTTGAAATCTATTGATCGAGCAAAAAGAACAAATAAGAATGAATAACACCAGAAATAAAAAAAATCAATTTCATCTAACATGCATAAAACATACACACCAGGTAGAATATGATTTTATAAGAATTTAGGTGAAAATTTTAGTCTAAAAGGAGTTCATAAGGATTTTCTAAGAATTTAACAATTTAAAGGCATAAGTGCACAATTAAATCAATTACCAATATTTTCTGAAATAGGAACAGATTTCAAAATCACACCAAGCTAAATTAAAATTAACAAAATTAATTTCACTCAATTTGGAGTTAAGATGAATTACTTATGAATTTTTGAAGTTTAAACAATTTTCTAGTGTAAAAACAATTCCTTTTGGACATTATTTAACTCCAATATTTTTTGGGACAAAAACATACTTAAAATCTATTCTGTTTAAAATTATAATAAAAATGAAAGCCAACAAAATTGGTTTCATTCAATTTAAAGCTAAATTGAATTAGTTATGAATTTTCAGTGCAAAAGTAATTCAATTCAGAATTTCTAAAAGCATTTAATACTTTTTACACGCGCGTTTAGCTAGCCCACAGTCACTGACCAGTGGGACCCGAAGTGAGGCTGACCAAGTCAACTTTGACCCAGCCTTGGCCAATCACGACGCCGAAGGCGTATTCCATGAATACGTCTTCGGTTTACCAAAACGTAAACTCATTCTAAACATTAAAGAAATACATTTTCCTTAAGAGAGAACGTACTCAGCCACTTTACACCTCCACTTAACAAGCCGTAAGGGCCCACACATCATAGGCTCAGAGGATTTAAACGGTTTCAACTAAATTTCTAAACTCACTTAGTACCGAGGGGGGTCCACAAGTCATACAAACAATTAAGAGATCAATTAAGCACTAATGACCTTCTATTACCTAATACGTCAGCAGCTCGTCAGAGCTTCACCGTGCACGAGCGAGGCGGTGAGGAAGGCTAAACGGTGGAGCAGGGGTCCTCCGGGCTCGGGATCGACACGTACGGGTGCGCACGGTCCTCATGAACTCACTCGTGGCGGTACGAGGTCCGATGGTTGCCGGCGGTCGGAGGTGGAGCCAAAGGGACTACTCCAGTGGAGAAGATGCTGCAAGCGTCGAGAAGACTCGGGGAGGTGCGCTCCGGGTTCGCCTTGACACCAGGAACACAACACCCACGATAACGACGACGATGAAGGTTGGTTGCGGCCAGAATCGAGGTGGCAGTGGTTGACCGTAGCCGGAGAAGATGGCGTCACATGCCCTCGGTGATGCAACAAAGCCCAATTAAACTCATCAAAAGGATCCACTAGATGATGCGATCACAAGGAACAAGGTGGCGGGGATAAAGACTCACCGGAACGCTTAAGGGCTTACAGGACCATGGACACCGGAGGCGAGAGCGATGATGCCGCTCCCGGCGACACAGGGGACGCCAAGAGCTAGAACTAGCCAAAATGGAGGCAGCGTTCAGAAAGGATCTCGGTGACGGGGTCGCAGGTTCGAGGGTGACACCGAGGTGGATGCTAGCTTAGCATCATCCTCCTCAGCCGAAACCAAAAAGAGGTCGGAAGGAGCGAGAACAGGCAAGAGAGAAAGAGTGAGTGGGCTTAGGAGCTTCGTGAAGTCCCGGCATCACTTCGTAGTCGAACACGAGAGCATGAGGTGGTGAGGGCGTCGTCGTGGCACGCATGCACAAATGCCAGCGTCACTCGGCTTAGGCAGCGCGAGGTAGACAACGGCTCCGACAAACAGGCCCCACTCGCCAGCGCATAAGAGAGAAGTTGTGCAGAGGATGGTTTGAGTCGGACTCGGGTTTAGTTAACTGACGCGGTTGAGTCAAGTCAAGTCAGGGTGGTCCGGTCGGGGTTGGGTCCGGTTAGATCTGGGTTTAGATTTTGACTGAGAAACAACTAGTTTGACTTGGCAGTTTAAAATAGCTATTAAATTTTGAAAATTTTTGTGAGTGTTCTCAGATTCAAATAGGACTGAGGAAAAATGGTTTCAGGTACTGTTCATACTCCATTTGTCTGAAATAATTTCTTTTCCAAATCTGCATTATTAATTTGGTTTGGATTTTGATGATGTCAATTTAACTTCTAAATATTTGGAAAAATTTATATTAATTCATGATAATTAATTTAGTATTTAAATAAAATATCCCCATAAACTTTTATAAACACATTTTTCTGGAATCAAATAGAAACTTGAATTCAAACTAAAAGTTTGAAATTTCAAAACAAACTTTTAGAAAACCAAGTGCATACTCATGAAATACATCAAAGGTTTTAAAGAATCTTATACTTTTATACATTTGAAACATAAACCTAAGTTTGGCTGTTACAAAAACACTTTACATAGTACTCGACTCCAAACATATCATGGCACACCTCTTGACTAAGCTAACATGTTGTTATATGCAAGCAACGAGTACAACATGCACATGGGCATGCAACCACTAATCACTAGATTTTCATGCAACATTAGTGACTCCTAAACTAAGTCATGCTGTCTGTTGGCTTCACAACTCAACATGTAATAAACTAGCTAGTTAGCACCGGCACTAACTTCACATTACAATGCACTGACACATGAACACATCTAAGGTGTGACAAATACAAAACAACAAGATTAATCTAACAATCATTGTTATCACTGAGCCTAGCACCTTTTCTCCAGATCCACTCCATTGACACAGCGCTGCCGTCGTCAAGCCATGCGCCCCCTCTGTAGATCCGCTCCTTCAATGCAACATCGCCGCGAGCAAGAACCCCAAATCTGGCACCGCCGCCACTATGTTGATCCTCTTTCTGCTTGCTATTTTCCAATCAATTGGCCTCGTCCCCGTTGTCCTATCTCTGACACATTTAACCAGTAGATAGGAGAGAAGCCTGCCGCTTTGCCTAGGTAGGTGTGCCTTGTTCACTATCAGTCACAGCAGTGCGTGCATGCCCTTGGGGCTCGAACACGGCTGCTGAGACCGACCTCCGCCCTAAGGAGAAATCAAGCAAGCCATCACGATGCATGAATATGGGGTAGGTGTGTGGAGGAAGATGCTTGTCCGACCGTCAGCCATGGTGTAGCATCCCAATTTTTGAGCTTTTAAATTTTCTTTTGTGTAGTTTAGCCCTCTAAAAAATTCACCAATTTTATTCGAGTTAATTAAGTTTATCCCTCCAGGAACGAATGTTCACTTGGTCCAATGGCCAGCACAACCCAACCTTGGAAAGAATTGACAGAGCAATCTGTAGCCTACAATGGGACTCAATTTACTCAAACTGCCTAATGCGACCCCTATCATCCTCAATTTTAGACCACTGCCCTCTGCTAATCTCGGGAGAGGAGAGACCTAGAACTCCAAGAAGGTATGCATTTGAAAACTACTGGCCACTAATGATGGGATACAACGAGGTGGTCCAACAAGGTTGGTCCCAACTAGTAGAGCATACTTGTGCGGTAAAGAAGCTGTTAACCAAAATGCAAAAGACTACAAGGTCTCTAAGAACATGGACCAAATCACAAATTGGTGATACAAAAATTCAGATGCATATAGCCATGGAGGTGATCCTTCACATGGACAACGCACAAGAACAAAGACAACTTTCATAGTCAGAAACTGAACTGCATGCGGCCCTCAAAATCAGAATTCTAGGACTAGTGGCCATCCAGAGGATGAAATGGGACAACGATCCCGGATGACGTGGCTAAGACTAGGTAATGTGAACACCAAATTCTTCCACTGAAAAGCTAATTCGAGAACGAAAAGAAAGCTGACCCATACCTTGAAGCACCAGGGCAACACATACACACTCCACTCAGAGAAGGAAGAAGCACTGGCCAAGCACTTCTCTGAACTCCTCGGCACGGCCAAACCAACAACCTCCGTCCTCAACTGGGATCTCCTCGAGCTGTAGCGAATGGCATTTAGCATCTCGGCTGATCTGGAATGCCCCTTCACAGAAGAAGAAGTAGAGGCGGCAATCAAGGAAATGTCAACTGACAAGTCTCCTGGCTCAGATGGATATACGGGCTGCTTTTTCAAGCAAAGCTGGGAAGTCATAAAGGAAAGTATACTTGTTGTGTTCCAAAAGGTTTACACCCTAAACAGACTACACCTTTCCAAGCTCAACACAGCTAATATAATACTGCTGCTGAAGAAGGACCAGGCAATTGAAATATCGGAGTTTGGGCCAATTAGCCTAATCCATAGTGTGGCTAAGATCATCTCAAAGATCATGTCCATGAGGCTTTCAAAACATATGGATAGTTTGATTTCCATGAACCAGAGCGCTTTTGTAAAAAAAAAAAACAGAGTATACAGGACAACTTTCTTTACATGCAAAACCTCGCTCGAAGCTATCATCGATCTCACATGCTAATGCTCATGATCAAGCTCGACATTGCCAAGGCCTTCGACTCCATCTCATGGCCATATATGCTAGACATGCTGCAACGTAGGGGTTTTGGCATGCGGTGGAAAGAATAGATTGCAATGCTGCTAGGTACATCGAGTTCCATGATTGTGCTAAATGGCATCCAGGGGCCAAAAAATAAGATATCGATGCGGCGTACAGGGGGACTACCTTTCTCCATACTTATTCATTCTTGCGATGGATGTGCTGCATTACATATTGGACAGAGCAGATCAGTGCAGATGGCTGACACCACTCAGTGGGAGAACAGTAAAGTCAAGATTGTCCATGTATACGGATGATGCAATGATTTTTGTATTGCTAGTCAAGGAGGACATAGACAACATCAAAGAGCTTTTGCGGATTTTTGGAGAGGTAACGGGCTCAACATAAATATCAACAAAAGTGCGGCCATTCCTATCTGCTGTCAGGAGCTTCGTCTTGATGGTATACTTGAGAACTTCTCGGCTACCCAGAAACAGCTGCCATGTACATACCTTGGCTTGCCACTTTCTCACCGCAAGTTAAGAAGGGTACATCTTCAACCCCTAATGGAAAAGGTGGAGGCTAGACTGGGCAAATATAAAAGGAGCATGCTATCTCGCGCAGAGAGGCTAGTCATACTGAAGGCGGTAATCACATCTATCCCCACGTACCACTTAACAACTACAGAGCTACCTTCGTGGGTGAGAAAGCAGATTGATAAGCGTAGGAGGAGCATGGTTTTGGAATGGAGATGGCATTTGCGGGGGGAATGCTGGGTGAATTGCAGGAAGGGAAAGGTGTAGCTGATCTCAGGAAGAAAATAAATGTGCACTTGTTCGAGGACTTTGTCAAAATATTCAACTTGCTTCATCAGATCATGTTATCCCAGGATATGCCCAATGACATTACTTGGAGATGGACATCCACAGGCGCCTACTCAGCCAAGTTAGCATACGAGGCACAATTTCTGGGGTCGGTGGAGAGACCATATCGGCGCCTCATATGGAACATATGGGCACCACAAAAATGCAAAATCCTTGCATGGTTACTCATTCAACAACGGCTCCCAACAGTGGACATCTTAGCTCATCGCCATATGCAAAATGATTATTTGTGTCATCTATGTACAAATACTCCGGAAATAGCTATGCATCTACTTGTCGAGTGTATATATGCCAAACAAATCTGGGTTCTAGCGGTAATCTGGACACAACACAGCAATCTAAATCCCACGCAGTGGGAAGCTCAACCGAACATTGGCGACTGGTGGATCGATAGGTTTCATTCCGAGGAGGCAAATTGCAAACAGGGCCAGGCCTCATTGATCTTTCTCGTCCTCTGGCAGTTATGGAAGGAAAGGAATAGACGGATTTTCTAGCACCAGGGTAACACTGCAACAGGTATGATGGCGATCATCAAAGAAGAAGCCAGAGCGTGGACGACAAGCGGGGCGACCAAGCTCCAGGATTACTTGCCGAGGAGTGGGGGGAGAATTACATTCACACCATGGATTAAACCCCCCAGACCAACGAACCACAATAACCTGCTCCGCAATGAGGATAACCCTCTGTTTTTTTATTTTGTTCTAGCTCTAGGCAGCCTACGCATTGCTCTTGTCTGCTGCAAAGATGGAAAACTCTTGTGGGCTAAAGGATATTCTGAAGAGATACGAACAGGCTACACTAGCTAGCATCAAAATTTCTACCACGTAAACCAAGAAGCCAAGCGAGTAGGAGACCATAGATCGTTACCACTAGGCGTGCAGTGCAGCGGAATAAGAGTTGGAGCAGCCTAATCAAACGAAGAGCACGTCGATGTAGTGGTCATAGTCGATCATCCACCGTAGTCGATCATCTCCTCCAACAACCAATCACTTTCCTTGCAAAATCGTGGATCGTCCTCAAGCGCAACAGCAACTGCAGTAGCACCTCTACGGTATCCACATGTCCAGGAAAGGAACACCGAACGCAGACGTGCTAGCACCAAGTTATACGGGAAGGCTCTCTCAAGAAGATGGCAGCTAGGGTTTCGGTGGAGCAACTCACGTGTATCGTATGTCCCCCAATAGCCTCAAGTATCTACTTATATAATGCCCATGACGGATTCTATCCGAACACATTTGTTTCAACCCGTTAAGTGTGTGACCTGTTAGGTTCATGTGTAATCAGTTGTGACACAGAAACTCCTTTCCGATCACGAGCCGTTAGCGGCTCCTAGCAGGACATAACGAGTCCCGAATACACACAAACTATATTGGACGAATCTTAATGCAATATGATCTACAAGTAGGTCCTTATCACTTACGGCTAGCTCATATCCCTATACGACCAGTTCATATATTGTCATGACTAGTCCGTAACTCCTTACAACCAGTTCGCGATCAGTAAGTGATCATGTTCGACCTGCCTACGACCAGCTCGTATCTCCAAACGACTAGTCTATATCTGATCGAACTGAAAGACCTACTCGTGCATTCTTCCTTTGCCTCACGATATCTGGTTGAACTCCAGGTGAGATTTATATCATCCATAGACTATTCAATGCTTTCTCGATCAAGTGACGGATAACTTTACGTGGTCGAATACTTCGACCATTAGTGGCATGGCCATGCACTTTCTTTATCCGACCACATCGATGGGCCCAGAGATATCTCTCATGTTATGTTAGGAGGGGCAAATCCCATATCTGACCAGTCACATTCCTCCGCATGTTTCATAGCATACTCGAAAGCTACCTTTATAACTACCCAGTTACGGAGTAGCGTTTGGAAGCCCCTAAGTGTACTATTACACATGTAGGAAACTATGCTGATCTCAGGTCTAAGGATCATATATCATCATTGTTTGAGACCAACTGACGACACATAAATCATAACAATCTCAACAGTGTCTCAAGGTGGGTCAATCCAACCCCATGTTCTCTAACATGTGTTCACATTATTGATTCAATATCCCTATATCTATGACAGGTGAAACATGGTCATCAATCAATACACGTGCTAGTTGATAAGTCACTGGTGTTTCGACCAGTGACATCCGATCAGAGATACATTTAGAACAACATCATATAAGTTAAAAGAGCTTCACCAATAAGTCACATACTTGTTAATCTTTATAACTAATGATTCATTTAAGGAACATAATAACACTTATTCAATAACTCATAAATATAGACGTGATACAATCATCTCTATGATTGCCTCTAGGGCATATCACCAACATATTCTTATTGAACTAGGCATATATTTTTAGATACAGGATGACTACTTGGACTATTTCGCTAACCCCATTAGCATAGGCAAGATTGGAACCAACAACGAACGTCACAACAACTTCTCGGCAAATCTGATAGTAATTAGATAGATGTACTACATAACAACTAGGGGAAGAAGGATCCTGCTTCAATTTCTATACCAAGGAAGATGGCAGGAGGGGGGTGGATTTTCGGCCACCAGAGCATACTCCCTGGATCATGCCACAACTGGAAAATAGGGCCCAGAGCGAAAGTGTTCAAAAGGTTTCAGGGAAAGTTTAAGAGAAAGTTCAGAGAAGTTTCTTGGCATCTTGCATGCGCTTGCACATCAAGAACTCCTGTGGCAGCGGTAGTTCAAAAAAAAATGTTGCATCGGGACAAAAGGTGGCATCTGACCCCGACAAGGATGGGAAAAACAAAACAGCACCCCCGCCACGCATGCGGAAGGGGGAGGAGGCAAGATGTCGGCAATTGTTGTCTACCTCAGTGCTCAGCCAATTTCTTCAGCCTTTTCACATAATAGAGCGTCAAAGGAATGAACATCGGCCCCCAACGTTCCCTCTTTTTCTTTTCTTTTTTGTTTTCTTTTCTATCCTCCTGTTTTCACCGGTTTTTTTCCCCACACCTTCTTAATCGGCTTTGCTAGGAAAGCAGTCATCATGAAGGTTTTGACCATTTGTATTTGTTTTACTTCTCCTTTAATACAATAATGGCATTCTTGCTGTTTCCTAAAAAAAACTAAATTTAATTGGAATTTTCATTATTTAAAATGATCTAATGTGAATAATCTGAAAATGAATTAATTCTAAAACTATTTTATTTGAGTTTTTTATGCTTGGAAGTATTTTCTAGATTTTTCTGGAAATTTTTCTTGTTTATTTATTGTTTTTAGTGGCTTTTTCCCTATCCCTATATTTTCTAAAAATAGAAACTAATTAAAATTACCGAAAGGCCGAGTGGGTCGAATTCCTTGCTCCATGCTTGAGTCCAACCACTTCACCCGACATCTTTATCGTTCTGGATCTCAGCTCTCCTAAAATAGTCCCGATCATTCTCATCGTTGACCGACGTCGTTGATTCCAAACCATCTGCACAACAATAGACCAATAAATCGATTTCAGGTACAAGTTCTTCGCAACTTGACCCATGTATACAAAAATATGCTTCATGTAACACCTATACACTGAAACCCATGACTTTGACTAAACCCACGAAATTTACCGTCTTCCCAAAAAGAATCTCAGGGTTATTATGCTTCCATTGAAATCAAAATTTTGTAGTCCAATACACTGAAATTCCATGCACCATCATATTTCAGTCACACAAATAAAATAAAAGAACCGCAGAACCGGCCCTTAACTAAGCTCTTATTTCCGGCTGTCACAAACACATAGTATTCCTGCACACAGTGTCTGACCGTCCTCATCGACGTCTTCTACACCGAACTTTGAAGGCATCCCGATGTACGTTTTAACATCAAACAACAAGTACACGTCACAACCAACATACCAGTAGCATACTGCAATTAGACGATTATGTCTCGCCATGCTTCGTCCTATCAGATGGACAGCTTCTCGGTGGCAAACTCCCTTTTCTGGAGCACGCTCACCTCCATTTTGCAACACTTGCACGGCGGACTCACCACCGGCACCGCGCCGCGCGCGTGCGCATCCCCATTTTGGCGTCCATTTGCGTGCTTGTC
Organism: Phyllostachys edulis; assembly: GCA_036346405.1. Taxonomy (NCBI): domain Eukaryota; kingdom Viridiplantae; phylum Streptophyta; class Magnoliopsida; order Poales; family Poaceae; genus Phyllostachys; species Phyllostachys edulis. The sequence continues at coordinate 56,080,769 of CM070549.1, read as the reverse complement.
CACCTTGCGCGCGATGATCACGGAGTTGATCACCTCGTCGTTGGGGTGGTACACGGCCAGCACATCAAACCCGCCCTGCCTGATGTCCTCAAGACCGACGATGGGGTACAGAAACCCACGCGCCCCATGCGCGCTGCGCACAACAAGGGCCGCCCCGTCCGCCATGTGCGTGCCCAGGTGAGCTATCACCTTGGCCTTCTCCTCGGCCGCCATGCCGACGAGCGCGGCCAGGAACACCACGTCGTACGCACCGAGCTTCTGCGTCAGGTTGGCGACGTCCGCCGTGTGGAACGACATGCGCGTGCCCACGTCCTTGTCCGCACGGACCAGCTTCTTGGCCCGCTCGTTCGCCGCGCCACACCGGTCGTAGTTGTCGAACAGCGTGTTGGGCAGGTGGCGCGCGGCGAGCACGAGCGAGCTGAACGGCAGCGGGCCAGACCCGATGAACGCGACGCGGGCCGGCGCAAGGCCAGGCACGTAGCGGGCCAAGAGCTCGTACTCGAGCTTGCTGAGGTTGATGTAGTTGTTGTAGTAAGGGAAGCAGTCTAGATGGTCGAGCGGATTGTCGAAGGCGACGAGCATGTCGGAGTAGTGCGCCTCGAGCCTCCCCTCGGCGTCGGAGCAAAGGCGGATGAGCTCCTCCCGCATCTTCTGCGCCTCCGCGCCGAGCTTAGTCACGTCGACGGCGCTCGGCGGAACGCACGCCATGACGAGGTCGGTGAACAGCGCGTCCACATCAGCAGATGGGCTCAGCGACGGCAGCTTGGCTATGGCGGCGTGGAGGGCGGCGATCTTCTGAACCAGGGCAGCAACCTCCTTGTTTTGGGCCTCCATGTTACAGTTGCAGCTGAGGAGACGAGATGCAATTTAACTGATGCGGTGATGCCCGAGCTCTAGCTGCTTGATGAGCTCTGGAATGGGTACGAAGGGGGTATATATAGCAGCAGCATGGCCTCAATCTTTGGCTAGCTCAAATGTGTCTTGTCATGTGCGTGCGATTGCACGCCTGGACCGAGGAAGCCGGAAAAGGCGCATGCATGGCGCGCTTCATGCGTGCATATACACCCAATAAATAAGGCTGGTTTTATGCCTCTGCTATGATTTGTACGTGTCATGAAATATCTTGCATGCTCACCCCGCTGTTGAAGTAGACAGCATTTTCTGTGCCTTCCTGAAGATCGCACATAAATAAAGTATTAATTATGCTGGATGTTTCTGGGGTGTGGTCGATTTCATTTTGGGCTAGTTACGAGTTATTCTTGCCAACACATAGAAAAACCTAGAATTTTTTTTCTGTCAAAGTTAGAAACTGAATTTAGTTCAAGTCACAAGCTAAGTGATTATGCATACATAATAATTTCTTATGCAACTTACAACAATTTATAGGGGTTGTCAACCGCTTGGCCCACCTATCGTAAACTCATTCTATTTAGGGCATCTTTGAATCTATCTATTATATTATTAAATGTATAAAAAAAGAAGCCACCACATTCGCTCTCAAGGGCTAAAAATTTCGATGTTAATCGGTGAAAAAAGAGAAAAATCTACATCGTTGATTATAGTGGATCCAGATTATAACGATCAAGATTAAAAGAAAGAGTCTATGTCAAGTACAATACAGAAATAAGAGTCTATCTCAAGACTCAAGTACAATGCAAAAATAACAAAAATTCGGAAATAAAAATAAAATAAAATTAGCAATTTGATTTTGATACGAATTTCTAAGTAAAATCCTAGATAAACATAATTTGGAATAATTTTTTAAATAGTAATTTGTTTAGTATACTAATTCCAACAAAATATAAATGGAATTCGAATAAAAAATAAAAAATTAGCAAATTGATTTCAATACAAAATCCAAAGCAAAATCACTAATAATTGTAATTTAGATTTTTTAAAAAAATAGCAATTGGATTAGTATTCAATTCCAACTAATACAATAGAAATTTGGCATAAAAAATAAAAGGAAATTTGCAATTTGATTTCCATATGAATTCCAAATTAAATCCTTAAATAACTAAAATTCAGAACAAAAACTAATATTAAAATTATCAATTTGATAAATAAATATATTTCGAAATTAGAAAATAGCAATAGGATTAGTATACAAATTCTAACAAAAAATAATTGGATTTTCGAATAAAAGATAAATTAAGCAATTTGATTTGATACAAATTCCAAAGTAAAATCCTAAATAAGCGCATTTTGGATTAAAAATAAAATAAAATAATCAATGTCATTTCAATATGAATTCATAAGTAAAAATCCTCAATAAATATAATTCGAATAAAAATTAATGAAATGGATTAGTATACAAATTCCAACAAAAATATCCGGAATTTAATAGAAAATAAAGTAAGATAATCAATTTGATTTCAATTCAATTCCATAGTAAAATCCCTAATAACGAGAATTGTAATATTGTTTCTTAAAAATTAGCTATCATATTAGTATACTAATTCAAATAAGATATAATTAAAATTACGGATAAAAATAAAATAAATTTTCAATTTGATTTCCATATGAATTCCAAAGTAAAATAATTAAATAACTAAAATTTGAAATAAAAATAAAATAACATTATAAATTTGATTTCATATGAATTTCTAAGTAAAATCCTAAATAAATATAACTCAAATAAAAATTTAAACCAAAAATAACAATTGGATTAGTATACTAATTTCCACAAAAATAATCTGGATTTTGGAATATAAAATAAAATAAAATAATCAATTTGATTTTGATACTAATTCCAAAGTAAAATCTATAAATAACTATAATTAAATGAGAAAATTAAATAAAAATTAACAATTGGATTAGTGTACAAATTCCAACAAAAAATAATTGAAATTAGGGTCAAAAATAGAAAAAATTGCAATTTGATTTCCATACGAATTCCAATGTAAAATCCCTAAATAACTAAAATTTCGACACTACTACAGAAATGCTAATATCGACGCCGATCATCACAGACGGTTCATCGAAACCGCTCAGATAAACACAATCTCGAGCGGTTTTGTTACCCACCGCTCGTGTTATTCTCCGCGCTTAAAACCGCTCGTGAAGATGTCACATCACGACGGTTCATGTTTGGAACCGTCGTGATACTTCACGAGCGGTTCCAAACATGAACCGTCTGTGAAGATGTCACATCACGCAGGCGGTTCATGTTGGAACCGCTCAGTGATTATCACGATTCGGTTTGTTTTAGAACCGTCAGTGATACTTCACGAGCGGTTCCAAACATGAACCGTCGTGATATTGCCCAATATCACGAGCGGGTTTTGTTAAAACCGTCCGTGATAATTAACTCACCACGACGATATATATAGCTCCGCCTCCTGGCCAAAACAGATATAATCTTCTTGATCTCCATATCTCTAGGCGCCACGATAGGTCCATCGCCGCCTGCGTCTTGCTTGAGTACATCGCCTCACCTCACCGAGCCTACTGGTCCATTTCGGCTTGTATATTGTCGCCGAGGAGCTTGCCGCCGTCGCCTCATTCACCGATCGACGACCCAGTAGCGCCTTTGACCTTCCCGACTTTCATTGACACTTTCCTCGTGATCGAGGTGAGATATGAAGCATAAGCATCCTTTAATTTGAGTAGTTTCAGCGCCACGTGAAATCGCTAGTTTCAGCGCCCATGGGACATCGTCATCGTCGGTTCGCCAAAGCGAGACCTTAGGGCCGAGAGCCACGACTATATAGCAATGCGATGTCACCCTAAGCCCGCTTTGAGCTTCAAATTAATTAATCCTACTGTTTTTAATCATTTAGTTAATAACTAACGAGTCTATGACATGTGGGACCGCCATAGATTTTATAAATAAAATTATGAAATAAAAAATGAGTCACTGACAAGTAGGGCCCACATGTAAGTTAATAAAATCCGAAAAAATGTAAAAATGAAAAAATCATAATTAAGCCTCGGAAAATACGCTTTGAAAGTCATCACCCTTTTATTTATTTTCGTGGTTTTCAATACGAACCGTGTGATGGACCGGTGGATGTACACCGAGAACCGTGTGAGTGAAGAGTACATTAATGGTGTGTCTGCTTACAAGAGCCGCCGAGGAGGATATGTTGAATAAGGCGGAATATATGTATTGTCCATGCATTGATGCGAGAATCAAGATGTTTAACAACCGAGCGCAGATCGAAGCACACTTGATTCAAGGGTTTCAAAAGGGTTATACATGTTGGACCACCACGGTGAAGAGCATATTATACAGAAGTCAACGATATGCATATTATACAGAAGTCAACGATATGCCACCGAATGTCGATTGTGGTTCCGATTCGGATAGGCCGCACGATGACAATCTAGATCGAGATGCTTCATGATGCGTAAGGAAGCGTGATGAGAGGAGTATGTTCAATTCGGGCGTGATGGAGGACTCAGAGAAACCTTTGTTCCCTGCCGCAAGTCGAATACACAAGGTTGTCATCCGTGCTTAAAGCGCTGAAATTGAAGGCAAGCAGCGGTTGGTCCGACAAGAGTTTCACTGAGTCATTAGGTCTCTTAGCGGACATGCTTCCTGAGGGAAATGAGTTGCCCAAAACCACCTACAAAGCCAAAAGGTTCTTTGTCCATTGGGAATGGAAGTAGAAAGAATACATGCATGTCCGAACGATGTATCCTCTACCGTAACGAGTATACAAACATGCATGTATGTCCGTGTGCAACGATCCCGATACAAGCGTAAGAAGCAATCGGATGACGACGAGGGAATCGAGGTGAAGAAAGGACCTCTGCTAAGGTGGCGTGGTATCTTCTGTAATTCCCGCTTGAAGCGGTTTTTGCGAACCCAAAGAATGCAAATCGTCAGATTGGCACTCAGAGGAGCGTAAGAATGACGGAAAGTTAAGACACCTGCCGATTCCGCCAAAGGAGAAACATCGATAGGAGGTTTGCGACTTGGTGCGAACCGAGGAATATAAGGTTTGGATTGAGTACAGATGGAATGAATCCTTTCGTAATATGAGCAACCGACATAGCACTTGGCCCGTGACGCTCAGATCTACAACCTTCCTCCTTGGTTGTGTATGAAGCGGAAGTATATTTTGTTGTCGATACTTATCCAAGGGCGAAGCAACACGGGAATGATATTGATGTGTACCTAGCACCATTGATGGAAGATCTAAAAATCGTGGATTGAAGGGGTGCATGTATGGGATGCGTAAACGAGAGAACTTCACTTTACGTTCCTTGTTGTTCGCACCATAAATGATTATCCCGCCCTTGCTAATCTGTCGGGCCGAGTACAAAAGGGCCAAAGCACATACTCACCGCTTAGATGATATCCAGAGTGTGTGGTGAATCACTCGCAAGCAAAACCGTGTACATGCGTCATCGTAGGTTCCTTCGAGGGCTCACCCATACCGCAGATGAAGAAACAATTGACGGAGAGAAGGAGGACAATTCACTCCAAGGCATTTAAGCGGAAAAGAGGTCTATGATATGGTTAAGGATTTAGATGTTGTGCTTGGAAAGGGATGTAAATCGAGGACAAGTAAGAAGAACATGTGGAAGAAGAGATCAATATTTTGGGACTTACCTTATTGGGAGCACCTAGAAGTTCGCCATTTGCATCGACGCCATGCATGTAGAAAAGAATGTATGTGATGACTTGATTGGTCTCTTCATCAACATTCGTGACAAAACAAAAGATGGTGTCAACGCACGGCTTGACTTGGTTGATATGGACATCGGACCGAGTTAGCACCAACAAGGACCGATAAAGGACGAACGTACCTTCCCCGCTTGTTACACTCTATCCAAGGCCGAGAGAACCGAATCGTGCTTGCTTGCATGGCGTGAAAGTTCCGTCCGGTTACATTCGCCAACATGAAGAAACTTGTTTCGATAAAAGATTTGAAGTTAATTGGCATGAAGTCTCATGATTGTCATGTGTTGATGACACAAATGCTCCTGCTGTAATTAGAAGTATTTTGCCGATCAAGGTCCGAGAGACAATCATGAGGCTGTGTTATTTTTTAACACAATTGCTCGAAGGTCATTGATCTCGAAGGACTAGATGCTCGCAGACGAGGTGGTGACGACACTATGTGATCTTGAGATGTATTTCCCTCCGTCGTTTTTCGATATCATGGTCCATCTCATTGTTCATATTGTGAGGAGATAAAGATGTGCGGGCCGTGTTCCTACGTAGCATGTACCCGCTCGAGAGGTTCATGGGAATTCTCAAGTCATATGTACGAAATCGATCTCGGCAGAGGGCAAGATCGCCGAAGGTTATGCAACCGAAGAGGTCATTGAGTTTCGCCGATTACATGGCTCAGTCGAACCGATAGGTGTGCCTCGATCTCGCCATGAGGGAGGCTCGAGGGTATCGGGACCATCGGAAGGAAAGCAATCACTCCAAATATGGATGCGTATGCTCAAGCCCATTTCACGTCTTGCAACACATGGTGAAGTGTCCCAGATATCGACCAAAGACAAGGACATGCTTGACAATGTAATCATTGCCGCGCGGATGTTTGGATCACGAGACAACACAATGATTTGTTCAACCAATGGTTGAAGGAGCGACTTGCTAGGAGCTCGTCAAGTGATATCTCGACATGGTTGGCAAAAGGGCCAACATTTACGCTTGTAACATGGCGAGGATACGACATAAATGGGTACACATTCTATACGCAGCTCGGGATATAAAAAGCACTAACCGTAAGCAGCGGTGTCCGTGATAGATGCATTCAAGACCGATGGGTCGAGGAGCTCCTACTATGGGCAAATAGAGGAGATATGGGAGCTCGACCACGTGATTTTCAAGATCCCCTATTTGGTGCCGTTGGGTCCATCTCCCACGGTGAAGGTCGATATACGGCGTCACTACCGTGGACCTCGAACGTGTCGGATACAAAGACGAACCGTTCGATCAAGCAACCAAGTTGTTCAAGTCTTCTATGTTACCGACCGGCAAATAAGAAGCGCCACGTAGTTCTTCATGGAAAAAGGAGGATTGTCGGAGTTGAGAATGTAGTGGACGAGGAAGAATACAATCAATTTGACGAGTTGCCTCCTTTCGAAACAAAGATAAGGGTCGAGGAAGAAGAACATGACGAAACTAGCTACATACTGCGTCGATCATCATGAAGGGCTAATTTTTAAAGATTAATTGAACAATGTGTGTATATATGTACTATATACATTACGATGATCATGGTTAATTTTAGTTCATTTGAGTTAATTAATTGAGATTTGTCTTGTGAAATGGATGTGATTGTTTCTCAAATGAATGTGAATTGGATATACATTGTTGTCTTTTACGCTTGTTTCAGAGGGCATGGCTAGCATTTCTGAGGCTAGCCAATAAACGTAACGATCTAGATATTAACCAATACAAAATAATATCACGCACGGTTTGAACTACGCATCGTCTCACATGTGTATCCTGACGGTTGTAAATTAGAACCGTGCAGTGATAATCACATATCACGCAGCGGTTCTAAATTAGAACCGCTCGTGATAATCACATATCATGACGGTTGTTTATTAAAACCGCTCGTGATACATCACATATCATGAGCGGTTCTAAGTTAGAACCGGCCGTGATAGTGTGTATCACAGATGGTTCTAATTTAGAACCGCTCGTGATGTCCATCCCTATTTACATTCGGACTCTAGCTAGGGTTTGCCGCTACCGCCACTCTCAAACGATTAAGTTTCTCAACTCCTCTCGCTCCTCCTCCCCGAGTCTGCCGCCACCGTCCTCGCCGCCTCCTCGAGCCCGGCTACTCCTCCCGATCCCGTCGACGCCGCCTCCTCCTCGGCCAAGCGCCTCCTCCCGAGCCCGCCGAGCCTCCTCCCTGACCCATGAGCCGCCGCCTCCTCCTCCCGAGGCAGGCGTGCCTCCCCTTCGACGCCGCTGCTTCCCAGATCGCTCCTCGCTCGTCCTTCTCCTCGCCTAAAGGTAACCAATGCCGAAGTTACCGATCGACCCCATGCCCCTTTCCCTAACTATTTCTATCAATAATCTGTCATGGTCCTTCGTGATAATTGTACTTGTTTTAGGAATTTGTATTTGCTCTAGTCATTATTCATATGGTATTTGTTTTGATATCGCTCATCGAATACATTGCAATGTGGTGTGTTGGGCTTGAGATGAATGCTCTGTGATGATAATAGTCTTGTCTTGAAATTGTTTTGATAATCGGGTTTGTACTTGAGCTCTAATTGGAATGCTTACTCTACATCGATAGCAATATCAAAATGTTAAATCTTAGCTTTATGTCGATTTCATTTGTTCACATGATGTTCTATTTCTTGTGAAGATGTCTTCCGCTCATTCGAGTCGGCGCCGCCTCATGTGTCTCGATGATGCACCATCCTCTCGAACAATATCCAACCGCAGTAGAAGAAGAGGAATATCGAAAAGGCCCACGGCCGATTTACCATCACGGAGGTCGATCACCGGGACCCTATCAATCCTCGCCGAAAGCGCCGCGATTCCGGAGAATGGTCGGAATAGTTGCACGAACGGGTCAAGATCACCTACGATTCGTGGAAGGTGGTGCCCGACCATTGAAAATCTGTCAGGCCGACGAAATTCTTGCATCGCTCGAGATCCGGTAGAACTCACGGACTCTTGGCGACGACAGCGCTGCTACAAGCGTGCAAAGCGTGGAAGAACTTCAAGAGCACGCTTGTCAAAAACTACGTGGAGAAGGATCTGCCGCCCTTCCACAAGTATCTATTATTGGAAGAGTCTGGCCGAGTTTGTGGCGAAGAAGACGACAGATGAATTTAAGAGTGAAAGTGCGCGCACACGGCCCTCCAGCAAAAACAAGCACCCCCACGCACTCGGCATCATTGGGTATGCGGGTAAAGCCCCGATATGGAGGATCAGAACAAGAGAAAGCGGTTTGAATCTCTCCTCGCTATTTCGAGATCACCGATGTGCGCACCGACGGTGGTTATTTGCGAGGTTAGCTATTCGCCTACGGGAAGTGTACTTTCCAAACCCCAAGACCGTGAAGTGTCCCAACGCCGTAAGATATCGAACTACCTAGTTTGTAATTACTCCATAACTTCATAGGAAGTGAAATGACATGTCGGGCTATATTGCGAGATAACGCCGAGTGCACAATCTTCCCAAGGCTCATTCCAGCAGATAGGGAGAAAGATATACTCTCATGCCCTAGGAAACAAAGTGAGCATCCGGTCGCACGAGAGGCGCTGGTGTTTTTGTCACATGGGAACAATGGTTCCAAGCGACAGAGGATCGAACTGAGTAGGAGGAGAGCCAAAGCCGAGCACGATGCAAAGCTACGAGAGGATCTTCGTGCATCCTCGAGATGAGCTCTTTGAAAAAATCAGAGCGAGGTCGGTGAAAAGTCACCAATCCTTTGAGGAAAGGATTCGTATGCTCGAGCAAAAGCAAAGAAGAGACTTTTGAGGAAAGGATTAGGGATTGCAAATGCCAAGTCGGTTGGAAGCCCCGCCTACTATACCGCTTAGCTAGCCCCCAAACATCCGAGTAGTCATGCGTCCAACCCTAACCCTACCACAATAGGTGATGACAGATTTTCCGTCGATGACATCCGGTAATAATTATTATCTCTGGAATGCTCAATCCATTCATAAGCTTTGTTGGAGTAGCTAATTTTGTACCGTTATGTACGTAGGTGGCTACTGGCGCAAGCTCCAAGTGAGATATGTCTCTGTTGCCCTAGATGCTACTTGGGGCAGTGTATCCATCCAAGATGTCGGAGCTTTGGTGCACGGTGCAAATCTAGCTCCGGGTTTCGCAAAAGTGAATGTGGACGGTGTTTGTGCCAATTTCGAGGCCGCCCCGCTGAAAATTCCCCAAACGATGAGGTCATGACTCTAGGGCAAGCCGTTGGAACATTCATCCAAATGGCCCAAGGAGGACATCTACCGAGCTACCGCTCCGGTGTCAACTTCACGGAATGTCTGCGGCATCAAGTCCACGGACTTGATCGCACCGGCTACTGCAGACCGACATGGCAAGGGCCCATTGCATCACATGCATCTACACCTCGTGCTCAATCGACTCTTGTGAAGTCGACCTATACAAAGCGAGGAAAGCAAGGGCAAGGGCAAATTGAAGACGATCGAGTCTTCTCGATATCCCTTCTTGCCGTTGTCGGAAATACAAGCAAAGCGAGCCGTTGTTCGAGAAGTTAGATGCCCTACCCTAGGATTTGGATTGCACGGAATTGCATGCATGGTACATGGAATATCCAACAAGCGGTTGATCAACGATGCTCGGGTGTCACCGTCAAGTTCAAGGAGCATCATTTTAACCACGTGTATCAAGACGCCGTCTTCACGGTGACCTTCGACGACTTGTTCGTCTCTTCAACCTCGACGAGCTCGACGCCTCAATCATACGATCTTTCGATAATCGTAAGTGTGTACAATCACGGTCAATGTTAGTGTAATATCGATAAATGTTATATATAACTCCTAGCTTTTGTATAATAGATACATGATCGTGAAGCCGAAAGAAGGAAATCACCGGTAGGTTTCTCGACCCACACGTTGTCTCCGAGCAAAGCATCACGGCGAATGCAACATTCGCCGAGAATTACGTTATAGATTTTTTCATGGCTCACCGCAACAAGGAATTCATACTTTTGCCCTACAACGTAAGTAAGTAGTGTTGCACTCTGGCTATACTTAATGTTGATTTGTACTTTATAAGCAACACGAACTTAGGTTTAATGACCATGCCGACATACCGTGTAGGTTCCATTGGATTCTAATTGTAATTATACCAAAACGGAAATACGTAATATACCTAGATTCCCTCTGAGGGCCACCACAACTTCACGACTATCCGGAGTTTAATCATCGTAAACACATTTCCTCCATAGAAACTCTATTGTAGTCTTTCCTTCCTTTGCAATGGCTAAGGCTAACTTCTTGGAGTCACGAGGGTGTTCGACGTGTTACATGCTAGAGGATGGAATATCAAGGAAGGACGCCGCAACATGATCAAACATTCCGGTGACTTGCTAGCTAGTACACATTAATTCTATATAACACTTCGTAGCAATGCCTCTTGAACTAACCAATTCTATTTTTGCGGTGCCACCAAGCGATATTTGGGCATAACGTCTGTGGATACTATGTTTGCCACAACATGCAACTACTCGTCGGTTCCGCGATCACCAATGATCCTCAGGTTTGTCAATCTTTCAACAATTATTTCATATATACTTACCAATTTATATAAGCCCGAATTTAACCTTCATATCGACAAAGTTGCAAACATCATTTGAAATGCGTTGGAACAGAGCGAGCTCATAAAAATTCGATCACACCTTGCGGCATTCTTGAACAGACAGGTCATAAATCCAAATGGGAGTTTCCACAGTGTAGCAGATTGAACTTGATTGAGATAGATTGAACATAATGGTACATGTGTGTAAATTAATGTACATTAATGGTTAATTTTAGTTAATTGATTTGTGAATTGGATGTGTGCTTGTTTCGAAATGAATGCAATTTTGATGTGCTTCAAATGAATGAGAATTGGATGTGCTTGTTCAGAGGGCATGGCTAGCATTTCTGAGGCTAGCCAATAAACGTAAATAGATTAAGCAATGCAAAGACTACCATAGGAGTGCTCAGATGAAACCGAATCGTGATGATCGACTACCTGACGATGCAGATGAAACCGTCGTGATATCGACTACACGCGACGATCAGATATGAAACCGCTCGTGATAGTGGACTATCGCGCAGCGGTTTCATATACGCATCGCTCGTGGTAGTCTCACTATCACGCACGGTTTTATCTACGACCGTCGTGGTAGTCGAATATCACGACGGTTTTATCTACGCATCGTCGTGGTAGTCGATCATCACGCACGGTTTTATCTACGGACCGCCGTGGTAGTCGAATATCACGACGGTTTTATCTACGCATCGTCGTGGTAGTCGATTATCACGACGGTTTTATCTACGCATCGCTCGTGGTAGTCGACTATCACGCGCACGGTTGCATCTACGCACCGCCTGCGATATAGTATGTATGCATGAGCGGTTCGAGAACCGCTCGTGATGACCATTAGCATTATCGACCCATAAACTCGCGGCTCACGGAACCGCTCGTGATGGCGCGGAACCGCTCAGAAGGCCTTTTCTGTAGTAGTGCGAATAAATTAAATATAAGTTATAATGAGGATATCATGAATGGTGTCGGAGGAGACCACGAAACAGTGCAATAGCGTCGATCTGTCCTACAAGAAGACATTGATCCATAAGGAAGCAAAGAGCCAAGGCGGTGACGACGAAGATGAGATAAATTCTATGCTGCTCACCTTAGCTGTCCGACAACGACAATGTTGTGCTGCTCGCTGGAGCTGTTGAAGAGAAATGCTGAAGTCAAAGGAGCCAAGTGTTGTGACGACGAGTGGTGAGCGTCGGCGTTGTTGAAGAAGTCAGTGGCTAAAGAAGTTTGATGATGGCGAAGACCTAGCAGAGAGGAGATGAAGCTTTGCATTGAAGACGAGCTATCAATGACATGGGTCATTGGGTATCTAGGAGCGTGTCATCGTTGGTGAGTGACACAGCGTCACTGGCGATAGCGAGAAGATTCTCCTTAGTGTTAGACAATTACTAAAGCAGACATACTAGCATTAGTGAAGATGGAAGGTCATTGCAGTTAGTGAGGAAGCCACATCATTGAGTTAGGCAACGTCAAAGAAGAGCAACCGACACAGAAGAAGAAGACATCGAGCACGTATAACATCGTACATGTGTATATACATGTATGCATCTGTACTAATAGAAGCGTGAACGTACAGAGGTACATGTATATATGGGCAAGGTACTCTAATACCATGTAAACTAATAAGATAATTTAATGTACACATAATCAATGTATTATTTGAGATTAACATATGTGTGCATGTGCATGAAAACATTTTGGAAAAGAGCAACCAATGGAGAAAAAATAAAGGCATGTAGCTACATGATGCATACATGATAGAGAGTGGTTAAGTTATTATACTCATGATTTTCTTCTATCAAAGCTCATACTTGAATTACGTTTCTCAAGTTGTATTTTACTTCAAGTTTCTATTGTTATTTCTAATGTTTATGATATCTTAAAAATCTAAATAGGTACAAGATACGTAAATATATTCTTAAACAACTAAATTATATTATTTGATACTGTAAAGTTTAAAATAAATATAGCGGGTCACCCTGCTAGTCGGAGGAATTCGAGAGGAAAGAACGTGATTCCAATTCCTATAGGAAAATGTACTGTTCATGAATTTGGAACAAAAGGAGTTGAGCATAGGAAATCCACAGGATTCGGTGGCTATCCCTGTGATTTCACGGGATTTCCCATGGAAAAAACATCCACCGGAACTTCTCGGACTGACAGATAGAGAAAGATGGCGCGAGGGAGAGGAGAGACTTATCACCCGATGTGCGTTGTTGCTGTCGCCTCCGTCGCGAGCCGACGCTTTCGCCGTCGAGCGCCGACAACGTGTCGCCTCCGCCTCTGCTTGCGCCATCGAGTGTCGCGGCCACGGCTCGTCGTAGAATCGCGCGCTGTTGCCACTCGTCGAATCGCGGAGCTGCCGGCTGCCTACTTGTCCTCGATACGCTGCTCCGCCTCCCGCCACCCTGTGGCCTTCCCTTGATGCAGTCGCGGCCTCGCCTTGTGCGGCTGCTTGCCGCCCCCACACCAAACGGCAGGGAAGAATTTGAGACTGAGAGATCGAGAGGGGAATGTAGATAAGATCGATGGGATTCGGTGGATAGGTATTGTTGAAGTTACCGTGCACCTCAAGGTCCTCCTCAACTCTACTATGCATCTACGTTTCTCAAATTCGTATCGACTTCTTTCCACAAATTCCAGTATATTTCCTATTACCCATTTCCTATATTTTTCGTGTTTTACATTCCTATGTTTTGCACGTGCATTGCTTTCCTATTCCTATGATTTTCCTATTATTGCGTTTTTTTTCGTTTCTGCCTTCTAACTTCCAAAGGATCCCTTACTTGAAGTTTCTAAGTAATGGCGATAGATTTTGCCATAAAAAAAAGGTGTGGCTTGCATGCCATAATAATATACTCAAGTCTCGAAGAAAGTTCAAACATCTCATTTTCGACTAGAATAATCCTAAGAGCATGTACAAGGAGCTTATGTCAGCCGTCTATAATCATTGCTACATATGATTTTTGCTGACGTGGATGAAAGAGAATGAAGAGAGAGAAAGATGATGTTTATAACTCAGAAATTACTATAACACAAGAAACAAGAAAAGCATTAAAAGATTGTGTGTTCTATAAAGACAACTAAAAAGACAGTAGCTGTCTGTACCATTGTATGAGTTGTGTTTAGTTCTGTCTACAAGTGATATGGATAGTTGTTATAGACAGCAGTTATCTATACCATTGTACATACCCTTGAATCGAAAGAATTACAAGGTCAAAGCTCGAGCTCAGCTTGAATTTAAGACTGCCATGACACATTATATACAGGCGTGTTTAAAGGCAAAAAGCTCGAATGAAATGAAGCATTTAGGTTCGAGATTGAGTCCACCTAAATTCAAATTGATCTCAAATAGCTTCTCAAACGTGAGTAGTTTTCTTTCGGCCATTCAAGCCTGAGCTATGTCGTTTGAGTGCTTGATGGGTCTAGTCGCATGCTAAAAGAACAACAAATATTTTCCTTCGGTACGTGCATGCTTGTAGGTTACATTAAAGTTCACTTGAGTTTGGGCCAAATAGCGCAGCTTACTTGGTTAGAAAGAACCCTTCAATTACGCCTTGGCCCAACATGATTGCACTGCTAGCTGAGTACTCTTAATTATGTCCGGCAAATGGCCCCCCTGAATTGGATTGTTTTGACGTTTCCATCACAAACAAAATTTTAAGGGCTTTTAGCTGCAATCATAAGTACGTATTACTCGATTCCTCGCTGAGATGTGGACTTCGGACCCATTTTCAATACTCACGGAAAGTGTCGTTTTACCGAATCACATATTTTAAACTACCTCCGAGCTGAGTTGAGGACAAATCCACTCAAAAGAAGAAGAATAATAATAATTGAGGACAAATAAATCTCCTTTTTTTTCTGGCAAACTCGCAGGTACCGAAGCGTAGATCTTACATACTAATGAAGATCATCGATAATCTACTTCCAACGTTGTGCCTTTTTTTACTGCATTTCCACCACGGAAGATAGTGTGGCAAAACTTCCAAAAGGAGCACAAAAGAAGAACAATATATACATTGAGTATTTTAGTAGGTCCTCACTCCTTGAGTCCAAACTAAATTGGGTAATGTTACTACAGGGGCATCCGACGTGACCAAAAAAAAACGGATGCCTTATCCAATCACCCAACAACTCGTTCGGTCATTCCTCCCCACGCTTTGTGTCCTCCTGCACTCTCCATCTATCACTCTCTCGTTCCCTCCGTCTCCCACGACAACTAAGATGTCTCCGCCGACGAGCTCTAACCTCACGTCCTGTGTCCCCTCCCCTCCTCCCACCACCATCCTCCCAGCCGCTTTCACCACCGACGCGTCGCCCGCGCCCACTTCCGCAGACGCCAACCCCGCCGCTACGCGTGTCTTCCTCAACTCCGACATCAACCGCCACGCCTCCTCCACCACCCTGCCTCCGCTGCACCCCGTCGCCGTGCGCCTCGCCTCCCACGCCTGCCTCCTCATCGCTTGCGCCCGACCTCAAGACTGGCCGCCACCGACGGGAGGTGCATGGTGATGGATTTGTTGCAATGTTGCAGACGTTTTCGTCTTGGTAAGTTTTGTTGCGGGAGTTTAATAATTTTGTTACAACAGTTGGCTCGAAATGTTACATGAAGCGTTTTTTTTTTTTTGTTGCGATGTTGTTGTATCAAATGTTGTGGTAAGATTTTTTTTTTTGTTGCAACGGTGTGTTTAATTTGTTGCACAAGAGTTTTTTTTTTTGTTGCAGCCCTTCACCATTTGATTGTTGTATCATTGATCCAAAAATGTTGCAACAATTATTTTCGAATGCTTTCATTTTTTTTTCAAATATTGCAATGTTGTAACATCGAAATTTGTTTGTTTGGGATATTTGAACTAGTCTTTAAAAATGCAATTAGGTTCTATACTGACGATTTCTATGCAATTTTGGTGAGAATATATTTTTGCCCCAACTTTTTTCTATCATTGTTTTTTTTTTGTGTATTGGTTGCATATATAGATTAAAATTGTTGCACATGTTGTTTATGGATGTTGTGCCAGAGCATACGGTGGGACTAGTTGCTGAGTTGTAGGCTCTCGAGCGCGGCCGCGCCGGGACACTGACCACTGCGCAGGGAAGCCGGCCGCCATCGCTTGTCGGCCATCGCTGTCGGGTCACGCCATAGCGCAGGGAAGCCGGCCGCATAGGGAATACCAAAGCCCGGAGGCGGAAGGCAGTAGCACCGCCGTTAGGACGCTGGCCGCCGTCGGGTCTTCGCTTGGGACATGCTGTGTGGTGGCGTGGGGAGGCAGAACGAAGTCGAGTGGAGCGAGGTGAGCGTGGGGAGGTTGGTAGCACAACACGATTTGCTGCGGAAGAAAATTCTATGGGGCGGGGCCTCCGCGAGGCCCCACCCCCCGAGCCGTTGGATCGGGGGAGGGGGGGCGAGATGGACGGTGATGGGGCGAGGCCTCACGGTGAGGCCCCGTCCCATAGCATTTTCTTCTTGCTATTGGGGCATCGAGCGAGTAGGGTTGGCTCTTCTGGAGTGGTTGAATGGGCTGGGGATTGGGCCGCCTGCGTTAGGAAATGACGGGTTTTCGTGGCTGTGGGGTGCGAGGGATACGAGTAGACTGCACCGACGTATAATTTAAAATTTTATCACGTAAAATAAAAAAAAAGTCATGTGAGTAAGAGATTATAAATCGTTACCATTAGACGCGCCGTACATCGGAAGAAGAGTTGAAGCAACCTGGTCTAACATCGAGTACGTCGATGTAGTAGTCGTAGTCGATTACTCAGCAACCTTGATATCGATCGTCTCCTCTAGCAACCTCTTGTGCTCCTTGCGTAGGTCGCAGATCGTTCTCGACCAGCACAACAGCAATCGCAGCAGCGCCTCTACGGTATCCATAGGTGGAACACCGTACGACGGTGTGCTAACACCAGCGCGTATGGCAAGGCCTTCGGGAGATGGTGGTTAGGGTTTCGATGATGTAACTCATACATCCAAAAGCCTACACGCCTCCCCTTATAAAGAGGTCATAACGGATCCAATCCAAACTAGTCTATTCTAATCTGTTAAGTGTGTGACCCCGTATGTTCATGCATAATCGATCGTGACCCGAAAACTTCTTTCCTATTACAAGTCAATAGAAGTTCCTAACAGGATATAGCGACCCCCAAATACACATAAAGATTCTGCGACTAGTTCCTTATCACTCATGACTAGACTAATTCGCATCTGGTTACGACCAAATAGCAACACCCTACGTCCAGTTCGCCGACCACGCGTCTCGGGCTGGGCCACTGATACATGAGTTTTCTTGGGTCTATATATGGGGGTACCACTAAAAAAAATTCAGACCTTAGGCTATAGCTTACCTAACCTGAGGTCTAGATTCGCGCTATCTCCAGCTGCCCCTCGGCGTCGGTGCGAAGGCGGATGAGCTCCCCTCATTCTCTGGGCATCACGGCCGAGCTTTGTCATGTTGACCTCGCTCGGTTGGACGCATATCGTAATGAGGTCCGTGAACAACGTGTTCGATCACATCCAGCGACAGGCTCAACGATGGCAGCTTCGTGATGGCGACGTGGAGGCTAGTGATCTTTTGCACCAGGGCAACCACCTCCTTCTTGTGGACAACATATAACATGCATATGGACTGATTTGTGGACATATGCACATAGCGCATTCTAGCCGTCCATCGTGAAATCCGCGGCCGAGATAACCCCCTGCTCGCCTTGCTGTCGGCCCTCTGCGCTGTGCCTAGCCCCTACTCAACGACGCCCCCTACTGTGTGTCGTCCCCTGCTCCGCGCCGCGCTGCCCCGTGCTATGCGTCGGCCCCTGCACCGCACCACCCCCTGCTTGGTGCCACGCGCTCCTGGCACCCTGCTCCTTTGTCTCAACTACAAGGGTGACATCAATTGGATCCCCAAAGATTAGTGGTATGTCAATCACAAATCTTTATTTCTTGATTTATTGTAAACTTACCATTTTTGCGAGTCCTATCCTCAAATAGCTGCTTGTTTTCACAGGCATAAACCTATGGTCCATGATACTAGTTATTATTCTCGCAATTTTGGTATATTACTGTATACAGCACAAAAGAGGAGAAGCCTATAGTCAAATATTGTAACATTCTCTGTTATTGTAGGTTCCAATGCTTACAATTTCTTATAAATTTGGAGTTGTGGACTAAATGACTAATTCTACTAGAATCCTAATTTATATATTCTTTTTTTTTTCAAACAGAGAAACTCCAAGAAGTCATAAAGTCTCTGTGACCACTTGGCCCCAAGGAGGATTCATCTCTCTCGGAGTTTCAAGTGGAGTTGATCCAACTTGCCTCACAGCTCAATGGTGGCCATGTCCTCAACACCTACCCAGACATTGGCAGGACCATGATTGTAGGGACCCTTAGGGTTAGGTTAAACGGCAACAGAGGTCACAATGCTTGCGACATTGGCAGGACCATGACTGTAGGGACCCTTAGGGTTAGGTTAAACGGCAACAGATGCCACAATGCTTGCTTTCACAGGAGAGGACCCTTAAAGTTAGGTTAAACGGCAACAGAAAAATGCTTGATTTCCAGTTACACTAAGAAAGGAAAGAATAGGAAACCTGTGGAATTCCAGTAGTCTGTAAGTGAGATTTTGTTTTGACTTTCCCTAAACATTGTTTGCATTGAGAATGTATTCGAAAGGTAGTGAGAATAAAAGGCAAAGAGCTATAGGAGTATCCTTCTGGGTTTTGTTATGTCTTCCTGGCCGATGAGCAAGAGGCCGTCCATGGGGGCACACCGAGAAGGGGCCGTATGAGAAAGCAAGACGACGACTTGACAGCAAGGCTTGGCAAGGCAGGGGGCCTTCGCCGAGTAGGGGTAGGTGCGACGTAGGGGTCGGTGGCGAGGCGAGCAGGGGGCCGGCGCAAGAAGGCGGCACCGAACCCTAGCACGGGGGAATGGCGAGTCGGGGCCACTCGGGCTGGAGGTGGAGAGCGCGGGGGTGAAATGAGAGAAAGTTCATTCGGGCGGGGGGTTTTTCTCAAAAAGTGTGAAGTGAGAGGTGGGAGTTATCTCAGCCACAGACTTCGTGATGGACAGCTAGGATGCGCTATGTGTATATGTCCATAAATCAGTCGATATGCATGAGATATGCTGCCGTTGTTGTGGGCCTCCAATCCATGTTCCAGGCTTTGTTGGTTAGTTGGAAAGGCAAGCAAGATGCAACGCAAGTTATGTCAGAGCTTGATGCGCAGAGAATGGCATGAACAAGCTGGTTGATGGACTCCGGGATGGGTTTAGTACTACTGTGTAGTGTATACCGTGGGGCGCCTGGACGCGGCAAATTGATGGTAACTGCACACTGCGTGCATTCTCTTTTTTACTGATCGCCGTAGAATATTCTGGTCGATTTTATAAAACTATTACTACAACTATTTGTCTAGATCTCGTGTACTCTCTGCCTTCTAGGAACAGCACACAGAACAGATACCTTATGTAAGTCACACGTGGAAAATCACATCTGCTAATATGCTATACTATCCAGGAAAGATTCACTTCGCCGACGGGCAGACACACACGATAATAAATAATATTCCCGTGTGTTAGGCCGACCCATGGGATTCCGCGTGTGGTAAGCACACTCAGGAAAGTATTTGTGTTATCTCACGTTAACATCCTTAGTTGTAAATTTCACATGTGTTTCCTAGTTACATAAAAGTAATTAGAGATGTCACATACAAATCTATACTAGCTAGTAGATTTGTCTCAAAAGTATTTTTATATTGTATTTTTAATAATATTTGTAAACATATAATTAGGAAATACAATGATCAAATGCGTGCTTTAAAGATTGCGTTCATGTCTAAAATGACATGTAAGGTAGTATGTACCCAATCTTGCGTAGTGGGAATGGATTCTCATCTGATTTCAAGCTTTTGTCGTCATGGCTAGCTTTATCAACTCTTGGCTCGATCAATTTAGTCGATCTAGATCTCAAAATTTCGCAGTGCTGTAGTAGATCACTGCGGTCTCTTTTTATGTTGAGAACCCGCCTTTTATATAAATTGATAGCCGTGTTAAGTCTTATTATTAACCGAAAGATTCGCTCAACAGATGACTAACCAGAAAAGACAAACAATAATTCAGGAACTGTCACGCCATTTGATATAGAATTTTAGACAACTAGGTATGTACAGTCGCTCCTTATTTTAGACCAAGCTCGTGCTTTTCGGTCGGGGAGCTAGCCCAACTTGATTCCTTGGATTATAACAAGACTATGCTGCATCATGAAATACACAACAACAACACAAGGGTTAACAAGGCAATCATAACGCGTGGATAATGTGGATGACTCGTAGATATGTGTCGTTGACAGTGACACAGGAGTATTGTTATACTACAACATACATTTGGGACTCAATTGGCATATACTTGGATTCTAAATATTTCGCTTATCTGTGTCTTTGTACGCTACAATGTGCAAGTAAACTGAAGAAATATACGCTGCTGCCATAATGCGTCACAGGTACGATAGCCACTACAATTATAGATTGCCAAACAACGATTGGCTCAAATGG
Source organism: Phyllostachys edulis (assembly GCA_036346405.1). NCBI lineage: Eukaryota > Viridiplantae > Streptophyta > Magnoliopsida > Poales > Poaceae > Phyllostachys > Phyllostachys edulis. The sequence continues at coordinate 56,059,993 of CM070549.1, read as the reverse complement.
CGAAAAGAGCTACTTATTGTCCATCAATAAAGCTGTGCTCCGTTATTAATTTATTTTGTTGTCAAACAATAGCATACCGCATACAGCAATGCCTACCAAATTCAAGAGCAGGGATCAAAAGACTATGGTCCTGGTAACGGTATGCACTGGTCTATACCTGTAGAGAATCATTAATCATGAAAAAAATTACAGGTTTTATTGGCCTCTACCAACAGAATACAGTTGAGTGAAATCAATAAGGGTGCAACATCCATCAAAATATAAAGGTCTTCCCTACACTGTGTACTCCCTACAGATCAGTGAAATAGCCACCTTCTGCAGAAATCCAATCAAATATAATGGCAATCAAGCCTTGCTTGGAAGAAGTGCCAGTTCTGGTATAAGAACCACGGCACATTTTATTTTTCCTTTTAGGCCTGTACATGCTGTGCAGAGATGATTTCATGGACGTTGACCTGTATGAAATCAAGAGAATATGTTGTCACCTTCTCGACTGAAGCATAAATATTGACAAAACATACATGTTAGTATGGGGAGATGCAGATCTAACCAAAGCAGATGCTATCTATAAGCAACACAAAATAAATCAAGTTACTGAAACTATTTGTTTCATTATCCTTTGGTGTTGTTCTGCTTAATTTATAAAACACATGTGAACGCGCAAAGTTCACACATACAACCAAAACATTTGACTGCTACATAGCTAGATGACATGCATTTGCATTAGTTGACTTAAGACGACATTGTTAACACCTTACTCCATGTGGAAATTATGTCATTTGAATAAATTACAGGCGAGATTCTTTCTTTTCATTCACAGTTTAGAGAATGAGAATGAGCTTTGAAACAGACATAAATCTTAAAGAAAACATTAGCGGTGCCCAAGGATCCAAAAACCGTTACCGAGACAAATCCCGCTCGGCGGCCAGTACCGGCCGGTTACCGAAAATCCCGGAAAAAAACGGGACAAAGTTCAAAATCTGAAATTTGAATTACGGAGTTTGAAAACCGGTTACCGGAAAAACCGGTCAGAAAAACCAGCCGGAATTTTGAATTAGAATGTGTTTAATGAAGTGCATATTTAGCTCATACAATACATAATCTAGAATATTTAGCTCATACAATACGTAATATAACATATTTAGCTCATTTGACGTGCAAAACGGCTAGAAACAATAATTCAAGCATATTTAGCTCATACAATATGTAATCTAGCATAAAATAGGCCTAACCAACCTAGGAAGTGTATTATGCATTCAAAAATTCAAATTTGAAATTGAAATTTTCCGGCCGGTTACTGTTCACCTAGTCCCCACCGGGAAATCCAGTTACCGCCAATAACCGGCTGGTTTTTTTTCCCTGGCGGTACCAATCAGCCACAATAAGCTAAAAAATGGATTTTCTCTTCATGAGAAAAGCAGCAATAAAAAAAGTTACCACAGCAGTGATCGTGGTATTGATGAGGATCCCTCAGGGCTGACCTTCATTAGGTGCTCCACCACTACTAGCTGACAATGTTTTATTTTCGCTGTCAGCCGCTGAATCTGAATCAGCCTTGCTAGTACCATTTACGCAGTACTTCTGCAGCCATCTATCAGTCTCCCAAAGGACGTGCATAATGCTCTCCCTCGCAGAGTACCCATGGCTTTCAAGGGGGAGTATCACCAAACGAGACAGTGCACCATGACCTTTCAAGGCATTGAAGAATCGGTCCGACTGTAAGATAAATATCATCAAAAAAAAAAATAGATGATACAAAGTCATTAGCTTAACAATGGAAGCGTAAACTACTAATTATCCGCTGAACAGGAAATAAACATTGCCATGAACACTTGAACAGAACGTCAATTCATAACAATGTAGAGGCATTTCCCTCAAAAGACAATACAGGAGATAATTAGATGTGAATAAGTCATTGTAAAGCCTAAACATTTCAGACCATGGTAACCAATGTATAAGTTTTCTAGTTAAGATGCTGAAAATCAAGTAGATCTAAGTCACGTAATTACATATATGCAAAATGAAACATTGGTTAACTGGAACAACAATTCAAAACTTCTTAATGTCTTGCTACAGTGAATTTATATTATTATACCTATAGTTGTAGAGGTTTTAATCACTTGTATTACTTTCACATGGAAACAAATAGCTGGTAAGATAAACTATACACGTCTAAATGAATTTGTGATAAAAAAAAAAAGAAATCTATTCTTATTAAAGCAGAGTCAAAAGAAACCACCACGTTCGATCTCAATGACTAACATTTCCCACGTTAATCGGTTCAAAAAGAGAAAGATCTACACCGTCGATCGTGGTGGGTTCAGATTATAACGGTCTAGATTAAAAAAAGAGTATCAAGTACAATAAAACTGAAATTCGGAATAAAAAATAAAATAAAATCAGCAATTTAATTTTATACAAATTCCTAAGTAAAAGAGTTCATGTCAAGTACAATAAATCTGAAATTCGGAATAAAAATAAAACAAAATTAGCAATTCGATTTCCAAATGAATTCCTAAGTAAAATCGCTAAATAATTAAATTTCGGAATAAAAAATAGACAAAAATTGGCAATCATATTTGTATATGAAATCGAACAAAAAACTGAAAATCAGAATAAAAAATAAAATAAAATTAGCAATTTGATCTCGACATGAATTCCAAAAATTATTATTCGTATTAAAAATTAAACAATAATTGCCAATTAGATTTGTCTACGAACTCCAACCAAAAAATAATTGAAATTCGGAATTAAAAATAAAATAAAATAAGCAATTTGATTTCAATATGAAATCCAAAGTAAAATCCAAAAATAAGCGTAATTCAGAATAAAAATTAAAAAAAATTAGCAATTGGATTACGTTAATTCCAAGAAAAAGAACTAAAATTCGGAATAAAAATAAAAGAAAATTTGCAATTTGATTTCCATACAATTCCAAAGTAAAATCTCTAAATAACTAAAATTTGGAATAAATTAAATAAATTTAGCAATTTGATTTGAATACGAACTCCAATAAAAATAACTGAAATGTTGAATAAAAATAAAAATTATAACGAAGATGGCACGAAGGGTGTCAGAGACACAAAACAAGCCACCACGTTCACTCTCAAAGTCACGTGTTTCTATTGTTGCTTCCTATAGAATAAAAAAAAATTGGATTTTTTGAATAAAAAATAAAAGTTATAACGAGGATAGAACAAATGGTATCGAGGAGACCACGAAAGAGTGCAATGGCATCGATCTATCCTACAAGAAAGCATTGACCCACGGGCATGCTTGTCACGGCGTCGCCTTGGCATCCCGGCGGTGCGGAGGGGACGCCGCGGAGGAGCACCTCGCCTTGGCCATCTAGGCAGGCGCCCAGGTCAGCGCGGCATCCACGGTGTTGAAGCGACGTCCAAGATGAAGCTCTGGGCGGGCGCCTTGCCACATCTGCCCCAGATAAGGCAGGGCGAGGGCCGCTCAGGATCTCGGGCTAGCAGAGGGAGGGAGGGAGTGAGCGCTCGTGAGAACTGGGAAGTGGAGGCTTGAAGCTGAACCCTAGCCGGGTAGCCATCACCGCCCCTCACCGCACCGGCCGCCAGCCGCCAGGTACGCCGTCTCCAACCTACACTCCCTTCCTTCTCCGCTCCTCCTCCGTGGTCTGACCTCCGCTCCATGCCGCCACTCCTCTCAAGGCCTGGCCTCATGGCCACAACCACTCCTCCTCCGTCTCGTGCTCCTGTCGCACCCGCAGCCACTGTCGCAATCTACCTAGGCAAGCCCATGCCACTGCTGCTGGGACTGGGAGCGTTGTATTGTTTTATCATCGCCGACGCCGTGGTGGTGCTACAGGTTCAAGCTCAAGCGGTTGAAGAGGAAGGAGGCAGGAGAGGTGACGAGCATGATGAAGATTTTGGGATGGATGATGAAGAGATTGAGGATGACTACGACGAATCTCCTACTCCTACTCATGACAATACACAACGTGGTGCTGCAGGCCGTAGGGAAGATGATTCAACTTCATATTATGATTGTTGATAGCCTTTGCAATTTCATGCTTTTGCTATTGATCATCTTTTGTTGTTCGGCTGTAGTTGTTTTGTAACTTTGTTTGTCTTTAACTCTTTGTCATGTGGACTAGTACTAGTAGTTGACTAGTTGTAATGTAATGGAGTAATGGATCTATGTCCTATGGTATGCATTGCAATGCATTATGCAGTAGTACTATGTGATGGACTGATGGCTGCTCTCCAACTTTAAATCTTATTTCATTTGATCATTTCAAGTTTACAAATATGAAATTACAATAGTCAATGCTCAATTGCTCAGTATTAAGCAACTCACTTTACAACTTTACATGCTAATGTTTGCTATCTTTCTCAATGGCAGGAACATATGGCTTCAGTGGCTATGATCTGGTATTCTTGTGAAGATAATCTCTATTGCTTCTCTCTACAACTTCATCTTGGATGGGGGTGCTTGGTTACCTAGAAAAAGAGCAAAAGAATGGTAGGCTTACCAAGGTATGCAATTGTCATTGACCTCTCTCTCTAATTTGCTGTCTTAGTCAAGTACTCAAGTAAGCCAAGTGAATCGCCTTAGCTCGCCTTGAGGACGACTAGGCGCCTGCCTAGACGCCATGGCGTCATGGCGCCTCTTAGGCGTTGTGGTCACCAAGCACGCCGTGACAACCATGCCCACGGGGAAGCGAAGAGTAGAGGCGACGACGACGGAGATGAGGATAATGTTGTGATGCTCACCTTAGCCATTCAACAAGGACAATATCATACTGCTCAGTGGAGCTATTGAAGAGAAAGTCCATTGCTCAAGAAACCAAGGGCCGCGATGACAAGTGGTGAGAATCGGCATTGTTGAAGAAGTTAGTGGCAAAAAAAAGCTCGATGATGGGGAAGCCCTGGCAGAGAGGATATGAAGCTTTGCATTGAAGACGAGCTATGAATGATACGGGGCCATCGGATAGCTAGGAGCGTGCCATCACTAGTGAGGGGCACGTTGTTGACAGCAATGGCAAAAAGATTCTCCATATCGTTAGACAACGACTAAAGAAAACATGCCGACATCAGTGAAGATAGGAGGTTGTCGTGGTTAGTGAAGAAGTCACAGCATTGAGCTGGTCAACGTCGATTAAGAGGAGCAACCTACATGAGAGAAGAAGATATTGAGCATGTATAACATCATGCATGCGTATGTACATGCATGCATCCATAAGAATAGAAGCGCGGGTATACAGAGGCAGAGGAGCAAAAAACTTGGAGTAAAGATGACGCAGTCGTAGGGAATAGGCTTGGGGTCACCAGAGAGAGCGTGACACGTGCCCCCAATTGGGATCGCCAACAATTGCATGTGTATGTTGATGTCACAACGGTTAGCATTAAGCAATAATTAGGGAGAAGTAGAAGATAACTATGTGGTAAAGTATAGCATTGGAAGGGATGGCAGCTGAGAGGGATCGATCAAGATTTGGACTTATTGTTGGAGGTTGAAGAAGAAAAAAGTTGTGACGGCGAGAAGAGATAGAAGACACACGGTTCTGTGGGACAACCAACGTGTGCGGGAAGATAAGTTCAATATAGGTCGCTCATGATGCATCGGTGTATGTGTGAGTAAGGTACTCTAATAACACGTAAACTAATAAGATAATTTGCCGCACGTATAACCAATGTATTGTTGAGATTAAATAGAGGTACATGTGCATGCATATAGTTTGAAAAAAATTAACTAATAGAGTAAAAATATGGGCATACAACTACATAATCTATGCATGATGGAGAGTGATTAGTTTCTAAGAACCCCAACAATTTATTATACTCAATTATTTTCTTCTATCAAAGCTCATACTTTTGGGTTGTATTTTCCTTCGAGCTTGTATTGTCATTTTCAATGTTTAGGATATCTTAAAAATCTAAATAGCCTACAAGATACCTATGTTGTCACGGCGACAAGGCGAGGCGAGGCGAGGCGAGGCGCTAGGGCGCCTAGGCGCCTAGGCGTCCTAGCGCCTCGCCTCGCCTAGGCGATGATTAGACGACCTCTGAAAAATTGGCTAGATTACCTCCAAACCAAAAACAAAAAAGAAATGAAGGTCCAGTTAGTAAAGTTACACACCAACTTCATTACAACGGAAATGACCAAAATCTGAGTTGCAATATCTCGTTCAAAGAAAAAAGACAAGGGGGTGGAATTGGGCCAGGCCGGCCCGAAACGGCCGAGTCTTGTGCATATATAAGAGGAGCAGGGCAAGGGTGCTATGCCCTAGCCACTGCTCCCCCTCTTGCTCAAGCCATCGCCGCCATCTGCTCCTGCTAGCTGCTGCTCCCTCGACGTCCGCGCCTCTTCTCTCCGGGATCTCGCCTCGAGATGCCATGCCGAGCTCTACTGCCGCCACGCCACGCTCGACACTTGGACCTTGGCTACCGAGCCGCGCCTCACGCCTCGGCCTCAAGACGGGCAATCGATCGCGCCGCCTCGGCCGCCCGCCCGAGCCCCTACCTCGATCTCGCGCCGCGTTAGCCGAGCTCGAACTCGCCTACCGAGCAACCCGACACGGATCCGCTCCGCCGAGCTTGATCGCACCACTCGAGCTCGCTTTCTGCCTGCGCCCGCCGGATCTCGCGCCCAGACAAAGCGGGGCGACCTAGGCGATGACCCCTGGCATCCACCCTGGAGCGTTAGGACGCCTAGGCGACGCCTAGATGACGCCTTGATAACTAAGCAAGATACGTAAATATATTCTCAAGCATTTATACAAAATTCGAAACAAATATAGCCGCACAAATGCACGGGCCACTCTGCTAGTTATTCAAACATCAGAGATGAACAAAAGTAGATAAAAGGTAGACACTTCTTGTTCTTCTGCAAAGCAACTGATGTCTCACGTTAAAAGTAAGTTGGTGGCGTAGCACTTTACCTGCATTGTCAGTGTTCCAGAATTGTTGTCCTGTTCTCCATGAATAAGTAAAATTGGTTTCTTGATTTTGCTGGCTGACATGAAAGGGCTCATCTCGACATAGGTGTTAGTTGCCTCCCAGAGTGTTCTGTCCTCATTCTGCAAAAAAAATGAACGCTGTTGATAAAGACTGAAAGTCTGAAAGACTATGCACCAGATAGGCAGCTACCTATTCAGCATTTGTGTGTACCTGGAACCCAAATGGAGTTAGTGTCCTGTTGTAAGCTCCAGAACGAGCAATCCCGCAGCAGAAAAGATGAGGAGCATGAGCTAAGAGATTAGCTGTCATGAATGCACCATATGAATGACCACCAACAGCAATTTTATCAGGATGAGCCACCTAAAGAACAGTTACAAAAGAGATCATGCTCAACTCTTCGAAGGCATTGCCCAGGATAGATAACCATTTCAAGCAACAGAAAGGCTCCATGTACGAGCTTTACAAAGAAACTTTGTAACAGTCACTCACATGTGGGCCTTGTGTAACTGTTACAAGCTCATTTGTAAAAACAATCATTTGTATATATACAAGCGTTCTTTGCACAAAGAAGTAGAAAAGGCTCACCCCTCTCCTAATAACTTCCTCAACTGCAGACTCTGCACTAGCTACTAGTTGTTCCACATACCTACAAAATAGTTTGCAATATCGAAAGAATAAATACCATGATACAAATGTAGTAAAGTTCAAAATATTCTAGTCACATAGAAGGAAATGGAATAGAGCAGAAGTAGCAAAAAGACCTGTCGTTGGCCTCTTCATCACCTTCACCAATAATCGGGATAGTCGGACCTGACAGAATAGCAAACCTGCAAGCCAAAGTGTTGAGTGAGTGTGTACCAGAGAGAAACATATTTGCAAGACATGCATTGGAATTTTCACTTTGGCTAAATTTGAAGGTTAAAGGAGCGGAAAAAATTCTTCTGTCCCTGAGAAACAGAAATATAAAATAAATGCTATGCATATTCTTGAATATCAAGAAAAGAAATAATACCCTCTAGCCAACCAAAGCAGAGGGGATGTAGCACCAATCCCTGGAAACTCGTTAGGGGAACCACGAACTTGTCCGGCAGCATCTTTGCTTTTAAACTCACCAGGGTAGGACCAAACTAAACATGGCAAAGGTCCATCTTTTGATGGATCATAACCTGGAGGCAGATACAATTTTGCTGTAAGTTGAACCCCATCCTTCCGCTGGTATCTTACCATTTCCTTATGCAGTGAAGCAAGCTGCGGATATGGATGGGGAAACCTTGTGATCTGAACTTGCTTCTTTTCTGGCCAAATTTGCAGGTAATATTGTGTATTTTCTGTTTTTGATTCTTTTGAGGTAAGTATCCTTAACTGATCAAGGGGCAGTTCCCCATCAGTTTTGTCTGACATCAGTGCAACAACAGTTTCATAGTATTTTTCCTTGTCACTTTCCCATATTCGCTCTTTGCTTCCAGTATTTCTGCAAAAACAATGGCATCAATTGGCAGTTTGGCACTTGGCATATATGATACAATTACATTCTAATAGATAATAAATATAATAATCGATAGTTATGAACATACATATCAAACAAATCAAGGAATGGGACATTTCCTTCTGGTGTGGCACCCATCCCGTTCAGCAAGATGTAAGTACTTTCATCTTGTTTCTTAATCTTTGCAATAACATATGTTCCCATGGCAGTTCTTCGCAGCATTGGTGAGCCAGGATCAGAGTATACATCTTCTGAAGATCTATCAAATAAAATCCGTGGACTGACAACCTTTTTATCAGGAGAGATCACCCATGTTCTTGTTTTCCTAGTTTTGTACCAAGATTCATACACTAAAGCAAGAGATTCGTCACACCAGGAGGTCCCTCTGCACCAACAGGATGAAGACAACAATACAGTGGGAAGAATTAGTTACTAGGCAACAAACATTGTAAAAGAAAATGTCATCTTGTTATACCCAGCATCAAATACGGTGATTTAGATGATATGACTTTATATTTATAAATATTTGTCAGGAAACATTATATTAATATTCTTTATTCATTTCAAATTTCCTGCTAGTTATTGTAACTATGTCAAATGCACAAAGATTAACCATGATATCAAGTGCAGTGAAGAAAAGCTTAGTGATCCAACTAAAGTAGGCTAATGGAGTTCAAAGGACATACGCATATCGAAGGTCGAGTTTATGTAGGATCTCTGGTTGTTCACCATTTATAGGCTCAGCATTTTCCATGTAAACTATGTCACGAGGTGAAACTTCTACTTTTGCATCTCCACCATCCTGTGTCTCCACCCTGACAAAAAGAAGGATAAAGTAACCCAGCTAGAACAAGGAATAAATCTGCATACCATATCTTGACAAATGAAGTCATTCTTAACGCAGAGTAAATGTAGCCTATGAATATCATAAACCATCCAAAAGGTACAAGTGTGTAACTGACACCACAAGAGCAAAGTTTGTACATAAAAGATCTGATAATTAATAATGCATGCATGCACCACTGCACCAATAACCCAGATGCTATTTGACCATGAGGCTGATGAGAATGTAGAGATAATTCACAATTCATTAAGATAGCATCAGGGCCAGTAATTCAAATTGAGATGGGAAAATATCTTTGTGGATGCTCTTAATAATGTGAGCATGCTGAATACTACTGGCAATGATTCATATGTTAGGAGTCTTGTACATGCTCTCCCTCTCTTAGCTCCCTGTCTTAGCCCATGTGGTCCATGTGATCATCTCTATATATACTCTCATCAATAAATAAGATGCATAACTGTGAATAGCAAAATTTCTCTCCCCAAATTCTAACATGATATCAGAGCCTAGGTTTAGAGTTAGGGGCTAGACCCAGTTTGGTCGCCACCATCCTTGCCGTCACCGGCGAAACTCCGGCAAGCCACCACCGACGTTCTACCTTCTCCTCTCCCTCTCCCGTGGTTCATCTGGATTCGGAGTCTCATCATCGCGTGACTCGGGTCCTCTGCTTCACCTCGCCTTGTGTCACATGTGCTCTGCCTCTGCACTCGACCACTGCTCCGACCACTACTCTGCTTGCTCCACTCAATCACTGCTCCGACCGACCATCTGGTCAACCTGCTCTGCCTCTGCACTCGATTTGGGCCACATGAAGTTGCTGCACTCTGCTTGCTGCTGCCACAAGTGCTTATTGTTGCCATCTAGAGCTTGCTGTTTGGGCTACATTCCAACTCCATTTGCTTGGTGCTAGTGTACTTGATCCTATCATGGCTCTTTATAGTACTCTTAGTCCTAAACCTATTCGAGGTTATGCTGCTATGAGGTTATGCGGCTGTTGCTTCTTCTGTCCCTGCCAGTGCTGTGGAGTCTTATGCAACTCAGTTTGGTCAGATTTAGGCTCAGTTGTGTCGGCTGTAGGCATCTTCCTATGGATCCATCGGTTTTACTGCACCATCATGTCCTGTGTCGGGTGCTTCAGGTACTGCTTGGTGCGACTCTGAGTTTTCAAAAGCGACTTCCGATCGAGTCATTGGTCAATTTGGAAAAACAGGTTTGGTATTTAGTCAGTTCGCTTTTAGGTAGACTGGCTATAGTTTCTGAGATGGGAAATGTTTTAAATGCCCCTGAGGCAAGTAATGGCTTCTTTGATGCCGTTTAACAGCAATTGACGCAATTGACGGCATTTAACAACAAATAACGACAATTGACGATAATTAACAACAAACTAACGCAATTGGCAGCAATTAACACAATTAGCAAAAATTAGCACTCCAATTACCGCAATTAACAACATCTACCGGAATTAACGCTTATTAACGACGACTACCGCAATTAACACAATTGATCGCATTTAACAACAATTAACGCAATAGACCGTAATTAACAACAATTAACGTAATTAACTACAATTATTACATAAATAAATACAATAAATGATTTTTTTCAATAATCAATTATTACAAAAACAATTATGACTGACATAACTAATTAAAATAAATTATTATTATAAAAAACAATTGATTTACAAAAGCAAAAAAAGAAAAATTACAATAAAAACATAGGGCTAGGGTTACGTGCTTTGCTCGGGAGGTGGAGGTAGGAGGCGGTGGTGGGGAGGACGAGACGGCACCGTGTCAGGGAAAGACGAGAGGAGGGGGACAGCAACGACGGGAGGCAGAGGAGGAGGCAAGGCAAGAGAGCAAGGGAGAGGCAGAGCACGTCGGGAGGAGGGAGGCGGCAAGACGGTGAGGAGGAAGGGGGCACAGAGAGGAGGAGGAGGCCATGGGGAGGACGAGGGAGAGAGGCAGACAAGGCTCGGAGGAGGAGGCGGCAGCGCAGACGGTGAGGAAGGGGCTGCAAGACGTAGGGAGTAGGGGATGACCGCCAGTCTGGAGAGGACAAAGACGGGAGGAGGTCGAATGGCTAGGGTTATGGTTGGGGCGCGGGAGGAGGGGCGCACACGGGGTTTTGTCCGGTGGCGAACGTGGGTAAATACCACCTAAGTTCGAGGATAAATTCAGAAGGGGCCGTAGGAAGCTGCTTCACGGTGGCTTCCGGCTTTCGGCTTTATCATGTTATAGGCGGCTTCCGAAAAAGACGGTGGGAAAATCTCCCTATTTGGAACGGCTTCCGGCTTTTTTGGGCGAAAAGCAGAAGCCGGAGCCGTCCCAAACAGGCCCTCACTACCATGGCTTTTGGATTCAGGGGCTTCTTTCCATGTGACATCTGATGCATCTCAGCTCACATTATGTCGTCCTGCTACAGAAGGTATCAAGATTCAGACAGCTGATGGAATGCCATGCACGGTCACTCATCAGGGGACTCTTTCCACCTTTCACTTCGCAGTTTCAGATGTCTCGTTTGTCCCCACGTTCTCCATGAATCTCATCTCTGTCGGGCAGCTCGCAGATATGAACTGTTTTGTTGGGTTCGATAATAGTTCCTGCTTTGTGCAAGATCGTCGAACAAGAGTTGTCATTGGTATAGGTCATCGTTAGAGAGGTTCTGCATGGCTCTATGTTCTTGATCGTCTGAGTCTTCCTTTATCCTCCATTTCTAGTACTGCTCCTGACCCTATTCCTTTGTCCTCTATTGTTGGTTCATCTACCCCTTGTCCTTCTGCATCTACTTCTGTTTGCTAGTCTTTTTCTCAATGGCATCATCGCTTGGGGCACTTGTGTGGCTCACGCCTCTCTATCTTGATTCATAAAGGTGTTCTTGATCCTGTTTCTATTGACACAAATTTTCAGTGCAAGGGTTGTAGACTTAGCAAACAAGTACAACTCCCATATCCTTCCAGCATTTCTTGCTCTGATCGTCCCTTTGATTTGGTCCATTCGGATGTTTGGAGTCCTCCTTTTGCTTCGAAGGCTGGTCACAGTTACTATGTCATCTTCATTGATGACCATACTCGATACACTTGGACCTACTTCATGAAACATCGTTCGCAGTTGATTTCTCTCTATCAGTCTTTTGCTCCATCCATGTTTTTCATTCTGACTCTGGAGTAGAGTATCTTTCATCAACCTTTCATTAGTTTCTTTCTTCTGAGGGCACTCTTCCTCAGCTCTCGTGTCCTGGTGCTCATGCTTAGAATGGTGTTGCTGAGCGCAAGCACCGTCACATCATTTAGACTGCTCGTATTCTTCTCATTTCCTCCTTTGTTCCCTCTCACTTTTGGGGGGGAGCAATCTCTATAGCAGTCTATCTCATAACCGTCAGCCCTCTTCCAAGCTTCAGGGCAAGTGTTTTGGTGAGGTCCTATACCGAGCAACTACTCGTTATGCTCATCTTCGTGTTTTTGGTTGTCTGCTATGTCCTTCTAGCATCTCGTGAGCGCACAAAGCTGGACCCTCAGTCAGTTGAGTGTGTTTTTCTGGGATATAATCCTGAGCATAAGGGCTATCGTTGTTATTGTTGAAGTATAAGTGAATTGTCCGTCTTTCCTCACCAGCTTAAGCTTTTGGGTGAATTGGTTGGTGCATGCAACTTAATATGGTATCAGAGCCAAAAGGTCTTAAGTTCAAGACCCGGCTGGCGCAATTAAGAAAATAATTGCAGCCCATTTCTATTCTACGTCTTAGGCCTGAGAGAGCCTACACGTGAGGGAGGTGTTGAAGTATAAGTGAATTGCATGTCTTTCCTCATCAGCTTAAGCTTTTGGGTGAATTGATTGGTGCATGCAACTCAATAGTTATAATCCCTTAGTACGTCGCAATCGCATCTCTCGTGATGTGACCTTTGATGAGGGCTGACCTTTCTTTTATCATCCTTCTACACATCTCACTCCTTCCACAGATTTCACCTCCTTTTTTTGTCTACCTCTCATTCCTTCACCAGACTTGCCTTCTCTAGATACAAGTGAGGGAGGTGTTGAAGTATAAGTGAATTGCCTGTCTTTCCTCATCAGCTTAAGCTTTTGGGTGAATTGATTGGTGCATGCAACTCAATAGTTATAATCCCTTAGTACGTCGCAATCGCATCTCTCGTGATGTGACCTTTGATGAAGTGACCTTTCTTTTATCATCCTTCTACACATCTCACTCCTTCCACAGATTTCACCTCCTTTTTTGTCTACCTCTCATTCCTTCACCAGACTTGCCTTCTCTAGATACACCTTCTCCGCCAGTTTCACCTTCTAGTGTGCCGCCTCCACCAGCTCCACCAGTTTCTAACCAAGGTTATTAAGTCGGTAAGTCGACACTACCCTCCTAGTGACCGACTTTCCGACTAGTCGCTGACTAATCGACTGGTACTGTTCATATGACATGAATAATGAACAATATAACAAGCATGACATAGCCAACGTAAGTCGGCGACAATAAAATAACTAAATAAGTCCACAAACTTAAAGAGTCTAATGACATAACATAAATCCACAACAATAACATGTCCAACTCTCTCATCTCTTAAAAGTCATCAATCTCGAACTCATCTAAATTAGTAGTAGCATCCATGTTCTCTCTATCACCATCTTCGGTTGTTGTTACTCACATGTCGGTTGTCCCAAAACTTGGTTGCACAACAGAGGCTTGGAACTCCTTGTCGGTTGTTGTCACACTCACATCTTCATCTTCTCCTTCGTCATCACAATCTAGGAAGAGTGGTTTGCCCTTCTTGTACTTCCACAAAGCCTCTCGCATCTCTTTCATGATTGCTGTTGTAGTCTCGGGATATTTTTTAACATCTCCAAACCCACCCGCAAGATGCCCCTTAAACCTTTTGATTCCTAATCCTCCCGATACCTTCCGGTCACAAAGCGAACATTGGACAAAATTTCGGTTGCTAATAACTGGCCAAAAGCCATACGTCTATCCCGGATCATTAGACTTAGCCTTCCGCTTAGGATCATTAGCCAGATCATACCCTTCTGTGCCCGCTGTCGGATTTAGAGTTGGAGTTCGAGTTGGAGTTGAAAATTGCTCTACCATAATGCCTACATATGCATAGAACAAAGAGCTATCTTTAGTTCATAAAATAGTTCATAACATTTGCAATTATGCAGAACATATATATATCTCCTTCGCAAATATCTACTTCTGTGTGTATCTCTCTTTCCCAATCAACACTCTCTCGATCACACACACTGTACATATTTCACAGATCCTTCCTCAGTTCTCTCCTTCGCAGATCCTTCCTCAATCCTCTCCTTCGCAGAATCACAACTCGCAAAGCACAGCCCAACCTCCAACCTCCTTTCCTCTCCTCCGACCTTCGCAAATCCAACCATTCCTCTCCTTCGCACAGAGGCACCCAGGCACATGGAAGAGGCTCCCCCCTCCCCCAAATCGAAAGCAAGGAACACAGAGGAAGAGAGGACGAGAAATAGAGGTAGAGGAGCATACCTGGGCGACTGGAGCGGTGGGAGCTGCGAGCTACAGCCAAGGGCGACAGAAGCTGCGGCCGAGGACGACGAAGGGTGAAGGGCGACGAAAGGCAAAGGAGCTGCGACGAGCCGACGACTGGATCTACCTCCGAGGGGCGAGGACGAAGGGCGGTGACTGGATCTGCCTCCGAGGGGCGAGGACGAAGGCCGACAGCACGGTGGGAGCTGGTTCCAAGGGCAGCGGCGACTGGATTCACACGTGAGCACCTGACTGCCCTCCCTCCCTCCCTCCCTCACTACCAACTCCTCACTCACTCCCTCTCTTTGCCACTACCTTTGACAGCCGGGCCCCACGTCCCTCCTCCCAAGTCACCCAACTTGCCGCCGCCTGATCGACTAGTCGACAGGCAAGTCGACGACTAGTTGACCAGTTGCCCGACTTGCCGGCGCAAGTCGAGTCGCCGCCTCCAGTCGGCTCTTCTCCGCCGACTTGTTGACTAGTCGACGACTTGATAAGCGTGTTTCTGACACTTCCACTTTTCCTTTTCACTATAGTCGCCGACAGAGAGTTCCCTCTGATCCTCGGACTTCCATTCCTCTTGAACCTTTTGATCCTCAGTCTTCCTCTCTTCCACTTGACCCTCCAGCCGGTACCACAAACTCTAACGATCGTTCTACTACATCACGGTATGCCCTACGTGATAATTCCTCTTCAGGCACCAGAGAAATGGGGGTTTCCTTATGCTTGTGCAGTATCTGAGCCGAGTACCTATCATGAGGCCGTCAGTATACCTGAGTGGCAGTTGGCTATGACTGAGGAGCTTATAGCATTAGAGTCTACAGGCACTTGAGATCTTGTTCCGCTACCAACTGGAGCTAAGCCTATAACTTGCAAATGGGTGTATAAAGTAAAGAACAAGTCAGATGGTTCAGTGGAGCGATACAAAGCTCGTCTTGTCGCAAGAGGTTTTCAGCAGGCTTATGGTTTTGCTCCAGTTGCTCATATGACTACAGTCTGCACTCTCATTACCATTGCAGTCGACGCTCGTGGACTATATCTTAGATGGATGTCAAGAATGCTTTTCTTTATAGTGATCTACATGAGGTTTATATGTAGCCACCCCCAGGTGTTGCGGCTCCTACAGGCAAGCAGGCTCCTCGTGCTTAGTTCGAGCGTTTCAATTTTGTGATTCAAGTTGTTGGTTTCACTCCGAGTGAGCGTGATCCTGTCTTGTTTATTCACACTTCTCAGCGGGGTCGTACTTTGCTTCTGCTGTATGTAAATGATATTCTTAGCACAAGAGATGACATGGACTATGTGGCCTTTGTCAAGAAGAAATTGAGTGAACAATTTACAATGTCCGATTTGGGACCATTGAGCTATTTTCTGGGGATTGAAGTTCATTCTGATGGTGGTGACTACTACCTCTCTTAGCATCGCTACGTTTAAGATCTGCTTGCTCGCACTGGGATGACTAATACTCGCAATGCTACCACACCCATGGAGTTTCACTTGTAGCTTCAACCTACAGACGGTGTACCACTGATAGATCCTTCCCACTATCGTCAGCTCGTTGGGAATCTTGTTTATCTCACTGTCACCAGGCCAGACATTACTCATGTTGTTCATGTGCTCAGCTAGTTTGTCAATGCTCCACTGCTCCCACATCAGTCTACTATGGTCATGTTCTTCGTATGCTGAGATACTTGCAAGGGACCTCGTCCAAATGTCTGTTCTATACCAGTTCGAGTTAGCTCCAGCTCCACGCTTACTCTGACTCCACTTGGGCGAGTGATCCTGCTGATCATCGATCTATCACTGGCTACTGCATATCTCTTGGTACTTCGATCATTGCTTGAAAGTCTAAGAAACAGACTACGGTGTCACGCTCTAGTGCAGAGGCTAAGCTTCGAGCCCTTGCCGCAACCACCTCAGAGATCATTTGGCTTCGATGGCTCTTAGCAGATCTTGGTATCATTGTGATAATCCTACACCTCTGTTTTGTGACAATACAAGTGTCATTCAGATTGTTAGTGATCCAGTCAAGCATGAGTTGACAAAGCACATTGGTGTTGATGCATCCTTCACACGATCTCATTGTCAGCAGTCAACCATCGATCTCCATTATGTACCCTCGGAGCTTCAAGTTGCAGATTTCTTCACTAAAGCTCAAACTCGAGAACAACATCGGCTTCATCTACTCAAACTCAGTGCATCAGATCCTCCTGATCCACCTTGAGTTTGTGGGGGGGGGGGGGAGGGGGGGTGTTAAGAGCCTTGTACATTCTCTCCCTCTCCTATCTCTCTCTCTTAGCCCATGTGGCCCATGTAGCCCATGAGGCAATGTAATCCTCTCTATATATACCCTCTCATTAATGAATAAGATGCATAGTTGTGAATAGCAAAATTCCTCTCCCCAAATTCTAACATCAAAATCCTATATTGAGCTCGACAGCTAACATTGTGGTAAATATGTTACTTAGTACAACACTACAACATGGAAACAATCACAACATAATAGGGGGAATTGGCTACAGGGCACTGCCCATTGTCACTTATTGCCAACGGACACTAAAAAAACGTGCTACGGCCAGAAGACACCGCAAAAAGATGTAATTTTGCCACAAGACACTAAGACGATTATTATATCATTTCCAGGCCCGAGGAGAAAGAAAATTTTGAAAAGACTCAGTGCCCTCGCTTGGCTTGCCTCCAAAGAAGAACTTTCCAACACAAGCATCACTTAGAACACATGCATTTGCTGAACATCTCTAAAGCATTTATGCATCTGGTTCTATCTCCATGGATCATCTATATCCAGTCAAGCATAAACATCAATTCCACAAAGACAATTTCGAACATTTACAAAAATATAAACAATTACATCATCGGCGGGACGGCGATCACATCTGGCGGCATCGGTAGCAATCCTTGCATCGGCGTCGGCCACGGCCATGGAGAGAGACCTAATCTGAGGATCGACCAAAAAAGCGGCCAAGATGGAGAGCGATGGCGACGTCCGGCCAAGAACGCGGTTGAAATCAACGGAGGCGGAGGGAGGAGCGGATGATAGCGATGGCGGCGTCCTCGCCGCAAGACGGTGAAATCGATGGAAAGCAGCGATGAGACACCGGCCAGTTTCACCGACATCCGGATGCGATGATGGAACATCGCTCTCAGCTCACCGCTTCTATCCGCGCCATCTCCCGACTCGTGACGGCTGCGTCTTTGCCCCCGCCTTGATGCTATCGGTGACGGCGATGGCGGCTCCTGGCCGGAGTTGACCACGGTGAGCACGGCGCGCAAGGCGGAGGAGGAGGGGCAGCGGAGGAGGTGGGGGTGACGGAGGAGTTGGTGAGAGCAAGGCGGCGGGCGGCCTATCTCTCGAGTCCCTCACGGCCGCGACGCAGTGGAGAGTGATGGCGGCGTGGTGGCGGAGATGAGGGTGGCGGAGGAAATCCACTGCACAGTGCGTCGCTAGCTAGTAGCTAATCATGGTGTATGGCCAGCCGGATGAAACCATGTTGCCTACGGCCGGATGGAATTGATGCGGCTAGAAGACAAGTGGGAATAGGAAGAAGATGAGGGTAAAATAGACTTTTCACCATCTTTCTCTCTCCACTTCAGTCCGAAAATGATAAAATAGTGCCCTCGATGTCCTATGGCAAAATTACATGTTTTTACAAATGTCTTCGATTGCAAAGACGTTTTTGGATGTCCATTGGCAATAAAAGCAACGGGCAAAGGCTCTCATAGCCAATTATCCCTAATAATATTATACTAGAAAGGATGGAACAATACTATTGGCATATACCAAACAACCCACATGTCTTTGCATAAAATCACATTTTCCAGCTAAATCAATCAAGTAAAATTGGTTCAAGTGGATTTTTAAGCAAAAGTATGGATAATAGAAAAACTCAAACCATATTCATACCACATCTTTCAAATATAGTCAGAACAAAAGGGCAAATCAGAAGTTAAGACTACAACAAAAGTCGATATTCTTATCTCATACTAACTCCTTGATTCAAGGTTGAAGGTTCTGAAGGACAAGAAACAAGTGCTTGTTTTTCTACCAAGTACTCCCTACAACTACAAAAGAGTGACGTTTTGGACACCAACACGATCCCCAAAAGGCAAACTTTGACCACTAATTTATATCGTAATATATTTAGGAAAAAGTCCAGTTTACTCCCTCGAACTATCAGAAAAGTCTGGTTTACCCCCTGAACTACAAAACCGGTTATTTAACCCCCTGAATTTGCGAAATCCGGTCAAATAACACCCTATAGCGGTTTAGAGCGGTGGTTTTGCTAACATGGCCGGTTTTGTCAAGTCAATATGTGTTTGACCAGTGTGAACGTGTTCATCTCCATCTCTCTCCGCTGGCCCTTCTCCTTCCTTCTCCCCAATCTGGTGCATGGCGCCGCCTCTCCTTCCTCTGGCCGGCCCACGCCGCCTGCCTGCTCCTCCTGCCTACGCCACGGCCGCCACTGCTGCCTCGCCTCCTCACGTCGCTTCCTCCTGAGGCCTCGGCTCTAGCTACTGTCGTGGATCCGGAGGTCCTCGCCGCTGCGCGCCGACAAGAAGAAGCAAAGGAGGAAGGCGGCGGCTCTCGCCACCGCCCAAGAACTTCCCGAGGACCGCAAAGATCGTGTTTCGGCCTTCTCAAGGCTTTCAACCTCGGTGGCGCCATATTCACGCAGCTTTACCGCGCCATCTTTAAGGTCAACGACGACGCGTCGCTGCCGTCTTGCTTATGGCGTGGTTTCGCCGCCATCTCGCCGCTCTTCATCCCCACCATCCGCGTCATGCGTGCGGAACACCGCCCCACGCACATTGCCGCTTCTCCCTGGTCTCTCCCCACGACGCCTCTCCTCCGGCTCCTATGCGCCGCCGCCACCTCCACGCCGCCCGGCTCCTCTTGCCGCAGCTTCACCCCTGACCTGGGCTCTAGGCTATTCTTCTTCAGCCGCAACTTCTCCACAAGCGCCACGCCGCGAGATTCGCCGCCGCAAACAAGGTGGAGGCCATGGCGAAGCGAGATGCGGCTATGGCGCGGCACCGAGCGGCGGCTGCGCGGTGAGGAGGCGGAGACCTCACCCGAATCTCCTCCACGAGCGCCCGCTTAGCGAGTGGAGGCCATGGCGTCCCCAAATATCGACGCTTCCTCGCCTCCGCGACGTGAAGCTAGCGGTCTACCGTGAGCCATGAAGCCGGGTGCGCCATGGAGGAGGCTGGGGCGGCAGAAAGACCAAGGACAGCGAGAGGAGGCGTAATGAAGAAGAAAGTCGACTTGGACAAACACATGTTGACTTGATCTTGACTTGGGTGACAAACACTGCCGACTTGGACAAACCGCCACGTCAGCAAAACCACCGCTCTAAACCGCTACGGGGTGTTATTTGACCGGATTTCGCAAATTCGAGGATTAAATAAGTGATTTTGTAGTTCAGGGAGTAAACCAGACTTTTCTGATAGTTCGAGGAAGTAAACCGGACTTTTTCCATATATTTATAAAACCTAAAAATGTTGAAATATTGTGTAAGTACTTTTCGAGAAAAATCTACACATATCATTTTCATGCGTCCAATAGCCAAAGTTTAGAAAATTTGACCACATGTATCTCAAAATGTCACTCTTTTGTGACTGGAGGGGGTAGCATCCAGATTCCAAAGAGATATAAAAAATAAAAAATGCAACTATACTACTACAAAAAGGTCTAGCTTGAAATTATTTCCTTTTGCTAAGCTGATACATCTAATCTCAATCATCTGTTCTCTTGATGAAAGGCCAGGCTCTGTGAAACCATCAAAACAACCTAAACCGTCCGATGAGATTGGATGGCTCCCTTCTAGTTCCCCTCATGTTTTCACGTATCTATTTATTCCTTCATTTATTGTCACTTAATTCAAGTGGACACTATTATCACTTCTACAAACTTAAACAGTAAGGTTCAATTTTGAAAAAAAAAAGTCACATTGTTACTCAATTAATCATTTTAGGATACATGAGTTTATATGTTATTATTTCAAGTTTGTTAGGGTGTGGAGTTCATGAGTACACTAATTAATATAGATGCAAAAGGAGAAGGGACAACTGATGAGTGGGAACCACCGAATACTGAGGAAGTTCTGTAAATAAATGAATGAACTGCACTCTAAACCGATATAAGCAATGCTTAAAATGTTGTTCTACATACCAACACAACATTGAAGGTTTGTCTGGCCTCCAATAGATTGAACGCTTTCCCTTGCGCACGCTGCTCGTTGCAATTGGAATGTCCTCGGCAAGGGGCAAATCACAAAGTTCCCTAATAAACTTCACATCTACAGTCCATAATTCAACTTTCTTTGGAAATCTTCCACAGGGTACAATATAGGAATATGGACGGTGGAGAGAAGACAGCATTAAATATTTGTCATCTGGTGATGGATCAATAGATGTATATACAGCAGGAGGGCCAATTTGCTTCACTGTTCCATCCAAAGAGGCCAACATGAGCTGCGAAGTTGCATAGTAATCAAATAGATCAGCATCATATTCATCTTTCAGCAGATCCTGGAAAGTTCTCACTTGGACCACATTCTTTGTCTCGTTAGACTGAATTTTTGGACCAGATGGAACTGATGGCTTCTGCGGTGGAGCTCCACGTGATACAGGGATAGTGCAGACTAGCAAAGTAGAATTGTTAACCCATACAAAGCTGCAAAAGCAGAAACAATGTTATTTAGAAGTAGGAATATAGAAAGATAGCAGGCATAGAATTATAGAAATTCATTTTCACCTGTCAAAGATAGCATTTAAGTATATCTCACGAGATTTAAAAAGTGGTCTTGCTTCTCCAGATTCCACATCTGCAACCCACACCCTTAGCTTGCCACTTTTGTTATCCTCCTGTTTGACAAGCAGTAGTCCATTATAATTAAATAATTAATCATCGAAACACATCAACTCTCTCTGTTTCAAAGCCAAGCTAATCACTTACCTCATCAACTCGAACACTGAATGATAAATGACGACCATCTTGTGACCTAGCTCACATGGTTCGATACATGAAGTAAAGGTTTATGCAATCCATAATACAAGTAGAATTTTGTTTGTGAAATAGTAAAGACTGAAAACAAGACAAATAAGTACCAAAGGAAATTGCATAAGTTGCTTAATTGAAAAATCTGGAAAACTACCAGGTGACGAAATTAATCCTTGCTCCTTCTGGGTATCCATGGACCTCTTTCTCTGGACCCAAAGTCCCATCGTCCATCAGCTTGTGGATACCTATTCCAGTGTAGAAGGACCTACAAAATAGGCTTATCAGATTTCCAACGATGGCATGCCGTAAAATGTAACAGTAGATTTGTCACAAATGAAAGGAAATAGTACAAGGACTGGAAATTTGGCCAAAGCATCAAATATTACTTACATTCGACTCCTAGTATTAGAATGGCCGTCAATCCTTACACCCGCAAGTTTCTCCTCAGGCTTTGCAAGATCCGATAGTGGTGGCAGCGCTCGACGTTTGAGGAATAGAATCTTGTCCTTGCTTGGTGAGAATGACAAGACAGGAAGTGGTGGTGCATCAACAATGTCCTGCATTTCTTTTGGAGGAAGGCAGTAGCCCATCGTCCCCGATGAAAGATCTACATAGTATGCAAATATATTAACTGTTCATTGTACCAGTAGTCCACATTGTCTTTTCTCATAGAGTTGAACCAGGACAAAATCTGCTCAAACATACGGTTGGCAAAAAAATATACACATTCAAATAGGCTATTTACTATCATCAATACCCCAATACTAAAGTCATGTTCCTTTGTCACACCAATAGTCAGGGGAAGCCCTAGAATCCAATATCCACTTACATTTTATTCCTAGAATTAAAGCTACTATTGTCAAATACTTCACAAGGAACAAGCATGACCTTTCCCAGAATGAAGCTACAACATTTCCCCTAACAACGAACTTAATTGAAGCGTCTCTTAACTTTGCAAAAAAAAGGAACACAAAGTCAACTAAAGTAGTCAACTAATGATACGATCTTTCCGTGAACAAACCAAGCAAAATGAATTAAGCTATACACAACTTAAATCAATTAAGAACTTCAATAAGTTTCCCAAAAGAAAAAAAAAAGGCTAAGTGACATGATCAATACCAGAACAAACCGGACTAATCTAACTTTAACAGTCCTATCACGAGCAAACTAAAGAGAGTAAGTAAAATGATCTTTATCGGAACAAGCCAATTAATCTATCACACTTTACTAATCCTATCAAGAGCAATCCAAATCATAATGAAGAAAACTATGATCGTTTCACGAACCGATCCGCCAATCAAGACCAGAGCACCAATCTGGTCCCCGTCAAACCACTCAAATCCACTAAACCCACAGCCTTCCCGCAATCCAATAACAGAAAAACGATCTTTCCAAGAAAGGAAGCAGCACGGACCATCGTCTTCTTGGGCCAGGCCGGATGCGACCGCCGCCGGCTCATTGGACTCCCTGGCCGCGCCGGCGGCGGCGGCGGCGATGTGGGGCAGTCCGGATGCGGCGGAGCTCATGGCGCTCAGGCGAGGCAGGCGGAGATGCCGAGGAGGAGGGCGAAGAGGAGCACGCAGAGGTGGGACTGGGAGCAGAGCGAGGCGGAGGCAAGCCCTGTGGAGGACGGAAAGGGTGGACATGATTTTTCGGGAATTTTTGGCTGTTTACTGTCCTAAAAAAATATCAAAAATGCCTCCGGTCACCGTGCTGTAGGGTCTCCCCGCCCGCCATATGTCCGTACCCCGGTGATCAGACTTTCGATTAGGGTTTCAGCTGTGTTTATATCATTTTTAAAATATAGTAAATGAGTTCAAAAAACTATAAAATTTTATGTGAATGCTCCTAATACGGTGTACTTATCTGTGTAATTTTTTTATAATTTTACTTGTTCTGATTTTTTTCTCGCAATTTCATTTAAGTGCACTGTTTGTATGAATTTGTAAATATAGAAAATACGCCAAAAAAAAATATGAATTTTTTTAAAGCTCCTTACACAATGGACTTGATTGTGTAATGTTTGGATAATTTTATATGTGTTCCGAAATTGTCTCGAAAAATAAGGATTTGGGTCTCGAAAATTTGGATTTTACATTTCGAAAATTAGGGTTTCAAGAATTCACGCACAAAGTACTTATATTCAGAAATTATGGTTTTACGCCTTGAAAATATGGAATTTAGGTTTCGAAAATTAGGGTTTCGTGATTTCACGTGACTTGGATTGTGGGAAGTTTACTACCACATGACTACTCTAGGTAATAGAAACTCGTATTAACTTTCTTTTGGTTCACAAGATATAAATCATTACATTTTTTTCTCAGCAATCAACCTAAAAGGATATTAACATCAAGGTTCTTAATCACATTACTTCACTATGATGGAGTTAAAGCATAATACTTTATGGAGCTTCTATAAGATACAATTGAAGGAGTTGAGAACGCTCGTTGTGATTATGAAGATACTATAAAACGTTAGATTGAAATGTTGTGGTTTCGTATTCTTCTTGCATTGCATAGTACAATTTGGCATATATATTTGCTTCTTTATGCTGTAGAACTTGATACATGTCTTGACAGCAATCAATCCAAAAGGACATTAACATCAAGGTTCTTGATCACATTACTTCACTATGGTGAACTTGTACACAAACACAAGTAGATTATGAACATTTTGATGATATACATGTCTTGACAGCAAAGTACATTAGCAGTCTAGATGAGGTTGTGGGATATTCTAAATATGCTATATTTTTCCCTACTTCTAGAAAACGATCTTTGGCCGATGAGATGGCCAATAGTGATTTTGACGGTGGCACGTACTAGGTCTCGAGAAACCGAAAGGTCAGTTGACTGTTAATTGACTGAAGGTAAAGTGCGAGGCACGGAAGTAGAACTATATTAGAGTCCACAGACAGCAGCACGTTACAC
The DNA here is from genome assembly GCA_036346405.1 of Phyllostachys edulis. Classification (NCBI taxonomy): domain Eukaryota; kingdom Viridiplantae; phylum Streptophyta; class Magnoliopsida; order Poales; family Poaceae; genus Phyllostachys; species Phyllostachys edulis. The sequence continues at coordinate 56,035,282 of CM070549.1, read as the reverse complement.
ATGGTCACACGGCATAATGGTTCAGCTAATTGCTTTAGTCGTCCTCACTACTACTACAGTACACTGCAACACAGACATCCAAACTATGTAATTATACATGCCTTTAGGAGATAGGAATAACATGGCGGGTAGGACAGGGTGCTACTACGAAATGGCGTCCTCGTCGGAGTCCAACCCGAGAGGCTGGTCCAGTAGATACTTGTGGCAGTCAATGTGGGCCGACCACCATAATTTCGCACAAAAATCATGCGCGGGTCTTCCCTCCGAGGCAGCACATTCTGTGCTACCATCTTTAGGCTCGGGCTACGCTTGCCCGCTTATAGAGGTCCCGGCATCATCAAGGTTTCCCGCGCGCCCTGCGTACGAAATCGACGTACACTATCGGCTTCCCGTAAATGGCCGCCTCGGGCTGGAAGGCAATCTGCATGTACTGGCTCCATGCTATGCTTCCATTCACCTTGATGAGCTCCCACACGACATTCGTGCAAGTAATCCCCTCAATCACAACTTTGTTCATCATTGCCTCCGTGACGAACTCCCTCCGGATGCAGCTTCGAAGCTTGTGAATATTCATCGCGTCGAGCCCTTCGCGTGCGAACCACCTTGTACTGGCATCTCGACAGTCCTCGGGTCCGGTCCGTACGAGACCATCACTATAAAACACGAACAAATCTTGCATGTTCGAAATTACCTAAAGCCACAACATCCCCATCCGCGGTACATATGTGTAATTAAATACGACAAATTGCATGCAAGCGATTGATGACTTATATGTAATTAAATACGAATAATTAATGAATTACCAAAAATTTCAAAAAAATGTTGGTAATTCATTACTACCGTGCTTAGCACTATTAAACCACATGTTTATTGTCACTTAATTACTTACAACTAACTCATTTGCATTGAATGGGTTATGCCTAACTAATTGCTACTGAACTAATTACGACTGATTAATTACCACTAATAAATTACGAGTAGTTCATGTCCACTAATTTAATATGCCGGACTGATAACCACTAAACTAATTATGACTAATTAATTACCACTATACTAATTTATTACCAGTAAACTGTGAGAACCCGGGTAATTAGACCTAATCGTGTAATAGTAATCGTTAGTTAGCGGTAATTAATCTCGTATTAGCAGTACGCTGTAGATAGTTTGGCGATCGTTATTAAGCCGTTAGTTAGTAGTCAGCGTGTTGGGTTAGTGGCTTTCGTTCGCGAGCGTTACCCTCTCTAATCGCATAATCGAAAAAACCAGCATTGCATCATACATTCATCATTTCATTATGCATTCCTTGCAGCCATCCATTTAATCACAAGCAACCATTTGCATTCATCAGTCAAAAATTACAACAACAATATCAATTCATAATCAAGTTTGCTTTTTGCATTTTCATTTGATCAACTCATCATGCATACATAGTATACAGGCAAGTGTACATCCCTCAGCAGTACATATCATTTACAATAGGATCTTTGCATCAATAAATTGGAGCGTTGTAGTATTCAGTGGTAGCATCTGATGAAAGATATTCCTTTCTTTTCTTACCGTCAAAGCACCAAAGATTCATCTCCCGAGCATTCCTCCGCTTTCTTCCCCCAACAAGCCTAGCCACGCAATGACAAGATCAACATACATTCCCTGCGTCACTAGCAAAACAAAGAAGACACCACCAAGATCATACATCTCCCGACCATCTCAAGAAAGACAACACAACATTCATCTCCCCTTGGCAACATAAGCATCCATTCCCCCCTCCCCCTCAGCCATTCCAGAACCTCCCCATTCATCTCCCCTTCTCCATTCTCAAGTGGCAAAGAACACACATTCAAATTTCTTCCTCGGCTCAAGCAGTTCACCTCCCCTCATCCTCTCTATCGCAACAGCAGCACATCCATCACCCAAGTTCTCAGCAATCATCAATCCTCAAGCATTGCCTTACCTGGAGTTCGGAAGCAACAGCCAGGAGCCCAGGAACCAGGAGATCGGCAGTGACAAGGCGGCGGGAGGACACCCGGTAGCACCAGCACCACTCGGAACCATCGCCAGCCTCATCGCCAGCACCATTAACTCGATCAAGCATCAACCACTCCCTGCGAATCTTGAGCTCAAATCCATCCCAATCTTCAATCATCAGGTAATGTTACTGGCTGAGTGAACTCTAGGTGAGCACCCACCTTGGTAGCAGTAGTAGCTCCTCCAGTAGCCTTTCCACCCCTAGATCCATCTCCAGACCTGCACTCATGCATCATTCACTCATCAGTAATCGACCCAACGGAGCATATCTAGTAGAGCTTCTTAGCTAGAGATTAGAGTAGGGGTTAGGGAGGGGGAGTCTCTGTGCACAGCGCCGGCGGCCGGGAGGCTGAGCCAAAACCCTGCAAAACCTGTAGATCGGGAGTTGTAGGCGACCGGATGTGGCAGCGCTGGCCTTCGGCTGCGCTAGGAGGAAGCGGCAAGGTCGCAGCGGAAGCGTCGTTGGTGACTTCTTGGACCGAGCCTGGAGGCGGCGTCGGGCCGGTTGGGGCCGAACCGAGCCGCGCGGGAGGTCGGAGGAGCCGTGAGGTTGCCACAAGGGCAATGAGGGCAATGGGGAGATGGAGGCAACGGTGGTCGAAAGCAGTGCCGGGCTCAAGGAGACCTTGAGCAGACCGAGGTAAGGAGGCGGGAGGAGCGGGCAGGGGAGGGGCAAATGCCGAGCCTTGGACCCACCTGGCGGTTTGGTTGGAGGAGGAGAGAGAGATTTGAGAGATGGGAGAAAGTGAGTGAGATTGGGGGAAGATGTAGAAGATAGGCAGTGAGTGGGTTGGGTTTGTGCTGTGTGCGTGTGTTGTGTTTCGGCCGGGGTGAATGAGATGGAGAGAGAGAGAGATTAGGCGGAGAGTAGGAATTAGAAATTAGATTAGGAAGGAATTAGGATCTGTGTAGCCTGTTTTTATTTGTTGTAGTATTGTGTTTAATTAGTAGCTTTTATAAATTAATTAACTGTTAACTGTGTATTTCTTGCTGTTAATAACTTAACTTAGATCTCGTCTAATTAACCAAATTGCAATTAACCTGTGGATTAAAATTGCCAGATAGGTCAAGTAGTCATTAATTCTGTTATTAATAAAATAACTAGCTTGTGTAGCAATTGTGTGCACCGCGGGTATTTCGTCAGGTAGTTGAGATATTTAATTCTGTTAGTTTATTCAATTAAGCGTGGGCAGCGTTATCGATCAAGCGCTGCTTTCCTAGAAACGATTATTTTGTAGAATGCTAACTTAGTATTAGGTTCCGAAAAATGTTTATTTAAATTAATTTGTGCTAACCCTTAGTAGTCACTAACTTAGATAATTATTATATCACTCAAAAATCCACTACGTATTTACTTATATTATTATTCATATCCGTTTTGCTCTGACGACGCGTTAAAACGCGCGAGAAGCGATTGACCGAGTTTAAATCAAGACCGAATCGCCCCACGATACGAAGGCAAGCGACCCTCTTGAGCATAAATATAGCTGTTTTAAATGTAAACCGTATCTTGCACTATTATCCGTATTGCATCAAAACTGTTTCTCCAAAACTTAAATTGATTGAATGACATAATAATAATTAACATGAACTTGAAAGAATGAGAATTGATGATATGGGATAAGAATGAGGAAAGAAAGAAATATGAAGTTATTATGGCGGGTAAAGGGGGCCCCTGGCAGGTAAGATTTGAGGCAAGGCAGTGGGACCCTTTACATATGGTTACAATATAAGGACCAACAAAACTCTTGCTCGGTCAGATGCCGTAAATTCAGTACCAACCATTTTCCCATTTAGTGAGGCGTAAAATGCTCTTTATAAATTAACTTTAATAAACAGTAATTATATGCATTTCATATTATTTCTGGAAGCATGTGCATAAATTATGCATTTGAAAATCTTAAAATCAAATGTAAAACCTTTAATTCAAACTAAAGCCATAAAAGAAATTTTAAATAAATGCTCACAAGATCTTTGGAAAATAATTTATTTAAATAATAGAATAATTATCATGAATTAATATAATTGTTCCCAAATTTTTGGGATTAGATTCAAATCACAGAAAATTCAAACACATATTTATAACCTACACTAAGTTTGAATTTATATTATACAAAATATTATATGCAAAGTAAGGTGCAATAATTTTTATGGACACTATAACTTCCCAGAAACCCACTTGAATTATTTCAGAATTTTACAAATTTTATTTCTATTTTTAAACCCTCGGTCAAAGTAGGAATTGAAAATAAAACCTCAGTCAAAGCCCTAGACCCAAACTAGTGGTACTGTGCGTTAGGCTCGAGTCCGACCCGGCCAAATGACTCGGCTGAGTCAACTAATTGTACCGGGCCGCACCAGACTCTGACTCAGACCAGGCCAACTCGTGTGAACCGTCGGATTCAAAATTGACCATCCAGATCGGTGGGCCGTTCGAACCATCCGATCTCATTTCGCATCTAGGCCGTCTAATCGCGATCTAATGGTCCACGTTGACTTGACTGAGCCTAACCCATTCAAAACACCGACCGCACCCAAACCAACTCAGCCCGATCGCACCGCGCCAGCCTCCCTCATCTCACTGACCGACGGGCCCCACTCCTTCGACGGGTTGTCTTCTTCTCCAGAGCGGCGCTGACGCCACGCACTCCTCCGCTGCTGCAGCACCGGGGACACGCGGCCACGTCTTTGTCGAAGCAATCTTGTAGCTGTGCCACGCCACCCCCACCTCGAAGCTTCTTGACCTCCATTTATAGGAGCAGCACGCCTCATCCCTATCCTTTTCTTGCCCTTCCCTCTCTGTCGCCGTCGAGCCGCTCGCAATCACTCCAGCCGCTCTGGCCATCTTCGACCACCGTAACCGCGTCACACGTCGCTCCACCACCCCACCATCTGGGATCCCCAATCAATTTGAAGAATCGTCCTTTGAGGAGTTGCGCGCATCCGTCTTCCTCATGTTCGGTCACCACCGCCTCCTCCGTCGCCGCTCCTTCTCCGAGGACTCCCTCTTCGATTCCCTCCTCCCTGAGCACCTTCTAGCCTTCCTTTACCCTCTCAGATCACTCACTCGCCCTCTCATCCTCTCCAGGAGCCCCTCCGCGAGGACCTCCGCCGCGTCGCCCACGGTCGCCGTCGCCGGACCTTCTCGGTGCTTCCTCACCTTCGTCAACCGCATCGGTGAGTTCACTGGACCTTACTCGTGCCCATGCTCCCTCTATTTTCGGTGCTTTGCCACTCCGACGCTGTCGCCTCTTTTCACCCTTTACGGCCGCCGCCGCTTCTTGCCACACACAGGTCTTGCCAAGTCAGAGCCACCTCCTTAGCTTCATCGACCCTCTGGGAACCCGTTTTAGCCGTCGCCACCTCGCCATGTCTCCTTCACGGCGGCAATCCACCCCGAGCTCCTCTGCCTGAGCCTTGACCTCTCTGTTCTTCTCTCAGAGTAATTGCAATCAGAAAGCACAAACGAAAAAGGATGAGTTGATAAGAGATGAAATAATTGATCCTAAGCATCATTAACAAATGAATGATTAAGTTAATAATAAGATTAGTTGTCAAACTGTAAAAGCTTTTTGAATGAATTGATGAACAGAAAATATATTCAGTTGAAAATTTGAATTTTCGGTAAAGCTCTTTTGTCAAACCAACCAATATTAACCAATCTGGTAAATGTTGTTAGGTCACCTAAATTATTTAGCAAAAAAAAAAGAGTTGGAGGATTGAATTAGTATAAATGAGAAGGTAGCTGTTCAATTTAGAAATTGTCTGTTATAGGATGCATGAACTGACAAAACCTATAGTTCCTGTAAAATGACTAATTCTTTTTGCTAGTATTGTGCTTAATTATTTGATCACTAAAAATTCAATTAACAAATAGATAATTAAATCAGCTACTAGAAGTTTGAGTTGATAGGAGTCTAGATTGGCATTTTAGTGCTTGAACAAGAATCTGCAGATAATTAACAAATAATGTTTGATTTAATAGAATAGCTAATTATCGAATCAGAAAGACTTTGATTGAAATAAGTGAGCAGAGAAGAGAAAGAGTTAGAAGAAAACTAGAAATGTCAATGTAACCTTCCTGTTTAACCTCTGTCTGATTGCTTCTAAGTCTTGTGAATATCCATTAGGTCATTTTCAGTGAGTTAGCCAATTTAAAAGTTTGAAATAAAGAGTCTTTAGTTCTAGCTTTTCTACTCGGAGAGAAGATGTGTTGTAGATAAATGAGCAGTTTCTGAAAATAATTAGATTCATCTTTGAACTCATGAATTAGTAAGTGCAGTAGCTAGAAATATAAGGATTTAGTTAACTTTTGAACAATTAAACTATTAGTAGTAGTTAAATCTGAAAATCAAGTTTGGGGTTGAATATTTTTGAATCCAATAAGGAGGCTGTCAAGATAAAAACCTGAAATGTCAGTAAATCAACTACATACCAATATTTCTTTCTGTTAACTAATTTTGTGCATATCAATTGAGTTAATAAATTGAAAACTTGAATTTGAAAGAAGATTAGCTAATAGAACTTTAATTCTGAAAAACTGCTGTTATTTATACATAAATAGTAATCTGAAGATGTTAGTTTTGTCAGTAGGATTATAAAATGGTTAATTCAATAATTAGAAATGTTTCCAATTTATTTAGTCTTTTGAGCACTTAAGCTATTTAATAGAAGTAGCCAAATCTAAAAATCAAATATGAAAATCCATTATGAAATTGAATTTTCAGAACCATAACAGAAGTCAATTAACTCACCCTGTTATGAAACATAAATAGTAAAGAAAGATTTAATGCTTTATATTGTGTTTAACTTTAAAGGTCATTCCACTAAATTAGCTAATCTGAAAAGAATCAAGTTTTGTTGATAGGCAAATGGCAATGTTAATTCAATAGTTAGAGGTGTTAATAATCTTAATTGATCTTTTGATCATCACCTAGTAAGCAGCATTCTAATATGTAATGTAGTCAAATTAGGAAGCTAAATAGCTTAGTGATTAGTAAATCATTTAAGGTGTTTATACTAGCTAAATAATTGGATTTTAGCTAAAATTAATCTTGTTGTCTGACTTTTGGCCAAATGACAGTAAGCATAAGGCATTTCTAAATTTTGACCTTAGTAGTCTTTTGGGCTAATTGAGCTTTAATCCTTAAACTAACTAAGGCTAACATCTAAAGAATAAGCATTAATTTGGTTAACCAAAACAAGTTTAGCCAAGTTAAAACTCAGGACGCTGTTGTCTTTCCATTTGTGTGAATAGTGTCTTAGTAGTTAGTAAGATAGTGAAATAAGCTATTCTTTTGAATACTTGTTAAGATTTTAAAAGACTAATTGAAAAGAAAACATATAAGAGGATTAATTTTGACTGTATGATCATCGTGGATGTATGCATAGAATGCCTAGAGAGAGTGTTTGTGAGTACTAGGTGTCCTGTTAAGGAAAACAATATCACCTAAACTCTTAAGTATCGTCAGTTGTTATGGTTACACTAGAAATTGCTTTAACTTCAACAAGTACATAAGAAATTGAACTCTAATTAAATTAAAATCTATATCTAAATGCATCTAGAATCGTAATCTCATTAATATGTAATTATCATGCATTTTTTAGCATTTTGGATTTCTCGATTTTATTGGTGTTTATTCGCTATCGTATTTTCTCTCTAGATTATAAATTGCATGAAGTGAACATTTACGTCTCCGAGAGTGAACAAGTGGACTTCTAGCAAGGCAAGCATCCTCTTTGCACCATGTTGATCCCAGAATTTTTGAACTGTAGATTTCCAAAATACAGAGATACTGTTGCATGCTAATTTTCTAAAAATTATTTGTTATCTGTCAATAGTTAGTTACACCCTAACACTTGAGGCTTACCTTTAATCTGATCATACACTTAAACTTAAGGTAGTGCTTCTATACTTAAATACTTGTTTTCCGTTATTGCTTAGCCATGCAGTCTTTAGAACGTTAGTGTTTGGCAAGCTTACCTTGTCAAACTTGGGAACACTAAATGAACTTCATTTATTTTATTCTTTATTCAGTCTATTTAAATCTGAAACGAAATCAAAATTTGTTTGTTTTCACAAATTTTAAATCTGGACAAGTGGATGCTAGTGATGGTGTCTCAGTGCACGAGATTGGGAAATGTGGTTGTCTTGTCTGGATTGATTAAGGACTGAATATTGACTGGACGATTCAAGCCCCAACGTACTTCCACACGCGGTGTATGGGCGCCGTTTGGTTAAGTAAAGGGTTAATGCTATTGAGTTGGAATATAGGAAAGTAAGGACATATGTGGTTGATCTCATATCTATATCATATGTTCTTAGGAGGGTGAGGCCATACATGCATTCCATCACATGTATGTACCTTAAAGGCTCCGATTGCGATGCAATATGTGCAATGAAGCACTGCTTTGTATTTTGTTGATCGAATTGGCATTCCGGCACAACATGTGGGCCCCTTGGTTGTGTGTTCTATTAGTAACTTGAACTGGCGGTCACCACACATGGGTATTCTAGCTCAATAGTGTCAACTTGTTGAAAAACACCAAATATTAGTTTACGTAGGCATACCAAAGGCAAGGTGCTATTATTAGGAGGCTTACGGGTAACTAAGTCGTGGGTAAAGATGTACACCCTCTGTGGTTTTAAACTATTGAATAGCCGTGTCCACGGTTATGGACAATGCTTGAGTTGAATAGATCTTTGTATAGATTGTGAATTGCAAACCTTTGTGTAGATTTTTGAATTACTAATCTTTGTATTGATTTTTGAATTACAACTTTGGTCTGGATACTATTTCGGCATAAATGTGCTCATGCAATACTTTGGTGTGGCAGGTAGCCACTTAAATTTTGCTATTAATCTTGATTACATGTCCTTTTATGCAAAGCTTTAATCCAAAGTGATTTATAAAAATTTCTTTGTCAAAACTTGGTTGTGGGTACTATTTCGGTATGAGAGACATTCATGCTATGTTTTTGATAATTTTGGACAGCCACTTTATTGCTGTCATTAATTATGATTATGATCTCAATTACTTACTGTTTTAGTCCAAATTGATTTATAAAATTGTCTTGTCAAAACTTAGCAAGTGTAGGCTTAAGATGTATCGCTTTGTGCAAAATTGAACCCCTTTACAGCCTTTCTTTTGTTAACCTTATGCATATACAAATTCTATTCCTTTGTATAGGTCCTACTAAACACTTTCTTTTATTAGTTTTGTGTAAGTCTTGCGAGTACCTTCTGTACTCAGGTTTCATAATCTCTTGTTGCAGGTAAGGATGGTTATTTGTGAGATGCCCGTTAGCGCCGATCTGGGTGACGCTAACGAGTGACGCTAATTCTAATCTCCACTCAATAGCCTGAGGGTAATGGGGCCATTGGTGGCTTTTGCTGTTTACTTCAAGTTTCCGTTGCTAAATTTTGTTGTGACCAAAGTCACATAATATTGTAAGTCCAACCAAAGTGTAATCCCCTGTATAATTATGTAAATGTTTACCTTGTCTGTATGATGCAATGTTGTATAAGGATATATGTGCAATATTCACTGATCCTGGGAAATATTGCATGACATATATCCGGGATCCTAAATGTTGGATTTGTACCTAATTAAGAATTATGCTTCTAGTATGATTTTTAATTAAGGACCGGTTGTTCTTGATTAAGAATTATGCTTTTGGTATGATTTTTAATTTTGTATAAACTTCCAATATTCTGGGTCCTTACAGCTACCCTGTTACGTGACTATGCTCTCCACAATGGGTAAGTACTAGGTGTGTGTGTGTGTGTGTGTAATGGAGGAACCCAGAACCGTGAGGAGAGACCGGAAGTGGGGGGAATCCAAGGCGCTATAGCGCTAAGGTGGAGTGTTGGGTGCAGGATAGAAGCTGCCCTCAACCAACATTCTTTGGAACTTCGGTGGAGGATTGGGTGCGCCAGACACTAACGAAAGTAATGGGTGGAGAAATTAATTCACGAATCGGGAAAACGTTACAGATTACGATCTCGAACCGCATCAAAGGAAATGCAGTGAACCTGCTTACAGAGAGTTGAATAGCTATGGGTAAATTGGTACAAAGCTCACAAGATGCTATACAAATCATGAATTCATGCCACCTCTCGATTGGAGTCTCACGGAACCACAGGGGTCTATCGTCTCTCAAAGTGACTAGTAGTGTTTTCAAGACTAAAATCGCCACCTAAAATGTTTTAATGATCTATTTTCTAAATGAGATGACTTAGAAAATGTGATAACAACTAGAGATAGTCATCCAATGCATTCTTTGCTATTAATGCTTGGCTTGAGTACACTCGTGTACTCAACCTTGTTAGTATTCTCCTTTGTAGATCCTAGTCCCACTCAGAGCTATCTCGAGCGGGCGAAGGATAATGCAGTCTTGAAGCAATTGCGGGAGGAGAAGGCGCAGATCACGAGGACCGAGGCAAAACAGGCGCTAGGTTTGACGTGTGGGACAAATAGACTACCGATGATTGTGGCTTAAGAGAGAAGCGAGAAGCTCCTTTGTAGTCAGATAATATTTGTACTAAGAATCATAGCTGGCGTGGCTATTCTTGGAATAGAGGTACGATTTCTATCTTATTGTTTCACTGCAGAACCTGGTAAAGGCTTACTATTCGTTGGAAGCAGTGTTTTACTGAGCAAATGAATAGTAATCCGTATGCCTAAATGTGATTACCCTTAGGGTAATGACACGGGGCGTCATATAAACTAAGTAATTACGACTAATTAATTACCACTAAATTTACTAATTACGACTGATTATTTACCTCTAAGCTAAGCAATTACGACTGATTAATTACCACTAATTAAATTACCAGTACTTCATTTCCACTAATTTAATACATCGTAATGATGACTACTAAACTAATTACAACTAATTAATTACGACTAAACTAATTAATTACGACTAATTAATTACCACTAACTAACTAATTACGACTAATTAATTACCACTAACTAACTAATTACACCTAATTAATTACCACTAAACTAACTAATTACGACTAACTGACTAAGGCTGATTAACTACGACTATAGTAATAACGACAAAAGCATCCGATAAATTACTAGCCCTTCGGCGAAAAGCGATAAAAAAGGCCGATCGACGGGCGACGAGAAGCAAGCAAATACTTCATCTCCCCAAAATATTAATTATGTTACGTTCTCTGAGTTCTTAGCGACGAGCACCAGAATGAGAATCGAAACGCAATTGAGATGAGCGAAGAGCGACTGCAAGAGTTTGGTACTTAAAAAGCGGCGAGAGGAGTCAGCGGCGTTAGCGCCGGAATTGTTGCGTTGGCGTCGGGAATTCGGACGAGGCGGCAATTTGTCGCGGAGGAGGAGGATGGACGGTGCGAAAGGTGGTCACCGCTCGTTTTTTTTTTTGCTTCTCCGCAGAACCGGACGTGCACGTAGTGGGAGGAGGAGTGGCATGTGGCATGGCGGCGGTGTGAGGGACCAGTGGCCGTCGCGAGTGGAGGAGAAGGCATGTGGTGGGCGGGGAGGCCCTGCTGCACAATGGCCGTACAACAGAGGGCTATTTTTGCCAAAAAAAAAAATCGAGGCCGGTTACTCTTGTAAATACGGGGCGTAAATGCGCCAAAACAGCCAAAAAATTGATTTTTCGGTCTCTCATCCTTCTTGTATAGATAGCATTAGAATACTGGGATGGTGGGATACATCATACATGGGTGGAAAAAAGATATTTTCTGCACTTTTGGCGATTACTAGCCGGGTGTCCATGCGTTGCGACGGAATCACATATTTTGAACGAAACAATTTTTGTATTGTTTGAAGCTTACGAACAAAGCTGAAGTTTTTTTTGAATCAGCTCTCATTGAAAATTTTCCGTAGTCAGGAATGCAAAACAATTCCGCATTGCATTCCATGGCTCAAAATTTGTTTGAATAAAATCTCAAACGGTTGTTCAATGGAAGCAAAAAACACATATTTGTATTGAAAAATTATAGGGACACATTTGAAGTTAGACCAAACAATTCTAATAGCTTAAGTCATGCACACATTTACGGTCAGAACCCAGAACTAATGATGTTTTTTAGGTAAAACAATCATAACATGTGCATGAATGAATTGATTCCCCGTATTATTGTGTCCTAGTTATATACTCGTGCATTGCAACGGATAAAAAGAATCGTATATGAGATGGGACATGCTCCACGAGAGCGAGCAAAAGTGGGAGGAGGAGGAGCTGAGAGCCGTGACGCGAGAGGGGGATGTGCGCGCGGCCGAAAGAGTAATTACGGTGGGAGGCAAGGAAGGAGGTGATGTCGCCTCCTCCCCCAGCAACCGCATTGTCGTCGATGAGGAGGACCGAGAGGTCCGAGTGCGCCTTTCGCACGCGGTAGAGCTAGCCCTCGTGGACCTCCCCAGACGCGAGCAGCACGGATGCCGCGTGCCGGCGAGGTGCTCCTAGTGGCGCAGCTGCTCGACACCATCACGGGCGGCGTTGCAGACGTCGCGGAGTTTTGTTCAGCAATTTTCTCCTGTCTTTTCTTAGCGGTTTTTTAGTGCAGGAGGGTGTGGGGCATGCACGGGAGGGGTGGAAGGAGTCGACGCGAGTTTTTTTTTTCCCGAAGGTGGGATGATCGTCCGCTGCGCGGGAGTAAACTCCTTTTATTAGTTAAGATAAGATAAGATGCACTGGAGGGGTGGAAGGAGTCGGCACAAGTTTTTTTCAGAGTGGGACGATCGTCCCGCTGCGTGGGAGTAAACTCATTCTTTTATTATTTAAGAAATTTGCGGGCTTGAGGAGTGAGTAATATCGGTTAGAATTTCGTATTTTCGTTTCGTTGGTTTGGTTACTGAAACGCGCAAAAAGTAGTATTTGGTTTGGATTTTGACACATTCTGAGTGAGATGTGAATCAGGACTTCTCTCAGCCTCAGATGAAAATTTCAATCTCTGAATGGAATCTGAGCATGTAAAATGACTTTCTTTTGGATGCACAATCAGAATGGAGCCATGGTCAGGTCATCTCGTGGATGAGAGAGAACGAGGCTCCCCTTTTCTCTCATTTTTTTTCCCAACTAGTGTGAGACGTTTATGAGCGTTTGTGTGGCGATATTGCACTGCAGCACGAGCATTGAGCTGAACTGAGCAGCGAGCAAATGATTGGTTCGAGGATTTCTGTTTTTTTCTCGGTCATTTGATGTTTATAGCAGAAAGCACTGCTTTGTTCTCATTCCACTGCCAATTCCAGTGTCAGTGTTTGTGCGCTGCAAGCCTGCAAGTTGAGAGTTTCGGGGACGCAACCTGCACTGAACTGCTCTGCGCATTGTGACAACGGTTGGTACATAACAGCTTGAAGTTCTTTCAACTTTGCCAGGCACACAATTCAATACCCATCAAGAATTAAAACTGCAGACGGATCGTAACCAAAAAAATGCAAAAAAAAAAAAGAGTTGAAGCATAGTACAATTTTGTCACACAAGTCAAAATATTCAGTAACTGAAATGCTTGCTAAATAAAGTTCTGTGGAAGATAAACAGCAAATAAACGTTAGAGACTTGTTTCTGTTTCCTAAAACATGTTTCTCTTGAAGATATGATACTCTCCCATGTTTTTCTGTAGACGTTCAGTATCGCTGCTATTTATAGTTTTATACCATTCAGAAGCAGGACCACAAGAGTTGCATGCACATGTTTCTATATACAGTGACCAAAACAAGAATTAAAAATAAGAATCATATCATCATCTAACATATAAAAAAGAAGCTAAACGTCTATGGTTCAGTACAAGTGTATAACGAAACAGGCTAAGCATGTCTGCCATTCCATTGTCTGTCAGCTAATATCAGAGCTTGCATTTTCAGAACAAACTGAACCCCTTCGATTCCTCCTGCTTCTCTTCTGACGTTTCGTAGTACGTTGGGTCCTCTCCTTCACCACTTCTATAATTATCTGCATATTCTGAACCCTCTTCTGACGATGACTGATACTCTGGCTGGACAAACTGAAGCATATAATTCAGGCCGTTCATGACATCGTAGATCATCAGTCCAATTCTTCCCCCAACCCAGCTGCCTAGATGACTTCCCGCAAGATATCCCAACTTTCCCAACCTCTCCTCCCCGTGGAAACCACCCACATAGGTTCCAAATAAGGTGCCCGTACCCCGGAGGAAACCTTCAGTCATGCTTCCACCAAAATACATTGCTTCAAAGAAGTCCCAACCAGAAGAAATTATTGGCCCCAATATCCTCTTGGCCTGACGAGCGGCAACTTTTGCTGCTTTTGCACCAACCTTCTGAGCTTGCTTGGCTGCCTCAGTGGGAGTCAGACCTTCTGTCACGGCATCAGCCAATGCTTTCTCAATTGCTCGCTGCCGCACCATTTCCATGTGTGCTGTTCGGAGATTGTAGACATACAACTTGACACCCTCCTTCGCTGTGCATGCAAAGCTGCCTGAGCCCATATCAAAACAGTTCAGGAATGTGAACTGCCCACTCTTTGATGCAGCCTCCTTCCCAACAAGTTCCCTGAACTTCTCAGCTGTAAAACAGAAGTTTCAATAAGGGACATTCCAAGGAGATAAGGTTTGATCTTTTCTCAAATAATGAGATGAGTATCTAGGGTAACATTTAGAGGTAAAAACAAACCAAACATCAATGCGCCGATAGCTTACAATATTAAACTACTAATCTGTCCTATTCTTATTCTAGTGTGGCTACTTGCTACAGGATCATGGGATCATGGCTTGGGTCAATGTCAACTTAGCTACTCAGAAAGAGTTATCTTTAAAAATAATTTAATTCGAGACCAATGGATTCAGTAATTAGAGTATGGGAAAAAAACTTGAGATAAGGAAAAACATGTGGGCAAATTGTGCATCTGAACATTCACTGGTACCAAACAGGATTTGCAAGCGAGCCATCTATCACTCATCACTGATTCGGTTGACGGATAATGGTATAACTGATAATACATAGCCACTCCGAGACCGAGAGAATATGTATCTATTACTTGGCTCATACATATAAAATGCGTGTCCATCAGTATGAATTAGCCCATGCTAATCAATGTTCAGCCCTCAGTCAGCTGTTGATCTATATAGTAAGCTTTCAAACGGCATAACTCATTAATAATGAAATAATCATAAACAAGTTAGTACTATATCACACAAAATGTATTACGTAGTACTTAATTAAGGCCACAAGGATCATGAGCGGTTGGTTGCATCTAGTCTGTTGAAAGCTAGTGAGGGCCGAATGGTTTCTAGTTTCCGAAAGGAATTTCATTTGCAGCTCCACAACTACCATAGCGAATTAGAAAATTGGAAGGAGAATCCCACAATCCACATCAACACAAGCCTAGCCAAAGAAAATGCCTAACTACTCCCGAAACGCTGAATTTCCCCACCTTCAGAATCCCAAAATTACACGCATCGCCACTCAAAAACAAGGCAAATACGAATCCTTTTTCACGAGGAACCAACCGCCCCCAACAATCCCAGAATCACAACTTAAAAGGAAACAAATACTACAGGGCAAACGCATGCAAGGACCTTCTTTCTCCACGAGAAACCTACTCCCCACGGCTGTCTCTTCAGAAATTAACAGAGATATTGCAAAGAAAAGGGGGAGGGGGGGAGATTCCGCGATCGGGAAGCTAACCGGTCATGCTGAGGGCGAGGATGCCCGTGATGCAGAGCAGGAGCTGGACGCGCCGCTTCTGGATGTCCAGCATCTTCACCTACCTCCGTCCGGCTCAGACGCTGCAAGATCTCTCAATCTCTTTCGCATCCACCGGAGGAACAAAGGGGAAGTGAAAGAATGATGCGAGAGAGAGGAAAGAATGGCCGTCGCAGCGTCCGCTTCGCTGTTGCCGCGTGTTGGAAACGCAGGGGATGGCACGCGTTACCTTCCACCCCGTGAAAAACGACGCTGTACTCACTGACAGGTGGGCCCTTATAAACGGCCCCCATCGTCAGAGTTCCGTGCAGCGTTTTCAGCCGTTAATGTAGGGAGTTAGTGAGTTACTCACAAATGGAAGCGGTGGAGGACTGCAACGTCACCGGCTGAAATTTGAAGGGCCCAGGTGTAAACTATCGAGCGTTAAAACGTCAAGACTCACACGAGAGCCCCCGGAGGCCGGGACTGAGAGTACACAAGTGACACGGCGGCGATGGACGGCGGCGGTGTCGAGGCGGGCACAACGGCGGCCTGGATGGAGAGGCACCGCCAGATGTACGAGCGGGCCACGCGGCACCCGTTCACCGTCTCCATCCGCGACGGCACCGTCGACTTGGCCGCCTTCAAACGCTGGCTAGTCAGTTCCTCTCCCCATCTCAGTCCCCAAATCACCCCATCACTTATGCAGCTTACCACTTGATGCCTTGATACATCGTACATCTTAATACTTGAGAACCTTCTTGTCATGTAACGCCTCGAAGAATTTATATGGGTTTTTGAGTTTTGACCATGGTGCGTGGCTCTTCAGTTCTTGATTCGGAGCGTGTGTCCTTGTACATCAACTTACATCGGCTAGAGGTGCTACCGAGCCAAAAAAAAAAGTGTGGAGAGACTTGGGGTATTGATTCGGGTGATCAGTTAGCATGTGTGTTGGATTAGGGGGATTTGCATGATTGACTGATCGGTGCTAGAAGTCAACGTGCTAGGAGGACTGGGAATTTGAAATGGAAACTGAAAGCGTACAGGGAAAGATCTATCAGGTATACTGGAATTATTGCGACAATATTGAAGTACTAATTGATCTGAAATGTCATTATTGCATTGTTGACATTATCCAATGGTGAAAGGGTGGTATGATGAAGGTTCATTCGGAGGAAGAATCATGTAGAAATAGAATTAACGAGAAAACTGAAGTCCTCTTACCGATGATTACATTGTTCAATTCTGTAAAAAAAATTGAGAGCTCTGCCAATTTCATTAAAGGGGGATAAAGCAAGTTCAAGAATTAACAAGGAAGTGAGAGGAAAAACACAACTAAAAGGAACACAGTTACTCAAAGAAAACCAAAGACTCGTGACTGGCGCAGGGATACGACTAGAAAGATAAAACTAATCAAGGAAAGCTTGCTTGCTCCCGAAGTTAGATGTCCTCTTTGATCTTGAAGGCGAGTTGCTGCGAGTTCATTTCCACATTTTGAAATATCCTCATATTTCGCTCCTTCCAAATGTTCCAAGCTATGTAGATGACTATTCCATTGAGTTTTTTCCTATCCCCTTTCAGCATTTGTTGGCTAGCTTGTTGCCACCATGCCATTAAGCTGCTGAAATTTTGAGGTAGTACACGACTCAATATGTTGTAGTTTGTCGAACTGAACACCATAGACCGTGTCTCAATTGCGTAGGGGCACAATAGGCATAGGTGTGACATTGTTTCTGGGGCTTGATTGCAAAGGCTACACAGAGGTTGGTGTGACCATCCTCTCTTTGTTAAGTTATCAGCTGTTAGGATTTTGTCATGGCCTAAAGTCCAAGCGAAAAACTTACATTTGTTCTCCGTCTAGGCCTTCCAGATCAGCTTTCCATACGGACATTGAGTGCTGCCATGGAATTTCATTAGGTAGGCTGATTTAGAAGAGTATTTACCGTTCGTCATCCATGTCCAGACAATGTCATCTTGGCTGTTTGGGTTGAGGTTGACATGCTGAACCTTGGTCCAAAGGGCTATGAATTCTTACAGTTGTCGAGATGTGTTGAGAGATCTCATCGAGCGATCCAGTTATTGTTTTTTAGTTCCTTGAAGACCGATCTGTTTTTTCTTGTTGCTATTTTGAATAGGTTCGGTGCCATGTATTTTGGTGTCGTGTTTGATAGCCAGCGATCATGCCAGAATTTCGCCTTTTGGCCATTTCCTAACAACACAATTGTAGCCGCACGGAACAGTTGTTTATCAGTTACGTCGTAAGGAACCTCCGCTCCCACCCAAGGTTTAGAGTTATTCTTCCATTCATACCACATCCATCTTAATCTTGGAGCTCGGCCAAATTTCTCAAGGTTGGAAATTCCTAAGGCACCAAGCTTCTTTGGTTGACAGACCCTCCCCCATTTGACTAAGGAATGTCCTCCATTTGCATGCTTAAAGCCCTTCCAAAGGAACGATCATCTGATTATGTCCATTTTCTTTCTTGCCTACTTCGCTAATGGGAAAATGGTGAAATAGTAGGTCGGAAGTGAAGATAGCACTGAGTTGACGAGGGTTAACCTACCTGCTTTGGATAGAAGCTTTCCTTTCCATTTTGGGAGCCTTGAGGCTATCTTTTCCATGAGAGGCATGACGTGGATTTTCCTCAACTTGTGCGTGTGTAGCGGCAAGCCTAGATATTTGCAGGGGAATTCCTTGCACTCTCCGGGAACGATTGAAGAATTTCTTGAAGGTCAAGCTTCCTACATCTAATTGGGTAGACTGTGCTTTTCTGAAGGTTTGTTACTAGGCCCGTGGCATGACCAAATACTTTCGGTCTTTATTGGGTTCATGAATATGGCAGCAACATCTGCATATAGCGAGTTTCTCATCCAAATTGTCCTTGAGTGAATCGGGGATATGATGTCCTCTTGGATTGTGCGGTCGAGGATTTTTGCCAATGGGTCGATCACTATGATGAAAAGCATCAGTGAAAGGGGATCCCCTTGGCGGACCCCTCTGTGATGGTGGAAGCTTTTCGCCAACTCGCCATTGTTAAGGACCTTGGATGACGAGGTAGCGAACAAGATCGATATTCACTCCCTCCATCTAGGACTGAAACTAAGCTGCTCCAGCACTTCTAATAGATAGCCCCTGTTATGAATATTGTGCATATATTCATGAGGCCCATTGGGCGATATATAGGGAGTACAGGGGGGATAGCCATATACAGATAAGGAAATACAAAAGAGAATTCCTATTCTAACACCTCCTCAAACTCATGATGGATTACACACTGAGTTTGGAGAGAAAACACAAATGTTGTACCCTAGTTTGTGGCTTCATGAAGAAGTCAGTAATCTGTAACTTTGAGGGCACAAACTGTAAAGCAAGAACTCTCTCCTGCACCTGTGAGCGAGTGTATGAAGCATCTACACCAATGCTTGGTGAGCTCATGCTTCACCGGGTCACGAACAATACTGATAGCACATGTACTGTCAGACAAAAGAGTTGTAGGTCCCATCACAGACACTCCAAAATCTGCAAGTAGCCACCTCAACCAAGTAACCTCTGCATCGCCGCTATAGCTCTCAACTCACCTCTGACTCGAGCGAAGCTGCATCGCTTATTTGTCTTCCAGGCAATTAGGGAGGAGCGAAGCAAAACACAGTAAGCAAAAAGAGAACGACGATCAGAAGGATTACTAGCCCATGTCACATCGGACTACGTATGAAGCTGTAGTGAGGTGGAGCTAGGGAAAAACAAACAACGAGAGATAGTCCCACGCAAGTAGTGAAGAACACAAAGAAGGTGACTGTAGTGAAGATGGGTAGAACGAGCCATGAACTAACTCAAGATATGAACAACATAAGCAATATTAGGACGAGTGCTCACAAGATACACCAAACTCCCAACAAGATGGCGATATCGAGTAGGATCCTCAAGAAGATCACCGTCAGTGGCATGAAGCTGTAGGGATAGCTCCATAGGAGTCTCAGCGGTGTGAGTGTCAGTCAGACCAGACCGATCAAGAAGATCCTGGACACACTTCTGTTGGGAGAGGTAGTATCCCTCAGGTATGGAAGAGACCTCAATCCCAAGAAAGTACATAAGAGAACCAAGATCAGTCGTTAAAAACTGCTCACTGAGATGCTTCTTCACATACGTGATGAATGGAATCAGCACCAGTGATGAGCATATCATCAACATACAGAAGAAGCAGTGTCCTACCCCGAGATGAGACATGGGCAAAAAGAGCAGGCTCGTGGGAACTGACAGTGAAACCGACAGCGGTAATCACTTAGGTAAAACGCGTAAACTAGGCACAAGGAGCCTGTTTGAGGCCATAAAGAGCATGACGAAGACGACAAACGTGTCCATCAGGAATAGAATACCCAGGTGGTGGTTGCATGTAGACCTCATGCCAAACACCATTAAGAAAAACATTCTTAACATCCAGCTGAGAGATAGACCACCGGCGAACAGAAGCAACAGCAACAAGGGTGCGAACAGTGGTCATATGGGCAACAGGGGCAAAAGTCTCATCGTAATCACGACCGTACTCCTGCTGAAAGCCACGAGCCACAAGGCGAGCCTTGTAGCGCTCAATAGTACCATTAGACCGGGTCTTAATCTTGTGCACCCACTTGCACGTGATAGGACGAGCATGCACAGGGGTCGATACAATATCCCAAGTCTTTGTACGTCGAAGAGCATTAAGCTCCTCTGCCATAGCGAGCTGCCACTCAGAATGAGGTGCAGCTTCACGATAAGAACTAGGCTTAGTGACAGAGAGAGCATGAGCTATCTGAGCAAATCTAAGACGATCAGGAGGCCGAAGGGATGTCCGGTCACGAAGGATGTAACGAGGAGCATCATCATGAGGATCAGATGTGGGTGTTGGCAAGATATCAGGAGAGGAGACTAGTGAAGGACGAGGACATCTGGAATGGTGAATACCAGAGGAACGAGACGGTGATACTGCAGGAACAAGAGGCGGTGTTGCAGGAAGCAGCATCGGAGACGGAGGTACAGAAGAAACCACTAGAGACAGACCAGGGGAAGACTATGATAGTGGAGAAATGGGTGAAGAGTCAGAAAAAGACAACCATGAAATCGACTCAACGGTGGAAACAGGAGAAGGAGTCGAATCTCGATAGAAGAAAGGTTGAGATTCGTCAAAGACAACGTCTCGTGAAATCATGATTCGTCGAGTAGAAGGATCATAGCAGCGATAACCCTTATGCTCAGAACTATAACCAAGAAACACACACTCAACTGACTGGGCTGATGGTTTAGTGCGCTCACGAGGCTGTAGTAGAACAAAATAAGTACAACAAAAACACGAAGGTGAGTGTACTGTGGGGCTCGAGAGTAGAGACGCTCTATAGGATTGACACCCTTAAGAGTAGTGGAAGACTGCATATTGATGAGATATGCAGTCGTAGAAACAGTCTCAGCCTAGAACTGTAGTGGAACGTGAGAGGTAAGGAGAAACGTGCGGGTAGTCTCAATCAGATGACGATGTTTGCGCTCAGCAACCCATTCTGAGCATGGGCACCAGGACAAAAAGACTAGTAAAGAGTGCCCTGCTCAGAAAGAAATTGTCTAAAAGTGCCAGAACAGTACTCACCAGCAGAATCACAGCGAAAAGTACGGATGGAAGAATCAAACTGAGTACGAACCATCGTTACAAAGCTACGATGGATCGCAAGAAATTGACCACGATTAGACGTAGGGAAAATCCATGTAAAACGGGAATAATCATCAATGAAGATCACATAAAATTTATGCCCGCCTTTAGAGATAATAGGCGCAGGTCTCCATACAACTGAATGAACTAAATCAAAAGGACGAGAAGACAAGGACTCACTAGAAGGATAAGGAAGTTGTAGCTACTTGCCCAGCTTACAATCTTGATAAAACATAGTCGTGTCAACAGTAACACGTCCAAGAACACCCTGACGGACTAATGAAGAAAAACGGGACCCACACAAATGACCTAAACAGTGATGCCACTGCGCAAAAATTCCAGAGGTGGTGGCAGCAGTGGCGGTGGAAGTAGACGTAGAAGTGATAGGAGCAACTGAAGTGGACGGAAGGTGGAGACAATCAAGGATGTACAAACCCTGACGATCCCTACGACACCGGCCAGTCCCAAGTACCATCTCTGTCTATCGATCCTAGATGAAACAGGTGTGAGAGTCAAAACCAACCCTACAACCAAGATCAGTGAGCTGACCCACCGAGAGAAACTGCATGGTAAGCTAGGGAATATGGGACACAACTGGAACAGAAAAGTCAGTGGACAAAAGGGTGCCCTGACAGCTGATAGACAGAGGAGTACCGTCAGCTGTCTAAACAGAGATAAGAAAAACAGGAGGTCCTACTGAAGTAAGAGATGTAGAGTCTGGTGTCATGTGGAAAGAGGCACCAGAATCCAGAACCCAAGAGGTAGCTGGAGGAGACGCCTGAGCTAGACCGCGAGAACTGTTGAATTTGTGAGAGAGAGCTGTGAAGTAGAGCTCGATGTAATGTTGAATGTAGTCACCTCGCTGAGAATGTCCTGACATGCTGGTTTGTCCTCCCGTCGAGGAAGAGCCTCCTTGCCCCCCTTGGATCGTCCAGCCCCACGTACCTTGTTCTGCTTTTGGCGCACCGCACAATGCTGATAGTCATGCCCAAAGTTCTTGCAATAATTGCACTGAACCCCAATTGGTGCAAAAACAGAGCAGAAACAGACACCTGAGAAGGGACTGTAATCGAAGCAGAAACCATCGGTGTAGTCGAAGAAGGGGTAGCAAGCACAGCCAGAATAAATCTGTCTTTGCTAACTCAGCCGAAGCTCTCAAAGACGAAGCGCCGAAAGAGCCTCGGTGGATCGCCGGTGGTGGCGGCTCGTGATTGAGCCTAACAGATCAAACTCTGGGCGAAGACGGCAGACGAAGTCATAAAGGCGATCACGATCCGCCTTCTGCACTTCATGACACTCCTGACAGAGCGGAGAAGCCAACTCGTCCAGCTAGCGCCAGAGACTGGCTAGGGCTCGAAAGAAGTCGTCGACGGAGGAGTCCTCTTGACGAAGTGTCTCCAACTCACGCTAAAGCGAAAAGAACTGAGCATCGCTGCTCTGCTGGTATCGCTTGCGCAAGTACTTCCAGATCTGACGAGTGGTACGCAGACCAACAATGTCTGGCTGGATACAGTCGTCGATGCTGACCACTAGGATGGCTCGAACACGGGTCTCATCAGCACACCAGCGCTCAAAAGCATCTATGACATACTGAAACGCCTCATCAGCGGCATCAGCAGCAGCAATAGCGGCCTTTGCCTCCTTATTGGCGGTCTCATCTTTTGCAAGAGGTGCAGAAATAGGCTGAACCGGCGACGGCGGACAAGGTCGAGCACCAGTGACATATCCCCAGAGGCGGAGACCATCGAGCGTGATCTCTATGAGTGATGACCACAACCTGTAATTCGTCCCATGAAGTTTTGTTCTCGAGAATGGGATCACTGCTAATGAAACGGAAGTCATCGATAGGCGGCGCTAGACGGCGCGGCGACCAAGGCAACAAAGTCTAACAGGTGGCGCAGCGGTTAGATCGACTTTTTTTTCTCTTTTTTTGGAAAACTATATGTTTATAGAAATCGAATCGATTTCACGGACGAGAGGAGGTGAGGCGCCGCCTCGCCGATCCAATCAGAGCGGTTGGGTTCGGCGTCGGCGGCCGGTTGGGTCGGGTCGGTCAATGGGGAGTTTGCCATGCGGCATCGAGAAAAGGTCATGGCTCCAATGACCTTAGCGCGTAGCGAGGATGACGCTCTACTTGATCCGATTCACGATGGCAGGGCAGCTCTGGCGGCTCGGCGAACTTCAGCCGGTCGAACCTGGCGGCGGCAGGCAAGTCTGGCAAAGCAGTGGCGGCCGCAACAGGCTCGGCGTGGGCGACGGTGATGTAGGCGGCAGCGGCGATGGGATGGCAGTGGAAGGAGATAGGTTAGTGCCCTAGCTCTAATACCATGTTATGAATATTGTGCATCTATTCATGATGCCCAATGGGCAATATATATAGGGAGTATAAGGGGATAGCCATATACAGATAAGGAAATACAAAAGATGATTCCTATTCTAACAACCCCAATGGATGGAGTCAAAGGCTTTTGCAATGTCCAACTTGAGGAACAGGGAGGGCGCCTTGGTGTTATGCTAGTCCCTTATTGCATTCTAAGTGTACATGAAGTTATCTTGAATACATCTTTTATTGATGAAGGCGCTTTGGCAAGGGGAAATGATGGAATCCATATGTGGGGCCAGACGGTTCGCTAATAGTTTGGAGAAAATTTTACTGACGCTGTTGATCAGTAATTGACCCTAGTGTTATCTTGAGAATTAGGTACCTAGATTCAAGAAGATGTTGGATTATCTCCTAGTCCTATGTATCGTTCATTGATGCCTCCATTATGATTCAATGATACCTCCAGGCGCAAGCTTTTCCTTTGATGATTAGTATCTGGTTCATTCTTGCACAAAAAAGATAAGGGTGTAACTAGCGCTCGGATGTATGATGGGAAGCCTCCCAACGTACGCTCCGATGTAACAAAAAAATTTAACGGCCGCAACATCTCAAACGCAACATTTAGGATCTACAAAAATTGTTAATCAAACCAAAAAAGGGAACCATCTAACCTATTGCAACATCTCAACGCAACACAGTTTGGAAAAAGTTGATGAAACATTTAAGAAAACACATTGCAACAAAACGAAACACTTTATGCAACAAATTTTAGAAAAGGTTGAATTACAACAACAAAAACACTGTATGCAACATTTTCATAAAAGGGCTACAACACATTAAAGAGAAGCCTACAACAACCTGCTTCGGTGGTCGTGGGAGTCGGCCACCATGGAGCCATCAACTTGCGGATGCTTCAGCGGCAGCGCGACGGAGGCGGGGAGGCTGGGGTATGGGGAGGCCAGGTCTCGGCCTCGTAGCTCAGAGAAGGAGGCAACAATGTCCCGCACAACTCCCAAACCACAACGTCTCAAGAAGCCTCGAAACCACTTGTACCGCAGCGCGAGGCGAAGTAGGAGCTTGAGCTGCGGTGAAGACGAGATAGGACGTGGTCGAATCAACAGAGGAAAAAAGCGAAGAAAGCAAGCGTATGGAGATAAGGAATGAGTGGTGAGAGAGGCGTATGGACGCTAGTAGAAAAGATAAGGAATGGATGGTGTTTCATGGAGATAGGTGTGTCGGTATAGTATTGTAGTGAGGCGTCCGATGCGTCCGGATGCAGTTAAGATAAAGGTGGTTCTTTCTTTTTTTCGAGAATGCACAGGAGAATTGTGTATCTTTGCATTAAGAAGAAACAAAACATATAAAAGTGTTTTTTAGAATATAAAGGTGGTTCTTAAATGGCACCTAAGAAAATCCCCAATGGGTGTTACTTCTATGACATATGTAGGAAAAACATCTATATTGATTGCTAAATGTTTTGCTTTCTGTTACTTGTAGTACCTTTATCACTTATCCATGAACTTCTTTAATGCATAGAGAAGGAAGAAAACTTATGAAGATTGTAGAGTTAAAAAAACCTCCATTTTCATTTTAATTGAATTTAAGAAAGCTTAGCTAGCAGCAACATGGTCAAACTTTGCAGTTTTCTGAAGTACTTTTTGCTTGATAGTTGCACGTAGATTATACCATTATGTACTTCACTAATGGTGCTTATTGTTGGTTACGTAATGATCTTCTTTCATTACTTCTGCCATCAATTCTCATGGATGGACAAAAGAAAATAACCACATTTGTGTGCCATATTCAGGGCCAGGACTACATGTTTGTGAGGGAATTTGTCGCATTTGTAGCTAGTGTACTGCTCAAGTGTTGCAAACAGTCAGAGAGCTCAGACATGGAGATAATCCTAGGTGGCTTAGCTTCTATTAGTGATGAGCTTTCGTGGTTCAAGAATGAAGCTGCTAAATGGAGTGTTGATCTAGCTGCTGTTTCTCCCCACAAATCCAATATAGAGTACTGCAGGTTCATTTCTATCAACATTCGCATAATTCTACGACTATATTGTACATGAAGAATTATAACTTTGGTATAAATCTTATTGTCAGGTTTCTCCAGAGCTTCGGTGAGCCAGATATGAGCTACACTGTTGCCATAACTACCTTCTGGATAATTGAAACCGTGTACCAAGATAGCTTTGCTTTCTGTATAGAAGAAGGTAATAAGACACCGCCGGAGCTCCTGGGGACCTGCCAGAGATGGGGCAGCCCTGAGTTCAAGCAGTACTGCCAGTCTCTGCTGCGAATCACTGATCGCTGCTTGGCAAATGCACCAGCTGATGCTGTCAAGGGTGCTGAAGAGGCCTTCCTACGTGTACTTGAGCTGGAAATTGGTTTCTGGGACATGAGTTCTTCTCAGTCCTAAATGGCAGCATCATCTCCAAAGTCCAAACACAGTACAATTCCTTGAACGGAATAAATGGTGCAGCGGGTTCGGACCGAAACCTGCACTATACTGTATTTTCCCCTTTGTCTTGGTTTCTCTCGGCTCCTGAGAACTTCTATGTATCATCCATGAAGAACTGAAATAATGTTTGTTATATGTGAGATCCCAAATGTGTGCAATGATCAAGACCGACAAGCCACATGCATCATCTTTCGGATGAAGCACTCTGATTGGAAGAGAAATCACAATTGAACTATGACCATCTCAAATTATTGAACTTCCACTAGTTGACCAATTGTAAACTGTTGATAATTAACTTGCTGTACAACAACTGCTTAGGATTCTTCGTATCATGCCATGTGTAAATCCACATGAGCAACTGATCGATTTATTAATAGACATATAGCAGGAAAGGAGCAGCAACAGCAAACAATAATATTACAATTACACAGATAAAGCAAATTAGCCAATTTTACACCATTTATTCCGGTTCTAAGCACTTGGTACCTCTAGGTTAATGAAAACAGAAAAACTAACGAACGCTCTACCGTTCGCTAGCGCTTCAACGGGATAGCGTCCCATCGTCTGATCCAACCCTTGGATGCCCGAGATCTTGTCTTTCACCGCGTGCGTAAGGCTCTCAGCCTCCCTTGCAATGCCAGCAACTCCTCTCTTTTCTCTGTGCACCCAAAATGCCCAAATCGAGCTGCTCCGGTGGCCGATCTCGCCGCCGATAGTGTCGCCGCCTCCGTCTCCTCCATCCTGCACTCGATGCCGACCTCAATTTCTCCTCCCATACACCACCAAATGGGGGCATCTCCGCTCATGGATCTCGCCAAAATGGGGGCAACACTCGCGATGACGGTAGGTACGGTGGTGGGCACGGTGGAGGCAGGTGTGGCACAGCGAGGAGCTGATCCGAGCATCAAGAGGGCGCGCCCAATGAGCTGCTACCGATGGCTAGCAAGCGTGCTCCGCCGGCCCGACGATGTGGAGCAGTCGAGCTTCTCGTCCCACTGGCGAGCGAGCGTGAAGGCGAAGGCGGCAGTCAGGTGCTCGTGGCGCGATTGCGAGTGGATGTGGCGTTGCCGCCGCTGCGCCGAGGTGGATCCAGGCGTCACAACCGGCAGCGGTGTGATGCGTCCCGACTGGCGAAGTGGCGGCAGCGCGTGTGAAACTCTGACGCTGCTGCTCGAAACTATTGTTTGAAACTATGGTTTAAAACTCTGCTGCTCACTCCCCCCTCTTTGCTCTGAAACTCGCACAAGTTTCACTCGTCTCTAGAAATTTGAATTTGTTTTGCTCTGAAACCAGCTGAAGCTTGCATAAACTAGCTTTAAACCTACTGCTTGAAGCTTCTTTGAAACTTTTAAAACATGCTGAAACTTCTTTTGAAATCTGAAACTCGAAACTTCAACATGCTGAACCTTCTTTTGAAATCTGAAACTTCAAACATGCTGAAACTTCTGAACTCGAAACCTGAAACATGCTGAAACTTTTTTTCAAATATGAGCTCGAAACCTGAAACATGCTGAAACTTCTCTAAAATCTGAAACTTGAAACACAGTGAAACTTCTTTGAAATCTGAAAACTTGAAAATAAAAACACGCTGAAACTCCCTTGGAATCTAAAACTTATCTACATTCTGAAACTTGAAACTTGAGACTCGGTGAAACTTCTCTGAAATATGAAACTTCAAAATTGAAACACGCTGAAACTTGTTTTAAACCTGAAACTTCAAGATTGAAACATGCTGAAATTTCTCCAGATCTAAGACTTGAAAGTTGAAGCACGCTGGAACTTCTTCAAAATCTAAAACTTGAAAATTTAAACATGCCGAAACTTCCTTCTTGGGACATGTTGAAACTTGAGTTTTGTAAGTTGAAACCTCCTGAAACTTGGGGGATCAGAAATCTGAAACTTGAGACTAGGGGAATCTATCCGAAACTTGATGTAGCATGTTTCATTTGGAGATGCCTTTGCAGGCTAGATAGATCACGAAGCTAGTCAAAGTTAAGGTCATGATGCGTGTACGAATACGACTTGAGCAATATCAAGGAGCTACGCCACTAAGGCCTCTACGCTGGAGGTAGCCGTCGGCTGTCGCGACCGTTGTTGAAGCTTGGAGGAGACGAGGAGATGGAGGAGGCGTGCGGAGGGAAGGTTTCAGCGGAGCTCGGGGATTTTGATGGGAGAAGCGTCGGGGAGCCAGGGATGATGACGGTGTGGGAGACGTGCGGAAGAGGAGCGCGGGGAAGATGCCCGGTGGATCGCCGGATCAAACTGATCGTGTGGCTTGATTATATCCCCTTGTACTAATGAAAAATAAGTAACAAAACAATAACTGCTAGAACTACTCACACTCCAAATTATTCCAACTGAACAAATACAATTCCAAGCCAAGCCAAATTCACAAAAGGTTGAAACAAAACCAATCCAAAGGGGCTGCCTCGGATCTGCAAAATTTTGGGGCTACCGGACAGCGGGAGGAGTCGCGTGAGGGCGCTTTGACCGCGGGGAGGACGCAGCTGAGGATCTGGAGGCCGCGATTTGAATATTTAGGCGGCGGCGGAAGTAGGGCTTATGGCGACGACACCGTACCTTCAATGGAGGACAGGAGGAAGGGTTAATCTCTTCTTGCAGCCGTCGCCCCTAGCCACGTCGTCGCCAGAGAGGAATCGCGAGAGGCAGACGCGAACGAGCGAAGGGGTACGCATCGTTTGACCGCTCGGAACTGGGAGGGGGTGAGGGGTAGTTCAGTGGCAATTTGCAAGTAATTAATCCCAACTTGTAAGAGCAATTTTGCTTCGTGCAGATTGGTTTCCACGAGAATCCGCGAACAGGTCACTCAGCGCACGTAGTTTATTTTCTGCTCGGATCCTCGCTAGAAACGGGATCTGCTGATTCTCTGGAGCTGGGTGTTTTGAGTCGGCTCTCCCAGATCCCACCGAGAAGCTGGGATCCGGTACAAACAAGGTCATGTTCTGAATTTTTTATCCAACGGTATTACCGAGAACATAGTGCAAATTCTTCATTTTCTAATTGCACTGCTGAAGACTAACTTAAATCTATGATATTGCTGATTAACGGCCTAACGTCCATCTCGACATACTAGCACATACAGTATCTTGTCTTGGAATTACAGTCGCAACTGCTAAATATTTTTCTGTAATAATTAACAAACAAACAAACCTCGCTTTATTGCAAACCAAGCCAAATTAAACAAAGAAACCAAACTTACACGCCCGAGAGGTCAAGGGACAGTTTTCACTCGTGTACATGATGCCAGTATGCCACTCTAGCTAAGCTCACATCGAGCTAGCTCATGTAGACGGCAATGGCAAGAGCCAGGGCGAGTTCGATCCCCGCGGCTCAGTCCTCGTAGGTGCGGCACTCGTCGGTCTCGGGGTTGTCCTTGCAGTACTCCTCGAGCGGGTCGCTGTCCTTCTTGCGGTCGCGCGCGTGGCTCGCGGCCGCGCTGAGCTCCTCCACCTCATCCCACGCCGCCACGCACTCGCCGCCCTCCGGGTCGCCCGCGCACGTCTCCTCCGCCAGCTTGATGCTCTCCGACACCTTCTGCGCCAGCTCCGGCGGCGTGGACGGTGAGCTCGCCGCGGCCACCAACCGCCGGCCCACCGGCCGGGCGGCGAACGACACGGCGTTCCGGCGAGACGGCAGCGGTGCCGGAGGCTGCGGAAGGGTCCTTGGAGCTGGGAAAGTGGCCATGGCGGCCATGGTGGTGACGATGGTTGCCATGGCTCTGCGCTTGGGTTCTTTGGAGGAGTGATGGGGTGAGGAGGGGGAGAAGGTTTTGGTTGGGCTTGGGGTTGTGTCCTTTTATGACGTACCGCGCTTATCTCTTCTCGGCCAATTGCGTGGTGACAAATCAGCCACGGCAGATTTTCTTTCTAGAAGCTCTGCTTCTCTTCCTTTTGGTTCGTGATTTTGTGAGAAAAGCATCGATTTTTTTATTAATTAACTTTTTTAAAATTTTATTTCTTAAAGTTAACCCTACAAACTTTATTTTTAATTTAAAAAGAGTTAATTAATAACAAAGTTCAAAAGCATCCTGGAAGACTGTCGTGTTATATGTCTAACCCCGAGCATATACACGCAGCATTTCATGACTGTGCTGTACGCCTGTACTGCACTGTTGCGTGCCAAAAGGAAAAGCTGGCTATAGCTACAAAACCTCACTTCCCCGGCCTCTTTGCTCGAAACTACTGGCCGAATACGTTAGGAATACGACCGATCGATTTCGACATGCATGACAACTTCCAAGAGGAGGGAATTGGCGACCAATTACTGTAAACCATCGGCTCGTCTGGGATCTGGCGGCCGGGCAGTCAGTGACCGTGAGCTCTGCCGCTGCCGTCTTTCGGAAGCTTCAGGTCGCTGCGGTGACGGCAGGGCAGGCATGCAGGAGGTACGGACTCGTCGGTCCGCATCGACGCGTCTAGTTCGCTGTCTAACCGACGCCTTGTCAGTTGTCTTCACAGGTTTCATCAGCGTGTGCGTCAGGTGGGCATGGTAGCGACGTCCCTGTAGGCTCCCTGCAATCTGCATTTGTCTGTAACGAGTTCGCAATATCTCCAACCCTTTGAGGCTTGGATTATAAATTATATAATCCATAGTTTTATTTTTGTTACCACTTTTGGATGTATCAACTACTTGAAAGCCTACTTTTGAAGCCATGGACTCCCTCTGTTCTTCGTAAATACCATTTAAAAATGTATGTAGCCAACTTTGTAAAACTTTGACCGTTAATATACACAAAATATTTGAATTTGTCATGTAAAAATAGGATTACTAAATTTTGTAATAAAAATACTTTCATAACATTGTATTCCTATTGATTTTCACTTGCATATAAATTGAAAAAATAATGGCCATTGGTGTGTATTAGAAACGTATTGATGTACATAATGACAAATAAAAAAGAACAGTTGTAGTATATGACTGAAAAAAAATTAAAGTTGTGTGTGTGTGTGTGTGTGTGTGTTTTTTTTTTTGCGATAACATGAGCTCTCAGTCATTAATCAGAGACGGGAGTACAATCATTTATAAGACAGGTATTGAGAAAATCTAGTGACTGGTTTAACCAGGTACACCATTGACACCTCGATGACACCTGTTTAACGCACAGAAGAGCCGCTGAATTTGTATCCTGCCGGACAAATCAAATCCTGAAATCATCAAAACCCGCTGAGCTCCTGCATTTCATCAAGGATCGCCATGATCACTTCCCGGTTTTGGCCCCGAGCATTCCAAAGATTCACCAGCCCAATAGAATCCGATTCAATAATCACCTTTTTTAAATTCCACTCAGCCGCCAGTTTTGCACCTTCCCGGCAGGCAAGAGCCTCGGCTGTCAAAGCATTAGCACAACGCTCATACCATCTCGCACGAGCTAGGCAAAACGATCCTGATTCATCAAGAATAATAGCACCGGATGCCCCCATCGACGAAATTGAGTTAAAAGCGCCATCAACATTAATCTTGAAATAGCCATGCGGTGGAGGCTCTCAATGATTCTTCTGAACTGGTGTCTGTCTTGTAATCTCAGGCGCCTTCATCTGAATTAATTCAGCTGCCACATCTCTCGCCCAATTAACTGCTTGGACAATGTCCCTTGGAGCTTCTCCTCGCATTGCGCGCTGACCAAAGCGCATACAAACCACACAGGATGGCAGCCGCCTCAGTCGAACAGAAGTGATCATCGAGGATGTCTGAAGTCCACGTCGATGGATGGAAATCTGGAACTTTGATACCCGTAGCAACTCTGAAGACAGACCAGAAGGTCTTCGCATGCGGTCATAAGAACAAGATATGGTACAGCGTCTCCTGTCTTCACACAACTCACAGAAGGCAATTCTCTACATATGCACGCAAGGCACGCCACATATCCTGTGCACATGTCCCATTTGGTGGTTACGTGCACATAGCCCATCTAAGGCGTTGCTTGCGAAATTCAAGACCAAGATTTCCCCTAACTCCCACTTCACGCTTCTTTGCGAACCCCCCCCCCCCGGGTTGCGAATCCTTCTTTCTTCGTTCGCCCCCGCACCAGCCCGAGCTCCCCTCATTCCCCACCTTGTGCCGCTTCTTTGGAGCCTCGCGACGCCGCCTCGCACTCACGGAGCCGAGCCGAGCCGAGCTCTTGCCGCCTTCTAGCTCAGGCCTTGCATCTGCCGCCCTGCACTGCTTTGCTATGCCTTCATCCGCATGAGGCCCCCTTGCGCCTCCGCGTGCCGCGCCCCCCCTCCCTGTGCTTGATTTTCCACTTCGATTTTGGAGGCAAGAGCGGGGCAAGAGTCTTGGACTGTAAATGGTTCTTGTTGCATGTTTAATGTTCTTTCTAGGAATTTTCATTGCGAAGAATTGTAATGCGCCATGTAGTATTGACTGAAAAGTAATGTATGATTTCAATTCTTGTTCTCCTGATTTGTGAATGACCATATGTGAATGACCAGGTTTCATCTTCTCATCGCATTTTGCTGTGAATGACCAGAGTCGTAGATGCCAGTAGTGCCTTAATGCACACTGTTAGTTCCCATTGAAAAAATTTGGTGAACTTTGTTGTAAGAATGTTGCAATTTTACATGCTGTAATCTCTCTCCTTTTCACTAAGTGTTGTAATCTTTTCACATTCATGATCCATTGAAGTATGTGGTAACTCCATTTCTTGCCACTTGCTAGTGACAGAACATTTAGTATCTTTGCAAATGCGATCGATTGTTCAATGGTGTCTATGTTAGAACTTGTAATCTCTCTCTCTCTCTCTCTCTCTCTTTCCTCACCATTTTATTTTTTTGAGAAGATTTTGATGTTAAGTAACTCTGTTTTGATGTTAAGTGCAGCTTGCAAACCGACAAGTTGCTTGCTCAAGTGCAGTGAGGTCGGTGGTCATAGGACTCACAGGCAGCACAACACATCCTGGAGAAGCTCCCACCTAATCTAGCTCTAATCTTCAATTGCCATATCATTCTGATAATAGTTGAAGGCTTGTCAGTTATTGTAATCACGAAGGTTGCTTGCTGTAATCATGATTCTTGGTAGTTGTAATCATGAAGCACACTTGTTTTAGAACTAGACTATGCAAAGTGATGTATGTGTGTGCACAATTCAAAATGAATCTTTGGTGTAAAAATTCTTTTCTCTAGTCATTAGATGCTTGAAAAGGATCCACTTGAATAATCATGCCAAGTGCCATCTTATCCCAGAAATTTGTTTTCATGGACAAAGTAGCCTTATTTTCTAAATAAAGGCATTGTCGATGATCGACTCGCCAATCTTACAAAATAAAAGAGGAAAATGACATGATATTTCCTGGGAGAGAATGGGGCCGCTCTTTATTGATATGAACTGGATTTACAGGGAGGTGCTTACGACCTGACTAGGGACTAATCCTAATTACACTGAGTGTGAAGATTGCTATGCTCCAATTTGATGATGATATCTTACTTGTCTCAGATCAGAATCTCCTTGTTTACCTATCTGTCTCTGTCTGTGTCTGCCCCTTGGTCTTCTGTGCTTCACCCTTAAATAACTTCCAAAGAGGTGGCAGTTACTCCTAGAGAAGGCGTCCCTGGTGAAACGCTATGATCGGGTCCAAGGCGAGGTGTCGCTAATAATGTGTTAATCGCTTTCTCATGTTGAGTGTCTTAGAGACACTCAACCGTATGGTGGTTGTTGTCAGTGTCTTTAGGACTATGTAACCGTGTGATATGAAGCATACATCACATGCTATATTCATCGGACGGTTAAAATGTACTTGGGATCAGTTACAAATACCAGTTCATAGCTTTTCCGAGCAGCTACCTGGTCGGAGGCTAGGTACAGGACCTTGTCTGACTAAGGTACCATTATGTAACCTCTGTAATCCTTACGATTAGTGAGGTCGTTAGCCTTAGGGGTTACGACCACGAAGACGTATGGTCTTTTATTATGTATTAAGATAATACATAGAGATTTTAATCCTCGTCAGCTAGCCCCCGAACTTTAAATGAACAGGTCGTGTGAACACTTTTCTTCCGATGAAGTCGTATCGGGCAGACTCCATTTAATGTCATGATATACGAAATGGTCTGTGTTCACTTTAAAGTTGAGAACTTGCCTAAGGAACTTAAGAGTTTTTCTGTCCGTTGGACAAAAAATAGGCTTTTGTCCGTTGGACTTCTGAGTAAATCCACATTGCAGTTATGGATCTGAAGCTATAAAACCTCTATTGCTGGGCTTTAGAGTTTTTTACGCTTCCAGATCTTTCTCAAATCCTCTTCAGTTCCTTGCTAAGAAAAATTTTTCGACCTCTATTTTGTCTTTCCGACCTCAAAGCCTCCTCCGACCACTACATATCCCTTTGAGAAATTTCACCATGTCGGAGCAAATCACAAAGTGGATGGCTTCGGATATGAGTGAGAAGAAGCTTGAAGCGCTGGAGAAGATGGGAATGCTCCCAAACAAGAATTTGATCGGATGGAGATCAGCGGCCGGGGAGCACTTTTCGAGCCGCGAAGATGGGGAAATTCCAGTCTTCCTCGCTCACATCGAGTGCGGGCTGAGGGTACCGGTGCACAAATTTCTTCCTCGCGTTTTAGAGTATTACGAGGTGGAATTGGTGAATTTGGCCCCTAATTCCATCGCCAATATCAGTATTTTTATCTACCTATGTGAGGCGTACTTGGGAGTGCGCCCAAATTTGAGGCTCTTCAGGTATTTTTATCGGATGGCGATGTCGGGGAGATCCACGGGGGCTCCCGGAGAATGCACGCTGCGCCTTCATGATGGAAAGGCCGATGAGTACATCCAAATGTACTCGAAACCCTCGTGGTCGTCATGGAAAAAGAACTGGTTCTACATGACGATTACAAGAGATGATGGCCTCTACTTTGTCGGAATTAGGGTGAACGAGAATCTCAAGTGGAGGAAGTCCGTGGAGAAGGCAAGGGTGGTCAGAAGATGGGTGGATGCCATTCATGATCTGAGGATCAAGGGTTTGACTTCTTGGCATGTGGTGAGAGATTTCACCAAGCGCTAGATTAGTCCTCTAAGGCTCCGGACTCATTCCCTCCTCTGGTCCATTGGTCGTGATGAAGCTATCTCAGGAGATGGTAAGCTTTCAAAAAGAAGCTCCGATCAGTATGATTTAGTATTTGATTATCGTAATACCTTAAAATCTTCTCTTGTATCCCTCTCTCTTTTTTTTAAAGGACTTTCTCCTGAGGAAATTAGAGAGCGGATCAGATGATCTCATACCTGGGAGCCCGTGAAAAGGTCAGATTCCTCGATATCTTGGCAATAGTCTCTGTTGAAGAGAGACTAGCAAGACTTAAGATAGATAATCAAATCTCTTTTTATCATGTATACATATTCTCCGATCAGTTTATTGATCTTGCTCTATTTTTGTAGGCGGTCGGATTGTGAATCATGCAATCCGGTGAGGATCAAAATCCCACCGTGGTTCCGACAGATTCGTGCCCAGATGCACTAGAAGAAGATGAGTCTCCCGAAGTAGTAGAGCATTTTAAAAGAAGAATATATATACTTTAGATAAAGAATTTCATCACCTAACTAAACTTGTTTTTTTATTTAGGTGGAGAGAACTAAAGGCCCGCAGAGCTTAGCTGCGGAGGCCGTAGACTCCAGATTGGTCGTTCACGACCTTACAGTTGTTACTGAAACAACTGACTTGGAGGTTGATGAAACCACTCCTTCCGACCTGATAGTCCAGAATGCTACCCTCGACCAGTTGGTCGAGGATATTGCTTCCGACCTCATGTTGGAAGATGTGAGGGGTTTGACCAACCCTGCCGGTTTGGAGCCAGTGAATTTGGTTGAGAAGAAAAGAAAGGCTAGCAGTACAGAGTTTACTCTACCAAGTTGCAAAGTCAAATCCAAGAAATTAACTAGGTATGTACTAATGAAAGAGGTTGTATAAGTGCATACCTTTAAAAAGTTTCTTGATGATTTGGTGTTTTGAACTTCCCTTATTTGTTTTGTATAGGTCTTCTGGAATTCCGGTTATTTCCAACCAGAATCTTCCTGAGGACCAGGCAATCGTGGAAGTCCTCGACCAAAACACTTCCCAAGACAGAGTTCCTGAGGACTAAGCGGTCGAAGAAGCCCCTGAGCAGGTGTCAAAGCTAACGGTGGAGCTGGATCCATTGGTGGTTCTAACTCCTTTTGAGGAGGTAGATGCCCCTAAAGGCCCACAACAGGTTCTGACCAATGTTGGTAATCCCTCTCAACCTAATAAGTTCCCTTTTCGTCTCCGATTTATCAACGATAAGGAGCTTGACGAGGCATAGAGAAAAATATCGGATCATCAAATTAAGATAAGTCCTGATTTGATATTTGCTGGGTATAATGACTTGGCAATTCGGGTAAGTATCTACGACCAGTTTCATAGTCTTTCTTAAAAGTTTATAGGAAACTTTAAAGAGAAAATGCTATTTGTGCATCATATGGTCGAGAACTTTGTTGTGGTCGGAGGACTGACCGAGCGAATTAAAGACTTGGAGCAGAAGCACTCCGAACTGGAAAGTAAGAACTTTCCTCTTAACCTTTTTTCCTTCTTCAATACTTTGTCCTTCTCTAATTATTCTCCATTATCGTATTCGATAGATTTGGAGAAAATAAAAGAAGTCGTGGCTGATAAAGCCAGAATAACTCTGCTTGAGGAAGAGAATAAAACTAAGGACCAGTCGATTGCAGAGGCAATGACTAGCAATGAGACACTAAACAATAAAATTGAAGGTAATAGGTCGTAAACTTGACTTATTATCCTCCTCTAATCATGTTGTGCTTACTACTCATTTTACTCTTGTAGAGCAAACGCAAGCGTTGAATAGAACAGAGATGACTCTGAAATTCGAGCAGGATAAAGAGGCAGCTCTTGTGCAGAATCTTGATGGGAAGATTCATGCTTTAAACAAGATGATCTTTGATATGAGATCTGGATCAAGTATGCCTAACTTAAGAGTTCCAATAGAGAAAAAGAACTACTTGGGCCAACTTCTAGAAGATCTCAATGGCCTGCTCAAGACTACTAGAAAAAATTATGCCCAGGCTATAAAAGAAGGCGTTGCCAATGGAGTTAGTTTTGCACTAGCAAAACTGAAGGCTTCCGACCCCTCCATTGATCTCTAAGCCATTGAAGATGACTTCAACTGTCTGCCTGAAGAGGCGACCAAGTTTATGAAAGAGCTAAGGCCGTGTGAGGACCCCCGGGATTGGGCATATTCCAAGTCAGATAATTATACCCGAAAGTATAATTTTCAATAAGGAATATACACAATGCTAGTTTCCCGGATATATGTTCTACAATAGTTCCCAAGATCAAAGACTATTGCACATATATCCTAAACAACATTGCTCATAGTCATACAAGGCATACAAATAACATTTATACATTCAAAACTTTACAAGTTGGTTTGGTTCAAAGATACACAACCTAACAAAGAACAAAATAATGTAAGAGTTTATGCAATGAAACAAAGGTATAAACAGCAAAAGCCACCGAGTGTGCCCCATCAAACCCAAGGCAACTGAGTGGAGGATAGAAATAGCTTCACTCGTTAGCATTGCCCTGGTCGGCGCTAACGGGCATTTCGTACAAGTATCCATCCTGACCTGCAACAAGTGGTTAAAGTACTCGAGTACAAAAGGTACTCGCAAGACTTACACAAAACTACTAAAAGAAAGTGTTTAGAAGAACCTATACGAAGGATTAGAGATAACATGCATAAGACTGACAACAGGAAAGTGGCAAGGTAATAGTTTTGCACAAAGCAAGTTTGTCACCTACACTTACTGATTTTTGTAAAAGCCATGTTATAAACAGATTTGGACCAAAACAACAATAAGTAAAAGATTAATCAACAATCATTCACAAAATCAAAGTGGCTGTCCACCTTGAATAAACAACTAGCATGAATACACCTTCATGCCGAAAATAGTACCCCTGCCAAAATTTCAAAACAGATTCTATACATTGATAACCATCAAATCTAGTGTTGTCCGTAACCGTTGACACGGCTATTCGAATAGTTTTAACTCTACAGAGGTGTACATCTTTACCCACATGGGTTGGTCAGCCTGTAAGCCTCTGGATAATAGCATACTACCTTAGGTATGCCGGCCAGGTAAATCAAGACTCGGTATTTTTCAGCAAGTTGACATTATTGAGTTGAATCACCCATCGCGCGACGTGATCTCGCTTAGTGTAGGTTATACCGCCTACTAACCAACCGGGCACGCAAGATGTGTCGGGAATACCGAGTCAATGAACAAAAAAAAAATAGTGCTCACTGCACATTATAGAATTGAACTCGGCACCCTACGAACACGTAAACTTTACAAATGTTCTCACATCACCAGTTCCTCAACTCAATAACACCATCCCCTTACCTAACCAAGCAAATACCATACATCAAGGTAGAAGCATGCAAGGTAATCGGAATTAAAGGGTCAAAGTTCAGTCCTTAATGATCCGGACAAGACTACCACAATACCAAATCTCGTGCATGAAGGCACCCTCACTAGCAACCTCTTGCCCAGATCTAAACCAAAATTTTATCAAATCAGAAAAGACTTAACTCAAATTCAGTTTTACCCAAACTGAACAAAAGAACCGAAAATAAAAGTTTAAAAGATGTTTCCCATGATTGACAAGAGAAGCTTGTCATAGGATTTTCACTCACGTCGGTAAGGTCAGAATCTAAAAAGAGCAAAAATCAAATGAATAGCAATAACTTCCAGAGAACAAAAGGCTGAAAAGAAACATGGTCAAGGTATTAATGTGCAACTAGCAAAATGCTTAAGCTACAACTATTATTAGTAAAGATAATAACCTAGCTTACCCTGCAATAACATTAACTAACAGAGATTAATAGAAAGCCTTGCTATGGCTTTGTCGGTCTGTTCGACAACAACAACAGCAAGGATAAAGATTTGCGAGCTTATGCTAATTCGAAGGCACAATAAGCAAAAGGCTTTTGCTTATGCTACAAGGGTTCAAAAGGGAACTACTTGGATTTAGGGGATGTTCAGAGGAGCTCTAGGGCTTGATAACGATATGAAAAACCGAAAAACAGCAATAAGATGATTCACTGCAATAAGGTGATCTGATCAAAGATTCAAAGAATGAGTGATTGAGATAGGTTAAACAAAGCTCCAGGATGCTCTGGAATAGAGGATTGCAAAAGGGCTCACCAGATTGGAGATGAGGATGAAGAACCCTAATTTGGCCGAAAAGGGAAAAATCCAAATCCCTGGTGATCCTGTGAATCAAAAGTTCAATAGATTGAGGGGTTTTGCTCCTGAGATAACATGGCACGATGTGACGCAAAAGAGCTAAAGAAAAGCTCACCGGAGCAAGAAAATCACCACGGCGGCGCTCCGGGCATGCTCTGGACACCCCGAGAACAAGCTCTCGATTTCAATCTACAAATAATGCCAAAACTCACATTAACAAGGTGAATTAAGCATTGAAATAAATGAACAAAGGGTAAGAACGAGAAGCTACACCGGAGTTGAGGAAGAACACGCTGTGGCATCAAAATGACAGAAATAGTGAACTAGCGTTTTTATACCCAACTCACCGGAGAAGACAATGGAGGTCGTGCGTGTCCACCATGCAGCCAAAAGAATGACAAGTGTCAAGTGCATGCTGCAAAATGCTTGGCGTAGCACCACCGCAATGGCGACGTGCTCGAAAATGGCTTGGTGGCACAGAGAAGACGACGGTGAGCCACTGACATGCGGGCCCCACTGGCAGTCTCAAAGGCCAACGACACAGCGAGCTCAAAATAATGTGGACCGTCCGATCTCAATTGGATGGCCCAGATTGAGTGGGTCGTTCGGACGGTCCGAACGACCCAACTCATATGAACCACACGATTGAAATCCAACGGTCATGATAACGAGCGCGCCTTAAATCTTCAAAGCACAAAGGCGGCACTATTGGATTTTGAATCAAGGGCTGAGATCGAGGGGTACTGCAGGCGGTCCGAATGGCCCACTCGAGGAGGAGCGTTGGATTTAAATCCAATGGCTACGCTTAACTGCGTGCGATTGAGTTTTAAATCAAAAAGGGTGGCACGGTTGGATCTAAATCCAACGGTTGAGATCAACAGGTTGTTCGGACGGTCCGAACGGCCCAATTGATCAAGGCTGTTGATTTTAGATCCAACGGCTCACAATCATGGCGCGTTTAGAAGGCCCGAACGGCCCAGTTGATCTGGTTCGTTGAGATTAAATCCAAGGGCTGAGATTGCGTGAGGAGGTAAAATTTGCTCAACAACCCAACACGCCACAACGGTCCGATTGGAAAATCGATGGCTCACAAGCAACCACGAGATTTGAGACTGACCCTAACATGACCGCGCTGGTTTCAAAAGCACGTGTTAGACTTAAACCAAAGTGGCTCAGGTCGCTATAGTGCCAAACGGCTAGGGTTGGGTTTACAGTTGACTAAACCCAAAATTAACTTCAAAAGTTTGATCGGGGTTTAAAAATATCAAATAAATTTGTAAAAATACGAAATTTTGCAAAGAGACTACTGGGATGATATATGTCCCAGATAAATTTTGTAAACCACTATTTCTCTTTTTGAAATACTTAAATAAACACTTTGACCGAATAGATTTGATGAAGGATTTTCTAAAGGTCAAAATAATTTCTAAAACTTTGACAAAATTCATTTTTATTCAAAATAATTTATCTAGCATTTGATAAAAATACTTCTCCGGTCTCAATACAAGCATTGACTTGCATTTTCTTTTGAAGTTTCAAGACAAGGCTAAAATTAGGATTGAAAGTGGAGATTTTCAATTGTAACAAATTGCCCAAGTTTCAAAGATGACC
Source organism: Phyllostachys edulis (assembly GCA_036346405.1). NCBI lineage: Eukaryota > Viridiplantae > Streptophyta > Magnoliopsida > Poales > Poaceae > Phyllostachys > Phyllostachys edulis. The sequence goes on along the minus strand of CM070549.1, from coordinate 55,994,307 downwards.
AGAAATGGTATGAAAAGCAGTTTATTAATGTTCATTAAAACTGGGACTGTTACAGGCCGCTTGTAGACAAAGTTGTAGAGGAGATGGATGTCGGATCTCCATCAAGCAGTAATTAGCCTGGAGACATTCAAGAGTAGGACCTTGTAATATAAGAATTATATATAAAACTTACCTTTATGTCATCAACAATTCCTTTTTCTTTTTTTTTTTGAAATTCTCGTATACTCTCTAGGCCCTGACTGCTTTAAAGTAGAAGAGCTTTACTAGACAAGCAGTTAGCCAAGAAAGAGAATAAAAGTCGAAACCATTGTAGTGAAGGTAAATACTGATCATAAGACAAAACTGATTGTAACAATACGAGGAAATCATTTTGGCCGGAACCAGTGTATGATTTCGACTAGTTATAGATCTTTGTTCGTCATAATCGAAATACTAATCAAAACTGTATATGGTTGGAATAAAGATTTGTTGTATTGAAAAAAAAGTATAAATGCAAGAATGTATACAAAAAAAATGATAAGTGATCGTATTTATATATATTACTTAAAAATCGTCGAAAATACTACTTAAGAATGTAAGATATAGAAAACATTTCGCAAAGCATGCCCAAAGCTCAAGTCCGACCGCAACGAGGATCGAAGAAAAGAACCGCTCACTAGGAAGCTCCTTCAAGTAAGGTGACCACGCGTGCGAAAAAGGAGAGACTTCGACTAGGAGGCTTTCCGTGTCCCGACCAAGAGCTAAACGAGAGTAGAATGATTTTGAAATGAAGAAATATTGTCTTCATGATCTTAATAGTATAAGGTACTATATGAAGTTATGTGGATTATACTTTGTTTACTCGTATGGTCGCACATGGAATCATTCTTGGAATGATTACGACTAGGACCTATACAACATATGACACGGATGTCGTTGCCAAAGAGTAACAGAAATCCTGATAAAGGATCTCTGAGAGATTAATTGTCTTCTCCAACCATTTTAAACAACAATAATATGTGACCAGAATATAGGCATAGATATATAAACCATATCACTCGTCGAAAAGAAATGAATGAATGTACTAATGAAAATAAAAAAGAATTGAAATAATGTACAAAAGAATTAGATATAGAACTTACACAATTGATCAATGTTCCAAGAATTTGACAAAACTTGCCCGTCCGACATGGCTAGTCGTACAGAACCTGGTCGGGTGACTTCGACAACAGTGTAAGGACCTTCCCACTTGGGAGAAAGTTTGTTGCGATTTGCTTGATTCTGAATTTTTCTCGAGAACTGATCACCTACAAAGAAGGTCAGCGAGGTTGCACCTTACGACTATGGTACCTTCACATGGCTTGTTGATATACTGCTGATCGTACCAGGGCCTGGTTTTGTCGTTCTTCAAGGAAATTGATGTCGTCAAGTCGTCGTTCATTCTGATCGTTTTCGTTGAAACAATTAGTTCGAGCAGAGCCAATTTTTAGTTCTGGGGGGAAGCATAGCTTTAGCACCATAAACCAAGAAGAATGGTGTTTCACCGGTCGCACGAATGGTCATGGTTTTAACGGCCCATAATACAGATGGGAGTTCTTAAACCCAAGCTCCTGACCGTTTGATTAACTGGTTGAACACTCGGCGTTTGATCCCTTCCATAATGATACCATTAGCTCGCTCAACTGCTCCGTTGCTTTGCGGATGAGCAACCAAAGAAAAATGAACTTTGATACCAAGTTCGTTGCAGATTTCTTGGAATTGACCACTTGAGAACTGGGCACCATTGTCTGTGATTATACGACTGGGTACACTGAATTGTGTGACCACATTTTTTTGTGAGAAATCTCTTAGCGGCCGCGGTTGTTGTTTTAACAACAGGCTCGACTTCAATCCATTTTGTAAACGTGTCAATCATAACGAAAAGGAATTCGAAGCCCCTGGGTGCTCTTGGGAAAGGTCCCAGAATGTCCAGTCCTCAGGTTGCAAAAGGCCAAGAAAGAGGAATTGTCTGCAAGGCTTGTGCCGGTTGATGTACTTGTCGGCTATGAAACTGACATTATACGCACTTCGTCACGAGCTCTTTTGCATCATGAAGGGCAGTTGGCCAGTAGTATCCTTGTCTGAAGGCTTTACCGACTAGTGTTCTGTAGGAATGATGTGCTCCACAGACTCCTTCATGGATTTCGGTTAGCAACTTAATGCCATCCGTTTGAGATATGCATCTCATCAACACTCCGTGAGATCCTCGTTTATACAAGATACGTTCGATCAGAGTGTATGATTTGGCTTTCGTGCTAGACGATCAGCCTCTACATCATCTTATGGAATTATGTCATGCTGAAGATAATTATAGATCGATGTCATCCAATCTCTACCTTGATCGTGACAGCGCCAACCATCAATGACCTGTGGAGCATCCATGTTCTCACGATCGGTTTGTACGACCTGTAGAGAATCATGTATGTTCTCGGAAGGCTCGATCATCGAGGGTGAATCGAGTTGCTCGAAAAAAACTCGGGGGACTGGCCGACCTCGTGGAGGCCATCCGTGCTAACCGGTCTGCGCTAGAAAGTTTTTTTCCTAGGAATATGTTGATCCGAAACCTAAGAAGTGCTTTTCGAGTTTCCGTGATTCCGCCAGATAAGATGACATCTTGGTACTCGAGCATTGATACTTTTTCCTACTTGATTCGCTACTAGTTGAGAATCGCCTTTCACTAGTAATCTGCGAATCCCGAGCTAACGAGCTGCTTGGAGTCCTGCTAGTAAACCTTCATATTCTGCCACGTTGTTTGTGGCAGGAAAATTTAACTGGATGGCATACTTGATGTGTTCGCTAGTAGGGGATATCAAGGCAACTCCAGCCCCCGAGCCCTTCAGCAGCAAGGAATCGTCAAAGTACATTGTCTACTCTTCATGTTGTTCGTACTTGGGCCCTTGGGTGGGTTCTGGGTTTGTCTATTTGGCAATGAATTCTGCTATTGCCTGGGACTTGATTGCTGTTTGTGAGATAAAATAGAGGTCAAACGCCCCTAACTCAACCGTCCATTTTGCTATTCATCCTGATGATTCTCTGTTTTCAAGGACTTGACCAAGGGGATATCCGGTTGGTATGACCACTTTGTGGGCCTGAAAGTAATGCCTTAGTTTCCTTAAGACATAAGGAGACCATAGAGTAACTTTTGTACCTGTGGGTATCTTTCTTTTGGTCCATGTAAGACTTCACTTACGTAATATACTAGTCGTTGGATGTTATCTCGTTCTATGACCAGTACACCGCTAACTATCTGTGGCGTTGTAGCCACGTAAATTAGCAATGTTTCTCCCGATCTTGGAGAAACTAAGATTGGGGGGCTCATAAGGTACTTCTTAAGTTCTTCAAAGGCATCGTTTGCCTCTTTAGTCCACTCGAAACTTCCATGTTTCCGAAGAAGTTTAAAGAAAGGTAATCCTCTTTCTCCCAATCTTGCTATGAAACGACTTAGCGCTGCCATACGGCCGGTTAGTTTCTGGACTTCTCTCTTCGTGGTTGGAGGGCGCATCTGGTCGATGGCCGATATTTTTACTGGATTTGCTTCAATACCTCTAGCCGAGACTAGAAACCGAACAGCTTTTCCAAAGTAAACTCCAACACACATTTTTCCGATTCAACTTGAGGTTATGTCTTCTCGTTGTTGAAAGTTCTTGTAGGTCGAGAATATGATCGCTAGCGTTGGTGGTCTTTAGGACCGGATGATCAACGAGGCTTCTAGATTCCGACCTATCTGTGGACTAAAGGTTTTCGTGATCAACCTTTGAAAAGTTGCGCTTAGCGTTTTTGAGACCAAATGGCATCTTAATATAGCAATAAGTGCTATATGGAGTGATGAAGGAAGTTTTCTTCATCTTCTTTACTCATATTAACTGGTGGTACCCTGAATACGCATCTAAAAAACTTAGTAACTCACACCCGGAAGTAGAGTCTACAAGTTGGTCAATGCGTGGAAGGGGAAAATCATCCTTCGGACAAGCTTTATTAAGATTTTGTAAAGTCAATACACATTCGTCATTTCCCATTATTTTTCCTAACCATTACAGGATTGACGAGCCACTGAGGGTGGTCGACTTCACGAATAAACCCAGCCTTGAGGAGCTTGTCAATTTCCAACTGGATTGCCTCCTTTCGATCAGGTGCAAAACGTTGCAGCTTCTGCTTGATCGATCTCTTGTCAGACTGGAGAGCTAGCCTGTGCTCGATCACCTCCCAGGGGACTCCGGGCATGTCGGACGCCTGCCAGGCGAATACGTCTTGATTTGCTTGGAGGAAGGAGACAAGCGACTCTTCCTATTTGGGGTCGAGTCTTACCCCGACCAGTATCTTGTGGGTAGATGGGTCAGCGTTTCCTGACCCAAGTGGCGACTTGGTGCTGTCCGGAGAAGCGCCTTTGTCGAGTAGTACCTCTTTTATCTGGTCGGATGGCTTTGGCGTCATCTTTGGCTTCGAGTGCTTGACCTGCACGGTAGATGGATTAACATCTCTGGTCGGAAGTTCATCGACCAGTTCTAGGGATTTTCGATCACACACGTAAGCCATTTTCTGATCTCCTCGAACCGTGATGACTCCCTTTGGTCCTGACATTTTTAAACTTTGATAACCGTAGTGTGTGGCTATCAAGAACTTTGCTAAGGCCGGTCGACCAAGGATTCCATTGTATGCGGATTCGAAATCCACTATATCAAATGGAATCTTTTCTGTTCGGAAGTTGTCAGGTCTTCCAAACATAACCGGTAGGGATACCTGCCCTATTGGTTTAGCGGTGGAGCCGGGGACTATACTGTGAAAGGCATATTTCACTGGTTTCACCTTGGACTTAGGAACTTGCATGTCATCTAAAGTTCCCGCAAATAAAATGTTTAAAGAACTACCACCATCTATCAAGACTCGATTAACCCTACAGTTATTAATAGTAGGTTCAACAACAATAGGAACCTACCGGTCGAGCCGAAGGATGTGGCGCTTTTCTTTGTCAAGGAGATTGTCGTGTCCGAACACCTTGATGGCTTGATGATGGTCGGAGGCTCGACGAGGTTGACTTCCCGCTCCATGGCCTTTAGATGACGCCTCGATTCGTACGAAGAAGATCCTCCAAAGATCATGTCGACCGTGTGTTGAGGCTCCTGGTACTCCATTTCTTCGTCACCATCTTTGTCCTTTTCGGAACTTGTCTCTCCGAGCTCCTGTATTCCAGGAAATGGTCCTTTACCTGTATAATAGTCCTCCAGTTTCTTTTGCTAGGCTCAGCAGGTGCGGAGGTCGTGCCCTACCTGCTGGTGAAGTGGACACCACTTCTTGTTTTTCTGGAATCCTTCAGTTGGGGTTTTTGCTTTGCCTCGACCGGTATAGTCCTTTTTACCCTTTGTAAACTTTTCAGGGATAGCTAGGACTTCTCTGTCGTCGGGTCTGCGGTTCTTCTTCTTCTTCTTGAGAGCTTTCTTATTCTTTTTCTCCGTTTTGTCCATGCCAGGCTGTGGGATTTTGTCTTTTCGATCAATGGCCTCACACCACTCAATTGCTTCACTAGCGGTGGCGTACTTGTCGACCATGTCAAAAAGTTCGACAGTTGTTCGTGGAGGGTTCATTGCTATGCCCTCCATAAACCGTCGATTCCTTAGACCTATTTTAAAAGCTTGAATAATAGATGATTCTGCGACCCCCGGTATGGAATTACGAACCTGGCTAAATCTCTTGATGTATTGACGGAGATTTTCATCAAAGCCTTGCCGGATTCGGTGGAGGTCGTCCTCCTTTCCAGGGCGGTCGTACGTACCCTGGAAGTTCGCAATTAGAAGGTCACAGAGTTGCTCCCAAGTATAGATTGATCCGACCGGTAGGTTAAGTAGCCACGACCGGGCAGACCCTTCGAGCATGGTGGGCAGATAGTTTGCCATCATATTTTCATCGCCACCAGCAGCTCTGATGGCGGTAGTATATATTTGGAGAAAATCTAATGGGTTCTGAGCCCCATTGAACTTGTTCAAATTGGCCGGTCGGAACCTGTTTGGCCAACGCACAGCTTGAAGCCCTGCGGAGAAGGCTCGACAACCTGTGATCGATTCATGGCGCCTTCTTTGGAAATGTGCCGAATTGTAATCGGTCGGAGACCGGTTCCGGGGGTTGGAACGCTGGAGCTTCGGTGTGCCGATTCGGTCGTAGACATTGGTGTGATGTCTTCGACTGCTTGCTTGATTTAGACGATGTCGGAGATCGTCAGGTCCAAGCGCTTATTCCTCTAGATGTGGTGAGGGAGTGGCTACCTGGAATAGCCTTCTTCCCTCATGACTCTTTGGTCAGAATCGTTGAGGAGGCGTTGGTATTGAATGTTCCTCAACACGACCATGCTGCCCTCTATCGAAGGAGGAGCGTTGGGACGAAGTCATGGTTTGACTCCTGCATTCCTCTCGTTCTCGATACGCCTGCTCGCTGTATAGTCTGTTGTAGAATCTTCGATACTTGGCCTACGAGCTGTACAAAACCTGGGGTTTCTGCTAGAACAAGGTTAGAACTATTCAATATATCTTGAACACATTGCGTGTTTTCAGATAGCTATCAAGGTCTCGGGGTTCATACTGGTTGTAGGTGTACGCAGGTCTGAACCTTCCCCCGACCTTCAAATTTGTTCCGTCCGACTAGTTACTCTTGGTAGGGTAGTGCTAGGCGAGTTAACTGATGGATGTCGATCAGTTCTGTTGCCTTCGGAAGTTGGTGCTTGACGGCCCGCATCATCTCCATCAATACGTGATGGCGTGGCAGAGTGTGTAGGACCGTGTAAGGCATCTTGATTTGCATCTCTGATCGCATTGACCTCGTGCCTCCAGCAGCGATCCTCCGACGAGCTTCCATTGTAACTAACGGAGAGCCTTCTAGTACTTCTACTAGGAGTTTCTATGATGGAGAGCGGTCGGAGATGAGCACCTCCTGAAGCCTTCTTGGTGGGCTTACCCTGATCCGGCGGAATGCCGATCGTATGCTGAGCCTTACATCTCCACTTGGCCTATGACCAGTGGAGGCTTCATTGACACCATTACCAGATGTCGGTTGACTCCTAGAATTGCCAGAAGCTGTAGGTGAGTACCTTTCAGCCATGATTTCATTGAGAGTATAGAAATTCTCGAGTGGCGGTGCTGAATTTTCTTCACTTGTTTTACCGGTTGGAAAGGCCGGGCTTGAAGTGGCTTTCGGACATTCCGAGCTAGTCAGAATGGCTGGAAGCGCCACTTGTCGTAGTGGTGGACCCTCATCCATTCGGTCGACTTCGCTAACGTCAGCGACATGCGAACCAACGGAGGAGGAGGAGGATGACATGCCGTTCTCTTGCATGGCACGGATGCATCCCTCCATGTCGAGGTCGGCGTAGTCCGCCAGGTCGAACCAATTCTCCTCATCCCAAACTCTGGGCATAGTCACATGAGCGATTATGAGGAGTGAGTGAGTTTCTTTAGGAAACTTACATCTTCTTCCCCATGGACAGCGCTAGTTGTCGACGATTGAGTCGCCGATCTTACAAAATAAAAGAGAAAAATGACGTAATATTTCCTGTGAGAGAATGGGGCCGCTCTTTATTGATATGATCTGGATTTACAGGGGGTGCTTACGACCTGACTAGGGACTAATCCTAATTACACTGAGTGTGAAGATTGCTATGCTCTAATATGATGATGCTATCTTGCTTGTCTCAAATCAGAATCTCCTTGTTTACCTATCTGTCTCTGTCTGCGTCTGCCCCTTGGTCTTCTGTGCTTCACCTTTAAATAACTTCCGAAGAGATGGCAGTTACTCCTGGAGAAGGCGTCCCTGGTGAAGCGTTGCGACTGGTCGGGACAAGGTGTCAGTTAATCATGTGTTAACTGCTCTACGGTTGCGTATGGTGGTTGTTGTCAGTGTCTTCAGGACTATGTAACCGTGTGATATGAAGCATATATCACATGCTATATTCATCGGACGGTTAAAATGTACTTGGGATCAGTTACAAATACCAGTTCATAGCTTTTCCGAACAGCTACCTGGTCGGAGGCTAGGTACAGGACCTTGTCCGACCAGGGTACCATTATGTAACCTTTAGAATCCTTACGACCTGTGAGGTCGTTAGCCTAAGGGGTTACGACCACGAAGACGTATGATCTTTTATTATGTATTAATATAATACATAGAGATTTTAATCCTCGTCAGGCATCATCCAAGAAATTGATGTTAGACAGAATAATGCATTCAAGAACATAATTTTCATCCCATCTTCAACATTTCAAGAAGAGAATAGTGCATACAAGATCTATTACATTGCAAGAACATAATACTACATTCAAGAACAAAATTTTCATCCCATCTTCAACATTTCAATAACAGTTGGCTACATTCGGCTTCAACATTTCAAGAATAGAATACATTTCAAGCTTTAATATTTTTGCCTGTAACATTAAGATCACATTTAGCAACACTTCATCCAAACAAACTTGAAGAAGCAAAATACAACCATCAGTACTGCAGTGTCCTGCTTAGCCACCTCCTGTTTATCCACCTTGGAGGCCCTACAAAGCAAATATGAGAACATCAACATGTCAATTGGAAACATGAAAAAAACAAAATATTTGGTTGGATCACAGATAAGTCATAAGGGGCCTCGCCATGATGCAGGCACAGCAGCAAAGGCAGGGGTGGCGGATGCAGTATGCAGTTTCGGGCAGTAACAGAGGGGCGTAAAGCAGCTCGGCTCGACTCTAACGGGTGGTGCGGGGGGCGGCGTCGCAGGGGTTCAGGTGGGCGGCGCAGGGGGAGGCGTGAAGGGATACGGGTAGGCTACGCTATCTGGTAATTCAAAAAACTACCACATAAACCAGGAAGCCATGCAAAGCAAGAGATTATAGATCGTTACCACTACAAGAGTTGGAGCAGCCTGAAGAAGAGTTGGAGCAGCTTGATCCAACATCGAGTGCGTCGATGTAGTGGTCGTAGTCGATCGTCCAGCGTCCTCGATGCAGATCGTCTCCTTTAGCAATCAATCGCGCTCCTTGTTTAGGTTACGGATCGTCCTCGATCAACACAACGACAACCGCAGTAGCGCCTCTACGGTATCCACACGTTCAGGGATAGAACACTGTACGCAGGTGTGCTAGTACCAACTCGCACGGTAGGGCTCTCGAGAAGATGGCGGCTAGCGTTTCGGTGGAGCAACTCACATCGTTCGTCGCCCCTCCCAACAGCCTCATGCGTCCCCTTATATAGCGCCCATGACGGATCCTATTCGAACTTGTTTGTTCCAACCCGTTAAGTGTGTGACCCTGTAGGTTCATGCGTAATCAGCTGCAACTTGAAAACTCTTTTCCGACCATGTGTCATTAGCGGTTCCTAGTAGGACATAACAATACACAAATTATATCGGACAAACCTTAATACAATATGATCCACGACTAGGTCTTGATCACTTACAACCAGCTCGTATCTCTATATGACCAGCTCATATTTAGTCATGACCAGTTCGTAACTCCTTATAATCAGTCTACGACCAGCTCGTATCTCCATACGACCAATCTATATCTGGTCGAACTGAACGACCTGCCTGTGTATTCTCTCTTTTACCTCATGATATCTGGTTGAACTCCAGGTGAGATATTTTGTCATCCATGGACTGTTCAATACTTTGTTGATCAAGTGTCAGATAATTTAATGCGATCGACTCTTCGACCACTAGTGGTATGGCCATACACTTTCTTTATCTGACCACATCGAGGGGCCTAGAGATATCTCTCATATTATGTTTAGAGGGGCAAATCCCATATCTGACCAGTCATATTCATTTGCATGTTTCATAACATATATGCCTGAAAGCTACCTTTATAACCACTCAGTTACAGAGTAGTGTTTGGCAACTCCTAAGTGTACTATTACATATGTAGGAAGCCATGTTGATCTCAGGTCTAAGGATTATACATCATCATTGCTTGAGACCAACTGATGACATATAAAATCATAACAATCTCAACAGTGTCTCAAGATGGGTCAATCCAACACCATGTTTTCTAACATGTGTTCACATTATTGATTCGATATTCCTATATCCATGACCGGTGAAACATGACCATCAATAAATACATGCGCTGATCGATAAATCACTAGTGTTCCGACCAATAACACCTGACCAGGGATACATTTAGAATGGCATCATATAAGTTAAAAAGCTTCACCAACAAGTCACATACTTGTTAATGTTTATAATTGATGATTCATTCAAGGAACATAATAATATTTATTTTGTAACTCATAAACATAGACGTGATACAATCATATCTATGATTGCCTCTAGGTATATCACCAATAAGACGCGTGCACCGGGGGGGGGGGGGAAGAACCCTAGCTCGTGGTGTGGGTGGGGAATGAGGGGGAGCTCTGGCTGGTGCGGGGGCCGAATGAAGAAAGAAGGATTCGGGCGGGGGGTTTTCGCAAAGAAGTGTGAAGTGGGAGTGGGGGGAAATCTCGGCCTTGGATTTCGCAAGCAATGCCTTAGATGGGCTATGTGCACATGTCCACCAAATGGAACATGTGCACAGGATATGCAGCCCGCAATGCAAGAGAGCAAATTGGAGGGCACATGTATACAACATTAATGGAGAGTAGCCGGCCGCTAGTTAGTCTGTCATCTGTGAGCTCTGCCAATCGCACTCAAGTTTTCAGGTCTTGCACGCTACGGTGGTGACTGTCAGGACTCGGGATTAACACCCCAAATCCTTTGTGCATTTCTGAACTAGTCTCATGATCAGTGGCTAGCTCACACATTAAGCAAATATGTTAACATCCATAAACGCAAAGCTTTATTAATAAATACCAGAGTTTAATTACCAGAAAAGCTTACAAGCCAACAAATAAGAACACAATGAAAGACGAAGAGAAAGTAGTAGAGCCCAGCTAATTTGCCACAGGCAATCGACTAGGGCAGCGGTCTAGTCGTCGAGATCTCCAGGAGTTGAAAAGTCCTTCTCCTCTGAACAACATTTTATTAAGCAAGAGTGAGCACAAAAAACTGTGCCTCGTAAGTTACACCCAATAACAGAATTATAATGCATGCAGGGATATATCAAAGGAAGGTTTATATGGCTGTTTTGCATAAAACGATATTTTCCAGTTAAATATTCATACTAAATTCTAAAGCAGTTTACTCTATAACTAAAATTTATTTTTTAAATCCCAAGTTTTATAGTTAGATAACATTCACACAAGAGTGGTGAAGGATACCCTCCTATCACATGGCTACCTGCCTAATTCCCATTTGGATAAACCATCCAAAACAATTTGATAAAGCATTTTTGAAATAAAAAACCAAAGTCTAACTTTGAGTGGTTTTGCTAGCATGTCCATGACCGTGGACACGACTATTCGAATAGTTTTACACTCTGCAGAGGTTGTATAGCTTTACCCACACGAGACAACTTCTCTAGTTTGTTTGACATCCGTCGATACCACTGCTCACTACCTTAGGTAAGCAGTCTAGAGCATACGTCAAGGCCTTTACAAAGAACTATCCCACCGTAGTCCCGCTTCACTAAGATTTCGCTTCCTTTGGATAGAAACCCGTCGGATTTAAGCCCCCTCTTGTGCCATTTGGGAATATATAAAAAGTAGCTCATAAAAGACACCCACACAACCGGGTGGCACGACCACGGTGAAATATTGCAAATTAGTTAGCCATGTCTAACCCATTCAGACCATGTGGTAGTACAGTGGGGCTTAGCAAGATGTAGCTCAAAGACCGGTCCTTAATTGACTTAGGTGACTTCCAATAAAACTCTGGGCCTCGATCATAGAAATGAATCGATCCCGTGCATGAACATGCACCCAACCAACACCCATTTCGCCCAAGTCCAAATCAATTTTTATTTTGTTTAACAAGTTAAATCATTTTATAAATTTCTATGGTAAAGACAATACCATAGAATCATTTTCAAATCATAGTTGAACTTTTGGCTAAAGTTTCCCCAATGAAGATTTTTGGTCTAAACTTTGACTAAGCATAGCTTTCCAACATGTTCTAGTCGTACTAGTGTATCGACCAAAATTTTTCACTAAGGTGACAAGGGAATGGCAACTTCAATTTCAACACTGGATGTACATTGGTAACAGAGTTAACTAGTAATTTAAAACATGAATTTAAATTACTTGAATATAAATAAGCATGCAAGAATAGTTTAAAACATAATTTAGATAATTTTAAATACTGGTCTCAAATATGATCAAAGAATGTAACTTGCCTTGCTCAATTAGTTGTTGTTCAGAAACGACATCGAAATCTAGTTCTGCGAAGTCGTCGAAATCTACACGTGAAAATAAGCCAAATCCAAATAAAATTCAAATACAATTCAAATGGACTCCAAATTGAGTACTTCTAGTATAGATAGCTAGATCTTGCTTTAAGATGAATTTAAAAAATTGAGTCACTCGAATCAAAGCTCGAACGAAGTAGAACGGGCTCTAAGAAGTTTTGAAATCACATGGTTGGACGGAGGTTCGACTACAGCCTGAAGCGGTAGCGTGGCGAAGTGAAGCGGAGTGGAAGCTACGGTGATAACGACAACCACGTTCTGGCAACGCTTTCGACCAAAAAGCGAGTGCACTAGCTATTGGAGGTGACTAGGCCATACCGGAGTGGAGAGCGGTCAAAGAGCTCGTCGGTGATGGTCCGGCGACGTGAACCCGAGGCGGCGGCGGCACTTCAATGCGGAGGAGATAGCCTGAGAGAAAAGAGAGACAATGGAAGGTCAGGGAGCACCATTGAGAGTCTGAGATGCTTAGAGAGGGAGCAATTTGGAAATATCTCACCAGAGGCGATGTGGTGGTGGAAATACCCCTTTCGACCGGAGATGATGACGAAGGTAAAATCTGAAAGCTCCTAAGGACCAAAACCAAATTCGGTTAGGGGATAAGTTCCTTGTGTCCTGAAACACGAAACGACACGGGTAGAGAGGAAGGATCTTCACAGTGGTGGCCAAAATGATGATGAGGCGCGATGGCTAGAAACTTGGAGGTCGGGGCTTTGGGCAAACCACAGCAACAAGAGCGAGAGAGGGAGAGTTGGGTGGGGAAAAGAGATGAAGGGGGGCTGCTCGAGCTCTCTATAGCCCGAAGGAGAGGAGGGGAGAGCCGTTGAGAGACTCAGAGGCACGCGGTGCTGGTGCGTCGGGGATGCGACAGTGATGGAACGAGGCGAAAGGAGAGGGCGCCGGAGTCAAGGGGAGTAGGTGCGGGGAAAGATGGGCAATTAATGCGCACGTCGATGCGAGAAAAAGGGGCTGGATTCGCGCTGGGGCAACGACTTTCGTCGCGGTGGTGATGCACGCGAGTGCTGGCGGCATGGGCGAGCAACGAGAGGGAGGCGAAGGTGAGCAGGGGAGGCTGACAGGTGGGTCTGGTCGAAACCGAGTGGCACTGGTCGAAACCGAGAGGGTAGTCGACACCAAGAGGGTGGTTGACACCGAGAGGGTGGTCGACATTGCGAGGGTGGTCGCGCGAGGAATGGGCGCGGGAAGGAAACAAAATTTCCAATTTACAGAGAATACACTAATCCAAAAAGTCTTTTTAGAAAATAGTAAATCAAGTCCAAAAATTCAAGAAAAACAAGAAAACACTTTTAAAACTCAGAAAATCCAGTAAAATAATAATTGTATTAATTTTATTTTTGGTAACAGAACTTTGGAATGTTACAAACTACCCCCCTTAAAGGAATCTCGTCCTCGAGATTCGGAGAGACTAAAAAGGAAGTAGGGAAACTCGGCTCTTGGTTTCCAGGTTGCTTTTTTCTCTGATTGATTGCTTTATTGCTCTTCGCAAAGTCACAAGGTCTTGTTCCCGATAGGACTTTCAACCTCTTCGAAATTTCTGATTGGGTAACCCTGGTTGGTGAGATCCTCTTTTAATTTGGCTTTCTTGAGGTACAACTGTTCTTCCAGTATCCTGAGACATTCCTCCTACTGCGGATGAAAGAAAAATGTTGTGCACCTCTAACAGCTGCGGTGGTAGTTCCATCTTGGTAAATTGATGCCAAACTGCTGGGTCTCAACTATGTACTGGAGTGTCACTAAAAGCTATGAATTCTGTCTTCCAATTATGGCTGGATCTAATATCTTATTAATATTGAAATCCACCAATTCACATAACTTAAAGTCACCTAATTAAAAAAATCCAAGTTAATTAATCTCGTATTCTATCGATAAGACAACATAATTCACAATCTCTTTTGGACATAAGCTTGAATAATCCAATAGATTCACCATTTCAATTGCATGATTTCTTCACTTCATAAATCCACAAAAATCTAGTAGCAATAATCACATCTTCCAATCCGATAAACTCCCAAATCATGCTAAACTTCGCTATTACCCTTTTTGGAATGAAATTTCTCCAACATTACAATTGCGCAATTGTTTTCCCTGAAATTTCTTAACTAAATCCACAACATCATTCACTTTATTTCTCAAGCATATTTATCAACCGCAAGGCAATCCTCCATAATTTCTTTATATAATCCAATGCCTTCATTATAGAGCTTTACAAACGACTATTTGTAATCCACAAATTCAAATTTAATCCATCAAATTATTTTATCATCATCTATCCAACAATTATTCTGACCAACTCCAATATTAGTAAGATATCCGTTGATCATATATTCCAATATCGAATAATCATACAACTCTATAATCCGATCGAGACATATCTCTATAATCCCACCAAGATTTCTTTTAAACCTACTTCTCTATTCAATCATATCCAATTAAATCCAATATGACCAACATACCCAATTAATTCCAAACTTTTTGATTCAACCTAATCCACCGAAATCAACTTCATGAATTGGTAATCCATCCAATCTTCAACAATCATATTTCTATAATCCAATCAAGATCTACTTCTATAATTCATCCATGATATATTTATATGATCCAATCTCCAATAATCCAATACCAATAATAATTTATTTCTATAATCCAACTAAGATTTAACCAACTCTACCAAAATTAACATCAAGAATCGATATGGAAAAACCAATTCTTTTCGCATTTTGCTCTCTACCTTTTCTGCACACATTTCTCAATTCTAATTTTCCAACCGACATTAAAATCAACACAAGATTCGATGAAAATCCAATTTCTCCTATGTGAGAACCCGCATAATTAACCTAACCTAACTAACAATAATCGGTAATTAGCGATAATTAAAATTCTTTAAATCCAAAACAAATAGTAATTTTAGAGTTAATATCAAGCGCATAATCGCTACATCTAGCAGCAAGAGGGTTATAAAAATAATTTCTCCAATATCATTATCAACCAAGAGTCAATTACAAAACTAAATCTATTGCAGGCATAAGTAGATCATTAATACGAACTCAGAAATATTTACACCATTCAATGCAACCAAAGAAAAGATTGCCTCAATCCAAGTACAAAACACAGGTAATATATTACAAACCTTGTTTCAAAATTAATTATACAACCAATTGCAATGCTTATAACAACAATTAATTAAATCATAATCCGCTCCTTGCATCCTTGTAGCATCAGTTATCCTTGCCACCTTGTACCTTGAGCACCAGTCCATAGAGCCATCTCTCGATCCATCCCCATTGCTCGTTAGAAAAAATTAGAACACGGTTTATAAGTCAAAGCCAAGTGGATGATAGAAAATAGAAAGTAGAAGGTTGGAAGTGGCCGTCAGAATTCTCCGAAGCACACTAGGGTTCCCTGATCAACTCATGCTAGCCAGCCCCTTGATCGTCAAGGTACCCAAACTAGCTAGAGTTAACCGACACCTCTTTGCTTTCGTAGGTCTCATCATCCGGCGTTTATTTTAATCCGACACCCACGTGTATTGGATTACTCAGCCGCAGAAAATCACACGTATAGTGATTTCCTGTGATTTCCCAACCACAGACCAAAAAGCCCCCAATGAAATCTTGCCATGAAAATAAGAGCAAGGGCAAAGTGGTCTTTTGTTTGGGCAAGAGGGTGCATAGCCAAAGCCACATTCATATAAGATTATCATTCTCAAAGCCACACATTGCTTCTCACCCATTTTCATTCATCAGCCGAGAGCCACAAGCCCAAAGCAAGCCAACACTCCCAAGTTCATCCCCCTAAACCAGCCCCTCCTCATTCATCTCCCCTTAAGTCTCTTTCCCCAAGAAGCCAAGCAACAACCAGAACCATCCACCAGCTCAAGGGAGGCAAGCACGAAGCAAGGGAGGCAAGCACAAGGGAGGCAAGAAAGCCAGGAGGAAAGGAGCCAAGGGAGCCAAAAAGGAGGGCGAGCACCAGAGAGCAAGGGCGACGCCGGCGGCGGCCTGCACCTCAAGCGACCACTAAAGGCCATACCGAGACCTGCAGGAGATGCATCCACCCACAGCCGGCATCACCCCTACCCCTGGCATCCTCAACCCAACCCAACTAAGCAAGGTAAACAACCATCTATCCCCCTGGTATTTCTGCCCCAAAGCCAAACCTTCAGCGAAGCATCCATCCTTCATCAGTAGCTCTCAGATCATATCATAATGCATCACAGAGCAGTAGAGGGGAGAGAGTAGAGGAAAGGAGGTAGGGGAGGTAGTACCTCAGTGCAACCAGCCAACCCATTACCACAGGTAGCAAGCCCCATATCCATATCCATCACCCCTTTTGTTCATGCATAACCAACAAAGCTCGCATTAGAGCAATCATCAAAACTCAAACATGAAACCAATCAGAAAAGGGAATAGAGGAAGTGGTAGAATGTGGCGCTTAGTAAAGCGCCCATGGCCATGGCCGGCCGTGCGATAAGGGACCGAAGCAAGGCCGCCTCTAGCCGCGCCGATGGAGGTAGCCAAAGGAGGACTGGTCGGCCCAAGAACGGCAACGGACCGGCCGAGCTCAGATAGAAGACGAGGCGCGGCGGCGACGCTGGTGGCGTCCGCATGGCGACGACCGAGGAACCGGCGGCGGCCGATCAAGGCTGTTCGGTCGATGGCGGCCGGGCTTAGGGGGCCGACGGACCGAGCGAGTAGAGAGGAGCAGAGGCGGCGTGGAGGCGTCGGCCATGGAGGAGCCGAGGAGAGCGCCGGTGGAGACGCTGCTGAAGAGAGAGAGGACCGCGCGGGTCAGGCGCGACGGGCGCCAAGCCGAGCGGGCTGGGAGGCGCACGAGGGGGTGGAGGCGTGGCGGCAGCTAGGCGCGGCAAGGCGCGGAGTCGACTGACTGGCTGGTCGTGGGACACACCAGGCGGCGATCGACCAAGGAGCCCCATGGCGGCAAGGCGGTGAGAGAGAGAGAGAGTTGAGAGATGAGGGAGGCACGGCGCATGGCATGGGAGCCGAAAGCAGAGGCCGGGCTTGAGAGGAGATTAGGGCATGGCAAGGGCAAAGAGACCTTGACGGGGCAAGCATGGCCTTGAGGGAGAGAAGAGAGATTGGAGTGAGGAGTGAGTGGGATTTTTTTGGGGAAGAGATGGAGATGGGGAAAGAAGATAAGGCAGTGTGGGTTGGGTTGTGTGCTGTGCGTGTGTGCTTGTGTGCGTGTTGTGTTTGGCCGAGTAGGTGAGTTAGAGAGAGAGAGTAAGAGGGAGAGATTTTAGGGGTAGTTTAGCAATTAGAAATTAAATTATAGAGGAATTAGGATTTGGGTAGCCTCTAATTATTTGTCGCATTATTGTATTTAATCGGTAGTTTTTGTAGTTAATTAGCTGTCAGCTGTCTTTTTGTTGCTGTTAAATAACTTAACTTGGATCTCGTCTAATTAACTATTTGCAATTAACATGTGAATTAAAAATTGCTAGATAGACCGAATAGCCGTTAATTCTGTTATTATTAAAACAACTAGTTTGTGTAGCAGCTTTGGGCTTTGCGATTACTTATTCGGGTAATTTAAGCTATTTTCTTCTGTTAGTTTATTCGGTAGTTAAGCGTGGACTGCGGGTCGTCGACCTTAGTGCGCGTTTTCGGTAGAGCGATTATCTTGGGGAGTGCTAACTTAGTGTAGATCTCGAAAAATATTTATTTAAATTAAACTGTGCTAACAATTAGGAGTCACTAACCTAGATATTTATTATATCACTTAAAAATCCACTATGTATTTATTTATATTACTATTCGTGCCACCGTGTTGCTACAGAGGACGAACCAGCACGGGCAGGAGAAATTGATCAGAGATTCGTCGATGCCAATCTTTACTACAACTCCACAGGCAAGCTATCGTCTTGAACATAAATATAGTTAATTTAAATGTAAACTGTATATTGCACTATATGTTTATTGCATCAAAATTTGTTTTCTCAAAACTTAAGTAAATGCTTGAGATAAAAATGATTAAGATGATTATGAAAGAAATGAGAATGAATAAAGGAAAGAAATGAGAATTATTATCGTTGGTAAAAGGGGGCCCTGGTAGGGGAACGCGACGACGATGATAATGAAGAGGTAAGAGGTGGGCCCCTTTTTACATATGAGTATAATATAAGGACAAACAAGACTCTTGCTCGGTCTGAAGCTGTAAAATCAGTACCAACCATTTTCCCATTTTGGCGGGCAGAAAATGCTACCTTGTTACGTAATTATGATCTCCACAATGGGGCACATTGGAGTGTTTGGGCAAGGAAGAGCGCCGGCCCAAGGAGGAGTGTTGAGCACGGACGATGGCCGCCTCAACCAACATTACTAGAACTCGGTGTATGACGAGGTCAGCAGCGTGACTAAATCAGCACCGACGAAAAGTAATGGGTGGAGACTTAATCACGTAACTCGAAAGCGTTACAGATTACGAACTCGAACCTGCATCAAAGGAAATGCAGGGGATCCGGCTCATTTAGAGCTCAGAATAACTATTGGTAAAGTGGTACAAGCCTGCGCAGTGCTATGCAAAAATCATGAATTCATGCCAGTCTCCTGGATTGGAGTCTACGGGAACCGCCGGAGGTCTTTCTTCTCTCCGAGTGACAAGTAGTGTTTTCAGTATTAAAAATTTGCCATCTAAATGTTTTTAAATTATTTTCAGAATTGAGATGACTTAGAAAATGTGATAACAACTAGAAATAGTCATCCAGTGCATTCTTTGGTATTAATGCTTGCTGAGTACATTTGTGTACTCAACCTTGTTAGTATTCTTCTTTGTAGATCCTAGTCCGGCCGGGAGCTATCCCGAGTGGGATGAAGGACTTGCAGGTACTGAGGCAACCACGGGAGGAGAAGGCGCGGACTACGAGGACCAGAGCGAGATGAACACCATATTTGACTCGTGGGACGAATAGAAGGCCAAGGCTTCAGGGTTGGCGAGAAAAGCGGAGTCATTCCTTTTGTAACTATATAAAATATGTACTAAGAATCATAGCCTTGCGTGGTTATTACCGGAATAAAATGTACAGTTTCTATCTTATTATTCTGCTACGTAACCCTGGTAAGGGCTTACTATTCGTTGGAGCAGTGTTTTACTGAGCAAACGAATAGTAATCCGTATGCCTAAGTGTGATTACCCTTGGGGTAATGACACGGGGCGTCACATCCTAATAATCAAATCAACGCTTTACATTCCTATATCCTTCATGATCAATCAAAATTTTCCATTACGATCATTTTCATTTTCCATAATCTATATAATCCACCAATCTCATTTTCTTTAAACCATTCATAATCAAGGCATATCCATCATCATACTCTAGTATTCACAAGAACTTCTTATAACATCGGTAAATCTTAAAATTTTCAATTCCCAAAATCAGTCTTATCAATGATTCTCCAAAACTATCTAGCTTGGCATCCAAACACACCGGTTAATCCCAATAAGAGTAGGTTCCAAGCGACTTTCCTGCTTGAACAATCTTCAACAATTCTTTACAGGTTTCATAGATGAGAGGGAGAAAGCACGATAGGTGAGAGGGAAAAGCACAATAGGCGAGAGAGAAAGCTATGAGGAGAGAAGTCTACCCCCTCAAGCAAACGCTGCACACAAGATAAAAAAAGTTCTATGTCCGACATACCAAAAGAAAATACACCATATAGGTCAAGAAACCACACAACGCTCTACTCGATCGATACTCTTAATTTGGTGATACGACTCAATACACAGAATGAGTCTTAACAAACTTAGACTATATGGCCGGTCTTTGACAAAACGATCTTTGGCCCACAGTCCTCGATTAATCCAGTCTGCTGTCCTTGGATGGTGGAGACGACGATGCTTTCTTGATAGCTTTATAGCTTGTGGTCTTGACGCAATGGTAAGGAAGCACGTTGACCATGTATAGACTTTTACAGGGGAAAGAGGATCATTTTAACATTCTAAAATGGTGAACGAAGAACAAGGTAATAAAGAAAACCATGAAGAAGGTAAGAATAGAAAGATGACCAAAGATAAGGAGAGAACAATATTTTTTCCTTGTTATAAAATAAGTTTTGAAGTTTTTCAACTAACGGGCATTCTAACTAGGTCACGACCTACAGTTGATACGGCTCTGATACCACTTTGTCAGGATCCGGGATGAACACCCCAAATCTTCTATGCATTTTTGAACTAGTCCCATGACCAGTGGCTAGCTTACACAGTAAACAAATATGGTAACATCCACAAACACAAAGCTTTATTAATAAATACCAGAGTTTAATTACTAGAAAAGCTTACACACCAATAAATAAGTACACAACGGAAGACGAAGAGCAAGTAGTAGAGCCCAGCTAATCTGCCACAAACAATCGACTGGGGTAGCGGTCTAGTCGTCGAGATCTCCAACAGTTGCAAAGTCCTTCTCCTCTGAACAATATTTTATTAAGCAAGAGTGAGCACAAACAACCGTGTCCCGCAAGTTACACCCAATAACGGAATTATAATGCATGCAGGGATATATGAAAGGAAGGCTTATATGGCTGTTTTGCATAAAGCGATATTTTCCAGTTAAATATTCATACTAAGTTCTAAAGCAGTTTACTATATAACTACAATCATTTTCTAAATCCCAAGTTTTATAATCAGATAACATTCACACAAGAGTGGTTAAGGATACTCTCCTATGTTGGTGATATGCCATAGAGGCAATCATAGAGATGATTGTATCACGTCTATGTTTATGAGTTATTGAATAAATATTATTTTGTTCCTTGAATGAATCATTGGTTATAAAGATTAACAAGTATGTGACTTGTTGATGAAACTCTTTAACTTATACGATGTCGTTCTAAATGAATCCTTGGTCGGATGTCACTGGTCGGAACACCAGGACTCTACGACTAGCACATGTATTGATTGATGACTATGTTTCACCGGTCATGGATATAGGGATATTGAATCGATAATGTGAACACATGTTAGAGAACATGGGGTTGGATAGACCCACCTTGAGACACTATTGAGATTGTTATGATTCTATGTGTCATTAGTTGGTCTCAAACAATGATGATGTATAATCCTTAGACCTGAGATCAGCATGGTTCCCTACATGTGTAATAGCACTCTTAGGGGTTGCCAAACGCTACTCGTAACTGGGTAGTTACAAAGGTAGCTTTCGGGTATGTTATGAAACATGCGGAGGGATGTGACTGGTCAGATATGGGATTTACCCCTCCTAACATAACAGGAGAGATGTCTCTGGGCCCCTCGAAGTGGTCAGATAAAGAAAGTATATGGCCATGCCACTGGCGGTCGAAGAGTTCGACCGCATAAGGTTATTCGACACTCGATCGAGAAAGTATTGAACAGTCTATGGATAACATAATATCTCACCTGGAATTCAACCAGACATCGTGAGGCAAAGGGAGAATATACGAGTAGGTCGCTTAGTTCGATCAGTTTTGGACTGGTCGTATGGGGATACGAGTTGATCATAGACTGGTCGAATGTAATCACAGAGTGGTCGAAACCTGGTTGTAAGGAGTTACGAACTGGTTGTGACCAAATACGAATTGGTCATATAGAGATATGACCTAATCGTAAGTGATGAGGACCTGGTCATAGATTGTATTGCATTAAGATTCGTCCGATATAATTTGTGTGTATTCGGGAATCGTTATGTCCTGCTAGGAATTGCTAACGACTCGTGATCAAAAAGGGTTTTCGAGTCACAACTGACTACACATAAACCTAACGGGTCACACACTTAACGGGTTGAAACAAAACGTGTTCGAATAGGATCCATCATGGGCACTATATAAGGAGATGCTTGAGGCTATCGAAAGGATGATTGACGTGAGTTACTCCACCGAAACCCTAGCCGCCATCTTCCTGAGAGCTCTGCCGTGTTACTTGGTGCTAGCACACCGGCGTACGGTTGTTCCTTCCCTGGACGTGTGGATACCGTAGAGGCGCTACTGCGGTTGCTGTTGCACTTGAGGACGATCCGCGATCTTCATAAGGAACTGCAGAGGTTGCTGGAGGAGACGATCGACTAGCGAGGGCGCTGGACGATCGACTATGACCACTACATCGACGCGCTCTGCGTTAGACCTAGCTGCTCTAATTCTTCTTCTGCTGCTCTACGCGTTTGGTGGTAACGATCTGTGATCATTTTCTTGCTTGGCTTCTTAGTTTACGTGGTAGAATTTTTGAATTGTTGCTATTGTAGCCTACCCGTATCCCTTCATCCTATCACATGGCTATCTGCCCAATTCCCATTTGGATAAACCATCCAAAACCATTTGATAAAGCATGTTTGAAATCAAAAACCAAAGTCTAACTTTGAGTGGCTTTGCTGGCATGTGCATGACCGTAGACACGGCTATTCGAATAGGTTTACACTCTGCAGAGGTTGTACAACTTTACCCATATGACACGACTTCTCTAGTTTATTTGACATCCGTCGATACCACTGCTCACTACCTTAGATAAGTAGTCTAGAGCACGCGTCAAGGCCTTTACAAAGCACAATCCCACCGTAATCCCGCCTCGCTAAGGTTTCGCTTCTTTTGGATAGAAACCCATCGGCTTTAAGCCCCCTCTTGCGCTATGTGGGAATACATAAAAAGTAGGTAGTAAAAGATACCCACGCAACCGGGTGGCATGACCATAGTGAAATGTTACAAATTAGTTAGCCAGATCCTGCACATTCAGAACATGTGGTAGTACGGTTCATGGATGTTAGTCAAGAATAATTTGTTTGCACCATGCTACTAACCCAACTTGATAACTTATACCATAACAATTAATTCATTTAATTAATACCTCTTAGTCAAGAATGACAAGACATCACTAAAAAGTTTTAACACCTCCTTTTAAAAAAGAGATGCATTAAACTTCAACATTCGAAATAATTCAAAAGAAATACATAAAGCCAATGCTCTCACATTTTAACGAACTTGCAATAGAAAACTTTCTTTGTCCAAAATATCAAACGAATAAACGAGTCATGTTTTCCAATAAAAAAATAGAACAACCATAGAAATATCAATCTCGCTAATGAACAATGTTCACAAGTAGCAAAAGCAACTCAATAGTCGGAAGAGCCAATAATTGCTCCATAACACAAATGAAGACCAAGTGAAATCCCAACAACTACCTTGTAACCAATATCCCAAAAAAATTAATCAACCGCAACTATACCCAGAATTGGCCTAAATCAAGCTCAAGAAAAGAGCAACTTTTCTAAAGAAACTCATCCTCAACACCTACAACTTTGGTACTCGGGGTAACCACTTCACTAATCTCATACCGCGAACGGTGGTGTAACCTGGCAAAACCCAGGGCTACAACCACGACCTCAACCTCTCAACAGCAACTATCATCACACATAACCATCATAATAATCAAATCATAAGCATTCATAATCAATTCATAACAGCAATGATCAATGCGACATAACAAAAACGTAAATGCAATACTTGACCCATTCCCATCTTACTGTGTACAATGTGTCAATTTAATAATTCAATTACCACGGATCTAATGCCCGCTCTGATACCAATTGTAACACCCCAACCCAACATTGAGCTTCAAATTTTACTAAACTACCTTAACAATCTATTTCACATCCACTTACAATAAAATTTCAGCAAGCTACTCATTAACAATTAATCTAGCGGTAAAACAAGATATCAACTACAACCTACACATAGCAAGACTAATAAACACCATCGATTGAATACAAGAGGTCTAATCGATTATCTATTACTTACTCATTAACTAATCAGTCAAAACAAATTATTCTATTGAAATGAAGTAAAAGGTTTCTCATTAACTATAATATTATTATTTTCTAACCTTCGGTAGAGTTTCTCTTAAAACACTGACCATTGAAGGATTTCAAAGCAATCTAACAAGTATCAGAATGATAACCATTTAGTAAAAATTTAAACATAACTTTACAGACCACATGAAAGAAATGACTATCTCTATTACGACGTAAAACATTCCATCGCGAAGGATGGACGCAACCACAAGATAACAATCAATAATAAGTATGCTCCAATTAAACAAAAGTGGTGGTTTATTTGTCATGGTGAAAGTTATGTGAAGTGCATCAAAGATTCTATCCCATTCCCATGCATGCCGCTTCCTCAAGAAGTACCTAAAAAAATATAAACAACAAGCGTGGGTCTAAGACTCAGCAAGTATAAGTAAAACAGCCATACACAAGCATCATATCACCAAAGGTTCGTTCTCATTATAAAAACATGCAATTCAATTTCCATGAGTGCAATGCAATGTAAATCATGCACAACTTCACTTCTACTTATACCGGTATAGCGTAGTGTAACACCCGTCGGTGTTCACTCATGCCTGCATTCTTTAAATACGGGGACCCAAAGCCCGTCCTTTTCCAGACAGGGACCTCATTGCCCATATCATACAAATAGGGACCTCAAGCCCACTCCTGTGGGTACATCATGCCAACATGCATGCGTAATATGAAATGACATGACCAATCCACAATCTCTTATCATAAGCATCATCAATTAGTGAACAACATGTAAGCAATATGAAATAAATATTCTCAGCATGATTAATCATATTTAACTTGCATCACATCAAAGATATTGCCAAACAAACAGTATCGCTCTAAAATTGCACTTGCCTAAACCGTGTGATGGATGACGATGAGTAGAGGGCTCTAATCCCGATTTCACACCACCACCTGGCATTCGTAAAACATACTAAGAATAACATCCAGAAGCACCCAACATTGCAATAAGACTAAATAAACATATCTGCTCCTAATCGTAACCTGAAACGATACCATTCTTCCCGAACACCACTCTGTCCAAAACAGGACAGTCACCTTAGAAAAATCATAACTCTTTATGTATAGCTCGAAAAATCATGAACTCAGACTTTATAGAACCTACACACATATACGCACGATTTCTCAACTGATCAAAAGTTCAGATTATTTCATCTAAACCCTTGTTTTTATCTCTAAAGACAGATCTGTCATCCTCAGTATTATCAACTTAGAAATTCCATAACTTTTAATTGGTACAACAAAAAATAGTGATCTAAGGCATTATAGAATCCCTAGAGAATTAAATTCCATAATAAACTTCTTCTAATTTTTCTATTGTGCTACAAAATTTGCTAACATGACATTTTTCTTGACTGTCTCCAACAGAAAGACAGAACTGCATCGTATGATTCAAAATCCCATAACTCCCGTTATACTTGTTCAAAAAACATTATCTTGGGCTCTCTGGAATCATCACAAAGTTATCTATCTATTTCATTGAGTTCAAAATCCTAAATTAACACATTTACTAAATTTAATCTATATATCTATGCGTGCTGCCAGAAACTGATGAACTGAACAAGAAGTCTAATTGCAAAAATCATAAATTTCAATATATCCATCCAAAAATTATGATCCATCACTCTAAGAAATATAACGAAATAAACTATCTTTTATCTAACCAGACAGAGTTCTAATTTCGAGTTTAACTATCCCAAATCACCCTCGCAACACACTGCCCTAAATCTGACGAATCTGGACAGAATTGAAACCTGACTTTCTATTGGCTAAACGATCTACAAATCGAACCAAAATTAAACTAAGACTATCTCTAGATTGTTACCCTTGAATATCATCTAAAGAAGAAAACGTGGTCCTTGGTCCTTCCTCTTTTTCTCCCTTCTTCTTCCCTTCTCTTTCCTTGCTTCCCCTCTTTCTTTTGCCGGCAGCACCCAAGAGTCTTCCTTCTTTCTTTTCTTGGCCAGCAACAATGGAGGAACCACCAAGGGGGAAGGGTGTGGAGATGATGCTGGACAAGAGGGGGGGGGGCAAGGGGGAAGTAGAGGTGGCGGCTGCTAGGGGGAGTGGGGAGAGGAGGCGTAAGGGAGGGAGGAGGGGAGGGGGTGCTACAGTGAGCACTGTAGTACATGGCTGCCCCCCTCCACTTGGACGGTTGCCCTAATGGGCCAAGGTGTTGTAGGCTTTCGGCCCACAACCCAGGTTCTCTGAATAATACGAAAACCCCCTGAAACTTCGGTTAGAACTACTCTCTAAAACAATTCGCATCCGTAAAGATTTTCTCTTTAAATATTTGGGATATTACAAGAGCAATTTGGAAATATCTCACCGGAGACGATGTGGTGGTGGAAATGCCCCTTTCGGCCGAAGATGAAGACGAAGCTCAAATCCGAAAGCTCCCGAGGACCAAAACCAAATCCGGTTAGGGGATAAGTTCCTTGTGTCCTGGAACACGAAACGACATGGGTAGAGAGGAAGGAGCTTCAAGGTGGTGGCAGGAATGACGATGAGGCGCGGCGGCCAGAAACTCAGAGGCTTCAGGCAAACCACAGCAACAAGAGCGAGAGTTGGACAGGGAAAAGAGATGAAGGGGGGGGGCTGCTCGAGCTCTTTATAGCCCGGAGGAGAGGAGGGGGAGAGCCGTTGATAGACTCGGAGGCACGCGGTGCCGGCGCGTCGGGGACGCGACGGTGATGGGACGAGGCGAAAGGAGAGAGCGCTAGAGTCAAGGGGAGCAGGTGCGGGGAAAGACGGACAATTAATGCGCACGTCGCCGAGGGAAAAAGGGGCAGGATTCGCGCCGGGGTGACGACTTTCGTCACGGCGGTGACGCACGCGAGTGCTGGCGGCATGGGCGAGCAATGGGAGGGAGACGAAGGTGAGCAGGGGAGGCTGACAGGTGGGTCTGGTCGGAGGGTCTAGTCAACATCGAGTGGCACTGGTCGAAACCGAGTAGCACTAGTCAAAACCGAGAGGGTGGTCGACATCGAGTCGTGCGGGGAACGGGCGCGGGAAGGAAACATAATTTCCAATTTACAGAGAATACACCAATCCAAAAAGGCTTTTTAGAAAATAGTAAATCAAGTCCAAAAATTCAAGAAAAGCAAGGAAATACTTTTAGAACTCAGAAAATCTAGTAAAATAATAATTTTATTAATTTTATTTTTGGTTACATAACTTTGGATGTTATAGTGACGGTTGGGAAGTGAAAAAGAAAATGTTGGTCCGCATCGACATCCAATCATCTCACGCTCGAATGCTTTCCTATTTAACGCCTTGTCAGCATATCTAGGTTGTGTTGCGTCAACTTGTGTACGATATATGTTAGGTGGTAGTAGATCTGTTCAAACGCCGGACTAGGTCGGGCCTAAAAAGCTTGGCCTCAAACGGGCAGGACTGAGCCCGGCCCAAAAATTCCTTTTTCGAAATTAAAACTATTATTTTAATTCTTTTTTGAAATAGAAAGTAATATTTAATTCATTTTGATAATAAAATAAATAGTTTTAATATTATTTTTATTAATTTTAACGGATTTTCGGGGCGGAAATCAAGTCCTGAGCCCGACTCAAGCTCAGACTAGAGCTGGGCCATTCATGAACAGGTCTACGTGGTAGCGACCTAACATTTGTTTGCAACGAATACACCCATAATGCTGCGTCTCGAACCCTTGAAGCTTTGTCAAAATGGTACATATATACATTTCGGACTACGTGTCAACGGCAGTTAGAGCGCACACATGCTGCTGCTAAAGTGCTAAGCAGTATATGCCTCGTGGGGAAATTAACGACGATATTGTCCTTTTAGATCTTCCTAACCTTTCGCAGATCTGAATTGCTCGCAACCCTGTCTGAGAAAGAATCAAGACACGAAGGAATCGTAGTTGTACTTGTCCACTGCACAATATATTATTTTTTGAACAGGACTGTACAATATATTATACTTAATACAACTTACACGTACGACTTCCATTACACTACCAAACAAGCCGTAGTGGCTTTCTTTATTCGTCCACACAAGGACAAGGACACACCACACTTCGGTTGGTCACACAGCAAGCAGTCAAGCACAGCATAGAGCCACATGAGCTCATCGCACCATATGAGTAAGACCACAAGCGCAATACTAACAGTACACAAGCGAAGCACACAGCACACGATAGTTCCACCTCACCTCAGAAGTCAGAACTCGAGCGTACTGATCATGACGGCGTCCATGACGTCGGGCTGGACCAGCATCTGAACCTGCGGCCGCAGCGGCAGCGGCAGCGGTGGGGGCGGCGACAGTGGCATCTGCAGGCCGCCGTACAGCTGCATGAGGTGGTCGCCGACGTCCGGCACGTCGAGCGGCAGGCCGGCGACGTCCCCGAGCAGGCGGAGCTGGAAGTTCCGCAGCTGGAGCACGCTGCACAGCTCGCGCGCGTGCGCCATGAGCGCCCGGTTCTCCTGCTCCAGCAGGCGGCACTGCTCCAGCACAACGCCGGCGCTGGCCCGCACGGCCTCGTTCTCCTGCTTGAGCTGACCTGCAAGCGCGGTCAGATCGTCCACGTGCTGCTGTTTCTTCATGCGAGTCTTCCGCGCGGACAGGCGGTTGGAAGTCATCCGTTTGCGCCGCCGATCCTCCTCGGTGACCGCGGTGCGACGCACGACTTGCTGCGCCGGTGGAATCATCTTACATATATTGCAGCGCAGAAGGAAAAAATACTTATACCTTGGTACACGTAGGGAGTACAGTTCCCGCTCCTAGATCGAGTGTAGCCAGTAGTAGTACTAGCCACTAGGAGCGGTACAGAACTTAGTTGGGGGAGGAGAAGAACGGAACAAGGACATACAAGGGAATTCAATTGACTAGTGACATTATTTTGGATCAAACAAAGCTTCAGTTTAAAATGTTTTGGCCTTTGGGCACAAGAGACCATGAAACAAATCGATCGAAGCTTTGTTTGATCAGCTTTTCAGAAGGTGGGGGATCGAGGCGGATCACGAAATCACGTAGAGGAAGTAGAGGAACACGATGGAGAGGGAGTGGAGGTAGCAGAAGTGGAGGCTGACCTCCGTGAGCGACATGGAGAAATTACTGAGTGTTCGTGCCAAAATCTGAAAAGAAGAGAAACTCAAACTAGTAAGACGATGAAGATGTATACTTAGCTAGCTAAAGTGAGGCATTCGATCGGGAGGAGGCATGGTGGATGCTAGCTTGTTCTTGCCAATTGACCAAGAGCAGTAGCACTCGAGGATCGATGGAGAATGGAGAAGCAGAAGGGAGGAGGTATGGTGGATGCTAGCTTGTTCTTGCCAATTGACCAAGAGCAGTAGCACTCGAGGATCGATGGAGAATGGAGAAGCAGAAGGGCGGAGGTTTGAGGCTGGTGAAGGGTGCGATTTTATTGGGGGCAGATCGGCTGAGGACGTATATATGCATTAACTAGTGCTGTTGCGTGTGCACCAACTAGCTTGGGAAAAAAGGATTTATGCTTTGTTATTGTTGTGAAAACTTAATTGATTAATTTACTCTAGTGGTAAAAGTGAAAGGTTTGTTGGTTTAATCGTAGTGCTGCAACGAGTGAAATTTCCGAAAATGCCAAAGAAGATTGTGTGAAACTTCCGAATCGAAACAAAAGAGGGGCTTCTATTGATATCTCCTTGTGATGTTCACAGCTGATTTGAGATATTCCTTTTTTTTTCGTATATTAACTTCATGCAATGACAGGAAAGTATCAGGGGAGCATTGATTCTTTGTAGTTCATGGCGTGTTCTTTTGCTATTTGTCTGACCAAAAGTGCGCCAGTAGCACGTACTACTACAGTACTACTACATCAACACAAACGCAAGTTGCAGTCATGCAAGCGACGGCGCGCGCATTCAGGCAAAACAATTCATGTGGTTTCTATCGATGACTTGGCGTATCGTCCGCCGACCAAAAGCACGGATTGGTCGCTCAAGCTACTGGGAAGCAGCACAGAGCAAAGATCAAAGAAGAAACACGGCAAAGTAATTACTGGCTGATACTCTACTTGAATTGCGAATATATATTTTTCCTTCGTCGACGTATGTACCGGTGTTAGGACTTAGGACAGATGGCCACTGCATTTGCTCAAGAAATGATTTGTCCAATCTCCCATTGCATAAGAAGTTCTGAATATTCTTCCGTGAGATTCAGATGTCCTAGTTGCTTGGCGTCATGACTCATGAGAAAACATTAACAAGTAACGAAAATACATGACCAATAGATTTACCTGAAGGGCAAAGTAAATGTCATTTTCGATTAGTAGGCATGCTACATTGTGCCGTGACAGGGCTGGTAAGTTGCTTATGTGCTAAGGGAAACAAAAGCAGTAAATGGTACCTAGAAATATATGTGCAGTTCAAGATTTTGATTTGTCCCTTTTGTATGCGACTAATTAAGATCAATTACCACTAGTGGCAAGTGATTGCTAATGTAATCATGCCACACCATGTCTTCTGTACCTGGTAGCTTTTTTGTTGATTCTAGTGGCAAGGAAAAGTCCAATTCGTGCGAGCATGTTGGAGCAAAATATGTTCTTCTAAGAGAAAGTAAAATGCATCTTGCTTATGATCCATCGAATTTTCTCTAGCTGTTGTGCTTGCAAATATTAAAAGCTGTTTTGGAAGCTGACTCGAGAAATTTACACAATAGCATATCCGGTGGATATCTTTCAGTTTCCCCCTACTTAATTGGTTCCAAGAAAGCAGAGGTGACTTGATGCACTAGTCACCTTTAGTACACAACTTCTTACCAAACTTACCTGACGTTGTGTATGATGTATGAGAATTGGCATCCGTAGTGGCGTCACCATGGACGAATCTCGTTGTGGCCAAAGCACACACTGGACTGTGTTTTTGACAGTGACGACAAACTGAAGGTGGTCGGGGCTCGCTGCAGAGGCTAGAGAAATAAGTCTATTTTATTGTCTTGAATTGTCATGTTTGTCTAATTTTCAACCTCTAACTATGAAACCGTGTAACCATCAACCCTGAAGTGTCAACTCCGAATAAATGACCCCCTCGCACCCATTCCAGAGTGGTTTTGCGCCACGCTGGATACCCTGTCGATGTCAGCAGCGCCACGTCAACCATACGAACATGACTGTATGATAAATTTTCCAAAAAAAAAAAAGAAGCCATCTCCTCCTCCTCCTCAAAACACAACTCCTCCTCCACCAAGCTCTATGTAACATCCCGAACATGGTTTGTGTTTTAAATGTATGAAAATGAGAAGAAATTAAAATTTTTCATGCATCTTGTTGTCTTTTGAATTTTCTGAAATTCTTTCAAAGGATTTCTTATTTTCAAAGACTTAATGCTTCAGTTGACTAGAAGCATAATCCTTGAAAACTTCTAGAGCAAATCTTGTGATTATCCTTTAGGATTATTTTTCCTAGCTTCTAGATTATCCTAGTGACTCATCTGAAAAATTTCATAATTTTTAGAAATTATTTACTATTTTTAAGAGGCCAGTCAAACTAGTCACACTCTTGGTCAAAACCCTAGGACCAAAGCTTGTTATAATTCTAGGGGAAAATGCAGTGCATGAAAATCTCTAGAAAATTTATACAATGCTGTCCCTAGTGTCCTAAACCTCCCATAACAATTTCAGAAATTTTGGAGATGTGAAACACTATCTAAAAATTCCTTCCTTCTCTCGGCCTTTTTATTCAAAACCCTGATTCACTGTTCCACCAACCTAGCTACTGTTGTACCGACCGAGCCACCTTGACTCGGCCGAACCCAACCCGCTAAGCCAAACCGACACGCCACCCACACCGGACCCAACCCGCCCTTTTCTCAGCCGCTTACTAGTCGGGCCCGCTAGCCAGAGCGTCGTCTCCACACGACCGCCCGTTCTACGCCAGCTCGCCAAGGGTGCTCCATGGCTCCTCTGGCGCCCGCATTAGTGCCAACCACTCGCCCACGGTTCTTGGCCCCACCCTTGGTTTCGCTCGCCTCGGCCGCATCTTCCGCTGCCAGCCCATGCCCTGGCACGGACATTAATTCCCCCGGTCGGCCATGCCATTTTCAAGCATGTCAACCCCGTGCCAGCTTCCTCGCAATTCTCCGTCCATCGCCTATGTAAGGCCGTCCAGAACCTAGAGCGGCTCTCATTTCTCACCATTCACCTTCTTGAGCCACACCCTCTCATCCTCCTTCACCTCTCTAAGCAAAACCGAAGAAAAGATCAAGTGTCCATTTTCGGCCGGTGAGCCACCACCTCGTCGCTGGCGCTCCTTTGATCTCCTCCCCTCCTTAACCACGTCATCTTGTATTCCGGTCCCCATAGAGCAAAACCCCTCTCCTAATTTCGTTGTTCGATCGCAGGAGCCAACGAATTTGGATTTCTTCTTAGCTTCAGCCGCCTGTTTCCTCGCCGCTGATCTCACTTCGCCGGCCATCGCCGGCCTTCCCCCTTGCCTTGGTAAGTTCCCCAGGGACCCCTCTAGCCCATGCTCGCATCAGTTTTTGTCAAGAATCGCTAAGTCATTGTTTTCGTAATTTGGCCCTGTGCCGACGCCGCTCTTTCTCTGGCGCGCCGCTACTTCGGCGAGTTTCTCGCTGCGCCACCCTTGTCATCACCTTTGTCTCAGTAAGAGTGTTCCATTTTGGCCCTAAGCCCACGCCGCCATGGATGGAGCCGCTAGTGGCACGCCCGGCAAGCTCGCGCCGAGAGCGCTGCGCCTTGTCCGAAAATGGGCCGCGCTGTAGCAGCGAAATTAAAACCCAAATCTTTCTCAGTTTAAGGTTAACCAATGATTACCACTAAGTAAACATGAATGAATTGAGGGATGTCCAAATGACATGCGGGCCCACTTATAGAAACCCATGTGATTAATGTGTTGATTTTCGGGGCATGTCGCCGACGTGTGGGCCCACTCAGCACAGTGAACTGCTAAGAGGTCCATGGACCAAAACACTATGATGTGAACTCGTAGTCCACGCACTATTCCTGTAGGCCCTCTCTATGACATTTGGGCCCTACGTGTCAGGAGCAACTATTCACGGGATTAAATAAAAAGGAAGCATTGTTTAGCGGACCCCACATGTCATTGACTTTGGCTAGCTCAGCCCGAGTATCAAAAGTATTAATCCTTTTTGAAATTCCGAATTGAATTATTTTTGCACTAATAATTCAATAAACTTCAAAGATTCATATCTATTTCATTTTAGCTCCAAATTGAGTGAAACCAATTTTGTTGGTTATCATTCTTTTTGTACTTTAATATAAAATAGGTTTGGAACATGTCACTACCACAGAAAATGTTGGTATTAGAATTAATTTCCATTTAGGATTATTTGTTACACTAAAAATTCTTTTAACTTGGAAAATTCCTAGAAAATTCTTTTTAACTCCAAATAAAATAATTTTTGTTTCTGATGTTTTTCTAAAATCATGTTATACCTACTGTGTGAGTTTGATACTTGTTTGATGAATTTGAATATTTGGTTTATTTGATATTATTTGTTCTTATTGGTCCTTCTCGATTCTTTCGATAGGTTTCGACAATACTATTGAATACGAGAGTGATCCTCAGCAGCAAGTGGAATATCTCCAGCAAGGCAAGCAGTTTTCTTTTGATGCACGTTGATCCTATTATTTGCGTATGCTAATATTTCAAATGCTTCATCTGTATGTATGCATGCTATGTTGATAAGTATTTTCCCAGTTCGCGATAGTTTACCTGAATGGTTAAATGAACTGTAGGTAAAACATCCATCCTCTACTAAGCCTAGGTTATATCCTCTGTGATTTAGAGCTCGATGGATGGGCTCTAGTCACTTTATATACTGTATACTAGTTGTCGCTTAGTCATGCTTAGAACGGTAGTCTGGGGATCATTGCCTCGGCGATGGTCATTACAACCTCACTCTAAATTACTTGAGTCAGAGTACTCATGTATGTATCATATTTGGAAAAACTAAAAATAAAAATGAAATGTTTTAGACTTGGGCACATTGGATGGCTAGTGTGCCTTTGGGTGTGTGCTTGGTGCCCGAGTCAATAAGGACCGAACATCTTGTCCCACTAAACCAAGCGGCGTGCATCCACATGAGGGTCATATGGGTCCCCTCTTGACTTAGTACTTTGGCGTGTGTTAGCTCCGAGTCACAGGAGGTGGGTGCGTGTGTTGTGTTAAAAAGAAGAAATATGTCTATATGTGTTGGGTGTGCGGGAGTGGAATCCTGTCTAGGTTCTCCACATCGAGGGGCATTGTAGTTGTCCAAGGTTTTACCCCATATGGTAGTTGACTTTCGGCTTTACAATGACTTTGACACAACGTATGGATGTCTATCCATACGTGCGACTCGTAGTTAATACATAATATTGGAAAATGTCTCGTAAGACTTAGCCGTGCTGGTATACCTAAGGAAGTGTGTTTAATAGCTTGGCAAAAAGACGGTCTGACATGTGGGTAAAGTTGTACACCCCTGCAGGGATTAATCTATTCGAATAGCTATGTCCTTGGTTATGGACACGCTTGGGAAGGTTTTTCAAGAGTTAGACTATAATATTTTGATAAAACTTGAGAATGGGTGGTACGAATGAGTAATTCGTGCTATTGTGGTGGCTTTGGGAAGTCACCTCTAGTATGTTGAATATGTCTATAATTATTGTCTCACTATTATTTGATCAATTAGAAACTGTTTTGACAAATTGCCTTTAATCTATTACACTATTGCAAATAAAATATTGCTTTACGCGGAAAAGAAAACATATAGCCATCTCCATTTATTTAAGCCTGCATGTAGCTATGTATAGGTTTGTTAATCGTAAGTCTTGTGAGTACAATTTTTGTACTCAACTGCATTGCTTATTTGCTATAAAGGAGGTTGACCCCCAAGGGGTTAACAGTTGTGAGGATGACTTCGCTGTCGACGACTAGCTTGGGCGTTTTCGGTTGGTTGCCTTGTGGGTAGGGGAAAACCAGTTGGCTTTTGCTTTCAGCCATGTTATGGCAAAGTGTTTCCGCTGCAGACTTGGCTCTTTTGTATGAAATCTTAATGTATGTTTGGATATGTTATAAATTATGAAACTTCGGTAATGTAATAACTTTTGTATGGAGTTGATGCTTAATTTTTGTGAGGTGTATGTGTACTGCAGTTCTGAAAAGTACATATACACCGAGAGCGGGGGGAATTTGATTTGTAATGCTAGGATCAATGGAAAGGTTAAGTATTACAAATTAAATAGCCCGACGGCTCTCACACTCTATGCCGTCGCAATTGAGCTCCTCTCCGTCGCTACCCCGCAACCCCAAGATACACATCGAGGACACCTCCTCCCCTCACCCAAGCTCCACGCCGCCACCGCCTAGCCCCTGAGCTCCATTGCCACCACCACCTAGCCCCTGAGGCCGTCTCTTCCCCACACCAAGCCCCATACTGCCACTGCCAAGATAGCAGGAGCACCGTGCATTCCTGATATGGGCGAAGTCGACCGTGGTGGTTGATTGAACCAGGGAGCTCCGTGGGTCCATGGCGACCATGGACCGGATCTGGAAAAGGAGACCTCACCGTCGATGATTTTCTAGCGGTGGAACGACACAAATGGGAGGTGGGTGAGCAATAGTAGGTCACAAAGACCTTGGTGCTCACGCTGGTTCCGATGGAGATGGTGCAGTGCGGGTTGTCTGTGTGAACCATGCTCGGTGATAGCGAACTGGTTGTAGGGGAGGCCACACCGGCAGCGCTCTGGTTCATCGTAGGGGATATGTTCTGGGAGGCCAGCCACCCAGATCCAAGCTGGCCGGACTCTGCCATGCCGAATCCGAACAACAGCGATGGCGCATGGAGGCGGTGGCACATGGTGGCAACGGCACTAGAGTGCGAGAGAGAGAGAGAGAGAGAGAGAGAGAGAGAGAGAGAGAGAGAGAGAGAGAGAGAGAGACACTGCAAGCAAAATAAATCTAATTAACATTGGGGATTGGATGAGAAAGTGGTGGAACATCGTTTTGACGCGAATGGAATTGCCAAAAACTCGCCGAAGAGGGAGATCAAACGTGGTGCCCACGGTGGAGCTTCGTGGCAACATCTTCTCCCCCTCCCCATGTTTTGATTTGTGCAGAGATGAAGGAGGACGGCGACAGCATGGGCGGAAGGTGCTCATGGCTTCAACCATGGAGGAGGAGGAGAAAGAGATAAGAGAAGGAGGAGGAAGGGGTCTGACAGGTGGACCCATCATTTTTTTATTTGGATGGATGTTTTTTGGATGTTTTTTATTTGTTGATTTGTTGATTGGATGCCAGATCATCTTATGAT
Source organism: Phyllostachys edulis (assembly GCA_036346405.1). Lineage (NCBI taxonomy): Eukaryota > Viridiplantae > Streptophyta > Magnoliopsida > Poales > Poaceae > Phyllostachys > Phyllostachys edulis. Next base: position 55,957,858 of record CM070549.1, on the reverse strand, counting down.
CAGACCACGTATCAAAACCACTGCCACATATATGCCACATTGGATGAAAACCGGGGTGTGAAATGGCCTAGGGTGTAAGAGGAGTGTAGGTTAGCTGGTTTTGTAGTTGGAAGTTGAAATTTAGACAAACACGATAGTTCATTGGGTAAAATGGAGTTATTCGTTGTCCACTGTAGCAGTAAGGACATGGACGTCGTCTGTCCACACTAGGCCCGAACCGTAGCCCACCGCCTCAGCTTGTGCCCGTCCGAGCCGCGACGGACCACAATGTACCCATGCTTCGCCTCGCCAATCCACCAGTCGCGTGCGCTTGTCTCTGACACATTGTCTCCTCTTGCACCACCAAACTTGATCCACGATGAAGACTTGGAAAGGAGGCGACGCCGAACTTCAAAAGTTTGCATCCAAAGAAATATGAAGTAAAAAAGGGAACCTCAAATTGATAGGATGTGGTAGCAGTGCTTATCGTCGGCAATGACAGCAAACCCGGTGCAGCGGCGTGATTTGGGATGGCTGGCTGACTAGAGTCGGGGACCGGTCGCAGAGGGGGGAGAGAGATAGAGAGAGAGAGAGAGAGAAAGCCTGGTGAAGACGGAGGTTCTGGATTCGTAGAGGTTTTGTAGAAAAAAATTGTGTGCACAGCGTTTTCCATTTGAAAATGTCTTCGGTCGGTGATATTCATATTTTTTAAACAATTTTGAATGTTGGTGGCTTCTTTCTGAAATCTAGCCAGAAAATACTATAACAATCTAAAGATGTCTAGCTGAAACTTGAACCAATGGAAAGGTATGAATATATCCCTTTATCTTTTGCTTCTCTTTTGTATCTCCCTTGCTTTGTTGGTTGTCCGAAGGACAAACAGTTTTCTTGTTAACTACACATTCCAGTTCTCCTGGAGCATTTCAAGTTTTCAATTATCTGTTGAATAATAGAATCGAGCCTATTTCGCCTATCTCCACTGACAAATTTAGAACAAGACGGACATTTGATCCAGCCTTTTTATTCTGTCTTCTGAATAGTTTATAGTGCCAAAGAGGTTGATAAGTTGACCCAGAGCAAACAAGAACATCGCCAGAATAAGCATAAAATTAGAAATAATCTATTAAAAAATTTCAGAAAATCATGTAGCATAGACACTCGGATCTATTCGGAAGAGAATATATATAACCACTCCTCTTTACTCCTACATCGAAATAAAAATTGAAGTGCACAGTTTGCTAAGTTTACATTTTGCTAATCCAAAATCAGACCATCTTCAAGAAAAATAGGATGGAATAAACACGCGATAAAGGGTTTTAAAAGGGTTTATCTTCTCTCATCCCTCCCTCTCTTCCATTCTTCTTCCCCAAGCTAAACCACCTGAAGAACGGCACCCGCACGCATACAAATCGGCACGGCAGAAGGCCTCGCCTTCCCCTCCAGGGAACTCTAGGATTCCCGCGCGCAATCGCCTGAAGAACGGCACACGCACGCATACAAATCAGCACGGCAGAAGGCCTCGCCTCCCCCTCCAGGGAACTCTAGGATTCCCGCGCGCAATCGCCTGAAGAACGGCACACGCACACATACAAATCAGCACGGCAGAAGGCCTCGCCTTCCCCTCCAGGGAACTCTAGGATTCCCGCGCGCAATCGCCAAAGCTCCGGACCTCTCCACCTCCAATGCTGCGCGCGGCAGTCGTCACCACGGGGTTCCCGGCGCGGCTCGCTGCCAAGACGCCGTCGCCGGCGACGGCCGCGGCGAGGGTGGCGGTGGCGGGTGCGGAGGTGAGATCGCCGCTTCTCAGGGCTCTAGGGTCGCTGAAGGGCGGCCGGAGCCCGGTGCCCGGGAGGAGGGTGTACTTCTGCTCCGACGCCGGCGGCGGCAGCAACTCGGAAGCGGCGTTCGAGGCGGAGGAAGCGGAAGCGGCGGGTGGGGAGGAGGGCGAGGGGGAGAAGGCGTCATCCGCGATCGTGCCCACCACCCCCCGCCCCGAGGACTGCCACACGGTGCGCGCCCTCTTAAGATTGGATCAACATTGAATTAATGTTGTGTTGTTTGTGTCCGCCATTAGTTCGAATTATATTTGCTAAGGAGTTGTGATGTTTGAATTCGACCAATTCGACTATTTTTCGAAACTTATGCCGAACTTTTTGAGATTATAGTGTTTTTAAGGAGTACGGTGGCAATGTAGGGCGCACTGACTACGGAATCCTGCCGAACACTCTTTCTATCTATGAGCCACGATGTTTTGGGAACAGATATGTATTATTCCGTGAGTTTTAGCAATGTTCCCATAAGTCATTCCGGTAAAATGTGTGCTGAAAAGTACCAAAATCTTCAGCTTTATTCAGCTTTGATGTGACTTCATAGTGATTTTGTTAAGCAAGTTAAGTTTTTGAAGTCATGGTGCAGAGTATGGGGGTCAAACTGCTTGAATTATTTGCTGAATGCCCATCTCTGTTTCATAGTGTTCTGCTAAATGATTTTATGGGATCATATTAAATTAGTTTAGAGAGCGTATACTCTTTTTTGGGTGGGAGGAAGGCAATAAATAGAGTAATAGTTCCTGAGGCTATGGTCAGGACTCAGGTTATTGTAGTTAAATGTTAAAACGAATTTCTCAGCACTTGTGAATTGAATTAAAAAAAATCGGTTTTTGTTAATTATTATGCCCCTGATATTTTGTGAGGGCATGGTGAGAACAGAGTTTTGGACTTGAGTAAATTTTTTAAAGGACTCGGGAAGTTAAAGCTTTACTTAGAAAAAATATGGTTTTTGTAATGCGCCCCCCTAACCCCCCCCCCCCCAATTCACTGGATAATTTTGGACTGTTCTATTAGCTTGCAATGAAAGTTGGGTTACCTTTGGTCCAATGTTACTCGGCCATATACAAGTAACAGGTGCCCTACCTGTTACAGTATAATTGCCGGTTATATCGCATAATCGGACCGATTATGCTGTATAATCACTACTAGGTGGGTGACCTTTCGAGTACCGGTTACCGATTTTTAGAACCTTGCTTTGGTCTAAAATATTTCACTGGATAATTTGTGGCCTGCTTTTTAGATCATGTTCAGTACTTCTTCGAGTTGTCACTTTCGGTTTCAGATGAATTTATTTTGTTTAGCTTGTTATTGAACATAAAATGAAATATGGACTCACCTCGATGAACAAATAATTGCTGTGTGAACCATTTTGTATGCTATGAACCCTAGTTAGTCATCTTCTTTTTCTTGCGGTGTTGCCAAATAGGTTATAGCTTTGCCTCTGCCACATCGACCACTGTTCCCGGGATTTCTCATGGTGATCTGTGTAAAGGTATCTTACTGACCAATTTATAATAAATAAAGCACTTTCCCATGTACCTCATCTTTTATGGTTTTTGTTGTTTCTTTTTACTAATGATGTAGCATTTTTTTAAAAAAATCCCTCAGGACCCAAAGTTGCTGCAAGCTTTAGTTGAAAATCGTAAAAGATCTATCCCATATGCTGGGGCCTTTCTTGTCAAGAATGAGGAAGATATTGACCCTTATATTGTTACCAGTTCGGATTCAGAGAAAAGCATTCACAATTTGAAAGGGAAAGAATTGTTGAAGCGTCTTCATGAAGTTGGCACACTTGCTCAGGTATTTGGCTATTTTGCAGAGCTTGTGGGTAACAACTTTTACTATGTTGATTTCGAAATGTTCTCTCATTGTTTCATGTAGATAGCAAACATTCAAGGGGATCGGGTGGTGCTATTTGGTCACCGTCGTTTACGGATAACTGAACTGGTCAGACACCTTGGACTACCTGCCATTTGTCTTGTACTTCTTGATTTGGTTGCTGTATATTCAATTTTTCATCAAATAATGTAGGTCAAGGAGGACCCACTTACAGTTAAAGTTGACCATCTGAAGGTACATATGCCATCACTGTGTTTCCTCTGTCATTAACAATTTGTCATTGTATACATCTAAATCACATCAAACCCCTGCCACTCTCCTTTCCCTCCCCCGATTTTTTATTACTAGGATAGTCATTTTTTACTGTGTTCCCTAAATTACCAGGAAACTTCAAAATAAATGGTTGAAGGTATCATTTTATATTTGTTTTCTTGAAGAGGAAGAAGGAAACAGTGTTTACTTCTTATTTCTGTTAAAGCTGGAAAAATTAACTGCAACCACCAACAGTAAAAGTATTACAATCTGTAGTAAAAGGTTGTTGCATCTTTGGTCTAAATTTTGGCTTCACCTGGGTTTGTAAGCTAGCATTATTACATGACCCCTCTCATGAAGTTCTTTCACTGTTCTTGGGCTAATTAGCATTCTTCATTACCTGAACTGCACTGTGCATTTTAGATTATACGACTTACTAACTGAAATATTTTGCAAACTTTGTTCTTGATTTACCACCCAGGGAAAAAAAACCCGGCCGGTAACCGCCGGTTACCGGCCGGGGTCCGGGAAGGAAAATCCCGGCCGGTTTTTCCAGGTTTTGCAAATTCAAATTTCAATTTTCGAAATTCGGCCGGTTTTCAAGCGAATTCAAGCGAAATTCAACCGGTTTTTTTCCGGAAAATCCGGTTACCGGCCGGTTTTTTTCCCGGCCACCCGGCGGGATTTGGTCCGGTACCGGCTTTTGGATCCTTGTTACCACCTTTTGGTACCAACTGAATGTGAACTTGCTGTGCATTGATGGAAAGCCGTTAATTCTGATCTCTTCATAACTAGCTGCCCTTCTGCAGGAAAAGCCTTACGATAAGGATGATGATGTCATAAAAGCAACATCTTTGGAAGTTATGTCAACTTTAAGGGATGTCCTCAAGACAAACTCCCTTTGGAACGATCATGTTCAAACCTATACCCAGGTTGCCTTGCTTTTTAAAACCTACCTTTAATACATACTGGATTCCTTTTAGTTTATTTGCATGTAAGTGCTGCTTGAGCATCGTTTAAATATTTCTACTCCAATGATTGATTTTATGCCATTTCTTCACTGAAATTAAAAGGCTGTTTTTGTGTCGTGGTATACCATGAAATTATCATTTATTTTGAGTATATGACACTAACAATTCTTAATTTGTCTTTTTTTCATTGTTGAGTTCTGAATGTATAAACAAGATTTTAACACCAGCCGCTATAGTGCTCATAACCATCAGTACCATATACATATATTTTTTGTTTTTGGTTTCCCACCTGTCGTCCTGCTATACCACTACTAGCCTATGACTTGTACGGTTGTACCAACATGATTCCCTACCCTGATCTTTGTTTAATTTCCACACTGTACATTTTGGGCATGTAGTGTAATACATGCATTTTTAATTTTAAATGCCTTTAAATGTTGAGTGGTTTCTCATTGTAATTATATTTCCTCTGTTAGTTTCAGCATATGGGTGATATCAACTACCCAAGATTAGCAGATTTTGGTGCTGCTATTTCAGGCGGCAACAAGTTGCTTTGCCAGGCAGTTCTTGAGGAACTAGATGTAAGAGTTCCCTGAAAGGCTCCTTTTGTTCCTTTTATTCTTGAGTCTTGACCGTATCTCTGTACCAGTTCAGAAATCAGAACAGTAAGGGATGTTCAAACAAGGGGATTTTTTTCGGACTTTTGAGGAACTAAATCCTGAAGATTTCCAAAAGCCCCCTGTATTCAAACAGGCCCTAACTTAGTTTGATAGTTTCATCTGGTCTTTATTCACAATCATCTGCTGTTCATGCGTTTCTGGAATAGGTGTCTGAGCGGTTAAAGTTGACTCTTGAGTTAGTGAAGAAGGAATTGGAGATTAGTAAGTTGCAGGTACTTGATATTGTTGATCTCCTAAACTTAGACCATCACCCTTCAATTGCCTTCTTGATATTTAATGATACTTGTATAAATGTTGTCTCAGCAATCAATAGCAAAAGCAATAGAAGAAAAGATAACTGGAGAGCAGCGCCGCTACTTATTGAACGAGCACCTTAAAGCAATTAAGAAGGTAATGCAGCCATTTCTGTTTCTTCCACTGATTGTTCATAACTTCATATACTGCTGGCATCAAGAATTCAAGATGAATTGATCACTTCTGTTGAGTTTATACAGTATCTAGGTTTGTGAATATATGATATTATACCTCGCGTGTCATGAATTTTCATTCTCTGCCTTATTTTTTGGTAAACATATTTTTTGTTTCTTTTTTGGTTGATTCCATTTTGTTTGTTATAATTTTCTCATTCCCTTTTAGGTTGATTAGGTTTTGTTGCCTCTTCCTAATTACCCAGTATGCGTGATGTATGCAGGAGCTAGGCTTGGAGACTGATGATAAAACGGCATTGTCAGGTTTGTTCTGGAACTTCATCATCTTTTTTGTGCAAGGAATGTACATGTTATCTAGATATCTGCAAGTTTTGGTTGGCCCAATTCATAGCTGACTTACTGTTTTTTCTCACAGCAAAATTTAGGGAAAGGATTGAAGCAAAAAAAGAAAAATGGCCTCCTCATGTCTTACAAGTCATTGAAGAAGAGATCACTAAGCTTCAATTACTAGAAGCTAGCTCTAGTGAGTTTAATGTAACCCGTAATTATTTAGACTGGCTAACAGTATTGCCCTGGGGAGACTATAGGTTTGTATCGTCTATATATTTATTTGTTAGAAATCTATTGGATGGATAAGTTTGTTCTTATGCGTTATTTTCTGTGTCTGCGGCACGGCAGTGATGAAAACTTCGATGTCCATCATGCTCAACGTATTCTCGATGAAGATCACTATGGTTTAGCTGATGTAAAAGAAAGAATATTGGAATTTATAGCAGTTGGAAAGTTAAGAGGAAGCTCACAAGGTTTGATGATTCTATCATATTATTTTTCTAATTTTGTTTTTATGTTTTATGTATATTATTGATTTGTTGTCGAGAGCCTTAGAAAGCCATTAAAATATATGCAATTTGTACCCTCAAATCGCAAATATGCTGTTTTTTAACAGTACCTATCAAAAGTCACGGTCCTCGTTGAAAAATATGTTTTACATTTCCCTTTCGGAGCCCTTCCATTTCTTATTCATTTTCTAAAAGCACATCAGCAACATTACACTTTGTACCCAAATATTTTGTGTATGTGGCCCTGTTGGAGAATGGAGAGGTTGTTGCATCTATATTACTCCTGTCAATTCATACTGAAATTTGTAGCTAGCGTAGCCAAGGATCCAAAAGCCAGTACTGGACCAAATCCCGGTCGCCGGCTAGGAAAAAAATCCGAACGAATTTAGTTTGAATCTGCTTAAAAACCAGCCGAAATTCAAAAATTTGAATTTGAATTTGCAAAACCCGAAAACTGTTCCCGGTTACCACCGGTAACCGGTCGCTTTTTTCTTCCCTGAGTGTGGCTCTTGAAGTTTCTCTTTAGCTATCGTTGCAATAACTACTTTTTTCAATCATTTTCCGCAGGTAAGATCATATGTCTTTCTGGGCCACCCGGAGTTGGTAAAACTAGTATTGGACGCTCAATCGCACATGCATTAAACCGGAAGTTCTACAGATTTTCTGTTGGAGGTTTGGCTGATGTAGCAGAAATCAAGGTGCAGTACAAGTATATTCATGATAAGTCTTTATCAGGTAATGATTGCATTGAATATAATTTCAACCTGAGTAACATTTTCAAACCACCTTAGGGTCATCGACGGACCTATGTTGGGGCAATGCCAGGGAAGATGGTTCAATGTCTGAAATCAGTCGGAACATCAAATCCTCTGGTTTTGATAGACGAGATTGACAAGGTATTCATGCACATTTGTGAATTAATAATTGCTATCATTGTTTTGCTTCAGTAACCAAAGTAATAGTATCTTTTTACTTGCTGTCCTGTGGTGTCCCAGAGTTTTAAAAAATATTTAGCCTTTCTTTTACTTCCACATATCAACTTTAATGTTCCATTCGGGTAATTTGGATTATTTGCGTACTATCTTACTGGTTGTATTTTTTTACTTCTTCCAGCTAGGGAGAGGGCATTCAGGTGATCCAGCCAGCGCCCTGTTGGAAGTTCTTGATCCTGAACAGAATGCTAACTTTCTCGATCACTATCTTGACGTTCCTATTGACCTATCTAAGGTTGGGCCACCACCCCATTAAGTGCTTATCTTTCCTCGAATGAAACATTGTGGTGCCACCTTTTCCTTTTTATCCTTGTCATTTTATGCTAATATACTACTGTTGTCATATTTTTATAAGAGCTCACTTTGCGCATTTCGGTTTCCATTTCGAGTGGAAAAAGTTATTTTATTATAAGCTGACACTGGTCTTTATGAACAAGTAGGTTCTGTTTGTTTGCACTGCGAATGTCATTGAGATGATACCGAGCCCTCTACTGGACAGGATGGAGATCATTGCTATTGCTGGTTATATAACAGACGAGAAGATGCATATTGCTCGGGACTACCTAGAAAAGAACACACGAGAAGTTTGTGGCATCAAGCCTGAACAGGTACTTGCTGCTTTTCTGGATGAGTTCATAGGTTTACTTTCTTTTAAATGCTTTGCTATTGGTACTTTAGCAAACACTTCACATTGGGTTAAAACTTAAACTAAATGGGAGTTCCCGTGGTGATGTGCACCATATGCTTTATAGAGCAAATTATGATCTCTACAAATTTCTTTAAAAGCAATAAATCATGGTATCAAAGATGGTGTGAATTCTATAATAGGCCTTTTGAGTCTGAGACTTTCTTTAAGATGGAGTACAACCAAGGATCCAAAAGCCGGTACCGGACAAAATCCCGGTCGCCGACCGGGAAAAAAAACCGGCCGGTTACCGGATTTCCCGGAAAAAAATCCGGACGAATTTCGATTGAATTTGCTTAAAAACCAGCCGAAATTCAAAAATTTGAATTTGCAAAACCCTGAAAAACCGACCGGTTTTTCCGTTCCCAGTTACCGCCGGTTTTTTCTTCCTTGAGTACAACCTTTAGCAAGGGTCCATGCCCAATTAGCATTTACTGGTCCAGGCAATTTCATCTGAGCTGAGACTATTATGCAGACTGTTTATATTTATTAGAGTAACATCAGGAAGGATTACAATTTACAAAAAATATGTTTTCCGGTTAATGATATTATCACATTAGACTAATATCAGGAAAGATTACAAATCTATATTTTTCTGTTAATGACATTAGACAACATTGGGATTTGTGAACAATTACAGGACATTTACTGCACTCATAATTGGAACTTTGTAAGCAACCAATGAAACCACCTATAGCCTGGACAATACTAGGGTGTTTGGAAAAACAACATAAACAACAGCAAATACCTAAGTTTCTTACTCAGCTAAATTACTTTTACACAAGTTCATACGGTATTCTAATGCGCTTGGAAAGCTTTGTCTATGCCATACAATTTTTTTTATGTACAGCTAATTTCTTAACAATTCTATAAACATGCCCAGGTTGAGGTTACAGACAGTGCTCTTCTTGCTCTTATTGAAAACTACTGCCGAGAAGCCGGTGTGCGGAACCTTCAAAAACAGATCGAAAAAATTTACCGGAAGGTAAGTGACACTTTTATCAAACAATTTTGAATTATCCTTTGCAGCTTATGCTTAGTTTGGAGAATAATGGGAGCTATTGGTAAGTCTGGACAGACCTGCTACTCACCAGTTGATGACAGGAGTGTTCTATATAACCATTAAGGAAAATTTCTTGTTGTTACTTGATAGGGCAGCATAGTTTTGTGTACTATTAGTCTATTATACAAAGAATGAAAGAAGGACCTCCATACTCTAGTTTTGTTCACTTTTACGTCTCTTTCTATACTTTATTTGACTGAGTTATAAAGTACATTCTAGGTTTTACAGCTTCACCCAGTTTTTGCCGAACACCTCTATCTGCCTGCTGGGAATCATATCCACAATGGTTATGGTAACAGTGTAACACAGCAGCAGTCTCAAATTTTGTTGCTTGTATCAAGACACCTAAGGAGGACAGGGTCACAGACACAAGCACTACCATCTTCACCCATATCTAATCTGAATTAGTTCATAGCATTTATTGCTGTTTCTGTTGCTATATTGAAGTTCAGTTTTGTACAAATACAGTAACATTGGTGGACAGTATGACAGAGTTGGATTCCTAAGGCAACTTGAAAATTATTAATCACATGAGGGGCTCGATTAATGACCTAGAAAATGTAAAAAACTTTACCTTAAAGTGTGTTAGAGATATATTAGAGATAGAAATATCTTTGTATTCATTATCTGTCTTTTGTATTGCCTTATCTGTATAGGCATGCACCCATTGTACACCTTATATATATTGTCCATAGGGCCTCTGAATACACACACACACACACACACAATATTCATAACATGGTATCAGAGCCGAGTTAGGTTTAGGACTTACTGTTTCCGCCGCCGCCCCCGGGAGGAGTTTTCTTCGCTCCGGGGTGGTTTTTTGGCGCCTTGCCTTGTGATTCAGCGTCTTCTCCGTCATTGCACCGCCTTTGGGCCCTCTCCTGGATCACCGCGCGTGGTTGCGGCGCCACAGCTCTAGATCGGGAATCCACGTCGCCCGAGTTCTCTGGATTTCCCATGGCGCTGCTGCACCAAATCGGGACTCCTTTGGCCGCTGTGCTAGTTGATGTTGTCTTCTTCGCCCGGATTCCTTCTTCCCCGTGAGAGCTACGCCGTTGGCCTACTACCCCCACGCCGCTGGTTCCGCGCTTTCCACACGCGCCCGTGCTCTCCCGCTGGGTTGCTCGACCGTTGCGCCAACCTCCTGGCGATTCGGATCCGCGCCGCCGCCCCAGATTGGGCCGGTGCGTCGACCCTCCTCCTCGGTGGCCATGGTCGCACGCACAGGACGACGACGATTGGATCGGAGATGGCTCGAGGAAGACGGATCTGGACTCCTGTGCTTCGAGTGCCGCCTGCTTCGTGCGGCCCCTAGCCTCCCTTCTTCTCGATCTCCACCTGGCTCATCTCCAACGCTGGTGGGCGCTCCATGGATGGGGTCTCTCTAGCGCTCGCTTCCTACCGCTCGGGTTTGCTTGCCGAGTTGGTGTGGTGCGGTGAGCGTGGATGGAGGAGGCAGATGGTTGGAGACTTGGCCCGATTGAGATGCACTGTTGCTTGCTGGAGACGCCTGTGAAGGCCAGAATGACTTAGGTGTGAAGGAGATAGGCCTTCTTCATTGAGATCACGTGCTTGCTGGTTGCGTGTGCGCGTGCTGTTGCGTGTTGGCTCTTTTGCAGCGCATGCTTTGCCTCTGCCGCCTGTAGTGCCTTCGCGTTGCCCCTGTGCGCGTGTGCGTGTGCTTTTCTCCTGTGCGCGTGCTGTGATTTTGCTGCTGCTAGTTATCTTAGGCTTTTATTTCTTTGTGTATTTTTCTTCGGCTGCATCTAGCCAAGTCCATAAAACTCTATCCTTAGAGTTCATCTATGTTATGCGAGTCCACAAATTTATTGTCAGTCATAGAAGCATAAAAATTTCTTTGCATGGCAGCAGCTGCTGCTCTTTTCTTCGAGTCGCTGCAGATCCGTCGCCCCAAGCTTTTAAGGCTGCCGCGCTTGCTGTGCACTGCGTTTCTATTGCGCTTCTTGTGTACTGTGTCTTTATTGCGCTTCTTGTGCACTGTGTCTCTATTGCACTTCTTGTGCACTGCGTCGCCACCGTCTTAGGCTTCGATCTGTGCTGCCATATTTCTATCTATTCCTATTTAGCTTGATTTGATAGGTTTCTCTATTTTTGTCGATTTCATCATCTTCTTTGTCATGTTGCCGTGGATGACTTTGCTCCCGCACCTTGTATTTTATGGGCTATCACACGACCCAGATGGGAGGAGATCTTTTATCGACATATTTTCTAAGAGCTGCATGCTACGATGACATTATCAAGACTCGGACTTTTGTTTTTTTATATTTTAGTGTTAACCTATTCCAAATGCAATGCTATTGTATACGCCTTGCATTTGAGGGGGGGGGGGGTGTTAGAGATATATTAGAGATAGAAATATCTTTATATTCCTTATCTGTTTTTTGTATTGCCTTATCTGTATATGACATGCACTCTTTGTACACCCTATATATATATTGTCCACTGGGCCTCTGAATACATACACATAATATTCATAACAAAGTGCACAGTGGAGTGCAGCATAATATTCATAGCTTACATGGTGCTACTATCTCAAAGATTACTTGCTTTTGTTGGCACTTGCATGCATTTTTACTTATTTCATGAGAGTTAGTGGAATAATTGTACCAAGTATCGAAGATATATGTAAGCATCTCTTCCATTCTTGATACTTGGTACTGCAGCAAGCAATTTATTTAATTCTAATAATCTGAAAGACCAAACAATAATGCCAAAAGATGATGTGCAGGAGCCTCATTAGTAGCCATTAATACATGCCATTGCCTCGCATCCTTTCCTCTATTAATGATCAAAACTGTTCATATGAGATCCCCGATAGGCCGATAGCACTTGGAATCAGCTTTAATCATTCAACCTTTGCAGATAGCTCTGCAACTTGTTCGTCGAGGGGTATCAAATGAGTCAGCTCGGGACATCACGATAGTGGAAGCAAGTGAAGAACCTACCAATGTTGACATTGCAACAAATGTGGAAGATAAGAACTTAAAGGACCCTCTTGCAGAAGACGCTTCAGTAGATGTGAGTCCAACTGATTCTTCTCCTGAGAATATTAATGTGGTGTCCTCAACAACAAAATCAGAACTAGGCCACAATGAGCATCCAACAGAAGCTTCTAAAGAAACTTCTGCAGATGAGAAAGCTACACTAATGAACACATCAAGCACACCAGAGGTAATCTGACTATAGTAGATGCATATTTCTTTAGATGAAACTCAAATCTTGAACGTGGAAGCTATTCTGGTGAATGTGCATTGGCCGGGCTGGATACGCACTGTGGAGCGTAAACACTGTCATGCATTGACGACTGACTCTAGTCCTACTTACAATCAGACAGGCAAGCGGTAGGTATAGTGAACTTGTTTGTTCATGACACTCTTGAATCTCTTGATGGGTGGTCAACTTTCCTGTGTTGGAAGCAGGGATTAAAAAACCGGCCGGTAACCGCCGGTTACCGGCCGGTTACCGCTTACCGGAGGGGTAGCGGGATCCCAAATCGGCGGTTTTCTCGTTTTTTCAAATTCAAATTCAAATTTTTGAATTTCGGATGAATTTAATCAAAATTTGCCAAATTTCGTCCGGGAATTCCCGGTAACCGGCCGGTAACCGGCCGGTTACCGGTACCGGAGGGGGGCCGGGATTCATCCCGGTTCCGGCTTTTCTAACCTTGGTTGGAAGTATGATATAATGATAATACAGCCATCATTTCTGGTAGCTTTTACGGTACCGGCCTTGTCTGTAACAAACCATGTCAGATGGTATAACCTCACCATTTATGGTTGATTAGCTTTTCTAAGACGTGTAGTAAGTAAACTAAACCCTGGGCACAACTCTGTTAATAAGGAAATTTCAAAATTTTCCCTGAGAAAAAAGTATATTGCAAATTCCAAATGAACATGTCTCAACTAGCATAATTTTAAATGATTTATGTTTCTTCGGGCTTAGTTCTAATTAAAGTGTTGTTTGCTATGTTATGTAGGCCAATGAAGGCACAAAGACAGTAATGGAAGCACCAGTAGACAAGCCTATGGAGAAAGTTGTTGTTGATGCATCAAATCTAGGTGAATTTGTGGGGAAGCCTGTTTTCCAAGCAGAGCGTATATACGATCAGACTCCTGTTGGGGTGGTCATGGGTTTAGCTTGGAATGCTATGGGTGGTTCTACTTTGTATATTGAGACAGCAAAAGTTGAGGAAGGTGAAGGGAAGGGTGCGCTTGTGGTGACAGGCCAGCTTGGAGATGTCATGAAAGAGAGTGCTCAAATTGCACATACAGTTTGTAGAGCTATATTACATGAGAAAGAACCAAATAATCCCTTTTTTGCAAATTTAAAGCTGCACTTACATGTTCCTGCAGGGGCCACTCCGAAGGATGGCCCCAGTGCTGGATGCACTATGATTACATCGATGTTGTCCTTAGCCATGGGAAAGCCTGTCAAGAAAGACTTGGCAATGACTGGTGAAGTAACATTAACTGGACGAATTCTCCCAATTGGTGGGGTATGCTTTTCAAATCTTTGATTTGCCAGCTTTTTTTGGTTGGGATTTGCATGGTACGCGTAGATGCCATTGTCTTACATATATTTTGAAACTAGGGATACTTGAATCAATTGCTGGTTTCATAACTGTGCCTTCTCTGTTTCTTATGTTAGATTTTTGGAATGTGTGATCTTAAAAGCTATCTCTGTAGTCTTGAATTCTGCTTCTTGAGCAATTGGCATTTTACCGCAAGTACTAATACTAACACCAAAGTTTATAGCATGCAGTCACACCATTCCTCAAATCTCTCAAACCGGCTCTCATGCATACTTTATTTATGTTTTAGTATGAAGTTTGTCATGTGTTTATTTAATGCAATCGATGTGGTTATAGTCTTCCTGTATGATTTTGTGCATATGAACATTAAGTACCGTACTAACTTATGCATTGTGTTTTGGCTCTTAAACAAGGTGAAGGAGAAAACCATCGCGGCCAGGAGAAGTGGGGTAAAGACGATCATATTCCCATCAGCGAACAGAAGGGATTTCGACGAGCTTGCTTCTAATGTAAAAGAAGGTCTTGAAGTCCATTTTGTTGACAAATACAACGAAATATATGATTTAGCTTTTACAAATGATGCTGAGACACAAGCAAGCTAGCGTCTCGAGATACAACAAATGTCCTTGAAACCAGATTGCACCGAGACCACGGTGATGGCCGAAATATGGGTTGTTTAGTATCCATGACAATCAGTTTGTTCGCACCTTGTGACATAAAATTGAAAGGAAGTTTTCACAAGAGTGTATTGCCCAAATGACTTGGCAAGTTGTACAAATCATTCCTTTTCTCCTTACTGTAAAATAACTGTCATGTGTAAGTTCAGAAATAATGAGAATACATTGGTTTAGACATCCTCTGAATTGTAAACGGAATTCCTGCGGCTGATACATGTATAAACCATTCGTTGCAAGTTCAGAAATATAGTTTGTCCATTGACTTGGCCTGATTTGCATAAATATGACTCGTGTTCTGGGCCAACAAGTAACAACTACGGTGGGGGATACTGATACAATTTGTCCAGTGAGAACTGGAAGGTACTATAGCATATTGTATTGTGGTCTCTTGCTGCTATTTTTAAAGGAGTATAGATGCATGTGCATCGTGCCAGCTTACATTGGTTTAGCAAGCAGAATAAGCCGTATTTAAGGGTTTTTATGATCATGTAGATCAATCATAAATTAATGATTGTATTGATTATATCAGCATGCCTTAATTTATTTTGCAGGTTTAGGCGGCCCATCATTGGATTTAACAATATTTCAATGCTTAAGATATCTACTATGCTTTTGAGGGCAACGTTACCTATGCTGGTTTGAGATCAGAAGGTGTTGGCTGTACCTCTACAAGGCCCATTTTCCCATTTGAATTATGAGGCAATGTTTGTTAAAGTACAGATTCAATGTTTTTTCTTGAAAAAAGGTTGTTAAGCATCCAACGGGTGTCTGCATACTCTGTTTGCTAGAGATACATGTTTAATTTATGTCTAACCTTAATAGTACCTGTTCTGGAAGTTTTGTTTGAATTGTACTCCCTCTGTTTCGCAATATTTGTCCATTTTGTTGGGATGTGTTGTTTAATAATGTTTGTTCATTGAGGAAATTAAGAGTGCAGTTATTGTAATATACCTAATTCCTACCTCTATTTTAATGTTGTAAAAGGGATTGAGTAGTTGTAGTATGGCATTAATAAAAGTATGTATGGTCTGATGTCACTAACTATATCTTAGATTTGATGTTTCCTTGCCAATGTGCATATATAGTTGGCTTCGACAAATATTGCGAAACGGAGTATATCGGGTGCTTCTATTTAATAGTAACGTTCATCTTGAAGGATTTTTCTCCGCACAACTGCTGCTATAGGTTTCCTATCCAGTTTTCCACCGAGGTGAATGTGATCAGAGAAGACTAGAGAACAATTACTACAGAACTCTGGAGGCTGTCCAACATGACGCCACTGTGATGCTTGCAAATGCCCAGCCTTATTTTTCAAAGAGGGCTGAAATGACCAAAAAGATTCGCAAGCTATCCGAGTGGATTGAACGAACCTTTTCATCACTGTAGGGGACGGTGCCCAGTTAGCTTTTTTTTATTGGGTAAAGTCTATTTTCTAATCTCGAACTTTTTGAAGAGTATAGAAAACAATCTTGAAGTCGAAAACCAGACAGCATAGGATCTCGACATTTGCAAACCGAACGAAACATCCCCGCGTCGATTCCACCCTGGTTTTGTAAACCGGACAAAACATCCATGCGTCGATTCCAGCCTGGTTTTGTCCACAAAGACGTTCGGCGACCGCATCTTTGCGGCGCGTCCCGTGCCCGCGTCTGCGGTATGCCGGTAGCGCAAGGCCGCGCCGAAGGCGATCTTGTGCCGCCGCTACCACGCCAGCCGCTGCCCTCCCCAAGAGTAAGGCGGCTGCGTGGAGGAGGTCGTGGAGCTTCCGGTGGGGAAGTAGTCGTACATGAGCAGCTTCTCGCCGCGCGCCTCGGTAGAAGGCCCGGGCGGCACGAGTTCTCGTGCGGCGTCTTAATGCACCGCACCACCGGCGCAAGATGACGCGTCCTCGCAGTTGCCCTCGCGCAGCAGCCGCGGCTTCGATGTTGCCGCCATCTGTCGTAAACCGCCTTGTACCGTCGCGATACCTCGCCTTCTCCACCACCGCCCGTCGCGTTGAGCACCTCCTCGGCGTCAGTGCTCGCCGAACACCGCCGGCTTCCCTCGCCACCCTTGCCGTCTTCGTCGTCTCCACCCTCCTCCGCGCGCGCCTTACCTGTTCGCATCCACCTCCCCTACGCCCACCCGATGGACACCGACGCCACGACCACGGCGCCGACCATTAGCCCGATGACCATCCCGTGATGCCGTGGGAGCCGAGGCCCGGGGACACACCGCTGGTGTAACGGCGGGCGCCGCAATGACGGGTTGTTGCCAAGGAACGACTCATGATGTGAAGGCGAGTCCATGGCCCGGAGGCGGTGGCCGGAGAAATTGTTGTAGGAAAGGCTGAGTGTTTGGAGGCCTCTTATCCCGGCGAGGGAGTCCGGGATGGATCCCGAGAGGCGGTTGCCGTCGAGGTCGAGGCTTTGGAGGCCATGGAAGCCTGTGAGGAAGGACGGGAAGTAACTGGAGAAGTGGTTGACGCCGAGGTCAAGAAGGCGGAGGCGGTCGCAGGTGGTGTTGGGTCCCGCTGGCGTGGGGATAGCTCCAGTGAGTGCGTTGCCATGGAGGCGGAGGATGGCGAGGCAATCGCAGATGTTCTAGATGGAGGGCGAGAGCACGCTAGAGAGGGTGTTGCCGGCGAGGTCGAGGTCGGAGAGCACGGGCACGTTGCCGAGCTCGAGGGGGATGGGCCCGGAGAGGGAGTTGGCGGCGAGGTTGAGGGAGGCAAGGGTGGAGAAGGCGCCGACGCGTCGGCGGGAGGCGGGTGGCGAGGGCGGCATGGGAGGCGGATGGAGACGAGGAGGAGGTGGGGTCGTCGGCGAGGAGAGGTTAGCGACGGCATGGCGGTGTGGCATGGAAGGGGGTGGCCGGCGGGCGTGGACCAGCGGAGGCCGCGCTAGAGGCAGAGCGGTGTGGAGGCGTTCTAGGTGGCGAGCTGGGCGTTGAGGGTGGCGGTGGCGCCCTGCAACGCGGGCTTGACCTTGGCGAGGAGGAGAGCGACGTCGGAGGGCGCCGTGAAGGGGAGCAAGAGGAAGAAGGCCGCACGTCAGCACAAAACCAGAGTAGAATCAACGCGGAAGGTGTTTTGTTTGGTTTGCAAACGTCGAGGTCCTATGCTGCCTGGTTTTCGATTTCAAGGTTGTTTTTTAGACTTTTCGAGAAGTTCAAGGTTAGAAAATAGACTTTACCCTTTTTTATTAGACCGTCGTATCCTAACCTACTAGTATATGGATACCTAGGTGAATTCGAACAGAATTAGGATTTCTACATCTAATTGGATTAAGATTTCTATGTCTCTTTAGAGGAGAACCAAGAGGTACTATATAAAGTCAGAAGGGGTGGTCATAGAGAATCCAAGATACAAACTAACTCATCCAAAACAAAAGTTGCACGAGAGGATTAGAGACTAGGTTATTCTTTAGCACTAGTTTTTTTATATATGGCAAGGATCCAATAGTTCTAAAAGGTTTAAGACGATCGGTAAGAGAGCGACAATCCCTTGTACTATTTTGAGGTTATGTTTTAGGAATTTGTGGCCGGCTTCGCCAAATCTTTCTCTCTCGTCGTGATTATTTTGTCGCCATTATTTTAGTTCTCTCGACGAGATTCATCTACTTTGTTCTTGATACCGTGTATTAGAGTAAAATAGGTGGCATCAGAGCCAATGCTGGATTAATCTGATTTGCGAGAAGATTGGCAAAGCGTCAGGTGGTACAATATCAAGATCAATGTCTACGACGTGGAGTCAAATAGAGAAATTTGACGGCAGAAAAAATTTCAGTGTGTGGCAATGTGCGGTGAAGGATGTACTTGTTCAGTAAGGGTTAATCGATGTTCTTGAATGGGACATACCAGAAAAGACGTCCATTGAAGAATGGAAGGTAATGGAGAGGAAGACTATCGGTACAATCCGTCCATGTCTCTCTGATGAAGTAAAGTACTAAGTGATCAAGGAGAATTCGCCGAAGAAATTATATAGTGACTTAGAAGAATTGTATATAGCAAAATCATTGACAAACCGGTGGGTGCTAAAGAGGCAACTATACAGTTTGCACACAGAGGAAGACACACGGTTCATTGTCTATCTCAATATTTTCAACAAGCTTATCACACAACCGGCTAGTGTGGATGAGAAAATTGAGGATAACGATAAGGTCGTCATATTAACATCATCTCTACCACCATCATGGGAGCAATTGGTGATGAATATTCTCGTTGGGAAAAGCACTATCATCTACAATGAGACAATTGCATATCTATTGTAGGCGGGGTCCTTGAAGAAGCCATCAGATTCTTCATCCTCGGGTGATCAAGTATTGATTGTTGTTGCAGGCAAAAGCAAAATTCACAGGAAGAAGAAGGGCAAGAGCAAGGGCATACGTGTATGCTATCTATGTGACAAGGATGATCATATGATAAAGGATTGTCCAAGTTTAAAGCAAATGAGGGGTGCATGCTCAGTGGCGATAGCAAATGATAATTCGGACATACTAGTCGTTAGTCAATTAGGTATTTCTCATGGATGGATATTAGATTTAGGTTGTTGCTTCCATATATGTTCGGCGAGGGAGATGTTTGACTAAGGATCTCTATGCCCGACAGGTGAAATTGTTCACTTAGCGGATTGCAAGGAGTATGCAGTCACTAAGGTGTGAATGATTATATTGGTGATATATGATAGATCACATCGCACATTGACGGGAGTTTGGTATGTTCCCGGCTTAAAGAAGAATATAATATCTAATAGGTCGATTGAACTCGAATGCTGTGAGGTATTACTTCGAGGTGGAATCATACGAGTTAGTTGCAAAGGGAAAGTAATCATGAAAAATATCTGGAGCAATAAAGGATACCAATTAATCACAAGGGAAAAGCAACCGATGGGAGGTCTGATAAAAATCCTAGCCAGGAGAAGGAAATCGTGTCATCAACCGTAGGCACTCAGATCTCATATGCAATTTTGTGCGGATATGCAAAGACCATTGCAAACTCTAGCCATCGTAGAGGCGAATGTGCGAGCTGTTGGAAGAAGAAAGATGTGGTCGGACCAACCATGTGGTACGAGAGAGCAGGTAGAGCTCGAAGGCAGTATAAACCTATGGCATGGAGGGATGTAGAAACAAGAGGTGTGGTTAACCAAACTACACAACAAAGAAGTTCTCAGGTGGAAGGTCCAGGTAGACTAACCCGGACACGATAGGAACATTGCGGTGATATGCATGAGCCACTATGGTGGGGGCACCCCCAAAGGTGGAAAAAAACAACAAGAAAAAAAAAGGTGTAGCCGACTTAGACTGATTTCTTGGAGGAGCACGGAGACTTCAACGGATAAGAGTCAATGTAAAGATTATTGAGAGGTGACTCATATCATAACCTACTGTAACTTGGAGAGGTGTGCTACAAAGATTCCTATATGAATCCTAATAGGATTATGATTCCTATTTCTCTTTGTAGGTGAACAAGAAGGTACTATATAAAGCTATGAGGGGTGGTTATGGAGAACTCAACAAGCTGCAAACCAACTCATATAAAGAAAGAGGTGCACAAGAGGATGAGCACTTTAGTTGAACTGGCTGCTATCTTTCCAAATAGTAGTTTTCTCTTGGATACCGATACCCAGCAAGCAAACATATGTGAGTGGGCGCAACGGATTTATCTCCCGTGCGTTCATCTCTTGCTTGTTCTTTCGGACTAGCACTCTTTCCCTCTCTTTGAAGTAGATTTCTCAGCTCCACGCGTCAAATGAAATAAGGCGAAAGGCCCACTACTTCTATAGGGCAAGGATCTGATGGTCCTAAAAGGTTCGAGAGAGTTGTGAGAGAGCGACAATCCCTTGTACACTTTTGAGGTTGTGCTTAAGGAATCTGCAATTGGCTTCGCCAAATCTCTCCATCTCTTGTTGTGATTGTTTTAACGTCGTTATTTTGGTTCTCTCTATGAGATTCTTCTACTTTGTTCTTGATACTGTGCACGCTCGTGCCGTATCTCGCAACTCTGATTCTTGTATAGGGTAAGGATCCTAACTGATTCTAATATATCTTTAATAGTCTTGCCGTATAAGTCATATACTCTAATATCCCCCGCAGTCGGAGCGGGAGCATCGCGGACGCACAAGCTAGAGAAGCCGACGAAGATGCTCAAGCTGGAGTAGAAGCCAACGAGGAGTGCCATGCGAAGAGTCGGTGGTTAAGTTGTTTGCCGTTGAGTTAGTCGTCAAGGGAGGTCGCCGTAGACGAAGATAGCACAGATCAATTACCAGTGTCGAGGGAGATGTAGATGCAGCAGTAGTGGGAGGACTCAATGGCGGTGGATGTGCGTAGATTGACGCAAGAGAGAGGGGTGTGCAACTCGGCGGTTGCCAGAGTAGATGGGTGGTGCACGTACAGAGAGATAGGGACACTGGAGGTAAACCACATGTTGAGAGTAGCAGAGGATGGTGACAAACAGGGTGGCCGTGGTGAAGAAAGACACGATGTGAGAAATCGAACAAGTATCTTGAGCTAATCAAAGTTAACACAGTAATTAGTGGTAGTTAGCAATAGAATAAAAGTCAATTAAACAAAAACAAAACACAATCTCAGGCTGGTATTGAGCACACCGCCAAACCATTTATACAAGATATATCCTCAGGAATTCATCAACGCGAATGACAATGTGAATTGCTAACTCAAAAATAAATCATCGTTATAATCTCAAAATCTTTTACAAGAATCCATTACAAGCATAAGGGAAATACTCATACGAACTCTGGAGTAATTACAAGAATTATTTACAGCCGATCCAAACAATAATATTACAACTCTGCATAAGTGTACAAAAGGAGAATTACAATAGATGATTAAATTACAAACTAGAGTCTCGCATTGCATGTTGCAGAAGCCTCCCTTGCACCTTTGTCCATATATCGTCAAACCCGTTGAACCTTTCTTCAACCCACATTTCGATCATTCGCCAAAAACACCGAAAATGATTAGCAAGCCAAATCGAGAGCAATAAATAGAAGTTAGAGTATAGAAGGTTACTGTAAGATCCCACGAAGCTCAGCCGGATTCCCAGACCAACCTAAGTCAGCCGGTACCTTGATCATCAAGATACCCAGGCTAACCTAGGTCAATCAGCACCGTTCACTTATGTGGGTTTCATCATTCGACGTTTATTAAAACCCAACACCCACGTTTACTTGTATAGCAGCCGAAACACCCTTTGAACCATTGGACCATGGTCTAATAGTAGCATATGAGAGCTTAATGGATAAGGGCAATGGGCAAAGGAAAAAGTCACTGCCCTTTACATGCCTTCACAGCCAGATGCACTCCCCCTGCATAAAGCCACCTTTCCCTCACTACCACCCTCACAAGCCTCACAACCGAATGCATCCCCCTTCTTTCTAGCCTTCTCTCCTAGTCAAACATAAAACAGGCAATACATCCCAAGCCATCTTCCCATCTCACACAGCCTCACAAAAACACGTGACAACTTCAGTTTATATCTTGAATTGAGCTCCAACCAAAAGTGTAGTTGGAATGACACCCTATGAAGCTTGGCACAAATGAAAACCGGCAGTTCATTATTTTCGGACATTCGGATGCGTTGCTCATGTGAGGATTGGTGGCCATATCAACAAGCTAGCTGATCGTAGTACACCAATGGTGTTCATCGGATATGAAAGTGGTACAAAAGCGTATCATGCATATGATCTAGTCACGAAAAAGGTATGCGTGACACGTGATATTGTGTTTGAAGAAGAAAGAGCATGGGACTGGAGTTCGTCGCCTCAGAAAGATGAAATACTTGATGTGGTGTATGATCAGATGGACTCTCAGGCACTTGGAGATTCTGTACAACAACTAGAACATGATCAGTTTCCAGAAGAAGAAGAAAATACAGAGACAGTGGCTACAAACTACAATAGTTCAGTAATGTCCTCGGCAGGAGAAGCAATATCCTCTACGGCAGCTGAAACAGGGCATTCAACACCTGTAACAATCTCTGTTGTCGGTCCTGAGACAGAATCACCAATGGGAGCTCCAGTGAAAATGTGTTCTCTGGATGAGCTCTATGATAAAACCGCGCAGGTACAATTTGAGTACTCAGGTTTGTGTTTACATGGGGCAGAAGAACCAACCACCTTCGAAACTGCTGTAAAGGAAGAAAGTTGGAAATATGCAATGCAAGGAGAGAAAGGATTGGGATGCAAGCCGTGAAGAAAACATAAACTAACCTAGGGAGGTGATTGTTAGTTCTAAATTAGTCATGTTTAGTATTGTCTGTATTAGAGTTGTTCTTGGATTGTCAATATGTTAGACAAATCCGAAATTGTATTGCAAAGCAGATTAGGAAAGAGTTTGCTTTGCAAAGAAGAAACAGTTTCTGTTTTCGGTTTAGGAAAACAAAGACAGAAAATAGAGTCTGACTTTGAGAGACGTTCTGAAGCTGTTTCGGTTTTTGAATGTTGCTAGATCGGTAACAATGTATACAGTAATACAGAAGTCTATATAAGAAATCAAAAACACAAAAGACTGCAAGCTTTTGCTGTGCCAAAACATCTGAGCTTCCTGAGTTTTTAGTTGTCTAGTTTTCTCCATCGTGAACTATTGTGTTCTTCAATCTGGGACTGAACTTTTCAGATTTTGAAAACTTTTCTTTGAAGTTCTCATCTTGAGCGGCGCGTGAACCAAAGTTGAGCACGCAGACGCGATCGAAGCCAGTAGCTTAGAGCCAAGCCAAAGCGGCTAGCGCAGCAGCAGCGTGGACCGAGGGAGGTGAGCACGAACGGGCCAAGGCGACCAGGGACCCAGGCAGTGGCGGAGCTAGAAATTAAATAGTGGAGGTGCACACTTCACACTCACAATTTTATAGTTTATACAATGATTTTATAACATCATAAATCCACCACATAGGTTCTAAATTTGTCAAAAGCGCAATACAAATAGTTCAAATAAAGTCTTACATGAATAGAAAATTACAAAATATGCAACTATGCAAAGAAATTTATAATACTAATTTACGCGTTTTCATGCCTTGAAAACGTTTCATTACATCATCTTCATTAACCTTCAAGAAAATCTCTCTTAATAAATGTGACTAAACAATCATTCAAGAATTGATCGTCTATACTATTTCTCAACTTGTTCTTCATAAGACTTATAGCAGAAAATACTCTTTCAACGCTCGCCGTTGCCACCGGTAGGAGCAATACCAATTTGAGAAGCAAGTATACCAACTTGTAAACTTCATGTTTTTTTTGTTTCAACAAGCTTCATAGAAAGGTCACCAAGATTATTGAGGTCCTTAAACCTATCATCACTTCGCATGTCATCAATGAAGTTATCAAGTTAGAAAGAGAGTCTCATCAAATCTGTACTTGAAAACTCATTGGGATAAAAATTTGCTAGGATAAGTACTTTCTCCTTATCAAACCGGTGATGAAGAAGATAAAATATTCTTTGCCTTCACTTCGCGATCCCAAAAAAAAAGAAAGGATGTCTCTATTCCTCTTCATGTCTTTACAATCTACATTGACATATCATAACAAGATTTTGAAATTAGTACATTACTAGTTTACTACATTAGCTAAATAGCTATGTAGCCTATAGTCTGAATTCTAATGGTCTATCAACTATCAAGACAACTACACAAAGATGACATACCATATGGCCTAATCTCTAATGGTCTGTCAACTATCAACTATCAAGACAACTAGACAAACATACCAAGAAAAGATCAAAAGAGGTTCCAAGTTCCAACTCCAAGTCTGAAGTCTCCAACAGCAACTTCCAAGTTCAACTACCCTTTGTCCAAGTCAATACAGTACTCAACTACTCAATATCAATGAAGACAAGCAAGCTGTCAAGGCGTCAAAGGCTTAAGGCTCAAAGCCATTAGGGCAATCGGCCACGCCAACGCTCCAGCCACCAGGTGGCAGGCGATGTTAGATAATCTTTGTGAGTTCGTTTGTATTTTTGAGTTCATATCCGAGTTGGATTCGCTGGCCGAGTCTGAGTTCAATATTGAGTCACACAGCCTTTATAAGGGGCTGGTTAGTCTTGAGTCTTTTGTAATGAGAGGAAGTAATGTAAGATTGTGTCTAGTAGCAAAGCAATAGATAAATCAGCATGCAGTACATGCAGCACCAAATTAAATCTTGTTGCGTTCTTGAGTACAAGCTATCAGTCCGTGTGAGTATATTCGTTTCAGCGTGATCTTCTTCGATTTGTTGAGTTGTTCCGTCGAGCGTGGATTTCTACCGAGCGAGCGTGTCTCTTCGGGTTTGTTCCAACAATTGGTATCAGAGCTCTAGGTTTGAAACCCTAGTTGCTGCCCCGGGAGGGGTGATCTCGACTCCCGGGGTGGCATATCTGGCGGAGGCGACACTGGCGGATCAATGAGACATCGGTAGCGGCAGTACTGGAACGCATCATGGGCGCGGTGGCGAGACCGATGCACTGTACGGTGCATGCGGCTCCATGACGAGGAGGAGCCTGAGTTTTTGATTTGTGCCCAAGATTATGTCACGTTCTCCAGGGAGTGGTATCACCGGTGACGAGGCAACGTCGATGCTCTTCTCTTGGCGAAAAGGAGCGGCCAAAAGTCTGTATAATGACCCAAAGTTACATTACCAAATTAAATTTAATAAAGTTATTATTTTATTGGATTTTCTGAAATTTGAAAGAGTTTGTTTGCTTTATTTGAATTTCTGAAGTTTTACAAGTCAAAAATAAAAATTTAATTATTTTCTGGAATTTTAAAAGCTTTTCCATAATTATTTTAAAGTCAAAATAATTTATTTGCAAAATTAAAAGCCAACTTTAAGTTGGAAATAATTTTATTAAGTCCAAAATAATTCTAGGAATTTTTGTGAATTTTTCTAGAATTTTTGGACCCTATTTGCTATGTTCTAAAAGCTATTTGAATTATTGCTCAAATCTGAATTAATTCGAAAATAATTTTAAAAAATATATTTTTTTCCCCACGCGGGCAGCCACTTCCCGACGGGTCACCCATCCACAGTCTACCCCAACCCGTGCACGCTTAACCTCCCCATTCTTTCCCCATGCAGTGCCACCTTGCCTTTTGTATTTCAATCAATAGTTACATTCTTTAATACCTTTTCTTCCTTTCTTCTTCTCTCATCTTCTCGCAACGTTTTTCTTCTCCCGTGGGCTTGTCCAGAGAGCACGTTGCACGGGCCGCCATTAGAGGCCACATGAAGCTTTGAAAACCCGTATTTTCCTCCCCATTTCTTCACGAAATTTGCGGATTCAAAGCCCCAGTCATCACCTCCCCCACTCCCGCCCGTTACCCCCTCTCATCACGCACGTAAACGCCAAAACCGCGCCATCACCGCCACGATCCCGCGTTGCACGATCTCCCCACCCCGACCTCCCCTTGCCCTATAAAAGGGAGCACCGGGTGCGCCTCCTCCAACTCATTCCCTCCCCCTTACCCACTCCTCCTCCCTCGCTCTCTTTTGGCCGAATTTCGCGAATCCTCGCCGCCGGCCACAAGCCCTTTCTCCTTCGATTCCGGCGCCGACACCACCTCCGCGTCCTAGCCGCCGCCACCATCGGCATCGCACTCTTCGTGCGAACCCAGTGCGCACCTCCCCTTCGCCGGAAGACCACCGGAGCTCGTCGCCGTCGTCAACCCGAAGCTCGCCGCCGGCCGCCTCCGTCCTCGCCTCGTCGTGTGGGTGAGCGCACCATACTCCTCGCGTTCCCCTCTTTCTTTAGGTACCCTCACCGGCCACCGCCGTGCGGCCCATCGCCGGCGACCCTAGGGCCGAGAGCCTCGCCGCCCTTGCCAGCGTGGCATGCCACCGTGGCCGCCACCGCGATGCCACGGAGGCGCCACCTCAGCGCCAAAGGCCGCGTGGCGACTCAATTAGCGCCGCGTGGCGATCCATCGCCCGACGTTTTGGCTCGGTGGAACCGATCCGCGTGAGTCGTGTCTATGACACGTAGGGCCCACCTGTCAGATTTTAATTTCATTTATTTAATTACCGAAAACCTAAGGGCTGATGTCAGCATTGCGCAATAATTAGATTCTCCTTTAGAATAATAATTCGGTAAATCCTTTTAATTTACAGATTTAGTTTAAAACTTGTAAAATTCATATCTTTTTCATCCCAACTCCAAATTGAGTGATTCCAAATTCTAAAATCTTATAAAATTAATATCTAGCTAAGTAAAATATAATTATTTAATTTAGAGTAAGTTTAAACTGTCTGTTTGAATTTGAAATGATTTAAACTACAAACCTAGGATTTAAATTTGTAAAATCCATATCTTTTGAACCCTAATTCCAAATTGAGTGATTCAAATTGCTGGAATCTTAGAAAATTATTATCTAGCTATATAAAATAAAACTATTTCATTTGGACTCAGTGTAATTTGTCTTGTGGAATTTATTTGAATTTCGATTGATTTGTCGTATTTTCACGTTTAGACTACGACGATTCCGGGGAATTTGATTCTTCCGAAGATTTAGAATTTCAAGACTTCAGCGAAGGCAAGTTACACTTTGACCATGTTGCACCTACTATTTTAAAGTTATTTAAATTCAGTTTTCAAATTATTAAATGCATGCATATTTCTATTCAAGTATTTCAAATCCCTGTTTTAACCATTAGATATTCCAACTGTCATTGTATGGCCAATTTGGATATTGACATGTCATTCCTTTGTCACCACTAGATAAACTAGTATGGTAAAAACCCAGATGCTTAGCAAATGCTTAGACCATGATTACCAATTTTGGGGAATTTAGCCAAACCATTTCAAATGGATTTAAAATCTAAATCTATGGTATTGTTTTACCATGGAAGCTTATTAAAGGTGGTTTACTAAATAAAATTAAAAATGGTTTAGACTTGGGCGAAACAGATGAATGGTGGGTGCAGGTTTATGCACGGGTTTAATCTGGTTAGGATTAAAACCCAGGGTTTGATTTGAAAGACGCCCAAGTCGATTAAGGACCGGTCTTGGAGCCACATCTTGCTATGCCTTACCGTACCACCACACGTCTTGTTTGGGAAAGACCTGGCTTAATAATCTGGGATACCTCGTAGATATTCGTGCCATTTTGTATGAGTGGGTGTCGGTTAGACTATAGTCCCACCTGGCGCAAGAGGGGGCTCTCGGAGGATGGTTAGTCCAATGGGAGCGAAACCTTAGCGGGCATGAGTACCTTGAGGTAGATCATTGTAACGGCCTTGTGATAATTGCTTTGTCACACGCCTTAGGAAGCGTGGATTGGCCGACTCAAAGAGCAAATTATCTCGTGTGGGTAAAGCTGTACAAACTCTGCAGAGTAGAAAACTATTCGAATAGCCGCGTCATGATCATGGACATGCTAGCAAAGCCACTTTGAGTTAGACTTGTTTTGGTTTTAAAATGATTTCAACAGATGTTTTCGGGATGATTAGTCTCGTGGGAAAATTAGGCGGTTAGCCATTGTGATTAGAGGATATCCATCACCTTTCTTGGAGGTTATCCACATTATACATTTGTCATTTAAATTATGATTTTAAATCTTGTATGAAAATGGCCTTGAAATCTAATATGATTATTTAAACAAAGCCGCCGCTTTCATAAAATAACCCCGCCAATGTCCTTTGTTTACCTTATGCATGCATTACAATTCCATATTGGGTGTAACTTGCGAGCACGGTAGTTGTGCTCATGCTTGCTTTATGCGAACAAAATTTCAGGAGAAGACTACTATCAGGACGGTGAGGACACCGACGCTTAGGTTACGCCTCCGCAGCGATTACTGTGGCGGATCGTTCGGCCTACTACTCTTGTTTTTACTTCATTGTGTTATTTACTCTTTTATTTGGCTTCATGCCCAATTGTATCGAACTCTGATTTACTATTAATGTAACGCGAGACAGGGTTATGTTATCATTTTTGTAACTGTGTACACCGAAAATCCTGGACTGGTGTATGAACACAGAGGGTTCGGGATCTTTCGTTCCTGGGTCCGACAGCTGCATGGAAGGCGTGGAAGACGATGTATCTTGGTGCTGATCATCAAAAGGCGAAGGCAAGGGACGTTGAGAAGGTGTGTTCACCGTCCTGAGTCAAATACGTGTGTTACTCAAGTTGAAGTCATGACCAACTTGAAGTTGAGTAAGAGTCAAAGACGTGTTAGAGTTGTGTCACCGTCTTTGACCGAGTGTGTGGGAGCCATGTTGAAGTTGAGTCCAACTGGCAGCACACAAAATATAAGTTAGTGCACAAAGATTAGGGAGTGATTGTTAGATAATCTTTGTGAGTCCGTTTCTATTTTTGAGTTCATATTCGAGTTGGATTCGCTGGCCGAGTCTGAGTTCGATATTGAGTCACACAGCCTTTATAAGGGGTTGGTTAGTCTTGAGTCTTTTGTAACGAGAGGAAGTAATGTAAGATTGTGTCTAGTAACAAAGCAATAGATAAATCAGAAAAGCACTGCATGCAGTACATGCAGCACCAAATTAAATCTTGTTGCGTTCTTGAGTACATGCTATTAGTCTGTGTGAGTATATTCCTTTCAGCGTGATCTTCTTCGATTTGTTGAGTCGTTCCGTCGAGCGTGAATTTCTACCGAGCGAGCGTGTCTCTTCGGGTTTGTTCCAACAGGCGACTAGCGGACTGTGGTCGGTACCAGCGCCAGCGATCGAACAAAGTGGTGATTGGCGAACCAGGCTCTAGACGGTGGCGCCTTGTGGCCATTGCCCTCTCTCGCGCTGAGGATCAAGGATAACCGACTAGAGGGGGTGAATAGGAGGTTTTTAAACCTTTTAACAATTTAATAATTTAAGCCAATTAATAACTTAGTCTAAACAAGTTATACTTCTAGCTAGGCACTTTAATCACAATAAACAAGCTAGAAATATAAATGCGGAAATGTTAAGACTAGAAATAACCACAATGAGACAACGATGTTTTCCCGTGGTATCGAAGACTTGCCGGTCTTCACTAGTCCACGTTGAGGAAGCTTGACAACTCAAGCCGGCTCCACGAATTAAGCCTTCCCTCGATCATTATGGTTGTTCTTCCTCCGCTCTGGAGATGGCGAACACCAAACCACTCACAAACTTGCACCGGGCCTCTTCACAATCTTCTTGAAGAGATCACCGTGCTGCACCGCCAAGGCCGTCTAGGAGTTCGGCAAAACTCCAAGAGTAACAAACCAAGACCTTCGCTTGATGATGCTCAAGTGCAAGAGGATCAATCTAGAATGAATTGATGCACTTGAATGAACTCAACTACCAACCAATGAATGCACAAGAGAATTTTTGGTGTTGAGTGAATGCACTTGGCTCCAAGGCTCTAAGGATATTAAATGTTCACTAGCAACCTGTCCAAGAGCAGTTGGGGGGGCGGTATTTATAGTCCCCACAAACAATTATGACCGTTAGGGACTAAATCCCCAACTTTCAGCCAGATTCGGTACAACCGGCGTTAAGAGCCCGGTTGAACCGCATTTTGCGTCAGAAGCCCGTAACGGCTAGAACGGCGGCATTAATTACTCTAACATAGACGTTGGAATTTGCCATCCGGTACAACCTCCAAGTAACTTGCGGTACAATCGCATCGCCCGGTTGAACCGCATTGAAGCGCGGTACAACCGATCGTAGGGTTTCCAAACTGCTGAAACGATAAGCTCTCTGGAAAATATGAACCACCTTATAAGAATCGGTACAACCGCAGCGCGGTTCAACCGCTTCCCAAATGCAGTTCAATCGAAAATCACAGAGAGCTTCAGGTTGAAATTACATCTGTTCTGGTTTTCTTGAACTGCCATATAAGAATCGGTACAACCGCAGCGCGCTTCAACCTCTTCCAAATGCGGTTCAACCGAAAACTAAAGAGAGGTTCTGAGCCAAAATGCACTGGTTCTGTTTTTATTCAACCGCCAACTAAATATTGGTCATATCGCACAGAGCGGTACAACCGCAATGAAAACTACGGTACTACTGATTTTAGACAAAGTGCACAAAGCTTTCAAATTAAAAGAGAATTCAAATGCATGCATGATCCTAAATTGATCCATATGGCACAAGAACATGCTATCAAGCTACTAGCCAAGATCCCTCTTAATAGTACGGCATTTAACCTAGAATTCGGTCTTCAAACCAAATTTCCTAAGACCGGTAAAACATAAAAGGATCCTAGACTATTTGTACCTTGTCTTCAAGCCATGTAGATCTTCATGTTATCCTTTGGCATGCATCTTTACATCATCAAATTCACCAATGGGACTTAACCTTGTAAATACTCAATAAACATGTTAATCCCATATTCACATATTATCATTAATTACCAAAACAATTTTTAGGGGCCTAGATGCTTTCAATCTCCCCCTTTTTGGTAATTGATGACAACACACCTAATATGTGAGAGAGATTGTTTTGAATATACTAGAGTGTATATTCTTTTGATGACTTAACAACAAAATAATTCTTGCAATAAGCTTAAAGATATTAGAGAATTATTTCCTTGTTAAATCCAATTAAAGAAAGCTCCCCCTAAACATGTGCATATAAATGATAGAGAATTTTGCAAGCACATGAAGAGAAATTTTGAAAAAATTTGGCGGAGTTTCTTTAGCATGATTGAACTTGAGGGAAATGCAACAATGAAATATGATAATAACATGGATTGCATTTCATGAGAATATCATAAATAATATTCAACAAGTTCAACATTAAGAGCAACAAAGCGACATAGTTATAAACTATTACAAGCACGAGGTTCAACAAGTTCAATAATAAAACCACATTACAAAACACATAAGTCCATATATGGTAATATTTAGCCAAAGATGCTCACCATAAATCTATGTCTTCACATATTGTCTTCTCACTTCTCCCCCTTTGGCATCAAAATACCAAAAAAATATCTCAAGCGACGGGGTCCTGAGGGGAAGGATCCTGAGAAGCGGGATCCAGAGAAGACGGGGCCTGAGCTGGAGCTGAAGACACTGGAAGTGTAGAGGAGCTGAGTCCTAAGCGGCTGTGATTAGAGCCGGAGGAGGAACTGGGGCCGGATCCGAAGGTCTTTGGCTGTGAGGAGCGGGATCTGAGGCACGAACTCTGTGGTAGTCTTTGGAGGAGGTGATGCTTGGTCTTTGGAGCTGGAGCTAATGGTGGAGCAGTAGGAGCTGGAGCCTGAGGCACTGAGACTGGGATCTCCTGAGGTACAGCAGAAGTTGAAGAGGTCTTGGAAGCTGAACGAGGACGACGGGTGTAAGTGTATCGTTGAGGAGCCTTCACCAAATCCTCTAGGTCATTTAAGCCCTCCATCATGGCACTCATCCTGTTGAGAACCTTATTATGAAAATCATTGCGAACTAACTCCATGTCAGTTAGCTTGTTGAGGGTCTCATTTTGAAATTCTATTTGAGCGGTCTTCATCTCTTGCAGTTGGCTAAGAATTAGCTGTTGATTTTCAAGAATTTGTGCAATGGAACCTTCAGCAGGAGCAGTATCAACTGCAGGAACGGCCTCAGCAATAGGATCATCCTCAGTAGCACGACGAGGAGGAATACCGTCTCGTGGCTTATAAGACTTATGGACTGAACCCAATCCGCCACGATACTCTATCTTTTTGGTGATCAAGGCCATAATGTATGGTGCATAGTAAATCCTCTTAATCCTGTCATTTTTGGAAGATACTATGCCCTAAAGAATCACGTCCACAACATCAAACTTTACTCCTTTCATAATATGATCAATTATATTCCAAGCATGACCCCTGATTGCATCAAAATTTCCACTTTTGGGGTAGAAGGTATGATTTATAATCCTGTTAACCATGCTTGGTTCGGGTCTTAGTCCAGTAACTGTGCCAAGCTTGTTTCTGATGGAGGAATCATAATAGTCAGCCCAAGCAGGAGGCAGTAAGGTGGGGCTCTCAAAAATCTTCTCCCATGAGCTGGACTGAACTCTCAAAACTTGTTCAAATTCTTCTTTTGTGCTCTCCAGATTCCTGGTAACTGTGATCCATCTAAAAGATTTCAAATCTGCATCAACATGTATTGTGGCATAAAACTGTCTAATCAACTCATCATCATAATTTTGTATGATTGACACAAGGTCATGGAGACCCACCCGATGAAATAACTGATAAATGCCACTGTAGCTATCTAAAGAGTTCATGTAAGACCACTTAATCCATCTATGATCTGCAAACTTCCTGTGGTGTCCATAAAGCTGCTCATACACTTGTTCTTGAAAAACAGTGTGAAATCTAGGATTGACACAGTCTGATTTAAAGGTGTATTGGTTCACATGCCTTTTCAGCAATCAGAAAAGTTTGCTTCTTCCTCGCTTTCCTCAGACTCAGATGCTGGCCGCTTGCCCTTGCCATGCCCAACCTTTCGCCGAACAAATCTGGCTTGAGTTGGAACTGCTGCGCGCTTTCATTGAGATGGAGCCATCGACGATTGAGGCGAGGATTGCCCTCTTGGAGGTCCATGCGACTTCCGGGACAAGATGCGAGTCCTAGGCATCTTTACAAAGATATAAGAGGTTACAAGGAGTCCAAGGAATTAATCAAAGTAGAATTAAGTGAAAAGGAATTGGACTTTCTGTTTTTCAGTCAGGAAGATCGGTCAAACCGACGTTCAATGGTCGGTACAACCGAAGTTCAGTTGAACCGCACTCAAGATCCGGCTGTACCGATCGTCCTGACCGACTTCTAGGTCAAACAAAAATTGGATTTTTGATGGTTTTTCATGGAGTGAATCCATGGAATGATTGCGCAGGCATCATTAGACATCAAATATACAACTTTGCCCAACTAGAAACCAGAAAATCACTCACATTTTCAACTTAACCTAAAATGATACTTAGGGTTTCAAAAATTTGGTAAAACGGAGAAGAAAAGGAGTTTTACCTTGAGGATTGAAGGAGTGAAATCCTAAAGATGCAAGAAATCAACAGGAGTTGAAGAAACAACCGAAGGATTTGTGGATTCTTCGAGAGGATTTTGGGGTTCTTCGGGAGAGAGAGAGAGAGAGAGAGAGAGAGAGGAGAGAGAAATGAAACGGCGCGGTTTGGAAACGGTCGAGCTGTTGCTGGGGTTAAGACGTGGCCAAAACAGTAACCGCAGGGAGTTATTGCCTTCTTTCAAACGGATGTGGTTGAACCGACAAACTTTCGATCGAACCGTACTTCGGTTGAACCGCAGTTATAATGCGGTTGTTAAAGTAAAAGCGGTCGTCTGCAGCATAACACGCCGGTTGAACCGATTATCCTGGAGCTTCAAGGAACAGCTCTGAATTCACTTTGGAATTGAGATAATTTGCAAATGATCCTTAGTTTTGTACTCAAATAAATATCATTAAGGATCATTATGCATAGAATGAACTGATGTCTATATAAGAACATAATTTTTTATGAACATAGCTATCTTTAATAAAAGATTTTGAAAATGCTTTCATAAAATAGTCAAATAACATCGAATGACACACAATGCATGAGGAGCTCAAATAACATTTGAATAGTCTATGACATTTAATTCATTCCTCAATTTGCAAAAGCGGCCTTCATCTAATGGCTTGGTGAAAATATCCGCTAATTGGTCTTCGGTTCTTATGTGGCTAATTTCAATATCTCCCTTGCTCACATGATCTTTCAAGAAATGGTGGCGAATATCTATATGCTTGGTTCTTGAGTGTTGAACAGGGTTATTAGCAATTTTTACGGCACTATTATTGTCACACAAAAGAGGCATTTTATTAAATTTAATTCCATAATCCATCAACGTTTGCCTCATCCATAGCAATTGAACACAACAACTTCTCGTGGAAACATATTCGGCTTCGGCGGTGGATAATGCTACGGAGTTTTGTTTCTTGGATGACCATAACACTAAAGATCTTTCTAAGAATTGACAACTACCCGAAGTGCTTTTTCTATCCACTTTACAACCCGCATAATCGGAATCGGCATATCCAATTAAATCAAATTTAGCACTTTTCGGGAACCAAAGGCCAATGCTAGAGGAATGCTTTAAATATCTTAGTATTCTTTTAACGGCCATTAAATGACACTCTTTTAGAGTTGCTTGAAAACGTGCACACATGCAAACACTAAACATGATATCGGGCCTAGATGCGGTAAGATAAAGCAAGCTACCAATCATAGATCTATAAAGCGTTAAATCTATCGGTTTACCTCCCTTATTTAGATCAAGATGACCATTTGTAGCCATGGGAGTCTTTATGGGCTTGGCATCTTCCATGCCAAATCTTTTGAGTAAATTCTTCACGTACTTGGCTTGACTTATGAAAGTCCCATCTTTGAGTTGCTTGATTTGAAGTCCAAGGAAATAGCTCAATTCTCCAATTATGGACATTTCAAATTCCCTAGACATCATATCACCAAACTCTTTGTAAAAATCTTGATTAGTAGACCCAAAAATGATATCATCAACATAAATTTGACATACAAAGAAATCATCATCTAAAACTTTAGTAAATAAAGTTGAATCAATGTTTTCGATTTTGAATCCTTTTGAGACTAGAAAATCTCTAAGGCGTTCATACCATGCTCTAGGAGCTTGTTTAAGCCCATAGAGCGCCTTGGAGAGTTTATAGACATAATTTGGATTTTTAGGATCTTCAAAACCGGGAGGTTATTCAACAAAGATAAGTTCGGATATTTTGCCATTTAGGAATGCACTTTTAACATCCATTTGAAATAGTTTAATATCAAAGCATGATGCAAAAGCAGGTAATATCCGAATTGACTCAAGTCTAGCTACGGGAGCGAAAGTTTTACCAAAATCCAAACCTTCAACTTGTGAATACCCTTGCTTGTTCCTAAAGTCCCATTTTATACCAATAACATTGTGTTCCTTGGGTCGATCCACCAATGTCCAAACTTCGTTTCGGGTGAAGTTATTGAGTTCTTCATGCATAGCATTCACCCAATCCGGATCTTTAAGTGCTTCTTCTACATGCTTTGGCTCAATAGAAGAGACAAAAGAGTAATGTTCACAAAAAGAAGCAACACGAGATCGAGTTTGAACACCCTTACTTACATCACCCAATATTTGGTCTATTGGATGATCCTTAGCAATTGCATTGTGAATTCTTGGTGGTAGGTTGGATGGTTGTAACATCCCAAAGTTATGTTACCAAAATTAAAATTAATAAAATTATTATTTTATTGGATTTTCTGAAGTTTGAAAGAGTTTGATTGCTTCTCTTGAATTTTTTGAAGTTTTATTTGAGTTAAAGTTGAAAAATAAAAACTTAATTATTTTCTAAAATTTTAAAAGCTTTTACCTAATTATTTCAAAGCTAAAATAATTTATTTGCAAAATTAAAGGTCAACTTTAAGTTGAAAATAATTTTATTAAGTCCAAAATAACTCTAGCGATTTCTGTGAATTTTTCTAGAACTTTTGGACTCTACTTGCTACCTCCTAAAATTGTATTTGATGTACTGCTACAGTAAGTCGAAAAATAAAATAATAATAAAAAAAAAATTTAGGTGCCCGCGAGGTCACTCATCCGGGATTTTCCCCACAGCCAGCACGCTCCACTTCCAATGCTTTTTCTTAGGCTACCAACCTTTCCTTCTCAATTTCTTGAAACATAACCCCTCCACCATTCTTTTATTCCTTTATTTCCCTCACCTTTCTTTCCAACCGAACGGTTTCTTCTCCTGGTTTCCTTTACAGAGAACGCACAAAAGGCCGACGCCATTATTGACAACACAAAAGCTTCTCAAATCCACAAATTTCTCAACCATTCTTCATGAAATTTGTGGCATTCAAACCGCGCGCTCCCGCCTCCTCTCCCTTGACCGTTTCCCCCTCAATTAGCGCACACGTTCGCAGGAATTTCGCCATGACCGACGTGATGGCCGCGCCCACGATCTCCCCACCCCGGCCTCCCCTCGCACTATAAAAGGGAGCACGGTGAGCCCCCGTTCCTCCTCATTCCAACCCCGCCACCCACTCCTCCTCCCTCACTCTCTTTTGGCCGGATTTCTCAAGTATTCGCCGTCGGCCGCTGCCCCTTGTGCCGCCTCTAGCGCCGCCGTCGATGACTCCCTAAAGATTCCGACCGCACCGTCGGCATTGCAGCACCAATTCCTACGCCGTGCTCACCCTCTCGTCGCCGAAGCATCGCTGGAGCACCGCCGCCACCATGAGCCCAAGCCACGCCGACATAGTCGTCCCGCTCCCGCCATCCGTTACGTTCCTCCAACCGAGGTGAGCACCGCATCCCGTCATCCTCTCTCCATTCCACCCCTCGCTGGCCGTCAGAACGCCGTCGCTCGTCGGCAACGCCGCCATCTAAACCATAGACTGAAGCTTCTCCCCTTGTGAATTGCGTTGCCGTTGAGCTAGCTCTGGCCACACCGTCTCCACTACCGGCATCGCGATGTCGCGTTCTTCGTAATGCTTCCCTCCCCTCGCGGTGCCGCGGTCCGAGCACCATTGTGCCGTGCAAGCCGCCCAACCTTTTTTTTTGCTTTCTGTTCGGCATGATAGGAACGAAGAACAGTAGAAAATTTGCTAGTCACGTGCTTTGCTTTGTACATACACCTTTTAATCATTCCAAAAATCCGTTCTCTCAAATGCAAAGTTCAAACCCGTTGATTCCTTCACCTAAATTCATCTAAATTCATCCACTATGTTTAGCATTTATTTCATAATTTTTAGATTTTATTTAATTTCTGTTAATTATTCGGTTCATTTTCTTGCGTCGCATGCCACGACGACCTTGCGCATTCCACGACAACTGGGGTGAGCGTTGTGTTCCCCGTGGTTCCATCTTCAAATCGCCGCCAACCTCACTCGCTAAATCCTCTCCGTTTGCCCGGAATGCCGATGTTCGCCCGCCGAAGGTCTTCTCCGTCGGACTGCATCACCATCGAAGGTTATCTCGCCGAGCCAATCGTGTCACGGCGTGCCCCTCGGCTTTCTCTTCATATCCCTGGAATTCGCCCCTCTATCTCACCTCAAGCAAAAAAAAAAAAAATTTGCGCAAGCGGCCGAACCACCTTCTGTCGCTATTTTCGGTGCCGTTTTTGATTTCCCGACGACATCGTCTACGCCATTGGCTTCGCCTCGCAACGTTCTACGCAGTGCTCCCTTCCTTTTCCCTGAAACACCCCCCGCTCATCGGCGATACTATTCCTCTGACACTATTTTGCGCGTCGCCGCAGCACCGAACCTTCACCAATGATGCGACCACCACCATTAGGTCCGTCTCGCTCCCGGGCTGTGCTTTTGTTTAAAGCTTGGTTACTGTTCACATGCATGGGAGTGAACAGTGCCATGCAAGCTACACATACATCCTATTTTTGAGATTTAAATTTCTACAATTTCGTTCGTTGTTATACAAACTCCAAATCCATCGATTATTTCTCCTAAATTCATCTAAATTCATTCTCTGCTTCCAGTATTTATTTTGTAATTTTTGGATTTTATTTGAATTGTCTTTGAATTTAGTTTATTTTCACGTTTACATTTCGACGAGTCCGAAGAACCAGAATTAATCAACGATCAGACTTTTGAGCAAGGCAAGTTACACTCTTGATCACATTGATCCGATTAATTCAAATTATTTATTCTGTTTTAAATTATTATTGCATGCTTATTTTTATCAAGTATTTAAATGCCTGTTTTAAATTCATAGATATTCCTAAATCCTTTGTATGGCCAAATTTGATAATTGAATCAAATACATTGTCACCGTAGATAAAACCTAGTTGATACGATAGTATGAACTAGGATCATTTAGAAAAATTATGCTTAGCCATGCTTAGACCCGAAATACTTGATTTGGGGAATTTCAGCCAAAAAGCAAATATTGTTTATGTTGTATCCATAGCACTGGTGTGTTATGGAAGTTTATAAATGACTTTGGAAAATAAAATCAACTTGAAAATTGGTTTGTACATGGGCAAAATGGTTGTCTGGATGGTGCATGTCAATGCACGGGCTCAATCTCGGTTAGGGTTGAGGCCCATGGGTTTTAGTGGAAGTCGTCCAAATCAGTTGAGGACCGGCTTTTGAGCGATCCTTTGCTATGCCTATAATGGGCTATGCCTCACCGTACAACCACATGTCTCCAGAATAGGGTGTGGGATCTGGCTGATTAACTTGTGGAGTCCCATCGCAGTTTATCTTGTCTGTACGTGGGTGGTCTTTCATGGCCTGTCTTTCATGACTATTTTATTCCCACCTGGCGCAAGAGGGGGCTCTGAACCTGCGGATGGTTAATCCAAAGGGGGCGAAACCTTAGCGAGGCTGGACTGCGGTGGAATGATGTATTGTAAAGGCCTTGTCACGTGCTCTAGACTGCTTACCTAAGGTAGTGAGCGGTGGTATCGACGGATGCTAAACAAACTAGAGAATTCGTGTCATGTGGGTAAAGTTGTACAACCTCTGCAGAGTGTAAAACTATTCGAATAGCCGTGTCCACGGTCATGGACATGCTAGCAAAGCCTCTCAAAGTTAGACCTTGGTTTTTGATTTCAAAAGACTTCATTAAATGGATTATGCAAATGGGAATTGGGCGGGAAGCCATGTGATAGGAGGGTATCCTTCACCATTCATGTATGAATGTTATCTGACTATAAAATTGATTTAGAAAATGAATTTTAGTTATGGAATAACTGCTTTGGAACTTAGTACAGATATTTAAAGAAAATGCTGCTTTATGCAAATCAACCATATTAAGCCTTCCTTTGAGATTTCTATGTATGCATGTCATTCTGTTATTTGACGGGTGTAACTTGCGAGCACGGTAGTTGTGCTCATACTTGCTTTATGCAAACAAATTTCAGAGGAGAAGAACTTTGCTACCGGTGTGGATCTCGACGACTAGGCCACTACCCCAGTCGATTGCATGTGGCAGATTAACTGGACTCTACTACGTCTTCTTCGTCTTCCGCTGTGTTCTTTACTATTGGCTCGTAAGCCTCTTTTGTAATAAACTCTATTGATTATTAATAAAGTCATGCGATTTATGGATGTTACTCTTATAAAGTCATGACTAAACAATAGCTATTTCCCCCCGATACTCTTATAGGTTGTTGGCCCAAACAAATCCATGTGTAAGAGTTCCAATGGTCTAGAAGTTGATATGATACTCTTGGAAGGATGAGAATTAGCGACTTGTTTACCGGCTTGACAAGCACTACAAAGTCTATTTATCTCAAACTTCACATCTTTCAAGCCAACAACTAAATCATGTTTGAAAAGCTTTTTGAGTTGAATCATTCCAACATGAGCTAGCCTTCTATGCCAAAGTCAACCCAATGAGGTTTTTGCCATTAAACAAGTTTTTAAACACGATTCACTTGAACTAAAATCAACCAAATAGAGATTTCTAAATCTAAAGCCTTTGAAACCTAAAGAGCTATCCTTTGCATTAGAGATGGTTACACCTTCACTTGAGAATGAACAAATTAGTCCAAGATCACATATTTGGGCAACGTATAACAAATTAAAGTTTAATGATTCTACCAACGATACATTAGAAATAAAAAGGTCATTGGAGATAGCAATTTTACCCAATCCTATTACCTTTCCTTTGCTATTGTCGCCAAATGTGATCTTGTCTACTCCTTTTCCACTCTCGAATGTGGTGAACATTTTTCTATCACCGGTCATGTGTTGAGTGTATCCACTATCAAGCACCCAATATTTTCCACCGGTTTTATAGTTCACCTACAAAACAAGAATCAAGTTATTTTAGGTACCCAAATTTGTTTGGGTCCTTGGAGGTTAGTAACCAAGAATTTAGGCACCCAAATAGTATTCTTTTTAGCGTCTAAAATTGAAGTGCCAACAAAATGAGCAACTACTTTACCATCCTTTGTCTTTCTAAGCATATAGCATGAATCATATATACCAAGAGATGGTATCTTACCCTTAGGACAATTTTGTTGCATATGTCCTATTTCCTAGCACTTATTGCAATACTTACCATTTTGCCTCACAAATCTTGTGGGCTTGTTTGCTGGCTTCTTTCCTTTCTTAGGCACATACCTAAGACCTTCCTTATTGAATGAGCATCTTTACTCACTCAAAAGCTTGTCAAGAGTAGCCTTACCCTTGAAGCACCTTTTCAAGCTTTTGCTTAGCTTGATCACTTGTTCCTTTAACTCATTGTTCTCAACAATAAG
This sequence comes from Phyllostachys edulis, assembly GCA_036346405.1. Taxonomy (NCBI): domain Eukaryota; kingdom Viridiplantae; phylum Streptophyta; class Magnoliopsida; order Poales; family Poaceae; genus Phyllostachys; species Phyllostachys edulis. Next base: position 55,916,939 of record CM070549.1, on the reverse strand, counting down.
TGCAACATTATGCTCAACATTATCATGATTAACATTAATACTAGAGCAACATGGCAAGGCAATAGGATCATTACACGAAGTGGATGCACTAGTTTTAGCAATTTCTATACTAGGCATATCATCAAGTATATTGCATGTAATTCCCATATTAGAAAAAGACTTACTTGAATATTCTTGGATAAGCAAGTCATGAGCTTCCTTTAGCCCTGCATAAGAATCTTTTAGAGAGATATGTTCTCTACTTAAGATCTTATATTTTGACTTTTCTTTTCCAAGATATTCATTTAAGTCAACTAGCATATCCATTAATTCATCATAGGTTGGTTCATTATAATCAATGGATTTTACCTTATCTCCTTTAGCCATTAGGCAAGTGGGAGTGGAGAATAATGACGGTGCTTCCTTGATTGCAATGCCGACTAGTCCCTTGTTCTTGGGGGACTCATCGGAATCGGAATCGGAGTCGCTTGACTCATCATTTGAATCCCACTCTCCAATGTTAGCTTCATGCTTGCCACTTTTGTGAAGCTTCTTGAAAAGCTTCTTCTTACCGTTATACTCCTTCTTCTTGTAAGACTTGTCATTGTCTTCCTTCTTTTCGGGACAATGAGAAGCAATGTGCCCCTTTTCTTCACAATTATAGCATCGAATGTTACTATAAAGCTTCTTGTCACTTAATGATTGTCCCTTTTTGTACTTATCGAAGTTGTAGCTTCTATTTGGGCGTCTCTTCATGACCCTCTTCATTCTTTTTACAAGGAGTGCATACTCCTTGTCGGAGTCTTCTTCTTCATCCTCATCATCACTTGATTCCGTCTTGGCCTTGAAAGTGGTAATTTTCTTCTTTGAGGATGATGTCTCCAAAAGCTCTTCTTTGTCCTTTTTGAACAACTCATTTGTGATGAGATTGCCCAAAAGCCCCGTTGGTGTCATCCTTGGCAACTCGGGAGAGTTGAGAAATAGTGTCACCAATGTCTCATACTTATCCGGAAGAACTCTAAGCTTCTTGCGTACAATGTCAACATCAAGAAGGTTAGTTCCAAGACCTTTGAGCTCATTCACAATGTTGTTAAGTCTTGAATACATCTCATTGATGTTTTCATGAGGCAACATTATGAATGTCTCATATTTGATCCGAAACCTATGCAATTTGGCTTCTTTGACCGTGGATGTACCCTCATGGATTTCCGAGAGAGTTGTCCAAATAGCATGAGCATTTTCTAGGTTGCTCACTCTATTGAACTCATCCGCATTCAAAGCGCCAAAAAGAGCGTTCATAGCTTGAGCATCTAAATGAGCATTACGCGTATCTTGATCCGTGAGTTCTAGTGGATTAAATGGCATAGCGTAACCCTCATTTACGATTTTCCAAATGCTTGGACTCATGGCCTTTAAATAAATTGACATTCTAATTTTCCAATAAGCATATTTTGAGCCATCAAATAGAGGAGCCCTACCTAAAGCCATTCCCTCACTAGCCATCCTTTTCTCTCTTAGACGGTTAAGTCTAAATCAATGAGAGACGAAGCTCTGATACCACTTGTAGGATCAAGGATAACCGACTAGAGGGGGGTGAATAGGAGGTTTTTAAACTTTTTAACAATTTAACAATTTAAGCCAATTAATAACTTAGTCTAAATAAGTTATACTTCTAGCTAGGCACTTTAATCACAATAAACAAACTTAGAAACATAAATGCGGAAATATAAAGACTAGAAATAACCACAATGAGACAACGATGTTTTCCCGTGGTATCGAAGACTTGCCGGTCTTCACTAGTCCACGTTGAGGAAGCTTGACAACTCAAGCTGGCTCCATGAATTAAGCCTTCCCTCGATCACTATGGTTGTTCTTCCTCCGCTCCGGAGATGGCGAACACCAAACCACTCACAAACTTGCACCGGGCCTCTTCACAATCTTCTTGAAGAGATCACCGTGCTCCACCGCCAAGGCCGTCTAGGAGTTCGGCAAAACTCCAAGAGTAACAAACCAAGACCTTCGCTTGACGATGCTCAAGTGCAATAGGATCAATCTAGAATGAATTGATGCACTTGAATGAACTCAACTACCAACCAATGAATGGACAAGAGAATTTTGGGTGTTGAGTGAATGCACTTGGCTCCAAGCCTCTAAGGATGTTAAATGTTCACTAGCAACCTGTCCAAGAGCAGTTGGGGGGGGTGGGGTATTTATAGTTCCCACCAACAATTATGACCGCTGGGGACCAAATCCCAAACTTTCAGCCAGATTCGGTACAACCGGCGTTAAGAGCCCGGTTGAACTGCATTTTGCGTCAAAAGCCTGTAACGGCTAGAACGGCGGCATTAATTACTCTGACATAGCTGTTGGAATTTGCCGTCCGGTACAACCGCCAAGTAACTTGCGGTACAACCGCATCGCCCGGTTGAACCGCATTGAAGCACGGTACAACCGATCGTAGGGTTTCCAAACTGCTAAAACGACAAGCTCTCTTGAAAATATGAACCGCCTTATAAGAATCGGTACAACCGCAGTGTGGTTCAACCGAAAATCACAGAGAGCTCCAGGTTGAAATTACATCTGTTCTGGTTTTCTTGAGCCGCCATATAAGAATCGGTACAACCGCAGCGCAGTTCAACCGCTTCCAAATGCGGTTCAACCGAAAACTAAAGAGAGGTTCTGAGCCAAAATGCACTGGTTCTGTTTTTATTCAACCGCCAACTAAATATCGGTCATACCGCACAGAGCGGTACAACCGCAGTGAAAACTGCGGTACTACCGATTTTAGACAAAGTGCACAAAGCTTTCAAATTAAAAGAGAATTCAAATGCATACATGATCCTAAATTGATCCATATGGCACAAGAATATGCTATCAAGCTACTAGCCAAGATCCCTCTTAATAGTACGGTATTTAACCTAGAATCCGGTCTTCAAACCAAATCTCCTAAGACTGGTAAAACATAAAAGGATCCTAGACTATTTGTACCATGTCTTCAAGCCATGTAGATCTCCATGTTATCCTTTGGCATGCATCTTTACGTCATCAAATTCACCAATAGGACTTAACCTTGTAAATACTCAATAAACATGTTAATCCCATATTCACATATTATCATTAATTACCAAAACAATTTTTAGGGGCCTAGATGCTTTCAGCGCCGCGGGCCGCCGACGGCCGACCGGCGACGACCGTCTGGCGCTTTGCTCGCGTGGCGCACCTACTCGGTGCCACATGCGCGGTGCTCCTGTGGCGCGCTGTTGCCTCGATCGTCGGCCGGAGAGGTCATGGCGGCGACCTCGTAGCCTCCTCCAAGATCACGCGCCACGGCGACAAGCGTCTGGCGTCTGCTCTGTCTTGGCCGTGCCTTCTTCGGTCTTGCGGTGCTCCGGCGACTGGCCTCCTCCGTCTGACGCCCACTGTTCTGCGTTTTGAAATTTTGGGGTGCGGTGCATACAGCACCCTGCTGCTCCGCACTGACTCAAAGGCACGGGAGCCCTGGCCAGAGGTTGTGGGCCATGAGCACGGGGGTGAGCTACGCCGACAGTGGCGTCGCGTCAGGAGCCGATGGTCGGCGGCAGGAGGCACCAGAAGGCGGCGCCATGGGGAGTCGGCTGGAGCAAGGGAGTAAAGAGAAGAAATGGAGAGAGAGGGATTGGGGAAGGAAAGGAAGAGAAGAGAAAAGCAAGAAGATGAGTGGAAGCCTGTGTTGTGTCTTGGCCGAATGAGAATAGGGTAGAGAAAGAAAGTGAAAAATAAAAGAAAAATAAAAAATTATAGAAATTTTTTGTAAAATTTAAAATAGATAGAGAGAACACATTTGTAGCATACCTACGATTTTCGGACGAATCGCCAGTAGTATGGGTTTTTAATCCATGTTAGAACATTTAGCAGTAGACCGACCGAAAGAGAATCAGCAAGGCAGAGGATCGGCTTGATGTGGTGGACGCCAGCGGAGTGCACGGCGACCGGGGAGACAAGGGGGGAGAAATGACGAAGCTACTGTCAATCACAGTTGGCAGACATGGTCGGCAGTGGAGAAGAAGCAACTAAGCAGATCCCACCTACTGATCGGAGGAAAGAACCGATCGATTGATTGGCGATGAAGACACTGATCTATTGATCAGAGGAAGACGAAGGGAAGCATCTATCTAGATGTATAGCACAGCCCCAGGAGATTAGACCATAGAGATTGAATCATCTCTCCTAGAGGCAGCGTGCAGCGAAGATTTGGTGGTGGCTATGAACAGACCCAAACACGAACCCGCATTGGCACATGAATGAAGATAGAATAACTATAATAACTAGATTGTATTGCTTGAGCCTTGGAGAACATATATATAAAGTACATGATATCTTGGAGATCGAGTCAATCTACTATAGATATGGTACAAATCCTAACTGATTCTAATATATCTATAATGGAGATTGCTACTTGTTTGACGTCTGGAGTGACAACTCCACATCAGACGCTTCACTCCAAAACTACACATCCATCTCAGAAAAAATGCAGACCCTTCTCTCTCCCCTACTTCTTCTCCTATATATCCCCCTAACTTCCACCCCATTCCTTCTCCAAATACATTAATCAAATACCAATATCAAGTCTTGCATATACGATCTTTTGATTCCCCAACCTTGAATCTACCCAAGCATCCACTCATTTTAGACATGCATGAGGACTTGAAGAGTTTTGAATTGGGGGAGAGGAGGAAGTAGAGTGGCCGGGGACATCGCGTGAGCCTTCCCGTTGCTCCTCTCCCATGCTGTCCTTTGCTCTCGCAAGGCCCAAACCACTGTTGGTGGCGGAGGCTGCTGTCATGAAGCCGAGTTGGAGATACCCCAAATGAAAGAGAGAGGAAAAGATCAAAAGAGAAGGAAGGGAAAAAGGCATCGGGGAGTAGAGAAGAATGAGTTGGATTTTTATATTGTTATAGATGTTGCATCAAGTATTTTCGGATGTTACAACTGTGTTTTCAAATGTTGCCACAACAATGAAATCTTGCGGTTGGTTCCCGAGATGTTTCATATATTTCCAACAAATGTAGCTCCTTCCAAGGCAACATCTTTTTCTTTTGTCGGGGTAGTTTTCTTGTATTGTTGCACAAATAATTCCCATTTGTTATATTTTTTTGTTGCGTTTTGTGTTTATTGCAACATCTTATTTTTGTTGGGGGTAGTTTGGTTGTATTATTACACAAATAACTCCTATTTGTTGTAATTTTTTGGGTTGTGTTTTGTATTTGTTGCACGTGAGGCAAGTTTTTGTTGCAAGCCGAGTAACTTATTGTTAAGTTTCACGAATTTTTTGTTGCATCTGATCGAACGGTTGATATTAATTATTTTAAGTGAGATCTGACGGCAGCTGAAAGCATACGATGAGAAGGTTTCTATCTAACGTATGGGCGCTAGTGCTTCCGCGCTATAACAGTCTTACCGTATAAGTCATATACTCTTAACACCTGTTCGCCACAGATGATTCTAAGTGGTGCTACTGAGACATAATTTTCTTAAGAGGAATAAGCCAAAGTAGTTCTCAGGTTGGAGCCCAACAACTTAAAGTTATTTGATCCCTTGTTTGCTGATACAAATCGATCTTAACTAACACCTCTGACCATTTGATCCCTTGTGGTCGTTAAGACAAACCGATTTACCCTATTGGACAAAAAAATAAATCTTGAGGGCCTTGTTAGAGAAGATGCTAGTGTGTAAAGCTGGTAGAGGAAATTGTTAGATTATATAGCATTTTAGTGATTACATAATTCCACAAATAAATCATGACTACAGAAATAACATGAGAACTAAACATGTCCAGAAGATGAACTATAACGATAAGCAATATGAACAACAAAATGTATAGAACAATAGAACGTATATATGAACTATGATGAGAAGCAATATGAACAACAGAACGTAAATGCGGAGTACTAGATGTTACCGATGCGAAGCGAAGAGTACCGTAGAGACGAAGGAGAGGACGGCGCCAATGATGAAGAAACCGATGTAGACGATGTAGGGAACAGCGAGCAGTCACGGAGTCGCTTCCCAAAAACCTGATTCGCCCTCTGTAGGATCAAGGATAACCAACTAGAGGGGGGGAATAGGAGGTTTTTAAACTTTTTGACTAATTAACAATTTGTGCCAATTATGAGCTAAGTCTAAACTAGATACAATTCTAGCTAAGCAATTCTATAGAAGATAAAAGCTAGAATTGTAAATGCGGAATAAGTAAATACAAGAAATAACCACAATTAAGACAATGAAGTTTTTCCCGTGGTATTGAAGACTTGCTGATCTTCACTAGTCCACGTTGAGGAAGCTTGAACAAATCAAGCCGGCTCCACGAATTAAGCCTTCCCTCGATCACTAGTGGTTGTTCTTCCTCCGCTCCGGAGATGATGAACACTAAACCACTCACAATCTTGGCACCGAGCCTCTTCATAGTCTTCTTAAAGAGATCACCGTGCTAACTCCGCCAAGCCGTTTAGGTGTTTGGAAAAACACCAAGAGAAATGAATCAAAGACCTTTGCTTGACGGCACTCAAGTGCAATGAATCAATCTAGAATGAATGCACTTGAATTTTGGCTCAACTACCTCACAACGAATGCACAAATGTATTTGAGGAGTTGAATGAATGCTCAAGGCTCTAAGGATGTTAAATGTGGTCTAACATACTGTCCTTGAGCAGGTGGAGGGGTACTTATAACCCTCACAAACAAATATGACCGTTGGGGAGGAAATCCCCAACTTTCAGCGAAATACGGTACTGCTACCATGTATCAAGCGGTACTACCGCACTTCACCTACCGCTCCGTAATGGCTATAACAGAGGCATTAACTCCATCTGACATAACCGTTTAAACCACGGCGCGGTACTACCGCCAACCATCATGCGGTACTACCGCTGGTCGGTCATACTGCTCAACAAGGGCGGTACTACCGTTTCTCAAAGGACCCAAAAAGGATGCTTACTGGAAAAAACGTACCGCTCAATATTTCGGAATTACCAGGGCACGGTAGCTCCGCTTGAACAACGGCGGTACTACCGTTCATAGGGTTTGCACCTTAAGCCAAAAAATGTGTCTATCTGGAAATTACATACCGCCAACTAAAAATCAGAACAACCGGGTTGCGGTAGTACCGTACCACGAGCCCAGTCGTACCACTGAGCGGTAGTACCGCTGACTTAACATCGGTACTACTGATTGTCCTGACAAGACAGAGTTGGCTTTTCAAAACAAAATCCAAATGCATGCATGATCTTAAATTGATCCCGACGAGGATCTAATAATCCTCATTTAATCATTTATCTATAATTCATATTATGGATAACAATGACATCATGTAACTCTTGAGTATACCCCTTAATAGTCATAAGGGAGAAGCTGGAGGTCGTAAGTTCTTCTACGACCACCCCGTAGTCGTAAGCCCTCCTACGACTACCCCATAGTCGTAAGTTCTGCTACGATCAGTCTGTGGTCGTAAGATCTTCTATGACCACTACCTGGTCGTAAGCTCTCTTACGACCAGTCCCTAGTCGATAGGGCTTACAGATATGTTGGCCTAGTCAACCAGGGAATCTTCCGCACCATATTTAAGATATGGGCAGTAAACTACGTTGTTATTCCCTGGAATAATGACACAATTTAAACTCCCTGTTATGGTGATAACTGCCTAGCAACGTGGGAATGTTACTACTCCCACAATAACCTCCAGTAACGGCTCCACGATCTGGAACATTAAGGTGGCCTTTGGACTGGAGATATGACGGCACACTCCGAGGAATATATAAAAGGCAGAATCATCAGGAAAGGGAGGAGGGCAATTAAAAACACAATCAAGAGCACAAGGCGCATCATTATAGTCTTTCTCTTGATATTGTAATCCAGCATACTCAACACATACATACAGGAGTAGAGTTGTTATTCTCTCAGGAGAAGGCCCGAACCTGTATAAAAATCCCCGTGTCTCCCTCTCTGCGTGATTTTGAGTCTAGGGGAACCCCCGAATCAAACAATCTTTACGTAAGTTCGGTTCTAAAACACCGACAGTTGGCGCCGACCGTGGGGATCTTCTAGTCATCAGCTTTCCTCTGTTTGTTCAACTCTCATGCTCTCATGGCAGGAGAGTGGAACGAGGAGAACTGGTTTGACTTGGCCGATTACGCAGATATCGACATGGATGCCGGTTTCGACTACGAGTCGAGTACTGCATCATTCGATGGTGATGTCGCCTCCAGAGATCATTCTCCAGGAGACCATCCCACCGATGGAGTTGAGGAGGGATCCTTATCCCCCACAACAATACGTCCAGATGAGGAACCAGCTTCCTCAGAGGGCAAGTGTAACACCCTGGTTTTGAAGCCTGTTTGAAAATTTCAAAATAAAAAGAACCATTTGGTTTTGATGAGAGTTCAAAGCTTAACTTGAGAATTTCAGAATGGATTTCAATTGACTAAATCAAAATTCAACTAAAACTCTCTTTTGGTTTGTTAGGTTTGTTGGAGCTCTGGCGATCCCTCCCCTTTTGCGCTTGTTTTGTCCTTCTCTGGTTCAGACCTCCTTAGGCCTAGACCTCTCAAGTGCTTGGACCTCCTCTGGACTAGACCTTCCCTCTTTGATGCTTCTCTAGCTTAGACCTCCCCAGGCCTAAGTCTCCCCTCATATTCATTTGAGCTCATTCTGTGTTCTTTGGAACCCTTCCCTACGTTCACTTGGATTGAATTCGTCGTGAGGACGTTGACGCCTTGAGGCTTCCGACCCGCAGATCGTCACCTCGCAATTCGCTACACCCGCACGACTGTCGTTATCAACCACGCTTGCACGCGATCGACCGTACCACGAGGGTTATGATTCCTGCAAGCAATCGAAGCAACTCACAAGAACAAGGTAGATGCAATCTGAATTATATTGCGAATATAGATGAAGTTCACAAGTGGGGTTCCTCAAACCGATCAAGCTGCTAAACCGCAAAGTGGCGAATAATCTAAGAAAAACCCACCCTAAAGCTGTGGCGGCTGCTACAATATATAGGGGGAAGAACATGAGGAGGTGACCTAGGGTTGTGCCGCCATGTGAGAGGCGCACACATCTGGGCTTTGACCTCGCCACGCTTACAAGGCCGATAGGCCCAAAACGGTGACGTGGCACCTTATTTCAAAGTCTCGACCAACACCCAACGTGGTCGCCATCGGTCGTGGGCACGGTCGTCGAGCTTGAGGTCCGCTCATAACTGGGCACCTAGTCGTGGGGTGGTCAGAGCTTGAGACACGGTCGAGGATTGGTCGAGAGCTTGAGACACGGTCGAGAACTGGCAGATCTGGTCAGAGCGGGTACACTGGTCGAGAACTTGCAGATCACCGAGAACTGGTCGAGCCCTTGGGAACTCGGGCGTGACGGTTTGGATCCTCCCATTATTCCTAAGTAATGTAAGATCACAATTTTTAGGTAGCATACCATTCTGCATAAATAAATTATTAGCACCTAGAAACGAGCTCACCTCATAATTTAAGTGACGTGCACGAGCTCTTGTCATAGGACCTTGTAGTTTAGCAACCGGATCTGGAGGACTTTGTGTAGTGTGTGTATCCGAAGAAGTGATGTCCTCATCATCCTCCCCCTCTTGAATTGGAGTCGTCCTCGACTCAAGCTCATCTTCTTCTCCCACGTATGGCTTCAAATCTGAAATGTTAAATGTAGGGCTAACCCCAAAATCTCTGGTATATCCAATTGATATGCATTGTCATTTATCTTTGCAATTATCTTAAATGGTCCATCACCCTAGGCATCAACTTTGATTTTCTTAATTAGGAAACCTATCCTTTCTCAAATGCACCCAAACTAAATCACCGGTTCAAATTTTATTTCTTTTCTACCTTTACTTCCAGCAACTCTATACTTTTCAGTCATACGCTCTATGTTCTCTTTAGTTGTTTCATGCATCTTAAGAACAAATTCAGCACGCTTCTTAGCATCTAAATTAATTTTTTCAGAGGTAGGCAAAGGTAGTAAATCAATAGGAGCATGGGGGTTAAAACTATACAATACTGAAATGGACTTACCTTGGTGGTAGAGTGTACCGACCTGTTGTAAGCAAACTCAATATCACGGTAAACACTCTTCCCACATCTTCAAATTCTTCTTTAAAACAGCCCGCAACATGGTGGATAACGTGCGGTTGACAACCTCCGTTTGTCCATTAGTTTGGGGATGGCACGTAGTAGAAAATAGTAGCTTTGTCCCCAATTTGTTCCAAAGTGATCTCCAAAAGTGGCTCAAAAACTTCGATCGTGATCCGAGACAATAGTATTGGGCACTCCATGTAGCTTAATGATTTCTGAAAAACAAATCAGCTATGTTTGTGGCATCATCGCTCTTGTGACAAGGTATAAAATGTGCCATTTTAGAAAACCGATCCACTACTACAAATATCTGTCCCTTCCCTCTTTGTCCTAGGCAATCCTAAAACAAAATCCATAGAAATATCCTCCCAAGGGCGCTAGGAATAGGAAGAGGCATATAAAGTCCATGTGGATTGAGGCGGGACTTAGCTTTGTTGCATGTAGTGCAATGAGCCACGAAGCTTCGACATCGCGCCTCATCTTTGGCCAAAAGAAGTGGGTGGCCAGCACATCTTGATCTTCTTTGCTCCAAAATGTGCCATCAAACCTCCTCCATGTGCCTCTGCAACAACAAAAGACGAACGGAGCTATTTGGAACGCATAGCTTGTTAGCACGATAGACCAAACCATCAATCAACACATATTTATTCCATGTTTTCCCTCCTTTACAATGTTCAAGCATTTCTTTAAAGTCCAAATCAATAGCATATAAATCTTTAATGGTCTCCAAACCAAAAATCTTATGATCAAGTTGAGATAACATGGTATAACGTCTAGAAAGCGATCGGCAATCACATTGTCCTTACCTTTCTTATGCTTTATGACATATGGAAATGACTCAATAAATTCTACCCAATTAGCATGTCGTTTATTCAGTTTAGCTTGACTTCTAATATGTTTTAGCGATTCATGATCGGAATGTATAACAAATTCTTTAGGCCATAGATAATGTTGCCAAGTTTGAAGCACACTAACTAAAGCATACAATTCTTTATCATAGGTAGAATAATTCAGACTAGGTCCATTTAATTTCTCTTTGAAATATGCAACCGCTTACCTTCTTGAATCAAGACACCACCTATCCCAATCCCGCTAGCATCACATTCAATCTCAAAAGTCTTACCAAAATCGGGGAGTTGGAGTAGGGTCTTTGTGGTGAGCTTCTCTTTCAATAAGTTGAATGCCTTCTCTTGTGCAGTCCCCATTGAAAGGCACTCCTTTCTTTGTCAATTCATTCAATGGGGCGGCCAAGGTGCTGAAATCCGCACAAAACATCGATAGAATCCAAAGAAGACCGTGGAAACTCCGCTTTTTGTGTCACGATGGTAGGCGTCGGCCAACTTTGGATGGCTGCAATCTTTGCCTCATCCACCTCAATTCCTGTGGTGTCACAACATAACCAAGAAACGCGAACTCGATCGGTGCAAAAGGTGCACTTCTCGAGGTTACCAAACAAACGTGCATCTCTCAAAGCATTAAAAATAGCACGATATGATCCAAGTGTAGCTCATGTGACTTGCTATAAATCAAGATATCATCAAAATAAACCACACAAATTTTCCAATGAAAGGACGTAAAACCTCGCTCATCAATCGCATAAAAGTACTAGGTGCATTAGTTAGACCAAAAGGCATCACTAACCACTCATATAGTCCGAACTTAGTTTTAAAAGCAGTCTTCCATTCATCCCCCAATTTCATTCTAATCTGGTGGTAACCACTCCGCAAGTCAATCTTTGTGAAAATAATAGAACCACTCAACTCATCAAGCATGTCGTCTAGCCTAGGAATAGGATGACGATACCTTATGGTAATATTATTAATGGCTCTACAATCAACACACATACGCCAACTACCGTGTTTCTTAGGAACCAAAAGAACAGGAATAGCACAAGGACTAAGGCTTTCTCGTACGTACCCACGGTCCAAAAGATCTTGGACTTGTCGCTGAATTTCCTTAGTCTCCTCGGGATTGGTCCTATATGCAGCACGATTTGGCAAAGTCGCTCCCGGGATCAAATCAATTTGATGCTCTATCCCTCGAATAGGTGGTAATCCGGGGTATCTCGATTGAAATACATCCACATACTCTCGCAAAAGGTTAGCAACAGCAGGAGGCAAAGAGCTAGATATATCCTCAAGTGAAAATAAAGCATCTTTGCATATCAAAGCATAGCATGGCAGCTCATTATCACAAACTTCAGCAAGTTCGATTTAGTGGCAAGCATAACACACCCTTCAATTTTATTCCCTCGGACTTAGAACTAGGCGCCACTTCCTCCCTTTAGGTGGGAAAACACGTTTTGCTACTTGCTGATTTCGAGAATCATGTTCATTGGTGTTTCTTTCATTTTTAGCACACTCTACTTCATCTTTCACAATTTCAATTTGGTGTCAAAGGCAACAACTTAATCTTCTTACCCTATGTGAGAACGAGTAGGTATTAGCTCTACCATGGTGCAAAACATCATTATCATATATCCAAGGCCTACCGAGCAACAAAGAGCATGCTTGCATAGGCACTACATCAAAGTCGGTACTATCTTTGTAATTACCAAACTGAAAATTGCACTCTCACAACTTGGTTTACCTTTAACTTACCACACTAATTGAACCATTGGATGTAGTAGGGACGTGGGTGTGGTGTGTGGCCAAGCCAAGCTTCTTGACCATCTCGAACTTGCAAGGTTATTGCAGCTACCTCCATCAATGATTACTCTGCAGCCCTCTCCTTCACGAGAAACTTGGTTTGAAACAAGTTGTGCCATTGATTTTCTCTTCTCTCTCCACTTGTGCGCCAAAGACTCACAGCAACAAGGCTCATATGATTTCCGGTCAACAAAGCAGCCTACTTGTTCCTCTACATCATCAAGATCACCTTTATGCATTTCGTCTCCTCCACTGCAATGTTAGGCGCAAGTACATATTCATCCTCAATATCACTAGCACTTACATAACCTCCGTCTGCAGTGGCAAGGTATGCTCGCTGACTTGGGCAGTCCCTCATGACGTGGCCCATTCCCTTGCAATGGTGGCAAATAATCCCAGTCGTACGGCCCGTGGAAGCAACCGAAGAAGAACTCTTGGCTAGGGCCTGCACACTAGTAGATTTACTTACCTCGGGTGCATGTGATGGTGTCGGAGGTGCTGCTGAACGCGCCCTACTCGAGGAGGGGGCAGCAGACCGTGTAGCCGAAGGTGGAACTGTTTTAACTTGCCCCGGCGTTGTTCTTGGTGTAGATGTGCTTCTAAAATTGTTCCTTGGCCTCTGTTGTCGTCCCTGCAATTCCTTTTCTGCCAAACATGCAAGTTGAAACAATCTAGGGACACTATCATATTCTTTGTAATCAACTATGTCCTGAATTTCACGTGTTAATCCTCCATAAAAACGTGCCATCGCAGCCTCTTCATCCTCAATAATATCACAACGCAACATACTAATTTGTAGCTCCTGATAATATTCTTCTACGGATCTGTTGCCTTGGTTTAAGCGCTGCAATTTCTTAAGCAAATCACGTTTAAAAGAAGGTGGAACAAATCTGTTACGCATAGCAACCTTTAAAGCATCCCAAGTAGTAGGCGCTAATCCATCATTACATATTCTATTCCACCAAATGATGGCGAAGTTTTTAAATTCACTTGTGGCTTGTCGAACTCTATGCACTTCGGGAACTAAGTGAGCATTAAATTTCTATTCTACCGTCAACTCCCAATCTAGATATGTTTCAGCATCATAAGCACCCACAAAAGATGGTATAGTGAACTTAACTTTAGCATATGGATCATCATTAACACGTGCATTATGTTGCCGCGCTATTACCTCTCATACCTTGACGGTTGAAGTTCAACCGGTTCCGTTGTCGTGCATCAAAGGCATCGTGGTTGTGCATCTCATTTTCATTGTCAAACTCACGGTCATGGGCTGCACCATGAGGACCCGCACGCCTATTGTTCGGTGGTTGATTGGCCAAACCATCGATGCGTGTGTTGAGCATTGCGATACTATCATTGAGTTGCTGTAGTGTAGCAGTTGTTTCTGCAAACTTCCTATCAATGTCGTCATTAATAGCATGGTGGTGCTCATCCAACACCCTTGTGAGCTCTCCCCTCAAAACACACTCTTGCGACTCCAATTCCTCACCTGCCATGGTTAGTAGAAGACAAAAGACAACACAAAGATATTATCCCTATCAACTACTAGGTGGTGGGAGGTGGGATCACACACTCTCAAGCGTCTTACCAAGCTCTTATGAATTTCTTACCAATTGCAGCAGGTGGTACGATCGGAGAAAGGTAGGATGTATGACCGCAATGGATGGCGTAATGCGAGGATCCAAATCAAGGCCGAAAGTATGTGGAGCTCTTGACAGCAAAATTTAGTAGCAAGGAATAGCAAGAATGAAATCAGATTAGCGAGCTGAATCAAAGTCCACAAGCTTCGCCACAGCTTGTCGCCCAAACGCTGCTCCTAGAACTAGCTCAAGCAAGCCGAAAAATAGGGTAGATACAAGCACAATGGAACAAAAATTCGCAAAGCAACTGATTTCTCCTGTGGATAGTCGTGGACCAACTGTGGGTTGTCGTGAGCCACCTGAGGGTGGTCGTAGACCAACTGAGGGTGGTCGTGAGCCAACTGGGGTGGTCTCTTTTTTCCTTCTTTTTTTTTTTGCTTCTCTGTATTTTTTGACTGCCGAAACCCAACTGAGGGTTCCTCATTTTTTTTTTGCGAAAGTGACCTTGACTCACAACTCTTCAAAACCCTCTTCTGGGTCTGGGGAAAAATATAGGTGACAAACTTTTTCCGGAGAGCAGGGGTATAAAGGTAATAAAAAGAAGGAAGGTGGTCGAATCCGAGTAGGTGGTCGAAAGGGAAAGGTAGTCGAATTCGAGCAGGTGGTCGAACTCGAAGAGGTGGTCGAATCCGAGTGAGTGGTCGAACACGAGGAGGTGGGCGTATCCGACTAGGTGGTCGAACACGAAGAGGTGATCGAATCCGACCGGGTGGCTGAACCCGAGGAGGTGGTCGTATCCGATCGGGTGGTCGAATTCGAGTTGGTGGGGGGGTCGAAACTGAGTACGTGGTCGGATGAGGGTGATGACACGATCTCAGGTATGGCAGACAGAACAACGGATGCAGCCAAGGTCAAGCCGAGATACACGATGACTAAAACAGCAAAGACTTGATGCTAGAAACTAGATCACGACGACTAGACCAGAAAAAAAGACACCGACGATGGACTCAAATTCAACAACGCAAAAACTGAAAACACAACTGCGAAAAGCACAAAGTGGTTTGGACAGTGGAAGAACTAAGATCTAAAACTCTTTGTGGGGCAATTTTCTGGACTCTAGGTGATGGAAAACAACGAACAAAGGGAATAAATGAGATTACCTAACGGGCAACCTGGTGCTCTGATACCACTTGATGAATGCACGGTGGCCCGATCTTCCGATAGGTTCGATTGAATTCATCGTGAGGACGTTGACGCCTTGAGGCTTCCGACCCGCAGATCGTCACCTCGCAATTCGCTACACCCGCACGACTGTCGTTATCAACCACGCTTGCACGCGATCGACCTTACCACGAGGGTTATGATTCCTGCAAGCAATCGAAGCAACTCACAAGAACAAGGTAGATGCAATCTGAATTATATTGCGAATATAGATGAAGTTCACAAGTGGGGTTCCTCAAACCGATCAAGCGCTAAACCGCAAAGTGGCGAATAATCTAAGAAAAACCCACCCTAAAGCGTGGCGGCTGCTACAATATATAGGGGAGAACATGAGGAGGTCGACCTAGGGTTGTGCTACCATGTGAGAGGCGACACATCCCGGGCTTTGACTCGCCACGCTTACAAGGCCGATAGGCCCAAACGGTGACGCAAAGACCTTATTTCAAAGTCTCGACCAACACCCAACGTGGTCGCCACCGTCGTGGGCCCGGTCGTCGAGCTTGAGGTCCGCTCATAACTGGGCACTGGTCGAGGATCTGGTCGAGAGCTTGAGACTGGTCGTGGGACTGGTCAGAGCTTGAGACACGGTCGAGGATTGGCAGATCTCGGTCGAGAGCGGTACACGGTCAGAGCTTGCAGATCACCGAGAAACTGGTCGAGCCCTTGGGAACACAGGCGAGACGGTTTGGATCCTCCCATTATTCCTAAGTAATGTAAGATCACAATTTTAGGTAGCATACCATTCTCGCATAGATAAATTATTAGCACCTAGAAACGAGCTCACCTCATAATTTAAGTGACGGCACGAGCTCTTGTCATAGGACCTTGTAGTTTAGCAACCGGATCTCGAGGACTTTGTGTAGTGCGTGTATCCGAAGAAGTGATGTCCTCATCATCCTCCCCCTCTTGAATTGGAGTCGTCCTCGACTCAAGCTCATCATCTTCTTGTTCAGAACCGTTTATGATACTTCACAGACGGTTTTCAACACGAGCCGTCTGTGACTTCCCATCCTCATCACAGACGGTTCATATTAAAAACCATCTGTGATAAGTAATTTTGATTTTACCATGGCTTGAAATCATAGTGTTAGTGATTTCAAGCCATGGTAAAATTGCATAGCAAGGAAAATTCAAGCCATGGTAAAATCAGAGTGTTAGTGATTTCAAGCTATGGTAAAATTCAAAACCATGGTAAAATTAGAGACAGTTTTTAATACAAACCGTCTGTGATAAGATATATATCCCTGACGGTTTTTAATACGAACCGTCTGTGATATGTCGTCACAGACGGTTTTTGTATGAAACCATCTGTGATTCGCAGTGCGAGTGTTCGAAAATTTTTGAAGGCGCACGCGGGAGGCAAAATGTTTTGGTGCTGTCCTTATATATTATAGCCACCCCAAATTTTATTTTCCATTAGTCCTCCTCTCTCCTCCCCACACCGAGCTCCAAATGACCACCCTCGATTCCCCGTCATGTTCAATGAGGAGACACACCACGACAACGATGAGGAGGGATGCGGAGGAGCTCCTTGTATGCCGGAAGGTACGTGTACATCCCCATAACATACATAATTTGTTGGCTATTTGTTGTAAAGAAAATTATCTTAATTTTGTGTTACCTAAGGTTGGAGCGCCGCTGGAGGTTTTCAGTCATTTATCCTTGCCGACGAGCTTGAGTCGAACTCGATGACATGCAAGAACATCTTGTGATATGTCAGTGACGTCATGAGAGGAGCTCACAAGACCAATCCAAGAAGTCGATGAGTTCTTCAGAGCTTGGAGGCATAGATGGTTTCTAGCTAGTTTAACTTTGTAACTTTATTCTTTTTCCCATTCGAGGGGACGCTAGAAACCTTTTGGTTTCCCTTTCCTATAATGTGTTTGCCATTAGAATTTTAATTGATTTTACTTGTCTTGCTAGAGGTTGCATATGGAAACTACTGTCTAGCACTTGATTGGTTTGGCTCAAAATCCGATTTTTTTTTGCAATAGAAAAAACTATCACAGGCGGTTCTGAACAAGAACCGTCTGTGATAATTACTTATCACAGATGGTTCTTGTTCAGAACTGTCTATGATAGTCTATTTTCGCAGACGGTTCTGAACAAGAACCGTCTGTGATAAGAAATTATCACAAACAGTTCTTGTTCAAAATCGTTTGTGATAGCTTTTTCACAGACGGTTCAAAAACCGTCTGTGATGACTCATGTCATCACTGACCCATAAACTCAGACGGTTCACAAAACCGTCTGTGATGACGTTTTTGAACCGTCTGTGAAGACCTTTTCTGTAGTAGTGTTTGAGCTGCAACTTGCTATGCCTATAATGAGTTTTGCCTCACCGTACAACCACATGTCTCCAGAATGGGGAGTGGGACCTGGCTAATTAATTTGCAAAGTTCTACCGCGGTTGTTCCAATTTGATGTGTGGGTGGTCTTTCATAACCTGTGTTTTCCCACTGGTGCAAGAGGGGGCCCTGAACCTGCGGATAGCTAGTCCAAAGGGGGCGAAACCTTAGCGAGGAGGGGCTGCGGTGGAACAATGCATTGTAAAGGCCTTGTCATGAACTCTAGACTCTTACCTTCGGTAGTGAGAGGTGGCATTGACGAATGCCAAACAAACTAGAGGAATCATGTCATGTGGGTAAAGTGTACAACCTCTGCAGAGTGAAAACTATTCGAATAGCCGTGTCCACGGTCATGGATATGCTAGCAAAAGCCACTCAAAGTTAGATGTTGGATTTGTTTTTAAAAAGATTTTGGATAAGCTGGTTTTGGGATTTCTATCCTATGGGTTTTGGGTGGGGAGCCTTGTGACAGGAGGATATCCTTCACCATCTTGATGATGAATGTTATCCAACTGAAAAATTTGAATTTGAAAAATGAACTTTAATTATTGTTAACTGCCTTTGAACTTATTACTGGTATTTGAAAGAAAATTGGCTTTATGCAAAGACAACCTATATGCCTTCCTTTGAATATCCATGTATGCATGTCATTTTGTTACCCTACGGGGGTGACTTGTGAGCACGGTTGTTGTGCTCATTCTTGCTCAATATAATCTTTGGACAGGTGAAGACATTAGCAGCGAAGAAGAGGACCAAACCGACTGGGTTGTGCCCTCTAGTCAGTTGCCTGTGGCGTGCTGATGGACTATCGTTCTTTTTGATCTTTTGTATTTTATGTTCGGCCCAAGGCCGCTTTTGTAAGCAACTCTGTTGATATTTCGTTAACACAAGTGTGAGTTTTGGACTTTCGCTACTGTATGGGCTAGCAGCTGATCTTGGGACTAGCTCATTTACACAGAGGTCTTGGGGTCATCCCTAAGTCTCACGACCTCCTTCGGGTTATGGTCATGAGCTTGGGGGTGGTCCTGAGCCCAACGACCGCTCCTGGACCTCCAGGAGGTCTTGAAAGATCTTCGGGTGGTCCTACTGGACCTCTCAGTGGTCTAGATGGACCTCTAGGGGAGATCCTGCGGGACCTCTTGGGAGGTCTTGAGGTTCCTCCGCGCCTGACCTCTTGGGTGGGGCCAAGTAACCTTCAGGTGGACTCGACCTCCTTGCTGGCCTTTAAGGATCTCCCGGTGACCTCGGGAGTTTTGGTCATCCTGAGAAGCGTCTATCCGACCACAACAAGGACTGTACCAAGGTAGGCTCAGAGCACGGTGAGGGTTCCCTCTCCAAATGTCCAAGTCCTCCTGAGGCAGTCTGACCTGGTGCGACAACTCTTGGAAGTCGTAATTCTGGATTTTCATCAGTACCTGGTAGTTCTCTCTCTCCGATTAGCTCAGCCAAGGATGCGATCCAACACGCTCCTCCTGCGAGTTCAACCATCCCAACGCAGGGCCCACCTACGGACGAAGACGGCTATAACCCAGAATTCCCCTTCCTAGAGGGGTTTGCTCCAATTCGCCAGATGGTGTCATTCGACTACTCCTCAAGCAAGGAGGCCTCAAGCGCAAGTGGAGATCATCAACGGGAGGTCTTTGTCCTTCCCTCAGGTAGCAATAACTCTCCTAGACACAGAACTGAGGATGCTCCCTGACGATCACACCCTACGACCACTCGTGGCAATGGCAAGGACACCTCCGGTGATGAACAGAGTCAATACTCTAATGAGTGTGCGAGAAATCCTCGAGATCATCACACTTCACTAAGCAAGCTCAATGATTAGATATGGACGATTATGAAACAATCCGACGGAAACGAGTCATGGCTCAGAGAAATTTGCCTAGGTGCACTCAATACCAGTCGGAAGAAGCTTAAGAACTCTAACATATCAATGACTTGCTCGAGGACCCATCTCGAGAACTTGCTTGAGCACCTGGCTACGACCTCTTCACCGAAGAGATCGCACGAAGGCTGCGAAGCACGATGAACAAGCTCGAACGTCCCCACCGACATCATTCTGGAAGTTGTAGCAGTACGACTCCGACAGCTTCCAGTTGTTCGAATAACTCACCACTTGGAGAACACCGCAAGTTGCGTCGTTCCGCAAACCGGAAAAGAGTTCCTCAAATGCCTGATGGTCTAAAAGCTCTCAGGAGAGGTGATCATTCACCACTCTGACCCAGAGGTCTACAACAACAGACAAAATACGAGGAGTATTACCCTTGTAGGATCGAGACTTATCATAAGTCAGATTCACTCATTACCGGGTATCGTCATGAACGATTGCCTGGCGACATCAACCCCTCTTTCTGGCAAAGAAGGCATTATTATGTGATTACCGGATGCTGGGCATTCTCGCCTGACCTCCGAGCAGTTTACTGGCCGCCGTAGTTTTGACCAGCGAACATGGAGAAGTTTGATGGGTCTCAAAATCCCATCGAGTTTCCTCAGATCTACACGACCGCTGTCCGAGCAGTAGGAGGAGGAGAGCGCGTCATGGTGAATTACCTTCCGACTGTGCTTGAAGGGTCCGCTCGATCGTGGTTGTTAAACCAACCGCTCGAGTCGATCTACTCGTGGCAACACCTCTGCGACCTTCTACTAGCCAATTTCCAGGGCACCTATCATCGCCCCAGGAAGGAGGACGACCTGCACAGGATAAGACAAAACAACCACGAGAAATTATGCCAATTCATCAGCGCTTACACAGTTCGCAATTCAATTCGAGGTTTCGACTCATCTCATTATCGAGCCTTCTGCCAGGAGTCCGTAGCAGAAGAATCACAGAAGACATCGCTTTGAATCCTCCGGCTACGGTCGCTGAACTCTTCGAGATGGCTGATCGGTACGCGACTGCTGATGAAGCAGTCGAGTGGACCAAAATCATTGATCGAGATGACAAGCATCCTCAAGAGGCTGCGAAGGTAGCAAGAAGAAAGATAAAAAGGCCAAGAAATCCAAGAGCAAGGCAAAGGGCCAAAAGCCTCAAACCAATGGTTCTAAGGACGTCCTGGCCGTAAGCGATAAGGAGCCACGAAGTTCCAAGCAATACTCCGATCGAGGTAAAGGTAAGCGCTCCGAATGGAAGAATTATAAGCCTATGTGGTGCCCTTTCCATAAAAAGAAAATACATGACCTTCACAACTACTGAGTTTTCTAACGAAAACTCGAGGACTACTATAATGGTAACGGGCCACTTCCTGTCCTCGAAGAGGTAGGGCAAGCTAGTGGTTGTACACAGTCGGACGACAACGAGAAAATACCGTTTCAAGATCCTGAACACACCATCGACCACATCTTTGGGGGATCATCGGTGTACGAGTCAAAGCGACAGCTTAAGGCAGTCGAATGCAAGGAAAACTCCATTGACTCTCCTCTTGTCAATAAGATATCGAAGTGGTCGGAAGTCACCATCTCTTTTGAGAAGGTTGACTGCTCAATCCCTTCTACTCGACTAGGTCGTTTTTCGATCGTGGTCGAACCCACCATCAATAACTGTCGAGTAAATCGAGTATTGATTGATGGTGGTAGCTCGTTCAATATTCTGTTTATGAGTACCCTGGACGATATGTAAGTACCCAGGACCAAGGTAAGACTGGTACGATACTCTTTTTATGATATCGTACCGGGGTCTTCGGCCAAACCTATTGGTCAAGTTTCTCTTCCTTTAGCATATAACGTCATACTCGGACGACCAGCTTTGGGAAAATTCTTAATGGCAACTCATTATGGGTATCAATGTCTTAAGATGCCAGGTCCCAAAGGAGTAATCACAATTCACTGTGATAATAAGATGTCACATACGTGTGACAGTCAATCCCTCGAGATGGTTGGTCAGATGCCAACTCGGGAAGAAAAATGGCAGCCTTCAACCAAGCAGTCGAAGCCTAAAGCTATACCTAAGCCAAACGACCAGGTCAAAGAGGTTCCCCTGGATCCGAAGGAGCCCTCGAAGACTGTTCGCATCGGGGATACTTCCAACCCCAAATAGGAAGACGCCCTCATCGCTTTCCTCCAAGCAAACGCAGATGTCTTCGCGTGGCAAGCATTTGACATACCCGGAGTCCCAAGGGAAGTGATCGAGCACAGGCTAGCTCTACGGTCTGACAAAGTACCCGTAAAACAAAAATTATGGAGATTTTCCCCTGATCGATGAGATGCAATAAGGTCAGAATTGGACAAGGTACTTAATGCAGGTTTATAAGAGAAGTCGACCACCCAAAGTGGTTGGCCAACCCTGTAATGGTTAGGAAGTCTAACAGCAAGTGGTGAATGTGTGTAGACTTCACTGATCTTAATAAAGCTTGTCCAAAAGATGATTTCCCTTTACCTCGTATCGATCAGTTGGTTGACTCTACTGCTGGTTGCGAAACATTAAGTTTTCTAGATGCATATTCTGGCTACTATTAGATTAATATGTGTCTAGAATATGAAGAAAAGACCGCATTTATTAATCCATTTGGTACATTTTGTTACGTCAAAATGCCATTTGGTCTGAAAAATGTTGACGCTTCTTTTCAACGCTAGATGCGATCGACTTTTTCACCTCACCTAGGTTGAAATTTGGAAGCCTATGTTGACGATCTAGTCGTAAAAAGCATGAAATGGCTTAATCATGTTTCAGACTTTCAGGAGACGTTCGACAACCTCAAAAAACACCGCCTGAAACTCAATCCTGAGAAGTGTGTGTTTGGAGTCTCTTCAGAAAAACTGCTTGGATTCCTAGTCTCTGTACAAGGGATGGAAACAAACCCCGAAAAGATAAAGGTCATCGTGCAAATGCGCCCTCCAACCACGAAGAAAGAAGTCCAAAAACTCACAAGGTGTATGGCGGCTTTAAGTCGTTTCATCGCACTACTGAGAGAAAAATGACTACCTTTTTTCAAACTTCTAAGGAAGCACGAGTGTTTCGAGTGGTCGAAAGAGGCAAACGCTGCCTTTAAGGATGTCAAGAGATATCTTACGAGTGCTCCTATTTTTGTTTCCCCGAAACCAGAAGAGACGCTCTTAATTTATCTAGCTACCACGCCACAGGCAGTGAGCGCAGTACTAGTCGTAGAGCGTGAAAACATCCAACAACCAGTTTACTATGTAAGTGAAGTTTTGCACGGGCCTAAGGAGTGTTACCCTCAGGTCCAAAAACTTCTCTATGCCCTCCTCATGTCTTCGAGGAAATCATGCATTATTTTCAAAGACAAGATAATTATGCCGTCTGAGTTTCTCTTAGGAGTGATCCTCCAGAATAAGGAAGCAGTGGGATGCATGTCTAAATGGTCAATAGAACTTGGGGAGTTCGACCTCCATTTCGTGTCCCGAACGGCCATTAAATCCCAAATCTTGGTAAACTTCGTCACCGAATAGACAAATCCTGAATTTGTTCAGGATCCCCAGTACGATTCCCACGACCAGTGGACGATGTACTTTGACGGGTCACTTACTTTAATAGGCTCGGGGGCTGGGGTGGTCCTAGAATTTTCTAACGGAGAGACCTTAAAGTATGCCATTCAATTAAACTTTCAGGCCACTAATAACGTGGCAGAGTACGAAGGTTTGCTAGCTGGCATACGAGCCACGAAAGCGCTCGCGATTCGACGACTAGTCGTGAGAGAAGACTCTCAACTAGTCGTGAATCAAGTCAGAAATGAGTACCAGTGCTCTAATCCGACTATGTCTCGGTACTTATCGGAGGTTCAAAAGTTTGAAAAGCATTTTTTTCGGTTTCGATGTACAATTCATCCCTCGAAAGGATAATTTCCTCCCGAGCCAGCTTGCTCGGATAGCTTCTTCCCGATCACAAGTACCAAAAGGAGTCTTCTTGGAGCAACTCCAAAAGCCGTCTCTGGTGGAGACACCAGAGACATCTCCTATTGAGACAGCCACTCTAGAATACGAGGATAATTGGATGAATCCCATCTACGAGTATCTTCAGACGGGTTCTGTACCTGACGATGATCTCGAGGCGGATCGTTTATCCCGAAAGGCCAAAATGTATAGTTTGGTCGAAGGAGTTCTCTACAAATAAGGCACTCAAGGGGGTACTCATGCGATGCATATCGTAGAAAGAAGGACTAAACCTCCTTCACGATATGCATGGGGGCATCTGTGGAACTCATGCTTCCTACAGAACGTTGGTCGGAAAAGCCTTTCGATAAGGATTTTACTGACCAACAGCTCCCTACGATGCCAAAGAGTTTGTTAATAAATGTGTACAATGCCAGTTTCATAGCAGGCAGATACACCAACCAGCTCAGGTATTGCAAACAATCCCTCTATCTTGGCCTTTTGCGACCTGGGGTCTTGATATCCTAGGACTGTTCTCAAAAGCTCCAGGAGGCTTCAAGATCGTTTTTGTGGCTATTGATACGTTCACAAAATGGATCGAAGCCGAACCTGTGACTGGAATAACAACGGAAGCCGCAAAATGGTTCATGATGAGAAGCGTGATTACTCGGTTTGGAGTCCCAAGTCGAATAATCACAGATAATGGTAAACAATTTTCAAGCGCAAAATTTCAGGAATTTTGCGACGAGTTGGTTACCAAGCTGTGTTACGCCTCCGTTGCCCATTCCCAATGCAATGGGGCAGTCGAAAGAGCGAATGGCCAAATAATACAGGGAATTAAAACTCGAGTCTTCGACTAGCTTGTTAAGCGCTCGGGGGGGGGGGCTTGGGTACAAGAATTACCCTCAGTATTATGGGCAATTTGCACGACTGCTAGTCGGGCAACAGGCGAAACACCTTTTTTCCTAGTCTTCGGTGCCGAAGCCATGCTTCCACCAGAACTAAAGATCAGGTCTACAACGGTCGAGAGTTTCAATGACTCAGCCCAAGAACAACTTCGAGCGGATGACATTAACCTGCTTAAAGAGAAGAGAAATCCAGCTTTACTCTTGACGAGGATCTAATAATCCTCATTTTATCTTTTATCTATAATTCTTATTATAAGCAAATATGACGTCATATGGTCCCTGGGTATACCCCTTAATTTTATAAGGGAGAAGTCTACTAGGTGGTCGTAAGTTCTTCTACGACCACCCCTATAGTCGTAAGTCTTGCTACGACTACCTTATGGTCATAAGTTCTTCTATGATCACTACCCAGTCGTAAGATATTCTATGATTACCTCATAGTCGTAAGTCTTGCTACGACTATCTTATGGTCGTAAGTTCTTCTACGACCACCTTATGATCAATAAAACCTACATGCAAGTAGGTCCAATTGATTAAGGAATCTAAACAGTCAATATGCGTTGTTATTATGCGAAATGATAACACATAATACCCCATTATCTCTGACTAGTAACTGCCAGGTGGCGGGAAGGAGTTACAAATACCGATGATTACTACAAACGCGAATTCATCGATTTGATGAGGCGTCTCTTCAGCAGGGGAAAACGGCTATTCCTTCACGACTATATAAAGGCAACGATCAGAGAGAAGAGGGGGCGACAGAGGCGTGCACACACGCTATCAAGGGCTATCAGGAAGACAAGCACTATCATCTATAATAGTCTTAGTTTTTCTCCTGGTTGTTCAGAATACACTCAATACCATACACACACAGGAGTAGGGTTATTATTCTCTCCGGAGAAGGCCTGAACCTGTATAAAAATACCCGTGTCAATCTCTCTGCGTGATTCCATTTTAGGAGACCCCCCGAATCAAACAATCTTTACGCAAGATCGGTTCTAAAACACCGACAACTCCATTCGGCAGTCTACCAACAAGCCCTGCGCAAATACTATGATCGTAAGGTCCAACCTCGCAGCCTTGCTGTAGGTGACTTGATATTGAGGAAAATTCAATCCCAGTGTAATCGGAATAAGTTTTCCCCCAAGTGGGCAGTCCTTACTGCGTGTGGTCGGGTTATGCGACCCGCTTTAATCGACTAGCAATGGAAGGCAGTTCTTCCAATTCTTAGAACATCGACCGATTCATTTAAATTTTATGTGTAAACCGACCAACCCTACAATAAAGTATCAGGTTCTTTCTATCTTTATTGTCTTACTTTGAGTAGAGCTTTGACAATTTTTTCAACCATACATTGGTCGTAAGACATTCTACGATCAGTATACCCAGTTCATCTTTACACTGGTCGAAAGGATGATAACATCACCTAGTCGAAGCCTTTTATCTCTGCATGTGATCCCACCTACTAGAAGGAACTTCCTAGTGTCGACTCGTTCCTCCCTTTTTGCTGCCAACACAAAGAGCTTGGGTTTAAAACATGCTCGAAATAATGTCAGGCCAACTCTTAGTATCTTAGTTTATTTCTTCATTAATTTTTGAAAAATAAATTATGCCGAGTACACTTTTCAAATTTGCTCGACTAGTTTTGGTAAACTCGCTTCGTTTTAACTGGTCAGAGGAAGTTGCAACACCTAGTCGAAGAATTTCCTCTATGCACATGGTTCTGCCCACTGGAAGGAACTTCCTAGCGTCGTCTTGTTTCTAGCTCCTGCTACCAGAGCGAACCTACCGAGTGCACTGAAAAAAGTTGAACGAATTTTTAAAAAGCACTCCAGACGTTTATCTAACTCAAGTTGACCGTTCTTGATTTGATTAATCTGGTCGGAGATAATAACATCACCTAGTCGAAGCCTTTACTCTCTGCACATGGTATTGCCCACTAGAAGGAACTTCCTAGTGTCGACTCGTTCCTACTCTTTCGACCAGTGCATGATAATCATGCTCAAAAAACTACAAGTTAGCTAAACCTCTCTTTTTAAGAAAACTCATTTCACACTATTTACTCGGTTTATCTAAATAAACCAACACTATTTACTCGGTTTATCTAAATAAACCAAGCAAATAGTCGGGGGCTAGGATAAAGTTATTAACTTGACTTCAATTCTTAGTCTTGCGCTTTTTTCCATTCATTATGTTATGAGTTGCTAATTACTCGATAAGATGATTTTCAGAAAGAAGGAAGGATTATATATCAACAACAACAAAAACTTGTCTTTACAGGACTCAGGACTCTGGTGCAGACTGTGCTGACGAAGGGGGTCTTATTTGCATATCCTCCGTGACTTCCTCGACGATCGGCTGCATGTCCTTCATTAATTGCTCTGCTTCTGCTTCAGAGCAGACAAAGTCATCTATAACAGGTTGCAGATTAATGTTGGGGTCATGAGCTTTAAGTTTTGCCAAAACAAAACTTATTCCCTCTTTGACCACTTCCTTTATCGAATCGACTTGGTTCGTCTTCAGAGTAGTCACCAACTCCTGCAAAGTTCCGACTTGGTCACCAATGGCACTTGGGTGGGCAATCGTGTCATCACGAGGAGTAATCCCCTCAGCATGAAGCCCACCGAGTACATTGCTCAGAAGAGAGACATTGTCTTGAAGATTGATCTTTGAAGCCTTCATTTCCTCCTGATTGTGAGTCGAAGCCTCGCGGAGTCGTTTTATTTCTACTGCTTGCTCTGAAAAGAATAAGACCAGTCAGAAAAAACGACCTCGAAAGAAAAACAAAATCAATCACAAGTAAAGATTTGCTTACCAACTAGTCAAGAATCTAACTTCTTGACTTCTTCATTGTGAGAGGCAGTGCTCTTTGTATAGTGCCCCTCCCACGATTGGACCTCTTGGTCTTTCTCTGAAAAAGAATTAAGAGTTAGAGAAAGAAAGAAATGTTGTAAACGGTTTTAAGTTCAGCACTTATCGTTTATTCGTCCCTACAACTTTTGGATTGCAGAGTTTGCCTCCTGAAGCTTATTCAGGAGGTCTTCATTCTTC
This sequence comes from Phyllostachys edulis, assembly GCA_036346405.1. Classification (NCBI taxonomy): domain Eukaryota; kingdom Viridiplantae; phylum Streptophyta; class Magnoliopsida; order Poales; family Poaceae; genus Phyllostachys; species Phyllostachys edulis. The sequence continues at coordinate 55,889,254 of CM070549.1, read as the reverse complement.
TCACTTAGCTTTTTCGTCTCGGCTTTCTCGTAGTCAAGAGAATCAGCTAAGGTCTTCTCGTCACTCTTGAACCTATAAAGGAAAAGAGTAGACATCAGCATAAAACAAACGGTCGTAAGTTCTTCTACAACCAAGAACTAGTTGTAAGTCTTTCTACGACAATACCCTGGTTGTAAGTCCTCTTACGACCAGTACCTAGTCGTAAGTTTTTCTACGACAATACCTTGGTCGTAAGTACTCCTACGACCAGTACCTAGTCGTAAGTTTTTCTACGACAATACCCTAGCTGTAAGTCCTCCTACGACTAGTACCTAGTCGTAAGTTTTTCTACGACAATACCCTGGTCGTAAGTCCTCCTACGACCAGTATCTAATCATAAGATCTTCTACGATAATCCCCACAAGAACTGTATAAGTGGTCGAAACATAAAACGACTATGAATACCAGTTACTTACCAATACCAGTTACTTACCATCTCTCTGCCTGCTCGCAGAGTACCGCCTTCTCCTGTCGGAGCTGGACGAGTTGTCTGTTGTACTCAAGAACAGTAACAATTTGCTCCAAGGCTTTATGTATAAAAAGACAGTAAGAAGCGAGAAAAGACATGTATGTAAATACCGATCAACAGGTACTTACATTCAGAGTCGTTCGAGTGAACGAAGATACCACTCTCGTGGGGTTCTTGATCTCGTCGATCTCCTGGATTCGGTCCCACCACACCTTTTCGAGATGTTCGTCATCGAAAACATCCCCTCTGTTGGGAATGTCCTTAGGGTGAGGAACCCGAGCGTGAGATCCCACAATGGTAGGAGGGTCGAAGAATCCAAAGGAATGTTCGAAAAACTGACATTCTTCTTCTTCTTCGACACCAGCTGCATCAGCAGCTCTTTCTTGGGAATCGGGAGAAACGTCCTCGACGACTTCTTTTCCGGCGCGATGGACCAATGATCCATCGCCTTGGCCTGATGCCTCCGCGAGATCGAGCCATCGTCCTCACAAGCATCTCGACCACTCGCGTGGTCGCGATTGCTTTGGCTCCACGACCACCTCAAGAGTCGAGTCGCTCAAAGAACGAGCGGCACTTTCCACCACTCGGACGGCGGATGATTCTTCGACCACCGCCACCGTCATTTCTCCAAATGCCGGAGAGACGGCAGTGGGTTCCTTGATAGGAACATCCTTGATGGCTAAAGGAGCTGGGCTAAAATCATAAAAAGGGAAAACACGTTAGATGGTAAAAAGGGAAAACACGTTAGATGGTAAAGAGCATAAGGTAAATGTTGCTCTTACACTTTTGTTTTTACACATACCTTCGTGTACAGGACTTGATCTTGAATTTGGAAAAAGCCTTCCCTAAGGAAGATTTCTTCGACTTCTTCTCAACCACGTCTGGTCGAGACTCGGGTTGAGAAATGGCCACGACCACGTTTGGTCGTGGGTCTTGAACGAGCATAACTACTCCTTGAGCCTCTTGGCCCTCCAAATGATCGAGACCTGTCTCGACCACCTTAGGGGCAGCACTGCCCTTGACTACAGCTACTGCTGGAGTAGCAGTTTCCTTCACAAAAGACATAAAACTCTTCCAGTTCTCCTTTTCTATTCGCTTGACAAAGCCACGAGAGGCAGAAACTGTGAAAGTCTTATTGTCGTAATAGAAGGGTACCTTGGTCTTGGGGGCTTTGCGCTTGAGGGGTTCGAGTGCTTCACCCGTCGCAATCTCTGCTGCAGCCAGATCAGCAGCAAATTTTACGAAAGGCCTAGCTGGGTCAAAAGAACTTGAGCTCACGCCTCCCTTGTCCGCGACTTGCACGAGCCGACGCTTCTTGGCTGGGGGAGAATCAAACTGCTCTACCGCCGCGCCAACAACGATCAGTTCGACTTCTTCTTCGTCTCGACGGTTCTGCAAGCCTAATTCTGCAGAAATCAGAAAGAGATATTACAAAACAGTCGTAAGTTTTTCTACGACTATCACCTTGTCGTAAGCTTTTCTACGCTAACCCCCTGGTCGTAAGCTTTTCTACGACCAATACCTGGTCGTAAGCTTTTCTGCAACTAGTACATAGTCGTAAGTTCTTCTACTACAAGTTCCTAAAGAAGAAATCAATTCTTGATTACCTTTAGGCGCTCCACCTTGTCCTCTGGAGACAGATTAGCCAGGATTAGAGGCGCCACCATATGGGCTGGCGGTTTCTCACAGATGAGTTTGACCCGAATGTCAATCTCCTCTTTTGAGAGATTTGTAGGGATGAGAAAACTTTCAATAAGCCAAGTCTAAAAATTAACAGAAAGAAAACTAAGCTTGAAGTTTACTTACCCTCCTCGTAGTCCCTGGTCGGGTCTTTCGGCCCCGAGTACCTCCACATCGGATGCACCCTCTTCTTCAGAGGACTGATGCGGCGCATGATGAAATTCTTCACCACGTGCCATCTGGTAAGCCCCTCTTCCTTCAAGTCTGCAATGGCTTGAATGAAGGGGACGATCTGATCGAGATCCTTAGGAGTTGAATCCCAAGAAGGGATCTTCTCGGCCGACTTCCCGACGAAGAAGAGGCTGTCCTCATTGGTTATCCCCCAATAAAACCACATCTTCTTCCATCCCGGCAACGACGACCAGGTAAACATCGGAATGTACTCCTTCGACTTCCCGTCGTGGAGCTTTAGACTACAACTACCGGCAACTCCACCCAGCCTGGTCATTCCATAATAGTACTGGAACAACTTCAGGTCGGCCGAGATCCCCAAGTAGGCCTCACACAGGTACACGAACACACCCAACATCGTAATGGAGTTGGGAACATGGTTCACCAGCTCCACGCCAAAGTGTTCGAGTATGAGGGTGAGGAAAGGATGAGCAGGCAAGCGAAGGCCACACTCACAGAACGCCTAGAAGACAGGGATTTGCCCAATCTCACCCGACGGCCAATGCTACCTAGCAGCCTCAATCCACTTCACGAACTTCTTCTTCGGGATCTTCTCGGCGGCGACCAGAGCCTTGATTTTGGTCGCATCCATCTTCGATTCCACCCACGAGGAAGTGGCTCTGGCCATCTTTCTCAAAGGTGGGAGATTTGAATTTGGAAAGATTGGAGGAGAAGGCTCGATTTGGTCGGCGGCGAAGAACTCAAAAGCTTGAACAGTATGAATGATTTGGGGGAAAGGTAAAAGACCTAAGATTCACCCACGGTGAATATTTATAACCGCACGCCTAAGTTAAAGACGTGGTGACCCAACGGTTGCCACCGCTTCGGGAACTGCTCCAACAGACAGGTCTGTGAGAGTCGATTCAGATTCTTAAATTTGTCTGCTCGAGAAAACCGAGCATGTATTCACACCTCAAGAGAAATTACCTTCCCGACCAAGTCTACTTCTGGTCAAAGGTAATAACAGTCGAAAAGAATTTGCTTCCGACTACAGAACTGCGACTACTATGTGATCGTAAGATCTCCTACGACCACCTTGTAAGTCGTAAGTCCCTCCACAACCTTCTTGACCAAGTCAATTTCTGGTCAAATAAAACACCAGTCGAAGAGTGTTTCCTTCGACCACCTCTCTACGACAATCTACTGGTCGTAAGACCATCTACTGCTCCTTTCCCAAGTAAGTTATTTTCGCTTAAAGCTGGGGGGGCTAGATGACGAGGATATAATAATCCCCATTTAATTATTTATCTATAATTCATATTATGGATAACAATGACGTCATATAACTCTTGAGTATACCCCTTAATAGTCATAAGGGATAAGCTGGAGGTCGTAAGTTCTTCTACGACCACCCCGCAGTCATAAGTCCTACGACTACCCCATAGTCGTAAGTCCTCCTACGACTATGTCATGATCGTAAGTTCTACTACGATTAGTCTGTGGTCATAAGATCTTCTACGACCACCACCTGATCGTAAGCTCTCCTACGACCAATCCCTAGTTGATAGGGCTTACAGACATGTGAGCCTAGCCGACTAGGGAATCTTCCGCACCATATTTAAGATATGAGCAGTAAACTACGCTGTTATTCCCTGGAATAATGGCACGATTTAAACTCCCTGTTATGGTGATAACTGTCTGGCAATGTGGGAATGTTACTACTCCCACAATAACCTCCAGTAACAGCTTCACGATCTGAAACATTAAGGCGGCCTTTGGACTGGAGATACGACGGCACACTTCGAGGACTATATAAAAGGAAGAATCATCAGGAAAGGGAGGATGGCAATTAGAAACACAATCAATAGTACAAGGCGCATCATTCTAGTCTTTCTCTTGATATTATAATCCAGCATACTCAATACATACACACAGGAATAGGGTTGTTATTCTCTCAAGAGAAGATCCGAACCTGTATAAAAATCCTCGTGTCTCCCTCTCTACGTGATTTTGAGCCTAGGGGAACCCCCGAATTAAACAAGCTTTACGTAAGTTCGGTTCTAATACACCGACACTTGCCATATATAAAAAAACTAGTGCTAAAGAATAACCTAGTCTCTAATCCTCTCATACAACTTTTGTATCGAATGAGTTAGTCTTCTGACTTTATACAGTACCTCTTGGTTCTCCTCTAAAGAGACATAGAAATCTTAATCCAATTTGAAATAGAAATCCATAGCATACCTCTATGAATACTAGTAGGTTAGGATACGACGGTCTAATAAAAAAAACATGCTAACTGGGCACCGTCCCCTACAGTGATGAAAAGGTTCGTTCGATCCACTCGGATAGCTTGCGAATCTTTTTGGTCACTTCAGCGCTCTTTGAAAAATAAGGCTGGGCATTTGCAAGCATCACAATGGCGTCATGTTGGACAGCCTCCAGAGTTCTGTAGTAATTGTTCTCTAGTCTTCTCTTGATCACATTCACCTCGGTGGAAAACTGGATAGGAAACCTATAGCAGCAGTTGTGCAGAGAAAAATCCTTTAAGATGAACGTTAATATTAAATAGAAACACCCAATATACTCCGTTTCGCGATATTTGCCGAAGCCACATACTTTTATTAATGACATACTACAACTACTCAATCCCTTTTACAACATTAAAATAGAGGTAGGAATTAGGTATATTACAATAACTGCACTCTTAATTTCCTCAATGAACAAATATTATTAAACAACGCATTCCAACAAAATAGACAAATATTGCGAAACAGAGAGAATAATGCAACCAAAACTTCCGGAACAGGTACTATTAAGGTTAGACATAAATTAAACATGTATATCTAGCAAACAGAGTATGCGGACACCCGTTGGATACTTAACAACCTTTTTCAAGATAAAACATTGAATCTGTACTTTAACAAACATTGCGCTTATTAATCGCAATTAATTTGCCATGTAATCAGAGCGTTTCTTTCTATCCTGACAAGATAATAACGATAATCAGAAATCACGCTCATTAATCGCAATTAATTCGCCGCGTAATCAGAGTATTTCTTTCCATCCTGACAGGATTACTTGGCAAAACAAAGTTGTAAAAGAAAGCTATATTTGGACCCACGGCCGAACCCAGAACGACCGCACCATTCACGCGCACGTCGCGCGCCCGCAGAGCCTGGCGTGGCGTGGCGAGGCGAGGCGAGGCGAGCGAGTGCGCGTGTGTAGTCCTCCTTTCTCCTTCTTTCTCTTTTTTTACCAAGGCTAGACATGCTCCACCTTATAAGGTGGTGTCTCTCCACCTTGGCTAGCAATATGGGACTAAAGTGTCTCATATGACACCATGTATGAGTGAGCCTTTGGGATTTTTCTAGGAATTATTGATAAAGGATGGGCCAAAGCCTACTTAATTCCAAGAACCCCCCCACCAGATCCCAGAGGCTCACAAAGTTTTCCTGTTGTTCCAAAGCACTATTAATATACCAATTTTTCAGTGGAGACCTATTAGGGTTGAACATCCACCTAGAGCTTTAAGCTACATTCATTCACAACTACACAATGGACTAAGCCTTGAATTGACAGTTTTGCGTAAATGAGTTTCACCTAAAGCCTTTGACTGATACTAGGCTGTCAATAGGCTACCCCTCGAGTGGAGTATATAAGTCACACTCCGGTGTTTCTTCATGAGCTTCTTAGAGAGTACCCATTTCTCACAGACTGTGACTAGCAGTCGGGCTCACATAGGTGTCTTCTTTCAAGAATGCTCTATAGGATAGCATCTTTGCTATTTAAAGCCACATAATACATCAAGACAAAGTCATCCTACCATACAGATTTGAGAGTATGACATCTTCAGTGGAGTGGGTTATAGAATGTACTCTCCTTCAGTTAACCAAACAGTTTGTTTTTCCCAAGTCCTACTTCACGAGATCTCCGAACACATAGGTTGGGTTGCCACTGTGGTGTAACTCACATAGGTCTCATTCCCATCTCCTTCGATGTATTATCTATCACATTATGTGATAAACCCTTTGTAAAGGGATCTGCCAGATTCTTAGCTATTGGGATATAATCCACAGCTATTATTTCGGAATTTCTCAATTTTCTGACAGATTTCAATCGCCTTTTTACATGCCTGGTGGACTCCATGTTATCATTTGCACTGTTCACTTTAATGAGAACCGTTTGATTATCATAGTACATCAGGATGGCTGGAATCAGTTTTTCAACCACCGGCAGGTCCATCAGGAGTTCACGCAGCCATTCTGCTTCAACAGTGGCTGTATCCAATGACATGAGTTCTGCTTCCATAGTTGACCTCGTCAAAATGGTTTGTTTACAAGACCTCTATGAAATAGCAGCACCGCCTAGAGTGAAAACATATCCACTCGTAGCCTTAATCTCATTAGCATCAGATATCCAATTGGAATAACTATACCCTTCAAGTACGCCAGGGTACCTGGTATAATGAACAAGGTAGTCAAAGTCGAGATCCTAAGTTGGATCGATTTGCCTTCGGTAGGATCGAAATTGTAGTATCGAATCGTAGAATCGGCGATTCTATGGAATTGTAAAAATACATATATTTAACATCTATACTATAAGTTTGTATGATTCTTATATGGTTTACCACTTGCATGTTCCTTAAAAGCAGCTAGACATACTCCTAGAATAAAAAAGCAGCTAGACATACTCCAGGAGTAAAAATAGTTTATCATTATCAAGCTCAAGATTGCTCATGCCATAATATAGATATTTGTACTAGCATTACCACACTGATACAATATTTTGCATGCTCCTTGTTTATTTATAGTTTCATTCTCATAAATTAATATCAACAAATTTTGCTCTAAAACAAAATACCAGCAAAGCCTGGCCTCTAAAAAAATTGCCCTAAGTCTCTACGAGTAGGATCGACAATGCGATTTGGGTCGACAGGCTATTGTGGGTTCGTAGAACCGTAAGACTCTAAGAGTAGGATCATGATCCTAACTACCTTGAGTAGGATCAGATCAACAGTGAGATTTGGATTGACAGATTGTTGTGGGTTCGTAGAATCGTAACTCTAAGAGTAGGATCACGATCCTAACTACCTTGATAATGAATTTCATAACTCATCGTACCTCTCAAGTAGCGCATAACTCGCTCGAGTGCGCACCAATGATCATCTTTCGGATTAGAGGTAAACCGACTTAATTTGCTTACATCAAATGAGATGTCAAGCCGGGCTGCATTAGCTAAGTACATGAGTGAACCAATAATCTTAGAATATCTCAGCTGATCCTTTCCTAGTCTTTTATTCTTTTGAAGTACTAGACTAGGATCATAAAGTGTTGGAGAAGGCTTGTTATCCATATAGCCAAAACGGCTCAAGACCTTTTTCACATAATGGGATTACAGAAGTGTAATCCCATCCTCACCCTTGATCAGCTTGATGTTTAGAATTACATCAGCTTCTCCCAAATCTTTCATGTCAAAGCTTTGGGACAGAAAAGACTTAACCTTGTTAATTATGTTAAGACTTGTTCCAAAGATAAGTATGTCATCAACATACAAACACAATATAACTCCTTCACCCCTACCATAGCGGTTGTAAACACATCTATCGGCTTCGTTTACTGCAAAGCTTGCAGATGTTAAAGTTCTATTGAACTTCTCATGCCATTGTTTAGGTGCTTGCTTGAGGCCATATAGAGATTTCAGTAACTTACAAACCTTGCCCTCTTGACCGGTTACCTCAAAACCATCAGGTTGTTCCATGTAAATTTCTTCATCTAGCTCTCCATTGAGGAAAGTTGTCTTAACATCCATTTGATGGACAATAAGACCATGTGAGGCAACCAATGATAGTAGTACCCGTATAGTGTTCAATCTAGCAACGGATGAGTAAGTATCAAAGAAATCTTCACCTTCTTTTTGACTATAATCCTTAGCCACAAGCCTTATCTTGTACTTTTTAATAGTACCATCAGGCCTAAGTTTTTTCTTGAACACCCACTTACATCCAACTGGCTTGCAACCATATGGACGATCAGTGATTTCCCAAGTCCCATTAGCGAGAATGGAATCCATTTTGCTATGGACCGCAACCTTCCAGTACTACATCAGGAGATGCATATGCCTCTGAAATGGATTTGAAAACATCACCCACAAGGTACACAATAAAATCATCTCCAAAGATTTTTTTCAATCCTTTGTCTTTTGCTCCTTCTAGGAACAATGCTATCATCCTTCTCGAGGATTTGTTCATGTGTGTGTTCGGAATGCTCAATGGGAATTATGAATTCAGGAGTTAAATCATTTGCTTGACTAGTAGAGTTATGCGTATCCTTCATGGGGAATATATTATCAAAGAATGTAGCATCTCGAGACTCTATTATTGTATCAATATGTATATCAGATACCTCAGATTTAACTAATAGAAACCTATAGGCAGTACTGCAATAAGCATATCCTAGAAAGACACAATCCATAGTTTTCGGTCCAAGTTTGCACTTTTTAGTTATCGGTACATTGACTTTTGCCAAGCACCCCCAAGTGCACAAGTAGGGTAGTGATGATTTTTTCCATTTCCATCATTCATACAGAGTAAGCTCACTATTCTTAGTGGGAGCTCTGTTCAGGACATGATTCGAGGTCAGTACAGTCTCACCCTACCATGCCTTAGATAAATTCGTAGTGTCTAACATGGCATTAACCAAGTCACTCAACGTGCGGTTCTTTCTTTCAACAATCCCATTGGATTGAGGTGAATAGAGAGGTTCCCTCTCATGGATAATTCCGTGATCTACACAGAATTGAGAGAACTCATTTGAGAAATACTCTCTACCACGATCCGACCAAAGTCTTTTGATTTTTCTTTCTAGTTGATTCTCAACTTCAGCCTTATAAGTTTTAAAGTAGTCTAGATCCTCATCTTTTGTTTTTAACATATACACATAACAATATCTAGATGCATCATCAATTAGAGTCATGAAATATCTTTTCCCTCCTTTTGTCAAAACACCATTCATTTCACAGAGATCTGAATTATGAGTTCTAACGGTGCCAAATTTCTTTCCTGCACAACTTTATGAGGTTTGCGAGGTTGCTTTGCTTGCACACAAGTTTGGCATTTCGAACCTTTGACTATAGAGAGTTTGTAATTAAATTGATTTGGATAGCGAGACATACAACCAAAATTTATGTGACACAAACATGAGTGCCAAACGTTGGCCTCATCCCCATTATTTGGATCACAAATATGGTTCACAATCTTATTACAGAAATCTAAAAGGGAAAAGTGAAACAAGCCTTCGCAATTATAGCCTTTTCTAATAAAGAGTCCAAATTAAGAAATGACTACTTTATTTGACTCAAAAACCAACTTATACACATCTCTACATAGAAGGGAGCCGCTGACAAGATTCTTATTTATTGAGGGGACATGCTGCACGTTCTTCAGCTGCACGATCTTTCCCGAAGTAAACTTGAGATCTACCGTGCCAACACCAAGAACAGAGGCATACGAACTGTTTCCCATCAACACGGAGGAAGCCCGAGTGACCTGATAAGAAGAAAACAAGGACACATCAGCACATACGTGAATATTAGCCCCTATGTCAATCCACTAGTCGGTGGAATGATAGACCGAAAGAACAATAGGTAAATTACCATACCCAGATGTCCCTGCTCCGGTATCGCAAATAGTCACATTCACAGACTTGGTTTGGCCATGCTCGTTCTTTTTGCCTTTACAGTCAGGACATTTTTTGGCCTAGTGTCTGTCCTTACCGCAAACATAACAGACATCTCTTCCCTTGTTTGACTTCTTATTTTTCTTAAAGTTGGTGGTCTGTATAGCCTTGTCTTTTCCCTTGAACTTTCTGTTACCATGGTGATGTACGACATTGGCACTGGACTGTCCTTCGGCTACCTTAGGATGCACATCCTTCGCCCGAGCTTTCTCTTCAACATCAAGGGACGCAATCAGATCCTCAACAGAAATATTTTTCCTCTTGTGTTTCAGAGATGTGGCAAAATTTCTCCATGAAGAGGGTAGTTTAGCAATGATGCTACCAACCACAAATTTATTAGGTAATGTGCATTTGAGGTGGTCGAGTTCCCTTGCAATGAATTGTATTTCATGAGCCTGCTCAACTACAAAACGGTTCTCAACCATCTTGTAGTCATGATATTGCTCAATGGTACACAATTAACTGCTAGCATCTGAGGCAGCGAACTTATATTCGAGTGCCTCCCACAGCTCCTTTGCGTCTTTCATGTGCATATACACATCGCACAGATGATCGGAAAGAACGCTAAGAATGCATCCCACAAAAATTGTGGTGGCTGCTTTAAACTCATTTTCCTATTCGGGAGAACGTATAGAACAACAGAACGTATAGATGAACTATGACGATAAGCAATATGAACGACAGAACGTAAATGCAGAGTACTAGATGTTACCGATGCGAAGTGAAGAGTGTCGTAGAGACGAAGGAGAGGATGTCGTCGATGATGAAGACACCAATGTACGATGCAGGGAATGGCGAGCAGTCGCGGAGTTGCTTCCTAAAAACCTGATTCGCCCTCTCCCGTACAGGATCACAAGGACGATGGTTCCGGAGACCTGCTATCCCCACCACCGATGCATGCCGGGTGTAGAGACGGAGTAGCACTCAACAGCACAGCACTGTCGAGAACAATTCTCCAACACAGATGTGTTTCACGATGCGAGAGAAGACAAATAGACTCTTCCAGTTAAAAAGACCGTAGAAGGAAACGACCCTCAGATTAGGAAACATCAATCACAAATCGCGCTCATTAATCGCAATTAAAGTGCCATGTAATCAGAGCATTTCTTTCCATCCTGACAAGATAACGACAATCAGAAATCACGCTCATTAATCGCAATTAATTCACCGCGTGACCCACGGCCGAACCCGGAACAACCACACCATTCACACGCACGTCGCGCCCCCGCGAAGCCTGGCCTAGCGTGGCGAGGCGAGAGGAGCGAGCGCTCGCATGTAGTCCTCCTTTCTCTTTCTTTACCAAGGTTAGACATGCTCCACCTTATAAGTAGGGGTGAAAACGGATCGGATACGGACGGATAATGGCTCTGCCATATTTGTTTTCATTTTTTTTCTCGGATGCGGATACGAATACGGATGCGAATAATATCGAATCTGAATACTGAGCGAATCTGAATCGAAACGAATCTGATCCACGGATATTTTTGAACATAAAACCCTTAAATTGCATGCGAAATTGCGAAAACATATAACTAGTTTGTTTGATGCAAACATTCATGAATTGTTCATATTTTCAGCATCGAGTTACTTCATAGTCTTTGTAAACTACTTACGAGCAAGTTTTATTGATCCTCTAGATATCAAGTACACCTTACCAACCTCAATTAGGTCATAAAACTGATCAAGCACCGAATTGTAACATGTTGCACGAATTTCTCCACCATGTGAAACAAGGATTAGCGTATTTAACGACAATTATTACAATAAACATTTATTACAACAAATAATTACTACATAAATAATTATTACAAACAGTTCATGCCCCCTCCACTTCTAAAAATCACAATGAGCATAACACTGTTAGAGATATGTTAGAGATGGAGATAGCAATCATCGAATACTGTTGCACAAAAGACTTCTCAAAATTTTCTTGATGAATTTTGTTAATCATGCAAAATCGCTGTCCTAGTAAACCGTAATATCGAGGGTAAGTTCTCTCTTGACTACAACACTCAAGAAGCATGATGCACAACTCCATCTCTTGACCAGGCTCGAGTTTAATTTTTAGAAGCTTGTGACCAGCTTCTTCAAAATCACCTTATGACATGATTGTCAAATATATGGTTCTTCTAAGGTTGATAAGATTGGTCTCAGCTTTATCCCTTATCTCCATCTGTTCTTCATCCTCTTCATCATAAGATTCTTCTTCGTCCTCATCATCAGAAGCATCATCAGATCCTTCTTCATCTTCAGAAGATTCTGCTCCCAGGATGCTTCTCTTTAGGTTTTCATAGGCCATCTCGTCCTCAACGAAATTTGGGTTTGCCCTGAAAACATTTAGATTAGTCTCAAGGTCTAGCTCATCTTCAAGGGATATGAGTGAATTGGTCCTCCTGCTCCACAAGATCCAACTCTAGACGGATGGCTGGGAATCCCTGAAATTTAGCCTTTCTAATTGCAAAAAGGCCTTCAATTAGAAACTGCACATGTTTGTCTATTTCACCTTCATGAAGAATGCCTCGAAATCTTTCAAAAATAGCATGAAGCCCTTGTGGAGACAAGTCCTACAGCATTGCCCTACATTCTTTAACAAACTCCACTGCTACCTCAACACTATCATCAGTTGGATTCTCAAGAAGTACTGTAAGAAGCTCAAGCACCACAAGCTCATGTGCAACCACCTGATTAACCAAGTGTGCTATGAACTTGGTTCTTTGCAAGCAATTGGGGCTTGTCATTTTCGCTTATATGCCCTCTTGAGTTGCGGCAAAGACGGACGACACGGCAAGCGGCCAATCTTAGGGAACTTGGGGTTCACAACCGCAACAAGCGCAAACAAACACATCCGTGAACCCGGTGAAGCCATCTGCGACTTGATGCACGATCGCGAAGAGTCCCCGCCCACGAACCGGAGTTCTCCGTGAATAGCTCGGCACAACATCATCGGCGACCACCCGGCGAGCAAACAAGCAAAAGCGAAGCGAACGAAGCAAGGCGGACCCGACCACCATTTCGCCCGCCGCGCCCGCGTCGTGCGGACGGAACCCTAGCGGATGGCGCGTGGACTCTGTGGCGTCGCGACGATCTGTCCGAGCTAGGGTGCCACCTACTTGACATAGCTCGCTGCTTCACCCGACACGGACTCCCCCGCTGGAGGTCTTTGGGGCGATGAGTCTTTGATGTGGCAGGTAGGCCACGAGGGATTGGCGAAGCGCGGAGGTGCTAGGGCACTGGGCCGTGAGAGGAGTGGGGGCGGACTAAGACGGGCGATATGGCGGCAGAGTGGTGAGGTGGCCGCCGGTGGCGAAGTCGACAGCGGCACCATCGAGATCCGGCGAGCCGCAGCCCTAGGAAACCGGCGAGGACAAGCGGCGAGATGGCCATGAGGCGCCTTGAGGTGGTGGCGGCGGCGAGGCGGCGGTGCCATTGGGCGATGGCAAGCGGCGTGGACTAGTGAGTGGCGACTGGAAGTGTGGAGTGAATTCCAGTGGAAGGAACTAGAACTGGAACGAAGCCCAGCCGCACTCATAGACCTAGTCCATACTCCATAGGGTAACTCAAATTCCAGATATCCGGATTAGGATTATCCGGATAATATGTATTCGTATTCGTTTCCGCTGGATATCATGCCTACCGTATTTATTTCCGTTTTCGATCCGAAAAAAATCTGATCCGAGACAATCCAAATCTGTTTTCGTCCAGATCGATCGGAAACTATCCGATCCGTTTTCACCCCTACTTATAAGGTGGTGTCTCTCTACCTTGACTAGCAATATGGGACTAAAGTATCCCATATGCCACTATGCATGAGTGGGTCTTTAGGATTTTCCTAGGAATTATTAATAAAGGATGAGCTAAAACCCACTTAATTCCAACAGAAATGCCCTACTAGATTATTGCTTGTGTGTAGACCACAGTACATCATCAATAAAAAGAAGTGAAAACACGTGTATCGCCGTCAGTATGGAGTCCACTTTGATCACATGTAAAACTGAATCCTGGTCAAAAGTTAGCCAGCGGTAAATTACGAGTTTTTGGCTCAATTGGCCTTCTTTTGAAATGAAATAGCAAATCTAGCGTGCTGCACGGCCGTGGTGTTGAGCAACTCGTGCGCGAACCCGTATAGCTTCAGTATCTGGTCATCGATGAAGTTGAACGCGCACTCCATCCCGAGCCGGCACGGCTCTGCCGGGTAGCTGTCCGCGTACCGCCGGCACGGCTTGCACCCGACGAAGTGTGTCATGAGCGGCCACCGGTTGTTGCCGAGCCTCGGCCGCCTCGTCCTCCGCATCTCCTCAAACCTGTCCATGATCCCCTCCCAGAAGCCGTTGAGGTCGTAGGAGTCTTAAGGAACACCTTGCCCCTGCTGCTGCTGCGGACGCAGCAGTACACGAAGGCCGACCGGTCGTCGGCCTCAAGCGGCGATCGCCGGAGAGCCCCGGCGAAGAGCTTCTTTGTACTGTCACGCAAGGGCCCGTGGGTGGATGGGCGCCCACGCGTCGAGGAGGTCGGCGACCATCGGCGATTCGCGGATCGAAGCTACTGGGTGTTGGCCGACCAGCTCCTCTCCTCGTACACCATGGCCGCCCAGCCGTGGAGCACGAAGTTGTAGAACACGTTGTTAGAGTTGAGCCCTTATTTGTAAAGGCTCATTCATTCTTGAAATTTCAAAGTATGTATGGTTTAGTTTTTTTTGCTAATCGTACATTTCTCTCTCTCAAACAAATGGTCCATAAGGGCATCTCTAATAGTCTATTTTACTTTTCTTTAAGAGATACCACGTAGATATTCTGATGACATGGCGAAGTGTAAAAAATAAGAGAGAACCAAATCGTCGTTTCGTAAGACGACCGTCGCTCCACACGAAACGAGGCTTCACGACGACTGTTGGAAGGCGTCGTCGCTTGCTCATGCGTCTGTTCTTCTCGGCGGATCCGCGCGCGCGAGCACCGCGCCGTTCTCCTTCCCCGCGCCCGCGTGAATTTTCGTCCTCGTGAAGCAGCTCCATTTGTTGCTACGTAGGGTTTAGGGGCGAGACGAAATCCCCGTCCATGGAACCCGCTGTTGGAAATATACCCTAGAGGCAATCATAGAGATGATTATATTTCCTTATGTTCATAATATTGGATAAAATGTTATCTTGTTCCAAGAATAATATTGTTAATATTGATTATCAAGTATGTGACTTGATTGTGAAACTCTATATTTGTGCCATAATTATTCCTATACGATCTCTGATCGGAAACATATGAGGACACATATGAATAGACTAGCATATGTATTGGTTGATGACTATGTTTCACGGGTCATAGACATGGAGATATCAAACCAATAATATGGACACATGTTAGAGAACATGATGTTGGATTAGACCCACCTTGAGACACTATTGAAATTGTTATGATTCTATGTGTCATTAGTTGGTCTCAAGCAATGTTGATATATAATCCTTAGACCTGAGATCAGCATGGTTTCCTACATATGTAATAGCACTCTTAGGGGTTGCCAAACGCTACACCGTAACTGGGTAGTTATAAAGGTAGCTTTTGGGTATGCTATGAAACATGCAGAGAAATGTGACTGGTCAGATATGGGATTTGCCCCTCCTAGCATAACAGGAGAGATGTCTCTGGGCC
Source organism: Phyllostachys edulis (assembly GCA_036346405.1). NCBI lineage: Eukaryota > Viridiplantae > Streptophyta > Magnoliopsida > Poales > Poaceae > Phyllostachys > Phyllostachys edulis. Next base: position 55,873,523 of record CM070549.1, on the reverse strand, counting down.
CCTCGTTGTGGTCAGATAAAGAAAGTGCATGGCCATACCACTAGTAGTCGAAATGTTCGACAACGTGAAGTAATCCGACACTCGATCGAGAAAGTATTGAACAATCCATGGATGACACAACATCTCACCTGGAGTTCAACCAGACAACGTGAGGTAAAGGGAGTATACACAAGTAGGTCACTTAGTTCGACGATTCTGGTTGATCGTATGGAATCTACGAGCTGGTCGAGAGGCTGTCGAACGTAATCTGAGGTGGTCATAACACGGTCGTGAGGAATTACGAATGGTCGTGACCAAATACGAACTGGTCGTATAGAGATAGGACCTAGTCGTAAGTGATGAGGACCTGGTCGTAGATCATATTACATTAAGGTTCGTCCGATATAATTTGTGTGTATTCGAGAATCGCTATGTTCTGCTAGGAGCCGCTACGACTCGTGATCAGAAAGGGTTTCCGAGTCACAACCGACTACGCATGAACCTACAGGGTCACACACTTAACGGGTTGGAACAAACCAGTACGAATACGATTCGACAAACGTTCTCAGATAGGATCCGTCATGAGCACTATATAAGGAGATGCATGAGGCTGTTGGGAGGGACACGTGAATCACCACCGAAACCCTAGCCGCCATCTTCCTGAGAGCTCTACCGTGTGACTTAGTGCTAGCACACCTGCGCATGGTTGTTCCTTCTCTAGACGTGTGGATACCGTAGAGGCGCTACTGCGACTGTTGCGCTTAAGGACGATCCGCGATCTTCACAAGGAACTGCAGACGTTGCTGGAGGAGACGATCGACTCGCAAGGACGCTAGATGATCGACTACGACCACAACATCGACGCGCTCTACGTTGGACCAGGCTGCTCCAACCCTTCTTCCGCTGCTCTACGCGTCTGGTGGTAACGATCTGTGATCATCTACTTGCTTGGCTTCCTGGTTTGCGTAGTAGAAAATTTTAATTTGTAGCTATCGTAGCCTACCCCGTGGCCCAACACCGCTGGGCGGTGGATGGCCGCCTTGTGTGACGGATCCTCGTGTGAGTCTAGGCGGTCGTGCTTGCTTCTGTGCACATGAGGGCCGAGGCGTCGTGGCGCCACCTCGCCGCGGCCGGCCGTGGGCGCTCGTCGCCTCGCTCGAGAGCCCTCGAGCCACTCTCGCCCCGTGGGAGGCGGCGAGCGCTAGCGCCGAGGTAATTAAGTTGCATCAAATCGAAATTGGGTGTGAGCACACGTGGTGTGTTTATTTTGGTGCACTTGTGATGGAGAGACTGATGATTTAGGTACGATTGTTACCGCAGGCTGATGAGGAGGTCCATGGGGATGTGGTGACTTCTGATGAAATCTCGTCTCCCCCTAAATGGTGAGTGTTGGCTTTACATGTTCATTGAATTTGGAAAGTTTAATGATTCTCTGTCAGAAAATTCCAACGGCGTGTTTCTCCCATGAGTTCGTCATGTTGCAAAATAGAAATGGTGAAAGCTTATCTTTGCATCTGTTGTCTCCAGTTCTTGGGAAGACAGTGCGTATCAGATTTGTGTTAAAAAAGCAATGCACGTTCGGCTAGAGCTTCCACCTTGTAGGCGATGACAGATTGCTTGATGAACTACCAAGCAGTGATGAACTTCCACCTTGTAGGCGATGACAGATAGCTTGATGAACTTCCACCTTGTGCGTATCAGATTTGTGTTAAAAAAAAAGCAGTGCACGTTCGGCCAGAGCTTCCACCTTGTAGGCGACGACATTTTTTATTTCGTTAGTCACACTATTTTCTGGTACGGATAGCTTGATTAGCTCTGAGAGGGAGTGATGATGCAACTTGCAAATGGTTGAGTTGAATTATATATGACAGCTTATAAAAATTATGCACTATTTTAGACACTTTTAGTTTCTTTGGAGCACCATAGGTTTTACGGTCCAATTATGAAAGAACGATTTAGTATGAACTACCAACGGAAATGAATTTTCAAGCATTAGTCACTCCTTTCACTAGAAGGTGGAAGGACATGGGTGTAAAGTGGAACAATTCAGGATTTTCGAAAAATGTTCTTTGGCTTTTAGTTTTAGTGTATAGTGTGAGCTGCATAGATCTCATCGATGATTATTCTTAATAGTTCATATTATCCTATTTTAAGGCCAATTGTCATTTCAATGATGGTGGCTTTTAGTTTTAGTGTATAGTGCGAGCTGCATAGATCTCATCCGATGATCATTCTTAATAGTTCATATTATCCTATTTTAAGGCCAGTTGTCATTTGAATGATGCATTCCATCTATTATCATACTCATACAATGCTTTTTTTCTTGAATCAGTTAGTGATGGATGAATTGAAAATTCAATATGAGCTTCATGAAAAATTAGAAGACACGGCACCGCAAAACGACAGTGTCGGAACGTACACTGATGACGATCATGCTAAAAGAACCGATGATGATAGTATCTTGTCCGAGGATGGTGTTCCGGTAGAGAATGGGTGGAAGGCCTTGTAGCAGCTGCTCATGAGCCTGGGCTTCAAAATGGATGCAACATGATTAGCAGCTATATATACATGGTTTGTTGTTCCTTTCAAGGATGTAATAGAAAAGACTAGCAGCTGCTGGTACTGTTGCTGCATTTGATTTGTTGTTCAGTTCTAGGGTTAGAATCATGCAAAGCTTCAATGCTTGTGAGGCTTGTTTATATCTCTTGACCTCATCGAAAGATAAGACACTGTGCTTGTGGAAAGTTGGCTGTGATGGTTGTCTTGCAGTATTCAAACACAAAGATTTTGGTAAGCAGAAATAACATTAATGAACTATCCTGTGTTCTTTGATATCCGAATGACTTGCTCGGTTTTGATTTATATCTTTCGTGTTCTAGTCTTGTGCTGATGAGAAAGAGATCTATGATGTTCTCCATACTTTCAGCTATGAGCGCTTCAATATTTTCCTGGATAAGAACTTTACTTTGTTTTTCATTCCTTTGAAATTATCATGCAAATCTTCAATGCTTGTGAGGCTTGGTGTTAGAATTGCTACTTTTTTATATATGTAGTTGTAACCAAACAACACATGTAGGTCACAAAGATTGAAGTTAGTGTTGATCAGTATGGTTATTTGATTCATGCAAAACTTAAATGCTTGTGTAGGTGTTAGAGACAATCTAAGAGAGAAACTATTAGAATAGTTGTCTCTAATATTGTCTCAAGATGACATGGAGGATATTAGAGACAAGCTAAGAGACAAACTATTGGAGATGCCCTAAGACCAGTGTGGTGGTCCATAAGACCAGTGTGTTCGAAACACTATGGTCGAAACAAGTGGTCCATAGGACCAGTGAGAGTTTTCCTTAGACCAACCTTGGACCTCTTCGGGAGATCCTCTTGTACCTCCCTTGGAGATATCTTAGGATCACTCCAAGAGAGTGTGGTCGGAATATTGTGGTCCCATTGGACCTCTTCGGGAGATCCTTCGGGACATCCTCTTGGACCTCTCTTGGAGATTTCCTTGGATCACTCCAAGAGAGTGTGGTCAGAACACTGTGACCAAAATAAAGTGGTCAAACCTGAGTAATCCAAATAACGTGGTCAAAGCTGTAGACCAGTGGTCAAAGTTGTAGATCAACGTGTAATCAGGATATAATAAATACTGCTTAATTACCATTAATTGGTTTTGAATTAGCAGTTACCAGTGTTCTAATGTGTGTTTTATTGAGAAGTTACTAGAGAGTAATTGACTCGACCCTTAAAATGATCTGCAGACGTCCAGACCAAGGATGAGATTTTTTATTCCAATTCTTCTTCTTCCTCCTCTCTATTCTCTTGTACTGGAGGGTTATGCTTTTTTGAACCAAGCCATCCCTTCTTCTCGGCGTGCACCGGGCAGGAGGGTGAGCGGTATCTCCGAACCATTGTCGCAGTTCACGCAGGCGGCAATAAGGTTCTAGGCAAACACATCTGTGACCGCTTGTCTGCTGCGACACCTACGATCTGCCTTGCATCGAATCTGACTTTGCTCGTTCTTCATTGACCTATATTGTAAGTTGTGCGTATGACCAGTATATTCTATCATAATCATGATATTGAGTATGTTTAGAAGTGCAATGTGTAGCCTGCTGTTAGTATCGATTTATGCATCACTAGTTATTTGTGATCTTTGCCTCATAATAAAATCTGGAATTAAAATGTTGTCCACATTTTCAACAATCCGGAAACCTTATTGTGGATAATTTTGTGATCTAGCAATGGCTGGTCTTCTGATGCTATGAAACCTGAGAGGTTTTCTAGTCAGAACTTTCGTAGATGGCAGACAAGGGTCAAGTTTTGGCTCATGTCTTTGGGGCTGTGGTGGGTGATCCATACATAATATCCAATTACGAGTGAACAGACTAGGCGTTTTGACACAGATAACAACACAGCCCTTGGATGCATACTGACCATACTATCCGACCAGATCTATGATGTGTACATGGACTTCAAGTCCGCCACAGAGTTGTGGGATGCACTCGAGCACAAATATGCTGAAGTGGCTCTATATGTGTGAGCAATTCTTCGACTACAGCATGGACAATGCTAAGTCGATAGTTGCACATGCTCATGAGCTACAGTTACTGGTCGGAGAGATTGCACATCTAGGTTGTGTTTTGCCTCCTAAGTTTGTGGCTGCGGGCATTGTTGCCAAACTTCCTGCTTCATGGCGGGGTTTGGCCACTGGCTTAAAACACAAGAGGGAAGAGATATCTATTGAGGATATGATTGCTGCTCTTGATGTGGAAGAAAAGGCAAGAGCAAAAGATGCACCAAGCACTTCTAGTCAGAACAATCAGATCAATGCAAATGTCATAGAGAAAAGATATGGCAAGAATAACAAAGGCTTTAAACCAAAAAAGACAACTAGCTTTAAAAACAAAACTGAGAAGAAGGATATGAGGAACATCACCTGCTTTGTGTGTGGGAAAAAACGGTCATATGACGAAAGACTGTCATTTCCGCAAGAACAAAGATGGTGTGCAGTCAAAGAAAAAGGCTGTCAACGTGGTCATAGGCGAGGCCTCAACAGGAAGGTCTGGTAATCCACCTGTTGTATTTTTAGCATGCCAATCCACTGATTGGTGGATTGATACTGGAGCTAATGTTCACGTATGTTCTGATATTTCCTTGTTTCTTCTTATCAGGCAGCCGGGGCTTCCTTCGTCCTAATGGGAAACAGGTCGCATGCTTTTATTCTTGGTGTTGGCACGGTGGATCTGAGGCTTACTTCAGGGAATATTGTCCACTCGAAGAACATGCAACATGCGCCAACCATAAACAAGAACCTTGTTAGTGGTTCCCTCCTATGTAGGGATGGGTATACACTACCCGAATCCCGGTTTTTCCCGAGTGTCTAAAACACTCGGGAAATTTGCGAAAACACTCGGGAGATACTTTCCCGAAGGTCGGCCGTCGGGAAATAGCACTCGGGAGAGATTAGTTCGGAAAAAACTAGTTTCCCGAGTGTTTCGAGATTTACACTCGGGAAAAATAACTTTCCCGAGTGTAAATCTGAACACTCGGGTATTTTTCCCGAGTGTAAATCTGAACACTCGGGAAACATCAAACACTCGGGAAAAACCGGGTTTAGCCACCGTAGCAGGATACTTTTACCGAGTGTTGACACTCAGGAAACACTCGGGAAAGTGCCACCACTGATTACTAGTAGTAAAGCACTAAAATACATCATCCGTATCCCGAATTTACTATGTGCTACATCTAAAAAAGTGAAGAACAATCCATCTGCAGGTAGTATAGCAATGCAAACTTCGCCGCTTTATCATTAAAAAAACATATTTTTACAACGTACGAATGAATTATTAGTACATACAGGTTGAAATACATATTTTGACGACATATTAAATGAATTGTTAGCACATACAAATTTACAAAATGGCGATGCTTTCTTTTCATCAACAATCAACAAACAAAGCGATACAAAATCTACACCTCAGAATGTATGCATTACCTTGTACAAAAACCTTGGACCTAACCCTCTGTATAAACCTTTCCATCCATCTTCAACAATCAATCTTTTAACCACTTCCTAGCTTTTGGCTTGTTTTGATTATCCATAACCTAAATGACAAGAGAGAAAACTTAATGTCGACTGAAATTAAGGTTAACTCACTGAAATTAAGGTTAACTCACAGGATGTACAACAAATATCACAAAATATGAAAATAACAATGCAAAATACAGCAATAATATAAAAAAGCATCTATTGAACAAAGCATTTTTTTAAAAAAAACTATCTCAAGAAATTCAATTTATGAATAGACATAAGAGAAAGGGATTGAAGTTTGAACAAGAAGTATGGTTGTGAAGAACTTAAAAGTTTCTTGGTTATATTATCGATACAAAATGTAACTTGTAACATTAAAAATCTTGTGAAGTGCATTGTCGAAAATGCATGCCATATCCTGAAAAATCTTAAACCGTTTCAAAATTGTTGTTGTATGCTAGTCACTACAATCGAGAGGTTGCCGAGAAAAGTTCTCCAAATGAAACTCTCCTTTCGATCTCATAATAAGTATATGCTAAATTGATCCTAGTAGGACAAATGATTACCTTTCTAGTAACTTGACATTGAGCATAGAAGTAGATCTTGCCTAGTAAAGACAAAGACATTCCTTAAGTCTAGCTTCTCGGTAGCATGCTAATAGATATTATACCAATATGAAAGTCATTTTTGTCTTAAGTCTATCATCAATATACCGACTATCTTCAACAGGCTAGGAGCATCTTCTTTATCATGCCAAGCGGTCAAAAGCCATTGTCAGGACAAGTAGAAGAACATATCGGTGAATTCTTTCAAATACCTATGCTAATAAGCTCAACATTCAATATTTTAATTTTGAACCTTTTAATGTTATCGACAATAAAGAAACTCCCCAAAACTTGTACTACTATATGTTGTTTCCATCAAGTTATGCGAGACCATATTATTGATTAGTGTGGCATCTTCATCAAATTGCTTCAAAGTTGATCATAAAGTTTTCTTAGTGCCCAGTGTATAAAGAAGTATTTATTTAGCCTAAAACTACTTGCACTCTACTTTTCATCGGTATCCGAATTATCATGGTTACTATTTTTACCTATAGGAGATCACAACAAGCGAAGGAGATCAACAATAATGAAACAAAATAATATAATTACAAACTGAGCCTCTGGGCTTGATTTCAACAATGTGAAAGCTTGCACTACATGTCTAACATAGCAGAATTATCGCATCGGCTCCAAGCTTGTTGAGCTCTTTATCTTGTTCTTTAACAACTTCTCTTGAAAAGGAAAGTATTGCGGGGACTAAATAGAAGGTTTAACATCACATTTGTGTGAGTTGCACCCCACACACACACCAAGCTGGCAACAAAGTACATATACATCCAACAAATATTTGGACTGCAACTAATGTCGCCCTAATGAAAATGAGGTCAAATTATCCATCTCTATCTAGTTGAGCACTTGGGACATAAGAAAAGAGAACTACAAGCTGTATTGAATCAATCTTTGGCCTCTCTTAGGTTCCATTAGAGATAATCAAAAGGTTTGTCCAAAAACACAAGGCACTTTGGATGGAATATACAGGGGGAACAACTTACAACAGTTTCTGCAATCTTTCCTTGTGATATATTACCAACTGACAGACATTATTAAGAGCTTCACATGTCATAACCCAGTCCTTTGAATCCAACCTTGCAACTAAAGTCTGTCAAACAATAGAAAATGGCAAATCTTAGGGCCTTGAGAATCTAAAAAATGTCAAATGTCCAAAAAATCATGAATATGAGCACTAGTTGCATACACTAAGGTTTGCGTCAACATCTGGGAGATCTGTCGATTCTCGTAATCAATATACTCAACATCTGCGTTTCGGACTCACATCCGTTAGTCACGGCATTAATCGCATGACTTCGGGACATCTGGTGGAGCATTTTCTTCCTTGTTGACGATCTGTTGCCGTTTAACATAGGCTTAGTGATGCGAGGATTTCACGTAATTATCTATGGTTTTCTCGACTCTGCGGATTGAGGTACATTGAGATCTTTCATCGCGTTCTTGACATATTCACACCTGCATAGAGGATTGGCATAAAAGGAGATAAGAAAACATGAAGATAATGGAGCATCTCGATAATTGTGTGGAGCATTTACCATAAACATACGGTCGGTAGTAGACAACCATTCAATCAAACAAACAAAATAGCAATGCAAATAAATAATAGAAGAGCACAATTGAGAGGCAATCTATATTGGAGAGACCTGCATCCATACAAAACTTCAGGTAAATGATTCGTAATGTAGTAGTAGAACAAGAAGGTGCACAATAAATAGTTGGTATGTAAGAAAAACCAGCACACATTTTATTTAGGCAGCAACATAATGCATTGTATTACAACTGTAGTTCTTTTGTTTAATGCAATTCATACAGACAATTGCCTGTAATTTCATAGAAGAATACGACAGAAACAACTTCTACATACATGCAAATAAATAATAAAAGAGCACAATTAAAGCTGCCTAATGCATTCTAGTTCACAGCAGAACTTTCACATATAACTTTGTTAAGTGGTACGATACCTTTTTTCTATTAGAAAATTCCTCAAAATACATTAAAGAGATGCCCTTCTATTATAGCTGCAATTCTTCTATGATGAACAATAATCACAAGACGCAGAGCAGTATGACCACTAATTTTTATATTGGTCAAGACTCCCAACTATTTCTTGCCAACATACATACATACATACATGTATACATACATACATACAGATATATATATATATATATATATATATATATATAAAGAAAGGAGAAAATTAAAATTAAACACAGTGGCTCGGGAAAGTATCTTTCAAAGAAAAATCGAGGATGTTATACCAGGGCATCTACTAATTAAAAAAAACTACCTGCCATTGAAATTGAACAATAAATTATATCAAGAACCTCCTATTACCCATTGAAAACAAAACCCCCAGAAAAGAAAGATCAAAAGGGGTTAGAAAAATTCTTCCTTTCCTTACCTCTTTCTCGGACCTTCAAATCCTTCTCAAAGGAGCAGAGGTGGGAATAGATTTGCCACAGTTTGCAGCAGCTGAGCCAAGAATCACTGCAGCCCCATCCACAGATAAGCAAATCAAAGAGAGAAGGTCAGATTTGGGAGAAGAGGGAGATCTGGGAGCAAGCTTGAGTGATTTTGAGGTTGGATTTCGTGGCAGCAGGGGAACGAGCTAATGGAGGTCTTGCCACTATCCCATGGTGTGGTGGAGAGGCACCGTGGCTCTTGATGGTGGAGAGGACACCGGTGGGCGGCATGACTGTGGGGGCGTCTTTGTGTGGAGTGGAGAGGGGTGGAGAAGATGAGTTTGTGAATCTGAGAGAGAGAGAGAGAGAGAGAGAGAGAGAGGTGTTTATAAGGAGGAGAATATGAGTAGGTTGTGGCAGGCCCACTTTGACAGTGTGTACTGTTGCACATTCGGTGTTGGCGCCGATAGAAAAAATTTGGCGCCGGATGGAAAAAATCTCGCGCCTTGACCGGCCTCACGACCTCAGCCCATAGGTCTCCCGAGTGCAAACTAAAAGCACTCGGTACAATTTTGAGCACTCGGGAAAATTTAATTTTCCCGAGTGCTCAGACAGTCTCCCGAGAGCACGGAGGAACACACGGGAAGCTTGTTAAGTTCCCGAGTGCCCGACAAAAAACACTCGGGAAAAATTGTGACACTTGGGAGATTCACAGTTCCTGGTAGTGATAAGCTAGTATTTGAGTCAAATAAAACTGTATTATCTAAGTTTGGTAACTTTGTTGGTAAAGGCTATGAGAGCGGAGGCTTGTTCCGCATGAGTACTTTAGAGTATAATCTGAATGTTGCAACTGGTTTGAATAAATGTGAGACCAATATATGGCATTCTCGTTTTTGTCATATTAGTTTTGATATTATTGCTAGAATGTCCAGATTAGATTTAATTCCAAAATATGAGATTGTCAAAGGATCAAAGTGCCAAACTTGTGTGCAAGCAAAACAACCTCAAAAACCCTTTAAGGGGTTACAGGAGGAAAAGAACTTGGCACCTTTAGATCTTGTTCATTCTAACTTGTGTGAGATGAATGGATTATTGACCAAAGGAGGCAAAAGATATTTTCTAACTCTTATTGATGATGCATCACGATATTGTTATATGTATCTACTGAAAAAAAGATGAAGCTTTAAATTACTTTAAAATTTATAAGGCCGAGATTGAGAACCAACTAGAAAAGAAAATTAAAAGACTAAGGTCTGATCATGGAGGAGAGTGTATCTCTCATGAATTCTCCTAGTTCTGTGCTGAATATGGAATAGTCCATGAAGTTACACCACCATACTCACCTCAATCAAACGGGGTGGTTGAGAGAAAAAACGGACACTAACAGACTTGGTGAATTCCATGTTGGAGAGTGCCGGTATGCCTAAGTTATTGTGGGGGAAAGCTATTTTGACAGCAACTTTCATCCTAAACAGAGTAATCATTAAAAGTTGTGAGATTACTCTGTATGAGGGATGGAAGGGGAGAAAACACAATATTAATTTTCTACGAACTTGGGGGTGTTTGGCAAAAGTTAATATACCATTGCAGAAAAAGAGAAAGCTTGGACCTAAAATAGTCGATTGTGTCTTACTAGGATATGCTCATAATAGTACGGCCTATAAATTCTTAATAGTAAAATCAGAAACTCCTGAGATTATTGTTAACATAATAATGGAGTCTAGAGATGCTTCATTTTTTTAGGATATTTATCTTATGAGAACTGCAGGCAGTACTTCTCGAACTGAGGATAATCAAACTATGAATAATAGTCTTGAACCTACCACCATCTCTGAACTAATGAGTGATAATCCTGAAGAAGATAACAATTTAGTCCAAGAGGCTCCTTGCAGGAGCAAGCGACAAAGGGTTGAGAAAACGTTTGGTGAGGACTTCATTGTATATCTTAGGGATGATGTGCCAAACACTCTTTTAGGGGCTTATGCATTACCTGATGCTAAGTATTGGAAAGAGGTAGTCCATAGCGAGATGGATTCCATCATAGCTAATGGGACTTGGGAGATCATTGAACATCCTATCGGGTGTAAACCTGTTGGATGGAAGTGGATCTTTAAAAAGAAAATGAGGCCTGACGGTACTATTGATAAGTACAAGGCAAGACTTGTGGCCAAGGGTTATACCCAGAAAGAAGGTGAGGATTATTTTGATACTTACTCTCCTGTTGCCAGATTGACCACCATTCGTGTGCTTATTGCATTAGCTTCTTCCTATAGTATACACATTCATCAAATGGATGTGAAGACAACTTTCCTTAATGGAGAGCTAGAGGAAGAAATCTATATGGAGCAACCGGATGGTTTTGTGATTTCTGGACAGGAAAGTAAGGTATGCAAATTAATCAAATCCTTGTATGGTATAAAGCAAGCACCTAAACAATGGCACGAGAAATTTTATAAAACTTTAACATCTGCTGGTTTTTCTGTAAATGAGGAAGATAAGTGTGTGTATTATCGTTATGGTGGGGGTCAAGGAGTGATTTTGTGTTTGTATGTCGATGACATACTTATATTTGGGACAAACACTGCTGTTATTGACAAGGTCAAATCTTTCTTATCTACTTATCTAGGTGCTTTGATGTGAAAGACCTAGGAGAAGCAGATGTTATTCTGAATATTAAATTGATCAGAAATAAGGATGAGATCACTTTGAACCAATCCCATTATGCTGAGAAAATCTTGAGCCGGTTTGGTTTTGAGAATTGCAATATTTCCCCAACTCCTTATGATGCAAGTGTTAAGCTTTGAAAGAATAAGGGATTAGACAAAGATTAATTGAGATATTCACAAATTATTGGGTCCCTTATGTATCTACCTGGTGCCACAAGACCTGACATATCATTTGCTGTGAGCAAATTAAGTCGGCTTACTTCTAACCCAGGAGATGATCACTGGGAGGCACTTGAGAGAGTGTTGCGCTACTTGAGAGGCACAACCTCATATGGAATTCACTATACTGGATATCCATCTGTATTAGAAGGATATAGTGATTCAAACTGGATTTCTGATGAAGATGAGATCAAAGCTACAAGTGGGTATGTGTTTACCCTTGCAGGTGCTACAGTTTCATGGAGGTCGTGTAAATAGATCATATTGACAAGGTCAACCATGGAAGCAGAACTTGTAGCACTAGACACAACTACTATTGAGCCTGAATGGCTTAGAGAGCTTCTGTTGGACTTACCACTGGTTGAGAAACCAATACCGGCAATCCTAATGTACTGTGATAATCAAACACTGTTGATTAAGGTTACAAGTACTAAGGATAACATGAAGTCCTCCAAACATATGAAGTGTAAGCTTAAATCTGTCAGAAAACTGAGGAACTCCGGAGTAATTACTATGAATTATATACGAACTGAGAAAAATCTGGCAAACCCTTTCACAAAGGGTCTAGCACGGAAGGCGATTTCTATTGCGTCTATGGACATGGGAATAGACCCATTGGAGTTACAACTCAACTGTAACCCATATCTTTTTTATCGGAGATCCTGTGACTTAGGCAATGGAAAAAATAAGTTGATGTTTGAACAAGAGAGTACATTTTAATAAAAATATGTACCCATGTCCTGATAGACAAAGTACTTGTCAGTGTTTTAGAACCGAACTTACGTAAAGATTGTTTGATTCGGGGGGTCTCTAAGACTCAAATCACACAGAGAGAGGCGACATGGGGATTTTTATACAGGTTCGGGCCTTCTCCGGGGAGAATAACAACCCTACTCCTGTGTGTATGTATTGAGTATGCTGGATTACAAGATCAAGAGAAAGACTTGAGTGAGACATCTCGTGCTCCTAATTTCTCTCCCCTCTCCTTCTGATGATTCTGCCTTTTATACAGTACTCGGAGCGTGCCACTGTTTCTCCAGTCCAAAGGGCGCCTTAATGCTTCAAATGATGGAGCTGTTACTAGAGATTATGGTGGTAGTAGTAATGTTCCCACGTCGCGGGACAGTTATCAGAATGACAGGGAGTTAAATCGTGCCATTATTCCAGAGAATAACCACGTAGTTTACTGCCCATATCTTTAGATATGGTGCGAAAGATTTCCTAGCCGACTAGGCCCACATGTCTGTAAGCCCCATCGACTAGGGACTGGTCGTAAAAGAGCTTACGATCAGGTGGTGGTCGTAGAAGAGTTTACGACCACAGACTGATCGTAGGAAAACTTACGATCAGGGTATAGTCGTGGAAGGACTTACGACTATGGGATAGTCGTAGAAGGACTTACGACTATGGGGTGGTCGTAGAAGAAGTTACGACATCCAGCTTCTCCCTTATGAATATTACGGGGTATACTCAAGAACCATATGACGTCATTATTATACATAATATGATTTACAGATAAATAATTAAATAAGGATTATTATATCCTCGTCATCTATCCCCCCAGCTTCAAGTGAAAATAACTTGCTTGGGAAAGGAGTTGTAGATGATCTTACGACCAGTAGATAGTCATAGAATGGTGGTCGAAGGAAAAACTCTTCGACTGGTGTTTCATTTGACCAGAAATTGACTTGGTCAATAAGGTTGTAGAAAAATCTTACGGCTTACAAGGTGGTCGTAGAAGATCTTACGACCACCAAGTGGTCACATTACTGTTGTCGGAAGCAAAGCCTTTCCGATTGCTATTGCATTTGACCAGAAAAAGACTTGGTCAAGAAAGTAATTTCGCTTGAAGTGTAAAGACAGACTCGGTTTTCTTGAGCAGACAAATTTGAGAATCTCAATTGACTCTCACAGACCTGTCTGTTGGAGCGGTTCCCGAAGCGGTGGCAACCGTTGGGTCGCTACGTCTTTAACTCAGGTGTGCGGTTATAAATACTTACCGTGGGTGAGACTTAGGCTTTTTTTCCCCAAATCGCTCCCACTGTTCATCAAGTTCTTGTCCTCTTCGCCGCTGACCAAATCAAGCGTCCTCCCGAAATCTTTCCAAATCCAAATCTCCAACCCTTGAGAAAGATGGCCGGAGCCACTTCCCAGTGGGCCGAATCGGAGATGGATGCGACCAAAATCAAAGCTTTGGTTGCCGCTGAGAATATCCCGAAGAGTCAGTTCGTGAAGTGGATCGAGGCTGCTGGGCATCATTGGCCATCGAGCAGATTGGGCAAATCCCTATCTTCCAGGCGTTTCATGTGTGGCCTTCGATTGCCTGCTCACCATTTCCTCACTCTCGTACTCGAACACTTTGGTGTGGAGTTGGTGAACCTTATTCCCAATTTTATCATGATATTGGGCGTGTTTGTTTACTTGTGCGAGGCCTACATGGGGATTCCAGCCAACTTGGAATTGTTCCAGTACTTCTATGGAATGACCAGGCTAGCTGGAGTCGCCGGTAGTTGTAGTCTGAAGCTCCACGACGGGAAGTCAAAGAAGTACATTCAGATGTTCACCCGGTTGTATTGGCCGGGATGGAAGAAGAGGTGGTTCTACTGGGAGACGACTAGTGAGGACAGCCTCTCCTTCGTCGAAAATCTGGCCGAGAAGATCTCTTCTTGGGATTCGACTTCCAAGGATCTCGGTCGGATCGCCCCTTTCATTTAAGCCATCAAAGACTTGAAGGAAGAGAGGCTCACTGGATGGCACGTGGTGAAGGATTTCATCACGCACTGCATTAGCCTTCTGAAGAAGAGGGCTTATCCCATGTGGAGGTATTCGAGGCTGCAAGATCCGACCAGAGACTACGAGGAGGGTAAGTAAACTCCTAGTCTTAGACTTCTTTCTGTTAATTTTGGACTTGGATTATTGAAAGTTTACTTGCTCCTGCAGACCTCTCACAAGAGAAGATTGACGCTCGGGTCAAGCTCATTTGTGAGAAATCCCCACCACCGAATGTGGTGGCTCCTCAAATCTTGGCGGTCCTATCCGCAGAGGGCAAGATGGAGTGCCTAAAGGTAATCAAGAATTGATTTTATCTTTAGGATCTAGTAGTCGTAGAAGAACTTACGACTAGGTACTGGTCATAGAAAAGCTTTACGACTGGAGGTTTGTCGTAGAAAAGCTCACGACAAGGTGATGGTCGTAGAAAGACTTATGACTGCTTTGTAATATCTCTCTTTCTGATTTCTGCAGAAAGTAGGCATGGAAAACCATCGGGACGACGAAGAAGTCGTACTGATGGTTGTTGGCGCGGCAGCGGAGCGAGTTGATACCCCTCCGGCCAAAAAGCGTCGGCTCGTGCAAGTCGCCGACAAGGGAGGCGCAAGTTCGAGCACTGCTACTTCGACCGCGCCCTTTGCGAAATTTGTTGCGGACATGGCTGCCACAGAAGAAGCAAGGGCAATCGAAGCAAACATCAATGCTCTCAAGCCTAGAGCTCCCAAGATCAAGGTACCCTTCTATTATGACAATAAGACTTTCGCAGTTTCTGCCTCCCGTGGCTTTGTCAAACGACTAGAAAAGGAGAATTGGAAGAGTTTTATGTCTTTTGTGAAGGAAACTGCTACACCAGCAATGCCTATGGTTGAGGGCAATGTTGCCCTTGAGGTGGTCGAGACAGGTCTTGACCA
The DNA here is from genome assembly GCA_036346405.1 of Phyllostachys edulis. Classification (NCBI taxonomy): domain Eukaryota; kingdom Viridiplantae; phylum Streptophyta; class Magnoliopsida; order Poales; family Poaceae; genus Phyllostachys; species Phyllostachys edulis. Next base: position 55,857,929 of record CM070549.1, on the reverse strand, counting down.
TCCAGAGGGCTAGGAGGTTCAAGGAGCGGTGGTGCTCATTCAAGACCCACGACCAGACGTGGTCGTGGCCGTTCCAGTTCCTCAACTCGAATCTCGACTAGACGTGGTTGAGAAGAAGTCAAAGAAATCTTTCTTAGGGAAGGTTTCTTCCAAATTCAATATCAAGTCCGGTACACGAAAGTATGTAGAAAGACAAAAGTGTAAGAACTGTTGGAAATATGCCCTAGAGGCAATCATAGAGATGATTATATTTCCTTATGTTCATAATATTGGATAAAATGTTATCTTGTTCCAAGAATAATATTGTTAATATTGATTATCAAGTATGTGACTTGATTGTGAAACTCTATATTTACGCAATAATTATTCTGTCACGATCCTCGGTCGAAACATATGAGGACACATATGAATAGACTAGCATATGTATTGGTTGATGACTATGTTTCACGGGTCATGGATATGGAAATATCAAACCAATAATATGGACACATGTTAGAGAACATGATGTTGGATTAGACCCACCTTGAGACACTATTAAGATTGTTATGATTCTATGTGTCGTTAGTTGGTCTCAAGCAATGTTGATGTATAATCCTTAGACCTGAGATCAGCATGGTTTCCTACATATGTAATAGCACTCTTAGGGGTTGCCAAACGCTACACCGTAACTGGGTAGTTATAAAGGTAGCTTTTGGGTATGCTATGAAACATGCAGAGGAATGTGACTGGTCGGATATGGGATTTGCCCCTCCTAACATAACAGAAGAGATATCTCTGGGCCCCTCGTTGTGGTCGGATAAAGAAAGTGCATGGCCATGCCACTAGTAGTCGAAGTGTTCGACCACGTGAAGTAATCCGACACTCGATCGATAAAGTATTGAACAGTCCATGGATGACACAACATCTCATCTGGAGTTCAACCAGACATCGTGAGGCAAAGGGAGTATACACGAGTAGGTCACTTAGTTCAAATAGTTATGGACTGGTCGTATGAAGATACGAGCTAGTCGTAGACTGGTCGATCGTAGTCACAGAGTGGTCGTAACACAGTCGTGAGGAATTACTGGTAGTCGTGACCAAATCGAACTGGTCGTATAGAGATAGGACTTGGTCGTAAGTGATGAGGACCTGGTCGTAGATCATATTGCATTAAGGTTCATCCGATATAATTTGTGTGTATTCGGGAATCGCTATGTTCTGCTAGGAGCCGCTACGACTCATGATCGAAAAGGGTTTCCGAGTCACAACCGATTACGCATGAACCTACAAGGTCACACACTTAACGGGTTGGAACAAACCACTACGAATATGATTCGACAAACGTGTTCGGATAGGATCCGTCACGAGCACTATATAAGGAGATGTATGAGGCTGTTGGGAAGGACACGTGAATCACCACCGAAACCCTAGCTGCCATCTTCCTGAGAGCTCTACCATGCGACTTGGTGCTAGCACACCTGCGCATGGTTGTTCCTTCCCTGGACATGTGGATACCGTAGAGGCGCTACTGCGACTGTTGTGCTTGAGGATGATCTGCGATCTTCACAAGGAACTACAGACGTTGCTGGAGGAGACGATCAACTCGCGAGGACGCTAGATGATCGACTACGACCACTACATCGGCGCGCTCTACGTTGGACCAGGCTGCTCCAACCCTTCTTCCGCTGCTCTGCGCGTCTGGTGGTAACGATCTGTGATCATCTACTTGCTTGGCTTCCTAGCTTGCGTGGTAGAAATTTTTGTTTGTAGCTATCGTAGCCTACCCTGTGGCCCGAGAGTGGTATCAGAACCATCCTGCGTAGTATTTGATCTGGATCGATCGCATATACTTGATTTGTCGTAGTAGTAGATTGGATCTATTACTAGTCGGGTCTGGTAACCTAGATTGGTTCATATAGATGGAACGATCTTGGCCCTAGTCGATATGATCGATCGGTTTCTCGGTGCTAGGGACCGCCGTGCTGGCTAATCGTAGTGCATGTTTTAGATGGTATGTGCTCATGTTGTTCGATAGAATTGGATTCTGTGCATAACTTGTTTTTGCAGGGATTGATGTGAATAGTATGACCCATAATGTTTCATATATGAGATGCATGTATGTGTGTAATATTCATGACCTGCGTGTCATGCTTATTGCAGCCCAAGGCTGTCCATATTTGTATAACGGCCTGCGTGTCGACTTGTGATGCTTCTTTACTCCTTGTGATTCATTACTAGCGCTATTAGGAGTAATGGCTTAGTGAGAGTGCTTGGAGGAGTTGACTACTTGGAGACACGGCGAACAGGATGCATGGCAATGGAGATCACCATGGAGAAGGGTCATACTATATCACAATACAATTTGATTGTCTGTGAATGCCTTTATGCTCATGTTCATTTATTTCTATACATGTTTTTGCTTTAAATGCTTTTAACATGGTAGAAGTAAAAGTCCCTCACATAATATTAAGTTAAAATGATGCCCTCCCAAATATGTTGCACCATCCAAAGTCATGTATTTTAATGGTAGGTCTTGCCAAAGCAGAGTGCCATTAACTCTACTTGACTAGATGAGTTTGTGTCAGACACTTACACGCTGGCATTGGTTTAACTTAACAAGGTTATCATAACAGTTGTGGACCTTGGGGCATAAAGGTTGGTGTCAAGAAGCATAGAGATCTTGCCCAACAACAAGAGTCATATAGAGATATGATTAGCAAAGGTTGCTTACCATTTCACTAGTCTTCTAGCAGTGATGCCAAAGCTCACTAGTAGATTAAATGATTATGGATCTTGAATCATTAAGTGTCATAAGAGGGATATGGTATTTAGTGGGAGTATCTTTGTTAAATTGTTTAATAGAAGTTACTTTGATTGAACATATGTCTTAGTTTTGCATAATTTATGTTGTAGATCATGGCACCTACTGCTGTACCTACATCCAGTTTTGCTTTACGTTCGATACTTGAAAATGAAAAAATGAATGGAACAAATTTTGCGGATTGGTCCCGCAACCTAAGAATTGTTCTTAGACAAGATAAAAAGGAAAATGTTCTAGAGGAACCAATTCCAGATGTGCCTACAGAGAATGCTGCTGCTATTCTTAAAACTGCCTATAAAAAGGCATGTGATGAATCCCTTGATGTTAGCTGTCTCATGCTTGCCGCGATGAACTCAGACCTTCAGAAGCACTTTGAGAACATTGAGGCCTACGATATGATCGTGGTGCTCAAAGGCATGTTTGAGACACAAGCAAGGACTGAGAGATATGAGATCTCAAAGAAATTTTTTGGATGTAGGCTAGCTGAGGGTAGTCTGGTGAGCCCTCATGTGATCAAAATGGTTGGTTACACACAGAGCTTGGAAACACTGGGTTTTCCACTTAGTCAAGAGTTGGCTACAGATTTGATTCTTGCTTCACTTCCTACAAGCTATGGGCGGTTCATTTTAAACTTCCATATGAACGACTTAGACAAGAATCTCACCGAACTGCATATGATGCTTAAGACAGCAGAGGGCAGTATTAAGAAAAGCAACAGTCATGTGATGATGGTGCAAAAGAGTACAAGCTTCAAGAAGAAAGCCAAAACTTGGGTCAAGAAAAAGGGCAAGGCTAACGTTTCGGATGAGATCCAAACTAACAAGCCTAAGCCTAAGACTAAGTCCGGCCTGACTCAAGAGAATGAATGCTTTTACTGCAAAGAGTTAGGCCATTGGAAGAGGAACTGCAAGAAATACCTGGCTGATCAGAAAATGAATGGTGGGACTAAAACTTCCACTACAGGTATTAATGTTATAGATGTTTTTCTTACTGACTCTTCTGTTAAATCATGGGTATTTGATACCGGATCGGTTGCTCATATCTGCAATTCGATGCAGAGTCTAACAAAGAGTAGGAGAATTGCAAAGGGCAAGATGGATCTTTGCGTCGGGAATAAAGTAAGGGTTGCTACATTAGCCGTTGGGATTTTGCCATTACTTTTGCCTTCAGGATTTATTATGGAATTGAATAATTGTTATTACTTTCCAGCCATTAGTAGAAACATTATCTCTGCCTCATGTTTGATGGCAGAGGGTTATAAATTCATTATTGAGAACAATGGTTGTTCTATATTTTTAAATGAAGTGTTTTATGGCTATGCACCTATTTTGAATGGGTTGTTTATTTTAAATCTTATTGATGCGTCCGTCTATAATATTAATGCGAAAAGGCTTCGGCCTAATGAAATGAATTCTACTTTCATTTGGCATTGTCGTTTGGGTCACATAAGTGAGAAACGCATGAAAAAACTCCATAATGATGGAACTCTAAACTCATTTGATTTGGAATCATTTGAAACATGCGAGTCTTGCCTGGTCGGAGTGAAAGGGCGTCCGACCAGTTGGTACTCATACATACTGATGTGTGTGGACCAATGAGCACGACAGCAAGAGGTGGTTTTCAGTACTTCATTACTTTCACCGATGACTATAGTAGATATGGATATATCTAATTAATGAGGCACAAGTCGGAATCCTTTGAAAAGTTCAAGGAGTTCCAAAATGAGGTACAAAATCAACTTGGCAAGACAATCAAATCTTTACGATCTGATCGTGGAGGTGAGTTTTTGAGCCATGAGTTTGGTAATCATTTGAAACAATGTGGAATTATTCCACAGCTTACACCACCGAGCACTCCACAATGGAATGGGGTGTCCGAGCGGCGTAATAGGACCTTGTTGGACATGGTTCGATCAATGATGAGCCAATCAGATATGCCATTATATTTTTGGGGTTACGCTCTAGAAACTGTCGCTTTCATTTTAAATAAGGTACTATCTAAATCAGTAGATAAGACATCATATGAGATGTGGACTGGGAAAATTCCTAGTTTGTCTTTTCTAAGGATTTGGGGATGTGAAGTCTATGTTAAACGTTTGATGTCTGACAAACTCACACCTAAGTCAGATAAATACTTGTTTATAGGATATCCTAAGGAAACCAAAGAATATTATTTCTACAACAAGGAAGAAGACAAAGTTTTTGTTGCCCGAAATGGTGTCTTTTTGGAGAAAGAGTTTCTTTCAAAAGGAGTCAGTGGGAGAAAGGTGCAACTCGAAGAAAATCAAGAAACATCTGAAAGTGTTTTAACTCCTACTGAACCTTTACTGGATGAACAAAATGTTGTTGAACCTGTAGATGAGGCACCCATTTACGTAGATCTAAAAGGCGCGTCAATTGCCTACAAGGTATGGGCATGACGATTATTATTGAATAATGATGAGCCTAAGACTTATGAGGAAGCGATGATGGACCCAGACTCTGAGAAATGGCTTGGAGCCATGAAATCCGAGATAGACTCCATGAGAGAAAATCAGGTTTAGAACCTGGTCGATCCACTTGATGGTGTTAAAACCATTGAGTACAAATGGATCTATAAGAAAAAGATTGATATGGATGGAAATGTTCACATTCATAAGGCTCGACTAGTCGCAAAAGGGTTTCGACAAGCTCAAGGAGTTGACTACAATGAGACTTTCTCACCGGTAACGATGCTTAAATCTATTCGGATCATTCTAGCTGTTGCTGCATATTTCGACTATGAGATATGGCAAATGGATGTTAAAATGTATGGAAAGTACATAGATAAAGAGGCTAATTGGATTAAGCCAGGATAAGTACATAGATAAAGTGTTGAATCGGTTCAACATGCAAGATTCCAACAGAGGATTCTTACCCATGGCACATAGCATTAATCTTAGCAAGAATCAGTGTCCTACGATCACTGATGAGCGAGACAAAATGAGTGATATTCCATATGCTTCGGCCATTGGATCTATCATGTACGCCATGCTATGTACACGACCAGATGTATCATATTCTCTAAGTGTTACGAGCAGATACCAAACTGATCCCGGTGAAGGTCACTGGACAGCTGTGAAAAACATTCTTAAGTACTTAAGAAGGACTAAGGATGTGTTCCTAGTTTATGGCGGTGATGAAGAGCTCGTTGTAAATGGTTACACCGATGCAAGCTTTCAAACCAACAAAGATGATTATCGTTCGCAATCTGGTTTTGTATTCATTTTTAATGGAGGAGCAGTGAGCTGGAAAAGTTCCAAGCAAGAGACGGTTGCTGATTCCACGACGGAGGCCGAGTACATTGCGACTTCTGAAGCTGCAAAAGAAGGTGTTTGGATAAGAAATTTCATTACTAAGTTAGGTATGGTTCCGAGTGCCTCGAGCCCAATGAATCTCTATTGTGACAACAATGGAGCCATTGCGTAGGCTAAGGAACCTAGATCCCATCAGAAGTCCAAGCATATACTCAGGCGCTATCATCTTATTCGCGAATTGGTGGATAGAGGAGATGTTAAGATATGCAAAGTGCATACAGATTTGAATGTTGTTGATCCATTGACAAAGCCTCTCACACAGCCAAAGCATGAGGCACACACAAGAGTTATCGGTATTAGATACCTAAATAATTGACTCTAGTGCAAGTGGGAGACTGTTGGAAATATGCCCTAGAGGCAATCATAGAGATGGTTATATTTCCTTAGGCCCATAATATTGGATAAAATGTTATCTTGTTCCAAGAATAATATTGTTAATATTGATTATCAAGTATGTGACTTGATTGTGAAACTCTATATTTCTGCGATAATTATTCCTATACGATCCCTGGTCGGAAACATATGAGGACACATATGAATAGACTAGCATATGTATTGGTTGATGACTATGTTTCACGGGTCATGGATATGGAGATATCAAACCAATAATATAGACACATGTTAGAGAACATGATGTTGGATTAGACCCACCTTGAAACACTATTGAGATTGTTATGATTCTATATGTCGTTAATTGGTCTCAAGCAATGTTGATGTATAATCCTTAGACCTGAGATCAGCATGGTTTCCTACATATGTAATAGCACTCTTAGGGGTTGCCAAACGCTACACCGTAACTGGGTATTTATAAAGGTAGCTTTCGGGTATGCTATGAAACATGCAGAAGAATGTGACTGGTCGGATATGGGATTTGCCCCTTCTAACATAACAGGAGAGATGTCTCTGGGCCCCTCGTTGTGGTCAGATAAAGAAAGTGCATGGCCATGCCACTAGTAGTCGAAGTGTTCGACCACGTGAAGTAATCTGACACTCGATCGAGAAAGTATTGAAGAGTCCATGGATGACACAACATCTCACCTGGAGTTCAACCAGACATCGTGAGGCAAAAGGAGTATACACGAGTAGGTCACTTAGTTCGAACAGTTACGGATTGGTCGTATGAAGATATGAGCTGGTCGTAGATTGGTCGAACGTAGTCACAGAGTGGTCGTAACCTGGTCGGTGAGGGTACTTAAGCTTGGCCACCGTGCTTCGAAGCCTTTACGTGATCTCTTCAGCAAAAAAGCCGTAGCCAGGCGTTCGAGCAAGTTCTCGAGAAGGTCATTGATGCACTGGAGTTCTTGAGCTTCCTCCGACTGATAGTGAACGCGCCCAGACGGATTTCTCTGAGTTGCGATTCTTCTCTATCGGGTTGCCTCAGGAACGTTCATACCTGAGCCTCGAGCTTGCCTCAGTGGAGTACGAGTATTTCGAGAATCTCCTTCACACTCATCAGAGTGTCTCTATTCATCACCGGAGGTGTCCTCGTCATTGCCACGAGGGGTCGCAGCGTGTGATCGTTGGGGAGCATCCTCAGTCCTGTCTCTAGGAGTTCGATCGTCACATGAGGGAAGGACGAAGACCTCCCGTTGATGATCTCCACCTGTGCTTGATGCCTCCCCGCTTGAGGAGTAGTCAAGAGACACCGTCTGGCAACTTGGAGCAAACCCCTCCATGAAGGGGAATTCCAGGTTATAACCGTCTCCGTCCGTAGGTGAGCTATGCGATGAGATAGTCAAACTCGCAAGAAAAGCATGTTCGACCCCATCCTTTGTCTAACCTAAGAGAGACGACCACCAGGCGCTGATGAAGCTCCGGAATGATTGCCTCCAGGACTTGTCGTGTCAGGTCGGACTGTCTTAGACGGACTTGAACACTTGAAGGGGGAACCCTCGCCATGCTCTGAGCCTATCTTGGTGCAGTCCTGATTGTGGTCGGATTGACCTTTGCCCTCTAAGGAAGCTGGTTCCTCATCCGGGCGTAATGTTGTGGGGGATAAGGATCACTCCTCAACTCCATCGGTGGTGTGTTCTCCTTGAGAATGATCTCCAGATGCAACATCACCATCGGATAATGCAATACTCGGCTCGTAGTCGAAACCAGCATCTATGTCGATATCTGCCAAATCGGTCAAGTCGAACCAGTTCTCCTCGTTCCACTTTCCTGCCATGAGAGCATTAGAATTGGAAAAGAGCGAAGGAAAGCTGATAACTCGAAGATCCTCACGGACGGCGCCACCTAGGTAAGACCAACTCCACCTTATATATTAGTCTTTTTCCACCTAAATTAGCAATATGGTACTAAACTTTTCATCTTTCATCATGTATGAATGAATCTTTAAAATTTTCATAGAATTTAATTAGAATACTGAATGTTCCAAACCCAAAACTCCAACAAGGCGCGCTCCGAGGTCAGCGCGACCGCGGCGCCGGTGAGGGCGCCAGTGGTGAGTCCCGCGCATCTCCGTGAGGCCGTAGGTCAGGCCGGAGTGCACCCCAGCCGCGAGCCCTGCAACAAAACAAATCAAGCCACACAGCGGCAAGGACTAGTAATAAATATACAGCACAGTGCTCATTAATCCAACTTGAGGATTGTAATTCTAAGATGCATACCCCACTGGAACGATTCTTTGCTCACGCTTTTTACCTGACGAAAAGTAAGAAATAAAAAGATGAGGAACAAGCATGGCAGCTAGCACGGTATGGTCGAGAAGTCGTCAGTTTGTTTTGCAGCCGGCTTACCATAGCCTCAGCCGACTTGCTATTGTTCGTCCCTGCTCAATTCGCCCATCACAAAATCAGTGCCCCCACGCGATGTATTCTAACGGTTTTATGCACTACTAATCAACAAACTAACAAGAGTGGCGTATCACAGTTGTTACCATTGAGTTCCGGGAACGTCCGCTTTCTTGTGCCGGCGGTGTCGGACACCACTCCTGTGCCCCCAACCTCGCCTGCAGTCGGTAACGCAACCAAAAAAAGAAAGAGAGAGAGAGAGAACGGCTAAGGCCCCATTTCATAAGCGAAGTGGAGAGATTGCTCTGGTTCTACGAGCAGTAGCATCCACGTTTTGTTATGTACCTTCGATGGCCATTCAAATAACCCAAATTTTCGAGAAAAAAAATGAATTTTGTGGAGTTTACAATTTGAATTTGTTTTTACCCAATTCGGAAAGTTCTCTCGATTTTTCACTTTCCTCTTTTGCCTTTCCGTTTTCCTCAGTCAAAAGCGTCTCTCACAAATGTGCTTTCCCCCATGTTTCTCCTGCTCTCGCGTCGCACCGCTCGCACACCGCCTTGCTACCGCATCACATTCGCTCGTGCCAAAACACCACCTCCTGCGCCACCTCGCCGGCCACCTCTCCGAGCCATTTATTGCCCGCGCCAGTGCCGCCCGGCCTCGCACCTTTGCTCGAGCCACCCACGCCATGTGCTCGACGCTCTGTCGCCGCCGCTGTCGCCCTCGCTAGCTCACGCACCCGCACCAGTGAGACACGCCCTCTCCCACCATGCCACCCTGTGCCAACTCGCCCCTGCGCAGCACTGCTTTCGCCTCGCCGCCCACATTGCCGCCATGCGCCAGTGCTGCTTCACCCGCGCACTATCGCCACCGCCTTCACGGACTATAAAAGCCGCCCTCCACTGCGCCAACTCCCTCATCAGCGCCCACTCAACGCCACTGAAATACTCATTCTTCCCCAACTCCGACCAACTCCTCAAATCTATGCCGCCTTCTTCCTCTTCCCCAGTGAACCAAAACTCGATCCATCGCCACCTTCAAGCCCTTGCCCTCCCAACCCCATCACCAGTGTCACCCCGACCTCTCATACCGAACCCTCCCCCCACCCACTCCATCCTCTGCCGGTTCATCGCACCATGCCCCTCCGTCGCGCCACCCACGACCATCGTCGCCAAGCTGCCCCGGTGCACCCCTAGCCTCACCGCCGCCACCCCCGAGACCCCCTTCTCCCACTAGTGCTTAAGCCCCAACCAATTTGACCGCAGCATCGTCGGAGCACTGCTGCCAACTTCCCCTGCCTTGGCCGTGCATTATCACTACCGCCAACCCCAACTCCGGTCTTTCTTGTATACGCCCCTCTGATTGTTGGATCGGAACATCGGGGATTTCTCCACATCCAGATTCTTCTCTTATACCAAGCATCTGCCTGCGATGTAATTCCCTTCGCGGTGAAGATCCTTCTTGTCTTGTCAGATAAAGTTTTCGATGCAGTTCTTGATATTCATTTAGGGTCCTGGCATAGAGAGCTTCTTGAGAAACAATATGTCGGGCGGCCTCATGCAATCGCGAGTCTTCATCTTCTTCAAGTTCAAGTATAAAAACATTGTTCCCATTGTCGCCTTGGGGTATGAGTTGAAACAATGAGTTCTCAAACTCCTCATCATAGTACCAGCGAAAGTGTAGAACTGCTCGTCTTGCGGCATCTTGAATGGCATCCTTCTCTTTGATACGATATCCCACAAAAAAAACATGAGACATCGGGTCTGTCGGCCAACGGAGGCAAGGTTACCCAAGCCTTCCATTAGTATCGCCTCTCATGGATTCACTGTTCTTCTGTGTGGAATACTGGCAAATTCCAAATGGTTGCCCCCATGTATTGTTGCATTCTCCAAAGTTTTGAGGCTCATCCTCTTAGCTGTTCAGGATTTGAATATGTGCAAGCCATCTTCTTTCTGTCAAGCAAAAGGTTAAAATTAGTTAAGAGGATATAACTCTTTTGCAAAAGCAAAATTGGGTTTTAGAAATTTTAAGTTAGATGAGGTAGCACTTAAGGAAGGAAAAGACAAACATTATTACTCATATTTTTGTTTTAAAAAAATCTTTTGTAATTTTTGAAATTAGAATTTTTGAAGGTCTTCATGTCCTAATTTCTATAACCAACCTAAGGTCTCAATCTACGGTCAAGCTAAGCTCTAATACCACTCTTGTGACAATTCCATTTCTGAGTCCGTTAAACTCTTCACAACCGTCCAAGATGTGCAGTTGCGAAGCAAGAAATAGCATCACAAGCAAGCTTACGATTACACAGTAAGAGCTAAACTTTTATTACAAGGATAATGCTTAACAACTTGTTTTAACACAGATAGGGGCATTCAAGCCCAAAGTTAATATATTACTGAACAAAAGTAATTCCAAGCCACAAGCACGCCTGAGCGTGACTGAGACCTAAAACCAGCAACCTTCACCTTCTTGTGGTTCCACTTGCTCATAGAAATTATCAGTATCTTCTCAAAACTCTTCTATTGATGTTTAGCAAGTATTGAGTACAAACGTACTCAGCAAGTTGCATGGAAAATCCATTTAACTACTTGCCAAGGCTTTCAAGTGATTGGAGTTGTTTTACCATAATTGGAGTATGTGGTCGCATCATTTGGTTTTAAACATATTTGTCTTTAAAACAACAAAATCAAACTAATATAACATTAGGGTTTTCAACATATGTATAAATCAACTTAACATATGTAAATCTTTACTTATGCCTCATATATTGGAATCACTCATGAACACAGATTCATTAACCAGAAGTACGACGTATCCAAATATCATTAATTATGCTCTGCAGAGTTGTCCAACTTTACCCACAAGATATCTCAAACTCATACTGTCAATCTTTATACATGCAACACGATAATGTGCGACTTGAGTTGAGATAACAAGGCATTTTAACTACTCAATCTTTCTAGCTTGTACCCGGTAGGTTCTTGATCAATACAGCCATTGAAAAACCACCGGCCAATGGTAGAGTGTGTGGTCCAATTCTGATTGGCTCTACCGTTGTGTAGATCAGCGAGTGACCTAACCGTCCCACTCCTGTCCTACCCCTAATCTGCGGCTGCTCTATACAATAAGAGCAGCTGATATCCTATAGATATTCAATTGGAAGAACAGTGGACTAAGCCAAGTTGGATTTACCAACCCTGTGGTTGAGCAATTTCTATGTGTTATTTGGCACAATGTTCTAGTCCTTACCTAGCCAAGTTGGATTTACCAACCTCGTGGTTGAGCAATTTCTATGTGTTATTTGGCACAATGTTCTAGTCCTTACGTGTCATCCAGTAAGACGATGGACCAACATCCAAATTATGGCTATCCACCTCTTGATCTCACATTTGACTCACTTTTATCAAGTATGTTGGGTTGACCAACCTTCTGGTCTCAACCCTCGACTCTTCACAAAAACTATTGGCGAGCAGCCAACAATCCTTATTAGTATTTGTAAACACATTATGTGACAATGCCGAATATTTATTAATATTTTATGTATCTTAAACTTGTCAAGGCGAATATGACCTAAAAAAGAATAGGTGGGTGTGGGTGTGTGGGTGATAGGATTTATCTAAGAATCATGATATTCAAAAATATTATTGCAATAATAAATAATTGGCATGAATACGATAATAAAAGTAATATTATAAGTCCATGAAATGTAGGCTCAAAATGATCAATGAATACAACTTGCCTCCTTGTTCAAAGTCTTTGGTGGCTTCTACTTCTTCGGTGTACTGATCGTCGTCTTCCGGGCTTGTTCCTCAAAGTCGGGCCCTAACACAAAAGAAAAACCAAATAAATCATCCGAGCTCAACAAGAAGCAAGTCGGGAACAAAATAAAATAAATAAATTCAGAAAGAATCAAAAAGAAAGGTGATGCAGATGATTGGGATTTATTGGGTGCTTGATTTAGTTAAACGAAGTTCAAAATAGGATTTACGGGCTCGAAACGGTCAAAATAGATATAAATATGCCTAAATGGGTTTGGATTAATAGTGTCGGGTGGGTACTGTTCATTATGTGTTGGGTTATATGAATAGTAATAGGTTTAGGCTAAATAGTAACGGGTTGAATAGTTTGGGCTTTTCGGGTAGGCTTTGCATAGTGTAGCATGGTACTGGGCTTCGCCCACTTGGCCTATTGGGCAAAGACTTGACTGGGCTAGGCCAACGGCCTGATTTGGTGCGGCTCAAGAACCGGGGCGCGCTCTAAGTCACCCGAACCAAGGGCGATGACGCCGACGAGGGTTGCGGCGCCGGGTGGCATGGTGAGCATCACCGTGACCTGCGCAACCCATTTTTGGGCTTTGCGTGGACGGTGGTGGCTCGGAGTTGGGTCAACGACGGTCATGGCGCATGGCCGAGGCAGGGGAAGTTGGCGATGCTCCGGCCAAATTGGTTAGGGCTTAAGCACTAGTAGGCGATGGGGGTCTCGGGGGTGGTGGCTGCGATGCTTGGGGGCACTGGGGCGGCTTTGCGACGATGATCGTGGGTGGCATGGCGGAGGAGCATGGCGCTGACGAACTGGCGATGGGGATGGAGTGGGTGATGGTGGGGGTTGGGTATGAGAGGTCGGGTGGTGCTGGTGACAAGTTGGGAGGCGGAGGAGCATGGCGCTGACGAACTGGCGACGGGGATGGAGTGGGTGATGGTGGGGGTTGGGTAAGAGAGGTTGGGGTGGTGCTGGTGACGAGTTGGGAGGGCAAGGGCGTGAAGGCGGCGGTGGATCGAGTTTTAGCTCACTAGAGAAGAAGAAGAATACGGCGATTTGAGGAGTTGGCCGAGGTTGGGGGAAGAATGAGTGGGGTTCAGTAGCGGGTTTAGTGGACGCTGATGAAGGAGTTGGCAGGGTGGAGGGCAGCTTTTATAGCCCGCGAAAGCGGTGGCGACAGTGCGTGGGTGGAGGGACGCTGGCGTGTGGTGGTGATGACGTGGGCGGCGGAGCGAAATCAATGCTTTTGTGGTAGACACTTTCGGTCTAGGAAAACAGGAAGGAAAAAGGAAAACGGAAAATGGAGAGAACTCTCCGAATTGGTTAAAAACTCAAATTCAAACCGGAGACTCCACAAACTTCACATTTTTCGAAAATTTGGATTATTTCAGCCATGAAGTAAGATTCCCGCGCGACCGCTGGATTGCGCCGATCTATACGGGAGAAGTTGCAGATCGAGGCGAGTTAACATATCTCCACGACTCAACAACGGATACTACAGTACAGTGGTTTGAAAAGAAACAGATACTAAGTACGCAGAAGTGAATAGTAGAGGCAAGTAATCCGTGAGGCGTACGTACCCGGGCAGCCTTGACGAAGCTCTCGGCGACGCGGTTGAGGGGGTGGCCCAGGTCGAGCATCCAGTTCTTCTCCAGGTTGCGCACCTCGTCCACGAACGTGCGCGTCTCCAGGCTGCTGTTGCTGCTCATCTTCCTTGCTCTCCTCCTGTCTTCCACTGCTAGCTATTGCTATTGCCTAGTGCCCAAGTACGTACTAAGTACTAGCACAATGCGCCAGATACAGCACTGCGTCCGTGTGTGTTGATAAACGACAAGTACTGCAGGAAAAAAACGAACAAGGTGAACTTTGGAGCCAGAGGCAGCACCAGTCACAGTAGAACAGATCAACAACGAGACGATCAGAGACTGATCGTACTGGACCTGGGGACAAGTAGGCATGACACGTACACCAGCGCCACCGCCAAGTGCCGGCTCAACGCTCCTCGTGGCACTCTTCTGGAACGTGCACGAGTGCGCTCGGGGCTCATGAGATCTGCCAAATCTGCGTGCTGGCCTGTTTTGCAACACTCGAACGACATTTTTTTTTGGAACAGGAGCGCTACTTTATCGCTTAGAAGAAATTGTGATGCCAGAACTTGCACACGGCCGTCAGGATTGTTCGTTATATATGTTTCTGCCTGATCCAAATGATCGTTATGCTATACACCGCATCTTTCTCCAGCAGTCGTGACAGATCGCAGCAAATTCGTACAATCCAAGTAAGCAAGACACAGGCTAGCTAGGTGAACAAACGCTGGAGCAGGCCATCACGCCCTTTTTGTGCAAAATGGAGTCGTGGTTTCCAAACACAGCTTATTCGGTTGATGAGTAGATGAAACTGTGCATAGAACAAACTCACGGTTTTGAATACAATTGCATGGATCATTCTAGTTCTCAAAATGAAACAGCAGCGAACTGCTATCTAGGAAAGAAGTTCATAACATTTCGATCCACATTCAAAGTTGGAAACAACACTACATTTCTGAGCTTATTTCTCGGTGAGGCCGACCCTTGTACTGATCCCAAGCTGAACGCGCCAAACTTCAAGTTGGTTTTTTACTTGTTCTGAACCTGTGGAGCCATACGATATGAACTTCTTGACAGCGTTTTCAACTCCCAAATATTCGTAGACGTCGGCCTCGAAGACAGGGTGAACAGCTTTCAGGTCATCCAGTTCAAGTTCGGCCAGCAGACAGTTCTTCGACACGCATAGAGCTACAGACCTTCCGACTATCTCGTGCGAAGTTCTGAATGGAACACCCTGCAAAGCGAAATAAATAAACATCAAGCCAGAATAAACCCATTCAACTAAACAACGTAGGACATGTTGAGAGATGACTCATATCCTAACCTACTGGGACTTTGAGATATGTGTTACAAGTATTCCTATATAAATCCTAAGCATATTAGGATTCCGGCTTCTCTTTGGATGAAGGATGGTCATGGAGAATCCAAGCCACAAACGAACTCATCCAAAGCAAGAAGCGCACGAGAGGATTAGATGTTAGGTTATTATTTAGCACTGGATTCTTGTAGAGTTGTGAGAAAACGATAATCTCTTGTCCTCTTTTAAGGTTGTTCTTAAGGAATTTACGGTCTGTCTCGCCAAATCTTTCTCTCTCGTCGTAATTGTTTCGATGTCGTTGTTTTAGTTCTCTACGGAATTCATCTACTTTATTCTTGGTACCGTGCACACTCGTACCATATCTCGCAACTCTAATCCGATCTAGAGGCTGCTGCATATAAAAAAGGGTATCAGAATATAACAGCACTGATAAAATCAAAAGGCATGTTAGTTTGAATGTTCTTGTGTTATTATTACATTGTTCCAATGTTGAGCGCAAACTGCTATGTACTAAATGTCCATCCAAACTTATGCTATTAACGTCTAAAGCTATGGCTAATTCGATCAAATGAGGGAGGAGATTACCTTCTTCACAAGATAATCTGCTAGTGTCGTTGCATCCAGATAACCAGCAGGCAGCGAACTTTGTATTCTTGTCGAATTAAAAGAGATATTTTGAGCAAATTCAGTACATACTTCAAGCATTCCTAATATGGTCTTCACACTGTCAAACAAAGGTTCCTTGTCTTCCTGCTCAAAAAGAAGTTTTGAGAATAGACACAGATGTAAGCATGATAAACTATGAGAAGGAGGCACACCTGTAGATCACGGTTGTAGGCCTGTGGAAGGCCTTTACATAGGGTTAGGACAGTCATGAGATCTCCCACAACTCTAGCTGATTTCCCACGAACAAGTTCCATTGGATCTGGATTTTTCTTCTGTGGCATAATGCTGCTTCCAGTTGAAACAGAGTCACTTGGTGTCAGGAACCCAAACTCCTCTGATGCCCACAGAACCCATTCTTCACCAATGCGCGAAAGATGAACAGCAGCAATTGAATTGGCAGCTAGAAACTCCAATACAAAGTCACGGTCTGATACTGCATCAATACTGTAGAAGGATAAGCTTCTGGCTTAAGTGAAGAAGAACTAATCAAAATGTTAACAGTGGGATTAACCCGACATAAAGGGGGAAAACAATAATTTGTTTCAGCGTTTGCTTTATCAAGTCTAAAAGTGAAGAATTGAGGCAGTGAATATTCCAGAGGAGTTAAACGTAGGATTTCAATAGCAAAACGATATTCCAGCACTAAATTGGGTATGGTAGCTGTAGTCACAATCTCTCAGCATGTCAATCGCCAAATAGACAAATAGTACACCTTCAATAGCATCTACAGCTCTAACTCCAGAGCAGTAAAAAAGAATAGGCCTTTACCATGATTTTAGCATAACTAGGGAGCAGTCACACTAGCACAAGTGCACGACTAACAATTCTAGCATATTAGTTATACCAGTGTAGGTTACAGGCAGTCACAAAAATATACCCACTATGGGACTGTACAAACCGATAAAACAAGATTTGCGGTTTTCAGGTGTTTGGTAACCAGAAAACAAGACCAGGTAATCAGACCTGACATTTTCACCTACCTTTCCTTCTGTGGGATCAAAGTCATCCAACATACAAATTTAACAGAGTACATGTGCACTTGTATGTTAAGACAGACTGATTAAAGCAGTTGCAGAGTATCTAGCGTATTATATATGCATTTGAACAAACTATTTCTAGCTTAGTTATAGTTCAAGCAAGTAATATAGCAGAGAAAGTATGCTATGGTTAAAACTTTGGAAGTTAGCAAGACTAAAAGAAACCGAGGAAGTTGGTTACCTGTTCTTCATCGGAGCTGTAAATTTCAAATCTTTAGCAGTTCTGAACCTATCAATGGGAAGTCCAGTTCCAGCCAAAGCACAAGCACCGAGAGGGCAGAAATTCAATCGTTCCCTGCAGTTGACCAGCCGGCCAGCATCACGCTCCAACTGTGCAAAGTACATATCAAAATAACGTCAAGTTTGTTGCAAATTCCATGACTCATTCTAAGAAACGTGGATAGTATTTTATCAGATTATCAGTAAAGCGTCTGAAGAACTGTTACACCCTTGTGCAGGGAATACAGCAAGTGCTTGGCTATAGGCTGCAAATTTGTAACATTAATGCTTCATTGCATTTCATACTTCACCTGCCAGCTTATTGGGTGAATACTGAATACAGCTAGTGGTGCAGCAGTTCATAGACTCAAGGACAGATTGTAGAAAAATATTAAGTGCCTATATATGGTACTCTTTCTTACATTCCTAAGTTAAAAACTTTTTCCATACGGTGTTCAGTTTAGATGTATCTGGACTACATCCAAAAAAATGACTTAAATCATGTGAAACACTATATGTGAATAACTCAACTTTTGGTATCGTATTGGCCATTGGGATATGTCTACAGAATAGCCAAATATGACCAAACTAGATGTTTAAATACAAAAAAGTGCATTTGTTTCGCACAACAGGTCCTCATATTGCACTTTCACAGATCACAGGTAAAAACAGAGCTAATGTACTAATGTTCCAGCCAAATAGCCCTAAACAACTTTCACAATCAGTGGACCAAATCCCGCCGGGTGGCCGGGAAAAAAAACCGGCCAGTAACCGGATTTCCCGGAAAAAAAACCGGTTAAATTTCGTTTGAAAACCGGCCGAATTTCGAAAATTGAAATTTGAATTTGCAAAACCCGGAAAAACCGGCCGGGATTTTCCTTCCCGGACCCCAGCCGGTAACCGGCCGGGTTTTTTTCCCCTGATACAGAGTGAAGAGGGATTCATGGATTTGTCTACACAATAACCACAACATGCAACGTTAAGAAATAAACCATCAACAAATACACATGGCACTCATTTCACACACTGAAAATCCTAGCCTCCCCAAACCAGAAAAAGTACATGAAATAAACAACCGTGCATGATGTCAAAAGGGGGGAGATATAAAAAATCACCTGTTCAACATATGATAAGAGAAGATGTGGCAGCAAAATAGGCTGTGCCCTTTGCAGATGAGTATAACCAGGGACAATTAAGTCAACATATTTTGAAGCTAACAAAACTAGAGACACCTGAAACAACAAGAATTTTGCTGATATTAGAAAAGTGGACAACATCCACCCAGCAATAGAGTTATCAGAAAAAGGAGAAATTATCAGAATAAGTGAATACATAACAAAATAAATTGAACAGAATAACCACAGTGCAAGTGATGCATCAAAAAGGGAACATTTCTGCACAAGCAAGAGCTGCTTACGCAAACTTCACACTTCTGGAAGAGCTTAAGCAGTAGAGTACAGATACCAGAAGTATAACATCAGATACTTTTTACATGCTGTAGGTTGATCAGCTTCCCTTGAAGCTTTTAGTTAGGAGATGTCAAGCTAGTCTTTTGCTTCAGCTTTCAGATGGAGAAACAGGAAAACTTAAGCTGGAGAAGTTCTCTTTGAAAGCTATTGTACTAAGTTGAGCATTACTGGAGATTGATTTAACGTAGATCATCACACTGTAGTATGAATCCACAATTTTTCATTACGTGTTAATAGAGAAGAAAGCCAGTGTGTTGCACCAGTCAGCAGTAACACATATACTGATATACAAGAAATGTGGACATGATTATAAGTAGCACATTATGAGCATCACAAAGTAAATTCAGCAACAAACCTGAAAGTGTTTGATACGAGTCAAAATCTTGTCAATAGCATCACGGCACCACAGCCTGAGGTCTGTCACAATTTGGTCATTGCGGCTCCTAGCAGTATGTAGTTTCTTCGCTGGCTCACCAACCTTCTCAATCAGAGCTGCCTCAATGTTCATATGCACGTCCTCCCGATCCTTTCTCCACTCAAACTTCCCATCTTGAATCAGCTTCTCAATTTGATCAAGGCCCTCCAAGATAATATCCCTATCACCAGTCGTTATCAGACCCTGCATTGCAAACGCTTCAGCACTCCTACTCAAATATGGTGATTATTAATTTAAGTAGCATCCCGCGAAAACCTGAAGGCAGGTACTTTCATTAAGCATTTGACCAAAACATGCTGAACAACCCTAAACCCCTAACAGCCGCATGATTAAACCCTTCGACCCCACGCTCCAAATCAAGCTAGCAATTTTGAACACCTCCCGATCACACAACAAGCAGAACAACCAGCCAACAATTTCATCGAACACATAGCGAGCATAACATTAGCCAAAAAAACCCCCAAACTGCTTCGCCACAGGCCCACAGCCTCGTCCAAAGCAGGCAACTAATTGGTCGAAGAACACGTAGGCGGGTCATACTACCGCCACGAGCAACGAGGAAGCAGGTGATTTGGTGGAGCGCCCGCGTATGGTACCTGGGCGGCGAGCATGGAGGCGTGGGCCTTGCTGCCCATGATGTCGTACTTGTAGAGCTGCCAGTCGTAGGAGATGGACTCGGTGAAGCACTCCACGGCGTCGGTGACGCCATCCTCGAAGCGCCCGCCCCAGAGCTTCGCCTCCTTCTTCTCCTCGCTCTCCGAGGACGCCATCGAGGTGGAGGCCGCTGCGACGGCCGGGAAGGCGGGGCGGCGGGGAAGGGCGACGACGCGGCGGGCGGAGAAGGCGAGGCGGGCGCGGGGGAGGGAGGTGAGTGCCGAGGAGAGGAGAGATTGGGAGGCGGCGGCCATAAGCGTCGCGCCTATGTTCGCTGCGCGCGCGGCTGTGGCGCGGTGGGGGGAGTAGGTAATTGGGCTCGAGCTGTGGGAGTGGATTGTTAGGGATTCGTAATTTGTACAACCCTGACTAGAGCTTTTCGGCTTACCAACTAGATGGGTCACGCCGGCTCGGCCCGACGCACCGTGCCAACTTCCTGACTTAGCTTGCAAACCTTCAACTATTTATCCGTTAAAAAAAGTTCTATCGAATATAACATATCATAAAATCTCAAACTAGGAGGCCTAATTTTATATCAAACTTTGGGGAGAAAATTAGAGAAACTACTCTGTCACGTAAATTCCAGCATTTGCAAACAGCCTGAGGCGACGGAAGAGACCGTTCATCAAAAGCCATGATTCCATGAGCCCAAAAAACTTACCGTCTCGGCGAGCATGGCAGCGTGGACGCGGCTGCACTCGACGTCGTGCGCCCACAGCTCATCAGCCTCCGCCGCCACAAGAGGCTCGGCAAACCGCTCGCCGGTCCGGACCTTTGCAGCATTGCCGTTGGCCCACAGCCTCGGCGGCTCCCTGGCCTTCACCGCTGCCGGCTCCCTCTCCACCACCGTCCGTTTTGCCGTCGGCGGCTCCGTCTCGTTGACATACTCTAGCGACGACTTCACTGACGACTCCGCGGAGTCATCGGTCCAGCTGCCAACCATCTCGACGAGCCCGACGTCGTGCGCCGACAGCCGCTCGCCCGTCGCCACCTCGACGATCTCCAGCTGCCTCTGTGGCGAGAACGGTGACCGCGCCGAGTCCGTCGACTGCTTACGCGGCCTCGGTGTCGCCGGTCCCCGGCCGGGCGGCACCGGGGAATTAAAGCTGCCGTTCTCAGTAACCGCAGGTGAAGGTGGCTGCGTCAAGGAGGGCGCCACGGCTTGCGCCTTCTCCGGCGACGGGGAGCGTGGCGGATGCGTCACCAACGACGGCGCCAGTGTGAGCACTTGGCGGTGGGCGCTCACCGCGACCGCGGCGCTGGCCTTCTGGTCCTTCTTCTTGCGGAAGCACGAGCTAATTGACGGGAGGCGCGAGTTCCTGTGCTTCTTCTTCTTGTGCTCGGCGGCGCCGCCCTGGTTCGGCATGGCGTAGACGAAGAAGGACGGCTCCTGGTCATGCTGCTCGACGCTGGCCACCGACGCGTCACGCACCGTGGACGGTGTCCAGTGCCGGCTGCGGCTACGTCCACGGCCGCGGCCTGGGCACCGGAAGAGGGACCTGAGCGGGTTGAAGCAGCACGGCGTGGCGTGGTCGCCCCCACCGCCGCCAGCGCACTTGCACCGTGTGCGGCGGTGGGACGACCGGCCGCGAGGCGTCGTCGACATGGCTGGCAGGATGTTTACCAACCGGAGCTCGATCGGAGTTGTGGTCGTTGCTGTTTGTTTGTGGCGTTGTAGGTTGGAGCTGGATTTTGTTACGCATGCATGGTGTACGTGCGGTGCACTACCACGGCAGCCATGATCGTGTGTGGTGTATGCTGTGTGGTGAGCTCGTTCGGGAACGTGGCGCCTAATTGGGCGCACGATGGTGATTAATTCTGTTAATTACTTATTGGGCCATCCAATTAAGATCAGGTGGCCGAAATTTGATAGTATCGTGCATTGATAAAATCAAATGCACATGGATGTGAAAAGCTTTTGAGCGGAAGCAGCTCACAAGATGCTGCTAGAGCCCATGCCCATCGCTTGTGCTATATACAAGTAGCCCTAGGCATGAAATTGTTGTTGCTGTCATTGCCGTCTGGCGTCAGCCCGTCATACGGGCCTACCGGCCAGCCCACCCCTATGTGTTCGGTGGGCTCAGACTAAACCAAGCTGAGGTAGCCCATCCCGACACGTCTTCAAAGTCCAAAGCCTAAAGCGGCAAACCAAGCCCATCTCAGCTATAGACCCCGCCGGCCGCCGCACACCGAGATGAAGTGTAGCCTGTAGGGCGTAGTCTGTCGCGTGTCGCGCACCGCCAGCCAGGACTGCACTGCGGGCGTCGACAGCGCGATGTGGCGCCGATTAAACAAGTCGAGACACACGGAATCCAGATCCCAGATCCTTCTCTGGGCAAAAAGCCAGGCCCACCTGTCGGCCTCGCCGCCCGCCGCCTCGTCAGAACCCCGAACGCAAACCCGAGCGCGACCAGCAAAACCACGGCCTGCCCAATGCCAGTCCGGTGCGTGCGATCCGCCAAACGCCCAGAAAAACCGCGGAATCAAGCCTCGCAAACCGCGAGCCAGCCGCACCGGCACCACGGAACATATATGCCCGCGCCTGGAGTCTAGCCCGTCTCCATCCAAAAGTGGTACCGCGATCGGCGTAAGTTCTAGCTAGTCAGGCAGATAAGCATATACATGGGTATGGGCGGCGAGATGGCAACGGCAGCGGAGGGGCGGCGGATACTGGTGGCCGTGGACGAGGGCGACGAGAGCGTCCACGCGCTGCAGTGGTGCCTCAGCAGCTTCGCCGCGCGCGGGGGCGGCGCCGGCGCGGACACCATCATCCTGCTCTACGTCCGGCCCTCGCCGCCCACGTACTCCGTGCTAGAGGCCTCCGGTACGTATATGTCACTCTCGCCTCTGCTCTGCGCGCGTTCTACGCTTCTGGCGTCGAGAATTGATAGGCCTGTACCGTAAGCTGCGCTAGGCTACTTGTTTGCCGAGGAGGTGACCGCGGCGATCGACAGTTACAGCAGGGAAGTGACGGACGCGGTGGTGGAGAAGGCGCAGAAGCTCTGCACGCTCTACAGCAAGGTACTTAATAAAAAAAAGAAGAAGTTAATTATAGCTCAGCGATTAATTGTGGGCGGCCCCTGTTAAAAAAATTTAATTGTGGGTGGCCAAATTAGAAATTTTTATATTCGACCATGCATTGAAATGGTGGTGAATATGGTTACAGGAGATGGGCGAGAGTGATCATGCGATGAAGGTTGAGGTGAAGGTGGTGGTCGGGGACGCCGGGAACGTCATCTGCCAGATGGCGGACAAACTCGGAGCCGATGTGTTGGTGATGGGGAGCCATGGCTATGGCCTCTTCAAGAGGTAATTGCAATTCTTTTCTCTGTCACAACTCACGCGCTGTGAGATCAACTGCTTTTCTTAATTGGTTACTTGCATCTACTTTAAATTTGCTTTCACTTCAGTCACAGTGGTGCTTATGTGAGGATATATGCCCTCTGGTTTTGCAGGGCTCTCCTTGGGAGTGTCAGCGATTACTGCGTCAGGAACGCGAACTGTCCCGTTCTCATTGTGAAGTCATAACAGGAATGAACTGTTCTTAAGAGATTAGCAATGATGCCTGTACTTGTGTCTGCTACTTGGCCTTTCCTAGCTCTTGTTCTGCTCTTTTCTTTACTTTTTTTTACTTCACATGTAATCTCCCAGAGGAGGATGTGTCGCAACGTGTATATAGCACTGTTACTGTATTATGAGTCCATTCAATTTTAGACCTGTTATGTAGCAACCAGCGGTAAGTTTTCGTATATTATGATTGTAATTCACTCACTGCTTCTACTGTCAGCTGCATGGGGAGCAAAAGAACAAGTCGATAAACTTCAGTTTACCCTCTTCGCCCACGCAGTCTTCTTTTCCAAAGCAAACTTCAGGCATCTAAATTGCCTGCTGTTTTTAGAGAGAGAGAGAGAGAGGAATCAACCATTTTTAGATAATCTTTGAGATAATTAACTGCTTAATTTCTTTCATTGGCTCCGTTTCATCTGTGTTCCTTTTTCCGTCTCTCTTCCTTCCTGTAACACTGTCTTGGGTCTGGACATTGGACGCCTTTTGTTCCATTTTTGGCACATTGCAAATATGCAAGTGTAGCTATTGTTGGGCTATTCACATGGGCTTTACTCGTGGCTGTATCAAATCCATCTGGCTCAATGTTCTATCCTGCTTGGGCTGCAAGGCTGACGCTTCGACACTATAGCCGGGTGGAAATGTTCGCGTATCGCTGCCATCAAATCTTGACTTCGGACTCTCGACGACTAACGAATCCCAGCAGTAGGGTAATTGGACCATAGCAAGAAATTTGCCGTTTCCACGCGCCATTTGTTGGTGCAACTTGTGGCCAGGCCAGGTAAAACCGTCACGGATGACGCGCGTTAATTCCTTGAATTACCATTTGGAGTACGTACTTCGAAGTACAAAAACTGATAGTACCACTCTGCAGAAAAGTCGTTTACTTGGAGTCATGCCGAACGTAACAATGCTGAAACCTGAATTTTCCTATGCTTTGAAGTTTAAAATAGCTGCCATTTACTGTTACTTTGAGCGTCTTTGATTTGAACATCTGCGGCGTGGGTGGTTCTTCCGATCGAAGTGTCGGCGATGGTTCCGCGAATGCAAACTTGCCGATCAATCCTCATGGTGATGTTACGAGTTGAATGGGTTTATTCTTTGTGGATGCTGAATTTTGCAGTTTGTACACGTATGGATTTATTAGGTTCAGATATTCATTTCTCTGAATCCTAAATGTGCGGCTAATATCGTGTTTAGGAAGACTTAGTTAGATAGCCTCTGTGACGTAGCTGGCCCATGGTCAGGCCTCGGGCCATCCAGCCGTGGAGTTTGAGTCTGACTAGTCACCATTAGTTTCACTCAGAATTCACGTGAAAATTTGAGTCTAGATCTCGAATCATTGCTCGGAGGCCCGAAGCTCAGCTCTGCCTCTGGATGGCCTATCTCCTACTCCATTTGTTTCGTTATATTTGTCCATATCCTCTAGAATATTTATCCATCGAGGGAATCTAGGGTGTACTTATTACAGTTTTGACACTCTTTACCCCTACTTGAATGCTTTCGAAGAGGTTAAGTGGTTGTGGTATATTATTTAATAGGGGTATGTATAATCATTTCTCATTAAATATTTCTTAGATTTTGAGCTTTCTTGGTGGTGTGCGCATGGTGGGCTGTGGACAGATATAGTGAAGCGAAGAGAGTAAGTTGTTGGAGAAGAAATTTACTTTCTCAATGCAAAAATGAAACTTACTTTCTAAGTAGAAACCTGAGAAGATGTAACCCATTTAGGGTAACTTAGCTTCAAGCTGAAACTAGAGCTCCCCAAACTATGCTTAAATAGTCCAAGTAATGGTCGTATAGCTCAAAACACACGGAACTACATTACCACGCTACTCCGAGATGGTGAGCTTAATGTTCTACCACGTACTATGCTTAATCAAAGCTGTAACACCCTAATTTTTTAAACCAAAATCCCCCAGCATAAAAATGTGGGATTTTAAAAAGTTTTTATGCATATTGGAGCTATTCGAATTTTCTCTGGAGTTTTGTTGCATTTTGAAGTTTGCAAAATCATTTAAGAAAACGCAAATTAGTTACATTCGGGAAATTGGAAATTTAAATAAAATGGTATTTAAACATGAACCACCAAATCAATAATATGAATTGAAGTTTGAATTTAAAAGCAAAGGGAATTTAAAAATCTTATAATTCAGTTTGGGCCAAATTCTAGCCTAGCCCAGCCCATTTTCCCTTTTTCTTATCTCTCTTTTTCCTTCCCTTTTACCTTCTTTTTCCCCGAGTCAACCCACCTCCTTTCCCTTCCTTCCGGCCCAACCGCACTCCCCCTGCTTTCTCCCTTCTCGGCCCAACAGCTCGGCCTCCTCCTCCTCCGGCCCACGCGCGCCGCCTGCCACACAAGATCGATCTTGATCGATCGCCTGCTCCCACGCCGTCGCACTTTGTCATGCGTCACTGTCGCCCTCGCCACAGCGTCCTTAATGTGACGCTGCCCACGCCTCGACAACCGTCGTGCGCGACCCGCTCTCTCCACATCGTGCTGTCGCTCCGTGCCCACGCCTCACACTACAACACCATCGCCGCGCACAGCAGACGCTCGTCTCGTCTCACCTATCTAGTGTTCACCATCTTCAGTTCTTCACCCCCCCCCTCTCCCACAAAAGCATTATGAGCACCGCCGTCTTCGTCCTCTACACCGGTGACCTCGAAGTTGCACCTCCTCCCTTCTTCACCGCCCGGCCTCATTGTCTCAGCCGGAATCTCATAATTGCCTGCGTCACTTTGTGTTCTACGGTTAGTCAAATCTAGGAGGTTAGTTGTCTAGAGCCGTAGGTAGCGTGCCGTCGCCGTGCCGTAGCACATTTGTCCTCGACGTCGGTTGGTGTGGACAGCCATGCTTGAAGCTCCCCGCACCGAGCTGGTGATGCCGTTAGAACCCCCTCGAGGTGTAGAAGCTTGTGTGCGCTTCGCCTTACTGGATTAGCTGTCGGCTCGCCACCTTCGCCATAGGTCAGAACATCGTTGACGCCACGTGCAGCCACACCACCGCCGTGGGCCATCGTTGCCCTTGCCACCGATGTCCTTGGGTCACCGAGGATGCAGGAACCCCTTTTGAGGCTCCTAGGTCATCCACGATGTTCGTCTCACCGGCGTAAAGCTCGGCCCAAGGCACCCATGGCGTCCTCCCTTGTTCCGTGTGAATTGGGGGAAGATCACTAAAGCTACGTCATTATGGGGTTGATGATGTAATTACCAAATAAGTTAATTGTTAGATAATATTAGTATGACATGTGGACCCAACGTAATTAGAAAATCTAATTATAGCCTAATTTATGTTCTCAGTCTATGACATGCGGGTCCCACCCCTTTAAAACACACTGTGCAGACCCGGTCCATAGACCATGCCATTGACATGTGGGCCCACAGCCCAGGTACTGTTCCTGTGGACCAATTCCATGTGGACTATGGCCCACTTGTTAGTGATTGTAGTCATAAATTAGAAATTAAATCAAAAAAGAAATTAAATACCCTGGGCCCACGTGTCAGTCACAATAAGGATTTCTAATTGGAAAAACAAATCGAAAAGAAATTAAAAATCAGTGGCCCTAGCTGTCAGTGAGAGACACCCTCTCTTCTCTTTTATTTTTGGTATTTTCCTTAATTTAAACTTTAGATAGCTCGTCCTCTCTCGTTTTAACTCCAAATTTGACGGTTTTTTGTTTCTAAATTTATATAAATTCGAACCCTACCTAACAGCATAAAAAAGTGAATTTTGGAGTTTATTTGAATTTTTAAATGCAATTTGAATTCATTCGAATTTATTCTAATTTGGTTGATTTTCACGTAAATAGGTCTCCCAGAGCTCCGGAAGAGTAGCAGATCGAGTGCGACCAAGACCAACAAGACTGTGAGCAAGGCGAACCAACACTTTGATCATATTGCTCATACATTTTGAATGCAAATTATATTGTCTTAAGTTATAAAGTTGCATGTTATGCTTTGATTACAATTGTGTTATCATTGGCCCGTCGTTAATGTCTTAATATTAAGTGAGCTATTAAATTCCATTCTTTGATCTTGGACACTAGCCTTTGTCGCCCTAGGAATAATGGTAAACTTAATTAGTCATTAAGTTCGTATCTAACTGTCATGCTTAGTCTTGCTTATATACATTGACATGTGGGCATTGATTTGCCCCGATATCATTCAAACATTAAAACTTGATTTAGGCAGCTATTGGATGGAAATGACTGGTATGTTGAACTTAGAGAATATTTTTTCAAGCAAAAACTCAAACCATGTTTTAGACTTGGGCAGATGGTAAGTGGGGCGGGTGCAGATGGAGGACGAGAATTTGTAATGTGGTAGTTCCGTCCAAGTCAATTAAGGACCGAATCTTGTGATGACCCCCCGAGCACTAACAGTGTAACCACAAGTCTATAATGGTATTGACCTAGCTAATTAATTTACATTTCCTCAATGTTGGTTATGCGATCCAGAGGAATGTGAGAATTGTTTTGGATGGAGATCTTTTTCCGTACGACGCAAGAGGGGGCCTTCGGCTCTGGTGGATAGAACCCTCGGCGGTTGAAACCTTAGCGGGCATAACTGTGTTGGGGTAGTGCATTGTAAAGGTATTGTGATGATTTTCTTAGTTTCACGCCTACAGTAGCGTGTTGATATTATAAGATGATTGTCTCTTGTGGGTAAAGTTGTGCAACCTTTGAAGAGTGAAAATTGTCTGGATAGCTGTACCCATGGTCATGGGTGATGCGCAAGAACTTGCTTGGTTAGTCTCAGTTTTACAAAAATCATCTATGGGTGAGATAAAACTATCGGGTGAATGGGACTTTAAATTGTTGTCTTGGGTGGATAGAACCCCGTGGATATTGTCGGGTGGATGAAACCCTAAATTTGATCATGGGTGGATGGAACCCCGTGAATATTATTGGGCGGATAGAACCTTAAAAAATGATATAGCACATGGTGGATGGAACCATACTCTGTGCGTGGGTGGATGGAACCTTACAAGTATTATACAACAACTACCCGATTTCATTAAAAACTTGTTTTAGTTAAAATGCTACGTCTCTAGACTTGTCTATTACTTAATCTATTCCAATTGTGGCTTTATGCAAATAAAAGAACTTCAAATCTTTCCTTTGATTAGCATTGCATCTATTATAACTGCATTCTGTGTGTTGACTCACGAAATACGATTGTATACTCACACTCACTCGCTCACTATAATTAAACTCAGAGCCTTCTGATCAAGACTCCTACGCTTACTTCATCGCGCCCGGACCAGAAGGAGAAGACGATGTCGGGATGTAGGTCAGGACCCTAGTCGCTTGCTTGTGAGCAGTACTGATGGATCCACCTTTTATTATCTGTTTCCGCATCTCCCTCTACTCTCAGTGTTGAACCATATGCTAAGTATTTGGCATGTCCGGTCCGTATTGTAAAACAAATGACCGTACAATCTACTTATGTGTTGTGTAATATTAAGTATGGTATTATCATGTGTGGTGTATGTGTATGATCCAGATATGTGTGTGTGTGTCTGTGTGTGTGTGTGTACTATCTACTAATCCAGTAAATAGTGTGATATGCACATAGGATTCTGGAGGATAAATTTGGCCCCGGCACAAACATAGATGTTCGCCTTTGCAAACGAATAAGAGCATCTTTAGTGTATTGAATCGACGTCGATTCAAAGTCATGCCACGTAAGCATTCTAGGAACTGAGCTTATTTTTCTCCAATGTATTAAACCGATTCCTACTAATAACTGGGACCCACGTTACATTAAAAAATCATAAAATAATAATACCCTCTCTCAAACGCACTCTCTTCTATGTAGTTGTTTAATGCTCATTTGAGTTGTTTAATGCTTTGAATCGATTCCTAAATAGAGTTTGGTTCCATGCATTTTTTTTGTTGGAATCGACCACTCCAATGTATTGAATTGATTCAATGTCTTCCCTCTCTTCATTTGAACCGGCTAAAACGCAACATTGGAGATGGTTAAGAAAACACCTAAGCGCTAACCAACCATTTCGTTGTAAGGTTAACAACCAACGCAGGAATCTTGGTTATCGTGTTGCTCTAAGATAATATTTGTAAATTTTCTTTAGATCTTTAGAGTATGTATACACCTACTTCTCAATTAATGCATGCAACCCAACAGAATCGCTTGAGCAATAAGCGAACTGTCCTTTTTCAAACAGAAGAGAAGTGGGGAAAAACTGACGAACTTTAATTGGTTCTAGACCAAACCAGAAGGTTGGTTCGACTGGCAATGGCTTGGCAGGTCCATGGGGCTGAATTAGATTAGAAGTGCCGGCTGGTCCTAGGAGAAGACAAGTATTAGCTTAGCTCAGATCAGATTTATGGAGGGTCTCGGCAGATCGAAGCTTCGTACTTGGTTGGTACACATCCCTGTCAAATCAACCGAAGCCATCATTCCATCGACCATCACCACGGCAGCAATTTGGCCAGGCTCAACTACTACGCAATTATGTCTGTCTTTGGCCTCATTGGAGCATGCAAAGGCAGGAGATTCTGGATGGAATAAATATTTTGGGAATTTTTTTATTTAATCTATTTTTTTAAAAAAAATTAGAGATAACATTTTTTTAACTTTATTTCCAATTCTGATCCTTTTGGTCACGTCACAACACATGGCGTGACAAAAACACGTCACGTCACAGACCTCGACGTGACAAACAAGTGTTGTCCACTCTTTTTGGCGTGACAGGACTTAGCTAAAAAACGGACGTGTGTTGGCTCGGAGAGTTATCGTTGTAGGTTTAGTCACTCCGCGGTCGATGGCGTGACATCACAGTTTGATCACGTCACAGGTCATGACGTGATCAAATAGTCAGAATTACAAAAAAAAAAAGTTAGGGAGAAACTATCTTTAAATATTTTTAAAAATTAGATTAAAAAAACCTTCAATTTTGGTGGCCTTTTTCTTTTGGGCAGTGGTGGTGATGGTGATGGATAGTAACAGTGTGTCCTTCCCATTTGGGAAAAAGGAAATAGGGTTAACATGGGCATTTGGAACGAAGGAGGTTGTTAGGAATTTCGTAAGAAACATGTCAATTCCTCTAGTATTGTGCCGAAATACTTCGTTCTAAACAGGACTCTCTACTAGTTCTTACATAAGGTATGTTTTTTTTTTCTTTTAGGGGCAGGCAGAAAATAGATTGGTCGTGTGACTTGTGCTAGCAGCTAAACAATTACTATACATTCTAAAATGTAAAAACTATTATAAGTTTATGTATTGCGTAATAGAGAGTTTTTGGCTAAAATGATAGGTTTCTTTAAACGAAATAGCAAAAATAGTCCCACGCAAAGAAATGACAAATATGACACTTTGACCGTGCGAAAACATCGCGGCATGCCATCTACCGTGCCCTGTGCATGGCAGCAAAAGGAATCAGTGTGAAACAGTGATTTCACTGCTGCTACAGTACGCAGCACCACAGTGCCACAAAGACCGTGCTACAGTGCCCCCGTTTCTTTTGCTGCTGGCGGTAAACAGCATGCCGCGACGTTTTAGTACAGTAGTGATGCTATTTTTACTATTTCGTTCGTATAAAGTCTATTTTTACTATTTCACTTTAAAAAACATGCTGTTTTAGCGCAAAACTCCGTGATAGGCAGCATGATCGTCAAGAAATAGATGAACTAATTTCTCACGAGCAAAGAATACCATCCGTTTAGAAGTAGAGAAGACTTAGATGTAGTACTCCTTTTACATGCTTGCCATGGAGTTGCAAGTAATATTCAGAGACTGTTAGGACTTGAGTGTCAAGAGTAAGGCTTACGTAAAGTAAGGTTGGCATAGACTGTACTTCGCAGCAATGATGCTCACAAGTAGAAGCATGACAATTTGGTATCAATGTCACTAGATGAAAAATACTGAACCCACCATCACAGTGAAGGACCAGCATTTGCCAAATTTTGTCCACAGAACTGCAAATTCTCTCTGTCCAATATTTGCCAGCATCGGTTGGTTGACCTCAACATCTTTTTATTTGATATAATGAGAGATGGTGCACGTATCCAGTATCCATGTCCCCGAACACATTACATTTGACCTGGAAATTTGTTATGCAGGAAGATCACCAATGCAATGAACATACATAATCTAATAAACATCACATATTCATTTAACGAAATCACAAAACCTTAAGGCAGTCTAAGTTTAAAAAAGTCACTAAGACAGTCTATCAAGTCAGCTTAGCTCAGCCCAGCTACGTCCTGCTCATTTTCAAATATCAAATGCAGAATCCTCGCAGCTGGGCAGCTAGGACCCTAGGAGTGGAGCCCCAACGATAAAATGGTCGCACGTCACCGTCGGAGTTGAGACAAAAAGTACGCATACATCCAGCACGACCGATCTCACTACCGGTTGCCAACCAAATCAAAACCCATTCTCATACTTCCTCTCATGTTTTTCCCTTTTCTTCTGTCATTTCCTTTCCTTTTCTTTCCCCTGTTCTATTATTTCCCCGCCTGTTACGCTTGAAAGCTGGCCTGGTCGTGTCGAACCAATGGCGAAGCCAAAAATTTTATGATGAGGGTGCACACTTCAAATATTAAAAAAAACTTGTACGATATATAAGTAATTTCACAAATTCAACACAATTACACAAAAAAAAAGTTCGAAAATAGTTAATAGTGCAATACAACTAGTTCAAATAAAATCTTACATGAATAAAATAGTCCTAAATAGCTAATAGAAATCACAATATCATACGACGTGATCTCATTCCTTGGAAACACTGATTATATCATCACTAACCTTCGAGAAGATACCTCGCTCTATAAAGGTGACTAAACAATCATTCAATACTTGATCACCCATACTATTTCTCATATTGTTCTTCACAAGATTTATCGCCGAAAATACTCTTTCAACGCTCGCCGTTGCTACCGATAGAAGCAATACCAATTTGAGAAGCAAGTACACCAATTTATAAATGTCATGCTTCCCTGTTTCAACAAGCTTAGTAGAAAACTCACCGAGATTCTTTAGGTCCTTAAATCTTTCATCGTTCCGCATATCATCAATGAAGTTATCAAGTTGAAAAGAAAGTCTCATATACATATATAAATCATAGAAGTCAGAAGACATTAAAAAATAGAACAGATTGATACTTAATACTTTCATAGCATAATAGAACAGACTGATACTTAATTCAAGTCTTATTTAATTCTTCCCAATCCCTCTCTCAGTCTCTCTCACTCCATTCTTCATTTCCCATTTCTTATTTCCCCCACTGGCCCTGCTCCCTCAGACCCTCACGGCGACACGGCCTCACTTGCTTGCCGTCGGCCCTGCTCCTCGATCCCTCGCTCGGTAGTGCGGCCTCTCGTGTGGCGTGGCGCCTGCCCTATTGCTGGCTGCTCCCTCGCCTGTCGGCCCATCCGCGCCTCTCCTCCATCCATCGCGGCGCCCCATCCTCGCTTCCTCACTGTGACCTACGGCCTTGCTCACTCAAGACGCCGGGCGGCTCGGCTCAGACGCGGCCGCCTCGCTGCCTCAGGCCCCTCCCCAAATCAATCCGGACCAAGGCGGATCCCTATTCCCAATCCAATGTTTACCTTGGTATTGCCGACTTCCGTGTTGGAGTTGGACTCGGGCGTCGGGCGTCCTCGGCGAAAGGGCAGGGTCAAGGTTGGAGGGCAGGAGAAGCAGTCACCGGGAGGCGGGAGGAGAAGCAAGGAGCAGGGGCGACGGGCAGCGTCAGGACTCGGGAGGAGAAGCGAGAAGCCTGCTGCGCCTGGTATCTTGATGCACGATCTTTGGTTGTGTGGCTAAATTAATGAGATGGGCCAAAATTAAGGATACTGCTGTATACCTAAAAAAAATTTCAATATTTTTTGGGGGTGCTTGTGCACCACAGGCACCCCCCTACAGGCGCCCCTGTGTCGAACTGTCGACACTCTCGACCATGTCATTTTTTTCATGAATCTTCCAAGAAAATTAGGAGCCTCCCAAAAATAATTGATCTTCCAAGGGAATTAGGAGCCTTCCAATTGAGCATAGTAACACACCAGTGATGGATTTCTCTGTGAGTTGAATGCGTTCAGAAGAGATCGGCAGCGCGGGACAGGCGCAGAGAAAGCGGCTAAGCTGTGACTAGAGTGTCAACGGATCAAACACGAATCGAATAGTCGTATTCGTATTTTCTAAACAAATATAAATACGAATTCGAATATTATCAAATACGAATACAAATCAAATGTTGTAACGAATACAAATACGAATCGAATAACTACTCATTTCGGTCGGATTCAGATATCCTCATAACTTACGTAATGGCAAGATATCCTCAAATACAGTAATCGAATAAAACAGATAATTCGTATCCGATTGATACCTCTAGCTGTGACAATGCAGCATGTGAAGGACGAGTCAACGCGCCAACGACCTCACGGCTAAGGGTGGATAACGAGCTGGCTTGACTCGGCTCATTAAGGCTCGTTAAGGAAACGAGCTCGGCTCGGCTCGTTAAGCTAACGAGCTGAATAACAAGTTCGATTCGTTACTGACAATTGAAGCTAAACTCGTTATTAACAAACTCGTTAACTTGGCTCGTTAGGCTTGTTAAGGCTCGTTAACTCGATATTGCGCACAGTAGGATGGCCCTGGTTTTCTTAACGAGCTAAACGAGCAACTCGAGAGCTAGCTCGGCCTCGGCTCGTTAAGAAAAAGAGCTAAATTATCAACTCAGCTCGTTAAGGGACCGAGTTCAAGCCAAATCGAGCTGAACTGGCTTGCGAGTTTTGGATTTTTTTTTCCACCCTTACTGACGGCAGGAGGAGGAGCCGTTCGGTTCAAACCTAACCAACCCTCCATTTCTCGCCAAGCCCAAGCCAACTAAACCCCTCGAGACTTTTCCTAATTACTCCACCTATAGTAGCATTCCTCTCTACGACCGCGAAAATTACTAGAAAATCTTTGCTCCCACCCACCGTTTTAATACCCTCCGACCCAACCCTCCCTCCTCCCGCCGCGCCATTATCAGCTAGCTTTTCTGCTGCTTGCTAAACCCATCGCCGAGCGGGCTGTGGAGAGCGGCCGATCATAATACATACATGGGCAATCTGATCTCGGCGGGCGCGGCGGTGGGCGCGAGCGGGGGAAAGGTGGTGATGGCGGACGGGAGCGTGCGGGCGCTCAGCGAGCCCGTGTCCGTGGCGGAGCTCATGATGGACCACCCGCGCCACTTCGTCGTCGACGCGCGTGTCCTGCAGCAAGAGCACAAGGGCGGAGGCGGAGGCGGCGGGGCCAACAAGGTCGCTCCCCTGGCTGCCGACCACGTGCTGGGCGTCGGCGGGGTGTACGTCCTGCTGCCAGCCACCCGCGGCAAGGTGTCGGCCGAGGAGGCGCGGCGCGCGCTCACAGCGTCCCGGTCGCTGGCGCGGTCCCGGTCAATGCCGGGCGGGCTGAGGAGGAAGCTGTCGTCCAGGAAGAGCCGGGAGGAGGCTAAAGACGGTGATGAGCCAGCGAAGCGCGAGGCGGGAGCTGAAGTGGAGAGGACGGAGGAGACGGCGGCGAGGCCGGACGGGTTCGAGGAGTACCGACCGGAGTTCTTGAGCCGGGAGCTGTCGAGCAGGGGATGGAAGCCGAGCTTGAGAACCATCGAAGAGCGCGTCATGCCCAAGAAGGAGCCCCATTGGCTGTTCTGATCTGACGGACGAGCCGAGTAGGCTTCTTTGACTTGTGATCTAATCTTACCCTTCCTTAATTTCTCTTTTTTCTTTACTGAAATGCTTGTCATCTAGTCTGTCAAATGTATCACGGCATGTAACTTGCATGTGATGAGATAGCACAAGTGAAATTTGCCCTGTAATTATAGTACTCCTTCCATCCGGAAATACTTACGCCGATCAGAACACTTTACGCTTAGAGGACGTCATTTATAAAAAAAAACGGAGGGAGTAGGATTTAATTGGATGTTTGAGCGCTAGCTGTGGCTACATGATCGATGTGGAAATGACTCGAAACCAATCTCTGTCCCCCTTGCCGTGTACTTTGGGACTCTTGCTGAACTTGTAAAAACCGGTGAGAACATCAAGGAAGTTCTGTAAGGCATTGAAGCTATGTTAGGCTGGTCTCAATGCTCCACCTTAGTAAGTTTCTTAAGGCTGTCATATAGACAAAAATTTGATGTGGCACTGTAATTAAGGAAGAGAGAGAGCAGACTAGTATCTTATTTAGATACCACTCATACACGATATCACAGGTAGAAATCTTAGTAAATACTCTATATCAAAGGCAGGATACCACACTCTGGATACCATGTATTGGGAAGGTGATATCTAAATCTTTTAAATGCAATAATAAAGCGTAGTAGAAACCACTTATTGGGATCAGCCTTATTCACAGACTTTTGTGATGAACAGGGAGGGTACTGAAGCAGCATAGACCTTCAGTTTTTTACTTGCGCCTGAATGTAAGACCGATGCAATCTACCACATACTTGTGCAGCAATGACAAAATTGGAGCAGGATATATAGGGGGGGGGGGTGGGCAGATCGAGCAGGGTGAGAAACAAAAGTACGATGACGGGCCAGGACGACTTGGGGGGAAAAAAAATCTAAAGTGAAAAAAAAATGCTGGATTTTGCCGTGGCTAGAATATTCTCGTTGCCGTCCTTCCGTCTAGTGTCTCCAGAAGTCAAGGCAGACAGACGGGGTCGTATTTTGAGAGGCAAGCAACTGAGCAAGAGGCCTCGGCATCGGTGGCTGCACCTGCACTGGCACACCGGCATAGCAGAAGACGACTAGACGAGGCAAGCACGTAATGGGCTAGAGGGCGGCCACGGGCTCAAGGCCCATCATTGGTCGGCCCTCGGCCTCTTCTTCGGTCTGCTGGGCTAAGTATTGGAGTTCAATTATTTCTTCTTCTTTTTTAGAGGCAAGGCAGAGAACCGCCTATAAAACAAATAGAGCAGAAGGCAATAAAAGTATACTAGGCTCGGAGGTCTAGAAAAAGAGTCTTAAGGTTTTAATTACGGGTGCAACTACGGCTCGGATGTCTCACCGTACTGTCTAATGTAACACATGTGAAAGAACAGTGTAATATTTTTTCGCTTATTGCAACATATCAAAAATTCATATACAACATCTCGGGATAAAAAAAATGTTGCCACAACAACAACACGATCCTAACGCTACATGAAAACACCAATATTTTTAGGGCACATGCAACACCTGCAACAAAATTCAACAACCAACAACATTCAAAAAATTTCTAGAAAAAACTCATTCTCAATCATTTGTTACTGCAACACTAAAAAATACAGCCCCCCAACATCTCAAATCACATGTTGCAACAAAAAAATCCTATAACTGCAACATACAACATTTTTAGGGCACATGCAACACATGCAACTCACCAGCGCCATGGGCCTTGCGAGGGGCACCAGAGAGGGGGCGACGTGAGGGGCACGGGAGGCACTCGAGGGGGTCGCCGGCGCTGCAAGGTGGAGCTCGGGGATGGCCGAGGGGGCCAGGGTCACCGACGCTGTGAGGTGGAGGGACAGGGCCACGACCCACGTGGGTGGACGAGAGGGCTCGAGGGGGTGGGGTCAACGGCGTCGCGAGGTGGAGCTCGGGGGTGGCTAAGGGGGCCTGAGGGGGGCGGGGTCGCTGGTGTCGCGAGGTGTAGGGATGGGGGTGGCCGAGGTGAGCTCAGAATGGTGAGGAGCAAGGTCGCCGGCCATGAGTGGAGAGATAGGAGAGCTCATCAGGTGAGAGCAGGACGTCAGCGCCAAGAGGAGCTCATGGCGAGCTCGGGAGTGACCGAGGGAGGGGGATGGAGGCCGAATGGGGGTGGGGATGAGCGAGGGGGATGGAGGCTGAATGGGGATGGGAATGACCGGATGAGCTAGCTGGGGAAAGTGGAATGAGTGGATAGGAACGCTTGTGTGTGGGGAATGAGTGGTTGCGTTTGGTCTTGAGAGTGCCATCCGATTTTTTGTATATAATCGAATGTAGGAATAGTAGCATTGTCCGTTTAAATTGCACGTGACTTAATCGCTCCAAGCATTTTGCCCCTACTAGGGACCAAAGTCTGCCTTTGCCCTTAATCTTTGCAGACAAGTAGGTCGACCTGTTGTTAAAAATTTTGGTGTTGTGTTCCTTCCAGATTTCCCAATGTCATAGTTCTTTCTCAAAAAAGCAACAATAAGTATGCGCTCGTGCGCACTAGTTGTAGCCTCCATTTTGATGTGTTGAACTAGAACATGATGGGAGAGCGCATCACACGACGTCGATGCCACACAACTTGTTGCTGCTTGCATCAGCGCTCGCATCACATTCATACGCATGCCAGGTCAAAATCGGTAACTGTATCATCGCACGAAATTTTTGCTGCTGCCATTTAACGCATACTACAGGTACAATTACAACAGAGCAACCATTTCAAGATTAGAAGGGCGTACTGACTGATATGGATATATGATAAGATTGGGATGATTCATTGACCTCTCGACCTGTAGCAACCCCATTTTAAATAAATTGGAAATTTTATGAAATTTATGGGATTTCAAAACCTTTTGTTGTATTTTGAGAATTTCCAAAAACTTGTCTTGCTTTTCAAAAAGGCAAATCAAATTTCTTGCTCCAAGTAGGAAATATAAAAATCTACAAGTTAAATCATGTGTCAAATCTCCTTAGAATTCAAATTCAATTCTAAAAATCAAATCTAAAAGTTCAAACCTCTTTTCCCCCTCTCTTTCTCTCTCCCCTCAGGCCGCATTCTCCCTCGCAGCCCAACCCCTTCCCCCTCTCCCTTGGCCTATTCAAGCGCGCCCTACCTGACTCAGCGTCGGCCTCTTTCGCTTCGCCTCGCCTCCCTCATGACCAGCCTAGCCTCGTTGGTCCATCTTCGCATGCGCCACACCGCAGCCTATCTTCGCTCGTGTCCGTTGTCAGGTGGCGTTACTGTGCATCTCCCCCCAAATGCGCCGTACGCTCACCGCAGAGCTACGTCAGCTCGCCTTGAGCATTGTGGCCACACCTTTCACCCTCTCTCACGATGTCGTAACCTCGTCCCATCCTCGCACGAGGACCTGTAAGCCCTCCGCTCGGGTGCTCGCGCCATGCCACGTTTGCCCTCATATGTTCCCTACCGCTCCTTGCTATTTAAGTCCCAGCCGAGCACGTGACTGTGCTTGCCAACCTCTCCGCTACCTATTCCTCAACTTTCCCATCTTCTTCGCCTCGGGTGGTCAAAAAATCATCTTTTTCACCAAATCCGGCCGCCGGCTTCGCCATTGGATACTAGCCGCCAGAGTGAGTCCTCGACTTCATCATCTTGCACGTTGTGGTCGCCTTGACTTCCTCTTCCTCACGCTCACTTCCTCTGTGCTTGTTTCCACACAAAGACAAAAGTAGCTGCCGCCGTCCGCGGAGCTCACCGAAGCACGCCGTGTCGTCGCCGCCTTCTCTCGCCTTGTCTGGTGAGCATTTGCCTTCATCATCTCGTGCATCTTGGTTACCTTGGCCTCCTCTCTCTAATGCACACCTTGTTTTTCATTCCATGCACCAGAGACACCGCCAAGCCTTCGTCCCCATCGCTGGCCCAGAACTAGCAACGCTGCCATTGCACTGATCTCCTTCCTTGCTTGGCTTCCCGGTAAGCTCTTCGGTTCCCGTAGCCTTCTTCGCCTTGTAAACCATCTAGGCTAGTCAATGGCATGCGTAGATGGCGGTAACCTAGCCGCACTGTTGACCTCGTTGCGTCGCCACAAGTCATTGTGGAAGAACTAGTTGCGATGTTGTGTTTTGAGCACTGAGCGCACGTTTAGCAATGGTGTAGCCTGTAGTTGGTAGTATAGGCTTCTTTTGCTAGTTTCTAGCCACGTTGAGTAGTTGTCGGTGTGCACAGTAGCATTGCCAACGACTTCGCCGTCGTGCCACCACCTCAGTCCATCTCCTGTCACGCCGCCATAGCCATTAGGTTTGCCATAAACCCTGCAACCCATTTTACTAGTCGTGGGTGGTCGCCAGAGTCCCCTCTGCCAGCATCGAGCTCAGCTAAGAGCTTGCAATGGGGCCTCTATTCTGTCCTCTGCTACGAAGACGATGACGGTGGTGATGACACGTGGCCAGGTAGTTAGTTAGCGTTAATTAATTAGTTAATGTCTATATGACATGTGGGCCCTCAGTAATTAGGAAACCTAATTAAATCGTAAGTTAAAGTATGAGTCTATGACCTATGAGCCCCACCTTTAGTTTATTAGTGTGTAAACAAGCCACTAATGTGTAGGCCCCTGGCCATAGTTAATGTATGTATGATTGATCTCTTTCCTCTCTTGGCTTCCCGGTAAGCCCTTCCGTTCCCGTAGCCTTCTTCGTCTCGCAAACCCTCTAGGCTAGTCAGTGGCATGCATAGATGCCTGTATCATAGTGGCACCATTGACCTCGTTGTGCCGCCGCAAGTCGTCGTGGAAGAACTAGTTGCATTGTCGCGTTTTGAGCACCGAGCTCATGTTTAGCAATATTGTAGCCTATAGTTGGTATTCTAGGCTTCTTTTGCTAGTTTCTAGCCGCGTTGAGTAGTTGTTAGTGTGCACAGTATCGTTGTCGGTGACCTCACCGTTGCATTGCCGCATCGGTCCATCTCTCGCCACATCGCTGTAGTCATTAGCGTCGCCGTAGACCCCGCAACCCGTTTTACTAGTTGTGAGTGGCCGCCAGAGTCCCCTCCGCTGGCACCGAGCTCACCCGAGAGCCAACTATGGCACCTATATTCTGTCCTCTGCTGCAAAGACGACGACGGCGATGATGACACGTGGTGAGGTAGTTAGTTTAAATCGGTTGTTAGTTAGCGTTAATTAAGTAGTTAATGTATGAATGACATGTGGGCCCTCAGTAATTAGGAAACATAATTAAACCACAACTTAAAGTATGAGTCTATGACTTATGAGCCTCACCTTTAGTTTATCAGTGCGTAGACCAAGCTGCTAACATGTGGGCCCCTAGCCCTGTGCACTGTTGGGTGGACCGAGTCCATGCGGACCATGGACCTACCTGTCAGTCTCTCGGGTTTTCTAAAATAAAGATAAATATAAAAGAAATTAAAAACCTTGTGGACCCCACCTGTTAGTCACAGAGGATTTTCTTAATAAAATAAAATGAAATGAAAATCCAACCGCACCCACTTGTCAGATATTTCGAATATTCTGCAATTTCTCTCAGGCCAAACTTTAGAGAGCTCGTTCTCCCTCGTTTTAAACCCAAATAATTTTATTTGTGTTTATAAATTCATCTAAATTCAAGATCTTTCCATCAGTACCAAAATCATAATTTTTGGAGTTCATTTGAATTTATGTGAGTTATATGCATTTATTTGAAGTCGTTGTTTTGTGCTTAAATATATTCCAACGTTGCTGAAGACTTCGCCACTGCTTCAGGACAAGCCCAAGACCAAGCAATATCCACACTTGAGCAATGCAAGTCCTTACAATTGATCATGTTCAACTTGCTTTCCAAATGCAGATTATTTTGTTTCAACGAATCACTTGCATGCTTATTACTATTTATGAAATGCTATGTAAAAGGTTGATACTTAGCTATGCCAAAGGTTGATATTACTATTCTCCTCCTTGATTGTTGACAACCCTTATACCTTGTCACCCTTGGTTAATTCTTACATGAGTAAAACTTCCCAAAATGACCAATTCCTGTATATTGTGGGTTTAGCTATTTGAGTCGGATTTCTTTGTGTATCTTCGCTTGAAATAGTATTTCTAACCCATACAAAGCCATGAAAGTGAAAAACTCTATGAAATTCAAATTTGGATGTGTTTTGAGGGTTTAAGCAAAATCATTCACTTTATGTGCCTACAAAGCGTATTTTGCCTTATCTTTTTAAAAGAAAATTCCTTTTACAAAAAAAATGGAAAACTTTTTAGGCAATCCAATGTTCTTTTCTGGAAAGTTTTAGACCATTTAGACTTCATCTGAAATGTTTTGACTTTTCAACTCATGGAACAAAAAACTTGCCTTCAATGCGAAATTTGGCATATCTTTTGAATGGAGACTCCTTTTCATAAAATTCTTTTTGTAAAATATTCCTAGGAGTGTAAATTTTATTTATGAAAAATTTCAAAGCATTTAGAGTTGATTTGAAAAGGTTTTGATTTTTTCTCTCTTTGATCAACATACTGAAAATTCAGACTTTTGTATGGTTTTGAGCTGATTTATGGTTTTTGTATCTCTCAATGGGTTCATAATTTGAGGAACGTAATATAATAAGATTTGACCCTCCATAGTTGAAGTTTTTTGTCTAATTTTTTTAGATTTATTGAACCTCTTCTGTCCAGTTTTTCACCCCTCTTTCAAATTTCAATTGGTTTGGCAAAATCTGAAAACCTGAAACTTTCAGTTTTCTGAGTCTTTATTATTTTCATATCTTCAAAATGGTTGTGATTTGGGTTATCCTATTAAAACCAAACTTGTGAGTATTTGCATTTACCAGCTTCATGATTTATCTCAGATTTGTTGGAGCATGTATATCTGAGCTCACAATCTTAATGAAAAATGGTTCATAGGGGTATTTCAAACTTATTCATGCGAAACGATGCTCAAAATACACTCATGTGCTCATTTTGGCAATTATGGAGACAATTTAACTGAAAATGACTTTATTTTGCCGAAATGAGTTTAACATGTTTTCAAATCTTGATTCTTGATTAAAAACTCTCAA
Organism: Phyllostachys edulis; assembly: GCA_036346405.1. Taxonomy (NCBI): domain Eukaryota; kingdom Viridiplantae; phylum Streptophyta; class Magnoliopsida; order Poales; family Poaceae; genus Phyllostachys; species Phyllostachys edulis. Next base: position 55,815,650 of record CM070549.1, on the reverse strand, counting down.
TTCATGCTTCTATTTCAATTTGATAAGATTTGGAGTTGTGTAGAAGCCCACTCACTCAAATTTCTTAAAATCAAAATTTGTTGAATTCTTGTCAGGCGTAACCGGTTTGACCATTGTGTATCCCTGGTCTGACCTCTGTTGGTTGTCCGGTCTAACCACCCCATGAATGCCGGTCTGATCGGTCATTGTTGTCAGCAACAGAAGATGGTCTATTTGTTGTGTAACACCCCAGCCAAACAAATGCCTGGAATGCTACTAAAAAACAAGATAACTAATTAAAACATAAGACTTAATTACAAAATTCAGCAGAACCTCCTTTGTATAATTAAGTATACTAGAGGTTCCAACATTTGCATATATCATGATCAATATCTCAATATCCAAAATTCATTCAATCATTCAAAATAGTCTATTCAGCTAAAGCATTAACAAGCATAATCAAATCTTGCTACTCTCATTATTACAAATAATCCAAAACGACCAAACATAGCCATATTTAAATCTCAATCAGTTTGCTTATTATTAGAGTATGAGATAAATGATATTCCTCTTTTAAAGTGAGTGGTAGTGAGTGCATCCAAGCAAGTCTACTCCCTCCCATACATGTCGTTCTTGCAGGTGGTACCTAAAAACACAGCAAAGCAAGAATGAACCCAAAGACTCAGCAAATATCAATAAAGGAACACTAAGCTCACAGTTATAGCATCAACATACCATAAGAAATATTACACTAAAACAACTCGCATGTTTATGTAATGCAAATGAGCAATGCATCTTTTTCTCTTTTACTCTTTTCGCATTTTACCGGTAATGCGGGGTATACAACCGTCGATGTATACCTTTGCCTGTGCCCTCTAGCACAGGGACCAAGAGCCTATACTTCACAAATATAGGGACCATAGCCCATCAACTTCATGATGGGGACCTCTTCTCAATGCCCACATTCCAAGAATGTGGGGACCATAAGCCCGTCATCTACATGACGGGAACCTCAAAAAAATACATACTTGGTCACCACGTGACCAAGTCCAAGGTATGCTCTCAATATGCACATGTACTAGAACTCTATCTTTCAATAACATGTGAATCAACAAGTACATACCAAAATCTCAGACCTTAAATAATATGTAGTGCATCAACAACATACATAAGTAATCTTTAGCCATAACTCATGCATTCACCAATTTTATTCATACCCATCACACTATCATTCATGCATAGCTAATATGAATAAACGCAATCACTCTGATCAAACATTAAGTAAATATGCTACAACGGGATACTTGCTTCAACTGCGGGAGCGGTGGACACGAAGAGGGCGCTGCCCCTGGGACCGATCCCCCACCTGAATATAATTATAAACCATGCTAAGACAATCATACTGGACTAAAGACATATTTAATAGCACAAACAAACTCGCTAAACTCTCAATCGCCTTCCAAACTTCTAACTTCTAACGATCGATCTGTCCGCTCTGTGGACAGCCAACTTCTAAAATCCATAACTTTCACTACAGGGGGTCCAAATAAGGTGTTCTTGGACTTTCTGGAAAGTTAATTAATTTTCCCAACTAAACCTAGTTGAGGGGCCCTTCTAAATCGGCCATCTATTGACCCTACCGAGCTAGTTAACAGAGCGTCGAAATCGCGTCGGGTTCTCTAGATAGTACACTAAAAATACCATAACTTTTACTACGAGTGTCCAAATCTCGCGTTCTTGAGATTTCTGAAAATCTGGGACAATAACCTACGACTTTTATTATACTGAGTTTCTCTAATTCTCCCTTTAACCAATCGATTAACCCAAATTACTAGAACCTGTCAGAACAACCAACAATCTGCAAAATAGTCCCACTAATAAAATCATAACTTCTTCTACAGAGGTCCAAATAATGCGTTCTAGCACTTCACGGAAAGATGACGACGTCCTCTACAATAATCTAGGAGACGTCCAGAACTAATTCCTCCTTTAAGATACTCAAAAACGTTGGCCAACCTTCTCTGCTCTAACAGATATAATTACCGATAAAACTTAATAATCAAATAATCGGCTAATCGGAAGGGGGATCGGATTTCACCCTTGAAGAACCGCTGAAGATCACGTACCAAGGCCGCGATCTCTCCCCTTCCCTCCCTTCTTCCCCTTCCTTCTTCTTCCTTCTTCTTGGCCGACAGCAATGGGAGAGCACCACCAAGAGGAGGAATAGCAACGAGTGCAAGGGGAGGCGCCTTTAGCAGGAGGCATCAGAGCAACGGCGGACTCTGTATCTACAGTGCATTCTAGGGTTTCCCCCTCCTTTTAATGGTGGCCGGCCCCTCATAGGCCTCATAGGCCAAGGCCCGAGGTCCAGGTTGTCGGGATTTTGCAGAAAACTCCCCCCATTCTTTCTGTTAAATCACTTGCTAACTAGTTCTTCCCTCTAAATAATTATTCTCTCTTGAATAATCATTCGAATACTTTTGGAATATTACATTCTACCCCCCCCCCCTAAATAGAATTCGACCCCGAATTCTAATAACACTTAACGCCAAAGAATAATCACAGCTAAAAACTTAATAACATTACCACATACCTGCTGTGAATAATCCCGGATATTGCTCGCGCATGCGAGACTCCAATTCCCAAGTCGTTTTCCTTTCGGACTTAGGGGACCACTGTACCTTGATGCAACTGATGTGCTATGCCCCTTCACTCGTACCGTCCTAACCATATCCACTCAACGGATAGGACTCGAAGATGCGGTCATACTCGTGGGTCAACGGCCCTAACGAAACTTTACACTCCAGATTTCTCCAATACTCCCTCAACACTAGGTCAAGCAAAATGATCTACGCCCTACACCAGGACTCAAGATGGTCCTAGCAATACCCTATCTCCCAAATCTCCTCAACTTTCAGAAACAACCAATGTACTTTGGGCCAAGATTCCCTTTGGTACCAAACCACACAACCCGCACATAACACATAGAACTCTTGTTCCTTGTATCATTCGATCTCTTCACTTTGACAATGAGCTCCCCCTTTAACCAGGGACGCACAACAGAACTCGTTTTAAACAAACTCTGTTAAAAACAGAACCCAACTGAAAATAAAGGATTCTCATAATAAATACGCATTACCAACTCCTCACCAAAAGAGTTAAACCCAAAACCAAAAGATTTATCATGAAACTCTTCCACTTTCTAAGCAGACAGTTTGCCAAAGAACACTACCTAGGCCAAAGGCGAAATCACTCGTATGCCCAAAACAACCATTTCCTTTCTTTTTCTTAGCCAAAAAGAATCACGCATACCAAGAAGAGCCAACTAAAATTATAATTGTCATATGTTATAGAGACAAAGCTCAAATCAAAACCAGAGAATACCTCATTATCCGATAATACAACCTTTTTCTCAAACCTTCTTTGAAGAATTCAACTTTCTCTTAAACCAAGAGATTCCAATTTGTCGCATAACACACTATTTCAATTCTTTTAATTTGGCATCCTCAAAGCTATGCTCAACCTGAACACAAAATCCACACCTATGTAAAGAGACTCTTCCAATTCACAATAACATACTCTCATCAACTTCTCTACCAAAGGAATTACTTTGACAAATAATTCCCAACACACCTCCATATAGATTTCAGCCGCAATCACATCTCCTCAAGCTTTTAAGGTTAATCAACTTGAAACCCACTGCATACACACTCATTTACTGCATCCAAAGGATTCTATCAGAGATCACCATAACTCTTGGAACCTAATCATGGGAAACCAAGAGGCTAGCATAAAATGCAAAGCCCAAATCAATCTCTAAGACTCTTACAATAAATTTCTGGTATACTTGGTAGGTAACCCTCATATCTGAAGACTAAATTTTTCACACTTGTTACAATGAAGAGATCGACTGAAAGATGGAACAAGAGTTTCATATGTTTACGTGCAAGCTATGTGGTTTGGTCCCGAAGAGATAGATAGCCCAGAGTATATTTGGTTGTTCTGGGAGTTGCGGGGGTTTCGGATGAAAGCAATTCGCTAGAACCATCTCGAGTCTTGGAGCGGGGTATATAATGTTTTGGATGAACTGGTGTTGAGAGAATGCTTGAGGCATTTGGAGTGTGAGGTTTCATAAGAACCGTTGACCATCGAGCAATTACTGCATCTTCGAGTCCTGTCCGTTGAGTGGTTCTGGTTAGGATGGTACACATGATGAGGCATAGGACATCAGTTGCATCAAGGTGCGGTGGTCCCAAAAGTCTGAAGGGAAAAGCGACTTGGAAATTGGAGACTCGCATGCGCGAGCGATATCCGGAATTACTCACAGCAGGTATGTGGTAATGTTAGTAAGTTTTTTGCTGTGATTAACCTTTGATGTTAAGCGTAGTTAGAATTTGGGGTCGAATTCTGTTTAAGGGGGGTAGAATGTAATACCCTAGATGGATTCGAAAGAGTATTCGAGAGAGAATATTTAAATTGGGGAGAAGGACCAAATAGAAAAGAGTTTAACAGAGGATTAGAGGGGTTTTTTTTTGTAATATCCCGAATATTCAAGTGAATGCAATAAAGTTTAGAGAGAACAACATTAAATTGGAGAGGAAAATTACTTAAAAAATTCAGAATCTTTTGAGGGAGGATTGGAACTTAGGCTTTCGGCCTAAGGCGTCCTAACCAAATGGGCCGGCCTTTTTAGTGGAGTCAAGAGGGGGGTGCCTTCCCCCAAAACCCTAGCCTATGCTACAGTACCATGCTGCCTTCAGAGCACGCATATCTGTAGCACCACCCTCCTGTTTGCTCTACCAAGAGAAGGAAGAAGAAGAGAAAGAAAGGAGAGGAAGAAGAAGGGAGAAGAAGAGAGGAAAAGGGAAGGGAAGAGGAAGAAGTTGGGAGGGAGGTCTTCGCGAAGGTTTCAGCGGCATCCCACATCGTTCTTGTGGGTAAATTCGTGATCCCCATTAGTTTTGGTAGATCGATCTTGTGCGTAATGTCTCCATATGTTAGATGGAAGCTGCTGTAGTAGATCGGTTTAATCTGTGATCTGTTGACGCGCGAGTTTGAGATATTTCTACGCAGAATATTTGTTTAGAGTCTCCTGGAGTTAGATGGGGAATTGTGTTAGCTTTCCAGAAAGTCCTAATTCATAATTTTTGGATAAACGATGAATTAGTTATGAATTTCGCAAGACTAGGTGCTAATTCAGTCTCAGGACTTGTGCAACGAACATAGATTTATAAATTTGATCTTGGAAACGGCCGAATTGGGTCATCTGGTCTACATGATATTTATAGGTATTTTCATTATTATTCCAGAAAGTTAAATTTCATAATTTTTTGATGTTTATATCAAAATATATGAATTTTAGGACCTAATGTTGTAATATGTCCCTCTGTTGTGGACAAAATAGTTTTACTGGACAGTTTGCAACCTCTGTTGCAGAGTGGGAAAATTTGTGATAATTTTATTAAGATATTTGGTTTCCTATAGTTTTCATACAGTATTAGAACAATGTGTTTGGTTGTGCCAAACAAAAGTTATGATTGTCCCAAGTCGATTCTTGAAGATGATGAGCGGTCTTCGAGATTAAAATCAAAGGATTAGATGTGGTAATTTGATCTTTCGATCACCTGAGAAGTTGTAGCTAGGGTTGTGTAGGTTATAGAAAAATTGGATTCATGGCTTTTGGAGTCTTGAATCAAAAGCTATGAATTTTTCCTTAACAGTGGTCTGTTTGGACAGATTTGAGAATTTGAGAGCATAATGATTAATTGTTCGGGTTTCGATTAGGGTTGTTTGTTCTTGTTTTGTTCTATCGCAATGCTGTACACTTTTGATTGGTGTACTTAGTATATTGTTTTACGGTTGCCAGGTGGTGGTGAACACCGGGGCTAGAGCTCTTCTGTCGTTGTCTTCCGTCTCACGGTTGAGGCAAGTACTTTGATTGATAGATTAATTATGAGTGTTTGATTGTGATTGCAAGTATTTGGTACATATTAGCTATGCATGGTTGCTAGTATGAAATGTATGTTAATGATTGTGAATGCTAGAGGTATGAGTAAGATTATTCATGTTTGATGCTGCTGTTAATACATGATAAAGATGGATAGTGTAATTGCTCATGTGCATGTTGCTATCATATTTGAGGCTTGGTCACGTGGTGACCAAGCATTTCTTTGAGATCCCGTCATGTATATGACGGGCTTAGGTCCCCACACTTGTGGAGTGTGGGCTTGTGGTCCCCATTACTTGGAGTATTGGGCTCTTGGTCCCTGTGCTTGCGAAACACGAGCATGGGTATGCATCGACGGTTGCATACCTGCATTACCGATAAAATGCAAAGAGAGTTAAAGAGAAAGTATGCATTGTGCATTGCATAAACATGTGATATGTTATAATGCAAAGATTTGAGAATGGATCTTGATGTTATAATTGTGTATTATAATGTCTTTTATTTGTACTTTTTTGAGTCTGTGGACTCACTTGCCGTTGTTTGTTGTTTTAGGTACCCATTACAAGAACGACATGCATGGGAGGAATAGTCATAAGTTAGGACACACACACCACTTAATATTTTATAGTTGATTAAATTTTAGATCGTGTCTTAATAAATGAGCAAACTGCTTAAAGGATTTGTTATGGTTATGCTTCATGCATTGGATTATTTGTAATAGTGATGAGTAGCATATTTTGGATGTCTTTGATTATGCTTTAGATGATTAGCATATTTTAGATGCCCATTGTTTATGCTGCATGTTGGATTATTTAATTATCATATATTTAATTGTTGGAACCTCCGGTATAATTAGCTATACAAAGGAGGTTTTGCCGAAATTTAGTAAAAATGTCTTAGTTTTAAATTATTATATTGTTAGTTTAGTAGCATTCCAGGCTCATGTTGGGCTGGGGTGTTACATGTTGATTTCTACTTCTTTCGGCCACCTTGTTTGCTTCCTTTGGTCAAGTTATTTATTGATATATTTGCATGCTACTCTCTAGTATTTTTCTTGATTACAAATGCAATTTTATTATTCAAGTGGTGTTCTTTCAATTGGTAGCTACTTTTGATCGTCTTGACCTCGACAATTGATCCATCTATCTTATTTCTTACCAAGCGTACTTCTCTTGACCAAGCTCAAGTACTCTTCGTGTACGAGTGGATTTTCTCTGTCTCTCTTCTCTTTTGATGCTTTCTTTGAGGATCTTTACGAGAGAAGTTCAAGCACTTTGCGATTTCAAGTCTTGTCGACATGTATTATCCACAAGTGATGTTGAAGGACTATCTTTCAAGTGTGATCCATATATAGTTATTTTTTGTGCTTAATGTCAAAGGGGGAAATTTTGTTGTAAATAATGGTGCAAATAATAGTCAAAGGAGATAGTTTGAAGTCATCATGAGTTTTGGATGGATATATTTCAAAGGGGTGACAAAGAGGAAGATATTGGTTGGATAGAGAAAGCCTTTGTGTGTCAAAAGAGTACAACCTTTATGTAAGGGGAAGTTTTCCAAAAAATAGGTTTTTCTTAGCAAAAAATGAAAATTGTTTTGGGCTTTGTTTAAAATGGGTAAACTATTATATGGGAAAACTAATTTGCAATTTTCCCAAAATTGTTTCTGGATTTTTTTGTGAATGCATGTTTTTTTTCATGGGCATGAGCTAAATAGGCATATCCTTAAATTGTTGCATTCTTTGGATCCGAAATATGGATTGAACTCCACCAAGAGTCAAACATGAATATGTGCATTTAGTTTCATTCTATATATTTGTATGCACACATTTAGGGGGAGTTCATTCTATGTTTTGTGATTTCACTAGTATTGATCCCATTTCCATCCACTTATATTAAGGATCTCTACTTTGAAATGTATCCTTGGGTATATTAAGCTTTTATAGTTGAAATATACTCAATTTCAATCATTTGCAATTGGATTGTCATCAATCACCAAAAAGGGGGAGATTAAAAAATCTAAACTTGGCATCATGAGTTGGTGAAACGAGTTGAGTCCCATGATGATGAAGACCTTAAGTGGCATCGTGAGTTGATTATCATCAAGTCAAGATTCGGGAGGAAGGATGTCATCATGTGTTGATGAGCATCAAGACAAGATCCTGAACTAAAGAAAATCATCATGTGTTGATGGTCTTCAAGACAAGATTCTGAAATAAAGAAGATCATCATGTGTTGATGATATTGAAGTCAAGAACTTGGAGTAAAGGAAATCATCATGTGTTGATGATTATCAAGTCAAGAACCCGGACTTGGAGTTAAGATGTTCGTCATCAAATGATCACTCCAAGATGGAAGCTCAAGACAAATGCATGACTAGCATAGGATAAGGATATGTTTCTAGTCTTTTACTGGTCTCGGTGTTTGGTTGGAAGACCGGATTGCTAGTATAGGTTGCCGTACTATTAAGAGGGTTCTTGTCTAGTAGCTTGAGTCTCATCATTTGTTGATAGCTCAATTCTGCTTGCTCTAGCTCTTCTTGGCATGATGCTATTGTTTGCGAATGTGTTTTGCAAATAGTTGAGGCTCATGCATAATTCTTGTAGCATGTGACTTTAGTTTGTAAATGTATTTTGCAAACGGTTTAAGTCCATGTACCAAATTCCTTATGGCGTGATTCTAAAAGTTGGCAAATGTGTTTTGCAACTTGTTGAGAATCATGCTATCATACCTTGTTTGCATCTCGTATCTTTTGCAAATGTGTTTTTGCAAAATCGAGTTGAAGCGATTTGCAAAATCAGCTTTTGTATCTTGGACCGGACTGATCACAGTAGGTGGGCCGGACTGACGGGAAGTCCGGACCTTTGAAGTGGTCAGGTTTTTCCAGAGAGCTCCTATTTCGCATTTCTGCTGGCCGGACTGACTGCAGTGTGTATCCCGGACTGACCAGACCCCTGGTCCGAGTAGCGCGGTCACCTCTTTCCAGAGAAGGTTGTTTTTGGGTCTTGCTACTTAATTCTCCTTGCTGGACTAACCGATGTGTTTTCACCGGTCAGACTGGAACCCCGGACTGACCAGCACGGTCAGCTTTTTCCAGTAGCATAAGACTATAATTCACAAACATGTTTGCAAATGGTCGAAGTCTATGCACCTACTCCTTGTGGTATGATACTAAAGTTTGCAAATGTGTTTTGCAAATTATTGAAGTATTCATGCATCATTCCTTGGCATGATCTAAGATTGCTTGTTGCTCTTTTATTGGACTTAAGTCATGTGTTGGCTCTTTGGAGTTGTGCTTCTTGATTTGATAAAATGTGTTTAAGATCAATCAAATAGATGGGTTGTGTAGCCCTCTGAATAAGCTTTCCATACATCCCAAGATCACTCAATTCTGATATTGGAGTCAAAAGTTATGACCGTTTTTTCGAGTGTTACCTGTACTGAAATTCAGGCCCAGACTGACCGGAAGTCCGATCAAACCGGATCCTGTGAGGGAGGACTAACCAGAAATTATCTGTAATAGCTAGTTTATAGCCGTTGCACAGTATCCCGGACTGACCGGCCCTATGCCTGCGGACTGACCGGGTTTCCCTGATTTTCTGAAGATTTTTCTCCAACGGCTAGGTTTTGTATATGGGCTATAAATACCCACCTTGGCTGGTTGGGGGTAACCGTTGGCATCTCATTTCACTCTCTTGAGCTAGTGTGAGCTTCTCTCAATTGTGCATGTGTTGCACCTTATGAGCAAAGGGAGAAGTTCTAGTTGCATGTGTTGCAACTAGAATTAGATTGAGCATCCAATTATATATGTGTTGCATTTGGTGAGAGTCAAAAAAGAGGCTTGGCTTATTACTCTTGGTGTTTGCCGGCACCTACACGGCGTGGAGGCATCGTGGTCTGGTGATCTTCTCAAGAAGCTTGTGAGAAGGCCCGACGTGTTGTGAGTGGTTTGGTGCTCACCATCTCCGAAGTGGAGGAAGAGCAACCCTGAATGGATCGAAGTGTTGGTTCAAGTTGTGAGATGGTCCAATTCGTTTGGGCTTACCTCGAAGGTGTTGGCTTAATTCGTGGAGCATGTCCAATTCATTTGGGCTTACCTCAACGTGAATTAGGGGAGACTGGCAAGTCTCCGAACACCACGGTAAAACATCCTTGTGCCATTGTGGTTTGCTCTCTTGTGATTTACTTTGTGCAATTTACATTCCTAGAATTAAATTGATTGCATGTCAAACTAGCATTGCAAACCTTACTTAAACTTAGGGTGTTGGTGCACTTGAGGCAAACTAGAATATTTAGGTTTTAATTGTGCAAAACCAAATTGACTTTCGCTTCTACATTAGAAATCAGTTTTAGCATTAGATATTTTTAGAAATGACTATTCACTCTCCCCCCCCCTCCCTCTAGTTGACCTCCTCGATCTTGCACAAGCTCATGGAGGCCCTTTCCTTTTGGTTTATTTATGTTTCGCTGCTATTTACTTTCTGAACTCGTTGGCCCATCGACCTGTGCTATAAAAAGTTGGCCCTAAGGCCTATTAACATTGTTTATATAATAATTAAGTTCTCTTTTACTTATACGCATGTATGGATGTGATATTCACCGATATTTGTACTTTGTGAATTAGCTACTGATCATGAGACTATCTCAAAATACACAGAGGGTCTGGATGTAAATCCGAGCTCGACACGACCTCAGTCATGAATATGACTATGATAATCATCTCCATCTCTTTGAGAGAGATGGGATGGGGCATGATTATTTCTTTTTTCCAAATTTGGCAAGTATATTTTGAATTCACTTAAAGAAAGAAGGCATGCACCTGAATTCATGCCTAGGTAAGCGGGGGCATTTGACGACATCCTTTACCAACCAAGCAGCACTCGCCTGAATTTTAGTCACACTCTTCCGCAAGCAAGGCAATCGATAAGTTGTGGTACTCTTTTTTGTATGCTCAACCGGGATATATAAACCACACATTAAGAGGGGGTACAAATTTTTTTATACGAATATAGTTTAATATAAGGATCAAATCAAGCGATGCGTTCTTGAATGCCCCAACCACTTGGGCTTGAACCCAAGTGTCTGCGTTCTTTCTAAGTGAATGTCAGAGCTCCTCACCATCTATCTAGTTATCTTATTAAATCAAAGAAAAAAGAACACACCACGTTCGTTCTCAAAGGTAAGAAATTCACACGTTAATCGGAGAAAAGAGAAAGATCTACAGCACTTATTTTGGCAGGTCCAGATTATAATGATGCATATTAATCAGATATAAGAACTGTTACAGTTGTATAAGAAATACACCTCCTTTTCAATATAAGCATTACAATTGTATAACATATACAAGTCTATTTTAAAATAAAAGTATATGTATTTTATTAGCTAGCCGTGCAATTGCACGGAAAATTCGTCTGTCTATTATCTTATTAAAGCAAAGACAAAAAAAAAAGCTACCACGTTCGCTCTCAAGGGCTTCAAATTCTTACGTTAATCAGAGGAAAAAGGGAAAGATATACACCGTTGATCATGGTGAGTCTAGATTATAACGATCTAGATTAAAAGAAAGACTCTATGTTAAGTGCAATTTAGAAATAACTGAAATTCGAATAAAAATAAAATAAAATAAGCTATTTGATTTCTATACTAATTCTAAAGTAAAATACCTAAAGAAATATAACCCGAATAAAAATTTAGCAACAATTAGAAATTGGATTTGAATACAATTCCAACCAAAAATAAATAAAATTCATGATAAAAAATATTTTTGTTTTGTAATTTGATTTTGATACTAATTCCAAAGTAAAATCCTAAATATCAGTAATTTAGAATAAACAATTAAATAAAAAATCCCAATTGGATTTTTATATGAATTCAAGAAAAATAATTGAAATTCAAAAATATAATGAAATAAGCAATTTGATTTCCACACATATTCCAAAGTAAAATCCCAAAATAAATATAATTCCTATTCAAAAAGTAAACAAAAATGAGCAATTGGATTTGTATACAAATTCCAACAAAAAATAAGTAAAATTTGAATAAAAATTAAATAAAATTAGAAATTTGATTTTACTTAATTCCCAAGTAAAATCCTAAATAGCAGTAATTCATAATAACAATTAAATTAAAAAAATAGCAATTGGATTTGTATATGAATTCCAAAAGAATAATTGAATTCGAATAAAAATAAAAGAAATTTTTCAATTTGATTTATATGCTAATTCCGAAGTAAAATCCTTAAATAACTTAAATATGGAATAAATTAAATAAAAGCAACAATTTGATTTGTATACGAACTCCAACAAAAAATAACTAAAATTTTGAATAAACATAAAAAACTATAACGAGGATATCACAAATGGCATTTGAGGAGACCACAAAAAAGTGCAATGACATTGATATGCATGCAGGAAGCCATTGACCCATAGGGAAACGAAGAGCTGATGTAGCGATGACGGAAATGAGGACAATGTTATTTTGCTCACCTTAGGGCATCTCCAATAGTATATTTATTATCGTCTCTTAGCTATACCATGTCAACAAAATCCTACATGGAGAAGAGAGGGGGAGGAGAGAGAGCATAGATCGTCTCTTCCTGAAGCGACTGTCATGCACACGAAACAAGACATGATACATTAATCTACTCTAGTTGACATGTACGCCCATTTTAAAGGAAAATTATAATATATAAATGTTGGAGAGTGTGCTAGAGACTATCTATTGGAGATGTTGTCTTTAAAGATGAAGTAGCATATGTTAGAGACAAGATTATCTCTAACTATTGGAGATGCCCTTAGCCGTTCGACGAGGACAATGCCATGCTACTCGTTGGTGCCGTTGAAGAGAAAGGGCAGAGTCAAAGGAGCCAAGGACCACGACGACGAGTTGTCGACGATCGAGTTGCCGATCTTACGAAATAAATAGAGAAAAATAGCTAAGAGTTCTTGGATGAGAATGAGATTGCTCTTTATTACAATGAATTGGATCTTTACGGGGGTGCCTTGAATAAGGCGCTAGACTAGCCCTAGTTACACTTGAATCTAATTGCCTTGCAGTTGTTCTCTCCTGGTTGTCTTCGGGTTAATCTTGATGATTCAGATCCTGATGGTCTCGTTTTTTTCCTATCGTTGGTATTCTCCTTTAAATAACTAATGAAGTCATGATAGTTACTCCCAAAAGAGACGCCCTTTGGAAGTGACGCGTCTGGTCCGGGGAACAGTGGCAGTTAGTGAAATGCTAACTGATCAATGGTTGATGTCAATGGGAGACAAAACCATATAGTGGCTATTGTTAGTGACTTAGAGCCAGAAACATCGTGTGGTTTGGAGCAATTAAAACACATGTTCCATCCATCACACGGAAGGGATGTACTTGGAACCGAGTCCAAGTGCCAGTTCAGAGCTTCTACGGGCTGTCATCTGGTCGTGCAATGGGTATAGGACCCCCTCCGACCAGGTTACTCATTAGGGGACTCCTGGGATTCTAACGACCATGGGGGTCGTCATGTATGAGGTTTACGACCACATAAGCTATGTGGATTTTAATTAATATTTAGGAATTTAATCCTCGTCAGCTAGCCCCCAAACTTTAAGTGAATCTGTAATGTGAACCCTCTTCGATAAAATCTATATCGGGTACACCTTCATTTAATGGTGAGAAAAACGAAGTGATCCGTATTCACTTTAAAGTTGAGGAACTGCCAGGGAAACCAAAGAGGTTTATGTTCATTGGGCTTCGGTCAACTCCCTATTGTAGTTAATGAAGTGCGGCTATAAAATCCCCTCAGTGCACCGCCTTAAGGGTTTTACGCTCTCAAAATTTCTTTTCCTTCATCTTTTCGCCAAGAAATCTCTTCGACTCCCTTTCGCCTTCTTTGCCCAAAATCCAACAATGTCGTAGTCAATCACCAATTGGTTGGTCTCCGATTTCAGCGAGAAGAAGCTCAAGTCTTTGGAGAAGATCTGGATGCTTCCTGACAAGGATTTGATCTCTTGGAGATCTACGGTGGGAGAGCATTTCCCGAGCAGTAACGACGGCAAAATCCCCGTCTTCCTCGCGTACATCGAGTGCGGGTTCAGGCTGCCAACGCACCTGTTCCTCTCTAAGGTTCTTGAGTATTACGAGATCGAGTTGGTGAACCTCGCTCCTAACTCGATCGCCAACCTCAGCATCTTCGTCTGTCTTGGTGAAGCTGTCAGGTCTGGATTTCTAAATCCAAACCCTCTGTGTATTTCTGTACCAGTCCCAGATCAGTAGCTAGTGCACACAGTGGATACATTGTTGATAACCTGTTCGAATCACGAAATAACATTAATAAATAACTGAGTACCGGCCTTATGGCCACTTATTACAAAATAGGTCTAAAGACCTTAAGTCTCATAGCAGCGGAAATAAAAATAACTCCGTGGTTGACCCAATGAATCGCCCACCAACATTCAACTGGGGAAACACAGCCTAGTACTCCGGGAAGCCTTCGTCGAAGCCGCAAGCGAAGTAGTCTTAGTCGTTCTCGGCATCTTCATAGACTTTTGAGATTTGTTCAGTGTAGCATGTGAGTACGTAAAGTACTTCGCGAGTCTTGGGAAATGATGCATATGCATAGCTTTAACAATTGGGCATATTGGGCTCATTTGCACAAAGCAATATTTTAAGTTTAAACATCTTTTATAAAGCTCATTTGACAAAGATGATTAAAATATAAATTAAATTAAATTAAATTAATCTCTAGCACAGGTTCCAGCTACCAAACACTAGTAAAGATGCTATATCCGCCAAGTTTTCAAGAATTGAGCTCTAGCTGCTCAATTGGCTCTAACTGCCAGAACCACAATCCAATAGTTCCAACTACTCCCAGATTCCTAAAATATTTCTTTTAAAACCAAAACTGAAATCTACCATGTGTATACGCACCTTGCCCGCCCTTGACCGTGGGCACGGCTATTCGAATAGTTTTTAACACTCTATAGAGGTTGTACAGCTTGACCCACACGAGATAATCAGTTTATAATGTCCATTTTACACACTTCCAAAGGTGTGCGACTAAACGATTATCACAAGGCTTTTACGATACTTTATCCTATCATTAGCCCGCCTGATGAGCTTACCCCAAGTCATGGACGTCATTTACCATTGACCTGGAGCTCACCGTTGTGGGGGATAACCTACCCGGACGTGGACGTCTATTACCAACGTCCAGCGCAATCCCCGACAGACATGGACATCAATTACCATCGTCTACACTACCCAAGTGACGCCTACCATCTACAGCCTGCGGGCGTAAAGCTAGAACAAAGTAAATTATTCAGCCAGGTCCTTCCCATTTGGGACATGTGGTTGTACGGTATTGCATGGTTTGAATAAACATAAGAGTCGATCCTTAATCAACCAGAGTGAGACAAACCAGACTCATGCCACTCACCCTAGTCTAAAATATTTTCCACCATTTTTATTTTATTTCCAGATATTGACATTACCTAATGTCAAATATTTTTCAAAATTTAAAGCATACCAATATTAAAGGTTTTTCTCCCCAAAGGTTAAACAGAACATACAACACGCCTAAGCAATTCTATCAGATCAAACTATTACGCAAAATTGTATTCAATAATGCGAGACTTTCCTACGCTTAGGGTTACAAAGGTGCAGGATATCAAATATGAAGGATGATAATAGTAAACTTTAGGTTTTTAACTAACAACCTACAATTTAACTTATCATTTAAATAGCAATGCATAACTTTTAAAACTGAAAACAAAATTTACAAATCATAGGTTCAAAGTGGTCAAAGGAGACTCGCCTTCGGTGACGTTGGAGGTAAGCACTTCCTATTGATCCAAACTCGCGTCGGTGATGTCGAACTCTACACGCGCGAAACGGACTAAATAAATAACAGAAAATAAATAAAAACTAAAAAATATGAAATAAATACTGGAAATTAGAGAATGAATTTAGATGAATTTAGGAGAAAGAATCGATGGATTTGGAGTTCGTATGAGAACGAACAAAATTCTAGAAAATAAATTCTCAAGAAAATATGCATTTACAAAGCTTTGACTGAGAATGGACTAGATAATAGAGCACTATACAATCCCATGCAATGCCAGAAGGCAAAGCTCGGCAAAACACAACAACATCGTCGGCTTTTATGGCGACTATTATGGATACTACGGCGGCGGCGGCGACCGGAGGTGAGCACGGGCACAGGCACGACATGGGGATTGCGATGGTGTGGCCAGTTCAGCTCGGGAGTGACTAAATAGGTGCAGCTATGGTGGCCAATGACGACGATAGAGAACTTACAGTGACGAGGCTTCTCGGCGATGAAGAAGATGAAGCGAGGTAGGGGAATTGGATGAGTGGTACTGGGAACACGCTATGACGCGGTCACCTTGGTTGGCGGATCACTGTAGAGGAAGAACACCGTGAAGACGACGTTGCTGGACTTCGGGAAGACACCGGTTTGCGTCGCTTGATTCCGGCAAACGAAAGGGAACTAGGGAGTGGTGTTTGAGGCGAAACGAAGAGGAGAGACGAGTGCACGTGATGCTCTCTTTATAATGCGAAGGGGACGCTTGAGATGATGGGAAACGGCTGGAGAATAAAGCTTTAGTTTCGGTTTGCAAAAGATGAACGGGAAGAAACGGCCAAATTAAACGTCATTGATGGAGAAAACATGCAATCGATGGCATGGCATCGTGGGAGAGGTTAATGCGGACGTTTCCCTTCAAACGAAATCGAATTTACTGCTTTGAATGAGGAAAAAAGAGAAGAATGGTGGTGGCCGGCCATTAAAGGCAGATAGAGCTCAGGCGGCTCGGCTGCATGGCGCCAGCGCGGAGAGGGAGCAAGGGGAGGGGCGACGCGGTGGTGGAGGTGCCCAACTGTGTGGGCGGCGACGGTGGCCGGAGGTGACGAGGGTAGGGCTAGGCGGCGAAGAGGTGCACTGCCATGGCTACTACTCTCGGGAAGAAAATACTTCAACAGAGAAACCAAAAATAACGTTTCAAGAAGAAGATGAGTTAGGAGAGAAAAGGAAATAAAGGATATAAAAATAGAAGGGAGGATGTAGTCAAATGAAAGCAAAAGGCAACAGTGGCAACGCATGCATTGAGCATTGAAGTTAAGTGAGGCTGACCGTGGAGAAGGCTTGGGATGGGTGACCCGATGGGAAATCTGTTTTTTTTATATTTTTATATTTATTTTTTAAAAGAAAAGGAGAGAAGTGCACAAGATAAATTGGACTAAGAAACTAGAACGAATATTTTTCTGGAGATTCGAATTTGAATTTTTAGAATTTGGAATTTGAATTTGGAAATTAGATTGGAAATGGAGTTTTGGAATTTGAGATTTCCTTCCAGTATTACACATAAAATACAAATGAGATCCAAATAAAATCCAGAGAATTTTAATTAATTAATTAATTTGAAATTAAATTTGAGATAAAGCAAATTTCCGGATGTTACAGAAGCATACCTAGGGATTCTGTCAAATCTCGAGGTCTTCAGATATTTCTACAAGATGACGAAGTCGGGAAAATCGACGGCTCCACCTGGGGAGTGCACTTTGCGCCACCACGATGAGAAGGCTGAGGAGTACATCCATGTGTACCCCAAGTCCTCGTGGTCGTCATGGAAGACGAACTGGTTCTACATGGCGGTCACGAAGGATGATAGCCTCTGCTTCGCCAGCAAGGTGGCGACCGAAAACCCTAATTAGCGATCTTCTGCGAAGAAGGAAGGAGAGGTGGG
Source organism: Phyllostachys edulis (assembly GCA_036346405.1). NCBI lineage: Eukaryota > Viridiplantae > Streptophyta > Magnoliopsida > Poales > Poaceae > Phyllostachys > Phyllostachys edulis. The sequence goes on along the minus strand of CM070549.1, from coordinate 55,797,981 downwards.
GAGATGGATTGAAGCCATCCAACACCTCAGTATTAGAGGTCTGACTTCTTGGCACGTGGTGAGAGATATCTCCATGCGGCGAATAAGTCCTCTGAAGCTCTGAGCACATTCCATGCTTTGGTGCGTTGGTCGGGGTGATGCGACCAAGGACTCTCCGGAGCGTAAGTCCTTTCTCCAACTAGTCTGATCTATTTTTGTTTGATTATTTTATAACCTTAAAGTCATTTTTTCACAGCTCTTTCCCCTGAAGAGATCAGGGATAGGATCAAAATGATCTATGTGGAGGAGCCATATTGGGGAGCCTGATGACATGGCTGACATTCCCTGGATCTTAGCTATTGTCTCTCAAGAAGAGAGAATAGAGAGACTCAAGATAAAAATAATGACCTCTTTTCATCACATATGTATTTTTCGATCAGTATACCGTAACAATTCTTAATGTGCAGTCGGTCGGGCTGGAGATCAACAAGCTCGATCACTGAGAGCGTTCATCCAATCGATGCCCCGACCACTTCTGCCCTGACGACCATTCAACATGGTGGCCCTCCAGAGGTAAAAAATGGCACCGAAAAGGAATACATATTTTAGATGAAGAATTTCATCGTCAAACTAACCTTGATTTTTAATTAGGCGGGAGAGAAAAAATCCACAGACTGAAGCTGTTGTGGTCGTAGACTCCGGGGCGGTCGTGATCGACCAATCAGTTGCCCCTGAAGCAACTATCCCAGAGGTCGACGAGACTACAATCTCCGAACAGATTGTTGGGGTATTTATTTCCGACTAAATGGTCGAAGATATTACTACCGACCTTCGATTGGAGGATGTGAGGGATTTGACCAACCTACTGGATTAGAGCCGATAAAATCGGTTGAAAAGAAAAAGAGGAAGGCAAGCGCTCTGGACTTTGCTCCAGGGTGTTTCACTATCAAGACCAAGAAGACCAGGTATGTAAAATAAAGATTTTGCGTAAATTCATACATTTAGTTTTTCTTGTACTCTGAAATCTTCCTTTCTTCTATTTCCACAGATCTGTTGACTGCTGGTGTTCTGATTGTTTCTGATCAGAGCACTCCTCAAGAGGAAACCCTTGAGGAAACAGTGGTCGAGACAGCCCCTGAGTAGGTTGAAGCACCGATGCCTGCTCAGGAACCCTTGGCAGCTCCGACCTTGCCTATGGAGGCAGAGCCTAAAGAAGTGCCCTAGCAGGTTCTTCCTGCAGCTGGGATCGAGGTGACCGAAGAGGAGGGAGAAGGCATCTTTCCTTCTCTCTTCAGTGGTCATGTGGCGAGGACCTCTGCTTTAGTTAGGAGGACTCCTCACCCCAAGGACATTCCCAATTGCCCTCAAATCTTTGACGAAAAAAGACTTGAGGAGGTTTGGTAGAAGAAAATCTCAGACTGTCGATCAAAGACAGACTCTGGGAGTATTTACTCTAATTATGCAGACAAGGCGGTCCATGTAAGTACCTATGACCACTTTGTAGCATTTTGTATATGGAGTTTGTGTGAAACTTAAGGAAGTTTCTTATCTTACTTTTTACAGCATATGGTGGAGAATATTGCTATGGTCGAAAAGCTGACCTAGCGAATAACTTCCTTAGAAAAGGAAAATCTCCGATTGAAAACTAAATATTTATTTTCAACTTCTTGTTCCCCTTTTTGCTATTCTATTCCCTACTATTTCTTAATTATCCCCTTATCATGATTGACAGAATTGGAGGATTTTGAGAAAGAAGCTAAGGCCAACGGAACAGTTATAGCTTTGCTTCAGGAGATGTGCAAAATCAAAGACCAGTCGATTGAAGACTGATTGACTAGATTCAATGAGGCCTCCCTAAAGCACAAGGAAGCTATTGAAGCTTCCAAGAAGAAGGCTCAAGGTAACCGGTCGTAGATCCGGCCAGTGTATTATGTATTTTTAAGTTTATTTCTTTAACTTCGGTCTATTCGTACAGAGCAAACTCAAAAGTTAAAACAAACAGAAAAAGCTCTTGAGTTCGCAAATGACAAGGAGATGGAACTCGAGCGTAGTCTTGAAGAAAAAATTATTGCTTTCAACAAGATGCTTTCCGACTCGGGGTCAAAAGTATGTTTGTCTTTCTCACAGGAGTCGATGGAGAAGGTGAATTATCTTGGATGACAGCTCGAAGTTCTCCAAGATCTACTCACAACCTTTCGGATAAACCATGCACAGACCATGAAACAAGCTGTTGTGGATGGAGTTAGCTTTGCTTTGCCAAAGCTTAAGGCATCCGACCCCTCAATCAACCTCCAAGCTCTTGAAGCGGACTTCGACTGCTCGGAGGAAGAAGTAGCCAAGATCTTCGAAGGAGTTATAACCTTCAGAAACAAGGTTGCAGAGGATATGAAGGTTAGGTCTCCGTCCCATAGCAACCAGTCTGGTGGTCCCGAAAAGTGAATGAATGTAATATAGAATTGTAAATGTAAAAACTTACCTTTTGTCATCAGTAAAGCTTATGTTTATCTCTTACCTTGACTACTCATATATTTCCTAGCCCCCGACTGCTTGTGTAGTAGATAGACTTACTAAGAAAGCAGTAGACTAAGAAAAAGAGTACTTTTCATGACTACCGTACAAAGTATATGCTGATTATGTTGCTAAAATGATCTAATTTACACTAGAAAACCAATTTGGTCGGAACCAGTGTATTAGTTTTAGATCTATTTCCATAATCAAAATACCATGTAGCACATTGTATGGTTGTAAGATATCATAAGACTTGTGTTGATGATAAGAAAATATGCAAAAATGTATGCAGAAAACAATATGTGTTCTTATTTACATACATTATCCAAGCTGATCGTAAAAGGTGCCAAGAACCAAAGACAAGATTGACACTTCGCGAAACGTATTCGTTCTCAAGTTCCAACTAGTAGCAAAGATCGTAAAAAAAGGACCGTCACTAGGAAACTCCTTCCAATGGGCAAGACCACATGCAGAGAGAAGAGATTTCGATTAGGAGGTTTTCCGTGCCTCGACCAGTTGCAAAACAAGAGAAGAACAGAATGTTGAAATAAAGAAAGTTAATCTTTGAATACTTAAGCATGTAGGTAACTATATCTGCTCATTTGTGTTATACTCCTTTTACTTGTTTGATTCTTTGAGAAAAGAGTGTATGGCCGCTCGTGAGAAACATCTATGTGATGATCACGATAAGGACCCTTATGGCTTGTGGCAACTATGTCAAAGCCAAAAAGTAAAAGATGTCCTTTAGAAGGATATCGGAGAGCAATTGATCTTCTTCGATGATTTTAGACAACAATAGCATGTGACCAAGCAATGGATATTTTCAATATAAATAACATCACTCAATAGAAAAATAAAGAAATGATGCATCTTTATTGAAATTGAAATAATGTAAAGTACATCTATACATAGAACTTACGCAGTTGATCAATATTCCAATAATTAGACATAACACGCCCGTCTGACATGGCTAATCATACTGAACCAGGTCAGGTGACTTCAACCACAGTGTATGGACCTTCCCATTTTAGCAAAAGTTTGTTGCGATTTGTCTGGATCTGAATTTTTCTAAGAACCAGATCACCTACAACTAGGCTGCAAGGTTGTACCTTATGACTGTGGTCAATTCTCATGGCTTGTTGGCAAGCTGCTGATCGTATAAGGGCTTAGTTTCATCTTTCTTCAAGGAAATTGATGTCGTCGAGTCGTCGTTCTGTCTGATCGTTCTCATTGTAACAATCAGTTCGACCAGAGCCAATTTTCAGTTCCGGAGGAAGCGTGACTTCAGCACCGTAAACCAGAAAAATGGTGTTTCACTGCTTGCACGACTGGTCGTGGTTCGAACGGCCCATAATTCATAATGAACTTCTTGAACCCAAGCTCCTAGCCATTTTATTAACTGATCAAACACTCGGCGTTTCACTCCTTGTATTATTATACCATTAGCTCGCCCAACTGCTCCGTTACTCTGCGGATGAGCTACGGAAGCGTAATATATCTTGATACCTAGATCTTCGCAGAATTCCTAAAAATTTTCGCTCGTGAACTAGGTACCGTTATCTGTGATTATACGACTGGGTATACCAAATCGTGTAATCACATTTTTGTGAAGAATTTATTGGTAGCTCAGTTGTTACTTTAACGACTAGCTTAGCTTCAATCCATTTCGTAAACATATTTATCATTACAAGAAGGAATTCAAAGCCCCCGGGTGTCTTTGGGAAAGGTCCCAAAATGTCTAGTCCTCAGGTTGCAAAAGGTCAAAAAAGAGGTATTGTTTCCAACGCTTGTGCCGGCTGATGTACTTGTCGACTACGAAATTGACATTGTACGCACTTCGTCACAGGTTCTTTTGCATCATTGAGGATATTCGATCAATAGTATCCTTGTCTGAAGGCTTTGCCGACCAGAATTCTGTAGGAATAGTGTACTCCACGGACTCCTCTATATATGTTAGATAATAACTTAATACCATCTGCCTGAAATATGCATCTCATCAATACTCCGTGAGATCCCCATTTGTAAAGGGTACTTTCGATCAAAGTGTAGATTTGGCTTTTAGAACTGTACGATCGGCCTCTATATCATCTTTAGGAAGTGTGTCATGCTAAAATCATAGCAATAAGTGTCATATGGTGTGATGAAGGAAATTTTCTCTTCATCATCTTTACTTATATTAATCTGGTGGTACCCTAAATGCCTATCCAAAAAACTTAACAACTACAAGTTGATCAATGCGTGGAAGGGGAAAGTCATCCTTCGAACAAGATTGAGATCTACTAAATCAATACACATTCGTTATTTTCCGTTACTTTTCCTAACCATTATAGGATTGGCGAGTCACTTTGGGTGGTCGACCTCACAGATAAACCTAGCGTTGAGAAGCTTGTTAATCTCCGACTGGATTGCTTCCTTCCGATCTGGTGCGAAGCCTCTTAGCTTCTGCTTGACCGGTTTCTTGACAAGCCGGAGAGCAAGCCTGTGCTCGATCATCTCCCTAGGGACTCTGGGCATATCAAATGCCTACCATGTGAATACATCCAAGTTGGTTCGGAGGAAGGAGACGAGCGACTCTTTCTATTTAGGATCGAGCCCTGCTTTGACCAGTACATTTTGGGTCGATACACTAGCATTTTCGAACCCCAAACGGCGTTTTGACGCTTTCCAGAGAAGCGCTTTTGTCGAGCGGAATCTCCTTGGTCTGGTCAGAAGGTTTTGGGGCCATCTTTGGTCCTGAGTGTTTGACCTGCATGGAAGGTGGATTAGTATCCCTGGTCGAAAGTTCGTCGACCAGTTCTAGGGATTTTTTATCACATGCGTATGCCATATTTCTATCCCCTCGAACCATAATGACCCCCTTTGGTCCTGGCATTTTTAAACTCTAATAGCCGTAATGCGTAGCTATCAGGAACTTTGCCAATGTCGGATGACCAAGGATTCCATTGTATGCAATTTTAAAATTTACTACATCAAATGAAATCTTTTCCGTTCAAAAATTATTTGGTCTTCCAAACGTAACTGGTATGGAAAGCTACCCTATTAGTTTAGCAGTAGACCATGGAAGGCATATTTCACAGGCTTTACTTTTGACTTAGGAATTTGCATTTCTTCCAATGCTCCCGTAAACAAAATATTTAAAGAGCTACCTCCATCTACTAGAACTTAATTAACTTTGAAATTGTTAATAGTAGGTTCTACAACGATAGGGAACCTACCTGGTTGAGTTGAAGGGATGGGACGGTCTTCTTTCATGAAGGAGATAACTGTCTCCGACTACCTGGATGGCTTGATGGCGATCGAAGATTCGGCGGGGTTCATTTCCCGCTCCATGGCCTTCAGATGGCGTCTTGACTTGTACGAGGAGGATTCGCCAAATATCATATCAACGGTGTGTTGTGGCTTCTAGTACTCCATTTCTTCATCGCCATCTTTGTCCTTCTTGGAGCTTGGCTCTCCAAACTCTTGTATGGAAGAGAATGGACCTTTACCCGAATAATAATCCTCCAGCTTCTTTTGCTAGGCTCAGCAAGTGCATAGATCATGCCCTGTCGCCTGATGAAGTGGACACCACTTCTTGTTCTTTTTGTATTCATCGGTCGGGGCTTTTGCCTTGTTTCGACCGGAATAATCTTTCTTGCCCTTGGTAAACTTTTCGGGAATTACAAGAACCTTCTTATTATTGGGTTTGCGATTCTTCTTACCCTTGAGAGCATTCTTATGTTTCTTCTATGGTTTATCCAGGCTAGGTTGAGGGATCTTTTCTTTTCGATCGATGGCTTCGCTCCATTCAACCGCCTCACTAGCGGCTGCATACCTATCAGCCATGTCAAAAAGTTCGACGGTTGTTCTTGCAGGATTCATCGCAATGTCCCCCGTAAACCTTCGATTTCTTAATCCTGCTTTAAAAGCCTGAATAATGGATGAGTCCGTGACCTTGGGAATAGAGTTGCTGACCTAGCTAGACCTCTTAATGTATTGGCAAAGAGTCTGATTAGGTTTCTACCGCATCCGATGAAGATCATCTTCCTTTTCGGGGCGGTCATATGTCCCCTGAAAGTTTGCGATCAGAAGGTCACAGAGATGCTCCCAAGTGTAAATTGACTCAACCGGTAGGTTGAGCAACCAACACCGGTCAGATCCTTCAAGGACCGTGGGCAAGTAGTTTGCCATCACGTTGTCGTCACCACCAGCAGCTCTGATGGCAGTGGTATATATATAGAAAAATTCTAATGGCTTTTGAGTCCTATTGAACTTCTCCATGTTGGCTGGTCGAAACTTGTCCGGCCAGTGAACTGCTTGGAGCCCTACCGAGAATGCTCGATAGCCCGTAATCGAGTCATGGTGCCTTCTTTGAAAAGGTGTCGGATTGTAATCGGTTGGGAACCAATTCCTCGGATTAGCATACCGAGTATCTGGTGTCCCAATCCAGTCGTGGATGTTGGTATAACGCTTTCGACCGACCGCTTGGTTTAGGTGATGTCGAAGATCACCCGAGCCAAGTGGTAACTCCTCTTGACGAGGGGGGGGGAGTGGCTTCAAGAAAGAGTCGTCTTCCCTCATGACTCCCTTGTTGGAATCTTTGAGGAGGACTGGGTATCGATCGATCCACAGTCTGACCATGTTGTCTCCTACTAAGGGAGGAATGCTAGGTCGAAGTCATGGTGTGACTTTTGCGAGTTCCTTTGTTCCCTGTACATTTATGTACGTTGCATGGTCTGTCGGAGAATCTCTTATACCTGCCCTGCAAGTTGAACATAACCCGGAGTCTCTGCCAGAGCAGGATCTCGGTTATTCAAAATGTCACGAACTCATTGCAGGTTTTGAATTATTACCGAAGGTCTCAGAGGATTCCCGCTAGCAGAAGGTGTTCGATTACTCGAATTCCCCTCCAACCTTCCGGTTTATCCTGTCCGACCCATCATACGTTGTGGGGGTAGAAATAGGCGAATTAACTGATCGATGTCTATCAGTTTGATTACATCCACCGTTGCGGTTTGGTACTTGAGTGCCCATACCATTTCCACCAACAAGTTGTGGCGGGTTAAGCTATGGAGGATCGTGCACGACATCTTGATTGGTATCACTGATTGTGTTAACCTCGTGCCTCCAATAGCAGTCTTCCGATGAGCTCCCATCGTAGCTAAGGTTTATGCTTCAGCAAGGAGCCTCTATGATGGAGAGCGGTCGGAGATTACCACCTCCGGTGGGCTTTGTGGTGGACTCAGCTTGATCCGATGGATTCCCAACTGTATGCTGAGTTTTTATCATACCCACTTGGCCTTCGACCGGTGGCAACTTCATTGACACTCTCACCAGGTGTCGATTGGCCCTCGGAATATGTAGGAGCCGTCGGCGAATACTGGTCGCCCATGTCTGTATTGAGAGTACATTGACCCTCTGATTGCAGCACTGAGCTCTTATCGCCGTTCTTATCGGTCGGAACAACCAGGCTTGTAGAGGCGTTCGGACATTCCAAATTGCCGGAACAACCAATTCCTCTGGGAGCGCCACTGATGGTGGCGGTGAATCTTACTCCATTCGGTCGATCTCGCTGGTCTCAGCGAGCGGTGAGCCTGCAATGGAAGAGGATGATGACGACATTGCGTAGTGTTCCATGGCGTGAATGCATGCGTCCATGTCGAGGTTGGAGTAGTCTGCCAAGTTGAACCAGTTCTCCTCATCCCATGTTCCAACCATTATCGCATAAACTACAATGGAACAATAGGAGAATGAGGATTGCTGAGCAAAGAAAATCTTCAAGAACTCAATGCCTTCTTCTCTACGGATGGCGCCAGCTGTCAACGATCGAGTCGCCGATCTTACGAAATAAATAGAGGAAAATGTCTAAGAGCTCTTGGATGAGAATAGGATTGCTCTTTATTGCAATGAACTGGGTCTTTACAGGGAGTGCCTTGAATAAGGTGTTAGACTAGCCCTAGTTACACTTGAATCTAATTGCCTTGCGGTTGTCCTCTCCTGGTTGTCTTCGGGTTGATCTCGATGATTCATATCCTGATGGTCTCGTTTTTTCCTGCCGTTGGTATTCTCCTTTAAATAACTGAAGAAGTGGTGGCAGTTACTCCTGGAGAGACGCCCTTTGGAAGTGACGCGTCTGGTCGAGGGAACAGTGGCAGTTAGTGAAATGCTAACCGATTAGCGGTTGATGTCAGTGGGAGACAAAACCATATAGTGGTTATTGTCAGTGACTTAGGGCCATAAACGACGTGTGGTTTGGATCAATTAAGACACATGTTCCATTCATCGCACAGAAGGGATGTACTTGGAATCGGGTCCCAGTGCCAGTTCAGAGCCTCTATGAGCCGTCATATGGTCCTGCAATGGGTACAGGACCCCCTCGACCAGGTTACTCATCAGGGGACTCCTGGGATTCTAGCGACCATGGGGGTCATTATTTATGAGGTTTACGACCACATAAGCTATGTGGCTTTTAATTAATATTTAAGAATTTAATCATCATCATGAGTAGTGAGCGTCGACATTGTTAAAGAAGTTAGTGGCCCTGGCAGAGAGGATATGAAGCCATGGCAAAGAGGAGATGAAGTTTTGCATTGAAGACAAGCTATAGACCATATCAGTCCATGTGGTAGCTAGGAGCGTGCCATTGCTGGTGAGGGGCACAACGTTACTGGGTATGGTGAGAAGATTCTCCGTATTGTTGAACAACGACGAAAGCAGACATACTGACATCAATGAAGATGTGATGCCGTTGTGGTTAGAGAAAGCCATAACGTTGAGTTGGCCAACGTCAAAGGAGAGGAACAACCGACATGGGAAAAGTGAGCATCGAGCATGTATAGCATCATGTATGTGTATATACATGCATATATCTGTAAGAATACAAGCATAGGCATACAGGAGTAGAGGAGGAAAGAGCTCGGAGTAGAGATGGCACAATCATAGCAAATAGGCTCGGGGCCACCGAAGAGAACGTGGTGGGTGTCTCCGGCAGGGATCAACGACGGTTGCACGTGTATGCATGTTGGTGTCGCAATGGTCAACATTAGGCCATAATTGGAGTGAAGTAGAAGATAACTATGTGGTACAGTATTGCTTCGAAGGGATAGTAGCTGAGAGGGATCGATCAAGAATTGAGCTTGTTGTTGGATGTTGGAGCAGAACGGTTATAACGGCGAAAAGAGATAGAAGACACACGGTTCGGTAGGGACAACTGGCGTGTGAGGGATCAAGATAAGTTTAAGGTATGTCGTCCATGATGCATTAGTGTGTGCATTATGAAAATACTCTAATGCCATTCAGCTACATGATCCATATATGATGAAGAGTGGTTACGTTACTAAGAACCACAACAACTTATATATTATACCCAATGATTTTCTTCCATCAAAGCTTATACTTCAATTACGTTTCTCAAGTTGTATTTTCTTTGAAGTTTCTATTTTCACTTTTAATGTATATGATGTCTTAAAAAATCTAAATAGTCTATAAGGTACATAAATATATTCTCAAGCATCTAAGTTATATCATTTAATACTACAAACTTTGAAACAAATCTAGTTGTCCAAATGAGCATGCTACTCTGCTAGTTATCTTATTAAAACAAAGAAAAAACAAGTTACCAGGTTCGCTATCAAGGACTAGAAATTCCAACATTAATTAGAGAAAAAGGAGAAATATCTATCACTTATTTTGATGGGTTCAGATTATAACGATGCGAATTAATCAGCTATAAAAAATGTTACAATTGTACCAGAAATATCCTCTTTTTCAATATAAGCATTACAGTTGTATAATATATACAAGTTTATTTTTAAATAAAAGTATATGTAATTGTAGTAGCTACCTGCGCAGTTGTACGGGATATTCGGCTACTTTTTTAAAACAAAGTTTAATACTTGAAGAAAGGGACTTCGATACCCTATTTGGTCATGTGCTTAAGTTATGTGCAATCTAAATAGGCTTGACGTGCAGGGGAGAAGTGCGTTATAAAGCTGTTTGAACAATAAAAAGGTTTATGTAGAAACTACAGGTGAATTACTCAGTTTTTTTTTCTGAAAAAGTTCTTACGCTGTAAACGGGTCTACGGATCATGGTATGACCCGTACGAACAGGGCATAAAAGTTCCAAAGTGCACGCCTGTTTGATTGATTGAAAAAAATAAACTCCAGAAATTGAAATCCAAATGAAAGTGCCTATGCAGAACAGAGACGGCATGAACAAGAACAAACGATGCAGTAAAACAGAGTTCAGCAGTGGTAATAATAGAGTAACCTGTCATGTACTGACGTGTGGGCCATGGCCGCTACGAACCGAGAGAAAGAGAGAGACGCAAGAACCCGTGAAGCCCACTCCATCACGGTGGCCAAGTTCAAATTCACGTCTCTCGCCGCCCATACAGGCATACACAACATATCTTCAGCGTCCGGCATTGATCAGACGGTTGTCCCAGGGTACAGGCCGTTCGCACTGTGCAGCCCTGGAGAGTTCACTCAGGAGCTATAAATAGCTCTGAGCGACGAGCAGCCTCGCCTCGTCTCCTCACTTACTCTCTCACCTCACGCTTTCGGCACACTCCCGTTTCGTCACCGTCTTTGCCTACAGAGCAGAGCGGAGCAAGGACGAGACGATGGGCTCGGAAGGGCCGGGGCACGGGCTTGGGTCTGGGGCGGAGAGGGACATCGACGATCTGCCGCGGAACGACGCCAACTTCACGGCGCTGACGCCGCTCTGGTTCCTGGAGCGGGCCGCCCTGGCCCAGCCGGACAGGGCGTCCGTCGTCCACGGCCCCGCCCGGTACACATGGGCCGAGACCTACCGCCGGTGCCGCCGCCTGGCCTCCGCCCTGGCGCAGCGGTCGATCGGCCACGGCAGCACGGTAAATTTCTCTTCTTTTCCTTTTTTTGTGAGTTCGGTAATTTATCTCCTTTTTTTAAAAAAACCAAGTAAGCAGGAGAGGTAAATTATTCTTTCTGTTATACTATGAGTTCAGGCAGAAAATTCAGTATAGAGTGATTTGATTTGAGTATCTTTTATAGCAAATGGACCCTATCTGTAACAACTGAAAGGCAATTGTCCCTATCTGTAACAACTGAAAGGCAGTTGTCCCTATCTGTAACAACCTGAAGAAAAAACATAGTGAAATGAAGTTCCTGTCTAGTTTGCGTACTCGGTGCTTTGTTTTTTAGAACCTAGCTACTGTCTTTTTTTTAGATTGCTGGATATGAGATGGCCAAGCCATGTTGCCCTTGTACTGTAATTTGTTTAGCTTTTGTTTCCAATAGAATTGAAACAGGGGATCTTCCCTTGTTCGAAGAAGAAAAGAAAAGAACAAACATAACGATTGCTCTGACTCTGAGATGCCGCAGTAGTTCAGTGAGAGCCTGGTAGGTCGGTCTTGTTTATAGGGACTGAATATGCTGTGGATTTGTTAAGTCCATTCAATGGCACATGGTGGGCAGAAGGTTGCCTATCTTTGGCAATTAATCTGCTGTTCCCCGTTCCTTCTATGAGGGGCTGGTAACTGATAGTACTAGTTCTTCAGTACCTTTGCTCATCAAAGAATAAACGGAACTGTCACTGTTTTTGGTCAAATGAGATAAGCTTATCTCTTTCTTTTTCTTGAGAGTCTCTGTCCATGATCCTATCGGGCTGCGTCTTGATATTTTTTCCGGTTAAACATATCTTGCATGGAAGTGTCAAAGGACCATGTGGGATGATGGCTTATATTTTTTCAATTTATGTTTGGTCTTTGGTGGGGCCATTGTACATTTGTACCACGAACACCCTCGAGATAAAAGAAAATTCCACCTTTAACTGGATAATTTGTTTGGCTGCTAAAATACATCTTGTGATTTTATATGGTTCATAGGATGCCTTGGGTAGTACAGTGGTTTTCCAACATATTCGGACTAAGTCGTAATTATTTGATTCTTTTGGTCCACTTAGGTTGCTGTCATAGCTCCAAATGTCCCGGCGGTGTATGAATCTCACTTCGGCGTCCCAATGTCTGGAGCTGTGGTTAACTGTGTCAACATCCGGTTAAATGCTGAGACAATCGCGTTCCTCCTTGACCATTCCGTGGCAGAAGTTGTGATGGTGGACCAAGAATTCTTCACCCTAGCCGAGGAATCCCTGAAGATAATTGCAAAGAAGAAGAAATGGGCTTTTAGGCCTCCAATCCTGATTGTTATCGGCGATCCGACTTGCGATCCGAAGTCTCTACAGTATGCTCTAGGAAAAGGAGCCATTGAGTATGAGGAGTTCTTGAAAACTGGTGACCCGGAGTTCAGTTGGAAGCCACCCAAGGATGAATGGCAGAGCATCGCCTTAGGATACACTTCCGGGACTACTTCCAGCCCGAAAGGTGTCGTGCTGCACCACCGCGGCGCTTACCTCATGGCGCTCAGTGTTGCTATGGTGTGGGGAATGCCTGAAGGTGCTGTTTACCTGTGGACTTTGCCCATGTTCCATTGTAATGGTTGGTGTTATACTTGGGCATTGGCTGCATTCTGTGGAACCAGCATATGTCTTCGCCAGGTACGTTAAGGCTCAACTCTTTCAGCCGACACAATTGGTAATGTCTGAAAAATCAGCTAACCTTGATGATGAAGACAAATTCCATGCTGAGCTAATCATACAAGTCATGTTTTTGGCATGCAATACTGTGTAATGTGTATTGAATGCAAATTATTCTAGAACTGCTAAGTTGTACAAATACAACATTGCATATAGTCCGCCCAACTGTAGTACAATCTCTCTCATCCTGTGATATTGCTGACTGTTCTGGAATACATTTTTAGTACCAAATGTGTTATCCAATTATGCAAGGTTCATTTTAGCCTTGTAGTAGTAACAAACATGGAGTATGAAGTACCACTTTTAGTTGATCAGAAACAAGAAAAAACGACTGTACAGTCCCTTTGATCAGTTGTGATTTTGATTTCTCAAAAAACATATTGCGCTTGTGTTTCGCAGGTGAGCTCAAATGCCATATACTCTGGCATTGCAAACCAGGGAGTAACACACTTGTGCGCTGCACCGGTCGTCTTCAACGACCTCATAAACGCTCCGGCGAGCGAAACCTTTTTGCCGCTCCCCCGTGTGGTCAATGTCATGGTGGCGGGAGCTGCCCCGACGCCGTCCCTCCTCGCCGCCCTGTCCATTCGCGGTTTCCGTGTCACGCACACTTACGGCCTGTCGGAGACCTACGGTCCGTCGACAGTGTGCGCGTGGAAGCCCGAGTGGGACAATCTGACACTGGAGGAGCGCTCCCGCCTGCACTGCCGGCAAGGCATCAGGTACATTGCACTGGAAGGCCTCGACGTGGTTGATCCGAAAACGATGGCCCCCGTCCCGGCCGACGGCAAGTCCTACGGGGAGATCGTGATGAGGGGCAACGCCGTCATGAAGGGCTACCTGAAGAACCCCAAGGCCAACGCCGAGGCGTTCGAGCGCGGCTGGTACCACTCCGGTGACCTCGGCGTGAAGCATCCCGACGGGTACATCGAGGTCAAGGACCGGATGAAGGACATCATCATCTCCGGCGGGGAGAACATCAGCAGCCTGGAGGTGGAGAAGGTGCTGTACGCGCACCCGGCGGTCCTCGAGGCCTCGGTCGTCGCCAGGGCCGACGAGCGGTGGGGGGAGTCGCCGTGCGCGTTCGTCACGCTCAAGGAAGGGGCCGACGGCTCCGACGAGGCGGCGCTGGCGAACGACATCATGAAGTTCTGCCGGGAGAGGATGCCGGGATACTGGGTGCCGAAGTCGGTGGTCTTCGGGCCGCTACCGAAGACGGCGACGGGGAAGATCAAGAAGCATGAGCTGAGGACGAAGGCCAAGGAGCTTGGCCCTGTGAAGAAGAGCAGGATGTGACACTCATGCCGAGATGTACTTGTACAGTGGCTCCTGGCGCCATCGTGAATAAGGGCTGTGCTTCGATGTTTCTTACGGCTTGCGTGCAAAAGACCCCATCAGAAAAAGTAAAAAAAAGACTCCTTTTCCTTCAGAAAAAAAGGGAAAAGGAAACAAGGACTCTGCTTCGTTGCTTTGCTTTGTTAGTTGTGTTGTTCAGATAAGATTGCATTATGTAAACCTCTTCTGTGAGAACTCTCCAATGTTTCTGCAGACTGCATTTGCAGTAACTGGGAGCAAGAATAATGCGCCTAGACTGAGCAAATTATGTGCCAAGCAGCCAAGATGAGGCGGTTCTTGTGGACTTGTGGTCGCTTGCACGTGCAGGTTCCTTCTTGACTTTGAAGTTGGGACTCGTACAGGAAACGGAAACGAAGGTCGCGTGCTGAGGTGTTGTTATGCTTGTCCGTTCCGTCCATGTTGATCCACTGGACGCAGGCGCATCGATTGGATTTTCGTTAGGAGAAAGCGATCGATCCCTTTAAATTTTGCGATCGATCCTTTTAAATTTTCAATCTGCATCATGGCGTGACAAATTGACAAAAGAAGTTGACCGCAGCGCGAGTTGCATCGTGATTGTGTGGAAATTGTGATTTGTGCGATCGCCGATGCCGAATTTTGGATACTATTGACCTTTAAACGACCATAATTCTTAATCAAGTCTGTTTAGCTCCGAAATTTTATTTTTAGCCTCTAAGAGCCGTCTGCTGTTGCCACCGGAACGCAGAAACACGTCTCTCAAGGCCGTCAGTACCCGCAAAGAAGACTTTGTCTGTCTGCCTCTCTACCGCAGCGATTCTGCGGTCCCCTAACGCAGCAGCTCGTAGCACTATAGCATCTTTTTCCAAAAATCCATTTGAGCACATTTTTTTGTGGAATTTCTAAATATAGAAAGTAAGCTCAAAAAATTGTGAAATTTTTTGTGGAGCTCCCGGCACAGTGTACTTACTTGTGTAATTTTTTCAGAATTTTATTTATTTTGATTTTTTTTCTCGAAAATTCATTTAAATATACATTTTGTAGGAATTTTCTAATATAGAAAATGAGGTCCAAACATTATGATTTTTTTCTACGCTCCTTATATAGTGTACTTGATTGTGTAATTTTTTTTATAATTTTATATGTTCTGAAATTGTCTCGACAAATTAAGGGTTTAGGTCTCGAAAATTAGGATGAAATGTTTTGGAAATTAGGGTTTTATGATTTCGTGTGACTTGGAATGTATTTGAGATTTGCTGATTTTCAAAGAAGGCCTGCATGTATGTAAACATCCTGGTTACATTTTGGTCATATACATGTCATGATAGTAAGGTATATTAGCGGTCTAGAGGAGGTTATGGGATATTCCAAATATGCTATATTTTTTTTCTACTTTTGGAAAACTATCTGTTAGACTAGCAATAACATTTTGTAATCGTCGTATGTTGTTGTAGTGCGATAAATTTATAAAGAATTTTGTGAGGACGATAGAGGTAGTAATGATTCATAAGTACGAAGGTAGGTGATATTGCGATGCGCTAGGAAATTCATACACGGTAGAGAACTTTGGAGAAATGGCGCAACGATAACAACACGATCGTTGATCCGACAAGGGGGTTACATGGCACACAGGCTAACGAACCAAGAATGGTACATGCATGCCTTTAGGGAATTAAAAATACATGGGACATATGGATGAAGAGGATCGGACTACTCGTGGACCAGGGCTATTTGCCCTTCCTTGCAAGCTCGGCGTTGTACTCATCGTCGGCAGCCATGGCCTTGGCCACCATTTCCCTCTTTTTTTCTTGCGCTCCCTTTCGCGAGCCTCGTGCTCCCTGCGCCTGCACACTTCGAGATGAGCTTGCGTCTCCCGCCGGATACACTGGTTGTGCTCTTCAGTGTGGCGCTCCTCCTCCCTCCTCTCGCGGTCCCTGTTGGCATCCCACTCCTCGCAGTCGAGAGTTCACTAGTCGTGTGGGTGAATCTCTAGGTCGATCACTTGCGGTAGCCTCATAGTGGATTTGGGGACTACGGGTAGACAGGAGAGGTTGTTAGTACGGACTTTGAAAGAGAAATGGTAGGGGAACATACTATAACTTGTCCTTACCGACTACCGATAGCGGCTCGTGTCCCAACAGCGGTCGAGATAGTCGTAGGAGTAGTTCGCGCAACCCCAGTAACGCATGCCTAGGTTGAGCCAGTGCTTGAACTTAAAGAACTTGCATCTGTCCCTGCACCAACAGAGGGGCAGCGTCTCCCTCTCAAGTAAGTGTTGCGGCGAATGCTCGGTTGGGATGTTCTGGTAGGGATTGTTGCTACGGGGGTGGCGTCATTGCAGAGAGGTGGTCTCCTGGCACGCTCTCTTTGTTCCTCCTGGGCCACATACTTCCTTTGCAGTTTGCATATCTCCTCCAAGTACTTCTCCATCTGAGCGAGATTGTGTTGAAGTCTGGATACAGGAGAACCCGACATGGAAGGTGTAGTACTTATATGCTGAGCCGGCACTGCGTACGTGACTGAATTGTAATTTGGTAGAAGGAAATTCACGTCGACGAGGCAGCGGCCCTGAGGAGACTCGTTGGGTCATGTCGCTGCGCTAAGCAAACTCGTCGGGTCACGTCGCTGTGCAAAGCTGACTCGTTGGGTAATGATGCACGGGAAGCAGATCCAAGGAGGAATCATGTGGCAGCGCTGCGTCACGTCTCTACTGAAAGTAGACTCGTTGGGTCACGTCGCTGCACCAACGGGTTCTCCTGCATCCAAACTTCAACACAATCTCGCTCAGATGGAGAAGCACTTGGAGGAGATCCGCGAACTGCAAAGTGAGTATGCGGCCCAGGAGGAACAAAGGGAGCGTGCCAGGAGGCCACCTCCCCGCAATGACGGTGCCTCCCGTAGCAGCAACCCCTACCAGAACATCCCAACCGAGCATTCGCCGCAACACGCGCCCGAGGGGGAGACGTCGCCCCTCTCTTGGTGTAAGGATAGATGCAAGTTCTTCAAGTCCAAGCACCGGCTCAGCCTGTGCATGCGTTATTGGGATTGCGCGAACTACTCCTGCGACTATCCCGACCGCCGTTGGGACACGAGCCGCTATCGACAGCCAGTAAGGACATGTTACATTATGTTCCCCTACCATTTCTCTTTCAAAGTCTGCACTAACAACCTCTCTCGTCTACCCGTAGCCCCAGATCCGCTATGTGGCTACCGCAAGTGGATCGATCTAGAGATCCACCCACACGACTAGTGGACTCTCGACTGCGAAGAGTGGGATGCCAACAGGGACCACGAGAGGAGGGAGGAGGAGCGCCGCACCGAAGAGCACAACCAGCATATCCAGCGGGAGATGTGATGAGGATCTAATAACCCTTATTTAATTATTTATCTGTAATTCCTATTATGGATAATAATACCATCATATGGTTCTTGAGTATACCCCTTAATGTTCATAAGGAAGAAGCTAGAGTCGTAAGACCTTCTACGATTACCTCAAGGTCGTAAGTTCTTCTACGACCACCTCGTAATCGTAAGTCCTTCTATGACTACCTCATGGTCGTAAGTCCTTCTACAACCATCCCATAGTCGTAAATCCTTCTACGACTACCTCATGGTTGTAATTTCTTCTACGACCACCCCATAATCTCATGGTCATAAGTTTTTCTACGACCAGGTTAGCTACGACCACCCTATAATTTATTGAGCTTGCAGGCAAGTAGACACAATTGATTAGGGCATCTAAATAGTTAGTATACGCTGTTATTCTCTGGAATAATTGCACGATTAAACTCTCTGCCCTGATGATAACCGCCTGGCGACGTGGGAACGTTACTACTCCAGCAATAATCTCCAGTAACTTCTTCATCATCTGAAGCGTTGAGGCGTCCTTTAGACTGGAGAAACCGTCGCCCACTTCGAGCACTATATAAAGGGCGGAATCAGCAGACTGCAGGGGGAGGGGCAATCAAGAGACGCAATCAGGAGCACAAGACATCAGACTTGAGTCTTTCTCTTGATCTGTAACCAGCATACTCAATATAGCCACACAGGAGTAGGGTTGTTATTCTTTCCGAAGAAGACCTGAACATGTATAAAAATCCATGTGTCATTCTCTCTGCGTGATTTGAGTCTTGGAGACCCCCGAATCAAACAATCATTACGTAAGATCGGTTCTAAAATACCGACAGTTGGCGCCGACTGTGGGGATCTTCTTGTCAAGAGGTTTTCTTCATTTTTCCCAACTCTAATGCTTCTATGGTAGGAGAGTAGAACGAGGAGAACTGGTTCGACTTGGCCGATTACGTCAATATCGACATGGATGTCGACTTCAACTACGAGTCGAGTATTGTATCTTCCGATGGTAATATCGCCTCCAGAGATCATTCATCAGATCCAGGAGACCATACCACTGATGGAGTTGAGGAGGGATCCTTATCCCCCAACGTTATGTTCAACTGAGGGACCAGTTTCCTCAGAGGGCAAGGGTCAAATCGACTATGATCCGGACTATTCCAAGGCAGACCCAGAACATGGCGAGGGTCCCCCTCCAAATGTTTGAGTCCGTCTAAGGCCGTCTGACCTGACACTACAAGTCCTGGAAGCCATCATTTCGGAGCTTCATCAACATCTGGTGGTCATCTCTCTTCGGTTAGCCCCATAGAGGATGGGGTCGAGCACTCTCTTCCTGTGAGTTCGACCATCCCCTCGCAGGGCTCACTTGCGGACAGAGACGGTTATAACCCGAAATTTCCCTTCCTGGAGGGGCTTGCTCCAAGTCGCCAGACAATGTCTTTCGACTACTCCTCAAGCGAGGAGGCCTCAAGCGCAAGTGGAGATCATCAACGGGAGGTCTTCATCCTTCCCTCAGATAATGATCACTCTCCTAGAGACAGGACTGAGGACGCTCTCCGACGATCACACACTGCGACCCCTTGTAGTTATTACGAGGACACCTCCGGTGATGAATAGGGTCAACACTCTGATGTGCATGAGGGAAATCTTCGAAATGATCGCACTCCAATGAGGAAAACAAGAGGATCAGATATGGACGAACCTAAGAAAACCCGACAAAGAAGAATTGTGGCTCAGAGATATCTGCTTGGACGCGTTCAGTATCAGTAAGAGGAAACTCAGGAACTCCAGCACATCAACGATCTGCTTGAGTACGCATCTCGGGAACTTGCTCGAACGCCCGGCTACGACCTCTTCGCCGGAGAGATCACACGAAGGCTTCGAAGTACGATGGCCAGACTCAAGCACCCTCAACGGGATCGACCTAGAAGTCGTATCAGTACAACTCCACCAGCTAGCGATCATTCGAACAACTCACCGCGTGGAGATCAAGCGACAACAGGTTAGGTCGCTCTCCTAACCTTAACTCTGGTCGGAGAAGAGTTCTTCGAACGGCTGATGATCAATAATTTCCCAGGAGAGGTGATCGTTTACAACTTCGACCCAGAAAACTACAACAGCAGATGGAATACGAGGAGTATTTCCCTCGTAAGGTTGAGACCAACCATAGGTCGGGTCCACCCATAATCGAGTATTGTTGTATACGATCACCTGGTGATCTCAACCCTTCTTTTCCGCAAAGAAGGCATCAAGAAGTCATTACCGGGTGTCGGGCATTCTCACCCGACCTCCGAGCAGTTCGTTGGCCGCCTCAGTTTCAACCAGTGAACATGGAGAAGTTTGATGGATCTCAACATCCCATCGAATTCCTTCAGATCTACACAACCGTTGTTCGAGCAGTAGGAGGAGGAGAGCATGTAATGGCAAATTACCTTCCTACTGTGCTTGAGAGATCTGCTCGATCGTGGTTGTTAAATCAACCACTCGAGTCGATCTATTCATGGCAATACCTCTGCGACCTTCTACTGGCCAATTTCCAGGGAACCTGCCATCGTCTTGGGAAGGAGGACGGCCTGCACAGGATAAGACAAAACGACCACGAGACTCTACGCCAGTTCATCCGACGTTTCAGCTAGGTTCAAAACTCCATACCTGAAGTTTCTGATTCTTCTATCATCAGAGCTTTTAAGCAGGGAGTCCGTAGTAGAAGAATCACGAAGGATATCGCTTTAAACCCTCCTACCACTGTCGCCGAGCTCTTCGAGATGGTCGATCGATATACGACTGCTACTGAAGCAGTCGAGTGGAACAATACTATTGATCGATATGATAAAATTCCTCAAGAAGTGGATGAAAGTGGTAAGAAAAAGGATAAGAAGGCCAAGAAGTCTAAGAAAAAAAATCAAGGGCCAGAAGTCTTAGGCGTAAGTGATAAGAAGCCTCAAGACTCCAAGCCATACTTCGATCGAGGCAAAGGTACACTCCCCGAGTGGAAGAACGACAAGCCTAAGTGGTGCTCTTTCCATAAAAAGGAAGGACATGACCTTCGCAACTGCCGGGTTTTTCAACGAAAACTCGAAGACTATTACAACAGTAAATGACCACTTCCTACCCTCGAGGAGGTAGGGCAAGCGTGTGGTCGTAACCAGTCAGATGACAACGAGGAGATGCCATTCCAAGATTCTAAGCATACCATCGAGCATATCTATAGGGGATCATCGGCATACGAGTCAAAATGACAGTTTAAGGCTTTCGAATGTGAGGTAATGTCTATTGACCCTCCTCTTGTCAATAAATTGCCGAAGTGGTCGGAAGTCATCATCTCTTTCGAGAAGAGTGACTACCCGATCCCATCTACTCGACCAGGTCGATTTCCGATCGTGGTCGAGCCCATCATCAACAACTGTCGAGTAAATCGAGTGTTGGTTGATGGTGGCAGCTCATTAAACATCTTATTTACGAGTACCCTAGACGAGATGCAAGTACCCAAGACCAAGGTAAGACTGGTACGATACTCTTTTCATGGTATTATACCGAGGTCTTCGGCCAAACCTATTGGCCAAGTTTTTCTTCCTTTAATATTTGGTTCTCCAAGCAATTCCAAGGCAGAGAAAATATCCTTTGATGTTGTCGATTTCGATACGGCATATAATGCTATACTCGTATAACCAACTTTGGCAAAATTCTTAATGGCTACTCGTTATGGGTATCAATTTCTTAAGATGCCAGGTCCCAAAGAAGTAATCATTATTCACTGTGATAAAAAGATGGCTATACATGTGACTGTCGATTCCTCGAGATGGTTGGCTAGATACCAGCTTGAGAAGAACGCTAGGAGCAACCTTTAACGAAGCAATCGAAGTCTAAAGCTGCACCAAAGCCGAACGACTAGGTCAAAGAGGTTCCTCTGGATCCAGAGGAGCCCTCGAAGACTGTTCGCATCGGGGACCCCAAATAGGAAGACGCCCTCATCACTTTCCTCCGAGCTAACGCAGATATCTTTGCGTAGCAAACATCCGACATGCCCGAAGTTCCCAAGGAGGTGATCGAGCACAGGCTAGCTTTACAGCCTGACAAGATACCCATAAAACAAACATTACAGAGATTTGCACCTGATCGACAAGATACTATCATATCAGAATTGGACAAGCTACTTAAAGCAGGCTCTATAAGAGAAGTCAACCACCCAGAGTGGTTGGCCAATCCTGTAATGGTTAGGAAGTCTAATGGCTAGTGGCGTATGTGTGTAGACTTCACTGATCTCAATAAAGCTTGTCCAAAATATGATTTTCCTTTACCTCGTATCGATCAGTTGGCTGATTCTACTACCGGTTGTGAAATATTAAGTTTTCTAGATGCATATTCTGGTTACCATCAGATTAATATGTGTCTAGAAGATAAAGAAAAGACCATATTTATTAATCCATTTGGAATATTTTGTTATGTAAAAGTGCAATTTGGTCTAAAAATGCTGGTGCTTCTTTTCAACGCTTGATGCAATCGACTTTTTCACCTCAACTAGGCTGAAATTTAGAAGTCTATGTTGACGATCTAGTCGTAAAAAGTATTAAACGACTTAATCATGTTCCCGACTTGCAATAAACATTCGACAACATCAGAAAACACCACCTAAAACTCAATCCTGAGAAGTGTATGTTTGGAGTCTCTTTAGGAAAATTGCTTAGGTTTCTTGTCTATGCACGAGGAATCGAAGCAAATCCCGAAAAGATAAAGGTCGTCGTGCAAATGCGCCCTCCGACCATGAAGAAAGAAGTTCATAAACTCATAGGGTGCATGGCGGTTTTAAATCGTTTCATCGCACAACTAGGAGAAAAAGAATTACCTTTCTTCAAACTTCTAAGGAAGCACGAGGGTTTCGAATGGTCAGAAGAGGCAAATGCTGCCTTTGAAGATGACAAGAGGTATCTTACGAGTGCTCCTGTTTTGTTTTCTACGAAATCAGAAGAGACGCTCTTAATTTATCTAGCTGCCACGCCACAGGCAGTGAGCGTAGGTCGTTGAACGTGAAAAACTTCCAACGACCAGTTAACTACGTAAGTGAAGTTTTGCACAGGCCTAAGGAGCGTTACCCTAATGTCTAAAAACTTCTATATGCCCTCCTCAGGTCTTCGAGAAAACTGTGGTATTATTTTCAAGTATATAAGATAATTGTGTTATCTGAGTTTTCCTTAGGAGTGATCCTCTAGAACAGGAAAGCAATGGGATGCATGGCAAAATGGTCAGCAGAACATGAAGAGTTTGATCTCCATTTCGTGTCCAGAACGGCCATTAAATCCCAGATCTTGGCAGACTTTGTCGCCGAATAGACAAATCCTGAACGTGTTCAGGATCCCCAGTACGATACCCACGACTAGTGGACGATGTACTTTGATGGGTTACTTACTTTAAGTGGCTTGGGTGCTGGGGTGGTCCTAGAATCTTCTACCGGAGAGACCTTAAAGTATGTCATTCAATTAAACTTTTAGGCCACTAACAACATGGCAGAATACGAATGTTTGCTGGCTGGCATACGAGCTGCGAAAGCGCTCACGATTCGACGACTACTCGTGAGAGGAGACTCTCAACTAGTCAAGAATTAGGTTAGAAAAGAGTACCAGTGCTCTAACCCGACCATGTCTCGATACTTATCGGAAGTTCGAGAGCTTAAAAAGAATTTTTTCGGTTTCGTTGTACAATTTATCCCTCGAAAGGATAATTTCCTCGCAGATCAGTTTGCTCGAATGGCTTCTTTCCGATCACAAGTACCAAAAGGAGTATTCTTGGAGTAGCTCTAGAAGTCGTCTCTGGTCGAAACACCAGGGACAATTCCTACTGAGACAACCTCTCTAGAATACGAGGATACCTGGATGAATCCCATATATGAGTATCTTCAGACGGGTACAATACCCGATGATAATCTCGAGGCAGATCATTTATCCTGAAAGGCTAAAATGTATACTTTGGTCAAATAAGTCCTCTATAAACGAGGCACTCAAGGGGTACTCATGCGATGTATATCGCAGAGAGAAGGATTAAACCTCCGTCACGACATACACGAGAGCATCTGTGGAACTCATGCTTCCTATAGAACGCTAGTCAGAAAAGCCTTTTGACAAGGTTTCTACTGGCCAACAGCCCTCTATGATGCCAAAGAGCTGGTTAAAAAGTGTGTACAATGCCAGTTTCATAGCAGACAAATACACCAATCAGCTCATGCGTTACAAATAATTCCTCTATTTTGGCATTTTGCGACCTGAGGACTCGATATCAAAACGGTTCATGATGAGAAGCGTGATTACTCGGTTTGGGGTAGACCTATTCACGGTGGCCCAAACTCGAGGCGACCATGTCGAAGCGGGCTTGGGATGCAAGTCCGACGAAGAAACCCTACCACCCAAAATTCCCAAAAAAAATTAAAAAATGGAAATATAATATTTTAATCCTGATAAACGAATTAAATAATACTTTTTATTCCAAAAAAGATTAAAATAATACATTTTAATACGAAATTCAACTTTTCGGGTCGGGCTGAGCTGGGCTCGGGCCTGCTAATTTTTGGCCAAGCTTTTCAAGCCTGGCCTGACCTGACATTTGAACAGCTCTAGTTTGGGGTCCCAAGTCGAATAATCACATATAATGGTAAGCAATTTTCGAGCAAGAATTTTGTGACGAGTTGGGTACCCAATTGTGTTATGCTTCTGTTGCCCATCCTCAAAGCAATGGGGCAGTCGAAAGAGTGAATGGCCAAATAATACAGGGAATCAAAACTCGAGTCTTCAACCAGCTTGTCATGCACTCGGGGGCTTGGGTACAAGAATTACCCTCAATATTATGGGCGGTTCGTACAACTGCTAGTCAGGCTACAGGTAAAACACTATTTTTCCTAGTTTTCGATGCCGAAACCATGCTTCCACTAGAACTAAAGATCAGGTCAACAAGGGTCAAAAATTTCAACGATTCTACCCAGGCACAACTTCGAGCAGATGACATCAACCTACTCGAAGTGAAGAGAAATCAAGCCTTAATCCGTTCAGCAGTCTAACAACAAGCCTTGTGCAAATACTACGATCATAAGGTCCAACTTCGCAGTCTTGCTGTAGGTGACTTGGTATTGAAGAAGATTCAATCCCAATATAATCGGAACAAACTTTCCCCTAAGTGGGAATGTCCTTACATAGTAGTCAAAGTTACGCAACCAGGTTCGGTACGACTAGCAATGGAAGACGGACGGATTCTCTCCAATTCTTGGAACATCGACTAGCTACGCAAATTTTTTGTGTAACCAATCAACCCTACAATAAAGCATTAGGTTCTTTCTATCTTTATTGTCTTTATTTGAGTAGCACTTTGATAATTTTTTGACCATTTCCTGATCATAAGTCTTTCTACGACCAGTGCCCAGTCTTTCTTTACACTGGTCGAAAGGATGGTAACATCATCTAGTCGAAGTCTTTCCTCTCTACATGTGGTCCTGCCCACTAGAAGGAACTTTCTAGTGTCGACTTGTTCCTCACTTTTGCTGCCAACACAAAGAGATAGGGTTAAAAAAAACATGGTCGAAATATTTTCAAGCCAACTCTTATCACCTTAGTTTATTTCTTCATTCATTTTGAAAAATACTCTAAGCAGAGTACACTTTTATAATTTGTTCAACTACTTTTGGTAAACTCGGTTCATTCCAACTTGTCAGAGAAAGACAAAACACCCAGTCGAAGTTTTTCCTCTCTGCACGTGGTCCTGCCCACTTGAAGGAACTTCCTAGAGTCGTTCTGTTTCTAACTCTTACTACCAAAGCAAACATACCGAGTGCACTGGAATAGGTCGAATGAATTTTTAAGGTACTCCAGACGTTGTCCAACTCAAGTTGCTCCTCTTGATTTGATTAACCTGGTCGAAGAGGGTAACATCACCTAGTCGAAGCCTTTCCTTTTTGCATGTGGTCATGCCTACTAGAAGGAATTTCCTAGTGTCGACTCGTTCCTACTCTTTCAACTAGTGCATGATAATCGTGATCGAAAACTATAAGTTAGCCAAACCTCTCTCTTTTTAAAGAAAACCCTTTTCACACTATTTACTTAGTTTATCTAAATAAACTAAGCAAATAGTCGGGGGCTAGGATAAAGTTATTTATATGACTTCAGTTATTAGTCTTAATTTATCTTATGAGTTACTAACTACTCGACAAGGTGATTTGTAGAAAAAAAATGGATTATATATTCATACTCAAAAAGCTTGTCTTTATAGTTCCCTACTGCAAACTACTCTGACGATGGAGATCATATTTGCATCTCCTCCGTGACCTTCTTGCTGACCGATTGCATATCTTTAATCAACCACTCTGCTTCTGTTTTAGAGCAGTCGAAGTCGGCTTCGATTGGCTGCAGATTAAGGTTGGGGTAATGAGCTTTGAGTTTTGCCAGAACAAAACTTACTGTGCCTTCGACCGCCTCTTTTATCGAATTAGCTTGGTTGGTCTTCAGAGTAGTCACTAGCTCCTGCAAAGTCCCGACTTGTTCTCCAATAGTACTCGTGTGAGCAATCATCATGTCTTCACGAGGAGTGGCCTCCTCAGCACGTAGCCCACTAAGTACATTGTTCAAGAGGGAAATATTGTCTTGAAGGTTAATCTTTATTGACTTCATCTTCTCCTGGTTACGAGTCGAAGCCTCATGGGGTTGTTTTATTTCGATTGCTTGCTCTGAAAAGAGTAAGACTAGTCAGACAAAATAACCCTTAAAGGACTGAAAAACTAGTCGCTGGTAAAGAATTGCTTACCTGCTAGTTGAGAATCTAACTTCTTGACTTCATCGTCATGGGAGGCAGTGCTCTTTGCATATCGCTCTTCCCACGATTTGATCAACTGATCTTTTTCTTTGACGATACGGGAAATCTCGTGAACAACCAAGGTCTTTTCTTTGTCCTTGATTTCGAGCTTCCCCATTTCGACCTCTTTTTCTAAAAAAGAATAAGAGTTAGAAAAAGAAAAGAAGGTCATTATCATAAGCGGTCTTAAGTTCGAAACTTACCGTTTATTTATCCCTGCAACTTTTGAATTGTAGAGTTTGCCTCCTGAAACTTCTTCAGAAGGGCTTCTTTCTCTTCCCTTAGTTTTTTTGCCTCGACTCTCTCGTAGTCAAGCGAATCAGCCAGGGTCTTTTCGTCGCTCTTTAACCTATAGAGGTGAAGAGCGGATATGAGCATAGAACAAGTGGTTGTTTTCTACGACCATTTCCTGGACATAAATTCGTCTACGACCAGTACCTAGTCGTAAGTTTTTCTACGACAATTCTCTGGTCGTAAGTCCTTCTATGACCAGTAACTAGTTGTAAGTTTTTCAACCACCATTCCCTAGTCGTAAGTCCTTCTACGACCAGTATCTAGTCGTAAGTTTTTCTACAACAATCCACACAAACACTGTGCAAGTGATTGAAACATAAATGACTACGAATAGCAGTAACTTACCATCTCTCTGCCTGCTCGCATAGTACCGCTGTCTCCTGACGTAGCTGAACAAGTTGTCGGTTGTACTCAGTAACCATGATAATTTGTTCCAAAGCTTTTTGCATAAAGAAAGATAGTGAGAAATGAGAAAAGACACATATGTGAGTGTTGGACGGCAGATACTTACGTTAATGCTCGTTCGAGCAAATGAGGAGAATACTCTTGTAGGGTTCTTCAGTTCATCGATCTCTTGAACTCGGTTCCACCACACCTTTTCGAGACGCTCGTCATCGAAAACATTCCCCCTGTTAGGAATGTCATTAGGGTGAGGAACTCAATTACGAGACCTGAAAGCAGAAGACCCCACAATGGAAACTGGACCAAAGAACTCAAAAAAGAAGTTGATGTACTCTTCTTCTTTTGATTCAGTGATGGCGGCTTCTCCTTGGGGACCGGGGGGAATGTCTACCACAACTTTCTTCCCGGTACGGTGGTTAGATGATCTGCCACCTTGGCCAGATGCCTCTGCCGCATCATGTGCCATTTCCGCCTCTGCCTCCGTGACCACTACTGTGGTCGCAATCACTTCGGCAGCAACGACTTCTTCCACCACAGGAATGGTGGACAATTCTTCGACCATCGCCACTATCGTTCCTCCGACTGTTAGAGAAATAGCAGTA
Source organism: Phyllostachys edulis (assembly GCA_036346405.1). Taxonomy (NCBI): domain Eukaryota; kingdom Viridiplantae; phylum Streptophyta; class Magnoliopsida; order Poales; family Poaceae; genus Phyllostachys; species Phyllostachys edulis. Next base: position 55,770,154 of record CM070549.1, on the reverse strand, counting down.
GGTTCCTCGATAGGAATGTTCTTGAGAGCTGGAGGAGTTGGGCTATGATTACAAAAAGGAAAACACGTCATATTGTAGAAAGCAAAAGGTAAATGTTGTTCTTACACTTTTGCCTTTTTACATACCTTCGTTTCCTAGATTTGATCTTGAATCTGAATGAAACCTTCCCTAAAGAAGATTTCTTCGACTTCTTCTCTTTGACCACGTCTGGTCGAAACTCGAGTTGAGGAATGAGATCAGCCAGGACCACGTCTGGTCATGTGACTTGAGCGAGAACTGCCGCTCCTTGGGCTTCCTGACTCTCCGGATGGCTGAGACCTATCTCGACCATCCCAAGAGCAACACTCCCCTCGACCATAGGCCCTACTGGCGCAGCGGTTTCCTTCACAAAAGATATAAAACTCTTCTAGTTCTCCTTTTCTAGTTGCTTGACAAAGCCACGGGAGGCAGAAACTGCGAAAGTTTTATTGTCATAGTAGAAGGGTACCTTGGTCTTGGGAGCTTTGTGTTTGAGAGCTTCGGTCACTTCGACCGCCCTGGCTTTCTCTACAGCAGCCATATCTACAACAAATTTCTCAAAAGGCCGAATCAAAGCAGCCGAACTCGAGCTTGCCCCTTTTAGGTCGACAGTCTTGACAAGTCGACGCTTTTTCGCCGGTGGAGCCTTAACTTGCTCCGCCTTCGTGCCAACGATCATCTATTTGACTTCTTCGTCATCTTGACGGTATTCCACGCCTACTTTCTGCAGGAATCATAAAAAAGAAATATTACTAATTAGACATAAGTTGTTCTACGACCAGTACCTAGTCGTAAGTATTTCTACGACAATACCATAGTCGTAAGTTCTTCTACGACCAGTAACTAGTCGTAAGTTTTTCTACGACAATCCCACGGTCGTAAGTTCTCTTACGACCAGTACCTAGTCGTAAGAATTTCTACGACAACGAGATCCTAAAGATGAAATCAATCTTTGATTACCTTTAGCGTTCCATCTTATCCTCTGCGGATAAGACCGCTAGGATTTGAGGAGCCACCACATTGGGTGGTGGGGATTTCTCACAAACGAGCTTGACTCAGGCATCAATTTTCGCTTGTGAGAGATCTGCAGGAGTAAGTAAACTTTCAATAGCCAAGTTCGAAATCAACAGAAAGAGAGCTAGGTTGAAATTTTACTTACCCTTCTCGTAATATCTGATCAGGTCATTTGGCCCCAACTACCTCCACATGGGATGAACCCTCTTCTTCAGAGGGCTAATGCGGCACGTGATGAAATCCTTTACCACGTGCCATCCGGTGAGCCCCTCTTCCTTTATGTCTTTGATGGCTTGAATACAAGGGGCGATCCGGCTAAGATCCTTGGGAGTCGAATCCCAAGAAGAAATCTTCTCAGCAGCTTTCCCAGTGAAAGAGAGGCTGTCTTCACTAATCGTTTCCCAGTAGAACCACCTCTTCTTCCATCCCGGCCATGACGACCAGGTGAATATCTAAATGTACTCCTTCGACTTCCCGTCGTGGAGCTTCAGACCACAGCTATCGGTGATTCCCGCCATTCTGGTCATCCCGTAGAAATACTGGAATAGCTCCAAGTCGGTCGGAATCCCCTGGTAGGTCTCACACAAGTACACAAAAACACCTAACATCGTGATGGAATTAGGAACGAGGTTCACCAACTCCACCCCGAAGTGTTCAAGTATGAGTGTGAGGAAAGAGTGAGCAGGCAATCGAAGGCCACACTCACAATACGCCTGGAAGACGGGAATCTGCCCAATCTCCCCCGACGACCAATGTTGCCCAGTAGCCTCAATCCACTTCACAAACTCTTTGTTCGGGATCTTCTCGGTGATGACCAAAGCCTTCATCTTGGCCTCATCCATCTCCGATTCGGCCCACTAGGAAGCGATTCCGGCTATCTCTCTCATGAAAAGGAGATTTGGATTGGGAAAGGTCTCAAGAGAGCATATGATTTAGTTGGCGGTGGAGAACGCAAGAGCTTGATGAATAGTTGAAGAAATTTGGGGAAAGGTAAAAAAAACCATAATTCTAAGCCACGGTAAGTTTTTATAACTGCACACTTGAGTTAAAGACGTGGCAACCCAACAGTTACCACCTCTTCGGGAACCACTCCAACAGACAGGTTTGTGAGAGTCGATTGAGATTCTTTAATTTGTCTGTTCGAGAAAACCGAGTCTGTCTTTACACCTTAAGCGAAATTACCTTCTTGACCAAGTTTATTTCTAGTCAAATGAAATACCATTCGGAAAGGTTTTACTTCCGATTAACCAAATAACGACCACTTTGTAGTCGTAAGATTTTCTACAACCACATTGTAGTCGTAAGATTTCCTACAACCTTCTTGACCAAGTTTATTTCTGGTCAAATGAAATACCGGTCGAAAAGTCTTTCCTTTGACCACCGTTCTATGATCACTTTCTGGTCGTAAGATCATCTACGGCTCCTTTTCCAAGTAAGTTACTTTCACTTGAAGCTGGGGGACTAGATGACGAGGATCTAATAATTCTTATTTAATTATTTATCTATAATTCCTATTATGGACAATAATATCATCATATGGTTCTTGAGTATACCCCTTTAATGTTCATAAGAGAGAAGTTGGAGTCGTAAGACCTTCTACGACTACCTCATGATCGTAAGTTCTTCTACGACCACCCCATAGTCGTAAGTCCTTCCACGACTACCTCCTGGTCGTAAGTTCTTCTACGACCAAGTCAGCTACGACCACCTTATAATTGATTGAGCTTACAGACAAGTAGGCACAATTGATTAGGGCATCTAAATAGTTAGTATACACTGTTATTCTCTGAAATAATTGCACGATTAAACTCTCTGTCCTGATGATAACCGCCTGGCGACGTGGGAACGTTACTACTCTAGCAATAATCTCCAGTAACTGCTTCATCATCTGAAGCGTAGAGGTGTCCTTTAGACTGGAGAAACCACCGCCCACTTCGAGCGCTATATAAAGGGTGGAATTAGCAGACGACAGGGGGAGGGACAATCAAGAGACGCAATTAGGAGCGCAAGACATTACACTTGAGTCTTTCTCTTGATCTGTAACCAGCATACTCAATATAGCCATACAGGAGTAGGATTGTTATTCTCTCCGGAGAAGGCCTAAACTTGTATAAAAAATCTCCGTGTCATTCTCTCTGCGTGATTTGAGTCTTGGAGACCTCCGAATCAAACAATCATTACGTAAGATCGGTTTTAAAACACCGATAAGACGCAAGCCCATCTCAAGGCTTGTAGGCGCAGGAAGCGCGAGAAAAAAGAGGGAAATGGCGGCCAGCGAGGAATACAATGCCAAGCTCACAAGGAAGGGCAAATAGCCCTAGTCCACCCAGTAGTCCGACCCTCTTCGTCCATATGTTCCATGTATTTCTAATTCTCTAGAGGCATGCGTGTACTGTTCTTGGTTCGTTAGCCTACGTGCCATGTAACCCCATTGTCAGATCAACTGTCGTGTTGTTATCGTTGCACCATTTCTCCAAAGTTCTCCACCGTTTATAGATTTCTTGGCGCATCGCAATATCACCTACCTTCGCACTTACGAATCATTGCTACCTCTACCATCCTCACAAAATTCTTCAGAAATTTATCACACTACAACAACATACGGTGATCACAAAATACTATTGCTAGTCTAACAGATAGTTTTCCAGAAGTAGGGAAAATATAACATATTTGGAATATCCCACAACCTCCTCTGGACCGCTAATATACTTTGTTGCCAAGACATGTATATCACCAAGATGTAACCCAGGATGTTTACATACAAGCATGCCTCCTTTGAAACATCAGCAAATCACAAATACATTCTAAGTCACATGAAATCATGAAACCCTAATTTCCGAAACCTTTCGTCCTAATTTTCGAGAGCTAAACCCTTAATTTGTCGAGATAATTTCAAAACATATAAAATTATAAAAAATTACACAATCAAGTACACTGTATAAGGAGCCTGGAAAAAATCATAATGTTTGGAACTTATTTTCTATATTAGAAAATTTCTACAAACACTATACTTAAATGAATTTTTGAGAAAAAATCAGAATGGATAAAATTCTGAAAAAATTACACAAGTACACTGTGCCGGGAGACTTTACAAAACAATTCACAATTTTTTGAGCTTATTTCTATATTTAGAAATTCCTCAAAAAAATATACTTAAAATGTTTTTTGAAATAAGATGCTACAGTGCTATGAGCTACCGCGTTAGGGGACCGCAACACCTTGCTGCTGCAGCAGGGGGCGCACAACAGGCGTGTTTCTGCGCTCTGGTGGCGCAGTAGGTGGCTCCAAAGGCTAAAATTGAAATTTTGAAAGTAATGAGACTAGATTTAGAATTAAGGTAGGGTAAGGATCAATAGTGTCCAAAATTCATGAGTCAATGCTAATCTGACAAGGACACGTACGACTGTACGGGCGTTTCGTCCGTTAAAAAAAACTGGACACGTTGAAGTTTGAGGGAAAGAATCGTCACATATAAAGTATGTCCCACAAAAATACACGCAGTAGGATGTACGGCGTCAATCTATATGAAACAACACTGTTGCCATGTTGCGGCGTTGGATGGGGAAATTCGAGAGAATTGCTGGGTACAACATGCTTTTGCGTCTTTCTTCAATCTATAGGATATATCGTATGGAGTTCATTTCAGCTTTTCTTGGAGCACTGGCGTTCACTCGTTCCATCCGTGCCTATACCCATGGTTTGATGATTCACTGTTTCGTCGAAGTTGCGCATAGACATGAACACTTACTACTACTATACCGTTCCAAAACAGGTAGAACGCTCGGTTAGACCATCTCTAATGATGTGTTTTAGTCGGTTCAAATAAGGAGAGAGAAAACATTGAATCAATTCAATACACTGAAGGGGTCGATTCTAACAAAAAAATGCATAGAACCGGACTCTACTTAAGAGTCGATTTAAAGCATTAAACAACTCCAACGAGGATATAATAATCCTCATTTAATTATTATCTGTAATTTATATTATAGATAATAATGACGTCATATGATTCTTAAGTATACCCCTTAATATTCATAAGGGAGAAGCTAGAGGTCGTAAGTCCTTCTACGATCACCCCATAGTCGTAAGTCCTTCTTCGACTATCCCATAGTCGTAAGTTCTTCTACGACTATGTTTCGATCGTAAGCTCTTCTACAATCAATTTATGGTCGTAAGCTATTCTACGACCACTACCTGGTCGTAAGCTCTTCTACGATCAATTTATGGTCGTAAGCTATTCTACGACCACTACCTGGTCGTAAACTCTTCTACGACCAGTTTCTAGTCAATGTGGCTTACAGACATGTGGGCCTAATCGACCCGGGAATCTTTCGCACCATATTTAAAGATATGGGCAGTATACTACGATGTTACTCTCTGGAATAATGGTACGATTTAACTCCCTGTCATGGTGATAACTACCTCGTAACGTGGGTGTCGACGATCGAATCGCCGATCTTATGAAAATAAAAGAAGAGATCCTGGCTGAGAAAGCCAAGACGGCTCTGCTTGAAGAAGAAATCAAAGCTAAGGACCGATTCGATCGCCGAGGCTCGACCAAAGAAGAAAGACTTTAACAAGAAAATTGAAGGTAATAGGTCGTAAACTTGACTTATTATTTTCCTCCAATTATTTTCTTGCTTATCACTGTTTTACTCTTGCGAGCAAAAACAAGTTTTAGACGAGTAGAAAACTCGAAATTTGAGCAAGACAAGGAGGCGCTCTCGTTCAAAGTTTAGATGAAAAGACTATATTTTTGAACAAGATGATCTTTGACATGAGATCAGGATCAAGTCTGCCTACCTTAAGAGATCCAGTAGAAAAAATGAACTATTTTGGTCAACTTCTAGAGGATCTTAACAATCTGCTCAAGGCTACTCGGAAGAACTATGCCCAAGCCATGAAAACAGGCGTTGCTAATGGAGTTAGTTTTGCTTTGGCAAAACTGAAAGCTTCCGACCCCTCTATTGATTTCCAAGTTGTTGAAGATGACTTCAACTGCCTACCTGAGGAGGCAACTAAGTTCATGGAAGAACTCAAACCACTTGGAGATAAAGTAGTAGAGAAATGGAGGTGGGATCCCCATCAAGCGATAATTAGTGCAGGAACATTTCTAGAGTAGACTCCTGCAAAAAAGTGTAAGAATATCGAATATGTGTAAAACTTACCTTTTATGTCATTTAACAATGACGTTGTTTTATCCTGTTTGACTATTTTTAAATTCTCACAAACCTCCTAGCCCCGACTGCTTTATAGTAAAAGAACTTTACTATACAAGCAGGTAGCCAAGAAAGAGAATAATAAAAAAGTCGAAACCATAATTTTGAAGGTATGTGCCGATATGAAGTCAAAACTGATCGTACCAATACTAGAAAATCATTGTGGTCGGAACCAGCTTATGACTTCGCTTAGTTATAGATCCTTGTTTGCCATGATCGAAATACCAATCAAAAAGTTATATATGGTTGGATAAGAGACCTTGTTTTGTGACATAAGGAGAAATGCAAAAATGAATGTAGCAAATTATAAGTGAACTTTGTTTATATCTATTATCCTAAAGTCTGGTCGGAAGGAATGCTTTAGATTTGAATTCACATATCATATTTCGCGAAACGTGTTCAAACTCTCTATCCGACTGGTAGCGAGGATCGTAAGAAAAGAACCGTCGCTAGGAAGCTCCTTCCAGTGGGCAGGACCACGTGCGAAAAAGGAGAGACTTCGACTAGGAGGCTTTCCGTGTCCCGACCGATAGAGAGATAAAAGCGAGAAAGAATCTTGAAATAATGAAATATAACCTTCATAATATGAGGCATTTAGATTCGGTATGGGAAGTTATTTGTGCGATGCTCGATTACTCATATATTTCATTAAGAAAAGAATGTTGTCGTGGCGTGGTAAAATGCTCACGACTAGGACAAAAGCAGTATGACTTAGAAGTCGTTGCAGAGAGTAATAGAGATCCTTAGAAAGGATGTCGGAGAGAAAATTATTTTCTCCAACCATTTTAAATTAACAACCATGAACGACCAGCCTATAGGTATATATATATAAGCAATGTTACTTATTATTATTATTATTTTTTAGAGCGTAATATTGAAATTGAAAGAAATGAAAGAAAGTAAACAATAATTAAACATAGAACTTACGCAATTGATCAATGTTCCAAGAATTTGACAAAATTTGCCTATCAGACATAGCCAGTCGTACGGAACCTGGTCGGGTAACTTCGACCACAGTGTAAGGACCTTCCCACTTAGGGGAAAGTTTCTTGCGATTTGCCTGGCTCTGAATTTTTCTGAGAACCAAATCACCTACAGCAAGGCTGCGAGGTTGCACCTTACGACTATGGTACCTTCGCATGGCTTGTTGGTAGACTGCTGATCGTACAAGAGCTTGATTTCGTCGTTCTTCAAGGAAATTGACGTCATCGAGTCTTCGTTCATTCTGATCGTTTTCGTTAAAGCGATCAATTCGAGCAGAGCCAATTTTGAGTTCTGGAGGAAGCATGGCTTCAGCCCCGTAAACCAAAAAGAATGGTGTTTTACGGTCATACGACCGGGTCGTGGTTCGAACGGCCCATAATTCAGACGGAGTTCTTGAACCCAAGCTCCTGACCGTTTGATTAACTGGTCGAATACTCGGCGTTTGATCCCTTGCATAATGATACCATTGGCTCGCTCAACTACTCCGTTGCTCTGCGGATGAGCGACATAAGCAAAATGAACTTTTACACCAAATTCATCGCAGAATTCTTGAAATTGACTGCTAGTGAACTGGGCGCCATTATCTGTGATTATACGACTAGGTACACCAAATTGTGTGATCACATTTTTCATTAGGAATCTCTTAGCGGCCTCAGTTGTTATTTTAACAACCGGCTCGGCCTCGATCCATTTTGTAAACGTGTCAATCATGACGAAAAGGAATTCGAAGCCCCCGGGTGCTCTTGGGAAAGGTCCCAGAATGTCCAGTCCCCAGGTTGCAAAAGGCCAAGAAAGAGGAATCGTTTGTAAGGCTTGTGTCGGTGATGTACTTATGCGCTATAAACCGACATTATCGCGCCGTCAAAAGTTCTTTTGCATCATGAAGGCGGTTGGCGATAGTATCCTTGCTGAAGGCTTTACCGACCGAGTTACTCAGGAATGATGTGCTCCATGACTCCTTCATGGATTTGGTTAGCAACTTAATGCCATCCGTTTGAGATATGCATCTCATCAACACTCCATGAGATCCTCGTTTGTACAAAGATGCGTTCGATTAGAGTGTATGATTTGGCTTTTCGTGCTATCTGATCGGCCTCTACATCATCTTCGGAATTATGTCATCTGTGAAGATAATTGTAGATCGATGTCATCCAATCTCTACCTTGATCGTGACAGCGCCAACCGTCAACGACCTGTGGAGCATCCATGTTCTTTTGATCGGTTTGTTCGACCTGTAAAGAATCATGTATGTTCTCGGAAGGCTCGACTACCGAGGGTGAATCGAGTTGCTCGAAAAAAACTCCGGGCGGGATGGTTGACCTCGTGGAGGCCATCCGTGCCAACTGGTCTGCCAGAAAGTTTTCCTTTCTAGGAATATGTTGGATCTGAAAACCGAAGAAGTGCTTTTCGAGTTTTCGTACTTCCGCCAGATAAGATGACATCTTGGTACTTGAGCATTGATACTCTTTCCCTACTTGATTCGCTACCAGTTGAGAATCGCCTTTCACTAGTAATCTGCGAATCCCGAGCTTAACGAGCCGTCGAAGTCTGCCAATAAACCTTCATAATACGCCATATTATTTGTGGCAGGAAAATTTAACTGGATGGCGTACTTGATGTGTTCGCCAGTAGGGGATATCAGGATCACTCCAGCCCCCGACCCTTTTAACATCAAAGAACCGTCAAAGTACATTGTCCACTCCTCGTGGTGTTCATACACGGGCCCTTGGGTGGGTTCAGGGTTTGTCCATTCGGCAATGAATTACGCCTCTTGCAGGACTTTATCGCTGTTAAGTGAAATGAAATGGAGGTCGAACGCCTCGTTCAAGCGCCCATTTTGCTATTCGCCCGATGATTCCTGTTTCCAAGGACTTGACCAAGGGGATATCCCGTCGGTACGACCACTTTGTGGGCCTGAAAGTAATGCCTTAGCTTCCTTGAAGACATAAGGAAACCATAGAGCAACTTTTGTACCTGTGGGTATCTTTCCTTTGGTCCATGTAAGACCTCGCTACGTAATAAAGCTGGTCGTTGGATGTTATCCTTTCACGACCAAGACACCGCCTTGTTTGTGGAGTCGCCGCCACATACATTAGCAAGTGTTTCTCCGGTCTTGGAGAGACTAAAACCGAGGCACTTGTAAGGTACTTTTTAAGTTCTTCAAAGGCATCGTTTGCCTCTTTAGTCCATTCAAAACTCCCATGTTTCCGGAGAAGTTTAAAGAAAGGTAACCCTTTTCTCCTAACCTTGCTATGAAACGACTTAGCGCGCCATCTGATAGGTTAGTTTTGGACTTCCTTCTTCGTGGTCGGAGGTCGATCCGTCGATGGTCGCTATCTTTCTTGGATTAAGCCCGATACCTCTAGCCGAGACTAGGAAACCAAGCAATTTTCCAAACAGAAACTCCGAACACACACTTTTAGGATTCAACTTGAGGTTATGCCTTCTCGGGTTCTTTGAAAGTTTCTTGTAAGTCGAGATGTAGTTGCTAGCGTTGGTGGTCTTTACGACGGATCATCAACGTAAGCTTCTAAATTCGACCTATTTGCGGGCTAAAGGTTTTTGCATCAACCTTTGAAAAGTTGCACGGCGTTTTTGAGACCAAATGGCATCTTAACATAACAAGAAGTGCCATATGGAGTGATGAAGGAAGTTTTCTCCTCATCCTCTTTACACATACTAATCTGGTGGTACCACGAATACGCATCTAAAAACTTAGTAATTCGCGCTGAGGTAGAATCTACCGGTTGATCAATGCGTGGAAGGAAAATCGCCCTTCCGGACAAGCTTTATTAAGATCTGTAAAGTCGATACACATTCGCCATTTCCCATTATTCTTCTTAACCATTACAGGGTTGGCGAGCCAATGAGGGTGGTTGACTTCACGAATGAATCCAGCTTTGAGAAGCTTGTCAATCTCTGACTGGATTGCTTCCTTCCGATTAGGTGCAAAACGCCGCAACTTCTGCTTGATCGGTTTTTTATCAGGCTGGAGAGCTAGCCTGTGCTCGATCACCTCCCGGGGGACTCCGGGCATATCGGACGCTTTGCCGGCGAATCGCCCTAATTTGCTCGGAGGAAGGAGACGAGCGACTCTTCCTATTTAGGATCGATCCTTGCCCCGACTAGAACTTTGCGGCGGTGGGCGGGATCTTGGTCGAGTAACGACTTGGCGCCGCTCGGAGAAGTGCCTTGGTCGAGGATACCTCTTTTGTGCGGTCGGAGGGTTTTGGTGTCATCTTCGGTCTTGTGTGCTTGGCTCGCATGGCGATGAATTAGCTTCTTCGGTCGGGAGTTCATCAACCATTCTAAGGATTTTCGATCACATGCATAAGCCATTTTACGATCACCCGAATAGTGATGACTCCTTTCGGCCCGGCATTTTCAAACTTTGATAACCGTAATGCGTGGCTATCAAGAATTTTGCTAACGCCGATCGACCAAGAATCCGTTGTATCGGATTCAAAGTTTACCACATCAAACGAAATTTTTTCCGTTCGAAAGTTATCGAGCCTTCGAGCGTAACAGAAGAAACTTGTCCTATCGGTTTAGCGGTGGAGCCAGAACTATGCCATGAAAAGCATATTTCACTTTGGTTTCACCTTTGACATGGGGACTGTATTTCTTCTAAAGCTCGAAAATAATATATTCAAAGAACTACCTCCATCTACCAAGACTCGATTAACCCTACAATTATTAATGGTTGGTTCGACAACAAGAGGAACCTACGGTCGAGTCGAAGGAATGGGGCGATCGTCCTTCTTTGAAGAAATTGCAATGTCCGACCACTTCGATTGCTTGATAGTGTTCGGAGATTCGACGAGGTTGACCTCCCGCTCCACGGCTTTCAGATGACATTTGGATTCATATGAAGAAGATCCTCCAAAAATCATGTTGACTGTATGTTGGGGATCTTGGTACTCCATCTCTTCGTCACCATCCTTATCCTTTTTGGAGCTCGTTTCTCCGGGTTCTGGTATTGCGGGAAATGGTCCTTCACCTGCATAATAATCTTCCAGTTTCTTTTGCCAAACTCGACAGGTGCGTAGATCATGCCCTGCCTGCTGGTGAAGTGGACACCACTTCTTCTTTTTTTGGAATCCTTCGGTTGGAGCTTTTGTCTTGCCCCGACCGGTGTAGTCCTTTTTGCCCTTCATGAATTTATCAGGAATGGCTAGAACCTCCTTGTCGTCGGATCTGCGATTCTTCTTCTTCTTGAGAGACTTCTTGTTCTTTTTCTCTGGTTTGTCCAGGCCGGACTGAGGAATCTTGTCTTTCCGATCAATGGCTTCGCACCACTCGATTGCTTCGCTAGCGGTGGCATACTTGTCGGCCATATCAAAAAGCTCAACGGTTGTTCTTGGGGGGTTCATTGCTATGTCCTCTGTAAACCGTCGATTCCTCAGACCTATTTTGAAGGCCTGAATAACAGAGGATTCTGCGACCTCGGGAATAGAATTGCGAACTTAGCTAAACCTCTTGATGTATTAACATAGAGTCTCATCAGAGCCCTGCCGGATTCGGTGGAGATCATCCTCCTTTCCAGGGCGATCGTACGTACCCTGGAAATTTGCAATCAGAAGGTCACAGAGTTGCTCCCAAGTATAGATCGTTCCGACCGGTTGGTTCAATAACCACGACCGGGCAGACCCTTCGAGCACGGTGGGTAGATAGTTGACCATCACATTTTCATCGCCTCCGGCAGCCACGATGGCGGTGGTATAGATTTGGAGAAATTCCAGCGGATTTTGAGTTCCATTAAACTTGTCCAAATTGGCGGTCGGAACCGGTTAGGCTAACGATAGCTTGGAGCCTGCGAGAGAAGGCCCGACAACTGTGATTGATTCATGGCGCCTTCTCAGGAAGGTGCGGATTATGTCGGCCGGAGACCGGTTCCTAAGATTGGCACGCTGGAACTCCGGTGTGCCGATCCGATCGTGGACATTGGTATGATGTCTCGACCGCCTACTTGATTCGAGCGATGCCTAAGATCGTTAGGGTCAAGCGATGGTTCTTCTCGGCGTGATGGGAGAGTGGCTTCATGAAATAACCTTCTCCCCTCATGACTCCTTAGTCGGAATCGTCGAGGAGGCCTTGGTATCGACTGTTCCCAAGTATGACCATCTTTGTCCCTGCCGAGGAGGAGCGGTGAGATGAAGTCATAGTTTGACTCCTCGAAACCCTTTGTTCCCGATATGCTTCGGTCTTGTTGCATAGTCATTGGAGAATTTCGGATACTTGACCTACAAGTCTGTACAAAACACAGAGTTCTGCTAAAGTAGGATCGAATTATTTAATATATCTTGAACACGTCGCAAGTTTTGTGCTGACTCTAGAAGGTCTCGGCGGTTCAGACCGTCGAGGTGTACGCAGACTGAACCTCCCCGACCCTCGGATTTGATCGCCTATCAACTATTCTGGGTGGGGCGGTGCGAGCGAATTAGTTGATGGGCGTTGATCGGTTCCGTGGCCTCCGGAAGTTGGTGCGACGGCTCGGATCATCTCTAACAACACGTGATGGCGTGGCAGAGAGTGTAGGACCGTGCAGGGCATCTTGATTTTCATCTCCGATCGCGTTGACCTCGTGCCTCCAATAGCGATCTTTTGATGAACTTCCATCGTAACTAATGGAGAGCTTATCAGTGCTTCTGCCAGAAGTTTCCACGACGGAGAGCGGTCGGAGATGAGCACCTCCTGAGGTCTCCTCAGCCTGATTCGGCGTACTGTCGATCGTATGCTGAGCGTGATTATCCCCACGTGGTCTATGACCAGTGGAGGCTTCATCGACACCGTTACCAGATGTCGGTTGACTCCTGGAATTGCCAGAAGCCGTAGGAGAGTATCTTTCAGCCATGATTTCATCGAGGGTATAGCGATTTTCGAGTGAAGATGCTGAAATTTCTTCACTTTTTGCGGTCGGAAAGGTCGGGCTTGAAGAGATCCTGACATTCCGAATCGATCGGAATGGTTGGTTCCTCGATTCACGCCACCGTAGCGGTGGCGCATCTCATCCATCCGGTCGATCTCGCTATCGTCGGCGACGTGCGAGCCGGCGGAGGAGGAAGATGAGGATGATCTGCCATTTTCCTCCATGGCACGAATGCATCCTTCCATGTCGAGGTTGTCATAGTCCGCCAAGTCGAACCAATTCTCCTCATCCCAGACTCCGGGCATATTCGCATTAACGATTGCCGGAACTTGGGTGAGAATTTGTGTGAGCGAAAAGTTTCTTCAAGAAACTTACGTTTTCTTCCCCACGGACGGCGCTAGCTGTCGACGATCGAATCGCCGATCTTATGAAAATAAAAGGAGGAAAATGACGTAGAGTATCCTGGAAGAGAATGGGGGCTGCTCTTTATTTATATGAACTGGGTTTACAAGACTTGACTAGGGACTATCTCCAATTACACTGAATGTATTGAATACTACTGCTTCGGCTTCTGTGTTGCCTTTTGTTGTTTCGCTATTGTGTCTCCTCTCTCTCGTCTTCTGCGCTTCACCATTAAATAACTCCGGAAGGGACGACAGTTACTCCTGGGAAAGACGTCCTTGATGAAGTGTTACAACTGGTCGGAGGTTTAAGGTAGTTAACAATGTGCTAACTGCCTTGCGGTTAAGTATTTGTGAGACATTTAACCGCAAGGTGGTTTATCGTCGAGTCTTGTATGTCATCGTAAGTTATGGAGCGTTTATACGTGTTCCATTCATCATACAGTTAATGGTACTGTTCATAGCATTTCGAAGCGACCACCGGTGAACCTAGTCCGACCAGGTACCCATCGTGTAACCTCTGGAATCCTTACGACCCGGTGAGGTCGTTAGCCTTAGGGGTTACGACCATGAAGACGTATGGTCTTTTTATGTATTTAAATTAATACATAGAGGTTTTAATCCTCGTTAGTGGGAACGTTACTACTCCAACAATAATCTTCAGTAACAGCTCCATAATCTGCAACATTAAGGCGCCCTTTGGACTGAAACGACAACAGCACACTCCGAGTACTATAAAAGGCAGAATCATCAGAAGGATCAGGGGGGAATCAAGAGCACAAGGCGTATCTTTTTAGTCTTTCTCTTGATACTGTAATCCAGCATACTCAATACATACACACAGGAGTAGGGTTGTTATTCTCTCAGGAGAAGGCCCGAACCTGTATAAAAATCCATGTGTCTCCCTCTCTGCGTGATTTTGAGTCTAGGGGCACCCCCGAATCAAGCAATCTTTACGTAAGTTAGGTTCTAAAACACCGACAAACTCATATGAGCATTAAATAACTACATAGAAGAGAGTGCGATTGAGAGAGGATATTATTATTTTGTGGTTTTTTAATGTAACGTGGGTCCCATTTATTAGTAGGAATCGGTTCAATACATTAGAGAAAAACAAGCTCGGTTTCTAGAATGCTTATGTGGCATGACTTTAAATCGACATCGGTTCAATACACTAAAGATGCTCTTAGGATAATCATAGCGTTGACAGTTTGGCACTATCACGCAGCACATCCTGATCGCACAATCACATAATGACCTCCCACCCAAAGCGGGTTGCCACTGCCGATAAATAAACAACAGAATTCCTCGTGTGGCGCTCGGCATGACCCACGCCACCCACGCGCTGGCCGCCACGCCACTAAAAAATTGGGCAAAACCTGCGCCACGAGACGGCTCCGGTAGATGAACTTTTTTTTATTAATTAACCATTTTTAAAATTTTATTTTAAAGTTAACCTCCGACGAACTTTATTTTCAATTCTAAATCATTTGGTCAAGTCACCACCCGTGGCGTAACAAAACAATGCTTCCACGCCATAGGATAAGTCCGCTAAATAGCACTTTTTGATACGTCACTAGTCGTGGCGTGACCAAACAATATTGTCATGTCATAGGTGGTGGCGTGACAAGAGCTTGCCCAGATACGGATTGGCGTGACATCGTTATTTTGTCACGCCATGGGTGGTGACGTGATCGAAAGGGTCAAAATTAGAAATAAAATTCGCAAAGGTGAACTTTAAAATAAAATTTTAAAAGTGATTTATTAATATAAAAAATCCCCGCACATCCCCCACCACCCGCTCCTCATCCCACCCCGTCCGCACGGTCAACCCACCGCGCGCCACGCCGGCCCAACCCACCAGGCCCACCGATATATAAAATGCGAGCCAACCGAAGCGAAGCGCCCCCCGCAGCCCCCCGCAGCCATTTGCTCGGACTCTCACTCCCACCTCACGGCTCCGTGCCAAGTCAAAGTCACACGTCATTCAGGAATCAGGAGAGGGAGGGAGGGAGGGAGAGGAGGGCGCATCGCGGCGTTGGTGGTGGTGGTGACCAGTGAGTGGGGAGAAATGGCGGCCGAGAGGGACATCGACGACCTGCCGCGGAGCGCCGCCAACTACACGGCGCTCACGCCGCTCTGGTTCCTCGAGCGCGCCGCGCTGGCGCACCCGAACCGGGCGTCCGTCGTCCACGGCCCGGTGCGCTACACCTGGGCCGAGACCTACCGCCGGTGCCGCCGCCTCGCCTCCGCCCTCGCGCGCCGATCCGTCGGCCACGGAAGCACGGTACGGTGCCATCGCTATTCCCCTCCATTATTAGTTCAGTTCTCCCTACCTCTACATGCGCCTCTAGTGTTCCATTGGTGTCCTGACTGCTGAGATGGTGATGGAAAACACCAAAGATGGGAGCTTGCCACTTGAACGGTAAAACATTGAATGTTTACGAGGGTTAATAATAGGACAGTACTCCCTCCATTTTCGAATATTTAGCACTGTTGAGCGAATCATACGTACCAAGTTAATCACAATTTAGACAAAATATGACAAAACGCCCTTTAATAATATCTAAGTACAGGCAACGAGGCAATGAAATGGAGGAAGGTGGGTAGAGTTGGGTAAGTTTGAAAAAAAAACATCTATTGGGAATCATAAAGTAACCAGTATTTGTGGATGAAAATCTTGATCAAAAGTTCCAAGAATAGATAGTTATGTACTCCCAGAAAAAAAATAGTTATATATGTTGATAAACTCGGCTTTCAATTCCTGGATTTCTGGTAACAGATAGCAGGTCCTATCATGTTGGTAGACTGTTTGAACATGGGTGGATGAATGGTATATGCTTCTTCAGTCCTCGTAGGAGTACATCCTAAAAGCTTGTCCTTTCAACTCACGTGTTGTCATGTGCTGGAATTACTGTTCACGCACGCGAACAGAACCATAGTACTGTAGCATCGGGATTAGAAAGAGATTACCTTCCTCGATAAAAATATTTATTTTCCTAAATAGTTGATTAATTTCCTTGTATAGGGATTAGTTAATTGGAAAGGTTATCAATTAGTTAGGAAGATCATCATTTAGATTGATTTTATCTATAATTGTTAGAAGAGCTCTCTATATAAAGAGGCCTATTGTAATAGTTGGCATTAATCAATCATATGAATTAGTCTCAAGACTCTCAAGTCCCTCTCTCTAATCTAGATACTTTCTACCCCAGCAAGACGCCCTCTCCTCTAAGTGTCGTTCTACCTCTAATCGTCGCCGTCGGTCTCCTTTCCACGGTGTTTATCCTTTGTAATGTACTAAGTACATTACAATTGGTACCAAAGCCACTCACCATGGCTTCCAATGTCGAGTATCCTTTTGTTGTCTACTCTTTCATGGCGAAGGAGAAGACATCGGCAGAGGAGATGAAGAAGGCAAGGCGGGCTGAGGCATTGCTAGAGGCTGCAGCGGTGGAGGCACAACCATGCACACCTTACGCCTTCTTCCAATACGGGCAACGCAGCCTTTTCTAGCTGTGTGCCATTTTTATACGGAGGCGGCATTGATTCTCCCAAAGCCCACACACATGGTGCATGCGGCAAGGCGTGATGGTGGCGGCGCTAGAGGAAGCGGATGCAAGCTACAACTGCCAACGGTGGCGCGGCCTCCACCCTCAAGGGCGACAAAGTTTTCCCTGCCAGCGGCGAGTGGCGACCTTCACCCTGCAAAGCTGGGCAACGATTGCCGTGTCTCTGCATGGAGAGCTCCAAAAGCGGCGATGGCGCAATAGACGAAGGCGGCGGAGCACCAAGGTGCGACGGCGGCGTTGCAGCCTGGAGCTCCAACAACTGCGGAACCATCCAAGGCAACGTCGGAGGTTTCCATGGCGAAACCCTATCAAAGGGTGGGTTGGCACTTTGGCCGGTATGATGGGCTGCATCAACAGTCGGGCTTCCACTTCAAGCGTATGGAGACGACAATCTTCAAGGCGTCAACATACTCTAGCATGACAGGGAGCCGGAAGCGCTATACTTCGTTGACATAGGGCTTCCAAGGGTTGCAGCCATGACCGCCACCATAGCTTAAGGACGAGCTGCTTGTCGAGGAGCGGAGAAGCCTTGATGTGTCTTGTGTATTTCAATTGCACAAACACATGTCCAGATTTGATGGATCACGTGATCACATAAATGGAGTGCCATACTTGTCGATGCAAACTATATGATGCCATATCTTGATGCTTGTGGGAACTATCCAAGTGCAGTAAGCTAGTAAGACATTCAAAAAGTGCCCACTACTCATGTTTGGACAATAATAACATACATTGTTAGTACCTCGAACTGTGGAAATTGTATATCCGATTTACCATAACTGTGGCATTGTGCTCTAGTAGCAGATCTGGACCATATAACATTCCTCTCCTGCATACATGTAGAGATTAGAGTTGGTACTAGCATCTAAGGTCAGAGTTTCTAAATTCTGGTAGGAAATTATTGTTTCTACAAAGCTTCCATGTTTGACATTGCTGGTTGTTACTTTTAGGAATTATCTTTGGTTTTGAACTTTGCAACGGAGTTTTGAACAAAACTTTGTGCAAGCTGCGTTTAGTCTTAGTTCTTGTTATGGTAGGCATTCAATATCAACGTCGGGCCAGGCCACGACATGTCGTTCAGCTAGGGGAGGGTGCGGCAACCTAACCGCTGGCCGGTTAGTTTGTTTGCCCATTAGATTAGGATTCTTTAAATTAGGATATTGTGAAGAGGTTGTTTCAACCTCTTAGTTACTTTCCAAATCTGATTTCCTTAGATAAGTTTCTATCTTTAAGTTGTAATCCCTATTAAAGGGAGAGGAGTTTGAATAGAAGGGGCAAGCAAGAGTTAAGCAGAATCTTACCTTGCCTTTCCTGTGCCTGCCGGCGCTGTGGTTGCTCACAACGGTGCCTCCTCGCCGTCGTCGACCTCTCGCAGTCCGGCCACCCACCTCTCACCGCTATTTCCTTCGCAGTCAAACCCTAGCCCACAACAGTTCTCATCACTCCATTTGCCTTGTCTGCTCCAAAACTTTTGTTCACTATTAGTTATACGCTTGTGTTACACAGCATATTGATTGCATAAGTAATTTTGCAGACAGTAATGTTTGTTCATGTGCAATATTGTATTTGATCAAGTACTTTCTGCCAGATAGAACTTCTGCTAGTTGCATGCAAGCAATACATTCTATCATGTTTATATTGATTCTTAGTTTCTCCTAAATCTCTTAGGTAGCTGTAATAGCTCCAAATATCCCAGCAATATATGAAGCTCATTTTGGAGTTCCCATGGCTGGAGCAGTGGTCAACTGCGTCAACATTCGATTAAATGCTCCCACCGTTGCATTTCTCTTGGAGCACTCGTCAGCTGAAGTTGTGATGGTTGACCAGGAATTTTTCTCTCTGGCAGAGGATTCTTTGAAGATTATTGCAGATCAAAAGAAAGGTTCTTTCAAACAGCCACTTTTAATAGTTATTGGTGATCAAACCTGCGATCCTGCAGCCCTCCAAAATGCTCTGAGAAAAGGAGCCATTGAGTATGAGAAGTTCTTGGAAACTGGCGATCCTGAATTTGCCTGGAAACCACCACAGGATGAATGGAAGAGTATTGCCTTAGGTTATACTTCTGGGACAACTTCTAACCCAAAGGGTGTGGTATTACATCACAGGGGAGCTTACCTAATGTCACTCAGTGGTGCTCTGGTATGGGGAATGAATGAAGGCGCTGTTTACTTGTGGACTTTGCCGATGTTTCACTGTAATGGTTGGTGCTATACATGGACGCTTGCTGCTCTCTGTGCAACAAGCATATGTCTTCGTCAGGTATGCCTTTGTATTTCAAAACTATGCTTCAGTAGGTACCTTCTTGCTGTCAAATGCCTGTGGAGCATAAACTCGGTACAAAACTTAAGTAGTAAACCTTATTTTTAATATGTATACATAAGACCTATTCACGAAATCTCATGTTTCACGGAATATCGTTTCCATATGAATTGAAGGTATATGTACAGAACAGTAAGTATGAGACTGCAATCGTGTGACCGTGTCATTAGGAAATATATTACATAGGTTGATGCAACAACCTCCACAACATTGTCATATATATATTTTTAAAAACCATGATGGATACGAACAGTGAATGATAGTTATTGAAAGAATCATTAAGTATGAATAGTTGAATACTCACAAACAAATTATAACTTGCTTGATGCTACTTTATCAACGTTGCTTTGCACTTTCAACTTTCAAGAGCAATGCAGACAAGATAAAACATGTTACATGAAAGATATATATAAGGAGATAAAAATAATAATAGCATAGCATGAAACCAAGTCTAGGTAGGAGAAAGATCAGTGCAATATCAGGCTGGACTTTAGGGTGATTATTTGGGCTGGTATAAGCAGGATATCTTGAATTTTTATTTGGAGGACAATTCATGGTTCATCTCTCTTTTTAACTGCTAGCTTATGGTGGAATTTCTTCATGTAAACAGATGCTCATTTATTACTTGCCTCCCAGATTAAATGAATCGTGAAGACATTAGGTGCTTGATGGACTTGCATGTGATGCAGTTGCCACATAAATGAATGAAATGAGTTCATAAGTTGGACATATAGTACTTGTTAGGTTGGACCATTGTTGTTCATGTCCTGTGATCACGTACCCAGTTCATTAACAGCTTGACGTGGACCATTTCAATTAGTTTCATCGCACGTACGCTTGGTTGGAAAGTAAACTTTGCTGTCCAGATGCTAGTAACAAAAACTAACTTTGCCATGAATCGCTTGAAGCAAGTTTGGCACCCTTGACTGTAGTTACCTCCATGCAAGGATGCCCATAACCGAAATATGTATAGCCTTGGAAACCAAGGGACTGATTGGTTCCTTTCCCTATCTTGGCTAATGACTTAAGTTGTAGAATTGTACATATCAGTACACTTTGAGGTTTGAGCTGTTTTGGTTTTGACCTTTGAGGGTAAAGCTTAGTAGCAAGTCGTTTGAATTATTGAGGAAAAAACTTTTAATTTAAGTGTGTTTGGTATAACGAACAATTTACAGATCAGAAGGAACAAAAAAATAATTTCTTCACCATTCACCCACTAGTCTCGTGTGAGTTGAAGCCCCAGCAGTTTAACTCTCATCTCACCAGACTGATTGACTATTCTTCTCTTTCTTTGACTCGTATCACAGGTTACAGCGAAGGCCATCTTCTCAGCCATAGCCAACCAAGGTGTGACTCACTTCTGTGGGGCACCAGTTGTCCTCAACACCATCATCAACGCTCCTCCGGCTGACACCATTCTCCCCCTGCCTCGTGTTGTCAATGTCATGACGGCTGGCGCTGCCCCGCCACCCTCAGTCCTCGCGTCAATGTCGAAGCTTGGTTTCCGCATCACTCACACCTACGGCCTGTCAGAGACGTATGGACCATCCACGGTGTGTGCATGGAAGCCAGAGTGGGACAGCCTGCCAGCCGACGAGCGTGCCCGCCTCCATGCACGGCAGGGCATTCGCTACGTAGGCCTGGAGGGCCTCGACGTTGTCGAACCGAAGACGATGGCGCCAGTCCCAGCCGACGGTTCCACCCTCGGGGAGATTGTCATGCGAGGGAATGGCGTCATGAAGGGCTACCTGAAGAACCCGAAGGCCAACACCGAGGCATTCGAGAACGGCTGGTTCCATTCCGGTGACCTTGGCGTCAAGCACCCCGACGGCTACATCGAGGTGAAGGACCGAGCCAAGGACATCATCATCTCCGGTGGGGAGAACATCAGCAGCCTGGAGGTGGAGAAGGCGGTCTACCTGCATCCGGTGGTGCTCGAGGCATCGGTCGTCGCGCGAGCCGACGAGCAGTGGGGGGAGTCGCCCTGCGCCTTCGTGACGCTGAAGGATGGCGTGGACCGTTCCAACGAGGCAGAATTGGCGGGTAACATAATGAGGTTCTGTCGCGAGAGGCTGCCCGGCTACTGGGTCCCCAAGTCCGTGGTGTTCGGGCCGCTGCCGAAGACGGCGACAGGTAAGATCAAGAAGCATGAGCTGAGGGCAAATGCCAAGGAATTGGGTCCAGTCCGGAAGAGCAGGATGTGATGTGAGCTAGCCTTGCTCTGAACTTGTTGTACCTTACTCCTTGTTTGGACTGTTTTTGGTGTCACCGCCTCATCGGTGTATTCTACTATTCTTAGGATGGAGTTGTATACCACAAATTGTATTTCTGTTGTATAATTTACTTTTTGTGCGACCGACACACCTAGTGGATGGATATTTATTGGCAATCTTCGTGTATACGAGGTACGTATTGGAGTTTTGTCACTCTTCTGGAAGGCAAGATAGGAACTGAATTACCAGGGTGTTGGCGAAGGACACTCCTCTCTTGCTGGTTGACACTTTATAGTATACCATGGGGCATTTTGGCAAGGCAATCTATTATATGTTAAAAGCTCATGACAGATGATTTACCGCTGCTAAGAAATCTATTATATATTAAAAGCTCATGACAGGTGATTTACAGCTGCTAAGAAATCTATTATATAATGACAGTTGATTTACAACTGCTAAGAAAAAAAAAGAGAAATTGCTAGAAATTCTCACAAAAAAGAAAAACATCTGACCCTCGATTAGGTGGACCCTAACTAAAGTAGAACTACAGTTGTCGTCGGATGTTATTTTAAAAATAGAATTATGCTAGAAATTCTCACAAAAAAAGCAAAACATCAAGTCTTTAATCTGATGGGCCCTAATTAAGGCTGAGCTATAACGGCCATTGGGTGTCATGTTAGCAATAGAGATATATGCTACTTTGTAATTTTAAAAGGATAATGCTTCGGCTTATGCATCCGGTGGCTTGAGTAGTATCGGACGCCTCGCCAACCACTCATCTCACACCCCTCTGCTCGCTCCCAAACCGAGCAAAGCAAGCATGGCGACCTCCTTGCTCCACTCCGAGCGCTACCTCCTCGTCACCCCCCCCGCAACCATCTTCTCCGTATGCTCTCGCCACGCCGTGCCACCTCTACTCCTCCCCAACCGGCGCCGCCGCCGCCGCTCCCCAGCCGTGAGGGTCTCCTCCGGTGACAGTGGGGGAGGGGGAGGGTTCGTGAGCGTCGTGGAGAAGCCCTCGGTTCCGGAGGTGGTGGAGGAGAAAGGCGTGGAGCGTGATGGGGAGGGGAGGTTGCTGGGGCACTGGAGTTGAGGTGGTCACTGTGGGAGGGGTTGGTCGAGCTCTGCGCCGTGCTAGTGGTGTTCATTTTAAAACGAAAAAAGAAGAGGAGAAATTGCTAGAAATTCTCACAGAAAAAAAAAACTTTCGACCCTTGATTAGGTGAACCCTAATTAAAGTTGAACTATAGTTGCCTTTGGATGTTATTAAAAAATAGACATACGCTAGAAATTTTCAAAAAAAAATCAAAACACCTAGCCCTTAAACTGATAGGCCATAATTAAAGTTGAACTATAACGCCATTGGATGTCATGTTAACCCTCAGAGATACATATACTTAGTGATATATGTTACTTTGTAATTTTAAATCTAAAAAAGGATAAGCCTTGCTCAAAGGAAAAAAAAATCTATATATATAGAAAGGAACGTGGCACACCTCTATCTATTGCACGCCCAAAAAGATTCTATAAAAAAGGAACGTGCCATACCGGAATTTTTTTTTGCTTGTGCCATACCAGATCTATTTCATGCAAAAAGAAAGAAATAAAAATCGATTGCTTCGACGAGGTCTCCTCGCACGGCGAAAATCGATTGCTTCGACGAGGTCTCCTCGCACGTCGATGACAACCCCAAGAGGCACTGCCGTACGTACTCGTAAAGAATTTGCAGCTAGCTAGCTCTAGTTTTCGAACCCAGCAGCTAGCTAGCTCTAGCTCTAGTTTTCGAACCCAGCAGCTAGCTAGCCATGAACTATTTTTGCACTAAATTCATGTCGCTTTTGAACACGTCACATATAATCTACTATCGCTCCTTTCCTCCTCTAGAGTAAATATCTCTCAAATCTAATTAAAACAACATAAAAAAAAACCACCAAAATCACTCTTAAAGGCTAAAAATTATGAGTGAAAAAAAAAGATCTACACGGTCTATTATGGTGGGTTAAGATTATAACAGTGCATATTGATTGGACATATATTCTAACATCAAAATGTCTACAACTTTAACTTTACACTAGAACTCCTAAAACATAGTCGTAGAATTAGTTTCGAACAACTTAGAAAGATTATGAGTTGGTTTGGCACACGGTGACACACTTGGCACATGCATGGCAATTCAACAAGCTTGGAGCACATACTCCAGTGTTTTAAAAAAAGGCCGGCCAATTAATGGAAGTTCTATTAATGCCATCGAACAATTAATTGATTGCATAATCCGATCAATTGGTCGTTTTTCCTCTTTGCAAGCATCTAGGTCCCAACTCATTGATTATGTGATTTTGGTAATTAATGACCCCTAAATCATTAAGATTAACTTTGGTTTCAGTGTTGTTAAGATTAGTTAGGTCTTGATGATGAATATAGGTTGTTCTTGGACTTTCATAGATCCTCGTGTATTCAAATGATGGCAAAGCATGTTTTCATGAAAATTAATGACCTTGTGGCTAGGAAGGATCCAAGGAGTCGAGTGTGGATCATTGTAGTTGATAGGTTTTTGTTTGTACTTTGGTTGTACTATTAAGAAGGTTTAGGCTAGTAGCTTGAGTTGGGTTAGGTTGAGTAACTAGTTGTGGTGTACACTATATCTCTCTAGCCTAGTTCTAGTCAGAGAATTAAGAGGATTTCAAAGTTTGGATCAAAATTCAACTCAAAGTTTGGATCAAAATTCAACTAAGTCAGAAAAATTAACAATGACGGGTTATCACTAACAGAAACCGCTTAGTTCCCAAGTGCCTATATGTTTAACGAGTGTCTGGACGAAAACACTCGGGCAGGTCCTGAGTGTTTCATAGGACACTCGGGACGGGAAGTCAACACTCGGTAGAAATAACTTTCCCGGGTGTTTCCCATAACACTCAGGAGATCAAGACAGGAGCAGCAGTCGTACACATAAAAATGAGATCTCAACACAAGCTGGACGGGGTGAAATATAATCCCGAGTGCATAAAAACGAAAACACTCGGAAAAGAAATTTTCCCCACCACGCCCTTTTTTCCCACCGTGCCTTTTTTCGCTGCTAACCCTATATCCCACTCGATCCCCATATCCCGCAACCGCCTCCTCGTCCTCGTCCTCCTTCTCCCTCCTGCCCCGCCCCCTCCCCCACCCCCCGGGGTTCCGGCACCTTCCCTCCTCCTTCCACGCCCGCGCCACCCTCCACCTTCTCCTCCACGACGCATCTGGTTCCCTCCTCCTCCTCCGCTGTGGCGCTACCTCCCTCGACTCCCTCCTCTCGAGCGCCACCCGTCTCCTCCCTCCTCCGGCACCACCGTCCTCTTCCTCCCTCCTCCTCGGCTCCCTCCTCCATGGCTTCTTCTCTTGGAGCTCCCTTCGGCCGTGATCTGCTCCTGGTGCTGCCTCTCGCCCAGCGTCGCGCCTCCCTAAGCTCGGCCCTCGGCTCCTTGCGCCGCCACCTCCGGCTCGCCCCCGCGCTTCCCTGGTGGCCTGGTTCTTCCATGCACCCAGCTGCACCTGTGCTCGCGCCCTCCCCTACGGCTCGGGCTGCCCCTCTTGGCTCGGTCCTCCCTCCCCACGTTGCTTGAGGCCCCCATCTGCGAGCCCCCCGAGACCAACCACAGCCTCCCAGGCAAGACAATCAACAAATCACTTACTTGATTGATTAATTATTTCATCTTGCTCACATTTCACCTATTTCCGATTAATTTTGTTGTTACATGCAATGGCATCAACTAATGTTGCAGGGAAGTTACTGAATTACAGCAAGAACTTGAAGCCGATGGGATCGTCATGGGGCGGAGGAGGGTATGGGAAAGGTAGCAATGGGTTTTCGAGGTTTGGTAGAGGAGATGAAGGGATGGGCAATGGCGGAGGCAGTGGAATCCTTAGCAACTCCTCCACCGTGGAGAAGCTCTACATTTGAGAGAAGAAGTTGTTTCTTGAGGTCAAGGTGAGTAGTGCTTTGATCTTTAACTTTATTAGCAGTGGCTTGACCTTTGTTTTCTCACTTAACAGTAGCAAAAATAGACAGAATGGTCGAAATGTACTGCTTTGTTAGATTTCAGGATGGAGGAGTGAGTGAGGTGTTTGGCTTTTTAGTAGTAGTCTTTTGTTGTGTTGTTCGTGGTTTGATTATTATGCTGTGATGGGAGATACTAACAACTATTCAGTGGGGTGGCAATTGGTTCTATCTGAAGAAAAGTAGCTAGTTGGCACAAGGACGAGTAGTGCGTAATGCACATGGATAATGGTTGCTTTGTTTGTTCGTTTAGCAGTAGTTTTCCCCCTCTTTCAGGGGCTTATGTAAATATGACATGTGTCGTGCTTTTGGATTCTTCCAAGTAGAAAGATGGTCTTTGTGCTTTTGGATTCTAAATATTGTTGTAACTAACCACAATCCTTGATTAGATAAATCTTTTAATTTGTTTGCCATGGTAAAGATAGGATTTTTGTGCTCCTTTGATCATCTTTGGTGAGTAATCATGAAATGTCAGCTTTATTTACAACTGTAAAGATAGAATCCTTATGCTCCTTTTGATAGGATTTGACTTAACAGAGATATCTGTGAACTTTCTTTTAACTATACAATTGGGCAGAGTTACGAGGGGTTTAAGTAGGAGCGTGAGAAGAAGGTGGGGCTACTGAGGAAGCAGGAGGTGAAGGGTGTGAACTACTTGAAGATGGAGAAGAACAGGATGGAGATGGAGAGCCTGGAGTCCAAGATGTTGGTTGCCACCCAGTCCATTGAGACCACCACTTCTGAGATAATCAGGCTGAGAGAATCGAGCTATTTCCTCAGCTTCTTGAGCTAGTTGCTGGGTTAGTACAATGATCCATTCATCCCTCTATTCTTTCGTACCATATGCATCTAGTATAGTATTTTAGGACGCTTCACATGCTCTCTACCTCCACTTGTACATGTCGTTTTGCATACTTGCAAATGAACTTGATTGTATAGGCTTGACATGTGGGCCAAAGTACGGCTTTACCATACTTGACTGTAGTGGTGTTGGTTTATGTGTTGCTATCATGTGAATTGAATCGATATGTCAGAACAGGGCATGCTGACTTGACCAGATTGTAAGCCCCCCCCCCTTTATTAAATATGATTCACTAGCTGGTAAGATATCAACTATTTACATTTTCTTTTATTACAGTGAACAGGTTGTAAACATCCAAAGGGACAGCTATGCATCTTATATTGGACACTATCCAATGTTGGCATATTTTGCCATTGCTGAGAATTAACCAATTGGAAGAGAGTGTTACGATTTTATGCAGGTATGTAGAAGGCAACTTGTCTTAAATCAACTTGTCTTAAATTGTCTACTGAGTTATAGTTGAAAATTCTGTACAACTAATCTGGTGTATAAACACTGAAGTAATGTACATTATAACTAGCATGCTTTTGAATTATGTTGCATTAGACTTTTATTGATAACATGCTACTCTTGCTTTGGTTTCTTAAGCAGTTTTAGTGTATTTTTTATGGAGTGTCTGTTTGCATCATCATTGTTTTTGTTTCACTATGACAATGTACTATGTAAGTGTAATTACAGTGTATCACCTTTGCAAGTTCCTCAAATAACTCTAGCTCTTTGTAAACCCAGCATGCCAGAGCAGGGCAGGGTTTCTATACTAAATCTCAATAAAGCATGGTCAGATTCACCACCAAGTAGATCTATCGATGCAAACTAACTTGGTCCTCGTCATATTTGACGAAGATTTGAGGTTTCTAACAACACAATCATCTACAAATAATCCTTCTTATAAATCATCAATATAAAATAGATAATAAATTGCAATTCAATTATTTGCCCTTAATCCAATCATTTACTTTTGACAAGAAAGTTATGAAAGTAACTATGCAACTGCCAGATGCACTGTGACAACTAGCAAAACAAGGTTTTGAACCCCCTTCGTTGAGGTGATGGAATATATACTCCCCTGTTTATAAATAGATGTCTGAGATGACACCTAATTATAAATAGAGGAAGTACTTAATAATGTTTAAATGACTATTCTTAAATATAACAGTCATCTTTTGATAATGTAAGCATTCAAGTACGTCTGAGATCTGATTGCATATTGTTCAGTTACATTGTATTGTTAACCAGAGAGTGTGTTATGGACAGGTTTGGTGTATGCTTATGAATGACAAAGTTCAGTTCAGGATGCAGTGGCCCCAATATATAGAATTGCTAGTGAATGGTATTAGTAAGCTTGTGCATGTTCCTTGAACGTCCAAAAGAGTTTTTGTTTAGAAGTGTTAATAATTTTGTATCCAGCACCATAGAAAGTGACTGTAAAGCAAAACAATAAGCTTTGAAAAACATAATTTACATAAAAATAGAGGCAGATGGCAAACTGTAAAAATAAACAATTGCCATGAGATATGCAATAACTTGTAATGTTATGTTCCACACAAGAATATAACTAAATGTTCATGGCACTATAAGGCATCGTTTGCACCGAAGACTTAATTAGCTTGGTGGCATTGATGCGAGGCAAACCTATCTTGCAATGGACACTGCCGGATTTCATCAATCGACAATTGAAATTTGATAAGTCTAGCTACAAAACTGGCAGTGAGGCAAATCTAGTATCAAGTTAGGACCATTTGATGTTGTATACATTTTACTGTATAGTGTTGTACTGTTGTTGCTACCAAAGGTTTTATATTTATTCAGAATTTTCTTCTTGTTTATGGTAGTTCCTGTGTGTGTGTGTGTGGGGGGGGGGGGATAGTACAGATTCTAAAAACTTTGTGGGTTAAGTGGGATGCATTTCATTCTCTTTGTGTTCTTTCTTTTTCATGATGGCCATGCAAATACATTTAGCTTATTTCAACTCAGCTTATTTGATTTCATTTCCTTTTGGTACCTAATTCTGTTGTAAAAAAAAGGTAGTACTTGGATGAGATCAGTGATAAACCAAGATTTTTTCTCTGAAAGCTCACGTAAATTCACATGGGATAGTTCTTGTTGATGATGGGTATCATCCTGAAGTAATTTTATATTTATCACCTTGTCACTGTTGTTTGAAATGATTAGCCACATAATCCCATTCTGGTGTTTTTCGCATGAATATGGTGAAGTTGAAGGACGGGGGATACAAATGGCAAAACGATTAGTCCGTGCTTTGGGTTTGATATTTGGATGTGTATTTGCTGCATCCCTAGTCAGTGGGCTCTCATATAATATAGTGCCGCTGGATATTTCTCGGTCCAGCCGCTGCAATGTTATCTCTGCCTGTGCTTGTCAATAGCTAATCTTTCCAGGGTTATACAACAGTTGTTAACTTGATTGAGTTTTCATGGCAGTATACTCCCCGTATTGTTTATTACCACCAGGTATAATAAACATTAGTGTGCTTCCCTTTTTTTAATATCAAATGTAATGTGCTTGTAGATCTATCAACCATATGGGTAGAACCATCGTGCTCTATGAGTATATAAGATAATGGTGCAATCATGTAAAACAATCTAATGCGTAATACATTGCAGTAGAGTCAACGATATGATATAGGGTAATGATTTCACTCCGTAGAGTCAATAACTAATCCATGGTCATTATCTTTGCAGTTGAGCATTGGGAGCAACAAGTTGAAGGTTAACTCATGCACCTCAACAATTGGTGTACCATGCATTCACACCGTGAACTACTTGGAACTGTTATATGTATCATGCATTATGCCTAGCTTTTCGAATTTGAACTCGAATATGGTGTGGATGTCCGATCTATATATGTGAATGTTGTATTGTGAACTCGAACATTATGTTAATGTTGTCAAATCTATATATGTAATGATTTGTGGCTAATTGGTGCTATTTTTCTTGCTATGGAATGTATGGTCTATTTGATTGCCGAGTTTCCTGTCAGCCTGAGCCTGATTTAAAATGAAATGCATTGTACGTACAAAATTGGTGCATATGTTGTTCGGGTAATTCCCGAGTGTCCTTAGTTGACATACACTAGGGAAAATTACGAATCTGCATGCGTACTGGATCGCCACTTGACTAGATTTCCCGAGTGTAGTTGACATACACTCGAGACAATTTCCCTACTTTTCCAAGTGTCAACACTCGGCAAAAGTATTCCGTTACAGTGGTTAAACCCGTTGTGGCACTTATTCTCCCGAGTGTTGGGTGTTTCCCGAGTGTACATGCGAACACACGGTGAATTTGTGTCTCCCGAGTGTAACACCCGGAAAACCAGTTTTACCCGACGAAACTATTCCGAGTGGGTTTTCTCGACGGCTGACCTTCGAGAATTAGTTTCCTGGGTGTTTTTGGTACTTTCCTGAGTGTTTCGGGCACTCGGGAAATTAACGGATTCTGGTAGTGTATCCAGGTTGAGGCGTACCATCTGTCCAGAGATGGTGTTTTCTATATTTTTAGAAATTTACACAGAGATAGATAATCTGGGTCAAACCGTACCATTGAGGCTTACCATTAATCCAAAGAGGGTGTTTTTGGTGCCCATGGTATTTTACACTAAGGCGTATCATCCGGGTTAAGGCGTGCCATTGAGGTGTATCATCTCTCATGAGAGGATATTTTTGGACAAGTTGAGAGGCGGATGATACAGCTTGAGGCGTACCATTGGTCCAAAAGGTTTCAATTTGAGTCAAGCATTGAGGCAGATGATCCAGGTCAAGACATACCGTTGTTCCAAGGAGGTTCCACGGTGTGAGTTCACTGAGGTGGATGATACGGCTCAGGCAGATGATCTGGGTCACACTGATTATCCAGGTCGAGGCATATGATCCGGGACGGCATAACATCTAGTTTTTAAAATGTTGGAGCTGAGGAAAATTGAATTGATGCGGATGATCCAAGTCGAGGTAGATAATTCGGGTTTGCAGACACTTTTTAGAAAAATATGTCAAACGACTAGTTTTTGAATGGAGATGCTATATAAGTGGACCATGTGCATTCACGATATCACCTTTAGGACTCCAAACATTGACTTGCATATTGAGGAGTTCAAGGGCACTCGAGTTTCAAGTTGAGCTTTTAAGAGTGTGAGAGAGTATTTTAGGCTTTAGTGTGTATCACTCTTAGCTGCTTGACCCTACTGGGTTCAAGTGACATTCTTAGGCTTATTACTCTTGGAATTTGGTGATTCTTAGACGACTTGGTGGTGTGCTCTTGATGACCTTCTAAGGAGAAGCTTGTGGGAAGCACCAAAAGGGTTGTGAAGGTTTGAAGTCCACCCATCCGGAGAGGAGGACTACCATGAGTTGATTGCTTGGATCCTTGCGCGGGTTCAAGTAGGAGCTATACTCTTGCAAGAGTGTTCTAAAGAGGATTAGGGAAGATCGTCGAATCTCCAAGACCTCGGTAAAAATCCAGATGTTTCTTGTCACTTTTTGTTTCCGCACTTAATTTATTGTTCTTTCAATTCCTATATTACTAAACTTGTATAGGATTGGAACTTGGGTTGCAAAACTTCACTAGTATGTTTAGGAGTTGATTGAGCACACTAGGAAACCATGGTCACTTAGGTTGGGTGTAGTTTCAAGATTACTCTAAATTTGTCAATTTTGGCATAGTTTGAAAAAGATACTCAACTCACACCTCCCTTCTTGGGCACCCGATCCACTTCACTATTTAATCACGCAAACAACTTTATTTTTACTCACTAATTGCAATAACATAATGTATAGTGTTGTGTAGTGGTGTCAATAGTATGTATCATATGGATGAAGTATAAACAATGAATTGCAAAACATGGCAAATGATGTTTTGTAGAGTGACAGTTTACAATATTTTGGGTAAATAAAATGGTTGTACTTGATTATAAATATAAACTAGATGAAGTATAAACAATGAATTGCAAAACATGGCAAATGATGTTTTGTAGAGTGACAGTTTACAATATTTTGGGTAAATAAAATGGTTTTACTTGATTATAAATATAAACTAGCTGAGTGTCCAACAAGCCACATATAATCTTAACACAAGCCATAAGCATAAATAATTTAATTATCTAAAAAGATCCTTCAAGTAACTTATACATGTATACATATCTATCCACAAAATATCCTACCAATTCAAAAGGTGTGGAGGGGAGGTGGTAGATGGCAGACTCACCACTACCATCAAGTCATTCTTTTATAATAGTAAAGATAAATATATTAGTAAGAACACATAGTTGTCCGTTAAATTCCGTTTAATCGGCCGTATCACGATTAATTGCTTAGTGGTACTCCATCCGTCCGTTGAGCGCATACCGTTTACCATAACACTGGCATACACACGTGAGTCATGAGTCAATCATGGTGTCAGACTCCAAGAACACAAGGACCACAAATGAAATTGTTATTTTCCTTAGTTGCGGCACTAATCAACTACTTTGGAGATAATTAACCTTTATGAAAACACATCACAAAGATGATCGGATGGAGTTGCATAAAAGTAAAACTATAACGTTTAACATAGCACTAGAGGTGTATAACAAACACAACTCTATTTTTCTATTATTATCTTATTAAGATGATGTTAAAAGAAACTTCCATGTTCGCTCTGAGATTGCTAGAAATTCCTACATTAATCGGAGAAAAGAGAAAAATATATATACCACTTATTTTGGTGGGTGAACATTATAATGGTGCATAATAATTAGATATATATTATAGTTGTACACGACATACATATATTTTCAATCATAAAGCACTACAATTGTACAGCAAATACAACTCCATTTGATTATGGATGGGCGCTACGCTATACAACAATTTTGCAAATGGTTTGATTTCTTACCATTGAGTCCATATTGAACAAAGATGATAGAAGCCATGGACTATGGTGTGTTCAAGCCTCCAACAATTTTGCGCCTATTTTGGAATGCATGCTATTTCCTTTTACAATGAAAAGTGCAATTCTCGTTAGATTGCTACAAAATTTCAGTGTTCCAAGCGGGGCCTTACTAAACCAATATTAATGTTCTGGCTGGATATTTGGATAGATTGGCGGGCTATAAGTGGTAGAGGCATCAACCATCCAATACAAGCTTCAAAGCACCAACTCTCCCTCCATTACTAAATGATATTTTAGAGCATGTACAATCAAACTTTTCAACTTTTAGCACTAAAATACACAAAAGCATTTCGATTGGTCACAAGGAAAAAAATTAACAGATTTGTTATTTGTTATCACAAAAAATTAAGTGGGAAATTCTAATTTAAGCCATGTCACCCATATTTTAATCATCGTTTGATTTATAGGATAACAACAGATAATAGTTAGATGTTTCTATAGATTGATTTATAGAAAAATAGAGAGAGAAATTGTATAAGAAACAAACTTAATTAGAAAAAAGTGACTAGCCAGGTTGCAGGTTTTGGATTTAAGTTGTACTATCTTATGATAAAGGCGAAACTTAATTATATTTCTCACTATATTTTTTTAACAAACAACCTACACTAAATCTAGTCCTGTGCAATTGCGCAAGCACTCTTGCTAGTTACAATAACAGAACAAGTAGAACATATTTGGCTTGGAAATATTTCAGTTGTCTTACACTATACACCCCTTGCTCTGAATATCAAAGAACAATAATTCACTTCTAATATCCTCGCGAAAAGTAGAACTGTGTGAAACTACAGTCCACAGTCCACACATAAAAAATAAAGATCAAACAAAACTGAGGGTATCACAAAATCCTTTTTTTATATAAGAAAAACTGATTGAACAGTAGTAACTTTTTAAACTTTTGCTTTCCGGTAATATCCCAAATTTCATTAGAAATTGCTATTAAATTAGAGAGAGAATTAAAGGAATTAAAATAGGAAATTCAGATTTTGTGAGGGAATTGGACTTTGGGCCTTCGGTCCATGGCTTTTTGGCCCAAGGGGGAGCCGACCATAAGAAGGAGATAAAAGGGGGCAGTCCCCCACCAAACCCTAGGCACCTTCTATTGTAGCACATGCCGCACTGTAGTGCGTGGGTACTGTAGCACTCCAATCCCTGCTACTGCTACCGGCAATGGAGAAGAAAAGAGGAGGTTCGACCAAGGAAAGAGGAAGAGGGAGAAGAAAGGGGGAAAAGGGGGGATTCTCACGGGGACTTCAGCAGGATCCAACGGGGTATTTTAGGGTAATTTATTTTCCCTAATAGCTAGTTTAATTCTTTTTCTATGCGAATTGTTATCAGATATCAGTTTGGTTCCCTGCTGTTAGTGGATCGGTAATCTGTAGTTCTGATTGATTCGTAGATTTAAATTAGTTCAATGCGAAATCAGAGTTTTGTGCCTCCTAGAGATAGGTAGATAAACTCAATAGCTTTCTGTAAAGCCTTGGTTCATATTATTTGGATGAGTAGATAATTAGTTATGATTTTTACGATCCGAGTGCTTGTTCAGTTCCTGGGTTTCGGACAGCAAACATAGTTTTGTGAATTAAAATTTGAAAATAGATGAATCTGGACTTATGGTCTCCATGACTTAGATTTTTAGCTTTATAATGATTTTAGAGAACCCAAGATCATATTTTTTGGACAAGTATAACGGGAGTTATAGAATTTTGAATCATACGATGCAGTTATGTCTTTCTATTGGGAACAATCGGGAAAAATGTTATGTTAGCGAATTTGGTTGCACAATAGAAAAATTATAATAAATTTATTATGGAAGCTGATTCTCTGTAGATTCCAGAATGACTTAGATCACTGTTTTTGGATGCACCAATTAAAAGTTATGGGATTTCTAAATCGATATTACCGAAGAGGGCAGATCTGTCTTCGGTGATAAAAACAAGGGTTTAGATGAAATAATCTGAACTTTTGATCACCTAAGAAATTGTTGGTATATGTGTGTAGATTCCAGAAAGTCTGAGTTTATGATTTTTGGAGCTATAAATCAAACGTTATGATTTTTCTAAGGTGACTATTCTGTTTTGGACAGAATGGTATTTGGGAAGGAATGAAATCGTTTCGGGTTGCGATTAGGAGCGGATATGTTTATTTAGTTTTATTACTATGTTGTGTGCTTTTGGATGGTATTCTTAGTATATTTTACGAATGCCAGGTGGTGGTGAGAAACCGGGGTTAGAGTCCTCTACCATCGTCACCCATCACACGGTTGAGGCAAGTACAATTTTAGTATGATATTGTGTGTTAGGCAATATTGTTGATTTGATGCGTGCTTAATATGATTAAGCATGATGAAAATGTTTATTTCACATTATTTATATGATGATCGATAATTGATAATTCTTATGAAAACATATTGTGGATTGTTCATTTCATTTTATATCAAGCATGCATGTTGGTATGATATACCCACGGGAGTGGGCATTAAGATCCTCATATTTAAGATATGGACAATGGATCCCCATATTTAAGATATGGACAATGGGTCCCCATACTTAAAACTCTTGTTATTTGTCGTTTTAGGTGATCATTGAAGACGTCATGCATCGGGTGGAAATAGATCATGAAATGATAGAATTATTGGGCACTTCACATCACTAGACATTTATTTCCCTTAGCTAAAGTTCAGTTAACAAATTTAAATGTAATAAATGGTTAGTTTGTGGAATTTCTATTTTTCGTATGGTTCTACTTATTATGGGGGTTGTATTACCTATTTAACTCTTGGTTACGTGCTTAGATGTTAAGCTTATCTGTTGACTAGATAGTTTTGCTAGCGTTGATAGTGCTAAGTAGTTATGTGTTAATTATTCCATTCGGTTTATAGAATTTAGATTGCTAAAATTTATGACTTGTCTTTTGGTAGAATGATTATTATTTGAGTTTAGTTGATAATGATTCTTATTTAATAATTAAAATTAGCAGTGATGGTAGTTATAGATGATATTTCGGACTTTTGTTAAGCCTGAGTGTTACATTTCTGACCTACCATCTAAAGCAGCAGTAGCTAGCCCGAAATGAACAGGCAGTTCGGCCACCAACATCCACCGAGACAATGAGCTGTGTGCCGGTTTTTAGCAGAAAGGCAAAGAACAGCATCCATCAAACTTGCTGCGCATCCTAGGAAAAGTGCAGAAGGCAGTTTTCTTTTTGCAGACCTGCACTGCTGCACCCTCATACCTGTCCTGTGGGTAGGATGTTAGCATGCATGCAAGATTCTCTGGGGTAGATTCCAAGTTTGTGACCGCGGAATAGTGCCCTCGTGGACTGCATGCCTGTACGACAGCGCAGCCGGAACATGCAGATGCAGCAATCATTAAAGAGAAAGACCTGTCCATTTCAGATCATACGTGAACAGTGACTGCCTGCACTGCAGTCAAGTTGAGGTGGGAATGGATGGATATCCAAGGTAATGTATCCAAATCAAATCCAAATCGAAAAGGTCACTGTCCAGTCCAAATCCATTCTAGCTGTACAAAGGTCCAGGCCAGTCCAATCCCAAGTCCAATTCAATGGGCTAGCACAGTAGAGAGAGAAAAATAGAGCAAAACAAACTGATCCATCGTGCACTCGTACTCCTCGACCAAGACCTGAACCATCGCCGGAGATCAACCAATCACCGTTGCTGCGTTTGACGAAGAATTCAGCCGCTGCTGCAATCGACGAAAAACTTTGGGCTCTCTGTTGATCCAAAGCACTCGCCATGATCGCCAGAAATCTGATCTAGAATGTGTTGGAATGGATCACATCCAATCGGATGTGAGAACATGCTCTATTCCTGACCCAACAAATGAAATAAAAAAATGGATTACACCAATTGATGGCAGCAACACTGTCGGATGTGAGGAATCGAAGCAAGCTAGTAATTTTGATCTGATCCGCCACCCCTGGCACCAATTGTTTCTATCATAGCAAATTGGTTCCAAATTTCCAATTGAAGCAAGCTAGGAGATCGCCGCCGCCGTAGCTAGAATGCTCCCATCATTCCACCGCCGAAGGCCTCCGGTGCTTCCACCAGCAAACGTCAACGCCACCGCCGGAGATAAAACCTGCCGCCACCACCGGAGATGGAGAGGAAGTGTCGCCAAGTACTGATGTCAGTGGAAACTAATCAGGTCCAATGGACATTTGGACGGTCCAATTTTCGGCACACATGGTATCCAATTATCCAGATCATTTGCTGGACCTAGTCTACTGGATATCCATATCCAAATAGGCCCAAGTCCATTAGAGTCCAAGGCAGCAAAGTCCAATTGGACTATGACTGTCCAAGTACATTCCCACCTCTAGAGTCAAGTAGTAAAAGACCCGCAAAAAGATGTACTGTGCTAACGCGACCCCCAGTTTTACGGAGTCTTGAGTTGGAACTAGACGTGGGACTTGGGCTTGCTTTTTAGACCCAAAGCATAGCACGGCATGAACGATAGGGCTGAGCTGGGCCTACCTACTAGGCACGATGCCTGGTACGGTACGACATGTCTGTTTAGGTTGTGCATGGGTCATCATGGCACGAAACAGGCTCGATGGCCCAAACACGGCATGGCCCACGGTAGGGACGCGTGGCACGTGGCTTGCCGCGGCCCTGGGGAGACTGTTACCCCGTCTCCCTGCTAGTCGACGGCGTGGCCACCTCCCCACACCAAATTTGGAGTTCGTCGTCGCTGCCTCTCCTCTCATCGCCTCCAAGCTCGCCACCCACGTTGAGCCCGGTGCTTCGCCTCCACGCTCGCCGGCTCGCCAACCCGTGCCGCCGGTGTGCACTCCTCCATGGCCGCCGCGGAGCGCGCAACCCCACTTACCACGACCCCATCTCATCGGCGCATCCACCTCCCTATGCCAGATTTAAAGAGTCGAGCGGTGGGATGGGGGCGGTGGAGCTCGACGTCCAGGTGGCCATGGTCTGAATCTAGAGCCATCCTCCACGGCGACGACGGCTGCCACAACGAGGCCCTCAGCGACGGAGGTGCTCCTCCACGATGACGATGGCCTAGCCCAGGTGCCCACCACCTCACTCCCTCTAATCCTAGTTGCCAACTTGCCACCCCGCCACAGTGCAAAAGGGTCAGGCCTAGACTGGCATAGCACGGCGACAACCTGGTGTGCCAATGGGCTATGCTTGGGCTCGCCGGAGATGAGATGGGCTGTGTTGGGTCGGCACGGCACAATCCTAGCCCACAGCCCACCGGGTCTGTACCATGCCAGCCCGGCGCGCCTAGTCCCAGGTCTAGTTGGAACACCCGGAGAATTCAGTATGCTGGTACGAAGAAGAACAAACTATTTCTTTTACGGAAGTGCAGTTCGTTGCACAAAGAGTGCGAACTCTTTATCTACACCGTAAATTAATCGCCTATTTCCTTCTGAAAGAGAACTGTTTCTTAGTCCACTTTACCCAGGCTTTAAGAATAGGCCAACTTACATGGGACTCCTAAGTTCCTAGCACCAAACACACATTCAGCTGGTTATCTCGCGTCGATCTCTGTCATAAACAGATCTAAATCAACATTGGTTTTCACACTTCACCTACAACTTTGTACATAGAGGTAGCGCTATCTATGAAACATGGGAATGAGACCAACAAATCTGCTCAAAGGTTGCGTTGCCTTCGGATGAAGCAGCTGTTTGAGATGCAGGGAGGTTGGACGAAGAACTTACACCTAACCAACTCTCTCCAAAGTCCAAACTTTCACATGTGTGTGGCCTCGAAATACACACGTACGCAGTACCATTTCTCATTAATCACCCTGGGCTTCTTGATAGCGAAAAGAATTAAAACGACGGCTAGCTAACTAGTACTCCTAGTACAACATTTGTTAAGTACTCGAGTTGTGCAGGAAAATTATCATCAAGGAATGCTTGCAATGCGAGGCAACCTCGTACGGTTTGACAATCTGATGAATGCGTCGCTGAGGAAAATCTGAAATCAAATGTGGACTCGTTTTCGTCCATCGGAAGGAAATTCAGAACATATTCCGGTCAATTTGTTTTGGGGTCAGTTCATGGATACGGCAAGATATGAATGAACCGGGACAGACCAATACAGATGTCAGGAAAAAGAGATGCAAAGATTCCTCGCTTTGGTGAACGGTGCTCCTCAGAGATGCAGCAGAGAGAGAGGAGGATAATAGCATGCATCAGGAATGACGGCCCGCTCCGTTTAGAACGTTGGAATTCTGCGAAAAACAAATTAGTTAGTGGTAGTGTCATGTTATTAGTGAGTCACTAACATATGCATACGATGTCTGCAGCCAAATTATTGTGATTACCCTTTTAATCGCACCCTAGATTAACCCCCCAACAACAACAATCTGCAACCTTTACATGCAACTCACTGGTCCATAAAGGATACTAGTACTGCTACCATCCGGAGTGTTGACCCATGGGAATTTACCCCCGACCTCCCAAACAAGGCCTAATCATGTGATTTTGTCGACCCAAATCACATGGCGCCACACGTTCCGCGAGAGCGATTGGAAGCTTTGGATCTATCGTCCATGTAAGCCACGATTTTGCGAGGCATGCATGCTGTGCCGACAAGCAATCGGTCGAGCTTCTTAGTGACAATTAAAGTGGTAGTAGTTGGTTTCGACGTAGTTCCATTTATTTAAGGGCATCTCTAATAGTTAGAGATAACATTGTCTCTATCATATGCTACATCATCTTTAGAGATAACATCTCTAATAAATAGTCTCTAGCACACTCTCCAACATTTATATTTTATAATTTTCTTTTGAAACGGATCTACATGTTAACTCGAGTAGATTAATATATCATGTTTTTTTCGCGTGCATGACAGTCTCTTCAGGAAGAGACGATCTGTGCTCTCTCTCCTCCCCCTCTTTCCTCCACGTAGAATTTTATTGACGTAGCATAACTAACAGACGATAATAAATACACTATTAAAGATGTCCTAAGCGGAAAGATCTGGGTAGATCACCTGTCTTAAACGTGACAGTTGAACCTTCTCCGATTAAGTCTGCATCTTGAAACTCCATACATGAAAAATATCTCGTGTAGGCGCCTTATCGATCGGACTACAACTGGTAGAGTCGACCTAATACTATTAGTACTATTTCCCATAAAGTCAGGGCATAGAGATCGAAACATAGTGCATTCCTTCTTCTGTGTTGCATGTCAAGACGCTGAATTAATATTAGCCTTAATGGGATCTCACAGGATGGCTTACGAACTTGTCATGATCTCATCCAATCCAACCACTACCTGTTGAGATATATAGATAGATATTCCTTCCTTGGCTTCCAAGATCATATCATTTCGGTTGCTTCGCGTGTGTAACTGAATTTAGAGCAAATGGTTCTTGTTAATGGCATTACAGCCTGATTGATAGGGTTAGCCTACCAAGCCACTAAACAAAATGTACTGTCACCACTCACCACAAGGTTTGCCCAAATCATACATTTCCCCTGGT
Organism: Phyllostachys edulis; assembly: GCA_036346405.1. Classification (NCBI taxonomy): domain Eukaryota; kingdom Viridiplantae; phylum Streptophyta; class Magnoliopsida; order Poales; family Poaceae; genus Phyllostachys; species Phyllostachys edulis. The sequence continues at coordinate 55,730,231 of CM070549.1, read as the reverse complement.
TTACTTGAAAGGGCCAGCATGTTCATTGCAACGCAGGCTGAAAAAGGTTTTCTAGAACAGATGTCCCATGCAACCGTTCACTTTGTTTACTGGTATACTTAGATATTTTGGTGCAGTTGAGAAGAGTTCCAAGAGCCAGCTTATAGTTCTTCTGTTGTACTGTGCAATCTTTGTTGTTGCAAAAATCTTTACCAATTCTAACAAAGATGTTGCTATTACACCTCTGAAAAAAAGATGCTTTCCAGAAATTAATGTATTCAAAGGATGTGAAATAAAACTGATGATTGTTCTAACAAAGATGTTGCTATTACACCTCTGAAAAAAGATGCTTTCCAGAAATTAATGTATTCAAAGGATGTGAAATAAAACTGACGGTTGCAAGCCACCGCAATGCCAAATTAAGTCTGACTGCACATTACTTCAGATGCGCCATCTATTTTCTCATTATTATTGTGGCATCTTTCCTCTGGTTTCCATGCTTTTTTATTCTCCTCATGAATAAATGGAGCACAGGTATTTACTTTTGATAACCACACTTTAATATAGGCAAGATTTGCAAGACGAAAAAGTTACTACACACAAAGATAGCCACTCACCAGAATTTTGACCGGGAGGGAGGCCAACAGCATGATTGGTCGGCGAACCAAGCAAAAAGCTGGAGCAGCCAACCATCCGGGGACACAGCGCAATACATGGAGCATGGATAGGGGGGACAAAGCACGCACGAATTAGATGTGGGGGAATATATGAAAGCAGTGGCGACCATAATCCAATGGGATATAGACAAGCAAGGTAGGGAGCAATTGAACTGAATTTAAAAAGAAAACCTAAAGCATGAGAATTTGGAGGAGAAGAGGGATCAAACCATGCCACTACAATAGTACAATTCCAAGGGAAGAATAAACTGCAAAGTGCAAACAAAAGAAGGGAAATTGCTAGTGGAACTAAAATTAAAGACAATAATAAAAGGAAGAGAAGTCAAGGGAGAGATAAAGAGATAAGTGTAAAGAGACTTTCTACGGTGCTTGTAAGGTACCTTGAAAAAATATCAACCGTTCATCTGTAAAGGGGAAACTTTGGACTAAAAATTATGTAAATGTGAAAATTTTAGTAAGTATTCTTAGAGTTGACCGTCTATCTCATCTCCTCCTTCCCCTAAATCAACGCCGCCACCTTTGATTTGCAGTGCAGCACATCTCATCCCCTTCTCCTGCTCCACCGGCGAGGAGCTCCTCCAACCAGCCACAACTTCCCCACCAACCCTCATCCACACTCGGCTTTCCTTTCCCTCATCCATCCATACCAGATCGGAAATCCGTATGGTCTTCTCCGTCTTCCATTTTTGGCTACCATCACAATCGTCAATAACCGCTGAGAAAATTATGTACTTCTTGTTCAATTACTTAGTCTAATGTGCAGTTACATAGTCTGCAAAAGTAACAAAGTAGGTGGTGGGGAAATTAATGTAATTTATGCCCAGTTACTTAGTTTTATATTTAGTTACATAGTCCGCAAGATTTAACAAAGATTGTTGTCCCCTGCTCTTTGCCAGCGCCATGAGCGCTCTACCCTTGTATGGCCGCAGACGCACGCTGCGTCGAGCTCATTGCGGCGCCACACTGCCCGCTGCGCCCGACCCTTGGCCTTATTTGTGGCGCCAGCAGCGCCCTCGTCAAGTCGCCTCCCCCGCTGCGCGTGCACCTGCCCCGTCCTTGCCGCCCAGAGCTCCCATGACCACCTCGAGACCATGCGCCCGGTGCCTCAAGGTCCATCGGTCCCATTCCCTCCCCTTGGGCTATAAAGAGCCCTAGGCCTCCTCTGTGCCTCCCCGCATCACTCTCTCCTCTCCGGTAAGTTTCCTCGTGAAAGGTCGCAGCTCCTGTTTTTCGGCCGTGCCGCCCTCGCCGACGTTTTGCTGCTCCATCGCCGCCTCCGTCGCTGTGTGCGCCCGAAGACAAGGAAGCCATCCTCCCAAGCCATTTCGCCTTTGGTCCACTATCGCGCCCGGATTCGCTTTTCTTCTCTCCCTCCGGCCACCTTCTTTCCCGTCGTCGATCTCTTTCCTCCGACCACCGCAGGCACTCATCTTGGTCTTCTTGAGCTCCCCTCGCTCTGCTCTTGCCCATGCTCTCACTCTCCCCCCTGGAGCATGGCCGGGTTTCTTTTTGGCTTTGAAGTCGTGCGCCCTGGATACGGTCCAGAAATGCAGGGATTTCATCTTTCACTTTCAGACCAGAATGTCTAATAATTAATTTTCAGGTGGCACATACAGGGCACACAAAATCTTCATGATTAGAAAAATTCTTTACATTGATATTATGTCCCTGATAATTGTTAATTATATTTCTTATCATCCTAAGACCTCGGTGGCCTAATCTATCATACCAGAGACAGAAAAGTTTAGAGCTTCTAAATGTGGTTTTTAGGACAGTATAGGTTGCAGGTGCCTTAATATTAGTGTAGTATAGCCTAGTTTCATATGAAGGAAACTGTTCTAATACTATTTTTCCACTTTATTTATGCTTTGTAATGAGCAGGTATTCCTTACTATACTCTTCTTCAGTCTCTACGTGGAAACCGTTAGCGCGAATATCTTTAAAACTTAGGAGAGTTCTAGTCGATTCTGGGTACAACAAGGCTTCTTCAATGGGCAAAGTTATGCCCATCGGGAGTATAATTGTGGCTCTACCTGAGTCTATTATACAAGTATCGCTACCTGCGATTGTTGTAAGACTACCAGCATTCTTGCTGATCGACTGAAAAAAAAATTCGTCTCTCTCAAGATGGTATTCGTTGTGCCACTATCCGTTAAGCACACTTCCTCCACATGCGTTCTGATATAAAGTATTTATTAATATGAGGTAGGAAGCAATCTACACATAAATAAAATACTCCAAAAATAGAACATAACTTGCTATTATAAATACGAGAAAATTAAGCCTCGTAGGACTCATCATAAGAATTTAATGTTTTGCTCTTCTAGAGCTTACAACCATTATTCAATAATTCAACGTTCCATCACACCATAAACTGCAAATGACTATAAAAAGATTCGATCTAATGCGTGCATTAGATCGAATCAGCGTAGTACGAAGAAACTTCTGCCTGAATCTGCTCCATGGCGATCTTCTCCTCTTGGGCAACTACGGATGCGGCCGCTGCGATATCCAAAGGAGGGGGGATGGGGGCTGCTATTGGGCAGTCCACATCCATGAGTTCAACTAATGGTTGTGGATCCTCCATGCCTATAATGGCGAGGTGTGCTTCATGCTCATGTTGTTCTTTGCCATTCTTCTTAAACTAGAAAGCATCAATAACGTGCTGCGGCTCACGGCAAACCCGTGACCAATGCTCCCATCTACCACATTTGTAGCATCCTTGGTCCTGCTGGCCATAGGGCATGTCACCGCGCTTCTTTTGTCCGCCCTTCTTGGTTTGAGCATTTGGCTTGACCTTGCGATCCATGACCTTACCCTTCTTGCCTCTTTTCTTTGAGTAAGGCTTCCTCATCTCGTAGCTGCTAGCATTGGCTTTATGTCCAACATTGCTACTAGGCGGCTGTGAGATGTAGTTCTTCTTTACAACATCATATTGAGTTTCCGCAACTTGCATGATGGCAATCAGTTCGGTATACTCCTTGTAGCCATCTTTGAGATAGTTGCATGCGGATTGCACTGCATTCGGGTGAAAGGTAGAGAGAGTCTTCGCAGTCTTCTGCTCATCCTTGGTTACCTTACCACAGAGTTGAAGACTGGTACAAATTCTGTGCAAGGCAAAGTTGTACTCCCCCACGGTCTTGTGGTCAGCAAAATGTAGTCGGGTCTATTCCTACTCTGCCCGAGAAAGAATGGTGTACTTCAGCTTCTCAAACCGCTTCTTCAATGCGATCCACAAAGCTAGTGCATTCTACTTTGCCATATACTCATTCTTGAGTGTTAGGCAGAGATGGTATCTGAAGAAGTCAAGTGCCTGATCATTTTCCTCAGCAGTAGGATTGGCATCCTGCGAGGTGCTAAATCCGATAGTCGCACAGATCTTCTTGGCCCCAAGTACGATCTCGACGTCTGATGCCCAAGTTAAGTAATTCTGGCCATACTGGGCCAGCTCTTTGAACTCCCGGTTCATGATGCCAGTCATCTGCATATTTATGCAAAGAGTTCATAAGATTACTGCTAGTAATTTGTATAGAATGGTTGCAAAATTCTCATAATGTTCTTGTATTTTCTTCTATGCATTTTTAATGATTTACTGCTATTTTTGTGATTAAAAGCAATATAAACAATAACAAATAATCAAAACAGTAAATACAATATATAAATTACATATAAATAATAATAACAGAGTTAAACATGCTTCAAAAGTTTGAAATTATTCAAAAATTGAATTCCTGAGGCCCTGTTCTACTGGAATATGAATTTTCGGCGAATTTTGCACTCTCTAGGGGCTAAACCGCTAAATTTCAATTCTGATAAATTTTCCCGCGCAATTTTCAGAAAATCCAAGGGCTTTCTTGCAAAATTTGAGATTTTTCCCCTTTTTTTTTCTTTCCCTGATTAGCCTTGGGCCAGGCCTATTCAGCCTTTTTCGGTTTTGGGCTACACCCCGACGGCCCAATCCGGCCCAATAATGGTTGACTTCATATGGGCGCTTAGGTTTCTAGCTAAATCGAGGTAGTGGCGGCGCCCGTATGGTAATTACTGTCTGGCGATAGTGGCGCCGCCGTCGCGCGAGGCGATAGTAGTGCCGTCTGAGGCGGCGGCCGATGTCTGCCGCCGCCGCAGACCTGCGAGGCCGTGGCGCTTCTGAACGCTGATTGGTGGTGAGGTGGCGCGCGGCGGCGTCTGCGGATCTTGGGTGGCGGCGCCTCATGCGAGGGGCGAGCGGGGCCGACAGCGGCGATCGCAGTGAGGTGGCACAGCTCGTAGCGGAAGCCTAAGACGTGGCGCCGCAGTGGGCAGCAACCCACGTCTTGGTGGCCATCAGCGAGCCGTGGCCTTGGCGGCCGTCTGACGGGCTACATCGGTCGGGTTTTTTTTCTTTTATTGTTTATCCATGAATAGTGCAATCATAATCTACTCTTTTATGTAATCTACCAATCGGCTTGGCGAGCGACTTCAAGTCGGCTCACGATAGATTAGAGCGGATTTGCAATCTACAATCCACTGTGCAATCGACATCTACTCCTTCATGCAACCTACCGATCGGCATTGTGCCGGCAACTTCAAGTCGGCTCGCGGTAGATTAGAGCAGATTTGCACCGTAGGATATAATATAGAAAGCCAAATTTGCATAATTGAAAGCGATCTAGAAAATGTGATTCGATCTACGAGCGTCATGCTACAACGGTTACTTTTCGATCCAAGTAGGGTAGACCTAGAGGTAGGCCGAAGTCGATCATGCTCATAACGTGTTGAAGAATCGTCGCTGGCGAGTCTAGTCTAGGGATGGCAATTGTGCCCGATTGCCCGCGTACCCGCGGGCAAATACCCTAATAGAGGCGGGTATGGGCGTCTTTTTTTGCCCACGGGTATAAAAACAGGCACAATTTCTTACCCATCGGGTAAATGGGCGCGGGCATGGGTAAGCTCTACCGTGCAGCTTCACCGATACCGTCATCTACACCGACAGTGGGACCCTCATTAAATAAAAAACAGTGAAACCCTAGCGCTAGTCGCTTATCCACCCCTTGACCCTTTGCCCGCCACAAGCCCTCGGCCAATCTGAAAACTCGGGCTCCCAAATCCGCTCCTCCTCCCGTGCCGCCTCCTCCCGCGCCTCCCGCCGCCCGCCGCCCTCCTCCCGGCCCACCGTGTCCTCCTCTGGTCCGCTGCGCCTCCTCCCATTGCCACCGCGCCCTCCTCCCGTGCCGCCACTGCGTCCTCCTCCCGATCCACCGCCCTCCTCCCGTGCCATCCCGCTCCTCCTCCATTGCCACGCGTCCTCCTCAGTCGCCCCCCTCCCGGTTGCCATTTCGGTTTTGCCGCCCTCCTCCGATCGCCATTCTGGTTTTGCCGTCCTCCAGTCGCCCCCTCCAGTCGCCGCCCTCGCCCGTCGCCACCGCCTCCTCCTCCCGCGCCACCGCGTCCTCCTCCAGTCGCGCCCCTCCAGTCGCCCCCTCTTGATGCTATGACTTTCTAGTTGATGCTCTCCATTTCTGAATCATACTGGAGTTCTCCATTTTGTAGATCAGTTATGTCAGTTTATGTGTGACAGTGTAAGGACATTGAAGTGAAGTACTCCTGCTGCTGGTTTTGCAAGTTTAGCTAGATGTTCTTTGGTGTTGTTTCTGCATTTAATTAAGATAGAACTCAAGATCGATATGTTCATCGAAATCAACCTGTATGATTGGACAAGATGAGACTTGATCGGTCGTCTTTTACTGATGTAATGGAGCGGATTGTTTTTGTTCTGTAACATTATTCACAGGACTGAACATTATTCCGATGACAAGTTTGTGGAACTAAATCAGCTGAGGCTGCAAGGAGAGAATCCAGGAAGGAAAGGTCAGCTGGCAATTGCAACAGAGGTATGACAATATATGTATAGCTGCAGTTCATAGTTGTATTTTGCCTTGTTATATGTTGTGTTCAGCTGTTCTTACCTGGGAAATAATCTGGAACCATTTCCTTTGTAACTAAGGTTTTTGAAGTCACACCTTCGCTGCATATGGTTGAAATCTGCAAGTCTAACGGCGACAACCTCGAATTCCATAAGGTATTGCTTGTGTGTAGCTCCATAGTTCATACTAAGATGTATCACTGAAATTACTCCAAAACTTTGTGCTTCAGACTGGAATTATTTTGAAACATTTCTCACTGCGTCTGCACAGTTCTACCATAGCATCTCAAATAATCTGAAGGACGTCATGTGGAAGGCCCAGGGAAGCATAATCGAAGGCGATGAGACCCCGCACCGGAGGTCGCCATGATTGGCATCAAAGTTTAGGTCAACTAGCAGATAACAAGACAGGAACTCACGGAAATTAAAAGCTTGTGTCTGTTTTTAAAATTCTTTCTATCTAGACATGATTATAAGCGGAGGTCGCCATGATTGCCATCAAGGTTTAGGTCAACTAGGAGATGACAGAACTCTTGGAAATTAAAAACTTGTATTTGTTTTAAAATTCTTGCTATCTAGACATGATTATAAGCAGATCATGAAGAGTACAAATGAAGAATATTGTGCAGGGTTTCATCGTTAATCTGTTATAAATACTTACCAGGACTTGAATTTCCCAGTGATTCTATAATTTTGCCGGTATGTTGAACTCAAGCCATCTAACCTTCGATAGCGCAAGATTTCATGATTCCTCTTTTATCAAAATAGTTCCTGTCATTTCCACCTTGATTAATGACCCTCTTGGTAATATAAAAAATAAAAGCTCCTTAGATTCCAAAATAAACTTTTTTTCACACAGTTTCTTTTGGCTAGCTATACCTCTGAACATATTCCTATGTATTGTTTACTTCTGTTCAGGATGTCACTATACTCTGCTTTACCTGGTCTTATATTTGGTAAAGGATTTCTTACCTTTTATGCCAACAATACATGGCGTAGTAGTACCATGATGATGGGTACCCATAGGCGATAGTGCCTGTTCGCGGAGTAGCGGGCATGCCATGAGCGACGGTACCCATGGCGGTAGTGCTGTGTTCGCATGAGTAAGCGGGCATGCCATGGCGACGGCATGGGCGAGGTTCTTCGCCGTCGTCCTTGGCGGGCATGCCGTGGGGAAAAAATTAGGGTCGGGCATGGGTATGGGCAAGCACTACCGCTCGCATGCGCCTTGGGTGCCATCCTAGTCTAGTCCGATCGATCACCTCGTAGACAAGCGTAGAATCACCCAAAATAATGCAAGAACAAATAGTAGATTGAACATAGAGATATAGGGGGACTTCTTTCTTCTCTTTATTTCTCTTCTCAAAAGCACGTACAATGGTTGGGGGTCCCCTCCTATATATAGTCTACCGGCAGATGAGGAGCCCATTATGGGTCAGGCCTGCAAGGTCTGGGCCTAGGTTTGTTAACATTTAGCAGGAGTGAAACAACCATACATGAACGATACATGTCTGAAGCACCAGCAAATTATTGCCATGGCTTACATCACACAAAAAAAAATCAAGAAATAAGTAGAGTGGAAGGATGCATATCCTTTGCCTAATTGCCTCACTAAAGCATGAGCACTGCTACTTTGACGTATCTTTCTCAGGTAGCCATTGGATCAAGAAACAGTGCTTCCGATTTGCTCCTAGCATTGGACGCATGTCTGGACTGACCATCAACCAATGGTCGGTTTGTCCGCGCTAACCCGGTCAAACCAGCCAACACATGGCGGTCAGACCGCACAACAGAACAAGGAGCTATTCTAAGAAAACACCTTCTCTAGAAAAAGTTGACCGGGTCACTTGACCCAGAGGTCCGGTCAGACCGACCAACACATGGCGGTCAGACCGGTGTCCCACCGGTTAGACCAGCCAACTAGGGCTGGAAAAATAGCTCGAGGCTCGTGGCTCGACTCGGGCTCGTCAAGGCTCGGCTCAGCTCGTGAATTTTCGAGCCGAGCCGAGCCCACCTTTTGGCTCGGTGAGAATTCGAGCCGAGCTCGGCAGCTCATGAGCCAAACATATTTTTCGCCGCCCAGCCCACGACCCACGGCCCCTGATGCAGACTCGATCCGCTCGGCCTTATCTCCCGGTCCCGATCCCGCGGCGATCGCCGCCTCCACCAAGCTCCATTCCTTCGCCGGTTCCTCTCCTCCCGATTCCTCCCGCTTGCGCCTCACAGCCCTCACCCCTCGCCCTTGCCCGCCGCCCCAGCGCATCGCCGCCTCACCAAGCTCCATTCCTTCCTCGGTTCCTCTCCTCCCGATTCCTCCCTTGCCATGGCCTCACAGCCCTCGCCTCGCCCTCGCCCCGCCCGCCGCCTCCCCGAGCGCTCACAGGTCACAGCTCTTTCTCAAATCCCTAACCCCATGGTGGCATGGTCCCCTTTTTCTCTCCGACGGAGGCCGAGGAGCCCCATCCTCCCATCCATTCCACGGTTCCACTTGCCGCGCCGTTCCGTTCCCCGGGTGCCCACTGGATCCAATCATGTGCTTCACCGACACTCCTCGGCCAGCGGCCGAGGTCAGTGACCTTGAGCTCCGCTCGAGTCATGAACACCACGCCGGATCGCTCGCCCGGGGCTCTCCGCCGCCATCTGACCGATTTTGTGATTTTCTTGATTGAATGGATGCACTGATTTTGTGATTTTTTTGATTGAATTTGATTGGATGTTCTGGACTGCTGACTGTTGTTCCTGTTCTGATGATTGATGAATGTGATCCTTAGCTCGCGATTCGTCTTCTTTCTTGTTCTTGCGAATCTTGCCATTGAGACTGGGACTAGGAGGGTTGTCGCCTTGTCGGGCTGGGACTGGGATGACCGGATGATCTACTTGTGCACGAACTCGAGCTCGGCGACGGCGACGGTTGGACAGCGGCAGGAGGCAAGCGTGGTGGTCGGTGGAGGACTGGAGTGGAGACTGGGACTGGGAGGCAGTCTGCGGGCGCGACGCGAGGAGGTGCCCGACAGTCCGAGCTCGCGAGGGCTCGCGAGCCGGCTCAAGCCTTATTTCGAGTCGAGCCGAGCGGGTCTTCCAGCTCGTTTCAAAAGCGAGCCGAGCCGAGCATTGACTAACCAAGCGAGCGAGCCAGGAGAGCTTGAGCCGGCTCGGCTCGGCTCGTTCGACCTCTGACCAACACATGGCGGTCAGACTGGGATCCCAAAACAAAAAAAACATATTCTCTGGAAAAAGCTGACCGAGTCACAAGACCCAGAGGTCCGGTCAGACCAGACTTCTAATTGCGGTCAGTCCGGACCAAGAAACAAAAACTGATTTTTGCAAATCACTTCAACTCAATTTGCAAAACACATTTGCTAATTGATGCAAGCTGCAAACAAGTGTTGAAGGCGAGATTCTCAACAAGTTGCAAAACATATTTGCCAACTTTTAGAATCACACCACAAGGAATAAGGTACATGGACTTGAACCATTTGCAAAACACATTCATAAACTAAAGTCACATGCTACAATGACTCCTCTTAATAGTACGGCAACCTATACTAGCAATCCGGTCTTCAACCAAACACCAAGACCGGTAAAAGACTAGGAACACTTCATTAGCCCTAGCTAGTCATACCTTTATCTTGCACATTCACTTGAAGTCTGATGACACACATCTTCTCTTCAAGACCGGGTCATTGACTTGATAATCATCGACACAGTTCCTTTACTTCAAGTTCTTGACTTGAATATGTATCAACCCATGATGCACTCTTTCACTGACCTCCATCACATGATGGGTCTTCTCTTGACTTGATGATCAACTCATGATCATCTTCTCTTCAAGATCTTGATACGCATCAACACATAATGCATCCTTTACTCCAAGCTCTTTACTTCAATATCATCAAAATATGATGATCTTCTTCACTTCGGGATCTTGACTTGAACATCATCAACACATGATTATTTATTTCATCCCGAGTCTTGACTTGATGATGATCAACTCATGATATCATCCAAGGTTTTCATCATCATGGAAAATAATCTATTCATCTAACTCATGGAAAATGTTAGTTCCAAATGACGATTGTCATTAATTACCAAAATATACCATTAACTCGTAATGACGGGTCTAGATTCTTCAGCTGCCGAATCCGGCCACCTCGAGCCACACCACCGCCGGATCTGGCCGAAACCGAGAGGAAAGAGGAGGTGAGAGGAGAGGGGAAGGAAGAGAAATGGAGGGGCTTTTTGCAAAATACATGGGGGAGAGAAGAGCGTGAATCTCGATGCATTTTGGATGGTGTAGATAGTGCATACAGCTCCATATACATGTGCAAAAAAACGCATTCGAGTAATATATATATGCATTTTTGTAATGTACAGTAGGCATATATGTGGTGTCTGTTGTGCTCCAGGCCTTTAGGGCATTCACAGTGTATGGACCCTTCAAGGGGTACCAAGATGGACACGTGTAAAAGGGTCCAGCTTAGCAAAAATACTGCAATGTTTAGTACCTCTCGGTGGGACACACAAAACAATAAAAAATCACAACTAAGTACTCCACCCCTTTGAGACCCTCCCGATCCTGTCTCCCACCTCTCTACCATTGCGCTATGCTCCACCTCCCCATCCTTCCCCATGTTCTCCCCCACCTCATCCTCTTCCTCACCACTTCTAGGAGCGAAGGTCAAGCGGCGCGGTGGAGCATGGAGAAGAGGAAACGATGGCAACGGCAGCAGCGGAGAGACAGCAGTGGTGGCTTCCATGGCGAAGGCGACCGCCAGATCTGGAGGTGGTGGTGGTGGAGCATTGGGTTGCTAGCGGTGGCTTCCATGGTTACGGCGACCGCCTGGAGGCGGCGGTTGGGCCCCAATCAGCGGCCACTGTGATGCCTCCTCCCCTCAGCGCGACGATGCGGCGCACGGGCGATGGTCTCACGCCATCTGACTGTGGGGCCTGTTAGGAATAATCAAGTCATGAGTTAGTGTGTGCGTTAGTGAGTTGGAGAGTTATTTTCATACATGCATGAATTAGTGGTGTGAGTTTTGTGCATTGATGTTTACATTAGAAGGTCAAGGGGTAGTGGCGCATGAATTGCTCTGCCTTCAGTTACTCTTTGTTTGATAGAATAAAAGTGAAAGAAAGAAACATGAAAAAGCTGAGATTTTGAGCAGCACAAAAATCGTCTTGAGAGTTGACTAGTTTTTCTGTGTGTGCGTCTCCCCCATGTAGTGTGCGTCCACAGGAAGAATTTCAAACAATTGGTATCAGAGCCTGAATTCTTGATCCGTGTATGCCCAAGATCATGTTGCACTCTTCGGGAAGTGGGTCACCGATGACGAGGCGACGTTGAGCCACACCATCATTACCGATGGAGGTCCATCGAGGGTACCGGGAAGAGAAAGCAGTGTCTCTCTTCAATACTCTATGCTGGGCAAGAGTAATTACGGCGCGTGGGCAATCAAGATGAAGGCGTTCATGAAGGCCCAATGTGTTTGGGAAGCTACGGTGGCCAATGATGTTGATGAGCGCCAAGATGAGATGGCCCTTATGTCCATCTTCCAAGGAGACCCTCCTCCTACTCACCGAAAAAGAGACGGCAAAAGCTGCGTGGGACACGCTCAAGACGATGTACGTCTGCACCGATCGTGTCAAGGAGGCCCACGTGCAGACCCTCAAAAGTGAGTTCAAGGGTTTGTGTATGAAGGAAACAGAGTTGGTGGACGACTTCGTTGTGAGATTGACAACTCTCGTCAACCAGATTCGCAGTCTTGGTGATAAGATGGAGGAGAGCTATGTCGTGAAGAAGCAAGCTTTTCCGCGCCGTCCCAAGCAAGTACCTGTAGATTATCTCAACCATTGAGCAATTTGAGGACTTGAAGACAATGATGGCGGAAGAAGCGATCAGCCGTCTCAAGACGTATGAGGAGCGTCTACACGGTATGAGCAGCAATAATGACGATGAAAATCTTCTCCTAACACACGCCGAGTGGGAGGCCCAATCGGCGAAGAATAGAGATAGGGAGCCCGACGGCTCTGACAACAATGGTGGTTGAAGCCGCGGGAATCGTAAATTCGACAAGGCTAAAGTAAGATGCCACAACTACAACAACTATAGACATTTTGCTTCTGAATGCCGCAAGAAGACGGGGGAACAGGCGCATCTCGTGGATGCGAATGCCGACGACGAACCGGCGTTGCTGTGAAGCCATCTTGATTAGGGGGAAATTGTTAGGAATAATCAAGTCGTGAGTTAGTGCGTGCGTTTGTGAGTTGGTGAGTTAGTTGTATACATGCAGGAATTAGTGGGTGGTAGTGGCGTGAGTTTTGTGCATGGATGTTTGTATTAGGAGGTCAAAAGGTAGTGGCGCATGAATTGATCTGCCTTCTGTTACTCTTTGTTTGATATAATAAAAAGCGAAAGAAAAAAAACTAAGAAAAGCTGAGATTTTGAGCAGCACAAAATTTATATTGTAAGTTCAGTGATTTTTCTGTGTGTGCGTCTCCCCCATGTATTATGCATCCACGGGAAAATTTTCCACCAGGGCTGCCATTATTATTTTTTTCCCGGGCACCGGTACCCCACTTGGGCACGGTTGCTTGCCTAGCTCCCTTTCCAGAAAATCCGTAACGCATGGTACCCGGTGCTATCCTCTTCTCTCTTCCAGTACCCCCTCTTATTCCAACAGTGCGCATGCTCTTATGGTTCTCTCCCGTACAAGCTCTACTATATATATCTGTGTACCTCTCCGGTCTCTGCTCACATTTCACTTCTCCTTGCCTTCCTTCTCCTCTCCGTCTTCCCAGTTCCCACACAGAGTGCACAAGGTTCTGTCTCTTTTAACTACCCAACGCTTGCAGATTTTATTTCACAGCATTTGTGTCTCTCTTCACAAGTTTACGCACCTGTTGCCTCCTCCTTTTCGTGCCAAAAAGTTTTATGTTCTTGTTGTTTATTCGATTTTACTCGAATACTGAAACTTGCAGTGTTGTTTCTTGCAGAGAAGATAGAGAGAGGAGGGGGAGGGGGAGGAGAGATGGCAGGGCGTGATGAAGCTAAGTCGTCGGCTTCTATGGAGGAAGAGGTAAGTTGCCATAACTTCTGTGAATTGAGTACTAGCAAAACGATCAAGAATGGTGATTACAGTTGGCAAGTTCTCTTCCAGTGGTTTCCTGTTTCGATTGAACAAGATACAACGCGTATGCATGCCATGTTCTTCTCCCTACCTTGGATGACATAGTTTCTTGCTTGAACCTTCTGAATTATGGGGGATCCCTAGTTGGTACTTGGTAGAGATATCGATATGGAATTAAGACCTCCCCGAAGCATTTTTTTTTCTTTTCGCGAGGCCCCGAAGCAATGCTTGAGTTGAGTGTGACAAAAATTCAGATATACATCAAGGCCATTGATGCTTATCAAAGAAATTTGGGAAGCTTCAACTAATACAATTTGGCAAACTGAATTTGTTTAGGAAGCTTTTCTTCATATTATCCTGTACCCCGTTCACTCAACTTCCCGACATAATTATGCCGGAAAAGCTCCTAAATTCTTTCTTTCCCCAAGCAAACGTCTGACGTGTCTTAATGAGGAATTCTGAAGATTTTTCATGTTTTTCTGTCTATTGGAAAATTATCACGCCATTAGTGCTAACTGCTAAGGCTGATTAATTTGTCAGTGAAGAAGAAAATCTTCAGTTTTGTGACACCATATTGTTCCTTTTGATGCATCTTAATTTGATCTTTAACTGGGCACTTAACTACCTAAATACCTTTAAATTTAATCTAGAAACATGCGGTTTTAACCATTCAAAGGAAGTTACAACAAAACATTACCTAACGTGTTCTTAAATTAAGGTGCACTTAACACCTACTTAGCAAACCTGCCATGTCCTAGGCAATTAAAGATTCTGCACTATCTGTTACTACTAGTAGTACTACTATAGATTATGTGCGTCCATAGGAGACTGCTTTTGTTGTCCACGCACACCAACACTATTTAATTACCAAGAAGGAATGAAGGATCAAAAGCAAGCTAAACTTTACGCAACCTGTTCTGTTCAACCCAAGAATCTCTTGATTGAAATTTCTGAGGTTCTGAACAAAGATGAGCTGTGTGCCTGTGCGCCTTGTACTGTCCATCATAACTCGATAAGCTAGCGGTCTAGTACTTGCCTTTAGCCACTGCTCTGAGGCTTTCACTGAGCATACTGCCTAAGAATCTCACCTCTGCAACCGCATCTGCATCTGCATGGATTATGCATGAGCTATGAACAGCACCTCAAGTACTAACAAGCCTGGGGAGTCAATTCAGACGGACGAAAGCAACGCGCCGAGCGCCTCAACAGTTTCTGGAATCCCGTCATTTTCATGGCCTTGTTAAGGGATCGCCATCGCTAGATCGCTCACATGCTTTTAGTGGATCAAAAGTAACCACGTAGTGCAGCGGCAGGCCGGCAGCGATGATTTATTGGCTATTATGGCCCCTGATGAGGCGATCGAAAAGGACGGTGTCTTCTTGTGGGTGCAGCATGATTCGTGAATGCTGCTTGCTTGCTTGCTTTTGGCCAATCTTCTCTCAGTCGTGGATCATGATTAATTTGGCGGTCAAAAGGGGGAGGAGGGAAGATGCCAGAAACATGGTTTAGCGTGTGTATCATGCCGTCACCTCAGAGTTGTAAAATTAGCATATTTTCAGCAGCAGTTAAATGGCAAAATTGATATATAAACATGTAATTTCTTCATGTTAAGTAAACATAATAATATTCTCAAAATATAGAACTTGAGAACAACCAAAATCAGCATATTGCTCGGATTTTAAATGCTTGTTTATTGCTCTCATATATCGGGTTGCTCAAGATGAAATCTTAACCTTCTCGCCACTTTTGTCGATATTCTTTACTAATTAAATATGACAGCTATTAATCGGACTTTGAGCTCAAACTAATGCTTTACTAATATGTCAAGAATTATCTCATAAATAGTGATTATACTTTCAGCCATCAGAGGAACACTTAAGCCTTTCGGTAAACAGGATATCATAGTGCTAAGAGATCACATAGGATCAACAAGATCACAGAACAAAAAAATCAAGTTCACTTCAGTCACAACCGAACTACAGAAAACATCATAACAAAACTGCTAGAAATAAAAATGACAACAGTAAGCAACACAATCTGCTCAAGTCTGATCTAGTTATCAATTCAATTTCATAATATGACAATTATCCTCATCGAGCATTAAAACGATCCCACAACATTACTAAACCAAGTCTCCCAGTACTAGTCAATATTTACAGAGAGCAAAATCAACTAGCACAGAACACTTTAGTAAAGTAATGCAAATCTGAAAAACAGAAAACTCATGAAGCGGATGGCACTCAAAGCCACTGAGCAGTAAACCGGGCAAGTCACGCCGAAGGCGCTGACTCAGAAAACCAATCGTCCCGCTGTGCCGCGTTTGAACGGACGAGATTGTCAGAGACACAATGCCAATTCACAATCCGGGATACACCAAAATTCCGAAGTCGAGGTACAGAGAATGCCGCTCAAGACCCAATCGAGATGTACCGGCCGAATGCACCCACGGAGCAATGAAATCGAAACCTTCTTCCACCCCCAGGACCAAGCCAGAGCCCACCGGAACAAACCTCCAAGTGCACGAGTGCCAAGTTCTCTCACAGAACACCCACCAGAGAAAACGGCGCAAGAGGGAACCGGTGGGATGCGCAAGGAGGAAGGTTCGGGCCTCACCATCGACAGTGTCGGGTCAACCACGGTAACGCAGGAGCTCCTGATCGTCAAAACTGAAGCCAAATCCGGAGGGGAAGAAGAACCACCAAAAAGGGGAAAACTCATTGATTTTCGGGATGAAGAAAAGGGAGAGAAAGAGGCCGCCTTTTGAAGAGGAGAGGAGGAGACGGCGCAGCGCGGTGACAACCAACGGCCGTCCCCCGAAGCGCCCGGACCGGCCTGCACCTCTAGTGCCACCGCTTGCGAGGGAGCTCTAGGCCGCATGCGCAAAAGAGATAGGGTTGGAGATTGAGTCTCCAACCTTATCTCATCCTCTCTCAAACCAACAGGTGGGCCCCACTTTCTATTTCCTTTTCTATTTCTTCTTCTCTCTAATTAAGAAATTACCAAATAGCCCTCAAAATCCAACAGTCAGTCCACTAGAGAGGTGTCTCTGTCTGTACCGGCAGATTGTCCTGACCCCTGAACAAACGGATAAGCCTCCCTATTCCCACGGAAGAAGTTCATTGTCTCGTACAGCTTCAGAACCAGATGATTTGCCTTTTTATCACATGTTAAGTAGAGGTTTTGCTCAGGCATTTCTGAAAGAGTTTCTTGATTTGCAGGCATACATTGAGAAGAAGTATGGAGGAATTGCACCCAAGAAGCCTTTGATATCGAAGGTATGCAAATTCAGAAGAAGCAACCACTATCCAGATATCATAACTAATGTGTCTTGGCCATCTTGAGTCTACTTTAGTTTTGTTTTATTTACTAGCTAAAAGCCATACCTAAAATATTTCTTTGTTCCGACTCCACTTGTACAGTTGTACTCCATCTTTAATTGGCCTAACACTTATTTTTAAAAAAAAACTTATTAAAAGAACCATTTCTCCTGGATAGCTGAATGCTACCAATCAACCAATTAACAATTAGTTCACAGAATAGGCACTTTTAGTTTTAGATCAACAGGGCTCACGCGGACAGGCACTTTCTAGTACTATGAAATATATCTGAAAGGGAATCTGATCTTGCATGCTTGCGTACTAATGCAGGACCACGAGCGCGCGTTCTTCGATTCCGCAGACTGGGTCCTTGGCAAGGTAAGAACAAAATTAACAAATCCTTGGTCCAATATTCAGGCATGACATATCTTCAGAACTGCATCTAACCCTGCTTCTTGCTGTCTCTTCAGCAAGCCGCCAATAGCAGCTCAAGGGCTGCAGTTGAATCTCTGAAGCCCAAGCTAAAGGTCAGTAGAACAATGGCAAGCTTAAAAGTTCAACTGAATGGCTTCGGTGACTTCGTCAGATTTCTTCAGTGTAAAAAGCCCACACGTTGTTTGTTTCCTTTTGTTTTCAGAGAACGCCTCATCACCAGCTTCCCCCTCGCAAGCCGACCTGCGCATCTAGCTGAGACATAAGGTGAGCTTACACCTCCAAAATCGCCAGATTTTGCAGCTTACGGAGTCGCATACTCACATGACCGTTCTTGCTTCTTGTTGTCGTAGCCCTTCCATTGCAGCGGCTGAAGAGCTCGAAGGAAGGAGACTAGTGAGGTCGGATTAGCGTTTAGCTGGTCCTAAATCGTAGGAAACAAGTCAGAAATTCTGCATGCAGTTGGCTTCTTGGCCGTTGCAGCCTCTATGTCTATCAGAACGGATTAATGGTCATTATCATGCTTTCATGCTTAAGTCACATGGCATTCGGTGCTTAGAATCTTGCTAGATTCCCAAAAAAAAGAGGAAAAATAAAATAAACACGGGATTTGACGGCGGGGAGTGACAATTGGTCCGTGAGCCTATTGGGCTCTGGGTCGTTAAGCTTTAATTGGGCTACAGAATCGGCTATAACCGTGAAGCCAAGCCCGTCTTAGGCCTGATATTACTAGACGGACCATCAGTTTTCAGCCAGGTATTTTCTTGCCCAGGTTGTACGAAATTTCACAGGCATTGGGTTTTGATCTGTAGCAATTTAGGTCCCGCTTGTAACAAACGCGGAAATTTTTCTCTGTTTTCTTGCGAGAATTGAACTTTGATAATGTGCGATTCAGCTGATCTACTCGCAGAACTTTCAAACGGTACACTACTCAGTATTCAGTCAACTGGTTCAGCCTCAAATAAAACTTTTACACTGCCGCTGCCTTCATTTGTTGTGCCTGTGCCTGCGTGTTTCTCACTTGCAAATCCCGTTTCTCTATAGGCGGCGGCGGCGGCAGCAGTAGCAGTAATGCAGTATACTCTTAGCTTCTAGTACACAAGACGGCAACGGCATATATACCGCAAAAAACACCTCTCGTGGACGTACCCCTGCAACTAATGCAAGACTTTTTATCTGGGCTGCACAGAATGGTACAGACAAAGGGACGAGCTCTGCACAGTCGAGTTTGCGAACTTAGTTGGCCGGTGTACTGCAACAAGTACTGAGTACTACAAGCCACTCTACATTTGCTGAGTTCGCAAGTTGCACAACGCCCACTACCTCGTCCTAGTCATCCTTTTACACCTGTCTTAAAAAAAACTAGACCCAAGGGAAGAGACATCCCGAAAACATTTCATTAAAATTTAGAAAAAGCCCCGAAAACCGGCTCTTACCCGTACGTGACCGCTTAGCGGCCGTGCAACGACCACGGGGAACACACAGCGAGGGGCTTTTTTTGTGAGAACCAAGGTTCGAACCCTGGTTGGTAGCCTCACACGTGGAGGTCTTACCATCGTGCTATTGACATATTCTCCTTCTAGCTAGTTGTCTACCTGGCCACCTATATACCACTTACATTTCAGCCTCTCTTTTCTTTCTTCTCCTCACATTCTTTAGTTTTATTTTTCTTCTTCCTTTCAACACTGTCCTGCTAAGTAGGACGAATCTATCTACCTTTCAATTTTGTCAATACCATTGTAGTACCAATCTAGATCTGGACACAGCTGCGCAAGAGTCCTTGGACCAATACCATACTTTCTCACACATACTCCCCTTCAGCTTTGGATCTTGTGGCTTTGCTCTTACAGGCTCTCCGAAAGATATTCTTTTCTTACTTTGTTAATTCAGCTGCGAGCCTCTTATAGTCTGCTGTTACCTGCTACATACATTCAATTTAAAACTAACCCACGTTCAACACATGAATGATTTGATAATCTAAGTGAAATCGATACCTTTCTTTCTTCCAAGTGGGGAAAAGGTAAAGTCTCGATGTGACGATCTGCTTTATTTACAGGCTTCTTCATAGAAATTCATATGACTGAAACAGGTCATGAACTCATGACCATGTGATGTTCCGGCCTAATTGGTTCCTAAACCAACAATATCATTCATTGATTGACCCCGTTGATTAAGATCGCCCTTCTTTTTGCCTTTGGTGGGAATGCTGATTACGCTATTGGATAGCATGATCTTTATAAAGCTGCAATGATGGTTAGGATAAGATCTTCGTTTCATCCTTTTCTTCTCATACTTTTTTCCTTGGTAATAACTTAAACTGGTTGGCATGCATGCTCCAATGGTGTATCCGATCCAGATGCTAATGCGTCCATGCAAAAGTTATGTATGTATGGTTGGGAAAGTTGGAATAGAACCCATTAAAGCAGTGAGACCCAGCATCATGGAAACACCTTTCCAGTTGAAAGAAGAGGGGTAGCAAGGATGACGGATGCGATGGCAACCATGAAAAAGAACGAGATCAGTAATCAATCTCTTGTTAAACTTATCGAGATAAAAATAGTTGCCGACGTCCACGTGTCGTGAGCCGATTGAGGGCAGGGGGAGGCTGCATGGGGAGCTGGGGTCCGGATGTCAGTGGGTTATAAGGCAAACTAAGCTCCCCCCACCCCCCGAGAACAAAAACCCTGGACCAAAACACCCTTTTGCATGCGTTTGTGCAAGTTGCGACTTGCGATCTGGACGTATGAAGATCGATGCATGAGGAGGCAGGAGGCCCTGACACTAGTCACACAGCACACTGTGGACCAAAATTTCACACGTAGCAGTAGGCGTGCTGCTGTTACACGCTGCATGGACTTGGAGCCTTGCCAAAATTTCACACTTTGGCGACCTACCTAGCTGCGTACGTCCATCCAAAACCTTCCAGCTGCTACACTGCGTTGCATGTCACGCAAGCAGATCAATCAGATTCCTCTCTCGTGCCTGACAAGTTAGGCATCGATCTCTGCATGCAGCTAGCTGACCTGACCATACACATCGATCTTGACGGATACATGGGCCAATGGTTGGCCGGGTTCATCGACCAGGATTCCTGCAGCTCTCATGGTCCAGAATTCCAGACTAACCAGTAAAATACTACCAGACAAATTAAAGACGAAACGAAACAAGGCATCATCTCTATCGCGTTGGAGGATGGACTACATTGGACTTGTAGTCTAGTAGACAGACAGATAGACAGAGCATCAACGGCCGCTGCCAGCCCGGCCCCACCCCATGCAGTAACGCTCGACCAATCATTGGCCAGATCTCTCGATCTCGCGCCTGCAGCCAAGAGTCGATCTCTGCAGTCTAGACTAGTAGACTGTGTGTTGATGAAGACGGACAGCCATTTATGCATGTTGGTGCAATGGTACGTACTACGTGCCCATCGAGCGCAAAAGATCACCAACGTCTAAGAGCATATATATATAATGGTACATATAACTGTTGACTATAGTAACTCTCTATGTTATATGTAGATAACATTAAATACAGCTCATATAATGAGTTATTTTTTTTATTTGTCTTTATAGATCACAATATCTTTTAATACTTTCATGATTCTAGTGATGATCAATTTCTGATGGCGGCGAACAATGACCTCCAAAGCAGGGAAAGCCCACGGCTACCGCAAGACTCATGCCTCAGGACCGCCTCCCGTCAGCAATGAAGCGTGACTAAGCCGGGCAACGACGTCGATTGCAGCGATTCTGGCGGCTTCGCACTGCCACGAGGCTTGTTCCCACGCAAATCTCACCTCACGCCACGCAGGTGCTCGGATCCTCCCACCACCAGCCCAACCTCCTCTTCTTCCACAAAGCTCGGGCAAGTGCCCGGCTAATAGGGCCGCTGGCTCCGCCCCTGGGTTATAGGATTGTAGACAACATATTTCGTTCTCCTTTTTTTTTCATCCACATCAGCTTAAATCCTACATGAGATCATAGACAGCTGATGTAAGTGTTATGAATAGCGCTTGTATTCATCATGAGGCCAATGGGCCAATATATATACACAAAGTACAGGAGGTGAATATGCAAATAACCCCTCATAACAATGAGGAATAACACACTATACATATATCTCTAACACCCCCCCCCCTTCAAACTCATGGTAGATCAACAACACTGAGTTTGGAGAGGTAGAAGCCATGCTGTGCTCGAGTCTGGGCCTTCGTGAAGAAATCCGCTACCTGAAGTTCTGAAGGTATATACTGAAGAGCAATCAGCCGATCATGCACACAAGACCTCATGAAGGAAGCATCAACACCAATATGCTTAGTGAGCTCATGCTTCACAGGGTCACGGGCAATACTGATAGCACCTGTATTGTCTAACAAAAGAAGAGTCGGTGTAGTGACAAAAACACCAAAATCCTCAAGTAACCACCATAGCCAAGTAATCTCTGCTGTTAAGAGAGCCATAGCTCATAACTCGACCTCTGACTCGAGCAGGACACTGCGATCTGTTTCTTCGTCTTCCGCAATGAGAGAACTACCAAGAAAAACACAAGATGTAGAGATAGACCAACGATCGAGAGGATCGGTGGCCTAAGTAGCATCCGAATAAACTGAAGTCAGAACGAAATGGAGTGTGGAAAGAAGAGACGACGAGAGATAGTCCCACGAAGGTATCGCATAACTCGAAGAAGGTGACTGTAGTGGACCTGAGTGGAAGCAGAGACGAACTGACTCAGAATGTGGACTGGATAAGTGATATCTGGACGAGTAACAGCAAGGTAGACAAGACTCCCAACAAGATGACGATAGGGAGTCGGATCAGAAAGAGGCTCGCCATCAGAGGATCGGAGGTGAACATTGAGCTCCATGAGAGTCTCAATAGTACGCTGATCAGTGAGAGAGGCGCGATCAAGAAGATCCTGGATATACTTCTCTTGGCACATAAAGAAACCATCTGGAGTGGAAGTAACCTCAATCCCAAGGAAGTAACGAAGAGGACCAAGATCCGACATAAGGAACTGCTCACTAAGACGAGCCTTGACAAAGTCAATGTACTCAGAATCATCCCCGGTAATGATCATATCATCAACATGCAGAAGAAGAAGAGTCCGACCACGAGACAAAGTGTGGACAAAGAGCGCAGGATCATGATCACTAACTGGAAAATGAGCAACAGTGACCACAGAGGAGAAGCGCTCAAACCAAGTACAAGGGGCTTGCTTAAGGCCATAGAGAGAGCGACGAAGGCGACAAACCATGCCCTCAGGAACAGAATACCCAAGTGGCGGATGCATGTAGACCTCCTCACGCAACTCGCCATTAAGAAAGGCATTCTTGACATCAAGCTGAGAAACAGACCAGTGGCGAACAGACGCCACCGAAAGAAGAGTGCGGACAGTGGTCATGTGGGCAACAGGAGCAAAAGTCTCGTCGTAATCGTGACCATGCTCTTACTGGAAGCCACGAGCAACAAGACGCGCCTTATAGCGCTCAAGGGAGCCATCAGAGCGAGTCTTAATCTTATAGACCCACTTATACGTGATGGGACGAGAATGAGATGGAAAAGGAACAAGATCCCAAGTACCAGTACACTCGAGGGTAGCAATCTCCTCGCCCATGGCATGCTGCCACTCAGGGTGAGTAATGCTGAGATCCCAGAGGAGACATGCTCATGAGTAGCAAAGACCAAAGAAAAGCAAACAGGCGGGGCCGAATCGACTGGCGATCGCGGAGAGCGTAGCGAGGAGAAGATAACCCATCAGAGAAAGATGGAGCATCAAGAGAAGATGGAACATCAGGAGAAGATGGCTCATCTGGAAGATCCTCAATACGAGGTCGACGAGTATAGAAGAGGGGGGAGGAGCCGCAGAAGACGAAGCAGGCGGCGACAACGGCGGAGAGGGCACAGGAGGAATATGTGGAGACTCGATGGGGCCGGGTGGGCGAGGGCAAGACAGATATAGGTGTATCTCGAAAGGTCAAAAAGACAGAGACTCCACAGAGGAAGCGAAGGAGAGGCGGGGCGTGGGTAGAAGGGACGAGACTCGCCGAAAGTCACATCTCGAGAAATCCGCATCCGTCGACCAACAGATCCCAAAGACCGATAGCCCTTGTGCTCGATCAGATCCCGTAAAGACACACTCAACAGATCGAGCGGTCGGTTTAGTGCGTTCTCGAGGGGCGAGGAGAACGTAGCAAACGCAACCAAATAAACGAAGGGCGGAGTAGTCAGGAAGGAGACCACAAAGACGCTCAACAGAGATTGCACCCTGAAGAGCAGAAAAAGGCTGGATGTTGACGAGATAGGTGGCAGTGGAAACAGCCTTTGCCCAAAAGCGAGGTGGAATAGAGGCGGCAATCATCAGTGCACGAGCCGACTCAAGGAGGTGACGATGCTTGCGCTCAGCAACACCATTGAGCATGAGCACTAGGACAAGAGAACTGAGCGAGAGTGCCTTGCTCAGCAAGGAAGCTGCGCAGGTAACGAGAGAGGTACTCGCCAGCAGAGTCAGCACGAAAGACACGAATAGGAGTGGAGAACTGTGTGCGGACCATAGCGGCAAATTGTTTATAGATAGACAAGGCCTCACTACGAGAAGACATGAAATATATCCAAGTGTGGCGAGAGAAATCATCTATAAATATGATATAATATCGATGACCCCCTTTCAAAACGAAGGGAGACGGACCCCAAACATCTGAATGAACAAGATCAAATGGACGCTGAGACACCGACTCACTTTGTGAGGATAAGGAAGTGAATATGTTTGCCTAACTTACATACGACAATCTAAAGACACGTCTCTGAGATGCAGACCCCGAAGGCCACGATTTAACTAAAGACGACAAACGAGATCCACATAGATGGCCAAGACGGTGATTCCACTCATCGAAAGATTTGGTAGACTGAGTGGCGTGGAGAGGAAATGGCGGCGACGGTGGCAGCGAAAGGAAGGTGAAGCCAGTCAAGCTCCCAAAGACGCTGTGAGTCATGGCGCCGAGGGTCAGAACCAACCAGAGCTCCCGTGTGACGGTCCTGAACACAACAAGAGTCAGAGTCGAGAATGACCCGACAACCAAGATCACTAATCTGCCCAGCAGAAAGAAGCTGCATAGTAAGGCGAGGAACATGAGCAATAGAAGGAACATGAAAAGATGAGTTGCTAAGAGGTCCTCGACCAGAGACAGAAAGAGAGGTACCATCAGCAGTGAGAACACTAACACTAGAATCAAGAGGTGTAATGAAGGACAGAGTGGAAGCATCAGAAGTCATGTGAAAAGATGCTCCAGAATCAAGAATCCACGGGAGGTACTTGCGTAGAGGGTGGTTTCTCGGTTCAAGAGTCGATGAGCGTAACTGCCGAGGAGAACCTAAAGCGGCAAGTAGGCGTCAAAGTCCGCTATCTCCGCCGATGAGAGAGCTGCCAAGGAGTCGATGCAGACGTCGATGTAGAAGCACCAGTGCTAGTGCTAGTAGAAGAACGGTGTGAAAGATGCTGCTGCTTCTTATAGCTCTGGGACGACCTTGTCGCAGTAGGAGCAGTGAGGACGGCCACCGCCAGATGGAGGGCGGCCACCACCACCTGTGGCAACCGTTGGAGAAGGCAGTGTGCTGAAGCGTGGAGCAGTCGGTGTAGCAGGTGGACGAGCGGCGAGCACGGAGGGGAGTGGCATCAGGCCAGCACCACTCAAGCGAGTCTTCTCTGCACGTATCTTGGTAAGAGCCTCTAGGAGAGTGACACGAGGGTGGCGTGCAAGGAGCTGGGCACACCTCTGTTCGAACTCAGGACGAAGGCGAGCAACAAAATCGTAGACACGTTGAAACTCGGTCAAGACGCATACAACGTGTAGCACGGACAGAGTACCAACCAAGAAGATCGGAGAGAGTCCGGTGACGCCCGACAATGAGCTCGAGCGTAAAAGCGTCAACGATAGCATCACCTGCTGAAGAGAGTGCTCTGGCGGACCACTGACAGTAGAGGGCATCACCGGAGGGCTCAGAGGCTTGGCGAATGTGAGTCCACATCCGAAAGCGAAGGAGTCCCACAACCTCGAAGAGAATTGAAATTGGACATTGGCAATGAAGACAAAGGCGAACCGGCGTCGTCGTTGTACCAATCGAGTGTAGGTGGTCATCGATCCTTGTAGGAATCGAGCCTCTTGGTAGGCGAGGCGACCTCATCATCGGCAAAGGCGAAGGCCTCAAAGAAGACCTTTGTCATTTGTCGAGGGTAGCGCGACAGGCGTAGGCTCCGTCGGAGGAGTAGGGCAAGGCGGGCAGGTGACATCGCCAAAGAGGACGCCCCAGAGATGAAGACCACGCATGTGGATGCGCATGTGAGACACGAAGTCAGTGTAATTAACATCATCGAAGATCACCGGGCAGCGAGGGAGGGAAACAATACCCATTGATAGGCGGCACTGGACGGCGCGGCGACCAAGGTAACAAAGTCTAACGGTATTGGACGGCCTTGATGGTTAAACGACGTTTTTCTCTTGCCGCCTTTTGTTCTTTTAGCGCGGCTCAAACGGCCAAGCAAAAACAACGAAGCGGCGTGTGGGGAACCCTAGCTTTCGGTGGCGGCAGCGACCAGCGGCGTCGACTCGGCGGCGGGCGGAAGCAAAGAAGACTCGTTGGGTGGCGAAGGCAGCGGCACTTACGTCGAACGCAGCGGGCGGCGGACTCCGCAGCGTGATGGCGGCCCCGGCGGAGACCGAGACGAAGCGCGTCGATTATGCGCCATAAAGTGAGACGAGCCGCAATGCACACGAAGCAAGGCGCGAGAGGCAGCAGATCTCGAAGATCCAATCGCGGTGGCGGTAGCGATGATGGTGGAGGCCGAAAGCGGTGGCTCGGCGGTGAAGATCCAATCGTGGCCGAAAGCGGTAGCATGACAGTGAGGAAAGCGAACTGACTCGACGATAGCGGTAGCGGCGGTGGCGACCGAGGATACCGGCAATGGCGGTGGTGTGCCACGGTAGCACATGACCCACAGCGCCGTGAGTCGTGATGGGACAACAATAAGCGACGGAAAACCCTAAATACGCCTCGATACCATGTTATGGATAGCGCAGATTCATTATGAGACCAATGGGCCAAATATATATACACAAAGTACATGAGGTAAATATGCAAATAACCCTCATAACAATAGAGAATAACATATTATATATATATATATATATATATATATATATATATATATATATATATATATATATATATATATATATATATATATATATATATATATATATCTCTAACAATAAGCTCATTGCACATAACTTAATAAGGCGACTTATTTGTGCTTAATTAGTGGCGGCACAAGTCAAACTTAAGACTTTAAGCGCGCTGATTTCTCAGTTAAGAAACCATGCACATGACAGTACCTCTCTCTCTCTCTCGACAAGGGCATTGGCATGCTTGAATCCTGTGGCACGTCGAACGATGGCGCCAAAGAATTGAGAAAAGCGGGGAAGGGAGCTCGTCTCTGCTCAGCTCGTCATGATGCCGCTGCCGCTGCTGCATGGCCACCGGGACAGTACTACGTCCCCAGTCGGGCAGCCTCCTGCTGCTTGTCAGCTCGACCAGGACACCTAGTTGTTTACTACTCGTGACTCCCCCTCTCTGAGAGAGGGAGATGGTGGTGAGGAAGATAAACTCCACTGAGAAGGGGCCACCCCTGTGCTAACGCTGCCCCACCGACACCACGGCCCACATGAATCCGGACCCATCTGTCGGTGACGGAGAGCGCCGGCGCACTGCTGGGTGGGACCCCGGCCCGGCGCTGCGGATAGGGCCACCTGGCCGTTGCTGTTATTGGCGTGGGCCCCACGGCCCCACCCTGGGTACTGGTAGGCTTTGCAGCGTGGGTGTTAAATGCGCCACGACGCATACGCACACTCGAGCTGGGCCTGGCAGCGTGGATCCGCGAGTCAGCTGAATTATGCCAGGTCACGTGCCCCCTCCACGTGGGACCGGGCTGGCCGGGGACAGGGAGGTGGGCTTCCCTTGCCTACCCTGCCAACACCCGCAGCCATGGAACTCTGCTTCCGTAATTCACATCCATACATGCATCGGCACATGTATGATGCAGGGCTGCAGAGGCCGATCCAGCCCTCAGCTACGTGGGTTATAGCTTGATGCCTAAAAATATTATCAGTGCTAAAGTTTATAAATTTTTTTAAAAAATATTTTAATATTTGAGTTCGGCTCAAAAACAGCTAACTCAACCCGAAGCTTGTACCGTGACTGGCTTGGCCTCGGCATAGCTGCATACATTAATTGTGTGTTTGTGTCTCGAATTGGGAGCATCAATTCATGCAGAGAAGTGTAGTTGCCACTGAGTGCAAACTCCATAGACACGTTTCAGGTTGGTGTAGATCGGATCGAGAGGTGAACTTTTCGAAACAAGCTAGATCGAGAGGTGAACCGTCTATGGATTGTTATGGATTTTGAATGAAACCGATTGGTTTGTGGAACGCCATTGGCATGCCGGATCGAGCTGATGTCATCCATATGGTTGCGAGGGGCACTCGCGAACGACACGTCGCATGTAGGAGCATTGTACATTGTACTGCGCCCACGTTTAATTTACTCCCTTTACACGCAGATGCATTCGAGACTAAAGAATGAATGGATGGGTGAACTGACGACGGAATGATAGGTCCATTCCATCCGGCCGTGCGCGCGCATGCATGTACACCGAGTGATGGGATGCGACGTGGGTGTGCGCCAGCCCACAGTGGAAACCCCTAGTGATTAAGGACAGTAGTGCCTCGGCACACTACTGCCTACTCTCCCTTCGTCAAGGAATCGAATCATTCACTCGTGAACTCCCCGGGGTTGTGCGCTGGCGCAGAGAGAGACACGGGGAGAGAGAGAGAGAGAGTAGCTAAAGCAACCTCGCTCACGTCGACAAATATTCCTAGCATACTTCCAACTTCCAAGCTAGTCGCTCCAAATCTCATTTCCAAGTTAGGCCAATGACCATTCGAGAACATGTGCATGTACATCGGCGCCAAACACACTGTACCGGCGACAATGGATCCGTCGGGAGATAGCTAGCTAGCTGGCCGCGCATGTAGCTTTCTCTAGTTTCTTCACGAAACAAGGAGCGCAGCTCACAAGCTAGGGAGCCATTTATAACCTACGCATGCATGTGTACGTACATGACCCCTGTGAAGAAATGAATGGAATAGAAGGCTCGCATTACTGCGATGCAACATGCATGGTGCTAGCTAGCTCCGTGTCTCCGCGTGCTGACCGTGCATATGGCAGGTGGTGATTAGATTAAGACGCTGACGCTGCGTCGTCTTAAATCGCGGCCTTCCACTTTACAGCCGCTGTTACATACAGCTCTCACAGGGGATATGTACGTAGGGCCTGAAATAACTGCAGGCTCTGCGAGTTTCATGACTGGAATGATGTCATTTCCAGTGAACACATCTGTCGCATCCAATGAGCCGAGTCTAATCAACGCATTTTGGCAGGCACGACAGAGCATTCTATGCCATTCCTGGAGAGAATACATGCGCAAGTGCTTGTGTTCCATTACGATTTTGGTGATCAGAAGGCGCGCGTTCGGTAAGGAATCAAACGCTTCGACAAATTAAAGACGATAAGAATAATGGAGTTTGAATTTACATTTGTTGTTTCGGTTTTTATTTTCCTCTTGTCCTGTCGTGTGAAAGAGCCTGGTGACAAGGATAGCGACGTCGACAAAGATCGACGCACTGTTGCCTATTTTCCGCATGGCTCGAAAGAGTCAGCTAGCTAGCAGGACGCAGCAAACACTTCATGTGGCAGACCACCAATTAGTTAGGGTCGAGAAGAAATTATAATTCCTGCTGTACGTCATGCATGAAAAGAGAAGCGATCTAGCTCTCTGAATCGATCAATAGCTCATGAGCTGGAGGAGATCGATCGAGGAGGCACACATTTGATCCATGCATGCATGTCAGTGTTGGCGACAAGAACATGCATATGCACGCACGCATCAAACAGTGCCTTGCTTGCCTGCTCACTCCACAGCAAACCAACCATCCAACCGATGAGCAAGCGCACACTGCGACAGAACAGTGCCGGACTTCCGGCTAAAATGGTAAAAAGTTTAAAACGAAATAGCAAAACTACTCTTCACCTCGAACAAAATGACAAAAATGTCGCGGCAGGCATGTGAGACCTTGGCAAGCTATCTGTCGCACACCCAGTCCGCGGTATGTGCCATGTGCACATTCCTGCCGACCTGCTGCGGACTGAGCACGCGGTAGGTGGCCTGTCCACAGCCTAGGTGTGCGGCAAACCGTCTACCGTCGGTTGAAGACTCGACATGTGTCCTGTCGTGTGTGGTAGAAGTGATATTTTTGTGCATAGGTTAGTTTTGATATTGAGCTTAAAAAGAGGCTGAATAAGTGAAAAACTCGGGTGTTCTCTTGCTCCAGGGCATATGGATCGTGCACCGTTAATTCCACCTCGCATTGTTGGTGGACAGAGATGACAAGGCCGCCCGGGCTGCCCTGCTCGAATCCTGTGCCATTGTGCTCATCGCCTGTGCCTGCGCTGCATTTATGCCCGCCCGGCTCGTGCAAACGACCCAGCGCAGCATGGATCACGCGGTTATATGAGCATGGCCAAGCATCCTGCCTCGTCATCACATCATGCATGCATAGGCTCTGACATGTACTACTACACACACATTACACATTTATTGTAAGACGGGAATAGAAGAATTGGCCGTGAGCCAAAGGGCTGCAGCGTGCAGCGATGGTGGCTTATATTGACGTGTGCCGTATTGGCAACAGTAAACACGAGAGATTATAGGAGATTTACAAGATTGAATGAAATCTTAACTACCATAATCTATACTTGGAAGTTGGAATATATGGAACAACTAGTAACTGCCATAATGTATACAGCGTACGTATGGAAAGCACATCGCAAACACACCTGGATCCATGGCGCGCGTTCTCTCTCTCGGCGGCTCGGCCTCCCTTTTGATGGATACTCTCCTATACGGATTTCTTTTGGCTCTCTCACTCTCTCACTGTTCAGATATAAAGTCACGATGGTTTATTCTTTACTGGGCTGTGTCTGTTTGGTAGAGCTTGTTCCTACATGGCTAGCTACGTGCTCTGTGTTTAGTAGAAAAGACACGGACATTAATTGAAGGGAACTGAACAGGAGCAAGCAACTAGCTAGCTACCTAGCTAGTGCGATGCTATAAACTGTGTCAGACGACGTTAGGTATATATAAATTAATTAGTAGGCTAGTACGCAGTAGTACATATATAGTACCAGTGGAGTAGTACTAAGTACTAACCATTGAGGCCAGGGTCATACTAGGCTTGCAGTTGTTAATTAAAGGAGAAGACTTAAGAGTACTGTGTTACACAGAATGGTAACGACCTGTCCTGTTAGCTTAGTAGTTAGTACTATATGTATATACTTGAAATAGCGAACCTAAGTCTCCTCCAGAGATCTAAATAAAAAATAACACTACAGATACGCCAACATATATGTCCTCATAAAGTGCACGGACCCTATCATCGCTCTCTTTATGGGAGGGGACTTTCGATATGTATCCTCGTTCCCTCTTCTCGAAAGGGGACTCCTTTTATCCGCGCTCGCTCCTAGGGAAGAGACTTCCCTTGTTCGCGCGTTAGGCGAGAGGACTTCTTTATACTGTTAGTTAATTATGATTAAATTGATTATGACTAAATAATTACTACTAACTAATTACGACTAATTAATAACGACTAATCAATTATGAATAATTAGTTATGACTGAATTAATTACGACTACATTGATTAGGACTAATTAATTATGAATAATTAATTACAACTAAATGATTATGGCCAATTAATTACAACTAATTAATTACACAAGTTAATTAATTTTGTGTAATTATTTAGTCGTAATTAATTAACCCCACTATGTAATTAATTACATGGGTTTAATTAATTAATCATCGTCCGCGCCAGGGGTTAATTAACCCTCGTCCGCACCATGGTGAGTACTTCCCTCATAGTGCTAATTAATTAATTAATTTCACAATGTAATTAATTAACCATGTTGTGTAATTAATTACACGGGTTAATTAACTTCAACTAAATGATTACGGTGTGGTTAATTAATTAGTCAAAATTATTTATTTGTAAATACTTAGTTGTAATTAATTAACCATAATTATTTAGTTATAATTAATTAGTCGGAATTAATTTAGTCCTAATCAATTTAGTTGTGGTTAATTAGCCATAATTAATTTAGTCAAAACAAATTATTCATAATTAATTAGTCGTAACTAGTTAGTCCTAATTAATTAGCAGTACGAGGGAAATCCCCTCGCCTGACGCACGGACAAGAGAAGTTCCCTCCCAAGGAGCGTCGCCGAGGGGAGTTCCCTCTCCTAGAGAGGGGACGAGGACACATGTTGGAAGTCTCCTCTCTTGGAGAGGGGACGAGGACACATGTTGGAAGTCCTCTCCCCTAGAAAGGGCATGAGGGGATCTACGCATCTGTGGCGTGGATGAGTACATATGTAGCTTGTCGGCGTGTCTGCAGTTCCATTTTTTGCTTTGATCTTCGGAAGAGGCTAAATTTGCTATTTCACATGTAAACAGTGTCATTTAAGCCAAAAACTCGGTCATATGCACCTGAAACGAGGAAGCTGTAGCACGTAGGTAGACGAGCGCATGCATGCAAAACTCCAACTGGCCCGCTTACTGTACAGCAACCCTACCGCTTGTGTACGAAATAAGCCAACATAAAGACAGCTCGAGAGCATCCATGCCCTGTTAAGCAATCCAATTTTCATTTATAACTTGTCGGGTACTACTAGTACTACAGTACACAGGCGATGGATCAACCGATCGATCGATCAAGCAGGTGACACAGATCCAGCCACCATCCATTAACTACTACATACAGCGTGCTTACGTACTCTCGTCCGATCCCGGATTTCCTGCATGATGTTGGCGACAAAGTACGTACGTACGTACGTATATATTCCAACAAGCTAGCTAGCCCCTCCTGCAGGGCATGCCTGCGTGTCCGACCAGTGTATCAGTATAGTAGTGGGGTACTATTGTGTGTACGATCTCATATACCGAATTACCGATACATACCGTATACGGTATACGTACACGATTCGATCGACACCATGTTATTAACTCTCGACTTTTGCTATCACTGAGTCAATAGAAAAGCACCAGAGCACTGCTACTTTAAGCACATATAGGTAGTACAGTAACGTGCAGAGGTGCATGCAGATTCTCTGCACTACTAACCATGGGTATTGGAGCGAAAAGCACCACTCGAGTCCCCAAAGAAAGATACTCAGTACTATAAGCTCAGACACTGTGTATATGTGTACATTTATTATTAGCTCGGCCTGGAGCACTTTTATGCTGCTCCTAATAGGCAGTATTTTAGTGTAGTTTCTTAGTGTACGAGGAGTATTAGGATACTATCTTTTCAATATATGATTTTTTATGGTGTAGTATCTTAGGTCCTTTTAATTAATTAGATGTAGAATCTCAAGGAGATGGTGTGTACAAGATGGAAATGAGTTAATTTTCTTGTCTATGACTTCGAGCCAGATCAGTCTCTTATTTAGATATCGCAACAATCTCTCACCTCATTTAATCTATCGCTATCTCAAAGACTTTGCCTACATGACACCCTTAAGATAATGGCGGGATGGAGCATCGAGCAAATTTTAGGTGCATTCACCCAGAGTATGGGTTGATGAGACCAAGATGCATGCAGGGAGGATCGATCGATCGATCGGTGCAGAAAGCTTGTCACGGTTTTCACAGCTAGCTGCCGAGCCGGCTGAGGCGGATCCAGAACGAAGCTGACTGAAGCTCACCTAAATATCATCGTACGTACACAAAATCATTGAGTTTAAACTGTGAGGTGCACGCATAAGTACATATAAATTTTGATAGGGTAAAACAACAATGAACCGGTGTCCCGTGCACCTCTCGAGGTGCATATGGATCCACCCTTGATGGCCGGATGGATCCCTAACCTTCCAGTGTTTCTCACGTACTCCTATGTACTAGTACTGCTATATGAGTGATGGAGTTTTGTTTTGTGTTTTTGGACGCTGAAATGAACAAATTTTGCGCAGCTTCTACGCCACGCTTGCATCCGTTGTTTCCGGTGGTACGCAGTTGCTACAGACAAACACCGAAGCTAGCACTGTTGACGCTGCCGTCGATCGATGGCGAGGAAAAAGACGATCGTGAGAAAGATGCTCCAGAGAGAGAGATGGAAAACCGAGGCGATCACAAGAAAGCTGGTTCGCTTTAATAAAAAAAACAGGTTGCCCTAGCTAGCTAGCTACTCCATACGGGTAGAGTAGCTAGTATAGTGGTAGGAGTAGTAGCTTGGTTAAACATAGCTGGTGTCAAGGGCTAGAGGCCGTAGGGCCCAGAAGGCGAGGCAGATTGTTCTCGCTCAACTTTCCAGTCTCTTTGACCCTCTGGCCAGGATACATGGCTAGCAGGACAAGATTCCCCCTAGCTTTGTCAATGTTGCGTCTATTCCTGACAGTTTTTATTTTAGAATCTTTTCTTAATCACCAGGCCAGTGGGCATTAGAGCATCTACAACAATCTACCTCAGCTGTTATTAAGAGGTTGTTACATCAGCTTTTAGATGATGTGGAGAAGAGAAAGTGAAGCTATTTCTACACGAAGAAACTATCAGATTGTTAATACCAAGACATGAGAAACAACAAAAAACTCTATTGGAGGCTTAGTTGTTACCTAAACACTTATTTTGTGGGTCCCACTGCCTACCAACAAGCTTGTAGCAGTTAAAGTCTTAGATACAAGCTTAAGAAACAATCCATTGGAATGGTTGTTTCTTTTTATTAGATTGAGTACTCTCTCTACTCTTAGTAACAAGCTAAGAAACAAACTATTTTAGATGCTTTTATGGGTCTATTTGGTACAGCCCTAACTTCTAGCTTTGTAGTTGAAGTTTGTGGAGCTGTGCCAAACAAGGTTACTCCACAAATTTTTTGAAGTTGGAGCAACCGGAAGCAGAGCAGCTTGTAATGCAAATTTTGGGAGCGGGTAGAACCTTGCTCCAAATATGGAGCTGCGGACTAACAAAACAAAATACCCCTAGCAGTTGAAGATAATTACCCGCAATATGCCACTGATATAACCCCCAAACCCATGACCCACCACTTCAGATCCTCAAGGCCTCGAGATTCAGATTCAGGCGCTCTCCCTCCGCAACTCGGGCGGCGGCTCCACCCAACGCTCTCCCGGCTCCTCCCCATGACTCCACCCGGCTGTTCTCCCGGCGACTCCACCGGCGCCTCTCCTCAAGAACCCTAGGAGTTCGACCAGATGCGGCGGCTCCACCCGGCGCTCTCCCGGCTCCTCCCCAAAGAACTCCACCCGGCCTCTCTCCCTGGCTGTCTTCTTCCCGGCTTCTTCCCCGAAGGTTTGCCGCCCGCTTCTCCCCCTTTAGGAATTATGAGCATTTGATTGTGCTGAAAATGTTACATTTGAGCAGAGAAGAAGCACACCAACTGATTGATGAATTTTTACTGAAGTATATGAATAGTACATTTGGGCAGAGAAGAAGCACACCAACTGACTGATGAATTTTTACTAAAGTGTTGAGTCGATTGATCCCAGTAGCTAGAGAAAGGAAGGATCCTTCAGGCTATCCTTCAGGCCATGTCCAGATCCTGATTGATGAATTTTTACAGAATGTAAATGGAAATAATCTGAATGTTCAGTGATTGTGATTGTGAATAATCTGAATGCAAAGAAGTCTTACACAATGGGGTATTTCAAATATTTTTCTTTTTGGGTTTTCTTGAAGAACACCACAGGGTAGTTTATATGATATGGATAGTTATCCTTTCTTTGCTTCTTTTGTGTATTACTTGAGCTTGAGCATGCTTTGTAGCAAGTTTGAATATCTTTCGACGATGGCTTGTCTATATATGGACTAAAATTATTGTATTACGATGTTTTCTTTGAAGCACTTGGTGTAAAAGTTTCAATTTTTCTATATCTCGCTACTATGTTTTAGTCAATTGGTGAGGCAGATGTCCACAAATCAATAAAGTATGGTGTATGGTCAAGTTGCTCAAAGTGGAAAAAAGAAGTCGGATTGTGCGTCTGAGGAGGATGCCGATGAATAGCTAAGAGGAATTCAACCAAGTGTCCTGCTTTTTCTTCTTCTTTTACGTGAGTAGTTCTAATGTTTTAGCATCCATTTATTCAATCTTTGTGCTTAAAGTTCAACTATTAAATTTGTGATTATGGTTTATCAGGTGAATGGTAGTGGGCACTTCTGTGACTTGGCCGAGATGGTCGGTCCTGTTGATTTTTAGAAGGACATGGACTTTTGGTGTCAGGTGAATTCACATCGCTGGAGGAACAGCTCAAACCATGAAGGCAGTGCATTTTAACTGCAATTTTCAAAGCTACAAATACGAACGGATCAATTATTTTCATTTCACATTATTTGTAAAACATTTTTTTATGCCCATTGTCATTTGTCAATCATAGGATCATCATACTAGCTACCTTCAGTGTAGTGTATCATAGAAATGAGTGGATGTTTTGTCTCGACGGCGTAACTTCATTTTGATGATTAGAAACCCGAATCATACACTAAATGGAAAACCAAGATGTCGCCACCGCTAGTACCTCAAAGGAGGCTACATCTATTTGTCTCCTGTGCTCTTTTATGGAAAACCACGAATGAGATATTCACAATTCTTTTCACGAATGATTATTTCCCCCCAAGCAAACTTGTATACGTTGATTGACAGTAATTTGATCCAACGGCTTTGCAAATCCGCCTAATCCAACGGTTAATCTTGGTGTTAGTCAACCCAAATACAAAGTAAACAGTAAAAAATCTGATAAATATACAAGTCACAAAACCAAGATTACTCTCGTCTTTTTACATGAATCATTCTCATTCATGGAGTGGGAGTTGGCTTCCTAACCAAACACCTCCTCAGACTGCTCCAACTTCTCAGGGGAGTGGATCCAAGACTAAAGCTGAAGTTGGAGCTACTAAAACCTGGAGCGGAGCTATACCAAACAAGGCCTATATACTAGTACTAAGTGTGGTAGGCTAATTGGATGACTAAAATTGCTAGCAGCTCACATCAAACAACTTTACAATAGTATTAGATACTGTTGTAACACTTGTGATAACATGTATATTGAACATCTGCTACTAGTTCATTTTACAATCCTCAGCTATAACATCGGTCTAATTTTCAACCCTCAACATCAGGACATGAACAACAAAAACCAGATCACTTATCCCTCTCAGATCATTCCAGGGCGGTTTTGCGCAAACATGACGTCCACGAGGACCCGGTTTTGAGGTAGCGTCCTTGGTGGCAAGAGTTTAATTAAAAAAATTAAAAACAGTGTGGCCCACCAGTCATACTTGGCCTCTTCATCATCTCACTCCTGCCAGACTTAAGTAATCACCCTATCTCCAAGCTACTCTCTCTCTCTCTCTCTCTCTCTCTCTCTCTCTGCGCTAGTGGCCGGCCTATGCTGGGCTCAGTTCGCCTGGTCGCGTCGCGTGCAGCCAGAGAAGTCGAGCCGCCGTCGGACCACACACATAATAGACGAAGTCTACGCTCATTTGCATCGCCGGTGTGCACTGCGCTCTGAAGGCTCCACAGCCGCTGAAGACCTGTGTGGACGCACCCACTGTTATAATCATATTACGAAATGATTTTGGCCTGTTTGGTAAGGTCGTGACTTCCCTAAAAAACTGCTTCTGGTTAGGTCGCAGGACTGAAGAGATTTTGTGTTTGGCTATCTGATTTTTAGATAGGCTGGCTGCAGCTTTAAAGATAAAAAATGTCTAAAATACTCCTGAGGACAGTAATTGCTTGTTTGATGTCGTTTAATGCAAATTAACAACATTTAACGATAACTTACGACAATTGATGATTATTAACAATGACTAATGCGATTGATGAGAATTACCACAATTGGCGATAATTAACTGCAATTAATGATGATTAACGCAATTGGCTGCAATGAACGATGACTACCGCAAACAACACAATATACACATTGTATGGTTATGTAATTCATTGTAATTTGTAACTGTAGGCTGGACTAATGGATAATTTGTTATAGAGAGCAACTAGGGCACACTATACCGTTGGGAGCCCTTCCTAACGGTATAGCATCCAGTTTCATCCAGTCTTATGAAGTATCATCGTGTTTTATTAAGTTTCGCTCAGATTCATGCTAATGTTTGCAGTGTTTTATAGAGTTTCATCGTGTTTCATCAAGTCTCATGGTGTTTCATCGTGTTTCATCAAGTCTCATGGAGTTTCAACAAGTCTTATGCAGTATCATCGTGTTTCATCCAGTTTCACTCGGATTAATAATGAGTGTTTCATGAAGTTTCATCCCAAGTCTCATGGAGTATCATCGAGTTTCATGCAGTATCATCGTGTTTCATCAAGTCTCATGAAGTTTCATCAAGTTTCATATAGTTTGATCCCAAAGTACCATTGTTTCATCCCAAGTCTCATGGAGTTTCATCATGTTTCATCCCAAGTCTCATGGAGTGTCACCGTGTTTCGTTAATTTTCACTCAGATTAATGCTAATTTTTGAAGTGTTTCATGAAGTTTCATTCCAAGTCTCATGAAGCACGATGAAATTTGGGATGAAACTTCATGAAACTTGGCGTACATGAAGAGGAGGAAGGTGAGCGAGAAGATCATGGTGAAGATGCCGACGACGATGGCGATGCTCGGTCGAAACGAGACCTTGATGCCGACTAGCGTTGGTGTCTCCGGAGCAACCTCAGCGGTGGCCGGTTGCGTCGCGGCAGCGCACAACATCGCGGAGAGGAGGACAGTGAGGAGATGAAGGCATGCTATGCTCGTCGTCGTGCCTGTTGAGGCTGCCATGCTGGCGCCACAAGCTACACTGTGCATTGCTGTCGGTTTCCGTGGCGGCGGCCGGGACACGTTGCATCTTCGCCAATGGTGTTCACTTCCACCTTGCACTCGTTGCTAAGCAAGGGGTAGCTCATCGTGGTCACCGGGCCCAATTTGATCATAAAAGCTCATTGCCGTCGTCAAGTAAATCACGCCACCAAAGACTTATCAAGACACCACCGCACGCCGGTTCGTGTAGAGCTTAAAAGAAGAAAACGTTGAGACGACTGGAGATCAGTCACATTAAATAAGTGGCATTCAGGCAAGAATTAAATAGATCCTTACTGGGGAACGCCGAGACCGCTGCCGTGTTGATGGAGCTCTCGGCGCTGCATGACATTATGAACATGTGTGAAGAATCGAGAAGGAGTAAGCAAATAGATAAGGTTGGAGGCATCGAACGGATCCAACGATAAGATACTATCCCGTTGTTGTAAAGAAAAATGTTATAACGTTTTGTAGTCTTTCCCTCTGTTATAATAGAAACCGTCTACATTCCCCGGTAGTGCCATTTCTCGTTGAGGCAGGGAATGGATGGTTGAGAAAGATGGGTCACTTGCTATCCGAAAAGTTATCAACAGCTAGCTAGCTCTAAGAGCGAGCTTAATTAGCTAGCTAGGCGCTTAACAGCTCAAATTAATTAACCAATGGCTGATAATGACGGCCTATTGGCTAGTAGTTGCTTGAGCTTCAAGTCTTGATGGTTAGCTCGATCAATGCCTCTGTTTAAACAAACAACCACCGATCGAACTCGAACCGACATGACCGGTCGGTCCTATGATTAATTGCCCGTTCGACCAGCACCGGTGTGCGATACTCCCTACATGATTACGACCTCGCTCCTCGATCGCCGGTAGAACGACACAACAACAGTTGCAATTATATCCTTTTGGAAAAGGAACAGCAAATTGACATGATGGGGAAAAAGCACATGTGCAATGCATGTAGTATAGCATAAAGTACTTGTATGCGTACATGTACTTTATTCGACAAAATATATCTATTCATCTGACATGTATGTCGATCGATTATTGTGGAATATTTCTACCAAAATGGTGTGCATAAAAGTAACTGTACTGCGAATAGTATATTCCATCTTTTTGGGCTTTTGGCTACTTATCACACTGAACGAGTGGTAAAAAAAAAGAAGTTATTCCCTGCAGATTGACCAATGGTTAGAGAGCTCAGTACGAGTACATTTTTAGCCAATGATAATACACACGAAAAAACCGAGAAAGCCTTGAGGACCGATACACACGAAAAACTTGTCAGGGCAAGAAGTGACAGGGTGTCACCGCGGTGCCCAGGACGAGCTGGTACACGTGGACCAATGGCTTCCAGTAGGTCTCGAGTCCAACTAGTAATAACTGCTTGATGGCGTAGGCTTACTACCTGTCTTAAAGCACTGACCTACGGGGACAGGGCCACTCGTAGGCCGACAGCTGTCGCCAACGGCTTGGACATCATGCAGGCACGTAGGCAAGGCGGGGTAGGGCCCACATTCGGGGCCCCGATAAGGATTTCATGTGGCTGGATGGCAGGTCCTGCATGTGGCCTGTGGCGAATCCCCCTTCCCAGAAATTTTTTTAATAATCTATTTTTTATTTAGAATTACAGAAATAATATTACTTTATTTTTTTAACAGAAATAATCATCGGTCACCGTACCGTTAGGCGAATTGGGTCTATTGCCTAACGATTGAGCGACATTTGTCCAAGTCGCTTAACCATTAAGCTACTAGATGCTTGGATCCTAGTCGTCCAACTGTTCGGCGATTTATATTATTGTCGTTCAACTGTTGGATGATAATAGTATAAGTCACCGAACGGTTGGCGACAAGCCGGCTTATATGGCCGTGCGCACGAGCACCCCTGGCATTTCGTCATTGTTGTAGAGAGAGGTGGTGCGAGGAGAGGGAAGGGAAAGAGGAGTGGAAGAGAAAGAGAGCAGAGGGAGAGGGAGAGAGGGGAGAGAAATAGTTGTAGGTTAGCTTCTAAAATATTTAGATGCGTAAATGCCGGCGGGTTAAAATTTATGTTGGGGAGCGGTATTGATGGTAAAGATTAGGCAATGAAGCAATTATCGATTGAACGCATGTTGGCGTTGGGTAAACCAGGCAACATCAATATTGTATTCACATGACAACTAATGTTTATCTGTATTTAGTTGCACTTTCTCTCGAATGAACTAACTACTGTGGTATTTTAGTTGTGAAAATAACTTAATTTTATAGATTGTTTTTTATAACAATTGCTAATATTGATAAATAAGTTAATATGTATGAACATGTCATTAAAAACATGTAGTCATTCCATTATTTTTAGTTGGTACACCACACGGCTTGCATGACAGTTAACGTACCCTACCACTCGAATATATTGTTTATGCTAGAATGCCACTAAATTTTATGAATTTCGGGAGGTACGCTATTAATAATTTATCCAGTAATTGTGTCGTAATTGCTAACTTCAAATTGATTTGCATGTATGGCTCGCGACCTTGGCGGTTCGGACTGCTGGACCGGCTCATCGACGCACAGCATCACGCCAGCCGTCGTGCCCCCGCATGCTGGGGGGGGGGTAGGCAGCTAACCTAGGGGTGGT
Source organism: Phyllostachys edulis (assembly GCA_036346405.1). NCBI lineage: Eukaryota > Viridiplantae > Streptophyta > Magnoliopsida > Poales > Poaceae > Phyllostachys > Phyllostachys edulis. The sequence goes on along the minus strand of CM070549.1, from coordinate 55,689,222 downwards.
TTGTACACAGACACCCTGACGGGTTTGGAGACTACACCCACGCTGGATAGACAGGTTTGTCTGCAAACTATGTCATTTCTTTGTGTCATATGCCAACTATGTACTTACTTCTTCGTGATTTGCAGGGACAGATGCAAGTTCTTCAAGTCTAAGCACCGGCTCAACCTAGGCATGTGTTACTGGAGTTGCGCGAACTACTCCTGCGACTATCCCGACCGCCGTTGGGACACGAGCCGCTATCGGCAGCCGATAAGGACAAATTACGGTATGTTCTCCTACCATTTCTCTTTCAAATTACACACTAACAACATCGCTCGTCCACCCGTAGTCCTCAGATCCGCTATGTGGCCACCGCAAGTGGATCGACCTAGATAACCACCCACACGACCAGTGAACTCTCGACTACGAGGAGTGCGGTGCCAACAGGGACCACGAGAGGAGAGAGGAGGAGCATCGCACCGAGGAGCACAACAAGCGTATCCGACGAGAGACGCAAGCCCATCTCGAGGCGTGTAGGCGCAGGGAGCACGAGGCGCGCGAGAGGGAGTACGAGAAAAACAGATAAATGGTGGCCGAGGCCAAGGCGACCGGCGAGGAGTACAATGTCGAGCTCGCAAGGAAGGGCAAATGGTCTCGGTCCACACAGTAGTCCGACCCTCTTCGTACATATGTCCCATGTATTTCTAATTCCCTAAAAGCATGCATGTACCGTCCTTGGTTCGTTAGCCTACTTGCCATGTAACCCCTTGTCGGATCAACTGTCGCGTTGTTATCATTGCTCTCCAGCGTGTAAGAATTTCCTGGTGCATCGCAATATCACTTACCTTCGTACTTACGAATCATTGCTACCTGTATCGTCCTCACAAAATTATTCAGAACTTTAGCGCACTACAATAACATACGACGATCACAAAATGTTATTGCGAGTTTGACAAATTTCGTACCCTCGAGATTCTACGAAAATCATAAACGGACCAACTAACCTTGTTACCACCCTTTTATTTTTCAAAAAAATAACATCCTAGAAATAAGATTTGCTAAATGTATTACCTATAAAATTTGACATTTATTCCGACACAATTATTCCAATCGGATTAATGAAATAGTAAAGTTATTACTTAAAATCGCCCAATGGTTCAACGACTTTCTATGAGTCGCTCAACCATTGAGCAATTGAGTGAAGACGCTCAACCATAAGGCGACTAAACCCGTGTTGCTCTGTCATTAGGTGGCTTTTTCTAGTCGCCCAACGGTACGGCGACGGATAATTATTTATGTCAAAAAAATGAAGTAGTATTATTTCTGTAATTCTAAATAAAAAATAGATTATTAAAAAAAAATGCCCCCTTCCCTCGTGTGCTCACCCGAGCACGGCGGATTTTGAGGCACGCGAATAATTTTAGATCCAACGCTCGTGAAACATGCAATGGTTTTCTAATAAAAGATTAATCATGTAGAATTCGCTGGTATATATATTGAGCATTGAATACAAAACCGAAATATGATGATTAAATAAGTTTGGTAGTCTTTTGGGTACATAACCTGACTCTCCTTGTACTCTACGAGAAAAGATAGTACACTAAGGGTCCGTTTGGAATGCACTAATAGGGGGGAAACAAGGATAGAAACAAAAATCATGTGTAAAACAGAAGATTGAAAAGTACGGTAATAGAAAAAAAAACTCGAAGCATTTGGCAGGAAAAACACATGAATTTTATTTGGAGTTTTAAGAATAAACATCACAGTTGCTTAACAATCTACTAACAGTGAATTTCATTCGTGAACCTCTTCGTCAGACAGTAATGAAAGGACTGAACTTTATCCCCTTCCATCCAGACCCATCCATCTCTGTCTCAACGCCTCTTTCTCTAAATCTCGTGTCGTATCCCGTGTGCATCATGATCCATCCATATCTCTCCATACCTTTTCTCTCTCTCTCTCTCTCTCTCTCTCTCTCTCTCTCAAATCTCTCCACTATCCCCGTGCATAAGGGCATCTGCAATGTGCATCGGCGAAGAGCACTGAGGAGAGAGGATACGAGGGCGACCGTAAACATTGCGGGGATTGTGCAACCAGCTAAAAAAGATTGGAGTCTGTAGTTCGTTGTATCACATTTATGTTTATGAGTTATAGAATAAATATTATTACGTTTCTTTGATAAATTATCATTTATAAAGATTAACAAGTATGTAATTTGTTTGTGAAGCCTTATAACTTATATGATGTGACTTTAAATGTATCAATGGTCGAATGTCCCTGGTCGAAACAGTAGTAACTTATCGATCAGCACATGTATTTATTGATGATCATGTTTCACCGATCATGAATATGAGGATATCGAATCAATAATATGAACACATATTAGTGAACATGGTGTTAGATTGATCCACCTTGAGACGCTATTGAAATGGTTATGATTTTATGTGTCATCAATTGGTCTCAAGCAATAATGATGTATAATCCTTAGATCTGATATCAGCATGGTTTTCAACATGTGTGATAGTGAACTTAGGTGTTGCCAAACACTACTTCGTAACCGGGTAGTTATAAAGGTAACTTTCGGGTATGCTATGAAACATGCAGAGGGATATGACTGGTCGGATATGATATTTGTCCCTCCTAACATAACAAGAGAAATATCTCTAGGCCCCTCAATGTGGTCGGATAGAGAAAGTGCATGGTTGTACCACTAGTGGTCGAAGAGTCAGCCGCATGAAGTTACCCGTCACCTGATCGAGAAAGTATTGCACAGTCGATGGATGACAAAATATCTTACTTGGAGTTCAACCAGATATTGTGAGGCGATGGGAGAATACACAAGCAGATTGTTCAGTCTAACCAAATATGAACTGGTCGTATACTGGTCGAACACGATCAATAACTGGTCAACGAACTGGTTGTAAGGAGTTACGGATTGATCGTGACTAAATAAAAACTGGTCGTATGGAAATATGAGCTGGTCGTAAGTGATAAGGACCTGGTCGCAGATCATATTGCATAAGGTTCGTCCGGTATAATATTTATGTGTACTCGGGAATCGTTATTTTTAAAGATCCACTTGCATCCAACAGGTTTACACCCGATAAGACGTTCAGTGATCTCCCAAGTCCCGTTAGCCATGGTGGAATCTATCTCGCTATGGACTGCCTCTTTCCAATACTCAACTTCAGGTAATGCATAAGCCTCTGAAAGAGTGTTCCGCACATCATCCATGAGATATACAATAAAGTCTTCACCAAAGGTTTTTCTCAACCCTTTGTCGCTTGCTCCTGCGAGGAGCCTCTTGCACTAAATTGTTATCTTCCTCATGATTATCACTCATTAGTTCAGAGATGGTAGTAGGTTCAAGACTATTATTTATAGTTTGATTATCCTCAGTTCGAGAAGTATTGCCTGCAGTTCTCATAGGATAAATATCCTAAAAAAATGATGCATCTTTGGACTCCATTATTGTGTTAACAATAATCTCAGGAGTTTCTGATTTTACTACTAAAAATCTATAGGCCGTGCTGTTATAAGCATATCCCAGTAAGAAACAATTGACTATTTTAGGTCCAAGCTTTCACTTTTTCTGCAATGGTATTGTCGGTGTTTTAAAACCGAACTTACGTAAAGATTATTTGATTCGGGGGTTGCCCTAGACTCAAAATCACACAGAGAAGGAGATATGTGGATTTTTATACAGGTTCAGGTCTTCTCCTGAGAGAATAACAACCCTACTCCTATGTGTATGTACTGAGTGTGCTGGATTACAAGATGGAGCCAAAGGCTAGAGTATTGCGCTTCTAATTGGCTTCTTCTCTCCCTTTCCCTTGCCCTGAAGATCCTGCCTTTATATAGTCCTCGAAGTGTACCGTTGTATCTCCAGTCTAAAGGCCGCCTTAATGTTCCAGATCGTGGAGCCGTTACTGAAGGTTATTATGGGAGTAGTAACGTTCCCATGTTGCCAGGCAGTTATCACCATAACAAAGAGTTTAAATAGTGCCATTATTTCAGAGAATAACAGCGTAGTTTACTACCCCATATCCTTAAATATGATGCGGAATATTCCCTGGTCGACTGGGCCCAAATGTCTGTAAACCCTATCGACTAGGAACTGATCGTTGAATAGCTTATGGCCAGATGGTGGTCGTAGAAGAGCTTACGACCACAGACTGATCGTAGTAAAACTTACGATCATGGTATAGTCGTAGAAGGACTTACGACCATGGGGTGGTCGTAGGAAGACTTACGACTATGGTAAAGGAAAATCATCTTTTGGACAAGCTTTATTAAGATCAGTCAAGTCCACACATATTCACCACTTGCCGTTAGACTTCCTAACCATTACAAGATTAGCCAACTACTCTGGGTGGTCGACTTCTCTTATAAAGCTTGCTTTAAGTAGCTTGTCCAATTCAGACATTATAGCATCTCGTCGATCAGGGGCAAATCTCCGTAATTTTTTTTACGGGTACTTTGTCAGGCCGTAGAGCTAGCCTGTGCTCGATCACTTCCCTGGGGACTCTGGGCATGTCGGATGCTTGCCACATGAAAACATCTGTGTTTGCCCGGAGGAAAGTGATGATGGCGTCTTCCTACTTGGGGTCAGAAGTATCCCCGATGCGAACAGTCTTAGAGGGCTCCTCCTGATCTAGGGGAACTTCTTTGACATGGTCGTTCCGCTTAGGTGCAGCTTTAGGTTTCGACTGCTTGGTCGAAGGCTGCCCTTTTTCTTTCCGAGTTGGTATCTGACCAACCATCTCGAGGAATCGACGGTCACATGTATGCACCATCTTTTTATCACAATGAATTGTGATTACTCCTTTGGGACCTGGCATCTTAAGACATTGATACCCATAATAAGTTATCATTAAGAATTTTGTCAAAGCTGGTCGTCCGAGTATGACGTTATATGCCGTATTGAAATCGACCATATCAAAGGAGTTCTTCTCTGTCCTGAAATTACTTGGTGAACCAAATGTTAAAGGAAGAAAAACTTGACCAATGGGTTTAGCCGAAGATCCCGGTATAATACCATGAAAAGAATATCTTACCGGTCTTACCTTAGTCCTGGGAACTTGCATCTCGTCTAGGGTACTCGTAAATAGAATGTTTAACGAGCTACCACCATCAATCAACACTCGATTTACTCGACAATTGTTGATGGTGGGCTCGACCACGATCGGAAAGCGACCTGGTCGAGTGGAAGGGATCGGGCAGTCAACCTTCTCAAAAGAGATGATGACTTCTGACCACTTCGGTAACTTATTGACAAGAGGATGGTCGATTGAGTTTACCTCGCGTTCGACTACTTTAAGTTGCCGCCTCGACTCGTATGCCGATGATCCCCCAAAGATGTGTTCGATGGTGTGCTCCGGATCTTGAAATGACATGTCCTCGTTGTCGTCCGACTGTGTACGACCACTAGCTTGCCCTACCTCCTCGAGGGTAGGAAGTGGCCCTTTGCCGTTGTAGTAGTCCTCGAGTTTTCGTTGGAAAACTCGGCAGTTGCGAAGGTCATTTACTTCCTTTTTATGGAAAGGGCACCACTTAGGCTTATCGTTTTTCCGCTCGGGGCACTTACCTTTGCCTCGATCGGAGTATTGCTTGGCACTTCATGGCTTCTTATCGCTTACGGCCAAGACCTCCTTAGAACCATTGGCTTGAAGCTTTTCACCTTTTGCCTTGTTCTTAGATTTCTTGATCTTTTTATCCTTCTTCTTGCCACCTTTGCCAGCCTCTTGAGGGTGCTGGTCATCTCGATCGATGAATTTGGTCCACTCGATTGCTTCATCAGCAGTCGCGTACCGATCAGCCATTTTGAAGAGTTCAACGACCGTAGCCAGAGTGTTCAAAGCGACGTCCTCTATGATTCTTCTGCTGCGGACTCCCTGCTTGAAGGCTCTGATAACAGATGAGTCAGAAACCTCAGGAATTGAATTGCGAACCTAACTGAAACGCCTGATAAATTGGCGTAGTGTCTCGTGGTCGTTCTGTTTCATCCTATGCAGGTTGTCCTCCTTCTCGGGATGATGGTAGGTGCCCTGGAAATTGGCAAGTAGAAGGTCGCAGAGGTGTTGCCACGAGGAGATCGACTCGAATGGTTGGTTTAACAACCATGATCGAGCAGACCCTTCGAGTACAGTCGGAAGGTAATTCACCATGACGCGCTCTCCTCCTCCTATTGCTCGGACAGTGGCCGTGTAGATCTGGAGAAACCCGATGGGATTTTGAAATCCATCAATCTTTTCCATGTTCCCTGGTCAAAACCGTGACGGTTAGTGCACTGCTCGGAGGTCAAGCGTGAATGCCCGACAGCTGGTAATCACATCGTAACGTCTCCTTTGTAGGAAAGATGGGTTGATGTCACCAAGTGATCATACTCGATGATACCCGGTAATTGGTGAATCTGACTTATAATAAGTCTCGATCCTACAGGGTAATACTCCTCGTATTTTGTCTGCTGTTGCAGACCTCTGGGTCGGAGTGGTGAATGATCACCTCTCCTGGGAGCTTTTTGATCATCAGGCGTTCGAAGAACCCTTTTCCGGTTTGGGGAACGACACAACTTGTGGTGTTCTCCATGCGGTGAGTTATTTGAACGACTGGAAGCTGAGGGAGTCATACTGCTACGGACTTCCAGAATGATGTTGGCGAGGACATTTGAGCTTGCTCATCGTGCTTCGCAGCCTTCGTGTGATCTCTTCAGCGAAGAGGTCGTAGCCAGGTGCTCGGGCAAGTTCTCGAGATGGGTTCTCGAGCAGATCGTTGATATGCTGGAGTTCCTGAGCTTCTTCCGACTAGTATTAAGCGCACCCAGGCAAATTTCTCTGAGCCGCTACTCGCTTCCGTCGGATTGTTTCAGAATCGTCCATAGCTGATCTTTGAGCTTGCCTTATTGAAGTGTGATGATCTCGAAGATTTCCCGCATGCTTATCAGAGTATTGACTCTGTTCATCGCCGGTGGTGTCCTCGCCATTGCCACGAGCAGTTGTAGGGTGTGATCGTCGAGGAGCGTCCTCAGTCCTATCTCTAGGGGAGTTATTGCTACCTAAGAGAAGGACGAAGACCTCCCGTTGATAATCTTCACTTGCGCTTGAGACCTCCTTGCTTAAGGAGTCGTCGAATGACACCATCTGACGACTTGGAGCAAACCCCTCCAGGAAGGGGAATTCCGGGCTATAGCTGTCTCCGTCCGTAAGTGAGCCCTGCGTTGGGATGGTCAACTCGTAGGAAGAGCGTGTTTGATCGCATCCTTAGCTGGGCTAACTGGAGAGAGAGAACCACCAGGTGCTGATGAAGATCCAGAACTACGACTTCTAGGAGTTGTCGCACCAGGTCGGACTACCTTAGGTGGACTTGAGCATTTGGAGATGGAACCCTCGCCATGCTCTGAGCCTGCCTCGGGACAGCCCTCATTGTGGTCGGATGGACCCTTGCCCTCTGAGGAAGCTGGTTCCTCATCTGGACGTATCGTTGTGGGGGATAAGGATCCCTCCTCAACTCCATTAATGGTATAGTCTCCTGAAGAATGATCTCCGGAGGTGACATCACCATCGGATGATGCAGTACTCGGCTCGTAGTTGAAATCGGCATTCATGTGGATATCTGCGTAATCGGCCAAGTCGAACCAGTTCTCCTCGTTCCACTCTCCTACCATGAGAGCGTGAGTGTTTGGAGAAAACGGAGGAAACCTGATGACTTGAGGGTCCCCACGGTCGGCGCCAACTGTCGGTGTTTTAGAACCGAACTTATGTAAAGATTATTTGATTCGGGGGGTTCCTCTAGGCTCAAAATCACACAGAGATGGAGACATGGGGATTTTTATACAGGTTCAGGCTTTCTCCTGGGAGAATAACAACCCTACTCCTGTGTGTATGTATTGAGTATGCTGGATTACAAGGTGGAGCCAAAGGCTAGAGTATTGTGCTTCTAATTGGCTTCTTTTCTCCCTTTCCCTTGTCGTGATGATCGTGTCTTTTATATAGTCCTCAAAGTATACCATTGTATCTCCAGTCTAAAGGCCGACTTAATGTTCCAGATCGTGGAGCCGTCATTGGAGGTTATTGTGGGAGTAGTAATGTTCCTATGTTGCCAGGCAGTTATCACCATAACAAGGAGTTTAGATCGTGACATTATTACAGAGAATAACAGCGTAGTTTACTACCCCATATCCTTAAATATGGTGCGGAAGATTCCCTGGTCGACTGGGCCCACATGTTTGTAAGCCCTATTGACTAGGAACTGGTTGTAAAAGAGCTTACGACCAGATGGTGGTCATAGAAGAGCTTACGATCACAGATTGATCGTAGTAAAACTTACGATCATGGTATAGTCGTAGAAGAACTTACGACTATAGGGTAGTCGTAGGAAGACTTACGACCTCCATCTTCTCCCTTGTGAATAAGGGGTATACTCGAGGACCATATAACGTCATTATTATCCATAATGTGAATTACAGATAAATAACTAAATGAGGATTATTATATCCTCATCAGGTATATTGACTTTTGCCAAACATCCCCCAAGTTTGCAGAAAATTAACATTGGGTTTTCTTCCATTCCATCCCTCATACGGGGTAATCTCACAACCTTTAATGATTACTCTCTTTAGAACGAAAGTTGCTGTCAAAATAGCATCCCCCCACCATAACTTAGGCGTACCGACACTCACCAACATGGCATTCACCAAGTCTGTTTGTGTCCAGTTTTTCCTCTCAGCCACCCCGTTTGATTGAGGTGAGTATGGTGGTGTAACTTCATGAACTATTCCATGTTTAGCACAGAATTGAGATAATTCATGAAAGATATACTCTCCTCCATGATCAGACATTAGTCTTTTAATTTTCTTTTCTAGTTGGTTCTCAACATCGGCCTTATAAATTTTAAAGTAATTTAAAGCTTCATCTTTTGTTTTCAGTAGATACACATAACAATATCGTGATGCATCATCAATAAGAGTTAGAAAATATCTTTTGCCTCCTTTGGTCAACAATCAATTCATCTCACACAAGTCAGAATGGACAAGATCTAAATGTGCCGAGTTATTTTCCTCCTATAACCCCTTAAAGGGTTTTCGAGATTGTTTTGCTTGCACACAAGTTTGGCACTTTGTTCCTTTGACAATTTCACATTTTAGAATTAAATCTAATCTAGACATTCTAACAATAATATCAAAACCAATATGACAAAAGCAAGAATGACATATATTGGCCTCATATTTATTCAAACCAGTTGCAACATTTAGATTATACTCTAAAGCACTCATGCAGAACAAGCCTCCGCTCTCGTAGCCTTTACCAACAAAGTTACCAAACTTAAATAATACAATTTTATTTGACTCAAATACTAGCTTATGCCCATCCCTGCATAGGAGGGAACCACTAATAAGGTTCTTGTTTATGGTTGGTGCATGTTGCACATTCTTCAAGTGGACAATCTTCCCTGAAGTAAGCCTCAGATCCACCGTGCCAACACCAAGAAGAAAAGCATTCAACCTGTTTCCCATTAGGACGGAGGAAGCCCCAGCTGCATGATAAGAAGAAAACAAGGAAATATCAGAACATGCGTGATCATTAGCTCCAGTATCAACCCACCAATCAGTAGATTGTCATGCTGAAAATTTAACAGGTGAATTACCATACCATCCTGTTGAGGCCTCGCATATGATCACGTTGACATCCTTTTTCTTTGGCTGTACATCATCCTTGTTCTTGGGGAAATGACAGACTTTCGCCATATGACCGTTTTTCCCACACACAAAGCAGGTGATGTTCCTCATATCCTTCTTCTCAATTTTCTTCTTAAAGCTAGTTGTATTTTTTGGTTTAAAGCCTTTGTTATTCATGCCATATCTCTTCTCTATGACATTTGCATTGATCTGATTGTTCTAACTGGAAGTGCTTGGTGTATCTTTTGCTCTTTTCTTTTCTTCCACATCAAGAGCAGCAATGAGATCCTCAATAGATATCTCTTCCCTCTTGTGCTTTAAGCCAGTGGCAAAACCCCGCCGTGAAATATAAAGTTTGGCAACAATACCCACAGCCACAAACTTAGGAAACAAAACACAACCCAGATGTGCAATCTCTCTGACCAGTAACTATAGCTCATGAGCCTGTGCAACTATCGACTTAGCATTGTCCATGCCGTAGTCGAAGAATTGCGAGCACATATAGAGCCACCGACCAGCTTCAGTTTCAGCATATTTGTGCTCGAGTGCATCCCACAACTCTGTGCGCGGACTTGAAGTCCATGTACACATCATAGAGCTAGTCAGATAGTATGGTCAGTATGCATCCAAGGGTTGTATTGTTATCTGTGTCAAAACATCTGGTCTGTTCATCCGTAATTGGATACTGTGTATGGATCACCCACCACAGCCCCAAAGACATGAGCCAAAACTTGACCCTTGTTTGTCATCTACGAAAGTTCTAACCAGAAAACCTCTTAGGTTTCATAGCATTAGAAACACCAGCCATTATTAGATCACAAAATATCTACAATAAGGTTTTTGAATTGTTGGAAGTGTGGACAACATTTTAATTCTAGATTTTATTATGATGCAAAGATCACAAATAACTAGTGATGCATAAATTGATACCAACAGCAGGCTACTCATTGCACTTCTAAATATACACAATAAAATATTTATAACAGAAAAGTCTAGTCGTAAGACCAACTTACAATCGAGCGTGATGAAGAACAGGAAGTAGTGCGACTTGATGAAGTGCAGATCATAGACATCGCAGTGCAACGAGCACTACTACAGGAAGACTCATCACAGACGGTTCGGAACCGTCATCACGCATTTTTCCGAACCGCCTATATTTGTTGGTCTGTGATAACAGCGATTATCACTGACGGTTCAAAACCGCTCGTGATCGCACTATCACAGACGGTTTTTTGTTGAAACCGTCTGTGAAGGCTATTATCACAGACGGTTTTCATCAAAAACCGTCTGTGATCCGAGAATATCACAGACGGTTTTCATTAAAAACCGTCTGTGAAGGCTATTATCACAGACGGTTCTTGTTCAGAACCGTCTATGATGAGTTTTCACAGACGGTTCTTGTTTAGAACCGTCTGTGATAGCCTTTTCTGCGGCAAAAAAAAACCGAAAACGGCTGCTAAAACTTCGGAGGCCGTTTAGAGGCCCTAAACGACCTTTTTTGGGGTTTTCACTTTTTCGAGACCTCGCGAAGAGAATCTAACCTTGACTTATGGATTTTCGGATTGAGCTTTTCGTTAGCTTTCCAACAAGCCAAAGAACGTCGCAATCGGAGTTCGTATGCAAAAGTTATGATGATTTTACCGAACGGTGCGCGATCTACCATCCATATTTTTGCCCAAACCAAACAACTCAACATGAACTACACACATCACAAAGAGCATCACCCACATCACAAGAGCATTAACTCAAGAATCCACATCACAAAGCAAAGGGGAGTAGAGAGAGTGAGGTCGTGGGAGGCCAGGCGACAAGTGGAGGAGACCAAGGCGACGAGGTTGTGGAGGCTGTGGACGACGAGGTCGGGCGAGTGGAGGAGGCCGGGTGATGGTTCTGGATGAGGCCGGTGACGATGAGGCCGGGACGAGTTGGAGGAGGTCATGAGCGACAAGCTCGGCGGAGGCAAGGCGCAAGTGTGAGGAGGAGAAATGGCAAAGGAGGAGAAATGGCAGAGGAGGAGATGGAGGAGGAGAGACCGCAGAGGAGGAGATGGAGGTTATATAAAGCGAGTTTGGCAACCCACCCATTATGTTCAAATTTTCGCTTCGCCCAACAATCGAGCGGTTCACCTATCACGAGACGGTTTTTAATAGAACAAATCAGGATCATTCCTGCACGGTTCTATTAAAGAACCGCTCGTGACACAAACCTCGAGCGGCGGCAAGGCGGAGGAGGCGGCAAGAAGCAAGGCAGAGGGAAAGCGAGATATCACAAACGGTTCTTAATTAGAACCGCTCGTGATAATTAATTATCGCGCAGCGGTTCTTATTGAGAACCGTCGTATCTATCGCGAGCGGTTCTTATTGAGAACCGCTCGTGATTGGCCTGATTATCACGCACGGTTTGTGAATAGAACCGCTCGCGATAATTCACTGACGGTTCTATTAATGAACCGCTCGTGATAATGACTATCACTGAGCGGTTCTAAATAAGAACCGCTCGTGATAGGCCTCGAGAAGCGGCGATGCGGTGGCGGCGCCGCCAAGAAGTTCGATAGATTAAACACGCGGTTCCAAAGGAACCGCTCGTGATGGGGCGCCTACTATAGCCTGTTTTGTAGTAGTGGAGCGGTGCGCAGAAGTGCTACCCAGAAACCTTGTTGCCGTCCCGTGCAGGGGAACTCTGCAATAATGGTTCGCAGATACCGCTCACCCTCCTTCCCGGTGCACGCCGAGGAGAAGGGACAGTTTGGTTCAAATAGTACAACCCTCCAGCACAAGAGAACAGAGATGAAGAATTTGGAACAATGGAAGTGAATTGATCAAATCGCATGTCTGGACGTCTCCGGATCATTTTAAGGGTCGAGTCAATTACTCTCTAGTAACTGCTCAATAAAGGACTCATTAGAACACTAGTAACTGCTAATTCAAAACCAATTAATGGTAATTAAGCAGTATTTATAATATCCTGATTACACGTTGGTCTACAGCTTTGACCACGTTATTTGGATCACTTTGGTTTGACCACTTTATTTTGACCACAGTGTTCCGACCACATTCTCTTGGAGTAATTCAAAGAAATCTCCAAGGGAGGTCTAAGAGGATCTCCCGAAGATGTCCAAGAGAAATCTCCAAGGGTGGTCCAAGAGTATCTCCCGAAGAGGTCTAATGGGACCACAATGTTCCGACCACACTGGTCTGTAGCTTTGAGATCTAGAACTGGTCCGAAGAACCCTCTAAGGGAGGTCTAAAAGGATCTCCCGAATGTCACACTCTCTTGGAGTGATCCGAAGCAATCTCCAAAGGGGGTCCAAGAGGATCTCTTGAGGTCCAAGAGGATCTCCACATTGTCTTGGAGTGATCCGAAGCAATCTCAAAGGGAGGTCCAAGAGGATCTCCCTAAGAGGTCTAAGGGTAGTATAAGGAATGCACGGTCAGCAAAAAGAAAGGTGGACTTGGTTCACGACATGTTGACGTGAATAAACACGTGCGCGTGGGTACATGCGCGTGTGTAACTTTAGCTGTAGTCGTCCTTATGTCACCGTATGACATGTATCACATGTATCAAAGGGTGGCAAGGAGTCCACCTTATAATTTGCACTTCCACCACTTGGCTAGATAATATGGGACTAAACCATGCATACTTTAGAATTCTAGGAATGAATAGACCTTTACAAATAAGAGCCAAATTTTAACAATCAGTATGAGAAGGGAAGAATTCCTTTGGAATACTGTGCATGTTTCAAGCGAACCAAACTGTAGGAAAGCGAAAATTCCTAGGAGATCAGTAGTCCTTAAAAAAAATCATGTGATCCAAAGGAAACGAGCCCTTGAAGAGAACTCTGTGAGATCCCCTCTAAGCGAGTGCTAAATTAGAAATGGTATACTATATAGCTAAAGCAGCCTTAGTTGCATGATGGATGGGCTTTTATTTCGTACTAATTAGAGTGGCAATAAAATGCTCAATCATAGTCGTTTTGGTAAGAGGATAATCATCTATAAGCATTCTTGTTACGTAACAACATCCTTCTTTCCCCTGAAATGAAAGCAGGGCTCCTGCCATTTCTTTTAAAAAAAAATGGTGGTCTTTTTCTGTAACATAATAACTCATTTCTTAACAACTACTAAGAAATTCGGATTAGTTTTTGTCCAAAATTTTAAAGCGAGAGCAAACAAGTCCAAACCGGAGAGATCATTTGCAGTAAAGCAGTCAATACGGAGATGCTACGATGCATAGGTATTATGAACGATCTCCACTGTCTGATAAAAAAAATCGTAGGAGAATGCTAATTGATGCAACACTTGCTACAGTGTTTTCGCAGCAGTGTTTTTCGTTGCAGCTATAATGCCTTGCTGCAGTGTAACACTATTTACATAGTAAACCTTGCGATAATACAGAGAATTTGGATCCGTCCAAATCTATCCGGTCAATTAGTTGTACACCATTAATTTTCTATAGAAAATCGAGCAACTTACAGCTAGAGTTATCCAATATACTACAATGGTGCTCAACGACTGTATACACACCACCATGCCGTCCTCCATAGTGGTACAATAGAGTTGAGAATTTAGAATCACGCACCAGTGGACTTTCTCCCCGATCCAAAACTCTTACGAGTTGAAAATAAAAACCGGTGCAATGCAACGAGGAGGGAATAATAGGGATAGAGATGTTGGATTCTATCCAGAGACAGCCACCGGGATCACTGGCGGCCTGGCGCAGAGCATCCGATGATCGCGCCCGTGCTGAATCTGCCGATAGCCACGGGGACACGCCCGGAGCCACGATTCACGGCAACCTCACTGTTCCCCACCCAACAGCAAACAAAACCAATCCGATAACCACCCCTACTCATGGCATGGTTTACCAAGAAAGTAGTACGTACCAATCGCACGTGTTATATCTTTAAAGTTTTAAAATTTCTTACAAAAATGGGAGGTGATGTTTTTAACCATGCAAAATGTCAGTACCAAATTCAACCTCATCCGCAAGATACAAAAACCTCACTGTTCCCCACCCAACAGCAAACAAAACCAATCCGACAACCACCCACCTCTCATGGCATGGTTTAGCGAGAAAGTAGTACGTACCAATCGCACATGTTATGTCTTCAAAGTTTTAAAATTTCCTACAAAAATGGGAGGTGATATTTTTAACCATGCAAAATTTCAGTACCAAATTCAACCTCATTTGCAAGATACAAAAAAAATTCAGGATTGTCTTTTTTTGTATCTTGCGGATGAGATTAAGTTTGATCTTGAAATTTTGCATGGCTAAAGGACGTCACCTCCCCGACACGTGCTATATTTTTTTGGGGATTTTTAAGAACTTCGAATACTTGGTTTTCACGGGTTTGCAATATTTAGGTAGGTTTCACCCTATATTTCTTTGGTAACTTTAGATCATCATGAAATTTCTGGAGCAAAAGGTTTTGTCGTTAATTCCTTATTTAGATTTTATTCTACTTCCTTTTGAGAGATCTCCAAGATATAGTTTTAAAATGTATATTTAAATTTCCTGCGTAATTGTGCGGCTAGATATTGCAACATATTGTATTTATTATATAAATCTATTGTCTTTCGAAAATATAGTTGTATTTGTTACACAATTGTAATAGATATAATACCAATATATGATTAATCTGCTATGCTATAATCTGACCTTACCGAAATAAGTGGTGTAGATCTTCTCTTTTTCTCTAAATTAATGAGAGAATTTCTAAGAAATTTTGCTATTTTCCCCTCAGTTTACGAATTATTATGGAACTTTCTAAACATCCAAAGTGAAAGAGGTACTTTGAATATCATCAGTTGTCTGTTGATATACAGATCGGAGCTACTAATAACTAGACATTAACGGAGCTTTCGTAAAGTTCTCATATACACTAAACATGAAAGCCAATGCCGACTCATAAATTGCCCTGCTACTTTCTCCATCCTTATCGTTTTGGACATCAACATCTCACGTTGCCTTTTTCTAAATATTAAAAACGTAGCCATATGGACACACTTTTGATGACAAAACTACTACTGATATCATTTCCATGCGACGAATCCAAATAGCTTTTTATATATTAGCTATCTAGTGGCGGAGTCAGAATTTTGATGATAGGGATACGAATTTAAGACATATCTGTTCCAACACAAGTTCAAATGATATAGTACATAAGTTCAAATGTGTCAAATTACATGTTTGCACCATAACCAACATCACAAAATATTTTAGAAAATTATAACTTGATACGGCGTTCCTTCATGCTATGAAAGCAATATTGCAATAAAAAATCACTACATGGAGATCAAACCAACATTAGACCTTGAAGGAGCCAAGTAGGGGAGCGGGCGGGTGGTCACGGGGACGGGCGGTCCTCGGGGTCGAGAATCGAGGGACGCGATCGGCCACCGGCGTGTCGAGGCCGAGATTATCGGCGTAGAAGCCAGAGCGGCGCTAGAGCACCGCGATCGCAGATCTTGCTGTTGAAGTGCTGGCAGCTCTGGCACTGTGGCCCACATTCTTGCCAGAGTGTCTGGATGGGCAGATGTCACTTAAGCCTGACACCTCCTTGACTAGTTGATTTAGGCTCGATTCTCATATTCTATTGGGCCTAATGCTAAATGGGCTGTCAGGAGTTGAGAAGTATGTTGTTAGTATGTGTAGTGTATAATTTATGTATTAATGGGGGGGTATATACCATATTTTTGTGCAAAAATTTTAGGGGTACGACTGTACCCCCATACACCTACTCTGCCTCTGCCCCTGTAGCTATCAAAGTTTAGTTGATTGTAAGGGATAACATCTATGTACTAATAGCTAAAGTTTAAAACGTCTTTTTTAAGCGAGCTACGACGGGCTTAAACCTAGGGGTACGACTGTACCCCCATACACCTACTCTGCCTCTGCCCCTGTAGCTATCAAAGTTTAGTTGATTGTAAGGGATAACATCTATGTACTAATAGCTAAAGTTTAAAACGTCTTTTTTAAGCGAGCTACGACGGGCTTAAACCAACTTTAAGAAGTATCGTCAAACTTCCACGAAGATATCGATAGATCTATTGGAGATATACCCTAGAGGCACTCATAAAGATGATTATATTTCGTTATATTTATAATTTATTGGATAATATGTTAACTTGTTCCAAGAATAATATTGTTAATATTTATTATCAAGTATGTGACTTTATTGTGAAACTCTATATTTATCTTTGCGATGATTACTCTAAAACGATCCCTAGTCAGAAACATATGAGGACACATATGAATAGACTAGCATATGTATTGATTGATGATCATGTTTCACAGATCATAGATTTGGAGATATCAAACCAATAATATGGACACATGTTAGCGAACATGGGGTTGGATCGACTCACCATGAGACACTACGAGAACGTTGTATTCTTATATGTTATCAGTTGGTCTCATTTTCAATGCGTATGCTATATCCTTAGACTTGAGGTCGTCGCACGTACTCGAGATGTGTAGTGACTGTCTTAGGGGTTGTCAAACGCTACTCCGTAACTGGGTAGCTTTCGGGTTTGTTATGATACATGCGTCGAGGCATGGTCGATCAAGATAGGATTTGCCACTCCATACAACAGGAGAGATATCTCTAGGCCTCTCGAGTAATAGGATTTTAGAAATGCATGGTCATGCTACTCACGGTTAAAGAGTTAACCATAGTCGGGGAATTCGAGTCACGTGGTCGAGAAAGAGTAGTCGAGCTAACAAATAAGGATGGCACATACTCGCCATGAGTTTGATTGATATCGTGAGGCAAAGGGAAATACATATGAGATTTGTTAAGGTTCGTCCGATGTGATATTTACGTATACTCGGAAGTCGGCATATCTTGCTAGGGGCCACTACCGATTAGTGGACGAGTAGGAGTACTCAGGCCATGTCTAAGTATACGTGAAGCTATAGGGTCGCACGCTTAAAGGGATGGGACATATTTTGGATGGTGATCCGAATTGTTATGGGCCACAAGTTCCTAATGGGCCTCAAAATTCGAGACTCATTATGGATGTCTATATATAGAGAGGCGGTGACATAGGGTTAATGTGATTTTCGGAATTCTCGAAACCCAAGCCGCCACACTTCCCTCACCCAAAACCACACACTCGGTGCTAGCACTCCGGCGCGTGGTATCCCTACCTCGTACATGTGGATACCTTGCAGGCGTTGCTGCGAGGCTTCAACGCTAGGACAATCCGCAACTTGTGACGGTCACGAGGAGCACTTGGTGGAGGCGCGAAGCTAGTATGACTACAATCGCACTAACGCGCTACACCGACTCTTTTCCGCTGTGATTCTGCGCGTCTAGTGGTAATCCCGTGATTAATTACTAACGGAGATTCCTTGGTTTCACAGTGGATTTTTGAAATTGCGCTAGTGTAGCTTAGCCATGATCGACATGAAAATATGATATCCTCATGAGATGAGATCTTAGCCACTACTAAGCTATCGCACATCACTGAAAAACACACACACTTTGATCTATAGCCTGAAAACATTAAGCATGCTTTCTGAGCAAGTTACCTCATCAAAAAAATACAGCGACAGTCCAATAACCCAATTAGCTCGAACATGCACACATGATTAGCGAGAGATGCTCACGCCCAGCTACTGCTCGGTCCAATGATGGGGTAACTTTTGTACAGAACCCATATATTCTCTCCGTAGAGTACCATCGACGCAAACAATGACGTACGTGCAGGTACGGCCCGTACCCGGCCGTATATATGGATCTACTACGTACGAATGTAGTACTATACGTTGGACTAGCGTGTCGTCGTACGCTAAGCCAACCAAACAACAAAGGCAGCGAGCGCGAACGCGAACGGGCAGGGAAGGCGAGGGCGAACATGGGTTAGGCCGGATAAAGTTGGTGCATGCCGTGGCTGTAAAGCGGCCGGGCGACGCTGACATTTCCTCGACATGTGACGCATTTAATGGCGATGGGTAAATCTGGTGGTTCCCCCCCTTTTTTTTTGAAGGTTAGCGTATTTAAAGGCGACCTCGTCGTAGCTAGGGGTCCTGCCGTTGGCTCGTTGCCTCTGCATTACTACACATTCCGAGTCATAAATTGCCCTACGGCGGGGTAGCGCGTGTATGATGAGCAGTAACGTCTAACTGACACCTCCGCGGCAGTAGCGTCGGTAAAAATGAGAAAAGAGCTTGGCGACTCGTTAGTAAACGGGGTAGGCCTACCCAGCAAAAGCTAGCGAAGCTCGCCAACATTCAGAGCCCTGCGTCTCGACGTGGGTAAGACGCGATCGATCGATCGATCGATCCCTGCATGCGACCCAGAGATGCACCGGTTGAGTACTTGAATGGCGACGCTTCTCACCACGTGCATCGGTGCATGGTGCACGCATCTTCTCGATCTCTGAGGCCACCTACAAGGAGCAACGATAATCTTATCTCTCTTTTTTTTGTCATCCAAAGTGCTGCACTACATGTACTGATGCACGTACGTAGAATTACGCGCGAGATAGGGTGGTTTGCACGCCGAAATAGCGATCAAATCAATGCTGGTGGTTGTGCTAATCTACTACTATATAATATACATAGAGAAAAATACAAAAAAAATCTCACGTAAAAGCAAAACATCTAGCCTTCAATTTGGTGGTTCCTAATTAAAGCTGAACTATTGCGGTCATTGGATGTTATCACTTAGATATACATATTACTGTATAATTTAAGAACCAAAGAGAAAGCTAGCTAGCACTTACTTGTGTACGGCAAAAATCCTAACCATTATTTAGTATATTGGATATAATGTGCAATATATTCAATAAGATTAGATTGAGAAGTTAGTAATTTGTTGTGCAGACCTATATCTATCTCTAACCCAAACAAATCAATATACGGAAACGTTGGCCACGCCACGTACGTTCTTGGTCTCTTGCTCAACGCCACGTTCTTGCCGGTCACTATTCATCGTTCATGACTGCCGCAAATTTCTACCATGTCCTTGTGCTAAGCCTGTTGCTTGCCGCTAGGAGCAATCCGGATTGAGAGCTGCTAGCAATGTTGGATATATAAAGAGAGAAAATATCATGGACATGACAAGGAGACCAGCATCGAGCAAAAAAATCTTATGGTTCGGTTACACCAGTATGCAAGCGGCAGGCTTTGAGACTCGACTGAATTAATTCATCATGCGCCTTCCCAACCATATTGGAATCGAGCAGCACCCGCGGGAAGGAGACAACAGTGTTAATGCGGCAGTGTGCGATCACCGTGTAGAAGGACGTACATCGGGTCAGCTAGCGTGAAATATTTGCTTATAGATAAAACTCCAAGACATGTGTCAATGTATCGGATTATTGTAGCCGGTAGTCTGCTTCCTGCATATACTCTAATTCGCGTCAGGTGTTTACATTTTTTTTGGGTGGTGTACACATGAAAAATATACTCTGGTCGCACCCCCCCCCCCTTAACTACACGGGAACATCACACAACCGTATTAGATGTGGAGACTAAATTCTATTATATATAGGTGTTGTGTTATCTCTTTACTATCTATAGCTGCAAGGAATGACGGCCTTAGGAGCTCCACGTCGCTGTTTTTGCGACCCCTGGCGTAGTTTTCAAAATTGCATAGAGATTTCGTTTCGGCGGTCGTCAACCATCGGATCGCTATCACATGTTGGAATCGGACAAGTGCCCATCCAAAAAAAAGGCCGAATAGGGAACCCTCCCCCGTTGCAGTTTTCAAAATTGTGTGGATATCTTGTTTCGACTGTCGTCAACTATCGGATCACCATCGCACGGTTAGAATCGGACGGATGCCCAACCAAAAAAACGCCGAATAGCGAAACCTCCACGTTCCAGAAGCCGTAGCTCATCCCCTCTCGCTCTCCATTGCCTAGGCGCCACCGCCGCCTCTCCGTGCGCTTCTCCTCTCCTTCCCCTCCCATCTTCCAACGCTGCCTCTTCTCCTCACCCTCTCCGCCTCCCACGTCTTTGTCTTTGTCGCCCTAGGGTTGGCATGGCCGCCGCCACCGGCTACCGTCATGGTCCGGTCGCTCCCACGCCGCCTCACTCGCCATCGCACTCCACCGCCACCATCCTCCTTTCCTCCTTTGTTGTACCCGCCGATCATCCCTGCTACTCGCGCCGGTCCGATTAACCCCTGCGTCGCGGCTAGGCTTCCTTATCACCTCCTTTGCTACACTTGCTGCCGCGTCTCCTCTTCCTTCGCCTACTTTGGTCGCCCCCCTTTCTTCCCTAGATCAACGTGGCAATGTCGACCCTGCTTGATCGGTGCACAAGCTATACCACCTGTAAGTGGAGGCGTGAGCGGTGCCTTCCATAGCCGGCAGTGGATGGCGACTTGCGGCGGGCCCAGTCAGTTATAGTATGGCAGGGCGTCTGTACGGCCGCGTGTGCCGCATGTGTGGTGCCACAGCGGGTGTCCGCAGGAGTCAAGGCACAATGCAGTGGGAGCGCTGCAGCAGCACCGGGAGCTCGGTGTAGGCGGTGGCCGCCGTCGGGGAGTCCTATGGTTAGCTTCGTGATTCCTCCATGTGGTTCTTCTTGTTCTATATATAACGGACATAGAAGAGGAATCCATGTCAAGAATTTGGTGTACACGGAAGCAGATTGTTTCCTTGGTTCCACCGTCAAACAAAGATGATAGAAGCTACGTTGTGTTTTAGCCTAACTATTGAAGGCGAGCATGTTTCCAAGTTAGAGATTAGAATATACATTAGTCCACATGCTTTAGTTTATTATGAACTAAAAAAAACAGAGGTAAATTGCTCCATAACAGTATTAAAATTATACGAATTAAAAATAGTATCGATGTATCAGCGATACGTGGCTTTTAGCCCCACCTCCTTCTCGTGTTGGATAATAACACTATAAACTTTATAACAAATTAGCCGCGCGTTAATACCCTGTGGCACGATCTTGAGTGTCATGCCCGATCCACGGATGTTTTCTCAACAGAACTTTGTTCGCATGCGAAGACATCAATTAAGCAATTGCAACGCTCGGCACTGTGCAGTGCTCTCATTCGTACTATGCCATATCAGTATTT
Source organism: Phyllostachys edulis (assembly GCA_036346405.1). Lineage (NCBI taxonomy): Eukaryota > Viridiplantae > Streptophyta > Magnoliopsida > Poales > Poaceae > Phyllostachys > Phyllostachys edulis. The sequence continues at coordinate 55,667,524 of CM070549.1, read as the reverse complement.
CTGTAGCAGCGCACGGATCACCCACTGTTCGAACTTCGATCCGATCCATCCAACCAACCGTGTGGATCGAAAACTAGCCAGATCAGGTGATCGCACCAAGGCTCACGAAATCCCTGGTGTATCTCTCTTCTTCCCCTTTTGCCCCCGTAATTGAACGCAACGCAGGCCCGAAAGGGCACGGTGAGCGAGGCCAGTAACTTTCCGTGACGTCACAGGTCGCTCGCCGGTCTCACGGCTTGCTGACGGTTCGGACCCACCGTGGTGGGCCCGGGGGCTCAGTCAGCGGCAGCGTTGAACAGAGCGTTGGGCTACCGTATAAATACACGCGCAGGGCGTATTTAAGTAACCTTTTCCGGGTACCCTCGGACCCTCGGTTGCTGCCCTTGCCCGTGAGGTGGGCACCAGAGCATGCTATTTACCATTATGCCCCCGACAGGCGTTACGTATTTGTACGTGTACAGGCGTGCGTAGACTGCACTGCACAGTGCGTACTGTATATGTACCGTACAAAAAAGTTTCCCCGCTTCCGTATACTTGCAGAAAACATAGCCACGTTTTTACTCAGATGTGATACATACAATGTGGAAAGGCTGGAGACTGTACCGTATATTTATGAGGGCAGTGGCTTCATATGTCTGCAAGTTATTGATTGGTGAACTTTTTTTTATTAATTAACTTTTTTTGAATTTTATTTTAAAGTTAACTATCGGCGCACTTTATTTCCAATTCTGACCTTTTGGTCACACCACGGATGGTGACGTGACAAAATAACACTGTCACGTATCAGGATAAGTCTCAAAAATACCATATTTTGTCACGCCACTAGTTGTGGCGTGATCAAATAACACTGTCACGTCACGGGTGGTGGTGTGACCAAAAGGGTCAGAATTAGAAATAAAGTGCGTCGAGGATTAACTTTAAAATAAAATTCAAAAAAAGATTAATTAATAAAAAAAATTCTTGATTGGTTACCCCCATTGGCATGGTGGGATGACTATTCCGTATTCGGGTTAAGGTCATGTTTAGAATACAGTATTTTCACAAGAAACAGCAAAGAAAATATCGCGTTCCAATTTCCAAACAGGGCAGAGTCACCGATCAGTAACTTGGCATGTGCACATAATGATACACTAAACACACTGGTCTAAGTGATATTTCCCCTTTTCTTTTTGTTGAATTTCTGTTGAGTTTAAAGAATCTACCACTTTAAAATTGATAATAACCTAAAATAAGGGAGAGAATAAACGAATCATAAAAAGGGAAAAAAAGAATAGCAGGGAAAGAGAAAGAGAAAGAAAAGAAAAGAAGGGGGGAGGGGGAGAAAATGGTTGGGTAGAGAGGATGGAAGGAGTAGTGGGGCAGCAATACTATTCTCTCTCTACCCTTTTAAAAGCTCACCATCGTACACGAGACGTTTTTATTTTATGGATAATTATCAAAATGCCATACTTCACTTTTGTCTTCTTTAAAATATCGTTAAGTACACTGCAATAGCTTATTTGCTACATCTTATATTCGCACTTCATTAATTTGCTCTTTTCGAATATTTAATTCATATTTCCGGTTTAATGGCCCTCACCCACATGCGGAATGTCGGTTCTGCCCCTCCGGATATGCATTCATTACACCTAGCCTGAACACCCTGACCCAACCGGACAATGCATTGCCGACGATGGAGACACGCTGCAACGCCAGCCTGAACACCCACCACGGGAGCTCCTAGGTGATCGCGTTTCACTTGAGGCCGACCTCGACCAGGTTTTTGCACCCCTAAATGTTGTCCGAGGTAGTGCTGACGAAGCGATTACCGGACAAATCTAGCCTCTTCAGCACTGCCATGTTGCCAAACCACGCCGGGAGCTCCCCAGCGAGCGCATTGTCGTCGGCGCCAAGAGAACTAAGCCCGGACAGCCAACGGAGCGACTCCTGCAGCCCATCGGTGAACAAATTGTGCTTGACTCAGCCCAGACAGTCAACTACTTGAGCAGCCTAGCCTCGCCAACGTTCGCCGGTATCTCCCCTTCAGGAAGGTTGCGACTCAAGTCCAACACACACAATGAATCGCTCATGAGAACCCGCTACCATGAGGTGGTTGCGAAGAATCTAGCGACCGTAGCTATGGCGATGACTAAATGCCATCCGGACCGGCCGAGAGGCGGTTGTCGGAGAGGTTGAGCGACACAAGGGGCCGCACAAGCGAGAAGCGATAAGCTAGCCGGAGAGGCGTTAGCGGAGAAGGTCGAGGGCGCGGATCTTGTGAAGTGGCGGCCGAGAGCGGCCGAGAGGTTGTTCTTGGGGGAGAGCAAGAGGAGGGCATTGAGGCGGAGGAGTGCGGAGCAAGGGAGGCGGTCGGAGATGGAGGCGGTGGGGAGGAAGAGCGCAGCGACATGGCTGGTGCGGGACCGCAGGAGGCGCCCAACCAAGTGCAGGCACGGTCGGCGTCCTCAGACCAGGGCGTGAGGCGGCCCGACGAATCGAAGACCCCCGACTTGAAGACCACTTGTGCGAGCACGTCATCGCTGACGGCGCCCACCGCCATCGGGCGCGAGGAGAAGGACGAGGGGGAGGAGAAGGAGGGATGCAGCAGTGGTTGCCATTGGGGAGGAGGAAGGGATCATGGGAGGTGGAGGTGTTCGTCCATTGCATCGTAGCTGCAGTTCTTAGAGGCGCACTGTGTACTTGGTGAATATCAGTCGGAGGGGCAGAACCAACATTTCGCATGTGGGTCAGGGCTATTAAATCCGAAATATGAATTAAATATTCGAAAAGGGCGTGAGTATAAGATGTGACAAATAGATTATTGCACCATACTTAATAACATTTTAACGAACAATTATCCCTTTATTTTACTGGCCTGTGAGCGTGGAAGAGAGGGGAGAGGTGTTGGATAGGCATCTTGGCCAGCTAGGATGTCGAGGGATCGAAGCTTTCTCTGAAAGGGAAAGCAGGAGCGAGAGAGAGAGTGGTGCAGTGCAGTCAAAGCTGGCATTTCTCTCTCATTTTCCATCATATTCTCCCACCCATCCCACTTCTTCCCCACTCATTCAAACCGAGAAAAGCTTATAAAATACGCGAGGTGATGTATTCGGGATTTTGGGACAGGTAGAACAGGATCCGTATATATAACCTCCTCTCTCTTGCCTTCTTGCCTAGGCCTTCCTCCCCTTCCCCTCTCCCTCTCTCTTCCGGCTTGGGTGGGTGTGTCCGGCGTCCCCCTTGGGGATCGATTCGAGCTTCGGTTGGTTCGGGCCGATTGATGCGCGGGAGGTAATGGCGGTGTCATCGCCTTCTTCTGCTCCGGAGAAGAAGAGGAAGTGGCTGCTCAGCAACAGGAAGGTCAGTACTGGTGCTTGCGCTGTGCTCTCTCTCTCTCTCTCCATTGTTGGGTTGGGTTCCACCGGCCGGTTCTGTTCTTGCCACACCACACCATTGGTTCATCTGTTCAAGAACTATTTGGTCTTTTGGTACTGCACAGACGCCAAGCGAACTTTTCGTCCTTTGACTTGAGGAGAAGTTGTTTGCTCGTGGCGTCCAAATGCCAGGACAGCTTCTTTGAGTCCAAGAACCATTTGTTCCTTTCGAGCTTGCTGCGCTCTCTCTCCATTGTTGGGTTGCGTTTTGTTTGCTTGATTCGTTCAAGAACTGCTTGATTTGAGTGCATTCTGTCTGCCCGTCCTGTTTTGGTTGTTTTGTCCCCGAAAATTTTCATCTTTTTTTCTCGGAATGGTCAATCTTTCTCTGTTTGTGCAAAAATCCAACTTTGGTGCGGTAAATCTGAGTTTGTGTGGACGTTTCGGTGTGGACAGGTGATCGACAAGTACCTGCGGGAAGCGCGGGCGATTCTTGTGGCGGCGCCGGAATGCGGCGGCGGGGACGCGGTGGCGGCGCTCGGCCTGGTGGACGCGGCGCTGGAGCTGGCGCCGCGGCTGGAGGCAGCCCTGGAGCTGCGGGCGCGCGCGCTCCTCGCGCTGCGGCGCTACCGCGAGGTTGCGGACATGCTCCATGACTACATCCCCAGCTGCGGAAAGTCCTGCTCCGGCGAGGACATCTCGTCCTCCTCCTTGTCGTCCTCCGGCTCGGGTGACCTCGGCACAATCTCCCGTGCCAAACTCCTCTCGCCCGACCGCCACCGCTCCGACGCGGCCGAGCCTGGCTCCGGGGCCACCCGCTCCTTCCGCTGCTTCGACGTCTCTGAGCTCAAGCGCCGCGTACTCGCCGGCCTCTCCAAGAACCCCAACACGGACACCCAATGGAGGTATATAACCTTCACCATTATTGCCTCGTATAAGTGCAGAGTGCTCTGTCCGGCGCTTTCCTCCAAATGGCTACTTGTTAATGCCGAGTTGCCGACATACAGGTACTTGGCCCTGGGCCAAGCTTGCTTCCACCTGGGCCTCATCGAGGACGCCATGGTGCTGCTCCAGACTGGCCGCCGCCTTGCTTCAGCGGCATTCCGCCGCGAGAGCGTCTGCTGGTCGGAGGACAGCTTCTCGTCCTCCGCCGCCGCCGCAGCCGTTGCCTCCGTGCCGTCGGGAAACGCTTTCAAGTCCGATTCAGCGTTCACCATACCAGCCATGGAGTCGGAGGCCGTGTCCCAGCTCCTCGCGCACGTGAAGCTCCTGCTCCGCCGCCGCACGGCCGCCATGGCGGCGCTCGACGCAGGCCTCCCAGCAGAGGCTGTCCGCCATTTCTCCAAGATCCTGGAGGCACGCCGCGGCGTGCTTCCGCACCCCTTCGCCGCCGCGTGCCTCTTCGGCCGTGCAGCTGCTTTCCAGGCCGGCGGCCGCCCGGCCGACGCTATCGCGGACTGCAACCGTGCGCTCGCGCTCGACCCCGCGTACATCCCGGCGCTCCGCTCCCGTGCCGATCTTCTCCAGTCCGTGGGTGCTCTCGCCGATTGTCTCCGTGACCTTGACCACCTGAAACTTCTCTACGACGCCGCGCTCCGGGATGGCAAGCTTCCGGGACCCAGATGGCGACCACAGGGAGGTGTGCGTTACCGCGAGATCGCCGGTGCCCACCGCAAGCTGATCGCCCGCATCCAAGGACTCCGCAGCCGTGTCGCCGCTGGCGAGGCGTGCAACATTGATTATTACACGCTTTTGGGCGTGCGGCGCGGATGCACGCGCTCTGAGCTGGAACGCGCGCAGTTGCTCCTCTCGCTCAAGCTCAAGCCCGACCGTGCCGTGGTGTTTGGCGAACGGCTGGAGCTCGTGGACGAGCATCGCGACCTTGAGTCGGTGCGTGACCAGGCGCGCATGTCGGCGCTGCTGTTGTACAGGATGCTGCAGAAGGGGTACTCGTTCATTATGTCAGCCGTGATGAACGAGGAGGCTGCCGAGAGGCAGAGGGCGAAGGAAGCCGCTGCGGCGGCGTCCAAGCAAGAAGCCGCGAAGCAAGAACCGGCAGCACCGATGCCGGAAAAGCCCAAGCAGACGGAGAGCGCTCCCAGCACAAACAGCTCCATCCTTCGGGAGGGGAAAGCAAAGGCGAAGTCTGCCGCGACCGTGCCAACAATGTCAAAAAGAGAGGTGACTGTGTCGGCAGCGACGACGACGGCACCGGTGTACCAAGGGGTGTTCTGCCGCGACCTGGCGGTGGTGGGGACCCTGCTGTCCCGCGCCGGGTTCGACCGCGCCCTCCCCGTGAAGTGCGAGGCGATGAGCTGCTGATGGGTGCCAGCCATGACACACAGGTGCGATCTGACGCGAGGTTTACGGACCACGGAGACGGATGGAACAGAAGATGCAGCAAGGTGGCGGGAAAAAGTAGAGGCGTTTGAATTATTCGATAGAACTCGCTATTGTACAGTTTTGGAACGGGGGTGGGAGAGAGAGAAAATAATACTACTAGAAAAGTTTAAAAAAAGAGAGAGAAATTGTTGGAGGGGAAGCAAGTTGATGGTAAATTTTGGTTGCATCTTCTTTAATGCGAGTTGTTACAGTGCAGTTAGTGTTCCTCTAGTTCCCCCTGCCTGCTGTTAGCCCCTGCTGCTGCTGCTGCTCAACTTGGTATCGTGTACAGCCTTTTCATTTCTTTCTTTTGTGTTCACCTCAAGATTCTGGTTTCTGCAGCCTGCACTCCACCCAATGGATACTTGATCGTAGAGTATGTATGATCTGCAATCTCGCACTTTGTTTTCACCTATCTTCTATACGCTTCATCTATCGACCTACGCAAATAATGCTTCACACGCGCGTGGTCGGGAGCCTGGTACTCGCGAAGTCGCGAGCCCAAATCCAAGCCAACGTCGGTAGAGAACGGAGCCGTGAGGGACCCTGCCGCCACCGCCACGGCACTCACCGTTGGGCCGCCGTTGCGGCAAACGCACAGACGCCGATGCTGCCATCGAGTTGCTTCAGGGCATCGTGCCTTCGTGTGTCCAGCAGCTTTGGGACGTCGTCGGCCGGTGGATTTCTCAGGCTTGTCCCAAGCCCCATCGACGACCTAATCGCCGTCAGTGTCCTCCGAGTCGTGGTCGCCTTCCCACAGCCGCCGTCGTCCTCACCTGCCTCGCGTCCCGCGCCTCTGCCAAATCCGGCCGCTCCAAGAACCATCCTCATCCAGTCAGCATCATCGCGCTGTCGTGGAGGTCGCCCAACTGCAGATTTCGCCGGCGCGGTGGAGTTCGGCTCGCTCCCCTCGACGTCGAGGCCGTTGTTCTCATGATACATATCGACCCCGTGAGCTGTAGGACCCACTAAAACGCATGGGGACGGATGGCAGAGATCGTTGGCTTGTGCGAGTGTTGTGTATAGCCGCGCCGCTATCTACACATACGAGTATTAGTATACTAGGGATCTTTGCGTCACATCCGGCCAATGCGTCCAGAGGGAGGCTAGCTCTTAAAGCTGCTTGTAAATGACGCACAGTGACTGATTGCCTGGGGCTCTCTGGTGGTGGTGGTGGTGGTGGTGTCCACCCGGCTGGCCCCTGCAGCCACTGCCCGGTCCTGCCCTGCCCTGCCGTGGCCATCGTTTGTGAGCCGTGGCTGGACGATGCGATCTAGCGGTGGATCGTCTCGTCTCTTTGCCATGGTGCCTAGCTGCCGCACCGCGTCTCTTGTACTACTGGCCGTGCTGCATCACGCACGCACTGCCCGCTTTTGCAAGCAAGTAAAAGCCACGCCTCGCTGCGCGGCGGCGTCTCTTGTACCAGAGCAGAGTGACCACAACCTCCTCCACCTTTGCAGTTAGTACAGGGCTACACCCCGCCGTGTGGTCACTGAAAGCGAAGGATGATGCATCGATATGGCGTCACAAAATATCTTTGTAGTCCGTGATCTGATCCTCACCGTAGATAAACTAATCCTGGCATGATCTGCACCGTTTATTGCATCAGGATCTATCGTATATTTAAAGTCAACGACATACCTTTTTACAGTTGCTAAGAAAAAAAAGATAGATATGCTAGAAATTCTCATAAAAAGACAAATATCCGACCGTTAAATTGGTAGTTCCTAATTTTAAAGGCTTAGACCCAATAGTTGCCTTAGTGATATGTTAATTTGAAATAGATCTAAAAAACTTCAAACCCTTAATTTGGTGGATCCTAATTTTAAAGATTTAGATTCAATAGTTGATTTATAGATATATTAATTTTAAAAAAGAAATAGGTAGCACTGCATTTAACTGAAAAGTTAGCAGCATAAATTTGCTGGATGGACCCACCTCCCAATCGTCTCTTTCACACGTAAAGAGAGTTCTCAAGATAAAAATATGCCAAATTCAAATTTAGATTACAAAATATAAATGATTTGTATAAAGTTGTACTATGCTAAACTAAACCGCGTGGACCAAAGGACTAGTTAAGTAAAAAGTAGCCAAAGTTCAGTGGCAACGGCAGGTGGTTAATTAAAGTCGGCGAGCGTCATCTCATCTCACGGCCGTATCTCCCCATCCGATTCGTTGTCGCAGGAAGCGACGGACTGATGGATTGATTGATGGGGGCGTTGAGGCGAGGTGACGCACGAACTCGCGACACGGGGTTCGTGAACCCGGCATTTGTTTAGTGCTAATCTAATTAGACGCAACGGCAAGTTGGAGCTAAACAAACGCTCTGACTGCACCGCCGATCAGAGAGCAGGAGGCGATAAGACTGACGGTTGTGACCTGTGAACATCCACAACGCAACTGCGGATGCATGGCTTTGGCTTAGCCTATACTCGCACTTACCATGTGCCATCCACGTGATCTGATCCATGTATGGCCTTGGCTCACTTCGGGAGGAGCGTTTTGAATGATTAGGAGGGGATGGATGAATTGCATGGATATACTGTGGGTTTAACTTTTACTAATTTTGCTTTACAGAGTCATGTAACGTAAGTGTAACTGTCATCTGGGCCCGGTGGCAGTGTGGGTTAACTTTGTTCATTTTCTAGCGACGGTCTATGACGACTAAGTTAACAAAATGGCTCATAACTCGCAGTTCCAGCATACCACGGAGCACTTATACACAATCAATTAGACTAACACGTGAAAGGTGATGCAGTGGTGACGTACGGCATCGTAGAATAGAGATAGACATACATAACCAAGGAACACTGTTGTAGTTGTGGGAGTAATATATTTTTTAATTTGTTCTAAAAAAATGAGGAGGAGTTGTATTATTTTGTTCACTCTTGTCTATTGTGCAGTTTGCTTTAGAATACCTACGTAAAGCTCGGACGCAGTGGGTGCATGCGCTCGTCTCGTTTTCAAGAGTAAATTAAGCTTGAGAAATATGCCCAAATCTAACCTTTCTGCAGTGGTACGCCACCGATCGGATCACGTGGTACATATTTCATTCTCATACTACATACAATTTGCTCGCAATTTGAAATGTACCTAGGTATCAAAACAACTTGCGCACTAACGTTAATTTCGTTGATTAGAGCGTGATCGCCTATAGCGGCTTAAACTACTTGGGAAATGCTGATCGCAATTGAAAATTTTAGACAGCTGTGTTAGGCTACAGCTAGCGGTGCCTGGTTGGCTCGTGACAAGCTAGTATGCCGATGAGCGTGTGATGCAACGCACAGTGCCTCTGCCATGACTGGATGGATAGATCAGCTGGGAGTAGACGGATGGCTGATGATTGCGTTATAATGGTATAAACAAGCAGGGGAAATTAGCTGTCACCGAGAGGAGAATTAATAATGCTGGTTTGACCACGGTGCGCAGAGGCGAAGAAATTTTCAAGCTTTGGTCAAGAAAACAGATTTGGAAGGCGCGTCGGCGTTGGAGATTTCTGTTTGGTTCCAAGGTGCCGTCGTAGAGGCGTATGTACTGTTAGATTAGGGTAGTCGTTGCATGGAAAACACAAAGCCAATCACACTCAATAAAAATATAATGAGACAAAATGTAGTGGATCCGATTTCTTTATTGCTAATAACATTCAAGTACAAAGAGATTTTATTTATATACTAAAACCCACCATACAGTTTAGTTTTTTTTTGATAAGGGGGATACCCTGCTTTTGATTGAAAGCATATAAACTGACCATACAGTTTAGTTACTCCCTCTGTTTAAAAATGTATGGCGTTTTAGATGTCGACACGGTCTTCAATACTTAACTTTAACCATTACCTTTCATATGATTATGTTAGTAAAAATTACAAAATTATTATATTACAAAAATATTTATCATGCCAGTCACCCAACGGTTGAGCGATAGGAGTATATTTCTGTAAAAATATAATCGCATGTATAATGTTGTAATTAATAATAAAAAATGGATTATTTGAAGAAAAAAATTCGATATTATTCTCTCATGACCAATCTAAACAGTATTTCATATATTATTAGTCAAAGCTAGAAAAGTTTGACAGCACGCTTTTCTAAAATATTATACATGTCTGAACGGAGTGAGTATTTGCCTAGAAAACCGTTGGGTTTAAAGGATTTTGTAACATATACCTCCGGCCAGCTGGGCACATGAACGACGTGGGCGCCGCCGCGTACGTACGTCTGTCGCGACGGGCCGAGATGAGATTGGTGCCGTGCCGGGTCGATGGAGTCCCGTTGCAACACCCTAGAAAATAATGTGATGGGAGTAGTATGCCAGGGAGACAAGGATTCGACGTGCTCCGTTTCTTTCTTGCTCGATCGCCACTCACCAGCTTTTGCAGGTTCACATGCGCGCTGCGCTCTGGCCGGCGCGGCGCATCCCTGGCGTGCACGACAAACCGTGTGATAGGCTCGCAGCTACATCTCAACCAATCCCCTCTCTCTAGATCTCTCAGTGTGCGTTGTTTCATTCGTTACCTATGCTATCTGCCTGTCGTGTTGTTTTAGACTAGACAAGCCTCAAAATAGGCGCGAAAATTAGAGCTGCCGGGCCGGACTATGGACCGCGCGTGGGGCGAAGGATCGATCGCTCGACAGATGCTCTGAAATCGCAAATCTCTGTAACTGAACCCGCTCTGTCAGTGAATGATGGACAACTCATTCACAGCCGATCGATGCAACGCACGGTCGCACGCTGTAACGCCGAGACCTGGCCGCGCGCACGCGCGCGTACGTACGATGACTCTCCAGTCTCCGACTCCGTCACGTACGCGTACCCCCGCGCGCGGCCGATCGATCGCACGGAACCAGAGCCCATTTGGTCCACGTACGCCGCGCGCGCGCGTCAACCGCCTGTACGTGCGTGCACACCACGGCCGGCGCGTCCTTTGGACACCCGCGCTTCGTAGTTTGCAGCGCAACACGTACGTCTAGGTCGAGAATTTGTTGCAGCTTCTTACTACATGTTTAGGCTTGAGTTTTTTTTTTGACTTATAGCTTAAAGCCAGCGTTTTGGTTTAAACAGCTTATAAGCGATCTGCTTTCAAACCAAACAATGGTGTTTGGTAACATAGCTTTTTTTCTAGCTTTTCTGGTCTCTAGAGCTATAGCTTACAGTTGAAAAATATGAAATACTCTGATATAAGTTACCACTTGTTCATTCACTGGTAAAGTCGTCATCTATTTCAAACTTTTGATAAATAACTCACTTGCTTCCAAGAAATATTGATCAAGCAAGAATCTTGCTTTCAAGAAACAAAAAAAAAACTTCAGACTATCTACAACTTAGCTTCATACATTGAAATATTTGATATTTGATAGAACAAAACAAACATTTGAATCGCTTCCATACAAATGTAGAAGGAAGAACACTAGATTTTTTTCGCAGCATGATAATGGTTTCCAACAGTTATTTTTGTAAAAAATGTTCATCTAAATCAGGGGAACAAAAAAAGAAGGGAAACAGTAGATCTAGCTGGTTGGCGCCATCGCGCGACCTCCCGTCCTTGCCTGGGGCCGTGTCAGCTCCGCCGCAATGCACACGGGCGTGCCAACCATGGGAGCTACACTGCCTCCATAGCTCAATCTCGAGATCCGTCAACATCGCCTAATCTGGACGGAGAGGGAGCGGATCCTCCGATCGTGAATTAGGTTGCCGACGGAGGAGGGAGAGGCGACAAGCGGGTGGCCGGACAGAGCTCGTGGACGATGACGACGGGAGGACGGAGCTCACACGGCGATGGGAGTGTGTTAGGGAAGAGAGGGGAGATAATGCGAGTTGTGGGGCTTTGAAAAAACATTTTATATATTGGTATGTGCGGGGTATTTTTAAAGTTTAGTGGCAAATGGTTACTCCATCCGGAAAAAAAAAAAACGTATCTCCCACATCTTTTGGCTTATAGACTTAAAAGTGACTTATGCTCTTCGTAAGTCTGTTGAAACATGGCCTACGACGGATCGAGGTGACGTACAGTCAGCAGGATTCATCTCTCCTTCCGTACATACGTGCTACGGCGGCGGATCTTGTTTAGAGATTTTCGGGTGCTAATTTCTGGGGAAGTAATGCGGGGCGACTGCTTCACGTGTCGATCTTGCGATCCTACGGTCAGGATTCCGTACGTGCAATCCGTAGGATCGATGCGTCCCTTGTAAGATGTTAATAACATTTGTCCAACCAAGATCGGGAGATGGGAATAAACACACAACACGCTTGTAAAGTCGAAAACTCAGAGCGAGTGAGCATGCACGGATATTGCGAAAGCGCTCTCTCTCTGTTTTTTTTCATTTTGCCAAAAAAAAGCTGCAATGGAGTTGTTTATTACACGATCAAGTTGCCATGCATGTATGGGTCGGTAAGGCTATGTACAATGATATATATAACTGTTGTCTATAGTATCTATTCATCTCATTTATAGACAACACTAAAAACAGTTTCTACAATAAGTTGTTTTTTTACATGTCTCTATAGACAGTTTTTCTATGTACAATGTGTTTTGTTTTCCGTGTTACAGTCGACTACTGTCTGAGAGACGGCCCAATTCTCTACGCTTTTCCTCTTTCCTCCACGTCATCTCGTGTCCTACATATCAAAAGCTTAGGCTGCTCCCAGTGCTCCACCCTGACTGGTATATATCTTACGCCTGCCATGTAGGCAAAATGATGATGTGGCACCATAGTTAATGAAGAGAGAGGGTACTCTAGTATCTAATCTGGATACCGGTTCGGTCTCGAAATCCAACGTATAAAATTTATTATGATCGATCCCGTGTATTAGGAAGATCATGCATGCAGTGCTTTAGTACATACCACAAATAGGCCATAATGCTTAAATACTAGTAAAGATCATGCATGTAATTAAATGAAAAAGCCTAAGATACTACACAATAAGAAACCATGCATTGAGAAGATAGTATCCTAACACTCCTCATGCACTAAAGAAACTGTACTAAGATACTGCCCATTGAGAGCAGCCTTAGAGCATATCCAATAGTGCATTTATTATTGTCTCTTAGCTATGCCACGTCAACAAAATTCTGTGCGGAGGAGAGAGAGAGCACAGGTCGTCTCTTCATAAAGAGACTGTCGTGCACGCAAAACAAGATATGATATATTAATCTACTCTAGTTGACATGTAGGCCCGTTTTATAAGAAAATTATAAAATATAAATGTTGAAGAGTGTGCTAGAGACTATCTGTTAGAGATGTTGTCTCTAAAAATGATGTAGCATGTGTTAGAGACAATGTTATCTCTAACTATTGGAGATGCCCTTACAGATAGCTGACGTCGTATCATCGTACATGCTCTAAGGTTTTGGGCAAGCATGTGCATGTCAACGACATGCACGCGTGGGGAAGAGGGCTGCGCGCTTAATTAGTTTTGTGATCTTTGCGCTGTGCGTGGCTTTCCAAAACCCTCCTTATTCCTGCTGTCTTCGAGGCACCGCCGAGAAGACGTTCTACTGCTCCCACGAAGTGGAATGAGGACGCCATCGATCCGCGCTTACGCTGGAAAGAAGAGAGAGAAAGAGCCATCATGCATGGCGGTGGCGGCTAAGGTCGTAAGCAATCCATTGACCTAAGCTAGCTCTGCGCTTACTACACATAGCTAGCTCACTTCACCACTCAAACCAGCTCTCTCCCCTGCGATCGACTTGCTGCGTTTGTGCGGCAAAATTAGCCGTGTCACGTCTTAACCGTACCACGCACCTAATTTGTCCATACGGAGAGTGATAGATTTTCCTTAGAGCTTGGTGGTGCGGATCCAAAAAGTTTCGCCCTGCCTGCGCAGGCCCAACTGCAACTTAATTAGGCGTATTTTAGCGGAGTCATTCCGCCGAACTCCGTTAGGTTTGTATGCAAGTATATAATTAATGGGTACGTGTTTGCACACACCTACTCCAACGGTCGTACTTCCCCATTCGCTACGTACTGCCTTAATTCACCAACAATGACAGGAGGACCCAATTAGATCCCTTTTACAGACATGGCGGTCCAAGTCTGCAATATAGAAAGAAGTAGTACGAAAATGAGTATTTCAGTAGAAAATCCCTCGCAGCAGCACATTTTTTTTAAAAGAATACAGACAACAGATCATAGTTAACAGCAGTTCTTTCATTTGATTTCTATACTGTGATGTCCATTAATTATGTATTGGTGTGTCCAACGCATATCATTGTGATGATCAATTAATCGACCGGATGCTGTAAGGACAGTACGTAGTTGTATTATTTATCACAAAATAGGCAAATTAAGCATCCAGATACATGTACATATTAGCATTTAACATTAGAGCAGCTAGCGCACGGACCATACTTGCATGCGCGCGTGCCTATCTACGTTCAGAATTATTTTAGCCCGTAATTCTGTAGTAATTAACAACACAACTGCTACTACTGCGAGAATCTTTCAGGTACCAAGAAAGCCATTTCAGCCCTTAGAAACACTGCTCGAGTACTTCCAATGGCTATCGAGCAAGATTACATACCACGATCTTACCCAAGCATAAGTGTCTTTGCTGTGTGTATATACAAATCGACGGCCTCCAACTTGTGAGACAAAAAATATTCAGTGCCCAAATTGCATGACTGGTTGTTCGGGTATAAGGAGATCTAGAGCATCAGGAAGATTACAAGGCTCATGTACTGTCTTATCTAAATCACTTTTTTTTACCTATAAAACTACTATGATATAGTAGTCATGCATAGTGCTGGTAGCTAGAGGAGGAGATCCCTGCTTCTATTGGCCACTCACAGCCTGGAAACACACACCTTTTTTTACAGCCTCAACATGGAACACAAGTGTGTGGTTTGGTACTCCTATCTGACTTGTTGAATAAAGAACTGGTTAGTACCATTGTTTTTCACAGAAATCTAGACCAATAGCAAGAGACCATGGCCATTGCCAGACTACAGTACACAAAGTTAATTCCTTATATTAAGGACTTAATTAACTGTCAGCATCCAGCGCTAGGATACCCAATACTCTCTACGGTGTTCTTCAAGACTGGGCAGATAGTGTTGGTCACCCCCAGCGTCAGCACCAGCCACCCTCTCATTTTGTTGTGAACTCAAAAGTAGACTTTATTTTGAGTTCTTATACAATTATTGTAGCATGTAATTTTGAGGTAAGCAGCTGGATATATTAATTCATTATCAGGAAATCCCTTAAAGCCAAACTGTTTCCGAAACTGAAATTTACGATTTTTTTCACATGAAAAATAAGTAGTCTTAAAAGCACATTACCGTGCGATTAATTCCTCTGGAAATAAAGGCTGTTCAACAGCAATAACTGCTACATAAAGAGCACCATATAAATTGTGCAAGGACCACAATGTCCTTGAATCAAAGGAAAAGGTATCCTCCATGGTTAATTTCCCAACCATACGTGCCCCCAAAAGAGCGGTATATGTGAGGCAGCAACACGTGACAGGAAAGGCACTGCGAAATTGAGTGCAAAGAAACCTACTATCTTTTAGTAGAACGCAGCTTTACATATACACCAATCTAGCTACAGTACTACTAGTGTGAGAGAGACAGTTACTTATTACAGTGGCGCCTTGTTATTTTGGGGCAACAAAGTTTGGCAAGAATCTATGGCGCACGCATTGACGGAAAGCATGAGCACAAAAGGGGAATATATATATATGTATGAGAGAGAGAGAGAGAGAGATCACAGATGGACATAGCCGCTAGAGGGACAGGCACGAAGGGTTTTGCGTCCGGGTCATCATGTGAGGGAGCGCTGTGTTGGCCATGATGGAACTCATGTGAACAGCTAGCATATCTGGACAATGTATCTGCTCACAAAGAGCATATGACTCCACCTACACTTTGCTCCCCATTTTTTTGGTATACATAGTACAGCAAGTTATGGAAACGGTGCGAATTCCGTGCATGAAGTTCACATTTGTAGCTGGGTAGATAATCCATTAATCCGGACACCACACCAGTTGAACTACCCACCGATCAGTCGAAACGAAGAGGTCCTATGTACGATTGTTCTCGTCATTAACTAGTCGAAGGGGCACGGCTGAAAATTTCACTGCAGGTAGAATGATGGTCCAAACCCTGTGATCTCGTACAATCAATCTAGTAATTAAGATGCTACGCATAGAAAACACAATCCTGTAAACTATTAAGATGGCGACCGAACCACTACTACTGAAGAGTAGCAGATCATGAGCACATTTTAGTAGATATTTACACATAGCTACTGCTCATAATTAGGCCATATATACTCCGTACACACGCTGGCACTGCATGAAATGTGGACAAAACCAATAATGAAGTTGCTTAATTGCCTAAGCATCTTTCTCGCTGGCAATTCGGCCCCCTTTTCGCATGCTTTTGTTTCTTCCACTTCATTTTGGCTAGGTTTTTTTGGACGTAAAGCGCAGCTAGCGTCACGCACGCTGATATTATGCCTTGGATTCCACAGGCCGGAGGCAGTGGCCGTTTGAAGGAGCTGGACGGCACGTGCGACTGAATCGAGCCGCACATGGGGCCTTGACTTAGGCCACAAGCCCCTTTTCCCACCTACGGAAGCAAAGGGTTTGTAGCTTGTACTTGCCCGCACCGCACAGTCCGCGCGCGCTTGGTGATTCCTGTGGTGAGACGGTTTTTTTATCTATTCTTCACACGTGAGTTGAGTGTACGTGGTGTGATAAGCACGTTCTGCTCAAGATTGCAGCGGAGCTAAACTTTGCTTGGAACACAGAAAACAAGTGTAGGAGGGTGTTTGGTTTGATCAACTTTGGCGAGCGTTTGGTTCGTAGTCACACGTGAGCTCTGTGTGGCAAGCACGTACGAGGAACTAGTGTGTTCGTAACACAGAAATTTTGCAGAAGAAATACAAATCCTGCTCTGTAAACACGATCTCAGTTCATCTCATTGTTTGTTGCTTTGGAGTTTGGAGGCCTCTCTTCTTTCCTTGTTCACTTCTAACACAAATGTGCAAGGCATGTATAGAGCATAGCGAGCAAACTACGTATCCGTTAACCACGGGAGCCAAAAGTAATGGTCCTGATTTGCTCCATGGCCGAAGAAAGCCCCACAAGTTTGGTTAAGGTTGGTGCAGTTGTTCCTGCATGCAAATTATCCGTATTTAGATCCAGTTCTATCGTGGGATATGTCATTCTGTGCCCATTTCGAGGGTAGGCAAACAAGAGTAATGGATAGGAACGGGCCAGCTAAGAAGAGAAGAGAAGTGAACAGATCGACGCGATCCCATTGCAGGCCCTGCCTTTCGCTGCAAACGAGTTGGGAGAGAAAATCATGACCTGCCCCTTTTTCCAGTAGGAGATCGAGCATGCCAATGCTTCTGATCTTGGCCAGCCAAGAATGTGTTCATCTTTACTGCCTCCTGCTTGATGTGGGGATAGAAAGGAGCTAGAGGTGTGTGAGTGATCGAGCACATGATGTGGAAGGAAGGAAAGGATCGCGTCACATGGGCTGGGAGGGAGAGCGTGATGGCTGCACTGGCTTTTCTGGACAGTTTCAAGGGGAATCCAAAAGAAGGCACGCTTTGAGTGCAACCGAGGACCAGCTGATCGCTGCGCCGGAAAGTCTCGGGCCTAATTGCCCAATTGGCGCATGGAAAAGATGGGCAGCGTAGTGTGAAAAGAAAGGTATATGGGCTTGCTTTGTGGCTAAATCACCTGCCTGCTTTTTTGGAGCTTGCTGTGAAAGGCTTCACTGCTGCTTTCATTATTGCTTCCGAGCCAAGCCATTTCGTGTGCCTGGATGGCTGGATGGGATGCATGGCCTGGCTCTCCCAAGTGTTCCGAGTTTAAGGGTTTATTTGGTTGGTGATCTGGATTCCATGTCTGAAAAAAAGTGGTGCTTAGAGGTAGTCTGGAAAATAGATAATTTTTGTCTAGCCAGGTAAACCTAAAGATAATTTATTTGGTTGAAAACCTATGTCTGGAATTGATGAATGAAAAATAGACCGTTAGATCGAACTATCAACAGTACAGATTGATCAGTATCCAAGCACTCTCCCCTGCCTCCCAGGCACACGATTTCTACGCCTGATCCTGACAGCTTGCCAGGCAGGCAAGCGACCGAAAGCAAACATGCCCTAAATAGCGGCGTGCCCTCATCCTTGTATGGTCTCATGATGGCATCCCCTGATGGGCATGGAAGTATTGAAAGCAAGGAGTTGATCGCAATCATGAGATAGCATGGCAACAGTGTTGCATCAAGTTCTCTCTGCAGGAACGTCCTAGCTAGTGCTCGGCGCGTAGCACGAACTTGTCGTGTCCGTATTGGTGTGACTTTGATTCTCTGAGTGGGGAAAAAAAATGCGAGGTCCAAGTGCCCAGGCCCAGAAGCCTGAGTTCTCGAGACACTTTGGTAGCCGCTCGGCCCAACTGACACAGCCGGTTGATGAATGAGGTTCCAGAAGACGTCGTAGCATGCTACTGCGGTAGTGCGGTGTCGTCCAACCCACAAGCGTATGTGGTTTTGAGTTTGATGTGCACCCTCCTTGTACTCGAAAAAAATTCACAAGCCTTATAAAATGAATCACTACACACAGAAGCCCAAAGGGGCAGGTTGGGGAACAAGAACGTGAGAAAATATTACAAAATAAATGCCGAGCCGGCATTTCTGTTGCTGTGAAAAGGGCGCTGATTATTACATTATTTTGTTCAATAAAACAGGGGTGGACACAAGAAAAGTCACCTTCGCTTGGATCGTCTCGATCTGCTGCCTGTCCCTCTCGCAGGCTTCTTCGTGACTTTGGATACGTCGCACTTGGGGCACAGCCAGTTGTCGTCTGGGACAGCTTCCAGGGGAGGGTCGCAGCAGTCGATGTGCATGCCGACCCCACAGCCGGCAGCGCCGTCCTCGTCGCCGCAGATCAGCATCACTTCTCCCCGGTCCATGCGCCCGCACACCGAACAACTCAGGTCGTCAGGATCGCCGTCTTCCGATGGTTCCGGTTTATCGGTCGCCACCTCTTGTTGGTTTTTCAGCAGTTTGTCGAGGGACTTGTTGGCCAGATCGTTTGTCTTGAAGAGAACATGCCTGTCGAGGGGATACCCTGCCTTGCAGATGTACTCAACCAGATAATCTGTGCTGACACACGGGATATTGTGACTCATGAATTCTTGAACCCATGCGTCTGCACTTGGCATGCTCGCTGATACCACAGCGAAGTCAACACCAGAGTTCAAGAACCGAGTGTATGGTGGGGAGGTTGCTAAGATGGTGCCATCGCCAGCCCGCACCGCACGCTTCAGCGTATCCTGGTAAGAAAAGAACACGAAGTTTAGAAGATGAACCGGTGAATGGAACACAATAGAACCTCCAAATATATACAGGTAATAGATGGGTAACCTACAATGTAGCATTACTTTTTTCAGAAATACTGTAGCATTACAATGCTGTTGTCAGGTGAGTTGATTGAACAAACTAACAAATAGATCTTACCAGTGACGGAGAAATGAGCTGTCCATAGACAATTATCTGCATTCCATAGAAGGCACCATGGCCCATCTGCTGCCTTAAAATGCGCCATTTCCTGGGAGCCTCAAAGCTGATTGTTTCCCCATCATTAAGGCCCGTACCAAACCATTCAAATGGTTCTTCATCCAAGAAGTTGCCAGCCTCATTGCAAGAGGTCAAGTAATCACTCTTGAGTATCCACCTATTTTGGGAGGAAAGTAGCTAACATTCATAATTGTGAAATTACACTGAACAGTTTAGCAAGATAACATGTAGATAAGATAAAGCACAAGTCAGATATATATGTAGCAAACAATGGTAATCAGTTAATTAAGTATACATTTGCTTTCTCGTCTCTCGTTGCGAAAGGACCATACACAAGTCAATAGACAAGTTATTAACTACTTCAAAATGAAGTCTTAAGAATCTAGATCATAGTTTTTACCTGCCTGCGGCAGCAGCTGCAAAGAACTTCTCAGTTCTCCTGAGAGGGTCCGGGGCGATAAAATGTGTTGCTTGGTATGACCAATGGTGTGAATCCCTGCACACTCGTCCCTTCAGGCGTCTAAGTATTGTCCGATAGTCCCTTCTCTGTTGGCGATGTCCACTTAAAATAAAGCAAGCAGGCTCCAACGTGATCAAGGTTCCAGCTGGATTTCCTTTTATCCTTCGGTGCTTGTTGAGCATATCTGCACTGTTCTGCATCGATTTTGAATCAAATTTGGAATTCAAACTGTCAGTTCTACCATTGGATTTAGAACTGAGATTACCACGGTCTTGTCTGTTCTCTTCTTTTTCATGGTCTGAAGCTAGAGCTTTATTTCTTTTGCTGCATCTCAACTTAGAATTGTGCAGTCCTTCTAGCTTGTCTACGGTGACAGTATCTTTGGAAAACAATCCAGATACATCTCTCGTTCCATCCTTATTGGCCTTCTGGGTGTCTTGATCAGCAGTTACTTTGTTGATACCGCATGAACTTTCTTTGATTTTCTTTGATGAAACACCTTTAGCTGCAGATACAATGGCACTACCAATTTTGTCACGCTTGCTGCCTGACTTGTCTTCTACAGCTTTTATTTTTCTCTTGGCAACCGCTTTCCTAACTCTGGTAGTTGATACGTTCTTGGGGGAAAGTGTTTCACAGTCATCAGCACTTGCACTACTTGAAAGCTTTTTAGGGCAATCCTCGACATTTTCTGAAGGAATCAAGTCATCAAATAGTGACTCTGCAGCCAATGTTTCAGTTTTACCAACTGATGATTCACCGGTCATGTTGGTGTCAGATTTCCAGGACCTCTTGGCAACTGTATTCCTCACTCTGGTATTAGGTAATTTCATGGGTGAATTTCTTTGATGTTCATCAGCACTCGCGCTGCCCAAAACCTTATTAGGGTCTGTCTCGATATTTTCCTGAGAAATCACCTTACTCAACTCCAAATGGGAAGCTACATGTGTGTCACTTACCTTAGTGTGAACAATGCGTGACCTCTTGGCAATGGTGTTCCTAACTCCACCGATTGGAACTTTCAAATTTGTTTTGCATTCTGCTGCCCTTGCACTACTGGAGCCATTTTTAGAAATTGCACCAGCATGCTCCTGAGGAATCATTTTGTAAGGCTCTGCCTCAGAAACTACTGCCTTACCATTGTTAACCACTGACCCATCAACCTCCATGCTAGCACTTCGGGGCCTCTTGGCACCTGCATTCCTTGCTCTAGTTACTACTTTCTTTGGATAACTTGTTTCACATAGAGCATTGCTTGAAGTACCCGGAAGATATTTAAGGCCAGCTTTCACATTGTCAACAGATACCACCTTCTCAAGTTCAAAATTTGAAGCCACTGCTGCTTCATTTTTGTTGACATCAAGTGTATCAGTCATCTCGGTATCATGTTTTCCAGAACAGGGAACAAGTTGCAAATTCCTTGAACTGTGTAGAGATATGTCAGGTGCACTGTCCTTTGTGTGAGCATTTTCTGTCTCGTGCATCGATAGCAAGCCATATTGACTCACTACATTACCACTAGCTTGTGCAACTTCCCCATTCTTGTTTTGAAAGGAAAAACCTGGATTTCTCTTTCCATCTTGAACCGTAGCTGAAGAACTTCTTGTGCATTTATTTTCTGCCATTGCCTTGAGTGACGCTCTTGGTTTCAGCAGAGACTCCACATTCCTATCACTAGTGGAGTATTCAGGAAGCTTGACTCCATCAACAGGACCACCATGGTTGACAGAACTCCTATATCCTGATTGTTTGCTTTTAGATGAGCCAGGCTGTTGCTTCCCCAAATCAACATTAGTAGCTTCAGTCGGATTTGTTCCCACAGATGAAGTAATTGCTAGTTCAGACGTGTCACTCAGCCTACTCACAAATGGAGAATATAAAGCACCAGTTTTTGTTGCCAGATCTCCATTTTGCGGTTTTAAGCTAGCTGGGGGAATCAAGCACTTCCTTTTGTGAGCATATGCAACATCCTGTCCATCCACATTCTTTATATTTTCATCACCTTTCAGGTTCTGAATGTCAGCAAACTCGGCAAAATTTTCATCTCCCTTCCCTAATGAAGAGATATTAGAATCAGCTCTCAATGTGTTTCCCTCGGCCCTCTGAGGTGATACCATTTGGTGAACTGAAAGTCCTTCAGGTGACAACGACTTTTGTAAGGCCTTTCTAGAGCAACTTACATTGCTGATGTTGTTGGGTGTGGCATTACCTCCTGACTTTAAATTAATCTCATGATTGGCAAGCTTGTCATCAACATTTGACCAACCAGCTACTGCACTAAGATTACTTGCGGCTCCATCCTCCTGATGTTGCCCTCTGTCAACATTACATGAATCAAGCACGTTTGCAAACCAATTTTCTCTGGAAGGGGTGGTCAAGTGGGCTTTGCTAACATCAATCTGACCATGATTGTCCAAACACTTTCTAGCAACATTATCAGTATTGCCATTTGGTATAGCGAGGGCCTCATTTGAGGAATGGAAATGTTGGTTAGCAGAAACTGCCATCCTGCTTGAGCTTGGAGTGCCTGGTGCACCAGTTGAAATGTCAAGTGTCCTCGTGCCAACATATTTGTATTCGGCTTCCCGAATCTGATTTGGACTGTTCAAATTTCTTACTGCAGCATCCCCTCTATTGCCGCTGAGAATAAATGGGCTTTGAGTGGGTGTACCAACATCAGCATTAGCAGAAATTGCCAAACTACTAGTGTTAGGAGTGCCTTGTGTTGTGATATCATGTGTCATGTTGCCTGCATCTTCTGTCTTCCTGATGTGACCTAGAGTGTTCAGATGTCTTTCCACAACCATCTCTCTATTAACACTAGGAATAATAGGTGACCGAATTGGTGCGTTGACATCAGGTTTGGCAGAAGTTCCTGCACTATTTTTTGGGTTGGGAGTGAACTTGGCACTAGACCTGCCGTTGAATGATTTTCGATATAAATCTTCTGCTTCATCTTCCGAGTCCTTGGCTTGTGCCTCCATTATCTCTAGTTCCCAACTACTGAACAAAATAAATGGCCAGAATTAGTTTTTGAGACATTCAATAATAGATTGCCAACCGCAACAAGCAAATTCCCTACCATGAGTTATAGTGGGATGAAGAATTAGAACAGGAACACAGCACAAGTTGAAAAGGCAAACTTCAAATAAGCAAACACTGTATTTTTTACTTACCTTTTGCTATAATCATCTACAGGAAGAATTTCCCATGACTTTAAGCTGCCAAAGAAAAAAAGGACAAATCAATAATATAACGATACGGTTAACCTGTTAGATTTTCTAGTTAAGGTGCTAAAGAAAGGAGGATGTGTAATACCAGTCTTCCAACCACCGGTGATTAACAAGCTTGATGTTCACCCTTTTAGCAAGCTCATGCTTCTCACCTAGATCATTTGGAAAACTGAGATGTTGCATTCAAAGAGCACATAACAAAACTTCTGGCATCATGGTATATGCATATACAAAAAAATGTCCCAAAACAGACATTTGATAGGCATGTTATGATTTGTTTTAAATTACTAAGTGTATTTTTCTTCAATGCTTTCTAATCTACATATATTCGAAAAATATAAGTTTGATCATATGTTCGAAAAATCTTGCAACTTTTCATCTGTTTATCACTCTACCTGCACATATAAGACCGGTGTTCTAAATAACGGCCGTTAAGGCCTTGTAAACGGTCGTTAAAACAGTAAAGGTCCCCTGCCCGTTACGTTTATGGACATTTCAAGGTTTGCCCGTTTTATCGGGCCGTTTATTCAGTTTAATGGACGTTAACGTTTAACAAGCCCGTTTATTGGGTAAAGTTGCAAGATTGCCATATAACATGGAACATTATGACATACATGAGATGAATGCTAGCTTTGCTTTCATTGCCACTTGAGCTGTTCATTCATTCAATTATGATTCTTTAATTACATTCACATCATGTCATCTTTTTTCCTCATGTCACTATTGTGGACAACTATTGATAGCCTGGTAGTTCCATTCTATATGCATTAAAGAAGATGAATTAGATGCTTATTTTGTTAATACAAACACATGTATATATTTCTCTGAATTTTAAATAGTAAAACCGTTTACAAGGCCATTCACAAGACCGCTTACCATATAAACACTAAAAGGTTGGGTAACCGTTCGTTAACCGTTTACTGTTATTTAGAACATTGTATAAGACCATCCATGACAATGAGATTAGCTTCTGCATGATTCACATAAAGACAAAGCAAGAACAAAGGCCCAAAATGATACGCCATCTACGCATTCAACCACCAAATGCCCAATACTATGAGAGAACTTGAAGAATGAACAATACTATGAGAGAACTTGAGGTATAAGTCTCTCATTTACATCAAGATACCAAACTTGAATTAGACATAAGATTATCAACTAATCTTTAGAATTATTTCTTAAGAACAATGCTATATACATCACATATAAAACGGTGAGCTACCAATAACAATAAGGAATATAGTTGTAAGGTCACCTCGCAAATACATGGTCACAACTCTAGACTCTAGAGCAACAACGATGAAGTTCCATGGAGGGAAAAGCAGCACAACATTCTATTTGTTGTAATACAAGTTCGATATGGAGTATATGTAGGGACACGGGTAGGCTACACTAGCGCACAATTCAAAATTCTACCACGTAAACCAGGAAACCATACGAGTAAAAGATCATAGATCATTACACTAGACGTGTGCAGTGCAGTGGAAGAAGAGTTGGAGCAGCTTGGTTCGACATCGAGCATGTTGATATAGTGATCATAGTCAATCGTCCAACATCTTTGGTCACCGATCGTCTCCTCAGCAGCCTCTCGTGTTCCCTACATAGGTCACGGATTGTCCTCGATCAATGCAGCAGCAATCGCACCAACGTCTCTACGGTATCCACAAATCTAGAGATGGAATTCCGTACACCAGTGCTAGCACTAACGCGCACAACAGGGCCTTCGGGGAGGTGGTGTCTAGGGTTTCGATGGATGGTGTAACTCTATGTCCAAAAGCCCCGACACCTCCCTTATAAAGAGCCTATAATAGATCCAATCCGAACTAGTTTGTTCCAACCCGTTAAATGTGACCCTGTAGGTTTATGCATAACCGATCGTGACCCGCAAGATCCTTTCTGATCATTAGTCGGTAGCAGTTCCTAGTAGGACATAGCGACTCCTAGATACACATAAAGATTAAATTGGACGAACCTTATGCAATATGATTTGTGACCAGATCTTTATCACTCACGACCAGTTCATAACTTCTTATAACCAGTTCGCATCTGGTCACAACCAATTCGCCGACCAGTTTGTGATCATGTATCATGTATGATCAGCTCACAACCAATCTGTATCACCATACGACTAGTTTGTATCTGGTCGGACTAAGCGACCTGCTTACATATTCTCCTTTTACCTCACGATATCTAATCGAACTCCAGGTGAGATATATGTCATCCATGGACTGTTCAATATTTTTTCAATCTAGTGATGGGTAACTTTATGTGGTCGACTTGTGACACGACCATGCACTTTCTTTATCCGAGCACATCAAGGGGCCCAGGGATATCTCTCTTGTTATGCTAGGATGGGCAAATCTCATATCCGACCAGTCACATCCCTTCACACGTTTCATAGCATACCCGAAAGTTAATAAAAGACCAGATCCTTATCACTCACGACCAGTTCATAACTTCTTATAACCAGTTCGCATCTGGTCACAACTAATTCGCCGACCAGTTTGTGATCATGTATCATGTATGATCAGCTCACAACCAATCTGTATCACCATACGACTAGTTTGTATCTGGTCGGACTAAGCGACCTGCTTACATATTCTCCTTTTACCTCACGATATCTGATCGAACTCCAGGTGAGATATATGTTATCCATGGACTGTTCAATATTTTTTCAATCTAGTGATGGATAACTTTATGTGGTCGACTTGTGACACGACCATGCACTTTCTTTATCCGAGCACATCAAGGGGCCCAGGAATATCTCTCTTGTTATGCTAGGATGGGCAAATCTCATATCCGACCAATCACATCCCTTCACACGTTTCATAGCATACCCGAAAGTTAATAAAAGTACCCAATTACGAAGCAATGTTTGATAACCCCTAAGTGTACTACTACACATGTAGAAAACCATGCGAATCTCAAGTATAAGGATTATACATCATCATTGCTTGAGACCAACTGATGACATATAAAATCATGACAATCTCAATAGTGTCTCAAGGTGGGGTCAATCCAACACCATGTTCTCTAACGTATACTCACATTATTGATTCGATATCTCCATATCTATAACCGGTGAAATATGGTCATCAATCAATACATGTGTCGATCTATAAGTCACTAGTGTCCCGACCAGTGACATCCAAAAAGGGGTACTTTTAGAATGATTTCATACAGTTATTAAAGAGCTTCACCAACAAGTTACATACTTACTAATCTTTATAAAAGATAATTCATCCAAGAAATATAATAACATTTATCTATAACTCAAACATAGACGTGATACAATCATCTCCATAATTGCCTCTTAGGGCATATCACTAACAGTATGCATATTTATATAACTCTTAAGGCATATCACTAACAGTATGCATATTTATATAACAAGTTACATACTTGCTAATCTTTATAAATGATAATTCATCCAAGAAATATAATAACATTTATCTACAACTCATAAACATAGACGTGATACAACCATCTCCTTGATTGCCTCTTAGGTCATATTACTAACAGTATGCATATTTATATCTATGGCACTTATTGGCCGCTAAAAGAGCAACAAACCTTCGAATTTATAGCAAATAAGATGAGTGACTACGTTTGCTATCAAAGGCTTGGAGAATTGTGCTCCCATCAATGATGTCATTTTCTGCATTAAAAAATTACAAAAGAAGACTGACTCATTATATGATTATAAGTAAAAAATATATAACTAATGCAACCAGAAAATCCAAGAACTTAACTACATCTATACAGTTGTAGTATCTGCAACAAGATCAACAGAAATAAGGTACTCAGGCATCAGCATAAGTATCTTCAAGGCAACATATATGACACCCAAATGATAGGCACAAAATAACAGGAACTATCTGCTATAGAGAAAAACTCAAAGTAATAGTTTTGTACTTTTGTCTGTTGAGGTCTAAAGGAAAATGCCACCATCTAAAGCAATCAATTACCCCCCAAATGCTCCAAAGAAATCGGAATGATAAAGTATGCAGTACATGATGCTAGTGTATTACTGTAGTTGTTCATAAGGTGGGACACGGTTCTTTCTGCATGAACTGACTCAGCTGAGCAACGCTGACGAAATTGCCATCTACTCCAAAGCATATTCGCTCACTGTTATACGTTGTAGAAAGTAGAAACATTCGCTTAAATTTGTATTGCAGTAAGTAAAAATGATTTCAGAGATAACCGACAATGAGGCTAGGAAAGCAAAAGAAAGCTCTAGAATAGGCATCAGTAAGTTTCCAAACAATCTGACCAAAACTTGACCTTCATATGTTATATTTACAACAAATCAACTAAAGGCGGACATAGCTCATGTTTTCAGATTTTAAACTAGGAGATATGAGGATAATATTAGCAAGCTATTACCATTATGTCTTCACGGTCATTTTTTTGGTACCCCGTCAAGCAAATGTGCAGTGATTCACTACCTGGAATTCCATTCAAATCTCTCACTGGCCAATAAATAACCTGGCAAAAAACAAACAGTACTGCTTCACAAAACTAAACCAACGCTAGAACTATGGCAACAAAAAGTATATGACCGTGACGAAAGCGGCAACTTTTAAACGAATTTGAACAAATTTGTGGCATCGATGCGAAAATTGGAGCAAGGTAAACAAATAATTAGCAGCAAAATGGACCCTATCAGCATCGGCAGGCACCCCCCGATCCAAGCTATCGTCCACCCACAGCTCGCTGACGACCTGGCTCCCTTCCGCCCGCGCCGCCACACACGCCGGGTCATCCTGCCCAAAAAAACCAAATCACACCAGGCCCCCAACGAAACCGCCAAAACAGCAACACACCGGATCGCAAAACCAACTCACGTAGACGCGGCCGTACGCGACGACGTGGGTGCACCCGTTGCCGAACCGCCCGGCGTCGGCGCCGCCGCGCCGCACCATCTCCGATCGATACTGCAGGAACGTCACCGAAAGTCAGCCCGGGTACCGAATCGACGGGCGCGAATGGCAGCAGAACCGAGCTCGCGAGGCGAAAATGAGAGGAGGAGGCGGAGCCGCGCGCGCGCGCACCTGGGACTCGGAGACGTGGTCGAAACCGACGAGGATGAAGCGGACGCCGACGAAGAGGTGCCCGTCGTCGGCGTCGCCGCCGGGGGAGGCCATGGCGAGTGGGCCGCGGAAACCACGAGGCGTTTGGATCGGAGGAGGGGCTAGGCCGCTAGGGTTTGTGGCCTTGGGTTTGGGGATTGTTTGTGTTCGCGCTCGAGTGTTTGTGTCTTACAGTTACTGGGGAAGATTTGAGAGGAGAGAAGAGAGGGAAATGGGGATGGTCGGATGGATTTCGGTTTGGGAGGGAAATAAAACAAAAAAAACAAATCAGTTTCGAGCTGCCTCATGGGCCTCAGTTTTATCGCTCCCTCTCCTCTCTTTTGATTTGCGTGGACTAGGTGTATGGGTTGTGATCTTATATAGCTCGGTGTGGGGCGGTGCGATTTGTTTGAGGGGTTTACGGAATCGGTCTTCGAATAATTGGGCTTTGTGATGTACTGGTCTCATATTTTGTGTAGTTTCTGTGTGCCTTTTAATTTAGGCCCATGAGTTGTTTTGTGTTTTTCCTTTTTCTTTTTGGGAGGTTATACCAGTATACCACTGACCACAGCACCTTCAGGCTTCATCATCCCTGTACAGTTTTTTTTTTTTTGATATCTGCAAAGTTTTGTATTTGCTGTTTGTACGTCCCTCTAGTATTTTCTACGATACACCAAAAAATCTTCTGGGAAATATTAATCCTACATAGGAGTACATATTTAGCCATAACAAGGTGGTGCTTTTTTTGGAACAGACTAAGACTAATGTAGCATTCACATGAAACAATCCTGTCAAAACGGGGATGTAGCTCAGATGGTAGAGCGCTCGCTTAGCATGCGAGAGGTACGGGGATCGATACCCCGCATCTCCATCTTGCTTGTATTTCTTTTTTTTGCCCTTTCTTCGATCTCTTTTGGTAACTAGCACAGTGGATCGCGTATTTGATTTGTTTCGTAGTTTGCGTATATAGAAGAAAATCATTGACCATAATAAGTTGTTAGAGTTCTTACAAACATAACCGCTCTTCATCATACAGACATCATATAGCTATATGTTTTACTTTTTTCAAATTTTATGCATGCGCATGTAACTCTATTTAATCTCAAACAGTACATTGATTATGTGTGTGAAAAAATATCTTATTAGTTTACATGATATCTTCTTCCTAATTATTTCTTAATGCTAACTGTTGTAACATCAACACATATGCAACCGTCGTCGATCCCTGCCTGGGACATGTGCCACACTCTCTCCCGTGGCTCCAAGCCTATCCCTTATGCCTATGTCAACTCTACTCTAAGCTGTTTGCTCCCCTGTCTCTGTACGTCCGTACTTCTATTTGTATGTATGCACACATGTACATACGCATACATGATGTTATACATGCTTGATGTCCACTTCTCTCATGTCGACCGCTCCCCTTCTTCGACGTTGGTCAACTCAACGATGTAGCTTCCTCACTAACCACAGCAACCTCCCATCTTCACTGATACTGACATGTCTGATTTAGTCGTTGTCTAACAATATGATGAATCTTTTCACCATCTCCGGTGACGTTGTGCTTAGTGATGGCACGCTCGTAGCCGCCCGATGATCCCATATCATCCATAGCTCGTCTTCAATGCAAAGCTTAAACTCCTCTCTGTCAGGAATTCCACGTCATCGAGCTTGTTTGGCCACTAATTTTCTCAACAACGTCAACACCCACTACTTGTCATCGCGGCCTTTAGTTTCTTCAACTCTGGACTTTCTCTTTAATGGCCTCAGCGAGCAGCACAAATTTTTCCTTGTTGAGTGGCTAAGATGAGCAGTACGATATTGTCCTCGTTTCCGTCATCGTCACCTCGACTCTTCACTTCCCCGTGGGCCAACGTCTTCTTACAGGACAAATCGATGTCGTTGCACTCTTTCGTGGTCTCATTCAACACCATTCGTGGTATCTTTGTAATAACTTTTATTTTCATTCAAAATTTCATTTATTTTTTATTGGAGTTCATATAAAAATCAGATTGCTAATTTTATTTAATTTATTCCAAAAATTTGATATTTTACTTTGAAATTTGTACGAAATGAAACTAAAAATTCTTTTATTTTTTATTCGAATTTTAGATGTTTTTACTGAATTCATATACAAACACAAATTGTTATTTCTTCTTTATTTTTAATTTTGAATTACAATTATTTAAGGATTTTACCTTGGAATTTGTATGCAAATCAAATTGCTAATTTTGTTTTATTTTTTATTTGGAATTTTAGTTTTATTGTACTTGATACAAACTCCTTTAATGTGTGTGTGTGTGTGTGTGTGTGTGTGTGTGTGTATATATATATATATATAGGCAGTTATAACTTGGACCCACCACGATCAACGTTGTAGATCTTTATCTTTTTCCTCCGACTAACGTAAAAATTTCTAACCCTTGAGAGCGAACGTAGTGCCTTATTTTGTGTCTCCTTCGACAACATTCGTTTTATCCTCTTTATAAAAAATTTCAACATTTCAGTTATTTTCATTGGAGTTCATGTACAAATCAAATTGCTAAATTTATTCAATTTATTTCAAATCTTAGTTGTTTAGGGATTTTACTTCGGAATTCGTGAGGAAATGAAATTTCATTTTTTTTCATTTATTTGTTCTTCTAAATTTCAGTTATTTTTCTTGGAATTCGTATACGAATCCAACTCCTGATTTTTTTAGTTTTTATTCCAAATTACAGTTATTTAGGGACTTTACTTGGGAATTCGTGTTGAAATCAATTTGCTTATTTTATTTTATTTTTATTCCAAATTTAGTTATTTTTTGTTGGTTTTTGTATACAAATCTAATTGTCAATTATTGTGTAATTTGTATTCGAATTGTAATGATTGGAGTTCATATCGAAATCAAATTGCTAATTTATTTATTTTTATTCCGAATTTCATCTTTTTTGTTGGATTTTGTATACAAACTCGGTTGCCAATTTTTTTTGTTTTTTTATTCCAAATTATAATTATTTAGGGATATTAGTTATTGATTTAGATGCGGGAATCAAATTCTTGATTTTATTTTATTTTTATTCTGAATTTTAATTTTATTGTACTTGGCGTGGACTCTGTTTCTTAGGAATTCATATGAAAATCAAATTGCTATTTTATTTTATTTTTATTTCGATTTTCAGTTTTGTTGTACTTGATATGGACTATTTTTTTTAATCTAGACCGCTATAATCTGGACCTACCACGATCAGCGGTATAGATTTTTCTCTTTTTCCACTAATTAACGCGAGAATTTCCAACTCTTGAGAGCAAACATGGTGGTTTTTTTTTACTCTGCTTTAATAAGATAATAGATAGATATATGCTCCTGCATAAATGTTTAAGTAATAGCTTGTGATGTCTTATTGCCTTGCAACTGTTTTTTTTCCCAACTGAATCTCGTGTGTCTTC
Organism: Phyllostachys edulis; assembly: GCA_036346405.1. Lineage (NCBI taxonomy): Eukaryota > Viridiplantae > Streptophyta > Magnoliopsida > Poales > Poaceae > Phyllostachys > Phyllostachys edulis. Next base: position 55,636,072 of record CM070549.1, on the reverse strand, counting down.
AAAGTATGAAACTGTGGCTTTCTTAACAAGCCGGGTAGTAAACTTCACCTTCAATCTAAAAAAAATATGAAACTGCAGAACGACGAATCATCCATTCCTTCGTCGAGAGGAAAACGCAGTTGTGTGTAGCCTCTATACACAGCAAAGCAAATTGAAGCGATGGTCTGATTTAGGTAGTTCTATAAACATTCGCACCCAAATTAAGCTTCTTATTGCCTTCCTTGATTCACATTCACCTTCAATCTAAAAAAAAGTATGAAACTGCAGAACGACGAATCATCCATTCCTTCATCGAGAGGAAAACGCAGTTGTGTGTAGCCTATATCACAGCAAAGCAAATTGAAGCGATGGTCTGAATTAAGTAGTTCTATAAACATTCTCACCCAAATTAAGCTTCTTACTGTTTGAGTAAAGCCTCAAGTATATTCTAATGAGCCAAAGGCCAATATATAGCATGTACAAGGTGAGAACAATAGCAAATAACACCCTACACAATATATATATCTAACACCCTCCAAACTCATGGTGGATCAACAACACTGAGTTTGGAGAGGTAGAAGTTATGCTGAGCTCGAGTCTGCGCCTTGGTGAAGAAATCTGCTAACTGAAGCTCCGAAGGCACATACTATAGAGCAATAACTTGGTCTTGCACCTACGATCGCATGTACGAAGCATCCACTCCAATGTGCTTGGTAAGCTCATGCTTCATGGGAACTCGAAAGATCTTGGTCGCACCAAGATTATCTCGATAAAAGCGAGTCGGTCTTAAAGCAGAAACACCAAAATCCGCAAAGAGCCACCGAAGCCAGGTGATCTCAGCTGTCAACATTGCCATGGCTCTCAACTCAGCCTCAGCGCTCGAACGAGAAACTGCAGTCTGCTTCTTAGTCTTCTAGGCAATCAAGGAGGAACTAAGGAAAACACAATAGGCAAAAAGAGACCAACGATTAGAATGATCGCTAGCCCAGGTCACATCATAGTATATCTGAAGCTGTAAAGAACTGGAACGAGGAAAGAAAAGACGTCGAGTGAGGGTTCCACGAAGATATCGAAGAACACGAAGAAGGTGATTGTAGTGGAGCTGAGTGGGAGCAGAGACAAACTGACTCAGGATGTGAACTGGGTGAGAAACATCAGGTCGAGTAATCCCAAGGTAGACGAGGCTCACGACAATATGGCGATAGCGAGGGGGATCCTCAAGAGGCTCACCATCAGTAGGCCGAAGGTGAACACCTAGCTCCATAGGAGTATCCACTATGCGCTGATCAGTGAGACAAGCGCGAGTAAAGATATCATGAATGTACTTCTCCTGGGAGAGATAGTAGCCCTCGGGCGTAGAAGTGATCTCAATCCCAATGAAGTAACAAAGAGGACCCAAATCAGACACCAAGAACTGCTTACTGAGACGCTCCTTCACAAAGGCAATGTACTGAGAGTCATCGTCAGTAATGATCATGTCATCCACATATAGGAGGAGGAGCGCCCGACCCTGTGGAGAGGTGTGAACAAAGAGAGTAGGGTCGTGATCACTGGCAGAGAAACCGGCAGCAATGACAACAGAGGAGAAGCAGTCGAACCAAACACGAGGGGCTTGTTTGAGCCCATAAAGAGAACGACGAAGGCGACAAACCATACCATCAGGGACAAAATACCCAGGGGGCGGCTGCATGTATACCTCCTCACGCAACTCGCCATTGAGAAAGGCATTTTAACATCCAACTAAGAGATGGGCCATTAGCGAACAGAGGCCACATCAAGGAGAGTACGAACAGTGGTCATGTGAGCGACAGGGGCGAAAGTCTCATCGTAGTCACGACCATGCTCCTGCTGAAAACCACGCGCTACAAGATGAGCCTTGTAGCGCTCAAGGGAACCATCCGAGCGGGTCTTGATCTTGTACACCCACTTACACGTGATAGGAGTAACACGCGCAGGCAAGGGCACAAGATCCCAAGTGCTAGTACGCTCCAAAGCAGCAATCTCCTCAGACATCGCGAGCTGCCACTCAGGGTGAGCAGCGGCCTCACGGTAAGTCATAGGCTCATAAAGAGCAGCAGCTGCGAAGCCGTAGCGCGTGGGCGGCTTGATAGTGTGACGATCACAAAGAGCATATCTGGGAGGAGAAGGCGGAGCTGGACCCAGCAATGATGGAGAGGGAGGATTGGGAACAGGGCCCAGCAGAGACGGAGGCTCAAGAGAGGAAGTAGTAGGCCGAGGACGGCGAGAGTAGTGCAAGGGTAAAGGGGGGGCCTCAACAAAAGAGCGGGAAGGAAAATCCGGTGGAGGCGGAACAGATGGAGCCAGAGGAGTAGATGGAGGATGAGGCGAAACAGTGGTGGAAAGCTGAGAGTCGGGAAAATCAGAAAGGAGATCGACTCAGTAAGAGAATCTGGGCTGACAATGGGGGAACGAGGGTAGTAAGGGCGGGACTCGTCAAAAGTGACATCCCGAGAAATCCTCATCTGACGAGCAACAAGATCATAGCAACGATAACCCTTATGCTCAAGATTGTAGCCAAGGAAAACACACTCAACTGACTGAGTAGTCAGCTTGGTGCGCTCACGAGGTGGAAGATGGACGAAATAGACACAACCAAAACTACGAAGATGACTGTACTCTGGAGCTCAACCAAAGAGATGCTCAATAGGAGTAGAACCCTGAAGAGCAGTAGAAGGTTGCAGGTTGATGAGAAAAGTAGTAGTAGAAACAGCCTCAGCCCAAATGTGAGGGGGAACAGAGGAGGCAAGCATGAGAGCGCGAGCGGCCTTAAGCAAGTGACGATGTTTACGCTCAGAGACACCATTCTGAGCGTGAGCACCAGGACAAGAGTACTGAGAAAGAGTGCCCTGCTCAGCGAGAAAGCGACGCAAAGCAGCAGAGAGATACTCACTAGCAGAGTCAACACGAAAAACAAAAATGGCCGAATCAAACTGAGTGTGAACTATGGTGGCGAACATCTGATAAATAGAAAGAACCTGGCTGCGCTCGGACATGAAGTAGATCCAAGTATAACGAGAATAATCATCAATAAAGATCACACAATAGCGATGACCCCCTTTCGAAACGAAGGGAGCCGGACCCCAAACATTAGAGTGAACAAGATCAAAAGGACAAGTAGAAATAGAATCACTAGTGGGATAGGGGAGTTGTAACTGCTTGCCAAGCTTGCAACCTATACAATGTAAAGAGGTGTCCCCAGAAACAAACCCAAGAACACCACGACCGACTAAAGACGATAGACGCGAGCCACAGAGATGACCGAGACAATGGTGCCACTGAGCAAAAGATGTAGTGGAGGACGCAGCAAGAGCAAAGGTAGTGGTAGTGGCCGACTGGCTGGTGGAGACAGCGGAAGGAAGATGAAGCCAGTCAAGCTCCCAAAGATGCTGCGAATCACAGCGCCGAGGGCCAGTACAGTACCAAGCAGAGTCCCCGTGCGGCGGTCCTGAACACAACAAAAGTCAGACTCAAGAACAACACGACAGTCGTGATCAGTGATCTGACCAGCCGACATAAGCTGCATAGTAAGCTGAGGAACATGAGAGACTGCGGGAACATGAAAACAAGAAGTGAAAAGGGTGCCTCGGCCTGTAAAAGGAAGGGAGGTACCATATGCAGTTTGAACAGTGGAAAAAAAATCTGTGGACCGCACAGAAGTAAGGTGGGTAGAATCTGGTGTCATGTGAAAAGAAGCACCAGAGTCTAAGATCCACGGAGACAAGATACCTGACGAGGGAGGAAGCGGAGGCGAGGAAGACTGCTGAGAAGCAAGAGCCAGACGAGCAGAACCCGAGGAGTCTGAGGACGAGCCGGCACCGAGGCGCTGAAGCAGTGAGAGGAGCTGCTGTGTGACGTCACCAGAGGAGCCCTAGCGAGAGGGGCCACCTCCTGAGGGAGAGGAACCTCTAGAGCCCTTCAGGGGACGTCCACCCTGACGACTCTGGTCCCTCCTCCGCTTGTAACAATCTTGATACTGTGGCAAGACGACGACAAGAGGTGCGATGGAGACCAGCAGAGAAGCAAAGAACCACCGGAGGAGCTGGGGGAGGGATCACAGTCGGTGCGTAAGGAGCAGCAGCAACCACCGGAGGAGCAGGAGCTGAAGTAGACAAGACAGACTGCATTTGAGCCACGCCACGGTGACGAGTCTCCTCAGCACGCACAGCCGTGAGGGCCTCCACCAAGCTCGGGCGCGGGTGACGAGTCAGGAGCTGAGCGCGCACAGTCTCGAACTCAAGCCGCAGACGCGTTAGGAAGTCGTAGAGACAGTGAGTCTCTTGGTGAGCGCAGAGCCGCATACAGTAGGGACAGGTCCGGCAAACATCCGGCCCCAGAGAGTCAAGCTGACGCCACACCTTTGACAACTTCTGGTAGAAGTCATCAACGGTGGCATCGACCTACTGAAGAGAGTGTGCCTGATGCACAACTGAGAAATACATAGCATCGCTCGTCGGCTGATAGTGAGCTCGGAGGCGCTCCCACATAAAGCGTGGTCGAGGCAGCCCGCCACATCCATGGAGATGGTCACGCATGCTACCCACTAGGATGGCGTAGCACGAGCCTCGACCTCTGCCGCCTCTCGTAGGCGGCGCTTCGGATCGGTAGAGCTCTAGCGCTTCCTCCAGTGCAGTATTGTCGACCTCCTGAGCCGCCTTATCCGCACCAGCAGAGGGAGTGGGTAGTGCTGGCGGTGTAGGACGAGGTGGACATGGCTGCTCACCAGTGAGATAACCCCAGAGACGCTAGCTGTTGAGGTGGATCCTCAGGTGAACGACCCACCCCCGGAAGTTCGTCCCATCAAACCGAACTGGGGGGAGCGAGATGGCGAATGAGCCTCCGGTAGAAACCATCAACTGTTGTTTTTTTTCTTTTTTTTTCTTCTTCTTTTTTCTCTCGGTGGGCACTCACTCACCAAAGACAAAAATAGGGGGGGGAGAGGAGCACGCACGGGGGGACCTCTAGGGCTCCCCTCCGAGCGGCGATGGCGGCGGCGAAAGCAAAGGATGGGTGGCGGCGGAGAGGAGCTCGGCGATGGCGCGCTCATCGAGGCGGCGACGGCAAGCAAGCCTTCCGAGAAAGGCGGCGACCCGACGGTGGCGGCGACGGAGAGGAGCACCGGGCGGTGGCGACCCTCGGGCGTTGGAGACGGCGCTCAGGCGATGGAGTCAACGCTCGGGCCCGGCAGAGAAGAAGACGGCGTGGATCCGACGCAGGATGGAGGCGGTGCTCGGGCTCGAGATGGAGGCGGCACTCGGGCCAGGCGGAGACGGCGCGTGGATGGATCTGGAGGGAGAGAAAAGCAACGGAACAGCGGCGGCGGCTGGTGGCTAAGAGGTAGGGTTTTGAAACCCTAGCTTTGATACCATGTTTGAGTAAAGCCTCAAGTATGTTCCAATGAACCAAAGGCCAATATATAGCATGTACAAGGTGGGAACAATAGTAAATAACACCATACACTATATATATATATATATATATAACACTTACTGCCTTCCTTGATTCACGTTCACCGTCATGCAAGCTCAAGTGAAAAATTTCCCCGCTTCGTTGCCATCCATGATGTCGATCGATGTCATGAAGCCATCAACGATTCCCCACCGATCGTCTACCAGTTCAGATGATCTACTTGCCCGACCTGTGTCATGTCGAAAATAGAAACACAAATAATTTATGGCACGAGGACCGTGCAAGGTGCGCGTCCTAAGTTTCTTTATTCTCCGACTCGCATTTCGCAGATCGTGCTTCGACTCTTGGTCACGTTTGATCGATGATGAGCAAGGATCCGTAACCAACTACCTATGAATCGATGTTAATATACGCTGAATTATATGGACCAGACAACAGTGGCCAAATATACTATGCCCCCTATGGCTTCAAGCCATAGTTGTTTGCAACAACCCGCCCACAGAAAACCAGCAGACGAGATTTCGTTCGATTCATCTTTTTGCGATGATGCATGCATAAAGCGTAGTATTTGTTTAAGTTCGATTCAGCTGTACTTTTAACGTGGAAATAATCTAGGAATTAGCAATAAAAGTTGTTGATCAACTGCATGCACCTACTTTTCAACTTGGCGGAAAAAGAAATGCCGTAAGATATATAGCTGTTGATTTAGATTCATAGGAGCAATAAGGACTACTAAAATTTCAGTTTAGAGTGCGGCGTCGATTTCGACAGACGAACAGGCCTATATATATGCTCTGCGTGTGTGCTTGTGGTGGCACAACTAGCCAGTAATTCCTGTCTGATCTCATTTCAGGAGAGAGTGCGCTTTAGTTTGGGTGCTTGTTTAATGGCTCACCTTTCATCCAAGCACGTTCTTCTTGCCGTTGCGGCTGTTAATGCGCAGAAAACTCACTTGTTAAAGTTCAACCACAGGTTACATTGTGTTCTCACCTGTTAAAATGCTTACAATTTGATTTGTCTGACGCGCGCAGCACAAGACGCAGTCCAAATCGTTGCAAGAGCAGCTCTTTGTTTTGATAACCACACGGTAATTAAGAAGGAAAATGAAAGCATAATAATCTGAATTTCTCTAGCTAGGTCCGGACCGTCCGGTACGCATTGACCTTATTGCTGCTTTCCTGAATGTGCAGGTAATCAACAACTGCCTGCAGCAAATGGGGATCAGCAACGCCGTCCCGGCGCACGGCAGCGGCGACCACGGTCACCACGGCGCCGCGTCGGGCTTACCGGACAAGATCCTGACGAGGCCGAACGCCAGCGCGGTGCTGTGCGGCACGCCGTGCTTCGGGCACATGATGCTGATGACGGACTGCGTGGACGGCATCCTGTCCAACTTCCAGGGCTACAGCTCCGGCCTCATGCAGGGCGTGCGCGCCATCTTCCAGATGTCCTGCGGCGCCGGCAACGGCAACAGCAACAGCAATGGCACCACCACCGGCAATGCGGCCGACCCTCCTACCTTCCAGGGTGAGAGTTTTATGCATATAACGAGCTAGGCTAGCTAGTATACATGTTTGCGGTTTGCCTCGTACAGGTTTATCCAAGAATGTGATGTTTGCCTTTGCATGCGGCGCGCAGGCGCTGTGAAGGGGAATGCTTCGTCTGGCAAGATGGCTCGGAATGAGGTTGGAAGTGCGGCAGTTTCCGCGGCGAACGGTGCAGGCGACCGACTTCACGTCGGCATCCTCGTATGGGCGGCCATCCTTGTGGCCACACAGTATTGGTTGCCTGTAACTTTCCACTTGTAAAATGTACTGTAGCACGTCATTTAAATAAAAACGGAGGGGTAGTATATACACCTACAGTCCAACTTGTAGTAGCGCACTGTACGAGGCTAGCGGGCTATCTCCATGCGTAGTGGTGGGCATTGGCCATGCCAGCACGGGCCGTCGTGCTTCGGGCCTTGTAGTGCCGTGCCGGCTCGTCTCGCCTCCAGTTAGGCCTAGGCACGATCCAAAGTCCGTTGTATCGAAGCCGTGCCGAGGCTGGTCCAAGTTTAGCCCTAAGTAACTATAGACGTTTGGGAAGATGACAACCGCTGCAGCTCAGGAAGACAAAGACACTCGTGCGCCATCCACACCCACTCCTCCTCGCCATAGTCTCCTCCTTCTCCTGGACGTCGATGAAGAACTCCGTCCACCTCGATCGCGCCGCGCGCTTTGCGAAGGGGGTGAGAAGGACAGCAATGAGGAGGTGGCTGGAGAGAGGGCAACGGGCGACAGTGCTAGCTTGGGGAGGGAGAGAGAGGGAGGTGGCTAGAGGAGTGGAGGGAGGGGGCGGCCGGTGGCGCGTGGGGAGGGAGAGGGAGGGAGGAGGCTGGAGGAGTGGAGGGAGGGGGCGGCCAGTGGCGCATGGGGAGGAGGGCGGTGTAGACTGGGATAGTTAACTCGTTTAAATTAGATGGTGAGATTCTACCGACTTGCTATACTACGGGATTCTATCCCGTCTAATCGTTCACATGTATATGCATGATGAGTATAAACACAGCGAAAACACATGTTTTGGTACAACTGGCGCAGTAAATCTCGTTCCCTGCTGCACGTAGCCGGAGTTGATTTTGAACTCCCGTTTGTGTTTCGGGTAACGGAATGACGGAAACCAGCCATCCCACCGTGCACGCGTGTTCCGACGCGGTCACCATCTGCCGCGTGCCAACACCGCGCGCGGACCTAGCTTCTGGGCCGTGCTACGTACACCACCACGCGCAAACGGTACGCGCGCAGCGCAAGTGTACCACGCGCACCTCGTATGTCCGTGTTTGATTAGTGGAACGTGGTTGAATGCTATATGATGTTTTTGTGTTACGTAGTTTTATTGTTTTTAGTGAATGAGATGGTTCAATATCTAGAAATAATATTTTACAAATTTATATATCACCATTTAGGATAGAGTGATTCCATTCAAGTAATCAAACATATGAATGACTATTTTATTAAACCAACTCATACATATACAACCAGCTTACATAACCTAACACACCCGAACACAGCACGCGGCCACCGATCGGCTGCCGCTTGCATCGCGTGCTCACGCACAAACTCCGCCGGTACGCGCTTGCTTGCTTGGACACATGCTCGGCTAGTTAGCTCTCGAAGCAGTCGCTGCCGTCCATGTCTCCGTGCTGCCGAGTCCCCGTGCTCTTTCTCCACCATCAGCACGACAATGATCGGCATGGACGCATAAACGAGTGGCGGCAAAACTCATGAAGCAAGAAGCACGTTAATTCCTTGGGGGTTCTTAGACTCTTAGCACACTTTTGATGTATCGCGCGCGCGCGCGCGAGAGAGAGAGAGAGAACAAACGGAGCAACTTCTAGAAACACATTTAGCCCATATGAACAATGAAGTTGGTTTGTACTGCAACTGAACGGAACACGAATCCAACTACCAATATCAGTGTCGCCAAATCCTGCGAAAGAGAGAGTATCACGTCAAGTCGAGTCAACACACGACAGCGACCCTCTGGATTTTCTTCTCACCAAACGGCGCCACAAGGTTGAACATCAGGTCCGGCTCAACTACCACGAAACAACGGCTCAGTTTTGGGCATTTCTACCAGCTAGCCAAGCAGGCATCCCCAAGTGGCCCGATTCCTGTTCCAAATCGTCAATCTCTGCTAACTTTTGGGCATTTCACCCTCTCCATCCACAAACAGGAGGGAAAAAGGAGCAGGCAGGTGCAGGTAGGTCTGAATTTGCCGTTTCTTCTCCCCGATCGACCCGCTCGCATCATAAATCACCTAACATGGGCTTAAAAAGAGCTCGATCGCGACCCAATCGCCGATGGGCCTCCCCGCTCGTCTCAGCCGCCGCTGGTGCCGCTTCGCGGCCGTCCTTTGCCTGTGCGCGTCCTTCTGCAAGCCAGGTGCGCACACGTCGATTCCGTATCACAAATGTACGTACGTCGCGCTGCAGCGTGCCATGGTTCAAAGTTCATGTGAAATGACAGATGATGCACCGATATTCCCTTTGCCCGACGTGCCCGCGAGGTCACTTCAATGCTTCGAGGACGGCCAGGTAAGTACGGTGTGTGCCTGTCTCGAGGCGTCTTACCTTAAATCGCGTGTGACATCGCATGTAGTTAACGGTTACAACTTACTGCTGTTCTCGTTCGTTCGTTCGCTTTCGGGCGCACTCAGGTGTACAGCTGCTGCGAGGGCGCGTACAGGTTGAACCCATCGGGGATCATCGGCGTGCCGCTCGGGATGGCGGACTACTACTGCGGCGGGGCGTGCGTGGTGGAGACGGAGGACGTGCTCAACTGCGTGGCGAGCGCGCTGGACGGCTTCAGGTTCCACAACGGCGCCTCCGTCGAGGACGCGCGCTACGCCCTCAGGAGGGGATGCAGCCACACCCCCAGAAGAGGTGCGCGAATTGGCTTCGTTTCTTGGCGCTCAGCTTAGCTAAGAGCAGTTGGTTTAATTTTTACCGTATATCGTTCGTGCCTGCGTGCGTGCGGTGCAGGGGACTTCAATGATTTGGAGCCACAGGTAGGCGACTACCCGGACATCTACGGCGACTACGTCGGCGATGGGAACAAGGTTACTGCTCCTCTCATGCTGCTCGCGTTTCTCGGCGGCGCAGGGCTGCTGGTTCTTGGTCGCTGAAGATATTTTTGGTACTAACGTTGTGCGCAAATGCTGCCGTCAAGAACTCCTATCGTTTTGGAGATCTTTTTTTTTTCCCGTACTATCTGAATTAGACTGTCCTACCGAACCATACGCAGTGGACTGGTCTACTACGATCAATCCTAACTCAGTTAATGCACTGTTGCACTTACGAAATAGTGATAATTGCAGACGCCAGCGCATCAATCAGGTGCACAAAAATATTCTCCGGTGCATATATCAATCTGAGAAATGTCTCCCGGTACAGTCACGCACATACGACAGCGTTGCTTGCTGGTTCCAAGTTTATGTTCAGACCATGTCATAATATAGAAAATTACTCATTCCAAAAAAAAAAATTGAAAATTAACTCCTTGGTAACAAAATGCAAATGGATATTCGTCATGGTCGACTTCTCACATGTCATCTTCAAGGCTTCAAGGCGAATCTTAGATGAATAATTTGTAACCTCACTTGCAGATAACGCGATCAAGCAGACTTCCTTACAACTACAAACGGACCAAATCAGAGGTCAACTATCTTCACAAGCTTTGTATAGATAACACGATTATCCCTTGCAGAATTGCTCTCAGCAAGGGCGGCTTGAACCAAGTCCTGCAGAGAGCACACATGCCAGCATTAGGCACTAATGAAAAGCATTAAAAAAATCTGATCATATCAATACCATATCAAACAGAAATTGTCGAAAATGCTTCTGAAGAGGGAGAAAACATGCTGCCAAGGGTACAATATTATCTTTGCCGTAGACTTCTTAAACGAAGCTCAATGCTTGCAAAATAATAATAATAAAGAATCCTCTATGTTACGCTAACAGTTTGAACCCGCAAGCATGGTGTAGACTAACCTTAGAATTAAAGTAAAACCAAAGTTTAATCATTAATTATATGCCTAAACAATCAAGCATGAGCACATAGAATATCAACCTCGAACGTGTTTACCTCCACTGGAGGACAGGCCAAAACTAAAACACAGTTATGTTGAGCAGACAAAAGAATCACTTAGTTTGAGACCTTACACAGAATTCAAAAGTCCAGAATGGAAAAGGATAAAAATAAAAAATTCCAAACGAGAGATCCTAGAGAATTTCAATAAATCATGACTACGGAAGCCAAATAAGAGATTCAAGCATCTGACCTTCACATCCCTATTAGACAAAAACTTCCCCAAGTTGTGGACAATGCACCTTAAATCTTCCACCTGCACTTGTAAAATAAGGACAATGCAACTATGTGCAAGTAATAACAAATGAATTGCTTAAAGAACAAGCTAACAATTGTATGTTACCTTGATATAACCCACTCTGTTTTGGTCAAAGTACCGAAAAGCCTACAAGATAGAAAAAAATGCACATGTTAGTGATATTTAAACTTGTTATGGCAGCTCTTAGTCTCTTACATACAGCAGCAAAAATTACCTGCAACAGGTCCTTATCAACCACCTCATCTTTTGCTGAATCTCCTTTCTGTGATACAGCTGTCTTCCCCTCCTTATTGACTGCCTTTTCTCCAACTTCTACCAAACCTTCTTTCTCTGCTATAGACTGCTTGTCCTCCCCTGAAACAGGTTTTTCATGGATGCTAGCAATGTTTTCTAATTCAAGCTCCTTCCCTGTTTTCTTGTTTCTGTTATCTTCTGCTGATACTTCTTCTGGCTTGGCCTCTGTATTGTTCAAATTACCCTCATTCTGCAGCACAGAAAAATGAAGTACCACAAGTACACAAAGATTAAACATAATTAATTTCATGGCACAGCAGCCTTGGAACAGAAAAAATAATCAGGTACACCATAAAACATGAGTAGGTGACAGCAGGATTCAATCACTGTGCAATCAAGATCAGAAATCACAAAATAGTTCTCTTTTACATAAAATTTAAACTATGCATACAATCAGCATGGAATCCCGTCAGATGTAAAAGCCACTGTACACTATTTTGTAAGCTCTTGGAAAAAAACACAAATGTAAAAATTAAGCATATTAGTCTTGAAAGGTTAGCTCGAGCACAGGAGAGATGACCAAGTTTCGGTACTAGTCCAGGACGAACTTGACAAAACTTAAGCGCAGGACCTGATTTCATTGGAAACTATCCACTTGGGTATGCTCCATATGTACATTGCTATAATTCCATATTTTGGAAATAATTAATTAAAGCAAGTGAAAAGGCCTTAATAATCTCGGCGTGGAATGCGGGGTGGACCAAATAACAAAACAAACATCTCTACCATTATGCAGGAAAAGACCATACAGCAGTGCAGAACTGCAGATAGTGGTTTCTAAAAAGAAATGCAAGCTAATAAATGGCATGTCAAACTGTTAGTTCACAATCATGAATAGCTCGCGTGTTGCAAAAATGTGCGCAGAAAAAGAGCATTTTACCTGTTCTTCAGCAGTAGCATCATCCATGTCCTCATCGCCTTCTTCATACATTTCTACTTCTTCAGGATCTTCTTCGTATTCAGGTTCTTCATCCTCTATTTTCTCTTCCACTTCAGGTTTATCGCAAGCAGCTGCTGACTGATCTATGCTCGTCTTTTTCTCACCCTCTTTTATTATTTCATCATTTTTGACTGGATTGTTATTATTAGGGGCACTTTCAGTATGAGTCTCATCGGTTGTCTTGGATCGTTTTTCTGATGGTTTCTCGTCTTCCTTCTTTTGATCTTCTTCTCTTGGACGCTTACGTTGATTCTTCTTTCTAACATAATGCTTGTGTAGTTTCTGTGAAGCAAACATCAAGCCACATGTGAACACATATCAATGTGTCAAAACCTCCTGAACATAACAACTGTTTTCCTTTTTTTTGTTGACAAGATGGAAACAGAATTATGTTCTTCCCAACGCTCCAGAACCCATAAAAACAGGCCAAACAGGAAGGTTTGGGGATAGCGAAATTAAATCAACAGTCTAGAGTCTAGACTATACTTGAGAATACAAACATGATATCTCGAGTTCTTTACTGCTAAGCAGACCACGTCCTCACAAGTTAAAACCTTAGTGCCACAGTTCGGACCATTACCAGGAAACATGATTATCACAAATTAATAGATAATAATGACATGAGTTTGTTGAAGAGTACATTAAGGTAAACATATATAGGGCGCCGATTGCATAGTTCGCTCATTTCGAATTTCAAAAATGCACTTTCAATAAAAATGGCTGGTGAAATCTAACAGAAGAGAAGTCACAATATCAATGAAAAAGAGGGAAATAAATACACTTGATAAGGACCGACTATTATTATGCTTAAGCTAACAAAGTGCCAGCAGAGCTCAACGGAATTTACCTCAAGAAAAGACAAGATAATACAGCCCATTCTGTATTGAAGCATTTCACTGAACGACTCAGCAAACAAAGAAAGCTGAAAACAAAATGGAAGGAGCATATCAATGTCGAGCTACACGAGCACACCACACGAGCTACATACATTTCTTTGAAGAGAAACACAATCACAATTAAGGTAGCAATCATATAAAAGTGCAAAGGTATTCATTTGTCATAATGGCAAAAAAAAAAAAAATACAGCGGCCAAAATAGAATATGGACCTCAAATACTGACTCCTCGGTGTCATTGGTTGTGTAATCTAGTAGGCCATCCAATGAAAGGGATATTGAACGGAGCTGCAAAATAGAACAGGTTCAGTAAAATCTCCCGTACAACTTTCAAAACTCCTATAAATCATAACATTATGTGAAACAAAAAGGAAATTACAGAGCAAATTAGGCGTACTTTAGATTCTTTACTCCTTTTGGTCTGCAGAATGAATCCTGGATGTTTAGGAGGTTCGTCAGCTTTCTTCTTTTCTTTGGTGTCGTTAAGTGACTTTTGCTTTGGATCCTTCATTGTCTCTCTATTCTTTTTCTCTTTATCACCCTTTGACTTATCTTTCTTTCCATTCCCCCCCTCTTTTTTCGTATCTTTTTGTTTTGCCACTTCCTGCTCACTATTTGAATTTTGGTCCTCGGTCAAAGTGTGCCCCTTCTTCTCTGCCTTTTCTTCTTTCTTCTGATTTGAGATCTCTCCAGCAAGAGTTTTGGACCCTTCTGCCAGCTTAGTCTGTGAATTCCCAGCATCAGTCAAGCTTTCATCATTCTTTTCCGGTTGAATTTCCGCTTCTTGTTTACTTGTTTCAGCAGGTACAGCAGGGGCACTTGATTTAGATCCTGAAGCAGAAACTTTTCTTTTAACAATCCTTCGAATTACTTTCTTCTTCCCGGATTTCTTGGTCTCAGGCTGCTGATTAATGCCAGCTCCATCCTTTACTTTTCCAACATCTTCAGTTGTTTGTTGAACCTGTTCTTCCACAGTTTTGCTCGCGGTTTCTGCTACAACAGTCTGGTCCACCTGAGATGACTTGTCAGCTGAAGCTTCAGCAGTTGGCTTTTCGCGAACAACTTTTTTCACAACCTTTTTTATTACTTTTCGTCTAGTGGGCTTTTTATCCTCGACAGCATGGCCAACAGAGGTGTCGCCTGAGGTATTTCCTTGAACATCCCCACCCTTCTCAACATGTTCCTCAACTTTATCAATCTCTTTCACATCATTCTCAGCAAGGTTCGCCTTTCCATCTTTGTCCTGTTGATCCATATTAGTATCAACTTTCTCGATTTTGGTAGCACCCTGACCAATATCACCCTCCCTTAAATGACCATCATCTGTTCCTTGCTTCTGTTCCTTTGCATCACAGGGGCTCTAAAATATGACAAGTCAGGAAAAGGAGCTGTTAGTACTGAATACAGATTTTGGATAAGAACACTAAGTATGTTGATACAAAATTAACAACCATAATAAAATAAAAAACTAACCTTTGCTTTCTTTTTAGTCACTTGCTCCCTTTCTACTTTTGATTTTCTGTATGCAATCCAGTTATTCTTCCATAAATCCACTGAAGGTAGGCATTCTGACAGGTTTGGCACAAACAGCACAGTAATCTCTTTATGACTAAAGAGTCCATCTTTGCCAACTCTGTTGTAATGGACCTGCCAATATTTAAATGTGTTACATTAATCATGATGATTTCAACAAAGGTTTTTCATAAATGCGCAGAGACAAATATGTGAAAATAAAATTGAATAAACTTCATTATGGGGACAAATGCTCGTATCCAAGGTTGTCACGGCGACCCCAAGGCACCAGGACGTCCAGGCGCCTAGGTGCTCGCCTAGACAGTGATTAGGTGATAACATATATTAGCCAAATCAGCACATATAACACACATATAACACAGAAAAAAAATGAATAATAGATGAGAGATGGGCCACTGCCCACTCAGCCCACAACCCCACAAGGGCCAAAAGCCCATCTAAGTCATTTGCTACCTCCTCCCATGCCCCCCTAGTACCACCAGGCTGCCACCTCATCCTCTCCTTGTAGATGGGCGAGCAGCATCAACCAGCATCGCAAGCAGCAGAGCAGAAATGCGAGCAGCAAAGCAGAGAGCATCGAGGTAAGAGGACTGACTGTGATGGGCAATGGGCAGCAGAGCATAAATCAGAGGAGAGGGAGGAGCAAAGAAGAAAGGAGAGGAAGGGAAGGGTACTTGCGAGGCGACGGCGGAAGGCATGGAGGCGACAACATGCTGTGGACAATGGCGGCGGCGGCGGATGCGAGCTAGAGAGGGTCGACAATCGGCGGTGGCAGCTACGGTTCCCTCCCAGGCCCGAGCCCTATCTCCTCTCTCTCAAGTCACCTAGAGGCCAGATCTGAGCCCCTCTCTCTCTCCTAGACTGCTGCTAGTCAAGGCGAGAAGCCACGTCGTCCGCTGCTGGCCGACTGGACGACATGTTGTCGACTAGGTGGACGCCATGGCGACGCCGTGACAACTACGCTCATATCACATCCTCTAGAAGCACTTATATCAAATAGAAGTAGGATTCAAGATGCCGGTGCTTAGTCATACCGGCCATGGATAGTATAGCTGGTTTTGCCAAATTTTAGCAAAAACAAAGTTTGGAATAGCAGATATCAGTTCCGTATCACTTGAGCTCTAGTGTATCGATATCGGATATTATCTGATAACATATTCAGTATTCACATATCATCTTTGCCAAACATATTTCTATTTATTTTGAGTATCCATAAGGTATATAATCTTGAAGCTGTAATATAATTATGATGTCATAATATTTCCAAACCAAGCAGTGTAAAGATACTGTTACGTCATATTTTAAAATTTTAGACTACATTCTTTTATTATAATAAAGGAAAGAGCACCATCCATTTATGCTTTACTACGGAGTTGACACGTTACTTTTATATTTTTATCTAAGCTTACCAACAATATATGTTTTCCCTGTCTGGAACATATCAGCGGATCAGCCGATATCGGGTGAAATATCAGTTGACATATCAGGGATTTTTTTCCAATCTGAGAAACTGAAATGATATAACATATATCTATATCATTTGGTCTTTGGGTGACCGATAGCGATATATCGGCAGGCATCAGTTGTATCGGCTGATATTTAGTACAAGGAGCAAGTGAGCACAAAGCCAGAAACCACATGTAATGCTCATATTTCGGATTGTGGAAAGTTTAGAGAGCACAAATACTGAGAAGATAGAGAATAGAGATAAAAGAAAAGAAAAGAAAAAAAAAAGGTTAGCTAGAACAGACAAATTTCGATAAAACCAAAGAGGATCTTTTTTTTACAAGTAGTGGTTTCCATAACCCTGGATATAAAATATTACATAGCATAAAACATAGTTTCACAAACATTGTTCTGGACAGGAAATTAGAACCGAACTAGCAATGTGATGAAAATCTACAACTAAATAATAGGAATGTGATGAAAAACTATACATAATAGGCATAAGTTTGCCTTACTAAGTGGTGGAACGTCCATTTAGTACCTTATTTTAATATTATTTCAATCTGATAGAAACACATAGTTTTCCTTAAGAAAAGAATGCATACAAGTTCATCAAAAGTGCTAAGATATAAATTCACAAGTACCTCGAGGAAATGATTCCAGTGTGTGCAATTAGATAGATCAACTTGAACCTGTTCTTTAACATATCTGTCCAAGCAGGGTAAATTTCAGGACAATTGCAAGTCCAAGAAATAAAATGAATTTCAATACAACCGCAGATCATCCATCGTGCATTATTTGAGAATTATGTACCTTATAGCGGTTCGAATCAAGCAAGAACAGTCAACCAATGGATCACCACCATCTAGTGCTGCATTCCAAGGACCTCCAATTGTAATAAGTGCACGATCCTTCTTAAATACAGCAAATTTTAATATATTGTTCAAGTGCACTATTCGTTCCTCAGCACTTTTCAATGAACATATATCAGCGAAGGCACCATTGCTCATGCCGCTCATCAAGAGTACCTGCACAACATCATAGGCATAAGCAATGACAAATATCAACTTGGCAATATTTTGAAACACTTCAAAAATACAGAAATAGTACATCCTAAGCATCTCGTCATCCCACAAGGATCTTGTGCTCTTTGCCAAATGTCAGATACACATAATAACCAAATTATGCTCATGAATTACTCAAGTGAGAATTCTGAGCAAAAATAGGAAAGCCATTTTAGTGCCTTCGGATAATGCATATATTTGCAAGCTAAAAGGGATGGTCCACAGTCTCTACAAACATGAGTATTAATTCCAACAGCCAATCTGTCACATGATTCCTGGTTCCTACAGATATTGATATACCATGTACAATTGAACAGTAACATGAGTCACTCCAAACAAGCAACTTCTCTACTTATTACCAGAGCTACTTCTTGAAACAAGTACAATTCAATCTAGTTCTAGTTCATACTTCAAAATACACACACAAAATTGTAGACACAAACCTTTGCATTCCAAACAGTGTCCGAAGTGTTGGTGCTATACGATTTCTCTGAAGACAAAACTGCTCTTTCATCAAACTTATCATCCACTTCATGGATGTCATGCTCCAAACTGTTTTATAGAAATAGCAATAACATGGTATAAATAATGGTCTTAAAAGGAAGAATGACCACTTCGAGCAACCAATCATGTTATGTATTTCCAATAAATAAAGCATACCTCACTGGTGTATGCAACGAAAGATTAAGGTTTTCTTTAGGCCAGTTCAAAACAACCTACAAAACAATAAACCATGAATGAGGGGAAGAGAGAGGGAGAGGGGGGGGGGGTCTAGAATGCTATGATTCCACATAGGTAAAAGGTCAAGGATACAATGTCTAACCTTACAAAAACCCGGAGAGACCGCTAGTCTAGGATATCTTCCTGTCAACGATAAATAGTCCCTCTCAGCATCCACAACGCGAAACGGAAAAACCTGCACAGAAGAACCTAATCAGCATTAAATTCATAATAGGCAGCAAACCAAAACTACCACATAACTGTGCGCACAAAAAAGTCATGACGAGACTTGCACACAAAGGGGAGAGGCAAATGGAGTAAACGAGAAACATTCGTTCATGATTGCATAGTCATGTTCGCCAGAGTGCAATCTATGATAAAGGTTTGAATGGTCTTCGAATTTGAGTGAGACAACATCTCGTGTTTCTTCATATCACAAGGAGACAAGAGATCTTTTGGTACCAGAAAAAGGGAAATGGATACTAGAAATGATAAAACAAGGATCAGTGAAGATGGATGAATAACTGGGACTACAGAAATAATCAGAACTAAATAGTTCCCAAATGTGTGTGTAGAGACAAAGGTGCAACAAAGAACTGGCTTTGGAAGGACAAGAATCAGGGGCTTGAAGGCCGGGAGTACATCAATGAGCGTAGTAAGGCACTAACATTACCAATTGATTTGATCAACAATGTGACAAACACAACTATTCGTTTACCTTGCAAATATATTCTCTCTTTATTTGTTTAACAGGTGAACGGTGCCTTCAGGACAACAAACGAAAGAGTTAGTTAAAAAAGCTGCACCAAAGACGAAGCAGCAACCTGTTGCATCCACAAAACTACAGAGAAAACATGGAGGTCCACCTATGCACAGCATCGCGTCGAGGTGAAAGTCGTTGCAAAGTCTTCTCGGATCTAACAGAAGAAGACCGTCGTCGTTCACCAGGTGTTCTAGGTGGAGTGCGCTCCCGCCTTGGATCAGCCCCGTGCTTCCTATCCCGCTCCCTCTCCTTCTCTCGGCGCTCACGAAGACGATCTCTTTCGCGTTCACGTTCCCTTTCCCTTTCACGCTCCCTTTGTCTGTCGCGCTCCCTTTCCCTGTCACGCTCCCTTTCCTTTTCACGGTCTCGCAGCTCTTGTTCCCGTTCCCATTCCCGTTCCTTTTCTCTTTCCCACAAAAGGTCCCTTCGACGCTCATCATCTCTTAGATCCAATTCACGGCGATAACCGATCCGATCTCCTGTTCGCTCATCAACCATGGAGATGCCTGGATGTACACGGGATAAGATGCTATCTCGGTAATCAGACTCTGAAGAAGCATGCAACAGGCCCTTCCCTGAAGCATAGTCACGTCCAGGGGGCAGACCCACCCCATAACCACTGATTGATGATCCTTGTCCATAGACAAGGCTGTCATTGTTTGTCCTATGAGCTCCCCCCAACAACGAAGCTGGCTGTTGTCCTCCATATGGAGCAGATCCAAGAATGGACAAGTTGTGATGATCAGCTTCGACTCTTCCATATGCACCAACTTCCTGAGATCCTTGATGGATTGGACCGGTCCTTCCTGCAAAGTAATCGGCTTGTCTGCCAGAAATGCATACTTTACTCAGTGCATGTGCTATGTTTTGTTGTGGTGATAGGCACAAAGGATCGTTAGTTTGCACTAAATACAGATTTAGTTTTCCAAAAATATCAAGAGAAATTTCACTACAATTTACAAAAACCTAGTCATAGGGAAGAGATGTTTGGAACAAGCAATTTTTTATTCATTTGAGGCACCATTTTTAGTGATGATTACTAGACATAATAATAATATTATTAATAGTAGCAGCAGCAGCAAGTAGTAGTGTAGTATGTGAAGCAAAAAACCTGCTGCAAACATTTGTACAACCTGACTAGGAGCTAACATACCGTATATCAGAACCAGGCTGCAGTTGAGTTTTCATGAGCTGCTCATGGCGCATTGATGAAACCTAAAAATTTTAACAGCATCTCAAATTCTCAATAATTAAAAGTTATCACAATTCAAAAGGAGAAGAGAGATGAGAACACAACAAAGTTTTAAAAGGAAAAAAACAAAAAATACCTGATCCACACGGTCATGAATCTGAGATTACATGAAAGAGAATGAGTTATAAGAATACATTGTCAAAGTCTAAGGGGCAAAGAGCAAAAGGGAAAAAAAAGAGTGTGAGAGAACACAGAGAGAGAAACCTGATGGCTTCCAGGAATATGATCAGGATATCTTCTATCCAAATCAGCGAGGCCATCTCTTCTGCCAATATTAGCTGATTGTTCACCGTACATCCTTCTCTCTAATGCATAATTGGCACTGTACTGGTCTAGCTTCGGCGCATATCCACGCGCAGCTAGATAGTCATCATTTGATCTTCCCAGGCTGGACCCTACAGCTCCAGATGAGAACTTGGATGACTCAGAGAGTGTTGTTTGATGACTTTGCAGGCTGGGAAGACCAGAAGAACCCGGACCTTTGCCAGCAAGTCCACCAACCTGTAAAACATATAAGTGGAATATTCAGTTGAGATATTCTGCAATAAAATCATGTAAGGATACTAGGTATGATCTATTCCCTCTTGTTCAATTCTAATTTGGGAGCCAAAAAAACATGATCTATAGATTGAAAACCTTGATCAAAGTATGCAACCAAGTGATGGAAAAGGAAATACTTCTTCAAAAGACCTGGTGATTTGTGATGCAAAACATATAACAACACTAATACCAATGATGAAATTAGTCAACATGAAGCTGAACTTCAAGAAAAAACCTGTATTGTCCCATAGAGCTGTTGTAAATTCCTAGATCGTATGCACAAGTTCTCTATCTAATTCTAATAGAAACACCAAACCTAAACCTAGTTTCCAAAAAAGGACATGGATTCCACATGTTTCTCAGAATTCAAATTGTTCTGTGGATAAGGCAGAGTATATAAGGAGTATAAACAGACAGTTTCCAGTTCAGGAACCGGGAGTTCAGAAGCCAATAATTTAGATTGTTTGATCCAGAACCAATAATTCCATCCACTTCCTTCAACACTGTCTGTTTCCGGTTCAGGAACCGGGAGTTCAGAAGCCAATAATTTAGATTATTTGATCCAGAACCAATAATCACATCCACTTCCTTCAACACTGGTCAAACCTTGGGCTCGCTTATCCCAGATGTCCACGTGTATCCATTTAATTCCCAAGAGCATGTAGCTCATATTCAGATGTCATTGGAGTGGCAGCTAATAACATCGATTATTTGCCTTTATTTCAATATAGCCCTTTGGCATGTACTGCACAAACGACAACTCATGCAGCAACTTACACACATGTAAAATTAATAAGCATGAAACACCATTAGGAAACAAATTTAATCGCATCTATAATTCAAACTGAAAAGGAACATAAATGAGGGCTAGAGTTAACCACCTGCTGTGCGCCATAAACCGAAGAGTAAGGCCCTCCATACTGCCCCGCAGCCCCCTGTGCAGGGTTGCCGCCAAACCGAGCACCATCAGTGCCGCCAGCCGCTGCAGTAGAGGTCGCATAACCACCGCTACCAGGCTGCAAAAACCCAACCAGAAGGGCGCAAGTTTTTGCAGACACAGATGAGAACCTCACAACATCTGAATAGAGTTGCCAATCAAAGAGCAGAGATAGACATTACAGAGAGCCTTACGATTTGTCCGTACGGCTTTTGCGCCCCGTACTGCGGCGGCTGCCCGTAGGGATTGGACCCTTTCTTCGGAAACATCGCGGAATCGCCCGCCTAGGGCCCTGTGGGATCGCAGGGCCCGACTGAAACGCCGCGCAGGAGCGCGCGCGAGAGCACACCCACCAGCACAGTCAGACACAAGCGTCTGCGGGGAAAAACCCTAGAAATTACATCCGCAGCATCAAACGTACCAGCAACCAATCCAATCCAACCACGCACGCGAGCAAGATTCGGACGGATTCAGACGATTTGATTGCTCGCAACACAGAACAAGTGAAACCGATCAATTCTAGGGTTTACCTGCGGGGTCGATGATGAAGCTACGCGTACGGAAGATGAGCTCTCGTCCGGTGGCTTCGGAAGAGACCGAGCTCGGCAGGCGACGACGAGGGCAAGGCGGCGGATGAACGGCGGGGTCGGCGGCGGGGCGGAGGAGGAGGGCCTGGAAGTTTGCCGAATTGTGGGGTTCAGGCTGCGATGCTGTATCGCGGTGTATCGGTCCGGACGGAGAAGCAGCGCGTGAGGAGACGTATAGGGCGCTGGATGGACGCGGAGTTTATTGGGCCGTGTCCGGCGCCGAGGATGGTTTCATGGGTTGGGCAATTCTTGGATTGTATTGCGTGTGTTTATCCGCTCCCATCGCGGTTGGCGCAGCCCAAGCAGAAAAAGGGCCGCGACGAGTTGGGGGAAATTTCCCGTGGAAGAACACCCCGGACCCGGAGGGGATTTTATGGCACAAGGATCCCCCACTGGGAGAATCAGAATGTCCCCTCCTGGGAAATAATCCCGGCCATTGTTTGTTGGGATCAGAACTATACAGGAAGAATTAGAAAATTCGGAAACAAATAAAAATACGAAAAACTTATAATTATATAACAAGAATATTAAAAATCCATTGAAAAGACCATGAGACTTGTGTAACACCAACCACCAAGATGTCTAGACGTAATAAATTGAGCTCGCTGATGAATATTGTTCCTTAAGAGTTTCATTCATCTAAAATATACCATGGACGCCAGGAACAATATATGTAGGCATACATGAAAAATGACAGGGCAAATTATTATCAAGAAAGCAAATAAGAGCAATCTTCAGCATACTGCTTCACAGTGCAAGTAACAGCAGCATCAGCCGAAGGTCGAACAAGTAGTATAAGCACAACAAAATAGCTATTTCGGTTATCACACTGAACCCAAACTTCTCCTAGCATTCGTTTCTCAAAAAAAAAAACTTCTCCTAGCATACCCCTAAAACGAGAGTTTAGGTCCTTCA
Source organism: Phyllostachys edulis (assembly GCA_036346405.1). Taxonomy (NCBI): domain Eukaryota; kingdom Viridiplantae; phylum Streptophyta; class Magnoliopsida; order Poales; family Poaceae; genus Phyllostachys; species Phyllostachys edulis. Next base: position 55,612,895 of record CM070549.1, on the reverse strand, counting down.
AGAAACAACCACTATCAACTTCCTAATTCTTTGGATCAGTCAACTTTAAGGAACCTGCAAAGCAAGAGTAACCATCGTTCTAATTTCCTCCCAAACATAGAAGAGAAGAGAGTGGGTGACATAACGAAGCAACAATTTTTTCCTGTGTTCAGTATAACACAGGTAAACAGGAAAAAACATAATATCCTTTTGTTTTTCAGTGCGACATTGTATACTTGTATGTCTGTTTTCTATGTCGCGGTTGCAGGAATTACAGCATGATCTCTAAGAAATTATCAATCAGCATATACTTTAGTTTAGTCTTGATCAATTTGTGATTATATCTCAGGACAGTAAAGGCTGGGCATCTTTTAGGCTGGACAGTGAAAGACAATAGCTCATCATAATGAAAAGCATAAACCTATGTTTGCTAGAAATCAGGTAAAAAAGATAAGAGAGTAAAAGACAACAAAAACAAAGCAAACAGGAAGATAGTTCATTGAATTGGTTTGATAAGAAACTTGATCAGGTAACAATAAGAACAAAAAACATGTTGGCCTACTGATCTGCAACAACATATGGAGAGACCATGGTGACGACACAGACATAACTAGTTAGGCTATTGATCTGCCGCAAGCAGATATTTTTCAGCACAAGTAGTATAACTCTAACAATTTTTACAATCTTATAGACCATAGAACCCTATCCTCATTGTAAGAGTGAACCATTTTCCCTTTTCTTTTCCAGGAAAAAAGCAATTCCAGTTCACATAATTTGTAATGACTCGAAAAGTAACCCATTTATAGAGATCACCAGTGTTATTCCCAAACTCACCAAAATGTAATGACCCTCAGTACAAAATCAAGACTGAACCAGCTAGAGATAAGAACTTCATACCATGAAGCATAAAAAAGAGAGCAGAGAAGGGAAAGAGGAGCTCTCCCATTACCCGGTCGATACAAGAAGCAGAACATGGGCCAATCGAACCCGGTTCAGTCTCAACTCCCAATCCTAACCACAAACATGAAAAAGAAAGAAAAAAGAGTTAATAATCATGAACCAGGTCCAAACATGAAAGGAAAGGAAAAATTATATATATATATATCATTTAAACGAATATATTATACTTCTTTATCACTTTCAAGATACTTAAATACTAATTATAAGATGCTCCAATGTGACTTGGTTGAAAATTTTCTATTGGAGTCCTTTTTTTTATATACCATTTCTCATATATAAAAGAAGTATATACACAAATTTTGCTATAAAAAGTGAACTTTCGTGAAATTTTTCATAGAACTCGCTTTGGAATATCTTATAGTCATTATTAAAGTATGCTCAAATAGATAAAGATGTATCATCATACGATTTAAGTGGTATATGAGAGGTGAGAGTATGTACTGTGTTCTTGCTCTGCGGCAGCTTGTTATGTACTTTTGCGGTACAGACATAATTTATTTTACTCTAGTGACTATATTGCAAAACCCGATGCTTCAAGAAATACCATTTTAAATTCACCGATGTTACGACAGATCAACAAACTTAACATCGCAGATGCAGACAAATTACTGTAACTCATGAACGCAGCACTGAGCTTATGATCACTTGGTGATACTGTGTGCATGGAAAAGGTGCTCTCATCCTTCCACTATGTAATACTTGGCAAATTCCATTTATTTGCAGCTACCAATTATGAGAAGGATATTGATTAGAAATCTAGCTGAGATGGTAGTGGCATAAATATTTCACCATCACTGTAAAACTCAAATAATCCTCAAACTGAAAGTAGTGTCTTATGATGGTTTTTAACTGAAAATATTCCAGTTAAGTACTATTCATCTCTACAATTATTTGCAGTATTCATCACCTTAATTTGCAATATGATGGGTTTTTAAAGAGGTTACCTCTTCATATAAATTGTCAATTCTTTTACTGCCATTTAGCAAAAAGAAACGTCTAAATTTGCTATGATTTGAAATAGTTGGGTTAACAAAATGTCCCAATCAAAAGACAAAGAAATGCTTGGAATTACAATTCTGCAGATCAAACTACAGCCATACCCAAAGTTTAGGCAAGATGAGCATCGAACACCAGAACTTATGACTTACAAGTAGACACTCATGCAATCCAAGCAAAATGGTGATCGGTATGGAAGAACAACAGTCACACACATAGAGCTCTAGAACTTGAATATACCTGATCAACAATTACTCTAGATATTTGCATTATGAGATTTAAATAATATAATGTAAACATGTGAAATTTCATAATTGTTACCTCCTCTCCTGATAAAAGAACAACAATATAATGTAAATTTTAGCGACATGAGCAGCGATTGCTACCTCCTCACCTGATGAAAGAAGTTATAATTGAAATTTAGAATAAAAAAAATGCAATTTGATTCCCATACGAATTACAAAGTCAAATCCCTAAATAACTAAAGTTCGGAATTAAAATTAAATAAAAAAAAGGAATTACATTTGTTTACGATTTTCCAACAAAAAAATAGTTGAAATTCAAAATAAAAAATAGAAAAATTGTATTTTGATTTCAATACAAATTCAAAAATGAAATCCCTAAATAACTAGAATTCGGAATAAATTAAATGAAATTATCGATTTGTTTTTTATGCGAACTCTAATAAAAAAAATAACTGTTTTTTTAAAAATAAAAATCAATGATATAATAAGGATAGCACGAATGGTGTTGGAGGAAGCAGTTAAATAGTACAATAGAGTCGATTTGTCCCACAAGAAGACCTTGATCTACAGGGAAGCGAAGATTCGAGGCAATGACGGTGAACATGAGAAAATGTCGCGCCGCTCACATTAGCCGTTCCATGAGGACAATGTCGTGTTGCTCGCTGGAGCCGTTGAAGAGAAATGACAGAGTCGAATGAGCCAGGGATCGTGACGACAAATAGTAAGAGCCACGTTGTTGAAAAAGTTAGTGGCCAAAAAAGTTTGATGATGGGGAAGCCTAGCAGAGAGGAGATGAAGCTTTGCATTGAAGGCGAGCTACGGACAATATGGGGTCATCGGGTAGCTAGGAGCGTACCATCGCTAATAAGGGTCACGACGTCACCAGCGACGGCGAGAAGACTCTCCATATCATTAGACACTGACTAAAGCAGACATGCCGATATCAGTGAAGATGAGAGGTCACCGTGGTTAGTGAGGTAGCCACATCGTTGAGTTGGATGTTGAGTTGAGGTAGCCACAACGTTGGCCGAAGAAGAGGAGCGACCGATATGGAAGAAGAGGACATCGATCATGAATGTATAATATTATGCATGTGTATATACATGTATGCATCCGTACAAATAGAAACACGGTAACAAGGATTCTTGACCAGGTCAACCTTTTTGGTCAAAGTCAGAGTCTCTATCAAAGTAGCCCCACATATCAGAGGCTAACTCTATAATGGTTATGAACCTACAACCAATACTTAAAAAAAGTCTAATACCCTTTACTACGACCAAACTAGTCGACAACCAGTTTGATTCATGAGACGATTTGGTATGGACACTATCCGACTAGCCATACAATTTTGGGCAATCCCCGACCAGTGAACTGGTTGGGAGACATGACAATTTCTAACGTGACTAACGGAAAAGCAGTTATTGGTACATTTGACAACTTATGTCAGTTTGCTAAAAGACGCGAAGGTTCAATACTCAACAAAAGAACGTGCGTGAAGATTAGAGGCGTCTTTAGCGGTATTAACTGTCACATCTTTAATAGCTATAGATGGGGTAGCCCACGTACTCTATAATCAATTCATATCATGAAAGCATTCATCATTCAGATTAAAGTTTATCGATTCTGTAACATCCCCGTTGTATTCTTATACATACACTCAGTGTGTTGATATCAATAAAATGTCTTCGTTTTGATAGCGTTCTCATATCATTTTCCCGTATAAGCTTGATATGGAACCCTGTGTTCCGGTCATCGACACGCGCGTGTATAGAAGCAGAGGAGCAAAGAGCTCAGAGTAGAGATGGTGCAACCATAGGGAATAGGATCGAGGCCACCAGAGAGAGCATGATAGGTGTCCCTGATAGGAACTAGCGACGATTGCGCGTATATGCGTGTTGATGTCGCAACGGTTAACATTAAACAATAATTGGAGATAAGTACAAGATAATTGTGCGGTAGAGTATTGCATTGGACAGTGGTAGCAGCTGAGACAGATCGGTCAAGAATTGAGCTTGCTACTAGAGGCTAAAGCATAAAAGTTGTGGCGGTGAGAAGACATACAAGACACACGGTTTGATAGAGTAGCCGATGTGTGAGGGAATAGAAGTTCAAAGTAGGTCGCTTATGGTGCATCGGTGTATACGTGAACAAGATACTCTAATACCTTGTAAACTAATATGATATTTGCCCCACACATAATCAACGTATTGCTTGAGATTAAGTAGAGATACATGTTGATGCATATATTTTGGAAAAAAGGTAACTAATGGAGGTAGAATAGGGGTATGCAACTATATGATCCATGCATGATGTAGAGTTGTTACGTTTCTAAGAACCCCCAACAATTTATTTTGCTCAATAGTTTTTTTTCGCTCAAAGCTCATACTTCAATTACATTCCTCAAGTTGTATTATTCTTCAAGCTTCTATTGTCATTTCTAATGTTTATGATATCTTAAAAATCTAAATATCCTATAAGATACGTAAATATATTATCAAACATCAAAGTTATATCACTTGGTACTACAAACATTGAAACAAATCTAGCGGCGCAAAATGCATAGGCCACCTTGCTAGTTAGTAGGATTTGAACCGTAGGATTTAGCTGCACGACATAGGCTGATTGACCTCAAAATTACTTGTATTTGTGGCTAAAAATATGAACTCAGGCCTAATCTTTAGATGAGTTGACGCTTGACCAGATTTGCTTAGTTCAACATTTCTCAAGCATAATGGACAATTATGGTCCACCATGGGTTATCATCCTAGCACAAAAGTCCCCTTTCGAATGCAGTAATTTCATAGCTATTTTGCGGGAAATTTATATCTAGCTTTTTAGCGAAATATCTAAGAAAAATAACTCATATTCCAAAAAAATCCTAAACACTGAGTGATGCAAATTTTGAGCAGGTAAAGCAACCCCTAAAAATAGTTATTCTATCATTGGTCGATTGAAATGATTTGGGACCTCAATGGAACTTAAAACGTACACCACTGAGAGCGGCATGCACACACATCAATGTTTCTATCGATCGCTGCCTCTTATTTAGAGCAGAACAAAATACAGGTAGAAACAAAAACGTGGTCTCAATAGCTGATTGTATTGCATTGCATTCAACCAAAACTTCGTCCACGCGATTAGAGCAGAATAAAACGGCAGCTGGAAACAAAAAAACGTGCTGTTACGGTTAGCTGGTATCACCAAACCACGGATCATGCATTGCGTCCAAATCGAGACGTGGAGAGAGACCTGCATCACTGTCCAACTATTAGGGCGCGATCAGAATACAAAAGGGCATTCATTGAGAGGTCGACGTCGTCGTACATGGCCGACGATGGCAACCCGGTCGGCGGTGGGCCGGCCGCAATCTTTATGAGCGATCCGTCCATCGCTGGACACTTGGCATCATGGCAGTAACATGGGGCAGACGGGCAGTCGATCGATCGGTGAGTGGCGGCTTCTCACGCGCGGCACGAGCGCATCTGCGCGCGCTCAAGCAGTACGAGATCTAGGGGCCATCGCTCGTCTGCCTGGTCGGGGGAGACCTTGATGTTGTCTGGATCTTGTTTAGATGCGAATCAGGCGAGCTGCCAGTCAGGTCATCAAATCCAACGCCAGGAGCTAGACTTCCGATTCACTATTTATAGATTCGATCTAACGTTCTATTTTTCATTTATCAATTTTAGGCACAGACTTTCAACCAAACAACTCATCTTCAGATTTGCCTGATCAGACAAAAATCATCTACTTTTCAGACTACCTCTAGACACCACTTTTTTTCAGACATAGAATCCAGGACACCAACCAAATAAGCCCCTTGTCACGATGGATGATGCATGGGCACAACTGCACAAGTGAGCCCTTGTTCAGACTGCAGCGTGCTAGCATAGGCAATGCCGTTTCCTAATGTCTAGAGTTCATGGGGTTAAATTCTCATGGATCGTAGCATTGTACTACTGCTCACTTTTTCTGATTTTCCTTGTCCGCATTCATTTCGGCGAGGAAGGCCGGGATCCATCGCACCTGCGCTGGGATTACACGGGACTGTACGTGGTGAAAGAATCAAAGAAAGACAGGAGGTAAAAAAAACGGTGACACTGGAGCCCCTCCATGTGCATACTGATTCATGCGTACGGTGTTCGTGCTAGTGGCAAAGGCACCCGTTTCACGTGCATATCCATATCTTCTGCCATCGCCCATACATTCACGTCCAAAAACACCAGAGATGCCTGAAGCGTCGATGCAAGGCCCCAGCGCGTACTAAAATGGTGCAACGTACTGAAATTCTTTTACTGATCGGTTTACAAAAGGGGCTAGTGCATGTGACGGGGGATTCTCTTCTCCATGGTTCAGCCGTAGTGTCTGATCACGTTATGTATGGTTGATCATGCGATTGCTTGCCGTAACATGGCCAAGGCCATGGTCCCGACATCCGCGCTTGCCGCCGGAGCAAAAGCGGCTCTGCTTATAATTGTGCCCTAAGTCAAAGTCAGAACTGCCAATTTGCCAAGGTCGATACTGTTTAATAAAAGATTCACAAATGAATGTTAGGAAGAACAAGATCAACTGTTGTTTAGTGTAAAACTGTAAACTGCGAAACCAACTAGGCATCTTGTGATTGGAATTCACTTGGAACACAGATTAGGCGCACCCAGGTAGGGAAGTTGTTGGAACACAGATGTTCATCTCGCCATGAAAGTCCTGGCGTGCCGAGAGATGGTATGAAACTTGTAGTTGTAGCAGACAGGGGGCTGCAACAGACTGTGGTGGGGTAGACGATACATACTCGGTTCATCTGTGTAAAGTTCGGCAGCTCAACGATCATCAGTTTGACACTTGATCGAGGAGATCAAAGTCTTAAGCCTGCATTTTCAGTGTTTCCATCTCCAGCATGCGAGGCGAACGCCGAATCAAGTTGCACATCTGTGTGCCAAGGAAGCTCTTTCTTTTGATTCTGCTGTAAGTGGTTTGATTCCACACCTATGTTTCTTGCCGATTGTATCTAGCATGCATGATTGTACCTCTTCGTTGAGGAATGAATGAAAGAGCTTCGGCCTTTAGGTGGTGCGGCTTTGTCGTTTCGGTGCTTTAGGTGCTTATGTGGTGCCTCTATTTTTATTGGATCGGTGTTGTATTCACTTCTTCGATCAATTAAATGAGGCAGAGCTTCTATCCTTGTTTAAAAAAACAGCTTCGGCTTATGAGAAAAACAGGGAAGTTGCTGGACTTGGGCTTCATGTTTTTTAAAGGAGGGGGTCACATGTTGTGTGTTTGTCCCCTGTGTAAATGGTTCATAGCAACTCTTTCGTACGTATACCGTCACTCTAGATTTTGGATGGTAACCTAACAATTCTTTTGTACGTATATAATCGCTCTAGATTTTGGATGGCAACGTCAGGTTGACGGGCGGTGTCCGCTCCGTTGGGTGGCTGGTGGTGGACACCCCTAGCATAGACTTTTCCATACACGGTCATAGGAAAAGTAAAGAAAAAAGGACGGATGAATGGCCTAGTGGTGGGAGTGACCACTTGGGTTTGATCTTTAGAATTGACGCGGTGGGTGAGTGTGTGTGTGTGTGTTTTAATTAAAAGACACACATATGCATGTATACAGTGGAGAAGCGTATGTTCACACTTCATAAAAACCCAGAGCCTATGCAAAATTTCAGTGTGTAGTGGATGCACGCGTATGTGTATGTGGCGTGAGTGGGATGTTTGTGTGGTGCACCCTTCATATACTCTCTAGAAAAGTTAAAAAATGAGATGCATCTTCTATTATATAATAAAAGTCGATGAGATGCCTTGATAGTCTCTAAGAGAAAAGGAGAAATATGTTAGAAATTCTCAATATAATACAAAGAAAAAAAGTCCATTTTCAACGCTCGACTATTATGCAACTTCAAAACCAAACACAATCCTTAATTAATTAAACCAGGTCACATGACCTCCTCAACTCATTACATGGCGGTTTTGACATGACGTGGCGTCATGTGGATCCTAGTCAGCATAGAAAAAATAAAAAAGGATTTTGACCCCACCAGGCCCACATGTCAGAATCTAATGGATTTTGCCACTTCATCATCTTTTTCCTCTCTTCCTTTCACTCTTGGCATCACTAGATTAGAAAGATGTGTGGCTTTTACTACTCAAAAGAGATCAATTAGACCATGGACTCACAAGTTCAAAATTGCGGTGACTCAGTAGGAGTGAGGTCCAATTGACTTGGGGCTTTTGTTGAGGGTGTTGAGAGGTGTATGTGGGTGGGAGGAATTGTGATTTTGCAATGGACGAGGAGATCGAGCGATGGTGGTGTTTGGCTAGTGGTGGGAAAGATGAGTTGGGAACGACGATTGCCAGTGACTAGAGGAGGACAAGCTAGAGAGGGGGAGGATGGTGTGTGACACTACTAGAAATTCCCGCTTTCCCTACAGTTTAAAACGTTCCCTAGTAGTGGAATTGTAATCCAAAGGAAAGTATCTGTCCCTAGGGTGAGGTAAAAAAAACATAGGGAACAAAATCGTTCCCTACTGTTTACATAAATTACTAGGAAAAGACTATGGAGAGAGAAATAGACTAGCCATGTCAGCGCCATGGTGGCAACTTTCCCTGCTCGAATGGACAAAACCGTAGGGAATGTATTTTTTGTTTTTGCTTCCATTTTTTTAACGTCCTGCCATTTTTTTTTGCCGCGTGCTACTTTTTTTAATTTGTCTTTTTTTGTTGTGCGCTACTTTTTTTAGGTGCCATTTTTTTTTGCTGCACGCTACCTTTTTTTTGGTGCCTTTTTTTTTGCTGCGCGTTACTTTGTTTTTGTTTCGGCGCCATGCCAATTTTTTTGCTTCGCTTACTTGCCTCGTTCACGGGTGTGCCCTACCCAAATTCTCCTTCGCCCGTAGCAGTCGCCGCCCACACACCGCCGTCCTACCCCGAGCGGTGCCGCCCCCTCCTCCTCCCCCAAGCCGCTCGCACCTCCTCCTCTTCGTCCTCCTTGAAGTCGCCATCGCCGCCCCGCTCCCCTTCTTCTCCTCCTCCCCCGAGCCATCGCCACTGGCCCCGACGCGGCAACTGCTCCCTCAACGTCGCCCCTAATAGATCCCTCCACCTCGTCCTCCTTATCCGAGCCGCCCCTCTTCCCCCTAAAAGCTAAACCTAGACGCTCAGCCGCCAGCCTCTGCTGCGTCCCGCCACCGCCGGCCGGTCCCTCCCGCCGCTGCTCCTTACTCTCAGTGCTTCTCGTTGCCGCCGCAACTCTGCCTCCTCACTTCGGCCTGGTGCCGTTGGTCCTCTCCTTACTCTGGTGTTACCACCGCTCGCAGCTGGTAACTTGCTTGGGTGCTGCCGGCTGCCGCCGCTCCCCAGTCCATATGTCACTTTATTTTGGATAGGTCACTGTATGTTTTTGTTTGTGTTCTCCAACGCTCCTCTCACATGTGCTCTTTTGGGTTGGGGCTTCCAGAGAAGCATATTACTGTGATATTGATTTATCAAGGTGTTCTTATCATAGCACACTTGACTTCATGTGATTATTCTATCTAGAGACTGACAAAACAGAATGATGATATCGATGTGATCCCCTTGCAAAAGTGGCACTTAGAAAATGCAATGTTCTACTATCTCTCTGTCTCCGCTACATTATATTGCAAGTATTTATTTAGCATAGTATCTGGATCTCTTCTTGTGTTCAATCTCTTCGTGGGTTATACATGCTTCATCAAGAAAGGTGCCTTGTGTTATAGAGTTTATTGTGGAGGGTAAACAATAATTTTTTACTATGTTTTGTTGATGGAGCAGGGTGTCTGTTGTTTATTGAGTTGGAGAAGAACCAGAAGACACAAAAAGTTCATTCGCTGACCATAGAAGCTTGGAAGTAAGTATGCTCATCTCCTTCGTCCATGATTGGCATGCAAATTGTTTATTGTGCACTGTTGTACAGTTTTCATCGATGAGGTAGTCAGATTATATAAATATGGATATGTGTCGATGCTTTGTTTAATAAATGAGTAAGATTGTTTATCCCCACTTGTGATAAGAAAATGGCTACGCATGTGATAATCTCATGTGCGATAATCATAGGAGAGGACATTGTTATTTTGTGTGGCATACTTCTGTATGATTTCACTACTTTTCCATTGCCCCTTCTACTGGACTGATTTTTTTAATAATACTTAGCCAAAAGTGAGTGGTTTTGAACAATATTATTCATACTTGGTAGTCTTGTTAATTAATCTAGATATTGACATGCAACATTTTGGTTTCATTTTGTTGGCGTGACGTTAGTCATGTCGATAGAAGAGCGTAGTTGGATGTACAGTGGATGGGATGATAATGGCTGTCATTCCCAAGAGTGGGTGCGCAACGCAAATGCTTTCTTGGATCGTGCTTTTGAAGGTTTTCCAAATGCTGAAAAATTTGGAGTAGTGTGTCCGTGTTTAGTTTGTCGCAATAGGGTTAGACGGAGGAAAGACACAATGAGCATGCATCTCTGCCAAAGAGAATTTATGCCTGGGTACACTAGATGGACTGAACATGGAGAGCACCCTGTTAGGCCGTCTACATTAGAAGAGACTTATAGCACCGCTGACCGCTTAGATGACATGTTGGGTGACTTTGGTAATGCAATGCAAACTGGTATGCTAGAGGATGAACCAACAACAGATGCAAATGCCTTTTATGCTATGTTGGCTGCTTCACAAGAGCCGCTCCACAATTTCACTCAAGTTTCACACCTAACAGCTGTCACACGCTTAATGGGCATTAAGTCACGTCACAATGTATCTGCAGAATGCATAGATAATTTGCTTAAACTTATTTGTGATATACTGCCAAAGGGACACAAAATGCCGTCGAACATGTATGAGTGTATGAGTGTAAGTGTCTTCTAAGCGGTCTAAAAATGCCATATAACAAGATAGATGTCTGCATAAATAATTGTATGATATACTACAAGGAGGTTGAGTACAAAGAAAAATGTGACTTTTGTGAGGAAAGTCGCTATGTAGTTTTTCAAGAGGAAAGCCAATGGAGGAAGCGAAAACTAGTACCACATAAAGTTATGCGCTATCTCCCATTTATACCAAGATTGCAACAGATGTATATGGAGCCGGAGCTTGCAAAGCACATGCGGTGGCATAAGGAAGGTACGCGTGCTGATCCAACACTAATGGTGCACCCATCTGATGGCCAACACTGAAAAGACTTCGATAGGGACTTTCCAGATTTTGCAACTGATGCAGAGAACGTTCATGTCGCAGTAGCCACTGATGGCTTCAACCCGTTCGGGTTTGGTGCAACACAATATTCTTGTTGGCCGGTGTTTGTGATACCTCTGAACTTACCCCAGCTATTCGCATGAAAGATGAAAATATAGTTCTTAGTCTATTGATTCCTGGACCAAAGCACCCTAGGAATAACTTGAATGTGTTCTTGCGACCCCTAGTAGATGAATTCAAGCAAGCGTGGTCAGGAGTAGACACTTATGACAGCTCCCTTAAGAAAAATTTCAATTTGAGGGTGTCCTACCTTTATTCCATCCATGACGCTCCTGCATTAGGTATGTTTGCTGGATGGTCCACACATGGTGGATTAGCTTGTTAAGAATGTATGGCAAGTGTTGATACTACTTAGCTCCCTAACGGGCACAAGTATAGATGGTTTGATTGTCATCGAAGATTTCTGCCACCTAACCACCCATTTCGGAATAAAAAAAATGCATTTAGAAAGGGCACAGTAGTGCATGACATACCTCCACGTCAATTAACCGGAGAAGAGGTGCAAGCATACATGAATGATGTCAAATAGAAGTCTTTTGAGGGATATGGCACAACACACAATTGGACCAACATCCCAATTTTGTGGGAATTGCCTTATTTCCCCAAGATTTTGCTACGACATAATATTGATGTTATGCACAACGAAAAAATGTAGCGGAAGCTATTTTTAATACATGTCTTGACATTAATGACAAGACAAAGGATAACGCTAAGGCTCGACTTGACCAAGCTTTGATATGTAATAGAAGCCACATCAACCTTGTTGAAAAGCCAAACAATAGGTGGGAGAAACCTAGAGCACCTTATTGCTTGACAAGAGCCCCAAAAAAGGATGCAATGATGTGGTTTAAGGAGATCAAATTTCCAGATGGGTATGCAGCAAACCTAAGGCGAGGGGTCAGTATAGAGCAACTGAAAATACATGGAATGAAGAGCCATGACCACCACATTTTTATGGAGCGGCTGCTGCCTGTCATGATCTCGGGATTTGCTAACAATGACGTGTGGGAGTTATTAGCGGAGCTAAGTTATTTTTATAGAATGCTTTGTGCGAAAGAGATCGATCTTGTGCAGATGCAACAATTGGAAGCTAATATACCTATTATATTATGCAAATTGGAAAAACTTTTCCCGCTGAGTTTCTTCAATTCAATGGAGCATTTAATGACACACCTCCCATATAAAGCTAGGGTGGGAGGCCCTGTAAAGTATCGTTGGATGTATTTAGTTGCGAGGTACGTTCTTAAAATTTTGTATGCTATCCATATTAGCTATCTTATGCAATGAACTAATACCTCTCCTCATGTAGGTTCATAAAAAAACTCAAAGGAAAAGTTGGTAACAAGGCACGTGTTGAAGGGTCAATAGTAGAGTCATATCTTGTTGAGGATATTTCACACTTCACATCGTTGTACTTGCCCAATCAAATACCTAGCTCACGCAACCATCCACATCGTTATGCTCAAGATGGTCCTGCAAGTGAAAATAACCTGAGCTTGTTCCAAGTGCGGGGATGGAAGACGGGTAGAGGGATGTCTAGAACTCTAACTATTGAAGAGTACAAGACAGCAATGATCTATATCCTCACAAATATGAGTGAAATGGATGATTTTGTGGAGTAAGTAGTCTAAATCTGCAAAAATAAAATTAAAACTTTTGTCATGCATATATTTAATTATATCATTGCTGAAAACTATAGAAAATTTGATCATGAACAATGGAGGCGTTCGAGACTACCAAATCAAAGACAGCTGGACAATCTAAGGAGGAATGGAGCCGGTAATTGCCAACCAAACCTGCTGGATTGGTTCAAAAAATTGGTAATGTACCTAATGCTATTTATAATGAAATGCCATTTGGCCCCACACTTAGGATTTAATTTTAGTTTGCAACATTGCAGTGCTCTAAGGATGCAAGCATACATAAATAAATATGTCGTCTGTCACGTGGTTGTGGCTTCAAGGTCACGTCATATGATGTTTATGAAGTTAATGGGTATAGATTTTGGTCTGAAAAGTATGAAAAATCCAAAGGGAATTTAACTACTATTAATACGGGGGTGCTTGCTGTTGGGACTAATGATGCCACTAATAAGGAGCTTGAGTACTACGGTATTATCAAAGACATAATCGAGCTCAAGTTTGATGGTGATATTGAATTCAGCCTTGTTTTGTTTGACTACCATTGGTTTCATCCTATTAATGGAGTGCGACATTTAGAAAGATTTGGATTAGTTGAGGTTGCCCATGCATCATGTAATCCAGCAAATGAACCTTTTGTGCTTGCCAGTCAATTAACTCAAGTGTATTATATTCCATATGCATGCACCTCTTATGCAAGTCTTAACGCGTGGTGGGTTGCTTACAAAGTAAGGCCCCTAGGAAGTTTGCCCATTCCATCAATGGATGATTACAACAATGAAGATGGCACATGTGAAGATGTCTTCCAAGAAGATGGACTAGAGGGTGAATTCTTTGTAGATATTGGAGTAGGTGTCAATAATATTACAATTGGTGGTTCAGATGAGGTCATGGACCAACGTGAACTGTCTATGCTAAATAACCAACGCAACACTGCAAGTGGAGAGAACAAGCCACTGGTTGAAGATGAAGAAGGTGGATATGATATGGAAGCACATCCTGAAATCAACTACCAGGAATACCAAGAAGATGTTGATGGTTTCTAAGCTTATATAATATTGGTATAGTTATAAATATGTACTTGGATAATTATGTACATTCATTAATTTTTTGTACATCTATGATCAATTATTTCTTTATGAAAGTTACTGATGAGGATTAAAATCTCTATGTATTACTTTAATACATAATAAAAGATCATATGTCTTCATGGTCGTAACCCCTAAGGCTCACGACCTCCGTGGTTGTAAGGATTCCAGAGGTTATATCGAGGATACCTGGTCGGATGAGGTCCTGTACCCAGTCCCCGACCAGTTGACCCCTCGTAGAAGTAATGAGCTGGCATCCGGATCCAACTTCGGGTATATTTCATACTGTGTGATGAATGGAACACATGTCGTATTTGTTCCATACCATACGACGTTTCATGATGCTAAGACACTGACAATGACCACCTTATGGTTGTGTGTCTCACAGATACACAACCGCCGAACGGTTGATACTTTGTCAACCACTGCCTCCCTCTGACCGGACGCATCACTTCCCAATAAGCGCCTCTTCAAGGAGCAACTGCCACCTCTTTGATGGTTACTTAAAGATGGAGCACATAAGACAATTGACATCGGATTGAAGCACTGCGATCGACATTAACTTCATGTTTCAAGTCTGATTTTGTAATATAGCAAGCATTATGCTCAATATAATTAGGATTAGTCCACCACCTTGTCGAAGGCACCCCTTGTAATAGACAGTTCATAGCAATAAAAGAGCAGTCTTATTCTCTCCCAAGAACTCTTTGCCATTTTCCTCGTTTTATTTCGTAAGATCGGTGACTCGATGACAACAGCTGGTGTCGTCCGTGGGGAAGAAGGCGTTGAGTTCTTGAAGATTATTTTGCTCAAGCATTCTTCATCCGCTTCCTTTACTCCATTATCGCTCATGCGAACATGGCGGAGATTTGGGATGAGAAAAACTAGTTTGACCTGGTGGACTACTCCAACCTCGACATGGACGCATGCATCCGTGCCATGGAAGAAAACGGGATGTCATCATCCTCCTCCTCTTCCGCCGGTTCTCTTGTCACAGAGATTGACGAAATCGACCGGATGAATGAGGATACACCGCCACCAACAATGGCGCTCTCAGAGGAATCGCTGGTTCCACCGGGCCGAACGCCCCAACACTCTCGCAAGCCTCGGTCGATCCGGCCGTGAAGCGACGATGGGAGCCAAATAGCGGCGACAGAGAGTGTGGATATCATGGGGATATGCTCATGATCTTAGGATGATGATACAATTGGCAATGGTGTTGAAGGTTTGTTAAAACACTCGTTTTCAGTGAAGTTCAAAGGCTGTCAGGTTCCAGGCGGTCAGACCGGCCTATGTGGCGGTCTGACTGGCCACATTTGATGGTCAGACTGGCCAAGCCTTGGGTCAAGTGGTTGGCGGTCAGACTGGCTGTTGGACGGCGGTCTGACCGGCCATTAAAAGTTTTTGAGTTTAGAGCTGGGCCAAAAATAGAGGGTGTAGACAAGAGAGGGGTTTTTTCTACACTTGGTCTCATAATTTTTTGAGTTTTGAGTCAAAAGATCTATTTGTTTGAAATTTCCAGAGAAGTCTCGGATTTCTAAGTTGAAATTTTGGCTAAATCCCAATCGGCGGTCGTGCCGCCAACAGTGTGATCGGGCTGGCGGTATGCACCGCCGACCAGCAGTGGCGGCAGACCGATTTTGACCTGTTCATCGGCCATCTTGGCGGTGATGATTGTTTGGTTAGGTCAAGTTCATGGGTTTCAGTACAAATGTGTTGCATGATGCATGTTTTGACTAACATGGGTCAAGTTGCAAAGAACTTGTTCCCGAAATCGATTTCTTTATCTATTGTTGTGCAGGAAGCTTGGAGGTCAATGGCGAGGATGATTGAGACTAGACTTGGAGAGCTGAGGTTCAGAATGATCGAGGATGCCGGGTGAAGTCAGAAGACTCAAGTATGGCACAAAATAGACAAGGATGACCGAACGAGAAGTTTGGTGCGACGGGTTACATCAAGCGGCGTGGGGGTCGGTGCAAATGTCATGGTGGTTTCGGTGGGAGCCAGATGGGAGAGACTTGCCGACATGGAAAGAGCCATTGATCGACCTACATGTGGCGAAGCATGGGATTGCTTCATGAAGATTGGACTCGATCTTCGGAGAAGGACCGAGAAGGGGTATTTTGGTAATTTCACCTAAATACCGCATTGGTGACCTTTTGCTAACCCGCGGCGCAAGACGGCGCAAGGAGAAGCAGTTTAGGTCAAGAGGAGACGAAGACGGGGCTTTAAAATGCGTGCGTAAGTGAAACCCGTTTGTGTGTGGGCTTAACAGGTGCCTATTAGGAATATCCTTCTAGAAGGTAGCCTCCGCTATAAATAGGGGAGGGTGCTGGTTTAGCATCCCCCAACTCTTATATCTAAAACCCTAGTTTGTGTTTTAGGGTTAGAAGAGAATAGTGGAGAGGTTAGGGTTCTAGGGAGATGGATTGATTGTGTGCTCATGTATTGAGTCTTTGTTCTCCTGAATGGAGTGGCTGTAAACCAACATCAATCCTAAATCAATCTAAGCAAGATTCCTCATGATAAGTCTCTTTTTGTTCTTACTCTCTATTTTGTGATTTTGGGGCTTTCTTTGATCCATGAATTTTCCTTTGGTTTCTGGCCTAGATCTAGCTTACTGTGATATGTGGGAATACATCTAGGATCATCTTGATCATCAATCATCCATGAGTAAGTGTTTGAATCACATTTTGGTTTTGACTCGGTTTTGGAGCAACCTTCACTCAAACAGAAAAATGTCCGAACTTTGGCAAGGATCTTCACGATCCTTGATTGGAATAGGTTCCTGACATCCTAGAGAAGGTATGTCTCAAGTTTGGTAAGGTTTGGAGTTGCGGATCAAAAGTTAGACCAATTTGTGATTTTGAGTTCGGGCTGATTTTACTGCTCGTATAGCTCGAAAAGCCAAACATACACTCTGATCATAAGTACCTTGTATAAACGAGGATCTCACAGAGTATTGATGAGATGCATATCTCGAATAGATGGCATTAAGTTGCTATCCGACATTCATGGAGGAGTTTGTGGAGCACATCATTTCTACAGAACGTTAGTCAGTAAAGCATTCAGGCAAGGATATTACTGGCAAACTGCCCTTTATGATACAAAAGAGCTCATGACGAAGTGCGTACAATGTTAATTTCGTAGTCGACAAGTACATCAGCCGGCACAAGCTTTGCAAACCATACCTCTTTCTTGGCCTTTTGCAACCTGGGGACTAGACATTCTGTGACCTTTCCCAAGAGCACCCGGGAGATTCGAATTCCTTTTCGTCATGATTGACACGTTTACAAAATGGATAGAAGCCGAGCTAGTTGTTAAAACAACGACTGAAGACGCTAAGAGGTTTCTCACCAAAAACATGATCACACGATTTGGTATACCCAGTCGTATAATCACAGATAACAGTACCCAATTCTCTAGCGGAAAATTTCAGGAATTCTGCGAGGATCTCGATATCAAGATACATTTCGCTTCTGTCACACATCCGCAGAGCAATGGAGCAGTTGAGCGGGCCAATGGTATCATAATACAAGGAGTGAAACGCCGAGTGTTCGACCAGTTAATCAAACGGTCAGGAGCTTGGGTTCAAGAACTTCCTTCTATGTTATGGGCTATTCGAACCACGACTAGTCGTGCAACCGGTGAAACATTGTTTTTTCTAGTTTACGGTGCTGAAGCCATGCTTCCTCCAGAACTAAAAATCGGCTCAGCTCGAGCTGATTGTTTCAATGAGAATGATCAGACTTAAGGACGTCAATTTCCTTGAAGAACGACGAAACCAAACCCTCAAACGATCTGAAGCCATACGAAGATACCACAGTCGTAAGGTGCAACCTCATAGCCTAGCTGTAGGTGATCTGGTTTTATGACGAATTCAGAATCAGGCTAATCGCAATAAACTTTCTCTCAAATGGGAAGGTCCATACACTATGGTCGAAGTCACCCGACCTGGTTCAGTACGACTAGCTATCTCAGACAGGAGAGTTTTGTCCAACTCTTGGAATATTGACCAACTGCGTAAGTTCTTTGTCTAATTATACTTTCTATTATTTCAATTTATTAATAAATATGCATTTCCTTTACTTTTCGATGAATGATGTTGTCTATATGTCTATCTTATCATCTGGTTTGCATACTATTGCTGCCTAATTGGTCGGAGAAGACTAAATTCTCTATTACTCTATGGCTACGACATATAAGTCAAACGCCGTAAGGGTCCTAGTCGTGACCATTCGGACAATGGTTCTCACGAGCGACCAACACTCTTTTCCTAAAGAAATATACGAGTAACAGGAGCATCACACAGGCAACTACATATAGTAATTTACATGCTTTAGATTTCGGAGACTACATTTCTTACTTTCAACAATCTATTCCACTCTTGTTTTGGCTACTGATTGGGACACGGAAAGCCTTCTAGTCGAAGTCTCTCCTTCTCCGCACGTGGTCCTGCCCACTAGAAGGAGCTTTCTAGTGGTGGTCCATTTCTTACAATCGTTGCTGCCAGTTGGAACTTGAGCAAGAACACGTTTCGCGAAGTGTTTTTTTAGTCTCTAGTTCTTAGCAAACCTTACGACCAGTTTTGGATATGATATATAAACAAGTTCACTTGTCGTTTTTTACATACATGTTTGCATATATTCTTATCAATCAATACAAGTTTTATCCATCTTCCAACCACACAAGGTACTTCACAGTATTTTGATTATGAAAATAACCTAAAACTAGTCAAAATCACATGCTGGTTCCGACCACAATGATTTTCTAGTAATACTTAGATCATTTTTATAACATAATCAACATATGTGTAGGATTGTCGATGGCAATCAGAGGGGGGGGGGGTGAATGATTGTAGCGATTTGACCTCCAATTCAAAATGTTGATTTGTGCACAGAACTTCTCATGACCTCCTTGAGAAGTTCCTTGAGGACCTCCTCAGGAACCTCCTGGAGAACCTCTGCTGGACCTCCTCGAGAACCTCTCACGCACAGCTTGAACAACACAACGCTCCTGAGACAGTATAGAATAGATCTGACTTGTATTGCTCAAACTTTGATCTGTGTCTACAAGGTGCTCTTAGACACCCCTCAAAAGCCTTCCACGAAAGACCTCTCAAGTTCTCACTAAAAGGTCACGTAACAAGCCTACGTGAAAGCCTCTCAAAAGCCTTGGACAAAACCACCTCTCAAAGCCGTAGGGTTAGCACCTAATCCCTCCTCTATTTATACCCTAGAGTCCTGATCATGTCCTTTACAACATGGACACGGACTCTATCTCTACTGAGAACAAAGAACCCAAAACCCTCTCAGACACGGGTTTTCAATATCTCTAAGACTTCCAGATATGGAGCTCCTTCCATATCTCTTCACGTGTAGTAAGCCTCTAGGACTCAGCCTCCAGGACTCCACCTCCTGGAGCTCCTCCACGCAGCAGCAACAACCTTTGATCTCCACATGCTCCAGCGCAAGCCCAATCATCTTGTGACATCCACGACCTCCTAGACTTCAGATCTCCCCATCCTAGTTCGGGTCCTCCTCGTCACCGCCCATGATTGTCTTCACACCCAACCTGCACATGCAAAGATCAAAAAACACATATTCCGGCACGAGTACTCCAACTTGACCAACATTAGCTCACACACGCATAAACACCATCATGCATCATGTAACATACCAAAACTCATAAACTTAACCTAACTCTTAGCCAAATCCCGAAAGCGGCGGACAAACAGAGCACAATCGGTCGTATTTCCATGTTAGGGCCGGTACTACCGCACCATGGTCGTACCACTCCATGCACACCGGTACTACCAATTCCCAAGATAGTCAGAAACTCCTGAAAACATACTCTCTGGAAAAACCATACTGCAAACTTGCGGTCATAGCATTGTGTGGTACTACCGCCATCCAACATGCGGTCGTACCGTTACAGGAGAAAACCAAGAACTCAAAAGCAACTTCTCTGAAATTTTCATACCGCCAAGAAACAAACGGAACTATTACCGACTGCGGTCGCATCAGCTCCCAAGTCTTGGTACTACCGTTTTCCAAGGGAGTTCAAAACTCTCAAAACATGCGTTCTGGAAAATTCGTACCGCCAATCTCCATGTGGTACAATCGAGGTGCGGTACAACCACTTTCCAAAAGAACTCAAAGACCCCAAAACACACGTACTGGAATTTTGGAACCGCAACAAACCACTCGGTACTACCTCGATGCGGTAGTACCGCTCTACACTATGGAACTATCGTTCCACGAAAACGCTCAAAAGTCTCAAAAGCTATTGCCAGATGTGTCATCACCTAAGATCATAAGCATGTCCCCATGGCAATGTATTCATCATTAAATATCACGACTAAGACCTCGGGGTCTAACAATCTCCCCCTTGATGAATACATTGACAAAACATAAAAAACATCATTTGAAATTTGGAAAGAAAGTTTCAAAGCTGCAAAGCAAACACTTTCAAGAACCACAGCTGAAAAACTCCCCCTCAACACAAGGGAAGCAAATTTCAAATCTCCCATTTTTCTCCCCCTTTGGCAATGAACTCATCAAGAACTCCTAAGGAACAGAAATGCTCAAAAGAGAACGGCAAGGAGAATAAAAATCGCGAAGCTTTGGAGATTAGGCAAGTCAATTTAATGTATTAACCAAGCCATCTTGTTGAGTAGAGCTTAATAGGATCATATAAAATCATGTATCATATAGCAAAGTCAAGACACGTCTGTACCACTTGAAGGATGATTAAGCAATTTTAACTTACTGACATGCATCTCAATAATGACTAAACCGATCATAAGCACCACAAAAAGATATCACCAAAATAAGTGAGAGCCGAACAGTGAGACACAAGTTAAATCTAGATGAGCTAGCAGTCTCATATAGCACCCTATTGCTTCACTTTCAATTCTTATTTGCATGTGGCATGCTTGGAGTATACTTCTTTTCAAGGGTGGCATGCTTGGAGCATACTTCTTTTCATTTTAGCACTTTTGTGTGCATATTTTTCCGTTTGAATATACATAGCTATGTATGGCATGCTTGAAGCATACTTCTTTTCATTTGAGCACTTTTGTGTGCATATTTTTGTTCTTTTGAATACACAGCTATGTATGGCATGCTTGAAGCATACATCTTTTTATTTTCCTTTTCTCAACCCTTTATTCTTTTTTTATATATAACATGCCAAATTGAGTGAGCATAACAGGATTGCAATGAGGGTAGTGTGATGTTTACACTTGTAGGGCGGGACTGGGGCGGCGCAGGGAGGAGAGCTGGCGGGGGAGACGCTGGCCGTTGGGGGTAGGACGGGCGGCGGGAGGAGGAGGCCCGGCGGAGGGAGCACTGGGCGGCGGCAGGACGAACGGGAGGGAGGAGGGCTGCCGGCGGGAGAAGGGAGCGAGGTCACGATGGAGTTGGGGGAGATGGGGAGAAATGAAGATGTCCCTGGCACCCAGGGTTTAAATTCCCACTGTCACGCCGTTAGAGTTGGAGTGACAAGGGAACACTGTCACGCCCGAAGAGCTGGCGTGACAATTGCCACGCAAGCTTCACGCTGGCGTGTGCGCGCGGCCGAGGGCTTGCGTGGCACCTTTGGCCACGCCGCTACGGGTGGCGTGACAGTGTGGTTTTGTCACACCACGGGTGGTGGCGTGACCAAAGGGGTTAGAATTGGAAATAAAGTTTGCTAGGGGTTAACTTTAAAATATTAATAAAAAAAGGATTAAATAATAATAAAAATTCTCCTCTATCGTATCCACTGTCTTGTGGTAGCCTTGTAAAAAGAGGCACACTTATATAAGTATCCGATGTATTCGACCATTTAGGTTCTTTTATGCGAATTTTTACTGTTCTGGCCCTGTAGCAACTTTTAATTTCAAAAGTAGCCCTCTTTCCCCCATAATTCACAAAATTGACCTGAGCGATTGCACGTATCGCATCATGGTATCGGGCGCTGCGAGCGACCTGCCCCGGGCGGCAGTGCCTCGCCCGCCAACAGGCGGCCACCTCGCTCGCCACGCACGCTCGCTTTTGCACCGAAAGTTGGTTGGCTGCATTCGTTTTCATTTTTTCCTCCCTTTAAATCGCGTCGCTATCTTTCATTGTTTCTTTTCTCTGCGTATATAAAGAACGCATGCGGCTGAATCGTTCATAAGCCACTGCGCATCGGAACGATTAGATTAGCTAAGTACGTATTTAATTTTTTCTTATTGCTATTTTTAGCGTTAAGTACGTACTTAGATTTCGCTAACTGTTAGTTGTTCTCTATTTGCAGCAATGGCACGTACTCTACCACCCCTACTTGAGGAGGCATGAGACGCCCAACATCGCTTTCACGCTTGGATCGGTGGCGATGGCCCGCCAACTCTGATGACACGGGGACCGAGGGAGACCTGGCCGTTGGACGAGCGGTATGTTTCGAGGCTTCATTAACTGGTCGATATGCGTTCGCCCGCAAGATGTCAACATGGGGCGTAACCTCTTGATTGATGCCTCACTTCTTTCCGCACTGGTTGATCGTTGGCGGCCGGAGACCCACACGTTCCACTTCTGGTGGGGGGAGACGACCGTGACGTTGCAAGACGTCAGCTTCATTACCGCCCTGCCGTTGCGACGCCGTGCAGTTGTTCCCCCTCCGAGGTCGCCGGACTAGAAGGCGTGTCTCAATCATCGCTTCGGGCAGCCTATCCCTGAAAGGTCTAAGGGCGTTCCACACGCCTGGCTGCGACGATTCGTGCATTGCCCAAATGACGCAACGGAGAAGGTGGTTCGATGCCACCTAATTGCATATTTGTTGTTTATATTCGGGTGGGTCATGTTCCCTAGCACGCAGGGGGACATGGTGTACCCGAGTTATATTCACCTTGCGGAGTCCATCGTGGACGCCGACGATGAGGATGTGCCGCAGTACAGTTGGGGTTCAGCTGTACTGTGCGCTACGTACCGCGGCCTATGCGACACTTCGCAGCGTCGCACGGGAATAGAGCTCGTGCTCTCGGGTTGCCACACGCTCTTATAGCTGTGGTCATGGGAGCACTTCGCGGTCGGACGACCGTACTTCTACTCCCCAATCCACCCTTACTCGCGCACACAACATTTCTACGGTTGGGCGGACGACGAGGATCCCGTGGAAGGCCCCCGACCATGGGATCCCGATGGATTGTGGCAGTACTGGGGTGGGCTAGGGAGAGAGCGCGTCGCATATACCCTGAGTTCCACAATGAACTTACCGTTACGACGTTACCGATTCTTAACCTCACACACGGAAGACTGCAAATTCAAACATACATCGCATTAATAACGACTTCGGTAAATGGTGCCAACATACGAACAAAAATGTTAAGTACGGGAGAGGGAGGCACCTCAGAAAGAGGGAGAGATTCCTGAGAGGAACGATCGACCAAGTGCGAAAATTTCCTAACTGAGACCTGAGGCTTCTGAACAATGAGTGTGCAGCAGCGCGTTTAAATAGCCGAACACGGGAGACGCAACATGACGGCGCACCTACAGGGTGCAGGTCACCTACCGCGCCTGGCGGAGGGGGCAGGTGACCTACCGTGCCTAGTAGAGGGGGCAGGTCACCTATCGCGCCTGGAGGAGGGGGCAGGTCACCTACCGTGCCTGGCAGAGGGGGGTGTGACTCTGCGCGCTGGCACAGGGCGTGTCCCTACCACGCTTGGCATGAGGGTTAGGTCCCTCACCGCGCCTCCATCGAGGGTGAGGGCTGCTCTACCCACGACATGACCCAACGAAGCAGGTTTGTGCGGAAATGATACTACACGGCCCCAAGATTCGTCGTACACACACAACGACTAATAGGTCGAGACGCAACGTGACGCCGCCCCCCAGAGGGTGCAAGTCACCTACCGCGCCTAGTACGGGGCCTACTATAGTAGGGTGCGTGTTTGTTCAATGCATATGGACGCTTTGGCTGTCATTCACCTCACCCAATTGCAATTTAGCTGCATGCTATATATGGATGCTTTGGCTGCCATTCACCTCACTCCTCATTTGCTCTTCTCCTTTCCTCCGGCCTTAGACGGATATCTTCGACCTCATCTAACTTTCGAGTGAGCGGACAATTACAATCATCAAGCAAAGAAATGACGCCCTCGTTGTAATGATCCGGTGAATGTGTTCACCTCAAGATATGCCAATGAATCCATCCCGAGTATTCATGAAGTGTTCAGATCTTACAGTAAGTTGCGCCTAATCATTTCGAATGAATTTCGTTTGAAACAGCATGTTGTTTTTTTTCACTTCAAGCTGCAATTTTTTCGTGAGCACAACTTGTCGGTTTTGGCAAGGTGTCGACGGTTATCCGATGGTTCGAGATATTGCAATGCAAATTGCTGCCTTGCAAGATGACTCTCGTGGTACTGCTGCATTTCGTCCAGTGGCTCGACCCTCCGACCTACCAACGCAGAATGAATAGAATAGACTTAAAAGACCGGATGAAAGGTTGGAAAGAGTTGAGAACATGCTTCAAAAATTAGTTAAACTAGTTAGTTTTGCGGTCTTTCTTCTATTAGTTCTTGTTGTTGCCAAGTAGAAGCTCAATTGTAATGAGATTTAATGTTCACTCTTTATGTATGCATCGTAGTCCGTTATGAATGAGAATAAACCAGTAACATTATATACCCATCAATGAGTTTGTTCAACGCATATCGACGCGTATAACTTAAAGCACGCGACACATCGATGCAACATGTCAACTCCATAAAAGGCAACCGCAATAACGCGTCCACCATTTAGTTACATGCTTTACGAGATTGAACATAAGTGCGTACAGAAGGGGAGACTACCGAGGTAAAAACTTCTCCATCCGTGCCTAATGGTAGAAGGTGCCTCTCACTACCCACATAGAGTGTTCTACAGGGGGGCCCCTCGGACGTGGCTGGCCGTTGTTGTAGTGCCACACACATAAGCAGCTAGGGTTCGCGCAGCAGCATGCGGGATCATAGGAACTTCCTATGTTCATGACCTCCTCATTGCCCCTCTCGCGTTGCATCTGTTGCTAGAGGTCATCATTTTCCCCGTTGAGATTGTCAATCCGAGCCTCCAACTCAAAGATTCGGTTCCACAATCAATCCACATACATCACAACATGTCATTCATGGGGAGGATCGATCCAGCGGACAAAGTTGTATTTTGCCATCTGCTGCAAGAGACGGTTAGTATGGAGGATGTATTAGCAGTAACATGAACAAAACTGTTTACCCCAGAGTGTGGGAATCGGAAGAAACATCGTCCGCCATTGAAAAGGTCATCCAAGACCTGCACGACAGCATCCTCCCTGTGTCCGTATTTCGGCCATACCGGTTGAGCACGCCTATTCGGCATCAACCGGTAGTTAGGGCCGAAGTCCTCCCTCCTTTCCAAGGGAAGGTCTTGCTTCGTCCCCTACCGACTAGTCCTGGCGTTGCCATCGATATTACCGCATTTCTGGAGAAGGTTCTTCTTTCTACGGTTTCAAGGGTCGAGTGGTGTTGCTTTTGAAGTGTGGGGCGTGCATTTTATAGCCCGCGGGGGGAGGCTAACAAAGCGGGTAATGTATTAGCTTGCAGATGATAAGACCAGATGGGGCTGGCTGCTTTGCGCAGAGACAAGACCAAATGGGGCAACTTTGCACAGTGACAAGACCAAATGAGGCAGCTTTGCACAGTGACAAGACCAAAGGAGGCAGCTTTGCGCAGTGACAAGACCAAACGGGGCAGCTTTGCGCAGTGATAAGACCAAATGAGACAGCTTTGCTGTGACAAGACCACACGGAGCAGCTTTGCGCAGTGATAAGACTAAAGGACATAGCCTTACGTAGTGACAAGACCAAACGGGGCAGCTTTGCGTAGTGACAAGACCAAATGGGGCAGCTTTGCGCAGTGATAAGACCAAAGGAGACGACTTTATGAGTGACAAGACCACACGGACGACTTTGTGCAAAGGATAAGACCAATGTACTGACTTTGCGCAAATGACAAGACCACATGGGCCAGCTTTGTACAGTGATAATACCAAAGGAGACAGCTTTGCGTAGTTTAGGGTTTAGGTTTAGGGTTAGACTTTTCAGATCGACTTGACAACCCTGACCGCCTTGCCAGCATTTCAGACTGAAAAGACGAGACTCTCTCTGCAAAGTAAGACGTGACAACACTATGCCTCGCCAGCTTTTCAGATCGACATGACAACACTCCACCTCCTCAGCTTTTCAGAACTAAAAGACAGGACTCTGCATAAAATTAACCACACCATGCCAACTCTGGGGCTTATAAAAGGGGGTTGAACCAAACCCAGCACTACACAACCAAACCCAACACTACACCAGAGCTTACTTCACCACGCCGAGATGGACGATAGGCAGAGGCAATGGGACCGGATCTGCGAACTAGCAAGGGCTGCTGGGGAGCGGGACGACCGAGCAAGGGCTGCTAGGGCCCGGGTCGAACAAGAGACACATGCCTACATGGCATCTTCTCGTAATGAAGCCCCCCGTAGCAACAACCCCATGCCGAACGTTCCAACCGAGCGTTCGCCGCAACACCCGCCCGAGGGGGAGACACCGCCCCTCTGTTGGTGCAGGGACAGATGCAAGTTCTTCAAGTCCAAGCACCCGCTCAGCCTGGGCATGCGTTACTGGGGTTGCGCGAACTACTCCAGTGATTATCCCGACCGACGTCGGGACACGAGCAGCTATCGATAGCCGGTAATTACCAGTTACAGTGTGTTCCCGTACTATTTCTCTTTCAAAATACGCACTAACAACCTCTCTCGTCTACCTGTAGTCCCCGGATCCGCTATGTGGCTATTGCAAGTGGATCGACCACGAGATCCACCCATATGACCAGTGGTCTCTCGACATGGATGAGTGGCATGAACAAAGAGACCGCGAGATCCTAGAGGAGCGACGCCGCAACGACGAGCACAACGAGCGCATACGTCGGGAGACGCAAGCTCATCTGAAGGCTCGTGAGAGGGAGCATGAGAGAAAGAGGGAAATTACAGCCAAGGCCAAAGAGGCCGGCGAGGAGTTCAACGCCGAGCTAGCAAGGAAGGAAAAATGGCCCCGGTCCACGCAGTAGGTTAGGTCATTCCGTAGTAGTCCCCCGTCCTGCCCGCCATGTTTTTTACTATCCCCTAAAGGCATGTATACTTACATGGTCTGGATGCTTGTATCGCAGTGTACCGTAGTAGTAGCGATGATGACTAAAGCAATTAGCCGAACCATCATGCCATGTGACTACGTGTAACGTGCTTCTATCTGCGGACTCTAATGTACTTCTGGTTCTGTGTCTCGGCTAAGCCATCAAAGCAAGCCTATATTGTAAGTGTGCCTCTTCTAGTGGAATCCCAGAAAGAACCATTCGCACCGACATCGAATCCTCCATGTTTTAGGGCATCTTCATAATCACAATGAGCGTTCTTAGCCCCTTCTATCATATTTTGTATAAGCTTCATAGAATACTTCATCGACTGCCTGCCTATATATACGTTCAGACGACTTCATCGAGGAGAGACTCCAATAGTACTAGTGTCTTTTTATCCCACTTCTAACACACAACAAGTGTTTCAGCAGACAAAGTTTGCTTGGACGACATCCTCAAGGTTATACATCGTCTGATATGCTTATCAATTATTCTTTCTCTGAACGAATAAAATTATACAAAAATTATAGAAGCAACAACACTATGATGGGAGGCTCCACAAAAAGTTTTGTAATTTTCTAAACTCATTTGCTATATTTTGAAATTACTACAAACAAATATTTGAAACCATGATTTAATCCTTGATTTGGAGAAAAGGAAACCCTAATTTACAAACCTCGGTGCCCTTATTTCTTAATGAAAGTTTTTTTTTCAAATCTCAGTGCTGATATTTTTTATGAATAAAATTCAATTCAATTCAATAATATTTGATGTTTAAAATTTTCTAGTTTTTCAAAAAAATCGCTTTTTATTAAAAAAATGGAATTTGCATGGGTGGGCACCACTGCCGCTACCACACCGGGGGGGCAGCGAGTCACCGGCCGGGCAGGGCAGGGTGCTTATCAGCGCACTGTACCATGTAGATGCACTGTTCAGGGGCCATATTTGGGAATTATGGGGAAGAGGGCTACTTTTAAAATTAAAAGTTGCTACAGGGTCAGAACAGTAAAAAAATTCCTTTTATGCATCCTGTTCGGAAAGATGGTCAGTCAGTGGTAGGTAGACACAGGGGAGTGAGGTCTAGGGATAGAAAAATCCATCAGAAATGATTGGCAAAGAAAAAGGGCAACACATGCTTAAGAAAAGAACGACACACGTGCTTAAGAAGCAACAGAATCTTTGCATTCCATCCCAATAACGACAAAGTGTCACGGCATCAGCAGCAGCATCGATCAGGCCTCAAATGAGTAGATTAAGAATCCTCACAATCAGTTGAGTAACCGTCGCTGACGAATTTAGTCCAAATAATCACCTCATAGATAAATGTAGAATTGCTTAGAATAATGCAAGAACACAAGTACAAAATAATAAATTGAATACAGAGATATGAGGGAACTTCTTGTTTCTCTTTATTGCTCTTCTGTAAAACGGTAATCCCTCCTTTATATAGTCTTCAGGGTGGATGAGGAGCCATCATGGGCCAGACCTACAAGGTCTAGGCTCGGGGTTTCCTAACAGTCCCTCTTGGGCACTCATCCATCATGTTTATATCTCGTCAAAACTCCACAAAAACCCAGTGGGAAAATTTTTGGAGAAAGAGTACATGATCCACGTTCTGCTATGCTGCACGAATTGCCTCGTTAAAAACCTTAGCCAAGAAACTTCAGGAAAACGAGTACAATCCACTTAATTTCATTTAATCTCCATGATTTATTCTTTGGGTACTCGATCTTCATGATCAAGTTTCAATAATGAGTTCGTGAAGATTCTCTCCCTGAATTCTACACTTCTCTAAGCCTCATCATTCCAATTCCATGTATGCACCTTTCAAAGCTAGATGCTGGAAGTCATTTAGTGAATAAATCTATAAGATTTCACATAACTTAGTATGCAGTACTTTAATTTCATCCATCTTTTGCAATATGCAGTACTTTAATTTCATTCATCTTTTGCGATATGCAGTACTTTAATTTCATCCATCTTTTGCGATTCATGAGCAAAGAAGAACTTGGGGTTGATATGCTTTGTGAGTTGATTCTTCACATAACCCATCTGCACTTAGTGCAACACAAGATGCATTATCTTCATAGGTAATAGTGAGAGTTTGTGTGGTATTCAATCAACATGACTACTGGATGTGGTGAATCATCCACCGAAGCCAAGCACATTCTCGTGAGGCCTCGTACAGTGCTATGATTTCTGAGTGGTGAAACCTTGTGCAACGAGCCTTGCTTACAGCTTCATTATTTTTATTTCTCTTTCGAACAAATATCCACTTATGTCTATAGGGTGCACATGGGGAGGCGTGCGGCTTACAAGCCCAAACACATCTCTTTTATTCAGAGATAATAATTCAGTTTCTATTGCCTTCTTTCGATCTTCCCATTCTGATCTTTTCTTACATTCAGCAAGTGATGCAAGTTCTGGATCAAGATCGACGATTGTGGTAATTTTTTTTACAAAGTAAATACCGACATTGGCTGCTGTCTTATTCATAAATTCTCCCGTGGTCACCAAGTTTATAGCTATTACTTCATTGAACGATTCTTCTAATACTTCTACTTGCCCACCGATGCTTCCGATTATAGGGACAAGTCCCTTTAGTTTTTCAGCTCCGATGTGTGCGCACGCATCCCTGCTGATGTCTCCCTTCATGAGAATGTTCAAATCCGGTATAACTTTTCTGAAGGTTTCATACTAGTGCCAGGTCTGAACTGGCTCCCCTTCTAGTTCTGGGAAACTTCGGTGATTGGTTGTGTTAAGTTCTTCTTATCCTTTTTCACCAGGCGTCCCCGTTTACTTGGGATTCAAGGGGCTGAAGTTCTCGTCCTTTTCCGAGGCATTAGGACGGGATTAGGGATACCTTCATCGGTATTTCAACCCTCTTCAGTGCATTATGTGCAGGCAAATGTGACTTGGTCACATTCTTCAAATCACTAAAGTGGTCAAGCAGTTGATTCGCTAATGCTTGCAAATCAAGTATCTTCTGGACTTCAATTGTCTTCTGGACTTCAATTGTCTTCTGGACTTCAATTATCTTCTGAACTTCTCTATTTGTTTCGCTAATGTGCGGGTCATGTGCATGAATTTCCGTGGCTTGTCACGTTAATTCCCGATATTTTTCACCAAGGGGTTGATTTCCTCCCCCTAATGACGGAAAACTATCCTCATCAAATATGCTATCAGCGAAGTGAACTGTATGCAAATATCCAGTCATGGGGTCCAAATACCTGATTATGGATGATGCCTCATAACCAACGTATATCTCAGTAGGTACATAAACCTTGCAACCAAATCTGCGAAGATAAGAAATTTTTGGTGCTGACCCTTGCGCTAGTTAAATAGGTGAATGTATGTTATACGCTAATAGTCTAAAATTGATGAGAGTTGCTGTGTGCAGGACTGTGTGTCCCCAACATATAGTTGGTAAATTACAATTCTTCAAAGTGGTCGGGCAAAATTTTAATCCTTTTAATTAATGCCTCTGCTAATCCATTCTGGGTGTGGACATATGGTATAGAATGCTCAACTTTAATTCTCATTTCCATGAAATAATCATCAAATGCCTTCGAAGTAAATTCTCCAGCGTTGTCCATTCTGATGGACTTCACATGATGATCCGAAAAATTATTTCTAATTTTAATTATCTGCGAGGTTAGCTTTGCAAAAGCATGGTTTCTCGTAGATAATAAACATACGTGCGATCATTTCGAGGAAGCATCGATGGACACCATAAAATACCTAAAGGACCCTTACAGGGGCTGTATAGGCATGCAAAAGTTTTCCTGGATACGTTCCGGGAATACATGGACTTCATCTTTCACTTTCAGAGTAGAAGGTCTACTAATTAATTTTTTGGTGACACATGCGGGGCACAAAAAATCTTCCTGATTCAGAAAATTCTTTACATCGATACTATATCGATGTGAATTGTTAATTATATTTCTCATCATCTTAAGACCTATGTGTCAGAATCTATCATGCTAGAGATAGAAAAGTTCAGAGTAGACCTGTTCACTGGTGGCCCGGCCCATCGGTCCGGGCCGGGCTTGGGACTAAAATTTCGACCCCAAAGCTCGGCCCGGCCCGACATTTCAACAACTCTAATTCAGAGCTTCCAAATATAGTTTTCAGGACATTATAGGCCACAGGTGCCTTAATATTAATGTAGTATAGCCCAATTTTATATGAAGGAAATCATTCTAATACCATTTTTCACTTTCTTCATGCTTTGTAATTAGTAGGTATTTCTCATAATACTCTTCTTCAGTCTCTATATGGAAACCATTAGTGCGAATATTCTTGAGAGTTCTAGTCGATTCTGGGTACAACAAGGCTTCTTTAATGACCAAAGTTGTGTCCATCGGGAGTATAATTGTGGCCCTTCCTGAGCCTATTATATAAGTATCGCTGCCCCCGATTGTCGTAAGACTACCAGCATTCTTGCTGATCGACTAAATTTTTTTTGTCTCTCTCAAGATGGTATTCGTTGGGACACTATTCGCTAAGCACATTTCCTACATAGAGCGCCACACGCATTCTAATACTTAAGATACCAGAACATAACTTGCTATTATAAATACGGAAAAATAAGCCCTGTAGGACTCATCATAAGAATTTAATACGTTGCTCTCCTAGAGCATACAACTATTATTCAAAGTTCCATCACAATCACAAACTGCAAGTGACTGTAAAAGGATATAAGTGCAATATGTGCACCAGATCGAATCAGCGAAGTATGTAAAAACTTCTGCCTGAATATGCTCCATGGCGATCTTCTCCTCTTGGGCAACTACAGCTGCGGCCGCTGCGATGTCCAAAGGAGGGGTGATGGGGGCTGCTATTGGGATGTCCACATCCATAAGCGCAACTAATGGCTGTGGACCATCTGTGCCTGCAATGGCGAGGTGTGCCTCATGCTGTCCTTTGCCCTTTTTCTTAAACTGTAAAACATTAATAACGTGTGACCCACGATCTTACCCTTCTTACCCCTCTCCTTTGTGAGAGGCTTTCTCGCCTTGTAGCTGCTAGCATTGGCTTCATGGCCAACATTGCTACAAGACGGATGTGAGATGTAGTTCTTCCTTAGAATATCATCTTGAGCTTCCGCAACTTGCATGATGCCAATCAATTCGGCATACTCCTTTTAGTCGTCTTGACGATAGTTGCGTGTGGATTGCACCGCATTCAGGTGAAAGGTAGAGAAAGTATTCTCAATCTTCTACTCAACTATGATTACATTACCACAGAGTTGAAGACTGATACAAATTCTGTACAAATTCTGGCTATGTTGTGCCACCTTTTCGAACTCTTGGTTTGTGATGTCAGTCATCTCTATATTCATGCGAAGAGTTCATAAGATTACTGCTGATAATTTGCATAAAATGGTTGCAAAATTCTCATAATGTTATTCGAACTCTCGGTTCGTGATCATGTATTTTTATATGCATTTTGCATGATTTATTGCTATTTTCAGTGATTAAAAGTAATATAAGCAATCACAGATAATCAAAACAGTAAATACAATAAATAAATTGCATAGAAATAATAATAACAAAGTTAAACATGCCTCAAAAGTTCAAAATTATTCAATATTTGAATTCTCGTGTCTTTTCTGCTGGAAAATGAATTTTCGGTGAATTTTGCAATTTCCAAGGGCTAAAGCGCTAATTTTCAGTTATGAGAAAAATTTTCGCGTAATTTTTCAATTTCTACGTGGATATTCTGAAAGAATTTCTTTCCCAAAATATTTCCTCGTAACTTTCAGAACTTCAAGGGTCCATTTGCAATTTTTTAGGATTTTTTTTCTTTGTCTTCCCCCCCTTTTTTTTTCTTTTTTGGCATCTCCTGGGGGCACATCCGGATGTCAGAGCAAAGACTCGTGCGAGTTGTGGCAGTCTGCGTTTGCCCAGTTCAGTGATAGGATGGCATTGTAGCAGAGGATGGGTGTAGCCATTACGCGGTGGGCCGAATGGCAGATTGCGCCGTCGCATGTACTCGTCGCAGTTTTTCTTTTCTTTTTACTATTCATCCAAAAATAGTGCAATCAACAATCCCTATTTCAATCAATCATCTGATCGGCACTTTGCCGGCGACTGCAAGTCGTCTCACGGAGATTAGAGGGAATTTACTATCTTCAAACTGCAGTGCAATCGTCATCTACTCTATCATGCAACCCACCGATCGGCTTGTCTAGCGACTTCAAGTCGGCTCGCGGTAGATTAGAGCGGATTTGCATCGTAGGAAATAATCTAGAAAGCCAAATTTACGGAATTGAAAGCGATCTAGAAAAGCGATTCGATCTACGAGCGTTGTGCTACAACGGTTACCTTTCGATCCGAGTAGAGTAAGCCTAGAGGTAGGCCGGAGTCGATCTTGCTGATAACGTGTTGAGGAACCGTCGCTGACGAGTCCAGTCCGAACAATCACCTCATAGACAAGCATAAAATCGCTTAGAACCATACAAGAACACAAGTACAGAATAGTAGATTGAATACAGAGATATGAGGTGACTTCGTGTTTCTCTTTATTGCTCTTTTGTAAAACGGTAATATAATAGTTGAGATCTCCTGCTTTATATAGTTTTCAGAGTAGATAAGTAGCTTATCATAGATCAGACGTGCAAGATCTGTGCTCAGAGTTTCATAACAAAGACATGATGCCGATTGCTGCCTCAAAAGGCAGGGCGCGCGCTTGCGCTTTCCGACGAGACCGACCCGTTTCATAGTCGGGTCCTCAGCTCAGCTCAACTCCTAGACCTTTCCGCGATCAGTAGGATGCGATGCAACGCCGTTCCGGATCACTCGTTGCACCCAGGAACCATGGGGCACTCCATGGCAACACATAGCCGGGGAGGCGCGCGAGCTCGTTGCCACCCACAAGTTTTTCTGCAAACGCTGTAGGAACACGTACTACCTGGCGATTGGGATTTGCCTTTGTGTACATGCTACAGTTTGGAGATTAAACTGGTCTGTCTGGTCCTTTTCCAGGTGTGGAGAAATTGCGAGAAACACCTTGAGTACACGTGGTGGGATCATGTACAGAACAACCGAGCAAAAGTGCCTGCTAGGAATGTCAAATTTTGGTAGAAAATCGATACCCGGTGAGGTTTGGCATTTCATTCTGTCCCAAAAAAACAAAAACATGGGGGAAGCTTGATGACGGATTTCGCTGCCCTATCCACGGGCTCATCCAAGTACGGTACGGTGCATCAGCACGCACGCATTTTTGTTCCTTTCTCAGCTCTGTCGGATCTTGCCTGGCTCTTGCTCCCCCGACCGTGATTTGTGCACGACTACAACTTTGTCTCCCACTCTCCCCTGTTAAATTTCCAAGCCGCCATGTTCCTCGTTTTGTCATCACGCAACACTTGCATATCCAAGCGTGCATGGACTCTGTGGTGTCCCATGCGTGCAAGCTCACGCTATACCACTCATATAGAGCTTAAACGCTCTAATAATTTGTCACACTACCACATCACCAGGCGCTGATCAACGGAGCACTACTTCTGCTGTCCTACTGATACTACTCTGGTGCTCATCCGTCGATTTTTTCCAAAATAAATTATTTTTAATCATTTTACATAAATAAACTACGACTTATTTCTTTCTTACAAAAATAACCATTAGTCACTGGCCCACCAAGTGACGAGACCAAACAATAATAAAAATGTCGTAAATTGATAACTCTCTACGTAGTTCTCGTGTGCGTATTATGATCGAATAAAGCACATTGTGTCAATTCTAAGTATGGAACCCGGGTGAGTGGGAATGAACGTTATTGTCCGTTTCACTATATTATCCACATCCCACCATGCGCACAGACCGAGAAAGCACTAAATCTATGAAATTCTTAATGATAAATGACTATACAAACCCCTATTAAATGGTATATCACAATCGCTTAACATAAAAATCGGTCACAAAAGGAAGCAGATCCTCAACCTTAATGCAAAAAAGGCAGAGGGCAACAATGCATTGCCTTCGAGCAAATCTCAGCCGTCCGATCCTGAAATGAAAGAACGAGACCAATCCATACAAGGCAAATGCTACCATATACATACACAGTGACAAATCTACCGTTACAACAAATCTTGATGGGGTAGTATTAAGTATATACCCTGAAATGATATCAATATTTTTAGCAGATCCTTGGGGTACGAAAGTACTTTTTATGACAAATCTACTGCTCTTTCCGTTTCGCTATATTGTCTACATCCCACTATGCGCACCGACCGAGAAAACACTAATTCTAAGAAATTCTTAATGATAAATGACTATACATATATCTATTAAATGGCATATCACAATCGTTTAACATAAAAATCGGTCACAAAAGGAAGTTATCATTTTTAGAAAATGATAGCTTCGACCTTTAAATGAACATTCCTAATTTAAAAAAAAACGTCACCAGCGTTGTCAACCGGGTGAGTGGGAATGAACGCCCTCGTGCCAACAACATGCCTGTCCATAGACCACCTCTAATTTTTAGAAAGAAGTGGACACCGCTAGTGACGCTTGGACCTTTAACTGCCCATCCAGGAAAAGGAGACGCAATCAGCCAGACTAGTCTATGTGTTATAAATCATTCATTAGTGTATGATTAAGTGGGGTAACATTTTCTAGAGACCCTCGCGAGAGTTCAATTCTTCTCTCACTGAGCGCGATTTATTAGGAATGTTTGTACACTGGAACAATTCTAAATAGCTCTTTTTTCCCCTCATGTTTATATGATTTCGTATAGAAAAGCTGAACGTCTCACTACTACCAGGTTGAACGCTGAACCATACATAAGTCCCATTCAAGGCCACATAGGCCTTGTCGTGCATTCAATTAAGCCAGCAGAATCGGACGATGCCAACTAGAGTAGGGCATATACAGATACCCATCGCCGTCCAATAATTTAGAGATGGCTTTTCCATTAAGAAATTTTATTTACGAACTTCGACCCTCCACCGTAACTCAGGTAAGATAGGATAGAACCATATAATCGGCTCGGTTAAATTGGTTATGTGCTTTAGATGAAACTAGCTGTCGTTGATCGGAACACGGAGTTTCCTATCGAGCTTATTTAGAAAATAATAAGAGAATGCTATATAAAAAAAGAATACTTTTTATTGCCGTGGACATATTGAATGTCTGTATAAGAATGCAATGGATGTTAAAGAATGATCGTGGTTACAGATGTTAGAACCTCTCTATATGTGGATTTGAACGTCCTTTTAGATGGGTAGACAGCCGGTCCTCCAAAGATGACATTGACATTATTGTCAGGCTTTTGGTATGCCATCTGCTTATTTCCATCTGCATCTTTAGTGTTACTAGGAACAACACCTTCACGTAT
Source organism: Phyllostachys edulis (assembly GCA_036346405.1). Classification (NCBI taxonomy): domain Eukaryota; kingdom Viridiplantae; phylum Streptophyta; class Magnoliopsida; order Poales; family Poaceae; genus Phyllostachys; species Phyllostachys edulis. The sequence continues at coordinate 55,576,230 of CM070549.1, read as the reverse complement.
TGTGGGCATCGACAATTTTCCTGAATAAAAGTCATCCATGCATTTATGTCAAGTACGGCAGTTACACATGTCGTGACTAGGCACACTATGGAATGAGCACTGGCAGCCATTTCCACTGGTCGTATTAGAGCCTTTAGAAAAAGACTGGTCAGTTGAATGACAAATAGATTTTTTTCCACGGACCCTTGCCTTTATTATAGGCTAGACGTTGCTCTATAGCAACGACCTCCCTTTGTGTAGGTCTTGATTTGTTCTTTTTTTACTGGAAACAACAAGAGAGGCTCCTGCTGTATTAAATATATTAAAAAACAAATATGTACAAAAAGAAGAACCAAAAAACCAAAAGAAAATATTTACAGGGGAGCTAAAGAGAGGCTAGCCATGATTGAATGCTAGGTCTAAGATCTTTCACTACGTGTAAATGCAGACTGACTTCCTCTTTGAACTTCCTTTTCCAAACAACAAAAGGAGATATTTGCTCAAAGATTTTTCCCATTTATCTGTTTCCATATATTCCATGCCGCTATAATGAATATCTCCGTGAAAAAAGATTTGTTGAAAACTTCCTTCTATGAACCAATTGTTCCAAAAAGTTCCCTAGAGAAGACTAGTGTAAACCAAGATAAATCCAGCATTCCTTATTGAAAGTTCAATTAACAAAAAGATGTGGAATTGTTTCCTCCTCATCAGTGTCATAGAGAACATAGCCTACATCCTGGCCAGTGTTGAAATGTCTTCGTTTAAGCATATTCCTTGTATTGAGCCTATCATTGAGGAGAAGCCAAGCAAACACTTTTAACTTTGAAACACATTTACTTTTCCAAATCCAATGGAAAGGCTGAGGATTGGTCAGAGCATTGAACATATGTGCATAAAAGCAACTTGAGGAATATTTGGCATCGCCCCATAAATAATGCCAAGAATCATTCACATCATCAATCAGGGTAGTATCTGCTAAATCCATTTGAAGATTATCAAATTCCTGAACAGCTTGAATAGATAATGGAAGGTCATAGATATCCTCTAAATGTTCAGCGAACAAGAAATGCTTAACTGACTTATCCTGATTTCGTACAAAAGAGAAGAGTCTAGGATATTTGTGATAAAACAAGAAACCATTCCAAAGATCCTTCCAAAAGAGGAGGGTATGACCAGACCCTAGCGTACCAGAAGAAATACTCCTATACTCTGTCTCAAAACTAAAAACATCTCTCCACCAGAATGATCCACAATCATTGACTACATGAGGAACTACAATATTGTAATGAGAATTCTAGATTAATTTCACCCAGAGCAAATTATGTTTGTTATAGAATTTATGAAGATTTTTCATAACGAGAGCTTTGTTCTGAAGTTCCAGATTAATAACCCCTAAGTCTCCTTTGTGTTTCGGTTTGCACACCAAGTTCTAGGCTGCCAAAGATATACTTTTGCCCTGTAAGTCAGACGAGCCCCTCCAAAGACAATGTCTCCTGAGACGATAAATGTGATCAATCACTATTTTGGGGAGCTTCAGAGAACACATGTAATAAGTGTGAGACCTCGGGGTATTTAGCTTGTAATACTTAGTCTTCCAATTGACCCTAGCATCACAAACAAAATATCTCGTGCCTCGGCAAAATGTGTACCTCCCAGAAATTGCTGTACACATACCCTTTTACAAAATCAAGCATCAATTCCATACAAGCACAAAACTGAAGCACAAACTAGATTAAACAAAGGACATACATAATAGAGTTATTACAATCAAGGGGCCAACCGGCCACAAAAGCTAAATAACTTAAATAACAGCGGAAGCAAAAGCCATAAGATGGCAATAAACAAAAGCCAACCGGTTTGCCATTACCCCACAAGGCAAACTGACCGGGCCGCCAGCTAGTCGTCAAAGTTGAAGTCGAAGTCGGTCTCACGATAGTCAATCCCTTGGGGATTAACCTCCTCTGCAACAATTAATTAAGCAAAGCAAATGAGTACAAAAATGTACTCGCAAGACTTACATGTAGGGTAACAGCCTAAACATAATTACATGCAAGCTTAAACAATGGAGAAGGCTCTAGGTTTATTTTCAGCATAAAGCAAGATTTCATTTGCAATAGTGTAATACATTTAAAGCAATTTTTGCAATCTGTTTAATGTTTAAATAACAGCGAGTAACAATAGATAGATGACAACAACAACCTGGAAGTGACTAACCCAATAGCCACCACAACAATATCATGAATTACTCATTCATACCACCCACATCAAGTTTTAAGTAAAGGTTATAGTCTAACTCTCGAAAGACCTCCCCAAGCATGTCCATAACCTAGGACAAGGCTATTCGAATAGTTTGAAACCCTGCAGGGGTGTACTAATGTACCCACACGTCAGACCGCCTTTTTGCCACATGATGAAGCACACTACCTTTGGTATGCTGGCACGGCTAAGTCCTACGAGACGTTTCCAATATTGTGCATTAACTACAAGTCGCCAATATGGAAGAAGCCCATATGTTGATACGGAGTCATCAAAGATGCTCACCGCCCTTACAAAGGATGATGCTCCTCGCAGTGGATAACCTCCACCACTGTTCACCCAAACACACACAACACAAGTTTCTTTTTCAACACAACACACACATCCACCATGCGACCCGGAGCTAACACACGCCAAAGTACTAAGTCAAGAGAGGTCCCATATCCCCCTCATGTGGTTAGCACACAAAAATACTTGGTTTAGTGTAACAAGATGTTCGGTCCTTGGTGACTTAGGCATACCACCACACACCAGATAATCACACCATCATACCATATGCCCAAGTCTCAAACATTTTATTTTCAGTTTTATACTTTACAAAGTAACAAAGCACAAGGTGCTGGACATAAGGTAATAATAAGTTTTGTGTGATCAAGATCATCGACTAAGTCGATGACCGTCCAATTCTACCGGTAGCTAAGCATTTCTAAGCATGACACCGATAAAGATAAAAAACCATATATCATCCACCGGGCTCTAATTCACCAGCGAGATTAATAACTTAAGATTAGTGGCAGGGAATAAACAATTTAAGGGCAACCATGCAATAGGAATAGCTATCTCTAATCGGAAAAATAAACTTTGACACAAAAGCATGCATACATACAATTTGTAAACAAAGTATTACACTTTAAAAGTAATGGGATTGATATGATCAAACTACTTGACTTGCTGGAGATGCTCAATATGCTGCAGAGGATCACTCTCGTAATCAACGAACTCATCGGCACCTAACGAAAAGAACCGATAAGAACGAAGAACACCGAAAAGGCTCAAAAATCAACTTCAGCGAAAAGGCACGAAATTCTTATAGCAGGTAGAGCATGATTTTTAAGGAATTTAGCAACAATAACCAATTGATTTGGATGCTCAATGCTAAACTTATGGCTAAAACAATTTCGGCCGGCTGGAAAAATGCTGAAAAATTCATTTCGTTTACTGTTCATCCGAAACGAATTCTTTGGCACAATTTTCCAGAGAGGTGTTGCACCTAAAATTTTTATGGTACACAAAGCACCTCATGAGATGAACAACACAATTTGATTCACCTCATTTGGAGCTAGGATGCATTTTCTATGATTTTTCAAAGACATGCAAAAGAGCACAAACAAAATGCATCCACAAAAGCTTTCGAAATAGTGGCATGCCTAAATCCTATTCTACAATTAAGCACACTCATAGGGGAAGCCAAAAAAAAAATTGGTTTCACTCAAAAAGGATCTACAGAGAAATACTTATGCATTTTTCAAGTTAAATGGGTTTTTAATGCAATAAATAAAGCTAAACTGAAATTAAATCTATTAACAAATTTTTCTGGAGCCAAACTAAGCTTACAACCAATTTTAGATTAAAGCTTAGTTAAAATCAGAACTAACGAAATTTGAATCAACCGAAAAGGATTTAAAATGAATTAGTTATGCAATTTTAAAGTTTAATGAAATTTTCAGTTTACAAATAAAGCTTACCGGGTTTTTAAACAAACTTACTCAAAGCGGAAAAACATGGACCGTTGAGATTGAATCTAACGGCCCACGCGAACGGAGCACAACGCGCGCACGGAGACCCAACAGAGCCAATCGTTGGATTTAGATCCAACGGTGCACATCGAAGAAAATTTCGGATGGTCCGAATGTTCCAACGAACGTGGGCCGTTGATCTAGAGATGGATGGCTCAGATCAAGGTGACGTTGGGATGGTCTGAACGTTCCAACGAATCTAAGCCGCAGATCAAGACATGGACGGCTAACGCTACGGGGAGGTCCGGGGGTCCGAAGGTCCCGCAGATCTCAACCGTAGATCAAGAAATGAACGGTTGAGGTTCGGTGGTCCCAAACGTTCACAGCGATCTAGATCGTTGGATCTAGATCGGACGGTGAAGGTTCAGTGGTCCGAACATCCCACACGATCTAAGCTGTAAATCAAGAAATGAACGGCGCACAATCAACCAAGGTGTTGCGCACGCGCCCGAAGGGTTTCAAAAGAAGCAGGCCCCACTGTCAGTGACACGTGGGCCTAACACACGTGCTTTAAAGCACCCGGGTGGCTTTAAAGACGTGCGGGCCCGCATATTAGTGACGCCAAGATAAACTTTAAGACAGTCATTAAATTACATAACCAATGATTAGCAATGATTAGTGAGTTAATGACCGAATCTTAGTTTTAAAGACACGCACAGTGCGCGAGAGGCTCGGGCCCACCCGACAGAGACACGGGAGTGAACTTAAAGCCACACATTAATTACTAACCACTTATTAACGCTGATTAACAATGATTAGTACTTAATGAGGAGGGTCTCGGTCCTAAACGACAAAGCACAGTGCTGTTCCCGTCCGACAAAACCCGAGGGCACTCCACGGCTCACCGCCGGCGACGGGGACCACGCCGGCGCAAACCAAGGGCCAAAACGAGTCCGCAATAGTCACGCGCACACACTGGTGTAGGTGGCGACCACGGAGGAGGGCCACACCGGCGGCTAGCTGGCGAGGGGCGGGGCGACAAGCACAGCCGAAAATGAAAAGCGAACGGGAGCTCCGCAGAGATTCAGAGAAGTGGTGCCATAGCTGCTAGGGACCACCAGGAGGGTTACCTTAGCACTGAGAGGCACAGAGAAGGTCTGAGCTACGCCAGCGATGAAGCACAGTGCCGGAGCTGAGGAAGAAAGCGAGGAGATGATAGCCTGAGCAACAAGAAGGCAAAAGCATGGTAAGGATAGCTCCACAAGGGCTCACAGAGGGTCCATGAGCAAGGAATTGAGGAGCCGAGGGCTTACCAGAGCTGAGGATGAAGATGGATAAACACGACCGAGAAGATCCAAACTCCGAAATTAGGCCGCTCCTGTGAAAGCCAACCTAAATCGAGTTAGGGGATTTGACCACAGTGATGAAAGGCTCAAGGCTGAGCAAAAAGAAAGGTTGAAGAACCACTGGAACGCTGGCTTCACTGAGGAGCTCCAAGGCCCAACAATGGCGACAAGGTGCTCACTGGTGTTTAGAGCTCAACAAGCAAAGAGCAAGCTGAAATGATGTTTAAAAGAACACCAGGAAGGGGTTGAAGGCTTCTTATAGCCAGAGGAGCAAGGGTTTGAGCAAAGCAGGTGGCGCCATAGAGAAGGATGACTTTGGGGGCGAAAGCTGACCAGCATTAAATGCTTAGCGCCAAAGAGCCGTTTAAAGGACTCAACCGAGGTGACCGGTATTTGTTCACTACCATGGCGCGCGCAGCGTCTGCATCGAGGAAGATGAAGAATGACGCCAAGCAGCCCCACAAGTCGGTGAAAGAAACCAAAAGGGTTCGGGTCACACAGGAACAAGCGGGTTGAGCCTAACCCAACCGGTATGGCTCAAACCACTCGCGGTTCGATCAAAAACGGACGGCCAGGATTTGGTGCAATGATTGGAGGGTTCCAAAAGCTCCTAAGCAATCGTGGCCACTCGATCAAAGATGAACGGCTGGGATTAATTGGGACAAACGGAAAAGCCGAATGACCCATGAAATCTTGATCGTTGAAATGAGATCCAATCGTCCACAAAGAACGCGCCACTTAAGAAGTCGTCTGCATGCATCGGTTTAGAAGCGGTGCGACCGCTTGGAATCTGCACCGGAACCAAAAGAAAGGTACCGCACGGTTGGATTCAAATCCAACGATGGAGATCAACTGGTGAGATGGGGAGGTCCGAACGACCCAATGAACGCGGGCTGTTAGATCGAAATCCAACGACTCATATTGATTGCGCGCTAGAACGGGGCTCGGGCTGAGCGGGAAAGGTTGGGTTCAACCAAGAAGGAGGGTGGCTCGGGTCCGGCTTGAACCCAACCGCAAGACTTCGACTAGGGTTTGACTGAGGTTCAAAAACAAGCTGAAAACTTTGAAGAAAATTTAGAGATAACAAACTAACTCCAAAAATTCTGAAATTTTGACTGGAGGTTCCTAGCTCTAGGATAAACCTTGTATAAATTTTCCAGAGGTTTTTATGCAAAGCATTTCTCTTCAGAAATTTAACAAAGCTTGTTCTCGGGTTTGACCAAGAGTCAAACTGGTTTGACTGCCTCTTGAAAATTATCAAATAATTTCTAAAAATTATGAAATTTTTCAGAGGTGTCACACAACATCCCTAGAACCAAGAAAAATTTTTTCCAGGGGTTGAACACAAAATTCTCAACAAGGAGGTCACGACTTTAGTCAATTTGAGATTTAGGTTTTTCATTTCCCACAATTCCTTTACAAGAATTACAGAAAAGCTCAAAAACTTCAAGATACAAGAAAGGTTTTAATTTCTCCTCATTTTCTTACATTTGAAACACAAACCCATATTTTGGATGTTACAATAAGTGAGGAGAGAGGTGAGGACTGAGTTTATAATAGTGAGACGCCCACCATAAGATAAGAATTCTACCGAACTGTGTTGGTTACAAGAGTGGAAAGAAAATTTGTTCTTCTTTTTGGCCTTACCTTTGTGGTCGCCAGGTTTAGTCGGTTTCTTGAACTCTTTTTTTGTCAGAGCCTTCCATACCTAGCCACGGCAATGTGTTGGACCAAAAAGACGACTAGAGGGGGGTGAATAGGAGCACGATCACTTTTTCTCCTAGATCGGATTCAACACATTTTCACTCCAATAGCTATGGAAGCTATGAAGATCAAAGTACAAGCACAACGGAAGACTTGTATTGAATCCAATAGAAACCCCGAAGTAAAACAACCAAAATTACCAAAAACTCAATTCACAATGAGTTGCTCGGTCAAACCTCTCAGCCCAGTGGTCTGACCGCTCCATGGGGCATTCTGACCCCTCAAATGGGCGGTCTGACCTCCAGCCTGATGAACAGTGAAATCAGCCCGAACTTCCAAAACACAAAATGGTCTAACTTTTGATTCGTGACTCCAAACCTTACCAAACTTGAGACATACCTTCTCTAGGATGTCAGAAACCTATTCCAATCAACGATCGTCAAGATCGTTGTCAAAGTTTCGACCTTTTTACGTTTGAGTGAAGGTTGCTCCAAAACCGAGTCAAAACGAAAATGAGATCTAAAAGCTTGCTCGTGGGTGATTGATGATCAAGATGATCCTAGATGTAATCCCACATGTCACAGCAAGCCTGAACAGGGGCAGAAACCAAAGGAAAATAGAGGAATCAAATAAAGCCCCAAAATCACAAAATAGATAGTAAGAACACAAAGAGACTCATCTTTGAGAAATCATGCATAGATTGATTTGTGATTATTGTTGGTTTATAGCCACTCCATCCAGGAGGACAAAGCTCAACATATGAGCAACCAATCAATCAAAACTCTCTAGAACCCTAACCTTCCACTTTCCTCTCTAAGCCCTAGAAACAAAACCAAGGTTTCACTTAGCCAAAGGGTTAAGGGGGTGCAGCCACCACCCTTCTCTATTTATAGTGGAGGCAAACCTTCTAGAAGAGTTTTCTTAATAGGCACCCGTTAAGCCCACACACAAACGGGTTTCACTCACGCACGTATTTTAAAACGTCGTCTTCATCTCCTCTTGACCTGTCGGTGTTTTAGAACCGAACTTACGAAAGATTGTTTGATTCGGGGTCTCCTAGAATGGAATCACGCAGAGATTGACACGGGATTTTTATATGAGTTCAGCCTTCTCCCGAGAGAATAAGAACCCTACTCCCGTGTGTGTATGGTATTGAGTATATTATGAACAATCGGGGAAAAACTAAGACTATTACAGATAGTGCTTGTATTCCGATGGCCCGATTGCCCGCCTTCCTTTCTCTCGATTGTCGCTTTTATAGTATGTGAAGGAGCGGCGGTTAGCTCCAGTGAAGCGGCGCCTCATCACATCCCGTAATGCAGACGACGCTGGTAATAATCACCGGTATTAACTCCTCCACGCCGCTCAACAAACTATATACCGTAGATAATGGAGTATTATGTGCCATTACTTCGCAGAGTAACAACAGATGATGACTATTTGAATCCCTTAATCAATTGGGCCCACTTGTCTCAGAGGTTTAATTGATCATAAGGTGGTCGAGATGACCTAGTCGTCGAGAAGAACTTACGACCATGAGGTAGTCGTAGCAAGACTTACGACTATTGGGGTAGTCGAGCATAACTTACGACTATGGGGTGGTCGAGAAGAACTTACGACCACCCAAGAGGCTCTTCCCTTATAACATTATAGTATATTCAGGACCATATGACGCCATATTTACCTATAATAAGAATTATAGATAAAAGATATAATGAGGATTATTATATCCTCGTCATCTAGCCCCCAGCTTCAAGTGAAAGCAACTTACTTGGTAAAGGGGTTATAGATGGTCTTACGACCACGAGAGGGTCATAGAAAGATAGTCAAAGGAAAAACTCTTCGTTATTAGTATACTACTTTGACCAGAAATATGCTTGGTCAAGAAGATTACCTACGACTATCAAGTAGTCGTAAAAGCATTCCTACGATCACGAGGTTGTCGTAGTATAGTGATCGGAAGAAATAAATTTCCGATTATCGTTTCCTTTGGTTGAAAAAATCTAACCAAGGAAGTAATTTCGCTTGAGGTGTAAAAGCAAACCGATTTTCTAATCGGACACACTAGGAATCTCAAACCACGCCTGCTTAGCCTGTTTGAAGCGGTTCCCGAGACGGTGGCGACCCTTGGAATGTCACGCCTCCGGCTCAAGGTACGCGGTTATAAATACTTACCGGGGGTAAGACTTAGGATTCACACTTTTCCTCAAATTATCCCACTGTTCATCAAGTTCTTGTCTTCTCCGCCACCAACTCAATCAAGAATCTCCCCCTTCTGAGAGAAATGGCCGGGAGGGTCTCCGAGTGGGCCGAATCGGAGATGGATATGGCGAAGATGGAAGCCCTTGTCAAAGCTGGGAAGATTCCTGAGAGCATTCTTGTGGAGTGGTTCCCGGCGAACAAGCAGCAATGGCCGTCGGGGGAGGATGGACAAATTCCCGTCTTCCAGGCGTACTGTGAGTGTGGTCTTCGATTACTTGCTCACCCCTTTCTCACACTCATACTCAAGCATTTTGGAGTGGAATTGGTGAACCTTGGTCCTAATTCCATCACCATGCTGAGCGTATTTGTATATCTGTGTGAGGCGCACAGGAATTCCAAATGATCTTGAGCTTTTTCAAGATTTCTACTAATGCCTCGATAACTGGGATAGCCGAAGTTGTGGTTTGAAGCTCCATGACGAGAAGTCGATGGAGTATATTCAGATGTTCACTCGGTCCTCATGGCCGCTAGGAGGAAGAGGTGGTTTTACCGAAAGTCACCTCCGAAGACGATTTTACCTTCAAGGAAGGTCACAAAAGAAAGCTTCCTCGATTCGACTCCCGTAATATCACTAATTGCCCCTATATTCAAAGCTATCAAGGATTTGAAAGCAGAGGGTTGATTGGATGGCATGTGGTGAAGGATTTCATCACGCCACAAATTAGTCCTTTGAAGAAACGAGTGCCTCCTATGTGGAGGTACACGGGCCAAAAGACCCACCAGGACTACGAGGAGGTAAGTAGTTTTTCGACTTAGCTCTCGGTTTGGTCTTCTTCAAAATTGTCTAGTTTAATATCTTTATCTGTTTTTATCTGCATCTTTCACGCATGAGATTGACGCTCGAGTCAAACTTGTTTGTGAGAAGCCCCGCCACCTAGTGTGGCGGTTCCTCAAATTCTGCGGTTTTATCCGCAGAAGAAAAGGTTGAGCGCCTAAAGGTAATCAAAAGTTGATTTCATCCTTAGGACTTCATAGTCATAAAAAGAACTTACGACTAGGTAGTGATCGTAGAAAATCTTACGATCAAGGACATGTCGTAGAAAAGCTTACGACTAGGTATCGGTCGAGAAAAACTTACGATCGGGTCATTGATTCTTCTTCTTCATTTTTTTTTACGTAAAGTAGGCATGGAAAACCGCCGGACGCATTTAAGAGGTCGAATCGATGACCATTGGAGCAGGGGCGATGTGAGACAAGGACTCCGCCTCTAAGTAAAAAGCGCCGCTCTTTCAAGAGTCGCCGACAAGGAGGATCAAGCTCAAGTCCCTCGTTTTCACCAGGTCCTTGTTAAGGTCTGCATGATGCATAGTCGCAGCAGTAAATCAAGTCGGCTAAATCAAGTCGAGGAGGATGAAGAACCTCTTATACGCAAGATCCAGAAGACCAAGGACATGACCACAAAGAAGAGTCGAGATCAAGCAAATGCAATGAGGAGGCCGTGGAGGTTGAAGAACCTCTTAGGCGCAAAGCCCACAAGGCTAAGGTACCTTTTATTATGACAAGAAAGCTTTACAGCCGCCACTTCTAGTTTTGTCAAGCAACTAGAAAAGAGAACCGAAGGAGTTTGTGTCTTTTGTGAAGGACAACTCTGATCCAATCCCTATTGTTGAGGGTAGCGCTGCTCTTGGAGTGGTCGAGACCGATCTCGGCCCTCTGGAAAGTCAGGAGACCAGAGAGATGGTCCTTGTTCAAGATCCACGACCAGACGTGGTCGTGGCCGAACCTATTCCCCAACTTGAGCTACAATCGACGTGGTCGTAGCAAAGAAGTCGAAGAACCCTTCCATCGGGAAGATGGCTTCAAAGTTTCTGATCAAGTCCAGGATGCAGAGGTATGTGAAACAAGCTAAAGTGTAAGAACATCATTTACCTTATGTTTTCCACAATTTGACTTGCTATCCTTTTGTTTATTTTAGCTCGACTCCTTCAAATTTCATAGTGGTTTCTATCGAAAAGCCCATTGCGACCTCTCCAAATGATTGAGAGATGACAACAGAGATGGTCGAAGGATCATCCACTCGGGTTATGGAAGAAGTCGGGTTCTGAAGCGGTTGTCACGATCACCGCTGAAGTTAGAAGCTATGGCCACCGAGGCAATGGCCATAGTTACCGAGGTGGCGTCTACAAACACCGAGGTAGCTGCCATGACCATCGAGGTTGCAGCTACTACCATCGAGGTAGCGGCTACAACCATCGAGGTAGCAGCTACAACAACCGAGATAGCCACCATGACCACCGATGTGGACGCGGATCAGCAGAGAGGTCAGAGAAGCTTCGCCCAAGGTGGTGATGTGCCGACTACCGTGCAAGGGAAGGAAATCGCATGCACCTCCTTCCCGGTACCCAAAGAGAATTTACAATTTCGTAATCTAAGATGAGGAATACTTCAACTTCGCTCGATTTCTTTGGCCCCGCCCATAGTGGGGTCTTCGCCTTTAGATCTCGCCACCGAGTCCCCCACCCCAAAGACATTCCCAATAGAGGGAACACTTTTGATAATGAGCGCCTTGAGAAGGTTTGGTGGGACCAAGTTGAGAGAGTGGACGAGCCAAGCACCCGTGAGTCGGTTTACTCGATATTTGCTCGATCAACCATGAGTGTAAGTATTTGATGATACTTATGCACACAGTATAATCTTCTCTTGTTTCTTCATCGCTTTTCTTTTACGTAAAGCCATAGAACAAATCACCGTTGTCGGTGAGTATCATCGACAACTTCTAGACTCGCGACAGGAAAAAGAGGAACTCGCAAACAGTAGAGAGGTGGTAAGTTACTATTTTTCATAGTCGTTTTTGATTTGACTACTTATATAGTGCTTACAGGTTTGTCGTGGAAAAACTCACGACTATATGCTAGTCGTAAAAGACTTACGACCGGATGTTTAGTCGAGAAGAACTTACGACTAGATTCATAGTCGAAAGCGTAACTTACAACTAGATCAATGGTTGTAGGAAAGCTTACAACCGATTTAATAATGTTCATGTCCACTTTTAACCTTTACAAAGTTAAACAAAGGATGAAAAGACTCGTCGACTCGCCGATTATCAAAAGAGGAGTCGAGAGTTACAGGAGAAAGTAGAATTTCTCCCGAGGAAGCTTAAAGAAGCTAACTCGCAACCGAAAGGGTGCAGAAAGGATAAACGAAGAAGTCTTGAACTTAAGATCGCTTATGTTTTCGATCTTTGTTTAATCATATTACTTCTTTTAGGAAAAGAAGATGATATGAGAAAGCTTGTAATGAAGTCCAAAATAAAACTTTGGTCATTCACGAGATTTTCGTGATCTCCGTGAGAGAAAGATGAAGAAATTACGAGACTAAAATCCCAAGATCGTAAGCAATTCTTTACTCGCAATCTTTACGAGCTCTTTTCATATTCTCACTCTCATTTCTTTTCTAGAAATGGAACTCGAATCTGGGAAGGCTCAAATCGAGCTCGTGGACAAAACCATGATTTATATTGAGACCGTCTGCATTGCCAAAGAAAATGCGGAGGAGATTAGATCATGGGAGAAGAAGCATGCCGAGATCAAGTTCTCCCCATGATGAAGAAATCAAGAAATTGATTCTCGACTTGCGTAAGGAAATCTTTTACCTGTAATTATTTTTGTTTCTTTTCCTCTAGAAGTTTATTTTTGTTTGACCGGTCTTATTCTTTTCAGAGCAAGCGGTCGAAAACAAACAACTCCGCGAGGCTTCACTTCGCACTCCAACAGAGATGGAGACAATGAAGATTAATCTTCAAAGCAAAGGTCACGCTCTCAACAATGTACTTAGTGAGCTTCATATCGAGGGAAAAGCTCCTCAAGATGATACGATGGTTGCTCACATAAGTACAATTGGGGAACAAGTCGACTTTGCAAGAACTGATGACCACCTCAAGACCAACCAAGTCAATCGATAAAGGAGGCGGTCGGTTGCGTAAGTTATGCATTGGCCAAACTTAAAGCTCGTGACCCCAACCTTAATGTTCAACCAATCGGCCGACTTCGATCGCCTCAAGGTAGCAAGTCGTCTGATTGAAGAAATGCAATCAGTTGGCCGGAAGGTTTCGGAGGAGATGCGACTGGGCTCTCCTTCTTCAGAGTAGTTTGTAACAAACTGAAAAACAATCTTTTGTTGATGTATTATATAATCCATCTTGTTTCCTGCAAATCATCTTGTCGAGTAGTTAGTAACTCAAAAGATAATTAACGAAAATGAAAGACTAAGAATTGAAGTCAAATTAATAACTTTATCCTAGCCCCCGACTATTTGCTTAGTTTGTTTAGACAAACAAAATAAATAGTGTTAAAAAGGGTTTCTGAAAACAGAGAGGTTTGTTTAACTTGTTATTTTTGATCACAACCGTCATGCACTGGTCGAAAAAATGGAAACGAATCGACACTAGGAAGTTCCTTCTAGTGGGCAGGACCACGTGCAGAGAGGAAAGTCTTCGGCTAGGTGATGTTACCATCTCTGACTAGATTATTTAAGTCGAGAACAAAGAACTTGAGTTAAACAAACATCCAGAGGACTTCAAAAATTCATTTGCCCTTCTTTGGAAGACTCGATAAGTCCGTCTCCGATAGCAAGAGTAGGAAATTGAACGATGCTAGGAAGTTCCTTCTAGTGGGCGTGACCACGCAGAGAGGAGAGACTTCGACTAGATGTGTTTCTTCCTCCGACTTAGTTGAGATTTAATCGAATGCACCAAAGGCAGTGAATAAATCTAAAAGTGCACTTTGCTTAGAATATTTTTCAAAAGAACGGAAGAAATAATCTAGGTGAAAGGAGTAGGCTTTCAAAAATTATTTCACTAAATAGAACCCGAGCTCTTTGTGTTGGCGGCAAAAGTGAGTAACGATTCATTACTAGGAAGCTCATTCTAGTGGGCGTGACCACATGCAGAGAGGAGAGGCTTTGACTAGGTGATGTTACGCCTTTCGACCAAAGGTAAAGGAAACCGGTGTTTGGAATATAGTCGAAAGATTATGAAAGCACTACTCAAAAGTAAGACAATAGAGGTAGAGAGAACTCGAGTCTTTATTGTTCAATGATGGGTTACACATAAAACTTGTGAATCGGGTCAATGTTCTAAGAATTCGAGAGAACTCCGCCGCCTTCCATTGCCAATCGTACCGACCCTGGACGAGTAACTTCGACTACTGTGTAAGGACCTTCTCACTAGGGAGAAAGTTTGTTCCGATTAGACTTGGATTGGCAGAGTCTCAATACCAAGTCACCTACAGCGAGGTTGCGAGGTTGACCTTACGATCGTAGTATCTTCGCAGGCTTGTTGATAGACCGCCGAATCTAATTAGGGCCTGGTTTCTCCTTTCTTCAAGTAGATTAATATCATCTGCGTCAAGTTGTTCTTGGTTGGAGTCTGTGAAAATTTCGACTCGTGTTGACTCAGATCTTTAGTTCCGAGGAAGCATGGCTTCATTCAAGACTAGAAAGAATGGTGTTTCACCAGAGTCTGACCGTAGTCGCACGGACAACCCATAATACTGTAGGGTAGCTCTTGTACCCAAGCCCCGAGCGCTTGATGAGTCGGGTCAAGACTCGAGTCTTAATTCCTCTCATTATTTGGCCGCTTGCACGCTCGATCGCCCCATTACTTTGGGGATGGGCTATGTACATAACATAACTTGGTACTCAACTCGTCGCATAAAATTCCTAAAATTTTGCGTCGAAAATTGCTTACCATTATCTCTGTAATTATTCGACTCAGACTCCAAATCGAGTAATTACGATCTCATCATAAACCGTTTTGCCGCTCGTTGTTATCGATCAACGTGTTCGCTTCAATCCATTTTGTGAACATATCAATAGCCACAAAAAGAACTCAAACTTCACGGAGCTTTGGGGAACGGTCCTAGGATATCGAGACCCTGTGTCGCAAAAGGCCAAGATAGAGGTATTGTTTGTAATGCCCGAAATTTGGTTGGTGTATCGCCGCTATGAAACCGCATCGACACACCTTTTAACCAACTCTTTAGCATCAGAAGGGTCATTGGCCAAGAAAACCTTGTCGAAAGGCCTTACGACCAGCCGTCTCAGAGGAAGCATGATTTCCACAGATGCCATCATGTATGTCGTGAAGAAGTGTTGATCCTCGCTCGTGGAATGCATCGCATGAGCACCCCTTGAGTACCTCGTTTATAGAGGACTCCTTCCACCAAAGTATACATTTTGGCTTTTCGGGATAAGCAATCTGCCTCGAGATTGTCTTCGCATGTAACCCTTCAAGATATGCATAGATGGGTGTCATCCATGTATCCTCGTATTCTAGAGAGGCTATCTCAATAGGAGGTATTTCTGGTTCATCGACCAGAGACGGCTTCTGGAGTTGTTCCAAGAAGACTCCTTTTGGTACTTTAGATCGGGAAGAAGCTATTCGAGCAAGCCGGTCTCTGCGAGGAAATTATCCTTTCGAGGGATGAATTGTGCCTCAAACCTAAAAATGCTTTTCTAGCTTACGACTTCCGATAAGTACCGAGACATTGTCGGGTTAGAGCACCGGTACTTTTTTCGACTTGATTCACGACTAGTTGAGAGTCTCCTCTCATGAGTAGTCGGCGAATCGAGAGCTTTCTTACTGTCGATACCAAACCTAGCAAACCTTCAGATTCCGCCACATTATTAGTGGCCCGAAAGTTTAATTGTATGGCATACTTTAAGGTCTCTCCCAGACACCCAAATTTCGAGCCACTTAAAGTAGGCGACCGTCAAAGTACATCGCCCCGGTCGTGAGAATCAGATCGGGATCCCGAGCGTGTTCAGATTTGTCCATTCGGCGACAAAGTCCGCCAAGATCTCGATTTAACTACCGTTCGACACGAATGGATGTCGAACTCCCCAAGTTCGACCGACCATTTTGCCATGCTCCATTGCTTCCCTATTTCGAGGATCGCCCTAAGGGAAACTCGGGACAAGACAACTAGTTTGTGCGCACCAAAATAATGCCGCAGCTTCTCAAGACATGAGGAGGGCATATAGAAGCTTTTGGACCGAGGGTAACGCTCCTTAGGTCCCGTAAAACTTCACTTACGAGTAAACCGGTCGCTGTACATTTTCACGCTCGACGACCAAGATCGCGGCCATCGCCTCGTGGCATGGCAGCCTAGGTAAACTAAGAGCGTTTCTTCCGCCTCGAGAGACCGTAATAGGAGCACTCAGAAGGTACCTCTTGACATCCTCAAAGGCAAGTGTTTGCCTCTTTCGACCACTCAAAACCTTCGTGTTTCCTTAGAAGTTTAAAGAAAGGTAGTCCTTTTCTCCCGCCGTGCGATGAAACGACTTAAAGCCGCCATGCACCCAAAGTGAGTTTCGGACTTCTTTCCCGTAGTTGAGGGCGATTTGTAAAATGGCTTTTATCTTTTTCGATTTGCTTCGATTCCTCGATAGATACTAGGAATCCAAGCAATTTCAAGAGATTTCAAATACACACTTCTCGTGATTAAGTTTTAAGCGATGTTTTTCGAGATTGTTGAATGTTTCTTGCGGTCAAGAATATGATTAAGTCTCTTGATGCTTTTAACAACTAGATCATCAACATAGGCCTCTAGATTTCGCCTAATTGAGATGAAAAAGTTGCTTGCATCAAGCGCTGAAAAGAAGCTACAGCATTTTTAGACCAAATGGCATTTTGACATAGCAAAATATACCAAATGGTGTAATAAATGCGGTCTTTTCTTCATCGCCTAGACACATATTGATCTGGTGGTATCCGCATATGCATCTAAAAACTTAACATTTCACAACCTGCGCAGAGAATCAACCAACCGATCGACTGAGGTAAAGGAAAATCGCTTTTGGACAAGCTTTATTAAGATCAAGAAAGTTCACGACATACGCCATTTGCCGCTTGACTTTCTAACCATTACAGATTAGCCAACCACTGGGTGGTTGACCTCTTATAAAGCCCGCTTGAGTAGCTTATCCAATTTCGATTTAATAGCATCTCGCCGATCGGGGCAAATCTCCGTAATTTTTGTTTTACGGTACTTTGTCGCCGTAGCTAGCTCGTGTTCGATCACCTCCCGGGACTCCGGCATGTCGGATGCTTGCCATGCAAAGACATCTGCGTTAGCTCAGAGGAAGGCGATGAGGCGCCTTTCTATTTGGGGTCGGAAGTATCCCCGATGCGTATCAGCCTTCGAGGGCTCCCCACGCCCGTGAGGAACCTCTTTGACTTTGTCGTTCGGCTTTGGTGCAGTTTTTAGGCTTCGACTTGCTAGTCGAAGGTCGATTTCTTCTCGAGTTGGTATTTGTCCAACCATCTCGAGGATCGATTCGGCCGCAGTATGCGCCATCTTCTTGTCACAATGGATTGTGATTACTCCTTTGGGACTCGCATCTTAATACATTGATATCCATAATGAGTAGCCATTAGAATTTTGCCAAAGTTGGTCGTCCGAGTATGGCGTTATATGCCGACGAAATCGACCACATCAAAGGAGATTTTCTCGTCTCCAAATTACTTGGTGAACCAAATGTTAAAGGAAGAGAAACTTGGCCAATTGGTTTAGCCGAAGATCGATGACGATTCCATGGAAAGAGTATCGCATCGGTCTTACCTTGGTCCCGGTACTTGCATGTCATCGTGGCACTCAGAACAAAATGTTTATCGAGTCGCCACCATCAACCAAAACTCGATTGACCCGACAATTGTTGATGGTGGGTTCGACCACGATTGGGTATCGACCGTCGAAGTCGAAGGAATCGGCAACACCCTTCTCGAAAGAGATGGTGACTTCCACCACTTCGTAATTTATTGACAAGAGGAGGATCTATGGAGTTTACCTCACGCTCGGCAAACCTTGAGTCGCCGCTTTGATTCATATGCCGATGATCCTCGTGATATGTGTTCGACGGTGTGTTGCGGATCCCGAACGGCATCTTCTCCTCGTCATCCGATGACTTATGACCACTCGCTTGCCCTACCCGCCGAGAGTGGGAAGTGGTCCTTGTCGCTGTAGTAGTCTTCAAGCTTTCGTTGAAGACCTTTAGCTATGGAAGGTCATGTCCTTCCTTTTTATGGAAAGGACACCACCTAGGCTTATCATTTTTTCGATCGGGCGCTTACCTTTGCTCTCGGCCAGAGTGCGCTTTGAGGTGCGTGGCTCTTTATCATTCATACCAATACCTCCTTGAACCGCCGGCTTGGAGTTTTTGACCTTCGCTTTGTTCTTGGACTTTTTGCTTTTTTATCCTTCTTCTACTAATATCGCTCGCTCTCGAGAGGTATTGTCTTCTCGATCTATTGTATTGTTCCACTCGACCGCCTCGAGGCGAGAGCGATCGATCACCCATCTCAAGAGTTCAAAATACGTAAGTAGGAGGATTCAAAGCAATGTCTTCGTTATCCTTCATCATGCGGACTCCTTGCTTGAAAGCCCCGATAAATGATGAATCGAAACTTCCGAATTGAGTTACTTAACCCGACAAAAACGCTTGATGAATTGGCGCAAGGTCTCGTTGTCGCTCGTCTCATCCGGCAAGTCATCCTCCTTTCCGGACGATTGTAAGTGCCTTGGAAATTTGCCAAGAGAAGGTCGCAAAGGTGTTTCTAAGAGTAAATCGACTCGAGTGGTTGGTTCAATAACCACGATCGAGCGATCCTTCGAGCACAGCTTGAAGGTAATTTGCCATCACATGCTCTCCTCCTCCCGCCGCTTCTGGACACCGTGGTATAGATCTCAAGGAATTCGATGGGATTTTGGGAACCATCAACTTCTCCATGTTCATCGGTCGAAATCGAGGTGGCTGTGAATGTTCGGAGATCGGCGAGAATGCCCGACATCCAAGAATGACTTCTTGACGCCTTTGCAGAAAGAAGGGTTTATATCATCGTGGTCGTGCTCGACGATACCCAAGAATAGGTTGACCGGACTCACGATAGATCTCGACCCCACGAGGGAATACTCCTCGTAGTTCATTTGTCGCCGCAGATTCTCATGTCGGAATGGTGAGCGATCACCTCTCCGAGGAGTTTGTCGATCATCACCATTTGGAAGACATTCGAGTAGGAGATCGACGCGATTTCATCATAAGCGCCGATTCCTTCACTATGATATGTTCGATCGATCGTAGTCAAGAAGTCGATGGCTATGTGTTGGACCGAAAACGGCGACTAGAGGGGGTGAATAGGAGCTCAAAATCTTTTTCAATTCGATTAGATCCAATAATAATTTCACTCCAAGAGCTATGAGAGCTATGAAGATCAATATACAAGTATAGCGGAAGCCTTGTATTGAATCCTAATCAAACCCCCAAAGCACAGAGCAAAGAACACAAAGTTGTGCAGAATTCAGAATCGGTACTACCACCATTGTAAGTGCGGTACTACCTCATCGCGGTACTATCAAGCAGCAAAATCGTGGTACTACCTTTTATCCCGACGATGAATGTAATAAACTGAAAACGTAAATCGAAAATCGTCAGAACTTTTAAACCATAAGGCCAAAATCCACCAAATTTGGAACACACCTTCCTAAGGATATTAGGAACCTATTCCAATCAAGGATCGCAGAGATCCAAGCCAAAGTTCCTATCTTTTTCAGTTTGAACGAAGTGTGCTTCAAAACCGAGCAAAAAACGAAATATGATCTAGAGACTTGCTCGTGGGTGATTGATGATCAAGATGACCCTAGATGGGTTCCCACAAGTCAAAGCAAGTTAAATCACGGCAAGAAACCAACCAAAAACTCACGGATCAAAGAAAGACTCAAAATCATCAAATAGAGAGAAAGAAAGCAAATGAACTCATCTTTGATAGAACTTTCTTTGGATTGATTTGATATGGTATTGGTTTACAGCCACTCCATCAATGGAGGACAAAGACTCAATACATGAGCACGAAATCAAATCCAACTCTCTAGAACCCTAACCTCCAACTATCAACTCCCTAAGCACAAAAGCAAAACTAGGGTTTACAATACAATGAAAGGGTTGAGGTTGCTGTCCAGCACACCCCCTATTTATAGTGGAGGCTTAGACCTTCTAGAAGAGTAACCCTAATGGGCTCCCGTTAAGGCCCAAAACAAACGGGTCACACACGCACGCATTTTAAAGCGCCGTCTTCAATTCTCTTGACCTAATCCACTTCTTGACACACCGACTTGCGCCGCGGGTTGGCATTAGGTCATCAAGGCGGTATTTGGTAAAATTACCAAAATACCCTTCTCGATCTTTTTCAAGACCGAGTCCCATCTTCGTGAAGCACCTCCCATGCTTCGCCACGTAGGTTGATCCAATGGCTCTCTTCATGTCGGCAAGTCTCTCCCATCCGGCCCCACCAAACCACCATGGCACTTGCACCACCCCCGCGCCGCTTGATCAAACCCGTCAGCACCGAATCGCCTGTTCGGTCACCTTTGTCCTCTTATGCAATGCTTGACTCCATTGACCTCACCCAAGCATCCTCGATCGTTTCGACCTCACTTCCAAGCTTAGTCCCGATCATCTCGCTGCTGACCGCCATTGACCTCCAAGCAACCTCGCACATCAATAGACAAAGAAATCGAATCCGAACAAGTTCTTCACAACTTGACCCACGTTAGTCAAAACATGCATCATGCAACACATATGCCATGACACCCATGAACTTGACCTAACCCAAAAGCAATTCTCCAATTGAAAAGAAATTCAAAGACAAAATCGGTACTACCACCGTGTTAAGGCCGGTATTATCGCCTATGGTCGTATCTTAGCCCAAAGAACGGCGGTACTACCGCTACTAAAGGAAATCCAAAACTTCCCAAAAACACTTGTTCTCGAAAACCATACCGCCACACGCTGTCGTTCCATCATCTTGGTACTATCAAGAACTATAGCTCTAAGATTACCGCTTCCTCGAGAAATCCAAAACACAAATTACATTCGCTCGAAAACCATACCGCTTTGCTTGCGGTAATACCACCAAGCGGTACTACCGCTAAACACAAGCCTAAGATTATCAAGATCGCGTAGTACTGCACAGACACACACCAGATTACCGATTATCCTAACACTTGCTAAAAACAGATTTCAACAAAACCGAAAACGATCGTTTCGACAAACCAAAGAAGCTATTGCCAATTGTACCATCACATTAAGATCATGAGCATATCCCCATGATATCCACAATCTCCCCTTGATGAACACATTGGCAATTTCCACAAATGCAAATTTTGAGGTTTGAAAAGTAAAACTCGACGTTGTTCAAAGGCACAACTTGGTCCAAATGCAAGAGAAGGCAAAGGAAATGACCAAGTTGGCTCCGCAATAGTATCGCAAGTGAGATACAGCAAAAGAAGGCAAGAAAGCTTCATTTTCCAAAAACGGGTCAAAATCTCACTTAAGGTCCATATGAAAGAACAATTGTTCGAAATGACCTTTGATCATGGTGAGGATCAAGAATTGCAATTCAAGTTCAGAAGTAGCAATAAACCCATAAGAATGCAAATAAGGAACTCCCCCTCACTATGATCCTCAAAAATCAGAAAATTTCAAAATTTCCATTTTTCTCCAAGTAACTCCCCTTTTTCAACCATCTTCTCCCCCTTTGACAATGGAGTCATCAAGGAATCACGCCTTCCTCTCGTCCAGAGATGACAAATGCAGAATGAGAAAAAAGCATAAGAAGGAGCATGCATGAAATGCAATGGAGTGGCTTCAATTTTTGTATTTTTCAATTGTTGAGTACAAGAAGCTTTGGAGATTACCCAAAAGAACAAGTTAGCATTTCTAAAGTTGCACAAACAACATATCAAGCCAATAAATAGCTAGCAAGATCATGATAAAACATATATAACAAAGCTAAGCAAGAAGGCTCAATATAAAGCAATGAATTTTAGCATTTTAAGCAAAGCTTCAAATCTAGCAAGTTCATCAATAGTGATCCTAAAATGATACTGGCCATGTCAAAATGTCAACGTGAGATCCAAAAGCTAACCATGACCACTTTAAGAGACAAAAAGGTCCTGAATTGAATCATTTTGCTCAATTTTCTCAAATGCCCATTTTCAACTGTTTTTCAATTGCAATGAATATTCAAGTTGATAAAAGGTCTATCTTAGTAAAGAAGATCCTGGACTAGGAGCCATCCACAATCTCTTCCTAAGCTTCAACCAATTTGACAATTTGCATTTTTAGCATTGTGTTAGATCTCAAGCCTCACTACGACCATCCCAAGCAACAAAAGCTTAAGAGAGTGGTCTAGGTCATCCAAAACTCCCCCTGAGTTCATGCCTAGTACCATGGCAAGCGGCCTCATGAGAAAGAATTGGTGAGATGGTTCTTTTCAAGACAAAAAGAGATCATTTTTATTTTGCACAAGAGCGCTTTTAGATTCTCAAGAACACAAAAAGCTCAAGTAATGATCAAAGCTAGATTCAAGAGCTAACAAAGCAATTTTGACAGGCCAATGTCACAAAAGGAGCACTAATTAAGAATCGGGTAAACAATTCACAAATTGCTAATTTCTTAGTTCAAGTTGTTTTTCAAGTTCTAGCTCATACAAAGAAAGACTTAGCTACACATGTGAAGGCATGATAATTCTAGCAAGTCAAAGAACTAGACATGGCATTGAGCAAGAATTTGAAACACTAAAGCTCCAAAGGGTAATAAGCAAAGCTTCATCAATTTAAAAGATAAGCGTAAAAGCTTATATTACAATGCATCTTTTGGATTTTTCATATGAATGCAATATGATACAATGAGATGCAAGAAAAGCTCAAAAAGCCTAAAAAATCAAAAAGATCAACAAGCTCAAAAGAAAATCAAGAAAAGATCAAATGAACAAGGAAAGATCGAAAAGATCCAACTCCCCTCAAACCAACCCATAGGGATAAATTACCCTAACTCACTCCTCAAGGTGGCAAACCTTGTTGGGTCTAAAGGCTTGGTGAGGATATCGCTAACCGAGCCTCTGACTCCACAAAATGTAGACAATATCACCCTTCTCAACGTGGTCTCTAAGAAAGTGATAGCTAATGTCTATGTGTTTGGTCCTAGAATGTTGCAATCGGGTTCTTAGCAATGTTAATAGCGAAGTGTTATCACGTAAGAGAGGAACACTAGCAAAAGTTAACCCAAAATCCTTAAGAGTGGAGACCATCCACAAAATCGACTACAAAGAACTAGCAAAGACTACATATTCACTTCAAAGAAGGATTGTGCAATGTAAGACCGCTTCCTAGATGACCAAGAGACAAGAGAAGTGCCTAAGAAATGACATGTGCCGAAGTGTTCTTTCTATCTAGCCTACACCCGCAAAATCGAATCAAAACCCCGAATGGACAAATAAGAAGAACAAGAATACCAAATGCCATATCAAGGGTAGAGTGTAATACCGAAAATGCGCTTAACGGCTTGGCGATGTGAAGTCCTCTGTGACGCTCAAACCTCGCATGCAGAGGCAGGCATCAAAGTGGATGTCCGGCCTTGAGGCCGTCAGTATGAGAGGGAGCCGATCATGTCATGCAGATTGCTGATCCACGGCTTCTCCTTCCTCATCCGATCCAAAGATCAAGTCGCCATGGGAGTGGCGATCGGCTTGCATCACCCATATCAAAACGCTTGAGCAAATCCTTGGTGTACTTTCGCTTGATGGATGAAGATCCTTCCTTGCATTGCTTGATTTGTAGCCCCGTAAAGTAATTGAGTTCTCCCATCATGCTCATCTCAAATTCTCGACATGGTCTCGTAAAACCTGAAACAAGAGCATTAGAGGAACCACCAAAGATAATATCATCAACATATATCCAACAAGCAGAAGTCATTGCCATGCCTAAGAATGAAAAGAGTCTTATCTACTTTTCCCATTTCAAAATCATTCTTAAGCAAGAAGGTCTTAAGTCTATCATACCGTGCTCTAGGGCTTGTTTAAGACCATACAAGGCTTTGGATAGCTTAAAACATGATCGTGGTGCTTGGGATCCTCAAAGCCGTGGGGTTGCCTAACATACACTTCCTCCTCTATAAAACCATTCGTAAAGGCACTTAACATCCATTTGATGCAACCTAAAACCTTTAGATGCAAACAAATGCAAGCAAGATGCTAATGGCTTCTAGTCTAGCAACAGAGCGAAGGTCTCATCAAAATCTAACCCTCAACTCGCTAAAACCCCGAGCTACCAATCTAGCCTTGTTTCTAACCACGTAACCATCCTCATTTTGTTTATTTTTGAACACCCAACGGGTTCCTATAACATTATGACCACTAGGAGGTTCTACAAGGTTCCAAACTTTATTTCTTTCAAAATTCTCTAACTCCTCATGCATGGCATTGACCCAACTAGCATCGATAAAGCATGTGATATATCTTTGGGTTCAAAAGAAGCTACAAATGCAGAGTGAGAGAAAAGACTCTGATCATGATACCGGAGCGAGTGACTCGCTCATGGAGATTACCAATCATCCGATCCGGAGGGTGTTGCTTCGAATGTGCAAAGGAGCTGGGGAGATAGCGTCTCCTCGACCTCCGCAGTATCGCCAAGAAAAAGTCGCAGCAGAGCCTCAATTGAGGTGAAGCAACAGAGAGTAAGTTCTCGAGCTTGGGCGGCTTGCACAGAACATCGAAGAAAAAGAAGGAGCAAAATCAAGTTCATCCTCATCTTCTTCAACAAAAATGCTCTCTGTCACTGTAAGTCACCAAACATCGGATCTAGCCTGTGGCTAGTCTCATCAAAAGTGACATTGCATGTCTCTGAACAATGTTAGTTTCAACATTAAAACCCGAAAACCCTCGAATGAGCAGATAACCTAGAAATAAACCATCACAAGTCCTTGATTCAAATTTATCTAGGTTCCTGCCTTGAGAATAAAACACTTCGATCCAAAGACTCGAAAGTGAGAGATGAGGGTTTTCTACCAAAACGAAGCTCATATGAAGTCTTGCCCAAAGATGGTCTCAAAAGACACGGCTTGAAATATGGCAAGTCAGAGCAATAGCTTCGCCCAAAATCTCCTCGGTGTGCTATACTCATCCAAAGATCGTCTAGCCATCTCAACTAGAGTCCTGTTCTTCCTTTCCACAACGCCATTTTGTTGAGGGACGTGGAGAAGAAAATTGATGCTCAATACCGCCAAAGACAAAAGAGGCAAAAGAAGCATTTTGAACTCCGTGCCATTATCACTTGGATCGCTCTCAAGGCACCAGAAGTTCAAGCCAAACGAAGAACAAGATCATGAAAATGATCAAAAGCCTCATCCTTCAAGAAAGAAAGAACACCCAAGAATATCTCAAAAATCATCGACTATGACAAGAATGTACCAATTACCACCGATCGATCGAACCCTAGCAGACCAACAAGATCCATATGAAGCAACCGTCTCGGTCCGTCACCATGACCATAGTCAATGACGGTGTGAGGCGGCAACTTGCTTGCCATGCCTACTGTGGCGACAAACAAAGATCCTTGATGACTTTGAGTTTAGGCAAACCTCTCATGAGATCAAGGTCGCTAACTCGTGTCGATGATCAAAACCAATGTGCCCCAACCGTCGGTGCCAAAGCCGATATCGAAGAGGAAGCAATTAACACTTAAGGGATCCAAAGAAGAGACTCGTAAAAATCAGCTCCAAAAATTCTACCAACTCTAGAAATCCCAAAACGAGCTCACCAAAAGAATCAAGCACACGATGTGCATTTTTCTTAAAACGAGTCTCATAGCCATCATCGAGAAGTCAGGAAACGTAAAGGAGATTGTACCTTAGCTTAGACACAAGCGCGACGTCCTTGAGAATGAACTTGTCGCTCACCCTAATCATTCCAGCTCCTTCAATGCGCCTTGTGTATCATCTCCAAAGGTGATGAAGTCATCACCGCTGATCGCGTGAAGGAGGTGAACCATCTTGAGTCTCCTAATATGTGGCGTGAACACCCGAGTCGATTTAACCATGTGTTCTTCCCCTTCCGTGCCAATCTCGAAAATCAAGGAACAAAGAGCGATGTGTCTCAACATCAAGTTAGTTAAAAACGACTTGGGAACCCAAGATCGAGACACACGCTCATGAAAGTAGTATGCAAAGCAGATGTGCTATCCTTGACTTTATTAGCGCTTCTATTATGAGCAATGGTGACAAGAACATGAGGTGCATCCTGTCTAGAAACATGGTGATGAGCATGTGCAGCAAATCCTAGACCGGAGTTCTTCTTTTGTACGTGACCATGTCTCATAAAATCTCTAGGTTGATTAAATGACATTCTAGCAATATTTTTCTTAGCGTTCTTCAACCTACGCCAACAGAACTCAACCAAATGTCCACTCTGCTTGCAATAGGTGCAATGGTATTTTGTACCATTGGGAGAAGCACCTTTTGCCTCAAAAGAAGATTGGACAAACCCTGCAGATTTAAAGACAGTTTTTGTAGGTTGGGTTTTGAATTCAACTAAGCCATTTTCCAAGACCAATGACATTAGACTTGGACATGTCCCTGGCAAGAGTTGTATCCTAAACCTTGCTTCTTAAAAGGAGTTTTAGATTTATCTAGAATCATGTTCAACTGTTTTTCACCATTAGAGAATCTTTCTAAAGTATCCTTGAGATATGCATTCTCTTTTCCAATATTAGCACATGATTCACAAGTCTTGCCCTTAATGGCTCTAGCATGTTTCTCCTTAAGATGAGCAACTTCAAGCTTATAGGCTGCACAAGAAGCACAAGATGTAGAATCAATTGTGTCCTTAAGCTTGGCAAATTTAGCTCTAATCGCTTCTAGAATATCCTTAACTTCATGTTCACGTTTCTAGCAGTAAAGAGCAAAAGCTAGATTTCACATTGCCGTAAGCATCCAACTTGCTAGACTCTAAGCATTTTTCACATGGAGCAGATTTAACATCAATTAGCTCAGTTCTAGCATTTTCAAGTTGATGCAAAGCAATATCATGAGCAAATTGTAGCTTAGACAGTTCGGAGTGCAAAGCATGATAGGATGAACATTCATCAACATCTAGACTCTTAGCATTCACAATCTCTAATGTCAAATTCTCGACTTGTGACACTAGATCCTTGTTCCTAGCCATGGTGAACTCTAAAGCCTTATCTTGACTAAGCAATTGCTCATACATGTTATCGCATCTAGTAGAAAGGGCATCATAGGATGGAAGTACCTCATCATTGTCATCGGCGTTGACGGAGTCGGCCATGAAGCACATGCCGGTGAAGTCCTTGGCCTTCCCTTTCTTGTCTTGAGGATCTCCTCCTCCTTGTCCTCCTCGCTCGAGTCCACATCGCCATGGATTGATCTCCAAAGCGGCAAGGACCTATGAGCACCTTCATGAGCTTGGCAAAGATCATACTTGGGCTTGCCCCTTGAGGCTTCTTCCAGCAAAGCTTCTCAATCTTGTGGTTGCCCTTACCTTTCGGCTTTGGGGCTTGGTCTTGATGTGATATAGCTCTCCACACTCATAGCATGTCACAGGCCACCTCTCTTCTGCTTTCGACATTGTTATATGCCCGCAGTGACTTTCTTGGCTAAAAGAGCTAAATCAGCCTCAGAAGATTCTCAAACTCTTCTTCTTGAATAGCAGATAAACACGCAAGAGAAAAACCTAAGAAGACTCAAGAACCATCAGAGTCCTTTGAGAGGATCACCAACAAAGCCATGTTATCCTTCTTAGGATTACCGCCTCTTGATCTCATGAGTTTTTAGCTTGCTATAAAGCAGCTCCAAAGTGAGATTAGAGAGATCGACGTTTCCTCTATGGCGCTTGCCTTCATCTCCCACTCCTTGGTGTTGATTGCACCCAAGAGGTGGGTGGCATTTTCAGATTGAGAGTACTCAATGTCAACAAATTTTCATCCGATTGATCACCTTGTTAAAACGAGTAAAGACGCCATCGATGCTCTCACCAGACGATCTCAAATTTGTTGTACTCGCTTGTAGACATTTCGACGCGACTTGCTTGATCCGGGACGATCCTCATGGTAAGTTTCGAGGGTGTGCCAAATCTCATGTGCGGTCGCAAGATTGCAAATCCTATCGCATCTTGCCTACCAAGCCCAAAGATATAGAAGGTTCTTTGCCTTGTTGTTGTTAGCCAAGAGGGTCACGGGCTCTTGCCAGAGCAACTTCGGCAAAACGAAGCGGGCGTGAACAACCTCCCATATAGCTTGTCCTTCGCTCTCAAGGAAGACTCGCATGCGATTCTTCCAATAGGCATAGTCGAGCCCATCAAGACATGCGGCTTGGTCGAGTACTTATCCATCGCCAGTTCAAAGGACCGTTAAGATCAAGATTGAACTAACCGGCTCGATACCACTTGTTGGACCGAAACGGCGACTAGAGGGGGTGAATAGGAGCTCAAAATCTTTTTCAATTCGATTAGATCCAATAATAATTTCACTCCAAGAGCTATGAGAGCTATGAAGATCAATATACAAGTATAGCGGAAGCCTTGTATTGAATCCTAATCAAACCCCCAAAGTACAGAGCAAAGAACACAAAGTTGTGCAGAATTCAGAATCGGATTACCACCATTGTAAGTGCAGATTACCTCATCGCGGTACTACAAGCAGTAAAATCGCGGTACTACCTTTTATCCCGACGATTTTAAAGCGCCGTTTTCAATTCTCTTGACCTAATCCACTTCTTGACGCACCGACTTGGCGCCAAGGGTTGGCATTAGGTCATCAAGGCAGATTTGGTAAAATTACCAAAATACCCTTCTCGATCTTTTTTCAAGACCGAGTCCCATCTTCGTGAAGCACCTCCCATGCTTCGCCACGTGTAGGTTGATCCAAATGCTCTCTTCATGTCGGCAAGTCTCTCCCATCAAGCCCCACCGAAACCACCATGGCACTTTTGACCGCACCCTTCGCCGCTTGATCAAAACCTGTCAGCACCGAATCGCCTGATTTGGTCACTTTTGTCCTCTTTGCAATGTTTGACTCCATTGACCTCACCCGCATCCTCGATCGTTTCGACCTCACTCTCCAAGCTTAGTCCCGATCATCTCGCTGACCGTCATTGACCTCCAAGCAACCCGCACATCAATAGACAAAGAAATCGAATCCGGAACAAGTTCTTCACAACTTGACCCCACGTTAGTCAAAACATGCATCATGCAACACATATGCCATGACACCCGTGAACTTGACCTAACCCAAAAGCAATTCTCCAATTGAAAAGAAATTAAAGACAAAATCGGTATTACCATTGTGTTAAGGCTTGGCAGATTATCGCCATGCGGTCGCATCGCTTCCAACAACGGGCGGTACTACCGCTACTAAAGGAAATCCAAAACTTCCCAAAAACACTTGTTCGGAAAAACCATACCGCCACACGCCGTCGTTTCATTACGCGGTACTACCAAGCAACCACAAATTTCTAAGATTACCACCTCGAGAAATCCAAAACACAAATTACATTCTGCTCGAAAAACCATACCGCTTTGTTTATGTAATACCGCCAATGGTACTACCACCAAACACAAGCCTAAGATTATCAAGATCGCGCGTAGTAATCACAGATTACACAACCCAAGTACTACCGATTATCCCGACACTTGTCAAAAACAGATTTCAACAAAACCGAAAACGATCGCTTCGACAAAACCAAAGAAGCTATTGCCAATTGTACCATCACATTAAGATCATGAGCATATCCCCATGATATCCACACTATGACTTCCTGAATGATGTCGGCGAGGTGCTTCCAGTCTCTGTGCAATCTCTTCAACGAAGAGGTCGTAGCCTGGCGCTCGGGCTAGCTCTTGAGTTGGATTCTCGAGCAAGTCATTGATGTGCTGGAGCTCTCGAGCCTCCTCTGATTGATATTGAATGCACCCAGGCAAATTCTTCTGGGCTTCAATTTTCTTCCGTCGGGTAGCCTTAAGAGCTTCCATGTCGGACTCTTGAGACTTCCTCAATGAAGTGCGAGAATGTCGAGGATTTCCTTCACGTTCAAGAAGGTGTTGGTCGTGTCCGCCAGCGGTGGTGTCCTTGCCATTGCCACGAGGGGGTGTAGTGTGTGATCTTTTGGGAGAGTCTCCAGCTCGGTCTCTAGGAGAGTGACCTTGATCCGAGGGAAGGACGAAGACCTCCCGTTGATGATTCTCACTTGCACTCGAGGCCTCCCCGCTTGAGGATTCGCCGAGACACCATTGGCGACTTGGAGTAATCCCTCCGTAGGGAAGTCCGGGTTATAACTGTCTCCGCTTCGGCAGTATGACTCATGGAGAGATGGTCGAATTTGCAGTGAAAAACATGCTTGATCCCATTGCCTCTCGATGTCATCCGAGAGAGATGATCACCAGATGTCGTGAAGTCCCTAATTGTGGCTTCCAGAGCTTGTTTTACCAAGTCGGACTGCCTCGGGGGACTCTGACACTTCGAGGAAAAACTCTCGTTGTGTTGTGAGTCCACCGGTGTGGTCCCGGTCAATTGACCTTGTCCTTTGAGAGGGTAGATCCTCTCTGACGCATGTTGTAGGGGATAAGGATCCTCCTCAACTCCACCAATGCAAGACTGCCTCCTCGGATCTGGGAAAATCACCGAGGCGGTAGTACCATCGGATGAGTCATCACTCGGCTCATAATTGAAACCGGCATCCATGTCGACATCTCGCATAATCCGCCAAGTCGAACCAGCTCCTCGCTCCATTCCCTACCATGAGTGCATGAGATTTGGAAAACAGAGAGAATGTTGACAAGAGATTACCGAAGATCCCCACGGTCGGCGCCTAACCGCGGTGTTTTAGAACCGAACTTACGAAAGATTGTTTGATTCGGGGTCTCCTAGAATGGAATCACGCAGAGATTGACACGGGATTTTTAGACAGTTCAGCCTTCTCCGGAGAGAATAAGAACCCTACTCCTGTGTGTGTATGGTATTGAGTATATTCTCAACAATCGGGGAAAAACTAAAACTATTACAGATAGTGCTTGTATTCTCGATGGCCCGATTGTTCCGCCTTCCTTTCTCTCGATTGTCGCTTTTTTATAGTATATGAAGGAGCCAGATTACTCCTGTGAAGCGGTGCCTCATCACATCCCGTGAATCTGGACGACGTTGGTAATAATTAGGTGTATTAACGCTCCACATCGCCAAATGCCTATATACCGTAGATAATGGAGTATTACGTGCCATTACAGCAGAGTAACAAACAGATGATGACTATTTGAATCCCTTTAATCAATTGGGCCCACTTGTCTCAGAGGTTTAATTGATCATAAAGTGGTCAGAGCTAACCTAGTCGAGAAGAACTTATTTACCATGAGGTAGTCGAAAGCAAGACTTACGACTATTGGGGTAGTCGAGCATAACTTACGACTATGGGGGTGGTCGAGAAGAACTTACGACCACCCAAGAGGCTCTTCCCTTATAACATTAAGGGGTATATTCAGGGACCATATGACGTCATATTTACCTATAATAAGAATTATAGATAAAAGGTAAAATGAGGATTATTATATCCTCGTCATCTAGCCCCCCAGCTTCAAGTGAAAGCAACTTACTTGGTAAAGGGGTTATAGATGGTCTTACGACCACGAGAGGTCGAGAAAGATAGTCAAGAAAAAACTCTTCGTTATTAGTATACTACTTTGACCAGAAATATGCTTGGTCAAGAAGATTACCTACGACTATCAAGTAGTCGTAAAAACATTCCTACGATCACGAGGTGGTCGAGTATAGTGATCGGAAGAAATAACTTTCCGATTATCGCTTCCTTTGGTTGAAAAAATCTAACCAAGGAAGTAATTTCGCTGAGGTGTAAAAGCAAACCTGATTTTCTTTAATCTGACACATCGGGGAATCTCAAACGACGCCCATTAGCCCGTCTGTTGAAGCGGTTCTCGAGACGGTGGCGACCCTTGGAATGTCACGCCTCCGGCTCAAGGTACGCGGTTATAAATATTTACCGGGGGTAAGACTTAGGATTCACACTTTTCCTCAAATTATCCCACTGTTCATCAAGTTCTTGTCTTCTCCGCCACCAACTCAATCAAGAATCTCCCCCTTCTGAGAGAAATGGCCGGGAGGGTCTCCGAGTGGGCCGAATCGGAGATGGATATGGCGAAGATGGAAGCCCTTGTCAAAGCCGAAGATTCCCGAGAGCATTCTTGTGGAGTAGTTCCCGTAACAAGCAAAGAATGGCCGCTTGGGAGGATGGACAAATTCCGCCTTCCAAAGCGCATCAGGAGTGTGGTCTTCGACACTTGCTCACCCCTTTCACACTCATACTCGAGCATTTTGGAGTGGAATTGGTGAACCTTGGTCCTAATTCCATCACCATGCTGAGCGTATTTGTATATCTGTGTGAGGCGTACCTGGGAATTCTAGTGGATCTTGAGCTTTTTCAGTATTTCTACGGAATGCCTCGACAATCTGTGCCATGCTTGAATCCATTGACCTCGCCTGACATCCTTGATCGTTCTGGACCTCAGCTCTCCAAGCCTAGTCCCGATCATCCTCGTCGTTGACCTCGAAGGAACAAATTATTCGCAACTTGACCCATGTTAGTCAAAACATGCATCATGCAACACATATGCACTGAAACCCATGAATATGACCTAACCAAACAATCATCGCCACCGAGTTGGCCGATGAACAAGAAACCGGTCGATCGCCACTTTGGCTTGGCTCGACGCCTTGGCCTAACCCGACGGCCTCGCTATTTGGCCCGACCGCCCAGCTAGGACTTACCCAATTTTCCTCCCTGGAAATCTAAAACTTTCTGAAAATTTCAAACGAATAGAACTTTTGACTCGAAGCTCCAAAAATTATGAGACCAATTGTAGGAGAATCCCCTATTTTGCCTACACCCTCTATTTTTGGCCCAGCCACAAAATCAAAAATATATTTTGACCGATCAGACCATCATCCATTGGCCAGTCTGACCGCCAGCCTCTTAGCCTGAGCCTGACTTGAGGCCTGGCCGATCTGACCGCCTGAGACCTAACAGCATTTTGAATTTCGCGCGAAAACGTGTGTTTCGACAAACCTTCAACGCCATTGCCAATTGTATTATCATCCTAAGATCATGAGCACATCCCCATGATATCCACAATCTCCCCCTTGATGAACACATTGGCAATTTCCCAAAAATGTAAGTTTTGAGGTTTGAAAATGAAAATACTCAACGTTTTCGCGCAAAGGCACAACTTAGTCCAAATGCAAGAGAGAGCAATGGAAGTGACCAAGTTGGCTTCAGAATAGCATAGGCAAGTGAGATCAAGTCAAACAAAGCAAGAAAGCTCCAAATTCCAGAAATGAATGAAAATTCTCACTTAAGGTCCATTCTTGTTCAAATTGGCATTAGATCATTGTGAGGATCCAAGAATTGTAATTCTAGTTTAGAAATGACAATAAGATCATAAGAATGCAAATGAAATGCTCCCCCTTACTATGGTCATCATTTTTTAAAGAAATTTTCATTTTCTCCCTTTTCCTCCAAATAGCTCTCCTTTTAACATTTTTGTTACTTCTTCTCCCCCTTCAACAATGGAGTTATCAAGGAATCACGCCTTTCTCTCATCCAGAAATGACAAATGCAGAAATGAAGAAAAAAGCATAGCATGCCTGAAATGCAATGGAGTGGCTTCATTTTTTGTATTTTTCAAATTTTGAGTACAAGAAGTTTTGAAGATTACCCAAAAGAACAAGCTAGCATTTCTAATATTACTCAATACATATCAAGACTGAAAGCGCTAGCGAGATTATGTTAAGACATATATATCAAAACTAAGCTAG
This sequence comes from Phyllostachys edulis, assembly GCA_036346405.1. Taxonomy (NCBI): domain Eukaryota; kingdom Viridiplantae; phylum Streptophyta; class Magnoliopsida; order Poales; family Poaceae; genus Phyllostachys; species Phyllostachys edulis. The sequence continues at coordinate 55,542,285 of CM070549.1, read as the reverse complement.
AAGGCTCAAGATAAAGCAATGAATTTGTAACAATTTAAGCAAAACTTCAAACTTAGCCAGTTCATCAACAGGGATCCTAAAGAGATAATGGCCATGTCAAAATGTCAATGTGAGATCAAAAAGCTAACAATGACCACTTAAGAGACAAACAGGTTCTGAATTGAATCATTTTGCTCAAATTACCTCAAACGCCCATTTTTCAACAGTTTTCATTTGCAATGAATATTGAAGTTGAAAATAGGCCTATCTTAGTGAAGAAGATCCTAGACTAGGAGCCATCCACAAACTCTTCTTAAGCTTTAACTAGGGCGACAAATCTTGAGGTTCATATCAATTTTGACAAGCAGTCCCCATGAGATCGTCTGGATCATCAAACTGTCTCTAAGTTCATGTCTTTGACATGTAGTGTCGTGAGAGTAGTTTGGCATATTTTAACCATATGACAATCTTGAAATTTGATTTTTCATTTTGCACAAGAGCAGTTTTAGATTCTCAGAAGGACAAGAAACTCAAGTAATGATCAATTCTAGATTCAAGAGCTAACAAAGCAATTTTGACAGGGCCAATGTCACAAAAGGAGTACTAATTGCGCAACTAGCTAAAAGATCCACAAATTGCAAATTTCGTTTAGTTCAAGTTGTTTTAAAGTTCTAGCTCATTTAGCAAAGAGTTAGCTACATATGTGAAATCATGATAATTCTAGCAAGTCAAAGAACTAGACATGACATTGGGCAAGAATTGAAATACTAAAGCTCAAGAGGGTAATAAGCAAAGCTTTCTCAATTAAATGACAAGCAGTAAAGCTTATATTACAATGCATCTTTTTGTGATTTTCATATAAATGCAATATGATACAATGAGATGCAAGAAAAGCTCAAAAAGCCTAAAATGATCAAAAAGTTTAGAAAAGATCAAGAAAAAATCAGATGAACAAGGTAAGTTTAGAAAAAAAACCAACTCCCCCTCAAACCAACCCATAGGGATAAATTACCCCTAAGTCACTCCTTAAAGTGGCAAACCTTATTGGATCTAAAGGCTTGGTGAGGATATCAACTAACTGAGCCTTGGACTCCACAAAATGTAGCACAATATCACCCTTCTCTACATGGTCTCTAAGGAAGTGATAGCGAATGTCTATGTGCTTGGTTCTAGAATGTTGCACTGGGTTCTTAGCAATATTAATGGCATAAGTGTTATAACAGAAAAGAGGAACACTAGCAAAAGCTAACCCAAAGTTCTTAAGAGTGGACACCATCCATAAAATCGACTACAAAGAATTAGCAAGCAGCCTACATATTCAAATTTCAAAGAAGGATTATGCAACAATGACCGCTTCCTAGAAGACCAAGAGACAAGAGAAGTACCTAAGAAATGACAAGTGCATGAGGTACTCTTCCTATCTAGTCGACAGCCTGCAAAATCAGAATCAGAAAACCCCCGAATGGACAAGGAAGAAGAGTAGGAATACCAAATGCCATACTAGAGGGTAGAGTGAAGGTACCTGGAAATGCGCTTAATGGCTTGGCGATGTGAAGTCCTCGGACACGCCTGAAACCTCGCACAGAGGCAGACCGCGAAGTGGACGCCTGAAAAACTAGAAACAAGAGTATGAGAAGAACCACAAAAGATAATATCATCTACATAAATCTGAACAAGCAGGAAGTCATTGCCATTGTTGTAGGTGTAAAAACCAAACATGAGTGAGGGGGTGGACGTTGGCCGTCTGACAGGCCATCGTCCACGAGGGTAAAAAATGACACGGGGATTTATACAGGTTCGGGGGTCCGAAAGGACCGCCCTACTCCTGTCGGGGAGCCAACGGGGGGTTACCTCCGGAGAGGGAGCCCCCGAGGGCTCACCAGTTTTAATGTCCTTCTTTATTGCTCAAGAGAGCCCCCCTTGAAAGGAGAGGTACATGGGGTATTTATAGGCTCCCAAGCATGTACAAATGACCAAAATACCCCTTTGGGGATGGCTACACTATGAGTACAAGCTTAAGGGTATTGTAGTCTTTCATGAGCACAATAACATTTCTGTCCAGCATGCGATCTTCCGAGAGGCGGGCCCCATTAGTCTGATGGATGAATTATTCTTACAACACTAGCCCCCCCCCTGTCCCTTGGCGTTTCGGGAGGAACGCCAAAAGGGGCAGTCTTTAAATGTGCCTTTTGTGCAGAGGTCGATACTTTAGAAGAATTCCGGTAGAGCTGAATGGTGATTGCGTCCGAAAGAGTGAGGCTGCACCTTCTCTACTGTGAGTTCCTTGTGAGGCTACACCCTTATATGCATGTACACAGGTATATGCCAACCAAGGCCACGGTAGCTAGGTACATAAGGGATCCCATGTTGGTATTTGTAAGTAGGTATCTGCTTTATTTTCTTTTTTTCTCGTGAGACATCCCATGGTGGCGCTCAAGGAATCCAAGGCAAGTATACCAAAGTACTTTTCTGGTCTTGTAGAACCCAAGCAAGAAGCTTTCTTTATCTCATTTTCTCTCTCTTCCATTTACTTGGCCGAACATCACTAGGCTTCCACTCTTTCATGGCTACTTCCTCCTCAATCCTTCTCACTCCATTCCCCATTCTAGCTCCTGGTTCCTGCTCTTGACCAAAGGATGGCGCCATGGGAACTCCTAACGCCTCCTCTCTCTCTCCTGCTGGCTTGTTCTTCGCTCGCCCTGCTACACGGCACACCGGTACCGCCAAATTTACTCACTGCGGCTTCACCCGCACGCTGGTTGGTCAAGATGGTGTGTCTTCGGCTCGCCGCCTTGGCCTCCGCGGCACGAAATGAAGCCACCGCAACATCGCGAGCCCCTCGTGAAGCCAAAAAGAAGAATCCCATCCATGGCCGATGCCGCCTCATTCTTGCGGGGCAGCAGCGCTGCACTCGCCGAGCCAGATCGCCGCGAAGGGACGCACCGGCCGCCGCTGAGCAAAGGGCTCAAGGAGGAGGACCTCCTCGCTCACATGATCATGTCGGGAAGCATGCCTCAACGGTGCCCGCAAGGACATCGCCTTCCTCTACTGTGCCTTCTTTGCCTTCCACGCCGCATCCATCTCATCCTCTTCCCCTCTTTGTCCTCCGAGGCATCCCAAGACGGCCCGAGCCCGCCCCGCGGTCCTTTTTCTCCACTGCCGCGAGCTCGCTGCGTTTCCTTGGCACTGGCCACGCCATCGGCCGACCGACAGCTCCACACCGACTGGCGCCGCGTCGCGGCGGACGCCGCTGGCCCTTCCTCTGGCGGGCGGATATAGTGGCTGTTGAGCAAGGGGGCGCGAGGGCGCCGAGGCGCTTATGGTGTCAAGACGCAGGCGCCGGTTCCCGCAAGGCCGCCGGGCGCTGTGCTGCGGGCGCTGCTCGCCAGTGGCGCTTGGTGTGCTATGGCGTTTGGTGACAGGCGCCGGTGTTGTGGGCTGGTGCTGTGGCGCTGGGTGCTGTGGCGCTTGATGCTAGGGCGCAGGGTGCCAGGGCGCTCCTCCTTTTCCTTTTGTCAGGGGGCGTTGTGGGTGAGGTTGCCAGACTCTTCTCCTTTTTCTTTTGCCAGGGCGTCTTGACATGGCGCTGTTTTTGTAGGGCGTTTTGACAGGGCGCTAGACCTCTCCTACTAGGGCGCTCACGCGGTCCCTGTCTTCACGTGAGGTCTTCACGACAAAGACTTTGGACTTTGTAGTTTCTACGTGATAATCGCTTCTCAGCGTAACCTCCCTTGCTAGGATAGGAGTTGAGTTTCGAAATGAAGCAAGCCTTACTAATGCCTTTTAGATTGAGTTTGCAAGGGCATGTAGGCCATATGTGTTTGTGTGTGTTTGACTGAGACCAGCACGGCTTTTTGCATTGAAGCGAATTGTACTTGTTCATGTAGTGAAGAAGAAGAAGACTCAATACATGGATAGATAGATGTGCATGCATCCCCATAATAGCCGGTGCCATGGATGCATTTGATGGGCTTCATTGCTTGTATAGATGCCGACTGCTTAGCTACTGCTTAGAATGTGGTTATGCAATTCAATGAGCGATGTCTGTTAGTTTTACATGCACGCACATGAACATGGGAGTGCATAGCACTGAGTATGTGAGGCCACCACATGGGGCGAGGGCACCGCGAGGGCGTGAGACCGCCACGACGGGCGAGGGTACTGCGGACGTGAGGCTACCACGAGGGGTGAGGGTACCGCGGGGGTGCGAGGGCCCGAGGCTCTGAGGGCGCGAGGATACCGTGAGGCCCAGGGTGCCCCGAGGCTGCGAGGCTCCGACGGCATGAGGCCTTGAGGGCACGAGGGCTCGATGCTGCGAGGGTGTGAGACCATGAGGCCCCGAGGCCCTGAGCGCGAGGGCATCGCGAGGCCCCGAGGGCACGAAGGTGCCACGAGGGCGCGAGGCCCCGAGGCTGCGAGGGCACGAGGCCCCGAGGACGCGACGGGCCATGAGAGCGTGAGGCCCCGAGGGCACGACGGCAAGGCTAAGGCGTGAGGCCTCAAGGCGCGAGGCCCTGAGGGCACCGCGAGACCTCGAGGGTACGAGGCTTCGAGGGTCCCAAGGCCCCGAGGGCACGAAGGCACAAGGCCCCGAGGGTCCCGAGGGCATGAAGGCGCGAGGCCCCGAGGGCCCCGATGGCACGAGACCCTGAGGGTGTGAGGCCTCGAGGGTCCCAAGGCCCCAAGGGCGCGAGGCCCCGAGGCCCAGAGGGTATGAAGGCGCGAGGGCGCCGCAGGACGTGCAAGCACGTGAGGGCGCTTAGGCCGTAGGGTGCTCGGGAGCGAGGCGCTCCAAGGCAGGGTGCTTCCATGGCCAGGCGCTTCCATGGTAGGGCGAGGGGACCTCAGGTGCTGAAGATGGAGGCGATGCAGGCGAGGTGCTCCGAGGGGCGCGAGGGCATGCCGAGGCCGAGGGCTCCGCCGAGCTGGAGGCAAAGCAGGCGAGATGCCCCGAGGGGCGCGGGCGCAGCCGAGGCCGGGCTCCGCCGAGCTAGAGGCAGAGCAGCGAGATGCCCCGAGGGGCGCAAGGCGCGGCCGAGGCCGGGCTCCGCCGAGCCGAGGCAGAGCAAAGTAGATGGTGGCCTTTCGGCGGCCGCATGGAATCGCCCTCCGGGGATTGGAGCTGCGGCCTCTCTCCGAAGGGTGTCACTCATCCCATGCCGTGTGGGATGGGCTTTGCAGGGTGATTTGATATTGCGTCAAAAATACTGCTTTTGGGTGTTCTTCGTGTATGAGTGCTTCAATAGCATGTGTGAGTTGTTCTATATCAATTGCTCGACGACTCACGGATGCGCAGAGCGCTTGAGCGGTGAGGTGTCGGGCGCGAACCTTGAGTAGCGACGGACGCGGGGCGCCGAGGCATTGTGGTCCAAGAAGCCCTAACCACTTCTAGTGGGTCGGGTGGCTGCCGCCTAGAGCAAGGGCTCACGATGCCCCTTGTGCGCACTTGTCGAAGTATAGAGTATTTTAAGCGGGAGGTGGTAGGATTCCTCGACACTAGCCCCCCTGTCCCTTGGGCGTCTATTAGGACGCCCGAGGGGCAAAGAAGAATGCTGAGGTCTTGTACCCAGTTGACGAATATGCTTGCTGTGGTATGCTGGCAACATTTTGGTCTTGTATGCGGGAATGTAGATGCCCGATATTTAGCCAAATTTTGGATCAACGCAACGCGAGGCACGGAGGCTAAGGAATACGTCCTAAAGACTTGTGCTCGAATCCCAGCCTTGCAGAGCTTCACCAGACCGTGAGGCATAGTGCTATGTCCACTAGGCTATCTTCATTTTGTGCTTCATATAGCGTGAGTGCTTCACGCGTGGCGGGTACCGGATTGCCGATTCTCGCTGGCCCTTCGTGGGGTGGTTTTGTTGCTCCAAATCAAGGTGAAGTATCAATGTAGGGCCACCCTACCGAGGCATAGCCTTCAAGACAGTGGCGGTTTCGAGCGAAGCCTCTCAGAGGCGGTCGTGGGACGCAAGGTCGCCGAGCCGAGGCATAGCCTTCGAGGCGGGCAAGGCGTCGGGAGCGGTTTAAGTAGGCGAAGTCTTAGACGCGAGGTCGCCGAGCCGAGGCATAGCCTTCGATGCTTGGCGGCAAGGTCAAGAGAAGCCTAAGCAGCGAAGTCTTAGACGCGAGGTCACGACCTGAGGCATAGCCTTCGAGGCAAGGCGTCAAGGAAGCCTATGTAGGCGAAGTCTTGGACACGAGGTCGCCGAGCCAAGGCATAGCCTTCGAGGTCGTCGGCCGGGCCGGGCGAAGCCTAAGTAGGCGAAGTCTTAGACGCGAGGCCGCCGAGCCGAGGCATAGCCTTCGAGGCCAGCGGTGCGTCGAAGCGAAGCCTATGTAGGCGAAGTCTTGGACGCGAGGCCATCGAGCCGAGGCATAGCCTTCGAGGTCGGCGGTGCGTCTAAACGAAGCCTATGTAGGCGAAGTCTTAGACGCGAGGCCGCCGAACCTAGGCATAGCCTTCGAGGCCGACGGTGCGTCGAAGCGAAGCCTAAGTAGGCGAAGTTGTCCTCCTCTTGCTCCGCGGCTTGATGAGAGTTGTCGAAGTAGAACTCCTCAGAATCATCGCAGTTCGATCTAGAAACGTTGTAGGGACAGGTAGATAACACGAGCGTCTCTGCAGGAAAGAGAGAATGATCAACACTTATTTCTTGTAGCAAGATAACATTAGTTTGACATGAGCATTGATCGAAGTCGTTGCCGTGGGACAAGTAGAGTCCCATCACTTTAGATATTAAGATCTCCGAGGTGATAGCCTTATACGAGCATGATAGTCCTTGATCAATATTCGAGCCAGTCGACGGTAGATGATTTGAGCTATGAGGCTGCGCCATGGACATATCGGAGGGTGGCCACAAAGCTAAGTCGTGGGCATCAATGACCCATGTGGTGGTAGCCCCCTGATTTGGAGGTGCCCATGAGGCTAACTCATGGGCACCTTGGATTTGTGCCATCGACAGTAAGTCACGGGCACACTGATGGTGTCCACGGGGCTAAATCGTGGGGGCACCGAATGGCCACTAGGGGTTGTAGCCCCCAGTGGACTTGGAGGTGCCCATGAGGCTAACTCATGGGCACCTTGAATTTGTGCCATCAACAGTAAGTCACGGGCACACTGATGGTGTCCACGGGGCTAAATCGTGGGCACCGAACTATGGGGGCGATGGAGCCCTTTTACCCCGTAGGTGATTTTTTTTGTGGTGATCGGGAATGCATGAGAATAGTTAACCCTTGCAAAGCAATAGAGCTATGCATGCGGGGACCCGGAGGTCGTTCGGCGCGTGGCCTGGAGTCTAAGGGGGACGAGTCCTCAACACATCCATCAACTTGGTACTGGACCAAATTTGTCGCTCATACCCTAAGTCTAGTAGGACACGAGCCGCCATGGTGGAGGCGACGGACGCCCAAACCACCATGGACTTTTGTTAGGGGAGACCGTGGAGGTCGTACGCCCTATGCACCACGAGGGTGGTCGCTCATGCCCTAGGGCTAGTGGGACATGAGCCGCCATGGTGGAGGCGACGGACGCCCAAGCCACCATGGACTTTTGTTAGGGGAGACCGCGGAGGTCGTACGCCCTATCCATCACGGGGGTGGTCGCTCATGCCCTAGGTCCAGTAGGACATGAGCTGCCATAGTGGAGGCGATGGACGCCCAAGCTACCATGGACTTTTGCTAGGGGAGACCGCGGAGGTCGTGACACCCCACGCACCACAAGGGTGAAATCCCTTGGAGGAAAGTGTCTTGAGAGCCCATACGAGATTTATATGTCGGACTGCCCCTAACAAGAAGGCTGTTAGGGGCACCCTCGAGAGAGCCTTCATTGCTTGTGCAAAGATGGGTGTCATGCGCGCCCCGGGGTGATGGTTGGCCTGTAATCCTTAGCCTTCGGGCTGCGAGGGTACTCTTGAACTGCTTGTTCTTGGTGGGCCTCGATCGACCCGCACAAGGGAGGGGGACGCGTGGGAGCCCTGTGGCATGTAGGACGTTGCCATCCCGAGGTGGATGGCCTTGAGCTCCAACGAGGGTGCTCGGCTGGGGCTCCTTTAAAGAGCGTATGGGTTGTCCATGAGATCATTGCCCTCCGGAGTCGGAGGAGGTTTCATGGACTTAGAGTATTTTTTGGTAGGAGACATAGCCTTTCATCGATTAGCTACTTCCCCACAGACGGCGCCAATGTTGTAGGTGTAAAAACCAAACACGAGTGAGGGGGTGGACGTTGGCCGTCTGACAGGCCATCGTCCATGAGGGTAAAAATGACACGGGATTTATATGTGTTCGGAGTCCGAAGGACCGCCCTACTCCTGTCGGTGAGCCAACGGGGGGTTACCTCCGGAGAGGGAGCCCCCGAGGGCTCACCAGTTTTAATGTCCTTCTTTATTGCTCAAGAGAGCCCCCCTTGAAAGGAGAGGTACATGGGGTATTTATAGGCTCCCAAGCCTGTACAAATGACCAAAATACCCCTTTGGGGATGGCTACACTATGAGTACAAGCGAAGGGTATTGTAGTCTTTCATGAGCACAATAACATTTCTCGGGTCTGTATGCGTATCTTCTGAGAGGCGGGCCCCATTAGTCTGATGGATGAATTATTCTTACAACAGCCATGCCTGAGAATGAAAAGGGTCTTGTCTACCTTACCCATCTCAAAATTATTCTTAAGCAAGACAGTCTTAAGTCTATCATACCAAGCTTTAGGGGCTTGCTTAAGACCATATAAGATTTTCGATAGCTTGAAAACATGATGTGGGTGCTTGGGATTCTCAAAGCCTGGGGTTGCCTAACATACACTTCATCCTCTATAAAACCATTCAGAAAGACACTCTTAATATCCATTTGATGTAACTTAAATCCCTTAGATGCAGCAAATGCAAGCAGAATACGAATGGCTTCTAGTCTAGCAACAAGAGCAAAGGTCTCATCAAAATCTAACCCCTCAACTTGTCTAAAACCCTGAGCTACCAACCTAGCCTTGTTTCTAACCACAGAACCATCCTCATATTGCTTATTCTTGAACACCCAACGGGTTCCAATCACATTATGACCACTATGAGGCTCTACTAGGTTCCAGACCTTGTTTCTCTCAAAATTCTCTAACTCCTCATGCATGGCATTGACCCAGCTAGAATCAGATAAAGTATGTGATATATCACGGGGTTCAAAAGAGGCTACAAATGCCGAATGAGAGAAGAGACTCGGATCATGATACCTGGAGCGAGTGACTCGCTCATGAAGATTACTAATCATGTGATCCGGATGGTGTTGCTTCTGAATGTGCAGTGGAGTGCCTGGGAGAGATAGCATCTCCTCAACTTCCACATGTACTGATGATGATGAAGATGCAGCAGGAGCCTCAATTGGAGGTGAAGTAGTCATAGCAGGTTCTGTCTGGAGCTTGGACAGGAGCATCAGTAAAAGGTGGAGAAGCAGTATCGAACTCATCCTCATCTTCTTCAATAAAAATGCTCTCTGTCACCTGTATATCACCTGAAACATCTGATCTAGCTCCAGGGCTAGTCTCCTCAAAAGTGACATTGCATATCTCTTGGGCAATGTTAGTTTCAACATTAAAGACCCAAAAACCCCTCGAATGAGCATGATAACCCAGAAATAAACCATCACAAGTTCTTGATTCAAATTTATCTAGGTTTTCTGTCTTGAGAATAAAACACTTGGATCCAAAGACTCGAAAGTGAGAGACACAGGGTTTTCTACCAAATCGAAGCTCATAAGAAGTATTGCCCAAAGACGGTCTCAAGAAGACACAGTTTGAAATATGGCAAGCTATACCAATAGCTTCGGCCCAAAACCTCATCGGTGTGCTATACTCATCAAGCATTGTTCTAGCCATCTCGACTAAGGTCCTTTTCTTCCTTTCCACAATGCCATTTTGTTGAGGAAAGTGTGGGGAAGAAAACTGATGCTCAATACCGCGCTCAACACAAAAAGAGGCAAAAAAAAAGCATTCTTGAACTCTGTGCCATTATCACTGCGGATCGCTCTCAAGGCATCAGGAAGTTCAGAAGCCAAACAAAGAACAAGATCATGATAATGATCAAAAGTCTCATCCTTCGAAGCAAGAAAGAACACCCAAGAGTATCTTGAAAAATCATCGACTATGACATGAATGTACCATTTGCCACCGACTGACCGAACCCTAGCAGGACCAGCAGTATCCATGTAAAGCAACTGTCCCGGTCCGTCAATCATGACCATAGTCAATGAAGTGTGTGAGGTGGCAAGTTGCTTACCATGACTGCAGGGAGCACATACAACATCCTTGACAGCTTTGAGTTTGGGCAAGCCTTTCATGAGATCAAGGCTGCTAACTCGCGTCAGATGATCAAAACCAATGTGCCTCAAACATCGGTGCCAAATCCAGATATCAGAAGGAGATGCAATTAAACATTTGAGAGATCCAGCAAGAGATTTTGAAAAATCAGCTCCAAAGATTCTACCAACTCTAGAAATCCCAAAAACAAGCTCACCGGCAGAATCAAGCACACGACAGCATTTTTCTTAAAACGAAGTTTCAGAGCTATCATCAAGAAGTCTAAATGTAAAGCAAGTTGTACCTTAGCTTGTCCACAAGAGCGACGTCCTTCAGGATGAATCTGTCATTCACCCTGATAGATCTCGTTCCTTCAATTCGCCCTTGTGTATCATCTCCAAAGGTGATGAAGTCATCATCCATCGACCGCGTAAAAGAAGTGAAACATCTTGAGTCTCCGGTCATGTGGTGTGAACAGCCGGAGTCAACGAGCCACGTGTTCTTCCTCCTTCCGCGATGATCTTGAAAATCAAGGCACAAAAGATCGATGTGTCTCAATACTGGGGTTAGTTAGATATAACTTGGGAACCCAGTACTGAGACACGCGTCTACGAGTAGTATGCAAAGCAGAAATGCTATCCTTGATCTTATTTAAAGTTCTATCATGAGCAATGGTTACACGAACATGAGATGCATCATGTCTAGGAACATGATGATAATGAGCATGTGCAACATATCCTAGACCAGGCTTCTTCTTTTCTACGTGACCATGTCTTATAAAAGCTCTAGGTTGATTAGATAAAATTCTAGCAATATTTTTCTTAGCGTTCTTCAACCTACGCCAACAGAACTCTACCAAATGTCCACTCTTCTTGCAATAGGTGCAATGGTATTTGGTACCACTGGGAGAAGCACATTTTGACTCAAAAGAAGGCTGGACAAAACCTGCAGATTTGAAAAAAAAATTGCAGGTTGGGCTGTGAATTCAACTAAACCATTTTCCAAGACCTGAATGACATTAGGCTTGGATTTGTCCTAGACAGAGTTGTATCCTAACCCTTACTTCTTATAAGGAGTTTTAGACGTAACCCTTGCTTCTTATAAGGAGTTTTAGACGTATCCAAAATCATGTTTAACTATTTCTTACTTTTAGAGAATGTTTTTAATGTGTCCTTAAGGTAAGCATTTTCTTTTCCAAAGTTAACACATGATTCACAAGTCTTGGCCTTAATAGCTCTAGTATGTTTCTCCTTAAGAAAAGCAACTTCAAGCTTATAGGCTGCACATAAGGTACAAGGTGTAGACTGAATTGTGTCCTTAAGCTTAGCATGTTTAGCTCTAACTACTTCTAAAATGCCCTTAACTTCATGTTCACGTTCTAAGCAGAAAGAGCAAATGCTATATTCAACCTTATCATAAGCAACCAACTTACTAGACTCTAAGCATTTTTCACAGGGAGCAGATTTGACATCAATTAGCTCAGTCCTAGGGAGCAGATTTGACATCAATTAGCTCAGTCCTAACATTTTCAAGTTGGTGCAAACCAATATCATGAGCAGATTGCAGTTTAGCAAATTCAGAGTGTAGAGCATGGCAAGATGAACATTCATCAGATTCAAGATTCTTAGCATTTACAAGTTCTAAAGTCAAATTATCTACTTGTGACTCTAAGTCCTTGTTCCTAGCCATAGTAAACTCTAAGGCCTTATCTTGACTAATGAGTTGCTCAAACATGGTGTCGCATCTAGCAGAAAGAACATCATAGGATGGAGGTACCTCATCGTTGTCATCGGCGTCGATGGAGTCGGCCATGAAGCACATGCCGGTGAAGTCCTTGACCTTCCCTTTCTTGTCTTGAGGGAGCTCCTCCTCCTTGTACTCCTCGCTTTCGGAGTCCACATTGCTCATGAACTGCTCTCCAAAAGCGGCAAGGACCCGGTGAGCAGCCTTCATGAGCTTGGCAGCATCATACTTGGGCTTGCTCCCCTGAGGCTTCTTCCAAGCATGCTTCTCATCCTTGCGGTTGCACTTACCTTTCAGCTTGGGGCAGTTTGCCAGATATGATATAGCTCTCCACACTCATAGCACGTCACAGGGCCACCTCTGTTCTTGTTTCTAACATTGTTATAGGCCCGTGTGACTTTCTTGGCTAAAAGAGCTAAATCAGCCTCAGAAAGACTCTCAAACTCTTCTTTTTGAATTGCAGGTAAACACGCAAGAGAAAATCCAGAAGAAGACTTAGAAGAACCATCAGAAGTTCTTTTCAGAGGATTAGCTACCAAAGCCATGTTATCCTTCTTAGGAAGACTGCCTCTCTTGATCTCATGAGTCTTGAGCTTGCTATAAAGCAGCTCCAAAGTGACACTAGAGAGATTGATGTTCTCCTCAATGGCAGTAGCCTTCATCTCCCACTCCTTGGTGTTGATTGCAGCCAAGAGGTGGGTGGCATTCTCAGATTGAGAGTGCTCAATGTCAATAGCTCTCATCTGATTGATCACCTTGTTAAAGCGAGTAAAAACGTCATCGATGCTCTCGCCAGGACGCATCTCGAATTTGTTATACTCGCTAGACCGCTTACGACTTGCTTGATCTCGAAAGATCCCTCATGGTAAGTTTCGAGGGTGTGCAAAATCTCATGTGCGGTCTCAAGGTTACAAATCCTATCGTACTCCTATCTACCAAGCCCAGCATATAGGAGATTATTAGCCTTATGGTTGTTTGCCAAAAGGGCTGCTAAAGCCGGCGAAGCAACCTCGAGAAAAACGAGTGGAGCTCGAACAACCTCCCATATAGCTTGTCCTTCGCTCTGAAGGAAGACTCGCATGCGATTCTTCTAATAGGCATAGTCGAGCCCATCGAAGATATACGGCTTGGTCGAGTACTTATTCATCACCAAGTTCAGTGACCGGTTAAGATCAAGATTGAACTAACCGGGCTCTGATACCACTTGTTGGACCGAAAAGGCGACTAGAGGGGGGTGAATAGGAGCACGATCACCTTTTCTCCTAGATTGGATTCAACACGTTTTCACTCCAATAGTTGTGAAAGCTATGAAGATCAAAGTACAAGCACAGCAGAAGACTTGTATTGAATTCAATCGAAACCCCGAAGCAAAACAACCAAAATTACCAAAAACCCAATTCACAATGAGTTGGGTGGTCAGACTTCTCAACCTAGCGGTCTGACCGCTCCATGGGGCGGTTTGACCTCTCAAATGGGCGGTCTGACCTCTCAAATGGGCGGTCTGACCTCCAGCTTGATGAACAGTGAAATCAGCACGAACTTCCAAAACACAAAATGGTCTAACTTTTGATTCGTGACTCCAAACCTTACCAAACTTGAGACATACCTTTTCTAGGATGTCAGGAACCTATTCCAATCAACGATTGTGAAGTTCGTTGTCAAAGTTTCGACCTTTTTCCGTTTGAGTGAAGGTTGCTCCAAAACCGAGTCAAAACAAAAATGAGATCTAAAAGTTTGCTCGTGGGTGATTGATGATCCTAGATGTAATCCCACATATCACAGCAAGCCAGAATAGGGACAGAAACCAAAGGAAAACAGAGGAATCAAATAAAGCCCCAAAATCACAAAATAGAGAGTAAGAACACAAAGAGACTCATCTTTGAGAAATCATGCATAAATTGATTTGTGATTGTTGTTGGTTTACAGCCACTCCATCCAGGAGGACAAAGCTCAACACATGAGCACACAATGAATAAAAACTCTCTAGAACCCTAATCTTCCACTTTCCTCTCTAAGTCCTAGAAAGAAAACTAGGGTTTCACTTAGCCAAAGGGTTAAGAGGGTGCAGCCACCACCCTTCTCTATTTATAGTGGGGGCAAACCTTCTAGAAGAGTTTCCTTAATAGGCACCCGTTAAGCCCACACATAAACGGGTTTCACTCACACACGCATTTTAAAGCGTCGTCTTCATCTCCTCTTGACCTAATCCGCTTCTCCTTGTGTCGTCTTGCGTCGCGGGTTGGCAAAAAGTTACCAAGGCGATATTTAGGTGAAATTACCAAAATACCCATTCTCAATCTTTTTCCAAAGACCGAGTCCGATCTGCGTGGAGCACCTCCATACTTCGCTACGTGTAGGTTGATCAACGGCTCTCATCATGTCGGCAAGTCTCTCCCATTCGGCTCCCACCGAAACCACCATGGCACTTGCACCGACCGCTACCGCTTGATCCAACTCCGTCGATCGAATCGCCTGCTCGGTCATCCTTATCCAATCTGCGCCATGCTTGAATCCATTGACCTCGCCTAGCATCCTCGATCGTTCTGGACCTTAACTCTCCAAGCCTAGTCCCGATCATCCTCACCATTGACTGTCGTTAACTTCCAAGCAACCTGCACAACAATAGATAAAGAAAACGATTCTGGGAACAAGTTCTTCGTAACTTGACTGTAACAGCCCAAAATTTCAAATTTGGTTAAAGTTTAAAACTTATTTGAATTTGTGGATTTTCTGAATTATTGAAAGCTTTTTCCTAAATGTTTTAAAGCTAAAATAATTTAATTACAAAATTTATTATCAAGTTTAAGTTGGAAATAATTTTATCAAGTCAAAAATAACTCTAGAGATTTATGTGATTTTTTCTAGAATTTTTGGGTTTTATTTGTTAGTTCCTAAAGCCTATTCAATTTTCGTGATTAAATTAAATAGAAAATCAAAAGTTTATCTCTAAATAGTTTTTGGAATAAAGCTTAGGCCCATTACCTCACACACGACGCTGCCCACCCAAATTAACTCAACTGCTGCGGCTCACCCCTAGTGACCGTCTGATGCATCGGACGGCCAAGAAGCTTCCACGCACTCGCATCCTCGCCGTCCGATGCAAACCGAGGGCCCGCCTCTTTCTTCTCCGCTACCGTCTTCCTCGCGCAAACATCGCTACCGACTCGCCGCCATTGACGGCTTAACGAGCTCAAGAACGGGCGCCTCAATCGCTTCTGACGACCACGCGCAGGCGCTGCGAGACTCGCGCCCACGCCGCCATTTAACCCCACCTCGCTTCTTCTTCTCCGCGGCACGCCAAGACGACGCCGCAACCGTCACCCACGACCTCCACGTCGTCACGCCGCTTAGGACCTCCGGCCCCTATAATGGACGCCTTTGGGCGCCGTCACCCCCAAACCCAACGCCACCACCCACCTTCCCTATCTCCCCGTAGGCTCGCCAGATGGAGTTCTTCGCCCGGCCGCTGGAGATCGGAGCTGATTCCGCCGCCCGAGACGCCGGATCTCGCCACCACCTCCACCTCCATCGTCGTGACCCGCGATCGGTCGCGCGCTCGCCGCCGGAGACCTCGAGCTCGTCGCTGCCGACAACCCGGCTTCGCTGCCGCTTCGCCGCCGCCGACCACCTCCGTCCTCTCCGCGTCGCGTGGGCGAGCCCACCGTAACCTCAGATCCCTCTTTCTCCTCGTGCCCTCGCCGGAGACCAACTTCGCTGCTCACGGCCTTAGGGTTCCTGGCCGTCTTGCCCGTCCGACCGACGTGGCCATGCCACGCAGCGCCAACGCTGGGCGCCACCTCAGCCGAGGACCGACGTGGCGGCTGCGTGGTGCCACGCCACCTCACACGCCAAATCGCCACCTCCGAGCCCTAAGACTCGTGGACTTGGTCCATGTGAGCCATGTCAATGACATGTGGGACCCAGACGTTAGAATAAATTTAATTTCTTTTAAATCTCGAATTCCTTCACGACATCACCATGCTAATAATTAGAGTTTTTTAGAAAACTAAATCGTAAAATGGATTAAATTGCGATTTAGGTTTTAAGTTTATAAAATTCATATCTTTTGAATCTTAACTCCAAATTAGGTGATTCCAATTTCTAAAATTCTATAAAATTAGTGCCTAGCCAAATAAAATATAAATATTTGATTTGGAGTAGGTTTAAACTGTCTGTTTGAATTTGAAATAATTTAAACTACACATTTAGGAATTAAACTTGGAAAATTCATATCTTTTGAACCCTAATTCCAAATTGAATGATTCCAATTGCTAAAATCTTAGAAAATTATGTGCTAGCTAAATAAAATAGAATTATTTTCTTTGAACTTAGTTTAATTTGTATTTTTGAATTTATTTGAATTTCAATTGATTTGTCGTATTTTCATGTTTAGACTACTTATTTATTCCGGGAATTTGATTCTTCCGAAGATTTAGAATTCCAAGACTTCAGCGAAGGCAAGTTGCATTTTGACCTTGTTGCACCTACTATTTAAAAGTTATTTAATTCAGTTTTTAAATTTATTATTGCATGCATATTTTTAGTCAATTATTTTAATACCCTGTTTAAATGCTTAGTTATTCCAATTGTTATTGTATGGCCGATTTTGAATATTGAAATGTCATCCCTTTGTCACCATAGATAAATTGTTTGGGAAACGCTTAGCAAATGCTTAGACCATGATTTTGAATTTGGGAGGATTTAGCCAAACCATTATAAATTGCTGGAAATTAAATCTATGGTATTGTTTTACCATAGAAAGTTTGTAAAGATGGTTTCACTAAAATAAAATTAAAATGGTTTGGACTTGGGCGTAACGGATGAAAGGTGGGTGCAGGTTTATGCACGGGTTTAATCCGGTTAGGATTAAAACCTGTGGTTTGATTTTGAACGACGCCTAAGTCGATTAAGGACCGACCTTGGAGCAAGATCTTGCTATGCCTTACCGTACCACCACACGCCTTGTTTGGGCAAGACCTGCTCAATAATTTGGGATACCTCGAGATATTCGTGCCATTTTGTATGTGTGGGTGTCGGTTAGACTATAGTCCCACTCGGCGCAAGAGGGGCCCCGAACTGCGGATGGTTAGTCCAAAGGGGGCAAAACCTTAGCGGGCATGAGTATTTTGAGGTAGATCATTGTAAAGGCCTTGTCACGTGCTCTAGACTGCTCACCTTAGGTAGTAAGCGGTGGCATAGATATATGTTGGATAAACTAGAGAATTCGTGTCTTGTGGGTAAGTCGCATAAACTCGCAGAGTAGAAAACTATTGAATAGCGGCCGTCATGATCATGGACATGCTAGCAAAGCCACTTTGAGTTAGACTTGTTTTTGGTTTAAAATGAATTCAACAGATGTTTTCGGGATGGTTAGTCCTGTGGGAAAAATTAGGCGGTTAGCCATTGTGATTGGAGGATATCCATCACCTTTGTTGGAGGTTATCCACATTATACAATTGTCTTTTAAAATTATGATTTTAGATATTGTATGAAAATGGCCTTGCAATCTATTATGATTATTTAAATTAAGCTCGCCGCTTTATGCAAAATAACCCCGCCAATGTCCTTTGCTTACCTTATGCATGAATTACAATTCCATATTGGTGTAACTTGCGAGCACGATAGTTGTGCTCATGCTTGCTTTATGCAACCAAATTTCAGGGAAGACTACTATCGACGGTGAGGACACCGACGCCTAGGTTACGCCTGCATTTATTACTCGTGGCGGATCGCTCGCCTACTACTACTATCTTTACTTCCGTTGTGTTATTTACTCTTTTATTTGGCTTCTTGCCCAATTGTATCGAACTCTGATTTACTATTAATGCAATGCGAGATTTGGTTATGTTATCATTTTTGTAACTGTGTACACCGGAAATCCTGGACTGGTGTATGAACACAGAGGGTTCGGGATCTTTCGTTCCCGGGTCCGACATTGACCCACGTTAGTCAAAACATGCATCATGCAACACATATGCACTGAAACCCATGAATATGACCTAACCAAACAATCATCGTCACCGAGTTGGCCGATGAACAAGTGAAAACCGGTCGACGACCACTTTGGCGGTCGACCGCCTCTTGTCGGGTTTGCCTCGTCGCAGTAGGGACTTAGCGAATTTTTCTTCCTAGAAATCCGAAACCTTCTGGAAATTTCAAACGAATAGAACTTTTGACTCGAAGCTCTAAAAATTATAAGACCAAGTGTAGGAGAATCACCTCTCTTGCCTACACCCTTTATTTTTGGCCCGGACTCAAAATCAAAAATCTATTTTGATCGGTCAGACTGCCACCCAATAGCCGGTCTGACCGCCAGCCACTTAGCTTGAGCCTGAGTTGAGGCCTGGCCAGTCTGATCGCCAATTTGGCCGGTGTGACCGCCACACAATGGCCGGTCTGACCGCCTGAGATCTAACAGCATTTTGAACTTCGCCGAAAACGTGTGTTTCGACAAACCTTCAACACCATTGCCAATTGTATCATCATCCTAAGATTGTGAGCATATCCCCATGATATCCACATAATGTATGGCACTTGTCGACCATACGATTACATTCTACTGCTTCGTTAGCATCTGTATAGAGATCAGCCATGTCAATCAAATCCAACACAGTCCTTGGTGGATTGATGTTGAGATCCTCAATAAACCTTTTGTATCGCACCGACTGCTTAAATGCTCGAATAACATAGTCATCAGTAATGTTAGGAATAGTATTACGCACTTCTACAAACCTTTTAACACATTGGCGTAAGTTTTCTATGAAAATTTGATGGAGACGATATAAATCATCTTCCTTTCCAAGTTTTGTGTAGCAACTTTTGAAATTGCCATCATGGCATGACATAAAATTTTTCCAACTGAAGATAGAGTATTCCAGCTGGTTGAATAACCAAGTCCAAGCAGATCCTTTTAAGACATTGGGTAAATAATTTGTCATTATCTTTTCATTATCGTCCGTTGTGTAGACTGCGGTAGTGTAGATTTGAAGAAATTCTGAGGGATTTTGCGTCCCATTGGAACTTTCCAAATGCCCTGGCTTGAACTTTTCAGCCCAATTGACGTTTCTTAGCCTGGGTGAGAAAGCCTTGCACCCTGTGTAAGGTCCTAATCGTGATCATACATTATGACCTTAATCATAATTATTAGGGGAACGAGGTCGTCTACGACCACGGCTAGGGCACTCACCTGAGCCCAATCTGTCAAATATGTTCTGTCGGGGCGAAGCGTCTTCTTGACGAATATTGCCATCATGATGATGACGTCTAGAATCAGACTGGTATGTTCTAGAACTACTTTTAGCTCTTGATGATAGTGAAAGACTTTGCATTTCGACAGCGGCCTCTTACAAGTCGGCAGCCAATGAACGGATGATCAAAAGGTCCTGTTCAGCGTCATTTCCTGTTGGGTGGTTGACAATTGCGCTTGAGAGTATTCGTACTTGATCAACGGGAGTCTCTGCCTATGAGGGTGATGGTAAAACATTTAAATCTATTACCATTGTCCTCGAGGCGACCTGGGGTGTGATTGGTGACATTGTTCGCTGCTCGCTTTGAATGTAGGTCTTCTAGATGTCCCCGACGCGCTGTCGTGGTACTGGCGACGAGCCTCCTCCATTGCCTTCTACTTTGCTATGTGAATTTGATTGTGTCGTTCCTGCGCCAAACATTCGGCCTTTTCCTAGGCCTCATGTTGTTCACATACGTCCCATCCTCATAAGAGAAGGGTAATAGTCGAGACCTCGGAATTGATGGAGTAGATGCTTCGGAGACGATTCCTCCATCGCCTCAGCATAGTCTTCATCATCGAGATTGTCATGAATTGTCACGGCACTGGTATCGTTGTTACTTGTCTCTCTAATTGAGACAGAAGTTGGAACATAGCCACTCTCGGAGTTGCTTGAGAGTGGATTTGACGTTCGCACTGCCTCACTCCCAATGGATTCGTTTGAGGGTGATGAAGGCATCTTCTCTGGAATGTACTCATCGAAGAAGTCGCATTTGCATGCCTCCTCAGGAGTGCAGTCCTCCATCGTGAGGTGGGCGTAGTCGGCAAGATCGAACGAGTTCTCCTTGTAGTCCATCGGCGAGGACATGAGTGTTGGTGATATGCCCTAGAGGCAATTATAGAGATGGTTGTATCACGTCTATGTTTGAGTTATAGAATAAATATTATTATGCTTCTTGGATGAATTATCATTTATAAAGATTAATAAGTATGTGACTTGTTGGTGAAGCTCTTTCAGTTATGAGCAACACAAGCAAAAGGTATAGTGTTTGCTGGGAAACCAACGGTGTAACAAATCACTGTTGGATTTCAGCCTCCTTAGGATCCTCCACGTGTGATTTACGCCAAGTCTCGGTCCCCATAACCTGTAGCGTCCCTTTCATGAGAATCATCATTCCTTTTCCCGTACCCTTTTCACACATTGGTTCATTCCCTTTCCCGTCCCCTTTTCACACATAGCTTCGTTCCCTTCCACTCCTCTTCTCTTTCTCATCCCCGAAATCAAATGGCAGCAATGCTAGGAAAGCAAAGAATGAAGGGCAAAGCAAGACGACTCATCCAAAACCCATGGATGATTGGTGGGCGAGCTTCTATGGGTGGCAAGCGAGCACGACATGCAGTAGCAGCACGAGCACAGTGGCCACGTGCTGACCCAAGCGCGGCGACAGAGTGCATCCGTGACTACGGGGCGGCGAGCACAGGCTTCCCAAGCGTTGTGACGGATAGATGCTGAATGTAGATACGACTACTGGGCAACGAGTGTGGCGGTCATGGGCTGCCTTGAGCGTGGCGGTGGACAGTCAGCGAGGCGACAATGGCCTTGCCTGAGCGGGGCTGCGGACGTCGGATGTGGAGTAGGCAGGTAGCTTAGTGCTCGTGGCAGCAAGGCTGTCGGGTTTGCCCGGATTTGATTCTCTGTGAAACTCATTTTTTGCTTTTGTTTGATTTTTTATGAAACTTGTTGAAACTTCTCAAAACATGTTAAAACTTGAAAAAAAATTTATCTAAAACTTGAGTTCTAAACTCTAAAACATGTTGAAACAAGTTGACACTTGCTAAAACTACTTGAAACTCTTTTGTCTGAAACTTGAGTTCCAAAATCCGAAACTTGTTGAAACTTCTTCAAACATGTTGAAACTTGCTAAAACTACTTGAAACTCTTTTATCTGAAACTTGTTGAAACTTGAGTTCCAAAATCTGAAACTTGGGCTTGAAACTTTCTTAGAAACTTCTAGAAATACATAAAACACACTAAACCCAAAAAAATTTAAAATGTTTTTCATGAGACTACTTGAAACTTGCTGAAACTTCTTGAAATTATTTTGTCTGCAACTTGTTGAAGCTCGAGTTCCAAAATATGAAACTTGTTGAAACTTGGGCTTAAAGCTTTTTTGGAATCTCCTAGAAAGTTCTAGAAATCTGAAACGCGTTGAAACCTAGCCGAATTTTCAAACTTGAAATTTGGAACTTTTAAGCAACTGAAACTTCACGAAACTACATGAAACCTATCGATGATCGAGTCGTCGATTTTATGAAATAAACAGAGGAAAATGGCAATGAGTTCTTGGGAGAGAATGGGATTACTCTTTATTGCTATGATCTGGATCATTTACAGGGAGTGCACTTGACAAGGCGGTAGACTAATCCTAATTACACTGAGTGTAATGCTTGCTATGTTATTTGAATCAGACTTGAAACATGAATCTAATGCTGATTGTGGTGCTTCAATCTGATGCCTTTGTCCCTCCGTGCTCCATCATTAAATAACCATCGAAAGGGTGGCACTTACTTCTAGAGAAGACGTCTATTGGAAGCGACGCGTCCAGTTGGAGGGTCAGTTATAGTTAGCGAAACAGTAACTGATCATGGGTTAGTATCTGTGAGACACTAAACCATATAGTGGTTATTGTCAGTGTCTTGTGACCATGAAACGTCGTGTGGTATGGGGTAAATATGACATGTGTTCCACCCATCACACGGTAAGAAATATACTTGGAGTTAGATCCAGATGCCAGTTCATTGTTTTTACGAGCAGTCATCTGGTAGGGGACTAGGTACAAAACCTCATCCGACTAGGGTTTCCATTATGTAACATCTAGAATCCTTACGACCACAGGGGTCGTTAGCCTTAGGGGTTACGACCACGAAGACATATGGTCTTTTAATTATGTATTAAAGTAATACATCAATATTTTAATCCTCGTCAGCTAGCCCCCGAACTTTAAATGAATTGGTCGTGTGGATACTTTCTCCCTATGAAGTCGTATCAGGCAGGCCTTCATTTAATCCTGTGATATACGAGATGGTCTGTATTCACTTTAAAGTTGAGAAACTGCCTTCGGACCCGAAGAGTTTTCCTGTTCGTTGGAGAAAAGATTGTGTCTGTTGGACTTTTGGGTAACTCACAATTGCAGTTAAGGAACCGCAGCTATAAAATCTTGCTAGCATAAAGCTTTAGGGTTTTACACTTTCAGATTTTCCTCCCATCCTTTCCATCTTCTTACGAAGAATCTTCTCTGACCTCCCCTCACTTTTCCATCAAAAGCTTCCTCCGACCTTCGCCCATCAACTCAAAGATCTCGTCATGTCGGACTCGATCACCAAGTGGTTGGCTTCAGATCTGAGTGGGAAGAAACTCAAGGCGCTGGAAGAGGTCGGAATACTTCCGGACAAGAGTTTGATTAAATGGAGATCGGTGGCCGGAGAACACTTTCCGAGCCGCGAAGAAGGGGAATTTCCAATTTTCCTGCAATGAGTGCGGGCTCAGGTTACCAGTACATCAATTTCTTCTGAAGGTCTTGGAGTGCTATGGAGTCGAGTTGGTGAATCTAGCCCCCAACTCCATCGCCAACCTCAGTATCTTTGTCTACCATTGTGAGGCATACCTGGGGATCCGACCAAGTTTAAAAGTCTTCAGGTACTTCTACAAAATGGCAAGGTCGGGGAAGTCGGCGGCCGGGCCAGGGGAGTGCTCGCTATGACTCCACGACGGGAAGGCCGATGAGTACAACTGGATGTACCCGGAGTCCTCGTGGTCGTTATGGAAGAAAAACTGGTTCTACATGACGGTCACAAAAGAGGATGGCCTCTACTTCGCCTGGAAGGTGGCGAGTGAAGATCTCAACTAGCGGTCCACCAAGAAGAAAGAAGGGAGGGTCAAAAGGGTGGTCGATGCCATCCAAGACCTTAGTGCCAGGGGGTTGACCGCTTGGCACGTGGTGATGGACTTCTCTATGAGACGGATAAGTCCCTTGAGGCTCCTATCACGACCTTTGCTCTGGCACATTGGTCGTGACGAGGCGACTAAGGATACCAGAGAAGGTAAATCCTGAAAAATCACGACCAGTTTGGTTTATTTAATTATTTTGTAACATTGAAATCTCTTTATCCTTTTAAAGCCCTTTCTTTCGACGAGGTGAGAGAGCTAATCAAAATGATCTACGCTGGAGGGTCGGATATGAAGGCTGCATTCCCCAATATCTTGGCTTGTGCCTCTTTAGAAGAGAGGCTTAGGAGACTTAAGATAAATATCAATTTTTTTCTCATCTTTTATATGCTCTTCGACGAGTATATGATTTTGCTCTAATATGCAGGCGGACGGGTGTTGAGGATGAAAGAGTTCGTGGAGGGCTCCGACCCAACCGTTGTTCTGATCACCGACTCCTGCTCTGCGGCCACGCAAGATGATGGTGTTTCAGAGGTAAGAAGATTATTTGTGATGGAGCATATATATTGGATGGAAGTTTCGTCTCCTAATCAAATTATATTTATGTCTTAGGTGGGAGAAAAAGAGAACCCGCAGCGAGAAGTCATGGAGGTCGAGGTCTCAGAGTGGTCGCACGACTGCTCATTGCTACAGTGGCAACTGCTCGAGGTCAACTGACCACACCCTCCAACCTGATGGTTAGGGATCTTATTATCGACCAGCTAGTCGAGAATATTTCTTCCGACATCTAGTCGGTAGATGTGAGGGGTCTAATCAGCCCTACCGGTTCGGGACTTGTGAAGTCGGTTGAGAAGAATAAAAGGAAGATGAGCGCGACGGACTTTACTCTAGCACACTTCAAGCTCAAGACCAAGAAGACGACCAAGTATGTATACATGAAAGGAAAACTTATGTAAGTACTTATCTCTAGTGTTCTACAGTCTTAAACTTTTCTTCTTCTTCTTTATAGGTCCTCCGGTGTTCTGATCACTTCCGACCAGAGCACTCTTCAGGAGAAGGCTTAGGTGGCAGTGCCAGCGCCTGCTCAGAAACCCGTGGCGGCTCTAACCCCACCTATAGAGGTGGAGGTTCCTGAGGAGTCTCAGCAGGTTCTAACCCCGAGTTTGTATTGTTTTATCGACAAGTCGGTAGGTGGGCGTAGACGAAATATCAAATCGGTGTATTACAATATAAATGGTGGCCATGTTTATGCATGGTGCATTTGTTTCTATTAAAAAACAAGGGTGGAGTACTTATGAAGCTGTACTCATGTTTTTCTTTTCTTTTCAACGCTTTTGCATATTGAAAGTAGCATGGAGTATAAAGTATCTTATACAAAACATGTACGTGAGGTGAGACTTTGTGGAGCTCATGTTTTACATACAAAGTAATATATATCACTTTCATCGCACACGTACGTTCTTCTTTAAGCAGCGTTCTTAATTATGTCAGAATTGACTGTTTTTACGACATTTTAAACTTTTGACGCAAAACAACATATAGTGCATTTACGAATATGTAATACGTAAAGACTTTATTAATTCGGCATTAATTCATCGGCTACTGTTAATCTCACGACGATTTATGTCTTATTAAGACAAGTATCCATCCGGGCGCGCTACATATATATCAACCTCCTTGTTTTTTTTTTGTAATACGTACTTTTGATCACTTTTTTATCGTACGAACTAATTTTAATATGCAATGAATTTGAGTCTGCAAATTATTTTTAGAAACTAGAGTGCAGGTCTGACCAATCATTGTATTATACTAACTGTTAGTGAAGTACTTAAGAATAAGAACCAACATCGCAGTCTTTTTTTTTTATTCATCGATTCGTTGATGCCTTCTTTTCTGTACACAAACAATTCCCGCTTACAAAGAATGGCTATATGCACACAGATATGGCCTGCATATGCAATGTGCACACACGAATATGCACATATATACTCTACGTCATCGTGTCAATAATATTTTGCACGAGCTAGCTAGCCACTGATCCCGTCTTCATATAAGCACGCCCAATGGATGTACATTAAGGCTTCGTTTAGAAAACGTAAGAATCTTTCTCCTCAGGCCGTGAAGCGAAAAAAAAAGTCCAGCACAGGATGAAGATGGTACTTGGTAGCTGATCCCTGATCGATCTAGGTACTGCAGGCTCGTCTCGAAAGTATACCTTGTCTCACCGTCCAGCTATTCTATGCAAACATCACTCATAGAGTGGTAGGTACGATACGAAGCGACCGATCGATGCGTGCACGTGCTTGCGCTGGGCGCGCCCCGGTCGATCGACCTGCCCATTTCGTTCGAGCGACAAGAGCTTCATTACATTAGGGATAATGCTAGCTGGCGTACGTCAGACATCAAACAAAAAGATTCAACGCTTTTCTACTCTCATATCCTATAAAGAAAAGCTTCTTGTCACTAAGGATTAATCGAAGTGCATGAGGATCACAATTAGTGGTGAGAAATAGGCTAATAGTAGTACGAATTAATCACGACTTGACGTCGGAGCTTGCTTTTATTACCGCTTCTAGAAGTACAATCCAATTCCTATCAGTTCAGTTCATATATATGTATGTTGCATTTGTAAAAAAAAAGTGTTACATCAAATGTTGCATACTGTTTACAGCGATGTTGTAATTTTTTTCAACGCGTTTTTTTCCCAGATACTTGTTTTTTTATTTATGATACTGCGACTGTTATCCGGAGATGTTGCAACAGTTGTCCGGGGATGTTGCAAGTGTTACAACTGTAGAAAAAAATGTTGCATACTGTTCACGGTAATGTTGCAATTTTTTCCAACGCGTTTGTTCTCATATGTTTTTTTTATGTTGCAACCGTTGTCCGGGGATGTTGCAACCATTGTCCTAGGATGTTGCAACCGTTGTCCGGGGATGTTGAAACCGTGTCCGGATGATGTTGCATGCAGCGGCATACTTCGGCCCCATTTACGTGGTAAGCGTTGCTCCGTGCGTCGTCTCTCCTTTGATTTTTTTTTTCTCTCTCTCTCTATCGCTTGGAAGCTAGGGAGTGCTCATTCATGCGTACTCGGTTAGATTTAAGGTATAGGATTCGCTTGGGCTGCCTCGGGGGAGTGATGCATAACGTGGATTTGCTTGGTGGGCCCGACCTCTAGTGATCAGTAAGAGATTCGGGGAGTGATGGATTACGTGGATTGCTCGGTGGGCCTGGTCTCTAGTGATTAGTAAGAGTTTTTTTTTTGAACTCGAAATCAGTCCACTTCCTACTTGCGTGCAATTTGCGCGGATTTGAATAGCTAATACTGTCATGTCGTTGCTCACATGTAGTGTTCATATTAAAGTGAATAAAGAATCTCGCACGAGCGGCGCATGCAGCGGTACCATGTAAAGAAGGGAAAGGGGAGAACACGGTAGTCCTCAAATCGGATAGTATCACCCTTATATTAGGCGACCGAAAAGGAGCGACCGACCGGAACAGCCGGGAGCACAGCGACGTCACGACACAAGTAGCCAGCAAGCGAGCGCGGCACACGTTAGAAATCTTCAGGTAGGTACAGGTGGCTCGTCTACTTCCCCAGCACGGACACGCGCAGCGATCTTATTAATTTATTTACGCTTCTCACACGTATCATATGCATGTGTCAAATTATATGGTTGTCATAGTAGCATCAGTAATGGCAATACTGGCCGGCCGGCGTATATAGCGATTTGCCGACAACGTGGGCTCTCACGAGGCCGCGAAGGGGACCGTGGTGAGCCCTTGCGCCACGGCGCCCACATGCCGCCGGGCGGCCACGTGCCCTCGCCTTCAGCCACACGGCCTCTCGTCCCTACTCCGGCTCTAGTTAATTACCACTCCCACGTAGCACGTACGCACCCACGCGCGCGCTAGCAGCTAACTGCTATATTAGGCGCCGTGCCTTGCCGTGCGTGGCCTAGCTAGCTCTCCAACCGTGGAAATACTATACACGAAGTAAGAGTGACCGAGCACTCTCAAAAAAAAAAAAGTAAGAGTGACCGAGTGAGTGATCAGTCCACCACACCCGCCCGCCGTCCACCCACCACCAACTCCCTTGGACGCGAGCGCGCGCTGTGCTAGCTAGCGCCCGTCCGCCCGGTCGCTCGCACGGCGCGTGCAGGCAGGCACGGTTGGTTGGTTGGTTGGTTGGGAGGCACCGCGCGAGCGCCGGCGCGGCGAGACCGATCGATCGTATCGCGCGAATGGGGAGGGCGCCGTGCTGCGAGAAGGTGGGGCTGAAGCGGGGCAGGTGGACCGCGGAGGAGGACGAGATACTCGCCAACTACATTGCCCAGCACGGCGAGGGCGCATGGAGGTCGCTGCCCAAGAATGCAGGTATACAGCACGCCACATACATGTGTGCAAGTGCATGTATGTGTACGCATGTACTCTAGCTATTGGTTTCAAAGGAAGATCTTAATAACTCCGTTTTGTTTGTTTCCTTGCTGGCTTTCTATCTAGCTGAAACTTCACCGGACTAACTAGGCTTCTGTTGTGCCGTTCTTACGTACATAGGGCTGCTGAGGTGTGGCAAGAGCTGCCGGCTGCGGTGGATCAACTACCTGAGAGCCGGGGTGAAGAGGGGGAACATCTCCAAGGAGGAGGACGACGTCATCATCAAGCTACATGCCACCCTTGGGAACAGGTACGGCTCGATCCGTAGTCTACGCTAGAGATGGTACTAGTACTGCTCCACAATAATATTATTTACTCACTTTTCTGTAAAACGACTCCTAAAGAATCAGCGTCCGCTTATAAAAAAGTTCATAATCATAGGAATCACTGCCACGTACGTGAGTCCAAAAGCGCTTACTAAAGTCCTCGAGTCTCTGACAACACACCCAAACACAGAACAGATGGATTCGTCACGTGCACTATGAGACACTGTTAGTGTTAAGGGCTGCGATGAAATCTCGATCGTACAAAAATTTGTCGCCACGCAGTTTAAATCGTCTGGACGTTTGGGGAACCTTTGCTTATATGGTCTCGGGCGTTTTTTTTTCCAGAACTAGTCCTCTTCTGCACAAAATTGTATTTTTGACCCCTTTCTTCCTCATTCCGCGGTCGGAGAGCGCGAAAAGGCACCAGATAGGCAACAGAGCTGGCCCGGTCTTGGATCGCCACTTTCATCACAGCGTGAGCGGAAGAGCCTTTCCGCGGTGGCCTGCTGCAAGTGCTTGATTCATGATCGCCGTCCATTCTCATGAGATTCATACGACGCTTCTTCCGTGCTCACCCACCGCGGTAAGAGAGGGAGGGGGGTTAGATTTACAAAAAACGGTACGGGGTGTCATTTTTGCAAATACGTGGTGTCAGAGGGCCAAATATGTGATGGATTCACGTTTGGGTTGAGAGACATTACATTCATAGTAGTACACTATAGTATAATACTATAACTAGGAGGATAGCGCGCCTTGGCGCGCTTCACCTGACTTTGTCTTGCAGACGTCGCGCTGCTGAAGGCGAAAGCACGCGATGCTTGAAGCTTCATATTATTTTCGCCCTATCGTGAGGTTGGCGGGCCCACGACAGCAGCTCACACGGAGCGCTGCGCCGAGATCCTTCGGACGCGAGGCCATCGCCGGACAGCCCTGGTTTTAGGCGCGACGTGGACACCTGAGAGAGCAGCAATCAACTCCGCTATAATAAGAGTAATAATACGTGTACTGAGCAAGATTAACGCATGCCCAAAAATTACCCGGGCATCTCTTTTATTTCGAGTCTGTCTCTTGTGTGTCTTCACTCGAGATAGTAGTGCATTTAGTTTTGTCCTTGTCACTTTTTTGAAGGGGTAATTTTGCCGGTCAATTATCAATTTTGTCCTTGTCACTTTTTTTAAGAATAAACATTACCCCTGACTTATGTTAATATATAAGAAACAGTACAACATCCCCTTGAATTACATCATTGCCCTTGAGAAAAAAGGAAATTACATAAAAGCCATCCATCAGGACACGTTCTTGCTGGTTTTGAGTTCGCCTGCCACGCGTCTTCTACGACCATCTCCGAGTTGGAGTAGCGTTAACGGCGGAAACCACCGGCGAAGCTCGAAGGCGACGGCCATGTCGCCGTTGGCGAGAGCTATCTGAAATTGAAGCCAGGCGCCCGATTTTGATGACGACGACGCCGAGTCGATGAAGTGGTCCCGATGCGGTGGGAGGCGTAGCTCTCGACGAGCCGCCATGCGCCCACCAAAGGACTGGAGTGGGAGGCGTTGCCATGAAGCCGCCGTACAACCACTCCGGTGAAGGGCCTCCCTTTATCCCCAGGATATCGGAAGCGGAGGTTGAAGATGAGTATGCCCATTTTTGCTTGCAGTGCCGCTCTCCGCCAAGGGCTTGGAATAAAGCCCTTTTGTGGCCAGGTCGAGGTGAGATTCTTGATGATATTGTCGGGGGATTGCACTTGTAGTAGATAAAATCAAGGGATTTTTAGAAAAGAGGGGAGAAAACGAGGCGATATACGGCAAGCAGGTGATACACACCAAAGCCACTATAGGAAAGCCTTTATTTGGGATGGAGAACTTACCAGCAACGGAGAAGACGATAATCAACACCAACTCCATGAGCGGGGGTTGAACGGCGCGTAGGTCGGAGGTTTCTCCAAAGGATAAAGGTGGGTCGGTGGGGAGGTATCCAGTACTCCCTCTTGTCTTTATTACATGACGTCCTATAGTAGTAATAATAGTTAGCTAGCGTCAAACATAGAAAAACAGAGAGAGTAATTCACAAAAGAGCGTGAAATGGGATGGGTCTCCCTCAACCTTGAGAGGGGGCCGCTAACATCTACCTAGAGATTAGAGAGGAATCTGAGAGAGTACTTGTCACCAGTTGTACTTAAATAGAGTCTTTTGCCGATTTAGTGCTGCTGTGATCGGTAATTATAGAAGTAACGTCTGTCGCGAAGAATTTACAGATTTAGCACTAGGTCCGCACCACGCAGACGACTACCGGGCCGGCATGCACCCCTCCCGTACTGCCACCGTGAGGTGCAGTTCGCTCTCGCACGACCATCGTGTGGTGAAGCTGCTCCTGTACGGCCACTCCCTAATTTTATTTTCAATTCTGATCCTTTTGGTCAAGTCATGAACCGTGGTGTGACCAAATTGTGTTACCACACCACCGACCGCGGCGTAACCAAACCTATCACGATAGCACTCCGAACCAACACGCGTCCGTTTTTTGCTAAGTCATATCATGCCAAGAGGAGTGACGTGACAGCACTCGTTTACCACGTCAAGATCCGTGGTGTGACAAAATGCTTTTGCTATGCTACGTGTCGTGGCGTGATTAAAATGGTCAGAATTGAAAATAAAATTGTGGTCATGAAGGAGCGAACTCCACCGCACGATGATCATCGGAGAGCGAGGTACACCACACGGTGGTATGAGAGGGATGTGTATCGGCCCGGTAGTCATCCATGTAATCATCCGTGCGGTAGCCATGCAGACCGGGTGCCAAATATGCAAAATCTTCGCGGCGGACGATCGTTGGATCGGGAAAAAAACTCCTCGAATGGATGGCTAAAGGGCACGGCGCGTCTGCAGTTGGAAGTACTATTTCAGAATCAATGCATGTAACCTTGTAGGCGACAACACGCGCGTCATGCATGCATGCATGGCATGCCCAACTAAAATACAAAAAGAGAATAGAATTACAGTAACATCGTGCGGTTTCAATCCCAATAGTCCTTTCATTTCCAAAGGCAAACGAGGAAAGGCAACACGAGGAAGTGCTTGGTTTAGATGCTTTCTCGTGTTCAAAATTCAACAAAAGAAAAGCAACGGCTAGCTAGATAGCTAGACGTTTATCTTGGCAATTAAGGGATTTGCGTATATATAATCTGTCATTTTGGCCTTGCATACACTTAGTAATTCATATAAAAACTTAAGCTGACGAAGGAATATAAGCAATATACTTTAACAACAGTTGTAATTAAATACGAAACATCGGCTATCCTTCAAAAAAAATTGGAACGGTCTATCCTTCAAACTTACAAATCTACACTCCACTAGTAGAACAGTATCATGCTGCAACATCACCGTCACACGGTATCCTGTTTGCAACAGTAAGTAAGTAATGCTATATATGCCGTCCATCAAGTTAGCCATGGGTACAATCTAATTAGCCTCCTAATCGCCAGAAAAAAACCCTTCTCTTCAAGCAAAAGAAGAAACGACAATTGGGCTCTTCACAACTTCTGACAAATGACCCATAGGCACGCAGACAGGTCACGTTCTTCTTGTGGGTTTGCAGGCCTTTTTCATGGCGTCTTTCTAGATCATGGCACAGTCGCTGTCGGTGGGCCCTGCTGGTTAAATAGAGGGCCCACATGTATTAATGGCTTTCCGCCTTGATGTTGACAATACGGATTTTGAGGGCGAAGGAGATCCCGGGGTCCCGGGCTCTAGCAGCGGCCTCTCGTAACTTACATTGAGCTTTCTGTCGCTTTCTCCGCTTACGACACGCTCGGCAATAATATGCGTAGCCCCATACATGATTACTGCACAGCAGCAGCTTGTGTCAATGCAGTAATTAGCACAGTTAAGTAGAGAAAAGAACCTAGTCATTAACATGCTGTTACCTTCACATGTTAAATTTCCCTTTTCCTTTTCGCCGTGGCATGTAAATATCTCCGCTGACAGGTGGTCACTGATCGCAAGCCACCTGCCAGGGCGGACGGACAACGAGATCAAGAACTACTGGAACTCGCACCTCAGCCGGCAGATCCACACCTTCCGGAGGAAATACATCACCGCACCCGACACCACCGTAACCATCGACATCAACAAGCTGTCCGCCGCCGGGAAGCGGCGCGGCGGCCGGACCGGCGGCCAGTCGCCAAAGGGCAGCAACAAGAAGCAACCGGTGCCTGAGTCCACCACCAAGGCGAATGACAACGACGCCCCCAGCCCGGCTGCCGGCGCATCAGCAGCGTCGAGCCCGCCGCAGAGCGACGAGACGCGGAGCGCGGTGGTAGACCCGGAGCAGAGCCAGCCCAACAACAACAGCACCAGGGTCAGCCACACTCCTGATGGGCCGTGCAGCGAGGACGGTACTGGGCCCATCGTCCTCGACCCGGTAGATCAGATTGGGCTTTGGGAGGCGGACAGCGCGATGGATCAGATTGGGCTCTGGGAGGCGGACAGCGAGATGGAGGCCTTGCTGTCCGGCGGAGTTGGGCCGGATATTGGGCTGATCGGCCTGGAGATGGTGAATCAGGCCCAGGTAGACGATCTCCTGGACATGGACTGGGAGGGCTTTGAGGCCCATCTGTGGGGCGATCCGGCCCATAGTGATCTGCTCCAGGCCGGCGAGCCGCAGGCGATGATGGGCTGCAGCTCGGACGAGCTCGAGTCGTTCGCAAGCTGGCTTCTGTCGGACTCGTGCGAGAACACGATCAACTGATCATGCCAATTCCTCTAAAAAAATCGGGGAAAAGAACTGATCAAGCCAACGGCAAGGGCGAGAAGCCATAGACAAGCAAGTGTTCACGTGTACAAATTTTTGGTAGCGTTTAGTTCGTTGTAAGTAGGTGTGTGTGGTCCTGTGCATGCCAATGGTAGTGCTTGTTTCATAGAGTACAACTAGAGTCGCATATGGCATGTAAAGGTAGTGGAGATCGATCGGTAGGTTGCATGCATCACGGTTGCTGTGATAGCTCTTTTTGCATAGCGAGCATCTTTGCACAGTTTGCATGATTGCACCTGTTCAAGTTGGTCTCTGATCTCCCCTTGGATTCAGTAAAGAAAGAATGTAGCCGACAACAAGCTATGGCAGAGCGAGAGCATGCATTCGTGTTCGACACGGACAGGGAGTAGTTATTGCTAGTACTAGCATCACAAGGTTTCGTGTCGCTGGTAAAAAGTCAGTGGTAGGTTGCTACCGTGTAGATAGTCCAGAGAAGTTGTTCGCTGTCAAATCTTTTCCTTCTGATCGGGATAAGAAGATCTTAGTTCCCTGTCAAATCTTTTCCTTCTGATCGGGATAAGATCATACATATTTCTTGCACTTATCAGATCGGATGGCAGGAACAGAATGGCTCTGTAATAACACGAGTATTTTCCCAACTCGAGGGCCACCGTTCACCGGAAGCGAAACTCTGAACTGATTGAACAGGATGAAGGGCTTCTAGAGATCTAGTTGCTGGTTGGTGCATGCGCCCAGAATAAGAATATAAGATCCATGCCCGCTTCGATCAACTTAGGCAGTCTAACTCGCATGCAGGGGAGGACGACCCAAACTCATGCGTGTTTTAACTTTGCACCGCACGCACGCAGCCAGCGTCCGCGCGCGCACTTGGCTAAAAACTGACCTCGGCCCGGCAGCCACGCACGAGGAAACGGTGACCCTGCGGCCACGTCGCGGGGGATCAGACGTCCGTGGTGAGCCAAGCGACCAACACAGAAACTGATTTATCAAGAGAACAAGCAGCTTAACTAATGACTCAAGCACAGCAATTCAGCGAGTTAGTAACAGTCGCATCGAGAACACAACAAGGTGTCGCGAGTCAGATGGGCATCTGAGAACTAGGACGGCTCTGGCCCAACGCGTTCGTCCATTCCGGTAGGTCTCGCTCGGGCACTGCAGATCGCCAGTGCGTGTGCCCAGTGGCCTCTCTCAGCCTCCATCGCGCGCACTGTGCGTGCCGGGAACAATATTCTGGCGTTCGTTACCCGGTCAGTGTCCGCGACTGTAGCATCGCAGTACGACCGGTAATAGATCCATCCAACCATCCGCAAGAGATATCCATGTGGCTTGCTAGCTTCCCCAGCTTCTGATTAAACGTCTGTCGGAATCAGACTTCGCGTCAGATTCCTAAGACTTGCTTAATAATATATAAATGGAGAAGGAAATCTGTCACTGTTGTTGGTATGGTTGATCGATGCATTCGATCGATCTTGACTGCCCGAAAACCCTACTCCACTTACTAATCATGGCCAGCGTCCGTCAAATTGTTTACCCCAGTACATTCTCTTCTAGGCTCTTCATCTAGCTAGACAGTTGTACTGGCTGAAGTGAGACTTTGATCAGAAGTAAAGTAGCAGGAAAGAAACATCATTTGCTAGCTCAAGCTAAGATTAACTGCTTCAGCTTTTTCTTCCCATTAGACTCATTCATGCGTGTCCCCTTTTGCAATTATTTTGCGATCGATCAATCTAGCCACCGGGACGCATAAAGCTAGCTTAGCCTATATGTACGCAAGTACTATTTGCGTCCAATGGCCAAATAATTGTGCGTGCGTACGAGAGAGCCGGGACCAATGCAGCGGCAGCGGCTGAGCAGCGGCGGCGCTCACGACGCGCTTGTCAGCTTGCGGAGAAGCGATGATCGATCACATGCGGATGCGGTCACATGAGCTAGCTGCATGCCTCTAATCCATGTCCACCTTTTACCTTAAAACCCTGGAGTTGGAGTGTGCATGCATGGTTATGAACGATCGATGATGATGTATTGATGTACCAGCGACTGGGCTAGCTTTGTGTCGCTAATACGTGTTTGTTCGTGCTAAGCGAGAATTATTAGGGCCGTCCGCTGATGAACGAGTTGGATTGCTCACCGGCCGCGCGCGACTGCGCCGCGTCATGATGGAATTTTGTCCGCTGGCGTTGATCACACGACGAACTCATCGGCAAGCTGTTCGGCGAACTAGCGTTTCGGCTTAGTTTGGTGTTGGTACCCTACCCTGGTGGTGCATTGTACGCGTTGTAGTATCACAGACAAAGGCTCACTGTTAAAGACTGCTATGCATATATCGAAATGAAACGTGCCCAGTGTTTTAGATCTAAAAGTGCATCTTCGGGATAGCTTCTTCACCGGGGTAATGACCCACTCATATATACCTGAACTTTCACAAAGAGCCATTTGGTTCCTCGATTTTCAAAGGGGCGAAACACATCCAGGACTTTGCGCATGAGATCAAATCGGCCACTTGGCTGGCATGTCATATATCTGCAAAACGACTCAGAAACGCCCCTGGTGAGAAGCTCAGAATGACTCAAGCTCGAAAGACAGTAGTCATTCCCACTACTTTAGAAAAGTTCTTTACAGATGGTTCAAAAACGTCATCATAGATGATTCAGCGAACTGTCTGAGTTTATAAGACAGTAATGACATGAGGTTATCACATACGGTTTTCGAACCGTTTGTGATGCATACTATCAAAGACGGTTTGTAGATGAAAACGTTTGTGATAGCTGAATGTATCACAGACGGTTTGTAGATGAAACCGTCCGTGATAGCTGATGTATCATAGACGGTTTGTTCTAAGGAACCATCTGTGATATTTTTTATATTGCTAAATCTATTTCTGTTTATGACTAGCCTCATGAAATGCTAGCCATGCCATCTGAAACAAACAGAAACACAATAAGTACATGTACATATCCAATTCACATTCATTTCAGAAATATGCACATCCAATTCACATTCATTTCAGAAACAAGCACATCCATTTCACAAATCAATTAACTCAAATGAATTAAAATTAACCATTCACGAACAAATATACACACATGTTCCATTAAGTTCAATCTTATCACAATTAAATTCAATCTACATTGTGGAACTTCCCTTTTGGGTTTATGACCTCACGCATCAAGAAGGCTGACAACCGTGTTTGAATGTGTTCGAGCTGGGCATGTTCCAACGGAGTTTCAGCGATGATCGCAACCTGTCGCTAGGAAGATTAAAGTCATGTATATATAAATTAATAAGTACGAAATAATTATTGCAAGATTGACAAACCTGATGATCATTGATCATCGAGGAACCATGGAGTAGTTGCATGTTGTGGCAAACATAGTATCCAAAGATGTTGCCGACCGACTGCTGGTGGCACTGCAAAAATAAAATTGGTTAGTTCGAGAGGCATTACTATGAAATGTTATATAATATTAATGTGTACTACGAATACCAGGAATTTGAAATTGTGTCGTAGGTTCACTCCCTTGCATCTCCCTCCCTTTGCATAGTACATGATGAACGACCTACGTGATTCCAAAAGCTTAGCCTTAGCCATTACAAAGGAAGGAAAGACTACAATAGAGTTATCTATGGAGGAAATGTGTTTACCTGTCGATTAAGTTTTGGATAACTGTGAAGTTGTGTTGGACGGGAATCAAGGTATCTTACCTTGTTCCATTTTGGTATAATTACAATTAGAATCCAGTGGAACCTACACAGGTATGTCGCCATAGTCATTAAACCTAAGTTCGTGTTGCTTATAAAGTACAAATCAACAATTATATATAGCCACTAGTGCAGCACTTACTGCTGGTTGTAGGGCAAAAGTACATAATCCTTCTTGCAGTGATCTAGCAAACACGGTGTCATGTAATCCTCGACGAAGGTTGCATTGTCCTCGATGGTTTGAAAGGAGAACAAGAGCGGGTCGAGGAAACCTACTGATGATTTACTAGATGTGGGTTCTCCGATCATGTATCTATATATATGTACAAAAGTAAGGAGTTATATATGATATTTATCGGTACTACACGAATGTAGACCGTGATTGTACATGCTTACAGTATCCAGCATTTTATGAGTGAGGCGTCGAGGGCATCGAGGTTGAAGAGTTCTTTCTTGAAGCTCGTGGTTTAAATGATTTTTCTTGAACTTGACGGTGACACCTGAGCACTGCTGTCCATCCGTCTTTTTGGCATGTTCCATGTACCATACATGCAATCTCTAGGAAGCCGATACTAGGGTTTCGAGGTGCTCTACTGGGACGACCAACGGCTCGCTATGCACGAATTTTTGGGCCAACAGCAAGATGGGGATATCATCGGGCTTCTTCGATTTGCCCTTGCCACCTCGCTTTTTAGAGATCGACCAGACACGAGGTGTAGATGCATCTGATGCACCGAGTCCTTGTTGCATCGGTGCAGCTAACTCTGGTGCAGGTAGCTCCGGTGCAGGTACATCCTGTGAAGATGACACCGGTGCAAGCAGCTCCAGTGTAGATACTTTCCGTGAAGTTGACACCGGTGCAGGTAACTCCAGGCAGACCTCCCTCTTAGGCCACTGGATGAATGATCCAATGGCTTGCCCTAAAGTCACGACCTCGTCGTTTGAGGGCATCTCCATCTGGACGACCTCGAAATTGGCATAACCATCGTCCACATTCACTTTTGTTAAACCTGGCGCTATATTTACACCATGTAGTAAGGCCTCAACACCGGATGGATACACCTGGCCCCAAGAAGCATCCAAAGCAATGGAGGCATATCTCACTTGGCGTTTGCACTTCATAGCCACCTACATAACGATACAAAATTAGTTACTCCAACAGGCCAATCAATGGATCGAACATTCCAGAGATAAAAATCATTACTAGGATGTCATCAACAAAAAATCTGTCATTGCTTTCTAAGTTATGGTTGGATGCGTAGCCACTCGGACGTTTGGGGGGTTGGCTAGCACAGTAGCAGCGGGGGCTTCCAACTGATTTTTCCTAAGCCTTTCCTCTGTGAGGGATGCATGAATCTCCTTTCGTGCGATATCTTGCATCTCCTCTCTGAGGGATGCACGAATCTCCTCTCGTAGCAGTGCTTCGTGCTCGCCTTTGGCCCTCTTCCTACTCCGATACGCCCCGGAGTCTTCTGGGAATCCATGTTTCTATGGAACATAAAGACCAAGGCCTCTCGTGCGACCCGAAAGATCCTTGTTTCCTAGGGACACGGAGAGTATATCTCTCTCCCTGACTGCCTGGAATGAGCCTTGGGAAGATTGTGCAGTGGTCAGCGCTTCCTGCAAGAGCCCGACATGTTATTTCACTTCCTACGAAGTTATCGAGTAATTACAAACTAGATAGTTCGATGTCTTACCAGGCGTTGGGGCACTTCCTCGTCCACAGGGTTTGGAAAGGAGATGGCCCCTGAAGAAACGGTAGATGACCTCGCTCTTAGCCAGTTTTGGGCACGCTCATCAGGGATCCTGGCAAATAGCGGGGAGGCATCCCAACGGTTTATATGCTCGTCCTGATCCGTCCATTGCTAGATTTTACCCGTATACCCAGCGGTGCCGAGTCTGTGGGGGTGTGTGTTTTTTTCCTGGAGGGCCCTGTGTGCTGCACTTTCACTTCTAAAACCATCTATCGTCTTCCTTGCCACATATTCTTCCCAGTACTCTACCACGAACAGATACGTCTGGAAGAGCATCAGATTCTTCTCCATGTAT
This sequence comes from Phyllostachys edulis, assembly GCA_036346405.1. Lineage (NCBI taxonomy): Eukaryota > Viridiplantae > Streptophyta > Magnoliopsida > Poales > Poaceae > Phyllostachys > Phyllostachys edulis. The sequence goes on along the minus strand of CM070549.1, from coordinate 55,503,899 downwards.
TGCTTGATAAGTGTGCACTTGAAGTTCCTCCACTCTTTGCACGCTTGTAGCAACCGTTCTCTGGAATGCGGACGTTGCTTGGGGAGGACTAATAGGGGTCCCAGACGCATCCACCTCCATGATGGTAAATTGGCCCTCGGACCTTTTCGATATTCCTTGTAACACCATGGTTTTTCTGAGCCTTTTCGAAAAAAAATTCAAATAAAAAGAACCATTTGGTTTTGTTGTAATCCTAAAGTTAACCTGAGATTTTCAGAATTCGAGTGTTTAAAATGACTAAGTCAAACTTCAACCAATTCCAAAAGCTTGGTTTATTTGGAGTTGTTTGAGTTCTGGAGTAGTCTCTCCCTTTCCCTGTTAGTTCTATTTTCCTCTTAGCCCAACTCTTTCTGTCCAAACCTCCTTGAGTTTGGACCTCTCCTCGTGTCCAGGCTTCCTTTGCGACCAGACCCCTTTTCTTGTTTGTTTGGACATTCTCCTATGTCCGGACCTCCTTTTGTTTGGGCATACCCTGTATGCCCAGACCCCTCTCTTGTTTGGACATTTCCTTTATGTCCAGATTTCTTTCGAGTCTAAATCTCCCCTAAATCTAGACCCCTCTTGCACCTAGACCTCTTTGGTTTAGACCTCCTCTTTGGCTTGGGCCTTCCCTTGTGTCCTCCTAGGCAGCAGACCTCCCCTCGTGTCTTTCGTCTAGATTTCCTTTAGTCCCAATCTCTTTATTGGTTTGAATCTCTCTGTGGTTCAGACCTCCTCTTGGTTGATTTGAATTTCTTCATGGTTCGGACCTCGCCTTTATTGGATTGAACCTCCCTTGCGTTCATTTGGACCTCCATGTGTCCCTTTGGACCTCCCTGTGTTCTTTTGGACCTCTCTGGGTCCGTTAGGACCTCCTTGGCCCTTCATCTTGGCCGTCAAGACCTCCCTCGGGTTCATCCTGACAGGCAAGACCTCCCTTGATTCCCTCTTGGCTGTCAAGACCTCTCTCGGGTTCATCATGACCGCCAAGACCTCCCTTGATTCCCTCTTGGCTGCCAGGACCTCCCTTGGGTCCATCCTGACCGTCAAGACCTCCTTTGACCTCATCTTAACCGTCAAGATCTCCGTTGAGTTCATCTTGACCGTTAAGACCTCTCCTTGTTTCATCTTAACCGTTGGATCCTTCTTTTCGTTCGGAGCTCTCCTCCCCTTCGCGCGTTCGAACGTTCCCTAGCGTTGCGGAGCGTCTGATTGAGTTTGGGCGGTTCGATTTGATGAAGCGTTCGGGAGGTCCGAATGTTCGCACCATTTTGGACCACCCGATCGCTATCGGACGGCCCCGCTTTGTTGCGCGTTTCCTCCCTGTCCTTTGGTCCTCCACATGGTCTTTTTGCAAAGACCACCCTTCGTGGCTTTTTTTTTTGTAAAGACTACCCCCTTGGACCGTGACCCCTCCTTGTGGTCACGACCCCCTCTCTTTTGTCGTTTTGCCGCGACCTCCCTCTGAGACCGCGACCTCCTCTCTTTTGTTGTTTTGCCACGACCTCCCTCTGAGGCCGCGACTTCCTCCTTTGTCATTTTTTCGCGACCTCCTCCCTGTGGCCTTTTTACAAAGACCACCTTTGTGGGTCAGGACCTCCCTTGACCTCTGCGGGACCTCCTTAAGGCCTTCGCAGGTCCTCCCACCTGAGCCTTGACTGGTCCCACCGGTTAGTCCTGCTCACCTTCTCCTTCTTCCGATCGTACCTCAAGCGCCACAGAAGTCTTCGTGCATTTAATGCCGGTTGTGTCGCATTAAATGCTATCACTTTTGCAGCACCCGTTCCCTCCCTTGTCTTCTCCTTAACCTACTCCCATCTCCTCCTTCACCTACCTTTGACCCGTGAGTCCCTGAGTTTCTCAATGGCCTTTTTTATCTTCCTTCCCTGGCTATAAATAGCCTGTGAAGCCCTCCTTTCCTCACCTTTGGCCACTCAGCTCTCTAGCTCTTGTCCAGCTTGCTCAGTGCCTGAAGCTTCGCCAAGGAGATCGCTGAGGCTGCGCCGTCACCTCCTCGTCGACAAGAGGCCGCCGGAGTTTGCGCCGCCACTTCGCAGCCGAAGGAGTTCGTTGGAGCACCCGCGCCACCTTCAACCGTTGCCATCGACCTCCCCCTCCTCCTCTATCTCCCTCTCGGCCTTGGTGAGTATCTCCGTGCCTTGCTCTTTTCCCTTGACTTCTCTTACGACCACGTTGCGTAGTCGTATTTCTCTTACGACCACGTTGCGTAGTTGTGGCCTTTGTTGAACCTCCTCCATTGGATCCCCTGAGAGCCCCTTTTTGCAAAGATGACTTCTTGGTCTTTATGCAAAGACGACCCTCTTGGGACCTCCTCAAAGACCTCCCTCAGCAAAGATCACCCTCTCGATCTTTGCTGGTCTTTTTGCAAAGACCACCCTCTTGGCCTTTGCTAGCCTCTTTGCAAAAGATCACCCTCTTTGATCTTTTGCAAAGACCACCCTCTCCTAAGGACTTTCTCCAACCCATTGGACCTCCCTTCAACCCCTTGGACCTCCTCCTAACCCGTCGGACCTCCTCCTGAGAGTCCTTTCTTAGTTCTTTTTGTTCTGTTCTTTGCTATTTGGTTTGTTTGGAGTTCATTTGGATCTTATTTGGTTGTTATTTGATTTTGCTTTGCTTTGTTCTCGTGTAGATTGCGACTCTTCGGGGAGCCCGAGTTCTCCCAGTTTGTTCCTCAAGTTTTCGAGCCAGGCAAGTTACACTCTTGATCATGTTGCACCTAGTATCTCAAATTATTTAAGTTCTGTTTCAAAATTACTGCATGCTTATTTCTATCCAAGTAATTTAAATCCATGTGTTAACTCTTTAGTTACTCCTACTTCCTTTGTATAACCAACTTGATTATTGAATTGATCACCCCTTGTAACCATAGTAAAGGCTAGCTGGTACATTAGTACGAATTAGCATGTTTTCCAAAATTTAATGCTTAGTCATGCTTAGACCAAAACTTTTGTTTTGGGAGATCTTGCTGCTAAATGACCAATGTTGTCAAAATGTTTTAAACCATGGCATTGGGCTGCCATGGAGGTTTGAAAATGTGTTTGAAAAGCAAAGTTAAAGGAAAATGGATGTGGACTTGGGCGGCACTGGTTGCTTGGTTGGTGCATGTCTATACACGGGAATCGTGTTATCCGATGCCCGGGGTTTGTGGTGGTCGCCAAGGTCAATTGAGGACCGGTCTTTGAGCGTTCCTTTGCTATGCCTCACCGTGCAACCACATGTCCTGAGTATGGGTAGGGGACCTGGATGACTAATTTGCAAAGTTACCATCGCGGTCGATCCTGCGAAAGCGTGGGTAGTCTTTTATGGTTGGTCATGTTAGGACCTTGTTATTCCCACCTGGCTCAAGAGGGGGCTTTCCCTGCGGGTTTCTATCCAAAGGGGGGCGAAACCTTAGAGGGGGTGGACTGCGGTGGAATGATGCATTGTAAAGGCCTTGTCACGAGCTCTAGACCACTTACCTTCGAAAGTGAGTGGTGGCATCGACGGTTGCCAAACAAATTATTGAAATCATGTCATAGGGTAAAGTTGTATACCTCTGCATAGTGAAAACTATTCGAATAGCCATGTCCACGGTCATGGACATGCTAGCAAAGCCTCTCAAAGCTAGCTCTTGGGTTTTGGTTTCCAAAGGACTTTGATAAACTGTTTTGGATCTCTATCCATGGGTTTTGACGGGGAGCCTTGTGACAGGAGGGTATCCTTCACCACTTTTTGATGAATTTTATCGAAACTGTAAAACTGATTTGAGAAAATGAATTTTAGTTATTGTATAACTGCTTTGGAACTTAGTATTTGTATTTGGAAGAAACTTAACTTTATGCAAATCAACCATATTAAGCCTTCCTTTGAGATATCCATATATGCATGTCATTCTGTTATTTGACGGGTGTAACTTGCGAGCACGGTTGTTGTGCTCACTCTTGCTCGATTATATTTTTGAGCAGGGAAAGAAAGCTTGAGGTGAGCTGCGCAGAGGACCTAGAGGTCCTGGCCGACTAGGATGCGCCATCCAGTCGATTACCTGTGGTGTATCAGGTGGTCTACTTATTTGTCTTCCACTGTATTGTATCTTGTTGACTCTTAAGCCTCCCCTTTGTAATCAACTTGGTTGTTAATAAAGCCCGCGTTTGATGTATGTTTCCACTTTTGTTAGCTGTGTAGAGCTAGCCATTGATCCTTGGGACTAGCTCAATTCACAGAGAGGACTTGGGGTCATCCAGGTCTCACGACCTCCTTGGGTGGTGGTCTCTCGATCACCCCTGGGTCGGGTCGTGGCACTTGGAATCTCCCCGAGCCTCACGACCACCCTCGGACCTCTCGAGTGATCTTGATAGACCTCTCGGGTGGTCTGGAGGACCTCTTAGGAGATCTGTTAGACCTCTCGAGTGGTATAAGAGACCTCTCGGGTGGACTTGATGGACCTCTCGGGTGGTCTGGAGGACCTCTTGGTTGGTCCTAAGGGACCTCCCCAGGAAACCTCGGGTCGGTCATTACAAAGTGGTATCAGAGTATCTTGACTGCAGGTCGTAACCTAGTAGAATGGCCGTAGAATTTTAAAACCTATTTTATGTAACAAGAAAAGTAATTTGTTGTCTTCTCATCTTGGTCATCTTTCTATTCTTACCTCTTTCCTGGTATTCTCCCTTACCTTATTCTCTCCTCACCATTTTATAAGGTCAAATGGATCATCTTTCCCTTGAAATCTCTAAAGGACCGAGCCCCTCGTGCTCCCCCGGGAAGATTGGAGCAGTTGGTTCAGCCCTGCAGAGCTCTTGGAAGCTACCCTTGTGAGATAACCAATGCGTTGGAATGCCAAGTTAGGTAGCTTTGAAGGATTATTGATGAGGGTGATTTTGAGGATTAAAGATTTTGAGGATTACGAAAGATTATTAGAAGTCTTGTGAATGCTGGAGTATGTTGGTGAATATGCTATGATTGTGAATGGATTAAAGAGAATCAGAATGGTGGATTGTACAAATTGTGCAAGCAGAAGTTGATCTTGTAAGAAAGTTTTGATGGATCGTGAAGGAGATAGGAACCTGAAGTATTGATTCGATTATTAGGATAAATTGGATATTCTCGGATCTTGAGTGGATTGTAGTGCTGATTGGAAGCTTGGAATTGAATATGTGGTTATACTGGATTTAGGTGGATATGATTGAATAGAAAATTTAGATTTGAAAGGAATCTTGGTTGGATTATAGAGCTATGTCTTGATCAGATTGTGAAATAATATGATTGTTGGATATTGGAAAATATGTTTGAGGGATACCTTACTGTTTTGGAATTGGTCGAAATATCTGCTGAATAGATGGTGATAAAATGAGTTGGTGCATTGAATTTGGATTGGTGGATTGCTAGAAGTCTTTTGGGAGATTCTGTGGTGAAGGTTTGTGGATTTTGTGGTATTTTCAGTTGATTGTGAGATTGATTGAATGATCGGATTCTTCTAATTGGGTGATTCTAAGATATGTGGTTTGGTGGATTTTAATAATAATAAGTTGTGGATCTGGCAAAGATGGGAAGTTTGATTCATGGCACCTGGCTAGCATTCAGCACATGGTTGAGACAAGTGGTTCATAAAGAGAGCCAGATGGAAGAAAGGAAGCATTGTCGTCTCTACCCTCCAAGGACAGCATGCAAGACCTTCTTGAATACCGAGAATTGAAGATCGTCTCGTCAGCCCAACCATATAGCTTTAGTTGACAAGACTCTTTCTGTGTATTGAGTCGCTTCGCCAGTTTGAGAGTGCTGATCGTTAGAACATCGTAGTTGTTTGTTCTTCTGGCTAGTTTTTGAGTTGATTCTTTGCTGGGGTGTTGTTTGTTCTATCCCCTCTTTGTCCTCTTTGGCTCTTATCTACCCTTGGTCTCCTTCCCTAACCATCTGGAGCACCCGGTAGATGGTGAATAAAGATGAAAGCAATGCCAGCCGCAAAGCCCCTCAGAGTATCAGTGCCGAAGGAAGCCAGCAGCTAACAGCAGAGACATTCCAGAATTTGAATCAGTTTCTCGTCACCCAGACTCAGCTGATGCAGCGATTAATACAACAATTGGATGCCAACAATATTTCCCCAACCACTGCCCCTGCAACACCTGAAGAGCGCTCCTGCGAAGAGTTATCCAAGGATGAGCCACCGGAAGTCCCTCCTAGTGAAGACACAAGCCACTTTCATCCTGTAAGCCGCCACCCATGGAAATATGCTTTCTGCTACCGCTGTGGTGAACTAGGACACCTCGCCCATGGATGCCCCCAAAAAGGAAAGCTAAGACAAGAAGTTTATTGCACTAACTGCAACCGCATCGGACAACGTTTCAACAAGTGTTCCAGAAGAAAGGAAATCTAGTATCAAGTCTGCTACTACTGTGGCAAGAAAGGACACTTTGTCAAACAATGCCCCTTGCAAGCATCCTTAGCACCACAAGCCATCTCAGCAATGGAAGACAGATCAGAAGAACCTGAAGCAATATTAATTCAAACTTTAGTCTATACTCTTCATTAATTCAATTGGACAATATTAATTCAAACTTTGAGCTCTAAAATAGTGCTTTACTTATTTGCCGACATGATCTTTAAACAAAAGACAACAGATAATTATACTTTTGGCTTGGAGGTTCAACTAATTAACCAATCGGATTTTACAGACTAAATGCTAAAGATCAATCAACAGAAGTAAGCATTCCAATTAGAGCTCAAGTTCAAACCCAATTATCAAAACAATTTCAGCACAAGATTATTATCATCACAGAGCATCGGTTACCTTTGGGCGTCGAGGAGAAGGACGAGCAAGGTGCATTGGAGCAGCAGGGTGGCGTCGAAGGGGAGGTGCGCTGAGCTCGGGGGAGGAGGAGGCGGGCTCGGGGAGGAGGGGCGCTGAGCTCGGAGGAGGAGGGGTGCCGGGTTCGGGGAGGCTACGGCTCATGCTTGGGGAGAAGGGGCGCTGGGTTCGGGGAGACAGTGGCTCATCCTCGCGGAGGAGGCGACGGGGGGAGGAGGTGCACCGTGCTCGAGGAGGAGGCGGCGGCGAGGATAGCGGTGACGGGCTCGGGGGAGGCGGGAGAGCTAGAAAAACTTAATCGTTTGTGTCGGACCGAAAAGACGACTAGAGGGGGGTGAATAGGAGCACGATCTCTTTTTCTCCTTGATCGAATTCAACACTAATTTTACTCCAATAGCTATGAAAGTTGTGAAGATCAATATACAAGCATAGCGGAAGACTTGTATTGAATCCAATCAAAACCCTGAAGCAAATAGACCAAAATCACCAAGAACTCAAATCCAAATGAGTTGGGCGGTCAGACCTCTTTGTACCATGCGATCTGACCTCTCCATAGGTGGTCTGACCAGCCAATGGTTGGCGGTCTAACATCCAGCCTAATGAACAGTAAAATCAGACCAAACTCAAAATCACAGAATTAGTCTAACTTTTGATCCACAACTCCAAACTTCACAAAACTTAAAACATACCTTCTTTGGGATGTCAGGAACCTATTTCAATCAACGATCGTGAAGATCATTGCTAAAGTTCTGACTTTTTTCCGTTTAAGTGAAGGTTGCTTCAAAACACAGTAAAAACCAAAATATGATCTAAAAACTTGCTCGTGGGTAAACGATGATCAAGATGATCCTAGATGTATTCCCACATGTCACAGCAAGCAAGATCCAGGCCAGAAACCAAAGGAAAACCAACGAATCAAAGAAAGCCCCAAAATCACAAAATAGAGAGCAATAACAACAAGAGACTCATCTTGAGGAATCTTGCATGGATTGATTTGAGATTGATGTTGGTTTATAGCCACTTCATTCAGGAGGACAAAAGCTCAACACTTGAGCACATAATCAATCCAACTCCCTAGAACTCTAACCTCTCCACTTTTCTCTCCTAACCCTAAAACACAAACTAGGGTTTTAGATATATGGGTTGAAAGGTGCAAAACCAGCACCCTCCCCTATTTATAGTGGAGGCTAGTTTCTAGAAGGATATTCCTAATAGGCACCCTTTAAGCCTACACACAAACGGGTTTCACTTACACACACATTTCAAAAACGCTGTCTTCATCTTCTCTTGACCTAAACCACTTCTCCTTGTGCTATCTTGCGCTACGGTTTAGCCAAAAGCCATTAAGATGGTATTTAGGTGAAGTTTCCAAAATACCCTTTCTCGAACCTTCTCCAAAGACCGAGTCCAAATCTTCATGAAGCAATCCCATGCTTTACCATGTGTAGGTTGATCAATGACTCTCTTCATGTCGGCAAGTCTCTCCCATTCGGCTTCCACCGAAATCACCATGGCACTTGAACCGACCCCCACGCCGCTTGATGCAACCCGTCACACTGAACTTCCCGTTTGGTCATCCTTTTCCATTTTGCGCCATGTTTGAATATTCTGACTTCACCGGGCATCCTCGATCGTTCTGAACCTCACCTCTCCAAACCTTGTCCCGATCATCCTCGCCGTTGATCTCCAAACTTCCGACACAACCATAGACAAAGAAATCGATTTTGGGAACAGGTTCTTCACAACTTGACCCATGTTAGTCAAAACATGCATAATGCAAAACATATGTACTGAAACCTATGAACTTGACCTAACCAACATGTTGGGTCACGGGGTAGGCTACGATAGCTACAAACAAAAATTTCTACCACGCAAACTAGGAAGCCAAGCAGGTAGATGATCATAGATCGTTACCACCAGACGCGCAAAGCAGCGGAAGAACGGTTGGAGCAGCCTGGTCCAACGTAGAGAGCGTCGATGTAGTGGTTGTAGTCGATCGTCCAACGTCCTCGTGAGTCGATGCGGTGGTCGTAGTCGGTCGTCTAGCGTCCTCGCGAATCGATCGTCTCCTCCAGCAACCCTGCAGTTCCTCGTGAAGATCGCGGATCATCCTCAAGTGCAACAATCGTAGTAGCGCCTCTACGGTATCCACACGTCCAGGGGAGGAACAACCATGCACCGGTGTACTAGCACCAAGTCGCACGGCAGAGCTCTTAGGAAGATGGTGGCTAGGGTTTCGGTGGTGTTTCACACGTACCTCCCAACAGCCTCATGCATCTCCTTATATAGTGCTCGTGACGGATCCTATCCCAACACGCTATAAATCGATTCATCTTGGTTTGTTCCAACCTGCTAAGTGTGTGACCAGAGGTTCATGCGAATCGGTTGTGACTCGAAACCCTTTCCGACCGCTAGTCGAAGCGGCTCCCAAGCAGAACATAGCGATTCCTAATACACACAAATTATATCGGACGAACCTTAATGCAATATGATCTACGACTGTGTCCTATCTCTATACGACCGGTTCAGATGTGGTCACGACGATTCAGAACTCCCACGACTGTGTTACGACCACTCAGGATTACGCTCGATCAGTCTGACCACCTCAGATTCCATACGACCATTCATGAATCGTCAACTAAGCGACCTACTCGTGTATACTCCCTTTGCCTCACAATGTCCGGTTGAACTCTGTGAGATTTTGTGTCATCCATGGATCGCATAATTCTTTCTCGATCGAGTGTTTGATAACTTTACGTGGTCGAACACTTCGACCACTAGTGGCACGGCCATGCACTTTCTTTATCCGATCACAACGAGGGGCCCAGAGACATCTCTCATGTTATGTTAGGAGGGACAAATCTCATATCCGACCATTCACATTCCCCTCCATATTTCACAGCATACCCGAAAGCTACCTTTATAACTACTCAGTTACGGTGTAGCGTTTGGCAACCCCTAAGAGTGCTATTACACATGTAGAAAACCATGCTAATCTCAGGTCTAAGGATTATACATCATCATTGCTTGAGACCAACTAACGACACATAGAATCATAACAATCTCAATAGTGTCTCAAGGTGGGTCTAATCCAACATCATGTTCTCTAACATGTGTCCATATTATTGGTTTGATATCTCCATATCTATGACTCGTGAAACATAGTCATCAACCAATACATATGCTAGTCTATTCATATGTGTCCTTATATGTTTCCGACCAGTGATCGTATAAGAATAATTATCGCAGAAATATAGAGTTTCACAACCAAGTCACATACTTGATAATAAATATTAACAGTATTATTCTAGGAACAAGATAACACATTATCTAATGTTATGAATATAATGAAATATAATCATCTCTATGATTGCCTCTAGGGCATATTTCCAACACAACAATCATCGCCGCCAAGATGGTCGACGAACAAGTCAAAACCTATCAGACCACCACCCATTAGCAGGTTTAACCGCCCCCTGGCCGGTCTGACTGCCCAGCAAAGGACTTAGCCAAATTTCTACCTTGAAAATCCGAAACATCTATGGAATTTTCAAACGAATAGAACTTTTGACTCGAAACTCCAAAAATTATGAGACCAAGTGTAGAAGAATCCCCTCTCTTGCCTACACCCTCTATTTTTTGCCCAGCTCCAAACTCAAAAACACTTTTATAGCCGATCAAACCACCGCCCATTGGCCAGTCTGACAGCCAGCCATTAGACCCGAGGTTTGGCCGGTCTGACCGCCTGGAGCCTGACAGAACCCGAATTTTGCCAAAAACGAGTTTTTCGACAAACCTTCAATGCCATTATCAATTGTATCATCATCCTAAGATCGTGAGCATATCCCCATGATATCCACAGTTTGAGTGGGGGTGCGGGCAAACACTAGAGTCCGAATATAAATAGGGTCGGACATCACAGACGGTTCTAAAGTAGAGCCGTATGTGATAAATACATCACAGACGGTTCCAATAAATAACCGTGTGTGATAGCGTATGTATCACAAATGGTTTGTAAATGAAACCGTATGTGATTGCTGATGTACCACAGACGGTTTATAGATGAAATCGTCTATGATAGATGATGTATCACAAATGGTTTGTCCGAAGGAACCGTCTGTGATATTCTTTTGTATTGCTAAATCTATTTCTGTTTAGTAGCTAGCCTAAGGAAATTCTAGCCATGCCCTCTGAAACATGCATAAACACAACAAGTACATGTATACATCCAATTTACATTCTTTTCGGAAACTAACACATCCATTTCACAAATCAATTAACTCAAATAAACTAAAATTAACCACTCAGAACATATGACACATAAATATTAAATTCAACATTCCATTTGCTTATTTCCTTTAAAATTAGGCCCTTCATGATGATCGATGCGTATGTAGCTTGCTTCGTCACGCTGTTCTTCCTCGACCCTTATGCCGTTTTCGAAAGGAGGCAACTCGTTAAATTAATTGTATTCTCCCTCGTCCACTACATTCTCAACTCTGATAATCCTCCTTTTTCCATGAAGAACTACGTGATGCTTCTTATTTGCCTGCTCCATTACATAGAAGACCTGAACAACTTGGTTAGCGAGTACGAATGGTTCGTCTTTGTATCCGACACGTTCGAGGTCCATGGTAGTGATGCCGTACTTATCGACTTGCACCTGTGGGAGATGGACCCAACGGCACCGAAACAGGGGGATCTTGAAAAGCACGTAGTCGAGCTCCCAAATCTCCTCTTTGAGCCCATAGTAGAAGCTCCCCAGCCCATCGATATCGAACGCATCTATGCAGACACCACTATTCTAGTTGGCGCTCTTTATACCCTAAGCCTGCGTATAGAATGTGTACTCATTTATGTCGTATCCTTGCCATGTCACAACTGTAAATGATGGTCCTTTTGCCAACCATGTCAGTATATCACTTGACGAGCTCCTAGCAAGTCGCTCCTCCAACCATTGGTTGAACCGACTGTTGTGTTGTCTCGTGATCCAAACATCCGGTCGCTCCGAATTCTGTTGCCATAGCACGTCCTTGTGCTGGTCGATATACGGGGACATTTTAGTCATATGTTGCAAGACCGTTAAATGGGCTTGTGCATACGCTCTCATCTCTAGAGTGATTGCTTTCATTCCGATGGTCTCGATACCCTCGAGCCTCCCCTCATGGCAAGATCGAGGCAAACCTATCGGTTCGACTTGAGCCATGTAATCGATGTTGAACTCAATGACCTCTTTGGTTGCATAACCTTTGACGATGTTGCCCTCCGGCCGAGATCGATTCCGTACATAGGACTCGAGAATTCCCATGAACCTCTCGAACGGGTACATGCTACGTAGGAACTCGGGCCCACACATCTTTATCTCCCTCACAATGTGAACAATGAGATGGACCATGATATCAAAAAACGACTGACGGAAGTACATCTCAAAATGACATAGAGTCGTCACCACCTCGTCCTGCAAAGTATCTAGTCCTTCGGGGTTAATTACCTTCTGAGAAATTGTCTTAAATAAATAACACAGGCTCATGATTGTCTCTCGGACCTCGATCGGCAAAATACTTCTAATTACAACAGGGAGTATTTGTGTTATAAGCACATGACAATCATGAGACTTCATGCCAACTAACTTCAAATCTTCGATCGAAACAAGTTTCTTCATGTTAGCGGAGTAACCGGGTGGAACTTTCACACCATGCAAGTACTAGCACAGTTCAGTTCTCTTGGCCTTGGACAGAGTGTAGCAAGCAGGGGGAAGGTACGTTCGTCCTTTATCGGTCTTTGTCAGTGCTAACTCAGGTCTGATGTCTATATCAACCAAGTTAAGCCATGCGCTGACACTATCCTTTGTTTTGTCACAAATGTTCAGTAAGAGACCAATCAAGCCGTCACATACATTATTCTCTATGTGCATAACGTCGATGCAGTGGCGAACTTCTAGATGCTCCCAATAAGTTAAGTCCCAAAATATTGATCTCTTCTTCCAGATGTTCTTCTCACGGGTCCTAAGTTTACGTCCCTTTCCGAGCACAACATCTAAATCCTTAACCGTATCATAGACATCTTTTCCGCTTAACTTCCTTGGAGCTGACATGTCATCCTTCCCTCTGTCGAATTGTTTCTTCATCCTGCGGTATGGGTGAGCCCTCCAAAGGAACCTACGATGACGCATGTACACGGTTTTGCGCGAGTGCTTCAGCCACACACTCTCGGTATCATCTAATCAGTAAGCACATGCTTTAGCCCCTTTTGTACTCTAGCCCGATAGGTTAGTAAGGGCAGGATAATCATTTATGGTGCAGAACAACAAGGAGCGTAAAGTGAAGTTTTCTCGTTTCTACACATCCCATACCTGTACCCCTTCGATCCACAATATTTTTAGATCTTCCATCAATGGTGCTAGGTACACATCAATATCATTCCCAGGTTACTTCGGCCCTTGGATAAGCATCGATAGTAAAATATACTTTCGCTTTATACACAACCAAGAAGGAAAGTTGTAGATACAGAGAGTCATAGGCCAAGTGCTACGTCGACTGCTCATGTTACCGAAATGATTTATTCCATCTGTACTCAATCCAAACCTTATATTCCTCGTTTTCGCACCGAAGTCTACAAACCTCCTATCGATGTTTCTCCACTGGGAGGAACCAGCAGGGTGTCTTAGCTTTCCATCCTACTTACGCTCCTCCGAGTGCCAATACAGCAGTTTTGCCTTCTTCGAGTTCGCATAAAACCGCTTCAAACGGGGAGTTACATGAAGATAGCATGCCACCTTAGCAGGAAGTCCATTCTTCACCTCGATTCCCTCATCGTCATCTAATTGATTCTCACGCTTGTATCGGGATGCGTTGCACACTAGACATACATGCATGTTTGACTACTCTTTATGGTAGAGGATACAGTCGTTCGAGCATACATATATTATTTCTACTTCCATTCTCAATAGACAAAGAACATTCTTGGCTCTGTAGGTGGTTTTGGGCAACTCGTTTCCATCCGGAAGCATGTTCGCTAAGGGACCTAACAGCGTCGTGAAACTCTTGTCGGACCAACCGTTGCTTGCCTTCAATTTCAGCAGTTCAAGCACGGATGACAACTTTGTGTATTCCGACTTGCAGCCTGGGAACAAAGACTTCTCCGAGTCCTCCATCAAGCCCTCGAATTTACCAAACTCTCTCTCACTATAGTTCACTTCTGCATCGCGAAGCATCTGATCTAGATTGTCATCGTGCGGCCTATCCGAATCGAAACCATAATCGATATCATCTGGCGGCATATCATTGACTTCGTCGGTGATGTCGTTATTACTACCTTCATGTATAATTTGCTCTTCACCATGACTGGTCCAACGTGTATATCCCTTTTTGAAACCCCTTCGAATCAAGTGTGCTTCGATCTGCGCTCGGTTCTTAAACATCTTCTAATTCTCGCAGTCAATGTATGGACAATACATATACTTCGCCCTCTTATTCAACATATCCTCCTCGGCAGCTCTTGTAAAAGCAGACACATCAGTAATGTACTCTTCACTCACACGGTTCTCTGCGTACATCCAGCTTCGGTCCAACTATGCTACGCATATAACAAAATTTAGTGTTAAATATTGAATTAATTAATTAGCATACTATAGATACAACTTTTGATATGTCATTTGAAATATGTGTTTCTAATGAACTGAAAAAACAACAATGCATTACAATAGGAGTGCAGTAATATGTGTGTAATCAATGGCAACAACACCAATAAAATCCAAACTTCGGCCATGCACCCTAAGGTCAGGTTTCTTCACAAACACATTATAGATAGTCCACCCAACTTCTACTAATTAATTTGTAAAAGTAACTGGAATCTCAAGTACTTATCGTAGTCAACTTCAGATGGCAAAAGGTTAGATTTAAACCATCTTCAATTCTCTCTTTACCAAACTAGATCTAGAATATAATGCAATTAGGAACAAATTACCAACAATCGATAGTCAAGAACAAATGGATCCACAATCACTATTCCCAAATCCGCGGTCACCTTTCACCAAATCGCCTCAAAGCCCCACCTCCTCAAAGCAGCAGCAGCGAGAACAGAGCTGAAATTTAAGACAGATCTATTAGGGTCGTGTCTGCAATAAGTGATATTATTACATACAGTTTTTAATACAAACCGCCTGTGATGAGGACGGGAAGTCACATATGGTTCATGTTGAAAACCGTCTGTGATACTTCACACATGGTTTTCAACATGAACCGTATGTGATATTACATCTTAATGAGCGGTTTTTAGCGTAGCGATGTCTGAGCAGTCATTAAACCAAAACTGCTCGTGATTGATTTTATCTGAGCGGTTTTGATGAACCGTGTGTGATGAGGTGTTCAGTATTAGTCTTTTTGTAGTAGTGTCCGTAAAACTTCAACCGTCAAATAGTAGGTCATTACCTTTCCTATTAACATCTACTAGTTTGGCACTAACAGAATACATCTTGCTAATGACCATCCTACATCCAAAATAAGATACTCTATTAAAGAATGTATAACGTTTTGGACATTGGCACGGTCTCCAATATCCAACTTTGACCATTACTTTTTCATATAATTATGTTAGTGAAAATTGACAAAATTATTATATTATAAAAATATTTATCATGATAAATCTAATGATACTATTATCTCATTACCAATCTAAATAGTGTTTCATACATCATTAGTCAAAGCTAGGAAAGTTTAATTACACGTTTTCTAAAACGTACATTTCTAAACGGGGAATACTACGTTAACTCAGCGCGTACTCCTGTAATCATGCTTAGAGTTAGGATCTCGATCGGTGTCAAGGACGTAGCGGCACGTACGTACACATCACGATCGATTGACCAGATAGCGCTCTACGGTCTACGCACCGGCGTGCCCACGCGTCAGCGAGCGGCCGAGGAGGCACGAGTAGACGCAGATGAGGTGGGTTTTTGTCTGCATGCGCGTTCCGGATCTCGAAATCCCCCAATGATGCGGCGGCAGCGGGAGAGAGGCGGACGACAACCCCGACACGGCACGTGCGAGCTCGAGGCCCCTCCACCCATGTGTGCTGCGCCCATTTATTGATGGGAGTAGTACATGCGCGCAACTAATCAGTTCCAACCCAGATCCGCCGTGGCAATTGGACGATGATAATGACAATATCACCTCGAATGAGTGTGTATAATAGCGTGATGTTAACTATCTGTAAGTTTTCATATGTAGAATACGAAATGATATAGAGAAGAAAGGGTATAGAGAATTAGACTCTTTTATGCAATAATTAACTATAACACGAGAAGCAAGACACATTATACATAAAGGCCGTACTTAATGTTGTTTATAAATGATATGAAAGAATACTATACAACTCTTGTCTATACTCTTACAAATTAAGAGTTCGTGCATGCTCTGCTTGTGGCTAGCTGTGACTCGTTTTTCTTTTTGGCGAGGAATGGTGTGATTTTAGAAATGGTGGTACGTGTGAGATCTTTTTGTTTCGTACTGGTTAAGAAAAGAGGGAGAGCGGCGTAAAGGAGGTGTTGCAGGGCCCGTACGGCTCTCCAAAAGCAAATCTAGCCCCGAGGAAAGCTCTTCACTAGAATTATTAAAAGCATATAACTCCACAGGAATACATGTAGTGCTGTGGTGTAGCAACGCGTTACCGGCTAGATGGAAACGCCAATAATAGTAGCAGTAAATGCTTATACTCGAGACGCCGTGAACACAAAAATCGCATCATGTAGAAGTATTTTGATTCGCGCCACATTTGTCAACAGCACCCCGCTGATGTTCTAGTTGATGTGACCACTGACAACTACCAACACCTCCGAACGAGGGAAGAGGAAAACTCACACTGCCTACATCATACAAAACACGCGCAAAAACGAAGGAAAAAAAGTAGAAGACTCGCATACAGAAGGAACTGATGCTACTAATTATAATTTACCGTCACTAGCAAGAACTTTTATTAAGCTCTTCGTTTGCTCTCTGTTTTTCTCTTCAATTTTTGGAGTGATTTTCTTTGCTTTACCGGGAGAAGACGGGGTTGAGGGTTTTAGTGAACCCGCGGAGCGCGCCGTAGCCGCGGGAGCTGAAGCCGAGGCAGCCGAGGAGGCCCTGCCGGTACGGCAGGAACGTCCGCCGCCGCATCTCCTCCGCCTGCGCCCTGTTCGGCGCCGCGTAGAGCCGCTCGTGCGCCGCCGCCACTGTTGTCGAGCGCCGCCGACCCTTACTCCTCCCCAGACCCCGCGTTGCCCGGGCTTCGTCACCCCCACCGGCGCCGGCGCTGTCCGCTGCCGCCTCCGGTGGTGGTGGTGGCCTCGCCGTGCGTAGCTTGGCGGTAACCTTGTCCCTTGACGCCCACGAGGGCGAGAACGGCCATGTTCTTTCGGGCTTGGCGGCGGCCGCTGGGGCGTCGTGCGCGTGAGCGCTGCCGGGCTCGCTCTTGCTGCGGTGGAGGAGCATGTCCTTGAGGAACACCCAGCGCCGGGACCCGCGGGCGGACGACGAGGAGGACGAGGATGACGACGTCGAGGAGGATGAGGACGACCGCGACGAGGCGGTGACCGGCGGCGCGGCCTCCTGCGCCCCAGCCGAGTGGGAGACGGAGCCAAGATCCGGCGCGGGGACGAGCGCATTGAGCAGCTTGAGCCGCGGGGACGCGCTGCGGAGCGGGGAGAGGGACCGGGCGCGGCGGTGCACGGAACCGTTCCGGAGCGTGAGCTCGCGGCCGCGCGCCGGCGCGGGGCGGCAGTCGCCGTCGTCGTCGTCGCTGCCGGGGTCGAGATCCGGGAGCGGGGGCAGGGTGAGCGGCCGGATCTGGCCGTTGTGGAAGAGCTCGTCGGCGGAGATCATGGGCCCGCCAGGGCCGCCGAACTCGAACTCCGCGTCACCCACACCACCGTACCCCGCGCCGGACACGGCACCAGACACACTGGACGAGGACGAGAGCAGCAGGTGGTGGATGGGGCTGGCCGGCGCGCTGAAGAAGTAACCGCCGCCGCCGCCGCCGCCGCAGATGGCGGGGGAGCGGCCGGGGCTGGACGGCGCGCTGGCGAAGGGGGTGGAGCAGGTGCTGTCGATGTCGTCGTCCATGGCGCGGGCTCGCCCTAGTAGTTCGCTTGTTTCTCGGGAGGTTTGATTGGGTTGTGGTGGTGAGGTGGCGGTGGAAGAGGAAGGTGGTATTGGGGGAATATGGAGGGAGATGAGATGAGAGGTTATAAATGGAGGGAGAAGTAGGAAGGGAACAACCGCGGTTGTTGGATGATGATGGGATGGGGTCGGCGGCTCGGCCTCCTTGGATTGGGTCTATGTACTGCTCGAGTTACTTGGGCCGTTCGGCGGTGTGCTAGTACTGCGCGCCTTGGTTTGGTTACTCGTTTTTCTATAACTAGGAGTAGTTTTCTGGACAGGGGGAAGATTAGGGTTTAGGGGTGACTTCAGAGGCAGAGCTAATAGGGGCAGATATCTCACATCCTCTATCATGTTCTTATTTTTTTTAGTCCAATTCAAGACATCTCTAATAGTGAGACATAATCGTGTCTCTAATATATGCTGTATTATCTTTAAGGCATATACAATGGTACAGACAGCTGCTGTCTGTAGCAAATCTCCATATCACCTGTAGACAGCACTAAAGACAACTCATACAATGGGTTATGGTGATACAGCCGGCTACAGGATTATAGACAACACACAATCTTTTAATGTTTTTCTTGGTTCTGGTGCTACAGTCGGCTACAGGATTGTAAACAGTACATTTCCCTAGCTTTGTTATCTTTCATCCACATCCGCTTAAATCCTACGTGGCAGAGGCTATAGACAGCTAGTGTAAACTCATTATACATGACCTTAGACAACATCTTTAATATACAGTCTCTAGCACACTCTTCCATTCGGCGACAAAGTCTGCCAAGATCTGAGATTTAATGGCCGTTCGGGATACGAAATGGAGGTCGAACTCTCCAAGTTCTACTGACCATTTAGACACGCGCCCCGCTGCTTCCCTATTCTGGAGGATCACTCCTAAGAGAAACTTAGACGGCACAATTATCTTGTGCGCCTGAAAATAATGCCGCAGTTTCCTCGAAGACATGAGGAGGGCATAGAGAAGTTTTTGGACCTGAGGGTAACGCTCCTTAGGCCCGTGCAAAACTTCACTTACGTAGTAAACTGGTTGTTGGATGTTTTCACGCTCTACGACCAGTACTACGCTCACTGCCTTTGGCATGGCAGCTAGATAAATTAAGAGTGTCTCTTCTAGTTTCGGGGAAACTAAAACAGGAGAACTCGTAAGATATCTCTTGACATCCTCAAAGGCAATGTTTGCCTTTTCTGACCACTCGAAACCTTCGTGCTTCGTTAGAAGTTTAAAGAAAGGTAGTCCTTTTTCTCCCAGTCGTGCGATAAAGCTGCCATACACCCTGTGAGTTTTTGGACTACTTTCTTCGTGGTTGGAGGGCGCATTTGCACGATGGTTTTTATCTTTTCGGGGTTTGCTTCGATCCATCGTACAGAGACCAGGAATCCAAGCAATTTTCCCAAAGAGACTCCAAACACACACTTCTCACGATTGAGTTTCAAGCGGTGTTTTCGGAGGTTGTCGAATGTTTCCTGCAAGTCTGAAACATGGTCAAATCGTTTGATGCTTTTTACGACTAGATCGTCAACATAGGCTTCCAAATTTCGGCCTAGCTGAGGTGAAAAAGTCGATTGCATCAAGCGTTGAAAAGAAGCACCAGTATTTTTTAGATCAAATGGCATTTTGACATAACAAAATGTACCAAATGGAGTAATAAACGCGGTCTTTTTTTCATCTTCTAGACACATATTAATCTGATGGTAGCCAGAATATGCATCTAGAAAACTTAATGTTTCGCAACTAGCAGTAGAGTTGACCAACTGATCGATACGAGGTAAAGGGAAATCATCTTTTGGGCAAGCTTTATTAATATCAGTGAAGTCTACACACATTCGCCACTTGTCGTTAGACTTCCTGATCATTACAGGGTTGGCCAACCACTCTGGGTGGTCGACTTCTCATATAAAGCCTATTTTAAGTAGCTTGTCCAATTCTGACCTTATTGCATCTCGTCGACCAGAGGCAAATCTCCGTATTTTTTGTTTTACGGATACTTTGTAAGGCCATAGAGATAGCCTGTGCTCAATTACTTCCCTGGGGACTCCGGGCATGTCGGATGCTTGCCACGCGAAGACATTTGCGTTTGCCCGGAGGAAGGTAATGAGGGCGTCTTCCTATTTGGGGTCGGAAGTATCCCCGATGCGAACAGTCTTCGCGAGCTCCTCCGGATCCAGGGGAACCTCTCTAACTTGGTCGTCCGGCTTAGGTGCAGCTTTAGGCTTTGACTACTTGGTCGAAGACTGCCCTTTTTCTTCCCGAGTTGGCATGTGACCAACCATCTCGAGGGATCAACGGTCACACGTATGCGACATCTTCTTATCACAGTGAATTGTGATTACTCCTTTGGGACCTGGCATCTTAAGACATTGATACCCATAATGAGTTGCCATAATGAATTTTGCCAAAGCTGGTCGTCCGAGTATGGCGTTATATGCCATATCGAAATCGACCACATCAAAGGAAATCTTCTCCGTCCTGAAATTACTTGGTGAACCAAATGTTAAAGGAAGAGAAACTTGACCAGTGGGTTTGGCTGAAGACCCCGATACGATACCATGAAAAGAGTATCGTACCGGTCTTACCTTGGTCCTAGGTACTTGCATCTCATCCAGGGTACTCGTAAACAGAATGTTTAACGAGCTGCCACCAACAATCAATACTCGATTTACTTGACAGTTGTTGATGGTGGGTTCGACCACGATCGGAAAGCGACCTGGTCGAGTGGAAGGGATCGGGCAACCAACCTTCTCAAAAGAGATGGTGACTTCCGACCACTTCGGTAACTTATTGACAAGAGGAGGGTCAATGGAGTTTACCTCATGTTCGACTGCCTTAAGCTGTCGTTTTGACTCGTATGCCGATGATCCCCCAAAGATGTGCTCGATGGTGTGCTCGAGATCTTGAAATGACATCTCCTCGTTGTCGTCCAACTGTGTACGACCACTAGCTTGCCCTACCTCTTCGAGGGTTGGAAGTGGTCCTTTGCCGTTGTAGCAGTCCTCTAGTTTTCGTTGAAAAACTCGGCAATTGCGAATGTCATGTCCTTCCTTTTTATGGAAAGAGCACCACCTAGGCTTGTCATTCTTCCATTCAGGGTGCTTACCTTTGTCTTGGTCGGAGTATTGCTTGGAACTTCGTGGTTCCTTATCGCTTACGGCCAGGACCTCCTTAGAGCTATTGGCTTGAGGCTTTTGGCTCTTCGTCTTGTTCTTGGATTTCTTGGCCTTTTTGTCCTTCTTCTTGCTACTTTCGCCGACCTCTTGAGGATGCTTGTCATCTCGATCGATGATTTTGGTCCACTCGACTGCTTCAGCAGCAGTCGCGTACCGATCAGCCATCTCAAAAAGTTCAGCGATAGTAGCTAGAGGATTCAAAGCGATGTCCTCCGTGATTCTTCTGTTGTGGACTCCCTGCTTGAAGGCTCTGATAACAGATGAGCCAGAAACCTCAGGAATTGAATTACGAACCTGACTGAAACGCCTGATGAATTGGCGTAATGTCTCGTGGTCATTTTGTCTTATCTTGTGCAAGTCGTCCACCTTCCCGGAGCGATGGTAGGTACCCTAAAAATTGGCTAGTAGAAGGTCACATAGGTGTTGCCACGAGTAGATTGACTTGAGCAGTTGGTTTAACAACCACGATCGAACGGACCCTTCGAGCACAGTCGAAAGGTAATTCGCCATGACGCGCTCTCCACCTCCTGCTGCTCGGACAACGGTCGTGTATATCTGAACAAACTCGATGGGATTTTGAGACCCATCAAACTTCTCCATGTTCCTTGGTCGAAACCGCGGTGGCCAGTGAACTGCTCGGAGGTCAAGAGAGAATGCCCGGCATCCGGAATCACATCGTAATGCCTTCATCGCAAGAAAGAGGGGTTAATGTCGCCAGGCGATCGTTCATGACTATACCCATCAATGGGTGAATCTGACTTATGATAAGTCTCGATCCTACAAGGGTAATACTCCTCGTATCTTGTCTGCTGTTGTAGACCTCTGGGTCGGAGTGGCGAATGATCACCTCTCCTGGGAGCTTTTTTATCATCATGCGTTCGTGGAAAACTTTTCCGGTTTGGGGAACGATGCAACTTGTGGCGATCTCCATGCGGTGAGTTATTTGAACGACTGGAAGCTGACGGAGCTGTACTGCTACGACTTCCAGACTGATGTCGGTGAGGACGCTCGAGTTTGCTCATCATACTTCGTAGCCTTCGTGCGATCTCTTCGATGAAGAGGTCGTAGCCAGGCGCTCGGGCTAGTTCTCGAGATGTGTTCTCGAGCAGATCATTGATATGTTGGAGTTCTTGAACTTCTTCCAACTGGTATTGAGCGCGCCCAGGCAAATTTCTCTGAGTTGTAATTCATTTCCGTCAGGTTATTTTAGAATCGTCCATGCCTGATTCTTGAGCTTGCCTTAGTGAAGTGCGATGATCTCGAGGATTTCCCGCACGCTCATCAGAGTGTTGACTCTATTCATTGCCGAAGGTGTCCTTGCCATTGCCACGAGCGATCATAGGGTATGATCGTTGAGCAGCGTCCTCAATCCTGCCTTTAGGAGAGTTATTGCTACCTGAGGGAAGGAGGAAGACCTCCCGTCGATGACCTCCACTTGCGATTGAGGCCTCCTCGCTTGAGGAGTAGTCGAATGACACTATCTAGCGACTTGGAGTAAACACTTCCAGGAAGGGGAATTTCGGGTTATAGCTGTCTCCGTCCGTAGGTGAGCCCTACGTTGGGATGGTCGAACTCGCAAGAGAAGCGTGTTTGATCGCATCCTTGGCTGGGTTAACCGAAGAGAGAGGACTACTAGATGCTGATGAAGGTCCGGAATTATGACCTCCAAGACTTGTTGTGCCGGTCGGACTGCCTCAGATGGACTTGAACATTTGGAGGGAGAACCCTCGCTATGCTCTGAGCCTGCCTTAGGATAGCCCTCGTTGTGGTCGGATGGACCCTTGCCCTCTGAGGAAGTTGCTTCCTCATCTGGACGTATCGTTGTGGGGGATATGGATCCCTCCTCAACTCCATCGATGGTATGGTCTCCTAGAGAATGATCTCCGAGGGCGATGTCACCATCGGATGATGCAGTACTCGGCTCGTAGTCGAAACCGGCATCCATGTCGATATCTGTGTAATCGGCCAAGTCGAACCAGTTCTCCTCGTTTCACTCTCCTGCTATGAGAGCATTAGAGTTGGAAAAGAGCAAAGAAAGCTGGTGACTCGAAGATCCCCACGGTCGGCTCCAACTGTCGGTATTTTAGAACCGAAATTTCGTAAAGATTGTTTGATTCAGGGGTTCCCCTAGGCTCAAATCACGCAGAGAGAGGCGACGGGATTTTTATCTGAGTTCGACCTTCTCGATAGAATAACAACCCTACTCCTGTGTGTATGTATTGAGTATGCTAGATTACAATATCAAGAGTAAGGCTAGAATGATACGCCTTGTGCCCTTGATTTTCCCTCCCCTGATCCTTCTGATGATTCTCCTTTTATAGTACTCAGAGTGTGTTGCTGTTCTTCTAGTCCAAAGGGCGCCTTAATATTCCAGATTATGGAGCCGTTACTGGAGATTATTGTGGGAGTAGTAACGTTCCCACGTTGCGGGGCAGTTATCACCATGATAGGGAGTTAAATCGTACCATTATTTCAGAGAATAACAACACAGTTTACTGCCCATATCTTTAAATATGGTGCGGAAGATTCCCTAGTCGATTAGGCCTACATATCTGTAAGCCACATCGACTAGAGACTTGTCGTAGAAGAGCTTACGACCAGGTAGTGGTCGTAGAATAGCTTACGACCATAAACTGATCGTAGAAGAGCTTACGATCAAGACATAGTCGTAGAAAAGACTTAAGACTATGGGGTAGTCGTAGAAGGACTTACGACTATAGGGTGGTCATAGAAGAACTTACGACCTCCAGATCCTCCCTTATGAATATTAAGGGGTGTACTCAAGAACCATATGACGTCATTATTATCTATAATATGAATTACAGATAAATAATTAAATGAGGATTATTATATCCTCGTCAAAAAGGTTTTTCCTATTTTTCAGAAATTAAAAATAATTTATGCGCAAAAATAAAAGCCAACTTTAAGTTGAAAATAATTTTATTAAGTTCAAAATAATTCAGAGAATTTTTGTGAATGTTTCTAGAATTTTTGAATTTATTGTAATTTCTAAGATTCAAAAATGTATTAAAAATCCAGAAATTGCAATTGGGTCGAATCCTTTTTCCCGGCTCGTCTTCTTTTTCCCTCTTCTCCATCACGCCCACGGCCCATCTCCCCACGCCGACCCACTCCGGTGCGCTTGATCCTCTCTCTGCCACCCACCCCTTTGTCAATTCTCTCTCTCTCTCTCTTCCCTCTCCCTCTCACTATCGTCCCAGGCCCGCTCGCCAGCCCCTTCTTCCTCTCCCCTTTCTTCGACCTCCAGTCGCCGCCATTGCCGAAGCAATCGAGCTCGTAAAGACGGTCATTTCTTCCCCCTTTTCTCGCGCATTCATGGTGCATTAAGATCTACTTCTTTCACGCACTTCATTCCGGCCATTTAACCGCCTTAACACGCGTTAATGTGCATTTGCGCCGCCACCCACGCCGATGATCATGAGTTGATCATCAAATCAAGAGAAGAACCATCATGTGTTGATGGAGGTCAAGTAAAGGATGCATCATGGGTTGATGTATATCCAGACAATGACCCGGACTTGAAGTGAAGATGTGCGTCATGAAACTTCAATAGGATGCTCAAGGCAAAGGTATAACTAGCTAGGGCTAAGAATGTGTTCCTAGTCTTTTATCAGTCTTGTGTTTGGTTGGAAGACCAGATTGTTAGTATATGTTTGTCGTACTATTAAGAAGGGTCTTGTCTAGTAACTTGAGTCTCATCATATGTTGATATCTCGATCTCGCTTGCCCTAGCTCTCCGTGGCATGATGCTATTATTTGCAAATGAGTTTTGCAAATAGTCGAGGCTCATGCATCTAATCCTTGTAGCATGTGACTATAATTTGCAAATAT
The DNA here is from genome assembly GCA_036346405.1 of Phyllostachys edulis. Taxonomy (NCBI): domain Eukaryota; kingdom Viridiplantae; phylum Streptophyta; class Magnoliopsida; order Poales; family Poaceae; genus Phyllostachys; species Phyllostachys edulis. The sequence goes on along the minus strand of CM070549.1, from coordinate 55,478,912 downwards.
GTTTTACAAATGGTTGAAGTCCATGTACCTACTCCTTGTGGCATGATCTAAGTTTGCAAATGTGTTTTATAAATTGTTGGGATTCATGCATTTTCCCTTGTCATGGTCTAAGATTGCTTGTTGCTATTTCTTTGGACTTAGACCATGGTAGTGGTTCTTCGGAGTTGTGCTTTTGATTTGATCAAGTATGTTTGAGATAAATAAAATATGTGGGTTGTGTAGCCCTCTGAATAAGCTTTCCATAGAGTTCAATATCACTCAATTCCGACATCGGAGTCAAAAGTTATGACCTTTTTACCGAGTGCTGTCTGTGCTGAAATTGGGCTACGGTAATACCGCCCGAGAAAAGAGGTACTACCGCACTAAAAACTTTAATGGCTAGTTTTTGAGCTGTTAATGCACCCGTGCGACTGATGAATAGTAGAAAACGATAGTACCGGAGTTTGTACGGGCGTACTACCGCAAATCCTGATTGTTGGGGATTTCTGCTTCCAACGGCTAGTTTTTATGTATGGGCTATAAATACCCACCTTGGCCGGTTGAGAGACGTTTTTTGGCATCCTTTTTCACTCACTTGAGCTAGTGTGAGCTTCTCCTCTCAATTGTGCATGTGTTGCACCTTATGAGCAAGGAGGGAGGTCTCTAGTTACATGTGTTGCATCTAGAGGTGGATTTCGTATCTATTTGCGCTTGTGCATTCGTTGCACGTGGTGAGAGTCAAGCAAGGAGTTTGGCTTATTACTTTTGGTGTTTGCCGACACCTAGACGGTGTGGAGGCGTCGTGGATCAGTGATCTTATCAAGAAGCTTGGGAGAAGGCCCAGCGTGTTGTGAAGGTTGGAGCTCACCTACCCGGAGCGGGAAAGAGCTACCACTAATGGAATTGAGGTGTTTGGCTTAATTCGTGGAGTTGGTCCAATTAATTTGGGCTTACCTGAATGTGGATTAGGGGAGACCGGCAAGTCTCCGAACACCTAAAATGTCCTTATGTCATTGTGGTTTGTTCTCTTCTGATTTACTTTGTGTAATTTACATTTCTAGTATTAAATTGCTTATATGTCTTCGCATGCTTGCTACCATTATCAATAGTCTTATATTGTTGGTGCACTTAGTCGAGACTAGGGGTGAAAACGGATCAGATAGTTTTCGACCGATCCAGACGAAAACGGATTCGGATTATCTCGGATCGGATTTTTCTCGGATACTTTTCAGATCGGAAACGAATTCAGATTTTTTTGTCTGAAACGGAAACGAATACGTTAGGCATGCTTCCGGCGGATACGGATATGAATACAGATTGTCCGGATATCCGGATTTCAACCCAAAAGAGAAAATGAGATTTTAATTGATTTCTGAATTTAAGAAAATGTAACAAATCAAATAGCCTTTTAGAAAATAGCAAATAGAGTTAAAAATTCTAGAAAAAATCACAGAAATTTCTTAAATTATTTTGAACTTAATAGAATTAATTCCAACTTAAAGTTGGTTTTTTATTTTTGCACATAAATTATTTTAAATTTCTGAAAAATAGGAGAAACCTTTTAAAATCCATAAAATTCAAAAATTAATTAAAATTTCCTTTTTCACTTTAAATTCAATAAAATCCCAGAAAACTCAATGAATTTTATTTTTGACATTAAAAACTAGGAAATTAAACAATTGCCTTTATTTTATTTTATTTTTCTTTTTAACGAAAACCCTTCTAAATCTCATAAAATCCAATAAAATAATAACTTTATTAATTTTATTTTTAGTAATATACTTTGGGATGTTACAGTCATTTGTGTATATATTAACCATCCGGCTTGATTAATGTTAGTGTGAACTAAGTTTATATATATATATATATGATGAACTAAATGTGAATGCGTGATGACTTGTGACTTTGTTAGTTATGACTTATGAGCTAAATATGGTAAATTAAGTGTTATGTTTGTGATGAACTAGTTAATGCAGCTTGTGCTAGTGTCAATATTATGTGTGGTTACTGAAAATATGAACAATTCATGAATGTTTGCATCAAATAAACTAGTAATATATTTTCGTTAATTTCTGGCATACAATTTAAGGGGTTTTCATGTTCCGAAAAATATCCGCGACCGTATTCGTTTCGTTTTGTATTCACACCGTATTCGTATTTGTATCCACGGTATTCGTATTCGTATCCGAATTTGGGAAACAAATTTGACAGAGCCATTATCCGTCCGTATCCGATCCATTTTCACCCCTTGTCGAGACTAGTTGATTTAGGTTTTAATTGAGCAAAACCGAATTGATTTACAATTTCGCATAAAACTCAGTTTTAGCCAAATGATTTTTAAAACCGCCTATTCACCCCCTCTAGTCGGCCTTCTCGATCTTACAATGACCGAGCAGATCCTTCAATCACAGTAGGAAGGTAATTGGTCACGACATGCTCTCCTCCTACCGCTGCTCGAACAGCGGTAGTATAGATTTGAAGAAAATCGATGGGATTTTGTGACCCATCAAACTTCTCCATGTTCACTAGTCTGAACCGGGACGACCAACGAACTGCTCGAAGGTCAGGCGAAAACGCCCGTCATCCGATAATAATATCATAACGCCTTCTTTTCAGGAAAGAATGGTTGAAATCACCAGACGATTGTACTCGACAATACCCAGTGGTAAGTAGGCCTGATCTATTATAGATTTCATCCCTACGAGGGTAATACTCCTCGTGCTCCATCTGTTGGTGCATATTTCTTCGAAGAAATGGTGAACGACCAGCTCCTCTAGGAGTTTGTCGATCACCAGTTGTTCGTGGGACTCTTCTCCAACTAGTGTCGTGGTCTGGAGATCGACCAGATTTGTTGTCTTGTCATTCTCCATGAGGAGAATCATCTCAGCGACTAGAGTTCAATGGAGTTATCCCGATACGACTACCAAGACGGTGTTGTCGAGTTCGCTCGAGCCTGACCATCGTGTCCCGAAGTCTTTGTGCGATCTCTTGAGCAAAGGGGTCGTAGCCTGGCGGTTGTCCAAGCTCTTGAGTCGGGTTTTCAACTAGGTCATTGATTTATTGAAGTTCTTGAGCTTGCTCTGATTGGTATTGGATGTGCCCAGGAAAGGACCTCTGGGTAGCAATTCTTCTTCTCAGAATGGTTTCAGGATCATCGACGTCTGAGTTAGCCGGAGCGTGCCTCAGTGGAGAGCGATCATTTCTAGGGTTTCGGCCACGCTTATATATGTGGAGATCCTGATCATCACCGGAGGCGTTCTCGCCATCACCACGAGAGGCCAAAGTGAGTGTGCGATGGGAAGCAACCCTAGCCCTGCCTCTTGGATTGAGATTAGGATATAAGGGGAGGAAAAAGACATCCTGGGTGCTATTATTCCCACTTGCGTCTGAGTCCTTCTGACTCGAGGAGTAGTTGAAAGACAACATCTCGCGACTTGGAGCCATCCCCTCGAAGAAAGGGAATTCCGGGTTATAACCGTCTCCGACTGAAGGTGAACCCTGTGGGGGTATGGTCGAATCCGCAGGTGAAGTGGACTCGACAAGCACCTCGTGGGGGTAACCGAAGGGTGACTGTTATCAGGTGTTGATTGAGTCCCGGAATCATAGATTCCAAGACATGTTGTGCTAGATCAGACGGTCTCAAACGGGCTTGAACATTTGGAGAGGGGACCATCGTTGTGCTCTGCATTCGTCGTAGCGCGATCCTGACCATGGTTAGATGGACCGTTGCCCTTTGATGAGTCTGGTTCCTCATATGGGCGTAATGTCGTGGAGGAGAGAGCTCCCTCATCAACCTTGTATGTGGCATGGTCTCCTGGGTCTGGTAAAAGTTCCCTGGAAACAGCATTGCCATCGGACGAAATGATACTCTGCTCGCACTCGTAGCAGGCATCCATGTCAAGTTATGTGTAGACTGCCAAATCGAATCAATTCTCCTCATTCCACTCTCCTACCGTGAAAGTGTCAGAGTTGAAAAACGAAGACAATTTGTCGAATAGGAAAGGAGAAATTGGAAGTTCCCCACGAATGGCGCCAACTGTCGATGGTTTAGTATCAATCTCATGAATGAATGCTGGGGGCTCTCCTGGAGCGAAACCACACAGAAAAGTACACGGGAATTCTATACAGGTTCAGGAATTCTCCTGAGAGAATAATAACCCTACTCCTGTGTTTGATATATTGATTGTGTTTACAACAAGAAGGAGTCACTAAAGCTAAGGCTTAATCTTCTTGTCTCTCGCTTCTCGTCTATCCCTCTCTCCTTTGTCCACCGACTTTACTCTTTATATAGGATGAAGGAGTCGCAGTTGTCTATGTCAAGAAGCACCTTGTCATTTGATGCAATGCACACGTTTAAGGGTAGTTATTGTCAGAGACGCATCCCCCACGTCGCCTTGCGATTATATCAGAGACAGAGGTTTAATACGTACAATTATCTCAGGAATAACAGGACATATTAACTACTGCGTGCATTAAACACAGTGCACAAATGTCCCTAGTCAATTAGGCCCACATGTCTGCAGGCTTTATCGACCATAGAGTAGTCGTAGATAACCTGGTCGTAATAAGAGTTATGGCCATGAGGTAATTGTAATAGGATTTACAATTAATAGATAGTCGTACAAGAACTTACAACCATATAGGGTGACTGTAGTAGGACTTACAATCAATGGGTGATCGTAGAAGAACTTACGACCATATAGGGTAGTCGTAAAATAGCTTACGACCACTAGATGTGTATGATCTCCCTTATTGTTAATATCGAGGGGTACCTTTGAAGGTTATATGAAATACATTATTATCTATAAACGTTATAGATAAATAACTTAATTAATTGAGGATTATTAGATCCTCGTCTAATGATGAGTTTTTGAGAGTCTGTCTCATTTAGCCTCGTTTTGAAACAGAATAGCAAATCTAGCCCCCTCTCGCCCGACATGAAAAAAATGACACCCATATCGCGCCCCACGTACGCAGAAACCACCTTCCCCTCTCCCTGTGTGCAGCAGCAAAAAGCGGTGAACAATGCGTCATAATGCGGCACTGTTGCTACAATACCGTAATGTCGATCATTGTAGCTCCAGAGTTGCTACCACACACGAGGAGAGGGGCAGGTGGCTTCCACTCATGCGGAGTGCGGTAGGGGTGCCATTTTTGTTATTTCAGATGTGAGGGGGCTAGATTTGCTGCCTCGTTCAAAAAAGAGGCAAAATGAGTCAAAAACTTATTTTTGGCTCATTTGACCTCTTTTTTTTTAAAAAAAAATATAATAGCAAATCTAACCTCCTCGTATCCGAAATGACAATAATGGCACCACGGTAGCCTAGGCAGGCGACACATGTCCCATTCCGAGCTCCCGGATACGAACCATTGTAGACCCCCTATCGCACACCAGATGCGTTGTAGGAAGACATGTCGCGGTTCCAGTCTACGGGCTGTTCGGGATGGGCAATATAGCAACAACGAACAAAATGTCCACCAGTGTTGAACAAAGCCATTTTCCGCGGTTCCGGTCCGCAGCATGTTGCTTCCGCGATACGTGAGTTCCGCGGATTAAAAATATAGTACGTGGCCTTTTTAACCTGTCGTGGTGCTATTTTTTAATTTCATGTTAGTTTAGGCTACTTTTGCTATTATAAATAAAAAAACCAATTGAGCCAAAGATCTGTAATGATCTATCTCTCACTAGCTTTTGCGCGACCACCGAAAGATCTCTAATGATCTACCTCTCACTAGCTTTGCGCCACCACCGTCGACAACCTTCTGCCTCAAAACTCAACTTTATCGCTTTGCATGCCCGGCATCCCACCCTTCAACCGGCGTTCACTGCCCTCCCCTGATTTCGTGGTGCCACCGCCGCCCACAAAATTTATTGTTAAAGCCCAGTGAACCCGAATCCTGACCGCCTCCATTAGAGAGGAGATTGCCGACGCTGAAGCACTAATCACGACGCTGATCCGATAGTTTGAATTTTTGACTTCTAAAAAATTTAGGTGGCATTTGATGATTTTGCATTTTCTTTATGCACATCGAATAATCAAAACAAGGCGGGAATAGTGCTCGCGCTTTTGATGATTTTAACGGGGCTGCAGCTGCAATGCATTTGTGGCTGCGCCGATATGTTGGGCCGATCTCAACCCAATCTAATGGTGGCCAGTTTCCTCGTTGGAGCCGGATCCCGGTCATGTAGGCACTATACAGCTCTCTTGAGCTTTCATCATGGCCGACTCGGTCTTCCATTCTGCACCGCCATGGCAGTTCGTAGAGAAACCATCACGTTTTTCATTACACTCCACTTGCGAACAGTTATAACAGACTATAACTCTATAAGCAACACACCATGATCCTTCTGTAAATATGAACTATCATAATTCAATGTTAACATTGCAGATATGCATAGTGAAGGATCACGCAAGACTCAATGACATGGTAATATCATAGCAAGATCTATTAAAAAAAAATCATGGCACACTAGAGCCTAGAGGTTTCAGCATCAAACTAAAATAACATCACATGATGCAACTGGTTTTACGAAGATACCACAAGATTTGATCCTGATAATACGAACAAATTATTCAGGAAAAAAGACACAATATGAGCAAATAATGCAGACGGTATACGGTCCGTGGCTTCTAGCGCATACTAGACCAGACCAGGCCATGATAGAACACGACCAGCTTGACCTGTCGGCACACCCATGAAAGATCTGATCGCGTTATGATGCAGCCGGTTGTATGAAGGCCATATTACGTTGACGCTTACATGTAAGTTTTGCAACGTGTGAGGCGCAAATCGCCTCCCTGATAAATCTGGCTGCAGCGCATACAGGTCAGTTTTGCATTGAATTAGCACAGTAGAAATGGTCAAATGCACAATTATGGAGTTGCTTATGACTAGGGTAACTTCAGACGTACATTTGAGTTATGACAACGAAGCTTATGAGTCGTGACAATGATGTAAAGCACATACGGTATTTGAAATGAATGAGATCTATCCCGTCGGAAAATAACATATATAACTGATTTGAACAACAGGTCTTGGTTGGCACATCAAATAGGGATGGATATAACTTAAGGAAACAAAATTACATAAACAAAGAACAACACTCTCGGGGTCAAATTACAAATTTACACTCCTGCCGTCGTCTCACGCAGACGTCGCCGATCACCTCGTCGAGCAGCGAGCTCAGTATCTCCCTCTCCACCTCCTCACCGGCCTCGAACGCCTCCAACCGGAAATCAACCCACGTGCCCAGCCCGCTGCTCATGTCCTTGTCGACAAGCTCATCCTCCACCCAGTCGCCCATGCCCTTCCAACCACCGATCTCGTTGCAGACTTCAGTTTCTATGCCCCTGCTCAGCGCTACCATCCCTTTGCTCCATGCTGCATATCCTGCCCGGAAGTAGGTGAGACGTCTCGTCTCCAGGCATTCATTTACGCAGTCGAACAATAGCCGTGTGTACCCTCGGCGGTCTAAAGGCTCCTTCCCTTGTGTATATACGTTCATGTTCTCCAATTTGTCGAAGAGCCGGTCCAAGGCCGATCCGTCTTGATTGACGAAGAGTGACCCCAGTTCATCTGTTGTCAGGTTGACACTGCTTAGAACATCTCCAATGTACTCCAGCTCTGTGTTTCTTGATTTCTTTGAACACTGGGTGATATCTGAGATATCTGAAGTATCTATTGATGCAGAAGACGCTGATTCTGTAGTCTTTGTCTCAGTGTCAACTGATAGCGGATTAGTCAAGAAATTCTTTGGGATGTTGTTAATTTCAGAAGAAGATGAGTATCCTTTACTCCCTGTCAACACAAACATGATTCATCTTCAGAAAATAAAATGTCAATGGTTGAGGTAGAAATTACAGTATTTCAGGTACGTGAATTTACCATCACTGGTGCCTGAGCACTCGGAAGACCAGCAACTCTCGCTTAGAAAGGTTGGTTCAAGTACAGAGAGTGGACTTAGATCTTTATGCTCCTGTTCTTTCCTTGCATTGCTTATGCTGCTGCATTCTTCTGGTTCCTCTGCCTTCATGAAAATGAAATTTGTTTTAGAACTACAGTTGCACGCGCCAGATGGTGTCACATGAGAAGAAATTAAATACTATCAAGATGGAAAAGAGAATAATTACTCCATCAAAATTGACAAAACCTGACATAAGAGCATTTATAACAATATAAGCCTTATGCCAGTGAGGAATCTTTAGCACATCCAGCCACAACATCCCACTGTCATTTTCATTTTTCACATTTCATTTCTATTTTTTCTGCTTGAACAAAGGCAATCTCATGCATATTAATAAGCACCATTAACTGAAACTCAGAAGGCAAGAGCTACAACTTAACCATATGATCTGACTTTCTCATGACACTCAAATTTGCCCTACTATCATAAATGTTCAACAAACCAGAAAGTTCAATAGGCACTTAATGCCTGCAGAAGGTTGGTGCATGTCATAATTTTGTCAAACACAGCATTGTGATGAAACAAAGTTCCAGATCTCAAAGTGGACATTAGGGTGGCCCAGAAAAGAATTGCAGTAATAATATTTGGCATGTTGTGTAGTGAACAAACACATCAGGTTTTCTATTCTAAGATGACAGGAAAGGCAAGCTCCATTACAGAAAGAAATGGACCATCATAGTGCTGCAGAGCAAAACTACAGTGTTAATACCATAGAAGCAAATGATGGATTTAAATGTAAAATGATTGTTACTAGTAAAATCTTGTACTGCCGTGCTATCACATCATGCCAAAAAAAAGAGAGAAGGTTGTGCAAAGTGCAAACCATTGTTTACCTGTAATTTACAGCCTCGGAAAATTTGGCCTTTGGTTGATGACTGGGCCGATTGGCAATAATCAGCATACTGAGAAGGTTTTACTTCAGAAGGGCTACAGTCAAATACTCCACTTTCCATGCCCCAATTACTGCAAGAGGAGGCTGGTGGTTCGTCCAAGGTAAAAGTAGCAGGCACAAAAGAGTCACCCCTTGTGAAGTTGATGGATGGATCAATCTTTGATGTTAGTTCCTTCAGCTTCTTTTCTAACAGAAGGCTTAACGCATCACCATTTACAAAGTTCAACCCCACTGATGATAGCCCTTCAACCTTTTTATCAGAATCATCCTTCTCACTTCCGGTGTCCAAACTAAAATTGCTTCTTGTATCCCATTTCCCGGCCAATCTGGAGGGTCCTGCTGATGGTTTAACTAAGGGTGAGGTGAAGGTAAATGACACAACATCTGTAGTGTCTTCACTTTCCTTGTTCCACTTTATGTGCTCATCCATAACAACATTAGGTTGAACCTGCTTCTGAAGTCTACCTGCTGGTTTTTCAGGCACAAATGTACCCTTTTCATTGGTGGAGTTCCTCTCTATCAAACGTTTCTTCTGTGGGAAGTCCTTGTTGTTTGACGATGATCCTTCCCGATCACCACTTATGCTTTCCACAATGTCCTTTCTACCACCAACTTTAGATGCTTTGCTTCCATTCTTCATCTTCCCGGAAGAGGAATCTCCGGCCATCACTTTTCTACCTTGCTGGGTTGAGACCGATTTGTTTGGTGCCAACTTGCCTCTGCTCACCAGAGAATTCTGTTTCTGGTTGTTTTGCCGAAGGACAGGAGAAGAAGTGCCCGATGATGATGGCTTCTTTTGCTGCTTGTTCTTCTGGGAATTGGACTGACTCCTAAAAGGTTGGTTTGTTCTGAACTCATCGTGTTCTTTCTGTACTCCTGAATTCTTTCCGGAAGAACTTAATCCTTCCCTCTTCTGCACATTGACCTTTGCCTGCAGTGCCAAAGAAATAGACTTCCCCTTGTTGCTCCTTGAACAGCCAGGGTTGTTAATCTCATAAGAATCAACTGAAGGCCTAAATATCACAATATCCTCCTCGCTGTTCCAGCTCTGGTTCATCTGCTGCCCTCTGGAGAACCTCACGTCCGGCATCTCAAGAGGGGTCCTGGATGATTGTAGCTGCCGAGACACCGTCCTCTGAGAAGCCGGGATGCTCTCCCTTGGCTCTGAAACCCTCAAAGGAATTCGCGCAGGGCTGAATGAGCAGATTTTCTCCCTAGAACTGACTTGTGGCCTGGGCTCAAGAATCTTGGCTGCTGCCTCCATGATCTGAGCTGCATTCCTCGACGAACTGAATCCCGGATTCTTAATTGGAGACAACAATCTGTGATGTGACATTGGAAGGGGCTTGGCGGACCTCGGCGGCAGTGCTTCTATCTGGAACCTTTCGATTGGGCTGCTTGGCATCTTCTGAGCTCTCAGATCCAATGGCTTCCTCATGTAACCATCAACTCTTCGTGGCACATGACTGAAGTGGTCATTCACGGAGTACTCTGGGCTCCTCTTGACGCTGTGGCTGTCCCGGAACGACCGTGTGTCGCGGAACGGGGTGCAGTACGGCTCTGGAACACCTGAGGAGGGCATGGCGTCCAAGCCCATGAGCCTGGCCACCACCCCCGGCGCCTTCATCTCACGCCCTTCCTCATCAGTACACACTGAGGACGCACAGCTGTAGTCGCTGCTCCCTTTGATGCTTGACACACCAATCCCCTCATCTTCATCAACCTACAAACATTACACAACCAGCCAAACTTACATGAACAAAAGTCCCACAGGGCCACACCAGCTTAACAGCAACCAACATATCACTGAGATCACCGATAGATCACTCACCAAGTGAAGGCGCCCGGACGGCAAGGCTTCTTCACTTCTCTTGACAAGCTTGGCGCCCTCTGCGAACAGATCACACGAACAAGGACAATAAAGCATGACATCAGAGGAAGAACAGCTTGGCTTCAGTGAGTGAGGCATTCTTGCAAACACCTACCGGGCGAGTTGGAGAATAGCTTCTTGCGGGACTTGCGCTTCCAGTCGAAGAGGTTGAAGATCCCGCCCCCTCCTCCGCCGCCACCGCCAACCTTGGCTCCACCCTTCTCCGTCCCCATTGCTCCCTACACACTTGCTCCCTCTTCAAATCCTAAAACTCTCCAACTCAAACCAACTACCCTTCCTCAGCATCCGATCCTCTCCATTCCCCGCAAGAAAAGGAACCGATACAGCCTAGTAAACATCAATCAAGGAATCTACCTGAGCCTAACAGCTTATCAATCAATCAAACGACTAATCACGACACAACCTATGTTCCCAAATCGAAGCATCGCCCAAATCTATCTCGCGGAGCGAATCAAGAGGGAAGAGATAGATAGATGGATGATTGCTTACCGACGTGGCCTCCAGGCGGACGTGGAGCTAGTAGCGCGGAGGAAGCAGAGACAGTAGCAGCAGCGGGGAGAAGCGGAGGCCGGAAGCATCAGATCAGGGAAGCCATTAAAGGCAGGGCATTTATGCTTGGCGAGTCTGACCCAAGATAATAAAAACATATGCAGAAATGGGGTTTTTCGAATTCGAGGGCGGGCCCCACGCTACCGTTGCGAGGGGAGCCGAAGGGAGGCTGACGCGCTGGCCATGGGAGAGCGCGGGACCCAGTGGCGGTGGGTGGTGCGCGTCGCGGCGTGTACTGGTGGGGAAAACGATGAAAGGGCGCAACGGCTCTTTTTAAGCGCAGCATTTCGAATTTTGTTCGAGGCGGACGGGGGCGGTGGGGGATCGATCACGAGGCGGGGCGCACGTCGCGCGAATCTTGATGCGTGGGATCGACGGCGTTGGGTTTTTTTTCATGTCCTGGGTTGTTGAGTTGTCTCGGTACGAGAAAGGCTCCTCTCCCCCTGTTGCTACACGGCGCAGAACAGCAAACACTGCGGGAGATGAGGTGGCGTCGCGTAATTGGTGTAGGCGTTGTTTGCATCGAGCCGAGCTTCAGGTCAAAGATATCTGGGGGTGGGCCCGGGAGGAGTTTGAAAATGATTTTCTTGGAAGGGGGTATTGTGCTGTTGGGCCCGGTCATGACAAGTGGGACCGGTCTGCGTTGAGCCGTTGGGGCTGGGTGGTTGCGTTGCTTGTGATGTGCCGGTTGGGCCGGGGCACTCTCATTGCATCCGCACCAACCAACGTCACCAGCTTGATTTGAATCTTGGGATCCAGCCAATCGTATCGGCCGCTTTTCTCAGATCAACTACACCCTGATAGTTTGAAATGCAGGAATCTCATAAGAATTTTATACTAGGAAATAGTCCATATTTTGTAGGAATCTATAAATATTCCCATCTTCTGAACAAGGAACAAGGGCTAAATGAGAAAAGATAGGGATACATACGAATTTTGAAAGTCCCTTTTTAGAGGATCTGGATCATGTGACTTTTTTTTCCTGTTCAATTGCTTTTTTAAAAATGTATTCGCGAATGCAGGTTTTAGCAATCGCTCTTGGTTTGAATTGTTGCTGTCAATTGGCAAGCCTGTTGGGCAGGCTCATTTGGTTGCTGGATTTTAATGGAGTCTGTCTAGTTAATTATTCTCTAGGTTGTTGTCTTCTGACGGTCATACTAAGGGTATGTATAATGGTACGGACAACTGTTGTTTATAGCAACTCTCTATGTCATTTGTAGACAGTACTAAAGACAGCTCATACAATGAGTTATGGTGATACAGTCGGCTACAGGATTGTAGACAACACACAATCTTTTAATGTTTTTTCTTGGTTCTCATACTACAGTCGACTACAGGATTGTAGACAATACATTTCTCTCTCTTTATTCCCTTTCATCCACATCATCTTAAATTCTACGTGGCAGAGGCTATAGACAGCTGATGTAAGCCCATTGTACATGACCTAAATCTACCAACATTTAATCATGTTTCAAACTGGACCAGTGGTGGTCGTGTAGGAATCATTCTCAAGTGTAACCTTTGCTTGTGATAGGATGCTTGCTTTGACCTTCGCAGTGCGGTTGGGATCGGATACTCTTACGCTTAGCGCCTTACCCTGATACGAGTATGGGCACACAAAAAAAGAGTGGATAATTCCCGATTGTCGTAGCAAGAAAATACTAAACAGTAGGTACGAAGTACCCTTTGTCTGGGGAGAAGACCGAAAGGGGGAGGAGCCAAAGACATAATATGTGTTGATGTTGTATTGAATGTATGAATGAGGAGTCCCCCCTCCCTACAAGCCATGGGGCCATATATATAGGGGGCAAGAGGGGACATTTTCCTTCTTACCCTCACTTTACATTGAGAGATAGAGTGGCATTTAGGTACATTGCAACAAATGCACTTCATAGACCTAGTCTACATATGTATAGTATCCCTGACGGCACACCGGTATTCCTGACGACCTTAGGGTGCGGGGCACCCCTTGGTGCCTTGCTACGACAACTCCCTCGTCTGCGTGGTCTGAGGATGCGAGGACAGGTCCCGCGGTTCCGAGGGGCAAGCAGACGCAATCCTGTCGCCCTTGGTCTCTCGGGAGTCGTGATACCCCGGAGGGACTTGACGAGGAGCCACCACGCCGAGGCATGTCCCTCGAGGCGGGCAACGTGTTGAGACCACCCCACTGGGGCTACAACCTCGAGGCGAGCGATGAGCAACGGCGGAGCCCATGTGGGCGAAGTCGACACAGAGCTAGTGTTGGAGATATGCCCTAGAGGCAATCATGGAGATGATGATCTCACGTCTATGTTTATGTGTTAATTGGATAATATGTTATCCTGTTCCTTGAATGAATCATTGGTTATGAAGATTAACAAGTATGTGACTTATTGGTGGAACTCTTAAACTTATATGATGGCATTCTAAATGAATCATTGGTCGAATGTCAATGGTCGGAACACTATTGACTCTATCGACCAGCACATGTATTGATTGATAACCATGTTTCACTGGTCATGGATATAGGGATATCGAATCAATAATGTGAGCCCATGTTGGAGAACATGGGGTTGGATTAACCTACCTTGAGACACTGTTGAGATTGTTATGATTTTATGTGTCGTCAATTGGTCTCAAGCAATGATGATGTATAATCCTTAGACCGAGATCAGCATGGTTTCCTACATGTGTAATAGCACTCTTAGGGGGATCATGACTAAGTAGCTTGATAGCATATTCTTGTGCCATATGGATCAATTTAGGATCATGCATGCATTTGAATTTGAGTTTGAAAGCTCTAAGTGCTTTTGTTAGAAATCGGTCGTACCGAAGTTAAACAGACAGTTGTACCGCTTGAAGCGGTATGACCGCACTATACTTTTGTACTCATCGAGTTTGACGGTTCGCTAATCGAAGCGCTAATGCGATACGGCCGCTCTTTGAGCGGTACTACCGCATTTGATCGTTCGATTTTTAGTTAGCGGTTGGATAAAACGAGCCGATGCATTTTGGCTCAAAGCTCTCCTTAATGTCGGTTGTCTGCGCTTGTAAACGGTTGAACCGCGCTGCGCTGTTCAACCGACACTAAGGAGAGCTTTGAGCCAAAATGCATCGATTCTGCATTGTACCGATTTTTATGAGGTGATGCGTATTTTCCAGAGAGCATGTAAGTTGGCGTTTTGGAAACCCTACGATCGGTTGTCTGCTCGTCAAAGTGGTATGATGAGGCGATGCGGTTGTATCGCGACTTTGGTAGGCGGTCGCATCAAGACGGAAAATTCCAACGACTATGTCGAGTATTAAATGCCGTCGTTCTAGCCAATTCACGGGTTTTCGACACAAGTGCGGTTCAACCGCACCCTAGTTCTTGATCGTCGAATTATTTGGAAGTTGGGGATTTGGTCCCCAACGGTCATAAGTGTTGGTGGGGGTTATAAATACCCCCCAACTGCTCAAGGACTTAGTGCTAGTGTTCATTTAACATCTTTAGAGCCTTGAGAGCCTTATGCATTCACTCAACACCAAAGTTCTCTTGTACATTCATTGTGAGGTAGTTGAGTTCATTTAAGTGCATCCATTCATTTTAGTTGATCATATTGCACTTGAGCGTCGTCAAGCAAAGGTCTTGATTTGTTACTCTTTGAGTTTTGTCAAACTCCTAGACGGCCTTGGCGATGGAGCACGGTGATCTCTTCAAGAAGATTGTGAAGAGGCCCAGTGCAAGCTTGTGAGTGGTTTGGTGTTCGCCATCTCCGGAGTGAAGGAAGAACAACCATAGTGATCGAGGGAAGGTTTAATTCGTGGAGCCGGCTTGAGTTGTCAAGCTTCCTCAACGTGGACTAGTGAAGACCGACAAGTCTTCGATACCACGGGAAAACATCTTTGTCTCATTGTGGTTATTCCTAGTCTTTACTATTTCTGCATTTACATTTCTAGCTCCTTATTGTGATTGAATTGCTTAGCTAGAAGTGTAACTTGTTTAAACTAAGTTATTAATTGGCTTAAATTGTTAAATTGTTAAAAAGTTTAAAAACCTCCTATTCACCCCCCTCTAGTCGGTTATCCTTAATCCTATAAGTGGTATCAGAGCTTGGTCTCTCCATTGTTAGACTTAACCGTCTAGGAGAGAAAGGATGGCTAGTGAGGGAGTGTCTATAGGCAAAGCTCTTTTGTTTGATGGCTTAAATTATTCCTATTGGAAAATTAGAATGTCAATTTTCTTAAAGGCCATGAGCATATAGAAAATCGTAAATGAGGGTTACGTTATGCCTCTTAATCCACTAGACCCCATGGCGATAGAGGCACGTAATGCCCATTTAGATGCCCAAGCTATGAACGCTCTCTTTGGCGCTTTGAACGCGGATGAGTTCAATAGAGTGAGCAACTTGAAAAATGCTCATGATATTTGGACTACCCTCTCGGAAATCTATGAGGGAACATCCATGGTCAAAGAAGCCAAATTGCATAGGGTTCAGATCAAATATAAGACATTTATAATGTTGCCTCACGAAAACATCAATGAGATGTATTCAAGACTCAACAACATTGTGACTGAGCTCAAAGGCCTTGGGACTAACCTTCTTGATGTTGATATTGTGCGCAAGATTCTTAGGGCTCTTCCGGACAAATATGAAACGTTGGTGACACTATTTCTCAACTCTCCCGAGTTGCCAAGAATGACACCAACGGGGCTTTTGGGCAACCTCATCACAAATGAGTTGTTCAAGAATGACAAAGAAGAGCTCTTGGAGACATCCTCCTCAAAGAAGAAAATTACCGCTTTCAAGGCCAAAGCGGATTCAAGTGATGATGAGGATGAAGAAGAAGACTCCGATGAGGAGTATGCACTTCTTGTAAGAAGAATGAAGAGGGTCATGAAGAGACGCCCCAATAGAAGCTACAACTTCGACAAATACAAAAAGGGGCAATCCTCAAGTGACAAGAAGCGTTATAGTAACATTCGATGCTATAATTGTGAAGAGAAGGGGCACATTGCTTCTCGTTGCCCAGAAAAGAAGGATGACAAGGACAAGTCTTACAAGAAGAAGGAGTATAATGGCAAGAAGAAGCTTTTCAAGAAGCTTCACAAAGATGGCAAGCATGAAGCCCACATTGGAGAGTGGGATTCAAATGATGAGTCAAGCGACTCCGATTCCGATGAGGATGAGTCCCCCAAAAAGAAGGGACTAGTCAGCATTGCCATCAAGGAAGCTCCGTCGCTATTCTCCACTCCCACTTGCCTCATGGCAAAAGGAGATAAGGTAAAATCCATTGATAGTAATGAACCAACTTATGATGAATTAGTGGATATGCTTGATGAGCTAAATGAATATCTTGGAAAAGAAAAGTCAAAATATAAGGTCTTAAATAGAGAGCATATTTCTCAAAAAGATTCTTATGAGGGGCTAAAGGAAGCTCATGACTTGCTTATCCAAGAATATTCAAACAAGTCTTTTTCTAGTATAGGAATTACATGCGATATTATTGATGATATGCCTAGTATAGAAATTGCTAAAACTAGTGCATCTATTTCATGTAATGATCATATTGCTTGGCCATGTTGCTCTAGTATATATGTTAATCATGATAATGTTGAGCATAATGATGCAAAGTTTATTGTTGAGAACGATGAGTTAAAGGAACAAGTGACCAAGCTAAGCAAAAGCTTAGAAAGGTGCTTCAAGGGTAAATCTACTCTTGACAAGCTTTTGAGTGAGCAAAGGTGCTCATTCAATAAAAAAGGTCTTCGGTATGTACCTAAGAAAGGTAAGAAGCCGGCAAACAAGCCCACAAGATTTGTGAGGCAAAATGGTAAGTATTGCCATAATTGCCGGAAAATAGGACATATGCAACAAATTTGTCCTAAGGGTAAGATTCCATCTCTTGGTTTATATGATTCATGCTATATGCTTAGAAAGACTAAGGATGGTAAAATAGTTGCTCGTTTTGTTGGCACTTCAATTTTAGGCGCTAAAAAGAATGCTATTTGGGTGCCTAAATCCTTGGTTACTAACCTCTAAGGACCCAAACAAATTTGGTTACCTAAAAGAACTTGATTCTTGTTTTGTAGGTGAACTATAAAACCGACGGAAAACATTGGGTGCTTGATAGTGGATGCACTCAACACATGACCGGTGATAGAAAGATGTTCAGCACATTCGAGAATGGAAAAGGAGTAGACAAGATCATATTTGGCGATAATAGCAAAGGAAAGGTAATAGGATTGGGTAAAATTGCTATCTTGAATGACCTTTCTATTTCTAATGTATCTTTAGTAGAATCATTAAATTTTAATTTGCTATCAGTTGCTTAAATATGTCATCTTTGACTAATTTGCTCAATATCTTGTGAAGGTGTAACCATTTCAAATGCAAAAGATAGCTCTTTAGTTTTCAAAGGTTTTAGATTTGGAAATATTTATTTGGTTGATTTTAGCTCAAATGAATCGTGTTTAAAAACTTGTTTGATTGCTAAAACCTCATTGGGTTGGTTTTGGCATAGAAAGCTAGCTCATGTTGGAATGATTCAACTCAAAAAAGCTTTTCAAACATGATTTAGTTATTGGATTGAAAGATGTGAAGTTTGAGAAAAATAGACTTTGTAGTGCTTGTCAAGCCGGTAAACAAGTCGCTAATTCTCATCCTTCCAAGAGTATCATGTCAACTTCTAGACCATTGAAAATCTTACATATGGATTTGTTTGGGCCAACAACCTATAAGAGTATCGGGGGTAATAGCTATTGTGTTATTCATTGTGGATGATTACTCTAGATATACATGGGTATTCTTCCTAGATGATAAAAGTGAAACATCTGACATTTTCAAAAGTTTTGCAAAAAGGGCTCAAAACGAATTTGATTTCAAAATTAAGAAAATCCGTAGTGATAATGGTTCCGAGTTCAAGAATACTAAAGTCGAAGACTTTTGTGATGAATTTGGAATAAAGCACGAACTTTCCACAACATACACGCCGGAGCAAAATGGAGTTGTAAAAAGGAAAAATTGTACAATAATTGAAATGGCTAGGACAAAGCTTGATGAGTATAATACTTCCGATGGCTTTTGGGCGGAAGCAATTAACACCGCTTGTCATGCCATAAATCATCTTTATTTGCATCGTCTTTTGAAAAAAAAAACTTTATAAGCTTCTTGTAGGAAGAAACCCGAACATCTCTTATTTTCGAGTATTTGGTTGAAAATGTTATATTTTGAAGAAGCGCGTTCGTCTTTCAAAATTTGCAAGTCGTTGTGATGTTGGTTTCTTGCTTGGTTATTCTTCGAATAGCAAATCTTATCGTGTCTTTAACAAAAACTCCGATTTAGTTGAAAAAGGGCACGATGTGCAATTTCATGAAACTAACGGCTCTCAAGAAGAGCATGAGAATTTAGATGATGTAGGTAATGAAGCCTTAAGAAAAGCAATGGAGTATATGCAAATAGGTGACATCAAGCCCGAAGACAATCCATCATCTTTCACATAAGTTGAGCCTCCAACCTCTTCCACAAATCAAGTTCAAATTGATGAAGAGGACAATAAGGAAGATGATCAACCATCCAACCTATCACCAAGAATTCACAATGCAATTGCAAAGGATCATCCAATAGACCAAATATTGGGTGATGTAGGTAAGGGTGTCCAAACTCGCTCTCGTGTTGCTTCCTTTTGTGAACACTACTCGTTTGTCTCTTCTATTGAGCCAAAACATGTAGAAGAAGCACTTGAACATCTTGATTGGGTGAATGCTATGCATGAAGAACTCAACAACTTCACCCGAAATGAAGTTTGGACATTGGTGGATCGACCCAAGGAACACAACATTATTGGTACAAAATGGGTCTTTAGGAACAAACAAGACGAAAATAGTTTGGTTATAAGAAACAAAGCAAGATTGGTCACTCAAGGTTATTCACAAGTCAAAGGTTTGGACTTTGGTTAAAATTTTGCTCCCGTATCTAGGCTTGAGTCAATTCGAATATTAATTGCTTTTGCATCATACTTTGATATTAAATTATTTCAAATGGATGTTAAAAGTGCATTCTTAAATGGTAAAATATCCGAACTTGTCTTTGTTGAACAACCTCCCAGTTTTGAAGATCCTAAAAATCCTAATCATGTCTATAAACTCTCCAAGGTGCTCTATGGTCTTAAACAAGCTCCTAGAGCACGGTATGAACGCCTTAGAGATTTTCTAGTCTCAAAAGGATTCAAAATCGGAAAAATTGATTGAACTTTATTTACTAAAGTTTTAGATGATAATTTCTTTGTATGTCAAATTTATGTTGATGATATCATTTTTGGGTCTACTAATCAAGATTTTTGCGAAGAGTTTTGTGATATGATGTCTAGGGAATTTGAAATATCCATGATTGGAGAATTGAGTTATTTCCTTGGACTTCAAATCAAGCAACTCAAAGATGGGACCTTCGTGAGCCAAACCAAATACGCAAAAGATTTGATCAAGAAATTTGGCATGGAGGATGCAAAACCCATTAAGACTCCCATGGCAACCAACGATCATCTTAACTTAAATGAGGGAGGTAAATCAGTAGATTTAAAGCTTTATAGATCTATGATTGGTAGCTTGCTTTATATTACCGTATCTAGGCCTGATATCATGTTTAGCGTTTGCATGTGTGCACGTTTTCAAGCAACTCCAAAAAAAGTGACATTTAATGACCGTTAAAAGAATACTAAGATATTTAAAGCATTCCTCTAGCATTGGCTTTTGGTTCCCAAAAGGTGCTAAATTTGATTTAATTGGATATTCGGATTCCGATTATGCGGGTTGTAAAGTGGATAGAAAAAGCACGTCAGGTAGTTGTCAATTCTTAGAAAGATCTTTAGTATCATGGTCATCCAAGAAACAAAACTCCATAGCATTATCCACCGCCGAAGCCGAATATGTTTCCGCGGGAAGTTGTTGTGCCCAATTGCTATGGATAAAGCAAACATTGATAGATTATGGAATTAAATTTGGTAAAATGCCTCTTTTGTGTGACAATGATAGTGCGGTGAAAATTGCTAAAAACCCTGTTCAACACTCAAGAACCAAGCATATAGATATTCGCTACCATTTCTTGAGAGATCATGTGAGCAAAGGAGATATTGAAATTAGCCACATAAGAACCGAAGACCAATTAGCGGATATTTTCACCAAGCCATTAGATGAAGGCCGCTTTTGCAAATTGATGAATGAGTTAAATATCATAGACTATTCGAATGTTGTTTGAACTCTTACCTCATGTATTGTGCTTCATTTGATGTTATTTGACTATTTTATGAAAGTATTTTTCAAATCTTTTATTGAAGGCAACTATGATCATAAAAAATATGTTCTTATATAGACATTAGTTTATTCTATGCATAATGATCCTTAATTATATTTATTTGAGTGCAAAACTAAGGATCATTTGCAAATAAATCTCATTCCAAAGAAAATCCAGAGCTGTTTCTTGAAGCTCCAGGATAATCGGAACAACCGGCGTGTCATGCGCGGTACGACCGGAGTTATAACAGCGGTATGACCACAGTGCGGTTCTACCGACGGTATTTTGGCGGTACGACCGTGTCAGTTTGTGAGAAGGTAGTAACTCCCGGCAGTTACTGTTCGCTCGAGACTTAACCCCGCGCGACGGTTCAACCGCACCCGCACCGTTTCATTCGTTCGACCATTTCTCTCTCCAGCCCGAGAACTCCCCAAAACCTCCACTCAAATCCTCTCAAAACTTCGGCGTTTCTTCGTTCCTTTGCTGATCCTTGCATTTCTAGGGTTCAACTCCTCCATTCCTTAAGGTAAAGTCTCTTTTGATTTTAGTTGTTACCGTTTTTGGAACCCTAGGAGTCATGTTAGGGTTTGATGAAAATGTAGTTGATTTCTGGAGTTTTAGTAGGGCAAAAGTTCAAAATTGATGTCTAGTGATGTTTAAGCATCCAATCCATGGATTCACTCCATGAAAAACCATCAACAATTCAATATTTTGATTACCCTAGAACTCGGTCAGGAAAATCAAAACGACCGGTTCTTGGCTGATGCGACCATGAGCAGAATCGTCGTAGAGAAGCCATAGAACGCAATGATACGACCGATTCTCCTAACAGAAAACAGAATATTCAACTCTTTTTCACTTAACTCTATTTTGATTAATTCTTTGAACTTGTTGTAACCTATCTTATCCTTGTGAAGATGCCTAGGTCTCGTATTTTGACAAGAAAATCGCATGGACAACCAAGAAGAGGACAATCATCACCTCAACCTTCTGCAGCTCCATCTCAACCTATTCAGAGAACTCGACCTGCAGCTCCTGTCCAACAGCCTCGTTCAGTTCGACAAAAGGTAGTGCATGGCAAGGGAAAGAGGCCAGCACCTGAATCTGAAACCGAAGAAAGCGAAGAAGAGATTTCTGATGATGAGACTGAGTCAGAACAAGAATCTCCTGCTAGCACCGATGATGACTTGGGAGAGCCTCCAGAGCCTCCAACTGATTTGCGACTTATTTCAGCCGATGATTATGCCATCAAGCGGCATGTAAATCAGTATCTTTTCAAGTCTGATTCAGTTAATCCAAGATTACATACTGTCTTTCAAGAACAAGTGTATGAGTAGTTATATAGACATCACAGGAAATTTGCAAATCACAAATTGATTAAGTGGGCTCATATAAATACTTTGGATAATTACAGTGGTGTTTATCAGCTTTTTCATCGAGTGGGTCTTCATGACCTTGTAGCACTAAAGCAAAATTATGATGATGAGCTGATTAGACAGTTTTATGCCACAGTGCATGTCTCTCCAGATTTGATATCGTTTAGATAGATATCTGTTACTAGAAATTTGGAGAGCACTAAGGAGGAATTTGAACGGATTTTGAGGATTCGGTCTAGCTCTTGGGAGAAGATCTTTGACAACCCTGCTTTACTGTCTCCCGCATGGGATGACTATTATGATTCCTCTGTCAGGTATAAGCTTGGAACTATTACTGGACTTAAGCCCTTACCAAGCATGGTTAACAAGATTATTAATCATACCTTTTACCCCAAGAGTGGTAATTTTGATGCAGTCAGGGGGCATGCTTGGAATATTATTGATCATATTATGAAGGGGACAAAATTTGATGTTGTGGATGTGATTCTCTAGGGCATAGTATCTTCCAAGAATGATAGAATTAAGAGGATTTACTATGCTCCATACATCATGGCATTGATTATGAAGAAAATTGAGTATCGTGGTGGATTGGGATCAGTCCATAAGTCTTACAAGCCATGAGATGGTATGCCTCATCGTCGTGGTAATGAGGATGATCCTATTGTTGATGTTGTGCCTGCTGTTGCTGCTCCTGATGAAGGTACTCTTGCACAAATTCTTCAAAATCAGCAGCTAATTCTTAGCACATTACAAGAAATGAAGGCAGAACAAAATGAATTTCAAGATGAGACTCGCAACAGGCTACTTGAGATGGAGACAACTCAAAATGACTTCTTTGATGAGACTCATAACAGATTGTCTGCCATGATGGAGAGTATTTACGACTTGGAGCAGCTTTTGAGGACTCCTCAGCGATACACTCGTCGTCCTCCTCCACCTTCTAGGGCCTCTACCTCTTCGGCTATTCCTCCGGTCCGGTGGCCCTAGCTATAGTACCTCAGGCTCCAGCCCCTGTTGCTCCATCTTCAGCCCCAGCTCCGATCTCAGCTCATCCAGCACCAACTACAGAGTCAGTAGCTGAGGATCCAGCTCCTATTGATTCAGCGCCTCAGGATCCGGCACCAGTTCCTCCTCCGAATCAGGCCACATATTCTCAGGACTCAGCTCCTCTAGCCCTAGTTCCAGAGCCTCAGGATCCAGCTCCAGCTCAGGACCCGACTTCTCAGGACCCAGTTTCTCCTCCTCAGGACCCAGTCGTCTGAGATGTTTTTGTACTTTGATGCCAAAGGAGGAGAAATGAGAAGACGAGAATGTGAAGACAAAGATTTAGGGAGAGCAAAGTCTGTTGCTACTATTACCATATATGGACTTATGTGTTTTGTAATATAATTGTGGTTTTATTTTGTTGAACTATCGTGCTTGTAATAGTTTATGACTGTTGCTCTTCATGTTGAACTTGTTGAATGATGTTTATGCCTATGTTATCATATTGAAATGCAATCTCAATTATTGTTATATCTCAATATTGCATTTTCCCTCAAGTTTAACACATGCTAAAGAAACTCCACCAAAATTTTAAAAAATCTCTACATGTGCTTGCGAAGATTTTCTATCATTTATATGCACATATTTGGGGGGAGCTTTCTTTAAATTGGATTTAACAAGAAAATAATTCTCTAAACTCTTTTAAGCTAATTGCAAGGATTATTTTGTTGTTAAGTCATCAAAAGAATATACACTCATAGTATATTCAAAACAATCATTCTCTCACATATTAGTTGGGTTGTCATCAATTACCAAAAAGGGGGAGATTGAAAGCATCTAGGCCCCTAAAAATTATTTTGGTAATTAATGATAATATGTGAATATGGGATTAACGTGTTTGTTGAGTATTTACAAGGTTAAGTCCCATTGGTGAACTCCATGCATGCTAAAGGATGACATGAAGATCTACATGGCTTAAAGTCAAGGCACAAGTAGTCTAGGATCCTTTTTATATTTTACCGGTCTTGGGAGAATTGGTTGGAAGACCGGATTATAGGTTAAATGTCATACTATTAAGGGGGATCATGACTAAGTAGCTTGATAGCATATTCTTGTGCCATATGGATCAATTTAGGATCATGCATGCATTTGAATTTGAGTTTGAAAGCTCTAAGTGCTTTTGTTAGAAATCGATCGCATCAGAAGTTAAGCAGGCGGTTGTCATGCTTGAAGCGGTATGACCGCGACTATACTAGCAGTACTACGAGTTTAATCGGTTCTCGCTAATCGAAGCGCTAATACTGATGCAACCGGCTCTTTGGCGGTACTACCGTATTATGTCAAATCTAATTTTTAGTTGGCGGTTGGATAAAACCAGAACCGATGCATGTAAATTCAGCGTTTTGGAAACCCTACGATCGGTTGTACCGCTCGTGAAAGCGGTATGACCGGGCGATGCAGTTGTACCGCACTTTGGCGGGCGGTCGTACCACACGGGAAAACTCCAACGGCTATGTCAGAGTATTAAATGCCGCCGTTCTAGCCGTTACGGGTTTCTGACACAAGTGCGGTTCAACCACGCCTTAGTTGCCGGTCGTACCGGAATTCGTTGGAAGTTGGGGATTTGGTCCCCAACGGTCATAAGTGTTGGTGGGGGCTATAAATACCCCCCCCCAACTGCTCAGGGGCTTAGTGCTAGTGTTCATTTAACATCCTTAGAGCCTTGAGAGCCT
This sequence comes from Phyllostachys edulis, assembly GCA_036346405.1. Lineage (NCBI taxonomy): Eukaryota > Viridiplantae > Streptophyta > Magnoliopsida > Poales > Poaceae > Phyllostachys > Phyllostachys edulis. The sequence continues at coordinate 55,454,294 of CM070549.1, read as the reverse complement.
TGTGCATTCACTCAATACCGAAGCTCTCTTGTGCATTCATTGTGAGGTAGTTGAGTTCATTCAAGTGCATCCTTTCATCTTAGTTGATCCTATGGCACTTGAGCGTCGTCAAGCAAAGGTCTTGATTTGCTACTCTTGGAGTTTTGCCAAACTCCTAGACGGCCTTGGCGGTGGAGCACGGTGATCTCTTCAAGAAGACTGTGAAGAGGCCTGGTGCAAGCTTGTGAGTGGTTTGGTGTTCGTCATTTTCAGAGCGGAGGAAGAACAACCATAGTGATCGAGGGAAGGCTTAATTCGTGGAGCCGGCTTGAGTTGTCAAGCTTCCTCAGCGTGGACTAGTGAAGATCGGCAAGTCTTCGATACCACGGGAAAACATCTTTGTCTCATTGTGGTTATTCCTAGTCTTTACTATTTTTGCATTTACATTTCTAGCTCCTTATTGTGATTGAATTGCTTAGCTAGAAGTGTAACTTGTTTAGACTAAGTTATTAATTGGCTTAAATTGTTAAAAAGTTTAAAAACCTCCTATTCACCACCTCTAGTCGGTTATCCTTGATCCTACAGCCGTGCAACTTGGTGCTAGCACACCGACATATGGATGTTCCTTCCCTAGATGTGTGGATACCGTAGAGGTGCTACTGCGGTTGCTGTTGTGCTTAAGGACGATCCGCGATCTTCATAAGGAACTGCAGAGATCGCTGAAGAAGACGATCGACCACGACCACCGCACCGACGTGCTCGATGATTGTATGATCGACTACGACCACTACATCGACGTGCTACGTTAGACCAGGCTGCTCCAACCCTTCTTCCGCTGCTCTACGCGTCTGGTGGTAACGATCTGTAATCATCTACTTGCTTGTCTTCCTGGGTTATGTGGTAGAAAATTTTGATTTGTTGCTATCGTAGCCTACCCGTGACCCAACAGCTAGCCACCTCGCTGAGGCATGGCCCTCGAGGTGGGCGGCGTGCTGGGGTCGTCCCGCCGAGGCCACAGCCTCGAGGCGGGCGGTGAGTAGCGACGGAGCCCGTGTGGGCGAAGTCGACGTGGAGCCGCCTCACCAAGGCATGTCCCTCAAGGCGGGCGGCACGTCGAGGCCATCCCGCCGAGGCCACAACCTCGAGGCAGGCAGTGAGCAGCAACAGAGCCCCGTGTGGGCAAAGTCGACGTGGAACCAACTGCCTCGCCGAGGCATGGCCCTCGAGACGGGCAACGCGCCGGGGCCGCCCCGCTGAGGCTACAACCTCGAGGCAAACGGTGAGCAGCGGAGGAGCTCGTGTGGACAAAGTCGACGTGGAGCCGCCTCGCCGAGGCATGGCCCTCGAGACGGGCGGCGTGTCAGGGCCACCTCGCCGAGGCCACAGCCTCGAGGCGGGTGGTGAGCAGCAACAGAGCTCATGTGGGCGAAGTATACATGGAGCCGCCTGAGGCGGGCAGTGCGTCAGGGCAAAGTCGTTGCTATCCTGTTGTATTTGATTACTTTTTCAGTGTGACCGTTTATGATGGTCCGTTGGGGCAGTGTGAATCCCCCCCTAATTTGCTCCGGTGGATTATGCGCGACACAGGTGGCGTGAAGGGTTGATGCTTGCTTGGCTGAGGAGGCGAAGCCTGATGCCATCCCCCAACTTCTTTTGATTGGGCTCCACTTGGGAGCCCACTGCTAGCGAGGGGGAGGCGAAGCCTGACGTCGTTCCCCAACTTCTTTTGATTGGGTTCCGCTTGGGAGCACACTGCTAGCGAGGGGGAGGCGAAGCATGACGCCATCCCCAACTTCTTTTGATTGGGCTCCGCTTGGGGAGGCGAAAACTAGCATGGGGGAGGCGAAGCCGAACGCCGTCCCTCATACTTTTTTTTATTGGGCTCACGTGGGGAGCCCAAAGCTATTAAGAGGGAGGCAAAGCCGAACGCCGTTCCCCATCCCTTTTTTGATTGGGCTCGCTTGAGGAGGCCAAAGCTAGCTAGGGGAAGGCAAAGCCGAACGCCGTCCCCCATACTTTTTTTATTAGGCTCGCTTGGGGAACCCAAAGCTAGCAGGGGGTAGGCGAAGTCAAACGTCGCCCCCATCCTTTTTTTGATTGGGCTCGCTTGCGGAGCCCAAAGCTAGTGAGGGGAAGCGAAGCCAAACGTCATCCCCCATGTTGAAGCTTGTTGTCTGAACTACTTAATCTACTGCGGGCAGATGTGTAAGGCGTGGGCCTCGACACGCACGGTTAGCCATATCCTGATTTTGAGTTCAATGCGGTAGATTCGCTACTCCCTAGTCGCCTAGGCAGGGCCGTCGAAACAACTAGGCCTTTGCGCATTTGAGCGCGATATGTGAGATCACTCCGCCGAGGCGAGGCCTCGAGACGGGAAACTCCCTAGTCACCGAGGCAGGACCGTCAAAACGACTAAAGCTTTGCACGTGAGCACGATATGCGAGGTCTCTCCATCGAGCCGAGGCCTCGAGACAGGAGACCCCCTATTCGTCGATGCAAGGCCGTCAGAACGACTAGGGCTTTGTGCATGAGCGCGATATGCACGGTCTCTCCACCGAGGTGGGAGACTCCCTAGTCGCCGAGGTAAGGCCGTTGGAACGACTAGGGTTTTACACGTTTGAGTGCGATATGCGAGGTCTCTCCGCCGAGGTGAGGCCTCAAGGCGGGAGACTCCCTAGTTGTCTAGGCAGGGCTGTCGGAACAACTAGGGCTTTGCGTGTGAGCGTGATATGCGAGGACTCTCCACCGAGGCGAAGCCTCGAGGTGGGAGACTCCCTAGTCGCCGAGGTAGGGCCGTTGGAATGATTAGGGCTTTGCGCGTGAGCGCGATATGCGAGGACTCCCCGCCGAGATGAGGCCTCGAGGCGGGAGACTCCCTAGTCGCCGAGCAAGGCCGTCGGAACAACTAGGGCTTTGTGTGTGAGCATGATACGCGTGGTCTCTCCGCCGAGGCTAGGCCTTGAGGCTAGAGAGTCACTAGTCGCTGAGGTAGGGCCGTCGGAACGACTAGGGCTTTGCGCGTGAGCGTGATATGTGAGATCTCTCCGTCGAGGCGAGGTCTCGAGGTGGGAGACTCCCTAGTCATCGAGACCGGGCCATCAGAACGACTAGGGCTTTGTGTGATCTTATTCATACACTTTACACCGCCGAGGCTCGGGGCCATGCGCGACGTCATGTTTATACACTCATGCTTGCGGAGGGCATTGGTGTGCGCTGGGGCTCGGGGCCATGCACGATGTCTTTGTTGCCACGGTGGTGGGCTTATTTTATGCCACCCTTGTGGGCTTATACACTTCATACTTGTGAGGGTGAGTTAGTGTGCGCCGGGACTCGGTGCCATGCGTAGTGTTTTTGTTGCCACAGTGGTGAGCTTATTTATGTCACCCTTGTGGGCTTATACACTTCACACCTGCGAGGGTAAGTTAGTGTGCACCGTGACTCGGGGCCATGCGCGGTGTCTTTGTTGCCACGGTGGTGGGCTTATTTATGCCACCCTTATAGGCTTATACACTTCACACCCGCAAAGGGTGAGTTAGCGTGCACCGGGGGTCGAAGCCATGCATGGTGTTTTTGTTGCTATAGTGGTGGGTTTATTTATGCCACCCTTGTGGGCTTATACACTTCACACCTACGAGGATGAGTTAATGTGCACCAGGGCTCGGGGCCCTACACGACGTCTTGTTGCTCTCATTTGAGTGCTAAGAGGTTTTATACGTGTGTGCAGCAGTTCTAATTATACATACCTTCCCATCATGATCGTCTTGAAATTATTTATTTGATACGTCACTAATTTTGTTGAAGTAATAAAGCATATGAGAAGCAAACGACCGGTAGCACTACTAGCGGTCGGTAGACCTCCCCTTAGGCCGGTTGGTGGCTAGCAGTTAGTGCGGCAGGCCCCCACTCACGTGGTGCTCCTCTAGCTTCGTGGAATCACAAGTGCACACTACAAGTGAGAAGTGCTAGTGCAAATGAAAAAGAGGAAGGCATGCACTGGTCTTCTGCGGCTGCGAGGTGCAGTAAGGTGGTGCTCCGAGTATGCCCTGAGATGGTGAGCAGAGGTTAGAGCTGTTCAAATGCCGGGCCGGATTGGGCTTGAAAAGCCTGGCCAGGCTCGGCCTGAAAAATTGAATTTCGTATTAAAATGTATTATTTTATTTTTTTAGAATAAAAAGTATTATTTAATTCATTTTCAGTATAAAAATAATAGATTTCCATTTTTAAAATTGTTTTTTTTGAATTTCAGTGGTCAACTTCCTTCCGTCGGACTTGCAGTCCCAAGCCTGGCTCGGACATGGTCGGGCTCGAGCCGGGCCGGTGGGCCGGGCCGCTCGTGAATAGGTCTAGCAGAGGTAGAGCAGGTGAGGTGGCCCTGAGGCTGTGCGGAGGTGGTCGAGGGGGGTCGAGGCGGAGCTGGAGTCGGCCGAGGTGGAGGCCGCGCAGCGAAGGGCTAAGGTGGCCGAGGCGGCCGGAGCCGGCGGTGGTGCTTCGGGTGCCGAGAGGTTCTCGAGGCCGAGGGTGCTTCAACTTTCGTGAGGTGTCCGGGTGGCGAGGTCGAAATGGCGGTGGAGACACGGTGCGTCGAAGGCGAGGCCGACGAAGAGGTGGGGCGCCAAAGGTGGAGCCTTGGGGCGGAGGGGCCTCGTTCTTGAGGCAGCCCTGAGTTGGTTGTGTCGAAGGTGACAACGGCTGCTCCGGAAGGGGTGGGGGCCGAAAGGAGCCCGGGGCGAGGGCCGATGGGGCCTTGCTCCCGAGGCGGCCCTGGGTTGGATGTGCCGGAGGTGATGATGGCGTGGAATTACTGCTGAAGGGGGTTGAGCGAGGCTTCGGCTGAAAAGGGGATCTCAGTCCCGGCCTCACAAGGGTTCGCTCCGACCAAAGATGGGCTTTGGCCAAGGGGAGGGGGGTTGGCCGAAGGTGGAGCTCCAATGGAGGCTCGACGCGGGGCGGCGAAGACGCCGAGGGGCCGTGCACGAAGGGGCGCATCCCAGGTGGGATGTGTTTCGGCTGGGACTGCGATGGGATGGTGGGCTTCGGCCAGTGGTGGGATGTGCTTGGTCGAAGGTGTTCCTCAGCTCCTCTCTCATGCGTAAGCTTTTTGTTCGGTTCCCACGGACGCCGCCAACTGTCGTAGCAAGAAAAGGCTTGACAGTGAGTATGAAGTACTCTTTGTCTGCGGAGAAGACCGAAGGGGGGAGGAGCCAAAGACACAATATGTGTTGATGTTATATTGAATGTATGAATGAGGAGTCCCCCCTCCCTACAAGCCATGGAGTCATATATATAGGGGGCAAGAGAGGACATTTCCCTTCTTACCCTCACTTTACATTGAGAGATAGAGGGGCATTTAGGTACATTGCAACAAATGCACTGTATAGACCTAGTCTACATATGTATAGTAACACCGACGACACACCGGTATTCCTAACGACCTTAGGGTGCGTGGCACCTCTTGGTGCCCTACTACAACACCGACCGACCGAAAACTTGCAGAGCGAATACGGAAGAGATAAATGGTTATCTGGCACTATTCGTATCTAACCCAGACTCTGAGGGAAAATGTGGAATATGATATAGGATGAGCGATATTCGCCCGTATGTATCCGTATTAATATCAGGTGGTATGAGAAAGCCTATTGTGACTTCACTTAGGAACATGATAAGAGATAGGTGGGTTGCTGCATCTGAACAGGTAGGGGATACTGAGTGTTTTTCCTTCGACATATCAGCGATTAGTCTCTCCGTGTTCGCTCTAATTGCACTCATACTGTTTAATATCTTGTGTAGGGGTGCAAAAGAAACGGATAATATCAGTCTAACTGACTGATCGAAGGCTCGCGGAGCGAATACAAGATAGAGAAATAGGTATCCGACACTATTCGTGTCTGACTCTAACTCCGAGAAGGAAAAAAACGGAATATAATACAGATAAGCGATATCGGACCTTATCCGTTCCGAATGCACACCTTGATACGAGTCAGCCTTTTGTTATCAGAACAGTACTGGGCCTCATTTTGTTGGACTTGTCGGTCACAAACTCACAAACATCACAAATGGGCTTGAACTCAGAAGTCAGGTACTGTCCGTGCACACAAGGATATGGCCGTGTAACAAGATGAACCGTAGTATAAAGGATTTAATTGATATATGCCACTGCAAATGTGATGTGGCATATTTAGATCCATAAACTCTGCAATGGCATATATCAAATTTTCACTGGTATATATGGTAAAAAAGTGAGGGTACACAATCCCTTGAAAAGGCCCAGCCAAACGTATCACTTGAAGGGCTTGTTTGGATTGAGACCTGGGCTCTATACCTGGAAAAAATTGGTGCTTGGAGGTAGCCTGGAGAATAGATAATTTTTGTCTGGCCAGACGAGCCTAGAGATGTGGTGTTTGGTTGAAGACCTGAGCCCGGAGAAAATACAAAGTTAAAAATAACATCTTGAGATGGTTTAGAAATAAATAGCATGAAAACGGTTCATTAACTAACTTCTGATCTTAATTAGCCACTCTAATCTCAATTAGCTAATCACTTTTTTGCGCAAGTCTGGAAGCCAGACGGCCAAATTCAACACCTAGGAATGGCTTTTTGCCTGCCAGACAAACGCACCCAGACTTCAAACCAAACAAAGCTACGACAGCCTACCAGAGAACTCTCTTCCTCGGGTCTGCATCCAAACACGCTCGAAAGCTGTGAAGATTTTTGCAACTTGTTAGGCCAGTCTCAATGGCCATTTCATGGGGGTTTCATGCACATTAAATAAGATGACACCTCAGCAAAAATGAACTTTTTGCATGATTTGAGGAGGAAAGAGAAGGGAAACGTTTCATCCCCACGAAACGAACGAGCGCAGTTTCCAACTACTCGGTAACCGTACGACACCAGCGTTGAGGGGGGAAATTTCATCACCACCGATCTCGTGCTCCAGACGCACAGCTCCAATCCTTCCCTACACGATTCATAGGATGCATATGATCCCAACAACATGCAGCAATTAAATGCTTTGCTTAGCCTAGGAAACTTCAAAGTGAAACGCCGGCATTGTAGAGATTGTTTCATGGATGGTTTCATCTCAGTCTTGATAACGATTTAATTTTGGAAACCGTGCAATGACACTGGCCATTGAGACTGGCCTTACAGATACGGCGCTACAGCCCGTACGCTTGGCTCGGTTCGCGCAAGGAATAACGCCACGTTCTTGCTCTCAAGTCCCGAGACGATCTACCCAGTAGTTACTTAGAACCAAGTCAGCCAACCGCTCGGCAGAATATTTTATATTTTTTTAGAGGAAGGGTTGAATATTTTATCAGTACAGCAATACATACGGTTATATGTAACCTGGGCAGAAGCCCATATGGCCATAACATTCGATCAAGCCCAGTTTCTCGTGGCAGCACTGTACAGACAGAGACCCGTGCAGCTCATTCGTAGCAGTACTCGGCGTTTTTCGTAGCAGTACCCGTGTACTGCTCATGGCATTAGCAATTTAGCACTCATGATACAGGTGTAAGCTTAATCGAGTCATGATCCAAGTGTAAGCACTCATGGGACGGACAAACCTCCACATATTCTTGTTCTCATCACCCTAAGGTGAATTCCCCTCGTTCGTCCTATCGTGAAGGGAACAAGCCCCTCGGTCCCGTTCCTCCATGGCTCGGTCTTCTTCGGACAACTATCACGTCGTGCTAAAAGGGCATATTCTCTCCACGGCGGGACAGACGAGGTCTTATCCCCTCTACAGTGGAAGAGACGAGGGAGGATTGCGTCAGAGAGGAATGGACAAGGCTTGTCCGTCCTAAGATGGTACGGACAAGAACACGTGGCAGCATACGAACGAGGGGAATCCATCCTAGAGTGGAGTAGACAAAGGTGACTTGGCAGCACGGGAGCCATCTCTGCTACCGAGGAATGGTGGAGAGCGTTATTTTTATAATTATAACTGTGAAAGCTCCGGCTTACTAATGTCGATTCAAATAGTAATCCCGATCCAAATAGTGCTATTCGGAGAAAAACTCTATGTGTATGTAACAAGTAACAATTATGCATCGATGAACCAAAACTCAAAATTGGTCAAATTAACAAATAATTAACACTGATCTAGCAGAGGCTCCTCTCCATCATCTCGTTGTACTGCAGCCACGAGATCTGCCTCTGCAGCTTCATCTGCGCGTAGAACTTGGCGATGAACTCCTCCGCCTTCACGTCCACCCCGGCATCGTCCTCGCCGCCCTCCTCTCCGGCGGCATCGGCGTCGGCGCAGCTCGCCTCCATCATCGTCCGCTCGATCAGCTGCTCGTCCGCACCGTCGCACTCTCTGGGCTCGCGGTCGTAGTACCCGACGGAGCAGTCCGCCGCCTCCCTCTCGAGGGCGCTGCAGAAGAAGTAGCTGCCGTCGCCGTAGACGCCCGGGGTGTCCGGGACGGCGGGGGCGATGCAGGGGATGAGGCGGAGCACGCGTGCGGAGGGGGTCCGGAACCGGAACGCCGGCGTCTCGTCGATGGAGAACTCGCGCTCGCCGTAGCGCAGCCGGTCGTGGCGGCCGCCGCCGAGGCCGAGGCCGCCGCGCCGCAGGGTCCTGAGGAGGCGCAGGCTGTGCGCGGTGCTTCCCCTGCGCGCCCAGAGCACGGCCAGCCGCAGCAGCCGCCACGCCCGCCTCCTGAACGTCGGCTTCTTCGCCGCCTTAGGCGTCATCGCCGCCATTACGATGGCAGTATCTACGAGAGTTCCGCAAAGCGTACGTTGCCCCTGTTGCTCGCTCTGCTATTGCTAAAGTGGTTGTTTGGTTCGGAGCGTTTGCGAGTTGGTGATGAGAAGATGAGATATTGAGATGAGCGGGGCAGGGAGAGGAGTATTAATAGGGGAGGGAGCTGGGTCGGCGGGGGATGCGAAGACGATGCGGTTTGCGTGTTGATTGCCTGGCAAGTTCGTCAAGTGTTTTGTTTTACGGCTAGCATAGGAGGCACTTGGGATTTTCCTGCCTTTGTTGTAACGTACATGGTCTTAATTGCAGTCTACCGGCGCAGGTAAGGTTTTGCGAGGACTATAATCGCGAGAACTTCTCAAACAACTCATCCTTTCTTCCATTGCCTTCTTATTTCCGTTCCCCTGTGCCCCTGAGACAGGAGCAACCACATCCTAGTGGCTAGCGGGTCCGAATCCTCCACTGTACTGCAGTGAATCACAGTCAAACGGTGTGAACAGTGCTTGGCAGCATTACTGTAAGAACAACGGAGTATTTACTATAGCAAATTACACTGTAGCGCCTGATATCATCCATCACCTCCAATCCAGTAGCTAGCTGCTCGTCGGTGGGAAACATGGTTTGCTTAATTAAGATGTGAACTGCCTAGTATTATGATGAAGAATTGCAACCCAACTAATTGGTGCGGTAGTAGCAGTTTCAGCACCACGTAGGCTCCAACGTTTGTAGTTTACTCTCAAGTCCAACCTCCTCACAGGGTACATACAGCTTATCATACGGCACCATGCGGCACAACTGAAATCGTGTACGCAAACCTACCAGTACCACTCTCAAAACCGCGCCGAAGGACCAGATGAAATGCTAATGTAGGGCCTAATGCAAAACAACCTGTATAAAACTGCAAAGATACAGTCAGAAGCTCAACTGTCAAATCAACCATGAAAATCACTGTACAGATAGCATCGCCAAGGTTCAAAAAACCAGAAGGAATGGAGAACCGTAACTGTAACTTTGGCCAGGGCGATTTTGAGTCATTAATGGGGTGTTTGGTTCGAAAGATTACCTCTTCCTACGATGTGTTGGCTCATCATGATAACCTAAGGTTGTTCCCAATGAGCAGTATTTTAGTGTAGTTTCTTAGTGCATGAAGAGTGTTAGGATACTATCTTTCCAATTCATGGCTTCTTATGGTGTAGTATCTTAGGCTGTTTCATTTAATTACATGCATGAGTATACAATAAATTTTACGTGTTGGATTTCGAACCCAAACTGGTATCCAAATTAGATACTAGAGTACTATCTCTCCTCATTAATTATAGTGTCACATCATCAATTTGACTACATGATATGCTTAAGTTATTAACCAAGGTAGAGCATTGGGAGCCGCCTAATACCTCATTTTGTACCAACCATTTGCTTGCGAGAGATGACTCATCTCTCGCAAGCAAATGGTTGGTACAAAATTGGGAGCTTTGTGAGCTTTGTGAGCTTTGTGGCTAGTCTAAATCCATTATTTAAGGTCATGAGTGGTGCTACTAGCAGTATCAGGGACAGCGTAAAGTATGTCAAGAGCTCACAAGCTCATAAGCAAAGGTTTGAAGAGATGATTGAGCAAGTGGGTATATCATGTGAAGCGACCCCCTTGATGTATCTACTCGTTGGAATTCAACTTATCTCATGCTTAATTCAAACCCTTCAAGATAGGAGGGCATTTGAAGCTTTGCACGGAGGACACCCATTATATACATATGCCTTCAATTGAAGAATGGACAATGGCAGATAAACTATGCAACATGTTGAAGGTATTCTATGATGCCACTCTAGTAGTTTCAGGTTCAAAATACCCTACTGCCAGTTGCTACTTCCATGAGATTTGGGAAGTGAAGAAAATGTTGGAAAGGAGTTCTTGAATCCAGACATTGTCATTGCATCTATGGTGGATGAAATGAAGCGGAAATTTCATAAATATTGGGACCTATCATTCTTAAAAATATGTGTTCTGTTGTTCTTGATCCTAGGTTCAAGTTGGGCTTTCTTGAGTATCGCATGAGTAGTGGATTTGGGGATAGAGCATATGAATACCTTTCCAAAGTGAAGAAGGCAATTAGAAAACTCTTTGATGAGTATTCCTCACAAATAGGAGACTTAAGCATTGTGAATACACAAGAAGGAAGTAATCTTTGAGACAATTGTTGATGAAAGTAACCCATGGGCTGATTGGGGCAACATCTCAATGCACAACAAAGGAATAGAGTAAGTGAGCTTGACAAATACTTGGAAGAAAAGCATCCCCATAACAATTGATTTTGACATCTTACAATATTGGATGATGTTTTCCACCAAGTATCCTACACTTGCTCGCATGGCGATGATTTGTTGGCGACCCTGCATCTCTGAGCATCGAGTCTGCATTTTCTCTTTGGAGAGAGGGTTATAAGTGACTACGAGAGCGGTGACCAATGAGCTGTTGAAGCTCTTATTTGTCTCCAAGATTGGATAAGAGCAGATGGTACATGTATTATTCTCTACTAAAAATTCTAAATTATGTTACGCTAAATACTTTTTAGTGTAATTACATATTGATTCATTTTCAATATTTGAGACACTAATGACAACACAACAAGTGATATTCGGGATGGTGATGATCTCCTTTAATTTATAACTTCATATGATGCCCTTTAATTTATTACTTGAGTAATCCCTATCTTATTTACATTTAAGCAAGACAAGCGGTTTGTATATTGTAGAATTCATCCTTTTCGATTTACATTTCAGGTTGATGCTTACACTCATATGGACTATACTGAAAGTGGATGGGCTGATGGCTCTGATTTTTTGGCATGATCAAGGCTCTGTGCTATTGCAGGTGTTGTCTATGAAGTTGTAATACTTGTAGTGAAATGATCAGTGCAGCAATGATTCCAACTTCTGTTTTGGCTGAAACATGTTTATCATTTTGCAGAATTTAAGGGGGAATTTATATGATCAGTGCGCCTTTTGTTGCTACTAACTTTCATGTATCCAAGAGGATGTAATGTTGCTATGAACTTTCAGTATCCATTGATGCAAACAGAATTTTATTGGGTCAAAATCAAGTGAATTCTTGAAGATGATGTAATCTATTCTATATTCTTTAGCATAAATTTCTACTGATCGAATGATCTTCGTTGTGGGGTTGTGGGCCTGATCTGCATGATATGGAAATTGGATAAGCACTTGTTAGTTGTTACCAACCAAACCAGAGTGTTCAACACAACGTTGATACCAAACTAGCTAGCGGACAGATGCGGCTTAATTAGTGGGTTGCCGCAAAGCCCACCAACCTAGCTAGCGGACAGATTTGCAGGTTGTGGACAGCCGCATTCTAGAATGTGGATTGTGCGGGGTGGTCATGGGCTACCCACAACCCACCCCACTTGCATCTCTAGAGATGAGGTGGTGGTGATAGACTCACTCATTCCATTCCTCAAACTAAACAGGTGGATTAGATTCAGAGCTAGAATCGAATCCGTTCCTTAAACGAAACACCATGTAACACGATCAGGCTCAAACAATGCTAAAACGTGGGCTAACCGGAAGCTTCCCAAGGAATTGTACTCAAACTTATAAACACCAAGAAGAAGCAAATTTCCTATACGCCTCTGATCTATGGGGTCACATGGTATTTACAGTCCAGGCTGACAACCAGAAACAGTGGTCACAAGCTGGAGAACCAAGTCGAGTCAAGGCATGCTGTCATGCAGCTAAGCAAGTACTACCAAACCAAACTGCTCATCACAAACGCACCTTTGTTGTCATAGTTAGCAGCCTAAAAAATTCCATGTTGCTTATGTGCTAAGGCTCCATTGAAATGACAGCAGTAACCCTAGTACTTAGGGTCTTCCAACACCTGGAGAGAATATAATATTTTTCATCAGCTAATGAAGGGTGTGGTGCCGTTGGCCCGACAAGCTTGAGCTGCTTAACATGAAACAGAGAAGTAGCGGCCACGAAATACCAGGAGTAGATTGCCCACCGGACAAACAAATTTGGACAGCACAACAAGGTGCAGCTACACGAAAAAGATTCAGATCGAAGGGCCTTCGAAAAGGTTCAAGAACCAGTCTGGATGTCCCCAATTAACGGCACAGAAGGCTTGCTTGAAATGCCCATTTTTTTGTTATATAGAAAACTAATAATTTGAATTAAATAAATAAGGTGTTAGCCAATTTTTGAAAAATAGGCAATACACTAACATTGCTTGTAAATTAATATTATCCTACTACTTCAAATATGGCTCCAAGTTTGCTTAACAATAAAAAAAGGAATGAGCTGGAAATGTCTTGAGCTTCTTGCAAAAGCCTTCAAGAGCATAAGACCATCCAAACAGAGTAAATTTTAGTCTGTTTCTGTAAAAAGCGTAAATTCACTTTTAAGTAACAGAAATCGATGGTTTTAGAGGAACCTACTTATCGGGCACACAGACTCTCCAAAAGGCCCAAAGTTACTCGATTTGGTTTCTGCTTCGCATATACAGAAAGAATGAACTTTGAATGTCTTGAGCATATCAAAAGAACCGTGAAGAGCAATAAACCTTTACAAATAGAGTAAATTTTGAACTGTTTATGTAAGAAGTGTAAATGCATTTGTGACTAACAAATTCCCAATTCTCCCGAGGAACCAACTTATGAGGCATAGAAATGTACAAGTCTCCCCAAGGGCAGATGTTACTCGATATGCAGGTCAAGCTGCCCAAATTAAAGCTAGATAATGAGCATGGTGAAATGTTCATAACCACAAAACATCAATCCATGCAAGTGTATGCAGGCTTTATTGTTTGCATTTTGTGCAGTTATTAATAGCAAACTTTGCAGTTTCTTCTAGTCTTATCATACACCATGAATATGTATAGTGCACTCGTAGAGAAGATAGGAAGGGGCAAAAAACCTTGGATCTATCCCTTGGAAAATCCCATCTTGCACAAATCTAGGGTATATCAGACCAAATAGCACACCACACTAGTACTAATCAAGATGGGAAATCATATCTTACTGCAATTGATCAGAAAGTACACAGAACTAAGTAAAAGGTCTGCAAAGAGCGATTCTGACTATCTAGTTATTCTTCTGTGAAGAACAAATTGGTCTAGATGTGCTAAATTATATCATGTTGTAAAAGGTTGTTTACAAGATGGCTGCTGAGAAACGGTTGCAGTTTAAATGTGTTCCCCAAAACACAAGCAACTTTTCTGAAGTAGGATTCATCAAACTGGTGCCATGAATTGATGTTCTGCTCAGCTGTTAGAAAGTCACCACACCCTTCTTTTTAGTTTTTATTGCGCTATGTCACAAAATTACCCCATATACACTAGCATCTAAAGATCAAGCGTCTGTGATCTAGTCCACTTGCTCAATTCAAATCACTAGAGACTCCAATGTTCAGCTCACCATTTTCAGTACATGTGCATTTTCTTTTTCTTTGCCAACTAAAAAGGAAATTTCTACAACTCAATTAATACGAGAATTTTCTTTTAATATGTAGTTACCAAAATGCATATGTGAGAAGCACGAAGTTTAAAACTAAAAATAGAGATGATTAGCAGATTAAAGTTGTAAAAAATACCCTAAAAAGCTTGATGTGTAGTGACACTGCTTTCAAGTTATGACCCACAATAGCATATCGAATTTTTTTAAGACGAGACTCTGTAATGTGTACATTACTGACACAGTGGGTTCCAGCATAGAGACAATCACCCAATTTAACTTGCTCTAAAGTAATACCGCTTATTCAAGATGGGACCTAGCAGATGCACCCGAAATTTTGTTAAGAACTTAAATGTACGCAATTACTCATCGATGTTATAGTCGATGTACATTGTACAGCGCAGAGATAAGAGCAAACCGAGCTGTATACTATTACCTGCTAGTTGTTGTATCTAAACTACTCCACAAGAGCAAAATTCAAACAACTGACCATCTGTGGTTGGCACTTGCTAATCCTTCTAATGGTAAACAAAACGAACACGAGAATTTGTCATAAACTCAGGCAGCTCAAACCATTTAAATTTGTCATTTCATATGCTCGGTCACAAAAGGACACAAGAGATGTGGCTCACAGTTTCACTTAAGCAGACGGCGACCATCATGGTTTGTAGAGAATATTACAGGGTACTTCAAACTTCAAAGACAGCATTACTAAAGTAAGCGAATTCCAGCAAAACATCACATTCTAGTTTTCTAGGAGACATGAAAGACACTTGATGCTTGAGATGCCCTTAGCCCTTGAACTGCCATTCTCTACGGCACATGGGGCAAAGGGGGGTGGATGTTTGAGAATTGACCGACTTGAGTATGCAATGAAGATGGAACGCGTGGTTGCAGGAACCCCAAATTAGCGGGCAGTCATCACCAGGGAACTTACAATCAGGGCACCACCCGTCAAACGCCATCCTGCATATGCCACGTCTCATCTTGTGCGTCCCATGTCCAAGTGCCTTTTTCTTATCCCTTATGCTCTCACATGTTACTGTTTGGTCATGGACCAAATGAAGGCACCCGGACGGCAAGGCTTCTTCACTTCTCTTGACAAGCTTAGCGCCCTCTGCGAACAGATCACACGAAGATCACACGAACAAGGACAATAAAGCATGACATCAGAGGAAGAACAGCTTGGCTTCAGTGAGTGAGGCATTCTTGCAAACACCTACCGGGCGAGTTGGAGAATAGCTTCTTGCGGGATTTGCGCTTCCAGTCGAAGAGGTTGAAGATCCCGCCCACTCCTCCGACGCCACCGCCTACCTTGGCTCCACCCATCTCCGTCCCCATTGCTCTCTACACACTTGCTCCCTCTTCAAATCCTAAAACTTCATCCATCTTTTGCGATTCATGAGTATAGAAGAATTTAGGGTTGATATGATTTGTGAGAAGACTTTTCACATAACTCATCTGCTCTTGTGCAACACAAGCTGCATTATTTTCATAGATAATAGTGCGGGTTTATGCGACATTCAATCCACACGATTGCTGGATGTAGTGAATCATCCGCTGAAGCCAAACACATTCTCGTAAGGCCTCGTACAGTGCTATAATTTTCGAGTGGTTCGTCGAAGTCGATACAAGACTTTGCTCAGACGATTTCTATAAAATTGCAGTTCCACTATATAGGAATATATAGCATGATTGCGACTTGGCTGTATGCGGGTTCTACATGTACCCGATATTTGCATAGTCATTCATAGTTAGGTCTTGATTTTTTTCTGTAAGACAGACCAAGTTCTTTGCTTTCTTGGAGGTATCGGAAGATGTCCTTTATTCCCTGCCAATGTCTTTGGTAGATTCTGTAGTATACCTTGCTAGTAGGATAATGAAAAATGTAATGTCCGGTCTAATACAGTTTACTAAATACATAAGTGCTCCTACTGCGCTCAAGTATGGGAATTCCGGTCCCAAGACTTCCTCCCCCTCTTCTTTAGGTCTGAACGAGTCTTTGTCTTGCTGCAAAGATCTCCCGACCATTGGCACTTTCGAAGGGTATGCCTTTTCAAAATCGAACATTTCTAACACTTTCTGAGTGTAGATTGACTGATGTACTAATATCTCTTCAAGAGCATGCTCAAGCTGCAAGCCTAAGCAATGTTTGGTTCTACCCAAATATTTTATTTCGAACTCCGACTCCAGGTAAGAGATTGCTTTCTTAATCCCTTCTAGGGTTCTAATGATATTCAGATCACCTTTATGCACTGAGATTATACAAAATCTATTCTGAGAACGTCGTATAAATACACAGGGATAATTCTCATTGTTCGTGTAGCCTTTCTTGCATAGAAAGTCGCTTCAAGCGATTATACCACATCCTGCCTGATTGCTTAACTTCGTACAGTGGCTTTTTGAGTTTCATACTATACAAATTTCTATTTACTCTGTTTTGGCTCGGGGCAAGGATACATTCAGGTACCTTCATATGAATGTTCGAATCCAATTTTTCATAAAGGTATATTGTTACCACATCCATCAATTTCACTTTTCACTTCAAGTTTACTACCATTGAGATTAAATATTTAAAGGGTGGTTCCACCCATGACCGGGGAATATGTTTCTTCATAAACAACTCCTGAATTTTGAGTGAAACCTTGTGCAACAAGTCTTTCTTTACTTCATTATTTTCATTTCTTTTTCGAACAAATACCCACTTATGCCCTACAGGGTGCACATGGAGAGACGAACGGCTTACAGGTCCAAACACATTTCTTTTATTCAAAGATAATAATTTTGCTTCTATTGTCTTCTTCTAATCTTCCCAATCTGATCTTTTCTTTCATCAGCGAGCGATACATGCTCTAGATCAAGACCGATGATTGTGACAATTTTCTTTGCAAAATCAATGTCGACATTGGCTGTTGCCTTATTCATAGATTCTCTCGAGGTCACAAAGTTTATAGCTATTTCTTCAAGGGGCGATTCTTCTAACGCTTCTAATGCTTTTACTTGCTCACCGCTGCTTTCAATTACGGGGGCAAGTCCCTTTAGTGTTTCAACTCCGATGTGTGCGCACACATCCAAGTTGATATCTCTCTTCCTGAGGATGTTCAAGTCCGGTATGCCTTTTTTGAAGGTTCTATACTAGTGTCAGGTCTCAACTGGCTCCCCTTCTGGTTTTGGGGAACTTCGGTGATCGGTTGTGCCAAGTCCTTCTTATCCTTTTTTTCACCAGGCATCCCCGGTTACTTTGGATTCGAGGGGCCGGAGTTTTCATCCTTTCAGAGGCCTTAGGACGAGATTAAGGATACGTTCATCGGTATTTCAACCCTCTCCGATGCATTGCGTACATACATATGCGACTTGATCATGCTCTTTAAATCACTAAAGTGGTCAGGCAGATGATTTGCTAATGCTTGCAAATCAATTATCTTCTGGACTGTAATTGTCTTTTAGACTTCAATTATCTTCTGGATTTCTCTATTTTCTTCACTAGTGTGCGGGTGATGTGCATAAATTTTAATTATCTTCTGGACTTCAATTATCTTTTTGACTTCAATTATCTTCAGGACTTCAATTATCTTCTAGACTTCAATTATCTTCTGGACCTCTCTATTTCCCGACATTTTCATCATGGGATTGATTTCCTCCCCCTAATGATGGGAAACTAGCCTCATCTAATAGACTATTAGCGAATCGGGCAGTATGCAAATCTCTCATCATATGGTCCAAATACCTGATTATGGATGTTGTCTCATAACCAGCGTATATCCCAGACTTTCGGAGAAAGCCCATTGCAGTTCGCTGTGGTGGTGGTATAGGTATATAAACCTTGCAACCAAATCTTCAAAAATGAGAAATTTTCTGTGCTGTCCCCTGCGCTAGTTGCATAGGTGAATGGATGTTATATGCCGGTGGTCTAAAATTGATGAGAGTTGCTGCGAGCAAGACCGCATGTCCCCAACATACAGTTGGTGAATTACAATTCTTCAAAGGTGGTCAGGCAATAAATTTAATCACTGTAATTAATGCATCTGCTAGTCCATTCTGGGTGTGGACATGCGGTACGGAATGCTCAACTTTAATTCCCATTGTCGTACAATAATCATCAAGTGCCTTTGAAGTACATTCTCCAGCGTTGTCCATTCTGGTGGACTTCACATGATGATCAGGGAAATTATTTCTAATTTGAATTATCTGTGAGACGAGCTCTGCAAAAGCGTAGTTTCTTGTAGACAATAAACATACATGCGACTATTTCGAGAAAGCATCGATGAGCACCATAAAATACCTAAATGGCCCTAACAGGGGCTGTATAGGACCACAAAAGTCTCCCTGGATACGGTCCAGGAATGCAGGGACTTCATCCTTCGCTTTCAGAGCAGAATGTTTAGTAATTAAATTCCCGAGGGCACACAAAATCTTCCTGATTCGGGAAATTCTTTACATTGACATTATGTCCCTGTGAATTGTTAATTATATTTCTCATCATCCTAAGATTTGAGTGGCATTATCTATCATGCTAGAGATAGAGAAGGTTTAGAGCTTCTAAATACGGTGTGGTATAGCCCAGTTTCAAATGAAGGAAGTCGTTCCGATACCATTTTTCTACTTTCTTCACGTTTTATAATGAGCAGGTATTTCTTACCATACTCTTCTTCAGTCTCTAAGTGGAAACCGTTTGCGCGAATATTCTTGGGAGTTCTAGTAGATTTTGGGTACAACAAGGCTTCTTCAATGACCAAAATTGTGCCCATCGGGAGTATAATTGTGGCTCTTCCTGAGCCTATTATACAAGTATCGCTGCTTGCGATTGTCGTAAGACTACCAACATTCTTACTGATCGACTCAAAGATTTTCGTCTCTATTAAGATGGTATTCGTTGTGCCACTACCTGCTAAGCACACTTCCTCCATAGGGTGCCACACGTGTTCTAATATAATGTACTTTATTAATATGCAGCGGAAAGCATGCAACACATAAATAAAATACTTCAGATATCAGAACATAACTTGCTATTATAAATACGGGAATAAGCCTTGTAGGATTCATCATAAGAATTTAATACTTTACTCTCCTAGAGCTTACAACCATTATTCAAAAATAATTCAATGTTCTGCTTCAATTACAAACTGCAAGTTACTATAAAAGATCAAAGTGCAATGCGTGCACTAGATCGAATCAGCGAAGTATTCAAAAACTTCTGCCTCAATCTGCTTCATGGCGATCTTCTCCTCTTGGGCAACTATGGCTGCTGCCGCTGCGATGTCCAAAGGAGGGATAATAGGGGCTGCTACTAGGCTGTCCACATCCATGAGTACAACTGATGGTTGTGGATTTTCCGCACCTGCAATGACGAGGTGTGCCTCATGCTATCTTTTGCCCTTTTTCTTAGACTGTAAAACATCAATATCATGCGACCCACAACCTTACCCTTCTTGCCCCTCTCGTTCGTGAGAGGCCTCATCACCTTGTAGCTGCTAAAAGTGGCTTCATGGCCAATATTGCTACTAGGTGGCTGTGAGATGAAGTTCTTTCTTAGAACATCATCTTGAGCTTCCACAACTTGCATGGTGTCAATTAATGCAACATACTCCTTGTAGCCGTCTTGACGATAGCTGCGTGCGAATTGCACCGCATTTGGGTGAAAGGTAGAGAGAGTATTCTAAATCTTCTGCTCATTCGTGATTACATTATCATAGAGTTGAAGACTTGTACAAATTCTGGCCATGCTAGGCCAGTTCTCTGAACTCCTGGTTCGTGATGCCAGTCATTTTCATATTCATGCAAAGAGTTCATAAGATTACTGCTAGTAATTCACATAAAATGGTTGCAAAATTCTCATAATGCTCTTCGAACTCCCGGTTCGTGATCCCGTATTTTTCTATGCATTTTTCATGATTTACGGCTATTTTCAGTGATTAAAAGCAATATAAACAATCACATATAATCAAAAGCAGTAAATACAATAAATAAATTACATAGAAATAACAATAACAAAGCTAAACATACTTCAAATGCAAAAATTGATTCAAAAATTGAATTCCCGATGCCTTTTTCTGCTGGAAATTAGATATTCGGCAAATTCTGCTATTTTCAGGGGTTAAAATGTGAAATTTCAGTTCTGAGAAAAATTTTCACGCAATTTTCATAATTTTCGAGGCCCTTTTTGCAAAATTTTCTTATCCTCGTAATTTTTAGAATCACGAGGGGCCCTTTTGCAAGTTCCCTTTATCTTTTCGATTTTTTCTTTCTTTCTTTCCATCGGCCAGCTGTAACGTCCCGTTTTTCCTAAGAGTTCTTGCCGTTTCCAAAGCTAAAAAGGAATCATTCGGTTTATTCGCCTGCTCAAGCTTAACTTGGGATTTTGAAAATTTGGGAGTTTAACCTGATCTAACCAAACCTCAACTAAGTCTTTTGGTTTGTGTTCCTGGTCCTTTTGGGATTCTCCGGTGCTCTCTGGTTGTAAAAGGATTCCTGGCAACTCTGGAAGTGCAACCCACCCTGCAAAGACAGATAAGGGCATCTCAAGTTGAAGATGTAGACATTCAAGAAATCAAGGCCAATATGAGAAAAGGGAAAATTTTGAGGTTTTCAGAAGATAATCAAGGGACCGTATGGTTTGACAAGAGGCTATATGTGCCAAATAACATAAAACTCAAGAAATTTCTACTAAGAGAAGCCCATGAAGCACTGTATTCCATTCACCCTGAAGTTACAAAGATGTATCAAGACATCAAGGAGATGTACTGGTGGCCTAGTATGAAGAGAGAAATTGCAAAATATGTGGCCAAATGTGATACTTGTCAAAAGGTTCAGGCCGTGCACCAAAGACCTGGGGGTCTTTTGGTGCCCTTGCCCATACCCGAGTGGAAATGGAAAGATATAGGGATGGACTTTATAACTGGTCTACCCCGGGCCCAGGCCGATTTTGACTCTATATGGGTCATTGTAGATCGCCTAACCAAAATGGCTCACTTTATTCCTGTGAAGACCACCTATTCTGGAGACAAATTGGCAGAAATCTACATGGCAAAGGTTGTGTGTTTGCATGGTGTCCCAAAGAAGATAGTATCAGACAGAGGATCTCAGTTCACCTCCAAGTTTTGGCAAAAGCTACATGATGTTATGGGCACAGACCTCAATTTCTGCACAGCTTGTCACCCACAAACTGATGGTTAAACCGAAAGGGTCAACCAAGTACTTGAGAACATGCTGAGAGCTTATGCTCTGGAAAAGCAAGGAAGTTGGGACAGAATGTTACCCTATGCTGAGTTCTCCTACAATAACAGCTATCAAGCAAGCCTCCGGATGTCTCCTTTTGAAACTCTTTATGGAAGAAAATGTAGAACACTCTTGTATTGGACAGAGACTGGTAAAGGATAAGTTCTCGGACCAGACCTATTGAAGGAAGCTGAAGACCAAGTGATGTCAATAAGGGAAAAGTTGAAGACTGCACAAACCAGACAAAAGAGCTATGCCGACAATAGACGTCGAGATCTAGCCTTTACTTCAGGAGATCAAGTATACCTCAAAGTGTCACCTCTCAAAGGAATGCAACGATTCCGGATCAGTGGAAAGCTAGCTCCAAGATTCATTGGACCTTTTCCATTTCTTGCCCGAAGAGGAGAAGTGGCCTACCAGATAGATCTTCCCCCTCAGCGTGCTGGAGTGCACAATGTGTTTCATGTTTCTTAGTTGAAGAAGTGCTTAAGAGTGCCAGAAGAGCAAATGCCCATGGAAGTTGTGGACCTCCAAGAAGACCTCACCTACAAGGAGCAACCCATCATGATCTTGGATGTGTCCGAGAGAGTCACAAGAAACAAGACCATCAAGCTTTGCAAGGTGCAATGGAGCAATCACACTGAAGCAGAAACAACTTGGAAGCGCGAAGAGGATGTCAAGAAGGAGTTCCCGCACCTATTCTTTAGCTAACCTGAATCTCGGGGTCGAGATTCCCTTAAGGGGTGAAGGTTTGTAACGTCCCGTTTTTCCTATGAGTTCTTGCCGTTTCCAAAGCTAAAAAGGAACCATTCGGTTTATTCGCCCGCTCAAGCTTAACTTGGGATTTTAGAAATTTGGGAGTTTAACCTGACCTAACCAAACCTTAACTAAGTCTTTTTGGTTTGTATTCCTGGTCCTTTTGGGGTTCTCCGATGCTCTCTTTCTTTTGCGTGCTCTGAGTGCCCTTTTGTTTTAACCCTCTCTTTGCACCTCCTATGTGTTCATAGGACCTCTTCTAAGTCCTCTGGACCTCCTCTGTGCTCCTAGGACCTCATTAGAGATTCTTTGGACCTCCTCTGAGTTTGGATCTTTCCATCTCTTTTAATCTAGATTTCCTTTGTTGGTTTGAATCTCTTTAAGGTTTAGACCTCCCTCCCTGTTTGAATTTATCTTTGGTTCTGACCTCTTTTTGTTTGGGTCACAACCACCCAGTGGTTCTCTGACCGGGTTTGTGTTTCAAACCCTTTTGTCTTCGAAGAGCCAAGCTAGGCTTAGTTTGCCCTGCGCTAGATCTCCTCCTGCCCAGATCTCCTTTGTGGGTCTAGGACCTCCTCTCTTGGGTCTTAGACCAGCCCGGGTTTGTGTTTCAAATGTCCTTGAACGTTGAAATTCAAATTCGGGTGCTCCCTGTGTCCTTCAGGACCTCCCCCTTGTTTGTTTGGACCTCCTCGTGTCCTTCAGGACCTCCCTGTGTCCTTTAGGACCTCCCCTTTGTTAGATCTGACCGTTAGAACCTCCCCTTTGGAGATCTTAACCGTTCAGACCTCCCCTTTGGAGATCTTAACCGTTCAGACCTCCCCTTTGTTAGGCGGCGCCAGCCTTGTGAGGGGAGTCGGCCATGGGCGGGGAGCGGCGGCGCCGGCTCTGGTGACTTCATGCGCCCGGCTCGGTTGGCCATGTGGGGCGGCACCTTCAGGCGGCTGGTGCGGGTGACCATGCCGAGGAGGGCCTTATGCGGCACCGACGCCACCCATTCTCCCCTTTTTTTCTTTGTTTCGGGTGGTGTGGCGGCCGTTCTGTGACAGCCAGCGTCTTGATTGGGGCCGGGATCTGACGGTGCATGCGGGCACGATGGGTGACGCGGTGCGTCGGGAGGGCGGCGGCCAGCTACAGTGCGTCTGCGTAGGGCGGCGCATGGTGGAGCGTGTTGTGGCCGTGCGGGGCTGTGCGTCGCGTGGTTCGGCCGTCGCGGGGCGGTCTTGGCTTGAGCTTCGACCGTGGCGGACGCTGCGTGGTCATCGCGTGGCTCGTGCGGTATGACGCGGTTCGTCTTTGGGCCGACTGCCATGCTCAAAAAAATTTCGCCATGTATTGTTCATCCAAAAACACTGTTCATGCGATGCAGTTGTCGTTCATGCGATTACCGATCGGCTTGGCCGGCGAATTCAAGTCGGCTCGCGGTATTTTAGAACGAATTTGCAATTTTCAATATATGGTACAATCGACATCCAATCTTTCGTGCAATCTACCGATCGACATTGTGCCAGCGACTTCAAGTCAGCTCGCGGTAGATTAGAACGGATTTGCACCGTAGAAACCCAATCTAGAAAGCAAATTTGCAGAATTGAAAGCGATCTAAAAATATGATTCAATCTACGAGTGTCATTCTTCGACGGTTACCTTTCGATCCGAGGAGAGTCGATCGTGCTGATAACGTGTTGAGGAACCGTCGCTGGCCAATCCAGTCCGAGTGATTACCTCATAGACAAACTCAGAATCTTAAGAACAATGCAAGAACACAAGAACAGAATAATAGATTGAACGCAGAGATATATGTTTCTTGCTTCTCTTTATTCCTTTATCAATCGATCAATCGTTTACAATGAATAGTACCCCCTATTTATAGGCTAGAGACCCTGCTAGGGTTTGGGATGAGGAGTCCACCTGGGCTAGAACTCTCTGGCTTGGGCCCGGTTTCTTAACAACTTTGACCTTCATAGTGCGGTTGGGATCGGATACTCTTACGCTTAGCGCCTTACCTAGATACGTGTATGGGTGCAAAAAAAAAGCAGATATGTGGATATCATGGGGATATATGCATGATCTTAGGATGATGATACAATTGGCAATGGCTTTTGTGGTTTGTCAAATCATGCGTTTTCGGCAAAGTTTCAAAGGCTGTCAGGTCACTGGCGGTCTGACCGGCCACTTTGGCGGTCAGACTGGCCTTACCTCGGTTTGATTTTCAGGTTTGAGGTGTGGTCCGATCGGCCAGTGGCGGTCGAGGCCGAGAGAGCGGTTTGACCAAGCTCTTGCTTGGCGGTCAAACCGCCATAAATGACTTTGGATTTTGAGTGGGCCAAAAATAAAAGGTGTAAACAAGAGAGAGGATTCTCTTGCACTTGGTCTCGTAATTTTGGAGCTTCCAGTCAAAAGTTCTATTCGATTTAAAATTTCAGAGAGCTCTCGGGTTTCCAACATGAAAATTTGGCTAAGTCCCAAGTGGACGGTCAGACCGGCCTTTTGTTGGCGGTCAGACCGGCCAAGGGTGGCGGTCTGACCGGTTTTGACTTATTTTGCTCGTCAGTATGGCGCGATGTTTGTTCGTTAGGTCAAGTTCATAAATTTCATTGCATATGTGTTGCATATTGCATGTTTTGGCTAACGTGGGTCAAGTTGTGAAGAACTTGTTTCCGAAAACGATTTCTTGGTCTATTGCTGTGCAGGTGGCTTGCAGGTCAACAACGGTCAATAGCGAAGATGATCGAGACTAAGCTAGGAGAGTTGAGGTCCAGAACGATCGAGGATGATGGGTGAGGTCAGGAGACTCAAGCATGGCGCAGAATGGACAAGGATGATCGAACGGGCAGTTTGGTGCGACGGGTTGGATCAAGTGGCGCGGGGGTCGATGCAAGTGCCATGGTGGTTTCGGCGGAAGCCGGACGGGAGAGACTTGCCGACACGATGAGAGTCGTTGATCAACCTACACGTGGCGAAGCAGGCGAGTGCTTCACTAAGATTGGACTTGGTCTTCGGAGAAAGATCAAGAAGGGGTATTTTGGTAATTTCACCAAATACCATCTTTGTGATTTGTTGGCTAAACCGCGGCGTGGGTCAGCGCTTGGAGAAGCGGTTTAGGTCAAGTAAAGATGAAGACGATGCTTTGAGATGCGTGCGTGTGTTAACCCATTGTGTGTTAGGGTTTAATGGGTGCCCTAAGTGGAATATTCGCTAGATGCTAGCCTCTAGTATAAATAGAAGGGGGTGCTGGTCATTAGCCCTTCAAGCACTTCATTGAGAAAAATCTTAGTTTGTTTTTGGGTTTTGGAGAGAAGGAAAGAGAGGTTAGGGTTCTAGGGATTGATTGATCGTGTGCTCATGTATTGAGTTTGTCCTCTAAGATTGGAGTGGCTGTAAACATCAATCCCCAACCACAAATCAATCCAAGCAAGTTCTCAAGATGAGTCTCTTTTGTTCTTGCTTTCTATTTTGGATGTTTTGGAGTTTTTGATGATCCATCGCTTTACTCTTGAATCTTTGTAGTGTTCTAGCTTGCTGTGATGTGTAGAAACCCTTCTAGGATCATCTTGAACATCCTTTACTCACAAGCAAGGTTTAGATCGCGTTTTTCGTTTTGACTCGGTTTTTGAACACCCTTCGTTCAAACTGAAAAAGGTCAGGACTCTGGCATAGATCTAGACGATCGATGCTTGGAATAGGTTCCTGATATCCTTAGGAAGGTGTGTCTCAAATTTGGAGAAGTTTGGTCGTGTAGATCAAAAGTTGGATCAATTTGTGATTTTGATCGCGGGCTGTTTTTTTTTCTGTTCTAGAAGAAATCGGTCAGACCGCTCGTATAACGCCAGTCATACCGCACCCCGGTCCGACCGCCTCTTCAACGTAGGTCAGACCGATTCTGAGGTTTGGATTTCCAGTTTTTGGTATTTTGCTTGGGATTTTGATTTGGATTCAACACAAGTTCTCTGCAGTACTTGCTGATTGATCTTCATAGCTTCATAGCTATTGAAGTGAAAGTCGTGTTGAATTCAAACTTTGTGAAAAAGGATTTGTGCTCCTATTCACCCCCCCTCTAGTCGCCTATTCGGTCTTATAAGATAATTCTTGACCGACCGAAAACTTGCGGAGCGAATACGGAAGAGATAAATAGTTATCCGGCACTATTCGTATCTGACCCAGATTCTGAGGAAAAATGTGGAATATGATACGGGATGAGCGATATTCGCCCATATGTATCCGTTTTAATATCAGGTGGTATGAGAAAAGCCTGTTCTGACTTCACTTAGGAATATGATAACATATAGGTGGGTTGCTGCCTCTTAGCAGGTAAGGGGTACTGAGTGTTTTTTCTTCGACATCTCAACGATCAGTCTCTCCGTGTTCGCTCTGATTGCACTCATACTGTTTAATATCTTGTGTAGGGGTGCAAAAGAAACATATAATATCAGTCTGACTGACTGACCGAAGGCTCATGGAGCGCATACGAGATGGAGAAATATGTATCTGATACTATTTATGTCTGACTCCAACTCCAAAAAAAAAACGGAATAATACAGATTAGCGATATCTAATCAGACCGTATCCGTTCTAATTGCACACCTAGATACGAGTCAGCCTTTTGTTATCAGAACAGTACTGGTCCTCTTTTTGTTGGACTTGTCGGTCACAAACTCAGAAACATCACAAATGGGAGATGAGCCGTAGTATATATGCTAAAAAGTGAGGGTATACAATCCCATGAAAAGGCCCAGCCAGACGTAGATCACTTGAAAGCTGTGAAGATTTTTGCAACCTGTTACAGATACGGCGTTAAAGCCTGTACGCTTGGCTCAGTTCGCGCAAGGAATAACGCCACGTTCTTGCTCTCAAGTCCCGAGTCCGAGACGATCTACCCAATAGTTAGAACCAAGTCAGCCAACCGCTCGGCTAAATATTTTATCTTTTTTTAGAGGAAGGGTTGAATACATTTTATTGGTACCGCAATACATACAGTTATACGTAACCTATGCAGAAGCCAATATGCCATAACATTCGAATTCTTTATTATTTTGGCCCCCTCATACCAATCAATTACAAATTTAGCCCTCTCTCCCTCTCCTTCCGCGCTCCCCGAGTGCGGAAAGGCACCTAAGCTCGCCTTGCCAAGGAGCGCCACCTATCGCAAAGGCGTGAGTCTGAGAGGCACTTTCGCGTGTGCGAGCGCGGAAGAAGAGAGATTTCACGGTCGCCGTCCGTTCCCGCGGAGATTCGTGCTGAATAAGCACCTACCGTGGTGCCCGAACGCGGAAGGAGAGGGAGGGGAGGCTGGATTTACAAAAAAAAAAAAGAGAGAGAAAAAGCTAGATCTGCAATTGATTGACGTAAGAGGACCAAAATAAAAAAGAATTCATAACATTCGATCAAGCCCAGTTTCTCGTGGCAGCACTGTACAGACAGAGACCCGTGCAGCTCATTCGTAGCAGTACTCGGCGTTTTTCGTAGCAGTACCCGTGTACTGCTCATGGCATTAGCAATTTAGCACTCATGATACAGGTGTAAGCTTAATCGAGTCAGCACTAACAAACAAAACAGATGGAGTATATAATCTCTCTCTCTCTCTCTGCGAGGTTGATGGAGTATAATCAAAGCAGTTGCGAATATCATTAAGGTGTGAAAGCATGTCTAGTTCTGTACAGCCAAAAAGGCCAAGCCACAGTTTAATCTACTGGCCTAATCGTATAGGCAATCCAACACAAATTAAGAATTCGGAAAAAAAATGTATGCGCGTATCTGTGTATCTGTATACATGCTATAGCGTGGAGTGTTTTTTTTCCTCTCTAAATGAGACTATTTAGACAGCATTAGCAAAAACAACGTTCTTATAGCTGTAATTGAAAAAATGACACCCGCCACTATTCCTAAGTGGTACGGACGACTCCTGTGCTGCCACATCACCCTTATCCACTCCACCCTAGGACAGATTTCCCTCGTCTCGTCCGTACCGTTATGGACGGACAAGCCTCCCGTGCTGCCACATCACCCTTGTCTGCTCCACCCTAAGACAAATTTCCCTTGTTCGCATCGTCATGGGATGGACAAGCCTCTCGTGCTGCCACATATCCTTGTTCTTATCACCCTAGGGTGGATTCCCCTCGTCCGTCCCACCGTGAAGGGAACAAGCCCCTCGGTCCCGTCCCTCCATGGCTCGGTCTTCTTCGGACAACTGTCACGTCGTGCTGGAAGGGCATGTTCTCTTCACGGCGGGACAGACAAGGCTTCTCTGTCCTAAGGTGGTACGGATAAAGACACGTGGCAGCATGCGAACGAGGGGAATCCATTCTAGGGTGGAGCGGACAAAGGTGACTTGGCAGCACGAGAGCCATCCCTACTACCGAGAAATAGTGGAGAGCGTTATTTTTATAATTATAACTGTGAAAGCTCCGTCTTACTAATATCGATTCAAATAGTAATGTCGATCCAAATAGTGCTATTCAGAACAAAAAAAAAAAACTCCATGTGTATGTAACAAGTAACAACTATGCATCGATGAACCAAAACTCAAAATTTGGTCAAATTAACAAATAATTAACACTGATCTAGCAGAGGCTTCTCTCCATCATCTCGTTGTACTGCAGCCACGAGATCTGCCTCTGCAGCTTCATCTGCGCGTAGAACTTGGCGATGAACTCCTCCGCCTTCACGTCCACCCCGGCATCGTCCTCGCCGCCCTCCTCTCCGGCGGCATCGGCGTCGGCGCAGCTCGCCTCCATCATCGTCCGCTCGATCAGCTGCTCGTCCGCATCGTCGCACTCGCTGGGCTCGCGGTCGTAGTACCCGACGGAGCAGTCCGCCGCCTCCCTCTCGAGGGCGCTGCAGAAGAAGAAGCTGTCGTCGCCGTAGACGCCCGGGGTGTCCGGGACGGCGGGGGCGATGCAGGGGATGAGGCGGAGCACGCGTGCGGAGGGGGTCCGGAACCGGAACGCCGGCGTCTCGTCGATGGAGAACTCGCGCTCGCCGTAGCGCAGCCGGTCGTTGCGGCCGCCGCCGATGCCGAGGCCGAGGCCGCCGCGCCGCAGGGTCCTGAGGAGGCGCAGGCTGTGCGCGGCGCTTCCCCTGCGCGCCCAGAGCACCGCCAACCGCAGCAGCCGCCACGCCCGCCTCCTGAACGTCGGCTTCTTCGCCGCCTTAGGCGTCATCGCCGCCATTGCGATGGCAGTATCTACGAGAGTTCCGCAAAGAGTACGTTGCCCCTGTTGCTCGCTCTGCTATTGCTAAGATGGTTGTTTGGTTCGGAGCGTTTGCGAGTTGGTGATGAGATATTGAGATGAGTGGGGCAGGGAGAGGAGTATTAATAGGGGAGGGAGCTGGGTTTGCTTGTGGGTGGTGGCTGCCTGCCCGTGTGTTGCGGCCTGCTGGTGAGGGAAAATAATTCTATAGGATCTGGTCCATAACTCTATCAAGGTAGACCAACTTCATCATGTGACACGTGTATATTCACGAATCTTAAAGCGTACAACCCCATAAAATCCATCAATCTTTTTTGCACCTATCAAGGAGAATTTATGAGGCGCTTGGCTTTGAGATTAGAATATACTGGCGTGTCGTATGGTAGAGTTGGCCTACTCGATAGAGTTAATGACCGCGCCTTATAGGATTATTTTCCGCTGGTGAGGGGGCGGGGGAGAGGAGAGAAGCGAACGCGTCAGTTGCTCACTTGGCAGTTGGCGTGGCGTGTGGGGCCCGGCTTGGGGTGGGACCCGCGGGCTCGTTCACACTTTGGGATGGCGTGGAATGCGGCGCGGGCGCCCGAACGATCGATGGATCGGCGGGGGATGCGAAGACGATGCGGTTTGCGCGTTGCGTCTCCGAACGTGGGGCCGCCTCCCTCCATATCGTGGGCTCAGTCCGTCTTCATCGAACGGGTTCGTGCGTGGGTTCCATGTCCAGTTTTTTTCCGACACAACACGGTTTGTCCGGGGTGTTTTGCTTTGCCTGGCAAGTTCGTCAAGTGGCTCGGCAGCTACTAGCACGGCTAAGTACTGACAGCCCAGCGTGAAGTGTGAAAGGCTGAATGAAACCTGCTGGATTTTACGGCTAGCATAGGAGGCACTTGGGATTTTCCTGCCTTTGTTGTAACGTACATGGTCTTAATTGCAGTTTACCGGCGAAGGTAAGGTTTTGCTGTGCATTTTGTGTTCCAGTCACTTGTGACGAGGTAGGGTGCAAGATCGACGTGCTGTAAGTCTGTAACATGAGAAATGGTTTCTTTTACGTGCCTCTTTGGACTATAATCGTGAGAACTTCTCAAACAACTCATCCTTTCTTCCATTGCCTTCTTATTTCCGTTCCCCTATGCCCTTGAGACTGGAGCAACCACATCCTAGTGGCTAGAGGGTCCTCCACTGTACCGCAGTGAATCACTTTCAAACGGTGTGAACAGTGCTTGACAACAGTACTGTAGCAAATATGTAAGAACAACGAAGTATTTGCTATAGCAAATTACACTGTAGTGCCTAATCTCATCCGTCACCTAGCTGCTCGTCGGTGGAAAACATGGTTTGCTTAATTAAGATGTGAACCGCGTAGTACTATGATGAAGAATTGCAACCCAACAACCAGCGTAATTTCCGCGGTAGTAGCAGTTTCAGGACCACCGACCACGTAGGCTCCAACGTTTGTACTTTACTCTCAAGTCCAACCTCCTCACAGGGTACATACAGGATACAGCTTATCATACGCAAGGCCGAGGGCTCCGGCACCATGCGGCACAACTGAAATCGTGTACGCAAACCAACCGGTACCCCACTCAAAACCGCGCATAAGGACCAGATGAAATGCTAATGTAGGGCCTAATGCAAAATAACCTGTATAAAACTGTAAAGATACAGTCAGAGGCTCAACTGCCAAATCAACCATGAAAATCACTGTACAGCTAGCATCGCCGAGGTTCAAAAAACCAGGCGGAATGGAGATCTGTAACTGTAACTTCCGCCATGGCGATTTTGAGTCGTTAAGGTGTTTGGTTCAAAAGATTACCTCTTCCTAGGATGTGTTGGTTCATCGTAATCATCCCTCAAATTTGATGGGATAACCGAATACCTCATTTTGTACCAACCATTTGCTTGCGAGAGATGAGGTGGTGGTGATAGATAACTCATTCCATTCCTCAAACTAAACAGGTGGATTAGGTTCAGAGCTAGGGTCGGATCCGTTTAAACGAAACACCCTGTAACACGATCAGGCTCAAACAATGCTAAAGCTTCCCAAGGAATTGTACTCAAAACTTATAAACACCAAGAAGCTGCAAATTTCCTATACGCCTCTGATCCATGGGGTCACATGGTATCTGCAGTTCAGGCTGACAACCAGAAACAGTGGTCACAAGCTGGAGAACCAAGTCGAGTCAAGGCATATGCTGTCATGCAGCTAAGCAAGTACTACCAAACCAAACTGCTCATCACAAACGCACCTTTGTTGTCATAGTTAGCAGCCTAAAAAATTCCATGTTGCTTTTGTGCTAAGAGAATGTACAATGGGCTTATGTCAGCCGTCTATAACCATTGACACGTAGGATTTTTACTGACGTAGATGAAAGAGAATGAAAAGAAAAAAAAAGATGTTGTCTACAATCCTGTAGTCGACTATAGCATAAGAAACAAGAAAAACATTAAAAGATTGTGTGTTCTATAAAGACAACTAAAAAGACAGCAGCCGTCTATACCATTGTATGAGCTGTTTTTAGTGTTGTCTACAAGTGACATGAATAGTTGTTATGACAGCAGCTATCTATACCATTGTACATGCCCTAAAGCTCTATTGAAATGAACAGTTCACCTGAATTTTGGAGCCATGTAGCATGGGAGATCGGCAAATAGAACAGTACAGGCTAACGGTAACCCTAGTACTTAGGGTCACTGCTGTCATCCATTACCTGGAGAGAATATAATATTTTTCATCAGCTAATGAAGGGTGTGGTGCCATTGGCCCGACAAGCATGAGCTGCTTAGCATGAAACAGACAAGTAGCGGCCACGAAATACCAGGAGTAGATTGCTCACCGGACACACAAATTTGGACAGCACAACAAGGTGCAGCAACACGAAAAAGATTCAGATCGAAAGGCCTTCGAAAAGGTTCAAGAACCAGTCTGGATGTCCCCAATTAACGTCACAGAAGGCTTGCTTGAGATGCCCATTTTTTTTGTTATATAGGAAAACTAATAATTTGAATTAAATAAATAAGGTGCTAGTCAATTTTTGAAAAATAGGCAATACACTGACATTGCTTGTAAATTAATATTATCCTACTTCTTAAAATCTGGCTCCTAGAATGCTTAACAATAAAAAAAAAGGAATGAGCTGGAAATGTCTCGAGCTTCTTGCAAAAGCCTTCAAGAGCATAAGACCATCCAAACAGAGTAAATTTTAGTCAGTTTCTGTAAAAAGCGTAAATTCACTTTTAAGTAACAGAAATCGATGGTTTTAGAGGAACCTACTTATCGGGCACACAGACTCTCCAAAAGGCCCAAAGTTACTCGATTTGGTTTCTGCTTCGCATATACATAAAGAACGAACTTTGAATGTCTTGAGCATATCAAAGAACCGTAAAGAGCAATAAACCTTTACAAATAGAGTAAATTTTGAACTGTTTATGTAAGAAGTGTAAATGCATTTGTGATTAACAAATTCCCAATTCTCCCGAGGAACCAACTTATGAGGCATAGAAATGTAAGTCTCCCCAAGGGCAGATGTTGCTCAATACGCAGGTCAAGCTGCCCAAATTAAAGCTAGATAATGAGCATGGAGAAATGTTCATAACCACAAAACATCAATCCATGCAAGTGTATGCAGGCTTTATTGTTTGCATTTTGTGCAGTTATTAATAGCATACTTTGCAGTTTCTTCTAGTCTTATCATACACCATGAATATGTATAATGCACTTGTAGAGAAGATAGGAAGGGGGAAAAAACCTTGAAACTATCCCTTGGAAAATCCCATCTTGCACAAATCTAGGGTACATCAGACCAAATAGCACACCACACTAGTACTACTCAAGATGGGAAATCATACCTATTGCAATTGATCAGAAAGTACACAGAACTAAGTAAAAGGTCTGATTCTGACTATCTAGCTATTCTTCTGTGAAGAACAAATTGGTCTAGATGTGCTAAATTCTATCATGTTGTAAAAGGTTGTTTACAAGATGGCTGCTGAGAAACGCTTGCAGTTTAAATGTGTTCCCCAAAACACAAGCAACTTTTTTGAAGTAGGATTCATCAAACTAGTGCCATGAATTCATGTTCTTCTCAGCTGTTAGAAAGTCACCACACCCTTCTTTTTAGTTTTTATTGCGCTATGTCACAAAATTACCCCATATACATTAGCATCTAAAGATCAAGCGTCTATGATCTAGTCCACTTGCTCAATTCAAATCACTACAGACTCCAATGTTCAGCTCACCATTTTCAGTACATATGCATTTTCTTTTTCTTTGCCAACTAAAAAGGAAATTTCTACAACTCAATTAATACGAGAATTTTCCTTTAATATGTAGTAACCAAAATGCATATGTGAGGAGCACGAAGTTAAAAACTAAAAATAGAGATGATTAGCAGATTAAAGTTGTAAAAAATACCCTAAAAAGCTTGATCTGTAGTGACACTGCTTTCAGGTTATGACCCACAATAGTATATCGATTTTTTTAAGACGAGACTCTGTAATGTGTATATTACTGACACAGTGGGTTCCAGCATAGAGACAATCACCCAATTTAACTTGCTCTAAAGTAATACCGCTTATTCAAGATGTGACCTAGCAGATGCACCTGAAATTTTGTTAAGAACTTAAATGTACGCAATTACGCATTGATGTTATAGTGGATGTACATTGTACAGCACAGAGATAATAGCAAACCGAGCTGTATACTATTACCTGCTAGTTGTTATATCTAAACTACTCCACAAGAGCAAAATTCAAACAACTGACCATCTGTGGTTGGCACCTGGTAATCCTTCTAATGGTAAACAATACGAACACGAGAATTTGTCATAAGCTCAGGCAGCTCAAACCTTTTAAATTTGTCATTTCATATGCTCGGTCACAAAAGGACACAAGAGATGTGGCTCACAGTTTCACTTAAGCAGACGGCGACCATCATGATTTGTAGAGAATATTACAGGGTACTTCAAACTTCAAAGACAGCATTACTAAAGTAAGCGAACTCCAGTAAAACATCACATTCTAGTATTCTAGGAGACATGAAAGACGCTTGATGCTTGAGATGCCCTTAGCCCTTGAACTGCCATTCTCTACGGCACATGGGGCAAAGTGGGGTGGATGTTTGAGAATTGACCCACTTAAGTATGCAATGAAGATGGAACGCGTGGTTGCAGGAACCCCAAATGAGCGGGCAATCATCACCAGGGAACTTACAATCAGGGCAGCACCCGTCAAACGCCATCCTGCATATGCCACACGTCTCATCTTGTGCATCCCATGTCCAAGAAGCCACCGCATGCCACTGAAGAATCTTGACCTTCATTGTGTTACCTGGTATGCACCAAGAGATGCAATGCATGAGACCATCGCATCCACCGCAGCTTGTCAGATAACGATCAACAGAGCAAAGGGAAGCCAACAGAAGAGAATTTCACTAAATCTACTAGTCTAAAAGGCCACAGCACCAAATTTGCAGATGAGAGTAGGTAGCTACAAGAGTATACAACACAGACACACAGTACATCATTTTATTGGCTCGCAAGTCACAACAACTAGTATTCAGTAAGAGACCTGCTCTACACATTTTCTCATGATATAATTGCTGTTTCGGCCATAGCGCGCAGCAGAGCATTTGCATAATGCAGCGAGTAAGATTAACCAGTTCTAACTTCAAAGAAATCTCTGGGGCAAAAGGTCGAACACCTAACGAGCACTGGTGGAACCAGAAAAAGTCTAAGCCCCGAGCTGACATATAAGAGCCTGAACAAATAAAATTGCACCCAAATTATGCCATACCAAAGTGCTGGATATTTAATAAAAAACATGAGCTCCATGGCAAATCCTCAATTGTCCTATTCCAAAATGGCGACAACAAAAAAATATGCACATACGTAAGTGAAAATTTAGTATGAAACCAAAAGAAAAAAATATATGCACA
Organism: Phyllostachys edulis; assembly: GCA_036346405.1. Classification (NCBI taxonomy): domain Eukaryota; kingdom Viridiplantae; phylum Streptophyta; class Magnoliopsida; order Poales; family Poaceae; genus Phyllostachys; species Phyllostachys edulis. The sequence goes on along the minus strand of CM070549.1, from coordinate 55,419,059 downwards.
TACGTAAGTGAAAATTTAGTACGAAACCAAAAGTAGATTTGGTCCATTACAAGAGCATGTCTCCACCATATTGCACCCTAAGAACTGAAAGAAACACGGCAGACAAGTCTCATACAGAGGTGTACATTGAGCATTTGAGCTCCACTCTATGCCTTTTGCACAATGAGCTCCACTCACCAACCTTTCTGAAAATGACGCCTTTGTTCTCCTTGTTCAACCCAATCCAGTTATTCTGGGCGGTCCCTTGATGGCGATCTTTTATAGATCAGCGCGCGATTTATCCTAAATTGCACAAATCTACACATCAGCATTCACCAGGACCAAATCCCTCCACTGCAATCAAATACCTAAACCCTACAGAAACTACCGCACCTTGAGAGCGTCCTTGGAGGATGGAGCCGTCCAGCCAGGAGTGGCGCGGGCCAGCGGCGCGCGGAGCGGAGAGATGGAGGTGTCGGGTGGCGGCGGGTCGGTCTGGACGGCACGTCACGTGGGCTGGGGGGGGGGGGGGCGGCGCTGCGCAAGCGAGATCCCACAGCGCAGCGGCGGCGCGTGGCGCTTGTGACGGTGTGGTGCGTCCTGCACGAGTCGCAGTCTCAACTCGCAAGGCGTGGTCCACTCCAGTGGCTGTGCGCGAGTGTTAGGGTTTAGGGAATAGTGGGCTGGTGGTAATGGGATTTTGCGACGCGCGGGCTGCCCAGGAAGTCGCGGAAACGGGAGGGAGGGTGGGTTGGTGATTACCTGCGGGAAGAAGGAAGCGAGGGGGAGCTTTGGGTGTCGCCGCCCGCCGCGTGTTCGCCGAGCCGCTGCGAAGTTGGAGTGGGGAGTGGGAACTAGGGGTGCAAACGGAGCGGATAGTTTCCGACCGACCGAATAAATGTGGGCAAAATTCGGTTATTTTTTCCGGATATCTGGAGTTTTTTCGGATTCGGATAATCAGATATCCAGTTTTTTCGGAACTATCCGGTATTAAAATCGGATATAATCGAATACTATCCAAATACTATCCGGTGTTTTTTTGCGCTCCGCCGTCCCCACTTGCGCCCACGCCTGACGCCTGCGGCCCCGCCCTGACCCCAAAACTAATTGCCAAAGGCCTCATTCACTCGAATCAAAGCCCTCATTCACTCAGACTCTCTCGCAACCCTAGGCTCGCCTTGCATGCTGCCGCCGCCGCCGCCGCCGCCGCTCCATGGTCCATCCTCTCTCCTCGATCCACCCGCCTCCCTCTAGTCCAGTCCTCCTCGCCCACCCACGCCCACGGGAGTCCGCTCCTTCCCGCCTCCCGCCTCGCCGCGCCTCGCCTCCTCACCTCGTCGTGCGCCCGCCTCCCTCCTCCTCGTAGCAGCCGCCTCCCTCCTCCTCCCTCCTCTCGTCGACACGGTGTAGGGCGGCGTCCGGGGCGGCGGTCCTTCATCTCCGACGCCGGGTAAGGGAGGACCAGAGGCCCTCGCGTGGACCGCCGACTTCTTCCGCCGACCCGATGCCATCAAGTTCAACTTCGACTTCCGCTCCATCCAGTACGCCCTCGTGCCCGACGAGGCCGACGCCTCGTTCCCGGTGGTCGCCGTGCAGTTCTATCAGGACCGCGTGACAGCCGCCGTCTTCTCCTCCCGGACCGGGGATTGGGCGCCGTCCCCCTCCTTTGGGACGCCCTGCCCCTGGTTTGCTCTCTGCTGTTTTAAAATTTGATAACTTGGTTTGCTTGTCATAATAGCTGTTAATCCAAAGCAGAAATATTGGTGATATGTATAGATTTTCTAGAAACCATAGTCCCCATCTGTTGTTATGCAAAGCTTTTGCCAGTTTCACTATATTTTCCTGACTATTTTCTGTTCCTTATTCAGCACAATTTGTGGTAGTGTAACAACATTTGTGGTAGTGTAACAACATCTGTTATGCGAATTCAGTAGACAGATACAAGTCTATTGGATTGTATCTGTTTAAATTCACGTGGTTTTGACTTTTGAGTTGCTTTCGCTACACAATTATCAACGATAGTGTGAAGTACCTTGTGGAATCAGTAGACACCCAAATACTTGAGCAGTTTGATGTGCAGGGACCGAAGAATTGTATCTGTTATGCACCCTGTTACATCACTTTCTTTGTTCTTTGTTTCACTTCCCTGCACACTCAAATCACCAAGAATTGTATCTGTTATGCGAATTCAGTAGACAGATACAAGTCTACTGGATTGTATCTGTTCAAATTCACTTGGTTTTGACTTTTGAGCTGCTTTTGCTGCACAATGATCAACGATAGTGTTAAGTACCTTGTGGATTCAGTAGACACCCAAATAATTGAGCAGTTTAATGTGCAGGGACCGCAGTTTAATGTGCTGGTTCATTTAGTTGACAGTTGACAACGTTATTCGTCAACTGCGAACAAAGAGAAAAAGATATAGGAACTTTGGGCACAAGAACTGAGAGTCTGAGACCACATGAAGTTATTTCATAGAAGTATATAATTTGTAGTAGTTCATAATTCTATACAGAGAATAATTCATCGCAACTAAAAGCCTAAAAACATGGTTGCCGTCAGGCAACCTCATGCTCTGTCTAATTGTGGTTCCATGAATGAAATGCAGAATAATCTTCTTATGGCTCCTCTACCGGCAGTTTGATTACATTTGCTTCTCAATCAACTTGCTGCCATGCTGTTCACTTGCTTTCCCTACTTTTCTGCTATCTTCTTGTATTGGTATATTCAGTGTTCACCTTCCACAGGATGCTTTTTCTACATGACCTCATTGACCATTGAAATTAGCTTATTTTCTCTTCAGTTTGACATTACACAATATTTGTTATTCTCTTAGTCATTTTAAGCAATATTATGTAGATGGTATTTCTGAAGACATCTTTAGCAAGTTACTTGAGATCACTGTATTTAGCTCTTTGCTCTTCCTACAGACTCAAATGCTTCTTTGCTGCTTTCAGACTTGTGCATGTTGAAGAAGTGGATGGGACAAGAACAACCATCTCACGTTCCACCACAAAGGTTGCCTTCCAAAGTATAATTACCTTTTTGCATGATTCGATTTTGTATCTAATCATTAACCTATCTTAGAAATAGTTCCAATGTTTTTTATCTTTTAGAAATGGTTACGATGCCTAACTGCAGCACCTGTTCTTTTTATCTTTTGAATGGTATACAGTGTCCCTGGGAATGAGGTGAGCACTGCTTTCACTTCATTAGTTTGATGTTTGGTGTTCATACTTCATATTGTACTCATATGGTGACTTGTTTGCAGGACGCTTTGACTCGCAAGAAGGATCTTAACTGTGGTAGCAAAGCTCTAGACAAGGTGAGTGCCCGTGAAATTCTATAGCCATTTGCAGCCACTATTTTGTAAAGGAGCATGATAGGAAGGTGCTTTATCTATAAGCAGTAGTTGCCACTATTTTTTCTTCTACCATTTCTTTATTGTATGAATCATGAATGTTTCTCGTTGCTGCTTGGTTTCTGATAAGCTCTACCCAAATGAATAGAAAACCAGATAATTATTTTCATACCTTGGAATATCAAGTGGAGGACTGGAGGTTGTTAAACTTGTGGATCAGTAGCCTCACACTCTAACTATGCATTCCATACACTAAACATGTGGGGTGCATGATCCATATCAACCTTTTTGGCTCCAGATTTTAGACATAATTAGTTGCCTATTACTTTTTCATTTTACAACAATATGATACCTGCATGTGTTTAATTCAGCTGCTCTTAACTTCTTTTACTGGTTCCTGAATTGTAGAGTTTGGGGGAGGCCATGCATGGAGAAGGTGATCTCCTGATGCATCTCTTGACCATGTGTTCTGAAGGTTTGCATTATTTGTGATATTTTTTTTGGACATTTGTGCGCAAGAGATTTGTCAAGAAGACATTCGATATGATTGAGGAGATTGCTGAAAAAGATGACAAGGAGGTAAAACTATTGGCTTTTCCTTTTCCCCAAATTTTCTATTTACTTGGTATTTGCTCCATCATTTGTACCGCTTGGGACTACAAGTCATTCGGGGCTTAAAAAAGCTAAAATAATGGACATATCCAAAGTTCTTTGTTGGCTTTGATAATGTCTCCTCAAAATTGCAACATAATGTTGAGTCAAGAGCTTTGGTCGTTCAAATGAGCATTATTCTATGTTGCCACTGCATCGTGACTTATTTTTGAATATCACAGTTCATTGAGGTGTCATTTGTGTTTATTTCTCAATTGTATCTAGCTTGAATGATCATGGTAGTCAGTGATGATTAAACATTTTTTGAAATATTATATGGATAGTTAGTTGCTAGAACCATCTATTTTCATTTTGTAACAATATGATTTATGCTTTCTTATTTCTTTGGTACATGATCATTTTGTAACAATACGATGTACATCTTCATACAACATAATTTATGTTTTCTGGTAGCTGAAATTGACTTGTTGAAGGTATGGCAAATCACTTTTCCGTTGGAAAAGAAACGGCATGTCTCTTTCCCTCTTTTTCTGGTAATTTTAGTATTCCTATATTAATTGGCTGGTATATTGTAGGCTAAGAATGCAAATTACAAAACTATCATTCTTAATCTTGAAGATGAAGTAAAGAAGCTTACCCGACAAGATAATCTTCAGCTGCGAATTAATCACCATGTTAAAACAAAGGTATTGAACTATTTATTACTTTTTGAACTTTCTTGGTACTTCTGAACATTACTGTTTGGTAAATCTGGGAAGGGTGTTTTGGTGGCGATGAGTTGTGATTTATGATTTGCGAACTTGTGACTTGCTAGTTAGTAGTTACACTTGCTTACTTAGCCTTGTCATGTACTTGCTACTTGCTAGTTAGTAGTTAGTAGTTACTACTATTTGCTTAAATAGCCTATGTTATCGTGTGATATATTTAAATTTGTTTGTTAAACTACTAATCTAGTTGCATTTTGGACATGTAGTATGATTGATTGATCTTTATTTGTGCGATATATATGGTTTATGTTTTCGCGCAATATCCGAATAAGTATTCGTGACCGAGACAATCCGTATTCGGCTCGGTATGTATTCACTCCGTATTCGTGACCAAGACTATCAGATTCAGATTCAGATTCGACCTTTGTCGTGTCCGATTCCGAATCCGAGAAAAAATATGGAAAAGGATACGGGATGAGCGATATCCGTCCGTATCCGCTCCGTTTGCACCCCTAGTGGGAACCGTGTGGACTTTCAAAATTTGGGGAGCCGAGCACGTGGTTGCCGTTGGAGTTTTTGGAGAGAGAGAGTGCATTGCTACGGATAAAAAAAATCATAGACCATGTTGTTCGTGGCTCGCATTGCGCCTCTGCTATCATGCTCGGCTAGCGTCGCACCCTCGGCTTCATCGCTATGCTAGACCTGTATCACTATTCCCACGCCTTGTCACTCATGACAAAATTGGGACCGTCGGTCCTAGGAAAGGCGGTTTTCACTTGAATGTGATAAGATCGGCTCGGTGGCGGCGAGGTTAACTGCAGCCGCATTCGGTGATCCTTATTAGAAGGTATTTCTAACATGATTGATGAATGGTGTTTATTTCATCTCTGTATTTGTCTATTTATGTTGCCCGACTGATAGTTGTATCTATATAGAGCCGAACCAATAAAGTCTGGCACAACATAGGGCGATATAACTTAACTGGAAACAAAAAACTGAAGCACACACCTTGAATTATCAAAGAGAAGTATGTACAGATAGAAGGATAATGTACGCATGAGATTAACCAGAATTTGAAAACTTTGAAGGGAAGAACCAGTTCATAACAATCCAAGCTTATCTATGGTGTTCCCAATTTTGTTGTGAATAAGATAATATTCATACTAAAGTTCATTCAAGGTGACAGAGAGAGAAATAATGCTATACGTCATTTCAAAAGTTGAGCGGGCCAAATGCTGACATATCTGAAAAGACTACCATATATATCAAAATTTATAAGGTGGAGAAGAAGATATAAAACATTATTTTTCAAAAAAAAATTCATAACTAATCATACAACTTTGATACATAGGTGGTTGTTGGACTGATGGTCTTTCAGCAAATTGGAGGGCAAAATGCCTTATGGTTCTAACGAGAGGTACTTTGTGTAATTGTTCTTTCCCAAATTCAGAGATTTCTGGAATACTTGGGACCAACTTTATTGGCATTTAGCATTGTCCATCCTTTGTTGATATAAGTAACTGGTTATATCGTTTTGTCCATAACTACACTTATTCAAGATTCCAACCACATTCTTCGGGATCCTTCTCATGGATAGGAATGGAAATCCTGGAAATAATTTGAATATGCCTATATAAATCCTTGATAAACTTCAGGCATAAACTTCTCAGAAACGTTATTATGTTTCAGAAAAAACACAGTAACTGGTAAACTTTCGTAAGAAGCAATGGTGTAAATGTTATTTCAGTTATTCTTAGTTGGTCAAATTACAGAAATTGAAAAGGAAAGAAGCTTCAGAAGATTGGACGAACCCAAGTAACTAAACTGGAAAATGAACAATTTCACAGCTTATTATGGCCTGAATTCATAGCAACTTTGCAGTTGCAACGCCTTGCCTAGCAACTCAATTTCAGATCATCAGCCCATTAGTACTTATCACAGAGACATGAACACGAAGAATTGTTGTTTTTTTCACTCACCAATGCATGGATGGAAAGCATGCAAGAATCAAGAAAAACTAATGTAATCATCACAAGCATCCTAAAAGTCATCGGCAAAGGCGTTGGGCCAATCGACGACCACGGAACCATGCCAACATCAACTCCGGCTGGTGACCTTGTCGTTGATACCGCTGTCACTGCTCCCAACTTCAACTCTGATGTCAACACGCCCCAATCCGAACCACCATGACACTGCAGTCTACCTCTTTCTCGCAGACATAGTTATAATGCTTACATGAGTGCATAGATGCAACAAGTAATAGTTTGAGCTACCTGCAACTTTCTCGATCTCCATCCTGATTGACAGATGAATTGCTTTTTCTCATATTTTTGAAATATAAAACAATGAATTATATAAAGCTGGAAGCATCTCACCAATGTATAACCCGTTTCCGCTCCAATGGGCTTCTATGATGAATCACTCTTATTGGGGTCTTCTGTACGATTTTCTATAGAGCAGGCAAGAGAATATACCATCATGTCTGCTACATAGAGAATAACGACTTAGTTTGCAAATAGCAGCATATCAATACCAAAGAAAATCGGCAAGCTTAGATAACATATCAACCAATTTCTCCCAAATATACTTATGGCAAAGAAGCAGCTTTTGGAAATGCATGCATTCACTGAGAAAGAGAACGTCTATCCTGGGTCTAAAAAGAAGCTAGTCTAGGCAAACTTCTTCTCACATCACCAATAGCTAACTAACAAACATGTAACCATGAAGATCTGAGAAAATTTCTATATAAGACATTACTTGAGAAGATCTTCTACAAAAGTTTAATGCATACTCATCCATTAAATATGAGCCACAACCTTAATTTACAAAGATTATCGTGGTGGCCATACTATAAAAGTTCTACACGATAATTTCTGAACAATGTGCTTAACATGCACACCTTGCAGTGAATATCAAGTATTTCATGACTAAGTGGTGTAGTCTAGCATGCACATAGATGCATCCAACAGCTTAAAAACTTGACAGCATAACGAATTTGCATAAATAGGGTACAATCGCTTTTGCAAGGAGGTGAAGATGGTAGACTACCCAGCTATGCTAGCATATTTCAATGACCATGGAGCAATGAAATTGTTCATTTTTTCAGTTCAAACTCACGCTAGCCAAACCAAAGCTGAGTACATGAAGTTGTAGTACAATAATGATAAACCGAAAAATGAGAACAGCAGTGCTGTCATTGCTGGCCTAGAACTAAAATGATAATTCGATAAACCATTTAAAGCAAAATATGCCATCCTCGTTCTACACAAATAAGAGGCAGATGGCATTCAATCAGTAAAAATGCAGATGGCATTCAATTAGTAAAAATGTATTGTACTTGCACTACTAAAAGGAACAACTCTAACAACATGACAAAACAAAAACACCAGCAATAAATTCAATTCTTATTCCATTCAGAGTTTTTTCTTACCACACGCACCATAAACTGCAGGGAGACAACAACATACATACAAGCTAAAATTTATAGTCACGCATACATTCACATCATGAAAAGGAGAGAAAAACACTACCTGTTCAAGGTGCGACCTCGAGTGCAAAGGCAGGTGGTGCATATTGTTGGTAAAGCAAATAGTCTGAAGAAGTAGACCTTTTGGGCTGTTAGATGCACAAATCAAAACAATAGCATTCAACCCTCAAACAAATAAGAAAGAATTCTACAGGGAAATAAGACCAAAGATTTGGTGTTCAAAGCTTCGGTACTTATCAGGCACTGCAGATCAAAGGAAATAGAAATATCTTCATGACTAAACACAGCCAAAGCACCCAAAAATCCATACTGATCAGCTGCCCTCCAATCTTATTCCAATGGGAAAAATCAATGAATTCACCTGCACATCTAGAATAAAACTGCGGGTAAAGCACTCACCATTTCTCTCAAACTCCATACAGAGCACTTGCATTCTAATCACATGAATCAGGTAGTTCTCCAGCATGTTCATCTGAGAGCACTCCAATTCCAATTGCAACCTCACTGCCAAAGCTCTTCAATTAGGAACATATTAGATAGATGTGCGTAATCTGTTACAGTAGGATAGGTGTGTGTAATCTATGTTACAATAAAAACTCCGGTAGCTAATCATCGCTTGTCAGCGGTGCTATTTTTGCAATTGATTCGAAGATAAGACTACTTTTGCTAATTCGCACGCCAACCATGCCATAAACTCCTTGTGGCACTTCAGCAACTCATCTACGGTACCATTTTGATTACGCGGCAGAATCTTCTGTGTTGAATATTGGTTCCTCAACTTTTGAATGGGTTATATGACAAAACATTTCCACAGACACCACACCAGCATATATTAATTCACGTGTGTTACCGCTCACTCGCTCACGTACAAATAAGGTCCCGTTCCGTGTAGAAGGTCCACGAGAAGAAGATGGTTGCATCTCGCATTATTCTCTTTCGTGCTACAAATCAGCAAAACCAGACGGTGACTAAACATGATCACACCTGAGCAAAGACCTACCTCAGATTTACATATGATACGGTAGCCTGCTGCCCTCGATCACTTATTTCTATCAAGAGGGTCCATCAAGTCGCAACCTTCTTGGAAGTCACCGAGTTGACAATGGTGGCAAAGTCAGGACCACGAAAACATTAAAAATATATCGCTCGCATGATTAGAGGTAATAAGGTAATATAATAGGGTATTTATGGTTTAGGAATATGACCGCTTTTAGGTGTTTTATATCCAATACGCCCACATATGGTGATCTGTGATCAGCGATCAATATAGAATGAAAGCATGATAATATTGCGGTAGGCATGTTTAATAGTTGATGGTAGCAAATGACTAAAAGCAGAACACAAGAGGAAGTAATTTTCGGTTTCATTGTTTCATTTGAATAAAAGAATGGATCGACACCGACTTCTCATACCTTCAAAGAGGCACCACCAACAAGGAAGCCATCAATATCTTCTTGCTTTGCTAGCTCGCACAATTCTTTGCATTTACGTAACACGCAATGAAGCACATGAAGATGATCATAATATAGAATCAGTAAGACATGTTACGATTAAAACAAAATGCTTCAAACATTCCATAAAGAAATGTTTGATCTAATGCCAAAGATAAGGGCCTTAGCAGATACAGATATCATTACTTGGGAACTAACTTCGCACTTCTCATTCCAACATACAGCAGAATTTCAAGAAAAATATGCTTCCAATTGTATCTTGAAACATGCTACTGTTAAGAAGCTTTATGAATTACTACCTCTTGTACTAAATTACAGTTTCTAAATTCAGTCTTTTAATCATCAGTTTTTATGGCACAAATGGAGAAACGCATTGATCCTGATGCGAGATAAGGAACTAACCTCCATAAATGATCCGAATGGTAGAAGCAACCTCGGGTGATCGTTGGTTTTCAACCAATCACCAACAAAGAAGATGAACTTCCCGAGCTTGGTCGGGTGTAGCAACTTTCAAGACCAAAAGCCCAAACAGCTCGTATGCAATTACAACATCCGCCAGGTTTGTAATACTATCCGAAAACCACATATTGCGATACATCAATGTCGTTTCATTTCTTATGAAGCGGGCCCATCATTTACTCGATGAAGAAATTGTACTGTGAAAGCCTTCATCCGCTTAAAACACACATCAAAAGTTTTCCTGCTTCCTCTCTTCCATGACTCTCTCCTATGCAGCAATAACCTTAACATTTTGACTCAAGGCATATCGACCTTCTTCCCAATAAACTGCATTGGACAAACTTGTTATATCAAAATCCCAAAATCCTAAAGTATGTTACTGCACGACAATAACAATCATGCATCTCAACAGGGCATGGACAAGTAAGACTGTAAGGGAAACACCAATCCGGTAGAATTTGTGTATATATTAATTACCTGATCATCTTCACCGATGACATGTCTAAGCTCGGAGTGCCCAAGAACCACCCATTTGCAGCCAATGTCTACCAATTGCTCCGCACTGGAGATTTTTTCAGGGAAAAATAAAACTCCAGAATGAAAACCCGGAAGGAAAAAAAAATAGACACGAAATTTCTTAATCATTATGACTCATCTTAAAAACTACATTCCAGTAAAACAAAGCCCAACAAAATGCTATTTTGTCATCAGTGCCATACACATAATTTGTAATATATTTGCCTATACTCAGAAGTAAAAAGAGACGAGGTTAACAAGTTTTAGCTTTCAGTATCCAACCTGATCTCTCCAGTGAAAGCTCCTCCTTTTCCAATCCACACATTCTGAGTAGATACCTCAATGCGATCAGTTAGTGAATTCTTGACCTGATCAATATAAATGAATGGCGGTGCTACCACAACATCTGCAGTATTGCCACAGCCACGCATTTTAATAAGCTTGCTGAGTTAATAAAAAAAAAAGCTAAATAGATTAAAGTTGTCTAAAGAATCATCTGTACAAGGTAGAACATATGAGCCTCACAAGTGTGCAACCAGAGTAGTCTAAAATTCTGAATAGAAGTAGCTACTGCATTGGTGCATGCAACACTACTTGTGTCTTCCACCATGAGAAATTACTTTTTGGTGATAATTTGGGGTCCACTGCAAATTCCCGTCTAAACAACCACACATGTTGCTCATGTGGAACATGTAGAAGCTAACAAATAAGTTTTGTTTTCAAGTGCTGCCTTTGTGGGTTGTGACCAATTTGGTAACCAACATAAGAGCTTGCTACACATGGAAGGAGTGCTTCCATGCAACATGGTGCTCATACAGGATGCATATATCCATGTAGGGGCTTAAACGTGGGTTGTGACCAATTTGGTAACCAACATAAGAGCTTGCTACACATGGAAGGAGTGCTTCCATGCAACATGGTGCTCATACAGGATGCATATATCCATGTAGGGGCTTAAACTTCTTCATAGACAAGGGCATCAAGCATATCGGAATGGTAATCAACAGCTTTAGGTTTGTAGTACCTTTAAACTTAAGCAGAAGAGACAAATAGGCTGGGATTAGCATTGGATCTACACTTTTGGTGATATCACGATAGCAAAGCAAATGCAGTAAATAAGTGACAGCGGTAGAAAACATAGCTGGTAGAAGCTACATATTCAGAAAGATGTTCGTACTACATGGAAACTGTGGATATCATGGGGATATGCCTGAGATCTTAGGATGATGTTACAATTGGCAATGTCGTTGACGGTTTGTCGAAACACGTGTTTTCGGCAAAGTTTGATTTTGTCGAGCTCTCGTGGTCCGACAAGCCATGGTGGCGATCCGACCGCCATGCCTTGACTTGGTTTTTTGAAATAGTCCTTGGCGGTCGACCGCCAAAGTGGCGGTCGAGCCGGCGATGGAAGCGGTCGACCGGCGTTGTTTGAGCGGTCAGACCGGCCATTGCAATATTTTGGATTCTGAAGCTGGGCCAAAAATAGAAGGTGTAGGCAAGTGAGAAGGTGCTTCTGTACTTGGTCTCATAATTTTTGAGCTTCCAGGCAAAAGTTCTATTGGTTTGAAATTTCCAGAAGGTTTCAGTTTTCCAGGATGGAATTTTTGGTTAAGTCATGGACTGGCGGTCGAGGCCGCCTTTGGTGGTGATCGGCCGTGCGAGAGATCGATCGAGGCAAGCCAAGGTGGCGATCGGCCGGTTAGAATCGTTTAAATCGTCTTCGTGGCGGCGATGTTTGGAAGTTAGGTCAAGTTCATGGGTTTCATGGCATATGTGTTGCATGATGCATGTTTTGACTAACGTGGGTCAAGTTGTGAAGAACTTGTTCCCGGATTCGTTTGCTTGTCTATTCTTTGTGCGCAGATGCTTGGTGGTCAACGACGGTCAACGGCGAGGAAGATCGGGACTAGGCTTGGAGAGCCGAGGTCGTAACGATCGGCGATCTTGAGTGGTCAATGAACTCAAGTGTGGTGCGAGAATGGACAAAGGTAACCGAACAGGCGCCGGCGATCTGTTGGTTTGATCAAGCGGCGGGGTCGGTGCAAGTGCCATGGTGGTTTCGGTGGGAGCCGGATGGGAGAGACTTGCCGACATGATGAGAGCATTGGATCAACCTACGTGGTGAAGCATGGATGTGTTTCACGAAGATGAGACTCGGTCTTTGCAAAAAGATCGAGAAGGGGTATTTTGGTAATTTTACCAAATACCGCCTTGGTGACCTTTTGCCAAACCACGGCGCAAGATGGCGCAAGGTGAAGTGGATTAGGTCAAGAGATGAAGACGACGCTTTAAAATACGTGCGTGTGTGACCCGTTTGTTTTGGGCCTTAACGGGAGCCCATTAGGGTTACTCTTCTAGAAGGTCTAAGCCTCCACTATAAATAGAGGAGGGAGGTGGCTGCACCCCCTCAACCCTTTCATTACTTGTAAACCATAGTTTTGCTTTTGTGCTTAGGGAGTTGATAGTTGGAGGTTAGGGTTCTAGAGAGTTGGATTTGATTTCGTCCTCATGTATTGAGTCTTTGTCCTCCATTGATGGAGTGGCTGTAAACCAATACCATATCAAATCAATCCAAAGAGATTTCTCTCAAGATGAATCTATTCTCTCTTTTTCTCTCTATTTAGTGATTTGGGGTCTTTCTTTGATCCGCGAGTTTTTGCTTGGTTTCTTGCCGTGGTCTAACTTGCTGTGACATGTGGGAACCCATCTAGGATCATCTTGATCATCAATCACCCACGAGAAAGTCTCTAGATCATATTTTGCATTTGGCTCGGTTTTTGACCCTCCTTCGCTCAAACTGAAAAAGATAGGAACTTTGGCATCGATCTCTGAAATCTTTGATTGGAATAGGTTCCTAATATCTTTAGGAAGGTGTGGTTCAAATTTCGTGAAGTTTGGCCTTACGGATCAAAAGTTAGGTCGTTTTTCGTTTCGGATTGTCGGGCTGATTTTGCTGATTTTTCTGTTCATCGTCAAGAGCGGTCAGACCGCCCATTCTAGAGGTCAGACCGCTAGGAAAAATATTTGACCCGCCAATATGAGAGGTCAGACCGCCCAACACATTGAGATTTGAGTTTTTGGTTATTTTTGGGTGTTTTGTTTTGGGGTTGGATTGGATTCAATACTAGTCTTCATTTGTCTTGGTATATTGATCTTCATAGCTTCCATAGCTATTGGAGTGACATTTTGTTGAATCCATCTTTTGTGAAAAAGTGGCGTGCTCCTATTCACCCCCTCTAGTCGCCTTTTCGGTCCAACAAGTGGTATCGAGCCTTGTTAGTTCAATCTTGATCTTAACAGGTCCAACGAACTGGCGATGGATAAGTACTCGACCAAGTCGCATGTCTTCGATGGGCTCGACTATGCCTATTGGAAGAATCGCATGCGAGTCTTCCTTGAGAGCGAAGGACAAGCTATATGGGAGGTTGTTCGATCCCCGCTCGTTTTGCCGAAGTTACTCGCGCTTCAAAGCTTGACCCTCTTGGCTAACAACAACAAGGCAAAGAACCTTCTATATGCTGGGCTTGGTAGGCAAGAGTATGATAGGATTTGCAATCTTGCGACCGCACATGAGATTTGGCACACCCTCGAAACTTACCATGAGGGATCGTCCCAGATCAAGCAAGTCGTCCAGAATGTCTACAAGCGAGAGTACAACAAATTCGAGATGCGTCCTGGTGAGAGCATCGATGACGTCTTTACTCGCTTTAACAAGGTGATCAATCAGATGAAAGCTGTTGATATTGAGTACTCTCAATCTGAGAATGCCACCCACCTCTTGGGTGCAATCAACACCAAGGAGTGGGAGATGAAGGCAACTGCCATAGAGGAGAACGTCGATCTCTCTAATCTCACTTTGGAGCTGCTTTATAGCAAGCTAAAAACTCATGAGATCAAGAGAGGCGGTAATCCTAAGAAGGATAACATGGCTTTGGTGGCTGATCCTCTCAAAGGACTCTGATGATTCTTTTGAGTCTTCTTCGGTTTTTCTCTTGCGTGTTTATCGCTATTCAAGAAGAAGAGTTTGAGAGTCTTCCGAGGTGATTTAGCTCTTTTAGCCAAGAAAATCACACGGGCATATAACAATGTCAAAAGCGAAAGAGAGGTGGTCTGTGACATGCTATGAGTGTGGAGAGCTATATCACATCCCGCCAAGCCCCTAAGCTGAAAGGTAAGGGCAACCACAAGAATGAGAAGCTTTGCACGAAGAAGCCTAAAGGGGCAAGTCCAAGTATGATGCTGCCAAGCTCATGAAGGCTGCTCACCGAGTCCTTGCCGCTTTTGGAGATCAATCCATGAGCGATGTGGACTCCGGGAGTGAGGAGGACAAGGAGGAGGAGATGTCTCAAGACAAGAAGGGAAAGGCCAAGGATTTCACTGGCATGTGCTTCATGGCCTACTCCGTCGACGCCAATGACGACAATGAGGTACCTTTCTCCTATGATGTTCTTTCTGCTAGATGCGATAACATGTATGAGCAATTGCTTAGTCAAGATAAAGCTTTAAAGTTCACCATGGCTAGAAACAAGGATCTAGAATCACAAGTCGAAAATTTGACATTAGAGATTGTGAATGCTAAGAGTCTAGATGTTGATGAATGTTCATCCTGCCATGCTTTGCACTCGAATATCTAAAGCGCAATCTGCTCATGATATTGCTTTGCATCAACTTGAAAATGCTTGAACTGAGTTAATTGATGTTAAATCTGCTCCATGTGAAAAATGCTTAGAGTCTAGCAAGTTGGATGCTTCTGGTAATGTGAAATCTAGCTTTTGCTCTTTCTGCTTAGAACGCGAACATGAAGTTAAGGATATTCTAGAAGCAGTTAGAGCTAAATTTGCCAAGCTTAAGGACACAATTGATTCTACATCTTGTGCCTCTTGTGCTGCCTATAAGCTTGAAGTTGCTCATCTTAAGGAGAAACATGCTAGAGCCATTAAGGGCAAGACTTGTAAATCATGTGCTAATATTGAAAAAGAGAATGCATGTCTCAAGGATACTTTAGAAAGATTCTCTAATGGTGAAAAACAGTTAAACATGATTCTAGATAAATCTAAAACTCCTTTTAAGAAGCAAGGTTTAGGATACAACTCTGCCCAGGACATGTCCAAACCTAATGTCATTCAGGTCTTGGAAAAAGGCTTAGTTGAATTCAAAACCCAACCTGCAAAAACTGTCTTTAAATCTGCAGGGTTTGTCCAACCTTCTTTTGAGGCAAAAGGTGCTTCTCCCAATGGTACAAAATACCATTGCACCTATTGCAAGAAGAGTGGACATTTGGTTGAGTTCTGTTGGCGTAGGTTGAAGAATGCTAAGAGAAATATTGCTAGAATGTCATTTGATCAACCTAGAGCTTTTATGAGACATGGTTACGCTCAAAAGAAGAACCCCGGTCTAGGATTTGTTGCACATGCTCATCATCATGTTCCTAGACAGGATGCATCTCATGTTCTTGTTGCCATTGCTCATAATAGAAGCGCTAATAAAGTCAAGGATAGCACATCGCTTTGCATACTACTTTCATGACGAGTGTCTCGATCTTGGATTCCCAAGTCACTTTTAACTAACTTGATGTTGAGACACATCGCTCTTTTGTTCCTTGATTTTCGAGGATTGGCGGAAGGGGAAGAACACATGGTTAAATCGACTCAGGTGTTCACGCCACATGACCGGAGACTCAAGATGGTTCACCTCCTTCACGCGTCAACGGTGATGACTCATCACCTTTGGAGATGATACACAAGGGCACATTGAAGGAACTGGAATGATTAGGGTGAACGACAAGTTCATTCTCAAGGACGTCGCGCTTGTGTCTAAGCTAAGGTACAATCTCCTTTACGTCTCCTGACTTCTTGATGATGGCTATAAGACTCGTTTTAAGAAGAATGCACATCGTGTGCTTGATTCTTTTGGTGAGCTCGTTTTTGGGATTTCTAGAGTTGGTAGAATTTTTGAGGTGACTTTTTAAGAATCGCTTCTTTGGATCTCTCAAATGTTTGATTGCATCTTCTTCTGATATCTGGCTTTGGCACCGACGGTTGGGGCACATTGGTTTTGATCATTTGACACGAGTTAGCGACTTTGATCTCATGAGAGGTTTGCCTAAACTCAAAAGTCATCAAGGATCTTTGTATGTCATACAGTAGGCATGGCAAGCAAGTTGTTGCTTCACACCGTCATTGACTATGGTTATGGTGACGGACCGGGACGATTACTTCATATGGATCTTGTTGGTCTGCTAGGGTTCGATCGATTGGTGGCAATTGGTACATTCTTGTCATAGTTGATGATTTTTGAGATATTCTTGGGTGTTCTTTCTTGCTTGAAGGATGAGGCTTTTGATCATTTTCATGACCTTGTTCTTCGTTTGGCTTCGAACTTCTGGTGCCTTGAAAGCGATCCATGATGATAATGGCACGGAGTTCAAGAATGCTTCTTTGCCTCTTTTGTCTTTGGCGCGGTTTTGAGCATCAGTTCTCTTCTCCACGTCCCTCAACAAAATGGCGTTGTGGAAAGGAAAACAGGACTCTAGTCGAGATGGCTAGGGCGATCTTTGGATGAGTATAGCACACCGAGGAGATTTTGGGCGAAGCTATTGCTCTGACTTGCCATATTTCAAACCGTGTCTTTTGAGACCGTCTTTGGGCAAGACTTCATATGAGCTTCGTTTTGGTAGAAAACCCTCATCTCTCACTTTCGAGTCTTTGGATCGAAGTGTTTTATTCTCAAGACAGAAACCTAGATAAATTTGAATCAAGGACTTGTGATGGCTTATTTCTAGGTTATCCTGCTCATTCGAGGGGTTTTCGGGTTCTTAATGTTGAAACTAACATTGTCCGGAGACATGCAATGTCACTTTTGATGAGACTAGCCACGAGCTAGATCCGATGTTTGGTGACTTACTGGTGTGAGAGCATTTTTGTTGAAGAAGATGAGGATGAACTTGATACTGTTCCTCCACCTGTTGCTGATGTTCCTGTGCAAGCTGCTCAAGCTCCAGAACCTGCTACGACTGCTTCACCTCCAATTGAGGCTCCTGCTGCGACTTCTTCATCAGCAGTACCTGCGGAGGTTGAGGAGATGCTATCTCCCCCAGGCGCTTCTTTGCACATTCAGAAGCAACATCCTCCGGATCAGATGATTGGTAATATTCATGAGCGAGTCACTCGCTCCAGGTATCATAATCCAAGTCTTTTCTCTCACTCTGCATTTGTAGCTTCTTTTGAACCCAAAGATATATCACATGCTTTATCTGATGCTAGTTGGGTCAATGCCATGCATGAGGAGTTAGAGAATTTTGAAAGAAATAAAGTTTGGAATCTTGTAGAACCTCCTAGTGGACATAATGTTATAGGAACCCGTTGGGTGTTCAAAAATAAACAAAATGAGGATGGTTACGTGGTTAGAAACAAGGCTAGATTGGTAGCTCGGGGCTTTAGCGAGTTGAGGGGTTAGATTTTGATGAGACCTTCGCTCCTGTTGCTAGATTAGAAGTCATTAGCATCTTGCTTGCATTTTTGCATCTAAAGGTTTTAGGTTGCATCAAATGGATGTTAAGTGCCTTCTGAATGGTTTTATAGAGGAGGAAGTGTATGTTAGGCAACCCCTGGTTTTGAGAATCCCAAGCACCACGATCATGTTTTTAAGCTATTCAAAGCCTTGTATGGTCTTAAACAAGCCCTAGAGCACCGGTATGATAGACTTAAGACTTTCTTGCTTAAAAATGATTTTGAAATGGGAAAAGTTGATAAGACTCTTTTCATTCTTAGGCATGGCAATGACTTCTGCTTGTTGAGATATATGTTGATGATATTATCTTTGGTGGTTCCTCTAATGCTCTTGTTTCTAGTTTTTACGAGACTATGTCGAGGAATTTGAGATGAGCATGATGGGAGAACTCAATTACTTTACGGGGCTACAAATCAAGCAATGCAAGGAAGGATCTTCATCCATCAAGCGAAGTACACCAAGGATTTGCTCAAGCGTTTTGATATGGGTGATCGCAGTTTATCGCTACTCCCATGGCGACTTCGATCGCTTTGGATCGAGATGAGGAAGGAGAAGCCGTGGATCAACGCGAGTACCATGACATGATCGTCTCCCTCTGCTTGATCGCCTCAAGACCGGACATCCACTGATGCGCCTCTGCTTGAGTTTGAGGCGTCACCGAGGACTTCACATCGCCAAGCCGTTAAGCGCATCTTGGTATTTACACTCTACCCTTGATTATGGCATTTGGTATTCTTGTTCTTCTTATTTGTCCATTCGGGGTTTTGATTCGATTTTGCGGTTGTAGGCTAGATAGGAAGAGCACTTCGCCCATGTCATTTCTTAGGCACTTCTCTTGTCTCTTGGTCATCTAGGAAGCGGTCTTACATTGCACAATCCTTCTTTGAAAATTGAATATGTAGTAGCTTTGCTAGTTCTTTGTAGTCGATTTTGTAGATGGCCTCCACACTTAAGGATTTTGGGTTAACTTTTGCTAGTGTTCCTCTTTTTCGTGACAACACTACGCTATTAACATTGCTAAAAACCGAGTGCAACATTCTAGGACCAAGCACATAGACATTAGCTATCACTTCCTTAGAGATCACGTTGAGAAGGGTGATATTGTCTTTGCATTTTGTGGAGTCCGAGGCTCGGTTAGCGATATCCTCACCAAGCCTTTAGACCCAACAAGGTTTGCCACCTTGAGGAGTGAGTTAGGGTAATTTATCCCTATAGGTTGGTTTGAGGGGGAGTTGGATCTTTTCTGATCTTTCCTTGTTCATTTGATCTTTTCTTGATTTTGTTTTTGAACTTGTTGATCTTTTTGATCTTTTAGGCTTTTTGAGCTTTTCTTGCATCTCATTGTATCATATTGCATTCATATGAAAAATCCAAAAAGATGCATTGTAATATAAGCTTTTTGCTTATCTTTTAAAATTGATGAAGCTTTGCTTATTACCCTTTGGAGCTTTAGTGTTTCAAATTCTTGCTCAATGCCATGTCTAGTTCTTTGACTTGCTAGAATTATCATGCTTTCACATGTGTAGCTAAGTCTTTCTTTGTATGAGCTAGAACTTGAAAAACAACTTGAACTAAGAAATTAGCAATTTGTGAATTGTTTAGCCAGTTGCGCAATTAGTGCTCCTTTTATGACATTGGCCCTGTCAAAATTGCTTTGTTAGCTCTTGAATCTAGCTTTGATCATTACTTGAGCTTCTTGTGTTCTTGAGAATCTAAAACTGCTCTTGTGAAAAATGAAAAATCAAACTTCAAGATTGTCTCATGCTTAAATTGTGCCAAACTACTCTTTAGAGGCGCATGTCAAAGACATGAACTTGGAGATAGTTTGATGATCGAACGATCTCATGGGGACCGCTTGTCAACCGACATGAACCTCAAGATTTGTCGCCTGGTAGAAGCTTAGGAAGAGTTTGTGGATGGCTCCTAGTCCAGGATCTTCTTCACTAAGATATACCTGTAATCAACTTTTGGTCGAAGCTTAGGATGAGTTTGTGGATGGCTCCTAGTCCAGGATCTTGTCACTAAGTTAGACCATTAGTCAACTTAAATATTCATTGCAAATGAAACAGTTGAAAAATGGGCGTTTTGAGAAAATTGAGCAAAATGATTCAATTCAGGATCTTTTTGTCTCTTAATATGGTCATGGTTAGCTTTTGGATCTCACATTGACATTTTGACATGGCCAGTATCATTTTAGGATCCCTCTTGATGAACTTGCTAGATTTGAAGCTTTGCTTAAAATGCTAAAATTCACTGCTTTATATTGAGTCTTCTTGCTTAGCTTTGTTATATATGTCTTATCATGATCTTGCTAGCGCTGTTAGGCTTGATATGTTGTTTGTGCAACTTTAGAAATGCTAACTTGTTCTTTTGGGTAATCTCCAAAGCTTCTTGTTTTCAAAAATTAAAAAAATACAAAAAAAATTGAAGCCACTCCATTGCATTTCATGCATGCTCCATCTTATGCTTTTTCCTCATTCTGCATTTGTCATCTCTGGACGAGAGGAAGGCGTGATTCCTTGATGACTCTATTGTCAAAGGGGGAGAAGTTTTGTCAAAAATGTGTAAAGGGGAGAAGATGTTTGAAAAATGGGGAGCTCCTTGGAGAAAAATTGAAATTTTGAGATCATAGTGAGGGGGAGTTTCTTATTTGCATTCTTATGGTTTTATTGTCATTTCTGAAATAGAATTGCAATTCTTGATCCTCACAATGATCAAAGGTCATATCGAACAATTGTTCTTTCATATGGACCTTAAGTGAGATTTTGACCCGTTTCTAGAAATTGAAGCTTTCTTGCTTTCTTTTGCCGTATCTCACTTGCTGATACTATTCTGGAGCCAGCTTGGTCATCTCCTTTGTTTTTTCTTGCATTTGGACCAAGTTGTGCCTTTGAGCGAAAACGACGTGTTTTTACTTTTCAAACCTCCAAATTTGCATTTGTGGAAAATTGCCAATGTGTTCATCAAGGGGGAGATTGTGGATATCATGGGGATATGCCTGAGATCTTAGGATGATGTTACAATTGGCAATGTCGTTGACGGTTTGTCGAAACACGTGTTTTCGGCAAAGTTTCGATTTTGTCGAGCCTCATGGTCGGACCGAAACCATGGTGGCGGATCGACCGCCATGCCTTGACTTGGTTTTTTGAAATAGTCCTTTGGCGGTCGACCGGCCAAAGTGGCGGATCGAGCCGGCGATGGAGCTGGTCGACCGGCGTTGTTTGAATGATCGACCCGGCCATTGCAATATTTTGGATTACAAGTGGGCCAAAAATAGAAGGTGTAGGCAAGTGAGAAGGTGCTTCTGTACTTGGTCTCATAATTTTTGAGCTTCGAGCAAAAGTTCTATTGGTTTGAAATTTCCAGAAGGTTTGATTTTCCAGGATGGAATTTTGGTTAAGTCATGGATGGCGGTCGACCGGCCTTTGGTGGTGATCGGCCGGCGAGGGAGCGATTAGACAAGCCAAGGTGGCGGTCGACGGTTAGAACTGTTCGTCGCGTCCCTTCGTGGCGGCGATGTTTGGAAGTTAGGTCAAGTTCATGGGTTTCATGGCATATGTGTTGCACGATGCATGTTTTGATTAACGTGGGTCAAGTTGTAAAGAACTTGTTCCCGGATTCGTTTGCTTGTCTATTGCTGTGCAGGATGCTTGGTGGTCAACGACGGTCAACGGCGAGGATGATCGGGACTAGGCTTGGAGAGCTGAGGTCCAGAACGATCGACGATGCTGAGTGAGGTCAATGAACTCAAGTGTGGTGCGAGAATGGACAAGGGTAACCGAAGGCGATTCGGCGATCGGGTTTGATCAAGCGGCGCGGGGGTCGGTGCAAGTGCCATGGTGGTTTCGGTGGGAGCCGGATGGGAGAGACTTGCCGACATGATGAGAGCCGCTGGATCAACCTACACGTGGTGAAGCATGGATGTGTTTCACGAAGATGAGACTCGGTCTTTGCAAAAAGATCGAGAAGGGGTATTTTGGTAATTTTACCAAATACCGCCTTGGTGACCTTTTGCCAAACCACGGCGCAAGATGGCGCAAGGTGAAGTGGATTAGGTCAAGAGATGAAGACGACGCTTTAAAATGCGTGCGTGTGTGACCCGTTTGTTTTGGGCCTTAACGGAGCCCGTTAGGGTTACTCTTCTAGAAGGTCTAAGCCTCCACTATAAATAGAGGAGGAGGTGGTCGCACCCTCAACCCTTTCATTACTTGTAAACCCTAGTTTTGCTTTTGTGCTTAGGGAGTTGATAGTTGGAGGTTAGGCTTCTAGAGAGTTGGATTTGATTTCGTGCTCATGTATTGAGTCTTTGTCCTCCATTGATGGAGTGGTCGTAAACCAATACCATATCAAATCAATCCAAAGAGATTTCTCTCAAGATGAATCTATTCTCTCTTTTCTCTCTATTTGGTGATTTGGGGTCTTTCTTTGATCCATGAGTTTTTGCTTGGTTTCTTGCCGTGATCTAACTTGCTGTGACATGTAGGAACCCATCTAGGATCATCTTGATCATCAATCACCCACGAGCAAGTCTCTAGATCATATTTTGCATTTGGCTCGGTTTTGACCCTCCTTCGCTCAAACTGAAAAAGATAGGAACTTTGGCATGGATCTCTGAAATCTTTGATTGGAATAGGTTCCTAATATCTTTAGGAAGGTGTGGTTCAAATTTCGTGAAGTTTGGCCTTACGGATCAAAAGTTAGGTCGTTTTTCGTTTGATTGTCGGGTGATTTTGCTTGATTTTTCTGTTCATCGTCGAGGCGGTCGGACCGCCCATTCTAGAGGTCGGACCGCTAGGAAAAATATTTGACCCGCCAATATGAGAGGTCGGACCGCCCAACACATTGAGATTTGAGTTTTGGTTATTTTTGGGTGTTTTGTTTTGGGGTTGGATTGGATTCAATACTAGTCTTCATTTGTCTTGGTATATTGATCTTCATAGCTTCCATAGCTATTGGAGTGACATTTTTGTTGAATCCATCTTTTGTGAAAAAGTGAGCGTGCTCCTATTCACCCCCCTCTAGTCGCCTTTTCGGTCCAACAGAAACAGGCACCATAGATATACATGATATATACCAATTAAACGCACACACCTAGTGCACAGTTCACATCGAAAGGTAGATTAGCATGCATGTAGAAGAAACAAATGAACTTACCTACATCATTTTCGAGGATAACAGCATTCAAGTCAGATACAAGCTTGCTAATGGAGTCCTTTGTTCCATTCTAAAGTGAGAGACAAGAACAAAATAATTTATAACATATATATCCCAGAAATTTCAAGAAATCTGACCAAAAACATTAAGCAACATAAATTAATATAGTTAGCAAAAGCTCCCTACAAATGTGAAGCAACTGCATATATGAAAAATAGGAAGGTTCTCTGAGGAAAAAACGTGTGTTCAAATTGGCTAGTCCTAAATATGGCAAAAAAATGGAGCTACGGAGATTTCATAGCTTGATTTTGGACTATTAAAGCATGTCTACATTACTGATATACCATCAAAAGTTGACAACATCCCTCATTTTTCTCCACTTCCCTCCCATCCCTCTACCCGCCACCCCAACCACAACTTTAACACATTCACATGGTAACGGCCAACACCCTAGTCCGCAACCCCTTTGGTGATGGTCGCCCTTAGCCAAACACACTTGCTAGACACAATCCGGTTTATATACCCAAGAAAATGGCATGACACCCAAGCTAAATGACCGGTACCATGAAGGGTGCGTAGTAGTAATCTTGACCGACCTTGATGGAGAGGAGAGCGCGCGCGCTTGCGGGGCTTAGGGATGGAAGCGGACGTAGTAGGTGAGGCCGTTGGCGAGGCAACAGAGGCGGCGCCGATGGGCTCGGCGGAGCGCCGTCCATAGCCACGGCCACACTTCAACCGATCGGAACCGACCCAGCCAGTAGGTTCTGCTGCTGCCCGCGCCATCGCCGGCAGAGCAGATCCATCCGTTCTTCTTCTTGCTTGTGCGAGAGAGGCACCGGGGTGGGGCGGGGCCGGATGAGGCGAAGTCGAGTCGGGGTCGGCATGGTTCTTGTGGCGGATCGAGCCGACACGTGACAAATTGGTAGTGCGGTGATGTCGGATGGGCGGCGGGGAATCGTGGCACACCACGGAGAGAAGGGACAGCGCGTGGGCGGCGGCGTGTAGCCAAGAGGGTCGATGGCGGGCAGGGGCTAGTGAGGAGGCGATGGGCGGGCGAGGGGCGATGGAGGAGGCGAGGCGAGGCGGGAGGTGAGGCGAGGCTTCGGTGGAGGAGGACGGGGAGCGGCCCGGAGGTTCGTGGGGGACGGAGGCGACAGTGGGAGGCGGGCGGTGCGGTTGGGGATCGTGAGGGAGAAAGAGAAAAGGATGGAGGGCGGACGGCGGAGGGCGAGGGCGAGGGCGTGGGCGTGGGCAGTTGCTGGCAGCGCGGTAGATTTGGACCGTCGGTTGATCGTCGATCGGATAGACACGAACGATGGTGGGAGAACGGATGATGGTAAACTTCTTCTTTTAAGGGGTGTGTGTGTGTGTGTGTGTGTGTGTGTGTGTATCATGCACCTCAGACTAGGCAGATAAATGTGATATGAACGTGTGCACCCTCTATCATAGATTGGGAGTGCGGTAGGTCGCCTTCTGTTGTTTGGAAGCACGACAGATCGTTGGGATCGACCTGAGATTGTGACACGTAGCTTTCAGAGACAAAATCGGACGGTAATAGTGTCATTTGTGTCATTTCAGATATGAATATATTAGTTTTGCTATTTTATTTAAAAACATGCCTTTGTACCATTTTAGCCCAACTCTTTTCCTTCGTACGGAGGCTCTAGTTTTTTTTTGAGCCCACGATTGCGCCGTTGCGCGAGCCTGACTGTCCGAGATCGAGAGGACGAGATACCGAGACTCAATGCCAATTTTTTTTTAATTTGGCCCCGTGCTACCAGCTTAATTCCAAAAATAGCCCTCTTAAAATCAAATTTGCGAATCTGACCCCCTGTCGAGCGCGGAATTGTGAGACGCTTACACATGGCACATCCCGCGCTCGGGGAGAGAGGAAAGCCGGTGGCCAGCAACGCAGGCCAGGCTAGCACGGAAGGACACAGCGTAGCGCGAAAGGAAGCGGCGCAGCGCGGAAGATGGCGGGCCGAGCCACCTTCCGCGCCACACAAACGTGGCAAGTTTGCATTGCATTACAGGATATGTGCATTGCCGTGTAGCCTTTTGCACCGGCTACTAGCTTTTCGCGTCCCCCGAGCGCGGGATGTGCCACGTGTCAGCGTATGGTAATTCTGCGCTCGGTAGGAGACTAGATTCACAAATATGATATCAAGAAAGCTAATTTCGGAATTAAGGTGACAGCACATGCCAAATTAAAAGAAAATTCCTCAGCGCCCGCGCGGTCGCACGCCGCACGCAGACGCAGTGGCTGCGATGGATGGGTTGGTGGATGCAAAGTCGGCCGGGACGCGGCCGTGCAAATCACTCGCCCGGTTCGAGATGGCTCGAGCATGGGCCAGTCAGTGAGCTGGTTTGGTTGACGATCCACGCCACGGAGAGCGAAGCCTGGCCCAAATACCAGGCCTGGTTTTGCGTGATACCGCCTTGGATTTGCCGGTTGAGTTTGTTGCCGGAGAGCGCATTCATTCGTCAACAGCGTCATCTACGTAGCTACTACTATAGCCCCAACAATAAATAGGCCTGTCTTTCTATAAGCTACCAATAGTGAAAATTAATTCTACCTTCCCAAAAAAAGAGAGATCAAAATGACAGTTGGTAGGGTAATTAATCGCTTCCCAATAGCCGAAACCTAATGTACTGCTTCTATAGGCAATTAGGCATGGACACAATGATACATGCTAGTCGTCTCAAATTCATTGTGACACATGCTAGTATGCTACTGATGCACCTGTTTACGATATATAATACTGCTCGTATCTCCATCTGGTTTTTGGCCTACTTCAATTTCCAGCAGGCACAACCTCCAAAAATTAAGGTTGTGTTTGGTTGATGGGATGAGATTGAATGGAATGAGATGGTACGGGTAGGATGGAATCGTCCTGTATGGGATGGTACAGGTAGCATGGAATCGTCCTGTATGTGATGGTACAGTTTGTCTGTTTGGTTGGTTATATGAGATGATACAGAGTTTTGTTTAGTTGGTTGTATAGGATGATTCTGGATGGTTCAAGATGTTGTTTGGTTTGGTGGATGGAGTTGGATATGGTAACCCTCTCGCTTGACGATATTTGACGACATTTGACGATATTTGACAACATTTACCAATATTTATCGACATTTGACGATATTTGATGACATTTGACGATATTTGATGACATTTGACGATATTTGACGACATTTGACGATATTTGACGATATTTATCGACATTTAACGATATTTATCGACATTTGACGATATTTGCCGCCATTTGACAACATTTACCAATATTTATCGACATTTGACGATATTTGCCGATATTTGCCGACATTTGACGACATTTGACGATATCTAACGATATTTGCCGATATTTGACGACATTTGATGACATTTGACGACATCTAACGATATTTGACGACATTAGTGATGCAAGTAACTAAAGTTAGAATACAACTCATAGTCATTGTTTAAAGGATTAAACTTCTTCTGAAAATAGTTTATTAAAATACTATATTGGAAACTTTTGCATCATTTATTGTACTTGGAAAATTTCAAATAAAGTTTAAACCTACAACTCATATATTAGCTCCAAAAGAAAACAAGAAAAAAAAACTCTTGTTTATCTTTTGAAAATAATTTATTAAAATACTATATTAATTATCTTGAATAAAAATAATTTTTACCAATTTTTGGAACTCTTTTTGACCCTCAGAAAATTTAAAATCAAATCAATAACCTTTTCTAAGTTTGAATTTAAATTATTCAAATTAAATCTTGAGCAATGAAGTTTAAGATTTTATTTGAGTACTAGGTTGTCCCAGGAACCCCTCTGAATTATTTCAGAATTTTATGAATTTTATTCATATTTTAAAAACCTTGGTCAAACCATTTTGTTTCTTGGTCAATTTGTTTTTAAAACTTGGGCTCAAGCATTGTTCACCTGGCCCGAGCCCGTTGCGACGCGGTTCAACCAAACCCTCTAGCCGCACCTGGGTCAAGCCACCTTTGCGCGCAACCGTCAGATGAGGATCCAACGGTTGAAAGCAATTGGGCCATTCGGACCAGTCCGAACGCCAACTCAATCCAGGCTGTTAAATCTTGATCGAACGGTCCATGTTGATTGGGCCGTTCGAACCAGTCTGATCATCCCGCGCATCCTGATCGTCCAATTTCAATCGTATGATTCTTAACTCCCCGTCCGATCGAACCGAAGCCACGGCTGTTAGCCGCGCTAACCCCTTCGATCTCGACCACGGGCCCGCATGCGCAGTGGCTTCTTCAACCTCGCTAGCGGTAGGCGAGCTTAGGCGCCACACGTCGTGCATGCTCTCGAGAGCCTCGTGGCGAGCGAAGAGGGCTTCGGGGAGGAGGTCGAGGAGAAGGTCGCCGAGGAGGAGGAAGGGTCTTTGAGGAGGAGGCGGAGGTGGAGGAGGCGGCGGAGGAGGAGGTGGATCCAGTGAGGCCGGCGAGGAGGAGGGCGCCAGGGAGGAGGAGGGGCACCAGGGAGGACGGAGGTGGAGGAGGGCGGTGCGGAGGAGGGAGGTAGATCCAGGTGAGGCTGGCGAGGAGGAGGGCGCCAGGGAGGAGGAGGGAGCCGATGTCACCAGCGTCGAGGAAGGAGGCCGGAGTGGCGGTGTGGCTCATCGAGGAAGGAGGCCGGGGCGGTAGCGCGCTGGGAGGAGGCGAGGGTGAACGGCGTGGTTCGCTCGATTTCAAAGAACCAACTGGTGCAGCATATCAATGAAATATTTCTTTATTTAGGATGGTTTGGTTCTAAACCGTTTGGTTCCATTCAGAGAACCAAATGTATAAACGAACCTATTTCCAAACTGTTTAGTCCTAAACAGTTTGGTTCATTGAACCAAGCTAGCACCCTAAGGCACCGTCTCCAGCTCCAGGGACAACTCATTCCGGTTGCGCGCAACGCGCCAAGGCTATCATTCATCGAGGAACCAAATATATATATATATAACTAGGCGTATGATATCGACCCTTGCCTGATACAGTACGTATCTTGACGTGTGCTTTTGATCGCAGGGAAAGTCCGAAAGTGGCACTGATCAGGGTTGTTGAGCTTGAGCGGTTGCCTCGTGAGTAATTATGTCCCTAAACTTTAATATCGTCTCAACAGGCCATTAAACTTGATCACGTTGTCTTAGGGCAATTTTAATAGTTAAAGATAATATTGTCTCTAACTATACTACATCATCTTTAGAGATAACATCTCTAATAAATGATCTCTAGCACACTCTCCAGCATTGATATTTTATAATTTTCTTTAAAATAAGCCTACATGTCAACTAGAGTAGATTAATATATCATGTCTTGTTTCACGTACACGACAGTCTCTTCAGGAAGAGACGATATGTGCTCTTTCTTCTCTCCCTCTCTCCTCCACGTAGGATTTTATTGATGTAATATAGCTAAAAGACGATAATAAATACACTATTGAAGGTACAAACTTTGCTGATGAGAGAAAAATTAGGCGAGCAAGGACACTGTAAACCTGCAATACATGGATGGAGAGCATTGGACTCTTGAGTGGCTGACATCCCAAGGCCATATATAACCAGTGGGGCGCCAATGTCTTCCAGAGTTCCAGGCTTACAGCAAATTGACAACACTATGCAGTAACAGGTAGTAACAGATTCCCGATACGGTGGGAACAGGAGAGACAGATACGATACGCAGGTTAATGACTCATCAGTGCATTTACACTGTATGTGGCTTGCAGTTTGCGCCTGCGCGTCTAGTCGTGATCAAACCATAATGACCACTTTTGGAGCAGAAAGAAAAACAAGTGTGCTCCAATTTGGGAATGCAAATGAAATGCTTTTCTTTTCCTCTAATGATTCAGTTGATCATGTCTCCCATCATGCTAGGCTATAAAAATCTTATCCTTTTCCACATCGAAACACACTCACAAAAATGGGTCGGCTATGCAATTTGCAGGAGCTATTTGCTCACTGGTATTTATCCCTTCTCTTAGTACCGATCAAACTACACGGTGACAAGCTCAAGGAGATAAATATAGCGATATCATGCAAATCAATCAATTTCTTTCTAAAGATTCAATTCCTCATGGAACATTCTTGAATAAATTAGGCTAATTAGCAGGCAGTAACAACAGCATCGGCAGGCAAAGCAATCTCATGAGAAGCTCCTTTTTTTCCAATACACCCTACCCCAAAAGTTTCCCTCGCGACCTCATGGACAAATCCTTCCACATTTTGGGTGCAAATTAGCAGTGACACCCAGCATTCGTTCCTCGCACATTGTCGCAGCGTCTTCCAAGATCCCGGGCTCTGAAAAAGGAAGGGGGGGGGGTAGATTAGAGGGGAGATCGAAAGATCAGAGATAAATGACTAGTATTTTGTTACTTGGAAAGGAGAGGCAAAAAGATCGAAACTTGTGATCAATTAGTTACTTGTTAGAGATCTGTCCTATGTATGTCCTTGAACTTCTCTATGGAGGATGAAAGAGAAAATTGCAATCATGCCAACACATACAGACCGAAAAGAAGAGGCTTTCTGCAAGAAACGAACTCCTTTCTAGAGTAGAGTAATGGATTTACAAGAAATAAACTTAATTCTTGGATAAAACCCATTGAACAGCGGAAGGAAGGGTCTACGTGATCAGCCCCCAAACCAGCCAGGTCCGTCTCAAAATCTTAAAAAAAAACGAAGCAGCGAAGACCCAAGAGAGAACGCTTAAGATGAGAGCATCCAAGAGAAAGTAAAGGAAGAAGAAGAGGTGATCCGTACCAGCCATGGATGAACTCGGAGCACCTGGCCTTGATCCAGCGGAAGCCCCTACGGAAGGAGGCCTTGACCTTGCCCTCCACGGAGTAGGCCTTGTAGCTCGCCACCCGCCGCTGCCTCTTCATCTCCGGGTCGCTGAAGCACCAGGCCGATGCCATGCCGCCGCGTCCGCCTCCGCTCTTGGACACTGGCAACGGCGGCGGCGGGGACCTGGCGGGGGGCGGCTCGACGACGAGGTCGATGCGGCGGTCGCCGTAGGGCACGACCTCGTTACGGTAGGGGCGGTCGTGGTCGGCGGCGTGGGCGGGGGGTGCATATGGGCGGTACGCGCGGTCGTAGTCGGCGGCGGCCATCGCGACGACGACGCGGGCAGGGCTGCGTGGAGCTTTGCTTGGGGGAAGAGAAATTCCGCCGCTGCCTTTTCTTTTCTGTTTTGTTTTTTTCTTTCCGGCGCTTTGATGGGTGCGGAGTTCCGGTGGCGTGCTGCCAATTTAGCGGTCGATTGCCAGCCTCCGAATCCGATTTTCTTTCTATTTTTTTTCGTTTGTTTTTCCGTGAGAGAGGAGGTGACAGCATAGGAAGGAATTGTGGAATAGAGGAGTACACACGACGAGAGATTGTGTATTGTTTGTACGCGGATTCGTATCACGAGTCTTGCTAGATGGATTCCACTTTCGAGTGTTAAAAGAACCTCCATGGTCTATTATCATTGTCATAGGGTGTTCACCGAATACTCTACGACCGGAGGGACGCATAGACCCTCCTTCTTAGGATACCAAACATACCTTCAGAAAGACTTGTCTATTATCATTGTCATAAGGCGTTCCACCGAATACTCTACGATCGGAGGGACAGATGGGCCCTCTTTCCTAGGGTACCAAACATACCTTCGAAAAAGCTCTGAAGGAGGAGCGAAAGCTCCAAGGAGTTGCTGAGGCGCTACAAGCTCAGGAATTAAGTCCCTCATCAAGGGTATCAGGTATATATTGGAGAAGGCGTGAAGGCTTCGAAGAGTCGCTGAGGCACCACGAGCCCAAGAATCAAGAGTGCCTCGGAGCCACTTTGGGGGAGCCAAAGCGTGTTCGAGGCCCCTCGGCCTGGGGGCGCCCCGCATGCTGCGAAGGACAAAAGACCACCGTGGACCAAGCGCACCAACCGGATAGACAAAGGCTGGGAAAGTCTACCGTGAGCTGAAAGCTATGTATAGGGGTAGGAAAATCCCCTGTAACTAGGGATGATAATTGTGTCCGATTACTCGTGTGTCCGTGGGTAAAACCCTAATGAAGTCGGACATAAGCTATTTTCTTTGCCTATAGGCATAAAAATAAAGGAAATTCTATGTCCGTCGGGTAAACGGGTACAGACATGAATAAGCTTCACCTATATTCATCTCACCTGTTTACCCACAACTTACACTGACAAGTAGGCTACACCTCACTGAAACGCTAGTCTTACTTCTGCGCGCGCCGCAGGGAACGGGTCGCCGACGGGTGGTGGTGGCGCCGCGCGGGATTCCTTCTTTCCCGGATCGGGCTCGACCCCCAGGTTGGTAGGCTCCCTCGCCGTACTTGAGCATTCCGTCGAGCAGTTGGGGAGCGTCTAGTTCTTAGCCTTCGTTAGTGCGTTGGCAAATTTCATCGCTTTGTAGGACAGATGTCTGATGGCGTGTGTTTGTTGATTTGTTCACCCAATCACCTTATACATTATATCCTGGTTCTTGGAGGCATTTCGTCGAACGGTTTGATAAGGCGTTGGAAATGAACTAGAAATTTGGATCTTTTTTGATTGCATCGATAGCTCCATATGGAATTGTAGTGTTTGTTGGCTGTGGCTTAGATGAAATGATTCTATATTGATCTATCAATGGTTTCTTGATGAATTTTCATGCCCACACTGCGCTGCTCTGCCCGCCCTCTGCCTTGCCTCCGACGACCGCATCCTCCGCATCTGGGACTTCAACCCCATCCTCTTCGGCCCCATCTGCGACGGGTACACGGGCATGCCAGCGGGCGACGGGCATGGGCGAGGTTCTTCGCCCGTTGCCCTTCGCGGGCATGCCCGTGGTGGAAAATCGGGATCGCGGACATGTGTATGAGCGAACACTACCCGTACTTGCCGCGCTCGATTGCCATCTCTACCTGCAACCCCTATAGGCGTAGAACTTTTTTATGGGTAGATCCGTAATCTCATGTACCCTGTTGGAAGGATATAAATAACCACCTCTCTCCATGTAATAACTTAGGCCTGGTTTTTTAGGATAATTAATACATATTTACTCCTGACAACCGATCCCCTCTTTGAGGATTCCTCGGTCCCTCGTGCAGACACCCAAGGTCTCTTTTTTTCACTGTCTAGTCTTTCTTGCTACGACAGTTGACGTTGTCCGTGGGGTTCGGCAAGAAAACCACAAAGCACAACTCCGAGGCATTAGCATGGCTCCTCCGAAGGTCACACCCAAGGTCTCAGCGGCCGCAACCCTAAGCACCCTGAGGGCCAAGTGAAGCAAGACCTCCGCGGTAACAGCGGCCATCGCCGCGGCCGTGCAGGAGGAAGCCAACAACTCCACACATGGAGACATCGTTGGAAAGTGACACTCGGCTCACTGAGGCATTTCTCCCCGGAAACCACCCGACGAGCCCACCTCCGCCAGGGCCAGCGAACATAACCCAGGAGGCCTACGAAGCCCACTTGCAGGAGCTGGCGGACCTCCGCTAGGAGATGTTGGGTCTCCAGTAGCCTGCAGAGG
Organism: Phyllostachys edulis; assembly: GCA_036346405.1. NCBI lineage: Eukaryota > Viridiplantae > Streptophyta > Magnoliopsida > Poales > Poaceae > Phyllostachys > Phyllostachys edulis. The sequence continues at coordinate 55,386,325 of CM070549.1, read as the reverse complement.
TAGCCCTCGCAGCCCCTCTTCGGCTCACGTCCCTTGCACAGGGGCAAACCAATGGAGGGGAGGCCGCCCCTTCAGCACCCGCAACCATGCCCCCGGGTCCAATGCTCCGGGTGGACCCAACTCCCCGTTGAGTGCGGGACTGGAAACGGCCCGTTGGCCTCCAAGCTTCAAAATGCCGGATGTTAGGCCCTTCGAAGGGTGCACAGACCCATCGGAGTTCCTCTGGGTGTACGAAACTGTCATCGAAGCAGCCGGAGGAGACAACACCACCTAAGCAAAGAGCGTCACCCTCGCCCTCTAGGGTGTGGCGCTGACATGGTTCTTCACCATCCCTCCCTCGGTCCATATACGTGTGGGAACAGTTGTGGGATCTCGTGCGCAACAACTTCTAGGGAAACTACGTCGAGCCAAAGGACACAGGATACCTATTCGCAATAAAGCAAGCCTCGGGCGAGTTCATCTACGGTTTCTTCAAAAAATTGCGAAGGTGAAATACCAAGTGAAGGGGGTCAACGAGGCCACCATCGTAAACGCAAACACATGCGGACTCCAGAGAGGCCCCCTGTCGGAGAGGTTGGCTCGCAAGCCCGTCTGCACAGTAGCGGAGCTCTTCAACAAAATGGAAGAATAAACCCGAACGGAGGAGGACAACATCTGAAGGGCGGAGGCCCAAGCCCCAACGGCCCTCGCACCGACACCGAGTTGGCCGCCTGGGAAAGAGGGAACCTTAGCCACCACGGCAGGGAGAACCACCAAGCTGTGGGCCAATGACTACCGCCAAAAGGGGTGGAATGTCTACCACATAGACAGCGGCCAACCCCCCAAAGGAGGGATGCGAGGAGACCGAGAAGGCCGCGGCCGAGGCTGAGGCCGCGAGCGTAATGGCGGAAGGCAACCAGACACCCGAGCTGGTGCCTGAGGCCCTCCGCTATTTTGTGATCTCCACGGCGAAGGATGACACACGACCAGGAAGTGTCGTACCATCGCAGCCAAGCGAGACTACATGAGCCGCGTCAGCAACCGGGCGAACGTGAAGACAGGAGGGGAACGGGCAACTAGTTGCCCGCTCCGCCGCCATGGCCCCACATAGAAAGGGTCCACGGGGAGCACCATCAAAAGATCATAAACATGATCACAGGAGGATCCTCGCTCGATATGACATCAAAAAGGCAACGACACGCATATACTCGGCAGATCCACCACGTCACGACATACCCTACCTCCAGCCCACCTCGCTACGCCGACATACCGATCACCTTCAGCCTCGAGGATGCAAGGGGCATGTACTTACCTCATCAGGACCCTCTCGTCATGTCCGCCAACATCGCGGATTTCGAGGTCAAACGTGTCCTCATGGACGGAGGAAGCTCCGCGGACCTGCTGTTCGTGGACGCCTTCGACAAAATGATGATCCCCAGGGATCGCCTCTCCCCCGGGCATACCCCTGGTGGGCTTCGGGGGGAGGCCCATGATGGCCTTGGGCCAAATCAACCTGGTCGACACGTTCAGCGACGACTTCGCATCCCGGACCGAGGTCATCACGTTCGATGTCGTCCAGATGCCCTACCAGTACAAGCCATCCTCGGTTGGGCCACACTGAATACCTTCAGCGTGATAGCACACCATAATTACCTGTGCACGAAGATGCCCGCATTGGAGGGCATAATCACGGTATGAGGGAACCAGGACCTAGCGAGGCAGACAGTGGCGCAAATGACTAGGTGGACACCGCCTCGGTGAAATGGGTGCCGAAGGCCAAACCAGAGGGGAAACTCCAAAGAGTCCCTCTAAGAGAAGCCTCCCCGAAGAAGACGGTGGCCCTCGGGACGGAGCTCCTAGTAGAAGCACACGATACCATCCTCGAAGTACTCCGCAGCAATGCAGATATATTTGCCTGGGACCCAGAGGACATCCCTGGGGTGGCCGGGAGACCATCCAGCACCACCTGGCCATAAAAAATGATGCATCTCCCAAGAAGCAAAAATTACGTTGCATGTCGGTGGAGCGGGTGGAAGCGGCCAAGAAAGAGATAGCCAAGCTGCTCAAGGCGAGAGTCATTCGCGAGATCAAGCACTCCGGATGGTTGGCAAACCCCGTCTTGGTGCAGAAAAACATTGGCAAATGATGCATGTGCATCGACTTCACCGACCTCAACAAAGCATTTCTGAAGGACGATTTCTCTCTACCTCGCATCGACCAACTAGTGGATGCCACTTCGGGATGTGAGCTGATGAGCTTCCTATACGCCTACTCCGGGTATCATCAGATATTTATGGTCAAGGAAGATGAACCAAAAAACGCCTTGATCACCCCAATCAACACCTATTGCTTCACCCGTATGCCATTCGACTAGAAAAATACGGGCGTAACTTTCACTCGACTTATTACGAAGGTGCTAGCTGGCCAACTCGGCCGCAACGTCAAGGCGTACATCAACAACATAGTCGTCAAAAGCAGGCTCCCGCATTGAGGACCTGTAGGAAACCTTTGCCAGCCTCCAAGCGGAGGGGGTTAAACTTAACCCTGAAAAGTGCGCCTTCGGCGTAAAGGTGGGCGTGCTTCTCGGATTCCTCGTATATGAAAGAGGTATCGAGGCCAACCCAAAAAAAAATTAAAGCCATCCAAGAGATGGAGCCCTCTCGTAGTGCCCGGGAGGTACAAAGACTAACGGGGCGCCTCGCAGCCCTTAGTTGATTCCTGTCCTGCTATGCGGAGCGGGCCCTGCCATTTTTTAGGACACTCCAGGGAACATAGCTGTTTCGATGGACGGAAGACTGCCAAAGGGCTTTCCAGGAGCTCAAGCAATACCTCGTCCATCTACCGAGCTTAACCAGCCCACAGCCCAACGCATATCTCCTGTTGTACCTCGTTGTCTCCTCGTCAGCAGTGAGCGTAGTCCTCATCCAAGAAAACAACGGACAACGATTGGTGCACTACGTTTCGTAGGCCCTCCAAGGGGCTAAGATTAGATACATGGAATTAGAAAAACTAGCGTACGCCCTGCTCATGGCCTCGCACAAGCTCTAGCATTACTTCCTAACGCACGCCATCATGATCTCGACGTCCTACCCGCTAGCATTGATGCTACGGAACAAGGACGTCTCGGGCCGAATAGGTAAGTGGCCGGCCGAGCTAGTGCCTTTTGACCTCACCTTCGCGGCGTGCACGACCATCAAGTTGTAGGCCCTCGTCGACTTCCTCGCCAAATGGACCCCCCATGTCGAAGAACAACCCCATGCAAAATCGAGGCCCCGTAGACAATCTACGCCGATGGATCTTGGTGCACCATGGGGACCGGTGCAGCGGCCATCTTGGTCACCCCGGACGGGCGAAGCATGTCGCATGCCGCACGCCTCAACTTCCCAATGACAAACAATGCCTCAGAGTACGAGGCCCTGTTGTTGGGCCTCCGCAAGGCAAAGACATTGGGGCGAAGGGCATAGTCATCAAAAGCGACTCCCGTTTGATGGTGGGGCACTTCGACAAATCATTCACCGTCAGGGACCCCAAAATAGCCAGGTACCTAACCACGGTGTGGGCGGCAGCAAAGCACTTCCTCGACATCACTGTCCAAACCATCCCAAGAAGTAGCAAGCGGTACCGTTAGGCTCATAAAAGGTGGCAGACTCAGATGGCGCCCGCCAGAGGTCTCCTATGGGATAATACGGGTCCCTTCGGCTACGCCCGAAGCACAAGGGGTCATACCGAACACAGAAATTGCGCTACCGGCTAAGCTACCAAAGAGTCAAACTGATGCTCCTTATTGACGGGGCCGACTGGCGGGACACCATCGCTAAATACCTCGCAGCCGAGGAGCCCGAAGATACTATCAAAGCAAAGCGGCTCCGGCACCGAACCCAGAATTACCGCATCATCGAGGACCAGCTATACAAAGGAGGCATATGTACTCCCTTCTCACGATGTGTGTCCCGGCAAGAGGGCCGATCCCTCCTAAGGGACATCCATGAGGGACCCTGCGGCGCACATCAAGCGCCCCGGGGCCTCGTGGCGCAAGCCTTTTGCCAAGGCTTTTATTGGCCAACAGCGCTCCGGGATGCACAAGATCTCGTTCAATGCTGCTAAGGGTGCCAGTGGGCCAGTCACAATTTGATGGCACCAGCGGTCCCACTACAACCCCTGCCCCCAGTTTGGCCCTTCGCACAATGGGGGTTCGACATCATCGGCCCTTTCCCGACGGCCAAGAGCAACCTCCGCTTCGCATTGGTCGCCATCAAGTATTTTTTCAGATGGATAGAGGTCGAGCCAGTTGCCAAAATCACGGCCACCGCAGCACAGCGGTTCACATGGAGGAACAATATTTGTAGGTATGGGGTGCCACGTGACATCGTCACCGACAATGGCACCCAGTTCGACTCAACATCCTTCAGAGCATTCTGCCAAGGCCTGGGATCAAACATATGCTTCGCATCGGTAGGACACCCCGAGTCCAACGGGGTGGTCGAGCGAGCAAATGACAATCTTCTGGCGGGGTTGACAAAGCGTCTCGTGGGCATGCCGAAGGGACTCTGGCCAGAAGAACTTCAGAAAGCCCTATGGGCACTTCGAACCTCACCAACCAGGGCAATGAGCTTCTCTCCATTCAAACTCCTTTTCGGCGACGAAGCCATGACCCTAGGGAGCTCGTGGCCAAATCCCTCCGAGCAATAGAAGACAGCCAGCCCGAGGGTCGTGGAATCTCCCTCGACCTCTTCGAAGAACATCGTGTACAAGCCATAGCAACCATGGCAAAGCACACTAAGGGAGTCACGCAGGTGTGCAACAGGAAGGTCAAGATCCGCCCCTGGCCCCAGGTGACATGGTCCTCAAGCGAGCCGCAAATCTAAAAAATATAGGCAAGCTGGAGTCCAAATGGGAAGCGCCATACATTATCACCCACAACACGAGGGCGGGCTCCTACTACATCACGACGCCGAAGGGGCAACAACTGGACCACACATGGAACGCTGAAAGCCTCCACAAATTCTATCTCTAGGGTCAATAGTGTAAGAAAAAACCGGCTGCACCCGAATATTCGCCACTGGCCGTCCAACGGCAGATGCATGTACAAAAGCAAGTGTATGACTTTTGGGCATTTTTGTCCCCAACTAACAAAACAGACAACAGGGGTCACACTAACTCACTCCCTCGAGTGTGAAGTATATAAACAAAGATACCGCACATGGCTCATTAGCCCCAGTGCACACCGATGCCCCTGCAGGCACGAGTGTATAAACAAAGATACCGCACATGTCTCATTAGCCCCGGTGCACATTGATGCCCCCCGCAGGCACGAGTGTATAAACAGGCACCGTGCATTGCTCATTAGCCCCGGTGCACACTGATGCCCCCTATAGGCATGAGTGTATAAATAAATACACCGTGTGTGGCTCATTAGCCCCAGTGCACACCGATGCCTCCCGTAGGCACGAGTGTATAAACAAAGACACCGCGCATGACTCATTAGCCCCAGTGCACACCGATGCCCCCCCAGGCACGAGTGTATAGATGAAGACGCCGTGCATAACTCAGGCCCCGGCTCACAAAACCTGGCCTCAAGCACCAGAACACGCCGGGGGGACAGCGCCGATCTTCACCTCCCCCTTGCAAAAAAAACATGGTTAGGGCTTTGGAGCCCTACCTAAAAAAGTATGGGGGACGATGCTAGGTTTCGCCTCCCCATCATAAAAAAGTTAGGACTCCCCCGGAGTCCTATCTAAAAAAAGTAGGGGGCGACGATAGGCTTCACCTCCCCCTCGTAAAAAAAAAGTTAAGGCTCCCCTGGAGTCCTATCTAAAAAAAGTATGAGGGACGGCGCTAGGCTTCGCCCCCCCTCCCTCCTCGCAAAAAAAAAAGTTAGGGCTCCCCCGGAGCCCTATCTAAAAAGTATGCAGGATGGCGCCAAGCTTCGCCCCCTCCTCGCAAAAAAAAGTTAGGGCTCCTCCGAAGCCCTATCTAAAAAAGTATAGGAGACGGCGCTAGGCTTCGCCTCCCCCCTCACAAAAAAAAAAAGTTAAGGCTCTCCGGAGCCCTATCTAAAAAAGTACGGGGGACGGCGCTAGGCTTTGCCTCCCCCTCGCACAAAAAAGGGGTTAGGGCTCCCCTAGAGCCGGGGATCGCGCAACATACATGCACCAAAGAAATAGGCTTTATTCACCACAAGAGAATACATGAATCTTACACTTGGTAAGGTTACAAAGTACACGAGGCACAAAGCAATGAAATGAAAGCAAATACACAAATGTCACAACGAGGCTAAAAAATACACGAGGTACATTACAATCCAATCAACGAACAAGACAAATATACATAACCGTACCTTGGGCCAAGGCGACAGCTATGACACTTCAGCGTAGATCACATTCGGGCGCGGCAGCCACTCCCGCAACTCCTCATCAGAGGGCCCCGTCTCAGTCTACGCTTCGCAGGCAGGGCTCAGAACCGAGGAGGCAGATCTAGCGCTTGAATTCGAAGGCACCTCCTCGCGAACAGCATGTCCTCGCTATTCCCAAAAATGGACAACCTCGTCGCGAGCAACGACGGCCTTGCGCTGGCAAAAAATCCAAAACTCCTCCATGGTCCCATCAGGATTCGCCAATTCCCAGTGCTGCCACTTAGTACCATGACATACTACGCCCCGGTAACATAACTGAGAGGCCAGACGGACCGAAGGCAGCCTTCGGCCTTCGCCTCGCGTAGGGGAGTAGTGACCTTCGGTATACGCCCCTCGGAGGGTCGAAGCCCCCGCTTGGCAGTGCATCGATTTAAGGGCAAGTTATCCTAGGCAAAGCACGGAGTTAAAACATAAACAAGCATGTGAGGATAAGCACAACAACCATTCATAGAACAAAGTTTGTAACTTCTTTTTCATTCAAAAGCGAAGGTCATTACAAAAAGAGGTCAACCTCCTGTAAACCCGCCGCTGTACACAAGAGACAAAAGGACGAAGCAGGGACAATATATAAATAGGACTGCTAAAAACTAAAAGCGTTGGGCCGCTTGACGCATGCGGAGGGTCACACCTTTTCTCTGGTGGTGGCCCCCCACTCGCTGGCACCTTGATCAACTGTCAGACCCTTGCCCTTCTTCCTTTGCACCAGCACCACCTGGAGGGACTCTATCGCCGCTTCACGACCACGCAGCGCCTAGAAGTCCCGGGTGAAGACGTTGCTCGCCCTCCGTGTTATCCACTGGCAAGAAGCAACCTCCGCCGCGGATGCCACGGGCACGGAGAGAGCACTAAGGGTGTCGACATGCCCACAACCGGCCCTCTGCAGAGAAGCGAACGCTGTCGTCCAAGGCGCCTTCGCGCAGTGATCTCTGTAGGCTCGGGCGGTGGGCAAACAAACCTCCTTGGCACGACCAAGGCCAAGTGCTCGGTGCTCAAAGGCTCGCTCCGCGCATGCTTTGCATTGATCCACCCCTCGATCTCCGCATAGCAGCGCAAAACGTTCACCTCGACCATGCGAGACTGCATTAGGGTCTGCACGAAGCATACAGTCAACAAAAAAAAAGAGCAAAATTAGTATTCATATCCAAGCTTACCATCGCAGCGTTCACTTCAATCGATCGAAACATCCTCTCAATGAGCACGCTTCGGAAAAGCTCCCCCACACAGGTGGGGGTGGCAGAGTGAGCAATTTCCTCTCAAACAGTCGCCGCCCCGGCGCTGACCTTGAAGTCGTTGGTGCATAATGAACCAAGATCCACGGTGCTCATGGCACCTAGCACAGGAGCGGGTGTGGGCGCCGCCTCGGACCCTTGGAATCGGAGTAGCCCCTGCTGCCCCCCTCTCCGTCATCACTCAGGACTGCGAAATGTGTAAATGGGTAAGAGGCGAGCGGAAAAATAAAAACACAAGGGAGGAGGGACTGACCGATTGCGTCATAGCCCGGAGTAGGAGGTACCGCCTGGGTGTCCTCGGAGCCCCAGCCATACACCTGTGACGATGTGCCGCCTGAAGACTCCTCGAGAGGCAAGCTCGCTATGCCAAATGAGCTCGCAACCCCCTCTAGGGCCTTTGCGACTGCCGTCGGAGACAACGGACGCCCTCCCGACGAGGAGCTGCTTGAGCGAGCATGCTCTACCTGCCTCGAGGGACCCTACGACACCCTCTTCAAGGGCCTATCTGTGGCATCCACCCTCGCGCAGCATGGGCCACCCGCATCGCCAGCCCCAACTGATCGTAGGGGCCTTGCATCAATCGCCCCTGGGACATCCAACTCTTCGGGCGCACAGGCCCTTTTCTTCCTCCCCTCATCGGGGTCTGGGCGCTCCACCAGGCGAAACGCCGGATCCACGTATGCTCGGTTCAGACAAGGCTCGCGCACCACCAACCCCGGCTTCACATGCTCTTTGTCGGTGTAGGGGGCTAGAAGCTACTCCGCGGCGCGTGCGGCCTCGTCGATGGGCATCACTACAATAACACAATTGCACCTCGTTAAAAAAGGTGTATATGAAGGCAAAACAAAGGCCAAGAGCTAGCACCTTCGCGGCCCGCGACCACGAGGAAGGGAAGGTCACCCTTTGGGTCCCCCAGCTCCATGCTCCAGCCCCGTGCCAGGGGCCACACCCAGAGCACGCAGAACTCCTCCACCAGGTCCCTTATGGAGAGTCTTCGCGTTGCATTGAGCAGGAGGTGGAGCAGTGCCTCCTCTCTCGACATGAGCGTAATCTCTGGGGCGGCAGTGGTCTGAATAGGCCCTCCGCCCGATCAGATACCATCTCCCGTAGGAGACTTGTGGTAGAACCACCTCCGGGTCCAGTCAGTCTCCCACCGATTGTTAACCGCCAGAGCCAGCGCGTACATTAGAAAGCGTGCATTCGGCTGAAAGTTGACGCCCCCGAAGTTTAGCGCCTCACCGGTGTTTTTCTTCTTCTTCGGCTGGCATCGTCCGTCATGGAGGTACGCGAAGAGACGCCCCTCCCCGCTCGTTCCCGTGGAGCGCATCACCCACTCGAAGACGCTGAGATTGACAAGAGAGTTGGGCGTCAATTGGGCCAACTCTACCCGGTACAACCGGAGCACTCTGGATACCAGATCCACGCAAGGGAAACGAAGAGCGACGCCAAAAAAAGGTGACGAAAACCACCGCCTCATCTTCCGGCGCCAAGATCGTCTTTGTCACGGGGACTCAGCGCGTGAGGTCACCTAACTTCCTCATCCTTCAAGACCTACAAGACCCATGATGTCACCATGGAGCGACCGAGGTCGTCAGTGCATGCTACGACGCCGTCACCATCCTTGCTCCGCCTCATCATATCAACACCCGGAGAACATGAAAACAGCGCGCGAGGTTAAGAAACAGAGAAGCTAGGGTTTGCAATGGTGCGAATAAAGACCGGGCAGGGGGGTGACCCCCCTATTTATACATGCATCAGGCCCACAATGAGACACAACGGGGGATCCCAAGAGACACGGGCCACTCATCGGGTGACACGTGCCGCCTAAACAGGGTACCCAACCAACACCATTATGGCGCACATGAACCAAACAACGCGTGCGCCATTTGAGGGGGCGGTATGTCTGGACCCTTTGGGGAAAAGGGCGCGGTTTCAGCCATGAAGAAATAAGACCTCGACCACGGGGGGCCTGTCGTAGGGGCGGTCCCACTGGTCCCAACGACCCGGCGAAGACTGCAGGGCTTCCACCGAAGACCCTGCGACCGGAGATGCGGATGGGCCCCCCTCCCCGGGGGTATCAGACATATCTTCGAGGAGACTCCGAAGGAGGAGCGAAGGCTCCGAAGGGTTGCCGAGGCGCCATGAGCCCAGGAATCAAGTCCCTCCCTAGGGTATCAGGCATACCTTCGGAGAGGCTCCGAAGGGTCACCGAGGTGTCACAAGCCCAGGAATCAAGAGTGCCCTAGGGCCACCTCGGGGGAGCCAAAGGGTGTCCAGGGCCCCTCGGCCCGGGGGCACCCCGTATGCTGCAAAGGGCAGAAGACCACCGGTGGAACAAGCGCACCAACCGGATGGACCATGGCCAAGAAGGTCCACTGTGAGCCGAAGGCTACGCGTAGGGTAGAAAAAGTCCCTACAACCCCTATAGGCATATGATCTTTTTAGGGGTAGATCCATACTCTCACGTACCCTGTCAGAATGCTATAAATAGTCACCTCCCCCATGTAATAATTCAGACCTGATTTTTGGAACAATTAATATACATTTACTCATGACAATCGATCCCCTTTCTGATGATCCCCCAATCCCTCGTGCAGACACCGATGATCCTCTTTTTCTACTGTCTAGTATTTCTTGGTACGACAATCATCATATATTTGTGGAATTGAATTCGCAAAAAAAAACATTTGTGGAATTGTTGACATAAAACTGACCATTTCTTTTACAACACCAGTTGATTTTTGGATGGTCTGATCTTTGATCCAACAAGTCCTTTTCTACCTCTTTACTGAAACCCCGCTCTCTTGCACCTATGTAATGATGACAACCGCCGAGTCGCCATCTGGTTGACTCTACCATGTTGCCTCGCTAGTCGTTTAGGCGGGTGCACCGTTCTACAATCCACACTACTACTTTTGTTCGCCACCTCTTTCTATGCTATCCGATGAAACTCAAAAGCTTTAATCTATAAAATCAAATTTGACGGCAAGAAAACTCGATCGAAATCTCAAAATGTTTTAGTTGGGTGTTGTCTACCAAGCTCAAAATGTTTTAGGCTTTAGCACCCTTCCACACTACTATTTTGTTTGCCACCTCTTTGTACGCTACCAGATGAAACTCAAAAGCCTGAATCTATAGAATCAAATTTGACGGCGAGAAAACTCGATCGAAATCTCAAAATGTTTTAGGCTTTAGCACCCTTCCACACTGCTATTTTGTTTGCCACCTCTTTCTATGCTACCCGATGAAACTCAAAAGCCTTGATCTATAAGATCAAATTTAACGGTGAGAATACTCGATCGAAATCTCGAAATGTTTTCGTTGGATCTTGTCTACCAAGCTCTTCCGGAGATAGCCAAACCACCAACGGAGCAAGATGAGCAGGTGTGGTTAGAAAAGTCTGAGGTTGACGACTCAGCCTCCACAAATTCCTTGGTTACCATAGTGGAGGAAAAGTGGGATCATATTCCTCCTTATAAAGCCTGCAACAAAGTACAATGGAAATTCCTTCACATTGGGGCTGCATTTGTGAAGGATAGAGGTAGGCTGCAACTGGTGCCAAGACTGCAGCGATTCTTGGCCGTTGGATTAGTACGTGGACAGACGTAGATTTAGGCCTGTTTAGAACGTGATTTTTTTTTTAGTTTTCTGTGGGAAATAATCCAAATTGGCCTTAGGCTTCACGTAGAACGGAGTTAATCAGAACTACATGATGAGACTCAATTGTCTGAATCGTGTGCAGTCAGGCGCAGTGTAACTGCCGATCTGGGGTTATTTGTGTGTAGTTCCACTTCCTGGGTACTAGTACGAGCTTCCAACGAGCAAACAATATGATGAGGAGCCTCTAGCTAGAAATAATGGAAAACTGCATCGGAGGCTGTTGGTATTCAATCAATCAATCATCTCTACATCAATAGCATTACCAATCGATCCAACAACACTTACTTTTGCACGGCATAACATTGTGTTGCATTGAACTGGTGGTATTAGCCGGCACAATGGTCACTAGTCATAACATGTTCTCATTTGCTAAGGAGCATTGCAGCGACAAAATTTCTCGGCACATTTTGAACCATCGTTTTTCCTAAGAAAGCCTTTTTCTTCAACCATATTCCTCCTTTCTTTTCTCTCTTCTAGACGGGACTTGTCTTTGACCGCTTTCTGTGGCTTTGCGTATGTCTGCTTTCTGGCACGAGTGATGAGCACAGTGCAGCTACTATTCGGCAGTCAATATTCGATTTCGATCGGGTACATACAAATTAAGCTAGTACACTGGCAGTCCTATGGATTCGTACTTGTTGAAGGAGGACTGAATTGGTTGTCTTTTCTTATCAGTTTAAGCTTTTAGCTGAATTGATTGGTGCATGCATCTTAATATGGTATCAAAGCCAAGAGTTCTTGAGTTCAAAACCCAATTAGTGCAATTAAAGAAAAATAATTGTAACCCACTTCTATTCCACGTCTTAGACCCCACGGAGCCTATATATGAGGAGAAGTGCTGAAGTATATCTGAATTGTCCGTCTTTCCTCACCAGCTCAACTTTTAGGTGAACTGGTTGATGCATACAACTTAATAGTATTCATAGCCTTCTCCATTTCTAGTTTCTAGCCCGCCACATGTCCACTAGGTTAGGGTTCGGGTTAAATTAGGGTTAGGGTTTTCGGGTGTTTGTAGGAATTTTAAAATATAGCAAACGACTTCAAAAAATTATGAAATTTGACATGGAGCCTTTCGACACAGTGTAATTGCTTGTGTAAATTTGCCATAATTTTATTCGTTCATGATTTTTCTCGCATTTTCTTAAACATGTATTGTTTGTACGAATTTGTAATGTAGAAAATGAACACAAAAAATTATGAATTTTATTTTTAAGGATCCTCACCCAGTGGACTTGATTGTGTAATATTTCGATAATTTTATATGTCTAAAAAATGAAGGATTTAGGCCGCAAAGATTAGGATTTTAGATTTCGAAAATTAGGGTTTTATGATTTCATGTGACTTGGAATGTATGGAAAAAAGCTGCATTGCAACTCCATTGGACATATCGATATATAATATGGCATAGGAGTACACACATAACAACCAAGATACGCGTACAAATATAGCAAAACAAATTATGAATACGAATATCCCAAAACATAATCGCATACACACGAGACACAATATGGCTCAATCATCTGAGCTGCTCCTCTCTGCCTGCCGCGGTTGCGGCTACGTCCGCATGTGCGGCCTTGTCTTGTGTCGAGTATGTCCCGTGGGATACGTAAGACGGTCCAGAGACTGCATGTCGGTTCGGAGGGGGTACGGAGACCGTTGAGTGGGCAGAGGTGGACTAGTAGGCTGAGTCTGGCTCAACAAAGTCTGATAAGTGTACATGTCGTTCTGATGAGTCATGCCAACCCGGGGAACACCTCCGAAGAAGCCATGAGCGACATACTCGAAAAATTCACTCCCGAGGTACAATGCCTGGAACTCCGGTTGGACGGATGAGCTCTAGCCTTGGATGTACGGGGTGCCAACCCACCTAGATGAGCTCTGGCCTTGGACGTACGGTGGGATAGTGAACCCAAAGGAGCTCTGCCCTGCGTATGCTCTAAACCCTACCTACCATGCTCCATACCTTGACGGCATGTACTGATCCCTGGTTGGAGCTAGGAGGCCCGTATCGTCATCATCAGTCATCGTGAAATGGCCATCACCCCCACGGTCAATTGAAGGCGGCAAGACGGAATGATGTTAGTACACATAAACACTCGGGACGTGAATTGAGAATCTCGTACCTCTCGGATGTGCATCGCAGATGAGCGACGGGGAGTGCTAGTCTGTGTACCAAACGTGGATGGTAGAAGTGAATCATCTCGACAGACCTACGGCGGGAGAACGACATCATGTTAGCGCAACATAAGGCATAACCAAAAAACGTAACGTGGATTTGTACATAATTTACCTACCCGTTGATTTGGCCCGTGGATGACCGACGAGGAACGCTACGACACCGGTCGAACTCACTAGGTCGTGGTGACCTAGTGGGTGAGCATGGTCTCCCCACTTGGTGTCTGATGCACAAGACGTCATCCGTCGAACAACCACAGCTCAAGTTTTTTATTATGTTTTTCATCTTCGCCGAGATGTGCTTAATATTTTTTATCCCACCGAGATTCTATCTGGGATGCGAATGGCGGCCTCCGATGCGCTGTGGACACGTTGCGTCCGCTCCAACTGTAGTGACATACGTAATAGGTTCATTAACGAAGAGTACACATGTTGTCAATGAAACGACCAGAGGTTGTAAGCGTCTTATGGTGTCATCACGCCACGAAGCGTTGTGACGATCGTATGTGCGACGGAGGCTCTCGTGGTGCGTCTCCAATGTCACCAGCTCCGGAAGCTCCGGTGGAGGAATGGTGAGTCTTGCGCGCGTCCGTGGCACGCACCACTCCAAGTACGCACCGTACGTCTCAGGGTCGTACGGACGCCGCTCATTCCAGACATCCATATGCGCCCTATTCGTCCATGCCGTAGTCCACTCCTGTTGGACCAGGCGCCAGTCCTGAATATGTCCACCCGCCTTCGATTGCTTGCATTTCCGGAAGGATTTATATTAGAAAAGAAGACGTAAGGACTGTAAACATTACTCGGATGAAGTTTGACTCACAGGTGTACGACTCACTGCAAGAGCATGCCATCCGGAAGGGACACGACCTGGTATGCACCAAACTGTCGCATTACGTGTTGCGGTGTATAAGACTCCACCATATGTGCGAACGCCAAGTGGCGGTCCGTCATCCATAACCCGATGTACTAGGTGCATTGCACGGACAGCCCGTGTGGCGTTACCATGCGCACGAAATCTGGATACCATGGACACCAGATGATGTCGCTCTCGTGCAACGACTTGAACTCGTTGTGGTACAACGAGTAGCACCTCACCGGTGTGCGTCCCGGGCCTCTACCTGTCGACAAGTACCGACAGCAGACTGACGTCTAGGATGAACCGACGTCCGAGGGACACCAGCCTCGCAAGGAGCAACAAGCCCGTGTCCCCGAGGATCGGGATGTAGCGATTGTCTAGCCCCCCTAAGAATCCCTCCCCACCCGAAGCTGCAGGGGCGAAGGGCCATCGGCGTCACCACCGGCGATCCACAGCTTGCATCGGTAGTCTTCATCGTAGAAGTGTTCCAAAAATGCCGGTAGAGACATGGCTTGCAACACATGAAATAGACGGAATATTAGTGAGAAGATTGATAATGACTATGAAACTAAATATTAACCATATAATACTGCAAATTAAATATTACGACGAAACTAACACTACAAATTAATGTGCACTAATTTGTAGGTACAAAATTAAATACGGCTATTTAACGACGATAAAATAGTGCAAATATGTTCTTAAGGTAGACTTATTCCTCGGCTTAGTGCTCAAATATGTTTCTTGCTCAAAAGTGCAAAGCCACTCATGAGGTATAACTTTATTATCCATGTATAGCAGTATCAGTGGAGGTGTTCTTAAGTTCCATTACTTGACCCCTCCGCACCTCCCATGATACTAGGAGGGGGGGGGCGCCAGAATGTTCACTTAGGTCGTGGGGGCGGTGGGCCCCTGACGAGACTCCCAAATCTCAGAATGCTAATTACATAGGACTAACAATGTTAAACTAAGTCAATGTCTACAAAATTACAACTACTTAAGTACGCATCCACCGTAAAATTACAACTAATTACGTCGTAACTAATTAATGAGCCCCCAAGAATTAAACGACGGAGATACAAATTACATGCGAATGACGGCGATCAATAGCGCTGAAATGTCCCTGAAAATATAATCGACAGAGCGAGTGTGCGAGCGAAACAACGAGTGAGCGAGCAACTGCGAAATGAAATTACGCTTGTTCACTCGTTAATTTATAGCCGGGAGTGAATCCTTCCCCGCGCGAGATCGGTTTGAATTTGCATGCGGCAGACAAGGATTAGACGCGGGAGACATCGCGAATAGATGGAGGTGATGGGATGACAAGATTGCTTGCTTTTGGTGGAAAAAAAAGGATGAAGGGAGGGCCTCATTGGGATGTTTATCTGCACAACACATGGCACGGTTTTTTATTGATTTTTTTGTTCTCGCCAAAACAGTACACGTTTAAGAAAATGCGAGAAAAATCCTGAACGGATAAAATTATGGCAAATTTACACAAGCAAGTACATTATGTCGGGAGGCTCAACGTAAAATTATATAATTTTTTGAAGTCGTTTGCTATATTTTAAAATTCCTACGAACACCCGAAAACCTAACCTTAACCCTAATGGAGTACACGTGGCGGGCCGTGGGCGCTACCGCACGGCGGCCATACGGACAGGGGCACATGGCGGCCGGAGAATGGCTACCGCACGGCGGCCGTGTAGACATGGGCTATATTTGCCAAAAAAAAATCCGATGACCATTTCTGTACATACGATACGAAAACATACCAATACGGCCAAAAATTCGAATCTGGATAACTGATTCTACACTTCTACTTCCGCCAGGTTCCCATTTTGACCGGGGCAAAATCGGCAGAATCAGCAATCGTTAGTTAGACCTAATCCACTGACTCGAGTGTTCAAAAAACTCAAAATTAGCAGTTAATTAGTGCGAGCTACTAGATCATGCAATCGTTAGTTAGACCTAATCCACTGACTCGAGTGTCCGAAAAACTCAAAATTAACAGTTAATTAGTGCGTGCTACTAGATCATGCAAAGGCTTCCTCCTCCCATGTGCAACCCTTGTGGTGGTGATCTGGCCAATTAGTGCTCCCAGAATTCATCACACGTTGTTTACATGTGCCTCCCTTCTCTTCTCTTCTGTTCTACCTTCTGAGAAACTTGCAACTGAAAACCTCCCGACACTTGCATCCGTTCTGAACTCTTGTGATCCCCGATGGAACCAAGAATGCAATGTCAAAAAGTTCAAAATAAAAAGAGAGAGATAAGGCAATGGCAAATGTTGCCAGTTCGATGGACTCGGTTGCATATCATGTGCCAGACTTCCACAGGATTTTCGGACCAATCACATGACGGGTCACACTGAAGCTAAACGTGCTGTAGCCTACGTAGACCGCAATAAATTTCAGGGCTACCTACAAGGCAGGTTTGACCCGAGATCCGCCGATTCGCCAGGCAGGAGCCAAGCTGAGATGAGCTACAGGGACATGCTCCAAGCTGCATGAATTCAATGCAGGCATCGCAGGCCAGATGGAGAACAATCAAGCAGGGAGGCCTTAACCAGGATTAAATACGCATTGAACACGCACCTAATGTAGGAGTAGCATTGAAGGGCAAGCTGGGCGGCAGATCTACGAAGCATCATACCACCATGCGTGGGACCAGACAGTCCAGCACTCTAGCTTGAGCTAAGGAAGGACCATCCTTACCAAAACTGTGTAGTACAACCAAGAACCATCAATTGCCAGCTAGGGATGGTTGCCAGTTGCCACATCTTCCGGTTCATCTCTCTCTCTGCAGTCCTGCTGCTTCTACTTCCATTATTTGGACCACAAAAAAAAATACCTATTAATACACACACTAGCAGTAGTAGCATCCATAAGTATATCAGGTTGCATTTTTCTTAATTCCATCAATATCAGGGTGTCCTACTGAGATGCAGAGATAGAATATGATCCATGAGGCAAAGGCAACATGCTGTGAAGAAATAGAATATGATCCATGAGGCAAAGGCAACATGCTGCGAAGAAGAAAGCCACCAACTGAAGGGATGATTGCATACCACCATGCAATACAAAATCAGTACAGAAGAGACAGGCTGGACAGCTCAATGAGCAAACCACTTCATGGGCAAAAGAGAATGTCATCAGAAAATGAATGATCGTCTAAATGATACTGGTTTCCCCAATAGCACAATGTATACACAATATTAGTCCAAACGTTAAGAAACACCTTGGTAGTCATGTGATCTTTGAGGTCGTTTTTACGACTGAATGAATAATGACAATAACAAAAGAAAAAATGCCTAAGCTAAAAAAACAAGAAGCTTTAGGGAAGCGTGTTGGTTATGTCATTGACCACATCAGTGACAAATGAGTTGAAGCAAAATGACCAGCTATTTTCAATGAGAAATACTGCGTGTCACAAGCCAGGGCATGATCGCAATTGCGGGGAGGATACCAAGGCGCGGCAACAAGCATGCCCTTGTTACGCTCAATCCCACAAGCCACTAACAGAATAGCACGTGCTGCTCCCTTAGAAATGTTCGTGGAGTAGAATGGCCTTCTGAAACAAGCAAGGATATATTAGTTCCTATGAATAACCCGACTATACACCAAATAAAGTAAATATATTCCTAAACAGTGGACTGTACTTTCACTGCAGTACGTTGCCATGCATTGTAAAATTCGGCATTGTTGATACGGCTAGTGAAGCATAAAGAAACCATTTTATATAAAAGAGTGAGCAATTCACTCAAATAGCATTTTACCTAACGGGGACTTATACTACACATGTGCTTGACGTTGCTCTTGACACCTTCAGTTTGTTGGAAATTGTTTCCATCTACAGATATGCATGGAGCAAAATTGCTTTGAGCCTGAACCAAAGGAAAACCAGTGTGCTGGTTCTGAATGTCATCAAGCAGAGTCTGTGAAGTGTTGGCTTCTGACGGAGCATGGAAGTTCCTATGGTTTGGTTCAGTTCTTGGTACTGAGCCACTCAGCTGTGAAGTGTTGGCTTCCAACGAAGCACAGAAGTTCCTGCGGTCTGGTTCAGTTCTTGGTACACCACTATGGCCCACCTCAGGATTAATCGTCGTTCTTGGTCTAGATAGCAATATGCTTATCCATTCATTTATTCGGCGCCTTCTAGCTAGAGTCTGTGAAGTGTTGGTTTCTGATGCAGCTTCCAAGTTCCTGTGGTCTGGTTCAGTTCTTGGCACAGAACCACTGTGCTGTGAAGTGTTGGCTTCTGACGGAGCACGGAAGTTCCTGTGGTTTGGTTCGATTCTTGATACAGAACCACTGTGCTGTACACCACTATGGCCCACTTCTGGACTAATCGCCGGCCTTGGTCTAGATAGCAATATGCTTATCATTTCATTTATTTGACGTCTTCTAGAATAAGTTGCAAGCCTTCCAGATGGAGTCAATACCCCCATAGTTGAAGCTTGTGATTCAGCAAGATGGGTTTCCCCAGGAATCTCTCTTGGAGATACATTTAGATCAATCCCTCGAAAGGTTTGCCGAGGATTCATTAATGGTGACCTTTCAAATGTGCCAAACTCTTCAGAATTGCTATTAACAGGGCTTCTAGGGTACGACGGTCCCTCACCACTGACTCTACATCCTCCACAGTACCAACTTCCTTCAGGTACTTCTCTTCCCAGGCCAACACAATAAGTATGTGCTGAGGAATCACAAATATCGCATAGTAACATGAGACTATCATCACCACCTTGATTGCACTCTATGCACACAACATTCTCATATGGGTCTAACCAGCGCCTTATTTCATCTTCTGTGGGCTGATAAATCTGTGCAAAAAGCAAGAAACGGGTATATTATGCCCAAAACAAACTAGGGTGTTAAGACTTGTGATGCAACATTACCAACTGCACAACACACAACAGGTTTCAACATTATAATAAAACTGCATAAGTCTGCAGAACTAATTCCTATAATAAATGTTGGGTTGATGGTGTTTTCAGAAAGTAATACTCACAAATCAACTAATCATGGAATTCACATGTCATCTTATCAATCAAATTGCTTTCTATAAATTGATCATAATAGCAACAGTGATTAAATCCTTCTATTGGCAACATAATATGCAGATGGAAAAACTTCAAGTATAACAAGAATAGCCTTTTCCCTGCAAAGAAAATCAAAGGGAAGGAAGTCTTATTGACAATATCGAAGTAAGAGATGGTAGTACCAGAAAAGCTAATGCAAAAAGTTCGTGGCCTGATCAAGGAAACCTTAACAAAGTAACATTAAATTTCTTCCCTGATGTAACTAAACATCTAAACCTCAATACACAAGTTAGCGATGCATTTTTGTTGATAACAATATCCCAATTGCATGGTAATGAACAAATATAGCAAAATTGGATGAAATGGGTAAGTTAATAACAAAACCAAATATATTACATTATTTGCAAGAAACAAATGAAATCTTTAGCCAGAATGACAGTAAACGTATTCACAAATTTTGTTTTCATTTGATCACCCATCTAAGAAAGAAAAAAATAATAACAAGCTAATAGCTACGGAGCTACCAGATCTTAAATTATACCACAGCAAAAGGAAACCTTACCTGATCACGCTTTTCAACCCTAATTACAGATTTTATCAATTCCAAACCAAGATCCGCCTTTGATGACTTGGTGATCGTTGTGAACCGCCGCTTACACAATGGGCACCTTGACTCAACCCTAGACCACTCAATGATGCATGCAAAGCAAAAGTAGTGCGAGCAACAATTCAGCACACCCTGCATAGTCATTTTCTGCTCCTCGGAGAGGCAGATCCCACATGTTGGCCTCCCAGACTCCTCTGGTTCCTTTTTCTCCTTTCCTTTGCCCTCTCCATTCCTTGTAACAGAAATCCTCCTTGGCGATGCAGGCAGCATTGGCTGAGCCTCCAGAGGCTCAGTCTCCCTGAAATCCCCCAATTCCTTATCTGATACATGGAATTCAGAGTCTGAGGATGACTCCAACCCGGATATCCTCTTCTTCCTCCCCTTCCTAACTGTAACCCTCACCGGCTCAACCACCGCTGGCTCCACATCCTCAGGTTCCTCATCGGATGTTACAAAATCAAAGTCTGATGTATCTGATTCAACAGTCGGCCATATATCTTCCTCAACAACTGGTACTGGATGGTCCACCTCTATCTGCCTACCAACCCTGGCCCTCTTCCTTGATTGCCTATTCACCTCAACTTGATCCTCCACAATGAAGTCCTCATCCTCCTCGTAGTGGTCGATCACTGAACGCTTTCTCCGCCGCCTTACAGGTGTGGCCTTCCCCGCCTTGGCTGAATCCACCTTCCGCCTGGAAACCTTTGAAGTACTATTCTTCTTATTCCTGTGCCGATGCTTCGAAGCGGGCTTTCGCCGCACCGTATTGTTAACCCTCACCTTTCTGTTGTGACTGACAGCAAAATCCTCCTCTTCCTCATCCTCCTCTGCCTCATCCTCCACTTCAGGGTCGAAATCCATGTCCTCCTCTTCCTCCTCGTCCAAGTCAGGGTAAAAGTCCATGTCCTCCTCCTCGTGCCTACGCCGATTAGATCCCTCGGCCGCCCGAGGCAGCTTCCCCTTCTGGCCACGGCCACCGCATTTTGTCATACGCTTCGGCCGTGGCGCCTCCTCCTCCTCGTCGAGATCCTCGAGGTAGTCGTCGACCTCCTCGTCTTCCTCGAGCTCCTCCAAGTAGTCGTCGTCCTCCTCATACCTGCGCTGCCGAGATCGCACCGCGGCCGGATTTGTCCTTCTCTTTGGCCGGGGCGTCTCATCCTCCTCGTCCTCCTCATCCTCCTGGTATTCCGCATCCAAGCCCTCTCCCTCCTCGCCGCCGCTGTCGTCCTCCTCATACCTGCGCTGCCGAGATCGCACCGCGGCCGGATTTGTCCTTCTCTCTGGCCGGGGCGTCTCGTCCTCCTCGTCCTCCTCATCCTCCTGGTATTCCGCGTCCGAGCCCTCTCCCTCCTCGCCGCCGCTCGAGGAAGAGAGCTCCTCCCCGTACTCCTCCTCCTCTTCCGCCTCCAATACATACTCCTCGTCGTCCCCCTCCATTCTCCGGCGCCGCCTCCCGCCCTCTCCCGTCCCCATTCCTACAACCAACCCACCTCCAATCAGAACTAAATCACCTCGAATCAGAACCAGATCGACGGATCCCAACCCCCAAAATCGACCAAATCACACGCCAAATCAGCACGCACTTGCCTAATCGCCTCACCGAGAGAGAATCGAGGCCGGCCAAACGGTGGGAGACAAGACGCGGAGCAGAGCAGAGCAGCAGCTAATCCGGGACTATTCGGTAAATTTTTTCGTGCTAGTGGCTAGCCGTGGGTTTGAATCGGTTTATATAAATAAGGGCAGGTCAGAGAAGGCGGCGGCTACGAGAAGCCGCTGAGCTGAGGAGCTCGGAAACGGAAAGGGCAGGGGAACGGCCGAACGGGTGGAGGTTAGGAGAATAGGAGGGGGGAAGCATCGAGTACGGGGTGCGGACGCGGTGGATTTTATCGCCATTCGCCTCACCTCACGACTCACGAGACGCGTAGGTGGGGTGGGGTGGGGTGGGTTGCTCGGCTGGCTCCGGCAAGTGGTTGGGTTCTCGTTGTAGTTGTGGACTAGTCGCCCGCCGCGGTGTTGTGGCCGTTCACATATTTTGCTTGCCCGGCTGATTGGTGATTTGGACAGCGTTTTCCTTGGGTTTTGGTGGGTTCGGCCGTGTGTATCGCCGCATCGGCCGAACTAGTCGAGTCGACCCAGTGGTGCCGTGCCTTGGTGGTGGACTGGTGGTGCCTTACGTGTCCGTGACTCGCCAGGAAATTCGGTTCGGAGGAGGGAAAAGGGTAAAATTTTGCTGCACATCTCATGGTGGTCCGCAGCTGTTTGCGAGCGCAGCGCCCGGGTTCCTCTTTCCAGGGGGTCGGGCGGTTGGCTCTGGGCTCGTGCTGGAATTGGACAACACGGGCCCGAGTGGCTTTCGTGTGTTCTTTCTTCACGCTCTGCCCCCATGAATAGAAACGGGTACTCTGTCTGATGTGACGATACAAACCCAAACTATCCAAAGTTTAGACAGCACGCGTAGCTTTGTGTTCCTGTAGAATTCAATCTCTCCAAGATTCAGAACTGAAGGAACAAAACGATGATCGCTTTGTGCCTTTGTCACTGTCATATGGTCTGCGAATGCCAAGTTTCAATTACAGCCTTCCCTCTTTTGGTTCTTACAGTTCAACAGAGCACGGGACATTCAGATCGACTTGCTCGGGCCGATACACCAGTAAATGGTCTGGGAACTGGTGTAGGAGATTCCGATGGTGATTTGATTGTGAGAATAGCACCTGAAGGTTG
This sequence comes from Phyllostachys edulis, assembly GCA_036346405.1. Classification (NCBI taxonomy): domain Eukaryota; kingdom Viridiplantae; phylum Streptophyta; class Magnoliopsida; order Poales; family Poaceae; genus Phyllostachys; species Phyllostachys edulis. The sequence goes on along the minus strand of CM070549.1, from coordinate 55,363,639 downwards.
CATCTAGCTCTGATCCCTACGGGCAGCAGTCTTGCACTCTTGCTTCAGAAACAGTTGTAATTGACCGGTTTTACAGCTATTTAACTACAAACTTTATTTGTTTTCATTAGGTGCTGGACGGGAAATGAATTAAGTTTCTTTCATTTCGATTTGAAGCTATTGTAGCAGTTCATAAGCTTCAGTCACAACCGCATTACAACCATTTGGTGCCAAAAATACACACTTTTAATATTCTTACAAGGCTTACAACTGCAGTTATCATTTGCCAAAATTAAGCAGCAGGTTGCCTGGTTTCGATAGGCAGAACAGCGCCCAAATAGCAATTCATCTTGAGAGGAAAATTATCTCCCATACTGGAATTTTTTTATTAATTAATCCTTTTTTTTATTTTATTTTAAAGTTAACCCTGCACACTTTATTTTCAATTCTGACCCTTTTAGTCACGCTATCACTCGTGACGTGACAAAACAACGCTGTCACATCAGCCCGTATCTGGGGCAAGCTTTTGTCACGCCACCACTCATAGCGTGACAGTGTTGTTTGGTCACGCCACGACCAGTGGCGTGATCAAAAGTGCTATTTAGCAGACTTATCTTATGGCGTGATAGCTTTGTTTTGTCACACTATGGATGACGGCGTGATCAAAGGGGTCAGAATTGGAAATAAAGTACGCCGAGGGTTAACTTTAAAATAAAAATTAAAAAAAGGGTTAAATAAAAAAAAAGTTCCCCATACTGGGTTATCAAATATAAGCAGACATGAAAACAACGAGTTCCTTGGCAGACAGTAGCAGTAAGATGTCAAATTCAACGAAAACAGTAAGTTGTTCCACCAGATCATGAGGAAATTTTTTTGTCATTGCTAATAAAATCCTTTTTTATTACTGCAATTTATTGTTGAGAAATTGATCGATTATTTTGTTTGTTTTAAGCAATTTAATACGTCACTATTTGGAGTTCCCCGTCTTTATTACTCCAGTTGAATGTGAAATTAAAACACTTGGGTGCACCTATTTAAGTGCTAGAAAACTTCACTCAAACCACCAGAGAGTTACCACATCCACATGTACAATTAAGTGCAAACAGCCAGGATACCAATTGTCTTAGCTGGATGATCAATTGTCGTTGCAACATTCTACTACTAAACATGGTATAAACACCAAGAAGTAAGCTGTTGATGACTACTACATAACATTTGAGTGACAACGGCACTTCCCAAAGCAAAAATGTTGTACTGTCAACTAGTACCTTGAGGCACTTACAGGCTACAGCTGCCTAGTCCCTACTCTCTATCTCACTAGGTCACCCACACCTCGTCCCTAGCAGCAGAGCACTAGAGCCCTCTCACCATAGCCAGTTTAATACAAGAGTAAAATTTGAACAAACTTCATACTCCATAAAAATGTGGTAGAATTTTATGTACTTGTAACGCCACCCACGGCTGGAAGAAACACAGAATTAAGTGAATCTTAGCAAAATCACCGCACATTCTGTCAGTATAACTATTTATGAGCACAAGACAGCTAACTCGCCTCCCAATGGCATTGCAGCATTCCTCTTCGAGCAGCACACAGGGAAAATCTGGCTGCAATTTGGAGTTAATGATATAAATACAAATGACCAGACTACTAGACAACGAATTAAACGTATATGGACTATCGATACATGCCAATTAGACAGATCCTTAAGTTTTATTTTTGTCTAATATGCAGCTATAATTACTCGGAGGCTGATTCAATTAGACTAATTTAGTAGGTGGCAATCAAGCAGATAAATCAAATTTGGCCTTGGTATGGTATGCAGATCAAGTCATTGATTCTGCAGAATAAGAGCCACTGACAGGATGACATTTAACTGTACTCAAGCTTGGACTTCTTGGTATTGTCAAGTTCATGTCATGATTTTAGTTTCCAGAATTCCTTATTCCACTGTACTTATGCTTGCACATTCCGCTTCATGATGTATCAGGCCTTAATCACACAAGTTCAAGAGTTTGTGCTACCCAATTCAGCAATTGTTCCTTCCTTTGATATTAACACAAAGGAAGGGAAAACGAAAACATAAAGCAGGAAAACTATAAGCACAGTTTTGATGCGCTCTTCTACTTTATAGTGCATAACAGTCGGCTTATGATAACAAACTTGATATTTGGAATAACATTGTGCATATTTGCTGCAAGTTAATTTGACATGAGGTTGTCTTGCTCTTCGTAGGCAGACATCGTAAAGTTGCAGCTGTGCCTCAATGCATCTGATTTTGTTTTACTATACAGCTAGGCACTCATCTTTTAAGTCAATCATAAGCTATGAGTTGGAAGATGCATAAGTAGACATTTGAACTGATTTTGATGAGATCAATCATGAGCAGCATAGTCAAGCCTGAAAAGACTCAAATTTTGTGCTCCAACCAAATGCATCAGCATCAATTTCATTCATACCAGCATTCAGACTCCAGATGGAATGCTTAATTTATCAACTCAATTTTGCCTCCAGTTTTGAGCTTTATTTCATCGTATTGTGTCTTATAATCTATACCTTGAGGCTTCAGCAAGAATTCCAGTTCTTGTGCGCGCTGATCAGCGCGGAGAGCAAGCCGGCGGACGCCATCAGCGTGGAGCTGCCGAGCAACCCCTTCCCGTCGGTCACGTCCCCGAGCGCCATGACGGCATCCGCCACGTCCTGCACAACCGACATCCGCTTCAGCAGCAGCTTCCCCCGCATCGTCCTCACCGCCTCGTTATCCTCCTCGCCACCCTCTGCCAGCCGCTTCTTGATGGAAGATCCCATCTTCGCCATCTCTTCCAGCTTAATCTTGATGGAGCCGACGTATCCCAGCAGCTCGGCCCAGGCGCTGAGGCGCTGGAGGCGGGGGAGGAGGTGCGCGGGCAGGAGGCCGGCCTTTGCGAGCCAGACGAACTGCTCGAGGAAGTAGTAGACGCCCTCGCCGCCGTAGGCGAGAAGCACGAGGGGCGGGGGGAGGTGGGGGTCGGCGCGGAGGGCGTTGAGGTCCTGGACGAACTTGCCGAGGCGGAAGGCCTTGCGGCTGAGGCCGACGCTGGACTCGAAGGACTTGAGACGCGCGGAAGGGGCAGGGGGCAGCGGCGCGGCCGCGAGGGCGAGGCGCGCAGCGTAGCGGGAGATCTTTAGGAGCTTGTCGACGCCGTCGCGACGGGCGAGGTAGGCCTCGACGTGGACGAGGAAGTCGCGGGGCGGCGGGCGCGCGGCGGCGGCGGTCTTGCGGGATTCGGAGGTGCCGGCGCTGGAGGCCATGGCGATTGTTGGCGTGGGGCGGAGCGACGGCGTCGCGCGGGTAGTGCGAGGAGGCGGTGGTTGCGTGTTTGATGGGGGCTAGAGCTGTCGTAGGGGAACGGGGAATTTCGTATCGGTTCGAAATACTTCGAATCGACGACCGGAGGAGGACGAATCGTTGGACTGGCGAGGCGAGCCCACAAGTCAGCGTGAGTGCGCAGCGAGTGGGGTTTCCGAGGAGTGCACGATGCACACGGGAATTTTTTTAAAAAATAATATTAATTTAAAAGATAATTATAAAAATAAATAGTCGGAAAAAAACAATTCCAAACTAGGCTCCTGTCGCTAATTGAAACGGCGACAAGCGCCCCTGACGACAAGGTACCAAGAGCTCTATGTCGCTAGTTGAATTGACGACACGTCTCTGTCGCTAGTTGAATTGGCGGCAAAGATCTTTTTAAAAAATTTAAAATTAGGAGAACTGAGTATTTCTGAGCAAATATTTTATCGAAAAACACAGAGATTAGATAACATTAAGCACAACGTCATAGCAATTTTTGTTGACAAATCAAAAAATTTATTGACTATTTCGGAGCACATTTTTTGTCAACAAAATCACAATGACATTACAAAACATTCAGCACAACGTCATAACACCTAGTTTTTACAAATCAAAATGATATTACAAAGCATTGGATACCACATATTTCAACTAGACGAATCTTTCCACTGGTCATGACCTCAACGTCCGCCATGTGGACCGCCTCGAGTAGGGCGGTTAGATGAGGTCCTCGCGGCGACGTCTGGACTGCCAATGTCTCCTTCGTCCTGTGGATTTCTCGTATGGCATTTTCTTGAAGGTGTGCTCAAACTCCCTACAAATAGAGCACTTCTTCATACGACATCCGGCTTCCACTTCGTCCATATCATTCCTGATGTGTCGTACCTGTCGCCGACCAACCTTTCCCTTAAATCTATCAATGTCTACGGCCCAGATAAGTTGGTCCCAGGTCGGATAGCCAGTGAAATAACCAACCACAGCGTAACCACACATCTTTGTACTCCAGGTTTGCATCACCTCCTCCTTATTGGAATAGTCTGAGAGGTACTGACCAGAATGCTGCGCCACCGTCCAACATGTGGCCATGACATGGGAGTAAGGCCTATGCAGAAGAAAGGACCTGTTGCAAGTGCATACATGTCGTAGCAAGAAAATGCTAGACAGTGGGTACATAGTACCCTTTGTCTTGGGAGGAGACCGAAAGGAGGAGGAGCTAAAGACACAAGGTGTGTTGATATTGTGTTGAATGTGTGAATGATGTAAAATGAGGGAAGCCCCCTTTGTACATGCCATTGGGGCTTTATTTATAGGAGGGCAAGAAGGGATATCTACCTTCTTACCCTCATAATGTATTGAGAGAGAGAGGGTATTTAGGTATTGTGGAGATAATGTGGATATGATCCTAATTTTAGTGTGTTGAACAACTGGCAATAGCGTCGAGGTGTTTGGAGAAACCCTCGTTTTCGGCAAAGTCCTGCTACTGTCAGGCTTCAGGTGGTCAGACCGCCCAGGGAGGCGGTCAGACCGGCCAAGCCTCGAGTCTAGTGGCTGGCGGTCAGACCAGCTAATGGGCAGCGGTCTGACCGGCCATAAAGGAGTTTCGATTTTGGAGCCGGGCCAAAAATAAAGGGTGTAGGAAACAGAGGGGTTTCTTCTACACTTGGTCTCATAATTTTTGAAGCTTCGAGTCAAAAGTTCTATTCGTTTGAAAATTCCTTGCTGGGCGGTCAGATCGGCCAGGTGGCGGTCTGACCGGTTTTGACTTCTTCGCAGGCCAACTTGGCGGCGATGTGTGTAAGTTAGGTCAAGTTCATGGGTTTCAGCGCATATGTGTTGCATGATGCATGTTTTGACTAACGTGGGTCAAGTTGCGAAGAATTTGTTCCCGGAATCGATTTCTTAGTCTATTGTTGTACAGGAAGTTTGGAGGTCAACGAAGGTCAACGGCGAGGATGATCGGGACTAGGCTTGGAGAGCTGAGGTTCAGAATGATCGAGGATACCGGATGAAGTCAATGGACTAAAGCATATCGCAAAATGGACAAGGATGACCGAACGGAAAGTTCGGTGCGACGGGTTGCATCAAGCGGCGCGGGGGTCGGTGCAAGTGCCATGGTGGTTTCCGTAGGAGCCAGATGGGAGAGACTTGCCGACATGAAGAAAGCCGTTGATCAACCTACACGTGGCGAAGCATGGGATTGCTTCATGAACTTTGGACTCAGTCTTTGGAGAAAGGCCAAGAAGGGGTATTTTGGTAATTTCACCAAAATACCGCCTTGATTGCTTTTAGCTAAACCACGGCGCAAGACAGCGCAAGGAGAAGTGGTTTAGGTCAAGACAAGATAAAGACGACGCTTTGAAAAGTGTGCGTGAGTGAAACCCGTTTTGTGTGTGGGCTTAGCGGGTACCCATTAGGGTTTTCTTTCTAGAAGCTAGCTTCCACTATAAATAGGGGAGGTGCTAGTTGTGCACTTCCCAACCTTTGCATTCTACAAACCCTAATTTGTGATTTAAGGATAGGAGAGGAAAATAGAGGCTAAGGTTCATGAGAAATGGATTGATTGAGTGCTCAAGTGTTGAGCTTTTGTCCTCCATGGTGGAGTGGTTGTAAACATACAATCTATCTAATCAATCCATGCAAGATTTGCTCCAAGTTGAGTTCTATCTTATTCTTGCTTTCTCTTTAATGCATTTGGGATTTTTGGTGTTTCTTAGGTTTTTATTTGGGATCTTACTGTGATCTTGCTTGCTGGGATGTGTGGGGAATGATCTAAGGTCATCTTGATTATCATTCACCAATGAGCAAGCTTTTGGATCTAAGTTTGATTTTGCCTTGGTTTTGGTGAAAGAAAGGGTGATTTTAGGGGTTTTGTTCTTGAGGGCTTTTGGTTTGATTATTTCTGTGATTGAGGGTGCTAGGACATATGGGAGACCATCCTTAGCCATCTTGGATTGATTCCTCCCACGAAATCCTTTCAATCACCATTTTCGTATTTGGCTCGGTTTTGAAGTAACCTTCACTCAAACAGAAAAAGGTCGGAACTTTGGCAATGATCTTCATGATCGTTGATTGGAATAGCTTCCTAACATCCTAAAGAAGGTATGTTTCAAGCTTCGTGAAGTTTGGAGTTGTGGATTAAAAGTTAGGCCAATTTATGTTTTTGAATTCGTACTGATTTTACTGTTCATTGGCATAGAGGTCAGACCGCCCTTTAGAGAGAGGTCTGGCCGCCCAACTTATTTGGATTTGAGTTTTTGGTGATTTTGGTCTATTTGCTACGGGGTTTTGATTGGATTCAATATAAGTCTTCCGCTATGCTTGTATATTGATCTTCATAGCTTTCATAGCTATTGGAGTGAAAATAGTGCTGAATTCGATCAATGAGAAAAAGAGATCGTGCTCCTATTCACCCCCCCCTCTAGTCGCCTTTTCGGTCCAACAAGTGATATCAGAGCGAGGTTTGCTCTTTTGTGATCTTTATCGATCTTTGAGCATGGCGACTAGTAGAAGGTCTTGTGAGTCTTTTAGTTTATCTTCTTGTGACTCTTTGGTTGATGACCATGTGAGGCATGAATCTTTTTAGAGATGGTTTGTTAGAGATCAAATTTGTGGTATGTATGGCACTCGTGGCCGCTTTACCCATATGTGCTCTAGTTTCAAACATGAGTTCTCCATGGAGCCCGAGGAGAAAGAGCCCATTGGCATTTGTGGAGTAGCGATCGAGGATGATCATGATGGAGAGCTTTTCAATGATGATCATGATGAGTCATGCGAGGATGATCCTCTACTCAAGATAAGCAAGGCGAGCAAAGAAAAACTTATTAATGGCTTGTTGTCATATGATCTTAAATTGCATGCTCTTAGGAAGAAAATAAAATTGCTAGAAAGAGAGAAATGTGATTTGTCTCATGAGCTCGCTAAATTTAAAACTTCCATGCATGCTTTTGATTCCTTGCTTGTAGATATGGATAACTTGAATAATTCTCTTGTATGCCTAAAATTTGAAAATGAATTATTGAAATCAAATGCTTCTATACCATGTGATTCTTGTGTTGCCTTACATCATGAGCTTGATAATGCTAAGTTAAAAATTGGCAATTTTAGATCCATAGCTAGAAATGATTGTGATTCTTGTGTGGGCATGCTTGCTGAATTTGAGAAGTTAAAATTGACTAATTCTATTCACCTTGAGCAATTAGAGAATGTTAGGGCTGAAATTATTGAAATTGAAGCTAGCCCTTGTAGCATGTACTTAGAGTATGAAAAATTGCTTAAGGATGGTTTAGTCTCTTGCAAGAATTGTGCTAGTTTAGAAAATAAAATTGATGCTTTGAATTGCATGCTTGATGCGGAAGCATCATTAATTTCTTGCACATCTTGCATTGCCTTGAAAAGCAAGGTTGAGTCTTTGAAGAAATTGCACGATGATATGAGTGCCAAGTCATGTGACTCTTGTATTTGTCTCCACTCCGAGATTGACGTTTTCAAGATTTCTCTTGCTTCTTTGTATTCAGAGTTGGAGTCTTCTCGTGCTAAACGTGAATCATTTGATGTTGGCATTTGTGTCATTGCTTTGAGTAGCTCTTACTTGGCAAGTGCGACTCTTTGTGACTCTTCTTGTGTTATCCAAGGGATTTCTAAAGATAAGGGTATTTTTCCTCAAATGGTACATCTTCAAAAGAGAAGTATTATTGCACCTTTTATAAGAAAGATGGACACATTGTTGAGTTTTGCTTCCAACGTGTCAAACACCGGCGTCGAATGTGCCGTCGAGCTTTTAGGGATATACATTTCTCATCCTATGGCATGTGTGAGCCTAGTGTCGACACGAGGGCGAGATATGATGTCGATTCTTCCAGCTTGTCCCAAATGACTTCTTCTTTGAGCGACAATGATGCTTCGTCTCCTAGTTGACCTTTACACCTTGCTCATTTTGTGAGAAGGATGGGCATCTTGTGGATTTCTGTTTTCGACGTGCAAAACACATGCATCGAGCTCATGCTTCTAAGTCTCCTAGTGGGCATAGTCTTTCTGATGAAATGCACACTAAAGAGCCCAGCACAAGGACTCGCTCTGTTGATGACTTCTTTGACACCTTTCCTAGTGGTGTTGGACAGCGTCGTAGAATCGGTTTTTGTGGTTTTAGTTTTGTCCCACAAGCTGCCCTAAAGCAGGATTTCCACCGCTTCCCAAGAGGTGGACCTTATTTTATTCATCGAGGTACACACCCACGGCGAAGATGTGTGAGTTTCTTTGGTGCTTTTGTTGGTTCTCATCATGGTGTTTTTAAGTAAGGTCATTGCCGCTTTTCTAGAGATGGACCTCGTTTTCTTCATCGAGTTGTCCACTCGCGGCGTGCCTCCAAGGATGGTATTGGATCTTCTTGCATGGACCATCATTTGCATCATGCTAACTCACATAATGGTTCTATTGCTTCTAGTGATTGTGTGTCCAAGGTTTGGGTTTCTAAGTATTTTCTCTCTAACCCTTCAAGATCCAAGGCTTAGACATATTGCTTTTCTCATGTGTAGGTACCGGGGACGCGGTATGGAGAATACGGACTTGAAGGGTTCTAGATTTCAACCTCATCATGTGATCGGAACACTAGATGGTTCTCCATTCCATTTGATGGCCTCCAAGAGGCATGTGCTCTAATGATTGGCGTCTTCATTTATTTTGTGAGCTATCTTACACCTTCATGCCTTTACCTTTATGATTATTCATTCTTGGCATGTTGTGCTTGTCTTTGTGCTCACTTGTATCATATCGGCATGTGTTACTCTTATGTTATTTTTGCTCCGGTTTTGGTGAAAGAAAAGGTGATTTTAGGGGTTTTGTTCTTGAGGGCTTTTGACTTGATTCTTTCTATGATTGAGGGTGCTAGGACGTATGGGAGACCATCCTCGCTCGAAATCCTCTCAATCACCGTTTTCGTATTTGGCAATAGCGTCTAGGTGTTTGGAGAAACTCTCATTTTCGGCAAAGTCCTGCTACTGTCAGGCTTCAAGCGGTCAGACCGGCCACCACTGGTGGTCAGACTGGCCAAGCCTCGGGTCTAGTGGCTGGTGGTCAGACCGGCTAATGGGCAGCGGTCTGACCGGCCATAAAGGACTTTCGAGTTTGGAGCCGGGCCAAAAATAGAGGGTGTAGGCAAGAGAAGGGTTTCTTCCACACTTGGTCTCATAATTTTTGGAGCTTCGAGTCAAAAGTTCTATTCATTTGAAAATTCCTTCTTTGGCGGTCCGACCGCCCGTGGCGGTCTGATCGTTAGAGGCGGTCGATCACCAATGAGTGGTGATCGACCGGTTTTGACTTCTTCGCAGGCCAACTTGGCGGCGATGTATGTAAGTTAGGTCAAGTTCTTGGGTTTCAGTGCATATGTGTTGCATGATACATGTTTTGACTAACGTGGGTCAAGTTGCGAAAAACTTGTTCCCGGAATCGATTTCTTAATCTATTGTTGTACAGGAAGCTTGGAGGTCAATGACGGTCAACGGCGAGGATGATCGGAACTAGGCTTGGAGAGCTGAGGTTCAGAACGATTAAGGATGTCGGGTGAAGTCAATGGACTCAAGCATAGCGCAAAATGGACAAGGTTGACCGAACAAGAAGTTCGGTGCGACGGGTTGCATCAAGCGGCGTGGGGGTCGGTGCAAGTGCCATGGTGGTTTCCGTGGGAGCCGGATGGGAGAGACTTACCGACATGAAGAGAGCCATTGATCAATCTACACGTGGCGAAGCATGGGAGTGCTTCATGAACTTTGAACTCGGTCTTTGGAGAAAGGTCGAGACGGGGTATTTTGGTAATTTCACCAAAAAACCGCCTTGATTGCTTTTGGCTAAACCACGGTGCAAGACAACGCAAGGAGAAGTTGTTTAGGTCAAGAGAAGATAAAGACGGCGCTTTGAAAAGCATGCGTGAGTGAAACCCGTTTTGTGTGTGGGCTTAGCGGGTACCCATTAGGGTTTTCTTTCTAAAAGCTAGCTTCCACTATAAATAGGGGAGGGTGCTGGTTGTGCACCTCCCAACCTTTTCATTCTACAAACCCTAATTTGTGATTTAGAGATAGGAAATGAAAGTGGAGATGCTATGGTTCATGAGAGATTGATTGATTGAATGCTCAAGTATTGAGTTTTTGTCCTCCATGGTGGAGTGGCTATAAACATACAATCTATCTAATCAATCCATGCAAGATTTGCCCCAAGTTGAGTTCTATCTTATTCTTATCCTCTCTTTAACGCCTTTGGGATTTTTAGTGTTTCTTAGGTTTTTATTTGGGATCTTACTGTGATCTTGCTTGCTGGGATGTGTGGGGTATGATCTAAGATCATCTTGATTATCATCCACCCACGAGCAAGCTTTTGAATCTAAGTTTGATTTTGCCCCAGTTTTGGTGAAAGAAATGGTGATTTTAGGGGTTTTATTCTTGAAGGCTTTTGGCTTGATTCTTTTTGTGATTGAGGGTTCTAGGATGTATAGAAGACCATCCTTAGCCATCTTGGATTGATTCCTCCTACGAAATCCTCTTAATCACTATTTTCGTATTTATCTCGGTTTTGAAGCAATCTTCACTCAAACGGAAAAAGGTCGAAACTTTGGCAATGATCTTCACGATCGTTGATTGGAATAGCTTTTTAACATCCTAAAGAAGGTATGTTTCAAGTTTCGTGAAGTTTGGAGTTGTGGATCAAAAGTTAGACTAATTTGTGATTTTGAGTTCGGGCTAATTTTACTGGTCATTGGCTTGGAGTCAAACCGCCCTTTAGAGAGAGGTCAGACCACCCCTGGTGAGAGGTCTGACCGCCCAACTCATTTGGATTTGAGTTTTTGGTGATTTTGGTCTATTTGCTTCGGGGTTTTGATTGGATTCAATATAATTCTTCCGCTATGCTTGTATATTGATCTTCATAGCTTTCATAGCTACTAGAGTAAAAATAGTGTTAAATTCGATCAAGGAGAAAAAGAGATCGTGCTCCTATTCATCCCCTTCTAGTCGTCTTTTTGGTCCAACAGGTACATTTGTCTAAAATACACCATATGGACTTGGTCCACACAAGCGCAGCATCCCCGACGGTACACTGATATTTTTAATGACCCTAGGGTACAGGGCACCCCTTGGTGCCCGGCTAAGACAAATCCCTCGTCTGCGTGGTCCGAGGTCATGAGGACTGGTCCCGCGATCCTGAGGGGCGAGCGGACGCAATCTCGTCACCCCCGGCCCCTCGGGAGTCGGGATACCCCGGAAGAAATTGACATGAGCCCTCAAGGCGGGCGGTGCATCGGTATCGCCCCGCTGAGGAGATAGCATCGAGGCGGGTGGTGAGCGGCGGTGGAGCATGTAGGGGCAAAGTCGACGCGGAACCGCCACGTCGAGGCATGGCCCTCGAGGCGGGCGGCACGTTGGGGCCGCCCCGCCGAGGCGATAGCCTCGTTGCGGACGGTGAGCAGTAGCGGAGCATGCAGGGGTAAAGCCGACGCGGAGCCACCACGCCGAGGCCTGTCCCTCGAGGCGGGCAACGCGTTGGGGCTGTGCGCGGCGTCTTGTCTTGCCACGGTATAACATAATTCCGTAACCTTAACGGAGGATACCACTTCGGTTAAGTTTTACTATTTGTGCCAGAGATACATGTAGTAAGCACTGGTTGTATTCTGCAGCTAAGATAAAGAATGCTAGCAATGCCCTTGCTACTCCCCCCAAAAATACCTTTCATCAAACAGATGCTAGATACAAATTCCATCTTGAGCAAGGGTGCCATTAGACCGAGTTTCTATTGATCTCTTTGCTGCTGGAATTGACTCATGCATTTTGTCGCGTCAATTACTTAGATAAGCTTTTAAGTGGAACGAACCTGTAGGATGGCTAGCCGCGAGGTGAAGCATCGTGGCAGAGCCATGGCGGTTGCAGCCCTCGGCAGTGTTGAGCTAGCCGCAGGATCGGTGGCGACGAAGTTGCACCGTCACGCCGAAGCTGGGGGTGACGCCAGGGATGACCTCGCGAAGAGGCGGCCGAAGGTGGACTCGGAGGCCGCGGGGCATCGAGGCCATTGAGGAGGGCTTCGTGCTAGTCCCGAGGGTTCTCGGTGAGGCAGCAACCGACGGAGGGAAGGATGGTCCGAGGCAGCCCGAGGAGATCTGAATGACACCGGGGGACCCGAGGGGTGATCTAGGCTAAGGGGGCTCCGGGCGACCGGAGCTCAGGTGGAGGCGAGGTGGCGCTCTAACACAAAGGTTCCCCGCAACACTTTTAGCGGAGGCCGGCGTCACTGAAGATGGGCCAAAGCCGAAGTTGAGGTCAAGGGGCTGGAGCCGAAGGCGAGGTCGGGGAAGGGGGCCCGAGGCGGGGGTGCTCTAGAGGCGGTCCGAAGGTGGGGCACGCCAGAGGAGGCATCGGGGCGCAGGTGCGCCGAGGGGGCTTCGGGGTGACGCCGAAGGGGACCCAAGGGACGCTCGAGGGGGCTTCGAGTGGTCGGAGCTCAGGTAGAGGCGAGGTGGCACTCTGACGCGAAGGTTCCCCGTGACACTTTCGGCGGAGGTCGACGTCGATGAAGATGGACCGGAGCTGAAGTTGAGGTGAAGGATCTAGAGCCGAAGGCGAGGCCGGGGAAGGGGGCCCGAGGTGGGGGTGCTCCGGAGGTGGCCTGAAGGTGGGGCGCGCCGGAGGAGGCATCGGGGTGCAGGTGCGCCGAGGGGGCTTCGGGGTGACGCCAAATGCGAGGGCGCTCGAGGGGGCTCTTGGTGGTGGCCCCGAGTTCGAAGGAGGCATCGGGGCGTAGGTGCGCTAAGGGGGCTTCGGGGTGACACCGAAGGAGACCCGAGGGGCGCTTGAGGGGGCTCCGGGTGGTGGACCCGAGGTCGGAGGAGGCCGCCGCGCCGAAGGCTTCACCATACTGGAGGTGGGGGCCGGCAGCGCGCAGGCGCGGGTGGGCTTCGGCTGTTGAGCTACCGAAGGTGTTGTTTGAGCGAAGGGTGAGGCACGGAGCAAAGGTGGCCTTGGTGCGCTTCGGCCGGAGGTAGCAGGCTTCGGGGGCCTAGCTGGGACTTTTTCCCAAGCCGTGCATGGGATGGGCTTCGGCCAATGGTGTAAAAGTGTCGTTAGCTCCTCTCATGCTCTCATGCATAGCTTCTTGTTTAGACCCCACGGACGGCGCCAACTGTCGTAGTAAGAATATGCTAGACAGTGGGTACATAGTACCCTTTGTCTTGAGAGGAGACCGAAGGGGGGAGGAGCCAAAGGCACAAAGTGTGTTGATATTGTGTTGAATGTGTGAATGATGTAAAATGAGGGAAGCCCCCTTTGTACATGCCCTTGGGGCTTTATTTGTAGGAGGGCAAGAAGGTAGGGACATTTACCTTCTTTCCCTCGCAATGTATTCAGAGAGAGGGGGGTATTTAGGTACATTTGTCTAAATAACACCATATGGACTTGGTCCACACATGCGCAGCATCCCCGATGGTACACTGGTATTTCTGACGACCCTAGGCTGCGAGGCACCCCTTGATGCCCGGCTACGACAATATGCAACTAGCGCGGTGTAGCGTGCACTCGTGGGTGATCGATCCTCTCGCGGTTCATCCCACGACGTCCTTTATTCCCGCACATGATCTCGAAGCGAAGCTCCCTTGTGCCCATCTTGAATGCCCGGTGTATCTCACTCTTCTCCTCCATGTGCTTGGTGATCATGACGGAGTAGAGTACTCTGTCATTTTTCATGGCGAGTGACGCGTTGTTGCTTCTATTCAACAAAGTAATTTGTGATACCATAGAGAATTGCCTCCATGATACCAACCAATGAGAGGCACTTGGCACCGCGTATGACCCAATTGTACATCTCGACTAGATTGATGGTCATGACACCATATCTAGCACCATCCCTGTCATGTAGCAGCACCACTTCTCCTTAGGCTCATGATCAATCCAGTCCGAGAAGTATTTCACCTGCGCCCCGTCTTCCTCACCATACTGGGACCATCTGTGGGTAGCTGTGTCAATGCTTCCGGGGCCTGGTCAGCACTTGGAGCGACCCTTTTCGCTGCTTCCCTTCTATGCGTATGTGTCCGCTCATCTAGAATCTTCCAGGGTGCTTCAAAATTTCACTACTGATTCTGGTTGCACAGCCGCTTTAACAGGTTCATCAAGTCCTTGTTGCGGAACTGCTTGTGGAAGTTTGCACCCAAGTGACTCATGCACCACTTGCTCTGCAGATCCGCCCATGGAAGTGCTTTGTTCTCTCCTTGTTGCAGCTGAATTATTACACCCAGCAGACTCGTATGTCGATCATGTATGATGCATACGTTTGGACAACCCTGTACAACAGAAATCCTCAAATTCCTTAGGAACCACAACCAGCTGTCTGTGTTCTCGCTTTCAACGAAAGCGAATGCCGCAGGAAGATTTTGATTATTCTCGTCTGTCGCTATTACAGTCAGTATCTAACCCTTGTACTTTCCAGTCAGGAATATATCATCCACACATAAGATTAGACGGCAGTGCCGGAATGCATTGATGCATGAACCAAATGAGAAGAATGCTCGCTGTAGTACCCTCTTATTGGCCCACTTCGGATGTGTGAAATCTTGAATATCGACGTGAGTGCTGAGATTTCTGTCTTGTATGACTCGGAGTATCCCGGGGAGATTGTGGTAGGAGTCCTCGAACGTAATGAACCTTGATTCCAATGTCTTCTGTTTTGCTCTCCACGCCTTGACATACCTAACTGTGTACTAGAACATTTCCTCAATCGTCCGAATGATGGACCGTGGCTCAAAATCTAGATTATCCATGATCTCGTTGTACAAGAAGTTGGCGATGAAGCCTGATGACAGGTTCTTGTGGGATTACACTGACTCAGCGACGACACATGTGTGAGGGACCACTATAGAGTACTTCCAGTAGATGTCCCACTTAGGCTGAAATGCATGCACTCGCCAAGGGTATCTCTCTATGTTGCACTTCACGTTGTAGCATCTTGGGATAGACTTGACGACTATGAATGTACGCCGCACCGATAAGGCCCAGAATTTGACCGCCTCCTGCACGGCCTCTTTGCATTTGTATATAGCTCCTTATCTGACCTCGCTCTGGTCGTACTCCCACGGCATACGGGAGCCTTCGTTAACGATGAGGTTGTCGAGATGGTATGTGTTCCACTCGGATGGAGCCGCCTTCTGGTCCACATCATCCTTGTCGTCGGGTCTTTCATCTTCTGATAATGCCATGTAGTCCCAGTCTTCGAGATCCATCTTTTGCACTAGGGCTTCTAGCTCCTCACCCTTGTCAGCAAGCCCACTAGCTTGCCTGATTGAAGGAGCTACTTCCGTAGGGTCTTCATCGACAGCATCAGTCACTCCCGGACCTTCGGCCATTGTGTACGCCGCACTGTGGTTGGAGTCCCCGACTTGCTCTTCGGCATCACCACCCCTTTCTTGTTCAGTCACAGATGCAGGAGTAGGCTTGGCATATGCCTGTACCAGAAGGACCAAATCCCACCCTTCCTCCCTCGCCATGCGTACATATGACTACCATGACATTGTTCTCTTGAGCTAAACTAACTCCCAATATGTGCTCTGTGTTGGTCGGGGGCAAGGCAGCTCAATCTCAGATCATACACAACATGGTCCAAATTGAATGTGTGGAACAACCACGGCATTACAGCGCCCCATGTACGCTACTCTGGTCTTGGTAGGGGCACGGTTGCCGATTGAAAATAACGCAAATTAATCCCCTCGAGACTCTCAAGAATAGTCCCCTGACCGTGGTAAATTTTGAAATTGGTGACGTCCGACATATTTGACGCATTGCACCGTAAACAAGATTTCCATGATTAACTACATATCTAAAGCCAAACTACCCACCGAAAAGAATTATGTACAACATACTGCACTACGTAACCGTACATCTAAAACTATGTGTAATCCATTCTGTTAAAAAAAAGCACTTGAAAGGTGGGCCATCGGACGGACAACGCTTCGCTAGCTTCTCTCCTCCCCTCTCCTCCCTTCTACTCCTCTCTGCTCTACCTCCTTCGCTTCCCTCTTTCTCTTTTTTCTAAATAAAAGTGAGCTTTCTTCGATTTTTTAGGTTTCAAGGGTCTTTTATAGAGAAGATTGTGTTGCCATTTGGAATGAAGATAGGGACTTGCAGGATCCTTATCGGCATTTGAAATGGCGGTTCTCCAAATTTTAATTTTTTTTAAAAAAATGATCACTGTCGCCAATTCAACTAGCGACAGGGAGCTCTGGGCACCTTGGCGCCAAGGGACTGTCATCATTCTAATTGGCGACATGAGCCTAGTTTTGTAATTATTTTTTTAATATTGATTTTTGTAATTATCTTTTAAATAATAATATATATATATTAAAAAAATCGTGAACACGGCGGGAACGTGATGTGAAGAGGATTAGAAAAAACACGTTGTTGGGATCGGACCAGACGTGCTGGTGTGGCGTCTCTGACTCTCGGTGCGCCAAACGTGCAATGCGATGCCGGCGCAACGTTTGTGTTGCTCATCCGACCGAGTACTGCTGGTTGTCCGTGGGGTGTCGGACGGCTTGGTCTAAACGGTGGAGTCGGGTGGTCGCATGTTCGGTTGAGCCTTGTGGCGGTGGCGCGTAGGGTGCCAAACGTCCAAATTTTTGGCCGAAATGGCGCAAACTCACCTTGTATTTGCAAGAATGGTCGTCTTCACGCGGAATTTGCAAAAATGGTGTCCTGTCGCACGGTGGCTGTGCGGTAGGGCGTTCGGAGCCGACACTTGCCCCCTGCCGCCCGGCCACCGTGCAGTGGAGGGCCTCTCACACGCCCATCAGGCGGTGGGCTATGAGCACCACCTGCTCGGCCGCAGTCACAGATAGGTACACTGTAGCAAGTTTTTGGAAAAAAAATCATTTAAGTATACTTTTGTATGAGTTTTTAAATATAGTTAATGAGCTCCAAAAATTATGAATTTTTTGTGGAGCCTCCTGACATAGTGTACTTACTTGTGTATTTTTTTTAAAATTATCCATTCTGATTTGTTCTCGAAAATTCCTACAAACAGTATACTTAAATGAATTTTCGAGAAAACATCAGAATAGGTAAAATTTTGAGAAAAATACACAAACAAGTACACTATGTCGGGAGGCTCCACAAACAAGTTCATAATTTTTAGAGCTCATTTGCTATATTTAAAAATTCACACAAAAGTATATTTAAATGGTTTTATTTTAAGAAAACAAATGCTACAGTATACCCACCGCACTATGATCATGTGGCACGTGGTGCTACAGTAGCCCAGCATGATGATCGTGTGGCAGAAGACAGGTGTCGGCTTCGACGTATGATAAGATGTCATTTTTTACAAATTCTACGTGAGAGCTGTCATTGTTGCAAATACAAAATGAATTTACGTCATCTCGGAAAAAAATAGTCTCAAAGGAAGATACCACCGAATACGGCGCGAATGCCGAATGGTCCTTTCGGCACTCCCCCTAGACGACTCCACGTGTGTTGAAAACTGTACGACCTAGGCAGAGCAGAGCAGTTGTGGATTACTGCGTTATGCAGTGAGTGAGCGAGTCACCGGCTCACCGCTGAGTGCCTGAATGGTGTGACAAGAAAAGAACTCCTGTCCTAATTGGCATTTCAAATGGGCCTTAATTTTGTTAGTACAAGACTCATGTATTAGGATAGGCCTGAGCCTAGCAAAGTGAAAAACTGAAAATAAATATACTTTTGACAATTTGGTACGGAGATGTATAGGGCTGTTCATATCATCATGTGTATCCACTATCCGGAGAAGTCCACGTGACCTGCCATAGTGAAATTATGTCCGCGTAGAAATTAGTAACTGAAATATAACGAAGAAGATGGCTGGTTTTTGTACGTACCTTGAGGATTGTTTGGCAATCTATCCTGCATACACAAAAGCATCAGCTAACCTTAGAAGCCATCTACTTCTCGAAGCAAAGTACCGTCCAAACATCAACAAGAATAATAAAAAAAATGACAGTGTTGGATATTCATGTACGCATTCATATAAAAATGTGTTAAGATGTGTAAGCGTGTAAGCACCTAATAGTAGTCTATAGCCATGGCAGTGCCAATGAGTAGAAATAATGTCAGTTCACCTAAAAAAATCATATATACACAAATCTATCGATTTAGATATAAGGAAGCTAGGATTTTCTCACCAATCTCTTCATCCTGCTGCATAATTTAGACATTCCTTTGAGCAACTTGCAGACCACCTAGTGAATTGCAGTCCTACACATTAAACAACATATATGAAGCATAGAGGAGATGGCCGTTAACATGATTATGGAGGGGTATATGATAGGTCTAAAATTTCAAGCACCAATATGGTCTACGAAGGTAACATAAATTTACTAACCAACTTCAAAGAAAGGTGCTACATTGCTATATATATCTAAAAGTAAAGCCATAGTGAAGCTGAACTTAATAAATCAAATTTGCCTCACGTGAACCCCAATCATTTGTTTATGTCGCCATACTACATACGTAGCTTATATTTGTAGCAGTGTTAACTGTACATAGAGCATAAATGAATCAAGATAGCCATATTCCAAAACTCTAGTATGAAAAGCTCTCATTCGAAACAACATCGGAGCATTGAGAACACGAAAGTTCAGAAGAAAAATTCAGAATTTCATGTACATTGACAGCATCGGCACAAGAGTTACCTCAAACATTTGGCAAACGATTTTAAGGAAGGCGGCCAGCAACGACAGAGTCCTCTACTCCTCCTCTGTCTACATCAGTTGGGGAGCACCGTGAAGCTCAGGTTTTAGCCACCTTCCTACCGCTGACCACCGCCGTGCAGCCCCTTTGACCATGTCCCGCCTCCTCGCCATTCCCTTGAACAGCTTCTTGGCATCAACCGCCAGGCCTCCCTGACCTGGAGTGACGTCGCTCGCACCGCTCTCTCCGCTACTCCCCCCACCAACTGATGTCGTCTTCGTGCACCCGACACCAGCGTAGCACTCCTCGACGCCTACAATGCCATTAGCTTTAGTTTCTAGATGTATTAAAAGGTATTGTAGCTGAGGAGATCACCGGAGAGGTAGCGACTATCCTTAGATTGCATAGCCTGGTGGTCACCCTCTAGGCCTCTAGCATATTCCCTTCTTCATCCACCACCTCAAAATGAAACAAAGTACGAAAATAAAGGGAAAATAAGGGAAACTTGTGTAATGAACCAAGAGGCAACGAAAGACGTTGGCACCAGCTCAACGTTGTAGTAGCAAGAAGGGCTAGACATTAGAAAAGGGGACTCTCGGTGTCTACTAGGGTGACCAGGGGATCCTCGAAGAGGGAACCGGTTGTCGGGAGAAGTATGTATTAGTTGTCCAAAACACCAGTCTCATTTATTACATGGAGGAGGTGACTATTAATAGCCTTTCGACATAGTACATGAGATTACAGATCTACCCCTAAAAAGGTCGTACACCCATAAGGGTTGTAGGGGCTTTTCCTGTCCCTACGCGTAACCTTCGTCTCATGGTGGACCTCCCTGGCCTTGGTCCATCTGGTTGGTGCACTTGGTCTCCACCGGTGCTCTCTGTTTTTCGCAACGTGTGGGGTGTCCCCCGGCCGAGAGGCCTCGGACACCCTTCGGCTCCCCCGAGGTGGCCCCGGGGGGACTCCTGACTACTAGGTTCGTGACGCCTTTGTGACCCTTTGGCAACCTTCACACCTCTCTCGAAGCCTTCTCGAAGGTATGTCTGATACCCTCAGGGAGGGGGCCCATCTTCTGGGGAGGCCCTATGGTCTTCATCAGGTCGTTGGGGCTGAGGGGGGGCGCCCCTATGATAAACCCCTCGCGGTCGAGGTTCTGCTTTGTCATGGCTGAAACCACGCCCTTTTATCGAAGGGTCCAAGCATACCATCCCCTTTGGCTTGACGAAGCGTGCGGTATGCGGTTCTTCCCCCGAAGCGTGGGCCGCCCCTGTTGGTGCGCTGGCGCATTGGGTGTTGTGCGCCATGATGCCATTGGCATGCATTGATGGCCCTCCTTCGAATTACACGTGCCGCCTTTGGTTGTCGTGCGCCATAATGCCGCTTGCTGGCATTAATGGCACCCCTTCAAATTGCGCGGGTCGCCTTTGGTTGTTGTCGTGTAGCACATGTCGGTTGGTGAGTGGTGTAGGATCAAGGATAACCGACTAGAGGGGGGTGAATAGGAGGTTTTTAAACTTTTTAACAATTTAAGCCAATTATTAACTTAGTTTAAACAAGTTACACTTCTAGCTAAGCAATTCAACCACAAAAAACAAGCTAGAAATATAAATGCGGAAATATAAAGACTAGGAGTAACCACAATGAGACAACGATGTTTTCCCGTGGTATCGAAGACTTGCTGGTCTTCACTAGTCCACGTTGAGGAAACTTGACAACTCAAGCCGGCTCCACGAATTAAGCCTTCCCTCGATCACTATGGTTATTCTTCCTCCGCTTCGGAGATGGTAAACACCAAACCACTCACAAGCTTGCACCGGACCTCTTCACAAACTTCTTGAAGAGATCACCGTGCTCCACCGCCAAGGCCGTCTAGAAGTTTGGCAAAACTCCAAGAGTAATAAACCAAGACCTTCGCTTGACGGCGCTCAAGTGCAATAGGATCAATCTAGAATGAATTGATGCACTTGAATGAACTCAACTACCTCACAATGAATACACAAGAGAATTTGAGTGTTGAGTGGATGCACTTGGCTCTCAAGACTCTAAGGATGTTAAATGTTCACTAGCAACCTGTCCAAGGGCAGTTGGGGGGGTATTTATAACCCCCACCAACAAATATGACCGTTGGGGAGGAGTCCCCAAACTTTCAGAGAAAATCGGTACAACCGTCGTTTAATATGCGGTACAACCGCTCTTGTAACGGAGCACCGTAACGGCTATAACAGTTGCATTTAATGCTCTGACATAGCCGTTGGAATTTCTCGAGCGGTACGACCGCCAACTAAACTCCGGTACAACCGTATCGCCCGGTTGTACCGTATTGACGAGCGGTACAACTGATCGAAGGGTTTCCAAAATGCTGAAATTACATGCCCTCTGGAAAAAACCAACCGCCATACAAAAATCGGTGCAACCGCATCGCGATTCAACCGTTTCATAGAAGGGAACGACCGATTCTCAAAGAGGGTTTCTGATCCAAAATGCACTTGTCTTGCTTTTTATTGAACCGCCAACTAAAATCGAACGACCTTAATGCGTAGTACCGCTCAAGGAGTCGGTCATACCGCATTTGCGCCGATTGGTGATGCCTTCAAAATCCAGATTACCGCCAAGTGAAGCGGTCATATCAAGATCGAGCAGACAACCGCCATTAAAACCACGGTACTACCGATTTCTGACAAATGCACTCGGGCTTTCAAATTCATTTTCAAGTTCAAATTCAAATACATGCATGATCCTAAATTGATCCATATGGCACAAGAACATGCTATCAAGCTACTAGTCATGATCCCCCTTAATAGTACGGTATTTAACCTATAATCCGGTCTTCTAACCAAATCTCCTAAGACCGGTAAAATGGAAAACGGATCCTAGACTACAGCGGGGGCGATTCTTCGGGCGTAATCGGTCTTTTACATAGGTGACCCTAAGGGTAAAACTTGAGAAGGCTTTTGGCGTTCGGTGTGTGGTCCAGTTGTTGTCCCTCCGGTGTTTCGATGTAGTAAGCACCAGCCCTTGTTGCGTGGGTGATTATTTATGGCACATCCCATTTGGACGACAGCTTGCTTGCTGTTGCAGGGTTCGCTGTGTGCTTGAGGACCATATCGCCTGGCACCAGTAGTCGGGCCCTAACCTTCTTGTTGTATGTCGTTGCGACGCTTGTAGCACATTTGGCCATGGTTGCGATGGCTTTTACGTGGTTATTCTTCGAGGAGGTCCAGTGAGACCTCCTGCTGTGCTAGCTCTGCCTCTGCCGTGGTGCGGAGTGATCTTACCGTGAGCTCTCCTGGTGTCATTGCTTCGTCGTTGAAGAGAAGCTTGAATGGTGAAAAGCGGGTGGCGCGGCTTGGTGAGGTGCGGAGCGCCCACAGAGCTTTGAGTAACTCTTCAGTCCAAAGGCCCTTTTGCATGCTGACTAGGCACTTTGTTAGTCCCTCCAGTAGGCTGCTATTGGCTCGCTCAATCGCCCCGTTGGACTCCGAATGTCCCACCAACGCGAAGCATATGTTCGTTCCCAGGCCTTCGCAGAATGTTTTAAAGCGTGCGAAGTCAAACTGGGTGCCTCCGGAGGCTCATCATTTCTCGGTAGAGGTCTGCCAACTCCCGCTGGAGAGCTTAGTAGGCTTCCCGGGTTACCCCCACTGCCCCGGGCGAAGGTGGGCCCGTCGGGTGGTTTTCGGGGAGAGATGCCTCGGTGGGTCGTGTGTCGTTTTTGATAATGTCTCTGTGTGTGGAGTTGTTGGCTTCTTCCTCTGTGGCTTCGGTGGTGGATACCGCCACTGTGGAGGTCCTGCTTTGCTTGGCACTCGGGGTGCTCGGAGTTGCAGCTGATGTGGCCACTGAGACCTTGGGTGTGACCTGGGTTCCTCCATCACACTCGCACTATACTACTTACCCGATGTGGAGAGTATAATAATGTAACAAGGTAGCATTTTCTACCCGCCGAAACGGGAAAATAGTTGGCACTTAAATACGACCCCATTTCCAAGTGAGAGTTTTGTTGGTCCTTATGTATTATCCATATATAAAGGGTCCCACCTACCCTCTCTTTCCTACCAAGGGCCCCCTTTACCAGCCTTAGTATTTACTCTTACAGCCTAGTTGCTCCTCTCAGCTGGACTGCTCTTTTCTCATATTCATCTCTTTTCTCTTTTCTCTTCTTTCTTTCATCCGATTTGGTTTGATAAATAATTTTAATGCATACACACACACGCGCGCGTGCGATGGCACAGAATGTAACTCTTACATTTAAGACAACTTGGTTAATAGTCAAGAAATAGGCCTGTCTTCGTATTCGTAGTAAAGATCGATGTCAATGGATCCTAGATCAACTACTCCTGCCTGAGTTGGTTCGCCCTCTGTAATTATACGACAGACATGAATAATAAATAAATACTTAATTACTTTTGGTGCTAATATGCGTACGTTAATCAGTTGATCTTCTTTTTTAGTAGATTTTAATTTAATAGCCTTTTTGGATCCCCACAAGGTTAACACTCCACAACCGCGGTTGTTCTATGGCCTACTAGTTCTGGAATCGTTGGTTGCCTATTCTCGCATTTTCTCGCACGAAAATACTACACGCGCTCGCACTACAAACACAAAAATGCTAAACCCACACAGCCATACACTACACACTACACCCAACACATCCAACACACACAACACCACAAAACACCCCACAACACTAAACACACACACACACACACCTCTACACCGCAACACACAGCACATGCACGCACGCGCTACACACTACACCACACTCAACGCACTCACACCGACACTCCACGCCCCTCTCTCTGTTCCTCTTCTCCTCTCCTTCCCCTCCATGGCGATTTCCTCCTTCCCCCTTGTTCGGATCTGGCTCCCCCCGGGCGTAGTGGCCTTCTAGCGCCCCCCTTCGCTGGGCCAGTGCTGGATCTACATCGTCGGGGCTCCTGGTTGCCTCTTTTCGTCGGCTCTTTGCCTCTAGGTCGATGCGATCGCCTTGGGTGGCTTATGTTGGGCTTTCGACTGCTCCCGGCCACTCCCCTCGCGGGTCTACACCGCGCCTTGGTGGGTTCCCGGTCGCTTCTTTGCTGTTCTCCATTCCGGATCTATGTGGTTGCTACTTGCTTTGCTACACCGATTGTTCCCCTCTACTCCTAACCCTTATTTAGCTTTTCCCCCTTATGCCGATTTGTCCCGTGTTTGGTTTGTGGCCTTTGGTGATGTTTTTGGTGGGTTTTCGGGGGTGTCGTTTGTGGCATGAGGGGATGGTTCGGTTCCTTAGTTTTGGTGGCGGCCGGGTGGGCTTTGGTGATGGTGATGGCTTGGTTCTTATGTGCATGGTGGGGTTCGACAGTGGTATGGCTTGAGGGGGAATGATTCTGTCCTTTAGCTTCTGTAGTGGCCGGGCGGGCGTTGGTGATGGTGATGATGTCTTGGTCTTCGGTGGGCATGGTGGTGATGTTGGCTTGATGGCTCGGCTCTTGGCAAGGTGGGCTTTGCTTGGCATGGTTGGCTTCGGCTTGGTGATGGCTTGAGAGCTTTTGGCCTTATGGTGGTTTCGGTGATGGTGGCTTAGTGAGATTTGGCATGGTGAGGGTTTCGGTCTCTTGGGTTCGATTCCTTGTTAGAGGTGGATTTTGGCATGGTGGCATGGTGTTTGGGCATGGTGGGCTTCGGTGCTGGTGGCTTGGTGATGGTATAGTGGCTTCGACCTTGACCTCAAACCCTAGCCTATACACCTTCCTTCTCCTTTTTTGTTTCTTGCAATTTTTAGATGTTAATTTCCTTCTCTTTCTTGTTCTGTTATTTACTATGCATGCTTGGGGGGTTAGCTCTGTTAGGCGGCTGTGTCGGGACTCAGGGGAGGGTTTGCACCGGGAGCTTGTCCCTGCCCCGAGGGCGCATGGCGGCTCTTGCGAGCTTGCCACCGGCGGTGTTTGTATCCATGCCACTGAGGCACGGTGCACCTTCTTTGGTGGTCATCCTGCCTGGTTGGTTGTGGTAGTGTGTTGTGTTGTGTTTGTGTGATGCTGATGCTGATGCTAAGGATGGTATGGTGATGGCTAAAATGGTAGGCTTACCCAACGGCCGGGGAGTGACTGGTTGGTTCTAGGACTTGGTCGACCCTCTGGTTGCCATGGTCGTCCACTAGTGGCCCTGGGTTGTCCCTTGCCTTCCTTCACCTTCTGGTTTCTTGCCTCCTGCTTTCTTCCTTGACCTCCCTTGTGGCTGTAGGAGCTTTTTGGAGCTAGCTTTGCTTGCTTGCCATGTGGTGGCCGTGCTTCATCTTGTGGTTGAGGTTGGTCTTTGGAGGAGGGCAAGTGACTTGGTTGCGAGCTAGGGGTTTTATCTGGGCATTGGCTGTGCTTGGGCATTTCTCTCCTCCTCCTGTGCCTTGCCCATAATGCCCTTGCCTCATCCTTTTCCCTCTCTGTGATTTCTGTTTGGCTAGGTAGTAGCTATGGGCCGAAGGTCTACGATGCACTGTGATTTAGATTTTCTATGGTTGGGGTAAATCGGAAAAATGGGCGTTGGGTTTTTCTTATTGCTGGATGATGAAGCCCATCTTCGTGAGAGGATGCTGACCGGCCCCGGACGGTTTGAGAACCTCGATGACAATTCACGCTATCTGACGGAACTACTTTCTTCCTTATTCTCCTTTTGCATTTATTTAGGGATTGCTATCTGTGTTTGGTTTGCTTACAACAAAATGGAGTGTTTGCAGGGTTTTGGGGTTGGCTGTGGATGACTCTACTTTCGGGCGATACATGGAAAGGGACGCCAAGCATGCAAAGTCTTCTGTAATATTCAGTGTTGTAATTTTTAGTTTTCTTAGTTGCAATGAATCATTGTAATTAGTCTGGAGTTGTAATCTTTCTTCTGAATTTTTGTAATTGATTCCACGCTTGTATCAATGTTGTATTATTAATTTAAAATTCATATTGTAATCCATAGAGATGGGTTCATGTATTACTTTTCTGGTAATGAAATCTTGTAATTGACTCCGAGCTTATAAAGGTGTTGTATGATTAATTTATAAATCTTGTTGTAAACTCTTGATAATGAAATGTTGTATGTTAATGATTTGCCATGTGTTCTCAATTAGTCTATAATTTACTGCTTATTGTTGTTTAGCTTAATTTAAGTGTTAGGTTCTCACACCCTCCTTTTATTAGTTAAGATAGATTTTGCTATTATTATTTCGGGCCCGAGAAGGCCATGTAGTACTATCATTTATTTGGGCTGTTCCTTTCAGCCCAAATTGCTGAGCCACATTGCACTCCAGGTTTTCGTTATTTTTTCCGCTTCGTGGCAATGGAATAAGCTTTGCTTAATGTTAATGATAGATTCTTGTCGCCAGTGACGTGCGAGCAGATTTGCAAATATAATCCATATCACAAGAAATATCATTCGGTATATTTTTTTTGATGCATGGTTCATGTTTGCTACTCCATTACCATGTCATGGAGACATGGAATGGTACATCTTATAAGAAGCAGCCTATCATAACGACGAAATCATGTACGTATATACTTGCCGATCGGAAAGCCTGGCTTCCTACTTCAGAGTGAGCTGGAGGTCATTCTGCCTATCCCGTGCAATGATGGCATCGTCCACTTATTCTTACACTAAGCTCTCGTCCGATTAGGTAGTCTGCTCCTGTTTAGATTTGCATTAGGTTAACTTGGCACTGTTTGATCATAACCCGTGGCAATCAGTGAAGTAATCTATACATCCAAGAACACTTTCCATTGCATTTTCATTTCGTTTCCCCTGCTTTTGAGATACGTATACTCTATCAGCAAGCAGAAAAAGGGAGGCAAGCAGCTCCCGCAATGATTCCCGGCCTTTGGTTCCTTATCTAATGAAAGGTGCTCTTCGCATTAATATTACGGCATTCATGCATGATCATTAGTTTATATTGAAATGTTTATATCAATGAAACGGAAATTCTCTGAAAAGAAAATGGAAAAGGAGAAACTTTAGCAGTCAATCATTTGCGCTTTCCGAATACATCAAATGATCTAGCTAGTAGATTTTTAGTTTCTTCGCATAATGAAGAAGAACACATGCAAGCAAGCGCAGTCCGTGATTCCTTAATGAGATACGCAAGGGATCCAAAAGCTGTCCATAATGCTATGGACTATGGTATTCTTGATCAAGTGGCGAACGGCTGGGATCGCACAAGAAAGCTTTGGGTCCTGAAACAATGGCAGAGCTTTGCATGCATGTACAGGCCAGATTACAATGTCGGCAGAGCCATTTTGGTATCATGCTGTTTGTGTACCCGTTACATCAGAAAATTTATGTGAATGGCACATAAGTACTTTAGCTGACACAATTTCCCTAGATTAGTAGTAACATCCTTCTTGGTGACAACACATTGCTGTGTCTTTGGAGCCACTTTTTGCTGTGAACTGAGTTGGCCAGCTTCGCATTTGGATAATCACATGCCAAGCTGCCACCATCACCTTCTCCTTTACGGTGCGAGACATGATGCCCCCAAAGCAAGCTCGAGGCCTACCTGGCCGTCTTGATTGCAGCACAGAAGTGTTCCATGGGTCAGGGCACAAGGCAGAGGCAGCACAACCTCTCCTCATCAGAGTGGACGGAGCGAAAGCAAGGAAAGACATTGGCATATGTTTCTTTTGAGTGTTGTTTGATCCCTATGACATGTGCCTCTCAGAGGCAGCCAGCTCCACCCCGAGCAAAAAGGGGCCAGCTTTGGACCATCTCTTCTTTCCTTTTTCATTTTGCTTTTCATTTCCCCATACCTAAAAGACTAGACAGTGGGTACCCTCCGTACCCTTTGTCTCGAAGAAGGATCGAAAGGAGAGAGGGGCCAAAGACAGGTATGAGTATGTGTATTGCTTGTGTATGAATGAGAGAGCTCTCCTTGTTACATGCCCATGGAGCTTTACTTATAGGGGGCAAGAAGGGACATTTACCTTCTTGCTCCCATAGGCGAGAGAGAGAGATGACATTTTAGGTACATTTGCCTAAAATACACTATACAGACTAAGTTTACACATGTACGGTATCCCCGACGGCACACTGGTATCCCTGACGACTCTAGAGTGCGGGGCACCCCTTGATGCCTTGGTACGACACCCTCCCTCCTATCTTTTGGAAAATGGAAATTATTGGTAAATTCTGATTTAAGTTTCAACTTAGTAGTGGTTAGTTTGCATGCAATTATCCCAAATCAACCAATAAGAGACAAACTTAGTTACATATTGAGCACCTATTACTGCAGTATCCTGCATGTAACCCACTAGAAATCACCTAACAAGCAACAAGCTTGGATACAACTGGTTGTGTCATCAGTAGGAAGTGTGTGGTGGGATTGGAGCCAGAAAAATCCAGTAACGGACAGGACCATGTCTTTGTTTAGCACGGCAGATCACAGTATCCTATTTGCTCTCCAAGTTGGCCTACAGGTAAAGAAAGGGGTAGAGAGCAAGCACGAAGGGCACAGTTTCGTAAAGTGGCTAGCGAGTGCATGAACAGTAGAAGTTTCTATTCTGGAATGTTGCTAAGCAAGCATGGATCGTTATTCAATCCAATTAAAGCGAGGATGATGATTGTGTTTTCCTTATAGTACAGGCAGGCAGGGCCATTCATGGTGGCAGGACAGACGCTCTCTAGCAAGTCTGCCTCCGTTGCATGATTCGATCTCCCTCTGCCCGGCACTGGATTACAACTAGCCGCCTTAAAGGGACGTAGGCTTTGGACGCTTCCAGTGTGGCATTGATCTGCTCTGCTTCTTGTGTTATCCGTGAACAGAATTGCGACCTGTCCGAAGGTTCTAGAGAGAGATAACCGCAGATTCTGAAGTTGCATTTGAGGATCAGGAAGCCGTGTTGTGATGATAAACCAGATTGTTATCAGGTTGTAGCTTGTTCTGATAAAGTGTTCGCACGATCTGCACCAGACGAAGTTGCAGGTGTAAGTAATACAACGAATTTCGTGTCGAGCATTCCCAGTTTCACCTATCAGGTAGCTGCTGTCGATGGCAAGCAAGATAACACGACACGATAACGGGGAACCACCGATCGCCTCTGACCTAACAACCACCTTCCCAATAGTATTTTTGGCGCGAGATCACTTCCTCGCCAAGCTTTGATCCATACATCGCCACTAAGCTTTAGTAGAAATGGAGAATTTGGAAGGGGATGGCTTTGCTTTACCTATAATTCGGTGGTTGTTGCTTACTTTCTTGCGCGATGCTTAGCACTTGAACTACTACTACACAAAGTTTCCCTTCGTTGCAAGATCGAATGCCATTGGTGCTTCGTGCAGTTCCCGGTTGTTCCATACCACGATGCCAAGCGAAGCTAAGCGTGCTCGCTAAAAGAACTATCTAGTGTTAGTTTCCGGCTAATGCAGTGTATACATCCATGCAACGCTGCAATGCAGCCTCTGCGTCGTGTTGCGGCGAAGCAGAATAGAAGAAATCTTCGCCAAAAAAGAAGGGAACAGAAGACGTCGATCGATGGGCCGCCATGAGTGGTCACTGTTGGACCACTTACTGAGGTGAACTTAAGTGCTGAATTTTCATTTGAGAGAAGGGAGTTATAGGATGCAAAAAAAAAAGCACCGTTCGATTTTTTTTTGAAGCTGAAAAAAAAGGTATCGTTCGATCGGCCATATATATAATATACCTTTAGCAGTTGTTGTGTGTCGCATTCCTCAGCTATAACCCGCAAAGGCACAAGTATAATTATAGCGTTCCATTCGTCAGTATCAGATAAAGGTGTTGCTAGATTTTGTCACGGAGTTTTATCTGTAGTTCTGTACCAACTACTACTAATTCACCTTATTGCTTACTCCCAAATGCTGCAAGAGTGCAATAGAGTGTAAGCTAAGTAATTGGTGGAGAGTAGAGGGGTCATAATGTAAATACAAAATTGATTTTGGACCAACTAATACCGTTTGGCTAGTTGGAAAACATACTATTATTTTTGGTTTTAGGGGGAGAGAACGGAATTTCATTCTCCAAGCTAATAAAGGATCTTAATTTCTGGTGTGACCACAGAAAACAAAATGGATTTGCTAAAGTACAGATTGCGAAGTTAATGGTATCTCGTGCCAATGATAACTTTTGCCTCACATTAGCGGATTTGTTCCCACGCTTAAATTCAATTCGTGACAGCAACTTGGGGCGTGGTGTAGCAGTACGGTTCCATATGACACGCTGCAAGTTTGGGACGAAATGGACCCCATAATTTGCAACTAACGCCGGAAATTGAGAACAAAAAGGATGGCGACCAAATGCGCTTTTAGGCATGATGTTACGCTTGCAAATGATTCATAGGAAGCAACATTATGGTTATAGGCTTGTAGCACACTGTTACTAAATTGGTTATAGGCTTGTAGCACACTGTTACTAAATTGTGGAATGTGACACACCAGTAATGGAATTCAGTTCGAATGGGGACGAACAAGGGACGGAGGATCACGCACAAAACATCGCTCGGAATTGCACCATATGCAAGCCTGATTGCATAGAAATTTTTGCATTTATGGTCTCTGATTTTCTCTATTTTTAAAACTAGCTATCTCCCATCGTAATTTACACGTTTAACATCTATATAGTGCTCCTACCACGGTTCCTGGGGGCGGCAAGGCACCTGCCCCTGACCCCGGGCGCAACAGGTGGCCTGCCCCAGGCGACGGGCGTGGCAGGCTGCCTCCCCACGCGCCGAAAGCAATTTTGGATGCATGCGATTTTCGTTTTTTCTTCCTTTACATCACGTTGTCATCACGTCGCGTCTCATCGAGTCATTCGCTGTCTACGTCTCTCGTGTCTATTTAAGGAACTCGTGCGGCCGACGTTTTCATAAGCGCTCTCGTTCCGATTAGATTAGCTAAACAAAGTTCGATCGTCCGTTCGCTCGCCCACGGTATTTAATATTTTTGTTATTGCAATTTGTAGCGTTAAGTACTTACTTAATAATGCACGTGTATTATATCAGTCGCAACTATTACATGCATAATTATTGTCAATCTGCCATGTAATGAATTTGCTAATTATGAGTTGTTCTCTATTTGTAGCAATGGCATACAATCTACTGTGGCGACTCCACCCTAGGGCACTCGAGAGGTCCTCTAGGATCTCCCAAGAAGTCCCTTAGGACCTCCCAGGAGGTCCGATAGTACCCCTCGAGGTTTGGGTAGGACCTGCCCCCGGTAGTACCAATCGAGGCCCTGGTAGGACCGCTCAAGGTTACCACCGAGGGAAGCGGGAGTCACGGAGAGATCCCCTACTGCTACGGCCAACTCAGGAGAGGTCGAAGGATCTGACTGAGGAGGTCGTGAGGCTTGAGGATCACTCTGTGATTCCAGCGTGGCGAGCTAGTCCCAAGGATCTCAAGCTAGCTCTTCACAAAGATACAAGAATGGTAACATCCACGACATAAACTTTATTTACAACGTATCAAAGGAGTTGTTTACAAAAGGTGGCCTTGGGCCAAAAGCAAGCTTACAAAAGAGCGGAAACAGATGTCCATCCACTATACCACAGGCAAAATGGCTGGAGGGCACAACCTACACGTCCTAGTCCTTTTCTTCACTGCTGTTGTCTTCTCCTGATAAAATTTGCATTGAGTAAGAGTGAGCACTACCACTGTGCTCGCAAGTCACACCCGTGGGGTAACAAAATGACATGCATACATGGATATACAGAGGAAGGCATAATAGGGTTGATTTGCGTAAAGCCAAGTTTCTTTCAATTACAAATACTAAGTTCCAAGGCAGGTTTTTAATAGATAAAATTCATTTTCAAAACTTGATTTTCAGTTGGATAGCATTCATCAACAAGTTGGTGAAGGATACCCTCCTGTCACAAGGCTCCCTGCCCAAACCCATGGGATAGAAATCCCAAAACAGTTTATTAAACACTTTTTGGAAACCCAAACCAATATCTAACTCTGAGTGGCCTTTGCCAGCACGTCCATGACCGCGGACATGGCTATTCGAATAGATTTAACTCTGTAGAGGTTGTACATTTTACCCACATGACATGATTCCTCTAGTTTGTTTGGCATGCGCGAGTGCCACCTCTCACTGCCGAAGGTAAGAGGTCTAGAGTTCATGACAAGGCTTTTACAATGCATTGTTCCACCACAACCTCTCCTTGCTAAGGTTTCGCCTCCTTTGGATACGAATCCACAGGATCTGGGCCCCCTCTTGCACCAGTAGGAAACATAGGTTATGAAAGACCATAGGCCATGGAAGACCTCCCACACATCCAAATGGAACAACCGCGGTGGAATTTCTGTAAATTAATTGGCCAGGTCCCACACCCCACACTGGAGACATGTGGTTGCATGATTTTGGCATAGCCCATTATAGGCCTGCATTGGCGGCTCAAAGACCGGTCCTCAACTGACTTGGGCGACAACCACAAACCCCTGGACCTCCACCTTATCCAGGATAGAGTCCGTGCACAAACATTGCACCAGCCAAGCAAACCAATTCGCCCAAGTCCAAATCAGTTTTCATTTTCTTTTGCTTCCCCAACAATATTTTCATATTCCCATGACAACCCAATGTCATGGTCAAAATATTTTAAACAATAGTTGGTCATGAAGGTAAAGATTTCCCCAAATCAAGTACTTTTGGTTTAAGCAAGACTAAGCATATGGTTTTTCAATTGCTCCTGGTTCACACTATTGTATCAACCAGATTTTGTCTAAGGTGACAACAAATTTGGTTCAATGTCAAAGTTGGCCATATAAAGGAAATAGGCATAACTATGTGTTTAAAGACATGTATTAAAATAACTTAGTAGAAATAAGCATGCATTATACTTTGAAATTGAACATAAATAGATTGAAATACTGGGTGCAATATGATCAAGAGCATGACTTGCCTTGCTCACTGACTTGAGAGTCTTCTTCTTCAGTACAATCACGTTCCTCAGTGCCTTCGCATTCTATACGGAAGAAAGGAGACAGATTCAAACCAAGTTCCAAATAAAGAGCCAAAGGAACTTCAAAAGAAACTCCAAAACTCAACCAACAGAAGCATCTCAAGCTCAAAATAGGTTCTTTGGGAGAGGTCCCAACTTACTGGGGAGAGGTCCAATGAGGAAGGTCTTCACAGAAAGACCAGAGGGGCGACTCTAGCAAAAGACCAAGATGATAACGCTTGCGCAGAGTCCAGAGAGGTGATCTTCAGATGTAGCCATAGAGTTCCGAAGAGAATCCAAGGGAAGAGGTCTTGAAAGGGACATAACCTCTTATGGTGGTGATCAGAGCAAGAGCAGATCAGACGCGAGGAGGCTTACCAGCGATAAGGAAGAGGTGACGAGTGAAGGGGAGGTCGAAGGCAATATGGGCGGTTGATGTCAAGCCCAAGCTCCTGATGAGCCTCCAATGGTGAAAGCACGATGAAGGGGGTGCTCCTGGCGATGTTCTTGGCAGCAAGGACTCTCCAGGAAGCCGCTGAGTGTGAGTCAAAGTGTTGAGCGTGGGAAAAAGGTGGCAAGGAAGGACTCCCGGGGCTAGTTATAGTCAAAGAGAGTGAATAGACCATTCCATGCGTACATGATTTGGTGAGCATGAAAAATAGGCAAAAGGTACGGGGATGTCAAAGAAAAATAATAAAGGACATTGTGTACTGCTACGGGAGGAGACTAGAAAAGACACCAATAGTACCCCCAAATGACTCCATTCAATGGAAGCAGCCACTTTCATGGCTTCATTTAATGCGACAGGACATGCATTAAATGCTCATGGTACTAGTGTGGCGGGGAAACATAAGAACGGGTAAGCCTGGTAGGTGGGACCAGTCAAATTTAGAAACGGTTGGGTCAAAGAGGGAGGTCCCAACCCGCAAGAGAGGTCTTTTGAGGAGGTCTGAAAGGCTTAGGAGATTCTAAGATCCAGGGAGGTCTGTAGCCGTAGGATCAAATCCCGACGGGAGGTCTGAACGGTTAGGATTTCCAAGGGGAGGTCCTAACGATCGAATCTGCCAAAGAAGGGAGGTCTGGACGATTAAGATCTCCAATGGGGAGGTCTTGACGGTCCGGATGTTCAAGGAGGGAGGTCTGGAGGCTAGGAGGTCCTGATATACACAAAGGAGGTCCGCACATGGGGAGGTCCAAATACATATGGAGGAGGTCCACGTGACTAAGAGGTTCTGACAACCAAGATCCCATCAAGGGAGGTCCTGGCTGAGGGGATCCTTGCAAAAAGGAGGTCCTGACTGGTAGGATCTCACCAACGGGGAGGTCCTATCAACTAGGCTCTCATGAAGGGAGGTCCTACGGGCTCAAGGAGGTCTCGAGAGGAGGTCTAAGGAACTGGGTCGATAAAGGGAGGTCCTGATCGCTAGGATCTCCACAATGGGAGGTTCTGGCGGTGAGGATCTCATTATAGGAGGTCCTAAAGGTTCGGGAGGAGACCTTCGAAGGTCAGGAGTTCCTAAGTTAAGCGAGTAAGGAGGTCTAATGGATGGGGAGGTCCGAAGAAATTGAATTCGAAGGAAGGCCTAAATATATAGGCACATCCCAACCAAGAGGAGGTCTGG
This sequence comes from Phyllostachys edulis, assembly GCA_036346405.1. Classification (NCBI taxonomy): domain Eukaryota; kingdom Viridiplantae; phylum Streptophyta; class Magnoliopsida; order Poales; family Poaceae; genus Phyllostachys; species Phyllostachys edulis. The sequence goes on along the minus strand of CM070549.1, from coordinate 55,329,126 downwards.
GCCACACAAGAGGTCCAAACCGAGCATAACACAACAGAGAGAGACTGAGGGGAGAACTGGCCAACATATAGAAGAGGTGTCAACACGAAGCTCAACCCTCTCCGACTGAACCAATTTTGAATTCTCATCAAAACAAAATAGTTTTATTCTGTTTTACAAAATTAAAAAGGGTTTGGAAAGTCAGGATGTTACATCTACCACCGCTACTTGAGGAGGCATGGGACGTCCAGCATCGCTGTCACGTTTAGATCGGTGGCGATGGGCCGCCAACCCTGGTCACACGGGGACCGAGGGAGACCTGGCCGTTGGACGACAGGTATGTTGGGAGGCTTCGTCAGCCTGGGCTGATTGCATTCGCCCGCATGTTGAACATGGAGCATAACCTCCTGATTGACGCCTCCCTTCTTTCCGCCCTGGTTGATCGTTGGCGGCCGGAGACCCATACGTTCCACTTCCGGTGGGGGGAGATGACCGTGACACTGCAGGTTGTCAGCTTCATTACCGGCCTGCCGTTGTGAGGCCTTGCAGTTGTTCCCCCTCCGAGGTCGCTGGACTGGAAGGCGCGTCTCGGCCATCGCTTCAGGCAACCTATCCCCGAGAGGTGTAAGGGCGTTCCACATGCCTGGCTGCGACGATTCATGCATTGCTCAAATGACGCAACAGAGAAGGTGGTTCGATGCCACTTAAGTGCATATTTGTTGTTTATATTCGGGTGGGTCATGTTCCCTAGCACGTAGGGGGACATGGTGTACCCTAGTTATATTCACCTTGCGGAGTCTATATGGACTCCGACGATGAGGACGTGCTGTAGTATAGTTGGGGTTCAACTGCATCAGGCGCTACGCATCAGGCTTTGGCGACACTTCGCAGTCGTCAGACGGAACGAGCATGTGCTCTCCAGTTGCCACACGCTGTTACAGCTATGGTCGTGGGAGCACTTTCTAGTCGGACGGCCGTACTTCCACTCCGCAGTCCACCCTTACCCGTGCACAGAGCATTTCTACGGTGGGGCGGACGACGAGGATTCTGTGGAAGGCCCGACCATGGGATCTCAATGGACTATGGCAGTACCAGGGTGGGCTAGGGAGAGAGCGCGTCGCATATACCCCGAGTTCCACAACAAATTCGAGGCTCTGCACAAGGACAACATAATATGGGCTCCTTGGACGGATGCCTTCGTGTAGGACACGGCGTCCAATGGCTTGAGTTTACTATGCCACCAGGATGTGTCGTACTGTAGGACGACTTGTCATCTGGTGTTCTCCCACATGGTTGAGCCCTACAACCCGCAACGGGTGATTGGGCGCCTAACCGCACCAGAGATCCCACCTACCTGTGGTGATCGCCATGCGGCGTAGCCACTTGTAAGTACGTTACATTGCTTAATATTGTAGGTCCGTTGCTCATATGTTATGTCAGTACCATAATTTATTTATTTTGTTCCACCATCAGGCAGACGAAGAAGGGCCGCAAGAGCGATGAGTGGCTTCCGACGCAGCAATCGTGGATAGATGCATGGCAATCTACCACTGATAGCATTTTCCACGAGACACGGCCTTATGATGCAGGGACTTATGGCACGTACTTGGAGTGGTACGTACAGCACACGCGGACGAGATTGACAGGTGCCCCCTCCGGCCCGACATGCAGATCCTAGCCACGCTGAACGCTTGGGCTTGGGGCTAGACCCGCACCATGCAGTACGCCGTGACGATTTGATACGATGAGCACGTAGCAAATAAAACACCCTCCCAAATAGGGTTAACTAACAAATTTTTGTTTGTTTAGTAACCATGCAGTTGGAGCGTTTGCAGAGCGTTGTGGAGCGCGGCCACCGGAAAATCGAGTGGGGGTACGAACAACACAGTTAAATGCCTTTATGCGGTCATGAAGACTCTTGTTGACGATGTTAAGCACGTCGTTCACAGCATGAGCTGTGGAAGGCCCACCGATGTCGACTTGAGGCATCGGACGGAGCATCGTCGCATACCCTCGCCCCTTCCATCTTCCTGTCCGAGCGAGTCGACCTAGCGGCGCAGCGTCGGTGGCTAATCGTCCGCGCAGTTGCGACGCAGGGACTCTAAGATGATGCCGTCGTCGTCACGAAGGGACTCTACGCTGATGCCATCGTCGTCACAGAGGGACTCTACGCTGATGCCGTCGTCGTCATGGAGGCAGGAAGAGGCCATTCTAGAGAGCACGGACGTGCAACTCGGAACCGCTGAGGTTATTCTAGATTCTCCCGCCGAGCACCATACTCTCAGACAATTTCAAATGGGTGATACGGCACCATGGTATCAGTCCGACTACACACCATACCCCGGCGATTCACCTGCAAGGTCGGTAGACTCGAAAGCGATTCACCCCTTAAGCTCGGTGAAGTTGGTGTCCCTCCGCGGATCCTATTGCTTGGATCACCGAGATGTTCTCAACGCCACTCCCCCAGGTGATCCCCCCCAGTATGACAACACGGCGGTTGAGGAGCCTTGCTATGACCTGCGGTAGAACCCACGGTCACCTGAGAGGCTGATGTTCCCGCAGGAACAGATTCGTCGGAGACCTATGGCAGGAACACGGCGAGGAAGGCCACTACAGGGTCCTATGGCCGAGAGCAGTGAACACCAGCGTGAGCAGTAGTAAGATTAGAAACACTAGCATGTTGTAACATGTACTTCAGTTAGTGATTTGTAATCCGAACAGAGTGTGGTAATGGTATTGTAATTGGAAACTTGTACTTTGTTACCTATCTCACTAGAACAATTTTATTCTCATTCATCAAGGATTGCAATGCATAGATAAAGAGTGGACAGTACAATCTCATTACAACTGACGTTCTACTTGGCAAGAATAACATATAATAGAAGAAAGACCGCAAATCTAACTATCTTAACTAATTTCTGAAGCATCTTCTCAACTCTTTCCATACTCTCATCTAGTCTTTTAAGTTTGTTCTCTTTATTTTACATTGGTTGATTAGACGCTCGAGCCGCTGGACGAATTGCAGCAACACCACGGTAGTCTTCTTGCAAGGCAGTAATTTGCATTGCAATATCTCGAACCACTGGGACAGCTTCATCAGCCCACTACCAAAACCGACATATTGTGTTCTACAAAAGAATTGCAGCTTCAAATGAAAGTAAGAAAACATGGTATTTGCAATGGAATTCATTCGTGTTGATTTTGCACAAGTTACCATAAGATTTGAACACTTCATGAACATTCGGGACGGATTCGTTGGCGTATGCGAGGTGAACACATTCGCCGGGTCACTACAATGAGGGCAAACCAGGTGCTGCCATAGTGATTCTAATTGTCTGCTCACTCGAAAGTTAGATAGGGCCGAAGATATCCCGTTTTACACTGGAAGAAAGGAGAAGAGGAAGAGAAGAGTGAGGTGAATGGCAGCTAAAGCATCCATATATAGCATTAAGAGCACGAAGGGACCACTGTGTGGAAAGGAGGATGTGACCACATAGTGTGGATAGCAGGACATGACCACTCTCCGGAAAAGCAGGACGTGACCACTCTTTAGAAAGTAGGATATGACCACTCTCTGGAAAGCAGGAAATGACTACTTTTTGGAAAGCACGACGTGACCCAAATGAGGCAGATATCCATACTTATAAATCGGTAAAAACAACTTGAAGCGGTAATAACAACTTGTTACATCGTACAAAGCGGTGCAGGTTACAATGCAAATCACGACAGCACTCACATCACTATGACCAACATGACTCAATACACCGGATAGCTTACAGATACTAAGTGGTGCTGGAGGAAGAAGGTCTATTCGGGTAGTTCTTGAACGCCCCCCGTAGTAGCAACCCCTACCAGAACATTCCAACTGAGTGTTCACCGCAACACCCGCCACAGGGGGAGACGTCGACCCTCTGTTGGTGCAGGGACGCATGCAAATTCTTCAAATCCAAGCAGCGGCTCAGCCTGGGCATGCGTTACTGGGGTTGTCTGAACTACTCCAATGACTATCCCGACCGTCGTTAGGATATGAGAAGCTATCGGCAGCCGATAAGGGCTAGTTACAGTGTCTTCCCCTACCAATTCTCTTTCAAAGTACGCACTAATAACATCTACGCACTAATAACATCTCCCGACTACTCGTAGTCCCCGGATCTACTATGTGGCTACCGCAAGTGGATCAACCAGGAGATCCACCCACACGACCAATGGCAAATCGACTACGACGAGTGGGATGCCAAAAGGGCACGCGAGATCCGGGAGGAGGAGCGCAGCAATGACGAGTACAATGAGTGCATCTGTCGAGAGAGAAAGCTTGTCTCGAGGCATGCAGGTGCAGGGAGCGGGAGGCTCGTGAGAGGGAGCGCGAGAAAAAGAGGGAAACGACGGCCGAGGCCAAGGCGGCCGGCGAGGAGTACAACGTCGAGCTCGGAAGGAAGGACAAATGGCATCGGTCCACACAGTAGGTCACGCCATTCCGTAGTAGTCCCCATGCCTATTCGCCATGTTTTTTTACTATCCCCTAAAGGCATGTATACTTACATAGTTTGAATGCTTATGTCGTAGTGTACCGTAGAAGTAGCGAAGATGACTAAAGCAAATAGCCGAACCATCATGCCATATGACCACGTGTAACGTGCTTCTGTATGATAACTCTAATGTAGTTCTGGTTCCGTGCCTCCGCTGAGCCATCAAAGCAAGCCTATATTGCAAGTATGCATCTTCTAGTGGAATACCAGAAAGAACCATTCGCACCGACATTGAATCCTCCATGTCAACATAGCTAAATGCAACTGTAATGACTACATGAAAAAGAGAGGTGGATCAAACACAAGCACGTGAATGAAAAAAACTAAATTAAAATTACAGACTATAAGAGTATAAAGAACCAAATATATATGTCAAATTGTGTTGTGCAGTGCATGAAGAGTATGAAACCAACCACAATATTTCTATCTACTGTTTTAGGGCATCTTCATAATCACAACGGGTGTTCTTAGCCCCTTCAATTGCATTTTGTAGAAGCTCCATAAAGTACCCTGCTTAAACTCCAGCATACGAATTTCGGTCCATAAAGTACAAATAAAATAAACAATTTCTATTTTATTGGATTAATTCAAGCTTAATTGCAATAATAGTTTATTAAATTCAATATTGGATTTATATGTAATTTTTTTAAAAAAATTGGATTTTTTATTTTTTCCCTTTTCTAAAATTTTTTCGGAATTTCGTTGGGGTCAGGCAGCCCTGCCGCCCCCAAGAACTGTGGTAGGAGCACTGTATAGAGGCTAAATGTGTAAATTACGGTGGGAGAGGGCTAGTTTTGAAAATAGAGAAAATTAGGGGACCATAAATGCAAAAATTTCGATTGCATAGATGGAATAGATAAAGATGAGACATTAAGTTTAAAGTTAGACGTCAGGTGTGAAAGGTGTGAATTTCCTGCGTTCCAAAACAGATCCCTGATCTTCACTTTTTCACATTTAGGCACATTTGTCCTGCACCTAAAACTCGTAGGTTCGTTTGGATTTGTGTTAAAGGATTGGCAAGGGAATTCTGAATACAGAGTGGTTGTTATAAAATTCATGTGTTCTAAACATAGCCTCACATTTTAAAGAACGCATTTTGAGATGCGATCATATCAAAATTTACTCGGCTTTCAGCACCCAGATTCAAAGTTAGTAAAGGCACTCCCAATAATCCACTCTGTACAATGTCCATAGAATTAATTAGCTATCTACGCAGGATGAGACATGATGTGGCAAAGAGTAAAGGAAGAGAGAGAGAGAGGAAAACTGTGTCTTACATTAGACATTGCATGGACACACAATCCAATCATTAAGAAACAACAAAATCTTGTATTGGAGAGGAGAGTAGTGTCTATGTACATTATTTGTTGGGCCATTGCATTAGACGGTGCCGGGGCATCATCGTTGTTGCCTTCGTTGCTCGCCGTCTTCTATCGTGGCATTGTGTGCTCTACCGCCTCACGCACCGACCTCCTCATTGTACTCTTTTTGCAGCAGCCGCCGCTTTCGTCGTGGCGTTCATGCTCTGATGACCGAAGCGCCTACCACCACACTTGAGCCAGTCGCTCATGCGCTCAGCACTGCCATTTCACCTACGCACACATCGCTGCACACTAGCCGGCGCCGCACCGTAGCCCCTCGCCGAGGCCATCGCCACACCTTGGCTACCTTTGCGGGGACGTCTCAGATCTGATCGGATCTAGGTGCTGTTGGTGTAGATTCGGCCGGATCTAGGAGGAGATGAACGAAGGAGAGGAAATGAGGCGGTGAAGGAGGTTGGGGCAACCGGCGCCGGTGAGGGTGGGCGGGGTGGCCGACGGAGAAACCGTGGGAGGAGGGAGCTGGGAGTAGAAAGGGGGTAGTTGGCGATGATGGGAGGCTGTCGGCGGAGACGGAGGGGGCCACCGGTGAGCGGGGAGGCGAGGGTGAGATCGGTGAAGGAAGAGAGGGGCGCAAACCCGACCGGTCGCAAGGGATCAAGTGTCCTGGCCCGTAGCTTTCCTGGACCGGCAACTAATTTGCTTATTATCTTTTCCTCATGGAGGCATCATGCCTCCCAAAGCTAGATCGATCGAGCCCCACGGCGGAGTGGGCCCTCGCTTTCGTCTTACAGAAGCCCACCTGAGCCGCGCTGAGCCAGTAGTTGTAGCGGCCTAGTGGGTGGGCAGCGGTGGCAGGAGGCTCTAGAGCATACGAGTCGTGGTTTAAATTCTTGGGTTACCGTTGGACATTGGGGGAGGGGAGGCGGTTTTTTTCCTAAATTAACCATTTTTAATCGTTTTGCAAAAATAACCTATGTTTTATTTTTTACAGAAATAACGCTCGGTCGTTGGCCCACCAAGCTACTAGGCCCAATCGTGCGGTGGGCCAGTGATTAGGTGATTGGGGAGGCCCAGCCGTGCTACCGAACCATGACTAAGCCTTGGTCTCACTTTGTCTCGATTCTTGTAGGTGGTGGCGTGACTGAGGCTCAGCCAAGACGATATCGAGCGTAACGCGATCACATTAGTCGCAGATCAGGCCAATGACTGAGCACAATTTTAAGAAATAATTTAAATAAACTTAGCTTTAATTTTACAAAATTAAATAGTTGGAAGAGTTGTTTGTGAATAATTGTTAGTGTAAAAAAGCTAGAGTTTGCTGGTCACAAAATTACTACAACTTAACATAAAGAGGATACAACAAACACGGTTCTGGTTTATAACATATCGAATCAAGTAGCCACATGTTTAAAGTAAAGGTAGCTGACAACAAACGGGATACAACCATGAAATGAACAAACCACTCCTAACTTGGGAACAAACGGTATCAATTAGCAACTTCAGCTTCGTGACCTTCAATATGTCGCTCTCCACGACCTCCTCGACGGCCTCTCCCACGACTGCCACTAGCGGTGACGCCGTGACCTTCGCCAGACTCGTTATGCTTTGTACACTTGTTATTCATATGCCCATAATATCCGCAAAGGATACACCTCTTCACAGGGCCTCTAGCTTCAGACTCGTCCATGTCGTTTTAGATACAACGGGTCTGCCGACGACCCTTACCACCCTTCAATAAGTTCAAATCAGGGACCAATATTTTATTTTGCACATCGTCCTCTATGAAGTTACCAACAACATGGAATCCACGGATCTCCCAGCTGCAAGTCTGAACCATGTTTTCCTTCATGAAGAAGCTCAACACATATCGCGCGTAGTCCATCTTGATGATACCACATGCAGCCAACACATGAGAGCATGGCTTATAGACTAGCATTGGCTTGTTACACGTGCATTGACAAGTGTTGTTGCTAGGGGTGGAAACGGATCGAATACGAATCGAATAGTCTCGAATACAAATACGAATACATATTTTTAAAACGAATATGAATACGAATTCGAATATTCTCGAATACGTACTCAATTCGGTCGAATGTGAATATCCTACAACTTTTGCGACAAAACTCAGTAAAACAAATTTATGTAACGTATGTACATAACTACACGTCTACGATAAAAAATCTTAAAGCACTAGCACTCTACTGTGCAGTGCCAGTGTGGCACTTGGAGTACTTTTTGATCTCGATCCATTCAAACAATGCTGAGACATGTTCATGAGCGCCACCCATTTCTGCACCGGAGAAAGGACAAAAGAAATAGTCAAGAACGTTGGACAGTACAACTTGAATCGAAGATGGCACATGCATGCATGAGTTGGTTCGAATCGAAGATGGCACATGCATGCATGAGTTGGTTCGGATCGAGGCCGCCGTCAGCGCCGTCGCTATGGGTGCCGGCTCGGTGACACCGCCACTTCTGGAACCGCTGCTGGTACGCTCTGCGCGTGCTACATCGCTATCGCCTTGGCCTCTCGCCAGAGTAGGCCGGTCTTTCTGTCGTTATTTCTATTCGAATACGGATACTATCCGAATCCGTATTCGTATTCAGCGTTATTTCTCATACCACATCCGGATTTGTATCCGGGAAAAAAATCGGATAGTATCCGGATTCGGATTCATTTTTTATTCGAATACGAATTATCCTTTACCATTTACATTTTTTCGAATACAAACATCGGATAAAACAGATTATCCTTTACCATTTTCCATCCCTAGTTGTTGCTCTCCTGTCCAAGGCTCACATCGTGCGTGACGACGTCACTCGTCGTTGCAAGCCCACTATGGTTCCTTAGCAATACCTCGAATCGAAGCTCCGTGTAGCCTATATGGAAGACTGAGTGCATGTGGGCCTTCTCTCTCTTCTCGGCCATGTAATTCGTCATCTTGGTACAATAGGGTGTCTATGCATTCAGCATATGCAATGCAGCAACACTTTGTCTTTCCCTGAAGTACTCGATTATACCATGTAGCATACCCTCGACGATTGCAATGAGGGGCATGCTACACAGGCCCCCGATCACCTAATTGTACACCTCGGCCAGATTGGTGGTCATTACATCGTACCATGTGTCGTCAATGTCTAAAGCAATGCCCACTTCTCCACTAGGTCATGTCTATTCTAAGCATCAAACACCGACGCATCGGGGACATCACCATCCGAACAATCGTCACCCTCATTATCCTCTTCCAAAACTTGTTCTTCAACCCTGGCCCTTCGGTCTTCCCTCTCCAACTCATTCACTATTAACTCAATGTGTCCCCTTTGTCTGCCTGTCCATTGGGATCGACATGCCTGTCTGCCACTGTTGGAGTTTATGGGCTTGGCCCATATATAATTCTAAATAAATCCTAGAAAATCCCAAAGGTCCACTCAAGCATGGTGGATGGTGGGAAGTTTAGTACCATATTACTAGTCTAGGTGGGAGGAGACCAATATATAAGGTGGAGTTGGTCTTACCTAGTTGAAGCAAGCAAAATAAGAACATGCGCTTGCTTGCTTTGCCACACCACGCCATCGCTCGCCCGCGCACGACGTGTGCATGAATGGTTCAATGATTTTGTGTCCAGTTGGTTGTGGAGCTGTTGCTTGTTTTTGCACCTCAAAACCATGCATACGAATTAGAAACTGAAAGTTTGAATTACACTATTTTAATGGGGATTTTATGGCACGCATTAACTATGTTTAAAGCAGAGTAATGACAACCGTTTATTTTGCTTGTTGCTGGTTCTATATGAGGGAGAGGAGTCTCCTCTCAGACACAAAATAGAGAGAAAACTTACTAGATTGTTACCCTGTTCTTTTGTGCTACACAACTTCAGCTACTACATCCCTTCCTTGGTGTGTACCGATGGGGGGAGTGCAGTGTCTCCAAAGTCGGCGTCCCTCATGATCCTACACGGGTTGGGACGAATCAGGTTTTTGGGAAGCTTTTGCGCAACTGCTCACGTCTTCCTCCATCATCTGCTCTGTGTCGTCTTCTTCACATCAGACTCTACCGCGACCTTCGCTAGAGCAATTCTCTGTAAGTTGCGGTAATGTCATTTGATATGGCTAGGCCTTGCTTCCTAGAAATAAATTATGTGATGGTGTTGATGCCTACTTTTGTGTTAGTAGTGTTCTTGTTTTAAGCTTTGCCTTGTTTAGCAGCACACACACACACACACACACACACACACACACACATATATATATATATATATATATATATATATATATATATATATATATATATATATATATATATATATATATATATATATATATATATATATGAGTTAATGATCATGCTCTTGCTCATAGTTCCAAATATGCCTAGTATATATGTCATTGTTGATTCAATTATTGTTTTAGGAATTATAATTATCACAAAAATGTGTATATACCTAACAATCCAAAAACCCAATAGACAGTTTGTGATGGCTGGTTTTGCCGAGGCTATGAAATCGGAGAAGTTCACCCGCGTGAAGTTCAAGAGATGGCAGATAAGGGTCCAATTGTGGCTCTCGGCTATGAATGTATTTTGGGTCGTGATACCAGGTCCTACAGGACCTCGTACTACTGCACAACAAATAGAGTACGACACAGCTATGACAATATTTATCAGGTGCATTCTAAGCGTGTTGTCTGACCAACTTTGTGATGCGTATATGCACATGAAGAACGTTGCGGATCTGTGGCATGCACTCGAACACAAGTTCGCTGCCTCAGATGTTGGACATGAATTGTATGTCATGGAGCAATATCATGATTACAAAATAGTTTATAACTGTTCTGTAGTCGAGCAGGCTCATGAACTATAATTCGTTGTGAGGGAACTCACCCACCTTGGTTGTCAATTGTCTGACAAATTTGTGGCTTGGGGTATTATTGCCAAATTGCCTCCAATTTGGAGGAATTTCGCCACATCTCTGAAACACAAGAGGCAAAATATTTCCGTAAAGGATATGATTGCTAGTCTTGGTGTTGAAGAGGAGGCTCGGGCAAAGGATGTGACACTAATGGTGCAAGAGGGACAATCTAGAGCGAACATCATACAACATATTGACAAAGGGAAAGGCAATGTTGTTTTGACCACTGACAAGGATCTAATAATCCTCAATTAATTAAGTTATTTTTATATAATGTTTATAGATAAATAATGTATTTTATATAACCTTCAAAGGTACCCCTCTCTATTAACAATGAGTGAGATCATACACACATAGTGGTCGTAAGCTATTTTACGACCACCCTATATGGTTGTAAGTCCTTCAACGATCACCTATTGATTGTAAGTCCTGCTACAATCACCCTATATGGTCGTAAGTCCTTCTACAACCACCTATTGATTGTAAGTCCTACTACAATCACCCTATACAGTCATAAGTTCTTCTACGACTACCTATTAATCATAAGTCCTACTACGATTACCTCATGGTCGTAAGTCTTACTACAACTAGGTCATCTACGACCACCCTATGGTTGATAAATCCTACAGACAGCCCAATTGACTAGGGACATTTGTGCGTTGTGTTTAATACACGCGGTAGTTAATATGTGTCGTTATTCCTGAAATAACTGCACATATTAAATCTTTGTCTCTAACATTACCACAAGGCAACGTGGGGGTGCGTCTACAACAATAACTACCTTTAAACGTGTGCATTGTATCAAACGACAAAGTGCCTCTTGGCATGAACAACTGACATCCCTTCATGCACTATATAAGGAGTAAAGTCGGTGGTCAGAGGAGGGACGAGAGGCGATCAAGCAATGAAAGAAATGGGAGTCATTAGTCTTAGCCTTGGGTGACTTCTCTTCTATAAACATAATCAATACAACAAACACATGAGTAGGGTTATTATTATCTCAGGAGAAGGCCTGAACCTGTATAAAATTCTCGTGTCTCTTTCTGTGTGGTTTCGCTTCAGGAGAGCCCCCAACATTCATTCATAAGATCGATACTAAACCATCGACAACCACCAACTTCAAAAGGACCAACAACAGTAAGAAGAAAGTGAAGATAAATGACATTACTTGCTTTGTTTGTGGTGAGACCGGTCATTGGGCCAAAAAATACCGCAAACAGATGGGCAAGAAAATCATCTAGTGCAGAAGAAGCCTACTAATGTGATTATTGGCGAGGCTGAAGCATCTAAGTATGGTAACTTACCTAGTGTCTTTTCAGCATGTCAATATACTGATCGGTGGATTAACACCGGGGCTAGTATTCATGTATGCGTTTACGCATCTATGTTTTCTTCTTACCAGGTAGCACGGGGTTCTTCCGAGAATGGGTCACATGCTTCTATTCTTGGTGTTGGCATGGTAGAACTGAAGTTCACTTTCACTTCAAGAAAGATCGTGCAGCATGCCCCTACAATAAATAAGAATCTCGTCAGCGGTTCCCTTCTATGTTGAGATGGGTTCAAGTCAGTCTTTGAGTCAAATAAAGTAGCCATGTCAAAATTTGGACTCTTCATTGGAAAAATGCTATGAGTGAAGAGGCTTGTTCCATTTTTCCCTTTCAGATTTTTGTAATATGGTTGTGAACTATATTTATGACTCTACGAATGGTGGTGAGGCCAATGTGTGTCACTCACGTTTATGTCATATAAATTTTAGTTGTATGTCTCAGCTTTCTAGTTTAAATTTAATTTCAAACTTTTCTATAGTCAAAGGTTCCAAATACCAAATTTGTGAGCAACCGAAGCAACCCCAAAAGCCTCATAAAGCTGTGGAGGAAAGAAATTTGGCAAAATTGAAACTTGTACATTCAGACTTGTGTGAGATGAATGGTATTTCATGACTTTAATTGATGATACCACTAGATACTGTTATGTGTATTTGTTGAAAACAAAGGATGGAGCACTAGACTACTTAAAAACTTATAAAGCTGAGGTTGAGAATCAATTAGACAGAAAGATTAAAAAGATTAGGTCTGATCGTGGCAGAGAGTATTTTTCTAATGAGTTCAATCAGTTTTATGTTAAATATGGTATTATCCATGAAAGGACATGTAACATTCCAAATTTCCGAGTTTCAAAAACCTTTTGAGTAGTTTAGTTCCTTGGAAAAATTCACCAAAATTTATTTGAATTTAATCAAACTTAAATGAGTATGTCAAATGTAAAAACAATTTAAGGTGACTAATCTAAACATCAATTAATTCTAAAACTATTTTATTTGAGTTCTTTGTGCTTGAAAATATTTTCCAGATTTTTCTGGAATTTTTCCTAGTTCATTTGCTATTTTTAATTTGCCATTTGGATTTTCTATTATTTCTAAAATAGAAAAGCTATTTAAAATCTCAGTAAAACCTTTGGGCTAAATTATTTTCCTTGGGCCCAATCCTATTCCGAAACCCATCCCAGTCCACCAGCCCATTCTCTCCCATAGCTCGCTTCTCTCTCTCTCTCTCTCTCTCTCTCTCCTGTTCACCCATGCCCGGATCCACACGTCAGCCACAAGCGTGTCGTGTGCGACACGGTTTCACCCTAGACACTGTTGCTGACATGTGGGCCCCACCGAGTTACTGTTCTTTGCCTCCGACTCGGGCACATCTTCGACTCCGCCGTCGCCCTGTTTCCTCAGCATGCGCGCTTGGGACTCTCCTGGCCGCATTGCTATAAAATGGGAGGTAGCCCTCGGCTTCCGCATCCCAAACCGCGCACCCACCACCCAAGATCCTAGCCCTAGCCACCATAATCTCTCAGAGAAGAAAACTCACCGCTGCAATCTTCGTCGTCGACTTCCTTCGCCGTGAGAGCACCTGGAGCTTCAACGTCACCACTATCGGGATTGCGAGGAACAGATCTACATCGCCATCGCCTTAATCACCTTAATGTCATCAGGGCCCAACTTCCATCGAGCCCGAATCTTAGCTACCACTTCGACCTCGCCGCCGACCAACTCCGTTGCCCCCTCGCCCTCGTGAGTGCACCAGCGAGCTCCCTGTTGCACCAGCTATTTGTTGCGCACCTCCGTTTGCTCCGCCTGAGCCCAGAACGCCGATGACCTTTGGGACCCGAGCGCCACCGTCGTCCACGTCACCGGCCACGTCATCTTTTGCTTGCATGTCAGTCCAGTCAGCATCACGTGGCAGTCATGTCAGCCCTAAGTCAGTCACTCCCGCACCCAAATCCCAGAGCCAACCCCGCATGGACTTGGTCCACGGTAAACCCAATCACTGCCATGTAGGTCCCACATGTCAGATCCACTGTTCCATAAACCCATGAGCCATAGACCAGTAGACCATAGCCGCGGACTTGGTCCATAGACCAAGGGTCCTACCTGTCAGCCTCTGTTTCCTATTTTCTAGATTTTCTTTTAATTCTGAAATCATTGCTGACGTCATGCTGACGCAATATTTTGGGATTTCCTTTAGAAAGAAAATTCTAAAATTTTGAAATAGTAATTCCTTTATCTTTTTCTTAGATTTAAATTTTCCGAGAGCCCGTTCTTCCTCATACGAACTCCGATTGAACCCATTCAAGTTTCTAAATTAATACAAATTCAAGATCTACCTTACTAAGATTTTTATTTAATTTTTGGAGTTTACTTATTGCTCTGTTTTATATTTAATTGGTTTTCGGTTTCGTTTGCCAGTAGACGTTGATACTTCGGAAGCTTTTGAGGAAGAAGGAGTTGATCAAGCCCAATACCACTACCAAGACTTGTTTCAAGGCAAGTTGTATCTTTGACCATGTTGAACCCACTTTTCCAAAATTATCTTGATTCAAATTACTGTATTTTACTTTAAGTATTTATTTAAATATTTTGGGATTAGTTATACACACATTTGATTATATCCACTTTGCTCATTGTATTATCATGATCTTTTGTCACCCTAACTTGATTAATTATTAGTTAGTATTATCATAGCACCAACGTGGGTTGGTTAGACGCGAATAGTCTGCTTAGCCATGCAATGTATCATTGATATCATTTTGAGTTGCAAGATATACACTTGAATGAATGATTATGGAACATGTTGAAAAGACTGTGTGTTGTATGTTGTTACTTGTTGATGGCATGTGATGCACTTAACCAACAGGGTGGGAAAATATTTAGACTGAGGCGGGTAGAAAGGATTGGTGGAAGTGTGATTGGGAAAAGTGAATGTTGGTTACTAGTAGAATTTTGGTAGTCTCACCTTGGTCAATTAAGGACTTAACTTTGTGCGTCATTGAATTGAGCCACAACTGTACAACCACATGCCTGGAGTGGGATAGACCTAACTTAGTAAGTTATGGAGTTTTGACATTGACTACTCAGGTAGTAGGTTAGTGGCGGGTGGAAGTGTGGGCTACTCTAAAGTCACATTGATGGACGGTTCGCCGCTTCCAGATCCAACGGTGTGCGTCGGACCAACGAGTGAGGTTGGGATCGACTGTAATGCACATCAGGCGAGTCAATTGTTGAGATGAAACTTCCAAAAGGTTTTGTTATGATTGGTGCTAGCTACACTGGTTATATCGTGTGGGTAAAGTGTACAACCTCTGCATAGTGTTAATTAATCTATTCGAATAGCCGTGTCCGCAGTCATAGACATGCTCAGGGATTTTACACAAGGGGTAGATTTTCATAAAAACAATTGGGAAGAGACAACTATATAGGGAAACTTATGTAGCTGTGTGAAAGAAACTGATTAGGATATGAGAGCTTTGTAAAAACACTTGTTAAAATTATTATTGTTATTTGTTTCAAATTATGCTTTCAATCTATTATTTGTATTCAATTACAAATGCTACTTTATTGTAAAATAACCATAGAAGCCATTTCCCTTGGAATAAGCCATCATCTATAATTGCATTTTGTGGTACAACTTGGTGAGTACTCGGAGTACTCATTCTTGCTACAATCATTCAGCTAAAGTGGAGGAATCTTCGCCTGCTTTTGAGGAGGAGCTATACGAGGATGGTGATCGCTAGGTCTTGATCCCAGTCGGTTGCGTGTGGCGAGTCGATGGGTATCCGCTGGAGTTGTTTTCATTCCACTGCCGTCTCTTTATTTAGTGTCAGCACTGCGTGGCTTAATAAATGTAAACTCGACTATAAGGTCACAACTGTTATTTATTAATCAAATTAGTCGTTTATTCTTATATTCGTCTTGTGTGGTATGATATTCATCTATGTTGACACTATGTGCACTAGAGTGATCCTGGACTAGTGCATTATACACAGAGGGTCCATATTTGCATATTTGGTCCTGACAGGACACCTCCCTATTCACCCCAATCCAATGGGGTTGCCGAAAGAAAGAACCGCACCTTGACTGACTTGATGAATGCCATGTTAGATTATGCGGGTATGTCTAAGGCATGGTGGGGGGGAGGCTGTGTTGACCGCGTGTCATGTCCTAAATAGAGCCCTCACTAAAAATAGTGAGGTAACTCCGTACGAAGGTTGGAAAGAGATAAAACCATCACTCTCATATTTGCGTACTTGGGGTGCTTGGCAAAAGTCAATGTTTTAATAACTAAAAAGCACAAACTTAGACCTAAAACGGTGGAATGTATCTGTCTAGGATATACTCATCATAGTATAAGCTATAGGTTTCTAGTAGTTCAATCTGGGATATCTGATATGCCAATCAATATGATAATGAAATCCTGAGATGCTATCTTCTTTGAAAATATATTTCCTATGAAGAATTCACGTAGCTCTTCTAGTCAAACAAATGATTTAACTCCTGAACCTACTGCTCCAATTGAGTATATTGAACACACACACGAATACGTACATGAGGAGGATGACAGCGTTGTAGCTCATCGAAGGAGCAAGAGACAAATGGTTCCAAAATCTTTTGGTGATGACTTCACTATGTACCTTGTGGATGATGTTCCCAAATCTATTCCAGAGGCGTATACATCTCTTGATGCAGAGTACTAGAAGGATGCAGTTCGTAGTGAAATGGATTCTATTATCTCTAACGGAACTTGGGAAGTCACCGATCGTCCATTTGGTTGTAATCCAGTTGGATACAAGTGGGTGTTCAAGAAGAAGCTTAGGCTTGATGGTAAAATCGAAAAGTACAAGGCTCGACTTGTGGCTAAATGTTATACTCATCAAGAAGGCGATGATTGATTTGGTACTTATTCACCTGTTGTTAGATTAACCACTATTTGAGTACTACTATCGTTGGTTTCCTCACATGGTCTTATTGTCCATCAAATGGATGTAAAGACAACTTTCCTCAATGGAAAGTTGGATGAGAAAATTTACATGAATCAGCCTGATGGATTTGTAGTACCTGGACAAGAGGGCAATATCTGTAAGTTCTTGAAATCTTTATACAGCCTCAAACATGCACCTAAGCAATCGTATGAGAAGTTCGATAGAACTTTGACATCTACGGGGTTTATAGTAAATGAAGCTGATAAATATGTATATTACCACTATGGTGGGGGTAAATGAGTAATTCTATGTTTGTATGTTGATGGCATACTTATCTTCGGGACAAACAATGATGTGATTAGCGAGGTTAAGTCATTTTTATCCCAAAGTTTTGACATGAAAGATCCAGGAGAGGCTGATGTTATTTTAAACATCGAGTTGATCAAGGATGAGAATGGGATTACCTTGCTACAATCTCATTATGTGGAAAAGTTCTTGAGCCATTTTGGTATATGGAAAGCAAGACCTCTCCAACACCCCATGATCCTAGTCTAATACCTCAAAAGAATCGAAGACTATGAAAGGATCAATTGAGATACTATCAGATTATTGGTTCACTTATGTACTTAGCTAGTGCTACTCGTCTTGACATCTCTTTTGTTGTAAGCAAATTGAGTCGGTTTACTGCTAATCCGGGAGATGATTATTGACGCGCACTTGAGTGGGTTATGCGCTATTTCAAAGATACATGAGTTATGGAATACACTATACTGGGTATCCTAGTGTACTTAGGGATATAGTATTCTAATTAGATTTCTGATGTTGATGAGATAAAAGCTACGAGTGGATATGTATTCACACTAGGCGGTGCTGCCGTCTCATGGAGGTCTTGCAAACAGACCATACTAACGAGGTCATCCATGGAGGAAAAACTCATAGCATTAGACACAACCACTGTTGACGCATAATGGCTGCGAGAACTCTTGATGGATTTACCAGTGGTTGAAAAATCAATTTCAGCTATCCTTATGTACCGTGATAACCCAACAGTTATCATTAAAGTGAAAAGTGCAAAGGATAATATGAAATCCTCAAGACATGTGAAAAGGCGGTTGAAGTATGTTAGAAAATTGAGAAACTCTAGAGTGATAGCTGTGGATTATATCCAAACAGTTAAAAATCTAGCAGATCCCTTTACAAAGGGACTATCATGGAATGTGATTGAAATAGCATCGAAGGAGATGAAAATGAGACCCACGTGAATTACACACAGTGGTAACCCAAACTTATGTGACCGGAGATCCTGTGAAATAGGCCTTGGGAAAAACAAACTGTTTGGGTAACAGTAGAGTACATTCTTACTTTATATCTCACTCCGTTGAAGATGCAGCACTCTAATTACTGTAAGGAAGGATGCCTTTGTCTTAATGTGTTCTAAGGCTTAACAGTAAAATACCGTCCTACAGGGTATTTGTGTAAGAACACACCTATATGAGCCCGATTGTTGGTCGCAGTCCATGAGATGTAGGTGATCTCTAATAAGCTCATGAAGAGACACAGGAGTATGACCTATATGCCCCACCCGAGGAGTAGCCTATCAGGAGCCAAATATCAGCAAAGGCCTTAGGTGAAACTTGTCCGCATAAAACTGCTAATTCAAGGCTTAGTCTATTGTGTAGTTGTGGGTAAGTGTAGTTTGAGGTTCTAGGTGGATGTTCAACCTTAACCTATCTCCACTGAAAAACTGGCATATCAACAACACTTTGGAATTATGGGCAAATTCGTGGAGCTTTTGAGATCTGGTGGGGGATTGTTAGAGTTTATGGGCATGGCTCGTATATAATTCTAAATAAATCCTAAGAAAATTCCAAAGACCCACTCATGCATTGCGGAAGGTGCAAAGTTTAGTATCATATTGCTAGTCTAGGTGGGAGGAGACCAATATATAAGGTGGAGTTGGTTTTACCTAGTTGAAGCAAGCAAAATAAGAACACACACACTCGTTCATTTGCTTGGTCAGGCCACGCCATTGCCTTCCCGCACATGATGTGCGCTTGAATGGTTCGACGATTTTGTGCCCGGTTGGCTGTGGAGCTGCTACTTCTTTTTGCACCTCAAAACCATGTAAACCATGCATACAAATTAGAAATTGAAAGTTTGAATTACACTATTTCAATAGGGCTTTTATGGCGCGCATTAACTGCGTTTAAAATAGAGTAATGATAGCAGTTTCTTTTGCTTGCTGCTAGTTCTATATGAGGGAGAGGAGTCTCCTCTCAAATACAGAATAGAGAGAAAACTTACCAGATTGTTACCCTGTTCCTCTGTGCCGCACAACTTTGGCTACTCCATCCCTTCTTCGGCGTGCACCGATGTGGGAAGAGCAATGTCTCCGAAGCCGGCGTCTCTCGTGATCCTGCATGGGTTGGGGCGAATCAGGTTTTTGGGAAGCGTTCGCACGACTGCTCACAGCTTCCTCCATCATCCACTTCGCATCGTCTTATTCACACCAGACTCTACCGCGACCTTCGCTGGAGCGATTCTCTGTAAGTCGCGGTGATATCATTTGATATGGCTAGGCCTTAATTTCTAGAAATAAATCATGTGATGATGTTGATGCCTACTTCTGTTAGTAGTGTTCTTGTTCTAGGCTTTGCCTTGTTAGTGCATATATATGAGATATATATATTTGAGTTAATGATCATGCTACCTTTCATAGTTCCAAATATGCCTAGTATATATGTTGCCATTTGATTCAATTATTGTTTTAGGAATTATAATAATCACAAAAGTGTGCATTTACCTAACAACCACCACAACTGCATATGCACCACCATCCTCTGTCCCACCATTCTCAACTTCTACATGCACAGCCGCACTACTCCCCCCACTTCACGGGCATTGTCAAGTGTACTCGGACGCACCTGCACCAACAACACCCATTCATAGCCACGCCACCTGCACGCTTCCAACTAGGTCTGCCATAACTTTGCTCGCTCCATCGGCCTCAACTCGCAACGGACCACTTTCAGCGAACAGCTCCACAAGCATCTCACAGGGACATCATACAATACTGTGTCCAGCGAGAAACCGCATGTCAACCCCGCATGCCCCCCCCCACATACTTCTCCTAGCCCGTAAAACATTATGAAAAATTGTTGACCTAACATACCTACCACACGACTCAAAATATTTAGAACGTATACTAATTAAAATGCTATGTAGAGTCTAACAAAAACCAAACCTACCTCTAGTATATGTTTATTGTTGCTAACATAACATATTTTTATCGAAGCGACCGACAAATTACATGAGTAGGACGAACTCACCGTAAAAGGATGAGTACACGGAGGTGCGCCGAGCGAAGGACAGAGTCTCTCCTCCTCCCCTCTCCGCCCCTCTCCTTTTAGGGTAAAAGGATGAGCTGTTGGGTCTAGTCGCCCGATGGGCTAGCAACTGAGGGTTATTTCTATAAAAAAAATATAAGTTATTTTTGTAAAATAATTTAAAATAGTTTATTTAGAAATAAAATTTTTTTTTGGGGGAGGAGCAGAGCGTGTGTGGGGTCGTACGTACATGGCAGTGGATGGAGGTGATCACGTTGCCATGGATTGATTACTCGTATTTAGGTTGGAGCGTTCGTTTTTTTTTAGCTTTGTTTCATGGTTTTGGATCTTTTAGTTTGGAGTTGTGGGATTTGAATTGATGATATTTAAATACTATAGCCTTGCTATCATATCTCCATTTTAGTTGATCTGAGTTTTGAAATACTGAGCTACTCCATTAGTTTACTGTGACTGTTCTTGATGAACCCGAAGGTCCTTGTTTTGGCCCGATCTTTCGATGAGACGGTAAGTTCGGTAGTAGTCGCTCAACTCCCACGATCCTGGCTACGAACACACAAGGATCGAAACCACGCAATCGCTGAATTGCTCGATAAGTCATTATCAACCGTGCATGAATACCCGGATGACTTGACCACGAAGGTCGATTCCTGCATACACCGAAGAAGCACGCAAGAACAAGATAAAGCAATCTGAAATTGCAAATAGGAAATAAAATATTGAATTGAGTTGGGATTCTGAATAAGGATCTTAATTGGGTGGTCTAGTCGACACACGCAAAAGATACAAGTTGCAACGAAGGCAAACTAAACATAAACAAAATCCAAGAAAACTAGAGGGGGTGCGGCCTCCTTAAATAGGGGATGAGGAGCCATACATCTAATAGAACTAAGAGGGTGGTGCTAAATCATGTTTTACTGTTCATGTGAACAGTGCACACCCCCTAGGTGTCCCGTCGGCAAATGGGCCAAGTTGAGTACGACTATAAGACCCAAATTGGCCCAAACAGGTGATATGTCATCTTCTTTTGATGATTGCGGTCCGTACAGAAAGAATTTGGAGGTGAGGCTAGATCTATTGGAAAGGTCTTGGAATAAGCTTTCCAACAAGACCAAGAACACCCGAATCGGACTCTATTTGCAAAAGTTGTAGCCTTTTTACTACGGGCCTGTTGGGCTGTCCCAGTGCCAGATTATTTTCGCGATTCCGATGTGCACAGATGGAATTTGGAGGTGAGGCTGGACCCGTTGGAAAGATGACGAGATAAACTTTCCATCAAGTACTCGTGGACCTCTAGCGGGCTCCGTATGTGAAAGTTATGCTCATTTGAAGTCAAGGATGTCTCTGGAGGCCGACTTGGATTCTAGAAGATGTCTAACTTGATCTCTTGCTTTGCTTGTACAAAAAGTGACATGATGCTGCACAAATATATATTTTCATCATTAGGTAGCATCATATAGTTCGTATAATAAAAAGGCACTTCTAAAAACGAGCTCACCTGATAATTTAAATGAACTATACGAGCTCTTGTAATTGGAACAGTAAGCATAGCAAATATGGTTGTAGCCTTAGAGGTCATGTCCTCATCAGTTGTTGGGACAAGGATCCCATTTGTAGCTTTGCGATCAGAAACAATCAAACAATAGATGTATCATGTTTGAAATTAAAGGTACTACTGCATGAGAATTTCGTGAATCAATCTCTAGAGAGGAGTTATCGCATGCCTGATACCCCGAAACATTTCTTTTCGAGTTGATGTCTGTTGAAGGGTTAGCACACGTATATTTACCGAAGTAAGTAATATGTCACTGTGAATTTATGATCTAACGAAGGACTTGCAGTGGCATATAAGGGCCTCTTACACCGAGAAATCACAGGAATGTCCATTTGGATAGGATGTAGGAAAACCACATCGATTCTTGTTAAGTTGTAGGAAAGCTACAGTAAACCACATAAGATCAAATTCCATAGGAATTGGATTCCTCCAAATTTCCTTTAATCCAAAGAGACCCTAAATGGAAATCTTGGTTGACAGCAGTTTTAGGTAGTGAAATTCACAAAAGCATGCAACATGCATTACATGGTTCTAAAAGTTTGCAGCATTCCTATTTATCCAAAAAGAAGTGGCTATACCCTACATGGGTTGGGTTGGGTGGATAAAAAATTCAAGGTGAGGTCAAACATGGTGAGTCAGTGATCCTTAGATAATTGCACTGTAAAGTTAGTTAGTGATGGCCACGAAGGTACGATTGAATGGAACATTTCACCTTCTTTTTCTCTCTCTACATCGGTGATATAGCTTGACCATAAAACTTGCCAAAACTTCATACTTTGCATGGTCCCTTCCTGATGAACCACGGAGGTTCTGTTCTGGCCCGATCTTTCGATGAGAAGATAAGTTTGGTAGTAGTCGCTCAACTCTCACGATCCTAGCTACGAACTTGCAAGGCTCGAAACCACACAATCGCTGAACTGCTCGACAAGTCGTTATCAACCGTGCACGAATACCCGGATGACCTGACCACAAAGGTCGATTCCTGCATACACCGAAGAAGCATGTAAGAACAAGGTAAACACAATCTGATGTATTGCAAATAAGATTGAAATATTTTATTTAAGTTGGGATTTTGAAGTGGTATTTGGTTGGTCTAGTCGACACAAGCCAATACATGAAGTTGCAACGAAGCTAACTTTTAACTAAACAAAATCCAAGGAAACTAGAGGGGTGCGGCCTCCTTAAATAGGGGGAAGGGGAGCCACACATAACTAGCATAGGCGGGGTGGTATTACTGTTCACATGAACAGTGCACACCCCCTAGGTGGCCGGCCAGCATATGGGCCAAGTTGAGTATGATTACAAGGCCCAAATTGGCCCAAACAGGTGATACGATATCTTCTTTTGGCGATTTTGACGTGCACAGATGGAATTTGGAGGTGAGGCTAGATCCGTTAGAAAGAGGACGAAATAAGCTTTCCATCAAGTACTCGTGGAACTTCAACGGACTCTGTATGTGAAAGTTATGCACGTTTGAAGTCGGTGCTGTCTCCGGAGGCTGAACTGGATTCCAAAACGCATCCAGCTTGAACTCTTGCTTGGCATGTAGAGTAGCACCATGGCATGTAGACATAGTACCATAGCATGTAGATGTAGCACCATAGTATGTAGACGTAGCTCGGTCCAATTGGGTAATATGGCATTGCAGTAGCCGAAAGTTCTATCGGAGAAGATGTGGTTGAAGTAGAGGATGCAGTGCAGTGGGTCAAAGTAGTGGTTGCATCCTTAGGGTCGATGTCCTTATCACTTCCCTTGTCCCTTGGATACAGTCAGACAGAGTAAGTGGGAGTAAGGGGAAAAGAAACAAAAGTTTATGGACACAAGAACAATGGGCAAACCGACGTGTATTACGAGTGGTTAGGTATATTATTTGATGTTTCTTTGGTATCAATAGCTTGACCTAGTGTCTATGATGCCAAATATGGAACATGCAAAAGATTGAAATGGGTGAAGCCATGTCAAGTGTCATAAAAAGCGGCAACATGAACTTTGGCAACCAGCTTGGCGACAGATCACTACTGCAACTATTCTGTGCTAAATAGACATAAATACATGATTCATATCTCGGGTATAACTGACTCAGCAATGTTATACACATAAACTTTTTTTGTTGTACATGGATGGTGTAGATCAAATGTAGCTAGTGTAGATAAGGGTAGGATAATGTGTGGGGTCATGAAAGGTTGAGATCATCTTGTAGTACGCATGTACAATAAAAATACTAGTGTGTGAAGCATTTTCCTAATTGATTACAACTTTACAAGCAACCAACAACTATCACATGTGTGATTACCGACAAGCAACACTACAAGCATGTTTGCCAAACTTTGCCTCAACCAAATTAGCCAAGTTTGACTTTTTGTGGCAAGCATTTGGTTCTGAGCCATGGTTATGATGTGTCGCACTTTCTTAGCCCATTACCACACTAGCTCGTTATAGACTCAGTTGCTAGCCAAATTTTGCCACAAGTGTGATACCCGTTTTGGCCGCCACAAAAACTATGGCTTGCCACACTTACGACACAAAAATGTGATAAAGATGAGGAAGCAACCAAACATGCCATGTAGCCTGAAAATTGAGGAGCTTGAAATCAAACTCACTTTTGTGTGCGCACATGCTACCACCATTTTAGATGCACATGTGGTTACTAATATCTAGGGCTCAGTAGTTACTATGACATATATGGGGTTAATTTCTTCAGTAGCGACGTCAATGGGGCCTCAATTTTTTTAGGTTATGTCCTCGTATGGTTTGATTGGTAACTCTGACCACTTGTATGACAATAGAAAATTCAAACATTAAATAGACTGGTTCAATGCCCGTGCGTTGCAATGGATTAAAAAATCATAGTCCCAATATAACCTCATATTCACCACCGAGCTCAGTCTACGTTTTGCACCTGCGGCCCTGCCACCACGCTCGCCCTGCATCGTTGTCCTCGTGTCGTGCTGCTCATAGCATAATTGAGCCTACTGAAATTGGGAGAGGTGGTCTCACTTGACGGCGAGAAGGAAAACAAACTTTGCTATAAAATAAGTCATAATACTTGCAACAAAGCGAAATCAAATAATAAGAAATGCATTCACCGAAAAACAGAGGAGCATAATCTAGTTAAGCTAGCTTATCATGTAGCTTATCACGTAGAAGTGATAGGTTTCAACTGTAGTAGATTCATGCATGGTGTAAAACCTGGGAAAGCATGTTCTATTGACAAACAATGCAACCTTGTGGATATTCTGCCAATTGGTAAAGAAGCAGCAATGCATTTTGCTAAAAATTAAAAATCATGTCTTTATGAACTAAATATTTGAAATCTGAATATTAAACTCATAGTCGAACTACAGATGTACTCAACATAAAGATGTTGAATGAAGGTGCATAACCAAGGGTAGAGCAAAAGATATATGATTGATATAGTGGATCTCATCAGACATAGGTACAAATCACAACATAGGTTTTAGTAGAAGCAAAGCCAAATCTTGTGACAATGAAGACAGCAGTTTTAACCCTATATCTTGCCCTGTGATTTCAAAGCTAGTCTTACTGTGAACACCTTGAGGATATGCTCATAATCCTAGGTGATGATACAATTGGCAATTTGGTTGAAGGTTTGTTGGATTTCATGATTGTCAGAAAGTTTCAGCAAACTGTCAGGATAATTGGTAGTACCGGCGTGTTAACCGCGGTAATACCGCTTTGTGGAACGACCGTTTATTGGTTCCTCTCATGCTTTGGTGTCTAGATTTTCAGATTCTATGAGCAGGGAGTTTGAGATGAGCATGATGGGCGAATTGACCTTCTTCCTTGGTCTTCAAGTCAAGCAACTGAAAGAAGGCACTTTCATTCATCAAAGTAAGTATACAAAGGACATTCTTCGTCGCCGACATGGGAAGCAAGAGACCAATGTCTACTCCCATTGCCACCACCATCGTGGCCGACCCGATGAGGATGGAGAGCCCGTGGACCAAAAGGAGTATCGCAAAGATGATTGGCTCCTCCTCTACCTCACACAATGTCGAGGCCGACATACATTATTTGCAGGTGTGCATGCGCCGATTTCGAGCTTCCTCGAGCTTCTCATCGTCAAGCAAAGGTCGTCGATATTCAGTACCTCCAGACACTCTTGACTTTGGACTTTGGTATTCTTCTTCTTCGCTCTCTCTATTCGGGCATTTTCGATGCCGATTTTCTTTGGGTGTAGAGTAGATAGGAAGAGTACTTCCGCACTTGTCATTTCTTAGGCACATCTCTTATCTCGTGGTCTTCTAGGAAACAATCCTCTGTTGCATGTACCCATCGCCGAGGCCGAGTATGTAGTCAGCACCAGAGTTGCTCTCGTGTTCTCTGGATCTTATCTACTCTTGGGACTATGGGTTGTTTTTGGGTAGTGGGTTGTTTTTGGGTAGTGTTCCTCTTTTCTGTGACAACACTAGCGCCATTAATATTGCAAAAACCCAAAGGCAACATTCTAGGACTAAGCATATTGACATTCGCTACCATTTCCTTAGAGACCATGTTGAGAAGGGTGATGTTGTGCTTCATTTTGTTGAGTCCGAGCAACAAAGTTGTCGACATTTTCACTAAAGCTCTTGATTCTTCTCGTTTTGCTTTTTCTCGGGGAGAATTGGGGTTGTTAGTCCTCTTGGCCTGCTTTTGAGGGGGAGTTCTCGCTTTTTGCATTCATTGTACCATAATGCATTTTAAACTTCAAAGAACTTGTATTGTAATATAACCTTATGGAGCTTTGATTATTATCCTTGTATGACATGCTTTCATACTTTATACCTCGCCATGTCTTGTGCTAGCTTGCTAGATATCTTTTATGGCTTTTTATGTATAGCTTAGCTTTTGTCATGCTAGCTCTATTATCTCGGTGCAAACCTAATTATAATATGACTTGTTGGATCTTGTGACTAGTTTTGCTTTAGTGATCCTCTTATGATTCATGCCATTTCATATAGGCTTAATTGAGTCCTGAACTTATTCTGAGTTTTAAATTGAGCTATGCTAATTCTCAAGTCAAGCAAATGAAAAATGAGCTTTTTGTGCGAAAAAACTGATCTCACCAATCCTTTCTTATGAGGCGCTTGCCATTGCACTAGGCATGAACTCGGGGGAGTTTTGGAAGACCAGACTATTCTCTTAAGCTTGTGTTGCTTGGGATGGTCGAGTGAGGCTTGAGATCTAGCACAATGCTAAGAAAACAAATTGGCAATTGGTTGAAGCTTAGAAGGCGATTGTGGATGGCTCCTAGTCCAGACTTGCTTTACTAAGATAAAACTAATCATTTTCAGCAAAGTGCCCAATGTGCTAAATTCTAAATGCTTGAACAAATTGATTCAAAATTGATCTCAAAATGCTCAAAATTGACTCTTCTTCTAGCTTCTGGCTCTATTTTGCCTATAGACATGGCCTGACTCATTTTTGGATACCTTTAGTTAAACTGTGATCTTGAGCACTTTGTCATGCCTTCAATTCATTTAATATCAGATTGTTGCTATTTTGGCCTTAGCTTTGCTGTACATGTTTTGCCATACTTGATTATAGCTTCTTCACATAATATGGCTTGGTGTAATACTTGTACAGTCTTCATGGATAATCTTCATGGCTCCTTTTGCTCAAATTACAAACAAAACAAAAAAAAATGAAAAATTACAAAAATTACAGCCATTCCATTACTTTCATGCTCTATCTTCTTCCATGCACCTTGATGAATTCATTGTCAAAGGGGGAGAAAGATTGGTAAAAATGTTGATTTAGAGCTTTTTGGAGTCATAGGGTTTTTATTGATCATAGTGAGTGGGATCATCTCTATTGCATTCTTTTGATTTGCAATTCTTGAAGACTCACAATAATAAAAGATCAAATAGAACAAGTGTTCTTTCTTTTGGACCAAAGTGAGATTTTTGGCTACTCTTTGGAATTTGAAGCTCTCTGTGCCTTCCTTGCCTTATCTCACTTGCTGAAACTCTTCTGAAGCCAATTTGGTCACCCTCCTTGCTTTTACTTGCTAAAAGACCAAATTGTGCCTTTTTGCGAAAACTTGTTTTCTTTTACTTTCAAATCTCAAAACATTCATTTTTGGGTTTTTGCCAATGTGTTCATCAAGGGGGAGATTGTGAACACCTTGAGGATATGCTCATAATCCTAGGTGATGATACAATTGGCAATTTGGTTGAAGGTTTGTTGGATTTCATGATTGTCAGAAAGTTTCAGCAAACTGTCAGGATAATCGGTAGTACCGGCGTGTTAACCGCGGTAATACCGCTTTGTGGAACGACCGTTTGTTGTTAAGCGGTATGGAAAAACCAGAACGAATGCAAAATGGTCTTGGATTTCCTTGTGGAGCTAAGATGACCGCATCTTGCTTAGCGGTAATACCGCGACTTCGGTATGACCGTTGTTTTGCGGTATGCAAATTCCAGAGGAGTGGTTTTGGAGAGTTTTGATTTCTCCAAGTTGTGACGATCGCAGCTTGTTTGAGAGGTATGACCGCAGTGCAGTAATACCGATGGGTACTTGGCGGTAGTACCGTTTTTTTGGAATGATTTGAGCTGAATGTTATTTCATTTTGAGAATTGTTTTTGGGTTTTGTCATTTCCATGTTTGTTAATGCATATATGTTGCATATTGCATGTTTTTGAGCTAACGTGGGTCAAGTTGTGAAGAACTTGTTCCCGAAGACGATTTCTTAGTCTATTGTGTGCGGTGGCTTGCGTGTCAACGACGGTCAATCGGCGAGGAGGATCGACTAAGCTTGGAGAGCCGAGGTCCGTAATCGATCATGGATGCCGGGTGAGGTCAGTGACTCAAGCATGGCACAAATGGACGAGGTGGATCGAACCGTAGATTCGATCTGTTGGTTGGATCAAGCGGCGGGGTCGGTGCAAGTGCCTTGGAGGTTCCGATGGGATTCGGACGGAGAGACTTGCCGACATGATGAGAGCCGTTGATCAACCTACACGCATGGCGGAGCAAAGCGATTGCTTTGACAGATTGGACTCGGTCCATGGAGAAGGATCGAGAAGGGTATTTTGGTAATTTCACCAAATACACCTTGGTGACCTAATGCCAACCAGCGGCGCAAGACGCAAGGCCAAGAAGTGGATTAGGTCAAGAAAAGTGAAGACGGCGCTTTAAAATGCGTATGCAGTGTGTCCTGCTTGTTATTAGGCCTAACGGAGCCCATTAGGTTAAGTCTTCTAGAAGCTCTAGGCCTCATATAAATAGAGAGGGTGCTGTTCACAGCAGCCTCAAGCACTTCATTTGCAAACCCTAGTTTGGTTTTTAGGGTTTAGGGAAGAATAGAGAGGCTTAGGCTCTAGAGAGATGGATTGATGTGTATGCTCTTGGATGGAGCTCTAGTCCTCCCTCGAGGAGTGGTCAGAATCAAAGAACATCATGAATCAATCTATGGATGTTTTTCCAAAGATGAGCTCCCTCTTGTGTTCTTTCTTTTCTTTTGATGATTTTGTGTGCTTCCTTGATCCTATGGTTTTTGGTTGTTCTTGTGCACTCTTACTCCTTGCTGTGACATGTGGGAACGATCTAAGGTCACCTAGATCATCAATCTCCCACAAGCAAGAGTTGGATCAAGTTTTTCGCTTTGCTCGGTTCTATGCCCTTCTTAGGTAAAACTGAAAAAGATCTAAACTTTGACGTAGATCTGGACGATCGCCACTTGGAATAGGTTCCTAATACCTCGAGGAAGGTGTGTTCCAAATTTGGTCGAGTTTGGCCTTACGGTTTAAAAAGTTGCGCCGATTTTCGATTTTGTTTTCAGTCGTTTCGTTCATCGTCAGATAAAAGGTAGTACCGCACTTTTGCCTGAGGTAGTACTGCTGATGCGGTAGTACCGCACATTTGCCTGTGGTAGTACCGCGATGCGGTAGTACCTCACTTACAACAGTGGTAGTACCTTTGTCCCTGATTTTTCAGGATTTATTCAGGGAGTTTGCTGCTGTGCTTTGAGGGTTTAGGAGTGGATTCATTACAAGTCTTCCACTGTGCTTAAGCATTCATCTTCATAGCTCTCATAGCTATTGGAGTGATTTGCGATTTGCGAGTTGAATCCATTATCTTTACAAAAAATGATTTGGTGCTCCTATTCACCCCCCTCTAGTCGCCTATTCCGGTCCTACACTTACCATTGCTATAAAGTAAAAAAATGCCAGCAACTATACCCAACACAAGCTAGAAATCCTTGTCTCATTAATTTGTTGAGTACACAACTCATTTTTGCTTCCTTCAATCAAACAATCTCATAAAAGTCTTATAGGGTTATTTGATAATCTCCAAGCCTCTTACCAAATAAATATGCACATTGCCATTTAAATATTGTTTGTGGATTACACATACTTTCTTTAGTCATTTCCAGAACATAGGAGAGACTATGTCCACCTTTCATGAATAATTATGTCTTATATCATTTCATAATTTCATTTCATCTAGGAACAGACGAATACTCCATTGCAAGGTTCAAATTTAATGAACCAACCTACCAGCTTGTACATACAAATGTGCATATCAGCACAAACATGCACACAGACAGGAAAAGAGAAAGGGCAAAAAGCTCTGAAACAGAATAGCATACAACGTAAAGAAATTTTCACAGTTGTAGATTCATGAAATTATGTAATTCTGGTACATATTTGCTATTGGTCAACATGTTTCCATTTTTGTGAGAAGAAATTAATGTTATAACTCTAAATCGCACCTCATGCTAAGCGACCAAACCAGTGTAAAAAAGAAAAGAAAGAAATGCAGGCATGATCGGCTATCAAATATTAATCCATTTTCATGTAGAAGACACAAGCACGATTGGGTTCTTGAGTTTTTGTGAAGCATACCTCCTACGTTTGGAGCTTGATGTGATCTCCCTCCTCCCTGACTTCTTATCTTCTTCTTCCCTTTCAAAGTTGTACATAAGAAAAATGAAGAAATGCATTACCAACTTGTCTAGAATATCAAGAACTTTTCCAATAGAATCAGCATGTCCATAGGCATGCCTAATATTGTTTCTGAAAGAAGCAAGCATGAACATCATGACAAGGAATACACAACCATAAATACACCTAGATCACATTGTTTCATACAAAAAAACTAAAAGGAACACACACATGTACAAATTTCCCAAAAGGAAAAAAATCCACCGGGCTCTATACAAACTAAAACAAATTAACAGACCCAAGGGAAGATGAATTACTCAGGAAGCAGCAGCGAATACATATAAGCTCAAGTTTCATACATTCTTCCTAACAATAAGCTTTAGGTCCTTTTGATGAACTAACGACAAATACATAAAACAAAAACAAAGAGCCTCGAAAGACAAAGTGTGTAATCAATTGAAGCCATCCATCATTATCATCACTAAATACTGCAGAGCAATGGGGGAAACAATAGCAAACCTCTTTCCTTTTGCACTCCTTGTAATCGTCAAACTGCTGTTGACACTTGCTCTTGTCTTGGTTCGCCTCCAAGCCTACAGAGAAGTTATTGATGGAATCAGGGAAAGAGCAAAATTAACAGAGTGGAACAACATTGGAACTATGGCATAAGAATGTGGGGGAAGGCAAAGCAGGCGGATTCAAAAGAAAACTCAATGGCGAATAGTATGTTTAGCCTGGAGGCTAGTTTATGAAATCCAGAAGAAATCATCTTATGCGTGCATAACTGAACTAAAATGAAGAAGTCGTGAAGAAAAAAATGGTGGTGGACAACAGAATTTAAGCCTATTCTCCAAGGCCAGACTCTTTATTGACACTACATCTAACTCACCGACCAAGAAAGGAAGTATTGGAAGCTACTTTGTTCTGATAAAGTAAGAGCTATTATTTATGTTGACTTCAGGAAATAACCAGACTAATCTCATGGACTCACAACAATGTACTTCTGCATTTAGAAAGCTTACCAAATGGCTAGGGAGTACAAGCTAAAACTTCAACAACAAGGTTAGCGTCCTAGCAATCCATGGAAGCAATACATACGAAAATTGATTTTCTTGATAAGCTTGTCAAAATGCTCCACTCAAAGTTATGCACTCGATAAAGGAGAGCTATTGGCACGACATGCCATGACACCCTTTCTGTATTTAGATGCCGAAGTTACTGTTCATACGTTCATTACTTACTCTAAATCATACATCCATAGAGAAATACACAGTGTTTATGAAATCGGTCTAGCGCCTTCTTGAACATTGGAAATACATACCTAGTCATCTTACAAATCTAGAATTTCCTCAAAAATCGGTTTGCCCATTATCATGGAAGGAACATGAAGAGCACATAATCACTGATATCAATCTTTGGTAGGCATGGCACCACAGGAATCTCCAAGCAATAGGGAGATATACCAATCCCGGGGAGAATTATATGTGGTGGATATACCAATCTCGGGGAGAATTATATGTGGTGCACAGAAGAAGATGATGACAACGTGAGAAAGCAAAGCAACCTATGTGGTAATCATGAATATCTATGGTCAAGTTACACTAGAAGCTTTAGTTTAGGATTCACCAAAAGTGCTTAAAGCATTTGCATTTGCCCAAACAAAAGTTTGATGAGGAGGTCATTTCTTTTGAGACATTTCTTTTTAAAAAGGGTGACTTTGGGGCTACAAATAAGCTCAAGTTTCATACTTTCTTCTTGACAATAAGCTTTACGTCCTATTGATCAACTAACGAGAAATACATAAAACAAAAACAAAGAGCCTCGAAAGATGAAGCGTGTAATCAATTGAAGTCATCCATCATTATCATCACTAAATACTGCAGAGCAATGGGGGGAAAACAATAGCAAACCTCTTTGTTTTTGCACTCCTTGTGATCGTCAAACTGCTGCTGGCACTTGCTCTTGTCTTGGTTCACCTCCAAGTCTACAAAGATAACTGAAATTATTTATCACTGAAGATCAAGACTACAAAAACAACATATCTATTGGGTATTTTTTTAAATCATTCAAGCATATTGAAGACCTCTACTGTACACAAATATAGAAAGCGCCATTGCCACAAAAACCCAACCATGATCAGTAGATGACTAACCTTCTTGCTGGTGTGCTGGGTCCTAGCCTAACCCTTCTGTGTCTTGGCTATCTGTGACCTGAGTTCTAGCCCAATCAAGACACCTTTATCCACCAAACTGATACAATGGCCGAAAGAAGCAAAATAAGATGCAAGCATGAAGATTACAAACAGAGGGAAAGATATAGGGGTGTAGAGCGAAGTATTTACCCGGTTCTTTTGTGTGGAGAAAGGGAAGAGCAAGTGCAGGAAGGAGGTTATGTGGAAGAGGAGCTACATCTTTTGTATGTTGGAAGGAGGCAACCGCCAGAGCATGCACGCTTCCTTGACTGCAACCGCCGTGCATTCAAACTTGGTGGTTTGTAAGGAACATGTTGTGCAGAGCTGGGCAGTTGCTGAGGGAGTTGACGGCAATGGCGATCATGCAACATCGTGGCGGGGATTGAGCAATGGGCGTGATGCGTGGGCGACCAGATCCGCACAAGCGCCGATTGTTGGCGGTGTGCCGCCTGCCGCTCGCACGCTGGTAAGGAGCGTGGGAGGTGGGCGGTGCGGGACTAGATCCTGTGCTAGGCGCGGTGTTACAACGTCGGCGAGGTTGGGGGCGAAGAGATCTGTCGTGAGTGGGGATAGGTTGGCGATGCGGGGTCTATTCGGCGCGCGACACAGCGTTGCGACGTCGGCGAGGTCGGGGCCTAGGTGATCCGGCATGGGTGGGGAGAGGCGGACGACTCGAGTGGGGAGCGTGAGAGAGAGGAGAGGGAGGGAGGGTGGTGTGAGAGCGGGAGGCGGGCGGCGGCGCGAGAGCGAAGCGTGAGAGAGAGAGAGAGAGAGAGAGAGAGAGAGAGGAGAGGGAAGGCAGCACAAGGCTAGCACTCGCTAGGGTTGCTACTGCCCCAAGCGATGTGGTGGGAGCCACGAAGCGATCTGTGCCCTCGGTCCTCTAGCTCGTCGATGCAACAGATATGAAAGATGATGGGAGGACGGACGGCCACTAACTCTAATATTTAAGTAGCAGAGATAGAGATAGAGATCAACGGTTATTTTTTTAAAAAAAAAACTCCGGTTTTTCAACTAACAACAATTAATTGACAAACATATGCAATTCAAATTGAAAAAAAAAACCCACCCTATTCATTGCTTACAGAGAAAAAGCGTTTATCTCCTCTCTATTCATGGCTGGTTTGCTTTATCTGACCCCAACCTTAAAATATCCCACCCTATGCTCTACCAAAAGTCAAATCATCTGTTGTTTTGCCTAATATGCAAGGATAGAAAGAAAGAAAAAATGTCCTAATTGCTGGTGACTGTCTACCAGAACAGTTTGGGGAAGAAAAAAACCCTGCTCATTGCTCTCAGAGTCGTGATTAGCAGTAAGAACAATTCCGAACCTTCGCAGGCAGAGCCTGGTTGGAGCTCGGGAGAAGAGTGCGCTTTACTCAAACAAAACCCCTGACCCTGAGCGGCGAAAAACAAAGAAAAGGAGGAGAAGACGAAAGGGAAAAGAAGTGGTGGGGAAATAGAATCCACTTCACTAACCACAATTTTTAAACCGGAAACAGCCGAAAGAAAAGCACAGCATCGCAGCAACCCACCAAGCTCCGACCTCTCCTCCATTATAGCCACCTCTGCCACAAAACCACCCGCAGCTCGCCCATTAATGGACTCCGCAACCGCTTAATTCCACCGTCCATTTCAAACCAAAAAAAAAAAACCGGCCGAGCAGGGCGGGGCGGGGCAGGGCAGGGCAGAGCAGCGGCATTGCGGCTCGGGATGGCGGAGGCGGCGGCGCTCTTCTCGCTCTCCGCGGCCGCCGTGGTGGAGGACGTGCTGCGGCAGCACGGGTGCCGCCTCAGCGACCGCGACCTCGCGTCCCGCAGGGCGGAGGAGGCCGGTGCGGCTCGAGAGCCCTCTTAGCACGCACCCCCCCCCCTCCCGCGCTTGTTTATGTTTTCGCTCACGCGTGTTTCGGATTTTGCTTCGTGTTGGTGCAGCGGCGAGGCGGAACGAGGCGGCGGGGTGGCTGCGCCGCACGGTGGGGGCCGTCGCCGCGCGGGACCTGCCGGCGGAGCCGTCCGAGGAGGAGTTCCGCCTCGGCCTCCGCAACGGCCAGATCCTCTGCGGCGCGCTCAACAGGGTCCACCCGGGTGCTGTCCCGAAGGCAAGCACTCGTTGTGTTCGTTAATTTGATTCGCTTCCGCCGCCGCCGCTGTTGCCAACTTGCCACTGTGGCGTTTCGCGCGCGCAGGTGGTGGTGAACACGGCGGATTCCGTGCTGCAGCCGGACGGCGCGGCGCTGTCGGCGTTCCAGTACTTCGAGAACGTGCGCAACTTCCTGGTGGCGGCACAGGAGATCGGCCTGCCGTGCTTCGAGGCCTCCGATTTGGAGCAGGTTCGTATCGAAGCGCCACCTCGTGTGCCGCCCCGCCCCCACGCGGCCTTGCTTGCGGCTGAAGCAAAGCGCTCATTACCGCATCTTTGCTTTTAACATACTCTCTCGTGGAGCCTGTGACCTTAATGCGCCTTTTTGCCTTTCTGGGCGCAGGGAGGGAAGAGCGCCAGGGTGGTGAACTGCGTACTTGCATTGAAGTCGTACGGTGACTGGAAGCAATGCGGCGGCACCGGGCCGTGGAAATACGGGGGAAATTTGAAGCCGTCGGCCTCCGGCAAGTCCTTCGTGAGGAAGAATTCCGAGCCGTTCCGGAGGTCCCAATCGATGAACGAGGGCGATGTGCCCTATGAGGAGGTTGGATTCAATGGCGATGCTCATCTTGATTACGGTGACATGGTTAGCTCCATGCTCTGCTGCTTTGTCTTGTCTTGGTTTGCTAGATGCAATCTGGTTAATTAAATGGTTAATGCTTGATGTATTATTTGTCCTGAAATAGTCGACGTCACGTCCGCTGAAAATGCTGGTTAGTGCAGTTTTATCCGACAAGAGGCCCGATGAAGTTCCACAGGTAGGCCAATCTGCTTCCCCATTTTTTTTTTGTGAGCTGTTTACCAGTTCAATGGAATATATGCCAATTGGATTCCCTTTTTCATGAGATCACCGGTTCCATGAAGTTTCTATGCTGTCGTTTGTTTGCAGCTCTTAGAGTCCATGCTGAGTAAACTCGTTGAGGAATTCGAGAATCGCTTGAGTGGCCAAAATGAATTGGTATGTTTGGTATCATTTGTTCATGTCTAATCTGCTGTTTTTGGAATGGTTCTACATACTGACATTTGGCAATATGTAGAGATTGCAATTGGTAATATATAATATTCTAAATTCAACTCATTGGGACAGGTGAAAGCGGCTCTAAAAAATGGTACAGATAGCACCAAATCCTTCTCGAAATCAAAGGTTCTGGTTGAGGCTACTTCTAATTCTAGTGAGAGAAAGGCAAGCTATAAAGTGCTCCTATTTATGCTTCAATGTTGTTTCTTCTTTTACTCCTCGAGCAACTTCTGTTGCTATCACAAAGATAGGATTACTATGCTACTATTTTTAGCTTTCGACCAGCATTTTATTTTCTATTATCCTCTGTAGATGGATACAACAGAGGTTTACTCCAAACATAAGCAAACAAAAAAAGAAGCACCAGGAGAAGTGACACTGAAGCAACACTCAACTCTCCAACAACAGTCAAAGCATGTTGCGGTAGTATTTTAGTGTTCATTTTCTTCCTTAATTTCTTGATAGTGGTTACATTTCTGTTCATGTTTCTTGTCTCCAGGAACTTAAGGCTGATCTTCAAACTACAAAAGCGGGTATGGTGTTTATACAAATGAAGTACTCTGAGGACCTCAACATATTAGGTAATATGAGTGTGCTTTTGGTGCTTCGTTAAACTACTTTAATACAAAATTGCTAAGCGAATTACACATTTGCAAATTTTATTTCAGGA
Source organism: Phyllostachys edulis (assembly GCA_036346405.1). Lineage (NCBI taxonomy): Eukaryota > Viridiplantae > Streptophyta > Magnoliopsida > Poales > Poaceae > Phyllostachys > Phyllostachys edulis. Next base: position 55,292,335 of record CM070549.1, on the reverse strand, counting down.
AGGCATTTGTTTAGCCTTGCACATGCTGCCTCAGGTTATCATAAAGTTATTGAAGAAAATAGAAAGCTATACAACCAGGTGCAAGATCTTAAAGGTATGCTCGATCCCTTGTTACAATGAAATGAATGAATATATAGGGTCAGTTTTTGACCCAACTAAGGAAAGATTTGGTACACTCAAAAGAATAATAATATGATTAGCTTTAATTCTTGTTTTATGTTTCTTGTCTGTAGGGAGTATCAGGGTATATTGTAGGGTACGTCCCTTTTTACCTGGACAAGTAAGTTCTTCCACTGTGGGTTGCATTGATGAGGGCAATATAACGATAGTCACTCCTTCAAAGTCTGGAAAGGAAGGACGAAAAATTTTTAGCTTCAATAAGGTTTTTGGCCCATCTGCAACACAAGGTTTTCTACCCTGTTCTTATTCCTCAATTTTTTCGATATCTTATACGGAAGAAGATTCACATAGTTTTTCGTTGTGCAGATGTGGTGTTTTTAGATACCCAGCCCCTTATTCGCTCGGTTCTTGATGGGTACAATGTTTGTATCTTTGCATATGGCCAAACTGGATCAGGCAAGACATACACAATGGTGAGGACCGGGGACAATGCCAATAATTTGTCCAATATGTGTGAATAATATCAATTAAGATAGCTCTAAAGCAATACTACTATGGAGATCTTTTGTATATCTTAACATCACTGTTGGTTTTATGTAGAGTGGGCCCAAGAACATGACTGAGCAAACCCAAGGTGTAAACTATCGGGCACTTAGTGACCTATTTAAGCTTGCTGAACAAAGGAAAGGAACCTTCATTTATGATATTGCTGTGCAAATGATCGAGATTTACAATGAACAAGTCAGGGATCTCCTCGTTAATGATGGTCTGAACAGAAGATATCCTTGTTGAAGTCATACTTCTGTCAAATTGTGCTAGATTCTTTTAATTATAAATTACTTTCACATGGAAATTCTTATACTGTCGCAGCAAATTATTTTCCTTAACAAATATATACATTGGAGATTCGGAATAATTCTCAAAATGGACTTAATGTGCCGGATGCAAGCCTTGTTCGTGTGGCGTCAACAATGGATGTAATGGAACTGATGAATGTTGGGCACAAGAACCGTGCTGTGGGTGCTACTGCACTAAACGACCGGAGTAGTCGTTCTCACAGGTAACTTCACAACCTTTTCTGTGTAATTAATTGACTTCAAAATATTTTAACATAATGATAGAATATAATGTAATATTTTTGTAATCTTGCAGTTGTTTAACTGTTCATGTTCAAGGAAAAGATTTGACATCAGGGACAATTCTTCGTGGCTGCATGCATTTAGTTGATCTTGCAGGCAGTGAGCGCGTTGATAAGTCAGAGGTCACCGGAGAAAGGTTAAAAGAAGCACAGCATATAAACAAATCATTGTCAGCCTTAGGAGATGTAATTGCTTCACTTGCCCAAAAGAATGCGCACGTACCTTACAGGAATAGTAAATTAACACAACTCCTCCAAGATTCTCTTGGTAAGAAGACTTTCTTGCAATTTCTTAGTACATTGGTGCTGACTACTGGGTATAGTTTGCATTGTTTTGAATTGAACTATGTCAATGTATCAACAGGAGGTCAGGCCAAAACCTTGATGTTTGTTCATATAAGCCCAGAGAGTGATGCTATAGGAGAAACCATAAGCACCTTGAAGTTCGCTGAGCGTGTTTCCACTGTTGAACTTGGTGCGGCTCGACTTAATAAAGAATCTGGAGACGTTAGGGAGCTTAAGGAGCAGGTTTGTTTCCGCTACTATGCTATTCTATGATCTTTTCTTACTACCCTTTGTTATTCGAGACTAGTAAGGCTGTGGCAACGGAATCCTAAAAATGGGTGAGACGTGGTTCTAAAACATACAATAAATATCATTTTTTCACATATATTACATAGATCAAATCGTAAAAAAATAGGAATAAGTCCATTTTACACCCCCTAAACTTTGGCGAGAATCCAAAAAACACCATGAACTACGAAACTATTCAGTTTACACCCTCGAACTGCCAATACCAGATCAATTTACACCATACGCTGGTTTCATTGGTGGTTTTGGATATGTTGGCAGCCACGTCACTGGTTTTGAATGACGTGGCGCCCACGCGTACCTATTTGGCTAACTTCGGCCTGGCGCGCCAAGATGTTTCGGCCGCGCCACGCGTTCCCCATGCCGCTTCCCCGCACCGGACGGAGACAATGGCGGCGTGAACGACGACCTCGGCGAGACAACCCCATCCCCATGGTCGCCATCTCCATTGCCCGTAGCGGGCGATGGCACCACCGAGCCCGTGGACACGCATAACGGCCGGAGTTCTTCTGCAGGCGTGGCGCGAAGAAGCAGACACGCATACAGACGCGACGAATCCTTGCATAGCCGCTGTCTGCATCGGGTGGAGCCGACTCTCGAACACCCGTGCGCGTGCTTGCACATGTCCATTCTCCGCACCCGGCCGCCTTATTGAACTCCGCATGACACGAGTCAGTAGTGGTACTTTTCGTCCCGCCGCCGCTGCTTCGCCGGGGTGAACGAAGGGCACTCAGATCCCGTGGGAGTAGGCCTTGGAGCACGCGGACTTTGAAGGAGTACATGTGGAAGTCGTCGGAGACGAGGCACCGTTCTTGATGTCTGGGAGGGTCCCGTGGCCATTCCTCGCGGGCGCCGAGGAAGGAGAGGGTGGTTCTTGAGCGGAAGGGAGTTGGGCGGAGCGCGACGAGGTCGACGGCCGACGTGGAGGTGGTCGAGGAGGGTGTGGTCGGCGCCCAAAGAAGAAGGAGGCGGGATATGGGCGGCAGAGGGGCCTTGCCGGCAATGGAAAGGAGGGGTGGAGAGGAGGACGCGAGGCGCGATTGGGACCGGAGAGGAGGCGCTGCCTGGGGTTGGGTCGGTGGAGCAAGGCGCCATGAGAGGAGCCGACGGCGGCGACGAGCCAAGGGAGCCAGGCTGGAGACCGAGCTAGGAGGGGAGTCGGCCGGAGCAAGCTAGGTCAAAGAAGAACTATGGAGGAGTGGAGAGAGAGAGCCGGTGGACGTGGAGCCAAAGAAGAAGGCCATCAGTACGCCATGTCAGCGAAATCTATACATGTGGACGTCACATCAGCTAAAACCGGGGTGGTTTAGGGCAAGGGGGTTATTTGCTCTGATTTTAACAATTGGGGATATAAAGTGAACGATTTTATAGTTTAGAGTGTTTTTTTGGACTCGGTACATAGTTCAAGGGTAAAATAGAATTATACCTAAAAAATATATGACATGTCCTAAAATCCCAAAAGCAAAATAAAACCATCATCCGTCACTTTCTAGTCACTGTGAGTTCCATTGCTGTCTCCCCCGTCTCCCCCTCCTATCCATCCCCTTTCTCTGTATCCCCACCTCCACCTCTCTCTCCTCCACGGCCTCATGGCCTCCACCATCGCGCCACTCCTCCCTCCAGATCCAGTGGCGGCCACGTCCAGCTTCCTCCCGAACCCTCCTCTCCATCGCCCCCCCCCCCCTCATCCACCGTGGAGCGGCGGTAGCTCGACGGCGGCGTTGGAGCAGTTCTCGGCGGCGACGCGTCTTCTTCGGCGGCAACGGTTCTCCCCGAAACTGGCTGCGACCGGATCTGGCAGCGGCTCTCCCCAAAGCCCGATGGCGGTCGGCTCCGGCTGCGGCGCGGCTCCCCCAAGCCCATTGGCTGGAGGACTTTCTGCTCGGCGCGGCGACGACCCAGCGGCCTGGCTTCCCATCTCAGCACGGCGGGCGACGACCACAACTACCACCCACCTTCGCGCCATCTGACATGTGAGCCGACTTCTCTCCCTTCTTGCTGTCCAACGCCGCCGCTTCTCCCGTCCCCGACGCCGCCTTACCGCGCTGCTGTCTCCCCTCCCCGCTAGGCGCCGATGGCGTGAGGGTGGCGACGTAGGAGTTGAAGGGCGGGGTCTTGTGGCTTCCCCCGTCGATGACGTGCCATTATCTACCAACGTGGAGACATTCTCCCGTCCCTGACGCCGCCTTACCGCGCTGCCGCCTCCCCTCCCCGCTAGGCGCTGATAGCATGAGGGTGGCGGCGTAGGAGTTGAAGGGCGGGGTCTTGTGGCTTCCCACGTCGAGGACGTGCCATGATCTACCAACGTGGAGACAAGGCGGCGAGCGGTGACGGCGAGGGGGGAGGCAGTGGCAGCGAAGGAGAAGTGGCGACGCAAGAGGCAGAGTAATGCGTGGCGCTGTGTGCCTCGGCGGAGGTGGGAGATGGCGGCGGCTGCCATTGGAGCCCACAGTTGGCTCGGGAGATTTGAGTTGGGGAGGAAAATCGATCTTCACGGGAAGTTTGGGGTAGTTTCTTTCATGGACTACGGGAGTTGTGGTTAAGTGGACCGGTGGTTTACACGAGAGCGGTTTAGGAGAGAGGAGGACGATGCTGATGCGCTGGGCCTCCTGGGATCTGGGCATTGGTTGGGGGCTGACATGGTGGCCCCACGTGTCAGTCACTTTTCCTTGGCTTTGTTTGGTGTTTTGAGAGCCGGATTTCCAGGGGATCGTGTGGGGGATGGGTCGACGCAAGGAGGGCGCTGCGTGCCTGAGGGGACGATGCGAGGGGTAAACTCCTTTTTCATTGAACATATTTATATTTATATTTATATTTACAGCCTCTATTCCTATTCAGATTTCTCGACTCAAAACAGCATTAGCAATGAAAGATTCAGGATCGGAGCAAAACATGACACGTGACTCTGAGGCATTCAACATGAAGATGCCTTCGCCTGGTTTTTCAAATAGGCGACAGGGTAGTTGTGATTTGCTGTCAAGCCAAACTAACTTCAGACAGCCAATGGAGGATGTTGGAAACATAGAGGTAATAATGCTATGAACTTCTGCTGCATTAGATATTACATGTACCTGTTATGATCCACATTGTTTGGTGACAGGGTAGTAATCTTGGTGAATTGATTGTACACTCGTCGTCATTTCAGCTGCCTTCTTATTCTTCTGTATTTTTATACAATCAGGTGTGATTTGACTTTTATACAGGTTAGAGCCGATCCTACATTGAGACAAAAGAAACCAAGCTTTGATCTCCAGGATTTATTAGCATCAAATGTTTCTCCTTCGTGGCCAGATAGCAATTCAAGGGTAAATTTTCAGATGAGAGAAGAAAGGGAAACAATTGGCGGGGATTGGATAGATAAGGTTGTGGTGAACAACAATCACTCAGTGGGTGATTGGGAAGTAGACAGCGCAGCCTTACCTGACTTCTTTGACCAAAGATACCATTCAGGCATAAGGGATAAGCAATACCAGAGAAATAACACAAGAAAAAAGGATGGCCATGATTTTGAGCAGCAAAGACCTCCATTTTATTCTACAAATACTGATGATTCCGATGACATTGACATTGCAACAAGTGATTCCTCAGAATCAGATGCACTATGGCAATTCAATGTCCAAAGCATGAATAACTCGATTATTGAGAGTGGTTCAAAGATGAAGAAACCACAAATGAAGATACGAGAGAGCTCAGATACAAGGTAACCATTTTTTACATTATTATCTTCTCCATTGCAGCAAACAATATCGTGTATTAACTTTGATTAGCAGCATGGAAAACAAAACACATAACCGGTCACCATGGTAAAATTCAGCTTATTTAAAGTACTATTGAGCTATTTCTTCAAATTTTACAGTGTGTTATGAATTATGACTTCAGCATTGCATGGACAGAACAATATCTTTATTTTAGTGACCAGAAGATATAGTTTGGCGTATGCTTCATTCAAATTCAAGAGGAGAAACATTTCGTCCATGAATGTGGATTACAACAAATTTTAAGAATGTTGTTTGCCAAGGTTACTAACAGAGTTTCCGGACTTCTGAAATTTAATTAGTATGGAGAATATATGTACTAGTACATATCGTTTTATCTAAACATATTTTGTTCTTGTAATTTAGCTTTATTTTGAAATGTTTTTTAAAAAGAAAGGAAATGAAGGAACAAATTTTAATGTACCATACCATTTGCATAAGATTCATCAAATTTTCCATCTGAAAGACTAATTTTTTTTGTTCCATGTATTTACACATCAGGACACCAAGTCATTCCCAAATACCATCGACATCGAGAAAAGCCTCAAACGGATCAAACAGATCTGGAAGGCAACCTTTAAATGGTAGCGATAGCAGAAGGCTTTCATCAAACGGTAGACATGCTGGTACGAAGTAGGGATTGCTACAATGATCGTGGGCATTTTTTCTTGGTTTTCTTGTTTGTCATGAGAGATTGCGAGGTTGTTCTCAAGTACAGCAATGAGTGACAATAAACCCAATTGATTGTGTCAGTGGTGAGTTGTGATCTCAACAACTGGTGTGTGAGGCCATTAACCTTTTTTTATTGGCCTATCGGGCTGTGTTGAGTTCTTGCTAATTCTTTGTGTCTTGTTCATAATACATAATGAAAAGAAAGGAAATTGATTGATGAAAAGCTGGTGCCTTATTTCTCTCTTTGAACGCTTTTATCTTTTGATAAAGGTTCTTTGCAATGTGCTTTGGTTGGAATTCTTTTCAATGAACATGTGATTTCCTTGAGACCACTCTCCATGAAGTTCATATTAGTGTATTGCGATATTGGTTCATTTCAGCTAATGTGAAAAGATAAAAGGCTCTTTGCATTGTGCTTTGGTTGGAATTCTTTTTAATGAACATATGATTTCCTTGAGACCACTCTCCAAGAAGTTCATAATAGTGTCTTGCGATATTGGTTCATTTCAGCTAATGTGATATACAGCTCACCCAGACTTTCGCTCTAATTTCAAGGGACTGACTGCAGAGCATCCTGGAAATAAGGCTTTCCTGTAGAGGTGATGAGTCTGAACAGGTCATGCAGCTTAAATTTCAGTTTATCTTTTGGAGAAAAATTGCATAATTGTGCTTGTTGGATTCTACTAGAATTACTGCTAATCTTGCATATCGTCCCATGCATCTCTGTAAAGAATTAAGCAGAATCGTATGTGTTGCATTATTTTATATTGTCCAACAACGATGAATGTCAGAATGTGCATGTCACCGCCAAAGTGGCGGCCATGGCTAGAGCTGAGGCAGGGCAAGAAGAGAGAAAGGCGAGAATACGGGAGGCGTCTTCGGTGAAGCAAGGATTGAAGACAAGAGTAGCCTCGCTGGCAGTGGAGTAAGTTAATTAAAATATTTGCGGTGGAGTGGGATCCGGATGGCGGGGAGAGTAGTGAGTTGTGTCTTTAAAGAGACAAGCACTATGTATTGTAAGGTTTTGTCGATGAAAAACAATAGTATCATGTCTCCTCCCCCATTTTGTTCTTCTTTTCTCTTCTTCCTCCCGATCCCCAATTTATGCTCGAGTTCACACTTTTGCTCACCCCTATCCTCTTGTGATCATGCCGCTGGGGTTGGGACATAACAATCTGGTATCAAAGTCTCGTCGATCCAGTGCTGATTTCTCATACTCTCTCTGCTTTGATTGGTAAAATCCCTGGTAGAAGGGTGCCGATCGCCCTCTGGGCTTGATCGGTGTAAGTCATGATCTAGGTTCGGGTTGGCTTGGAGGAGAAATCACAACGGCACCGATGAAACGAGGAATCCAAGTAATACAAGTAGTGGAGGCAATGGAGGCCATGGAGAAGAGATTGAAAGAAATGCTAGTTCATATGAAAACTGAAATGGTGGAAGAAGTGAAGATGGTGATGGGGGCGTAGTTGGCGATGGTAGATCAAAAGCTTGGGCAGCAAGGAGAGCGGTTGGATCAAGTGTAGATGAAGGTAAACTTGTCTCTTGATTCCATAAGCAAGATTCAGCAGGAACAAGCTCAGGCCCCAAAAGTCATGAAGGGACCGACACCTCCCCTTCTCCTGATTCCAGCAAGGGATGGGCCAGGAAATGGGATCAAGACCGGATTAAGTGCAAGTACCACCCCCAGTTCAAACATCACCGCATATCTCTTTTCCTCCTCCCACACCCATAGTGTCTTAAGGTATTCAAGACAAATAGAGTGAGTGAGACAGGAGGAAGGCGAAGTTGGATTCCAAAAATGGACTTTCCAAAGTTCGACAGAACCGATGCTAGGATCTGGATTGATAAGTGCCCAACATTTTTTCGATGTACCAAATTCCAGATGGATTTCGAGTAGCAGCTACAACCATGTACCTAGTAGACAGTGCAGCTCATTGGTACCAAGCATACAAGTCAGCGAATACTTGGCATGACTGGGAACAGTTCCAACAAGCGGTATTGTCTGAATTTGAAACTAACACACAAAGTCAAAAGACGGGGGAGCTTTTGCAGTTAAGACAAACTGGAACTGTAGAAGAATACAAGAAGATTGAGCGCCTAGTGTATCATATCTGACTCTATGACAATCGGGTGGGTGGAATGATGCTGGTAACACAGTTCATGCTGGGTCTGAAAGATGAACTAAGAGCTGTGGTGGAAACTCAAATGCCTGAATCAGTTGGTAAGGCTGTCATCTATGCTAGTGTGCAAGAGGGAGTTCTTGACAGAACTAAGAAGGTGGGGTACAAGGGAGACAGTAACAAAGAACATAAGCAATTTGGAGGAAATCAGAAGGGGGACAACCGAGGGAAATTTACACTGAATGAGGTGTGGAAGGCATAGAAACTAAAGGCTTATAGAAGGGCAAATGGATTGTGCTTTCTTTGTGGAGAAAAATACTCGAGGATCATCACTGTACTAACCAAGCTCAACTCAAAGCTCTAGAGTTAGAATAAGGCCCAACTTATTTATCTGAAGGAGTACTGGATGTTATTACTTCCATGGAGGACTCCAAGAATGAGGATGAGATGTTCATGTCTCTAAATGCTCTAGCTGGAACCACAAATACAAGAACTATCAGATTGAGAGCTTTAGTAGACAGACATGTGATGTTGATGCTGCTGGACTCGGGCAGTTCACATACTTTCATCAATGTCGAAATGATAGACAAATTGAGTGTCAACCCTGAACAAGTACCACACATGTCAGTGAGGATTGCTAATGGAGAAATGTTGAGCTGCACTGCAGAACTGAAGGGATTCTCATGGTGGATCCAAGGGCTTACCTTCCAGCATGATATGAAGGTATTAAACTTGGGAGGGTATGATGCAGTTCTAGGGATGGGCTGGTTGGAACGGCATGGCCCAATGAACTGTGATTGGCTTAAGAAATGGGTTGAGTTTGACTATAAAGGGCACTTAATCAGACTACAAGGATTACAGGATGACGGTGACATTATCCTCCATGAAGCATCCATTGATCAAGTACTCAAATGGCATAAGGGTAATGATCTGTGGGCTACAGTGGTGGTAGAATCCAGTAATGACTCCATTGATGAAATCCTGACTGCAGAAGTTTAGAGTGTATTAAAGCAATTTGAAAAGGTGTTCCAGGAGCCAAAGGAGCTACCACCGCATAGAAGTTATGATTATGCTATATCCTTGGTGCTAGGGGCAGTTCCAGTGAACACAAGTCCCTATAGGTATTCTCCTTAACAAAAGGATGAGATGGAAAGACAAGTGGCTGAGATGATTGAGAAAGGCACAGTGAGCCCTAGCATTAGCCCTTTTGCATCTCCTGTCTTGTTGGTGAAAAAGAAAGATGGCAGTTGAGGTTTTGTGTGGATTATAGGACGCTAAATGCTCTGACAATCAAAAACAAATTTCCTTTACCCATTATGGATGAACTACTAGATGAATTGGCGAGAACCAAGTACTTTTCTAAGCTGGATTTAAGTAGTGGTTATTATCATATCAACATGGTACCTGGGGATGAAGAGAAAACAACCTTTAAGACACATCATGATCACTTTCAGTTCAGGGTAATGCCCTTTGGCCTTATAAATGCTCCTGCAACTTTTCAATGCCTCATGAACTCCATATTTGCTGAATACATAAGAAAATTTGTACTAGTATTCATGGATGACATCCTAGTGTATATTAAGGCTCTTGAGAATCATATACAATATTTAGCTCCGGTATTTCAAGTTTTACAACAACATCAGTTGTATGTGAAAAGATCCAAGTGCACATTTGCTTCCCCTCAATTGGAATACTTGGGGCACATCATATCTGTTAAGGGTGTCGCTACTGATCTAGCTAAGACACAAGCTATGAGGCAATGGCCTGTTCCTACCAACATAACTGAATTGAGAGGATTTTTGGGGTCTTACTGGATATTACAGGAAATTTGTGAAACACTATGGATTGTTAGCTAGACCTCTCACTAACCTATTGCAGAAACAGAAGGGATTTCAATGGACAGTTCAAGCACAAGAGGCATTTGATAAATTAAAAGTGTCTATGAGTACGATTCCTGTCCTTACATTGCCAGATTTCAAAAAACCATTCGTGATTGAAACATATGCCTGTAATTCAGGTATTGGAGCAATGCTATTACAAGAGGGTCATCCAATAGCTTATTACAGCAAGGCGTTGGGGAGAACAAACCAGAAATTATCTATATATGAAAAAGAGTTCTTAGTCATCATGATGGCAGTGGACAGATGGAGATCGTATTTGATAAGAGGCCCTTTTACTATTAAAACAAATCATAGGAGCTTATGCCATCTGGAAGATCAAGTTCTAACATCTGAACTGCAACGAAAGGCTATGACCAAACTCATTGGATTTCAGTACTCATTTCAGTATAAGAAGGGGTCAAACAATACACCAATAGATGCATTGTCTAGAGTGGGTCATTTACTAGAATTAGAGGCCATTTAGTGGTTCAACCTGTGTGGCTGCAAGAAGTGTTGAATTCTTATGAAGTGGATGTCTCAGCTCAGAAACTACTACAAGAACTAGCAGTGTCTAGAAGTAATAGCAAAGGGTACACTTTGTCAGATGGTGCTAACACAGGTCTTCAAACCAAAATCATTCAAGCTTTTCATTCCACAACCATAGGAGGTCACTCAGGCATGCAGGCCACTTACCACAGAGTGAAGAAACTATTCCAGTAGAAAGGCCTCAAGCAAGCTCTTGAAGAGTTCATAAGGCAATGTCCAATCTGCCAACAAGCTAAGCACGAACACTGCAAATCTCCTGGGTTACTTCAACCCTTGCTTGTGCCACAGGGAGCTTGGCAAGACATCACAATGGATTTTGTGGAAGGCCTCCCGAAATCTAAAGGGTATAATGTGATATTTGTGGTTGTGGACAGATATACGAAGTATGCCCACTTTCTTCCATTAAAGTACCCCTTTACTGCCATTCAAGTTGCTAAATTTTTTCTCAACAATGTGGTCAAATTACATGGGATACCCAAGTCCATCGTGTCTGACAGAGACGAGGTGTTTACAAGTAGTTTTTGGCAAGAGTTGTTCAGACAATGTGATACTAAATTGAATATGAGCATAGCTTATCACCCTCAATCGGACGGCCAAAGTGAGAGAGTCAATCAGTGTTTATAAATGTATTTGAGATGTGCTGTGGCGACTTCACCCACAAAGTTTTTTTCTTGGTTGCCTTTAGTTGAATACTGGTATAATACTTGCTATCACACAGCTGTGGGGTGTACACCTTTCAAAGCTTTATATGGCACTGATCCTCATTACAGCATGGTGCCACCCCTGACTTCTTCAAGGTCCCTCGAGGTTGATGAAGTATTACACGAATGTAAGTTCTTTTCTCGATGCGCTCATGTATAATTGCAAAAGCTCACTCGAGAATGAAACAAACAAATTGAACAAAAACGCTCCTTTCGGGATTTTCAGGTGATATGTACTCGATCAGATGTATCACATGCTCTAAGTGTTACAAGCAGATACCAAGCTGATCCTGGTGAAGGTCACTGGACAACTGTAAAAAACATTCTTAAGTACTTGAGAAGGACTAAGGATGCGTTCCTAGTTTATGGTGGTGATGAAGAGCTCGTTGTAAATGGTTATACCGATGCAAGCTTCCAAACCGACAAAGATGATTATTGTTTGCAATCTGGTTTTGTATTCATTTTGAATGGAGGAGCAGTTAGTTGGAAAAGTTCCAAGCAAGAGACGGTTGCTGATTCTACGACGGAGGCCGAGTACATTGCGGCTTCTAAAGCTGCAAAAGAATGTGTTTGGATAAGGAATTTCATTACTGAGTTGGGTTTGGCTCCAAGTGCCTCGAGCCCAATGGATCTCTATTGTGACAATAATGGAGCCATTGCGCAGGCTAAGGAGCCTAGATCCCATCAGAAGTCCAAGCATATACTCAGGCGTTATCATCTTATTCGCGAATTAGTGGATAGAGGAGATGTTAAGATATGCAAAGTTCATATGGATTGACAAAGTTTCTCACACAGCCAAAGCATGAGGCGCACACAAGAGCTATCGGTATTAGATACTTAAATGATTGACTCTAGTGCAAGTGGGAAACTGTTGGAAATATGCCCTAGAGGCAATCATAGAGATGATTATATTTCGTTATGTTCATAATATTGGATAATATGTTATCTTATTCCTAGAATAATATTGTTAATATTTATTATCAAATATGTGACTTGATTGTGAAACTCTATATTTCTACAATAATTATTCTTAAACGTTCCCTAGTCGAAAACATATGAGAACACATATGAATAGACTAGCATATGTATTGGTTGATGACTATGTTTCACAGGTCATAGATATGGAGATATCAAACCAATAACATGGACACATGTTAGAGAACATGGTGTTGGTTTGAACCACCTTAAGACACTGTTGAGATTGTTATGATCTCATATGTCATCAGTTGGTCTCAAGCAACGATGATGTATAATCCTTAGACCTGAGATCAACATGGTTTCCTACATATGTAATAGCACTCTTAGGGGTTGCCAAATGCTACTCGTAACTAGGTAGTTATAAAGGTAGCTTTCGGGTATGCTATGAAACATGCGGAGGGATGTGACTGGTCAGATATGGGATTTGCCCCTCCTAACATAACAGGAGAGATGTCTCTGGGCCCCTCGTCGTGGTCGGATAAAGAAAGTGCATGGACATGCCACTAGTGGTCGAAGTGTCGACCAAATGAAGTTATTCGACACTTGATCGAGAAAGTATTGAACAGCCCATGGATGACAAATTATCTCACCTAGAGTTCAACCAGATATCGTAAGGCAAAGGGAGAATACACAAGCAGGTCATTCGGTTCAACCAAATATGAGCTGGTCGTATAGAGATATAGATTGGTCGTAGATTGGTCGAACATAATCACCAACTGGTCGTAATTAAGTACTAACTGGTCATAAGGAGTTACGAACTGGTTGTAACTAAGTATGGACTGGTCGTGACTAGTTACGAGCTGGTCGTAAGTGATAAGGACCTAGTCATAGATCGTATTGCATTAAGGTTCGTCCGATATATTCTGTGTGTGTTCGGGAATCGTTATGTGCTGCTAGGTACCGCTGACGACTCGTTGTCAGAAAAGAGTTTCTAAGTCACAACCGATTACACATGAACCTATAGGGTCACACATTTAAAGGGCTAGGATTTGATTTGGATGGTGATCTGAATTCTTGTAGGCCACGAGTTCCTAATGTGCCTCAAGTTCGAGACCCATTATGGATGCCTATATATAGAGGGGCGGTGGCATGGGGTGAGATGATCCTTTTTGAAGAATTCCTGAAACCCTAATAGTCACGCCTTCCTCAACCATGCCGCTAGCGCTAGCACTCCAGCGTGTGGTGTCCCTGCCCCGTACGTGTGGATACCTTGGAGGTGTTGTTGCGAAGCATCGGCACTAGGACGATCCGCGGGTGCGCAGGCGACGCAGAGCCGCCACGCCGAGGCATGGCCCTCGAGGCGGCGACGCGTCAGTGGTCGCCCGAGGCGATAGCCTCGAGGCGAGGCGGTGGCGGCGGTGGAGCTGCGGGCGCGAGGGCAACGTAGAGCCGCCACGCCGAGGCATGGCCCTCAAGGCGAGCGACGCATTGGGGCCGCCCCGCCGAGGTAATAGCCTCGAGGTGGGCGGTGAGCAGTGGCGGAGCCCGCGGGTGTGCAGGCGACACTGAGCTGCCATGCTGAGGCATGGCCCTCGAGACGGGCGACGCGTCAGGGCCGCCCCGCCGAGGCGATAGCCTCGAGGCGATGGCTGCTGCGTAGCCAGAGTCTACAAAGCGGCAGGCGCAAATACCGCCACACCGAGGCATGGCCCTCGAGGTGGATGCGTGTCGCGGCCGCCCCGTCGAGACGATAGCCTTGATGCGGGCAGTGAGTAGCAGCGGAGCTCGTGGGTGCGAAGGCACATTGTGGCAGTTGTCACTACCCTTGTAGTTGATTACTTCTTTGGTGTGACCATTTGCTGTGCCCTTGTTGGAGGCCTGGTATCGTCCCCCCTTCGGCTGCCCCTAGTGATTTGCACACGTGACCTGGGGTGGTGCGAAGGGTTGTTTTGATTGGGTTCATTTGAGAGCCCAAAGCTAGCGAGGGAAGCTGAACTCTGTCCGCCAACTTTTTTTTTGATTGGGCTCGTTTGAGAGCCCAAAGTTAACGAGGGGTAGGTGAAGCCTAACGTCGTCTCCAACTTTTTTTTTTGATTGGGCTCGTTTAAGAGCCCAAAGCTAGCGAGGGAGGCGGGCTTAACGTGAATCCTCAACTTTTTTTGATTGGGCTCGTTTGAGAGCCCAAAGCTAGCGGAGGAGGCGGTCGACGCCGCCCCCCAACTTTTTGATTGGGCTCGTTTGAGAGCCCAAAGCTAGCGAGGGGGAGGCGAAACCAAACGTCGTCCCCTAATTTTTTTTGATTGGGCTCGTTTGAGAGCCCAAAACTAGCGAGGGGGAGGCGAAGCTAAACGTCGTCTCCCAACTTTTTTTTATTAGGCTTGTTTGAGAGCCGAAAGCTAGCGAGGGGGAGGCAAAACCGAACGTCGTCCCCCAACTTTTTTTTATTAGGCTCATTTGAGAGCCCAAAGCTAGCGAGGGGGGATTAAGTCAAACCGTCCCCCAACTTTTTTTGATTGGGCTCGATTGAGAACCCAAAGCTAGCGAGGGGGAGGTGAAGCCGAACATCGTCCCCCAACATTTTTTTTGAATGAGCATATTTGAGAGCCCAAAGCTAGCGAGGGGGAGGCGAAGCCGAACGCCGTCCCCCAACTTTTTTTGATTGGGCTCGTTTGAGAGCCCAAATCTAGCAAGGGGGAGGCGAAGCCGAACGCTGTCTCCCAACTTTTTTTTTGATTGGGCTCGTTTGAGAGCCCAATACTAGCAAGGTGGAGGCGAAGCCGAACACCATCCCCTAACTTTTTTTGATTAGGCTCGTTTGAGAGCCCAAATCTAGCGAGGTCTTTGAGCGTTTGAACGTGATACACGAGATCTCTCCGTCGAGACGAGACCTCGAGGCGGGAGACTCCCTAGTCGCCGAGGCAGGGCCATTGGAACGACTAGAGCTTTGCGCGTTTGAGTGCGATATGCAAGGTCTCTCCGCCGAGGTGAAGCCTCAAGGCAGGAGACTCTCTAATCACCGAGGCAGCACTGTTGGAACGACTAGGGCTTTGAGCGTTTAAGCGCGATATGCGAGGTCTCTTCGCTGGGGCGAGGCCTCGAGGCTGGAGACTCCGTAGTTGCCAAGGCGGGGCCATCGGAACGACTAGGGCTTTGCACGTTTTTTAGCGCGATATGCGAGGTCTCTCCGCCGAGGCAAGGCCTCGAGGTGGGACACTACCTAGTCGCCGAGGCAGGGCCGTCGGAACGACTAGGGCTTTGCGCGTTTTTGAGCGCGATATGCGAGGTCTCTCTGCCGAGGCGAGGCCTCAAGGCGAGAGACTCCCTAGTCACCGAGGCAAGGCCGTTGGAACGACTAGGGCTTTGCGCGTTTGAGAGCGATGTGAAATGTCTCTCTACCGAGGCGAGGCCCTCGAGGCGGGAGACTCCCTAGTCACCGAGGCGGGGCCCTCGGAACGACTAAGGTCCACAATTGAGCGTGATGTGAAATGTCTCTCCGCCGAGGCGGGGCCCTCGAGGCGGGACAATCAGCACGACTAGGGTCCGCGATTGAGCGCGATGTCAAATGTCTCTCCACCGAGACGGGGCCTTCAGAACGACTAGGGTTCGCGATTGAGCGCGATGTAAAATGTCTGTTCACCGAGGCTAGGCCCTCGAGACGAGAGACTCCCTAGTCGCCAAGGCGGGGCCCTCGAAATGACTAGGGTCCGTGATTGAGTGCAATGTGAAATGTCTCTCCGCCGAGGCAGGGCCCTCGAGGTTGGAGACTCCCTAGTCGCTGAGGCAGGGCCTTCAGAACGACTAGTTGTTAACTAGTGAAGGTTAAAGCAATCACAGATTCAAAATGTAATAAATGCTCGCATGTTTATGATGGCTGCCCCTTGGTCCTAAAGTTTTAGCCCACACGGAGGCACACTAGAGTAGCTAACCCCTTAGCCCTTAGTCCAAAGTCACTAGCTGTTTTATATAATAGCTCCTATCCTTAATACAAAACCGAATTGGTGACCACACGGCTATCCCGGGCAAACTTAGCGACTAGCTTATCTTCAGACCCCGAGTTTGAATCACGGGTCCACCAAGTAGGGAAAACATTTTTGCCATTTAAAGTGGTGTTAAGGTACTCACCCTCAGCCCTAAGCTGGCCTCATGCTGAAGCCTTACTTTGGTTCGCCAAGGCCCAAACGCTTCGGGCGGAGTTGTTGAAGCAGGCCTCCGGGGCGAAGGCGCGTGGTGGCCCTTTCCAGAGCGAAGGCGAGGCCTCCCGAGCGAAGGGCGCGCGAGGGGTCTTCGGAGTGGAGTGGGCCTCCGGAGCGAACTGGGCCCCGGAGTGAAGGCGCGCGGTGGCCATCTCCTGGGCGAAGGCGGGGCCTCCCAAGCGAAGGGTGCACGAGGGGTCTTCGGAGCGGAGCAGGCCTCCGAAGAGAAGGCACGCAGTGGCCCTCTCCTGAGTGAAGGCAGGGCCTCCCGAGCGCCTATGGGGCTTTCGGCTTGAGGAAGTGGCTTCGCCCGGTGGGCTTCGGGCGCCTATGGGGCTTTGGCCTGAGGAAGTGTCTTCGCCCGGCAGACTTCGGGTGATGAGCAAAGGTGGTTTTGGCTCTTTTTTATGTGTAGCTTCTTGTTCGATCCGCACGAATGGCGCCAACTGTCGTAGCAAAAAGACTAGACAGTGGGTATAAGGTACCCTTTTGTCTTGGAAATGGACTGAAGGGAGGAGCCAAGAACCACAAGGTGTGTAGGTGTATTGCTCATGTATGATTGTGAGAATGAGGCCAAGCCCCCCTCTTACATGCCCTTGGGGGTTTATTTATAGGGGGTGTCATAGCAGGGCACTAAGGGGTGCCCCGCACTCCAAGGTCGTCAGGAATACCAGTGTGCCGTCGGGGATACCATACATGTATAAACCTAATTTGTATAGTGTATTTAGGCAAATGTATCTAAATACCCTCTCTCTCTTTCTCAACATTGTGAGGGCAAGAAGGTAAATATCCCTTCTTGCCCTCCTATAAATAGAGCCCCAAGGGCTTGTACAAAGGAGAGGCTTTTCTCATTCATACTTGAGACAACACATACACACATACATATGTCTTGGCTCCTCCCTCTGGTCCTTCTCCCAAGACAAAGGGTACGGGGTACCCTCCGTACCCACTGTCTAGTCTTTTTTACTACGACAGTGGGCGCCGTCCGTGCGGATCGAACAAGAAGCTACACATAAAAAAGGAGGGAAAGGAGCCAAGCCTACTCCATCCGAAATAGCCTTCGGCCAAAGGCCGAAGCCCATCGCAACACCTTTGCCGGAAGCCTCCATCCCAGCCACAGCAACCTTCGGCCTACCTCCGGCCCCTTCGGCGTCGTCATCTTCACCGACCACCCGGAGCCTGTGGAGGCCAGCCGAAGCACAGCCACCTCTGGAGGCACCTCGCGCGCGGGCACCTTGTATGCGGAGGACCACCTCGGCTGAAGAGGCCACCTCGAGCGCGCCCCCCGAGCCCCGGTTCACACTAACTCATCCTCGTGGGTGTGAAGTGTATAAATAAGCCCTAGTCGTTCCGACGGCCACGCCTCGGCGACTAGGGAGTCTACCGCCTCAAGTCCTTGCCTCGACGGAGATATTTTTCATATCCCGCTCAAACGCGCAAAACCCTAGTCGTTCTGGAGGCCCTGCCTCGGCGACTAGGGAGTCTTCCGCCTCGAGGACCTCCCCTCGGTGGAGATATTTTTCATATCGCGCTCAAACGTGCATGCCTAGTCGTTCTGACGGCCACGCCTCGGTGACTAGGGAGTCTCCCGCCTCGAGTCCTTGCCTCGGCGGAGATATTTTTCATATCGCGCTCAAACGCGCAAAACCCTAGTCGTTCCGACGGCCACGCCTTGGCGACTAGGGAGTCTCCCACCTCGAGTCCTTGCCTCGGCGAAGACATTTTTCATGTCGCGCTCAAACGCGCATGCCTAGTCGTTCCAACAGCCACGTCTCGGCGACTAGGGAATCTCCTGCCTCGAGTCCTTGCCTCAGCGGAGACATTTTTCATATCGCGCTGAAACGTGCATGCGTAGTTGTTCCGACGGCCGCGCCTCGGCAACTAGGGAGTCTTCCGCCTCGAGTCCTTGCCTCGGCGGAGATATTTTTCATATCGCGCTCAAACGCGCATGCCTAGTCGTTCCAAAGCCCCCCCCCCTCGGCGACTAGGGAGCCTTCCGCCTCGAGGACCTCCCCTCGGCGGAGACATTTTTCATATCGCACTCAAACGCGCATGCCTAGTCGTTTCGGAGGCCCCGCCTCGGCGACTAGGGAGTCTTCCGCCTCGAGGACCTCCCATCGGCGGAGACATTTTTCATATCGCGCTCAAACGCGCATGCCTAGTCGTTCCGGATGCCCCGCCTCGGCGACTAGGGAGTCTTCCACCTCGAGGACCTCCCCTCGGCGGAGATATTTTTCATATCGCGCTCAAATGTGCATGCCTAGTTGTTCCGGAGGCCCCACCTCGGCGACTAGGGAGTCTCCCACCTTGAGGACCCCTCCTTGGTGGAGACATTTTTTACACCACGCTCAAATGCGCAACCCTAGTCGTCCCATAGGCCGTGCCTTGGTAACTTGGGAATCTCCTGCCTCGAGACCCTCGCCTCGGCGGAGAGACGTTTCACATCACACTTAGGCGTGCTAGGACCTAGTCGCCTCGCATTTAAGACCTCATCTCGACGAGGACACCTCTCGAATCAGGCACCAGCACTCCTAATCCTTCGGGCGTGAAAAACAAAAAAAAATATTTATTTACGAGGGACGACATTCTCGGCTTCGCCTCCCTCTCGCTAGCTTTGGGCTCCGCAAGCGAGCCAATAAAAAAAAGGTTGGGGGACGGCGTTCTCGGCTTCGCCTCCCCCTTGCTAGTTTTGGATTCTGCAAGCGAGCCCAATCAAAACAAAGTTGGGGGACGGCGTTCTCGGCTTCGCCTCCCCCTCGCTAGTGTTGGGCTCCGCAAGCGAGCCCAATCAAAAAAAAAGTTGGGGGACAGCATTCTCAGCTTCGCCTCCCCCTCGCTAGCTTTGGGCTCCGCAAGCGAGCCCAATCAAAAAAAGTTGGGGGACGGCATTCTCGGCCGCCTCCCTCGCTAGCTTTGGGCTCCCAAGCGAGCCCAATCAAAAAGTTGGGGGCGGCATTCTCGACTTCGCCTCCCACTAGCTTTGGGCTCATGGCGAGCCCAATCAAAAAGTTGGGGGCGGCGTTCTCGGCCGCCTCCCTCGCTAGCTTTGGGCTCGCAAGCGAGCCTAATCAAAAAAAGTTGGGGGCGGGCGTTCTCGGCCGCCAGCCTCGCTAGCTTTGGGCTCCGCAAGCGAGCCCAATCAAAAAAAAAGTTGGGGGACGGCGTTCTCAGCTTCGCCTCCCCCTCGCTAGCTTTGGGCTTCACTAGCGAGCCCAATCAAAAAAAGGTGGGGGACGGCATTCTCGTCTTCGCCTCCCCCTCGTTAGCTTTGGGCTCCGCAAGCGGGCCCAATCAAAAAAAAAGTTGGGGACAACATTCTTGGCTTCGCCTCCCCCTCGCTAGCTTTGGGCTCCGTCAGCGAGCCCAAACAGGATCATAATAAGCAATCGCCTCCTTAAGCAGACGAGCATCAACCCTTCACGCCACTCTAGTCGTGGGCACAACCCACCGAGAGCGGCCGAAGGGGGGGATGGTACCAGGACCCCAGTAGGACCATCGCAAACGGTTACATCGAAGAAGTAATCAAATACGAAGGTAGCGATGACAGCCACGACGCGCCGCCCGCCTCGAGGCTATAGCCTCGGCGGGGCGGCCCCGACTCGCCTCCCGCCTCGAGGGCCATGCCTCGGCGTGGCGGCTCATCGTCGACTTCACCCCCACGGGCTCGGCTGCCGCCACCGCCCACCTCGACGCCAGAGCCTTGGCGGGCGGCCTCGCCGTGGCGGCTCCACGTCGACTTCGCCCCGTGGGCTCTGCTACTCACCGTCGCCTCGAGGTTGTAGCCCTCGGGCACCTCACCGTGGCGGCTCGCGTCGACTTCGCCCACGGGCTCATGCTTCTCACCACCCGCCTCGAGGTCAGAGCATCGGCAGGCGGCCTCGCAAGTGGCGGCCTTGGTCGACCGCCCCCGCGCTCGCCACGCTCACCGCCCCGCCTCGAGGTCAGAGTAGCCTCGCCGTGGCGGCTCAAGATCGACTTCGCCTTCCCTGGCTCGCTTGCGCCTCACGCCCGCCTCGAGGCTATAGCCTCGGTGGGGGCGGCCTCGCTGTGGCGGCTCTGCGTCGACTTCGCCCCCACGGGCTCCACTGCTGCTCACCACCCGCCTGGAGGCTGTAGCCTCGGCGGGGTTGCCACGATGTGGATCTTCCTCCGGCGCACCCTCGGCGCCCCGCCACCAGCCGCCTCCAGAGCACCCTCAGCGCTCCGCCTTCGGCCGGCTCTTGGGCCTCTTCGCCGGTTCCACTACGCCTCCCGGGGTATCCTGACTTCCGAGGGGCTGGGGGCGACAGCATTACGTCCACTCGCCCCTCGGGACCGCGGGACATGTCCTTGCGACCTCAGACCATGCAGACGAGGGAGTTGTCATAGCAGGCACTAATACGCCCGCACCCCAAGGTCGTCGGGAATCTGGGTGTGCGTCGGGATACCATACATGTATAAACCTAATTTGTATAGCGTATTTAGGCTAATGTACCTAAATACCCTCTCTCTCTCTCTCTCAACATTGTGAGGGCAAGAAGGTAAATATCCCTTCTTGCCCTCCTATAAATACAGCCCCAAGGGCTTGTACAAAGGAGAGGCTTTTCTCATTCATACTTGAGACAACACATACACACATACATATGTCTTGGCTCCTCCCTCTGGTCCTTCTCCCAAGACAAAGGGTACAGGGTACCCTTCGTACCCACTGTCTAGTCTTTTTTTACTACGACAGGGGGCAAGAGGGGACATTTACCTTCTTGCCCCCATAATGTATAGAGAGAGACAGAGAGAGAGAGGGCACTTTAGGTACATTTGCCTAAATACACCATACAGACAAGGTCTACATATGTACAGTATCCCTGATGGTACACTGGTATTCCTGATGACCCTAGGGTGCAGGGCACCCCTTGGTGCCCAGCTACGACACAAATATTTTGGCCCTTACAGTATTCTGGAAAAGAATGGCTTGGTAGCATATCGCTTGGAATTGCCCGACCAGAGTCAAATTCATAAAGTCTTTCATGTATCCCAATTGAAACCATTCTCTGCTGATTACACACCTGTCTTCTCCACTGTACCTTCTCCAGCAGAATGGGATGTATCAGAGTTATCACCGGAGGAAATTCTGGACCGACGTCTGGTGAAGAAAGAGAATGCCGCTCATCTGCAGATTCTGATCAAATGGAAATCGTTACCATCGATGTTGGCGACCTAGGAAGATTACACTGTCTTGCGGGAACGTTTTTCAGATGCTCCAGCTTGGGGGCAAGCTGGATCTCAAGGGGGTGGCAATGTCACCACCACGGTGGCGGCCATGGCTAGAGCTGAGGCCAGGCAAGAAGAGAGGAAGGCAAGAATACGGGAGGCATCTTCGGTGAAGCAAGGATTGAAGACATAGTAGCCTCGCTGGCAGTGGAGTAAGTTAATTAAAATATTTGCCGTGGAGTGGGATCCAGATGGCAGGGAGAGCAGTGAGTGAGTTGTGTCTTTAAAGGGACAAGCACTGAGCATTCTAAGGTTTTGTCGATGAAAAAACAATAGTATCACGTCTCCTCCCCTCTTTGTTCTTCTTTTCTCTTCTTCCTCCTGATCCCCAATTTCTGCTCGAGTTCACACTTCTGCTCACCCCTATCCTCTTGCGATCATGCCGCCGAGGTTGGGACATAACAGTGCAACAGAATATTGGCTTGTTTTCATTTGGTTTGGTTTTAGCATAACAGGTTTGCAAAGGTAAATGGACACAATTACTACTATCACAGTAGTGTTAATGATTGCTTGGAGATAAAAACTAAAAAATTGAGTTAGCTATCCTATTTGCTATCCTGTAGAAAAGTTTAGAAGGGAAAAGTAACATCAAAACCTAGACCTAGGACCAAATTCTAGTTCGTAAAGATGGGCAACTCACCATAGAAGTGGGAGTTTTTGGCCTAAATGGCACTGTTGGTGGCGATATTTTACAAAAGTGGTCGTTGCAGCGCTGTATTGCTAAAAATGACTCCACAAACGTGCCGGTAGCTGACGTGTGTCTAATACCGTGCCTCCCGCACCAGGATTCAATCTCTGCCGCACATCCCTAGCCTGGACGTCACATGGTTGCCTCCACACATCCCTAGCCTGGACGTCACGCTGTCACTGACCCCTAGCCCGGACAAGGCTCGTCCAGTTGCCCCTAGCCCAAACGCATCTCGATCGCACGCGTGGCACGTAGAGACGCGGGTCTGCTGGTCCGTCCTCGCCCGGACGGCCCACATGGCCTGGCTCTGCTCCTCCCACTCCCTTGCCGCACGGATGCGCCGCCACATTGCCAGGTCCCCTCCTCCCGTGCCTGGAGTCGCTGCACCCCTTGTCCCGTCTTGTAACGTCCATCCACCATCCCATGCATTTTTACGCATGCCACGCAGAGGAAATCGATTCCTCCTGTAAACCCATGATCGGTGAGATTTCGTTGGACGGTCAGAATTTCTGAGTTATTTGCGAGATGCTTCTCTCACTCTCATCCTCGCTTGCTCTGTCATTCACAGCCTCGGTTGATTCCATTTTCGCAGACGATTAAGGATTCTTTAGAGCCGTCATTAGCGATCATATTAGCATGTATTTTTTCTTGTATGCATTTTCTTTATTAACTGTGTAGTTCGTTAATTAGTCGTACTTAATTAGTTGTAGTTATTTAGGCATAATTAATTTAGTCGTTATCATTTAGGTGTAATTAAATTTGTGTTAGTTAATTAGTTGCAATTAGTTAGGCCATAATTAATTAGTCGTAGTAAAATTAATCTTTCGTATTTATTCGTGGCATAGTTAATTAGTTACAAATTAATTAGCCATAATTAGTTAGTGTTAGTTCATTAATTAGTCATAATTAGTTAGTTACAATTAATTAGTCGTAGCTAATTAAGTCTTAATTAATTAGTCGTGCTTAATTAGTCAGAAGTAATTTAGTCGTAGTTAATCGGTCGTAATCCATTTAGTGGCCTATTTAAGTTGTAATTAATTTAGTGGACTTATTAAGTCGTAATTAATCTGTGGTAATTAATTAGTCATAATTAATTGAGTGATATTTAATTCATCGTAAATAATTTAGTTCTAAATAATCGTGTTGTCATTATTAAGTCGTAATTCTTTATTTTTAATTCATTTATGGTAATTAATTATTTGAATTAATTTAGTGGTATTTAATTACTCGTATTAATTTAGTTACAACTAATTTAGTCGCATTACTTAAGTCGTAATTATTTAGTCACAATTAATTAAATATTAACTAATTGGTCGTACTTAATTAGTCGTAATTAATTTGGTCGTAGTTGATTAGTGTATATTACTTTGTTGTTTATATTTAGTTGTAATTTTTAATTTATAGTAATTCATCGTCATTATTAATTTATTCAGTAATAATATGTGTCTTTCATCTCTTGCTGTGGATATCATGGGGATATGCTCACGATCTTAGGATGATGATACAATTGGCAATGATATTGAAGGTTTGTCGAAACACGAGTTTTTGGCAAAGTTCTTGTGCTATCGGATGGCAGTCGAGGCCAAGCCCAGTGTGGCGGTCGGGCAAACTTTGAGTGGCGGTTAGACTACCAACACTGGCGGTTAGACCGGCCATGGCTTAGGTCAAGTGGATGGCGGTCGAGGCCAGGCCTTTGGGCAATGATCCGACCCGCCAAAATAGACTTTCAATTTTGGAGCTGAGCCAAAAATAGAGGGTGTAGGCAAGAGAGGGGATTCTCCTACACTTGGTCTCATAATTTTTAGAGCTTCAAGTCAAAAGTTCTATTCGTTTGAAAATTCCAGTAGGTTTCGGATTTCCAAAGAGGAAATTTTGGCTAAGTCCCAGCTGGGCGATCAAACCAGCCAACAGGTGGCGGTCAGACCGACCACGGGCGGTCAGACCGGCCGTGGGTGGCAGTCAGACCGGTTTTGACTTGTTCGTCGGCCATCTTGGCGGCGATGATTGTTTGGTTAGGTTAAGTTCATGGGTTTCAGTGCATATGTGTTGCATGATGCATGTTTTGACTAACGTGGATCAAGTTGCGAAGAATTTGTTCCTAGAATTGATTTTTTTGTCTATTGTTGTGCAGGAAGCTTGGAGGTCAACGACGGTCAACGGCAAGGATGATTGGGACTAGGCTTGGAGAGCTGAGATTTAGAACGGTCGAGAATACCGGGTGAAGTCAATGGACTCAAGTATGGCGCAAAATGGACAAGGATGACCGAACGGGCAGTTTGATGCGACGGGTTGGATCAAGCGGCGCGGGGGTCCGTGCAAGTGCTATGGTGGTTTCGGTGGGAGCCGGATGGGAGAGACTTGCCGACATGAAGAGAACCGTTGATCAATCTACATGTGGTGAAGCATGGGATTGCTTCATGAAGATTGGACTCTTTCTTCGGAGAAGGATCGAGAAAGGGTATTTTGGTAACTTCACCTAAATACCGCATTGGTGACCTTTTGCTAACCCGCGGCGCAAGACGACGCAAGGTGAAGCAGTTTAGGTCAAGAGGAGATAAAGACGGCGCTTTAAAATACGTGCGTAAGTGAAACCCGTTTGTGTGTGGGCTTAACGGGTGCCCATTAGGGTTTTCTTTCTAAAAGCTAGCCTCCACTATAAATAGGGGAGGGTGCTGGCCAGCACCTCCTTAACCCTTTCATTTGTGAAACCCTAAGTTGTGCTTAGGGAGAGGAGAGTGGAGAGGTTAGGGTTCTAGAGAGTTAGATTGATTGTGTGCTTATGTGTTGAGTCTTTGTCCTCCTGGATGGAGTGGCTATAAACCAACATCAATTTCAAATCAATCCAAACAAGGTTTTAAAAGATGAGTCTCTTTGTGTTCTTGCTCTCTATTTTGTGATTTTGGGGATTTCTTTGATCTGTGAGTTTTCCTTTGGTTTCTGTCTTAGATTTAGCTTGATGTGACATGTGGGAATACATCTAGGATTATCTTTATCATCAATCACCCACGAGCAAGTTTCTAGATATCTTTTGGTTTTGACTCGGTTTTGGAGCAAGCTTCTCTCAAACGGAAAAAAGGTCAGAACTTTGGCATGGATCTTCACGATCCTTGATTGGAATAGGTTCTTGACATCCTAGAGAAGGTATGTCTCAAGTTTGGTAATGTTTGAAGTTGCGAATCAAAAGTTAGACCTTTTTGTGATTTTGAGTTCGGTTGGTTTTACTGTTCATTGGCCTGGAGGTCAAACCGATTTCTAGTTGCCGGTCAGACTGCCAACTACTTGGAGGTCAGACTGCCATGTACCTAGAAGTTAGACCACCCAACTCATTTGAGTTTTAGTTTTTCTGATTTTGGTCTATTTGCTGTGGGGTTTTGATTGGATTCAATACAAGTCTTCCACTGTACTTATATATTGATCTTTATAGCTTTTATAGCTATTGGAGTGAAATTAGTATTGAATTCGATCAAGGTGAAAAAGAGATAGTGCTCCTATTCACCCCCCCTCTAGTCGCCTTTTCGATCCAACACTTGCAAGTCATGCCTCTACCGAAGCTATTGGAACCCTTCTACGACGAGCATCACCGAGGCAAGTTGTGGATCACCAAGGACGCAGATATTTATTTCGCCTAACATCATTCCATCCTGCAGCCTTCAGTTGATCGTGGGGGTGACAGCCATTCATCAACCAATGAGGATACGTCCATCCCAGCTACTGCTATGGAGCAATACACGACATTGGGGTTTGAACCATGGCACCCAGGGCGCCCACCCCCTGTCGTACGTTGACCAATACGGAGTACCGTACCAAGGGCAGAGCTCCTTCGGGGTTGCTGGCACATCGCATGGTCAAGGCCAAAGCTCCTCCACACCAAGGGACTTACAGACATCGTACCTGGGGGACGGACAATCTGGGCGTGGATTTCTTGATTTCTTTATTAATGACATGATTGCAGGTGGTAACCAATTTGGCATGACTCAGTTGACGACATTGACGTTGGACAGACTCAGCTGGGCCAGAGTCAGCTTGCTGATGCATCTCCGCTCACTCAACAGTCTCCATACACCCTCCGAACCGATACGCGCTCTCCGAACCGGTTAACGTATCTCACGGGACATGCTCAACACAAAACTAGGACGTGCATGCAGATACAGACGCAGCGAGCAGACATTGGCTCAAACGAGTGAGCCATATTGTATCCCGTGCGTAATTGCACTACATCGATGTTATGTGCTTTTGTTGTGCTATATTTGTATGCATATTTTGTATGTTATGTGTATATTATCAGAGTAGATCAGTTCCGGATTAACATGAAATCAGAAAACACCGAGGTTCACATGAAATCATAAAACCCCATAATGGGGGGGGGGGTCACGTGAGTTTCGACATTTCATGTGGAGTTGCTATCTTTAATTTGAAAAATAAATTTGACAAAATTTTGGAATACACATTGTAATTTGCGAACTAAATATCGCGCATGGTTTGGTTATGTGCATTACAAACGACAGCAAGCACGACTAAACAAACCGGAAAACACATAAGATACACGCGTAACTTTTTTAGAATCAGAAAAAAGGAGGATCAAAATTAGTCTTCGCGCCGCATCAGCCCTTTCATCATGTCTCGGGACTGCCCACGGCGGCGGCGAGTGTCAAAGTCATCCATGTTCTGCGAGATGGGTTGAATGATTGCATGATGTTAGCAGAACGTAAGGCCAAATACATCATCAGGATGCAGATTGTACATAACTCACCTCTTCGATATGGAGTGCACCTGGACGATGGGAAACGCTACGACGGGCGTCGGTCTTAGTAGCAGGAGCCTTCCCCTGGTCTCGGGACTGTCCACGTCGGTAGCGAGTGTCGAAGTCATCCATGTTCTACGAGACGGGCTGGACGATTGCATGGTGTTAGCAAAACACAAGGACAAATAAATAATCAATATGCAAATTATACATAACTCACCTCTTCGATATGGAGTGTGCCCAGGCACAAAAAACGCTACAACAACTACCGGTCTCAGTAGTAGGAGCTTTCCGCTTGTCTGTCGCGCGCTGTGCCCGATCGTACTCAGCTTCCTGTTCGGGGGTCCTTCACCAACACCCTATTGTCCTGGGCTCCTCCGGTGCCCATTCAATAGGGTCCAGTACATAAGGTTTCCATCGCTGGAAGGTCTCTGCTCGCATCGCGTAGTTCAATATGTATTTTTGCTGGATGGATGCTTATCGTACATCTCCAGGCCGTCGATCCATTAGAAGAAGCTGCAACATCTCGGGCTGCCATTACGCACGGATGAAGTTAGAAATTTGTGGAATGCAACGCAGGGTGTGAAAAATCTATGTGTGCGTAAGATTCTCTTACGAGGACATTCCCGCACGTGTAGTATACCTGGGCGGCGATGGTCGGGTGTGGGGACTAAATGATCTTCGTCGGTTCTTCGCACACACACTGCAGGCGTGGAAATTCGGGTGGTACTGGCGCATCCTTCATAGAAAAATCTTGGTAGGGTTTAGCCCTTTTGCAAGCCACTTTCGCTTCTGCATTATCTTCGCATAAAAGTTTGACGACGAGTCTGACATACTCAAGGTCGTCCAAATGTTTTGCTGTTGCGCATAGAACAAGGGCGAGTTAGTTCAGAACAAATAGACTGTCGAGATATGTACGCGTTAAGAAAGAATGATGTACAGAAATACACAAATATGAGTAGACTACCCATTTACATGATATGATGGTCCCTGTACAGACAGACAATACAATAAATTACGACACAATGATGACTAGACGAGCTCGCTCTATTGGGGCAATCCTTCATGGAGTGCCCAAGGGTCTTGCACATCTTGCACTTCGTCGTACGGCTCAAGCCCCTGCGCTGGCTGTTATCCATGTCATTCCAGAAGTATCGCGTCTGCCGTCGTCCCTTTCCAATTGACTTCAAGGCCTTGTTCGAGCCCCATTTCACCCTGTTCGGCCAAAGATCGCTATAGTTCATGTCCACGCCATACGAGTGAAGCTCTGCACTCCATGTACTGAAAAGATGCTGCATATTGTAGTACTAAGAGATATATGGTGTAGACATCTACCTCAATTGCGCATACGCCTTGTACACATACGAGCATGGCTTGTACAAGAGCTTCGGCTTGTTGCAGGTGCATGTAGCCACATCACCCAGGGTGCATGCATGTTTTCTTTCCCCCTAGCATGACTGTTGATGAATTTTTGCCTCAGCTTCATCTCGTACTTCCTCCTGAGGCTATTGATAACCTGAATGTCATGCATTTGGGCCTTCTGCATCTTCCGGTCCAAATATCCCTGCATGTTCTCGGACCACTGCCTCTCTTCTTCTAGTTGTCACCTCGCTACGGTGGCTTTATTGACGAAGTAATCGACCGTGCGAGTCCATGTCTCCTCAACGATCGCGGTGATAGGGAGGCACCGTACACCTTTCAGCACGCTGTTGTACACCTCGAACATGTTGGTCATCATAATTCCGTACCTCGCAAAGTCTGTGTCATAGAGCAGGGACCATTTATCCAACTCAATAGTGTAGAGATTAATCCACTGCGTGAAACTTATGGTGCTTCTGGATTGCCTGCTCGCAGCCTGCTGTCCCTCCGGAGGGGACTCCCTTGTATGCCTCGTAATACGATGTTCGAGGTCTGTCCAGATGGACTCAAACTTTTGCCTCTGGTTTTGCATTCACAGCGCCTTGAACGTCTTATTAGTTCTTGACTACGAAACCGCGTGAAGAAGTTCGATACAAGATGCCTCATGCACCACCGGGTTTCCAGCCGTTCCACCGGTAAGGGTGTTCTGACCCATTCTTTATGGTGTTCAAAGCCAACAATAACCTAGCATTGCGGTCTGTGATAAGGCATATGTTGGATCGGTCTCCCACAACCGTCTGCTTCACATTCGTTAGGAACCACAACCAACTGGATGTGTTCTTATTCTCTACGATAGCAAAAGCAACCGGGAGAAGTTGGTTATTTGCGTCGGGCGCCACCACGGTGAGAATAGTGCCCTTGTACCTCCCCGCAAGAAAAGTGTCATCCATCGTGAGCACCGGACGACAGAACTTGAAGCCCTCTATGGCTTGGGTGAAAGCCTAGAATACCTGGTCCAATATGAAACAGTTGGAGCCTCCATCAGCATCTTTACTTTCAACCTTGTTTATGTACGTGCCGGGGTCTGCTTCAGCAATCTGGTGAAGCATTCTCGGCACAAGGTTGTACGCCTCTTCGTATGCCCCGTACATGGACTCAATAACCTTCTGCTTGGCTCGTCGGACCTTGCTATAGCTGACTGGATAACCAACCAGTTTGGCGACTTCTGACAGGAGCATCTTGGGGGAGACGGACACGTCCTCCACAACTAGGTGGCTGATGAGGCTTGCCACATATGCGGAAGTCACATTCCGATGATGTCGCAGTAGCTCGCTAAGCTCGTAAGTATGGTCGGTCACCACCTTGACTATGAAGACCGAGCTGAAGAACTTTGCTCGGTGAACATTAACCTTGCCAAGACAGCCTTCCACTAGGCACTTCACTGCGTAATGTCCTGGCCTCCTAGGTTAGACTAGTGCACCCAGTACACACGGCTGATGGACAAGGCGTGCCGTGCTATAGCTTACTGTATGGCCACCTTGCTAGGGAAGTGTTGCCCAACTAAAAGGGTGTCAGCATCAAGTCCCCACTAGGGCCCTTCTTGCGACAGTACGAGCGACCCCACTGCGATATCATCAAGTCTGGATGCCACGTAAGACACCTCCAATGATACAATTCCATCGGTCGGACCACCACCATGGGGTGTGTCCTTCTCACTACCATCTGAGCCTAGGTCGGCATCCTCGTCGGACTCCAACCCGAGAGGCTGGTGTAAGATCGAGGAGGCCGACTAGAGAGGGGTGAATAGATGGTTTTAAAATCTTTTTGACTAAAACCGAGTTTTATGCGGAATTGTAAATCAATTCGGTTTTCCACAATCAAAGCCTAAATCAACTAGTCTTTACTAAGTGCACCAACAATATGAGACTATATAAAAGATAGTAATCAAACACATACAAGTAAGCAATTAAGTACAAGGAATGTAATTGCAATATAGTAAAGCACAAGAGATCAAACCACAATGACACAATGATGTTTTACTGTAGTGATCGAAGACTTGCCGGTCTCCCCTAATCCACGTTGAGGTAAGCCCAACCAAGTTGGACCGACTCCATGAATTAAGCCAACACCTCCGAGGTAAGTCCAACCACTTGGACCGGTTCCAAACTGAACCAACACCTCAATCCACTAGGGTTGCTCTTCCTCCACTACGAAGATGGCGAGCACCAAGCCACTCACAAACATCAGGCCTTCTCACAAGCTTCTTGAGAAGATCATCAAACCACGATGCCTCCACGCCGTCTAGGTGTCGGCAAACACCAAGAGTAACAAGTCTAGGACTCTCACTTGAACTAATCAAGTGTCTAAGCTCAAGTGGATACACAATCCACTGCCTAATACAACACATGCACTTAGGGTTTGCTCTCCAAGCTCACTAAGTGCAACACATGCACAAAAGAGATGAGAGGGCTTGCTCTAGCCGTTGGGACAAAGTCTGCTGAAAAATCAGCACGAGCGGTACTACCGCCAACCAAGTCGTGGTACTACCACACATCGGCTCAACGGTCGGATCAGCCATACAGAGCGCTCTGAACTAGCCGTTGAAAATCGGCACGGTACTACTGCCAACTAATGCACGGTACTACCACTTCCGTTGAGGTCCAAAAGTGACGCTCTCTGGAAAAAAACGTACCGCTCACAATTCAGAAATACCGGTGTGCGATCGTACCGCTCAAGGAACGCCGGTACTACCGCTGCAAGGATTTGCAATCCAAACTTACTAGATGGCTCAGATCAAATGGGTCGTTCGGACCGCGTGTCTCAACTGCACGATTAGGTGATGTTCGAACGGTCCGAATGGCACATGGTAGTTCCGCCAAAGGAAACACGGTCATACCGCGATGCGGTAGTTCCGCCACGAAGGCTCCGGTACTACCGCACCTCAACAGAGCAACTTATGCTCAAAAGGCGCTGGATTACGTAAAAAGCGTACGCCAACAAAACATCGAACAACCGGGTTGCGGTTATCTGCACCACGAGCCGATCAGACACTGAGCGGTAGTACCGCAGACAACACGCCAGTACTACCGTTTTTCCTGAGAAAACAGCAGTTTGCATCCAACAACAAACTCAACTGCAAAACACATTTGACAATTGACAAGTGATGCAAACAAAGATTAAAGACAAGATTCTCAACAAGTAGCAAAACACATTTGCCAACTTTTAGAATCAATGCCACCAAGGAATAAGGTACATGGACTTAAACCATTTGCAAAACACATTTGCAAACTAAAGTCACATGCTACAAGGATTATGCATGAGCCTCAACTATTTGCAAAACACATTCGCAAATATTGGCAACATGCTAACAAGAGCTAGAGCAAACACAATGAGCTATCAACACATGACTAACTCAAGCTACTAGTCAAAGACCTCTCTTAATAGTACGGCAACCTATACTAGCAATCCGATCTTCTATCCAAACACCAAGACCGGTAAAAGACTAGGAACACATCCTTAGCCCTAGCTAATTATACCTTTGCCTTGCACATCCTCTTGAAGCTTGATGACGCACATCTTCACTTCAAGTCCGGGTTCTTGACTTGATCATGCATCAACCCATGATGCACTCTTTTGACTTGATGATCAACTCATGATCATTTCTTCTTAGAGATCTTGATACGCGTCAACACATGATGCATCCTTTACTCCAAGCTCTTGACTTCAATATCATCAACACATGATGATCTTCTCCACTTCGGGATCTTGGCTTGAACATCATCAACACATAATAATTTCCTTCATCCCGAGTCTTGACTTGATGACGATCAACTCATGATGTCATCCAAAGTCTTCAACATCATGGAACATAACCTATTTTACCAACTCATGAAAAATATTAGTTCACAATGTGATTGTCATTAATTACCATAACATATCATTAACTCATAATGGTGGGATAAGATACTTCAATCTTTCCCTCTTTGGTAATTGATGACAACCACTCCAATTACAAATAATTGAATGAGGATAAATATAAGTATGTATAAACTACACAAGTTTTGTATACTCAAAAGATATGTTTCAAAGTAAAGATCCTTAATGTATGTGGATAAGGAATATGAATCAATACTAATGAAACCACAAAACATAGAGTGAACTTTCCCTAAATGTGTGCATACACAAATGTATAATAGAACAATATGCACATATTCAAGTTAGACTTTTGGTGGAGTTCAACTATATTTTGGATCCGAGGAATGCAACAAGATATAGGAATATAATGTCGAATGCATACCTCTTTGATTTTCACATTTATATCCAATTGAGACTAAGCAATAGGTATATCAATAAACATGTTAGTTTCACAAATGGATTTGTCATTAATAACCAAAATACTCCATTAACTCATAATGGCGGGTCTAGATTCTTCACTGGTCCGGTAGATACTCGTGGCAGTCAATGTGGGCCGGCCACTCTAGTCCAGCCCCCCTCATTTTGAACAAAATTATGCGCAAGTCTTCTCTCGTACACTTCCTCCAAAACAACACATTCCGTGCTACCGTCTTCAAGCTCCGCTTGCGGTTGCCCGCTTCCCAAGGCACCAACATCATCAACGTTTCCCGTATATAGCCTCCTCAGGCTGGGAAGCAATCTGCATGTACCCCTATGCTACGCTTATATTCAACTTGACTAGCTCCCATACGCCTTGCCCTGCCCTATTTATGCAGGTGATTCCCTCGATGACAAGTTTCTTCGTCGTTGGCTCTGTGTCGAACTCCCTCTTGATGCATTTCCTAAGCTCATGAATATACCAGAAAAATTTTAGCAATGCTCCATAAAAGTTGAGGAAGATGAAAACATTTTCTTTAGTGTAATTTTTTTGAGAAATTTTATTAGTGTATTTAAAAAACAAAATTGTTCAAAAGTTATCCTTGAATTTTTCCTATATTTTTCTTGTGTGTTCTTTCTGGGTTTTTTACGATTTCCTAGTATTTTTCTGTTTTCCCCATATTTATTGACGGTCAAACCCCATTGACTTAGACGGAGTGGCAAAAATGAAACACGCACTGACAAAAAAATGACAAAAACAAAATGGTAAAATATTTGATGACAGAATCGAATTTGCACATATTTTAAGTGACAGGAATAAAAATTTCCCCTTTCGAAAATGGTGGGCATTGAGGCAGCTTTCGTGCGCGAACGCTGAAAACGGGGAAATCGCACGATCGAAGACGGGGAAAGGCTGGGTGTTTTCCATGAGCATGTGAAAGCGCGACCAAGCAGCTTGTCAATGCCTCTCTGTCACCCTCTACGCGCCCTATGCTTCTGTCAGAAATGGTGGCCGTTTGAGCAGCTTTCACGTGGGAACGACGAAATCACACAGCCGAACAAGGGAAAAGCTTGGGCGTTTTACCATGTGAGTGTGAAAGTACGGCCGAGCGGCCCGCTCAAGCCACGTCGTGGTCCTCTACACGCCGTATTGATTTCGGGCCAAAAATGTTTCGCAAATACTAGAATATGGCCACAGTGGCAATTTTTTTTTTTGCTACATTCTAAAGCTCTCCAACTATCGAAATTTCTCGATCCCAATTCGACTCCACTCTACTATCTCTCACTCGCTCGCCATCTCAGACTAGGTTTCCGTTACGAGCGAGCCCCTCCTCTTGTCAACGACGTTATCTTGACCAGCGACCACATCCCGACGACTGGTGTGTGGACACGGCAAGTGAACACCACAAGCGATCTCTCCTCTTCAGCACACTCCTGCCCGACGACCACATCTCGGCGACCGACGTGCAGACGTGACGAACGAAACAACGCGAGCGAGCCCATCCTCCCCGGCGATCCCTATCCCTATTGT
This sequence comes from Phyllostachys edulis, assembly GCA_036346405.1. NCBI lineage: Eukaryota > Viridiplantae > Streptophyta > Magnoliopsida > Poales > Poaceae > Phyllostachys > Phyllostachys edulis. Next base: position 55,257,803 of record CM070549.1, on the reverse strand, counting down.
CATCTCTCTCGTTGCTCCAACACAGGAGCTCCCATACAACTGTTTTTTATAGGTAATCCTTCTGTATTGTATTATTGCTCTTATGTATTGTGCCACTGCTGTTTCTAGGTAATCCTTGTGCTTCCCAGAGTTTGACATCAGACTGGTTACACAGTGAACTTATAAAGATGGATCAACCAAAGTATTCACTCAATTGTTTTGACAAGTGTCATATATGTTTCAAGAAGTTTCGTTAATCTGGATAGTTCCTTTCAAGTTTCAACAAAAATCCCATACAAGTTTTGAATATGTTTTCTACACGCTTTAAAGAAAATTCATCAAGTCCCATTTACAAGTTTTAGACAGTCCCGTTTTAGGAGTTTCAATCCTAGATTGACTAAGTTTCAGACAAGTATCAAGAGTGACCTTCAAGTTTCATTAAGTATCATCAAGTTTCAAACAAGTAACATCAAATTTCAGACAAGTTTCAGTAAGTATCAATAGTGACCTTCAAGTTTCATCAAGTTTTATTAAGTACCATCAACTTTCAGACAAGTTTTATTAAGTATGATCAAGTTTCAAACAAGTATCATCAAGTTTAAGACAAGTTTCATTAAGTATCAACGGTGGCCTCCAAGTTTTAGACAGGTTTCATTAAGGTTCGTTAAGTATCATCAAGTTTCAAAAAGCATCAAATAAGTTTTCGTTTGGTATCAACAGTGACCTTCAAGTTTGATACAAGTTTCACTAAGTTTCATTAAGTACCATCAAGTTTCAAACAAGTTTTATTAAGTATCAGTAGTGATATTCAAGTTTCATAATAGATTCACTAGTTATCCCCCAAGTTCCACACAAGTCCCATGAAGCTTCAGGCGGATTCAAGTAGATTAACTAAGTCTCACACTCCTCAACAAAGTTTCAAAGAGTTCCATACAAGTTTTATCGAGGATTCATTAAGTCTTACACACCTTTTTTTAGAAGCTTCAGATATGTTTTAGTGACAACACACAATTTTCATATGTTTTAACACAGAATTCCAACATAGTAACACCATCTATGAACAGAGCATTACAAACAAACAAGCTTTGCAAATTTGAAAGAAATATCAATCATAAAGTTCATAAGCACCAAGCTTGGGTGTATAACCAGTCACAATGTGGCAGTTTCCTTTTGTGAGACTTGACTAGGCTGCTTTGTTGTTTGCTTTGCCTTTGAGTTTTTCGACCGCCTTTAGATCAATCTTTTGTGCAGGAGTCAACCTGTATGAAGGTTTGCCATCATCCTTGTTCATGGACAAAATTGGCTGCACACAGGTGGAAAAAAATAGCACTAATTTCTAACTTAAAAAATCCAACAAGGGAAAGCAATCATATGTTTGCAAGCACATCGTCCAACATGTTGCGTGCACTTGTTTCTAACTCAAAAAAAAAATCCAACAAAACGAAACATCTAAGTGAAAGAATTTCAAAAGACAACGGCCAGCCATTTTTGTCGAACAGGTTGCACACAACAGCCAGGTAGCACATAGGGACCAAAATAAGAAACTTGCTAAAGACACCGGTGTTCCAATACACACGAAGGGGAGACAACAAAGATGTTTCTTATACTGATGCTAGAGACATGTGACAATGTTTCAAGTTGTAGACTAGAAGTGACGAGACAAGGCAGTTGGACGATGAGGTTTTGCTCCAAGGAAGACAGCGTCGCTCCCACTCCGCGCACGCGACAAAGGACGACGACGTGGTTTGCCGATGAGAGGATGCGGCCGTATGGCGAGGTTTCATGCGTGTTTGCCGACGAGAGGATGCAGCCAGACGGCGAGGTCCAAGGAGGACGACATCGCTCACGCTCCGCGTGCGTGACGGAGGACGGAGCGGTTTGGCGACGATAGGATGTGGCCGCATGGCGAGGTTTCACGTGAAACCAAGGAGGACGACAGCGGCGAGCTCCCTGGGCTTGAAAGGAAGGCGACTGAATTCAGAAGTTGACAATGATTGTGTTTGTTACGAAGGAAAGAAACTAGGCGTGTCCGATTAGGATGTGAGGAACTGACAACTGGATGCTATACCGTTTGAAGCATAGTTGGACGGTATGGCGTGGTGTAGCCACATAAAAAAAAACATCTCTATTTGTGGTTTATCAGTAGCAATTTTACAAGACCACTTAAAAGCGACATAAAAAATTAATCGCCGGTCTTAGCGGTGGCAAATTCTTAATTTTTCCCATTTAAGGCAGACGGTTCACGGGAGCACCACTACTCGCAGAGTATTTCGTTACAAAGCACATCACAAGTCACAACGTAGCATAGCACAACACGGTGCACCCAACATGACCGACACATCTGGCTGATAGTATTAATATTGGCACGTCATCTGCGTAGACTCTAGCACCGTAACCACCGACATGAAGAGGTAGTGGCAGAGCTTACGCCGACTAAGACCATCTCCAATGTTGTGTTTTAGCCGGTTCAAATGAGGAGAGAGAATGCATTAAATCGATTCAATATATTGGAGGGGTCGATTCTAACCAAAAAATGCATGGAACCGAACTCTACTTAGGAATCGATTCAAAGCATTAAACAATTCATATAAGCATTAAACAACTACATAGAAGAGAGTGTGTTTGAGAGATGATATTATTATTTTATGGTTTTTTAATGTAATGTGGGTCCCAGTTATTAGTAGGAATCGGTTCACTACATTGGAGAAAAATAAGCTCAGTTTCTAGAATACTTACATGATATAACTTTAAATCGACGTCGGTTTAATACATTAAAAATCCTCTAAGCTCTTACAAACCCAATCAAGGCGGGTGGAGGCGCCGGCGCACACCTGCACTGGCCGCTGCAACGCAAGCCCATCTTGCCAGCCGAGGCCAACTCATGCGTGCAGTTTGGGCAGCCTCAGAAAACGAAAAAAGGTGGCTACCATAGCACAAAGCGCACCGTACAACTGGCAAAGAAGCCTACGCTAGGTCAAAAGGATCCCCGCCTCTCGCCTGTCCTCGTCCGGTCCAACCCTACAGCTTTTCTTTTCTCTTTCTTTTTTAGCTTTAGTACGGTTATCATTTTTTTACCCATCTCCTCAGTCTTGCCTTTCTCCTGTAGTGTATATTTTCAGATTAAGCATCTTGTCTATTGGTTATTATTACATCGGGCTCCTTGGTCAAGAGGTTAGTGATTTTGTTTCCTCTAGTTTAGCTTAAGCTAACTCATCATTGCAAAAGGACGCGCTACGTGTAACACTACTGTCTAGTGGTGAAATGCACACTAGCTAGGCAATTGCGGATGCATGTGCACCCCAGAATTAGTGGGAGATTTTATTTTTTTTAAAAAAAAATTTGGGTTATATTTTCTAGCCACGTGATCTAGACTAAAGTTTTTAAAAAGGCGCCAAATTGAGAATGAAATGTGACAAAATGTTCGATACTCAGCTCTCAAGAGGGGCTGAAATGTTTCCTTACGTTAAAAGCAAACGATAATATGACAAAATGTTGCCTCTTATCTTTGTGTTCCAATCTCATCTCAGGAAATATTCCCTTATACCAGTCCCCTACATTCAGTTCATATTTTCTTTTGTTTTTGGTAATTCAGATTGAGAGAAATGAAGGGACATGCAAGAGGACCATACACAAACAACACATGCCCAATCTGATTTACATATACCGGGGCATGTGTATAAATGAGACGTGCAAGAAACTGATGCACCTAATGGCATATAAGAGAAGAAGTGAAGAACACACCCATTCTCTTTCTCCGCTTAAATTGTCAAGTGGGCACCGTCCCTCTATGAAAGATACATGCTTATAACTGAATTAAATAACTATAGCACTGTATCTAAAGCTTAATTAGATTTTGCAAGAGTTTATTATTGTATGTGGACATGCTGACTTGCAACAATAGCACATGGGTCCATAACACCTGACACCAAAACCATTAATGGTCAAAATTATCCATTTTAGCTGGCAATCATATATTAAATTTTTTTAAAAAAAATCCAAAGACACTAACACATAGCAATGAGACGACAGGCAGCAACCAAACCCACAATGTAAACACACTTTTCTTAATCCAAAAGTTGTAAACCACCATTGACCTGCTAATGAGCACAGCTAACCCCGCTGGCCGGCTGGGCTGGCCACACTACTGCGAGGTCGCAGGACCTGTTTGTTTTAGGCTTTTAGCCTGAACATTTTGCACAAAACCCCCTGTATTATCACGAAATCACAATACTCCCTCCACCTTCGCACTCTCGTCAGCTAATTAAAATCCTCTCCTCAATCCCCCTCTCTTCTCCCTTCACTCCCCTCACCAAATTCCCCAAATCCCAGCTCGTCGCCGTCTGCATTGCGACGCCATTGCCTCCAAATCCAAGCGCGCATCGCGTAATCTCGGATCCATCTCGTAGTCTTCCCCGCCGTGGCCACGGACCGGAGCTTTTCCGCGCAAGAAATGGTGTTATTTCAGTGGGTTCTTGAGAGGATGCTTCTTGGGTAGGACTGCGGCGGGTGGCTGTGATGGCGAGCGCCACCAGGGAGGGGAAGCTGCCCCCGGCGCTGCCTCTGGCCACGCTGATCGGCCGTGAGCTCCGCGGCGGCGGCTCCGAGCGCCCGCTCGTGCGGTACGGCCACTCCGGCTTCGCCAAGCGCGGCGAGGACTACTTCCTCGTCAAGCCCGACTGCCTCCGCGTCCCGGGGGACCCTTCCTCCGCCTTCTCCGTCTTCGCCGTACGCTCGGTCTCTTCTTCGCTGTCTTGCCTTTTGGTTTATTTCGGGTTCAGTGTGTGAGGGCATGTTGGTCTCTTGGATCTGCTGCTGGTAGGTGTTCGACGGGCACAATGGCGTGTCGGCGGCGGTGTTCAGCAAGGAGCACTTGCTGGAGCACGTGATGAGCGCCGTGCCGCAGGGCATCAGCCGCGAGGACTGGCTGCAGGCGCTGCCGCGCGCGCTCGTCGCAGGCTTCGTCAAGACAGACATGGACTTCCAGCGCAAGGGTGAGGCTGAGAGATCCTTTTGATGCCATTGGAAACCTGGGCCAACCTCGCTGCAAAGATGTTAACTTTGGGAATTGGTGCAGGGGAGGTGTCAGGGACGACGGCAACGCTGGTTGTCATCGATGGGTTCACTGTCACAGTGGCGTCGGTTGGGGACTCCAGGTGCATCCTGGACACTCAGGGCGGTGTGGTCTCGCTGCTAACTGTGGACCACCGGCTAGAGGAGAATGCGGAGGAGCGGGAGCGTGTCACAGCGAGCGGAGGGGAGGTCAGCCGGCTGAACCTCTGCGGTGGACAGGAGGTAGCGCTCTAGTGGGAAAAGAATTCGAGGATACAGCTGCATGCTTTTGAAGCATTTTTGGATATGGATTTTGGTGTTAATTGTTCTGTTTGTTGTTTTAGGTGGGTGCTCTCCGATGCTGGCCAGGTGGATTGTGCCTTTCAAGATCAATTGGGGATACTGACGTCGGGGAGTTCATTGTGCCAATTCCACATGTCAAGCAAGTGAAGGTGAATTTTGGAGTTTTGATGAAATGCAAGGAATGTGGCTTATTGTAGTGTATCTTGGCTAAGATATTCTTCTATGTTTTGGGTAATTGTAGCTCTCAAATGCTGGAGGAAGGCTAATAATTGCATCAGATGGAATATGGGATGCACTGTCCTCAGAGACTGCAGCTCAGGCGTGCCGAGGGTTGCCTGCAGAACTGGCTGCAAAGCTTGTCGTCAAGGTGATTATGCATGTCACTGCAGTTTTTAGATCATCCCACACTTGCTATGGTATGCTTGATTGTTTTGATCATCTATTTGAGATCCATCTTGCTTGTACAGCAAGCTCTGAAGACAAGTGGACTGAAGGATGACACCACCTGCGTAGTTGTTGATATCATCCCATCTGATCATTGTTCAACACCACCACCATTGTCCCCAAAGAAAAACCAGAACAAGTTGAGGTCTCTTCTTTTTGGTAGGAGATCACATAGTTCTGTTGGGAAGCTTGGAGGCAAGTCTGCTTTGTTTGGCTCTGTAGAGGAATTATTTGAAGAGGGCTCTGCAATGTTGGAAGAAAGGCATGTTCTTATTTTTCTCTTGCAGTTCATATTATTCTACATCCTTTGCTTATCAGTTAAGTACAAAGTTGTTAGTCATGCAATTGTTTGGCTGTTTGGCATATGTGAATTTTGTGTTGTCATCAAATCATTTTCTAATACTTCACTATCACATTGTCCCTGGTTTAGTTTATAATATATAACAGGTTTTTGGGATGCTGCAAGAACAAGTGGCTGTGTCCACTGTCCACTAAATGAACTTTCCCCTGATGATGCACTGGTTCTCTTTTTTTGATCAGTTGTCCAATCTCATTTCTAGCTATTTAAATTTCATGAAGATGCAGTAAATAAACATCGCACAAATCATTCATGAATTATCATGATGTAGCTTGTTTTGGTTCCCGGCCATGCCTTTGTGTTCGGTGTTATTGAATTACTCATTAGTTCGAGACTTTGAATCAGTGCAGTAGAAACCTATTTTGTCAATCTCTCTTGGTTAGTTCATATATCTGGTGCACTTGGCAATTCCATAATACATACTCACAATCACACCGACACCGTTCTGTTCTTTTGTTATGGAATTGCTCATTTCTGATGTTCCTTTGCAAAATTTTCTGGCACAGGATAATCCTTGAGGGATTATCTTTTGAAACTTTTTGTTGACATGTTGAGTCACTTAAATATATAGGCCTTTCTAGTTGAAAATTAAAAAGGTAGACCAGGGTAAAAAGAGCTAAGTAATATGGTTGATGCGGATTTTGGATACAGCAATTCTGTGTCATTTCCTTGCACTTTGCTTCTTCCGGTTCAGGAACTTTTGTAATATAAAAGAATATCACTTTTCTTAGTTTGCATTTGTCTCGCAGTAGTTGGTGGTCTAGGAAATTGGGTTGTATGCCACTATAGGCCTTCAGTGTATGGCACCATTCCTACTTTTCTTGTTGTCTTATCGGTCAAAGGTCCAGGTTTGCAAGAATAGTTAGTACCGGAATGAACAAACTGCGCCAACAATTAGGAGCGTTTCACTTGGGCAGTTGGGCTACTCCATAGATAATTAATCTCCTCAATTATCGCATGCTTCTCTTGTCGCTTTGCCTGTTCGGCTGTTGAGATATATTGGTGATTGATGTTTCGTTTGTTGAGGAATACCACCCTGGTGTTACTTCACTGTCTGCTCATTTTAAGATGTTCGACAGTACCCTAACATCCTATCCATACTTTTGCAGGTTGGGTAGGAATTTTCCATCAAAAGCAAATTTGCCTCCATTTCACTGTGCGATCTGTCAAGTGGACCAAGTGTCATCCGAAGACTTAATGACAGATAATGGAGGTGGTTACTGTTCTGCCCCATCAACACCATGGGGTGGTCCTTATCTTTGTTCAGACTGTAGGAAAAAGAAGGATGCGATGGAAGGTAAAAGATCTAGCCACTCGACCGCATGCAGGTGAAGTACCAATAGGACTCACTGGTCCTTGTCCATGCAAACTAGTCTTCCAGTTCAATTTTCTGCTCCATGTAAAAAGAGGAGGATAATCTGTTTGTTGCTGGATCCAAGTATTATTTGGGGAAACTAACTGTACTATAGTCTGAACTGAACAAATTGGGCTACTAACAAGCTTGGTGTCTATCAACAGCGCTGATGAAATTTCCATTGCTTTGAGAAGATAGCTCACAAAATTTCAATCCTGTGGTTTTTTTGTGTACCTTAGTATGTAAAGTGAAATTACTTGCTTAACGATGTTTGAGAAAGCAATGGCAAGGCTCCTCGTTGCCACTTTGGAATGTATTTTGTATGGAGCCAAAAAGACTAATGTTTGATGATATCCTGGTTTTTTTGTGTACCTTAGTATGTAAAGTGAAATTACTAGCTTAACGATGTTCGAGAAAGCAATGGCAAGGCTCCTCGTTGCCACTTTGGAATGTATTTTGTATGGAGCCGAACAGACTAATGTTTGATGCTATCCTGATGAATGCTACTACAGTATTCTGTGTTTTACTGGATTGGCTTTCGTTGTATTTGTCTTATTATCTCTTTTAGATCTTATCTGCGAGCATACAATGCAGCAAGTCGTCTGGCAGTAAGATGAAAACTCGTTACTGGAGACTGATGGATATCCTAACCCAATGTTGTACAGTTGTTTTCGTGCTGTGTTCGGATGACATTGCGAGGGGAGAAAGAATGAATCATGGTATTTTGGTTGTCTTTTATGTTTACAAACTGCCCTCTTCTTGAAAAACTGTTTCATGTTCCTGCCTACCTACAGCTGATGGTTTTACTGTTAAGATATGAATTACTGCTTAGAAGAAAATGATGCCTTGCCGGTTCTGAGTGAATGATTGATGAATGCATTGATGAGACACTATTTTCTCCTCTTAGTTTTCTCGAGCAAATGGGTACAACTACAAGTACAACATATCAGTGTGGTGCGGCCGGGGACTCGTGCCAGCTAACTGCCATGGCCTGAAGATCTGAAACATCGAAGTATCTGTTTGTTGATGCCTAGTACTGCCAGTTAGCCCATGTAAATTCGTATAGAGACCATACCTTTATTTTTAGGAATTAAAGATATCATATCTATCCCAGTGAAGAGCTTATTTCATTTCACTGTTCTTTGTGAGCAGAGAAAGATTACACGTGGACATCCTGAAACAGCACACGAGCATTTGACACAAAACCGAACAACGTCTAAGCACTAGATACAAGTTTTAGAGAGAGAGAGAGAAGCGCCTTTTACACACAGGAGATTATGGTTTTTAACATTAGAAAAAAAAACTCCAGAGCCAGTGCTTTGTCATATTACATGTCACAAAACAGCAAAAGATCTCAGATCCTACCAATTGTACTATACCTACTTATTGTCATCTTCTCTGCACCAGCTCTCCCCACAAACAACAACGACCTGTGAGTGTTAGCATACTGTTAGATGGACCCATGCCATGCCCCTCAGCTGCATGCAGCAGAGCTCAGCTCAGCCTCAAGCTAGAATGGTGGCGCCATTACTCAGATTCCTTTGGTGCAGCGCAGCACATGGAAGATGGAAACCATGCACCCACCCCTAGCATTTTAACCGCAGAACATACGGAGCTAAACAGCGGCATCTCCAGTAAAAAACGTCATGCATTTGCTATCAGTCACAATCTCGCGCCAGTGCTTGAGAGCAGCAGGCCGCAAGGCTGAGAGCCACTGAACTGCATGTCGAAAGGGTCCCTCGCGTCAAAGCTACCTGCTCCGAACGAGGTGATCCAGGGCTCATTAGGCTGGTGGTTGGTGCCGGTTGTCTGAAGGACGTCTTCCAGGGCCTCGTTGAGTGGCTGGTGAAGTGGACTCAGCATGACATCTTGTGAGTTTGGCTCACCTGAAAGAAAGAAAAGTGGTTTGTCAGTATGAGATGACGAAGGCCTGAATTAAGGGGAAACACCTGGTGGAAAGTAATGAGCACCTTGAGGAAGGTTGAGGATCTGCGCGTTCGCTGAACCGGGCATCGGCGCAGGCGGGGCTTGGATTGTGGGTGACTGGTTGACGCACTGGGACTGCACTTTGAATTCGACAATGCGGTTTGGAAACTTGTAAGCGTCTTGCTGCAACTTTACCACCAGTGCCTGCAAATGCAAAGTGATATAATGTGCAACAGGTCAGAGACTATGATGAGGTGGGTGCCTGCCATTCAATGACATTGACACATTGTTCTTGAGACAAAGATATTGCTATCCGAATGACGCAACTTGCAAGCCTTTTCAGTTGTTTACCTTCTGTGTTGGAGCGAGAGCATTCAAGGTGAAGCAGTGACTCCCAACTATTACACCAACAACTTCATGGATGCAATTGAACAGAGGAATGATTCCGTGCCCGCTGCAATAGTAGTAGAGCTTATCGTCTAGAATGCACTCCCGGGCATGCTCAACAGTAGCTTCCCACATTTTGTTTGACATTCCACTGCCAAGTAACTGAAAATGGCAATATAGTACAAGATGAGAATAGAACATCCAGTTAGTTTGGACAAAGCAGTAAATCTAAAACAGAATACTACTAAAAAAAAGGTGGGTTTCTTACGCTGCGCAGTCCATATTGATCCATCACCAAGTTCCTGAGGAAGTCTTGAACAGTGTGAATTCCAAAGTCTGCAAGCTTCTTGTGGAAAACACCGTCTTTTCCAATTTTCTCCAAACGCCATACGTCATCAGCTAATGCAGGAGGATGATGCTTCTTGTAAACTGAAACATGGAAGTTTAATTAGTTGCTGACTCAAAACTGCAGGGAAGAAAGTTTGATGAGCAAAAAATTGTGGCAGGTTGAATGTGAATAATGACTTACCTTCACCACGGTGATCCTTCACTAGAAAAGGATAGCTCACAGCTTCCTGCACTCTTTCTTCGATGGAACTGGCCCGAGAAATCCTTGCACCAAGTCTGAACTTCCTGCTTCTTATCCAGCTGGAGTTGTCCGTGAAAGAAATATCGCGGATAGAAACAACACCTTTCTCAAGAACAATTATCACCTCACCGGACAAGAGCGGCCTCTTGCCTTCTCTTTCAAAGACTATGCTTTCACTGAACTCCTTTTCAGTGTATTCCAAGCGCTCATCGGCGTTGAAATCACCATCAAGAACAAGGAGCTCTACCTTCATTGAGGATAAGGGACCAGAGGTGATTGTCTGGTTATTGAAAGCGTCAGTGAGAACAATTCGAAGAGGCTGCTTGTTCTCCCCTTCCACTCTGTTGCCTGTGAAGAGGGTCTGGGGCAGATTGCCCTGGAATTGCAGCCTGTATCGTTTACTGCTTGTCTTTATTTGAAGGGGAAGCCTGAACAATGCAGAACAGAAGTTAAGTCATGACACATGCGAACCAAAAAATAAGAAAATATATATTGACACTTGTGGCGAAGTAGATTTAGCAGTCAAAAAGTTAAAAACTAAAACTGGGCTAACAGCATTAGTTCTGTAAAAGAACTAAGGCAACAATTCAGAGGAATTTAACGGCACTATGAGTGGCAAATTCAGGTCCAGAATGTTTCTTACAACATTTAAATTGTAAATTCCAGCAATACTCTACATGAACATAAAGCAGTTGAAAATCAACAGAGTTATATCTGGTCTATGTTATTGTCATTTTGTTTTTGAAACAAGCTTATTGCCATTTTGTCAGTACTAGTAATTCAGTAGTCAACTTATGTAACATGTCAACGGAGGATGTAGCTGTGCTAACGTAAGTTACGTAACACGCAGATAGACGCAGTATTATGTTCGCGCAATTCCACAAGAATTAAGCAGTCTGGGCTTCAAACACTAAATGCAGTTAGTATAAGCTAACCTGTGTGACGAATCAATGTGTCGGATAAGGACATTGTGCACCTCTTCCTGCACCTGAAATCCACAGCAGAATGACAGACACCGCTATTAGAATTCTGTTGAAGCTAATTCGGCAGGGGCCAGCACGATGGACTTAATTGCTACTAGGACAAGCACTTACAACTCTGCGCAGGAAAGGCTCCAGTTTGGGTAGATGCCTCTGCATGTACTGCGCGCCAATGGCCTCATGCATCGAGCTGCTGCACAATGGTACAAAGGAATCAAACGTCAGAACCTTTTCAGTACACGAATGCAGAACATATAATGCACACTCAAACACTCACTTGAGGAACGTTCGCCGGCGCTTGGCCTCCGGACAGGCGAGCTCGTCCTCGTCGCCGTCCACCACCTCCTCCTCCACCACGTCCAAAACCCGCTTCAAGTCCATCCCGACCGCGGCAAGGCAATGCAGTGCAAACCAACACACTCAACTCACTTCAGTTCACTTCACCTGATGTGACCACCGTAAAACCCTGGCCGGTGACCACGTCGGCTATAAATAGCGGGGGCAAGAAGCAGAGGAAGCAGCGTGGAAGCTTCTCCCACGGGGGGGTCGGTCCCGTCACGAACACGCTCCCCGGCCGGCAAAAGATCGTAAAGCGGCGCGCGCCTCATCAGAATCCCTAGAAATGCCAAGATTCGGGCACACCCACCCACCGGGCTTTTTCCCCTCCCCTCCTCCTCTCTTTCAGTGCCGTCGCCAGAAAGGGCGCGGGATTTTGTCAGAAAGCGGCAAAGCGGCGAGCTATGCATGGCCGTGCATGGAGGTGGTGGAGATGGGCAGCGCCCGGCGCATCGGGAGGCGAGCCGTATGTGGTGGCGCATGGCTGGATTGGAGAAGCTTCCGGGAAGCAGAGCGGTGGTGCTGGTGGCTAACTGGCTATGGAGTGGCGGGTGTGTAGTGTAGGCTTTTGGCCTTTTGGGGCTGAAAGATGGGTACAAAGGTGAGCCTTTCGCGGGGGAGCTGTTCTTGGGTTCTCGCAGGGAGGGAGGGAGGGAAGAAACAAAGCGCAAAGTGGAGGGATACATAGGAAGGGTCAATAATTCCTCTTCCCTGCACAGACTACATTGCATTGCATTCGTGTGCTTGTCCATGGAGAGACGAAAAATGAAATGATAAGGCCTTTTCTATTTCCTTTTGCCTTTTCTCTTCTTTGCTTCATTCAACTGTAAATGAACTTACGGGTTGTTTGGTTTGATGGATTGGACGGCGAATGGACCATCCGATTCTAGCTTCAAAGCTAACTCACTTGTTTTGTTTGAGAAATGGAATGGATTGTTTCATCGCCACTTATCCTGCATAAGCATATGTTTAGCATAAAATGAGGGATGATGCCATCCCACCAAATTTTGTGAGATGGTCTCATGATAGACCAACTCATCGTTAACGAGGTGATCCTTCAAACCAAACCAAACATACGAAGATGTTCAGTTGGCAATTCAAATGGCTCAGACCATTTCTTTTCTCCTGAGCTATGGACTAGCACAACTAACTTGAAGCGGTCTTACTAATAAATGCTTTCTAGCCTCTGACTCTCTATGTATTTCCGATGTGCAGATATGCTGACATGCAGTAGGACAGACGGACAAATGGATTTCTATTCTCCCCCCAAATTCCCAAAAAGGAATCCTAGAAAGTGCGAAATCAGGGTATCTGCACTGCAGGCACTCCCCCCAGGACAAGCAGAGCCACTGGTGGCTCGGCTCTATCAATCGCCTTTGCTGCTGGCCCCTAGAAAGCGGCTTACATCATGCTCTTTTACCACTGCTAATATGCTGCTGTCTTCAAATCTCTCGGAAAGAAAGCGGCAGTGGCACCCCCCGTCCATGTGAGGAGAAAAGGCCGTCTTTAGCGAGCACACGATGCCGATGCTCCCAGCCACTTTGGGCGTGCGCGCGCGGCCCGCCCTGTCCCTAGCTCACATACGGTATCCGAGGCAGCCGCTTGTTTCTCATCAGTTAGGACTTGGGAGACAAAGGTCACAGATGCGTGCAAGTGCAATGGTACAATACCCTGGTGCTCCTAGTAACCTGGATGGAATCCTGGAGATCTGAGAATTAATTGCTCTGTTTTTGTTCAAGCCTCACGAACTTGATGCACTTGTGCAGTCCAAGTTGATTTTACAGGAGGATTTCGCAATAAGTAAATTGATTCACCACAACCAAGACAAATCTCCTCATCTGCAGCTCTTAACTTCCTGCCATGAAAGCTAGTATGCCATTTCCAATCTTGAATGCAAACAATGCTTTGCAATCAACCAAATTCGGCACAAGCTGCCACTTGCAGATTCCCACAGTGACGGAAGCATCAACCATCCAGGTCAGCAACGTAACAGAAGTTCAGGATCTACGCAGGGACCAATCCAAGAGCCATATGACAAAGGGAGGCCCATGGGCTAATACTCACTACAAAACAATGCTTAAGCACTTGCAGTTTCCAACCAACCAGACGGCAACATATCATACACGGCCCGTTTGGCCCATCACTGGCTGGACAGTGGACACTGCCACTAGCTTCTGTGTGACTGTGTCCCTTGCTCCCTTACCGGCAGTGTCTGTCGCTTGACCACTACCTCGCTTGACCGCTACCCTAATGCAGCTACTGATTTAATGAACTCATCAACGCAGAAGAACGCTGCTTCCTTATGACAGACGAGCAACGAAGCATTGAAACACGCGCAGCTTATGAGGGGAATGCGGGAGGGAGAAGATTACGAGGCAGTAGGAGACGAGCAGTTGATGGCGGCCTAGTAGGACTCGGCGGCTGCGGACGGCGGGGAGTGGCGGAAGTGGCATCGGTGGCCGTAGGGGCAGCCGGAGGCGGCGGCGAACATCTGGCAGGGGAGGGTCTTGTAGCGCGGGTGACGGATGACGGGGCGCAGCTCATGCAGGCCGTGCGCGAACCGGCACCGCGCGCCGTAGGGGCACGCGCCGCGCTCCCACTTGTTGCACAGCTCCGTCTTCGCCGCGCCCTGCCTGTACACCTCCATCTCCACTTCCCCATCCCCCATCTCCTTCTCGCCTGCCTCCTGCAATCACCATTCCCCATTGCAAGATAAAACATATGGGTATGGAAATCCAGTGAAATTTCTCCAGTTTTATGCTTGGTTTGTCGAATTAAGCCAAATCAACATCCTATCGCTGCGACTGCCAACCACTCTGTAACCAAAAGTTGTCAACTTGACTAGTTTTTAGTGCAAAATTTCGAATTAAGCCCGATTCAACATAACCTGCTGCTTCCTCCTATTGACCAATCCCAAGCAAACCATGACATTACCAGAACTTGTGTGATCTCCCAAGTGTAAATTTGATCATTTCATATCTAATTGCAGCATAAACCAACTAAGAAACTTGCCTAATTTTTTCGAGTGGTAAGTTCGACTTGTTGAATAAGCGATTGACAACCACTGTGTAACCGAAATCTGTGCACTTGACGAGTTTTAAGTACCAGAATTTTGAATTAAGCCAATTCAATATAGCCTGCTACTTCCTGCGATTGCCAAATCACAAATAAAACATCGTATTACCAGAGTTCTTGTGATTTTGCAAGTTTAAACTTGACATTTCACCATCTAATTGCAGCTAAAACCAAATTGCTCCCCTATTACTACCAATTTGCAGGAATTATAACTTTTGAACTGCATGCGAGGGTTTCAGCGCAAATTTCCGACGAGATAAACAAGCAAGGTTCGGGGCGGAATGAAATTGCGCGTTCGTAATGGTAGGATTTGCGGGTTTACCTCCATCGCCGAAGGCGCGCGAACACGGAGTCGCTGTGGCTCGGCCTCGCCCTGCGGCTGCTTCTGCGAGAGGTAGCCCTTCGAACGTATGGAGATGCTCTTCGGCGCGGCCCCGCGTGCTGCTTCCTCCTCCACTGGCTTCGGCGGCGGCGTCGGAGCCACCGCGGACGCATGTTTCCTCTGCTCGGTCTCGAGATCCTCGAGGAGGAGGGACAGGTGCAGGTTCTCGGCGCTGAGGCGGAGGCGCTCGCGGCGGAGGTCGGCGAGCTCGGCCGTGGCGTCGCGTAGGCGGATGAAGCAGTCATCGTAGCGCTCGGCGATCGCGCGCAGGAGCCTCTCCGCCTCGCGCACCTCGCTCCCCTGTTCCACCGAGACCCCGAGAGGCGACCTGTAGCCGCCGTTGCCGCCGCCGCGGCCGTGGGAGACGCACGATGAGGGCGAGTCGAGCAGCGTCTCCAGCGGTGACTCCCATGTCGGCGAGCTGAAGCCGCCACCGTTGCCGCGGCCGTGGCCGTCGGATATGCACGATGAGGGCGAGTCGAGCAGCTTCTCCGGCAGCGACGCCCACATCGACGAGCCGAAGTCGCCGCCCTCGGAGGAGACGCAGGACGACCTCGCCGGCGAGAGGAATCCGAACTCCAGCTCCCCCTCCATCACCTCCACTCGAAAGCCCAAGCTGCGAACAGAGTAGCAGAGAGATGAGGCTAGGGTTTCGATCGAGAGCGGGACGATGAGGAGGTCGCGGTGGTTACCTTCGTGTCGCCGTTGGGTTGGGAAATTGGAGGGAAGCGGATGTCGTTGCGATTTGAAACTTGGCGGTGGATGTGACTTGATTGTCCCGCCTTATATAGTCTATAGAGCCCGTTTAGGCTCAGCCCACCAAGATCAAGGGCAGGATCGACTTTTCTCTTTTACTGAAACAACCAAACTGTGTCTCTGACGCTGCAAGCTAAGCTGCTATAGTATCTGAACTATAATGAGATGAAACTGTTTGTTCAGTCAAATACCATATGGAGAACTTGTAGTACTACGTATCAGATATATCAACTGAATAAGCATGCGATTAATTAATGGTTGAGTATGCGCTTACAGGGGAGTGGAGACGAAAATGAAATGAATTAGTGGAAATGACCCGGTTGCCCTTCCTTGTGCAGAGGTTGTTCAGCTCAACAAGGGCAGAATAGTCTTTCCCTTTGTTACTGTTACAAGGGAGCTCTGAAAAACTGGATGTCTGGAACTACAGTACGTCCCTGACAAAAGTATGCACGCTTGCAACTCTGAATGAATGTATGATTAATTAATGGTTCAGATATTGTGTACAAGGGCAGTGTATCAGTACTGCAGAGTACTGCAGAGTACTGAACTGCTGAATGCTGATCAATACTATCAGTCTAACAATCAGGCTGGTTTTATTTTGTTGTTGGAACAACCTAGAAATCAGAGCTGGGATCTGCAAATAACAGCTTTGCAATACAACAACAATGATATCTTGGGCTTCAGGCAATTTTTCCAGCGAGGCAGAAGCGGTTATTTGTTAGGACGAGTCGTTGCAATATCAGACACCCGGAATGACTTTTCAAGGAGCTGAGGAACAGTTAGTTTCAGCTCGAACGTCAGCTTCTGGAGCACATAACAGAGGGTCGTCACATCCTGCATTGCTCGGTGCGCGCTCCCGGTGAGGGGGATCTTGTAGCGCTCCCTCAGCTTCTCCAGCGAGACGGAGCTGAGTTTTGACCCTGCGAAGGAATAGGAATGAGGTTTAGCTTTTGAATAACATGATTTGCTCCAGTAGAATCCCTTCTTTTTCTTGCAATTAAGTAGATACCAGAAATCCATAATCTAGTGACAAAAATTGTGAAAGTTTATTACAGAGGCGACATAATGCTATTAGCTTAGCCTCATTTCTGTCTTAGAATTATAAATATAACATCACATGGAGACTAGACCATATAAATCAGGAGTATAGACATTTGTAACAAGAATAATAAAACTAGGTTTAGTTTGCTAGTTCATCCTCACTACCAGGGTAAACTGTTTCTCTAACACTGAGAACAATCCATATCATTAGCTTTATGCAAGTGAACAGAACACTCGGCAAGAGAACTTACCATTCGAATCAACCAATTGTCTTGCAATAGGAAGTGTATCTACAAACAGCCAGTCACCAGGCATCTCTATTTTATACCGTTGGAATTCAAAGATGAGAAAGGGTACATCAAAGGAACGCCCATTATGAGCGACCCACAGAACTGGTTTACCAGTCATTTGACGACTCCGAACATATTGTAGTAGAATGGGGATAAGATCCCCAAATCTGCATAGCCAGACATGAAAACTCTAATTACAAAAAATGAAAAATTCAAGGAGTGCATCAGAAACAGCCAGGGGTAATCAGGTTTCAAAATCCTTGTGCTGAAGGAATGCAGTTTATTGTGATTAACTAAAATAGGTAACAGGTGGCATCCAAGAAGTACAAATGGAAGTTTGATCTCAGTTCATATTTCTTTCTTTGGAGAACTACATTTTCAGAATGTAATGCAGCAGTCTCATACTCTCATGCTGTCAAATCATCACAACATGTAGGACAACAAAACATAAGACACAGGGGACCATTTTTAGCAGCAAATATCACAATTTAAAAAATGTCAGGTGAATGGTTGCAAGCAAAGCAAAACTCTTGTTTGAAAAAGAAATATAATTTATGCTTTGCATTTTATTTCCATTATTTTCTCTTGGATCTTTCTTGTTTCCTACTTCCCTTCTTTTATGGAAATGACAGTTTGCATAAGTAAGAACAGGAAATAATTGGAAAATATCAGGTGGGGTAACAAGGCATCTGTTGAAAGACCATACCTTGGGATATCAGGTCTGCATACCATGCGGTTGCTAATACCATGAACATACGTATTTCTTACATCTTTCTCAGGGTTTATGAGGGTCTGGAAAGTGCTATTCTCTCCCCCCATAAGATCACGAACAGCAAACTCAATAATTCTGTCATCGCGGCGTGAGAAGCCAGTAGTTTCAATATCAAAAACAAGGATAGTTGCAGGCCATTCGGTCTTCACTCCAGAAACCTTTTCCGGAATATTGTAGCACTGAAGTGATTTCAGGTGTTGAAGATCTGACTGCTTGCACGCTTCAATCGATGATTCAACTGATTCACCATGCAAGTGACGGCTATTGCTGAATGATTGCCTACTCCCTTTTCTCGTGCTCCTCGCTAGTACTGTTGTACTAAAAGGTCTAGTTTTATGTCTTTTGTTCTGAAGTACAGTTTCATAGATTATTCTGCTGTGATACTTAAGCAGTCTGATACTATAACTGTTTCCTATTGAGTTCCTTAGTTGATGGAAGTTTCCACAGCAAATAGAATATGAGGACATTGCGCAAATGGAGTAAATAGGGCAGAAAAGGTATTGCTGCCCCTATTTATTGGTACAAACTTGAGATGACTGAATATTGAATGCCCCTTCACTGTTAATCCTGAAATGATAAGCAGACAATCATTTTTAATTGGCAAACTTAAACTAGTCAAGGCAGAGATACGCAAGAATGCAACCAAACTAAAAATGATGTACTCATTACATATATTGCACCACACGTCATGTCAGCACAAGTAAACATTCAAAAACAAGATGGCAGTCCAAACAGTACTCCAGTAACACATTTCCATGATACACATTGAAAACGATAAGGGCACAAAATAAATCAGAAAACACAAATCCGCAGAAAAGCTTTTGGTCTTGATCCCACAAATCGCAGGCTATAATTCCATAGGACAACTTGAAAAGTGTCAACCAATAAACAAGAACTTGTATTTCATATTTAGTGGGAGTGTACAGTACACAATGCATGTATCTACATTTGCTTACCCATATTTCTGTTGTTCCATGTGACCTGTCCCACAGCCAAACTGATAACAAAATGTTTTATAGGGCTCATATTTTGTCATTGCTATGCACCACCCAAGGCTCCACATGGGAAAGTGATTATATAGGTTGGTTCAACCTTGGCTCCCCTCGAAACCACTGACAGGATGCAAAACAAATCACTTTTGTATTGCTCCAAAAAGGGCTTACCAATAATCTTTACAGGAGCAGCATCCGCTTTCAAAGCGGTGAAATCGAACTCTATCCCTCATAATTATAACACGACAAAGTACCTTCGAGACTATCTTCAACCATTCATGACAGTCACCGCAAGTCTGCAGATTCTTTGACACCAGTATCTCTGTCCCTGGACCAGTCTTAAGGACACTATATGCCACTGCCAGCTTCTCACAGTGGAAGGAGAGGTTTTCTTCTCTTTCCTCCTCCGAGACATCTTTCATTACTAATTCAGTCAATGGAGTATAGCCTTCAACCTTGGCTCTTTTAGATAAGCCATGCAGCACTTGGTAAATATCATCACTATCAGGATGAGACCTATCACAAGCTTTAAATTCATGGGTGCTTCCCCCTAGTTCAACCCAACTCAAGCCCTTGCTCTTCCTTATTTTCTTTTTCTTCATCTCTTTCCATAGTTCCTCTGAATCATCCCATCTATTTGCTGATGAGTACATGTTTGAAAGAAGGGTATAATCACCACTGCCCTGGCACGCCATCTGCTCAATAGTGACCTCACCTAGTTTGGTTTGCCGATACCTGCGACAAGCACTCAGTAATGCCCTCCATATCACATCATCAGGCTTCACATTCATTGACCTCACCAAGTCGTATGCTTCATCCAGCAGCCCAGCTCGTGACAATGTATCTACCATTGCACCATAGTGTTCAACCTTTGGAGTGATAGAATACTTTGTATTCATCGCTTCGAAGTATTGGCGAGCCTCTTCAACCATACCACAATGGCTGCATGCTGTCAATAGTGCAACAAATGTGACCCCATCAGGAACCAGGCCTTCACATTCCATCTTGCGAAACAAACTTACTACGTCAGATCCAAGACCATGCGCTGCCAGGCCACCAAACATTGTGTTCCACAAGGACACGTGGTTTCTCTTAACTTTGTTGAATATATCAACTGCCACATCAATTCTTCCACATTTGGCGTACATATCAACAAGTGCTGAGGTTAAAATATGATTCATTTCCACCCTCAGTTCAGCCATCAGTTGATGAACCCACACACCATAACAGCGAGCACCAGCTCGAGCACAAGCAGACAGGACTGAAGAGAATGAGAAACTGTCAGGCACAAGGCCTGAATTAACCAGCCTGCTGAAAAGATTCATTGCATCTTTCAGGTGCGAGGTCCTTACTGCACCTGTAATCATTGAATTCCATGAGACCAAGTCCTTGACAGGCATCCTTTTGAAAATCTGATATGCCTTGTCTAGCTGCCCACCCTTCAAGAATCCCGTAAGCATCAAATTACCATGGAAGGGATCGGTACTCCACTCCAGCATTAGCCAAAACAGCTCACGTGCTTCCATCATGCGATCATGATTAACATACAACTTGAAAAGTGGAGCTGTTATATGTTGGTTACATAACCACCCAACTTTAGTGAGATGTGAATGGATTCCCATGGCAGCATAGAGGTCTGAACATTTCAAACAAGCTTTGAGAAGGAGAGCATAGGTTCTGTAATCAGGGCAGAAAGCAGTGAAATGGAGCATAGTGTTATAGTCCATCAGTGACCTCTGTGGGGAGCCTTTCTCAAAAGACGCTCGGAGGATGGAGTTGGCATATGGAAAGATGAATTTCGCAGGATATTTCTTCAAACAGTTTGCGTAGGACATATTGCAAATGGGCTTCTGAAGTGAGTTCCTAGAATGCAGACGCAAAATTTATACTTTCTGAAGTTTGCGGTTTACTAGGCAGCTAACAATTAGAAAATTTCTGCAACCTAATGTACACACTAAATCACAGCATTGGCAAAGATAATCAGGCAAAATAAAAGCTATGCTCATTGACTATTCTGAGATGAACGAAAAAAATGACCATTTGTTCTTGACTTCTTGTGCATGAATTTACTAATGCTAACAAACATGTGGTGAGTATGCCGAATATATTGCACAGGGATGGCCAAATGTGCTTGGTTGCAAAATTACGAAATGTATGCTAGCGAATTTGATGGTGAAAGTTTGATACGATACCATGTAAGTAGAACACTAATCAAGCTTCCATAACACAGGATTATTTAAGAACTGAGACCATCCCAATAGTCAATCACAATGTTCGACCACCGAACTACTTCACACATTGAGTCCTGAACTCACTCCTCTCGACGCCTACAATCATGCGCAACTTACATTTCTATGGCAACCACATGCTAAAAAATACAAAGAAAATTCCAGAACCAGCACCAGAACATATATAACAACACTTCCTTTCAGGCCCGCTAGAACTAGGGGGGAAAACAGACCTAACAATCCAACTGGGTGAACCCGCGGGACAAAATTCCCCCAAACAGTACAATACAGATCACAATGCATCAAAAGACGCCAACAGAATTAAGTAAAAGTTGGACGAAACATGGCTTCAGATGGCTCAAAGCCAGCCAGAGCCACGCAGCCGAAGTGCTCGACGGAATGCCCCACCGAAAACTGACCAAACAGCGAGTCAATGAGCACGGCGACGGAGAAAGGAGGTACCTGAGCACCACGCCGAGCCGATCAAGATCCACTGAAACGGCGATAGAACACGGCGACCGCAAATTTGGGATCACGAAGGAAGGGAATACGAGGAAGCAAGGGGCGCCACGGAAGGTATATGCCTTGCGGAGACGCGAAGGCTTATCAGCGCGCGCGCGCGAGGCGTGGCGTGGAGGAGAGGAGGAGCTGCGGAGGTGGTGGGAGAGAGAGAGAGAGCGCGGAAGAGTGGGGGTCTGGGAACCGGAGGCCGCGCGGAGAGGGCGCCCAGTGTGGGCGGATCAGCTCGCCCAGTGTCGGGGCTTGTGGTGCGCTGCCGCTGTTTCCACAAGTGGCAACTGCTGCTTACGGTCGTGTAGGCTCGTTAAGGCATTTCTAATAATGTATTTATTGTTATTTTTTAATTATGTTATATCAATAAAATTCTATGTGGAGAAGAAAAAGAGAGGAGAGATAGCACAGATCGTCTCTTCCTGAAGAGACTGTCATGCACGCGAAACGACATGGTACATTAATCTACTCTAGGTGACATGTAGACTCGTTTTATAGAAAAATTATAAAATATAAATATTGAATAGTATGCTAGAGACTATCTATCGAAGATGTATCTCTAAAGATGATATAGCATATGTTAGAGACAAGGTTATCGCTAACTGTTAGAAATGCCCTTAGAAAGGCCTCTTTGTTTAGCACTCGCTTTGAAATGTTGGCTGCTTCAAAGCAGCGGCTACACCTTCTACACCTTTCCTGCGGTCTGCGCGAGTGTGGTTGTGCCATTTCGTTTTGGGAAATTTCGATAAACGCCACTACTAAGTGGTCGTATCAGAGAAATGCCACCGCTTATTTCAAAATTCAAAAAATGCCACTGGAAAGTTTGGAACATCCTAAAAATGCCACTAGTATACGTATTCTATCAGTACTGGACCAAATTGCCCCTACCTTCTCCTTCGTCACTTCTCACACTGTCTTCTTTATCAAAATTTCCCCATTTTTAAAGCTCCACGCCGCCATCTCCGCTCGGCTTCTTCTCCCCTCATGGTGTCGCCCCCGCCGTCGCTGGCTCCCTGCCGCCGCCTTGGCCTGGCGCCTCTCTCTCTCTGGGTCTCCCCACGGCGCCGCCCTCTTCTCTGGGCTCCTACGCCACACCGCCGCCATCTGCGCTACCTTTGGCGTGTGCCTCTGCTTGACCAGTGCTTCTTAGCCTTGGCCGACAAGCCGCCGACAGGCCAGTGTGCGCCTCGGATGCGGCTACCCCGACTCGGATCCATGCATCCCCAAGCTCTGTGCTCCGCCGGAGTGGAGGAAGAAGATAGATGCGGCAGCTGGGGGGAGGAAGAAGCCTGGATGCTAAGGGAGGATGATCAACCGCCGCCGCGCCGCATGCGCACCGCTGCCTCTTCCCGACCAGATCCACTCGGATCTGGCCCAAGCAAGCCGCCGTGCTCGGCCGCTCGTCGCTGCCGACCTCCCTGTCGCTTGCTTCGCTCTGCGCGGAGAAGTGGGAGACAGCGGAGTCCACCCGAAGCTCGAAACCACCGCTGCTCGAGCTAGGCCGTCACCACCGACTGCGTCGCCGCCTTCCTCGGCTGCCACATCGCCGCCTGGGCCTCGTCGGCTCCACCTCGCCTTCACGCTACACCGTCGCCGCATCCGATCACCTCTGACCTCCGCTCGTCGCGACTTGCTTTCGCCGCCTCCCTGCCTTGATGGAGGGAGGTCGGGCCTAAGGATCTTTGCTCGCCGATTCTGTTGTCGACTTTGCGCTTATGCGTCTACAGGCGCGCCGCCATTAGTGGAGAAACGGGGAGGAAATCTTAATCCTCCCGTGCATTCCTTTTCGGAGAGCATGAGCGCATTTATAACTGGCTGGCGGCGGCGACGACCATCAGAGATGTGCGGGGAGAAAGAAGGAGAAGCGAAGGTGACATGGGAAGAAGATGGGGGCAATAACGTCAATATTTGTGAAATATGTAGATCAGTGGTATTTCTATGGGAAAAAGATGTTTGCAACGGCATCTTTCAGAATTGTCATAGCAGGGCACCAAGGGGTGCCCCGCACCCTAGAATCGTCGGGAATACCGGTGTGCCGTCGGGGATACTGTTCATATGTAAAACTAGTCTGTATAGTGTATTTTAGGGCAAATGTACCTAAAATACCCCCCTCTCTCTCTCTCTCGCCTCTAGGGGCAAGAAGGTAAATATCCCTTCTTGCCCCCCTATAAATAAAAACCTATGGGCATGTAAGAGGGGGGGGACTCCTCATTCTAGACACATGAGCAATACATTCATACATGCAAGTCTTTGGCTCCTCCTTTTAGTCCTTCTCCCAAGACAAAGGGTACGGAGGGTCTCCATATCCACTGTCTAGTCTTTTTATGCTACAACAGTTGGCATCGTCCGTGGGAACCGAACAAGAAGCTACAAGCGGGAGGAGCTCAAGGCACCTCCACACCGCCGGAGCCTCCACACTGGTCGAACACCACCATCCCCCACCCTCAGCCCGAAGGGCCAAGTCACCCTCGGTTCACCTTCGGTCACCAACCGAAGTCCACTGGCGCATGCGTGTCCTCAGCCCGAAGGCCCGCATTGCCTTCGGCCGACTCCTCGTTCAGGGACGAAGACCGCCCGCAACACCCCATCGGCAGCTCCTTCCCCCAAAGCTCCCTCACACCTTCGGCCTCCACCCGAAGCTCCCCCACCCTTTCGGCAGCTCCTTCACCCGGAGCTCCCCCACCCCTTCGGTAGCTCATCGCTGCCTCCGGCCTTCATCCGGAGGCCGAAGCAAAATTTCAGCCGAAGCACCCATCCTCCACACTGGCCGAGCCTCCGGAGACTCGCCATGAGCCGACTCATTGCTGGGCAGACGGAGGACCAGCCTCGACGAAGCAAATCCCACCCGAGGCCCAGTTTCATCTTCGACAATCTCGGACCTCCGCCTCGACCACAGACCATCCTCCGAGCGCCCAGCTTTGGCCACCTTCGGGCCGCCTCCGGAGGCCCCTACCGACGACCACCCCGAAGCACCCCTTCGGCGCCGCCTCGCCTCCAAGCCAACACGCCGGCGCCAAACCGGAGCCCCCTCCACACTGCCCTCTGGCCAAGCTGGAGCCCCCTCGAAGAATCCAACCCGGGCGCCTCCGCTGAATCCGCATCATCTCCGGAGCTCCTGCCGACCCGGATACGCACCTCACTCCGGCCTCGCATCGGAGGCCGCCGACACCCTTCGGAGAAGCCAGCTCGGCCCACCTCGTCGCCGCCTCGGGAACAGCCGGCGCCGCTTCGATCGCCTTCAACAAGCCTTCGACGCCACCTAGAGCCCCTCGGTGTCAGCAGCCTCGGAACGTTCGAGACCCTGCGGCACCGCCGCGCCCCGCCTTCATTCGAAGCCCGAAGGCCCCTCGGGACGCCTCACACTACGCCAGCTCCGGCCACCTCAGGGCACCCTTGGGACGCCTCACCTCCACCGGCTACGCCCCGGCCTCGGGGTGCCCCTCTCGGAGCCCCCTCGGCCCTATCGACTCCGACGTCGCCTCCGAAGCCCTCAAAGATCTCGCCGGCCACTGCGCGCCCTCATGAGCACCTCCGGAGCCACCTCGGGTCCGCTCCGCGTCGAGCTGCACCGCGACGCCGCCTCAGTGAGAATCCTGTTTGCTTTATCTTGTATGAATAATTGTTCATCAGACAAAATCCACTATTGTTGCTATGTTTTCTCTCGAATGTTCAAGTTTATACTCTGATGCATAATATCTTGAGTATATCCCTCTATTCGGGGTTAATCCTCACTTCAGATGTGTTTTAAGTTCACTGCAATGTTTGAGCTTGCAAAAAAGGATGTCAGTTGTGTTTTTTCAAAGCCGGGAGACGTTAACACTGAAAAGATCAAGTGTTTAGAGTTGCTGGTACTTGTTCTTATTTGGCTTTGCAAAGAAGCAGCCAAAGTCAGCTCAGTGGTTCATGAAACATTGAGCAAAATCACCAGGTTCATATGAATGCAGTACCACCTTGTGAGATGCTACACTTGTACTTATCTTCATATGTATGTATAAGCAAAATTTGCAGATTTCGGTCTCGGTGCAGTGTAAGCCCACAAAGGATGGCAACGTCAATAAGCCCTTCGCCATGGCAATGAAGACGCCGTGTATGGCCTCGAGCCCCGGTGCACACCGATGCCCCTCGCAGGCATGAGTGTATAAACGAAGACGCCGCGCATGGCCATGAGCCCCGGTGCACACCTCGCAGGCTACGGCGTCAGTGTATAAGCCCACAAGGATGGCAACGTCAATAAGCCCATCGCCGTGGCAACGAAGACGCCGCGCATGACCATGAGCCCCGGCGCACACCTCGCAGGCTACGGCCTCGGTGTATAAGCCCACAATGATGACAACGTCAATAAGCCATCGCCGTGGCAGCGAAGACGCCGTGCATGGCCTCGAGCCCCAGTGCACACCGATGCCCCTCGCAGGCACGAGCATATAAACAAGACGCCGCGCATGGCCCCGAGCCCCAGTGCACACTAACTCACCCTCCGGGGTGTGAAGTGTATAAACAAGACGTTGCGCATGGCCCCAAGCCCCGGCGCACACCGATGCCCTCCGTAGGCACGAGTGTATAAACAAGACGCCGCGCATGGCCCCGAGCCCCGGCGCACACCGATGCCCTCCGTAGGCACGAGTGTATAAACAAGACGCCGCGCATGGCCCCGAGCCCCGGCGCACACCGATGCCCTTCGTAGGCACGAGTGTATAAACAAGACGCCGCGCATGGCCCCGAGCACCGGTGTACACTGACTCACCCCAACAGGTGTGAAGTATATACATAAAAAAAATCTTATAAAGACCCAGTCGCTCCGGAGGCCCCACCTCGACGACTAGGGAGTCTCCCGCCTCGAGGACGCCTCCTCTGCGGAGACATTCTTCACATCACGCTCAAACGCGCAACCCTAGTCATTCCGGAGGTCTCCCGTCTTGAGGACCCCTCCTCGGCGGAGACATTCTTCACATCGTGCTCAAACGCGTAGCCCTAGTCATTCCGGAGGCCCCGCCTCGGTGACTAGGGAGTCTCCCGCCTCGAGGACCCCTCCTCGGCGGAGACATTCTTCACATCGCGCTCAAATGCGCAACCCTAGTCGTTCCGGAGGCCCCGCCTCGGCGACTAGGGAGTCTCTCACCTCGAGGACCCCTCCTCGGGGGAGATATTCTTCACATCGCGCTCGAACGCGCAACCCTAGTCGTTCCGGAGGCCCCGCCTCGGCGACTAGGGAGTCTCGCCTCGAGGACCCCTCCTCGGCAGAGACATTCTTCACATCGCGCTCGAACGCGCAACCCTAGTCGTTCCGGAGGCCCCGCCTCGGCGACTAGGGAGTCTCCCGCCTCGAGGACCCCTCCGGCAGAGACATTCTTCACATCATCGCTGAACGCGCAACCCTAGTCGTTTGGAGGCCCGCCTCGGCGACTAAAGTCTCCGCCTCGAGACCCTCGTCGGCGGAGACATTCTTCACATCGCTCGAGCAAGAACCCTAGTCGTTAGGAGGCCCGCCTCGGCGACTAGAGTCTCCGCCTCGAGGACCCCTCGTCGGCGGAGACATTCTTCACATCGCGCTCGAGCAGCAAGAACCCTAGTCGTTAGGAGGCCCGCCTCGGCGACTAGGGAGTCTCCCGCCTCGAGGACCCTTCGTCGGCGGAGACATTCTTCACATTGCGCTCGAACGCGCAACCCTAGTCGTTCCGGAGGCCCCGCCTCGGTGACTAGGGAGTCTCCCGCCTCGAGGACCCCTCGTCGGCGGAGACATTCTTCACATCACGCTCGAACGCGCAACCCTAGTCATTCCGGAGGTCCCGCCTCGGCGACTAGGGAGTCTCCCACCTCGAGGATCCCTCCTCGGCAGAGATAGAACCACCGTTTCCAACAAGAGCAGGCATGTACAAAAACAGCTGCAGCTTATTGCGTTCTCAATGAAAAGCAACAAGAGGCCACAACAAAAACAAACCCACCGTACACGGCCTTTGGTCTCGGTGCAGGCTAACACCATCCACAGACATGAATGCCTCGACGAAGACGATGCACAAAGCCAACCCCTGGCACAGCACGGTCCCAAGCCCAAAATGTACGAGGGGGGATGGCGTTATCCCCGTCGACGCAACAAAGCATTAGGGCTCCGGGAGCCCTATCTAAGAAAGTTGGGGGACGGCGCGAGGCTTCGCCTCCCCCTCGCTAGCTTCTGGGCTCTCAAACGAACCCAAGCAAAGAAAGTTGGGGGACGGCGCAAGGCTTCGCCCCCCTCGCTAACCAGGCTCTCAAGCGAGCCCAAGCAAAGAAAGTTGGGGGACGGCGCGAGGCTTCCCCTCGCTAGCTTCTGGGCTCTCAAACGAGCCCAAGCAAAGAAATTTGGGGGACGGCGCGAGGCTTCGCCCCCCTCGCTAGCTTCTGGGTTCTCAAACGAGCCCAAGCAAAGAAAGTTGGGGGACGGCACAAGGCTTTGCTCCCCCTCGCTAGCTTCTGGGCTCTCAAACGAGCCCAAGCAAAGAAAGTTGGGGGACGGCGTGAGGCTTCGCCTCCTCCTCGCTAGCTTCTGGGCTCTCAAATAAGCCCAACAGTAACTCCTCAGGCAAACGGGCAAAGCCCCTTCACGCCCCTCCAAGTCATAGGGACACTTGACTAGGAGCGGCCAAGGGGGGGGGACGGTACCAGGTCCCCAACAGAAGCATCGCAAGCGGTTACACCAAAGAGGTAGTCTAATACGAAGGCAGCAGCGGTTGCCATGACGCACCACTTCGCCCGCGCGGACTCGCCATCGCTCACCGCCACGGGCGCCTCCGACAAGATGCCCGCCTCGAGGCCAATGCCTCGGCGGGTGGCTCAGCACGACTTTGCCAAGCGGGCTCGCCATCGCCACCGCTCCGCCTCGAGGCTACCGCCTCGGGATGGGCCTGATCTTGCCGCCCGCCTCGAGGCCCATGCCTCGGCGGGCGGCTCGCGTCGACTTCGCCGACGCGGGTTATGCCATTGCTTCTTGCCCGCCTCGAGGCCTCGCCTCGATGGGGTGGCCTCGACGCCATTGCCGCCTCGAGGCCCATGCCTCGGTGAGGCGGCTCCACGCCAACCGCCCATGAGGCTCGTCTCTGCTCACCGCCCGCCTCGAGGATATCACCTCGGCGGGGCGGTCCCGACGCGCTACCCGCCTCGTGGCCCATGCCTCGGCGGGGCGATTCTGCGCCGACTTCTCTGGGGGTATCCCGACTCCCGAGGGGCCGGGGGCGACACGATTTCGTCCGCTCACCCCTCGGGACCGCGGGACCTGTCCTCGCGACCTTGGACCACGCAGATGAGGGAGTTGTCTTAGCAGGACACCAAGGGGTGCCCTGCACCCTAGGATCGTCGGGACTGCCGGTGTGCCGTCGGGGATGCTGTTCATATGTAAAACTAGTCTGTATAGTGTATTTTAGGACAAATGTACATAAAATGCTCTCTCTCTCTCGTCTCTAGGGGCAAGAAGGTAAATATCCCTTCTTACCTCCCTATAAATAAAGCCCCATGGACATGTAAGAGGGGGGGGCTCCTCATTCTAGACACATGAGCAATATAGTTATACATACAAGTCTTTGGCTCCTCCCTTTGGTCATTCTCCCAAGACAAAGGGTACGGAGGGTCTCTGTACCCACTGTCTAGTCCCTTTATGCTACAACAAAAATAAACAGTGATATTTCTCTGATACGACCACCTAGCAGTGGCGTTTATGGAAATTTCCCTTTCGTTTTCCTTCGGTCCTGGACCTGCGGTTTTGCTTCCAAGCGATGTGAGGTAGGGAAATGGGGGTGGCAATAGCTGATTTTGTTTCCACGGCTATGGCCCACTGGTGTATGGACCCAAGTCCGTGGCCTATTAACAGTAGTGGCAACCTAGCAAGGCCCAGTGTATGTCAATTCCTAATTATCCTGCCTCTCTCACGGGTGTTTACTTATGGTGTCAGGCTTGGGCCCTTGAAATTGCTGAAAAAAGAGCCCCAGTTTGGACATGCCTGTGTGACTGCGTCTGCGTAGCAAGGCAGGTGATCTTGCTCTCTCTTTTAAAAAAAAGGCAACGCAAGGCAGGTGATCTGGTTCCACCGGATCAAGCCAGAGATGTGGTACCTCGTACGTAACAGTGGTAAGTACCCTACAGATTTAAGCTCCTCCGAGGTCGGATTGAAAACTAGGGCGAACGCGGGAATTTCACGAGAAACATCACAATTGCCGTGGAACTCGGAAAATTTTATATTCCCCCGTTTTAAATAGCTATAGGATGGTATGTATTTGGAACAGTGGCGGGGCTAGAAATTTAGTAATGGGGGTGCACACTTTAAAGTTTTAAAAAAATTTTGTACGACACATATGTAATTTCACAAGTCCAACATAATTACACAAAAGAGTTCGAAATTAGTTAACAATGCAATACAAATAGTTCAAATAAAATCTTACATGAATAAAAGAGTCCTAAATAGCTAATGAAAATCACAATACCACACAACGCGATCTCATTCATTGAAAGCACTTGATTATATCATCATCACTAACCTTCGAGAAGATATCTCGCTCTATAAAAGTGACTAAACAATCATTCAATACTTAATCGCTCATACTATTTCTCAATTTGTTTTTCACAAGATTCATCGCCGAAAATACTCTTTCAACGCTCGTCGTTGCCACCGGTAGGAGCAATACCAATTTGAGAAGCAAGTACACCAACTTTTAAATGTCATGCTTTCTTGTTTCAATAAGGTTAGTAGAAAGCTCACCGAGATTCTTTAGGCCCTTAAATCTATCAACGCTTCGCATATCATCAATGAAGTTATCAAGTTAGAAAGAAAGTCTCATTAAATCCGTGCTTGAAAAATTATTGGGATAAAAGTTAACAAGGCTAAGCACTTTGTCCATATCATAAGAAGTAAATGAATTCAGAGAATTTAAAGCGGACATACAAACAAACAACTCCATATTAACCTTGTCAAACCGATTGTCAAGCTATTGGAGAACATTATCAATGATGCCAAGATACACTTCCCTTCTAAAATGATCACCATTTGTTTGTTTTGGGTAAAAGCGTGATGATCTTCCATAAGGTACATATCTACTATCCGGCTTAGGAACTTTGATGCCATATTTAGTGCAAAATGATGTTACCTTTTCTTGAAAAAAATTCTTCCCACCCATCACACCTCATTCATTGCATTCTATTATTAGCCAAATTAACAAGTGCCCTAACATTAATAATATTTTGGTCTCTCTTTTGCAAAGACTGAGACAACTCATCTGTGTATCTAAGTATGACAAGCACTAAGTGCATTGAAAATAAAGTCAAATGACTCAAAGTCTCCCACCATAGCATGTATTTTTGGCCTATCATTCTTCTGTGAGGGGTCATTTCCAAGTTGTATAAGTATTTTGCGAATTGTTGAATACATACCAATAATATGCAAAATAGTTCTATAATGAGAACCCATGGATATTGTATTTCCACGTTACGTGAAGGTTGCTGTTTTGTGGTAGACTTGATTGTTCCTTCACCAATTTTAATCACCAGTTCACCACCAAATTTGAAGTAAACCACACTCGAGAACTTCATAGTCTCTCTCGCAAATAAGAAGTGAAGACTTGATAATCTCATGCAAAGGAGAAAGTCGAAGCAACCCGAACAGCATAGTGATGGTGCAAAAATTACAAAATTTTTTGGGGGTGCCTGTACACCACAGGCACCCCCTCACCTGCCGCCGCCCATGATTTGGAATATAAGGATGATATATATGTAATCACTACAAATAGTTTCTTGTGTTACTACTCCCAAGTCCCAAGGTACTGCCTAGCAATTACCAACTAAACTCTTTGTACCCTTTACACCGAAGAACAGATCAATTCCATGTCCAAAATACTCTTCAAAACGACCACAACCACGTAGTTTCAAAAGTTTATCCTTTCGTGATCGCAGTCCAAATTGACCAAGGTTTTCAATTGCGATTTTAACAGCTTTAAGACAAAGTCCAAAAAAAGCTATAGCTAACTATTTACCTATTTTCGCGGCTAAGTGGCTTAGCGTCCAAAAAAAGCTTTAGAACCTTGAACGTGACACATGGGGAACCAACCCCGTACTAGTACATTTGTTTTTGACTCCATCGACATTTGTTTTAGCACAAGAGATCACCTCCCTCCCTGAATTTTTCAGAAGGAAAAATGTGGCGCACTACTCTCTCTCTCTTTGTCAAATGAAGTGCAAGTCGATTGCCAAATGTAGATTTTTTTTAAAAAAATAATACACTTTTAAAAAGAATTATAGAAATAAATAGTCAATTTTTTTTTTTTTACAAAACTATACCTTTGTCGTTATTTCAATTGGCGACATGGACTTTTCCAGTAGGTCTCCTTTAAACAAGAGCAATCCAAGGATTCAGTTCATGTCACCAATTGAATTGTCAACAGGGATATAGAGCTGAATTGACGATATGACCCAATTGAAATGGCGACAGATTCCTGTCACGATAAAGGTCTAGTTTTGTAAAAAAAATCGACTATTTATTTCTATAATTCTTTTTAAAAATGTATCATTAAAAAAATCGCCAAATGTAATTACAAGTTATACCCAACACCAGCTCTTCAGCACAAATTGTGATGTACTACAGCTAATGTTTGGTTGCATGACTTCTGTGTATGCAGGCTTCAGGAAAGTACGGATGCAGATTGCGTGAGTAATCTTTATAAAAGAAAGTCAAATGAATGATGTACAGTTAGCAGCAATAACAGCAAAGGATTGCGAGATCATACTCGGCATGAATTAAGTCAGAACGCACACATATTATCCCAAAACTTTACTGGTTGTAAATCACTGTTCAACACGTCAGTGCTTGCGTCTAATATCACAAATCGTTACCAAAATATTTTACAGAAAATTCTTTATATACTGCTGCATAACTCTCGAATCTCTGGTATGTTATTACAAAACGACTTTTTCCTTCTATACCATTATACTTCACAAATGTTACCATTTTTTTCTATTACCGTCAACATGTTAGATTTTTTACTTCAAAATTTTCCAAAATGCCCGAATTGAGCGCTGCTCGAAGCGGTGGACCAGAACCTGTGCACCAATGGGTTTGACGTCGACAAGGCCAACCAGTAGTCTACCAGTTTAACGCTGTCTATCTAAAACACGGTGTTTGTTGCTTTCCACGGCCTTGCATCAGCAACCCCTAATCCTGCATAAACAAACAAGGATTGTGCGTGCCAGTTATGTTATCTCAGGTATGAAATGGACACCTTATACGTCAAAAAAAGAAATGGACACCTTGCGTGCACAGATAATATACATTGCGTGCCAGTTATTGGAACAAGTCTGGGAGGATGATAGAAATATAATTGGACATGATGTCATAAAGATGACAGGAGACCAAGCACTATCCAGTAACGTTCGTTGTTTGATCCGACCAAGACCAACAAAAGGCAAGCGATGTATGGCTATCAGCTACACTATCCAGGTTTGTTTCTGTTCGGGCTTTCGAGTTTGGACTCGTCGCTCCTGAGACATGAACATTGCAATTGCAAGCTTCAAGTTGCAAATTGCAGACAGTTTGAAACGCAGTGGCACTGGAGTGGTCCCCAGCTACCCGCAACGAACACTTTGGACATTATCCGCCAAAGATCTTTCGAAATTTGAATGGAACAAGCAATGGAAACATTCATATATTTCGTATTTAATATTCGTAGATCTGAGAAGCATCCAATGTTTCTCCACACAACTTGCAAGACATCAAGAGCGCTCAACTTATGGCTAGTACTGGTACTACGTATGTACTGAAAACTCTGTGCAGAGAATTAACTAGTACTAGTGTACTCCTGTAATGAGAATAGCTTCAGAAATGAGGACCAGCAAGTGAGCAGACATATGGTATGACGAACAAACGAAGTGAACGAGTAGCCAGGTTAAATTTCAAATAATGTATATCCCGTATATGACACAAACTAACATGAGACATTGCCCGCAATTACACCAACTGAATCAGAGATGTACAAATCACTCGTCTTGATGTAAACATGTAGTAATAAATATCATCAGAAAAGAAACCTGTCTATGTTGCAAGCCTGCAACAACAGCTTCCTCGCCTTCTCTTACGGTTCATCTCACTATTGCTGCTTGACTCCACTACATAGCAGCTATCCAAGATCTACTAGTAAATCACCGGAAACAAAAAGGTTTCCTACAAATGGCGTTGATGGAACCACCTGAAAGAATGAAATAATCGGAGCCACGGCACCAGGATTATCACTGAAGCAATAGGAAGGCCGAAGCAACCAGGACCAAGACCAAAGCAAGGGTGCTGCTGACATGGGTCCTTAATCCACCGCTCATCGGAATCCTCTGGGGCATAGCACACTCATCGCCATTGAAGAAGACCTTTGATGGGAATCCATCTCCAGCGACAACATTGATCCCAGGAGTCAACTTCTTGGTGAACGAGAGCACTGATTGCTGCTTTCCAGGCACGAGGTAGTCCAATCCACTCATGTTGGTCTGCTTCACAAGGTAATTGAGTCCCTCAAGCCCCTGCATAAAGATGGTGTTCTTGCCCATTGCTGTGGAATTGAAAGAGTATGCCTTCTCAAACCCGTCATACGCCTTGTCCAAGACAATGGCAGCAAACCAGTTGACCATGTCGACGTCTTCCCAATTGAACAATGTCACCCGAGCACTCCAGCCCTTGTTGTAGTCTGTCGAGATGTGCCAATTGATGCTCACACCACAGAAATCACCGCAAGGCATTGGCCTAGGCACATTGTAGTGCTTCAACTCAGCCCATGCCAGTGCCTTCTGTGTGCGGTTGTCGAATGGCACAAGTAGCGCCTCCGGTGGCAGGAGCATGGATGGAGCAGTTGTGCTGCAGGTAGGACCCTGCCGGTTCGCAGGGCACCCGCACGCACACGTGTTGCAGGGGATCACTGAGTCATTGTAGTACGCTGAGAACGTCACACAGCACTTGGGCTTGGCCCCCTTGGTTGTGGTAATGTTGCACACCACCTGCCATGTCGCCATAGCCAGTGTTGTTGAATCGAGCCCACTGGGATCAGGGAACTCTGTGGGGCTGACGGGCACCGGCGGGCCACAGGTATAGTCTGGGTTCAGTGACGACGCCCCAGAGATCTTGAAATTGGCCGGCGGGAACAGCTTCGTCCGGTTCAGGTCGGGCGGCATCTTGAACACCTGCATTTGGAAGGCCGATTTCGACTGTGTCTCGTCCATTGACTTGGGCAGGAGGGTGCCATTCCTGCAGCAGTGGTCAATCTTCCCAATCTGGGTGTCATTGTACCGGGACAGAGGCAGATCAAGGATCACCGGCTTCTTGTCGCAGTTGAGCACCTGGGAGAAATCAAGGCTCTGGTAGTACTGCCCCGGCGGGCCATAGATGCAGCCGGTCGTGTCCACCTCCGATGGGTGCGCGCCCTTCATCGAGTAGATGAACTCGCCGCGCCGCCACTCCCACGACAGCCGCCAGTTGTCGAGGCGGCCGAGCTTGGCGTTGTTCTCGAGCGTGACCAGCGCGAGGTAGCTGGAGGGGTTCGTCTGGAGCACGTCGTAGGTGATGACGAGGTCACCGGTGCCGCGCGGGAGGAAGTTCTTGGTCGGGTCGGTGGCGTTCGCGTCGATGACGGTGGCGTTGGCCTCGGCCTCCGGGGTGAGGACGCAGCACGTGGAGAGGATCTCCGTGGAGACATTCGTCGCCACCGGGCACGCGTACGCCGGATCGTCGAGCGACAGCGCGGTGGGGAGCGGCACGAACGGGACGGGCCCGGCGAACAGCGTGCCGACGAAGCCGACGGAGGCCTGGATCTGCGAGAGGTCCCCGGCGGTAGCGATCGGCGTGAGGAGGTCCGTCTGCGGGTATCCCGAGAAGGAGGTCGCATTGCCGGCGTCCTCGGTGGTGTTGTAGGGCAGGTCGCCGCCCCCAGTGAGCACGGCGCCGTCGACGCCGACGAGGATCTCGTTGTAGCCGAAGGTGACGAGCATCGCCCAGGACTTGAGCGGGCGGGTGCCGGAGTTGAGCACGGTAGCGTTGGCCCGGAAGGAGTAGGGCTGCTTGTTCTTGTCGCTGACGAAGGGCCGGATCTTGGTGCGGCCCTCGAAGTTGTAGGTGAGCAGGATGCCGTTGCACCCGGGGTCGGGCGCCGGAGCCGCCGCTGCCGGGGCTGTCCCCTCTGCGCCGCCGCCAGCCCCGCAAGCAGGAGGACCCCGAAGAGAACAGCGTGGCGAGCTATGGAGCAAGCCATGGCTGGATCGACCGCGAGAGCGTGGACGCGGTGGTGAAGTGGTGGCGATTGGGGGGAGCGAGGCGAGGTAGTAGATGAAGCGATTGGAAAGCGCGTGCACAGCTGGGAGGGGAGACGAAGAAGGCCAAGGGGGAAGAGGTGGGTTTGAACCGGGGGAGCGGCGTGCTTAGCTTGCCTGCTGCTTCCTTCCCTTCCGTCTTTGTATAGTTTTTTCTTTACCAAAAAAACGACGGAAAAGGATGGGGTTTTGAACAAAAGGGCGTGGAAAGCGACGCCGGCCGGAGAGAAGACGAGGTTGAGGAGATGGGAGGAGCGTGGCTTGACTCGATGATTGATTAGCCTGCGCGTCAATGGAGCGTGGGCCCGGGCCCAGCTGGCAGTGACGCGCTGACGCGGCGTAGCGGAGAGTGTTCAAACGGTAGGGTTTTTCGGTTGGGTTTCCTTCTTCGGGCAGCGCAGCGGCGCCGCGGGCGAGACGACAAGAGACGGGGCGGGCCGTCCGATTCTTGCCGTGTGCGGGGATAGACGGCTGGGGATGGTGTTTTTTTTTGCATTTGCCGGTGGGGGTGGGGCCCGCGCATGTGCCGAGGAGACGTTTCGTGTGTCGTGAAGTTTTTCTAGGCTGGATCCGGACGATTCGCAGTAGATGTAGGGGACAATATGTGAAAACAGTATTTTACGCCGTTGGACTTGTGCTATGATACAGTGAATTTTTTGGGGTAGATACGGCGTGTTTTTATCTGATCACGAGAATCACGTATTTGTAAAAATATCACCGTTGGCGTAGCGCACGGTGATCATACGACAGCGCTGAATATCATGGCACGTGGCGTTGGCGCATGACGATCGCGCGCTAACACCACCGCAGCCGACACGTGCCTGCTGCCGCCGCCACCTCACCCAACCCGCACCACCTCAGCCGCCATGCGCCATCCCCCTTGGCGCATGGCCACCATGCGCCATATACACAGTAGGTTAGTTAGTGTAGGTTAATTAGTGAATATGTTAGTTAGGTTAGTTAGTTTTAGACTGAAATTTGGAAAAATTTTAAAATATAGCAAATGAGTTCAAAAAATTATAATTTTTTTTTGTGAGGCCTCTTGATACCGTGTACTTGTTTGTCTAAATTTTACGTAATTTTATTCGTTCAGAATTATTATCGCTATTTCGTATAAGTGTCATGTTCGTATGAATCAATAAATGTAGAAAATGAGCTCAAAAAATTATGAATTTTATTTTGAAGGTCATCACGCAGTGGACTTGATTGTGTAATGTTTCAGCAATTTTATATGTGTTATGGTATTGTCTCAAAACAATTATGATTTAGGTCGCGAAATTTTCGATTTTAGGTTTAAGAAATTAGGGTTTCATGATTTCATGTGACTTGGAATTTTTTGTGGAGCCTTCCAACATCGTGTACTTGCTTGTGTAAATTTTCCATAATTTTATTCGTTCAGAATTGTTCTCGCAACACCCTCCCGACTCGCGCCTCCTCCGTCCCTCCCTCCCGCCCGCAACACCCGCCACGCACTCGGACTGCTCTGCGGAGAATTAAAAAACCTCGCGGTGGCCATCTTTCCCACCATCCCTCCTCCCTCTTCCTCACATCTAGCGCCTCGTCGTAAATTTCGCGCCAACGCTACTGAATTCGGCGCTAACGCTGCGACTCCTCATTTCATTATAAATACCGAACTCGCACTCATTTCTTCGCTCATCTCATTTACGTTTGATTCTCGTTCTTGCGCTCATCGCTGAGAACTCAGAGAATGTAACATAATTACTTTTATTGGGAGGTTAATTGTTTTCTTGCTTCTTGTCGCTCGACGCTCGACCTTGATTGATTACTTTCCCTCGAAGGGCAGGTAAGTTGTCGAATGCTTTTGCCATTATTACCGTAGTCATAATTAGTCAGTCTTAGTCAGCTAATCGTAATTAGATAGTATAGGGGCAATTAATTAGTCGTAATTAGTTAGCTCAGTAGTAATGAATTAGTTTAGTGGTAATTAATTAGTCGTAATTAGTTTAGTAGTCATCATTACGGCACATTAAGTAAGTGGAAATGAAGTACTGATAATGTTTTTAGTGGTAATCAATCAATCGTAATTAGTTAGTTTAGAGGTAATTAATTAGTCGTAATTAGTTAGTTCACTAGTAATGAATTAGTTTAGTGGTAATTAATTAGTTGTAATTAGTTTAGTAGTCATCATTACGGCATATTAAATAAGTGGACATGAAGTACTGGTAAATTTTTTAGTGGTAATTAATAAGTCGTAATTAGTTGTTTGCAGAAATGATTAGTGGAAATGAACCACCAGTAATTTATGTAGTGGTAATTAATCAGTCGTAATTAGTTAAGTAGGAATTAGTTAGGTATAACACATTCGTAATTATTTAGTGGCTGTTGTGGCTTTAGGTATTTTCGAACATGCAATACTTGTTTGTGTTTTACGGCGATGGACTCGTACGGGCCGGACCCGATGGGTTGGACTTGTCGAGATGCCAATACAAGGTGGTCCCGGCGAAGGGGCTCCACGCGATGAATATTCACGAGCTGCGAAGCTGCATCCGGAGGGATTTCGTCACGGAGCCAACGATGAAGAAAGTTATGACCGAGGCAATCACCTGCACGAATTATGTGTGGGAGCTCGTCAAGGTGAATGGAAGCATAGCATGGAGGTAGTACATGGAGATTGTCTCCCAGCCCGAGGCGGTCATTCACGGGAAGCCTATGGTGTACGTGAATTTCGTACGTAGGCCGTCGGGAAACCCTGATGATGCCAGGGCCTCTACAAGCGGCAAGCGTGGCTCGAACTGAAGATGGCAAAGACGGAATGTCTTTGCCTCGAGGAAGCCCGTGCCTAATTTTGTGCCAAATGAGGGGGCGAAAACATGGTGGTCGACCCGCATCGACTGCCACGAGTATCTACCGGATGAGCCTCTCGGGTTGGAGTCCGAAGAGGACACTGACCCAAGCTCGAATGGTACTAACGAGGACACACACCAAGCCGGTGGTCCTTACGTGGCATCGAGACTTAATGATATCGCGGTGCGTTCGCTCGTACTGCCTCAAGAAGAAGGCTCCTAGTGGGGGTTTGAAGCCAACACCCTCTTAGTTGGGCAGCGCTTCCCGGACAAGGTGGCCGTGCAACAAGCTATAGCACGGTACGCCTTGTCCATCAGCCGTGTGTATCGAGTGCACCGGTCTAACCCAGGAAAGTACGCAGTGAAGTGCATAGTAGAAGACTGTCCTGGCAAGGTCAGCGCTCATCGAGCAAAGATCTTTGGCTCGATCTTCACGGTCAAGGAGCTGATCGACCACACTTGCCAGCTCAGCGAGCCCCTGCGGCAGCATCGGAACGTGACTTTTGCATATGTTGCAAACCTCATCACGCACCTAGTTGAGACGAACGTGTCTGTCTCCCCCAAGATGATGATGTCAGAAGTCATCAATCAGGTTGGCTATCCAGTTAGCTACAGCAAGGTCCGACGAGCCAAGCAGAAGGTCATCGAGACCATGTACATTATATATGAAGAAGCGTACAACCTTGTGCCGAGATTGCTTCACCAGATTGCCGAATCAAACCCCGGCACGTACATAAGCAAGCTTGACCGTGAAGATGTTGGGAAAGGGCCCAACCGCTTCATACTGGATCGGGTATTCTGGGCTTTTGCTCAGGCCATCGGGGGTTTCAAGTTCTGTCGTCCCGTGCTAACGATGGATGGCACTTTCCTCACGGGGAGGTACAAGGGCATCATCCTCACCGCGGTGGCGGTCGATGCGAATGACCAGCTTCTCCCGATGGTATTTGCCATTGTGGAGAGCGAGAACACATCCAACTGGCTGTGGTTCTTGAAGAACGTGAAGATGGTGGTGGTGGGAGACTGGCCCAACGTTTGCCTAATCACAGACCGTAATGCTGGGTTGTTGGCGGCCATCAACACCATACAGCGTGGGATGGATTCGTCTCACTGGTGGAATGACGTGCAATCCAGGTGGTGCATGAGTTATCTTGCATCTAACTTGTTCACGCGGTTTCGTAGTCAGGAACTCATGAAGATGTTCAAGGCATTGTGTCTGCAGAACCAGACGCGGAAGTTTGAGTCCATTTGGAGAGACCTCGAACACTGGACTACGAGGTATACAAGGGAGTCCACTCTGGAGGGGGAGCAACCCAGTAGTGCCATAAGCTTCTCTGAGTGGATTAATAGCCACGCTTCTGAATTAGAGAAATGGTCCCTCCTCTATGACACAGACAATGCAAGGTACGTGATTATGATGACCAATATGTCCGAGGTGTACAACAACGTCCTCAAAGATGTGCGGTGCCTCCCTATCACCGCGATTGTCCAAGAGACATGGACTCGCACTGTTGGTTATTTCGTCAATAGAGCCACTGCAGCCAAGCGACAGATGGACGAAGGCAAGCAGTGGTCCGAGAACATGCAGAGGCACATGGACCGGAAGATGGAGAAGGCCCAAATGCACGACATCCGGGTGATCGACGGCCTCAGGCGGAAGTACGAGATCAGGCTTCGATAGAAATATGTCAACAGTCATGCCAGAGGGGAAAGGAAACATGCATGCACCCTGGGTGATATGGCGACATGCACCTGCAACAAGCCGAAGTTCCTCCATAAGTCATGCTCACATGTGTACAAGGCGTGTACGCAAATGAGACAGATGTCTATGCTGTACATCTCCAAGTACTACGACATGCAGCACCTATTCGGTACATGGAGTGGAGAGTTTCACTCATATGGCTTGGAAATGAACTACAAGGATCTTTCGCCGGACATAGTGCAATAGGGTCCCAACAGGGACTTGAAGAGAATAGGGAAGGGGCGACAGCAGACGCAGTGCTTCCAGAATGACATGGATGCTAGTCAACGTACCAGTATTAGCCGTACAATCAAGTGCAGGATATACAAGACCCCTGGGCACTCAATGAAAGATTATCCCAACAGACCCAGCTCATCCGGTCGTCATTTAGTGTCGTAATGTAATGTTTTTCCACCTTATTTGTTATGTACAGTGCAAAATTCTACGATACCAAGCTATGGACTCTTCGGCAAACTTCTACGTAAGGGTGTTGCAGAAGCGCAAGTGGCTTGGACAGAAAAGGAAACATCTACAATACCCAAATTTTTTAATAAAAGATGCTCAAGTACCACCATATTTTCCGACCCCGCAGTGTATGTGTGGCGAGCTGGCGGAGATTATTCAGTTCACACACCCAGACACTGCCACCCGAGTATGCTACACGTGCGGGCACCACCTTATAAGCGTTTCTTTCGCACACATCGATTTTCCTCTCCATATGTTGAATTCCTTAAATTTTTAACTTCATACCCTATGTAATGGTAGCCCGAGATGCGCTGCCACTTCTTCCAGTGGATCGACGGCTCGAAGATGTACGACAGGGTATTCATCCAGCAGAAGTACATGCTGAACTACTCGATGCGGGCCAAGACCTTCATGCGGTTGAAACCTTACGTACCGGACCCTGTTGAGGAGGCACCGAATGAGCCCAGTACTCGCCCGGGCGTAACCCATATCGACGATGTGTGTTATGAAGAATTTACATCCTTGTTACATTTTTCACTGTACGGTGCACTTACATCATAGAATCGCAGGACATGGACGACTTCGACATACCAGCCCAACGTGGAGAGTCCCGCGACAAGGGGAAGGGAAAGGCTCATGCAACTGAGCCCGGCCGCCATAGCGTATCCGATCGCCTGGGCGTAATCCATATCGACGACGTGAGTTATGAAAAATTTACATCTTTGTTACGTTTTTCACTGTACGGTGCACTTACATTATGGAATCGCAAGACATGGATGACTTCGACACACCAGCCCAACGTGGAGAGTCCGGCGACAAGGGGAAGGGGAAGGCTCCTTCGACCGAGATCGGCCGACATCGAAGCGTATCAGGCCGACCAGGCGCACTCCATATCGAAGACGTGAGTTATATACAATTTGCATCCTTGTTAAATTTCTTACTGTATGATCCACTTACATCATG
Source organism: Phyllostachys edulis (assembly GCA_036346405.1). Classification (NCBI taxonomy): domain Eukaryota; kingdom Viridiplantae; phylum Streptophyta; class Magnoliopsida; order Poales; family Poaceae; genus Phyllostachys; species Phyllostachys edulis. Next base: position 55,215,793 of record CM070549.1, on the reverse strand, counting down.
AAATCACAGGACATGGACAACTTCTACACTCACCGCCACCGTGGGCAGCCCTGAGACAAGGGGCATTCGCTATGGTGTCGCGGAGACTAGTTGCACTCATCGTTAAATAGGACACTCTTTGTAAAATTATCAGTTTGTTGTGGATAAACTGTATTGTACCACATGCTACATAAGATTGTGCATGAACCAACCGAGAGAAATGCGTGGCGTGCAGATCATATAACGATGTACCGTAGCCTTTGAAACGCACACGAGTCGTAGGTTACGGTACATCGTTATATGATCTGCATGCCACATATTTTCCTCAGTTGGTTCATGCACAACCTTATCTAGCATGTTGTACAATACAGTATTAAAGTACATCATCCACATTAAACCGATAAATAAACAAAGAGTGTCCTATTTGATCGAGTTACATTGGATAATACCCCTCCTCCTTCATCCCGGTTTATGCACAAGCTTATCTAGACTTTGGTATATCCTGTGTTATGCGATTATGTTTGGGTATATTTGTATTCATATTTTATTTTGCTATATTTGTACGCGTATTTTGGTTATTACGTGTGTACTCCAGTGCCATATTGTATATCGACATCTCACCTAAATCATAAATTTTCGAGATAATACCAGAACACATATAAAATTGCTGAAAACATTACACAATCAAGTCTACTGCGTGAGGACCCTTCAAAATAAAATTCATATTTTTTTGAGTTCATTTTCTACATTTATTGATTCATACGAACATGACATTTATATAAAATAGCGATAATAATTCTGAACGAATAAAATTATGAAAAATTTACAAAAGTAAGTACAAGGTGTCGAGAGGCTGCACAAAAAATTTCATAATTTTTTGGACTCAGTTGCTATATTTTAAAATTTCTCCAATTTCAGCCTAAAACTAACTTACCTATTCACTAATTAACCTACACTAACTAACCTACTGTGTGTGGTGCATGGTGGCCATGCGCCAAGGGGGGCTGGCGGCGGCGGGCACACGTCGGCTACGGCGGCTTTGGCGCACGGTCGCCGTGCGCCAACACCACGTGCCGTGATATCCAGCGCTGGCGCATGGCCACCGTGCGCCAGCGATGACATTTTTGCAAATACGTGATCCCCGTGGTCAGATCCGCAAATACGAGATGAAAACGCGTCGTATCTGCCAAAAATTCTGATATAGTACTTTGTACAGGTTTTACGTTGTACGATGTTTGAACGACTCTTGCTGCGGAGGAGCTCAGATCTTGACCGTACGATGTACTAGCGACCCTGAAGAAGCTCTGGCCTTGGTACGGTATTTCGTACTAGTCAAGGTTCTGCTGAGCGTAGACCAGGGATAGGCGCCCTAGGTGGTACGCTCCAAATCCTGACGTCGTGTACTCCTCCCTGACAATAGCTGGGATGACCGCCTCTTCATCGGTTGATTCATCGTCACCCCACGCTCAACTGAAGGCTGCAAGATGGAATGATGTTAGGAAAAATCAATATTTTGGACCTAAGCTGAACATCACGTACCTCCCCGATGTGTAGTTCGGATGACCGACGCGGAGCACTTGGATGACCGTCAGTTTGAGTAGGCCGTGTGAACATCGATCGCAGAAGTTATGCATCCTGATGGATGTGCGGCGGGAAGACAGCATGATGTTAACACAACCTAAGACATAATAAATAATTAGGACTTAAATTGAACCAAACTTACCTCTCTAATCTGAGTGCGGATGACCGATGGGGAGCGCTAAGACGCCCGCTAGTCTCACTAGGTCATGCCGACCTAGCAGGTGAGCATACTTGGTCTACTTGGTGTGCAACCTGATGGACATCATCTCTTAACCAACCGCAGCTCATGTTCTAGATTATTTGCTTGGACTCCACCAAGATGAACTTGAGAGTACCGAGAAGCCCCGGAATAGTGTGATTTGGGTTACGGATGGCGGAATCCGATGCGCGTGAGATCCACTGGATCCGGTCGAACTAAAGTGAAAGACAACAACTTTCAGTTCCAAACAGTAAAAAAATAATGAATGAAGCGAGCATAGATTTGAGTGTTTTACAGTGTCGTCACACCGCGAAGTGCCGTATCGATCAAATGAGTGACGAAGCCTCTCCTCGTGCGTGACCTACTACGGACACTCTGGTGAAGGACGGGTGAGTCTGGTGTATGACCGTGGTACGTACCACTCGATGTACTGACGGTATGTCCGAACGTTCTATGGTCACTGCTCCTATAGAACCTCATTGTGCGCCGTCTGAAGGGATACGGGTAGGCTACGATAGCAACAATTCAAAATTTCTACCACGTAAACCAGGAAGCCAAGCAAGAAGATGATCACAAATCGTTACCACTAGACGCGCAGAGCAGCGGAAGAAGTGTCGGAGCAGCCTGGTCCGACGAAGAGCGCGTCGATGTACTGATCATAGTCGATCGTCCAGCGTCCAGCACGTTGATGCAGTGGTCGTGGTCGATCGTCCAGCGTCCTCGTGAGTTGATCGTCTCCTCCAGCACCTCTGCAGTTCCTTGCGAAGATCGCGGATCGTCCTTAAGCGCAACAACGTAGAAGCGCCTCTATGGTATCCACACGTCCAGGGAAGGAACAACGTGCGCGGTGTGCTAGCACCAAATCGCACGGGAGGCTCTCAAGAAGATGGCGGCTAGGGTTTCGGTAGGGCAACTCACGTCAACTCTCATTTTCCAATAGCCTCATGCATCTCCTTATATAGAGCCCGTGACGGATCCTATCCAAACACGTTCATTGAATCGTATTCATCTTGGTTTGTTCCAACCTGTTAAGTGTGTGACCCGTTAGGTTCATGTGTAGTTCGGTTGTGACTCGGAAACCCTTTCGGCCCACGAGTCGATAGCGGTTCCTAGCAGGACATAACGATTCCGAATACACACAAATTATATCGGACGAACCTTAATGTAATATGATCTCGACTGAGTCCTCATCACTTACGACCGTGTCCTATCTCTATCTGACCGGGCCAGTATTTGATCACGACCAACTTCGTAACTCCTTACGACTTGGTTTCGACCACTCTGTGATTACGTTCGACCGATCTCGACTTGCTTGTATCTCCATACGACCGGTCCGTAGTCTGGTCGAACTGCTTATTTCTCATGTATTCTCCCTTTGCCTCACGATATCTGGTTGAACTCGATGTTGTGTCATCCATGGGCTGTTCAATGCTTTCTCGATCGAGTATCGGATAACCTTATGTGGTCGAACTCTTCGACCACGATGCATGGCCATGCACTTTCTTTATCCGACCACTTGAGGGCCAGAGATATCTCTCTGTTATGTTAGGAGGGCAAATCCCATATCCCACCAGTCACATCCCTCTGCATGTTTCATAGCATACCCAAAGCTACCTTTATAACCACCCGATTCTGACGGCGTTTGGCAACCCCTAATAGTGCTATTACACATGTAGGAAACCATGCCGATCTCGGTCTAAGGATTATACATCATCATTGCTTGAGACCAACTAACGACACATAGAATCATAACAATCTCAATAGTGTCTCAAGGTGGGTCTTATCCAACACCATGTTCTCTAACACGTGTCCACATTATTGATTCGATATCCCTATATCCATGACCGTGAAACGTGGTCATCAATCAATACATATCTTTGGTCGTAGAGTCACTAGTGTTCCACCGGTGACTTTCGACCAGGGATATTTTTAGAACGACATCATCATAAGTTAAAAAGAGCTTCACCAACAAGTCACATACTCGTTAATATTCATGACTGATGATTCATTCAAGGAACAAGATAACATATTATCAAATATTGTGAACATAATGAAATATAATCATCTCTATGATTGCCTCTAGGGCATATTTCCAACACCGTCTTCATCCAAGCTGTAATCCACTCATGCTGGACTATCTGCCAGTCCTTAGAATGTCGGCCCGCCATCGATTGCCTGCATTCGAGAATGATTTTTGTGAGAAGAGCTAATATATGTATGAACTTTAAACATTACTCGGACGGAGTTTGACTCACAAATGGACAGCTTGTTGCAGCATCCTCCCGTCGGGAGGGGCACAACCTGGTAGAGATCGAACCGTCACATTACGCACTGTGGTGCGTAAGGCTCTACTATATGGGAAATTACAAGGTGGTAGGTCATCGCCCATAATCTAGTGTCCTACGTGCATTGCATGGATAGCCCGTGCGGCACTACCGTGTTCACAAAATATGGGCTCCATGGAGACCATATGATGCTGTCATCATGCAACGATTTGAACTCATTGTGGAACACGGGGTAGTACCTCGCCGGTCTGTCTCTGGCCCAGCGTAGCCTAGCAGTAGTTCACCGGGTGCCCGTAGTGGGCCTATATGTGGGGTCGTTCAACTAAGGGTGCGGGTGCACTGCATTCCAGATGGTAGGCCACCCAACATGGAAGTGCTCCCAACTCCACAGCTGTAGGAGCACATGGCAGACGGCTAGGACCGATTTCAAACTGATGTTGCGCCGCGAAGCGTTACACTACCCCCTATATGTGGTGCAAATGACAGTTGATCTGAAGCTATAATGGGGCATCACCCTAGGATCCGCGTCAGCCAAAGACTCGACGATGTAGATGAAGCTGGGGTACACCCAATCTCCCTATGTGGTGGGTAACAAGGCTCAACCGAAAAGATGAAGAAAGTAAGCAACGAGGTGTGTCTTAACAACCTCGTTAGGTGCATTCGCCGACCATTGACTGAAATTCCTCAGCCATGTCCGATGGACACCACGAGCCCTGCCTAGGACAGCTATGCTGAATTGATGCACCAACCGAGCCTTCCAATTCGCCGACGGATGAGCTGGAACAAGTGGCTCTCCCGTGACTGGGAGATCGGTCAAGAAGGAGACATCCTAGAGAGTGATCGTCATCTCTCCCCACTGAAAGTGGAAGGTGTGCGTCTCGGGTCTCCATCTGTTGACAAGTGCCAACATGCGACTACTATCCAGGGTGAAGTAGCGTTCGACCTGGAGCATCCTCGCAAAGGGCAACAAGCACGTATCCCAAAGGATTGGGACGTAGCAAGCATCAAGGTCCCAATAATGCTTCTTTGACCGAAGCACGAGGGGTGGAGGACTAACCCCGCCTGATGGTCCTAGCAACTCTCTTGATGTTCGTAGTAGAATGGTTCGAGTAGCGTGCAGAGGCTAGACTTGCAAGAGATGAAAGGTACAAATTATTAGTGAATAAATTAATTACTACCAAATTATTTATGACTAATTAATTACCACAAATTAATTATGAATAAATAATTACGACTAAATAGTGACAACTAAATCAATTATGATGAAATTAATTACAAGTAATTAACTATGACTAAATTAATTGCGTAGTAATTAAATATGACTAAATTAATTACGACTAATTAACTACGACTAATTAATTACAACTAATTAATTGTGCCTAATTAATTACAACTAATTGGTTTATAATTAATTAACTATGACACGAATAATTACATAAGAGTAATTTAATTGCGACTAATTGAGTTAATCTATTTAACTACGACTAATTAATTATGAGTAATTAATTATGACTAACTAATTAAAACATAATTAATTACAACTAATTATCTAAGACAAAATTAATTACGACTAAATGGAAATGACTAAATTAATTACGCCTTATTAACTGCAACTAAATTAATAACGACTAGTTAACTATGACTAATTAACTACGACTAATTAACTACACAGTGAATAAAGAAAATGCATATGACAAAAAAAATACCTACTCTTGATGTCAAACTTTCTGTACTAATATGACTGCTAATGACTGCTCTAAATAATCCTTAATCATCGAGAGCACACGAGACCGTGCGAGGCTTAGAATGAGAGAGTGAGGGTGAGAGTGAGCTCTGTCGCGGTCGAGCCGGGTTTTATAGTCGCGTGACGCAGAAATTACACCGACCGCGAAGCGATCGGAGGAATCAGATTCCCTCTCACGCTCGACCTTTTCTTGCAGTGCATGCATGCGGTGATGGAGACGCATGGGATGGAGGGCAGTGCATGCATGCGGTGATAGAGACGGATGGTACAGAGGGATTCCCTCCCACGTGGGGCAGCAGGCGAGACCGTGGCTCTAGGCCACGATATGGCACGGTGTTGTTCCTCTAGGGCACTGAATCGGGCAAAACCGGCCCCCAGAGCACCGGACGCACATGTGGCGTGAAGAGGAGCAAAACCATGCCCTAGGGGCACGATGCAGGCATTCTCGGCCCCTTGGGGCGCGGCAGGGCGAAATCCAGTCCCCTGGAGTGTAGTTTTGCACATGTAGCGCAACAGGGGGAGTCTGCCCCTGGGCATGGTGGAGAGCAAGTCCAGCCCCTAGGGGCAGATTTGGGCACGTGTCACACGTCGGTTAGTCTGTTGTGCCATTTTTTGCATTACGGTCGGGAGGGAGCCATCTTTATTAATCCCTTCACCAACAGTGCTATAAGCGCCAAAAACTCAATACTCGAGAGCAAAAGTAGAGAAGGGGATTAGGATGCTACCGGGGATTGCTGAGGATGTGTTCGGTTGTCTGCATGCCCCTAGCCTGGCCTATATGGGTTATTCAGGTTGAACCTAGTCAAGCTGAGTGGATGCAATGGTGGGTTGTTTGGTTGCCCGTTTCTACTGAGCCAGGCTGTGATGAGATGGTGTTTGGTTGGCTACATCAGGAGAGTCCATGCATGCCTGGATGCAATATTGGGTTGTTTGGTTGCCTGCATGTGGCAAAGTGGGTTCACCTCTTCTAGTGGTGGTGAGAATACCCCTTGGTACGATGTATGAGTTGGATGGATTGGGAGCTAATTGCAAGTTTCATGACAGACATTGCTTATTGAGGATAGTGAGGTTTGCCTTAAAAACGGTATGCTTCCAGATGACCTTGCGTTACTTTCCTTAAGACAATTCGGTCAGAAAACGAATACTCAATTTGTGATCGATATTTAGATCTTTGGTGTATTTTGCTTTAGAAAAACTCTACTAGATTCAATTGGTGGCATATTTTTAATGGTTCATATCACCTTCGGTGTTCAGCACATTTGAGGCTGCATTTTGGGTCATTTTGTTGAGGTCTGTATATTTCAGAAAGTGACCGATACAGACGAGAATGTGCAAAGGCTAAAATATCAGTTACATAGTTTCATTGGAAATTTTCAATCCATATCGACAGAAAATGTAAAATAATAACTTCAGTTCAGTTCATACTTTTTGAGTTGGATGCTTTCCACACCAATGTGTATCAAAGTAACAGAACAATCATGAAATACCATTGTTGTTGTGAAGTTTTCAGAAAAAATGTCCAATACAGACAAGAAATTGACAAACACGCTTCTATTGAACACTTTCAACTCTTATTTATTGTTACTCATCATTTTTGCAAGTGAAATGGCAGGAAATAAGAAAATACAAGTAAATATCAATTCAATTCATATTTATGAATAGTTGTTACACCAAGGTATTGTCGAACCCAGGAGTAGAAGGATCTCGAATTCTCTGTGTTTACCACACTAGTCTAGAAACAGCTAGTGTACACAGTTCAACAAAAATGATAACAAGTCCATATCATGCAATTTATTCATATTATCATAGTTTTATTACAAAAGGGCATGAATCCAAAAGAAAAGTACAACGAAAACATAAAGTAATAGTAGGCCACACGATACGCCACATGCAATCGTCTGGGGATACATCCTAGTTGTCCAAGTCCTCACCAGCGTAGTACTCCTCCTCTGATCAATATTTTATTAAGCAAATTGAGTACAAAACGTACTACGCAAGTTACACCCAAATAACAAATTTTAATGCATGAGGGTATAACAAATGATGACTTATGTAGCTAAGTTTGCATAATACGATATTTTATTTTAAATATCTTTACTAAGTTTTAAGGTAGTTATACTATATCTAGAAATTGACTTTAAGTTTTTAATCATCATTTTGTGTGTAGGATGAACCTCTATACATGATTGGTGAAGGAATAACCCCTTAACACCGGCTGTATGCTCAATTTCCCTATTTGGATAAACTATTCAAAAGCATTTGTGTTAAATCACTTTTAAATCAAAACCTAAGTCTAATCTGCGAAAGGCTTTGCTCAGCATGTCTATGACCGTGGACATGGCTATTTGAATAGTTTTACACTCTGCAGAGGTTGTACGACTTCACCCACAAGAGATAGTCTACTAAAAATGTCGGCCAAGACACGCTTCCATAAGCATGCGACTAAGCGACTATCACAAGGCCTTTATCCTACACTATCCCAACGTAGTTATGTCCGCTAAGGTTAAGATTTCACGCCAAGCGATAGCCCCCACTTGCGCCATGTGGGTACTAAATGTATGTCTGCACGACATCCACACCTCAAAATGACACAACCACGGTGAAACCTTGCAAGTTAGTTAGCCAGGTTTCTCCCGTACCAGACTTGTGGAAGTACAGTTATGGCTTAACAATCCGTAACTCGCAGATCGGTCCTTAATTGACTGGGCGACTTCCAAAATAATCTCTGGGCATCAACCATTCACTGAATTGATCTCGTGCATAAATTTGCGCCCACCAACTATCTAGCTCGCCCAAGTCTAAACTAGTTTTAGTTTATTTTGATTCACAAATCATTTGCAAATTTCTATGACAAAACAATGCCATAGACACATTTTTAAACTAAATTGAATATTTGGCTAAATTTCCAAATTAAACATTTTTGGTCTAAGCATGTCTTTGCATAATATTTTCCAAAATAGTTCCTAGTTCATACTATTGTACTAACTAGGTTTTTCATCTAAGGTGACAAGGTATAACTAATTCAAATGGCAAAATTTGGTCATACAAAGGAATTAGGAATAACTACAATAATTTAAAAGCAGTGGTTTAAATTAAATTGAATACAAATAAGGAATGCAATAATAATTTAAAATAGAATTTAAATAATTTAAATTACTAGGATTTAAATATGATCAACAGATGTAACTTGCCTTGCTCAAATTGTTGTTGATCGGACTCGATGAAGAATTCTAGCTCTCCGGAGTCGTCGAAGTCTAAATACGAAAATAAGCCAAATTCAAATAAAATGCAAAATAACTCCAAATTAAAATTTTTTGGTTCTGTTAGCTTGATTATAATTTTATATGAATTTAGGAATTTGAATCACTCAAATCGGAGCTCGTATTAAGGAGAACGAATCCTCGAAAGTTTGAAATATAAAGAAATTACCCTAAATTCAGCTTTCAGAATTATTGAATTATTTTTCTAAAGAAAAATATAAATATTGTGCAACCATGACGTCAACAGCTGATTTTCAATTTCGATCAAATTATTTTTCTGCGGGAAATCCTAAACGGTCACTGACATGTGGTCCCATGGTCCATGGAATAGGTCCACGAAATTGCTCTGGTCCACGGTAGACTAGGCGCGTGAAACAGTGGGCTTGCCCACGCAAGCGGCCACGTCAGCTAACACGTGGTGCTAACTAGGTTGGTGGAGTTGACATGGTGCACATGTGGCTGCCAGGTGGCGCCACGTAGCAGCCACATCACACCAGCGAGAGGCGGCGCTCGGGACCAAGTGGTCGTCGGTGTTCTACGCCACACCAACTGGTGTGGATGTGCACAAAAAAAAGAGAGGGCGACACAGGGAACCTGGTGCGCACCAGAACGGCGGCGAGGCTTGGGCTCCAGCGGCGACAGCGATACTGGGGTCCTCCGGCGTAGTGAGTGCACACACTGGGTAGAACGTGAGAAGGCGAAGCTCGGGGTGTAGACGATGTGGACAGAACTCCAACGGTGGTGACGCAATTGACGGCAGCGCACCTCGGAGAGAGAGAGGCTAGGGCTTCGGGGATAGCATGAGTGGAGGATTGCGATGGTGATGCTCCCTTTTATAGGGCAAGGGGTTGGCCGAGGCGGCGGGGATGTGCGCGGGCGTTACTCACCGGCGGTGGAAATGAGCTTTAATGCGATGTCGTAGTAGGGCACCAAGGGGTGCCCCGCCCCTAGGTTCGTCAGGAATACTGGTGTGACATAGGCGATATCATGCATGTATATAGATCAAGTCCATGTGGCATACTTAGACAAATGTACATAAATGCCCCCCTCTCTCAATATAATACGAGGGCAAGAAGATAAATATCCCTTCTTGGCCATTATATATAGAGTCCCAAGGGTATGTAAGAAAGCGGCCTTCCTCATTCTCTCATTCACACTTTCAAAACGCAATACACTCATACATCTTGTGCCTTTGGCTCCTCTCCCCTTCGGTCCATCATGACAAAAGGGTACTCCGTACCCACTGTCTAGTTTGTTACTACGACAGTTGGCGCCATCTGTGCAGACCGAACAAGAAGCTTCCCATGAAAGAGGAGCCAAAGACATCTCGCCATAGCGTCAACAACATCTAAAAGCCTCACCCTTCACCTCTTAGGGGCACCCCTCGCTCCGGAGCCTACCTTGTTCTGGAGATCCAGAGGCCTGCAGCTCCGATCCGGAGCCCACCTCGCGTGGAAGCCCACCTCTCACGGAGGACGATCTCGCTCCGCTCCGGAGGCCTGCAGCTTCGATCCGGAGCCCACCTCGCGTGGAAGCCCAACTCGCGCAGAGTACCATCTCACTCCGCTTCGGAGGCCTACAGCTCTGATCTGGATCCCACACCTAGTGCGAAGGCCCACCTCGCTCTCTCCGGAGCGCATCTCGCGAGAAGGCCCGCCTCGCTCCGCTCCGGAGCCTACCTCACGCGAGAAGGCCCACCTCGCTCTCTTCAGAGCACATCTCGCGAGAAGGCCCGCCTCGCTCCGCTCCGGAGCCTGCCTCACGCGAGAAGGCCCACCTCGCTCTCTTCAGAGCACATCTCGCGAGAAGGCCCGCCTCGCTCCACTCCGGAGGCATGCTGGAGCACCCCTCGAAGACCCACCCACTCTAACGGGCCTCGGCATCTGCTTGCTCAAGCGGACATCGGAGTCGCACGAGCCGCAATTCACACGCAACTGGAGCATCCCGCATCCAAAGAGGACAACAGGTCAGCAGCTAGCTTTGCCCTTCCCCCTTGGCATTCCACCAAGGTTGGCCACCTCGAGCTCCTTCTGCATCCCCTCGGGGCCCTCTCCAGCCTCAACATCCCGCTGGAGCCCCTCTCACGTGGCTCCATCGCCACCCGCCCCCCTGGTGCTGCCCCCCTCAGGGCCGTGGGCGCACCTCACTACCTCAGGACCCCTTCGGAGTGGCGTCTCCTCGCCCTCGAGGCCCTCTCCAACCTCGACATCCCGCTGGAGTCCCTCGCGCGCTGCTCTGTCGCTGCTGCCTCGGATCCGAGCGACCCCTCAGCGTCAACCTCCCCCCTCAGGCGCACCCCCTCACCAACGGCCACTTGGCGCCCCTTCAGTGCACCTCCGGGACCCCTCGGACCACCTCCTCGCTGCGCCCGAGGCCCCCTCAGCGTCACCCCCCTCGGGCCACCTCCTCGCTGCGCTTGAGGCCCCCTCGGTGTCACCCTCCCTCGGGCCACCTCCTCACACCCGCCCGAGGCCCCCTCGGCGTCACCCCCTCGAACAACACAGCCGGCAATCCTACAAGTTTGCTCTATCCAAACCCTCCTTTGGTATATGCTTGTCTGAGTAAAGGATGCAGCAATGATACATCCGATGAACCAATAAGGGCACATGGCACGGTTTGTGCTAGATCAATTCACTGATCTCATGTTTTGGGTAGCACAACACACTAGCACCAAAGCCCCTTAAAACAACCACTTTCCTGTCAAATAAATCTAGATAGCACAGTGCTAGCAGCATTCCAGTCTGAGCAAACACGAACATATCACCTAAGTATACTAGCCGCATCAAACCACATACATTTGTATCTTGGCGCCATCGGCGCGGTGGGTGGGGGTGGGGGGGTGGGTTTTACCCATCATATCAGTGTTAATGCTAGCTAGGCTAGCATGACTTTTGATGCGCTAGCACACCTTTCTGCCACTACAGCTTGTTTCTTGCTCTACAAACAATGCAAACGCTTTGCTGTATAAGCCCACCACCATGAAAAAAGACACCGTGCATGCCCCGAACGGCCCGATGTACATTAATTTACTCACATGAGTATAAAGTGTATAAACAAAACACCGTGTATAGCTCTAAATCTCGGTGCACACTAACTCACTCATGCGAGTGTGAAATGTATAAAAAAGACACCATGCATGGCTCGAACGTCCCGGTGCACACTAACTCACTCACGCGAGTGTGAAGTGTATAAAAAAGACACCGCGCATGGATCCGAGCCCCGGTGCACACTAACTCACTCGTGCGAGTATGAAGTGTATAAACAAAACACCGCGCATGGCTCTGAGCCCCGGTGCACACTAACTCACTCATGCGAGTGTGAAGTGTATAAAAAAGACACTGTGCACGGCTCGAACGTCCTAGTGCACACTAACTCACTCATGCGAGTGTGAAGTGTATAAAAAAGACACCGCGCATGGATCCGAGCCCCGGTGCACACTAACTCACTCATGCGAGTGTGAAGTGTATAAAAAAGACACCACACACGTCTCGAATGCCCCGGTGCACACTAACTCACTCACGCGAGTGTGAAGTGTATAAATAAGATACCGCGCATGGCTCCAAGCCCCGGTGCACACTAACCCACTCACGCGAGTGTGAAATGTATAAATAAGACACTACACCGCACATGGCTCTGAGCCCCGGTGTAGGATCAAGGATGACTGACTAGAGAGGGCGGGGGGTGAATAGGAGGTTTATAAAAATCTTATACTCTTGTTAACAATTTTAATAATTATGATCTTAATGAAGCAATTCTAGCACAAGTTAAACGTTATATTAAGAATTTTCCTAAGGCAACCCAAAACTATACTAAAACAATTCTAGCAAGAGTTCTACACAAGTAAGAGCTAGAAATATAAATGTGGAAACACAGTGTCAACTGACAAAAACCACAATGAAGACACTTGATGTTTTTCCCGTAGTATTGAAGACTTGCTGGTCTTCACTAATCCACATTGAGAAAACTTGAACGAATCAAGTCGGCTCCACACGAGCACTTCCCTCGATCACTAGAGTTGCTCTTCCTACTCTCCGGAGATGGTGAGCACAACACCACTTCACAATTCTTTGCCGGGTCACTTCACATTCTTATTTGAAGAGATCTGTAACATCCCAAACAATGGTTTGTGTTTCAAATGTATAAAAATGAGGATAAATTAAAAATTTTGATGCCTCATGATGTCATTTGAAATTTTCTGGAAATTTCCCCTAAGGGTTTCTTAATTTCTAAGGCCAATGCTTCAATTGATGAAGCATAATCCTTGAAAACTCCTTAAGAAAATCTTGTGATCATCCTCTGGAAATATTTTTCCTAGCTCCTAGAACACTCTGGTGACCCCTCTGAAAATTTTTATAATTTTTAGAAATTATTTACTACTTCTAAGAGGCCAGTCAAACCAGTTTGACTCTTGGTCAAAACCCTAGAACTTAACCTTGTGATTTTTCTAGAAAGAAATGCATGCATGAAAAGTTCTAGAAAAATTACACAAGGTTGTTCTTAGATCCAGTGACCTATAAAAATTTCAGAATTTTTGGAGCTATTAAACTCTCTCTAAAAATTCCCTAATCATCTCAGCCTGTTTATCCAAAAACTTGTTTTCACTATTGGGCCGACTGAGCCACTTTGACTCGGCCGAACCCAACCAACTCAGCCGCACCTCACCACTTAACCCTTCGCTTTGAGTCGTCCGATTGGAAATCAACGGTCTTGATTGAGTGGGCTGTTCGGATCGTCCGAACAACCCAAATAGAGGACTGTCTGATTGGAAATCAACGGTCTTGACTAAGTGGGCCGTTCGGACCGTCCGAAGTTGCCGCGCATCAGGGCCGTCCAATTTAAATCGTGTGGTCCGAATTTCACCGCACCCGAGCCTGGCTTGCTTCGCTCCTCGCAGCCACTGATGAGCCTGGCCCACTTGTCAGATCGTCTTCTCCACGCGGCCTTCGCGCCCGTGCCAGCTCGCCATGCACACCGGGGTTAAGCTCTGCCCGTGCATCACCTTCAACGGCTCCACCACTGGTTTTTGACACGTGCCCGTGGTTTGGCCATCAAGTCCGCGCTCGCCCATGCTTCTATCACCTCGCCATCGTGCCACTGTCACTCACGGTGGAGCCATTGACTAAGTTCACCGTGGGAGCTCCATTCTTGTCTTTCTCCGCCCCAGGGCCTATAAAAGTTCTCCAATGGCCTCTTTGTTATATTTTTAGTCACTCTCGAACCATCCACACCACCATTTTCCTCTTCCACCAAAAGAAATCGCAAGGAGCTCAAGCTCTCAATTCCGGCCGTGATGCTTCTCGTCGCCACCGGCGCCACAGTGGTTCATTCCCATTTCTGTTCACGTCATTTTGCGCCCCTCATCACCATCATCATTTCCCCTAATTTAATTTTGGTTTGCATTCGCAGGAATCACCAAATTTTGGATTAAAATTTCTTCGGCCGAAATTTGTCCCCTTCGTCCCCAACTCCGGTAAGGCACTCCATTCTTCAATTACTTGCTCGTGTACCATCTCTGAGCCTTACTGAAGCTTTCCATACCACTTGGGCCCTTTATTTTTTGCTCAGGCCACCATCTCTTCATTGTCTTCCTCAACGCCGGTACTGGGCTTCGTCGCCGGCACAACTCCGGCAAACTTTTCCCATCCAGGTCATTCTGGTAAGGTCTTTGAGCCCTACTGATGCTAGTGGGTGCATTAGATGGCTTAAAGCATTGCCATATCGACGTTGTCATTTTCCCCGTAGCTTCACCTCCGCTCCACCTCATCGTGCCGCCGCATAAGCTCGTCTCCGACGATGCTTCGACCACCGGTGAGTGCATCTAACATCCCAATTTTCTGAGCTTAAAAAATCTTTTAATAGTTAGTAGGGAGAAAATTCACCATTTGGATTTATTTGAATTTAATTCAAAAGCTTAATATTGAACCTTGTGTATCAAAACAATTTAATATGATTAAAGTCAACATGAACAATAGTCAAAACTATTTTATTTGGATTCGATGTGCTTGGATATATTTTTTAGATTTTTCTAGAATTTTTTCCAAGTTCATTTGCTATTTTCTATTGCCTTTTGGAATTTCTGGTATTTTCTAAAATAGAAAACCTATTTAAAATCCCGGAATAGCGTTTGGGCCGAAACCCAAACCCTATTCACTTCCGGCCCATCTCCTGTGCGGCCCGGTTTCCCCCGCGTGCGTGTCCGCCGTCACTGGCAGGTGGTCCCCACCTGTCGGTCTCTCTCCTCCTCTCTCACATGGCTCCGGTCCCTTTGCGTCCCACCTGCCAGCGCAATGACGCATCTTGGACTCGCTTGAGCCTCTTTCGCTGCCTTGTGGACCCCACTGCCACGTGCCTATTTAAGGACTGTGACCGCGTCACGAGGTCCGCATCCAAGCCCGCCGCCTTTTCCCTGCAGTCGCCAACCCTAGCGCGCCGCCTCTTCGCCGGATTTGGAGCTTGAACCCAAGCGCCGCCGTGAGCTTCGTCGTCGGATTCTGCCGCTGTCGGTGATCCTTAGCCGTCGTCGAGCACCTCTTCGGACTCTCCGTGTCGAGAGCCACCTGGTGCGCGCACCCGTTTCCCCAGAGACGCCCTGCTTCACCATCGCCGTCGAGCCCGTGCACCTGCCGCCACTTTGACCTCGCCGCCGGCCATCCTCGTCACTCTCGTGCACCCGTGAGCACACCATCGTGATCCCCGCGTTCCCCTCTACCCCTTGGTACCACCCATCGCCGCTGGTTCGCCGCCGTTCGCCGAAACCTTGGTTCCCGTGCGCCGTCGCCGTCATCCGCGTCAGCGCCACCTCGTCCTCTGTGCTTGCGTGGCAGCCGTGTGGAGCCGCGTCAGCGTCCACGTGTGCGTCGTGTGGCGGTCCAGATCTAAACCTGTGCGCCGGTTCGGTGGACTTGGTCTACCGTGGACCGTGAGGCTGACATGTGGGTCCCACATGTCAATATTTTCTTTTTATTTCCTTATTCCGTTAATTCTATTGCTGACGTCATCGTTGCGCAATAATACGATTTTTCTTTAGAGAAATAATTCGGAAATTCGGAATAATCCAATTTTTAGGGTTTCTTTTAGATTCAAACTTCCAAAGCCCATATCTTTTGCATCCGAACTCCGTTTGAGTCCATTCAAATTTCTAAATTCATATAAATTCAAGATCTATTTATTGGTAATTTTATTTTATTTTTGGAGTTTGTTTTGCATCTGTTATTTATTTGTTTTGTTTGTTTGCTTCGTTTGCGAGTAGATGTCGATACCTCGGGAAGATTTGAAGAAGAAGGAGCACCTCAAGAGTAAGATCAGTACCTAGACCTATTTCAAGGCAAGTTATACCTTTGATCATATTGAACCCAGTTTTCAAAAGTTATATTGATTCAAATTATTGCATCTACTTTAAGTATTTATTTAAATGCTTTTGGCTGTAGTTATTAATCCTATTTGTTATATCCACCTTGCTTAATTGTATATGTCATAATCTTTTGTTACCCTAGATTGGTTCATTACTAGTTGGTAATATCGTAACACCAACGTGCGTTGGTTAGATACGATTAGTCTGCTTAGCCATGTCATGAGTTATCATCTCATGTGAGTCGTAATTATAAACTTGACTAAGTGATTATGGAACTATGTGATAAAACTATGTGTACTATGTGCTACTCGTTGATGGCATATGTTGCACTTAACCAACAGGGTGGGAAAGGATTTAGACGGAGGCAAGTGGTACTGTGTGCTACGTTTGGTGGATCTGTGTGCATGGGCTTAAAAATCTGTGTGCATCGGGATTTGTAGTATAACTTGGAAGTCTTGTCTTGGTCAATTAAAGACTTAATTTTGTGCGCCATTGAACTGAGCCTTACTGTACGACTACATGCCTGGTGTGGGACGGGCCTAACTTAGTAAGTTATGGAGTCTTGACATTGCTACTCAGGTTGTAGGTTAGACTGTGTTGATTGGGTGGAGGTGTGCTACCAAGTAGTCACATTGCGGGACGGTTTGCCGCTTCCCTGTCCAACGGTGTGTGTTGTATCATCCTCTGTGTTAGGGTTGGTATGACAACAAAGCACACTGGGAGTAACAATGCTAAGATGAAGTTTTCGAAATGTTTTGTTATGATTAGTGCTTGCAACACTAGTTGTATCTTGTGGGTAAAGTGTACAAACTCTGCAGAGTGTTAAATCAATCTATTCGAATAGCCGAGTCCTCGGTCATGGACATGCTCGGGAATTTCACATGAGGGGTAGATTTTCATAAAAATGTGTGGGAAGGGAGCTATGTGATTTAAGTCATATGGCTATGTGAATAACCTGTTTAGGCTTTGTCTCTTTGTGAAAACAAACTATTAAATTACTATTGTTTAATTGTTTTACTTGTGCTTCCAATCTATTATTTGTATTTAGATTGCAAATGTCGCATTTATGCAAAAGAACCACAAAAGCCATTCCTTTGGAATAAGCCATCATGTATACTTGCATTTCTGTGGTATGACTTGCAAGTACGGTTGTGTACTGCTTGTTGGAAAACATGCAACAGAAGAGGAGGAGTCATCGCGAGCTTTCGAGGAGTAGTTCATTGAAGGCGCTTGATCGTAGGGTCTTGATCCCAGTTGGTTGCCTGTGGTGAATTGATTGGATACCGCTACCGTTTCTGTTTCTGCTGCTATTTAAATTCTTTGTTAGCCCTGCGTGGCTTATTAGTGTAAACTCGACCATAAGGTCAAAACCCTTATTTAATAATTAAATTACTCGTTTATGCTATTAATTGCCTTGTGTGTATCGATATTCTTCTATGTTGAAATTGTGTGCACTAGCATGATCCTGGACTAGTGAATTATACACAGAGGGTCCAGAATTGCATTTTTGGGTCCCGATAGTGCGCAATAGTATTAGGAATCCGTTTTAGCCTTTGGTCGGCACCGCCATGGCCTCCTTCGCCGGCGATTGGCTGGAGAAGCTCACGACCAGAGCATGCTCTTTTGTTGGATTTGGACAACCACTGTAGCTCAATGATTAGCTTGTAATCGCTGTCCTAAAACACACTTAACTGTGTAGATTCAGTAGTGTTAAGTTGTCTCACCGCCGCGTGGGCCCTTGAGTAGAAAACAAGAGGTTTAAGCTTCGGTTAAAGCCTACGTCACTGACGTGTAGGACCCACCTGTCAGTTAGCTTGAACTCAAAGTCCGAGCGTAATCTTCGTTTTGGACCGTTCGATTTTGTTTCAATGATCCAGATTAATTGGGCCGTTCGGACCATCCGAACGTCCCATTCTATTTGGACCGTCCGATTTCAATTCAACCGCAGGGATCAATTGGGCCGTTCGGACCATCCAAATGTCCCATTCCATTTGGACCGTCCGATTTCAATTCAACCGCTGGGATCAATTGGGCCGTTCGGACCATCTGAACGTCCCACTCGTTTGGACCGTCCGATCTTGATCTAACGGTTAAGATTTGTTCCGCTCGTTAAAACGATCCAGCGCTCGTTGACGAGTGGGCCCGAGACCTAGTTGACCGAGTCAAGTTAGCTGGGCAGCCCTCACATGTAGGACCCACCGGTCATGCGCTGTGGCTAGCTCAGTGCGGGTATAAATTTTTTTATATGCTTATATATATTCCGTAATGCTTTATTTTTGTACTGTTAATTTGTTTGAACTTCAAAAATACATAAGTATTGCTCTGTAACTCCTTTTTGAGCAAACTCAATTTTGTTCGAATCCTCTGTTAGTGTACTTTATTGAAGAATAAGGTTTTGAGCATGTTACTTTCTCTGAAAAATCTTGTTTTACATATGTTTTGTGCACTACTTTCATAACTTTGAAAAATCATAAGAAATTCATTTTAGCTCCAAATGAGGTGAATCAAATTCCATTGTTCATCTAACAAGGTGCTCTGTCTACCATAAAAATTTCATGTTCACTAGCTCTCTGGAAATTTTCACCAAAAATTTAATTTCGGTTGAATAGTGACAGATTGCTATTTTTCCTTGAAATCTGATTTTCAAACTGTCATAACTTTTGCATGCAAACTCAAAATAAATTGGTTTTTGTTGCTAAATTCATTTAAAATCATGCTCTACATTCTGTGAAAATTTCATGATTTTTTGGATGACTTTGAATTTTTTAGTATTGTCGGTGTTATTCGTTCTTGTTGGTCTTCTCGAATTTTTCGATAGGTTCCGACGAATTTGCTGAGTACGAGAGTGATCCTCTACAGCAAGATTATCTCCAGCAAGACAAGCAGCCCCCCTTTGATCATATTGATCCTATTACTTTCAGTACAATATTTTGTTTTACAACTGTATGTATGCATGCTCTACTTAATGATTAATTTCTCGTTTAGAGATAGTTAATCCGAGTAGTTGCATAAGCTATAGGTAAATATTATCCCTTGCCACTGAACTTAGGTTAATAATTCCGCTGGTGAATTAGAGCCCGGTGGATGATATATGGTTTAATTATGTTTATACAATGTCATGCTTAGCAATGCTTAGAACGGTAGAATGGGGATCATCGCCTCGGTGATGGTCATTACATCATCACTTTAAATTACTTGGGTCAGGGTACCCATGTATGTATTGTATTTGAGAAACTAAAACTGAAAACAAAATATTTTGGACTTGGGCACATTGGTTGGATGGTGTGATTGTCGGGTATGTGCTTGGTGCCCGAGTCAACAAGGACCGAATTACTTGCACCACCGTACTGAGAATTTTGCATGCTAACCACATGAGAGGGATATGGGACCTCTCTTGACCTAGTACTTTGGCGTGTGTTAGCTCCGAGTCGCAGGAGGTTGTGTGTGTTGTGCTGAAAAAGGAATTAATCCGTGTGTGTGTTGGGCGTGACGGGATGGGTTCTGGGTTTAAGTTCCCTACCCGTAGGAGCACCGGTAAGATCTTGCTCTGTCGATGACTCCGACACAACGTATGGTTTCCATCATATGGGCGGCTCGTAGTTAATACACAATATTGGAAAACGTCTCGTAGGACTTAGCCTTGCCGACATACCTTCGGAAGTGTGCTTTTATCTAGTGACAAAAGAGGCGGTCTGGCATGTGGGTACATTGGTACACCTTTGCAGGGTATAAACTATTCAAATAGCCTCGTCCTAGGTTATGGACACGCTCGGATACTTCCCGTAAGAATTAGACTTCAACATTTTCGATAAAACTTGAATTCGGGTGGTACGATTGGGTAATTCGTGCTATGTTGTAGTGGCTATTGGGAAGTCACCTCTAAGATGTTACTATGTTTATAATTGTTGTCTCGCTGTTATTTAAACAAATAAAAACTGATTTGTGAAAATTGCTTTACAATCTATTACTCTATTGCAAAGGAAAAATTGCTTTATGCTGAAAACTACTTAGTGTAGTAGCCTTCCTTTGATACATAAATGCATCTATATATTCTTTTGCTTGTAAGTCTTGTGAGTATAACTTTGAACTCAGCTGCTTTGTTTATGCTGCAGAGGAGGTTGATCCCCAAGGGATCGACTATCGTGAGACCGACTTCGTGCAGGACGACTAGCTTGGTAGCCCGGTCGGTTGCCTTGCGGGTAATGGCTAACCGGTTGGCTTTTGTTTATCGCCATCTTATGACTTTTGTTTCTGCTACTACTTTGTTTAATTACCTTGTCATTTTGGCCGGTCGGCCTTACTGTTGTTTCTGGACTTGTATGTCTCTGTGTTGTAAGTTTGAAGACTCGGTAATGTAATGACTTGTGTATGAAGTTGATGCATAATTTTTGTATGGGGTATGTGTACTGCAATTCTGGGAGTACATATATGCCGAGGCACGGGATATTTGGTTTGTGATGCTAGGGTCAAGTGGATGGCTAAGCACTACAAGGTAAATACCCCGGGTTCTCACAAAAATTAGTACCAGAGCCATACTGACCGGAGAAACCCCTAGCTTGGTTGTCTTTAGGATGTTTTGAAAAAAAATAGTTTCAAAATATCGAATGGTTTATGAAAACTTAAGTAAGTTCTCATATTTTATTCCTTACGTATCTTAGATTGCCCATCTTACCTTGTTTTTGTCAAGTTTATGAAAAAGTTCTCTCCTCTCTTTTTATTTCAAAAGATAGTTGTCGGTGTTTTAGAACCGAACTTACGTAAAGATTGTTTGATTCGGGGGGTCTCCTAGAATGGAATCACGCAGAGAGATTGACACGGGGATTTTTATACTGAGTTCGGGCCTTCTCCGGAGAGAATAACAACCCTACTCTGTGTGTATGGTATTGAGTGTATTCGAACAATCGGGGAAAAACTAAGACTATTACAGATAATCTTGGTATTCTGATGGCCGATTGACCCCTTTCCTTCTCGATTGCCGCCTTTATATAGTACGTGAAGGAGCGGTAATTTCTCCAGTGAAGCGGCGCCTCATCACATCCTCAGAACGGACGACGCGTTGGTAGTAATCACCGCGTATTAACTCCTCCACGTCGCCTATGACAATATACCGAGATAATGGAGCATTACGTGCTATTACTTGCAGAGTAACGGTATGATGACTATTTGAATCCCTTAATCAATTGGGCCCACTTGTGCAGAGGTTTAATTGATCATAAGGTGGTAAATAGGTGACCTAGTCGAGAAGAACTTACGATCATGAGGTAGTCGTAGCAAGACTTACGACTATTGGGGTACTCGTAGAATAACTTACGACTATGGGGGTGGTCGTAGAAGAACTTCGACCACCCAAGAGGCTCTTCCCTTATAACATTAAGGGTATACTCGGGGACCATATGGCGTCATATTTACCTATAATAAGAATTATAGATAAAAGATAAAATGAGGATTATTATATCCTCGTCATCTAGCCCTGACTTCAAGTGAAAGCAACTTACTTGGTAAAGGGTTATAGATGGTCTTACGACCACGAGAGGGTCGAGAAAGATAGTTGAAGGAAAAACTCTTCGTCATTAGTATACTACTTTGACCGAAATATGCTTGGTCAAGGAAATTGCTTACTGCTATCAAATAGTCGTAGAACATTTCTACGATCACAAGTTGATCGCAGACATGTTGATCGGAAGAAAAACCTTTCCGATTAACATTTCCTTTGGTTAAAAAGAATCTAACCAAGGAAGTAATTTAAGCGAGGTGTAAAAGCAAACTGATTTTCTCAAGCGGACACGTTGGGGAATTTTAAGCGGCGCTGTTAGCTTTGTCTGTTGAAGCGGTTCGAGATGGTGGCAACCTTTGGAATACCACGCCTCGCCCGAGGCACGCGGTTATAAATACTTAGGGGTAAGACTTAGGGTTCACACTTTTCCTCAAATTATCCTTTGTTCATCAAGTTCTTGTCTTCTCCGCCACCAACTCAATCAAGAATCTCCCTTCCGAGAGAAATGGCGGGAGGGTCTCCGAGTGGGCCGAGTCGGAGATGGATCTGGCGAAGATGGAAGCCCTTGTCAACGCTGGGAAGATTCGAGAGAGTTCTCGTGGAGTGGTTCCGGCGAACAAGCAAAGAATGGCCGTCGGGGAGGATGGACAAATTCCGTCTTCGAGCGTCTTGTGAGTGTGGTCTCGATTGCTGCTCACCCCTTTCTTACACTTATACTCGAGCATTTTGGAGTGGAATTGGTGAACCTTGGTCCTAATTCCATCACAATCTTGGCGTTTTTTATATCTGTGTGAGGCGTGCACGAAATTCCAGCGGATCTTGAGCTTTTTCAAGATTTCTCTGGAATGGCTCATGTCTGGGATATTTGGAAGTTGTGGTCCAAGCTCCATGACGGAAGTCGAAGAGTATATTCAGATGTTCACTCGGTCCTCATGGCGTTGTGGAGGAAGAGGCGGTTTTTTCGAAAGTCACCTCGAAGACGGCCTTACCTTTCGGGAAGGTCAAAAGAAATCTTCATGGGATTCGACTCCCCAAGATATCGGTTAATTGCCCCTATATTCAAGCTATTAAGGATTTGAAAGAAGGGGTTGATTGGATGGCATGTGGTGAAGGATTTCATCACACGCCTAATTAGCCCTTTGAAGAAATGAGTACATCCTATGTGGAAGTATACGGGGCCAAAAGACCCACCGAGGACTACGATGAGGGTAAGTAGTTTTTCGACTTAAATCTTTGTTTGGTCTTCTTGATTTATCCAATCGAGTATCTTTATCATTTTATCTGAGATCTTTCCAGCAGAGATTGACGTTCGAGTCAAACTCGTTTGTGAGAAGCCCCCGCCACCCGGAATGGCGGTTCCTCAAATCCTTGCGGTTTTGTCCGCAGAGGAAAAGGTTAAGCGTCTAAAGGTAATCAAAAGCTGATTTTATCCTTAGGACTTTATAGTCGTAGAAAGAACTTACGACTAGGTAGTGATCGTAGAAAATCTTACGATCAGGGACATGTCGTAGAAAAGCTTACGACTAGGTGCTTGGTCGAGAAAAACTTCTGTTGGTCATTGATTCTTCTTCTTACATTTTTTCTTACGTAAAGTAGGCATGGAAAATCGTCGGAACGATTTAAGAGGTCGAATCGATGACCATTGGAGCGAGGCGACGGTGGACAAGGACTCAGCCCCCAAGTAAAAGCGTCGTCTTTCAAGAGTAAATCGACAAGGAGGATCAAGCTCAAGTCCCTCGTTTCGACCAGGTCCTTGTTAAGGTCTGCATGCATACGCATAGTCGCAGCAGAAATCAAGTCAAGCAACCAAGTCGAGGAGGATGAAGAACCTCTTATACGCAAGATCCAGTAAGACCAAGGACATGACCACAAAGAAGAGGCGAGAAGGAAGCATTGCAATGAGGAGGCCGTGGAGGTTGAAGAACCTCTTAGGCGCAAAGCCCACAAGGCTAAGGTACCTTTTATTATGACAAGAAAGCTTTCACGGTTTACGCCACTTCTAGTTTTGTCAAGCAACTAGAAAAAGAGAACTGGAAGGAGTTTATGTCTTTTGTGAAGGACAACGCCGATCCGGTCCCTATTGTTGAGGGTAGCGTTGCTCTTGGAGTGGTCGAGACCGATCTCGGCCCTCGGAAAGTCGAGACCGAGAGATGGTCCTGTTCAAGATCCACGACTGGGCGTGGTCGTGGCCGAGCCTATTCCTCAACTTGAGCTACAATCAGACGTGGTCATAGCAAAGAAGTCGAAGAACCCTTCTATCGGGAAGATGGCTTCAAAGTTTCTGATCAAGTCCAGGATGCAGAGGTATGTGAAACAAGCTAAAGTGTAAGAACAGGATTTACCTTTTGCTTTCCACAATTTGACTTGCTATCCTTTTGTTTATTTTAGCTCGACTCCAAACCCCATAGTGGTTTCTATCGAAAAGCCCATTGCGACCTCTCCAATGATTGGAGAGATGACAACAGAGATGGTCGAAGGATCATCCACACTCGGGTTGTGGAAGAAGTCGTGGCTCTCAAAGCGGTTGTTTCGATCGCTGAAGTTGTAGCTATGGCCACCGAGGCGTGAGCCATAGTTCTTGAGGTGGCATCTACAACTCTTGAGGTAGCCGCCATGACCCTCGATGTGACCGTGGGACCCAGCAGAGGTAGTCGCAAGCCTTTGCCCAAGGTGGTGATGTGCGGACCACCGTGCGCAAGGGAAGGAAATTATTACAAACCTCCTTCCCGGTACCCAAAGGAAATTACAATTTCGAGAATGGGAAGATGAGGAATACTTCAACCGCTCGATTTCTTTGGCCTGCTTCCATAGTGGGGTCTTCGCTTAGATCAGAATCGAAGTCCCCATCCCAAAGACATTCCCAATAGAGGGAACACTTTTGATAATGGCGCCTTGAGAAGGTTTGGTGGGACCAAGTTGAGAGAGTGGACATTTGAAGCACCAGAGTCGGGTTTACTCGATATTTGCTCGATCAACCATGAGTGTAAGTATTTGATGATACTTATACATACAGTATAATCTTCTCTTGTTTCTCCTTTGTCTTTTCTTTTGCGTAAAGCCATAGAGCAAATCATTGTTGTCGGTGAATATCATCGACAACTTCTAGACTATGACAGAAAGAGGAACTCGCAAGCAAAGAGAGAGGTGGTAAGTTACTATTTTTCATAGTCGTTTTCGATTTGACTACTTATATAGTGCTTACGGGGTTTGTCGTGGAAAAACTAACGACTATATGCTAGTCGTAAAGACTTACGATCGAAGGTTTAGTCGTAGGAGAACTTACGACTAGATCCATAGTCGAGAAGAACTTACGATGGATCAATGGTTGTAGGAGAGCTTACAACCAATTTAATAATGTTCATGTCCACTTTTAACCTTTACTGGGTTAAAAGCTTACTTAAAGACTCTCGCCGACTCGCTCGATTATCAAAAAGAGGAGTCGAGAGTTCTGAGGAGAAAGTAGAATTTCTCCGAGGAAGCTTAAAGAAGCTAACTCGCAACCTAAAAGGTGCGGAGAAAGGATAAACGAGAAGATAAACGAAGAAGTCTTGAACTTAAGATCGCTTATGTTTTCGATCTTTGCTCGATCTTAACCGTGATTTATCTTTGAGACCGCTATCAGTATTGCCAAAGAAAATGCGAAGGAGATTAGATCATGGGAGAAGAAGCATGCCGAGAGGCTGTTGCTCCCATGATGAAGAAATCAAGAAATTGGATTCTCGACTAGCGGTAAGGAAATCTTTTACTGTAATTATTTTTGTTTTCTTTTCCTCTAGAAGTTTATTTTTACTTGAGCGGTCTTATTCTTTTTCAGAGCAAGCGGTCGAAAACAAACAACTCATGAGGCTTGACTCGCACCCAACAGAGATGGAGACAATGAAGATTAATCTTCAAAGTAGTGTGACGCTCCTGAACAATGTACTTAGTGAGCTTCATACTGAGGGAAAAGCTCCTCAAGATGATACGATGGCTGCTCATATAAGTACAATTGGGGAACAAGTCGGGACTTTGCAAGAACTGATGACCACCCTGAAGACCAACCAAGCTGAATCGATAAAGGAGGCGGTCGAAGTTGCAGTAAGTTATGCATTGGCCAAACTTAAAGCTCGTGACCCCAACCTTAATGTTCAACCAATCGAAGCCGACTTCGATCGCCTCAAGCGAAGCAAGTCGTCTGATTGAAGAAATGCAATCAGTTGGCCGGAAGGTTTCGGAGGAGATGCGACTGGGCTCTCCTTCTTTAGAGTAGTTTGTAACAAACCTGAAAAACAATCTTTTGTTGATGTATTATATAATCCATCTTGTTTCCTGCAAATCATCTTGTCGAGTAGTTAGTAACTCAAAAGATAATTAACGAAATGAAAGACTAAGAATTGAAGTCAAATTAATAACTTTATCCTAGCCCCCGACTATTTGCTTAGTTTGTTTAGACGAACTAAATAAATAGTGTTAAAAAGGGTTTCAAAACGAGAGGTTTGTTTAACTTGTTGTTTTTTATCACAACCGTCATGCAATCGGTCGAAAAAAGTGGAAACGAATCGACACTAGGAAGTTCCTTCTAGTGGGCGGGACCACGCAGAGAGGAAAGTCTTCGACTAGGTGATGTTACCATCTCGACTAGATTATTTAAGTCGAGAAACGACAACTTGAGTTAAACAAACATCTAGAGGACTTCAAAAAATTCATTCGCCCTTCTTTGGAGGACTCGATAAGTCTGTCCTGATAGCAAGAGTAGGAAACTGAACGATGCTAGGAAGTTCCTTCTAGTGGGCGGGGACCACGTGCGAGAGAGGAGAGACTTCGACTAGATGTGTTTCTTCCTCCGACTTAGTTGAGATTTAATCGAATGCACCAAAGCGGATGAATAAATCTAAAAAGTGCACTTTGCTTAGAATATTTTTCAAAAGAACTCAAGAAATAATCTAAGGTGAAAGGAGTAAGCTTTCAAAAATATTTTGACTAAATAGAACCCGAGCTCTTTGTGTTGGTGGCAAAAGTGAGTAACGAGTCAATACTAGGAAGCTCCTTCTAGTGGGCGAGGACCACATGCGTAAAGGAGAGGCTTCGACTAGGTGATGTTATCGCCTTTCACGACCGGTAAAGGAAAGCGGGTGTTTAGAATATAGTCGAAAGATTATGAAAGCACTACTCAAAAGTAAGACAATAGAGGTAGAGAGAACACGATTCTTTATTATGCGAATGATTGGTTACACATAAAACTTGCGTGAATCGGGTCGATGTTCCAAGAATTCGAGAGAACTCGCCGTCTTTCATTGCCAATCGTCATCGACCACAGACGAGTAACCCGACCAACGTGTAAGGACCTTCCCACTTGGGAGAAAGTTTGTTCCGATTAGACTTGGATTGGCGAGTCTCAATACCAAGTCACCTACTGGCCGAGGTCTGCGAGGTTGGACCTTACGATCGTAGTATCTTCGCAGGCTTGTTGATAGACCGCCGAGCGAATTAGGGCTGGTTTATCCTTTCTTCAAGTAGATTAATATCATCTGCTTTCGAAGTTGTTCTTGGTTGGAGTCTGTGAAAGTTTCACTTCGTGTTGACCGTATCTTTAGTTAGGAGGAAGCATGGCTTCGACTCAAGACTAGAAAGAATGATGTTTCACCAGAGTCCCGATTGGTAGTCGCATTGAACAGCCCATAATACGAGGGTAGCTCTTGTACCCAAGCCCCGAGCGCTTGATGAGTCTGGTCAAGAGGCGAGTCTTAATTCCTCTCATTATTTGGCCGTTTGCACGCTCGACGCCCCATTACTTTGGGGATGGGCTCTGAAGCATAACACAACTTGGTACCCAACTCATCGCAAAATTCACGAAATTTTGCGCTCGAAAATTGCTTACCATTATCTGTAATTATTCGACTCGGTACTCCAAATCGAGTAATTACGCATCTCATCATAAACCATTTTGCCGCTTCCGTTGTTGTCCTAGTCACAGGTTCGGCTTCGATCCATTTTGTGAACGTATCAACAGCCACAAAAGGAACTCGAAACCTCCCGGAGCTTTGGGGAGCGGTCCTAGGATATCGAGACCCAGTGCGCAAAAGACCAAGATAGAGGTATTGTTTGTAATGCTCGAGTGGTTGGTGTATCTCACCGCTATGAAACCGCATGGACACACCTTTTAACCAACTCTTTAGCATCGTAAAGGGTCATTGGCAAGAAAACCTTGTCGAAAGGCCTTACCGACCAGCCGCTCAGAGAAGCATGATTTCCACAGATACCTTCATGTATGTCATGAAGAAGTGTTAATCCTCGCTGCGGAATGCATCGCATGAGCACCCCTTGAGTACCTCATTTATAAAGGACTCCTTCCACCAAAGTATACATTTTGGCTTTTTAGGGATAAGCGATCCGCTTGAGATCGTCTTCGGGTACAGAACCCTTCTGAAGATATGCATAGATGGGTGTCATCCATGTATCCTCGTATTCTAGAGAGGTTGTCTCAATAGGAGGTGTTTCTGGTTCGTCGACCAGAGACGGCTTCTGGAGTTGTTCCAAGAAGACTCCTTTTGGTACTTGATTGGGAAGAAGCTATTCGAGCAAGTCGGTCTCATGCGAAATTATCCTTCGATGGATGAATTGTGCCTCGAAACCTAAAAAGTGCTTTTCTAGCTTACGCACTTCCGATAAGTACCGAGACATTGTCGGATTAGAGCACTGGTACTCTTTTCCGACTTGATTCACGACTAGTTGAGAGTCTCCTCTCACAAGTAGTCGGCGAATCGAGAGCGCTTTTCATTGCTTTCGTAAGCCGCCTAGCAAACCTTCGATGATCTCGCCACGTTGTTAGTGGCCTGAAAGTTTAATTGTATGGCATAC
Organism: Phyllostachys edulis; assembly: GCA_036346405.1. NCBI lineage: Eukaryota > Viridiplantae > Streptophyta > Magnoliopsida > Poales > Poaceae > Phyllostachys > Phyllostachys edulis. The sequence goes on along the minus strand of CM070549.1, from coordinate 55,187,063 downwards.
TTTAAGGTCTCTCCGGTAGGAGATATCAGGACCACCCCAGCCCCTGAGCCACTTAAAGTAAGTGACCTGTCAAAGTACATCGTCCACTGGTCGTGGGAATCGTACTGGGGATCCTAAACACATTCAGGATTTGTCCATTCGGCGACAAAGTCTGCCAAGATCTGGGATTTAACGGCCATTCGGGACACGAAATGGATCTCGAACTCCCCAAGTTCGTGACCATTTTGCCATCGCCCCATTGTTTCCCTATTGTGGAGGATCGCTCTAAGGGAAACTCGACAAGACAACTAGTTTGTGCGCTGAAAATAATGCCGCATTTCCTCGAAGACATGAGGAGGGCATATAGAAGCTTTTGGACCGAGGGTAACGCTCCTTAGGCCGTGTAAAACTTCACTCACGTAGTAAAGCGGTCGCTGTTATGCGTTTTCACGTTCTACGACCAAGATCGCGCCATCTTGCTGTGGCGTGGCAGCTAGGTAAATTAAGAGTGTTTCTTTTGACCTCGGAGAGACCAAAATAAGAGCACTCGTAAGGTACCTCTTGACATCCTCAAAGGCAGCGTTCGCCTCTTTCGACCACTCAAAACCTTCATGTTTCCTTAGAAGTTTAAAGAAATGTAGTCCCTTTTCTCCCAGTCGTCCGATGAAACGACTTAAAGCCGCCATGCACCCTATGAGTTTCTGAACTTCTTTCCTTGTGGTTGGAGGGCGCATTTGGAGAATGGCCTTGATCTTTTCAGGATTTGCTTTGATTCCTCGTATAGATACTAAGAATCTAAGCAATTTTCCTGAAGAGATTCCGAACACACACTTCTCAGGATTGAGTTTTAAGCGATGTTTTCTGAGATTGTCGAATGTTTCTTGTAGGTCTGTAATATGATTAAGCCTCTTGATGCTTTTAACAACTAGATCATCAACATAGGCCTCTAGATTTCGGCCTAATTGAGATGAAAAAGTTGCTTGCATCAAGCGTTGAAAAGAAGCGCCAGCATTTTTTTAGACCAAATGGCATTTTGACATAGCAAAATATACCAAATGGTGTAATAAATGCGGTCTTTTCTTCATCGTCTAGACACATATTGATCTGGTGATATCTAGAATATGCATCTAAAAAACTTAACATTTGACAACCTGCAGTAGAATCAACCAACCGATCGTCACGAGGTAAAGGAAAATAAATCTTTTGGACAAGCTTTATTAAGATCGATAAAGTCTAGCACATCGCCATTTGCCGTTTGACTTTCTAACCATTACAGATTAGCCAACCACTCGGGTGGTTGACCTCTCTTATAAAGCCCGCTTTGAGTAGCTTATCAATTTCGATTTAATAGCATCTCGTCGATCGTGGGCAAATCTCCGTAATTTTTGTTTTCTGGTACTTTGTCGGTAGTAAAAGCTAGCTTTGTGCTCGATCACCTCCCTAGGGACTCGGGCATGTCGGATGCTTGCCACACAAAGACATCTGCGTTAGCTCGGAGGAAGGCGATGAGGCGTCTTCCTATTTGGGGTCGGAAGTATCCCGATCTGAGCGATCTTGAGGGCTCCCTGCGTCGGAGGAACCTCTTTGACTTTGTCGTTCGGCTTTGGTGCAGACTTTAGACTTGACTTGCTAGTCGGTGACTTTCTTCTCGAGTTGGTATTTGTCCAACCATCTCGAGGATCGTGATCGCGGTATCGCCATCTTCTTGTCACAATGGATTGTGATTACTCCTTTGGGACTGACATCTTAATACATTGATATCCATAATGAGTAGCCATTAGGAATTTTGCCAAAGTTGGTCGTCCGAGTATGGCGTTATATGCCGATCGAAATCGACCACATCAAAGGAGATTTTCTCGTCTGAAATTATTTGGTGAACCAAATGTTAAGGAAAGAAACTTGGCCAATTGGTTTAGCCGAAGATCGATGCGATTCCATGGAAAGAGTATCGTCTCGGTCTTACCTTGGTCCCGGTACTTGCATGTCATCCAGGGTACTCGTAAACAAAATGTTTAACGAGCTGCCACCATCAACCAAAACTCGATTGACCCGACAATTGTTGATGGTGGGTTCGACCACGATTGGGTATCGACACGGTCGAAGTCGAAGGAATCGGGCAGTCACCCTTCTCGAAAGAGATGGTGACTTCCGACCACTTCGGTAATTTATTGACAAGAGGAGGATCTATGAAGTTTACCTCACGTTCGGCTGACCTTGAGTCGCTTTGATTCATATGCCGATGATCCCCCGTATATGTGTTCGACGGTGTGTTGCGGATCTCGAGCGACATCACCTCCTCGTCATCGATGACTTATGACCACTCGTTTGCCCTACCGCCGAGAGTGGGAAGTGATCCTTGTCGTTGTAGTAGTCTTCAAGCTTTCGTTGGAAGACCGGCGATTCTTGAAGGTCATGTCCTTCCTTTTTATGGAAAGGACACCACCTAGGCTTCTCATTTTTCGATCGGGCGCTTACCTTTGCCTCGGTCGAGAGCGGCTTGGAGGTGCGTGGCTCTTTATTATTCACAGCCAAAACTTCCTTGGAACCGCCGGCTTGGAGTTTTGACCCTTCACCTTGTTCTTGACTTTTTGCTTTCTTATCTTTCTTCTTACTAATGTCGCCTTGGCTCTCGAGAGGTATTGTCTTCTCGATCTATCGTGTTATTCCACTCGACCGCCTCAGAAGCAGTTGCATATCGATCAGCCATCTCAAAGAGTTCAGCGACAAAAGTAGGAGGATTCAAAGCAATGTCTTCTGTTATCCTTCTACTGCGGACTCCTTGCTTGAAAGCCACGATAATGATGAATCGAAACTTCCGAATTGAGTTACTGAACCCGACTAAAACGCTTGATGAATTGGCGCAATGTCTCGTTGTCGTTCGTCTCATCGGTGCAAGTCATCCTCCTTTCCGGGACGATTGTAAGTGCCTTGGAAATTTGCCAGTAGAAGGTCGCAGAGGTGTTGCCAAGAGTAAATCGACTCGAGTGGTTGGTTCAATAACCACGATCGAGCAGATCCTTCGAGTACAGTTGGAAGGTAATTTGCCATCACATGCTTTCCTCCTCCTGCTGCTCGGACAGCTGTGGTATAGATCTGAAGGAATTCGATGGGATTTTGGGAACCATCAAACTTCTCCATGTTCACTGGTCGAAATCGAGGTGGCCAGCGAACAGCTCGGAGATCAGGCGAGAATGCCCGACATCCAGTAATGACTTCTTGACGCCTCCTTTGCAGGAAAGAAGGGTTTATATCATCAGGTGGTTGTACTCGGCGATACCCAAGAATAGGTTGACCGGACCTACGATAGATCTCGATCCCACGAGGGAATACTCCTCGTAGTTCATCTCTTCTTCAGATTCTCATGTTGGAATGGTGGCGATCACCTCTCGAGGAGTTTCTTGATCATCAATCGCTCGAAAGATATTTCTCCGAGTAGGAGATCGACGCGACTTCTTGTTGCGTCGATTCCTTCGTGGTGATATGTTCGATCGTTGGTAGTCAAGAAGTCGTATTGTTATGACTTCCGAGTGATGTCGGCGAGGTGCTTCGGCCTTGCCATCGTGTTCAAGCCTTTGTGCGATCTCCTCAACGAAGAGGTCGAGCTTTGGCCTTCGGGCTAGCTCTTGAGTTGGATTCTCGAGCAAGTTATTGATGTCTTTGGAGTTCTCGAGCTTCCTCGATTGATATTGAATGCGCGCCGAGCAAATTCTTACGGGCTTCAATTTTCTTCCGTCAGGCGACCTCAAGAGCTTCCATGTCGGACTCTTGAGATCGCCTCAATGAAGTGCGAGAATGTCGAGGATTTCCTTCGTTCATGAAGGTGTTGGTCGTGTCCGCCGGTGGTGATGTCCTTGCCATTGCCACGAGGGGTGTAGTGTGTGATCTTCGGGAGAGTCTCCACTCGGTCTCTAGGAGAGTGACCTTGATCAGGGAAGGGCGAAGACCTCCGTTGATGATTCTCACTTGCACTCGAGGCCTCCCGCTTGAGGATTCGTCGAGACACCATCTGGCGACTTGGAGTAATCCTCCGGTAGGGAAGTCGGGTTATAACCATCTCCGTCGACAAATGTGATCTCATGGAGAGATGGTCGAATTTGCAGGAAAAGCATGCTTGATCCGCTGTCTCGATGTCATCCGGAGAGAGATGATCACGAGATCTTTGGTGAAGTCCGGAATTGTGGTTTCAGAGCTTGCCTTACCAAGTCGGACCGCCTCGGGGATTCGGACACTTAGAGGAAAAACTCTCGTTGTGTTGTGAGTCCACCTAGGTGTGGTCCTGGTCAGATTGACCCTTGTACTTTGAGAGGGTAGATCCCTCTCTTGGACGTACTGTTGTGGGGGATAAGGATCCCTCCTCAACTCCACCGGTGACTGCTTGTCTCTGGATCTGTGGGAAGATCACCGAGGCAACAAGTACCATCGGATGAGTCATCACTCGGCCAGAATGTAAAGCGGCATCCATGTCGGCGTCTGCACAGTCTGCCAAGTCGAACCAGTTCTCCTCGTTCCATTCTCCGCCTTGAGTGCATGAGATTTGGAAAGCAGAGAGAATGTTGACAAGAGATTAGGAAGATCCCCACGATCGGTGCCAGCGCCGGTGTTTTAGAACCGAACTTACGTAAAGATTGTTTGATTCGGGGGGTCTCCTAGAATGGAATCACGTAGAGAGATTGACACGGGGATTTTTATACAGGTTCAGGCCTTCTCCGAAGAGAATAACAACCCTACTCCTGTGTGTGTATGGTATTGAGTGTATTCTAAACAATCAGGGAAAAAACTAAGACTATTACAGATAGTACTGGTATTCCTGATGGCTCGATTGATCCCCCTTTTCTTCTCTGATTGCCGCCTTTATATAGTACGTGAAGGAGCGGCAGTTTCTCCAGGTGAAGCGGCGCCTCATCACATCCTGTAACGGACGCACGTTGGTAGTAATCACCGGTGTATTAACTCCTCCACGTCGCCTAACAGCAATATACCAGAGATAATGGAGCATTACGTGCTATTACTTCGCAGAGTAACAGCGTATGATGACTGTTTGAATCCCTTAATCAATTGGGCCCACTTGTCTGTAGGTTTAATTGATCATAAGGTGGTCATAGCTGACCTAGTCGTAGAAGAACTTACGACCATGAGGTAGTCGTAGCAAGACTTACGACTATTGGGGTAGTCGTAGCATAACTTACGACTATGGGGGTGGTCGTAGAAGAACTTACGACCACCCAGTAGGCTCTTCCCTTATAACATTAAGGGGTATACTCAGGGACCATATGACGTCATATTTACCTATAATAAGAATTATAGATAAAAGATAAAATAAGGATTATTATATCCTCGTCAATAGTTGTTATCGTTTAATTTGGTTTTGGGGAACCCATGAGAGTTGTAAATATGAAGTGTTGGCTGTCCTTTGGTGAAGATTAGAAGCAATTGGTGATGGAAAACTCAACTTGGACCTCGGTTACAAATTCTGGACAACAAGCGCAAGTTTTGGACAGCAAGTACTTGGTTTGTCATTAGGGATGAAAATGAGAGGGTAATTCAACTAAAACTTGTGAGAATTAAAAGGGTAAGATGTGATATTAGTTGTCTAGTGCCTAATGCACCCTTAGATGGTTTTCACCATGATCTTTAGATATGATAGAACTTGAGTTGTGTTCTGAAATTCTTCTTCTCAATTGATTGCTCGTTCATTTAATACGAGCCAGTCGTACAGGAAGTTGATCTTATGACTTATGGGTTTTGCCTTGGATCTTATGATTTTTTCAAACATTTGGAGTTCAACTCTTGCTGGTTATATGTTTGCACTTGGGTTAGGGTAATATCTTAATTCCCTACTCGATAGCTTTCCTACTGCTACCTTTCGCATCTAGTTTTCGGGTTTTTGTTGCTAACCCACTTCAACAAAATAGGATGGCTAGAAGAACTCATAGCAGCCAAGGCTAGCCAGCTGGTCATGATGAGGAGCTCCCACTTCCTCCGACCAAGGCTGAGGTTCTCTCTCAGATCGAGCAAAACCGAAAGGACTAGACGTGCATCCTGAAGGCTATTACGCGGAACACCTCCACTCTCTCCGGCGCTTCCAGATCCGGAGGAGGAGGTGGTGGTCATCATCCGAGGGGAGGACTCTCAGAATTCCCCCGCACTCAGCCCCCGACCTTCTCCCGGTTGGAAGATCCCCTCGACACAGGCGATTGGTTGCATCTAGTCGAGTAGAAGCTCGACGTCGCTCAATGCCAAGACCAAGAGAAGGCACTCTTCGCCTCCCACCAACTAGAGGGGGCAGCGCTTTCATGGTGGGAGGACTTCCTTGCCATGCAGCCCGCGGGCCGAGCCATCACTTGGGGCGAGTTTCGTACTGCCTTCCGTCTGGCTCATGTTCCTGCCGGTTTGGTAAAGCTCAAGAAGAAGGAATTCTTGGCGCTCAAGCAAGGGCGCAAGTCGGTGACTGAATATCTTCATGAGTTCAACCATCTTTTCCAGTACGCCCCTGAGGACGTGCCCACGGATGATGCCAAGCAGGAGAAGTTCATGGATGGCTTGTCCGAGGAGCTACAGGACAAGCTATCTATTGTCGACTTCCCCGACTTCCAGACTTTGGTTGACAAGTCCATTGTCGCTGAGCATAAGGGGAGAGCGCTAGGTGAGTCTCGCAAGCGCAAATAGGAGACCCAAAAATCAGCAAGGGCCAACCTTTCCCGTCCTCGCGTCGGGCAAGCCTCAGTGCCCCATCCTCAGGCTCCACCACCACCGAGGCCACTGGCGTTTGCACCGCGTCCACCGCAGGCCGTGTCTCAACCACGTGCACCTGCGGGACAACAAGCTAACCTCCGTAATCCGGCTTCCGAGGTCACTTGTTTTTTCTGCCATAACAAGGGGCATTATGCGAATCATTGCCACAAGAAGACTGGAGCGGCCCCTCGTCCTAATGGAGGACGCGGGCAAGGAAATGGTCATCCTCCAGATCAGAAGGCTACTCAGAAGGCCCAGAACTTGGGCAACGGCCGAGTCAACCGTATCTCGGCCGAGGAAGCGCAGGAGGCTCCTGACGTCGTGTTGGGTACACTTCTTGTCAACTCTCATCCTGCTACCGTTTTGTTCGATTCCGGGGCTTCTCATTATTTTATAGCAAAGTCTTTTGCTGCACTTAGTAATCTTCAAATTGTTCCCATGCATGTCCCTTTGATTATTCACTCTCCGGGGTCGGAAATGAGAGCTGAAAAAGAATGCTGGGATGTCTCTACTGAAATTGGAGGAGTGGGATTTTTGGCAAATCTTACCGTCCTCAATTCAGAAAGTTTGGATGTGATACTTGGCATGGATTGGTTATCCCAACATTTGGGACAAATCGATTGTGCCAATAAATTCATCTCCCTCACAAGTCCGTTCGGCGAGCAAGTCGGAATTTCCCCGAAGCTGCAAGAACCACATCTTTGTGCACTCGAAGCGAAGACGGCTCTAGAAGTTCATGAAGTCCCAGTAGTGTGTGACTTTGTGGAAGTATTTCCTGAAGAATTGCAGGATGCCTCGATCCGGGACATCGAGTTAAATCATTGAGTTCTGCCCGTCTTGCCCGATTTCAAAGAGACCGTATCGGATGCCTCCGAATGAATTGGAGGAGTTGAAAAAGCAACTTGGTGAGCTTCAAGAGAAGGGTTTCATTCGCCCAAGATCATCACCATGGGGCTATCTTGCAATCTTTGTGAAGAAAAAGGACAAGACTCTGCAGATGTGCGTTGATTACCATCCGTTAAATGAAGTAACGGTGAAGAACAAGTACCCGTTACCTCGGATTGACGACCTCTTCGATCAATTAACCAGAGCTCGGGTATTCTCCAAGATTGATATGAGATTGGGCTATCACCAAGTCCGAAGCAGATATGAAGATATTCTGAAGACAACTTTCTCTACTCGTTACGGACTGTACGAGTATACCATCATGTCTTTCGGCTTGACGAATGCGCCTGCCCTGTTCATGAATATTATGAATATGGTATTCATGGAGTATTTGGACAAGTTTGTGGTGGTCTTCATTGATGATATCCTCATTTACTCGAAGAATGATGAAGAGCATGCTGAACACCTGAAGCTTGTGTTGGGAAAGCTGCGTGAGCACCAGCTTTATGTGAAATTCAGCAAGTGCAAGTTCTGGTTGAAAGAAGTGGCATTCTTGGGTCATTTTCTTTCAGCAGGAGGCATAGCCGTAGATCCTAGTAAGATCAGCGATGTGCTCTCTTGGGGTCAGCCCAAGTTGGTGACCAACGTGAGGAGTTTTCTCGGTTTAGCGGGCTACTACCGCCGCTTCATCGAGAATTTCTCCAAGATCGCGAAGTTGATAACTGAATTACTCAAGAAGGACAAGAAGTATGAGTGGTCCGCTGATTGCGAGAAGAGTTTTCAAGAACTCAAGAAGAGGTTGACCACAGCTCCAGTTCTTGTTCTTCCCGATGTCCACTGAAGTTTCGATATCTATTGCAATGCTTCTCGTCAAGGACTCGGTTGTGTTTTTATGCAAGAAGGCAAAGTTGTGGCCTATGCATCAAGACAATTGATACCTCATGAGCTCAATTATTCGAACTATGACTTGGAATTAGCTGTAGTGGTCCATGCACTGAAGATTTGACGACATTACCTCATCGATGATCGTTGCGAAGTGTATTCAGACCACAAAAGTTTGAAATATTTGTTCACCCAACTAGATCTGAACCTTAGGCAAAGGAGATGGTTGGAGTTGATCAAAGACTATGACATGGGTCTCCAATATCATCCGGGTAAGGCAAATGTTGTTGCCGACGCACTCAGTTGGAAGGTTTATTGCAACACATTGATGCACAAGGAGCAGCAGCCCACCCTTCATGAAGAATTTCAGTGGCTCAACTTAGGAGTGGTTGAGCATGGGTTGCTTGCTGCCATGGTTGTGCAACCAACCTTGGAAGATCAGACCAAGGCTGCGCAACAGACATACATCGGGGTAAAGCAAATCAAGCAGAACATCAAGAACGGGACAACCAAGTGTTTCCCTGAAGATGACCATGGTATTGTATGGTTCGGACAGCGTCTTGTTGTTCCAAAGGTTATGGAATTGCGGAATTTAATCCTCTACGAAGCCCATGACTCCCCCTTGTCCATTCATCCTAGGGCCACAAAGATGTATCAAGATCTCTGTCAAAAATTCTAGTGGACCCGAATGAAGCGAGAGATCGCAAAGTTCGTTGCTGAGTGCGATGTTTGTCATCATGTGAAGGCCGAACATCAGTGTCCAGCTGGTTTGCTACAACCCTTACAAGTGCCTGAATGGAAGTGGGATTCTATCGGCATAGACTTCATCACCGGTCTACCCCGTACCTCAAAAGGGAAAGATGCCATATGGGTTATCATTGATCGGTTGATGAAAGTAGCACATTTTCTACCAGTGCGAGCTAAGATTTGTGTAGGTCACTTGGCGGACCTCTACATATCCCGCATTGTAACTTTGCATGGTGTGCCAAAGACGATTGTTTCGGATCGTGGTTCACTTTTTACCTCTCGGTTTTGGCATAGCTTGTAATAGACTATGGGAAATCGTCTTTTTTTCAGCACCGCATACCACTCTCAAACTAATAGCTATACTGAAAGAGTGAATCAATTATTGGAAGATATGCTCTGTGCTTGTGTTCTCTCCTACGGGAAGAATTGGGAGAAATGCTTGCCATTTGCAGAGTTCTCTTACAACAATAGCTTTCAAGCTAGTCTCGGTGTAGCACCATTTGAGGCCTTATACGGGAGAAAATGTATAACCCCATTAAATTGGTCGGAAATGGGTGAAAGACTATTCTTTGGCCCGGACTCGATTAATGAGGCCGAAAGTCAAGTTTGTTTGATTCGAGATCGATTACGCACAGCTCAATCAAGGCAAAAGAGCTATGCGGATCATCGTCGTCGCGAGTTGTGCTTTGAGCCGAATGATTTTGTTTATCTCAAAGTCTCTCCTCTAAAGGGCCACCAACGATTTGGCATCAAAGGCAAACTAGCTCCTCGATATGTTGGACCTTACCGCATCATCGAGAAGAAAGGAGTTGTTGCCTATAAGTTGGAATTGCCCGCTGCACTTGAGGGACTACACGATGTATTCCATGTATCTCAATTGAAGAAGTGCTTTCGTGTTCCAACCGAGGAAGCTCCCTTGGAAAGTCTCGATGTACAAGAAGACTTGACCTACCAAGAACGTCCTTTTCGCATCCTTGAAGAAGCTGAACGAAGAACAAGGAATCGTGTCATCAAATTCCTTAAAGTTCAGTAGACGAATCATACCGAGGATGAAGCAACTTTGGAACGGAAGGATCGCCTTCGTGCCGATTACCTGTCTTTCTTTTCCGAGTGAGCGGAATCTCGGGACGAGATTCTTGTAAGGGGGGAGGTTTTGTAACATCCCAAACAATGGTTTGTGTTTTAAATGTATAAAAATGAGGAGAAATTAAAACTTTTGATGCCTCATGATGTCATTTGAAATTTTTTGGAAATTTCCCCTAAGGGTTTCCTAATTTCTAAGGCCAATGCTTCAATTGATGAAGCATAATCCTTGAAAAATCCTTAAGAAAATCTTGTGATCATCCTCTGAAAATATTTTTTCTAGCTCCTAGATCACTCTGTTGACTTCTCTAAAAAATTTCATAATTTTTAGAAATTATTTACTACTTCTAAGAGTCCAGTCAAACCAGTTTGACTCTTGGTCAAAACCCTAGAACTTAACCTTGTGATTTTTCCAGAAGGAAATGTACTAAATGAAAAGTTCTAGAAAAATTACACAATGTTTTTCCCAGATCCAGTGACCTTCCATAAAAATTTCAGAATTTTTGGAGCTATTAAACTCTCTCTAAAAATTCCCTAATCATCTTAGCCTGTTTGTCCAAAAACTTGTTTTCACTGTTGGGCCGACCGAGCCACCTTGACTCAGCCGAACCCAACCAACTCAGCCGCACCTCACCACTTAACTCTTCGCTTTGGGTCGTCCGATTGGAAATCAACGGTCTTGATTGAGTGGGCCATTCGGACCGTCCAAACAACTCAAATAGTGGACCGTCTGATTGGAAATCAACGGTCTTGATCATCTTCTCCACGTGGCCTTCGCGCTCGTGCCAGCTCGCCATGCACACCGTGGTTAAGCTCTGCTCATGCATCACCTTCAACGGCTCCGCCACTGGTTTTTGACACGTGCCCGTGGTTTGTCCATCAAGTCCGCGCTCGCCCATGCTTCTATCACCTCGCCATCGTGTCACTGTCACTCACGGCGGAGCCATGGACTAAGTTCACCGTGGGAGCTCCATTCTTGTGTTTCTCTGCCCCAGGGCCTATAAAAGCTCTCCAATGGCCTCTTTTTTATATTTTTCGTCACTCTCGAACCATCCACACCACCATTTTCCTCTTCCACTAAAAGAAATCGCAAGGAGCTCAAGCTCTCAATTCCAACTGTGACGCTCCTCGTTGCCACCGGCGCCACAGGGGTTCATTTCCATTTATGTTCATGTCGTTTTGCGCCCCTCATCACCATCTTCTTTTTCCCTAATTCAATTTTGGTTTGCATTCGCAGGAATCACCAAATTTTGCATTAAAATTTCTTCAGCCGAAATTTGTCCCCTTAGTCCCCAACTCCGGTAAGGCGCTCCATTCTTCAATTACTTGCTCGTGTACCATCTCTGAGCCTTACTGAAGCTTTTCATACCACTTGGGCCCTTTCTTTTTGCTCAGGCCACCATCTCCTCGTTGTCTTCCTCAACGCCGGTACTGGACTTTGTCGCCGGAACAACTCCGGCAAGCTTTTCCTATTCGGGTCATTCTGGTAAGGTCTTTGAGCCCTACTGATGCTAGTGCGCACATTAGATGGCTTAAAGCATTGTCATATCGACATTGTCGTTTTTCCCGTAGCTTTACCTCCGCTCCACCTCATCGCGCCGCCGCGTAAGCTCGTCTCCGACGATGCTTCGGCCACCGGTGAGTGCGCAATAGTATTAGGAATCCATTTTGGCCTTTGACCGGCACCGCCATGGCCTCCTTCGCCGGTGATTGGCCGGAGAAGCTCACGGCCAGAGTGTGCTCTTTTGTCGGATTTGGACAGCACTGTAGCACAATGATTAGCTTTTAATCACTGTCCTAAAATGCACTTAACTGTGTAGATCCAGTAGTGTTAAGTTGTCTCACTGCCGCGTGGGCCCTTGAGCAGAAAACAAGAGCTTTAAGCTTCGGTTAAAGCCTACGTCACTGACGTGTAGGACCCACCTGTTAGTTAGCTTGAACTTAGAGTCCGAGCGTAATCTTCGTATTGGACCGTCTGATTTTGTTTCAACGATCCATATCAATTGGACCGTTCGGACCATCCGAATGTCCCATTCCATTTGGACTGTCCGATTTCAATTCAACCGCTGGGATCAATTGGGCCATTCGGACCATCCAAATGTCCCATTCCATTTGGACTGTCTAATTTCAATTCAACCGCTGGGATCAATTGGGTCGTTCGGACCATCCGAACGTCCCACTCGTTTGGACCGTCCGATCTTGATCTAACGGTCAAGATTTGTTCCACTCGTTAAAACGATCCAGCGCTCACTAACGAGTGGGCCCAAGACCTAGTTGACCGAGTCAAGTTATCTAGACAGCCCTCATGCATAGGACCCACTGGTCATGCGTTGCGGCTAGCTCAGTGCGGGTATAAAAAGTTTTATATGCTTATATATATTCCGTAATGCTTTATTTTTGTACTGTTAATTTGTTTGAACTTCAAAAATACATAAGTATTTCTCTGTAACTCCTTTTTGAGCAAACTCAATTTTGTTGGAATCCTCTATTAGTGTACTTTATTGAAGAATAAGGTTTTGAGCATGTTACTTCCTCTGAAAAATCTTGTTTTACATATATTTTGTGCACTACTTTCATAACTTTGAAAAATCATAAGAAATTCATTTTAGCTCCAAATGAGGTGAATCAAATTCCACTTTTCATATAACAAGGTGCTCTATATACCATAAAAATATCATATTCACCACCTCTCCAGAAATTTTCACCAAAAATTTAATTTCGGTTGAATAGTGACAGATTGCTATTTTCCTTGAAATCTGATTTTCAAACTGTCATAACTTTTGCATGCAAACCCCAAATCAATTAGTTTTTATTGATAAATTCATTTAAAATCATGCTCTACCTTCTGTAAAAATTTCATGATTTTTGGATGAGTTTGAATTTTTGAGTATTCTCGGTGTTATTCGTTCTTATTGGTCTTCTCGCATTTTCGATAGGTTCCGACAAATTCGCTGAGTACGAGAGTGATCCTCTACAGCAAGATTATCTCCAGCAAGGCAAGCAGCCCCCCCTTTTGATCATATTGATCCTATTACTTGTGTATGGAGTTGATGCATAATTTTTGTATGGGGTATGGGTACTGCAATTTTGGGAGGTACATGTACGCTGAGGCACGGGATATTTTGTTTGTGATGCTAGGGTCAAGTGGATGGCTAAGAACTACAAGGTAAATACCTCAGGTTCTTACAAGATCACCGCGTAAACTCTTCTCCAAGCCGTCTAGGTGCCGATAAACACCAAGAGTAATAAACCACAATATTTGCTTGAAGAAAACAAGTGCCAAAAGGATCAACCAATGATGCAATGCACTTGAATGCTCTCAACTACCTTAAAATGAGAAGTATGAGTAAATGGGTAGTAGAGAGTGCACTAGAGACTCAAATGTATTCAATGGGGTCCAAGGTACTGAGCTTGGCGTAGGTGAGGGGGTATTTATAGCCCTCAACCATAAAACTAGCCGTTTAAACCAAATCCCTGAAAAATTCAGAATTTGCGGTAGTACCGCTGTACAAACCCAATACTATCGGAACCACTGTTCAACGGTCGACTGATGTTCATTAAATGCTTTTGAACTAGCTGTTATAGTGTGATGCAGTACTACCGCACTCACAAGGTCCAGTACTACCGCACGGCAGTAGTACCGCTTGGTTCAATCGGTACTACTGATTTCCAGAGGGTTGAAAAAACACGCTCTCTGGAAATAATGTACTGCCATATAAAATCCGGTACTACCACACACCGGTAGTACCGCGCAAGGAATGCGGTCATACCGATTTTCAGGGGAGATGAAAACTCCCCAAAACAAGCTTCCTGGAATAAATGATCCGCTAACTATAATCCTTTACTATCGACCTGCGGTAGTACCGATCATCAATTGTGGTCATACCGGTTTTTACTGGACATTTTCCAAAAAGCTATTCCAAATGCAATGCATAACTCTTGGTTGATCAAAATGGCACAAAATAAACTTTCAACCTACTAGCCATGATCCCTCTTTATAGTACGACATCTAGCTTACAAATCCAGTCTTTTCTTCAAACACTGGGATCGGTAAAAACTATAAAAGGATCCTTAGGCTATACGACACCTTTTCTTTGAGCCATGTCGATCTTTTATCATCTTTGCATTGTGATTATCATAACATCATTCAAACTCTGGGACTAAACCTTTAAAATATCTTAGCACACATATTAGTCCCATAACACATTGTTGACATTAATTACCAAAATTATTTTTAGGGGCCTAGATGCTTTCAATCTCCCCCTTTTTGGTAATTGATGACAACCTAAACAATATGAATGAATTTAAAGGTTTTGAATATACACCAAGTTGTATATTCTTGTTTTCGACTTTTGATTTGCAACAAATTCTTGAGATGAGTTCAAAAGAGATGGAGAATTAGTTGCTTTTCAAAGTCAATTAATAAATAAACAAAACTCCCCCTAAATATGTGTACAAGGATTCATGAAGTGATTTTCATGCACATGTGTAGATTTTTGGAAATTTTTGACGTTGTTTCCTTTATTTATTGAAAATAAAAAGATTTGTCTTTCAAGCATAAGGATAATAATCATGACAAATATACTTAACAACATAAACTTAGCTAAACATAGGAGATGTAGCATAGCATATAATAAGAGTTATGAAGCAACATGAGTTTAACTAAACTATTACAAGCATACATCCAACAAGTCCAAATATAACCAAACAAAGTCATTACATAACCAAGTTTTTCTAAATAGATATTATAATAAGATAAAGTAAGAGTCTTTGATTCTTATAGTCTTCCTTTGATCTTGAAAGCTCCAACTTCTTCTAGCTTCCCTTAATCTTTCTCCTCCTTTGGCATCAAATACCAAAAAGGAGTCACTCATGAGGAGTCTTCTAGAAAGGCGGGAGGATGCTTGGCTTGAACTCTGTATGAGCAGTGTCACTAGCAAGGTAGAAACCCATCTTATCTCGAATAAGCTTCATAATGTATGGAGTGTAGAAAATAGTGTCCCCTGTATCACTCTTTGAGAAAGCAATCTCTGTGTGGATGTCATGGGGATATGCTCACGATCTTAGGATGATGAGACAATTGGCAATGGTGTTGAGGGTGTGTGGAAACATGCATTTTCGGTGAGGTTTAAACCATCGGGGCCTCTGGCGATCTGACCGACCATGGGGCTGACGGATCAAGCCATGCCTTGGTTTGGTTGGTTGCTTTTTGGTTCTTTGGTAGTCGACCCGGCCGGTGTGATCCTAGGCTAGTGCCGAGGTCGGACCGCCACCTTAGGAACCTTGGATTTTGGAGCTGAGCCAAAAATAAAGGGTGTAGACAAGAGAGAGGATTCTACTGCACTTGGTCTCATATTTTTTGGAGCTTCGAGTCAAAAGTTCTATTCGTTTGAAATTTTCAGAAGGTTTTGGATTTTCAAGTTGGAATTTTGTCTAAGTCCCAGCTGGGCGGTCAGACCGGCCAATAGGTGGCGGTCAGACCGGCTAGGGGGTGGTCAGACCGGCCAAAGTGGTGGTCTGACCAGTTTTGGCTTGTTCATCGGCCAACTCGGTGGCGATGATTGTTTTATTAGGTCAAGTTCATGGGTTTCATTGCATAGATGTTGCATGATGCATGTTTTGGCTAACGTGGGTCAAGTTGTGAAAAACTTGTTCCCAGAAACGATTTCTTGGTCTATTGCTGTGCAGGTAGCTTGCAGGTCAATGATAGTCAACGGCGAGGAGGATCGAGACTAAGCTGGGAGAGCTGAGGTCCAGAACGATCGAGGATGTCGGGTGAGGTCAGGAGACTCAAGTGGGGCACAAAATGGATAAGGATGGCCGGATGGGCAGTTCGGTGCGACTGGTTGGATCAAGTGGAACGGGGGTCGGTGCAAGTGCCTCAGTGGTTCCGGTGGGATCCGGACGGGAGAGACTTGCCGACATGATGAGAGCTATTGATCAACCTACACGTGGCGAAACATGGGATTGCTTCACGAGGTTTGGACTCGGTCTTTGGAGAAGGATCGAGAAGGGGTATTTTGGTAATTTCACCAAATACCGCCTTGGTGACCTTTGGCTAAACCGCGGCGCGGGTCGGCGCATGGAGAAGCAATTTAGGCCAATCGAAGACGAAACGATGCTTTGAGATACGTGCGTGTGTGAACCCGTTTATGTGTGGCCTTAACGGGTGCCCTAATGGAATATTCTCTAGATGCTAGCCTCCACTATAAATAGGGCTAAGTGTTGGTTGCACTTTAGCACCCTTTGGTCATTTGATAACCCTATTTTGTGTTTTAGGGTTTTTGGGAGAAAGGAGGAGAGCTAGGGTTTCTATGGTTTGGATTGAGTGTGTGCTCATGCGTTGAGCTTTGTCCTCCATGATGGAGTGGTTGTAAAACATCCATCTATCTCAAATCAATCCAAGCATCACTTCTTGAGATGAGTCTCTTTGTGTTCTTGTTCTCTATTTTGTGATTTTGGGACTCTCTTTGATTCTCAGGTTTTTACTTGGTTTTTTTTTTCTGATCTTGCTTGTTGGGATATGTGGGAACCCATCTAAGATCATCTAGATCATCAATCAACCATGAACAAGCTTTTGTATCTAAGTTTTGTTTTTTGCTTGGTTTTTGTGAAAGAAAGGGTAATTTTAGGGGGTTTTGCTCTTCAGGGCTTTTGGCTTGATTCTTCCTGTGATTGAGGATGCTAGGATGTATGGGAGACTATCCTTAGCCATCTTGGATTGATTCCTCCCACGAAATCATCTCAATCACTGTTTTCGTATTTGGCTCGGTTTTGAAGCAACCTTCACTAAAACGGATAAAGGTTAGAACTTTGGCAACGATCTTCACAATCGCTGATTGGAATAGGTTCCTGACAACCTAAGGAAGGTATGTTTCAAGTTTCGTGAGGTTTGGAGTCACGAATCAAAAGTTAGACCTTTTTGTGTTTTGGAAGTTCGGGCTGATTTCACTGTTCATCAGGTTGGAGGTCAGACCACCCATTTGAGAGGTCAGACCGCCCCATGGAGCGGTCAGACCGCCAGGCTAAGAGGTCTGACCGCCCAACTCATTATGATTTGAGTTTTTGGTAATTTTGGTTGTTTTGCTTCGGGGTTTCGATTGGATTCAATACAAGTCTTCCACTGTGCTTGTATATTGATCTTCATAGCTTTCATAGCTATTGGAGTGAAATTGGTATTGAATCAGATCTAGGAGAAAAGAGATCGTGCTCCTATTCACCCCCCCTCTAGTCGCCGTTTCGGTCCAACACTCTGTTATGATAAAATCGACAATGTCAAACTTAGGACCTGATGAGCATTAAAATCTCTAAATATTACTTTAATATTTAATTAAAGACCGCATGTCCTTCGTAGTCGTAACCCCTAAGGCTAACGACCCCTGGTCATAAGGATTCCAGAGGTTACTTTATGGGTACCCTGGTTGGAGAGGTCCTGTACCTGCTACCCGACGAGATGACTGCTCGTAGGAGCTTTGAACAGGCACTTGAATCCGATTCCAAGTATATTCCTTCCGTGTGATGAATGGAACGTGTGTTTAATTTGTCACAAACCGCACGATGTTTACAGCTCTAAGTCACTGACAATAACCATCATATGGTTATTTTCAAACTGACATCAACCGATGGTCAGATGGTTTTCTACCAACCGCCATCGCTTCTCCGACCGGACGTGACACTTCCAACAGGCGCCACTTCTAGGAGTAACTGCCACTCGTTCGTCAGTTATTTAAAGGAGAAAACAACCGGGAGAAGGAGACACTGAACAAGATCAGGATACAATCTACAATCACAACTCAAGGTTGTTGAAACAAAGCACACCACATTCTTATTGTAATTAGGGCTAGTCTACTGCCTAGTCAGAGGCACCCCTTGTAAAGGATCCAGTTCACTGCAATAAGGAGAAATCTCATTCTCTTCCAAGAAATCTTTGCCATTTTCTTTTATTTTATTTCGTAAGATTGACGACTCGATCATCGACAGCTAACGCCGTCCGTGGGGAAGGTGTTGAGTTCTTGAAACTTTCTTCGCTCAAGCATTCCTCATTCACTTTCCTTCGCTCCATTGTCACTCATGCGAACATGGTAGGGACTTGGGATGAGGAAAACTAGTTCGACTTGGCGGACTATTCCAACCTCAACATGGATGCATGCATCCGCGGAATTGAAGAAAATGAGATGTCATCGTCATCCTCTTCCGCAGTCTCGTCGCTCGCTGAGGCCAACAAAATCGACCGGATAGATGAAGATTCACCGCCACCATAAGTGGTGCTCCTAGAGGAGTCAATTGTCCCGACCAGTTCGGAATTCCCGAATACCTCTACTAGCCCGGTCTCTCTGACCAGCAAGAACGGCGACAGGAACCGAACACTGCAATCATAGAGTCAATGTACTCTCGATATTTTCATGGGCGACCAGTATTTGCCAATACCTCCTACGTATTTCGGGGGCCAACCGACATCTTGTGAGGGTGTCAATGAAATTATCACCGATCGTAGGCCAAGTGGGCATGGTAGAACTCAGCATACGGTCGGCAATCCGCCGGATCAGACTGTGTCCACCACAAAGCCCACCGGAGGCGGTAATCTCCCACCGCTCCTCGTCGTGGAGGCTCCTTGTCGAAGATCTGGAAGGCTCTCCCTTAGCTACAACGGGAACTCGTCGGAGGATTGCTGTTGGCACCACGAGGTTAACGTATCGGAGATACCGATCAAGATACCGTGCACAGTCCTCCACGGTTTGTCCCACCACCACTTGATGGTGGAAATGGTGCGGGCGCTCAAGCACAAATTACCAGAGACGAACAAACTAATGGACGTCGATCAGTTAATTCATTTGTTCCTACCTCACAGCGTGTGACAGGTCGGACAGGACAGACCGGAAGATCAGAGCGGAATTCGAGCCATCGAACACCCACTGCCAGCGGGAATCCTCCAAGACCTTCGATAACAATTTAAAACCTGCAATGAGTTCGTGACATTCTGAATAACCTGGATCCTGCTCTAGCAGAAACTCTGGGTTGTGTTCAACTTGTAGGGCAGGTATTAGAGATCCTCCAACAAACCATGCAGCATACAGAAATGTACCGGGGGAAAAGGAACTCGCAAAGTCACACGATGACTTCGTCCCATCGCTCTTCACTCAGCAGAGGACAACATGGTCGTACGGATGACCGAATGATACCAAGACCCCCTCGTAGATTCTAACCAAGGAGTCACGAGGGAAGATGGCTTTTTCAAGGAACCACTCCTCCCCCTCATCAAGTGGAATGATCGCTCGGTTCGGACGATCTTCAGCATCGTCTGAACCAAGTAGGTGGTCAAAGACGTAACACTAACGTTTATGACCAGATTGGGACACCGAAAACTCGGTATGTTAATCTAAGGAACCGGTCCCCGACCGACTACAATCCAGCTCCTTTTCAAAGAAGGTGTCACAATTATATTACGGGCTGTCGAGCATTCTCGGCAGGGCTCCAAGCTGTTCATTGGCTGGACAGGTTCTGACCAGCCAACATAGAGAAGTTCAATGGGACTCATAACCCATTAGAATTTCTTCAGATCTATGCTACTGTCATCAAAGCTACTGGTGGTAATGATAACGTGATGGCAAACTACATGCCCACAGTCTTTGAAGGATCTGCCTGGTTGTGGTTGCTCAACCTACTGGTCAGATCTATCTACACTTGGGAGCAGTTCTGCGATTTACTGATCACAAATTTCTAGGGGACGTACGACTACCCCGGAAAAGAAGACGATCGCCATCGGATCAGGCAAAAGACCAATGAAACTATTCGACAATACATCAAGAGGTTTAGCCAGGTTCAAAACTCTATTCCAGAGGTCGCAGAATCTTCTGTTTTCTAGACTTTTAAAGCAAAGCAGGATTGAGAAATCGACGGTTTACAAAGGATATTGCAATGAATCCTCCACAAAAAATCGTCGAACTTTTCAACATGGCTGACAAATATGTGTCCGCAAGCGAAGCGATCGAATGGAATGAAGCTATTGATTGAAAGGAGAAGATCCCTCAACCCGGCCTAGAGAAATCAGATAAAAAGCATAAGAAGGCTCTCAAGGGCAAGAAGAATCGCAAGACCGACAACAAAAAAGTTCTTATGATCCCAGAAAAATTTACCAATGACAAGAAGTACTACTCCAGTCGGAACAAGGCGAAAGCTTTGACCGACGACTACAAGAAGAATAAGAAGTGGTGTCCACTTCACCAGACGGCAGGGCATGATCTGCGCACCTACCGAGCTTGGCAGAAAAAGCTGAAAGATTACTACTCAAGTAAAGGTCCCTTGCCTTCCATACAGGAACTTGGAGAACCAAGCTCTAAGATGATCAAAGATGGCGACGAAGAAATGGAGTACCAGGAGCCGCAACACACAGTCGATATGATCTTCGGTGGATCCTCCTTGTACGAGTCAAGACATCATCTGAAGGCTATGGAGCAGGAAGACAACCTTGCCGAACCTCCGATCACCGTCAAGCCATCCAGACGGTCGGAGACACTCATCTCCTTCAACAAAGAAGACTGCTCCATCCCATCGACTCAACTAGGTAGGTTCCCTATTGTTGTTGAGCCTACTATTAATAACTGTAAAGTTAATAGGGTCTTGATATATGGAGGTAGCTCTTTAAACATTGTATTTATGGGAGCATTGGAAGAAATACAAATTCTCAGGACAAAAGTAAAACCTGTGAAATATGCCTTCCATGGCATAGTTCTAGGATTTACTGCTAAACCGATAGGGCAACTGTCCCCTACCGATTATGTTCGGAAGGCCAGACAACTTCTGAACATAAAAGATTCCATTTGATGTGGTGGATTTTGGAACCGCATACAATGGAATCCTTGGTCGTCCGGCACTGGCTAAATTCCTGATAGCTACACATTATGGCTATTAGAGTCTAAAGGTGCCAGGATCAAAAGGAGTCATCACGGTTCAAGAAGATAGAAAAATGTCAGATGCATGCGATCGAAAATCCCTAAAACTAATCAACAAACTTTCAACCAGGGAAACTAATCCACCTTCCATGCAGGTCAAGCACTCGAGACCAAAGATGACCCTAAAGCCTTCCGACCAGACCAAGGAGGTACCGCTCGACAAGGGCGCTTCTCCGAAAAGCGTCAAAATATCGTCTGGGTCAGTAAATGCTAACACATCTACCCAAAAGGTGATGTTCGGGGTAGGTATCGACCCCAAATACGACGAGTCGTTTGTCTCCTTCCTCTGAGCAAACCTGGTCGTATTTGCTTGGCAGGCGTCCAACATGCCCGGAGTCCCCAGGGAGTTGATCGAGCACAGGCTAGCTCTCTAGCCTGACAAGAAACCGGTCAAGCAGAAGCTAAGGCGCTTCGTATCTGATCGGAAGGAGGCAATCCAGTCGAAGATCGACAAGCTCCTCAAGGCTAGATTTATTCGTGAGGTCGACCACCCAGAGTGGCTAGCCAACCCTGTAATGGTTCGAAAAAGCAATGAGAAATGGCAAATGTGTATTGACTTCACAGATCTTAATAAAGCTTGTCCAAAGGATGACTTTCCTCTTCCGCACATTGATCAACTTGTAGACTCTACTTCCGGGTGTGAGTTGTTAAGTTTTTTGGATGCGTATTCGGGGTATCACCAGATTAATATGAGTAAAGATGATGAAGAGAAAACTTCCTTCATCACACCATATGGCATTTACTGTTACGTTAAGATACCATTTGGTCTCAAAAATACTGGTGCGACTTTTCGGAGGTTAATGCAAAAAACCTTTAATCCTCAGATAGATCGAAATCTAGAAGTCTATGTTGATGACTTGGTTGTGGAAAGCATCAATGCTGGTGATCATATTTCCGACCTACACGAGACTTTAAATAACTCAAGAAGACATAACCTTAAGTTAAATCAAGAAAAGTGTGTGTTCGGAGTTTCTTCTGGTAAGCTTCTTGGATTCCTAATTTTGGCTAGAAGAATTGAAGCAAACCCAGCAAAAATATCAGTCATCGAGTAGATGCGCCCTCTGACCACAAAGAAAGAAGTCCAAAAACTAACCAGCTGTATGCAGCGCTAAGACATTTCATAGCAAGGTTAGGAGAAAAAGGATTACCTTTCTTCAAGCTTCTTCGGAAACATGGAAGTTTTGAATAGATTAAAGATGCAAACAATGCCTTTGAAGAGTTTAAGAAGTACCTTATGAGTGCCCCGATCTTAGTATCTGTAAGGACCTCCTCGGAATAAACATGAAACCGGCTGATTTTTTTTGAGCTGCGGTACTACCGCACGGAGGAGCGGTAGTACCGCTCAGTTCATTCCAAGAGGAGGCCTGCCAGGACCTCCTAGGAGATCTTCAAGACCTCCTGGAGGACGAGGCTTCTGTGCGCTGAGCTAGTCCCAGGAACCCAAGCTAGCTCGCACAGACAAACAATGGTGTGATCAAACCCATACAACAACTGAGAAGAAGCAAAAGAGAACTTAACATATATTATTAAAGACCTTTCGGTCAAGCTTCTTATAGGGTTTTGCCCCTTGGGATTACAAAAGAGCACTTGTAGCGAATAAAAAAACACACGAGCAGGTCCAACTGATCAGCCCACAGGCTATCGAGTGGAGGACGTCCCCTAGCACGCATAGCCCCCAAAGACCTCTTCTTCTTAGAGCTTTGAGCTCCCTGGAACTTCTGATCTGCTGATTAAAACAGAGGGCACAAACCATGGGTACTTTCGAATGTACTCAGCAAGCTGTCGGGAAAAGCATGCAACAGATATTACCACTGCACCGACTAGAGACTTACCAGGAATCGGGCCAAGCGAACGATTACAAGATCAAACCGTTTAACATGAATCGAATGGCTCAAAAGCGATAGAGGACTGAGTCAAATGGGAGGTCTGGAAGGACACAAGAGGATTTCAAAGGAGGTCCAAATGGATAGGAGGAGGTCCAAAAGAACACGGGGAGATGCAGAGGAACGCAAGGAGACCCAATTGGACACTGGGAGGTCCAATTGATCACAGAAGGGATTCAAACCAACAAAGTCCAACCAAATGATTCAAGGTAAGGTCCAGTAAAATCCAAGGAGGTCTGAACCTTCAAGGGACTCCGAGCACAAGGGAGGTCTGAGCCCTTAGATCCAAATGAAAGGAGGTGGTCCAGAGAAGAAAGAACTGGGCCAAAGGATAACATGGAGCATAACAAGAAAAAGGGAAGAACTCCAGCAAACTTAAAGGAGCCGACTTGCAAGAACCACGAGTATCTTGGCGGCAGCAGAAATCGGGAGGAGCTTGCTTCATGGTGGCGTGAGGGCAATTTTTGGCGAGATGGCTCCAATGACGGCAGTTGAAACACTGGATATCCTTGGCAAACTTAACATTTTTGGGCTGCTGGCTGATGGTGCTGTTGTCCAAGGTACGAACTTCCTGAGATGCGGCTAGATGAGGTGCTACCATAGAGGTCCAGAGGGTGACAGGAGGTCCAGGGTGCTGACGTCGCACAGAATTCCTGGCTTGCTGAGGAGGTCTTGATGAGCACCGGGCCGTGACACATTTACCCCAAAGGTCTGCGGAGGTTCTGTTGAGGAAGTCTTCTTCAGTGGGCACTGGCTGGTGTAATGCCCCTTTTCCTGACAGTTGAAACAGGTGACACCTAGGGTACGAGGGGGCTTCTTTGGCAACAGGCTTCTCAAGGATGAGCTGGGGAGCAACAAACTGTCAGGTTGGTCCAAGGTTGCTTCTAGAGGTACTGGCAATCCCATGCTTCTATATGCACAAAACTGAGACATAGTCATACATTGTTCTTACCTTGCTTCTTAGGAGTTATTGTTGCAATCGAGTAAGCCACGGAATGACGTCGGCAGAGAATGTTGAACAACTTTTTGAGCACTGGCTGGCAAATTGGCCCACCTCTCGGCATTTGAAGCACTGAACTTCTGCCCTTGATGTCCTGTTCTGCAAAGCACAGAGATAAGAAGGGACAAGGACAAGGAAGGAAGATGGAGCAACCTAGTTGCGGAAAAGCGGGTTTAACCCAAGAGAGCAAGTGGCCTAGAGGCCAAAAGAGGCAAAAAGGTGCAATAGGACCTCCTATTGGAGTTCTAATTTCACAAGCTAACAATACGACAACAGGGAGGACTACTCTACTAGAGCACCTCTAGCTTAATTTAAGGGGAGGGTCAACTAGAACAAGGCTCGGTCCTTTAGATATTACTAAGATAAAGAGATCAATTGTGACACCCTGAATTTATTTTAGAATCTTTTTGGATTTTTCAAAAATAAAAAGAACCATTTTGTTTTGATGAGAATTCGAAGCTTAACCTGAAATTTCATAATAGATTTAAGTTGCCTAACTCCAACTACAACTAAAAGTTCCTTGTTGGTTTATTGAGTTATTGGAGCTTTGCTGGTCTTTCCTTCTCTGTCCATCTGTTACCCACCTTTGGCGGGACCTCACCTTTGTTAGGATCGGAGGTTCGAACCTCCTCTGTGTAGTCCTCCTATGGTCCCAGACCTCCTTCGTCTAGATCCTCCAAGCACTTGGACCTCCACAGGTCCAATTTCCCCTCGGGTCCTCTCGACTCGAAATCTTCCCAAGTCTGTGCCACCCTTGTGTGTATTTGAACTCCTTTGGAACCCTGTGGACCTCTCCATGTCCTCTAGGACCTCCCCTTACCTTTCTTAGACCTCCTGTGTCCTCTGGGACCTCCCAGTCCTCAGGGACCTCCTCCTTGCCCATTTACATCTCAATTGATTGTGAGTCGTCCGATTTGCCTTTGGATGGCTTGATCTGGTGAGGTGTTGGGTGGTCGAACATCCCACCTCCTCTGAACCCTTAGATCTTCGTTGTATGGCCCGATTCTTTGTGGCGTTCGTGTGGTCGAACGTCCCAATCATTTGGACCACCCAATTTAGTTCTAAGGTGTGATCGGCGCTAGCTTTGTTGGTCGAACCTCCCACCTTCTACGAGCCTTTGGATCTCCGGTGGGCGTTCGATTTGTTGTGGCGTTAAGGCGTCCTAACGTCCCAACCATTTTGGACGGTCCGATCAAAATCCAACGGTTCCGGACCTCCTCCTGGCACATTTGGGCCGTTAAGACCTCCCCCTTAGAGATCTTAACCGTCCAGACCTCCTCATTGTAAATCTGGACCGCCAAGACCTCCCCTTTTGATATCTTGGCCGTCCAGACCTCCCCTTCTTGGCGGATCTGAATCGTTAGGATCTCCTTGGGAATCCTAACCGTCGCACCTCCCGGATTGGATTCTCGGTTCTAGACCTCCTTTTTGGTGAGGTTCTCCTTTTACTCTTGTGGACCTCCCGTTTAAGCTTGATCTTGACCGTTGGACCTCCCCTTTGGAGATCAGCCGTCGGGACCTCCCTATGGTAAGGACCTCCCTTGCCCTTGCAGACCTCCTCAGTGCGCTTGATCTTGACCGTTTGGACCTCCCCTTTGGAGATCCAACCGTTAGGACCTCCCCGGTGGGCGAGGACCTCCCCTTGTTCACTGCAAGACCTCCTCAAGGTCCTTGCAGGACCTCCTTGGCGAGTCTTGGCTGCCCCACTTGGTAGTCAAGCACCCAGTTTCTTTACCTTTGACTATGTCCTTTGGGCAAGGAAGTCTCCGTAGCATTTAATGCATGTTGTATCATATTAAATGCCCCCACCTTTGCAGTACGCATGTCACACTGATTGTCACATTCCTTGCCTACTCTCTTGTCCTATTTACAAACTCTTGTTGACTCATCCTGGGTCATGTGCATGGCTTCCCCTATATATATTTTGGGAGAGCCCTCCTTTCTCACTTTCTTTCTCATTTTCTGCTCTCTGTCTCAACCGAGCCACCATAGACCTCCTCTCTCAAGTCTCTGGACCTCCTCCATCAGGTCTTGGGACATCCTCTCTGGAGCCCTAAGACCTCTCCAGCGAGCTCCCTGGACCCCCTCTTGACCTCCCAACTTCTCTGTTGGTTTTGTCTTTAAGTTCATTTGGAGTTTTTTGGATTCTTGTTTGAGCTTTGTTTGAATATTTGGTTCTTCACGTGTAGATTGTCAAGACCGTGGAGAGCCTGAGTTCAGTGAGGGAGAGGAAGCAGCTCGAGATCTTGAGCAAGGCAAGTTACACTCTTGAACATGTTGCACCCAATACTTAAAATTATTTATGCTGTTTTCAAAGATGTATGCATGCTTACTTTACTAAGTATTTCAATGCCTATCTTTCAATCCATAGTTTAAAACCTACTTCTTGGTATGACCTCTATCCATGATTGAATCAACCTCATTGTCACCTTAGATAAAAACTGGTTCTTGCAATAGTGAGGACCCGAAGCTCTTTAAAAATGAAATGCTTAGTAATGCTTAGACCAAAATCTTGATTTGGGGAGCTTTGACCAAAAACATCAAATGATCAAATGTTTTGAGCCATGGCATTGGTGTGCCATGGAGCTTTAAACCATGACATTGGTGTGTCATGGATGTTTTACTGTGACCTTGGCATTGGTGTGCCATGGAGGATTGTAAAGCAAAGTAAATGAAAATGGTTTTGACTTGGGCGAAGTTGGTTGTATGGTTGGTGCATGTCTATGCACGGGGTCGTGTGATCCGATGCCCTGTGGTTGAGGTTTGTCGCCCAAGTCGGTTAGGACCGGTCTTTGAGACACCACTTGCTAAGCCTATAATGGGCTATGCCAAAATCGTGCAACCACATGTCTCTAGTATGGGGCGTGGGACCTGGCTAACTAATTTGCAAAGCTCTATCGTGGTTCATCCCGCGGACACGGTGGGTTTGTCATATTATGACTAGTTGTAGTCCCACCTGGCATAAAAGGGGGCACCCCATTAACGCGGTGTTTCTACCCAAAGGGGATTACTGAAACCTTAATGGGGGTGGGCTACGGTGGAGCAATGCATTATAATGGCCTTGTCATGTGCTCTAGACCTCTCACCAAAGGAAGTGTGAGGTGGCATCGACGGATGTCAAGCGAACTAGAGAATTCATGTCATGTGGGTAAAGTGTGCAACCTCTGCAGAGTGTAAATCTATTCGAAT
This sequence comes from Phyllostachys edulis, assembly GCA_036346405.1. Lineage (NCBI taxonomy): Eukaryota > Viridiplantae > Streptophyta > Magnoliopsida > Poales > Poaceae > Phyllostachys > Phyllostachys edulis. Next base: position 55,159,734 of record CM070549.1, on the reverse strand, counting down.
AGCCGTGTCCACGGTCATGGACATGCTGGCAATGTCACTCAAAGTTAGCTTTGGTTTTGGTTTCAAAAGGTTATGAAAATGGTTTGGTGGTTTAACCAAAATTGGTGTGGGCTGGAAGCCTTGTGCAGGAGGGTATCCTTCACCATTGCTATGTTGAATGCTATCCAACTGAAAATGGTTTTCACAAAAATGAATTTTAATTATGGTAACCTGCCTTGAAACTTAATAATTGTATTTGAAATAAAATTGGCTTTATGCAAACCAACCCTAATATGTTGTCTTTTGATATACCCCTATGCATGTCATTCTGTTATTTGACGGGTGTAACTTGCGAGCACGGTTGTTGTGCTCACTCTTGCTTGATTCATATATTGAGCAGATGAAGACTCCTATGATGATGAAGATGACCCGGCTCAATTAGGCGCGCCCTCGACCGATCTGTGGTGTAATGGGTGGACATTGTCTTTGTTCTCCATTGCATTTGTGTGCTCCCTATTCTTTGGAGTTGTAAGCAACCCTTGTAATCAAACCTCCCTTTTCTTTGTTAATAAAGTCTTGTGGATGTTTATGCTATCACTTATTCTTGTGAGAACGGTCGATGATCTCTGGGGGCTGGTTTGGATCACAGAGGACTTGAGCTTGCCCTAAGCCCCACGACCTCCTCGGGGTGGTTCCTCGGACCTCCCTCGGGTGGAGGCGTGGAGTTTTGGGAGGTCGAGGTCCAGCGACCTCTGCGGGACAGGACCTCCCAGACCTCCGAGTGGTCCTCTCGGACCTCTCGGAAGGTCTGTGCGGTCTACCGGGATGTCCTCTCGGGACGTCCTAGGAAGTCCTTTGCGGACCTCCCAGGAGGTCCTGAGGGACCTCTCGGGACGTCCTGGGGGCTCCTCTCTGGACCTCCCAGGAGGTCCTGAGGGACCTCCCGGGGGTGCCCTAGGCCAGGTCGTTACATCAATTGAGTTTGAAAACAAGGTTCCAGAAGGGATAAGATGCAAGAGCCTGAGAATAAGACAAGAAAAGACTAGAGTGAGGAGAGAACAGAATAGAACAAGACAAGAGGAGAACCACTAGTCAGATTTTCAGATTGGTTTGATTTAGAAAATAGCTTTTGAAACTGACTAAAACGACCTTGCTAACTAGGGTTCGCCCCACGATCGTCTGACTCGATACCACCTTTGTAAGGACCTCCTCGGAATAAACATGAAACCGGCCGATTTTTTTTGAGCTACGGTACTACCGCACGGAGGAGCGGTAGTACCGCTCAATCATTCGAGAGGAGTCTGCGGGACCTCCGGAGATCTTCAAGACCTCACGGAGGACAAAACTTCTGTCTTGTTGAGCTAGTCTCGGGAACCCAAGCTAGCTCGCCTGAGACAAACAATGGTGTGATCAAACCCATACAACAACTGAGAAAAAGCAAAAGAGAACTTAACATATATTATTAAAGACCTTTCGGTCAAGCTTCTTACAGGGTTTTGCCCCTTGGGCTTACAAAAGAGCACTTGCAGCGAATAAAAAAAACCACACGAGCAGGTCCAACCGATCAGCCCACAGGCTATCGAGTGGAAGACGTCTCCTAGCACGCATAGCCCCCCAAAGACCTCTTCTTCTTTGGGCTTTGAGCTCCCTGGAACTTCTGATCTGCTGATTAAAATAGAGGGCACAAGCCATGAGTACTTTTGAATGTACTCAGAAAGCCGTGGGGAAAAGCATGCAATAGATATTCATGAAGGGCTTGCCAAAAGAGATGTATGGTTAGTTGCAAAAGCAATATTTGTGACAAGTAATAATAGTAGATTGAAAAGCTCAAGTTGAAAGCATATTACATAAATACATTTATTTGAAAGGAGGAGTGAGCACCTACTCACTTCCAAAGCCACTTGGGGAGGTGCAGTCGCACCCACGACCAGGACCTCACCCAAGGCCACTCTGGAGCACCAACTCCAGAGCCACAACCAGCCTCTGGACCACAACTCGAGCCAGTCATGACCCCTCTAAAGCCGGCCAAGGTCTTTTCGAGGCAAGGCCACGGCCTCTCGCAGAAGCACCCAAGGACACAAATTTTAGAAAATCTACCCCTTGCGCAATTTCACCAGGCAATGTCCATGACCAAGGACTTGGCTATTCGAATAGATTTTTTACTCTGCAGAGGTGTACAACTTTACCCACAATCCACGACCTCTCTAGCGGGGCGGGTTCCCGTCGGAACCCTTGCTCACTTCGAAGGTGGCGATCTAGAGAGCGACAAGGCCTTTACAATACCACCTCCTATCACCAAAACCGCCCGATGAACTTTATCCCGAGTCATGGACGTACCGCTACCATCGACCCGGAGCTCACCATTGTGGGGATAACACCTTTCGGACATGGGCGTCTTTGCTACCATCGTGCGAACAGCCCAAACAATTTATGGACGTCTTGTTACCATCGTCTGCACGCCCAAAAGCATCCTGCGGCATGGTGCGAGAATGTGGCAAATTAGTTGGCCCAGACCACCCCATAAAGTGATCTTGTGGTTGCACGGAAATACCCGGTTCAACAGTCACAAAGTAAAGTCCTTAATTGCTGCTCAGGCAAGACCTCCTCAACCCAGTGTGCATGAAGCACCCCCTTTACTGCACTATCACTTGTCCGAGCAAGAAAACCTTTTAGGTTCAACCTGGCCAAAGACCACCCTGGTCCTGACACACAAATTTTAATCAAAGTGGCCTCGCACCACAATCAACACAGCTATGGCCTCAGCACCACAACTGCTCAAGTGGCACCAACCACAGTTCCATAATTCAATTAGTCAAGATTATTAATGATGAAGCATGATTCTCAAGACCCACAGTTCTAAAGCGAGGCTAAGCATAAACATACGGTCTCATACTGGCAATATCAAACAATACCAACTAAATTACACAATCTAAGGTGTCCAAGGGAGATCATGTCAACATGTCAAGTTCAAGTGTCCAAGGAGGCATAATGTCAAGTAGGAGAATAGCTACTGCCTAAACCAGTTCTATAAAAATAGCCATGCAAGTTTAACAAATCAAAATACTTTCGTAAAATGGGATCAAGATGATCAAGGGATTCCACGACTTGCCTCTGTTGATGAGCAAAGCTTCGGTTGAGGTGGCTTGATTCACGAACTCCTCAGCAACAACCGGGATCTACACGTTCGCAAAGAAACCAAATAAATAAAGAGACTCCCAGAAATCCAAAAGAACTTAAAAGACTCAAAAGAACTTAAGCATATTTCAACCAAAAACTAGAAAAGCAAGAGGTCTCAGCGGGAGAGGAGGTCCAACCCGAAAGAGGGTGGTCTTAGCAAAAAGACCAAGACATGACTGAGAGGCGATCATGGCCGAGAGGGTGGTCTTTGCAAAAGACCAGAAGGCGGCCATGAGCAGGAGGGTGGTCTTTGCGAAAAGACCACAAGGGTGATCTCTGCAGGAAGGCCAGAAAAGACCAAGAGGTGGTCTTTGCAAAAAGGCCAAGAAGGTCGTCTTTGCAAAAAGACCAAGAAGGTCGTCTTTGCAAAGGGAGGCCTTCGGGAGATCCAAATGGAGAGAAGGCCCTGAGGAAGACACGATTACTTCACGAGGTTGCAAAAGAAACATGATCGTGTAAAGTAGTTGTAGCAAGGATACGATCATGCGATGTGGTCGTATGATCAAGAAAGGATAAATACCAAGAAACTTACCAAGGCCGAGAACGAGTTAAGGATACGAAGAAGGAGCTGATCTAGAGGCTGGAGGTCGACCAGCTGGTGGTGACGGGAAGGACGTCGCAGAGGCTCCGGCAGGCCCCTTGGTGACGAGGAAGCGATGGCGCAGCTTCAAAGGGGCTCCCTACTGAAACTCCAAACTCAGAGAAAATTAGGCAAAGAGGCTAGGATTATTGAAAGAAAGCACACTTAGGCTATTTTTATAGCCAAAGATGAAAAAGAAAGAGCGAGAGAGCCGCAGGGAGACTTAGAGACACACAGGTCAAAGGTAGGTGAGAGTCAGGGCAAGTGTCACAACCGATTTGGTAAAGGACGGTCAAGACATGCTTTGCTGGGAAGGAAGGGAACAAGGAGGGAGATTAAGGTGCCACGCAAGTGACCGCATTTAATGCACCCAGATTTTTGTGGCGGAGGAATTGAGAAAGTGAGTAAGACCGACAAGTGGGGCAGTCAAACTCGGGTGGACAGATCAGTCAAAGAGGTGGTTTCAGCTGCAAGGGCGGTCTCAACGGTCAGGATGATCATAAGGGAGATCCCGACTGTTAAAATGAACGCAAGGGAGGTCTAGATGAACACGAGGAGGTTCCAGAGAAAGGGGAAATCAACCCAAATTTAGAATTTCGGAGTTAAAGGATGTTTGAAACACACACCCGAGCTGGTCTAAACCCACAAGAGGAGGTCTAGACCACAAGGGTCTAAACACAAGGAGGAGGGTCTAGACCACAGAGAGATCTAAACACAGAAGGAGCTAGACCTCAAAGGAGATATAAGCCTCAAGGGAGATCTAAACCTCTCAGGAGGTCTAAACCACAAAAGAGAAGGCCTCAAGGAGGTCCTGACCAAAGGGAAGGTCGTGACCTAGATGATGGCCCTGGACTACGAGGGTGGTCCTTACAAAAGACCAAGGGTAGGTCCGGAGGACAAGGAAGTCCTGCAGGCAAGGAGGATTGGGCTTGAGGTCCAATCCATGGGGTGGTCTTTGTAGAAAGGCCAACAAAGACCAAAAGGGTAGTCTTTGCGAAAAGACCGAGAGGAGGGTCTATGCAAAGTGATCCAGAGGGAGGTCCTTACAAAAGGGTTAACAGAGGAGGTCACATCCAAAAGGGGAGGTCCTGACCATAAGAGATGATCCAGACCAGGAGGGTGGTCTTTGCAAACCAACCAGGGGGAGGTCCTGGGGACAAAGGAAAAGGCACATAGCAAAGCAGGGCCGTGAGATCCTGATCGGATGGTCCTTGAGAGGGAAAGGCGTGGCGCTGGAGCGGACCGCGCAAAGGACGAAGGGGAGGTCTGGACTAGAAAAGAGATCCAGATGAAAAGGAGGTCCTAACGGAGGAGATTCAAAGGAAAAGGATCCAACGAAGGAGATCCACTAAAGGGTAGGTCCTGTCTGCAAGATCTACAACGGGAGGCCCTAGACGGCTAAGACCTACAAAGGAGAGGTCCTGGACGGCCAAGAGCTACCAAGGGGGAGGTTCTGACGGACATGATCTCCAAGAGGAGGTCCTAACGGTTAAGATCTCCAAGGGGAGGTCCAAAGGGACACAGGGAGGTCTATCTGAACCCGAGAAGGTTCAAATGAGCTCAAAGAGGTCCAAATGAACCCAAGGGGTTCGAATGGACCGGAGGAGGTCAAGCCCGATCCTTTGGGAGATCCGATTGGGCATGAAAGGAGTTCAAAGGAGGGTTCCATATGGACACGAGGAGGTCCATATGGGCACAAGGAGGTCCAAAGAAACTCAGGGACGTTCGAATGAACTCAAGGAGTTTAAATGAACGCTGAGAGGTCCACGGGGGAGGTCCAAACAGATAAAGAGGTCTAGATCAAAGGATCTAGACAGAGATGAAAGTTTAGACCAAAATGGGAGGTCTAAACACAAAGAGATTCAAACCAACAAAGAGGAGGTCTGAATTAGGGAAATCCAAACACAAGGCTCCAGGGGAGGTCCAGAGGAACGCAAGGGGGGTCTGGACAGAGAGAGATCTGGGCATTAGGAGATGTCCGACAAAAGGAGGATCTGGACATAGGGGATGTCCAGCAAGAAGAAAGTTTCTGCCAAGGAGGAGGGAGGGAGACCTAGAGGAGAAAAAGCTAGCCTGAAGGACAAACAAGGCAAACAGGGAAAAGGGGCTAAAAGCCAAAGAACGGCAATAACTCCAAATCAACCAAAAAGGATTAATTGAAGTTTGATTAGTTCAAGTTAAACCTCCAAATTCTGAAATCTTTAAGTTAAACTTTGAGCAATCAACAAAACTAAATAGTTATTTTTATTTTGAAACGCTTTTCAAACTCTGGACAAACGGGACATTACAAACCTACTCCCCTTAAAGGGAATCTCGTCCCCAAGATTCGGACTAACTAGAGAATAGGTTAGGGAACTGGATTTTACTCACTCTTCCAACAACTTTCTCTTTTGAGTGAGGCAAAACCGAACTAACACTGCACCGACTAGAGACTTACCTGGAATCGGGATGGTGAGCTTCGGCTGGTGGGCTTCGGCTAGGATGGTGAGCATCGGCAGGTGGCCAAAGGTGTGCTTCAGCTCCTCTTATGTGTAACTTTTTGTTCGGTCCCCATGGAAGGCGCCAACTATCGTAGAAAGAAAAGGCTAGACAGTGGGTACAAAGTATCCTTTGTCTTGGGAGAAGACCGAAAGAGGAGGAGCCAAAGACACAAGGGGTGTTCATATTGCATTGAATGTATGAATGAGAGAAAATGAGGGGAAGTCCCCCTTTGTACATGCCCTTGGTGCTTTATTTATAGGAGGGCAAGAAGAGACATTTACCTTCTTGCCCTCAAAATGTATTGAGAGAGAGAGAGAGGGTATTTAGGTACATTTGTCAGTATACACTACATGGACTTGGTCTATACATGTACAGTATCCTTGACGGCACACTGGTATTCCTGACGACCCTAGGGTACGGGGCACCCCTTGGTGCCCGGCTACGACACTAATGACCCCTGGTCGTGAGGATTCCAGAGGTTACTTTATGGGTACCCTAGTCGGAGAGGCCCTGTACCTGCTACCCGACCAGATGACTACTCGTAGGAGCTTTGAACCGGCACTTGGATCCGATTCCAAGTATATTCCTTCCGTGTGATGAATGGAACATGTGTTTAATTTGTCACAAACTGCACAGCGTTTATAGCCCTAAGTCACTGACAATAACCATCATATGGTTATTTTCCCATTGACATCAACCGCTGGTCAGTTGGTTTTCTACCAATCGCCACCGTTTCTCCGACCGGACGTGACACTTCCAACAGGTGCTACTTCCAGGAGTAACTGCCACCCGTTCGTCGGTTATTTAAAGGAGAAAACAACCGGGAGAAGGAGACACCGAACAAGATCAGGATACGATCTACAATCACAACTCAAGGCTATTGAAACATAGCACACCACATTCTTAGTGTAATTAGGGCTAGTCCACTGCCTAGTCGGAGGCACCCCTTGTAAAGGATCCAGTTCATTGCAATAAAGAGCAATCTCATCTCTTCTTAGAACTCTTTGCCATTTTCCTCAATTTTATTTCATAAGATCGGTGACTTGATCGTCGACAGTACCCTTCAAAATGTGATAGATGATGTTCCGAACCTTGGGATGAACATCATCATTGATTCCACCTCTGGGAAAGAAGGTTTCTCTCATGATCTTATTTATGATACTTGGGATAGGTAGAAGTCCAGTAGTTTTTCCAATATCAAAAGTTTGAGAGGTATCATAAAGTTCTTCAATCTGAGTCAGATCCCAGGGTTCCTTAAGATGTACTTTCATGGCTACAGAGCCACTCTGAAGTGCAGGAATGCACCAAGATTCATGATAATCTTCCTTTGAAGCACTTAGTTGAAATGAGGCAGTTATCTAGGTAAGAGTATCATACTCTAGGGAGATATGGACAGTAGCATAGAACTACTTGATAGTCCTATCATCATAATCGCACTTCAGAGTCACAAGACTGTCTAGTTTTACTCTGAAAAAGGTGCAGTAGAGTCCATTGAAGAACGAATTCTGATTCAGATACTCCCAAGTCACAAATTGATGATGAGCAAACTTCTTGCTATCATAGATGTGATAGAAGACATTTTTCTCAGAACTTGGTGTGAAAGAATTGATCAACCGCATTCTTCGGTAAGAGAAACTGATTTTTATGTCTCATTGTAGTATACGTTTCACCTTTGATCTTCCTTGGATTGACAACAAAGAACGGGGTGTTATTTGGCACGTAATCTTCATCACTGGTGTCGTTGTCAGTGGGTTCTTCTTCAAAATCATCTTCTGACACATATTAAACTTTCTCCTTTCCTTTTGATGACGAAGGACCAGAATTACGAGGCATAGTTGCTAAGATAAGAAACAACAATTAGGACAAGGATAGAATGGATTGAAGTACAAGAGCATGATTAAAATCAATTTTCTTATGCAGGAGCGGTAGTACCGCAACTGGCATTTGGTATTACCGACGAGTAGTAGTATCGCAATCCACGGGTGGTAATACCGCAGTTGCAGAAACTGATTAGGGCACTCGATCGATTTGCATCCACCAATTGTTTGGCATGAGATAAATCATGGCATAGACATCATATGTCACCAAACACTAGTTCTAATCTTTTTGCCCAAAAATAATTGATCAAATCATACACATTTTCTCAAACCCTAGAAATGAGATAAATGCCAAAAATAGATGAGAAGAGATGATTCCAAAGGCAAATGCCTTGAGTGATGGATGAGATATAGTCTCAATAACCAATTTTCAGTCAAAGATCCAAGAAGAAATCCACAAATTCGAAAGATTTGAGATGGAGTTGTGTGGAGAAGAAGGAGAAGAGAGAGAGGAAAGGGCTCGGTGGTTTTTAGAAAAGGGAACGGTTGCACCTAGTGAAACAAGGGTATAGAGAATAAGGTCTTAGCCACAACCATTTTTGGGATCACCAGCCAGAAGCGGTAGTACCGCACTTAAGGCGCGGTATTACTGGGAAGCGGTAGTACCGGCGGTAAACCGCGGTATTACTATTTTTCCTAGAATAACAGAAGCTGAAAAGGGAATGCAAATGGTCCTTATTATAACACTCAAAATAATTCTTTTTAGGATCATTCTACATGAGATAGATAATAAAAAAAAACTCCAATTTCACATAGCTTTTATCAAATATGAGCATTTTGGAGAAAGAATTTAAAATAGTTTTTATAAAGACTTCAAGAAATCCAAATGAGAGCAAATGTCATGATGCATGAGTTTCAAGCAACATTAGAATAATCTATGACATTTAAATCGTTTCTCAACTTGCAAAATCGGCTCTCATCTAAAGGTTTGGTAAAGATATCGGCTAATTGATCATCGGTCCTTATGTGGCTAATTTTTATATCTCCTTTGCCCACGTGATCTCTCAAGAAATGGTGGCGGATATCTATATGCTTGGTTCTTGAGTGTTGGACCGGGTTATTTGCTATCTTCACTACACTATCATTATCACATAAAAGAGGCATATTATCAAATTTAATTTCATAATCCATCAATGTTTGCCTCATCCATAGCAATTGAGCACAACTATCCACGAAAATATATTCGGCTTTGGTGGTGGATAGGGCTACGGAATTTTGTTTCTTGAATGACCATGAAACTAAGGATCTCCCTAAGAATTGACAACTACCTGAGGTGCCTGTTCCATCCACTTTGCAACCCGCATAATCAAAATCCGAATATCCAATTAAATCAAAATTTGCACCTTTGGGATACCATAAGCCTGTGTTTGAGGAATGCTTTAAATATCTAAGAATTCTTTTCACGGCCACCAAATGACACTCTTTTGGTGATGCTTAAAATCTTGCACACATGCAAACACTAAACATGATGTCGGGCCTAGATGCGGTAAGATAAAGCAAACTACCAATCATTGATCTATAAAGCTTTAAATTTATCGGTTTACCTCCCTCATTAAGGTCGAGATGACTGTTGGTTTCCATGGGAGTATTGATGGGTTTTGCATCCTCCATGCCAAACCTCTTCATCAAATCCTTCACATACTTTGTTTGGCTCACGAAGGTCCCATTGTTGAGTTGCTTGATTTGAAGTCCAAGGAAATAGCTAAGTTCTTCGATCATGGACATTTAAAATTCCTTAAACATCATATCACTAAATTCTTTGCAAAATTCTTGATTAGTAGACCCGAAAATGACATCATCAACATATATTTGACAAACAAAGAAATCATCATCTAAAATCATAGTAAATAATGTTGTGTCAACTTTTCCGATTTTAAATCCTTTTGAGAGTAGAAAATCTCGAAGGCGTTCATACCATACTCTAGGAGCTTGTTTGAGACCATAGAGCGTCTTGAAAAGTTTATACACATTATTTGGATTATTTGGATCCTCAGAACTGGATGGTTGTTCAACAAACACAAGTTCGCATATTTTACCATTTAGAAAAGCAATTTTAACATCCATTTGAAATAGTTAAATATCAAAGCATGATGCAAAAGCAAATCAAAGCATGATGCAAAAGCAAGTAATATGCAAATGGATTCAAGTCTAGCTACGGGAGCAAAAGTTTCACCAAAATCCAAACCTTCGACTTGTGACAATTCTTGAGCGACTAATCTTGCTTTATTTCTCACAACCATTCCACTTTCATCTTGCTTGTTTTTAAAGACCTATTTTGTACCAATTACGTTATGTTGCTTGGGTCTCTCCACCAATATCCAAACATTGTTTCGAGTGAATTTATTAAGTTCTTCATGCATTGCATTCACTTAATCCTGATCGTCGAGTGCTTCATCTACATGTTTTGGCTCAAGACAAGAGACAAAAGAATAATATTCATAAAAAGAAGCAACACGAGATCGAGTTTGGACGTCCTTATTCACATCACCCAATATTTGATCTATTGGATGATCTTTTGAAATTGTATTGTGAATCCTTTGAGGTAAGTTTGGTGGTTGTTCATCTTGTTGTCCTCTTCATTAATTTGAATTTGGCTTGATGTGGAGAGGTAGGAGGTTCAACTTGAGTGGAAGATGGGTGAATCATTTAAGTCTTCCTTTGGCCTGATATCTCCTATTTACATATTCTTCATTGCATGTCTCAAAGCTTCGTTACCTACATCATCCAAATTTCCTTGCTCTTCTTCAGAGCCATTAGTTTTATCAAATTGAACATCATGAGTTTCTTCGATTAAACCAGAATTTTTGTTGAAGACACGATAAGCTTTGCTATTTGATGAATAGCCAAGTAGGAAACCAACATCATATCGACTTGCAAATTTTAAAAGACGAACACCTTTTCTCAAAATGTAACATTTGCAACCAAAGACATGAAAATATGAGATGTTTGGTTTTCTTCCAACAAGAAGCTCATAGGAAGTCTTTTTCAAAAGACAATGCAAATAAAGACGATTTATAGCATAACAAGCGGTATTAATTACTTTCGCCCAAAAACTATCGGAAGTGTTATACTCATCAAGCATTGTCCTAGCCATTTCAATTAATGTTTGATTTTTTCCTTTCTACAACTCTATTTCGCTCCAGAGTGTTGGTAGTGGAAAGTCCATATTTTATTCTAAGTTCATCACAAAAATCTTCAATTTTAGTGTTATTGAACTCAGAGCCATTATCAATACGGATTTTCTTGATTTTGAAATCAAATTCATTTTGAGCCCTTTTTTGCAAAACTTTTGAAAATGTCAGAGGTTTCACCTTTGTCATGTAGGAAGAAAACACATGTATATCTTGAGTAATCATCCATAATGACTAAACAATAGCTATTACCCCCATGCTCTTATAGGTTGTTGGCCCGAATAAATCCATATGTAAGAGCTCTAATGGCCTAGAAGTTGACATGATACTTTTGGGAGGATGAGAATTTGCAACATGCTTTCCGGCTTGGCAAGCGCTATATAATCTATTTTTCTCAAACTTCACATCTTTCAAGCCAACTACTACGTCATGTTTGAAAAGCTTTCTGAGTTGAATCATACCAACATGAGCTAGCATTCTATGCCAAAGCCAACCCAAAGAGGTTTTTGCAATTAAACAAGTTTTCAAGCAAGAGTCATTTGAAGATAAATCTACCAAATAAAGATTTTCAAATCTAAATCCTTTGAAGGCTAAAGAGTTATTCTTTTCATTCAAAATGGTAACACCTTCTTGATAGAAATTCCAAGATAAACCAAGATCACAAATTTGAGCCACAGATAGCAAATTAAAGTTGAGTGATTCAACTAAAGATACATTAAAAATGGAAAGGTCATTTGAGATAGCAATTTTACCTAATCTTATTACCTTTCCTTTGCTATTGTCACCAAATGTGATCTTGTCATTTCCTTTTCCGTTCTCGAATGTGGTGAACATTTTTCTATCGTCGATCATCTGTTGGGTACAACCACTATCAAGTACCCAATGTTTTCTACCAGTCTTATAGTTCACCTATAAAATAAGAATTAAGTTCTTTTAGGTACCCAAATTTATTTGGATCCATAGAAGTTAGTAACCAAGGTTTTACGCACCCCAATACGTCCTTTTTAGCGCCTAAAATTGAGGTGCTAATAAATTTAGCAACAATCTCACCATCTTTGGATCTTCTAAGCATATAGCATGAATCATAAATGTTATAGGATTTAGTTTTAGCAATAGAGCATGCATTTTGTAAATGTCCTACATTACGATATTTATTGCAATATTTACCATTTTCTTTTACAAACCTTGCGAGCTTGTAAATTTGCTTCTTACCTTTCTTGGGAATAAACCCAAGTCCTTCTTATTGAACGAGCACCTTTGCTCACTCAATAAATTGTCAAGAGTAGCTTTACCCTTAAAGCATCTTTTCAAGTTTTTGCTTAGCTTGGTGACTTGCTCTTTTAATTCATTATTTTTAACAATGAGCAAGGGATCACATGATTTAGCCATACTAGAATTTGAATCAATTTTAGAACTACATGGCATGACTAATAAATCATTACAAGAAGTAGAAGTACTAGACATTGAAATAATTTTAGGAATGACTTCTACTCTAGGCATCTCATTCATTATATCACAAGTAATTCCAATATTAGAATGAGACGTGCTAATATCCTTTAATAGGAGAGATTCATGAGCTTCATTTAGCTCCTCATAAGAGTCTTTTAGAAAGAGATACTCTTTCTTCAAGACCTTAAATTTTGACTTCTCCTTTCCAATATATTCATTCAATTCTTCAAGCATATCTATTAACTTATCGTATGAATGTTTATTATCATTAATGGATTTTACCTTGTCTCCTTTTGCCATGAGGCAAGTAGGAGTAGAGAAAAGTGACGGCACTTCCTTGATGGCAATGCCAACAAGTCCTCTCTTATTTGAAGACCTATCCTCATCATCGGAGTCAGAGTCAGAATACTCCTCATCGGAGTTCCACTCTCCAACACACGCTTCATTCTTGCCATCTTTATGAAGCTTCTTGAAAAGCTTCTTCTTACCGTTGAATTCTTTCTTCTTTGATGACCTGCCCTTGTCGTCCTTCTTGTTTGGGTAATGAGAGACAATGTGCCCCTTCTCATCGCATTCATAGCAACGAATATTGCTATAACGCTTGTTGTCATTGGAGAAGTGCTCCCTTTTTGCTCTTATCAAAATTAACACTTCGGTATGGGCGTCTTCTCATAAATTTCTTCATTCTCCTCACAAGGAGAGCGAACTCCTCTTCGGAGTCATCTTCTTCATCATCGGTCTCATCACTTGATTCTATTTTTGCTTTGAAAGCAATAATCCTCTTTTTAGAGGAGGATGGCTCCATGTGCTCCTCCTTATCTTTCTTGTACAACTCATTGGTTATGAGGTTGCTCAATAGACCGGTTGGCGTCATTCTTGGCAATTTGGATTAATTGATAAATACAGTCATCAACGTCTCATATTTCTCCGGTAGAACCCTAAGCATTTTTCGTATAATATCAACATCGGTTAGATTAGTGCCTAGACTTGTGAACTCATTTACAATGTTGTTGAGTCTATAATACATCTCGGTGATGTTTTCATGAGGCAACATTGTAAATGTCTCATATTTGATCTGAAGTCTATGCAATTTGGTTTCTTTGACCGTGGATGTGCCCTCATGAATTTTTGAGAGCGTAGTCCATATCCCATGAACGGTTTTAAGGTTGCTCACTCGATTGAACTCATCCACGTTCGAAGCTCCAAAAAGAGCATTCATAGCTTGAGCATTGAGGTGAGAGTTTCGTTCCTCAAGATCCGTAGGATGTGTAGAATTGAGTGCCATAGCGAAACCCTTACTAACAATTCTCCATATGTTTAGGCTCATGGCCTTAAAATAAATAGACATTCTAATTTTTCAATAAGCATAATTTGATAAATCAAATAAAGGTGCTTTGCCTATTGGCATACCCTCACTAGCCATTCTTGCTCTCCTAAACGGTTAAGTCTAAATAATAGAGAGACCAAGCTCTGATACCACTTATAGGATCAAGGATGACCGACTAAAGGGTGGTGAATAGGAGGTTTATAAAAATCTTGTGCTCTTGTTAACAATTTCAACAATTATGATCTTAATGAAGCAATTCTAGCACAAGTTAAACGAAATATAATGCGGAAACGTAATGTCAAGAGAGAAAAACCACAATGAAGACACTTGATGTTTTTCCCGAGGTATCGAAGACTTGTCAGTCTTCACTAATCCATGTTGAGGAAACTTGAACGAATCAAGTCGGCTCCACACGAGCTGAGCACAACACCACTTCACAATTCTTTGCCGGGTCACTTCACAATCTTCTTTAAAGAGATCACCGCGCAAACTCTTCTCTAAGCTGTCTAGGTGCCGTCAAGCACCAAGAGTAATAAATTACAGTGTTTGCTTGAAGAAAAAAGTGCCAAAAGGATCAATCAATGATGCAATGCACTTAAATGCTCTCAACTACCTCAAAATGAGAAATATGAGCAAATAGGTAGTAGAGAGTGTACTAGAGGCTCAAATGTATTCAATGAGGTCCAAGGTACCGAGCTTGGTGTAGGTGAGGGTGTATTTATAGCCCCCAACCATAAAACTAGCCGTTTGAACCAAATCCTTGAAAAATTCAGGATTTGCGGTAATACCACTGTACAAACCCAGTACTATCGAACCACTATTCAACGGTCGACTGTTATTCATTAAATGCTTCTGAACTAGCCGTCACAGTGTGATGCGGTACTAATGCACTCACAAGGTCTGATACTACCGTACAGCGGTAGTACCACCATATAAAATCTGGTACTACCGCACACCGGTAGTACCGCGCAAGGAATGCGGTCATACCGATTTTCAAGGGAGATGAAAACTCCCAAAAAACAAGCTTTATGGAATAAATGTATCGCCAACTAGAATCCAATACTACCGACCTGCGGTAGTACCTATCATCAATTGCGGTCATACCGATTTTTACTGAACATGTTCCAAAAGCTATTCTAAATGCAATGCATAACTCTTGGTTGATCAAAATAGCACAAAATAAACTTTCAAGCTATTAGCCATGATCCCTCTTTATAATACGACATCTAGCCTACAATTCTGGTCTTTTCTCCAAACACCGAGACCGATAAAAACTATAAAAGGATCCTTAGGCTATACGACACATTTGCTTTAAGCCATGTCGATCTTTTATCATCTTTGCATTGTCATTATCATGTCATCATTCAAACTTTGGGACTAGACCTTTAAAACATCTTAGCACACATATTAGTCACATAACACATTGTTGACATTAATTACCAAAATCATTTTTAAAGGCCTAGATGCTTTCACCCGGTGCACACTAACTCACTCACGCAAGTGTGAAGTGTATAAATAAGATACCTCACCACGCATGGCTCCGAGCCCCGGTGTAACACCCCAGCCCAACATGAGCCTGGAATGCTACTAAAGTAACAAAGTAATAATTTAAAACTTAAGACATTATACTAAGTTTCAGCAGAACCTCCTTTGTATGGTTAACCATACAGGAGGTTCTAACAACATCAAATAACATAATTAATTAATTCAACATCCAATTTAAAACATAATCATAAAAACTTCCATGAAACGCTAATTAACTCTATTACAAAACAATAGAGGCATTAAGACATAACCAATAGAAACATCTTGGCAGTTTGCTTAATTATTAATTTATTGTCTAAAATCAGTCATTCATGTGTGGTTCGTGGTTGTGTGCAACAGATCTCATTTCTAGCCCCTCCCATGCATGACGTTCGCGCAAGAGGTACCTAAAAACATAAGCAAACAGCAAGTGTGAGTCCAAGACTCGGCAAAGTACAATTAACACAGTAATTCAATATGCAACTTTGCCACTATCATCCGATCACAATTCTTTATAATGAACAAGATCATATGTTCATGCAATGCACATACCACAGATGCAATCTTTTCTTTTCTATTTATATTTACCGGTAATGCGGAGTATGCATCCGTAGATGCATACCCATGCATGTGCCTTCTAGCACAGGGACCATAAACTCACACTCCACGAGTGTAGGGACCTCAAGCCCGTCTAATACATGACGGGGACCTCAAAATCAATACTTGGTCACCACGTGACCAAGTCTCAAGGATGATAGCATGATGCATATGAAGCAATTCTTTTATCCAACATAAATATGTAATAGCCAACAGCAGCATACATGAGTAAAGAACATACCCATACTACTATCATTCAAGAACAGAGAACATACTAATCATGCTAGCATACATGAACAAAGAAAAGCATACATGAACAAAGAACATACACATACTACTAGCATTCATGAACAATCACGCTTAATTATTCTACCACTAATTGTACTTGCCTCAACTGTGCGAAGATTGATGACGCGAAGAGGGCGCTGCCCTCGGAATCAAACCCCCACCTGAATAATTTTAACAAACACTTTAAGATAATAATTCTGGACAATACGTTGCTAGAAACAAACATACAACTAACTACACTTCCTAGCGCAACCCAAAACATTAACTCCAATGAACAATGATCTGTCCTAAAACAAAACAGTCCCCTTCTAAAATTCATAATTTTTCGTCTACTTCTCCAAAAAGGGTGTTCTTTGATTCTCTGGAAATATTATTAATGTAACTACATAAACCTAGTTGGTGAGATTTCCAAATTCAGCCATCTTCTATCC
The DNA here is from genome assembly GCA_036346405.1 of Phyllostachys edulis. Classification (NCBI taxonomy): domain Eukaryota; kingdom Viridiplantae; phylum Streptophyta; class Magnoliopsida; order Poales; family Poaceae; genus Phyllostachys; species Phyllostachys edulis. Next base: position 55,142,893 of record CM070549.1, on the reverse strand, counting down.
TTACCAACCAGATTAATAGAACTACTAAATCTCGTCAGGGGTTCTAGACAGCGAGACTAAAACTCACATATCTTTCAGTACAAATATCCAAAATTTACGTTCTCTATGTTTCTGGAAACCTTATTAAAATACCTACAACTTTTGTTCTGGTGAGATCCCCTCAATAATTCATTAACTATTTTATAACCACCAATTAACATTAACTACCAGAATTATGATAGAACCACATAACAGAGACGTTGCAAAAATCATATCTCCTGATCTGCTTATCCAAACGACCTGATCCAAGATCCTACGGAAAGCTAGTGACGCTACCTACAACTCTCTAGGAGATGGCCAGGCCAGATTTCGTAGCTAATAGCCCTAAATCAATCGAACACTACAGACTGCCAGAAAACTGATCTAATATACATGAATACATGACTAATCGAACGAGATCAGGGGTTACCCTTGGAGACACCGCTGACGAACACGAGGAACACCATGCGATCCCTCTTCCCCTCCCTTCTCCCTTCTCCCCCTTCCTTCTTCTTCTTTTCTCTTCCTTGGCCGACAGCACCCGAGGAGGCTTCTCCCTTCCTCCTTCTTGGTCGACAGCGAAAGCTAGGGGTGGGAGGGCACTGTAGCGCGGCTGCGCTACTGTAGCATCCCTAGGGTTGCCCCCTCTCCTTCTTATGTGGCCGGCTGCCCTTCCCCCTTGGGCCTAAATGCTGTGGGCCGGAAGCCCACAGCCCAGGTTATCCAAATTATGCATAAACCCTCCTCTAATCTCCTGTTAAAACCATTTTCTAATTGGCCCTTCTCCCTAAATTAATTCTTCTTACTTAAATAAACTTGGGGTATTACACCCGGTGCACACTAACTCACTCACGTGAGTGTGAAGTGTATAAAAAAGACACCGTGCATGGCTCGAACGCCCCGGTGCACACTAACTCACTCACGCAAGTGTGAAGTGTATAAAAAAGACACCGCGTATGGCTCTGAGTCTCGGTGCACACTAACTCACTCATGCGAGTGTGAAGTGTATAAAAAGACACTATGCGTGGCTCGAACGCCCCAGTGCACAATATCTTACTCACACGAGTTTGAAATGTATAAACAAGACACCACGCATGGCTCCAAGCCCCGGTGCATACTAACCCACTTACGTGAGTGTGAAGTGTATAAACCAGACACCGCACATGGCTTTGAGCTCTGGTGCACACTAACTCACTCACACGAGTGTGAAGTGTATAAACAAGACACCGCGTATGGCTCCGAGCCCCGGTGCACACTAACTCACTCACACAAGTGTAAAATGTATAAACAGGATACCGTGCATGGCTCGAACGCCCCGGTGCACACTAACGCACTCACGCTAGTGTGAAGTGTATTAACAAGACACCGCACATGGCTCCGAACCTCGGTGCATACTAACCCACTCACGCGAGTGTGAAATGTATAAACAAGACACCGCGCATGGCTCCGAGCCCCATTGCACACTAACTCACTCACGCGAGTGTGAAGTGTATAAACAAGACACTGTGCATGGCTCCGAGCCCTGGTATAGACTAACTCACTCACACGAGTGTGAAGTGTATAAAAAAACACCGCACATGGTTCAAATGCCCCGGTGCACACCGACGCCCCTCGAGGGCGCGAGTGTATAAACAAGACACAGCGCATGGCCCAATGGCCCCGATGCAAACCAAAAACCTTAGTCACTCTGAAGGTTGTGCCTCGATGACTAGGGATTCTCCCGTCTCGGCGGGGAGACCTCGCACATCGCGCTCCACCGCGTAAAACCCTAGTTGCTCCAGAGGCCACGCCTTGGCGACTAGGGAGTCTCCCACCTCGTTGGAGAGACATTGCACATCACGCTCCATCGTGTCAAACCCTAGTCGCTCCGAAGGCTGTGCCTCGTCAACTAGGGAGTCTTCCGCCTCGGAGGCCTTGCCTCAGCGGGGAGACCTCTCACATCACGCTCCAGCGCACAAAACCCTAGTCGCTCCGAAGGCCGCACCTCAGTGACCAGGTAGTCTCCCTCCTCGAAGGCATTGCCTCAGCGGAGAGATTCGACCAAATTCCAAAATCCGGATTTTCAATTAATTTTCGATTTACAGAAATTGAATTAAATCAAATAGGCTTTTCGAAAATAGCAATTAAAGTTCAATAATTCTGGAGAAATTCCCTGAGTCATTTTGAACTTAATTAAAATATTTTTAACTCAAAATTGGTATTTAGATTGGCAAATAATTTATTTTGGCTTTAAAATAAATTGGAAAAAACTAAAAAAATAGAAAATTCAAGGAAATTAATTAAAATATTTTTTTTAACAAAATTGAAATTTTGGGACGTTACATGTATTCAAAGTTGTAGGATATCCTAATACTCAAGAGAACAGAGTAACCCAAAAAAGAAAAAAAATAGCTCCAAGCTTCATCGTAGTCTAACAGGTAAAAGAGATCACTTTTTACTGCATCTAGAACTCTAGATCACTTTTTACTACATCTAGTAGTCCAAGCTCTAAGCTCCAAGCTCCAGACACAAACATCAGATACAAACATTGTCAGATGAATTCTAGATGTAGTAGAGATGAATTCTAGTAGTCCAAGCTCCATCATGTTCAAGTCCAGCTTATTCAAAATGCTCTTCTCCATGGCAAGAATTTGCTCCCGCGTGTAGGCATTGTCAGATATGCAGATGAAATCGTTAACCTGCACAACACAAGCAATCCACCACTTAAAGAGTGTTCAAACAAGTGCTAGAAATGAACAATGATGCAAAGGTGAGATTTTTGGCCTACCTTTGGTGCTATTCACATGTTAATGAATGCCAAGGATAGAGATTGCAAGAGAAGTTCTGCAATACATTTTTGGCCTACCTCTGATGCTATTCACATGATCATATCTCCCACAACAGCAAAAAAAAATGACAGGAACAGGCCGGTGATACAATAATCTCTACTGTTTATTTACCAAGGTAAGCTTCCTAGGAAAAGAATCAGTAAGAAATCAAGTATCATGTCCCTTAAATGGTTACCCAAAAACATCTAACAGACAGCTTCAGCAAATAAAAGAATTCTAAAAGGTTCTCATCTTAACATTTCTTAATATCAAAAGATGAAACAAAATTCACTATTCATGACAAGCATCTGAATTGATAAAAAAAAATTCAGCAAAAGGATGGTAGGACTGAAACCAGTTGAAAACATGTGTTCTCACCAACATACAACTAGAGCACTTCATGGAACTAACAAGGGTGGATCATAGGTACTATATAGCAAAAACAACGATCATGCCTCAGATCTGGAACTAACAAGGGTGGAATCAACTAAAAAAATTATAGATCTAGGCATTCAAGCATGCAAAAATTATAGATCTAGGCAGTTCACAGTCCAATACAAGATCTCAGCTAGATCTACACGATTCCATACCCATCGAACAAATCAAAGAAACAGAACACCTCTTGTTCATCATGAAACTGAGAAGGAGGAAGAAAATCACAGTACCAGCTAGATCTACACGATTTCATACCAATCAAACGGATCAAAGAAACATAACACCTCTTGTTCATCATGAAACTGAGGAAGAAAATTACAGTACCAGCAATCTCCAATGAAAGCGCATAAGATGGGAGAGGGGGAGGAATAGGAGGAGAGGGGGCACCAGGGACTTGCAGCATCGGGTACCCCGTTGAATCACCATCCGTCGGTCTTACCTCCGTGCTCGGTGGAGGAAGGACGCCGTAAGAAACGGAGGCGAGAGCAAGGTCGAGGTAGAGAGCGGTGAGAGAAGCGAGGATGAATGCGGACTTGGCCTTGGGCCTTGCCTTCAAACAGTGAGCTCGAGGGTGAAAGTGAGAGGATGCGAGAGCAAATGAGGAGGTGGTCTGGAGGTGGAGGGCAACCCTAGCGCTCGGTCTTTGCATGTGCAGATGCAGTCGAGGGAAACGCGGGTGCAATCAAAGGTAGCGTGGCTGCATCCCACGGGCCTAGCTCGTGAGCAAAGCTCGCCTCCCGCGTTTCCTTCGGACCAAGCTCGGGAGGGAATCTTGCACGCATGTGGCCTGGCCTAGAGGACGGTGCAGACAATCAAACAACCCGAATTCTGCATGAGCTAGTACGAGCAAACTATATGCAGGCAACCAAACACACCATGAACGATTGATTCAGCAAAGTGAAAATTTTCTTTTAAAAAAAGTGAAAATCGGTAGGAAATCAAGCAGTCCTGTAAACAAATCGAGCTAGAGTAGTAGTGAGTACTTTCAGCCTTTCAGGCTCTCTTCGTTTTGGTGTAACCTTTTCTCTCTCTCTCGAATACGTGTTGTGGTGTAACTTAATGTTGGAATTAATATGGGCTAGGCCCATGTGCATGTGCTAAACTATTTAGTCCCACATGGACAGCTAAAGGGGAGTTATACCAGTTTATAAGGTGGAACGTGGTAGCCCTCTTGTGGAATTGGAGAGAGCCAACACACGTGCGTGCTCGCTCGCCTCGCCTCACCGAGCCGAGCTGTGCCGAGCCGAGCCGAGCGGTGCGTGTGTACAGACGTCTGTGGCGTGTCAGTCTTGGGCGCGATTTTCTTTATCTATTCGAAAATCGAAATGCACCAGGCTCAGAATCGATGGCGAATCAATGGCAACCGTTGGTCTCTGGTCTCTTTGTTTTTGGCCATTAAAAAGAACAGAGTTCTTGTCCTTGATGGTGACTGTTGGCCCTTGGACTTCTGGTCCTTGATGGTGACTATTAGCCTTTGGACTTCTGGCAACTGTTGGCCTTTGGACTTCTAGCAACTGTTGGCTTTTAGTTTCGCAGCTGTTGGCTTTTGGTTTCGGTATTTGTTGGCCTTTGGACTCGAGTTTTGGCTATAAAAGACGAGTTACGCTTCTTCTGGTTGCTTCCTGTCTGTAATTCCACAGTCTTTGTTGTTGTCTCTGGCGATCTCCATCCCGACGAGGCGCGTGTACGGCCGCACCGGGAGAGCAGGCCTCCGGAACCCTCATCCTCGAAGGCTTGCTCGAGTGAGGACGAATAAGGTTTTTGGGGAGCGTTCGCGCGACTGCTCGCTGCTACGTCTACATCAACTACGCGACTACAACTCAAGAGGTGGCGCACCAAGATGGTGCTTTGGCTAACTGCCATGAACGTTTTCCATGTGGCAAGCGGCAAGCTGAAGGAACACTTACTCTGAGCAGAGCAAGCGTTCGAGGTCACGATAACCTTTTAAAGGTGTCGTGGTTAGTGTTCTTGGTGAGAAGTTAGTCGATGCATACATGGTGATTAAAACTGGAAAAGAGATGTGGGATGCACTCGAGGCCAAATTTGGGGTTTCGGATGCGAGCGGTGAATTATATCTCATGGAGCAATACCATGGCTCTGAGAATGGTTGATAGTCGTTCTATAGTTGAGCAGGCTCATGAGATACAATCTATGGCCACAGAACTTGAGTACTTCAAGTGTGTATTACTGGACAAGTTTATCGCGGGAGGCATTATTGCCAAACTTCCTCCTTCTTGGAGGAATTTTGCTACTTCTCTGAAACACAAGAGACAAGAGTTTTTTGTTGAAAATCTCATTGGGTCTCTTGATGTTGAAGAGAAGGCGAGGGCAAAAGATACACACACTAGAGGTAATGAGGGACATTCTAGTGCCAATATGGTGCAGTAAGAAGAATGACCAAACTCAAAAGTTCAAAGGCAAGAACAAGAGTGCACAAACAACAAGCTTCAAGAAGAAGAAGAAGAACACAAAGGAAAGCCTTTGCTTTGTCTGTGGCGAACTCGGTCATTGGGCCAAGGATTGCGATAGCACGCAAGGGTGGGAAGAATCGCAAGGGCGAGAATTCCAAGTCCGCCAATGTTGTTGTTGGTACTCTTGAGGCAGGAACTTGAGGTATGGTAATTTACCTACTGTTCTTTCCGTATGTCAATCTACCGATTGGTGGATAGACACTGGTGCTAATATACATGTGTGTGCTGATATTTCATTATTCTCTTCTTACCAGGTCACTCAGGATTCAGCCATTCTAATGGGGAATGGGTCACATGCCACTGTTCATGCTGTTGGCACGGTCGATCTGAAGTTTACTTCGGGGAAGATTGTGCAACTGAAGAACGTGCATCATGTGCCATCGATCAATAAGAATCTCGTCAGTGGATCTCTTCTGTGTAGAGATGGTTTTAGACTGGTATTTGAGTCCAATAAATTTGTAATGTCCAAGTGTGGATAATTTGTTGGTAAAGGCTATGTGTGCGGAGGCTTGTTCCGCCTATCTCTTTCAGATTTATGTAATAATATTGTGAACCGTGTTTGCAGTAGTAATGAGACTACTATTTGGCATTCACGACTTTGTCACATTAATTTTGGTTGCATGACGCGGTTAGCCAGTTTAGAGTTAATCCCGAAATTCACCCTTGCCAAAGGTACTAAATGTCAAGTTTGTGTGCAATCAAAGCAGCCTCATAAGGCCGCGGAGGTAAGAAACTTGGCACCATTAGAACTCATACATTCAGATCTGTGTGAGATGAATGGTGTGTTGACAAAAGGTGGTAGGAGATATTTTATGACTTTGATTGATGACTCCACTAGGTTCTATTATGTGTATCTTTTGAAAACTAAAGATGAAGCTCTTCACTACTTTAAAATCTATAAGGCAGAAGCTGAGAACCAACTTGAAAGGAAAATCAAAAAGTTAGGTCGATCGTGGTGAAGAGTACTTTTCAAATGAGTTCAATTTATTCTGTGAGGAACATAGTATAATCCATGAGAGGACGCCTCCTATTCACCCCAGTCAAGCGGGGTTCTTTGAAAGAAAGAACCACACTCTAAGCGATTTGGTTAGCGCCATGTTAGACACAAATGGTCTTTCCAAAGCATGGTGGGGAGGCTATATTGACTTCATGTCATGTCCTAAATAGGATTCCCACAAAGAATAAAGAGATAACCCCATATGAACAATGGGAGAAGAAAAGACTATCACTTTCATACTTGCGCACTTGGGGTTGTTTGGCAAAAGTCAATGTGCCAATTCCTAAAAAGCGTATGCTTGGACCAAAAACCGTTGATTGCGTCTTTCTAGGCTATGCTCACCATAGCGTTGGATATAGATTTCTAGTGGTGAAATCTGGAGTACCTGACGTGCATGTTGGTACAATTATGGAGTCCAGAGATGCTACATTCTTTGAGGATATTTTTTTTGATGAAAGATATGCCTAGTTCATCGAGTCAGGAACCTGATACAATTCATGAACCTGCCATTCCAATGGAATATTTTGAACAAACCCTTGAGCAAATTTCTGAGGAGGAAGACAATGAAACTCTAAGGAAGAGTAAAAGACAAAGGACTGCAAAGTCTTTTGGTCCTGATTTCATTGTGTACCTTGTGGATGATACTCCAAGTACCATTTCTGAAACGTATGCTTCTCCGGATGCGAATCTTTGGAAGGAAGCGGTTACAGTAATGAAATAGATTCCATTATCTCTAATGGAACTTGGGAGATCACTGAGCGTCCTTATGGTTGTAAACCTGTAGGATGTAAGTGGGTGTTCAAAAAGAAGCTTAAGCCTGATGGTACTATCGAGAAGTACAAGGCACGGCTTGTGACCAAGGGTTCTACCCAAAAGGAAGGCGAAGATTTCTTTGATACTTATTCACCTGTGGCTAGATTGACCACTATTCGAGTACTACTATCTCTGGCTGCCTCACACGGTCTTCTCGTTCATCAAATGGACGTTAAGACGGCTTTCCTAAATGGAGAGTTGGACGAGGAAATTTATATGGATCAGCCAGATGGATTTGTAGTAGATGGTCAAAAAGGAAAGGTGTGCAAATTGTTGAAATCTTTGTATAGTCTCAAACAAGCACCTAAGCAGTAGCATGAAAAGTTCGACAGAACTTTAACATCTGCAGGCTTTGTTGTGAATGAAGCTGACAGATGTGTGTATTATCGCCATGGTGGGGGCGAGGGAGTCATTCTATGTCTGTATGTTGATGACATACTGATTTTTGGAACCAACCTTAATGTGATTAAGGAGGTCAAGGATTTCTTATCTCAGAATTTTGAGATGAAAGATCTGGGAGTAGCTAATGTTATCTTGAACATCAAGCTGTTGAGAGGTGATGATGGTGGGATTACATTGTTGCAATCCCATTATGTGGAAAAGGTTTTGAGTCGTTTTGGTTATAGCGACTACAAACCCTCTCCAACACCTTATGATCCTAGCGTGTTACTTAGGAAGAATCGGAGAATTGCCAGAGACCAATTGAGATATTCTCAGATAATTGGTTCACTCATGTATTTAACTAGCGGTACCAGGCCTGATATCTCATTTGCTGTGAGCAAACTAAGCCGGTTTGTTTCCAATCCGGGAGATAATCATTGGCATGCTCTTGAGATAATGTCGCTATCTAAAGGGTACTATGAGCTATGGCATTCATTATACTGGGTACCCGAGTCTTTGGAGGGTTATAGCGATTCAAACTGGATATCTGATGCTGATGAGATTAAGGCCACAAGTGGATATGTCTTCTTACTTGGAGGTGGCGCTGTTTCATGGAAGTCTTGCAAGCAGACCATCTTAACGAGGTCAACAATGGAAGTAGAACTCACAAAGATTGAATCTTGCCCTTCTTTGAAGCCAAATGGCCGTGAGCTCTTGATGGATTTTGGGTGGTTGAAAAACCCGATCTGGCTATTACGATGAATTGTGACAATCAGATTGTGATTGTCAAGGTGAACAGTTCTAAGGATAATATGAAATCATCAAGACATGTGAAGAGAAGACTGAAGTCTGTTAGGAAAATGAGAAACTCCAGAGTAATAGCTTTGGATTATATCCAAACAGCTAAGAATCTGGCAGATCCCTTCACAAAGGGTTTATCACGAAATGTGATAGACAATGCATCAAGAGAGATGGGTTTGAGACCCACGTGAGTTATACCATAGTGGTAACCCATCCTATGTGATCGGAGATCCCGTGAAGTAGGATTAGCGAAACAAGCTATTGGTTAGCGGGAGGAGAGTACCTTTATAGACCCACTCCATTGGAGATGCAATTCTCTCCTAAATTTGTATGGCGGGTTGATTTTTATCTTAATGTGTTACGTGGCTTGTTAAAGCAAAGATCTTTGCCCTCTGAGCAATATTGAAAGAACACACCTATATGAGCTCATTGCTAGCCACGATCTATGAAATAGGGTAATTTCTAGGAAGCTCATGAATAGGCCAGGAGTATGACTTATATGCTCCAATCCGAGGGGATACCTGGCAGCCTAGTATCAGTTAAGGTCTTAAGTTAAACTTATTCACACAAAACTGTCAATTCAAGGCTTAGTCCATTGTGCGATTGTAGATAAGTGTAAGCATTGCCTGTGGATGTTCAACCTAACCGGTCTCCATCAAAACACCGGTATATTAAAACAATATGTGGATCAAGGCATTTGACATATGCCCTTGAGATCCGGTAGGGATTGTTGGAATTAATATGGGCTAGGCCCAAATATTATATTCTAATTAATTCTGGTAAATTTCAAAGGCACATGTGCATGCGCTTAAACATTTAGTCCCACATGGACGAGATGAAGGGAGTTACACGGTTTATAAGGTGGAGCGTGGTAGCCCTCTTGTGGAATTGAAGAGAGCCAACACACGCAGCGCTTGCTCGCCGCCGAGCCGAGCCGAGCCGAGCGAGCCGCAGCCGTCTTGCGTCTTAGTGCCATGCGCGTGCGTGTGCGTGTCTTGTATGAGCGTGTCAGTCTTGGCGCGATTTTCTTTATCTATTCGAAAATCGAAATGCATCGACCAGAATCGATGGCGAGTCAATGGCAACCGTTGGTCTCTGGTCTCTTTGTTTTTGGCCATTAAAAAAACGAGTTACGTCACGGTCCTTGATGGTATTTGTTAGCCTTTAGACTTCTGGGAACTGTTGGCCTTTGGACTTCTAGCTGTTGGCTTTTAGTTTCGCAGCTGTTGGCTTTTGGTTTCTGGCATTGTTGGTCTTTGGACTCGAAGTTTTGGCTATAAAAGGAACGAGTTACGCTTTTTCCGTTACTTCCTGTCTGAAATTCCACGTCTTTATTGTTGTCTCTAGCGATCTCCATCCGTGAAGCGTGTACTGGCCAAGACCGGGAGAAGCGAGCCTCCGGAACCCTTGTCTTCGAAGGCTTGCACGAGCGAGGACGAATAAGGTTTTCGGGGGCGTTAGCATCGTCTTTCATTACTCGTCTACATCAACTACGTGACTACAACTTTCTGCTACGTTCTACACCAACTGCACGACTACTACCACTACGTCATGACGAACGACGTTCTCATCAAAAACACAGCTGCATCTTCTTCTTCCATGGAATCTGAGTATGTCTATATCTCTTTTGTTACTTGGTTTGCTTTACAATCTGTTGTTGTCTTGAACACTGAGATAGGAATGCTAGTTTCTGTTCTTCTAGAATCTAGTATAACTATAGTGTTCTTATTTACCTGCTTTGAGAAAATAGTTAAAGTATTTTTCATGTTTTATCTAGCAAATTTCTGAATTAAAATACTTCGAAAAATGCTTATATACTCATCATGTAAGACTCCTTTTTGCGAGCAGGTGCGATCCAAGACTTACTGAAAATCTGAAATATAAACCACGGAAGAACCGGTCCATATTTGTGTATGACTTGTTAGGTGCTGGTAGATCGATGAAGTGTTCACATGGGGGATAGGATTGCGGACATCCACGAGTTGATCAAGTCGATGTAGAATTTTACAAAGACGTTCACTTCATAATCTAAAACAAGCAAGCACACATCTTCTGCACCTAAAACAGAAATGGTCTGCCTGTGAACCCGGGTCAATCATTCAGGCATTCAGCATTGATGCATCAGCAGTTTTTCTTTCCTTACAAGAGGTACAGCGGTTTCAGCACTAAGCAGCTTGTTCTCTTCCTTCTATCTACTTATCTAGTCTCTACGATGCACATGTTGTTTATTTGGTTAGTCCATAGCACAACATGTGGACGTGGGCTCACGTTCATGGCTCCGTCATCGCCGTTGATGGCCACTGTTGCAAGGAGCCAACAAGAGTTCTCTCTTTTTCTTTCCGCCAAACCTATCAAACGTTAATCGGGAGAACTGCTCCTGATTACCTCCATTCCTTCCTTCAGAACATAAAAGTGAAACAGTAAGAGGTTCGATCATCAGAACCTCCGTATTTCCAGGTTCAATATGCATTTTCAGATTTTGACATCCAACTCGGTGGCAATCTGAGAGGAACATGTAGATTCCTCTTAAAATGTGAACAGTTTTTGGGGCCATCGGCCTGTTCAGAAAGGCCGAGCGTTTTTAGCAACCTCGTTATCTCAGGTACTGTGAAGCCCATTTTTAAGGGCACAGTCATCGCCCCATTAGACATAGGTAATCTGCTCGTTTGGCGCCACACGTACGGGAGGTCCAAATGCAACGGGCACCTTCTGGGCTGTTTGGCGAATTGGGCTGCCAAATCGTCCTGCACCCATGACGACAATGCTTATCTCCTCGCAATTCTTATCGTCCTGCATGTTGTGTACTTGATGTCAACACATTCGCAGTCATAAACTTGCGCTTGCAGAGCTTAGTCCTTGATGATAAATCCGTCCAAGATGAGAGGGCCCCAGGAAAGAAAGCATTGGCGCCCTCGCCCAGCCTGTTTTTTTTCCTTCTGTTTTTCCTCTCTGCTGCACATTCCTGTTGCGTAGCAACAGGGGGTTGCTTGCTGGCTGCTGCTCTGAAAGTCTGAACAAGCTGCACATGAACCTGCTGTGTGCTAGTATATTAATGTGCTTGTTACTGAGTAGTACTTTGAAAACCTGTGCATGCGACTTTTCCAACTGAAATTGTTGACCAGACAACCTCCCATTGGGATACAGCCAATCCCCAGAAAGTTCTTTGAGTCCATGTAATAGTATATATTTCATGCTTTGTTTTTCTTACAGTTGCAAAAACTGCAGTTCACCGCTGCTAATTAGGAGCATTTTGGAACATTTGATCCATTGCAAGGACGATGCTAACAGACCAGACCAGGCACTAGTGCCACAGAGTTCAAACTTCAATTTCATTCAAAAAAAAAAACTTCAAACTTCAAGGAGCTGGGCTGACGGTGCGAGTTGCTAGGTTAAAAACAAAAAAAAATGCAACAGTTTCTAGCAATGCAGGTCGTTTCAGTTTTAACAAGATTCAGTCAGGTCTAGCAGGCACTTCAGGAAACCAATGGCGAGAGAGATCCTTTGATCCTTTCCAATTTGCGAGCCGAGCTGTTATGTCCTGACCTCGAGAGAGATCAAACCACACAAATCAGTAGCAGTATTTGAGGTAAATCGAGGTAATTTTGGAAGGAACACATGAGATATAGAAAGGGGACCGGGAAGAAGAACAGTAGAGGTACAACTCAATATTTCATTTCATCGATACCATTTCTCAGACATATGATCTCCTCTTATACTCACCCACACCCACTGCCCATTGGGGCCCAACGCCCATGGACTAGGCCCATGCACACAGCATACAAGACCTCTTCTCATCTCCCTGACCCCACTTGTCAATGCTTCCTCTGGCATAGGTGTGACATTACCCCCGCCACGAAAATCAGCTTGTCCACAAGCTTTCTTTACTGTCCAATATTGTCGAAAATCAAACCCAACGGAATCCCAAGGTACTAATAATTCTTCGTCAACCATGAAAATGGAGGTGCTTGCAAGCTGTAGGAGTAATATTAAATCTGAATGCCTCAACAAGAATTTGGTCACCTCTCAAAGTCATTGGCAGTCCACCATGGACCAGCCACTCCAACTCTTCCTTCCAAGGATAATTTTCTTCTTGACTCCTGCTACCAATGTCAGCATTTGCACTATCACCTGAATGCATTTCTGGGCTGCTCTATGTTGCCCAGGGATGGCCTAATTGGCTTCCATAACTCAATCTTGTGTGGCCCTTGCACTGTCTTCTCATGCAGTAATTCAGAACTGCCAGCCTCAGCATTCTCCTCAACATCCCCTGCAGCTTTACCTTTCTCCATAGCCGGTGCAACCTCAGCATCCTGTCCAGATGACTCAGCCTGACTCTCCAGAAAATTCATCCACCTGTCCGATCTCTCCTCTTCCCACATCACCAACATGTCATCATCTGGATAAGTGCTGTTGTCAGGAATCAAGGGCGCAATGCTTGATTTCAGCAAACCACATCCGTGGTAATTGTTATGAATATCGCTTGTATTCAATATGAGGCCAATGGACCAGTATATATACACAAATACAGGTGGTGAATATGCATAAAACCCCTCATAACAATAGGAAATAACATACTTAGACATATATCTCTAACACCCCTCCTGAAACTCATGGTGGATCAACAACATTGAGTTTGGAGAAGAAACCATCTTGTGCTCGAGTGCGGGCCCGTGAAGAAATCCGCTATCTCGAAGCTCGGAAGGCACATCTTGAAGAGCAATCACGATCATGCACACAAGGCGGCATGAAGGAAGCATCAACACCAATATGCTTGGTGAGCTCATGCTTCACAGGATCACGGCAATCTTGATAGCACTTTGTCTTTGTCGGACAAGAGAGGAGTTGGTGTAGTGGCGAAACACCAAAATCCTCAAGTAACCACCGTAGCCAAGTAATCTCTGTCATCAAGAGAGCCATAGCTCGCAACTCGACCTCTGCGCTCGAGCAGGACACATGATCTGTTTCTTTGTCTTCCGGGCAATGAGAGAACCACCAAGAAAAACACGATGCAGAGATAGACCGTGATCGGAGGATCGTTGGCCCAAGTAGCGTCCGAATAAACTGAAGTGTAATGATGGAGCGTGGAAAGAAGAGACGGCGAGAGATAGTCCACGAAGGTATCGAGAACTTCGAAGAAGGTGGGCGTAGTGGACTGAGTGGGGCAGAAACGAATCGACTCGAATGTGAAGCTGGATAAGTGATATCAGGACGAGTAATGACAAAGGTAGACAAGGCTCCCAACAAGGTGGCGATAGCGAGTCGGATCGTAAAGAGGCTCGCCATCGAGGGTCGGAGGTGAACATTGAGCTCCCTGGGAGTCTCAACGATCTGTTGATCGATGAGAGAGGCGCGATCAAGAAGATCTGAATATACTTCTCTTGGGACATAAAGAAACCATCTAAGTGGAAGTAACTTCAATCCCAAGGAAGTAACGAAGAGGACCAAGATCTAACATAAGGCGCTCACTAAGGCGAGCCTTGACAAAGGCAATGTACTCGAGAATCATCTCTGGTGATGATCATATCATCAACATCTGAGAAGAAGAAGAGTCCGACCACGAGGCGAAGTGTGGACAAAAGCGCAGGATCATGATCACTTGCTAAAAAGCCAGCAAGAAGTGACCACAGAGGAGAAGCGCTCAAACCAAGCACGAGGGCTTGCTTAAGGCCATAGAGAGCGGCAAGGCGACGGACCATGCCCTCGAGGCAGAATACCCGGTGGCGGATGCATGTAGACCTCCTCACGCAACTTCGCCATTAAGAAAGGCATTCTTGACATCAAGTCGAGAATGCAGACCCGATGGCGATGCAGGCGCCACCGAAAGAAGAGCGCGGACGGTGGTCATGTGGGCCACAGAGCAAAAGTCTCATCGTAGTCACGACCATGCTCTGCTTTGGAAGCCACGAGCAACAAGACGCGCCTTATAGCGTTCAAGAGAGCCATCGAGCGAGTCTTAATCTTATAGACCCACTTACATGTGATAGGGCGAGAGTGAGATGGAAAAGGAACAAGATCCCAAGTACCGATGCGCTCGAGGGACAATCTCCTCGGCCATGGCATCTTGCCACTCGGGATGAGCAACTGACATCCCGTGGGAGACAGGCTCACAAGTAGGCTGCGCCAAAGAAAGGCAAAAGCAGGAGGGAGGCGAATCGTGGCGATCGCGAAGAGCGTGGCGAGGAGAAGATGACCCATCGAGGAAGATGGAGCATCGAAGAAGATGGAACATCGAGAAGAAGATGGCTCATCTGGAAGATCCTCAATCTGAGGTCGGCGAGTGTAGAGCGAGTGTAGTGGGGGAACTGAGGAGCTGCGAGGAGGCGGCAAAGCGGCGATAACGGCGGAGAGGCGACAGAAGAATATGTGGAGACTTCGGTGGGGCCGGGTGGGCGAGGGCAAAAGCAGATATAGGTGTATCTCGAAAGGTCAAAAGGACAGAGACTCCACAGAGGAAGCGAAGGAGAGACGGGGCGTGGGTAGAAAGGGCGAGACTCGTCGAAAGTCACATCGAGAAATCCGCATCTGTCGATAGCAGGATCCCAAAGACCGATAGCCCTTGTGCTCGCGACCTTGTATCCCGAAAAACACACTCAACAGACTAAGCGGTCGGATTTGGTACGTTCGAGGGCGAGAAAAACGAGCAAACGCAGCCAAAAAGACGGCGGCGAGTAGTCGAAGGAGACCACGAGAGGCGCTCAAAGGGATTGTGCCTGAAGAAGCGAAGAAATTTGGATGTTGACGAGATAGGTGGCGATGGAAACGACCTCGGCCCAAAAGTGAGGTGGAATAGAGGCGGCAATCATCAGAGCACGAGCTGACTCAAGGAGGTGACGATGCTTACGCTCAGCAACACCATTCTGAGCATGAGCACCAGGACAAGAGAATCGAAGGAGAGTGCCACCTCGCCAAAGAAGGAAAGCTAGCAGGACGAGAGAGGTACTCGCCGATGAGTCGACCGAAAAGACACGAATAGGAGTGGAGAGCGTGTGCGAACCATAGTAGCAAATTGTTTATAGATAGACAAGGCCTCACTACGAGAAGACATTAAATATATCCAAGTGTGGCGAGAGAAATCATCTATAAATATGATATAATATCGATGACCCCTTTCAAAGCGAAGGGGAGGGACCCCAAACATCTGAATGAACAAGATCAAAAGGATATTTGAGATCTTGACTCACTATGAGGATAAGGAAAGTGAAGTTGTTTTCCTAACTTACATACGACAATCTAAAGATCGTCTCTGAGGCAGACCCGAAGACCACGGCGAACTAAAGACGACAGGCGAGATCCACATAGATGGCCAAGATGGTGATGCCACTTCTTTGGAAAGAGCCGGTGGACGGAGTGGCGAAGCGGAGATCTTGGCGGCAGTGGCGGCGAAGGAAGGTGAAGCAGTCAAGCTCCCAGAGACGCTGTGAGTCAAGGCGTCGAGGCCGAACCAACGAGCTCCGTGTGGCGGTCCTAAACACAACAAGAGTCGAGTTGAGAATGACCCGACAACCAAGATCGATGTCTGCCCGTGAAAGAAGTCGCATGGTAAGGCGAGGAACATGAGCAGCAGGCGGTACATGAAAGGATGAGTTGCTAAGAGTTCCTCGACCAGAGACAGAGAGAGAGGTACCATCAGGAGTAAGAACACTAACAGGAGAATCAAGAGGTGTAATGAAGGACAGAGTGGAAGCATCGAAGTCATGTGAAAAGATGCTCGTAATCAAGAATCCACGGGAGGTACATTTGTGTAGAGGTGGTTTCTCGGTGCAGAAGAATTAGTAGAGAACTGCGAGAACTGTCGAGGAGAACTGGCGGCAAGCAGGCGTCGAAGTCTGGCTATCTCCTGCTCCGTGAGAGAAACTGCTGAAGGAGTTGATGTAGTCGTCGATGTAGAAGCACCAGTGTTAGTGCTAGTAAAAGAACGACGTGAAAGATGCCGTTTCTTCTTATAGCTAGGACTCAATGTGGCCGACCTTGTCACAGTAGGAGCAGTGAGGACGGCCACCTCCAGATGGAGGGCGGCCACCACCGCTTTATGGCGGCCGTGGAGGAAGCGGTGTCTTTCAAGCGTGGAAGCGAGCGGTGTAGCAGTGGGCGAACAGCGAGCACGAGAGGAGTAGCATCGGACCAAGCACCACTCGGCGAGTCTCCTCCGCACGTATCTCGGTAAGGGCCTCTAGGAGAGTGACACGAGGTGGCGTGCAAGAAGTCGGGCACGCCTCGCTCGAACTTCGGGGCGGCGAGTAAGGAACTCGAGACCAGCTGAAACTCTAGGTCAAGACGTCTGGCTAAGCGGCCGCAGACGGGAGAGCGACAACCCGGCGGTCGCGGAGAGAGTCCAAGCGACGCCCGAACAGCAGAGCTCTGGCGTAAAAGCGTCAACGATAGCATCACCTGCTCAAGAGAGTGCTCTGGCGAACCACGGACAGTACAAGGCATCACCAGAGGGCTCGTAAGCGGCGAGCGAAGGTGAGTCCACATCTGAAAGCCGAGGAGAGTCCCACAATCTCGAAGAGAACCGAGGCCGACACCGGCAATAAGGACGAAGCAGCCGAAAGCTCGGCGTCGTCGTCGTACCAATTGAGTATAGGCGGTCGGTCGATCCTTGTAGGAATCGAGCCTCTTAGTAGCGAGCGGCGAACATCATCGGCAAATTGAGCGGCCTCAAGAAGAGCCTTGTCATTTGTCGGGAAGCAAATAAGCAGTGTAAACTCCGTCGGAGGAGTAGGGCAAGCGGCGAGATGACATTGCGGAGAGGATGCCCAGAGGCGAAGACCACGCATATGAATGCGCATGTGAGACACGAAGTCGGTGTAGTTAACACCATCGAAGATCACCGAGCAACGACGAGAGAAAGCAGTACCCATTGGTGGCGGTCTTTGGACTAACACGGCGATTAAGGGAACGAAGTCTAATAAAGCGGCGTACCGACAAATACGGCGGTTAGAACAACGTTATTTTTTTTTTTTTTGGTACCGACTTAAAACCCAAAACCCTAGGTAGGCTCGATACCATGTTATGAATATCACTTGTATTCAATATGAGGCCAATGGGCGATATATATACACAAATACAGGTGGTGAATATGCACAAAACCCCTCATAACAATGGGGAATAACATACTTAGACATATATCTCTAACAGTAATGACACTGGTGAGAACATGAACTTGTTATTATTCTTGCTGCATATTGTTTGCAATTGAACATCCCTTTATCCTTTGATTGGCTATAGCAATGTGAACCAGCAATTCCAGCATTCACTTTCCTTGAACAGCCTGAAACTACCTTCAATACTGTATGTACATCCATTGCCCAAGCTAATGCGCCCCTCACCAATCTGATGCCTGGATCCCACTGCCTTGTAGGATAGTATGCATCCTTGTGTAGCTTAGGCCGCTGCTCATCGTCTCCAGGGCTAAAACCATTTCTTCTCCAAGGTGGCACTTTATCAAACACATAATGATCACTTTCTATTCCAAATTTTACGGAAGCATTTCGCCTCCATGGCGACATTTTTATCAAACACATGCTGCACACCATTGACTTTCCAATCTACAGGCACTGACTCATTATCGTCAATGCAACAAGTATCTTGGTCGCACCCAGTGTTG
Organism: Phyllostachys edulis; assembly: GCA_036346405.1. Taxonomy (NCBI): domain Eukaryota; kingdom Viridiplantae; phylum Streptophyta; class Magnoliopsida; order Poales; family Poaceae; genus Phyllostachys; species Phyllostachys edulis. The sequence goes on along the minus strand of CM070549.1, from coordinate 55,124,563 downwards.
TCCCTGTCGCTTGTGGCCGTGTCGCGCAAGGTGCTCAACCATTCACAGCACTGTAGTCCACTTCCCATGAGGTTCTTCTCTTCTACACACCACCCGACCAACATAGTCGAAGAGCTCATGACGACGACTAGTTGGAGCCATGCCTTGAGATGCTCATGTGATATTCTCTTGCCATTTTGTGGCATTTCAAGGAACACCATACGGTCAAACCCGAAGATCAGAGTCTGCCACTGCCGTATAGATGTATCATCTCCCTCATCCCACAACAACTGCTCATTGGGCATGGCGTCTCAGTCCTAGCCTGGTGAAGGCGATGAGACCGGCTCATCGGGCATTGGTTCGTCGGCCCTAGTGGAGAGCTTAGTGGGCGGCGAAGAGTGTGGAGCCGAAACGATAACCTTAGGGGCGAGTGCAAAGGCCACCGCATCACGTTGTGCCGTCGTAGTGGAAGTAGAGTCTGGTGTTGGTTGCACCTGTCGAGGTAGTAGCAGCCGTCATAGATGCATCGGCCATGCAAGGCATCTCGAGCACGCGAGTCGCCTCACGCCATGATCGAAGCTATACCATAGCCTCTACATGGTTGACTCTTTGGAACACGAATATCATCTCCACACCATATGCATCAAGGACTTCGTGTAGCACCTCCTCAGTCACCGAATAGAGCACATGACTCATAGTGACACGAAGAACGCCTCCTTTGGTCATCTCTTGGTGGATTGGCATTCCATCGAACATCTTATGGGCACCATTGGTGGCAGCCAAGTCTGAAGGCAAAGTCGTGCCATTGGAGGCAACCGAAGTAGTAGGGGTTGGGGAAGGCGACGGCGCACGAACGATGCGGTGCAGATCAACAACTAGCTCGTCACACTTCGCCTCAAACATTACTATGAAGGCTTCCCACTTCTCCTCTGAGGGCTCCATAGTCGCCACCCTTGCCTCACTTGCCGTCCTTGCTTCGATGTGCCGTGGTGTTCCTTCCTCACTGGTCGAACCCAGTTTAGGAATTAAAACAAACACCTAGCAGGCGTTCATCCCCTTTCACCGTGGATTTACCAATCTAGTCGAGAAAGAGACCTACACACGGTGGATCGAAGAGGCTCTAGTACCCATTGTTATGTCCCGACCTCGAGAGAGATCGAAACACACAAATCAGTAGCAGTATTTGAGGTAAATCGAGGTAATTTGGGGAAGAACACATGAGATATAAAAAGGGGATCGGGAAGAAGAACGGTAGAGGTAGAACTCAATATTTCATTTCATCGATACCATTTCTCAGACATATGATCTCCTCTTATACTCACCTCACTACTACAGAAAAGGTCTTCACAGACGGTTCAAAAACATCATTACAGATGGTTTTGTGAGCCGTCTGAGTTATAGGTCAGTAATAACATGAGGTCATCACAAACGGTTTTCGAATCGTCTGTAATTCAAACTATTACAGTCGGTTTGTAGATGAAACCATCTGTGATAGCTGATGTATCACAAACGATTTTTGAACTATTTATGATGCAAACTATCATAGTCGGTTTGTAGATGAAACCGTCTGTGATAGCTGATGTATCACAAACGGTTTGTACATAAAATTGTCTATGATATATATTCTCTATAAAGTCTCCAAGCAGTGGCTGCTTGTGCCTTTAAAACCGACTTCATATATATATAGGAAAATGGTATGGTACTCCTGGGAGTACGTACTCCCACCTCTCATATACCACTTAAATCGTATGATGATACCTCTTTATCTATTTGAGCACACTCTCATAATGATTATAAGATACCCCGGAGTGAGTTCCATGAAAACTTTCATTAAATTCCACTTTTTATAGCAAAGTTTGTGTATGTACTTCTTTTATATATGAAAAAAGTTATATAGCAAAAATAAAGGGCTCCAACGAAAATTTTTCAATCAAGTCGCATTGGAGTACTGACGAGGATCTAATAATCATCATTTTATCTTTTAGCTATAATTGTTATTATGAGTAAATATGATGTCATGTGGTCCCTGGGTATACCCCTTAAATTTACAAGGGAGAAGCCTACCAGGTGGTCTTAAGTTCTTCTACGACCACCCCCATAGTCGTAAGTCTTGCTACGACTACCTTATGGTCGTAAGTTCTTCTACGATCACTACCCAGTCGTAAGTTATTCTTTGACTACCCCATAGTCGTAAGTCTTGCTACGACTACCTTATGGTCGTAAGTTCTTCTATGACCAGGTCAGCTACGACCACCTTATGATCAATAAAACCTACAGGCGAGTGGGTCCAATTGATTAAGGAATACAAGCACTCAACATACGCTGTTATTATGCAAAATAATAACACGCAATACCCCATTATCTCTGACAAGTAACTGCCAAGTGGCGTGAAGGAGTTACCATCCCGATGATTATCGCAAGCGTCGCGATTCATCGATTTGATGAGGCGTCTCTTCAGCAGGGGAAAACGGCTATTCCTTCACGACTATATAAAGGCAGCGATCAGAGAAGGAAAGGGAGACAGAGCAATCGAGGCATACACACACGCTATCGAGGGCTATCAGGAAGACAAGTGCTATCATATGTAATAGTCTTAGTTTTTCTTCTGATTGTTCAGAATACACTCAATACCATACACACACAGGAGTAGGGTTGTTATTCTCTCCAGAGAAGGCCTGAACCTGTATAAAAATACCCGTGTCTATCTCTTTGCGTGATTCTATTCTAGGAGACCCCCCGAATCAAATAATCTTTACGTAAGATCGGTTCTAAAACATCGACAGTTGGCGCCGACCGTGGGGATCTTCCGGTAATCTCTTGTCAAACATACTCTCTTTTTCCCTAATCTCATGCACTCATGGCAGGAGAATGGAACAAGGAGAACTGGTTTGACTTGGCAGATTACGCACACATCGACATGGATGCCGGTTTCGATTACGAATCGAGTATCGACTCATCCGATGGTGTTGCTGCCTCCAGGGATCTTTCCGCAGATCCAGGAGACCATGCCACTGATGGAGTTGAGGAGGGATCATTATCCCCCACAACAGTACGTCCAACAGAGGAATCAATCCTCTCAAAGGACAAAGGGTCAATCCGACCAGGTCTACACCCAGGCAGACTCACAACACGACGAGAGTTTTCCTCCAAGTGTCCGAATCCCCCTAAGGCGGTCCGACATGGTGAGACAAGTTCTGGAAGCCACAATTCCAGGACTTCACCAGCATCTGGTGGTCCTCTCTCTCCGGATGACCCCAGAAAGAGCGGGATCAAGCATGCTTTTCCTGTAAATTCGACCATCTCTCCGCAGATCACACCTACGGATGGAGACGGTTATAACTCAGAGTTCCCCTACCTGAAGGGGATTACTCCAAGTCGCCAGATGGTGTCTCTCGACTACTCCTCGAGCGGGGAGGCCTCGAGCGCAAGTGAGAATCATCAACGGGAGATCTTCGTCCTTCCCTCAGATCAAGGTCACTCTTTCTACCTCTATTGTCTTACTTTTGAGTAGTGCTTTCATAATCTTTCGACTACATTCCAAACACCCAGTCTTCTTTACTCTGGTCGAAAGGCAGGTAACATCACCTAGTCGAAGCCTCTCCTCTCTGCACGTGGTCCTGCCCACTAGAAGGAACTTCCTAATGTCGACTCGTTACTCACTTTTTGCCGCCAATACAAAGAGCTCGGGTTCTATTTGGTCGAAATATTCTTAAAGCCAGCTCTTTTCACCTTAGTTTATTTCTTCAATTATTTTGAAAAATACTCTAAGCAGAGTGCACTTTTTTAGATTTATTCAACTGCCTTTGGTGTACTCGATCCGTCTCAACTGGTCGGAGGAAGAAACACATCTAGTCGAAGTCTCTCCTCTCTGCACGTGGTCCTACCCACTAGAAAGAACTTTCTAGCATTGTTCAGTTTCCTACTTTTGCTACCAGAACAGACTTATCGCATCCACCAAGGAAGGTCAAACGAATTTTTTTAAAGTCCTCTAGACGTTTGTTTAACTCAAGTTGCCGTTCTCGATTTGATTAAACTGGTCGGAGATGGTAACATCACCTAGTCGAAGCCTTTCCTCTCTGCACGTGGTCCTGCCCACTAGAAGGAACTTCCTAGTGTCGATTCGTTCCCACTTTTTCGACCAGTGCATGACAATCGTGACCAAAAACTACAAGTTAACCAAACCTCTCTATTTTCAGAAACCCTTTTTAACACCACTTACTTAGTTTGTCTAAACAAACTAAGCAAATAGTCAGGGGCTAGGATAAAGTTATTAATTTGACTTCAATTCTTAGTCTTTCTTTCATTAATTATCTTTTGAGTTACTAACTACTCGACAAGATGGTTTGCAGGAAACAAGATAGATTATATAATACATCAACAAAAGCTTGTTTTACACATGTTTTTTACAAACTACTCTGAAGAGGGAGAGCCCAGTCGCATCTCCTCCAAGACCTTCCTGCCAACTGGTTGCATTTCTTCCATCAAACGACTTGCTTCTGCCTTAGGGCAGTCGAAGTCGACTTCGATTAGTTGTACATTAAGACTGGGGTCATGAGCTTTAAGTTTTGCCAATGCATAACTTACTGCACCTTCGACCGCCTCCTTGATTGACTCAGCTTGGTTGGCCTTCAGAGTGGTCACTAGTTCTTGCAAAGTCCCGACTTGTTCCCCAATAGCACTTATGTGAGCAGCTATCGTATCGTCTTGAGGAGTTTTTCCCTCACTACGTAGCTCACCAAGTATATTGTTCAGGAGCGTGATGTTGCCTTGAAGATTAATCTTCATCGACTTCATCTCCTGTTGGTTACGAGTCGAAGCCTCGCGGGGTTGTTTATTTTCGACCACTTGCTCTGAAAAGAATAAGACTGGTCAAGCAAAAACAAACTCCTAGAGGAGAAAAAAACAAAAATAATCACAGGTAAAAGAATTCTTTACCTACTAGTCGAGAATCTAACTTCTTGATTTCTTCATTGTGGGAAGCAATGGTCTCAGCATGCTGCTCCTCCCATAATTTGATGTCCTTTGTATTTTCCTTGGCAATGCGGATAGTCTCATCTAGGATCATGGTTTTTTCCTGATCCCTAGTTTCGAGCCTTCCCAGTTCGAGCTCAATTTCTAAAAAAGAAATGGGAGTTAGAAAAGGAAAAGAACTCGTAAAGGACTACAGGTAAAGAATTGCTTACCTACTCGTCGAGATCTCAGCCTCTCAATTTCTTGATCTTTATCTTTGGCGATACGAGAAATCTCGTGAATAACCAAAGTTTTATCTTTAATTTCATTTTGAAGCTTTCTCATATCATCTTTTTTTTCTGAAAAGAAGCAAGAGTTAGGTAAATATCAACAACATAAGCAGTCTTAAGTTCAGCACTTACTGTTTAGCTCTTCCTGCACTTTTACAGTTGCAGAGTTAGCCTCTTCAAGCTTCTTCAAGGGGTCTCCTACCTTTTCCCCTAGTTTTCTCGACTCCTCTTTTTCATAATCGAGCAAGTCGGCCAATGTCTTTTCGTCGCTATTTAACCTGTAAAGGTTAAAAGTAGACATGAATACTATTCAACTAGTCGTAAGTCTTTCTACGACTAGCACCTAGTCGTGAGTTTTCCACGACAAACCTCATAAGCATTGTATAAGTAGTCAAACCCTAAAACGACTACGAATAACAGTGACTTACCACCTCTCTGCCTGTTCGCAGAGTTCCGCTTTTTCCTGTCGTAGCTCTATAAGTTGTCGGTGATATTCACTAACAAAGGGCAATTTGTTCTAGAGCTTTCGCAAAAAGAAAGACAAGAAGAAGCAAGGAAGGCCACATATATAAGTATCCTTAAATACTTACATTCTGGTCGATCGAGCAAACATCGAGTAAACCAACATTTGGACTCTTCATTTGCCTATCTTCGCGACTTGATCCCACCAAACCTTCTCGAGACGCTCATTGTCAAAAGTTTCCCCTTTGTTGGGAATATCTTTGGGATGAGGGACTCGGCCATGAATCTAAAAGCGAAGACCCTACAATGGAAGCAGCCCAAAGAAATCGGCCTGAAGTTGAAATACTCATCGCCTTCCGACTCAGAATCGCATTTCTCTTTGGGCACCGGAGGAACGCTCGCAACGATTTCCTTTCCAAGACGGTGGTCGCACATCACCACCTTGGCCAGAGGCTTCTCTGTTGCCTCATTGTCTCCACGACCACCTCGGTGGTCGAGTCGCTACCTCAGTGGTCGTAGCTACTACCTCAGTGGTTGTGGTAACCACTTCAAGAGCCACGACTTCCTCCACCACCCGGGCTGTGGATGATCCTTCGACCACTTCTGCTGTCATCTCTCCGACCGCTGGATAGGCGGCAATGGGCTTCTCGACAGAAGTGTCCTCGGGGGCTGAAGGAGTCGGGCTAAAATCAACAAAAGGAAAGCAAGTCAAGTTGTGAAAAGCGAAAGGCAAATGCTGTTCTTACACTTTAGTTTGTTTCACATACCTTTGCACCCTGGACCTAACTAGGAACTTAGGAGTCATCTTACCAACGGAAGACTTCTTCGACTTCTTTTCTACGACCACGTCTGGTCGGAGTTCAAGTTAAAAAATAGGCTCGGCCACAACCACGTCTGGTCGTGGATCTTGAACAGGAACCATCTCTCTGATCTCCTGACTTTTCAGATAGTCGAGATCAGTCTCGACCACTCCAAGAGCAGCGCTACCCTCAACCGTAGGCTCACTTTGGATCAAGATTGTCCTTCACAAAAGACATAAAGTCCTTCCGGTTCTCTTTTTCTAGTTGCTTGACAAAACTAGGAGAGGCGTAAACCGCGAAAGTTTTCTTGTCATAATAAAAGGGTACCTTGGCCTTGCGTGCTTTGCGCCTAAGAGGTTCGACCGCTTCGCCTCCTCGGCCAATTTGCTTCAACCTCGGCTTCATTGCAAAGATGTCGCCGCAAACTTTGTAGAGGATCCGTCGAAATAAAAGAACTCGAGCTTGCTCCTCCCTTGTCGGCGACTTTCGCAAGTCGACACTTCTTAGTCGGAGGAGCTGAGCCTTTGTCCGTTGTCATCCCTGCACCGATGGTTATCAGTTCGACCTCTTTGTCATCCTGACGGTTTTCCATACCTACTTTCTGTAAAGAAAAACATAAAAAGAAGAATTACTGACCGGTTGTAAGATTTTCTACGACCAGTATCCAGTCATAAGTTTTTCTACGACGTTTCCTCGATCGTAAGATCTTCTATGATCACTACTCAGTCGTAAGTTTTTCTACGACATTTCCTGATCGTAAGATTTTCTACAATCACTATCTAGTCGTAAGTTCTTTCTACGACTATGAAGTCCTAAGGATAAAATCAACTCTTGATTACCTTCAGACGCTCCATCTTTTCCTCTACGGATAAAACCACAAGGATTTGAGGAACCGCCACTCTGAGTGGCGGAGACTTCTCACAAACGAGTTTGACTCGAACATCAATCTCTGCCTGTGAAAGATCTGTGTAAACAGATAAAGATATTCATTAGACAATTTTGAAGAAGACCAAACCGAGAGCTAAGTCGAAGATACACTTACCCTCCTCGTAGTCCCTAGTCAGGTCTTTTGGCCCCGTGTACCTCCACATAGGAGGTACTCGTTTCTTCAAATGGCTAATTCGACGTGTGATGAAATTCTTCACCACATGCCATCCGGTCAGCCCCTCCTCTCTCAACTCCTTGATGGCTTGAATATAGGGGGCAATCCGGCTGACATCCTTGGGAGTTGAATCCCATGAAGAATTCTTTTCGGCAGCCTTCCCCTCGAAAGTAAGACTATCTTCTTGAGTGATTTTCCAGTAAAACCACCTCTTCCTCCATCCCGGCCACGAAGATTTAGTAAACATCTGAATATACTCCCTCGACTTCCAGTCATGAAGCTTCAGACCACAACTTCCAGCAATTCCAGATTGCCGGGCCATTCCATAATAATATTGGAAAAGCTCGAGGTCCACCGGAATTCCCAAGTACGCCTCACACAAGTACACAAATACACTTAGCATAGTGATGGAATTAGGACCAAGGTTCACTAATTCCACCCCAAAGTGCTCGAGTACGAGTGTGAGAAAGGGATGAGCAGGCAATCGAAGGCCACACTCACAACATGCCTGGAAGATGGGGATTTGCCCAGTCTCCCCCGACGGCCAATGCTGTCCAGCCGCCACAATCCATTTCACAAGAACTTTCTCTGGAATCTTCTCGGTGTCGACTAAGGCTTGAATCTTCACCGCATCCATCTCCGACTCAGCCCACTCAGAAACTTTCCCGGCCATCTCTTTCAGAAAGGGAAGATTTTGGATTAAGGAAGATTTTCGGAGAAGACACGATTAGGTTGGTGGCGGAGAACGCACGATTGAGTTGGTGGCGGAGAAGACAAGAACTCGATGAACAGCGGGAGAGATTTGGGGAAAAGTAGAAACCCAAGTCTCACCCCCTGGTAAGTATTTATAACCGTATACCTAGGCTGAAGGCGTGGCAATCCAAAGGTTGCCACCGCTTCGAGAACCGCTCCAACGGACAGACTTGTGGGAGTCGTTTGCAATTCTCTAGCTTGTCCGTTCAAGAAAATCAGGTTCGTTTTTACACCTCAAGCAAAATTACTTTCTTGGTCAAGTCTTTGTCGACCAAATGAAATATCAATCAGAAATGATTTTCTTCCGATCACCATACTACGACCACTTCATGATCATAGGAGTTCTCTACAGCTATTTGATAGTCGTAAGCAACCTTCTTGACCAAGCATATTTCTTGTCAAAGTAGTACACAAATGTCGAAGAGTTTTTCCTTCGACCATCTTTCTACGACCCTCTCGTGGCTGTAAGACCATCTACGGCTCCTTCACCAAGTAAGTTACTTTCACTTGAAGCTGGGGAGCTAGATGACGAGGATCTAATAATCCTCATTTTATCTTTTAGCTATAATTCTTATTATGAGTAAATATGATGTCATGTGGTCCCTGGGTATACCCCTTAAATTTACAAGGGAGAAGCCTACCAGGTGGTCTTAAGTTCTTCTACGACCACCCCCATAGTTGTAAGTCTTGCTACGACTACCTTATGGTCGTAAGTTCTTCACGATCACTACCCAATCAGAAGTTATTCTACGACTACCCCATAGTCGTAAGTCTTGCTACGACTACCTTATGGTCGTAAGTTCTTCTCGACCACTGTGTCACCATCGACCACCTTATGATCAATAAAACCTACAGGCGAGTGGGTCCAATTGATTAAGGAATCCAAGCACTCAACATACGCTGTTATTATGCGAAATAATAATACGCAATACCCCATTATCTCGATAAGTAATCGCCAAGCGGCATGAAGGAGTTACCATCCCGATGATTTCGCAAACGCGTCGCTGAACATCGATTTGATGAGGCGCTCTTCAAAGAAGGGAAACGGCTATTCCTTCACGACTATATAAAGGCAAATGATCGAGAAGGAAAGGAGACAGAGCAATCGAGGCGTACACACACGCTATCGAGGGCTATCAAGAAGACAAGTGCTATCATCTGTAATAGTCTTAGTTTTTCTTCTGATTATTCAGAATACACTCAATACCATACACACACAGGAGTAGGGTTATTATTCTCTCCGGAGAAGGCCTGAACCTGTATAAAAATACCCATGTCAATCTCTCTGCGTGATTCTATTCTAGGAGACCCTTCAAATTAAACAATCTTTACGTAAGATCGGTTCTAAAACACCGACAAGTACCTTATAATTGGTATTTAAGTATACTGAAAGTGATAAAGAAGTGTAATATATGTGTTTAAGCGGTATATTGGAAGTGGGAGTACATACTCCCAAGAGTACGAAACGGGCGTGTGCGTGTGTGTGTGTGTGTGTGTGTGTGTGTGTGTATATATATATGGTATGGTACTCCTGGGAGTACGTACTCCCACTTCTCATATACCATTTAAATCGTATGATGATACCTCTTTATCTATTTGACCATATTCCAATAATGATTAAAGATACCCCAAAATGAGTTCCATGAAAAATTTCATTAAAGTCCACTTTTTATAGCAAAATTTATGTATATACTTAGCTTATATATGAAAATGGTATATAACAAAAAACAAAGGGCTCTAATGATTTTTTTCAATCAAATCGCATTGGAGTATATTATAATTGATATTTAAGTATCTTGAAAGTGATAAAGAAGTATAATATATGCTATGGTATATTGAAGGGAGTACATACTCCTGTGATATATATATATATATATATATATATATATATATATATATATATATATATATATATATATATATATATATATATATATATATATATATATATATATCATAGTCTGACCATTTTCAAGGGGTCATTAGGAGGATGAGACAGCAACCACGAGCAACTTCATCGAGCCTGCAAGTTCAAGAAGCATGGTTGCAAGGAGAGCGCACGGACATACAATTACCTGGATGTCGTCGATAGGTAATTAGACTTGACATCAAGGAATGGTTGGCTGCTGATACATGAAGCCACTTTCTAGTCGGAGTACCTGCGCATTCACGCCACTTTCTAAACATGACGTGGACGTGCAGGTACTCCGACTGGGAAGTGACTTCATGTATCAGCAACCAACCATTCTTTGATGTCAAGTCCAATTACCTATCGATAACATCCAGGTAATTGGATGTCCATGCACTCTCCTGGTCCTGGCAGCCCTGCTTCTTGAACTTGCAGGCTCGATGAAGTTACCCGTGGCTGCTGTCTCATCCTCCTCATGACCCTCCGAAAGTGGCTGGGGGACTACGAACAATATATATATGAAGCTGGTTTTAAAGGCACACGAATCCACTATTTGGAGACTTTATAGAAAAGCGATCTGGAATGGAATGGTTGGACGTACCTAGGACGTAAGGGAGGAGAACTTGATCGACATGAACACGGTTATATAGACAAAGGTGAAATGAATAGCAAGAGACAGGTGAAGAGATGTTGTAGTAGGGTTTTTTTTGACTAATTTGGTCTTGTTTTGGAATAGAATACACACCAATTAATAAATAATCGATGATCAAAGGCACAAGCTAGGTAAAAATTCTAGAAATTTGTATGTTAATTGCAGCTTTACAAATTAGCCTAACATTTACAAATCTGAAAAGTTAATTATAGCTTTCAAAAGCAGAATACCATATAGAAACATACCATAAGATCAGTTACATGTACAAAAAATTGTATATGTACAGACTGATGTTTTGCCCCATCCGAACCACATCCCATGTAAGCCAACCAATCACAAAAAACTGGCATCAATAACCCTCAGTATCCATCAGAGAGCATTAACCAAACCCACCATTTTGCTCTATTCATTTTTGTCAATCTGAACCCACAGCATGAACAGAATGCACATACATCAATAGCCCTCAGTTTACATCACAGAGCAAGGGGAGGGAAAGCTATAGAGAGTAGAGGGGAGTAATTACCTTAGTGCGACGCAATATCGGTGGCAACACCTCCACCATGCATTAACCCGTCTCCATTTTATTTACCATGCTTAATCAATAAATTAACCCACATCAGTAAATAATCAACTCACATCAGTAAACCAAAACAAGCTCAAGCATGAAACTAAAATAACAGAAAGAGGAAGTGGGGGGACAGGGGAATGAGTCCAGGGAGTAGGAAGCCCCAAACAATCGGGCCTAAACCACAGCCAGGTCGGAGTCGAGCGCAAGGAGGCACAGGGGTCGGGGAGAAGGCGCGACTCGAGTGGAGTCATCGATGTCGGGGGCGGCGGCGTCGAGGTCGGTGGAGAGGTAGCCCAGGGTCGCTCATGCCGAGGGGAGAGGACGAAGAGGGGAAGGCGGATCTGGCGGTGGGGAGGTGGATTTGGCGGGGGGCGTCAGCGACAGGGTCGGGTAGAGGGCGCGACTCGGGCGGCATCGTTGATGTTGGGGGCAGTCGGGTGGCGAGAGTAATGGCGCTGAGGACTGGAGAGTGACGAGTCAGGATGCAAACCTTAGCAGGCTCCTACTAATAAAGAGATATCATAGACAGTTCTATTATGGAACCATCAATAATACTTATCATAGACGATTCCATAAATAGAACCGTCCGTGATATGTCTAATATCACAGACGGTTCTATAATATAATTGGATTAATTCCTTATATGCCACTGAAATTTTGCCAAAATCCCTGATTGTGTCATTGACATGTGGGGTTAGGGCCCATATGTCAATGACACAATGAGTGGCATATAAGGGATGAGGCAAACTTTCGGTGGCATATAAGGAATTAACCCTAATATAATTGTCTATGATATGGTACCATATCACGGACGGTTCTATTATGGAACCGTATGTGATATGGTTGTTCTTAAGTTCAATTTTTTCATTTAAATACTGCTGAAAATATGCTTTAACTTTACCTCCAAACAAGATTTTTTTTTTCATTTTGGAATTTACATATGGCCAAACAGGTGGCCAGTCGCTTCTTACAAAGATTAAAAAAAGTAGAAACATAAATAAATAAAGTTTTTCTAGTGGGGAGGTAGACTGCTATCTTCGTTTTCAAAATCGTGGAGGGCGTGTGTGTCAGATCTGACGGTTTGTGATCATTAGCTTAACGAAACCCGAAATGCGCCCACTCACGACGCTTGTCCGAGTGTAACGCTTGGACAGGGTCACCCGGGGAGGTCCCTCAAGACCACCCACAGGTCCTCCAAGACCTCTCAGAAGGTCCTTCAAGACCACCCGGATGTCCCCAAGGTGAGTTCGAGATAGCCACGAGATGACCCCGAGTGCCACGACTCAACCCAGGAGAGGTCGAGAGACCCATCCTGAGGAGGTCGTGAGACCTGAGGTGACCCAAGTCCTTCCACGACTGCACTCGAGGAGGTCGTGGAGTCATCGATCACCCCAAAGACCTCCCACGACCAGACCCGAGGGTGGTCGTGGTGGTTAGGGATCACCTCGTGGTCCTCTGTGTGAACCGAGCTAGTCCCAAGGATCAATAACTAGCTCATCACCGCGTACAAAGGTGGTAACATACATCAAACGCAAGCTTTATTAATAACAAATGAGTTAATTACAAGAGGGCTTACAAGCCTATAAACAAAATACAATGGAAGGTAAATGAGTAGACCACCCGATACACCACAGGCAATCGGTTGGAGGGCACATCCTAGTCGGCTTGGACCTTTAGGTCCACAGCGAAGACCTCCTCAAGCTTTCTTTTCCTGCACAATAAGAATATCAAGCAAGAGTGAGCACAACAAACGTGCTCGCAAGTTACACCCGTCAAATAACAGAATGACATGCATAAGTGGATATCTCAAAGGAAGGCTTAATATGGTTGATTTGCATAAAGCCAGGTTTATTTCAAATACAAGTACTAAGTTCCAAGGCAGGTAACAATTATTAAAATTTATTTTTCTAAATTTCAGTTTTCAGTTGGATAACATTCATCACAAGTGGTGAAGGATACCCTCCTATCACAAGGCTCCCTGCCCAAAACCCATTGGATAGGAATCCAAAACCAATTTAACAAGTCCTTTTGAAAACAAAACCAACATCTAACTGTGAGAGGCTTTGCCAGCACATCCATGACCATGGACATGGCTATTCGAATAGTTTTACACTCTGTAGAGGTTGTACACTTTACCCACATGACATGATTTCTCTAGTTTATTTGGTAACCATCGATGCCACCACTCACTTCCGAGGGTAAGTGGTCTAGAGCTCATGACAAGGCCTTTACAATACATCATTCCACCGTAGTCCATCCTCGCTAAGGTTTCGCCCACCCTGCGGATAGAAACCCGCAGAGGTCAAGGCCCCCTCTTGCTTCAGGTGGGAAAAACCAAGTCATAAAAGACAGGCCATGAAAGACCTCCCACCACATCCACGGGATCGACCGCGATGGTAACTTTGCAAATTAGTTAGCCAGGTCTCCTCCCCATACTCAGGACATGTGATTGCACGGTGAGGCATAGCCCATTCTAAGAATAGCAAAGTAACGCTCGCAGACCGGTCCTTAACTGACTTGGGCGATAACCTTAACCTTGGGGCGTCGGATAACACGACCCCCGTGCATAGACATGCACTAACCAAACAACCAGATTTGCCTAAGTCCAAATCATTTTCCCTTTTCCTTTAATTTTTGAAAACATTTACAAGCTACCACGACAACCCAATGTCATGGATTAAAATATTAGACAACATTGGTCTTTTAGCAGTAAAACTCCCAAAACAAGATTTTGGTCTAAGCATGACTAAACATACATTTTTCAAGAGATCCTGGTTCACACTATTGCATCAACCAGATTTTAACTAGGTAACAACAGAGTGGATTCAATATCAACATAGGCCATACAAAGGATTCAGCATAGCTATGAATTTAAAACAGGTATTGAAATACTTAGCATAAATAAGCATACCGTAATTTTAAAACAGAACTTAAATAATTTGAGATACTGGGCGCAACATGATCAAGAGTGTAACTTGCCTGGCTTGAAAGCTTGAGGAACTAATTGGCAAAACTTGGGCTCCCCGAAGAGTCGCAATCTACACGAGACAAAGCAAAGCAAAATCAAATAACAGCCAATAAGATCCAAATGAACTCCAAACAAATCCAAATAGCAAAGAACAGAACAAGATGAACTAAGAAAGGGCTCTCAGGAGGAGGTCCAAGAGGTTGAAGGGAGGTCCAACAAGTTGGGGAAGTCCTCAGGAGAGGGTGGTCTTTGCAAAAGACCAAAAGGGCAGTAAGGACCAAGAAGGTGGTCTTTGCAAAAAAAAAAAAAGGAGGTTCTGAGAGAGTCCCGAGAGGGCAAAAGGGAGGTCTCAGAGGAGGAGGTCCAAAGGAGGACCCAAAGGGTTGTTTGTGCAAAAAGACCAAGAGGGTCATCTTTATGAGAGACCCAAAAGACCTAAGGGTGGTCTTTATGAAAGAACAAAGAAAGACCGAGAGGGTGGTCTTTGCCAAGGGAAATCTTGAGGAGCTCAAGGGACGTCCTGAGGAGGATGTCCCGAGGAGGTCAATGAGGTCTTTGAGGAAGAGATCCTTAGGAGGTCCTCAGAGGGTCATCTTTGCAAAAAGACCAAGACGGTCATCTTTGCAAAGAGGAGATCCTCGGGAGATCCAAAGGAGGAGGTTCAACAAAGGACACAACTATGTTGCGTGGTCGTAAGACAAACACGACTACGCAACATAGTCATGCAAGGAATGCAAAAAGGATACGAAGGTGCTCACCAGGGCCGAGAGGGAGATAGAAGAGGAGGGGGAGGTCGAGGGTTCGGCGGTGACGGTTGAGGACGGCGCGGTGCTCCGGCGAACTCCTTATCGACGAGGAGGCGACGCCACTGCCTCAACGGACTCCTTTGTGAAGCTTCAAGCACTGAGCGAGATGGAAAAGAGTTGGAGAGCTAAGTGGCCAAAGGTGAGGACAGGAGGGCTGCTCAAGCTATTTATAGCCAGAGCTTCTGTGAGTTTCAAGGCGCACGCGTGTCCAAAAAGTAAGTGGAGGAAAAGATAGGAGCAGGTAAAGGAGGCGACAACAGAGGCAAAAGGGGTACAATGGAAAAGATAACATTTAATGTACTACAGTAGCATTTAATGCGCGTAGACTCTCGTGGTATTGAGACACAATGAGAGTAAGAAGGAAAGGAGTAGAGGACTTGAGAAGGTGGTCCCACTGGAGGAGTGGTCGTGACCCAGGGGAGGTCGTGACCACAAAGGTGGTCTTTGCAAAAGATCAAGAGGTCGTGACCACAAGGTGGTCTTGACCCGCAAAGGTGGTCTTGGCAAAAGGGCCAGGAGGTGGTTTTTGCAAAGAGACCGGGAAGGGTGGTCTTTACAAAAAGACCCCAAGGAGGTCCCAACCAAAAGGAGGTCACGGCAAAACTACAAAAGACAGAAAGTCGCGGCCTCAAGGGGAGGTCGCGGCAAAACGACAAAAAAGAGGAGGTCGCGGCCTCAAGGGGAGGTCGCGGCAAAACGACAAAAGAGAGGAGGTTGCGACCCAAGAGGGTGGTCTTTGCAAAAGACCCACAGAGGGTGGTCTTTGCAAAAATACCACTAGGGGTGGTCTTGGCAAAAAGACCACGCGGAGGTTCAGAGGACAAGGAGGTCCAAAGGACAAGGAAAAAAGGCGCGATGGAGCAGAGCTATCCGATCCCGCGAGAGGGGAAAGGCACGGCGCTGGATTGGACCACGCGAAGGAAAAAGGGAGATCCAACGAAGAGGAGGATCCAACGGAGGAGATAGATCAAGGGGAGGGCTTGACGGTTAAGATGAGATCAAAGGAGGTCCTGAACGGTTAAGAGGAGATCAAGGAGGTCTTGGCGGTCAAGATGGAACCAAAGGAGATCTCGACGGTCAAGACCAACACAGGGGAGGTCTCAACGGTCAAGATGGAACCAAAAGAGATCTCGACGGTCAAGACCAACATAGGCGAGATCTCAACGGTCAAGATGACAGCAAAGGGAGATCTCGACGGTCAAGACCAACACAGGGAAGGTCTCAACGGTCAAGATGAAACCAAAGGAGGTCTTGGCGGTCAGGATGAACCCGAGGAGGTCCTGACGGCCAAGATGAGGGGCCAAGGAGGTTCTAACGGACCCGGAGAGGTCCAAATGAACACAAGGGAGGTTCAAATGAACACAGAGGGGATTCCAATGAACACAGAGAGGTCCAAATGAACACAAAGGAGATTCAAGTGAAGAAGGAGGTTTGGACCAAAGGAGGTCTAAACCACAGAGAGATCCAAACCAACAAAGAGGAGATCTGAACCACAAAGAGATTCAAATGAACACAGAGAAGTCTAAATACAAAGGTAGTCTAGACACACAGGAGAGTTTTAGACACCAGGAGATCTGGACCCAAGGAGATGTCCAAACAAAAGGGAGGTCTAAACCAAAAGGGGGGTTTATACCTCAAGAGAGGTCTAGGCGCAGATGAGGTCTGGACATAAGAGAATGTCCAAACAGGATGGAGGGGGAGAGGTTAGGGTACAAGAGCTGGGCGAGGGGAGAGCAGAACAAACAGAGAAAGGGAGAGACTACTCCAGAGCTCGAACAATACCAAATAAACCAAGCTTTAGGATTAGTTGAAGTTCGGTTTAGTCATTTTAAACACTCAAGTTCTGAAAATCTCAAGTTAAGCTTTGAACTCTCAACAAAACCAAATGGTTCTTTTTATTTTGAAAACTTTCAAAAAGCTTAGAAAAACCAGGGTGTTACACTAAGTGTCTTCCGAAAACCCTCGGACTGTTGAATCAAGAAGAATTGAGCCTATAGGCTCTCTTCCCTTGCTTAGGGGTCTCAAGATGGTCGACTCACGCCTGGTCGTCTCGATTAATGATCTAAGTGACAAGAAGCCTCGAGACGGCACCATCGTTGTGGAGGACCACATCGATGACACGGTTAACTCGTCGGAAGTGGGAGATCACTCGGAAGACGCGGAGGAGGAGGAGGATTTCAAGACGCCGGAAGGTGGCTGTCACCTGCTCCAGCAAATCCTCAGACAGAGGAGTGAAGACACTGTTGAAACAGTGTCCTTCCGCAAAGATTCACCAATGTACTGTGGGGAGAGGTGCTTTCGACAAGATGGCGAAAAGGCCATCAATGCCGGCGACATGGAAATAGAAGAGGGAGCCGTTTCTGCTTTAGAGTTATATGTGGGGATGATCATCTTCGATGGCAGATGATCCATTTTATAAAACAAGAAATAAATTCGGCGCGAGAGACGAAGAGACGCATCAGGGAGCCGAAGCGGCATTGATGCGACGAAGAAACTCACCGGCTGAGGAACTGAAGCGATATTATCACAGACGGTTATAATTAAAAACCGTCTATGAAGTCTACAATTATCACAGACGATTTGTGTTTAAAACCGTCTGTGATACTTTACAGACGGATTTCAATATAAACCGTCTGTAATATTAACTTTTCACGGACGGTTTTTAGCGCAGGCAGTAACACATACGATTATCAATATGAACTATTTGTGATTGCATGTAATACAGATGGTTTTGAACAGCTGTCTGTGATGATACGTATAATATTAACCTTTTTGTAGTAGTGTCTACATCTACTGCCCATTAAGGCCCAACGCCTATGGACTAGGCCCACGCGCACAGCATACAAGACCCCTCCCTTGAAGTTGGACCCACTGTACCGTCGGTGCATCGCACGCGCGCGGAGGGCAAAACCTCGCTGCTCGAACAGAAACAGTGACCACGACAGAGAGGGGGCCATAAATATGTGACGAGTTGATGGCCTGACGCAGATCGGCGTACTTGCTCTCCGCTCGTGTTGGTTGACTGACCTGATGATCCCTCTCGTGCCAAATTTTATTTGCGTCACCGGCCGTGTCGGTTGCCTCGTTGCTACTTGCTAGTACTATACATATTGCGATCTCAACAACGCTGTGGTGGTTTTGGGTTCTGCTTAGCTTAGTTTCAGTCGAGACGGCGCTGTCAGACCGTCGGTTGATCTGTCGCTGATAAGTAGTTTAAGGTTTGTTTTGATGAGCTCTCTGCTATTACGCTAGTACTATATCAGCAATGATGTGTAAAACGTACGCTACCGCTTGGCCTCGCCGCATCTGCATGGCTTATGTGTGCAGCGGCCGGCATCATGTAACGGGCCAAAACAAAGTGGGTGGGTGAGTCGTGACATGAATGTCGCAACTGTTTGAAACTAGTGTGACATGAGGACTAACACCTCTGTTAGTTGCGCCAAATGGAGTAGGTGGCTGGCCGTCTGCGTCATCAGCCAGTGCACAAATGTGTAGTGCAAGAGGAGTTTTTTTTTCTCCATTTAGGACGTTTTGAAACGAACTAGTGAAAATAACTATTATCGTAGATGAAATGGTAAAAATATCATCTCTACATCGCGAAAACGCCGCGGCAGACCACTTGCCGCTGACCTATAGCGTTGTAGGACACGTGGCAAGCTTACAGTCGGTGGCAGGCCACCTGCCGCGGTGTTTTCGCGCGGTAAAGATGTCGTTTTTGCCATTTCATTCGCACCAAAAAGAGTCTAAATGAGTCTAAAAAAAAATCGTGCGAGAGGTGACATCACGCATCATGTAACTAACTTTCTTTTAAGCAGCTAGTGAGCAACCAAATTGAGCTCATTTTTTCGAATATCCTGCCCTGCCCAGCTTAGCTTCACTCAAGTATGAAATGATAAAACAAACACCTTGGCTTCACTGAAGTATGAAATGAAACCCGTGGTCTCGTGTGTTCATACACCTTAATCAGCTTACTTAGCTGCGCCCTTTCAGTATTCATACACCTGGCTAGACAGTCGATATGTACTCGCCGTCTGATGTAGCGTTCAACGGTTAAGAACTCGAAGGCGTTGATCGCGCCATCGACGGCTCAAACAGATCCAGGAATGATCGAAGACCGTGCAGAAATGGACACCGTCAGGAAATGGGACCCCTCCAATACAGTCATCCAGATCACTGTCTAGCTCGAGCCAAGCAGCGAATCGATGCGCTCAACCCGGACTCTGATCGATCTCAGCGTTGATGCAGAGATGATGAATCGATGGACCCTAGTAACGACACGGCCCCCTTGCAGCTGCCACGCAGACGGAATTCCAGCCCCATGTATTAATGATTCCATCCTCGGGAGGTGGGTGGCCTTGATCCATTTGTCCTCGAGAAGAATCTAATCTAACACGCATCTCATCTTCTTGTATGTAGTTTGCGAAATGCCAACCATTTCGGCTAAGATATATGACCGCCGCGGGGTCGTATGTATACGGACATATGGTCCCCTACAATACTAGAAGAACCTTGCAGTCCAAGCGGCGAAGGGCCCCCACGACTCGAGAGAATGCTGTATTGATTGAGGTCCCGTCTGAAACGCGTGTATTCTACAGGAATTTTGGAATAAAGGAAATAGATGTCCGCTCTCCCAGATGTTTGACTTGGAACGAAATTCGTATCCAGTTTTCCAAACGGGTTCTGAATTGTGGGCATTGTACGAGAGGAGGAATGTCGCAGCTTGGAAATATTAGGGATGCTCCAAAGTTCTTGTTTCTGCAGAGAGGGATTAGCACGGAGAGTGTGAGATAGCAAAGCAAGAGACGTTGCATGTGCAGTGGCAGAGCATGGCGAGAAGAAGGCGCAGGTCGCCGCGGCAACGCGAGCCAGCCTTGGATAAGCTGGCTCACAGCCTGGACTCCCCTGCCACGGCAAGTGACTTGGAGCACCCTTACCGAGGCAGTAGGGACGACGACGATATAACACAACACGGCCGCTTTCCTTTACTCCTACCCGCGAACACAACGCTCAACGGACGGTTGGTAACGAGACTAGGAGAAGAGAAGAGAGCGTTCTCATTAGCAGAGAGAACAATGCAGGGGAGAGACGACAACAAGCTTGTCATGTTCAGTCGTAGAGACACCAAATGATGCCCAATCTTATCTGCATACGTGCAATACAGATCATGTAGCAGCAACGGCCTAGCTTTGTCATGCCTACCTAGTGCATTCCATAAGCGGTCCATGGCATAAGTGGGATATGAATGTGGGGGCAAAGGTTGATGATAACTTGATAGGAGTATGATGGTAGCACATATGACACAATCTGAGCGAGAGATTTTCTCCGAGTTTTCAGTCACATTTGGTGACCTGAAAATGGCAACCATACTAAGGACGAGAGATATGGTCTGCTAGATCTTCCTGATAAGCCTTTGGCTGGAATCATTTGAGCATGGAAGGTGCTGCAATATTCTTGATGACTATAGATTCGATTTTGGAAAAGTTGTATGTACTATGCAGCGTTACGAGACTAGGGGAGATAGTAGTAGTATACTTCCCTTGAAGTGGTAATGTACTGTTGTTGCTTAGGTGCCCGGCAGAAATGCTCATGTTGTACACAGGTGCAGAGGCAAGATGTACCACGACAGTAAGACTAAGGAGTAGGGAAAGAGGTGGTATACAGTTAAATATCATAATAGAGCACTTCCCCAACACGATATGGAACTGTTTATGTTCTTGATTCCATTCAACACACACCAAATGCCCAAACATACGCTGCCTGCCTGGTCATCCACCTGTGGCAGCATGATTGCAGGGTTGCAAGAGCCCAGAATCTTTTGTCATTGTTTACACGTACACGATACACTCCAACATATAACTCAACCTAACGGTCTAACAGATGTAGTAGTAGCATTTGATTGAAGCTCCAGATGCTTAGGCCATGTTTAGGACGGCTTCGGCTTTAGCTTTTTTGGAAATCATCCTAAAGGATTGGCTTTTTAGTAGCCGTTTTTGGAAAAAGTTGCTAGCCACATTGAATGTGAAGAAGCCAGAAGCCAGTCTGGATCAACTTTCCATGGTTTCAGTGGAATAGGGTTCTGACTTTACCCCTAGAATTAGAGAAATTTACCTCCTTATACCACATAAAAAAATCCAAAAACCCACCCCACCCCTCTCACCCCATTCCCACCACCGCATTCTCCTCTCGCCTCCCGAACCCTAGGGTCGCCTGCTCTCCGCCCGCCACGGTCGGCCTCCTCCCTCAGCGTCGCTGCTAAGGGTGGAAAAAAAGCTCGAAACTCACGAGCCAGCTCGGCTCGAACTCGGTCCCTTAACGAGCCGAGCCGAGCCAGCAATTTAGCTCATTTTCTTAACGAGCCGAGTTCAAACTGGCTCGCGAGTTGCTCGTTAAGCTCATTAAAAAACCAACACAGTTGAGCAGTAGTACCAGGCTAGCCCAACCCAGCAATCCTTAGGCAGTCTAGGGAGGCCCAAGTCCCAAGCTGTGATATCTTGACTTTCTAAAAATTTTATTAAGCTGATTTTCCTTTTTAGCGAGCCTAACGAATCTAACGAGCCTAACGAGCCCCAGGCTGTGATCTTTTGACTTTCTTAACGAGCTTAACGAGCCGAGTTCGAGTTTTTTAACGAGTCGAGTCAAGCCGAGCCTGATGTTTTACTCGTTAGCTTAACGAGCCGAGCCGAGTCGAGCTCGTTTTCTTACCGAGCCGAGCCGAGTCAGCTCGTTATCCACCCTTAGTCGCTGCCCCGGCCAGTCTCCTCCTTCCTCGGTGCTGCCCCGGTCGGCCTCCTTCTCCCTTGACCCCGATCAGCCTCCTCCCTCGGTGTCGCCGCCATGGCCACCCTCCTCCTCCCTCAGCGCCGTCGCCCTGACCTCCTCCAATCGCCACTGCCGCCCAACCTCCTCTAGCCGCCTCCTTCATTTTACTTTTTTTTCTTTTTTTTCCTTGTGTGCAAATTGTTGTTAAGATTTACCCGTGTGTAAATTGTCATTAAGATTTACTTGTGTGTAAATTGTCATTAAGATTTACCTGTCTGTTAATTGTCATTAATTATTGTTAAGATTTCAATTTTTTGTGTAACATTTTTTATTTAATACTTGGTGCAATCCTTATGGTGTTATGATGATGCAATGCAGACGAATATGTGAAAGTTTAAAGCAAGGATCCCATAAATATAACATTTTGTATTTAATACTTGGCAATTGAGACTTTAGTGTGTTTCATTTTTAAATTTATATTTCTATGCAAACGTGCAAAAAAAATTTTAAATCAAATCCATTCATAATGTCCGTTAAACAGTATCAAACAAGCCATCATTTACGTTAGGAGTATTTCAGACTTTTTTTAACACAGAAACTCTAACCAGCAAATACAAAGCCCACAACCTGATCTTATCCCCACATTTGAAATCCCTCCCTTCTGGGCAACAATCCGAAGGCCATACTTTTCGGGGTCCATACGCCGTCTTTCTCAGCCATTACACACCCAAACAACATGTCACTGTTTAAGCAAGTTCTCCCTATACACAAGAAAACATCATACCGAAATGCCAGAGAATACAGTGGCACTGAAACGAAATCTCCGCAAAACGTAACGTTTCCACCAAGCCTCTCCTCCCAACCAAAATCGGCAGGCAGGTCCCAATGTCCCATTCGCCCCCATCCCATCTCCATCTCCATCTCATTGCAGCACGGCCTTCCTCCTCTCTAAAGCTTTTGACTCGTGTCTCTCTCTACTCAACAAGGCGGCCGCACCTACCACCGTTGCGTATCGGGTATCGGCGCCAATCCAAGAAAACTTTCCTTGAAAGCCCACATTACGATCATATCCATACATTGACATGTCACCGGACAGCCAGTAGCAGCAGCAGCATATTAACAGGCGAGCCGCGGCTCGCCTTGCCGATCACAATTCGCGATTAGCTTTCTCCTCTCGCGGAGGCGGTCGGGATCGGCGACGCGGACGTCCTAACCGCCGGTAGTCCAGTGCGTGATACCCACCAGAAGCCCGCACATCCCATGAGCTGCCATCAGCAAGGACCACCACAGCTCACTCTCAAATGCGCCCTACTCCATCTATCAAGGCAGCTAATAGAGTAATGCGATACGGCACCCCCAAAGGCAGCTTATATTAGGGTTCCAGAAAGGCCATAACATTTTACCTTTCTACCGAGATAAGAAAGAAACAAAGTTTTGCCTGAGCTACAACATAAAAGGTGTGGCTTTTGGTGACAAAATACAATATCTGGCATTACTGACCTGATACGTAGAAAAGCCAAACACAAGGCATGATAACCAAACAATACTCAGATTGATGATGACTACTAATTAAGCAACTAAAGAAAAATCAGCATTATCTACAGCTGAGAATGACACTAATTAAGATATCTCTATTAGTTAGAGATAGCTTTGTCTCTAACATATGTTACATCATCTTTAGAGACAAACATCTCTAATAGATAGTGTTTAGCACATTCTTCAATATTTATATTTTATAATTTTCTTTTGAAACGGGTCTACATGTCAATTAGAGTAGATTAATGTATCATGTTTTGTTTCACATACACGACAATCTCTTCAGGAAGAGACGACCTATGCTCTCTTTTCTCCCTCTTTCTCTTCGACATAGAATTTTATTGATATAGTATAGCTAAAAGATAATAATAAATACACTATTGAAGATGCCCTCAAGCAAGAAAACCAACTTTTATCACGCGGAATATCTCGATCGCAAGGCATGCAGTAGATTTCCGAATTCTAACACAGCGAGAATCCAACATGTAAGCACGCGATTAGCTGCGGCTAAAGGGAAAAGGCCCGTCGGTTAGACCATCGCTGTCACACAAATCAACCAAGCCTGACTGAACTGCGCCTGGCTGCCAGGGCAGAAACCGACGCGTGTGGCGAGCACCGAGCGGAATCCGGCGCCCTTCACCACTTCAACGTGGGGTGCTGGCTCGCTCGCTCGCTAGGATGGCGAGGGAGGGAAGGGCGGGGCCTCCCTGGCAGTGAGAGGCCGCCTGCAGTAACGATTGATTCCGAGGACCAAATGACACGAGATGCTTCTTCTACATTGTTCACAAAAATATTTGGTTGGACGCATTTAGCGGAGGGAGACAAGTAGATACTAAGTGGGAGCTGGCAAGGAAAGTGAGATGATCCGAGAAACAAAAAAGGTTCTTGAGCCTAGAGATGAGGTGGGATGAAGGCCTTGGACAAAATAAAAGAAAAGGAAAGAAATCTTTGATGGTATGGTATGGCATTGGCGATGAGAGGAGGAGGAGCACAATAATGATTTGCAAAAGAATAAAGCGGTGAGGATGTGAGCCGAAGTGGTGAGGCGGTGAGGCCCCACCGGAAAGGACCCCAGAAAAAGAGACGGTCTTGGGCGGTAGCTCACAAGTCCAGTGTTGCTTGGTTGGTGCCTCAACTCCGGCCATTTTCCCATCCTCGCGAGCTTAACAGCAACCCCAACACCCTTATGATTAACCCTGCTTACTTATCTGCCGCAAGTGCTAAACTCGAAATGGTTGTTAGTGTCAGGTAGTGCGCGGCCACAAAGATGAGGATTCCAAGTTACTCGTGTTTGTGATGACCGATGAGTGACTTTGACATGATCCAAGAAACCGGTCCAGGTCTCCATTGTGGTGTGTTCTGCAAGCGGCATTAAGAGTTGTGCAGGTGCTGCATTGGGCTGACTGACTCTTCATTGTGATGGATGGGCGGATTGATTGCCATTTGCCAGAGTGAAGGAGAAGCCACCAAACAGCAGAGCAGAGAGAGATAGGAGGAAGAACAGATGCTGCAAAGTCTTATTTCCCTGTGCTTTTATTTATGATGATGATGAGGCTGCAAACCTGCAATTCTGTAGAGTATGATACAAATTACCTCTTTTTCTGGGTAACAAAACGATAACAAAAAAGTGGAAGAAGAGATCACTAAGTACCAACATGAACAATCTAACACAAAACATTTAATCGAACAGAACCAAAAAAAAAAGGAAAAGGAAAAAAAACATATAGTTTGAACAGGTAATGGTGACCAAGAATTAGAGCTCAGAATTTATACGGGGTCGGCGAAAGAAGGAAAAGAATCTTTTTTAGTGTTGCGGTTACCGGGACTCCGCGACGGCGGGGCCGTACAGGTCGAAGGGCGCCCAGAGCGCGTCGAGCGGGCACGGCCGCCCGGCGCCGAGCCGAGCCCACGGCTTGCCGGAGCCGGACCAATGCAGCAGGCTCACCGGCCCCGGGTGGAGGTCGCGGCAGCTGCCCAAGACATTGTCGCCGCCGAGGCCGTGCTGGTTCCACCGGTGCTCGATCGGCGCCACGTGCCCCGCGAACACCAGCAGGAAGGGCGGCAGCGACCCCAGCTCGTAGATGCGCCCCGCCGGCGACTTCTGTATCTCCATCCACCGCTCGATGCGCCGCGTGTAGCCATCGCGCCGCCACCGGCCGAGGTCGAGCACCATGACCCCCGTGTTGAAGTAGCACGGCCGCCGCCCCGCGAACGTCCCGGCGAACCGCTGGTCCGACCAGAACAGGTCGGTGAAGTACTTAGTGAAGTTCGCGTGGCAGTACTCCGGCGCGCCGACGGTGCGGCCGCCGAGGTCGGTGCGCCAGAGCTTGGCGACGTCGTCGACGAGGACGAGGTCGGAGTCGAGGTAGATGACGCGGCGCACGCAGGGCTCGAGAAGGTCGGCGAGGTAGTTGCGGGCGTAGTTGAGCGGCTGCTCCAGCGCCTGCCGCACCGACGTCGAGATGAGCCCCCGGACGCGGTCGGGATCGAAGTAGTACACCTTGAACCGGAGTTGCGGGAACACGGCGCGAACGAGGTCACCCAGGCCCGGGTCGGAGACGAGGAAGTGGAAGAAGACGCTCTCCGGGCACATGGCGTGCTGCACCACGGAGTGGACCGCGGCGACGGAGCCCCTCAGGTACTCCTCATCCAGCGTAATCGCGATGTGGACGAGCGAGGGGTCGCAGACATTGCCCGTGCCGGTGCCGCAGTCGGCGGCATTGCGGAAGGAGGGTGCGCGGCGGAAGGCAAGGCCCCTGGCGCCCCCCGCGATCTGGCCGGGGAAGCGGACGTGGCTGTCGAACTGCGAGGACCGGATGGCCTCGGCGGGCGGGAAGGACTGCAGCGACGGTGACAGCACCACCATCAGCATGGCGGCAGAGAAGAAGCCGGACACGCGCGCCACCCACAGCATCGCGCTCCCCCGGCCGCGCGGCCACCGCTTCCTGGCGGCGGGTCGCCCGCGGCTGGGCGTCGACCACCCCAAGACGCCGTGCAGGCGGGCGATGGCGTCGTCCAGCGGCAGCGCGGCCAGGGTGGGTAGCTAGGAACAAGAAGCATGGAAGCAGCAGAGTCACCCCCAGATACCTCGCCTCCTCCTCCTCAATTGGATCGCCCCGTGCTTTCCTGGCTGGCGGATCGGCACGTGGAGTGGGGGAGAAGCGAGAGGGAATCCATTCGAGGGGAGGGTAATGGGGGCGGGGTGGAGAATAGGAGGCGGCGGCACCCACCAACCCACCGCGGCGGCAGGCGATTTTCCCCTGCGTTTGCTCGGCTTTTCCTGCAGCGCGGTGCCGTGGTGCTGTGGTGGTGGCTGCTTATTGTATCTGCCGCCGTTGTCGCTTCGCTTTTGTTTATTTTTGCGCTGCGATTTTGGGGATTCGGGTGGTTTATCTCTCGCCCTAGCTTCTTTTTCTCCCGGCTTTGAGAAGGGAGCGGAGTGGGAGAGGGGAGGGGAGGCAGCTGGCCTAGCTGGGCGGCAGCGGCCGAAGTCACTGATCACTTTTTTAGTTTTTGCCGCTCCTCCTGCTCCCTTCCGTTTCGTGCTTATTGTTGTTTTCATGAATATCGGCAACAATTTTTTTTTTATTTCGCGCGATATTTCTGTGCTGTTTTTGAAATTTTGTTTGCTCTCGTTTAACACCTTTTCTCGTGATATATATTGCTTGAATAAATAAGGAAAATAGGGAAGTATATCTACAAGATATTCTACCACAAGAATTATGTATTTCCTTCAGAAAAAAAAGATAGAATTTAAGATCATGAATCAACCAAGATGTCAAACTAACACTGACCATATAAAATTTTAGCTACTCTACCAGCTTCCCATTCTATTTTAGGTTTGTAGCGCGATTAGAGCTCATTTAAGCGATGATTTAGCTTCAAAGACTCACGCTGAAAAAGATAAAAACAATCGAATGGTATGATCTCAACAAGTAAACGGCGCTTTGATGGTTAAAAAATGTTGCTGAAAAATCTAGTACATGATATGAAATCATCACAACCAAAATTTACATGGCGGACAAAGAGATTGATCCAGTCATCTTGTGATCACAACCCTATATCTGAACTCATGTACGCATGAGGGCACTTATACAAATCAAAATTACTACTGTTACCGAAGGCAAGTGCGCGCTGATCTCGATTCGGCAACGGGGAAAAGGCCACATGCGCCAGAAACAAAGTGCTTATACTGAAGCAACCTTGATTCCAATCATTTCAAGGGGAAAAAAATACTGTGATCGCAATCATTTCTTAACTAGACGGCTGACGGCTGGCCCTGAGCCTAAACAACGATATCCAAGCTATCTTCGCCTCGACCGTTGACTTGCTACCGGACGAACGCCCAGGACGGGATAAAAACGTTGCCGTTTCGAGTTCAAAACGCCTCCGCCTGAGCTCAACCAGTTAAAGATGGCGGCCAACACGGGCGCGACAGGTTCGCTCGACGTTACCGCAGCTTCCACAACTGGATGGCGCAGGCCGCGGAGTTTTTGGTTGATTTGACGCATTTTTATTCGTAGTAGCAAATGCTCGCATCTAATTGCAAAACAAATAGTGCTATGACAGACTAGTAACTCACCTACGGTGTTTTCGTGCGGCTACTACGGTTCGGTACCGCAGCAGGAAGGTGAAAGTCCAGCAGGAGACATATCGTGGTACGCGTCATGTTCCTTCCATGGATTAGAAGCGTGGTAAAAACCTATAGTGCACCCTAAGCCTGGTATGTGGTCTTCTCCCTCTCACCATATTGTTTCATTCATATCACAGACTGACAGCTCTATAAGTTTTGTCTAGTTTGTTGCGATGTTATTTTTACCTTACTAATAGATACGACTATTTTTTTTGTAATAACACGTCAAATCAACCAAGAACTCCGGACGCCGCTGGCTATCGGAGATGACGCCACCGGCCAGTTGTGAGCACGGGCCACAAGAGGGATGGCATTGTGTTCGACATTCAGCGTGCCATGCTAATACCCTAATGGAGGTCGGTATGGGCGTCTTGTTTTGCCCACTGTATAAAAACGGCACAATTTCTTACCCATCGGGTAAATGGGCGCGAGCATAGGTAAGCTCCACCTGCACCGCCGCCTACTCCGCCATATACACCGACAGTGGACCCTCCCGAGCAAAAACTAAAACCCTAACCCAAGAACCCTTGCTCGGTTTTCATTCCCCTTCCACCGCCAGAGTGCCAGACGCCAGAACTCCTGGCTCCTGGCTCAGTTCCCACCAGATCTCCCGCCTCCTCCCTGCCTCCCGCCCTCCCTCCCTGGTCCCCTGCCTCCCGGCCCCTCCTCCTGATCCTGTCCTCCGCCTCCTCCCGGGCATTGCCAGCCATCTCTCCCAAAGTCCATCCAAGGCCTCCCCAAGCCGCGCCTCCTCCCGATGCCGCGCCTCAAGCCTGGCCTCCCGGTCCCGTGCCTCCTCCCGGCCCAGGCTCCTCTCGGTCCAAGGCCTTCTCCCGGTCAGTCGTGCCTCCGTGGCCGCTTCTCTACCATCGCATAGTAAAGGAAGTAGAAGTGCATTTGGCAAAGGATCAAGACTGAATCACCATCATTCTCAGATTCGATGAGCACTTTCTTACTTTGGTAGTCCCGCCGACAAATTTCTTCAGCTCCACCGACACCCTCTTCAAAGATTTGATCTTGGCGAAGTTCTCTACACCCGCAGGAGGTACATACTTCTTCCCGATTACATATGGTGGATTTTGACATGAATTGAATAGCTTTGTTTGTATTTGTTTAATATGCTTATATCTTCATAATATTTTGACATGTAATGAATGTAGACCCAAAAAATGACATATTACTAATGGACTCCATCAGAAAACATTTGAAGCCTTACGTTACTAAGATTATGTCAGAACATAGTGTTGTCATGGTAGTATGAAAGAACAAGATCGATAGGCCCACTTCGCTTGCAAATAGTTTGTGTGAAAGGTGACTTCAAGTCGCTGTGTCGATATTGTTTATGTGTGATGCAGCTGCATGTTCTTATGGTCATGAGCATACCCGCGGGCGATGGGTACCCACGGGCGGCGGTGTATTGTTCGCGGGTAAACGGGCATGCCCGCGGGCGACGGGTACCCGCGGGCGATGGGTATGGGCGAGATTCTTCGTCCGTCGTCCTTCGTGGGTATGCCCGTGGGGGGAAATTAGGGTCGCGAGTATGAGTATGAGTGAACACTACCCGTACCCGTCGCGCCCGATTGCCATCCTTAGCCACGGAGGTGCTGCCTCGAGACTGGTGAGGTGGCTGCGATGCCCGCCGAGGTGGAATTTCTGAGCCGTGGGGTGCTGACACGTGGACGCGGCGAGTTTTTGTTTTGCAGCGAGAACTTGTCCATCGTACGCGTCTCCTCGCTGCTGCGACGTGCTAAATTGTCCGTGCTGCGATTTTTGCATGTAGTTTCTACTGGTCTGGATAGAGAAGAAAACTCAATGGCAGTATGGTACTGCAGGACAGCTGGCTTCGAAAGTGGCATACCTGTCGCTCTAGAGTTGCAATGGTGTCACGTGTATTCTGCGCGATCGGTCCTTTGTCTTTTCCCATAAAGAAAGATATAGATTGTCTGGATGAGGAGGATCGGGGTAGAAATTTAGTTTAGATTTGAACTAAATTTCAATCAAATCCACCCAACCTAATCTGCCTGAATTTACACAAACAAGACATTTGATACACCCATAATAATACAGATATTTGTGTGTTGAGTGTTAATTATGGTAGTACTTGAGAGTTCTGCGGACAACCTTACCCACTGCGCTACAAGTCCATAACTAATTGGCAGTGACAAAAAAAAAATTGGCTTGGTACAGAGTTTCAGTTCCTCACCAACCGTAACGAACGCCCTCCATGTGGTACTGGCACCCGGTCTGATTCTGTGCAGGAACTCCATTTACCTTCGTCGCGAAAAAAAAAAGAATTAATGAAAGAAAGGAACTCCGTTTGCTTGGTCCTAGAGGAGGTTTGAGCTGTTCTACTCTGCAAAAGAGCTCTGACTTTTAACGTGGCAATTTGCAAAATTTAACTGCAAAAGAGCTCTGACTTTTAACGTGGCAATTTGCAAATTTTAATTAGTAAGTACATCATATTCGCTCTTGATGATTGGACTAGGGAGGTTGGTATGCGTTCAGTTCAGCATGTCCAGGAATAAAGCAACATGGTGCGCACGCGCACCACGCACATGGCGAGTTCTTGAAAGCAAAGGTAAGTACATATCCTCAGGAGGAAGGAGGGAGGGAGGGAGCTCCCGTCTTCTAGATTGGCAGAGACTTTGCCGAGCGGCCAAAACATATTCCATTTGGCAAATTAGCTGGTGCTGCCTTTCAGCTGCTAAGGCAGTGCCAAATGCTTTGTCTCGTGGAAACCAAGATGCAAAAATCCTGAACATATGCGTGGTGAACGCGCTGCTGCGTCTGTCTTGCTTTCTTCAGTGATTGAAGAATAAAGGCTGGCCCGACATGCTGTTCTGTTCGGCCCAAATATTGTTTGCACGATCAAGGCACAGGTTCGATGTGCATCCAACGTTTAGTTGTCGTCGACACAACAGCGGTGGTACGCTCGAACGAAATTCATCAAATTCAAAAAAAAAAAAAATCAAGAACACGGACTCTTCGTGGTTCGTTCGTATGCGTGAAAGGCTTCCTGAGCGGCACGAATGTGAATGTGGAAGCCTAATATCGAGGCCCATAATCTTTTGGAGGCTTGTATGGGGCCTATGTGTAGAGGGTTGGCCCGATATAGAAAATAGCGCCTGTCAGTCTATCATCTTCTTGTAGGGTATCCGCACAGCACACGCGGCCCGTCTGTTCATCTCGGCGGTGCCGATTTCAAGAGGACGGGAAGTGTCGCCCATTTCTCCCCTTCTCTGGGGTCTCAGGCACCGGGCGAAGCTAGAACGAATCCGTGGAAGGGAAGACGAATGGAGAGTGAGCTGAGCTCGAAGTACCCGATCTTGAGAGTTAGATTTTCATTTGATTTGATGTCAGTGGTGGAGTCAGAATTTTAACGATAGAAATACGAATTTAAGATACATCCGTTCTGACACAAGTTCAAATGATATAATACATAAGTTCAAATATGTCAAATTATATGTTCACACTATAACCAACATCACAAAAATATTTTTAGAAAATTACAATTTGATACAACGTTCTTTCATGCTTTGAAAGCGATTGATAACAACATCATCACCAACTTGTAGAAAGAAATTTACGCTCAATGTACGTAACTAAGCAACATTCAAGTATTGTTCACCCATGCTATTTCTTAACTTGTTCTTTACATGATTCATTGCCGAAAATACCTTCTCTACACTTTCAGTAGTCACAAAAAGGATCAATACCAATTTGAGTAGCAAATAAACAAATTTATAGCGATCATACTTCTTTGTCTCAACAAGTTTAATAGAGTGCTCACTGAGATTCTCCACTTCTCGAAACCTTGTATCTTGATGCATGTCCTCGGGGTCGAGACTCAAGGGGCGCAACTAGCGCGTCGAGACCAAAATCATCGGCGCAGAAGCCAAAAGCGGTGCTAGAGCGCCGTGATGCGCCGATACCGCGATGAGCTGCCGGCTGCGCCCCTGCGCTACTGCCAGAGCACCTGGATGGGCAGATGGCACTTAGGCATAACGCCTCCTTGACTAGTTGAATTGGGCTTGATTTTCATATTCTGTTGGGTCTAATGCTAAATGGGCTGCCAAGAGTTTAGAAGTATGTATGTTAGTATGTGTAGTGTATACTTTATGTATTAAAAAGGGTATATATCAGTTTTTTGTGCAAAAAATTTTGGGGGTGCAACTGCACCCCCATGCCTCTACTCTACCTCCACCACTGTTTGATGTGGGTTTGGACGTCTGGTTACTATGGAACCCTAATTTTATTTCTTTCCATGGTAATCTAGAGGCATTTGGTGAGGTCAAGAACGCGGCTTTAAGGTCCTAGCTTGAATAATTGGTGGTTGCACTCAGCTCTCACTTGGCGACCATGGCGGAAACCACGAGGCCACCGTCGGAGCAACGGCGATGCCCCCTCAGCGACCTCCATGAAGAGCTCGTGTCGGAGATTCTGCACCGCCTGTCGCCGAAATCCATCCACCGACGTCTGCAAGGCCCAGTGTCGCATCGCCTCCGACCGCGCCTTCCTCCTCGCCCACCACTGCCGCCAGCCACCTCAGCACCTCCTCTCCTTCGTCCGTGACATCGGCGATCGTAGTTGCGAGGGATTTAACGGTCCCAAATTTCAGGGGCTGTTATAAGTGGTATCAGAGTTTAGTTTGACCATAAGTTGAGACCTTAAGTTGGCTTTAGGAATTAGGAAATGAAGACCTTTAAACATCTTAATTTGAAAAATTATAAAAAAAAAATATGAACACAAAAATATAAGTATTATTGCTGTCTCTTTCCCCTCCCAACGTTATCTTATCTAACCTAGATTTTCAAAAACTCGATTTGTTTTTACAAAAGATTTATCTCCTTCTTAGCTAATTTTAACTTTTCAGCAGAAGTCACGGCATGAAAGAAGCAGTGTTCAAAATACGCTAGAATAGTGTTAAATAGAGTAAACCCTCAATAGACAATCTTTTGATTGAGTACATGTATATCATCCTTGTCAAAATTCAATTCCTTCTTTTCGTCTTAATTCTTACATTAATCTTTCTCAGCTTATCTTAAGTCTGGATCTTATTTACCTCTCTGTATTTGGTCAAAACCGCTGCAGAAATACATTCCCAAAATGTCTGAAACCAGGTTCTATATCAATCACCAAAGCGAGACTAACTCAGGGGATTATCAGCCAAGCATGACAGAACTGATGGCCATGATGGAAAGAAACAAATACCAAGCAGAAGAAAATCAAGCAAGAATGATGGTAGCACTGCCATTACAATTTCAACAGAAACCACCTACTAATCCAATTCCAAGACTGCAGTACAACATGAGTCAACCAACCAAAGTGCAGTGCTACACTTGTGGAGGAAATCACTACCAAAGGAATTGTCCACGGAAATCAATAAACTGCTAACACCGTGGGCAACCAGGTCATTTTAAATACCAATGCCCATTAAGGAGTATGCCATCAGAGGCAGCCAAAGCTCAAGCAAAAAGTCAACTACAGATCAACAAGACACAACCAATAAAACAAGCTTACAAAGGATGTATGGTATGACCCAGAAAACAGCTAAGAAAAGCGAGATAAATTCTAGGAGAAAGAAGACTAACAACGAGATCAGTTCAGGGCAAAACCAATTATACTACTACCAAGGAAGCGACAGAAGCCACAAATGTTATTGATATGTTTTTACTACAAGCAAGGATCAGTATTGGCTTTATTTACTCTAGGAGCCACCTTTTTAGAATCATGCAACAGAAAAAGCAGCATGGAACAAGGAATCGAAAATGCAGCGCAATTTTCCAACCTAGCCCCTGGCTTTGAGTGAATCTCGGGGTCGAGATTCTTTTTAAGGGGGGGGGGAGGGGTAGGTTGAAACAACCCGAAAATTCGAATTTCAATTTTGTTGCCTTTTTTTGCTTGAATTCAAGCTTCTTTCCCAATTCGGCAATTATTAACTCCATTCCACTTTCCTCTTTTAGAATTCCGCCTTGCCAAACCCGGAAACGCCTTCTTTCCCGCGCGCCTTTCCCATCTTCTTCCCTGCGTCACTCCCAAGCGTCACAACGCCACACCACCGTCCTTTTCGCCGCTGCCGTCAGCTCCCCGCCACCTCCCACACCACCTTGCCTCTCCATCAATGCCAACGCTCAACGCCACCGCCACCTTGCCGCCGATTCCCCTTTCCTCGACGCCAAATGCAGGCGGTCGCATGCATTGCCGCCCACATGTCGCGCACTCCTCGCCATCCCTGCTCCCACCACCTCTGCTCCGGCTATAAAAGCATGCCCAGAGCACACCTTCCTCTTCATCTCCCACCCCCAGCACCCCCCTCTACCCTTTCATCATCGCTACCGACAAATTTCAAGAAATCGTCGCCGCCCTGTGCATCTTCCTCGATGAGCTCGAGATAAAATCCATTGCTTCATTTGCTTCCCCTCCCTCCCCACTCCGGCAATAGCTTCCCCTCACCACACCGAAGCTTTCCCCCAACCTCCCCACCCCCCAATCCCGCCGAAGCTCACCGACGTCAAGCTCCTCCTCCGAGCCATCCACGGCCGTCGAGGGTAGCTCACTTCGGTGCATCCCAAACCTAGCCGCCACCACCCTCTAGTTCCCCTTCACCCCCCTGATGCTCCCCGGCCGCCCAATTTGGCCGGAGCTTGGTCGTAGCGTCGTCGCCTCCTTCCTCGCTTTGACTGGTGGCGCCCACCGCCAAGGCCCTTGCCAAACCTCCTCTATCCCGGTGAAACCCCAAAATGGAATCCCCATGCCCCCCCTGAAGCTAACCATACCACCCACTGCCGCCGTCGCAATCACCATCGCCGCGTATTTCCTTGCTCGACCGCTACTATAGCGAGCGAGCTCCAGCTCGCTCGATATTAAACCGAGCCGCGCACAGTAACAGGCCAAAATGGCCTTTGGGCCTAATAAGTTAAGCGGGCCGGCCTTTTACTGTTCATGCGTTGCAACCCAAACACTACTCATTCCTTTTCAGACAGCACTGTGATCACTGTTCACCAACCGAAAATAGTAAAGGTTGATTAATGTTCATTTTCATAAAACAGTAAAACCTAATTACTGTTCACAAATCCAAATCCGAACCCTAATTCAACATATTATATTTATTTCGACTGTTTCGAGCCTGTGAATCTATTTCTCAACTCCGTTCAGTAAAATTTAGCACCAAATAAATCCCCACCATCCCACACCACCTTTATTTATGTTTCTTTCCAAATTTCTTTACTTGCATGTTGTTCCCAGCTCTTTCCTTGTCGAGTCGGATTTTATTTGGATTATTTTATTTTGTTTTGTGTTAAGTCACGACTGCAACTACCAGAATCCAGAACACGATGGACGATACGAAGTACTAGAAGATTTTGTGTAAGGAGACAAATCACATTCCTTTATCATTTTGAATCTATATTTCATGTATTTATATTATTATTTTTATTATCGTATTTATGCCAACTACTTTAAATATTAAAATAATACTTTTGAAGAGGCTAAGGCTGAGACGAAACCGAGAGAAATCAAGGAAGGGGTGAGCTCGCATCGCTCATTCTTGAGACGGTTGCATCTCTTGATAAGCTTGCTGGGATTATAATTTCTTGTGTGCTCGCGCTTCTTGGGGATTGGGGAATTTGCAGGCATTTCTGAAGGTTCGCGAAACCACCCATTCGATCTCGACTCCTCGCATCCCGTTCCCATGGCGACGAGGCAGGCCCAGCGAAGCGCCTCCGTCGACCTCCCAGACGAGATAGTCTCGGAGATCCTCCTCCGCCTGCCGTCTAAGTCCCTCCTCCGCTGCCGCGCCGTCTGCAAGGCCTGGCGCAGCCTCGCCACCGACCGCGACCTCCTCCTCGCCCACCACCGCAGCCAGCCGCCCCAGCCCCTCCTCCTCGCCTTCTTCGGCGACGCCGGCGAGGACGACGAATCCGTGCTCCACTACTGCCTCGAGGCCGTCGACCTCCGCACCGACAAACACCGGGTGGTCGTGCGCTTCACCGACAGGGAGTACGACGACGACCATCTCGGCGACGGCGTCTTCGACGTGCTCGAGGTCCACGCCTCTTGCGACGGCCTCCTCCTCCTCAGCTTCCTCGACGCCTTCTTCGTCTGCAACCCCGCCACGCGCCAGGCCACTCTCCTCCCGCCTCTCCGTGCCCGTGAGATCGCGGGGCTCTACCCGCACACCGCTTCCGGGGAGTACCGGGTGCTGTACCACCGAGACGTCGGCCTCGAGAGGAAGTACTACGTCCTCACGGTGGGCTCCCAACAGGCGAGGACCATAGAGCGTCGTGCGTCGTCGGCTTCCGTGGGCGAGGGGCTGGCGAGAGGGGTGGGGCGCGCCAGCACCTTGCCGCCCGTCCTTCTCCATGGCAGCCTACACTGGCCGCCGCAGCAGCGCCAAGAAGACAACATACTGGTGTTCGACACAGCTGCAGAGTCATTCAGGTGGATATCTCCTCCTGTGACACGCACGGACACGTCCCTGTTTGAGTATATGCTGTTGTTTGAGATGCACGGGAAGCTTGCTATGTTCTGCTGCAAGCGAAATGTGTGGAAAGCTGATCTTTGGCTTATGCAAGATTACAAGGACGATATCTGGGTCTGCCATTACCGGATTGAGCTCTCGGTCATACATCCTGGTGCGTGTTTATCCTGGAATACAGTCATTGTGTCACAAGAGGGAGATATGCTGGTGGAAGGCTTGGAATCGGTGTTGCATTATGACATCAATGGGAAATTGCTGGGGATTTTTGATTATGGTCATCATATCTTCGAAATTACTCCACATGTGCTCAAAGAAAGCCTTGTTCCACATGCATTCCTTCAGACGCAGCAGCATGGCAGCTTTGGTGAACCGCCTTTCTTCCGGGGGTTGTAGAGTGTGCTGGTGGCTTCCCATTGACCTAGTTGCCCCTTTGAGCATCCATGATTTAGATATTGCAATATCTACCGATGAAACTCAAATCGGTTAGCTGTTTGTCTCGTTCATGGTAGGGAAAATTGTGATCAGGGGCTCGTACTTCTCTCTTTCATTTTTTTTTTCAATAGAAAACAATAGGGATTTCATAGTTCTCTTTAGTCAGACACAGTTATCTCTTTTGATGTTCCAAATGTACTGTTGGAAATTGCATGTTTCCAAAACATGAATGCAAATGGCCCAGGTATCATACCTGGCAAGCCATGGTGGTAGCCATTCAAGTTGTTTCGTCTCCAGAATTTAGAACATAACTTTTGTATTGCTGAAGAAATCTTTAAGTGGTTGCATTTGAAGATCTTGACGAATTGAAGTGCCTTTTGTCTCTGTTTACTGGAAATCTGGAACCGAGAACTGATGCTACCCTGTTGTTTTCTATGCCATTGTTGAGGAAAATTTTCTATGTGCTCCTCCTAATTTTGTCAACTGCAAACGTGGTGTGCTTCGTTGGGTGTTCACCCAGAATGTCCTAACCCTTCTTATATGATAGGCAGTTTGCTGAGTTAGATATCCGCAAATCACACACCAAACTATCTACTAGTATTTCCCCTGGAACACTAGATGTGATGTTTATTATGGGTCCATTGCAGTGTTCTTGATCCCTTGATAGAGTGGTTAAGCAGCAGCATTTGCGTGGTAACTAATTTGTGTGAAAAGGCACCATCCATTTCAACATGAGATCGACAGTGTTATAACTGGAGTTTTACTTGCATAATCCATTTCGTATGAAATTTATGACGTTCGTATTGAAGCTTTGCTAACTATTGCTGCTTTCAACTATCATGCGTTTGGATGCTATCTTGTGTTACAAGGCCTTATTGATGGACTAAAATCTGACTGAATTGAATACAGCTCCATTTTTTGAAGCTGATTGTCCACATATCCGGTGTCTGGCTGCAATGGTCTTTTCTGTTCATTGGGTTGAAGAATGCGCTGGTCTTTTAACTCCATTTTGGCCCCATGTTTTTAGTTGGAAATGGGGGTGTTTTTACCTGGTGACAATGCGCCCCGGGGGCACATGTTGTCGAAGTAAACGGTCGCCGTTTGTGTCTCTTCTGTCCCTTTTTTTTTAAGGCTGCTCCCAATGGATAATATCTTAATGCAGTTTCTTAGTGCATGAAGAGTGTTAGGATACTATCTTCCCAATGCATAGTTTCTTATGGTGTAGTATCTTATGTCCTTTTAATTAATTAGATGTAGAATCTCAAAGAGATGGTGTGTACAAGATGGAAATGAGTTAATTTTCTTGTCTATGACTTCGAGCCAGAGCAGTCTCTTATTTAGATACTGCAACAATCTCTCACCTCATTTAATCTACTGCCATCTCAGCACTTTGCCTACATAGCACCATTAAGATACTGGTCAAGGTGGAGCACTGGGAGCAGCCTAAAACCTACGAAGGTATTGGATTGGATGACAGTGGGATATAGGCCGTATGTCAGTCGCATATCTCTCATATCGATGTTAATTTTCAACTCACTTGATCTTTTTATTAGGTGCGCGTGAGGTCCCACGCCATGTCCACCCGCCAGTCGCGCACGTGGAACACGGGCGGACGCACACCGAAAGGGGGAGGATACCTGCTTTCGAATCGCGCCTGCACCACTGCCACCACATTTAGGGAAGCCGGTGGTTGCCTCCTTGGTCTGCAGAGAGGAGGGAAACCAGAGTGACAGAGCTCGGGGGGCGTGGAGCTGTCAGCGCTCGGCGGTGCCGCGGTGGGTTGGCTAGTCAATTACGAACAGGAGGGCATTTTGGTCTTTTCGCATAGGCGTATGGCATAGAGGTGGCCAAATGGGCGGTATGGCCTAGACCCGCTCGGCCCATGGGCTCGGCCGCCGACCCAGGCACGGAACGCCAAGCTCGCGGGCCCTGTTGTCTTCGGCCAGCATGAATAGCCCGACGCGTGCTCTGATCGCCTCTGTCGTGCTCTCTCCTGATTACAGCACGCCATGGGTCGGGTGCCGAGCCGTCGCGACGGAGGCGGAGGAGGGAGTCGAGCGGGAGGAACAACGGCGTGGCCAAGAGCAGTGGGTGTGTGGGGGGCTATTCTTGGGGTCAGCCGGGAACAACCCGCGACCGATGGCCTCCATCGTCGACGGCGTGGTGAGGGTGCTTCTTGGGGTTGGCCTCATTATAGGGGGGGGGGGGGGAGAGCGAGTGGAGGACCATATGACGATGTGACATGTGGAGGCTGGAGGAGATCAGGGGGAGGGGAGCCGGGCGTATCGTGCCTGGGTCGGCCCGACCTGATAGGCTAGGGTGCCGACTCAAGTATGACATGCCTGGTTGAGCGGTGTCGATGTGACTAGGCTATAGTACTAGGCCACACTTAGAATGGGCAAACAGTCTCGTACTCATGTCATGGGCTGGCTCGGCAGACACAACCTGTTTGGACACATCTATTATGACCAAAAGAAATCGAAAACCATTTTAAAACACAAAAATGAAAAGAAAAAAAAGGGTACCGCATTAAAGACCAGGTAAAATATTAATTATATGAAACTTAATCCCAAATTCGAAACCACGTCCAACGGGGCAAATGATCAAATTTTCCCTTCTTAAGCAGTTTGAGGCTGAGGCGAAACCGAGAGAAATCGAGGAAGACGTGAGCTCGCATCGCTCATTCTTGCGTCGGTTGCATGTTCTTGATAAGCTTGCTGGGATTCTAATTTCTTGTGTGCTCGTGACTCATGAGGATTGAGGAATTTGCAGCCATTTCTGAAGGTTCGCGAAACCACCTATTCGGCCTCGGCCCCTCCCATCCCGTTCCCTTGGAGACGATGCAGACCCAGCAAAGCGCCCCTGTCGACCTCCCCGAGGAGATAGTCTCGGAGATCATCCTCCGTCTGCCGTCTAAGTCAGAATTTTTTTTTAAATAATTTTTTAAAAGATAATTACAAAAATAAATAATCGTTCCAAAAAATTACAAAAATATGTCACTGAACCTATCGCCAGTTGAACTGGCAATAGAAACCCTCTCGCACCTCTGTTGCCGGTCCAGGTAGGGGTGCAAACGGAGCGGATACGGTCGAATATCGCTCATCCCGTATATTTTTCCATATTTTTTCTCGGATTCGGAATCGAACACGGACAGTACCGGATACGAATGCGAATAGTCTCGGTCACGAATACGGAGCGAATACATGCCGAACCGAATACGGATTGTCTCGGTCACGAATACTTATTCGGATATTGCGCGAAAACATAAACCATATATATCACACAAATAAAGATCAATCAACCATACTACATGTCCAAAATGCAACTAGATTACTAGTTTAACAAAAAAAAAATTAAATATATCACACGATAACATAGACTATTTAAGCAATTATGTGGAGTGGAGACCATACTACGCCCCCTATCTGTGACCCCCACAAGGCGTCAAGGGAACTACAGTCGAGGACAGAGAAACTAAAACGACATAGTATTGTTTTAACTAGAATCTATCTTCTCATCTTTCAGCGTAGAGCATACAGGATAGAAAGAGGCCAATTGATCAATGAAAAATAAGCTAAGCTACAAGAGCATACCTTAACAGTGTCATCAGTTGAGTGGGCCTCTGCTACATCACACAACTTCCCAACAGTATAAGAAGCCAAATATTTCCCATTTGATGTTCCATACTCTCCCAATACCCAGCATATTATCTAAAAGTAAAACGAAACAATATAATTTAACCCAAAAAACTTGCTATGGGATAGGAATGAAAGAGGAAATATGTAACTACCTGCAGAAATGAAGAAGGAAGCTTTGGCTCCCCCACAATCTGAAGATAGAAATCTACACCTGTTTAAGAAAAACAAAAATGAGTTATGCTAATAGATCAAGTAGTGAGAAAGTTAATTACTTGGAAAATTCCTAGCTATCACAAGTAGCTACTTCAATAGCATAAATTATTTTGTTGATTTTCATCCTTCTATCAGTAATTCAGTATATATCTACTAAAATCTTCTGTAAGGTGCGGCAAGCTGTAGAATTAAAATCATATAGTACCAATGTGTCATAGAACTTGCACTTGCCATCTATTAGAGTTCATGCACCACATCAAGATAGTTCTAAATTTCTAATGAATTTTGATTTCAGCCTTGTCAACAAAAAATTTGCAGCCACAACTATAGTAATCTCCACCAGAAATCTAATTGATGGCAACAACAAACATCAAGCATCTGTACTCATCAGAATCGTAAATGAATTTGCAATGCAGTAGATTCTATTAAAGAAGTGCAACAGGAACAAAAAAAAAGGAAAAGAGTTTAGGAG
Source organism: Phyllostachys edulis (assembly GCA_036346405.1). NCBI lineage: Eukaryota > Viridiplantae > Streptophyta > Magnoliopsida > Poales > Poaceae > Phyllostachys > Phyllostachys edulis. The sequence continues at coordinate 55,083,162 of CM070549.1, read as the reverse complement.
TTAGGGTCAAAATTAACAAAACTAGAGAGCTCAGAAAACCAAGATACACAAAAATTAAGTTCAAGGGAAAAGGTTCAGGATTTTGTTTAAAAAAAAATCAATGAAGACTGAATAACTTGGTACTATCTTTCAGAATCTACCTTCCCCATCCCAAATATAGATCTTAGGAATGTTTTGATTCTGGGGGAGACAATGCAGAGAATGAAGGTATTAAAAAAAGGGGTGCAGCAGGTTTTAAGATGAATAAGAGAGTGGGCAGCAAAAGCAAGAAAGGGGGTTCTGCTGATAAAACATGAAATGTCTCTTTTGGAATATCAGGGGTCTGGGGCAAGCAGCTCGGAGAAGGCAGTTCAAAGAGATGATACTAGCTGAAAATTTAGATATTGTGGGGATTCAAGAAACTATCAAGAAGGAGTTCTCTGCTAGAGAACTTAAAAATCTGGGGTGTGATTTACCTTTTAGATGGCACTGGATTCCAGCAGTAGGACATTCTGGTGGTATTTTGGTGGGTATTAAAGAAGATCTTTTCGAAGTGGAAAGCTATGATTCAGGCAATTTCTTTGTAAGCATGGGGATCAGAAACAGAGCTTCTAATTTCAGATGGGAAGTGATAGTAGTTTATGGTCCTGCAAATCATGATTTGTCCCAAATTTTTGTGGAGGAATTGGATAGGAAGTGTAAACACACTGCGCTTCCTTATGTGATGGGGGGAGATTTTAATCTGATCAGGTTGGCTGGGGATAAAAGTACTGGCAATTTGAACTATGGTTTAATGGGTCTCTTCAATGAGTTTATTTCTGAAAATAAGCTTTTTGAAATCAAGAAAAAGGGAGCCAGATTTACTTGGTCTAATAAACAGAGAAATCCAACTATGGTAAATCTGGATAGAGTCTTTGTCTCTACTGATTGGGAAAGCAATTTTCCTCTTTATCATGTCCAATGCTTACTCAGAATTGGCTCAGATCATTGCCCCCTAGTTTTGAATTCTGGGGAAGGAGAGTTAGCTAGGAAAGGGAGATTTTTCTTTGAGAAAGGGTGGTTATGTCACGAGAATTTCAGGGGTTTAATCCAGGACAAATGGACTGAGATAACTAACAGAGTCCCGGAAAGATGTTATTCATTGGATAACTGGAATGGTAGTATAGCTAACCTAAGAAGGTTTCTGAGAGGTTGGGGGGCTAATGTCAATAGGGAATACAAATTAAAGAAGAGAGGCATCTTAGAGCAAATTAAAAAGTTAGACGGCTTAGCAGAAGATAGGGGTGTTAGCTTTGACAACTGGGATCTAAGATACTCTTTGGAAGCTGAATTAGAAAAGCTTTATGAATTGGAGGAAATTCACTGGCAGCAGAGAGGGAGTGTTAAGTGGATTACACAAGGAGATGCTAACACAGGCTACTTTCATAACTGTGCTAATGGAAGACGAAGGAAAAACCAAATTTTCAGCTTAGAATATGAAGAATCCATCTTGAAAAACAAGGAAGAGATCACAGCACATGTTTATGACTATTACAAGAAACTGTTTGGTTCAAGTGGTGAGAAACAGGTGGGGTTATCAGAAAATTTCTGGAGTCTCTCCTCCAGAGTTTCAGAATCAGAGAACAAAGCTTTATTGATGGAGTTCTCTGAACTAGACGTGTGGAATGTGATAAAGGACCTACCAGTGAACTCGGCTCCTGGGCCGGATGGCTTTCCAATCATTTTCTTCAAGGAATTTTGGGGGGTGTTTAAAACTCAGTTCATGTCTCTGGTAAATGATCTGATTTCTGGGAATCTGGACTTAAAAAGATTAAATTTCGGGGTCATCACTTTGGTTCCTAAGATCAAAGAGGCAAACAACATTAAACAGTACAGACCTATTTGCCTCCTTAATGTCAGTTTCAAGATTCTTACCAAACTATTGGCCAACAGGTTGGGTCTGCTGGCAGATAAAATCATTAAGGAGTGTCAATCGGCCTTTATCAAAGGCAGAAATATTTTGGGTGGGGTGGTAGTTCTTCATGAGATCTTTCACGAACTCAGGGTATCTAGAAGAAAAGGGGTGATTCTTAAACTGGACTTTGAGAAAGCATATGATAAAATCAATTGGAGTTTTTTGGAGGAAGTCATGGAGAAAAAAGGTTTCTCTGACAAATGGATAAAAATTGTGATGAGCTCAGTCAAAGGGGGGAAAGTTAGTATTAATGTTAATGGGGAAATGGGTCCTTATTTTCAAACTTTTAGAGGTTTGAGGCAGGGGGACCCCCTGTCTCCCTTGTTGTTCAATTTGGCTGCTGACACTCTAGCAGAAATTATCCACAAAGCCCAAAATCAAGGGTTAATCAAAGGGGTGATCTCACATTTGATTCCTGGGGTTCCTATCTCGCAATATGCGATGATGATCGTGCTTTTGTTGGACTATGGGGTGAATTACTTTCAGAATCTCAAAATTTTACTCTACTGCTTTGAATGGATGTCGGGCTTGAAAATTAATTACCACAAGAGTGAAATTTTTGTGATGGGGGTGGATACTGAGGACGCCAACAGAGTAGCTAAAACTTTTAACTGCAAGTTATCCCATTTACCTATGACTTACCTGGGGATTCTTATTGGTGATAGATGTTTAGGGGTGAAAACAGCAGAAAAAGTGGTGAGCAAACTTGGCAAAAGGTTAGACAACTGGAAAAACAACTTATTATCCTCAGGGGGCAGAATGATTTTGGTGAACAGCAGCCTTAGCAGTTTGCCAATCTATACTATGGGATTTTACCGTCTTAAAGAAGAGACTCACAAAAAAATGGATAGTATTAGAGCTAGATTCTTTTGGAGAGGAGCTACTGACAAATTTAAATATCACATGGTACAATGGGGTGCTGTCTGCAGACCAAAGAAGTTTGGTGGTTTGGGGATTATAAACACTAGAGTGTTAAATGATTGTCGATGGCCAAATGGATCGGAGAATTAAGTCCTCCCACAAGGATCTGTGGTCTCATATCCTTAAAGCGTAAATATTTTCCGAATGGGGTGTTAGGAAGCTTTAATTTATGGGGATCTCAGTTTTGGAGAAGCATAATGAAAGTACACGAAATTTTCAAGATGGGAGTTAGATACAAGATAGGCAATGGGAAGGAAACTGCTTTTTGGGATGATGTCTGGAATAGTGATTGTCCTCTTAAACTGAAATACAACAAACTGTATAACATCTGTCAGTTTCCCTCTATGAGTGTTAATGATGGGGTAAAAGGCGAAGCGTTGGGACACCTTCTTTCGCAGAAGTCCGGGAACGTAAGAAAGACAAAGAATGGAAGGATTTCAAGGAAGATGTTGAATTAATTGATCTAGATGATAATAGAGACAAACCCGTGTGGTGCTTGGAAAAATCTGGAACATTTTCATCCATTCTTTATATTCTCATCTTCTTTTGGGGGTGTTAATAGCGTAAAACTAACTAAGCTCGAAAAACAAATGTCCCTTAAAGGTTAAGATCTTCATCTCGCTGCTCGCTATCATAATAGAGTGCAAACTCGGATCAACTTAAGAAGAGAGGCCGAAAGGAAAGACTAATTGCTCCTTTAGATGTGGAGGAAAACATAGATCATATCTTGTTTTCTTGCAGCTTGTCAACTTTTGTTTGGATTTGCTTTAAAGAGATTCTTAGGCGGCGTCATCCTACTTGTTTAGATGATTTGCAACTGAATTGGTTGGAAAAAATGGGGCTAATCACAATGTTGCTTTGTTTAGTTTTGCACTACGGCTTGGACTCTTTGGAGAGTTAGGAACAATATGGTGTTTGAGAAGCGTTTTATTAAGAACCTAATTGAAATTATCTTCAAAATCTTATCTTGTTTGCAGCGAATGGCGGATTCTCTTAAAGGGATGATGGTGATTTGTCGGATCGCTTCACGGCGAAAACTACATTTGGTCAAGTCTTTTGTAATAGGAGTGATGTTATTCATGAATAGTCGCTCTCTGTTCGATTTCTCTCCTGTTTTTACGCCTTCGCTTGTATCAAGTAGTCGGTTGCAAGGGCGGTCTTATAGTCGGTGCTTCCATTTAGTAGGTCGGTTCTTTTGTCTTGTAAAATTGGTAACCCCAGCTTGTTACTATGTCCCTTTGTCTCAGAAGAACTCTTATTTGCTTTCTATCAAAAAGGGTATCTCCTTTTCAAAAAAAAAATATTAGAGACACGTCACAGACAATTAAATTTAATCTGTCAAGTTTACTAAGTTATATTAAACAATAACTAGATTACGGATGTTCTATCTTTCGTGGTGTTCTCCTAGAGAATGAAATTTCGACACTCTCGCAAATTGCCTAGCACATTATACAAATAAGTGATGAGTCTGCCGCAAAGTGGCAAGGTCTACACCATATTTACAGCTCCCTAACATTGGCAAAAATAAGTACAATTATCTCAACAAAAGAAGGTAAATCATCATATCAAGATATCCTTGCTTTTTGTGTGTGTGTGAGAGAGAGAGAGAGCTACTTGTGGGTCCCCCAATGTTGACAATTAGCAATGGCTTAGGCAAAGGAGCAAGTTCATCATGCCAGCTATAGCAAAGAAGACGTAGCGCAATAGAATCAGCTTGGTGTAGTGCACCAACAAGAAGTACCTGAACTTTCAAATTCCAGAATCAGTATGGTATACCATACTAGTACCAGCTATCAACAAGTTTCATGATTTAATAGTGAGCAAACTCACCCTATTGCCCTTTATTGGTCTCCGCTTAAGAAATGGTCTTCTTACGGTAGGCGTAGATGTCAGATGCATCAATCGTCCCTTGCTCAAACCTCGGCTACATCATAAATATGGTTGCATGCCTTGGAAGCGTGCTCGATGAGTCGAAATCACAGGCCAAACGCGGCTTCGATAGGTCTCATCGAGATCAGCCCGCATCCACCCAGACTCGAACGTTCCAATGAAATCATGGTAATCATCAATCACCGCATTTCCAACCTAGAGCATTGGATGATTATTTGATCAATTGTAACAAGATAATGACCAAACCAATTAAGAGAGTAGTAAAAGAAGAGCTCAAGAAGTTTCGACCATGAAGCCTTTGAAATTCGTGATAGGCTTCAATTCCTTTGTTGTTTCAGACACTAGTTGAGACAACCGAGGGACATAGTGCCCTGAAAAGAAGTCATTGCAAAGAAGAGTTAATTATTACCGACACATAAAGAATATACATGTGAATCTGGTAATCGCTAAATGCACAAAGATCCATCCTAGAACTAACAATTTCGATGGCAATTCACCTCCATAGCTCTCTCCGGCAATGTAGAAGTCGCAGACTTATGCCGAGGAAACCTCTCCAACCAATTCACCAAGAAAGTGTGCAAATCATGAGCTACACAACAACATAAGCAGGAGACATCCATAAGAGCAAGAACAGTCAAGAAACATTGTAGTAGTAGAACTAGACAAGTAGCTAAAGTAATTTGTCCCTATTCACTGTCTTGTCACCGGGCGTGAACATATCTTTGGTGTTGGAGTAGGAGAACCCGACCTGGTGGTAGTCCAAGAACAACATGTTCGCCATCGCAACCCAATGAACCAATTCATCCCATGATAAAGAAGCCACACATTTCTCGATCAAACTACCAAAAGAATCAAAATTTGACCCTTGTTCCGTGGGTACGGGTTCAAGAAGAGCGCCCCGCCGTCGGGTTGATCCGGAAGGCACCCAGCTCATCGGAGGCGTCAGAGGCGACGGAGGAGCACCCGGCCCGCAGCTTGAACCAGAGCACGAGCACGGACGGACTCTGGGCGGCGACCTCGATGAGCCAAGAGAAGAGGGTTTCGCCACAGAAGGCCGACGGTGATGTAGCCAGAGTACATGGAGAAGTTGACGGTGGCTGGCGGCAAGAGCGTGATGAAGTTCGCCGCCGCCACGGCGGTGTCATCGAAAGAAACCCCATGGGAATGGGACAAGGAGCGAGGACAAGACCAGATGGCGGCCGCCATTGGCGCTATGACGTCAATGCCAAATGGGGATTGAGGGTGACCACCGAGGAAGTGAGAAGGAGAGGAGGGACCACGGCAGGGGCGGCGGCGGCGGCGGCGGCGCGGTGCCCGGTGAGGTAGGGTTGCAATTTGGGATGAGCCTGTGACTGAGAGTGAGGCGTCAGCGATTTGGGTTTTTGGCTTTTGGCGTTTGGGGGATGGGGCGGGCGGGACCGCGAGGGTGGGACGAAGAGACCGCGGGAGAAGCGTGAAAAATTCAGATAGTTGGCGGATAGTATTCGGTTATATCTGAATTTAATTCTGAATAGTTTCGAAAATCGGATAACTGAATATCCGAATTCGTATCCATATCCGGTGATAAATACCCGAATCCATCTGAATCCGAAAAAAACCTCCGGATATCCGAAAAATTATCCGGATTTTTTCTCACATTTATTCGGTCGGTTGGTCGGTCGAGAACTATCCGCTCCGTTTGCACCCCTAGGTCCAGGTACCTGTCACTAGTTCAACTGGCGATAAGTACCTGTCGCTATTTGAACTGGCGACAGGTACCTAAAACACTAATATGATTTATCTACTTATGGTTTTTATAGATTTTGAACGATACGAAATCTGTTAGACTCGCAATAACATTTTGTGATCGTCGTATGTTATTCTAGTGCGGCAAATTTCTGAAGAATTTTGCGAGAAAGATTGTGGTATCAATGATTCATAAATAGGAAGATAAGTGATATTGCGATGCGCCCGAGAATTCATACACTTGCTCATGTACATGCACTGCATATTATGTAAGGAAACAAATATGAACTTGTCATTACTATCAAAACTACGATAAATCACACTGATATTACATAACATTCAGCAAAACGTCATAACACTTAATCAAAATGATAATTCAGAACATTGGCAATAACATATTACTACTGTCTGTGCTTTCTCGTGGTCGCAACCTCAACATCGCCCATGTGGACTGCCTCGAGTCGGGTGATCGGATGAAGCCCCCGCAGCGACGTCCGGAGTGCCGATGTCTCCTTCATCCAGAGTATTTCTCGTGGGACATTTCTTGAAGGTGTGCCCAGACTCCTTACAAATGGAGCACTTCTTCGATCGACGTCCGGTTTCTGCTTCATCCATGTCGTTCCTGATGCGCCGTACTTGTTGCCGGCCAACCTTTCCCTTGAGTCTATCAATGTCCACAGCCTAGATTAGTTGCTCCCAGGTCGGATGGCTAGTGAAATGGCCAACCACAGCGTAATCATACATCTCCCCAATCCAGGTTTACATCACCGTCTCCTTGGTGAAATAGTTAGAGAGGTACTGACCGGAATGCTGCGCCACCGTCGAACATGCGGCTATGCCACGGGAGCAGGGTCTATGCAGAAAAAAGGCCTTGTTGCAAGTGCATATGCAACTATCGCGGTGTAGCGTGCACTCGTGAGTGACCCTCTCGCGGTTCGTCCCGCGACGTCCATTATCACTACAGATTATCTCGAAGCGGAGCTCCCGTGTGCCCATCTTGAATGCCCGGTGCATCTCACGCTTCTTGCTCTTCTCCTCCATGTACTTGGTGACCACGGCGGAGCAGAGTATTCTTCCATTTGTCATGGCGAGCGACGCGTTGTTTCTTCTGTCAACAAAGTAGTTTGTCGTACCACGGAGAATTGCCTCCGCAATACTCACCAAAGAGAGGCACCTCGCGCCGCGCGTGACCCAGTTGTACACCTCAGCTAGATTAGTTGTCATGACACCATATCGAGCACCACCCCTGTCATGTAGCAGTGACCACTTCTTCTTAGGCTTGTGCTCAATCCAGTTCGCGAAGCATTTCACCTGTGCCGCCATCCTCCTCGTCAATCTGGGAGCATCTGTGGGTAGCTATGGTAATACTTCGGGGGCTTGGTCAGCGCTTAGGGCAACCCTTCTCACTGCCTCTCTTCTGTGCGTCTTGGTCCGCTCATCCAAAATCTTTCAGAGTGCTTCGAACTTCTGCTGCTGGTTATAGTTGCACAGCCGCTTGAACAGGTTCATCAAGTCTTTGTTGTTGAACTTCTTGTAGAAGTTTGCACCCAAGTGTCTCATGCACCACCTACTCTGCAAATCCAGCCATGCAAGTGGTACGTTATCTCATTGTTGCAGCTGGGTTATTGCACACAGCAGGTCTGCATACCGATCATGTATGAGGCATACGTTGGGATGGCCTTGCACAACAGAAATCCTTACATTCTTCAGGAACCACAACTAGCTGTCCGTGTTCTCGCTTTCAACGAAAGCGAATGCCACGGGAAGAACCACAACATCAGCAACTCTGAGAACTTCAGCCATTATGTGCGCTGCGCTGTTACTGGAGTCCCCGACTTCTTCTTCGGTGTTAGCACCCTCCGCCCCTCCCTCGGCCCTCGCCCCCCCTCCCCTGCGCTAGGAACCTCTTCGACCTCCTCGATGATGACGGAGAAGAAGACAAGGTTTTGTGCCTCCCTCGTGCCCTCCTCGTTAGGGTTCTGTTGGATTTTGGACTACTTCAATCTAATTGTTGTCGAATTTTCTGCGCTGATGACTGATGAGTAATTCTGATGTTTCATTAAGGAAACAAGAACAACATTCAGGGAACAAGAACTTCCAGCATACATCCTAATGCAAAGGATTTTTCCACCAGCATCCCTCTGCTATCTTGTTCGCGAAGACACTTGCGTTAGGGACAACACGGTTTCGGAATTTGGAATATTTGGAGCTTATCTCCTGTAATACATGGTAAAACTGCTCTAGTTTTTCAGATATTTCATTGGATGTTTCAAAATTCAGTGCCTGAATTCAGGAACAAAGACACGGTCATTCTTAATGATCAGTGTGGTTATTTGTTGAGAACCAAGGCTGCTTCACTAAACGAAGGTGGGGTGGTTGCTGGATATGCATTTTTGAATAGCATATTCCTGACATGAGAAGGTAAATGTAGCCAAACATAAGTACTTGTTTGATTATAGTGATTTTTGTTAGTGGAATATTTGTGAACTATAGCATCTCCTTCTGGAAAGGTGTGGAAGGCTTTTGATGATTGGTATGCACTATATTACAAACTAGTGCTTGGAACTATATGTCATTTGATCAATATTAATTGATTTTATTCTATTTGATGTAATAGAAATACAAAATGAAGAGGACCAGGACATTTGCATCTTATCTTCATCACAATCCTATCAAACCCCTCTGGAAACAATAGGAACTGGAACTGGTAACGCCCAATAAAATAATCCTTGTGTTGTGCTTAATCCAGATAACATTGTTAGCGATCTTGGGCTTCAAAAACCAAATCTTTGTTAATTAGGTATTAACTTTTGTATCGCTCCACTACACTATATTTTTTTCATGTTTTATCTATTTTGTCATATCGTTAAACGTGGAATTCAAATTTCATTTAAATTGTGCTTTTGTGTTGTAATTTTGTTATGCCTCAGTGTAGATAGTATTTTATATTAATTATAACCACTAGTTTCCGCCACTGTTCATAGGAACGGGAAGATTAGGTGTTGGTACTTTTTCTTTCGTGCCATGCATGATCATTTTAATTGTATATCTTGCTAGTTCTAATACCATTCTAGAGTAACTAGTGTGAATGTGCGATAAAATTCTGCGACGCAGGAAAATTTGTATGTCCCCTGTTAGATAATGGAATGTCCACTCCCAAAATATGGAGTAGTACCTTTTTTTTAAAATAAAACTTTGCCATTTGATTTTCTGAAATGGACTGTCCACAATCTGCAAGTCACACTTGCACCTATGCTCTTCAAGCCTTGCGGAAATATTGTGCTAACAAATTTTGGGTTAAAATGATTAGGTAACGTGAGTTTTAATGTGATGTCAATGATGTTTAACTTACAGTTCTCACTTGTAATTATGTCACACATTGTGCATGACGTTTATAGCATACTCGCGATTACGTTGAAGCGGGTAAAATGAGTTTTTGGTTTAATTGGCACCCTTGCACGACGAAATAGCAAAAATAGTCTTTTGTGAACGAAAGTGCAAAAATAGCACCGCGAACATACTGGCATGCGAGGTGACACGTGCTCCCTGCCGCGCCCCCACTGCACGGCAGGTGGTCTGCCGTCGAACGGGAGCCCGCCAAGTGGCCTACATCGTGCCCAGAGCACGGTAGGCCCTCTGTCGTAGCATTTGAGCGCTGAACCGGTACCATTTTTGCCTATTCACCCACGGGGGGATTATTTTTGTTATTTCATCACGTAATAGTGCCATTTTAGCCAATAACTCGTGTAATCTCGGTACAATTATCATCCATCTGAATTTGAGATGTTATCTTCGGTTAAAAGGCCATGTTACTGACAATTTTGACGCAGTGCCCTGAACATTACCACATAATTGGAAAACGTATGTATCTGTAATCTGTATTAGCCATTTTCCAAGGTTGCATGGCTCATCAATCCTACCGGGTAAAATGGCGCATGTTTGGGCGCAGCTCGTGGTGGCCACATCGCCCCGATTTCCTATGCCGTCCGATCTTGCGCTTCATTCCTTGGCGACCGTCCGATCTTTCTTTGGTTTTGTTTGCCTGCGTTCTCGTCCTCTGCTCTGAGCCGTTCGATTGTTTTTCGTTGTTCTCTACCGTTTGATCCTTCAGGGCGAAGCGCTCACACGTGTTGTCGCCTCCGCTCCACATGTTGAGTCCCGTCTCTTTTGCAGCGTTTGCTTTCTTCCAGCTTCTTCCCACTCGCTCTCTCCCACCCACCGCTGCTCTCTGCTCTGCTGCACCCACGTCCACCTCCACCTCTACCTCCAGAGTAAGCCAAGCCAAGCCGCCCCCAAATCTAGCTAGGCTAGGGTTTCCTTCCTTCCTTCCTAGCTTGGATCGCCTTCCTCCTCCCTAAGGCAGGGCAAGGTGAGCGACGAGCCCACCCATCTCAAAAAAAAGTGAAGCTTCTATGTGCCAGCCTACCGCCTGCGTCTGCCGCCGCCAAAACCCTCCCAATCCCCCCTCGGCCCCGTTCCTCGACCTTGTCCTCCGCCGCTTCCGCTTCACCCACGGGACCGCTCCAAGACTCTCTCTCCTTTCCCACTTGATCGGCTGCGGCGTCACGCCCCCCTTGGTGCTCGACACCGCCCTCTACGTGCTCAGCCACGCTTGCCGGTTCTCCCACATGTGGGACCTCGTCCGCTCCTCCCATCAGATCTGCTTCGACATCGTCACCTCACAAGACGGTCATGGTCATCCTTGGCCTCGTCGCCAAGGTCTGCTCTGTCCGCGAGGCGGTCGCCTCCTTCCGCCGCCTCTCGCGGATGTTCCGCGGCCACGAGGGCACCGAGGCGGCCGACCTCTTCAACGCGCTGCTCCGCACGCTCTACCAGGTGAATCGAGTGAGTAATGGTACTATATTGTCACGATACAAATATATTCAAGATCTACTGCACAAAAACCAACATGATGAAAGCCAAGCTGTTTTCCACGCCAATGGGAGTGACTGAGAGGTTGTCACGCCATGATGGAGTAGCTTTGTCAGATGCAGATGCAACAAAGGAAGTACAGTGGGTGCTCTACAATATTTGACCTTGACACGTCCTGATATTTCCTACAGTGTTAACAAGGTTTGTCAGTTCCTTCAAGCTTCAACCGAAACTTATTGGACTATTGTCAAGAGAATATTGTGCTATCTCAAAGACACAACTCACCTTGGGCTGCTTCTACAAAGGCCGCCGTCATCGATGTTATGTGAGTTCTCTAATGCAGATTGGGCAGGATGCTCGGATGACAGGAGAAGCACTAGAGGATATGCCATATCTCTTGGATCAAATCTGGTGTCGTGGAGCTCAAGGAAACCGTCAACCGTGTCTAGGTCAAGCACCGAGGCAGAATATAAGTCCGTGGAAATGCAACGACTGGGATCATGTGGCTACAATCGTTACTTGGAGAGCTTGGTATCTATCAGCATAAAGCACCATGTTTATGGTGTGATAACTAGGGGTGGAAAAAAAGCTCGAAACTCGCGAGCTAGCTCGGCTCGTTAAGGGCTCGGCTCGACTAAGCTCGAACTCGGTCCCTTAACGAGCCGAGTCGAGCCGGCAAAAAAACTCATTATCTTAACGAGCCGAGCCGAGCTGGCTCGCGAGTTACTCGTTTAGCTCGTTTGCATTTCACCGATCGCCAGTCCACTTCACCACTCACCAAGTCATCAGCGTCGCTGGCTCAGCCCAGTAGTGTGCGCAACCCTAACTCCCTTCCTTCATTCACCCCGTGACCCGTCCCCGCCCCCGCAGTCCCGCACCCCACTACCCCACGCGGCCGCCGGCTCCCAGCCTCCCGCTTCCTCCACGGCTCCACCTCCACCTCCTGCTCTGGTCCCGGTCTCCCTCTTCCGCCACCTCCTGCTCCAGTCCCGGCGTCCCTCTTCCGTCACCTCCTACTCCGGTCCCGGGCTCCCAGCCTCCCGCATCCGCCACTACCACCTCCTGCTCCGGTCCCAGGCTCTCGGCCTCCCGCATCCGCCACCGCCACCTCCTGGTCTGGTCCTGAGCTCCCGGCCTCCCACACCTGCCACCGGATGTCAATTCATTAACGAGCCTAACGAGCCGAGTTTGAGTTTTTTAATTCTGTATGTCAATTCGTTAACGAGCCTAACGAGCCGAGTTTGAGTTTTTTAATTCTGGATGTCAATTCATTAACGAGCCTAACGGGTCGAGTTCGAGTTTTTAACGAGCCGAGCCGAGCCTGACTTTTTTGCTCATTAGCTTAACGAGCCGAGCTCGTTTTCTTAACGAGCTGAACCGAGCCGAGCCGAGCCGAGTTGGCTCGTTATCCACCCCTAGTGATAACCTCGGTGCAACCTATCTCATAGCTAACCTGGTGCTTCATGCTTGAACAAAGCACACTGAAATTGATTATCGTGAAAGAGTCACGTGCAAGGCCTTGGATATTAGATTCGTTTCTTCCGGTGATCAACTCGTCGATGTCCTCACCAAGCCTCTACCAACTCAGCTGTTCATCCGATTCAGAAGCAATCTCAACATGGTTTCACCACGTCCAGATTGAGGGAGAGTGTTAAGATATATGTAGAAGATTGTATTCGGTGAATAGGAGGTTGTATAGTTGGCAATACATATCTGTAACTCATCTGTAACCGTGTAGGATCAAAGCACAATCTCTAGTTTCCTTTCTGTTGAAGATTGGTGCAATCCTGTTACTATATGACACGGCAAGTATCGTTTGTAATCCGGCAATATAAATACAAGGCGTGAGAGACCGATTTGTCATTGCGGCAAATCTTCTTTTACACTACATGCGTTCTTTCAGATACAGGACGATGATAGTCCTCATGATGAACCACCACCTTTCTTCCAGGGGTCTGTAGATCGCTGGTGTGGTTTTCGTACTGACCTTGGTTGCACTTGATCAGTGCTTCTATGCTTCAGATACTGCAATCTCTAAAGATGAAGCTTGAGTCAACTAGAATCTTTGATGCATTTCTTCTTGTTTTCAGACTCTTTTCTCCTTAATGGTGGCTAAACTGTGCTCACTAGTTCTCAATTCGCATTTGTTACCCACAATTCACTATTTTAATGTTATTATGTCTGTTGCAAAATTTGCATGTTTCGTGAACATAATGTGAAAAGCTCACATTCGAAATGGAAAAATTGATTTCGTCTATGTTTACTGGAAACCTGGAACCAAAGAATTGATGCTGCATTGTTTTATGCCATGCTTTGCTCCTTGCCTTCTGAAGTTTAGTTGGTCCTCAGTCGGTTTGACTTTTGTAACACTGAATCAAAGTCCAGCCCACCCTCGCAGAGGGTGCGACACGCACGCTTTCGTCCTCGCTTCGTATAAAAAAGTTAACATAGAAGTGTTACGTTTGGACCCAATAAGCATTATATGCTACTATAACTCAATTTAGGCAAACAATGTGAGTAATCCCACCACAACTCCTCATGGGCCACCACACTAACGGTCTACGGTATTACATTCACCCCCTTATGGGCTGACGCCTTCGACAACAGCAACACACCGTATACACAACAGAGGCTCAGAACCACCCCTCGATATACGTTCATACGTCCTATGTCAGCACATATGACATGTTGTGTGTTCACTTCGAGCCCACACGTGCTATGCTCCATATCTGTAACCATGGGCGGCGACGGCAGGGGCGTGCCCTTGGTGCACAGGCACCCTAAAAAATAAATGATTTTTTAAAACTAGGTATAAGCACTCAGCAGTTGAGCACTTGGGCTGGCCATTTCAACAATTCAGCCCACCAGGCCACCAACCAGAGCAAGTCGCCAAACACTGAAGCAGTGAGGCACCCGCACCTTCCTAAGTCATTGTACAATCGATCACAGAGAGTACTATCACAAAATACTAGTTGTACAAGCTAGCGACGACTTTTAGCATCTGTTCTGACGAAACATTTCGGTTCTTGACGCAGCCTTTTGTTCCTGTCATGGTGTCATCTCGGCTAGTTACAATCACCAACTGAAACAATCACTTCCTGATGCACACTTGTAGAGTACCAGTAATTTATCTCTGGGTACAATCATGGGCAGAGCCAGTAGGGCAGCCCGGACACATAAAAAAATCGAAAATATCTCTAAGGATCAGTTCTGTATTTGGGCCATATTCATAGTACTCCTTGGTGTGCACTCTCTTGTAAGCTCATCTCACAACCCACAGCCCACTCGTGCCTCCAACAGCCCACAGCCATCTCATCACTCACCAGCCCACATCCATCTCTATCTCCAATACTCCAACTCCTCCCCAATTTGGTTCCTACGACTCGGTGGTCGGTGCGGCGAGGAGAGGAGGAGTGGTGGGTAGCGTGGCACCAATGTGGGAGTAGTAAGCAGCAGTAGATGACACGCCACTCACTAAGACAAATGGTTTTGCAGGTGTGCATGAAGCAACTTCTATTTTCCTCGCATTCATATTATTATGCAAGCCATTTTCCAAATTGATTACTATAGTAATGACATGTAAAAAGATATTAGTCGACAATTTCCTCCGTTCTTTTTTTCTTGACGTTTTTTTACTTCTAATGGGCAAATTCTTAGCTTCGTTGGGCAATGCGTAGTTTGAACCAGTAAAAACTTTTTCGGCGAAATTTCGGCTGTTATCGACGAAAATCGGATCTATCGGACCCCTTCGGTAAAATTTCCAACCGGCCAAAAAATTTCGGATTTGCTAGTTTGTTGACAAATATAAAGAAAGTTTATAACCATATGTAAACACAAGAGTGCATGTACCGTGGTGGAAACACTATTAGTCTTGAAGAGGTTGGTTCTGGGTTTGAACCTTGGCTATGCATTTTTTCTTCTGTATTTTTCATTTTAAGTTCACAAAAATTCAAATTTCGATTCGAAAATTTCGGCCGAAATAAATCCAAAAATTCCGGTAACCAGGTCTATCGCTAGGCTCCGAAATTTTTTCCAAACCGGTAGCTTTTTCCCTGGTTTGAACTAATCGTACCCGGCGTTGTTTTGTGTGTGCACCCCCAACACCAAATTCCTGGCTCCGCCATTGTGACTGTAACACTCTGGCAAAAAATCCGGTCAAAGCCCAACCACCGCGGGGCAGGTCCATACATACATAATACTCCACTTACACTTTCGATCTCTTTTTGTGTAAAAGTGTTAACCCAAAGTTGCTACATTTAGACCCAACAAGCATTATATGCTACTAGAAATTACTTTAAACGGGCAATATGAGACTAATCCCACCGCAACTCTACATGGGCCACCACACTAACGGGCCAAGGTATTACAACTTTGTCCTGAGCATTCAGTGCTGCAATCTTGAGTATCAGATCTTTTTTTTTCTTAAGTTTTTCCCCCTTTCTGGAACAATAGGACATGTCTATAGCTGTGGTTCAAGAGTTTGAGACAACACTGATATATAGTGATATGCTGACTAATTGTGCAGAATTATGACGTCAGAGATGTTTATTTTTATAGTTTCTACTTGCTATTTTTCCATGCATTTCATTGGAGGTTGATGGCATTAACGTTCAATTCGTGGTAATTACTGATATTTGTCTTCCATTATAATACGAGATGCCCGTTAAATTCAATTGATAGACCGTATCAGTGGACTCAGGCCTGACCAAAAATTTGCACCCTGTTTCTGGAGTTATTTGAATCTATCTTCATATACGATGTTGAATGAATATCCATATCTGAAGTATGAACATGAGATCACGAGAGTGATGTCTATTTTGCTTGGCTATTGTTTACCTGGAACTGGAGGCTATGTCAATAGGTAGCAGCATGCCAGGATTGGAGTCCAATGTTGTCATGTTGATATGTGACTTTTTATCACGGAGGCCTGAACCTGAACGGCGTGCATTGTACTGGGCCTTAAGGCAACTCGAAACAAAACCCAAACCATCCAGGCCCATGTAGTGTAAAGCCTATTCCCAAAGTCGTAAATACGTGCAACCCCCCGATGGCGAAGCCCGAAACGCCGCTAAAAAAATATCTCGCATCGGCACGAGCTCTGGAACCTTCACTGGCGCTCGTCGACGTCCCCACGGGAATAAAAACTTCCTTCCTAGTATCACCCTCCAAATCCACCCATCTCTCTCCTCTCGTCTCCCTCCCAATACGATGTCGAGGTAGCAGCGTCGCGCTCGTCGAGCTGTGTTGCCTCGCCTTGCGTCGCGCCGCGTCGTGGAGAGTTGGTTTGCTCCCATGGACGCCTCCGCCGGAGCCGGGTCCGGCAATGCCTCCGGCGGGTCCGCCTGCTGCTACTACACCCTGCTCGGCATCCGCAAGAACGCCCCCTCCACCGACATACGCGCCGCCTACCGGAGGCTCGCCTTGGTACGTTCCTGTTCATGCGCGCGCGCGTAGGCGTTTGATTGGGTTCTTCTTTTGAATTGGTGTTTGGGGAGGACGGACCTGCTCACCGGATCTTTTGCTATGGCTGAGCAGAAGTGGCACCCGGATCGGTGGGCGAGCGACCCCGGCGCGGCCGGCGAGGCCAATTGGCGGTTCCAGCGGATCCAGGAGGCGTACTCCGGTAAGGCTCGCCCGCCACCCCGTTACTAGCGCTTGGCTCCACGAGATTCTGATCGAATTCCTTGCGGGCTTTTGGTTGGTGCAGTCCTGTCCGACAAGGGGAAGAGGGCCATGTACGACGCCGGGCTCTTCGATCCCCTCGATGACGACGACAAGGTGAAGCTTTATTAGTTTCTTCCCGTGCTTGTTGTCTTGCAGATATCAATATTCTTTCGATTTTATTTTATACTGAAAAGGAGTGGGAATTTGCCATTTTGGGGCCTGAAATTTTGCTCTGTTTTTGGACGGCCAGGATTTCTCAGACTTCATGCAGGAGATGCTGGTGATGATGGATAGCGTGAAAAACGAGGTAGGCGCAAGCAACCACCCACGCAACCACTCTTAAAATAGTTTAATCAATCGTCATCGTGATTACGCTTTCTTAAACAAGCTAAACATACTTAGCGATGCTTTCTTGGCGATTTCATTCGTTGCAGAAGCCGGACACGCTCGAAGACCTGCAGAAGATGCTGGAAGACATAGTCAACGGCGACGGCGGGAGCCGCGTGCCGTCGGACGGCACCCGGAGGACGCGCGTTGCCCCCTACCCGCAGTCGCGCAGCTGATCGACGCGCTGGTGTACGGGATGTGCACACACCGCCACGATTTTAGTGAGAGACCAGAGCAAGGGAGCAAGCATCGGGAACCAATAAAAAATGGCAGAAGTTACTGCTTTTAGGTCCCCTGATAATTGACGCCCTTCGTCAGTTGATTGCGTTGAGCACTTGGTTGGGTGCTGCTGTTCGATTCCGGCCGCGTCAGCCGAGAATTGGTGGGTGCGCGGCCAAAGATTCCAATATATTGTCGACATTTCGTGCCTCAATTATCACTGGAATTTTAATCTTTCGTCTTCAGTTATGTGTCGTCTGTGCGCCTCGTTTGCTGGATCTGGATGTCTCACTGTTTTCTCAATTTTGTTATTCTCTGCTACTAAAGGCTGGCAACTTTGGCATCATCCGGTAATTAGAAAGGAATTATTTTGCTCGACGCTCTTGTCCTGTACCGTATGGATGTGGCTATCAGCCACTGCTAGAACGATGGTTCTAGCAATACGTAAATTTGTTTTGTTTTAAAAAATAGTCGCCGCGAATTTTTTTCTTCAAAATTAGCATCCCAACTGCACGGCTGCCCCAACCCGCCACGCGCCACTTCCGCACGGCCATCGTGCGGTGTGGCTGCCATCCGGCCGCCACGTGTTAGGGTTAGAGTTTCGACCGATAATCCATGAATTTCGTAGCATTTTAAAAATATAGTAAATTAGTTCCTTAAATTATGAAATTTTACACGAATGCTCGTAGCACAGTGTATTTTCTTGTGTAATTTTTTTTCATAATTTTTCTCGTTCTGATTTTACCTCGCAATTCTATTTAAGTGTACTTGTTTTATCCCGCCACGTGTTACCCTTTCCCCCTCCCACGCGTATGGCCCCCCCTTGACCACCTCTCCCCTCCCACACGCCCCCCCTCCGGTGGCCATATTTGTAGACAACACATCTGAAAATTCACGGCGCCAACGTAGCGGCTCCTCCTTCGCTCGGCTATAAATACCGAGATGTCACAGTCGCTCTTCGTTCATCCCAATTGTGTTTCACTTCTCGTTCTGGCGCTCGTCGTTGAGAACTCAAAGAACTTAACATAATTAATTTTTTTGGAGATCAAGTATTTGCTTGCTACTCGTCGCTTGTCAATCGGTTTTTTTATAGCTTACTGCGAAGGGCAGGTAATTTATTAGATGCTTTTGTCGTTATTACCGTAATTAGTTAGTGTACTGGTTATTAATTAGTTATGAATTAGTTAGTTTACTGGTGATTAATTAGTTTAGATGTAATTGGTTAGTTCGCTGGTAATTAATTAATTAGCCGAAATCAGTTTAGTGGTTACCAGTCCCGCATATTAAATTAGTGCGAATAAACTACTCGTAATTTATGTAGTGGTAATTAATCAATTGCAATTAGTTAGTTTAGTGGTAATTAAATGGTCGTAATTAGTTAGTTTAGTCTCTGTTAATTAGTTTAGTGGCAAATAATTAGTGGTAAATAATTAGTGGTAATTAGTTGTATCTAATTACACATATGTAATCCATCACTTGCATGCAATTTGTTGTATCTAATTGCACAAATGTACCGCGAATGGGGTTGTTGTGGCTTTAGGTAATATCGAACATGCAAGACTTATATGTTTTTTATGGCGATGGTCTCGTACGGGCTGGACCTGGTGGGTTGGACCTGTCGAGATGCTAGTACAAGGTGGTCCGGGCGGAGGGGCTCGACGCGATGAATATT
The DNA here is from genome assembly GCA_036346405.1 of Phyllostachys edulis. Lineage (NCBI taxonomy): Eukaryota > Viridiplantae > Streptophyta > Magnoliopsida > Poales > Poaceae > Phyllostachys > Phyllostachys edulis. The sequence continues at coordinate 55,063,879 of CM070549.1, read as the reverse complement.
CACGAGCTTCGGAGTTGCATTCGGAGGGAGTTCGTCATGGAGGCAACGAGGAAGAAAGTTGTGATCGAGGGGGTCGCCTGCAAGAATGATGTGTGGGAGCTCGTCAAGGTGGCTAGAAGCGTAGCATGGAGCCAATACATACATATTGCCTCCCAACCGAAGGCGGCCATTTACAGGAGGCCGATGGTGTACGTGAATTTCGTATCAGGGCATCGGACCACCTTGATGATGCCGGGGCCTCTACAAGCGGGCAAGCGCAGCCCGAGCCTGAAGACGGTAGCATGGAATGTGCTGCCTCGGAGGATTGTCCCGCGTATAATTTTGTGCAAAATGAGGGGGCAGAATCGTCGTGGTTGGCCCGCATTGACTACCACGGGTATCTACTGGACTAGGCTATCGCGTTGGAGTCCAACGAGGACGCCAACCTAAGCTCGGATGGTAGCGACGATAACGTACACCAGGCCGGTGGTCCAACCGGGGGAATTTTGTCATCGGATGTGCCTTATAGCGCCGCCCGACGCTGTCGCGGCCAGAATGACGCACGGCTGCTGGCTTGCTGCGACGTCGCGCTTCGCTGCTAGGGCCCATAGTAACCTCGCCTTCATGCTGCTCGGGGCCGCCGCATGCTGCAGCCTTTGAGCAGCCGCCGCCGACCGCTGCCCGCCGCCTGGCGCGCCGCCACCAGGCCATTAAAGACGCCGCTCCGCCGCGTTGCCGACCGCCTCGCGCAAGAAGGCGCCCGCTGCCGCTTGTCCCGGACCTCGCGCGTAACCTCGCTCCATCGCCTCGCGCCGGGCGCCACCGACCCACGCTGCCCTCGCTCGTGGCCTCCACGCCAAGATGCGCAAGGTGCACCGCCGCCACTTGGGAGCCGGGTAGGGGAAACCCTACCTGTGCATTCCCTTAAAACCGGTCGGTGGACCCTTTTGCACCGGATGGGCCGTGAAAGGCCGGCCAAGATGAAAAAGAAAAAAAAAACGGATGGGCTGATCGTCCCTGCTGACTCTCCAACCATCTGATCGTGTTGTGCGGCTCACATCGTTCCGGAGGTCTTCGCACAGAGAGGCCCTTCTTCCCCTTTCCTTCTCGGTTCATCTCGATCTCTCCCTCCCTCCCCTTTGCTTATGTCGGCTCCGTCGCCTCCACTGCCCTCTCCTCCACTTCGCCCGCATTGGATCCCCCTCGCCGCCCGCATCACCCCTTCACCTGCGCCGTCCCCTCCACCCTTTGTTCCTGCCGCCATCTCCTCCCCTTCGGCCACGCCCTCGCAGCTCCCCACCTCCCCTTTGCCCGCATCGCCACCGTTGCCCCTTCCTCACCTTCGCCCGCGCCACCCATGCTGCCACCTCCTCCCCTTTCACCCGTGCTGCCCTCACCACCCCCTGCCTCCTCTTCACCCGGGCCGCCCCCACTGCACACGTTGGACGGCCAAACCTACTCTCCCCCCTTCGATGCCAACCTCCCCTCCAGTGGTACCCATTCCACTTACTTCTCTGGGAAGCATTGCTTCCCCTACTCTCCCCCCTCTCTGCCTCCAGCGCCACCATCCCTCCTCCTTCCCCACGACCGACCGCCACGCCCCACCACCGGCTCACCACAGCGTCGGCCGGGCTGCAATGCCGTCCCCACTAGCCCCCTCTCCCTCCCGACAATCCATTTTGGCCATCCTCGGCCGCCACCCTCGACCCCTTCGTCGGCGTCCAGCCTGGCCTGAGACGCCTGTCTGAGCCTCCTCTGTTCCTTACTCTGTTTCCTCCCCTCTGTGTTTTCTCTCTGTCACTAAAGTGTGAGTCAAGCTATAGTAATGATGGTAATGATGGTGTGATATTGAATGGTGGTCACGGTCTATCCATCCAGATTTTTCAGTACAAAATGCCAGTTGGACACAATCTTTGTGTATTTTGATCGAGTTTGTGGTGGTTTCAGAATTCTCTATAGACTATGTATTGGAGAAGAAGGGTGGAGGGAAGGATACAACGAGCTTTGTTTCTAGATTTGTTGATCCATTTCCTCTTAGAGTTCTTGTGCTATATAAATTTTTGAATTTGCATAAATCTGACAGTCCATTTCATAAGTGTAATCAACACCTTGCATTATGACGTACCCAAAAAAAAGATTCGATGATGAGTTGTGCACAATATGCAAGCATTCTACTGTTAGATGCATATTATTTCCTTTTGCAGGTTGATATGAAAAATATGCCCTTCATTTGTGGAGGTGCTTTCTCTGACTTGGGAAAGATTATGTAAAAAAGGCTATACAGTTGGAAATAACATAAATATGTACTTCTCAGAATTATCCTCCTTTTATCTATATTTATATGTTGTCTCAAATTACCTGTGTAATATGCAAGACATCGTCATTGTCCTTTTGGGTTTTGAATACGAAAGGATTTTGAATACCAATATGTATGTATTTGTGGGCTTGTGCTTGGACAAATGCTTTTGAGGAATCGAGCTCACTTGGAGCTGTAGGCTTGGTTCTTGACATTTGTTACATTTTTTTGGGGTTTAAGCCCACATGGATGCTAGAGATAATTTTCAATAACTTCCTATTTAGATTGAGAATGATGATCTTATTGCTTACGGCCAGAATTCTATCCAAGATAATAAAAAGATTGTGACAGGTCTGCCACTGCACTCCTAATTAATATAAGATATTTCCGTTGACTTGCTTTGCACATCGGACACAGTTTATAACAATTATATATATGCATTCAGAATTATGGCATTAACCATCCTAATGTTATCGTCCTTTTGTCAGATAATTCTAGTCAAGAAAATAGGAATATTGTGGAAGGCATGGCACCACACTCCTAATTAAGATATGATATTTTCATTGATTTAGTTTGGACACTGTAAACAATTTGCTATAACTAAATACGTGCATTCGGAATTATGTTGTTAAACATTGTAATATTGTTGGCCTTATCCATCCGGATTTTTCAATACAAAATGGCACATGGACACAATCTTTGTGTATTTTGATCGAGTTTGTGGTTGTTTCAGAATTCTTTGTAGACTATGTATTGGCGAAGAAGGGTGGAGGGAAGGATACACAAAGCTTTGTTTCTAGATTTGTTGATCCATTTCCTCAGTTTTGTTTCTAGATTTGTTGATCCATTTCCTCTTAGAATTCTTGTGCTATATAAATTTCTGAATTTGCATAAATATGATTCTCCATTTCATAAGTGTAGTCAGCACCTTGCATTATGACGTACCAAAAAAATCGATGATGAGTTGTGCACAATATGCAAGCATTCTACTATTAGATGCATATTATTTCCTTTTGCAGGTTGATATGAAAAATATACCCTTCATTTGTGGAGGTGTTTTCTCTGACTTGGGAAAGATTATGTAAAAAAGGTTATACAGTTTGAAATAACATAAATATGTACTTCTTAGAATTATCCTCCTTTTATCTATATTTATATGTTGTCTCAAATTATGTATGTACTATGCCACACATCGTCACTATCCTTTTGGGCTTTGAATACCAATATGTCTGGATTTGCGGGCTTGTGCTTGGACAAATGATCTTGAGGAACTGAGCTCACTTGGAGCTGTAAGCTCAGTTCTTGACATTTGTTACATTTTTTGTTTGTTTAAGCCCACATGGATGCTGGCGATAATTTTCAATAATTTCCTTCTTAGATTGAGAATGATGATCTGATTGTTTACGCCAGATACCATAATTCTATTCAAGAGAACAAAAAGATTGTGACAGTCCTGCCACCACACTCCTAATTAAGATAAGATACTTCTGTTGACTTGCTTTGCATAGCGGACACAATTTATAACAATTATATACATGCATTCAGAATTATGGCATTAACCATCCTAATATTACATGTGAGAACCCAAACAATTAATTTGAGCTAAGCAACGATAAAACGGTAATTAGCGGTAAACTAAAAACATCTTAACAGCAAGCAAACCGTAAAGTCAAATTGATATTAAAATCATCGCAACTCAATTCAATACAATGTTATATCATTAAGAAGTTACAACAAGAATTATAGAATCAAACATACAACATCGATTTAACTCAGATTCCATTACAACCGAATGTAAAACATTAAATACGAATGCCAAATTAAGTTACAAGAATCCATCTCTAGACATTGCAAAAGTATTTATAAAGTAATAATACAACAAGGCTACACTCTCCAACTAATTACAAAAATTTAATTACACCAGATCACAATATAAATTACAAGTTTTGAGTACAAAAGATTAAAATAAAAATCTTGCATTACATGTCGTCGAAGCCTTCCTTGCAATCTCGTCCACCTATCGTCAGCTGTCGAACCCTTCCTCGATCTACATTTTCATCGACCGTCAACAACCCAAAAGATCAGTAGCAAATCAAAAACAATAAATGGAAGTTAGAGTATAGAAGGTTGACGTCAGATTACCATAAGGATCATCGAGGTTCCCAAACCAACCTAGGTTAGTCGGCACCATCGCACCTTAGTGGGTTTCATCACCCGACATTTATTAGAATCTGATACCCACGTTATATCGACTTGCCTCAACCACGAAGAATCCCTAAAATAGTGAATTATTAACCATTGGGCAATAACCAAATAGTAGAATGTGAGAGCAATATGGATAAGGGAAGAGCATTGTGGGAATGCACAGGCCAAGGAAAAGCCACAGCCGGAATCCCCCTACCTCATAAGCCATCTCCCTCTTAAGCTCTTTTCTTCACAAAGCCAACCCACAAGGCAGCCGAAGGCAAGCACAAGCACCAGCAAAACACTAGGAGAGACACTTCTCCCTCACAAAGCAAAGCCAATAGCCCAAGCAAGCATCACCATCACCTTCCACTGTCAACCAAGCAAGCCAACCCACCATCACCATCACCATCCAACCCAAACACCCACAGAAGAGATAGCAAAGGAGAAGGGGAGCAAAGGTTGAGGAAGACTAGTGGAGCCAGGATGACCAGAGGTGACTAGAACATGGCAACCACCAGGTGCTGAAGCGACCAACAAGAACAAGGGAGCACCAGCACACGACCGACCTCACTACCACGGCCAAAACTACCACTGCCATCCCCAAACCGGCCAAGTCAATCCAGTTAACCCACATATGCCTTTCCCTCCCATTGTAGCATTGTCCAGGAAGAACAAAACTAACCTTGCACAGAATATGCATGCCTCAATAACCACTAACATTAGCAGCCACAAACCATCATAGAACCAAGCACCCACCCTAGCAATAATACCAACATTTCCAGAGAACCGAGGAACCCACCAAGCCACCACCAAAACCTCCGTACTAGCACAAAACCTCACCAAAGCTTAATGGACTCCCATGCCATCACCAAACCCCACCAAAGCTCACTGCCAGTTACGATCATACCATACTTAGGAGCAAAGTTTTTCCCAAAACCCACTGACCATGTGCCATTCAGACTTCAAGCCCGCAAAAATAAAATCGGCATAACAAACTAAATCATGAAAGTAAAAGGGGGGAAAGGGGAAACCCAGGGGAGGTGCTCAGGCGAGCCGGCGGCGTGCAGGCGTAGAAGCGGGTCGGCGCGGATGCACATAGGAAAGCCCAAGTCGAGGGGCGCAAGAGCAGCACGGGCGCAGGGAGGCACGAGCAAGCACACCAAGAAGTGGGGCCGAGCAGAGAGCAGAGGCGATAGCAAAGGTTGTGGGGAGGCGGCGCCCGGGGAGAGAGAGAGGCCGGAGGAAGGAGGCGCCAAGGCCAATCACCAGGAAGAAGAAGAAAGCACCATGGAAGAAATGGGGAAAGCAAAGAGGAAGAAAGGAAAAGAATGAGCCTGAAGCTGTTCGGCTGAATGTGTGAATGGATAGGGTGGAGATAGAAAATGGGAAAAGAAAAGAAGAGGAAAGAGATGAAAAAGAAAAAAATATATATAGAAAAATTTTATAAAAATTAAAAATAGATAGAGGGAACACGTACGCGGCTTACCTAGAGGTTTCAAGCGAATCGTCCAAAAATAGATTTATAAACCCCGTACAGATAAATAACATTAGCCAGATCGGGAAGAAAAGAAAAGGAAAAAATAAAATTGTTATAAAAATGAAAATAAAAAGACAGAACATGTACGTAGCATACCTGCGAGTTTTGGACGAATTGCTAGAAGTATATATTTTTAAGCCACGTGAGAAGACTTAGCAGTAGACCGACCGATAAGAAAAAGCGAGAAAAGGTAAAATAAATCTAAGACTTTATAAATAAAATCGTCGGTAGCACTCACTGAATTAGACAAATAATTTGGTGTGTTAGAAATAATTTAATCATGATAGAATAATTAAAAAACAGCCCTCAGTCTATTTAGAAAAAAAATAATTAAATGTGTGCACACCTTAGTAAAACCTATTAGGCATATTAGCATGCGTAAAATTAAATAAGCATAGTTGCATGCGAGTGCGAGTAGTAGTTTATTTTTTGTGCTATTAAATGCGAGTATAGGCAACCTCGATCCTAGAGCTGACAGACTAGAACGATCGCAGTTGGGGAGTGCTAACCTAACTGGTGTTCGAAAAATATTACTAAATTAAAATCTACTGGCAAGGAAAATCAACTGACTAATGTACGCCTAGTAGCACCTAACCGCCACTAAGTATTTACTTATTTATTTATTATACGTGTCGTCGTCTAATTGTAGCAGACGAACCAACATAGACCAAAGTAGCTAATCTATTATCCATCGACGCTGATCTTTTCTACAATTCCGAAGGCAAGCTTATCTCTTGAACATCAATATAGTTATATTAAATGTAAAAGTTACATTCTGTATAAATATACATATATGTATGAAAACTATGTCTCAAAATCAAATCAGATAAAAGAGATAAAGATGAAAAAGATGAGAAAAGAGGAAAGAGATGAGAAAAGAGAATATTATGGTTGGTAAAGGGGACTGTGGCAGGAAAGAGATGGGGGAAGAGGTGGGACCCTTTACATATGGTTAATATATAAGGACCAACAAAACTCTCACTCGGATCAGAGATCGTAAATTAAGTATCAATCATTTTCCCGTTTCAGCAGGCAGAAAATGATACCTTGTTACGTAATTATATTCTCCACATTGAATAAATAATATGTGTGAGTGTGATGGAAGAAGCAAGGCGCTATAGCCCTAGGTGGAGTGTTGGGTCGGGAGAGAGGGCCGGCCCAACCAACATTACCGGAACTCGGTGGGTGACGAGGTCAGCACCGACGAAAAGTAATGGGTGGAGAAATTAATCATGTAACTTGGAAAATATTTTGTATTCTGATTTCGAACCCGCATATAAGGAAATTCAGGGAACCCAATTCAAAGTGAGCTCAAAGTAGCTATGGGTAAAGTGGTACAAGCCTGCGCAGTGCTAAATAAAATCATGAATTCATATCTATCTCCTATATTGGAGTCTACAGGAACCACTAGGGGTCTATCTTCTCTCCGAGTGACTAGTAGTATTTTTAGAATTAAAAGTTGCCACTTGAAGTTTGAAGTTTTTATTTTTAAAAAGAGAGAGATGATCTAGAAAATGTGATAATGAACAGAGATGAGTCAGCCGGTGTATTTTTGTTATTAATGCTTGCTAAGTACACTAATACTCAACCTTGCTAGTATTATCCTTTGTTAGATTCTAGTCCAGCTGGGAATTATCCCGAGTGGGACGAATGACACGTAGGTGCTGATAAGACCCTAGGAGACGAAGGCGCTTACTATGAGGAGCCGAACGAGGTGGACACCCTATTCAACGCGTGGGACGAGTAGAAGACCAGCATAGCATGGTAGGCAATCGAGGGAACTTAGTCCCATATTTCAATTGTAAATTACTACTTGTAATAAAGAACTATAGCCTTGCGTGGCTAACTGTAATGAAAAGTACAATTCCTAGGGGCGTTGATTTTGGTAAAGCTTACTATTCATCGAAGCGGTATCCTACCAGGCAGACGAATAATAATCCATATGCCTAAGTATGGAAAGCATGACACCACACTCCTAATTAAGATAGGATATTTTTATTGATTTAGTTTGCGCACCGTAAACAATTTGCTAGAACTAAATACGTACATTCGGATAGGCAGTGCCACTGAGCCAGGCCGATTTTGATCTATTCCTCCACAAGCCCAATGCGTGCGGTATGCAACGTCCGAACCTCCACAAGCCATTGCCTTGTGTTGTGCACAACAAACACAAGGGTACCACCGTCCTCGTCGTGTGGCTCTCCCTTCACCTCGGCTTCCTGCCAGCTCCAACGCCCATGCGCAACCATCGTCTTCACCCTGTCCCAAATTAGCGCGCGCTTATATAAGAACTCACTTCCGTCTCCTCGTCGCTCCGATTTACACCAAATAAAGTACACCCCTTCCCATTGGTAGGGGGAATCGCTCCTCTTAACGCTTTTCCCTTTCAATTGCATCTTGGTATATATACACATCTATCGTTTGATCATAGGGTGTTGATCATAGTACCATGAGCAAGAAAGGTGCTATAATCGGAGCGTCGACCGTCCTTGTGGTGGCGGTCGTCGCTGCCGTGTGCGTCGTGTCTTTCAAGAACGGCGGCAATGGCAAGGGCGACGGCGACGGCGAGCTGTCGACGTCGGTGAAGTCGATCAAGTCATTCTGCCAGCCGGTGGACTACCGGGAGACTTGCGAGAGCACGCTGGAGGCGACGGCCGGAAATGCGACGAGCCCGACGGACCTGGCGAAGGCCATCTTCAAGGCGACCTCGGACCGGATCGAGCAGGCCGTGCGCGAGTCCACCGTGCTGAACGACCTCAAGAACGACCAGCGCACGTCGGGCGCGCTCAACAACTGCAAGGAGCTGCTCGACTACGCGGTGGAGGACCTCAAGACGACGTTCAACCAGCTCGGCGGGTTCGAGATGACCAACTTCAAGCGCGCCGTGGACGACCTCAAGACGTGGCTGAGCGCCGCGCTGACGTACCAGGAGACGTGCCTGGACGGGTTCGAGAACACGACCACGGACGCTGCCGACAAGATGCGCAAGGCGCTCAACAGCTCGCAGGAGCTGACGGAGAACATCCTGGCCATCGTGGACGAGTTCTCGGACACGCTCGCCAACCTGGAGCTGCCGAGCTTCAGCCGGCGGCTGCTCGGGGACGACGGCGTGCCCGGGTGGATGTCGGACGGCAAGCGGCGGCTGCTGCAGGCCTCCCCCGGCGCGCCCGAGTTCAAACCGAACGTGACGGTGGCGGCGGACGGCAGCGGCGACTTCAAGACCATCAACGAGGCGCTAGCCAAGGTGCCTCTCAAAAGCGCGAGCACGTACGTCATGTACGTCAAGGCCGGCACGTACAAGGAGTACGTTTCCGTGGCCCGCAACGTGACCAACCTCGTCATGATCGGCGACGGCGCGACCAAGACCATCATCACGGGCAACAAGAGCTTCATGCTCAACATCACCACCAAGGACACGGCCACCATGGAGGCGATCGGCAACGGCTTCTTCATGCGCGGCATCGGCGTGGAGAACACGGCAGGCGCCAAGAACCACCAGGCGGTGGCGCTGCGCGTGCAGAGCGACCAGTCAGTGTTCTACGAGTGCCAGTTCGACGGGTACCAGGACACGCTGTACACGCACACGAGCCGGCAGTACTACCGCGACTGCACCATCACCGGCACCATCGACTTCATCTTCGGCAACGCGCAGGTGGTGTTCCAGAACTGCCTCATCCAGGTGCGCAAGTGCATGGACAACCAGCAGAACATCGTCACGGCGCAGGGCCGCAAGGAGAAGCACTCGGCCGGCGGCACCGTCATCCACAACTGCACCATCGCGCCGCACCCCGAGTTCGAGGCGCACGCCGGCCGCCTCCGCACCTTTCTCGGCCGGCCGTGGAAGGAGTACTCGCGCACGCTCTACATCCAGTCCGAGATCGGCGGCTTCATCGACCCGCAGGGGTGGCTGCCGTGGCTCGGCGACTTCGGCCTCAACACCTGCTACTACGCCGAGGTGGAGAACCACGGGCCGGGCGCCGACATGAGCAAGCGCGCGAAGTGGAGGGGCGTCAAGGCCGTCACGTACCAGCAGGCGCAGCAGAAGTACACCGTCGAGCGGTTCATCCAGGGGCAACAGTGGATCCCTAAGTACGGCGTGCCCTTCATCCCGGGGTTGCTGCCGCAGGAGCAGGCCGGCAGGATACACTGAGCGCGCGCGCGCGCACGGCGGTAGATGGGTTGTGATCCGTGGGGCCGTGGAGTCGATGTGGGACTAATGCCCTGCTGATTTGCGTGGATGTTAACTATGACTTCGTGTACTGTATGTGCCAAATGCATGTGTGCCGCTATAGAATGTACGTATACACTACTGTTTCGGACGTTTGTATATTGACAAATTAAAAAAAAATCTCCTTCTGGGAAGGGCACAAGTGCCGACGTCGACGGCGTCATCGCCGCTGTTGGGGCTCCCTCACGTCCGTTTGACGCGAGCAAGCTCCGCGCGGAGGCTTCTCGAAGCGCCGACGTGTTGGGTCGGGCTGTGCCTGATCTCCCCAATGCAATTGGATTGCCGACAGCTGGCGAGGCCAGCCATGAAAAGCTCCGCCAGGATGGGCCGGCCCATCGCCATCGCCATGGTACGCATATCTCTGATCTCTTTGCTCACTCATGGCGTCCGATTCCCAGTGCGGTTTGGCGTTGGATCCCCAAACGCGCATGCTTGGGCGAACTAGGGTTCATCGCGAGAGCGAGTGAAGTGCGCCGTTTGGGGTCGCGTGCTCGGATTGTGCGGAGGACTCAAGATCTGCCGCCTCTGCAATGTTCGTTTACTGAGGTCGTGAAGGAAGGGGCGATGGATCGCGGGAGAGGTAGATATCCGCGCCGCTTTGGAGGGGGTGGATCTCGACATTGGGTGGGGGGGAGGGGTAAGAGAAGTGCTCTTGGTGATTGGATGGAAGAAGACAATCTGTTCAGGGATGATGATCTTCGAGAGAATCTATCCAGGGATCAAGATCAGAAACGGAGAGTGCATGAAGATTATCAGGGGGAAGCGCGAACACAGGTACGCTCCAAAAAAACTCTACGGCAGATAGATCTGGTCATGGGATTCGTCATCAGGGGGTTCGATAGATTTCCTATTTCGCAGAATAAAGAATGGGGATCTTGGAGAGATGAGCACAATAGAGGTGCTATCAGAGGTGGTTCTGGTTTTGGGGGAGGTCATTCTTGGTCGGAGCAGCACATATCTGCTTCTCGATGGGATGATTATGTGAACACTAGTAAAGGGGAGGATTAGAAAAAGGTGTGGGGTGATATTGGGGCAAATACAGGGGTCTTGAGATCTGAAGACAAGGGAACTTGCTTTAGATGCTTGCAAACGGGTCATCACCAAGCCCGCTGTTCTAACCCTCCTGCCTGCTATAAATGCAAGAAGATTGGCCACTTGACCTCTAGCTACCCTGATGAGAAAAAGGCCCATGGTATCAAACTTTTTGGCTATGGTATTCCAGGTCAAGGTTTCTATAGTTTGCAGGTTCCTGGTTTGAAACTAGAAGAACAACAATCTGCTTCTGGGGTGATTCATATCAAAGAGAGTGTAGCTACTATGCAAAGAATTGAGGCTGAATTGAAGCATCTCATTCAGGACAATTGGGATTGGAAGGTCAGAAAAATTTCAGATCAAGAATATGTTGTGGTTTTCCCTTCGAAGGAGATACTAGAATCTTGGTCAAGAATTAGAGGGGTGGAACTGGATCTTCATTCTATCAAAGCAAAAATTGAAAAATCTACCCTAGATCCTGAGGCTTCTTTAGTTCTGATGACAGTGTGGGTCAAAATGACTGGTGTTCCTTTACCAGCAAGATCTGCTGAAATAGCTAAAGAAATTGCTAGTACTGTTGGGGAACCAATTGAAGTTGATGAGATTAGTCTGTTGAGGGTTGATCCTATTAGGGTCAAGGTTTATAGCCGTGATCCCTCAAAAATTAATTGTTTTGTGGAGATCTTCATCAATTCAGTTGGTTATGAAATAAAGTTCGAGGCAGAAGGGGGTGTGCCACCCAAGAAGGGTGTTCAGTTTAAGGACTTCAGGCACAACCCAAAAGATGACAGACATGATGAGGATGAAGATGAAGAAGAGGAGGAATCTGATGGAAGCAATCATAAAACTGAATGGGAAAAACTTTCTGAGAAGTATGAGGGGGGAGGTTAACCAAATGAATGAGTGGAAAAGTGGGGGTGTCAATACTAAAAATAAAGAGAAAAATAAAAAAGGGTGGATTTAGCTGAGAAAACAGCTTGTACTGATATCATGCAAGTTGAGATGGGGAAGGTCCTTCCCATTGTGCCTCTTGCTTTCAGTTATTCTTCTTCGGATAAGACTGAGTGCACTCAAGATGGGCTTGTTAAGAACTCTGAGGGAGATCATGTGGATCCTGAACAATAGAATGAGCTGAATCCTAGCACTATTCCTCCTGGGGCTATAGTGGTCCACACTAGGGGAGGACCTACCCTGATGGATGCTACTTTATGGCCTTGTTTGAAAACTCCTTCAAAAAATACTTCCCCTGGGTTGATGTTATCTTTTGACAAACATACTGTTGAAAGTAGTGAATCCAGGGAAGGGGATTTAGAAAAAAAGTGACAATCCTGAAGCCTCAGTTGAGGGGGATTTGCTCTTAGAAGAAGAGACTGACTTTGGTAGCTCTGAGGAAGTTAGTGAGGCTAAAGTAGAGACTGTGGATGATACAAAGGAAGCGGCTAGTTTTTGCGAGTCACCTCTTGAGGGGGGACTGGCAGGAGAATGGATTATATCGAAAAAGAAAGTGGGATCTCACAAATTTAAAGAACCTCAAGTTGCTGTCAGGAAAAGCAGCAGAATCCAGGATCAGGGCATTCCTATGCAACAGAAGGCTACTCTTCTAAAATCCATTCAGAATCTGGAGACCCAAAATAAATCTCAAAATAACCCTTTTACTATTTTTAATGATGCTTCTGTTAATTATTTAGAGAATGCTGCTTCTTCTTGTGACATTGTGCTTGGTTCTCAAGAGCAAAGTGCAAAAGAAATAAGTTCTGCTATGCAAGCACAGGAGCTAGTAAGGGCAGCTTTGGCTAAAGCTGAAGCTGACCTTAAAGAAAAGTCTGACCAGATTGGGGTGAATGCTAGTGTGGAAGACAAAAGAGGTGTGGATGTTTGTTTGGATATGTTGGATAATGAATCCAGAAGGGGTGATGGGTTTCAAACTGAGCAAAAAGTTGAGAAGCAGGGTTCAACCTGGTAGAAGTAATAAGAGCAAAAGTAGAACATGAAAAATGTTGGAAATATGCCCTAGAGGCAATCATAGAGATGATTACATTTCATTATGTTCATGACATTGGATAATGTGTTATCTTGTTCCTAGAATAATATTGTTAATATTTATTATCAAGTATGTGACTTGGTTGTGAAACTCTATATTTACGCAATAATTATTCTTATCGATCCTCGGTCGTAAACATATGAGGACACATATGAATAGACTAGCATATGTATTGGTTGATGACTATGTTTCACGAGTCATAGATATGGAGATATCAAACCAATAATATGGACCTGAGATTGTTATGAATCTATGTGTCATTAGTTGGTCTCAAGCAATGATGATGTATAATCCTTAGACTCGAGATCAAGATGGTTTCCTACATGTGTAAGAGCACGCTTAGGGGTTGCCAAACGCTACAAATGAATCGGGTAGTTATAAAGGTAGCTTTCGGGTATGCTCAAACATGGAGAGGAATGTATTTGGTCGGATATGGATTTGCCCTCCTAACATAACAGAGAGATGTCTCGGGGCCCTCGTTGTGATCGGATAAAGAAAGTGCATGGCCATGCCACTAGTAGTCAAAGAGTTCGACCACGTAAAGTTATCTCGATACTCGATCGAGAAAGTATTGAATATCCATGGATGACACAACATCTCACCCGAGTTCAACCGGACATCGTGAGGCAAAGGAGTATACACGAGTAGGTCGCCAGTCGAGCGAAGAATGATCGGGTCGTATGGAGATACAAGCAAGTCGAGATCGGTCGAACCTAATCACAGAGTGGTCAAAACCAAGTCGTAAGGAGTTACGAGTTGGTCGTGACCACATACTGAACTGGTCAGATCTGAGATAGGACTCGGTCGTAAGTGATGAAGACTCGGTCGTAGATCATATTGCATTAAGGTTCGTCCGATATAATTTGTGTGTATTCGAATCGATATGTTCTGCTAGGAGCCGCTACGACTCGTGGTCGGAAAGGATTTTCGAGTCACAACCAAACTACACATTAACCTACAGGGTCACACACTTAACGGGTTGGAACAAACCAATACGAATACGATTCGTAAACGTGTCCGGATAGGATCCGTCACGAGCACTATATAAGGAGGTGCATGAGGCTGTTGGAAAGGATGCGTGAAACACCACCAAAACCCTAGCCGCCATCTTCTTGAGAGCTCCACCGTGCGACTTGGTGCTGGCACATCGGCGTTCGGTTGTTCCTTCCCTGGACTTGTGGATACCGTAGAGGCGCTACTACGATTGTTGCGCTTGAGGACGATCCGCGATCTTCACAAGGAACCGCAGACGCGTTCTTTGGAGGAGACGATCGACTCGACCACTACATCGGCGCTCTTCGTTGGACCAGCCGCTCCAACCCTTCTTCACCGTTTTCTGGCGTCTGGTGGTAACGATCTGTGATCATCTACTTGCTTGGCATCTGGTTCGCGTGGTAGAATTTTTGTTTGTAGCTATCGTAGCCTACCCCGTGACCCAACAAAAAATACTCTTTTGGAATATGAGAGGCTTTGGTAAAGCTGCAATGTAGGGACCCCGGATCTCCGGATCTAGGACCCTCTGTGTATAATTGCACTATTCCCTGGATCAGTAGCTAGTGCACACAGTTGTAACATTGGTGTAATCAAAACCGTACACCTAAACTATAGATGAAGGCATAAATTAATATTTAATAGCAAAAGGACCTTATGGTCAAGTCTTACAAAGTTTGCCACGCAGGGCTAAGCAACAAAAGAGAGCTTGCAGCGGAAATCAAACATCCGGTGGAGGTCACCCAATATGCCCACAGGCAATCGAGTGAAGGACGCGACCTAATTCGCATAGTCTTCAAAGTATTCTTCTCCATAGAGCTCTGAGTTTACTGGTTCGCCCTCCTCTGCTGATTTAAACAGAGGGCGCAAAGCCGTGAGTACTTTGAATGTACTCAGCAAGTCGCAGGGAAATATATGCAAATAGTATTCATGCAAGACTTGACAAGGATAGCTTTACGGCTATTTTACAGAAAGTAATATTTGACATTAAATACAGTAAGTAGATTGCAAGGCAGAATTTAAAAGATTAATAAATAAATAAACAATTTTCTTTGAAACAACTAGTGAACACCCTGCTCACTTCCCAACCAACAACCACAACCATCTACAAGATTCGGACAACCCATTCCAACATTTTGACAAAAGTCTACCCCTTGCGTGAAATCACCAGGCATGTCCATAACTGGGGACACCGCTATTCGAATAGTTTTACACTCTGCAGAGGTTGTACAGCTTTACCCACAAGACACGACTTCTCTAGTTGGTTTGGCATCCGTCGATACCACCGCCACTACCGTAGGTAAGCGGTCTAGAGCACGTGACAAGGCCTTTACAAAGTTCTGCTTTTGACTCGGTTACGTTCGCTAAGGGGTTACCAAGGCCCCCTCTTGCGCCATTCCCAACCAACACAGAACCGAACCAAAACATTGCTAATTAGTCGGCCAGGTCTATCCCAGTCTAGACATGTGGTTGTACGATAATGACCCAGATCAATGGTTCAAGGTTAAGTCCTTAGTTGGTTGCTCAGACGAGACGTTTCCACATTCCAAGTGTGCGTTACGGCACCCACCTTTTACCACCACCCACTCATCCAAGCATAAATTATTTTCGTTCAACCTTGCCAAAACACAACATCTTTTATCAAAAGTGGCTCCGCTACGGTTCTATAATTCCTTTAGTCAAGTTCAATCATTCTTTGAGTATATGCTCGAGAGTCTATCGCATAACTAAAGCATTGGCTAAGCATAATACGGTACCCATGTTGGTATTTCAATAATGTCCAACTAAAATAATCCATCCTAGGGTGTCCAAGGATTTATGTCATTCAAGGATACATGTCATTCACAATTTATCAAGGAGGTATAATGGCAATTAGGTAATTAACTAATCCCGAAACCATTTATTATAAAATTAGCCATGCATGTTTATTTCAAACAATATACTTTTATAAAGATGGGTTCAATATGATCAAAGGTCTACGACTTTCCTTCGTTGAAGAGTATAGGTGCTTGATTGTAAGATTCTGCGAAATCTTAAACGCCTAATCTATATGTGCGAACAAAGCTAAATAAATAAAATAACTCCAAATAAAATTCAAATAAATACCAAATAAATACTAATAGGAAGATAATGAATTTAGAAATTTGAATCACTCGAATCGGAGTTTGAATGAAGAAGTTATGGCCAAAGGAAGATAGGGAATTGCATAAAATCAAGAAAAAGGGATTTTCCTGATTTTTGGAATTATTTTTCAAAAGGAAAATCGGGAAATGCTGCGCGGGCGCTGACGAGGCAGCCACGTCAGCAAAAGGGGGGATGTGGCCGCTGACTGGGCGTGACCTGGCACCATGTGGCTCGGCCATGTCGGACCCGAGCCGGCGGAGCGCTTGGCCCGATGGTCGCCGGCGATGAGGACGGCAATGCGAAGAGGAGCTCACGGGGAGTTGGGTGCGCAAGGTCTTAATGACGCGGCGGCACGGGAGGGTCGCTGGTGAGGAGAAAAAGTGGCGGCGGCGGCGGTTGAACGCGGTGGCGGCGCTCCGGCGAGCTCCAGAGGTCGGGGAGGTGCGCACTGGGTGCGCCTCGGCTTGGCGATGCCGGTGGTGGGGTTGACGGCGTCGGAGGAGGCTTGAAGGCGGCGGCGGGTGCGGCGGAGTCTGAAGGTGGCTGGCGGCGAGGAGCTTCAATCGCGGCCGAAAGAGGGCGGGAGAGAGGAGGGGAGTAGAGGGGAAGAGAGAGGAGGTCCTGGCGCGTCCGATGCTCGCTAAATAGACCTCGGGAGGCCCGAGCAGCAGGAGGAGGAGGAGGAGGAGGTGTCGCCGGCTTTAATGGCGGCGAGGGGGGCGCCTGCAGCATGCGGTGAAGGGGAAGCAGGGCGCACGGCCAAGTGGAGGCGGGACGAGCAATGACCGAAAGGGGTATAGGGTAGGGCTAGGTCGCATGAGGGAGGCGTGCAGTCAGGCATGTAAATCACGGCGAGGCGGACCCGGGCGCAGCGTTGGTGGGAGGTTGAAGATGACCCGGTGGGGCGCTGACAGGGCGGGCCCACCGGTCAGAGAGAGAGAGAGGGACGAACGGGGAGGGCGCGATGAATGCCAGCCGTCCGATTCAAATCAGACGACGCCTAAACGAGGAGGAGGCTAGCAGCGTCTTGAGGGAAATTTGAGAAGGGCCGTGGGGGAAAACAGGGAATGGGCCGGGAGGAAATCGGCCCAAGGCCAGGGGAGGGATTTTCCTAGGAGTTTTTATTTTAGAAAATACCAGAAAAGCAAAAATATTTTTAGAAAATAGCTTAAGACGTCCAAAAATTCTAGAAAAATTCATAGAAGTCCCTTGAATTATTTAGAACTTAATAAAAATATTTTTAGCTTAACTATTGCTTTTAATTTTTGCAAATAATTATTTTTAACATAAGGCAAGAGGAAAAACCAACTTTAAAATCCAACGAAACTCAACTAAACCAACTTCAATTAGTTCAAGTTTTAATTAATTCAAATTAAACTGCTTTTAAAATTCTAAATTTCAAATTAAGCTTTAGCAAATTAATAAAACCAAATGGTTACTTTTTAAAGTTTTCAAAATTTTCAAAAACTCTGGAAATTTGGGATGTTACAAACCTACACCCCTTAAACGGAATCTCGACCCCGAGATTCGGGCTGACTAAAGATTAGGTTCGGGAACTCAGACTTTGCTCACTGGACTGAACTTAGTTCCCTCCTGAGTGAGGCAGAATCGAAACGGAAACTAAACTGACCCGATCTTACCTGGAATGAGGCCCTAAGCTGGCTAAGCTGATTCGGTGGTGACATGATTCACTTGTCCTCTTGCAGAAGGGAGTGGAGTCCGGACAGCTTGGCTTGGAGTCTGAGGTGCTCCACGTCCTGCTCCTGGCACAGGGGTCCTGATCGGAGTAGCTCCCAAGTTGAATGGAATTGGCGTCGGGGCTTGCTTTCGTGGGGGACGTCGTGGGCAATTGTTGGCGTAGTGACCCAATTGGTGACATCTGAAATAGGTAACTCCCGCGGTAGGATTGATGTTCTTTGACTGCTGGTTGGCGTTGTTGTCGAAGATGCGAAATCCTGGCGCAGCGGGGCGAGGTGCTGTTGCAGGGATCTGGAAGGTGACAGGAGGAACAGAATGAGCTGGGTGTTGAGCATTCGTTCGACCTTCGGATGACCTTGAGGCGCCATGTCTGCATCATCTTCCTTTATGAGATTCTCGCAAGCTCGTGGCGTGACTCTTCTATGAGCATGGCTTTGTTTACAATTCTTGAAAATCTGCATAGTCGTTGCCAACGACTTGAACCTTCAAGCTAGGGTTGAGTCATCTCTTGAAACGCTTCTGACGTGCATCATCGGTGGCAACATCCTCTAGAGCATAGCACGAGAGTTGAGTAAACTTGTTGAGATATTCACTTACTGAAATGTTTCCTTGTTTCAGCTCACGAAACTCATTCTTGTTCATTTCTACCTTTCCGTCGGGAACATGAGAGTGGCGGAAGGCTTCTGAAAATTCAGTCCAAGTGATGTTCTGGTGGTTTCCATGGGCGGCGCAATAGTTCTCCCACCATTCTGCGGCGGTGCCTTCCAGCTGGTGCGTAGCATACAGGACTTTTTCACGGTCATCACATCGGGTAATGGCAAGCTTCTTTTCAGTAGAGCGTAGCCAGTCATCTGCATCCACAGGCTCAGAGGAGCTGGAGAAGGTAGGTGGATGGGTCCTCATAAATTCTGCCAGCTTTGAGTGAGGAAAAGCTGGTGGGGGCGGAGGTGGTACGCAGCTGCTTGGTTGTTCTGGTTCAGCACGGTGAGCAGAGCGGCAGCTGTCTGATTCTGTTGAGTCATCATTTGATTCATGTTCTGCATCATTGCGTTCATCAACTGCGCCTGTGCTGCCATGAACTGTCCCAAACCCTAATCTATTGTTGCAGCTGGGGTTGGTGGCGTAACGGGGTCCACTGGTTCATCCTGACTTGCCGAGCTGCGGGTCTTAACCATCTGCACAAATCTTCTCAGGTTTAATAGACGAGAGGAAGAAAGCACAATAGGAAAGAGGGAAAAGCACAATAGACGAGAGAGAACAGGTGAGAAAGACGAGAAAACCTAATTGGGGAGAGTCGGTTTAACCCAACGAACAATAGCCGGAAAGCTACAAGAGGCAACAACACTCAAGCCACAGATCCTAAACGATACTGAAATTAAAAAGGGTAACTTTAAACAGCACTACTAGTCTATCTTATATAGATGGGCGACTTCAAGCAAAGCTAGATCCTATAGAGATTATCGAGATAAGGGGGTCACTTTATATTCAGAAACAAAGTTCAGAAAAGATAAGAAGTCAGACCTTGAGAACGGAATAAGGGGAGATTAGCATAGGATGAGGAGGAATAGAGTAAGATGAGAGGAGAATACTACTCAAGTTAATTGTTGGTTTGATTTATAAAATAAAATTTTGAAGTCTTGACTAAACGACCATGCTAACTATGGTTACGTCCTACAGTCGACACATTTCTGATACCACCTTTGTAGGGACCCTGGATCTCCGGATCCAGGACCCTCTGTGTATAACTGTACTATTCCCTGGATCAGTAGCTAGTGCACACAGTTGCAACATTGGTGTAATCAAAATCGTACACCTAAACTATAGATGAAGCAGACAAATTAATATTTAATAGCAAAAGGACCTTATGGTCAAGTCTTACAAAGTTTGCCACGCAGGGCTAAGCAACAAAAGAGAGCTTGCAGCGGAAACCAAACATCCAGTGGAGGTCACCCAATATGCCCACAGGCAATCGAGTGAAGGACGCGACCTAATTCGCATAGTCTTCAAAGTATTCTTCTCCATAGAGCTCTGAGCTCACTGGTTCGCCCTCCTCTGCTGATTTAAACAGAGGGCGCAAAGCCGTGAGTACTTTGAATGTACTCAGCAAGTCGCAGGGAAATATATGCAAATAGTATTCATGCAAGGCTTGACAAGGATAACTTTATGGCTATTTTGCAGAAAGCAATATTTGACATTAAATACAGTAAGTAGATTGCAAGGCACAATTTAAAAGATTAATACGTAAATAAACAATTTTCTTTGAAACAACTAGTGAACACCCTGCTCACTTCCCAACCAACAACCACATCCATCTACAAGATTCGGACAACCCATTCCAACATTTTGACAAAAGTCTACCCCTTGCGTGAAATCACCAGGCATGTCCATAACCGGGGACACGGCTATTCGAATAGTTTTACACTCTTCAGAGGTTGTACAGCTTTACCCACAAGACACGACTTCTCTAGTTGGTTTGGCATCCGTCGATACCACTGCTCACTACCGTAGGTAAGCAGTCTAGAGTACGTGACAAAGCCTTTACAAAGTTCTATTTTGACTCGGTTCTGTTCGCTAAGGGGTTACCGTTACGGGCCCCCTCTTGCGCCATTCCCAACCAACACAGAACCGACCAAAACATTGCTAATTAGTCGGCCAGGTCTATCCCAGTCTAGACATGTGGTTGTACGATAATGACCCAGATCAATGGTTCAAGGTTAAGTCCTTAGTTGGTTGCTCAGACGAGACGTTTCCACATTCCAAGTGTGTGTTACGGCACCCACCTTTTACCACCACCTACTCGTCCAAGCATAAATCATTTTCGTTCAACCTTGCCAAAACACAACATCTTTTATCAAAAGTGGCTCCGCCATGGTTCCATAATTCCTTTAGTCAAGTTCAATCATTCTTTGAGTATGTGCTCGAGAGTCTATCGCATAACTAAAGCATTGGCTAAGCATAATACGGTACCCATGTTGGTATTTCAATAATGTCCAACTAAAATAATCCATCCTAGGGTGTCCAAGGATTTATGTCATTCAAGGATACATGTCATTCACAATTTATCAAGGAGGTATAATGGCAATTAGGTAATTAACTAATCCCGAAACCATTTATTATAAAATTAGCCATGCATGTTTATTTCAGACAATATACTTTTATAAAGATGGGTTCAATATGATCAAAGGTCTACGACTTGCCTTCGTTGAAGAGTAGAGGTGCTTCGGTCGTCGGGTCTGTGAAATCTTCCGAAACGCCGGAATCTATACGTGCGAACAAAGCTAAATAAATAAAATAACTCCAAATAAAATTCAAATAAATACTAATAGGAAGATAATGAATTTATATGAATTTAGAAATTTTAATCACTCGAATCGGAGTTCGAATGAAGAAGTTATGGCCAAAGGAAGATAGGGAATTGCATAAAATCAAGAAAAAGGGATTTTCCTGATTTTTGGAATTATTTTTCAAAAGGAAAATCGGGAAATGCCATGCGGGCGCTGACGAGGCTGCCATGTCAACAAAGGGGGGGACATGGCCATTGTTGGCGTGACTGGCGCCACGTGGTTCGCCACGCGGACCCGAAGCCGTGGCGCTGGTCTGATGGTCGCCGGCGACAGCGTATGCAAGTGCGGTGAGGACGCCAATCGAAGAGGAGCTCACGGGAGTTAGGTGCGCAAGGTCTTGATGACGCGGGCACACGGAGGGTTGCTTGGCGAGGAGAAAAGGCGGCGGCGGCGGTTGAAGCGCAGCAGGCGAGCTCCAGAGGTCTTGGCGCAGACGCAGCGGCTTGGCGATGCCGGTGGTGGGGTTGACGGCGCCGGAGGAGGCTTGAAGGCGGCAGCGGGTGCGGCGTAGTCCGAAGGTGGCCGGCGGCGAGGAGCTTCAATCGCGGCCGAAAGAGGGCGGGAGAGAGGAGGGGAGTAGAGGGGAAAGAGAGAGGAGGTCCTGGCGCGTGCGATGCTCGCTTAAACAGACCTCGGGGAGGCCCGGAGGAGGAGAGGTGTCACCGGCTTTAATGGCGGCGAGGGGGGGTCCGGCTTGACCGTGCGGTGAAGGGGGAGGCGGGCGCGCGGCGCGGCGAGGCGGGACGAGCAAATGACCGAAAGGGGACAGTAGGGCTAGGTCATGGTGAGGGCTGAGGCGACTGAAATCGCGGGCGAGGCGGACCTGGCGCGGCACAAGGGAGGTTGAAGATGACGGTGGGGCGCTGACAGGGCGGGCCCACCGGTCAGAGAGAGAGAGAGAGAGAGAGAGAGGGACAAACAGGGAGGGCGCGATGAATGCCAGCCGTCCGATTCAGATCAGACGACGCCTAAACGAGGAGGGCGCGGCAAGACTGTGAGTGGGCGGCGAGGCGAGCCAAGACGGGAAAACAGGAATGGGGGAGGAAATCGGCCCAAGGCTAGCGGAGGGATTTTCCTAGGATTTTTTATTTTAGAAAATACTAGAAAAGCAAAAACATTTTTAGAAAATAGCTTAAGACGTCCAAAAATTCTAGAAAAATTCACAGAAGTCCCTTGAATTATTTAGAACTTAATAAAAATATTTTTAGCTTAACTATTGCTTTTAATTTTTGCAAATAATTATTTTTAACATATGGCAAGAGGAAAAACCAACTTTAAAATCCAACAAAACTCAACTAAACCAACTTCAATTAGTTCAAGTTTTAATTAATTCAAATTAAACTGCTTTTAAAATTCTAAATTTCAAATTAAGCTTTAGCGAATTAATAAAACCAAATGGTTACTTTTTAAAGTTTTCAAATTTTTCAAAAACTCTGGAAATTTGGGTTGTTACATGCAAGGAGGAGACAGCCCAAAGAGCTGATTCATAGAGAAAACTTGGATGTAGTTGGGATTCAAGAGACTTTCAGAAAAGATTTCTCTAAACATGAACTGGATGCTTTGAGAGGAGTTCAAAACTTTGGTTGGATTTGGAGTCCTGCTATTGGGCACTCTGGTGGTATTTTACTGGGGGTGAATACAAATGTGTTGGAGATTGAAGGAGGTGATCAAGGGAGATTTTTTGTGAGCCTGACAGTAAGGCATAAGAAAACTAATTTCAGATGGGAGCTCCTGGTTGTTTATGGCCTGGCTCAGCATTGGATGTCTCAAGAGTTTTTGGGAGAATTGGACAAAAAATGTCAGGATTCTGGCCTTCCTTTGGTCTTAGGGGGTGACTTTAACTTGATTAGAAAGGCTGATGACAAAAGCTCTCGGGGGGTTAATTTTTCTCTGATTGATAAATTTAATGAGTTTATTGCTGATCATAAACTTCTAGAAATCATCAGAAGGGGTCCCAAGTTTACTTGGTCCAATAAACAAGAGTGTCCCATCATGGTGAATTTGGACAGAGTTTTGGTCTCTACTAATTGGGAATTCTATTATCCCTTTTGCTCTGTTGCTACCTTTCCAAGAGTAGGGTTAGACCATAACCCAATTTGTTTGTCCTCAGGGGTGGATGAGATTAAAAGAAGTGGGAGATTTTATTTCAACAAGACTTGGCTAGATATGGAGAATTTCAGAGATGCAGTGATTCTAAGATGGGGAGAGATTTGCAATAAAATGCCTGATTTGATTTATTCTGTGGATAGTGGGAATGGGGGTCTAGCTTCTATGAGACAATTTATAAAAGGGTTGGGTGCTAATGTGAGTAGGCTGTACAGGAAAGACAAGAAAAACTTGTTAGACCAGATTAGTTTTTTTGACAGGAAAGCTGAGAGTTCTTCTCTTAGCACTGAGGATTGGTTGGCCCGAAATAAAGTGGAAGAGGAGC
Source organism: Phyllostachys edulis (assembly GCA_036346405.1). NCBI lineage: Eukaryota > Viridiplantae > Streptophyta > Magnoliopsida > Poales > Poaceae > Phyllostachys > Phyllostachys edulis. The sequence continues at coordinate 55,039,992 of CM070549.1, read as the reverse complement.
TGGAAAGAATCTATGAGTTTGAAGAAAAGGAATGGCATCAGAAAGGGCAGGTGAAATGGATTATCCAAGGTGATGCTAATACTAGATTCTTTCACTGTTGTGCTAATGGAAGAAGAAGAAGAAATTTTATCTACACTCTAGAGGATGAAGGGGTGCTTTTATCAGATGAAGGGGTTATTAGAGATCACATCTACAAGTTTTACAAAAACCTTTTTGGGTATGAAGTTAATCAAAATGTTCGTTTAAATTCAAATTTCTGGGATCCAGTCTATAAGGTTTCAGATTCAGATAATGACAGCTTAGTGCATAATTTTTCTGAAGTTGAGATTTGGGATGTTATTAAGAGCTTACCTGGTGATTCTACACCAGGCCCAGATGGCTTTCCTTCTTGCTTTTACAAAGCCTTTTGGGGGTCTTTAAGACCTTATTTCATGAACATGGTTAAATATTTTTTTGAGGGGAATTTGGATTTAAAGAGGTTGAATTATGGGGTGGTCACCTTGATACCAAAAGTTACGGATGCTAATAACATTAAACAATTTAGGCCTATCTGTCTAATGAATGTGAGTTTCAAAATCATAACCAAGTTGTTAGCTGTTCGGCTGGGGAAAATTGCCAACAATAATATCAATGTTTGTCAGAAAGCTTTTATCAAGGGGAGAAACATTCTAGATGGGGTGCTATCTCTTCATGAAATCCTGCATGATTTAAGAGCAACCAAAAAATCAGGGATTGTGCTCAAACTAGACTTTGAAAAGGCCTATGATAAAGTACAGTGGAGTATTCTGAAAGATGTTATGATTGGTAAAGGCTTTTCCCAAAGATGGATAGATTGGGTTATGACCTCTGTGTAGGGAGGTAAGGTCAGCATTAATGTCAACAGTTCTGTAGGCCCTTACTTTGCTACCCATAGGGGGTTGAGACAGGGGACCCTTTGTCTCCATTGCTTTTTAATCTGGTAGCAGATGCTCTAGCAGGAATGGTAGATAAAGCTCAAAGAAATGGCTTGATAAAGGGTTGTCTTCTCACTTAATTGCAGGAGGGGTTCCTCTTTTACAATATGCTGATGATACTGTGTTGTTGCTTGAATGTGATGATTCTTATGTTTTGAAACTTATTTTTTTTTGTACTGCTTTGAATGGATGTCTAGGCTGAAAATCAATTACCATAAGAGTGAGGTTTATGTGATTGGGGTGGAGAATCACGAAGCAGTCAAAATTGCTAATATGTTTAATTGCAAACTTGGGAATTCACCCCTCACTTATTTAGGCATTCAGATTAGTTTGGGGAAGGTGAATAAGGAAGCAGGCGAGAAAATTATCTCCAAATTGACTCACATGCTGGATAATTGGAGAAACAATTTACTTTCTTCTGGTGGGAGGTTGATCTTGGTTAATAGTTGCTTGAGTAACCAACCTATGTACACTATGGGGTTTTATAGATTGAGCCAAAAGATCCATAGCAAGATTGATACTATTAGATCTAGATTCTTTTGGAGGGGTGCTAATGATAATGCCAGGTACCATATGGTTAAGTGGGAGGCTGTTTGTAGACCTAAGGATTTTGGGGGGTTGGGGGTTCTAAAGTCTAGTCTCATGAATGACTGCATGCTTAGTAAATGGATTTGGAGGATGAGTGGGGCTAAGAATGAGCTTTGGTTTCGGTTATTGAAAGCTAAGTACTTTCCTCAGGGTGATTTCAGAGATTCTTTATATTCAAGAGGTTCTCAGTTTTGGAAAACTCTGTGTAGAATTAAGCATTTGTTCAATTAGGGTGTCTCTTACCATGCAGGCAATGGCAAAAGTATTTCTTTTTGGAAAGATGTTTGGTTGGGTAATTGTCCTTTCTATATCAGATTTAACATATTATTTAATATCTATCTTAACCTTGATGTTAATCTTGCAGACTGTCTGGTACATGGTATCTGGAATATCATGTTTATCAGGAACTTTGGTGTAGAAGAGGAGGGGGTTTGGAGAGAGTTGAAAGAGCTAGTTCAAGGGGTGGTTCTAACTGAGGAGAATGATAGAGCCGTCTGGTGCTTGGAAAATCTTAAACAGTTCTCTGTCAAATCTCTTTATAGACATATTCTGTTTGGGGGTGTCATAGATAAGACTGGACTAGTAGAATTCCTTTGAAGGTAAAGATTTTTTTTGTGGCAACTTTATTTGAACAGACTTCCTACTACCGACCAATTGGTGTTGAGACATTGGAAAGGTGATAACAAATGCTGGTTATGTGGAATTCCTGAAGATCTAAACCATGTTTTCTTTCAATGCTTACTGGTTAATTTTGTTTGGACTTGCTTTAGAGATACTTTTCAGTGGAAGAGGCCTCTAGAGTCTCTTGATGATTTTCATCTAAGATGGTTGGATAATAGGGGTGCTAATGTTTATCATCTTGGCTTATTCAGTTTTGTAGCCTTTGCTTGGACCATTTGGAAATACAAGAACAAAGGAGCGATTGAGAAATCTCTTACTAAACAACCACTTGAAGTTGTTTTCAACATTATATCATGTTTGCAGCGATGGCGCATTCTTCTTCGAAAAGATGACCAAAAGAATCTAGAAGGGATGGTGGAGGTGGCCATGGACTGGCTGAGAAGTTTTAGACCTCCTGGCGTTTGACTCCTGGCGTCCTGTTTTGGTTGTGCTAGACTCTGTTGATGTGAGCTGTTTAGCTTTTGTTCTGTGATATATTCAGTGTTTGAGAGAAGCGGTGTTTGAGGACTTCTCTTAGGTGGTTTTATTTTGTAGCTGGTATCCCAGTTTGGTAGCTCATTTGAACTTGGTTGTATCCTTCTATTTGCTTTCTATAAAAGAAGGGTTCATCATCTTTAAAAAAAATAGAGAAGGTTTTAACACGCTTTACTATTCTATGTAGTTCTATGTGTGGAGACCATGTGGTATGGTTATAATCTAGGTGTTGAACAATTGGGGTCAATGTCGAGGTGTTTGAGGAGTAAACTCTCGATTTAGCAAGTTGATAGGTTTGCTGTCAGGTAGCCGGTGGTCTGACAGACCAAGGCCAGGCAGTCTGACCGGCCATGGGTGGCAGCGATCAGACTAGCGGTGGAAGGGTTTGCCAAATGGGCACCAAACAATTATGTGGGGGTGTTTGAGGGTGTGTTTGCACTAAGTGCCATTGAAAATAGAAACTGGATGCGAAACTAGATAGTGTTTTGCTGAAAAGTCTAGAGATGAGTGTTTTCTAAAATAGGAAGTGATCTGACCGGCTAATGGTTAGCGGTCGACCGTCCCCTGTTACCGAGGACATGATAAAAGCAGCAGGCGGTCGAGGCCAAGCCATGGGTTGGTGGTCTGGTCGGTCAAAGGGTTGGCAGTCTGACCAACCAAGGCCCGACGGTCTGACTGACCATGGCAGCTTCAGCACAGTGAGGTGTGCTGATTTTGGGGTTTTGGCCTAGGGTCATGAAAATGTTGCATGTGACACCCTGATTTTCAGAACCTTTTTGAAAATTTTAAAATAAAAAGAACCATTTTGTTTTGATGAGAATTCAAAACTTAACCTGAAATTTCATAATGGATTTAAGTTGACTAACTCAAACTACGACTAAAGTTCCTTGTTGGTTTGCTGAGTTATTGGAGTTTTGATAATCTTCCCCTTCTCTGTTCATCTTTTACCCATATCTGGTCTAGACCTCCCTTCGTCTGAGATCTAATGGCCCAGACCTCTCGTTCGTTGGATCCAAAGGTTCGGACCTCCTTTGTGATGTCCTCCCCTGGTCCAGACCTCCTTGGGTCTAGACCTCCCAAACGCTTGGACCTCCCTGGGTCCAATTCTCCCTCTCGGGTCTTCTCTGGCTCGCAACCTCCCCAAGCCTGCGCCACCCTTATGTGCATTTAAGCTCCTTTGGAATCCTGTTGAAGCGTTTTGGGTTTACTTGGACTATCTCTCGCCGCTTGTATCCTTGAAACCTTCTCTGGAGGTTCCCTTCAGTACCAGCCCGGTAGTACCACCCGCACCATGCGGTACTACCGCTTCTTCAGGACCTCCCCTTACCTTTATTGGACCTCCCCGTGTCCTTCAGGACCTCTCCATGTCCTCTAGGACCTCCCCTTACCTATATTTGACCTCTCCACGTCCTTCAGGACCTCTCCATGTCCTTTAGGACCTCCCCTCACCCTTATTGGACCTCCCTGTGTCCTTCCGGACCTCTCCAGGTCCTCCAGGACCTCCTCCTTGCCTATTTGCATCTCGATTAATTGAGAGTCGTCCAATTTGTATTGGACGGTTTGATCTTGGTGAGACATTCGGAGGGTCCGAACGTCCCACCTTCCCTGAGCCTTAGATCATTCTGGGCTGTCCGATCGAAATCCAGCGGTCTTGACCTCCCCTTTGTAAATCTGGACCGTTAAGACCTCCCCCTTGGAGATCTTAACCGTCCAGACCTCCCCCTTGTAAATCTGGACCGTTAAGACCTCCCCCTTGGAGATCTTAACCGTCCAGACCTTCCCTTTGTAAATCTGGGCCGCTAAGACCTCCTCCTTGGAGATCTTAACCGTCCAGACCTCCCCTTTGTAAATCTGGACCGTTAAGACCTCCCCCTTGGAGATCTTAACCGTCGCATCTTCCTTGTAATCTGGGGCGTTAAGACCTCCCCCTTGGAGATCTTAACCGTCCAGACCTCCCCTTTGTAAATCTGGACCGTTAAGACCTCCCCCTTGGAGATCTTAACCATCCAGACCTCCTCCTTGTACATCTGGCCGTCAAGACCTCCCCTTTGGAGATCTCTTGGCAGATCCGACCGTTAGAACCTCCCCTTGGAAATCCTAACCGTTCAGACCTCCCTTGGATTTGATCCTACGGCTCTAGACCTCTCTTGCGGGTGAGGTTCTCCTCTTACCTTTGCAGACCTCCCCGTTTGCTATTGATCTTGACCGTTGGACCTCCCTTCCGGAGATCCAACCGTCTAGACCTCCCTTGCGGGTGAGGACCTCCTCCTAGCTCTCACGGACCTCCTCTGGTGCGTTCAATCTTGGCCGTTTGGACCTCCTTTCTGGAGATCCAACCGTCCGGACCTCCCCCTATGGGCGAGGATCTCCCCTTGTTCACTGCAAGACCTCCTCAAGGTCAGTGCAGGACCTCCTCTGCGGGTCTTGGCTGCCCCACTGGGCAGTCACACCCAGTTTTCTTTATCTTTGACTGTCCTTGGGCAAGGAAGTCTCCACCGCATTTAATGCATGTTGTATCACATTAAATGCTCTCACCTTTGCAGTACTCATGTCATACCGATTGTCACATTCCTTGCCTACTCTCATTGTCCTATTTACCAACTCCTGATGACCCCTATCATGGGTCATGTGCATTGGCTTCCACTATATATAGTTTGGGAAGCCCTCCTTTCTCACTTTCTTCAACATTTCTCCTCTCTATCTCAACCGAGCCTACCTTAGACCTCTCTCCCAGTTCATGGACCTCCTCTTTTGACTCTCTGGACCTCCTCCAGCAAGCTCATTGGACCTCCTCCCGACCTCCCCTCCTCTCTGTTGGTTTTGCATCTAAGTTTATTTGGAGTCCTTTGGAATCTTGTTTGAACTTTATTTGAGTTATTTGGTTTTCACGTGTAGATTGTCAAGACCGTGGGGAGCCCGAGTTCAGTGAGGGAGAGGAAGCAGCCCGAGACTTTGAGCAAGGCAAGTTACACTCTTGATCATGTTGCACCCAATACTTCAAACTACTTATGTTGATTTCAAGACTGTATGCATGCTTACTTTACTAAGTTATTTCAATGCCTATATTTCAATTCATAGTTATGCCTACTGCTTGGTACGACCACTATCCATGTTGAATCAACCTCATTGTCACCCTAGATAAAACCTGGTTCTTGCAATAGTGAGGACCCGTAGCTCTTGAAAAATGGAATGCTTAGTATTGCTTAGACCAAAATCTTGATTTGGGGAGTTTTGACCAAAAATATCATTTAATCAAATAATTTGGGCCGTGGCATTGGTGTGCCATGGAGGCTTTGGCCATGACATTGGTGTGTCATGGGGTTTTACAAATGGCCATGGCATTGGTGTGCCATGAAGGTTTGAAAAGCAAAGTAAATGAGAAAATGGATTTGACTTGGGCGAAGCTGGTTGTTTGGTTGGTGCATGTCTATGCACGGGGGTCGTGTGATCTGATGCCCCAGGGTTGAGGTTTGTCGGCCAAGTCAGTTGAGGACCGGTCTTTGAGACACCACTTGCTAAGCCTATAATGGGCTACGCCAAAATTGTGCAACCACATGTCTCCAGTATGGGGCGTGGGACCTGGCTAATTAATTTGCAAAGCTCTATCGTGGTTCATCCTGTGGATGTGGTGGGTTTGTCATGTTATGACTAGTTGTAGTCCCACCTGGTATAAGAGGGGGCACCCTATTAACCCGGCGGGTTTCTATCCAAAGGGGGGATCTGCGAAACCTTAATGGGGGTGGACTGCGGTGGAGCAATGCATTGTAAAGGCCTTGTCATATGCTCTAAACCTCTCACCAAAGGAAGTGTGAGGTGGTATCGACGGATGCCAAGCAAACTAGAGAATTCATGTCATGTGGGTAAAGTGTACAACCTCTGCGAGTGTAAATCTATTGAATAGCCGTGTCACGGTCATGGACATCTTGGCAATGTCACTCAAAGGTAGCTCTTGGTTTTGGTTTTCAAAAGGAATATTGACCTTTGGTTTTGGTGGTTTAACCAAATTGGGTTTTAGGCGGAAGCCATGTGCGGAGGGTATCCTTCACCATCTTTATGATGAATGTTATCCAACTGAAAATAGATTTGCAAAAATGAAATTTATCTATTGTAACCTGCCTTGAAACATTAATACTTGTATTTGAAATAAAATTGGCTTTATGCAAAACAACCCTAATATGCTTTCCCTTGATATATCCCTATGCATGTCATTCTGTTAATTGACGGGTGTAACTTATGAGCACGGTTGTTGTGCTCACTCTTGCTTGATTCATGATTTGAGCAGATGAAGACTCCTTTGATGATGAAGACGACCGACTCAATTAGGCCGCGCCCTCACCGATCTGTGGTGTAATGGGTGGACAGTATCTTTGTTTTCCGCATTGCGTTTGTGTGCTCTCGGTTGCTGGAGCTTGTAAGCAACCCTTGTAATCAAACCTCCTTTTGTTATTAATAAAGTTCTGTGGATGCTTTTGTTGTCACTTGCTTGCTGTGAGAATTGGTCGATGATCCTTGGGGACCAGTTCGGATCGCAGTGGACTTTAGGCTTGTCTTCAAGCCCCATGACCTCCTCGGGTTGGCTCCTCTCGGACTTCCCTCGAGTAGCGCGTGGAGCTTGGGGAGGTCTGAGGTCCAACGACCTCCTCGGGTCAGGACCCCAAACCTCCGGGTGGTCTATCGGACCTCTCGGGAGATCTGGAGGCCCTTCCGGGGTGTCCTCTCGGGACGTCCTAGGAAGTCCTTTACGGACCTCCTAGGAGGTCCTGAGGGACCTCTCGGGACGTCCTAGGGGTTCCTTTTTGGACCTCTAGGAGGTCCTGAGGGACCTCCCGGGTGTGCCCTGGGCGGGGTCGTGACATTGCATGTGTGTTGCATATTGTATATTTGGACTAATGTGGGTCAAGTTGCGAAGAACTTGTATTCAAAAATGGTTAATTGGGCTATTGTTGTGCAGGTGGCTTAGAGTTAACTATGGTCAACGGCGACGAGCCCCGAGACTTGGTTAGAAGAACCAAGGTCCAAAACGGCCATGGATGCCAAGTGAGATGGTTGGACTCAAGCAAGGAGAAAGATGGACAAGAACCATGGAAGACAAAGTTTGAGCAAAAACCTTTTGAGATAAAGTGATGCATCCAAGAGCGAACCTTTGAATGTATTTGTTCGTGACTCATCAATTGTGTAAATTGATGATTTTGTGTGTTGTGTGGTGTTACGTGACGATTTGTTTGTCGGTGATGGTTGTATGATTCTAGAGCTAGGTCATGGTGAAGCGGACGAGATCAAGACTAGGTTAGGAGAACTGAGGTCCAGAACAATCAAGGTGTCGTCGGAAGATGACCGAGGATACTAGGGATGTTACAAGCCGAGAAGACAAGGAACCGAAGTGGGAGCTACCAGTGATGCACATGATGGGCATCTGCAAGGTAGACCGAGACTAAGCTCGTGGAGGAGCTGAGGTCCAGAATGGTCAGGGAAATCGGGTCCAGTCATGGTGTATGGTAAGGCATGTAGTGCACCAAGTAACTTAGAACCTTTTGCAAGCAAGGATGATTCGATGAGATTCGGACGCGTAAGAGGCTTGGCGGGAAGTCATTGGGGCCACATGGATGATAGAGAAGCATGTGCGATGCTTTGATGTGAAGGAATCGGGAAAGGTCGGTAGAGATGCATTTTGGTAAATTGTCTAATATCAGAAAAGTGGTGGTGTGCGAAACCAGGGCAATGGCCTAAGTGGATTAGATCAAGTGTGACGCGCCGTGTCATTACCCCAAGGGTAATCACACTTTAGGCATACGGATTATTATTCGTTTGCTCAGTAGAACACTGCTCCAACGAATAGTAAGCCTTTACCAGGGCTACGCAGCAGAACAATAAGATAGAAACTGTACCTTTCTATTCCAATAATAGCCACGCAAGGCTCTGGTTCTTAGTACAAGTATTATACAGCTACAAAAAGGAACTTCTCCGCTTCACTCGCCAATATCAACAATCTTGGCGCCTATTCGCCCCAGCGCCAAACATGGTGCCCATTTCGCCTTTGGTCCTCGAGTCATGCCTTATCCTCCTGCGGTTGGTTCGGCATCACTGATGTCCTTCGTCCCACTCGGGATAGTTCCCTACGGACTAGGATCTACAAAGGAGAATACTAACAAGGTTGAGTACACGAGTGTACTCGGCAAGCGATAATAGCAAAGAATGCCTTGAATGAACTTTCTCTGGTTGTTATCACGGTTTCTAAATCATCTCATTTAGAAAATAACTCATTAAAACATTTAGGTGGCGATTTTATCTCGAAAACACTACTAGTCACTCGAGAGAAGATAGACCCCTATGGTTCCGTAGACTCCAATCTCGAGGCGGCATGAATTCATGATTTTATTTAGCATTCTTGTGAGCTTTGCACCACTTTACCCATAGCTATTCGAACTCTCTATAAACAAAGTTCACCTCATTTCCTTTGATCTTGGGTTCGAGATCGAATCTGAGAATATTTTCGATTCGTGAATTAATTTCTTCACCCATTACTTTACTGTCGGTGTCTGGCGCACCCAGTCCTCCACCGAGTTCGGCAATGTTGGTTGGGCGGCTTCTATCTGCATCCAACACTCCACCTTAGCGCTTATAGCGCCTTGGATCCCCACTTCGGTCTCTCCTCACGGTTACGGGTTCCTCCATCACACACACTCACACCTATTACTTACCCATTGTGGAGAGCATAGTCACGTAACATGGTAGCATTTTTCGCCAAAAAACGGGAAAATGGTTGGTACTGAATTTACGTCATCTGACCGAGTAAGAGTTTGTTGGTCCTTATTTTTTTAACCATATGTAAAGGATCCCACTTCCTTGCCTCATCTCTTACCTTCCAAGGGTCCCCTTTACCTGCCATAATATTCTCATTTTTTCACTTTCTTTCATCATTTCTCATCTCATTCATCATTCTCATATCATTCATATTCATCTTAGTCATCTTCATCTCATTCATTTCATTTAAGTTTTGGGGAAAACAATTTTGATGCAATACGTATAATAGTGCAAGATACGGTTTACATTTAAATTAACTATATTCATGTTCAAGAAGATCGCTTGCCTTCGTATTGGTAGGAAAGGTCGGTGCTGACGAGACTCTGATCAGTTGCTCCCATCGGTGTTGGATCGTCTTCTGTAGCAATACGGCAGCACGAATAATAATATAAGTAAATACGTAGTTGATTTCAAGTGATATAATAAATACCTAAGTTAGTGACTTCTAATTGTTAGCACAATTTTAATTTAAGTAAAACTTTTCGAGATCTAACACTAAGTTAGCACTCCCTAAAATAATCGTTCTACTGCCTACGCGCACTATGGTCGACAATCCGAGGTTCCCACTTAACTAATTAAATTAACGAGATTAAACAACTCAAACTACCCAACTAAATACCAGCGACGCGCAACATTGCTACACGAGCTAGATATTCTATTAATAACAGAATTAACGACTACTCGACCTATCCGGCAATTTTAATTCACAGATTAATTGTAAGTTGGTTAATTCGACAAAACTCAAGTTGAATTATTTAGTAGCAAGAATTAACATCTAACAATTATACAATTAACCATTGCTACCGAAATAGCCGTTAATCGCAACAAATAATTACAATCTATCCAAAATCCTAATATTCTCCCTAATCCTAAAGTCCTACACTTATTTCTAATCTTACCCCTAATTTCTACCCTAACCTCTCTCTCTCTCTCTCTCTCTCTTATTCCCACTCAGACAGCCCCCAAACCAAAACACACACACACGCACAGGCACCAAACTCATCCTCCCCTTCTTCCCCAAAATCTCTCTCTCTCTCTCAAGCCGTCATTGCTGCTGGGGACCTCACGGCTGCCACCGCCGTCGGCCGACTCACGCCGAGCCCGCCGCCTCCACCGGTGCCCTAGCCTCCGCCACAGGCCCGTCTTCCCAGCTTCGCTCGGTGCTCTGCCGGCTCCAAGGGCACCGTTGGCCCTGTCCGGCTCCCGCTGCGCAAGCTGCCGCCTGGGCCACCCTCTGCCGCGACCCGACGCCTCCATCCGGCTCTGCCACTCCGAATTCGGTTCAAGCCGCAACCAACGACGCTCCCCAACCGCCGGTTCCCTCTCCTCCCGGCGCGACCGAAGGCCAGCGCTGCCACCCGGTCGCCTACAGCTCCCAAACCACAGGTTTTGAGGGTTTTGGCCCGACCGACTCGGCCTCCCGGCCGCCGGCGCCATGCACAGAAACCCCTCTCCCCAAATCCTTACTCAAATGCTTAAGCTAAGATGCTAATCTAGGTATGCTCTGATGGAGTAAGTACTGATGGATGAAACATGCATGAATGCAGGGTCTGGGGTGGATCTGGAGGTGGAGATGGCTACTGGAGGAGCTGCTGCTGCTACTAAGGTAAGAGCTCACCTAGAGCTTAACATGACAATGACTTTACCTGAGGAGTGAAGATTGAAATGGTTTTGAGTTCAGTGATTTGCAGGGGGTGGTCGATGATGCTTAGGTTGATGATGGCGGCGTGCAGGATGGTGCTGGTACTGCTGATCGTCCTCCTGTCGTGGCGTCGCCGTGCTCCTGGCCACCTTGGCTCCTTGCTGCTGCTTGCTGGTGCTTCTCCTCCTGGGCTTGACTGGAAGGAAGATGGTGAGGTAAGGTGATGGTGAATGGGTGCTGGGAGTGGTTGTTGTGAATGAGGTTGAGGGGAAATGAAGGATCGGCTGGGGGATGAATGTTGATGCTTGCGCACAGGGGGGAATGAATGTTGACTGGGAGAGGAACGGGATGGCTGTGAATGATGGCTGGGGTTGAATGTGGCTGCGATGCTGGAGGAGACGAATTGGTGGCTGGGTGCTGTGCAAAAGGGGAATGAACTGGGAGCTGTGAACTGGGGGGATGCACTGGGATGGCTGTGCAAAGGCTTAAGAAGATTCTAGGGGCTTTGGTGCTTTTTGGCTTGTGAGAGGAAGGGGGATGCATCGGTGCACACAGGCAGCGATCTTGTTGTTGTTCTTTGCTATGAAATGAAGAGGAGGGGAGAGAAAGAATTGCAGAGGTGCTGCCTGCTAGACATATACAAAGTTCACACTTTGATTGATGTAAATACTCTCTTGCAAACAATGTAATTATTGATTTATCTATCTAATGAGAATGGAAAATGAAATTTAATTAATACCTTGATTCTACTGATATACTGGTGAATGCAAATGACTATTGCACTGAATGATGAGATTGGCATGAGTGATGAAATGATGCAATGATGGCTCTACTAACTATTGATGCAAAGCTCGCGAAACGAAACCCACCTAAACCAACAAGCTGACAATGGGTTAACTGCTTAACTACGGTTGCAACACTATCGTTAGCTTACCGTTACGACGAGATTAATTACCGCTAACTACCGATTACTGCTACACGATTAAGACTAAAAACGCGGGTTCTCACATCAAGGATACTCCATGGAGGGCAAAGCATGATGGTGTGCGTGAGTGAGACCCATTTGTGTGTGGGCTTAACGAGTGTCTGTTAAGATTTTTCTTTAGACCTAGCCTCCACTATATAAGAGGGTGGTGCAAGATTTGTACATCAATCTAAGCCAAGGAACCATAATATGAAAAATTTGGGGAAAGCAGAGAGAGGAGGAGTGGTTTGAGAGAGATGAGTGCACTTGTGTGTGCGCTGCCCTAGTGGCTTTGGCCTCCCGAGGGAGTGGTTGTAAACATTCATCTCCAAGTAGAAATCAAATATCTAAATTCGTCCAAGTCCTCCTCTCATATGCTCAAGTATTGCTTTCTTGATTTGGTTTGGTTTTTAGTGTTCCTTCCTCTCCTCTTGATCTTTCTTTGTACCTAGGACGTGTAAGTGATGAATATATCTCTTGGAGATCAGATCTCATCCATCTAGGTACTTTCTACCGCAAGTTCTTGAGTTTGCCTGGTTTTGGTGAAATAAATTGTTATTTTGAGGATTTTACTCTTGAGGAGTTTTGACTTGATTCTTGTTATGATTGAGGGTGCTAGGACGTGTGGGAAATCATCCTTAACCATCTTAGATTGATTCCTCCCACGAGCTCCTCTCAATTATCGTTTTCGTATTTGACCCCATTTTTTTATGCAACGTTCACTCAAATAGAAAAACATCAGAACTTTGGCAGTGATCTTCAATATCTTTGATTGAAATAGGTTCTTGATATCCTATAGAAGGTGTGTTTCAAGTTTCATAAAGTTTGGAGTTGTGGATCAAAAGTTGGATCAATTTGTGATTTTGGAATCGGATTGAAATTCAGTTCTGTGCTGATTTTATTGTTCATCCCGTCGAACTGCACGACTGCACTATTCATTCCTGTCAGGCCACACTATTCATCCTGGTCGAGCCAGACCAGTGGAGATTTTGGCGAGTCTTGATCCTCTTGTTACCAAAATTTTGTTTGAATGATTCTATCTGATCTTCACAGCTTCGCATAGCTATTGGAGTAAAAAAATCGTAAACTTCTTAAGACAAAATATTTTAAAGAGCTCGTTGTTTATGTGACGTCTATTCGCCCCTTCTAATCGGCTCCTCAGTCCAAGCGCTATGGGAGGTGCTTCTATACCTCTATATACGTAGATTAATTGGGCCTATGGACATGTCAAAAGAATACCAACCCCACCACCACACAAAAAAGCAGCACTAACATACATGCCCATTTTGTATTTTAGGGGAACACCCTTTGCCCAGGTTTATAAAGTTTATCTCTTGTTTTTCATGAACACACGGGAAATGTATTCATCATTGGAGTTATAAAGTCTATAGGTAACATAATTCCACCTTTTTTTGTTTGGGAAAAGCATTTAGTGATATATGTTTATGACAAAATCTAAAATTAAGGCATATAATATACGCAGACAATAACACAACCGGAAAAAGGAGTTAATTTGAAGGTACGAACATGAGACATCAAACCATTATCCAACACACATTGTTTAAGGCTCTGTTTGGTACAGATTCTACTCCCAGCTTCTCAATCGATTCTCATGGAGTCGTACCAAACACCCCGATTCTCAAAACCACTCGATTCTGATTCTCGTGAGGAGCTGTCTCAAAAATGAACTAGCAAGGAGAAGCAGCCTTCCCACAGATTCTCATGAGAATCCAACCTTACAGAACAAAAATACCCTAAAATACCCTTTGAAGTTTCTAATATTTACCCGCTATTGCCATCGAACTACCCCGAACCGATTCGCGATCTACCGCCGTCACCCCCTTCCCCGCCCTCCCCCCCCCCTCCTCCATCTGCCTTCGCTTTCCACCGCCGCCACCCACTCCCTCGCCCCCGTCCTCACCCTCTCACTCCCTCCCCCTACCGTTGTGGCCGCCTCCGTGTCCCTGCTCCACTTTGGTGCGCTCCCTCAATGGCCTTCTCCGTCGAGCCAACGGGCGAAGAGGCGGAGGAGGAAGCCCTGCCCCCCGCCGCCGTCGGCGCTGGAGACGGAGGTGAGATGAGCACGGAGGAGTGGCGGCACTGGGGCACTTCTTCTCCTTTCCCGGCCGTGGTGGCCGCTGTCGTCCGCGAGCTGCTCGAGATGGAGGCCGAGGCCAGTGAGAAGATGAGCTTCGGCGGCGTCGGCTCCAAGCTGAAGGTATACGCCTTTTTCTCCAATCCCCTATCAGATTTAGATGTTCGTGTTGCTTCCATGCTTCTAAAATTTGTAAAACACTGCAAGAATCGAATCGATGGAAATGCTAGTGAAGTCATGGTATGTTTTTTTGGGAATTTGGGCCGATAGATGACCAACTGAATTGACGATTGATTTCTCTAGCACTAACTTTTGAGCTTCTTTCGACCATCTCTATTTTGCAAAACAGATATTGCGCAAGTCTATAGCAAATTTGTTGGCCCTCTTCCTTCATCCATGAAGGAATTTACCTTGGGCATCCACAAAATTTTCCCACATATTGCAGATACCAGGCATCTTATGTCTGTCAATGAAGCGGTTCAATGTCTAATGAGGCAGAAAAGCAAATCACAGTCTTCAGCTTTCTCATTGTTGTGCCCTGCACTTTATTCACCTGTTGAGAAGTCATCTACCCTTCCTCCTGTGAGAGTTGAAGTTGAGGCAGATGAAACAATGTATGGTTTGTCATGGATCCTTCGTGTCTTATGTGCTTGCCTTCTTTTGATAACAGTTTACATGCTTAAGCCCAAAATTGCTTCTGCATGCTCAGAGAACATAGCTACCAGCTTTTCATCTATAATAGAATTAGTTGGTTTTATCAATTGGTATTATTTCTGATTTTTCTCTTCTGTTGTTTCCCCTATCCTGTAGGTTATCTTGCTTCACTACCGGTGCTAAGCACGGAGCAGGATATGATGCATTCATGACTGGATGTGTTTTTGCGCAGTTGTGTGCTTATCTTGACATCAAATTTGAGCACCTCTCACCTAAGGAGAACCTAGCAACAGACAATAAGTCGCAGAAACACGTCAATCTTATGTCCCCTTGCTGGAACAGCGGAACTGTGGTTGATTTAAGTACTGGCACAAAGAGACCAGATTCAGGTTATAAGCGTAGATATCCTGTGGCTGTGTATGATAACGTTGTTCTCATTTGGGGATTCCAATCTAACTTAAGACCAAAGGATATAAGCGTAGATCAAGCTGAAGCAGTTTGTTCAACTTCAAAGGGTCAGCTCAAATGCGAGAATGTAGATGCTAGTGATGCATTTGGATTTTGGAATAAATGAGAGTGTTCTTGATGAAACTATACTTGACTCGGTAAAGCAGGCAGGAGCGAAGTATGGTTCCAAGAATCAAGACGATCGAACATATCTTCGATGCACTGCAAGATGGCAAAACATCGTTTGGCAAACAATGAGAAGCACATGACTGATATCGATCTTTCCACAGTTTATTAGACTTTTGCCTTGGAGGGGGGACGCTGACAGATCTGAATAACAATTGCTTTGATGAGTACTCGTTTTATCGGTGTATTTGGGCAGCGTGCTATTTATCGTTCACCTTGTCCATTATAACTATGTGCTACAGAATTACCTTGTACCGATGCAGGAAAGATTATGATCTCATTTACTAGAATGATTGTATTTATAATTTTTGATCATGCCACTTTTTTACACATTGGAGAGCATTTGTTCTGAATTCTATTCCTAACTATGCACTTCCAGACCAAACAGAACTCATGGACCATAACCAAGTAGATTATTCTTTGTAAAACCAACTGAACAAATGTAATTAGTCATTTCAGGGGACAAATATCTTGGGTGGTTAATCGATAATGCAAAGCCAAGTTCTTCAAGCAAGAAAAAAATGTTAGAAAAGAAAAAAAGCTATGACAGTTGTAATCCATCATGAAGTGTCAATGCAATGTAACCTGATATTGTGTATAGATACAACGTACATACATTCACATGGTCTAAACAAATTTAGGGGAAAAATTCTATAATTTGTGTACAAATACATAGGAGAAATATGCAAATACAATCGAATTATTACAATCAGGGGTAACATGGTCTATATACCTCTAATCCTTCCTCATATAGTTTTTGGAGTCAACCTACTAGTCAAACGCTTTCAACGGACAGCTCCAGATTCTCAGAGAAGTGGATTCTCAGAGAATCAGGAGCAGAATCTGAAAAATGAGAATCTGAAGCTCTACCAAACAGGATCTTATTGTTTGATCATTACTCGTTGAATACAAAAGGGCAAAAAAATACAAAAGGGCAAAAGGTACATGGTAACATAAACACACCGCAACTTCAGTTACGCTACTCACAGCGGAGAGTTCTGACTCCACACCGCACACAGCCTCGGTGCGGTTTTATTCAACGACAAAATCACATAAAACCGTTCATATATAGCTGCGGCAATACATAGGCGTAGGCACTTAATTATTTGGTTTAGTTGTATACGTCCGGGTTGGCGACGAGGTACGCCTCGGCGGTCTTGAAGATATATGCCGGTGAGGGAGTCCTTGGCCTTGGTGATCTCAGTCCTTCACCTCCACGCCCGGCAGCAGCTTGTACGTCGACGCCACCTTCACGACGCTCCCGCCGTTGGCCGCCGGCTCCACCTTGATGTGCGACGTCGCCGTCTCGATCGCTGTGCCGATGACAACTCGACTAGTCAATAAGTCGGTGGAGAAAAACCAACTGGGCTAGCAACTCGACTTGCCAAGGCAAGTCGGGCGACCTGTCGACTAGTCGTCGGCTTGCCCGTCGATTGGTCAACCAGGCAGCGGTATATCGGCCGATTTGGTGGGAGAAACATAGGGTCCGCTTGTCAGACTCAGAGTGACAGTGAGAAAGAGGGAGTGAGTGAGGGAGGGCGCAGGGCTCACGTAAGTCATTATTCCTCTCTTTAATTCAAGCTATAGATGTACTTTTCAGTCACTGCAATATAAAGTATATAATATATATACATGTGTATATATATATCACTATCATATAAACAGTACCTTTCGACTACTTGGCAAGTCGGTCACTAGGAGGGTAGTGTCGACTTGCCAACTTAATAACCTCCATTAGTAGTAAGTGGTATAGGTACCTGAGGTGAAGTTGAACTGCCTAATGCTGCCTACGTTGCTGTCGCCCTCGACAGGGTGGGCGCTGGCGACGATATGGGAGGCGAGCTTAAGGGCCAGGGTGTGCCAGTCCATGACGGCGGCGTGTAATAGGCGTGACGCGGTGAGCCGGCGATCGGCGACTCGATCTCGTAGGTCCAGCTGTTGGAGGCCATTGCTAATACAAGCTACGGGGGCTTTGCCGGGAGCAAATGCTACTAGCTGAAGCTTGAACTCACAAACTGTTGTACTAGTATTCGTTAGCTACTGCTGTAGGCTGCAGCTGTTGCTTGGTTGCTGGAAGGGCGGGAGCCCTGGGTGGCTCGAGGGTGGATCTATGTCTTAGGCTAAGTAGTTATGTCTTAGGCTAAGTAGTGTGTAGTCCGAGTTCTAAGACAAAAAAAAAAGTCCACAAAAACGCACTTACAAGATTGAAAAAAAATAAAAATAAAAAAGAAAGACTTAGACCGGTCTAGCCCCGTCGCCCATGGCTTGAAGGTTGGGTCGGTGAGCCTGAGCCACCACCAGTTGTGCTTTTTTTCCGGGACGGACGGGTGTCGGTTCAACCTCAATTATGCAGGGTTGGCATGCATGGCACCGCGCGCAGTCCGCTTTGTCAAATGTTCATTGATACGGACGTGTGAGGTGTGGCTATGTGACGGAAAATGGAAAGGATGGTGACCGTGCATGTAGCGTGGCATGGTTGGTGTGTATGCATTGTGTGTGTGGGGTGGGGGGTGGTTATGGACTGCACAAGTTCGTTAACGATTCTGGTGTATGTTTCTTTATTTGGAGGTATTTGAGTCCTAGTCATTTGACCAATAGCATCTAGAGAATCAGAACAACTACCATTTCTCTTTACACCAAATTCCGTCGAAAATCACTTTTCATATGTTGAACTTAATTTCAGCAATATTTGTGGTACGGGTCATTTTTCTGCCCTCTAGTTCCAAATTGGTAAATCCGAGTATGCTCAATTGTCACTAACATGGAGGTTGCACCTTCGAATCCGGGCTCTCAGTTTTTGTGTGATAAGTGTGGTTTTTGTGTCGGTGTATGTGCTGTGAGTAAAATGTTGGTTACCGCTAAGACTTTCCATACCGCTGAATATGAACGATACAATTTTCTCAAATCAGAAAGTAAATCTCAGCCGTTTTTTTCTTCTTCAATTTGACCTATTTTGGCTTGTTTTTGCTTGGTTTAACCAATTTTCATCCCTTTTTAATTCAAAGACACAATTTCAAAGTCACATTTCTGGACGCTTTTTGAGCGGTATAACCAACGAGAATCCGGAACCAGCCAGTGCAATTTTTCTTATTCACCCATTTTTTAATTTATTTATAATAATAGCTTATCGCACAGCTTATTTTTAAATCTAGACCACGCCATCATCCGCAAGGTAACAAATAACACTGTCACATCACGAGGTAAGTCCAATGCTGAGCCAAAAAAGGGCAAAACAACACTGCCACACCACTACCACCAGGGGTGTGGCAAGGTTCGATCACCCTAGGATTGATGGTGTGTTTTGGCCACGTCAATGGGTCATATTTGAAAATAAGTCGACCCAAGGGTTATTAATAAAACATTATTAAAATGGATTAAATAAAAAAATCAACCAGCCATGGTGCGCTTTTAGTGCCGATTTCGGTTTCCCGAATAATGGTGTGAGTTAGATGTGCGTTGCTAATAGTACATACTAGAAACCCGCGCGCGCCTTGGCACGTGGAGTTGAATGTGTGCGATTGTGATGAGGACAAAGAAAATGCTGGAGATAGACTAAATAGAGATCTAATTGATAGTTCTAAGTACAGAAGCAACAATTTAATAGCAAAGTTGGTTGTACCTATCATAGAGTACTGATGCACATAATCTTTCGTCAGCAATTCTGAATCTGTCGTCAGCAATTCTAAATCGATATAAAAATCACATAGCGGAATGCTCTCAGATTAACACGAGTAGGATGGGTACTGTATACAACCTTTGTCACTTTATTGACATCTTTCTCCATTCTAACTAATTTGATTCTGGAAGGAGCAATTGTACTCACTCTCTTCGTAATTGTTGATGTCTTCGATAGCTTTCCATCTCTTACGGCGGTCATGGTTGTACATGTTACGATGTAGAAGTACAAACAAAGATGTGGTGATTAAAACCGAAAACCTTTGAATCGACAAATTAAGTCCTTCCTGAGAAGAACAAACAAATCATGAATACTACACGACTTGAGAAGATATTTACCTCGCACACACTATGCAAAAGCAATCTCTCAAATGGGTCTCGGACATTCAGCACAAACACATCTCTATCACTAGCATCTTCGATGAAGGGCCCAATTTGTTGCTGCAAAAGTGAAAAGCATACACTGCAATGTGAAGCATCCATCAAATAACGGCACTATAGGCAAGTGCAATAGAACAATACTTCTCAAGTATGTAGTACATACCAAATACAATTGAACTCTAACCGGTAAACTTGCATTCATAGAGCATGTAAATGTGTATAACAAAAGTTTCGCAACGTTGTTGTACAGTGACAAATTAGCATTCGATCATATCCATTTTTATGAAGGGTGACTACATTAAATTTTAACCGAATAACATAAACATGTAATACAACTGTCAGCCTTGTTCTTTTTTTGGCTGAAGTAAGAGCAGAAAAAATGGTTCCATTTCATAAAGATAGGTATAGACTACAAACCAAAATTACAGAGACAAAGATACAACAACATACAGGACAAACCAAGGTCCTAGGCCACCCCAGCTTTTGATAATAAACCATGTCATTATTGCTTGCGAAGGTAAGAAACAGATGGCAGATCATCGAAGTGTCAACCATGTTGTATAGGAATGTTCATGGCATATACCAAATAGAATTAATTAACTACCAAGGTCTTTTTTTGCAATCATAGTATACTTGTGTGGCAGTACTTGGTCATAATTTGATTTGTGCTTAGATAATTCTTAACATGAGTTGTAATGCTCGATAAAAAAATCTTTGGAGTCAAAGACAGCTGGAAGTAGGAAAATTAGTAGAGGAAATGGTAGGAGAAAAAGTTTCAGTAAGCAAATAAGAATTTGGAATTTTCTTAACACCTCCTATATGAAGCTTTCTGATGAGCAACTAATGGGCTCAAAATAAAAGATACACAATGTAATGTCCTGTTCGAACAAAAAAAAACTAAGAATTCGTAAACAACACCAAATTGTTTGTTAAAGGACATGTTTTTCTTATGGTGAATTGCTGAAGTGGCATTGTTCTAATCATTACTCGTACTCCAAGTCCATAAACAACATACTTGTCATATAAAGTTTTAGATGAAATTAAGGGTTAGATATAGCAAGTCTTGATACTTCCAGTCACATAGAGGATAGCTGATGTGGGATTCAACAAGATAGCCTCTATCAGGTGCTCGACAGCGTCTTCCAGTTTACCTAATACATAAATCTACATTTATCCAAACTCCCAAATAAAGGGGCTCGTTAGATATAAAATTAATAAGAGTTTATGTGTCGCTGAATTAAAACAATTACCCCTCTAAGCAAAAAAAAAAAACACCAGCTCCCGCTTCAGATCCGGTCCCTCTAGCTCGAAACCCTAGGCACATAGGCAGATGGAGTAATCCAGAAGCAGCATGAACAACCTGAAGGGCCACGGGTAGGCTACACTAGCGCAAATTAATAAAAATTCTACCCGTAAACCAAGATCACTGTAGTTATAGATCACGGTCTTACCACTAGACGCGCAGGTGCGGAATTGATGCAGCACGTCGGGGCAGAGTAGTCGTACTAAGTTGATGCAGCACGTCGGGGTAGAGTAGTCGTACTACTTCCTCGTCCTCGTCGCGGCGTCCCACGTCTGACTCCTCTCTTGCGGTTCGTCCAAGCGCTTCTGATGCAGCGCCTCAAAGGTATCCACACGTCACGGAGGAAGCGTCGCACGCCGGACTACTAGATCGCGCGGCGACTAGGGCGTGGGAGGGTGGCGGCGAGGTTTGATGGTGTCACGAAAAACTCATCATCTAACTCAGGCGCCCTTGCCCTCCTTTTATAGACGTCCTTACAATGGGCTTCTACTAATAGAGGCCCATTAGGACTCAATGCCCGATCTAATTCGGATCCAATCCGAATTAGGCTTCACCTAAGTGTGTGACCCTATAGGTTCACGTATGTTTAGACATGACGCGAGTATACATACTTGGTCAATAGTTGGTAGCGGTCTCTAGCAAGGCGTGCCAACTCCTAAAGCATACACAAAGATCATATCGGACGAACCATCACAACGTTATGTACATGCCAATCCCTTTGCCTCACGATATTGGTCGAGCTCCAAGTCGACCACTCTTTCTCGATCCTGTGATTGGAATCCCTTACTAGGTTAACTCTTAACCTTAAGTAGCATGGCCATGCATTTACGGATCCGATCACTCGAGGGCCAGAGATATCTCTCTCGGTAGAGAGGGCAAATCCCATCTCGTGACCATGCCTCATGACATGCTTCATGACAAACCCGAAAGCTACCTTTATAACTACCTGTTCACGGAGTAGCGTTTGATAGCCCCTAAGTAGGTCGATTCACATCTCAAGTACATGCGACAATCTCGGGTCTAAGGACAAGGCGTACACATTGTGTAGAGAGAACCATAAGTATAATTGTTATGTCTCATGTTGGGTCGGTCCAACCCCATGTTCTAAACATGTGTCCACATTATTGGTTTGACATCTCCATGTCTATGACTGTGAAACATGGTCATCAACCGATACATGTGCTAATCCATCATTCACATGTGTCCTCACATGAACTCGACTAGGGACAATCTTTAGAATAACCATACAAGTGAAGAGTTTCACAAACAAGTCACATACTTGTTAATCAACACAAAGGCAATATTCAAGGAACATTTATTAAATCATGGATACAACGAAATATCATCATCTCTATGATTGCCTCTAGGGCATATTTCCATGATCTCCCACTTGCACTAGAGTCAATCTAGAAGATATCTAATACCCATAGCTCTTGTGTGTGCCTCATGCTTAGGTCGTGGGAGAGGCTTATCAAAGGATCTGAAATATTCAAATCCGTGTGTATTTTGCATATCTTTAAATCTCCTCGATTGAGGATCTCTCGAATGAGATGAAACCGCCCTTGATATGTGTTTGTTCTTTTGGTGATTCCTCGGCTCCTTGGCTTGCGCAATGGCCCCACTGTTATCACAGTAAAGATCCAGAGGACTGCACGCACTAGGAACCACACCTAGTTCAGTTATGAACTTCCTTATCCAAACACCTTCCTTTTTCGCTTGAAGCGCAATGTACTAAACTTCGTTGTAGAGTCGACACATGATCTCTCGCTTGGAACTCTTCCAACTGACCGCACCACCGTTCAAAATGAACACAAAACCCGATTGCGATTTGTAATCGTCTTTGTCGGTTTGGAAGCTTGCATCGGTGTAACCATTTACAACGAGCTCTTCCTCACCTCCGTAGACAAGGAACACATCCTTAGTTCTTCTCAAATACTTGAGGATGTTTTTAACCGTCGATGACTCTCACCGGGATCAGCTTGGTATCTGCTCGTAACACTTAGAGCATAGGAAACATCTGGGCGAGTACATATCATAGCATACATGATAGATCCAATGGCCGAAGCATATGGAATCTTACTCATGCGATCTCGCTCATCAGTTGTCGAAGGACACTGAGTCTTGCCAAGATTTATGCCATGAGACATGGGCAAGAAACCTTTCTTTGCCTCCCCATGTTGAACCGTTTCAACACTTTGTCAATGTAAGTACTCGGCTTAATCCTATTAGCCTTTTGATCTATCTCTATAGATCTTAATACCCAAAATATATGCCGCTTCCCTAAGTCCTTCATTGAAAAACTATTTTTCGGTGAGGTCTTAACGGACTCGAGCATAGGAATATCATTTCCAATCGGTAATATGTCATCTACATATAAGATTAGAAATCTGACGAGCTCCCACTTGCCTTCTTGTAAACACAAGATTCTTCTTCGCTTTTGATGAAGCCAAACCCTTTGACCACTTCATCAAAACGAATGTTCCAACTCCGAGATGCTTGCTTCAATCCATAAATGGATTTTTGAAGTTTGCATACTTTTCTAGCATTGTTTGGATCGACAAAACCCTCGGTCGTATCATATACCGTCCTCGGTTAAATTTCCATTAAGGAAAGCCGTTTTGACATCCATCGCCATATCTCATAGTCGAAATATGCGACAATAGCTAGAATGATCCTTATAGATTTAAGCATCGCTACAGGCGAGAAGGTCTCATCGTAGTCAACTCCTTGAACTTGCCGAAAACCTTTTGCGACAAGTCGAGCTTTATGGATATGAACATTTCCATCCATATCAATCTTCTTTTTATAGATCCATTTGCACTCTGTGGTTTTAACACCATCAGGCGGGTCAACCAAGTTCCAAACTTGATTGTCTCCCATGGATGCTATCTCGGATCTCATGGCAATATGCCATTTCTCAGAGTCTGGGTCCATCATTGCTTCCGCATAGGTCGTAGGCTCATCATTGTCTAACAATAACATATCTCGTATTGCGGAGCCTTCCGACCTTCGTGGTGGTGGTGCTTCCTTTGTCATGGGTTCCTCAACTTGTTCTGCCACGTGGGCATCATTCGTCGAGTCTTCCCCGATTGGTTCATCTTGAACCTCTTCAAGCTGCACCGTTCTTCCACTTGTCTCCCTGTTGAGAAACTCTTTCTCTAGGAAAACACCACTTCGAGCGACAAACACTTTGCCCTCTAGTCGGTTGTAGAAGTAATATCCAAAGGTTTCCTTCGGATATCCCACGAAAATGCATTTATCCGACTTGGGTGTGAGCTTGTCCGACTTTAGTCGCTTGACAAACGCCTCACATCCCCAAATCTTTAGAAAAGACAAAGCGTGACTCTTCGGTCCATATCTCATATGGTGTCTTAACTACTGATTTAGGCGGTACCCTATTAAGTGTGAAAGCTTGCCGTTTCTAGAGCGTAACCCCAAAATGATAATGGTAGATCTGACTGGCTCATCATCGATCGAACCATGTCCAACAAGGTCCGATTACGCCGCTCGGATACCCCGTTTCTTTGAGGCGTTCCGGGCGGTGTTAGCTGTGGAACAATTCCGCAACTCTTCAGATGATTGCTAAATTCATGACTCAAATACTCGCCACCACGATCAGATCGCAGAGCCTTAATTTTCTTGGCACGTTGATTTTCAACTTCATTCTGGAACTCTTTGAACTTTTCAAAAGTTTCAGACTTATGCTTCATTAAGTAGACATAGCCATATCTACTAAAATCATCAGTGAAAGTTATGAAGTAATGAAATCCACCTCTAGCAGTCGTGCTCATTGGTCCACATACATCAGTATGTATGATTTCCAACAAGTCGGCGCCTCTCAAAAGAACCTTTGAAAGGTGACTTGGTCATCTTACCAAGCAAACAAGCTTCACATGTCTCGTATGATTGAAATCAAGCGAAGTTAGAAGACCATCATCATGGAGCTTCTTCATGCGCTTTTCACTTATGTGACCCAAACGACAATGCCAAACATAGGTGGGATTCAAATCATTAGGCCGAAGTCTTTTAGCATTTATGTTAAAGATGGGCGCATCATCAAGATTTAAAATAAATAACCCATTCACAATGGGCTAAAAGCCATAAACATTTCATTTTAGAGATCAAACAACCATTGTCTTTACTTGCAAATGAATAACCATCTCTCATCAAACATGAGGGGATAAAATGTTTCGACTCATACTAGGAACATAATAACAATTATTCAATTCCATAATAAATCTGAAGGAAGCTGAAGTTGCATGGTGCCGACGGTCAACGCCAGCAACCCTTGCTTTATTTCCGACGCGAAAATCAACTTCACCTCTTGCGACTCCTCTACTTCTTATTAGCCCTGCAGCGAGTTGCAAATGTGAGCAAGCGATCCGGTATCAAATACCCAAGAGTTAATAGGAGAATCAGCGAGAAAAATGTCTAAAACATTTATGACAAGTGTACCTTGGGTGGAAGTCTTACTTCCAGCCTTCTTCTTGCATTCCTCGGAATCCAGGTACTTCTTGCAGTTTCTCTTCCAGTGGCCAGTTTCTTTACAATAGAAGCATCTTGTCTCGGCTCAGTCCAAAGATTAGGCTTAGGCGTTGGCTCGAGATCATATCTTTAGCCTTGCCCTTATTCTTTGCCCATGGCTTCCTACCCTTTTCTTGAAGTGGACTTGTTCTCGCACTGACCATCACATGGCTAGGGCCCGCACACTTCTTAATGTCACTCTCTGCTGTTTTGAGCATCCCACAAAGCTCATTAAGGCCCTTTTCCACCCCATGCATATGGTAGTTCGAAATGAAATGTCCATAGCTAGGTGGAAGAGATGCCAAAATGAAATCAGTTGCCAACTCTTGGCTAATTGGAAAACCAAGTTTATCCAAAGTCTGACTGTAACCAACCATTTTGATCACATGTGGGCCTACGGGTGCACCTTCTGTTAACTTGCATTCCAGAAAAGCCTTAGAGACATTGAATCGTTCATCTGGCACGTATGTTCGAACATGTCCTAAGCGCCATGATCATATCATACGCTTCCTGATCCTCAAACTGCTTTTGAAGGTCAGGTTCCATGCATGCAAGCATAAGACAACTAACCTCAAGAGAGTCATCACATGCTTTCTTGTAGGCAGTTTTAACGGCGAAGAACATGATGTTAGCGAGCTCTTACGGGATTGGGGTGTCGAGCGTTTTCCTTTTTATACGCCCGAGAACAATTCTCGAGTTACGGACCAAATCGAATAGTTTGTTCCATTTAATTTTTCTTTCTCAAGAATCGATCGCAAAGCAAAAAGGGTGTCTTGCGGTTGCTAGATGCCATTGATCTACAATAGGAAATGCAAAATACTAAGACAAATAAAACCATGATAGAGTAAACTGTATTAAACAAATTTAATAGAATGTACTCCCACTAAAATCAACATCCCTCTATTGATTCTTAGCGATTCAAGATCCGCAATTAACGAGTCTACTAGTGAGCTTTTGCATCACCGCTAGGAGACAAGGTAATTGAAGCAACACCTTGCTAATCATATCTCTATATGACTCTTGTTGTTGGGTGACATCTCTATGCCCCGGCGCCCAACCTTTATGCCCCAAGGCCCATAACCTTTATGATAGCCTTGTTAAGTTCACCAACCCTTATGCATGTAGGTATCCGATACAAACCCATCTAGTCAAGGAAAGTCGATGGTGCCCTAATTTTATAGACCCACCATCAATTTACAAGACATGGGATGGTCAGAGTTTAGTTGGGAGGGCATATGTTTAACTTAACATTTTGTGAGGATCGTTATACTTCTACCATTCAAACATGCATAGGAGTAAAACAAAGCAGAATAGCATTCACACAGTTGTGACTCAAGATGGCCCATTTTCTCATGGTGATCTTCATCGCCATAGAATCATCCACCATGATGATCTCCATCTCCATGGTTAATGTGTGCCATCCTCCAAGTGATGTGTCCTCCGAGTACTAATATAAGCTATTACTCATAATGACTAGTAATAAAATACATGGATGCAAGGAATCATCACAAGTCAAGCACGCAGGCAGTTAATACAATACTTTGACAACACAATGGCTCGGTAGTGTTGCGAACCCACGACACGCAGTCATGAAAATATTACAAACATGCATCACATACACATTAGGCCATACTGGTCACATGCATCCTGCAAAAACAAGTTATGCATAGAATCGCAATCTACCGGATAAGGGGGTCGAGGGGTTCCCCATCAGGGTTCGAAGGGCGCGCCTAAAAAACAGAGATCCAATCTATGCAATTTTTACTTAGGATTTTGATCGGCAAATCATATTTACCACAAATCGACCATTGTTCCGATTCGACCAATTTGTATTGATCTTTGCGTGCAGCAACCGGTTTTACGTGTCACTGTCTACCCCGATGGCGAATCCGACCGGTAGGGGTATGTTGTTTCACGACCTTAGCAGCATGATCACAGAACATCGATTATCAATCTAGATTCCGATTCGACCAATCATATTGATCTTCGCATTCCGCAACCGGTTTTACGTGTCACTGTCTACCCCGATGGCGAATCCGACCGGTAGGGGTATGTTGTTTCACGACCTTAGCAGCATGATCACGGAAACCAGATCAGATCAATCCATTACCAGAACTATACAATCGATCACATCGATCATACCGACTTACATATCGCCATATGCAAATCACCCGAACCTATAACATGACAGCAACCGCTCTGATACCACTGAAGGGCCACGGGTAGGCTACACTAGCGCAAATTAATAAAAATTCTACCCGTAAACCAAGATCACTGTAGTTATAGATCACGGTCTTACCACTAGACGCCAAGAAAGCGGAATTGATGCAAAGACGTCGGGGCGAGTAGTCGTACTAAGTTGATGCAAAGACGTCGGGTAGAGTAGTCGTACTACTTCCTCGTCCTCGTCGCGGCGCCCCACGTCTGACTCCTCTCTTGCGGTTCGTCCAGCGCTTCTGATCTGGCGCCTCAAAGGTATCCCACGTCACGGAGGAAGCGTCGCACGCCGGACTACTAGATCCGCGCGAGCGACTAGGGCGTGGGAGGGGTGGCGGCCAGGGTTTGATGGTGTCACGAAAAACTCATCATCTAACCTGTGCGCCCCTTGCCCTCCTTTTATAGACGTCCTTACAATGGGCTTCTACTAATAGAGGCCCATTAGGACTCAATGCCCAGTCTAATTCGGATCCAATCCGAATTAGGCTTCAGCCCCTTAAGTGTGTGACCCTATAGGTTCACGTATGTTTAGACATGACGCGAGTATACATACTTGGTCAATAGTTGGTAGCGGTCTCTAGCAAGACGTGCCAACTCCTAAACGTACACAAAGATCATATCGGACGAACCATCACAACGTTATGTACATGCCAATCCCTTTGCCTCACGATATTGATCGAGCTCCAAGTCGACCACTCTTTCTCGATCTGTGATTGGAATCCCTTACTAGGTTAACTCTTAACCTTAAGTAGCATGGCCATGCATTTCTGGATCCGATCACTCGAGGGGCCCAGAGATATCTCTCTCAGGTAGAGAGGGGCAAATCCCATCTCGACTGACCATGCCTCGCAGCATGCTTCATGACAAACCCGAAAGCTACCTTTATAACTACCCAGTTACGGAGTAGCGTTTGATAGCCCCTAAGTAGGTCGATTCACATCTCAAGTACATGCGACAATCTCAGGTCTAAGGACAAGGCGTACACATTGTGTAGAGAGAACCATAAGTATAATTGTTATGTCTCATGTTGGGTCGGTCCAACCCCATGTTCTAAACATGTGTCCACATTATTGGTTTGACATCTCCATGTCTATGACCTGTGAAACATGGTCATCAACCGATACATGTGCTAATCCATCATTCACATGTGTCCTCACATGAACTCTGACTAGGGACAATCTTTAGAATAACCATACAAGTGAAGAGTTTCACAAACAAGTCACATACTTGTTAATCAACACAAAGGCAATATTCAAGGAACATTTATTAAATCATGGATACAACGAAATATCATCATCTCTATGATTGCCTCTAGGGCATATTTCCAACACAACCATATAGAAGAAATCGTGAGGGGGGGGGGGATGAGCATCGGGACATACTTGTGCCTTGTCGGCGAGGCGTAGTGCAAGCCTGGAGACCGGGCACATCGTAGACAAAGGTGTGGTTGATGCACTCGGAGCGGAGGAACATAGATAGCAATCCGAGGAGAACAAAAAACCGTAGAGCAGAAATCATGAGGAGGGAGCTGAGCATCGGGACATACATGTGCCTTGTCGGCGAGGCATAGCGCAAGCCTGGAGACCAGGAGCGGGTCATCGTAGACGAAGACGTGGTTGATGTAGTAGGAGCGGAGGAACACAGATAGCAATCTGAGGAGAAAAACCCATGGGAAACAAAATCGGTGTAGATCCATGGAGGAAGATCGAAGGACAAAGGTTCGCGGGAGACCCAATTAGCGCAGATCCATGGAGGAACATCCCCCAAAAAATACAACACTTGTAGAAAACGTAGACAGCCATCAAGGAAAAAGACCCAAGGGAGACCAAATCGTCTTAGATCCATGAAGGAGCCCTAGTAAAAAATGAAGGAGAGGAAGACTACACGAACGGTGGACGAAACCAGAGCAGCCCAACCAAAAAAAAAAAGCAAAGGCAACAACAGAAAGCAAGCACGACAACCAGAAACAAGAGAAACGTCAGGACAAAGACCCGGAGAAAACCAAATCCGCACAGATCCATGAAGAGAGACCCCTTCCCCACAAAAAAGAGATGAAAGAAGCATAGATTAACAGAGATCCATCCCCAAAAGCAGATGAAACCGAGGAGAGCAAAATTGTAGGAAGAGAGGAGCCAAACAACAAGCGCCAACAGCCGAGGACAGGAGGAGGGAGAGGAGACGGAGGCAGTGGCGCTGTCGGAATCTCACGCCGCCGGCGCGCCAGGAGAGGCAACAGTGCCCGAGCGAGAGGAGATAAGGGGAGAAGAGAGGACGGGAAAAGAGGCGAGAGGAGAAAGCGGAAAGGAAAAGAAACGAGTGTCGGCGGTGGGAGGTAAAGCAAGGCAGTGGGGACACACGTCTAGCCGAACGCAGCGTGCGAACCCATCGCCGGACGTGCAATCCAATTGGACGGCGTGTACAAGCGCTGCGGAAATTCGACGGCCAAAAA
This sequence comes from Phyllostachys edulis, assembly GCA_036346405.1. Classification (NCBI taxonomy): domain Eukaryota; kingdom Viridiplantae; phylum Streptophyta; class Magnoliopsida; order Poales; family Poaceae; genus Phyllostachys; species Phyllostachys edulis. The sequence continues at coordinate 55,009,958 of CM070549.1, read as the reverse complement.
AAACGTGATCACCCTGCGTGAGCTTCAACCCAGCCCGCTTTTATATAGGAGGGTTCTACTCAATTGTAATTACTAATTGGTTGTCGCAAGAAATGGGGCCTGTTAAAAAGGCCAAGGAATTCTGCTCTTTTACAATGTACTTGTTGGTGCACATTTCTCAAGTATACGAACTACGAAGGTACTAATAAAATGGGGCGGATAATGCACAGGATGGAATTTCGCCCCTTGCTCGCTTAGAAAAACTTTTGCGAAACAACTTCGTGTGAGTGTCTGGATTCAGATATGCAATTGAAGTGCGCAAAATGATTAGACAATTAGGAGCTCCAACTAAATCCCCATATGAATCCTAATATGAAAACGGGTTCGTCCAACCATGCAGAAATGTTGTATCCTCTGTTACTAATTTGACAGAAAATGCAGAGGAGCACAGTACATGCCACGCCATAGATCTATTGTATGGGTATACACACAGTGCGTAACACACTACAGAGAAACTTTACATTGCTAAATAAAGTATTGGATTTGTGTACGGGATGAAGCGTGTATTTCAGGATAAAGTATTGGATTTGTGTACGGGATGCAATTGTACGAGGCATTGCCTGATTGCCGCATTGGTGCTGCGCTTCCTCCCACGCAGAAGCAGCGAGAAGTCGCAGAAGTGTGTAACTGTGCATGTGGTAACAATTAGTAACATTTGATACGGTACGTGCAAGTCGGATGTTCCTCATCTCTCTGTCTAGTGAGTGCCGAAAGTGAGCTAGAAGCAGAACATATACACGTACACATGCTCAAATATCAATTCAGTGTCACTTGTCCGAAACAGTGACGCCAAAAATAATTTTCAACGGCATATTCAAAAGTGACATTCGGTCCGGTCAAACTTGCATAAGCAAGCAAAAGGCGTTCCCTCGGCTCATAAACTTCCAAAACAGAGCACTTTTATTCCCGTGCACAACCATGAGGTTATACATAACATAAGCGCCAAACATCAACAGCATCAAACCAAACTTTCCTTTAAAAAAACAAAAACAAAAACAAAAACACGCTCTGCTCATTGCTCTCTCGTCCCGGCATCACACAGCACTTGCTGCTTAGAGCAGACTTATTTCGATCGAAAAAACACACACAAAGATTAAAAGATCTTTATATACATCGGGGCATCACGTGTATGATCCCGCTCGATCGATTTAGTTGTAGGCGTCCGGGTTGGCGACGAGGTACGCCTCGGCGGTCTTGAAGATGGCGGTGACGGACTCCTTGGCCTTGGTGATCTCGTCATTCACCTCCACGCCCGGCAGAAGCTTGTACGTCGAGTCCACCTTCACGACGCTCCCGCCGTTGGCCGCCGGCTCCACCTTGATGTGCGACGTCGCCGTCTCGATCGCCGTGCCGATCCCGCCGCCCCCGATGAGCGTCGACTTGCACTCGCACTTGTCCGCGTCCAGGAACTCCAGGCGCTCCTTCATGTAGCTGAACGGCATGGCTGCAAGATCAACAGACACATGTTGTATATGTACTGTGCTAGTTACTGTTTGCCCGATGGGATCACTACGTATGTACTATGCTATGTATGCGGTACGTACCTGAGGTGAAGTTGAACTGCCTGACGCTGCCGACGCTGCCTTCGCCCTCGACGGGGTGTGCGCTGGCGACGATGTGGGAGGCGAGCTTGGGGGCGAGGGTGTGCCAGTCCATGACGGCGGCGCCGAACAGGCGCGGCGCGGCGACCGGCGACTCGATCTCGTGGGTCCAGCTGTTGGTGGAGGCCATTGCTACAAGCCTAGAATGATCAACCGAGCGTGCGCAAATGCTAGCCTATTGTAGTGCTATGTTACTGCAAGTACTTGCTGCTGCTTGTGTTACCGTGAGTGGCAGTGAGGGCTTTAAATAGGTGGCTCCAGAGGCGGGGTTGGTGAGACTTGGCCAGATGGGGTCTGGTGGGTGGTGACCGGTGAGGCTGAGGCGCCGCGGCAGTCGTCGGGTTTTTCCAAATTGGATTGCACTGTCGGTCGGGTAATTAAGCTTTGTTTAAGGCCGGGGCCGAAAGCACGCCAGAAAGTATGCACTTTTGTCAATGTCTAGCCGAAGGCGAAGAATGTGCTGTCGACGCGTGGGCAAATTGATTGATCGAGAATAGGAAAGGAGAAAAACGATGGTCGTCTATATCAAAAGGCAAGGCGTGGTTAGAACCAGAAACAAGCTGAAGGGGTCGGTAGCATAGCTTAGCAGTCTAGCACATAGATTCAGAAATTACGAAAAGTAATTTTTTTCCTTCTTGCTTGTGAACCTTTGGTTCATCAGAAAATTACTTCCTGCAAATATCTCCAGGGAGATCATTAGCTGGGATCGTTTTGTCTTTTGTGCCGACGCAATTTATAAAGCACAGGCCGAAATCGGTAAAATCAAGGGGCATCACTTGAATGCAATGTTCGTATGAATATCTCCTAGCAGCGGTGTATCCTACGTGCACAGCTGGTAAGTTGCAGATGTCTGCACTTACCTTACACCGTAAGACTGGGATAATTACTAGTTGACCTAGTTCACTTCATAAACCAGGGAATACAAGCTTTAGATCAGTCTTAATGCCGTGGCGTAAAAAGAGGTAAAGGTAGAGGAGAAAATTTTGAGTGTCTTTCAGATGCTAGTACCTCCTCTTGTCAAAATTCTGTGCAACCTTTCAGCGTTGCCTTGTTTTTACAAACTTGACTGGGTAATCAAGTTTGAAAATAAAAATAATACATCACAAGAATGCTGAATGCTATGGGTAATGTTTCTATTCAACATCATCCTCACTATTTTGAGACGAATCTGCATCTTCACCATACACCATTTCATCAATTTCTTCATATTCCTCCTCTTCCTCAGACTGAGCAGCGGCCGCATCTTGCATCTCCTCTGACGGCGTCTCGGATACATTATTTGCATCCTTGTCGACCTGACGAAAGTGAAATCAACACATGATCATTTATTTAATCATATATGAAGCATTAGGATTGTTGACTTATTTTTCAGTGTTATAAATGGATGAAAACCTGAGCCATTATTAACCGAAGACGGCCAGAAAGCTTCGATAAATCTTCAATTGCTGCGTATCTTTCTGCACACATCTGCAAATGAAAGATTGATTTTAGTTCTACTTTTTGATTTTTTTTGTTTTATTCTGCTTATTTGTGATGCTTGGAGATTGGTTTGTAGGCTCGTAGTTGTAGTCCCAACTTGCCAAGTACTACTGACCAAAATTTGGTTGTGTTGATCACATTGGGCCAGTGCTAGGTTTGTGCTAAACTAGTGTCATACCAACCGACCTCAGGTCAATGCACGGCCAAACATCCAATAGGCAAATTGACACCCCCGATTTAGCATGCCAAAATTTGGTCAGCATTGGTAAGGAGACTCAGCACTCAAATCAAACGTGAAACATACAATAAAGATAATTCATAATGTTCCATGAAGTTAAAGTGAGGCACTCTTGCATTTGTCACCAAGAATAGATTAGGGAGCAAAACAGAAGTAAAAAAAAGTTGCTAGTCACTAGTACTGTATAGCATGCCATCTCCAACTATCTATCTACACTGCATGGTCGTTCCTTTAACCCCTTAACTCTATATGCTTATTTGCTCAATAAAGAGAAGTGACTGTATCATTGGCTGTTATCAAGTGCCAATACAACGCCATTATTTGAGCTGCCAGGAGGTCTCTCTAATGAGAATCCGTCTTCCAATGACAACTTGGGAGCTCACAATCTGAGCCATCCAATCAGCGTAGGGGGGATATCATCAGCTCGGTCATGGAAAGCTAACAACATTAGCATTATGTGATGCAGATTTGACAAAAGTAGCCCCTCTCCACACTGATCAAGCGGCTCAGATCGTGAGTTCAAAAGTTGTCACGGAACGTGAACTCTCAGTCTCTCACCAACATTGTTATATCTTTATCAAAGAGGTTGCTGTGAAAATAGAGTAACAGCTAATTCAGGAACCTGACCACACTCATACAACTACAAGCAAAGCATTTATGACCACCTTCTGAACATGATGTGGTTGGCCAATGCATATTTACTACGTTACTAACAGTCTGCTATCTTTTTGTATGACCAAACGAAGTTTGTTACCGAACTACACTGCTTGCATTGGTGGTCTTTAATTAAGAATATGTGACCCACATTCTGCAATCTGCAGTCATCTAATATCAATCAGATAACCTAGACGACCACAGTCACTAATAGCTCAAATCCTCTCCATTACAACATAATGCCATGACATCAATAACAATACTATAATATGTTTCAAATAATCTGCGACGCATACAAGAGATACAAAGAGGTAAATCGATACATGCAACACGCTTCATCTAGTACTAGTAGCAAGAAATAATACCTTCTCAAGGTTGCTAATTATTTTTGTTGATTTCTCAGAGGGGATAAAACGACCATGAATGACTAATAGGCAATATATCCACCGTAAAACAAGCTCTGCGCTACCAGATCTGTTGAGAAACAAATAAGCAATCATACACTGCATGAAAATGCAAAGTGCTGAACAAACATGGACAAAGAGTCATGAGCACCTTGTTTTCCATGCAGATACTAAATTCTCTAGAAGTTTGCAAGCATCTCCAGGCTTCAAAGATCTTAGATGTGCTCGAATCTGTTGAGCAACAGAACATACATCAGAATAGTAAGAACAACCCCCTTCTTATCAATGAATTAGCTTTAAATAGCTGCATGTACAGAGTAAACATGCAAACAACTAAATGATGGGACTTTCAGTTCTCACAAACCTTCTTGCTGGGTAAATTAGCGTAAACTTTTATGCTGCAGCTACCAAACAGATCAGATAAAATATTAGTGGGCATGCCAGGATGGCCCTCCGTGCTCTGATTGACTCTAGTATCAATGACACCACACTGCCTCATCATGTCTTCGATGCATGCACTGTCATCTTCGATTCTTTGCACAGGAACTAAAAAGCAAAAGAGTTTTCGAGTGAAGTGGTTGAGCTGTTTAATAGAAAAATAACGAATACTTAAAACTAAATAAAAACAAGTATACATGTAAAATGTGGTAAAACCTGATTTTAAAAAATACGGTAAAACCTAAAATAAATGCTAGCAAAAACAACCTATAATTCATAGCCTTAGTTGCAACATTATTGTGCATGGGAAACACCATGTTATACCTCTGCAGTTGATTGCTTATGCAAAGTTCAAAATCTCGAGAGAACGAACATGTGGCTGCATTTGATCATTTATGCAATATATATAGAAAGAAGATACTATCGATAGATAATTTACCTCTTTTCTCAATTAATCTTGTAGTGGTACCAAGGTCACTATGAATTGCTCGCTTAGTGTCATCACTGGGTTTTGTTACACCAAGTTTCCTTTTCTTGTCCTGTGTATGGAGCTTTGGAAGAGGAAGGATGGCATCTTCTGCATTAGCCCGATCTAGAGCAGTGACAGTTTCTGTAAGAAAACAACCAAGATTCAGCCCAAGAGAAGCTACCGTTAATCCTTGAGCCATCTGAAAAGAAGGCAGGGGAACAAGAAAAACTAATGATTATGCAATAGATCTAAATTCAGTCAAATCTGATATCGAAACATTAAACCAGTTTGGAATGCAGGAATTTTCCAGGAAACAATATAATCCCCATGGGATTCCTACAAAACTCCTGTGTTCTAAACAGGATTTAAATGTACTTGACTCATTAGGATCTTCAGAAGATCACTAACATACAAGTTAAATTTCCACCATAACTAATGAATACTAGTAGAATACCTTGCTTTTTAGCAGATTGACCTTTCTGAGGCATGGTGGGTTGAATCGTTGGTAAGAGAACTCCATCTTCAGATACACCCAAATTAATATCCGTACCATAACAAACCAAAAGTTTATCAAAAGATGGTTTCACTATGGATCCATAAGCCAGCAGCACATGTGCAGAATCAGGTCCATCTATTCCTTGAAGTTTTGCAGCAAATATCGTGAAGGCCTGCTTAGCTCTTGAAAGAGAGGACTCAGACAATGCAATCTTAGCAGGCTTCTTATTACGCAGGCCATCCATGTTATTCCCAGACCAGAAATAGCAGACACCAATCTCGGAAATAGCCAACACATGTATTTCTCCTTTAGCAGCATTAGTGTCTGAACATTTACAGTCTACAAAAATTGCTGGGTGTTCCATAGAGAGTATACAGCTTGTGCTCTGAGTTTTACCACTGCCCAACTTCCAAATGGCAACATAGCGTTCCCCAACTCCAGATGACAGGACATATTGGCCATCGTCACTAAAGACCATGCTCCTCACAGCCACCTTTTTTTTTGGTAGCCAATAGCAAAACGTGAGCATTTAGGGGGGGGGGGGGGGGAGATAATACAAGCAGAATCATACACACTAGGTTAAGAAGAGGAAAACAATAGGAGGGAAGACAAGACCAACTCACCGGATGCCCAGAGAATTTTTGAATCTTCTTGTTGTCAGAAGCATTAAAGGTCCTCAACTGGCCAGCTGCTGTTGCTAAAATCTTTCCATCTGATATAATCAAGTACAAGCTGCATTTCAATACATTGAACTAGGGTGGTAATGGGTTGGATATGGAGCAGATACAAGCAAACCATACGCATAGCATGTTTTATAACACGTAAGATACATACAGATTCAGATAGATATTAGCTCCTACAAGGATATTAGCAAGAAGTACACAGATCATTAAATACACATGTCAGCAAACAGCATATATCTATACATAGATCTTATTAAGTAATGGATAAAGAACTAAAGATTAGAAGCTCCGAGTTTCATTAAAGAAAACATTTCAATACATCATATTTCAATGCAGATAGCCGGATATTCTTTATGGAATTCATGTGACTGATATAACCCTGTCACATTTGCATCTTTACCTCGATTAGAGCATTATCATTGTATTTTTTAAAAGAGAACCTCTCAAGAGGCATTTAGAGATTCTATACCATGATAGCCAGCAGATTTCGGGTGTCAACATGACAACCTGGATGAAAGATAGTTAATAAAGCTTATCTGTTAGTTGAATAAATAAAGGTGACTGCGAGCAGTCAACGATTGTTAGGGTCAGTCAGCGAAGTCAAATTGCAGTTGACAATTGTACTGGAGGCAAAACCATAGCTCCTGGTGTATCAATATAGGTAAACCAAATGAATGATGACACTGCTGCAAAACATCCGCAGTGCAAATGAAGAAGCAATACATGCATAATTTGGCAAGACAGACAGTCAGTGGAGCCAAAATAGACGTAAACCAAGAAGTGTCATTTCACCAATGAGATACCTGATGACACCGCCAAGGCAGATATTGCTTTTGAAGAAGATCTAAATTTCCCTACAGCGGACCCATCTGAGGCATCGATCTTACAGACCATGCCATCAGCACCCGCTGTGTACACGCTCCGCCCATGCTTTGAGTACGCTACAGCCGTCACGCCCCTGAACACATCAAACAAGCACCCCAATGTAATTGAACACATTTGAGCCCAAGCTTGCAGAGATTAACCATAACATGGAAATACCAAACAGGGTCAAATATGAAGATTTTGCACTAGATTATGGTTTCAACAAGTGAAGCCGGGAGTTTCCATGAAAACACTAAACGTACCCAGGGTGGCAATCACTGACCCTCCACTTCCACTGCCCCGCGGCGACATCAAGTGCCAGGACATCACCACTGCCTGTCCCAAGCACGAGCAACGAATTCCCTGCCTTCCGCTTCTTCTGCTAGGCAAAAACACAATTACATGATGAGCACACACCAACACAACACCAAGCAGTAACAGCTCGAAAATGGGGGTTTGCTGACCTTGCTCGAGAGCTGTACCCACTTCATGCAGGTGTAGTCCAGCGCGAGGTGGCCGCGTTTCGCCCCGGGGAGCGCGCCGGCCTCCACCGCCGGGATGTCGGCGAACTCCGTCTGCAAGTGGCCACGCACAGCGTCCCATACCTGCGGTAGAGACAAAGTATCGAGTTAACCCATGGAAGCAGTAACCGAGCTGGTTCGGCGAGGATCTCCAGCGTCGGGTTCCATGCCTTGATGCGGCCGTCGCCGGAGGAGAGGGCAAGGAAGTCGGCAGCGGGGCTGAAGGAGGTGAGGAGGTCGCGAATGGGTGCGGCCGCGGGCGCCATGGCCCGCGCGGAGCGGATGGTTGTCGCGGCGGCGGCGCGGCGAGGGTTTTGGGGGAACTCCCGTTCGGGCGAGTAGTGGGAGCCGAGTCACGGGCGCGCACCGCTTTTCCCTTTTCTCTCTGGAGTCCGGACTCGGGCCCGTCCGCCCCGGTTAGAGCTGGTCAAATGGGTGCTGTTAGGACGGTACAAGACACGATACTATTAGTTTGACCTAGATCAGGCGATGCGATCTATTTATAAACCTGGATCGGCGATGCGATAAACAGGTCGTCTGCCTAAGCCGACACCCCGACACGATAGACCGGCACGGCACGGCCCGTTAGGCACGACACTATTTTAATATACATATTTTATTTTATTTTTATTTATTGATATTTATATGATTTTTTTCTATTTTTAACACTTATATGGTTTTATTTTGTGGTTTTTAAATTTTATATAGTTCATTTTATAAGTATATATAAATTTATTTTGGTTTATATTATATATATATATATATATATTCTAGGATTGTTTTTCAATTTTTCATGTCTTATGAGCTAAATAACAAATGGTTTAACGAGCTAGCTATTTGAACATTAATAAAATTCTATTACATTTTAATTATGGTTATCTCATTATTTTTTTCAGTTTTCATGTCAATTTCTGAATTCTACACATGTTTGTAATTTTTGAGAATTTTTCTGAATTTTTTCGGGCAAAATGGGCTAAACAGGCCACATTTGGCCCGATGGGCTAAATGGGTCGTGCCAACTCGACCCGACACGAAAGGGCGATGGGTCGTCACCGTGGCTCGTGGGCCGGCCCAACTCGGCCCGGCACGAATGGTAGCGGGGCTGGAATGGGCCGGGCCGCCCATTTGGCCAACCCTGGCCCGATCGGTTTCGTTTGTTTTGTAATTTGTAGTTTGCTTGAGACACGATCGATCCAGACCGAGAGGCGCTAGGGTTTTCCGCCCAAACCAACAACATCGCTTTGTTTCCCCTCCCAAAGCACGCATTTTGCCGCACCGCTCCCGCCTCCTCCACCCTCACTGCCGCCGGCAGGGACGGATCTAGGCCTTATACAGAATAGGCTATAGCACAAAATCTAAAAAAAAATTCAGTGTAATTTTTTTTGATATATTTAACCAAACAAAAGGTAGATAGCAGGTCAGTCTGAGACCTAGCCTCCCTACTATTCCTCCCATCTCAAGGCCCGTTACAGCCAGCCCAGCCCACTCAGCCTCTCCCCCACAACGCCCCCAAAAGCTCGCAGGCCCCAGGAAACCTAGCCGCCCCCCACGCCCGCCCGCGCCCTCCACGCCCGCCCGCTCCTCTTCCGCCGTCGCCGCGCCCACGCCCTCCACGCCCGGCTGCCCTCCATCCTCGCCCGCCGCCACGCCCTCTCCTCTTCCGCCGCCGCCGCACCCACGCCCTCCTCTCCCGGTTGCCCTCCACGCCCAGCTGCCCTCCATCCTCGCCCGCCGCCACGCCCGCTCCTCTTCCGCCGCCGCCGCGCCCACGCCCTCCTCGCCCGGCTGCCCTCCACGCCCAGGCGCCCTCCATCCTCGCCCGCCGCCGCGCCCGCGCCCTCCCTCCTCACCCGCCGCAGCGCCCGCACCCGCGCACTCTCTCCTCGCGCGTCGCCGTGCCCGCGACCTCCTCGCCCGCTCCCTTCACGCGGACCACGCTCGCTCCTCTTCCGCCGCCGCCGTGCCCACATCCGGCTGCCCTCCACGCCCTCCGCCGCCGCCGCAGTTCTTGGGGTTCACTGGTTCAGCAAGGTTTGTTTCTCCTTGATTTTTTCCATGTGCTTTTGGCTTTGGTTGATTAGTTTTCCATCAGATTTGGTGATCTGCTGGTAGCTGTTGCCATGTAGATGCAAAGGTTAGCTAATCCGATGGACAAACTTGAATCTGTCATTGCAAAATGTTGCGTCTTAAGCAACTTTTTGCTATGCTTCCTAGTTCCTAATGGAAGACTTTCATTTGAAACAAGATCCTGTGTTGGGAACTTGCAATCAGAAAGCCACTTGGGAACTTGCAATTATGTACTACCTTAACTTGCTTATTTGGTCTCTTCTCTCATGCGTGATTCACTAATTAAGCCATATATACTTGCTCTCTTGTTGAAATTAATTATCTATGTTTGTCTGCAGCAAATCGAGTTGTGGAGGTTAATGAGATAAGGTGTGCCAGGGAGAAGGAACTGGAGCTAGAGTCTAAGATGAAAGGCAGAACTAATATTCACATGAATTCAAGATGCGAGAAATTCTTCTGTTTGAATTGAGATTTGGGAGAGCTCAAATTCCTATAAAATATAAATCAAATCAGGTCTATTCAGCAGCAGTAAATGGGATTTTCCTCAATCCTCGCCTTCATTATCTGCTCTGTTCATATTATTTTATCCCATCTTGTTCATTTCTTCTATAGACATATATACTTACCAGTTACCATCTTGTTCATTTCTCCTCTGTGCAGATACCCTATTAAATGAGGTTAACATACTTACCGGTTACCATCTTATTTCTTTGAGCAGGTTGTCTTGTTGAACCAAGTCACTACTAAATTTACAGAAGAATCATTTCAGTTAACTCTTGCTCTGGGTCAGTTCCTATTCATACAATTATAAAACTTCTTTCTAGATCTCAATCACTTTTGGTTCTGAACATACATTTGAATAACTAAGATAGCCAAACCACTGAAATCTCAACATCTAAAATTTATAGGAGTGACTAGTGAGTAATATACAGAAACATCAGCAATAAAGCACATGACTTCTAGTTTGCTGAGCTATGTCGTTTGATATATGTTTTGTTGTTCTGCAGAAGTTCATATGTCTGAATTTGACCTAATATACAATATACTAAGCTACTTAGTGTCCTACTTGTCAAGGCTTGGGCAAATAAAATTTATCATGATGAAGAAAGATTGAAGACAATTGTGGTAATAAGAAATCATGGTTGGGATGGGCTTTTCAAAGAGACAAACACCTTTGGGTGGGCTAGAATATAGATGAAATCTTCGTTATTTAGGTACTCAAATTGTATCTCTATGATGCTATATTATTTATGTTTTGCCATGTTTTTCTTATTATGTTTTATGTTGAAGTATTTTTGCTAAAGTTTCTGTCAATGATGCATTTGTAGCTTATTTTTGTTATGTCGTGGTGTGGGTATAAATTGACGTTTGTTAGCCTATTAGAATTTAGCCCGAGGCATGGTGAAATCCTAGATCCGCCACTGGCCGCCGGGGATGGAGTCCAACGCCGACAAGCTACGTGGCCTCCGCATCACCTCCCTGGATGAGGAAGACGACGAGCCCGAGCTCCCCCACCGACCCCCATCCGCCGCCGTGGACTATGAAGACGACGACGATGAGGAGGAGGAAGAGGCGGAAGTGACGCTTGGTTTCTTGGAGAAGCCGAAGTGTCCAGGCCTCCTCCTCCGCCACCTCTTCCCCAGCAAGGCCGGCGGCATCCCGGTGCGTGCGATAGTACATGATCGTGTTAAACGCCACTCGTTAAATTTTGGTACAACTCGACCAGGTGCTAATGTAAGGTTTGTTTGAATTTTGTTCAGGCGTGGTTGGATCCCGTGAACTTGCCGTCGGGGAACTCCAGCAGCTGTGGCTTCTGCGGTGAGCCCCTGCAGTTCGTCCTCCAGGTGCTTACTTTGTGTCTATTAGCAGCTGTAGTTGGATGGCGACTTTGTTACAAATTATGTTGGATTATTTGTAGATTTATGCGCCAATCGAGGACACTGCAGCAGCGTTTCACCGCACCCTGTTCATGTTCATGTGCCCGTCGATGGCGTGCTTGCTCCGGGACCAACACGAACAGTGGAAGCACAAACAAGGCAATCCTTGTAGAAGGTGAAGCAAGTATTATGGCTGTTGTGCTAGTGTTTAGAGTAGAGCTAATAAACTTTTTCCTGCTCTGATTTTTACCGCTGGTTTGGATTGCAGTGTGAAGGTCTTCCGGTGCCAGTTGCCTCGTAGTAATGCCTTTTACACAAGTGAACCTCCAAAGCACAATGACTCTGACAAGCCACTGTGTGCAGGAGGTGTTTTCCTTTTCTTCTGTTTCATCACCCATTGGAGATTATTTCATTCTGATTGTGCCTTTTCCTGTGCTTAATAACTTTGTAGCGCTACATTTCCTGCATTATGTAATTATTCTTGGGGAGGGGGGTTGCACTTATTGCATAAGAATGTGGCTTTTCCACATGTACATGTGGGTACATGTACTATCACCACCATAAGAATGTGGCTTTTCCACATGTACATGTGGGTACATGTACTATCACCACCATCAAATGTGCCTCAAGAGTCAAGATTTATGCAACCTTTCAAAATTCAAATCATCATCCCATATTATAATCATTGCAATATCCCTTGCACAGAACTGGAGGCATTTTGGAGAGCTAAGATAGTGCATGTACCCCCATATATATGTGTAGTTGCATTTCTCTATTTTATAAATATATATTTGATATACGACTTATGAATTCTTGGATCATATCTTCGATGTTCTGAATTCTTGAAGTTATCATCTTGGTTGTTATGCCGGTGCACAACCTTTCTTCATATGTCAGCTACCTTGTTTTCTAAAGTCTTCTTTAGGAAACATTTATTTATCTGTTTGCTAGATGCTGGTTAATTTGCTTCTGTGCTGGGCTTACATTTATAGACAATGATTGTCTTCTTCTGGCCGTCGAACTGTTTATGTTAATAGATGGCCATATTCCATGTAAATTGTATTGATTTTTTTCAATTACTTAATTATGGGTTGCCAGCTCCTGTCTGTCATTGGTGTGGTACATGGAAAGGCGATAAAATTTGTGGTAGCTGCAAGAAATCACGTTACTGTTCTGAGAAACATCAGGTATTCCTATGTCATTTTAACCCATCCTATTGGTCTCTTATCTCTATGCCCCTTGGGGCACCAAAGAGCATATTTTAGACGAACTACTCTTTGTCAGGCTATGCATTGGCGCTCTGGTCATAAGAATGATTGCCTACAGATAATCAGTTCTTCTGAAGCTTCAAGTTCTGTTCTGCCAGCTGTAGGAAAAGGTGATTGTATTTGAAAGGCTTAATGCTATTTAAGCTCGTAACCATTGAATTGTGTCTTATTTTTTACAGTTTCCATCTATTTGCAGTTCCTGCTAACACTTCTTGGCCGGAATATGAGATAGCAATTGACTACGAAGGTTCTTTTGATTCTGATAGTTGTGAAGAAAATAGCTCAAAGTCCTTGGTGATGCGAAGGCATGGTCAACCAGATGATATGATGCAGTCATGGATGGATCAATTCGAGGTTTTTGGCCCTACATTCTCTCTTATATGCTTGCTAATGTATCAATCAGTGTTTACTCACTGCTATTTTTATGTAGGCTGATGCTGACAACAAATGCTGGGCATCTTTTCAAGAGCGGATCTCAAGAGCACCGGAGCAAGTTTTGAGGTGAGATTGCATAATTTGTATGAATTTTCTTCTATGTTTAGTGATGTATTCACTTCCCTTTTTCTTGGTTGGGAAAATAGTGGTAGTGTGAATGTTGTTTCCATCATTTTGTAATTGAACTTTTTTGATTTCCCTTGCATGCTTAGTCTCAAAAAAACTATGTTGTGGGCATATGAATAACTTGTCTAAATTGTGCAGATACTGTCGAGAATCAAATGCAAAACCTCTGTGGGCGTTATCAGCTGGGTGTCCATCAAATACTGATATCCCGCCATGTAGCTACTGTAAAGGTCCACTGTGCTATGAATTTCAGGTTGGTCCTTTTGTTTTTTCTTTTTTTTTTTTTTGGGGGTGTACAAACTCCATTTCTGAATATAGCGGTTATATCCAATATCCCGTAGCCACACAAATAATAGACTCAAGTACCCTAGATTTTTCATGGTAACTTCCCATCATAGCAGTTATAGTCAATATCCCATATCCACACAAATGACTCCAAAATCCCAGGTTTTAATGCCCAATATTTTGCTCATGTCTCTTTGCTATATAATTTTTTTGTCGGGCAGATACTCTGCATATCACTAGTCATCACTACCATCAAATTTAAAAAACAGGACCCAAAAGTTAATGATCACTTGCACCAGTGACTACTAGGCCAAGTTGTGGCAGTATATAGTTGATATGGTTTGTGTTTATCACTGGTTTTCTGCTCGTATCTTCCTGCTGGTAACTGTTGCCGAGCAGGAATTCATACCCTGCTCAAAGTAATGTTGAAAATGAAATTACTTATGCAGCCTTATGTTATGTATAGTATTTCCTTTCAACTCCCATCCGAGCAATGTTGAAATAATTGGACCTATAGAAGTATCAGATGTCTCCGCTTAGTCAGTGAAGACCCACCACCCCTGCATGCTTGTTATTACACTACACCCATGCTCTCTCTCTCTCTCTCTCTCTCTCTCTCTCTCACACACACACACACACACACTCATGTGCTTACATATTCTTACACTGTATCTCCAGATAATGCCACAATTGCTTTATTACTTTGGTGTGAGAAATGAACCAGACTCTCTTGATTGGGCAACAATTGTTGTGTACACATGTCGAGGGTCATGTGATCAAAATGTTAGCTACAAGGAGGAATTTGCATGGGTTCAGTTATACCCTACAACAATCTCAAGGCCATAATAATGTTTACATGCTCCATGGAGTAACCTCTGTCCTGTGCTGCAGGTTTGTAACCTCTCCATTTTTTTCTGTTGTAGGCTAATATTGCAGTTTATTGCTAAAAGTGTTCCACTGTTCCTCAAGTCTGAATATATGGTTAATGCATGCAATACGCTAATAAGAGAAAGTTCACATGTTGATATGTTTCCTATGTTTTCTGAGGTATTCAGTGTCAAATGTGTGTTAGAAATACGAGTAATTTCAGTAATTGTTGTGCCTGTGATGAGTGGGAATAGGATGTTCCAAGCGGCGAGAACTTTCTGAGGTCCATTGTCTGCACCTATTGCCTGAACAACTGGAGTTCCAATAGTTGTAGTAAAATTTAGAGATGTTTAAGTCCATTGCTGTTGATTGGAGACTTCTGCTGGTCTGTGTATTTGCGCTAATTACTGAAATTTCACCGTTTGTTTATCATATACATCTGCAATTTGCTTTGGAAAACAACTCTGCCTGGCAAATATGTTGGGTAGGCTCTTTTTAGTCGGTGCAAAATATAATACATGCAGTAGAATGTAGCCTGTGGCTGCATTAATCTGCACTTTGTTAATGCCTTCTAGTAACCTATACTCTTGTTTTACTAGGGAGTTGGGTGGGATCATCTGCTTGCATTGGACTCGAAGACAGGTGTTCCAAGCCAGATAGATTTGTTTTTGCTACCCGAGATTTTATAATGGGCAGTGGCTTCGATGTTTCCACGCCAATTGGTCGTGCAATGTAGAGCATGATTGGGCCGTGGTCCCAATGCTTGGTGCTCGCTACATTGGCGTTTGTCTATTTAGCCACTAGGGCCCATTTAGGGCATTTGATGACAAATAGTTGCACTCCTTGTGGTCACCACTACCTGTTTGGGAGTATATCTTTATTTCGCTTAGTATCTTTGTTTTTGATGTACCATTTTGGTTGTATGGGGAACATCCATGTTTCAGTTTTCTTCGTTGATTAATATCCAGGGCTTGCATTCAGTGTTGACCTGTTATGCTCATATACATGTAAACAGTCTCGACATTGTCTTTTTTACCAGTTGAAATTTTGATGAGCCGTTTGTCTTAATTGATTTCTGCAATGAAGATTTTCTGCCTTGCGTACCATCAGGGAGCTCGCTGAATTGCTGCTGAAAATCTTTCGCCCAAGTCACATCCAATATCCATGTGCTATTTTGTCGATTGGTGATGCCATTCACAACGCTGCCTTTTTTTCAACTTACACCGCATTGGTTAGTCGCCTCATGGCTGCACGTCTTTCCTTGTTCGACCACTTCGGTATAAGACTATCGAGGCATCGCTTGCACGACCTGTTTGGTGTGCATGGCCGGGTCAGGTTCGCTAGCCCATTGAAACGAAACAACATAGCGATGTGCAGCCTCTTCTAGTTTTCTGGAAATAACAAAACGCCAAACCGACGTCTCGTCGTCGGCAGGAAGCGAGCCAGAACCAGAAGTCAAGTATCGAAGCGACGTGCCCATGTTTGCCGATTCTACGGCCGGCGAGTTAAAAGGCAATGATACGACGCACGCAGGCCAACATTTGGAGAGCAGTCAAAGCACGGAAAGTATCAATCGGCTGGAAAGATCTGAGAAACTCGGATCCACTGGACACTAACCTTTTCTTTCTTTCCTTTTTCTCCCTCTCCAGGTACTAGTGTTGTGCCATGGTTCTAGCAAGTGGCCGGCCGAAGGTGATAAAAAAAATGGACTTTGCTTTAGATAGGTGCAAGTTTATGGGCGGCACTGGCCCCCTCTGTTGACGACGCCCCGTACTGTACGCTTACAATAATCGCCACTAATCAAGGGTCCATGTAGACCAACGCTGAAGAATCAGCTCACAGATATGTGAGAAGCCCTCCCTGGGACAGATCGGATCTGCATTGCTGCATGATATCACTGCAAAACCAGTACTAGTGTGTAACAGCCTAAAAAATGGGACCGCTAGATTCTTTACAACAGTTCACGATATACAGTTGTAAAGTCGTTGCTTCCCAAGCAAATTTACGTTTACAATAAGAAACAAGCTTTTATTACAACAAGTAAGGGTTAACAGTCAGTTTGAGAGTAGAAGCGGGCATCCAAGCCCAAATATAATATATTGCAACACAAAAGCGCACAAAAATCACAGGCAAACTTGGACGCAGAAGAGATCATAATACCAATAGTCGTCACCGTCTAGTAGCTCCTCCTGATCGTAAAGATCACATGTTTCCTCCCAAAATTCTTCTGTTGATGTTTAGCAAGAATGAGTGCAACCGTATCCAGTAAGTTGCATAGAAAGTTCTATTTAACTATATGCTAGGATTATCAAAGGAATAGTACAGTTTTACTGTAACAGGTATATTTGGAATGCAAAAGTTGAATTTAAAAGCAGTATAGTACTTAAAAACAGTAAAACAATAATATGTATAACAACAGGGGTTTACAACATCTATAATTACCAAACTAACATCTGCAAAATCCTACTTATACCTTGTATATTGGAATCACCCATGAACACAGCTTCATTAACCGGAAGCATGGTGTATTCGAATACCATTGATTTATACTATGCAGAGTTGCCCAACTTTACCCACAAGATATCTCACTCGCACTATCAAGTTATAAACACGCAACCAGATAGCGTGCGACTGAGTTGAGATAACAATGTATTTTCTATTGTTCAACCTTTTTTAGTATCTACCCGGTAGGTTCAAGATCCATACAGCTCTCGGGAGACCACCGGCCAACAGTGGAATCCGCACTCTGAGGCTGACAGGTCCATACCGTTGTGTAGTTCAGCGACTGCCCTAACCGGCCCACTCCTGACTCACCCCCAATCAGTGGCTACTCCTTCACACAAGAGTAGTTGACAGTCTGTAGATATTCAATTGGGAGAGCAGTGTACTAAGACAAGTTGGATAAACCACTCCTGTTGTTGAGAGAGATCTGTGTTTGTTACTTGGCACAAGGTTCTTGTCCTTACTTGACATCTAGTGAGGTGATGGACCATTTACCAACTTGTGGTCGTCCACCTCCAAATCTCACCGATGTCTCACTTTTATCAAGTATATTGGGTTATCCATCCTTTTTGTCTCAACCCTCAACTTTCCACCAAAAACCTATTGGCATAATGCCAACCTTCCTTATCAGTGTTTAGAAAGAAGTTTTGTATGACATTGTGGAATATTGGCTATTATTTTATGTGGACTAAACTTGTCAAGGTGAATATGGCCTACAAGAGTAGGTAGGTTGGTATGTGGGGTGAATGACTTTATCCATTCAACATGGCATTCTAAGGTATTATTTTTTTATTAAAATAATTGGCTAAAATATACTAATGAAAGTAATAGTATGAAATATATGAAATGTAGGTTCAATATGTTGAAGGTATGCAACTTGCCACCTTGCTTGAAGTCCTCGAAAAGTCCTACTGCTCTGGTATCTTGTCTGATGTTCTCCTCAGCTTGATCGTCAAACTCAAAACCTAGTGCAACACAAATAAATCAAATAAATATTCGGTTCGACAAGGAACGAGCTGGGAACAACATGCAAGTGCCATAAAATCCAGAAAAGAGATAAAAAAAAGAGGGGTAAATTGGTAAAAAAGGATTTATTGGGGCTCGATGTAGCTGAACTGAGTCAAGAATGAGTTTTATGGGCTTGAGACGGTCAGAATGGATATAATATGTAAATCTAGGGTTTGGATGAACAGTGCTTCTTTTTACTGTTCATGTATGAAACACAGACGATGGATAATAATCGGCCACTATTTTTCAGTTAGTGAACATTAGTTTGGGTTGTCGTTTTCAGGCCATAAACAATCATTCAAATGAACAGTGTGCACAGTGTTTGGCCCGAATTGGAAATGAATAGTTCTGGGCTAGACCCAATAGCCTTGTTATTTTGGCTCACTTAGGCGAGCCTTAAAGGCGACTCTGTGGCCGTGAGTTGGCTTCGGCGAAGGCCGAGAAGACTCTAAAGACTCGAGCCGAGGGAGATGAAGAGCCGATGGTAGGTGATGCGGGAAGGCTCCCTGAGGTAAGGGCTTTCCATTTTGGGGTTTTGGGCGGGGCTGAGGGGGTTTGGGCAAGGAGTTGCTGCGGTGGTGGCGCACGGCCGTGACAGAGGATGGAGGCGGCGATGATTAGGTTGTGCTCCGGCCAAATTGGCTGGGGCTTAAGCATGAGAGGGTGGAGAGGGTCTCGGAAGAGGTGGCGGTGAGGGGTTGGGGTGCTTTGTGGTGAGCTATCCATGGAAGCCGTGGATAGCGCGGAGGGGGGCGACGCCGGTGATGCTCCGGCGAAATTGGGGTCGGGGATGTTGGGGGAAGGACTTAGGGAGGTGAGGCAGTGGTGTTGGGGTGTTGGAAGGGAGAGGAATGGATGGGGAGGTGAGGTTACCTTACAGGCTCGTCGGGGAAGAAGTGAGAGTAGCGGCGATTCCGTGCAATTCACTGGCCTCGGGGATGAAGGGAGGTAGGGGAATGGCTGGTGAATGGTGAGAGAGAGGAGAAGCGCACGGCGAGGCTTTTATAGCCGATTGGAGGCGATGGGAGCAGTGGATGGGCACGACGCTGGTGGCGCGTGTGCGGTGAGGTGGACGGTGGAGAGGAAATGGCGTGGGGCGTGCGCAAGGTGGCGGCATGGGCGTGGGTATGGTGGTGTCGTGGTGTCGGTGCTCCCTCATTGGAGCAAGGGTGGGAGTTGGTGCAGTGGAGGTCGCTGAATGCGGCGCGCCGTATTGACGGGACGGGAGCGGCGCAACGCTGGCGGGCGGTGGCTCTGGGCAAACGCCGCATTGAAGACGTGGAAAGGTGGCGTGGCAAGGTGGCGGCCCCCTGTTGCAACCTTGGCGCGGAGCGACGGCCAGAGGCAATGGCCCCAGCGGCGACGCTTGGCAAAGGGCACAGGGAGGTGGTGGGTTTGGGGTGAAGGCGTCACCGGAGAAGGGAAAGCGGGAAGGCCGAAAGGGGAAAACGGGAAGGGCTGGGAATTTGCCAAATTGAGAAAGGGTTTCAAATTCAAACCAAATTCAAAGGGTTTCAAATTCAAACCAAATTCAAGAAAATTTGAAAAAAAAAGTTGAAAATTCTGGGTTGTTTCATAGTGGTAATTAGTGCACTGTATAGAACTGGTCTGCTATTGCACATGAAGCCCCATATTGGAACAGGCCACTAAGAATTCTACTGGAACCCCTCAAGAAGAAATTTCTACGCTTGTAATTAAATCCTTAAGTACGTCCACGTAACCATGTTATAATGCTTTACGCAGATGTGTCTATGGTATGTAGTAGGACTAGTACCGTATGTACATACCTGAGGGAAAACTCGTCCAAGGTGATGTCACGTGGTAGAAAATAGAGTTATTGGCTCATTTGCCTATTATTTTAAAGGAATACCAAATCTAGTCTGTTCGTGTCTGAAATGATAAAAATGATACTCCTATCATACTTCTCATGTGCAACACCGTCCTACCGTGCTTCCCGTGCGTAGCAACCACCCTACCACGCACCGGACCACATCGCCCCCTGCCACGCACTACATGGCATACTACCGTGAGGTATGCTCCTGCCGCGAATGGGGAGCGCGATAGCCTGGTTGTCTACCACAGATGGGGATCGCAAAAGGTGGCTTCCGCGGACATGGAACATGGTAGTAGACACGTGTCGTCTGTCCAATCTGTCGCGGTATTATTTTTGTCATTTCAATCGTGTGGGCTATATTTGTTATTTTATTTAAAAATAATCTAGATGAGAAAAAAAACTCGTAGAAACTATAATTTCTACCACTCGCACCTACCCAAATGAAAAGGCATAATCAATGGACTCGCAGAGGTAAATTTGGCTTACATAGGCAAACCCTAAAATGTACTTTAAGAGCATCTACAATAGGTTGTTTCTTAGTTTGTTACTAAGAGGAGAGAGAGTACTCAATCTAATAACAAGAAACAACCATTCCAATAGATTGTTTCTTAAGCTTGTATCTAAGACTTAATTCTACAAGCATGTTGGTGGCGATGGGACCCACAAAATGAATGTTTAAGTAACAACTAAAGGCTCCAATAGAGTATTTTGTTGTTCTTAGTTACTTACGTCTTGGTATAATAATCTCATGGTTTCTTCATATAAAAAACTTCACTCTCTCCTCCCCTTCTCTTCCACATCATCAAAATCTTGATGTGGCGCTTTCTAAGAATAATTGGTGAGGTGTATTGTTGTAGATGCTCTAATCTGGATCTCTTAATTGCCATCGCCATCACATTGAGCAAATCGAAGAACAGGGAATGCTCCTCGACCGACAAGCCCAGCTCTAAAGCTACGAGGCAAGTCTCCATAGTGTATCGATGACCAGTGGGACCATGGTGATATATGGGCCCACACGTCAGGGGAGGAAGCAAAGAGGGAAGTCTTAGCAAAGTGGGAGCTGGAGGAGAGGAGATGACCCCTGATGGGGACGCGGATTTAAACGTTGGAAATAGTCACCGTGCCATGTGCAGGTTGCAATCTCCCTGCGACGTCGCTGGCTACAACTGGCCGCCACCACTGGTCAGTGATGGCACCTCCCGTTTTGACGGCGCGGGCTATCGGATCTGCAATCGCCCTGCGGGTCTTCGTCACAAACACGGTTTTACAACGGCACTGGCCCGTTCATGGGCTAACCTTCACTCTTTCCCCTTGTCAGGATGTACTAGTACAGTACTTTCCCCCCAGATGGCTTCCCCGATTGATACTTCATAAGTTAATTCCATTGTGGTAACTATACAATATAGATTAAAAATAAACTAGGATGCTTTAAGTTCATCGGTGGCACCAATATATCAGACACTAGACCTCGACCTGTAATATGGTAGTTATGCAATACATGTGGAATATAACTTGAGTTATGATATGAGTTAATGAAGGCATGTAAACCGGTTAAAAGATAGTAACAAATTCTTGAACAATTGTATAAGAAGTTTTTGAGTTGTCATGTTTTTTTTTCCGGGCTAGGATAATTTGCCTTTGAAAATTCAAGTGTATACGATAAAAAGCTCTCAAAGCTACTTTTACATAATGTGCGCGTAAACATGTGATAATTACTTTCCGTACTTCTATCATACCTGTTGTACATATCTTATCTATATCATCGTCATGCTACTACCCACATATGTTGTAACATCAAGCTATGGTAGCAAGTAATATATTTTTTAAACTATATTTTCAGTAGCAACATTCTCATAGTTTTTACCTCACATTTTATGTGCACAACCATAGCAGCGTAACTCCGCATGGTTATCCTAGCGGTTACATAAGCTCAAAAGTCTAAACCCGACTACCCGACAGACAGCAACCCCCAAACCCGGTCTCATCCCCACCGCCACGACGGGGAAACAACCGATTAACCGAGCAAGCCAACATTATTACCACAAAAAACCGTACAAACAAAACAGTTACCACCCACGTCCACTGAAACACCGGCCACCCCCATCCCACGTTCCCCTCGGCCCCACGGGCCATACACAGTTACACACCCATATCATTCCACGCTCGCGGCCGCATCAAACCAAACCAAGGAGGATTAAATTGAGCAACCAATTAGTAATTAATTACTCGTATTACCGGGCGGCGAGCGAGGCGACAAGGGGAAAAAGGAGTAGAAGCATCGCATCTCGTATCCGCGTCCTGCCATTCCCTTCCCTCCTCTTCTTCCTCCTCCCCAGCATCCGCGTCAGATTGATTCGATTTCGATTCCGTTCCTGGCGTATCTCCAGATTTCACCTTCCAATTTACCTCCCGATCGATAGCTCCAGGCAGCCAGCGCAATCCGCTCCAGTTCGCCTCCCAACGTGCGTGCTCGCGCACTCGCACCCTGCCTTATTAACCCCCCTTCCCCTCCACACTTCAAAACCTCCTCCTCCTCCTCTTCGTCCACTCCCCCGCCGCCGCATTGTTTGCCATCGCCGAGATTTTTCGAGTGATTTCTTCCCTGCATTTTGTTATTGTTTGATTTGAGTTCGTTGCGAGGGGAGCTTGCTTGATCGGAGGGGCAGAGAGGAGGAATCAAGAAAATGTGGATGGCGGAGCGGGTGGTCGGGGAGCGGCGGATGCGGCAGATCCAGCGGTTCGCGCGGAACGCCAAGCTCACCGCGCTCTGCCTCCTCCTCACCGTCGTCGTCCTCCGCGGCACCGTCGGGGCCGGCCGCTTCGGCACGCCGCAGCAGGACCTCGTCGAGCTCCGCCACCGGTTCATCTCCCACCCGCAGCGGGCGCTCGCCGAGCACCACGACGCCAGGTCCAGGGCCTCCTTCTCTTCCGGGGCGGGGGCGGGCGCCGACCGGGACGACGAGCCGGACCCGCCGCCGAGGTCGCTCAGGGACCCGCCCTACACGCTGGGCCCCAAGATCTCTGACTGGGACGAGCAGAGGGCCGCGTGGCACCGCCGCCACCCGGAGACCCCGCCCTTCCTCAACGACGTCAAGCCGCGGGTGTTACTCGTCACGGGGTCCTCGCCCAAACCCTGCGAGAACCCCGTCGGCGACCACTACCTCCTCAAGTCCATCAAGAACAAGATGGACTACTGCCGCGTCCACGGCCTCGAGATCTTTTACAACATGGCGCTGCTCGACGCCGAGATGGCCGGGTTCTGGGCCAAGCTGCCGCTCATCCGCGCACTGCTCCTCGCGCACCCGGAGGTCGAGTTCCTCTGGTGGATGGATTCGGACGCCATGTTCTCCGACATGGCATTCGAGCTGCCATGGGAGCGGTACGGGCCCTACAACCTCATCATGCACGGATGGGATGAGATGGTCTACGACGACAAGAACTGGATTGGCCTTAACACGGGCAGCTTCTTGCTCCGCAACTGCCAGTGGTCGCTTGATTTCCTCGATACGTGGGCACCGATGGGGCCTAAGGGCCCTGTCCGTATTGAGGCCGGGAAGGTGCTGACCAAGTTCTTGAAGGACCGGCCGGTCTTCGAAGCCGATGATCAGTCGGCTATGGTGTACATCCTTGCTACGCAGCGTGAGAAATGGGGCGATAAGGTGTACCTTGAGAATGGATACTACCTCCATGGTTATTGGGGTATCTTGGTGGATAGGTATGAGGAAATGATTGAGAATTACCAGCCAGGGCTTGGGGATCACCGGTGGCCGCTGGTCACTCACTTTGTCGGGTGCAAGCCGTGTGGGAAGTTTGGGGATTACCCCGTTGAGCGGTGCCTCAAGCAGATGGAGCGTGCTTTCAATTTTGGGGATAACCAGATCTTGCAAATGTATGGGTTTGCGCACAAGACTCTTGCGAGCAGGAGGGTGAAGAGGATCAGGAATGAGACTAGTAACCCACTTGAGGTGAAGGATGAGCTGGGGTTGCTCCACCCAGCATTCAAGGCCATGAAGACTACTACGTGATAATTAGAGTACAATTCTACTTGTTATTTTGTTCGTTTGTTCTGGATCCTCTTGGATCTAAATCTTAAAATTGTTCTTTTTGTAGACTCGGGGGACAACAAAGTTTGGGTTGGGATAATGGAATGGATATCTATGTTGTAATGTGAGATGTTAGGAGAATGGTGTTATGTTTATTGTTGGCATAATTTATGTCTTGCACTTCTAGAAATTGAGTTAGTGAAGGAACTCAGTTAATTGGTCACTACTATATATTTCTATAGAATTCCTATTCTTTCTTATTGGCTGAAACTGAATAGTTGGGATTTTCTTTTGTCATAAGTGTACAATTAGGTGCCCTCAAAGGTGCTAGTCATGTGCTTATTGTGTCTTCAGCAGGATATGGTTGCCCTCTGAGCCAATTATTTTGCAATTTTTTTCCATTGCTATTTTAGTGGTAGTTGGGTAGCAGGATATCCAGTTTTGTCATATATCTGAATTCTCAAATGTATACCTAGCTGGAACAAAGCTGTTACTTCATACAAACTCAACTTACCTCCTGAACATGCTGGGGAGCTCTCTAGAGTACATTGTAGTAGTTTCTTTTTGCGTACTGAGACTCTGTGAGTGCTCGGTAGATTTTTTGGCATGTGCTGTGTGCCTGTGTGAACACCAGCGCAGTCATGGATCTGGAAAATATGATTTTTCAGTATCCAATGTCCTCACATGGTCACTTCGAGTTAAATTACAAAAATTCCTGAACCTGCAAAGTCAATGATTTGCTTCTCCCTATGCTGTGGTAATTAGAGCTCATGCTCCAATGAGTTCTCCTTTCTAGGCGGTCAACTATTATAGGTACCGGAATGGCAGTATTTCACATACCAAAGAAGCAAAAATGAATTGATTTGAGCAAGAGAATTTTTCGTTTGTGCACTAAGCGTGTGTAGCCTCAATGCATCCAGGAGAAATCTCCGAGCTCTCTTGGCAGCTGTAATGTATACAAATGTGAAACGTGACAGCAACGGCGTAAGGAAACGAACACAAGTGAGATGACCACTTAGAAAGTGATTTCAGGCGTCTTTGGGCTACAACAAGCAACGTTCATAATAACAATAAATGGTTCTGAATGGAATAACACCAAGAAGAACAAAAATAACAGCCTACAAAATATCAAGTTTCGCTTCCAACATCTCCCGGTAGCTAGATAGTGCAAATTTTGTGTTCCAAATGTTGCTGGGTACTTATTGATATGGCTTCGCCAGTACGAGATAACACAAAGGCTACATCACTTCTCACTTGTACAGCTGCTTCAATCTTCTCGCAGCTTCAATGATGTTCTCTCGGTGGCCGAACGCGCTGACCCTCACAAAACCTTGACCGCCAGGCCCGAATCCATTGCCAGGGGTAGTAACCACATGTGCTTTCTCAAGGATCTCGGCAAAGACATCCCAAGAATTACGACCAGGGAAGTGCACCCACACATAGGGAGCATTCTTGGCACCATAGACGTTGAATCCAAGTGATGTAAATGTGTCAACAATAATTTCAGTGTTCTCCTTGTAGAATCCGACAACGTTACGCATAGCCTGCATGGGAACAAACAGAGATGAGAAGAAACATCACCAAAGAGCCATATGCAGATTTAAAACCCTGAAACCCTACCTCCAGACCCTCTGGAGAGAGGCAGCCTAAACCGCCAGCTTGAGAAACGTTTGATGCGCCATTGAAGCAAGTGCAGACTATGCGGTTGAAATCTTTAGCAACTGGATGTCCATCTGAGAAAAGGAGCTCCTTTGGAACCACAGTCCAACCCAGACGGACACCAGTAAATCCGGCATATTTAGAGAAAGATGCTGTCTCAATGGCAACCTACACATCGACAAACCGTGACGACACAGGTCTAGTTTTAAGCACTTGGAGAAAATAATGTGTTAATTCTCAGAGCACTGGCACCAAATGTTTTGGAGAGAAATATGATTGTAAGACACTTAAATTTTCCAAAAGGTGGTAGGAAGAAGTTAAATCTTGAAACATAGAGCCTACCTCCTTTGCTCCAGGAATTTCAAAGATAGATTTTGGACTGTCATCTGATATGTACATGGCATAAGCAGAATCATAGACAATTATGGAGCCATTGTCCTTCGCAAATTTGACTAATTGTGTAAGTTGGTCCCTAGATGCAGCAGCACCAGTAGGATTGTTGGGTGAACAAAAGAATATTATATCTGTTCGTGGGACACTTGACAGATCTGGAAAAAATTCATTTTCAGGACTGCATCTCATGTATTCGATATTTCCATACTTCTGAACATCCTGCTGATATAAGCCAGTTTGCCCCATAATAACACTTGAATCAACGTATGCCTGTTAAAATGGAAGATATGTACTAATTTTCAGAAGACAAAAATACAAAAGTAATAGTTTAGCTATAAGTTACAGTATGATAACAAAGACAAGTAGCATATCCCCATAAACATCAGTTAGGTTGGGAATAGGTAAGGGGGGAAACAAGTGAGTGTTAACACCAATTGCAGAATTTTCTTACAGGATATGATGGGTCTTGAACTGCAATCTTCGCATTAGATCCAAAAAGGACCTGAAAAATTGAAGCAGAAAATTATGAAGGACAATGCAACGTGAACAGCAAAAAAAAAGGGGGAGGGGAGGAGGGTCCTTTCTGAACCTGCAGACGAGAAATGTCACATTTTGCACCATCAGAGACAAATATATCTGTTTCTTCAATACCAAGGTCCGCATAGTATGTTGCAGCAATTGCTGCCCTTAGTTTCTGTACAGACAAACAATGCACCATTTTATGATGATGAAAATAAACAACTTAGGATAGAGTAGCTCAAAGACTAACCTGAACATATAGTTGAAAAGCTAAAAGACAAATTCATGAAGCCAAAATCAAGAGTCATGTAAGTATTTGGATGGGTCAGTAAAAGAAAGTAAGCTAAGCATCAACTCATCAAGACGTTGTGATAGAATAGGTTTTGCTCTAAGGCAAGAAATTAAAAATTGAAAAACATAACTCAATGAACCAGAGCAGCAGATGCCATTAGATGTTACTAAACCTACATGCATTAGCAGAGTATCTATCATCCTCGAATAATTTGAGAAGGGACGGCACCAATTTTACAAGCATATGCTGCAAAATAATAATGTACACCTTTGTAGCTATCTAATGGTGTCTACTGATGCGTTGATAGAAAAATGCTAGTAAAGTGAGAATCAATAGTACCTTTTCACCTTGTTCAGCTCCATAGCCACTGTAGCCATCAACTGTGGATAAAGCATGTGCTCTCTGTGTATATAAGTAGGCCCATCAAAGAATAATATTGAATTACAAAATAGAAATTATGCAACAAACTGGACAAATGGAATATCTGAGTGACCATCCTTTACAAGGAAAAACATAAAAATTGAGTGTCATGCAGTACATCTACAAAACATATTTTGACTAAATAAACTTTAGCTATTTTCTTGTGATACCTATGATAAGTTGATAACTATGATCTAAAGAAACACAAGTAGTAATTCTTATTTTAAGAACGATGATATACCTCTGCCATGGCATTTGTTATGACGTCCGGAATGGGCTCCGTAGTGTCACCTATCCCCAGGCTTATAATCTTTGCATCAGGATACTTCAGCAAATGGGCTGCCCTTCTCCTGGCAATCTGCTCGGAAGTTGACAGATTACCACTGTGAAAATCCAAATCACTAACAGAATAGCACCAAGAAAGGGAAAAGCTAAAGATTACAAGAAAACGAAACCTCGGGAAACAAATAGCCTGATTGGAGCTTGGCCATGTTCGCATTGCGTGGGACCTTCGTCTTGTAAGCTTCACCACGATAGAAAAATCATTTTAGTAAACTATATATCAATCAACTCCATACACAAAAGCAACATTAGCCGAACCAATAGTCAGGACAGTTACATAAAAAAATGTTGGAACTGTCTAGAAAACTTACGACTGTTTTCTTGAGTTCAAAACAATCACATTATGAACCGTAGGATAAGATCAAATATCATTCATCTTAGAAACATGCTTAAAAAAGAAACTCAGCCCACATCTCAACGCATATCAAACTACTCATAATGTGACTGTTTTGAATTCAAGAAAACAGTCGCAAGCTTTCTAGCAAAAGCAAAAAAGGTTTATCAGAGTATAATAACATCACTGAAGGCAATCTCGCATTAATACCATTCGATTGCACACCTCAAACGATAACTGGTCGAGCTTAAGCATAATTTCTCAGTGCGCAGATTGGAAACTATTAGAAGCGAAGTGTTGGATGGAGAGGGTAGTACATGTATCGGCGGCCGGAGGGCTGCTGACGCAGCGGACATTGACGGGCACCCTCCTCGTCGGCCGGAGGTGGTTTGGCTTCGATGCCCTGGAAGCGTATCAGAGTTAGAAGAATCCATCGAAGCAACGAAGCGCGCAGAACGGTACGAAGCGGGGCTGAAGTGGGGTACTTGACGGAGAAGGACGAAGGCGAGATGGAGGAGGAAGGGGGCGCGGTGGTGGTGGGAGTGGCGGCGATTCCCATCATCGTCCTCGGCAGGCGTGGCGGCGGCGGATGTGGGATAGGAAGGGGTGAATGAGTCGGTAGCTTAGCCCTCCCGACGAGGGAGTTTGGAGGGGGGGGGGCTCAGGAGGTGGGGGCAAAGCAGGGCGCGAGAAGGGCAAAGAAAGGAACTGGAGGCGGCGCCGACGCGGGGAACCGGCGGCGGTGTTTCGGGTCTTTGGGGAGGCGGCGACGACGGCGAGTGGGAGGAGGCGAGGGGAGAGGGGAGAGAGGATGGGAAGCGGCGTCGGGCGGCTCGGGGAGGCGGCGGCGGGTAGGAGGTGGCGAGGGGATTGAGGAGAGGAGAGGAGAGGAAGAGTAGGCCGTCGTGGGGAGAGTTGAATGGGCTTACGCGTGAAGTGCTCGGTGGTTGGAGAATAGAGAGTAGAGACATCAGACAGGCCCAGAGTTGAATGGCTTCCAAACCATTTGAACCCATGGATTGGCCGAGAGTTGAATGGCTTCCAAACCATTTAAATTCATGGATTGATCCTATATGAATTCGAACTTTTTTAGTTCACACCAAACCAATCTGTTTTTAGTGCAAATCTAAACCAAATTAACCTGTTAGTCGTCTCAACCCATTTCAACCTACTAAAAGCCAATCCAAAATGAAACCCAACCCATTACACTCGTTTTAACCCAACTCATTATCAGGGCTGAGCAGCACCCAGGTACGCACATCATGCACACAAACGTCGTGGGGGCGAATAGGCGAATAGCTAGCCTGGCCCTCTGACTAACGCGACTAAACGGGCTGGGCCGTACAGTCTGGGTTGCTGTGTGCGTTTTTTGCTCATGCCATTAGCTTTTTTCTGTCCACGGAACGAGGACAAGGGTACGTCATGTGTGTGCGCGGGCGGGCGAGACGACGATAGATCATAGATTAGTAGAACCGGGAAGAGCAGGTGGGCTAGATCGTGCACGGATTGAAGATTTTCGAAGTCGATAGCTCTTCGTGAAGTCAGACCATCATTTGAAACTTTCTATTGGGATTTTGAAATTTCACCAGGAGGAACTTGGTAAACTTTTCAAATGAAATTATTGTGCTTTTCACCTAAGAGCTAGGTGCAATAGCCTGATGTACACTTTTACGCAGACACGAGTGTGTTTCGGTAGAATTTTTATGAGTCCATGAATTTATCCTCGATATCTGTCTAGTGCGTTAAGCAGATGTACTCGTACGTGTTCATTGTAATCTCAAAACAAAGAAGCATGTAAACCTTGCGGGCGTTGGTCCCGCATGACAAATGATGCGGTGGGCACATGGCAAGTGAATACGACAAGGGCACCCATTGCAACCAGGAACCACTCCAGCTACGAGAGGGCACCCATTGCAACTAGGAACCACCCCAGCTCTCAAGTTATTTGATAAAATGAAAAGAAGGGCAGAGACCACTCATCAGTTGAGAGCTAAATCTATTATCTTATTATGAAGCAGAGTCAAAATAAGCAGAGTCAAAAGAAATTCTCAAATTAATTGGTGCAAAAAGAGAAAGATCACTCATCAGGTGAGAGAGCTCAATATGCATATACATACATACATACATACATACACATACACACATGATATACGTATATATATACACAACGCGAGGGCTGAGTGTGTTACCGCTACGTGCTAACAGGAGTTAGTAATGGGTTGGAATTTGGGTTTCGGACTATGGACTCTAGGTACTAACAAGGATAGTAATGGGCTCTAATTTGGCTTGTGGCCTTATGGCTTCGATGGTCTATTGCTCTCCTAAACGACACCCAACTTGCGCATGCGATTATCACAGCCCAAAGTTCTCGAAGGCGCCAGCCGGGCGGGCTGCACTTCACGGGAACAGCAAACATACCAGCGCAGCGCAGTGGGCCGGCCACGCTACGAATAGTGCGCTGACACATGCCGAAATTTGGGTTACAACTTTGATAAAGTTTTGCACTTATTTGGTTTGTTACTAATGTGCTACCAAACTTTGTTAAGATTCTTTCTTCATTGCATCTTTACTTTATTTTGTTACCAAAGTTTGGCCAATACTTGGGCCAAGAATTCCATGACCAAATTTTAGCACTACCAAACTTGGGCACACATTGGTAGGGTTGTTGTGGGTAATGAACCAAACACTTCAAAAAGGCGCTCCACCGGCGGCGCGGGTGATTTGTTTTCTGTGGTCGAAACTCGCAAAGTGGCAAATCAAGCAGCGGCACGCACGGCGTCTCGGCGACCGGCGTGTTCCTCTCCTCAGGGCATGCAATGCGATGCAACGTGCAAAGGTGGTAAATACTTGTGATCATCATGTGCGGATGAACATGTTGTGTGCATGTATACCGTCGCGGATGCTCGTAACTTCAAAGATTCACCTAATCCCGGTATGATCTGCAGTAGTATGACACTGCATAGACTAGCATAGAATTACACGTTATCTGAAGAAGCAACAAAATAACTCACTTTGATAATTGATAGAGCGAGGCTCCTCCCGGTTTCTCTCGCGGTTTATGAAGAAACGAAGAAGAATGACTCAGATGTGCCAATGCTCGGTGGAGAAGACGGGCACATGAACGGCTATCCAAAGCTGAACAATAGCATGCAACACACGCCACTGCCACGCAACGAAGTTAGATCAGATTGGCGTTCACGTGCCCTGCTTCTCCACCCTGCACAAACACACCAATACATCTGCACCACCCCCGGATACCCACCCCACCCAAAACTCTGCTATTCAAACCTCTACTGCTGCAATTTAGCATTGATCGAGTAGCATTCCAATTTATAGCAAGGAACTAGCTAGCACTGATCAACTCGAGACGCCAGAAGTTCATGCTTCTGTGCCAAGAAGCAGGAGGAAAACAAGGGCTTGAAGCCAGAAAAAGAACGTATGCGACACAGAAGTGGCAACTCGTTTTTGGCTTGTAGCTTCATACCGGGGGGCAGCCTGACCATTTCAAGGCTGTCTCTTTCTCTGGTAAACATGCACCGCTGAGGCTGCAGAATGGGCCTGCTGGATCAGGCTGGTGTTTTTCCCCCTCAATTTCGGCAAGATTCTGGTGGTGTGGGCCGAGACAGTTTCCGGCAAACAAGTAGCGGCAGGCAATCAGCAGTACTGATCGTCTTTATGTTCCACCGGTGACTGGTGTATACTAAGTAGGGTGAAAACGGAGCGGATAATTTCCGCCCGATCCGATGTCGTATCCGAAAAAAATCCACCTGGTACAATTTTTAAGTCCCGATCCACATCCGATATTATCTATATTTGTATCCAGTAAATCTCATGGAATAAGGGCTAGGATATGGAAAGAGCAATATCCGATCCGTATCCGTATTTTATAGGATATCCGATAAATATCAATATTCTTTAATACCCTCTATGGTTTTCTAGTCATTGACTAATATATAATATGAATTTACATTTGATTATGTTTATGTTGTTAAGTAGGATAAATAATTCTCTAATAGGTAGTATAATTTGACACTTTCGTTGCTGAAGTTATATCTTTTGTTTATGTGTATGCTATCCGTGACCGAATTTAATCCGATCTGCATCCGTCCTATACCCACATCCTGAAAAATACGTACCCGATGTATCCGTATTAGGGTTAGGATACGAAAAGAGCAATATATGACGTGTTTTCGCTCCTAATGCTAAGATAGTACTCAAGATGTGGTGTGCTAAGATGGCCTTTCCGAAAAGGGTACCACCAATTTCTACTGGCCCATATAGGGTGTGTTTGGTTTCCTGCATACCCTTAGCCTGGCTCGTACGGGTCATCCAGACAGAAGTGAGCCAGGTTGTGTGGATACAATATGGGTTGTTTGGTTGACTGTTTCTGTTGGGACATACTGTGCTGAGATGTTGTTTGGTTGGGTGCATAAGGACGTTGCCGCAAGTGTAAATGTAAGAGACGATAGAAATAAAATGTTAGCATGGCTTTAATTTTGTCTTAATATATTCTAATAGCCCTCATTTTACCTTAAACCACTTTAATCCACTCTAATACTACCTAATATGCACTAATCACCTCTTAATAACGTAATTAGCAGAGCATGCATCTGGAGAAACGGAGAAATAAGGTGTTCCTGCCCAGCCTGGTCCGAAGGCACTTTTTGCATCTGCTCAGCTAGCTTGCTTTACGCGTGCAGCTATCCAAACAAGTGAAACCAAAAAGATTATGCACCTGAGGAGCCTGGCCTAAGCTTATGCACCCTATGTGTTTGGCCCAGGAACGAGCAGGTCACTTCGGTCATGGATAAAAAATAAATTAACCGCAATCGTCAACCCACCGAAGTATTCTCATCGTGTGGTAAGTGGTAGACTCGTAGTAGTAGTGTAGTACCGTACCAACAGTACTTGAAAGACCTTTTATTTTGAGCTCTTTTATGGTACACTCAATTTAATACGAGTTGTTCATTCCTTTTGATCCAATGATTCAGATTACTTATGATTTAGTTATACTACACATAACAGTACGAGCAGTATGACCCCAATAAAGAAAAAATTGTAAAGAAAATGCATGGAATAAGAGTAATTTCAGTAGTGGCGGCATGGGAGATTAGGTTTAGGAAAAAAAAGCTTTAATACCCTCAGAAAAATAATTAGATTTACAACGAAAAGTCTAAAATGCCATCAAGAAATCAACGTAAGATCTGATACCTACTACCACATCATAGTACCGGTAGAATGTATTGTAAAAATTCTCTTTATTTTGGAGACGACTTGAACACCCTGCTTGGTCATAGGTTATGCGAGAGTTCTATTTTGTCGAGGGTTTGTCAAACCATCTAGATGCATAGTGTATTATAAGTTCAGTAGTACTATCGTATTACAGTTCTAAGATAATACGAGGCGTCTGATCTTCATGGCGTATGATTATGATAATTTGGATCAGTGCAACCTGACAAACGACGACACTAACCACTGTATCAATTACAGGAACCTAAGACACTCAAATTCGTTCAACTACACGCTTCGATCCTCGTTTACTCGACCACGCCAAGTAGACATGTTGTTTCTCCTGTAAAACACAAGGAACTACAATAACAATGGGGTAGAGAACGCCCAATTCCTCTCTCTAGTTGCAACTGTGTGTCGTACATAGAAGAAGAATAGGCATATAACTATCTGAAAATAATATATTGATATTCGTGATCTGAGGACCCAAAGAGGGAAAATATATAGGCCAAGGGCTAACTAGGGACTAGGAGAGATAGAGTACTACTCGGTTCCCTCGAGACTCACACGCACACAGATAGAGTATCACTCCGTCTGACGTGCAATAACACTCCGTTTGACATGCAGTAACACTCTAATTAGCGTGCAATAACACTCCGGTGGTGGAGTATTAACGCTCCCGGCCTCTCTCTCCTCGCATCTTTTTCCCCCTATTTGTGTGGCTGCCTAATTTGTGTGAAACAAGAAAAGGAAACCCTCTCAACCTTTGGAAAGCCATGGTATAGTCTGATATCACCAACAAGTGTCTTGCAATTCATGAACTCCTTATGTTTGGCAACTCTCGCGTGTCGCCTGTACAACATCCAATGAAATTGATATTTTTTTTTGTAGAAAGCTCTAAATCACATACCATTTGATGCGTTAAAAAATAGACTCCATTATCTTTCCAAATATTTATGTGTTGCTCGCTGGAACTCTATGAATTGGCACAAATATCTTCATAAACTTGACATACAGAATAGCACACCACGTGTCGAGTAAAGCATGATTGATTTTTAGTTCTCTCTTTCGGACGAAACAAACGTATGCACCAACTAATTCTCTTTCTTTTCTTGATACGTAGCATGTACTCCTCTTCCTCTTGTGGTGCCACTACCTCCCACTGGGCCCACATAGTGGGTATGCACGGCTTGATCTCAACACCCTCTCTCTTGAATTTGAAAATATATATAGTATGTACATTAGGTAGTAACTAATTTCCATTAATTTTATATATAACATTAGTGAGGAAGGACTTAATCTCTGGTTGTAGCTTTTTAGCATGTAGTGGTTGGACATGCTGTTTTAATGCATTGGGTGTGCTAGTATTGATTGAGCGGACAACACGAGAAGCTGTAGCATCGGGGATGTTCTCGTCGTATTTTCCCAATTTTCTCTGGTCTGGAAGCACATCGTACGTACTAGTACACTACATGAGGATTACAGGCTTACAGCAACGCCGCAGCGTTCTACACGTCCTAGCTTGACTGGAAACATTTGGGATCACGGAATGGCAAATGCATCTGCACCGTTCGTGCATGCAAAGTACGACATGGACCGTAGTCACACCGAGGCCGTCGCTGAAGGAAACAGGGCGAATTCAGACAGAGGACTCGCTTCTTTCTCCGGTTTGGTGGCCGGCTCGTTATATGATTCGTCAGACCGGCGGTCTCGTTTGGCGCGCAGAGTATCATGCTATCATCCAGCACGTAGGCAGAAGGAAGCTGCAAAGTCGTCAGAGTTATTACTTGGGTTGGCTAGGGCCTAGGGAGGGAAGAGAGCGGAAGTGAACCGGTCAATCGGTGTGGGCAGAAGAAGTAGTAGAAATGTAGAATGGGCGTGTACGCTAGTTTAAGTCCCAAAGAGAGGGGAAGTGAACCGGTCAATCGGTGTGGGCAGAAGAAGTAGTAGAGAATGGGCGTGTGCGGTAGGGCAAGTCCCAGTCACAATTCACATCCTCCTCCGGCCTCCTCCTCCACTACCGATCCGGTCAGATTCAACACTTTTGACAAATAGCATCAGCTTCTAGTCGAGCCGGCCGTTCCTTGTCCCTTTGGTCAAGCCGGGTGGACGTACAGTGCTTAATAAGTGTGTTAGTAACGGGGATATATATTAGGGATTCCTTTTTCTAGACTCTGAGCAGTACTTTCTTATGAAAAAAGACGCTCGGCCGTCTGATATTTTCGATGTTCGTCCCTGCGTTTTGCGTGCGAGACTGCGAGCCCGTTGTAAATTCACTCGACCACTTTATCGAAAGGAAATGAAAGGAAATGGTCGAATGAGGGGGAGCGTTCACCGTGCTGGCGAGGAAACTGTTCATGAGTAGGAAGAAAAGGCGACAGAGGCAAAAGAAAGAGCAATTATTCACCTACAGCAAAAACGACTGCAAGGATGTAAACTCCTGCTGATTTCATACGCTAGTAGTGCTATAGCTTTGTTGATCGTCATCTTTATTCTTCTTTTTTCACATGATAAGGCCTTTGCTGGGCTGCCTTTGGGCGAAAGAAACTCGTGGCTTGTTTCGATGCACTCTTTCAGTACATGAATGACTAGAGACTAGGGTAATGTACTGATGTATCTAGGAGTATGAAACTATTCTCAGCTCATACGGTTCTGTGTGGATATACTAATTGTTTCCGTCATGGAAAAAACAAGTCGATCGCCGCGTCAGATTTTGGAGCTTTTCAGTTTGTCGTACCGTATGGGTAGAACAAGCAACAACAGCTAGTTTCCCGAATATTAGGACTAGAGGAGGTGTTGATTGTGTGAACAGAGTAGAGTCATGAGATCTAGAAGAGTTGGATTAGGGCGTGATTGATTGTAACGAAGCGAGACGCGGCGGCCGGCCACGGATCCACGGTGTGCAGTGCCGCTGCAGGCATGAATTCAAAGCAGCGCATGGCCCCTCCAAAATGAATAGCGGATGTTTCGGCCTGGTATTAGTTAGCCGCGACGCGCAGAAATTTGCCGTGCACGCCGTGTATTTCACAGCGGACAAGGACCAACGCACGGCCAGTTTCAGCAGATAAGAAAAACCAGCTTGGAGTTGGGATTTTTCTCATGACCTCTGTCAGCTGCCTACGTGAACAACAGTGTTTCAGCATGGTGAGTTGGAGACTGGATCGGCGAGGGAGCTGGAGGGTCCAACGGATGTTGCCACTGTAGGTTTTATACTACTACAGTACTACTCATTTCTTTCATAGATGTCGTTTTAGAGCGCGTAGTTCCAAAAAAAATTTAAACTTTGGACACGAACAAAAGTATTTGGATTTATCACGTAGAAATTATATCACTAGATTGGTTATCAAAAATACTTTCATATTATTATAACTTTAATAATTATTACTAACGTACAACTAGAAAAAGTAATGACCAAATATATGTATCGGAGACCGCATCGACGCCCAAAATGGCAAGTAAAAAAGAAAGGAGGTAGCATTTATGCAGTTGGATCCATATTTTGTAGATCCCCATCTTAATTAATGGGTCTGTCTACACAGAATTCGACTGTTTTTTCTTTGTAAAAAACTATCACATTCTGAAAGTTCATTTGCAACTCCATTATACATAAATTATTTATGTAATTTTGGTTCTTGGTCACTGTAATTATTCTTGAAAGTCTTAATAATTCATATTTCCATCACATGATTCAAAATCTCACGTGCACTTTGAGAGGTTGAGCAAAAACAAAGACAAAAAAAATTATATACCAACAAATTACGGCAATGTGGTGAACTCGTTATGTTCTTCACATGTACTTTGAGAGGTTCAGCAAAAACAAAGATAAAAAATAAAATTATATACCAACAAAATACGACAATGTGGTGAACCTGTTATGTTCCGAATAAAAAATTATAATAAATTCGGACCCAATTCATCAGATGAAAAAAAGTACAAATCTCAAAGTACATCGGACAAATGAAAATTCAACTATTATAAACAACACGAATTCTATAGCACCCCCCCTCCGGGGGCATTTTGTGTCTTTTCGGTGAAATTACAACGTGAGCCTCTCACAACCCGTAAAAGAGAAGCGGCCTTTCGGAACAATCGTTTGCCGCGTCTCTCACTCCAATAGCCCTGGGCCGTTCGATCCAAGACCCAAGACAAGAGAAATCAAACCCGTCGTTACGAGTGCATTGTCCCCTGCAAGTCCACAGCCGTCACCCGCTCCACAAAGCCAAATATTGCCATTCTTCTTTTCTAGTCTTCCCCACCCGCCATCTCTGACTCCCCCTCCCTCCTGGACAGGCAGTCTCTCCTCCCCATCTCCCCTCTGAACAAGAAGAGAGACTTCTTTCGCGATCAAGAATCGAAATCACCTCAGAAGGGAAGGGAATTTAATCGCGCCCATCTCCCCTCCTGAATCCGATCCTACCAACGCATGCAACTCCTCGTATAAGGCACAGTCCAGAGGCAGCAGCGGTGGTCCTTTGCCAATAGGCAAGACAGAGAGAAGAGTTTGCATACCAGGGGGAGATTTGTGTGCATCTTCACGCCATGGAGATGCGGATAAAGAGATGAGGCGGTGGATCTCAGGTTCGTGCTAACTCTTGGAATTTGTTCTATTATCTGTATATATTTGCTTAGTTTTCCTCCAATTCAACTCTGAAT
This sequence comes from Phyllostachys edulis, assembly GCA_036346405.1. Taxonomy (NCBI): domain Eukaryota; kingdom Viridiplantae; phylum Streptophyta; class Magnoliopsida; order Poales; family Poaceae; genus Phyllostachys; species Phyllostachys edulis. The sequence continues at coordinate 54,971,919 of CM070549.1, read as the reverse complement.
CTCTCGTGGGCTAGTTAGTCAATTCTTATTACAGGTCGAGTTGAAGTTACTGTAAATTAGCCATCTCCCTGCTTCCATTTTTAGCAATGTTTATTGCTCTCTTTTAATCTTGCGGTTGATCAATAAACCGATGCTAATTTAGTGAAACACTGCCATTATGGTCCGGGAGCCAAATGAAACTAGTGTAACCTCGACCGTTAACTTCATCATAGCTGTTTTTAGACAAATTAACGCTCTCCATATTTGGAGTAGCACAGGGCATGTCCCCGTACTTGTGTTGGATTTTTTGCATTCTGTAGAGCCGGGAGCTTTCACTGTTGGATTCAGCTTTCCTTTTCTTTTAAAAAAAAGTCCTTTTCTCGCCACATTTTTTAAGGATTTGCACAGAACGTTGGCTACGCACCATACTGATAGTGATGCCCCGTGTTTTGTTAAACAAGCATTAGTAAATTCAGCCGCCCCGCGCCGGTGGAAATATCATTGCGTAAGACATTTGCTAAGTAACATGGATGACACCAAATCGTTTTCCTTTCAGTTACTTATTTCTATGCCTGCTTTCAAACAGATTAAAGTTACTTTTGCATAATACTAACTGAAGGAGAAGTATTTTAAATAGTTAGCTTAGGCAAAAGTTGCAACTTGCCGTTGCACCAAGGTGACACACAAGGTTGGAAGCCTAGGATGCTTCTTGATGCGTTCAACTAGGTTCTGCGTTCTCCGTGTAGTCTCTGGTACCTTCAGAGTTCGGAACACTGATGTCACTCCGCACAGTGAACCGCTTAGTTTCGACGTGCCACGATTCACCATGGTCCTATAGACAGCAATGAAAGCTCGATTTAGTGAACTGCATCCAACATTGTACATTCTCAGTTAATGATAGTATATCCCTTCCAAGATCAATTCGCAGTAAAATGTCCTGGTTATGGTAGATGCAGCCTCAAAGATGTTACCGATCGAATATCCGGTGATGGAATCAGTACACGGACCAGTGAATTTTAGGGGTGCCAATGATCTGTCTATCGTATTCGATAGGATACGAATATAATTGATATTTTTCTATCCGATTATTAATTTCTTCCCTATTCGTATTCGTATTCGTATTTCTATAAAAATATAGATACGAATATAGTATGGATTTTTGTCATCCGAAATGTTATTTTATCCGCACTATTCCTATTCGAATTCGATAAAACAATATACATATTTTATTGCAGTATGGCTAATTAGTTGGATGGGTATTTTTTGTTTAACATGAATTCATGTTTTTAGGTGAAATAGATAAACTATAATGATTAATTGTGCTATGTATAGGGATGAAAAACGGATACGAATTATCCGTATTATTCTACTACCATATTTGATATGATACGAATACGGTATAGATTTTCCCATTCGTTTAACAATGTCTTTCTATTCGTATTCGTGTTCGCAAAAAAATATGGATACGAATATGGTATGAAATTTTCACACCCGAATTGTTATTTTATCCGAACTATTCGTATTTGTATTCGATAAAGCAATACAAGTATTTTATTGCAGTATACCTAATTAGCTGAAAAAGTTTTTTAGATTCAATGTGAATTCATGTTCCTTTAGGTGGAATAAATAGATTAGAATGATTAAGTGTGACTATACAATGATGAAACGTCACTAATATCTTTACATTACATAAGTTATGTGGATTACCGGATTTGACCGGATTGAGTACATATTTGATTCGAATTCGTATTTGAGCACATTCGAATTCATATTCGTTTAAAAAATACGAATACGAATATGGTTTCACCACTATTCGATTCGTATTCGATCTGTTTTCACCTCTAGCTATGTACAAGGATAAAATATCATAAATATCTTGCCATTACGTAAGTTATGAGGATACCTGAATCTGACCAAATTGAGCAGGTATTCTTATTTGCTAAACAAATACGATTACAAATATGAAAAACTATTATTATCCATTGACACCCCTAATGAATTCTAGTAGGCCGTCCAAGTTCGGCCTGTGGTTCAGCAACACAAACCCTGTTACGGCCGTCACAAACTCACACGCTTCTTAATATAAGGTCAAAGAAATGGCCAATCAGAATCGAAGCCACTGATTTGGTCGTTATGGTTGTGCTGCTGTGTGTTGACATTTATTACACTTGAGACTTGTCTCCGTTGAGTCGTGACTTTGTAAGCTCAGACTGTGACGTGTCCAACTCTTGCTGCTGCAGATAGTACATACGAGTTCGATATGTTGTTCTGAAGTGTCGAGGTGCTCTCTGGGCAAGGAGTTCAGCGGAGATGGTTCCGAACGCGAGCAGCGGCGGCGAGGAGGATGAGATCATCGAGGTCGTCGGCGAGCCCGGCGCGCCGTCGGGGACAATGCGACTGATGGACTTCATCCCCATCTACATTCCCACGGTGGAGAGGGGCGCGCTCAGCACGAGCAGGCGCAAGAGGCGGTTCTTGGACTTCCTCCGCGCCCACCCGTCTAAGGACTGGTTCCTCCGGTCGACCTTCGTCGGCCGCCTCCGCCGCAGGAGCCAAACGTCAGGGGAAGGCCCGGACTCCGACGAGAACTCCGGTGGGCGCCGGCCGCGGAGGCGCTTCCGCGTGCCGTTCGTGCGGAAGATCAAGTGGCGCAAGCTGTGGAGCTACGCGGTGAGCTGGGGCAGGAAGCCGGCCAACTTCGCGATGCTCATCTGGCTGGCGTTCGTCGCGGCGGGGCTGCTGATGCTGTTCATGCTCATGACCGGGATGCTGGACGACGCCATCCCCGACGACGACCGGCGCAAGAAGTGGACGGAGGTGATCAACCAGATCCTCAACGCGCTCTTCACCATCATGTGCCTGTACCAGCACCCCAAGATCTTCCACCACCTCGTGCTGCTCGTCCGGTGGCGCACCGACGGCGACCGCGAGGAGATCCGGAAGGTGTACTGCAAGGACGGCGCCCCGCGGCCGCACGACCGTGCGCACATGCTTGTCGTGGTGGCGCTGCTGCACGTCACCTGCCTGGCCCAGTACTTCTGCTGCGCTCTGTTCTGGAGCTACACGCGCAAGGACCGGCCGGACTGGGCTCTCAACATTGGGTACGGCCTTGGCACGGGGTGCCCCGTCGTCGCCGGCCTCTACGCAGCGTACAGCCCGTTGGGACGGAAGCAGGCCGACGAGCCTGACGCGGACTCGTCGACGTCAGATCAGTCGTCATCGGCCGCAGCGGCACAGGATCGCAACCGGCCGGAAAACGACCGCGACGTGGAGATCAAGATATACAACCGGCGCGTGGTGGTGAGCAGCCCGGAGTGGAGCGGCGGGCTGTTCGACTGCTGCGACGACGGGACGGTGTGCGCGCTGTCGGCGACGTGCACGTTCTGCGTGTTCGGGTGGAACATGGAGCGCCTCGGGTTCGGCAACATGTACGTGCACGCCTTCACCTTCATCCTGCTCTGCGTGGCGCCCTTCCTCATCTTCAGCGTGACGGCGCTCAACGTCCACGACGACGACATCCGCGACACCGTGGTGGCCGCGGGCGTGCTCCTGGGGTTCTGCGGGTTCCTGTACGGCGGGTTCTGGCGGACGCAGATGCGGAAGCGGTACAAGCTGCCGGCCGGCGGGAGCGGGTGGTGCGGGCGGCGGTGGGCCGCGGTGGGCGACTGCGCCAAGTGGCTCTTTTGCTGGAGCTGCGCGCTGGCGCAGGAGGTGCGGACGGCCAACTTCTACGACGTCGAGGACGACCGGTTCGACGCCCACGGAGCGCGCAACGAGGAGGGGCGCGCCGTGCTGGTGCCGCTGCCGCGCGAGGCGTCCACGACGCACTCCCGGAGCCTGTCGTGCCCGCCCAAGATCGACGCGTTGGCGGCGCTGAACGGCGGCGGCATGAGCCTACTGGAGGTGCAGATGGCCGCCGTCGCCATGGAGAGGTCGGCCACGTACAACGGCAACGGCGCGAGTCTTGAGCGCCACCACGCCATGAGGCCGCCGCTGCCTCCGCTGATGCAAATGGATCAAGTAGACTAGTAGCAGGCAGTACCATGTACTCCCTTCATTTTTTAATACATGACGTTTGACCAAACGTGCAGTCAAACTTATATAACTTTGATCATTACTTTTCATATGATTTTGTTAGTAAAAAATTACAAAATTATTATATTATGAAAATATTTATCATGACAAATCTAATGATACTATTCACTCATGATCAATCTAAATAGTTTTTCATATATTATTAGTCAAAGCTAGATAAATTTGACTGCACGTTTGGTCAAACGTCATGTATTTAAAAATGGAGGGAGTACTATGTACACCGTGATTATGTGTACGTTGCAAACTTGTAATGCAGATGAGCTCCCCATGTGTGTAGTTCGGTCTTCGGTGAGCTAATGGTTTTACTATAAAGTATATACAGATTTGTTTGTTGGTTTTTGCTAGAAAACTTGCCACTATTTTCTTGAGTTCAAAACAGTCGTATTATGAGCCGTTTGATATGCGTTGAGATGTGTGCTGAGTTTCTTTTTTAAACATGTTTCTAAGATGAATGATATCTGATCTTATTCTACGGTTCATAATGTGATTGTTTTGGTAGACAAAAAGACGGGTAATTTTGGGCAAACTCGTATCTGAATGCGTACGATCGCGTGATGACCGATGACCATTTGAGCGTGAGAATCTTTGCTTGCATGGCGGAGAAGCACTGCAGCAATGTGCCACTAGACGCGCGGCTCAAATCTATCAAGGGATGCCATGATCGCGACGACCTCGCCTTGGACGTCTGAACAAGGCGGCACAGCCGCAGAGCGCGAATCATTATTTGTTAAGGCCTGTGTCCATCACAGGCTCGGCCCTAATTCCAGCCTAACTGGGACAACCAACAGGCATGCCTAACTCCTTGGTGTCCCCAACATGGGCCAAACTTTTCCTGCCAATATCCGAGCGAGCTCCACGTGCAAGAGATATCTGAGGCTAGAAGATAGCAGAGGACAATGCAGAGGATCCTAGATTCATGTACCACTTCAGAGTTTTCAGTCCGTCTAGACCCCTGAAATCTTCTCTGTTTGATTGGTTTAATAACTTCATCTCGCTAACACAAATGTAAGAGTGAAAGTGTCCCCCCAAAGGACTCACTTCACAAACAGCTTAGCCAGTGCTTGTTGCCACTATTATCGAACCACATGTAACACTTTAAAATTGGGACCTAAAAATTCCAAAGTTTAAAAATGAGGGATTTTTTAAAACTTTTTGTTGCACTTCATCGGTGTTCGAATTTCTAGGTTGTTATTTGAAACCTCGACCTCAAAAGGCGTGATCTGGGCCGAAAGCCACCCACCCAGCTCGACTTCTGCTTTAAATTCTTCCTCTCTAGCCCCGCCGCCTGCCTCCTCCTATGTCGTGCGTCACGACGCCCTCAGCCGCGCCACTGGCACCACTTCACCCGTGCCATTGCCTTTGTGCCGCCTACACGCGCGCACCCACTCCTGTTGCCCACGCCCATGTTCAGGCCCTATTCCTGCGTGCCGACCGCGTCACGCACTAGCGTGTGCACCGCGCCACTGCCCTGTGCACCGCGCTGCTTTGATCCGTGCCTGACAGCCATGCGCATTCGCACGCCCGTGCCTCGCCCGTCGCCTGCTCATGTCCTCGTGCCAATGGGGCCGCGCTGTCACCGCGTCATCGCCATCGCCTCCCACCTTTTTCTATCACGTCGTCGTCACTGTAGCCATGCCGTTGTCAAGCTTGCGACAGCCCCCGTCAGCTTGCTTGACTATGCCATCGCCACCACAGTGCGAACGAAGCGACATTGACCACACCGCGCCCACACCGCAAGCTGCTGCTACCCATGCCGCCCCCGCAGGACCACGCTCCCGCTCCGTCTCGCCGCTCCCGCGCGCCTGGCCGACCAAGCGCATATGCCCAACATCACTACTGGCGCCGTGCCATCGTCCTGTGCACTGCATTGCGCACACTGTCTCCATCCCGTCACCGTCCCTAGCGCCACGAAGACATCGCCGTTGTGCCCGCGACGTCGCGCCTGCCCCTGTCCCGCCCGCGCGACCAGCGCCCTGGTGCCATGTTGCCTCGATGTTCCCACATCGCCTAACCACGCCACGTCACGTCGCCCGCTCGAGCCCATGCTCTGTCCTAGCGCAACATCGCTGCGCACAACAGCCACTAGCGAGAACTCATCGCCAAACCGCAGTATGTTCCCCTTTACTTGAGCCGAGCACGCCTCCTCTGGCCTCCTTCTACTTCCTCTTACTCACAGAAGCAGGGGTAGAACCCTCTACTCCGGTTGCGACGCTTGTCAAGCCGTGTCGCCGCTCCAGTGAACCCCAACCCACGATGATACAATGGCGAGCATCCTCCTCGGCGTCCTCTCTCTGGTGCCCACCACCGTTTTTCCCTTCGGCAGTCGCAATGCCAGGAACACCTCATCCTCATCCACGCCGGTGTCGCACTGCCGTCAGAGCCGCCGCCTCGCCTCGTCGCTCCGGCCAAGCTAGTGAGTCTCATCCAATTCCGTCCGTATCACGACGTGTTCCCGAGCTCCTTCTTTGTTTCCCCTCAACCAATTTTGTTGTTCATTCACAGTAGCTCATGCCCCCATCGTCTCCCTCGCCTCCGGCCGAAAACCACCCCAGCTTCCACCGTCTGTTCCCTGGTGAGCTAACCTCCGATTCCTTCCCCATGGAGTATCCCCTCACCCCGCTCATCTTTCCCCATCCCCAGACTGGAGCTCTCCCTCGCCCAAACGCCACCCTCACAGTGGACCACCTGCGCCACCGCCGACTCACGTTGCCGGCCCGTCTCGGCCACTCCCCACCACCATCAACCACCCTGTGAGTTCCCCTTCCCCTCTCCTCCCTTCATCCCCTTTCCCTCTCCGGTGTCGCCATGTAACAGCCTCAGCCCTAATAAACAGTAATAAGGTGCTGTTCATAGCATCACTGTTCATTTTGGCAAAGTAGGCAACAGATTACAATCTATTTTCCCCAAATTTCTATTACAAACTCCAACTTGATCAAAACTTCAGAAGGAAATACCACTCAATGTTGGTATTAAGACTGGGAAGTATTTTATTTAAAGGCCAGATGAATTATCATGGCCAAAAATAATTTTGTTGAATTTTTAGAAATTATTTTGATATTCAGAAAAATAATTGTCCTTAAACAAACCCTAGTTGGTCTAAATGAATTATTTATGTATTTCTAAAGAAGAAACAGTGGTTTCAAAATCTATTTGGGGAATATATCATCCCAGTAGCAATTCTGCAAAATTTCACAATTTTATAAATTTATTTGCTATTTTTGCAGTCCTAGTCAAAGTTTTTGAAATTTTGAATTGAGCTGGTCAAATCTCTCGGCCTAAACCCTCGAATCAGAGTGGGCTCAACTCATCTCGGTTGGGTCGATCCGAGTGCACGGTCTTGGCTTCGGTCACGTTCGACGCATGTTCTCAACTTCCCGTGCTTGATCGCCATCCATTTTCGCACGAACGGGCCAGATCCAATGGGCCGTTCGGACTACTCCAAACCACCTTCTCATTCTGGCCGTTGGATCAAAAGCGAGCGGCGCGCGATCTCCAGGCACAACCCTCCTTAAATGGCCGAAAATGGGAAGCATCTGGGCCGTTGAAATCTCAATGTGTGGCCCTGATTTAATGGGCTGTTCGGACCGTCCTAACGCCCACGCGATCTCGACCGTTGGATCGTAATCCTACGGCATCGCATCCTATTCCAATCTCTGAAACCCTCCTCACATTCGGCCACTGTTGGATCTGCAATGGACCGCCCTGATCCATTGTGCCGTTCGGACCGGCCGAAGGTGCCACTCAAGATCCACCGTTGAAACTAGATCGGACGGACCGCAGCCATTGGGCCGTTCGGACCGCCCGGACCTCCTATCAATCCTGGCCGTTGGTTTGCGATTTAACGGCGATGGCCTTTGTGGGCCGAAGCGCACCAACGCGCACTGCATCTTGGGCCGTTGAAGCAAGATCGCACGGCTCTGGTGGGTTTGGATGTTCGGACCACCCCGGACGTCCCTTAAATCTGAGCCGTCCGCTGGAAATCGCACGGTCCATATCGTTTGATACCGTTTCAGTGTGTTTTTAGCCACTGCATCACAGCCGCTCAAGTAGAATCGGACGGCTGTTGTTCTTCGGGACTGGCTGCGTGCTGTGCATGGCTGATACTGCTCCTGGGACCCGCGTGTCAGCTGCACTTCTTTGCTCCCTCTCTTACTGTACACCGTAGACACTATTTTCGCCGGAATGGTGGTAGTGTACAGTGACTTTGAGGATATTTTCTCTTGATAATTATCCTTAGTGCCACCTCATTGGTTCTAGAGAGCTCTCGTGTGCTCTAGGGACCTCACCATTATATAAACCCTTGTCTTCTATTCTCTGCCATTGTTGACCAAGAAGGAGCTTCATAGCTTTGTCTTCCTTCCCAGTGAAGCCTTCTTGTTCTTCTACCTTTGTTCAACTACAAGTATGCCTTAATCTCATGCTAATGTGGTTGGGCATCTTTTGTAGGGTTGGACTTAGGTTCTTCTCTCTGTCAACCTGAGCCAGTGGAGGACCACCTTGGTGAAACCTCATCCTGACCCAAGGAAAGGACTTGGATCTTTTCTGTTGACCAAGAGCTTAATCTTTTCTTCTCCAACCCTAGCTGGTAAGTTTAGATCTTGCCTTCTGTTAGCTTAAGCCCTCTAAGGACATCACTTACTTGCTCATGTGATGCTCCAACTTCTTTAAACTAAAAAGTTGTTATTATAACTTTTCGGTCTTTCATATCGTTTTCAAAACTAAAGGTTTCTTATACCAGTGTATTAGTTTGTTTAGGTCCTAAGAGAAACCCTAGCAGCACCCGTGACTTTTCTTCAAAGTTTTAGAGTCACCAGTTCATTTATTGTGCTAACCCCCTCTCTGTTAAATTGTTGTCGGTCAAAACCGACAAATGGTTAACCTTCCCTTCCCTTCTTTAAATCGGGTGGTTAGGGTTAATATTGATGACTTATGATATTAATCTCCTTCTAGATCGTCCTAACCTCCATGTAGGGCTTTCATTTCGTGTATTACTCCAAAATAGCCGAAATCTGGAAAAGCTCCTTTGCTGTTTTTGGTCTAAACCGACAAAGATCCTTTCTGTCTTTTTTCTTCTTTAAACCGGGTAGCTAGGGTTAGCAGTAATGGGTGGTAGTATTAATTACTTCCTAGATGGTTATAGCTTCACTTAAATTCTGTGTCTTGTGCGGCTCTCCAAGCCAACCGAAATTGGTAAAATGACTTCTTGATGTTTTTGTTGTTGGTCCAACCGACAAAACAGACAGCAAAAGTCCAAAGTCCTAAATTGCTATTAATAGCACTAAATGATTAGTTAGGTCCCAGCCCTGGTATAAATGCACTTAGTTCCAGCACCATATTTCATTTTTATGATCTTTGGCTAGGCCAGTAATTTATTTACTAGTTGTCCTGTTCGAGTTGCAAAAATCTGACACTGTAGCTCAAATCCAAACTTTAAATTGTGGTAATAGTATTAATACAGATTAGTTATAGTTTACTATTCTTAATTAAATTAATATACCTCAGCATGTTGCTAATGATGCAATAATCCTTTGATCATGCATTCTTTCTATGCATATTGTTCTCTGTTTCATTTTCCTGGATTCATTGGATTTTATTTTCTGTTAGATACTGGTTCTTCTGAAATTATCGAGTCTTTTGTTGAGCAACCAGAACCTGAGCAAGAGGTTATATATTACTATCAAGGCAAGCTTCCTCTCTGCACCATGTTGATCCTAATCTTTTGAACTATAGAATTACAAAATACAGTGACACTGTTGCATGCAATGTTCTAAAAATTATTTATGATCTGTCCTTAGCTAGTTACAACCTGAATTTGTGGCTTACCTTGAATTTGATCATACACTCAACCTAAGGTAGTCTGTGATATTATAATATTAAATTTTAACTTTTTGCTTAGCCATGCAGTTCATAGAACGGTAGTGTTTGGCAAGCTTAACTTGTCAAACCAGGGACAACAAATAAATTTTATTTATTTTGATTCTTGGTCAGTTTGTTTGAATCTGAAATGATCCTTAATCTTGTTAATAAATTGATTCAAATCTAGACAAGTGGATGCTAGTGATGGTGCCTTTGTGCACGAGAATTGGAAAATGTGGATGTCTTGTCTAGATTGATTAAGGACTGAACTCTGACAACCCAATTCAAGTCACAACGTACTTCCACACGCGGTGTATGGGCACTGTTTGGTTAAGTAAAGGGTTAATACTATTGAGTTGGAAACAGGAGAGTAAGGACATGTGTGTTGATATCATATGGCATAGACGCTTAAGTCTTCGGGCCGTGTCGTATGCCATGTGGAGTTTATGTCGATATCAGATGTTCTTAGAAGGGTGAGGGCGTAGATGTGTTCCATCACATGTACGTACCTTCAGGGCCCCGACTGCGATCTAATATGTGTAGTGAGCACAGTTCACATTTAATTGATTGGGTCGGCATTCCCGGCACAACATGTGGGCCCCGGTTGAATATATGCTATCAGTCGTTGTTTAAGCGGGATCAGTCGCACATAGGTATTCCAACTCAATAGTGTCAACTTGTTGAAAAATACCAAATCTTAGTCTCCCCGGCCGGCATACCAAAGGCAGTGTGCTATTATTCCGGAGGCTTACGGGCTAACTAAGTCGTGTGGGTAAAGATGTACACCCTTGCAAGGTTACAAAACTATTCGAATAGCCGTGTCCACGGTTACGGACGATACTTGAATTGATGTCACCTGTATAGATTTTGTTCTAAGTTTGGTATTGGGAATAATTTCGGCATGATGGTGTTATGCACGGTTGATAGTGAATTGTGTCTTATTATTGTTACTGTTCATGTTTATGCTTTCAATTACTTACTGTTTTAGTCCAAAAAAATGATTTATTGAAATTGCCTTATTAAAACTTAGTACTGTAGGTTAAGGTGTATGGCTTTCTGCAAATTGAGCCATTGTAACCTCTGTTGTTAACCTTATGCATATAAAATTTATATTCCTTTGTATAGGTTCTATCAAACACTTTCTTTTATTAGTTTGTGTAAGTCTTGCTGAGTACCTTTCGTACTCAGGGTTTATGACCTCTTGTTGCAGGTGATGATGGTTATCTTTATGAGATGCCCGTTAGCGCCGATGTGGGTGACGCTAACGAGTGATGCTAGTTCTAGTCTCCACGCAATAGCCTGCGGGATGGGGCCATTGGTGGTTTTATGTTTATTTTGCTTCCGCTGTTTTTCTTTTGTGATGACCCAAGGTCATCTCATTCTCAGAGCAAATTCGTTCTTCAGAGCAACCGAACCAAACTTGTAATCTGATGTATAATTATGTGAATGTATGACTTGTATGTGATTGATGCAATGTTGTTTAAGGATATATGCGCAATAGTCACTAATCCTGGGAACTATTGCATGACATATATCCGGGAACCTGAATGTTGGAATTGTTTCTTATTATGATTATGCTTCTAGTATGATTTTTAATAAGGGAATTACACTATTCCTTAATTAAGAATTATGCTACCAGTATAATTTTAATTCGGCACATTCCAATATTTGAGGGTCTCACACGCCACCCCTTTTCCCATCCACGGCCAGCCGCCGCGCGCCATCTCCCGACCATCGCTGTCCATCGCCCGCCGCGACGTTGCCCTTACTGGAACCACCTCCTCTCCCAATTCCATTTTTTGCCTTGCCGGCCAACGTCATTGACCCTCCCGCCGGCGCCATGCTCGCCGCCCAAACTCGGCCACCTTCCTCTGTTTTGCTCCCAGTGACTAGAGCTGGGCATTGGTAAATCTTGCGTCTTGGTTCGGCCCAGCCCATCGTGCTTGAACGGGTCAAGATCTTTGTCAGGCTCGGCTTTGGTCACCCGCCGTGCCGTCTTGGCCCACCTTACCTCGGCTAGGCTCAGCATCGCCCAAAGCCCGTCAGTCGGGGTCGTCTTGAGTGCCACCAAGTCCAAACCAAAATAACTATAGACAAAGACAAAGTGGCGATGGCGGCGGCAACCGCCATCTTCATTCCTCTCGCCAGAGGAGAGCCAGAGAGGGAGGAAGGCGCGGGGAGGAGAGAGCCGGAGAGGGAGGAGGAAAGCGGTGCTTGGGGAGGGGAGGAACTAAGGTGGAGGGTGGAGGCGGTGTGTGGGATCGGGGATATGGATTAGGGATGGGGTTAGGGTTGGGCCAGCCGTGGGGAAGAACGGATTGGGCCAGCTACGGTAGCCTGGGAGGGATAGGATTGGGCCAGCCGGGGAGGATTGGAGGATTGGGCTTGTTTAGTCAGGTCTTGAAGCCCAAGCACGACCCCAAATGGCCGTCTTGCGTCTTGCGTCGCCAACTGCTCCATTCTCAGACCCAACCCGGCCCGACGTTCGTGTCGTCTTGGCCAGCCCAGACATCGTCGTCTTAGTGTCATGCTTAGATCTGTCTTGTCGTCTTGGTGGGCCGACGGCCTGAAAGTTCTACCAAGTCGGCTCTCACTGTGACTCTCTGGGCTCCCTCTTTCTCTATGGAGGCATATCACAGGTGGCCACCCTATGTAGCTCTCTGGCTCTCTCTGTTGGTGCATCAAAATGGGCCACCTGTAAGTAGCTAGTTAGCAGATAGTGATGTAGGAGTGAGCATACGACAGTAGATTATTGTAACATCCTAAAGTTCTGTTATAAAAAATAAAATTAATAAAGTTATTATTTTGTCAGTTTCTTTGAGTTTTAAAGAGTTTTCTGGGTTTTCTTAGATTTAATTCTTTTCAAAAAAAATATTATTTAATTTATTTAATTTTTCTAATTTAAGCGAGTTTTTCCTTTTTCTCGAAATTAAAAATAAATTACATGCAAAAATAAAAGCCAACTTCAAGTTGGAAATAATTTTATTAAGTTCAAAAGTAGCATCCCAAAATTTTAGAGTTTTTTGAAGCTTTAAAAATAAAAGGAATCATTTGCAATTTATTGGATTAATTTAAAGCTTAATTTGAAATTTTAGAAAATGAAAAACATTTTAAATGATTAAAATAAACTTAAATTAAATTAAAAATTATTTTATTCGATCTTTTCAGGTTCTAAGGATTTTTTTTTGATTTTATTGGAATTTTCTATAATTTAATATATTTTTGGATTTTTTTTCAGATTTTCTTTTTCTTTTTTCGGATTTTCTTTCTTTCTCTCTCTCTCTTCCTTCATCTTCTTCCTCTGGACATTAGCTGCTATGCTCTCTGTTCAACCAAAGCCATCAACAGCCAGCTACCTCTTTTCCCCAGTCTTAGCACTCGGAGCTCCGTTTCCAATTCCGTCTGAAGCGTTTCGAGCCTATCATCATCACCCATGATCCCCAGTAATCAATTGCACGTTTCATCTCACGATTGCATTCAATTTTACGTTTCTCCACTGCTCCTCGTTTAAAACTACAAACTGACCTTTTCTCCCAGGCGTTCCTCGTCAACTCAAGTGTCGCTCCACAATATAAAGTGAGTACCGCATGTTTCCATCTCCCCTCTTCGATTCGCCCCAAGCCCCATCGCCTAACTCACCACCGTTTGCCCGAAACGTGTGATGTCACCTGTTGTCTTCTCGAAGTCTGCGACGACACAATTGAATTGATGTCTCTCTCTGACGATCCTCTGACCAAACTAATAGCGTCACGTCGTGTTCCCAGTACCACTCTATCTACCCCCACCTCAATTTCGTTTTTTCCATCACCGAAGTATGTCCTCACCGTAGCTCGACAATCATTGCCGATGACCAATGTGGCTACACCTCCTTGGAGCTTCCCGAGCCTCCCCGAGAAACCCATCACCTTCCCCTCACTCGGGTGCAGCTCGTGCTCGTGTCTTTTTTCCGGCGTCATTTGGTTCGCAGAGCACCGCGCCACCCCGTCGTCGGCGCCTGACCTCGCTTATCGCCATCGCTTCATCTCTAAGATCGTCGCCACCACCATTGGGTGGAGGACCTCGCCGGGGTTCTATTTTTTGTGTGGCCCGGTACTCTTCCATTCCCAGTCCTCGGTCGCTACGGTAGATGGCCTACGACGGTTGGTAGGTGAAGTTGGCCCTCCAAAGCATGTCTCGCAGCAATACCGGGTATCGATCAACATCTTCAGCTTGGGTCTCCTTGACCAAATACCGATGACTCATCTAACCATAAGAAGGGCAAGGTGAGAAGAAAGTTAGTTTGTAAATCCAAATGAATGTAAGGTACGAAAAATGACTCTAGGATGGATAATGAATACAAGATGTTCATAACTTAAAATTTCTGAAATTATTTTGCTAATTTAAAAGTAATTTGATCGAAACACTTGCTAAACTAACGCCTGTGCTATTTTTAACCTACAGTCGATCGATTGTCTATGGTAGATTAGCTGGGCTCTACTACTTCTTCTTCGTCTTCCGCTGGGTTCTTTATTGTTGGCTTGTAAGCCTTTCTTGTAATAAACTCTGATATTTATTAATAAAGTTGTGTGAATTATGGATGTTACCATATTTGTTTGCTGTGTACACTAGCTACTGTTCCAGGGACTAGTGTTGAATACGCAGAGGATCTGGGGGTGTTATTCCCGGGTCCGACAACCATAGGGTGTTAACCATCTCAAAGTGCTTTCCATATAATGCATACATAGCCCTGTGCCCCATGTAGTCAGATGCTAAGTAAGTTAGTTTGAGTATAGTTGCCTTCCATAACTAGTTTTAGTTGAAAGCTAGCTAGGATCTATTGGTATGTCATTACACAGATGACCTGTACAATAATTAGTAACAATATTGCTTATGTGAAGACCTCTGGATTATTTTCGTAAGACCGCGACCTTCTCAGTCTTATGAAAATAGCTCTGAGCCTCGGATGATTGAAATACAATTTAACTCCATTTAAATGAGAGGACCCGGCTGAGCTAGAGCCCCGGTGACCATGCACACTATTGGGTTACGAGTAGTGTCGGTGTTTTAGAACCGAACTTACGTAAAGATTGTTTGATTCGGGGGGTTTCCTAGAATAGAATCATGCAGAGAGATTGACACGGGAATTTTTATACAGGTTCAGGCCTTCTCCGGAGAGAATAACAATCCTACTCCTGTGTGTGTATGGTATTGAGTGTATACTGAACAATCAGGGGAAAAACTAAGACTATTACAGATAGTGCTTGTATTCCTGATGGCTCGATCTTTTTTCTCCCTTTCTCTAGTTGTCGCCTTTTATAGTACGTGAAGGAGCGAAGTTATCTAGGAAAGCGGCGCCTCATCACCCTCTGAATTGGGCGCATGTTGGTAGTAATTACGGTGTATTAATTCCTCCACGTCGCTCAATGACTATATACCGTAGATAATGGGTATTACGTGCCATTATTACGAGAATAACAAAGATGATGATTCGTTTGAATCCCTTAATCAATAAGACCCACTTATGCGCAGTGTTCATTTGATTATAAGGTGGTCGTGGTGACCTAGTCGTAGAGGAATCTCGATTATGAGGTAGTCGTAGCAAGACTTACGACTATGGGATAGTCGTAGCATAACTTACGACTATGGGGGTGGTCGAGAAGAACTTACGACCATCCATTTGGTTCTTCCTTCATAACATTAAGGGTACACTCGGGGTTCACATGACGCCATATTTACCTATAATAAAAATTATAGATAAAAGGTAAAATGAGGATTATTATATCCTCGTCATCTAGCCCCTGACTTCAAGTGAAAGCAACTTACTTGGTAAAGGGTTCTAGATGGTCTTACGATCATGAGAGGATTGTAGAAAATAATCAAGTAAAAACTTTTCGATTGTATACTACTTTGACCGTAAATGTGCTTGGTCAAGAAAATTGCTTACGACTATCAAGTGGTCGTAAAAGCATTTCTACGATCACAAGGTGGTCAGAGTATAGTGATCGGAAGAAGGAACTTTCCGATTATCATTTCCTTTGGTTGAAAAGATCTAACCAAGGAAGTAATTTCGCTTGAGATGTCTTGTTTCTCACTGTCTTTTCATCTTGCAGAAAGCCATAGAGCAAATTGCCGTTGTCGGTGAATATCATCGACAACTTCTAGAGTCATGACAGAAAGAGGAACTCGCAAGCAGCAGAGAGGTGGTAAGTCACCGCTATTCATAGTCACCTTGGATTTGACTACTTATATAGTGCTTACGGATTTGTCATGGAAAAACTCACGACTAGGTAATGGTCGAAAAGACTTATGACCCGATGGCTTTGTCGTAGAAGAACTTACGACTAGGTCAATGGTTGTAGAAGAACTTACAATCGATTGACCCATGCTCATGTCCACTTTGTTATCCTTTGCGGGTTAAACAAAGGACGCTTAAGATCTTAGCCGACTCGCCGATTATGAAAAAGAGGAGTCGAAAAAGTTTAGGAAGAGGTATTAGACCTTCGGAAAAAGCTTAAAGAAGCTAACTCGCAACCATGAAGTCGAGGAAAAACTAACAAGATAAATCTTGAACTTAAGAGGCGCTTATATCTTTGATCTTTACCTAACTCTTGCTTCTTTTCGTAAAAAGAAGACGAGACGAAAAAGCTCCGTAATGAAGTTAGAGAGAAAACTTGATTATTCACGAGCTTACTCGTATGTCCAAAAATAAAGATCAAAACCTTGAGACGCCGAGAACTCGAATATCAAGTAAGTAATTCTTTACCTGCAATCCTTTACGAAGTTATTTCTTTTCTCACTTCCACTTCCTTTCTAGCAATGGACGTTAAATTGAGAGAACTTGAGATGAAATCGCGGATAAAACCGTGATTTATAACTGCACCGCCCTTATTGCAAAGAAGAATGTAGAGGATATTGTATCATGGGAGAAAAAGTATGCCGAGACCGTTGCTTCCCATAATGAAGAGGTCAAGAAGTTGATTCTCAACTAGTGGGTAAGAAATTCTTTTACCCGTGATTATTTTTGTTTTCTTTTTCCTCTAGGAGTTTATTTTTGTTTGACCAATCTTATTTCTTGAGCAAGTGGTCGAAAACAAAAAGCTCATGAGGCTTCGACTTATACCCAACAGAGATGGAAGCAATGAAGATTAAACTTCAAGGAAACATCACGCTCTGAACAATGTGCTTGGTGAGCTACATAGTGAGGGAAAGACTCTCAAGATGATACAATAGCTGCTCACACAAGTACCATTGGGGATCAAGTCGATTTTGCAAGATCCGTGACCACTCAAGGCCAACCAAGTCAATCGATAAAGGAGGCGGTCGAAACTGCAGAAGTTATGCATTAGCAAAACTTAAAGCTCATGACCCCAACCTTAATGTGCAACCACTCGAAGCCGACTTCAACTGCTCTGAAGCAGAAGGAAGACGTCTGATGGAGGAGATGCAATCAGTTGGCCGGAAAGTTTCAGAGGAGATGCAGTTGGGCTCTCCCTCTTCAGAGTAGTCTATAATGAACTTGTGAAAAACAGTCTTTTGTTGATGTAATCCATCTTGTTCCCTACAAATCATCTTGTCGAGTAGTTAGTAACTCAAAAGATAATTAATGAATTTAAAGACTAAGAAATGAAGTCAAATGTGATGACTTTATCCTAGCCCCCGACTATTTGCTTAGTTTGTGAAAACTAAGTAAATAGTTTTGTCTCCTGCAAATCATCTTGTCGAGTAGTTAGTAACTCAAAAGATAATTAACGAAATAAAGACTAAGAATTGAAATCAAATTATTCTAGCCCCGACTATTTCTTTGAGTTTGTTTAGACAAACTAAGTAAATAGTCTCAGAGAAAGGGTTTTCAAAACAGAGAGGTTTGTTTAACTTGTAGTTTTTGGGTCTCAATTGTCATGAACTGGTCGAAAGGGTGGTAACGAGTTGACACTAGGAAGTTCCTTCTAGTGGGCAGGACCACGTGCAGAGAGGAGAGGCTTCGACTAGGTAATGTTAACATCTCCGACTAGTTTAATCAAATCGAGAACGGCAACTTGAGTTAAGCAAACGTCTAGAGGACTTTAAAATATTTACTCGTCCTTCTCCTGGACTCGATAAGTCATCCCGGTAGCAAGAGTAGGAAATCGAACAAAGCTAGAAGCTCCTTCCAGCAGGGTGACCACGCAGAGAGGAGAGGCTTCGACTAGATGTGTCTCTTCCTCCCACCGCTTGAGATGAAACGAGTACACCCAAGACGGTTAAGCAAATCGAGAAAGTGCGCTCTTCTTAGAGTATTTTTCAAATTAATCAAGAAATAAACTAAGGTGAAAAGAGTTGGCCTTCAAAAATATTTTGACTAAATAAAACCCGAGTTCTTTGTGTTGGCCATAAAAGCGAGTAACGAGTCGACACTAGAAACTCCTTCTAGTGGGCGTGACCACATGCAGAGAGGAGAGGCTTCGACTAGGTGATGTTATCGCCTTTCCGACCAAAGGTAAAGAAAGCGGGTGTTTAAAACATAGTCGAAAAATAATGAAAGCACTACTCAAAAGTAAGACAATAGAGATAGAAAAACCCGATTCTTTATTGTCCTAATGGTCGGTTACACATAGAACTTGCGTGAATCGGGTCAATGTTCCAAGAATTCGAGAGAACTCCGCCGCCTTCCATTGCCAATCGCATCCACTCGACGAGTAACCCGACCATGTAAGGACCTTCCCACTTGGGAGAAAGTTTGTTCCGATTAGACTTGGATTGGCAAAGCCTCAATACTAAGTCACCTACAAAGAAGGTCTGCGAGGTTGAACCTCACGATCGTAGTATCTTCGCAGGCTTGTTGGTAGATTGCCGAACTAATTAGGGCTCGGTTTCTCCTTTCTTCAAGTAGATTAATATCATCTGCGTCAATTTGTTCCTGGTTGGAGTCCGTGAATGTTTCAACTCGTGTTGACCGTATCTTTAGTTCCGGAGGAAGCATAGCTTCAAAGACCAAGACTAAAAAGAAAGGTGTTTCTCCCAGAGTCTGACCGTAGTTGTACGAATCGCCCATAATACTGAGGGTAATTCTTGTACCCAAGCCCCGAGCGCTTGATGAGTCGGGTCAAGACTCGAGTTTTAATTCCTCTCATTATTTGGCCGTTTGCACGCTCGACGCCCCATTACTCGGGATGGGCCATGTAGCATAACATAACTTGGTACCCAACTCGTCAGAAAATTCCGAAATTTTGCGCCAAAATTGCTTACTATTATTCGTAATTATTCGACTTGGTACTCCAAATCGAGTAATTACGCATCTCATCATAAACCGCTTTGTCGCTTCGCTGTTATCGATCCACGAGTTCGCTTCAATCCATTTTGTGAATGTATCAATAGCCACAAAAGGAATTCAAACCTCCCGGAGCTTTAGGAAACGGTCCCTGTGATATCAAGACCCCAAAGTTGCAAAAGGCCAAGATAGAGGTATTGTTTGTAATGCCCGAGCTGGTTGGTGTATTTGCTCGCTATGAAACCGCATCGACACACTTTTAACCAACTCTTTAGCATCGATAGGGTCATTGGCAAGAAAACCTTGTCGAAAAGCCTTGCCGACCAACGCTCAGAGGAAGCATGATTTCCACAAATGCCACCATGTATATCGTGAAGGAGTGTTAATCCTTCGCTCAGGAATGCATCGCATGAGCACCCTTGAGTACCTCGCTTATAGAGAACTCCTTGACCAAAGTATACATTTTGGCTTTTTGATAAGCGATCCGCCTTGAGATCGCCTTTGGCATGTAACCCTTCAAGATAATCATAGATGGGCGCCATCCATGTATCCTCGTATTCTAGAGAGGCTGCCTCAATAGGAGGTGTCTCGCTCTTCGACCTGAGAAGGCTTCGAGTTGTTCCAAGAAGACTCCTTTTGGTACTTCAGATCCGAAGAAGCTATTCGAGCAAGCCGGTCTGCGAGGAAATTATCCTTTCGAGGGATGAATTGTGCCTCAAACCTAAAAAATGCTTTTCTAGCTTACGATTCGATAAGTACCGAGACATTGCTCGTTAGAGCACCGGTATCTTTACCAACTTGATTCACGACTAGTTGAGAGTCTCCTCTCACGAGTAGTCGGCGAATCGAGAGCGCCACGTCAGATACCACCTAGCAAACCTTCAGATTCTCGCCACATTATTAGTGGCCCGAAAGTTTAATTGTATGGCATACTTTAAGGTCTCTCCTAGGAGATACCAGACAACCCCAAATTTCGAGCCACTTAAAGTAAGCGACCGTCAGTACATCATCCATCGGTCGGGAATCAGATCGGGATCCTGAACAGTTCAGATTTGTCCATTCGCGACAAAGTCCGCCAAGATCTCGATTTAACGGCCGCTCGACACGAATGGATGTCGAACTCCCCAAGTTCGACCGACCATTTTGCCATGCGCCCCATTGCTTCCTTATTCTCGAGGATCGCTCCCAAGGGAAACTCGACGCAAGACTGCCTAGTTTGTGCGCTCAAAATAATGCCGCAGCTTCTCAAGACATGAGGAGGGCATCTGAAGCTTTTGGACCCGAGGGTAACGCCCTTAGGTCCGTAAAACTTCACTTATGTAGTAAACCGGTCGCTGTACATTTTCACGTTCTACAACCAAGATCGCTACCGATCGCTGTGGCGTGGCGCCTAGGTAAACCAAGAGTTTCTTCCGCCCTGAGAGACCGAATAGGAGCACTCAGAAGGTACCTCTTGACATCCTCAAAGGCGCTTTGCCTCATTCGACCACTCAAAACTTTCGTGTTTCCTTAGAAGTTTAAAGAAAGGTAGTCCTTTTCTCCCAATCGTGCGATGAAACGACTTAGAGCCACCATGCACCCAATGAGTTTCTCGGACTTCTTTCCGTAGTTGAGGGCGATTTGTAAAATGGCTTTTATCTTTTTGATTCGCTTCAATTCCTCGATAGATACTAGGAATCCAAGCAATTTCAAGAGATTCCAAACACACACTTCTCGTGATTAAGTTTAAGCGATGTTTTCTCGAGATTGTCGAATGTTTCTTGTAGGTCGGTAATATGATTAAGTTTCTTGATGCTTTTGACAACTAAGTCATCAACATAGGCTTCTAGATTTCGCCTAATTGAGATGAAAAAGTTGCTCGCGATCAAGCGCTGAAAAGAAGCTACGGCATTTTTAGACCAAATGGCATTTTGACATAGCAAAATATACCAAATGGTGTAATAAATGCGTCTTTTCTTCATCGCCTAGACACATATTAACTGTGATATCCGAATATGCATCTAAAAACTTAACATTTCACAACCCGCAGAGAGTCAACCAACCGATCGACACGAGGTAAAGGAAAATCGCCTTTTGGACAAGCTTTATTAAGATCAAGAAAGTTCACGACATACGCCATTTGCCGCTTGACTTTCTAACCATTACAGGTTAGCCAACCATTCTCGATGGTTGACCTCTCTTATAAAGCCCGCTTAAGTAGCTTATCCAACTCGATTTAATAGCATCTCGCCGATCGGGGCAAATCTCCGCAATTTTTGTTTTACGGTACTTTGTCGTGCCGTAAGGCTAGCTCGCGGCTCGATCACCTCCCCGGGACTCGGTGCATGTCGGATGCTTGCCACGCTAATACATCTGCGCTAGCTCTGAGGAAGGTGATGAGGGCGCCTTCCTATTTGGGGTCGGAAGTATCCTCGATCTGTAACATCTTCGAGGGCTCCTCAAGGCCCGTGAGGAACCTCTTTGACTTTGTCGCTCGGCTTTGGTGCGACTTTTAGGCTTCGACTTGCTAGTCGAAGGTCGACTTTCTTCTCGAGTTGGTATTTGTCCTACCATCTCAAGGGATCGATGGTCGCAGTATGCGCCATCTTCTTGTCACAATGGATTGTAATTACTCCTTTGGGACCCGCATCTTAATACATTGATATCCATAATGAGTAGCCATTAGAATTTTGCCAAAGTTGGTCGTCCGAGTATGGCGTTATATGTCAGATCGAAATCGACCACATCAAAGGAGATTTTCTCGTCCTAAAATTACTTGGTGAACCAAATGTTAAAGGAAGAGAAACTTGACCAATTGGTTTGGTCAAGATCCCAGACAATCCCATGGAAAGAGTATCGCATCGGTCTTACTTTGGTCCCGGTACTTGCATGTCATCCAGGGCACTCAGAATAAAATATTTATCGAGCTTCCACCATCAACCAAAACTCGATTGACCCGACAATTGTTGATGGTGGGTTTGACCACGATTGGGTATCGACTAGTCGAGTCGAAGGATCGGCAAATACTCTTCTCGAAAGAAATGGTGACTTCCACCACTTCGTAATTTATTGACGAGAGGAGGATCTATGGAGTTTACCTCGCTCAAGCACCTTTGAGTCGCCGCTTGATTCATATGCCGATGATCCCGTAGATGTGTTCAATGGTGTGTTGCGGATCCCGAACAGCATCTCCTCTTCGTCATCCAAGATTTATGACCACTTGTTTGACCTACCGCCGAGGTGGGAAGTGGTCCTTGCGCTTGTAGTAGTCTTCAAGCTTTGTTGGAAGACCGGCGATAGCTATGAAGGTCATGCCCTTCCTTTTATGGAAAGGACACCACCTAGGCTTATCATTTTTCCGATCGTATGCTTACCTTTGCCTCTATCGGAGTGTGGCTTGATGTGCGTGGCTCTTTATCATTCATGTACCAATACCTCCTTGAACCGCTGGTTTTTGACCCTTCATCTTATTCTTGGACTTTTTGCTTTCTTATCCTTCTTCTTACCAACTTCGCTTTGGCTCTCGAGATGGATTGTCTTCACGATCGATTGTGTTGTTCCACTCGACCGCCTCGAGGCGAGAGTATATCGATCGCCATTTCAAGAGTTCGCGACGTAGTAGGAGGATTTAAAGCAATATCCTCTCGTTATCCTTCTACTACGGACTCGCTTGAAAGCCCCGATGACGATGAATCGAAACTTCCTAATTGAGTTACTTAACCCGATCAAGCGCTTGATGAATGGCGCAATGTCTCGTTGTCGCTCGTCTCATCCGTGCAAGTCGCCCTCCTTTCTGTATGCATTGTATGTGCCTTGGAAATTTGCCAAGAGAAGATCGCAGAGATGTTGCTAAGAATAGATCGACTCGAGTGGTTGGTTTAGTAACCACGATCGAGCGATCCTTCGAGCACGCTTGGAAGGTAATTTGCCATCACATGCTCTCTCCTCCCGCCGCTTTCGAGCAAATTGCTAGTAAATTTGAAGGAATTCGATGGGATTTTGGGAACCATCAACTTCTCCATGTTCACCGGTCGAAAACGAGGTGGCCAATGAACGGCTCGGAGATCAAAGCGAGAATGCCCGACATCCAAGAATGACTTCTTGACGATCCTTTGCGTAAAAGAAGGGTTGATATCATCGTGGTCGACTCGACGATACCCAAGAATAAAGTTGACCCGAATTGTAATAGGTCTCGGTCCCACGAGGGAATACTCGTAGTTTATCCGCCGCTGCAGATTTCCATGTCGGAGTGGTGAACGATCACCTTCCGAGGAGCTTGTTGATCATCACCATTTGAAGACATTTCTTCGAGTAGGAGATCGACACGACTTGTCGCTATACCGATTTCTACGCGGTGATATGTTGATTGATCGGTAGTCAAGAAGTCGTATGGGTACGACTACTTGAATGATGTCGACGAGGAGCTTCCAAATTTTTTCATTGTACTCGAAGGTTTTGTGCGATCTCTTCAAATAAGAGATCGAGCTCGGCGCTCGGGCTAGCTCTTGAGTTGGATTCTCGAGCAAATCATTGATGTGCCGGAGCTCTCGAGCTTCTCGATTGATATGAATACGCCCGAGCAAATTCTTCCGAGCTTCAATCTTCTTCCTTCAATTGCCTCAAGATTTTCCATGTTAGACTCTTGAGATTGCCTCAATGAAGCGCGAGAATGTCGAGGATTTCCTGGCGCTCATGAAGGCGCTGGTCGTGGTCCGCCGATGGTGGTGTCCTCGCCATTGCCACGAGGGGGCGCAGTGTGACCTTGGGAAGGGTCTCCATCTCGGTCTCTAGAAGAGTGATCTTGATCCGAGGAAGGACTAAGACCTCCTGCTGATGATTCTCACTTGCGCCGAGGCCTCCGCTTGAGGAGTCGCCGAGAGACACCATCTGGCGATTTGGAGTAATCCTCCAAGTAGGGAAGTCCGGTTATAACTGCTCCGCTTAGCAGTGTGACCATGGAGAGATGGTCGAATTTGCAGAAAAGCATGCTTGATCCCGCCTCTCGGGCGTTATCCAGAGAGAGAGAATCACCAGATGCCGTGAAGTCCTGCATCAGGCTTCTAGAACTTGCCTCACCAAGTCGGACCGCCTTAGGGAACTTGGACACTTCGAGGAAAAACTCTCGTCAGGTCGTGAGTCCACTGGTGTGATCCCGGTCGATTGACCTTGCCCCTTGAGAGGGTAGATTCTCTCTTGGACGCATTATTGTGGGGGATAAGGATCCTCCTCAACTCCACCGGCGACATTGTCTCCTCGGATCTGTGGGAAGATCCCTGAGGCAAGAATGCCATAGGATGAATCATCACTCGATTCAGAATCAATCCCAGATCCATGTCGACGTCACAGACCGCCAAGTCGAACCAGTTCTCCTCGCTCCATTCTCCCGCCATGAGTGCATGAGATTTGGAAAACAGAGAGAATGTTTGACAAGAAATTACCGAAGATCCCCACGGTCGGCGCCTAACCGCGGTGTTTTAGAACCGAACTTACGTAAAGATTGTTTGATTCGGGGTCTCCTAGAATAGAATCATGCGAGAGATTGACACGGAATTTTTATATGTGTTCGGGCCTTCTCCAGAGAGAATAACAACCCTACTCCCGTGTGTGTATGGTATTGAGTGTATATCGAACAATCGGGGAAAAACTAAGACTATTACAGATAGTGCTTGTATTCCCGATGGCTCGATCTTTTTCTCCCTTTCTAGTTGCCGCCTTTTATAGTACGTGAAGGAGCGGCGCTACTCTAGTAAAGCGGCGCCTCATCACCTGAATAAAGCATGTTGGTAGTAATTACCGTGTATTAATTCCTCCACGCCGCTCAACAAACTATATACCGTAGATAATGGGTATTACGTGCCATTATTCTCAGAGAATAACAACAGATGATGATCGTTTGAATCCCTTAATCAATAAGACCCACTTGTCTCGCAGTGTTCATTTGATTATAAGGTGGTCGTGGTTGACCTAGTCGAGAGGAATCTACGATTATGAGGTAGTCGAGCAAGACTTACGACTATGGGATAGTCGTAGCATAACTTACGACTATGGGGGTGGTCGAGAAGAACTTACGACCATCCATTTGGTTCTTCCTTCATAACATTAAGGGTACACTCAGGTTCACATGACGCCATATTTACCTATAATAAAAATTATAGATAAAAGGTAAAATGAGGATTATTATATCCTCGTCAAGTAGGCTACGAAAGCACAAAACAAAAATTTCTACCGTGCAACCAAGGAACCTCCACTAGTAATAGATCATGAGATTACCACTAGACGCACTGACTCGTAGCGGAAGTAGAGTCGACGTAGCGAGTTGATGCAGTTGTAGTCGTACTCGCCTTGCGTCTTCTCCGGTTGCTCCGATGATCATCACGAGTTGCAGATAGTCCTAGTGCTGATGCTTCACAACAACACCTCCAAGGTATCCACACATACGGGGCAGGGATACCACGCGCTGGAGTGCTAGCACTGGCATGGTTGAGGAAGGCGTGGCTATTAGGGTTTCAGGATTCTTCCAAAGATAATTGTCCCCCCATGCCACCGCCCCTCTATTTATAGGCATATCCTTGATGGGTCTCGAACTTGAGGCCCATTAGGAACATGTGGCCTACAAGAATTCGGATCACCATCCAAATCAAATCCAGCCCTTTAAGTGTGTGACCCTATAGGTTCATGTAATCGCCAGACTCGGAAACTCTTTTCCCACCACAAATCGTCGTGCAGTACCTAGCAAAGACATAATGATTCCCTAACACACATAGAATATATCTGATGAACCTTAATACAATATGATCTAAGACCAGGTCCTTATCACTTACGACCAGCTCAGATCTAGTCATGACCTATCCATACTTAGTTACTACACCACCAGAACTCTCACGACCAAATTTCATACTTAAGTATGACCAGTTAGTGATTATGTTCGACCAGTCTACGACCAGCTCGTACCTCCATACGACCAGTTTATATTTGGTCAAACTAAACGACCTACTTGTGTATTCTCCATTTGCCTCACAACATCTGGTTGAACTCCATGTGAGATAATTTGTCATCCATGGACTGTTCAATACTTTCTCGATCAAGTGTCGAATAACTTCATGTGGTCGACACTTTGACCACTAGTGGTTTTGCCATGCACTTTCTTTATTTGACCACAACGAGGGGCCCAAAGACATCTCTCCTATTATGTCAGGAGGGGCAAATCCCATATCCGACCAGTCATATTCCTCCGCATGTTTCATAGCATGCCCGAAAGCTACCTTTATAATTACCCAGTTACGAGTAGCGTTTAGCAACCCCTAAGAGTGCTATTACATATGTAGGAAACTATGCTGATCTCAGGTCTAAGGATTATACATTATTATTACTTGAGACCAACTGATGACACATGAAATCATAACAATCTCAACAGTGTCTCAAGGTGGGTCTTATCCAACACCATGTTCTCTAACATGTGTCCATATTATTGGTTTGATATCTCCATATCAATGATCCGTGAAACACAGCCATCAACCAATACATATGCTAGTCTATTCATATGTGTTCTCATATGTTTCCGACTAGGGAACGTTTAAGAATAATTATCGTAGAAATATAGAGTTTCACAATCAAGTCACATACTTGATAATAAATATTAACAACTTTATTCTAGGAACAAGATAACATATTATCCAATGTTATGAACATAACGAAATATAATCATCTCTATGATTGCCTCTAGGGCATATTTCCAACACATACCGCTCCTCTGTGAGTGCTACATGGTGACCGGTTCTCCAACAGCTGAATACACACTTAAAAGAATTAAAGAGGATTCCAAAGCAGCAGATATGTGTTCTGTGTTGGCTCCCAAGATCAGGGACCAACACGGACATATCCTAATCAACATCAATCATAGTCATACATTGATATATCAAGTGGCATACAACTTAGTGCTTAAGTCTGTAACTATTACAAAAGCGGCCGACCGGCCAAATTCAAAGATTAACAATAAGTAGCAGTGAAAATAAAGTAAATAAACCAAAAGGTCCAGCAAGGTGTGCCCCAAACCCAAGGGAACCGACTGGGAGTTAGAAACAACACTATTCGTTAGCGTCGTCGACATCAGCACTAACAAATTGATCGAGCGTATTGTCATCCTCACCTAAACAAGTAGATATCCAGGTTAAGTACAAAAATGTACTCGCACGTCTTACACAAAGTAAAAATTGTATATGCTAGTGGCTGTACGAAAGAGAGGTTTTAGTAGCTTAGTTTTGCAGAAAACACACCAATTTTCATCATACACATACTAGTTTGAAAATTGCCATTTGGTAAACACAATTTGGGTAAAAGAAGTACATATAATAGTGATAGATATATATTTCAAACAATACCAAAGTGGCAGCCCACTTTGATAAACTAAAATACATGAATACCCATTAATGCCGATACTGAGTTGGTACCCACATCAAATTTAATTAGAGTTTAACGATGATGTCATTCAATACCAAGCGGTCGTCCGTAACCGTGGACACGGCTATTCGAATAGATTAATCCCTGTAGGGGAGTACAACTTTACCCACATGACTCGATCAACCCGTAGGCCTCCAGATAATGACACATTTCCTAAGGTATGCCGGCCGGGTAGATCGAGATTTTGTATTTTTCAGCAAGAAAGCCCTATTGAGTTGAATCCCCCTTGCGAGAAGAACCCCAACTCAGTACAAGCTACTGATAGAGCTTGCTAAGCGGGCATGCAAGTTGTGTTGGAAATAACGATGCAATGTAAAGAAATAAAAATAGTGCTCCCATGCACATTATAGAAAATTGCACCGGATCCTACGAACATATGATCGAACACATTATGTCTTCACACCACCTGTGACTCAACCTAATAAATCCCACCTCTTACTTGACCAAACCGGCCCCAATCCAGCGTGTGAAAGTACAAATGGTAGTTGGAATCGACAGCCCAAATTTCGGACCTTAGCGGTCCAGACAATTTTACCACATACCCGAGTCTCGTGCACGAAGGCACCCACACTACAACGCACTTGTCCAAACCAAAAATCATTTGAAATAAACAAAGTTTAACTCAAGAACCAGATACAAATATCTGGACGGAAAGCATAAACATAAAAGGTTTGGTGTTTCCCACAATTGACGGGCTAACCCCGTCAACCGAACTAACGCATCTTCTAGACTCACATGACTAAGCATACAATATACATAATATATACATCATCACAACCATCTAATCTTAAGCATATGGGCAATAGAAATATCAAGGATAACCTGCATGAGTAGGACATAGCTAACTACTCACAAATATATCGATATACCAAAATAGCATGCAAGCAAGTGTCATTGCATTTCAAAATACTAACTTAACAAAAGCTGGGATCAATATGATGCAAAAAAAAGTTCAAATGATGCTTGCCTTGCTATAATTTCAATTGCTCACTCTCGGTTGCGTAATCATTCACTTCCGGCACTTCGGACTCTATAGAAAAATAACATCGAATAAACACTGAGAAAAGCCGAAAAATTCAAATTGCTCAAAAATGCATAAAATTTATACGGTTGTGGTATAATGATTTTATATGAATTTAGGTGAAATAATTATTTCAATTGAAGTTTGTATGTGAAAGTTATAGCAGTTTGAAAATCAGCAAATGAGAAAATGCTGAAAAATCATGTTATGTTCCTATTCATACGAATTCAAACATTTCGCGAAAATTTGTAGAACATTGGTGGAGGTAAGATTTACCTGCCATGAAATATAACAAAAATTTATGATCAATAAAAGTTGAATCACCTCATTTGGAGTTCAAATGAATTTTCTATGCATTTTTAAAGTTAATTCTATTTCTAGTGTAAAAATGCTTCTTTATCGAATTTAATCCCAATTCAGAATTTTTCTTTGGTAGTAACATGTTTCAAACCTATTCTTTGTTAAAGTACAATAAAAATAGAAACCAACAAAATTAGTTTCACTCAATTTGGAGTTACAATGAAATACTTATGAATTTTTGAAGTTTAAACCATTTTCAGTGCAAAAGTAAATCATTTTGGAATTTCTAAATACATTAATTACTTTTTACACTCAGCTTAACCTAGCCTATGTCACTGACATGTAGGGTCCACTGTATAGTATTCGTTTTTATTTAATTTCTAAATTAAATGCCTACTGACAGGTGGGACCCCATTGTCATTGACTTAGTCCATAGCACACTGCATGGACCGAAGGTCCAAATGCACTGTGAGTTGGTCCTTGGGCCGGGATCACTGTGTACTTAATGGCCAAGCTCACATGTCATAGTCTCAAGGTTTAAACAGGTTTCTTTAACTCCCTCATTTTTTGTTCACTGGACACACATGTAATAGACTCACTAGCGCATTAAAATCTAGTCATTAAAACAACTAAGCAATGGTTTAGTCCTAACGACCAAGATTTACCCTAATCTAAATGCTACAGTAACGGTCGGAGTTTCAACAACAGAGTGCTCCTCGGCTGTGAGATTGCTCGGTGCATTACTGGAGCTATGGTCCTTGTCGGCGCCGTCCAAGACAAGAAATGGATTCCTCGCGGCCTTGCACACCTTAAGGTACCGGCGGCGGGAGCTAGGACGGCCTACAACAGCGGCGTGCTGGAGATGTGCGACGGTGAGCTATGGCTACATGTGCATGTCACAACCCAAGTGCTTAATGAGCCAACTATCGTGTGCATGTGCATCTAGGGCTACAAGGGACCTTACCGGAAGGATGGGGAGGGCAGGAGCTGGTCGGAGGGAGCTTGATGATGACAATGGCTATGACGGCAATGAGCTCCACACGGGGAGGGTACTCTGTGCAAAGAGAAGGACCATGACACGTCAGGATAGCTCAAGCATGGTTAGTAGATGCTCTAATAGGAAGCAATTGAAAAATGTATTACCAGGCCGGAGTTGGAGACGAAAGGAGTGCTTGCGGCCGAAAATGGAGGAAAAAACGAGAATCATGAGCTCTTGTGAAGCATTGGGGAAATTAGTTGAGGGGAAAGCATTCTCATGTAGAGGCACACGTGGTGACGCACATAGGAATGCAAGAAGCTCACCGTAAACGAAGAAGACCGGTGGAGCTTCTGCGGGCGCGCTCTCGCAACAACAATGGCACTTCCGTGTTTCGAGAACTAGGGTTAAAGACAGAAGCTCGGGTTAGCAGGAATGGCTATGGTGATGAATGGAGATGGAGAGGAACACTGAGGAAGGAAGCTTACCCGAGAGTAAAGCACGGGAGAGCGTCCTTCTCCTCAACGGCCGAGAGGAGAAGTGAGGGAGAAGGAGGGTAGCGAGGGGGTTTTAGCTCGAGCAATGGATGGGATGGAGACGACATGAAGTGGCGAAGGTCTAGGAGTAGTTTATGGGGGAGGTGGTTCCACGCCGTCGCCTGCGCTCAAATGGCTCGCTCGGCCGCGTGGCGTTCGCGCTCTGCGCGCGCCAACAAGAGGTAGGGGACGAGCCCAACCAGTGGGGCCCAGTGGTCAGTGGCTTAGTGAAAGGATGGGTCAAAGCCTGGTTCGGCCAGTGCATTTAGTTGGTTGGGATCAACCGAGGCAAGTGGTTCGGTCCGACTCAAACACAGTTGACTGATTTGAATTCAAAACTCTACACTTTGATCGGTGAGTTAAAAATAACAAATAAATTCCTAAAATTCTAAAAAAATTCAGAGGGGTTCCTGGGATGACCTAGTATACATATAATTTTTCTAAACTCACTGTTTATGTTTTATTTGCTTATTTTAAATTCCTTTACAACAGAGGTCTTTTGATGGTGTTTAAATTTTCTCAAAGTTGAATTTGGTTCTAAAAACTTGGGAACATTTATATTTATTCATTATAAATATTATAAGATTTAAATAAATTATTTCCTAGAGATGATCACAGGTGTTTATTTCTGTTTGTCTTTTGGAGCTTCAATTGGAGTTGTTTGTTCAACTTAGAATTGAAATTTTATAAATGCAATAATTTGTGCAAATGCTCTAGAAATCAAATGCATGCTCATGTGATGTATATTAATTTAATGTAATGGAAATGGGGTTGTGATAGCTTAGTTAAGTGCTATGGCTAGGATTTAGTAGACGTCATTCGTCTATACAACTTGAAAGCACACTAGGTCTTACATGGAACTAGAAGCTAGCCAAAGATCACCTCAAAGATGAACCCAAACCCGTAGACACGCCTGATCAAGTTATAAAGCTGATGTCTAGCCAATACTTAGAAGTTCTAGCTGAGGCTCATGGAACTTTCTTAATAAATATGAATCGATAAGAAAACCATTAAGTGAACTAGGTCTCATGTATCGGTGAGACTTGACGAGGATATAACAATCCTCATTTTATTATATATCTATAATTCACATTATGGATAATATTGACATCATGTAACTCTTGAGTATACCCCTTAATAGTCATAAGGGAGAAGCTGGAGGTCATAAGTTCTTCTATGACCACCTAGTAGTTGTAAGTCCTCTTACGACTACCCTATAGTCGTAAGTCCTTCTACGACTATCCCATGATCGTAAGTTCTTCTACGATCAGTCTGTGGTCGTAAGATCTTCTACAACCAGTTTGTGGTTGCCACCTAGTTGTAAGCTCTTCTACGACCAGTCCCTAATCAACAGGGCTTGCAGACATGTGGGCCTAGTTGATCAGGGAATCTTCCGCACCATATTCAAAATATGGGCAGTAAATTACGCGGTTATTCTCTGTAATAATGGCATGATTTTAACTCCTTTGTTATGGTGATAACTACCTGACAGCATAGGAATGTTACTACTCCAATAATAACCTCCAGTAACGGCTCAATAATCTGGGACATTAAGGCAGTCTTTACACTGGAGGCGCGATGGTACACCTTGAGGACTGTATAAAAGGCAGAATCATCAGGACAATCGGGGCGATCCAGAGATGATCAGAAGCACAACACTCTAGTCTTGTAATTCAGCATACTCAATACATATACATAGGAGTAGGGTTGTTATTCTCCTAGGAGAAGGCCCGAACCTGTATAAAAACCCCCGTGTCTCTATCTCTGTGTGATTTTGAGCCTAGAGGAACCCCTGAATCAAACAATCTTTACGTAAGTTCGGTCCTAAAACACTGACAGTTGGCACCGTCCATGGGGTACTTCGAGTCATCAGCTTTCCTTTGTCTTTCCAATTCTCATGCTCTCATGGCAGGAGAGTGGAACGAGGAGAATTGGTTCGACTTGGCCGATTACGTAGATATCGACATGGATGTCAGTTTTGATTACGAGCCGAGTGATGCATCATCCGATGTAGATGTCGCCCCCGGAGATCTTTCTCTAGGTGACTTTACCACCGATGGAGTTGAGGAGGGATCCTTATCCCCCACAACGATACATCTAGATGGAGAACTAGCTTCCTCAAAGGGCAAGGGTCAATCCGACCACAACGAGGGCTGTCCCAAGGCAGACTCAGGGCATAGCGAGGGTTCCAATTCTCATGCTCTCATGGCAGAAGAGTGGCGCGACAACTCCTGGAAGTCATAATTCCGGATCTTCATCAGCACTTAGTGGTTCTCTCCCTCCGGTTAGCCCAGCCAAGGATACGTTCGAACATGCTCTTCCTGCGAGTTTGACCATCCCAACGCAGGGCTCACTTGCGGACGGAGATGGCTATAACCCGAAATTCCCCTTCCTAGAGGGGTTTGGTCCAAGTCGCCAGATGGTGTCATTCGATGACTCCTCAAGCGAGGAAGCCTCTAGCGCAAGTGGAGATCATCAACGGGAGGTATTCGTCCTGCCCTCAGGTAGCAATAACTCTCCTTGAGACAGGGCTGAGGACGCTCCCCGAAGATCACACCCTATGACTGCTTGTAGCAATGACAAGGACACCTCTGGCAATGAACAGAGTCAATACTCTGATGAGCGTGCAGGAAATTCTCGAGATCATCGCACTTCACTAAGGCAAAGTTCAAGGATTAGGTATGGATGATTCTGAAACAATTCGACGGAAACGAGTTACGGTTCAGAGAAAATTGCCTGGCGCACCCAATACTAGTCTGAAGAAGCTCAGGAACTTCAGCATATCAACGATCTGCTCGAGAACCCATCTCGAGAACTTGCCCGAGCACCTGGCTACGACCTCTTCGCTGAAGAGATCACATGAAGGCTGCAGAGCATGATGAGCATACTCGAACGACCCCGTTGACATCATGCTAGAAGTCGTGGCAATATGACTTCGTCACCTTCTAGTCGTTCGAATAACTCACTTCACGGGGGTTGCCGCAAGTTGCATCGTTCCCCAAACCAGAAAAGAGTTCCTCGAACGCCTGACGATCATAAAGCTCCTAGGAGAGGTGATCATTCACCACTCTGACCGAGAGGTCTGAAACAGCGGACAGAGTACGAGGAGTATTACCCTCGTAGGATCGAAACTTACCATAAGTCAAATTCACCTGTTGCTGGGTATTGTCGAGTCTGATCACCTGGCAACGTCAACCCTTCTTTTCTACAAAGGAGGCGTGGATTTACGTAATTACGGACGCCGGAAATTTCACCGACATCCGAAAGCGCTTCATCGCCGCCGCAGCTTTAGACCAAAGGAACATGGAGAAATTTGATGGGTCTCAAAATCCTATCGAATTCCTTCAGATTTATACGACCGCTGTCCGAGCAGCAGGAGGAGGAGAGCGTGTCATGGCGAATTACCTTCCGATTGTGCTCGAAGGGTCTGCTCGATCGTGGTTGTTAAACCAACCAGTCGATTCGATCTACTCGTGGCAACATCTTTGCGATCTATTGCTAGCCAATTTTCAGGGCACCTACCACCGTCTCGGAAAGGAGGACGACCTACACAGGATGCGACAAAACGACCACGAAACACTACGCCAATTCATCAGGCATTTCAGTCAGGTTCGTAATTTGATTCCTGAGGTTTCTAACTCATCTGTTATCTGAGCCTTCAAGCAGGGAATCCGCAGCAGAAGGATCACGAAGGACATCGGTTTGAACCTCCTCGTTATCGTCGCCAACTCTTCGAGATGGTCGATCGCAGACGCCATCGCCGATGAAGCAGTCGAGTGGACCAAAATCATCGATCGAGATGACCAGCACCCTCACGAGACTGGCGAAGGTGGCAAGAAGAAGGATAAGAAAGCCAAAAAAAATCCAAGAACAAGGCAAAGGGCCAAAAGCTTCAAGCCAATGCTTCTAAGGAGGTCCTGGCCGTAAGTGATAAAAAGCCACGAACTGCCAAATAACACCTCGTCTAGGCAAAGGTAAGCACCCCGAACGAAAGACCGATAAGCCTAGGTGGTGTCCTTTCCATAAAAAGGAAGGACATGACCTTTGCAATTCCCGAGTTTTCAAACGAAAACTCGAGGACTACTACAACGGCAAAGGACCACTTCCTACTCTCGATGAGGTAGGGCAAGCTAGTGGTCGTACACAGTCGGACGACAACGAGGACATGTCGTTTCAAGATCCCGAGCACACCATCGAGCACATCTTTGGAGGATCATCAGCATACAAGTCAAAACGACAGCTTAAGGCAGTCGAACATGAGGTAAACTCTATTGACCCTCCTCTTGTCAATAAGTTGCCTAAGTGGTTGGAAGTCACCATCTCCTTCGAGAAGGTTGATTGCCCGATCGTGGTCGAACCCACCATCAACAACTGTCGAGTAAATCGAGTGTTGATTGATGGTGGTAGTTTGTTGAACATTTGGTAAGTCCCTAGGACCAAGGTAAGACTGGTAAGATATTCATTTCATAGTATTATACCGGGATCTTCGGCCAAACCCATTGGTCAAGTTTCTCTTCCTTTAACATTTGGTTCACCAAGCAATTTTAGGATGGAGAAGATCTCCTTTGATGTGGTCAATTTCGATACGGCATATAACGCCATACTCGGACGACCAGCTTTGGCAAAATTCTTAATGACAACTCATTATGGGTATCAATATCTTAAGATGCTAGGTCCCAAAGGAGTAATCACAATTCATTGTGATAAGAAGATGGCGATACATGTGACCGCCGATCCTCGAGATGGTGGGTCGATACCACTTGAGAAGAAAAGGACACCTTCAACCAAGCACTCGGCTTCCAAAGCTATGCCCTGCCGAATGACCAAGTCAAAGAGGTCCCCTCGATCGAGGAGCCTCAAGATCGCTCAGACGGGATACTTCCGACCCTAAGTAGGAAGACACCTCATCACTTTCCTCCGAGCAAACGAGATGTTCTTGGCGTGGCAAGCATCCGACATGCCCGAGTCCTCGTGGAAGTGATCGAGCACAAAGCTAGTTTCACTACCGGCAAAGTACCCGTAAAATAAAAATTACGGAGATTTGCCCCTGATCGACGAGATGCTATAAGGTCAGAACTAGACAAGCTACTTAAAGCAGGCTTTATAAGAGAAGTCGACCATCCAGAGTGGTTGGTGTAGGACCAAAAGGCGACTAGAGGGGGGGTGAATAGGCGCTCACTCAATTTTTTCAACCCCTCAATAAAACAGTAATAGAATCAGGCAAGTCTGCTGATGAAACTCCAAAATGCGGTACTACCGCCATTGTTGGTGCGGTACTACCGCCCCTTGTGTATTTGACCCAGACAGCAGAGTTTCAAAAACCAAAATCGACACAACTTGAGTTCTATCCAACCAAACCCTATCATACTTGAAACATATCATCTAGAGAATAACAGGAACCTATTCCAATCATCTATTCAACAGATCCACGTCAAAGACTTGACCTTTCTCAGATTTGGTAAAGTTCGGTTCAAGAACAGGTCAAAAACGCAAATCTGATTCTAGGCTTGCTTGTGATCCATTGATGATCAAGATGACCTTAGATGGTCTCTCACAAGTCACAGCAAGTATAAGCAACAGAGGGAATCGAGAGAAAACCAGTGGATCATCAAAATCACAAAAACTCCCAAAACAGAAAACAAAAAGCGAAAGAGACCCACTTTCACAAACATGATTGGATTGATCTGAACATATGGTTGATGCTTACAACCTCTCCATCTTGTAGGACACAACTCAATACATGAGCATCAGATCAAACAATCCCTAAACCCTAGCTCTCCAAAACCCTAAGAACCCATCTCGTGTTTCTCTGCGTTCAGTTCTTCTCCACATCACACAGCACACAAGTGCTTATATAGTGGAGGCTAAGTATCTAGGAATATTCCATTAGGGCACCCATCAAACCCTAACACACAATGGGTTAACTCACGCACTCATCTCAAAGCGCCGTCTTCACATCTTCATAACCTAAACCGCTTTTCCACGTGCCGCGGTTCAATCGGAGGTTACCAAGGTGGTATTTGGTGAAATGACCAAAATACCCCTTCTCGATCCTCCTCCACGGACTGAGTCCAATCTTGTCAAAGCAATCGCCTGCTTCGCCACGTGTAGGTTGATCAACGGCTCTCATCATGTCGGCAAGTCTCTCCCGTCCGGATCCCACCGGAACCTCCAAGGCACTTGCACCGACCCCCGCGCCACTTGATCTAACCAGCTGCATCGAACTGCCCGTTCGATCCACCTCGTCCATTCTGCGCCATGCTTGAGTCACTTGACCTCACTCGGCATCCATGATTGCTCTGGACCTCAGCTCTCCAAGCTTAGTTTCGATCCTCCTCGCCGATGACCGTCGTTGACCTGCAAGCCACCTGCACAACAATAGACAAAGAAATCGTCTCCGGGAACAAGTTCTTCACAACTTGACCCACGTTAGCTCAAAACATGCAATATGCAACACATATGCAATGACAAACATGGATATGACCTATCCCAAAGACAATTCTCAAAGTAACTTGACATTTAGTGCACATGCGGTACTACCGCCAAATAACTATTTCCAGATATCTCAAAGACGGTTGTACCATTCTTAGCATTAGGACGCATCGCCTCAAGAATTCCCAAAACTCCAAAAACAAGCTCTCGAATTTCCATACCGCAGTCAAAAAGGTCATACCGACAAACGGTAATACCGCCACATAAAACGCGGTCATACCGTTCTCAAGAAAATCCAAGACCAAATGCACTCGTTCTGGTTTTTCACAACCGTCAACTAGAGAACGGAATTACTGATCCGCGGTAGTACCGCTATTGAACACGCGATATTACTAGTACGCGGTAGTGCCGCCTCCCAACACGCGGTAGTACCGCTTCTCGAAAATCCGCAAAGTTTGACCAACGCGTTTTGCCACGGGACGACGAGATTAACCTACCGATCGGACGCTACCAAAACCGTCGGATCCTGGGCACTGTTCAAAGTCCGAACGTTCACCAGATCTAGACCATCCGATTTCAATCAGACGTCCAAAGGACCTACAATCATACTGCTCTCCCAACTGCGCAACGCGCAAAATGACCTACAATCATACCGCTCTCCCAATTGCGGTCATACCGTGCTTCAATTTCGGTCGTGCCTCTGAGTGGTAGTATCGCGACTACAACGCCGGTACTACCGATTCCGTTGAAACTTGCTGACAACTCCAAATTTGTCAAACCTACAGACCAATTGCTAATTGTCTCATCACCTAAGATCATAGGCATGTCCCCATGACATCCACAGTTGGCCAACCCTGTAATGGTTAGGAAGTCTAATGGCAAGTGGCGAATGTGCGTAGACTTCACTGATCTTAATGAAGCTTGTCCAACAGATGAATTCCCTTTACCTCGTATTGATCAGTTGGTTGATTCTACTGCTGGTTGTGAAACATTAAGTTTTCTAGATGCATATTCTGGCTACCATCAGATTAATATGTGTCTAGAAGATGAAGAGAATACCGCATTTATTACTCTATTTGGTATATTTTGCTATGTCAAAATGCCATTTGGTCTAAAAAATCCTAGCGCTTCTTTTCAACGTTTGATGCAATCGACCTTTTCACCTCAGCTAGGTCGAAATTTGGAAGCCTATGTTGATAATCTAGTCATAAAAAGCATCAAATGGCTTGATCATGTTTTAGACTTGCAGGAGACATTCGACAACCTTAGAAAACACCGCTTGAAACTCAATCCTGAGAAGTATGTGTTTGGAATCTCATCGGAAAAATTGCTTGGATTCCTGGTCTCTGTACGAGGGATCGAAGCAAATCCCGAAAAGATAAAAGCCATTGTTCAAATACGGCCTCCAACCACGAAGAAAGAATTCCAAAAACTCACAGGGTGTATGGCGGCTTTAAGTCGTTTCATAGCACGTCTGGGAGAAAAAGGACTACCTTTCTTCAAACTTCGAAGGAAGCACGAGGGTTTCGAGTGGTCGAACGAGGCAAACGTTGCGTTCGAGGATATCAAGAGATATCTTAGAGTGCTCTGCTCGTTTTCAAACCGTAAGAGACACTCTTAATTTATCTAGTCGCCATGCCACAGCAAGGAGCGCAAAGATTAGTCGAGAATGTGAAAACGTTTAACGACCAGTGTACTACGTAAGTGAAGTTTTGCACAAATCTAAGGAGCATTACCCTCAGGTCCAAAAGCTTCTCTATGCCCTCCTCATGTCTTCGAGGAAACTGTGGCATTATTTTCAGGCGCACAAGATAGTTGTGCCATCTGAATTTTTCTTGGGAGTGATCCTCCAGTATAGGGAAGCAGCGGGACGCATGTCTAAATGGTCAGTAGAACTTGGGGAGTTCGACCTCAATTTTGTGTCTCGTATGGCCATTAAATCCTAGATCTTGGCAGACTTTGTCGCCGAATAGACAAATTCTGAACTTGTTCAGGATCCCCAGTACGATACCCACGCCCAATGCACGATGTACTTTGACGGGTCACTTACTTTAAGTGGCTCGGGGGCTAGGGTGATCCTGAAATCTCCTAACGTAGAGACCTTAAAGTATGCTATAGAGTTAAACTTTCAGGCCACTAACAACGTGGCAGAATATGAAGCTTTACTAGCTGGCATACGAGCTGCGAAAGCACTCACGATTTGACGACTACTTGTGAGAGGAGACTCTCAACTAGTCGTGAATCAGGTCAGAAAAGAGTAACAGTGCTCTAACCCGACCATGTCTCGGTACTTATCGGAGGTTCGTAAGCTTGAAAAGCATTTTTTTTCGATTTTGAGGTACAATTCATCCCTCGAAAGGATAATTTCCTCGCGGACCAGCTTGCTCGGATAGTTTATTCTCGATCACAAGTACCAAAGGGAGTCTTCTTGGAGCAACTCCAGAAGCCATCTCTAGTGGACACACCAGAGATAACTCCTGTTAAGACAGCCTCTCTAGAATACGAGGATAATTGGATGGATCCCATCTACAAGTATCTTCAGACGGGTTCCGTACCCGATGACGATCTCGAAGCAGATCGTTTATCCCGAAAGGCCAAAATATATACTTTGGTCGAAGGAGTCCTCTATAAACGAGGCACTCAAGGGGTACTCATGCGATGCATACCGCAGAGAGAAGGACTAAACCTCCTTCATGACATTCACGGGAGCATCTGTGGAACTCATGCTTCCTACAGAACGTTGGTCAGAAAAGCCTTTCGACAAGGATTTCACTAACCAACAGCCCTCTACGATGCCAAAGAGTTGGTTAAGAAATATGTACAATGCCAGTTTCATAGCAGGCAAATACACCAACCGGCTCAGGCATTACAAACAATTCCTCTATCTTGGCCTTTTGCGACCTGGGGTCTCGATATCCTAGGACCGTTACCACGGGCTCCAGGGGGCTTTGAATTCCTTTTTGTGGCTATTGATACGTTCATAAAATGGATCGAAGCCGAACTTGTGACTGGGATAACAACGGAAGCCGCAAAATAGTTTATGATGAGAAGCGTGATTACTCGATTTGGAGTCCCATGCCGAATAATCACAGATAATGGTAAACAATTTTTGAGCGCAAAATTTCAAGAATTTTGCAACGAGTTGGGTACCAAGCTCTGTTACGCCTTTGTTGTCCATGCCCAAAGCAATGGGGCAGTTGAAAGCATCTAGGCCCCTGAAAATTATTTTGGTAATTAATGATAATATGTGAATATGGGATTAATGTGTTTATTGAGTATTTACAAGGTTAAGTCCCATTGGTGAACTTGATGACGTAAAGATGCATGCTAAAGGATACATGAAGATCTATGACGAGGATTAAAACCTCTATGCATTAATTTAAATACATAAAAGACCATACGTCTTCATGGTCGTAACCCCTAAGGCTAACAACCTCACTGGTCGTAAGGATTCCAGAGGTTACACGATGGGTACCCTGGTCGGACTAGGCTTCACCGTAGCCGCGAAAAAACTATGAACAGCACCCTTAGCAGTATGATGAATGGAACACGGCAAAACGCTCCATACCATGCGATGATATACAAGACATCGACAATAAACCACCTTACGGTTAAGATTCTCACAAGTATTTTAACCGCAAGGTAGTTAGCGCATTGTTAACTACCTTAAACCTCCAACCGATCGTAACGTTTCATCGAGACGCCTTCTCCAGAGTAATCGCCGCCTCTTGGGAGTTACTTAATGGTGGAACATGAAGACGAGGGAGAACAAATAACAATGTAAGGCAACTCGAAGCCAAAGCAAGAGTATTCAATACATTCGTGTAGTTAGAGATAGTCCCTAGTCGTCTTGTAATCCCAGTTCATATTAATAAAGAGTAGCCCCCATTTTCTTCCAGGATACTCCACGTCATTTTCCTCTTTTTATTTTCGTAAGATCGGCGACTCGATCGTCGACAATCTACATGACTCAAAGACAAGGTACAAGTAGTCTAGGATCCTTTTTATTTTATCGGTTTTAGGTGAATTGGTTGGAAGACCGGGTTATAGGTTAAACGCCGTACTATTAAGAGGGATCGTGACTAGTAGCTTGATAGCATGTGCAGGACCGCCGTGCTGGGTATTCGTACCGCGCGCTATAGGTAATATGTGCTCATGTCGTCCGATAGAATTGGATTCTGTGCATAACTTGTTTTTGCAGGGATTGATGTGAATAGTATGACCCATAATGGTTCATGTATGAGATGCATGTATGTGTGTAATGTTCATGACCTGCGTGTCATGTCAATTGCAGCCCAAGGCTATCCATATTTGTATAACGGCCGGCGTGTCGACTTGTGATGCTTCTTTACTCCTTGTGATTCATTACTAGTGCTATTAGGAGCAATGGCTTAGTGGGAGTGCTTGGAGGAGTCAACCACATGGAGACACGACGAACAGGATGCATGGCGATGGAGATCACCATGGAGAAGGGTCATGCTATATCACAATGCAATTTGATTGTCTGTGAATGCCTTTATATTCCTGTTCATTTATTTCTATACATGTTTTTACTTTAAATGCTTTTAACATGGTAGAAGTAAAAATCCCTCACATAATATTAGGTTAAATTGATGCCCTCCCAAATGCTGCACCATCCAAAGTCATGTATTTTAATGGTAGGTCTTGCCATAGCAGAATGCCATTAACAATCCTTGACTAGATGGGTTTATGTCAGACACTTGCACGCTAAGCATTGGTTTAACTTAACAAGGTTATCATAACAGTTGTGGACCTTGGGGTATAAGGGTTGGGTGCCGAAGCATAAAGATGCTGCCCAACAACAAGAGTCATATAGAGATATGATTAGCAAAGGGTTGCTTACCATTTTCACTAGTCTTCTAGCAGTGATGCCATAGCTCACTAGTAGATTAAATGGTTATGGATCTTGAATCACTAAAATGTCATAAGAGGGATATGGAATTTAGTGGGAGTATCTTTGTTAAAATTGTTTAATAGAAGTTACTTTTCTTGAACATATGTCTTAGTTTTGCATAATTTATGTTGTAGATCATGGCACCTACTGCTGTACCTACATCCAGCTTTTGCTTTTACGCTCGATACTTGAAAAGGAAAAACTGAATGGAACAAATTTTATGGATTGGTCTCTTAACCTAAGAATTGTTCTTAGGCAAGATAAAAGGAACATGTTCTAGAGGAACCAATTCCAGATGTGCCTACAGAGAATCTTCTTTACTTTTAAAACCGCCTATAAAAAGGCATGTGATGAGTCCCTTGATGTTAGCTGCCTCATGCTTGCTCGCTATGAACTCAGACCTTGTAAACAATTTGAGAACATAGAGGCCCACGATATGATCGCAGCGCAAAGGCATGTTTGAGACACAAGCAAGAACCGAGAGATTTGAGATCTCAAAGAACTTGTTTGGATGTAAGCTAGCCGAGGGTGGTCCGGTGAGCCCTCATGTAATCAAAATGGTTGGTTACACACGAGCTTGGAAAAACTTGGTTTTCCACTTAGCCAAGAGTTGGCTACAGATTTGATTCTTGCTTCGCTTCCTGAAAGCTATGGGCAGTTCATTTTGAACTTCCATATGAACGGTTTAGACAAGAATCTCACCGAACTGCATATGATGCTTAAGACAGTAGAGGGCAGCATTAAGAAAAGTAACAATCATGTGATGATGGTGCAAAAGAGTACAAGCTTCAAGAAGAAGGCTAAGACTTGGGTCAAAAAAAAGGGTAAGGCTAAAGTTTCAAATGAGATCAAAACTAATAAGCCTAAGCCCAAGACTAAGTCCACCCGACTCAAGAGAATGAATGCTTTTCTTGCGCAAAGAACTAGGCCATTGGAAGAGGGCGCAAGAAATACCTAGTCGATCGAGAAAAGAATGGTGGGACTAAAGCTTCCACTCTGGTGTATTAATGTTATAGATATTTTTCTTGTTGACTCTTACGTTAACTCATGGGTATTTGATAACGGATCGGTTGCTCATATCGCAATTCGATGCGAGTCTAACAAGGAGTAGGAGAATTACAAAGGCGAGATGGATTTTCGCGTCGGGAATAAAGCAAGAGTTCTTTGCATTAGCCATCGGGACTTTGCCATTACTTTTGCCTTCGTGATTTATTATGGAATTGAATAATTGTTATTACGTTCGACCATTAGTAGAAACATTATCTACGCCTCATGTTTGATGGCAGAGGGTTATAAATTCATTATTGAGAACAATGGTTGTTCTATATTTTTGAATGAAGTGTTTTATGGCTATGCACCTGTTTTGAATGGGTTGTTTTTCCTAAATCTTGATGATGCGTCCATCTATAATATTAATGCGAAAAGGCTTCGGCCTAATGAAACGAATTTCACTTTCATTTGGCACTGTCGTTTAGGTCACATAAGTGAGAAACGCATAAAAAAGCTCAATGATGATAGAATTCTAAACTCATTTGATTTGGAATCATTTGAAACATACGAGTCTTGCCTGGTCGGAAAGATGACCAAGACACCTTTCACTGGTCGGAGTGAAAGGGCGTCCGACCAGTTGGCACTCAAACATACTAATGTGTGTGGACCAATGAGTACGACAACTAGAGGTGGTTTTCAGTACTTCATTACTTTCACCGATGACTATAGTAGATATGGATATATCTACTTGATGAGGCACAAGTCGGAATCCTTTGAAAAGTTCAAGGAGTTCCAGAA
This sequence comes from Phyllostachys edulis, assembly GCA_036346405.1. Classification (NCBI taxonomy): domain Eukaryota; kingdom Viridiplantae; phylum Streptophyta; class Magnoliopsida; order Poales; family Poaceae; genus Phyllostachys; species Phyllostachys edulis. The sequence goes on along the minus strand of CM070549.1, from coordinate 54,928,359 downwards.
TGAGATACAGAATCAACTTAGCAAGATAATCAAATCTTTATGATCTGATCGTGGAGGTGAGTTTTTCAGCCATGAGTTTGGTAATCATTTGAAACAATGTGGAATTGTTCCACAGCTTACACCACCGGGCACTCCACAATGGAATAGTGTGTCCGAGCGGCGTAATAGGACCTTGTTGGACATGGTTCGATCAATGATGAGCCAATCAGATCCGTTATTGTATTTTTGGGGTTATGCTCTAGAAACTGCCGCTTACATTTTGAATCAGGTACCATCGAATCAGTAGATAAGACACCATATGAGATGTGGACTGGGAAGAGTTCTATTTTGTCTTTTCTAAGGATTTGGGGATGTGATGTCTATGTTAAACGTTTGACGTCTGACAAACTCGCACCCAAATCAGATAAATGCTTCTTTATAGAATATCCTAGGGAAACCAAAGGATATTATTTCTACAACTGGGAAGAAGACAAAGTTTTTGTTGCCCGAAATGGTGTCTTTTTGGAGAAAGAGTTTCTTTCAAAAGGAGTTAGTGGGAGAAATGTGCAACTCGAAGAAATTCGGGAAACATCTGAAAGTGTTTCAACTCCTACTGAACCTCTACTGGATGAACAAAATGTTGCTGAACCTGTAGATGAGGCACCAGCCCCACGTAGATCTAAAAGGCCACGTCAATTGCCTACAAGGTATGGGCATGACATATTATTATTGAATAATGATGAGCCTAAGACTTATGAAGAAGCGATGATGGATCCAGACTATGAGAAATGGCTTGGAGCCATGAAATCCGAGATAGACTCCATGAGAGAAAATCAGGTTTGGAATCTGGTCGATCCACCTGATGGTGTTAAAACCATTGAGTGCAAATGGATCTATAAGAAAAAGATTGATATGGATGGAAATGTTCACATTCATAAGGCTCGACTAGTCGCAAAAGGTTTTCGACAAGTTCAAGGAGTTGACTACGATGAGACTTTCTCACGATGAGCGATGCTTAAATCTGTTCGGATCATTCTAGCAATTCTTTGCATATTTCGATTATGAGATATGGCAAATGGATGTCAAAACAGCTTTCCTTAATGGAAACCTAGATGAGGATGTGTACATGACACAACCTGAAGGTTTTGTCGATCCAAAGAATGCTAGTAAAGTATGCAAACTTCAAAAGTCCATTAATTTATGGGTTGAAGCAAGCATCTCGGAGTTGGAATATACGTTTTAATGAGGAGATCAAAAGGTTTGGTTTCGTCAAGAACAAAGAAGAACCTTGTGTTTACATGAAGGTTAGTGGGAGCGCACTTGTTATTCTGATCTTGTATGTAGATGACATACTACTGGTCGGAAATGACATTCCAATGCTTGAATTTGTTAAAACTTCATTAAGAAATAGTTTCTCAATGAAAGATTTAGGAGATGCAACATATATCTTGGGAATAAAGATCTATAGAGATAGATCAAGAAGGCTAATTGGATTAAGCCAAAGTATGTACATAGACAAAGTGTTGAATCGGTTCAACATGCAAGATTCCAAGAGAGGATTCTTGCCCGTGGCACATGGCATTAATCTTAGCAAGAATCAATGTCCTACAACCACTGATGAGCGAGACAAAATGAGTAATATTCCATATGCTTCGGCCATTGGCCATTGGATCTATCATGTACGCCATGATATGTACACGACTAGGTGTATCATATGCTCTAAGTGTTACGAGCAGATACCAAGCTGATCCCTGTGAAGGTCACTGGACAGCTATGAAAAACATTCTTAAGTACTTAAGAAGGACTAAGGATGTGTTCCTAGTTTATGGCAGTTATGAAGAGCTCGTTGTAAATGGTTACACCGATGCAAGCTTTCAAACCGACAAAGATGATTATCGTTCGTAATCTGGTTTTGTATTGATTTTGAATGGAGGAGCAGTGAGCTGGAAAAGTTCCAAGCAAGAGACGGTTGCTGATTCCACGATGGAGGCTGAGTACATTGCGTCTTCTGAAGCTGCAAAACAATGTGTTTGGATAAGAAATTTCATTGCTGATTTGGGTGTGGTTCCGAGTGCCTCGAGCCCAATGGATCTCTATTGTGACAACAATGGAGCCATTGCGCAGGCTAAGGAGCCCATATCCCATCAGAAGTCCAAGCATATACTCAGGCGTTATCATCTTATTCGCAAATTGGTGGATAGAGGAGATGTTAAGATATGCAAAATTCATACAGATTTGAATGTTGCTGATCCATTGACAAAGCCTCTCATACAGCCGAAGCATGAGGCACACATAAGAGCTATCGGTATTAGATACCTTAATGATTGACTCTAGTGCAAGTGGGAGACTGTTGGAAATATGCCCTAGAGGCAATCATAGAGATGATTATATTTCATTATGTTCATGACATTAGATAATGTGTTATCTTGTTCCTAGAATAATATTGTTAATATTTATTATCAAGTATGTGACTTGGTTGTGAAACTCTATATTTTGCGATAATTATTCTTATCGATCCTCGGTAGGAAACATATGAGGACACATATGAATAGACTAGCATATGTATTGGTTGATGACTATGTTTCACGAGTCATAGATATGGAGATATCAAACCAATAATATGGACACATGTTAGAGAACATGATGTTGGATTAGACCCACCTTGAGAAACTATTGAGATTGTTATGATTCTATGTGTCGTTAGTTGGTCTCAAGCAATGATGATGTATAATCCTTAGAATCGAGATCGCATGGTTTACTACATGTGTAATAGCACTCTTAGGGGTTGCCAAACGCTACAATCGTGAATCGGGTAGTTATAAAGGTAGCTTTCGGGTATGTTGTGAAACATGGAGAGGAATGTGACTGGTCAGATATGGGATTTGCCCCTCCTAACATAACAGGAGAGATGCCATGCCACTAGTAGTCGAAGTGTTCGACCACGTGAAGTTATCCGACACTCGATCGAGAAAGAATTGAACAGTCCATGGATGACACAACATCTCACCAGAGTTCAACCGGACATCGTGAGGCAAAGGAGTATACACGAGTAGGTCACTCGATTCGATCGATCGTCGATGGAGATACGAATCTGGTCGAGATCGGTCGAACGTAATCACAGAGTGGTCGTAATCAGTCGTAAGGAGTTACGAATCGTCGTGACCACATACTGAACTGGTCGTATAGAGATAGGACACAGTCGTAAGTGATGAGGACCGGTCGTAGATCATATTGCATTAAGGTTCGTCCGATATAATTTTTGTGTATTAGGGAATCACTATGTTCGCTAGGAGCCGCTTCGACTAGTGATCGGAAAGGGTTTCGAGTCACAACCGACACGCATGAACCTCAGGTCACACACTTAACGGGTTGGAACAAACCAATACGAATACGATTCGTAAACGTGTTCGGATAGGATCCGTCATGAGCACTATATAAGGAGATGCATGAGGCTGTTGGGAGGTACACGAGAAAACACCACCAAAACCCTAGCAACCATCTTTCTGAGAGCTCTGCCGTGCGACTTGGTGCTAGCACACCGACGTATGGTTGTTCCTTCACTGGACGTGTGGATACCGTAGAGGCGCTACTACGATTGTTACGCTTGAGGACAATCCGCGATCTTCACGAGGAACTGCAGAGGTTGCTGGAGGAGACGATCGACTACGACCACTGCATCGATTTGCTGGACGCTGGACGATCGACTACGACCACTACATCGACGCGCTATACGTTGGACCAGGCTGCTCCAACCTTTCTTCCGCTGCTCTACACGTCTGGTGGTAACGATCTATGATCATCTACTTGCTTGGCTTCCTGGTTTGCGTGGTAGAAAATTTTTGTTTGTAGCTATCGTAGCCTACCCGCGTCCCTACACTTTCTCCTCATCGTGGTGGTAATGAGGATGATGCTGATGCTGCTATTGCTGATGCCCCTACTGAAGGTACACTTGTTCAGATTCTTCAAAATCAGCAGTTGATTATTAGCACTTTGGAAGCAATGAAGACAACCCAGATAGAGTTTCAAAATAAGACACATAACAAGCTAGCTGATTTGGAGTTGACTCGGAATGATTTCTTTGATGAGACTCATAACAGGATTGCTGCTATGGCAGAAAGCATTAACGAGATGGAACAGATTTTGAAGACTCCTCAGCGATACTCTTGTCGTCCTCCTCCACCTTCAGGGGCCTCTACTTCTCTCTTTGTTCTTCCTTTGCCCCGATTTGATGCCAAAGGCCTCAGCCTTAGTGCCTCCGGCTCCTATCTCGGCTCCTCCAAAGATCCAGCTCTGATTCAAGTGGCTCAGGATCCAGCTCCTCAGGATCCCGCTTCTCAGGACTCAGCTCCTCCGGTCTCTCCTGCTCCTCAGGATCCAGCCACAGTTTCTCAAGACTCAGCCCCCTTAGGCTCCAACTCTAGCCTCTCCAGCTCCTCAGGCTCAGGACCCAGTTTCTCTTCCTCCTCAGGACCTAGCAGTCTGAGATGTTTTTGGTACCTTGATGCCAAAGGGGGAGAGATGAGAAGACGAAGTTTTAGGGGGAGCAAGTCTTTTGCTACAATTACCATATATGGGCATTTGTGTTTTCGTAATGTGGTTTTATTGTTGAACTTATGTGCTTGTAATAGTTTAAATCATATTGCTTATCATGTTGAACTTGTTGGATTATGTTTATGCTGATGTTATTCTCTTGAAATGCAATCTCAATTATTGTTATATCTCATTATTTCATTTCCCTCAAGTTCAAACTTGCTAAAGAAACTCCACCAATTTTTTCAAAAATCTCTACATGTGCTTGCAAAGATTTTCTATTATTTATATGCACATGTTTAGGGGGAGCTTTCTTTAAATTGGATTTAACAAGAAAATAATTCTCAAAACTCATTTGAGCGTATTGCAAGAATTATTTTATTATTAAGTCATCAAAAGAATAAACACTCTTAGTATATTCAAATCAATCTTTCTCACATATTAGTTGTGTTGTCATCAATTACCAAAAAGGGAGAGATTGAAAGCATCTAGGCCCCAAAAAATTATTTTGGTAATTGATGATAATATGTGAATATGGGATTAACGTGTTTATTGAGTATTTACAAGGTTAAGTCCCATTGGTGAACTTGATGACGTAAAGATGCATGCTAAATGATACATGGAGATCTACATGACTCAAAGACAAGGTACAAGTAGTCTAGGATCCTTTTTATTTTACCGGTCTTAGGTGAATTGGTTGGAAGACCGGGTTACAGGTTAAACGCCATACTATTAAGAGGGATCGTGACTAGTAGCTTGATAGCATGTTCTTGTGCCATATGGATCAATTTAGGATCATGCATGCATTTAAATTTAAATTTGAAAGCTCTAAAGTGCATGTGTCAGAAATTGGTCATACCGAAGTTAGACTGGCGGTTGTACCACTTGGTGCGGTATGACCGCACTTTACTTGGCGGTACTACTGAGTTTTGAATGATTCAGCCAACTGAGCGCTAATGCGGTACGACCGGCCCTTTGAGCGGTACTACCTCATTGTGGTCATTCCGATTTCTAGTTGGCGGTTTGATAAAAACAAGAATAGATGCATTTTGGCTCGGAGCTCTCCTTGATAATCAGTCGTACCACATTTGAGAAACGGTCGTACCGATTTGTGGTTGTACCGTTTTTCATAAGGCGGTACGTATTTTACAGAGAGCATGTAATTTTAGCATTTTTGGAAACCCTACGATCAGTTGTACCGCTCCTCTGTGCGGTATGACCGGGCGGTGCAGTTGTACCGCGCTTTGGTTGGCGGTCGTATCGCACGGGGATTTTCAACGGCTATGTCAGAGCAATTAATGCCACTGTTCTAGCCGTTACTGTGCTCTGACATGGATGCGGTCGTACCGCGCTATACATGGTGGTCATACCGCATTTCGCTGAAGTTGGGGGTTGCCTCCCCAACGGTCATATTTGTTGGTGGGGGTTATAAATATCCCCATCCCCCAACTGCTCAAGGACCAGTTGCTAGTGTTCATTTATCATTCTTAGAGCCTTGAGAGCCTTGAGCATTCACTCAACACTCAAAAACACTCTTGTGCATTCATTGTGAGGTGTTGAGCTCATTCAAGTGCATTCACTCATCCTAGTTGATCCTATTGCACTTGAGCGCCGTCAAGCGAAGGTCATCGGTTTGTTACTCTTGGAGTTTTGCCAAACTCCTAGACGGCCTTGATGGTGGAGCATGGTGATCTCTTCAAAAAGATTGTGAAGAGGCCCGGTGCAAGTTTGTAAGTGGCTTGGTGTTCACCATCTTTGGAGCGGAGCAAGAACAACCAATAGTGATCGAGGGAAGGCTTAATTCGTGGAGCTAGCTTGAGTTGTCAAGCTTTCTCAACGTGGACTAGTGAAGACCGGCAAGCCTTAGATACCATGGGAAAAAGTTCTTTGTCATTGTGGTTATTTCTTGTCTACTTATTCTGCATTTATATTTCTAGCTTATTTCTTGTGTTAAATTGCTTAGCTAGAATTGTATCCTGTTTAGACTAAGTTAATAATTGGCTTAAATTGTTAAATTGTTAAAAAGTTTAAAAACCTCCTATTCACACCCCTCTAGTCGGTTATCCTTGATCCTACAGCAGTCGAATGTGTGAATGACCAAATAATGCATGGAATCAAAACTCGAGTCTTCGACCAGCTTGTTAAGCGCTCGGGGGCTTGGATACAAGAATTACCCTCAGTATTATGGGCAGTTTGCACAATTGCTAGTCAGGCAATAGGCAAAACTCCTTTTTTCCTAGTTTTTGGTGCCGAAGCCATGCTTCCGTCAGAACTAAAGATCAGGTCAACAAGGGTCGAGAGTTTCAATGACTCAGCCCAAGAACAACTTCGAGCCGATGACATTAACCTGCTCGAAGAAAAGAGAAATCAAGCCTTAATCCGTTCAGTGGTCTACCAGCAAGCCCTGCGCAAATACTACGATCATAAGGTTCAACCTCGCAGCCTTGCTGTAGGTGACTTGGTATTGAGGAAAATTCAATCCCAGTCTAATCGGAACAAACTTTCCCCAAGTGGGAAGGTCCTTACACAAAGGGTCGGGTTATGCGTCGAGTTTGAGACGTTGGCAATGGAAGACGGCCGTGTTCTCTCTAATTCTTGGAATATCGACCAGTTACACAAATTCTACATGTAAATGACCAACCATTCAATAAAGCATCAGGTTCTTTCTATCTTTATTGTTTTACTTTGAGTAGTGCTTTGACAATTCTTTCCACCATACCCTGGTCGAAGGTCCGTCTTCGACCAGTTCCTAGTTGTGAGCTTTTCCATGATAATACACTGGTCGTAAGACATCCTACGACCAGTACCCAGTTCATCTTTACACTGGTCGAAAGGATGGTAACATCACCTAGCCGAAGCCTTTCCTCTCTGCATGTGGTCCCGCCCACTAGAAGGAATTTTCTAGAGTCGACTCGTTCCTCTATTTTTGCTACCAACACCAAGAGCTTGGGTTCAAAACATGGTCAAAATAATGTTAAGCCAACTCTTAGTACCTTAGTTTATTTCTTCATTCATCTTTTTGAAAAATAAATTAAGCTGAGTATACTTTTTAAATTTACTCGACTACTTTGGGTAAACTCGGTATGTTTTAACTGGTCGGAGGAAGTTGAAACACCTAGTCGAAGACTTTTCTCTCTGCACGTGGTCCTGCCCACTAGAAGGAACTTCCTAGTGTCGTCCTGTTTCTAACTCTTGCTACCAAAGCAAACCTACTGAGTGCATTGAAATAAGTAGAACAAATTTTTTAAAGGAACTCCAGACGTTTATTTAACTCAATTTGACCGTTCTTGATTTGATTGTTCTGGTCGGAGATGGTAACATCACCTAGTCAAAGCCTTTCCTCTCTGCACGTGGTCTTACCCACTAGAAGGAACTTTCTAGTGTCGACTCGTTCCTACTCTTTCGACCAATGCATGATAATCGTGATCGAAAAACTAAAAGTTAGCTAAACCTCTCTCTTTTAGAAAACCCATTTAAACACTATTTACTCGGTTTATCTAAATAAACCAAGCAAATGGTCGGGGGCTAGGATAAAGTTATTAACTTGACTTCAATTCTTAGTCTTGCTCTTTTTGCCATTCATTATCTTATGAGTTACTAACTACTCGACAAGATGATTTTCAGGAAAAAGGAAGGAATATATATATCAACATCAACAAAAATTTGTCTTTACAGGACTCAGGACTCTGGTACAAACTGCACTGGTGAAGGAGATCTTATCTGCATATCCTCCGTGACTGCCTCAGCGATCGACTGTAGTGTTATCATTAACTGCTCCGCCTCTGCTTCAGGGCAGACGAAGTCGTCTATGACAGGTTGCAGATTAAGGTTGGTATCACAGGCTTTAAGTTTTGCCAGGACAAATCTTATTCCCTCTTCGATCGCATCCTTTATCGAATCGAATTGGGTAGCCTTCAGGGTAGTCACCAACTCTTGCAAAGTTCCGACTTGTTCGCCAATGGCACTTAAGTGGGCAGACAGTGTGTCATCTCAAGGAGTAATCCCCTCAGCGTGAAGCCCACGAGTACATTGTTCAGAAGTGAAACGTTGTCTTGAAGATTGATCTTCAAAGCCTTCATTTCCTCCTGATTGCGACTCGAAGCTTCGTGGAGTCGTTTTATTTGTACTACTTGTTTTGAAAAGAATGAGACCAGTCAGATAAAATGACCTCGAGAGGAAAACACAACTAAACGCAGGTAAAGATTTGCTTACCAACTAATTGAGAATCTAACTTCTTGACTTCATTGGCGTGAGCAGCAGTGTCCTTGAGGTAGCGCTGCTCCCACGTCTGGACCTCTTGGTCTTTCTCTGAAAAGAAATAAGATTCAGAAAAAGAAAAGAAGATTGAAGGCGGTCTTAAGTTTAGCACTTACCGCTTAGTCGTCCCTGTAACTTTTGGTTTGCAGAGTTGGCCTCCTAAAGCTTCTTCTAGAGGTCTTCAATCTCCTCCTTTAGCTTTTTTGCCTTGGCTTTCTCATAGTCGAGAGAATCAGCTAAGGTCTTCTCGTCACTCTTAAACCTGCAAAGGAAAAGAATGGACGTTAGCACCAAACAAGCGGTCGTAAGTTTTTCTACGACCAAGATCTAGTCGTAATTCATTCTACGACAAAACCCTGGTCATAAGCTCTTCTACGACCAGTACCTAGTCGTAAGATCTTCCACGACAAGCCTCGCAAGTACTGTGTGAGTGGTCGAAATATAAAAGACTACGAAAAGCAGTCACTTACCACCTCTCCGCCTGCTTGCAGAGTAGCGCTTTATCTTGCCGCAGTTGGACAAGTTGCATGTGGTATTCTAGAACAGTGATAATCTGTTCCAACGAATTCTGCATAAAGAAAGGCAGTAAGAAGCGTGAAAAGGCATAAATGTAAATACTAAACTTCTGGTACTTACATTCATGGCAGTCCGAGCAAAAGAAGATACCACCTTCGTGGGGTTCCTCAGTTCATCGATCTCATCGACTCGGTTCCACCATACCCTTTCAAGACGCTCGTCATCGAAAACGTCCCCTCTGTTGGGAATGTCCTTAGGGTGAGGAACGTGATCACAAGATCTGAACGCACGAGAGCCCACAACGGTGGCTGGAGCGAAGAACCCAAAGGAGTGATCGAAGAGCTCGAACTCTTTTTCTCCTTCGGAGGTAGCGGCATCAGCATCTTGGCCTTGGAAACCGGGAAGATCATCCGCGGCGACTTCCTTCCCAGCACGGTGACGGGATATTTCACCCCCATGGCCAGATGTCTCCGTTGCAATCATCTTCACCCCTGGTTCTACGACCGGCCCGCTAGTCGTAGCCACTTCAGCACTAACGACACCTTCCGCCACTCGGACGGTGAACGACCCTTCGACCATCGCCACTATCATTCCCCCGTCTGCTGGAGGAACAGCAGTGGGCTCCTTGACAGGAACGTCCTTGATGATGAGAGAAGTCGAGCTAAAACCATAAAAAGGAAAGCACAATTAGGTAGAAAAAAGCAAAAGATAAATATTGTTCTTACACTTTTGTCTCTTTTACATACCACTTAGTGCCAGACTTGATCTTGAGTTTGGAAAAGACCCTCCCTAAGGAAGGTTTCTTCGACTTTTTCTCAACCACATCTAGTCGTGACTCAAGTTGAGGAACAACCATGACCACATCTGGTCGTGGGTCTTGATTGAGCACCATCACTCCTTGAGCCTCTTGGCTCTCAGGACGGTCGGGACCTGTCTCAACCACCTCAAGGACATCGTTACCCTCGACCACAGGTACTGTTGGCACAACAGTTTTCTTCACAAAAGATATAAACTCTTCCGGTTCTCCTTTTCTAGTCGCTTGACAAAGCCATAAGAAGCAAAAACTTCGAAAGTCTTATTGTCGTGATAGAAGGATACCTTAGTCTTCGGGGCTTTGTGCTTGAGAGGTTCAACTGCTCCGGCCGCAGTCGCTGCTGCAGTAGCCAGATCCGCAGCAAATTTTGTGAAGGGTCTAGTTGGATCAAAAGAACTCGAGCTTGATCCTCCCTTGTCGGTGGCTTTAACGAGCCGACGCCTCTTGGCGGGGGGAGAAACAAGCTGTTCTACTGCAGTTGCACCGACGACCATCAGTTCAACATCTTCATCGTCCTGACGGTTCTCCATACCTACTTTCTGCAGAAATCAGAAAGAGAGATATTACAAAGTAGTGTAAGTTCTTCTACGACCATCATCATGTCATAAGCTTTTCTACGACAACCCTCTGGTCGTAAGTTTTTCTACGACCAGAACCTGATCGTAAGCCTTCCTACGATCAGTACCCAGTCATAAGTTCTTCTATGACTACAAAATCCTAAAGATGGAATCAACTCTCGATTACCTTTAGGCGCTCCACCTTGTCCTCTGGGGACAGGTCAGCCAAGATTGGAGGCACCACCACATGGGCTGGGGGCTTCTCACAAATGAGTTTGACCTGAGCATCAATCTCCTCTTGTGAGAGGTCTGCAGGGATAAGCGAACCTTCAATAAGCCTTGAAGTTTACTTACCCTCCTTATAGTCCCTGGTCGGGTCTTTCGACCTAGAGTACCTCCACATTGGATAAGCCCTCTTCTTCAGAGGGCTGATGTGGCGCGTGATGAAATCCTTCCCCCACGTGCCATCCAGTGAGCCCCTCTTACTTCAAGTCTGCAATAGCTCGGATGAAGGGGGTGATCTGACCGAGATCCTTGGGAGTCGCATCCCAGGAAGAAACCTTCTCGGCCGGCTTCCCAGCGAAGGAGAGACTGTCCTCATTGGTTATCTCCCAATAGAACCACCTCTTCTTCCAACCCGGCCACGATGACCAGGTAAACATCTGAATATACTCCTTCGACTTCCCGTCGTGGAGCTTCAGACTGCAGCTACCGACAATTCCGACTAGTTGAGTCATTCCGTAGTAGTACCGGAACAACTCCAAATCAGCCGAAATCCCTAGGTAGGTCTCACACAGGTACACGAACACCCCCAACATTGTGATAGAATTGGGAACAAGATTCACCAACTCCACCTGGAAGTATTCGAGTACCAATGTGAGAAAAGGATGAGTGGGCAATCGAAGACCACACTCACAAAATGCCTAGAAAATGGGGATTTGCCCAATCTCCCCCGATGGGCAATGCTGCCCAACGGCCTCAATCCACTTCACAAATTCCTCCTTCGGGATCTTCTCGGAGTTGACCAAAGCTCTGATTTTGGCCGCATCCATCTTCGATTCGACCCACTGGGAAGCGGCTCCGGCCATTTCTCCCGATAGTTGAAGGTTTGGATTTGGAAATATTTGGGAAGAAGGCTCGATTTAGTCGACAGCGGAGAACTCGAAAGCTTGAACAACAAGAGCAATTTGGGGGAAGGTAAAAGACCTTATCCAAACCCGCGGTGAATATTTATAACCGCACGCCTGAAGTTAAAAAGACATGGCTACTGTGAGAACCCGCATAATTAACCTAACCTAAATAACAGTAATCGGTAATTAGCGATAATTAAAATTCTTTAAATCTAGAGCAAATAGTAATTTCAGAGTTAATGTCAAGCGCTTAATCGTTGCATCTGGCAACAAGAGGGTTTAAAAAAAACAATTTCTCCAATAACATTATCAACCAAGAGTCAATTACAAAAATAAATCCATTGCAGGCATAAGTGGATCACTAAAACAAACTCAGAAATATTTACACATTTCAATGCAATCAAAGAATACACCCTAGTGACAACCCAGAAAACATTGCATCAATCCAAGTACAAAACTGAAGTAATATATTACAAACCCATTGCTTGTTTCAAAATTAATTATACAACCAATTGCAATGCTTATAACAACAATTAATCAAATCATAAATTTGCTTCTTGCATCCTTGTAGCATCGATTATCCTTGCCACCTTGTACCTTGAGCACCATCCATAGAGCCATCGCCGATCCATTCCCGCCGCCGCTAGAAAATTTAGAACACGGTTAGTAAGTTAAAGCCATATGGATAATGGAAAATAGAGAGTAGAAGGTTGGAAGTGGCGTCGAATTCTCCGGCACACTAGGTTTCTCGATCAACTCACGCTAGCTTGCCCCTTGATCGTCAAGGTACCAGACTAGCTAGAGTTAACCCAAGCACCTCTTTGCTCTCGAGGTTTTATCATCCGGCGTTTACCTTAATCCGACGCCCACGATATTGAAGTACTCGACCACGTAAAATCACACGATAGTGATTTCCCAACCACAGACCAAAAAGCCCCCAACGAAATCTTGCCATGAGGATGAGAGCAAGGGCATTTTGGTCATGTGCAAGTTAAGGAAAATACCCAACCTAGAGCATAAAAGGAAGCATGTACCACAATGCCTCACATTGCCCATTCTCATTTCCTGACCAAAGAGGAGGAGCAAAGCCAAAACATTCCCCCATCTCTAGGTTCAGCCCCCAGCTCAAAGCCAACCAAGCAAGTTCATTCCCCTGGGCAGCACATTCTTTCCCCAAAGACCAGCCACAGCCTAGCAGAAGTTCATCCCCCAAGCCTCACCATTCATCACCCAAATGAAGAAACATTCCATCACCATTCCAAAGAAGCCAAGAAGAAGCAGGGGAGGCAAGAGGTCCAGGGAGAAGGAGGAGCAGAAGCTAGGCAGCCAGGACGTGGAACAAGCAGGGCATCAAGGCAGCAAGGCGACCACCAGGACGCCAAGCCGACAAGGAGGACAAGAGGAGAGCACCAGCCCAAGGCCGACGCTACCATCCACCTTCCCCCATCCCAGAACCCAACAGGAGGTACTTGATTATACCTCCGTTTATGCTTACTCATCCACATATACATTCCTCATTCTCATAGCATCGGATCATCAAGATCCATCCATCATCAATAGTTCTCGATCATCTCAAAGGCATCTCAGAGCAAAGGGGGGAGGAGTAGAGGAAGAGGTTAGGGTGAGGGCTAGCCTCAGAGAAAACCGAGTAGAGGGAGCAACCGAAGCGAGGCGGCGCTGCCTCTACGCCGCCGAGGGAGGAGCACCAAGGGCAAGCGGGCCCTGAGCGAGAGCAAGCAGGGGAGGCGAGGACCGACGGCACAGCAGGGCCGGGCCGAGCCACCTATGCACGGAGCTTGGAGGAGGTTACAAGAAGAAGTGGCGGAAACAAGACCGACCAGTCAACTCGGGAGAGAGGGAGCCGGGAAGAGGAGCGCCAGGAAGAGCCGGTGCCTCGGCCGGGCGGCGCATCTCGAACGGAGGACGCGGGCGTCGGCCGCGAATCAGGCGGATGGCGGCGCCATGGACCGGCCGAATCACACAAGGCAGGGAGGGAACCGAGGAGCGGCCGAAGGGTAGCGGCGCTGCCGTCGGCAAGGCAATAAGTTAGGGCTCGGAGGACCGGGAACGGAGGGGAGCTGAGCAGAGCGGGCTGGCCGAGGCAGGCCAGCTGCACGGGCGCGAAGTCGGCGGCGACACGCGGACATGGCGGCTACAGGCGACCGAGTCGTGGCGACCATGGAGAACCCCGGGGCGGCGCGGGCCGGGGCAAGGCCAGGGACTCCCCCATGGTGGCTTGAGTTGAGAAGGAGAGAGAGATTTGGGAGAGGAGATGAGAATGAGTGAGTTTGGGGGAGGTAGAAGGAGATAAGGCAATGTGGGTTGGATTTGTGTGTGCTGTGCGTGTGTGCGTGTTGTGTTTGGCCGAGAGAGAGAGGAGAGAGAGAGAGAGATTAGAGGATTAGGGTAGGATTAGAGATTAAATTTGGGGCTTTAGGTTTAGAGCAATATTAGGAAAAATGGGTAGATTATAGTTAATTCTTTGCGATTAATGGCTTCTTGATGAGCGGTTCAATTGTTTTTTTTTTCGTTAGTCGCTTGCACTCATGTTAAATAATTTAACTTGGATCTCGCCAATTAACCAACTTGCGACAAATCTATGGGATAACTACTAAAATAATTTGAGTTGCCATTAGTTCTGTTAGTAGTAAGTCATTCTGCATGCGTAGCAAACCTGTGCATAGCTGTCGTTAGTCGAACAAAATGAACTGTTCTAATTCTGTTAATTTAATTAAAGCAACCCCAAGCGAGTGTAAAGAATTAATTAAAATACGAGCAGACTTAAATAAAATCATTTAGACGCTTCTGTTCGATTAAATGGGTTATATGTTTTAGTTGCGAGTACGAATAGTATTTCCTTTCTTTGCTTCTTTTGTCCGTTATAGCGCGAACCTTGGGTTTTTCGAGTATTGTGCGAGTAGGCCATAGAACGGCTTATTGGGGAGTGCTAACTTAACAAAGGACTCGAAAAGTTTTATTTATTTTAAATTTGTGCTAACGATTAGGAGTCACTAACCTAGATATTTATTATATCACTCAAAAATCCATTATGTATTTATGTATATTACTATTCGTCCCACCGTGTTGCTACAGAGGACGAACCAGCACGGATAGGAGAAATTGATCAGAGATTCGTCGACGCCAATCTTTCCTACAACTCCACAGGCAAGCTATCCTCTTGAACATAAACATAGTTAATTTAAATGTAAACCGTATATTGCACTATATGTTTATTGCATCAAAATTGTTTTATCAAAACTTAAATAAATGATTGAGATGAAAATGATTAAGATGATTATGAAAGAAATGAGAATGAGAAAGAAAGAAAGAAATGAGATGATTATGGTTGGTAAAAGGGGGCCCTGGCAGGGGAACGCGACGACGACGATGATGATGAGGTAAGAGGTGGGCCCCTTTTCACATATGGTTATAATATAAGGACAAACAAAACTCTTGCTCGGTCTGAAGCCGTAAACTCAGTACCAACCATTTTCCCGTTTAGGCGGGCAGAAAATGCTACCTTGTTACGTAATTAAGTTCTCCATAACGGGTCACGTTGGAGTGTTGGGAACGGAAGAGAGCCGACCCAAGGTGGAGTGTTGAGCACGGACGATGGCCGCCTCAACCAACATTTCTGGAACTCGGTGTATGACGAGGTCAGCAGCATGATTAAATCAGCACCGACGGAAAGTAATGGGTGGAGACTTAATCACGTAGCCTAGGAAACTTTTTGTATTCTGAACTCGAACCCGCTTCAAAGGAAATGCAGGAGATCCGGCTCATTTAGAGTTCAGAATAACTATGGGTAAAGTGGTACAAAGCCTGCGCAGTGCTATGCAAAATCATGAATTCATGTCAGCCTCCTGGATTGGAGTCTACGGGAACCGCCGGAGGTCTTTCTTCTCTTCGAGTGACATGTAGTGTTTTCAGTATTAAAATTTGCCACCTAAATGTTTTTAAATTATTTTCAGAATTGAGATGACTTAGAAAATGTGATAACAACTAGAAATAGTCATCCAGTGCATTCTTTGCTATTAATGCTTGCTAAGTACATTCGTGTACTCAACCTTGTTAGTATTCTCCTTTGTAGATCCTAGTCCAGCTGGGGACTTTCCCGAGTGGGATGACGGACATGCAGGTACCGAAGCAGCTGCTGGAGGAGGAGGCACCGGCTACGAGGACCAAAGCGAGATGGACGCCATATTTGACTCTAAGAATCATAGCCTTGCGTTGCTATTATTGGAATAAAATGTACAGTTTCTATCTTATTGTTCTGCTGCGTGACTCTGGTAAAGACTTACTATTCGTTGGAGCAGTGTTCTACTGAGCAAACGAATAGTAATCCGTATGCCTAAGTGTGATTACCCTTGGGGTAATGACACGGGGCGTCACAGGTGGTATCAGAGCAATAAGATCAAGCCACGCTAATAAAATAGAAACTGTAGCAAGAACTTAGGTGAGCTTTTCTCTCTTGCTATATTGCACTAATTACTTTATTAACTCTCATCTCAATATCAATTTCTATTCCCGTCCCATTTCAAAAGTATTATGTTAAAAAGCTTATCTTCCTTAGAGAGACAGCCTGCTAACGTAAAACCCTTCCTTCATAGGAGATTTAGGTTCAGTTTTCGGATTAAGAGAGTGCGGGGGAAGCGTGTGTTTCGTCGTAGGACTAGTGTTGTTAATTCTTGTTAATTAACCTGTCAGGCTAGCAACTCAACCTAGGGTAGAATGCTTGAGAATATAGGTGTTGGGGTATCAACATAAGATCTTAAGTTACATGCTGGGGTTAGAGGCATGTAGTAGAAACTCTGGCGTGGACCATGCTTCTCCAATTTCGGGATAAGTATGGACCATACCCGTTAGCCCCTTACCTTTTCATCTATATCACCAAAAATGACCTGTCAGCAATCCAAGTCACCCATAACTACTTAAAGAAAATAAAGAAAATGGCTGACGGTGTAAAAATATGCCTTATCCCACTTCTGCACATCAGTTTTCCCGAACGAGTGGTCCGTGGTACTCCGAGCGTGTAGCTCTGGCGTACCTAGGAGCGAAGTCCTGGGCGTACTCAGGAATGAGCCCTGAGCGTTTCCCAACACGTAGTTGGGCGGTCTCGAGAACGGGATCTCGAGCGTACCTGGGCGCGTGGATCCAGGGTAGTGTAGGTTCGCACTCAGAGGCAAGCTCTGAGCGGTCCCAAACACGTGGTTTGGGCGGTCTTGAGAACGGGATCTCAAGCGTGACTGAGCACGAGAGACTCAGCTAGAATAGGATTTGGATCTTTTTGCATCTCCTTGTTTCTTGGTGTTATTTGACTATCTGTGTATGGCATAATACAATGAACCCGCGAGTTAACTCTGTCAGACAAATACAATAACTCCTTCCCTACCATAAGTTACTGCTGAATTGTTAATAACTAATGTAACCAGCAAAAAGAATCACCTAAAGATATAAAGTGCTATAATTATAACAATTAATGCAACCATCTCTAAGCCTCTCCCCTACAGGATGGAAGGTCAAGGAAGCGAGGCACGTGAATTGGGATTAGCACTGGAACTCATGCCACAAGATCAACCAACAGAGAATCCGGCAGCGAACCTCAATGAGTCAACACCTGGTCAACCCCAAGCTACTACCATACCAGGAACCAGTCAACTACCATCCACTGAAGCCACAAACCCGTTAGGAGTAATGGTTTCAAGTTTTGTGTTCTCGAAAACCTGTGAGGAAGTCAAAACTCCAGGAAGGAAGCTCAGGAAAGCCAGAACCGCTTCATGGAAGCACTCCTAACTCGAGTAGCCCCTACCACCTCACAGCCAACCCGCGGGGTTAGTCTGGGCGACTTCCTCCAGACTCGCCCTCCCACATTTGCCAAAGCCACTGATCCATTGGACGCCAGTGATTGGCTAGAGGAGGTGGAGAAGAAGTTGGAAACGGTCGGATGTTCCGATAAAGAAAAGGTTCGGTACGCTTCGCACCAGCTAACTGGGCCTGCAGCCACGTGGTGGCTCAACTACAACCGTAACCGTGTCAGCGAGCAACCTGTCACTTGGGCTGAATTCAAGATCCGTTTCACTGAAATGCATGTGCCTGCGGGAAGGATGGAATTAAAGAAGCGAGAATTTAGAGCTCTAACCCAAGGCGGGAGCAAGATGGTTGATTATTTGAGTCAATTCAATGACTTTTTCCCGCCACGCCCAAATTGACGCCGACATCGAGGAGAAGAAAATAGAGAAATTCCTGGATGGAATGCACCCATACCTTAAAATGCTCCTATCCATCCATAAAATCACCGAATTCCAAGACCTAGTCAACAGAGCCATAATCCTGGAAAATGAACACTCCAACCTCACCGAAGAGCGGAGGAAGAAAACCAAAACCGACCACCATCATCCCCCACCTGCTCATAGACTTCGTCCACATATGCCGCAGCAACAGCCACAAATATATGGACCACCTCCACAGCAACCCTTCAACCCACCTTTACATATACCAATAACCCAGCCACAACCAGTACCCATAGCAATTGGATGTGGAAAGTGTAGAGGAAGCCATTTGACGAAGGATTGCCTGAGAGGAACAGATGCATGCTTCAATTATGACAACCCGGGTCATCAGAAGATCGATTGTCCCCACCCGCGGGGAGCATCTGGAACCCCACCACCACGAGCATTTGTGCCAAGACCTCCTACTCAAGCACCACCACAGATCACCCATATGAAGCCAACCGGAGGCAACCAACCCACAAAAAGGAGCTGAAGAGGGCCCGCGACGCCGACTCATGTGATCACAAGGCATCAAGAAGTACAAGATGCAGCAACGGGTACACTATTCTTCCACTTTCCATGAGCATTATTTCTTTTCGATGCATTGCTAGTGAAGAGCGATGGAAATTTGGAGCCCTCGAGAAACGTCCATGATAGTTTGCGTTCCGCAATATTAAACTTCTAGAAGACCTCGTTGTTGCAAAAGCGAGGGAACTAGAAGTATTTCTAGGTCGAGATGGACTAACCACCTAGGAAACAAGTATCGCTTGCGAAGCCAATCAAGCGTCCATCAGGAAACTCGAGGGGACATGATTCCAGTACCGTGGGATCCGAATCCGACGAGAAGACCCGAAGATAAGGAGCAAGACTGTACATTCGTGCGAGGCACAAGGGAAGACTCACTCCATCAGTGAAGCCGCGTGGGAGAACGACGAAGAGCTACAAGAAGCCTACCCGAAACCCCCTCAAGAGATATTTCAATTTCGAGGACGAAATTTTTCCAAGGGGGGTAGGATGCGAGAACCCGCATAATTAACCTAACCTAAATAACAGTAATCGGTAATTAGCGATAATTAAAATTCTTTAAATCCAGAGCAAATAATAATTTTAGAGTTAATATCAAGCGCTTAATCGTTGCATCTGGCAACAAGAGGGTTAAAAAAAACAATTTCTCCAATAACATTATCAACCAAGAGTCAATTACAAAAATAAATCCATTGCAGGCATAAGTGGATCACTAAAACAAACTCAGAAATATTTACACATTTCAATGCAATCAAAGAATACACCCTAGTGACAACCCAGAAAACATTGCATCAATCCAAGTACAAAACAGAAGTAATATATTACAAACCCATTGCTTGTTTCAAAATTAATTATACAACCAATTGCAATGCTTATAACAACAATTAATCAAATCATAAATTTGCTTCTTGCATCCTTGTAGCATTAGTTATCCTTGCCACCTTGTACCTTGAGCACCAGTCCATAGAGCCATCGCTCGATCCATTCCCGTCACTCGCTAGAAAATTTAGAACACGGTTAGTAAGTTAAAGCCATATGGATAATGGAAAATAGAGAGTAGAAGGTTGGAAGTGGCCGTCAGAATTCTCTGAAGCACACTAGGGCTCCCTGATCAACTCACGCTAGCCAGCCCCTTGATCGTCAAGGTACCCAGACTAGCTAGAGTTAACCGGCACCTCTTTGCTCTCGTAGGTTTCATCATCCTGCGCTTACCTTAATCCGATGCCCACGATATTGAAGTACTCACCACGTAAAATCACACGATAGTGATTTCCCAACCACGCACCAAAAGCCCCAACGAAATCTTGCCATGAGGATGAGAGCAAGGGCATTTTGGTCATGTGCAAGTTAAGGAAAATACCCAACCTAGAGCATAAAAGGAAGCATGCAGCCACAATGCCTCACATTGCCCATTCTCATTTCACAGCCAAAGAGGAGGAGCAAAGCCAAAACATTCCCCCATCTCTAGGTTCAAATTTC
Organism: Phyllostachys edulis; assembly: GCA_036346405.1. Lineage (NCBI taxonomy): Eukaryota > Viridiplantae > Streptophyta > Magnoliopsida > Poales > Poaceae > Phyllostachys > Phyllostachys edulis. Next base: position 54,908,303 of record CM070549.1, on the reverse strand, counting down.
ACCCCACCAAAGCCAACCAAGCAAGTTCATTCCCCTGGGCAGCACATTCTTTCCCCAAAGACCAGCCACAGCCTAGCAGAAGTTCATCCCCCAAGCCTCACCATTCATCACCCAGCAGCAAACATTCCATCACCATTCCAGCAAGCCAAGAAGAAGCAGGGAGGCAAGAGGTCCAGGAGAAGGAGGAGCAGGCTGTGCAAACTAGGAGGTGGAACAAGCAGGCATCAAGGCAAAGAAGGCGACCACCAGATGCCAAGCCGACAAGGAGGACAAGAGGAGAGCACCACCAAGGCCGACGCTACCATCCTCCTTCCCCATCCCGTAACCCAACAGAGGTACTTCGCTTATACCTCCGCTTATGCTTACTCATCCACATATACATTCCTCATTCTCATAGCATCGATCATCAAGATCCATCCATCATCAATAGTTCTCAGATCATCTCAAAGGCATCTCAAAGCAAAGGGGGAGGAGTAGAGGAAGAGGTTAGGGCGAGGACTAGCCTCGTGAGAAAACCGAGTAGGGAGCAACCGAAGCCGAGGCGGCGCTGCCTTCGCCGCACCGAGGAAGGGAGCAGCCCAAGGGCAACCGGCCCGGCCGAAGCAGCTAGGGGAGGCGAGGACCGGCGCCGAGGGCTGTGCCGCCGAGCCACCTGCACCCGGAAGAGAGGAGGGCACAAGAATGGGCGGCGGCGGTGCAGACCGAGCCGAGCCAACCCGGGAGAGAGGGAGCCGGGAGAGAGCGCCAGGAAGAGCCGGCGGCTCGGCCGGGCCGGCGGCGTTGAACGGAGGACGCGCGCCGGTGATTTAATCAAGCGCGGATGGCAGCGCCATGGACGGCCAACCGCGGCCGCGCAAGGGAGGGAACCAAGGAGCGCCGAAGGGTAACGCGCCGCCAAATCGGCGGCGGTGTTAGGCAACTGAGGACCGGGAACGGAGGGAGCTGAAGCAGAGCGGCGCTGGCCGAGGCAATGCCAGCGGCGCGGCGCGAAGTCGGCGGCGACATGCGGACTGCTTGGGCGGCATGGATCGAGTCGGGCGACTATGGAGAACCCGAGGCGGCAAGGGCGGGCAAGGCTGTGGACTCCCCATGGTGGCTTGAGTTGAGAAGGAGAGAGAGATTTGGGAGAGGAGATGAGAATGAGTGAGTTTGGGGGAGGTAGAAGCAGATAAGGCAATGTGGGTTGGATTTGTGTGTGCTGTGCGTGTGTGCGTGTTGTGTTTGGCCGAGAGAGAGAGGTGGAGAGAGAGAGAGAGATTAGAGTGGGATTAGGGTAGGATTAGAGATTAAATTTGGGGCTTTAGGTTTAGAGCAATATTAGGAAAAATGGGTAGATTATAGTTAATTGCTGCGATTAATGGCTTCTTCGGTAGCGGTTCTGAATTGTTTTTTTTTCGTTAGCTGTTTGCACTCGCGGTTAAATAATTTAACTTGGATACGCCAATTAACCAACTTAAGTATAAATCTATGGGATAACTACTAAAATAATTTGAGTTGCCATTAGTTCTGTTAGTAGTAAGTCATTTCGCATGCGTAGCAAAACTGCATATAGTCGTCGTTAGTCTAACAAAATGAACTGTTTCTAATTTCTGTTAATTTAATTAAAGCAACCCCAAGCGAGTGTAAAGAATTAATTAAAATACGAAAGGCATTTAAATAAAATCATTTAGACGCTTCTACTACTCGATTAAATGGGTTATATGTTTTAGTTAAGTAGTACGTAATAGTATTTCTTTCTTTGCTTCTTTTGTCCGTTATAGCGTAACCTTGGGTTTTTCGAGTATTAAAGTAGTAGGCCATAGAACGGCTTATTGGGGAGTGCTAACTTAACAAAGGACTCAAAAGTTTTATTTATTTTAAATTTGTGCTAACGATTAGGAGTCACTAACCTAGATATTTATTATATCACCAAAAATCCATTATGTATTTATGTATATTACTATTCGTCCCCATCGTGTTGCTACAGAGGACTAACCAAAGACGCGACAGAGAAATTGATCGAGATTCGCCGACGCCAATCTTTCCTACAACTCCACAGCAAGCTATCCTCTTGAACATAAACATAGTTAATTTAAATGTAAACCGATATTGCACTATATGTTTATTGCATCAAAATTGTTTTATCAAAACTTAAATAAATGATTGAGATGAAAATGATTAAGATGATTATGAAAGAAATGAGAATGAGAAAGAAAGAAAGAAATGAGAATGATTATGGTTGGTAAAAGGGCCCCCGGGAACGTGACAACGATTTATGATGATGAGGTAAGAGGTGGGCCCTTTTCACATATGGTTATAATATAAGGACAAACAAAACTCTTGCTGGGCTCAAGTCAGAACTCAAGACCAACCATTTTCCCGCTTAGGGCGCGTAAAATGCTACCTTGTTACGTAATTAAGTTCTCCATAACGGTCACGCTGGAGTGTTGGGAACGGAAGAGAGCCGACCCAAGGTGGAGTGTTGAGCACTAACGATGGCCGCCTCAACCAACATTTCTAGAACTCGTATGATTTAGGTCAAGAACGTGATTAAATCAAGACCGACGAAAGTAATGGGTGGAGACTTAATCACGAGTTCGAAACGCTCAGATTCTCAACTCGAACCCGCATCAAAGGAAATGCAGGAGATCCGCTCATTTAGAGTTCGTAATAACTATGGGTAAAGTGGTACAAAGCTCAAGAAGGTTATGCAAAATCATGAATTCATGCCACCTCGGATTGAGTCTACGGAACCACGGAGGTCTTTCTTCTCTCTCGAGTGACATGTAGTGTTTTCAGATAAAATTTGCCACCTAAATGTTTTTAAATTATTTTCGAATTGAGATGACTTAGAAAATGTGATAACAACTAGAAATAGTCATCCAAAGGCATTCTTTGTTATTAATACTTGCTTGAGTACATTCGTACTCAACCTTGTTAGTATTCTCCTTTGTAGATCCTAGTCCAAATGAACTTTCCCGAGTGGGATGACGGACATGCAGGTACCGAAGCAGCTGCTGGAGGAGGAGGCACCGGCTATGAGGACCAAAGCGAGATGGACGCCATATTTGACTCATGGGACGAATAGAAGGCCGAGGCTTCAGTGTTGATGAGAAAAGCGGAGTCGTTCCTTTTGTAGCTGTTTAATATATGTACTAAGAATCATAGCCTTGCGTGGCTATTACTGGAATAAAATGTACAGTTTCTATCTTATTGTTCTGCTACGTGACTCTGGTAAAGGCTTACTATTCGTTGGAGCAGTATTCTACTGAGCAAACGAATAGTAATCCGTATGCCTAAGTGTGATTACCCTTGGGTATACCCCTTAATAGCCATAAGGGTGAAGCTAGAGGTCGTAAGTTCTTCTACGACCACCTAGTAGTCGTAAGTCCTCTTACGACTACCCTATAGTCATAAGTCCTTCTACGACTATCCCATGATCGTAAGTTCTTCTACGATCAGTCTGTGGTCGTAAGATCGTCTACGACCACCACCTGGTTGTAATCTCTTCTATGACCAGTCCCTAATTGACAGGACTTACATACATGTGGGCCTAGTCGATCAGGGAATCTTTCACACCATATTCAAAATATGGGCAGTAAATTACGCAGTTATTCTCTAGAATAATAGCATGATTTTAACCCCTTTGCTATGGTGATAACTGCCTGGTAGCATGGGAACGTTACTACTCCCAAAATAACCTCCAGTAACGGCTCAATAATCAGTGACATTAAGGCAGTCTTTACACTGGAGGCACGACGGTACACCTTGAGGACTGTATAAAAGGCAGAATCATCAGGACAATCGGGGCGATCCAGAGATGATTGTCGGGACCCAAAAATACAATTCTAGACCCTCTGTGTATACTGCACTAGTCCAGGATCACGTTAGTGCACACAGTGACAACATCAGTGAAATATCAATTCCATATACAAAGATGACTAATAAAGAGGCAATAACAATAAACGTCAGAGTAATGACCTTAAGGTCAAAGCTTACAATTAATGTCTCAGAAGGCAAAAAGCTCAATGAAGCTGCAGCGGAACGAAACGGGATAAATCCAGTGAAGCCCATCCATATGCCCATAGGCAATCGGCTGGGGTGCGCAACCTAGTTCTCCACGATCCTTGAAGTAGACCTTGTTGACTGGCGGTTCCTTCACTTCGCTGATTTCAAAGCAAGCGTGAGTACACAACCGCATTTCGCAAGTCATACCACGTAAATGCAATTATACATGCAGTTTATTCCAAAGGAATGGCATTCTCGTGGTTATTTTGTAGAAATGCAACATTTGCAATTGAATACAAATAATAGATTGAAAGCATACAGTAAAACAAATAAACAATATTTAATTTTAACAGTTTGATTTCACAAAGACACATAGCCTAAACAGATTATTCACATAGCCATATGATTTAGATCACACAGCTCCCTTCCCACACAGTTTTATGAAAACTACCCCTCGTGTGAAATCCCCGAGCATGTCCATGACCGCGGACGCGGCTATTCGAATAGATTGTTTAACACTCTGCAGAGTTTGTACACTTTACCCACAAGATGCAATCAACTGGATCAGAGCTGATCACAACAAAACCTTTCAGAAACTTCATCTCAACATTGACACTCTCAGTGTGATTTGTCGTCATACCAACCCTAACACAGAGGATGGTACAACACACACCGTTGGACAGGGAAGCGGCGAATCGTCCCGCGATGCGACTACTTGATAGCACACACCTCCACCCATCACTAAGCCTAACCTACTACCTGAGCAATCAATGTCAAGAATTCATAACTTACTAAGTTAGGTCCGTCCCATAACAGGCATGTGATCGTACAGTAGGGCTCAGTTCAATGGCGCACAAAGTTCAGTCCTTAATTGACCAAGGCAAGATTTCCAATTTCTAAATAAGCCACACAGATTGTTTTGACACACAGATTCATATTCCCATATCACACAGCCACCATGTCACACAGTTTCCACCACTTGCCTCAGTCTAAATCCTTTCCCACCCAGTTGGTTAAGTGCAACACATACCATAATAGCACACAGTACACATAGTTTTATCACATAGTTCCATAGTCACTTAGTCAAGTTAATAATTGCAACTTTACATGAACAGATGATTCGTGGCATGGCTAAGCAATCTAATCGCATCTAATCAACCCACGTTGGTGCTACAATAATACCAACTATTAAATAACCAAGCTAGGGTGACAAAGGATTATGGCATAACAATTAGACAAGGATGTTATAACAATTTGGATTATTAACTAAACCCAAAAGCATTTAAATAAAGACTTAAAGTAAATGCAATAATTTGAATCAAGATATACTTTTAGAACACTGGGATTCAATATGATCAAAGGTACAACTTGCCTTGCTATAGCAATGATAATCTTTATTTATCTTTAATCTTCTGTCGTCTTGATCTTCAGCTCCTTCTTGATCAGAACTTCTCGAAGTATCAACGTCTACTCACGAACAAGCAAATAAACCCAAAAAATAAACAACAGAGAGCAAATAAACTCCAAAAATTAAATAATAAACTCAGATAAATAGATATTGAATTGAGATGAATTAGGACTTTGAATGAACTCAATCGGAGTTCGGATTGAAAGGATATGACTCTCGGAAGAATCACAAGAAATGATGAAGTCGAGAGAGAAAAGAATATTCAAATAATATTCTTTCGGATTAAATCATTAACTAGAATTGGAGACTTACAAGTGGAGTCCACTGGTAAGCTAGAGAGAACAACGGTAGAGAATGACATGTGGGACCAAATGGATTTTAGAAATTAAATTAATTTCCGAAAAAGGAACAGTGGATGACGGGTGAGACCCACTGAATAAATGAATTTCTAGAATTATAATAATTCTAGAAATAAGGTAAAGGGAAAGACAAGTGGGTCATTGGTCCATAGACCAAGTCCACGAGCTAGGGTTTAGTGCATGGTGAACTGAGTTCACAGAATATGGTCTAACATGGGGGACCACGAGTAAATGACCCGGCTTAGTGAGCCAAGTCTACCCGGGTATGGCTCAGGGTTAGGTTTACATCTAGGGTTTGAGATGCCTAGCTGACGAATGGGGTCCACGAGGCATAGAGTAGGTTCATGGTAGATTGGGTTTAGGTCAGGTGTAGGCCACGAGGCGCCGATAATGCGCCTACAAAGCAAAGAGAAGATGAGGTGGCAAGACGGCGATGACGTGGCTTGCACAGAATTGGAGACAGGGATGCCACATAGGACAACACACAAGCACAAAGGCATTGGTTTAGGGTTTGGGATGTGATGGCGCTTACGTGGTATACACATGGCGTATATGGCACAGGCATTGATCTAACGTACAGGACCCGCATGTAAGAGAGAGAGAGACTAATCTAGGGTTTCTAATTGGCTGGATGACACGTGGGGTCAACATGTAAGTGTAATGAATAGATACGTGGTTTGGATTAATTGAATGGCAAGAGGGCCACACATCAGAAGGAAAAGAAAAGAACCAGAAGAAACAACAGAGAGGAATCAACCGAAAGAATAGAAACTAAAAGCTACGAAGGACAGAGCGCAGGTAGCTGCTGCTGGCCGATTGGTGTTGATGCATGGAAGTGGCGGCCGGCTTGGTGACAAAGCAAAAAGAAATAGAGAATACAGAAGGCTTGAGTGCGGCACACATCAGAGAGCTACTAGTGAATTCAATGAAACAGCAGAGAAGAACTAAAACAACAGAGCGTAGAAGGTTTTTCAACAGAGGCTTGCAACCGGTTTTGGTGCACATCGGCAGTACATGGCAAGCAAAGGGAAAGGAATCAACCGAGAGGGCTCAAAGCTGGAATTGGCTGGCTGCCAAGAGGGAATCACACATCAGGAGAGAAAGGAAGAGACCAGAGAATCAACAGGTAGCCGAACAGGACCGAAACTAACAAAACTCACGCATCGAACAACAGTATGAATAGTAATAAACAAGGCTTCGGCTTGGTATGATGACAGATCTAAAGATATTGTCCTGCATACAAGAGATTAGATAAAAATTAACAAGGAGATTGATGATGTCTCGCCACACACCATAGAGACAGAAAGAAAGGCAGAGAAGCAACCAACGTAATTCACGCATCGAACTAAGACATGAACAGAATGTAGTTTCTACCGATTGATCTTGGCGCACGGCAATGGTTCATGGCGCATGGAGACGACCTCGGTTTGGCGATGGCAAATCAAAGAGATAGAAGGATTAACCGAGAGCATCAACCGACCGAGCAACAAGGAAATCGCAGATCGCACCCATACGTGATATATACATGAACAAAGGTACGGGTGGCCGGCGTCGGAGGCGACGCGATCGGCGCGAAGGGGCAAACGGAAAGAAAACGACAAGTCGGACGCGATGGCGCGATCGATTTTGGAAAACTCACCGAGGATGCGCGAACGCGCATTTAACGCGTTGGGCTTTAATGGCCGACGGTGCGTTCGGCGATCTTCGCGAAGTGGATGGTACCATGACGAGAGGACGATGACGCTGGTTAACGCCGCAGACGTTTCGCCAACGGACGCCTGATGAAGGCGTTGTTCGTCGGAGAAGAACTTCGGTTGAAGCTCGGTTTTCTGCAGATTGCGATGAAACGAAATCGATTTGGAGGAAACCAATTCAGAGGATTGGAAGAGGAGATCAATACGGACGCGTGAGCGCAAACGACTTGCTTTTATATGCACCGAGAAGAAAGATATGGAATTTAGAAGTTTGAGATATGCATGGAAACTTACTGGATCGGTTCTGGACTCTCGGCTATTTGCGTGGAGACGAACATGAACAGTATTTTCGCGATTTCCCCGACGGGTACTGTAGCATTGCGGCGGGAGAGAGAAAAGAGGATTTTCGGAATTAAATAAAATCCCAAAAATCAAGGAGATCAAATAAAATAGCAGACAAATCCGGAAAAAAACTCAGAAAATACCATAAAATTTCTTGAAACACAAGGAAGCCAAATAACAAAGGTTTTTATTTAATTGATGTATAGATTAGTCAAATTAAATATTTTTAATTTAGAAAATTCCCAATTAAGCTTTATTAATTCAAATAAAATTGGTGAAATTTTCCAGGGACCTAAACTACTCAAAAGATTTTTAAAAAGCCAAAATTTGGGATGTTACAATGATCATATGCACAACACTCTAGTCTTTGGCTCCATCTTGTAATTCAACATACTCAATACATATACACAGGAGTAGGGTTGTTATTCTCCCAGGAGAAGGCCCGAACCTGTATAAAAATCCCCGTATCTCCATCTCTATGTGATTTTGAGCCTAGAGGAACCCCCGAATCAAACAATTTTTACGTAAGTTCGGTCCTAAAACACCGACACCATAGTTAATTAATTATCGATTAATTAGCAATAATTAATTAGTGTTAGTTAATTTGTCGCAACAAATTAGTCGTAATTAATTAGTCATGATTACTTTAGTCGTAGTTAATTAGGCGTAATTAATTTCATCAAAATTAATTTAATCAAAATTAATTGAGTCATAGTTAATTACTCATAATTAATTTAGTTCTCATTATTTAGTCATAATTATTTATTCGTTATTAATTTGTGCTAATTAATTAGTCATAAATAATTTAGTCATTATTAATTTATTCCCTACTAATTTGTGTCTTTCATCTCTTACAAGCCATGTCTCTATCGGAGCTACTCTAACCTTTCTACGACGAGCATCACGAGAGCAATTTATGGACCATCGGGGACGGGGATGGTCCTCAACCCCTCGTGCTTCGGTCAGAGAAGCATTACTGGGACCTTGACGCTCGCTACATCCCAATCCTTCAGGGCACGAGCTTGTTGCCCTTTGTGAGGATACTCCAGGTCGGACGCTACTTCACCCTCAATGGCAATGTCATGTAGGCACTTGTCGAGAGATGGAGACCCGAGACGTACACCTTCCACTTTCAGTTGGGAGAGACGATGGTCACTCTCCAGGATGTCTCCTTGACCGGTCGCCTAATCAAGGGAGAGCCACTTGTTTCAAATTCGCTCACGGATTGAAGGTCCGAATGGTGCATCGATTCAAGATAGTCGCCTCAGTACGTAATCTTCATCATCCAAGCTTTCAAAGCGGGTCTATGGAATTGACGGTTTACAGAGGACATCGCAATGAACCCTCCACAAACAACCGTCGAACTTTCCGACGTGGCCAACAAATACACAGCCGCTAGCGAAGCGGTTGAATGATGTGAGGCCATTGATCGAAAGGATAAAATCCCCCAACCTAGCTTGGATAAACCAGAGAAGAAGCGTAAGAAGGCTCTGAAGAAAAAGAAAAATCGCAGACCCGATGATAAGGAAGTCCTTGCAGTTTCTGAGAAGTTTACTAAGAGTAAGAAAGATTTTACCGGTCGAGACAAAGCAAAAGCTTCGACCGAAGGATACAAGAAGAACAAGAAGTGGTGTCCACTTCACCAACAGGCAGGGCATGACTTGTGCACCTGCTGAGTCTAGCAAAAGAAGCTGGAAGATTGCTATGCAGGTAAAGATCCACTCCCCTCAATATAGGAACTCGGGGAAACAAGATCCAAGAAGAACAAAGATGACGACGAAGAAATGGAGTAAGAGGAGCCTCAACATGGTCAATATGATCGTTGGTGGGTCTTCTTCGTACGAATCAAGGCGTCATCTGAAGGCCATGAAGCGGGAGGTCAACCTTGTCAAGCCTCCGATCACCGTCAAACCTTCCAGGTGGTCGGAAACTGTGATATCCTTCGGCAAACAAGACTGCCCCATCCCTTCGACTCGACCAGGTAGGTTCCCTATTGTCGTTGAACATACTATTAATATCTGTAAGGTTAATAGAGTCCTAATAGATGGAGGTAGTTCTTTAAACATTTTATTTGCGGGAGCATTAGAAGAGATGCAAGTTCCCAAGTCAAAGGTGAAGCCTGTGAAATATGCCTTCCATGGCATAGTTCCTAGTTCTACCGCCAAACCGATAGGACAACTTTCCCTATCGGTTCCGTTCGGAAGCCCCGACAATTTCTAAACAAAAAAGATTCTATTTGATGTGGTGGATTTTGAATCCGCATACAATGGAATTCTTGTTTGTCTAGCTTTAGCAAAATTCTTGATAGCCACGCACTACGGTTATCAGAGTTTTAAAAGGGGTCATCACGGTTCGAGGAGATCAAAAAATGGCATACGCATGTGATCGGAAATCCTTAGAGCAGGTTGATGAACTTCCGACCAGAGAAGCTAATCCACCTATCGTGTAGGACAAGCACTCGAGGCCAAAAATGACACCAAAACCTTCCGACCAGACAAAGGAGGTACCACTCAACAAGGTCACTTCTTCGGAAAGTGCCAAGTTTCCTAGGTCAGGAAACACTGACTCATCTACCCGAAACATACTGATCGGGGCAAGACTCAACCACAAATAGGAAGAGTCACTCGTCTCCTTCCTCCGACCAAATTAGGACGATTCGCTAAGGCTCTGACATGCCCGAGTCCCCTGAGGTGATCGAGCACGTGCTAGCTCTCCACCGACAAGAAACCGATCAAGAGAAGCTAAGGTGCTTTGCACCGATCGAAGGAGGCAATCCAAATTAAATTGACAAGCTCCTCAAGGCTAGATTTATTTGTGAAGTCGACTACCCTCAGTGGCTCGCCAATCCTGTAATGGTTAGAAAAAATAATGGAAAGTGGAAGGTGTGTATTGACTTTACAGATTTTAATAAAGTTTGTCTGAAGGATGACTTTCCCCTTCCACGCATTGACCAACTTGTAGACTCTACTTCTGGGTGCGAGTTATTAAGTTTTTTAGATGCGTATTCAGGGTACCACCAAATTAATATGAGTAAAGAAGATGAAGAGAAAACTTCCTTCACCACCCCATATGGCATTTACTATTATGTTAAGATGCCATTTGGTTTCAAAAATGCTAGTGCAACTTTTCAAAGGTTGATGCAAAAAAACCTTTAATCCACAGATAGGTCGAAATCTAGAAGCCTATGTTGATGATCTGATCGTGAAAAGCATCAATGCTGGCGGTCACATTCCCAACCTACAAGAGACCTTCAATAACTTGAGAAGGCATAATATCAAGTAAAATCCGGAAAAGTGTGAGTTTGGAGTTTCCGCTGGAAAACTGCTTGGTTTCCTAATTTCGGCTAGAGGTATTGAAGCAAATCCAGTAAAAAGTTTCCTCTGACTACGAAGAAAGAAGTCCAAAAACTAACCAGCTGTATGATAGCGCTAAGTTGTTTCATAGCACGGTTAGGTTAAAAAGGATTACCTTTCTTTAAGCTTCTCTGGAAATATGGAAGTTTCGAGTGGACTAAAGAGTCAAACGATGCATTTGAAGAACTTAAGAAGTACCTTACGAGTACCCCGGTCTTAGTTTCTCCAAGATTGGGGGAAACATTGCTAGTTTACGTGGCTACAACGCCACAAACAGTCAGCGGTGTACTAGTCGTGGAACGTGATAACATCCAACGACCAGTGTTTACGTATTACGTAAGCGAAGTCTTACATGGACCAATAGAAAGATATCCACAGGTACAAAAGCTGCTCTATGGTCTCCTTATAGCTTCAAGGAAACTAAGGCAAGATTTTCGTGCCCACAAAGTGGTCGCATTAATCGGTATCCTCGATCCAAAGCCCTGGAAACAGGGATCATCAGATCTAATATTAAAATGGGCTGTTGAGCTAGGGCGTTCGACTCCATTTTATCTCATGAACAAAGGATCAAGTCCCCGCAATAGCAGTAATCTATTACGAATGGACAAACCCGGAACACACCCAAGGGCCCGAGTACGAACACCACGACGAGTGGACAATGTACTTTGACAGCTCCTTGATGCTCAAAAGCTCGGGGGCTGGAATTGTCTTGATATCCCCTACTGGCAAACACATCAAGTACGCTATCCAGTTAAATTTTTCTGCTACAAACAATGTGGCAGAATATGAAGGTTTACTGGTAGGACTCCGTACAACTCATTTGCTTGGGATTCGCAGATTACTAGTGAAAGGCGATTCTCAACTAGTAGCAAATCAAGTCGGGAAAGAGTATTGTCGGTATTTTAGAACCGAACTTACGTAAAGATTGTTTGATTCGGGGTCTCCTAGAATGGAATCACGCAGAGATTGACACGGGATTTTATATGTGTTCAGCCTTCTCCTGAGAGAATAACAACCCTACTCCCCTGTGTGTATGGTATTGAGTGTATTCTAAACAATCGTGGGAAAAACTAAGACTATTACAGATAGTATCGGTATTCCCGATGGCCCGATTCATCCCCTTCTTCTCGATTGCCGCCTTTATATAGTACGTGAAGGAGCGTAGTTTCCAGTGAAGCGGCGCTACCATCACATCCTCGTGAATCGGACGACGCTGGTAGTAATCACCGCGATAACTCCTCCACGCCGCCTAACAAAGAATATACCGAGATAATGGAGCATTACGTGCTATTACTTCGCAGAGTAACAAACAGATGATGATCGTTGATTCCCTTAATCAATTGGGCCCACTTGTCTCGTAGGTTTAATTGATCATAAGGTGGTGTAGCTGACCTAGTCGAGAAGAACTTACAACCATGAGGTAGTCGTAGCAAGTCTTACGACTATTGGGGTAGTCGAGCATAACTTACGACTATGGGGGTGGTCGAGAAGAACTTACGACCACCCAAAGAGGCTCTTCCCTTATAACATTAAGGGTATACTCAGGACCATATGACGCCATATTTACCTATAATAAGAATTATAGATAAAAGATAAAATGAGGATTATTATATCCTCGCTATCTAGCCCCCCACCTTCAAGTGAAAGCAACTTACTTGGTAAAGGGTTATAGATGGTCTTACATAACCACGAGAGGGTCGAGAAAGATAGTCAAGGAAAAACTCTTCATTATTAGTATACTACTTTGACCAAAAATATGCTTGGTCAAGGAAATTGCTTACTACTATCAAATAGTCGAGAACATTTCTACGATCACAAGGTGATCGCAAAGATGGTGATTAGAAGAAAACCTTCCCGACAACATTTCCTTTGGTTAAAAGAATCTAACCAAGGAAGTAATTTCGCTTGAGGTGTAAAAGCAAACCTGATTTTCTCAAACGGACACGTTGGGGAATTTTAAACGACGCCTGCTAGCCTATCCGTTGAAGCGGTTCCCGAGACGGTGGCAACCTTTGGAATACCACGCCTCCGGCCCGAGGCACGCGGTTATAAATACTTACCGGGGGTAAGACTTAGGGTTCACACTTTTCCTCAAATTATCCCACTGTTCATCAAGTTCTTGTCTTCTCCGCCACCAACTCAATCAAGAATCTCCCCCTTCTGAGAGAAATGGCCGGGAGGGTCTCCGAGTGGGCCGAGTCGGAGATGGATACGGCGAAGATGGAAGCCCTTGTCAACGCTGGGAAGATTCCAGAGAGAGTTCTCGTGGAGTGGTTCCCGTGAACAAGCAAGAATGGCCGCCGGTGAGGATGGACAAATTCCGCCTTCCAAAGCGCATCGTGAGTGTGGTCTATTTATTGCCCGCTCACCCCTTTCTTACACTTATACTGAAAGCATTTTGGAGTGGAATTGGTGAACCTTGGTCCTAATTCCATCACAATGCCGAGTGTATTTGTATATCTGTGTGAGGCGACTGGGAATTCCAAATGATCTTGAGCTTTTTCAAGATTTCTACGTAATGGCTCGCCAACTGGGATAGCCGAAGTTGTGGTCTCAAGCTCCATGACGGGAAGTCGAAGGAGTATATTCAGATGTTCACTCGGTCCTCATGGCTGCTAGGAGGAAGAGGTGGTTTTACCGAAAGTCACCTCTTCAAGATGTACCTTACCTTTCGGGAAGGTCATTAAAAGAAATCTTCATGGGATAGACTCCCAAGATATCAATTTAATTGCCCCTATATTCAAGCTATTAAGGATTTGAAAGAAGGGGTTGACTAGATGGCATGTGGTGAAGGATTTCATCACACGCCGAATTAGCCCTTTGAAGAAACGAGTACCTCCTATGTGGAAGTATACGGGCCAAAAGACCCACTGTGTGACTACGATGAGGGTAAGTAGTTTTTCAACTTAACTCTTAGTTTGGTCTTCTTCGATTTATCTAATCGAGTATCTTTATCTGCTTTATACGCATCTTTCACAGTAGAGATTGACGCTCGAGTCAAACTCGCTTAGAGAAGTCCCCGCCACCCTAATGGCGGTTCTCAAATCCTTGCGGTTTTGTCCGCAGAGGAAAAGGTTAAGCGCCTAAAGGTAATCAAAAGCTGATTTTATCCTTAGGACTTTATAGTCGAGAAAGAACTTACGACTAGGTAGTGATCATAGAAAATCTTACGATCGTGACATGTCGAGAAAAGCTTACGACTAGGTAATCGGTCGAGAAAAACTTATGACCGGTCATTGATTCTTCTTCTTCTTCGTTTTTCTTACGTAAAGTAGGCATGGAAAACCGCCGACGATTTAAGAGGTCGAACCGATGACCATTGGAGCAGGGCAACAATGGACAAGGACTCAGCCCCCAAGTAAAAAGCGCCGCTTTTCAAGAGTCGCCGACAAGGAGGATCAAGCTCAAGTCCCTCATTTCACCAGGTCCTTGTTAAGGTCTCATGCACGATAGTCGCAGCAGAAATCAAGTCAAGCAATCAAGTCGAGGAGGATGAAGAACCTCTTATACGCAAGATCCGTAAGACCAAGGACATGACCACAAGAGTAGCCGAGATCAAGCAACAGCAATGAGGAGGCCGTGGAGGTTGAAGAACCTCTAGGCGCAAAGCCCACAAGGCTAAGGTACCTTTTATTATGACAAGAAAGCTTTCACAGTTTCGCCACTTCTAGTTTTGTCAAGCAACTAGAAAAGAAAACTCGAAGGAGTTTATGTCTTTGTGAAGGACAAAGCCGATCCAGCCCCTATTGTTGAGGGTAGCGCCACTTTGGAGTGGTCGAGACCGATCTCGCCCTCCGGAAAGTCGAGACCAGAGAGATGGTCCTCGTTCAAGATCCACGACAGACGTGGTCGGTGGCCGAGCCTATTCCCCAACTTGAGCTACAATCGACGTGGTCGTAGCAAAGAAGTCGAAGAACCCTTCCATCGGAAGATGGCTTCAAAGTTTCGATCAAGTCCAGATGCAGAGGTATGTGAAACAAGCTAAAGTGTAAGAACAAAGATTTACCTTTTGCTTTCCATAATTTGACTTGCTATCCTTTTGTTTATTTTAGCTCAATTCTTCAAATTTCCATAGTGGTTTCTATCGAAAAGCCCATTGCAGCCTCTCCAATGATTGGAGAGATGACAACAGAGATGGTCGAAGGATCATCCACACGGGTTGTGGAAGAAGTCGTGGCTCTCAAGCGGTTGTTTCGACTGGCTGAAGTTGTAGCTATGGCCACCGAGGGCCGCCATAGTTAATGAGGTGGTGTCTACAACTACCGAGGTAGCCGCCATGACCACCGATGTGACCGTGGGACCAAGAGAGGTAGTCGCAGGCCTCCGCCCAAGGTGGTGATGTGCGGACCACTGCAAGGGAAGGAAATTATTACAAACCTCCTTCCCGGTACCCAAAGGAAATTACAATTTCAGAATCGGAAGATGAGGAATACTTCAACTTCGCTCGATTTCTTTGGCCCCGCTTCCATAGTGGGGTCTTCGCTTTTAGATCTCAGAATCGAAGTCCCCATCCCAAAGACATTCCCAATAGAGGGAACACTTTTGATAATGAGCGCTTTGAGAAGGTTTGGTGGGACCAAGTTGAGAGAGTGGACGAGCCGAAGCACCCGTGAGTCGGGTTTACTCGATATTTGCTCGATCAACCATGAGTGTAAGTATTTGATGATACTTATACATACATGTATAATCTTCTCTTGTTTCTCACTGTCTTTTCTTTTGCAGAAAGCCATAAAGCAAATCGTTGTTGTCGGTGAATATCATCGACAACTTCTAGAGCTGCGACAGGAAAAAAGAGGAACTCTGCAAACAGGCAGAGAGGTGGTAAGTTACTATTTTTCATAGTTGTTTTCGATTTGACTACTTATATAGTGCTTACGAGTGGTTTGTCGTGGAAAAACTCACGACTATATGCTAGTCGTAAAAGACTTACGATCAAGGTTTAGTCGTAGGAGAACTTACGACTAGATCCATAGTCGAGAAGAACTTACAATCGATCAATGGTTGTAGGAGAGCTTACAACCAATTTAATAATGTTCATGTCCACTTTTAACCTTTACAAAGTTAAAAAGCTTACTTAAAGACTCTCGCCGACTCGCCGATTATCAAAAAGAGGAGTCGAGAGTTACAGGAGAAAGTAGAATTTCTCCGAGGAAGCTTAAAGAAGCTAACTCAAGAACCTAAAAGGTGCAGAAAGGATAAACGAAGAAGTCTTGAACTTAAGACCGCTTATGTTTTCGATCTTTGCTCGATCACTTCTTTTAAGAAAAAGAAGATGATATAAGAAAGCTCCGTAATGAAGTCCAAAATAAAACTTTGGTCATTCACGAGACTTCTCGATCTCCAGAGAGAAAATGAAGAAATTACGAGACTAAAGTCCCAAAGATCGTAAACAATTCTTTACTCGCAATCTTTCTGAAGTTCTTCCCATATTCTCACTCTCATTTCTTTTCTAGAAATGGAACTCGAATCGAAGGCTCAAAATGAGCTCGTGGATAAAACCGTGATTTATCTTCGAGACCGTCTCAGATACAAAGAAAATGCGGAGGAGATTAGATCATGGGAGAAGAAGCATGCTAAGACCAAGGTTGCCTCCATGATGAAGAAATCAAGAAATTGATTCTCGACTAGCGTGTAAGGAAATCTTTTACCTATAATTATTTTTGTTTTCTTTTCCTCTAGAATTTTATTTTTACTTGACCGGTCTTATTCTTTTCAGAGCAAGCGTCGAAAACAAACAACTCGCGAGGCTTCACTGCACCCAACAGAGATGGAGACAATGAAGATTAATCTTCAAAGCAAAGGTCACGCTCTCAACAATGTACTTAGTGAGCTTCATCGAGGAAAAGCTCCTCAAGATGATACGATGGTCGCCACATAAGTACAATTGGGGAACAAGTCGGGACTTTGCAAGAACCGATGACCACCTCAAGACCAACCAAGTGAATCGATAAAGGAGGCGGTCGAAGTTGCGAGAAGTTATGCATTGGCCAAACTTAAAGCTCGTGGACCCCAACTTTAATGTTCAACCAATCGAAGTTTACTCGATCGCCTCTAAGCGTAGCAAGTCGTCGATTGAAGAAATGCAATTGGCGGAAGGTTTCGGAGGAGATGCGATCGGGCTCTCCTTCTTGAGTAGTTTGTAACAAAACCGAAAAACAATCTTTTGTTGATGTATTATATAATCCATCTTGTTTCTCGCAAATCATCTTGTCGAGTAGTTAGTAACTCAAAAGATAATTAACTAAATGAAAGACTAAGAATTGAAGTCAAATTAATAACTTTATCCTAGCCCCGACTATTTGCTTAGTTTGTTTAGACAAACTAAATAAATAGTGTTAAAAGGGTTTCTGTAAACAGAGAGGTTTGTTTAACTTGTTGTTTTTTATCACAACCGTCATGCACTGGTCGAAAAAGTGGAAACGAATCGACACTAGGAAGTTCCTTCTAGTGGGTAGGACCACGTGCAGAGAGGAAAGTCTTCGACTAGGTGATGTTACCATCTCTGACTAGATTATTTAAGTTGAGAACAGCAACTTGAGTTAAACAAACATCCAGAGGACTTCAAAAATTCATTCGCTTCTTCTTTGGAGGACTCGATAAGTCCTGTCCCGATAGCAAGAGTAGAAAATCGAACAATGCTAGAAAGTTCCTTCTAGTGGGCGTGACCACGCAAGAGAGGAGAGACTTCGACTAGATGTGTTTCTTCCTCCGACTTAGTTGAGATTTAATCAATGCACCAAAGGCAGTGAATAAATCTAAAAGTGCACTTTGCTTAGAATATTTTTCAAAAGAATCAAGAAATAATCTAAGGTGAAAGGAGTAAGCTTTCAAAAATATTTCACTAAATAGAACCCGAGCTCTTTGTGTTGGCGCAAAAGTGAGTAACGAGTCAATACTAGGAAGCTCCTTCTAGTGGGGTGACCACATGCGTAAAGGAGAGGCTTCGATTAGGTGATGTTATCGCCTTTCACCAAAGGTAAAGGAAACGGGTGTTTAGAATATAGTCGAAAGATTATGAAAGCACTACTCAAAAGTAAGACAATAGAGGTAGAGAGAACTCGAATCTTTATTGTTCAATGATTGGTTACACATAAAACTTATGAATCGGGTCGATGTTCCAAGAATTCGAGAGAACTCGCCGCCTACCATTGCTAATCGTATCGACTCGACGAGTAACTTCGACCATCGTAAGGACCTTCCCACTTGGGAGAAAGTTTGTTCCGATTAGACTTGGATTGGCAGTAGTCTCAATACTAAGTCACCTACAATGAGGTCATGAGGTTGGACCTTACGATCGTAGTATCTTCGCAGGCTTGTTGATAGACCGCCGAACTAATTAGGGCTGGTTTCTCCTTTCTTCAAGTAGATTAATATCATCTCTCAAGTTGTTCTTGGTTGAGTCTGTGAAAGTTTCAACTCGTGTTGACCGTATCTTTAGTTCCGAGGAAGCATGGCTTCAGCCCAAAGACTAGAAAGAATGGTGTTTCACTCAGAGTCTGACCGGTAGTCGCATTTAACAGCCCATAATACGAGGGTAGCTCTTGTACCCAAGCCCCGAGCGCTTGATGAGTCTGGTTGAAGACTCGAGTCTTAATTCCTCTCATTATTTGGCCGCTTGCACGCTCGAACGCCCCATTACTTTGGGGATGGGCCATGTACATAACACAACTTGGTACCCAACTCGTCACAAAATTCCTGAAATTTTGCGCCAAAAATTGCTTACCATTATCTGTAATTATTCGACTCAGACTCCAAATCGAGTAATTACGATCTCATCATAAACCGCTTTGCCGCCTGCTGTTATCCTAGTCACTGTGTTCGCTTCGATCCATTTTGTGAACGTATCAATAGTCACAAAAAGGAACTCGAAACCTCCTGGAGCTTTGGGGAACGGTCCTAGGATATCGAGACCCCAAGTCGCAAAAGGCCAAGATAGAGGTATTGTTTGTAATGCCTGAGCTGGTTGGTGTATCTGCCTGCTATGAAACTGGCACTGGACACACCTTTTAACCAACTCTTTAGCATCGTAAAGTGCTGTTGGCTAGTAAAAACCTTGTCGAAAGGCCTTACCGACCAGCATTCTGTAGGAAGCATGATTTCCACAGATGCCTTCATGTATGTCATGAAGAAGTGTTAATCCCTTGCTCTGCGGAATGCATCGCATGAGCACCCATTGAGTACCTCGATTATAAAGGACTCCTTCCACCAAAGTATACATTTTGGCTTTTCGGGATAAGCGATCTGCTTCGAGATCGTCTTCGGGTATAGAACCCTTCAAGATATGCATAGATGGGTGTCATCCATGTATCCTCGTATTCTAGAGAGGTCGCCTCAATAGGAGGTGTTTTCGTTCGTCGACCGAGACGGCTTCGAGTTGTTCCAAGAAGACTCCTTTTGGTACTTCAGATCGGGAAGAAGCTATTCGAGCAAGTCGGGTCTCGCGAGGAAATTATCCTTTCGAGGGATGAATTGTGCCTCAAACCTAAAAAGTGCTTTTCTAGCTTACGACTTCCGATAAGTCTCGAGACATTGTCGGATTAGAGCACCGGTACTTTTTCCGACTTGATTCACGACTAGTTGAGAGTCTCTCTCACAAGTAGTCGGCGAATCGAGAGCGCTTCACGTCAGATGCCGCCTAGCAAACCTTCAGATTCTACCACGCTGTTAGTGGCCCGAAAGTTTAATTGTATGGCATACTTTAAGGTCTCTCCAGAGGAGATACCAGACCACCTCAAATTTCGAGCCACTTAAAGTAAGTGACCCGTCAGTACATCGCCCATCGGTCGTGGGAATCAGATCGGGATCCTGAGCAGTTCAGATTTGTCCATTCGCGACAAAATCTGCCAAGATCTCGATTTAACGGTCGTTCGACACGAATGGATGTCGAACTCCCCAAGTTCGACCGACCATTTTGCCATGCGCCCCATTGTTTCCCTATTGTGGAGGATCGCCCTAAGGGAAACTCGACAAGACAAACTAGTTTGTGCGCTCGAAAATAATGCCGCAGCTTCTCAAGACATGAGGAGGGCATATAGAAGCTTTTGGACCTAAGGGTAACGCCCTTAGGCGTGTAAAACTTCACTCACGTAGTAAACCGGTCGCTTTACGTTTTCACGTTCTACGACCAAGATCAAGGCCATCGTCTGTGGCGTGGCGGCTAGGTAAATTAAGAGTGTTTCTTCCGACCTCGAGAGACCAAAATAGGAGCACTCTGAAGGTACCTCTTGACATCCTCAAAGGCGCTGTCAGCTTCTTTCACCACTCAAAACCTTCATGTTTCCTTAGAAGTTTAAAGAAAGGTAGTCCTTTTCTCCCGGCCGTGCGATGAAACGACTTAAAGCCGCCATGCACCCCGTGAGTTTTCGAACTTCTTTCCTTGTGGTTGAGGAGCATTTGGAGAATGGCCTTGATCTTTTGGATTTGCTTCGATTCCTCGTGATAGAAACTAGGAATCCAAGCAATTTTCCTAAAGAGATTCCGAACACACACTTCTCAGGATTGAGTTTTAAGCGATGTTTTCTGAGATTGTCGAATGTTTCTTGTAGGTCAGTAATATGATTAAGCCTCTTGATGCTTTTAACAACTAGATCATCAACATAGGCCTCTAGATTTCGGCCTAATTGAGATGAAAAAGTTGCTTGCATCAAGCGTTGAAAAGAAGCGCCGGTATTTTTTAGACCAAATGGCATTTTGACATAGCAAAATATACCAAATGGTGTAATAAATACGGTCTTTTCTTCATCGCCTAGACACATATTGATCCGATGGTATCGCAATATGCATCTAAAAACTTAACATTTCACAACCCGCAGAGAATCAACCAACCGATCGATACGAGGTAAAGGAAAATCGCCTTTTGGACAAGCTTTATTAAGATCAAGAAAGTTCACGCACATACGCCATTTGCCGCTTGACTTTCTAACCATTATAGATTAGCCAACCACTCGGGTGGTTGGCCTCTTATAAAGCCCGCTTGAGTAGCTTATCCAACTCGATTTAATAGCATCTCGCCGATCAGGCAAATGTCCGTAATTTTTGTTTTACGGTACTTTGTCGCCGTAAAGCTAGCTCGTGCTCGATCACCTCCCCGGGACTCCGCATGTCGGATGCTTGCCACGCAAAGACATCTGCGTTAGCTCTGAGGAAGGCGATGAGGGCGCCTTCCTATTTGGGGTCGGAAGTATCCTCGATGAGCAGCCTTCGAGGGCTCCCTGGCCCGTGAGGAACCTCTTTGACTTTGTCGCTCGGCTTTGGTGCGACTTTTAGGCTTCGACTTGCTAGTCGAAGGTCGATTTCTTCTCGAGTTGGTATTTGTCCAACCATCTCGAGGGATCGACGATCGCAGTATGCGCCATCTTCTTGTCACAATGGATTGTGATTACTCCTTTGGGACTCGCATCTTAATACATTGATATCCATAATGAGTAGCCATTAGGAATTTTGCCAAAGTTGGTCGTCCGAGTATGGCGTTATATGCCGTATCGAAATCGACCACATCAAAGGAGATTTTCTCTGTCCTGAAATTACTTGGTGAACCAAATGTTAAAGGAAGAGAAACTTGGCCAATTGGTTTAGCCAAAGATCCCATGACGATTCCATGGAAAGAGTATCGTACCGGTCTTACCTTGGTCCTCGGTACTTGCATGTCATCCAGGGCACTCGTAAACAAAATGTTTAACGAGCTACCACCATCAACCAAAACTCGATTGACCCGACAATTGTTGATGGTGGGTTCGACCACGATTGGGTATCGACCTGGTCGAGTCGAAGGAATCGGGCAGTCACCCTTCTCGAAAGAGATGGTGACTTCCACCACTTCGTAATTTATTGACAAGAGGAGGATCTATGGAGTTTACCTCACGCTCGCAGCTTTGAGTGCCGCTTTGATTCATATGCCGATGATCCCTCGATATGTGTTCGATGGTGTGTTGCGGATCCCGAACAGCATCTCCTCCTCGCATCCGATGACTTATGACCACTCGCTTGCCCTACCACCGCCGAGAGTGGGAAGTGGTCCTTGTCGCTGTAGTAGTCTTCAAGCTTGCGTTGAAGACCCAATAGCTATGAAGGTCATGTCCTTCCTTTTATGGAAAGGACACCACCTAGGCTTATCATTTTTCCGATCGGGCGCTTACCATTGCCTCGGTCGAGTGCGGCTTGAGGTGCGTGGCTCTTTATCATTCATGTACCAAAACTTCCTTGGAACCGCCGGGCTTGGAGTTTTTGACCTTCGACTTTTTTGCTTTCTTATCTTTCTTCTTACTAATGTCGCTTAGCTCTCGAGAGGTATTGTCTTCTCGATCTATCGTGTTATTCCACTCGATCGCCTCGTAGCGCTTGCATATCGATCACCATCTCAAAGAGTTCAATGACGTAAGTAGGAGGACTCAAAGCAATGTCTTCGTTATCCTTTTGTCGGACCCGAACGAAAGATCCCGAACCTCTCGTGTTCATACACCATCCAGTGATTTCTGTACACGAGCTACAAAAATGATAACATAACCAAATCTCGTGATTTCATTAATAGTAAATCGAGTTCGATACAATTGGGCATGAAGCCAAATAAAGAAGTAAATAACACAATGAAATAAAAAGATAGTAGTAGGCAGAACGATCCGCCACAGTAATAAATCTGGGCGAGTTTAGGCGCGGTGTCCTCACCGCCCCGATAATAGTCTTCTCCTCAAATTTTGTTGCATAAAGCAAGCATGAGCACAACTACTGTGTGCTCGCAAGTTACACCCAATATGGAATTGTAATGCATGCATAAGGTAAACAAAGGACAATGGCAGGTTATTTTATGTAAAGCAGCGGTTTTAATTTAAATAATCATAATAGATTGCAAGGCCATTTTCATACAAGAATTAAAATCATATTTTAAATGACAATAGAATAATGTGGATAACCTCCAAGAAAGGTGATGGATATCCTCCAATCACAATGGCTAACCGCCAAATTTCCCACCAGACTAACCATCCTAAAACATCTGTTGAAACCATTTTAAAACCAAAAGCAAGTCTAACTCAAAGTGGCTTTGCTAGCATGTCCATGATCATGACGCGCTATTCAATAGTTTTCACTCGCAGAGTTTGTACAGCCTTTACCCACACGAGATATTATGCCCTTTGTGTCGGCCAATCCACGCTTCCTAAGGCGCAGACAGAGCAAATATCACAAGGTCGTTATAATGATCTACCTCACAATACTCATGCCCGCTAAGGTTTCGCTTCCATTGACTAACCATCCTCCTGAAGCCCCTCTTGCGCCATGTGGGACTACTGTCTAACCAACACCCACTCATACAACATGGCACTAATATCTATGAGGTATCCCAAATTATTAAGCCAGTCCTTCCCATACAGACATGTGGTGGTACGCTTTTGGCATAGCAAAGGAACGCCAAAGGTCGGTCCTTAATTGACTTAGGCGTCTTTCCAATTAAACCTCGGGCTTTAATCCTAACCAGATTAAACCCGTGCATAAACCCGCACCCACCTTTCATCCGCTACGCCCAAGTCCAAACCATCTTTATTTTATTTAGTAAAACCACCTTTACAATAACACTATGGTAAAACAATACCATAGGTTCAAGTTTAAACAAATTTGTAATGATTTGGCTTGGCTAAATCCTCCCAAAATCAAAATCATGGTTTGAGCATTTGCTAAGCATTTCCAAACAATTTATCTATGGTGACAAGGGATGACATTTCAATATTCAAAGTTGGCCATACAACAACAAATGGAATAACTAAGCATTTAAACAAGGTATTAAAATAATTGACTAAAAATATGCATGCAATAATAATTTTAAAACTGAATTAAATAACTTTAACATAGTAGGTGCAACATGGTCAAAGTGTAACTTGCCTTCGCTGAAGTCTTGAAATTCTAAAGCTTCTAAGAATCAAATTCTAATCGTCAGAATCTAAACGTGAAAATACGACAATCAATTGAAATTCCAATAAAAACAAGACAATATTTTAAACTAACTCCAAATAAAATAATTATATTTTATTTGGCTAGATAATAATTTTAGAAGACTTTATAAGTCTGAAACACTAAATTTGGAATTAGGAAATAAAAGATATGAATTTTACAAGTTTAAATTGTAAATTTGCAATTTAAATAGTTTTAACTTAAAAGAGACAATTTAAACTAATTCCAAATAAGCAAATTTTAATTTATTAAGCTAGATAATCTTTTTACAAAATCTTAGAAATTTAATTCAATAAATTTGGAGTGGAAATCGATGATATGAATTTTACAAATTTAAATCTAAATTTGGATTTTAAATGAATTTCTAAATTCTAAAACAGAACTAAAATGAACTCCAAATTGAATAATTATATTTTATTTAGTTAGATCATAATTTTCTAAGAATTTAGCAATTTGAATCATCTAATTTGGAGCTAGGATGAATAAGTTATGAATTTTACAAATTTAAACCTAAATCTGCAATTTAAAAGGATTTCCCGAATTATTTTTCTAAAGGAAACTCTAATTATTTGCGCATGGTGACGTCAGCCCCGAGGTTTTCGGTAATTAAATAAATAAAATTAAAATCGACAAAGGGACCTCGTGTCGAGACACGGTCCATGTGGACTTGGTCCACGGCTTGGCTCACGGGTGGGTGGCGCTACAAGACGACATGGTCGCCACGTAGGCGCCACGTGGGATTGGGCGCTGGCGTGGCGCCGAGTGGCGCCGAGGTGGCCAGGCCACGTAGGCCGATTCCGGCCATACTCCGGTGACCACCCTCGCCGGCGCTACGCGCCACGGCGAGGGGTGCGGGTGAGCGCAAACGAGAGAGAGAGAGAGTCCGCGAACCTAATGCTTACACCCTCAGCGGCGACGCGTGACCGGAGGCTCACCGGCGTTGAAGTTTAGCGGCGGCGGCGTACGAGCGTCGTCAACGAGGGTGCTCCGGGGGTCTTGGGGCAAAATGGGTGTGCGCACCGTGTTCGCGGTGACGCTACGGTGTCGAAGATGTAGACGACGAGGCCTGGACGGAGACGATGGCGCCGGAATCGGAGACAAACCAAAAGATCACCGCCGGCGGAAAACCTTGAAATTGGAGCGCTACGGAAGAGAGGAGTGGCACCGGGTGGCGGTGTGGTGATGTGGGAAGGAAGGCGCTCCCGAGGATCCCTTTTATAGGGGTAGAGGGGCTCCGAGGCGGCGAGGGGTTCGTGGGGTCGTCGCGCCGTTATGGCGCATGGCGCACGCGAGCGAGAAAAAGGGAGAGAGGGCGAGGGAACGCGGCGAGGGCGCGGGTCGGCGCGACCGACGCGAGAAGGCGGGGTGGTTGAGGCGTCTGCTGCGAAGCTTCGGCGAAGCTTCAATGGCGGCGGCTCGGTTGCGCAAGACCAAGGGCACGGAGAAGAAGGGTTGGGGAAGATGACCTCGGGCGTTGGATTGGCATCGGATGGCCGAGAAACACGGTGACGTGGGCGTTGCTGGCCGTCCGATGCTCATCTGACGGCTGAGAGAAGGGTGGCGGCTTGAGGAGTAGGTGGGTCAGGCTGGGCTGCAAGGAGAGAGGAAGTGGGCCGAGACTTTCGCCCAAGCACCTTCAGGGGGTTTTTTAGTTTTTCTATTTTAAATAATCTGTTAATTCCTTTTAGACTTAGAAAATAGTAAAAGAGTCCAAAATTCTACAAAAATTCTCATAAATCCTTAGAGACATTTTAGACTTAATAAAATTATTCCCAACTTAAACTTGATAATAAATTTTGTAATTAAATTATTTTAGCTTTAAAACATTTAGGAAAAAGCTTTTAAAATTTCAGTAAAATTCACAAATTCAAATAAGTTTTAAACTTTAACCAAATTTGAGATTTTGGGCTGTTACAAACCTCCCTTAAGGGAATCTCGACCCCGAGATTCAGGATTGACCGGCAAGAAGGTGGGGATACCCTGCTTTAATATCTTCTTCCCGCTCCCAAGTGGCTTCACTTTCCGGGTGGTGGCTCCACTCGACTTTGTATGAACGGATGATCTTGTTCCGTGTGACACGCTCTGCGACGCCCGTAATCTTGATCGGTTGCTCCACATAAGTGAGGTCCTCTTGAAGCTCAATGCTTTCCAAAGTGGTCTGATCTTCAGGCACTCGAAGGCACTTCTTTAGCTGTGAAACATGGAAGACATTGTGGACAGCGGATAAAGATGCTGGTAGCTCGAGCTGATATACCACTTCACCTCTTCTTGCCAAAATCTTGTAAGGTCCCACAAATCTGGGTGTAAGTTTTCCTTTGGTTCGAACCTTCTTACTCCTGAGTGGAGTAACTCTGAGATAGACAAAATCTCCTTCGCAAAGGTCAACTCTCACGACGATTATCAAGATAACTCTTCATCGGGTTTGAGCTACTTTCGATGTTCTCTTATTGCCTTAACATTGCTTTCACTTCTTTGATCAACTCGCCCAAAGAACTGATGCTCTCCTACTTCATCCCATAGAAGTGGAGTTCTCGATTTCGCCATACAAAGCCTCAAATGGGGACATCTCAAGACCGGCTTGGTAGCTATTGTTATCTTAAAATTCGTGATAGTGCGATTCTTGTCCCAACTTTTTCCAGAATCCAAGGCGCAGCTCAAGCATGTCTTCAAGAATCTGCTGACTCGTTCGTCCGCCATCCGCTCATGGATGATATGCGATCTTGAAATTGAGTCCGGTTCCTAAGGCTTCATGCGCATCGCCAAAATCTTGACGTAAACTGTGATCCTCCGTCGACACGATCTTCTTGGGTACCCATGCGCATGCACTATCTTGGCCATATACAATTTCGCCACCATCGCTCGGGTAGGTGGTTTTGACGGAAGGAAATGAGCTACTTTGTTAATTGATCAATTATCACCCAGATGGAATCACATCCTGACTGAGTCCTAGGAAGTCCGGTGATGAAATCCATACCAACTTCTTCCCACTTCCACTCGGGAATCGGTAACGGTTGCAACAAACCGGTGGTCTTTGATGTTCGCCTTGACTCACCGACAAACATCACAACGGCTACTTAACTCAAGAATTTCCGCTTCATGTCGACTCCACCAATATCTTTCCTTAAGATCCGGTACATCTTGGTACTGCCAGGGTGAATAGAATAAGGCGACTCATGGGCTTCCTTCAGAATCGACTGCTTTAAATCCTGTTGTTCCGGTACACAGATGCGGTTTCCGAACCACACTGTTCCTTCCTCATCTTCGATGAATCTCAAGCTTTGCCTCTTCTCATATTCTTCTTGATCTCCTTGATGTTTTCATCTACTAGTTGCTTTTCTTTGATTTGACTCTGAAGTGTTGGTTGAACTTCCAAAGCATTCACACATCCTTGCTCAACAATCTCCAAGTTCAGATGCTTCAATTCTTCATACAACTCTGGCTGATTCTCCTGAACCAAGATGGTATTGCAATACGCCTTCGCTTTCGGGGCATCCGCAACTATATTTGCCTTGCCGGATGGTAATGGATCTCAAGGTCATAATCCTTTATCAATTCTAGCCATCTTCTCTGTCGGAGATTAAGGTCGGACTGAGTGAATATGTACTTCAGACTCTTATGATCCGTGAAAACTTCGCAATGTTACCGGCGAGGTAATGACGCCAGATCTTCAATGCATGCACAATCGCCGCTAGCTCAAGGTCATGAGTTGATAATTCCTTCATGTGGCCTCAATCGACGAGATGCGTAAGATACAGCCTTGCCCTCCTGCATCAATACGCAACCGAGTCCTTGACGAGAGGCGTCGCAGAAAATCACAAAATCTTTATGAATATCTCGTAGGACCAATACAGGTGCTGAAACTAGTCTCATCTTCACTCTTGGAAACTCTCCTCGCAAGCATCCGTCCATTCAAATTTCTTCTCCTTCTTGGTTGAGTCATTGGTCTTGCTAATTTGGAGAAACCTTCAATGAATCTGCGGTAATACCCACCAATCCAAGGAAACTTCTCACCTCTGCGGACAGACTTGGGTTGTTTCCAATCCATTACCGCTCGACTTTTGGTCGATCTATCGCAACTCCTCCTGCGGACACAATATGTCCAAGGAATGCCACTGACTTAGCCAAAATTCGCACTTGTCAATTTGGCATAAAGTCGGTTCTCCACGAAGTTTTCCCAAAATTAGTCCGAGGTGGTTCTCATGTTCCTCTTCACTCTTGAATAGACGAGGATGTCATCGATGAAAACAACCACAAACTTATCCAAGAATTCCATGAACACCTTGTTCATCATATTCATGAAATAAGCGTAGGCGTTCGTCAAACCGAAAGACATTATCAGAACTCGCATAACCCATATCCGTGGTGAAAGCCGTCTTGGGATATCTTCCGTCCGATCTTGATTGGTGATAGCGGATCTCAAATCAATCTTCGAGAATACACTTGTCCTTTCAGTTGATCGAGCAGATCATCAATCCTAGGTAGCGGTACTTGTTTTTGATTGTCACTTCATTGAGTGACCTATAATCCACACACATCCTCATACTATTGTCTTTCTTCTTGACAAATAAAACAGTGCTCCCCAAGGTGATGAACTGGGTGAATATATCCCTTGCTCCTCAATTCTTCAACTGTTTCTTCATCTCGCCAATTCATTGGCCAAGATTCTAGGGTCTCTTCGAGATTGGAGCGGTCCCTGGACTAAGTCAATTAGGAACATTATGTCCTCGTCGGTGGCATGCCGTAAATCATCGTGAAAGACGTCTGAAATTCTTGCACCATCGGTATATCTTCAAGCTTTAACTCCTTCAAGCCGGTCGAATGGAACTTCCTCCCAGCATGTATTGGGCTTGAACTCAACTGTGACTCCTTCCTCATTGGTGAGAGTAATAGACCTATTGGCACAATCTATCCGCCCTGATTCTTGGCTAGCCACCCATTCCAAGTATTACATCCGACCTTGAGAATGCAAGACTATCAAGTCGCCATGAAGGAAACTCAGGATATCTCGAGGGTAAGATTCGCATAGAGAACGGTTCTCATTTCGAGCCCGGGAATGGATTATCATAGGATTACTTAATGGAGAAATAGGTAACCCATTTTTGCCCACAAACTTATTGGATACAAAAGAATGCGAAGCTCGGAATCAAAAGTAATCGATCGCCGGTATCGAATTAACAAGAAACGCACTAAGCGACGACGTCGTGCCGCGAAGCTTCTCTGCGGACGTGATTCACACGCCCTCGTGAATCGCCCGCCGGCTTTGGGGTGCCGCCGGTGGCCGGTACTCGATCTGGCTCGGCCGGTGTCGCATGATCTTTGTCTCTTCGGGCATTTGTTTGCATAATGTCCAGCCTCGCTGTAATGGAAGCATGTCACTCCCGCCGCCGATGAAGTTGGGTTCTTCATTAAACCGCCTCGCAGATGCATTGTTGCGAAGCCGGAGAGTTGGAGCGCCTGCTTGCAGATCGAGCTCTGGGTGTAGAAGATCGAACCTTCCACTCGAGGTGGCCGAGGCCGAGCAAAACGAGGCTTGGGTTGCCCTCCGAGTTGAACTTCGAGCGCCATCCTCCGCTATGTTCTCCATCCGCAGATGTTTGGCCTCTGGCGAAAAGCTTTATTCACTAACTGCTGGAAGTCAAGTAGTCATTGGAGACCATTAATCGAGATCTCATCGCTCAAACCATCCATGAACCTTTCTCGCCTTTCTTCATCACTAGCCACGCTCTTTGGGGCATAGCGAGCCACCGTTGAACTTGTGCAGTATTCACCCACCGTCGCGGTTGCCTTGTTTGAGCGCTGTGGAACTCTTTCTTCTTCAAGGTCATTATCCTCATGGGATATGTGCATGGCGGAAAGCCCAGACAAACTCCTTCCAAGTGATAGTCTGCGCAGACAAGATGGGAGATGTTGTAGTTATCCCACCATTCTCGATGCGGGACGGTGAGTGGTGAGAGGCAAATAGACTCTCTCACAATCAAGACATCGAGTGACATCCGGCTTCTTCCCGATTTCGCGGATCCACCATCGGCATCCATCGGCTCTGTCAGCTTTGGAGAAGGTCGGTGGGCGATGCGCATAAAATCCGCCATGGTCAATCTCTGCGAGGTGGAGGTAGTGGTGCGACCGATTTGTTGCTCAGACATTCTGCTTGCAAGGCCGAGGGATCGAGCTAGGAGGTTAATCGATGATTCGGTTTTCCATCATCCGACGCTAACTGTCCTTGGTGGTGGCGGTGGTGGTTCCGAGGATCCTCCCGTAATCTGCGTCTTCGTTCCCCGACCTCGGACATCGCCCACGCGCCAGACGGGTGGTCACCATCTGCTAGAACTCCAAAGATTTAGGAGAGATAGAGAGGATAGAAAGTTTTGAAGGGTAAATTCTAATGACCCAAGAACACCAAGAGCACACAAGACAAAGAGCAGATTTTCCAAAAGTTCCTTTATTAACTCTTTTTATTCAAAAGATTATGGCTACCACAAATAAGTTAGTAGCTCATACTTGCAACTAAAGATCGAGCTAAAGGAAGATAACAACTATGGGGTATCGGGGTATAACCGGCTCACTAGAGCTAGCCTCACGCCCTGTAGCTAGCTAGCTCAGCAGCTTCGGCCTGACTTCTCCTCCGCCTCCAGAGTCTGCTCGAGGTGAGCAAGTCATTCAAGGTGTTCCCATAGGCGAGTCCAAAGCCTTAGCCAGATCTACAGTGCAAGGCCACCGGGAGAATCTTCGTCTCTGGCGGAGTTGAAAGTCTTGCCGAGCCGAGTCGGAATGTGCATCGGGTAGTAATGAAACCCGTGCCTCAAGGCGATGATCGAGGTATAGCGAAGGTGGCGAATCGCCTCCCTTGCCGCATCCTCGCATGCCCTCATCAAAGGTGTCGCTACGGATCGGAGCGCCAAAGACGTGGAAGACGGTGTCCTGCAAGGTTGGAGTAGATGAGCACCTCTACTCTCCACAATTGTTGTTCTTCCACCGTACTTGAATCCTTGGAAAGTTGGCCTCTTCCAGAACCTGTGTCTTTGATCATTTCCCAAAGTATCTCACCAAAGATCCAAAGAAAGGCTCCGTGGGAAGTAGCATCCGGTCTTTTCACCATCTAAAATTTTGAGAAGGAGATGAGTTAGTAAATATTTTAAAGAAAGAGGTTGAGAAGGACCTGATAGACTCAAAATAGTTTTAGTTTTTGAAAATAAGTCCTTAAGACAATTCTAAGGCCACGACTCATAATGACATGGCTCGATACCACTTTTGTCGGACAGGGAATGAAAGATCCCTAACCTCTCGTGTTCATACACCATCCAGATTTCGGTGTACACAGCTACAAAAATGATAACATAACCAAATCTCGTGATTTCATTAATAGTAAATCGAGTTCGATACAATTGGGCATGAAGCCAAATAAAGAAGTAAATAACACAATGAAATAAAAAGATAGTAGTAGGCAGAACGATCCGCCACAGTAATCGTCTGGGCGAGCCTAGGCGCGGTGTCCTCGCCATCCCGATAATAGTCTTCTCTGAAATTTTGTTGCATAAAGCAAGCATGAGCACAACTACCGTGCTCGCAAGTTACACCCAATATGGAATTGTAATGCATGCATAAGGTAAACAAAGGACAATGGCAGGTTATTTTATGAAAGCGCGGTTTTAATTTAAATAATCATAATAGATTGCAAGGCCATTTTCATACAAGAATTAAAATCATATTTTAAATGACAATGGAATAATGTGGATGACCTCCAAGAAAGGTGATGGATATCCTCCAATCACCATGGCTAACCGCCTAAATTTCCCACCAGACTAACCATCCCGAAAACATCTGTTGAAACCATTTTAAAACCAAAAGCAAGTCTAACTCAAAGTGGCTTTGCTAGCATGTCCATGATCATGACGCGCTATTCAATAGTTTTCTACTCGCAGAGTTTGTACAACTTTACCCACACGAGATATTATGCCCTTTGTGTCGGCCAATCCACGCTTCCTAAGGCGTGTGTGAGCAAATATCACAAGGTCATATAATGATCTACCTCACAATACTCATGCCCGCTAAGGTTTCGCTTCCATTGACTAACCATCCTCAGGAAGCCCCTCTTGCGCCATGTGGGACTACTGCTCTAACCAACACCCACTCATACAACATGGCACTAATATCTATGAGGTATCCCAAATTATTAAGCCGTGTCCTTCCCATACGTGATATGTGGTGGTACGTTTGGCATAGCAAAGGAACGCCAAAGGCCGGTCCTTAATTGACTTGGGCATCTTTCCAATTAAACCTCGGGCTTTAATCCTAACCAGATTAAACCGTGCATAAACCCCGCACCCACCTTTCATCCGCTACGCCCAAGTCCAAACCATCTTTATTTTATTTAGTAAAACCACCTTTACAATAACACTATGGTAAAACAATACCATAGGTTCAAGTTTAAACAAATTTGTAATGATTTGGCTTGGCTAAATCCTCCCAAAATCAAAATCATGGTTTGAGCATTTGCTAAGCATTTCCAAACAATTTATCTATGGTGACAAGGGATGACATTTCAATATTCAAAGTTGGCCATACAACAACAAATGGAATAACTAAGCATTTAAACAAGGTATTAAAATAATTGACTAAAAATATGCATGCAATAATAATTTTAAAACTGAATTAAATAACTTTAACATAGTAGGTGCAACATGGTCAAAGTGTAACTTACCTTCGCTGAAGTCTTGAAATTCTAAAGCTTGGAAGAATCAAATTTTAATCGTCAGAATCTAAACGTGAAAATACGACAATCAATTGAAATTCCAATAAAAACAAGACAATATTTTAAACTAACTCCAAATAAAATAATTATATTTTATTTGGCTAGATAATAATTTTATAAGACTTTATAAGTCTGAAACACTAAATTTGGACTTAGGAAATAAAAGATATGAATTTTACAAGTTCAAATTCTAAATTTGCAATTTAAATAGTTTTAACTTAAAAGAGACAATTTAAACTAATTCCAAATAAGCAAATTTTAATTTATTAAGCTAGATAATCTTTTTACAAAATCTTAGAAATTTAATTCAATAAATTTGGAGTCGAAATCGATGATATGAATTTTACAAATTTAAATCTAAACTTGGATTTTAAATGAATTCCTAAATTCTAAAACAGAACTAAAATGAACTGCAAATTGAATAATTATATTTTATTTACTTAGATCATAATTTTCTAAGAATTTAGCAATTTGAATCATCTAATTTGGAGCTAGGATGAATAAGTTATGAATTTTACAAATTTAAACCTAAATCTGATTTAAAAGGATTTTAATTATTTTTCTAAAGGAAACTCTAATTATTGCGCATGGTGACGTCAGCCCCGAGGTTTTCGGTAATTAAATAAATAAAATTAAAATCGACAAAGGGACCTCGTGTCGAGACACGGTCCATGTGGACTTGGTCCACGGCTTGGCTCACGGGTGGGTGGCGTGGCACAAGACTAACGTGGTCGCCACGAGGCGCCACGTGGGATTGGCGCTAGCGTGGCGCCGAGTGGCGCCGAGGTGGTTGAGCCACGAGGCCGATTCCGCCATACTCGGTGACCTCTCGCCATGGCGCTTACGCGCCACGGCGAGGGGTGCGAGCGCAACGAGAGAGAGAGAGTCCGCGAACCTAATGCTTACCCCTCGCCGACGACGCAGGACCGAGGCTCGCCGGCGTTGAAGTTTAGCGGCGGCGCGACGAAGCGCCATCAACGAGGGTGCTCCGGGGTCTTGGGGCAAAATGGGTGTCGCGTGTTGCGGTGACGCTACTGGTGTCAAGATGTAGACGACGAGGCTCGGACGGAGACGATGGCGCCGAATCGAGACAAACCAAAAGATCATCGCCGCGGAAAACCTTGAAATTGGAGCGCCACGAAGAGAGGAGTGGCACCGGGTGGCGTGTGGTGATGTGGGAAGGAAGGCGCCCCGAGGATCCCTTTGTAGGGGTAGAGGCTCCGAGGCGGCGAGGGGTTCGTGGGGGTCGGCGCGCCGCTTGGGGCGCTAGGCGCACGCGGCGAGAAAAAGGGAGAGAGGGCGAGGAACGCGGAGGGGGCGCGCGGTCGCGGCACCGACGCGAGAAGGCGGGCGGTTGAGGCGCCCCTGCTGAAGCTCCGCGGCGAAGCTTCAATGGCGCCGTTGCTGCGCAAGACCAAGGGCACGGAGAAGAAGGGTTGGGGAAGATGACCGGGCGGTTGGATTGGCATCGGATGGCCGAGAAACACGGTGACGTGGGCGAGCTTGGCCGTCCGATGCTCATCCTGACGGCTGAGAGAAGGGGTGGCGGCTTGAGGAGTAGGTGGGTCTTTGGGCTGGTCGCAGCGTGGAGAGAGGAAGTGGGCCGAGACTTTCGCCCAAGCATCGCTGGGTTTTTTTTAGTTTTTCTATTTTAAATAATCTGTTAATTCCTTTTAGACTTAGAAAATAGTAAAAGAGTCCAAAAATTCTACAAAAATTCTCATAAATCCTTAGAGACATTTTAGACTTAATAAAATTATTCCCAACTTAAACTTGATAATAAATTTTGTAATTAAATTATTTTAGCTTTAAAACATTTAGGAAAAAGCTTTAAAAATTTCAGGAAATTCACAAATTCAAATAAGTTTTAAACTTTAACCAAATTTGAGATTTTGGGCTGTTACATCCTTCTACTGTGGACTCCTTGCTTGAAAGCCCTGATAACAGATGAATCAAAACTTAGGAATTGAGTTACTTAACCCGACTAAAACGCTGATGAATTGGCGCAAGGTCTTGTTGTCGCTCGTCTCATCCGGCAAGTCATCCTCCTTTCCGGACGATTGTAAGTGCCTTGGAAATTTGCCAAGAGAAGGTCGCAGAGGTGTTGCTAAGAGTAAATCGACTCGAGTGGTTGGTTCAATAACCACGATCGAGCGATCCTTCGAGCACGCTTGAAGGTAATTTGCCATCACATGCTCTCCTCCTCCCGCCGCTCGGACAATTGTGGTATAGATCTCAAGGAATTCGATGGGATTTTGGGAACCATCAAATTTCTCCATGTTCACCGGTCGAAATCGAGGTGGCAACAAGCAGCTCGGAGATCAAAGCGAGAATGCCCGACATCCAAGAATGACTTCTTGATGCCTCCTTTGCGTGAAAGAAGGGTTTATATCATCGTGGTCGTACTCAACGATACCCAAGAATAGGTTGACCGGACTCCACGATAGATCTCACCCTATGAGGAATACTCCTCGTAGTTCATCCCGCCGCAGATTCTCATGTCTGAATGGTGAGCGATCACCTCCGAGGAGTTTGTCGATCATCAATCGCTCGAAAGATATTTCTCCGAGTGGGAGATCGATTCGACTTCATCAAGCGCCGATTCCTCCGTGGTGATATGTTCGATCGACCGTAGTCAAGAAGTCGATTGTTATGACTTTCGAGTGATGTCGGCGAGGTGCTTCCAAATTTTGCCATCGTGTTCAAGCCTTTGTGTGATCTCTCAACGAAGAGGTCGAGCTTTGGCGCCGGGCTAGCTCTTGAGTTGGATTCTCGAGCAAGTCATTCATGTATCGGAGTTCTCGAGCTTCCTCGATTGATATTGAATGCGCCTGAGCAAATTCTTCCGGCTTCAATTTTTTTCTTCGTCAGGCAAACCTCAAGAGCTTCCATGTCGGACTCTTGAGATCGCCTCAATGAAGTGCGAGAATGTCGAGGATTTCCTTCGCTCATGAAGGTGTTGGTCGTGGTCCGCCAATGGTGGTGTCCTTGCCATTGCCACAAGGGGTGTAGTGTGTGATCTTTCGGGAGAGTCTCCACTCGGCCTCTAGGAGAGTGACCTTGATCCGAGGAAGGATGAAGACCTCCGCTGATGATTCTCACTTGCACTCGAGGCCTCCCCGCTTGAGGATTTGTCGAGAGACACCATCTGGCGACTTGGAGTAATCCTCCAAGTAGGAGAAGTCCGGTTATAATCGTCTCCGTCGGCAGATGTGATCTGCGGAGAGATGGTCGAATTTGCGGTGAAAAGCATGCTTGATCCCGCTGTCTCGATGTCATCCGAGAGAGATGATCACCAGATGTTTGGTGAAGTCCCGAATTGTGGCTTCCAGAGCTTGCCTTACTAAGTCGGACCGCCTCGGGGATTCAACACTTCGAGGAAAAACTCTCGTTGTGTTGTGAGTCCACTGGTGTGATCCTGGTCGATTGACCCTTGTCCTTGAGAGGGTAGATCCTCTCTGACGCATCTTGGGGGATAAGGATCCTCCTCAACTCCACCAGCCGCACTGCTCTCGGATCTGTGGGAAGATCACCGAGGCAACAAGACCATCGGATGAGTCATCACTCGGCTCAGAATCGAAAACCGCATCCATATCGACGTCACAGACCGCCAAGTCGAACCAAGATTTCGCTCCATTCTCCGCCATGAGTGCATGAGATTTGGAAAACAGAGAGAATGTTGACAAGAGATTACCGGAAGTTCCCCACGGTCGGCGCCTAACCGCGGTGTTTTAGAACCGAACTTACGTAAAGATTGTTTGATTCGGGGTCTCTAGAATGGAATCACGCAGAGATTGACACGGGATTTTATCTGTGTTCAGCCTTCTCCGGAGAGAATAACAACCCTACTCTCCTGTGTGTATGGTATTGAGTGTATTCTCAACAATCGGGGAAAAACTAAGACTATTACAGATAGTACTAGTATTCCTGATGGCCCGATTCATCCCCTTTCCTTCTCTCGATTGCCGCCTTTATATAGTACGTGAAGGAGCTATAGTTTCTCCAGTGAAGCGGCGCCCATCACATCTCGTAACGGACGACGCTGGTAGTAATCACCGCGATAATCCTCCACGCCGCCTAACAAAGAATATACCGTAGATAATGGAGCATTACGTGCTATTACTTCACAGAGTAACAAAGATATGATGATTATTTGAATCCCTTAATCAATTGGGCCCACTTATCAGAGGTTTAATTGATCATAAGGTGGTCGAATCGACCTAGTCTCAAGGACCGGAAAGGCGACTAGAGGGGGGGTGAATAGGAGCACCTAATCTTTTTCGCAAAGAATGGATTCAACTTGTAAATCACTCCAATAGCTATGAGAGCTATGAAGATCAAAGATTAAGCACAGAGGAAGTCTTATGTTGAATCCACTCCTCACCCCCAAAGCTCAGCAAACAAAAACGAGGAAGAGCCGAACAAATCAGGACAATCGGTACAACCGCATAGTAAACGGCGGTTGTACCACAGCCCCAAGACAACCCTTGAACAGAACGGCCGGTTGTACCGCAGTCCAGACAACCGCAGATGTTAAGCCTTGTTCATCCGATTGTCCCGAACAGCAAAATCCGCCGGTTTCAAAACGAAAAGCAACGTAACTTTTGAACCGCTGGCCAAACTCTACGAGATTTGAACCACACCTTCCTAACGATACTAGGAACCTATTCCAATCAAAAATTCAGAGATCCATTCCAAGGTTCCTATCTTTTGCATTTGAACGAAGAAGGATGCTAAACCGCAAGAACAAACCTCTAATCCAATCACTTGCTCGTGGATGATTGATGATCTAGATCACCCTAGATGTATTCCCACACGCCATAGCAAGGTAGATTGGGGCAAGAAACAACCAGAGAAACAAAGGATCAAGAAATCTTCAAAAGAGGTCATCGAAGAAAGAAATGACAGAGAGCTCAAATATGAAACAAACACCATCTCATATTGATCTAGAGGAAGAGAGATACATGATTGATACAAGAGGAATGATTACAAGCTTTCATCTCATCCTCTCCCACTCTCAAACCTCAAGAACACACACTCATCCATTCTTGAGGAGGGAAGCAACGAAGGGGACAAGCAGGAGCACCCACCGCCTCCACCAACAACCTCAACCACTAAAGCCTAAAGCAAAAACAGCCACTAAAGACTCTTTTGACTCTAGCAAACCCTAATTCCTTTTCAAGTGCTCAAGAGGGCATGCAGCCCTCCAATCCTTTATATAGCCTTGGCTAACGGGTCTCCTCCCGCTACGCCCGCTAAGTCCAACGGAGCCCGCCTCCGCTTGTGCGACTTTGCGAATTTCCGATTCGCCCTTCGCACCTTCCGAAGCTTCAAGGCTCCTTGTCTCAAGACGCCAGAACCACCTCGAGTCCACGCTGCCTTCGACACATCCCGACTGTTCGACCTCGGCGCCACCGCGCTTAGTCCGTCCACCGTGTCTCACCACAACTCCACTCGACGCCCCGCAGCCCACACGCATAAGAAACACGAAACCGGAACAAGTTCTTCACAACTTGACCTAACGTTAGCTCAAACATGCAATATGCAACACATATGCATGAACACACTTGGATATGACCTATCCCAAAACTCAAATCACCAAAATGGCCGAAACTCACAATACAATCAGACAACCGCCATGTTACCAGCGGATCAACCGCACCCGGCCGCATCGCCACAATACATGCGGTCGTTCCGATTTTCAATGAAGACCGAACTCGAAAAACAACTTCTCCGAATTCTTCAACCGCCATTTACCAATCGGTATAACCGCCTCATGGTCGTATCGCCCATAACACGCCTTGTCGTCCGATTTTCCGACGATTTCTGAATGATTTCACGAAAACGCGCGGAACTGCAAGAACGACAAGGTCCGACCACACAAACCAAACTCGATCGACCTAAAACCTTTGTCAATTACTCATCACTCACACGGACGACCTCCACATGGTCTCTCAATCTCCCCTTGATGAGTATATTGACAAACTCAAAAAGAGCAAAGTTGAGTTTGAGTTTGAAGAATCCAACATGGTCCAAAGAAGAAGAGTGAAACAATGACCATGTCGATGTAAGGAACATTAGAGCAACAACTAAAAGAGCAAATTGTTCTCCAAAGCTCTAAACTGCTCCCCAATGACTTTTCTTCTCTATTCTCCCCTTTGGCAATAAACACATCAAGAATGCTCAAGAGAGAAAATGACATGTCAATGGATGAAATGGTCAAGTTTGATTATTCTAAGCGATTAGAGCCATGAGAATTATCCATAATGACCATAATGTAATACACCAAGCCATAACTTAATAAAAATGCTATCTAGATCATGACAAGATATGTATAAGCTAGCTAGAACACATAGATGACAATCTGAAAATGAGGTACATTATGTGAGCAAGTCAAGTCATCAATGAGCAAAGTCTAGCTAGAGATATCCAAGGATGATGCAGGCCATGTCAATAAGCTAAGCGGAACTAAGAAGCTTAAATTGAGATCAAATAGAGTGCTATGCTCAAGATTGAAACATTGGTTAAAGTACATAATACTTTTTGTGGCTTTAAGCACATTGAACACATGAAACATATTTTCTTTTGAAATTCATGGTGGTTTCCAACCAGATTTTTGTTTTATCATGTGCTAGGTCTCAAGCCTTATGCGACTACTCCAAGCGAGAAGCTTAAGAAGATAGTCTAGGTCACCCAAAACTCCCCTAAGTTCATGCCAAGTGCAATGGCAAGCCGCCTCATAGGAGAGAATTGGTGAGATCGCCAAGACAAAAGAGATCTTTTGCCTTTTAACAAGTTGTACTAACTCATGCATCATCAAGAGACTAAAACAAACTCAATCTAAGGCTCAATATAGATTCATCACTCTACCCAAATTTATTTGACATGGCATGAATCATAAAAAGATATCTCAAGAAAGACTAATCTCGAAAGTGCTAACATGACAAGTTTTAGTTTGTTGAGCAATTTTAATTAACTTATCATGGCAAAAGCTAGGCTACACATATGAAGTCATGATAAATCTAGCAAATAAGCACAAGTCATGACAAGGTGTAAAGCATTGTAAACATATCATAGCGTGATAATAATCAAGGCTCAATGTAGTTATATGACAATGCGTAATGCTAGAAATGCGTAAGATCCAGCCCCTCAACATTAGATGCAACTTTTAGTTCAAGTTGAGTTAACTCAATATTAAGCTCCGTAAGCTCCCAAATGAACTCCCTTGAACAAAAACAATAAATCGAGAAGTCGGCAAAGAAAACATAAAACAGCAAATCCTTAAAGCATAGATAAGATATAGAGAATACTATGGCTCAGATCGACTCTCATCTACCCCATATGACTCTAGGACTATCAACCGCCCACTTAACACACCTAGGAGCAAACACGCATTCTGCCTACCCGAGGGTGGCCCAACCTCGCTAGAACCTACAAGAAGTGAGTGAGCTCAACCTAGTGAGATAAGTAATGCCTAATAAGCAAAGATCCTAGAATCACAAGATAAGAGCAGTAAATCTAAACAACTAGACAAAAGGAGCACTCTAATCTATGCTAGGAGGACTAATCCCAAATGCACCCAAGATGCAATGCAACAAAGAAGGAGCAAGAGCATAAATAATATAGTAGAGCAAGAAACCCAAAGCTCCCTCACTACAAATCCATAAGGACAAACCACCCCAAGCTCTCTCGCAGAGTGAAAACCTCGAACTATCCAATGGCTTGGTGAAAATGTCACCAACCGGTGGTCACTTCCACAAACCGAGCACTATATCGCCTTTCTACATGGTCTCTAAGGAAGTGGAAACGAATATCGATGTGCTTGGTCCGAATGTCAGACTGGGTTCTGGCAATGTTAATCGCAGAAGTGTTATCACAAAAGAGTGGAACATCGCCGATAACTAACCCAAAGTCCCGCAGGTCGGCCATCCAGAGCACTTGACTACAAAGAATCGGTCAGCAAAGAACGCACTCGGCCTCTGTGGATCAGGTAACACTGCATCGCTTCCTTGAAGACCAGAAACAAGAGAAGTGCCAAGAAATT
The DNA here is from genome assembly GCA_036346405.1 of Phyllostachys edulis. Taxonomy (NCBI): domain Eukaryota; kingdom Viridiplantae; phylum Streptophyta; class Magnoliopsida; order Poales; family Poaceae; genus Phyllostachys; species Phyllostachys edulis. The sequence goes on along the minus strand of CM070549.1, from coordinate 54,867,431 downwards.
GGCAGTGCGAAGTGCTCTTCCTATCTATCCTCTACCAAATAAGTCGTGATCCGAAAAGGCTCTCAAGGAAAGACAGATGAGGAAGAGTACCAGATACCATAGTCAATGGTAGCTCAAGGTACCGAAGATGCGCTTCATCACCGGGCGCGTGAGAAACGCGAGGAGAAGCTCGAAACGAGCACACAACACACGGAGAAGTGTATGTCCGGTCTCGAGGATGAGGTAAAGAAGGGAGCCGATCATACTTCAACTCCTTTGATCAACTCGCTCGCCATCCTCATCTGGTCAAGATAGGTCAGAGAAGCCATGGAGTCGACACAAGCTTCCCATCACTCATGTCGAGGCGCTCAGAGGTCACGAGTGTACTTTCCTTGATGAAGAAATGTACCCTCCCGAGTCTGCTTGATTTGGAAACCAAGGAAGAAGCTCAACTCGCCCATCATGCTCATCTCAAACTCTGAGCTCATAACATCGGAGAACTGAGAAACAAGAGTATGAGAAGAGCCACCAAAGATGATATCATCCACATAAATCTGGACGAGTAGAAAGTCACTGCCATGCCTGCGAAAGAACAAGGTCTTGTCAACTTTACCCATTTCAAACCCATGACTCAACAAGTAGGACTTAAGCCTCTCATACCAAGCTCGGGAGCCTCGCTAAGTCCATACAAGCTTTGGAAAGCTTGAAAACATGGTTAGGTATTTGGGGTTCTCAAACTGAGGTCGCTTGACGAGACTTCTCCTCAATAAGGCCATTGAGGAAGGCACTCTTCACGCCCATCTGGTAAAGCTTGAAACCCTTAGAAGCCGCAAAGGCAAGCGTGATTCTAATGGCTTCAAGTCGAGCTGAGGGCAAAGGTCTCTCAAAGTCTAGACCTCAACCAGGGAAAACCCCGAGCTACTAATCTCGCCTTTGTTTGGGATGATTACCCCATCCTCACTGCTTGTTCTTGAACACCCACTTGGTTCCAATGATATTGTGGCCTCGTGGGGGCTCAACAAGCCACTGACCTTGTTTCTCTCAAAGTTCTCTAATTCTCATGCATGGCATTGACCCAAGACTCATCGTAAAGGGCGTGACAAACATCCTTGGGCTCAAAGGAGGCAACAAAGGCGTAATGGAGACAGAAATGAGAAAAGCGACTTAGAGCGTGTGACACGCCAAAAGGTCTCCAATCATCCGCCTCAAGGATGACTTTTCGGATATGTCGGGAGGTCCTGGATGAGAAGAAGAAGTGGCCTCTACCTCGTGTGCGAGACGAGGCAGGACAGAGCCACTAGCTCCAGAGGAAGCGAAGGCAAGGGTCGATCACCTCGAGGTGCGGTGGAAGACGGCACCACAAGGAGTGGATGAGGACGTGATCGTAGACAACCGTCATCTCCATCGCCCTCATCATCCACAAAGATGGTCTCGGATCGCTCTAAAGAACTCGAGATAATCGCCTAGTCCCCTGACCGCCTCGCCAAAGGTCACCTCAGCAGTCTCTACCATTTTGCTAGACTCGCAGCCTGCACTTATAAGTTCGCCAAGAAGTCGAGTAGCCTAGAAAGATACCGCCACAGAACGTGACTCGAACTTGTCTAGGTTCCCGGACTTCAAGATAAAGCACTTGCAACCAAACACACGAAAATGAGAGACGCTGGCTTTCGCCGTATCTCACTCATAAGAAGTGTGCAAGAGTGCCCAAGAAAACTCGATTCAAACATGGCACGCGGTCGCAATGGCCTCACCCAAAACTTCCTGTAGAGTACTCATCAAGCATCGCCCGCCATCTCGACTAAGGTACGGTTCTTCCTCTCCACAACGCCATTTTGCCGAGGGACGATGGAGAAGAGAATCGGTGCTCTACACTGCCTCACCGCAGAAACTCTCAAAGTAGGAATTTTGAACTCCGTACATTGTCATCTGCGGATCGCTCAGAAGGCACCCGGAGCTCAACAGACATGACCTACTAAAAGACCTCGAAATGTGTAAATGTCTCTGCCCTTCGAGGCTAAGAAAACACCCAAGAGTACCTCGAGAAGTCATCGACCACAACAAGAACATACCACTTCCCCCCGCCGATCAAGACTCGAGCCGTCCAACTGCGGTCCATGTGGAGCAATTGTCTTGCATCGGTCATAGTAATCGGACCGAAGATGAGAAGCGGCAACCATCTTGCCGCGTCTTAAGCATGGAGTGCAAACAAGATCTTTGACCATCTTGAGTTTCGCGGACCACTTAATGAGATCATGGTCGCTAACTCGGGTCAAATGGTCAAATCCAATATGACCAAGTCTCCTATGCCGTAAAGAGAGATCGGGACTCGTATAACTAAACACCGAGAGGATCGCCAAGACTCAGAGAAATCAGCACGAAAGATCCTCCCATAACGAGAAATCCCGCAAACCGGACTCACCCAAGAGTCAAGAATTTTGCAAGCGTTTTCTTGAAGCTCACCTCAAACCGCCATCGTAAGCCGAGAAACGGAAAGCAAATTGTACCGCAGACTTACTAACCAAGGCAACATCCTTAAGGAAAAAGAAGCATTAATACGCACAAGCATTTTGGCGATGATGCGCCTGCACGAAGCGCTCCGAAGGTGATCGCCTCATCACCGGAGCGCGGGCTAGGAGGAGAACCAACGGAGTCTCCGGTCATATGACGAGAACAACCGAGTCTACAAGCCAAACCTTCTCCTTCCCTTCCCGCGAACTCGAAGTCAAACAGAGTAAAGTCTCAAGATCGATAAATCAACAATGATTTTGGCACCCAATATGAATAACACGCCGAAAGCGATGAAGTAGTCAAGCACGATCGACCTCTATCTACCCTACGCTTCAGAACTCAAAGCGTAAGGTCTAAGAGTAGACCAAGTCGTTCTTCGGGTCCGATCGCACGGCGAGCGAGTCGAGCACACCGCAATATGTCAACACGCCATGGTAGCTATCTCGATGGGAAAAATGAGATCTACCTCAGACGGCGGAAGTCACGATCGAAAGCAAAGATGAGGACGAAAACCGAAAACTCGAAAACCAAGTCCTCGATGTCGCACAAACCCATCGAAGAAACAAGCCTAGACCTCGTGTTGGTCTTAGGTGCACTCAAGGTCCGGGGTCGACCTCAATGCGCCTAAGAGACTCAACATGGTCTCTACGCGATCTTGGCGCTACCAAGCATCGACGATCAGGTGTCCATCCTTCGGCGAAGGTGCAAGGATACTTCACCTTCGAGAGGTAGAAGCAAGATGTGAAATTACCTCATCGCCGAATCCTCGACATAGCCCGCCGACTTGAAATGGACTTTCTCGCCCTGGGCTCGCCTCGATCACACCTGGTGCTATGGGTCTGAGCACGGCAGGTGGATGCTTCCTCATGTCCTCAGAGAAGTCATATCCTAGACCCTGATTAAATCTGCAGATCTTAGATTGGTCTAGAATAAGATTGAGCTTCTTCTTGCCTCCTACAAATCTCTCGAGAGTGTTCATAAGGTACCGACACTCCTAAAGAGAGAGGTGCAAGAAGAAGCAGGGGAAGAAGAGACAGCAGAAGGTAAGGAGCCAAAGAAGAACCAAAGAGGAGAGGGAAGAATGGCTTGTGCACGACACCGACTCAAGGGACACCCCATCGCTAGCCGCTTGGTTCACGCTAAGCTGCCTCATCCTTACCCGGGCTTCTCCCCTTCTCCACAATCATATTGCAAGCACAATGTGGCTTCTCTAGAAGATCCTTAGTTAGCTTCACACATTTCTCATCCAAGGCAATCAAGTCGATTTTAGTTTGTTACACTTAATGCATGGTGAGCTAACAGGTCCTTAGAAGCAAACCGAGCCATCTTCCTTTCATGATCAATCATATCTTGAAACTGTTTGGAGACAAACCTCAAGTTCAAGTAGCTTAACTTAGGACAGCTTTAAGCATGAAACAATCGGCTCAAGTAAAGAAGCTTGTAGTTCAAAGAATTTTATGATCCGCCCATTTTAAGTTCATCTTCAAGTTATTGCAATTTTCACAAGACTCAGCAGATCAAGAAGCATGGCATAAGATCCTCTAGCAAAGAATGTCCTTACCCTCACATGAGGTGGAAGAAGTAGTCTCATCAAGAATAAGTAGGGTAATGTACCATCCTACTCAACTCTAACTCAGCAAGTAGACTAACATTCTCCACCTTAACACTATCAAGTTTGGAGGACACACTATCATGTGAGGTCCTTAACTTCTCCATATCAACCAGCAAAGCAGAGCATGTATCACAATCATCACTAGAAGGAGCAGATGTAAGAGCAATAATCTCTAGTGACAGTCTATCTATTTCCTTCTCTAACTCAGCACACCTAGCCTTAGCTTTAGCATGAAAACCTCCTAGCTTAAGAAAAGCATGATTGAGTTGTTCGTAGGTGGGATCTACCTCGTCCGTGTCGGAGTACTGTTCATTGTCAGCCGAAGTTCGCCTCGAGGGCCATGAAGCACATGCCGAGAAGTCGTCGCCGCCATCCTTGGGCTCTTGGTCACCCGTCCGCCATCGCCGCTTCCATCCCTCCACCTCGCCGAGGTCGAGGTCGTCGGCGGCGAGGACGCGTGGAAGAGCTTGGCTTTGCCGAAGTTGCGGAACTTCTTCTTGTCGGGCGCCCGAGCTGGAGGCTTGTTGCGTTCTTGTCGGTGTAGTCGTTTTGCCCGAACCGCCAGAGTCGTTTTGCCCTTCTCCGGCTTGGGGCGGTTGTTCAATGTGGTTGGGGCCACCACACTCGAAGCAAATCACGGTCCTCTCTCTTCGTCCCTCCTCCTTTTGTAAGCATGAGAAAACTTCCGAGCTAGGAGGGCTACCGCTCATCCTCGAGTCGCTCTAATCGATCATCGCTACGCCACAGAGAGCAACAAGGAGAAACCACACAACGAATCAAGAAGAGAACCGGTTTAATCGATCGGTGACCAAGGCCATCGATCAGTGACTTCGACCCACGAGAGACAACGCTAATCTCGTGAGTCTTGAGGCGTGAGTACGCCGCGATCAAGAGTCAAGGTCGAGAGGTCTGTCGTGTCTTTGATGGTGGTCACTTTCATCTCCCAAACACGCAGACGAGTGCCGTGAGCATCCGACGAGCATTGTCCGAAGTCGGGTATGTGAGACCGACCGCCGGAGGTTGCTCAAGATCTTGTGAAACGCGCGGCACTCATCTAGGGACTCACCAAAGAAGCATCTCAAATTTGTTGTATTCTCGCTTGAACCGGTCCTGCCGAACCGCCTTGATCTGGGTGGTGCCTCATGGTATGCGCCGAGGGTCACCCAGATATCGAGGCGGACGACAGGTGAGATATGCGGTCAAACTCACTACGACTCAAACCCTGGATGATGATGTTCCTTGCCTTTGCATTCGCCTCAACATCAACCATGTTCCCGGCATTGATGTTCTCATCGGCAGAACAGCAAATCGAACCTTGACCTTTCGCCAGATGGCATACCCCGGCCTCGATGTATGTCTCCATTCGCTCTTCGGAAGGGTAATCGATGCCATCGAAAACAAGCGGCTTGGTCGAGTACTTGTCCATCGCCACGGCTCTTGAGACCGTTAAGATCTATTGAAAAGAGCTAACCGCTCGATACCAATTGAAGGACGGAAAGGCGACTAGAGGGGGTGAATAGGAGCACCTAATCTTTTTCGCAAAGAATGGATTCAACTTGTAAATCACTCCAATAGCTATGAGAGCTATGAAGATCAAAGATTAAGCACGAGGAAGTCTTATGTTGAATCCACCTCACCCCCAAAGCTCAAACAAACAAAAACGAGGAAGAGCCGAACAAATCAGACAATCGGTACAAACCAAGAGTAAACGGCGGTTGTACCACAGTCCAAGACAATCATAGAACAACGGCCGGTTGTACCGCAGTCCGCAGATAACCGCCGTGTTAAGCCCGGTTCATCCGATTGTCCCGAACAGCAAAATCCGCCGGTTTCAAAACGAAAAGCGACGTAACTTTTGAACCGCTGGCCAAACTCTACGAGATTTGAACCACACCTTCCTAACGATACTAGGAACCTATTCCAATCAAAAATTCAGAGATCCATTCCAAGGTTCCTATCTTTTGCATTTGAACGAAGAAGGATGTGAAACCGCAAGAACAAACCTCTAATCCAATCACTTGCTCGTGGATGATTGATGATCTAGATCACCCTAGATGTATTCCCACACGCCATAGCAAGGTAGATTGGGGCAAGAAACAACCAGAGAAACAAAGGATCAAGAAATCTTCAAAAAGAGGTCATCGAAGAAAGAAATGACAGAGAGCTCAAATATGAAACAAACACCATCTCATATTGATCTAGAGGAAGAGAGATACATGATTGATACAAGAGGAATGATTACAAGCTTTCATCTCATCCTCTCCCACTCTCAAACCTCAAGAACACACACTCATCCATTCTTGAGGAGGGAAGCAACGAAGGGACAAGCAGGAGCACCCACCGCCTCCACCAACAACCTCAACCACTAAAGCCTAAAGCAAAAACAGCCACTAAAGACTCTTTTGACTCTAGCAAACCCTAATTCCTTTTCAAGTGCTCAAGAGGGCATGCAGCCCTCCAATCCTTTATATAGCCTTGGCTAACGGGTCTCCTCCCCGCTACGCCCGCTTAAGTCCAACGGAGCTCCGCCCGCCAGCAAATTTTGCGACTTCCGATTCGCCTTCAGACCTTCCGAAGCTTCAGACTCCTTGTCTCAAGACGCTCGCAACCACCTCGAGTCCACGCTGCCTTCGACACATCCCGACCGTTCGACCTCGGCGCCACCGCGCTTAGTCCGTCCACCGTGTCTCACCACAACTCCACTCGACGCCCCGCAGACCACACGCATAAGAACACGAAACCGAACAAGTTCTTCACAACTTGACCTAACGTTAGCTCAAACATGCAATATGCAACACATATGCATGAACACACTTGGATATGACCTATCCCAAAACTCAAATCACCAAAATGGCCGAAACTCACAATACAATCAGACAACCGCCATGTTACCAGCGGATCAACCGCGACCGGTCGTATCGCCCAATACCGCGGTCGTTCCGATTTTCAATGAAGACCGTAACTCGAAAAAACAACTTCTCGAATTCTTCAACCGCCATTTACCAATCGGTATAACCGCCTCATGGTCGCATCGCCCATAACACGCCGATCCGATTTTCGACGTTCGAGAATGACTTCACGAAAACGCTGAACAGCAAGAACGACAAGGTCCGACCACACAAACCAAACTCGATCGACCTAAAACCTTTGTCAATTACTCATCACTCACACGGACGACCTCCACATGGTCTCTCATAGTCGAGAAGAACTTACGACCATGAGGTAGTCGTAGCAAGACTTACGACTATTGGGGTAGTCGAGCATAACTTACGATTATGGGGGTGGTCGAGAAGAACTTACGACCACCCAAAGAGGCTCTTCCCTTATAACATTAAGGGGTATACTCAGGGACCATATGACGTCATATTTACCTATAATAAGAATTATAGATAAAAGATAAAATGAGGATTATTATATCCTCGTCAAGTATCAATGCTCAAGTACCAACATGTCATCTTATCTGGCGGAAGTACGTAAACTCAAAAAGCACTTCTTCGGTTTCCAAATCCAACACATTCCTAGGAAGGAAAACTTTCTAGCAAACCAGTTGGCGCGGATGGCCTCCACCAGGTTACCTGTCCCGCCCAAAGTTTTCCTCGAGCAACTCGATTCACCCTCGGTGGTCGAGCTTTCTGAGGACATATATGTTTCCCTATAGGTCGTACAAACTGATCTTGTGAACATGGATGCTCCACAGGTCGTTGATGGTTGGCGCTGTCACGATCAAGGTAGAGATTGGATGATATCGATCTACAATTATCTTCAGCATGACATAATTCCAGAAGATGATGTAGAGGCTGATCGTATAGCTCGAAATGCCAAATCATACACTCTGATCGAAAGTACCTTGTATAAACGAGGATCTCACGGAGTTTTAATGGGATGCATATCTCAAATGAATGGCATTAAATTGCTAACCGAAATTCATGAAGGAGTCTATGGAGCACATCATTCCTCTGAGATCATCGGGTCAAGAAAGCCTTCAGCAAGGATATCATAATAACCGCCTTCATGATGCCAAAGTGCTCGGACGGCGCGCATAATGTCGGGTTTATAGCTGACAAGTACATTAGCCGTCACAAGCTTTGCAAATCATTCCTCTTTTTTGGCCTTTTGCAACCTGGGGACTAGACATTCTGGGACCTTTTCTAACAGCACCTGGGGGCTTTGAATTCCTATTCGTCATGATTGACACATTCACAAAATGGATCGAAGCCGAGCCTGTCGTTAAAACAACAACTGAGGCCGCTAAGAGGTTTCTTACAAAAAAAATGTGATTACACGATTTGGTGTACCTAGTCGTGTAATCACATACAACGATACTCAGTTCTCAAGTGGTAAATTCCAAGAATTCTGCAAAGACCTTGGTATCAAGATACATTTTGCTTCTGTCGCTCATCCGCAAAGCAACAGAGCAGTTGAGCGAGCCAATGGTATCATAATGCAGGGGATCAAACGCCGAGTATTCGACCAGTTAATAAAACGGTCAGGAGCTTGGGTTCAAGAACTTCCTTCTATATTATGGGTTGTTCGAATCACGACCAGCCGTGCAACCAGTGAAACACCATTCTTTTTGGTTTATAATGCTGAAGCAATGCTTCCTCCAGAACTAAAACTTAGCTCTACTCGAACTGATTGTTTCAACGAAAATGATCAAAATAAACGACGACTTGACGACATCAATTTCTTTGAAGAACGACGAAACCAAGGCTTGATTCGATCAGCAGTCTACCAACAAGCCATGCGAAGGTACCACAGTCGTAAGGTGTAACCTCGTAGCCTCGCTGTAGGTGATCTGGTTCTCAGAAAAATTTAGAACCAAGCAAATCGCAATAAGCTTTCTCCCAAGTGGGAAGGTCCTTACACTGTGGTCGAAGCACTCGACCAGGTTCCGTACGACTAGCCATGTTTGATGGGCATATTTTGCCTAACTCTTGGAATATTTATCAATTGCGTAAGTTCTTTGTTTCATTATTCTTTACATTCTTATAATTTTAATAAAGATTAGTTATTCCTTTTTGCCGAGTGGCATTGTTTATATATCTATATCTATACTCTGGTCGTCTGCTATTTTTGTTTACACTGATCGAAGAAGCCTTGCTTCTCTCTGATATCCTTTACAAGGATCTCTATTACTCTTTAGCAACGACTTCTAAGTCACACACTGTATGGGTCCCAGATGTAATCATTACATGAATAATTCCCACGCGCGACCACACTCTTTTCTTAAAGAAATATACGAGTAACTAGAGCATAACACAAATAACTTCATGTAGTGACTCATATGCTTAAGATCATGGGGACTATATTTTTTTCATTTCAAGATTATGTTGTATTCTCATTTGGCTACTGGTCGGGACACGAAAAGCCTCCTAGTCGAAGTCTCTCCTTCTCCGCACGTGGTCCTGCCCAATGGAAGGAGCTTCCTAGTGACGGTTCTTTTTCTACGATCGTCGCTGCCAGTCGGACTTGAGCCTGAGCACGTTTCGTAAAGTGTTTTTCATATGTTCAGTTCTTAGCAGTTTTTTCGACCAGTTTCGGATACTACATATAAACAAGATCACTTATCATTTATTGCATACATTCTTGCATATTTTCTTTTCCAATCAAAGCAAGTCTTTTTCTTCTGACAATATAATGTTTTGTTTGGTATTTTGGTTATCACAAACGGATCTATAACTAGTCGAAATCAAACACTGGTTTTGACTAAATTGGTTTCCTAGTATTACTACGATCTGTTTAATCATATAATCAATATATGCCTTCAAACAATGGTTGAGACTTTAGTTCTCCTTATTGGCTTACTGCTTATTTAGTAAAGTCTTTCTACTATAAAGCAGTCGGGGGCTAGAGAATATATGAGTACTTCATAAGTCAACAAGATAAACAAAAGATTTGTTGATGACAGAAAGGTAAGTTGTATACATTTCATAATTCTTATAATACAATTTTATACTCCTGGAGATCTCCAGACTAGTTGCTGCTTGACGGAGATCCAACTTCCATTTCCTCTGCAACCTTGTCTCCGAGAGGCCTTACTTCCTCGAGAAACTTGGTCGCATCTTCAGGCAAGCAGTTGAAATCTTCTTCAACGGCTTGAAGATTGATGGAGAGGTTGGAAGCCTTCAGTTTTGCCAAAACAAAGCTAACTCTACTCGCCACAGCTTCTTTCATCGTCTGGGCATAATTTTCTCGAGTAGTTTTGAGCAAGACCTTGAGATCTTCTAGAAGTTGGCCCAAGGTAGTCCATCTTCTCCATTGGATTTCTTAAGGTAGGCAGACTCGATCCTGATCCCATGTCAAAGATCATTTTGTTAAGTGCAACGATTTTTTCATCAAGTTTTGCAAAAGAGCTGCCTTCTTGTCCTGCTCAAACTCCAGAGCTTTTTTAAATCTATTCAGCGCTTCAGTTTTCTCTACATGAGTAAAACAAGTGGTGAGTAAGCATGATTAGAAGAGATGATATACTGGTCAAGTTTACGACCAGTTACCTTCAACCTTCTTGTCAAAACTCCCAATGACTTCCTTGTGCCTGGTCGTCACGTATGCGATCGACCGATCCTTAGCTTGGTATTCTTCTTCAAGCTTGCTTATTCTGGCTTTTTTAGCCATGACTTCTTCTTTTATTTTCTCCAAATCTATCAAATATGATAAGGGAGAATAATTGATTAACAGAAGAAGAACAAGGAAGCAAAGAAGAAGACAAGTTAAGAAGAAAGTCCTTACTTTTTAATTCAAAATGTTTCTGCTCCAGGTTCTTTATTCGCTGGGTCAATCCTCCGACCACAACAAAATTCTCGACCATGTGCTACACAAATAGCATTCTTCTTTAAGTTTTCTGATAAACTTTCAAAAGAGAAACTATGAAAATGGTCGTAGATACTTACTCGAATTGCCACATCATTATATTCAGCAAAAATTGTATCAGGACCTGTCTCGGCTTGACGGTCCGATATCTTTCCCCAAACCTCGTCAAGCTCCTTATCCTCGATAAATCGAGGGCAAAAAGGGAACTTGTTAGATTGAGGGGAATTATCAACAGGGTTCGGAACCTGTTGAGAGCCTTCAGGGATGTCTACCTCCGCAGATGGAGTTAGAATCACCACTGGATCCTGAAGAAGTGCTGGCACCGATGCCTGCTCGGCGGCTTCCTCGACCACTTTGTCTTCAGGAACTTTAGCCTGAGAAGTGTTTTGAACGAGGACTTCCTCGATTGCTTGATCCTCAGGAATGTTCTAGTCGGAGACGGCTGGGACACCAGAAGATTTGTACAAAAAGAAGAAAGAAAGCTCAAAAATTCAATTGTGGAAGACTTTTAAAGGTATGCACTCATATGACTATTTCGTTTGTACGTACCTGGTCGATTTTCTGGTTTTGACTTTGAAATGCACTGGATTAAATTCTGTAGCTCTCTCTTTTCTTTTCTTCTCAACCAATTTCACAGGTTCAAAACCAACAGGGCTGGTTGTATCCCTCACATCCTCCAACATGAGTTCGGACGCGATATTCTCGACCAGCTGGTCGAGAACAGCGTTCCTGACCATCGGGTCGGAAGGTGTGGTTTCATCGACCTCTAGAGCAGTTGTTTCAGTAACAACTGTCAGGTCATGAACGACAACTTTGGGGTCTCCAACTTTCGCAGCTTTGCTCTGCGGGCCTTCCATCTTTTCCACCAAACTCAAAAATCAAATTTGATTAGGTGACGAAATTTTCCAGCTAAATATATATCTTCTGTCAAGTGCTCTTTTACCTCGGGAAGATCATCTTCTTCCGTGGCCTCTGGGCAAGAATCGGTCGGAACCACGGTAGGATTTAAATCCTTATCGGATTGTATAACCTTCAGTCCGACCGCCTACACATTAGAGCAAAATCAATAACAGATCGGAGGATATATATATAAGGTAAAGAAAAATTGGTTATCTATCTTAATTCTCCTCAGTCTCTCTTCATCAGAGACTATCGCAAAGATACCGGGAAATTCAGCCTTTTCGTCAGGCTCTCCGGCGCAGATCATTTTGATCCGCTCTATGACCTCGTCAAGAGAAAGGGCTTAAAAAAAGACAGAAGAGATTTCAAGGTTATATGATAATCTACTGATAAGTTATACTGGTCGAAGCATCTTCAAAGACTTACCATCCCGACCAATGTACCAGAAGACAGGAATGGTCTCAGAGCTTCAAAGGACTAATTCGGTGTATGGTGAAATCCCTCACCACGTGCTAAGAAGTCAAGCCCTTTCTCCTTAGGTCTAGAATAGCCTCCACACATCTTCCGACCATCCCTATCTTCTCCACGGTTCCCCTCCACTTTGTATTCTCGTTCGCCCTATTTCCGGCGAAGTAGAGGCTGTCGTCTTTCGTGACCGTCATGTAAGACCAGTTCTTTTTCCATGATGACCACGAGGATTTCGAGTATATTGGGATGTACTCAGCGGCCTTCCCGTCATGAAGGCGTAGCGTGAATTCTCCAGGACCCGCCATGGATCTCCCTGGTATTGCCATCCGGTAAAAGTACCTGAAGAGCTTCAAATTCGGTCGCACTCCCAGGTACGCCTCACACAGATAGGTGAAAATGCTGATGTTGGTGATGGAGTTCGGAGCCAAATTCACCAATTCTACCCCATAGTACTGTAACTCAGAGAGGAATTTAGCGCCGACGGCTTTTGTTCAAGACTCAATGTAGGCGAGGAAAATAGGGATTTCCCCTTCCTCACGGCTCGGAAAGTGTTCTCCGACCGCTGACCTCTACTTGATGAAGTTCTTGTCCGGGAGCATTCCGATTCCTTCAAGCACCTCGAGCTTCCTCTCGCTTAGATCTGAAGCCACCCACTTGGTGATCGATTCTGACATGGTGGGATCTCGCGAGGAGGTGAATAGAGGTCGGAGGAAACTTTTTAGTAGAAAAGGAAGCAGAGATCGGAAAGGATTCTTAGCAAGAAAATGAAGAGAATGGAGGTAAAATCTGGAAGCGTGAAAGCCCTAAAGCCCAGCAATGGGGATTTTATAGCTTTAGATCTTTAACTGTAATCGGGAGTTATCCAAAGTCGAACGGACAAAACCTTTTTGTCTAACGGACAGAAAAACTCTTTGGTTCCCAAGGCAAGCTCTCAACTTTAAAGTGAATACAGACCACTTCGTATGTCACAACATTAAATGAGGGTCTGCCGATACAACTTCATCGTAAGAAGGTGTTCACATGACCTATTCATTTAAAGTTCGGGGGCTAGCTGACGGGGATTAAAATCTCTATGTATTACTTTAATACATAATAAAAGACCATATGTCTTCGTGGTCGCAACCCCTAAGGCTAACGACCTCACTGGTCGTAAGGATTCTAGAGGTTACATAATGGGTACCCTGGTCGGACAATGTCATGTACCTAGTCTATGACCAGGTAGCTGCTCGTAGGAGTTATGAACTGGTGTCTGGATCTAATTTTAAGTATATTCTTTACCGTGTGATGAATGGAACACGTGTTGTATACTCCATACCACGCGACGTTACATAAATCTAAGGCACTGACAAATAACCACCATACGTTTGAGTGTCTCACATACGCTCAACCACAGAGCGGTTGATACTTTATCAACCATCGCCTCGCTCTGACCAGTCGCAACGCTATACAACGGACGTCTTCTCCAGGAGTAACTGCCACCTCTTCGGAAGTTATTCAAGGATGGAGCATGGACAAAAGGATCATCGGACTGGAGATTAGAGGATTGCCTAGCATCAGATTAGGGCATCAGAGCAATGCAATCAACATTAGATTCACGCTCCAAGTCTGATTAAATAGTATAGCAAGCATCATACTCAGTGTAACTACGAATAGTCCACCGCCTGATCGTAGGCCCCTCTGTAATAGCCAGTTCATATCAATAAAGAACAGTCCCATTCTCTTTCAAGAAATCTGTGTCATTTTCCTCTATTTTATTTCGTAAGATCGACGACTTGATCGTCGACATTAATTGACTTGGGTGACTTTTCAACAAAACCCATGGGCCTCAACCATACCTGGTTGAGCCCGTGCATAAACAAGCACCCACCCAACATCCATTTAGCCCAAGTCCAAATCAATTTTTATTTTGTTTTGCTTTTCAAATATCATTTACAATGGTCCTATGGTAAAACAATACCATATGCTCAATTAAATCATATTTGAATATTTGGCTAATTTCCCCAAATTCAATATTTTTGGTCTAAGCATGACTAAGCATAAAGTTTTCAACATGTTCTAGCTCATACAATTGTGTCCACTAGATTTTCATCTAAGGTATCAAGGTAGGTTTATTTTAATGTCAAGATTGGCAGTACAAAGGATCTATGCATAACTATAATTTAAAAACAGGTATTTAAATTATATTGAATAGAAATACGCATGCAATAATAATTTAAAACAAAATTTAAATAATTTGAAATACTGGGATCAAATATGATCAAAGAATGTAACTTGCCTTACCCTTATGCTTGAGGATCTAATTCTTCAACAAGATCTGTTTCCCTGTAGCCGTCGAAATCTACACGTGAAAACAAGCCAAATTCAAATAATATTCAAATGAATTCAAATGACCTCCAAATTGAATAATTCTAGTATATATAGGTAGATATTCATTTTAGATTAATTTAGAAATCTCAATCACTGAAATCGGAGCTCGGACGAGGGAGAACGAGCTCTCGGAAGTTTGTAATTGCATAAAATAATGAAAATGGAATTTTCCAAATTTTTTTGGATTTATTTTTCTGAAGAAAAATACTTTAATGCGTCATGCTGACGTCAGTGAGTGGATTAATGATTTTCACTTGAATGATTTTCTTAAAGGAAATCATTTACACCTACTGACATGTGGGCTCCCAAGGCTGTGGACTAGGTCCACGAGAACACCCAGGTCCGCGGTGGACCAGGCGCACATGAATAGGCCTTGCCACATGGTCTCACCAACTGGGTGTGCCACGCGTGCAGGGCAGCTGAGCTGGCGCCAATGTGGCACGGACATGGCGCCATGCGGCAGCCACGTCAGCACGGGGACGGCGGCGGCCTCGGCTGTAGGATCATGGATAACCGACTAGATGGGGGTGAATAGGCAGTTTTTAAAATCTTTCGACTAAATACTAAATTTACCAAAATCAAAGCTTATGAAAGAAAATTTCACAATTTAAAGCATAAAATGTCTAAGGCTATCTAAGTGCACTACACATCTAAACAAGCTAGACAACTAGCACATAATCATAAATGCACAAAGTAATGAGCAAGAGAATAAACCACACTAAGGAGACAAGCGATGTTTTTCCTGTGGTTTCGGAGACTTGTCAGTCTCCACTAATCCACGTTCAGGAAGCTTGATCCACTCAAGCCGGCTCCACACAAGCACTTCCCTCAATCACTAATGGTAGCTCTTCTCCACTCCGGATAGGCGAGCTCCAACCTTCACAAATGTCCGGGTCTTCTTACAATCTTCTTTGAGAAGATCACCGGCACAACTCCAAGCCATCTAGGAGACAGCAATCTCCAAGACTAATAGAACAAGAATTCTTCACTTGAAGATGCTCAAATGCCACAATGATCAAACCCTAATCAATGCTCTTGGAAAAACCTCAACAACCTTTGCAAGGGGAATAAAATGCTCTCAACGTGTAGAAGACATTGCAAAGGGCTCAAGAGTGTTCAATGAGGTTCACAAAGCCTTCTAGCTGCAGTGGGTGAGGTATTTATAACCTCCATCCACTGTACTAGCCGTTGGGGCACGAAATCCCCAATTTACTAGAAAGTGCGGTCGGTCACCAGTAGGCATGTGGACCAGTTAGTCCTACCGCAGAATTGGCCGATCGTTCTCTCTGAAACGCATTAATTGCACTGCGAAACTAGCTGTTACTTGAGACCCGGTCGGATCATGAGAGAATGCACTGGTCGACCATCACCGCCAAAACCAAAAATAGCGAAAAACATGCTACGGTTAAATGCTGACCGAGCCCTTGACCCGGGACTTCGGTCAGTCCGGCCAACGAAAATAAGTAGCATTTTCAAAAACACGCCTCTCTGAAAAATGTTGACCGAGTCCTTGACCCGGGACCCCGGTCAGTCCGGCCTTTAGCCGGCGGTTAGTCTGGCCCAAATAATTTCCAGCAAAACCAAGAAAATCACTTCTCTAGAAAAACTTGACCGGCCCTTTTGGTCCAGGAGCCCGGTCAGTCCGGCTAACCAACGCCGGTTAGTCCGGCCTTCAAAAAAAATTTCAGCAAATAAAATCAAGGCCAAACTAATTCATTTAAATCCAAGATTTAAACCAAGTATGATTTGAGCATTTGTGGCATCATTCACTTTCAAGCTACTAGATTTTTGAACCCTCTTCATGTTATGGCTATCTATCCTAACAATCCGGTCTTTTAACTTTCATTCTCCTAGACTGGTAAAAGAAAAAACCTAGACTATTTTTACCTTGTCTTTGAGCCAAATGATCTTCATGTAGTCCTTTTCCATGCAACTCCAAATCATCAAAAGCACCAATGGGACTTAACCTTGTAAATACTCAATAAACACGTTAATCTCATATTCATATATTATCATTAATTACCAAAACCATTTTTAGGGGCCTAGATGCTTTCAATCTCCCCCTTTTTGGTAATTGATGACAACACAACTAATGTGAGAAAGATTGATTTGAATATATTACTTGTTGTGAAACGAGTATATATTCTTTTGATGACTTAACAACAAAATAATTTTTGCAATGAGCTCAAAAAGAGTTTAGAGAATTATTTTCTTGTTAGAGCCAAAATAAAGAAAGCTCCCCCTAAACATGTGCATATAAGTGATAGAGGATCTTTGCAAGCATATGTAGAGATTTTTTGAAAAAAAAATTGGCGAAGTTTCTTTTGCAAGTTGGAAGTTGAGGAAAATGCAACAATATATAAGGATCGTAATAAAGATTGCATTTCAATAAAGTAACATAAGCATAATATTATCCATCAAGTTCAGCAAGATAACACTAAAATCATAACAAGGTTTTAAACCGATTACCAGCACATAAGCATTCAACCAAGATCACAAACGGTAAAACATTAATAGTACTTAGAAGAGGTTCAACAAGCTTAAACAAAGAGCAACAAGCTTATCCTCTAACCTATTACACACAAAAGTACAACAAAGCATCCAACAACCATTAAGAGTAGCGAAATATGGATATCTAATATATAGTAGATAGGTCTTCTCCCCCTTTGGCATCAAGTACCAAAAGCTAAGAGGTAGGGGGAGGAAGAGGAGCATCAGCCGACGTAGAAGGAGCCGAAGGAGGTGGATAAACACGACGACAGCGGGAGTAAGTGACAGACTGCTCAATCGACAAGACGCGAGTGGAGATCTCAGCAATGTCAGTCTGAGTCCGTCCCTGGGCTGCATGCATGTCCGTGACCCATCCAGTCAACTGATCCAAGCGCTGAAGCACAACTGAGTTGGATTGTTCCACGGCTGCCTGGCGAGAGTCCAAAGACTGAGAGTGATGATCTAAGTCATCTAAGCGGTGATCCAGAACCTCTAAGCAACGATCCACTGCATCAAAGCAAGACACAATCGTGTTGATGCCAGTGTGCAGAACCTCCAACAAAAGAGGATCAAGTCCACCCTGCTGCTGAGGGACGAAATTTGAGGTGGTCTTTGGAGCAAAGAATAAACCGGTGAAGAGGCCTGTTCCTCAAGTCTCTCTGTTGGTCACCTTCTGGCTTGTACTGCTTATGACGAAAGGGCGTGGCACCATTGAAGTCAGTTGTTCTGAAAATGAGCTGCATGATATATGGTGCATAATACATCCGCTTGCCCAAATCACCTTGGCAGGATTGCAACTCAGTCAAGATGAGATGAATAATATCAAACTTCTTTCCTTGCATCACATAATCTATGACATTCCATGCATGACTACGAATAGCATCATTATTGCCGCTCCTGGGCAAGATAGTGGCCCCGATAATCCTGGTAATGATGCTAGGAAGAGGTTTCAGACCTGCAATCTTACCAGTGACAAACCCAACATGAGTAGGATCATAAAACTGGGACTGCTCTGGAGTCTAAAGGGCTAGCTCGAGATGAAGCTTGACATATTCACGTGCTGGCAGATTGAGAGCCTGCTCAAAATGGTGCTTGGTGGCCGTGTAGCGCACCGAGCCTGTCATCCAAGTCAGAGTGGCCAAATTTGATGGAATGTGAACTGTAGCATAAAACTGACGGATGACATCCTCATTGAAGTTGCACTTGATGCTAACAATGCCATCCAATCCAACATTTCGAAAATGAGAGTAAAGACCTTTATACCGGGTTTGCTGGTTGAGATAGGACCAATTGATGTACTTCTGAATGGCAAATTGCTTGTGGACAATCACATGGTTGTAAGCATCCTCTTGGATTAAAGTGTGAAATCCCTCATCTGTGGCTGTCCTTGGCTTTACATGCTGATTCTGTTGCCGTAACCTCATGAAGTCGTCATTTCTGATGGAGCGAAGGTCGACGCAAGATTCTAGGGGAAACTGAGGATCAGCGTCATCATCTTCATAATCTTCATCCATGGCGACACTGGCACTGGGCACAGGAGATAGGGAAGGAGAGGTCTCCGCTTCATCGCAATTGGAGCCACTCTGCTCAACGAGAGGGCGACGAGTGGCTTGGCGGGGAGGACGAGAGGAGGATACCCTGGGGTGGCTGACATGCTTGGTCCTTGCCATGATGAGCTGGAGAAGAAATCAATACAAATAAGGAGCAAGATGGATTGAATGGAGAAGCAAAACAGGGATTTTTCTGGTAGGGCCGGTCAGACCGCAAGTTGTTGGCGGTCGGACCATGATCTTGGACTAACCATGAAAGCAACACGCCGGTCGGTGGGCTGGTGAAAACCCTAGAATGGCATTCAATCGGATTTGACAAAATAAGGAGCATTTGGTCGACATACAACAAGGAATAAGACAATGTGGGCATACATAAGGAAGATTTTCGACCTAAGAACGAATCTAGAGAAGAACCAAGATAGATTGATTGATTAAAGAAAAGAGGGAAAACAAGAAAACCTTGCGGGCGGCGACGGTGAGGAAGAGGACCAGCGGCGGTGAGGAGAACCGTGGCGGGGAGAAGAACCGGCGGCGAAAAGGCGATCCTTGCACACGGGAGCGACGAGGAGAGCGGGAGAGGAAGAAGGAACCGACGGGGAGAAGGAATGGTGAAAAGGAGTGAACCGTCGGGTGGTTGAGGAAGTAAAGAAGTGAAACCAACGCAGAGTTAAAGAACATTAACTGCTGGGTGCGGTCAAACCGCAGATAAACGTTCGGTCAGACCGGGGAATAGCCTACGGGTTGACCGGTTGGAAGCCGGTGGGTTGACCACGACTGGAGCCTTTTTGAGATGTTAAGCAGATAATTTGTATTGTCCTTGCTCCATAGAGTTAGCACACAACATAAAACAATCTTGGAGCAATTTCAATGAGATTAGATCAACAAACGAGTTTTGAACATAGATTTTTTAAAGAAAATAGAGCAATTTTTTGAAGTAAACGATTTTGAAAGAATCAAATGAAGCAAACATCGAAAATTGTTACTTGTGAAGAGATCTATGAGTATGAAATACTATTTTGAGACAATATATGAGAGGAAACATTATCTAAATAGCAATACTCATTTTATGCTAGAATTGGGACTTGTTAATTTTTCGGGTTTTGGGCTATTTTTGAGCGAGATTCAAACACAAAAATCTTTAATTCGGTTGAGAGTTTGAAAAACCTATGAATACGAAAAAGGTCATGAATGATCATCTTTAGGTTTTTCCTTTTGGGGGCAATATCAAATTCATTTTGAAATTGAAGTTGGACAAAATTTTGATTTTGGTCAAAAACAAGATTCTTGAAGATCAAGTTTGGACCAAAATTGTCTTTTTCTTTAGAAATAGATAATTTGAGAATATCTTTAACCAAAAACCTTTAAAATACACTAGAGAATAGGTGTAGCTAATTTTTCAAAAGATTTGAATGATAAAATCCAAAATTTGACTTTTTGACCAAAAGGATTGGTTTTTGAAAACACATTCTAGCATGTTTGTTGATATGTGCACAATTAGACATGTGGTATACATAGTGATTGTATAACACTCTCCCTAAAAGTGTTTCCCATCTTAGTTCTTGAAACAAGAAAATCCTGAGAGAAAGCAAATTCAAATAAGATTTCAAAACAATGTAATGAAATGACATTAGAACGATCTATGACATTTAATTCATTCCTCAATTTGCAAAAGCGATATTCATCTAAAGGTTTGGTGAAAATATCCTCTAATTGGTCTTCGGCCCGGATGTGGCTAATTTCAATATCTCCCTTACTCACATGATCTCTCAAGAAATGGTGGCGAATATATATATGCTTGGTTCTTAAGTGTTGGACAGGATTATTGGCTATTTTTACCGCACTATCATTGTCACACAAAAGAGGTATTTTATCACATTTAATCCCATAATCCATCAAGGTTTGCCTCATCTATAGCAATTGAGCACAACAACTTCCTGCAGAAACATATTCGGCTTCTGCGGTGGATAAGGCTACGGAATTTTGTTTCTTGGATGACCATGATACTAAGGATCTTCCTAAGAGTTCACAACTGCCCAAGGTGCTTTTTCTATCCACTTTACAACCCGCATAATCAGAATCGGAATATCCAATTAAGTCAAATTTAACACCTTTGGGTAACCATAGGCCAATGCTAGAGGAATGCTTTAAATATTTAAGAATTCTTTTAACGGCCATAAGATGACATTCTTTTGGAGAAACTTGAAAACGAGTACACATACAAACACTAAACATGATATCGAACCAAGATGCAGTAAGATAAAGCAAGCTACCAATCATGGATCTATAAAGCTTTAAATCTACCGGTTTACCCCCCTTATTTAGATCAAAATGACCATTTGTAGCCATGGGAGTCTTGATAGGCTTTGCATCTTCGATGCCAAATCTTTTAAGTAATTCCTTCACGTACTTGGATTGACTTATAAAAGTCTCATCTTTGAGTTGCTTGATTTGAAGTCCAAGGAAATAGTTTAATTCTCCAATCATGGTGTGAGACCTTGCGGCCTTGTCACGGTTTTTGCTGATGAATAATTGATTTGAATATTTGTCTTTTGGGTTGCTTGGAATTTGCGGTTGTGGAAGTTTCGGTTGTTCCTTTTCGGGTGGTTGGTTTAATGTCTTCCAAGACCTCCCCAGAGGTCTTCACGACCACCCTAGAGCTTTTCCACGATCATCACAGGAGATCTTTGAGGTCCTCCTTGGGAGGACTCGTGTGGACTCATCCGGGCCATTCAGGACCTCCCCCATCATCAATCTGGTCCATCCAGGACCTCCCCCAGGAGAACCAACGCGCATCAATCACAACCGTCCAGAAGAACTAACGCGCATCAATCGCGTCCGACCAGGACCTCTCCGGGAGAACTAACGTGCATCAATCGCAACCGTCTAGGAAAACTAACGCGCATCAATCGTGTCCGTCCAGGACTTCTTCAGGAGAATCAACGAGCGTCAATTGTAACCATCCAGGACCTTCCCAGGATTAATCTGGACCATTCAGGACCTCCCCAGGAGCATCGACATGGATCTATCTGGACCGCTCAGGACCTCCCTATGAGCATCGACGTGGATCTATCTGGACTGCTTAGGACCTCCCCATGAGCATCAACGTGGCTCAATCCGGACCACCCAAGACCTCCCCCTGAAGCTATCTGGACCACCCAAGACCTCCCCCTGAAGCTATTTGGACCGTCCAGGACCTCCCTCTGTGAAGAGGTCTTTCGAGACTATTCATTACGAGTCCATGTGAAGAGGTCTTTCGCCATCAGAAGCGAGGAGGTCTTCGTCGCATCTTGCTCATCAAATCATCAGACGAGGAGGTCTCAGAGTCTCAGAGTGAAGAGGTCTTCAGAGTTACTGTTTTGAGGAGGTCTTCCAGGACTGTTCATCTAGTAATCAGTGAGGAGGTCTCGAGTCGAGGTATCAGAGCACGAAGGTCTTCCGAGGTACTGTAGCAAGGAGGTGGTCTTTGCAAAAGGACGTCCCTGGAGTTTTACAAAGACGACCCTGGAGATTTACAAAGACGACCCAAGAGGACTTTGAGGAGGTCTTCCAGGACCTCTCAAGAGGTTTTTCAGGAGGTCTTTCAGGACGTCCTAGGACGTCTTCGCAGGACCTCCCAAGAGGTCTTTCAGGATGTTTTTCAAGACCACTCATGTGGTCTTTCAGGACCTCTCAAGAGGTCTTTTACAAGATCTTTCAGGACCACCCGGAGGTCTTCACAGGACCACCCAGATGTCTCCACAAGACCACCCTATTCATTCTAAATACTGTATGCTAAGTGCTACGATGCTGTGAGTGGTCGTAGACTTGGTGGAAGTGGTCGCAAACGTCGTGGAAGTCTTGGAGGTGGTCGTAAACTACTGGAACTGATCGTAGACGTCTTGGACATCTTGGAGGTGGTCGTAGACCTACTGGAAGTGATCGCGGATTTTGTTGAGGTGGTCGTAGACTTCAAGGTTAATCTGGTTAGTGTTTATTGATCGTTGAAAGTGTGATATGCGTGTGTGTGAACTAATATTGGTCAAGTTGGAGAACTTGTGCCAGAAACATGTTCTTTGGTCTTTGCTTGTGCAGGTTGAGCGTGAAGATGATCATGGTCGATGGCAAGGAGAACCCGGACTAGGATGGGGAAATCTGAGGTCTAGGAGGTCGAGGATGTCACGAGGTGGTCGGGCTTGTGCTGGAGCACGTGGAGATCAAAGGTGGTTAGATAATGCACAGAGAAGCTTCGGGAGGGTCTAGTCCTGAAGGCTTACGACGTGTGAGGAGATATGGAAAATGTACAATATCTGGAAGGTTTAGAGATATTGGAAAACCTGTGTTTGGAAGAGTTTTGGGTCCCTTGATTATCAGAAGAGATAGGTTGTCGTGTCCGTGTCAGTAAGGATACAAGTTAGTCTCTGCCTATAAAAGGAGGCAGAGGGGAAGTGTTTTCCCGGGGCTTTTACGGGAGCTTTGACGCAGAGTTTTTGAAGTAGAGCTTGAGAGGGCTTTCGGTTGAGAGCTTTTAAGGGGTGCTTGAAGAGCACTTTGTAGACAGAACGAGATTGAGAAATAAGATATCTATTCGAGAAGTTCTTGTTCCTTTTGTCTACATGATTCTTTTAGCTTTGTTGGGGTTCTCGAAGAGGTCCTCGAGCAGGTCCTGAAGAGGTCCTCGAAGAGATTCTCAAGGAGGTCGTGAGAAGGCTAGCGCTCGGGAAAAAGGTTGAATTTGTGAGCAAGAAATCGGTACAATCATTCACCCCCCCCCCTCCGTCTGATTGTGCTATATGATCCTACACATGGACATTTCAAATTCCATAGACATCATATCACCAAATTTTCTTCGCAAAAATCTTGATTAGTAGACCTGAAAATGATATCATCAACATAAATTTGACAAACAAAGAAATCATCATTTAAGACTAGAAAATCTCTAAGGCATTCATACCATGCTCTAGGAGCTTGTTTAAGATCATAGAGCGTCTTGGAGAGTTTATAGACATGATTTGGATTCATTGGATCTTCAAAACCGGGAGGTTGTTCAACAAAGACAAATTCGGATATTTTACCATTTAAGAAAGCACTTTTAACATCCATTTGAAATAATTTAATATCAAAGCATGATGCAAAAGCAAGTAATATCCGAATTGACTCAAGCCTAGCTACGGGAGCAAAGGTTTCACCAAAATCCAAACCTTCGACTTGTGAAGAACCTTGAGCGACCAAACTTGCCTTGTTTCTTACAACCATACCATTCTCATCTTGCTTGTTCCTAAAGACTCATTTCGTACCAATAACATTGTGTTCCTTGGGTCGATCCACCAATGTCCAAACTTCATTCCGGGTAAAGTTATTGAGTTCTTCATCCATAGCATTCACCCAATCGGGATCTTCAAGTGCTTCTTCTACATGCTTTGGCTCAATAGAAGAGACAAAAGAGTAATGTTCACAAAAAGAAGCAACACGAGAGCGAGTTTGGACACCCTTACTTACGTCACCTAATATTTGGTCTATTGGATGATCCTTTGCAATTGCATTGTGAATTCTTGGTGGTAGGTTGGATGGTTGATCATCTTCCTTATTGTCCTCTTCATCAATTTGTTCTTGATTTGTGAAAGAGGTAGGAGGTTCAACTTGAATAGAAAATGATGAATTGTCTTCGGGCTTGATATCGCCTATTTGCATATACTCCATTGCTTTTCTTACTCCTTCATCACCAACATCATCCAAATTCTCATGCTCTTCTTCAGAGCCGTTAGTTTCATCAAATTGCACATCGTGCCTTTCTTCAACTAAACCGGAGTTTTTGTTAAAGACACGATAAACTTTGCTATTTGAAGAATAACCAAGCAAGAAACCAACATCACAACGACTTTCAAATTTTGAAAGATGAACACCCTTCTTCAAAATATAACATTTACAACCAAATACACGAAAATAAGAGATGTTTGGTTTTCTTCCTACAAGAAGCTCATAGGAAGTCTTTTTCAAAAGCTTATGCAAATGAAGACGATTTTTGGCATGACAAGTGGTGTTAATAGCTTCCGCCCAAAAACTATCGGAAGTATTGTACTCATCAAGCATTGTCCTAGCCATTTCAATTAATATATGATTTTTCCTTTCTACAACTCCATTTTGCTCCGGAGTGTAGGTTGTGGAAAGTTCGTGCTTTATTCCATATTCATCACAAAAGTCTTCAACTTTAGTGTTCTTGAACTCGGAACCATTATCACTATGGATTTTCTTTATTTTGAAATCAAATTCATTTTGAGCCCTTTTTGCAAAACTTTTAAAAATACCGGAGGTTTCACCTTTGTCATCTAGGAAGAAAACCCATGTATATCTAGAGTAATCATCCACAATGACTAAACAATAGCTATTACCTCCGATACTCTTATAGGTTGTTGGCTCAAACAAATCCATATGTAAGAGTTCCAATGGTCTAGAAGTAGACATGATACTCTTGGAAGGATGAGAATTAGTGACTTGTTTACCGGCTTGACAAGCACTACAAAGTCTATTTTTCTCAAACTTCACATCTTTCAAGCCAACAACTAAATCATGTTTGAAAAGTTTTTTAAGTTGAATCATCCTAACATGAGCTAGCCTTCTATGCCAAAGCCAACCCAATGAGGTTTTTGCCATTAAACAAGTTTTTAAACAAGATTCATTTGAGGTAAAATCAACCAGATAAAGATTTCCAAATCTAAAGCCTTTAAAAACTAAAGAGCTATCTTTTGCATTTAAGATTGTAACACCTTCACTAGAGAATGAGCAAATTAGTCCAAGATCACATATTTGAGCAACAGATAGCAAATTGAAATTTAATGATTCTACTAAAGATTATTTGAGATAGCAATTTTACCCAATCCTATTACCTTTCCTTTGCTATTATCGCTAAATGTGATCTTGTCTACTCCTTTTCCATTCTCGAATGTGGTGAACATCTTTCTATCACACGTCATGTGTTGAGTGCATCCACTA
The DNA here is from genome assembly GCA_036346405.1 of Phyllostachys edulis. NCBI lineage: Eukaryota > Viridiplantae > Streptophyta > Magnoliopsida > Poales > Poaceae > Phyllostachys > Phyllostachys edulis. The sequence goes on along the minus strand of CM070549.1, from coordinate 54,841,784 downwards.
TCAAGCATCCAATGTTTTTCACCGGTTTTATAGTTCACCTACAAAACAAGAATCAAGTTCTTTTAAGTACCCAAATTTGTTTAGGTCCTTGGAGGTTAGTAACCAAGGATTTAGGCACCCAAATAGCATTCTTTTTAGCGCCTAAAATTGAAGTGCCAATAAATCTAGCAATTACTTTACCATCCTTAGTATTTCTAAGCATATAATAAGAATCATATACACCAAGAGATGGAGTCTTACCCATAGGACAAGCTTGCTACAAATGTCCTATTTCACGACACTTATGGCAATACTTACCATTTTACCTCACAAACCTTGTGGGCTTGTTTACCGGTTTCTTACCTTTCTTGGACACATACCTAAGTCATTCTTTGTTGAATGAGCACCTTTGCTCACTTAAAAGCTTGTCAAGGGTGGCCTTACCCTTGAAGCACATTTCCAAGCTTTTTCTTAGCTAGGTTATTTGCTCTTTTAGCTCATTATTTTCAACAATAAGTTTTGCATTATTATGCTCAACATTATCATGATTAGCATTAGTACTAGAGCAACATAACATAGCAATAGGATCATTACATGAAATAGATGCACTAGTTTTAGCAATTTCTATACTAGGCATATCATCAATAATATCACAAGTAATTCCTACATTAGAGCAAGACTTGCTTGAATTTTCTTGGATAAGCAAGTCATGAGCTTCCTTTAGCTCCTCATAAGAATCTTTTAGAGAAATATATTCTCTATTTAAGACCTTATATTTTGAATTTTCTTTTTCAAGATATTCATTTAAGTCTTCAAGCATATCCATTAATTCATCATAAGTTGGTTCATTATTATTAATGGATTTTACCTTATCTCCTTTTGCCATAAGACAAGTAGGAATGGAGAATAGCGACAGAGCTTCCTTAATGGCGATGCCAACAAGTCCCTTCTTCTTAGGAGACTCATCCTCATCGGAGTCGGAGTCGCTTAACTCATCATTGGAATCCCACTCTCCAATGTGAGCTTCAAGCTTGCCATCTTTGTGAAGCTTATTGAAAAGCTCCTTCTTACCACAATACTCCTTCTTCTTGAATGACTTGCCTTTGTCATCCTTCTTTTCAGGGCAATGGGAAGCAATATGCCCCTTCTCTTCACAATTATAGCACCGAATGTTGCTATAACGATCGTTGCCACTTGAGAATTGCCCTTTTTTGTTCTTGTCAGAGTTGAAGCTTCTATGTGGGCGTCTCTTCATGAACTTCTTCGTTCTTCTCACAAGAAGTGCAAACACTTCATCGGAGTCTTCTTCTTCATCCTCATCATCACGTGATTCCGCTTTGGCATTGAAAGCGGTAATCTTCTTCTTTAAGGAAAACGACTCCAAGAACTCTTCTTTGTCTTTCTTGAACAACTCATTGGTGATGAGGTTGCCCAAAAGTCCTGTTGGTGTCATTCTTGGCAACTCGGGAGAGTTGAGAAATAGCATCACCAACGTTTCATAATTGTTCGGAAGTGCCCTAAGCATCTTGCGCACAATATCAACATCAAGAAGGTTAGTGTCAAGGCCTTTGAGCTCATTCATAATGTTGTTGAGTCTTGAATACATCTCATTGATGCTTTCATGAGGCAACATTATGAATGTCTCATATTTGATCCGAAGCCTATGTAATTTGGCTTCTTTGACCGTCGATGTTCCCTCATGGATTTCCGAGAGGGTAATCCAAATATTATGAGCGGTTTCCAAATTGCTCACTCTATTGAACTCATCCGCGTTCAAAGCACCAAAAAGAGCGTTCATAGCTTGGGCATCTAAATGAGCATTACGTGTCTCTTGATCCATGGGGATTAGTGGATTAAGAGGTATGACGTAACCCTCATTTACGATTTTTCAAATGCTTGGACTCATGGCCTTTAGATAAATTAACATTCTAATTTTTCAATAAGCATAATTTGAGCCATCAAATAAAGGAGCCTTTCCTATAGCAATTCCCTCACTAGCTATCATTTTCTCTCTTAGACGGTTAAGTCTAAATCAATAACAGATCAAGCTCTGATACCACTTGTAGGATCAAGGTTAACCAACTAGAGGGGGGTGAATAGGCGGTTTTTACAATCTTTTGGCTAAATACTAAATTTGCCAAAATTAAAACTTATGAGAGACAATATCACAATTTAAAGCCTAAAATGTCTAAGGCTATCTAAGTGCACTACATAAGCAAGACAAGCTTAAACATCTAAACAAGCTAGACAACTAGCACATAATCATAAATGCACAAAGTAATGAATAAGAGAATAAACCACACTAAGGAGACAAGCGATGTTTTTCCCGTGGTCTCGGAGACTTGTCGGTCTCCACTAATCCACGTTGAGGAAGCTTGATCCACTCAAGCCGGCTCCACACAAGCACTTTCCTCAATCACTAATGGTAGCTCTTCTCCACTCCGGATAGACGAGCTCCAACCTTCACAAATACCCGGGTCTTCTCATAATCTCCTTTAAGAAGATCACTGGCACAACTCCAAGCCATCTAGGAGACAGCAATCTCCAAGAGTAATAGAACAAGAATTCTTTACTTGAAGATGCTCAAATGGCACAATGATCAAACCCTAATAAATGCTCTTGGAAAAACCTCAACAACCATTGCAAGGGGAATTAAATGCTCTCAATGTGTAGAAGACATTGCAAAGGGCTCAAGAGTGTTCAATGAGGTTCATCAAAGCTTTCTAGCTGCAGTGGGTGAGGTATTTATAGCCTCCATCCACTGTACTAGCCGTTGGGGCACGAAATCCCCAATTTACCAAAAAGTGCAATCAGTCCGCAGGCATGTGGACGGTTAGTCGACTTCTTGATAGAATTGTCGACTGTTTCTCTCTGAAACGCATTAATTGCACTAGGAAACTAGCCGTTACTTGAGGCGGTCGGGCCATGAAGAGAATGCACTCGGACGACCACCGCTAAAAACCAAAATGGCGAAAAACATACTGTTATTAAATGTCGACGGGCCCTTAACCCGGGACCCCGGTCAGTCCAGGACTTGACCTGCAGTCAATCCGGCCAACGAAAATAAGTAGCATTTTCAAAAACACACCTCTCTAGAAAATGTTGACCAGGTCCTTGACCCGGGACCCCGGTCAGTCCGGCCTTTAGCCGGCGATTAGTCCGGCCCAAATAATTTCCAGCAAAACCAAGAAAATCACTTCTCTAGAAAAACTTGACCGTCCCTTTTGGGCGCAGAGGTAGGAGAAGGAGTGGGGGACGAAGGTAGAAAGGTGGGAGAGGAGGTCCTGCGCAAGCTCTTATAGGAGGAGAGGGAGGTGAGCGGCGCAGGCGGTGAGCGGTCGCGTCGGGCAGGCGGCGGGAGCTTGGGCTACGGCGTATGGGCAGCGCGGGATGGGCTCTCCTGGTGCGTCGGGGACAGAGGCGGTCCGGGGACGCATGGCGAGCGTGAGGGCTAGGTGGCAAGCGGAGAAGGAGGTGGTGGCGGCGATCGGGCGTGGCGCGGCTTGAAGCGCCCGCGTGGCGCACGGTGAGTCGAGGAAGAAGAGCAGGGCTGACGGGAGGCTGTCTGGTGGGCCCCACATGGCGGTGGGTGGAGGGAGAGAGGCGCAGGAGGAAGTGGCGTGGGCCGGTTGGGCCGAAAAAACGGGTCGCGCATTGGAAATAGTAGTTGGGCTGAGAGAAAATTTAGCCTGAATCTAATTTCTGAATTTTGATTGATTTACCAATTTCAAAAAATTTAGTTAATTCAAATTAGCTCTAGAAAATATCAAATAAAGTCCTAAAATAATGGAAAAATCCACAGAAATTTCCTGAGGTATTCTGGACCTAATTAAAATATTCCCAACTCGAAAATGGTATTTAATTTTTGTAGATAATTTAGTTTGGCTTTGACATAAATAGGAAAAAAAACTTTTAAAATTCCAGAAAACTCAGAAAACTCAAGGAAAAATACTTAAATTTTATTTTTAACCAAAATTGAAAATTTGGGGTGTTACATATGAATAGTCTGCTTAGCCATGCAACAGATCATTGATATCATTTGAGTTGCAAATACAAACTTGACTAAGTGATTATGGAACTTGTGTAAAACTGTGTCCAATTTGTTGTTACTCGTTGATGGCATATGTTGCACTTAACCAACAGGGTGGAAAAAGATTTAGACTGAGACGAGTGGATGGAACTGTGTGATATGGTGGATATGTGACTAGGAAAAATACATTGTAAAATGATGGACTTGTGATTGGACAATGTGAATGAAATTTAGTAGTTAGAATTTGGCAATCTCGCATTGGTTAATTAAAGACTTAATCTTATGCGTCATTGAACTGGGCCTTATCGTACAACCACATCCCTAATGTGGGATGGGCCTAACTTAGTAAGTTACGGAGTCTCGACATTGACTACTCAGGTAGTAGGTTAGTAATAGGTGGAGGTGCGTACCACTGTGGTAGGGTTACATTTATGAGCGGTTCTCTGTCTTCAGGTCCAACGGTGTGCGTCGTATCAAAGCGATGCGGTAGGGTTGGTACGACAGTAAAACACATCGGGAGGGTCAATTGTCAAGATGAAGTTTTGGAAAGATTTTGTTCTAATTACTCAATCGCATACTTTCGTATGGTGAGTCATAGCAGACATGATGAGTTAATTGTATCTTATGGGTAAAGTGTACAACTTCTGCAGAGTGTTAATCAATTTATTCAAATAGCCGCGTCCTCAGCCATGGACATGCTCGGGGATTTCACACGAGGGTTAGATTTTTTATAAAAATAATTGGGAAGGGATAGCTGTGTGGGGAAACTTATGCAGTTGTGTGAAAGAAACTGAATACGTTATGGAAGCTTTGTGAAAATACTTGTTAAAATTATTATTGTTATTTGTTTTAAATTACGCTTTCATTCTATTATTCATATTCAACTGCGACAGTTGCCTTTACGCAAAAGAACCCTAGATGCCATATCTTTTGGAATAAGTCATCACCTATAATTGCATTCTGTTGTGCTACTTGCTGAGTACTCTATGTACTCATTCTTGCTATAAACAATATTGTTCAGTTGAGAAGGCTACAAACAATCCTTCGTCGGTCAACATGGTCTACTTCAAGGATCGTGGAGAACTAGGTCGCGCTACCCCAGTCGATTGTCTGTGGACATATGGATAGGCTTCACCGGGTTATTCTCATTACTTTCATTATGACTTATTTGAGTTACTTGCCTTCTAAGGCATGAATTGTAAGCTTTGACCTTAAGGTTGTTACCCTGATAATTTGTGTTATTTGTCTATTTCTTAGTTATCTTAGTATATGGAATGCTACTTCATCAATCTAGCGTGATACTGGACTAGTGCAGTATACATAGAGGGTCTAGATTTGCATATTTGGGTCGCAACAACCGATGAGGATTATTCCTATAAATATTCTCTCATTCCCGTTGGGGTCCTAACTCCTTGTACCAGAGGACTTCCCGAGAGACCGGTCCCTCTCACCCTTACTCTGGATCAAACGGTTATCAAACCCTAAGTCTAACTATCAACCAAAGACCCCGACACTAGACCGAACGAATAGAGTTTGGGTTTATCTACCTTGGTCTAAAGTATTTCCTTCATTCCAAATATCCTTGGATATACTTTGTCTGAAGTATTTCCTTCATCAACTCCAAATGAGTATGTTGTGGTCTCATCTGGAGTACTCCTTTCTTTCAAAATGCCGATAGGTATGTTTAGTTTTGTTTGAAGTGTTTTCCTTCTTCAAACACGCCTAAGTTTGTTTACTTTCGTTTGAAGTGTTTTCATCTGTTTGAATGTCTTTAGATTTATTGGATTTAATTTGAATGCTTTCAGATGTTCTTGAATTCAATCGTATTTTGCGTAATTAGAATTTGAAGCCATGACAGAGTTGCAGTCCGAGACAGAACAAGAACAAGACCCAGATTATAACAACATTGAGCAGAGTGATTATCAGAAATTGAGCAAGATGATTATCAAAACATTGAGCAAAGCGAGTCAACACTTTGATCATTTTGCTCCTAAGTTTTAATACAATCTATATTGTTTTCAATTATGAAATTGCATTGCTATGTTTTATACATGTATGTTGCCTTAGCTTATAGTTAATATCATAACTAATAATTTTGTATAAATTTCCAATCCTTGAACTTAGACATTACCCTTTGTCACCCTAGATTAATGGAACACCTGATAGATACTAAATACATAATTAAGGGTCAGGCTGAGCTTTGCGTAGTGACACTGACATGCGGGCAGTAAATTGCCCTGGCATCATTAAAACTTTTGAAAATGATATTGGGCAGTCGAGGTTGGAGACTGGCTAGTATGTTGACTAGAAAAGTATTTCAAAACAAAAGAAAACCAAAAACAGATTTCGACTCGGATGGCTGGAAAGCGTGGCGGGTGCTGGGAAGAGCATGACAGAGTGGGTATAGGGAAGTACCGTTCGAGTTAGTAAAAGGCCGAGTTCCTGTGATGACATCTCGTGTAAAAACAATGCAATCACAAGTCTATAATTGGTACGACCTGGCTGAGTAGTTTGTTTACCTCAGCGTTGCTTCATCATCCCGCTCATGTGGCATGTATTATAGTCTTAGTTGACAACCACTCCGGGGTGGTGCAGCTATAATACATTAGGAAACCACTACAACGCAAAAGGGGCTACAGGGGGTGGCATGCACTACGGTCTTAGTTAACAACCACCCAGAGGAGTGCAGTCCAAAGGGTGGCGCGGCTGTATTGCATTAAGAAACCACCTTCGGTAGCAAAACCTAGCGGATGGGGTTGCGTTGAGGCGGGACATTGTAAAGGTCTTGTGATAATCAACTTAGTCGCACACCTATGAAAGTGTGTCAAGGACATTATAAGTTGATTGTCTCTTGTGGGTAAAGTGTGTGAACTCTACAGAGTAAGAAAACTATCTGGATAACCATGCCCACGGTCATGGGCGGTGCCGAGAACTTATTTGAATTAGCTTCCATTTTTATAAAATAATTTGTGGGTAGAATGAAAAGATGGGTTGGAGCCCAGAGATTTGGAGATGGTCTGGTTGAGAACCAGTGAGAAATATGGGATGTGACCTGAGAAAGAACATGAGTATTGGGTGGATGGAGCCACTCAATGGTATAGGAGGTTGGAGCCTCCACTAGTTTTTTTACAACAAAACTCAACTCTATTGAAAACCCGTGTTAGTTAAAAATGCTATGTCTCAGCATTTGCTACTACTTAATCTATTTCAACAAATGACTTTATTCAAACAAAAGAACCACAAGCCACTCTTTTGATCTGCCTTGCATATTATAGAACTGTATTATGTTTGTTGGCTCGCGAGTACGGTTGTGTATTCATGCTCGCTCAATATATTATTATTCAGTAAGCATAAAAGAAGGTTACATAGACGCTTATGAGCATTCGTCAAGACTTAAGATCAAGAAGGTCAAGAATTAGGTCACGGGCCCCAGTTGATTGCCTGTGGGTATATCGTGGGGTTCCACGTGTTGTACTTCAATTTTGCTTCCGCTGTTGTTTTTTTAAGGTATTTGGCCTAGTCGGTCATTCTGAAAGGCAAACGTCATAAGATATATTTACACTTTATTTATTATTATGTAATAGCTTTATATTTTCATGATATATGTTTAATATCTAATGATATAACTATGAACACTAATTACTGATCTAGAGATTAGTACTGTGAACTTAGAAGATACTAAATTTTAAATTGGGATCTCTCACCACGTGCTTACCTGTTATGCACTGCTCTGATGCTTTTCCTGGAACAGCCTTTGCCGTAGCACTCTTTCTTTTATACTACCGTTTGGTGCACAGTAAACTATTTTTTTGCTAGTAGTATCTAACAAGGCTATGCAACCACATAAGTGCACGTGCTTTCGGCCACTAGTACGTAATGTTATAAATGAATCATGCACCGGACAGACAGATGTCTGATCGCTGCTTACACGCCGACGCTGCCGACCATCCAATTAGGCTGGAAAAAAAACTATTAGTGAGCTCGTTAGCTGGTTCAAAATCACTAAAGTTTAATTTTTTATGATTAAACATTGAAATGAGTCAATTTTGAGCGAAATTAGATTTTGCTCTGACTCAGTTCGGTTCGACTCGTTAGCTCGATTCTAAAAATACTTTCAAATTATAAATAAAATAATATTAAATTAAACTACGTGGATCTCAGGAAAAGCTCCATTAGACCCAGCATCCGCAAGACGTGTCATGTCTCGGTTATTTTTCTTCCGTTTGTAGCTGACCGGTGCTGTTCTGAATCTGAATCTGATACAAGTAAAAACAAAGACTACGAGAGCTTTTCCAAAAGATATTTGTCTTTGCCTGCACTACGGACAGGACAGTGGTATTTACAGTGCGGAAAAATAGAAATTTCATCCATTTTCACTCGAGCAGCCGTCGCTGTTGTTACAGTCCATCGGGGGCGTCAAATATCTTGCAAAGATTTGTTCCTGTGATACATCCGCATTAATGACTTGACGTGGCTAATTGAGTCCAGGTCAGACGTTCCACATCCACGGCCGTGCGGGACAAACCGTAATGCTGAGAGAGCTCACGGGCTAAAAGCCGAAAGGGAGCAAAAGGCGAAAGCGGCCAGTGGTATGCAAGTATTGCATATGGAAGTGGACTTGCGTGGATAAAAGCGGAAGAACAGTCAATGGAGTTGAACTCTGGGCTGAATGAACCTGTTCTTTCACTGACCTCTACTTTGGTTACTAGTTACTACCGCGGTAAGTAGGGATGTTAACACAGCGAATAATTGCCGACCGACCGACCGATCAAAAACTTATGGAGCGAATACGGAATAGATAAATGATTATCCGGCACTATCCGTGGCCGACTCTGACTCTGAGGGAAAATGTGGAATAGAATACGAGATGAGCTATATTCGTCCGTATAAACCCGTATATTAGGTGGTACGAGGAAATCCTATTGCGACTTCACATAGGAATGGGATAATAGATAGGTGAGTTGATGTATCTGAGCAGACAGGTGATACTGAGTGTTTTCCTTCGATATCTCAGTGATTAGTCTCCCTGTGTTTGCTATGATTGCACCCCTACTGTCTAATGTCCTGCGTACGGATGCAAAAGAAGTTGATAATATCCGACCGAAGGCTCGCGGAGTGAATTCGGGATGGAGAAATGTGTATCCGATACTATCCGTGTCCGACTCTGACTTCGATTAAAAAATGCATAATAGAATACAGGATGAGTGATATCCGCTTCGATTGCACCCCTAACAATAAGAACAGTATATTGAGCATTAGTTGCAGTTAGACTCAGTGGCAGACCCTAATTAAATTTTACGTAGGGCGGAGTTGCAAGCGTATACCAAAGAGTATTACCAAAAAAACAAATTAATCCATACATAAATTATATTGCAACCGCACAAATAAGAGTATATGGTACTAAATGAAATCAATAATTACAATTCACATGCGAACATGTGAAGATGAAGGTATGACATACAAAAATACCTTATAAATAAAGCTTACTCAACAATTTGACACCAAGTTATCGAATATAACAGTTTGAACAAAAGATACACATAGAAGAAACAACTTGTCAAAGATAGAAGGATTAGTAGTGTCACAATTAGTTGATAATAAATCATGAAAGATGTAGAAAAACAAGAGAAGCCAAAAGACATACCACTAAGGCACTAATTACGTTTAGGAGAACAAGGCATTTTCATTCTCCGAGATTTCATGCCTTGAAACTGTTTCTTGATTCTATCATGATCAAGTCATTTGAATATCTCTCGCTCGATGTAGCACACCATCAAGTCATTAAGCTAATCATTGGATATCTTATTACACAAATCGATCTTGTTAATATTCATAGCCGAGAAGACTCTTTCAACTGATGTTGTTGCCACCGGTAGTAGCGATGCTAACTCGATGAGGCAATAAACCAATGGAAATACAATATGCCTTCAATTTTAACCACTTTCACGGCTAAACTTCCAAGATCATGACAAACAATAAAATTATCAACTCTTCGCGCATGAAGAATGAAGGTTTCAAGTTGATCATTTATACACGATCAACAATGGAGAAATATTTATCATAGATCTCCTCAAGTCGAACAATCTTATCCACATCGAACTTAGAGAATGAGTCTCTACGACCAAGACAAGAAAAGCATAGATAATACGTGTTGTTATTCTCCGGGATAACTGCACGTATTAAGCCTCTGTCTCTGACATAATCGTAAGGCGACATGGGAGGATTAGTCTCTTACAATAACTGTAACAGAACGTGCTCATTTCATCAAACGGTGAGACGCATCTTGGTACGGGATACCTGCCACCCCTTCACGCACTATATAAGGAGTAAAGCCAGTGGACAGAGGAGAGGAACAACGACAACAGAGAGAAGATCAATAAATAGAAGTCATTAAGCCCTAGTTCTAGTGATTCTTTCCTTGTTGTAAAACATAGTCAATGCAGCAACATGGGAGTATGGTTATTATTCTCTCAGGAGAAGACTCGAATCTGTATAAAATCCCTATGTCTTATTCTGTGTGGTTTAACACAAGGAGAGTCCCCATCATTCATTCGTAAGATCGATACTAAACCATCGACAAGGAGTACGTATTTTTTGTCATATGCATTTTCTTTATCAAATGTGTAGCTAATTAGTCGTAATTAATTCAATTGCGCTTAATTAGGCGTAATTAATTTAGTCATTACCATTTAGTTGTAATTACTTTTATCTTACGTAATTAGTCATCATTAATTAGTCAAAATTAATTATGTCCTAATTAATTAGTCGTAATTAATTATGACATAATTAATTAGTCATAGTTAAATAGATTAATTCAATTAGTCATAATTAACTTAATCTTACATACTTACCCATGCCATAGTTAATTAATTAGCAATAATTAATTAGTTTTAGTTAATTTGTCGCAACTAATTAGTCGTAATTAATTAGTCATAATTAATTTAGTCGTAGTTAATTAGGCGTAATTAACTTCATCATAATTAATTTAATCAAAATTAATTGAGTCATAGTTAATTACTCATAATTAATTTAGTTTTCATTCTTTAGTCATAATTATTTATTTGTTATTAATTTGTGCTAATTAATTAGTCGTAAATAATTTTGTCATAAATAATTTAGTCATTATTAATTTATTCACTACTAATTTGTGTCTTTCATCTCTTGCAAGTCATGTCTCTACCGGAGCTACTCTAACCTTTCTACGACGAGCATCATGAGAGCAATTTATGGACCACCGGGGACGGGGATGGTCCTCAACCCCTCGTGTTTCGATCAAAGAAGCATTACTGGGACCTTGAAGCTTGCTACGTCCAAATCCTTTGGGGCACGGGCTTGTTGCCCTTTGCGAGGATACTCCAGGTCAGACGCTACTTCACCCTTGATGGTAATGTTATGTAGGCACTTGTCGAGAGATGGAGACCCGAGACGCACACCTTCCACTTTCGGTTGGGGCGATTGGGAGAGATAATTGTCACTCTTCAGGATGTCTCCATGACTGGTCTCCCGATCAAGGGAGAGCCACTTGTTTCAGCCCGTTCGTCAGCAGATTGGAAGGCCCAATTGGTTCATCGATTCGGCATAGCTGTCTCAGGCACAACCCGTGGTGTCCCTCGGAGATGGTTGAGAAATTTCAGTTAATGCTCGGCAAATGCGCCTCACAAGGTTGTTAGGACGCGACTCGTTGCTTACCTTCTTCATCTTTTCAGTTGGACCCTTTTCCCCACCACACAGGGTGATTGGGTGTACCCTAGCTTCGTCCATATCACCGAGTCTTTGGCTTACGCGGAACCTAGGGCGATGCCCCATTATAGCTTCATACCAGTTGTCCTGCGTACCACATACAGGGGGTTGTGTGACGCTTCGCGGCGCGACACCGCTGTGGAAATGCGGTTTTGCGTCACACGTGCTTCAGACTGCGGCGGGAGCACTTCCTGTTATGCCCACCATCCTAATGCAAATGCACCCGTACCTCGAGTTGAACAACCCCATAGACAATCCCACTATGGGCACCCGGTGGATTGCTGTCAAGTTACGCTGGACCAGAGACAGATTGACGAGGTGCTACCCTGTGTCCCACAACAAGTTTGAGTCATTGCGCGATGACAGTATCATATGGTCTCCATGGAGCCCACATTTCATGAACACGATAGCGCCGCACGGACTGTCCCTGCAATGCATGCAAGACATCAGATTATGGGTAACGGCCTACCACCTTGTGTTTTTTCATATGGTGGAGCCGTACGCGCCGCAGCGCGTAATGCGATAGTTCGATCTCTACCAGGTTGTGCCCCCTCTCAATGGGAGGATGCTGCAGCGAGCTGTCTACTTGTGAGTCCAACTCCATCAGAGTAATGTTTATAGTTCATATCTATATCCGCTCTTCTCATATAAATCCTTCTCGAATGCAAGTAATCGAGGGCGGGCCGATATTCTGAGGACTGGCAGGCAATTTAACGTGAGTGGATTATGACTTGGACGGAGATGGTGCACACTGAGGTTCTACTGGAGCAGCGATCGTATGACATTCGAACATACCATGAGCACATTGAGTGGTACGTACCACGGTCGCGCACTAGACTCACCCGTCATCCACCAAAGCGTCCGGAGCAGGTCACGCACGAGGAAAGACTTCGTCACTCGTTCGATTGATGAAGCGCTAAGCAGTGTGACGACACTGTAAGACACTCAAACCTATGCTCGCTTCATTCTTGCTATTTTTTACTGTTTGGAATTGAAAGTTGTTGTATGTCCCTTCAATTCGACCGGATCCAGCGGATCTCATGCGTATTGGATTCTGTCATCCACAGTCCAGATCACACTGTTCCGAGGCTTCTTAGTACTCTCAAGTCCATCTTGACGAAGTCCAAGCAAATTATCAAGAACATGAGCTGCGGTCGATCGAGAAATGGCGTCCATCAGGCTGCAGATCGGGGAGGTAAGTTATGTTCAATTTAAGTCATGATTATTTATTATGTCTTAGGTTGGGATAACATCATGCTGTCTTCCAGCCGTACATTTGTCAGGATGCATCACTTCTGCAATCGACGTCCGCACGGCCTACTCAGACTAGTGTCCGTCCAAGCGCTCCCTGTCGGTCATCCTCACTGCACATCGGGGAGGTACGTGATGTTCAGCTTAGGTTCGGAATATTAATTTTGCCTAACGTCATTCCATCTTGTAGCCTTCAGTTGAGCGTGGGGGTAGCGACGAATCAACTGATGAGGAGGCGGCCATCCCAGCTACTATCAGGGAGGAGTACACGACGCCAGCATTTGGAGCGTACCACCTAGGGCGCCCACCCCTAGTCTACGCTTAGTAGAACCTTAACCAGTACAGAGTACCGTACCAAGGTCAGAGCTCCTTCAGAGTCGCTGGTACATCGTATGGTCAAGGCCAGAGCTCCTCCGCTCCGAGGGCCGTTCAGACATCGTACCTGGGGGGCGTCGTTCCGGAGGTAGATTTCTTGATTCGTTCATTACAGATATGATGGCAGGTGGCAGCCAGTTTGACATGACTCAGCTGGACAACATTGATGTTGGACAGACTCAGTTGGACCAGAGTCAGGCTGTTGAAGCACCTCCGCCCACTCAATGGTCTCCGTACGCCCTCCGAACCGATACGCGCTCTCCAGACCGGTTCACATATCCCACAGGACATACTCAAAGCAAAACCAGGACACGCACGCAGACGCAAACGCAGCGAGCAGAGAGTGGCTCAGACGAGTGAGTCATATTATATCCCGTGTGTATATTGTATAGATGTTGTGCCCTTGTGTTGTACTATATTTGTATAGATTTTTTTTAATAACATATTTGTACACATTATGTGCGTATTGTCGGAGTAGGTTCCGAAGACGAGTGCATCGCCGGAGATTCACATGAAACCCTAAAACACCTGAGATTCACATGAAATCATAAAATCATTCTTTGTCACTGTAATTATTCTCAGAAGTCTTAATAACTCATATTTCCATCACATCATTCAAAATCTAACGTGTACTTTGAGCAAAACAAAGAAAAAAATCTATACACGACAAAACCGTACCCCAGGGCCACGGTAGAGACGAATCCGGCCCCAGGGCATGGCAAAGAGGAATTCGTGCCTGTAGGCCACGACAGAGGGAATCCCTTCCCCCGCACCGGACGCGCAAGGGAAGGCACGGCAAAGGGTATTTTCGGCCCTAAGGGTGTGGTATTTGACATGTGGCGTTATAGGGCGAGTCTCTAGTACGGTAAAAGATTTTATTTTTGTAATTACGATGGAGAGAAGACTAGTTTTGTTATACACTCCGCTAAAAGCGCTCTATAAGCGCCAAAAACTCGTTTGCTGCACTACCTCAGTGCAGTGCTCTGGACCGGTCCCTAGCTCGCGGAGAGCTGCAGCCTCCCCTAATCGCCACGCCCCCAGCAGACGACAAACAATGCCAAAAAAAAGGCGCTGTGATATTGTACTACTATTGTATACTATGCCATGCCAGAGTAGTATGTCAAGTTGCAGACTTGCCGTGCAGACTGAAACCGGTTTGGATCAGACCGTTCGACGAAGATGGCGCACGGCGCTGCGTGCCACGGCTACCGACCCCCTTTTAAACAAGCGGAGCAGCTCACCTGCTCACACCTCCCCCTCACTGACTCAATCGCTGGCACTGCACTGCACTGCACGCGCCCGTGCCTAGCCAAGCCACGGACCGAGTGGCCCCTGCCCCGAAGTGGACACCCCGGGATGGGACCTTCGCTCGACGGCAAATGACGATCCAGTTCATCTTCCGTTGAGACGAGTTGAGCCCGTCCAGATGTCGTCACGCACCTCTTCTGTTCCCCTATATTTTCCACGATCCATCATACACATACATCAAAACAAACATTAAATCTAAGAGATAATAAGAAAATCATATATACCTCTATTAAATAACATATTATTGTTTATCGAAGTGAATTACAACATGTTAACTCACACCTATCGATCAGGTCACACTTACCGTGCTTTTTTCTTTCTTTCACAATTACTGCTGACCTACTGTTACCCTGTAGTGGGTGTGCACTTGGTCAACGAATCCAATGGCCGGTCTCGGTAAAAAAAATTACATGAGGGGTTAGTAATTTAGTGGCACGCACAAGGACGTAGGATTGACGCTGTACATTTCCCCCTAAACGTATCTGCTACGATACGATCGAGCCGTGACAGGGCATGCACAACGCATTGGTCCACCGTTACACAATGCATGACACGCGATGGCTAAACTTGGAAGATATCTCAGTCCTGAGCAGTGATTGCAATGGTCAAAGACGACAGAGACCTCTATATAAGCACGGTAGAATGGAGTGGACTAACAGCGCACGGCCGTTTCCATCTATATAAGCCACCCGGCGCGGCCCGCTCAAGCATACACCGCTCCCTGCTCGTCTCCAATCCATCGCTCCCTCGCCTCGATCGAGTGCGGTGCTTTGCCTTGCAGGGCTAGCTAGCTAGCTTCTCTCCTTTTCTTCGAAGCGGAGACCGGAGCCTACGCGGGGCTCGCGCCAGGAGCTGGCTAACCAACGGCAGGGAGCGGCGGCGCCGCGCGATACGGCGGCGGCGGAGCTGGCAGAGATCACCGGCTGCAGGGAGTCGGAGGAGCAGCGCGGCAAGTTCCTGGTGCTGCGCCTATACGAGGCTCTCAACTCCCGCG
The DNA here is from genome assembly GCA_036346405.1 of Phyllostachys edulis. Lineage (NCBI taxonomy): Eukaryota > Viridiplantae > Streptophyta > Magnoliopsida > Poales > Poaceae > Phyllostachys > Phyllostachys edulis. Next base: position 54,826,107 of record CM070549.1, on the reverse strand, counting down.
ACGCGCGCCGGGCGCAGGAGCTGCTCGCCCCGGACCTCGAGTGGTGGTTCCATGGGCCCCCCGCGCACCAGCACATGATGCGCCTCCTCACCGGCGCTGACACCAACGCCGAGTTCAGGTTCTCCCCGCGCTCCGTTGACGCCTTCGGCTCCACCGTCATCGCCGAGGGCGCCGACGACGCCGGCCAGCTCTACTGGGTGCACGCCTGGACCGTCGGACCCGATGGGGTGATCACCCAGCTCAGGGAGTACTTCAACACCGACCTCACCGTCACCCGCCTCTCCGCCGCCGCCGCCAAGAACACCAACACCATCTCTCCTAACCACTCCTCCCCCTCCTCATCTACTTCCACCGCCTCTGCCTCCGGCTCGTCCTCCTCCTCCCCGGCGTCGGCGCCATCCTGGCCCAAGTGCCTGTGGCAGAGCCGCCGCTCCGACCGCGCGCACAAGTCGCTGCCGGGCCTCGTCCTCGCCATCTAAGAACAGACATTATTATATAATAACCCTACGAATAAACAAAGTGGAAGCGCACGAACCAAGTGAAATCACTAGTCAAGACGTTAGTTTTGCGTGCGTATGGGCTGAACTGAACTGTCAAGTTGCCCGGTTCCACTGCCACTTGTATTTCTTTGCGTGTTTGAATTAGCAGTGTGATTTGCTCGGACTAGGTCATGGATTATGGTGTGTACCACCACCACCACTACGGTAATGGTTTATTATGGCTGAATAAAAGTGATGGTTCACTGTGGTTGAATAAAAGTAGCTTTTTCCTTCTTCTGTGTGTTGTGTCTTCTCATTATCTCTCTTCATTTCTTCTGTGCCTTTTTTTTTGTTTACTTACTTGGTCTTCAAGTGGACTGAGCGAATTCTGCTAAATTTAATTTGACCACAGATTTAAAACTCCGACGAGAAGCCAGGAACTGATACCTCACTAAGAACGGCACCTCTCGAATTATTCCTGACAAAATACACTTAGTTTGGGAACCAAATACTCCATATAGGAACAAATTAAAGCTTGCACGAACCAAAGTTTGGATAAGTTGTCCATAAGCTATCCATGAAGAACAAGGATACAGAGGATTCCGAGGAGAAAAATCTCCCGCAAATCCAGGGGGAAAAGTTCAAGGTGTTGCTTTCGACATGGCCAACCAAAAATCTTTGATGTGAAGTTTTCCGAATTCCCGATAGCTCTGGAAGAAGAAACGCCAAGTTTGGAATTTTCTTTACCCTTTCCCACTGGCCTTTTCCCGCTTTTGTGCTTTCTTTTTCAATTGAACCGCACCTTTCCCAAAAAAATTTAGGTGCAAAAAAAAAGTTTGCCCAAAAACTGGTTAGGTTTTTGGTTGGTTGAGGTCTTGTTTGGGGACCTTAGCTTCCCCCGTAAATTGGTTTATCTATGTGAGAAGTTAGTGGAGAGGATCTCAAGACTTTCAGGTTCTTTTGTGAGGAGTACTTCAGTTTTTTCCCAACAAATCAGTGAAGTTACAATTCTTTTGAGCGAGTTTAAGATTTTGCGTTGCTAGTGGGCAAGAAAATCTTTGCCGGTGGAAGAGACCGTTTTCCCTCTAAAGCAAGGAAATCCTCGAAAGCATGGAAAACCACCACTTCATGGTTCTTTTGTGAGGAGTACTTCAGTTTTTCCCAACAAATCCGTGAAGTTACTATTCTTTTGAGCGAGTTTAAGATTTTCCTGGCTTCGTATACCGAAGCCTGGAGCCGAGGCATGTTTGGTGAACTTTTTATTATTATTTAATCTATTTAAAAAATATATTTTAAAGATAGCATCTCTCTAACTTTATTTCTAATTCTGACCCTTTGAATCACGTCACAACTCGCAGCGTGACAAAGACACTTCTACGTACCACAGCGTAGTCAAATCTGTCACGATAGCCCTCCGACCCAGCACGCGTTTATTTTTTTGTTAAATCGGCGTGACTACACTCATTTGTCACGCCGAGGTCTGTGATGTGACAACTTGTTTTTGACATGCCACGTGTTGTAGTGTGGCCAAAGAGGTTAGAATTGAAAATAAAGTTAGGAAAATGCTATTCTTTAAAATATTTTTTAAAAATAGATTAAATAAAAAAGTTCATATTTGGGTTTTTTGGGCAAGAAAATCTTTGCTAGTGGAAGAGACCGCTTTCCCTCGAAAACAAGGAAATCCTAGCTCACCTTGCCAAAAAGCAAGGCTAGGCAAGGATGGTCAAAGAAACCCAACATTCCTTGATCTCCTCAAATGGGGTTGAAGTCCAACTATACCTAAATGAAATCCAGGCACAAACCAATTTTATTTTGCTTTTTAACATATATAGATACAAGGGAGCATGCACACCTACATACTCACACTGAATGCACATATGTACCTAATCAAATAGGAGCTCTTTTACGGTACACTGAATTTAATACGGGTCGTTTATTCTTTTTGATTCAATGGTTCATATTAGTTGTAATTTAGTTATACTACACCTGGTAGTATGAGTAGTAGAATCCCAATAAGGTAGAATTGTAATTGCTCATATGGAGATCACATAATACAAGATTAATATTTTCAACCTTAGTTGAAAAAGTTCATAACATCCTCACGAAAAATTATAAATATAAAGAAAAATCTATTATGCCCTAAGATCAATTATCAAATTTGATTTATACTACCTGTAGAAAATTTCTCTCAAATAAAATACATCGAGCCTTTAAAAAACACATCGTGTTGATTGTCGATTGTTGATCAAATGAATCTGACTGTGTGGGGACAAGCCCAAATCTGTAGAAGACTAGCTGAGTTGCGATATGGAGCTACAGAAGCGCTTCACGTAGAACAATTTTACAGTACCACGTGTAAAATGCTTGCAGCTAGTAAAAAAAAGAACAAAAATGCAGAGTGGTTGTCACATCTGTTTCTCTGGGTACTGTTTGTTTGTGTGTGTGTGTGTCAGCATGCCACCAGATATGTCTGGCACAGAACAAAAACTGATGTGATAGCTGATTCCCCGCCATGAGATTGATGGTTATTCTGGACGATGACAGGCCTGAAACATGTGGCGTGGAGTTAGCTTTCCACATTACCAGCGCTAATGAGGCTATCCATTGAGCTTTCGGCATCCTACTCATGGACACAGAAATTGTTTTCACAAGTAGGAAAAGCAATATCTGCCGGCCAGCTCATGTGCCTTTCTTAGTCGACGTCGATATACATGAATGTTTAGGTATTTCTACTTGGCTATCTGGAATTGCCGTTGCTATGTATGATTGAACCACCGCCCATAACCAGCACTACATTATTGTACTGTATACTGTTCAAAAGTCAACTTACCACTGCTTAAACAGATGTAAAACAAGCGCAATTGTACGTATCAATTGGTGGCGTGCGAGATCGCCTTTGACCTTAGGTGTCATCGACCCGCTGCCAGGCCAGGCCAAGTTCGGTTCATGCAGCCATGGGCGTTGTTATCTGGGAGGCCCCGCGCTGTCGCCGGCTATCGGTGCGCGTGAGTCACTCAGGACTCAGATGTCGGATGCAGAGCTCTACACGTGCGTACTCTGCATGTTGAATCCATTTGAGTTGTGCTATTCCGGGAATGTTGAATCCATTTTGAGTTGTGCAACTGTTTTGTCCCCCTTTTCTCTAGATCTTAGTCACATTTCTGAAAATGTTAATACCATTTGCTCTAAGATGCGTGTTGCTGGCTTTATTCCAAGTGGAGGAAAAAAAAACTATTCCAAATGCTCGGCATCTTGGTTCTCTTATCAGGTTCCCTGATCAAGTTGATCATATAGTGCAGCACATATCATGTAACATGATGCTTACGAATATCCCATCGTCAGCTCAAATTGCTTGCAGTGAAGACGAGGGCATGAGAGTCAATCTTGCCTGAGTTGGGGACCAACTATCAAAGGTACTCGTGCGAACCTGCGACAAGAGAGGGAGAGAACGAAATGACCTTTTTTAAGAGAAGGAAAACGAAATGTCCTGGCCAGTGGCGACGATGTATCATAGTCGACCCAGCAAGCATCCAAAACTGTTCCCTGAATTTGCAAGTGATCGGTGAGCACGAGGCCACTAAATTATACTTTAGATTACTAGCCTTCGAACCAAGCATGCTATACTCCATTGTTTTCCCAAATCTGGCACAATCAAACTATACCACTCGGTATGTCTGACATTTCCCACTTACACATATGCATGTGGGGTTCCAAGGTAGGTAACTGATAAACTTTACTATCTCTATTGCAACATCTTGATTGTTCTGATTTTTATTTTAGCCCCCTCACACCATTCAATTCTAAAAATAGCTCCCGTATCGTTTTATTTGCAAATCTAGACCTCCTGCTCACCTTCCGCGGTCGGAGAGTAGCGAAGGTCACCTTCCCCACTCGGGGAGTGCGGAAAGCACGGTAGGCTGGCCCAACACGGGACCAAGCCAGTTACCACGGTGCGCGAGCGCGGAAAGTCCCTTCCGCGGTACCCGAGCGTGGAAACTCTCCCAGGCCCACCTCCTTCCGCGATCGCCGTTTATTCCGTCGGGTGTGAAGAATCTCTGCGCTGATTACGCAGCTTCCACGCTCACGGACCGTGATAGGTGACAGGGGGGCTAGATTTGCAAATAAAACAGCACGAGAGCTATTTTTAGAATTGAATGGTGTTAGGAGGCTAAAAGGCAAATGGATTTGATTGTTCTTGCAAGGAGGAAGAGGAGGAGAAACTAACAAGAGTAGCTTTAGTGTAGTAGTACACTAGTAATTAGCATAACTCTCCGATCCATGGGCAGGAGAGTAATGCCAATTACCTTTTTTTAGAAGAATCATCACTTCCTTTGTCAAGGTCTTCTAGCCAAATCGATAGCCACAAAACTGATTAAAAACCCATGGTAATCCTCATGCCAAACAGCAGAACTCAAGGAAGGATTCTGTTAAAGAAGTTCACATGCTCGACGATCAAGTCATCAGATCAGCGCCATACACAGGATTCAGGAAGTTGGGATTTAATCCCTTAGCTAGCGCTAGCTGTAACTTATCGCTGTTAAGAAACCAGACACAGGCCGACAGTTCTGGTCTTTGATGGGCTTCTTATTCATTCAGTAAACTATATAAAAGAGGGGGAACACAACCACTATACTGCAGTTTTACAGAATAATAATAAAGAGAAGCCAGAAGTCCCCTCTTATCTCTGTGTTTAATCTATTATTCTGTTTTTATGTTCTTGCATTATTTAATATGATTCTATATTTGTCTACGAGATAATCATTTGGACTGAACTCGACAGCAGCAGTTCCTCAACAGCTGCTAATGTAGCCTATCCGGGGTGGCATGTTGTTTAACCGAACTCGGGATTCTTCACGTAACAGATTGTATCTCACGTATTCTGGATATATATATATATATAAATAGAACTTGAACTTATCTGAGTTCAGTGCGGCACACCATCACAAAAACTTTTCAGAATCCATTTTCGATCCATGTTTGGCTAACACGTCCGCTAAAAGTTCTGAGACAAAACGCAAGGGAAACATAATCAAAACCATAGTTATGTTAAGGAACCGTCGTTGACGAGTCTAATCTGAACGATCACCTCGTAGACAAACGTAGAATCGCTTAGAACAATACAAGAACAAACAATACAGAATAGTAGATTGAACACAGATATATGAGGGAACTTCTTGATTCTCTTTATTTCTGCTCTGTAAACGATAATAATATGGTTGAAGATCATCTCTTTTATATAGTCTTCAGGGTGAATGAGGAGTCCATCATAGGCCAGACCTACAAGGTATGGGCATAGGGTTTCCAAACACTCCCCCACTACTACACAAAACGTCATCACAGACAGTTTTGTGAACCGTTTGTATTTATGTGTCTGTGATAACAGGTGGTCATCACAGACAGTTTTCAAACCGTCTGTGAAAATAGCTATCACAGACGGCGGTCATCACAGACGGTTTTCAAACCATATGTGAAAATAGCTATCACAGACGGTTCTGTGATAATTACTATCACATGCGGTTCTTGTTCAGAACCGTCTGTGATAGCTTTTTCGCATTGCAAAAATAAATTCGCAGCGCAAGGCCCGACTCAACGCGGTCTCACCACGCCAAGAATAAAGAAGAACGGCAAAGAAGAGCTTCTAAGAACAACTCCTCACACAACCAATGTAAACCAATTGTTAAAGCGTAACTAAAGGATCAAGTCGCGCCACGACCACCACCACCACGACCACAAGCACGACCACCACAAGCACCAGTAAGACTCCTCCGATGGCTGTGAAAGAGGAGGCAGTGGTAGGGTCAGAAATGGAGAAAGGAGTACATGGAGATCCGGCCTGGTGCGTGATATGTATGCAGGAAATCAGAAGAAAGCAAGGGAAGAAGGGAAAGAACCTGGAGAGAGGGTGAGGTGTCCATCTCTAGCTGAACTCGCCGTCCTCCCATGGCAGGCTCAGCTTCCTCACCGACAGCGCATAGCACTTGGCGTCGTTCTCCTTCTCCAGCCACACCCTCTGCCCCCGTTGATCATCACACATGTTATGCGTCCCTCATGACAAGCTCCACCTCCGCCGAGCTGAGCAACCGCAGTAGCACGCGGGAGCCTAGCTCGCCCCAACGCGTCCCGCCTCGACTTGGCTACAATATATAAGGACAGCGCCAAAATGTTTTGCCTCCCACGCAAGCGTTCAAAAGTTTTTGAACTCCCGCGCTGCGAATCACAGACGGTTTCAGACAAAAAACCGTTTGTGAAGTATCATAAACGGTTTTTGATGCGAACTGTCTGTGATAAGTATCTCATCACAGACGGTTTGTATCAAAAGCCGTCTGTGACTCTGATTTTACCATGGCTTAAAAAATTTCTTACTTTCTGATTTTATCATGGCTTAAAATTTTTCTTACTCTCTGATTTTACCATGGCAGACGGTTTTTAATATAAACTGGCTGTGATGACTGAGATTATCACAGACGGTTCTTGTTAAGAACCGTCTGTGATGTATCACAGACGGTTCTATTTAAAAACCGTATGTGATAGTTACATATCACAGACGGTTCCAAAAGAACCGCCTGTGATAATTTCATCACAGACGTCTGTGATGAGGCATCTTCTATAGTTTATTTTGTAGTAGTGCCCCCTTGGGCACTCATCCATCATGTTCATGTCCCGTCAAAACTCCAAAAAACCCAGTGAGAAAATTTTGGAGAAAGAGTACATGAAACACGTTCTGCTGTGCTGCACGAATTGCCTCATTAAAAACATTAGCTGAAAAACTTTAAGAAAAACTCGTCAAGGCAAAAAGAGTACAATCCACCTAATTTCATTTAATCTCTAAGATTTACTCTATTGGTACTTGATCTTCATGATCAAGTTTCAATAATGAGTTCGTGAATATTCTCCCTTTGAATTCTGCACTCTTCCAAGTCTCATCATTCCAATTCCACGTATGCATCTTTCAAAGCTAGATGTTAGAAGTGATTTAGTGAATAAATCTGCAAGATTTTCATATGACTTAGTATGTAGTACTTTAATTTTGTCCATCTTTTGCAATTCATGAGCATATAAGAACTTGGGGTTGATATGCTTTTGTGATAGGACTCTTCACATAACCCATCTGCACTTGTGCAATACAAACTGCATTATCTTTATAGATAATAGTGGAGGTTTACGCAGTATTCAATCCACACGAGTACACGACTGCTGGATGTGGTGAATCATCTGCCGAAGCCAAGCACATTCTCGTAAGGCCTCGTACAGTGCTATGATTTTTGAGTGGTTCGTCGGAGTCGATATAAGACTTTGCTTAGACGATTTTCATGAAATTGCAGTTCCACCACACAAGAGTTCATAGTCTGTTTGCGACTTGGCTGTATGCTAGTCCGACAAATACCTGGCATTTGCATAGCCATTTATAGATAGGTCTTTATTCTTTCTGTAGAATAGACCAAGGTCTTTGCTTCCTTGGAGGTATCAGAAGATGTCCTTTATTCCTTGCTAATGCCTTTGATAGGTTCTGCACTATACCTTGCTAATAGGTTCACGGCAAATGCAATGTCTGATCTAGTACAGTTTGCTAAGTACATCACTGCTTCTATTGCACTTAAGTATGGGAATTCCGATCCCAGGACTTCCTTCCCCTCTTCTCGTTTGTATTGATCCTTGTCTTGCTGCAAGAATCTCCTAACCATTGGCACTTTTGAAGGATGTGCATTTTCAAAATCAAACCTTTCTAACACCTTTTGAGTGTAGATTGACTGATACACTAATATCCCTTTAAGGGCATGCTCAAGCTGCAAACCTAGGCAATATTTAATTTTACTCAAACCTTTCATTTCGAATTCTGACTCCAGGTAAGAGCTTGCTTTCTTAATAACTTCTAGGGTTCCGGTGATATTCAGATCATCTTCATACACTGAGATTATACAAAATTCATCTTGGAATTGTCGTATAAATACACAGGGACAATTCTCATTATTCGTGTAGCCTTTCTTGCATAGAAAGTCGCTTTAAGCGATTATACTACATCCTGCCTGATTGTTTAAATCCGTATAGTGACTTTCTGAGTTTCACACTGTACAGATTCCTATTTGCTCTGTCTTGGTTCGGGACAGGGATACATTCAGGTATCTTCATATAAATGTCCGAATCTAAATTTCCATAAAGGTATGCAGTTACCACATCCATCAATTTTATTTCTAAATTCAAGTTTACTGCCATTAAGATTAAATATCTAAAGGGTAGTTCCGCCAATGACCGGGAATAGGTTTCTTCATAATCAACTTCTGGACGTTGAGTGAAACCTTGTGCAATGAGCCTTGCTTACAACTTCATTATTTTTATTTCTCTTCCGAACAAACACCCATTTATGCCTAGGGTGCACATGAGGAAGCGTGCAGCTTACAGACCCAAACATCTCTCTTTTATTCAGAGATAATAATTTAGTTTCTATTGCCTTCTTCTAATCTTCTCAATCTGATCTTTTATTACATTCAGCGAGAGATGCAGGCTCTGGATCAAGATCGATGATTGTGGCAATTTTCTTTGCAAGGTAAATGTCGACATTGGGTGTTGTCTTATTCATAGATTCTCCCGTGGTCACCAAGTTTATAGCTATTTCTTCATAGGGTGATTCTTCTAATGCTTTTACTTGCCCACCACTGCTTCTAATTACAGGGGCAAGTCTATTTAGTTTTTCAACTCCGATGTGTGCGCACACATCCCTGCTCATGTCTTCCTCTGTGGGAATGTTCAAATCTGGTATACCTTTTCTGAAGGTTCCATACTAGTGTCAGGTCTCAACTAGCTCCCCTTCTGGTTTTGGGAAACTTCAGTGATCGGCTGTGTCAAGTCCTTCTTATCCTTTTTCACCAGGTGTCCCCGGTTACTTCGGATTTGAGGGGCTGAAGTTCTCGTCCTTTCTGAGGCCTCAGTATGGGATTAGGGATACCTTTTTCTTTCTTCGGTATTTCAACCATCTCTGGTGCATTGCGTGCAGGCACATGCGACTTGGTCGCGCTCTTTAAATCACTAAAGTGGTTAGGCAATTGATTCACTAATGCTTGCAAATCAATTATCTTCTGGACTTCAACTATCTTCAGAACTTCAATTGTCTTCTAGACTTCAATTATCTTCTAGACTTCTCTATTTGATTCACTAGTGTGTGGGTCATGTGCATGTATTCCCGTGGCTTGCCATGTTATTTCCTGACATTTTTTATCAATGGGTCGATTTCCTCCTCTAATGACGAGAGACAATTCTCATCTAATATACTATCAGCGAATTGGGCAGTATGCAAGTCTCCAGTCATAGGGTCCTTATACCTGATATGGATGTTTTCTCATAACTAACGTATATCCCAAACTTTCGGAAAGGGCCCATTGTAGTTCGCTGCGATGGTGGTATAGGTACATAAACCCTGCAACCAAATCTTCAAAGATAAGAAATTTTCGATGTTGACCCTTGCGCTAGTTGCATAGGTAAATGGTTGTTATATGCCGAAAGTCTAAAATTAATGAGAGTTGTTGCATGCAGGACTGTGTGTCCCCAATATGTAGTTGGTAAATTACTATTCTGCAAAAGTCTGCTAGTCCATTCTGGGTGTGGACATATGGTACGGAATGCTCAACGCTAATTCCCATTGCCATGCAATAATCATCGAATGCCTTTGAAGTAAATTCTTTGGCGTTGTCCTTTCTGATGGACTTCACATGATGATCTGAGAAATTATTTCCAATTTTAATTATCTGCGAGATTAGCTTTGCAAATGCGTGGTTTCTCGTAGACAATAAACATATGTGCGACCATTTCAAGGAAGCATCGATGAGCACCACAAAATAACTAAATGACTCTAACAGGGGCTATATAGGGCCGCAAATGTCTCCCTAGATACGGTCCAAGAATGCAGAGATTCCATCCTTCACATTTAGAGCAAAAGGTCTAGTAATTAATTTCCCGGTGGCAGATGCGGGGCACACAAAATCTTTCTGATTTGAAAAATTCTTTACATCGATATTATATCCCTATGAATTGTTAATTATATTTCTCATCATCCCAAGACCTGAGTGGCCTAATCTATCATGCTAGAGATAGAAAAGTTCAGAGCTTCTAAATACGGTTTTCAGGGCAGTATAGGCTGCAGGTGCCTTAATATTAGTGCAGTTGCCTTAATATTAGTGTAGTATAGCCCAGTTTCATAAGAAGAAAGTCGTTCTAATACTATTTTCCACTTTCTTCACGCTTTGTATTGAATAGGTATTCCTTACCATACTCTTCTTCAGTCTCTACGTGGAAACCGTTAGCGCAAATATCCTTGAAAGTTCTAGTCGATTCTGGGTACAACAAGGCTTCTTCAATAGCCAAAGTTGCGCCCATTGGGAGTATAATTGTGGCCCTTCCTAAGCCTATTATACAAGTATTGCTGCCTACGATTGTCGTAAGACTACCAGCATTTTTGCTGATCGACTGAAAGAATTTTGTTTATCTCAAGGTGGTATTCGTTGTGCCGCTATCCGCTAAGCACTCTTCCTCCATAGGGAGCCACACGTGTTTTGATACTTCAAATACCAGAACATAACTTGTTATTATAAATACGGGAAAATCAAGCCTTGCAGGACTCATCATAAGAATTTAATGCTTTTGCTCTCCTAGAGCTTACAATCATTATTCAAAGAATAAATTAATTCAATGTTCCATCACAATCACAAACTACAAGTGACTGTAAAAAAGATATAAGTGCAATGCGTGTACTAGATCGGATCAACGAAGTATGTAGAAGCTTCTGCCTGAATCTGCTTCATAGCGATCTTGTCCTCTTGGGCAACTACAACTGCAGCCGCTACGATATCAGAAGGATGGGTGATAAGAGGGTTGCCCGATCTTCTTAGTGAGAAACGTAGATAGATGATGCGAAGTAGTCGATGTCGCTAGCTGAACCCTCGTGCCAATGCACGAACCCTCAACTCTTTGGATATCGCCCAAAGCACACCGGATACATGATCGTCGCGAGACCACTAGCGACGATTGCCAAGCCCCTAATTCCCAATGCAATGACAGCTTGACCTTGAAGTGCAGGATGAACCAATGGATCGCCCAATTCTCTCTCAAAGTCCTCGCATGAACTCTGGTTTGAAAGAACAAGCAATAGCTATGTTTCAATCTTATGCATAAACTGGTCTGCTTTACAATGGGCAAAGCTCTAGCCTTATATTGGCACCTAAGGGTGTGGCCGACTCACACATGGCTTAATGCCGATTCTATCTCTAACTCATGTATCGTACAAAGATTCTTTCCTAATATAGTTAAGGAGAGACTACAACTGACTCCTGTTGGATTAATTGGGCTTGGTCCATTTAATTTAGCAATTAATCAAATGAAATTCCTAGGCCCACTATTAATGCTAGGTGTAAATCTGTTTAGTCCCACATGGAGGGATTAAGGGAGTTACACCGGTTTATAAGGTGGAACGTGTTAGCCCCTTGTGGAATTGGAGAGAGCTAAGAGACAACACACGCCGCTCGCCTCGCCGCCGAGCCGCTGCGCCGCGTTGCCGTCTGCGTCTTGCGTCGCGTGCCGCGCGCGCGGTCGCGCGCGCGCGGCGCGTGCGTAAAGCGCAGCGTGTCGCGTGTCGCGTGTGCGTGCAGCGCAGCGCACAGACGCAAGCAGTCAAAAGTGGGCGCGATTTTCTTTTATCTATTCAAAATCGAAGCGACCGATATTGATAGCGCATCGTTGGTCTCTGGTCTCTTTATTTTTGGCTATTAAAAAGAGCGCACTCTTTCATGGTGACTGCTACCACCTTGGTCCTTCATGGTGGTCATTACCTCTGGTCCTTATGGTGGCCGATCGCTGGCCTTTGACTCGAAGTTTTTGGCTATAAGAGGAACAGAGTATCGCATCTTTCGTTACTTCCACAATACATTTCGTGTTGTTGCTTTGTTCTCTGTCATCTCCGGTCCGAGCCTTGCGCGCACAAGTTTCGGGCGAGTAGGCCTCCGGAACTTCGTCCGCTTGTGTACCGCACGTAGGCGGGCGATCAAGTTTTGGGAGCGATCGTCACGACTACTCAATCTGCGACGTCTACTTCGGTGGTGAATCGCTCATTTGGATCGACCGCGAACATCTTCTCGCATCAAGCTTCGTCCGCTTCACGCCCGACGACTACATCGAATAGGCCATCATGTCGATCGATGGTAACGGCGCCTCCGGTGTCTCGCATCGCCCCGCCCGAGGGTATAAATTGAAACCTTTTTCGTGTATTTCTTCTCGGCGCTATGAATATGTTAATAGATGTTTCGTTAGCTTGTTCGTTAGCTTAATATGAATACATCGCTGATAGATCTCTCATGCATGTTTCATCATGTTTTATATCTTGAATTTACGGATTAAAATATACCGAAAATTGACTAGATTTCCAACAATCCAAAAACTTGATAGGTCTTTTTCGGTAGTTGGCTTTGCTGCGCCGCTAAGCCACACCCTCCGCTTGATGGTTCAAATTTTAAGAGATGGCGGCACGTGCGATCCTCGTGGTTTACCGCCATGGAATGTTTTCATGTTGCACAAGGCAAGCCCGCCGAGCCTCTGTCGATGAGGATGAACGCAAGTTCAATGCAATGGATAACTTGTTTCGAGGTGCACTTGTTAACATATTGGGCGACAACATTGTGGATGTGTATATGCATTTGCCTCTGAGCATAGAGATGTGGAATGCACTTGAGGCCAAGTTCGAGTTTCGATGTTGGTAGTGAGTCAGATGTCATGGAGCGCTTCTATGACTACAAGATGGTCGATGACCGCTTCGTAGTAGAGCAAGCTCATGAGATTCGTGCATCGCAAAGGAGCTTGAGAACAATAAGTGCGAAGTTCACGGACAAGTTTGTGGTCAAGGTATTATCGCCAAGTTACCGCTTTCTTGGTCGGATTTTGCTACCTCTCTAAAGCACAAGAGGCAGGAGTTCGTTGTTACCGATCTCATTGGCACTCTTGGTGTTGAAGAGAAGGCGAGAGCAAAAGATACTCGTGGCAAGAAAGTTGTCACGAGGAGGTTCTAGTGCCAATTTGGTGCGTAAGAAGAATCCTCGGGCTTTCCACAACAAGAAGAAAAATAAGCCTTCCGTCAAGCCCAAGGCTAATCTTGAGTTTAAGAAGAAAGGCAAAGGAAAGGGTAGTGCTTTGTGTGCGGTGATTCTCGCCATTGGGCTAAGGATTGTCCAAATCGCAAGGATAAGGTAAGAAGTCCGCCAACATGGTTATTAGTGACGCCGAGGAACATCGGGTACGGTAATTATTTACCTACAGTTTTTTCTGTTTGTCAATCACCTGAGTGGTGGATTGACACTGGTGCTAATATTCATGTTTGTGCTGATATTTCCTTGTTTTCATCTTATCGTCGGTCGAGGTTGCTCCTTGTTGATGGGGAACGGATCGCATGCAATTTGCTCATGGTGTTGGTACGGCCGATCTGAAGTTTACTTGGAAAGACCGGTACCAAGAACGCAAAGATGTCCCTCCATAAAGAAGAATTGCTACGGATCTCTCTTGTGTAGAGATGGTTTTAGGCTTGCATTTGAGTCCAATAAATGTGTCGTGTCTAAGTATGGAACATTTGTTGGTAAAGGCTATGAGAACGGAGGTTTGTTCCGTTTTTCTTTGATGGATTCTGTAATAAAGTTGTGAACCATGTGTGTAACGATGATGATGAGTCTAATATTTGGCATTCACGACTTTGTCATGTTAATTTTGGGTGTATGACGCGCTTAGCTAATATGAGTTTAATCCCAAATTCACTTTGGTCAAAGGTTCTAAGTGCCATGCGTGTGTTCAATCGAAACAACCTCGCAAGCCTCACAAGGCAAAGAAAAGAGGCGAGGAATTTGGCATCGTTAGAACTCATTCATTCCGATTTGTGCGAGATGAATGGCGTCGACTAAAGGTGGAAAGAAATATTTCATGACGCTTATAGATGATTGCACTAGATTTTGCTACGTGTACTTATTAAAACAAAAGATGAAGCGTTGGATTACTTTAAGATCTATAAAGTCGAGGTAGAAAACCAACTTGAGAGGAAAATCAAGCTGTAAGGTCCGATCGTGGGGAGAGTATTTTTCAAATGAGTTTACTTTATTCTCGCGAGGAATATGGAATTATTCATGAGAGGACGCCTCCCTATTCTCCGAATCAAACGGGGTTGCCGAAAGAAAGAATCGCACTCTAAGCGATTTGGTTAACGCCATGTTAGACATCGGGACTTTCTAAGGAATGGTGGGGTGAGGCTATATTGACCGCGGTCATGTCCCGAATAGAGTTCCTACAAAGAACAAAGAAGTAACACCATTCGAGGAATGGGAAAAGAAGAAGTCGACTCTCTCATATTTGCGACTGGGGATGTTTGGCCAAAGTTAACGCACTAATTATCAAGAAGCGCAAACTTGGACCAAAACCGAGATTGTGTATTCCTTGGTTATGCTATGCACGCTGTGGGTTATAGGTTCTTAATTATAAAATCTGGAGTACCGACATGCGTGTTGGTATAATCATAGAATCCAGAGATGCTACATTTTTGAGAATGAATTTCCTATGAATAGTGTTGTACCTAGTTCATCTAGTCAAGAACCTATAATTTCCCTTGATTCTTTTCTGCCGATAAAACATGTTGAGCAAACGCATGTGGAAAATCCTGAGAAGGATAATAATGAAGTTACTCGAAAGAGTAAGAGACAAAGGATTGCAAAGTCTTTTGGTGATGATTTCATTGTATACCTCGTGGATGACACTCCAAGAACCATTGAAGAGGCATATTCTTCTCCTGACGCTGATTATTGGAAGGAAGCAGTACGGAGTGAGATGGACTCTATTATGTCTAATGGAACTTGGGAGGTCGTTGATCGTCCTTATGGGTGTAAACTCAGAGGATGTAAATGGGTTTTCAAGAAAAAGCTTAGGCCCTGATGGTACAATTGAAAAGTACAAGGCAAGGCTTGTGGCCAAGGGTTATACCGTAAAGAAGGCGAGGACTTCTTTGATACTTATTCACCTGTTGTCTGATTGACCACAATTCGAGTACTACTTGCCTGGTCAGCTTCTCATGGTCTTCTCGCTCATCAAATGGACGTTAAGACAGCTTTCCTAAATGGAGAGTTGGAGGAGGAGATTTATATGGATCACCAGATGGGTTTGTGGTAGAAGGTCAAGATGGAAAGGTGTGCAAGTTGTTAAAGTCTTTGTATGGCCTAAAGCAAGCACCTAAGCAATGGCATGAGAAGTTCGACAGAACTTTGACATCTGCTAGCTTTGTTGTGAATGAAGCCGATGATGTGTGTACTATCGCTATGGTGGAGGAGAAGGAGTGATCTTATGTTTGTATGTTGATGACATCGATTTTTGGGACAAACCTCAATATTATTGAGGAGGTCAAGGACTTTTCGTCCAAGAGCTTTGAGATGAAAGATTTGGGAGTGGGTGATGTGATTCTTAACATTAAGCTACCGAGAGGAGGTGATGGTGGGGTTACACTCGTGCAATCCCACTATGTGGAGAAGGTCTTGAGTCGCTTTGGTTATAGTGATTGCAAGCCCGCTTTACTCCTTATGATCCTAGTGTGTTGTTGAGGAAAACCGAAGAATAACAAGGATCAATTGAGATACTCCCGAGATCATTGGCTCATTGATGTATTTAGCTAGTGCTACGAGGCCCGACATCTCGCTTGTCGTGAGCAAGCTAAGCGGTTTGTTTCAAACCGGAGATGATCATTGGCGTGTTTCTTGAGAGAGTAATGCGCTATCTAAAGGCAATCGTGAGCTATGGCATTCACTATGCCGGGTACCCAAAGGTACCTTGGAGGGCTATAGTGATTCAAACCTGGATCTCGATCTCGATGAGATAAAAGCCACAAGTGGATATGTGTTCACATTTGGAGGTGGTGTTTCTGGAAGTCTTGCAAGCGCACCATCTTAACGAGGTCAACAATGGAAGCGTAACTCACAAAGATTAGATACCGCCATCGTTGAGGCCGAGTGGCTTTGAACTCCTTATGGATTTGCCGGTAGTTGAAAAACCGATACCGCTATCCCGATGAACTGTGATAATCGATCGTAATTATCAAGGTGAATAGTTCTAAGGACAACATGAAGTCGTCTAGGCATATTAAGAGGCGGTTGAAGTCCGCCGAAAGTGAAAAACTCCGGAGTGATAGCGCCGACTATGTCCGCATGCCTAGTAATCCGCGCATCAATTTACAAAGGGTTTATCACGTAATGTGATAGATAGTGCATCGAGTGAGATGGGCTCGAGACCCACATGAGTCATACCACGTTGGTAACTTTGTTCTACGTGATCGGAGATCCCGTGAAGTAGGATGGTGAAACAAGTCGTTGGTTGATCGGGAGGAGAGACTTTACAAGGCTCATTTTAATGATGCACTTCTCTCCTATTTTGTATGGCGAGTTGGTTTTTACCTTAATGTGATCCGAGTGGCTTATTTAAAGCAGAGATGTCGCCTACAAGACATCTTAGAAGGAACACACCTATATGAGTTCGATCTTGGTCACGCCTATGAGATTTGGGTGATTTCTAGATACTCATGAATAGGCATGGAGTATGACTTATATGCTCCAACCAGAGGGATGCTTTAGGCACTTAGTACTAGTAAAGGAATTGGACAAAGCTTGTTCGCACAAAACCGTCAATTCAAGGCATAGTCCATTGTTCGTTGTGGATGAGTGTAACTCCTTTCCTAGATGGTTGTTCAACTTAACAGTCTCCATCGAAACACCGGTATATCAAACAACAAAAGAATCGAGAGCATTTCTCGTGTGCCTTGAAATTTGGTGGGGATTGTTGGATTAATTGGGCTTGGTCCATTTAATTTAGCAATTAATCAAATGAAATTCCTAGGCCCACTATTAATGCTAGGTGTAAATGCTTAGTCCCACATGGAGGGATTAAGGGAGTTACACCGCTTATAAGGTGGAACGTGTTAGCCCCTTGTGGAATTGAGAGAGCTAAGAGACAACACACGCCGCCGCTCGCGCCTCGCCGAGCCGTCTTGCGTGCGGTGCGATCTTGATGCGGTGCGTGTGCGTGCGTAAAGGCAGCGTGTGCGTGTCGCAGACGTTAGCGTGTCAGTCAAAAGGGCGCGATTTTCTTTATCTATTCAAAATCAAACGCGATGCGATATTGATAGCGCATCGCTGGTCTCTCGGTCTTTATTTTTGGCTATTAAAAGAGCGAGACTCTTTCATGGTGATATTACACCGGGTCCTTCATGGTGGTATTACCACCGGGTCCTTCATGGTGGTCATACCTCGGGTCCTTTATGGTGGCCGATCGCTGGCCTTTGACTCGAAGTTTTTGGCTATAAGAGGAACAGAGTATCGCGATCTTCGGTTACTTCCACAATACATTTCGTGTTGTTCTTTGTTCTCGTCATCTCCGGTCCGAGCCTTGCGCGCACAAGTTTCGGGCGAGTAGGCCTCCGGAACTTCGTCCGCTTGTGTACCGCACGGTAGGCGGCGATCAAGTTTTGGGGAGCGATCGTGCGACTACTCAATCTGCGACGTCTACTTCACGGTGGTGAATCGTTCATTTGGATCGCAGACCGCGAACATCTTCTGCATCAAGCTTCGTCCGCTTCACGCCGATCGACTACATCGAATAGGCCATCATGTCGATCGATGGTAACGGCGCCCCGGTGTCTCTCGCATCGCCCCGCCCGAGGGTATAAATTGAAACCTTTTACGGTGTATTTCTTTCAGGCGCTATGAATATGTTAATAGATGTTTCATTAGCTTGTTCGTTAGCTTAATATGAATACATCGCTGATAGATCTCTCATGCATGTTTCGCTCATGTTTTATATCTTGAATTTCGGATTAAAATATACCGAAAATTGACTAGATTTCCAACAACTCCAACTAAAAGATATATATAACTTATCTACGACCAGTACTATTCATGTTGAGTATCAAGTGTCGTAGGACTGGTCGAAGACCTAGTCGTAGGACTGGTACTAGGGAGGTCCCGAAGAGGTCCTGGAGGAAGGTCCTAAGGAGGTCCTGGGGAGGTCCTGGAGGGAGGTCTTGGGGAGGTCCTAGGGAGGTCCCGAGGAGGTCCTGGAGGGAGGTCCAGAAGACCTCATGGATGGTCCTGAAAGACCTCCTAGGTGGTTGTGGAAGACCTCCGGGTGGTCCTAGAAGACCTCCTCGCGCGAGGGTGGTCCTGGAGACCTCCTCGGGGTGAGTTGACAGCATAAGGTGACTTCCTTTGATCTTCCAAGGTCCTCCTCCATTGCTTTGCATCCAAAGTCTTCACAATGTTCGAATCTAAGAATGCACAAAGTATTTGCATGAGGTAGTAGCCAATTCTCAGTATAGTTAATAGGAGATTCATTAAGAAATAAAAGCACATGTTGGTTTAGAAGCTTGGTTCGAAGCTCGTCATTGGACCATTTGGTCATCGAATCGGGTCGAGGGATGTCCGAACTGATCGTAGCAACGTCCGAACTGGTCGTAGAGATGTCCTTATTAGTTTGTATCTCACCATCAATAGGAGAAGATGCATATGTGTTAGCGATGTCCGCATCATCCTCCCCTCTTGAAAAGGCATCGTCCTCGACACTATATTATCACCACCAAAGAAAGGTGATAAAGCAGCAACATTAAACGTAGAACTAATGCCATAGTCATCACCAGGAAGCTCTATCTTGTAGGCATTGTCATTGATCTTCGCAAGCACCTTGAAAGGCCCATCACCTCATGGCAGTAATTTAGACTTGCGTTGTTCTGGAGAACGATCCTTACGGTAATGTACCCAAACCAAATCACCTGGTTGAAAAATCATATTTCTCTTGTTCTTGTTAGCCTTCTCAGCATAGTATTTGACCTTGTGTTCTATCACTTCTTTTGTCTTGAGATGCAATTGCTTCACATGTTCAGCTCATTTGGATGCCTCCATATGAACACGATGTTGACTGGGAAGCGGCAGCAAATCAAGCGGTGTAAAAGGTTTAAAACCATAGACCACCTCGAAAGGACACATCTGCGCAGTGGAGTGCACGGCCCGATTATAAGCGAATTCCATGTACGGTAAACAATCCTCCCACTCGCGCAGATTCTTCTTGATCATGGTCCGGAGTAGCATCGAAAGTGTGCGATTTACCACCTCCGTTTGACCATCAGTTTGGGGATGACAAGTCGTGCTGAAAAACAACTTCGTCCCCAGTTTGCCCCAAAGCGTCTTCCAGAAGTAGCTCATGAACTTCACGTCGCGATCCGACACGATGGTGCGCGGCACGCCATGTAACCTCACGATCTCCCTGAAAAACAAGTTAGCAATATGCGACGCATCATCGCTCTTGTGGCACGGAATAAAGTGCGCCATCTTCGAGAATCAATCCACAACAACGAAAACACAATCGCTCCCCTTCTTAGTTCTAGGCAGTCCTAAAACAAAATCCATACTAATATCCTCCTATAGTGCATTGGGAACAGGTAAGGGGTTATATAAACCGTGTGGATTCAACTTCGACTTTGCTTTGTGACAAGTAGTGCATCGCTGCACATACCTTTCCACGTCGCGCCTCATCTTAGGCCAATAAAAATGATCGCTCAGCATAGACAACGTCTTCTCATGGCCAAAGTGACCCATCAATCCACCTGCATGTGATTCCTGCAATAATAGCAAACGCACGGAGGATTATAGAACACATAGTTTGTTAGCGCGAAACAAAAATCCATCATGAATGTGAAATTTATCCCAACCTTTCCCTACTGTGCAATGAGTATAAGGAATAGAAAAATCATGATCAGTATCATAGAGATCACGCAAACTCTCTAACCCAAGAACTTGCACTCCTAATCAATTTAAAAGCACACACTTCCTAGAAAGAGCATCAGCGACTACATTTTCCTTTCTCTTCTTATATTTCACAATGTAAGGAAATGATTCAATGAATTCGACCCATTTAGCATGTCGACGGTTCAAGTTTGATTGGCCCTTTAAATACTTTAACGCCTCATGGTCGGAATGAATAATGAACTCTTTCGGCCATAAGTAATGTTGCCAAGTTTCCAAAGTACGCATAAAGCTCTTTGTCGTAGACTGGATAATTCAATTGAGCACCATTTAATTTCTCACTAAAATAAGCAATCGGTCGACCTTCTTGCATCAAAACACCGCCAATACCCAATCCACTAGCATCACACTCAATGTCAAATTTTTTGTGAAATCAGGTCAAACAAGTAACGGTGCTTCAGTCAATCGTTTCTTAAGTTCAGCAAAAATATTTTCTTGCGCTACCCCCCACACAAATTCAACACCCTTTTTAGTAAGTTCATTTAAAGGGGCAGCGACAGTGCTAAAATCCTTCACAAAACGCCGATAAAAACTAGCGAGACCATGAAAGCTCCTAATCTGACTTACGTTCACAGGAGTTGGCCAATTTTTAATTGCTTCAATTTTAGACTCATCCACTTCAACTCCTTGCGCAGAAACAACATAGCCCAAAAAGATGACACGATCTTTGCAAAAAGTGCACTTCTCTAAGTTACCAAACAACCTAGCATCACATAGAACTTGTCTAAGATGGTCTATGTGTTCAGATTCAGTGCGACTATAAATCAAAATATCATCAAAGTACACAACCACAAATTTACCAATCAAAGCCTTAAAACATGATTCATTAAACGCATGAAAGTACTAGGTGCATTAGTTAACCCAAATGGCATGACTAAGCACTCATACAACCCAAATTTTGTTTTAAAGGCTGTCTTCCACTCATCCCCTTCATGCATCCTAATTTGATGGTAACCACTACGCAAATCGATCTTAGATAAAATAACAGCACCACTTAATTCGTCTAGCATATCATCCAAACGAGGTATAGGATGACGATATTAAATAGTGATATTATTAATCGCTCGACAATCTACGCACATACGCCATGAACCATCTTTCTTAAGTACTAGAATAACAGGAACATCACAAGGGCTTAAACTTTCACGTACGTACCCTTTGGAGAGAAGCTCTTGTACTTGTTTATGAATTTCTTTCGTTTCCTCAGGGTTGGTGCGGTATGGTGGTCGGTTCGGCAGGGATGCTCCTGGAATCAAGTCGATCTTGTGTTCGATTCCACGAATTGGTGGTAGTCCAGCCGGTACCTCCTCCGGAAAGACGTCACTGAAATCAAGCAAAACACAAGCAACACCACTAGGAAAAGTAGTCATGTCATTAGTCAAAAGCAATGCATCTTTGTATAGCAATACAAAGTGCACCAAATTTGAATCTGTGCTGAATTCTCTCATCTCCGATGTGATGGCTAACATCACTAAGTTCTTCTCTCCCTTACGTGTCTTGTTACCACTCGAATGGTTCTCCCGCTCTTTCGCACTCTCAATGTGCATATCAATTTTCTGCAGTGAAGAATTCACAATCTGTTGCGGTTTAAGCGGCTTCAAGGTAACATCCAGGTTGTTCCATCGAAAAGTATAGCGATTTGTACGCCCATCGTGAATGGCAGAACGGTCATATTGCCATGGACGTCATAAGAGAAAGTGACACACTGTCATAGGCACAACATCGCAATCAACACTATCAGTGTATTTCCCAATAGAAAACGTCACACGCACCATATGGTTCACCTTGGCATCCTCTTTGTCACTCAACCACTGTACATGGTAAGGACGCGGATGCAACAAGTACTTCAAACCTAACGTATGACACATGTCCTTGCTGGCCAAATTGTGACAACTCCCGCCATCAATAATCACTTTGCACACCTTATCCTTATCAAGCTTTACCCAAGTCTGAAACAAATTGCACCGTTGTTCAAGCGACGGCGAAGGCATAACACTAAGCACCTTGGGCGTGCAGACAATGGAATATTGTTCGGTGGTCGGAAACTCGGGATCGCACTCACATTGTTCTATATCATCAGTGTGCAAGACTGGTTGTGTATCAGGTGATTCATCATCACTGGTCGAAACATAACCACCCTCCTCGGTGATAAGCATCATTCTGACATTTGGGCAGTCTCGCTGAAAGTGGCCAACATCCTTACACTTGTGGCAAATAATATCACGAGAATGACCTGTCGATCCCATCGAAGAGGCCACACTAGCAGCAGGCGCCACTGGTCGACGTACCTGTTGGGGGTATTCTCTGGCTTCCTAGTCACGGAACTACGCGTCGCTGAATTGTTCCAAGCCGGAGTACTCTTGTTCGGTTGACTGTTGTTATAAGTCTGTCCCGGATTGGCTGAAAAGCGTGAACGGGCAACGAACCGTGCATCTTCAATCACTTGGCGCTCGGCTTCACGATCTTGGTGCAACAACTCGATCATATCATTGTAAGGATAGTGATTGACAATACGCTTGACTGCATAATTCATACCAGCTAGAAATCTCGCCATGGTCTGCTCTTCATTTTCACGAACATCGGCATGTATCATAACAGTCTCCATTTCCTTATGATAGTCATCAATTGATTTCAAACCTTGGTGCAAACCTGTCAACTTTTCAAACAGAGAATTCTTGTAGTGGCGAGGTACAAAACATGCTCACAGATGTTGCTTCATTTGCTCTCAGGTGAGAATCGGTAAGTCATGACGCTCCATACGCTTACAAAGAAACTGCTCCCACCAGTGTGTGGCATAATCATCCAAACCATTGGATGCAGGTAAAAGCTTCTTCTCATGGGAAAAATTGTTCATCCAAAATAATTTATCAACTTTCAGCTCCCAAGTAAGATATGCTTCAACATCTGTACTACCTGAAAAGATAGGAAGACTAAATTTGGGCTTAGTGACAAAATCCTCAGCTTCATCGTGGCGATGGCGATGCACATTGTGGTCGTGGTGGGGTTGTCGGTGGTCGTAGTCGTCATTGCCCGAGAGGATGGCCTCGTCAGCCCGTCGACCAGGGACATCGTGTGGTCGTACCTTAGGGTCGGCGATAAATGGGTCACCTCTTCGTGGGACATCTAGGGGTGCAACCCGACCATTGCCACCGTGGTGCCCTCCGATGCCTCGACCGCACCCACGGCCCTGTGCCGGCGCGCGTGCTGCTGCGGCGACACCTGCATATGGCACGCTCCTCCGTGGACTCGTTGTGTTGATCAGTCAGAGGACCATGCACACTCGCATCGTCAGCTTGCGCACCTCCACAGAGATTATGGTGGGTGAACATGTACGCAGCTCTAGAAAGTTAGTGTCGATGGTCGTACGCAGCTGTGTGACCTCCTCCCCTAGGGTGGTTAGTGCCGTCTGAACTTCCCCGAGCTCATCACGCATACCATTATTACCATCATGAAGTTGTTTTTGTAGCATCTCGCGCAATCGAGTGAATTCAATCCACGTAACCAGTGCCTCTGGATTAGGTGGAATATCCCCGTGACCTGACATGGTAACAACTCACAAAGAACAAGCGAGATTATATCCGGTTAGTAAAACAAAATTCTCTCGCTACGCTCACAACTCACTGTCCTGACAACAAGACAAGCTTACCGTTCCAAAGTGAATTAAGGATGGCAAAAATTACACTTGTGACAGCGAACGATCTCAACTCGGTAATGTATGAGCGTAACCGAGAGCAAAGGAGTACACCAACGGGGTAGGTGGAGCCTAAAAAGGTATGTGTATAACCTATGCAAACTGATATTCACGATGTTGTAAAGCTAAGTAATGATCCAAGCTAGAAAAAAATTTCTTATGTGCCGATCCAATAGGTTTAAGTGAGGTGTATGAACGCACACGCAACGATAAAAGTGACCTAATGCAACCAAAGGACTGAGTCGTCGATCGACGCACTCATATCACACCAAGTACTAGGAGAGACGCTAGCCAATTGCAACGAAAATAAGGGCACAAGATTGCTCAAAGAGATGAAATACACAATCTGAAAATATGAACGAGGGTGTACTCTTCCCAAATTTGCGGCCAGTTGCTTTTGCTTTGCTCTGTGCTTTCGTAAAACTACAAGAATAAGCTCTTCCTCCGTCGGCTATTAAGGTAACTGAAAGGAAAAGTTGGTACTGACTTTGCAGGTTTTCTTTCGCTCTTTTTTTAATACTTTTTCAAGCCGTGGCTTTTTCTTCAAGTCGGCTGCCTTTTACTTTCTTCTTTTGCAAAGGCCGAAGGAAAGGTGTAGATTCACCCTTTGATTTGCGAGTCGCAAAATTGTCAGAAGTGTAGATTAATTCCAAGAGCAGCCCAAAAGAAATATTCAAAAGCTAGTCTCAAAAAGGAAAGGATATAAGTGAATTTACTGCAGCCAAACCAAAACGGACGTCCTGGTGCGGATCGTCGTTGGCTACGACCACACCCACGACCAAGACACAGGATAGAAGGTGCGGGTCGGACGGCTTTGAGCACGACCATGCTCACGATCACGGATAAATTTTTTTTGTAGGGTTTCTATGTACTCAAAGACAAAGTGGCGCAAAGAAAACACATAGATCAGCATGAAAAACAAAACTCTAATGGACGAAAACTTAACTAAACTCACAAGAAAAACAGATTGGATCTAGGGTTTAGAAATTTTTGTGTTATAATTTTTTGTATAATGGACTATAGGACAGAAAACAAATCTAAACTATGGGTAAATAGCTCTCATCAAGTCAACCTAAAATCTGATACCACATGATAAGAGGGTTGCCCGATCTTCTCAGTGAAAAACGTAGATAGATGATGCGAAGTAGTCGATGTCGCAAGCTGAACCCTCGTGCCAATGCACGAACCCTCAACTCTTTGGATATCACCCAAAACACACCGGATACATGATCATCGCGAGACCACTAGAGACAATCGCCAAGCCCCCAATTCCTAATGGAATGGCAGCTTGACCTTGAAGTGTAGGTTGAACCAATGGATCGCCCAATTCTCTCTCAAAGTCATCGCATGAACTCTGGTTTGAAAGAACAAGCAATAGCTATGTTTCAATCTTATGCATAAACTGGTCTGCATTACAATGGGCAAAGCCCTGGCCTTATATTGGCACCTAAGGGTGCCGCCGACTCACACACGGTTTAATGCCGATTCTATCTCTAACTCACGTATCGTACAAAGATTCTTTCCTAATACAGTTATGGAAAGATTACAACTGACTCCAACTAATATATATATATATATATATATATATATATATATATAGCTTATGTACGATCAGTACTATTCATGTTGAGTATCGAGTGTTATAGGACTGGTCGAAGACCTAGTCGTAGGACTGGTCCTGAGGAGGTCCCGAAGAGATCCTAGAGGGAGGTCCTAGGGAGGTCCCGATGAGGTCTTGGGGAGGTCCTGGAGGGAGGTCTTGGGGAGGTCCTGGGGAGGTCCTGGAGAGGACCTGGAGGGAGGTCCTGGAAGACCTCCGGGTGGTCGTGGAAGACCTTTGGGGTGGTCGTGGAAGACCTCCTCGCACGGGGGTAGTCCTGGAGACCTCCTCGGGGTGAGTTGACAGCATAAGGTGACTTCCTTTGATCTTCCAAGGTCCTCCTCCATTGCTTTGCATCCAAAGTCTTCACAATGTTCGAATCTGAGAATACACAAAGTATTTGCATGAGGTAGTAGCCAATTCTTAGTATAGTTAATAGGAGATTCATTAAGAAACAAAAGCACCTGTTGGTTTAGAAGCTTGGTTCAAGCTCTGGTCATTGGACCGGCTGGTACTGAACTGGTCGTAGGGATGTCCGAACTGGTCGTAGGGACGTCCGAACTGGTCGTAGGGATGTCCTTATTAGTTTGTGTCTCACCATCAATAGGAGAAGATGCATATGTGTTAGGGATGTCCGCATCAAGGGGTAATAGGGGCTACTACTGAGTTGTCCACATCCATGAGTGCAACTAACGGCTGTGGATCCTCCGTGCCTGTAATGGCAAGGTGTGCCTCATATTATCCTTTTGCCCTTCTTCTTAGATGGGAAAGCATCAATAACGTGCTACATGCCCTTACCCTTCTTGCCCCTCTCCTTTGTGAGTGGCTTCCTCACCTTGTAGCTGCTAGCATTGGCTTCATGGCCAATATTGCCACTAGGTGGCTGTGAGATGTAATTCTTCCTTAGAACATTATTTTGAGCTTCCGCAACTTACATGGTGTCAATCAATTCGTCATACTTCTTGTAGCTGTCTTGACGATAGTTGTGTGCGGATTGCACCGCATTTGAGTGAAAGGTAGAGAGAGTCTTTTCAATTTTTCTGCTCATCTGTGATTACCTTACCACATAATTGAAGACAAGTACAAATTCTGGTCATGATGGGCCAGTTCTTCGAACTTCTGGTTCGTGATGCCAGTCATCTTCATATTCATGCAAAGAGTTCATAAGATTACTGCTGGTAATTTGCATAAAATAGTTGCAAAATTCTCGTAATGCTCTTCGAACTACCAGATCATTATCCCGTATTTTTCTATGCATTTTTTATGATTTACTACTATTTTTAGTGATTAAAAGCAATATAAACAATTACATATAATCAAAACCGTAAATACAATATATAAATTGCATAGAAATAATAATAACAAAGTTAAACATGCTTCAAATGCTCAAAAGGATTCAAAATTTGAATTCCCGAGGCCCTTTCTGCTGGAATATGAATTTTTCGGTGAATTCTGCAATTTCTAGGGGCTAAACCGGTAAATTTCAATTTTGAGAAATTTTTGCGCAATTTTTCAATTTCTGAGGGTTTATTCTGCAAGAATTTATTTCCCAAAATATTTTCTCATAATTTTCAGAACTTCGAGGATTTATTTGCAAATTTTCAGTTCTGGGAAAATTTTGCGTGATTTCATAAAAAACCTGAGGGCTTTTTTGCAAAAAAAAAACTGGATTTCCTTTTCTCCCCTTTTTTTCTTTCTTTTCTGGCTGGACTGGGCCAATTTTGGGCCCGCTTGGCCTTTCCCTAGTCCACTTCGGTCGGTTCAAGAGGAGCCGACGAGGTAGGATTTCCCTACACTTGTTCCATGGCGTAGTAGACGCAAGCGCTGTGAGGCGGCGAAGGGGCGGTGGCAACACAGAGGCGCGACGAAGGCGATCGAGGCAGCGACAGTGAGCCCATGCGAGGTCGATGGCGCGGCAATGCGTCAAAGCCGACGGGCCGGTGCGGAGCGGTGCGGCAGGCGGCGGTAACTGCGGTGGCGCAAAGACATCTTTGAGATTACCGGCGCGAAGTGCGATCGGGCGGCTTATCTTGAGGCCGTGAGTAAGCGCGCCTCATGCGAGAGGCCGGCGGTGGCTCGATGCGTGGGGCCGAGCGGCGTCTCACGCGTGTAGCGCTTTAACGCCGTTTTTTTTTTTTTCTTGCCGGGCATCTTGGCGGCAACACGCCTGTGCGGACGAGCGATCTGCGCATGGCTCGCGAGGAGGTGGCGGCGCGGCATCGTCGATCTGGCTTGCAAGACGCGGCATGGCTCTGCACCAAGACGTCTTGAGCGACGGCGCATCGCGGGCGCTCCAGTCGAGTGGCGGCACGGCTTTAGGCTCAAGAACAGCGGCGGCGTCTGTGTGTGGTGGTGTACACGACCACATGCAGTGGTCGGCAAGATAGTGCTTTTTGGGCCGAGGGTCACATGATTTTTTACTATTCATCTAATGAAATTGTGCAATCAACAATCACTTTTACTTTCAACCAATCGTCCGATCGGCATTGTGCCGGCGACTGCAAGTCGGCTCGCGTAGATTAGAGGGATTTTGCAATGTATAATCCATGATGCAATCGACATCTACTCCTTCATGCAACCCACCGATCAGCATTGTGTCGGCGAATTCAAGTCGGCTTGCGGTAGATTAGAGCGGATTTGCACCATAGAAAAACTCTAGAAAGCCAAATTTTCGGAATTGAAAGAGATCTAGAAAATGCTATTTTCTCTACGAGCGTCGTGCTACGACGATTACCTTTCGATCCGAGAAGAGTAGGCCTAGAGATAGGCCAGAGTCGATCGTGCTGATAACGTGTTGAGGAACCGTCACTGACGAGTTCAATCCGAACGATCACCTCGTAGACAAGCGTAGAATCACTTAGAACAATGCAAGAACAAACAGTACAGAATAGTATATTGAACACAGAGATATGAGGAGACTTCTTACTTCTCTTTATTGCTCTTCTGTAAACGGTAATACAATGGTTAGGGGTCCCCTCCTTTATATAGTCTTCATGGTAGATAAGGAACCCATCATAGACCAGACCTGTCAAGTATGGGCCTAGGGTTTCCTAACAAGTTCAACCAATGTCGGGCCGGGCGTCCTCTTATCACCGCCCCATGAGTGTCACATCACAGGGGTGATATGTGTCGTTCGCGCGGCAATTAGCTGCGTGCCACGTACCCTCCCTGTTGCGCCACATCCGTGTGGGCCTTTCCTCACATGGTCCATTCCATGTGGTGGAATGAACATCGACAGACGGGCCCGATGGGCACAACCAGTTTGTCGGGGGTTGTTTGGATGCCACTTCCAGGCATAAATTTCCAACATCTCAAGGAAATTAGCCTAGGCTTTATTGGGCATGCGACCAACATCTCTCTTTTTTTTTCCTATGTTTCAAAAATTCAAAAGCATATATCTTGTGAACGGAGTATTCATTTCAAGATCCGTTTGAACTATCATGTTTCTTACAATAAATTATACAAAACTAAGAACCATATTACATGTATTTCAACTTAGTGATGATAACATAGAACAAACAACAAAAATTATGGAAATAAGCCAAAAGTGATGGTGGAACATCCATCTGACTCTCAATTTCGAACGTTCCAGTAGGTAAAACGAAATGTTCCACATGTTATATTCGAATGTTCCAGTAATTCATGACCGATGTTCCAGTAGTTCATGGTCATTCTTCTGGTAAGTAAGTTGAAATGTTCCACACATGTGGTTTCAATGTTCCAACAATTCATCAACGATATTCCACTTGGTAGAATGGAATGTTCCACGCATTTGGTTCCAATGTTGCAATAGTTCATCGACAAATGCTCCACACATTGAGTTCTAAAGGGAATGTTTTGCGCATTTGGTTTCAATGTTCCAACAAATCATCGACGATGTTCCAGTAGGTAGAATGGGATGTTCCACACATTTAGTTTCAATTCAATGCTCCAATAGTTCATCAACAATGTTCCATGCATTTAAGTTCTAAAGGGAATGAGCCAAATGTTCTGTCCATTTAGTTCGAATGTTCCAGCAATTTATCGACAATATTCCGAAGAAAATAAAGTGTATGAGTGCAACAATTCAAGACTATTTGTGGAATAAATGAAAAATGTTAGTGGAACAAATCAAAGGCAATTAGTTGAACAAATATTGAGAAAACATTGGTGAGGAAAAAAATGCCATGAGGAAAAGACACATACAATTTCGGCAAAAAGCTGCAAACTAAATGAAGAAAGAAAGAAAGAAAATAGAAGAGAAGAAAAGGATAAAAGACTCACGTTTCCGAATAGCATTTCCGTCCACTCCCGTGGGCCGTGCAAAAAAAAACGAGTATAGCATTTCCCTTGGCAAAATAACCAAGTTGTAGCGTGGCCGGAAATTCTACGGCCTGGGCCGCCTACTCCGTGGCAAATAACCAAGACGTAGCGTGCCAAAAATGTTCTGGCCTGGGCCGCCTACCACCGTGAGACGCGTGCGCGGCGCGTTGCTATTTGCCGCGCTGCGGCACATGGCATCCGCGAAGTGTCACTCTGCAGGCCACGACATTTGCACAAGATGGTGGAGAGGATCCCCTAAAACCGAACGGGAAAGCCCAATCCCAGCCAGAGCAGTGGAGGACTACCTGTGGGCCGTCCGCATTTCTGTCTATCTCACGTCGCGTCGCTCTTAGCGGGCCGCGCCACCTCCCTCGTAGCAACCCGGCGCCGCGAGCTCGCGCGTCCCGAAACCGGAGGGGCTCGGCTACCTGAAGCGGTACCTCGCGATCACCACCTAGTCTACTCTAGAACATGGGAGCCTCCAAAAACTCTCAACGCACGTCGCCCAATCCATGTAGCATGATCGATCAGCTACTACTACTGCAACAGATATACTACTCACACGTCTCTCTCTAGTAGGAGACATGCAGCATACAGTAACTGGACTAGAGCTAGGCTCAATAATTCTGTTTCTGGCCGGTGTCCGGTCTCCTCGGCCAGCCGGACATGAGAGTAAAGACAGACAGAGAGGCGCATGTTCTCCCCCATACTGTATGCCGCTCTGCTCCTAAGTCCTAACCTACGGATCCTACACACTGAACAAAGCTGGCCAGGACTCAGAGCGCAATTACTGAGCAGTGCGCAGCACACACTGACGTACAGGTCTGACTAGCTTCCGAGCAAGCTGCACAGCTGAGCACAGCATAGCGTGTCTATGCCATAAGCAAGCGCTGCCCACTGCTGAATCTGATCGAGGACGGAAGATAAGTAGGTAGTAGGGCACTGTTCCATCCGTGGCAGCAGGATGAGGGAGGGAGGGGCCCGGCCGAGAGGAACTGAGGCGGGGTGGTGGTGCCTGTCTGTCCTGCCCATGCCGCCTGAACGATGCACCCTGTGTCGAGTGCTACGTACCATCAGCATGTACGGCAGACTGGTTCCCCGGTGCCGCATTGGCCAAGTAATTACGGTTGAAACTTTGAATGGTACTCAACACACCAGAGAGATCTCTCTTCCTCTTGCGCAACAGCTATATATGGGCCATGCGAATTAAAGAGTGATTTATGTAATTAACCAGGTATTATTGGCAGTACGTTGGCTGTTGGCCACTTCAGGATTCCTGGCAAATTTCAGACTGAAGCAGCAATCACCAGAAGCTTCAAACGTTCCTCTCATCTGCCACTACTCTTAATTTCTGCTTCTTTAGGAGTACTAACTTCTGGTTTTCTTCCTCATACTTCAGTATCAGATGTGACTGCACTCTTCAGCGATCCAATCAAACTTGTTTACCAAGGGTTAAAAAAAACTTGATTTTCTTGCAGCAGGGCTGAAAATAAATCAGAAAACAAACAGGTGAGGTGACGCCTCGCTGGATGCTTGTGAACAAAACAGGAGTCCATCGAATTCGCATGATCGTCGTCGAGCCAATCAGCCTGCGGCTCTGAAAAACAAGGGGAAGGACGAGCACCGAGCCCACTGACTGATTCCTGTACTTGCAAACGGACAAGAACAATAATCTCAATCTCTTCCCATCTTTTCGGCAGCATTAATTTTTGCGCTACTGTTCTGTACTTGGTTCTCCTGTCATTGAAAGTTGAGAGGACTCCGATTGACGGAAGAACCTGATGGTCTGCGTAAAATTTTCGCCTGTCCTGCAGTTCAAAAGCTGTAAAGCGCGGTCCCGTTACTTTGTATGGTCTTGTTGCAACTCTTCATCTACGCATGGTGGCGTACTGGCATTTGTAATACTCACGGTATACAAAATAGATCCCCTCGACAATAACAACGTTGAAATGGTACACTACCGGTAGCAACTATGCCCGGCCAGAGGAGCACATTACTCGCGGCATGAACAAGTATGAACTACTTGTACAGCGTAACAACGGGTATGCTTGTCTGAAAATTGTAAGTTAGCGACACAAAATCTGAGGGGACCTGTCTCTGAAGCTGCGAAGCAAAGTCATGGTGTCACAGTACTATCACTCTACCTCATCAGTGCTAAAGTACCATAACTTTATCAGTACTATCACTCTACCTCATCAGTGCTACAGTACCATAACTTTATTTCCTAACCGTCAGATAGAAAACAAAGGCTGAGAACGAGGTGTTCACTGTAACAAAAAGAAAACAAAGGTTGAGAACGGGTGTTCACTGTAACAAAAATGTTGTAGCTGTGGTGCTGTATCAAACATTGTAGCAGTTAATCCAATGCGTTCTTCCTCAATCGGATGGCTCATATTTTCATAATGTCAGAGTACTATGTTCCTCTACCATTGTCAATGAATGACAGAATGTGAATCCAATCTTCTGAGGACATGAACCCAGGATCCCAGCATGATGAAACAGGAGCAGCAAACTAAGGCAATGTTTTGCTCAGGATACCAATAAGCAGAGTGTCATCGTCCGAACGGAGGCCGTTGGCTGTGCTCTCGTGGTCGCCTCCAAACGACGCCGACAGCGATTCAGGCCTTCAGGGAACTGTCCGGTTGAGCGCGATGCTCAAACCTGAGATGTCCGTCTGTTCCCCGTTGGTTCCCGGCTGGCTTCTTGCGTGAACTGCAAACGTATTATTATGCGGTTTTGGATTGTCTTATTTCAAATCCAAATTATTTTTTGAATTGAAAACCCAACTTGCCACGTACTAGTACTCTTTCTTATGTAGTACAGCTTGTAAGAAAGATGCACGTCTTGTAGTACTCTTTTATTGAGGAACCGTCGTTGGCGAGTCCAGTCCAAATGATTACCTCATAAATAAACGTAGAATCGTTTAGAATAATACAAGAACACAAATACAGAACAGTAGATTGAACACAGAGATATAAGTGACTTCTTGCTTTTCTTTATTCTTTCATCAATCAATCAGCCTTTTACAATAACTGGTACTCCCTATTTATAGGCTAGAGACCCTGCTAGGATTTGAGATGGGGCGCCCATACATGGACCGGCTGCTGGGCTAGGCCCATGGTTTCTCAACACTCCCCCTTGGACACCCATCCTCACATGTTCGTGTTTCGTCAAAACTCTATAAAAACACAGTAGAAAAAATTTAGAGAAATAGTACATAAAACATGTTCTGCTGTGCTGCACGAATTGCCTCATTAAAAACCATAGCCGAGAAACTTCAGGAAAACTCGTCAAGGGAAAAAAAGTACAATCCACCCAATTTTATTTAATCTCCATGATTTTACTCTTTGGGTACTCGATCTCCGTGATCAAGTTTCAATAATGAGTTCATGAAGATTCTCCACCTAAATTCTACACTTCGCTGTGTCTCATCATTCTAATTCCACGTATGCACCTTTCAAAGCTAGATGTTGGAAGTGACTTAGTGAATAAATCTGCAAGATTTTCACATGACTTAATATGCAGTACTTTAATTTCGTCCATCTTTTACAATTCATGAGTATAGAAGAACTTGGGGTTGATATGCTTTGTGAAATGACTCTTCGCATAACCCATCTGCACTTATGCAACACAAGTTGCATTATCTTCATGATAATAGTAGGGGTTTGCGCGATATTCAATCCACACAACTGCTGGATGTGATGAATCATTCGTCAAAGCCAAACACATTCTCGTAAGGCCTTGTACAGTCCTATGATTTCCGAGTGGTTCGTCGAAATTGATACAATACTTTATTTATACGATTTTCATGAAAATATAGTTCCACCACATAGAAATACATAGCTTGTTTGTGACTTGACTGTATGCGGGTTTTACAGGTACCCGGCATTTGCATAGCCATTCATACTTAGGTCTTGGTTCTTTCTGTAGAACAGACCAAGTTCTTCGCTTCCTTGGAGGTATCGGAAGATATCCTTCATTGCCCGCCAATGCCTTTGGTAGGTCCTGCACTATACCTTGCTAATAGGTTTACAGCAAATGCAATATCCGACCTAGTACAGTTTGTTAAATACATGAGTTCTCCTACTGCGCTCAAGCACGGGAATTCCGGTCCCAGGACTTCCTCCCCCTCTTCTATAGCTCTGTACAAGTCCTTGTCTTGCAGCAAGGATCTTCCGAGCATTGGCACTTCCGAAAGGTATATGTAACATCCCAACTTTTTTCTGAGCTTTAAAAATCCTTTGAATAGTTAGTAGGATAAAATTCACCATTTGAAGTTTATTTGAATTTAATTTAAAAGCTTAAACATGGACTTTGTACACCAAAATAATTTAATATGATTAAAGTCAACATGAACAATGGTCAAAACTATTTTATTTGGGTTCTCTGGGCATGGATATATTTTCTGGAATTTTTCCAAGTTCATTTGCTATTTTCTATTGCTTATTTGAATTTCTGGTATTTTATTAAAAAGAAAAGATATTAAAAATCTCAGATTTCTTCGTGGGCCGAAACCCACACCTGTTCTAGCCAAGCCCAATCATTTGCAGCCTCAACCCAACTCCAAGGGCGCGCCCGCCCCGCCGTTGGATCAGCGATGGACGGTTGGATCAAGATCCGCCTTCGCTTCACAAGATCCGCCTCTGCGTCCCTCTGACCGGTGGGCCCACCGAGGTCGTCGTCTCCGTTTTGGCTTTGTCCTTGCGAGGCCGCGCGCGCCGTCCGCCATTGTTAAGCCTCCGAGCTCGACACGGCAACGAAGATTTTCCAACTAAAACCCTTCTAGAAAACGCACCAGATCTCATCCCTTATCTCACCGCGTTTGTATCTACCCTCAATTGGAACGGAATCGAACTCTATCCCGTAGATTGAACAAACCCGAGGATATCCCGATTTGGGGATTCCATATCCCGTGCCGCCCGGGCCCTATAAATAGGCCCCCTGGGTTCGCGATCATGCCCTCAACCCAAAGCCGCCACCCTTTGAGCTCCAATCGCCCCAGCGCCACCGCAATTCCAAGCTTTAGGATTTTCGTCGCCGTCGGTTTTTCTCCAATTCAGCTGCCGCCGGTGACGCCCCGCTCTCGTGGCCTGCACCTACGTGATCAGCGTCACGTGGGCTACCTCCTGGGACCATCCACATCGTCGAAGCCTCGCCGGAGCAGCCGTCCGACAACAGCCGTGTCTCTCCGTCGCTTTGAGCTCGCCGCCGGCCGCCTCAGTTGTCCCCGACCACCCGGAGTTGGACCAGAAGGTGCACAATAGCAAGGGCTATGCGTTGGTACCATCCACACCCGCCGGAGCGCCGCCGTTCGCCGTGCCCTTGGTTCCCGAGCCTCCGCCGTCCGAGCGTGGCGGGCGATGTCGGCCTTGCGTCGGCCACCTCAAGACCGTGCGTGCGTGTCAACTTTAAGGTGGCGCGCGTCGGACCACGTGTCTTGTGGGCGTGCACCCGGCAGATCCCAAATCCAGCTGGCTCGGTGAACTTGGTTCACCGTGAGCCATCTTACTGACATGTGGGCCCCACATGTAAGATTTTCTTTTTAATTCTTTAATTAGGCGGCGTCATCGTTGCGCAACAATCAATTTTTTTAAGGAATAATTAGGAAATTCAGAATAATCAGTTTTTAGGGTTTTCTTTAGATTTCCAACTTCCAAAGCCCATATCTTTTGCATCCGAACTCCAATTGAGCCCATTCAAATTTCTAAATTCATCTAAATTCAAGATCTACCTATCTAAGATTTTTATTTAATTTTTGGAGTTTGTTTTGGCTCTGTTTTATTTATTTTGTCTTATTTGTTTGTTTCGTTTGCGAGTAGACGTTGATACTTCGGGAGGTTTTGAAGAGCAAGGAGCATCTCAAGACAAAGATCAATACCAAGACCTTTTCCAAGGCAAGTTATACCTTTGATCATATTGAACCCAGTTTTCAAAAGTTATATTGATTTAAATTAATGCATTTACTTTAATTATTTAATTCAATGCTTTTGGGATTAGTTAATGACCAATTTGTTATGATTCCCTTGTCTAATTGTATGCCATAATCTTTTGTCACCCTAGTTTAGTTTTTTTTAGTTGGTGCTAGTGTATTACCAACGTGGGTTGGTTAGATGCGATTAGTTTGCTTAGCCATGCTACGAGTCATCATCTCATGTAGTTGCAAATATAAACTTGACTAAGTGACTATGGAACTATGTGATAGAAACTGTGTGCTCTATGTGCTATTGCTCGTTGATGGCATAAGTTGCACTTAACCAACAGGGTGGGAAAGGATTTAGACGGAGGCAAGTGGACTGTGTGAGATTTTGGTGGAGCTATGTGCGTAGGCTTAATAACCTGTGTGCATAGGGATTGGTAGTTTATTTAGAAGTCTTGCCTTGGTCAATTAAGGACTTAACTTTGTGCGCCATTGATCTGAGCCATTCGTACAACCACATGCCTAGTATGGGACGGGCCTAACTTAGTAAGTTATGGTGTCCTGACATTGATTACTCAGGTAGTAGGTTAGGCTATGTGCATGGGTGGAGGTGTGCTACCAGGTAGTCACATCACGGGGCGGTTCGCCGTGTCCCTGTCCAATGGTGTGTGTCGGACTAACTTTCTATGTGGGGCTGTCTGACGGTTTGTAAGCACACTGGGAGTGTCAATGCTAAGATGAAGTTTCTGAACTGTTTTGTTACGGCTAGTGCTAGCTACACTAGTTGTATCGTGTGGGTAAAGTGTACAAACTCTGCAGAGTGTTAAACAATCTATTCGAATAGCCGCGTCCGCGGTCATGGACATGCTTGATGATTTCACACGAGGGGTAGATTTTCATGAAAACCTTGGGAAGGGAGCTGTGTGACCTAAGTCATATGGCTATGTGAACAACTTGTTTAGGCTATGTGTCTTTGTGAACTAAAACTGTCAAATTATTATTGTCTATTTGTTTTAAATTATGCTTTCAATCTATTACTTGTATTTAAATTGCAAATGTTGCATTTCTGCAAAAGAACCACAGAAACCATTCCTTTGGAATAAGCCTGCATCTATAATTGCATTTCTGTGGTATGACTTGCGAGTACGGTGTGTACTCATGCTTGTTGTAAAACATGCAACAGAAGAGGAGGAGTCTTCACCGCCGAGGAGGAGTTCATCGAAGGTGCTTGATCGTAGGTCTTGATCGATCGGTTACTGTGGTGAATTAATGGGATTCCGCTGAAGTTTCTTCGTTCCGCTGCTATTTTATTTCTTGCTAGCCCTGCGTGGCTTAATAAATGTAAACTTGACCTTAAGGTCAAAACAACTATTTGTTATCAAATTACTCGTTTAAGTTATTAATCGCTTGTGTGGATCGATATTCACCTATGTTGATACTGTGTGTACTAGCGTGATCCTAGACTAGTGCATTATACACAGAGGGTCCAGAATTGCATATTTTGGGTCTCGACAGTATACCTTTTCAAAGCCGAACATTTCTAACACTTTCTGAGTGTAGGTTGACTGATGTACTAAAATCCCTTCAGAAGCATGCTTGAGCTGCAAGCCTATGCAATATTTGGTTTTACCCAAATCTTTCATTTTGAATCTGGTATGCCTTTTCTGAAGGTTCCATACTAGTGTCAGGTCTCAACTGGCTCCCCTTCTAGTTCTGAGGAACTTCGGTGATCGGCTGTGTCAAGTCTTTCTTGTCCTTTTTCACCAGGCGTCCACGGTTACT
This sequence comes from Phyllostachys edulis, assembly GCA_036346405.1. Classification (NCBI taxonomy): domain Eukaryota; kingdom Viridiplantae; phylum Streptophyta; class Magnoliopsida; order Poales; family Poaceae; genus Phyllostachys; species Phyllostachys edulis. Next base: position 54,788,495 of record CM070549.1, on the reverse strand, counting down.
TCGGATTCGAGGGGCCGAAGTTCTCGTCCTTTCTGAGGCCTTAGGATGGGATTAGGGATACCTTCATCAGTATTTCAACCCTCTTCGGTGCATTGCGTGCAGGCATATGCAACTTGGTCACACTCTTCAAATCACTAAAGTGGTTAGGCAGTTGATTCGCTAATGCTTGCAAATCAATTATCTTCTGGACTTCAATTGTCTTCTAGACTTCAATTACCTTTTGGACCTCAATTGTCTTCTAGACTTCAATTATCTTCTGGACATCAATATTTGTTTCACTAGTGTGTGAGTCATGTGCATGGATTTCAACTATCTTCTAGACTTCTCTATTTCCCGATATTTTCATCAAGGGGTTGATTTCCTCCCCCTAATGACGGGAAACTATCCTCATCTAATATACTATCAGCGAATCGGGCAGTATGTAAATCTCTCGTCATAGGGTCCAAATACCTGATTATGGATGATGTCTCATAACCAACGTATATCCCAGACTTTCAGAGAAGGCCCATTGTAGTTCGTTGTGGTGGTGGTATAGGTACATAAACCTTGCAACCCAATCTTCAAAGATGAAAAAATTTCGGTGCTGACCCTTGCACTAGTTGCATAGGTGAATGGATGTTATATGTCGATGGTCTAAAATTGATGAGAGTTGATGTGAGCAGGACTGCCTGTCCCCAACATGTAGTTGGTAAATTACAATTCTTCAAAGTGGTTAGGCAAAATTTTAATCATTTGAATTAATGCCTCTGCTAGTCCATTCTGGCTGTGGACATGCGGTACGGAATGCTCAACTTTAATTCTCATTTCCATGCAATAATCATCAAATGCCTTCGAAATAAACTCTCCGGTGTTGTCCATTCTGATGGACTTCACATGATGATCAGGGAAATTATTCTTAATTTTAATTATTTGCGAGGTTAGCTTTGCAAAAGCGTGGTTTCTCGTAGGCAATAAACATACGTGCGACCCTTCCGAGGAAGCATCGATGAGCACCATAAAATACCTAAATGGCCCTAACAGGGGCTGTATAGGATCGTAAATGATATGGTCCAGGAATGCAGGGACTTCATCCTTCGCTTTCAGAGCAGAAGGTCTAGTAATTAATTTCCCAATAGCACAAGCGAGGCACACTAAATCTTCCTGATTCGGAAAATTCTTTACATTGATATTATGTCCCTATGAATTGTTAATTATATTTCCCATAATCATAAAACCTAGACGGCATAATCTATCATGCAAGAGATAGAAAAGATCAGAGCTTCTAAATACGATTTTCAGAGCAATATAGGTTGCAGGTGCTTTAATATTAGTGTAGTATAGCCTAGTTTCACACGAAGAAAGTTGTTCTAATACCCTTTTTTTCACTTTCTTCACGCTTTGTAATGAGCAGGTATTCCTTACCATACTCTTCTTTAGTCTCTACGTGGAAACCGTTAGCGCGAATATCTTTGAGTGTTCTAGTCGATTCTAGGTACAACAAGGCTTCTTTAATGATCAAAGTTGTGCCCTTCCTGAGCCTATTATACAAGTATTGCTTCTTGCGATTGTCGTAAGACTACCGGCATTCTTGCTGATTGACTAAAAGAATTTCGTCTCTCTCAAGATGGTACCCGTTGTGCTGCTACCTTCTAAGCACACTTCCTCCATAGGGTGCCACACGCGTTCTAATATAATGTACTTTATTAATATGTAGCAGAAAGCAAGTAACACATAAATAACATACTTCCGATATCATAACATAATTTGCTATTATAAATACGGAAAAATAAGCCTTGCAAGACTCATCATAAGAATTTAATGTTTGCTCTCCAGAGCTTACAGCCATTATTCAAAAAATAAAATAATTCAATGTTCTACTTCAATTACAAAATGCAAGTTACTATAAAATATCCCAGTGCAATGCATGCACTAGATCGAATCAGCGAAGTATTCAGAAACTTCTGCCTCAATCTGCTCCATAGCGATCTTCTCCTCTTGGGCAACTACGGCTGCGGCCGCTGCGATGTCCAAAGGAGGGATGATGGGGGCTGCTACTGGGCTGTCCACATCCATGAGTGCAACTAATGGTTGTGGACCCTCTGTGCCTGCAATAGCGAGGTGTGCCTCATGTTGTCCTTTGCCCATCTTATTAGACTGGAAAGCATCAATAATGTGCGACCCACGACCTTACCCTTCTTGCCCCTCTCCTTCATGAGAGGCTTCATCAACTTGTAGCTGCTAGCATTGACTTCATGGCCAACATTGCTACTAGGTAACTGTGAGATGTAGTTCTTCCTTAGAACATCATCTTGAGCTTCTGCAACTTGCATGATGTCAATTAATTCGGTATACTCCTTGTAGATGTCTTAACGATAGTTGCGTACAGATTGCATCGCATTCGGGTGAAACCGTGAAAGGTAGAGAGGGTCTTCTCAATCTTCTACTCATCCGTGGTTACCTTACCACAGAATTGAAAACTAATACAAATTCTAGCTATGCTGGGTCAGTTCTTTGAACTCCTGATTCATGAGGCTAGTTATCTTCATATTCATGCAAAGAGTTCATAAGATTACTACTAGCAATTTTGCGTAAAATGGTTGTAAAATTCTCATAATGCTTTTCGAACTCCCGGTTCGTGATCCTGTATTTTTCTATGCATTTTTCATGATTTACTGCTATTTTCAGTGATTAAAGCAATATAAACAATTACAGATAGTCAAAACAGTAAATACAATATATAAATTGCATAGAAATAATAATAACAAAGTTAAACATGCTTCAAATGCTCGAAATTATTCAAAAATCGGTTCAAAATTTGAATTCCCGAGACCCTTTTCTACTAGAAAAAGTATTTTAGGCGAATTCTGCAAGTTTCAGGGCTAAACTGCTAATTTTCTATTCTGAGAAAAATTTCGTGCAGTTTTTAGAATTTTCGAGGGCCTTTTTGCAAATTTCGGGATCCCCCCTTTTTTTTCTTTTTTTTCGGCTGGGCCGATTTCTATGGCCCATTTTGGCCTTTCGGGCCCGAACCAGCCCATGCGCGCCTGGCCCACTTGGCCATTTTAAGAGCAGGGGTAGGGTTTCCCTACCCCTTATACACCTAAATGGCGGCGGCGGCTCCATGGGAGGCGGCCGGAGAGAGCGACCACGGGCACAGGCCAAGGGCGGGAGCAGTGGCGAAGCGACGCCTGAGGGCGACGCCTAGCGGCTGCGATGGCGGTGCGCTTATGAGGAGGCGGAGGCAAGCGGGCCGACGAGGAGGCCTTCAAGACGGCAGAGGCGGGCGCAAGTGACAAGTCGGGCGGGAGCCGCTTTAAGTGGCCGAGGTGGGGCGCGACAAGTGGTGGCGTGATCTTGGCGGCGGTGGTGGTTCGGCGGCGCCATGCAGATTCAGTAGAAGACGGGAGCCCCATGCGGGAGGCGGCGCGGTGGCTCTGAGGAGGAGCTCGTGGCGATGAGGCATGAAAGCGGCGACCGGCTCCATGGTCGGCGGTGGCTCCAGGCCGGCGGCGCTTCCCATCCCCCATTTTTTTTTTCTTTTGCTTGATTTGGGTGGTGTGTATGGGACCAGCGGCGCGGCTCGGGTCGGGCTACTAGCCGGCAATTTGGACGATCAGGCGACGTGCAGGGTGCAGCTTCGGGTGGGCTAGTGCATCTTTGCTCCATCAAGGGCGATGGTGGTGCCGCCACATGCGGGTGGCGTGACCGTCGACCGGCAACGACGATCGTCAGACGGGTCGCTCGATCGGTTTTCTTGTTCATATGATGCAATGACTGTTCATCCAAATTACCGTTCGTGCAATTATCATTCATGCAATTACCGATTGGCGTGGCCGGCGACTTCAAGTCGGCTCACGGTAGATTAGAACGTATTTGCAATTTCCAATCTACGGTACAATCGATATCTACTTTTCCTTGCAATCTACCGATCGACATTGTGTCGGTGACTTCAAGTCGGCTCACGGTAGATTGGAGCGGATTTGCACCATATGTTACAATCTAGAAAGCCAAATTTGCAGAATTGAAAAGCAATCTAGAAAAAACGATTCGATCTACGAGTGTCGTTCTTTGGCGGTTACCTTTCGATCCGAGGAGAGTCGATCGTGCTGATAACGTATTGAGGAACCGTCATTGACGAGTTCAGTCCGAACGATTACCTCGTAGAAAAGCGTAGAATCACTTAGAACAATATAAGAATACAAATACAGAATAGTAGATTGAACACAGAGATATAGGGGGCTTCTTGCTTCTCTTTATTCCTTCATCAATCGATCAGCCTTTTACAATGACTAGTACCCCTATTTATAGGCTAGAGACTCTGCTAGGGTTTGGGATGGGGTGCCCACACATGGGCCGGCTGCTGGGCCAGGCCCATGGTTTCCCAACACCCTTAACCCGGAAAAAAACATGGACTTTCCTCATTGCAAAACAGGGCATTGGTTAGATTAGACGCATATATGCTAGTGGCAGATATGCCCTTATATAGATTAACCATTAGAGAAACTAAGGCTATAAATATTTACTCGAAACAAAAAAAAAGGTATCGATCGATATTCTTAATGACAAGCATGGGCATAGAAAATGGAGTAACATTCGATCGATCCCTATAAGGGTATGTACAATGGTATAGACAACTGTTGTCTATAGTATCTCTCTATGTTATCTATAAACAGCTCCTACAGTAAGTTGTCTTTTTCTATGTCTCTATAGACAACTCTTTCATTATAATGTGTCTTGTTTCTCGTGTTACAGTCGACTACTGCATGAGAGACGGCCCAATTTTCTATGCTCTCTCTCTCTCTCATCCACGTCATCTAATGTCCTACGTGGCAAGTCTTACAGACAGCTGACGTCACATTATTGTACATGCTTGTCGACGATCAATCATCGATCTTACGAAATGAAATAAGAAAAATGGCTAAGAGTTTTTGGAGGAGAATGGGGTTGCTCTTTATTGCAATGAACTAGATCTTTACAGAGGGTGCCTTGAATAAGACGACAGACTAGCCCTAATTACACTGAGTATATTGCTTGAATCTAATTGTCTTCTGATAGATCATATGTGTTGTGGTTGTTCTCTCCCAGTTGTCTTGGGCCTCTCCCTCCGTTGTTCGTCATCTATCCTTAAATAACTGGCGAAGAGGTGGCAGTTGCTCATGGAAGAGACATCCTTTGGAAGTGACGCGTCTGGTCGGATGGACAGTTGCAGTTAGTGAAACGACAACTAATTAGTGGTTGATGTCAGTAGGAGACAAAACCATATAGTGGTTATTGTCAGTGACTTAGGGTTGAAAACGTCATGTGGTTTGGAGCAATTAAGGCACATATTCCATTCATCGTACGGAAGGGATGCACTTGGAACCAGGGTCCAAGTGCTAGTTCAAAGACTCTTCGAGTAGTCATCTGGTCGAGCAATGGGTACAGGACCCCCTCCGACCAGGTTACCCATCAGGAGACTCCTAAGATTCTAACGACCATAGGGGTCGTTAGCTATGAGGTTTACGACCACATAAGCTATGTGGCTTTTAATTAATATTTAAGAATTTAATCCTCGTCAATACTCTAAGTCTATAACATTTCTAGTGCATAAGAATGCAATGCTGCATCATTGTTTCGACGCGGCACCTTAATCTAGTCTAAGACATGGACATCCTCATTGTTTATCTACACTGCATGCATGGACCGCCATTTCACGGCCTTCTGTGCTTCGTAGAGCTTTCATCGATCACTAATCAAAGCATACTAGGCAGGATGCGCGCTACACTGCTGTAACATCCCGCTTTTCTAGTGCTCTTAAAAGTTTTCAAAATAAAAAAGAACCATTTAGTTTTGATGAGAGTTCAAAGCTTAACTTGAGATTTTAGAAGAACTTTAAGTGACTAAACCAAACTTCAACTAAAATGGTTCGGTTCTTATTTGGAGTTGCTTGTGCTCTGCTGTGTCTTCCTCTCTGTCTGCTTGTCAGGACCTCCCTTGTGTCCTCCAGGACCTCCCCTCGTTCATTTGGACCTCCTCGTGTCCTACAGGACCTCCCTTGTGTCCTCTAGGACCTCCCCTCGTTCATTTGGACCTCCTTGTGTCCTCCAGGACCTCCCTGGTGTTCGTTTGGACCTCCCTTGTGCCCGATCGGACCTCTCGCTCGATTTTGACCTTCATCGCTTTTGAACCGTTCGATTTGTGTTGGACGGTTTGATCTTGTCGGCACGTTCGGACGGTCCGAACGTTCAAATCCTTTTGAACTCTTCGATTTCTTTTAGATGGCCTTGATCTGATGTAGCGTTCACCTGGTCCGAACGGCCCAATCATTTTGACCCGTTCGATTGTGATCCAACAGCTCCCGCTCCTTTGTGCCTTATCTCGCTATCGCGGACCTCCCCCTTGAGAGATCCGACCGTCAGGACCTCCCCTTGTTTTGATCTGACCGTCAGGACCCCCCTCCCCCTTGATTTGATCTGACCGTCAGGGCCTTCCCTTGAGAGATCCGACCGTTAGGACCTCCCTTTGAGAGATCCGACTGTCAGGACCTCCCCTTGAGAGATCAAGCCGTCAAGACCTCCCCTTGTTTTGATCCGGCCGTCAGGACCTCCCCTTGTTTTGATCCGACCATCAGGACCTCCCCTTGTCTTGATCCGACCGTCAGGACCTCCTCGTCCTCAGGACCTCCTGGTCTTTTTGCAAAGACCTCTCTTGTGGGCATGACTACTCCTCCAGTGGGACCACCTTCTTAGGTCCTCTGCTTACTTTCTTTTTCCTCTCATCATGACCCTGTCCCACGAAAGTCTGCGCGCATTAAATGTTGTTGCATCACATTAAATGTGGTCACCTCCTGTGTACTCCTATGCATCTGTTGTCACCTCTTTTACCAGCTCATTTTTCCCTTCAACACCTGCTCCCATCTTGAGCATTGACTAAGCTGTCCTCTCTCTTAGGACCTCCCCGTGCCTGTATAAAGCACCAGAGGAGCCTCCTGTCTCTTTTGTCCCCCCCCCCCCGTGCCTTAGACCTCCCTTCATAGAACTCTCCTCTTTGTTGGAAGCTCTGATTCGAGTGGTTCAAGTCCTTATTTTCTCCTTGGCTCCATATTTATCTTTTGGTTTTAGTTTGGCTCTTTCTCTGAAGTTCTGAGGATTTATTCTATTTACTCGTTCTCGTTCGTACGTGTAGGTTCTAGTTGTTCCGAAGACCTCCAGGACCCAGCAGCTTTCATTGAAGAAGCTCAGTTCTACAACGAAGGCAAGTCATAGACCTTGACCATGTTGAACCCATTTTGCAAAACGTATGTTGTTTTGATATGAACATGCATGGCTAATTTTATATAAATGGTTTTCGGGCCTAGTTAATTACCCAATCGCCATTATGCCTCCTTGTTAAAACTTGCAAATGACATGTATCCTTGCATGACATAAGTCCTTTGTCACCTTAGGAAGGGTTCTCTATTAGTTGGATGTCCTTGTATACCAACATGGGGGCGTAGTATTGCTTAGCCATGCTCTAAGTAGACGTAGGTCTTAGTCTCATGACTCATCAATGTTTAAACTTGACTAATGGATTATGGAATAGTGGCAATGCCACTTTACTAAAATGTGTGGTGCTAGGACTAGGGTGGTCCTCTGGCCGGGTTGAACCCAACAAATGCTAAATTTGTCTAATGAGCTATGGAACCATGGCAATGCCACTGCTGTTAAAAGATGTGTGCCCAGGACTGGGGTGGTCCTTGGGCTGGTTGAACACAAAACCGTTTTATGCTCGGGCAAGAAATCAGGGGGTGAGTAGTGGGTGCCTTGAGCACTTTGGGTTTGTGGTTTGTCTTGCTCGAGCGACCAACTAAGGACTCAACCTTACGCCATCGATCTGGGTCACATTCATGCAGCCACAAGTCCATTATGGGGTGGTCCTGGCCAATTAATTAGTGAGGTCCTGGTGCGACTCTGTCGTGGCTGTCGAATAGCATAAGAGGGGGCCTTGCATGGTGAAACCTTAGTGGGCAGAACCAAATCAGGACTGATCTTTGTAAAGGTCTTGTTACGAGCTTTAGACTGCTTACCAAAGGAAGTGAGCAGGGGCATCGACGGGTGCCCAACCAACTAGAGGACTTCGTGTCTTGTGGGTAAAGTGCATAACTTCTGCAGAGTGTGTAAAAATCTATTTGAATAGCCGCGTCCTCAGAAATGGACACTCCCGGTTCTTTCACGCAAGGGGTAGGCTTTTTCTCAAAAGGGTGTTCGTGGTTGTGTCTTGTGTGACCCTTGCGGTCTAGGAGTGGACTGGACGTCCACGGGTTGCCTTCAAAGAAACTTGTTTATTTATGTATTATCTTTTCAACTTGTGCTTTGTAATTTACTTATTGTATTTCTGTTAAATGCTGCTTTATGCAAACTAACCATACAGCTTTCTTTATCAAGCCTTGCATAAATGTTACTGCATTCATTTCCCTATGGCTTGCTGAGTACATTCAAAGTACTCATGGCTTGTGCCCTCTGGTTAATCAGCAGCTGAAGACCTCCCAGGGTGCTTCGAGCACTATGAGGAGGAGTTCATTGAAGATCTGGTGGATTAGGGGATGTCCTCCACTCGATAGCCCGTGGCTCATTGAATGGCTCCACGTTGTATTCTGTGTTTTCGCTGCAAAGACCTCTTTTGTTGTTGCCCTGCGTAGCATCCCTGTAAACAAGCTTGACTATAAAGCATTTTGTTCCTATTTGTTATTTGTCTGCTTCATCTTTTGTTCATTGTTATGGATGTGATGACACCGACGTTGGGTCTGTGCGAGCTAGCTTGATCTTGGGACTAGCTCGGTGCACAGAGGCCAGGACATCCAGGTGGTCTTTTAAGGATCTCCTGGGAGGTCCTGGGGGACCTCCGAGAGGTCTTGAGGATCTCTTAGGTGGTCCAGGAGGACCCCCGTGAGATCCTGTAAGACCTCTTCAGCTGGGGTCCCGACAACTGCGCCAGCGATTGCAGCGTGGTTTAATAATCATTTTTGTAATATATATCATACCATGATGGAACAAAAAAAAGTAATAATGTTTAGAACGGCAGGAGCTGACTAATATATTGGCGAGTTAAATTATTTTGTATACATGCTTTGACTAATATATTGGCGAGTTAAATTATTTTGTATCCATGTTTTCATCAGTTTGGGATTGTCGTGAACAATCAATGACGAATAAATGGTTAGACGGGAGGGATTTAGCGACCTATGGTACGAACATGTGTAGTTATATTTATGCAATCTTTGTAACCTACAAAGTATAAGAACAAACTATAAGTTAGGATCATTGTTTTCACTACCCTGCCTGTGTGTAATGTATTGCAACGATTGAGGAAACAATTGATTAACAGGTCAAGCAAATACTGTAGAGCACAGTAGCAAGGGTAAATATTATCATAAAATATCTTTTGTTATTCCATTACTGTGAAGCTACGCTACAACTATCGATAATCGTGATTATGTATCGAAGGCCTCAAACAGATCCCATCTAGCTAAATATAGATGAACAAAATTTTCAAACTATACATAGGAGTCAGTAAAACAATACATATGTATGTTGTTAAACAAGACCTACGACAGATAATCAGTTGTATTTATCACGTACAATATAATCATCCACGATACAATATGTAATCAACGAAATCTGAAAAATAAGAGAAAAACTTAAAAAAAATTGATGATTCTGTAGTGAATGAAGTGGGCTCCCTGTGCGCCGCGCCGCCCTTGGCCATTGCACGCCATCAAGGCGCCAACCGCTCCATCCTCCCTCGGTGAATGGGGAACGACAGATAAACTCTAATGAGAAGGAAAACAAGGAAGAATCAAAGTCGAAGGAATATTTGTAGGGATATTCCACTTCGGATTTGGAAGATGGCAAGATATTGCGAATCGGGGAATGTCACAGCTCAATCTTGAATGCAAGAGCTTCTTTAATTATTCGATATTTATTAAGGAAGTTCCACGAGTTTGGTTAGACCTATGATAGATATGAGTCTAAAAGAACACTGGGCATTATTTGATGAGTGTTAACCATTAGAGATTAGGATTTGAGTTCAGCATGTGAATAGTATGATTCTAATTTGTCGAGCTAAACTTGGAGTCCATATTTTATCAAAGTTCCCTCTTAAGGTTGTCCATATTTTATTAGAGGTCTCTGTTAAGGTTGTGCCCTGAATTGTTGATACATTAATTATTCTTAATTACCACTAGTGGTTTAAATCCAGATATAAGGATAGAGCGAATGTTATTTGGGCAAGATTACATTTTTAGCAAGACTTCAAATTTAACTTGAATTTTAAATTAGATGGCAAATGCATATTGGTATTTGATGAGCGTTAACCATTAGAGATTAGGATGTGAGCTCAACATGTGATGAGTATGATTTTAATCTATCAAGTTGAACTTGGAGTCCATATTCTATCGGAGTTCCATCTTAAGGTTGCAATCTGAATTGTTGATACATTAATTATTCTTAATTACCACCGATGGTTTAAATCCAGAGATAATGATAAAGCGACTACTATTTGAGCAAGACTATACTTTTAGCAAGACTTCAAATTTAACTTGCATTTTAAATTAGATGGTAAAGGCATATTGGTTAATTGCCTTATCTTTAATTTATTTGCCACCTACACAAGGTTGTGTGTGTATGTGTGTGTGTGTAGCAATATGTTATGTTTGAGATAAATATTAGAGACTTGAAATTCAAATGATTTCCCTTGATTATTAAATCACCGTTTTAAAAGTCTTCATGATTTCTGGGGTATGGAGATGTTACCAGATATTTTTGCCGGGGTTATCTTTACACTAATTCTTTTGAATTGTCGTTGATAATTTTAGATATGGGGATAAAGATAGGATATTTATTATTTGTACCACAAAATAATTTGATAGGACCTGCAGTTAATATGCAAGTTTCTAGAGCAAAAATTGAGAGCTTCAAAATTATCCTTGAATAGCTTCAAATTCTATTTTCCCCTAAATTTGTAATTTGAGTTCTTGCATCTCATAGTTTTTAAACATCAGTGGAAAAATATTAAATTAATTTTATGAACTAAGTAAGCATTACTCACAGATGGGTTGATACTTGAAAGTTATTCGCATGAGCTTCAAATGATAGATGAACTAATGTGACGACCCGGTCTTACGGCACCCGAGAGATCCTCCCAGGACCTCTGGAAAGTCCAACAGGACCTCCCAGAGGTCCATAAGGACCTCTCAGGCGATCCACCAAGACCACCCAGAGGTCTGCAAGACCTCTGGAGGTCAGGAGAACTGACCCGAGAGAGAGTCTGACCGAGGAGCACCCAAGGCCCGCCACATCCCCATGTAACAATAAATGAAGAGGTCCGAGGCGCACCAAGACCTCCCACGATCCACGAGAGGAGGTCGTGGAGGTGCAGGACCACCAGAACTCCACATGTTATTACCATCATGAGGACATGGATGGACCGAGTCTGCTCCAAGGTCCTCTGTGAAACCTGAGCTAGTCCCAAGGATCATGGCTAGCCCTTCACAGCAAAATACACAGTGGTGATATCCAGAACAATCTTTTATTGAAACATAATATTAACAAGGTTGATTACAAGGTGGCCTTGGGCCAAGCATAAATACACAAAAGCAGAAGAAGGCAAAAGGGTCCATCAACACGCCACAGGCAGCTGACTGGAGTACATAACCTAATTGCTTTGATCTTCATCATTTGCCAACATCTTCTCTGGCAAAGATTATAATGAGCAAGAGTGAGCACTACCCTTGTGCTGCGCAAGTTGCACCGTGGGGTAACAATATGACATGCATATGTGGAGATTCAAAAGATGGCATAATATGGTTAATTTGCACAAAGCCGCTTTTCTTTCCAATACCATTATTAATTTCCAAAGCGTGTCTTTTCATAGATAGAACTCTTTATATTAAAACAATTTTTCGTTGGATATCAATCATCATGAATTAGTGAAGGATACCCTCGACAAGAGGCTCCTCGCCCCAAACCCAAGGGATGGCAATCCCAAAACAGTTAGAAACCATTTCTAAAATTCCCAAATTCAATATCTAACTTCAAGTGGCCTTTGCCAAGACGTCCATGACCGTGGACACGGCTATTCGAATAGATTTAACTCTGCAGAGGTTGTGCACTTTACCCACACGACTTGATTACCCTAGTTTGTCCGGCATTCGTCAATGCCATCTCTCACTACCAAAGGTAAGAGATCTAGAGCTCAAGACAAGGCTTTTACAATGCATTGCTCCACTCTGACCTTTCCTTGCTAAGGTTTCACTTTCCTATGGATCGCAATCCGGCTGAAAGCCCCCTCTTGCACCAGTGGGAACAATGGGTCATCAAAGACCCCTAGTCGACAAGACCTCCCACACCACCAATGGAGCAGCATGTAGTGGAGTTTTGCAAATTACTCACCAGTCCCACACCCCATTCTCGGAGACATGTGGTTGCACGATTGTGGCATAGCCCATTATAGGCATGGCATTGGTCGCTCAAAGACCGATCCTCACATGACTAGGGCAACTTTCACTAACCCTTGGACCTCCACCCTAGCTGTGTTAGAGTCCGTGCATAAACATTGCACCAACCAAGCAATCCAATTTGCCCCAGTCCAAACCAATTGTTTATTTTCTTTGCCTTCCCAAAGCACCATTTTCACACCTCCATGACAACCCAATGTCATGGTGAAAACATTAAACATTATTTGGTTGTGTTGGTAAAGATTTCTCCAAATTAATAGTTTTGGTCTAAGCATAAGCGAGCTCATGTTTTCAAATGTTCTTGACTCATGCTCTTGCATTAGCCAAGTTTGACCTAATGGTGACAATGTGTTCGGTCCAAGAACAACGAGGGTCATACAAAAGAAATGGGTATACTCTAAAGTTAAAAGCGGTGTTGAATTAACTTGATAAACATAAGCATGCAATATATATTAAAAGCAGAACATAAATACTTTGAATTCTTGGGTGCAATATGTTCAAAAGTGCAACTTGCCTTGCTCACTACTCGAGATCCTTCCTCTTGAGCTCTCGATTCTTGGGAACCCTCACAATCTACACACATATATAAAAAGGCAATTTCAAAGAAGATTCAAATAAAGATCCAATTAAAGAATCAAGAGAACTCGGAGAAAACTCAAAAACCCAATTCTGAGAAAAAGAATTGTATTTAGATTAGGTTCTTTTGGAGAAGGTCTAGCTTACCAAAGGAAAAAGAGGTCTTTAGAGAAGGTCCCAAGATGTGACCTAGGCAGAGGCGAGAGGTTCCGAGGCAGAGATGCTTGCGCAAGGTCCAGAGAGGGGGTCCTCACACGAGCACCTCAGAGTTCCAAAAGAAGCTCACGGAAAGGAGGTCCTGTAAAGGACACGATCGGTTCAGTGTAGTGGTAAACATAAGAGTAGAGCAAATCATTCCAGAACTCACCTAGGATAAGCAACAATGAGTCAAAAGGGAGGTCGTGAGAGCCAAGCTCTCACGGGAAGGTCACTGGTCCAAAACCGAGAGGGTGAAAATGGAGAAGGTGGAGTGGTGGAATTTCTTAGACAAGTTGTAGTCAAAGTGGTGAAGAAAACTAGAAATGCACGAGTCCAGGATAAGTATGGAAATAGGTCAAAGGTAGGTAGTGACAGGGCAGGTGTCACTACGATTCTGGGCAAAAGGTACGAGAAGGGACACGTATGATGTTATGGGAAGGAACAAGGAAAAATGTCGAGAGTGCAGTTAAGTGACCCAATTCAAAGTAAAAACCACGTATATGGATGCATTTAATGTGATAAGACCGCATTGAAGGCTCAATATAATAATGTGGCGGAGGAATTGAGAATGGTTAAGGCTGGCGGTGGGGCAGATCAATTTAAAACAATCGGGTCAAAATAGGGAGGTCTCGACCCACAATAGAGGTCCTCGAGGAGGTCCGAAGCGGCTTAGGAGGTCCTAGGCCCAAGGACAGGAGGTCTAAAGGTTAAGGAGGTCCAGACAGGGGAGGTCCCGACGGTCGAGATCTCACCAAGGAGGTCTGGCGGGAAGGTCTGAGCGGTTGGATCTCGAGAGGAGGTCCAACGACCAAGAGCCGCGAGGAGAGGTCCAAGCCGTTCGATTCAGATCAAGGGAGGTCTGAACCGTTCGATTGAGAACAAAGGGAGGTCTAAACCGTTCGATTGAGAACAAAGGGAGGTCTGAACCGTTCGATTGTAACAAAGGGAGGTCTATTAAGGGCATAACGCATGGGAGGTCTAGACCCTTGGATTGGAAATGGGAAGAGGTGCGGACCGCTGTGTCTAGCACAAGGAGGTCCATGCGGAGTGGTTTCAGAGGCATTCCATAGAGGGGTTCTACAGAAGGAGGTCTTCTCGGTCAAGAGTAAAAAGTCAAGATGGTTCAAATGAACTTAGGAAAAATCGAAGGCACACAGGAGGTCCACGGAATTACAAGGAGATCAAAATAAAGGGATCTGGGCAGCGTGGAGTACCCGGTGATAGGAGATCTAGACTCAAGAGAAGTCGAACATGAAAGTAGATTTGAACCCTAAGTGATGCAAACCTACAAAGAGGTCCAAATGACCAAGCTCAAAGAAAGGAAGGCCTGGTCATGCGAGTATTTCCTGGTAAGACAAGGTCTAAGCTTTAAAGGAGGTCTAAACCTACGTGACCTGAAGGAGATAGGTTACAGGAGAATTGCTGAGCTTACCAGCAAGGAGACACAACAACCCAAATCCTTCCAATAGAACCCAAATTTGAATTCTCACTAAAGCAAAATAGTTTTAACTTATTTTACACATTTTAAAAAGTATTTAGAAAATCAAGATGTTACAAACCTACCCCCCTTAAAAGAATCTCGACCTCGAGATTCAAACAGAATCAGCAAAGAGGTAGGGGTAGTTGATTTTGAGGTCCTCTTCTTTTTCCCATGTAGCTTCACTCTCTGGATGATGGCTCCACTGTACCTTGTATGATTTGATAATTCTACTTCTGGTGACTCGCTCTGCAACATCCAGAATTTTAATGGGTCGCTCCACATATGTAAGGTCTTCCTATAAGTCCAAGTCCTCTACTACAGTATGATCTTCAGGAAACCGTAGGCATTTCCTTAGTTGTGATACATGAAAAATGTTGTGTACCGCCGCCAAGGACTCGAAGTTCGGTTTATATGCTACTTCACCTTGTCTTGCTAAGATCTTGTATGGTCCTACATACCTTGGTGCCAACTTTCCTCTCATCCGAAATCTTCTAACTCCCCGAATTGGTGTTACTCTGAGGTATACAAAATCACCAACCTCAAAGGATAAATCCCTACATCGGGTGTCAGCATAGCTCTTTTGTCGTGAGTGGGCCACTCTCAACCGTTCCTTAATCAACTTCACTTTGCTCTCGGCATCATTGATCGGTCGGCCCATAAAGTTGATGTTCTCCAACTTCATCCCGAGGAGAGGTGTTCTACAAGGTCTTCCATACAAAGCCTCAAATGGAGACATTTGTAGGCTAGCTTGATAACTATTATTGTAAGAAAATTAGGCATAGGGCAAGTTTTTGTCCCAACTTTTCCCAAAATCCGAGCACATGCCCTAAGCATATCCTCCAATATTTGATTCACCCTCTCTGTTTGCCCATCTGTTTGAGGATGATAAGCTGTACTAAAGTTGAGTTTAGTACCTAGAGCTTCATGCAAACTTTGCCAAAACCTTGATGTAAATTGAGATCCTCTGTCTGACACTATTCTTTTGGGCACGCCATGTAAGCAAACAATTCTGGCCATATATAGATCTGCCAAGACATTACTAGTATAGGTGGTCTTAACTGATATGAAATGTGCTACCTTAGTTAGCCTATCAACCACCACCCATATGGAGTCATACCCAGATTGGGTCCTAGGCAGACTAGTAATAAAATCTATGCCCACTTGCTCCCATTTCCATTCGGGTATGGGCAAGGGTTGTAACAAACCTGCGGGTTTTTGGTGTAGAGCCTTAACTCTCATACACACATCACATTGGGCCACATACTTAGCCACATCTTGCTTCATACTGGTCCACCAGTACCTTTCTTTAAGGTCTGATACATTTTGGTCTTGCCGGGTGGATAGAATATGGTGACCCGTGTGCTTCCTCAATATTAGTTGCTTAATTTCTGGTTGTTTGGCACACAAAGTCGGCTACCAAACCAGATTACTCCTTGCTCGTCCTCGGTGAACCTGAAGCTTTACCCTTCTCATATTTTTCTTAATGTCTTGGACATCTTCATCTCTTTCTTGTTGTTCCTTAATTTGATCCGAAGCAGTTGGATATACCTCCAAAGTATTTATACAACCTTGCTCTACTATCTCCAAATTGAGGTACTTTATTTCCTCATATAGTCTTGGTTGTTGTTCCTGGACCGACAAGGTGTTACAATATCCCTTTCGGCTTAAAGCATCTGCCACTGTGTTGGCTTTACCTGGATGATAGTGTATACCAAGGTCATAGTCCTTAATTAATTCTAACCACCTCCTTTGTTTAAATTCAGTTCTGTTTGTGTGAAGATATATTTCAAACTTTTGTGGTCAGTGTACACCTCACATCGATTGCCAATGAGGTAGTGCCGCCATATCTTTTAGGCATGCACAACAGCTGCTAGTTCAAGATCATGTGTAGGGTAGTTCTCCTCATGAGGTCTCAACTGTCTAGAGGCATATGCCACCACCTTTCTATCTTGCATTAGCACACATCCCAGACCTTGATGGGATGCATCACAAAACACTTCAAAGTCCTTTTGAATGTCTGGGAGTATCAACACAGGGGCTGTGGTAAGTTTTTCCTTCAACCTCTGAAAACTTTGTTCACAGGTCTTAGTCCACTCAAACTTCTTTTCCTTTTTCAGAAGTTGAGTAAGAGGTCTAGCAGTCTTAGAAAAGTCTTTAATAAATCTTCTATAATAACCAGCTAGTCCAAGGAAGCTCCTTACCTCAGTCACTGTTTTAGGAGGTCTCCAATTCAGGACAGCTTCCACCTTTGAGGGATCTACAGCTACTCCTTGAGCTGAAATAATATGACCAAGGAAGGCTACTTGACTTAGCCAAAACTCACATTTACTAAATTTGGCATAGAGGTGCTGCTCTCTAAGTCTTCCCAACACCATTCTTAGGTGTTCCTCATGTTCTGCTTCATTTTTGGAATAGATGAGAATATCATCAATAAATACCACTACAAACTTGTCAAGGAAGTCCATGAATACTTTGTTCATCATACTCATAAAATATGCTGGGGCATTTGTCAGTCCAAATGACATCACAGTGAACTCATATAGTCCATACCTTGTGGTAAATGCAGTTTTAGGGATGTCCTCTGGCCTGATTTTAAGTTGATGGTAACCAGACCTTAGGTCTATTTTGGAGAACACACTTGCCCCCTTAAGTTGGTCAAAGAGGTCATCTATCCTTGGTAATGGATATTTATTCTTAATAGTGACCTCATTGAGTGATCTGTAATCCACACACATTCTCAAGCTACTGTCCTTCTTTTTGACAAATAGCACAGGTGCTCCCCATGGTGAAGAACTTGGTCTAATAAATCCTTTCTCCTTCAATTCCTGGATTTGTTTCTTTAGTTCTACAAGCTCATTTACAAGCATCCTATAAGGTCTTTTGGATATAGGGTGTTGTCGAGGACCAAGTCTATTAGGAAAGAGATGTCCCTATCGGGTGGCATACCGAGGAGCTCCTCAGGGAATACATCCAAAACTCTTTAACCACGGGAGGTCTTCGACTTCACAACCTCCTTTACATTGGTTAGAAGAGGTCTGTCTTAAGGGAGATCTTTGGCTCGAACTCCACCCTATTTCCTTGTTCATTGGTAAGGGTTATGGACTTGGTAGCACAGTCAATTTGCCCTTTATTCTTAGCCAACCAATTCATTCCAAGGATCACATCCAGCCCTTGAGTTGGCAAAACTATTAGGTCTGCATGAAATAGAACTCCCGAGATCTCTAAAGTGAGATTTGGGCAGAGGGTATTAGTCCTCATATCTATGCCCAGGACATGTATTAACATAGGGTTAGCCAAAGGTATTATAGATAGCCCACACATTCCCACAAATTTGTTTGAAACAAAAGAATGGGAAGCCCCTGAGTCAAATAAAACCGAAGCTGGCACAGAGTTAACAGGGAACATACCGAGGACTACATCAGGTGCATCATGTGCCTCTTTTGCCGTGACATGGGTGACACGGCCCTTAATGACCTTAGTGACAGGCTTCACACTTGAGGCACTTCCTTGAGCCGATGCTCCTTGTTCAGGTCGGACTGATGCCGCAATTTGTTGCTTCTTTGGGCACTTGTTAGCGTAGTGCCCGATCTCATTACAAAAGAAATAGGTGACACCAGCAGAAGAGGTCTTAGTTGGCTTCTTTTGAAACTGACTCCCAGAGGAGATCCTATGATAATTTGATTTGCTAGTACGTTGCTCTGACCCAGATGCCTTTGAGGAGGAGGTCCGTGAGGACTTGTGCTGAGAGGTCTGGGACTGAGAGGTCCTAGACTTAGGAAATCCTCCTGGATTAAACCTCTGTGCAGTTTTCTTTCTTTTTCGGCCCTCCATCTTTTGGAGTTTGTCCTCCTGCCTTATTGCCTTGCTCACAAGCTGCTGGAAGTCAGTGTGTTCCTGGGAAACAAGATGAACTGAAATATTATCATTCAACCCTTCCAAAAAGTGTTCTTGCTTGCTTTCATCAGTAGCAACATCCCCAGGAGCATATCTTGCTAGTTGGTTAAATTTATGCATATACTCATTGACAGTACGACTGCCTTGCTTCAAGGTACGAAATTCTGTCCTCTTTAATGACATCATGCCGGGTGGGAGATGAGCACGATGAAAAGCTTTCTTGAACTCATCCCATGTGATGGCATGAGGATCAGCATGAGATTGACTAAATTGTCCCACCACTCGGAGGTGGTCCACCGAGTTGGTGAGAGGCAAAAGCACCCTTTCATGGTGCATACCTTTGCACCATGTCGACTTTCTACTCACCGCCCTTAACCAATCATCGGCTTCCATGGGCTCAAGCCTTTGCTTGAAAAGGTTGGAGGACGTAACCTCATAAATTCAGCAATGCTAGACCTTGGTGGAGGTAGAGCTTGAGCTTGAGGTTGAGTTCTTCGCTGCGACTTGCGAGTCCAGGTGTTGGCAATGGATTGTGAAAGTAGGTTTATCAAGCTGCGTCGACGATTTAACAGATTGTGTCGAGTAGGACCTTGGTGGAGGTGGGGGTGGTTGTGATGATGGTTGCCTGGTTCACCCTCAACTCCTCTATTTTGATTGGTCCATATAGCGGGGTTCTCGGCCTCTTCCTCGGCTTATCGGCTATGATGGCTTGAATTGCCACTTGCCATTCCTAGAGGTGACCATAGTGTCTAGGCACTAAATTTGGAAAAAGAAAAGAGAAGAAGCTAAGGAAAACTAGCCCAACCAAACCAATTGACAACAAAAATTCAATGCAAAAGCGACAATAAGAACCTTTCCGAACTTATAATGACCAAGCATCACGCTACACGTGTCTTACCTTTTGAGGAGGTCCTAAGCACCGGACTTAACTCAAGACCTCTAATAAGAAGTTGCAAGGATAAGGCGATCCACTTAACTTAATAAATGGGTGTGTAGAAAGAAACCGGGTAAGATGGGATTAAGGTAAGAAAAGCAAGAGAAGAAAGGTAAGGATGAAAAGATGACCCGGTAAGAAAGAACATTTTATTCTTCTTTTGTCATAAAGAAATTTTGATATTCTACAACCATTCTATTAGGTTACGACCTCTGATCAAGAAGATGCTCGATACCACTTGTGACGACCGGTCTTAGGGCACCGAGAGATCCTCAGGGACCTCTGGAAGTCCAACAGGACCTCCCAGAGGTCCATAAGGACCTCTCGGGCGATCCACCAAGACCACCCAGGAGGTCTGCAAGACCTCTGGAGGTCAGAGAACTGACCCGAGAGAGAGTCTCTGAACCGAGGAGCACCCAAGGCCTGCCACGTCCCCATGTAACAATAAATGAAGAGGTCCGAGGCGCACCAAGACCTCCCGACCCACGGAGGAGGTCGTGGAGGTCTGGGACCACCAATTCCACATGTTATTACCATCATGAGGACATGGATGGACCGAGTCTGCTCCAAGGTCCTCTGTGAAACTGAGCTAGTCCCAAGGATCATGGCTAGCCCTTCACGACAAAATACACGATGGTGATATCGAGAACAATCTTTTATTGAAACATAATATTAACAAGGTTGATTACAAGGTGGCCTTGGGCCAAGCATAAATACACAAAAGCAGAAGAAGGCAAAAGGGTCCATCAACACGCCACAGGCAGCTGACTGGAGTACATAACCTAATTGCTTTGATCTTCATCGCTGCCAACATATTCTCCTGGCAAAGATTATAATGAGCAAGAGTGAGCACTACCACTGTGCTCGCAAGTTGCACCCGTGGGGTAACAATATGACATGCATATGTGGAGATTCAAAAGATGTCATAATATGGTTAATTTGCACAAAGCCAGTTTTCTTTCCAATACCATTATTAATTTCCAAAGCAGGTCTTTTCATAGATAGAACTCTTTATATTAAAACAATTTTTCAGTTGGATATCAATCATCATGAATTAGTGAAGGATACCCTCCTGACAAGAGGCTCCCTGCCCCAAACCCAAGGGATAGTAATCCCAAAATAGATTTAGAAACCATTTCTAAAAATTCCCAAATTCAATATCTAACTTCAAGTGGCCTTTGCCAGCACGTCCATGACCGTGGACACGGCTATTCGAATAGATTTAACTCTGCAGAGGTTGTGCACTTTACCCACACGACTTGATTACCCTAGTTTGTCCGGCATTCGTCAATGCCATCTCTCACTACCAAAGGTAAGAGATCTAGAGCTCAAGACAAGGCTTTTACAATGCATTGCTCCACCACAGCCTTTCCTTGCTAAGGTTTCACTTTCCTATGGATCGCAATCCGTGAAAGCCCCTCTTGCACCAGTGGGAACAATGGGTCATCAAAGACCCCTAGTCGACAAGACCTCCCACACCACCAATGGAGCAGCATGTAGTGGAGTTTTGCAAATTACTCAGCCAGGTCCCACACCCCATTCTGGAGACATGTGGTTGCACGATTGTGGCATAGCCCATTATAGGCATGGCATTGGTCGCTCAAAGACCGGTCCTCACATGACTAGGGCAACTTTCACTAACCCTTGGACCTCCACCCTAGCCAGGTTAGAGTCCGTGCATAAACATTGCACCAACCAAGCAATCAATTTGCCCAGTCCAAACCAATTGTTTATTTTCTTTGCCTTCCCAAAGCACCATTTTCACACCTCCATGACAACCCAATGTCATGGTGAAAACATTAAACATTATTTGGTTGTGTTGGTAAAGATTTCCCCAAATTAATAGTTTTGGTCTAAGCATAACTGAGCTCATGTTTTTCAAATGTTCTTGACTCATGCTACTGCATTAGCCAAGTTTGACCTAATGGTGACAATGTGTTCAGTCCAAGAACAACAGGGTCATACAAAAGAAATGGGTATACTCTAAAGTTAAAACGGTGTTGAATTAACTTGATAAACATAAGCATGCAATATATATTAAAAGCAGAACATAAATACTTTGAATTCTTGGGTGCAATATGTTCAAAAGTGCAACTTGCCTTGCTCACTACTCGAGATCCTTCCTCTTGAGCTCTCGATTCTTGGGAACCCTCACAATCTACACATATATAAAAAGGCAATTTCAAAGAAGATTCAAATAAAGATCCAATTAAAGAATCAAGAGAACTCGGAGAAAACTCAAAAACCCAATTACTGAAAAAGAATTGTATTTAGATTAGGTTCTTTTGGAGAAGGTCTAGCTTACCAAAGGAAAAAGAGGTCTTTAGAGAAGGTCCCGAAGATGTGACCTAGGCAGAGGGCAGAGAGGTTCCGAGGCGAGATGCTTGCGCAAGGTCCAGAGAGGGGTCTCACACGAGCACCTCAGAGTTCCAAAAGAAGCTCACGGAAAGGAGGTCCTGTAAAGGACACGATCGGTTCAGTGTAGTGGTAAACATAAGAGTAGAGCAAATCATTCCAGAACTCACCTAGGATAAGCAACAATGAGTCAAAAGGGAGGTCGTGAGAGCCAAGCTCTCACGGGAAGGTCACTGGTCCAAAACCGAGAGGGTGAAAATGGAGAAGGTGGAGTGGTGGAATTTCTTAGACAAGTTGTAGTCAAAGTGGTGAAGAAAACTAGAAATGCACGAGTCCAGGATAAGTATGGAAATAGGTCAAAGGTAGGTAGTGACAGGGCAGGTGTCACTACGATTCTGGGCAAAAGGTACGAGAAGGGACACGTATGATGTTATGGGAAGGAACAAGGAAAAATGTCAGGGTACAGTTAAGTGACCCAATTCAAAGTAAAAAACCACGTATATGGATGCATTTAATGTGATAAGACCCGCATTGAAGGCTCAATATAATAATGTGGCGGAGGAATTGAGAATGGTTAAGACTGGCAGGTGGGGCCAGTCAATTTAGAAACAATCGGGTCAAAATAGGGAGGTCTCGACCCACAATAGAGGTCCTCGAGGAGGTCCGAAGCGGCTTAGGAGGTCCTAGGCCCAAGGGCAGGAGGTCTAAAGGTTAAGGAGGTCCAGACAGGGGAGGTCGACGGTCGGGATCTCACCAAGGAGGTCTCAAGGAAGGTCTCGAGCGGTTGGATCTCGAGAGGAGGTCCAACGACCAAGAGCGCGCGAGGGGAGGTCCAAGCCGTTCGATTCAGATCAAAGGGGAGGTCTGAACCGTTCGATTCAGAACAAAGGGGAGGTCTAAACCGTTCGATTCAGAACAAAGGGGAGGTCTGAACCGTTCGATTCAGAACAAAGGGGAGGTCTATTAAGGGCATAACGCATGGGAGGTCTAGACCCTTGGATTGGAAATGGGAAGAGGTCTGGACCGCCAGGTCTAGCACAAGGGAGGTCCATGCGGAGTGGTTTCAGAGGCATTCCATAGAGGGGTTCTACCCGAAGGAGGTCTTCTCGGTCAAGAGTAAAAAGTCAAGATGGTTCAAATGAACTTAGGAAAAATCGAAGGCACACAGGAGGTCCACGGAATTACAAGAAGATCAAAATAAAAAGGGATCTGGGCACTGTGGAGTACCCAGGTGATAAGAGATCTAGACTCAAGAGAAGTCTGAACATGAAAGTAGATTTGAACCCTAAGTGATGCAAACCTACAAAGAGGTCCAAATGACCAAGCTCAAAGAAAGGAAGGCCTGGTCATACGAGTATTTCCTGGTAAGACAAGGTCTAAGCTTTAAAGGAGGTCTAAACCTACGTGACCCGAAGGAGATAGGTTACAGAAGAATTGCTGAGCTTACCAGCAAGGAGACACAACAACCCAAATCCTTCCAATAGAACCCAAATTTGAATTCTCACTAAAGCAAAATAGTTTTAACTTATTTTACACATTTTAAAAAGTATTTAGAAAATCAAGATGTTACAACTAAACAAACTAGCTGCCTCCATTTAACTCCTAAAGGAAGTGGGCCCACATGTCATTGAGTGAGAGAGAGACAAGGAGTTAGCACATAGAAGAAAACAGGGGAGCCAGGAGGGTGCACGGCGATAAGCTTGCTGGCGGCGAGCGACAGCCAGAGAGGCAGCGGGGACTAGCAAGATGGGACGGCGGGGAGGGGAACAAGCCAAGGAGGTGGCGTCGCGGCCGGGGCTGCGTCGAGGAGGAGATGGCGGCGGGGTGTAGAGGCTGAACGGAGGTGACGGAGACCGGAGGGAGGGGAGAGGAAAAGGAGGTGAGCACAGGCAAGAAGGAGGTGCAAGGAAGCTTAAGGTGCGTTCCGTGGAGGCGGAGAAGCTCTAGAGCAGGCCGACGACGTGAGGCCGGGGCGATGCGGGAGGCTCGCGTTGGCGGCGGTCTAGGGCGGTAGGGACTCTTGGCCGGCGTTTGGGAGAGGTTGAGGATGCCGAGGTGGTGCTCCAGCTAGGAGGAATTGACCCAAGGGGCGCCGATGAGGAGATGGCGGCGGTGGAGCTCAAATCGGCGGGAATTGGGGAAGGACGACGTTTCGGCGATTTCTGTGGAGCACCAGAGAAATTGAGTGGGGGAAATGTTTTTTTTGGGGGGGGGGGGGGGCGGAACACTCCGTGACGTGTATGGTGAGTGGAGAGTTCATCGTAAGGGCCGAGGGCGGAGCGAGTGGCGGGCGCTTCTGAAGGAGAGCAGCCGGGTAGCACGGTGAAGAAATTCTGGGGACACGCGGGTTTGCGCGATTGGGAGAAATTGCCTATGAAACCCAAGGAGGCCGCGATTTTGTAGCGCTATAATGAGAGGAAGTTGTATATGCGTTAAAGGAAAAATATCTACACAAGAGCCACAACTTCCAATGCAAACAATTGCCGGTCCCTAGCGCCAATTCTCCTGGAGAAACTTTCAGTGCGTGCAAACCGTTCCTCGACGCCGGCCTCCAATTCAAGCGGTGTAACCGACGCAATTGCATGCCATGGTATCCACGGTGGCAAGTAAAGGCGGTTATTTAGCCAAGCGCCTAGTTTAGCAGGCGCGTTGCACATGGCCTAGCTAGGGGGGCCGAATCACCCGATTCGTCCCCTTTCTGTTACCGCCATATCTCTTTTCTGATGGAGAAATGAAACATTTAAGTCATTCTACCCTGTCCTCACAGATGAACTAACAGCAGTATATCTTGAGTTCTTGACTAGTCCAAGTGTCCAACAGCCAGCCAGACAAGATAGAATAGTATTGTAGTACCACTCCCCCTGTCTGTAAGTGATAGTGTTATCTATCACCTTCTCCGTACTGCTACTAGTATACGGTAAACATTTCTCTATTTTAGTATGTGTACAACAATCAGCAGCAGAGAGTAAACAAACAAATAGGGTACTAGCGCTAGAGATCAAGTGGCGATGACATGTCAAGCACATGTCCCCCATACACGGAGCTCTGTTGTCGCAAGTTGGCGCGCAGCTGAGCTAGCACAGCACAGCTGGTGTGAAATGCGTAACTCCTCCGAGAGGCCGCCATACCGCCCTCCTAGGGAATGGGTTAAGGTTGCCTTTGCCGGTCTGCACCAAACTGGCCAGTCTGTCATGACCCATGACCACGCAACTCTCTCTTCTTCTCTATTCTCTTCTCTCTAATTCACCTATCATCTCTGAAATACCAGTACAGAGATTTCTTACGGCAAAAAATTACGAGTCCTTGCTGCTTGGTTACTCATGTGCTGCAGGTAGCAGCTAGCTGCAATGGTCATTGGTCAAGCATTCCAAATGCACGGAGAGAACTTTTCACATGTGACCAGTAGTACTTTGTCATATATTTCCCGGATTACGACCAATGCAGTGAGCACATAGCGCTGCGGAGGTCCCTACACGGATTGCGGAATGCAGGTGCGGCTTCACCTTTTAAGCCAACCACCCCTTTTTGTCCAAAGATTCTATTCTGTCGTTTGGCTTTTCAGTTTTGAACTGTCGAAAATGGCAAGGCATACTTCCGCAATTTTATAGAATTCTCAAGTTATCAAGAGAAATATATTTTACCTAGGACAAAATTATATAGAACTCTAGAACAAAATTGTTTAGCATGCTTCACGGTAAAATTAAGAAAGCTCTAGAATAAGAAAATAAGAGTGGATTTTCTAAGTATAAGATATTTATATGTTAGTCTAGAAAGTTCTTTAGATATTTTGTACCAAGAATAGCTAGGCCTATAAATAAGGGTGCTGTACCTCCTCTTGTTGTATGCCATGACCATGAGTAGAGCCACCGTGAGCCTCCACAAGGCCACCAAGTCATCATGAGCTTATAGTATGAGAGAGAGAGCTATAAGAGGTGACACTTGGGTAGAGTGCTAAGGTAGCCACTAAAAGTGTAAAGTTGTGTTTGTGAACGAAGAGTTGAATTCTTTTAAGAGTTGATATCACGAGTAATCTGTACATCTTAGGGCCTATTTGGGATGACTTGACTTGACTTTCGCTTGGAAAAAGCAAATCCCAAATAGACGGCTTTCACCGCTTTTTTTGCGAAGCAGCTGTTTACAACGCGTCTTTAAAAGCAGATCTAAGGCGGCCTCACACCTTCATGGATTCCTTCCGAGATTGCCCCTAGAGTTGGGGGTTATTTACCCGCCCATTGCCACCAAACAAAATCACTCCCCCCTCTCCTCCCGAACCCTAACCCTAGCCACCCGCCCACGCCTATGCCCGCTTGCGCCACCACCTACCTCCTCCTCCCTCATCGGCGCTGCCGTCGCCCTCCTCCGCCTCCCCCAACGCCGCTTCAACCTCCATCGCTACCGCCCTCCTCCCGACGCCAACAACGGCTTCATTAAAAAAATGTTCACTCCCTATATAGATGAATTATTTATGTAATCATTGAATTGATTACTTGTGTAATCATGGAATTAGATCAATTGTCGTCAATTGCATTAGTTGTCGTTAAGATTTACTTTGTGCAAATTATCGTTAATTGCCATCAATTGCCATTAAGATTTACTTGTGTGCGAATTGTCGTTAGTTGTCGTAAAGTGTTGTCAAATGTCATTAATTACCGTTAGTTGTCGTTAAACGACATCAAACAAGCCACTATTTTGCTTAGGGGCATTCAGACATTTTTCAACTCAAAAGCTCAAGTCAGCATATCTAAAAGCCCTATTGACAAACACCAAACGTCGTCAGCTCACCCGTTCAACCTTTTAGCACGGCAGAAACTGCTTTTCAAAAAAACTGCAGCCACACCCCCTTAGTACTTAGTGTTTTGGGTTGTGATTCAACGTGAGCTGCTAGGTTGCCCAAAATCACAACAGGCTTAGCTTTGACGTGATCGACTCGGTCACACGAAAGCTAATAATTAGCAAATCACTAAGTAGTATGAAGGAAAAGTCTAAGCAACTTAGGATAGTTGGTGTAGCGTGTGTAGATCATCGTTAGAATGGGTATTAGGACCACTGCAAAATTCCCAAGAAACTCCGTATGTGATCTGTAACATCTGTTCTTCAAATTCTATCAGGTTTCTTCCCCTAGCTCATAAACCAACTCACTGCTCCTAGTGCAACTGTTCACTGTATAAACACAAACTTATTTCAAATCTACAGATAGACTGTCCTCGGAACCAGCTAACTGGTACACCACTGCTAATCGTAAACAGACAAACTAGTAACTTGTTTCGAGTCTAATGAGCAGCATAGAAAGTGTGGACCAAGTTTTTCCAGATTGACACTCGAACACAAGTGGACCATAAACATAAGCTGCGAGAAGCCACTCGGACGTAATTTGTACCTTTCTTTTCGATCGTACGTACTAACCACTGTTCACCGATGTTTTGGTTCTTTTCGACGGTATTTGTCATCTGTAGTCCATAAAATTATGTTTTGCGCTTTGGACCCGGCAACTACTCAAGAGAGATTGGAGTGTTGCTCTCATTGGCAGTGCAGGACAGAGAGAGAAAACAACCAATTGAATGACCATCAAATGCAACACGGAAGCAACAATGCTCAACTGCTCGGAACAATACATTGAATCAATCAACCGAATGAAATGAACTTGAGTACAGTTGCATCAGCTTAACAATCTTTTCCTTCTACTATTGTTGCACCAACTAGATGAGAGGTAATGTAATCACAGCCCGATCAGGTTCCTTGAAGTGGTGACGCCGCCGTCCACGACGAGGTTGTGACCGGACACGTACCTGGACTCGTCGCTGGCCAGGAAGAGCACCGCCTCGGCGATGTCCCTGGGTTTCAGCGTCGGGCCCTTGAGCGTGGCGAGGCCCCTGACCACCTCCTCCATCTTGTCGACCTCCTCGTCGCTCGGCACGGCGATGTCGATGTCGATGTCGGCGTCGGCGTCGTCGGCGGTGGAGGCGTCGTGGCCCTGGCGCCAGGCGTTGATGAGCATTGGGGTGGCGACGCCGAAGGGGGAGACGCAATTGACGCGGATGCCGTGCGCGCCGAGCTCGCAGGCGGCGTTCTTGGTGAGGCCCACGATGGCGTGCTTGGAGGCGGTGTAGGCGTGCGGGCCTAGGCCGCCGAGCACGCCGGCGACGCTGGCGACGGAGACGATGCTGCCGGCGCGGCGGGTCATCATGGCGCGCGCGGCGTGCTTCATGCCGAGCGCGGCGCCCAGCGCGTTGACGCGCAGCACGCGGTCGAACTCGCCAGCGTCGAAGGACAGGATGCTCTTGGCGGCGCGCGTCTGGCGGCCCAGCACCCCAGCGTTGTTGCACAGAACGTCGAGCCGGCCGTGCCGGGCCACCGCCCGCTCGACGGCGCGCTCAACGTCCTCCTCCACCGACACGTCGCAGCGCACGAAGCTGACGTGCGGGCCCAGCGCGGCCGCCAGCGCCTCGCCCGCGGCGTCGTCGATGTCCGCGATCACCACCCTGGCGCCGTGCCTCACGAAGAGCCTCACGATGGCATCCCCGATCCCCCGCGCGCCGCCGGTGACAATGGCCACCTTCCCATCCAGCCTGCACGACAAGACCAATTAAACACCATTTAACACTCCAACAACACAATCCACCCCCACACACACTCCAAGAAACCAGCGAACCAACCAACACCAACAAGGCAACAAAAACAAAGCCAAGTACCTCTTGTGCATGGGGGTGGGGGCGCCATTGGCGTCCCATCCGTGGAGCGACGGCGCCATGGAGGGCTGGTGGGCCTTCTCGGGCAGGAGCTCCAAGGCAGGCATGGCCGTCGCCGTGGCGAGATCTTGCGCGTAGGATGCGAGGCTCAGGCTAGTGTGCATATACACTCCTATCGCGGCAAGTGAATTGTTGCGCCTGCCTCCGTAGGGGACTGCAGGGGAGACCGGCCTCTACTTATAGGCAGCCAGCGCCTGCGTGGCTCGTACTAGCGCCATGGAGTGGACACACCGGTTAGTAAGCGCGGGCAGCGACACTGTTTCTGACCACGATACTTGTGGTCGCAGAAAATAAAGAGAGTTTGGAACCGGCTGCGCGCCTGCACATTCGTGGAACGCGAGACACAGACGGAGTTCGGTTCCGTGACGACGGACGGAGCAGCCGAGTGCGAACCACGCCGCCCCGCACATGGTTCGGCGCGCCGGGCTGGTTGACCGCGGAGGCACGGCTCGGTTTGGGGTCTGGACAGGTGGATCGGCGCGGAGAAATTACGGTGGTTTTTGACGACCGACGAGGCGACGAGCGTGGCGGCGGTCCGGTCCGTCCGTGCGTCCGGGCTTGGCCTCGGCTAGGTGATGCGTGCGCGTGACTGACTCAACGACTGGGATTGAATCAAGTGTGGACGTGGAAGATTGAGGCAGACGAGTGGAGACTTTCTTTTTCGTTTCGTTTGCGATCTCTGATCAGCAGGAGAGGAAGGCGGAGTCAAACCGTACCCAAGTCGAGAGGAGGGTGTTGATTTTACGCATGCACTGTGGTTCGACTTTCGGCTCTCGACATTTCTTCTAGCTGGGTTGTTGCGGACCGGAGCTAACTTCAACGTAAATGGCGTGACAAATGTTCTTGCGGGAGGGCTTAATTTAGGCTCTGGAGTCCAGACTGCCCATGCTGTTGTAAGACCATCCTAATTGCTTTAGCAACCTTTTTCTTTTGAATAAATCAGCTTCGTACTCTTCCCCCAAGTTGGACCATACGGTTTCTTTTCACAATTAGACTGAACTAAACCTATTCGTATGCTTCATCATGCCTAATTAACAATTGTTAGGATTATGCTTGAATTTGGTTACCACGCTTTAGTAGTGTGATTACTTTTCTTTCACTGCCCATTGCCTTAAAATTTGCACAAAGTTGTGTTATAAAAACAAAACACAACCCTTGGTAATGCATCACACAATATCTCTTTAGAAGTGTGATCGATTACATTTCTTTCACTGCCTTTTGCCTTAAAATTTGCGCAAAGTTGTGTTATAAAAACAAACACAACCCTGGGTAATGCATCACACAATATCTCAAATATAGAAATCACCAACCACACACATAGCCCTTGCCTTACCCTAAGTGATAAAATCCATCCAGGAACCTCGCTCTCACGGCTCCATCATACAGACGCACAGGATCAACTGGATATATACGACATTCAGGTGCAGCTAGATGGGACGAAAGAGATTGTATTGTACTCGTACGAATAGTCTTCGTTGAGACTTAAAGAGAAAAAAAAACTAGAAGAAAATAATAAGAGACGTCATCACATTTAGATCTATATTACTCCATTGCTCAAAAATATATGATGTTTTGCACATGAACATGGTCTCCAACATGCAACTTTGACCAATATTTTTTTATATGAATGTGCTCATAAAAAAATATAAAATTATTATATTATGAAAAAAATCATGACTAATCTAATTATACCGTTTTAAATGACCAATACAAATAGTTTTTTTTAATATATATTAGTGGTCAAAGTTAAGAAAGTTCAACTACACGTTTTCTAAAGCGTCATATATTTCTGAACAGATGGAGTAGATCTTTTTAATCTCATAACACATAATAAAATATATGAACCACCCCTTTATATATCCACGTGTCATGATTTGAAAATGATCTAAACAAAGGTCTAAAGTTAAGAAATCCTCGAATCATTTATTTTGAAAGAACTAATCAACGAACTAGTCCAAGCCCATAGCAATCGTAATGTCAAGTTCTCGGAGAGTCAAACGCGAAAAGGCCATTCTCGTAGCAGCCACGAAGCCTCCTCCGTCTCCTCTCCTGAGAGAGCTATAAAAGCCGTATTAAATTGGCTTAGCCTTTTCGGGTACCCGGTGTGGATGACCTAAGCAATTGACCAGATCTTGGCTTCACCTAAACACTTTTGAACAAGCTAAGCGATCCAACGGCAGAAGTCATCCATTTATCCATCATATCTAGGTTAGTCCTAGTGGTTGTACTACAGCCGAAAGCAACAAGTATTCCTCTCCCTTACGTACGTACTTACATCTGTATTATACTGCACCGCAGTCCTGGTGACACAATGCTGATGTTAGTATGTACGTACATGATAGCATGAAGAACACAGTGCCCACATGGGCGTTACCGTGAGATGGCTTAATTAAACACACGGCAGTTCCATTTCAGTAAGACTTGTCAGCGAGTAGTACGGCCTCGGTGGACAAAAACAAATTATTTTGAAATACGTGCAGTCAAATTTTAGAGAATTTAACTATCAATATGTTTTTAAATATTTAGATTATATATATATATATATATGTGTGTGTGTGAAAAATCATATGTAGATTTGTCTCAAAAAGTACTTTGTATAATATTATAAATTTATTAGGTTTTACAAATATATAATAATAATAATAATAATGAGTGATCAAATTGTATTTTGGGAGATCCTATCGATGTCCAAAACGATTTGTTTCTATGTATAAGAGGAAGTATAATACTATAATCTATCTCTCGGAAGAAAATAAGACTGGGAATGGAATCGAAGTTAGTTACGTGTGTGTCGGAGGAATATGTTATTCTTCACTGCTTCACCCCCATAAACTATTGCTGCTCACAGTCAGCATCAAAGACTCCAGCTAAGCAGAGCCATGTTCTGAACGCAACAAGGCAAACCGTAGCTAAGGTAGGAGGAGGTTAGGCATGCCGCCGAGGAAAGCAATGGAGCAGCACGGTGGTGGCCGGTGGGTGGACGCTCGAGAGTCAAGGCTCACAAATTATGGACGCCGGAAAGGACAACACGCGCGAGGAGTTTAATTGGGGATGGAGCAAGATCGTTTGCTGTCCGTCTGATCGGCAGCAACCGATCCACGTGAACGTGTGAATGGCTAGACTTAGACGTGTAGAGCGCAATTAATTTACATCCCAAGCAAAACCCGGGCCGGGCCAATTTCAGGGTCGCTTTGATTTGGACGGCTAGGGCTAGCAGCATTAGACTTGACTCAAGTATTAATAAATTTATTTCTTGGTTCACAACCATACAATAATTCCAATAATTCTTGAGGCTGGACCCAGTAAGGTTGCGGGGCTACGTAAGCCCGGATGCCATGCCCTAATTAAACCCAGGTTCATGCTATGTTTTTTCTTATGTCCAGTCCAAAATTAGTAACTGTCCAATTCATTTTTTTCCTTGTGGGTGTATTGACATTTTTCTTTAGAAATCAATAATTTGCCATTTCGTTCTAAAAAAAAGAAGACATTTTTGCATTTTGTTCTACCTGAAATTCCCGATGGCCAGGCAGGAAGCTTCTTGCTTTCGGCTAAGATATATCATTTAAACAATCCCGGATACCAAAACAAGCTGCTCCGCATCAAGGACGTTGTGAACAACTTACTAAAGAAACTGACTGATACCTGCAACATTAGGTGCACACTGGTGCACGATCGCGCAACATATCTAAATCCTATCACGTACCACTTCGTGATTCATGGCCTAATTAACACAACATATCTAAATCCCATCACCACTTCATGATTCATGACCCAATTAACAAGCCGATCTTCTGTATCCCGAGTCAGTACTAAAGTATTGCACGTCAAGATTTTATTCTCTTTTTGTATAACATTGCAATCCAATCTAACACACTACGACTCTGTGGACACATAATTCGCTCTAATGAGAACACTATCAATACAGGTTAAGGGAAAAAAGAGAGAACATTTGAATGGTCTATCAGTGTGACACACACAAATACTTCTCTGGCGATCTTATGTACTCCCTCCGTTTTTAAATACATAACGTTTGACCAAACGTGTAGTCAAACTTATATAACTTTGACCATTACTTTTCATATGATTTTGTTAGTAAAAAATTACAAAATTATTATATTATGAAAATATTTATCATGACAAATCTAATGATACTATTCACTCATGACCAATCTAAATAGTTTTTCATATATTATTAGTCAAAGTTAGATAAGTTTGACTGCACGCTTGGTCAAACGTCATGTATTTAAAAACGGAGGGAGTATGATTGAAGCACAAAACCTATGAAAAACTTCAAATCCAGTAC
The DNA here is from genome assembly GCA_036346405.1 of Phyllostachys edulis. Taxonomy (NCBI): domain Eukaryota; kingdom Viridiplantae; phylum Streptophyta; class Magnoliopsida; order Poales; family Poaceae; genus Phyllostachys; species Phyllostachys edulis. The sequence goes on along the minus strand of CM070549.1, from coordinate 54,755,558 downwards.
ACTCTGGTCCTGTCAAACAGCATGAGACCTGACCGACATGACACGGCCCAGGCATGACACGACACAACACATGGCGGGCCGAGCTGGCACGACACGAATGGGCGTGTTGGACTGTGGTTGGGGATCGGATCCGTCGAGCATCATGACACACTCCATTGGCCCGTGCTCGGGCCGGCACGGTCTGGAGAGCCAGTCACGGCACGATGGCACCCACTTCGTCACCATCGCCACCCACGCTTGCTCCGGCCATGTCGTGGTGGCACTTACTTCACTGTGCCACCTTTACCACCGCAGCAGCCGACGAGGGAGCCCTCCGAGCCCCTCCGGCTCCTCGTCCTCCCCGTTGACCGCCGATCCCACTGGCCATCCTCGCCCTATGAGGCGGCGAACCGCAGTAGCGACGACCGAGGTGTTCAGAAGCGGACGAGCGCGCGGCAGCGACGAACAACCTCAAGCACATGTGTCGTGTGCTGTACCTGTGCCTGTGCCTGTGTCGGCCCGACATACCATCGGGGTGCTATGCCGGGCCTCACCGAGTACTGTCCATGTCAACACGACACGGCCTGCCGTGGCCTGAGGCCCGTCGTGACTTGTTCACCGGTCTCCTTCACCCAAGTTGAACATAGTAGTAAAAAGGCGGCCGATTCTATTCGAGTGAATCAAAATTCTCCTTTTTCACTTCGCAAACTTTGCCTTTTTTATCTTTCAAAAGGAAACACAGCAAGCTTTGAACGAGCGAGCATATGGATGATGGATGGTTGGACCGATCCAATTCCAGGCATCCAGCCAGCTGCTCGGTTTTGGAAGTCATGGACCAAGGCTGCTGCTTCTCACGACTACTTGCTCCAGAATCCAGACAGATCCCTCGGGGCGAAAAATAAAGAATCCAGACAGATCGATGGCTTGGGCTGTAAGTTTTGGATTTGCTTTGGGGTGTGCGTGCGTGTGAGGCTGACTTGCCGATTGAACGGGTCAAAGGTCAGATCCTCTCTCGGGCTCCAGAATCTAGAAGTTAATTGGAAAGATGTTTTGACCCGACCCACCCGTGGTAGGTCATCTGACTCCAGTGGCACACCATCCCCTGTCTTTCCTGGTGAAAAGGTGGTCAGCCACATCAGATCTGGCATGTTCTTACTGTACTAATTTCATATCCTGTTTTTCCGTTGTCGGTTTGGTACATCGATTTGAATGTCCAGTCAGAGTGCTTGCCCACTTATTTGGATTCTTGAGAATTTTTTGTTATTCCACTGAGCTGGACGTATTCCCGTTCTGTTCTGCGCCACGACTGGCATGTCACTTGAGCCAAGCTCGAGCTTACGTTGTATTCGACTCGAAATTGGGTGTATTTTTTCTGCTTTATTACTAAGACACGTAGTCTCTTTGACATGTGTTTCATTTTTTGTCAGGTGGTGGAAGAGCCGTGTGTTATTTTGTTACCGAGCTTAAGGAGCATCTACAATAGTTTATTTCTTAACTTGTTACTAAGAGAAGAGAGAGTACTCAATCTAATAAAAAGAAATAAGTCTTCCAATAGATTGTTTCTTGAGTTTATGTCTAAAACTTTAATTGTTACAAGTGTGCATGATTCTTGATGATCAATAATAAAGTACAATTTTGTGGCCTACATATTTTGGCTCATTTATCATATCAATAATGAAGTCGGGCTACACAAGTGATTCGGTGGATATTTTGCTTGCAGACAGTGAGACCCACAAAACGTGTTTTTAAGTAACAAGTAAGTTTCCAATAGAATATTTGGTTGTTTCTTGTGTCTTGGTATTAACAATTTGCTGATTTCTTCATCTATAAACAACCTCATCTTCTCTCGTTCACATCACTTAAATATTGACGTGACAACTCTTTAGTAACAAGTGACGTGGGCTATTGTAAATGCTCTAAGCTCGGCAATCCTAAGCTTGCTTAACCTCGGCTCGTTGATATCCTAGGCCCTAGCTACGCGCTGGAGACCCACCCCCCAGCCGTATGTGTTAAGATGGTTTTATGCAGTACAAAAGTGAACATAACACGCAGCCCAACTTGCTCTAATTAAAGAGGCGGTTAATCTAACATGAAAAGGAAAGTATTGTCGCCGCATTATCCCCGATTAAACTGACCCCCCACTAGCTAAGCCTACTCGCGGAGCCGCAAGGGACGCGTGAATGCATTCTCTGTTTTTTTCCTACAATGGGAAGTGGACTGCTCACTGAAAGGGCAACAGATCTCGGGCTCCAAATTAGACGGCTTCGACACCTAGAGGTAACAACAAGTTTAAGCAGCAAGTTGGTCGCCAAATCATGCGATGGAAAGGGATCAGCACGACGGGCACTGTCAGCAACTGGGTGTTGTAAGGTTCTAAGAAACGATAAAAAAAAAGCTTACAGCTGATCTGAGTATCTGACAACCATCATTCAGGATGGAATGATTCCGACTGAAAGAAAACCAATCCATCTCTCCAGCCGCCAGGGGTCCAGGATGGAAGGACCAGATGCGAGGAATGCCACTTGGATAATGACATTGGCTAGTACGTGGCCTTTTCGTTGGGTAATTAACTGCGACGATGGAGTGAGCTCAACCAAAACCCGTAATCCACTCAACGCCCTCGCAATCGTTCATCTGTTCAAGCATGCCTAGCTGCTGCTTTAGTACAGTAGTTCCATTCGAAATTCAGTTGTACTTTTCTTCGAGAGAATTTAACTGGAGTACATCCAGATATCATATCTTTTGTGTTGTAAACACACATCTTAAGAGTTAAAGACACATGACAAGCCTTCTGACAAAGAGAGATGGACTTGTTTGAACCTTTTCAAAGTAGAGGCAATGTTTACCCCAGTTAAATATGTAACTGAACCGTCTAAAAAAAATATGTAACCGAACACATGCAAGAAGAAGAAGAAGAAGAAGAGGGGTGTAACCGGTCTTCTGAGCCAATATTATACCACTACACTCCACGGCCCACAGGCCAGCCATCTTCTGAGCCCAACAATCCACTAGGGCCCATCTATTCGCCCTATACCGACCTCCTCGAGGCCGGAAGCGAGAATCCTACGAACTACGAAGGGGGAGAGAGAATTTTCTACCCCCAAAAATCTCTCACCGCGAGTTCGCCACCGCAATTTCCCGGCCCGAAACCGAAAGGTCTCTCGCGCTTCTCCCCCTCTCCTCGACTTCGGCGGCGCGGCGGCGGCGGAGATGCTGACCGGTGACGTCCCCCCGAACCAGACCGTCTACCTCAGGAACCTTAACGAGAAGATCAAGAAAGAAGGTACGGCCCTTCTCCCGGCTGCTTAGCGCGGCGCCGCAGCCGCTGGCCAAATCCCTCCTAAAACCCTGGCCTCCGATCTGGGCTGTTGCCCGTTGCGGCCGCGCTGTAGGGCTCGGTCGGCTCTCCCTTGTGGCCTCTGGAGTCATAGAACGTTGAGGATGTTTGTAATTTTGGCCGTAGCAGCTGATGAAACTGCCAGATTTTGGGCTCGTTTGACACGTTTGCTATAAGTTGTGTTGGTTGGGTTAAATCCGTTTGAATTCACTAGGGAAAGTGCTCCCTTGCATGCTGTGCCAGAAAACTTTTGAGTGTCTGGTGGGAAGACGATTTTATCCACAGGAAACTCTAGCAGTTTGCAAAAGTATTACCTCCTTTGGCAGAACATCGTTGTCATCTCCAAGTGGGCATGCTCACATTTATGCAAATCTAATCTGAATAAACCATAGTTCTCGGTTGTTAGAAGATTGTAGTATACTAGTACATCATTTTGGTCTTTTCAGCTGTAATGTATGTTGATCTTTCCTGCAGAGTTGAAGAGATCACTTTATGCATTGTGCTCTCAGTATGGAAGGATACTGGATTTGGTGGCCTTAAAAACTCCTAAACTGAGGGGGCAAGCGTGGGTGGTATTTAGTGAAATTACAGCTGCTACCAATGCTTTCCGAGGACTGCAGGACTTCGATTTTTATGGCAAAAGAATGGTAAATCATCTCCACTTTAGCTGTTAATTTTTAACTGTTTTGTTTCACCTTTTATTTTCTGTTTTCCTTCCATGCATAAGAAGCATGGTGGATATGTTCTGTGTTAGACAAGCATCGCATTTCAATTTTTCAAGTGGCAGCTAAGTGTTTGCTACACACAGCTCCTCTGGTGCTTAGGCTTGCATTTACTACATCAATGTTGTATTGTACATCGAAGTTCTACGTTGAATTTTGCATTTTGTGCAACAATGTTGTACAATAATCACTGTACATTTCATTTGCATTTTAGTGTATATTCAACTTAAATGGTTTAAAATAACACATGAGTACTGAAGTTTTTGAGTAAACATTAGTTAACATGTCCATACAGACCATATGCTGCTTCTTTTACTAATACGTTGATCTGCCTGGCAAGTTTTGTAGCGTTTTTCTTTTACAATGTTTTGAGTGAATGTTTAGTTTGATGGAATGATGTGGGTAGAGGATGGACATACAATCTTATTATAGGGCTCACATACACTTTTGTTTACATTACATATCAAGCATATACTCTTTCTAGAATCATATGTCCAGATAATTTCTATCTAGATGCTGAGGCACATGGTCCTTGTCTAACATCTAGTCTATTACTCCTTGTACAATCTATTGTTTGTTTACTGTCTAGGTGAAAATGAGCCTTTTCTCCTAACTAATGACATCACATTAACAAGAAAGAAATCAGGCGTAACAGTGCCTTCCTATCATGAACCAGGGCTAAGTGCAACTTACTCCTTTTCCTTCCCTTGTGCAGCGAGTACAATATGCAAAAACAAAGTCCGACTGTATTGCAAAAGCAGATGGCTCTTATGCTCCTAGAGAGAAAAGGAAGAAGCAAGAGGAGAAAGGTAATTCTATTTGCATTTTCAAGTATAGATGTTATATTATGGTCTATGCTGCAAGTCCTTGTCTTTTGGGAGATTATAAGTTATTTGCAATCCTAGGGGATATGTTGGGTTAGTACAGGAGTGGAGCAAAAATGATATTAAATTCTACACCACTAGTTCATATTGGCACACTCTTCTAGTTTCAGAATCAGAGTCTACACCTTTCAAATTCAAACATATAACTACTAAATAGTGATTAGTGAGATTAGAATCTTTCTCTCTCTCTCTCTCATGGATATGCTGGCCTGTTACGGGGGTGGGGCAAAATGCTAATGTCCTCTGCATTATTTTTTTTATAGTGTACTCTTTCTTATTTTGAAATTCGAGGAAGCACATCTCAAACAAATGTCGTGATTAAAGGGGGTTTTCTATGGAATTACATACAGATTATTTCGAGAAATCAGGGGGGCATGCATTGTTTGATCTACATAGACATTTATTTTGTTGTTCTTATGAGAGTAAATTGCACCATGGGTCCTTAAACTTGCACAATGCTCCAGTTATGTCTATGAACTTGAGAACCCAGAATTTTGGTCCCTAGCTTGCAAAATTCATTCGCCTACATCTCTGCAAGTGACTTTATCCAAGACCACCTTGAATGCCTTATGCAACTTTGGTGACCTTAATGCTTAGTTTAATGATGAAGACCTCTGTCGTTTCGTATGTGGGGATATTCTAGCATCCCATTTGAATACCCAAATGTATAGTTATACCTTAGGTTGTTTCTTCCTGGATAGAATTATATTTGAGAAGCGCTTGGAATGTCTGTGAAGCTGATTACAGGCATATCAGCAAGCTAGTATTCTAAATTGGAATAAGGGAAGTCTTCCTGTCGGCATATCGTATTTCACTTGTCAGTCATCGCATATGAAACTTGTTTTATCTGTTTGTTATGTTCTATATGTCATGGTTCTACTCTGGTGCTGTTTAAGACTACATTTTATTTTCACCATTATTTTTACTGTTTGAATTGTTGAAAAGTGTGTATTTATATTTTTTTCCCATTTTGCCTCTGATTGCCTCCTTTAGCTGCTGAGAAAAAACGACGAGCTGAAGAAGCACAACAACCTGGTCCTAATGCTGCTGTTGCCCAAAGCAACGAAACTGTAAGTTTTCTGCTGGTTTAAAAGCCATAATTTTGTTTTCTATATTATTTTGTTGTTTAATCTTGCTATGCCTTGTTGGTCGTTGCCTGCACAACAGTCGTCATTGCATTGCAGAATTTTGCCCATTGTACCAGCCTGCCTTTTTTTAAGCCTCGACTTATTGTGGTGATGCATTTGCTTATGTAGTGTAGATTTTGTGCTTGTGTTCGTCTATTCTGTTATTCTGTACACATTTACCCACCACAACCCTTCTCTTTACGTCAGTAGTTTCTTGTTATATGCAAAATATAGAAAGGGCATACGCATGTTGTCTAGAATATGTATCACTATCTTGTTTTGTTTACTACTAAAATTTCATTGACAGTGTCTTAGTGATCTAGTCACTTAGGCTATCATTAGGCTGATAGTAATTGTCTTTTCAACATACCTGAATGTTGCTAGACTTTATGGCACACTTGTAGTGACAAAGTGTAAATTGAAATTAACTATGTTACCATCCAACTATGGTCAAGCATTTCCGATTATACCACTTCTACTCTACATTTGAGCATCCTTGTCTGAAGTTCTGGCCTCATCACAATGGTCCTTTGACAATATATAGCCCTAAAAATTTGTAGTAGTTGAGCTGCAAGTTTGTGCCGACCCTTTTATTCTGTTATCTCTAACTAGGGCCTTCTCAAAAGGAGCTATTTACACTGCTCTGCAATCTAGATTTTTCTTGAATACTGTATTTTGCTTATTACTACTGCAACTTCCATTTTTCACATGCAGCTGTTCTCTGGCCTTGTGCCCCCCTCTCTTTTTTTTCAAAGTGGAAAGATGTCCTTTTTAAAAAAAAGATTACTATATATTTTTTTACTTCCGTTGAACATGTTAGTCTTATCACCTGGACTCGGCTCTCATCAGGGGGTCCCTAGTTCTGACTCAATACAACTTACATTGTGTTTAAAAGATGTAGAGTCAGTAGAGACACCTGTTAGTTTCAGAAATGTATACTTAAAACAATGCGAATATCCATGTACTTGTTGAAAGATTCGGTGCATCATCGGAGGTTTATGAATTGCTATGTCTGCATACCTAAACCTTATATCGACAATTACTCTTAATTGGGCTGGTTGGACTACTTGAGTCATGATGGAAAAACAATTGTTGTCTACTTTAAATTGAAGTATTCTGAGAGTGGGAAGCTAATTCTGTTATATCAACCTTCTGTTCACTATTTAATTCTTGTTTAGGTATATTAGCTCACCAATGTCCTGAGAAACTCTGCTTTCATTGATTCATCTTACCTAACCCAAAAGATAATTAACTGCCTTAAATGTTCCTAGTCATGACAAGCTCATATTGTCCGTCTTCCATGACGTGGATTAAACGGGGGAGTAGTTAGTAAGATATCATATCTTGCTATTGCCCCAATAGTCTGTCCTGAACGTATCATCACCTTCATGTATAATATATGTGATAAAAAACAAGTACTAGTGTACTTACTACTTTTAGATTATATTTTGGACTGCAGGAAGTTTCATACGCTCAACTTCTGTACGATTTTGAGTTCCTTTTTCAAGTAGTAATTTTGAGTTTTTTTTTTGGGTCAACTTCTGTGCAGGGTTATCAACCTTCTCGTCTGGGCAAGTCTCCACAAGAGCCACCTGTTCCTCCAAACAATATCCTTTTCATCCAGAACTTGCCTGACCAGACCACAAGCATGATGCTCCAGATCCTGTTCCAGCAGTTCCCTGGTTTCCGGGAAGTACGAATGATCGAAGCCAAGCCAGGCATTGCTTTCGTGGAGTACGAGGATGACAGCCAGTCGATGGTAGCAATGCAAGCCCTCCAGGGTTTCAAGATCGCCCCAGAGAACCCAATGGCTATAGCTTATGCAAAAAAATGAATGATTCGTTGGATAACCAATCCGGTCAAAAACTCTGTACTCGTAAGATTTTTCACCCTATGCTTTCAAGCCGCTATATCAGCTTTCTAACACCTGTATTTTTGGAAAGCACTTGCTTAGTTTAGAAGTTAGAAGTCTTTGTGACTTTAAATCTGATTTGGTCCTCAGTCTTTATGCGAACCCTGCTTGTGATCTTGTCAAGTCTGGTATTGTAGCCTATGTAGGCTACATTATCTTTTGCCTACAGTGGTAGGAGAAGTGAGAAGACATGGGCGTATCCCTCGCTTAAAAGCCAAGAGAAAATCATGCCCCCTATGTTCCCTCCTGCCTTTGTCCTTGGTCAGAGATGAGTGAGGTGTATATGCCATAATATATATATTGCCAAAACCAGAAGTGTCACCTCAGTAGTTGCAGGCATGATTGTTGAACAGGTATTTTAGTGGTGGGATGGTAGGTTTCGTGGTGTCTGTTTTTTTTTTTTAAAAAAAGAAAGGTGTGCAGCCTTCTACTATTTGGCTATTATGGGATTGTTGTTGCATTCGTGGCCCTCAAATTTGGTGTGTACCTGTCTATTTTCCTCCAATGACTCTATGAGTAACTTTGAAGTCGAAGAACGTATGTGTGCATGCTAGCAATGCATTGGCATGTCTCTAGTGGAGGTGGTGGGCAAGGCAGGCCGGCAGGCTTGTGTAGTAGTGTTGCTCAAAAAATTTCTCCATGTTTTTGCTCACTCGTGCAACCTATGCTGGTCCCTTATCTGGTTGGTACATGTAGCCGGTAGTAGTCCGGTAGGGTTGAAATTGGTAGGGCGTTGTCGTTGGGCACCGTCTGTTCTGGCAAATCATACAGCCACGAAATTTTGTAGTGTACTGCCCTTGTGAATAGCATTCTTGTCGTGTAATGAGGGACGGTTGAAATCAAGTGACATGCAAAAGGCGTCTACTAGTTGTTTTTGCCTTAGGAGTATCTAATTCTTCACCAGAGCTGGGTTGGGTATTTTGGATTGGGAATTCTTTCCCCCCCCCCCCCCCTTGATATGTACAGGTTATCTCTGGCCTTGGTAAACATACTAAAGACTCTTAAAAATTCACACGAAGTAGGAGTGGCGAGTAAATGCTAGCACTATGTGCAAAGGAATGCATGGGAAGTTCGGGATCGGTAGTTATAGCTGCTGCAGCATCCTTGCAGTGGTGATGTGGTCTACTAGCAAACAAAGCAAAATAAACAACTTCCTGTTCGTGCTCTTATCTCTGCCAAGGAAAAAGTGCGATGATGTTGCTGCATATCTGATGAAGTGATGATGGTGAGAGCGGTCATGACGATTCTCGATTCTGATTTTTGCTACCTCCATTTCAATTGTCGCCAACTCACCATATCTAGGCATCACTCCAAACTACTGTAACATTTCACCCGAATCTTTCAGAAACTACCTTTCGGTTCTAAAGTTCATTAGCTAGCGCACGCACGGCAGTAAATGGGCACAATCACAGGATTCACATATAGTTGTAGCAAGCACTTTCATTAACATTTTCACAGGCACTCAGCCGGAGGATGAGCGATTGGGCGGGCCCCTCTGGTAGAGGAGAGCACAAGAAGAGAGGAGAATAATTAACTCCTTTAATTACTCTCTCTCTCTCTCTGCTTATGTGTTGTGCGCACAAGAGTAAGACACCCCTGGAAGTACGAGAGAGAGACCGAGAGAAGAAACAAAAGGCCGCCCCGACGAAGAACACCACACCGAGCCTTTTGAGAGGCTTTATTAGCATCACCAAAAGTGTAAAGGCAGGATCTTTATAGAGTTCTGTGTTCCTGCCTGATTCTGATTCTGAGCCATCGGAATTGGAAGGTGCACAGTGCGCACCACCAGAGAGAAAAGCTGCCATTGCAGCGGCGGCAGCAGCAGCGAGGAGGAGGAGAAGAAGGGCAGGCAGCTCGTGGAGCGAGGGCAATGCCCCTGTCAAGGCACAAGGTCGCCAACGAGTACTCCCTCGGCGGCCGCGATCTCTACAAGAAGGCCGACCAGCACGACCCCGAGGCCGTCCTCGATGGCGTCGCCATGGCCGGCCTCGTCGGCGTCCTCCGCCAGCTCGGCGACCTCGCAGAGTACGTCCGCCCATCTCTGTCTCTCTGTCTGCCTTGGTGCTTGTTATCTTAGCTTGACGCTGGGTTGCATTTTGAGTTCTTCGCTTGGATGAGACGTTATTGGAAATATTATGGAATTGTTGCGTCATGATTCTTGGGGTCAATGGTATATTGATCGCAGTAGATCACCTAATGCTTTTGTTATGAACAAAATCGGAGGTTTTCAAACTCTTTTTTTGGGACACGGGAGGCGATTGATGTATTAGTATATTAGCTGTTTTGACTTTCAGGTAGTTAACTATGTTGATGGTCTTGTCCTAGCTCATCAACAGAGAGCACTTTCTTTCCTGATTGTGATCAAGCACTTTCTTGCCATCATATAACTTCTATCTATTTTTAATCTTCTGTTCGCATTCATGTATTGAAGAAAGCTCTGATTAATTTCTGGAGCCTCAAGGTTGAAGCAAACAAAATACAAAAGTTCAACCAAAAGTAACACAAGTTTGCTTCAACCTTCAGGATATTGAACGGTTGGTAAGACTCTTACTAGCTTTCAATAAAATCTGGGTTAACCTTTGTCTAAGTACAGGATGCTGCATTACAATCGAGTTTGTTAATTTCATTTAAAATCATTTCCCCCTGTAGTTGTTCTTGAGATTGCGGTGGCAATGATCTTTGGCATTTCTGTTGCTCATCAACTTCAATTTTAATTTGGGGAAATGACTCCAGCACTGCTTAGCTATAATAACCTTGTTCTGGCTTCAGAAGTTCAAACGTTCTTGACTTCCACTTAAGCCTAACAACTAGGCGCCTGTTAGGACATACTGGTTCAATCTTCAATGTTCTTAGGCTTCGTTTGCTGTAGCAGTGGCATTTAATAGGCACTTTTTTCTTCTTCTTTTTTGAAACGAAATTTTATAAGGACTTTCATTTGGCTATTTTTAAACACTAACTAGGTACAGCCCCTGTTCCAAAACATAATTTTTTTTGCTATAATCCGTAATGATCCCGTCAACTAGCTAAATTTCACAGCACGACACATCAACAACTGTCAGAAACTAGAATTGTAGACAGATGTATCACAAATTCGTAACAGCGACCATGATGCCATCGAATGGCCCCATTGTATGTGTGCAGATTTGCTGCACAGGTGTTCCATGGGCTATATGATGAGGTGATGATCTCATCGGCGCGAGGGCATGGGCTCATGCTCCGGGTGCAGCAACTGGAGGCAGAGCTGCCACTCATGGAGAAAGACTCATGTCAGAGAGACTACCTGTACGTTGCTTCTAACAGGGGTAGGTTCAGCACAAAGTACAGACTTCTCCTCTGCAACCTTATCTATCACTACTAGTTCTTTTCTGAAAACAAAAACGTTGCTTTCTTTCACATGCCATTGATTGATCTCTTTGCAGGAGTTGATTGGCATGCAAATCCGAGAGTGGACCATGGGGTTGTGACGAGAGGCGACATGCCTCGCTTCATCATGGAGTCCATCAAGCAGTGTCATGGGCCTCCCAAATTGTTCATGCTTGACAAGTATGATGAGTTACCTTTTTTGTTCTCTTGTGAGTTGTAGCTTTTTTTTAGGAAGTGCAAAAGCTTTGCACATCTTTTCATTAAGAAGGACAAAACACATACAACCAACAACAAATCAAATAGAAGAAGGAAAAAAAAACAGACCGCCCTTTGGACGATCAAAACACGACCCAACAACAAGTGTCTAACTGAAAACGACCAAAAAACGATGCTAAAGTAAGGGATTATTCATGCTCCACTAGCGCCTCCTGACCAGTCGCCGCCGCCATGCGCCAATGGTGGTGCTCTTCATGAATACATACAAGGAACTGATTGATAGGAGTGGCACCATTATCGAAAATCCTTTGGTTGCGCTCTTTCCAAATCATCTAAGAGACGAGAATTATGCACGAGTCGTGTTCCTTCCTGCGATGCTTTGGTTCCGAGTTCCTTGTTGCAATCCAATGATCTTGGAGGGTGGTCAAGCCAATAGGAGCTACGGCTTGGAACCCAACGTGACTTAAGAACTGCGCCCAAAATTGTCCGATTACCGCGCATTCGACCAGAATGTGGTCAATGGTTTCCTGCCCATGCCCGTAAAAAACACAAAACACCATGGTTTACCAGTCCCCAGCGCTACAGACAGTCAGCTGTCCAACAACGGCGACAGATTGCCAACCAAATGAAAATTTTGCATTTGAGAGGGGCCCAAGCTTTCCAGATGGCCTTCGCGCAAGGGAACTCTAGCGAGCCAACGAAGAACGCTTGGTAGGCCGACTTTGCGGAGTAGCAGCCCGAAGGTTCCCACCGCCAAATCACCAAATCGATCTCATCTTGAGATAACTGAATAGACTACAGTGTGTCCCATAACCGAAGGAATTCTGGAATGCTGACGTCCTCTGGGCAACCTGCTATGTTTGAGATCCACGAATGCCCTGAGAGGGCTTGAGCGACCGTTCTATTCTTCCGAGTTGATTGATTGACCATTTTTGCAACCGATGGCGCCAACACGTGAATGGAGCGGCCGTCCAGCCAACGGTCCTCCCAGAACAATGATTTTTCACCATTGCCGACAGTCACCATAACCGAAGCTTTAAACATGCTTTCCTCAGCCCGGTTGGTCTAGTTATGCAATCTTCCCCACGGCCTCGCCGACCACGACCGCTGCAGCCATTGCCAACGAATACGAAGAGCATGACCAAGAACGACCAAGTTTGGAAGACCAAGTATTGTGGATTCTTTTTATGGCAGGAAGTATGAACGACGCAGAAGAAGGCAAGTCTCCAGCAAAGCTATTGTTTCTGACGGAACAGCGCCATCCGACAATACGAGTCTGATTCAGTTACGATAGCAATAAGTATTCAATTTGGCTTCTAGTATTATAGATTGAGTCCGATACAAAGTCAGAGTCTAGTCTTATACGTCTTTTAGTAGTCTTTATATATGCAGCCTTGTATCTCGATGAAGCAAGCAATACAAAACTAGTTTTATTCTTCTGAATCCATCTAAACGTGCTCAGAGCTTCTTCGCTGGCGCAGGACAAACTTCGTCAAGCGTCTGAAGGCGAGCTCGATTCTTTCCGTTATCCTTTACGTGCCCGTCCGACTGCATCCGATCAACTCCTTCCTCCTCTGTCGTCTCACCGTAAGCCTCGCAAGAACACAACACATATCAATTTGGTATCAGATTCAGGTTCTGCACGTGACATGACCCAGCCGGTATCAATGGAGGAGATTAGTAAGCAGCTTTCCCAGCTCTTGGAACAACAGTAGCTGATGGCGCAGCAGCAACAACGCATCTCGCAACAACAGCAGCAGATGAGCGGCGACTTGGGCGATCTCAAAAATCAATCGATGGCTCACAATCTCGCGATTACCAGACTGGAAACTGGCCAACCTGCAGTCCTCGGCCAAAATCCGCCGTTCGGCTTGGCGGCAACCGGCCCTGGTGATCAAGGGGATGGGCGTCGTGTGGCGCCACAATTTCATAAGCTTGATTTTCCAACGTTTGACAGCGACGGTGACCCGTTGCCATGGTTGAATCGATGTGAGCAGTTCTTCTGCGGTCAACGAACGCTCGAAGAAGAAAAGGTATGGTTGGCTTCATACCACCTCACGGCTTCAGCGCAGCAATGGTACTTCCAACTCGAACGCGATGAAGGAATCCTGTCTTGGCCTCGATTTGCCGATTTCGTCAACTTCCGGTTTGGTCCCCCCATCCGTAGCAATCCGCTGGGCAAATTAGCACAACTCCGGCAGACCGGTTCCGTCGACGACTACCAAAAACAGTTCTTGGCCCTTCTGTGTCGGGTGGAGCGTCTCTCGTACTGATGTGGAATTGCAAAACCCGAGTAATTTACAAATGGCGATGAGTTTGGCACGGGCATATGAACGCCGACTTGTTGTGGTGACTGAGGAGGCTAGATAAGTCTCGACCAAATATTCTACCGCCACACAGCGTTCCCAGAATACAACTTGGACGCCGCCCACCACTGTTCCTAGGCTTCCCAGACCAACCGGCAACAATCCTCCTGTTCCGGGGATCTTGCCTACGCCACCTGCCGGTGCGACCGGCTCACGTTTCAGACGTCTTACACAAGAAGAGATGACCGAACGCAGATTGAAGGGGTTATGCTACAACTGCCTGGAGAAGTTCACCCGAGGCCACAACTGCTCGTTTAAAGGTATCTACCTCATTGAGGTCGACGATGCCGACGGCCTTGAGGACGCCATTGACGATCCTCCGAAAATTTCGCTTCACGCATTAACGGGCATTCGTACTGGTAAAACCATGCAGCTACGAGTTCACATCAACGGCGAAGCATTATGAGCATTGGTTGATTCCGGGTCGACACACACATTCATTGATGTTCGTCTAATCAATCGGCTCAGCTTGTCCATGGATCCACGGCCGGGTTTGTCAGTGACCGTGGCCAATGGGGACAGAATTGAAGGTGTTGGTGTGTGTGCGAATACTACGATCACTATTGAACACGAAAGCTTCTCGGTGGACTGCTTCGCGATTCCGCTGATGGATTCGATGTTGTGTTGGGCATACAATGGCTTCGGACTTTAGGCCCGATCTTGTGGGATTTCAGCAACCTCACCATGTCATTTTGGCGAACTGACCATCAGGTTGTTTGGACAGGGTCTGAGGCGTCGGCACTAGCTCCACAGGCGCGAGTGTGCACCACCAAGGATTTGTTGGCTGAACTTCTTCAAGAATTTGCGGGGCTGTTTGAGACTCCTCGCGGGTTACCTTCGCCACGTCCTCAAGATCATCATATACATTTATTACCAGGAGCAGCACCGGTAGCAGTTCAGCCATATCGCTATCCGCAATTAATGAAAGATGAAATCGAACGACAATGCGACGACATGTTAGCTCAAGGAATTATCCGACCTAGCACTTCTGTGTTCTCTTCGTCGGTTTTGTTGGTCAAGAAACATGATGCTATATGGCGTTTTTGCGTTGATTATCGTGCTTTGAACTCACAAACCGTGAAGGATAAATTTCCTATTCCGGTATTTGATGAGTTGCTGGATGAATTGAAGGGCGCGCATTATTTTTCCAAATTGGACCTTCGTAGTGGCTATCACCAGGTCCACATGAACTCTGACGATATCCAAAAGACTGCCTTTCGGACACATCAAGGCCACTTTGAATTTCTTGTCATGTCATTTGGCTTGACAAATGCGCCGACTACTTTCCAAGCCCTCATGAATGACGTACTCAAGCCATTCTTACGAAGGTTCGTGTTGGTATTTTTTGATGATATCTTGATTTACAGCTCAACTTGGTCGGCACATTTACAACATGTTCGAGCAGTGTTTCAAGCCTTGCATCATCATCAGTTGTTTTTAAAACTCCAAGTGTGCTTTCGGTGAAACCTCAGTAGCATATCTTGATCACATTATTTCCGGTCATGGGGTGGCCATGGATCCAAGCAAGGTGGCCGTAGTGGAATCTTGGCCCACGCTGAAGTCAGTCCGTGCTTTGTGAGGTTTTCTAGGTCTTACGGGATACTACCGCAAGTTCATCCAAAATTATGGGACAGTCGCAACACCTCTCACGAAGCTGCTCAAGGAGGGTTTTTCATGGTCTTCGGAGGCCGATCATGCGTTCCAGGCCTTAAAGAAAGCTCTTATTACTGGACCGGTTTTGCAACTTCCTGATTTTTCTCAAAAGTTCATGGTTGACTGTGATGCCTCCGGTTCTGGCATCGGCGCGGTTTTACATCAAGGCGATCGACCGATTGCGTTCTTTAGTTGTGATGTGGTGGCTCATCATCTCAAGTTGGCAGCTTATGAACGCGAATTGATCGGATTGGTGCAAGCTGTCCGTCATTGGCGGCCTTATCTTTGGGGTCGTAGCTTCGTCATTCGAACATACCATTATAGCTTGAAATTCTTGCTTGATCAGCGTTTATCAACTATCCCTCAGCATCATTGGGTGAACAAATTATTTGGGTACGATTTTTCAGTGGAGTACCGTCCGGGCAAACAAAACGATGCAGCAGATGCTTTGTCTCGTCGTGATGAAGCTACTCTGTCATTACTTGCTGTTTCTGCACCACAATTTGCTTGGTTTGATACGCTTCGTCAGGAGATTGCTGAGACGCCAGAATTGCTATCTAGGCGTGCGCAGATTCAGGATGGGCAGGAAGGGCCAGATTGGTCCGTTCAGGATGGTCTTATTCTTCACAAAGGGCGCGTATTTGTCTTGGCATCCTCGCCGTTATGGCCGAGCCTGTTGGCTGACATTCATGGGTCTAGCCATGAGGGCGTCCAGAAAACTCTTCACCATCTCCGTTCATTTTTCTATTCACCGAGGCTCGTACAGATGGTGCGAACTTACATCAAAGGTTGCTCGGTATGTCAACGTAATAAAACTTCGCATTTACGCCCGGCAGGCCTCTTATAGCCACTACACATACCACGTATGGTGTGGGACGATATATCAATGGATTTTATCGAGGGCCTTCCAAAGGTGCTTGGTAAATCAGTCATATTAACGGTGGTTGATCGATTTTCAAAATACGCACATTTCATCGCTCTTGCTCATCCGTATACTGCCAGTTCGGTGGCGTGTGCATTCTTTGACCAGGTTGTGCGGTTACATGGCATTCCTTCTTCTATTGTCAGTGATCGTGACCCCGTTTTCACTAGTAATTTTTGGACGGAGCTCTTCAATCTTTGTGGAACTAAGCTTCATCACAGCTCGACTTTTCATCCGCAATCAGATGGCCAGCGGAAGTCGTTAACAGGATTATTACTATGTATCTTCGCTGTTTGTCAGGAGATCGTCCCAAGCATTGGGTTCAATGGCTTCCGTGGGCAGAGTTCTGTTATAATTCTATCAGTCCGCGTTAAGGGAGACTCCTTTCCGTGTGGTCTATGGTCGTGATCCTCCGTTGATTGTGTCATATCAGGCCGGTTCAGCAAAGGTATCTGCCATCGAACATCAGATGGTCGACAGGGATGAGTTCCTTTTAGAAATTAGAGAACGATTGCTGCAAGCTCAGGAAGTTATGAAGCGTCAACATGATAGTCACCATTGACAGCAGCAATTCACGTTGGGCCAATGGGTGTGGTTAAGGCTTCAGCGTCGTTCAGCAACGACAGTTACCGACCGTGCATCCAAGTTGAGCCCTCGTTTTTATGGGCCTTTTAAGGTCATCGAGCGTGTGGGTTGATGGCGTATCGTCTCTGACTTCCTTGCATGGCGTATTCACAATGTGTTTCATGTCGCTTTGCTCAAAGAATTTCATGGCGAGCCGCCGGATGCTGTTATGCCATTGCCGGACATTTACCACGGCAAAGTAATTCCTGAACCATCTGTAGTCCGTCGTGCCCGATTGAACAGAGGCACTTGTGAATTGTTGGTTCAGTGGAAGGATTCTCCGGCATTTGACGCTTTTTGGGTACCATTACAAGAATTTCGAGAACGTTATCCGAATTTCCAGCTCGAGGACGAGCTGATTCTGCAGGAGGGAGGAAATGTTGTGGATTCTTTTTATGGCAGGAAGTATGAACGACGCAGAAGAAGGCAAGTCTCCAGCAAAGCTATTGTTTCTGATGGAACAGCACCATCCGATAATGCGAGTCTGATTCAGTTACGATAGCAATAAGTATTCAGTTTGTCTTCTAGTATTATAGATTGAGTCCGATACAAAGTCAGAGTCTAGTCTTATACGTCTTTTAGTAGTCTTTATATATGCAGCCTTGTATCTCGATGAAGCAAGCAATACAAAACTAGTTTTATTCTTCTGAATCCATCTAAACGTGCTCGAGCTTCTTCGCTGGCACAGGACAAACTTCGCCAAGTGTCTGAAGGCGAGCTCGATTCTTTCCGTTATCCTTTACGTTCCCGTCCGACTGCATCCGATCAACTCCTTCCTCCTCTGTCGTCTCATTGTAAGCCTTGCAAGAACACAACACATATCACCAAGTCCCCCAAGGTGGCGGGGACGGCAAACCAAAGACCAAGACACTAAACAGTGCCCCCCGCCCCAGGCGACGTTCTGTGACCCTTTCCAAAGAAACGCTCGACGGCTTTTATCTATTTCTTTGATTACCGAGGAGGGGGGGGGGTCGAGGGCTATAAAAGTGTATACTGGCAAAACTGACAACACCGCTTGAACCAGGACAAGGCGACCCCCTTGGGAGAGCATACCGGTCTGCCAAGCTTGTAGGCGGATAGCGACCATGTCCAAGAGAGGTTGGAAATCTGTCCGGGAAGGTTTTCTGAGGGTGAGAGGTAATCCTAGATATTTACAAGGACAAGTGGTCATATTGCATTGCAAACAGTCAGATATTAGTTGGATACCATGGTTGTTGCACCTGAAGGAACTCTTGGCCAGATTGGTTTGCAGGCTCGAAGCTTCGCCAAAGAGCTTGAGTATTTCTTTGAAAGCTAGCAAGTATGAGCTGACCAGGGATAAAAACACGACCGCATCATCTGCATACAAGGATAGCCGGTGTGGTAGACCTTGGCGCCCACCTATCAGATCGATTAACACTGCATTTTCCGTGGCGAGGCACATACTATTAAGAGCGTCCATAGCGATGATAAACAAAAGCGGAGATAAAGGATCTCCCTGAGTTGTAGCAACTGAAGACAATGTAGGTCTACATGAATCATGATCATGTACTTTTGTTTAACTTTCAGGTATGATATTGGTGGCGAGGGAGCGTGTTTGAAGAGATACACGAACCCATCCTTCTTCAAGACGGATTCTGCATGTTCTAGCATGCTGCAGGAAGGAATTCAAAAAGAAAGAAGGCCTCTTAGAGCCATGGTAATGAACATAAAACTCTAGTACCGTTACCACACAAAGTTCATTCACTAGTAGATGTGTCTATTATCACCCTTCTTTAGGAATCTAGACAGATCTTGTGTAAGTCAGATAACATGTCAGACTGAAAGTTTCTTCTGCTAATTGTTGTACATTTAATTCAACACACTCCTCCAAAAGAGAGAATGAATCTACTTGACTGAACTTTTAAAGATGGAATATTCAACATTTTTTGTTCCTCTCTTTCAGGAGATTAGGCCGAACCTGCAGAGTTCTGAGATTTTCAGACCTCCTAATGAATCCAACAATGACTCCAAGTAACTTTCCCCCTAAAATCCTCTGAAAGTGTCAATTTGTTTTTTCTCTGTTAATTTCTTCTCAAACAAAGTTACTATTTCCCTCTGTAGATTGGAGGCAGATTTGTCTGGTGACGATTTGGATGAGGTCCCAACAAGTCGCCGACGACTGAAGTACCGACAACTAAATGGATCTGTGTTCCGAAGCTTCAGACCACAGATGCAGAATCTTTATGAGAAGGTTTCATCAGAGGAAAAACCCTCCTCCATCGATCAGTCAGAAGTTCAGATTTCTTTCACTGACTCACCTGACTCGAACACTGAAGAGAGAGACATCATGGTAGACACTTCCAGCAGCATGGACAAAGGCAAGGAAGACCACTGCACCATGGTTCGCAAGAACAGGTCGATTTCTGAAGAAGCCTTGTCACGTTCTTCAGATGCTCGGTCAGTAGGAAGCAGCAAGGGGTACAATTCTGAAGTTGACATTTACGTGGATGCACTCACCACAGTATACTCTGAAGTGGAGACAGACTCAGAGCACAGAGACCATGAACACCGCGCCTTTGCACGGGTGGAGTCCGACAAAATTTGCTCTGATACATACAATGCGGTGGCATCGAGGTCTAGTAGCTTCAGCAAGAAAGACTCGCTAGTGCCTTACTCTTCAGATATTGGCTCAGAAAACGGAGATAAGGCTGATCACCATCAAGAAGACGTCACTGTCTCCAGACCACAGGCCAAACCTGTTGCTGGTGAACATGAGAGGACTAGCTCGTTGGAGGAATTGTTTGCGCAAGAAAAGCCGGTTTCTTGCGAGCATGAGAGGACCAAGTCCTTGGAGGAATTGCTCACAGGAGATGTCCTTGCTTCGGAGCCAGACATGAGAGCATCAGATACTGAATCAAATACTAATGGTATTGTCAGTAATGCTGCATCAGATGGTACAGTTGACAGTACTAAGAAGGCCAAGGAGAACCCCAATATTGCAACCATTTCCTTCAAGAAAACAGCGAGCAAGAGGTCGAAGTATGTGGGCAGCATGGAGCTGCTTGCTTCAAAAGTCGGCATTTTGCCGAGGAAACTCTCCAAGAAGCATGATCCGTTCTCTGATTCCCTCCAGAACATGGCGAAAGAGCTGCTTGAGCTGAAGTATGATGGCACTCAAGATACTGACTTATATGACTTTGAAGCAAATGGTGAGGCATGCGACGTGAAGTGTCTAGAAATGCCTCACCCTCCAGTTGAAATTAAGGAAGAGATTGTCATGCACAACATTCCTTCTGTTTCACCTCAAGATGATGTTGGTTCAAGAGAATGCCAGCCAGAAGAAGTGAACCAAGAGTCTGACCATGATGTTCCACCTACTGACAGTCCCCATGATCCAGTCCCTGATGGAAATGGCTTTCAGCATGCCAACATTGTCTACTTGACAGACATTACATCACCGAATCCCCGAGAGGAAGAAGGATGTGCAGGTGCTGCAACTGACGAGCATTCATCTACTGGCATGCTCGATCACACCTCGGTGCTTATTCAAGAGCAGATTGAGGATATTCATACCGAAGTTGTTTCTGAAAATGCATCTGACATGGGTGAAGAGTTGAAAGAAGTCGGCATTTGCAAAGAGCAGGTGAACACGCAAGATGCCGAAGAATGCAGTGAATCTGATGAATATGCAGTGGATGATGAAAGCAGAGAGTACATAGAAGAGCAAGTGGCTTCAGATGGTGCGATCTCCTCACTGACTTCATCCAAGCAATCTGATGATCCTTGCCGAATAACTCCACTCATCCTCACAGATGCAGATGATGCAATAGCAAGTAAAGGCATGAACAACTACATCCCTGAAATGGAGCATATCACATTGTCAGAAACAATCACGAAGGATGATCTACCTAAACTGGTAACTGAGTCAGTAATCACCAATGAGGCTGCCATGCCAGATGATGCACAGTGCTATTTACATCCGGAAACTAGTTTTGCACAAGACACTGTTCTCAGCAGCTATGAAGTAGTAGGCCAAAATGAGCAATTGCCGCTGTGCAGCTCATCCATGGTGGCTGCAACTCCAGATCATACTGTAAACACTGAGGAAATACACGACTTGTGTCCACCAGTGCATCAGGATCCACCCAATTCATGCAACATCAGCATTACTGAAAATTTTGGAGATCCACTAGCTCCTGACTCCAGAGATGTGCCGCTACCGAACATCTCGAGTTTTGATTGGATGCTTAATGGTGCAATGCAGCAGTCATTGAATGTACTTCCTGCTCAACCAACTTACGGAATTCTACAAGAAAATGGTTCTTATGAAGATACTGAAGATGCACCGCCTCTTCCACCTCTTCCGCCAATGCCGTGGCGAGCCAAGCTTCAAACAGGATCCACAACTTTATTTGCAAAACTTGGGAGACCACCAAGGCCTAAACCTCGGGTGAAACACCAGGAAAGTGAGAGTAATTCTTCACTGGATGAAAGAAGTCAAGAGGCTGAAATGCTTCAGGAAAGAACTCTGCACAATGGCTTTACTTCGCAGAAGGAAATGGCGCAGGCAACAGTTTCTAATGAGATTCAGACAAATCCATTCCTTAACAGGGATTCTCAAGAAAATCACCTCCAAGAAGGATACAAAGATTGTGATGTGCAGGCTTCTAATATATTTTCCGCATCAGAAGTCAAGACCGCAGCAGACGTTACTTCAGTAGAAGGTGACAATCTGCACACTTTGCAGTTACCTGAGCTGATGGTAATTCCAGAGGAGGCTTGGTCTGAGCTCGTAGATATAAAACCAATACCGGCGCAGGAGAAAGAACGAAAACACGAGCTTAGCATTGAAGTTTCTGATTGCAATGGCGTGCTTACTACTGTTTTGCCAACAGAAAAGATAAATGAGGAGAATGAAAGATCTGATCAAAATGAAAAGGGAATTTCAGCTGCAGATAGTAACACAGTTGAAGATTCAGAAGAAAACAAAACAATTGGAGTTACTAGTCAGGATGACACGCAGAATCCTGACTTGTCGGTGCAACAGGAAGATGTAGAACGTGGTAGTTCTGATGACAATGCAAGGGAGTTTTCTTCAGCATTAGAAGAGGAACTAGCAAAGTTACCTCCTCATCCAGTGCCAAAACCACCTAGATATCCTCTACTTCAAGTTACTTCTCATGATAGAAGCATGGTATGACTACTTTCATGTTCTGCTTTGTTATACTCTGATACCCCTCTTTATGCGCAGCAGCCTCCAGATCGGATCAGAGTTGTGAGATACGGCACGAGCGTATACAATATCAAAAACAAATTAGATAAACCCCGTAGAGAAACCAAATAACGATGCCGAAACAAACACGACGGGAGAGAAAGATTTGACGAAACTGACCACAAATTATTTGAGCACGACCTTAAAAGAGTACAAAGGATTGTCGTTCTCTGACAACCCTCTTGAACCTTTTAGGACTATCGGATCCTTGCCCTATACAAGAATCTAGTGGTAAAGAATAATCTAACCTCTAATCCTCTCGTGTGTCTCTTACTTTGGATAAATTGATTTCTGGCTTGGGTTCTCTATGACCACTTCTCATGGCTTTATATAGTGCTCCTTAGTTCTTCTTTAAAGATAAGTCGAAATGTTAATCCTATTATGATTCATATAGAAATTCTTATAGCACACCTCTCCAAGTCCTAGTTGATTATGATACGAGTCACCGTACTCAACAATCAACATGCTTCTTACCACTTTAAGGTCTTCACCTGAGAAAATTGATATCTTTTTTCTTTCATGTTTTTAGCTAAGGCAGGCTCCAGCTTTGGTTCAGCCTTCGAGTAAGCTTTCAGATGAGAACACAATACTGGAACAGATAAAGAACAAGGTTAGCCTTCACGGCTGAACCTAAACAACATCGTCATTTCAGTTAAATATATCCTATAATTTTGCTTGCTTTACAGTCTTTCAACTTGAAGCCGGTTCTTGCAAAGAGACCAAATGTGATGGGTGGTCCAAGATCGAACCTACAAGTGGTGGCCATTCTGGAGAGGGTTAACGCGATTCGCCAGGTTAATAATTCACTCGCTACATCCTTCTTGCTACAATTTCAGTTGACCATAGCTTTATCATATATGACTGAACGATGATTCTTGCTTGTAAAACAGGCTGTTGCTGATGACGATGACGATGACGAGGATAGCTGGAGTGAGTAGCTGATTCCTCAGAGCAAATTGGCACCTGACGCTTCACATGTTATGTGCCGATCTAGGTCTTGTGTTCCCGTTCTTGCATGGAGCAACTGATGGAATGGATCCACTGGACTACAATATTATGAATATTGTGTGTGTATTGAAGAGGTCCAATAGGCAATATATATAGGAGTATAAGGGGTGTTTGTCATATACAAATAAGACAATACAAAAGGTAGATAAGGAAACACAAAAGGACTCCTATTTCTAACATATCTTTAACACCCTCCCCCCCTCCTCAAATGCAAGGCGTATGCAATAGCATTGCATTTGGAAATGGTTGACACTAAAATATGTAAAATCCAAAGTTCGAGTCTTGATAATGTCGTCGTAGCATGCAGCTATAGGAAAATATGTCGAGTATCAAAAAATCTCTTCCCATCCGGGGTCGTGCGACAGCCCATAAAGCACAAGGTGCAGGGGCTGAGAAAGTAGTGACAAGTGGGAGCAAAGTCGACCGTGGTAACACGACTAAGAAGATGATGAAACCGACAAAAATAGAGAAAGTTGTCAAATCAAACCAAAGAGAAATAGATAGAAGCATATCGGCGCAGATCGAAGCCCAAGACGGCGACGACACAAAAGAAGCGCGGCGGCCTTAGAAGCTTGGGGCGGCGGCTAAGAGAGAATCGGCGGCATCATGACGACTTCTACGATCTGCATGCGGCTCAGAAAGAAGAGCGGGAGCGGCGGTTGCTGCCATACAGAAGGCAATTCCTATGCTTCTATGACTGGCAATTCCTATGCTTCTATGACTGACAATAAATTTATGGACTCGCATGGCTTAGACGAACTCAAAGATAGAGTGGTATGAACTTGGATGGACGCAACAGAAGCAACAACACAAAGAAAGAAAATGGCTCAAATATAACTAGCAAAACTAGCAGTAGCATGCATAACTAGAAGTAAGACTCCAACCAGACTAAAGCACCCAACCCCTAGTGTTAGCATCAGCCGAAGATACTAGCAAAGCTTGTCCAGTCACAAGGCGTCAAGAAACCAATCTCCATCCAGAGCCTTCCATCCCAATTGGGCAGCATCAACTCGTCTCCAACCTACTCCCTCCCACTTTTCTCTATCCATCTCCACAACTAGTGCCCAAGAGAGCCCAGGCGACCCGAGAGAGCTCGGTGACAGCCCGAGGGAGAAGGGAGCTATAGCGGCAGTCGAGCGTCCCGGGGGAGCAGAGCACCCGGGTGTAGAGGACACGGTTGATTGGCGCGATCGGGCGATGAGGACGGGCGAGCTCGTGGTGTTGAGGCAGCATGCAAACCAGTAGCGGGTTTGGGGGCTCCGTCTTCCTTGAGCCAAGGCCGGCAGCGGCGAATCCCACCAGATCTGATCGGATCTGGCCGAGAAGAGAACTGGCGATGCCGGATCCGGTGGGGGAGCTTGAGGATGATGCTAGTGTTGGTGCGGGGGCCATGGCCATCCGTCGGTGCAGCGGAAGTCGAGACCACGAGAAGCAATCCGACGATGAACAGCCACGGCCACGATTCTTGATGCCAAAGAAGATGACAATGCTGCTATTTGCTTGCTACCGCTTGACGACTACAACTGGAAGGAGGCCACCCCTGGGAGAGAAGATCGGTCCTCCCAGGGGCAGCGACAGCGAAGGCGAGTAGAGGATAGGAGGCGGCGGCGGCTACAGTAACCCTAACCTTTACTCTGATACCACATTATGAATATTGTGTACGTATTGAAGATGCTCAATGGGCAATATATATAGGAGTACAAGGGGTGTATACCATATATAGATAATGAAGGGATATGGGTAGGCTACGATAGCTACAATTCAGAATTCTACCACGTAAACCAGGAAGCCAAACAAGAAGATGATCACAAAATCGTTACCACTAGACGCGCAGAGCAGCGGAAGAAGAGTTGGAGCAGCCTGGTCCAACATAGAGCGCAACGATGTAGTGGTCGTAATCGATCGGCCAGTGTCCTCGCGAGTCGATCGTCTCCTTCAGCAACCTCTGCAATTCCTTGTGGAAATCGCGGATCGTCCTCAAGCGCAACAGCAACCACAGTAGCGCCTTTACGGTATCCACACGTCCAGGGAAGGAACAACCATACGCCGGTGTGCTAGCGCCAAGTCACACAGCAGAGCTCTCAGGAAGATAGCGGCTAGGGTTTCGGTAGAGCAACTCACGTCAACTCGTCTAACTCCCAATAGCCTCAAGCATGTCCTTATATAGTGTCCATGATGGATCCTATCCGAACACATTATGTTCTAACCCGTTAAGTGTGTGACCCGTTAGGTTTATGTGTAGTCAGTTGTGACTCAGAAACCTTTTCCGATCACGAGTCGTTAGCGGTTCCTAGCAGGACATAACGATTTCCGAATACACACAAATTATATCGGATGAACCTTAATGCAATATGATCTACGACTAGATTCTCATCACTTACGATCAGGTCATATTTCTATACGACCAGTTCGTATTTGGTCACAACCAATTTGTAACTCCTTACGACCAGGTTTCGACCACTCTGTGATTACGTTTGACTAGTCTACGACCGGCTACGACCAGTCCATAACTGATTGAATTAAGCGACCTACTCGTGTATTCTCCCTTTGCCTCACGATATATGGTTGAACTCCAGGTGAGATGTTGTGTCATCCATGGACTGTTCAATACTTTCTCGATCTAGTGTCGGATAACCTTATGTGGTCGAACTCTTCGACCACCAGTGGCATGGTGTGACACCCTGATTTTTAGAACCTTTTTGAAATTTTCAAAATAAAAAGAACTATTTTGTTTTGATGAGAATTCAAAGATTAACCTGAAATTTCATAATGGATTTAAGTTGACTAACTCAAACTACAACTAAAAGTTCCTTGTTGGTTTGATGAGTTAATAGAGTTTTGATGGTCTCCCCTTCTCTGTCCGTTTTCTTGTCCATCTCTGAACCAGACCTCCCTTCGTCTGGGATCTAATGGCCCAGACCTCTCTTTCGTTTGGATCCAAAGGTTCGAACCTCCCTTGTGTTGTCCTCCCTTGGTCCAGACCTCCCAAATGCTTGGACCTCCCTGGGTCCAATTCTCCCTCTCGGGTCTTCTCTGACTTACAACCTTCCCTTACCTTTATTGGACCTCTCCGCGTCCTTCAGGGCCTCTCCATGTCCTCTAGGACCTCCCCTTACCTTTATTGGACCTCTCCGCGTCCTTCAGGACCTCTCCATGTCCTCTAGGACCTCCCCCTTGTAAATCTGGACCGTTAAGACCTCCCCCTTGGAGATCTTAATCGTCTGACCCCTCCTTGTAATCTGGACCGTTAAGGCCTCCCCTTGGAGATCTTAACCGTCCTGCACCTCCTGTAATCTGGACCGTTAAGACCTCCCCTTGGAGATCTTAACCGTCTGCATTCTCCCTTGTAAATCTAGGCGTCAAGACCTCCCTTGGGAGATCTTAAAATCGAGACCTCCTCCTTGTACATCCGTAGTCAAGACCTCCCTTTGGAGATCTTGGCCGTCCAGACCTCCCTTTTTGGCAGATCCGATCGTGAGGACCTCCCCTTGGGAATCCTAACCGTTCAGACCTCCTCTGGATTTGATCCTACGGCTCTAGACCTCCCTCGCGGGTGAGGTTCTTCTCTTACCTTTGCAGACCTCCCTGTTTGCAATTGATCTTGACCGTTGGACCTCCCTTCTGGAGATCCAACCGTCTAGACCTCCCTTGCGGGTGAGGACCTCCTCCTTGCCCTTGCGGACCTCCTCTCGTGCACTTAATCTTGGCCGTTTGGACCTCCGCTTTGGAGATCCAACCGTCAGGACCTCCCCCTATGGGCGAGGATCTCCCCTTGCTCACTGCAAGACCTCCTCAAGGTCATTGCAGGACCTCCTCTATTTGGTCTTGGCGCCCTAATCGGGCAATCACACCCGATTTTCTTTACCTTTGATTGTGTCCTTGGGCGGGAAGTTCTGCACCGCATTTAATGCATGTTGTATCACATTAAATGTTCTCACCTTCTTGATACTCATGTCATACCGATTGTCACATTCCTTGCCTACTCCCATTGTCCTATTTACCAACTCCTGATGACCCCTATCCTGGGTCATGTGCATTGGCTTCCACTATATATAGTTTGGGAAGCCCTCCTTTCTCACTTTCTTCTCCATTTCTCCTCTCTGTCTCAACCGAGCCTACCTTAGACCTCCCTCCAAGTTCATGGACCTCCTCTCTTGACTCTCTGGACCTCCTCCAACAAGCTCATTGGACCTCCTCCCGACCTCCCATCCTCTCTGTTGGTTTTGTATCTAAGTTTATTTGGAGTCCTTTGGAATTTTGTTTGAACTTTATTTGAGTCATTTGGTTTTCACGTGTAGATTGTCAAGATCGTGGGGAGCCCGAGTTAAGTGAGGGAGAGGAAGCAGCCCGAGACTTTGAGCAAGGCAAGTTACACTCTTGATCATGTTGCACCCAATACTTCAAACTACTTATGTCATTTTCTAAGTTGTATGCATGCTTAATTCACTAAGATATTTCAATGCCTACCTTTAAATTCGTAGTTATGCCCACTGCTTGGTATGACCACTGTCCATGTTGAATTAACCTCATTGTCACCCTAGATAAAACCTGGTTCTTGCATTAGTGAGGACCCGTAGCTATTGAAAAATGGAATGCTTAGTATTGCTTAGACCAAAATCTTGATTTGGGAGTTTTGACCAAAAATATCATTTGATCATATAACTTGGGCCGTGGCATTGGTGTGCCATGGGGATTTCGGCCATGACATTGGTGTGTCATAGAGGTTTTACAAATGGCCATGGCATTGGTGTGCCATGGAGGTTTGAAAAGTAAAGTAAATGAAAAATGGATTTGGCTTAGGCGAAACTGGTTGTTTGGTTGGTGCATGTCTATGCACGGGGGTCGTGTGATCCGATGCCCCAGGGTTGAGGTTTGTCGCCCAAGTCGGTTGAGGACCGGTCTTTGAGACACCACTTGCTAAGCCTATAATGGGCTATGCCAAAATTGTGCAACCATATGTCTCCAGTATGGGGCGTGGGATCTGGCTAATTAATTTGCAAAGCTCTATCGTGGTTCATCCTGTGGATGCGGTGGGTTTATCATGTTATGACTAGTTGTAGTCCCACCTGGCATAAGAGGGGGCACCCCATTAACCCGGCGGGTTTCTATCCAAAGGGGGATCTGCGAAACCTTAATAGGGGTGGACTGCGGTGGAGCAATGCATTGTAAAGGTCTTGTCATGTGCTCTAGACCTCTCACCAAAGGAAGTGTGAGGTGGTATCGACGAATGCCAAGCAAACTAGAGAATTCATGTCATGTGGGTAAAGTGTACAACCTCTGCAGAGTGTAAATCTATTCGAATAGCCGTGTCCACGGTCATGGACATGCTGGCAATGTCACTCAAAGTTAGCTCTTGGTTTTGGTTTTCAAAAGGAATATTGACACTGGTTTTGGTGGTTTAACCAAATTGGGTTTGGGCGAGAAGCCTTGTGCAGGAGGGTATCCTTCACCATTTCAATGATGAATGCTATCCAACTGAAAATGGATTTCACAAAAATGAATTCTAACTATTGTAACCTGCCTTGAAACTTAATACTTGTATTTGAAATAAAATTGGCTTTATGCAAAACAACCCTAATATGCTTTCCTTTGATATATCCCTATGCATGTCATTACATTAATTGTGGGTGTAACTTGCGAGCACGGTTGTTGTGCTCACTCTTGCTTGATTTATGAATTGAGCAGATGAAGACTCCTATGATGATGAAGATGATCAACTCAATTAGGCCGTGCCCTCCAGCCAGTCACCTATGGTGTAATGGGTGGACCATGTATTTTGTGTTCCGCTGCGTTTGTGTGCTCTCAGTTGCTGGAGCTTGTAAGCAACCCTTGTAATCAAACCTCCTTTTGCTGTTAATAAAGTTCTGTGGATGCTTTTGTTGTCACTTGCTTGCTGTGAGAATTGGTCGATGATCCCTAGGGACAATTTCGGATCGCAGTGGACTTTATACTTGTCCTCAAGCCCCACGACCTCCTCGGGTTGTCTCCTCTCGGACCTCTCTCGAGT
Source organism: Phyllostachys edulis (assembly GCA_036346405.1). Lineage (NCBI taxonomy): Eukaryota > Viridiplantae > Streptophyta > Magnoliopsida > Poales > Poaceae > Phyllostachys > Phyllostachys edulis. The sequence continues at coordinate 54,726,205 of CM070549.1, read as the reverse complement.
AGCGCGTGGAGCTTGGGGAGGTCTGAGGTCCAACGACCTCCTCGGGTCAGGACCCCAGACCTCCGGGTGGTCTATCGTACCTCTCGGGAGGTCTGGAGGTCCTACCGGGATGTCCTCTCGGGACGTCATGGGAAGTCCCTTGCGGACCTCCCAGGAGGTCCTGAGGGACCTCTCGGGACGTCTTGGGGGTTCCTTTTTGGACCTCCCAGGAGGTCCTGAGGGACCTCCCGGGGTGTGCCCTGGGCCGGGTCGTGACACATGGCCATGCACTTTCTTTACCCAACCTCATCGAGGGGCCCAAAGATATCTCTCCTGTTATGTTAAGAGGGGCAAATCTCATATCCGACCAGTCACATCCCTCCGCATGTTTCATAGCATACCTGAAAGTTACCTTTATAACTATCCAGTTACGAGTAGCGTTTGGCAACCCCTAAGAGTGTTATTACACATGTAGGGAACCATACTGATCTCAAGTCTAAGGATTATACATCATCATTGCTTGAGACCAACTAATGGCACATAAAATCATAACAATATCAATAGTGTCTCAAGGTGAGTCAATCCAACACCATGTTCCCCAACATGTGCTCACATTATTGATTTGATATCCCTATGTCCATGACCGGTGAAACATGGTCATCAATCAATACATGTGCTAGTCGTAGAGTAACTGGTGTTCCGACCAGTGACATCCGACCAGGGATTCATTTAGAACGACATCATATAAGTTAAAGAGTTTCACCAACAAGTCACATACTTGTTAATCTTCATAACCAATGATTCATTCAAGGAACAGAATAACATTTATTCAATAACTCATAAATATAGACGTGATATAATCATCTCTATGATTGCCTCTAGGGCATATCACCAACAGTCTCCTACTTGCACTAGAGTCAATCATATAGGTATTTTATACCCATTGCTCTTGTGTGTGCCTCATGCTTAGGTTGTGTGAGTGGCTTTGTCAACGGATCTCAACAATCTCACGAATAATGTGATATCGTCGAAGTATGTGCTTGGACTTTTGGTGCGATCTAGGTTCCTTAGCTTGTGCAATGGCTCCACTATTATCACAATAGAGATCCATTGGACTAGAAGCACTAGCGACCACACCCAGTTCATGAATGAACTTCCTAATCCACACGGCCTCTTTTGCAGCTTTCGAAACCGCAATGTATTCGGCCTCTGTTGTAGAATCAGCAACCGTTCCTTGCTTGGAACTCTTCCAGCTTACTACTCCTCCATTCAAACAAAACACAAACCCTGACCGCGATCTGAAATCATCCTTGTCGGTTTGGAAACTAGCATCGGTGTAACCATTTACGACCAGCTCTTCCTCACCCCCATAAACAAGGAATGCATCCTTAGTCCTTCTCAAGTACTTAAGGATATTCTTGACTGCTATCCAGTGACCTTCACCTGGATCTGATTGATATCTACTCGTAACACTTAGAGCATATAACACATCTGGTCGTGTACATAGCATAACATACATGATAGATCCTATAGCCGAAGCATATGGGACTCTACTGATTTTGTCTCGCTCATTAGTGGTCGTAGGACACTGACTCGTGCTAAGATTAATACCATGTAACATGGGCAAGAAACCTTTCTTGGAATCTTGCAAGTTGGACCGTTTTAACACTTTGTCAATGTACATATCCTGGCTTAATCCGATTAGCATTTTAGATCTATCTTTATAGATCCTTATACCAAGAATATATGCTGCATCACCTAAATCTTTCATCGAGAAATTATTTCTTAATGAAGTTTTAACAGATTCAAGCATTGGAATATCATTTCCGACCAGTAGTATGTCATCCACATACAAGATCAAAAACACAAGTTTGCTCCCACTAGCCTTTTTGTAAACACAAGGTTCTTCTTCGTTCTTGATGAAGTCAAACCCTTTGACTACTTCATCAAAACGAATGTTCCAACTCCGAGATGCTTGCTTTAATTCATAGATAGATTTATTAAGCTTGCATATCTTTCTAGCTTCCTTTGGATCGACAAGACCCTCAGGCTGTGTCATATACACATCCTCACTTAGGTTTCCATTTAGGAAAGCCGTTTTGACATCCATTTGCCATATCTCATAGTCGAAATATGCAGCAATGCCTAGAATGATCCGGATAGACTTAAGCATCGCGACAGGAGAGAAGGTTTCATCATAATCAACACCTTGAATTTGTCTGAAACCTTTCGCGACCAGTCGTGCCTTATGAATGTGAACGTTTCCATCTATGTCTATCTTTTTCTTAAAAATCCATTTGCACTCAATGGTTTTAACACCATCAGGTGCATCAACCAAGTTCCAAACTTGATTATCATACATGGACTTTATCTCGGATCTCATGGCTTCAAGCCATGACTTAGAGTCTGGGTCCACCATCGCTTCCGCATAAGTTTTAGGCTTATCATTATTCAATAATAAAATATCATGCCCATACCTTATAGGCAATTGACGTGGCCTTTTAGATCTTCGTGGGACTGATGCCTCATCTACAGATTCAACAACATTTTATTCATCCTGTAGAGGTTCAGTAGGAGTTGAAACATTTTCGGAAGCTTCTTGAATTTCTTCGAGTTGCACCTTGCTCCCACTGACTCCTTTGGAAAGAAACTCTTTCTCCAAGAAGACATCATTACGGGCAACAAACACTTTGTTATCAACCCGATTATAAAAATAATATCCTTTAGTTTCCTTAGGATACCCCACAAAGAAACACCTATCAGACTTGGGTGTGAGTTTACCAGACGTCAAACATTTTACATAAACCTCACAACCTCATATCTTTAGAAAAGACAATCCAGGACATTTCCTGATCCATATCTCATATGGTGTCTTCGCTACTGTTTTTGATGGAACCCTATTTAAAGTGAAAACTGCTATTTCTAGAGCGTATCCCCAGAATTGCAATGGAAGATCAGATTGGCTCATCATTGACCGAACCATGTCCAACAATGTTCGGTTCCGTCGTTCAAACACCCCATTCCATTGAGGCGTTCCCGGCGAAGTGAGTTGTGGAACAATTCCACATTCCTTTAGATGATCACCAAAATCATGGCTCAAATATTCACCTCCATGATCAGATCATAGACATTTGATTGTCTTGCCAAGTTGATTATGTACTTCATTTTGAAATTCTTTGAACTTTTCAAAAGATTCAGACTTATGCCTCATTAAGTAGATATAGCCATATCTACTAAAGTCATCAGTAAATGTTATGAAGTACTGAAAACCACCTTTGGCCGAAGTGCTCATTGGCTCACATACATCCGTATGTACAAGGGCCAGCAGGTCACTCATCCTTTCACCTCTGGTCGTGAAAGGCGTCTTTGTCATCTTGCCAAGTAAACAGGATTCACATGTTTCAAATGATTCAAAATCAAATGAGTTTAGAAGACCATCTTTATGGAGCTTCATCATGCGCTTCTCATTTATATGACCTAGACGACAATGCCAAATAAAAGTGGTATTCATTTCATTAGGTCGAAGTCTCTTAGCATTAACGTTATAGATAGGCATATCCTTAAGATTCAAAACATACAATCCATTCACTAATGGAGCATGGCCATAAAGAATATCTTCAAAATAAATTGAACAACAATTATTCTTTATTCTGAATTCATAACCTTCTACTCCTAAACATGAAGCAGAAATAATGTTTTTACTTAAGGCTGGAACATAATAACAATTATTTAGTTCCATAACTAATCCTGAAGGTAAAACTAATGGTAAAGTGCCAATAGCTAATGCAGCAACTCTCGCTTCATTGCCCACCCGAAGATCAACATCTCATCTTGCCAAATTTTTATTCCTTATCAGTCCCTACATTGAATTGCAAATATGTGCAACCGATCCGGTATCAAATACCCAAGAACTGGTCGGAGAAGTGGCAAGATTAATTTGTATAACATTTATACCTGAACTGGAAGTTTTACTTCCTTTGTTCCTTTTCGTTTCTGCCAATTACTTCTTGCAATTTCTCTTTCAATGCCTAGTCTCATGACAATGGTAACATTCTGTGTCAGGCTTAGGACCTAGCTTGAGCTTCTTAAGCTTAGCTTTGAAACTCTCGATCCCATCTTGAGTCTTTCTTTGTCTTTACCCTTTCCCGACTTACCCTTCTTCTTGAATCTAGTAGTCTTTTGAACCATCATCACATGATTGAAACTTTTCTTGATGCTCTTAGCACCCTTAAGCATGCCATGCAACTCGGTCACTGTTTTCTCCATGCCATTCATATAAAAATTCAATATGACTGGCTCAAAACTCGTTGGGAGCGATTGAAGAATCACATCAGTAGCCAACTTTTGGCTAAGGGGAAAACCAAGCTTTTCCAAACTCTCAATGAGACCAATCATTTTGATCACATGATGACTGACCGGGTTACCTTCTGACAGCCTACAAGAAAACAATGCCTTAGAGGTGTTAAACCTCTCTGCTCTTGCTTGATCCTAAAACATACCCTTTAGACTTACAATCATATTGTAAGCATCTGTGGTCTCATATTACTTCTGAAGCTCAGAGTTCATGGTTGCAAGCATTAGGCAGTGCACATCGATTGCGTCATGGCAATGCTTCTCATAAGCATTCTTTTCAGCACGAGGTGTATCGGCACTCGGTTCCTCGGGATAGGGACCCTTTAGAATATGTTCCTTCTTTTCTTGCTTGAGAACAATTCTCAAATTATGAAATCAGTCAATGAAATCTGAACCATTCAACTTTTCCTTTTCAAGAATAGATCGCAAATTAAAGGTAGGTGCAGAAAAAGTAGTAGGTGCCATGGTCCACAACAGAATATGCAAAAATTCAGCACTATGTTTATGTAAGATCTTCTATTAGACATTCATGTTGGTGGTTATGTTTGACCAGTCTACGACCAGATCATATCACCATATGACCAGTCTTTACCTGGTCGTACTTAATCATCAACAGTCAATAAAAGACACTCCCACTATATGTTCTAAACCATGTTTCCCTCTAACATCATATAGTGAGTTCAAGATCCATAAATCATTAAGTCCTAGTGTGCTTTGGCATCACTGCTAGAAACTTAGTGATTTTAGGTAAACAACCCTTTGCTAATCATATCACATATTACTCTTATTTGATTGGAGACATCTCTATGCACTTCCGACCAACACTATGCCCCAAGGCCCAAAACCCTTTTGATAGCCTTGTCAAATTAAATCAACACTATGCATGTGGGTGTCCGACACCCACCCCATCTTATTAGGATAGTTAATGGCACCCTACTTTGGTAGATATGCCAATAAACGATCAAAACCGTGATAGGCGCATCAATTGGAAAGGCATCAATTTTACTTAATTTTTCTTGAGAGATACTACTCTATCATGTCAAAACATCTAATGATAAAACATGATCAAATAGCATAACAGGAATAAACACAAACATTCACAGATAATTATATTAAACTGTGAAATAGTATGGCCCTTAACATGTCGATCTCCATCAGCATGCTTCTGTCCTCCGACCACCATGCTTGACGTATCCGAATGCATTCATCTACTAAGCAATTACTCCTAAGAGCTAGTAATAAATTACATAGGATAATTTCAAGCATCACATGTCGGTACACAAACCGGTATACAATAATATGTAGCTCGATGACTATCTCACAGCATGACACGCAGGCCATGAAAATCCATTCATGCATCGCATACACAATGGGCCATACTATTCACATCAAACCCTGCAAAAACGAGTTACGCATAGAATCCAATTATATCGGGGCGACATGAACACATACTATCTCTAACACTCGGTACGAATACCCAGCACGACCATCCAATTTTTCTGGGACATGAATCTTATTCACGTAATCGAGCCTCGAAAATCATCGGATTAATCATATTGATCCTATTCCGAACCAATCTGATCACTGCCTTGATACGACCACTCACTGCGGTATACTCCGATGGCGGAATTCCGACTGGTAGGAGTATTATGCAGTGTGGTTGTGAACGAGTGCAGTAAACCATCTGTTCCTTTGAGCTCATACCTCCTCGTAAAACCATCTACTACCACCAAAAACCAATCGATCTTATCGACCAGTGCCTAGATTGTTCCATCGACATGAATCGATCTAGGTTACCAGACCCGACCAGTAATAGATCCAATCCACTATTACCACATATCAAGTATATGCGATCGAGCCAGATCAAAAACTACGCAGGATGGCTCTAATACCACTGAAGGGATACGGGTAGGCTACGATAGCTACAATTCAGAATTCTACCACATAAACCAGGAAGCCAAGCAAGAAGATGATCACAGATCGTTACCACCAGACGCGTAGAGCAGCGGAAGAAGAGTTGGAGCAGCTTGGTCCAACATAGAGCGCGTCGATGTAGTGGTCGTAGTTGATCGGCCAGTGTCCTCGTGAGTCGATCGTCTCCTCCAGCAACCTCTGCAGTTCCTTGTGAAAATCGCGGATCGTCCTCAAGAAATCGCGAATCGTCCTCAAGCGCAACAGCAACCGCAGTAGCGCCTCTACGATATCCACACGTCCAGGGAAGGAACAACCGTACGCCGGTGTGCTAGTACCAAGTTGCACGACAGAGCTCTTAGGAAGATGGCGACTAGGGTTTCGGTAGAGCAACTCACGTCAACTCGTCTAACTCCCAATAGCCTCAAGTATCTCCTTATATAATACCCATGACGGATCCTATCCGAACACGTTATGTTCCAACCCGTTAAGTGTGTGACCCGTTAGGTTTATGTGTAGTCGATTGTGACTCGGAAACCCTTTCCAATCACGAGTCGTTAGCGGTTCTTAGTAGGACATAACGATTTTCAAATACACACAAATTATATCGGACGAACCTTAATGCAATATGATCTACAACCAGGTCCTCATCACTTACGACCAGTTCATATTTGGTCACAACTAGTTCGTAACTCCTTACGACCAAGTTTCGACCACTCTGTGATTACGTTCGACTAGTCTACGACCAGCTAGTATCTCCATACGACCAGTCCATAACTGATCGAACTAAGCGACCTATTCGTATATTCTCTCTTTGCCTCACGATATCTGGTTGAACTCCAGGTGAGATGTTGTGTCATCCATGGACTGTTCAATACTTTTTCGATCAAGTGTCGGATAACCTTATGTGGTCGAACTCTTTGACCACCAGTGGCATGGCCATGTACTTTCTTTATCCGGCCTCATCGAGGGGCCCAGAGATATCTCTCCTGTTATGTTAGGATAGGCAAATCTCATATCTAACCAGTCACATCCCTCCGCATGTTTTATAGCATACCCGAAAGCTACCTTTATAACTACCTAGTTACGAGTAGCGTTTGGCAACCCCTAAGAGTGTTATTACACATATAGGGAACCATGCTGATCTTGGGTCTAAGGATTATACATCATCATTGCTTGAGACCAACTAATGACACATAGAATCATAACAATCTCAATAGTGTCTCAAGGTGGGTCAATCCAACACCATGTTCTCTAACATGTGCTCACATTATTGATTCGATATCCCTATATCCATGACCGGTGAAACATGGTCATCAATCAATACATGTCTTTGGTCAGAGAGAAATGGCGGTGTTCACCCGGTGACATCCCACCGAGAGATTCATTTAGAACGACATCATATAAGTTAAAGAGTTTCAGCAACAAATCACACACTTGTTAATTTTCATAACCAATGATTCATTCAAGGAACAGAATAACATTTATTCAATAACTCATAAATATAGACGTGATATAATCATCTCTATGATTACCTCTAGGCCGAGTATATCACTAACAGATAAGACAATACAAACATTAGATAAGGAAACACAAAATGACTTCTGTCTCTAACACACAGGACTACATGTCAAGACAGTTTTTTCCATTCGAGAAAAACCTTGTCAAGGCAGTTTATCTGTGCCAGTGAAGTTCATGCCGAGATAGAAGCAACGCTGTAAAAATTGCATCTATCCACTAGTGATTACTGCGTTTTGGGGCACATCATATGTTTATTATCCTTTTGATGCGCCTCCTGAAGTTTGATGCTTGATAAGGACTGTATGCCTGGCAGGACTAGTGGGATCATCCTGCAAATAGAATGACTCAGGCGAGGTTAGTTTCAGATGGTGCAGGGAATTAGGATGGAATACATAAGTTTGTACTGCTTAATCATGTAGTGTTAAACAAAACCTAGTTATACGTGCTTTTACTTACTGCGTGAAGATCATAGAACTTTTCTTTTTTACCAAAGAAAAAAATTGTTCAGGTGTCACGATCTGGCCGATTCGTCACTCCCTTCACACACATCCAAGAAAATCCAAAGCATAAAAAAAAAAAGAAATCAGCCGGCAACCGCAATATTACAACTCTTCCCCTCCATGCCACCAACTTTTCCACCTTTCGCAACGGAGGACACCTCCCTTTCGCACAAAAGCCACTGCCTTCCTCACCAATCCACCTCCGCTCCCCGTCCATCCCTCCCAAGAAACCCTCACCTTTGCATGGGCAAGCGCCTCCCGGCCGCCGCCATCGCCGCCGCGCTCCGCCCCTGCGCCCGCAACCTCCGCTCCTCCCCGGCCGCAGGCAAGGCAGCGAACCCGCCGCCCGCCCCGCTGGATACGCCCAGGAACGCCGCCGCCGCCGGGGCCAGCTCCGGACGGGCCGAGGTGCGGGATTTGAACGCGCCGTTCGGGACGTATGAGGACGAGCGGATGCCGCTCTCCGAGGTGGTTTCGGACTGCACGAAGCGGTGGTTCCAGGACGCGCTCAAGGAGGCGCGCGCTGGCGACGCCGCCATGCAGGTGCTCGTCGGTCAGATGTACCGCAGCGGCTACGGCGTGAACAAGAACGAGCACAAGGTGAGCCCTCTCGTCGCTTTCCATCCGGCCTTTTTTTGTGGAATCTGGAGTAAAAGGTGCCGCTTTTTTTATGTCTTAGTTCTGATACTTGGCCTTGGAATATGATACTTCGTGATTCTTGAGTGGTTTCGGTTTGGATCTAGATTGGGATTTGTTGGCTATAATTCGATATGCTGCTGTTATAATTGTGCTAATTTTATAGATTTTGCATCATAATTCTTATTTAACCGCCCAAACTTCCTTAGTGAACTGGTAGGTATTTAGTTGGGTTGTGTGACTTGTGTGCTTGCTTGCTATATTTGCCGATACAATGCTTGCCAGTGGAGAAATCGGTTTAATTGAGCTTGTGCAGTTGCTCGCCGATGTATTTACCGATACATTTGGATGCAACTTGATCCATGCTAATGGAATTATAACCAGTTTCATCGCACAATTGAGCATGTAACAGGATTAGTTGCCAAATGAAAAAAGAAAGCAAAATCAGGATGCTGTGGATAATCATAATTTTTCCTCTTAATTGGAGGGCATGAAGGATGGAGGAGCCAGATTCATCCATGTTACTCTGCTTTTGTTGTTAAGCAATTGCTCATAAATCTTCTTGTGCAATTGTGCTCTCATGGTTAAGATACTGACAGAAACACTGTCTGGTACTAATTTTCTGGTCCTGTCATTTGAATAGGCCAATTTCGGTGATTGACATCAACATTCTAGAGCTACAAAAGTACAAAACAAAGAAGAATATTCTTAGAGAGTGAAAATGTGGAACACCTTCTTTGATTGCCCAGGACCCTATAATAGAAAAGTGAATACCAGGAGCACAAATAGATGCCTAGGGAAAAACTGAAGTTTAAAACATATAAGATTGAATTGACTGTATGAATGTGCCAAATTTACGATGCACTGGAGCCTAGCAGTAGGTTTGACGACAACATAGAATATGTTTAGAGTTCAATTGATGGAAAACGCAAGCTGTTCTGAAATGAAATTAATTAGTGAAAAGCCAGTCATTGAGTGTTCTTACCAAGGATTATGTTTCTTATTTCTGTGGATTTCATGCATTCTTCTTCTTCTTTCTGTTATATTGCTACGAAATTTTAATCGATTAACCAATAACATCTTCATTATACAGGCTAGAATTTGGATGGAGAAAGCATCAAGATATCGATCTACAGTCTGGAAAGTCAGCAATAAACGCCCAGGTTAGCGGTCTGCTGTCTAATATAAACCCTGCCTACATTTCAAGGGCCCTTCAGTATCCCTCTTTTTTTCGAGAATGCAAGGGCCCTTAGTATCTTCAACTTGCTAATGTAAATAATTCATGTGTACATCTGTTTGCTGGACCTAACATGTTGTTTTGTTGTAGGATACAATGCTAGTGACTCAGATTCAGATGATGCTAAGGAAACTGGCAAATAATTTCAGAGTTATTACTGGCAGGGTAAGTTTGATGTCCCCATGTGCAATTGTGATCCAGAACTGCCTTTTTTTACTGATGTCTCCTAGTTAAGCATTGTAATTTGAGTTAATGGGAAAAAAGAATCTATGTTTGTCAGTTCTGTAATATCCCATACTTTTAGCTGACTAGCATACACATAGGCTGTACAACGAAGAAGATGGGATTTTAAGAGTGATTGATTGCTTGGTTTAGACCCTTTTTATGTATCCCATACAAGGAAGTCATGTTTATGTTTACAATTAGACAATTTTCCTTATTATGAAAAATGGATGTTTAAAAGATCTGTTTTTATCTATAACCAGAAATATCTCTGTTAAGTAACAATCTTACGACCTGGAAAACATTACTTTTATCTTTCTTCATTCTCTTGGGGACTCAACCATTCTTTTTGTTAAGGGTATTTGTGGTATTTCCCTTGTACTAGGGTTTAGTTTTGTGTCCCCTTTGTACCCTATATATATTGCTCATTGGACCTATTGAATACATACATAATATTCGTAACATGGTATCAGAGCAAAGGTTAAAACCCTAACTTGACCTAGCCTCCAACTGCTTCTGGTGCCCGCTGCCACCGGGAGGAGCAATCTCCGCTCCCGGGGGCGGCAACATTAGTTGTAGTTTTCTTTCCTCGTGGAAGCAGCAGCAGCAGCATCCGGTCCTCGCCGTCACTGCCGAGCTTGGTCTTCGTCGCAGTGGAGCTTTCTAGCGTTGCCCCCAACGCCATGGTTGCTTGCCTCCGCCTAGCCGCGATTTGCCTCTCGGGGGAGCTCTTCTTCCAGATTACGGCATTGGGGGTGACGACGAGGTGGAGGGAGCCTTTGAGCTTCCCTCTTCCTGGTTCCTTCGCATCTACAGAAGTTTTCTTCAATCTCGGCGAGAGTTCGATCGTGATGGAGAGCAAGGAGGCGGAAGTGCAGAAGGCGGCGCCAGAGAAGGAGGAGCATCTTCAGCCTCATCCTCGCCAGATCTGGCGTAGATCGTCACCGCTTCCTCATCTTCACCAGAACCGGCGTTCCAAGCTCGGTCCCGGTCGGATCCAGGGCTCTCCGTTGTCACCGGCCATTCTTAACTCTTCTCGGCCGTCGCCTGTCCAGAACTGATCTGGATCAGGTCCTCCCTCCGCACGAGCCGCCTCGTCTTCATCGCCTGGACGTCGCCTGGAGGAAGACGTATCTGGCAGCTCAAAACCACCGTCGCCACCGATTGCATCGCCGCCTCCCTTCACGCTACATCGCCATCGCGCGCCGTCGTCGCGACGTGCTAGCTACTTCCACACGCGCGCGGCGGGGCGGGCTAACTGCGGTCATTGCTCCTACTTGCGCGCCGGCCTGCCGTGCTTCGTGCTTTCGCGTCTTGTAGCGTTGTCGGATGGTGGAGAACAGGGGGAGGGAATCCATAATCCTCCCCCGTGCCTTCTTTTCTTAAATGGGCGACGATACAGCCCAAAGCCGAAACACAAGCCAAAAAAAAGTTGTTGCTGCTAGTTATCTTTGAGTCCTTGCTTCTGTTGCGTCCATCCAAGTCCGTACCACTCTATCTTTGAGTTCGTTTAAGCTATGTGAATCCACAGATTCATTGTCAGTCATAGAAGCATATGAATTCTTTTTGCGTGACAGCAGTCGCCGCTGTTCTCTTTGAGCTGTTGCGGATCGTAGAAGTTGTTATGATCATGGTTGTCACGGCGTCACCAAGGCGTCGCCTTGGCGTCCGGCAGTGCGGAAGCGAGACGCCATGATCGCTTCGCCTCGCCTTAGCCATCTCCGACCGCATCATCAAGACCGACCTTGACCCCTAGGTGCTCCATCTCCTCCTCCGCTCCCTCCTCTCTCCTCCCTCCCACGGCCGCCTTGCCCTCAAGGCGTCCTGTCGTCGGATCCGCCTCTCTTGCTCGAATCGCCGCCGGAGGAGAGGGAGGAGCCCGAGCCAGAGGAGGAGGGAGGAGCCCGAGCAGGAGCCTCGCCATGAGAGGAGAAGGGAGGAGGAGCCCGAGCCGGAGCTCACCGCCACGAGATGGAGGGGAGCCGAGCCGAGCTCTGGGAGTGGGAGCCTTGGTTTATCTGAGGCAGGAGCACTGGGGTCGTGAGCGGTGAGGCGATCCGGCAGCGGCAAGGGATCTTCTGCTCCCAATTTGACTGGTGTTGCTACTTGCTAGTTGTAGAATTATAGTTACTACTTAGCTCGCCTTGCGCCCGCCTGGACGATTAGGCGTCCTGGCGCCCCTTAGGCGCCGTGGTCGCCAAGGTCGCCGTGACAACCTTGGTTATGATGCCGCCACTCTCTCTGAGCCGCCACCCCAAGCTTCTAAGGCCGTCGCGCTTCTTCCGCACTGCGTCTCCATTACGCTTCTTGTGCACTGCGTCGCTGTCGTTTTGGGCTTCGATCTGCGCCGTTATACTTCTATCTATTCCTCTTCGGCTTGATTTGACAGCTTTATCTATTTTTTGTCGGTTTCATCGTCTTCTTCGTCGTGTTGCCGCAGTCAACTTTGCTCCCGTTTGCCTCTACTTTCTCAGCCTTTGCATCTTGTGCTTTATGGGCTGTCGCACGACCCCGGATGGGAGATCTTTTGATACTCGACATATTTTATAAGAGCTGCACGCTACAACGACATTATCAAGACTCGGACTTTGGATTTTTCCTATTGTAGTATCAACTCTTTCCAAATGCAATGCTATTGCATACGTCTTGCATTTGAGGGGGGTGTTAAGGGTATTTGTGGTATTTCCTTTGTACTAGAGTTTAGTCTTATGTCTCCTTTGTACCCTATATATATTGCCCATTTGGCCTCTTGAATACACGCACAATATTCATAACACTTTTGAGCATGTGTTTTAGCACAGAAAGGTGAGGTTACATACATTTGGAATTTGGTCTTTAAACATGTGTGAAAAGGACTATGTTTTAGTGCACTTTGTATATTTCCTAGCGGAGTGTATACCTTGTAAATGCCTATTTCTGCTGCTTGTTCCATTTCAATAGATTCAAAGCATTTGATTGTTTGTTTAAGAAGCTCCTTTACTTTGCAGTGCCTGCATTGACTACAAGACCAGCAAGGCAACACAGACTACCGCTTGGTGCTTCAAATATGCAGTTCTATCAAGGCAATTATTTGCGCCCCCCATTAGTTAGCATGTATGATGTTCTGTTTTCGGGGTTTTTCTTCTTTCTTCTTCTTTTTTGGTGTGTGTGTTAAATCTGCTTATCATCACAAATGTGATTTGTTTTCACTGAACATATAAGGCGTTACCAGGATATTCGATTACATGTTTGAGTCACTCGTACTCTCTCTCTCTCTCTCTCTCTCTCTCTCTCTCTCTCATTTCTTCCTGCAATCGAAATCTGGGCATGTTGTGTTTTGTGCATCCTCAGAGAAACCCCATCTGTTTGTTCTCTGAATGAGCATTCGGTTTGATGGGAACTTGAAGTGGTATATAGCTTAGCATTGGCATATGCTAGGCCTTGGTTGATATATAGTTGATACTTAGAGCATCTTTAGTGTATTGAACCGATATCGATTCAAAGTCATACTACGTAAGTATTTTAGGAACTGAGATTGTTTTTCTTCAATGTATTGAACCGATTCCTACTAATAATTGGGACTCACGTTACATTAAAAAACACAACATTGGAGAGGTCTTAACATTCATCAGAAGCTTATCAAAGTGCGGAGGACCTTTTAACATGCCTTTACTCGTCACCAGAAGCGTATCCATCAAGTAATAAATAGTCCTTCCTTCAAATCTGCACTGCAATACTGACGGGGAAACCATTTGTACCTTGTGTTTTTTCGCTTCAGGTTTGCATAATTACCATCGCAAATGAGTGACTTGCAGTGATGGGTTTGCCCTCCGCTTGGCCAGACGTGAATCGAATCATGGATGATGGTGTCGATCAGCAATCTCAGTCAGTCAATCTGACTAGTTAGGTAGGTTGTTCTAAACGTACATACGTACCAGGTAAAGGTGTCCAAGTCATCGACGCCGCCGGCCACAATATTATTGAGGTCGCCGTGGCCGCCGGCGGCATCACGAGCGGCTTGCTGCACCACCACCTCCTGTACCGCAGCAGGCAAAGCGCCGCCCTGGGGTTTGATGCGGGACTACCCCCGGGAGGCCAGCCGCACCGCGTCGGGGTTCAAATTGGCCGTCTTCCACGCAGTCTCCTCCGTCTCCACCGCGTTGCTCCTCAGCCTGGTGAGTCCTCCGCCGAGCATTTCGCCTTCTTGCCGACGAGCATAGCACCGTGGGAAAAGATACCTTCTACCTGTCACGCACCATTACTGACATAGCTGTGCTCACCATCTAAGAGAGATTGATGAATACCAAAAGTCTTACATGGTTATATGGAGTTCCTTTTCCACCTTGCGCACGCGTTCTTCCTCGCCATATGAAATTTCCCATGTTTTTGGAGAAGATTGCCATGAAGTTGAGATGGCCGAGTTGGTCTAAGGCGCCAGATTAAGGTTCTGGTCCGAAAGGGCGTGGGTTCAAATCCCACTCTCAACACAGCACTATTTTTTTCCCGCTTCTCTACATGGGAAGGGCAAACGACATTATCCATGTAATACGTTCTCGTTTCTCAAGCTTAAATTTAAATTATAAATTTCCGGTGCGTTTCCGTCCATTTTATGCACATGTAGCAGGAATAATGTCATCACAATCGCAAGTTCAGTAGTTGAAACCATCACGAATCCTCGCTTTTACCAATCCAGCAAGCAGTACCTTCCGAATCAAAACTGCAAGGCTGTATACTTGTGTACATATGTCTACGGTCTGCAGTCTGCACGCAAAGCAACCACTACGGCACTACCTTGATTCATCACGGCATTCCAGGTAGTCATAAACTCATAATAAATTGTTTATTCTTTGAGTTGGCGACTGCTGAATAAAAAGGGTGTATTTAAACATGCTCCAACCATTTTAACCAAATACAAACACCGGCGCCCAACTATTACACTAAACCGTGTCGCGGAGGAGATTCTGGTGCTGATGGGTAGTGAACAGTTTCACATGTAGAGTCCCTCCGGTACACCTTCCTTCTTCTTGAACATGACCTTCTCTTTGGCCTTCTTAAAGTCAGCATGTGTCACCTAAAGCAACAGAAAACAAAAGAGGAATGTAAAACATGTAGAATCAGAACTTTCATGCAAATACACTATTGTGTGTAGTCAATACTTGACAGAAAGACCCCACTGATGACAAACTGTTCAGAAGGATCAGTAAAGTGACTTTGGTGGTTACTGTGCCTTTTCCAGACATTGCCACCCATAACCAAGCTCAGGAGGTTATATTATCACGACATTTTATTGGTATTAAATTGAGCAGTTCACCGGTATCTTTATTAGTGATGCGTTCTTGTTCTCCCCCTCAACATCTCATGCTATTTCCACGGGGCACAATTGTGCTTATCTCTTATCTATAACTGAATACAACATAATGCTCTTCTTTTGTTGCATCTGTGTGATGAGAGGAGCCGAGGAGACGCTAGAATGTCCATGGCGGCGGCCGCATGAGCACATAGGTTGAAGTGGCGAGGGCAGTGCTGTGGGTCACAACTAGGGTGGAGCACGACGACGCAGCGGGTTAGGGCATGCCATCGACGGAGCATCCCATTGCCATGGCCGGCCGTGCTTGAACATGTGTGCTCTGGCAGCCATGGTCACCTATCCCTGCGCCGTCGGTGTTTCTCCTGTTGTGAGTCAAGAGCTCCACAGGTTCCGTGTCCATCGTCGTCTGGCCGGCAACTGTGCTGGTGGCACTGCTGTTGCTCTGGCGATGGTGTCGTCATCACCGCAGGTAAGTTTATTGCTTCAATTCTCACTCTATCTGTGCCTAAGTGATCAATTATAAGATCTTGTAATGGTCTGTGCAGAGTGCTTTGTGATGATGGATGTGCTTGGCAAAGCTTTTGTGTAATCCAGCATGCAGCATTTAAGTGCTCTAAATCATTGCAACCATTATAGAAGCAAAAGAACAAGAAATTGCAATACACCACATACTCAAGTAATTGAAATGCGACCAATGCATGAACTGCAAGCATCGACACACCACGTCCATGAGCTGGGCCGACAGCCGCGCACTGGGTGAGTGAGCGGAGGCGGGGACGCGACTAAGCTGACGTGCCTGCTCAGGTGTGCAGGCAGGCGGGCAACTTGAGCAAAAGGGCACTGATTGAGAGAGGAGATCATAGAAGTGATGCCCTCGTTGACGTCGTCATATACACTCAGTCACTGACGCGACCATTTCATCTTCCGCATAAGTATGTGTGTGATTCAGTGTGAAATGGATTCCTAGAGTAGGCAACAGATTTGTCAGAATTTGTATCCTTGATTCTTCGATCTATTGCCTCCTCTTGGCCAATCGCTTGCATTATGCTTATATGTACACTTCTGACTTCTTTACTAACCTGATTGAATGTTTTCTTTTGTACATATCGTACTATACTCGACTTATTTTTGTTCAATCGTCGTGTTCCAAACATGTGATTTATATCATCTCAAGAATGTGAGCTGCACCTTATTCACATGAATTTAAAAAATCAATTGGACGTTTCGAGCATGTAACCAATTGGAGGTTTAGAGCATGTAATGTAATATGATTTTTTTCTCCGTAGCAACGCACGGGCATTCAACTAGTTAACTAAAAAAACATAGGGGTTTGATTTGGAGAAGGATGCTGCCTTACCTTCATCCTACGTTCTCTTAAAGCAAGCAATCCAGCTTCAGTACATATTGCTTTGATATCAGCACCAGAAAACTCATCCTTGGTCATCACAAATTCTTCTAGGTTCACATCATCTGCCAATGTCATCTTAGATGTGTGTATCTGCACACCATAACACAATCTCGATAAGACCAAACATGTTTTTCATCAAACATATAGAATTGAAAAGTTTTAAGATGTCATCATAGATAAGTACCTGGAAGATGCGCCGCCTGGTTTTAATATCTGGTAAAGGAAATTCAATCTTTCTATCTATTCGGCCTGGTCGAAGCAAGGCCGGGTCAAGACTTTCAATGCGGTTTGTTGCTAGAATAACTTTAACATCTCCTTTTGAATCAAAACCATCAAGCTGATTTAACAACTCCAACATGGTTCTCTGAATCTCACGCTCTCCTCCCGAATGAGCATCGTACCTATAACAATGACAAAAGGATCAACAGAGCTCACATTAACTTATTTATGGGAAGCTCTAGCCATATTTTTCTATATGCAAAAAAATCATCCTGTCGTAACTTTCAATATGTGGCATATCCTACCTCTTTGTTCCAACTGCATCGATCTCATCAATAAAGACAATTGAAGGAGAAAGATCATCAGCCACCCTAAACAGTTCTCTTACAAGCTTGGGGCCATCACCAAGGTACTTTTGGATCAACTCACTCCCAACAACACGCAAGAATGTTGCTGATGTAGAATTGGCAACAGCCTGCACAATTAAAAGCAAACACAAAAGGTTACTTAACTTTTTTAGGAAAAAAATGAACATAAAAAACTAGCATTCAGTGGGTTCACTAATTTATTAAAAAACAAAAGTTCAAATGGAGCAAAACATGAAAGTTCAAGCCTTCGGTGTCCTAAAGGAAAAGGCACAAACCTTTGCAAGAAGAGTTTTTCCTGTTCCAGGTTCCCCATATAATATGACTCCCTTGGGAGGCCTGATTCCGATGTCCTCATATAGCTCAGGATGTGTCAAGGGAAGTTCAACCGCCTCTTTGATTTCTTGAATTTGGGCATCCAAACCACCAATGTCAGCATAAGACTCCAAAGGTGCCTTTTCAACTTTCATGACAGAAACCATAGGATCAACTTCATCTTGC
This sequence comes from Phyllostachys edulis, assembly GCA_036346405.1. Lineage (NCBI taxonomy): Eukaryota > Viridiplantae > Streptophyta > Magnoliopsida > Poales > Poaceae > Phyllostachys > Phyllostachys edulis. The sequence goes on along the minus strand of CM070549.1, from coordinate 54,708,066 downwards.
AAAATTCCAACCACAGAGAGAACCTGAAAGAAGTGATTCTCAGTAAGCTTCTGACAAGTAAAAAAGTATGAAAAGATTCGAGTTCATCACATCAAACAGTACTATTATCGTTCCACCCTTCACATATAAAAGCACAACGAGATTTCCAAAGTGGCATGAAACTGAGAAAGATCTAGAGATGTATCCAGTGGAAATAATTGAACATGCGTCTGAGAAGAGTTATGCCACTAAGAAAATATATCATTAACAACTGCACAAAAGAATACAAGACCAGAAGAATTAAATGAAGAACAATAAAAACTTAAAAGTGAAATACTGCAAGAGATATAACTGAATATACTAAATGCCTGAATCACAATTATTTTGTCCTTTCCACAGAGTATATCTCTAACATATGCAATGAGGCATTGTCCATATTAGTCACTCTTTTCTAAGTCTGTCCATGTATTGAGTTATTTACCTTTAGACAGGGTTCTCATGGTGATGTAAATCAAGGCCACTAACCTGCAAATGAACGCCATTATCAAGGCCCTAAACCAAATAAGCGCTTAAAGATGGCGAACACTCACTAGCCACTATTTAGAACAGTAGTTCAGTGGTTCCTCCAGATTCAAATATAATTCTCTAAATCTTTGCAGTCCCAAAATGTATGCCATGTCCATGCGCACAGGAGGGGGAAAACCACATTTGTGACGGCACAACCAATAAACATGCAGAATATGCGCGGGGGGTGGGGGGTCTAAAGGTACAATCTTTTGAAAGCAATAAGCCAATAACACAAGTTATGTTTTATTTTAATAAGGAGTCAAATTGAACAAATATTTACTTCTGCAACTGTCAATAGTGATTTTGTTCAGGCTTTAAATTGGTCACCACCGTACACATAGACAGGCAAAAAGGTAGCATTTAACCAAACAGAATTCGTGTGGATATTTTCTGAAGAAATCCAGGAAACAGTCACTTAGCAATTACACTTAAAAGTTTGCAGAGACCGCATAAACGTCGTCTCACAACACAGTTCATGCATAGACTATCTTAATTTTACTTGATTGTGGTACACACATGGTTTAATTTGAATTTGCTCTGAAACAATTTCCGCCTACAAGCAACTCTACCTTACCAAACACCACATCTTCAAATCTTGTGTCACAGTTGTAAACCTATTAAACATGCTACGACCATATTCATCTCAATTCCCAGGTTTCTCCCCATCCTACCATATCCCAATGTTCTCAAAATAAGCCCCAAGTTCATCAAATCAACCAATTCTAATTCAATGGACTAGGTTATTGCTAGCCTCCTTCACAAATCTAATCTCCCCTTGAAAAATTTCAACCTTTTCAAACCTAATGAATCCCCCAGAATCACATCACTAACTTGAACTTGCCTTAAGTTTCATAACGGCCAAAACTACTGCCGCAGTTCGAATCCCTCCGCCCAATCCATCGGATCAATGCAAATTGTTCAGATTTGTACCTTGTTATGCATCAGTATGGCGCACCCGGGCTCAAGCTGGTCCTTGTCGACGAACGACAGTATCCCGACATAGTACTCGGGCCCGACGGACGACGAGACGATGGCGTGGCTCTCGTCGATTATCTCCTCGAGAGAGCCGACGCTCATGGGCGTGCCGCGGAGGTCGTCGACCTTGGATCGGTCCTCCTCCGTCTTGTCCTCGCTGGGGCGCAGCCGCTCCTGGCTGATCACAAACTCCTCCTCCATGAGGAGGTAGTCTTTGACGCGCTCGAGCTTGAGCAGGCGGAGGCAGCACTTGGAGAGCGGCGCAACGGCGGGCAGCCGAGCCGCCGCCTCGGGCCCCTTCTGCTTCCGCTGCTTGCGGCCGACGCGGGACGGCGCGGCGGGGGGCTCAAACTTGCGGTCCTTCTTGTCGCCGGCGCCGCCATCGCCCGGCTTGCGGTCGCCGGGGAGGCCACCCTGCTTGCCCATGCCGCCCGGAGTGCCCTGCCCCATCGCCGCCGGCCGGTTGCTTCGATTCGAGGGTTAGGGTTTGGGTCCTGGAGATCGGGGAGAGAGCAGTAGAAAATACAGAGCGTTTTGTTTTTCTTTGGTGCTTAGATGAGACTGATATATAGGTTTTCTCTTTCTAACCTTTTCTTTTCCTTTTTTGCCCTTTTCTCTCTCACGGACACCTACTTGTCCGTGAAGAAGGAAAACGAGTATACGTGGTGGCATCCAGGCCGTCGGTCTCCGTCCTATGCAGAAGTTTGTTTATGAATGAATTATGATGAATGTAAAGTATGTTTCTTTTGTGTCCGTTTGTAAGCTCAAATTCTAAAGAGAAAAGAACACACTCCTAAGGATTTGTTTGGATAGGAAGAGATTAGAACCAATCCTTTCAGATTAGAAGGGGTTTTAGTTCAAATTCCGAGTCAATCCAAATGGATTGAATCGGATCACAATGTATCCAAACAAACTCTAAAGAGCCTATTTGGAAGAGGGAGATTGCTCTGGAAATTTGTAGTATTTAGTCCGTAGGGATTTGGATCCAAATTCCCCCTTTCCAAAAAGGACATAAGTATATATAAGAGATGATAGCATATGAATATATGCTAGTCACATGCCTGTGCGTTGCAACGAGAACTTATACTTTGCACACACACAAAAAAAATGCAATTTACATTAACCGTATCTAAAGCAAACTATTCACTTGAATGTGCAATTATCGGATGTTCAAATCATTTCATGGTGTGAAGCATACAAATTAAGAATAGCAAGAGCAAATTAAGTAACACCATACGATGAATAATAAACGTACAAATGTACATAGCTTCCTAAAAAATACACTTCTTTACTGGCTTGTCATTTTGAATCTCCTTGTATTACGCTCTTGTAAACTAAACTACATATGATTTTATTACTTCCCGGGATCTAATTGAGAGGTAATCACTATTACAGAAAAGGTATTCACAGACGGTTCAAAAACGTCATCACAGACGGTTTCGTGAGCCGTCTGAGTTTATGGGTCAATGATGACATGAGGTCATCACAAATGGTTTTGAACCGTCTGTGATGCATACTTTCACAGACGGTTATTAACTGAGAACCGTCTGTGATGACTTTTCTCTATAAAGCCCCAAGCAGTGGCTGTTTGTGCCATTAAATCCAGCATCATATATATATTATTCGTAGTCTCTCAGCCACTTTGGGGGGTCGTCCACGCAGCATGAGAAGGATGAGACAGTAGCCACGGGCAACCTCATTGAGCCCTTACAATTTTAAAAAATATGGATGCCAAGAGAGCGTTAGGACATCCAATTACGGATGTTGTCGATAGGTAATTGGACCTAGGTTGAGAAATGCAACCATTTGAGAATGTACTCCGTGGGAAGTGGCATCATCTATCGACAACCAACAATTCTTGATCATGTAATGATGTCTTTAAACCCAACAAGAACACCAAGCAACCATTTGAGAATGGCGACGCCCAATTACCTATCGACAACATTCCTATCGAAACATGGATGTCCCGACTCTCTTTGCATCCATACTTTTAAAACTTGCAGGGCTCAATGAGGTTGCCCATGGATACCGCCTCATCCTTCTCATGTCATGTGGACTAATTCCTAAAGTGGTGGCTACTTAATAATATATATATGATGCCGATTTAATGGCACAAGTACCACCGCTGAGATTTTATAGAGAAGAGATTATGAATGGAATGGTAGAACATACCTGGGACGCAAGAGGTAGGAGAACTTGACCGGCATGAACAAGGGGACTATTAATATGAACTAATTATCAATTCAATTTCAGCATAAGACTATTGACATCATTACATCACAGAGCAAGGGGACTATTAATATGAACTAATTATCAATTCAATTTCAGCATAAAACTATTAGCATCATTGAGCAGTTCATCAGCAAGACAACAAGAGCAAGGGTGTCCAAACCCACCACACCAGTAGTAGCCATCGGCATCCATCGCAGAGCACTAGCCATTTTCATCACAGAGCAAGGGGGGTAGAGACAGAGAGGGAGTAAGGTAGGGTGATACCTCAGTACAGTGCAACCACGGTGGCGACCCCACCACCAGCACAACCCTCATCCATCTCCTTCACCTTGCATAAATCACAAAAACATCAGGACACAACTTAAGGCTCAAGCATAAAAATCAAACTCAACAAAAGACATTAAGCTAACAGATCTAGAGGAGAATAGAGAGTGGATGGGGAAAGCACCCCGCCAGGGCCCGAGCGCAGGAGGCCGAGCAAAAGAACCAAGCCATGGCGACGCAGGCGACACGCGGGGTGGCGGCGTCACCGTAGTTGTGGCACGACCCTGACACTGCACAAGACACTACGACTATCGTACGATCTTGTGCAGTGCAGAGTGGTGTCACAACCTACGGCGATGGCGACGGGGTCGGGCGGCGGCGTCGAGGTGGGGAGGGGAACAGACGAGAGTAACATCTGTTGGGAGTGATGAGTTAGGGCGGCGCAAACCCTAGCGGCGGTCTCCTACTAATAAAGAGACTTATCACGAGCGGTTCTATTATGGAACCGTTAGTGATAATTATCCTGACGGTTCCATAATGGAACCGTCGTGAAATGGTTTTTCTCAAGTATATTTATCTTGTATATACACTTACATGACATGAAGAAATTACATGTTTATATTTAAAAAGTAGAAACCTATAATTAAACAAAGTTTTTCTAGTGGCGGAGGTAGGTCGCTATCTCCATCTTCAATACTTCATAGCGGCGGTGTCGGCATCGGACGGATTCTCGATCATCGTGACGAAGCTCGAAATCGTCCACCGTGATGCGCTCATTCGAGTGTCTCAAGACCTCGGTGTTGAACCAAGAAGAATTGAGCCCAGGCTCTCTTCCCTTGCTTGAGGGTCTCGGCCGTCGACTTCGATGCTTCTGCCGCCTCGATTCTGTGATCAAGTGACGACAAGCCTCTGAAGGCGTGCAACGTTGTTTTGGAGAACCACGTCGATGACGCGGTAAACTTGTCGAAAGTGGGAGATCACCCGGAAGACACGGCGGAGGAGGATGTCAAGACGGCGGAAGGTGGCCGTCATCGCCCGGCAAATTCTTGGTCGACGAGGAGTGAAGACTTTGTTGAAGCAGTGTTCTTCCATGACATGGTTCAACGTCTGACAAGAGGTGCTCGTACAATGCGGCGGGTAGGCCATCAATCTTTGGCGACAAGGAAGAGGCGACCATTTACATTTTTTATAAGTATGTGGGGATGATCATCTTCGATGGCAGATAATCCTTTTTATAAAACAAGGTATAAGTTCGGAGCGTGAGACGAAGAGACGCATCGGGGAGCCGAAGCGGATCGATGCGACGAAGAGACGCATCAGGGAGCCGAAGTGGATGGTGACGAATAAGAAAACGCATTGGGCTGTAGCAATATTATCACAGATGGTTATAACAAAAACCTGTCTATGATATGTGGTAATATCACAGACAGTTATTGTTAAGAACCGTCTGTGGAACCGTCTGTGATGTTTCACAGACGGTTCTTTGTTGAAAACCATCTGTGACCGTCTGTGATATGTAGAATTATCATAGACGGTTATTAACAAGAACCGTCTGTGATACTTCACAGACGGTTTTCAACATGAACCGTCTGTGATATTACCTCTTCACAGAACATCACAGACGGTTCTTTGTTGAAAACCGTCTGTGATATGTAGAATTATCATAGACGGTTATTAACAAGAACCATCTGTGATACTTCACAAACGGTTTTCAACATGAACCGTCTGTGATATTACCTCTTCACGAGCGGTTTTAGCGCGACCCGATAACATAGACGGTCTCTAAACCAAAACCGTCTGTGATTGCATGTAATACAGACGGTTTTGGTCAACCGTCTGTGATGAGGCGTCCAGTATTAGTCTTTTTGTAGTAGTGAATAACACTTACTGATGCATCTTGTAGCCGCACACTGATGTCAAGCCGATGGCCTATGCAAATAACGTCCTCAGGATGTTCCAATGACATCATATACAATTCTATTGTGATGAGTTTGTCGTCGCCCCGTTCATCTCTTCCCAATGTTTACCGCCTTGTACAACAAATATAGTGCAGGAATGCAATTTTCTATATACTGCTATGATTAGTATATAATGCATACTAATCGTTTATGATTCTGTGGTCATCTTAAACTCACCAAAACCCCTCTAAATATTCTTCTTTTTAGGTTTCTGATTCTGTGGTCATCTTAAACTTTCTAAATAATCGTGCTTCACAAATAAAAAAAATGCATAGAAGAATAAGTCACAAGTCCGAAAATTAGTCTCCACAAATTTAAGTCACGGGAGACTTCTATGCAATATCTTTTCTTCTTCCACAATAATGAGCGGACAGTACTATTTGATTTTTTTTTTCGTCGTTCCAAATGTGCAGAACAGTTGTGCATTGCCTATTCTTGACTTCAAAACTCAAAAGTATCCGTTGTGTATCAACAAAATTCACAACCATCAGTACATGGCAACAAATGTGAGGATATACTTGAGATGTATGCTTTGGAGTAGAATAATTTCCTGAATTGCTATTAATTTCTGTCACTCCAACAATGGTGCATGACAGAAAAGAATGGTAAGGGTGGAGACATCTACAAACGACAGGCAAAACCAGGATACAATCTGCAGATGGATTTTAGTTAGAACTCATGTTTCTAGGCGATCTCAAAGTTACTGGTGAAATGACATAATGAAATCAGGAATATTCAATATCAAAGTTATATCAGAAGTAGGAATATTCAAATGACATAATAGCTTCTTGATCCTCCACGCAAACGTTGCGGTAGGAACAAGAATATTCAATATCAAAGTTATATTTTGTTGTACTTTATAAGTTTGTGATTGATCAAAAGAAAAATAGAGGGGAGAACAACTAGCAACTAAAAAAATCGTTAAGACAATATTACCATTAACAAATACTATTTATCTGAACTTTGGTATGTACTTTACATCATGATAACAATCATTCTTAGAGCATTGCCACAGTTAACTATTTAGAGCATTAGAATATTACTTGTCAACTATTATGGAAGCAATCATCAAATGGTATCTGCATAAAGAATGTTACTTGTCAACTTCTGGTTCAACTCCTCGAGACATTAGAACATCAATGATCTTTTTCATCACAGCAGCGTGTTTGCATGGATGCACTAAAGCATGCTTTCCTGCTAACAAGTGAGGATGGTCTTCAATAGTCACCTGTGTCAACAAAAAATGATGTTTTAGCACCACTAACAATGCAACTTGAATGGCAGGATGGAGATAGCTTAAAATGCACAAAAGGCCTACTACTGAACTTTATAAACATCAACTTGAATAGCAGGATGGAGATAGCTTAAAATGCATGAACAAGCACTATAAAAATTCACTTCTGAGTTCTGACGATGAAAGGATAGAAAGGAACTAGAGATTCTAGAATGCTATACCATGGAAGAACCTATTTTCTAGAGACACTGCCATACCACATGTCACAAAATGAGTAGTTGAACACTATTTTCTAAAGCATGCTTTCTGATTCTTTGGGTTAATACGTACATCTGTGTACTCTATGACATTAAACTTTTCTTTTTTAATCATATAGGCTCAGCACAAAACAAAGCATCAAAACTAACAATATTAACTCGGCCTTTGACATGTTAGAAAATCAAAGTAAATAAAACAATATAGTTAAAAATGTAAATAAAACAAAGTAAATAAAATTATGGTCAGAAAACAATTTGTGTATTCCATTTGACATATCCGAAAATCAAAGTAAATAAAACAAGACCACAATTTTGTGCGCATGGTCTTGACTGATATCTTCAAACACAGGTTCAGGCTTTAGTGGCATTCTTGACTACAATGATAAACAAATTAAATGAATCAAGTTTAGCTGTGCAACAAGCAAGACCACAGTGCATTCGAGAAGCACTTCCTATGTTGAAAAAATAGTTTACCTCGTCATATCCTGTAAGCCAGACACGTGGAGTTTGGTAGTATTTGTCATATCTGCAAAAGAAAAACTACTTATATACCTTCCAATAAAAGCATGAAACACAACAAACACTTTGACAAAGCAAATAGAAGTGGACCACCTAATTGTCCACAAGCAACAATGGCAAACCTTCAAGGCAGCAGCATTTAATTACGTACAAAACTTGTTACATTGAAATGTTTTGCAAATTAGATGTGTATCATGCCAACAATAAATTCACCGTGCACCAAGCATGTAGTCTGTTTAAATTTAAGTGTTGATAGGTGCAGCTATGCAAAATATAAAGCTTGGCTGATCCAAAATAGAAAGAACACCATGTGATTGAGATGTCCTCCTCACAAACGTCCATACACATTGCACATAGCCAATATGCAGACTGACGAGCACATAAATACAGTTTATGCATATCCATGACTACAATTAATATGGAACTATACATCAATTAGACATCTAGCACTAACCTATGAAACAAAAAAATTAACCAAAACCTGCAAACAAGATAAAATAGCTTACGTGATGCTAACATCGTATGTTCTATTATGAAGGATGTTGTCATCTTCAAGCTCTTCTGCAACAAAATATGAAGGCTGAGTGGTAGCCTGAAATAGGATGAGAAAGGCAAAGTTGGAATCCGTAGTGACAATGAACTTTATCAGCCTTTCTTAGGCATGTCAATGGTAGGATCATGGTATTCCTACCGAATGATCTCTTGTATCTTCATAAGTGTCCATGTCGGGTATATCCTCCTCATCTTCCTGCTTCTCACCAGCACCAAAGTATAAGGGGATAGATTTTATTCCTTTGTCTTTTTCTGTATCCAACGTATCCATAGAGGGTATGCCTTCCTCCTCTTCTGGCTTTGATCCTAAACATTATCAACAGAACAAAGAATAGTTTAGCTCATACAATACAAGCAGTGTGAAACAAAGCAGCCCTGAGAGATCAACCTTGCACCCCGTGTGCGGCGAGCCAGCCTTCGTAAGGGGGAACATCATCATCGAGAACTACCTCAACTCCTGCTGCATCATACTCTTCTTCGATCGAGACAGTGCGTCTTAGACAGGGCACTACAAGCAGAACCAAATTTAGCATCCCATTGCAAGGGGGAACATCAAACCGTTTGAAATGGAAGGGGGAAACTAAAAGTTTAAGCGATTCTATCCTCCAATGCAGCATTCAGATACAAGGTGGCCTAGAACCAAATTTAGCCTAACTACCACCACCCAGTACATGGGGGAAAATACCAATTCTATCCACCAATGCAGCATCAATCAAATTCAAGTAGACAAGGAAATATGAATTGCATATCTACGCAAATCAGTAGCAGCATACAATTCCTGGTGACGAGAAATTGGTTATCAGGAGGGAGATATGGTTTCCTCTTGCTCGGATCGCCCACCTCCCTACACACAAGGCGCGCCCACCAGATCGATCAAACACCACACCACCTAGAAACCCAAAATTTCTCGAACCGTACGGACCACAATCCTAGGGGTATGCAAGCACCATCGAGAGATGCATCAAAAGCTAAGCTTACTACACGGCCAAAGTGGTGCCTTTTAGCACCAAGAAAGCTCAAGAAATAATCCCACAAGGAAGGGAAAATGGTCCTGGTTCATGCAGTAGGTCAGATGATTCCGTACTAGTTCCCGGAAGGCTGAATTTATTTCCATTCCAAAAAGGCGCATATGTATCATAGGAGTACTTCGGTTTGTTGCATTGTGCATGATGTTGTTTCTTATGCACGTAACCAAACCCTGTGCGCCGTGTTATTCCAAGCTTTATTATAAAGTCTATTTAAATTTGCAACTTCAAATCTCGCCATCTTTTTGCATTCAATTCTTCGCGTATCAAGGCATCCAAAAACATAAAAAAAACGAGTTCTGGAAGTAGGCACGAAATGGTCTACGACCACAAAGTGATAAAGAGCACCACATATCATTTCAGTAGGATGTCTACGCATCTTTCATCAGTGGTACTGTCTAGCATATGTCCATACTTGTGCATCATGTTGTACCACACAGTCCATATATTAGTCATTTTTTCTAAGATGCAGTATATATCACTTCTGGGACACAGCCTAGAAATATTGTGTGGGTGTTTATGACGGATATATACGCTGAAGTGTCAAAGGTTATCAATCCACAAAAAGATTATCGGTCCATATATGTATTTACTCTCAGTTAAAAGGATGGTGTTATATTTCGTTCACAGATAGATTCTCTATTCTTAAGTTATCAATTGTTAAAATGTTACTTATACATGGTGTTATGTATTACAGTAAATTCAATTGTTTTTTATCTTTCAAAAGGAAATCCTTTTGTTACCATCTTACCACCAAATCCTAAGGTTTGAAATCCATAAATCAAGTCCGAACTAAATTCAACCATCAGTTCAATTCAAAATTTACAAACCAACAGCAATTACATGCTGGGCCCTGTCACGCCACACATAAAAGCGTGACAGGGCAATATTATCATGCCATGAGATCTGGTGTGACAAGGAGGGGTTGTCACGCCATGTTATTTGGCGTGAGAGATGCCACGCAAGCCCTCCACGCTGGCACGACGCGCAGCCAAGGGCTTGCGTGACATGTTTTGTCATGTCGCTTCCAGTGGCACGACAGTACGATTTGGCCACGCCACGTATGGTGGTATGGCCAAAGGGGTCAGAATTGGAATTAAAGTTCGCGATGGGTTAACTCTAAAATAAAAAATTTAAAAAAGGATTAAATAAATAAAAAATCGCCGGCAAACAATGCTATGTCTTGTTTCATTAGGTTTTTTCTTTGGCTTAAAAGCAAAAAAAAAACATAAGTCTAAACAAATAAGTGATTTTTTAATCTAGTTTATAAAAAGTTTGAGCCTAAAAACCATAAACTATGAGAGATGTGTTTTTTTGCTTTTGCGGAATAAAATATCTTTTTGTCAGTGAACTTTGTTGAAATTACCGTTAAAATATCATCCGTATATAAGCGCAAACCCTTTTATTTTTCCCAATCCACCTGTTCTTCTCCCCTCCCCTTCGGCTCCCACACCCAACATGGGGTTCTCTCCGTCGCCGCCACAAATGGATGCGCTACTCTGGTGGGCGGTCGAGATGGGCGTCTCCGACTCTCCTTTCCCCTCGACCACCACCTCCTTGTCCCGCCTCGGCCGCTCCCTCGCCATCGCCGACTTCCTCAACGCAGGCGGGTAAAAAACTCGAAACCCTAGCTGACCCTCTCACGGTACGATTATTTCTGTGAATGTGGTTTCATTGTTTTATGACGTGTCAGGTGGAGTTTGCGTTGCGATTGATAACTGGAGTCCGAGGGCAACTGTTCGCTGGAGAAGTATAATGTATCATTGACATGTGGGGTCGGTTATCTGGGCCCCACGTGGCAGCCCCTGGTTTCATCTATGGAACAGGTGAGGTTGCTGTTTTCGTGACCTTCATTTTGACTGCCAAATGGTGGAAAAATGGCTGGCTTGCTATGGATTGTGCCGCGTCGTTTTCCTCTCTTAGCCTACGTGAGATCTATTGTAATATACTCCTCTTTGTATTTGGATATCGGCATGATTCTTAAAATATAGCTTTAACCACTAATTACTATTATAAAATATTTATAAACCTCAATAAAATTATAATATTATGAAAGTACTTTTTGAGATGAATCTATGCATATGATTTTTATATATCTAACCTAAATATTTTAAAAGATATTAATAGCCAAAACAACTTGTTTTTTTGAATTAGAGGAGGAGTAACTGATTAATTGGGTTTTTCTCTGCAGGTGAACGAAAGGGGCTACGTGCTCAGTTTCATTGAAGAGACCCACCCAAAGACATTGTTCGAAGCTAACAGCCTAAGGTGTTTGGGTTCGTTTTGATCTAATCAGCCATCACTTTTTTTCAGAATCATTTTTTTAAAAGAAAATTTTCAGAATCTAGTTAGTTCCCTTTCTACTCCGTACTCCATACATATCCCATGGAAAATAGAAGGTGCCACATAGCGTTAAGCTTAAGCGTATGGTCTGATGCAGTAGTTAGCAAATATATTTAGCTGGACCCAGCATAGCCCTGGCCCAGCAATTTTAATGTATTTAGCTGGACGCCTGTGGCCCAGGATTATCAAAACAATCAAAGTGGCACTTTTGTCGTGCTCATTCATTACAGAAAACCGGCTCTGGACTAATGGAGCCTGTGGTGGTCTCATAGCCTTATTAGTGCTCCTCCTGGCCCACATGCAGGAAGGGCCGGCGCTAGGCTATGGCTTGCATCCGTTTTATGTGGGCCCACAGTAAGCACCTTGGCTTTGCTATTTTTCTTAGCGAGTAGCGCCCCAAGTACATGGGAAGCCCACACGTTCGATCTCATTTGGGTGGATCTGAGCGTTAGCTCCATAGGCTACTTCGTTGGATTCCCGCAACCAACGGTTAGATGCGCAACGACCACCATTTATTTATCTTCCTCCTCTTATCTCCTCCTTGCATGCGTCCCTACCTTACAACTAGGGATGGCAACGGGGCCATTCTCCATCGGGGAGTGGTGGACCATCCTCATCCCCCCGATGTGAAAAAATCCCATCCCGTCGTAAGTCTTATTCTTCCTCGCTCTCGCCCGTCGTCAGTTATCAGCCCCATATCCCCGTCCCCATCCCCGTCATCGGTACTATCATTTCTGGATTTTGACCACACACACAATCATGTAGCCGAGGGTCAAATAACGAAATAAGTACATCATGTTTACCTTTTACCTTTCACTATTCTTGCTTGGTATTTCCTCTATCCTCTCTTAGGCTTTCACCAAGTCTAATCTTTCTTCTTTCGTAAGCTTTCTTTTGATGTGAGCACAGGTAATAAAAGTTTATATAAGTCGAGTGTGTGTGTGTGTGTGAGAGAGAGAGAACACCTCAGTGAGATGGATCAACCCGTTTCATACTAAGTCGATCGAAGAAGGAATTTTAAAGGTTCTTGATTTTGTGTCACCACCCTTGCTTAGTCCATGTTGAGCCAAAGCCGACTTTGCCTCTTTTTTACTGAAATTAAAAAAATCGGTAAAATATCCATCTAATAGCGATATAAAAGCACAATTTAGCTTTTAGACATAAGTAACTTCACTCTTCGATAAACATGTTGAATGTATGCGACTTGAACCGAACTTTAATTGAATGACAACGTGTCGGTAAAATGGAGATCTATTAACTATATGAAATTCACGTACCTTGAGCTCTTTGATACGCTTAAAGTCTTCATCGAGAAAATTTTACCACTTCATCGATGATACACTCGATTGGGTTGGGCTATGCCTTTGTGTTATCGAGGGCCCATCGCAATATGAGGATATGGAGCGGGGAATAGCCCCATCATAAACTTAGATGGGAATGTTTTTTCATATTAATATCCCCATGGAGAATGAAGTAGTCCCAAACCCGCCCCCTAATAGGTGAATTTCCCATCAGAGAATGGGGAATGGGGCCCCATTGCCATCCCTACTTACAACTCTCCTCACACAAGAAATGTATTCTGACACCAAATCATTTGCATGGTCTCTGTACAGGTGGCCTCAAAATTTACTCTTGTACAAGAAATAAAAAATACAATGGAAACAAATCAAAAATACAATTTCAACAAAATACATTTTGTGCCAACATTTGAGAAACGACATTGCAACAAACATTTACTCTTGTGCCACAAATTAAAAACACAATTGCAATAATTACTTGTTGCGATAATATTTGAGAAAACACATTGCAACACAAAGTACAACAGTTCATACAACAATCGACAAAAGGGTCGCAACAATTCGAGAAAATATCTGCAACAAAAGCCTACCGAAAGAGGAGACCATACATGCCGATGACCAAGATCGCTGGAGGGGGAGGAGATGGCTAGCTCGGAGCCTCGTGGTAGATTTGGGTAGGGGCCAAGGCCAGCCCAGTGGCTCATCGTTGGCCCTCCGTAGATCCGGCGCCCCTCTCCCTGCTCCTCTAGCACACCACCTCGATGCCCCTCGGTTGAGAGAGAGAGAGAGAGAGGGAGGGAGGAAGAAGTAGGGGCACACATCATCTAGCTTGAAGCATTCATGGCTTCATGGCGTACCCTTGGATAGAGCAGAGGGAGCAACATAGCTTGAAAAGGTGGGTTGTAGGCTTCGGTCATGTTAACGTCCGACGGGAAATCCATAGGGAGGAGAAATGGCATGGATATCTGTGTGTGCGAGGGATTGACGAGTGGAATGATTGGTTGGGGTTTGAGGGAGATGTGGATAAGGTGAGATGGGAGGAGTGTTGTGTGCGTGAATCGTTCGGGTGAACTCTTACGCGTTGGACGTTTAAGTTATATCATTACTTTTTTTAGATGGTACAAGATAGACACAAACACTTAAATACATACGTGTGCGTTCTCTTACACATGTTAAAGATTTTTTTTTCGGAGACACCCTATTCCGCTCGGCCTTCGCTAGTTGGCAATTCCGGCAAGTTCGTAAGCACAACACAAGCGTGGACACCACACGGCGTCCACGGTCTGATCCATCGCCCACGGTACGTGACCTATTTGACGGGACAGCTCACGGCTCCTGTGAGTAGGTTGGCCTGCCTGACACGAACCACATGGCACAAGCAAACCAAACAAACGGCCCGGACAGTCCCCAACCCAGACCGCGTCGTCCTCTTCGGTTCTCCTCCCGCCTACGAAGCACGGGCCGGCACTGCACCTCCCCGTGCCGCGCGAGCGCCCCGACACCAACGGTCACGCGGCGAAAGCGGCCGCTTCCCGCTTTACCGTTGCGGTGGTCCTGTTCGCGCATGTATGTTTTTGCCTTGCCTGGGCTAAAGCCTCCACGCGTTGCTTTGTTTGTGAGCACTAGGATGATAAAGAGCACTAAGCTGCCGTTAGAGTGAATTGAGGGACCTCAACGTGATTTTAAAATTCAGGGGGGATTTTTGCAAAAACGGAGCAAGATCTCTATGTTATTTCGGAAATCATAGGGGGCTTTTCGCAAAAAAGATGTGAAGGATCTCGACATGGAAAACAACATAGCCTTTTAGAAAAAAAAAACTGACGTGGAGGATTTTGATGTAATTTCGAAAAAAATGGAGATTTATGCAAAAAAAAAAACTTACACAAAAGGATCTTGACGTGATTTCAAAAACCTCATAGACCTTTTCGCAAACAAGCCGGCGTAAAGTTCCTCTAAGAAAGAGTATATTCACGGGAGCCGCCGTGGCACTGTGGCAAGCAGCATCGGAAGCGTATCTTAAGGTATAGTGCTGGTGCCTTAGACGGTTAGGCCTAATCTTGACCGCTGGATCCCATGGTTTCTAACTGATATCTATTGTGTTAGATTCCAACAACCACTTTGGACTTTGGATGCTACAGAAATTGTAGTTTATAAACTGTAGTATTCCTAATATTGAAGTTTTTTTTTAAAAAAAATCACTCCCAACCTTTTTTTCCTTTCCTTTTCTAAACGGAGCCACGCCCGTGCGTTTCCGCGCTACCGGCGAGTCTACTACTCGAGTTGGTTAAGAAAAAAGGTTGCCGCTCGGCGCTCGTGCCACATCCGTACAGTGGCGAATGTAGGACGAAAATAGAGAAGGGCTCTACTGTTAAGGTTGTAACACAACATAAACATACAAAAGCTACATCTACTAGTTTTTTGTTATTGGAATGTCAAATTCATATATAAATAGAAAGATAACAAATTGAAAATGTACAATACAATAAATTTAGTACCTCTTATTTATGGACATTTGTGAGGCACATTATCCATCAGCGAGATACTAAATTTATGGTATGGTACACTTTCAATTTGTTCTCTTTCTATATGAATTTGACATTTGCCGGCGACATGTAACCACCCAACACAGAATAACCTCGCTGCCGCAACTAGCACAATAGAAATTAAGAAAATGTTGAGGCTTACCAAACATGCGTAGGTGCATGTAGCTAGGGGGATTGAAGCTCCCGATGGCCACTAGCACAACAGCGCCTCGCCTTGCTCCATGCCTACCGTATCGAGATAAATCAAGAAATAGCCTTGTCCATCAAGCAATCGGAACAAGACAACAAACCAAGATAAGATCTCGCTACCTATTTGGATCCATGGAGAGCTTCTCCATGGGGGAGAGGCACCGCGGCCCCGTGCCTGTGCCCGCACCTGGCTAGCCACCCACCAAGTCGCTTCTTGCCTCCGGTCTCCGCGTCGAGTGTTTCATTGTAACGCCCCAAATGCAGGGGCGTTAAACTCTCCTAACCGTTCGGGATGTGCGATTCTTAATGTGATGTCTCAAGCAAGCTTTCGATTACAACAAAAGTCAACATTTTATTACATAAGATTAAGGCTTAACAGCCAGTTTTGACACTAACACGGGCATCCAAGCCCAAAGTTAATATAATACAAGACAAAAGAACTTCAAACCACAGGCACACTTGAGCACGGCTGAGACCTAATAACAATAGTCGTTACTATCCGTGGGTCCACCAAAATCCTTTTCAACCAGATCCTCTGCATTTTCCCTAGTTTTTTCTGTAGATTGTTTGTAGATTATGCAAGAATGAGTACTACTATCGTACTCAACAAGCCACATGAAAAAGCTAAATAATTACATGCAAGGAGTTCAAAGGATGGTTAGGGTTTACCTTAACAGGCATATGTGGATGCAATTTGTAGTTAAAGCAGTTTACAAAACAGTAAAACAATAAAAAATAATAACATCAGGGGGGGTTTCTCAACAAACCACAATTACCAACTTACCACCTCAAAAACTCTACTTATGTCTCATGTACTGGAATCACCCATTAACACAGCTTCGTTTACCGGAAGCACAGCGTATTCGAATACCTTTTTATACACTCTGTAGAGTTGCCCAACTTTACCCACAAGATATCTCAAACTCATACCGTCACGCAATATGTTAGCGTGCGACTGAGTTGAGATAACAAAGCCTTTTCACTGCTCAACCTTTCTAGCCTCTACCCGGTAGGCATTACTCAAACGACCCTCGGAGACCAGCGACCATGATGGAATCGTACTCGAGGTCGCAGGTCCATCTGGATTGCGTGTAGACTACCGAGTGCCCCTTCAGGCCCACTTCTGTCACACCCCAGTTCCGCAACTACTCTATTTTACAAGAGCAGTTACCTTTCCTTGTAGATATTCAATTGGATGAGCAATGTACTAAGCTAAGGAGTAATGACCACGCTTGTGGTTGAGCGATTTTCTGTGTCTGTTACTTTGGCACAAGGTTCTTGTCCTTACTTGTCTCATAGTGAGGTGATGAACCAACACCACCACGTGGCTTTCCATCCTGCAGGCCTCACCCTTGACCCACTTTTACCACAAGTCTATTGGGTTGTCCAACTTCCTGGATACAACCCTCAACTCTCCTCCAAAACTATTGGCGAATTGCCAATACTGCTTTTGATGGATAAATACAATTGAGTGACAAAGCTACTTATATAGTTAATATTTTATGTGAACTTGTCAAGGTGAAAATGGCCTACAAGTGTTGGGTCGGTTTGTATGTGGGGTTATAGGATTTATCTAATTATCATGGCATTCAAAAGTATTATTTGAATAATTAAAGTAATTGGCACAAATACAATAATGAAAGTATCAATATAAATATATGACATGTGGGTTCAAAATGATCAAGGAATGCGACTTGCCTTTTTGCACAAATTCCTGTTGATACTGGTCTTGTCCGACATCTTTTAGAGTCTGGTCGTCTAGATCGTGACCTAACGAGAAGCAATGCAATAAAAAGAAACCAAGTAAAAACTAGCTCGACAAGGAATGAGCTGGGAACAACAAGCAAGTAAATAAAACCAGGAGAGAAACTTAAAGGAAGGTAGTGTGGGATGGTGGGGATTTATCTGGTGCCTATTTGGACTGGACGAAGTTGTGAGATTTGGATCCAAGTACAACAAAAAATATTGTAAAGGATTAAAGAAATCTATAGGAAGGTGGAAAGATTTATTGGGAGCTTGGTATAGTTGAACAGTGTCAAGAATAGGCTTTCTGGAGATTGAGACGGTCTGAAAGGACATAAAATGTCAAATTAGGGTCTCGAGCGAGAAAGTGCTGGACAATGAATAGTACTATTTTACTATTCATGTCTGAGCAGGGATTTAGTGAATAGCAATAGGATTACTGATTTGGTTAAAGAAATGAACAGTGTATAGGCTGAATTAAAAGAATGAACAGTACTAGGGTTTACTGTGCATTTTTCTGATTTTGGAATAGTAACAAATTTTACTGTGCTGTGAACAGTAAACAACCGAACTGGATGAACAGTAAAAATAATACTGTGCAAAGAATAGTGAATGGGCTGAATTGAATGAACAGTATTTTGCTTGTACTGTTCACGTGATGTGAACAGTACTGGGCTGAGCCTACTGCCCAAATGGGCCATGGCCCAAAACCGGCCAGGCAATAAGGCCCAGCACCCCTGGCGGCTTGAGCCGTGCGGCCATTTGGCCCGCGGGCTCGCCCCTGCGTAGAGGAGGAGGAGCCGGCGGCGCTCCAGCCGTTGCGGTGGTCGCCGGTGGGACCGGGTGGTGCGGTGAGCTACAGGTGGCCAAGGTGAGTCTTTGGGTGGCTTTGGTTGGGATTGGGGTGGGGTGTGGCGGCTTGGCGGTGGGCAAGGTGTGGCGGGGGGAGGCGGCCGGCCGAACTCGGCGGGATTGAGGGGTGTGGTAGGTGGGGGAAAAGATCGGGGAGGTGTGGCCATTCTTACTGTGGGCTCGAATTGGTGGCGGGGTGGATGGAGACGACGAATTGAGCGTCGGCTCGTCGAAGAAGAAGAAGTGGGCGGCGGCGACTTCTTCAAAAAATCGCCGGCTCTGGAGGGGAAGGAAGCAAATGGGAGGTGTGGAGGTGAGGGGTGAGGGAGCTCTGGGCGGCCTTTTATAGGGTGAGGAAGGCGGTGGCGCCAGTAGGGCGGCGGCAACAGGGAGGCAGTGGGAGCAGGGTGCGGCATGGGCAGTGGCTTGGGTGGCGGGGTGAGGTGGAGGCGGCATGGGCGGCGGAAGCTCCTGGAGGCGATGCGGTGACGAGGTGATGAAGGGAGGCGGTGGCGGGTGACGATGGCGCGGTGACGAGGGCGTGCTGACGGGAGAGGAAGAAGGAGGTGAAGGCGCCCTGGCCAAAAGCCGTTTCCGGCTGAAGAAAGCAGAAATGACGAAAAGGGAAAGCGGATTTTGGGTGGACTTTCCAAAAAAGGAAAGAAAAGCGAATTTGAAGCAAAACTTCAGAAAATTTTGAAAATTTTGAAACTTTGGGTTGTTTCACCGGCCTCCCTCAATCCCTCTCCGGGCTCCAGCTGCCCTACCCTACCTCTGCATGCTCACGAGTCACGCCTCCATTCACTCTGGGCGTCGTGGGCATCTGGGCGACTGGGCGTTTGAGGTTTGACTCTTGCCTGGCTCGACAGCCCGGCTGAAGCTAGCACTAATTGGGCTGGCAGCCCAGCTGAGCCTTAACTCTATAAGCCACAGCCCACATGCCTCACGGATCACAGGTGAGCTTCTTCAACCTCCACTCGTCTCCTCGTCTCCTCCAGCACCAGCAGTCTGCTGTACTCCCCTCAGCGCTGCCGTATAGCTAGCTCTCGTCGGTGCTCATGGCTGAGTACTACTAGTCTGATGGTGGGGGGAGGGGGTGCTCGAGCACCAACTAGCATCCACGGAGAATTCGCCCTGCATCCGTATACGAAATGTGGCGTCATGTACCCCAGATGACCTTTATGAATAGAAAACTGGGGATGCGGTGCATGTTCAAGAGTGGTTCCCACGTGAAATCGGAGATGTAAAAATTAGAATCGATAAAAAGTGCATGTTGAAGTGTAGTTCCCATGCACGTATTTAACTTTTTCATCTTTCTTAATAACGGCTAGCTAATCTAAAAGATATTTTTAAAAACAAAATAGGGAAAATTAGCCCAGTAACATCGCGTTAGAGCGTAATCGGAGGAACGACACTTCGTTCGTGACACACTAGAAAATAACACCGCGAACACCAAAAAATTAGACGAATGACATCGCCATGATTATACATTTCGAGAAATTTTAAATATAAGCTGAGCTCCAAAATTATAATTTTTTTTGTGGAGTCTCAAACCACAGTTTAATTGCTTGTGTATTTTTTCAAAATTTTATCGTTCTCATTTTGTCGCTAAAATTCATTTAAATATCTTGTTTATAGGAATTTTCTAATATAGAAAATGAGGTCCAAACATTATACAAAAAGTTTAGGGCTTCTTACATAGTGTACTTGATTGTGTGATTTTTTAGAATTTTACAAAATTAAGCAATGCAATTTCATAATGTTCCTTTGTGTGAGAGTCTAATATTTCATAATGTAAGGACATTATAAAATTGTATTAATTAATTTTATAAAAATTCTAGAAAAATTACACAATTAAGTCCACTATGTAAGGAGCCTGAAAAAATATTTCATAATGTTTGGACCTCATTTTCTATATTAGAAAATTCCTACAAACAGTATAACTAAATGAATTTTAGAGACAAAATCAGAACGTATAATGTTTTGAAAAAATACAATAGCAATTAAACTGTGTTAGGAGGCTTCACAAAAAAATTGATATTTTTTTGAGCTCAGTTTCTATATTTAAAAATTCTGGAAATGAAAGTAACCGGCGGCGATGTCATTTGTCTAATTTTTTTGGTGTTCGCGATGTTATTTTCTAGTGCATCACGAACGGAGTGTCATTCTTCTAATTACGCTCTAACACGATGTCACTAAGCTAATTTTCTCAACAAAATATTGTATCAAATACTGTAATTACCAAACCCGTCATAGTTTTTCTCAATACCACAAAAACCGTGGTATTCGTAAACGGTAGTATTTCATATCTTGTACTACAACAAACAATGTCTTAAGACGTATTTGGTGTGGATGGGTTGGTCATGTATATTCATTCGCCGTCCATCTTTCTTCACCTAAAATTATATTTACAAGGGATTGATTTGTTATGAGAAAATTTATAATATCACTGAATAACTATATGATTCATAATATATCACTCTTTGTGAGGCTAACATGTAGGCCGAACGTCCATATATCAGTGATACACTAGTGGCATATTGTGAAGATCCGAAGTTATTTAGTGACATGTAGCGAATTGCCCGTTGGTTATAAACTAACTCATTTCATTCTTCTAACCAAACAGGCATGGATTCTGTGAACCAAACAAACCATTGGTAGATTAGAAACCATTACCAAATGGTAACAGGTTGAAGTTTATTGGGGAATTTAGATACAAAATTAGTAATAGTGCTCAGCGAAGGTAAATTAATGCAAGTCAGTGCTCTGCTAAGAGCTGCAGTTTTCAACCATCTTTGCAGTTCATCTGAATCCAACACAACCGACGAAACTATTTCTCTTCTGTAAGGACAATTGTATACGGCTGGTTAGACTTTTGTTTAAAATTTCTACAGTAGGTTTTATGCTTCTTTCGTTGATTTTTATAAGGCGTCCACATATTTTGATATTCAATTTTTGCAAATTTGGATCAACAATTAGTCAAACAATAAATAGGGTATGTGACATAAAAGTGACACCATTGAAGTAGTATTTGAAAGTATTTTCTTATGATCATGATTTTGTAGTTATGAACAACATGTTGTAAAAGAAATGAAGGGAGGGGAGTACTGCGTTATTAGTAATTTTTGAGATATGGTGACCCCTAACCCTTAACTACTTTAGGAAGCATTGAAGTTGTCACTTTAGATTCAATCAACATAGCACTAGTAGTCTAGTACACTACAGATACAAACCAGAGCATTGCCATTGAAGCAATACAACTGGCCGTGTACCTTAACGTTCTCACTTTGCAAGTAATGGCACGAAACGTAATTTTTCTACCCACAGGCCACAAGGCAGCAAAACGCTCCTCTCCCGATCCCGAAAACTCCCTGCTGCTTCAGTTTCCACTTCCCCTTCCCCGTCTCCGACTCCCCGATTCTCATGGAGGCAGCCGAAGCAACCCACAAGGCCACAAATAAGCATTCCGTTTAGGCCATGGAATTTTCCACCTACACCCCTCCCGTCGTGCAGTATTCCAAGCCCAACGTTCTGCTCAGCCTCATCCTCGTCGGCGCCAACATTCCGCGTCTTTAGCCTCCGCGCCGCCGCCGCTAGAGTCAGACTCGCCGTAGAGAGCCTCGCGGTCGCGGACGTTTGCCTCGCCGGGGGGCGGGGACGACATGGAGCCGGCGGCGAGGCGGTGGTCCGGGCGAGGGGCCCTCGCGCGCGGGGTCCTCCTCCTCGTCGTCGTCGCGCTCGGGCTCTGGCTGCTGTGCGGGGAATTGGCCGTCGTTGGCGGCGGGGGGATGGCCAACCCCGCGATCCCGACCGCCGTGGCCGGGAGGAAGACCTATGTCCAGGCTGCCGTC
Organism: Phyllostachys edulis; assembly: GCA_036346405.1. Taxonomy (NCBI): domain Eukaryota; kingdom Viridiplantae; phylum Streptophyta; class Magnoliopsida; order Poales; family Poaceae; genus Phyllostachys; species Phyllostachys edulis. Next base: position 54,685,685 of record CM070549.1, on the reverse strand, counting down.
GGCTCGCCGGACGCCTGGCGCAGTCGCGAGTGGCGAAGGGCGGTCGACTACCACGCCGCCGTCCTCGGCGGGCACCTCGCGGACGGCCTGCTGGCGCCGTCCTCCAGCGCAGTCTGCCTCGGCGGCGCCCCGGAGGCGCTCGCGCTGCGGGAGCTCGGCGTGGCCGGCGCCGTCGCGGTCGCGAAGAAACGGTCCTCGCCTCTCTCCGTCGCCGGCAACGACCGCCACCTCCCATTCCCCGAGTCCTCCGTCGACTTCGTCTTCGCCGGCCGCGCCCTGGACTCCTCCAAGCGCCCAGCCGACCTCGCCGGCGAGGCGGCACGGATCTTGAAGCCGGACGGGCACCTCGTGGTCCTCACATCCGGCGCCAGCGCCGGCGACGCCTACAGCCTCCGGTCCCTCCAAACTCTCTTCCCATCCCTCCAATTGCTCCGATCCCGCGAGATCAACGGCCCGGACGGCTCCGCCCTCCGGGAACTAGTCTTCCACAAGCTTGAAGATGCCCCCACCCCCACCGGCAATTCCACGAACAACTGCACGCATCGCGACCACAAGCTCCAAATCATCGGCCTCGCGGAGCCACTGATCCAAGAAGAGCCGCGAAAGCCATGGATCACACTAAAGAGAAACGTCAAGAACATCAAGTACCTCCCGGCGCTCGCCGGCATCGGCTTCAAGCGCCGGTACGTGTACGTCGACGTCGGCGCCCGGAGCTACGGCTCCAGCATCGGCAGCTGGTTCCGGAAGCAGTACCCCAAGCAGAACCATACCTTCGAGGTGTTCGCCGTCGAGGCCGACCCGGCGTTCCACGCCGAGTACGCGTCCAAGAAAGGCGTCACCTTGCTCCCCTACGCCGCGTGGGTCAAGAACGAGACGCTCACGTTCGAGATCAACGATGACCCCGGCAAGGAGGAGGGCAGTGCCAAGGCGAACGGCCGGGGCATGGGCCGCATTAGGCCCGCGGCGGGGGCGACGGACGGGGTGTCGTCCGGCGAGGTGCGGCGCATCCCGGCGTTCGACCTCGCCGAGTGGCTGAAGCGGACGGTGTCGGAGCAGGACTACGTGGTGTTGAAGATGGACGTGGAGGGGACGGAGTTCGACCTTATCCCGAGGATGTTCGACACCGGCGCGATCTGCCTGGTGGACGAGCTGTTCCTCGAGTGCCATTACAACCGGTGGCAGAAGTGCTGCCCCGGCGAGCGGTCGCCCAAGTACAAGAACACCTATGAGGAGTGCCTGGAGATGTTCACCTCGCTCCGGGAGAGTGGAGTGCTAGTGCATCAATGGTGGTGATTGGTAGAGATACCTGATAGCTTGAATTGTCACACAGTCTCACAGATAGATTGAACCACAGGTGATGTTTTTCAGTGTGTATTTAATTTGGAGTTGTTCCTTGAACATAGGGGTTGGATTCTTTGATTGTCATTGTTTCCTGTAGTTAGAAGATTATTTCGTGTAGTTCGATGAGAAGAAGATGATATTTGTAGCTGTGCTTCCAGTGAAACTTGCTGTGGAGTGCCGTTGTTGTTGATCAGAAAATGAATCATTTAACCAGCTGAATTGTTTGGAGCTTTTTTCCTTGGGAAGAGTCCATTCATCTGTAAGTTATGTTACCTGACCCACTCTCTTCTGAATTGACAGTGCAAACTGCATAGCATGCATGTTTCTTGTTTTGGATTGGCTACATGAGTTTTGTCAGTTCTTCAATCGTTGATGAATTGTTCTCTTTTCCTAACATGACAAATGACTCGAGATGCCCTTCTCTTAATGAGAACTATTTCTGAAAATGCTATCATGTGGTGTCTGGCTTGATGTCAGATTGTTCGTCAGTTAACTAAACCTGCCGAATTCCTGCATCCAGCTTGTGCAAATGCCTGCAATAACCATTCGGGTAAGGTCTTGCCGGGGAGGCAAATCTGATTCAGAATTTCTGACGCTCGTGCCGAGCCTTGCCGGAGTGTGTATATCTAGTTGTAAACGCATGAATGCGACGGCTAAATTGAAAGACCTGACCAAAGCTTCTGCCTAGATTTGTTGCTCCCGCGGGCGATTCTATGAACAGCTGCACATATTGGCATGTCGCGAATTGCGGTCGCTTGCTTGATCATCAGTTCTGGTGATTGCTACTTGCTAGTTAACACATCCCTCCCCACCCACCCCACCCCACCCAAAAAGGGCTGGGGTGGTGTCATTGTTTCTTGCAGCTAAAGCAAGAGCTTGAAATATGTTGTGCGTCCAGAAAACTTGCTGTGGAGTGCAATTAGGTCTCTAAATAATTCTTTTTTTTCTCTATGATAAGAAATACATCAGCAATGTGCTTCATTTAACGACAGCTTTTTTCTTCTTCTGAAACTAGCTGGATTTCTCGCGCAAATTGCGTGGCTAGATAGTACATTACATATGCTAACATTCGAGAAATAGTTGTATTATTATGCAACTCTAGCACTGTACTTATAATTAAAAATATAGCTGTATTTCTAATATAACTAAAACAACTCCAATATATACTCAATAATGTCTAAAAAGATATATCTTATTAATCTACACCATTATTATATGAACCCCATTAAAATAAGTTGTCTAGATCTTTTCTTTTTTCCTCCGATTTTTTTGGAAATTTCTAGTCTCTTAGAACAAACATGAATCCCACATTTAATGTCGTTTTAACAATAGACTATTATAAAAGAAAGACTTGATGGTGGTGGTGAGTCTGTCATATACCCCCTCTTGAGTTGATGAGATCTTTTGTGGATAAATATGTGTACACATGTATAAGATACCTGAAGGATTGTTTTGCGAATAATTAGATTACATGTGTTTGTGGTTTGTGATAAGATTCTATGTGGCTTGTTGATTAAATGCAAATTATGTATGAAACTTTTATTTGTATGGATAATTACCTTATGTATATTGATTTTTTAAGTTTATAACTTATATTATATTTTATTTGAAATCCGTCAAGCACTCGGCCGGTAACAATAGATGTTACAAACCAGACCCATTCGTCAGTGATCGAAATCGTTTGTACAAGGCTTTAGTTACATGGTACATTAGTGCAACACCACAGCACAGAGATATATTACCCAAGTGCGCTAGTTCTCTGATTATCCGGCAGTGCAAATTAAGTGCTAACAGCAGGGATTTTCAGCACATCGATTTCTTTATTTCAGGAAGTAGTCTTGCAAGTTTATCAAGACAAAAGAATCTGTGTTAATTATCGCTACATATTTACAACCGGATGAATTATATTTGTACAAACAGAAACTAAAAAGATCAATTTGCCAAGTCGACTTAATCCTCGTGCATGCACCAACTCTGGCCATGCCGATCTCGCTCCACCTTCTCCCTTCTTGAACGGACGGAGCTCCCATCTCCACGTTCCTGGACCGGCCGGCCGGCGTGCCACCGCTTACTTGACACACCTTTGAACGGACCAAGCTGACAACTCCACGTTGTTGCACGGGCCGGCCGGTCGCCGCGATGCCGCCTGGCAGTCGAACGCCTGCTAGCTTGCTCGATCTGCCCAACGCGTACGCTGATTCTTGCGCTCGTCACCTGATTCTCCTGACGTCTTGCACCAAGAAGCCCTCCTGAAGTCCAAGAATCACTCATGTATGCAGCTTGCGGAGTCGCTCGTGCGCCACGCCTTGGCGGTCGTCGTGGGCCTTCTCCCAGACGGTGCGCGGCACGAGCCCGCCCGTCCACACCCCCGGGAGCTCGTACGCCTCCCGGCACAGGACGTGGGCCACCTGATTCCCCTCCCGGTAGACGTGTTGCACCTCGCACTCGGAGAAGCAGCGGAGCAGCGCGACGATCTCCTCCTGCATGGCCTGCGGTATCCGCGTCTGCGTCTCCTCGCCGCGCAGGAGCTGTACCAGCACCAGGTCGTCGCCCTCCACCACAAGCCTGTCCACGAAGCACCCCAGCGCGAGCCGGAGCCCGCAGATCAGCGCCCGGGCCTCCACCACGCCCACCGTTGAGTGCTCCGTCGGCTCGGCGAACGCGATCATGACGCGGCCGCTGCAGTCACGTATGGCGCCGCCGACGCTGGCCCGGCCGGAGCCGTCGTGGTAGACGGACCCGTCGAAGTTGTGCTTGAACCTGTTTATTAGTAGTTCTTTGATTAGCACATATAATTAGGGAGTTAATTATTTAGTAGCTACCAGGATGTGGGTGCGCATGAATAGGACACTGGGAATGGGTCATGCATGCATGCGTGCGTTAGTGGAGGTGTGGCTGCATGTGTGCTAGTAAGTGTGTGCGTATGTTGCTTATGTAAAGTCTATGTGATCATATTGTTAAGTTGGATTGAAGAGAGAAATACGAGAAGAAAATTGCCCCACTGTGTTTCTCTTCCCGTGTGCGTTAAACATTGAGTTTGGCGTTTGATCTTCGGTGTGTCCAGCAGTCCTAGGTTCAAAGCCAACAGAACCACCCGGCGCGGGGAGGCTGCCACCTCACCATGACGCGGCCCGGCTGGAAAGACGGGGACGACGGGGACAGCGCGGTGGAGCAGGGCGGCCGGTACGTCTGGAACGGTACGTCTGGAACGGCGGCGGCGACAGCGCCGAACAGGGCGGCCGTGCGAAGAACACCGGTGCAACTGCGGCGAGGCACGCCATATCTCGTCTCCTCTCGTATCGTAAGTGCGGCTGGCTAGCACTAAATCACAGGACTTGTAGGGTTAGCGCGCCAACCATTCGGTTATATAGCATTAGCCGATACCCTGCCTACTTAGAGCGATCCGAGTAGGAGGCGAATGCGGAGTCCGAGTGGACCCCGGAGCTCGAACACATCCGGCCACGCAGTCCTTAGAGGCGACGGCCCAGATTTGCTCTCTTCTACCGAATTACCCATAGTAAAAGGATTGAGTGGCTACACACGTCTTCAAAAAATTGGTGACTGTTGAATCTCCATCTTTGCTTGACGTGTAGGGTCCGATGGGCAAGGTGGAGAGTGTCGGTGGGGCACCTGTGCTCTGGGCTTTGCGGAGTTTTTTTTTTACGTGACTAGGGCTCGGATGCGTTATCGCAAGCGCTAGCGTCCTACGCTACGTGTTATTATTCGATCTGGTGACATATGATTCAGTCGTCCGTTCTCAATATGTTTTTCTTGCTCCCGAAACAAGCAATCTCAACGTGTTTTTCCTTCCTCATGAAACAACCGAAAAGGAATCCAATACAACATCACACACCCCGACACAACAAAATCCGCCCAAAACTCCTCCTTGGCCTGATCTTTTTCGTCGGGCGAGTAGCGAGTTCTTCAAACTCGCCCATGGGTTTTGAAATTTCTCCTCCACATTCATCCCAATGGCCCAAACAAACACACAACATTGCAACATCTGAAAATAATTGTTGCAACATTTTTAGAACAATGATGCAACAATCAAATGGTGGAGGGTTGTAGCAAAAAGTGATGTCACAACATTGCAACATTTAAAAATAACAGTGGAAACATCTGAAAATAATTGTTGTAACATTTTTGGAATAATGACGCAACAATCAAATGGTGGAGGGGTTGCAACAAAGTTGTGCAACAAATCAAAAACACCATTGCAACATTTGAAAATGGAAACATCCATCCCTAACAATCCTGAAGTCCTAAACCCAACAATTCCAAATTTTGTTGCAACAATCAAAATAAATAGATACATCTCACAATTCTTATTGCAACAAGTCGAACAACTTGTTGCAACATCTCACATATCTGTAGGGCGATAACTTTTTCTTCTTCATCAACCATGGCCACAACGCTCATGGAGTCCATGCTCGCCTACGATGGAGCGTGGCTGTCCTAGGTGGCACTCATGAGCACAAGAAATAGCATCCTCAAAAAGGGGAGGCCATCCACGCAGGGCTCCAACCATGACCGTGAGTGGCGAGAGGAGAGAGGAAGAGGAACAAGGAGGAGCACACAAGCTCTTACCAACTGCAGGCATGGTGAAAGAGATGGAAGGGGGGAGAGAGAGAGAGAGAGGCAGGAAATAGATAAGCTTTTGGAGAAGAGTGTGGAAGCAGGAGACTCAAAAGAGGGGGGGGGGAGGTCATCCCGTGGGTGACCGAAGTGTTTGAGTGCCTGGATATGGTTGTGTGGATGAAAACCAGCCACGTCTAAGCTAGGCACATGGACAAGCCACGTGGGCGATGGAATCGTCCAATTTTTTGTTCTCCCGCTGTGCCCCCGAACAGTAGCATTATCCTTTTTCCCCCCTTAAATGGTAATGTTTCTTTGTTCGATGGAGAGAGGGAGTGGTCCCGTAGGAGCTGTACGCCCGTACGAGGTCTGCTTCGCGGAGTTTTTCTCCTTAAATGATTCTGTTTACTTGCGAAATAGCAAATCCATTCCTCTTTGGAGATCAAAGTCAAAAATAACATCGCGGACTCGCCAACAGATGACATGTGTCAAGTCCGAGCGCCAGACGACCGAACATGCCAAGTCTGTGAGCCAGGGGAGGGGACTTCCCTCGTCCGCACACCCCTGTCCTGGACGCCCTATGTTGTAATTATCTAGTTGTAATTAATTTATTCGTGATTAATTAGTCATAATTAATTTGTTCATAAATAATTAGTTGTAATTTTTGTAGTTAATCATTCATAGTTAATTAGTCGTACTTAAATATTCTTAATTAATTAGCCATAATTAATTTAGTCGTAAATAATTTAGTCATAGTTAATTAGTCGTAGTTAATTTTAGCATTGACGAGGATCTAATAATCCTCATTTAATTATTTATCTGTAATTCTTATTATGGATAATAATGCCATCGTATGGTTCTTGGGTATACCCCTTAATATTTATAAGGGAGAAGCTAGCCAAGAGGTCGTAAGTCCTTCTACAACCACCCTTATAGTTGTAAGTCCTTCTACGACTGCCTCATGATCGTAAGCCTTTTTACGACCACCGTGTGGTCGTAAGTTATTCTACAACCACCTCATGGTCATAAGCTTTTCTATGACCATAATATGGTCATAAGTTCTTCTATGACCAGGTCAGTTACGACCATCCTATAACCGATGGAGCTTGCAGACAAGTAGGCTCAATGGATTAGGGAATCTAAGCAATTAGTATACGCTGTTATTCTCTGGAATAACTGCTCACAATACATCTCTGTCTCTGACAATAACTGCCAGACGACGTCGATGGGTTACTACTCCAGCAATAACTACCATCAACGTGCTCATTATATGAAATAATAAGGCGTCTCTTAGCCTGGAGAAACAGCCACCTCTTTGCACACTATATAAAGGCTACAGACAGACAGAGACAAAAAAGGAGGATCAAGAACACAAGACATTAGACTTTAGTCTTTCTCTTGATTTGTAATCAGCATACTCAATATAGCTACACAGGAGTAGGGTTGTTATTATCTCCAGAGAAGGCTTGAACCTGGATAAAATCCCTGTGTCGTTCTCTCTGCGTGATCAATCTTGGAGACCCTCCGAATCAAACAATCATACGTAAGATCGGTTCTAAAACACCGACAGTTGGCGCCGACCGTGGGGATCTCGCCCAGTGATTTCTCGTCAATAGGTTTTCTTCATTTTTCTCAACTCTAATGCTTCTATGACAGGAGAGTGGAATGAGGAGAACTGGTTCGACTTGGCCAATTACGCAAATATCGACATGGATGCTGGCTTCGACTACGACCCGAGTATCACTTTATCCGATGGTAATATTGCCTCCAGAGATCATTCGCCAGATCCAGGAGACCATATCACCGATGGAGTTGAGAAGCCCCCACAACAGTACGTTTAATTGAGGGACCGATTTCCTCAAAGGGTAAGGGTCTATCCGACCATGATCAGGACTGTACCAAGATAGGCTCACAACATGACGAGGGCTCTCCCTCTAAATGTTCAAATCCGCCCGAGGCAGCCCAACCTGGTGAGGCAAGTTTCGGAAGCCATCATTCTGGAGCTTCATCAGCATTTTGTGGTCATCTCTCTTTAGTTAGCCCCATAGAGGATGGGGTCTGATAGGATCAACGCGTGTTGATGCGTAATATGACTCAATCTTTCATGGTACTTGTATTTCAATCTTGATCAAAGTAAAACCCCAGCTTTCCTCCTTCTTGGTTCAGCAAAAAAGCATCAAGTGACTTAATCATGTTTCCAACTTGCAAGAAACATTCGACAACCTCGGGCCACCCCGACTCCACCTCCGGCTTCCCCACCTCCAGGCGCCGCCCATGCGCACGCCATCCTTCCCTTCGCGCCACCCCACCGCCGTGCGCCTCCACGCCCATGCACCCGCTGCCGCCTTTGGCCTTGCCGCCGCCGCGCCCGTCCTTCTCCGCCGCCGCCCACGGGGTCCCCGTCCTCGTGGGAACCCATTTCGCCGATGTGCCTGCCTCCCCGCACCGCCGCTCGTGGACGCCAGCCACCGCTCCCCAACCACCTGAGCCTCCCTCTGCTCCCCTCTCTCTGTGACCGAAGGGATAGGAATGGGAATGGGAATGGGTTGATTTTTGCTCTAGGTCTATGACCATGTGGCCCCCTCATATCAATGACTCTTGGCCTTCTCTCTCTCCCCCTTGTCTCCCTTTCAAGTAGGCCCGAGCCCTTTTAGTGGCAGCCAAAGGCCCATGGACCCGAGAACTATGCGCACGAGCTCTGTTCATGTGATGTAGCATGGACCGGGGCACTGTGCTTTGGGACCGACGTGTTAGACCGACTCTCTCTCCTCCTTTATTTTCTCTTGTTTTAATTCAAATGCTCAACTTCGGAAGCTCCGTTCTCCTCTGTTGTAACTCCAAAAATTATGAAATTTATTTCTAAAAATTTGTAAATTCAAGATCTTGCTAATGGCACTGGTCTTGTTTAATTCGGAGTTCATTTATTATTTCTTGTTTATGTATTTGCTCTCTTTGCTTGTTGTTCCTTTTTCTGGTACGTTCGTCCGATTAGGGTTCGAAGACGCCGGAGATCTCCAACTTGATCAAGGACAAGACTATCAAGACTCTCTTGCTTTTAACCTAGGTGAGTCGATACTTTAATCATTTTGAGCATACATTTTATGTAAATTATATTCGTTTAAATTACCAAAATTGCATACTTTAACTCTTTAATAAAATGTATATTAATTCTTATGGTAGTTAAATACCCATTAGATGATTAATTAATTATTATGCCATCCATTGATAATTGAATCCATTATTCCATGTCACCCTAGTAACTATGTGGTAAATACTAGTATAGATTGTACTTAAACGACATGCTAGTCTTACTTAAGTACTAGGGTATTAAAATACCCTAATCATCATCTCTTCAAACATGAAATGGATTTGGACAGCCATTGGAGGTCCATGACCGAAGGAAATGAGATAATTTGGGTTTACTCCTCAAAACCCTAATAACTTGTTATTACCATATCTGGGCGGATGGAATGGTGGTGGGTGCCGTCAGGGCACGAGAGTTGTTGGTATGTGGTATGAACTGCTCGGATGAATTAAGGACTTAATCTTGTCATGACCTCCCGTGTAAAACAAATACAACCACAAGTCTACAAAGTGCAACTTGGCTTAGTAAATTTATTAAACCCTGAATGTCATCTTGCTGGATGGATAACGGAAACGTGCAAGCACTGGATACGTCCGGCTTGAATGGGACACCGATACAAGGTGAAGTTGCCAGTCGCCGTGGTGTAGTCTAACTATGCTAGTCGCCGAGGTGAACATCCCGCACAACGTATGGGCGTAACCCCATATGGGTGAAATGACGGAAGGGGCGAGGTAATTTGAAAGGTTACTGTGATGATCGTTCAACTACATGACTAAGGAATCATGTGAGGCAATGAGTATGATTGTCTCTTGTGGGTACAGTGTACAACTTCTGCAGAGTCTAAACTGTTTAAACAGTCGTGCCTATGGTCAAAGCGGACATAGGAACTTGTTAGAGTTAGTTCTATTTCAAAAATCTTTGTGGGTGGTATGAAAATCAGGTCGGGCTCACTTAGCCTTGAGATTGGATTTTTCCTGGGTTTCGAACTTAGTGGTGATAATAATTGAAGGTAGCTTCAATCAAAAGAAGCATAAGGTAGAGGTTCCGACTGAGGGGACCTCTACTGATATAAATATTGCACAATTACTCTCTTTAATAAAATACAATTTGGTTAAAAATGCTAAGTGATAGGAATTTGTAATTATGATAATTGAAAATGTTGCTTTAGCAAATAAAAGAACCCGAGTCATCCTTGTTAAGCCATGCATGTATATTATTGCATCTTGTGTGTTGGCTCACGAGCACGGAAGTTGTGCTCATTCTCGCTCTCCCCAAAACCCTTCAGATAATGTGGACCAAGGAGATTATGCATACTTAGAAAACCCTGAAGCCGATAGACAAGGAAATGATGAAGAGTAGTCTAGTTCTGTAGTTTAGGTTTTGCCTCAGTTTAGTGGACTCGTTCGGTACTTACGTACAACCGATATTATCCAAACTCTTGATTAATATCAGTCGTACACAGGTTACCCCAGTCGCTTGCCTGTGAAGAAATGAGCTCTACCCTTTTGCTTCTGCTATAGTTTACGTTGCTTTCATGTAATGTAATCAATTTGGCCTGTTCGGCTTTTTTTGTAAAACTCGACCCGACGTGATCTATGTCACTCTGATGTTTGTAATATATTTGAATGGTTTAGTTCACGCCATATATGAAATGATTCAGCAATGTGACTGTGAGTGCTATCTACTGATCTAGAGAATAGCACAACATTTTCACAGAGAATTTAGATTTACAAAATTCAGGTCCGACAAGTGGAGTGAGTGGCTCGAACAGATTTCTATCCTGTCGAATGAGTGCCTCTAGACCGTTGGGAAGTACCCGTGTGACAAACTGACAATACTGATGAATCAGACGTTGAAGAGTAATGCTCCTACACATTCTATATATAATCTAGCTGAAGTACACATTATCCGCCTACTTACCCAGTCGCAGACTCTTGTGTGTTATCTATTTCACTTATTGAACATGGCATGCTTGGTATGCATCAGATGCACTGCGATGGTATTGTAGACCGTCCAACTGTGCCACTATGTCAATGGTGCACTCCACTTATGTAGCGTACATGTTTAAAGTATATGTGGTGTACTGCTACGATATTGTAACCTATCTATCCATATATCATCGTGTCCACCTTCCCAACTACCGGACATAGTTTTTCAATTTTTACTCTTTAATTCATCGCCAGAGCGTGTGCAAGCCAGTTCTAATATAATAATATTAGAACTGCAGGGCCATCAGGCCATCACCTCCTAGCTGTTAATGGGTTGGGTTAGTTCGGGTTTAATGGGTTGGGTTTTGATTTGAGTTCTTTTTGGATGGGTTGAAACGGGTCGATTTGTAATTCGGGTTGAGTTGGGTTGGGTTGGCTTCTAAAACGGGTTGGGTTCGGGTTGAAGTGGGTTTAAAATATAGTATACGAAACGGGTCCAACCCATGGATTGAACCCACGGTTGAACCCAAATCGGCTGCTCCCGACCCCCAGTCTCTCGAGCTCCCACCGTTCCACGCGAGTTCGCGACTACGGCCGGGAGAAAGCCTCGCGATTCCGCTGCCGTCCTTCCACGATCAGCTCGTACACGCTGATGGGCGGACCTGGTGGATGGGCGGTGTACATGGAGTTGGTGCAGACGGGGCATTCGAGCAGCTCGTACACGCTCGTTGGCGGCGAGATCAGCGGCCCCGTGTTCGCCCCTCCTGCGACCCCACCCCCACTGCCGGAGACGACGACCACGTTCACGCACGCCACCGTGGAGGCGGCAGAGGACGACTTGAGGAGGGGGCGAGGGAGGTGGGAGGCGGTGTCGTCGTCGTCCATGCCGTCGGAGGACACGCACTCGATGCTATCCATCTCCATGGCCCGGAGCAGATCGAACCGAATCATGCCGGATTTTGGTTGGACTCGGGGGGGGGGGGTAGGGATTTGGCCGCCCGGCGCCTCTCTCCCTCTCCTCCCACACCCCCCTCGTGGGCACGAATTCTTGAAGAAATTGCTCCTCCAAGAAGAACAAGGAAGAGACGCTAATGGCGACGGGAAACAAGGACTGAGGAGTCATCCGAACATAACCAATCTCGCACCTCATCGTCGCGCCTCGTCGTCTTCCCTGCTTCCGCTGCCTGCCACTGCACTTTGCCTCCTAGGCTCCCTCCCACTCATGTGTTAGCTGAAGGCGTTTGGACTTTGTTGGGCCGCATGGAGATGAGTACCAAAACCAGAAGCCTTACCCTTGCCTCGTTCCTGTCAAAAAATTGGATTTGTGTTGTGCCCATTTGGTGGTGGCGTGGTGGGGCACTTGATCGTGCTATTATGGTGTGGGGTATGGGTTGAAAACGGGTTGAACCCATATTTAGAGAATTGGATTGGGTTGGGTTGGGTTGAAGTTGCATGTGGGTTGGGTTGGATTGGGTTTTGGAGGTGGAGTTATGGGTTGGGTTGGGTTGACATGCTACATAAAAGTGAGTTGGGGTGGGTTTAGGTGGGATTTTAGCCCAATATCACCCCTACCTCCAGCCACAAGTAACGCTAAGTCGCCGGCCACAAACCGCACGTTGATCTGTCCCCGACCCGATACCCTCTTATTGGTGTTCTCGTCGGTGTTAATATGCTTCCCGTTATCACGATTGTTGGTAATCATGACGTTATTGCAAGATCCAGAGTCTCCAACGAAGAAGACAAAATACGTCCAACATGTTTATCGACTTAAAGACTCAATGATAAACGTTGTTCGTCTAGAATCTTGAATTAAAAATATGGTTCTTATAAATGGGAGGATCATTAAAAAAAAGTAGAACGGCAAATCGGTAAAGATTTCTTTTGGAACCAAGAATTCGGTAAAGATTTTTTGTTTGCTTACAGTTGTAGGGTGCCCTCTCGTGCTCACTTGGGGCGAGAGCTACTTGTACTGCTGTTTAACCCAGGCTACAGCTCGTACTACCAGATGTGACGGGGACGATACATGCACGCATGTGGCTTCCCTTGTTTCATGCATGCATGGGACAAAAGGCTTTCATCCCCTCCCATGTACGAATGGAACACAATATACCAAATGAGGGGGGAAAATACTGCACCTCTACTCCTCGTCTCTGCTGGGCGCCGGCGTTCTGCCCTCTGCTCCAGGGCCTTTGGGTTTGTTTGATTGGTGTTCTGGATTTCATGTCTGGAAAAAAGTGGTGTCTGAAGGTAGCCGAAAAAGTAGATGACTTTTACCTGACCAAGCAAACCTAAAGATATGTTGTTTGGTTGGAAGCCTGTGCCTGAAATTGTTGAATGAAAAATACAACGATGGATCGAAGAACGATCAGTGGATGAAATCGTTGCCTGCCAGGCGCTGCTCCCAGACGCTCCTTTTGCCCGCCTGACCTTAGCAGCCCATTGATGCAGAAACAAAAACAAACACCAAACCAGCAGTGTCTAGAAAGAGGCCCGGCCAGGCAAACATAGCACCAAGCCAAACAGCCCCTTCGTCGGTGGGCTCCCGGACGATTCTGAACCTGGAAAACCAATGGAAAATGGTCGGGAATTAACCGTCTGGTTCCTGACTACCGGGTGGGGTTCAGGGGATTTTCTGAAACCGGTTTCCCTACCACTCCCTTTCATTGGAGGAGACATCAGACATTAACAACGCAATCCTGAATTACTGATTGAATTTCCTCGTTAAGTAATGTATTAGTACGTGTATAAGTGATGAAGTGAATTCGATAGACGTCACGAAAGGACTAGATGGGCACGAGACCTTGTGTTTCTATTGAACTTCTGCGACCTCAAATTACACGGTCCCTGTCATTACAGGCATAAAGCAGATTTATGCAGTGTTGTCTTCTGTTTCTGTAACGCTCTTAAATTCTGAGAATGTTAAACTCTTCACGACCGTTCAGGATGTGCAGTTGCGAAGTAAGCAGTGTCTCAAGCAAGCTTTCGATTACAACAAAAGCCAACCTTTTAATACATAAGATTAAGGCTTAACAGCTAGTTTTGACACTGACACGGGTATCCAAGCCCAAAGTTAATATAATACAAGACAAAAGAACTTCAAACTACAGACACGCTTGAGTGCGGCTGAGACCTAATAACAGTAGTCGTTGCTATCCGTGGGTCCACCAAAATTCTGCTCAACCAGATCCTCTGTATTTTCCTAGGTTTCTTCTGTAGATTGTTTGCAGATTATGCAAGAATGAGTACAACTACCGTACTCAACAAGCCACATGGAAAAGCTAAATAATTACATGTAGGGAGTTCAAGGAAGGTTAGGTTTTACCTTAACAGGCATATGTGGATGCAATTTGCAGTTAAAGCAGTTTTATAAAACAGTAAAACAATAATACATAATAACAACCAGGGGGGGGGGGTTTTCTCAACAAACTCAATTACCAACTTACCATCTCCAAAACTCTACTTATGCCTCATGTACTGGAATCGTCCATTAACACAGCTTCATTAACCGGAAGCACGGCGTATTCGAATAACATTGATTTTCACTCTGCAGAGTTGCCCAACTTTACCCACACGATATCACAAACTCACGTTGTCACGCATCATGCTTGCGTATAACTGAGTTAGGATAACAAAGACTTTTCACTGCTCAACCTTTTCTAACTTCTACCCGGTAGGTTTTAACTCCATACAGCCCTAGGGAGACTCCACCGCCCGATGGATCTTACAACCCTATCTTGACGGCACCCTCTTGTTGTGTGTAGACTACCGAGTGTCCCTTGAGCCCCTCTGTCACACCCAGTTCATAACTACTCTATCACACAAGAGCAGTTACCTTTCCAGTAGATATTCAATCGGATGAGCAGTGTACTAAGCTAGGGAGTAATGACCACGCATGTGGTTGAGCGGTTTACTGTGTCTATTACTTGGCACAAGGTTCTTGTCCTTACTTGTCATCCAATGAGGAAATGGATCAACACCAACTCGTGGTTGTCCACCTGCTTGATCTCACTGATGACTCACTTTTAACCCAAGTCTATTGGGTTGTCCAACTTAATGGACACAACCCTCAACTCTCCACCAAAATCATTGGCGAACCGCCAATACTGCTTTAGATTGATGATCACAATTTGTGTGACAAAGCTATTTATATAGATAATATTTTATGTGAACTTGTCAAGGTGAATATGGCCTACAAGTGCTGGGTGGGTTTGTATGTGGGGTAATAGGAATTATCTAATTATCATGGCATTCCAAAGTATTATTTCAATAATTAAAGTAATTGGCTCAAATATAATAATAAAAGTATCAATATAAATATATGACATGTGGGTTCAACATGTTCAAGGAATGCAACTTGCCTTCTTGCACAAAGTCCTGTTGATCTTTGGTCTTGTGCGGCGTCTTCGAGTGCAGTCGTCTAGATCGTAACCTAACGAGAAGCAATGCAATAAAAAGAAACCAAGTAAAAACTAGCTCAACAAGGAAAGAGCTGGGAACAACAAGCAAGTAAATAAAACCAAAAAGAAACTTAAAGGAGGGGTGGTGCGGGATGGTGGGATTTATCTGGTGTTTATTTGGACTGGAAGGAGTTTGAGATTCGGATCCAACTACAACAAAAATATTGTAAAGGATTAAAGAAATCTACAAGAAGGTGGAAAGATTTATTTGGAGCTTGGTATAGTTGAACAGAGTCAAGAATGTATTTTCTGGGATCGAGGTGGTCGAAAATGACATATAATGTCAAATTAGGGTTTCGGGCGAAAATTGCCAGATAATAAATAGTATTAAAATACTATTCATACATGACAATGGATCAATGTATAGTAATTGAAATTATTGTGTTTAGCTGAATTGAACTGTAGCTAGGGTTTACTATTTTTGGCTAAAGAATAATGTATATTTGGAATTAGTGATTTTTTCTAATTTTTCGGAATGAACAGTAAATGAATTTACTGTGCAAGGAACAGTGCCATGCCGTTTTTGAATAAACAGTAATGGGACGGCCTGTTTTGTTTCACGGCCCGAAGGCCTAGCCGGCCCACTCGACCCACTCGGCCTCGGCCTTTAAGGCCCGGAGGCGCTAGCCAAAGGCAGCGCTCGCCTCTGGCGGCCAGTGGTGAGAACGCAGCGGCGGGCGCGACGCAGGAGGAGGGGAAGCGAAGCGAACCGGCGGCAACCAGGCGATGGCGGCCAAACAACGAAGCGGCGGCGCATGAGCTCCACCGGGTAAGTCCCCTCTTACCTAGGGTTTTGCGGGTGGGGCTTTTGGGGTGGGGTTGCGGCGATGGCGGCGGCGGCTCTTGGCCGGCGCTGGTGGGGAAGGAGAAGGTGGGGAGGCGGTGATGGGGATGAGGAGAAAGGTTACCCCGGGCGGCCTTTTATAGGCGGTTGGAGGCGGTGGGAGCAGGGCGGCGAGGTGGCGGGTGAGGTGGGGCTTGGCGATGCAAGGCGGGCGCCCAGAGGGCGGCGACGTGGTTGGGTGAGGTGTTTAGGCGGTGGGTGAGGTGGCGTGGTGAGAGCGGCGCTCACACTGGAGCAAGCCGAGAGCTGGCGCGGCTGGGATGGGACGCGGGCGGCGCAATGATGGCGAGAGGGAGGTGGCGGATGACGGCGGCGGCGCTGGGGCGGTGACGGCGCCAGGGACGGGATGGAGGCGGGTTCGGGCAAGGGCACAACCGAGGAGGAGAAAGCGGGAGGAAGAAAAGGGGAAAGCGGGATTTGGGGATTTTGCTGAATTTTGCTGAAATTTTGAACGAAAACGAAACCCAAATCCAAACTTCAAATTGATTTTTGAACTTTTGAATTTTCAGGTGTTTCAGTTTCTCCATCCTTCGAGGCTATGATCTCTCTCCCATGAGATGGCACACAAACCCAACAACTCTCACTGCCTTCAAAGCAACTCGATCTGACGTTGGTGAGAGCGAAAAATCGGAGAGAGAGAGGCAAAAAGAGATGATCGCCTCTCACCTAAAACTCAGCGATCGAACGGCCATAAGCGGCCACCACATCATGCACCATGCACAAACCACCATCACTACAACATCCGTATGTACAGAAAAAAAGAGAGAGGAAAAAACACAGCTACAAAAGCAGATCTTACGAAGAGAACGAGACGCTACTCATGAGCTTCTTCCGGGATGCTCTGAAGATGCGGCCGCCACACCGTCGCCCGGACGCTCCGGCGGCGCTTGCAGCGGGCCTTCCCCTCTGACAAGACCTCCGCCAGGTAACTGTCACCGCCATCTCTCGTCACCTTAGCACTAGTAGTAGCACTTGGCACGGTCTTCGACGACCGTGCCTTCTTCTGCTGCGGCCGGGACGGCTTCCTCTTCTTCTCCGGTACCGACGAAGCCGGCACCAGGAAATAAAAACACCCCCGCTTCAGCTCTGAATCGGGGGCGACAATAAGGATCCGCCGTGCGCCGTCCTGGGAGCACGGCCGGCTCAGGACGTGGTTTGGGTGCGCGGCCATGACCTCCCCGGCGGTGACCGGGCGGGCGTACTCCTCGATGTGGCCGCTGAGATGGACGATCCGGATCACGTCGAAGGAGCCGCAGGGGAGGACACAGGCCAGGCAGCACCTCAGGCTGTTGCCCATGCTTCTTGCCGGCTAATTGTTTCTAGCCTTTGTTTTTTTAGTACTTAGCGTCTTAGCTAATAGAAATTCTCTCCCTCCAGGCCTGCTGCCCCTTTGGCTCTTCGGCGTGTTTGGGTGGCAATGGCTTTTATATAGGGGCCTGAGTGGTTGCTAGTTAAACAAGTGGAAGTGTATTATTGTGCAAAGAAAGCCAACAAAAGTAAGTGCCTCGAAACGGCCATCGATCATACCATAAACCTCTAATTCCATCATCATTAGAGTATGTTGGTTACCTTGAAACTTTTTCTATTGTTCAGGAACGTACTAGCCTCAAGTGTCACTTCAATACGAGTAATGCACAACGAAATTGCCGGTACTTCCTCAATCTTCTCGTGTGTGATACATGCAAAGTGAATTGAGGTGCCTGTTGTCAACACAGCTTGTACTAATTAAGGCCAAATTTTACGGAAGTTTTATAAAACAATTCAATTCCCGTACGAATTGGAAAAAAAATCCCGTGTTTTAAACAGGCCCTTATGAGTTTTCTTTCTTTCTTTTGTTTTTATAAAAAAGTTGCAACTTCAACATGATTAGCGAGCAAGAGATGGAGATGTAGTTCATTAGGTCATGTACAATGGACTTACATCAACTGTCTATAGCCTGTGCCACGTAGGATTTAAGTTGACGTGGATGAAAGAGAATGAAGAGAGAGAAATATGTTGTCTATAATCATGTAACTAACTGCAGCATCAGAACCAAGAAAAGCATTAAAAGATTGTGTGTTGTCTACAATCCTATAGCCAACTGTATCACCACAATCCATTATATGAGCTGTCTTTAGTACTGTCTACAGATGACATAAGGAGTTGCTATAGACAGTACCTGTTTGTACCATTGTACATAGGGCATGTACAATAGTACAGACAACTGCTGTCTATAACAACTGTTCATGTTACTTGTAAACAACACTAAAAACAATTTCATACAATAGATGCAGAGCATTTCTTTGTCTTTTTAGTTGTCTTTATAGAACACACAATCTTTAATACTTTTCTTGTTTCTTGTGCTACTACAGGATTGTAGACAGTATCTTTCTCTCTCTTCATTCTCTTTTATCCACGTTAGCAAAAATTCTACATGACAATGACTATAAACAGTTAATATAAACTCATTGTACATGCTCTTAGTTCGTTCAAAGAGAGCTCTTACGCCCATTGGTCGGGGTGTGTGCAACTACATAGAGATCTCACAATGTGTGTAAAAAGGTGAGCTAGTAGCTTCGAACCCCAACCTTATCGTCGGATTTTTTCTAGGTTCCGATGAATTCTTTTTTACTCTCTCAAGGCATTCTTTGAATTTGCTATGACCTGGTCGATGCTTAAAAAAACATTAATTATTCTTATTTTTTTGATCGTGGTACACACAAGTTGCCCTAGATTGAGGGGTTCACATGCTTGATTTTCGTTTAATTCATCGTATAATATTGTATCTTCCAATAGAACGAGTGAGTGAATGTTTACGTGTTCCAAACAGGTCCTGATTTCACAACATTTCCCGCTGTGTTTTTACTTCTAACAAGGAGAGTATTCTTGCACCATGCCGGTTTAACAAACCAATCGGCATGTTCTGCTTGTTCCATCTACTGCTAATGACTGTGCAGCTATTGTGTCGCGGGGGAATTACCACCAAGACATATGATTACCACGAAGAGTGACTAACATGTGATTACCACGAAGAGTGACTAGAATGTTCGGATTAACCTTGGATAACCATCTGTATTCCTCGGGCTTCATCTACGTGGCACCTAACCTAAAGCTGATAGGCTCAATATATAGTATGTGTTTTTGGCTCATTTGATTTTTCTTTGAAACAGAATAACAAATCTAATCTCTCACGTTCGAAATAACAAAAAAAAAAACGCTTCTGCCTCATTCCTTGTGCGCAACACGCACCCTATCCGCACTCCCCGTGCGCCGCAGCCCCCCTACCACGCACCAGAATTACATCGCCCTCTAATGCGCACCACATGGCATACTACCGTGGTCAGACATGCTCATGCCACGGACGGAGAGCGTGGCAGGTTGCTTGCTGCAGACAGGGATCACGGAAGGTGGCTTCCGCGTATGGGGAGCGAGGTAGAGGGACACATGGCGTCTGTCTAACTTGCTGCGGCGCCATTTTTGTCATCTAGATCGTAGAGTGCTACATTTTGTTATTTTGTTTACAAAAGAGGCTAAATGAGCACACACAAAAAAAAAAACTCTATATAGTACTACATTTTAAGATAGGCTGAATACATAGGCAGTAGAGAGGACTGTGACTTCCGATTCCAAATGGCGGCTTAACACAAGCTAAGGCTAAGCAATCGAGACATCACAAGCAACAAGCAGCAGGTTAAGATCACAAAGAGAACAAACGCAATATGCTCTAGATCGCGGCCGTCGGATCTCGATTGGACGGTCCACGAGCCGGGGGACACGGTGGTGACAGCCCTCCATCCTTTGGGGCGGCCTTTTCTCCCCCCCTGCATGGAGCAAAGCAATGCCAGCTCCATAATTGCGATTAGATTACTTAATCGCGGTGTGAAAGGTGCGTGTGCTTTTGCCACTGTTGGCCGGCTAGCATTCCATTGCTACAAGCTGATGCTTAGCATTGTGTAAGGATGTGAAAATTGTGGTAATCATATCTGTTAATTTTTAATTAATTATGTACGTTCGATTAGCGCTCGATTGGCAGCTTTTTCTGGATGCGTCGAGCTTTAGTGCAACTAGTTTGTAGAGTGATAAAATGGTAGCTGTTGGCTTCACCCTTCTTCCCCTAAATCAGATCGGATTGTCCAATGATTAGGCCTTGTTTGGCTAGTGGGGGAAATTATCCTAAGAAAAACAACCCAAGGGGGGATTGGGTTGATCCCCTCCCCTCCACCCAATCCCTTCCCATAATCCCCTTCCACCCCTTTGTTTGTTTGGATAATCTAGGATTTGGGTGGTTTGGTAGGAATACCTCCTATTTAAAATTCAGAATATAGAAAGAAACTAAAAAAAGCGAACAACAAATCAGAAAATTCCGAAAATAGTATAGAAAATTAAAAACATCTCAACTGGCCTACTCCAAGTATTACATCCTATTTATCTTAAATGCATGGGTGTATGATGCAAGGCAAGCAAAAGTCAGCAAGAATCATATGTGATAACAGCATACTAAATATATTATAAACACATATCTGCTCATCTCCAAAGATTATAGCACGGTTTGCATGCATCTGCAACCTATTTCACTCACGGCAAAACAAGCACAACATTCATCTTTGTCTATTCTGAAATCATGACTACTACTATACTACATATTAGTGTGCATCTGCAACCTATTTCACTCACAGCAAAACAAGCACAACATTCAACTTTGTCTATTCTGAAATCATGACCACTACATATTAGTGTCTCATGCGAACGGATACATCGTGTCCAAACTGGTATAAGTTCACTCCATCTTGGAAGTAGGGACAGATTCAAAACCGTCGTGCCATGGCCACAGCCAAAGCGAGGACTACCACCATAACTCTACAAAATTTTAAGGTGGAAAATGTTAGTAAAATGAATAAATAGATCATCCCAAGTAGTTATAAGTCTAATTTGTTTTTCTCATATTTCCTTAGTCCTCTCTAAATCATTTTATTAACACTTGAGAGCTTCAGCATAATAACATTTCACCTTTCAGTAAAGAATACTAACATGATTGATGAACGCTCAAGTTTCAAAATTGGTAAAACAGCGCCAACATTAACTAGCTGAATGTGATAACAAAATATTGTCCCATGCTAAAATAAGGCTTAATGCACCAGTGCGCCAACATTAATTAAACCATGTTTCCACTCATCTCCATGATGTCACTCATCTCCATCTTTAAACTATGTTTCAACATTACTCACCATGTTAGTAGCAATTGTGTTGTAGTGTGCAGAGGCAGTGAAAAGATCTCAGATATCTATTAGAGAACAAAGACAGCCATATGAGATTATATTCTAACAAAGAAACATGGGTACTAATAACAGATTACCAATTGAAACATATTACCAGGCACAAGCTCCGTTGACCTCGAATTTACATATCCTGTTAACGGATGAAAAATGACAATAAGCATTTTAGAAGTGATAAAACATGATGTGAAGCATTAGATGATAACATGTAGGTATAAGCAAAATAACTACAGAGAGTGCAATCCTGAGGACAATAAAAAATAACAGATTTTTGGGCACGTTACCTTGCTACATGTCAAACTACAATAATTATGTCAAACTCACAGTAAAGCATTTGACAGTTAAGAACTTACCATCACACTTTTCAACCACAAGAGGCGAGTAACAGGTTCAGCACTAATGAAAATTTCCCTATTTTGAGCATCCTTGAATACACCAAAGGCTTTGACTTTCTCTTCATTTGATAGATCTTCCATTGTGTTCAAAACACTAATACAGCTCTTGATGGAGAAATCATCAACACATCTTGCATCAGCTCGTTCCCTGGCTAGCTCTGAAGCCTCCTCCTCAGCTTGCTTTGTTCTTATCTCTAGGTATCTTCCCATCATATCAGCTACACTCCCACATTGCTTGCGCTTTTTCGCAGCCTTTTCTCCTTTATCTCTTGAGTTAGTACTAGTCTTCTTCACAACCTTTTCTCCGCTATCACCTGAGGTAACATTACTCTGCCTTTGATGAAGTTCATGTTGTATTGCACTTGCCGTGTGTTGACTTGGTGAACTCATTTCATTGCAGTCATCATAATGCAAGTCCGGAAAAAGGTTTCCAGTTTCAACATAATCATCAACATTGTCTACTTGTGTGAGAATAACATGTTGTGCTGGCTCAAGAGATGTGAAGTTCATGTTACCCTCAGCTGTTTGTCCTATGCAAGAAAGTTAAAATTCACTAATACGGAGATAAGCTAAATAGAATATGTTTCGCAAAAAATTTTACCATCATATAGATCTCCCAAAGCATCGAACAGGGGGAAAGGTTTACTGCGGAACTTCTTAGCTTTAGGATATGACTGCAGAATGTACAAAATGAGATAATTAATTATGACATTAGCACATAGCACACCAATTTAATAGTGAATGGCAAAAATTGGTGTAAATATATTACCGTGATTATTCCTGTACGGAGCAACCTTATTTCCACTTATAGTAATAGGAATATGGGTACCATCGATAGCACCAATACAATTCTGCAAGGCAAAGAATATATCCATGAGTTTTTTATTTTTTGTGAACTAAATATTAATTTATACATGAATGTCAAATTATGCACCTTAAAGTAGGGGAAGAAGCGAGGATCCGATCTAATCTTCCAATGAGTTTGATCAGCATTAGGAAGCTTGAGAAATTTGTAGGTGAGAGCAGGAATTATATTGAAAACCTCCTTAAGATGACGATGAATTGTTTCCCCGCTATGCTTGAATTCAAACTGTAAATCTTGAAAGCTTGCATTGTGGGAGAGCATGAACATGAAAAATCTAAGTTTCTCCTCAACACTAACACCTCTACTGTCTTTTAGCAGTTTCTGCTCTCTAAGATAATTCGCAATTGTCCTAAAGACCACTGGCTCCATACGGAATGCAACTCTACAATCCATTTCATGTCCTTCAAGGATTTCCTTAAGCCGCTCTCGGCCAGGTAGTCTGGATGCATGCCTTGGTTTTTTTTCTCACTTTGTACACTAGCAGATAATAGATGTAATGTTGGCAAAATAACAAACATCATGTCGTCATCCTCTTCCATCCTCCTTTTAGTTCGAAGCACCCTTCTCGAACCCATTTGGCCACTAAAAAATTTATACGTTATTATGTTTGTAAAATGGTAGCCAGATGTAAACTGTAAATTTTTTGAGGTCCCAATTGCATATAAAGGAAAACAGGAAAAAATTGTGATGTCATGATGTTCATGTGCTTCCACGAATAAGCAGTGTAGGGTGATTCAATAGAAACTGTGATGTCATGAAAAAGAAGCATACGGTTATCTATTATTCGGTGACCATTTCATACAAGTAATAGCCCAGATTTATATCTCTCTCACACATAATTGCCGATCAAGTTTCACATTCGTTCGCCAGCCAACGACCAATAAAGCCAGTGTATGTACTACAGTACATGCACACGCCCTGGGAAAGAGGTAGGGAGAGATAGTACTAATGCATTGTTTAGGAACGGATAAAGCACCCTTCTCGAACCCATTTGGCCACTAAACACAAATATTATGTGCCATAAACATTTACTCAAGGAGAATCACATAAGCGTAAATTCAATTTAGCTATTATTCATCTTAGGTGCCACTCTCTTACAGATCAACTACAATAGCCTTAGCCAACACCAGTAAAAGTTCAAAACAAACAAACTAAAACAAGATCGCGCACAACACGGTAACACTCACAGATAGCTTTCCCTTGTGTGTGTTATGATCTAGCAGCCCTTCTTTTGGTAATCCCTGAAGTGTGATCTCATTACCGATATCAGATATAGCTCGCCTTTTGACAACCTACAACCAACAATATAAAGGTGATGGAGCTAAAAAAAATAGAAGATAAAAATGCATTATATATAATCATCAATACAACCAACAGAGTATATAATACATCAAAGCGTGCAACATGCGCAGGCTTATTATATATAAATGGGATATATCATCAATGCGTGCAAAATAAAAGTTTACTTTGCTCTCTCAACTTCTCAATTAGCATGTCCCTAAACTTGTTTGCTAGGTTGATCTCATTGCAAGGGTGATAATTCTAGAAGAAGACCATAGTAGCTTAGCAAGAGGAGCAATGGATTTTTTTGAAAACAAGAGTACAAGACCATAGTAGCTTAGCAAGAGGAGCAATGGATCAGAACCAATCCATGCCCACGATAGTAGCTTAGCAAGAGGAGCAATTTTTTTGAAACCCTAAGCTACACCCACAAGGATCATAGGACCCAGGTCAGTGTTGCCACTCCAACATTAGAGTAAATTTGGTTGTAAAGATCAAGGTGACCAAAGCATGTGAAAAATTAGATTTATGCAAACGCCATAAACATGACACGAATAGCATAGCAGTATCTCCATGGAAAATTAACTTGCTTCTGCAATACTCCGCAGATGGTGATTGCTTCAACTAGACAAGTTAACATTACGCATTTAATAGAGTACATGGTGTCTGAGAAACAATGCATAGCCCAAAAGAAATTTAAAGATGTTGAATGCTTGATGTATCATGTTGACAATCAATAGTAAGTATCAAAACCTAGCCATGTTTTACTGCATAAAAGCATTCATCGGTAAAACCAAAGATAAAATTACGTGAAGCAAAGACTCGAATCTGAACTTTTCTCAACCACGCTATCCAACCTCTCTCCTCTTGCAAGGACACTCTCAATAGTTTTATCTTTGTTCAAATATTCAAATGTGAACAATTCAAATTAGCAAAGTTGCTCCAATCCCATAAAACAATGGTGAGATAGCGGTAGTCGGTAGATCATATTATCAAATAATTGTTTCAAGTCCATGATATTGTGTACTGTGTTTTGCTGGAGACCAACAGCTAGAACATTCACCAACAGCTAGAACAACGACATTACTCATTTAAATTGCTTAGTAGCGAGGGGATGCAATAAGATGATTTGTCGAAGCTTGTGATATATACAAGTACTACATAGGATAGAAATAGTAGCCAAGCATGGCATAACTAAAACAAATATGCACATACATTTAAAATCTAATTTCTCAATCGGTCATATATAGCATTGGAGAAAATATAATTGATCAAGCGGTAAGCATTTCTAGCATTCTCTAATCCCTCATGCAAGATTGGGGCATAGGCAACCTACATTGTATGTTTGCAATGTGAAAATATTGAAATATCTAATTTGAGGTAGACTCATGACAAATACTATATGCAAGATGACATAAGGAATCAACTTAAAGTTTTGCAAAATGTGCCAATGCTCGCCAAGCAGATATGAACTAAAAGGGCATCAACAAGGGGAGTAATTAGATCGAGCATGGAAAATATTTAGCAACACACTTAATGCATTTCACAAGTTATTGTGGTCTTAGCTTTTAGTACATGGTTTTCATAATAAAAATGGTTGCATCAGAACCGTGGTCACAGATTTCATATGTGCTTGGAACCAAACTAATGAGATGGGAATTCAAATGAGTCAAGGGGTCTTATTAACTCATCGATCCAAATGACCATCTTGAAATAATGCAATCAGATTACATACACACCTCAGCTTCAAGTTTACCTCTCCAGCTTGGACTGTGATAACATGAGGTTAGATTGAAGTGTGAGGAATACACTCTTGTTGCTTATATTGAAGTGTGAGGAATTCAATTTGACAAGATCGCAAGGCAAGACACACCCGATGAGGCAAACAAAATATGTAACCATCTTTGGGCAAACACTCTCAAAGAACAAAAGAAATAAAATTCTCTCATCATTTACATAAGCATGATGCATGAGATCTAGCTATATACCTCTATCTGCTTCTTTTCTTTGTTTAGGCCGGTCAGCTTGTTCTTGGGAGCCTAACCAATCAAGAGCAGAAAAATAAGCTCCAATTCCTCCACGAAACACACGAAATCCAGCAAGAATATGATGAGAGCCTAACCAATCGAAATTCAGCAAACAAAGGAAAAAAAAATACCTGGATCGGGGAGAGGTTGTTGTTGACGAACTGGCTCAGCGTCTCCTTGTCCCCAAGCTTCTGGCAGACCTTGCCATCCTGGAGGCAGATCCAGATCTTGGTCCAGGTCTGGGAGTTGTCCACCCTCCTCTGCAGCCACGTGAAGCTCCTTCGCCTCCGGTTTGGAGTTCTCTCCCCCCCCGGTCGGATCTGCGCGAAACTGGTAGATCTAACTGGATATGTGAGAAACCCTAGAAATCATAGGAGGAGGAGGAAGATGAGAGACTAACTGGAGGAGGAGGAAGAGGCGGCGACGGCGGCGGGCTCCGCGTCACCGGAGTCAAGGGGAAGGGGCGGGGAGTCGAGGCTGCGACTCGGGTGCGTCTGCAGAGTCGCGAGCGCGGCGACGGAGAAGAAACTCGCGTGCGAGGCGTGGATAGATTAACCCGTGGAATGGATTGGATCGGACGGGAAAATCCCGATCCCGGGAGTCCCCCAAGCACACGCACGGAGCCGCCCGGGATTTTTTTCCCCGCCGGGATGATCCAAGTGGAAAACTACCAATCCCTGGCCGTTCCCTGCCTTACCAAACAAGGCCTTAGGGGGTACTTAGAGTGTGTAGGTCCGTGCATTGCCGGCTTAGGTGTGATTAAAGGGAACCAGCTTGATGTGATTAACCGTACGGAGACTCTATAATGGATTAATAATTAGTGATGATGTGGCCCTCTTCACTATATATTGTTCCTACTGATATTTTTCATCTTCTAGTTGCTTCATGATCGTCCATAAACACTTCCCTAAGTCACCGTCTTCTTCAATTTGTCCTCCATATCTCAGTTTCGTTTATTTTGTCTCCTATAAGTTAAGTTGGCATGCAAATGTCCCTAGGTAGTATTTTCGAACTATTTTCACGTGGTTTTAATCATTTTTAGCACTTGTTTCAATGATTTTAGTATTTATTTAAGTGATTTCAACACTTGTTTTCAATGATTTAAGTGATTTTGGTATTTTTAATACATGATTTCATCGTTGAAACATTAGTAATGAAATGTTGTCTTACAAGTACTGAAATTACTCAAATAATTAAAATAAGTATTAACATCATTTAAACAAGTATTGACACAATTGAAACAAGTGACAAAAATTTTAAAAAATGAGAAATAGTGCTAACGTGTGGCCTCGGGTTTATTTGCATACCAATTTAACTTATGAGAGGCAAAATAAACAATATTTAGATACATGAGCAACTTAAAAGAGTAGGTGATTTATGGGGGTGCTTATGGATTTTAATATTTATTTTTCTTTTGAAAAGACATGCGCGCCTTAAGAGCATGTTTTTGCATAGAGTTGGGTTAGACTTGCCCAACGAAGAGCTGCAACCTGTCCACTCTATAGTGGGCCTAAACATACGCCTCGTTTAAAGCACTTCAAAGCCCATTATTAGTTTTAAAAGCCCACGGTGTATTCTCCACCATAAAAAGAAAACGAGGCCCATATATAACAAGAACCTTCCGTTTTCTTCGCAAATTCAAATCGAAATCCAAATTACAATGCGCAATTCCAAACGCAAACACGTAGCATCACAACACGTACAATGCACACACATAATCAAGAAACCCTCTACAGGACGCAGACCGGCAGGTCGAGCGGCGGCGCCATGGTGGCCTCGAGCTCGGCCTTGCCGTCCTCCACCAGCAGCGCCATGGCCAGCCCGCCGCTGAGATGCGCGTCGATGTGGCAGTGCACCAGCCACACCCCCGGGTTGTCCGCCACGAACCGTACCACGGCCCACCCGCCGACCGGCACGCCGATGGTGTTCCGGTTGGGCGGGTCGACCAGGTTGAACTTGGCCGCGTCCCGCCTCGGGTCGTAGTTGCCGAACCCCGTGGCGAGCACGTAGAAGTGGTACCCGTGGATGTGCATGGGGTGCTCGTCGGCGGCGAAGATGCCCGTGTCCTGGAACACAATCTGCACCACCGCGCCGTACTTGACGCGGTACAGCCGCGTGCCCTTCACCGGCTGCCACAGCGCGCGCGGGATGTTCTGCGAGGTGAAGTCAAAGAACACCGGCGGGAGCGGCGGGAAGTCGTCGGTGAACACGCCGGGGACGTGATGGTAGTGCGCCTGCAGCAACGAGACGGTGTTCGGTAGCTGGAACGACACGTTGTTCATGCTCGCGCCGAACCGGGTGTTGTTCGGCCCCTGGCAGAACGGGCCCGGCCGACAGTTGAACAGCCCGAACCCCACTGTGGTGAACACCTCTTGGGTCACCGGACCGGGCACCTTCACCGGCGCTGGGCTCCGGAGGCTGTTCGAGAACGCGGTTGCCGTGTTCGTGTCGTTGTACGCCGGCAGGAACGGGAGCATTGGCGACGGCCCGGTGCGGCCGGGATGGCCAGAGGACCGGGAACGGGCTAGTGGGCCGTTGAAGGTGTTGGCTCCTGCGCCGGCGCCGGCGTCGATCCCTGCCCCGGTCGAGGTGGTGGGGGGGCAGCCGGGGGCGTTCTTGTACTGGAAGATGGCGGTGGCGGTGGTGTTGTCGAAGGGGACGCCCTGGGCGGAGGCGTAGGCGCGGGTGGCGAGGTAGTAGTGGCCAGGGGCGGCGTGGGCGGTGACGAGGACATCGGTGGTCTGGCCGGGGCCGAGGAGCACGATGGTGGTCTCGAAGGGCTTGGTGTACATGGCGTCGGCGGCGACCACCGTCATCTTGTGGCCGGCGAGGGATACGAAGAGCTCGGCGTTCATGGCCGCGTTGATGATGCGCAGCAGGTTGGTCTCGCCGGCGACAACCGGGATGATGCTCGTCTCTGTGGTGACGGTGCATGCATGGTACGCAAATAGTTAGTTGGTGAGATTAGTGGAGAAAACATGCATCACTAATTTGCAAGTCAAGGGGAGCGACATCATGCACACGAAGAAATTGGTTCAGGATTTCTTTTCCCCATTTCCATATCATTTCTTGGATTCGTTCACCTTTGAAGCTCGTCTCTTTGTTTTGATCAAATTTGGAATTTGTACAAGAAAAGTGTAGTGTTAGTTGATTCGCTTTTCATGGCTGGTTTCTCAAGATGTTCTGTTTCTTCTTTCCTTCTTCTCAGTCAGTAACTTAAGAAGGCAAGAAAAGAAAAAAGAAACAAAAGTGTATGCATGCAAAGGGAATCTGATCAGTGATCACTTTGTTAGGCCAGGCCTTTTGTTTACCAAAAGGCAGCCGTTTCTCAACAACCGCAGTACTCTCCAGCACAAAGCAGACGACACACAGAGAAAGACGCACGCACGCTCGCTCACCTTTGCTGGAGCACTCAAGGAAATCTCCGGGCTGGCCGTTGATGAGGAACGCGTCGGAGACGTTGGGCGGCGCGCCGGTGACCATGGACTGCCTGAGCACGGCGATCGGGTCCCTCCTCCACCACTCCGCTGCGCATTCCAATATCACAAACAAGCATGATCGATCGATTGATCTCAACAGAAAGAAGATGAGTGAGTATGTAATTGTGTGTACCCAGGATGACGGGGAACTCCTTGTTGGGCTTGGGGAACGGGTAGGGGACGCCCCTCTTGGGGTGGATGATGAGGGCGCCGTGCACGGTGGCGCGGAGCCAGGAGCTGTGCGCGTGCCACCACAGCGTGCCCTCCTGCCCCTGGATGGTGAACCGGTACGTGTAGCTGCCGCCGGGCCGGATCGGGCACTGCGTCACGAACTCCGGCCCGTCCGCCCACCCGTTCCGCAGCTGCCGGACACCGTGCCTGGCACGCATCAATTCAGTACGCACGTGTGTTCATGCACCATGCGTTTGAGGTTTTGAGCATCCAAGAGTAGGAGTAGGAGGGTGTATATATGTACCAGTGGAGGGTGACGTTGTATCTGGCCTTGTTGACGGCCTTGATCGCCAGCATGTCGCCGTCGTACACCTCGATCGTCGGCCCCGGGAACTGCCCGTTCACCGTGATGATCTTCTGCGTCTTGCACAGCCTCTTCACTGGCGTCTCCTGGACCTGCAACACCACCACCAAACATTTCTCACGAATCAATCAATGGACCATACACAACACAAGGCTGGTAATGCACAATCCAACCACAGAAACCTCAACACTAGCAAGAAGGTAGGAAAAACAAACACATCGAAGAGCGACGCGTACCGCGAACTCGTAGAAGCGCTCTTCCGCGAGGGCGCTGGGGAGCAGGAAGGAGAGCAGAAGGAGAGCAGAGAAGCAGCAGAGCCTCATAAGACCTCTCGTCGCCGCGGTCGTCGCCATTGCTCCTCCAATGCTGGTGTTCTTGCCTTGATGGCAAAGCGCGAGGCCGGTGAGCGTATATATAGAAGCGGGAGGGAGCCCGGGAGGAGCCGAGGAGGTAGTGCGGTTGTTTGAGGTTTGGAAGATTAGGTTTCGATCTGTTGCGGCTCCTTTGTGCTCCTTTCCTTTGCTTTAAGGTGGCGGTCAAGTACGCTAGCTCTAATTTTGGTTCGTAATGCGAGGGGGAGTCGTTACACCCACTGGTCTATGTATCACAAAGCAGGGTGTTCTTGGGTTCATTTCACCGCCCAATCTTTTTACTTGTTCTGAAAAATTCTTCCAACTCATTGTAATTTGTAGGCTTATACAGATAGTAGCTTGGCTGGTGGTACAGTGACCGCATTAACTCGGTCAATCGAGAAGGTAGATCATGAACACTGAAAAGTGATTCTTTTCTGCAGTGAAAAGTTAAGAGTTTATCTCTGTCAGGATGCTAGTATTTCGGCTCAACTTTCATCGTGTAATGCACTAGTTAGTTAGCCTACTTGGCCTGAATTTTCAACCATGCACAATTATAGATCTTGCTATTCACATTATTATTGGAAAAGAAACATATTGCCAGTACAAAAATTGAAGAAACAACACATGTATCATAAAGAAGATTGGGATTGGAACTCTGAAAGAGACTGAAAAACAGAAACAAAGAAAGTTTGTGCTTCGGACACCAGTTCTGTTGGAAAGTGCAATGCCTTAGACTACAGATTTGCAAAGTACACGACTTTGAAGTACAGAATCTCTCGAGCTTAAACCACACTAGGAGTTAGTAGGTTGTTTGACAAAGTGAAGTCAATCGGGCCCCTTTTTTTCCACTCCAACTGAACAATTCCTCAGCTTTCAGTGATTAGGTGGCCAGGAGGCGACGCAGGTGCGATGTGATTAGTTAGGGTCATTGAACGGCTTACGCACTACATTATCGCTGATAACAATTAACTAATCTCTTGCCAGTTTCATCGTCGTACCGGAGAAAGGAACATGTGTCGGCATTCGGCAGAGGAAGTCCATCTAAAAGTATTTGAATCTCCTAGGTAATCGTATCAATGATGCCTTTAGTCTGAAGGATTCAAATGTTAATTCTCACTGGTTACAATAAACAAACTGGAAATTGACTGGGTATTTTCTTTTGTGTTAGTTTGCAAGATATGCTGCTTTGTCAAAATGCATGGTAGGATTAACGCAAGCAATTCTGCATTTTAGTGCAGACTCATGTATTAGTACTGTTGAGTTGAATTATAGTTAAAATAAATCAGTCCTATAAAGCTACAAGTCATGTAGAACAGTAGGAGCATTCATCCTTAAACATGCGTTTGCAGTGTCATTTGATGGGGCCAGCAGCAAGGTCTCTCCTTTCCCATGCCATTTCCGGACGGCAATGTGCGGTGCAGACAAACTAACACGAGGTTATTATTATCATCCATTTGAGTAGATGCAATGCAATTGCAAGCTCGCGGGTGAATTTTCTTATTTGGAAGCTTTAGATGAATTCAAACGGCTTGTTCTACACTTAAACTTCAGATAGGCTGTTTGCTTACAAAGTACTACGCCCAGGTGATAAAGCAGCACGATTCTGACTCCATGACCAAGTTATGAACATGTGCAGCTTAAGTTGACTAATAAGTTGACACAGCATCACAGAACTGAACAACTACCAAACAAGCACGCAAAATTCAGACCTAGTCCAATGGCAAACTGACAAGTGACAATGATGGTATATTTGGGTGTAATTCACGTTACCGAGTAATTAGAGAAGGGTTAGCACCGTCTTGCTACTTAGTTAGTTACTTACCAAGCCCAGTACGAGCTGCAAGATGGACGGGAGAACGGTCCAAGAGATCGGCGACATGGTAACACATCACTGACTAGATCAACAAGAAGCTACAGTAGAAAGTAACAGAAGTGGTGACAAAATACTATCTGCTATAATCCCGTCAAAGAATACTATCAGCCGTAAGCTTAAAATTTGCAGATTGTTGTGTATATTCATTAGGCCCAATGACCAATACACATAGGGAGTATAAAGGGGATATGTTATATACAAATAAGAAAATACAAAAGGCATATAAGAAAATACAGATAAGAATTTCTATTCTAACACTCCCCTCAAACTCATGGTGAATCACACAGACTGAGTTTTAATAGAAAATACAAATGTTGTACTCTAGTTTGTAGCTTCGTGAAGAAGTCAGCAATCTATAACTCTGAGGGTACAAACTGTAAAGCAAGTACTCCCTCCTGCACATGTGAGCGAGTGTATGAAGCATCCACACCAATATACTTGGCGAGCTCATGCTTCACGGGTCATGGGCAATACTGATAGCACCTGTACTGTCAGACAAAAGAGTCGTAGATCCCATCACAGGCACTCTAAAATCTGCAAGTAGCCACCTCAACCAAGTAACCTCTGCTGTCACTGCTGCCATAGCTCGCAACTCAGCCTCTGCACTCGAACGGGAAACTGCAGTCCGCTTTTTTGTCTTCGATGCAATCAAGTAGGAGCCAAGAAAAACACAGTAAGCAGAAAGAGAACAACGATCAGAAGGATCGCTAGCCCAGGTCGCATCGGAGTATGCCTGAAGCTGTAGTGAGGTGGAGCTAGGGAAAAAACAAATGACGAGAGATAGTCCCACACAAGTAGCGAAGAACACGAAGAAGGTGACTATAGTGAATATGGGTAGGACGAGCCATGAATTGACTCAAGATATGAACAACATAAGTGACGAGGATTAAAACCTCTGTGTATTATTTTAATGCGCAATAAGAGACCATACGTCTTCATGGTCGTAACCCCTAAGGCTAACAACCTCACTGGTCGTGAGGATTCCAAAGGTTACATAAGGGTACCCTGGTCGGACAAGGTCTTGTACCTAGTCTCTGACTAGGAAGCTGCTCGGAAAAGCTATGAACTGTTATATATAACTGATCCCGACTATGTTTCATACCATGCGATGAATATAGCATGTGTTGTATATTCCATATCACACGGTTACATAGTCCTAAAGACACTGACAATAACCTCCATACGGTTAAGTGTCTCTGAGACATTTAACCATAGAGCAATTAGCACATTGTTAACCGACGTCTCGCCCCGACCAGTCGCAACGCTTCATCAGGGACGCCTTCTCTAGGGGTAACTGCCACCTCTTCGGAAGTTATTTAAGAGTGAAGCGTAGAAGACCAAAGTGCGATCGGATGGGATACAACAAACAAATCGGACATAGCGAGTGTGGCGATCAGAGACAAGCAAGACATCATTGTTAGATTATAGCATAGCAATCTCCGCATTCAGTGTAATTAGGGGTAGTCCCTAGTCGGGTCGTAGGCACCCCTGTAAATCCAGTTCATATCAATAAAGAGCGCCCCCATTCTCTCCTAGGAAATATCACGTCATTTTCCTCTTTTATTTCGTAAGATCAGTGACTCGATCGTCGACAGCTGGCGTCGTCCGTGGGGAAGACGACGTAAGTTTCCTGAAGAAACTCTTCGCTCAATCAAATCCTCGTTCACTCCTTGTAGTCGCTCATGCGACTATGCCCGGAGTTTAGAATGAGGAGAATTGGTTTGACCTGGCGGACTACGCCGACCTCGATATGGAAGGATGCATCTGTGCCATGCAAGAGAATGACATGCCGTCCTCCTCCTCCGCTGGTTCGCACATCGCCGACGTCAGTGAAATCGACCAGATGGATAAGGATCCACCATTACGACAAGTGACGCTTTTAGCCGTTCCGATCAGCTCGGAAAGCCCAAAGACCACTCCAAGCTCGGTCCTTCCGACCGGCCAAATAGGTGACGAAAATCCAGCGCCACAACTCGAGAAACTCTATACTCTCGATGAAATCATGGCTGAAAGGTACTCACCTACAGCTTCTGGCAATTCCAGGAGCGAACTGACACCTGGTAACGGTGTCGATGAAACCTCCACTGGTCGAAGGCCATGTGGGGATGATGCGACTCAGCATACGATCGGCGATTCGTCGGATCAGGATGAATCCTCCAAGAAGGCCTCAGGAGGTGCTCATCTCCGACCGCTCTCCGTCGTGGAAACTTCTAGCAGAAGTATTGAAAAGCTCTCCATTAGTTACGATAGAAGCTCATCGGAAGATCACTGCTAGAGGCACGAGGTCAATACGATGGGAGATGCAAATCAATATGCCTTGCACGGTCCTACACACTCTGCCACGCCACCACATGCTGGTGGAAATGATACGGGCCATCAGGCACCAACTTTCGGAGGCAACAGAGCTGATCGAAATCCATCAGTTAACTCACCTGGCACTGCCCCACCAAGAGTAGCTGGTCGGACAGAACAAATCTGGGGGTCGGGAGAAGGTTCAAATCTGCGTACACCTACGACGGATGAACCCCCGAGACCTTTCAGAATCAGACGAAATGCAACGTGTTCGTGATATATTGAATAATTCTAACCCTATCCTAGCACAAACCCCAGATTTTGTATGCACTCGTGAGGCCAAATATCGGAGATTACGCAACAAACCATGCAACGAAGCGGAGGCGACGAGAATAGAGAAATTCAGGGAGTCAAACCATGACTTCGTCTCAACGCTCCTCCCTCAGTAGAGGGCAGCATGGTCGTATTGGGGAACAATTCATACCTAGGCCCCATCGACGATTCCAACCAAGGAATCACAAAGGAAGAAGGTTGTTCCAGGTAGCCACTCCTTCACCACGTCGAGAGGAACAACCGTTTGGACTAGACGATCTCCGACATCGTCTAAATCAAGCAAGCGGTCGAAGGCATCATATTGATGTCTACGACCGGTTCGGTACACCGGAGGTCCAACGTTCCAACCCTAGGAACCGATCTCTGACCGATTACAATCCGGCGCCTTTCCAAAGAAGGCGCCATGAATCGATCACAGGTTGTCGAGCCTTCTCTGCAGGGCTCCAAGCCGTGCGTTGGCCAAACAGGTTCCGATCGGCCAACTTGGACAATTCAATGGGACTCAGAACCCATTAGAGTTTCTCCAAATATATACCACTGCCATCAGAGCTGCTGGTGGTGACGAAAATGTGATGGCTAACTATCTGCCCACCGTGCTCGAAGGGTCTGCCCGGTCTTGGTTACTTAACCTACCGGTCGGATCAATCTATACTTAGGAGCAACTCTGCAACCTTCTAATTGCGAACTTCCAGGGTACGTACGATCGCCCTGGAAAGGAGGACGATCTCCACCGAATCCGGCAAGACTCTGACGAGACTCTCCGTCAATACATCAAGATATTCAGTTAGGTTCGTAATTCCATACCTGAGGTCGCAGAGTCATCGGTTATCCAGGCTTTTAAAATAGGTCTTAGGAATCGGCGGTTTATGGAGGACATAGCAATGAACTCTCCACGAACAACCGTCGAACTTTTCGACATGGCCGATAAGTACGCCACTGCCAGTGAAGCAATAGAGTGGTGTGAGGCCATTGATCGGAAAGATAAAATTCCCCAGCCTGGCCTAGACAAACCAGAGAAGAAGAACAAGAAGTCTCTCACCCGACGATAAGGAAGTCCTAGCGATTCCTAAAAAATTCACGAAGGGTAAAAAGGGCTATACCGGTCAAGGCAAAGCAAAGGCTTCGACCGAAGGATTTCAGAAAAACAAGAAGTGGTGTCCACTTCACCAACAAGGTGGCACGACCTCCAAGACTTGCCGAAGTCCGCAAAAGAAGCGGAGGACTATTATGCGGTAAGGACCATTTCCCGCAATACAGGAGCCCGGAGAAACGAGTTCCAAAAAGGATAAAGACAGCGACGAAGAGATGGAGTACCAGGACCCTCAACACACGGTCAACATGATCTTTGGAGGATCTTCATCGTACGAGTCAAGGCGTCATCTGAAGGCCGTGGAGTGGGAGGTCAACCTCATCGAGCCTCTGACCATAATCAAGCTGTAAAAGTGGTCGGACACGACAATCTCCTTTAACAAAGAAGATTGCCCCATCCCTTCGACTTGACCAGGTAGGTTCCCTATAGTTGTTGAATCTACTATTAATAATTGTAGGGTTAATCGAGTCTTAATAGATGGAGGTAGCTCTTTGAATATATTATTTGCGGGAACTTTAGGCGAAATGCAAGTTTCAGCTCAAAGGTGAAACCATGAAATCGCCTTTCACTAAGATAGTTCTGGCTCCACCGCCAAACCGTAGGACAAGTTTCTTTACCGGTTACATTCGAAAGACCCAACAACTTCCGAACAGAAAAGATTCCATTCGATGTGGTGGATTTTGAATCCGCATACAACGGGATCCTTGGTCGACCGGCCTTAAAAAAATTCTTGATAGCCACGCACTACGGTTATCAAAGTTTGAAAATACCGGGACCTAAAGGAGTCATCACGGTTCGAGGAGATCAAAAAATGGCTTACGTGTGTGATCGGAAATCCCTAGAGCTGGTCGATGAACTTCCGACCAGAGAGGTTAATCCATCTACCGTGCATGTCAAAAACTCAAGGCCGAAGATGACGCCAAAACCATCCGACCAGACAAGAGCGGTACCACTCGACAAATGCGCTCGGGCGGCGCTAAGTCGCCACTGGTCAGAAACACTGACTCATCTACTCGCAAGATTCTGGTCGGGACTAGACTCGACCCCAAATAGGAAGAGTCGCTCGTCTCCTTCCTCCGAGCAAATCAGGTCGTATTCACCTAGCAGGCGTTCGATATGCCTGGAGTCCCCCGGGAGGTGATCGAGCACATGCTAGCTCTCTAGCCTGACAAAAAACCAATCAAGCAAAAGCTGCGGCGTTTGCACCTGATCGGAAGGAGATAATCCAGTCAGAGATTGACATTACTACAGAAAGGCTAATACTGGACGCCTCATCACAGACGGTTGACCAAAACCGTCGGTATTACATTCAATCACAGACGGTTTTGGTTTAGAGACCGCTCAGGCATCGGCTGCGCTAAAAACCGCTCGTGAAGAGGCAATATCACGAGCGGTTCATTTTGAAAACCGTCAGGAAGTATCACGCAGCGGCTCAACACTAACCGCTCGTGATATTAATCAAGATCACGACGGTTTTAAACACAACCGTCTGGAAGTATCACGCAGCGGCTCAACAAGAACCGTTTGTGATATTAATTAGTATCACGCGGTCGCTCTAACAATAACCGCTCGGATAATATCGCTCATACTCCACGATGCCGCCGCCATCGCTTCGGCCCCGACGCGTCTCTTCATCGCCCCGCGGCGCTCGTTTGCCGCCAATCCGCTTGGCTCCCGATGCGTCTCTTCGCCTCACGCCCGAATTTATTCCTTGTTTGATATAAAAGGATCATCCGCCATCCAAGATGATCATCCCCACATACTTATAAAATTAAAAACAGAAATGGCTGCCTCTTCCTCGTCAGCCAAGACCGATGGCCTTTCGGCCTCACTTTGACTGAGCACCTCTCTCGGTGTAGGTTGAACTGCGGTTGCGGAAGAACACTGCTTGATCAATGTGTCTTCACTCCTCCCGCGGAGAATTTGCGGAGCGGTGACGCCACCTTCCGCCGCCTTGACATCCTCCTCCGTGTCTTCCGGTGATCTCCCACTTTCGGTAGCGTTCTGGCGTCATCGACGAGTCCTCCAAAACGACGTTGCACGCCTCCGGAGGCTTGCCGCCACTTGATGTGAAATCGAGGCGGCGGAGCGCATCGATACGACGGCCGATACCCTCAAGCAAGGAAAGAGAGCCTATGGGCTCAATTCTTCTTGGTTCAACGACCGAGGGTCTTGGAGACACTTGAACGAGCGCGTCAATGAGTGGACGATTTCGAGCTTCATTCACGATGATCGAACCGCCCAATGCCGACGCGCCGCCTATGAAGTATTGAAGACGGAGATAGCACTTACCTCCGCCACTAGAAAAACTTTGTTTTTATAGGTTTTACTTTTTAAATCTTTTTGTAGTTTAACGCCACTGTTTGGCCATATATATGAAAATTCCAAAATGAAAAAAAAGTTTGGAGGTGAAGTTACTATATTTAATTATATGTTGAATTATTGTGCTCTCTCTCTCTCTCTATATATATATATATATATATATATATATATATCGTAGACGGTTTTGTGGAAAAACAAAATCTAGTTTGGAGGTGAAGTTACAATTAATATTAATTATATCGTAACTAGCGTCAATAACGGTAGGGTGGACGATTTCAAAGCTTCGTCACGATCAGAACCGTCCGATGCCGACACACCGCCTATGAAGTATTGCAGATGGAGATAGCACCTACCTTCGCCACTAGAAAAACCTTGTTTAATTATAGGTTTCGCTTTTTAATATAAACATGTAATTTCTTCACATGTCATGTAAGTGTATATACTTGAGAAAAAATATTTCACCGACGGTTCCATAATGGGAACTGCTCGTGATATGGGATATATCACGAGCGGCTCCATAATGGAACCGCTCGTGATATGTCCTATATCACGGACGGTTCCATAATGGAACCGCTCGTGATATATCAAGATATCGCAGCGGTTCCATTATGGAACCGCTCGTGATGATATCACCGACGGTTCCATAATAGAACCGCTCGATAAGTCTTTATAAGTAGGAGCTAGCATAGCTTGCCGCTAGGGTTTGCGCCTAACTCGCCACTCCCGGCCGCCTTACTCTCGTCCGTTCCCCTCCTCGCCGCCGACGCCGCCATTCTTCCGTGTTGCCGACGGTTAGCCTCTGGTGACACCGCAAAAGACACTCGTGACGATAAGAGTGTCTTTTGCAAAGATCACCCACAGCCTAACAACCACGGTGACGCCCAAACTCGTCACTCCCAGCCTCCGCCGCTAGGGTTTGCGCCCGCCCTAACTCCGTTCCTCCCACCTCGACGCGCCGACCTGTCGTTGCCGCCGCCCGACCCCTTTGCGCCTGCTAGGCCCCGGCCGGCTTTGCTTTCCCCATCCTCCTCTATTCTCCTCTAGATCTGTTAGCTTAATGTCTTTTGTTGAGTTTGATTTTTATGCATGAGCCTTAAGTTGTGTCCTCGATGTTTGTGTGATTTATGCAAGGTAAAGGAAATGGATGAGGGTTGTCTTTGGTGGTGGGGGTCGCCACCGTGGTTCTTACTGCACTAAGGTCCCTCTCTGTCTCTACCCTCCTTGCTCTGTGATGAAAATAGCTAGCTAGTGCTCTGCGATGGATGCCGAGGGCTACTCTTGGTGTGGTGGGTTTGGACACCCTTGGTCTTGTTCTCTTGTCGATGAACCGCTCAATGATGTTAATAGTCTTATTTGAAATTGAATTGATAATTAGTTCATATTAATAGTCCCTTGCTCGTGATGTAATGATGTAAATAGTCCTATGTGAAATTGAATTGATAATTAGTTCATATTAATAGTCCCTTGCTCGTGATGTAATGATGTAAATAGTCCTATCTGAAATTGAATTGATAATTAGTTCATATTAATAGTCCTCTTCTTTGTGTGATGTAATGATGTCAATAGTCTTATGCTGAAATTGAATTGATAATTAGTTCATATTAATAGTCCCCTTGCTCGTGATGTAATGGTGTCAATAGTCTTATGCTGAAATTGAATTGATAATTAGTTCATATTAATAGTCCCTTGTTCATGCGGTCAAGTTCTCCTACCTCTTGCGTGCAGTCGTCCCTACCATTCCATTCATAATCTCTTCTCTATAAAGTCTCCAGCGGTGGTGCTTGTGCCATTAAAACGGCATCATATATATATTATATATATATTATTAAGCATCATGTATTGAGCTCAATTCTTGAGCATTAAACTTAAGCCAACAAGAACACCAAGCAACAAGTTGAGAATTCTTTTGAAATATGAGAATGGTTGCTTGGTGTTCTTGTTGGGTTTAAAGACGATTACATGCTCAAGAATGGTTAGTTGCTAATATATGATGCCACTTCCCAGTCGGAGTACCTGCGCATCAACGATACTTCTGAACATAGCGACGTCCAATCCAGGTAATTGGATGTCCGACCGCCTCTTTGCATCCATATTTTTATATTTGCATGGGCTCAATGAGGTTGCCCGTGGCTACCGCCTCATCCTTCTCATGCTCGCGGACGATCCCCCAAAGTGGCCGAGATCACTTAACAATATATATGTAATATATATATGATGCCGATTTAATAGTACAAGCGTACCAACGCTGGGCCTTTATAGAGAAATATCACAGATGAAGCCACAAACTGCTCAGGATATCACATATCATGCACGGTTTTAGCCACAAACCGCCTCGTGATATAGATTATCATGCACGGTTTGTGGCTAAAACCGCTGTGATATGTGATTATCACGCACGGTTTGTGGCTCAAACCGCTCGTGGATATGATTATCACGCATTTGCTTGTGGTCAAACCGCTCAGTGATATGATTATCACGCATTTGTGGATGAAACCGCTCGCGATATATGTTATCGCAGACGGTTTGGAACCACAAACCGCCTCGGAGAGAGAGATCACGCAGACGGTTCAAAACCGCTCTGTGATGACCTCATGTCATCATCGACCCATAAACTCGCACGGGCCACGAAACCGCTCGTGATGATGTTTTTGAACCGTCTGTGAAAGCCTTTTCTGTAGTAGTGTGACAAGCTCCTCAAGGCTGGGTTCATTCGTAAAGTCGACCACCCTCAATGGCTCGCCAATCCTGTAATGGTTAGAAAAAATAATAGGAAATGGCGAATGTGTATTGACTTTACAGATCTTAATAAAGCTTGTCTGAATGATGATTTTCCCGTTCCACGCATTGACCAACTTGTAGACTCTACTTCCGGGTGTGAGTTACTAAGTTTTTTAGATGCATATTCAGGGTACCACCAGATTAATATGTGTAAAGAAGATGAAGAGAAAACTTCCTTCATCACCCCATATGGCACTTACTGCTATGTTAAGATGCCATTTGGTCTCAAAAATGCTGGTGCAACTTTTCAAAGGTTGATGCAAAAAACTTTTAATCCACAAATAGGTCGGAATCTAGAAGCTTACGTTGACGATCTGGTCGTAAAGAGCATCAACGCTAGCGACCATGTTCACGAGCTATAAGAAACTTTCAATAACTTGAGAAGGCATAATCTCAAGTTGAATCCAGAAAAGTGAGTGTTCGGAGTTTTCACTGAAAACCGCTTCGGTTTCCTAGTCTCGCTAGAGGCATCAAACAAATCCAAAGAAAATAACGGCCATCGACTGTGATCGCCCCCGACCACGAAGAAAGAGGTCTAGAAACTAACCGGCTGTACCGCAGCGCTAAGTCGTTTCATAGCAAGGTTAGGTAAAAAAGGATTACCTTTCTTTAAGCTTCTCCGGAAACATGAAAGTTTCGAGTGGACTAAAGAGGCAAATGATGCCTTTGAAGAACTTAAGAGGTACCTTATGAACCCCTCAATCTTAGTTTCTCCAAGATCGGGAGAAACATTGCTAATTTACATGGCTGCAATGCCACAAACAGTTAGCGGTGTACTGGTTGTAGAACGGGATAACATCCAACGACCAGTGTATTACGTAAGCGAAGTCTTACATGGACCGAAGGAACGATACCCACAGGTACAAAAGTTTCTCTATGGTATCCTTATGTCTTCAAGGAAACTAAGGTATTACTTTCAGGCCAAGTGGTCGTACCAACCGGATATCCCCTCGGTCAAGTCCTTAGAAACAGGGAATCATCAGGACGAATAGCAAAATGGGCGGTTGGGCTAGGGACGTTCGACCTACACTTCATCTCACGAACAGCAATCAAGTTCCAAGCAATAGCAGAATTCATTGCCGAATGGACAAACCCCGAACCCACCCAAGGGCCCGAGTACGATCACCACGACGAGTGGATAATGTACTTTGATGTTAAAAGGCTCGGGGGCTGGAGTTGTCTTGATATCCCCTACTGGCGAACACATAAAGTACGCTATCCAGTTAAATTTTTTCATCACGTAACAACGGGCGTAATATAAAGGTTTATCGCGCAGACTCGAGCAGCTCGTTTGCTCGGGATTCGCATATTACTAGT
The DNA here is from genome assembly GCA_036346405.1 of Phyllostachys edulis. Lineage (NCBI taxonomy): Eukaryota > Viridiplantae > Streptophyta > Magnoliopsida > Poales > Poaceae > Phyllostachys > Phyllostachys edulis. The sequence continues at coordinate 54,643,263 of CM070549.1, read as the reverse complement.
GAAAGACGATTCTCAACTAGTAGCGAATCAAGTGGGGAAAGAGTATCAATGCTCGAGTACCAAGATGTCGTCTTATCTGGCGGAAGTACGGAAACTCGAAAAGCACTTCTTCGGTTTCCAGATCCAACATATTCCTAGAAATGAAAACTTTATGGCAGACTAGTTGGCACGAATGGCCTCCACGAGGGCAACCGTCCCGCCCGGAGTTTTTCTCAAGCAACTCGATTCGCCCTCAGTAGTCGAGCCTTCCGAGAACATGCATGATTCCTACTGTGTCGCATAAACCGATCATGAGAACATGGATGCTCCATGTGTCGTTGATGGTTGGTATTTGCCACGATCAAGGTAGAGATTGATGACATCGATCTACAATTATCTTCAAGATGACATAATTCCGAAGATGATGTAGAGGCCGATCGCTCAGCACGAAAAAGCCAAATCGTACACTCTAATTGAACGCACTTTGTATAAACAAGGATCTCACGGAGTGTTGATGAGATGCATATCTCAAATGGATGGCATTAAGTTGCTAACCAAATCCATGAAGGAGTCTGTGGAGCTCATCATTCCTGAGAATCATGGTTGGTAAAGCCTTCAGCAAGGATACTATCGCCAACCGCCTTCATGATGCAAAAGAGCTCGTGGATTTGGCGCGATAATGTCATTTATAGTCGATAAGTACACCACCAAGCACAAGCCCTCTGATAATTCCTCTTTCTTAGCCTTTTGCAACCTCGGGACCGGACATTCTCGGGACCTTTCCTAAGAGCACCGGGGGCTTCAATTTCTTCGTCATGATTGACACGCTTACAAATGGATCGGTTTGAGCCCGTTGTTAGAACAACAACTAAGGCCGCCAAGAGATTTCTCACGAAAAATGTGATCACAAGATTTGTTGTACCAGGTCGAATAATCACAGACAACGGTGTCAGCTTCTCAAGCCAATTCCAAGAATTTCGCGATTTAACTTGGCATCAAAGTTCATTTTTCTTCTGTTGCTCATCCGCAAAGCAACGGAGCAGTTGAGCGAGGTAATGGTATCATTATGCAGGGGATCAAACGCCTAATGTTCACCGCTAACCAAACGGTCGAGCTTGGGTTCAAGAACTTTCATCTCAGATATGGGTCGTTTCAACCATGACCAACAGGCAACCGTGAAATGCCATTCTTCTTGGCTTATGGTGCCGAAGCCATGCTTCCTCCAGAACTAAAAATTGGCTCTACTCGAATTGATTGTTTCAACGAAAACGATCAGAATGAACGACGACTCGATGACATAAGTTTCCTTGAAGAACGACGAAACCAAGCCCTAGTACGATCAACAGTATATCAACAAGCCATGCAAAGGTACCATAGTCATAAGGTGCAACCTCGCAGCCTTGCTGTAGGTGATCTGGTTCTAAGAAAAATTCAGAATCAAGCAAATCGCAACAAACTTTCTCCCAAGTGGGAAGGTCCTTACACTGTGGTCGAAGTCACCCGACCAGGTTATGTACGACTAGCTATGTCGGATGGGCAAGTTTTGTCAAATTCTTGGAACATTGATTAATTACGTAAGTTCTATGCCTAATTCTTTTTTACATTATTTCAATTATTTTTATTTCATTAGTGCATTCATTCATTTCTTTTCGACGAGTGATATGGTTTATATATCTATACCTATATTCTGGTCACCTATTATTGTTGTTTAAGATGGTCGGAGAAGACAATTTTTCTCTCCGATATCCTTTATCGTAATCTCTGTTACTCTTTTGGCAACCAGATCTCGTGGTTATACAGATAGGTCCTAGTCGTGATCATTCCATGAATGATTCCACGCTATGACCATATGAGTAAACAGAGCATAATACAAAAACTTCATGTAGTGCCTTATACTATTAAGATTATGAAGACTATATTTCTTCATTTCAAAAATCTGTTTCTACTCTCGCTTATTATCTTGGTCGACACGAAAGCCTCCTAGTCGAAGTCTCTCCTTTTTAGACGTGGTCCCGCCTAATCGGAAGGAGCTTTAGCGACGGTTCTTTTCTTACGATCCTCGCCGCCAATGGACTTGAGCTCGCACGCTTTTGTAAATATTTTTCTATATCTTCGTTATTAGCGTGATTTTTCGACCAGATTTTGGGTCGATATATAAATACAATCACTTATCGCTTTTGCATGCATTCTCAGATTTCTACTTTTGTCAATACAACAAATCTTTTTTCCGACCATATACAGTTTTGTTTGGTATTTCGATTATGACAAACAAAAGATCTATAACTAGTCAAAATCATACACTGGTTCTGACCAAAATGATTTTCTAGTATTGTTACGATCAGTTTTGTCTTATGATCAGTATAAACCCTCAAAACAATGGTTTCGACTTTTTATTCTCCTTCTTGGCTAACTGCTTGTCTAGTAAACCTCTTCTACTACAAAGCAGTCGGGGGCTAGGGAATATATGAGAATTTCAAAAAGTCAATGGGATAAAAAGAGTAACTGTTGATGACAAAAAGGTAAGTTTTATATACAATTCTTATATTACAATGTCCTACTCTTGAATGTCTCCAGACTAATTACTGCTTGATGGAGATCCGACCTCTATCTCCTCTACAATTTTGTCTCCAAGTGGCCTAAGTTCTTTCATAAACTTGGTCGCCTCATCAGGTAGGCAATTGAAGTCATCCCCAACGGCTTGGAGATCAATAGAGGGGTCGGAAGCCTTCAGTTTTGCCAACGCAAAACTAACTCCACTGGCAACGCCTTCTTTTAGAGTCTGGGCATAATTCTCTCGAGTAGTCTTGAGCAGACCACTGAGATCTTCTAGAAGTTGGCCCAAGTAGTTTATTTTATCTATTGGATCTCTTAAATCAGGCATGCTTGATCCTGATCCCATATCAAAGATCATCTTGTTTAAAGCATGAATCTTCTCGTCAAGATTTTGCACAAGAGCTGCCTCTTTATCCTGCTCGAATTTCAGAGTCTTTTCTGTTTTTTCTAACACTTGTGTTTTCTCTATAAGAGTAAAACGAGTAGTAAGCACAACATGATCAGAGGAGGATAATAAGTCAAGTCTACGACCTATTACCTTCAATTTTCTTGTTTAGTGTCTCGTTCCTGGTCGTTGCCTCTGCAATCGACTGGTCCTTAGCCTAATTCTCTTCTTCAAGTAGAGTTATTCTGGCTTTACCAGCCACAACTTCTTCTTTTATTTTCTTCAAATCTATCGAATACAATAAGGGAGAATAATTAAAGAAGGACAAAACATTAAGAAGGAAAAAGGTTAAGAGAAAGGTTCTTACTTTCCAGTTCGGAGTGCTTTTGCTCAAAGTCCTTAATTCACTGGGTCAGTTCTCCGATCACAGCAAAGTTCTCGACCATATGCTACACAAATAGCATTCTCTCTTTAAGTTTCCTATAAACTTTTAAAAGAGACTATGAAATTGGTTGTAGATACTTACCCATATTGCCACATCATTATAATCGGCAAAAATGGTATCAAGACCTATCTTGATTTGATGGTCCGATATTCTTCCCCATGCCTCGTCAAGCTCCTTATCCTCGATAAATCGAGGGTGAAAAGGGAACTTGTTAGGCTGAGAGGGATTGCCAACAGCTTGTCGAATCGCTGAGGGCCTTTAGCGGCATCTACCACCGCAGTTAGTTAGGATCATCATCGATCCCTAACGCATCGCCGCACTCGACACTTGATCGGGGCTTCTAACCACTTTATCCTTAGAAACTTTGTCCTGAGAAGTGCTTTGGATGAGGACTTCCGCGGGTGCCTGGTCCTCATGAACATTCTGGTCGGAAACAACCGGAACACCAGAAGACCTATACAAAACGGAGAAGGGAAGTTCAAAACACCAAATCGTCAAGAAACTATTAAAGGTATGCACTCATACGACCTCTTTCATTTGTACATACCTAGTTAATTTCTTGGATTTGACTTTGAAGCGCGGTAGAGTAAACTCTGTACCGCTGGCCTTCCTTTTCTTCTCAACCAAATTCGCCGGTTCTGAACCGACAGGATTGGTTAAATCCCTCACATCCTCTAACATGATGTCAGAGGCAATATCCTCGATCAAATCATCAAGGATTGCATTCCTGATCATCGGGTCGGAGGGAGTGGTTTCATCAACCTCCAGATTAGTTGTTTCAGTAACAACTGTAAGGTCGTGAACGACCAATCTGGAGTCTACAGTCTTCGCAGCTACGCTCTGCGGACCTTCATTCTTCTCCACCTAAATGAAAAAACGAGTTTGGTTAGGTGATGAGATTTTTTATCTAAAGTGTATATATTCTTCTTTTATGCTCTATTACCTCGGGAGATTCATCCTCTTCTAGTGCATTTGAGCACGAATCGGTCGGAACCACGGTGGGATGTTGATCCTCACCTGATTGTATAACTCGCAATCCGACTGACTACAAATATATATATATATATATATATATATATATATGCATGATAAAATAGATTTGATTATCTACCTTAAGTCTTGTCAGTCTCTCTTCAACAGAGAATATTGCCAAAATATCAGGGAATGCAGCCTTTTCACCAGGCTCCCCAGCGCAGATCATCCTGATCCGCTCTCTGATTTCCTCAGGAGAAAGTGCTTTAAAGGAGGAAGGAGACAAGAGTAGATTTTAAGGTATCACGATAATCAAATAATAAGTCATACTGGTCAGAGCTTTTCTCAAAAACTTACCACCTCCTGAGATAGCTTCATCACGACCAATGGACTAGAGCAGGGAATGAATCCGGAGCCTCAGAGGACTAATCTGGTGTTTGGTAAAATCTCTCACCACATGCCAGGAAGTCAAGCCCTTGACCCTCAGGTCATAGATGGCATCCACCCATCTTTCGACCACCCATGCCTTCTCCACGGTCTTCCTCCACTTGGGATTCTCGTTCGCATTAATTCCGGCGAAGTAAAGGCCATCATCCCTTGTAACCGTCATGTAGAACCAGCTCTTTTTCCATGATCACCACGAGGATTTCGAGTACATTTGGATGTACTCACTGGCCTTTCCGTCATGAAGGCGCAGCGTGCATTCTCCAGGAGTCCCCGTGGATTTCCCCGACATCGCCATCCGATAAAAATACCTGAAGAGCCTCAAGTTTGGACGCACTCCCAGGTACGCCTCACATAGGTAGATAAAAATACTAATATTGGCGATGGAATTAGGAGCCAAATTCATCAATTCCACCTCATAATGCTCTAAAACATGAGGAAGGAATTTGTGCACCGGTACCCTCAGCCCGCACTCGATGTGAGCGAGGAAGACTGGAATTTCTATATCTTCGCGGCTCGGAAAGTGCTCCCCGACCGCAGATCTCCATTCGATTAGATTCCTGTTTGAGAGCATTCCCATCTTCTCCAGAGCTTCAAGCTTCTTCTCATTCAGATCTGAAGCCATCCACTTTGTGATTTGATCCGACATGGTGAAATTTCTCAAAGGGATGAGTAGTGGTCGGAGGAGGCTTTGAGGTCGGAAAGGCAATAAGAGGTCGGAAAGATTTTCTTAGCAAGGAACTGAAGAGGATTTGAGGAAGATTTGGAAGCGTAAAAACTCTAGAGCCCAGCAATGGAGATTTTATAGCTTCGGGTCTTTAACTACAATGGGGATTGATCCAAAAAGTCCAACGGACAAAAGCCTCTTTTTGTCCAACGGACAGAAAACTCTTAGGCTCCCAAGGCAAGTTCTCAACTTTAAAGTGAACACAGACCACTTCATATATCACGACATTAAATGAGGTTTGCCTGATACGACTTCGTCGGAGGAAAAGTGTTCACACGACCTGTTCATTTAAAGTTTGGGGGCTAGCTGACGAGGATTAAAACCTCTGTGTATTATTTTAATACGCAATAAGAGACCATACGTCTTCATGGTCGTAACCCCTAAGGCTAACGACCTCACTGGTCATGAGGATTCCAGAGGTTACATAAGGGTACTCTGGTCGGACAAGGTCTTGTACCTAGTCTCCGACCAGGAAGCTGATCGGAAAAGCTATGAACTGCTATATATAACTGATCCCGACTATGTTTCATACCATGCGATGAATATAGCATGTGCTGGATACTCCATATCACACGGTTACATAGTCCTAAAGACACTGACAACAACCTCTATACGGTTAAGTGTCTCTGAGACATTTAACCATATAGTAGTTAGCACATTGTTAACTAACGTCTCGCCCCAACCAGTCGCAACGCTTCACCAGGGATGCCTTCTCTAGGAGTAACTGCCACCTCTTCGGAAGTTATTTAAGAGTGAAGCGTAGAAGACCAAATGGCGATCAGATGGGATACAACAAACAAATCGGACACAGCGAGTGTGGTGATCAGAGACAAGCAAGACAACATTGTTAGATTATAGCATAGCAATCTCCGCATTCAGTGTAATTAGGGGTAGTCCCTAGTCGGGTCGTAGGCACTCCCTGTAAATCCAGTTCATATCAATAAAGAGCGGCCCCATTCTCTCCTAGGAAATATCACGTCATTTTCCTCTTTTATTTCGTAAGATCGGCGACTCGATCGTCGACAATAAGCAACATCAGTCAAATCCAGGTGAAGGTCACTCGATAGCAGTCAAGAATATCCTTAAATACTTGAGAAGGACTAAGGATGTATTCCTTGTTTATGGTGGTGAGGAAGAGCTGGTCATAAATAGTTACACCGACGCTTGCTTCCAAACCGACAAGGATGATTTCAGATCGCAGTCTGGGTTTGTGTTTTGTCTTAATGGAGGAGCAGCGAGCTGGAAAAGTTTCAAGTAGGGAATAGTTGTTGATTCTACAATAAAGGCTGAGTACATTGCGGCTTCCAAAGCTGCAAAAGAAGTCGTATAGATTAGGAAGTTCATTAATGAACTAGGTGTGGTTTCTAGTGCTTCTAGTCCAATGGATCTCTATTGTGATAATAGTAGAGCCATTGCACAAGCTAAGGAGCCTAGATGGCATCAAACGTCCAGGCACATACTTCGACGATATCACATTATTCGTGAGATCGTTGAAAGAGATGATGTGAAGATATGTAAAGTGCATACGGATTTGAATATTACTGATCTGTTGACAAAGGCTCTCCCGCGACTTAAGCATGAGGTGCACATAAAAGCTATGGGTATTAGATACCTATATGATTGACTCTAGTGCAAGTGGAAGACTGTTGGTGATATGCTCTAGAGGCAATTGTAGAAATAATTGTATCACGTCTATGTTTATGAGTTATTGAATAAATATTATTATGTTCCTTGAATGAATCATTAGTTATAAAGATTAACAAGTATGTAACTTATTAGTGAAGCTCTTTAACTTATATGATGTTGTTCTAAATGTATCACTGGTCGGAACACTAGTGACTTATCGATCAGCACATGTATTGATTGATGACCATGTTTCACCAATCATGGATATAGGGATATCGAATCAATAATATGAACACATGTTAGAGAACATGGTGTTGGATTGACCCACCTTGAGACACTATTGAGATTGTTATGATTTTATGTGTCATCAGTTGGTCTCAAGTAATGATGATGTATAATCTTTAGACCTGAGATCATCATGGTTTTCTACATGTGTGATAGTGCACTTAGGGGTTGCCAAACTGATGGGAACGGGGTCCCGATCTTCCAACAGGTTCTGGATATGTTCGATTTAGTGGAGACGTGACACAAATCGATTAAACTTCGAACAACACGTTCTCAACCCGCAATCGCAGCACCACGTCTCCTCGGGTTATCAACCGTCGCAACCTGTTGACCTCGCCAAGAAGGCTAATCTCGCCTGCGAATCGAAGAACACAAGCAAGAACAAGGAAGAACACAGCGGAATTGCAGATGTATTGTTTTAGCACTCGAAAGTTGGGGTCTCACAAACCGATGAACAGCGAAACTGTTCAAGACAGAATTAATCTAAGCAAAACCCAACCCTAATGGTGGGGTGGCGGCTGGATATAAAGGATTGAGGGCGTGTAAAACCCTGGACGCGCCCTAATGGGCTCCAACACGATACAAAGCGAGCGGCCCAAAAGACGATGGCGCAGCACCCGACAGATTCTGAATGCCCACTTGTTTCGACGGTTCCCGTTGACTCAGAAGGAATTTTGACATGGGACCAGAGCCATTGGAAAGATCGTCTTCTCAGCTTTCTATACATATGTGGAACGTCCAAAACGGAGCCGGATGCGATCTGGGCGTCCGTTTTAGTCTTGACCTGGTCCTGGACTCCGAATTGGATTCGAAGTCGGCTTGAGTTGGGACTGCAACATGATTCGACCGCCCTCGCTGGACTTGTGCGCCTCGTAACCCTTCTCCAAGTACTTCCAGGTCCTCTCCATGGTTCCTAATCATAATTAAATCATTAGGTAGCAATCGATTCTCAAATGAACAAAAAAAGTAGTTAGGAACGAGCTCACTGTAAATTCAATTGTCGGTAGCGAGCTCTAGTGATTGGTCCTTGAATGTCAAGTGGAGGATTGTTGTGTGTATCCGAAGAAGTGATGTCCTCATCATCCTCCCCTCTTGAAGCGGAGTTGTCCTCAACTCGGCCTCATCTTCTTCTCCCAAGTATGGCTTCAAATCTGAAATGTTAAAGGTGGGACTAACCCCAAACTCGGGAGGCAACTCAAGTTTATATGCATTATCATTTATCTTCTCAACTATCTTAAAAGGACCAGCAGCTCTAGGCATCAATTTTGACTTTCTTAACTCAGAAATCTATCCTTTCTCAAGTGCAACCAAACAAAATCACCCTGTTCAAGTTTAACTTCCTTTCTACCTTTACTACCAAGAATCCTCAGTATTTTTCATTCATCTTTTCAATGTTTGCCTTAGTAGTCTCATGCATTTTGACAATAAAATCAGCACGCTCCTTAGCATCATTATGAACTCTCTCACTAGTAGGCAAAGGTAAAATATCAAGAGGGCACGGGATTGAATCCATATACTACGAAAAGGACTTACCTTGGTGGTGGAGTGTGCCGCTCGATTATATGCGAACTCAACATGCGGCAAACACTCTTCCCACAGCTTCAAATTATTCGTCAAGACAGCTCTCAGCATGGTAGACAATGTGCGGTTTACCACTTCGGTTTGGCCATCTGTTTGTGGGTGATAGGTTGTAGAGAACAACAACTTTGTACCCAACTTGTTCCATAGAGTACGCCAAAAGTGACTCAAGAACTTGGCATCACGATCTGAAACAATAGTAGAAGGCATACCATGCAAACGAACTATCTCTTTGAAAAAGATGTCGACAATATGAGTGGCATCATCGGTTTTATGACATGGTATAAAATGAGCCATCTTAGAAAAACGATCCACAACAACAAAATGCTATCCCTCCCTCTTAGTCCGGGTAATCCTAAAACAAAGTCCATAGAAATATCGCCTACGGAATAGAAGGAACAGAAGAGGCATATACAAACCATGTGGATTCAAGCGAGACTTAGCTTTTTGACATGTAGTGCAATGAGCCACAAACCGCTCAACATCTTGCCTCATTTTTGGCCAAAAGAAGTGTGTGGCGTAACGTCCTCCATCTTCTTAGCACCAAAATGTCCCATCAAACCGCCTCCATCGCCTCCTGCAACAACAAAAGACGAACGGATCTAAGCTGGAATGCATAGGCGGTTAGCTCTAAACAAGAACCCATCATTGATCACGAATTTATTCCATGCTTGTCCCTCTTTACAATGCAACAACACATCCTTAAAATCAGCATCTAAAGCATATTGTCCTTTAATGGTTTGAAGACCAAAATGTGACAATCAAGTTGAGACAACATGGTATAGCGTCGAGACAAAGCATCAAGAATCACATTATCCTTCCCTTTCTTGTGTTTAATGACATAAGGAAAAGATTCAATAAATTCAACCCACTTAGCATGTCTACGATTCAAATTGGTTTGACTACTTAATATGCTTAAGTGATTCATGATCGTAATGAATGACAAATTCTTTAGGCCATAAATAGTGTTGCACGCCTCTAAAGAACGAACAAGAGCATACAATTCTTTATCATCGTGGAATAATTAAGAGCGGGACCATTCAATTTTTCACTAAAGTAGGCAAGAGTTTGCCTTCTTGCATCAAAACACCACCAATACCAATTCGGCGGCATCACATTCCACTCAAAAGTCTTACCAAAATCCGGAAGTTGGAGCAATGGTGAGTGTGTAAGCTTGTCCTTCAAAAGATTAAAGGACTCTTGTGATGGCCCCAATGAAACACGACTCCTTCTTTGTCAACTCAATCAACGATTATCGCAATGGTGCTGAATTCCTTGACAAAGCGGCGATAAAACCCTGCAAGGCCAAGAAAACTCCAAGACTTGGGAGACCGTGGTGGGCGTGGGCCAACTCCATATCGCCTCCACCTTGGCTCTATCAACCTCAATTCCTGTGGAGTCACAACATAGCCAAGAAAAGAGACTCGATCCGTGCAAAAGGTGCACTTCTCAAGGTTACCAAACAAGCGTGCATCTCTCAAAGCATTAAAAACAAGCACGTAAGTGATTCAAATGTTCATCCATGGACTTGCTATAAATCAAGATATCATCAAAGTAAACGACCACAAATTTGGCAATGAAAGGACGTAAAACCTCGCTCATTAATCTCATGAAAGTGCTAGGTGCATTAGTTAAACCAAAAGGCATGACTAACCACTCATACAAGCGAACTTTGTTTTAAAAGCGTTTTCCATTCATCGCCAAGTTTCATTCTTATTTGGTGGTATCCACTACGCAAGTCAATCTTTGTGAAAATTATAGCACCACACAACTCATCAAGCATGTCGCCTAACACGGGAATAGGATGACGATACCTTATAGTAATGTTGTTAATGGCTCTACAATCTACACACATGCGCCAAGAACCATCTTTTTGGGTACCAAAAGAACAGAACAAGACAAGGACTAAGGCTCTCACGCACGCACTCCACGGTCCAAAAGTTCTTGGACTTGTCGCTGAATCTCCTTAGTCTCTTCGAGATTGGTCTGTCAGACGCCGCACGGTTTGGCAAACTCGCTCCAGGATCAAGTCAATCGGTGCTCAATCCCTCGAATGGGTGGAAGTCCCGAGGTATCTCATCGGGAAAATATCTCTAAAATCACGCAAAAGGTGAGTGACAGAGCGAGTGCAAAGTGCAAGGCATATTATCAAGAGAAAATAAAGCATCTTTGCACACAAGAGCATAGCATGTATCATTAATATCATCAATTTCAGCAAGGTCTGATTTTGTGGCAAGCATAATGAGAATGTTTTGCAGATTTATCATGTTAGTTGATCATTAGCAAAGCAGCAGCCGCTCCCTATCGGCCTCTATAATCTCGTTTGGGGTCAAAGGCAAGAAAGTAACTTTTCTTCCCTTATGCATAAAAGTGTATTTGTTACTACTACCATGGTGTAAAGCATCATTATCAAATTCCCAAGGTCGACCCAATAAAAGAGAGCATGCTTGCATGGGAACCACATCACAATCAACATGATCAAGATAACCACCAATGGAAAAATGGACTCGGCATGTTTGTGTTACCTTAGCTTTTCCGAGTCATTTAACCACTCGAATATGGTATGGATGGGGATGCGGTCGCGTGGTCAAGCCAAGCTTCTTGACCAAATCGAACTCACCAAGTTGTTGCGACTTCCTCCATCAATGATGACACGTATGCGCGGTTCTTGATTGCAAAGAAAGTCTGAAACAAATTTTGGCGTTGAAGCTTATCGGGTTGTTGTACCTGCAGCCGAGGACTCACGCACAATGATGTTCAGAAGCGTCAGCCAGGACGCCCACCAAGGAGCAGTCGTCATGACCACCGCCATTGTCGCCCGAGGCAGCGAGAACGTCATCATCCTCCTCGACATCCGGAAGTCTTGATGTAGCCTCCATCTTCCGTGGGCGATGTATGCCCGCTGGCTAGGGCAATTCTCCGCACATGACCAAGTCCATGGCGGTGGTGGCAATCAATGTTGAGGAGCGCCCGTGGAAGCCACGGAAGAAGAACTCTTGACCGAGCCTATAAAGAATTTTTTGTAGAATCTGCAGGCGGTCGTGGAAGGTGGCCGGTGGTGCCGCAGCAATCTTGTTATTTGGTGGTGGGGGAACGAAAACTCAAGAAGACTTGGGTAGTCCCGCCGATGTAGTCGTCGCGGCGTGTAGGAGGGTCGTCCCTGCTTGCCGTCGCCGATTCTGGCGCCCCCGCAATTTTTTTCGCAAGCATAGCAAGTCGAACAACTGGTTGTGAGATAAAATCTTTATAATCAACAATGTCACGAATTTCACGCAGAAACCCGCCAGAGAAACGATAAATCTTATCCTCTGTGTCCTCAACAACCCCACAACGCACCATACCCTTTTGAAGCTCAAAGATAATAGTCCGAATGTAACTATCACCTTGTTCTAAGCGCTGTAATTTTTTTCTCAATTCACGCTTATATGAGGGAGGAACAAAACGACACGATAGCTTCTTTTAACCGCTCCCATGTGTCAGTTGTAAGCGCATGGTACCCAATTCATTCCACCGATAATAGCAAAGTCCTTAAACTCACTAGTAGCTTGTCTAACTCTATGTTGTTCAGAACCAAGTGAGAATTAAACTTCGCTTCACCGTCATCTCCCAATCAAGATATATTACAAAGATCATAAAGGCGAAAAAAAGATGGTATGGTAAACTTGACTTTAGCAAAAGGGTCATCGCTACCATGACGGTTCGGTTATTACCTCCCATACCATGTCTTTTTTGTCAAGACGCCGACGTAGTCGTGCATCCGTGTCTCCCTCGATCAATGTTGCCAACCGCATCATGCATCGCGTTATCATCATGATGATGGCCGTCATTGATGTGGCGAGCATGCCTCAACGCGCCCATCGACCAAAGGAGGTCACCATCCGCCGCTCCACCCGCCAATGCCTTCGTGGTGTTCAACTTATAATGGCGGCGACGATGGTGTCCATTCGCGCCGAGATTAGTGAATGAAGCATTTTGTTTGTCGAGCGTAGCTTGTAGCTGGCCGCGACTAACACACTCGTTGAAATCGATCGGTGTCCCGGCCCCTTCGGTCCCTGCCATGGTTAGTGGAAACACAGGGAAAACAAAATGGTTATCCCTATCAACTACAAAAGAGGACGGTGGGAACTCAAAAGGAAGTGGCTTACCAAGCTCTTACAAGTGTTCTTACCGCAAACAAGATGGGTGGTACAACCGGTGGCTGGTTCGTGATACCTGGAACGTGGTACTGCGATTGCAAGGGTCAAAAGCTGTGCTATCCAGAAGTAGGTATATGGAGCTTGGAAGGCCAAATATGTTAGTGGAACACAAATCAATAACAGATAGTAATGCTGAGTAAATGTCCAAAACACTGGTCCTAGTTGCTGGTCCAAAAGTGTCCTATAGCAGGTATGATATGATGAACAAGGAGTCAACTAGAATAGTAAAGCAAAGACAGCAACAAGGATGGCCAGGCAAAGACAGCACAAATCAATATCTGTCACCTAAAAACTGTGCTCTCTGTTTGTTTGTTTGTTTTTTTTTTTAGGCACGGAGTGCTCTCAGGTGCCCCTTTTTTTTTCTCTAGGCAAAACTAGGTGCCGAATTTTTTTTTTGATATTTTTTTCACAAATCAGAGCACAGAAATAGGAACCACACAAAGTTTCACCTCAATCTGATGTAAGGTGTGGCCTACAGAAAATGATGAATGTGCTGCAAAGTCGGTGATGAAAATTCAGAGCTCGAGTACTGCACTTTCCAGGCCGAATTTGGGCAAAATAAATTCGCCAAACCCGACAAAGTGGGGGAGTTTCGGATGCAAAATTTAATTTCACCCAATTTCAAAAAAAAAAATTCTGATTTCGAGTTCGTATGCAAAAGTTACGGCCGTTTGAAGGAGGGCCTCCGAGTTATGGTTGCTGTGGAGGCCGAAACGAAATCGGGTGGAACAAATTGGTGGAAATTGGGGGCGGAAGCTCTGGAAAAGGTGGAGGATGGTGCTGGGTGATCACGAGATTCAATGGGGAAAGGTGCTGGGTGATCAATAGACGCGATGGATGCCTCAATTTGACGGTGGAGAAACAGAGGGTGGGAGGGTGGGAGAAACAAAAGTTGACGGCTAGGGTTTGTATGAGACGTAGCGGAAGCAAGACAACCCGAAATAAAACACGATCTAAACCAGCAACACAACTCGACTAAGGACACAAACTCAACACTACGGACTCTGAAATCAAATTGTGCAAAAGGCTAAACGAGATCTTGGACAGGGAACAACCTATAACTACATATTTTTTTGTAGGGCTTTTTCTTGACTCTAGGATGAAACCGAGAACAACAAGGGTAGGGTAAACTCGAACTCAAGGAACACCAAGCTCGATTACCACTTGATGGGAACGGGTCCCGATCTTCCAACAGAGTTCGGATATGTTCGATTTAGTGGAGACGCGACACAAATCGATTCGCTTCCGAACAACACGCTCAACCCCGCAATCGCAGCACCACGTCTCCTCGGGTTATCAACCGTGCGCAACCCGGTTGACCTCGCCAAGAAGGCTAATCTCGCCTAATCAAGAACACAAGCAAGAACAAGGAAGAACACAACGGAATTGCAGATGTATTGTTTTAGCACTCGAAAGTTGGGGTCTCACAAACCGATGAACGGCTAAACTGTTCAAGACAGAATTAATCTAAGCAAAACCCAACCCTAATGGTGGGGTGGCGGCTGGATATAAAGGATTGAGGGCGTGCAAAACCCTGGACACGCCCTAATGGGCTCCAACACGATACAAAGCCGAACGGCCCAAAAGACGGTGGCGTAGCACCCGACAGATTCTGAATACCCACTTGTTTCGACAATTCCTGCTGACTCAGAAGGAATTTTGACATGGGACTAGAGCCATTGGAAAGGTCGTCTTTCAGCTTTCCATACATATGTGGAACGTCCAAAACGGAGCCCGGATGCGATCTGGGCGTCCGCTTTAGTGCGGTTTGGTCCTGACTCCGAATTGGATTCGAAGTCGGCTTGAGTTGGGACTGCAACATGATTCGACCGCCCTCGCTGGACTTGTGCGCCTCGTAACCCTTCTCCAAGTACTTCCAGGTCCTCTCCATGGTTCCTAATCATAATTAAATCATTAGGTAGCAATCGATTCTCAAATGAACAAAAAGAAGTAGTTAGGAACGAGCTCACCTGTAAATTCAATTGTCGGGCGCGAGCTCTAGTGATTGGTCCTTGAATGTCAAGTGGAGGATTGTTGTGTGTATCCGAAGAAGTGATGTCCTCATCACAAACGCTACTCCGTAACTAGGTAGTTATAAAGGTAGCTTTCGAGTATGCTATGAAACATACGGAGGAATGTGACTGGTCGGACATAGGATTTTCCCCTCCTAACATAACAGGAGAGAAATCTCTAGGCCCCTCGATGTGATCGGATAAAGAAAGTGCATGATCGTGCCACTAGTGGTAAAAAAGTTGACCACATGAAGTTATCCGACACTTGATCGAGAAAATATTGAACAGTCTATGGATGACATATTATCTCACCTGGAGTTCAACCAGATATCGTGAGGCAAATGGAGAATACATGAGCAGGTCGTTCAGTTTGATTAGATACGGACTAGTAGTATGGAGATACGAGTTGGTCGTAGACTGATCGAACATTATCACTAACTGGCCGTAAGGAGTTACAAACTGGTCATGACTAAATATGAACTGATCGTATAAAGATACGAGCTGGTCGTAAGTGATAAGGACTTACTCGTAGATCATATTGCATTAAGGTTCGTCCGATATAATTTATGTGTATTTAGGAATCATTATGTCCTGCTAGAAATCACTAACGACTAGTGGTCAGAAAAGAGTTTTTGAGTCACAACCGATTACGCATGAACCTACAGGGTCACACACTTAAAGGGTTGGAACAAACGTATTCGATTAGGATCCGTCATGGGCTATATATAAGGAGATGCATGAGGCTGTTGGGACACACGAGACAGACAATGTGAGTTGCTCCACCGAAACCCTAGTTGTCATCTTCTCGAGAGAGCCATGCCGTGTGAGTTGGTGCTAGTACACCGGCGTACGGTGTTCTATCCCTGGACATGTGGATACCATAGAGGCGCTGCTGCGGTTGCTGCTACGCTCAAGGACAATCCATGACTTTGCAAGGAACGCGATTGGTTGCTGGAGGAGACGATCGACACCGAGGGTGTTGGACGATCGACTATGACCACTTCATTGACATGCTCTACTTTGGATCAGGCTACTCCAACTCTTCTTCCGCTGCGTTGCGCTAAATTGCCAGCTAGTGTAGCTTACCCGTATCCCTTCAGTGGTATCAGAGCTATCTTGTATAGTTTTTTATCTAGATCGGTCGCATATACTTGATATGTGGCAGTTGTATATTGGATCTATTACTGGTCGGGTCTGTTAACCTAGATCGGTTCATATGGATGGAACGGTCTAGGCACTGGTCTCTAAGATCGATCGATTTTCGGCGATAGTAAATGGGTTTGTGGGAGGTATGAGTTGAAAGCACCAGATGATTGCTCGGCTTGTTCACGACCACTTTGCATGATACTCCTACCGGACGGAATTCCTCCATCGGGGTATGCCGCAATGCGTGATCGTATCAAAGCTGTGATCAGATTGGTCTGAATAGGATTAATACGATTAATCCGATGAATTTCCAAGGCTTGATTACGTGAATGAGATTCATGTCCTGGAATTTTTTCCAAGGGTGTTGCCCTCGACTCGCGAGGGGCGCTGCCCCTTCGAACCCCGCCAGCTAACCGGCTAGCGGGACTACCGTGCTAGGTAATCGTTGTCGCGTTATATAGTATTATGTGTTCATGTCACCTGATAGAATTGGATTCTATGCATAACACCTTTTTCAGGCATTGATGTGAATAGTATGACCTATTGTGTATGTGATGCATGTATGGATTTTTCATGGCCTGCGTGTCATGATGTGTGATAGCCATCGAGCTACATATTGTTGTATAATAGTATACGTGCCGACATGTGATGCTTGATATTATCATATGTAATTCATTACTAGCTTTTAGGAGTAATTGCGTAGTAGATGAATGCAGTGATTTAAAACATGATGGTTTGGAGGACAGAAAGCATGGTGATGGAGATCGTCATGATAAGGGTCATACTATTTCACAGTTTAATATGATTATCTATGAATGTTTATTCCTGTCATGCTATTAATTATGTTTTATCTGTAGATGTTTTAACATGGTAGAGTAGTATCCCTAAAAAAAATTAAGTACATTTGATGCCTTTCCAATTGCTGTGCCTATCACGATTTTGATCGTTAATTGGTAGGTCTATCAAAGTAGGGTGCCATTAACTATCTTAATAAGATGGGGGTGGGTGTCAAACACCTACATGCATAGTATTGGTTTAACTTGACAAGACTATCAAAATAGTTTTGGGCCTTGTGGCATAATATTGGTCGCCGAGGCATAGAGATGTCGCCTAACAAATAAGAGTCATATGAGATATGATTAGCAAATGGTTGCTTATCTAAATCACTAGGTTTCTAGCAGTGATGCCAAAGCTCACTAGTACTTAATGATATTTGGATCTTGAACCCACTATATGATATTAGAGGGAAACATAGTTTAGAACATATAGTGGGAGTATCTTTTATTAAAATATTTAATAGAAGATCTTACATAAACATAGTGTTGAATTTTTGCATATATTTCTATTGTAGATCATGGCACCTAATACTTCCTCCGCACCTACCTTTAACTTGCGATCTATTCTTGAAAAAGAAATTTTGAATGGAACAAATTTTATTGTCTCGTTTCTAATATGAGAATTGTTCTCAAACAAGAAAAAGAAGGAATATGTTCTAGAGGGTCCCTATCCCATGGAACCGAATGCAGATGCTACTCGTGCTAAAAAGAATGCTTATGAGAAGCATTACAATGACGCAGTCGATGTACATTGCCTTATGCTTGCCACCATGAACTCTGAGCTTCAGAAGAAATATGAGACCGCAAACGCTTACAATATGATTGTGGGTCAGAAAGGTATGTTTTAGGATCAAGCAGGGGCAGAGAGGTACAATACCTCCAAGGCGTTGTTTTCTTGTAGGCTGTCAAAAAGTAACCTGGTCAGTCCTCATGTGATCAAAATGATTGATGACATTGAGAGCCTGGAAAAGCTTGTTTTTCCCCTTAGCCAAGAGTTAGCTACCGATATGATTTTCCAATCGCTCATTGCGAGCTTTGAGCCTATCATATTGAATTTTCGTATGAATGGTATGGAAAAGTCAATGACCGAGTTGCATGGCATGCTTAAAAGTGTTGAAGTGAGCATCAAGAAAAGTTTTAATCATGTGATTATGGTTGAAAAGACTACTAGCTTTAAGAAGAATTATAAGTTGGGAAAGGGAAAAGGCAAAGGAAAGACTCAAGATGAGATCGAGAGTCTCAAGGCTAAGCTTAAGAAGCTCAAGCTGAGTCCTAAGACTGACACCAAATGTTGTCATTGTCATGAGACTGGGCATTAGAAGAGAAATTGTAAGAAGTACTTGGCAGAAATGAAAAAGAACAAAGAAAGCAAGACTTCCAGTTCAGGTATAAATGTTATAGAAATTAATCTTATCACGTCTCCTATATGTTCTTTGGTATTAGATACTAGATCAGTTGTTCATATTTGTAATTCGATGCAGGGACTGATAAGGAGTAGAAGTTTGTCAAGAGGCGAGGTTGATCTTCGCGTGGGCAATGAAGCAAGAGTTGCTGCAATAACTATTGACACTTTACCATTAGCTTTACCCTCAGGATTAGTTATGGAATTAAATAATTGTTATTATGTTCCTGTCTTAAGCAAAAACATTATTTATGCTTCTTGTTTAGGAGTAGAAGGTTATGAGTTCAGAATAAAGAATAATTGTTATTCAATTTATTTTGAAGATATGCTTTATGGCCATGCTCCATTGATAAATGGATTATATGTTTTAAATCTTGAAGGTATGTCTGTCTATGACATAAATGCTAAGAGACTTTGACCTAATGATTTGAATCCCACTTTTATTTGGCATTGTTGTCTAGGTCATATAAATAAGAGGCACATGATGAAGCTCCATAAAGATGGTCTTCTAAACTCATTTGATTTTGAATCATTTGAAACATGTGAATCTTATTTACTTGGCAAGATGACAAGAGCACCTTTCACGACTAGAGGTGAGAGGGCGAGTGACCTGTTGGCCCTTGTACATACGGATGTATGTGGTCCGATGAGCACTCCGACCAGAGGTGATTTTCAGTATTTTATAACTTTTACCAATGACTTTAGTAGATATAGATACATCTACTTGATGAGCATAAGTCGGAATCCTTTGAAAAGTTCAAAGAATTGCAGTATGAGGTACATAATCAACTTGGTAAGACAATCAAATGTCTACGATTTGATCGTGGAGGTGAATATTTGAGCCATAAGTTTGGTGATCATCTAAAGAAATATGGAATTGTTCCACAACCCACTTCGCCAGGAACGCCTCAATGGAATGGGGTGTCTGAACGACGAAATCGAACATTGTTAGACTTGGTTCGGTCAATGATGAGGCAATATGATCTTCCATTGCAATTCTGGGGATACGCTTTAGAAACAACGGCTTTCACTTTAAATAGGGTTCCATAAAAACAGTAGAAATGACACCATATGAGATATGGACCGAGAACTGTCCTGAATTGTCTTTTCTTAGGATTTGGAGTTGTGAGGCATATGCAAAAAGTTTGATGTTTGATAAAGTCACACCCAAGTTAGATAAGTGCTTCTTTGTGGGGTATCCTAAGGAAACTAAAGGATATTACTTTTATAGTCGAAATGATAACAAAGTATTTATTGCCCAAAATGATGCCTTCTTGGAGAAAGAGTTTCTATCCAAAGGAGTCAATGGGAGCAAGGTGCAACTTGAAGAAATTCGGGAAACATCTGAAAATGTTTCAACTCCTACTGAACCTCTACAGGATGAACAAAATGTTGTAGAACCTGTAGATGAGGCATCATCCCCACGTAGATCTAAAAGGCTATGTCAATTGCCCACAAGGTATGGGCATGACGTTGTATAATTGAATAATGATGAGTCTAAGACTTATGAGGAAGCGATGGTGCGGGCAGTCTCAATCAGATGATGTTGTTTGTGCTCGGCAACCCCATTCTAAGCATGGACACTAGGACAAGAAGACTGGTAAAGAGTGCCCTGCTCAGAAAAAAACTGTCGAAAAGTGCTAGAACAGTACTCGCCAGCAGAATCACAGTGAAAAGTACAGATGGAAGAATCAAACTAAGTAGGAACCATCGTTGCAAAGCTACAATAGATCGCAAGAAATCGACCACGATTAGACATAGGGAAAATCCACGTAAAACGGGAATAATCATCAATGAAGATCATACAAAATTGATGCCCGTCTTTAGAGATAATAGGCGTAGGTCCCCATACATCTGCATGAACTAAGTCAAAAGGACAAGAAGACAAGGACTCACTAGAATGATAATGAAGTTGTAGCTGCTTGCCCAGCTTACAACCCTGACAAAATATGGCTGTGTCAACAGTAACACGTCCAAGAACACCCTAACAAACTAATGAAGAAAGACAGGACCCACACAAGTGACCTAAACGATGATGGCCGTGTCAACAGTAACACATTGAAAGAAGCAGTTGACGGAGGAGTCCTCCTGACGAAGCGTCTCCAACTCACGCTGAAGCGAAAAGAACTGAGTATTGCTGCTCTGCTGGTATCGCTCGCGCAATTACTCCCAGATCTGACGACGCAGACCAACAATGTCTGGCTGGATGGAGTCGTCGACGCTGAGCACCAGGATGGCTCAAACAAGGGCCTCATCAGCACAACAGCGCTCAAAAGCATCTATAGCATACTAAAAGGCCTCATCAGCAGCTCAGCAGCAGCAATAGCGGCCTTTGCCCTCTTGGCGGCCTCATCTTCTGTAGGAGGTGCAGATGTCGGCTGGCTAGAAGGAGGCTGAACTGGCGACGGCAGACAAGGTCAGGCACCAGTAACATGTCCCTAGAGGCGGAGACCATCGAGCGTGATCTCCATGAGTGAAGACTACAACCTGTAGTTCGTCCCATGAAGCTTTGTTCCCGAGAATGGGATCGCAGCTGATGGAACAAAGCTATCGGTAGGCGACGCTGGACAACGCGGTGACCAAGGCAACGAAGTCTAACAGGCGGTGTTGGACGGCGTGACAGTTAGATCAACATACAAGATTTTTTTTAGCCGGGTTGGCTCACACTAGAAAATGGCCCACACAAAGGCTGAAGGAAACAAACATGTGGGGGGAACTAGGGTTCCCCCTCAAACGGCGGTGTGGCGACGGCGGCCCAAGCGAGGCCGACTCCGGTGGCGGAGACTTCAAGTCAGGTGGCGGAGGCGCGACGTGATGGTGCTTCGTCGGCACAAGTGTCTCCAAGCTGCGGCGTCGGGTTGGAGGCAGCGTGCTACGGCCAGCAGCAGATGATGGCGTCGTTTGGCGTCGGTTCGACCCACTTCATCTCCGGGCAACGTCCTTGGGCGGTGTCAGCGAGTGGCTTGGTGGCGGTTGGCGGAGTGCGGCGGTCGGGCAGCCTCGGGTAGCGGCGGCACGAGGAAGTTAGGTTCCTTCTGCTGGCGGCAATGACGACGGCAAGAAATATGGAAGCAGCAGATGTGGCAAATGAAAGAGCTAGCTTAGAGCCCTAAATCTGATACCATGTTTTGAATATTGTGTATATATTCATGAGGCCAAATGGGCAATATATATGAAGTATAAGGGGGACATGTCATATACAGATAAGGAAATACAAAAGGCATATAAGAAAATATAGATACGAACTCCTATTCTAACACAGATCACCAAACACATTTTGCGACATCAGTCTTCCTCTATAACGTCCTCATTTGCTATTTTTTAAAAAAAATAATTTTTTTAAAGACATTTACAAAAATAAATAGCCGCCCCAAAAAATTACAAAAATGGGTCTGCGACAGCTACCTATCGCCAGTTGAACTAGCGACAGGTACCTATCGCCATTTGAACTGGCGATAGCTTCCTGTCACCTGTTGAACAGGCGACAGGATACCATCTATAAAATCCCCCAAAAAATCCTCCAAAACTCATTTTAATTCCAGGAAAAAAACAAAAGAGAGGAGGAGAGGAAGAGAAGAAAGTTAGCGAAGCTCTGCTAGTTTGTCGCGGAGGAGAAAGATTGACAGAGCATCAGATCCGGTGGGCTGACCATCTTGTAGGTATATTTTTTTTGCAACTTTGTACATTATGTCAAATTATGTAGAATTAAGTACATCATTTGAGTCAGAAGTAGTAGAATAGCAAGTAGAATTAAGTACATAGAATTAAGTAGAATAGCTAAATAGAATTAAGTAGATGTCGGGACCCCTGTATGCAACCCAGACCTCTCGTGTATTACGAACTAGTCCCATGATCAAGAGCTAGCTCACACAGCTTGCAACATTGGTGTAATCATAACCACACAACCAAACAAAAGATGAAGGCATAAATTAATAATATTAAGCAAAAGGACCTTATGGTCAAGTCTTACAACGGTTGCCACAGGGCTAAGCAACAAAAGAGAGCCGGCAAATGAAACACAACATTCAAGTGAGGCCACCCAATATGCCCACCGCAATCGAGTGAAGGACGCGACCTAATTCGCAAAGTCTTCAAAGAAGTCTTCAGAGAACTCGAAGTTCACAGTGTTCACCCTCCTCTCGCTGATTTAAACAGAGGGCGCAAGGCCATGAGTACTTTGAATGTACTCAAGAAGTCATAGTGAATTGAATGCAAGTAATATTTATGCAAGGATTAACAAGGATAGCTTTATGGCTCATTTATGAAAGCATTATTTGACAAGAAATACAATAAGTAGATTGTAAAGCATAATTTAAAAGACTAATACATAAGTAAGCGCTTTTGAAACAACTAGTGAACACCTGCTCACTTTCCAACCACCAACCAACTACAAGATTCGACCAAACCATTCCAACATTTTCGACAAAAGTTCTACCTTATGCGTGAAATCACTGTGCATGTCCATATCCGGGACACGGCTATTCAATAGTTTTACACTCTGCAGAGGTTGTACAAACTTGACCCACAAGACACTAATTCTCTAGTTTGTCCCAAGATATATCTATGCCACCGCCACTACCTTAGGTAAGCGCCTAGAGCACGTGACAAGGCTTTTACAAAGTTCTGCTTTTGACTCGCCTACATTCGCTAAGGTTTCGCCTCTATCTGCCCCCTCTTGCGCTGCTCCCAACCAAAACAGAACCCAACCAAGACATTGCTAATTAGTCACCAGTGTCTATCCCAATCTAGACATGTGGTTGTACTGTTGAGGCCCAGATCAATGGTTCAAGGTTAAGTCCTTAGTTGGTTGCTCAGACGAGCGGTTCCACATTCCAAGTGTGCGTTCGGCACCCACCCTTTCCACCACCCACTGGCCCAAGCATAAATCATTTTCGCTCAACTCGCCAAATGACCACCCTAGTCATGGCACAACATCTTTAACAAAAGTGGCTCCGCCACGCCCATAAGTTCCAATAGTCAAATTCATCATGTTGGGTTCAACCCAGCCAGAGGACCACCCTAGTCCGGGCACCACAAATTTTAGTAAAGTGACAACAAATGTCGTGGTCTCACACAGGACCACACTTCGCATTATTAGCAACACAGTCGTTACTACACAAGCCACAAACCATGTGCGCTAGGGCAAATCAACCTTTATTGAATCATGAGACCAACGCCTACTAAAGCATGACTAAGCAATAAAGCGTGCCCATGTTGGTATTACAATAATGTCCAACTAATAATTAACCATCCTAAGGTGTCCAAGGAATTATGTCATTCAAGGATACATGTCGATTACAAATTATCATGGAGGTATAATGGCAATTAGGTAATTAACTAATCCCAAAACCATTTATTATAAAATTAGCCATGCATGTTTATATAAAACAATATACTTTTATAAACATGGGATCAACATGATCAATGGTCTATGACTTGCCTTCGTTGAAGAGTAGCGGTGCTTGATTAAATTGATTCTGCGAAATCTTCCAAACGCAGGATCCTATCTGCAAAACCAAAGCTAAATAAATAAAACAACTCCAAATAAAATTCCAAATAAATACCAAATAAATACTAATAGAAAGACAAGGATTTTAGATGAATTTAGAAATTGGAATCACTCGAATCGGAGTTCGAATGAGAAAGTTACTGACCTCCTAAGAAGGAAAACACATAAAATCAAGAAAAAGGAATTTCGATTTGAATTATTTTCCTAAAGGAAAATCGAGTTATCTTATAGTCGACGCCGCAGAGGAAATTCGGCCAAATAAAAGAAAAGAAAACCGACAAGTGGGGCCCACTTGTCATAGAGAGTGCATGGTGGACTAGGTCCACCCGCTCGAAATGGCGCACACGCAAGCGGTTGACGAGGCGCACACGGGCAAAAAGGGGAGGTGGAGCCTAGGTGGCGCCGACGTGGACGCCACTGCCGCCACGTGAGGACCCGAAGCCGTGGCGCCACGGCCAATGGTCGCCGGCGTTTAGCCGGGTTCCAGTGGGTCGGCGAGGGTACCCACGGGAGAGGGGTTGCGCCGATGTCGGGCGCGGGATTCGAGGACGGCGTGAAGAGGACGCGGCGGCGAAGCGATTTAAGCGGCATGAAGCGGCGGTTGAAGGCGGAGGAGCTCCGGAACTTCCGGCGAGAGGGTGCGCGACGGGAAGCCCGTGAGCTTGCGATAACGAGGTGACAACGGCGGCGGCGGTGCTCGACGGCGGCGCGGTGCTCAACAAAGCTGGGCCGCCGATCTTGGAGCTCCAACCGCCGAGAGAGAGCGGAGAGCAGAGGAGAGGAGGGGAAAAGGAAGAGGGGCGGTCTGGTGCTCCGGTGCTCCTTATAGAGCTCGGAGGGTGGAAGGACGACGGCGTGGAGGACCATGCGGTTATTAATGGCGCTCGTCCGCCATGGATGGGGAGGGCATGGCGCGGTGCAGGCGTGGCGCGTGGTAGCGGATGCGGCGGGGGGGACGTCTGGGCAGAAGAAATGAGAGGATTTGGGAGGTGCGCCATGCAGGCATGGCGAGGGCGGCGCGAGATTCATGGGCGCATGGGCACTCCCACTTGGCACGGTCCCGAGGTAGGGATGACCGGGGTGGGCGACAAAGTGGGGCCTGTCTGAGCACGAGGGCGATGGGTGGTAATTTGGGCGTCTTGCCATGCCAACAGGGTCACATGAGGAAAAATAGGGGATGTGGGTCAAGAGATTCGCCCAAAGAGGCTTAGGGATTTTTCTAAGGTTTTTCTTTTTAGGAAATACCGTAAAAGCAAAAGGAATTTTAGAAAATAGTTTAAGACACCCAAAATTCTAGGAAAATTCTCAAAATTCCTTGAATTATTTGAGACTTAATAAAATATTTTCAGCCTCACTATTGCTTTTAATTTTTGGCAATTAATTACTTTTAACATAAGGCCAAATGAAAACCAAATTAAAATCCAACTAAACTCACTAAACCAACTTTAATTAGTTCAAGTTTTTATTAATTCAAATTAAACCACTTTTGAAATTCTAAAATACAATTTAAGCTTTGGCAAAATAATAAACCCAAATGGTTCCT
This sequence comes from Phyllostachys edulis, assembly GCA_036346405.1. NCBI lineage: Eukaryota > Viridiplantae > Streptophyta > Magnoliopsida > Poales > Poaceae > Phyllostachys > Phyllostachys edulis. The sequence continues at coordinate 54,617,625 of CM070549.1, read as the reverse complement.
TTTAAGGTTTTCAAAATTTTCAAAAAGTAGGAAAATAGGATGTTACAAACCTATACCCTTAAAGGGAATCTCGACCCGAGATTCAGTCGACTAGAGAATAGGTGCGGAACTCGGCCTTCAGATCTTCTTAGCGCTCCCGTGTGGCTTCTTCTTGGTGTGATTGCTCCAATCGAACTTTGCGTAAACGGAGGATCTTGTTCCTTGTCACACGCCTTTCGAGACACTTCCAAGATTTTGATGGGTCGCTCCTTGTATGTTAGATCTTCTTGCAAGTCAACCGCCTCTAACTAAGATCTGTTCTTCCCAAGACACGCAGCACTTCTTCAATCGAGACACATGAAAAACATCATGCACATCTCGACAACCGCAGGCGGGAGCTCTAACTTGTAAGCAACTTCTCCTCTTCGACTAGAATCGAAAAGGTCCAATATACCTTGGTGCGAAGCTTTCCACTAACTCAAGCGGCGATTCCTTTGAGAGGTGAGACCTTCAGTACACATGATCTCCAGTACAAAGGCTAATTCCTACGACGGTTATCAAGATAACTTTTTCATTCGGTGCTGGCCGTTTCACTTTTTCTCGATCGACTTAACTTGATCTTCAAACCTCCTTTAGGATGTCGGGTCCAAGCACTTGCCCTTCGCCGCACTCACCCAATACAAGGGTGTTCGACACTTTCTTCCGTAAAGGGCCTCAAACGGGACATCCGCAGACTTGATTGATGACCGTTGTTGTATGAAAACTCCGCATAAGGTAACATTTGGTCCCAACCGGTGCAGTTCTCTAGAGCGCAGCTCTCAACATATCTTCTAAGATTTGATTTACCCTTTCGCTTGACCATCCGTCTCGAGGATGGTAGGTCAGATCGAATTCAGATTAGTGCCCATGACGCTGCGACTTTTGCCAAAATCTTGAGGTGAATCGGGTTCCTCGATCGGACACGATCTTCTTTGGCACTCCATGCCGACATACTATCTTGGCCATATACAATTTCGCAAGTCTGCTCTCGAGTAGGTGGTCTTGATCGATGAAGTGAGCCACTTTTGTTAGGCGATCGACAATTACCCAGATAGAATCATATCCGATTTTAGTTCTTGGCGCACCGGTGATAAAATCCATTCCGATTTCTTCCCATTTCCATTCGTGGATGCTCAAAGGTTGCAAAAGTCCAAAGAAGTCTCGATGCTCACTTTTAACTCATCGGGCAAACATCACATTGTGCAATATACTCAAGAACTTCACGCTTCATGCTAGGCCACCAATAGAATTCCTTGAGGTCTTGATACATTTTAGTGCTTCCGGTGAATGGAGTACAAGGTTTCATGAGCTTCCTTGAGTATTAACTGCTTAGATTCCTTCGATCCCACACAAATACGCTTTGTCAAACCATAGGGCACCTTGCTCATCTTCAAAATCTTAAGGATTTACCCCGCTTCATGTTTTTCTTGATTTCCTTGATATCCGTATCTTCTTCTTGGGCTTTCTTGATCTGATCTTGAAGAGTTGGTTGCACTTCCGTGGTAGCTAAGTAACCTTCTTCCACTAACTCAAGCTTGAGCTTTTGAAATTCTTCGCAATGTTGGTCGACCTTCCTTGATCATCGAGTATTGCAAGAGGGTCTTTCTACTTAAAGCATCTGCTACAACATTTGCTTTGCTCGGGTGATAATGAATTCCCATGTTGTAATCCTTGATCAATTCCAACCATCTTCTTTGTCTCATGTTCAGATCCGCTTGGGTAAAATGTACTTCAAACTCTTATGATCCGTAAACTTCACAAATGACATCGATGAGGTAATGACGCCATATCTTTAAAGCATGCACTACGGCAGCCTAATTCTAAGTCATGAGTGGGGTAATTGACTTCATGAGGCTTCAATTGGCGTGAAGCATAGGCTACCACTTTCCTTTCTTGCATCAAACACAACCGAGACCTTGGCGAGATGCATCACGAAAATCTCAAAATCCTTCCAACATCCAGAGAATCAAGATTTGGCGGTGGTCAAACGCTTCTTTAATTCTTGAAAACTTTGCTCGATTCTCGCCCAAGCAAATTTCTTCTCCTTCTTCAAAGAATTGGGTAAGGGTCTTGCTATTCTTGAGAATCCTTCTATGAACCGACGGTAGTAACTCGCCATTCCGAGGAAACTTCGACCGAGGTATCGACTTGGGTGACTCGATTAAGCACATCCTTGACTTTACTAGGTTGATGACTCCTTCTCGCAGACATGACGTGCCCCGTAAAGGTAACTTCTTTCATCCAAAACTCACACTTGTCTAATTTAGCATAGAGTTGATGATCTCTAAGCTTATTCGTAACTGCCAAGGTGCTCTTCATGCTCTTCTTCATTCTTAGAGTAGATTAGGATATCGCCAATAAAGACAATGACGAACTTATCTAGATATTTCCATGAACACTTTATTCATCAAGTTCATAAAGTAAGCCGGTGCATTGGTTAATCCAAAAGACATGACCGTGATACTCATACAAATCCATATCGGGTTGAGAAAGTCGTTTTCAGATATCTTCTTCACGAATCTTCACCGATGGTATCCTCGACCTCAAATCTATCTTGGAGAACACTCCGGCTCCTTTTAATCGGGTCAAACAAATCATCAATCCCGGGCAGAGGGTACTTGTTCTTGATGGTGACTTCATTGAGAGAGCGGTAATCCACACACATCCATTGGGTGCCATCCTTCTTAGGGACAAAGATCACCGGGCTCCCCAAGGCGAAGAACTTGGCCTGACAAATCCTTTATCTTGCATTTCTTCAATCTGCTTCTTCACCGACTAAGTCATCAACCCGCAAACGGTAGGGTCTCTTGAAATGGGTGCGCCTCGAACTAGGTTAATGACAAACTCTAGGTCTCTGTCCCGCAAGCATTCCGTAACTCATCGGAAAAACATCTCGAAATTCTCGACTACCGCACCTCTTCCAAAGATACAAGATCGACATCGCAGACTAAGGCTCCATCATACTTTTAGAGAGGCTTCAAACTTCACTTTGGTTCCATCTGGTCGACCAACGTGATGCTTCTATCACCACAATCCAAAAGCGCTTGGTGATCAAGAAGCCAATCCATACCCAAAATCACATCTAGGATTTGGCATTGATAATTATAAGGTTGGCTAGAATTCTACCCTTCTATGGTTACTTTAACCTTAGGGCGCCTTGGTTCAGACTCAACTCCAACTGTGTACGAATCAACATAGCATTTTTAAGAGTCATAACCTTTAACTGATGCTTTGCAACAAAACTCCGAGAAACAAACGAATGGGTAGCTCCAGAATCAAACAAAACTGTAGCAGGTGCTGAATTTACTAGGAACTTACCCAGCACGACGTCCGGGGCTATCTGGGCTTCCTCTACCGTGACATGGTTCACACGGCCTCTTCCGAAAGTCTGAGGGGTCTTGGCTGGTGCTGCTGGAGTCTGAGGTGCTCCACGTCCTGCTCCTGGCGTGGGGGTCCTGTTCGGGGTAGCTCCAAGGTTGAATCGACCGTGATGGACCTTGCTTCGAGGGCAATTCCGCATAATGTCCGAAAGGTCTTGACGCTGAAACAGTGATTCTCGCGCGGGATTGTTGCTTCTTGGCTCTTGGTTGTTGGTGTTGTTGTTGAAGTTGCGGAATCTCGTGCAACCGGGCGAGGTGTCGTGCAGGGTTCTCAAGGTGACAGAGGGATGAATGATTTGGGTATTGTGCATTCGCTCGCCCTCTGCGAATGACCTTGATGAGTACCATGTCGCATTGACTTCCTTTTGTGCGATTCCGCCGATTCATGACGTGACTCTTCAATGAGCATGGTCTTGTTGACTAGTCATTGAAATTGGCATAGTCGTTGCCAACGACCAACCTTCAAGCTAGGGTTGAGTCCTCGCTGAAACGCTTCGACGAGCATCATCGGTGGCAACATCCTCTCGGGCATAACGAGAGTTGAGTGAACTTGTTGAGGTATTCACTCACCGATGTGTTCCCTTGTTTCACTCACGAAACTCATTCTTCTTCATTTCTACCTTTCCGCCGAGGATATGGGAGAGGCGGAAAGCTTCGTAAAATTCACCCAAGTGATGTTTCGTGGTTCTCATGGGCGGCACAAGAGTTCTCCCACCATTCTGGCGGTGCCTTCCGGTGGTGTGTGGCATAAAGAACTTTCTCACGGTCATCACACCGGTAATGGCAAGCTTTTTTCAGAGAGCTGACCAATCATCTGCCTCCAAAGGCTCAGAGGAGCTGGAGAAGGTAGGTGGATGGGTCCTCATAAACTCTGCCAGCTTTGACTGATGATAAGCTGGTGGGGGCGGAGGTGGCATGGCAGCTGCTTGGTTGTTCTGGTTCAGCACTGTGAGCAGAGCAGCAGCCGTCTGGTTCTGTTGAGCCATCATCTGGTTCATGTTCTGCATCATTGCATTCATCAATTGCGCCTGTGCTGCCATGAACTGTCCCAAACCCTGATCTGTTGTTGCGGCTGGGGTTGGTGGCGTAACGGGGTCCACTTGTTCTTCCCGACTTGCCGAAGTTGCGGGTTTGAACCATCTCGCACTGAGCTTCTCGGGTTTTAATAGATGAGAGGAAGAAAGCACGATGGGAAAGAGGGAAAAGCACAAAGACGAGCTGCATAAGGAGAAAGACGGACAACCTAATTGGGGAAAGTCGGTTTAACCCAACGAACAATAGCCGGAAAGCTATAAGAGGCAACAAAACTCAAGCCACCGATTCTATCGATGCCGAAATTAAAAGGGTAACTACACTACAAATCTATCTTATTTTGGCGGGCGACTCTAAGCAAAGCTCGATTCTATAGAGATTATCAAGGTGAGAGGGTCACTTTACACTCAAACCAAGTTCGTAAAAGATAAGAAGTCGACTTTAAGAATGAAATAAGGAGAGATTAGCATAAGATGAGGAAGAGTAGAGTAAGGTAAGAGGAGAATACTATTTAAGTTAATTGTTGGTTTGATTTAGAAAATAAATTTTTGAAGTTTTGACTAAACGACCATGCTAATTATGGTTACGTCCTACAGTCGATATGGCTCTGATACCACCGCTGTCGGGACCCCGGGTATGCAACCCCAGACCCTCTGGTATTCGAACTAGTCCCATGATCAAGAGCTAGCTCACACAGCTTGCAACATTGGTGTAATCATAACCACACAACCAAACAAAAGATGAAGCGCATAAATTAATAATATTACAAAAGGGACCTTATGGTCAAGTCTTACAACAGTTGCCACACAGGGCTAAGCAACAAAAGAGAGTGGGCAATGAAACACAACATTCAAGTGAGGCCACCCAATATGCCCACCGCAATCGAGTGAAGGACGCGACCTAATTCGCAAAGTCTTCAAAGAAGTCTTTCAGAGAACTCGAAGTTCACTGTGTTCACCCTCCTCTGCCGATTTAAACAGAGGGCGCAAGGCCATGAGTACTTTGAATGTACTCAAGAAGTCATAGTGAATTGAATGCAAGTAATATTTATGCAAGGATTAACAAGGATAGCTTTATGGCTCATTTGCGGAAAGCATTATTTGACAAGAAATACAATAAGTAGATTGTAAAGCATAATTTAAAAGACTAATACATAAGTAAGCGTTTTTTTGAAACAACTAGTGAACACCCTGCTCACTTTCCAACCACCAACCAACTACAAGATTCGACCAAACCATTCCAACATTTTCGACAAAAGTTCTACCCCTTGCGTGAAATCACTGTGCATGTCCATATCCGGGACACGGCTATTCAATAGTTTTACACTCGCAGAGGTTGTACAATTTTGACCCACAAGACACGAATTCTCTAGTTTGTCCCAAGATATATCTATGCCACCGCCACTACCTTAGGTAAGCAGCCTAGAGCACGTGACAAGGCTTTTACAAAGTTCTGCTTTTGACTCGATTACATTCGCTAAGGTTTCGCCTCTATCGCCCCCTCTTGCGCTGCTCCCAACCAAAACAGAAATCAACCAAGACATTGCTAATTAGTCACCAGTCTATCCCAATCTAGACATGTGGTTGTACTGTTGAGGCCCGATCAATGGTTCAAGGTTAAGTCCTTAGTTGGTTGCTCAGACGAGACGGTTCCACATTCCAAGTGTGCGTTAAGACCCACCCTTTCCACCACCCACTCGCCCAAGCATAAATCATTTTCGCTCAACTCCGCCAAATGACCACCCTAGTCATGGCACAACATCTTTTAAAAAGTGGCTCCGCCACGCCCATAAGTTCCAATAGTCAAATTCATCATGTTGGGTTCAACCCACCAGAGGACCACCCTAGTCCCGCACCACAAATTTTAGTAAAGTGACAACAAATGTCGTGGTCTCACACAGACCACACTTCGCATTATTAGCAACACAGTCGTTACTACACAAGCCACAAACCATGTGCGCTAGGGCAAATCAACCTTTATTGAATCATGAGACCAACGCCTACTAAAGCATGACTAAGCAATAAAGCGTGCCCATGTTGGTATTACAATAATGTCCAACTAATAATTAACCATCCTAAGGTGTCCAAGGAATTATGTCATTCAAGGATACATGTCGATTACAAATTATCATGGAGGTATAATGGCAATTAGGTAATTAACTAATCCCAAAACCATTTATTATAAAATTAGCCATGCATGTTTATATAAAACAATATACTTTTATAAACATGGGATCAACATGATCAATGGTCTATGACTTGCCTTCGTTGAAGAGTAGCGATTAGCTTGATCCGTTTGGATTCTAAATCTTCCAAACGCAGGATCCTATACGCACAACCAAAGCTAAATAAATAAAACAACTCCAAATAAAATTCCAAATAAATACCAAATAAATACTAATAGAAAGACAAGGATTTTAGATGAATTTAGAAATTGGAATCACTCGAATCGGAGTTCGAATGAGAAAGTTACTGACCTAAGAAGGAAAACACATAAAATCAAGAAAAGGAATTTCTGATTGAATTATTTTCCTAAAGGAAAATCGAGTTATCGCAAGTCGACGCCGCCAGAGGAAATTCGGCCAAATAAAAGAAAAGAAAACCGACAAGTGGGCCCACTTGTCATAGAGAGGTGCATGGTGGACTAGGTCCACCCGGCCTGAAATGGCGTGCACGCAAGCGGTTGACGAGGCGCACACGGGCAAAAAGGGAGGTGGAGCCTAGGTGGCGCCGACGTGGACGCCACTCGCCGCCACGAGGACCCGGCCGTGGCCACGGCCAATGGTCGCCGCGCGTTAGCCGGGTTCCATGGGTCGGCGAGGGTACCTACGGGAGAGGGGTTATACCGATGTCGGGCGGGATTCGAGGACCTTGGCGTGAAGAGGACGCCGGCGGCGAAGCGACGAAGCGGCGGCGAAGCGGCGGTTGAAGGCGGCGGAGGAGCTCCGGAACTTCCGCGAGGAGGGTGCGACGGGAAGCCGTGAGCTTGCGATGCCAACGGAGGTGACAACGGCGGCGGTGCTCGACGGCGGCGGCGGTGCTCAACAAAGCAGGGGCCGCCGATCTTGGAGCTCCAACCGCCGAGAGAGAGCGGAGAGCAGAGAGGAGGAGGGGGAAAAGGAAGAGGGGCGGCGGTCTGGTGCTCCCTCTTATAGAGCTCGAGGAGGGTGGAAGGGACGACGGCGTGGAGGACCATGCGGTTATTAATGGCGCTCGTCCCGCATGGATGGGGAGGGCATGGCGCGTGCTGGCGTGGGCGAAGCGTGAAGCGGATCTGGTGGGGCATGGGACGCAAGGGAGAAGGAGAGAGGACGGGAGGTGCGCCATGGCAGGCATGGCGAGGGGGCGCGAGATTCGCGGGCAAGATGGGCACTCCCACTTGGCACGGTCCCGAGGTAGGGGATGACCGGGGCGGCCGACAAAGTGGGCCGCCTGTCGCGAGAGGATGGGTGGTAGGGTGGGCAGGTATGCAAGAATGGGGCCAGGGCCATGAGAAAAATAGGGATGTGGGTCAAGAGATTCGCCCAAAGAGGCTTAGGATTTTTCTAAGGTTTTTCTTTTTAGGAAATACCGTAAAAGCAAAAGGAATTTTAGAAAATAGTTTAAGACACCCAAAAATTCTAGGAAAATTCTCAAAATTCCTTGAATTATTTGAGACTTAATAAAATATTTTCAGCCTCACTATTGCTTTTAATTTTGGCAATTAATTACTTTTAACATAAGGCCAAATGAAAAACCAAATTAAAATCCAACTAAACTCACTAAACCAACTTTAATTAGTTCAAGTTTTTATTAATTCAAATTAAACCACTTTTGAAATTCTAAAATACAATTTAAGCTTTGGCAAAATAATAAACCCAAATGGTTCCTTTTTAAGGTTTTCAAAATTTTCAAAAAGGCCGGAAAATAGGGATGTTACAGTAGAATAGTGACTAGAATTAAGTAGAATAGCGACATAGAATTAAGTAGAATAGATAATTGTAGTCTAATTATGTACTACATTATTTGAGCTGTGTATAGTGTAGTTCGTCGTACACATGTTATGAATGTTACAGCAATCGAACAATTTAGGATAAATCAGCAAAAATAGGAAGATAGCTATTAGAAATATGTAAAAAATAATCTCAGCTTTATTTAGCTTCGCATTTGTGCGTGGTAATTATATTGTTAATGTCGAAAATTAATTTTTAAACTACGAAACTAGGAAAATAGGAAGAACTTTGTTTATTGTTTATAGTTGCACTTGGAAAACATTTAAAAATGTCCTCTAAATTGGATGACCCTATTATAAATCTTTTTAAATTGCTGAGTAGCCTAAATTAGGTTTACATTTTTATGTGTTAATTATTCTGTTAACGCCAAAAATTATTTTTAAAGTAGGAATTTTGGTTTTTGTACATGTTTCATAGTCTTTACAATGCATGTACTTAATTTGTAGGTATGGCGGACGCAGGCTGCGCACGCCCATCAGGGCATGGCGGCTATACCTAGACTTGGTTCTGAGTTACGTGTAGTTCTGACCTTCATGCACTCAATCGTGGTCTGACTACTTTGCGTGCAGTCACATTTGTTCTTAATCATTTCGACGCAGGTTGAGAGCGGCAGACCTCCTTCCACTAGCGATGATGGTGGAGGCGACGTGGGAGGACGATCATGACCGCAGTCCTGGTCGTATGTCTAGGCATTTTCCATATGATCGGGCCCTAATGATGGCACTGGTTGACCGCTGGAGGCCAGAGACGCACACGTTCCACCTTCCGTGCGGGGAGATGGCGCCAACACTCCAGGATGTGAGCTTTCTGACTGGGTTGCCCTGCACAGGCTCCCCCATGGTGGCGTACGACATCTCGGCCACGTGGTGTATGGACCTCCTAGCGAGGTTCCATGATGTGCTGCCGCTGGGCAGCGGGTACATGGAGTTCAGTAGCCTGCACGGGCCGACATTGAGGTGGATCTGCCAGTTCTACGTAAGTATTTGTAACTATTGTGATCTCGCATCAATTCATATGTGAACATTGCTGACGTGTACATGTCTTCTTGCAGCCCGAGCGTATGGCGCAGAACGCAAGGGTCGTCATTGTTAGGAGGCACTTCGAGGCCTACCTACTGTGGCTGTTCGGGTGGGTCATGTTCCTGGGGTCCCACGGTGACAACATCGACAAGCACTACGTCCGGTACGCAAGTGAGTTGGCAAACTTGTCGATGGACGAGATCCCCTCCTACGCCTAAGGTCCGACCGTACTGTGCGCGACGTACCACGCATTGTGTGACACGTGCCACCGTGCCCAGGATAGCTCCATCCTCTTCGGATGCTCGCTACTTCTATAGTTGTGGTCCTTCGAGCGCTTCCAGATCGGACGACCACAGCTGGACTTGGGAGCGTACGCGGTCAGCTTGTACGCCCAGGGCGATGACGTGGACCGGCCGACCATGGGCATGGTGTGGTGCCGCCGACGGGTTAGTTTCATGATCATTTATTATTTTTCGTATTGTAATCATAATTTCGTGTGCTAAGTTTGCGGTGTTCTATTGCACAGGTCACCTACATGCCGATCACTTCGCAGGGGTCCTACCCGGAGTACTTTGCGATGTTCGATCAGCTAACCGATGACCACGTCATCTGGACACCGTACACTCAGGAGAGGGTAAACGCATGCGCGCCCGAAGGACTGTCGATCCTATGCACGTGAGACTACGTATATTGGTACACGCGGAGGGATGTCTCCGTGGAGGAGTAACAGGTGCAGCGGGTCATGCGCTAGTTCGGTCTGCGACAGGAGGTCCCAGCCCCTTAGGGGGGGACGCGGGTGTCGGCGCACGTCCACGTGTAAATTCACTCTTTACTTCTTTCGTACAATGTGTGTTACATGCCGACCAAATCTCGTTCAGATGGACAAGCACTAAGAGGAGATCCGCGAAATGCAAAAGGAGTATACAGCCCAGGAGGAACAAAGGGAGCGTGCCAGGAGGCCATCTCCCCGCAATGATGCCGCCTCCCATAACAGCAAACCTCTACCAAAACATCCCAACCGAGCATTCACCGCAACACCCGCCCGAGAGGGAGACACTGCCCCTCTATTGGTGCAGGGATAGATGCAAGTTCTTTAAGTCCAAGCACCAGCTCAGCCTGGGCATGTGTTACTGGGGTTGCGCGAACTACTCCAGCGACTGTCCCGACCATCGTTGGGACACGAGCCGCTATCGGCAGCCGGTAAGGACAGGTAGCAGTATGTTCCCCTACCATTTCTTTTTGAAAGTCCGCACTAACAACCTCTCCCGTCTACTCATAGTCCCCAGATCCGCTATGTGGATACCGCAAGTGGATCGACCTAGAGATCCACCCACACGACTAGTGGACAGTCGACTGTGAGGAGTGGGATGCCAACAGGGACCGCGAGAGGAGGGAGGAGGAGCGCCGCACCGAAGAGCACAACCAACGTATCCGGTGGGAGACACATGCCCATCTCGAGGCGTGCAGGCGCCGGGAGCGCAAGACTCGCGAGAGGGAGCGTGAGAAAAAGAAGGAAATAGTGGCCGAGACCAAGGCGATCGACGAGGAGTACAACGCCGAGCTCGCAAGGAAGGGCAAATGGCCCCGGTCCACACAGTAGTCTGACCCTCTTCGTCTATATGTCCCATGTATTTCTAATTCCCTAAAGGTATGCGTGCACCATTCTTGGTTCGTTAGCCTGCGTACCATGTAACCACTCTTGTCAGATCAACTGTCGTGTTGTTATCGTTGCGCCATTTCTCCAATATTGTGCATCGTGTGTGAATTCTCTAGCGCATCGCAATATAACTTACCTTCCTACTTACGAATCATTAATACCTCAATTGTCCTTACAAAATTCTCTAGTGCATCACAATATAATTTACCTTCCAGCTGGCGCATCGCTAACATATTTCGTACCGTTCCGAATCTACAAAAATCACAAACACACTAACTAGCATAGGGTCCTGTCGCCAATTCAACTGGCGACATGGAGATATCGCTAGTTGAAATGGCAACAGGTAGCAATAATATGCAGTGCATGTACATGAGCAAGTGTATGAATTCCCGGGTGTAACGCAATATCACTTACCTTCTTACTTACGAATCATTGATACCTCAATCGTCCTCGCAAAATTCTTCAGAAATTCACCGCACTAGAACAATATGACAATCACAAAATGTTATTTCGAGTCTAACAGATTTCGTACCGTTCAAAATCTATAAAAATCATAAATAGACAAACCAGTTTAGGATCCCAGGTACTCGCCAGTTCAAATAGCAACAGGTAGCTATAGCTATTTTAACTGGCGACAAGTAGCTGGACTGGCGACAGAAGGGGAAGAGGGTCCCTGTCGCCAGTTCGACAGGCAGCTGTCGCACATGATCAGCAATTTGGGTAGAAACTAGCAAGTGATTTGAGTTGTGCGGTTAGATTTGCATATGTCAGCTAATCCTTTGCACAAATAACAACAAAATTTGTTGCAACAGACTTCCCTTTCTGATCCTACAATGGAGAATACACCATTTCACACCTTGGTTCTTCTTGCATCATTTCATGATGAGAGTAATTGATTACAAAAAGTTCATCCTTAGAAAAGTAAAAGAAACCAAACCATTGGTTTGGAATGAGATTTTTGCAATGCATTTCAGATAAAGTACTGAAGTACTAACGGTTCATTTGGAACTTGATTAGAAGCCAGCACTCCCAAATCATCTTCTGATAACAAGGAGTGCTTCTAGCAGATGCAAAATAATTCAGGAATCAAAGAATGACATGAGTATCAAAATTCTCCTAACCCCTAAAAACTGTATGTACAGACCGAAAAATAGACTCTGAAGTCTACTTATTAAGAAGCTGAAGTAACTTAGAGCTGGAACTTTCAGTCTGCAAGAGGCTGACTATTCTGTAGTAGTAGATCTCGTCTCGTCGGTGACAGTAGTGGCAGTCGCAGTAGTGTGGCTCGGCTCGCCGGTGAAGGACGAGGCGGCGGAGACTGCGACGGAGGGCTTGATCTGCTCGAGCTGCCGCAGGACCTGCTGAGCCTCAGGCCGCGCCGACGGCGAAGGATCGACGCAATGCAATGCCAGTTTCAGCGTCTTCACCAGCTCCTCGCCGGTCTCCGAGTCCGCGGCCGCGTCCTTCATGAGCTCAAGGTCGAACACCTCGTTGGTCCACTCCTCCTCGACGACCGAGGCAACCCACTGCGGCAGGTCGAGCCCGTTAGTGGTGTCCCCCGGCGACTTGCCAGTGAGGAGCTCGAGCATGACCACGCCGAGGCTGTAGATGTCGGTCTTGGTGTTGGCCTTCTTCAGCTTGGAGAGCTCGGGCGCGCGGTAGCCGAGCGCGCCCGCCGCGGCGATCACGTTGGAGTTGGCCGCCGCGCTCATAAGGCGCGACAGGCCGCAGTCGGCGATCTTGGCGTTGTTGCCCTCGTCCAGGAGGATGTTGCTGCTGGTGAGGTTGCCGTGCACCATGTTCGCGTCGGCGTGCAGGTGGTGCAGCCCCCGCGCCACGCCGATTGCGATGTTCATCCTCGTCGGCCAGCTCACCGGGCTGTCCGGCGCGCGAGCTGCAGTAGTACAAGAGCAACATCCATTGCAGAGTTGTGGTAAGAGGAATCGAAGAACCAAAGCCAAAGCTGAACAAACAGTGAGCATTGCAGTGAGCTTACCATGGAGGAAAGAGGCGAGGCTGCCTTTGGGCATGAAGTCGAACACGAGGAGCTTCTCGCCCTTCGGGCCCAGGTAGTAGGCCCTGAGGGCGAGGAGGTTGGGGTGCCGGAGCTTGCCTAGCGCGTTCACCTCCGCCTCGAACTCCTTCTGGTTCTTGGCGATCTTCTCCCGGAGCCGCTTCACCGCAACGTAGCTGCCGCCCTCCATGGTTGCCTTGTACACCGTCCCGTACGTGCTCTTCCCCAGGATCTCCGCGGTCGCGCACAGCAGGTCGTCCGCCATGAACGAGAGCAGCCCGTCGAAGTGGATCAGCTTGCCGCCGCCGTCCCCGCCGCCGTCTTTGCCCGAGCCGGCGCCGGCGCCGGGCTTCCCGGCCTCCTTGACGGTTGCGTCCTTGGCGCCCTTCTTGGGAGACGCGCTGTCCTTCTTGTCCTTCCTCCAGAAGAGGAGGACGCAGCAGAAGAGGAGCAAGAAGAGCAAGCAGATGCCTCCGACTGCAAAGATGAGCTCCCTTTTGTTAAGCTTCCGGGTCGGCCGCTCCGACAAAGGCGGCGGAGGAGACGGCAAGGTCGCCGGAGAGGAAGCGGAAGTGCAAATAGCGGAGCCATTGAACCCACAGAGCTGAATGTTCCCTACGAACGAGCTGGAATTGAACTTGTTGGAAAGAACCACAGGCACAGGTCCGGAGAGATTGTTGTAGGACACATTGAAAGAGCTCAGATTGGCAAGGCTGCTCAAGGACTCTGGAATCCCTCCGGTGAGGTTGTTCTCCGACAAGTCGAGCAACGAAAGCGCCGAGAGGTTCCCGACCGTCGCCGGAATCTCCCCGTCGAGGACATTTCTCCTCAGGGACAGCTTGGTCAGGTTCTTGAGCCCGTCGATGGCTTCTGGTATGTGCCCTCCAATGTCATTGCCATCGAGCTTGAGCTCTACTAACGAGGTGAGGTTGCAGAGTGAGACAGGGAGGCTACCCCCTAACAGATTGTCAGAAAGGTCCAATCTTCGGAGCCTTGAGAGGTTCCCAATTCCATCAGGGATTCTTCCTCTGATCAAATTGTTGCTCAGAGAAAGATCACGGAGCATCCTAAGATTGCCAAGAGTGGACGGCACCTCGCCGCTGAGATTGTTATTGTCGAGGCGAAGGGATTCGAGGAAAGGGAGGGAGGTGAGGCCGCTCGGAAAAGCACCAGAGAGGTTGTTGTAAGCGAGGCTGAGCCTGTAGAGCCTAGTGGCGTTGGCGAGAGAGGAAGGGATACCTCCCGAGAGGAAGTTGCCGCTGAGATCGAGCGTCTGCAGGAGAGCGCAGCCGCCGAGCCCCGGCGGCACGGCGCCGGCGAAGCGGTTGTTGAAGAGGTAGACGCCGCGGAGATCGCGGAGGAAGCCGAGGGAGGCCGGCACCTGCCCTCCGAGCGCGTTGTCGTGGAGGCTGAGCTTGCGCAGCGACGTGAGCTGGCCGACCTTGTCGGAGAGCGCGCCGGCGAGGCCCTTGAAGGGGAGCTGGATGGCGACGACCCTGCCGCGCACGCACTTGACGCCCGCCCAGGCGCCCGAGCACGCGCCCAGGCCCGTGCCGTTCCACCCGCGCAGGAAGCCGCGCGGGTCCACCAGCGCCTGCCGGATCGCCTGCAGCCCCTGCAGGTCCGCCTGCGCGACCACCACGCCGTCCGGCGCCTGCCCGCGCGCCGGCACCGCCGCCTCCTGCAGCAGCTGCAGGAGGAGCAGCAGCGACAGCACAAGGAAACCTCTCGATCGAACATTGCATCGGTTGCTGCTATCGCGTACATCCATGGCTACCAAGCTACCATTAGCTCTAGCTAGGATCTTATCAAACCTAACCCAATGCGATGCAATCAATCTCTCCTCCTCCTACCTAGCTAGGCGCTTTTCTCGATCGAGTTCTTGGTTTCTGCAAGGGGGTAGCAATAGTACTGCGCTCTATATAAGCAATGCGGGTACTGGTCGGAAGAGAGGAAAGGAGGGAATAATTATGCAAAAAATATTTTTTTTCTGACAGCACATCAATAACGATAATTTTATAGCATATTTAATGAACAGAAAAATAGTAGTTTTAGCTTTAAGAAACTGTCAAGTTATATAGTAATTCCTGTAATTAAGGTAGGGTAGGCTATCGAATTCAATCCACATGCGACAACTAACGGCTAGCTCGCCTCTGCGGCAACAGAGATCAAAGTTTTAAAACTGCTGCTGCTACTATACGTTACATCCAGGTAGCCCAGTCCAGCACTACGGTACGTGAGTCTGACAGCGTGGGACCTGCGCGGCAGGCTCAGGCCGGAAAGAATCAAATCTTTATCTCATTCAGTGCGAGGGCATGAGGAGTTAAGCGTTGGATGCTAGCGGCAGGCTGTACCCTGTCCTGCGCCGTGCTGCCCCATCCCTCAACAGCAACGGCTATCCCACCGGCAGCGGGTCCTGCCGAGCTGCGGCAGAGCTCGAGCACGTGTCCTGGACTCGGATCCTCTGCATACATACATGGTCTAAATACAGAAGAGCAATAATACTTTACATTAGCAAGGTCTCTCAATCTCCTGATTGGAATCAAATGGTTCAAAGCAAGTGCTACAGTGTTTGTGATATGGTTATAGAATCGGGCACTGTGATACAGTGCAAGTGCTGCATTGACACGCAGTAATGACTGTAGCAGCTCATGGTGTTGTGCATGCCGTGCCCTGCAGCAGTACCGTAGACAATCCGACTCCGTGCGCCGGAGTTTTTAACACTCCCATCCTAGCATTGAAAGCAGCGAGTGAATTAATGGCAGTAAAGATGTTGGGGAGAGAGAGAGATTTGGACGGGCAGACAACAAAGGAGCAAACGAGCACATGGAAAAGGGCCACTCGAGCTGTCGGCCGACGTGCCGCTGGGCGTGGATCCCCACGGCCGGCGGGGCCCGGCGCGTCAGCGGCAGGGTGGCTGCCGGCACGGCACCGCCGGAGGAGCATCATTGCGTACCGGAAAGGCTGTGAGGTTTTGCTGGATCGCCCTGCCTGGGTTTTGTCAACTGCTGGATCGCCCTGCCTCAGCACTACTAGCCTACTGGGGAAATTTTTGCCATATTGTCAGTTTTTAGAACCCTAATGACATTGTACAATTTTTTATGTGAATGCTTCTAATACGGTGTATTTTTTTTGTGCAATTTTTTTATAATTTTACTTGTTCTGGTTTTATCTTACAATTTTATTTAAGTGTATTGTTTGTATGAATTTATAAATATAGAAAATGAGCTCAAAAAATTATGAATTTTTTTAAGGCTCCTAACACAGTGGACTTGATTGTGTAATGTTTGTACAATTTTACATGTGTTTTGGAATTATCTCAAAAATTTAGGATTTATGTCGCAAAATTTTAGATTTTAGGTTTCAAAAATTAGGGTTTCATGAATTCCCACACAAAGTACCCCTACCAGAATAGGCTTCATCATATCTAACAGAATTTGCTAGCCTCTGGTACAATACAGTATTACTCGAACTCCACAAGCTAAGGGTCCTTCTCAACCCTCAGTTGGTTCATGCACAATCTTATATAGCATGTGGTACAATACAGATCATCCAGGGCAAACTGATAATTTGACGAAGAGTGTCCTATTTAACGATGTGTGCAACTAGTCTCCGCGGTGGCATAGAGAGTGCCCCTTGTCTTGGGGCTGCCCACGGTGGCGGCGAGTGTCGAAGTCGTCCATGTCCTGCGATTCAATGATGTAAGTGGATCGTACAGTAACGACATAATAAAGATGTAAATTGTATATAACTCACGTCTTCAATACGGAGTACGCCCGAGCGGCTGAATACGCTACGACATCGATCGGTCTTAGTCACAGGAGCCTTCCCCTTCTCCTTGTCACGGGACTCTTCACGTCAGGCTGGTATGTCGAAGTCGTCCCTGTCCTACGATTCTATGATGTAAGTGCACCATACAGTGAAAAATGTAACAAGGATGTAAATTCTTCATAACTCACGTTTTCGATATGGAGTGCGCTTGGGCGGCCGAATACGCTATGTGTAGTACGCTCTGGTGGAGGTGTCTAGATGTGTGGACTGAATGATCTCCGCTGGCTCGCCACACACGCATTGCGGGACCAGAAACCGTGGTGGTATCGGAGTATCTTTCATTGAATAATCTGGGTATTGTAGATGTTTGGCCTTCTGCGCAAACCACTTGCACTTCTGCAACATCCTCGCGTAGAAGTTTGCCGATGAGTCCGACATATCTAGGTATCATAGAATTTTTGCTGTACATAACAAAACAAGGTGGAGAAAATATTACATTATAACACTGAATAACGACCGGACGAGCTGAGTCTGTTGGGGCAATCCTTCGCTGAGTGCCTAGGCGTCTTGCATATCTTGCACTTATTTGTGCGGCTAATACTGGTACATTGGCTGGAATCCATGTCGTTCCGGAAGCGTCGCGTCTGCCGTCGCCCCTTCCCTATTGTCTTCAAGTCCTTCTTGGGGCCCCATTGCACTATGTTCGGCCAAAGATCCTTGTAGTTCATTTTCAAGCCGTACGAGTGAAACTCCACACTCTATGTACCGAAAAGGTGCTGCATGTCGTAGTACTCGGAGATGTATGGCGTACACATCTGCCCTATTTGCGCACACGCCTTGTACACATGCGAGCATGTCTTGTGCAGGAGCTTCGGCTTGTTGCAGGTGCATGTCACTACATCACCTAGGGTGCATGCCTATTTCCTTCCCCCTGGCATGACTGTTGACGTAACATTATTTTTGCCGTGGCCTGATCTCGTACTTCCTCCTGAGGCCATCGATCACACGGATGTCGTGCATCCGGGCCTTCTCCATATTCTGGTCCATGTGCCTCTGCATATTTTCAGACCACTGCTTGCCTTCTTCCATCTGTCTCTTGGTTACAGTGGCTCTATTGACAAAATAACCAACAATGCGAGTCCTTGTCTCCTCAATGATCGCGGTGATAGGGAGGCTACGTACACCTTTGAGGACGCTGTTGTACATCTCAGACATGTTGGTCGTCATAATGTCGTACCTCGCACCGTCTGTGTCATGGAGAAGGGACTATTTTTCCTATTCATGAACGTGGCTATTAATCCACTCCGAGAAACTAATGGCATTGCGGGGTTGCTCTCCCTCCAGTACCTCCGGAGTGGACTCCCTTGTATGCCTTGTAGTCCGGTGTTCGAGGTCTCTCCAGATGGAATCAAACTTTCGCCTCTGGTTCTGCAGACACAATGCCTTGAACGTCTTCATAATGCCCTGACTGCGTAACCTCTTGAACAAGTTAGATGCAAGATGCCTCATGCACCACCTGGATTGCACGTCGTTCCACTGGTTCGGGGGTTCTGTCCCGTGCTGCATGGTGTTGATGGCCGCCAACAACCCAGTATTACGGTTTGTGATAAGGCATACGTTGCGTCGGCCTCCCACGACCGTTCACTTCACGTTCGCCAGGAACTATAGCCAACTGGATGTGCTCTCACTCTCCACAATGGCAAATGCCACCGGGAGAAGATGGTCATTCGTGTTGCCCGCCACCGCAGTGAGAATGGTTCCCTTGTACCTCCCCGTGAAGAAAGTGTCATCCATCGTGAGCACAGGACGACAGAATTGGAAGCCCTGAACGGCCTGGGCGAAAGCCCAGAACACCCTATCTAGTATGAAGCGGTCGGGCCCTCTCTCAGCATCTTCACACTCAAGCTTGTTTATGTACGTGCCGGGGTTTGATTTGGCAATCTGCTCAAGCAATCTCGGTACAAAGTTGTACGCCCTTTTGTATATCCCGTACATGGACTTGATGGCCTTCTACTTGGCTCGTCAGACCTTGCTGTAGCTCACTGAATAACCAACCTGATTGGCAACTTCGGACATCAGCAACTTAGGGGAGACGGACACGTCCGCCACAACTAGGTGCTTGATGAGGTTTGTCAAATATATGGAAGTCACGTTCCGATGCTGTCGCAGGGGCTCACTAAGATCGCAAGTGTGGTCAGTCACCGCCTTGACCGCGAATACCGAGCCGAAGATCTTTGTTCGGTGAGCGCTAACCTTGCCAGGATAGCCTTCCACTACGCACCTTACTACGTAATACCTGGGGTTGGACCGGTGCACTTGGTACACACGGCTGATGGACAAGACGTACCGTGCTATAGCTTGTTGTACGACCTCCTTGCTAGGGAAGCATTGCCCTATTAAGAGGGTCTTGGCATCAAACCTCTAGTGGGAGTCTTCTTCTTGCAGCAGTACGAGCGAACGCACTACGACATTATCAAGTCTCGATGCCACGTAAGGCGCCTCCGATGACACAATTCCACCGGTTGGACCACCAGCCTAGTGTGCATCCTCGCCGCTACCATCTGAGCTTGGGTCAGCGTCCTCGCTGGACTCCAACCCGAGAGGCTAGTCCAGTAGATACTCGTGGCAATCAATCAGAGCCGACCACCACGATTCTGCCCCCTCATTTTGCACAAAATTATGCGCGAGTCTCCCCTCCGAGGTAGCACATTCCATGCTCCTGTTTTCAGGCTCAGGTTGCGCTTGCCCACTTGTAGAGGCCCCGGCATCATCAAGGTGGCCTGGCACCCTGCGTACGAAATTCACGTACACCATCGGCTTCCCATAAATGGCCGCCTCGGGCTGGGAGACAATCTGCATGTACTGGCTCCATGCTACGATTCCAGTCACCTTAACAAGCTCCCACACATCATTCGTGCAGGTGATTGCCTCGATCACAACTTTCTTCGTCGTTGCCTACGTGACGAACTCCCTCTAGATGCAGCTCCGAAGCTCGTGAATATTCATCGCATCAAGCCCCTCCGCCCAGACCAGCTTACACTGGCGTCGGGTTTGGCCCGTACGAGACCATCGCCATAAAACACTAACAAGTCTTGCATGTTCGAAATTATCTAAAACCACAACAACCCTATCCGCGGTACATATGTGTAATTAAATAAGACAAACTCTATGCAAGTGATGGATTACATATGCGTAATTAAATAGGAATAATTAATTAATTACCAGCAATTTTTGAAACTTAATTACGAGTAATTATTTACTGCTAAGCTAATTGCTAGTAGTTAATCTGCACTAATATAATTTGGTGGACTGATAACCACTAAACTAATTACGACTAATTATTTACCACTAAACTAATTAACTACGAATAAACTCACTAATCACGACTAATTAATTACCGCTAAACTAACTAATTACGTCTGATTAATTACCA
Source organism: Phyllostachys edulis (assembly GCA_036346405.1). NCBI lineage: Eukaryota > Viridiplantae > Streptophyta > Magnoliopsida > Poales > Poaceae > Phyllostachys > Phyllostachys edulis. The sequence continues at coordinate 54,597,310 of CM070549.1, read as the reverse complement.
CTAAATAAATTACGGGTAGTTAATTCGTACTAATTTAATATGCGGGACTGATAAGCACTAAACTAATTACAACTAATTATTTATCACTAAACTAACTAATTAGTATCTAATTAATAACCAGTAAACTAACTAATTAAGGTAATAATGATAAAATCATTCGACAAATTACCCGCCCTTCGGGGGTAAGCTATCAAAACAAGCCGAGCGACGAGCAGCAAGCAAATACTTAATCTCCAAAAAAATTAATTATGTTATGTTCTCTGAGTTCTCAGCGACGAGCGCCAGAACGAGAAGCGAAACGCAATTGGGGTGAGCGAAGAGTGACTATGACATCTTGGTATTTATAGCCGAGCGAAGGAGGAGCCACTACATTGGCGCTGGGAATTTCGGATATGTTGTCTACGCCAGAGTAATCGCAGCTAGAGAGATAGTCATGAGGAGTCAACAGATGTGCGGAGGAGGGAGGATGGACGGTTGGAAATGTGGGTGGCCGTGCAAGAGGAGGAAGAAGAGGGCTGGCGGGAGGGGGGCCATGCGTGCGGGAGGGGGAAGAGGTGACACGTGGCGGGAACAAATCAGTACACTTAAATGAAATTGCGAGATAAAACCAGAACGAGTAAAATTATGGAAAGATTACACAAGAAAGTACACTTCATATTTTTTTGAACTCATTTGCTACATTTTAAAATTCTTACAAACAGCGCCGAAATCCTAATCGGCTTAAACCCTAATTCCAAACCAAACCCTAATCCAGGGGGAGGGGGACACGTGGCGGCAGCACAGCGCTACCGCACGGCGGCCGTGCGGTGGGAGGCGACGTGACGGACGTGGGATGGCAGCCACATGGTGGCCGTGCGACAGGCCACCAAATTTGCAAACAAACTTCGGTTCCAAAAAGTGATAATACAGCCAAAAATCTGCCTACTAGGGAGTAGCGAGTAGCGACCACTCGATGAACGAACCATCATGTACTGGAGGAATGTGCACAGCGCAGGCCATGGGCGGGTGGTGGTGTAGTGGGCTTCGTGTCCTGGTGGTGTCCATGCGAGTTCTTTTTATTATTTAATCATTTTAAAAAATATATTTTAGAGATGACATTTCTCTAACCTTATTTTCAATTTTAACCCATTTGGTCACGCCACAACGCGTGGCGTTGTAAAAGCACGTTGTCATGTCACGGACATCGGCGTAGCAAACGAGTGTTGTCATGTCACTTCTATTGGCATGAGAAGACTTAGCCAAAAAAAAGGGCCGTGTTGGCTCGAAGGGCTATTTGGCAGGTTTGATCACGTCGCGGTCGGTGACGTGACAACACAGTTTGATTACGTCACGGGTCATGATGTGACCAAAGGGATCCCAATTAGAAATAAAGTTTAGGAAATATTATTTTTAAAAAAAATTTAAAAAATAAAAAATAAAAAGAACTCTGTCCATGCCCATCCTTCCATTCCACTGTGTACTTTTGACCCTGCCGGTCTCTTAAATGTGATTGGCAACGGCCAGTAGGGTGCTGGACTGCTGATACCTATGTAGCGAACGGGTATCAAAAGATGGGATGGAAAGGATAATCGACAGCGGCAGGTCACTGCAGAGGGTGTGGCTCTGGAAAACGATATGGAATGATAGGACGTGACAAGTTACATCGTCCAATGCAAACACCACCAGAGGACAGAACTGGTCGAGATTCTATGATGTCAGTCAGTCACCATCTGTCTTCTGAAATGGGCCAAATGGCCATGGCCGTGAGCCGATGTCACAACTTCAGGGCTATCACAGTGGTTTTTATCGGTCAACACATGTTAAACGAGTCGTATAGAGTATTAATTATGCATAACCGAACTCCTTTAGTGTACTGTTCCTGGTACGACATATATCGTTTCTAATCTCTAGCGCAGAGTTGTACTCTTAACCAGTCGTACTCTCTGATGGAATCTGTAATCTGGCGGATTCAAGATTTTATTATGTCTCGGACTAAATTCTAGTAAGTTAATATCCTACAACTAACATCAATTTATATTCACACCACGACATAACAAAAATAAGTCACAAATACATCATTGATATGCTTCAACATAAAACATTAAGAAAAACATGACAAAACATAAATAATATAGTGTGTTTGGAATTAGTGGCTCTTGTCCGAGTCTCCTCCTCTCTTTCTTGTGGCACTGGGTTCTTTTTGGTTCTGCCCTTGAATCCTCTCACCCTGGAAAAGGCTACAAGTGCTTTCATGAGCTTTGTTCCACTTGTCGGTGGGGTCCATGGCTTCTTCTCCACCTCCCTCGTATGATCATTTGTAGGTTTCATTGAAAAGATACAATTTGAGTATCTAAATAACGAAGATTTCAACAGGGTGAACTGTAACATACCATGCCATTATTGTCCAAGTGAAGGAAACCACCATGACCCTGGGCATTTGTAAACATGTACAAAGGTCCAAAAGCTGTTGAGAGAAGTGTAAGTAATATGAACTATAGACTAGAGTCTAGAGATATATTTTGAGTTTTAATTTGATTTACTTTGAAGGTCCACAACTTTCAATGAAGAAAACAATAGCTTTTCAAACAAACAGAAGAAGAGCAGTATTATAATTCTACAATATCAGAGCATAAGCATCAGCAAGGCAGCAAAAATCTGTATAGCAATAATCAACTAGCACATAACAACATAATTTTCACAATATATAGTGGTTTTGTCAAATGAAATCTTAAGATATTGAGAGATTGGGTTCAGTAGATTAGATCGATTAAGGACAAAACACATTTGCGGCATTACATGAAAAAAAAATGAAAGCAATAATGTATCCATAACTTACGTGGGTAACATCTTTATAAAAAGGGAATAACAGATATAAATAATGTTGTCTAAGACAACCTTCATAGCCGCCAAACACTGGATCTTCATACAACAAAAGAGGTGTGTCTAGGTCAACAAAACTACATCCAAAAAAGGGGGCAAAAAAACCAATTTAATGCTTGTTTTGACACATATAAGGTCTAGAACATCGTCATATTGTTTTCAGTTTGAGCATCCGAATCCTAATGGCATTGTCTCTAGTTGATAAAATGATTTTTTTGTACTTTTCATAAGAAACCAAGAGGAGCGGCCGAGCAGGCGTGGAGGCACGGCACAGTGGCGAGAGGAGGAGGAGGAGGCCAGAATGCAAGTGAACAGAGCGGGCGTGAAGGCGCGGGCATGGCGACGGATGTGGAGGGAGGGCGTGGGTGCGGCGACAGGGGAGGAGGGAGGGTGCGGGCGTGGCGACAACGGATGAGGAGTGGCCGAGCAGGCGCGGGGGCGTGGATTAGGTTTCCTGGGGGGCTAGGGGCGTAGGGGAGAGGCCTCGGGCTGAACCGGCTGTGATGGGCCGGTGGGATGGGAGAAAGAGTGGGTGAGACTGGGTCTCGGGCTGGGATAGTATGTAGTTTTTTGTTGGGCCTATATAGTGAAAAAATTACACTGACATTTTTCCTGAGCCTCAGGCTATAGCCTACCCAGCCCGAGTCCCAGATCCACCCCTGATCTGAGTATAAATATGCGCTGCATGCCCTGTTGGGATCTTGCGCCAAATACCAATTTTCACATAGTATCAGAGCTAAAGGCTTCTTCCTCCTTAAGCTCCATTTCTATCGTAGCCAAGACCTTTGCCGCCTCCAGCTCTTCCTCTGCCGGACTTATTCCCACACTGGCCTTGAACAATCTCGTCACAGTGAAGCTAACTCGTGGCTATCATCTGCTACGGAAGGCGCAATTGATTCCCTACCTTCGGAGTAAATGACTTCTCGGATTTGTAGATGGATTCGAGGTTTGTTCACCAGCCATGATCATGCAGACTGGTGAAGATGGGGCTACCCAGGTGTCAAATCCAGAGTATATCCTATGGCATCAGAAGGATCAACTCGTACTAAGTGTGATTCTCTCCTCTTTGAGCGAGGAGATTCTAGGGCAAGTTCTTTTCCTCTCTACCTCTACACAGGTGTGGAAAGCCCTAGAAGAGATGTTTGCATCTCACTTAAAAGCAAGGATCATGCAATTTAGGCTACAGCTTGCCAATATGATGGACATCTCCAGATTATTTCCAGAAGATGAAGTCTCTCGCAGATACGATGGCTTCAATTGGCTATCTACTGCGTGATAAAGAAGTCAAGACATACATCTTGGCGGGACTCGGCAACGACTATGACTCCCTCGTCACCTTGGTTACAACCCGACCAGAGCCTATCTCCCTCAATGATCCATATGGTCAGCTATGAGATTCACCAGGAGCTCAACAATGTTGAGATGCAGGCTAGGTTCTCAACAAACAATGTGATCCGACGGGCTCCCAACTATAGCAACAGTGTCACCAGCAACTCCAAGCGCGATAGCCGTCCCACATGGAGGGGGCACGCCGTGGACAATGATCTCCTGGACATGGCTACAAGGGCAACAACAATAATGCCAACTGGCCAACATGCCAAGTTTGTGGTAAGATTGAGCATGATGCTCTTCGTTGTTACCACAGGTTCAATCATGTGTATCAAACAAAAGACAAGATGGCCACCACTGCATCCTCACAATCCTATTATGTGGACACACAATGGTACGCCGACACTGGAGCAACGGATCACATAACAAGTGATCTAGATCGTTTAACTGTCCAGGACCAATACAAGGGGAACGATCAAGTACATGTTGCAAACGGTCCAGGTTTGTCAATTTCCAACATTGGTCAATCTACTATACTCAGCTCATCTTGTCCTTTAATTCTCAATAATGTTCTTCATGTCCCCGATATCAATAAGCATCTGTTGTCTGTTTATAAACTCACTCATGATAATAATGCTTATGTTGAGTTTCATTCTGATTCTTTCTATGTAAAGGACAAGGCCACGAAGATGGTCCTTCTTCAGGGCACCAGTGAGGCAGTCTCTACCCAATATCTTCAGCTCGTCGTCCTCATATGCGTCAATCCTATGCTACAGTCAAGCCGTCTTCAGACCTTTGGCACCAAAGGCTTTCTCATCTAGCTTTCCCATTTGGTCAACAGATTCTCAACACTAGTTAGATTCCTTATGTTTCCAATGAAAATGGTGGCATGTGTGATGCTTGTCAAAGAGAAAAAAATACATCAGCTGCCATATAGTGGTTCTCTTCATGTTTCCACTTTTCCTTTAGAACTAGTTCATTCGGATGTTTGGGATCCAACTCTGACTTCTGTAGGAGGCTTTAAATACTACGTGAGTTTTCTTGATGATTATAGTAAATTCACGTGGATTTACTTGCTTAAATATAAATATGATGTGGAGAAACTCTTTGTTCAGTTTCAAAATCATGTTGAACACCTACTTAATCGCGTCGAGCAAAAGAAGGGGGAGGGGCGGTGTCGAGCAGAGTCGAGATGGATTGGGGCGTCAAGCAGAGCTAGGGTTAAAAGAAGAACATGGGTTGGGCCTTCAATGTTTCGGCTAAATGGTCTGGGCCGAATGGCGAATATGTATCGAATACGTGTCGGAGTATTAATTTCTTTTTTTTCACGGGCTTAATTTCGGACACACCTCAAATACGTGTCCGAGCCGTGTCCGCATCCAACACAATGTCTAACACGGACTCGCCAGTTTGCAGCCGTGTCCATGCATCAAACGTGAAGAGAATACTTAGATATGTTAAAGGAACTCTGAACAATGATCTGCGATTTCAGAAGTAACAGTCACAACTTCTTAGTGCCTTCTCGGACACTGATTGGGCTGGGTGTGTGGATGATAGAAGATCCACAAGAGGTTTTTCTATATACTTTGGACCCAATCTTGTGTCATGGAGTTCTAAAAAGCAACTAACAGTTTCTCGGTTGAGTACCGAAGGTGAGTATAAAGCTTTGGCAAATGCCACTGCTAAACTCATCTGGATGCAATCAGTTTTGCAAGAGCTTGGCATATTTCAAGCAAGAACACTTGTGTTATGGTGTGATAATCTTGGAGCAGCTTATTTGATAGCTAACCCAGTGTTTCATACTAGGACAAAGCATATTGAAGTGGATTTTCACTTTGTTCATGAGCATGTTGCATGCAAGGCACTTGAGATTCGGTTTTTCTCATCAAAGGATCATATTGCAAATGTGTTCACGAAGGTGTTGATGATGTCAGCATTCAAACGACTCAGAAACAATCTCAATCTACTAGATACTAGTTGAGATTGAGGGTGTTGGAATAGGGCTTGTATCCATTCCAATGGGCCAAGAGGCCCATATATAACATGTACAGGGTTTACAATTATGCAAAGAACACCCTACACTATCTACATATCTAATACCCCCCTCAAACTCATGGTGGACCAACAACACTGAGTTTGAAAAAGTAGAATCTATGCTGAACTCTAGTCTGTGCCTTGGTGAAGAAATATGCTAACTGAAGCTCCGAAGGCACATACTAAAGATCAATAACTTGATCTTGCACATGCGATCGCATGTACGAGGCATCCACTCTAATGTGCTTGGTGAGCTCATACTTCACAGGATCTCGAGCAATGCTGATCACACCAGTACTATCTGATAAGAGAGAAGTCAGTGCAGAAACAGAAACACCGAAATCCTCAAGTAGCCACCGAAGCCAGGTGATCTCAGCTGTCAACGACGTCATGGCTCTCAACTCAGCCTCAGCGCTCAAACAGGGAACTGCAGTCTGCTTCTTATTCTTCCAGGCAATCGAGGAGGAACTAAGAAAAATACAACAGGCAGAAAGAGATTGGCGATCAGAATGATTGCTAACCCAGGTCGCATCAGAGTACGCCTGAAGTTGCAAAGAATTAGAGCGAGGAAAGAACAGGCGACGAGTGATGGTCCTCCGAAGATATTGCAGAACACGAAGAAGATGAGTGTAGTGAAGTTGAGTAGGAGTAGAGACGAACTGACTCAGGATGTGAACTGGGTGAGATATGTCAGGGCGAGTGATCCCAAGGTAGACCAGGCTCCCGATAAGATGGCGGTAGTAAGTGGGATCCTCAAGAGGCTCACCATTAGTAGGCCGAAGGTGAACACCAAGCTCCATCGGAGTATCCACCACGCGTCGATCAGTGAGACAAGCACGAGTAAGGATATCCTGAATGTACTTCTCCTAGGAGAGATAGTAGCCCATGGGCTTAGAAGTGATCTCTATCCCAAGAAAGTAACGAAGAGGACCCAAATTGAACATCAAGAACTACTCACTAAGACGCTCCTTCACAAAGGTAATGTACTGAGAGTCATCTCCAGTGATAATCATATCATCCACATAGAGAAGGAGTGTCTGACCCCTAGGAGAGGTGTGGACGAAGAGGGTAGGGTCGTGATCACTGGCGAAGAAGCCAACAGTAGTGACAATAGAGGAGAAGTGGTCAAACCAAGCACGAGGTGCTTGTTTGAGCCCATAGAGAGAGCGATGGAGCCGACACACCATGCCATCAAGGACAGAATAACCAGGGGACGGCTGCATGTAGACCTCCTCACGTAGCTTGCCATTGAGAAATGCATTCTTAATGTTCAACTGAGAGATGGGCCACTGTCGAACAGAGGCCATAGCAAGGAGAGTGCTAACAGTGGTCATGTGAGCAATAGGAGCGAAAGTCTTATCGTAGTCACGACCACGCTCCTACTGAAAACCACGCACCACAAGACGAGCCTTGTAGCGCTCAAGAGAACCATCCGAGCGGCTCTCGATCTTGTACACCTACTTGCGCATGATGGGAGTGACACGCGCAGGTAAGGGCTAGGGCTGGAAATGAACTGAGTCGAGTTGGCTCGAGCCAGGCTCGCCCAAGCTCGTTTCAACAGCAGGCTCGGCTTGGCTCATTTTGAGCACGAGCTAGGAGGGCAGCTCGGCTCGAGCCGACTCACGAGCCAGGCACAGACGGTCTTCGAGCGCCTCGTGGCTCGGTGCATTAAGTAGCTCTCATATATCAATCAAATGTGTAGAACCACACAAACAAAAAAATGTTAAACTATGAAGATCAAATTTATAGACAACCACAAACTGATGACTGCAAATGTTAGCATGAAATTTACAAACTGTTTACACCATCTCAACCTACATTTCATGACCAATCTGGACAACTAAGTTCTAGAATCAAACACATCTAAGAAAGAATTGTGTAGCATCTCTCGACCAAATCCTCCAAAATGAAAGCGAAAATTGTCACAGCACCTGTAGCATCCCAAAGTTCTGTTACCGAAAATAAAATTAATAAAGTTATTATTTTTATTATTTTTCTGAGTTTTAAAAGAGTTTTATTGCTTTTCTTGAATTTCATGGTGTTTGAAAGTCAAAAATAAAATTCATTAAGCTTTCTGGGTTTTTCTTGGATTTAAAGTTAAAAAGAAAACTTCATTAACTTCTTGAATCTTCTGGTATTTAAAAAGGTTTTTTTTCCCTATCTTCCAAAATTAAAAATAATTTGTGTGCAATATACATTACTGTTGGATTATAAGAATACATTACTGTTGGATGTTTGATTATAAGAATGTATTACTGTTGGGTTATAGCAATATACGATGGATGGAAGTTGGATTGTAGGAATACGTGATTCTTGGATATTGATTAAAGAATTATATAACTTTTGATTGTTGTATTATTGGATTGAATAATTGTTGGAGATCGAATCATAGAAATGCAATATTGTCGGATGTGGATTATAGAAATAAATGATTGATGGATGTTGGATTATAGGAATAAATCTTGGTGGGATTTTAGAAATAAATCTGGATTGAATTTAGAGATATATTTGAATCCCGGTATTTTAAATTATTATTGCATGCATATTTAGATTCAAGTAATTTAAATTCTGTCTTAAGCTTTATAGTTATTCCCAATTCTAATGTATAGCCATTTATTATCAAGATAGACAAGATAAAGAATCTTTTGAATGTGATATATTTAGAGATTAAAAATTGAAAGGATTGGACTATAATAATACATTATTGTTGGATGTTTGATTATAAGAATATATTCTTGTTGGATTATAGTAATATACGATGGATGAAAGTTGGATTGTAGGAATACATGATTCTTGGATATTGATTAAAGAATTATACAACTTTTGATTGTTGTATTATAGGATTGAATAATTGTTAGAGATCAAATCATAGAAATGCAATATTGATGGATGTGGATTATGGAAATAAATGATTGATGGATTTTGGATTATAGGAATAAATCACGTGGGATTTTAGAAATAAATCTTGATTAAATTATAGAGATATATCTTGAATGGATTATAGAAATATATCTTGGTTGAATTATCTGAGTAAATTTTGCTAGAATATTAGAATATATCATTGTTGATATCGGATTGTTGATATTGGATTATAGAAATGAATTATGGTTGGATGTTGGATTTTTATAGATATACGATCGTTGGATATGGGATTGTAGAAATATATTTGTCGACGATCAAGTCGCCGATCTTACGAAAATGAACGAGGAAAATGACACGGAATATCTTGGAATGGAATGAGGGTCGCTTTTTATTGATATGGTGGGTTTTACAAGATGTGGCTAAGTACTACCTCGAATTACACCGAATGGGGAATGTCTATCGTAATCGACTTAGAATATGAGTCTAAGTCGATTATCTAGCTTCTAATTCCACCGCTTAGGCTTCGTGGTATTCTTGTTGAACTATCGTTGTCCTTGTCTTTGTTCTCTTCACCTTTAAATAATTTCAAGAGGTGGCGCATTACTCTGGAGAAGACGCCTCGTGAAACGTTACGACGGGTCGGAACGGTGGAAGCTTAGCAACGTGCTAACTTCCTTGCGGGTTACTGTGAAGAGCTTAACCGTAGGGTGGTTAATAGTCGATGTCTCGTGGTTGTACCATCGCGTGGAATGGAACGTATAACATGTGTTCCATTCATCATACGATATGAAATACGGTTCGGTAATTTTACGAGCGGTTATCTGGTCGGGGATTAGGCACAAAGTCTCATCCGACCAGGGTACCCATTAAGTAACCTTTAGAATACTAACGACTAGGGAGGTCGTTAGTCTTAGGGGTTACGACCATGAAGATGTATGGTCTTTTATTATGTATTAAAATAATACATAGAGGTTTTAATCCTCGTCAGTTAGCCCCCGAACTTTAAATGAACTGGTCGTGTATATACCTTTTTCCGATGAAATCGTATCGGGCAGACCCCATTTAATGTCGTGGTATACGAAGTGGTCTGTGTTCACTTTAAAGTTGAAAACTTGCCTTGGGAAACGAAGAGTTCCTCTGTTCGTTTGAGCAAAAAGAGGCTTTTTGTCGGTTTGGACTCTTGTGGGAATCCTTGAAAGTATCTAAGTTTATAAAATCTCCTCTCATTTGGGATCTTAGAATTTTATGCTTCCAAAATCCCCTTCGATTCCCTTTAGCTTCTCGCCAAGAAATCCTCCGGTGTTTTTCTGTTCTTCCGACCACGAAGTCTCCAACTTTCACTACTTATCCTTGAGGATTTTCGCCATGTCGAGCAGACATTACAAAGTGGTTGCCTTCGAATTGGGCAAGAAAAAGCTTGAGGCTTTGGCGAAGATGGGAATGCTCCCGGATAGGAATCGATTAATTGGAGACCGCGATCGGAGAGCATTTTCCGAGCCGTGAAGATGAGGAAATCCTGTTTTTCTTGCCTACATCGAATGTGAAATTTGAGATTACCGCATACACAAATTCCTTCTCCGCGTTCTTGAACATTACGGGTGGAATTAGTGGTCGAAGAAGCCCCGAGCAGTGACAAGGGCAACGGTTGAGTTGGATCCTTTGGTGATTGAAACCCCTTACGTGGAGGTAGATGCCTCGAGAGGTCTCAACAGTTCCGATCCATCGTTGATAACCCTTCCCAACCTAACAAGTTCCTTTTCGCCCCGATTTATCGAGGATAAGGAGCTTGATGAGGCGTGGTAAAGTATCGGATACTCAACTCAAGATGCACCCCGATTCGATTTTTGTTGGTTATAATGACCAAGCAATTGGGTAAGTATTCTCTACCAGTTCTTTCTTAAAAAGTTTATAAGAAACTTAAGAAAGAGAATGCTATTTTGTAGCATTTGGTCGAGAATTTTGTTTGTGATCGGAGGATGACCAATGAAGTTAAGGACTTGGAGCAAAAGCACTCCGAGTTGGAAAGTAAGAACTTTTCCTTTTAAACTTTTGTTTCTTCTTCAATACTTTGCTCCTCTACAATTATTCTCCCTTATCGTATTCGATAGATCCGGAGAAAATAAAAGAGGAGGTTGTACGAGAAAGCCAAGACGGCTCTTCTTGAAGAAGAAATAAAGCTAAAGACGACCATTTGCTAAAGCAAGTTTAGCTAAAGACAGGTTGATCGTCAAGCAACGACCAAATATGAAACACTTAGCAAAACAAATGAAGGTAATATGTCGCAAACTTGATTGTTCCTTCAATTATGCTTGTGTTCATTAAGCGATTTGCTTTTGCGAGCAAACGCAAATCTTTGAAAGAGTAAAGAAAACTCAAATTTGAGCAGATAAGGAGGCGCTCTTGCTCAAAATATTGATGAAAAGATTAGTGCTTTGAACAAGATGATCTTTGATATGGGATCGAGGATCAAGCCTACCTTCCTTAGGAGATCCAATAGAGAAAATGAACTATTTGGGTCAACTTCTAGAGGACCTTAAAGTTACGCTCAAAACTACTCGGACGAATTATGCCTGTGCCCTAAAAGCAGGCGTTGCAAGTGGAGTTAGTTTTGCTTTGGTAAACTGAAAGCTTCCGACCCTCCATAGATCTCCAAGTCTGTTAAAGAAGACTTCAATCGCCCACTGAGGAGGCGACCAAGTTCATGGAAGAACTCGGGCCACTCGGAGATATAGTTGTAGAGGAGATGGAGGTCGAATCTCACAAGCAAGAGTTAGTTTGGGAATATTTCTTAAAGTAGGTTCCCTGCAAGTGTAAAAATATTTGAATATCTATGAAAACTTACTTTTTATGTCATTGACAAAGCTTTTGTTTATCCTGCTTGACTTTTAAAATTCTCGTATATTTCCTAGCCCAACGCTTTATAGTAGAAGAACGCATCGTACAAGCGGTGAGCTAAGAAAGAAAATAAAAAGAGGTCATAACCATGTATGTGAGTTTTGAAGGTATGTTTGGACATGTAAGACAAAAGCGATCGTTTAAAGATTAGGAAATCAAATGTGGTCGAGGAACAGACGATTTCGACTAGTTATAGATCTTTGTTTGTCATAATGGAAATACCAATCAAAAACACTATATATGGTCGGAAAAAGACTTTGTCAAACTTGACATAAGAAGAAATGCAAATATGTATGCAGCAGATTATAAGTGAACTTTGTTTATATCTATTGTCCCATAGTCCGGTGGAACTAATGCTAAGACACAAGGCATACGACATATATTTTTTGAAACGTGTTCAAATTCTATATCCGATCGGTAGCGAGGATCGAAGAAAAGAACCGTCGCTAGGAAGCTCCTTCGAAGGCGGTGACCACGTGTAAAAAGGAGAGACTTCGACTAGGAGGCTTTCGTGTCCCACCGAGAGCTGACAAGAATAGACCGTAATCTTGAAATAATGAAGCATAATCTTCGAATCGTAAGCATATCATTCATGAGATAGTTAGTTGTGTGGCGCTCACGATTACTCATTTTTCTTTAAGAAAAGAGTATAGTCGCGTGTGGGAATTATTTGAGAAAAATGCTCACGACGAGGACCATAGAGTATCGAGATCCTTAAAAGGATATCGGAGAGAAAAAATGTCTTCTCCCACTGGACTAACAATAATAAGCGACTGTAATGTAGGTGTATATATATAAGCAAGGTTGCACTTCTTAATTAATCAATAAATTTAGTGAAATTGAAATTGAAAGAAATGAAAGAATGAAAATTAAACATAGAACTTACGCAATTGATCGATGTTCCAAGAATTTGACAAAATTTGCCCATCGACATAGCTAGTCGCACGGAACACCGGTGGGTGACTTGACCACGATGTAAGGACCTTCCCATTTAGGAGAAAGTTTATTGCGATTTGTTTGGCTCTGAATTTTTCGAGAACCGGATCACCTACAAAGAAGGCTGCGAGGTTGCACCTACGACTATGGTACCTTCGCATGGCTTGTTGGTAGACCGCCGATCGTATAAGGGCTTGGTTTCGCTCGTTCTTCAAGGAAATCGACGTCGCCGAAGTCGTCGCTCAATCTCGATCATTTTCGTCAAAACGATCGATTCGGCAGAGCCAATTTTGAGTTCGGAGGAAGCATGGCTTCAAAGACCATAAACCAAAAAGAATGGAGTTTCACCGGTGCATACGATCGGTCGCGGGTTCTAACGCCCATAACACGTAGGGAAGTTCTTTAACCCAAGCTCGACCGTTTGATTAATCGGTGAATACTCGGCGTTTGATCCTCGCATAAGGATACCATTAGCCGCTCAAGCGCTCTGTTGCTCGTGGATGAGCAATGAAGCAAAATGAACTTTGACCCCAAGTTCATCGCAGAAATTCTGGAATTGATCTTTGGAGGCGGGAACCATTATGCTGTGATGATACGTTGGGTACACCAAATCGCGTGATCACATTTTTCAGAGAAATCTCTTAGCGGCCTCGGTTGTTATTTTAACGATCGCTCGGCTTCAATCCATTTTGTAAACGTGTCAATCATGACGAAAAGGAATTGAAACCCCAGTGCTCTTGGGAAAGGTCCTGAATGTCCAAATTCCCAAAGTTGCAAAAGGCCAAGAAAGAGGAATTGTTTGTAAGGCTTGTCTTTGGTGGTGTACTTATCGGCTATGAAACCGACATTGTACACACTTCATCACAAGCTCTTTTGCATCATGAAGGGCAGTTGGCCAGTAATAGCCTTGCCGAAGGCTTTACTGACCGTGGTTCTCAGAGTAATGGTGTGCTCCACAGACGCCTTCATGGATTTTAGTTAGCAATCTAATGCCATCCGTTTGAGATATACATCTCATCAACACTCCATGAGATCCTCGTTTATACAAGATACGTTCGATTAGAGTGTGTGATTTGGCTTTTCGTGCTATACGATCAGCCTCTACATCATCTTCTGGAATTGTGTCATGCTGAAGATAATTGTAGATCGATATCATCGATCTCTACCTTGATCGTGATGGCGCCAACCGTCAACGACTGTGGAGCATCCATGTTCCTTGATTAGTTTGTTCAACTTGCAAAGAATCATGTATGTTCTCGGAAGGCTCAACTACCGAGGGTGAATTGAGTTGCTCGAGAAAAACTCTGGGTGGAGCAGTCGACCTCGTGGAGGCCATCCGCGCTAACCGGTTGCGCCGAAAGTTTTCCTTTCTAGGAATATGTTGATCCGAAACCGAAGAAGTGCTTTTCGAAGTTTTCGTACTTCCGCCAGATAAGATGACATCTTGGTACTCAAGCATTGATACTCTTTTCCCACTTGATTCGCTACTAGTTGAGAATCACCTTTCACTAATGTCTGCGAATCCCGAGCTTAACGAGCCGCCGAGTCCCGCGATAAACCTTCATATTCTCGCCACATTATTGGTGGCGGGAAAATTTCTTGGATGGCGACTTGATGTGTTCGCCGAAGAGGGATATCAAGACCACTCCGCCCCGATCCTTGTAACATCAAGGAACCGTCGAATACAATGTCCACTCGTCGTGGTGTTCATACTCGGGTCCTTGGGTGGGTTCGTGGTTTGTCCATTCGGCAATGAATTACGCTATTGCACAGGACTTTATTGTTGTTAAGTGAAATAAAATGGAGATCGAACGCCCTAGCTCGACCGCCCATTTGGCTATTCGATCCGATGATTCCTGTTTCCAAGGACTTGACCAAGAGGATATCCGTAGAGGTACGACCACTTTGTGGGCTGAAAGTAGTGCCTTAGCTTTCTTGAAGACATAAGGAGGCCATAGAGCAACTTTTGTACTGTGGGTATCTTTCCTTTGGTCCATGTAAGACTTCGCCACGTAATAGACCGGTCGTTGAATATTATCCTTTCTACAACCAAGACACCGCTAAGCGTATGCGTGGTGTTCGCCACGTAAATTAGCAATGTTTCTCCCGATCTCGGAGAAACTAAAACCCGGTACTTGTAAGGTACTTTTAAGTTCCTCAAAGGCATCGCTTGCCTCTTTAGTCCACTCAAAACTCCCATGTTTAGAAGAAGTTTAAAGAAAGCGTAATCCTTTTTCCCTAACCTTGCTATGAAACAACTTAACGCCGCCATACTGTAGGTTAGTTTTGGACTTCCTTCTTCGTGGTCTGAGGGCGATCCGTCGATGGTCGCAATTTTCTTTGGATTTGCTTCAATACCTCTAGTCGAAACTAGGAAACCGAAAGCGCTTTTCAAGTGAAACTCGAACACACACTTTTCCGGATTTAACTTGAGGTTATGTCTTCTCAAGTTATTAAAAGTTTCTTGTAAGTCGAGAATGTGGTCGGCGTTGGTGGTCTTTACGACGGATCGTCAGCGTAAGCTTCTAGATTCCGACCGATTTGTGGACTAAAGGTTTTTGCATCAACCTTTGAAAAGTTGCACCAATTTTGAGACCAAATGGCATCTTAATATAACAAGAAGTGCCATATGGGGTGATGAAGGAAGTTTTCTCCTCATCTTCTTTACACATTCTAATCTGGTGGTACCACGAATACGCATCTAAAAACATAGTAACTCGCACCGTAAGTAGAGTCTACCGGTTGATCAATGCGAGGAAGGGAAAGTCATCCCGGACAAGCTTTATTAAGATCGTAAAGTCGATACACATTCGCCATTTCCCATTATTTTTCTAACCATTACAGATTGGCAAGCCATTGTGGGTGGTCGACTTCACGAATAAATCCGGCTTTGAGAAGCTTGTCAATCTCCGATCGATTGCTTCCTTCCGATCAAAGTAAACGTCGTAGTTTCGCTTGATCGGTTTTTGTCGCCGAGAGCAAGCCTGTGCTCGATCACCTCCCGGGGGACTCCAGCATATCGGACGCTTGCCAGGCAAACACATCCTGATTCGCTCGGAGGAAGGAGACGAGCGACTCTTCCTATTTAGGGTCTAGTCTTGCCCCAACCAGAATCTTGCGGGCGGTTGGGTATAGATGTCCTGACCCATGTGAAGACTTGACGCTGTCCGGAGAAGCGCTTTTGTCGAGTGGTACCTCCTTTGTCTGGTCGGATGGTTTGGGTGTCATCTTTGGCCTCGAGTGCTTGACCTGCATGGGAGTCGGGTTAACCTCTCTGGTCGGAAGTTCATCAACCAGTGCAAAGGATTTCCGATCGCATACATAAGCCATTTTCTTATCTCCTCGAATAGTGATGACTCCTTCGCCCCAGATTTTCAAACTTTGATAACCGTAATGCGTGGCTATCAAGAATTTTGCTAATCTTTGGTCGATCGAGAATTCCGTTGTATCGCGGATTCAAGTTTACTACATCAAAGCGGAATCCTCTCTGTTCGAAGTTGTCGCTTTCGAACATAGCGGTAAGGAAACTTGTCCTATCGGTTTAGCGGTAGAACCCTAACTATGCCATGAAAAGCATATTTCACGTGTTTCACCTTTGACATGGGGACTCGATTTCTTCTAAAGCTCCCACAAATAATATATTCAAAGAACTACCCCATCTACTAAGACCCGATTAACCCAACAATTATTAATGGTTGGTTCAACAATGATAGGAACCTACCCGGTCGAGTCGATGGGATGGGCGCGTCTTTCTTTGAAGGAAATGCGGTGTCCGACCACTTCGAGTGCTTGATTCTGATCGGAGATTCGACTAGGTTGACCTCTCGCTCTATGGCCTTCGATGACGTCTGGACTCGTATGAAGAAGATCCTCCAAAAATCATATTATTCGTGTGTTGGGGATCTGGTACTCCATCTCTTCGCCGCCATCCTTGTCCTTTTGGAGCTCGTTTCTCCATGTTCTGATTATGGAAATGATCCTTACCCGCATAATAATCCTCCAGTTTCTTTTGCAGACACGACAGTCGCAGATCATGCCTTTCTTTGGTGAAGTGGACACCACTTCTTGTTAAATCAGAATCCTTCTCGGAGCTTTTGCCTTGCTTCGACCCAAGATAGTCCTTCTTGCCCTTCTGAATTTTTTTCGAACGGCGAGGACT
Source organism: Phyllostachys edulis (assembly GCA_036346405.1). NCBI lineage: Eukaryota > Viridiplantae > Streptophyta > Magnoliopsida > Poales > Poaceae > Phyllostachys > Phyllostachys edulis. Next base: position 54,580,236 of record CM070549.1, on the reverse strand, counting down.
TCTTTGTCGTCGGTCTGCGGTTCTTTTTCTTCTTGAGAGACTTCTTGTTCTTTTTCTCCTGTTTGCCCGGCCGGTTGGAGAATCTTGTCTTTCCGATCAATGGCTTCACACCACTCGATTGCTTCGCTTAGCGGTGGCATACTTGTCCGCCATATCAAAAAGCTCAACGGTTGTTCTTGGAGGGTTCATTGCTATGTCCTCCGTGAAACCGCCGATTCCTCGCACTGCTTTTAAAATCTGAATAACGAGAGGATTCTGCGACTTGGGTATAGAGTTACTGAAACGGGTGAACCTCTTGATATATTGACGTAAAGTCTCATCGATCCTCGCCGGATTACGTGGAGATCATCCTCCTTCCTGTATCGTCGACGCACTCGAAGTTGGCAATCGAAGATCACAGAGTTGTTCCCAAGTATATATTGATCCGACCAAGTAAGTTTAACAACCACGACCAAGGCGCACCCTTCGAGCACGGTGGGTAAATAGTTGGCCATTACATTCTCATCGCCACCAACAACCACGATGGCGGTGGTATATATTTGGAGAAATTCCAATGGGTTTTGAGTTCCATTGAATTTGTCCAAGTTGGCGATCGGAACGGTTAGGCTAGGCCAGCGCCTTGGAGCCCTGCAGAGAAGGCTCGACAACTCGTGATTGATTCATGGCGTCTTCTGCAGGAAGGTGCCGGATTATAATCGATCGGACACCGATCCCTAGGATTGGGACGCTGGAACTCCGGTACCGATCCGGTCGTGACACTTGATATGATGCCTCCGTCGCCCACTTGGTTCAAACGATGTCGGAGATCGTTAGGTCCTAGTGGTGGTTCTCTCGACTGATGGGGAGTAGCTTCTTGGAATAACCTTCTCCCTCGTGACTCCTTGGTCGGAATCGCCGAGGAGGTCTCGGTATCGATCGCTCTCTGGTATGACCGTGTTGTCCCTCGCCGAGGCGGAGCGTTGGGATGAAGTCATAGTCGACTTCGAAACCCTCTGTTCCCGATACGCCTGTTCATTGCATGGTCTGTTGGAGAATTTGGATACCGACCTACGAGTTGTACAAAACTAGGCGTTCTGCTAGAGCAGATCGGAATTATTTAACATGTTTTGAATACGCCGCAAGTTTTGTACGATTCCATCAAGGTCTCGGGGGTTCATCTTGGTCGAGGTGTATGCCCGTCTCAACCTTCCCCGACCTTCGGATTTGTTCGTCCCATCACCTCTGGGTGGGCAAGGCAGCGAGTTAAGCGATTGACGTCGATTAGTTCCGTTGCCTCCGGAAGTTGGTGCTTGCGCCGGATCATCTCTAACAACACGTGATGGCGTGGTAGAGAGTGTAGGACCGCAGGGCATCTTGATCTTCATCTCCGATCACGTTGACTTCGTGCTTCCAAAGATTGATCTTCCGATGAGCTTCCATCATAACTAATGGAGAGCTTGTCGATTATTCGCGTAATCTTCCACGATGGAGATCGGTCGGAGATGAGCACTTCTAAGGTCTTTCACTGATCCAACGAACCGCCGATCGTATGTTGAGTGTGATCATCCCCACATGGCCTCGACCGATGGAGGTTTCATCGACACCGCTACCGTGTGACGTTGACTCTCGAATTGCTAGAAGTCAAGGAGAGTATCTTTCACCATGATTTCATCAATGGTATAGAGTTTTCCAGTGATGGGGCTGAAATTTCTTCACTGTTTTCACGCCGGCCGAGAAGACCGGCTTGAAGAGATCCTCCGCATTCGAATCGGCCTGAACGAACGGGGTTCTCTGGTTGCGCCACCATGAGTGGCGCAAGATCTTCATCCATCCGGCCGACCTCGCTAACGTCGGCGACGGCAAGCCGGCGGAGGAGGAAGAGGAGGATGACTGCCATTTTCTTCCATGGCGGATACATCCTTCCATGTCGAGGGCGCGAGTCCGCCAAATCGAATCCGATTTTCCTCATCCCAAACTCCGCATAGTCGCATGAGCGATTGCGAGATTTTGGGCGAGGATTTTCTTGAGCGAAGAATTTTCTTGAAACTTACGCCTTCTTCCCCACAGACGGCGCCCAAATTGCCGGCGATCAAGTCGCCGATCTTACGAAAATGAACGAGGAAAATGTCGTGGAATATCCTGGAATGGAATGAGGGTCGCTCTTTATTGATATGAACTGGGTTTTACAAGATGTGGCTAAGTACTACCCTGAATTACACTGAATGGGGGAATATCTAACCGGGTAATCAGACTTAGAATATGAGTCTAAGTCTGATTATCTAGCTTCTAATTCCACCGCTTAGGCTTCTGTGTATTCTTGTTGAACTGTCGTTATCCTTGTCTTTGTTCTCTTCACCTTTAAATAACTTCCGAAGAGGTGGCAGTTACTCCTGGAGAAGACGTCCCTGGTGAAACATTACGAATGGTCGGAACGGTGGAGTAGTTAGCAATGTGCTAACTTCCTTGCGGTTGCCTGTGAAGAGCTTAACCGTAGGGTGGTTAATAGTCAGTGTCTCAGGGTTGTACCATCGCGTGGAATGGAACGTATAACATGTGTTCCATTCATCATACGATATGAAATACCAGTTCGGTAATTTTACGAGCGGTTATCTGGTCGGGGATTAGGCACAAAGCCTCATCCGACTAGGGTACCCATTAAGTAACCTTTAGAATACTAACGACCAGGGAGGTCGTTAGTCTTAGGGGTTACGACCATGAAGACGTATGGTCTTTTATTATGTATTAAAATAATACATAGAGGTTTTAATCCTCGTCAATATTATTGTTGGATTGTTGAAATATGTCTAGTTGGATTATAGAAATAGATTATTGATGAATATCAGATTGATGGATGATGGATTATAGAAATGGATTGTGTTGAATATTGGATTATAGGAATACATTGTGGATATTGGATTATAGAAATGTAGTATTGTTGTATTTGGTGGATTGGAAAAATCGAGAAGTATGTGTAAACCTTGTAGAATTAATTGGATAATTTGGTTATATTGGATTTATGGGGTGCGGTTGAATAATTGGATTTAGAAGAAATCTTAGTGGAAATAAATGGATTATTAGTGATTGTCGGAAGTTTAGTATTGATAAGATGATCAGGTTTAGGTGATCAATAAGGAATGAAGTTGGATTATTACAGTAAGTTATGAATGGAATTTAGATGCATTGGTTGAATTGTAGAGAATTAATGAGATTGGTGGAGTTAATTGAATAGTAGTGTTTGGGTGATCTGCAGTTCTTGGTGGAATAATGTAAACAATAGCGTGGTGGATCAATAATAGAGTAATTTTAAGATTATGATTCTAATATTGGAGGTTGACTTACTGATCTATAGTTGACAATTCTTGGACATCAATCCCTCATACCATGTCACCCTAGATAAACCTCTGGTTAATACAATAGTACTAACTAGATGTTCTTGTGGAAAAATGCGCCTAGTCATGCTTAGACGAAAAATGTTCAATTTGGGAATTTAGCTAAATGATCAACTGTGATTTAACATGATGCTATGGTATTGCTTTACCATGAAAATTTTGGGAAATGATTTAACTTGGAAAAAATAAAATGAAAATTAGTTTGGACTTGGGCGAAATGGATGTTTGGATGGTACACATTGATGCACGGGATCGAGTCATCTCTATGATCGAGGCCCAGGGGTTGTTTTGGAAAGTCACCCGAGTCAGTTAAGGACCGGTCTTCGAGCCGCAACTTGCTAAGCCCCACCGTACTACCACATGTTCTGAATGGGCAGGATTTGGCTAATTAATTTACAACATTTCACCGTAATTGTGTCATCCGGTTGTGTGGGTGTCTTTATGACCTACTTTTATGTATTCCCACATGGAGCAAGAGGGGGCTTAAATCCGGTGGGTTTCTATCCAAAAGAAGCGAAACCTTAGCGAGGCTGGACTATGGTGGGATGGTGCATTGTAAAGGCCTTATGATAATGACTTAGTCACACACCTTCGATAATGTGTTAGGCGAATATTATAAGTCAATTATCTCTTGTGGGTAAAGTTGTACAACCTCTGCAGAGTGTTAAAAACTATTCTAATAACCGTGTCCACGATCATGGACATGCTAAGCAAAACCGCTCAAAGTTAGACTTGATTTTGTTTTCAAAAGACTTTATCAAATGATTTTGGATATTGTATCCAATTGGCAAATTGGGCGGTTTGCCATGTGATAGGAAGATATCCTTCACCACTCTTGGATGAATGTTATCATACTATAAAACTGTCTTTTAAAAACTAATTTCTAATATATAATAACTACTTTTGAACTTAGTAAATGTAATTCAACTTGAAACATTGCTTTATGCAAAACAGCCATATAAGCCTTCCTTTGATATATCCCAACATTCATTATAATTCTATTACTGGGTGTAACTTGCGGGGCACGATTGTTTGTGCTCACTCTTGCTTAATAAAAATATTGTTCAAAGGAGAAGGCTTTGGCAATTGCTGAAAATTTCGACGACTAGACCGCTACCCCAGTCGATTGCCTATGGCAGATTAGCTGGGCTCTACTACTTATTCTTCATCTTCCACTGTGTTCCTCTTTGTTGGCTCGTAAGCCTTTCTGGTAAATAAACTCTGATATTTATTAATAAAGTTTTGCGTATTATTGATGTTACCATATTTGTTTACTATGTGAGCTAGCCACTGATCACGGGACTAGTTCAGCAATACACAGAGGATTTAGAAGTGTTAATCCCAGGTCCTTACAACACCATCCATTAGCTCTCAATAGCGCACCAAAATCCAACAAAGAATTGCAAAATGGGTGGTTTTTTCCGCGCCGACCACAAGACCATGACGCGCCATACGCAGCACCCAAGACGCCTGTGGCGCCAGCAGACTTTTCTTGGTCGGGGTGGAAGAACCGCACTAGGCACGACGCGCCCTTCCTGTCCCCGTCAGACACGATGACCGCGCAGGGGTCGACAGGCTCGGCGGTGAAGGACAAGGCTAGGATTTGGGCGAGGAGCAAGAGAGTCGCGATGAAGAGGAGGATCCAGAGGTGGGTAGTCGGGGACTCAGGCTGGAGAGTGGCATGGTGGCGTCGCCGGCGGCCAGTGGTTGCCAGCGAGGGGCGGGGCGGGGTTCACGGCAGCCGACCTTTGGGGATGGAGAGAGAGGCACCGCGGGGGTGGGGTCGTTGGAAATTGCACGGGGCGCGGGGAAGAGGGGGCGGGGTGAATGGGACTAGAGGAAGGGGATCGAGAATTCGGCTAGGGCAAGGGGCGCTGCATAGTGGACTGGGCCTTCGTGGGCCGCACGAGTCAAACGAGCCTCCGAGCGGCTCGAGCTCAGCTCCTTTTTTGACAAGCTAAGGACAGGGCTCAGCTCGGCTTGAAAAAACACGAGCCCGAACCAAGCCGGCTCGATTCGTAACGAGCTCAAGCTGGCTCGCGAGCTACGAGCTTTTTTTCCAGCCCTAGCAAGGGCACAAGATTCCAAGTACCAGTACGCTCTAAAGCAGCAATCTCCTCAGACATCGCGAGCTGCCACTCAGGGTGAGTAATGACCTCACCAGAGGTCAGAAGCTCTGAAAGAGCAGCGGTTGCAAAGTCAGAGGCCAAGGCGATCTGATAAAGGACGATCAAGAAGATCGTATCTGGGAGGAGAAGGCAGAGCGAGACCCAGCGAGGACGGAGAAGGAGAACTAGGAACAGGGCCCAGCAAAGACGGAGACTCAATAGGGGAAGGAGTAGGCCAAGGATGGCGAGAGTAGTGCAAGGGAAAAGGTGGAATCTCAACAACAGAACGGGAGGAAACTCCAGCGAAGGGGGAACAGGTGGAGCCGAAGGAGAGGGAGGCGAAAAAGATGGAAGATGAGGAGAAACAGTGGTGGAAAGCTAAGAGTCGGGAAAAATAAAAAAGGAGATCGACTCAGCAAGATAATCTAGGCTGACAATGGGGGAACGAGGGTAGTAAGAGCGGGACTCATCAAAAGTGACATCCCAAAAAATCCTCATTCTACTAGCAACAGGGTCATAGCAACGATAACCCTTATGCTCAAGACTGTAGCCAAGAAAAACACACTCAACTGACTGAGTAGTTAGCTTGGTGCGTTCACGAGGTGGAAGAAGGATGACACAGACACAACTGAAACTACGAAGGTGACTGTACTCTGGAGCTCGGCCAAAGAGATGCTCAACAGAAGTAGAACCCTGAAGCGCAGTGGAAGGCTGCAGGTTGATGAGAAAAGCAGCAGTAGAAACAGCATCAGTCTAGAAGTAAGGGGGAACAGAAGAGGCAAGCATGAGAGCGCGAACAGTCTCAAGCAAGTAATGATGCTTACGCTCAGAGACACCGATATGAGCGTGAGCACCAGGACAAGAGTACTAGGGAAGAGTGCCCTGCTCAGCAAGAAAGTGACGTAAAGCAGTAGATAGATACTCACCAGCAGAGTCGGCATGAAACACACAAATGGCTGAATCAAATTGAGTACGAACCATGGTGGCGAACATCTGGTAAATAGAGAGAACTTGACTGTGAGAGAACATGAAGTAGATCCAAATATGACGAGAATAATCATCAATAAAGATCACATAGTAGCGATAACCTCCTTTTGAAACGAAAGGAGCCGGACCCCAAACATTAGAGTGAACAAGATCAAAAGGACAAGTAGAAATAAATCACTAGAGGGATAGGGGAGCTACAGCTGCTTGCCAAGCTTGCAACCCATACAATGTAAAGAGGTGTCCCCAGAAACAGACCCAAGAACACCACAATCGACTAAAGATGGTAGACGCGAGCCACAAAGATGACCGAGACGATGGTGCCACTGAGTGAAGGAGGTAGTGGAGGACGCGGCAAGACTAGAGGTAGTTGTAGTGGCTGACTAGCTGGTGGAGACAGCGGAAGGAAGATGAAGTCAGTCAAGCTCCCAAAGACGCTGCAAATCACGGGGCCGAGGGTTAGTACCATGCAGAGTCCCCGTGCGATGGTCCTGAACACAACAAGAGTCCGACTCAAGAACATCACGACAGTTGTGATCAGTGATCTGACCAGCCGACATAAGCAGCATAGTAAGCTGAGGAACATGAGAACCTGAAGGAACATGAAAAGAAGAAGTTAAAAGGGTGTCTCGGCCTGCAACAGGAAGAGAGGTACCATCTGTAGTCTGAACATGGAAGAAAAATTTGTGGAACGCACGGAAGTAAGGTGGGTAAAATTTGTTGTCATGTGAAAAGAAGCACCAGAGTCCAAGATACACATAGACAAGATACTTGACGAGGGAGGAGCCGGAGGCGAGGAAAATTGCTGAGAAGCAAGAGCTAGACGAGCAAAACCCGAGGAGTCTGGGGACGAGCTGACACCGAGGCGCTGAAGCAGTGAGAGGAGCTGTTGTGTGGCGTCGCCAGAGGAGCCCTAGCGAGAGGCACCAGCTTCTGAGTGAGAGGAACCTCCAGAGCCCTTCAGGGGAACGGTCACCTCGACGACCCTGGTCCCTCCTCCGCTTGTAGCAATCCTAATACCTATGGCTATCACGCTGACAGTAGGTGTAGTGGAGACCACCAGTAGAAGCGGCAACCACCGGAGGAGCTGTGGGAGGGATCACGGTCGATGCTAAAGAAATCGGCGAAGGAGCAGGTGCTGAAGCAGACAAGACAAACTATATCAGAGCCACACCACAGTGACGAGTTTCCTCAGCATGCACATCCGTGAGGACCTCCACCAAGCTTGGGCGCGGGTGGCGAGTCAGGAGTTGAGCACGCACAGTCTCGAACTCAGGCCGGAGACGCGTCAAGAAGTCGTAGAGACGGTGAGTCTCCTGGTGAGCGTGGAGCCGCACACAGCAGGGACATGTCCAGCAGACATCCGGCCCCAGATAGTCAAGCCGATGCCACACCTCAGACAGCTTCTGGTAGAAGTCATCCACGGTGGCATCGAGTTGCTGAAGAGAATGCGTCTGGTGTACTACTAAGAGATACATAGCATCACTCGTCGGCTGGTAGTGAGCTCGGAGGAGCTCCCACATAAACTGTGTCATCGACAGCTCCGTCACATCGATGGAGATGGTCACAGGCATGCTATCCACTAGAATGATGGTAGCATGGGCCTCGGCCTCCTGCTAGCGCTCATAGGCGTGCAGCTTAGACCAACGGCGGCGGCGACCAGCGGTGGCCGGCGGTGGCGGTAAGAAACCCTAACCCTAACCCTAACCTTCCTCTGATACCATGTTGGAATAGGGTTTGTATCCATTCCAATGGGCCAAGAGGCCAATCTATAACATGTACAGGGTTTACAATTATGCAAAGAACACCTACACTATCTACATATCTAACAAGGGGGACTGTTAAACGAGTCATATAGAGGGTTAACTTTGTATATATATGTTGCTAACCGAATTCCTTTAGTGTACTGTCCCTGGTACGACAAACGCAATTGTATCATTTCTTAATATGTAATCTGAGTACAAATATGCACTGCATGCCCCGTTGGGATCTTGTGCCAAATACCAATTTTCACAACACAATGGTGCTTGGCAAACACTAATGCTCGAGGCATAGATTAACAGACAAGATTCACCAACAGGGGAAAATTGGTGATCCACCCATTCCTAATAAGAACTACATTCGCAAATGATCTGATATGCCAAAAAGAGCCAAGAGAAATGGAGGTTTGCTTACAATGCAGAGAGCAACCAAAAGCTGAGCAAGTGAGCATTATAGATCTTTGATGGTACCTTCAGGAAGACATCAAGCATGGAGGTATGGATATATATGTTGGAATTTTCAGATCAATTCGCTTGGTTGCCGCTTCGGCTTCGCCGGGCCATCAATCGATCCTTTCCTCAGCGAGATCCGCTGGTCGTGACCCTCGATGCAGCCCTACTGGCTCCTGTTCTTTGACGTGAATTGTTTGGAGCTCCCTGTTCTCCCCCGAGATGTGACTCGCACGTTGTTCTTCACGTGGATGCTAGCAGAGCTTTGCCCAAAGACCTTGCTCCTCTTCTGTCAAGAAACAAACGATTTAAAGCAAACCGAAACACCAAGACACAATCTATTTTCTTTTGGGAGCTACTGCTCCTCTTTTTGTATTTTTGATTTTTTTCTCAACTCAACTCTTACTTCCTACAATGCAGCCAGCCCTGGCTTTTTATACACACGCACACCAAGAGAAGGACTTCAACTCGGACTCAACTTCAAATGAAAAGAAACCAAAACGAACTACATAATTAAACTAACCAAACAAGATTAATCCTAACAATCACCCCCTTAATCTTGTTTCTTTATCTTGATCACGCCAATCTTTTCTCTTATCTGAACTTCCAAGTCTTCCTCTTTTACCTGTACTCCTGTGCGCCGTTCCTTCCTGGGCTGATACCGCCCTACCGCTTGCACTTGCTCCATCCTGAGCCACGCACAAACCAACGCTTACTGCACCTCGCACCTGGACTGAACTCGTCCTTCCTTGCATGCCCACCTGGGCTGGAGCACCTGCTCCCACGACTACCTCGGTTTCGTCATTACCTGAGCCTCTCGCTCCTCTCTCTTGGACCAAGTCTGTCCACTTCCCCGCGTACATCTTAGCTGAGGCTACACTGCCTCTTCCTCCTACGCCAGCTTCATGTATGTCGCGCCCTTCATGCGCGTGGGACTAGGGATGGCAATTGTGCCCGATTACCCGCGTACCCACGGGCAAATACCCTAATAGAGGCAGGCATGGGCATCTTGTTTTGCCCACGGGTATAAAAACGGGCACAATTTCTTACCCATCGGGTAAACAGGCGCGGGCATGGGTAAGCTCCACCCGTACCCGCTTCGCCCGATTACCCACCATATAAAATGAAAAACCCTAACCCTTCACAGCCCCCGCTGCCCAGTGCCCACACTCCCGCCGCCACCGCTCTCTCCCAAAATCGACTAATCCTCATTTCCTCCTCCTACCAGACTCCTCCCACCAGATCTCATCTCCCACCAGAACCAGATCGCCGCCTCCTCCTCCCCGGCCAAGGCCTCCCCGGTGACCTGGTCACAAGGCCCTCCCTCCTCCCTCCTCCCGGCCACAGACCTCCTCCTGGGCCCCCACAAGGCCTCCTCCGGACCTGTGCTCACGCGTCCCGATCCGCCGCCCTCATCAGTCCTCCCGCCGCTCCACCTCCCGAGTCCCGATCCGCTCGCCTCCAGCCGCCGCGCCTGGCCAAGGCCTCCTCCCGGCCCCGGCCCCGGCCACAAGCGAAGGTCGGCCTGCTCCCAACTGCACGAGCCGCCTGAGTCCTGGGCCCCTCTCAGACGCAAAAACCGGTGAAACCTTGACGACTCTTGCTTGAATCGAATTGGTGTTGAAGACGGTGTTGAAGGCTCTCTGCATTTCGCCTAGCAGAGATATAGAGGTCGACTTGGATTCTCGTGTATGTATGAAGGCTCAACCTCATAATTCAAGAAAGATGCAAGACATCAGAAGTTATAAAAGGTGCACTCAAGAAATTGTATGACTAACCTTGTCCTCTGAAAGCATCAACCCCGCAGTGGGATCGCTTATCATTGGAGCTTTGTCTGAGATGAACAAGTTACTTGATCCAGAGATTTGACCAGTAGCACATGGAATGCTACTTCGATTATTATAAATGTTGGTTCCAGAACTAGTACAGACAACTAATTGCAGGAGATATAGAGGTCTGACTTGGATTCTCGACGGTGTTGAAGGCTCTTCTGTAAGCACTATTGATGCACTATTGATGTGTGAATTAAAATGAATTTGATGTATGCATTGTTTGTGTGATGATGTCTACGGGCGATGGGTACCCACGGGCGGCATTGTTCGCGGGTAAACGGGCATGCCCGCGGGCGACGGGTACCCGCGGGCGGCGGGTATGGGCGAGGTTCTTCGCCCGTCGTCCTTCGCGGGCATGCCCATGGGGGGAAATAGGGGTCGCGGGCATGGGTATGGGCGAGCACTACCTGCACTTGCCGCTACGACACCATCCTGCGTGGGACTCATCGCCTCGCAGATTGTTTTGTACGCATTGTTGCAAGACCGCTCGACCTTCTCCCGAGACTCACGCTTTGCGCTTCTGCGCCAACTGTGTGCCACTCCTGGGTTCTGCCATGTCCTTGGCCGATATCTAAGTTCCACTCTGGCTCCTCCAGACTGTCCTTCACACAAACAGACTTACAAGGTTTCAGAGAAATTTTGTACAACCGGTTTGGGGATCTTTTTACCTTCATCAACAGACCTTTGTTCTTGTCGTAGACACGCAAGAACTCATCCTGCAGCTCCACCTTGCACCCTCGTTCTGCCAACTGCCTGAGACTGAGTATGTTGTTACACAGACTTGGTATATAATAGATTTCAGTCAGCATCCTCTGATCGCCGTTCTTGCATTGCAATAGCATTGTACCTTTGCCTTTTATTTGTACCGTGGAATTGTTGCCAAACTTGATTTCTCCCGAAATCTTCTCGTCGAGCTCATGGAACATGGAGCGATCTCCCGTCATATGATTGCTTGCTCCACTGTCCAAGTACCACTCATCAGTATGATCGTGATTTCCTCCCTCCATGCGTAGTTTAGGAAGTACGTTCTCCTCGTTCAACATCACCATGACGGCGCTTTGTTGACACATAAGGAGAGAAGGGGTAGGATCGTCGTCTTCATTTTCACGACTTCGGATGAGGTTTACCTCCTCGTTCTTCTTCTTGTTTCGCATTCAAACATAGTGCCCATACTTGTCACAGCTTAAAGCACTTTATGTGGTTGCGGCACTCCGATGCGTAGTGACCATACTTATCACATTTGAAACATTTGATATGTGACTTATCACGGGATCTGTCACCATCGCCTTGCCCAACCTTGTCTTCATGGCCACCTCTGCTAAATCGTCTGCCATCGTTTCTTGTATCTCCCTTTACTAGCAACGCCTGCTCATTATGGGACTGATACCTTTGCTCGTTACGGGATTGATACCCCTTCAGTAACTCCTCATGCGCATTGAGGGAACCGGTGATCTCCTCGATCTTCTTTTCCTCCAGATATGGGGAGTACATGAGCGTGGTGACGACAGGTACAAACTTTTCTGGTAGCACGCGCAGATATTTCTTCACTGCCACAGATTCCTCCATCTTGTCGCCGAGAGAGACAATCTGATTGTACAATGAAGACAACTTATCGGTGAACTCGTCCACCGACTGGGTTTCTCCCATCTGAAGATTCTCGAACTTGGTATGCAAATTCTGGAGCCGCACCTCCTTCACACGATTAACTCCCTCATGCATCTTTTGAAGCGTTACCCACGCCTCACGTGCCGTCTCCTTGCCGATGAGCTGCCGCATCATGGAGTCTGGCACCGCCTGATAGATGATGGACAAAGCCGTCTGGTCTACCTTGTCGTCCACTTCCTTGTCCTTCGTCTTCGGATCGACTGCACCCCAGACTCCCTGGGCGCGCATGTTCGCCTTCATCTTCATAGCCCACACCGGATAATTGTCGGTCGTCAGGACATGATATAGGAGGGAAATTGGCCCATCCCGGGTCTTCGCCTTGTCGTCCATGATCTTCAATCACCGCCAAGATCAGAACGTTCTGATACCACTTGTTGGAATTTTTAGATCAATTCGCTCGGTTACTGCTTCGTGCTTCGTCAGTTAACAATCAGTCCTTTCCTCAGCGAGATCTGCTGGTCGTGACCCTCGATGCAGCCCTGCTGACTCCTGTTCTTTGACGTGAATTGTTTGGAGCTCCCTGTTCTCTCCCGAGATGTGACTCGCATGTTGTTCTTCACGTGGATGCTAGCAGTAGCTTTGCCCAGCACCTTGCTCCTCTTGCTGAAGAAACAAACGACGAAAGCAAACCGAAACACCAAGACATAATCTATTTTCTTTTGGGAGCTGCTGCTCCTCTTTTTGTATTTTTGATTTTTTTCTCAACTCAACTCAACTCTTACATCCTACAATGCAGCCAGCCCTGGCTTACTGCATAATGAAACTAACCAAACAAGATTAATCCTAACAATATATTTGATCAAATTTTGAATTCCTCGTCTACATCTGACAAGCTATCTGGCGGATCATATGCAATCATATCGGGGAAAAGTTCCAGAAAATCATGTTTGATCTTTTCCCTCAGTTCAGGATATGGAATCAGGCCTTTCGAGATAACCCGGAATGGCAACGAGAGACGCTGGAGAGCTCCTCATGTCTTCGTAAAACTCCATCGCCAGATCAATCAAGCCAGCATCGCAGAAGGCTCTCACACCGTAAGTGTGCTGATCAAATAGCACATCTTCAGACTTCAGATCTGCCCAGACCTGCCTTGTCTCGTCAATCCTCTTGTTCCTAGCTAGCATATATAGCATGTCTCGGTAGAAGTACATATCGGGCCGATACCAGATTTCTTTCCGCACAACGCTATATATCTGTAACAACACATAATTGCTTAACCTTACATAAGCCTATATCCTTTTTTTTAATACAGAAGCCTATATCTTTTTGAAAATATTACAGAAGCCTATATCACACTTCAAATGTAAGTGTTTGTTTATCCAATATTCCACTGAATGCTAGGTGTCATGTATATGGAATTTTGGAAAGATCCAGCTATCCAAGGCAATAGCAACATAAGTGTGTATCCAAGTAGGGCACACTGCACAATTAAAAGCTTACCACATCGCCAAAAATGAACTTAAAGGAACCAAATATCAGAATATGAATGATAACAGAACAAATCTATCAACATGGTGTTAAAGGTGCATTTTCAACATATATCAGCAAGACTGAGCACCATTGTTCAATAGCCTTTCAGTAAAACAAAAAGTCATGCAGACTTATTCAAGTTGTAAAATCACGTCAAACTTCCTAGTCCGAGATACAAATTCCAGAAGGAAAAAACCAGTTTGCTAAAATAGTGCCACAAACTAGATTAACCAAAGAATGTGGATAAATCACCAGGAATGATGGGACTATGCAAATATGCAACCACTTTAAAGCGTTGTACTAAATAGCGGACGTAGCGGCCGCTATTGTGGTAGCAGGGTCTAGGCGCTACCGTGACGGTGCAGCAGTTCAAAATAGCGGGTTGGAATATAGCGGACGCTATAGCAGTTGTAGCGGCCGATATAGCGGTTTTAGCAATGTTTCAAATTGTATATGCAAGTTTGTTGAAATATATATGTTCTTTATGTTCATAATTTGGTACATAGTATATATTCCATGTTAGTTTGATAAAATATAATTTAAATATACATGTACAACACAAAATTATCGCTACTATTTAGAATATGTTATGGGAATATAGAGTCTGTTATCCGTTACACTGGAGCCAATCCGCTGCTAGTCCGCTATCCGCTACTTAGTACCTTGCTTCAAAGTTAAAACCCCAACAAATTCAGAGTTTGAGATGACAAAAGCCAACATAATCAAATTGAACTATTTATGGTGAAGGAATGCTTTAAACACCTCAGTTATGTTATGCAAGCTATTTAACACGGCAAAATCACTTCAAAGGCCCATTAGAAAATGCAACTAAGCTAAAGAAAAGCTTTCTACGCAGTGACATGGGAGGTCACCACATGAAGATATACTAAATTGTTCCAGTTTAGGACAGTAAGAAGCTACTGAACAATATACTACTCGAGATTTAAGCTAAATACACAACTTTATTTCGGTTTCTAACCAAATAAAACAGAAACCAAAATACCACCATATAAAAGAATGACAAGGCAGCTAGTAAGTACAGTTGTCAACATACTAAAATACACCTCAGAAAAGCTTGAAAATGGAAATAAAAGCACGAACAACCTTAACAACTTCAGTGCTGCAGAAGACAGTTCAAGCGAAGATAATGCATCATAAATCCAACTATCCAAGTGACCACATTGCATAGCATACCCCACAAATAGGATCTGATAACAGGAAAGAGTAACAAAATCCTATAACAGAATCTCACAGCTTTTGAATACCAGTACTACCCAACCCAATTCCTAACAAATTCTACAGTTAAAAAGCACTACTAAGCAATTCAAACAGCACAGCAATTCTAGATCAACACACCTATACATGGCATATGTCTGCATAAATACAGCATTAAAAGCCCTGCTCTACATTTAAAATAGCGCATCTCCCTTTCGGTGCAATTAAAGAGTCACCCTCTAATTCACACCCACACAGCCCAAGAATTGTACACTGGAAGCCATTTCAGTGTTAATAACGCATCAGAACCACTAATTGTCTACTTCAATCTGGAAACAAGTTAACAATCAAAATACATTACAGGCCATTTCAGCTACTTTGCCGTTCAAACACCACATTGCACGGCATTTCCCGCAGAGACAGCATCGAAATCATAAGTTGTAAGTTTCAATTAGGTCGATCGTACTGCAGAATAAAGCAACAGTAATCCATATGTACTCTCAAACCAAACATAAAATCTAGCAGCTTTATCGGGGGGTGGAAGCGGAACCTTCATGGAGAGGAGGACGTGGTCCTGGCGGAGCAGCTCGGTGAGGACGGCGAGGAGGTCGGTGCGGAGGAGCCGCGACACGTGCGAGCGCATGAACTGCTCCAACCGCGGGTTGGCTCAGTGTCAGATCCCTGTTTTGTCGGGAAGTCTGAAGCTACCGAAGAATTCTTCAGAGAAGGAAGACAAGATGAAGTCGACATCTGATGTACCGCTTCGGCGAAGATTTCAGTCAAGCTGGGAAAGTAAGGCGAGAATCTGCTTTGGCGAACTAAAGAAGGATCAGGCGGCTGAAAACATCTTAGAAAGTACTGTTGCGTCATTTTATTTGCCGTTTCGTCAGAACCCTGTCTTTACTTTTACTCAGGCTGTAAAACTTGCTTTGATACCTCTGGCTATATGGAATGGGAAAGGCATGAAAAACCAGTATATTCTGGTATCTGGTTGTTAGCTTGATTAGAACCCTAGCGCATTTTCCCCTTCTCATCTCTAGAATACTTCCGAATGATATTCTATTCTTCTCTGAATAATTTGGTCCTGTCAATTTGGTATCAAAGCATGTCGCGATTCTGAGTCTTGTGATCTACACGAGCGAGGGTTGGAGCAATCGGAAGATTTGCTACCATAAAATCCCTTAGGTTAGTTAGATCTGAGAGTTGATGGTGGCGAAGACTCGATCTCACGGTTCGATCGAAGAAGAAGGGATCGAAATGGAGAACAGGACAGAGATTATCAAGATTCAGGAGAAGCTGAGGGAGCTTGACACTTTGCAGTCGGATGTGGCAGAGATCAAGAATCTCTTATTGGCCAAGTTCTCCCAATCCTCAAGGTCTAGTGTGGAAGTGATGGCTACTAACCCAGAGAGGAAGGACCAATACCAACTGAAATGGGGCCGAATCTATCTTGGAATGTTGACCCGAACAGGAGAACTGGAGCACCTACGACCTTTTTCTTGGAAACAAATACGGTAATACCTAACCTACCTCCTATTTTTTTTCTCCAGCGGTCAGAACCACATCGCAGGTAGAATTGGGGGAGAGATCCAATGATCCTCACAGGAGAATACTGCAGCCATCCGTAGCGATGCCTGTGATGTTTAATCAAGGTTTCAATCATGGATCAGGAATTCCAGCGGTACCACCTTGGACATGGCAAAACACCAACCCAGTGGTGGCAACTCAGACATATTACCACCCTACATTGAATGCTAATTCATATAATGATACTCAGTTACCCCACCAAGGGTGGACGCATATATCAAATACTCCGGAAGTGAATTTGGTTGGTACAATGGGAATAATGAATCGGAACAACAACAGTGGTGGACATCATTATGCAGATACAGTTTTAAGAGGGCCAAAACTTGAACTTCCTTTGTTCACAGGAGATGAGCCAAGTGGGTGGCTGGAGCAATGTGAGAAGTTCTTTGAGATGGCTGGAACTCCTAGAGATCAGTGGGTGAACATCACTACTAGGCATTTCGCAGGCAGAGCTAATACATGGTTTAAGGGAATTGGTATAGCATGGCAAGTATTGAATTGGCAACAGTTGTGTGCCATGTTAGCTGATCGGTTTTCAGAGGCCAGTGCTCATGAGGTAGTTGAAAGGCTTCAGACAATGAAACATATTGGCAATGTTAGCAAGTATATCGATTACTTTGAAAATTGTGTAGAGTTAGTGAGAAGAGATCATCCATACTTACCGGAAGCATTCTTATTGAGTTATTTTATAGGGGGTCTGAAGGAGGAAATTAAATTTGGGGTGAGTATACATCAGCCAAAAGGTTTGTTGGAGGCAATATTGTTTTGCTAAGTTGGAAGAAAAGGCAACTCAGGCAAAAAGAACTAGTCACGCTGGAGGATTTAACAGAAACAAGGTTAGTACTACTCCTTTCAGGTCAGGTGCAGTCAAGGGGATCAGTGTAGAAGGGAATGAAAAGGGTAAAAATCAGACACAAGAAGGGAACAAAAGAACATGTTGGCATTGCAATGAACCATGAGTCCCTGGACATAGTCTGAAATGTAAGGTCAAGAAAGCATTACACACCATTCTGATGCAAGGAGAAGAAGAGGTGGTTGAGAATACTGAAGACTTTGAGTCGGCAAAGGAGTCAGGATTCATAATCGCTCTTGGAAGTCCAAAAGAGACTCAAGATACTCAGGTGACTGAACAACTCTTGGTGATTTCAAGCCATGCTCTGAAAGGAATCACGGAACCCGCTACTTTTTCCTTGAGAGCAGTAATTGGGGGAAAACAAGCTGTGATGTTAGTGGATAGTGGGAGTACCAACTCGTTTATGGATTATGAATTTGCGGTCAAAAGTGAAGGTAAGATGCTGTATCAACAGTAAAGAAGGTAACAGTGGCTGGAGGTGGTGAACTATGCACAGAGGCTAGGACTGAGAAATTGTCTTATATGGTACAAGGATGCTCATTTATTACTTCATTCCAACTACTAAAACTCAAAAGCTATGATATCATCCTTGGAGCTGATTGGATATATGAACACGGTCCAATTGGACTAAATCTAAAGACAAGAGAGATGACCTTACATAAAGAGGGCATAACTATGAATTTCAAAGACTATACTATTCCTGAAAAACACTACTTGGTGGGTGCTACCAGGTTGGAGAAGATGATGAGAAAAGAAGTGTTAGGATGCATGATACAAATTAATTGGATTCAAGAAGCTGAATACCCAGAATCCAAAGACTTACCAAGAGAAATACAAGAACTGTTACAACAATATGCTAATATCTTCGAGGAACCAAAGGGTTTGCCTCCAAAAAGAGAGTGTGATCATTGTATACCATTGAAAGGAGATGCAGAACCACCCAACATTAGACCTTATAGAACACCACACCATCAAAGAGATGCCATGGAGAGCATCGTCAAACAGTTACTGGATTCTGAAGAGATCAGAGTAAGTATGAGTCCATATTCCTCTCCAACTGTAATGGTAAGAAAAAAAAGATGGCTCTTGGAGGTTGTGTGTAGATTATAGGCAACTCAACTAAATGACAATCAAGAACAAATTTCCCATGCTAATCATTGAAGAACTTTTGGATGAGTTACATGGGGCAACCATCTTCTCTAAGTTATACCTCAGGTCCAGCTATCATCAAATCAGGATGGTGGATGAAGACATTCTTAAGACAGCCTTTAGGACCCACTTAGGCCACTATGAGTATACTGTCATGTCGTTTGGGTTAACTAATGCACCAGCCACCTTTTAGTCCCTCATGAACCACATCTTCTGTGATCAGCTGAGGAAGTTTATTCTGGTATTCTTTGATGACATCTTGGTATATAGCAAGAACCTGAATGACCATGCAAGTCATTTGCAGCAGGCCTTACAAGTATTGAGACAGAATCAGTTATCTGCAAGAAGAACTAAATGTTGTTTTGCTATGACTGAAATATGTTATTTGGGCCATATTATCAGTGGATCTAGAGTAGCTACATACCCTAGGAAGATATTGGATGTGGTGAATTGGCCTGTTCCTAATAGTGTAACCAAGTTGAGGGGATTTCTTGGGCTAACTGGTTATTATAGAAGATTTGTGAGAGGGTATGGGAGAATTTGCAAACCACACTTTGATATCTTGAAGAAAGGTTCTTTTATCTGGGGAGAATCACAATCAATATCTTTTGAAACACTGAAAAGAGCTATGACAACATGTCTAGTTTTAGCACTGCCAGATTTCTCTAAACCCTTCACCTTAGAAACTGACGCTTGCGGCACTGGTTTGGGAGTAGTGCTGATGCAAGGGAACAAACCTATTGCTTACTATAGCAAAACATTGGGTGTAAGAGCAGCAGCTCAATTGATACATGAAAAGGAGGCAATGGCTATTTTAGAAGCACTTAAGAAATGGAGACATTATTTGCTAGGGAATCAATTGGTGATCAAAACAGATCAAAGGAGTTTGAAATTTATAACAACACAGAGATTGGTGGAGGGAATACAACACAAATTACTTCTAAAGTTGTTGGAATTCGATTATAAGGATGAATGTAAGAAAGGAAAAGAAAATATGGCTACTGATGCTCTATCTAGAAGGGATGCTAGTTGTCTGGGGAGTAATGAGAATTGTCATGCTATTGTTACAGTGATACCTGAATGGGTGGAAAATGTGAAGGGAAGCTATGCAAATGACCCTCAATATGAGAAATTGGTGACTGATAACCAGATAGCAGCTGGAGATGTCAACGGTTATGCTCTAGAATCAGGATTAGTAAGATATAAAAGGGAGAATTTATGTTGGAATTGGTAATAACAGCAGGGCGAAAATCCTAGACTCTTTCCATTCCTCTTCAATGGGAGGTCATTCAGAGATGAGAGCTACATATCATAGACTGAAAAAGTTGTTTTACTGGCCTAAGCTCAAAAGGAGTGTGGAGATACTAGTGACTGAATGCCCTACTTGTCAGCTCACAAAATCAGAACACATTCACATCCCAGGGTTGTTGAATCCATTGGAAGTACCTAACGTGGCTTGGACTCATGTCAGCATGGACTTCATAGAAGGGTTACCTAAATCAAGAGGTAAGGAAGTAATCCTCGTGGTGGTCGATAGATTCACTAAATATGCACGTTTCTTGTCTTTGTCCCATCCCTACTCAGTTCAACAAGTGGTACAAATATTTATGGACAACATATTTAAATTGCATGGTATGCCCATTGCCATAGTGAATGATCAGGACATAGTTTTTACCAGCCATCTATTTCAAGAGATTTTTAGAATGATGAAGGTTTCTTTAAGATTGAGTAGCGCATATCACCCACAAACGGACGAACAAACGGAGAGAATGAACCAATGCTTGGAATCGTATCTAAGGAGCATGACATTTCAAGAACTGAGAGAGTGGATGGGTTGTTTAACACTTGCAGAATGATAGTATAACACCTCATACCATACCTCCTTGAAAATCACACCATTTCAGGCCCTATATGGCTATCCTCCACCTCAAATCGGGGAGTTCATTATCCCTTGTAATCTCTCAGAAGAGGCAAGGGCCACTGTAGAACAGAAGGAACAAATGTTGGAACAGCTGAAGGCAAATCTTCACAAAGCTCAGGAAAGGATGAAACACTTCGCCGATAGATCCAGGTCAAAGAGGCAGCTCTAAGTAGGAGACATGGTTTACCTCAAGATGCAACCATATCGGCAAACAACTTTCGGTCTAAGGGGATCATTAAAACTCAGATCGAAATTCTATGGTCCATTCAGGATTCTAAAGAAAATCGGTTTGGTGGCTTACAAACTCTAACTTCCTGAGCATGCAGTTATTCACCCCGTGTTTCATGTGAGTCAGCTAAAGAAACATCGAGGATCACATGCGGTGCCTATTCAAGGATTGCCATTAGTTGGGGAGAATGGTAAGATTAAAACTGAACCAATGGCTGTACTGAGCCGAAGAGTAGTTCCTCGCCGAAATGAGCCCGTGGCGCAATGGCTCATCCAGTGGCTAAATTTGGGTCCAGAGGATGCCACCTGGGAAGATACAACATTCATCCAGAAGACATTCCCAAATTTTTCACCTTGAGGACAAGGACGTATTCAAGAGGTGAGGAAATGTCAGATCCCTGTTTTGTCGGGAAGTCTGAAGCTACCGAAGAATTCTTCAGAGAAGGAAGACAAGATAAGTCGGCGTCTAATGTACCGCTTCGGCGATTTCAGTCAAGCCAGGAAAGTAAGGCGAGGATCTGCTTTGGCGAACTAAAGAAGGATCAGGCGGCTGAAAACATCTTAGAAATTACTGTTGCGTCATTTTATTTGTCGTTTCGTAAGAACTCTGTCTTTACTTTTACTCAAGCTATGAAACTTGCTTTGATGCCTCTGGCTATATGACCAGCGGCGATGGAACGAGAAAGGCATGAAAAACCAGTATATTCTAGTATCTAGTTGTTAGCTTGATTAGAACCCTAGCGCACTTTCCCCTTCTCATCTCCAGAATACTTCCGAATGATATTCTATTCTTCTCTAAATATTTCGGTCCTGTCACTCCAGCGGGGGGCAGCGCCGCGGGCCGCTTCAGCCGCGCCACCGCCATGAGGCCCTCTTTCCCCATCTCCTTCTTCCGCCGCCATATCGACAGGCACGGGATCGATGCCCCCGCGGTAGAGCACAGCCTCCGGTGGAGGATTTCACCTGCGGCGGCTGTCGGTGGTAGGGTTTGTAGGAGGCGGCGGTGGTGGCAGCGCGGGAGGAGATGGGGAAGCATTTGGGTGTGTTATCTGGAGGGAAGTGGAGGGCGGGCAAGTAAAAGGGCTGTGTAATTTTACGCCCCGCACCTTTCACAACTACAGTTTTACGCACTAACGTACGAAGGCGGAAACTCCTGCAGCCATGGCCGAATCCAACCCAACAATGCGACCTAAAGCCCATGCCGATCCAATCGAATTCTAGCCCTACGAACCAGCACAACTTTGTTCACCTTCCAACTTGTGTGGGCTTCAACTCCTTTGGACGAAATCCAGGACAAATGTATTGTGAACTTGAGCTGCAATGGGCCCAAATCCACAGCTAGTTTGTTTGCATATCCTTCTAGCCTTATGAGGTCCGACTCCTCAAGACCCAAACATCTTAACAAAAGCTGGAGGCAGCTTCATAATTAGGGCATAGAATGTACGATCTCTCCGCAAAGC
The DNA here is from genome assembly GCA_036346405.1 of Phyllostachys edulis. Taxonomy (NCBI): domain Eukaryota; kingdom Viridiplantae; phylum Streptophyta; class Magnoliopsida; order Poales; family Poaceae; genus Phyllostachys; species Phyllostachys edulis. The sequence continues at coordinate 54,558,186 of CM070549.1, read as the reverse complement.
TATGTCCATCGAGCTGCTCCCTTGTGACTTGCTGTGGGTCGAGACTCGAGAGCTGCGACCACTCTCCCAAGTCCCAAGCGGTAGTACTGTATTAACCCCCACCTGCATTGCATATCTGCACGCATGGGTCCGGTCGGTGCCATTGGATTAAAGTACGGCCGGGCCGGGCCGGGCGGAGAAAAAAGGGCTCCTCTATGTCCAAATTTTACTCCTACATTTTTTCTATGATTCATTGAATTTTATCTATATTTCTAGGTTCGGTCTATGCTCGTAAAATACAATTTCACTGGCTCCCCCGATTCCCGCTCCGCCGCTGCAGTATACGGCGGGAAACAGGGCGGACCGGTCATGAGCTCGTGAGTCGTGATGTCGCAGTTGGGCGCCACTGGGTAGGAGTACTATACTTTGGAAAGGGAGACTCAACAGCCGACTCCCCCACTTGCGCTCATCCCCACCCCTATCCTGTGTCCACCAGCCTTACGCTGCCCCTACGCAAGTGGCCTGCCAACTTGCGAAACTTGCTGGTTTATTTACGACCTCTTCCGCCACGCTTCCCTGCGATAGATGTATTGCTGTGATTCTGTTCGGTATTCACGATTCCGGACGTAGGAAACGTGAAAGTTAGGGCAGCTCCTGCTTATGCGTAGCTAGAAAAACCTTCGCTGTCGACGGTTTCTGTCATATCGACTCTCTTTGTTGCCGTTTTTGCTACAGTAGCCTGGCCTGAGCTCCCCAGGATATGTGTGACCGTGCTCATGTCATGGGGGAAGAACTCGATAGAAGAAGCAAATGATTCCATTGCAACAGTATTTTTTTTTACTGGTTTATGTCATGGGTACTTGCTAACAAAGTGTCGCCTTGCGAAATGTGGTCATGTGTAAGCGTGGCTGGAAAGAGACCGCGTTGTAATTTTTTTTTTTATCGAAAACAGGAGGAGGTCAAATTAGACTTCTTCTTTTATGCATGTCTACCATAGTCCATGCATGGGTAAGTTTTTGTTTTTTAATCAGTTCGACCGAGTCCTGAGCCAGTATTGCCCACAAAATTGAGGCGTCTGCGAAGCATATTCTCCTGTATTGAACCAACCAGTTCACCGCGAAACCATGTCCTTTTCCACCACCGTCACCGGATATGGTAACTGAGTAGGGAAATGCTCATGTACCAATCTCATTTCACCTGCAGGAATGCAAGATGCAGTTGTAGTTCGATCCTAATGTAAGATGCAGCTGTAGTTCGATCCATATCTCTAGATATCATGCAGCAATTTGATCTTGAGGTACAGTAGTCGCTTGTTGCGATAGTTCAAGCGCAATATAATGCATTAGACTATTATCTATATATTATATTATTAAAGTGATAGAAAACGAAGGCACCGTATTCGCTCTTAATGGCTAGAAATTCTTACATTAATCAGTGGAAAAACAAAAAAGATCTACACCGTCGATTGTGATAAGTCCAGATTATAACGGTCTGGATTAAAAGAAATAGTCCATGTCGAGTACAATATAGACAAAACTGAAATTCAAAATAAAAAATAAAATAAAATTAGCATATTGATTTCCATACTAATTCCTAAGTAAAATTCCTAAATAAATATAACTTGAAATGAAAATTTTAAAAATAGCAATTGATTTATATACTAATCCCAACTAAAAATAGCTGAAATTTAGAATAAAAATAAAATAAAATCAGTAGTTTGATTTCCATACTAATTCCTAAGTAAAATATCTACATAAATATAATTAGGATAAATTTTTTAAAATGCAATTGGATTTGTATACCAATTCCAATAAAAAAATAACTAAAATTTTGAATAAAAAGTAATATCCAATTATCAATTTTATTTCCATACAAATTCCTAAGTAAAATCTCTAAATAAATATAATTTGGAACAAACATTAAACAAAATTAGCATGGATTTATATACTAATTCCAATTGAAATAATCGAAAATCAAAATAAAAATAAAATAAAATTAGCAATTTTATTTCGATACTGAGTTGAAAGTAAAATCCATAAATAACTATAATTTGGAATAAAATAAATAATATTAGCAATTTGATTTGTACACAAACTCCAATAAAAATAACTAAAATTTTGAATGAAAATAAAAGTTGTAACAAGGATAGCATGAATGGTGTCGGAGGAGGCCATGAAGGAGTGCAATGGTATCGATCTGTCCTACAATAAGACATTGACTCACAAGGAAGCGAAGAGTCGAGGCGGCGGTGGCGGAGATAAGGACAATATTGTGTTGCTCACCTTAGCCGTTCGATGATGACAATGCCATGCTGCTCATTGGAGCTGTTGAAGAGAAATGCTAGAATCAAAGGAGCCAAGGACCGTGGCAACGAGTGGTGAACTTTGACATTGTTGAATAAGTTAGTGGTTAAAGAAGTTCGATAATGGCGAATCCCTGACAGAGAGGAGATGATGCTTCGCATTAAATTCGAGCTATGGACAATATGGATCCATTGAGTAGCTAGGAGCGTGTCATCGCTGGCGAGGGGCACGATGCCACCGACAATACTGAGAAGATTCTCCATATCGTTTGATAGTGACTAAAGTAGACACGCGACATCAGTGAAGATGGGAGGTGTCGACGATCGAGTCGCCGATCTTCCGAAATAAATAGAGGAAAATAGCAAAGAGTTCTTGAGAGAGAATGAGATTGATCTTTATTGCAATGAACTGGATTCTTTACAGGGGGTGTCTTCGACAAGGCAGTAGACTAGGCCTAATTACACTAAGAATGTGGTGTGTTATGCTTTGGATCATATACAAAGGCTTGTATGTCTTCTCTGATGAACATGACTTGTTCCGTCTGTCCCTCGATCTTCCGATCTCTCTCAATTACCTCTTGATCTTCTTTTAGATAACTGGCGAAGAGGTGGTGGTTACTCCTGGAAGTGGCGCCCCTTCGGAAGTGTCGCGTTCGATTGAAGAAGCGGTGGCAGTTGGTAGAAAGCCAACTAACCAGCGGTTGATGTCAGTGAATCAGGGCTACAAAACATCGTGTGGATTGGAGTAAATAAAACATGTGCTCTATTCATCACACGGGAGGAATATACTTAGAATCGGATCCAAGTGCCAGTTCAAAGCTCCTAAGAGCTGTCGTTTGGTCGGGTAATAGGTGCAGGACCTCTCCGACCAGGGTACCCATAAACTAACCTTCGGAATCGTTACGACCACGGGGGTCGTTAGCCTTAGGGGTTACGACTAAAAAGGACGTGTGGTCTTTAATTGAATATCAAAGTAATATTCAGATATTTTAATCCTCGTTAGCTAGCCCTCGAATTTTAAATGACTGTGTAGTGTGAACCCTTCTCCGATGAAATCATATCAAACAAGCCCTCATTTAATGACGTAACAAACGAGGTGGTATGTATTCACTTTAAAGTTGTGGAACCGTCTAGGAAACCGAAGGGGTTTTCTATCCGTTGGACTTTGGGTAACTCCTTGTTGTAGTTAATGAAAGTGCGGCTATAAAATCCCCATTACGCACAGCTTTAGGGTTTTTACTCTCCCAGGCTTTTCTTCAATCCCTTTTCATCTTTTCGCAAGAAACCTCCTCCGACCGCTTCTTATCCTCTCGCCAAAACCTTTTCTGACCTTCTCTCACCCAAGATCCAACTATGTCGGAATCGATTACCAAATGGTTGGTCTCCGACCTGACCAAGAATAAGCTCGAAGCTTTGGAGAAGATTGGGATGATCCCTGACAAGACTCTGATTTCTTGAAGATCGGTGGCCGAAGAGCATTTCCCGAGCAGCGAGGAGGGAGAAATCCCTGTTTTTCTCGCCTACATCGAGTGCGGGCTTAGGATACTGGCACATAAATTCCTCTCCAAGGTTCTCGAGTACTATGGAGTCGAATTGGTGAACTTGGCCCCCAACTTAATTGCCAACATCAGCATCTTCACCTACCTCTATAAGTCGTACCTAGGGATCCAACCAAATCTGAAAGTCTTCAGGTATTTTTATAAGATGGCGAGGTCGGGGTAGTCGGCGGCCAGACCTAGAGAGTGCTCGTTGCGCCTCCACGATGGGAAGGCTGATGAGTACATCCAAATATACTCAAAGTCTTCATGGTCGTCGTGGAAGAAGAGCTGGTTCTACATGTCGGTCACAAAGGAGGATGGCCTTTACTTCATCGGTAAAGTGGCGAGTGAGAATATAAAGTGGAGGTCCACAACAGAGAAGAAGAGAAAGGTCGGAAGATGGATTGAAGCCATCAAAGACCTCAGAACCAAGGGCTTGACTTCTTAGCATGTGGTGAGGGATTTCTCCATGCACCGGATAAGTCCCTTGAAGCTCCGATCTAGTTCCATGATCTGGTACATTGGTCGTGACGAGGCGACCAAAGATTCTAAGGAAAGTAACTCCTGAAAAATCCCGACTAGTATGGTTTATTTAACTGTTTATTTTGTAAACTTGGAATCTTTTTATTCTTTTGAAGCCCTTTCCCCTGATGAAATCAGAGAGTGGATTAGAATTATCTGTGCCGGGGAGCCTAATGCCAAGGTTGCATTCCCCGGTATTTTGGTTGTTGTCTCTAAAGAAGAGAGATTCAAGGTAAATAACCACTTTTTTCATCGTGTATATATTCTCCGATCTGTATTTTGCTCTACTCTAATATGTAGATGGTTGGGTTAAGGATGAAAGAGTCCGATAGGGATTCTTCACCAATTATTGCTCCGACTGATTCCTGCTCAACGACCACACAGGATGATGATCTCCTGGAGGTAAAAAGAGCATTGAAAAAAGGAGTATATATTCGAGTGGTAAATTTCATCACCTAATTGAATTTAATTCATAACTTAGGTGGGAGAGAAGGAGAACCCGCAGCCAAAAGCTGTGGAAGTCATATGCCCTGGGATGGTCACTCACGACCAGGCAGTTGCTGTTGAAGCAACTGTTCCAAAGGTCAACGAAGACACCGTCTTCAACCAGATAGTCAGGGATCTTATCCTCGACCAACTGGTCGAGAATATTTCTTCTGACCTCTAGTCAAAAAATGCGGGGGGTTTAACCAACCCTACCGGTTCGAAATCGGTAAAATCGTTTGAAAAGAAAAGGAAAGCAAGCGCTACGGATTTTGCTCCAGCGCATTTCAAGATCAAGACCAAGAAGACGGCCAAGTATGTATACATGAAAGAGACTTATGAAAGTACATACCTTTAATGCTTTTGGTATTCTAGAATCTTGATTTTTTTTTTCGTTTTTTCTGTTTTTGTAGATCCTCTTGTGTTTCAGTCGCCTCCGACCAAAACACTCCTCAGGAAGAAGGTCTGCGAAAAGAGTGGTCGAGCCAGCCCCTGAGCAGGTGGTGGCTCCAATTCTGGTTCCTATTGTCTAGGACTCCTTGGCGGCCCTGACCCTGTCTAGGGAGACTGTGGTCAACGCAGAACCTCAGGAGGTTCCACCCCCTGCGAGGACCGTTCAAGGAGGAAGGATTTCTTCGATATTGAAGAAGTCTTCTCATCCTAGAAACTTCCCTTATTGCCCTCGGGTTTTCAATGATGAAGAACTCAATGAGGCTTGGGGGGAGAAAATCGGATCGTCAAGCAGAGACGAGTCCTGATAATATTTTCGCTGGATATAATGACATGGCGATCCAGGTAATCACCCATGACTACTTTTATAGCCTTTTCCTTAAAGCTTATAAAAAAACTTAAAGAAGCTTGCTATTTTTGTAGCATTTTGTGGGCAATTTCGCTGTGGTCGGAAGACTGACCCAGCAAATAAAACTCTTAGAAAAGAAAAACTCCAAATTAGAAAGTAAGTACCTTCTTCTTGACTTCTCTTCTCCTTCTTTGTTATCTTGTTCCCCTTATGTTGATTAACTTTTCCCTTTATCATATTTGATAGACTCGGAGAAAATAAAAAAAGAGATTATGGCTAAGGAAGTCATAATAGCTAGGCTTGAAGAAGAATGCCAAGCCAAGGACCGGTCGATCGAATAGTTGACGACCAGACACAAGGAAGTTATTGAAACTTTCGAGAAGAAAATCAAGGTAACCAGTTGTAGACTTGACCAGTGTACTTATCTGTTCTAATTATGTGTATTTATCCTTTTGTCTACTTGTACAGAGCAAACTCAAGCATTAAAAACAGCAGAAAAAGCTCTTGAGTTCGAGCACGACAAGCAGGCAAAACTCAGGCAGAATCTTGAGGAGAAGGTCAAGGCTCTCAACAAGGTGCTCTTCGACATGGGATCTGGATCAAGCCTGCCCATTTTAAGAGATCCGGTGGAGAAGATGAACTACCTTGGCCAACAACTCTGCTCAAGACTGCTCGGAAGAACCATGCCCAGATTATGAAGGACGCCATTGCTAACGGAGTCAGCCTTGCTTTGATGAAGCTGAAGGTTTTCGACCCCTCTATTCACCTCCAAGCTATTGAAGAAAACTTCAACTGTTCGGGTCAAGAAGCGACCAAGTTGTTCGAGAAAGTAATGCCTCTCGGTAACACGGTTGCAGAGGAAATAGAGGTCGGATCTCCGTCTCGCAACGACCTGTCTGATGGTACCGAGAAGTAGATGGTTGTAATATTAAGTTTGTAAATAATAAAACTTACGTGTTGTCATCAGTAAAGTCTATGTTTATCTTTTCATTTTGCTAAATACTCATATATTTTCTAGCCCTAACTACTTGTGCTAGTAGAAGATCTTACTAAAGAAGCAGTAGACCAAGAAAAAGAGCAAAAGCTATGACCACAGTACAAAGTATGTGCTGACTATGTTATAAAAATGATCTAATTAACACTAGGAAATCAGGTTAGTCGGAACCAGTATATGATTTCGACTAGCTTTAGATCTTTTCCATAATTGAAATACTATGTAGTACATTGTGTTGTCGTAAGACATTATAAGACTTGTACAGATGATAAGACATTATGCAAAGATGCATGCAAAAGCAATAAGTGGTCTTATTTATACACATTATCCAATCAAGTCATAAAGGTTGCTAAGAACTTTAGACATGATAGACACTTCGTGAAACATGTTCATGCTCAAGTCCGACTGGTAGCAAAGATCATAAGAAAAGGACCGTCACTAGGAAACTCCTTCCAGTGGGCAGGACCACATGCAGAGAGGAGAGATTTCGACTAGAGGCTTTCCGTGTCCCAGCCAGTAGCCAAACAAGAGTACAATAGAATGTTGAAATGAAGAAAATTAGTCTTTGAAGTCTTAAGCATGTAAGTAACTATATCAAGTTGTTTGTGTGATGCTCTTTTACTTGTTTGTTTCTTTAAGAAAAGAGTGTATAGTCACACGTGAGAACCATAGCTGTGATGGTTATGACTAGGACTCTTATGGCTTGTGATGATTATGCCAAAGCCAAAAATGTAAAAGAGATCCTTTTGGTAGGATATCGAAGAGAATAGGATCTTCTCCGATTAGTTAAATAACAATAGTATGTGACCAGATTACGAATGACAGATATATAAATAATATCACTCATCGAAAAGAAAAAAAAAGAAAGAAATGAATCTTTATTGAAATTGAAATAATGTAAAAAACATTTATACAAAGAACTTACGCAGTTGATCAATGTTCTAAGAATTTGACAAAACACATCTATCTAACATGGCTAGTCGTACCGAACCAGGTCTGGTGACTTCGACCACAGTGTTCCTATTTTGGCGAAAGTTTGTTGCGATTTGCTTGACTCTGAATTTTTCTGAGAACAGGATCACCTACAGCTAGGCTGCGAGGTTGCATCTTACGACTGTGATACCTTCGCATGGCTAGTTGGTAAACCGTCGATCGTATCAGAGCTTGGTTTCGTCTTTCTTCAAGGAAATTGATGTCGTTGAGTCTTCATTCTGGCTGATCGTTTTCATTGAAACAATCAGTTCGAGCAGAACCAATTTTTAATTCTGGAGGAAGCATGGCTTTAGCACCATAGACTAGAAAAAAATGGTGTTTCACCGGCCGCACGACTGGTCGTGGTTCGAACAGCCCATAACACATAAGGCAGTTCTTGAACCCAAGCTCCTGACTGTTTTGTTAACTGGTTGAACACTCGGCGTTTCACTCCTTACATTATTATACCATTAGCTCGCTCGACTGCTCCATTGATCCGCGGATGAGCCACAGAAGTGAAATGTATCTTGATACCTAGATCCTCGCAGAATTTCTGAAAATTTCTGCTAGAGAACTGAGTACCATTATCTGTGATTATAAGACTGGGTATACCAAATTGAGTGATCACATTTTTGTGAGAAACCTCTTGGCAGCCTCAGTTGTTGTTTTAACAACTGGCTTGGCTTCTATATATTTTGTGAACGTGTCAATCATGGCAAAAAGGAATTCGAAGCCTGGGTGCTCTTGGGGAAAATCCCAGAATGTCTAGTCCCCAGGTTATAAAAGGCCAAGAAAGAGGTATTGTTTGCAAAGCTTGTGCCGCTTGATGTATTTGTCGACTATAAAATTGACATTATATGTATTTCGTCGCGAGCTCTTTTGCATCATAGAGGGCAGTTGGCCAATAGTATCCTTGTTTAAAGGCTTTAATGACCAGTGTTCTGTAGGAATTATGTGCTCCACAGACTCCTCCATGAATATCAGATAGCAACTTAATGACATCCGTTTGAGATATGCATCTCATCAACACTCCGTGAGTTCCCCGTTTATAAAGGGTATTTTCGATCAAAGTGTATAATTTGGCTTTCGAGCTATACGATCAGCCTCTACATCATCTTCAGACATAATATCATGTTGAAGATAATTGTAGATCGATGTCATCCGATTGCTACTAGGGTCGATTTGCACGACTTCCAGAGGAGCATCTAAGTCCTCGAAAGGCTCGACCACCAAGGGTGAATCGAGTTGCTCAAGGAAAACTTTGAGCGGGACGAGTGACCTTGTGGAGGCCATCCGCGCCAAATGGTCTGCCGAAAAGTTTTCCTTTCTAGGAATATGTTGGATCTGAAAACCAAAGAAGTATGTTTCGAGTTTTCGTACTTCTGCCAAGTAAGATGATATCTTGGTACTTGAGCATTGATATCCTAACTCGATTCGCTACTAGTAGAGAATTGCCTTTCACTAGTAATCTACGAATTCCGAGCGCTCTGGCTACTCGGAGTCCTGCTAGTAAACCTTCGTAATCTGTCACATTGTTTGTGGCAGAAAAGTTTAATTGAATGATGTATTTGATGTGTTCTCTAGTAGGGGATATCAAAACAACACCAGCCGTCGAGCCTTTGAGCATCAAGGAACCGTCAAAGTACATTGTCCATTCGTCTTAGTGTTCGTACTCGGGCCCTTGGGTGGGTCCAGGGTTTGTCCATTCGGTAATGAATTCTGCTAAAGCCTGAGACCTGATTGTTATTTGTGAGATGAAACAGAGGTCGAACGCCCCAAGTTCGACCACCCATTTTGCTATTCATCCTGATTATGAGAACTTGACCAATGGGATATCCGGTAGGTATGACTACTCTATGGGCCTGAAAGTAATACCTTAGTTTCTTTGAAGCCATAAGGAGACCATATAACAACTTTTGTACCTGTGGGTATCGTTCCTTTGGTCCATGTAAGACTTCGCTTATGTAACATACTGGTCGTTGGATGTTGTCACGCTCAACGGCCAGTATGGCACTGACCACTTGTGGCATTGCAGCCATGTATATCAGCAATATTTCTCCTGATCTTGGAGATACTAAGATCGGGACACTTATAAGGTACTTCTTAAGCTCTTCAAAGACATCATTTTCCTCTTTAGTACACTCGAAACTTTCATGTTTTCGAAGAAGTTTGAAGAAAGGTAATCATTTTTTACCTAATTGCGCTATGAAACGACTTAGCGCTGCCATACAGCCGATTAGTTTCTGGACTTCTTTCTTTGTGGTCGGAGGGCGCATCTGGTTGATGGCCGAGATTTCTGCTAGGCTTGCTTCAATTCCTCTAGCCGAAACTAGGAATGCAAGAAAATTTCCAGAAAAAACTCCGAATGCACACTTCTCTGGGTTTAACTTAAGGTTATACCTTCTTAAGTTATTGAAGGTTTCGTGTAGGTCGAAAATGTGATCGTCAGCATTGATGCTCTTCACAACCAAGTCATTAACGTAGGCTTCCAGATTTTGACCTATCTGAGAATTAAAAGTTTTTTTTGCATTAACCTCTGAAAAGTTGCACCAGCTTTTTTGAGTCCAAATGTCATCTTAACATAGTAGTAAGTGCCATATGGAGTGATGAAGGAAGTTTTATCTGCATCATCTTTACTCATATTGATCTGGTGGTACCATGAATATGCATCTAAAAAACTTAACAACTCACACCCAGAAGTAGAGTCTACAAGTTGATCAATGCGTGGAAGGGGAAAGTCATCCTTCGGACAAGTTTTATTAAGATCTGTGAAGTCAATACACATTCGCCATTTCCTATTGCTTTTCCTAACCATTACAGGATTGGCGAGCCACTCTGGGTGGTCGATTTCATGAATGAATCTAGCCTAAAGTAGCTTGTCAATCTCCGACTGGATTGCCTCCTTCCGATCAGGTGCGAAGCGCCTTAGCTTCTACTTGACCGGATTCTTGTCATGCTAGAGAGCTAGCCTATGCTCGATTACCTCCCTGAGAACTCCGGGCATGTCGAACGCCTGCTAGGCGAATACGTCCAGGTTTGCTCGAAGGAAGGAGACAAGTGACTCTTTCAATTCAGGGTTGAGTTATGCCCCGACCAGTACTCTTGGGTAGATACGTTAGCATTTCCTGACCCAGACAGTATTTTGACGCTTTCTGAAGAAGCGCCTTTATCGAGCGGGACTTCCTTGGTCAGGTTGGAAAGCTTCGACGCCATCTTTTGGCCTCGAGTGTTTGATCTGCATGGTAGGTGGATTAGTTTCCCTGGTCGAGAGCTCGTCGACCTGTTCTAGGGATTTCCGATCGCATGCATATGCCTTTTTTCTATCTCCTCGAACCTTGATGACTCATTTTGGTCCTAGCATCTTCAAACTCTGATAGCCGTAATGCGTAGCTATCAGGAACTTAGCTAATGCCGGGCGACCAAGTATTCCATTGTATGCGGTTTTGAAATCCACCACATCAAATGGAATCTTTTCCGTTCGGAAGTTGTCAAGTCTTCTGAATGTAACCGGTAGGGATAGTTGCCCTATCGGTTTAGCGGTAGAAGCAGTAACTATTCCATGGAAGACATATTTCACATGTTTTACCATCGACGTGGGAATTTGCATTTCTTCCAATGCCACCATAAATAAAAATGTTTAAAGAGCTACCTCCATCTATCAAGACTCGATTAACTTTACAATTATTAATTGTAGGTTCAACAATAATAGGGAACCTACCTGGTCGAGTTGACGGGATGGGGCAATCTTCTTTGCTGAAGGAGAAAACTGTTTCCGACCACTGGACGACTTGACGGTGATCGGAGACTCAGCAAGGTTCACTTCCTGCTCCACGGCCTTCAAATAATGTCTTGATTCATATGAGGAGGATCCGCTGAAGATCATATCCACAGTGTGTTAAGGCTCCTGGTACTCCATTTCTTCATCGCCATATTTGTCCTTCTTGGAGTTTGGTTCTCTAAGCTCTGTTATGGAGGGAAAGGGACCTCTACCTGAGATGTTGTCATCCAGTTTCTTTTGCTAGGCTCGGTAGATGCGCAGATCATGCCCTGCCGCCTGGTGAAGTAGACACCAATTTTTGTTCTTCTTATATTCGTCGATCAGAGCCTTAGCCTTATTCCGACCGGAAAAGTCTTTCTTGCCCTTGGTAAAATTTTTTGGAATCGTAATGACTTCTTTATTGTCGGGCTTGCGATTCTTCTTACCCTTGAGAGCCTTCTTTTGCTTCTTTTCAGTTTCTCCAGGCCTGGTTGGGGTATTTTATCTTTTCGATCAATAGCTTCACACCATTTGATTGCTTTACCAGCGGCTGCATATTTGTTAGCCATGTCGAAAATTTCGACGGTCGTTTGTGGAGGATTCATTGCAATATCCTCCATAAATAGGCGATTTCTCAACCCTGCTTTAAAAGCCTGGATAATGGAAGACTATGCGACCTCTCAGATAGAGTTTCGAACTTGGATAAACCTCTTGATGTATTGTCGAAGAGTTTCATAGGTTTTCTGCCTCATTCGATGAAGATATCCTCCTTACCGGGCGATCAAAGTGTCGCATAACTACTCCCAAGTGTAGATAGATCCGACCGGCAGATTGAGCAACCACGACCGGGCAGATCCTTCAAGGACTTGCCATCATGTTGTCGTTACCACCAGCAACTTTGATGGTGGTAGTATAGATTTGAAGAAATTCTAATGGGTTCTGAGTCCCATTGAACTTCTCTATGTTAGCAGGTTAGAACCTGTCCGGCCAGCGAACAGTTTGGAGTCCTACCGAGAATGCTTGACAGCCCGTAATGGAGTTGTGGCGCCTTATCTGAAAAGGAGCCGGATTATAGTCGGTTGGGGACCGACTCCTCATATTAGCATACCGAGTTTTTGGTGTCCAAATCCGGTCATGGACGTTTGTGTGACGTCTTTGATCACCTGCTTGGTTCAGACGATGCTAAAGGTCACCGGAACCAAGTGGTTGTTCCTCTTGACGAGGAGGAGTGGTTGCTAGGAAGAGCCATCTTCCCTTATGATTCCCTGGTTGTTCCTCTTGACGAGGAGGAGTGGTTGCTAGGAAGAGCCATCTTCCCTTGTTCCTCTTGGTATCGTTTGGTCCTCCGTCCGACCATGTTGTCCTCTGATGAGGGAGGAGTGCTAGGACGAAGTCATCATGAGACTTTGCGAGTTCCTTTGCTCCCGGTACATTTCTGTACACTGTATGGTTTGTTGAAGGATCTCCGATACCTGCCCTGCAAGTTGAACATAACCCAGGGTCTCTGCCAGAGTAGTATCTGGTTTATTCAGAATGTCACGAACTCGTTGTTGGTTTTGCAATGTTACCGAAGGTCTTGAAGGATTTTGACTGGCGGTGGGAGTTCAATGAGTCGAATGTCCCTCCAACCTTTCATCTTGCCCTGTCCAACCTGTCATGCATTGTGAGGTAGGAATAGGTGAATTAACTGAGCGACGTCCATCAGTTGGTGCTTGAGCGCCTGTACCATTTCCACCAATAAGTGGTGGCAGGATAATCCGTGGAGGACTGTGCACGGCATCTTGATTGGTATCTTCAATTGCATTAATCTCGTGCCTCCAGCAGCAATCCTCCGACGAGCTCCCATCGTAACTAAGGGAGAGTCTTCCAGCGCTTTGGCAAGGAACCTCCACGATGGGGAGTGGTCGGAGATTACTGCCTTCGGTGGGCTTTGTGGTGGACTCAGCCTGACCCGATGGATTGCCGGCCGTATGCTGAGTTTCACCATGCCCACTTAGCCTACGATCGGTGATAACTTCATTGGTACCATCACCAAATGTTGGTTGGCCCCCAAAATACGCAGGAGCTATTAGCGAATACTGGTCGCCCATGATAATATCGAGAGTACATGGACTCTCTGATTGCATCAAGCTTCGCCGCCGAGATTGCCGGTCGGATGGATCGGGCTTGTAGAGGTGTTGGACGCTTTAACCGGCTCGGACGATCGGTTCCTCTGGGAGTACCACTGATGGTGGCGGTGAATCCTCATCCATCCGGTCGATTTCGCTAATCTCAGTGAATAGCGAGTCGATGGAGGATGATGATGATGATATCCTGTTTTCTTCCATGGCGCGGATGCATGCGTCCATGTCGAGGTTGGAGTAGTCCGTCAGGTCGAACCAGTTTTCCTCATCCCAAGTCCCTGCCATGTTTGCATGAGCGATGATGGAGCGAAGGGAGTGAATGAGGAATGCTTGAGTGAAATAATCTTCAAGAGCTCAACGCCTTCTTCCCCACGGACGGCACCAGCTATCGATGATCGAGTCACAGATCTTACGAAATAAATAGAGGAAAATAGTAAAAAGTTTTTGGGAGAGAATGTGATTGCTCTTTATTGCAATGAACTGGATCCTTTACAGGGGGTGCCTTCGACAAGGCAGTGGACTAGTCCTAATTACACTAAGAATGTGGTGTGCTATGCTTCGGATCGTATACAAAGGCTTGTATGTCCTCTCCGATGAACATGACTTGTTCCATTTGTCCCTCATTCTTCTGATCTCTCTCAATTGCCTCTTGATCTTCCGTTAAATAACTGACGAAGATGTGACTATTACTCCTGGAAGTGGTGCCCCTTTGGAAGTGTCGCGTCCGGTCGAAGAAGCGGTGGCAGTTGGTAGAAAGCCAACTGACCAGCGGTTGATGTCAGTGAATCAGGGCTGTAAAACGTCATGTGGATTGGAGTAAAAAAAGACATGTGCTCTATTCATCACATGGGAGGAGTATACTTGGAATAAGATCCAAATGCCAGTTCAAAGCTCCTACGAGCAGTCGTTTGGTCGGGTAACAAGTACAATACCTCTCCGACCGGGGTACCTATAAAGTAACCTCTGGAATCCTTATGACCACAGGGGTCATTAGCCTTAAGAGTTACGACCACGAAAGACGTGCGATCTTTAATTGAATATCAAAGTAATATTCAGAGATTTTAATCCTTGTTAAGAGGTCACCGCGATTAGTGAGGAAGCCACAATGTTGAGTTGAACAACGTCGAAGAAGAGGTGCGGCCGACACGAGAGGAGAGGATATGGAGCACGTAAAACATCATGCATCTGTATATACGTGCATGCATTCGTATGAATAGAAGCACGGGCGTACAGCAGAGGACCAATTAAAGAGCTTGGAGTAGAGATGACGCAATAGTAGTGGATAGGCTCGAGGCCACCGGAGAGAGCGTGATGGGTGTCCCTGGAAGGTATTGGTGAGGGTTGCACGTGTACGCGTATTTGATGTCGCAACGATCAGCATTAAGCAATAACTAGAGAGAAGTAGAAGATAACTATGTGGTAAAGTATTACAATCAAAGATGTATGAGAGGGATCAATCAAGAATTTGGTTTGTTATTGGAGGATTAAACAAAAAAAACATAATTAGTCACTAAAATCAAGTTATAATTACGAAAAAATCAAACAACCAACAACGACAAATACCAATATCGAATATGTGAATGATACATAATAAATATAACTGCGCAAATGTGTGGAGTTGTATAGAATAACATCTTTAGCTGAATATATGGACGGTACATGCTGCTACTATACTTCAGCAAGTAATTTCACGGTAGACGTAAAAAGAAACATGTACATAGCTTTTCTGTTAGTGATTCACACTTGAGAAATAATTAAACACCTCGTTACTCATAAACGTTACTAGTATATGTAATATACTGGTATAGTATTATGTGAAGTACAACTCTGGTGGTCCTTTCATCTGGAGAAAAAGGGCGGGGCACAAGTTGACGACCGTGCCCAGTTCATGAGGGTGCATGCCCCACATGTAGCATTAGTTTTTAGCTGGTGAAATAATAACAACAACAACAACGATAATAATTAATCATAAAGCGCGGGGGGTGGGCACGATGATGGAAAGCAACGGGATAGATAGAGGGAACCTCATCTCAACCAACTTGCATGAAGAAATCTTTCGATTATACTGTGGGGTAGTATTCACGCCCGGGCCCAATCCCCTCGATTTCCCGCTTTAATCACCCCCGCTTCCATCAAACCACGCATGTTGCTTGCCCACTTGCAGCTAAAGTCTCACAAATTTCATGGGAGGTGCGATAGTTCGTAGTACTAGTGTAAAACCTTTGTGTACAACGCGGGTACTTACTCCCTCTGTTTCACAGCGTCGGTTTGTTTCTTTTTGGATCGTGGTTTCACAATAACAATTACATTGGAGAGAATTCTAGCTAGTACATGCATGCTTGGTCAAGTCCTTGGAGACAATACCACTCCTACGTGGCGGGATGAAGGGCTTGTTTGGTTCGAGTCCTGATATCACTACTACAAAACAGGCTATACTAGACGCCTCATCGCATATGGTTCCAAGCCTCATCACAGACGGTTCCTTAAGAATCGTCTGTGATATGTAATTATCACAAACGGTTTTGAAGAACCATCTGTGATAATTTACAGACGGTGTTCTATTTACAAACCGCTTGTGATAATGGAACGTCATAGACGGTTCTTAATAAGAACCGTCTGCGATGTCTCCGAATATTATAGACGGTTTGTATTAAAAAACGTCTCTGATTTTACCATAGCTTAGAATTTTCCTTACTTTGCGATTTTACTGTGGCAGCCAATCCTCTGCCGCGCTCCTGTCGTTGCCTTGCCAAACCCTACCGCGGCAGAGGATTGGGTGCCACGGTAGGGGTGCGGCAGAGGATTGGCTGCCACGATAGGGGCGCGGCAAAGGATTTTCACTTCAAGACATGGTAAAATCATAGAGTATCTCATCACAGGTGGTTTTTAATACAAACCGTTTGTGATGAGATACTTATCACGAGCGGTTCAGATAAGAACCGCTGCGTGATAAGTATCTCATCACGCATTTGCTCAGGATATGTCATCACGCAGCGGTTTTTGTATGAAACCATATGTGATTCGTAGTGTGGGAGTTCAAAATTTTTTGAATACGTGCGTGGGAGACAAAATATTTTGGCGTTGTCCTTATATATTATAGCCGAGTTGAGGAGGGACGCGCTGGGGCGAGGCTCTCGCGTGCTGCGGTGGCTGCTCAACTCGACGGAGGTGGAGCTCATCATGAGGAGCGAGCGGGGGTGCGCTGCGAACCACCTACGACTGGAGCTCGTCCTGGCTTCTATTGGTTTGATATTTCATTTCTGCCCCTGTTTCATGTAGGATGGAATTGTTTAAGCAGTTATTGGGTCATGCAATTATGTTTATTCATTCTTTAATTTCGTTGTTTCGGGATGATCAGGTTGGTGATATTTCTCGAACAGAATATGAGCTCTCTTATACGGATATCCTATATGCTGATGGGATAACATCCTCGGAGCTCATACGGATATCCTATATGCTGATGGCATCTAAAGAGTTCTTTTTCCAACAGCCGACTTTAAATGGATCATAATTTTGTGTATGTGAGTAAGCGTTAGTGTTCCCTTCTGATGTATGTGAGTGATGCCTTTTTTATGTATTTTCAAGAGTCTTTGAAGATGGAAAGCTCACATATACATTTAGTATCTTGTTCAGTCTTCTAGGTTCAAGTTCTATATTAGGAACTGTGATGGTACCAACTATGAAACATTCAAAATCCGATTTTTTCTTCAATAGAAAAAACTATTACAGGCGGTTCTTGAACCGTCTGTGATAATTTTTTCATAGACGGTTTGAAAACCGTCTGTGATGACCATCTGTTATCACAGACACATAAAATTTAGACGGTTCAAGAAACTGTCTGTGATGACGGTTTAGAACCGTCTGTGATGACTTTTTATGTAGTAGTGCACCCATCTGCCTGGTCGGGACGTTGCCGAAATGAGCCAGAGGTGTGTTTGGTTGGCATCTTGGAGATGCCAGTGCAAGCCTGGCTTGGTTCCTCCCGGCAGCTTGTTAGCTTGAGCCAGGCGACCAAAATCAAAATCAGTCGCCTGAGATTCCGGTGGCATCAACAAATCAACGATAGCCCTTAATCCTACTTACCACATTAATCCATCATCCGCACGTAGAGCCATCGATGCCGTCGTCGTTGCGCATGGTGACCGATCGCGGCTACGAACGCTACCACAGTGAGCCAGCCACACCTGCTGCCGCACCGTTGTCGTACGAGGCTCCGCCGCCGGCACGGGCCCAATTTGGCCGCAGGCCGCAGCCGCGTGAAGCTGGTATGACATCCGCTGCGTGTTACTTAGGTCACCAATCAAACAAACCTGAAATCTATATATTACCGCTTAATAATAAGTAATAATCAACCTCCCCCGTACAAGTTGGCCAATTTGCTCCAAAATTAATTAACTAGACTCCTTTAAAGAAAACCGATCAATCAAATTAATCAAAGAGCAAGTTCGGTGGTAGATATATTTTCAACAGTGCAAGCTAGCTAGAACAGCAAGTTGCCTCACTGCGCATATATACACGGCTTTACCTCATCAACCTCTTCTCCAACCCCCACCGTTACAAGAAAATTCCACCGGACACGAGAAGAGGAGGGTGGGACGACGGAGCGAGGGAGACCAAGAACCAACCTAAACATGCCGTGCATCCCGGCGTCCAGCCCCAGCATGCCGCACCAGCACCACCGGGTCCTGGCCGGCGTCGGCGTGGCTGTCGGGTGCGCGGCGGAGGCGGCTGCGGCCGCGGCGGGGCGGCGGGGTTGAGGTGCGGGGCGCACGACGGGGAGGTGCCAGTGGAGGTGGCGCGGCACCACGAGCACGCGGAGCCGGGGTCCGGGCGGTGCTGCTCCGCGGTGGTGCAGCACGTGGCGGCGCCTGCGGCGGCTGTGTGGTCGGTGGTGCGGCGGTTCGACCAGCCGCAGGCGTACAAGCGGTTCGTGCGCAGCTGCGCGCTGCTCGCGGGGGACGGCGGCGTGGGCACGCTCCGCGAGGTGCGCGTCGTGTCGGGCCTCCCCGCGGCGTCCAGCCGCGAGCGGCTCGAGATCTTGGACGACGAGAGTCACGTGCTCAGCTTCCGCGTCGTCGGCGGCGAGCACCGGCTCCAGAACTACCTCTCCGTCACCACCGTCCACCCATCCCCGGCCGCGCCCGCCGGCGCCACTGTCGTCGTGGAGTCGTACGTCGTGGACGTGCCGCCGGGCAACACGACCGAGGACACCCGCGTGTTCGTCGACACCATCGTCAAGTGCAACCTCCAGTCGCTGGCCAAGACCGCCGAGAAACTCGCCGCCGGCGCGAGGGCCGTCTCGTGAGGCCTCCACCTCTCCATGGGTAATCGATCGTCGTTTTTCCGGGCGGGATGGATGTGTGCTTCTTCGGCGCGTGAGCCTTTTTCTTTTTTCCCTCCTGGTTTCTTCACATTTGACCCCTCGTTTTCTTTTCTTTTCTTTTCTTTTTCTCGTTGTTGTGAGATGCATGCCCCTTCCTCCCTTGTCCAAAGATTGAAGAATGAAAAGTATAATTGTTAGACTTCAATTTCACTAGTGCATATGTTCGAGTTCCTCTGTATATACGGTAGATCTGCCATCTGTTCTCGGTTAAGCTCCAAACATTCATCAAATTTTTTGTCCATTTGTAAATTTTGCTATATACCATATGTGATATGTTAGTGTGCGTTACGAAGCAATAGACAATAATAGCATTTCAGGCCTCCATTGGTCGATCTATCGAGCCTTGTAACACAGCAAATAATGAGAGTAATTTCGATCCATAGCATGTGTGTCCTGGCCGTGAGATAACTCAATTCGCTAGAAATGTTAATCTAGCCACCCGATCGATCGATGTAAATGCTATGTTTCTCCCCGATCTTACATGCGTCAGAACTGCCATGCACCACCATATATATGAAACAAACAGTGTGCCTTGTATTAGAGATACACACAAATTAACCATATCTCTCCCTAGGACAGCGCCATAAATTTTTACCCAGGGCTACATGGTGAAAACTAAGTATCGAGAAGTGCAAGTATAAATATTGGGCTACATGGTAAAAACCATGGTAAAAACTAAATATTGAGAAGTGCAAGTATAAATATTTTGCTATTCTATATAAGCAAACTAAGAACTACATAAAGTACTTCATCAACCATAAAGAACTGGTTTCCTGTATCCGTCCTGATCTCTCCTACAGCGAGATATATGTGACACACACACACACATATATATATATATATATATATATATATATATATATATATATGTGTGTGTGTGTGTGACTATGCTAAATAAACCAGATTAAATGCAACACAGTATGTTGGATGTAAGCTAGTAGCACCGACCAAGAAACGAATCAAACAAGAAAGCCGTGTATATTGGTCCGACCGTGTCTGATCAATTCATTAGGTCTTCTTTTCGTTTGAACATAGACCAACCTGTCCGTGATTACTCCTCGCTCGTCTGTGGCTATATCTGAAACGAGGAATTCTCGTAAGCTTGCTCGTCGGTGACTGTATATCTGGGACGAGAAATTCTCAATAGGAAACATACCATTCGTTAAGGTCGGACGGCTTGTCTGGAATGAAATGTAAAATTCAGGGCGCGCATTTTTTGAAACGAAATAGCATAACTAGCTCCCAACGAAAGAAATGATAAAATAGTACCTCTACAGCACAAAATCGCAGCAGAAGCCATATGTCGTGATTCCAGACTGCGACAAACGACTTGATGTGCTCCCAGATCGTGGCACATGGTTTGCAGCACTCTCAGTCCGTAGTAGGATGGCATGCCAGTGCGGTAGGTAGCCTGTCGCGATTTAGGAGCGCGGGAGGTCAACTGCTGCGGTCTAGAATTGTGCCAGATCGCGGCATGTGGCTTCCACGATGATTTTATATGGTAAAGATGTCATTTTTATTATTCCGTTCATGGATGGCTAGATTTGTTGTTGGAAATAAAGAAAAAAAGCATTTTAGAAAGAGAAAAACCCCCCGCGCAGCGCAAAGCTGCAGGCAGCAGCCCACTTGCGGGCGTGAGCGGCGTCACGACGACTTGGAATTGTACTGCGGTACCGCCGCCTCCCGCGACGCCCCTCGTGCCAGCCAGGCCAACTTGCGCGCTCTGAATCGATTGATCAGGCCCCTCTCCTTTCGATGCTCCTGTTGAATTTCCATTATTTGGCACTTTTAATTAAGATCAGGTCGATAGTTAGAGGCTCGATGATGCCTCCTCCCTACCGCGCGCTCCGTCGTCACGTCCAGCAAGTTGCGCTCGGCTCTCGATCGACCCATCGATCGTTCGTTCGGCAACTTGCCATAGAAAAAGGAGCAAAGGAGCGCAGCAAAGGGGGAGGGGACATATTAATTTAACGTGAACGAATAATTAACTAACACAAGTGGCTCAACTTGCATGTCAGGTCGCTTAATTACCTGGTTGCTTCCTCTCCTTTATCGACTATATATATATATACTGTTGCTAGCTTATTGCCAACTCGGAATTTATCGGATCCTTCCACTTGCTTCTGGAACGGTCTAAGCGTGCGGGTTCTCGGGTTATCGGAATTGGACCTGCTCGTCTCGGGGACCTTCGATTTCTTTCAGAGACAGAAAGAAAATGACAAAACGTTTTCTTCATCCTGTCACGAAGATGTATTTTGTATCGTCATTTTTTCCGGTCACAAGAAGACACACACCCACAGGGGGCGTAGCCAGCCATTGGCTAGGTCTCGAGCTAGCCCAACCAAAACGTACTGGAGCAGTGGAAACAAGAAGTAATTTTGAGTTGGTCTCGGGTTATTACCCTGGCGGTCCAAGGCCTAATTTCGCCCCTGCCCTCCTATACACACCACCGCGCATATGTCTAGAAAGACATAAATCGGGGATAAATTCACGACCTCACAAAATTATCACCGAAGCACACTCACGTATATACAGTAATTAATGTGTATAAAGGTATATTTTAGTATAATGTTATGTCTTTAAAATAATTCCATGCTATTATATATTCTAGATAATAGTAATTTTTTTCCTAATTTATAATATTATCATAAACCCATATTCTTAGTCTTCCATGGAAGGTGATAGGTCTGCATTAGCGAGGGGGATTTGCCTTGCTTAACAAAAGCAGCGGAGCATAGTACAACAAGAATACTGTAGCAAGCAAGTCATTGTACTGTATCTTTTGCATTGTACCAAGTTGCTCTAGCGATGTGGTAGCAAATTAGCAATAGATCTAAGCTGTTCCTTTTGGACCCAACGGCGACCTACCTTTGCTTATGATAAGACAGAGGATACGCTTTCAGGTGGGTGATGGAGTAATTAACTTAGCAAGTAGTGGAATAAGTTAATAACAGTACACACGGGCCCACTAGCAGACTAGCTTGGAACCGGGCTAGAGCCGTCGGTGTCACGAGCGCTGTTACTAATTAACCAATGCAAGTATGCTATTGCTATCGACGATAAGGAGAAGGTTAACCACGGTACATGAACCACTGGTACGCTATTTAATCTGGACTGTTCATTGACGTACGAGGCATATCACGCGGAAGACTACATGCGCTTGCTAGTTTTTAGACCGCGCTGTATTTACGTTACGTACGGGCATGAGACACGCTACTACATTACAGATTTACAGTACATAAGATCTTCAGGCTTGTGTATTTTCAAAGTTGTTTCACTGCAGAGGCAGCAGAGACAATACTGTACTTACGCACAATATTAGTACTATACAAGTACATGAAGGCTAATATGTTACACCCATGTCTACTTCTTTCTGAAATTAGAATATGCACATTCATAACCGCCCCAAGATAGAGATTCCTAATCCAACACCCCAATTGGCCGATCGCGAGCTAGGGTCAGGGTCTACACATATGCATGCGTACATGGCCATATGGACATGCTCGGACAGTTGGACAGTATGTTCGTCCAGTTCATCGAACATACCCTCGGAACCAGAAAAGACTTGCGCATCAGGCCTCTCTCTAGCTTGTCTCCATCAGCTAGCTAGCTAAGCTAAGCTGTTGATACACCGGCTTGCACGTTGCTGCTAAGTTCTTGCACGTTGCCGCTAAGTTCTTCCTCTCCCGGTCCTGACGTCGCCAGTTGGTGTGCGGATAGATCGGTCGATCGATGGATATGTCGTACTCTGGCAACAGCGTGATGGTGACCGGCGACGATCAAATTATCAGGCCGGAGCCGGACTCAGCACAGCATCATTACTAATGCATGTCTAGACTGAACCGACGTGGCTACGATGATCCTAATAACTTTTTTTTTCTGGATATAGCCCTGCTAGGGTAATTAGAGCTTAATGCCAGGCAATGCTGGATCCCTAAGGAAGCATCGATCCAAAGCGTATGAAAAGTACGCCATTAGCCCATTACTTCTGTCGAACGTTTAATCGAAAAATTAAACAAAGCTCAATCGAGATCTCCGACTGTACCATAGCGTAAACCAATCAACTAATCATACTACTAGACATCTAAAAAAACGAATTTTAGAGCATTAAGCTTTCCACATTATACTAGTAAATGGGGAGAAAAAAAAAAGGAGAAGTCTACTTAAGCGTCTGGTTTTTCGCCATCGAATCAACATTTAACAGTGTCGATAGATTACTATCGATATTTTTGAGTTAAATGCTGTGGACACAGCTCTCGAGATTACACAAGAAGACAAGGGTTTTTAGTCAAGTTCAGTCATTCTCCAGAGAGAATAATAACCCTACTT
Source organism: Phyllostachys edulis (assembly GCA_036346405.1). Classification (NCBI taxonomy): domain Eukaryota; kingdom Viridiplantae; phylum Streptophyta; class Magnoliopsida; order Poales; family Poaceae; genus Phyllostachys; species Phyllostachys edulis. Next base: position 54,535,005 of record CM070549.1, on the reverse strand, counting down.
ATATGTTCTTGTATTGAATGGGGTTACAAAACACAACAAGCCATCGAAACTAAGACTAAGGATCAATGACTTGTGTCTGTGTGTTCGTCTTTGTTTAACTCTTCTCTTCTGTCTGTCAGTGTCATCCCTTATAAAGTTTTGAAAGGGTGGCAGTTGCTATGTGTCAGGAGACGTCTTAACGATTGCTTGAATATGCACGTTGATGACAGTTGTTGTCAGTGAGACATCCTCCTTGCACGTTCACCAAGCAATTATTGCCAGAGACGAAGATATGTGTGTGTGGTTATGTCTGGGATATATACATGCATGTGTTGTATTAATTACCACGTATAGCCGAGCGTGGTGTACAAGGTCCCTAGTCGATAAGGTCCACATGTTTCTGAGACTTATCGACCATAGGGTGGTCGTGATTCGACCTGATCGTAATAGACCTTTCAACCATACGATGGTCGTAACCTGAACTAGTCGTATTCTTCCCTAGTCGTTACAGGTATCACCGACCAGGGGTACATTCAAGGGCTATTTAGAATACTATTATTCATAATGAATATTATAGATAAAGAACTTTATTAATTGAGGATTATTCAATCCTCCTCATCTAGTCTCCAAACTTCAAGTGAAAATGACTTACTTGAGAAGAGGTCATAGAATAGTAGTCGGGAGAAAAACTTTTCGACGGGTATTTCTTTTGACCATAAGTTGATTTGGTCAAGGAAAGTATTTTTACTTGAGTTGTAAAAATAGTATTTTTTTACCGTGCGAACGAAAAAAAATGCGAACAGTCGCCCATGATTCTATCCGTTGGGAGCAGTTCTCGATGGAGTTCTAACCATTGGGCTCCCCCCTCCCCGATTATGTATCACAGACGGTTCATAATAAGAACCGTTTGTGATAGGCTGCCACTATAAATACTTGGACCCAACAGACCCCCTGCCCATTCCCATTTGAGTCGCCACCCAAGTCCTTCCCCACCGCCACCAGGTCCTCCCCCATTGCACCGCCGACAGAGAGGAGAAGGAAGGGAAGGAAGGAGGAAGGGAGGAGAAGGAGAGGATTCTCGAGAGATATTTGGTATTTTCTTCGTAAGCTTCGAGGGTAACGATCTGTAACCCTTTATGTTTGCTATAAATTAATCGCTAATTAATCAATTTAAGTATGTTTGGAAAATAGGAAGAATACGTACTTGCAGTTTATTAATCTAATTTGACACTTGTCGGTGTTTTAGAACCGAACTTACGTAAAGATTATTTGATTCGGGGGTTCCTCTAGGCTCAAAATCACACAGAGATGGAGACACGGGGATTTTTATACAGGTTCGGGCCTTCTCCTGGGAGAATAACAACCCTACTCCTGTGTGTATGTATTGAGTATACTGGATTACAAGATGGAATCAGAGACTATAGTATTGTCCTTCTAATCTTCTTTTGCCTCTTCCCCTCTTCCTGATAATCCTTGCCTTTTATACTGTCCCCGGGGTGCGCCGTTGGATCTTCAGTATAAAGGTCACATTAACGCACCAGATCGTGGAGCCATTACCGGAGGTTATTACAGGAGTTATAACATTCCCACATTGCCAGGCAATTATCACCATAACAGGGAGTTAAGTCATGCTATTATTCCAGGGAATAACAGCGTAATTGATTGCTCATATCCTTGGATACGGTACATGAGATTCCCTGATCGACTAGGCCCACATGTTTGTGAGTCTTGTCGACTGAGGACTAGTCGTAGAAGAGCTTACGACCAGGTGGTGGTCGTAGGAGAGCCTACAACCACAGATCGATCGTAGTAGAGCTTACGATCACGGGATAGTCGTAGAAGGGCTTACGACTATGGGGTAGTCGTAGAAAGACCCACGACTACTGAGGTGGTCGAGGAGAACTTACGACTTTCACTTCTCCCTTATGAATATTAAGGGTATACTCAAGAGTTATATGACATCATTATTATCCATAATATGAATTATATATATATATATATATATATATATATATATATATATATATATATATATATATATATATATATATATATAGGATTGTTATATCCTCGTCAACACTAATTTGTTACATGCGTAGCGTAGATGGACCGAAACTGGATGTACGGTGTGAACCGTGTGAGTGAAGAGTACATTAATGGCGTGGTTGCTTTTAGAAGAGCCGCCGAGCAGGATATGTTGAAGAAGGGGATAAAATTTATGTACTATCCATGCATTGATTGCGGTAATCTGAAGATGTTTAACAACCCGTCGCAGATCGAAGCACACTTGATTCAAAGGGGTTTCAAAAAAGGGTATACATGTTGGACTAGTCACGGTAAAGAGCAGATTATACAAGAAGTTAATAATGATGGCATCACTGAGGAAGTCAACAATATGCCGGATGTGGACTGTGCTTTTGATGAGGATAGGTCGCACGATGACAATATGGATCAGATGCTACACGATGCAGAAGAGAACTACAGTGAGAGATAGTTTTGTAAATTTGAGGGCTTAATGGAGGACTCGGTGAGACCTTTGTTCCCTGGCTACAAGCCGGAATACACAAGGTTGTCAACCGTGAATGAACTGCTGAAATTGAAGGCAAGCAATGGTTGGTCCGATAAGAGTTTCACGGTGTTGTTAGGTCTCCTAGCGGACATCCTTCCGGAGGGAAACATGTTGCCTAGCACTACCTACCAAGCAAAGAAGGTTCTTTGTCCATTGGAAATGGAAGTAGAAAGAATACATGCATGTCTGAACGATTGTATCCTCTACCGTAAAGAGTATGCAGACATGCATGTATGTCCCATGTGCAAAGCATCCCGATACAAGTGTAAGAATATTTCTAAGGTGAAGCAAGGACCTCCTGCTAAGATGTTGTAGTATTTGCCTGTGATCCCACATTTGAAGCGTTTATTTGCGAACCCAAAGGAGGCAAGATTGCTGCGTTGGCACTCAGAGGAGCATAAGAAATATAGAAAGCTAAGACACCCTGCTGATTCTGCCTAGTGGAGAAACTTCGATCGGGGCTTCGAAGAGTTCGGTGCGGAACCAAGGAACATAAGGTTTGGGTTGAGTACAGATGGAATGAATCCTTTCGGTAACATGAGTGGCCGACATAGCCCTGGCCCGTGAATCTATGTATGTACAACCTTCCTCCTTGGCTGTGTATGAAGCGAAAGTACATTTTGATGTCAGTACTTATCCCAGGGCCAAAGCAACCTGGGAATGATATTGATGTGTACCTAGCACCGTTGTTGGAAGATCTTGTGACACTGTGGAATGAAGGGGTATAGGAATGGGATGCGTACAAACGAGAGAACTTCACTTTACGCGCTATGTTGTTCTGCACCATCAATAATTTTCCTACCCTTGGTAACTTGTCGGGCTTCAGTACAAAAGGAGCCAAAGCCTGTTCGCACTACTTAGATGCTACGGAGAGTGTATGGCTGAACAACTCGCGCAAAACTGTGTATATGCGTCACCATAGGTTCCTTCCCAGGAGTCACCCATACCACAAGATGAAGAAACAATTCGACGGAAATAAGGAGGACGATTCAGCTCCAAGGGCTTTTAGAGGGAAAGAGGTCTATGATATGGTTAAGGATATCGATGTTGTGCTTGGAAAGGGACGTAAATTAAGGATATCATAGACGGTTCTATTATGGAACCGTCTGTGATTCATTATCACAGACGGTTCCATAATAGAACCGTCTGTGATCTACCTTCATAACCCTAGGGCTCGCCCATTCATCTCCCTAGTGCCGCCCATTCATCTCCCTAGTGCCCTTAGCCTACTCAACTCTCGCTCCTTCGTCTCCTCTAGGGCTCGCCCGTTCACCTCCCCGTAAGCCCCGACACTGCCGCCTCCGACCTTGATGCCGCCGCCCCAATATCGACAACGCTGCCGTCAACTCGACGTGCGGCCTCCTCCCCGTGTCGACGTCCTCCCTCTGCACCGGCCTCCTCCCCGCGTCGTCCTTCTCCCCGTGTCGGCGTCCTCCCTCTGCACCGGCCTCCTCCCCACGCCATCCTCCTCCCCGTGTCGGCCTCCTCCCCTGCACCAGCCTCCTCCCCCGCGCCGTCCTCCTCCCTGCGTCGGCCTCCTCTCCTGCACCGGCCTCCTCCTTGCACTGTTAGTGTTTTTATCTATTCTCTTGATTGTGTGCCCAGTATGTTTTAACGATGCTTATGCCTTGACATGTGCAATTATGTATCTGTCTAGAACTCTTCACATGTGCAATTATGTCTTTGTCGAGTTAGGATTTAAACTGCCTTAAGATTGACTGGGCATTTGTTATTCACAATAAGACTTCTATTGCTCTGTGGGATATTGTAAATGCTCTGTGATGAAATCAGTCATATACTGAAATTGACATTGCAATCTAGTTTAGACTTGAGCTCTAAAAGTATTATTCAAATCTGTCAATTGATCTTGAGATAGTAGTCTATTACTTTTGGATACTTAAAGACTTGCATGGTTAGGGTTTTGTCCCTAGACATGGTTAGAAGGATCTGTTTTTTATTCATGCTCTGTGAGATATATCAAAGTGAATTTTGTGGGCTTAATATTGCTCTGTGATTGGAATGGTCTAATTCTAAAATTGGAAGAATTACTAGTTCAATTTTGAGCTCTACAAGATTGCTTGCTGCTATCATAGTAATCACCAGTTTGCTTGCTGCTGTCAAATTGTATTTAGAAGTTCCAGTACTTCTGTAGTGCTTTACTTGATCACTTAATCTGCTGTCCTGTCCTTTTAACAGAAGAAAGTTTTACTTGATTCTGTTTTGTTTCTATGTCTTCATTAAAGGCCAGTCTTCTGCGGACTTCAGTAGTGGATATTGATGGTTCTTGATGATCTATGGTTGACAGATAATATCATTTTGAACTTCTTATACATGTGATTGTTATGTCAGTCTAGTTAAGCTTTGGATAGAGCTCAAAAATCTGAATTTTAGTGTTCTTATCCAATTTATGAAGAGAATAGACCTTAGTGCTGAGATGGCCAAGTTTGTTTATTGTGCAACTCGCCATATGAGAGCATTGTTCTTGTTGTTACTATTTTTAGGATATTTGACAGATTAGAAGAGCTTTTTAGAGCTCAAGGCTTATATTGTTTTGTTAAAGTCAATTAGTGCAGAGTATAGACTGGTTGAGATGGCAAAGACTTGTTCTTTTGTAACTCTCCTTCTGAGAGTACAAACTATTATCAATCTTCTGTGCTTTATGCTGCTTATTGCAGATTTACTACTTGCTGGTATTATGCTTGTTGCATAATTATTTCTGCTGGGATGAATGTCAAATCTTGCAATCTATTCTATTGCGTATGTAACGTATATAGATAGCAAGTAAGCGAGATAGCAGAGGCACCGTCTTCGCTGCCATCACCGATGTCGCCGAATGCGTCTAGATGTCCGATGATAGCGATACGTAAGCGAGATGGCAGAGGAAAATCGAAATTGCCTGCGGGCCGACTGATCATCACGGTGGTCAGTGATGTTGGGATCCCTCTGAGTCCCCATAGATCAGCGGCGAGATTTCGGACCATCTGCGGGATACTTGCAAGAGAACGGGTCCCCATCACCATACCAAGCTGGAAGTCTCTGACGGCCGTAGGGAGAGGCGCGCTGTGGACAGAACTTTCAGCCTCGTTCACTATCCCAGAAGCAGACATGTCACGCGTGGAACAGCATGCGTTGCTTGCGATGTGTCACGTGTGTAGGACCTTCAAGAGTAAACTTGTCACAAAGTACGTGAACACGGGTCGGACGCCCTTCACGAAGTATCCATTCTTGATGCGAGATATATGGGATGCCTTTGTGGCTATGAAGATGATGGCCGAATTTAAGGAGCAAAGTGCGGCGCACAAAGCTCTCCAGACACGAAACACTTACCCTCACAGACTTGGCACCGCTGGGTACACGGATAAATCCGTGGAATGAGCAGCGGAGGACGAGAACGCAACCGGGCCATTTCCTGAGATCACAAACCCGCGTGCCCTAAGCTGGCTAAAAGCGAGGGCAAAAGTCTCGTCTTCGGGCAGCATCTCTTTCACAAACTCGGCAGACCAGGAAGTGTCCCAACGTCTGGTAAATATGTCGAACTACCTAGTTGTTAATAAGTCCATAACTTCATAGTATCTATAATAACATGATGACCTCTTGCAGCATGAATTGTAGCTGAAACTTCCAAAGGCTCCTTCCAAGAAGACAAGGAGAAAGATATGCTATCTACAGCCCTAGGAAACAAGGAGCACCCAGGTCGCACGCGAGGCCTTGGGGTTACCGTACCTTGGAGTTATGGATTCCGAGGCGACTATGACACATATAGGAGTAGGAAGATATCTAAGGCCGAGCATGAGGATCGGTTGGTACAGATGCTTACTGCAGAATTTCAAGGACAGATAACACAATTGTAGGATCAAATGAATCAACTCCTGAACCAGTCGCAAGCCGCCCCCGTTATTTTGGGAGCCAGTCCTCCTCGACATCGGAGTAGCGTCGCGTCCACGCATAATTCTAAACATGATGACGTTCAATTACCTATTGACGACATCAAGGTAATATACATCTCTGGAATACTCCAAAGATAGACCTATAGGACACCTTAGCTAATTGTGTATCGTTTTGTAGGAGCCGACGCCCTATAAGCTCCAAGTGAGAATGGTTGGGTCTATTTCTATTGAGGCTGGGTGGGGGTTGGCGTATCCATGCTAGGAAGGGATAGTGCGGCACAGTGCCCAGCTGGCGCAGGTTTACTCCAGGGTCCAGGTGGATATGGTATATGACAATTTCATGGTCGTCCTACTAGAGATTCGCCCGAACGAAGATATCAGAACACTAGGGGATGCCATGCACACTTTTATCTAGTGGCCTAAGAAGGACATCGCCCTGGACCCAGCAGTGTCGCGATCTCTACACGACCATTCCTCTCCAACGGGACCCTCGATGACTCCACCTCATCCTTCGCCTCAGAAGGCCACCTCATCGGTTCCTGTGGAGAAGACGCCGAAGGAACAAGAAAAACGTGCCGCCGTATTGGTTTCCGAGTCATCTCGCAGGAAGACGTGCAGCGGGCAAGTCGTTAAGGCCAAATCGAAATCGATGAACATTAAGGCGCCTCTCAATCCCTCAAAATACTCTATCGGAAAACCATTGTGCTCCGACACAGTATTAACCCACGCTGGATTAGGTTGTCAGGCTTTGCATCTCTGGTACATGCGAAAGACCGAAAAGAAGGGGTGCGATACTGGAATCACCATCAGATACAAGAATGAGCATTTCTTCAACAGGCCGGGCCGTTTCGTCGTGGGCTTTAGCGACTTATATGACCTATTCAACCTCATTGCCCTCATGCCTCGCTTCTACGATGTTGGACACTGTAAGTGTGTACAATCAAGTTCTACATTCACGTAATACCGATAAATATCACAACTCATTGCTTATGTACAGATACATGATGAAAAAAAGCCAAGGAATGGTCCGAACCGGTGGGTTTCCTCGACCCACACGTGGTCTCTATGCAAACCATCGAAACAGACGCATCCTTCATCGAGAAATACATAACAGCGGGATTGCTTCATCAAAACAACAAGGACTACATACTGGTGCCCTACAACCAAGGGTAAGTGCTTCACTACTTGCTATATGAATTTCATTTGTACTTTATACGCAGCACGAACTTAGGTTTAATGGCTATAGCGATATACATGAGTAGGTACTACTGGATCCTTTTAGTCATTATGCCAAAGAGGAACAAGGTAATATACCTTGATTCCCTAATCGACAAAACAAAGACGACTTCAAAGATTTCGACGAAATACTCGGCGGTATGCTCATTTCCTCCATACATAACTCTATTGTAGTCTTCCTTCGTTTGAAATGGCTGAGGATAGCTTTTTGGAATCATATAATTCGTTCACCGCCTATGTTGATCGGGGAGGACTATACAAGGGGGGATCAAACAAGACACTGACACACAGGACGCAATTTCCGGTACGCGCTACAACATAATAATGCTATATCATACTTCCGAATAATGCGTCTCGAACTAACTATACCTATATATGTTATTCTATTTTTGCAGTGCCACCAGCAAAAAAATGATGAGCTATGTGCATTCTACGTTTGCCATCATATGCAGCAAATCATTAGTGCTAAGATGAAGAATCCCGAGTTCTGTCAATCTCGAAATAATTATTTTCGAATTATAAATTTAAATATATATATATGCTTACCACTTTACTCTTGCTAGCGACAAGATTTGATAATAAAATTAGATGCACTCGTTGCGAGAGAGATCATGTACGTTCGAGGGAACCTCTGCGCCTTCATCAAGACAGCTATCATTAACCCCAACGGAGACTTTCACTCCGTCGCCGACCCAAAGTTTCACCCCGTTGACACCTCTCAACCACGTGCGAACAATTGATTCAATTGTAATCCAATTGTAATTATAGCGAGAATACTTGAAAAAAATTCTTTTTGTAATTTATTTTGAGTAATGATCACTTTGAGTTGTCAACAATTGATTATCTGTGATGCATTTGTTTCTACATGCTTGTTTTCAGAGGGCATATCTAGCAATTCCTAAGGTTAGCCAAAAATAATAATAAAAAAAAGTAGTTAGGGTAATGAGCTATCACAGACAGTTTTTTTTGTTGAAACCATCTGTGAAGGCATGGTATCACAGACGGTTCTATTTAGAAACCGTCTGTGATATTCTCAAATATCACAGACGGTTTCTAAATAGAACCATCTGTGATATGCTACGTATCACATACGGTTTTTAATGGAAACCGTCTGTGATACCATGCCTTCACAGACGGTTTCAACAAAAAACCGTCTGTGTTATGACGTATCATAGACGGTTTTTGAACCGTCTGTGATAACCGACGTTATCACTGCAGCGGTTCAAAATCGCCGATGATGATTCGCTCGAACCGTCTGTGATGAGACTGTATGTAGTAGTGTTAATTTGGAGTTCATTTGAATCTTCATTTGAATTTTGTTTGAATTTGGCTTATTTTCACGTTTAGATTTCGGCGACTTCGGAGAGTCAGATTTCGACGCCATTTGAGAATAGCAAATTGAGCAAGGCAAGTTACATCTTTGATTATATTTGATCCCATTATTTAAAATTATTTAAATTCTATTTTAAATTATTGCTTGTTTATTTATACTGAAGTTAATTTAAATTCATGTTTTAAATTATAGTTATGCCTAATTCCTTCGTATTGCCAATCTTGATATTGAAATAAACCTACCTTGACACCTTAGATGAAAATCTAGTTTATGCAATAGTATGAACTAGAACATTTTGACAAAAATTGTGCTTAGCCATGCTTAGACCTGAAATACTTGATTTGAGAATTTCAACCAAAAATTCAAATATTGTTTAATTTGTACCCTTGGCATTGGTGTGTCATGGGAGTTTTCAAATGATTTGAAAAATAAAATAAAATTTAATGGTGGTTTGGACTTGGGCAAAATTGGATGATTGGTGGGTGCAGGTTTATGCACGGGCTTAATCTGGGTAGGATTAAGACCTAGGGTTTTTGGAAGTTGCCCAAGTCAGTTAAGGGCTGGTCTTCGAGCGCATTTTGCTACGCCTCATCGTACCACCACAAGTCTAGTATGGGACAGACTTGGCTAATTAATTTACAAAATTCCTTCGTGGTTGTGCTATGTTGATGTGTGGGTGTTAGAATGATCTACTTTTATGTATTCCCACATGGCGCAAGAGGGGGCTTAAATCCGGCGGGTGGTTAGCCTAATGGAAGCGAAACCTTAGCGAGGCGGGACCACGATGGGATGATGCTTTGTAAAGGCCTCGTCACGTACTCTAGACTGCTTACCTAAGGTAGTGAGCAGTGGTATCGACGGATGCTAAACAAACTAGAGAACTCGTGTCTTGTGGGTAAAGATGTACAACCTCTGCAGAGTATTAAGAACTATTCGAATAACCGTGTCCACGATCATGGACATGCTTGGCAAAGCCACTCAAAGTTAGACTTTGATTTTGTTTTCAAAATGTTTTGTAAAACAGTTTTGACATGGATGAGTGTCCATGAGAAAAGTTATGGGTTGAAGCCCCGGGTTGGTGCCCGTATTTATGTTGGTATTAGGTTGGTGCCTACACTAGCTTTATTAATTCAGATAAAACTCAATTTTAGTTATTGTAAAATTTGAGCTTTTGAACTTAGTATTGTATTTAAATTATCAAATATTGCTTTTGCACAAATAACCCTATAAGCCATCCTTTGTTACATCCATGCATGCATTAACTCTATTATTGGGTGTAACTTGCGAGCACGGGAAGTTGTGCTCATCCTTGATTTATACAAATAAATTTCAGAGGAGAGGGACTTTGCTACTAGTGTGGATCTCGACGACTAGACCGCTTCCCCAGTCGATTGCCTGTGGCAGATCAGCTGGACTCCACTACTTCTTCGTCTTCCGCTGTGTTCTTTACTATTGGCTCGTAAGCCTCTTTTGCAATAAACTCTGTTGATTATTAATATAATTGTGTGATTTATGGATGTTACCATATCTGTTTAACTGTGTGAACTAGCTACTGATCATGGGACTAGTTCAGAAATACACAGAGGATTTGGGGTGTTACTCCCAGGTCCGACAAAACGCGAGAATAGGTAACCTCAATCCTAGAGCCGTCAGACTAGAATAACCGCAGTTGGGGAGTGCTAACCCAGCGAGGACCCAAAAAATGTTACTAAAATAAAATATGCTAACGAAAAGAACCAACTGATTAATGTACGTATAATAGCACCAAAACAGCTATGTATGTATGTATGTATGTATTTATTTATTATTCGTGTCTGTCGTATAATTGCAGAGGATGAACAAATGCAAATAGGTGTATTTGATCCGGAAACCACGAACGCCAAACTTTTCTACAATTCCGAAGGCAAGCTTATCTCTTGAACATCAACCTAGTTATATTAAATGTAAACTATATATCGATGTATCGTATATATGCATGCATGACAACTATGTCTTTAAAATCAAATTGAATAAAAGTGATGAAGATGAAAGAGATGAGAAAAGAGAAAAGAGATGAGAAAAGAGTTAATATTATGGCTGGTAAAGGGGGCCCGTGGTAGGAAAGAGGTGAGGGAAGAGGTGAGACCCTTTACATATGGCTAATATATAAGGACCTACAAAACTCTTACTCGATCAGAGGTCGTATTTAAGTGACAACCATTTTCTCGTTTCGGCGGGCAGAAAATACTACTTTGTTACGTAATTATGTTCCCCACAACAGGTAGGTAGTAGCACAGGTGGAGTGTTGGGTGAAGTGAGAACCGGCCCAACCAACATTACGGGAACAAGGTGGATGATTGGGGTAACGTCCCTAGACTCCGACGAAAAGGAATGGGTGGAGAACTTAAGTACGTAACCTGAAAAATATTTTGTATTTTGAACTCGAACCCGCATCAAAGGAAATACAGGGGACCTGGTTCATAGAGAGCTCGGAGTAGCTATGGTTAAAGTGGTACAAGCCTACGCAGTGCTAAATAAATCATGAATTTATGCCTGTCTCCTGGACTAGAGTCTATGGGAACCACCAGGGGCCTATCTTCTCTCCGAGTGACAAGTACACTTTTCAGAATTAAAAGTTGCCATTAATGTTTTGATGAGTTATTTATTTTCAAACAAAGAGATGATCTAAAAAATGTAATAACAAATAGAGATGAGTCAACCAGTGCATTTTTGCTATTAATGCTTGCTGAGTACACTAGTACTCAATCTTGCTATTATTCTCCTTTGTTAGATCTTAGTCCAGCCGGGAACTATCCCGAGCGGGACGAAGGACACGCAGGTACCGATGAGGTTGTAGGAGGCGAGGGCGCTGACTACGAGGAGCAGGGCGAGATGGGCGCCCAATTCGGCGGATGGAATGAGTAGACGACCAGTGAAGCAGGGCAGGCAAGCGAGGGGACTTAGTCCCATTTGTAGTTGTAAATTACCGCCTGTAATAAAGACCATAGCCTTACATGGCTAACTGCTATAATAAAGATTATATTTTCTATCTTATTGTTCTGATGCGTAGACTTTTGTAAGGCTTACTATTCGTCGGAGCGGTATCCTACCAGGTAGACAAATAGTCATTCGTATGCCTAAGTGCGATTACCCTCCGGGGTAATGACACGGGCGATCCAACTCTACGACGGGAAGTCGAAGGAGTACATCTCCATGTTCACCAAGTTATCTTGGCTTGGTTGCAGGAAGAAGTGGTTTTACATGGCCGTCACCAAAGATGACCGATTTTTCTTTGCGGGTAAGGCCACAGAGAAGAAGAAGATGTGGGACACGACCTCGACTGGTTGAGGCTAGATTTCCCTGTGGATTCAGGCCATTAAGGACCTAAAGGACAGAGGGCTGAAGGATGTCATGTGGTGAAGGATTTCATCACACGCCGTATTAGCCTCTTGAAGATGCGAGCACATCCCATGTGGGAGTACTCGGGGGTCGAAGATTCGTCCAAAGACTACAAGAACGGTAAGTTTTTACAATCAACTTAGCTCTTTGTTTTTATTATTTTAGAGCATGTTTTGATTATATTCTTCTGTTTGTAGACTTGTCCCAGAAAGAGGTTGACGCTCAAGTCAAGCTCATCTGCAAGAAGATTTCCCTGAATACAGAGGGGGCTCCTTAAATCTTGGCAGTTGCCTAAAGGTAATCAATGATTTATTGATGTCATCTTTGGTGACCAAAAGTCGTGATTTCGACTACTATACAATCTTTGATTCTTGAATTTTGTAGCAAGTTGGAGCATCAAGGACCCTAGACAATTCTGATATCGACTTGGGCTCTACTAAAGATAACCCAGAAGGAGATTAAATCCCTCTGAGTAAGAGACTCATCGTGTAAGGATGGCTAATAAGAAGAAGAAGGTCAGAAGTTTGAGCTCCCTTCTTCCTCCGACCTCCCTGACTACTCGTTCCCAGGCAGTTTTGACTATAGAGGAGAAAGGGAAGATGGTCGTGGACCTTAAGAGAAAGGTTTTGAAGGCCAATGTACCATTCTACTGTGATACTCATATATTCTCAGTTTCTCATACACCTACTTTTGTCAAGAAAATAGAGGAGAACAGTTGGAAGAATTTTACTTCTTTTGTGAAGGCTACTGCCACTCCAGCAGAGTTTGTAGGCTTAAGAAGCCTGGGCCCCAAGTGATCAAAGTCAGTTCCGATCACAATGAAGGGGAGACCGTAAAGGAGGGTCCCCCACAAGCTCAAGAGGCTCGACCGGTTGAGGTCGAGCAACCCATGGCCACCTTGACCACCGAAGCTGAAAGCCATTCAGAGGCTGAAAGCTTGAAGTTGGTTAGGTTAGCCGAAGAAGAGGAGAAGACAAAGAAGACAAAGATTGTCACTTTAGGTAAGATGTCTTCCGGTTTCAGGATTGTATCCAAGAAACCAAGGTACTTGCCTCTTATTTCATGACTTGATTTTCTAATTCTTTTTCCTCTTGTGTAGTCATGCTCCTTTAGCCCCTGAGGAGGTTCCTAAAGAGAAATCTGCCATCATCGAAGCTACAACCGCTGAGATAACAATCTCTCCGATGGTAGTGGAGATGGAGGCAAAAGCGGTCCAAGATTTGACCACTTTCTCCGAGGTGGTAGGAGAGAAAACCGCCACTATCGAGCAAGCCACGACCACCGAGGTGGTAATATCACCCATGGTCGTGGAAACAGAGGCGAAGATAACAGAAGATTCGGCCACTCCGGTGATTGAGTCTGTTCTCAAGGACATTAATGTTCAAACGAGAGAATTGACTATTCAATTATTAGAGGTGGTTCAACAGGAACAAGCGTAAGGCTCTAATCAGGGCCACCATGATGGAAGACAGGCTACGAATGTTTCACCATTAGAGCCCCATGGTACGACCACATCTTCATCCGAAGAAGAATAATAACTCGACCTCTTTTTTCCAGAATTTTTTGGTGTTATAGAAATCAAAACTCTATCTTAGAGATCCCATGACCGAGCCCCCCATCCCAAGGATGTCCCAATCCAAGGACATATTTTTTACGACGAGCACCTTCAAAAAGTATGGTGGGAGAAGGTCGAAGGGCTCAAGAAGTATGAAGACCCCGAGAAGTTGTATTCACTATATGCTCGATCGGTGATCGATGTAAGTATTCGATACCAAATAGATAATCTTGGAGTATTTGGGTTTTTCATCTCTAACCTTCCACATTGTTTTGCTTCTTTTTTCAGAGAGCAATCAAATAAGTTGCTACAGGTGGAGAAATGACCTAGCGAGTGGTTGAGATGAAGAAGGAAAAGGATCTCCTCCGCGAGCAGGCATAGAGATGGTAAGTTACTCTTACGAGTAAACTTTCGACCATCTTTCTATTCTAAATGTCTTAACCTTTGTAAGTTTAAAAGTGATGCCAAACCTCTTGCGGACGCACTTGATTTAGAGAGTCGAGTCGTAAAAGTTGAAGGCAGAGAAAGAGGACATGCTTAAGAACCTTGAGGAGGCAAATTCTGTAGCTTGCGAGTTACATAATGTTATCAAAAGTAAATATCTCTTTGATATTTCTCTTTTTCGACAACTTTTCATCTATTTCTCTCATTTTTTACTTCTTTTCGAAAGGAAAATATGTTGATGCGAGTAAGCTTCAATCCGAGCTCCAATAAAAAAGCTTAGTGATCGAGGAGCTTAATTGTATCATAAAAGAAAAAAGATAAGAGCATCAAGACATGGGAAGATCACCGCATGAAGAGTGCTACTTTCCATGAAAAGGATAAATGAGAGCTTCAAAGCCGCCTAAAAGGTAGAGTTTCTTACCTACAACCAGTATAAGATACTAGTCGAAAATGTTATTTATTGACTAATGTTCATCCTTCTCATGGAGCAAGTGGTAGAGAGTAAACAACTCCAAGAGGAGCTGACTCGCAATCGGGAGAAGACAAAGGTGACCAAGGTCAACTTACAAGACAATGTCTCCCTCCTGAACAGTGTGCTCGGTGGACTGGGTGCCAAGGAGGTCAATCCTCCGAGCGACACCTTAGTCGAGCACACAAACTATCTTGGACAGTAGGTCGGAGCCCTCCAAGAGTTGATCACTACTTTGAAGACCAACCAAGTAGAGTCAATGAGGAAGGCGATCGAAAACAGAGTGAGTTATGCCTTGTTAAAACTCCGGGCGCACGACTGCACCCTCTACATTGTTCCGGTTGAGGCGAACTTCGTATGCTCTGAAGTAGAAGCCCTCAAACTGATTGAACAAGCACGACTAGCTGGAAGGAAGGTCGTAGAGGATATGGAATTAGGATCTCCTTCTGAGTAGTTTATAAAATTATGTAAATGTAAAGATATACTTGATATTTTGGAATGGATAAATCCTCATTTTCCTGCAAATTGTCCTTTTTTTAGTAGTCAGTAACTCATAGGAAAAAATAGAAATGAGAAATATAAGTAAAGACTAAGGCATAAAAGTTATAATAATAACTTACCCCCTAGCCCTCGGCTGTTTGCTTAGTTAAAGTAAATGTACTAAGGAATTAGTGGAATAAGAGCTTGTTCAAATCCTTTCGACTACATTTGTTGAGCCTAGTACTTGTATTGGCAGTGAGAGTTAGAGACAGATCGATATAAGGAAGCTCCTTCTAGTGGGCACAACCACATGTAGAGATGACAAACTTCGACTAGGTGACGTCACCGTTCTTTGACCAATGTAAGGAAGACCGACTGTTTTAAAGTGGTCGAAGGAATTATAAAAGCTTAGCTCATCAAGGTATTATTTCAACAATAACGAATGAAGAAAACATAAAATTTATTGAAAGCATGAGAGTTTATACATAGAACATCCTTAGCTGATCGATGTTCCATGAATTAGAGAGAATTCTACCATCTTCCATTGCCAATTATAGCAACCCGATCGCGTGACTTCGACCGTTGTGTAAGGGCCTTCCCACTTGGGGGAGAGCTTGTTCCAATTAGTCTGGATCTGAATCTTTTTTAGAACCAAGTCACCTACAGCGAGGCTGTGAGGATGGACCTTACAATTGTAGTACTTGCGTAGGGCTTGTTGGTAGATTGTCAGATGGATTAAGGCTTGATTTCTCTTTTCTTCGAGTAGATTTATGTCATCAGTTCGAAGTTGTTCTTGGTCGAGGTCATTGATTTTTTTCAACCCATGCAGACATAATCTTTAGTTTTGGTGGAAGCATGACTTCAGCACCAAAAACTAAGAAAAATAGTGTTTCGTCTGTAGCCCGACTAGCGGTCGTGCGAATTACCCGTAGTATTGAGGGTAATTCTTTTACCCAAGCTCCCGAGCGCTTGACAAGAAGTTCGAAAACTCGAGTTTTAATGCTCTGCGTGATTTGGCTGTTTGCCCTTTCAACTGTCCCATTACTTTGTGAATTGGCGACAGAGGCATGGCATAATTTGGTACCTAATTCTTTACAAAATTCTTGAAATCTTGCGCTTGAAAATTGAGTATCATTGTCAGTTTTGATCCAACTCAGTACACCGAATCAAGTGATCACACTTTTCATCATAAATTTCTCAGCAGCTTTCATTGTTATCCTAGAAACAGATTCGTCTTCGATCTATTTTGCGAATGTGTCAATTGTCACAAAAGGTACTTGAGGTCACCTGGTGCCTTCAGGAATGGTCCTTGAATATCTAAACCCAAGGCTGCGAAAGGCCAAGAAAGAGAAATTGTTTGTAATACTTGAGCTAGTCAGTGTATTTGTCTGCTATGAAACTGACATTGTACATACTTAGTAAAGAGCTCTTTAGCATCGTGGAGGGCTGTTGGCTAGTAGAAACCTTGCCGAAATGCCTTACCGACCAAGGTTCTTATGGAAGCTTGAGTTCCACAGATACCTCCGTGTATTGGTCGTTCGGGACACGAAATGGAGATCGAACTTCCCAAGTTCGACCGACCATTTAGCCATACGCCTCGCTACTTCCCTGTTCTAGAAGACCTCTCCTAAGGAAAACTCTGACGGCACGGTTAACTTGTGCATTTAGAAATAATGCCCTAGTTTCCTCGAAGGCACGAGGAGAGCATATAGAAGCTTTTGGACCTGAGGGTAGGGCTCCTTAGGCTCATATAAAACTTCACTTACATATTATACTTGTCGTTGAGTATTTTCACGTTCAGCGACTAGTACTGCATTTATTTACTGCTTGTGGCGTAGCAGCCAAGTACAATAATAGTGGTCCATCTAGATGTGGAGAAACCAAGACTGGAGCACTCGTAAGGTATTTCTTGACATCCTCGAAGGATTTGTTTGTCTCCTCATACCACTCGAAACCCTCATGTTTCCTAAGGAGTTCAAATAAAGGAAGCCATTTTTTCCCAGACGTGCTATGAAGCGACTTAACGCTACTATGTACCCTGTGAGTTTTTGAACTTCTTTCTTTGTAGTCTTATGGCGCATTTGATTAATGGCCGTGATCTTTTCAGGATTGCCCACTACTACAGAAATGCTAATACTGGACGCCTGATCACAGACGGTTCATCGAAACCGTCTATATTAAACACAATCTCGAGCGGTTTTGTTTACCCACCGTGCGTGTTATTCTCGCGCTAAAAGCCGTTCGTGAAGAGGTCATATCACGACGGTTCATGTTTGGAATCATAGGCGGTTCCAAACATGAACCGTCTGTAATATGACCTCTTCATTTGCTTTTTGTTAAAAACCGTCGTGATAATTAACTCATCACGAGCGGTGCGAGGTATATATAGCTCCCGACCAATGAGTCTTCTTGATCTCCATCTCTGGCGCCACGGTAACCACGGAGATCTCCAAGCCCGGTGAGTCCATCGCCGCTTGCGTGCGGTTTGAGTATCGTCTCACCTCACCTTGGTGACCGCTTCGTGTGGTCCATTTCAGCTATTGTCGCCGAGAGCTTGCCACCGTCGCCTCTATTCACCGATCGACGACCGGTACCGCCTTGGACCTTCCCGACTTCATTGACACCTTCCTCGTGATCGAGGTGAGCTCTTTGGAGCATAAGCATCCTTTAATTTGAGTAGTTTGACGTTTACGAAATCGCTAGTTGAGCGCCATGCCATGACATCACCGTCGGTTCGCCTCGAGCGATCTTAGGGCCGAGCCACGACTATTAGCAATGCGATGTCACCCTAAGCCCAGTTTGAGCTTCAAATCCTCTTTTTTAATCATTTAGTTAATAAACTAACGAGTCTATGACATGTGGGATCGCCATAGATTTTATAAATAAAATCATGAAATAAAAAATGAGTCAGCGACAAGTAGGGCCCACATGTAAGTTAATAAAATCCGAAAAAATGTAAAAATAAAAAAGCGTAATTAAGCCTTAGAAAATACGCTTTCGAAGTCACCATTTTATTTATTTTCAGGGTTTTCAATACGAACCGTGTGATGGACCGAATTTGGATGTCTGCCGAGAACCGTGTGAGTGAAGAGTACATTAATAGCGTGTCTGCTTTTACAAGAGTTGCCGAGGAGGATATGTTGAATAAGGGGGCGGAATATATGTACCGTCCATGCATTGACTGCGAGAATCTGAAGATGTTTAACAACCGAGCGCAGATCGAAGCACACTTGATTGAAGGGGTTTCAAAAGGGTCATACATATTGGACCACCACGGTGAAGAGCATATTATACAGAAGTCAACGATATGCATATTATCTGAAGTCAACGATATCTCGAATGATGTCGATTGTAGTTTCGATTCGGATAGGCCGCACGATGACAATCTAGATCGATACTTCGCGATGCGAAGGAATTGTGATGAGAGGGAGTATGTTCAATTAGGGGCTTGATGGAGGACTCGGAGAAACCTTTGTTCCCGGGTCAGTAAGTCGGAATACACAAGGTTGTCATCCGTGCTTAAACCGCTGAAATTGAAGACAAGCAACGGTTGGTCCGACAAGAGTTTCACGAGTTATTAGGGTCTCTTAGCGGACATGCTTACGGGGAAGCGAGTTGCCCAAAACCACCTACAAAGCCAAGAAGGTTCTTTGTCCATTGGGAATGGAAGTAGAAAGAATACATGCATGTCCGAACATTGTATCCTCTCTCAGTAACGAGTATACAAACATGTATGTATGTGGGTGTGCAACGATCTCGATACAAGCGTAAGAATCAATCGATGACGACGAGGGAATCGAGGTGAAGAAAGGATCTCTGCTAAGGTGGCGTGGTATCTTCTGTAATTCCCGTTTGAAGCGGTTTTGCGAACCCAAAGAATGCAAAAGCTGCCGTATTAGCACTTCGAGGAGCGTAAGAATGACGGAAAGTTAAGACACCCTGCTGATTCCGCCCAGTGGAGAAACATCGATAGGAGGTTTGCAGACTTTGGTGCGGAACCGAGGAATATAAGGTTTGGATTGAGTACAGATGGAATGAATCATTTCGGTAACATGAGCAGCCGACATAGCACTTGGACCGTGACGCTCTGTATCTACAACCTTCCTCCTTGGTTATGTATGAAGCGGAAGTATATTTTGTTGTCAATACTTATCCAAGAGCCGAAGCAACCTGGGAATGATATTGATGTGTACCTAGCACCATTGATGGAAGATCTAAAAATACTATGGATTGAAGGGGTACATGTATGGGATGCGTACAAACGAGAGAACTTCACTTTACGTTCCTTGTTGTTCTCGCACCATAAATGATTATCCCGCCCTTGCTAATCTGTCGGGCGAGTACAAAAGGGCCAAAGAGCTGTACTCTTTGCTTAGATGATACCGAGAGTGTGTGGTGAATCACTCGCAAGCAAAACCGTGTACATGCGTCATCGTAGGTTCCTTGGAGGGCTAACCCATACCGCAGATGAAGAAACAATTCGACAGAGAGAAGGAGGACAGTTCAGCTCTAAGGCATTTAAGCGGAAAAGAGGTCTATGATATGGTTAAGGATTTAGATGTTGTGCTTGAAAAGGGATGTAAATCGAGGACCCGTAAGAAGAACATGTGGAAGAAGAGATCAATATTATGAGACTTACCTTATTGGGAGCACCTAGAAGTTCGCCACTGCATCGACGTCATGCACGTAGAGAAGAATGTATGTGACAGCTTCATTGGTCTCTTACTAAACATTCGTGACAAAACAAAGGATGGTGTCAACGCATGCGGCTTGACTTGGTTGATATGGACATCGGACTGAGTTAGCACCAACAAGGACCGATAAAGAATGAACGTACCTTCCCCGCTTGTTACACTCTGTCCAAGGCGAGATAACCGAAGCTGTGCGGTGCATGCATGGTGTGAAAGTTCCGTCCGGTTACTCCGCCAACATGAAGAAACTTGTTTCGATGGAAGATTTGAAGTTAATTGGCATGAAGTCTCATGATTGTCATGTGTTGATGACACAAATGCTCCCTGTTGCAATTAGAAGTATTTTGCCGATCAAGATCCGAGAGACAATCATGAGGCTGTGTTATTTCTTTAACACAATTGCTCAGAAGGTCATCGATCCCAAAGGACTAGATGCTCTGCAGGACGAGGTGGTGACGACTCTATGTGATCTTGAGATGTATTTCCCTCCATCGTTTTTCGATATCATGGTCTATCTCATTGTTCATATTGTGAGGGAGATAAAGATGTGCGGACCCGTGTTTCTACGTAGCATGTACCCGTTCGAGAGGTTCATGGGAATTCTCAAGTCATATGTACGGAATCGATCTCGGCCAGAGGGCAGCATCGTCGAAGGTTATGCAACCGAAGAGGTCATTGAGTTTTGCGTCGATTACATGGCTCAGGTCGAACCGATAGGTGTGCCTCGATCTCACCATGAGGAGGCTCGAGGTAACGGACCAACGGAAGGAAAGTAATCACTCCGGATATGGATCGTATGCTCAAGCCCATTTCACGGTCTTGCAACACATGGTGAAGTGTCCCGTATATCGACCGGCAAGGGCGTGCTTGCAATGTAATCCGTCTGGCGGGATGTTTGGATCACGAGACAACACAATGCAGCGGTTCAACCAATGGTTGAAGGAGCGACTTGCTAGGAGCTCGTCAAGTGATATCTTGACATGGTTGGCAAAAGGGCCAACATTTACAGTTGTAACATGGCGAGAATCGACATAAATGGGTACACATTCTATACGCAGCTCGGGATATAAAAAGCACTAACGAGCAGCGGTGTCCATAGATGCATTCAAGACCGATGGGTGAGGAGCTCCTACTATGGGCAAATAGAGGAGATATGGGAGCTCGACTATGTGCTTTTCAAGATCCCCCTATTTCGGTGCCATTGGGTCCATCTCCCACAGGTGAAGGTCGACGATTACGGCATCACTACCGTGGACCTCGATCGTGTCGAATATAAAGACGAACCATTCGTACTGGCTAACCAAGTTGTTCAAGTCTTCTATGTTACCGACCCGGCAAATAAGAAGCGCCACGTAGTTCTTCATGGAAAAAGGAGGATTGTCGGAGTTGAGAATGTAGTAGACGAGGAAGAATACAATCAATTTGACGAGTTGCCTCCTTTCGGAAACAGCATAAGGGTCGAGGAAGAAGAACGTGACGAAACTAGATACATACCCGTCGATCATCATGAAGGGCTAATTTTTAAAGATTAATTGAACAATGTGTGTATATATATGTACGTTCTGATGAATGGTTAATTTTAATTCATTTGAGTTAATTAATTGATTTGTACTGTGAAATGGATGTGATTGTTTCTCAAATGAATGTGAATTGGATGTATATACATGTACTTGTTGTCTTTTCTGCTTGTTTCAGAGGGCATGGCTAGCATTTCCTAAGGCTAGCTAATAAGCGAATCTAGATATTAACCAATACAAAATAATATCACGCATCGTTTGAACTACAAACCGTCTTACATCACATATCACGAGATGGTTATTTATTAAAACCGCTCAGTGATACATGTATATCATGCATGATTGTTTATTAAAACCGCTGCATGATACATCATATATCACTGAGCGGTTGTTTATTAAAACCGTCATGATACATCACATATCACGAGCGGTTCTAAGTGAGAACCGCTCGTGATAGTGTATCACTGAGCAGTTCTAATTTAGAACCGTATGTGATGTCCATCCCTATTTATATTGGACTCTAGCTAGGGTTTTGCGCGCCACTCTCAAGCGATTAAGTTTCTCAACTCCTCGCTCCCTCCTCCCAGGCCGTCGCCGCCGTCCTCGGCGCCGCCTCCGAGCCAGCGCGACTCCTCCCGATCTCGTCGACGCCGCCTCCTCCTCCAGGCCGCCGCGCCTCCCCGAGCCGCTGAGCCTCCTCCTCTGACCGTGGCCCCCCGAGCCCAGCTGCGCCTCCTGCCCGAGCCCGCCGCCTCCTCCCCTCCCTCGAGCTGCAGCGCCTCCCTTCGACGCCACCCCTCTTTGCTCGTCTTGCTCCTGCTCGTCCTTCTCCTCGGCCCAAAGGTAACCAATGTCGAGTTGCCGACCCCGACGCCCCGTTCCCTAACTATTTCTATCAATAATCTGTCATGGTCCCTCATGATAATTGTACTTGTTTTAGGAATTTGTATTTGTTCTGGTCAGTTATTCATATGGTATTTGTTTTGATACTGCTACTAGAATATGTGGTGTGGTGGGCTTGAGATGAATGCTCTGTGATGATAATAGTCTTGTATTGAAACTGTTTTGATAATCGGGTTTGTACTTGAGCTCTAATTGGAATACTTACTCTACATCTGATAGCAATATCAAAATGTTAAATCTTAGCTTTATGCTGATTTCATTTGTTCACATGATGTTCTATTTCTTGTGAAGATGTCTTCCGCCCATTCTTCGTCATCACCACCTCATGTGTCTGATGATGCACCATCCTCTGGAACAATATCCAACCGCGGTAGAAGAAGAGGAATATCGAAAAGGCCCGGGGGCCGATTTACCATCACGGAGGTCGATCAGTCTGGGACCCCTATCAATCCTCGCCGGCGGCGTCGCATTCAAGAAGCGGTCGGAATAGTTGCACGGAGCAGGTCAAGATCACCTACGATTCGTGGAAGGTGGTACGGACCACTAAAACCGCCTTTGTCTTTGGCGGATATTCTCGCATCGTTCGAGATCCCGGTAGAACACTTGGACTCCGTCTTGACGACGCAGCGTTACTATAGGCGTGCAAAGCGTGGAAGAACTTCAAGAGCATGCTTGTCAAGAACTACGTGGAGAAGGATCGAGGCGCCCTTCCACAAGTATCCATTCTTGGAAGAGTCTGGGCGAGTTTGTGGCGAAGAAGACGACAGATGAATTTAGGAGTGAAAGTCACGGCGCACACGGCCCTCTAGGCAAAAACAAGCACCCCACGGACTTCGGCACTGGCTGGGTATGCGGGTAAAGCCCCGATATGGAGGATCAGAACAAGCAGCAAAGCTGTTCGAATGTCTCCCCGCTATTTCCCGAGATCACTGATGTGTGCTCCCGACAGTGGTTATTTGCGAGGTTATGTATTGGGTCTACGGGGGAAGCGTACTTTACAAACCCCGAAGACCAGGAAGTGTCCCAGCGCCTAGTAAGATATCGAACTACCTAGTTTGTAATTACTCCATAACTTCATAGGAAGTGAAATGACATGTCGGGCTATTGCGGAATAATGAGTGCACAATCTTCCCAAGGCTCATTCGAGCGACGAGGAGAAAGATATACTCTCTGCGGCCCTAGGAAGCGATGAGCATCCAGGTCGCACGAGAGGCACTGGTGTTTTTGTTACATGGGAACAATGGTTCCAAGCGAACTCCGGATCGTACCGGAGTAGGAAGAGAGCCAAAGCCGAGCGCGATGCAAAGCTACGAGAGGATCTTCGTGCATCCCTCAGAGATGAGCTCACTAAAAAAATCAGAGAGGAGGTCACTGAAAAAATCAGACATGAGGTCACTCAATCCCTTAGAGAGGAGATTCGTGCATCCAAGCAAAAGCAGATAGAGACCTTTGAGGAAAGGATTAGGGGATTGCAATTCCCAAATCAGTTGCAAGCCCCTGCCCCTACTGTGCTAGCCAGCCCCCCCCCCAAACTTCCGAGTAGCTGCGCGTCCAACCCTAACCCTACCCCAATAGGTGACGACAGATTTCCCGTCGATGACATCCAGGTAATAATTATTATCTCTGGAATGCTCGATCCATTGATAGGCCTGTTGGAGTAGCTAATTTTGTATCGTTATGTACGTAGGTGGCTATGAAGTGCAAGCTCCAAGTCAGATATGTCTCTGTTGCCCTAGATGCTGCTTAGGGCCAGGTGTATCCATCCGGTGTCGGAGCTTTGGTGCACGGTGCAAATCTAGCGCCGGGTTTCGCAAAAGTGAATGTGGACGGTGTTTGTGCCAATTTCGAGGCCGTCCCGCTGAAAATTCCTCCAAACGATGAGGTCATGACTCTAGGGCAAGCCGTTGGAACATTCATCCAGTGGCCCAAGGAGGACATCTCGCTCGAGCTACTCGCTCGGTGTCAACTTCACGGAATGTCTCGCAGCGGCATCAAGTCCACGGACCGACTACACCGAAGCTACTTGCACTGACACGGCAAGGGCCCGCCGCATCACATGCATCTACACTCGTGCTCGATCGACTCTTGTGAAGTCGACCTATACAAAGCGAGGCAGCAAGGGCAAATCGAAGACGATCGACTCCTCTCCGATATCCCTTCTTGCCGTTGGCGGAAATTCGTGCTAGGCGAGCCGCTGCTCGAGAAGTTAGACGACCCTACCCTAGGACCGGATTGCACGGAATTGCATAGATGGTACATGGAGCGATCCAACAAGCGGTTGATCAATGACGCCGGGTTTCACCGTCAAGTTCAAGGAGGATCATTTTAACCACGTGCATCAAGACGCTGTCTTTCACGGTGACCTTTGACGACTTGTTCGTCTCTTCAACCTCGGCGAGCTCGACGCCTCACTCATACGATCTTTGGATAATCGTAAGTGTGTACAATTACGGTCAATGTTAGTGTAATACCGATAAATGTTATATATAACTCCTTGCTTTTGTATAATAGATACATGATCTCTGAAGCCGAAAGAAGGAAATCACCGGTAGGTTTCCTCGACCCACACATTGTCTCCGAGCAAAGCATCACGAAGAATGCAACATTCGTCGAGAATTATGTTATAGATTTTTTCATGGCTCGTCGCAACAAGGAATTCATATTTTTGCGCTACAACCAGAAGTAAGTGTTGCACTACTGGCTATACTTGTTGATTTGTACTTTATAAGCAACATGAACTTAGGTTTAATGACCATGCTGACATACCTGTGTAGCTACCACTGGATTCTAATTGTAATTATACCAAAACGGAAATACTTAATATACCTAGATTCCCTACAGAGGGCCACTCACAACTTCACAATTATCCAAAATTTAATCATCAGGTAAACACATTTCCTCCATAGAAACTCTATTGTAGTCTTTCCTTCCTTTGCAATGGCTAAGGCTAACTTCTTGGAGTCACGAGGGTGTTCGACGTGTTACATGCTAGAGGATGGAATATCAAGGAAGGATTTGTCACATGATAAAAATTCCTGCACTTGCTAGCTAGTACACATTAATCCTATATAACACTTCGTAGTAATGGCTCTCGAACTAACCAATTCTATTTTGCGGTTACACAAAGAAATACGGCCGCAACGCGTCTGTGGATACTATGTTTGCCACAACATGCAACTACTCATCGGTTCCGCGATCACCAATGATCCTCAGGTTTGTCAATCTTTCAACAATTATTTCATATATACTTACCAATTTATATAAGCACGAATTTAATTTTCCTATCGATAGGTTGCGACCATCGACGAAACTGCGTTGGAACAGAGCGGGCTCATAAAAGTTCGATCATACCTTGCGTCATTCCTGAACAGACAGGTCATAAATCCAGATGGGAGTTTCCACAGTGTAGATTGATCTTGATTGGGATAGATTGAACTTAATGGTACATGTGTGTAAATTAATGTACATTAATGGTTAAAGTTAATTGATTTGTGAATTGGATGTGCTTGTTTCTGAAATGAATGCAATTTCGATGTGCTTCTGAAATGAATGCGAATTGGATGTGCTTGTTTCAGAGGGCATGGCTAGCATTTCTGAGGCTAGCCAATAAGCGTAAATAGATTTAGCAATGCAAAGACTACCACAGGCGATGCGTAGAGATGAAACCGTCAGGATAGTCGACTACCCTGCACGATGCTCAGATGAAACCGCTCGTGATAGTCGAGTATCATAGACGGTTTCATCTACAAACCGTCTGTGATAGTATGTATTACGCATTGAGCGGTTCAAAACCATCTGTGATGACCTCATGCATTATCGACCCATAAACTCGCACGGCCACTTTAAACCGCCTCGTGATAGCGTTGAACCGTCTGTGAAGGTCTTTTCTGTAGTAGTGGCCTTCAATGCCTTTGGCGGAGACAAGGAACACAGTAGCTTTACTAAAGAGACTCCGAACACACACTTATGATGGTTGAGTTTTAAGCAGTTCTTTCTGAGGTTGTCAAAAGTTTCTTGTAGGTCAAAGATGTGATTTAGGCACTTTATGCTTTTTACGACCAGATCATCAATATAGGCTTCCAAGTTTCAGCCTAATTGAGGATAAAAAGTCTTTTGAACAAGGCGTTGGAAGGAAGCACCAGCATTCTTTAATCCAAATGGCATTTTCACATAGCAAAACATTCCAAATGGAGTACGAATGCGGTCTTTTCTTCATCATCTAAACACATACTAATCTGATGATATCCAAAATATGCATCTAGGAAACTTAACATCTCACAACCAGTAGTAGAATCAACCGATTGATCAATTCGTGGAACGTGAAAATCATCCTTCGGACAAGCTTTTTTTGAGTGAAATCTACACATTCTTCGCTTACTATTAGATTTCCTAACCATTACAGGATTAACCAACCACTCGAGGTGATCGACCTCTTTAATTAGTTTGTCGAGTTATGACCGGGTAGCTTCTCGTAAAGCTAGCCTATGCTTGATCACCTCCCTGAGGACCCCGAGCATGTTGGATGCTTGCCATGCGAATACATCTGAGTTTGCCCAAGGAAAGGCAATGGGCGTGTCTTCTTATGCGGAGTTGACAGTGACTCCGATGCGAACAATCTTGGAGGGTTCTGTTGTATCGAGCGGAATCTCCTTAACCTGGTCGTTCGGCTTTGGTGCATCCTTCGGCTTCGAGTGTTTCGCCGAGTGTTGCACATTGTGAGCTTCTTGAGTAGGGATTTGACTCACTAGCTCGAGGGACTTGTGGTCGCATGTGAGCACCATTTTCTTATCACAGCGGACTGTGACGACTCCTTCAGGACCTGACATCTTTAAGCATTGGTAACCATAATGGGCATCCATTATAAACCTTGCCAAAGTAGGCCGACCAATAATAGCATTATATGTTGTATCAAAATTAGCCACATCTAAGGAGATCTTCTCTGTCCTGAAGTTGCTCGTAGTTTCGAACATAACATGAAGGGAAACTTGGCCGATAGGCTTGGCTAAAGATCCAAGTACGATAACGTGAAACGAATATTGCACTGGTCTTATTTTCGTCCTGGGTACTTCCATTTAATCCAGGGCATTTGTAAATAAGATATTGAGAGAACTGCCACCATCAACTAAAACCCGATTAACTTGATAATTGCTGATGGTGGGCTTGACCACAATTGGAAAACAACCATGTCGAGTAGAGGGGATCAGATAGTCTTCCTTTTCAATGGAAATGGAGACTTCCGACCACTTAGGTAATTTATAGACAATAGGAGGGTCGATAGAGTTTATCTCACTTTCAATAGTCTTAAGCTGTCATTTTGACTCATATGCCGATGAGCCCACGTAGATGTGGTCGATCGTATGGTTAGGGTCTTAGTATGACATCTCCTCATCATCCTTCGACTGCTTTCAGCCACTTGTCTGTCCCACCTCTTCGATCGACGGGAGCAGACCCTTGCCAAAATAGTAGTCCTCGAGCCTTCGTAGGAAAACTTGGTAGTTGCAGAGGTCGTGCCCTTCCTTTTTATGGAAAGGCCACGAGGCTCCTTATCGCTTACAGCTAGAACTTCCTTCGAGCTTTTCGTTTGTGGCTTCTTGCCTTTAGATTTGCTCTTGGATTTTTTAGCGTGCTTTCTTTCTTCTTGCCACTGTCGTTCACTTCTCGAGAATCTTTGTCATCATGGTCAATAGTTCAATTCCATTTGACTGCTTCAGCAACAGTCACACAGAGGTTGGCCATCTCAAACAGTTCAGCAACAATGGTCAGAGGGTTCAAGGCAATATCCACTGTGAGCCTTTGGTTTCAGACTCCCTACTTAAAAGCTCGAATGACAGATGAGTCTAAGACTTTAGGATTAGTGTTTCGAACCTAGCTAAAGCATTGTATGAATAGTGTCTGATGTGAGTCCTGTCGCATACGATGCAGGTCATCCTTGTTTCCAAGGTGACTATAAGTGCCTTGAAAATTCACTAGCAGCAAATCACAGAGATACTGCCACGAGTAGATCGATTCGGGTGGTTGGTTGAGTAGCCACGATCGAGCAGAACCTTCGAGCATTGTCGAAACGTAGTTAGCCATTATATGCTCACCTTCTCCCGTGGCTCGAACTACAGTAGTATAAATTTGGAGAAATTCAAGGGGGATTTTGAGTCCCATTGAATTTCTTCATATTCGCTGGTCGAAATCTTTCTAGCCAATGAACCGCTCGGAGGTCGGGTGAAAATGCCCAACAACCAATAATAGGGTCATAACGCCTTCTTTGTGAAAAATAATGGTTAACGTCACCAGGTGATTGTACTCGACGATACCTAGCAATAAAGGGACCTGATCTGTCATAGACATCAGTCATGCGAGGGTAATCTTCCTTATATTCCATCTACTGATGCAGATTTATCTGAGGGAATCATGGTTGCCCACTCTCCGAGGAGTTTGTTGACCACCAATTGTAGGGGGTGTACGTCGGTTCCTCCTTTGCCTACCATCATGTCGAGAGATCGACCAGGGGATGAATTAGATCGAGGGAGGTCTCATTGTTCCTCGTTGAGAGTCGTTGTAGCACCGGTAATCGGCGGAGTTGTTCCAAAGGTGAACTCGAATGTTGTCAGATCGCCGACTATGGTCATAGTATCCTAGAGTCGTTGAGTGATCTCTTGAGCAAAGGTGTCATAGCCTGATGCTTCTCCAAGCACTTGGCTCGGATTTTCTATGTGATCATTGATCCTTTGCAGTTCGCAAGTGGTTTCTAACTGGTATCGGATTCAACTAGGTAACATCTCTTGGGCTGCAATCCTTCTTCTCCTAGCAGTCTTGGGATCATCTATATCTGAGTTCGCCGGGGCATCTCTTGGTGGAGTGCAATCACCTCGAGGATATCGGTTACGCTCATGAATGTTGAGATTTCCCTTGTTGTCGGAGGGGTTCTTGCATTTGTACGAGCTCCTGAAGGGTGTATGCGATGGGCAACATCCTCAATCCTGTTGCGTGGAGAGTGATCAAGATCTGTTGGAAGGATGAAGACCTCCTAGGTGATGTTGTCGCCGCTAGTGGTCGAGCCCTCCTTATTTGACGTATAATCGAAAGACAATGCCTCACGACTCAGAGTAATCCTGGCCAATAAGGGAAATTCTAGGTTATAACAGTCTTCGATCGAAGGCAATCCAGGTGTGTGATGGGACTTGCAACTACAAAGTGTTCGATTGTGCCCCGGGTAATGGTAAGCCATTGAAGAATCTAAACCCACCATTATGACTTAATGGAGTATTTTGGTAATTAGTGACAATCGTCATGTGAACTAACATTTTCTATGAGTTGGTGAAATGGTTAAGTCCCATGATGATGAAGTCTTAGGATGTCATCATGTGTTGATGAGCATCATGACAAGATCATGAAGTGAAGAAGATCATCATGTGTTGATGATATTTGAGTCAAGATCCCAGACTTGGAGTGAAGATGTTCATCATTAAGTAACCACTCAAATATAGATGTGCAAGGCAAATTTATGACTAGCATAGGCTAAGGATATGTTCATAGTCTTTTACTAGTCTCGGTGTTTATTGTGGAAACCAGATTGCTAGTATAGGTTGTCATACTATTAAGAGGGGTCTTGACTAGTAGCTTGAGTGTGTCATGTGTTGATAGCTCTTAGTGCTTGCTCTAGCTCTCTTTAGCATGTTGCCGATATTTACGAATGTATTTTGCAAATAGTTGAGGCTCATGCATAATCCTTGTAGCATGTGACTTTAGTTTGCGAATGTGTTTGCAAACAGTTTAAGTCCAAATACCAAATTTCTTGTGACGTGATTCTAAAAGTCGGCAAATGTGTTTTGTAACTTGTTGAGAATCATGCTTTCATACCTTGTTTGCATCGCGTATCAATTAGCAAATGTGTTTAGCAAAATTGAGTTGAAGCGATAGGCAAAATCAGTTTTTCCTATCTCTGGCGGTCTGACCGTAGCTCTAAAGCGGTCTAATCGGCCCTTAAAAGGTGTGACCGGGCTGAGTGCTAGTCCATTTGTTACGCGGTCGACCACCATGTCGATCGGGTTTGATCGGTGAGCAACCGGCTTGACACGCCTACTACTACCATCCCCGGTTTGTTTTTTCCAGATAGGGGTGTTTTCCCCCTCAGCTTGACTCCTTTGTGGAGCAGTCTGACTGCCCCCTGGCGATCTAATCGGCCCCTGCGAGGGAGGTTAGTCCGTTGAGTATCCAACAGCTAGTTTTTATAGCTATTAGAGTTAAGGCGGTCTGACCGGCCATTGGTTGATGGTCAGACTGGAAATCCCTCTTTTTTTTTTGCAGATTCTCCTCCAACGGCTAGTTTTCTTGTGTGGGTGTATAAATACCCCTTGTGGTCGGTTCTGGGAGAGTGCTAGTGCTATTTTTGTTTCCCTTGAGCTAAGAGCAAGCCATCTCCTCTCTTTTGTGCATGTATTGCACTTAGTGAGCTTAGAGAGCAAAGTCCTAGTGCATGTGTTGCATTAGGTGTTAGATTTAGTATCCATTGAACTTAGACACTTGATTCGTTTAAGTGAGCGTCTCCGACTTGTTACTCTTGGTGTTTGCCGACACCCAGACAGCTTAGAGGAGTTGCGCCGGTGATCTTCTCAAAGAAGGTTGTGAGTGGCTTGGTGCTCGCCATCTCTAGAGTGGAGGAAGAGCAACCCTAAGTGGATTCGAGGTGTAGACTTAATTTGTAGAGCTGATCCAATTTGTTTGGACTTACCTCAACGTAGACTAGAGGAAACCAGCAAGTTTCCGATCACCATGAAAAAAATTTCAAATGTTCTTGTGATTTGCTTTTTTGAGCTTTACTTTTTTGCAATGTACATTTATTGAATTAAATTTCTTGCTTGTCCCCTTAGAATTACAATCATTGTCTTAGTCTTAGCTTGTTGGTGTAGTTAGTCAAGACTAGTTGATTTATGTTTTAAATTGTGTAAAACCGAATTGATTTACAATTCTGTATAAAACTCGGTTTAAGCCAAAAGTTTTTTTAAAACCACCTATTCACCCCCCTCTAGTCGGTCTCCTCGACCTTACACCGCATAGTAACGATTAATAAATCGTGATTGAGCCTCGTAATTGTGCGTTCTAGGACTTGACGAAGGTAGCTGGTCATCCTCAGACGGGCTAGTGCGCTCGGAGACTAGGGCCTCGCTGTGTTCAGTGTTTGTCACCTGGCAGCACTGGTTGTGGTTTCTTGGACCCTTGCCCTGTTAGGATTTTGACTCCCTATCTGGGCGTAGTGGTGCTAGTGAGAGCGTCGGAGATAGCACGCCCTCCTGCACGTGTCCGTGCCATGGTCTCCCGGGCCTGGTGAAGGATCCCTTGAGTAGGCATTGCCCTCGGACGAATAGATGCTCGGCTCGTAGTTGTAGCAGGCATTCATGTCGATTCCTACATAATATGTGAGATCGAACCAATTCTCCTAGTTCTACTCATTTGCCATGGAGGCATTTGAGTAGAATCAACGAAGATTGTCATTGTCCCCACGGACGATGCCAACTGTCGATGGATTACTATCGATATTTTTGAGTTAAATGGTGGGGACACCGCTCTCAAGATTATGCAAGAAGAGACAATAGTTTTTTAGGCAGGTTCAGGCGTTCCCCGAAGAGAATAACAACCCTACTCTTGTGTTCTTGTATTGAATGAGGTTACAAAGCACAACAAGCCACCGAAATTAAGACTAAGGATCAATGGCTTATGTCCGTGTGTTCGTCTCTATTGAACTCTTCTCTTCTATCTGCCGGTACCGCCCCTTACAATGTGTTTGAAAGGGTGACAGTTGTTGTGTGTCAGGAGGTGTCTTGACGGTTGCTTGAATATGCACGTTGATGACAGTTGTTGTTAGTGAGACATCCTCCTTGCACGTTCGCCAAGTAGTTATTGCTAGAGACGAAGAGATGTGTGTGCTGTTATGTTAGGGACATATACGTGCACGTGTTATATTAACTATTACGCATAGCCGAGCGTAGTGTATAGGGTCCCTAGTCGATGATGTCCACATGTCTGTGAGACTTATCGACCTAGGGTGGTCGTGATTCGATCTGGTCGTAACAGACCTTCCGACCATAGGATGCTCGTAATGTGAACTGGTCATAACCTTTCATGGTCGTTGTAGGTATCACCGACCAAGGGTACATTCGAGGGCTACTTGGAATATTGTTGTCCATAATGAATATTATAGTTAAATTGCTTTATTAATTAAGGATTATTCCATCCTTGTCAAACAGCTAAAGCGCACACATCTCCGAAACACATCTAACAACTGCTAGAAAAATTGACTGGCTTTTAGAAGAAAAAAAGAGGAACCTGATAATTAGCAAAAATGAAGAGAGGAGAGAACTTTAATATTGAATAGGGTAGACAAAAATATATGTTTCCATCCCAAATTAAAGTGTGCCAATTGGACCTCTAGCTACTCTGAGTTAACAAAGTATGGAAAATAAAAACAAGAGAAGCAGCAACTGCTAGCTCGATTAGACTAACGTTGCAGTTTATTCCAAATCAAATTAGGATGGAGAGATGACGGCTATATGATGAAAACGACAAGACCTATCCTGTAATTGTTTATCTCGAGATGTGTTTTCTTGGCTAATAAGTAATGCATTCACACAGCATCATCACCACACTGGTTCATCCAAGTTAAGCTGGTTTAAGTCAGGTCAGGTGGGTCCATACTCCAAAGGCGCAGTCTTATTATAGGGGTTAACATAGCTGTAGCCTGTTAAGCACCAGCTAATCCTGGTGTCATGGTACTCCCTCCGGTTCCAATATTCTTGACGTTTTGGATAGGATCTCACATACCAAGGACTGATTAATTATGGTGTCTATTTCCTGTTTTACCCATATTAAATACGGTCGCGTGGCACCCCTAATCAGTATTCTCTCTCGGCTCGCGTGGTTACGGCTGCCAGTTCTGAAGCTTCAGGTGCCGGATTCAAATCCTGGCATTCCACTTTTTCACACAATTTTTGCATGGCACTGTGGCCATGCAGCGCAGCCGAGCGGCCGGTGTGAGCATTCGCGCGCTCGTTTCATTGCATTTTTTTGCTTCGCGCGAGCGTTGGCATGCAGAGCATTGGTTGATCTTGACTTTTTCGTATTCGTGCGCGCGCTGTGGCCGGGCTGCATACCCTTTTTTTTCGCTCGCGCACTAGTAACAAATATTTTGGCTGGTGCTGCACGTTTTGCCAGTTGAACTCAAATATTTGGCGCCTGCTGCTGTGTTGGTTTGCCGCTATGTTGCCGCTAAAAATCCCTGCCTACTCCCTCTATTTAAACCCCGGTTAGCTAGCACTTGATGCAAACAAACCGAACCAGTTAAACACATCAAGATGGACTTGAACATGGAGCCGCCGGTGGAATATGGAGCCCAACCTGAAGAAGAAATGATCGCTGAGATCAATCTAAACATGGAGCCGCCGATAGATCATGGCATTGGTAAGTGTACTCTACTCCTTGTTCTTGGCTGTGCAACCATGTTTTTGACCCATGACAATGTCAATGCTTTCCTAGGTGGTTTTGATTTGAACTTGGAAGCACCCCACGTTGGATTTGATCTGAACTTTGAAGCACCCCATGTTGGATATGACTTGAACTTGGAACCTGTAGAAGATGACAATGCTGTCCAAGGTGGGATCGAAATGAACATGCAACCACCCGTGCTAGCTGCTGCTAATGACAATATTGTCCAAGGTAGAAGATGACATGAATCTTGTTTTTGTATTCTGTTGTGCCTTCTTGCCACTACTACTCCAAATGAATTAAGAAGACAAATATATCAAGCTTTGCACTATTTTTTAGGTAGGAAAGATACTCCAAATGAATTAAGAAGACAAATGTATCAAGCTTTGTTGGCAAGAAGCACAAATGGGAAACTAAAGAGGCATGTTACCAAAGAAGTTGCCGAACTATTCGGAGTCCGTCATCGCACTCTTCAGCGTTTATGGCAGCAAGGTAAAAGCTCCCTTGATCAAGGCACTCCGGTTGATGTTTCTAGTAGAAAGCGTGGCGAGTGGCCGAAGCGAGTTCCATTGGATTTAGAATCATTACGTAATGTTGTTTTAGGATAGAACAACACTAGAAGATGTACGTGTTGTGTTAGGTATTAGTAAATCCAAACTAGTGAGATATATACGACAAGGTCACCTTCAGCGTCACTCAAACAGTATAAAGCCACACTTAACAGATGCAAACAAGAAGGCTAGGCTACAATGGTGTGTGGATATGCTTGAACCTGAAAGCATGCATGATAAGCCAAGGTTTAAGGGGCTATTTGATGTTGTTTTCATTGATGAGAAATGGTTCTACCTTACTAGAAAATCAGAGAGGTATTACATGCTTCCAGATGAGGATGAACCCTTACGTACATGCAAAAGTAAGAACAACATCCCTAAACTCATGTTCTTAACTGTTACTGCTCGGCCAAGAATTGATAGAAATGGAGTTTGCATTTTTGATGGAAGGATTGGGTGTTTTGCTTTGGTTACTTATGAACGTGCTAAGAGAAGTAGTGTTAACCGGCAAGCTGGGACAATGGAAGTGAATCCCATCGCTTCAATTACTAGGGATGTCATTAGAACGTTCATGATCGACAAGGTGTTGCCGGCTATTCGAGCTAAGTGGCCACGTGAGGATGTCAACAAACCCATCTACATACAGCAAGACAACGCACTATCTCATCTAGATCATGATGATCCACTATTTCGTGAAGCTGCTAAGCAAGAAGGTTTTGACATTCGGTTTATTTGTCAACCGCCCAATTCACCAGATTTCAATATATTAGATTTGGGTTTCTTTTGTGCCATCCAATCTATTCAATACAAGAAGACTGCAAAAACAGTTCAAGATCTTGTTCCAATTGTCCAAGAGGTACACTTTCTACTAGTAGAATTTTTTATATTTTGCTTATTTATACTCAATGCTTGGAGCTAACTTTGTTTTCATAAACCAGGCCTTCCATGAGTATTCTCCATGCAAGGCAAATAGAATCTATCTTACACTTCAACTAGTATGGAAGGAGGCAATGAAAGTTCATGGTTCAAACA
This sequence comes from Phyllostachys edulis, assembly GCA_036346405.1. Lineage (NCBI taxonomy): Eukaryota > Viridiplantae > Streptophyta > Magnoliopsida > Poales > Poaceae > Phyllostachys > Phyllostachys edulis. Next base: position 54,499,512 of record CM070549.1, on the reverse strand, counting down.
AGTTCAAGATTCCACACATGAAGAAACAAAGTCTAGAAAGACAAGGGCGCCTCCCTTTGCAAATCACTTGCGAGGCACCATTGGTAGCCGATGCTATGGCCAAGCTCGCTGCATGGAACAATTAGACATGGATTAGTAGTGGAACAATTAGAATTGGAGTAGTAGTATGCATGGAACTATGTAATCTGCATCAAGCTTTTGTTAGTTAATCTTACCAAGGTTTTAGAAGAACTTATGCATGAAACTCTTGTACATTTTCATCATAATCTCTTGTTTTGAGAATCCGGCACCTCGGTCTCGCCGGCCAAGGAGTCCACCACGAAACGAACCTTGTCGGAATCTTCCACATCGACACCATGAAGCTCGCTCTCGGCCACGGCGGCCTTTTGCGTTGTGATCTCGGCAACGTCGTCGAGCATCTTGGTGATGTGCGCAGGTAGCAAGATAACGTTGCCATCCATCTTGACATCCTCGAGATTGGGAAGGAGTACCTTGCAGTCGAACTCGTCGAGGCCGTAGATCCAAGATGAGACCATGTAGTCACTGTGCACGAGACCACAGCGAGAGCATGGCCTCCTGCGTGCGCGCCGGAACTCCTCACGGTCCTTGACGTCGTGGACTTGGCAGCAGCAATCGCACTCCTGCGCGAGCTGCTCCATGGCACCGGCGGTGTCGACCTCCTGCGCGAGGTGCTCCACGACGCCGCTGGTCATGTCGTCCTGCTGCGCGAGCTGCTTGGTGACGCCGGTCCTCACGTCGTCCTCCTGCGCAACCTGATCCACGACGTTGTTGCTGTCACAGTCCTCACGATCCTTGGCGTCGTGGACACGACCACAGCAATCGCACGGCTTCAGGACCTCGTCGTCTTTGTGTGCATCATCGGTATCGACATCGTCTTGTCCAGCGAGCGCAGCCATCTCGTCACTAGCGTGCTTCTGGCCGGCGTGCTTCTCCATGGATGCAAGCGGTAGCGTGGCGAAAGCAAGCGGCGTGTAGAGGAAGGCAAGCGACCAAAGAAGCGATTGAGCAGAGACGAGAAGGCAAGAAGAAGGCAATCGGCGAGAAGCAAAGAACACGCTTGTTTAATGGCGGCGCTAGAGACGATCGCTTCGCTTTTAATATGATGCATGCATGCAGGGCAAACAAGTCTAAGATGACCAGTGAGCCCAAAACGTCAACAATTAGCATCCTCCGGTTCCAAGCTTAAAACGTCAAGAATATTGGAACCGGAGGGAGTAGTAATTAGTTTTCTACTCACACCAGTTGCAAAAAATGACATTTTGGTTTGCGTGTAGTCAAACATTCTACACTTTAGTTATCAATATTTCAATGAATATTTAGATTGACCAAATGAAATTGACATGCATAGATTCATCTCAAAAAGTACTTTCATAATATTATAATTTTATTGAGTTTCATAAATATTTTACAATAAAAATCAAAGGTCTAAGGTGTATTGTGGAGACCGTATCAATATTCAAAACGTAACTCTTTTGTGACCGGAGGGAATAGTAAAGTAAATTAACGCGTGACGCGACTGACATATCTGGTGATGGCTAGTTCCAAATTAACAAATCTCCTTCGATGGTAGCCTTTGCCCTTTTGTTTTTCTTTCCCTTATCTTATGTGCTGCCTTTTCCTTAGAATTTTCTTTGAACTAGAAGTTCGCCCGCGCGCCTCGTGCGGGCACGCATGACGTGTTGCTGAAGGCGGGGTCCACCGGAGCAGAACAGCGATCGAGGCAAGGCAAGCAATCGCGCGGGCACACGACGTGTCTCGCCGAAGGCGGGACCCACTGAGCGGAACGACGATGAGGCCAAGGCGAGTGAATGCACGAAGCACAGGCACGATCCTGGCCTTCTGGTGGCGATCGGACGGCCGCGATTTTTTAGGGCGACGTGGCCATGGTCGTTGAGGGCCCTTTCCACCGGGAATTAGTAATAGTATTTATTTCCGTATCCCAGCCGTAGCTGGCCGGGCGGCAGTACTAAATTCAAGGGGCCTTCAGGTTTGAGTCTTGAGTACTAGAAACCTGTGAGTGAAATTTGTAGGATCAAATTCATCAATTAAATTAATAGACCTTAAAAACCCCGAGGAGTGCTTCTATGCTCTTGTGGAAAATTGCACGGAACAAAAATACACATATCATCTTTAGTTGCGGGATTTTCTTTTAACCAAGCATCGAAACCATTCTAGAAAGGGTTTTATGTGCGACAGTGATCAGATCATAAAGCTGCAATGTATGTTTTGTTTTGTGTGAATTACATGTAGATTTTGCACATTCTCGCAGTGACTAGCTAAATATGGAGTCTGGAGTGATGGGGAAATCCAGAAACTAGCTAGAGGAGTAATGGGTGGCTGCTCAGCTCAACATCGACATGCAACTTGGACTGCACACCACTTGCTCCATGCCAAATTAAAGCAGGGGGCAAGCAACTGCAAGTTGATCAGTTTTAAATAGTACTAGTACGAGTACTATAATAGCAGTACTAACTCCAAAGTCCAAAGGCAAAGCGTCGGTACCGAGCCTCCTGCGCTTTTCGACCGCTCCTTTCGCTGCAAACTGAATGCTAAAAATAGCCCTAGTAGCCATCTATCCCAGTGGCATGTGCACGACTAGTCTATTTGGGCGTGTAGCTATCCTTGTGGCGGGCCCTCGTGCACGTACACAACGCACGACGTCCGCCTATGTGGTGCTTGCTCGCACACGGGCGGTGTCTCGCGTTTGTGGATCGGCAAGTTCGGTTCGTGAAAAGCTCTCCCATTCAGATATGTAGCCTAACCGAACGCAAAAGCGTTACTTGCACAGTACTATTACCGGCGGATCACATGCATGCCCGAACTGAACGTCCGCGCGCCATCCCTACAGCGCGGCGCGCGCGAGGCCAAGCGTCGCGGTCGCGGTCGGTCCGTCGAGATTTTGTTGTTTGGTGCGAGCAAATTGCGCGGCAAGTGGCGGGCGCGCGACGTCGACTCTTGCCGCCCGCGCGCGCGTGCGTGCGGGAGGGCGTCTTGCTCGACCGGTGCGCGGCTCGAACTCTCATCGGCACGGCCGGTCGTGTGTGTGGTTGGGCGGTTGGGCGTGTGGTCCGATCGGCTTGATTGCCGGTCGGTCATCCCCCGTGCGCGCGATCGATCGGGCTCTCCAAGTTGGCAAATGGCAGATGGGTGGACGGATACGCTCGCATGCATCTTTTTCTTCCTTTTGCTTCTTTTTTGACCGCATCTCACTTGTGTTACGTGCGGGCTGGGAACGATGTGAACGGTTTTTGGACTTTTAGCTGAAGTGACTGTTGAGCTGATACTAGCTCTCACTCTCCAGCCGTGGCTTATAAAATAAATCACGAGCGAAATGTAGTGGACCGTTATTTTTTTTGTTAGTTTCTATATGTTTTTTCTCTATCTATCTAGCAGCTACCTCCCTGTCGATCTTATGTCACATGAGCACCAAACTTGTGCCTCACATGTTTGTGTTGTTCAAGCATGTACATATTTTAATTTGTAGGGGGCTTAAATTGGAATCGTATATGCAATCGTTCTTTTTTTGGGGGGGTGAGATAAAACACAACCCAAGCTTAGGCGATCAAGAAGTCTATGTAAAACAATAAGAGAGCTGTAAGTACAAAATGGGCTTCGGATTGGCCTCCCAATTGTCATGCCACCTCGGGGCCAGCCCAACAGCTCAGGAAACTATGATTAGCAGGCGACCCATTCCCACTGACAAGTTCAGCCTTTCTGAGAGGCCCACACAGCCACACGGCCTGATAGGCCTCCGTCCAGCTCGCGTGTCGCTCTCCCCCTCCTCCCCACCTTCACCTCGTGAGCTCCGCCTCCACCTCGCTACTCGCCAGCCATCCTCCCCAGCTACAAAGCTCGCAGCTGCAGTCGCATGCTCCTCCCCCTCTCTCCTCCCGCCTCACCGCCTCCTCCACCACCGCTCGGTATCCCCAATGGCCTCCACGCTCGCCTTCCTCAGGCCTTCCGCGCCGGCCCCGCTCGCAGCCGGCCCCGCGCGGAGGGCGGCGGCGGCGTCTGTATGGGTGCCGTCCAGATATAGGGTTTCGGCCAGGGTGTCCCTGGGGTCGGAGGTGGCGGTGGGAGCCGACGCGCTCTTCGCCGACTACAAGCCCACCACCGCATTCCTCTTCCCCGGCCAGGTATGAGCCAAAAGCAACCTCTTCTAGCTCGTGGGCTGTGTACACCCGCTTGTGGATTGGCCTAGGACGTATCTGGTACACGTACAGGACTCTACTAGCTGGAATTGTAACTAAATTAATGGGATGGTGATCATTATACAACGATTCATGCGAGGGTGTTTGAACTTTGAAGTAACTAGCATCAGTCTGAGTATATAATCTAGCAGGAACACCAAATATGGAGGAATTCGAGGAGGTAATAGTAAGTGCGTAGTCAGTTACTGCGGTTGTAGCTGCAACTGGGTTAGCTGTAAAAAAGGAAGACTTTTCACCGCTTCAGTTGACGTAGATCAAAATTTGGCCTTGAAAGATTAGTAGTCCATATGCGATGGTTAGGTTGTTAACTTGTCATAGGAGGTTCTTTGATTTATTAGGTGCATCAGTGTTGGTTCAATTTGCATGCTGCCACATGCATAAATTTGAGGTTAAATACATTTGCAGCTAGTCTACTGCATTACTTCCGTCTGTTCATGCTTTCTTCTCTTTTCAGGGTGCCCAGACTGTTGGAATGGGTGCAGAAGCTCAGAGTGTTCCAGCAGCTGCCAAACTATTTGATAAGGCAAATGATATACTTGGGTATCTCCGAACCTCTTATAATATTTATCTGTTTGATCCCATTTGCAGTACTTGTTCTTTAAATTTAATGACTGTTCAGACCGCTTCCAAAGACTAAGTAGCGCTCATGCAAATGTTGTTGTGCTAAATGTAGCTATGACTTGTTGGATCTGTGCACCAATGGACCAAAAGAAAAGCTTGACTCAACAGTAATCAGTCAGGTTTGTGGATTTCGGAATCCTTGCTACCACGGGTAGATCATTCATTTTCTTACCCATGCAAGTAGTATTATTTCAAGTATCTGCCCTTCACTACTACTAATGGCATGCTATTGAAACATGTTTCATTAGTCATATCATATAGAGCTGTATAGCATCCAACCATGAATAACTGGTAAGTCCTGAATTTGGTTGACCAAAAAAACAACGCCACTGCTAGCTAAGTTCTGTTTATACCAACATTTGTGCGTTGTAGCTTGCAATGCTGCTAGAAATGTAGTCCAGAAAATAGTTTGGCATTTTCTTTTTCACTCAGCTATGCTGCATATACATTTGAGTGCCAAAGGATGATATATTTCAGATAAGTTCTTGTTCTTATCAGTTGAATTGTATTTTGCTTACCAAACAAAACCGTTTTGCAGCCAGCTATATATGTTACCAGCCTTGCAGCTGTAGAAGTACTACGTACACGTGATGGAGGCCAAGATGTAATTAACTCTGTAGATGTCACATGTGGTCTCAGCTTGGGAGAGTATACTGCACTTGCATTTGCTGGTGCTTTTAGGTATTCACATGGTCTTACAATTTCCCTTATTCTGTTACTAAAATCATGCATTTGTTTGTTTCAAGAAATAAGTGCATGAATTCCTGTCTATCATGGAGTGAACACAGAACATAGGTTAAATTCGATCTTTTAGTGAACATCATCCTGAATCTGTTATACCTGTAACAGGAAGTTCAAATTTATAGCATCGTGGCTTTGTATTTTGCAGTGTGCCAGGTATGCATACTTACACATAGTTTTCAACATGCAGCTTTGAGGATGGTCTGAAGCTTGTCAAGCTTAGAGGAGAAGCCATGCAGGTTAGTGTCCGCGAGCACTATGAGATATGACTACTGTGAGTTTTTTACTTTCAAAATTGATTGCAATGTTCTTTATCTGTGTAGGATGCTTCAGATGCTGCCAATAGTGCGATGGTTAGTGTGATTGGTCTAGATTCAGAAAAGGTGCAACAACTATGCGATGCTGCTAATGAGGAAGTAGATGAAAAGGAAAGAGTACAAATAGCAAATTTTCTATGTCCTGTAAGTCTTTCATCTAATGCTATTAGTTCCCTACTGGGTCTTGCTAGGTTTCAACATAGTAACATTTTATTGCAGGGGAACTATGCAGTTTCCGGTGGTGTGAAGGGTATTGAAGCAGTTGAAGCCAAAGCGAAGTCCTTTAAGGCCAGAATGACGGTTAGTGTTCCCATATATGTATATTTGACGGAGGCTTATGTATATAAATATTTGTGATACCTACCGTGAAATATGTAATCTGGCTATCATAATTTGAAGTAGTTTTCAAACTTCTTTAGGTATTCTACTGAACACTTCTCCCCCTGTTCAACAGCATATGCCGTTTTGGACATTGACATAGTCCCTGATATGTAACATTGACCATATATTTTCATAGTAATATGTTAGCAAAAAATTATGAAGATATTATATTATGATAGTACATTAGATAACAAATCTAATGGTTTCATTTTCACATGGTCAATTTAAATAGTTTTTGTTTGTTTTAGTGATAACAGCTAAGAAAGTATAACTGCACGCATTCTAAAAGTATTTTTACAAAACATAACTTGATAGGTGTAACATTCTGTCTTATCTAGGGCTATCATGAAAAGTGATTTCCTTGTTGCAGTCTTATCTAGGGGGTTTCACGGAAAAGTGATTTCCTTATTGCATCATCAAGAATTGTACATATTAAGTTGACTATTATCTTGCCAGGTTCGCCTAGCCGTTGCTGGTGCTTTCCATACAAGCTTCATGCAACCTGCTGTTTCAAGATTGGAATCTGCATTGGCTGATACAGAAATTAGAACACCAAGAATCCCAGTCATCTCCAATGTTCACGCACGGCCCCACTCAGATCCTGACACAATTAAGAAGATTTTGGCACGGCAGGTATTTGATCTACACCAAACTTGAATTTATATTGTACCTGTCTAGGGTACAACGATTTGTGTGGCTGACCTACTGGAGAAACAGGTAACCTCTCCTGTACAGTGGGAGACTACTGTGAAGACTCTTCTGGGTAAAGGGCTTGAGAAAAGCTATGAACTCGGACCTGGAAAGGTAAGAGATTTATTGATAAGAAACATGACTCATCTAATTTTTAGCAGGGATTTTAAGTAGATGCAGCTCAAAGTATTCTTCACACAGATAATATTATTAAGGGATCCCTACTGTTAATGATGCTCTTGTACCGTTCTTCTGGCGCAACCAGGTTATAGCAGGAATAATTAAAAGGATCAACAAAGGTGCCACCATTGAGAATATTGGCGCTTGAGATAAAAGTGCCAAAGACTTGCAAGGGTTAGATAATAAGGTTAGGGGTCTGCTCAGGTTTAAGCAGTACTCCTGATGGTACCAACTTTTACAGCACCAGAGGGATGTTGGCAATTGTCAATTGCCCTCTCATTTGCGAGGAACTGATATCGATCATTGTAGAATGAAGTTTCAATGCGTAGAATATGGAGATTTTTGGGTGGTGTATTTATTTATCTCCCGTGGTTCAGTTTTGACCTCCTTGTGTGATGTTCACTTGTAAGCTCATGTTTAGTCTACGAATCTATGATCATCTGAACGAGCATGTGCTCTTCGCAATATTTGATTTAGGGTTGGTAGTGGTTCCATGGAATGAGGTGCAAATTAGATTAGAACCATCAGATTGAGGACATGCAAAGCTGGACATGCCGACACTCAACATCACCGTCAATTATCAATTGATCAATGGGCATAGATACATTATGTTTACATGAACGGTCGAGTAATTGACAACACAGGATAGACACCGAAATATAACACAACTAGCGGGAAGCCCACGTGTTGCCGTAGGGAAAAATAGATTACATGTATGATCTCAGAGTTTCAGATACATATCAATGACAGGATTGGTTATGGGCCTTGGGGCATTCCATATAAGTAAAAGTCTTCATACAGCCTGGTTCACAGCAGATAACTTCGATGTAATCCAACTTGACTGCAGCACAAGTAACAAGCGTATCATGACACAGAATTGAGTCCCAAATCTCAAATGCTCACAAGAAGTAAAAGCAAACATCTAGTCTTTGGTGCATGCGAGAATGGAAGAAAAGCACTTATCGGAGCTGAAGATACAAAAGATCCCAAATAGATTGAGAATTTTGCAAGAGATTTTAAAGAGCTCAAATTAGTAATCCGCCTCATAAAAAGAAAGGGGTCTCAGAATGTCAGATGACATTGCCCAGAACATTGTCCAGAACTCTTTAGTTAACATTAAATGATAAAACCTTCTCTAAAAAATTGATCTACGAACATATGATTTTGGGCCCATATCAAGCTTTAAGATGTCATCAGGAACCACTGTAAAGACATTCAGCAACCCAGATTTCAAATTTGTGCACGGTTGAAAAGGCAACGAATTGATGCAGTAGATTTCGCAGGACCTGCTGCACAAAGAGTAAGGTTCAGCTGTTTTAGTTTTTTTTTTTTTGGTGCTCAGAAAGTGGATAGGTACGATTAGCGCAAAGTGTATGTAGGTAAATGTTGATATATGTGCTGTAGTGTATAGTGAAGACAGGTTATTCAATCTAGAGTAGAGTCAATGTCGTAGAAAGATATTGTATACAGGAATAAAACACAAAGAATTTGTTTCATAAAAGGGCATGATAAATGTACCTTTATCTAATTGTCTATAGTTGTTTTTTTCTTCTCTTTTTTTTTTTGGTGCTCAGAAAGTGGATAGGTACGATTAGCGCACAGTGTATGTAGGTAAATGTTGATATATGTCTTTGAGTGTATAGTGAAGACAAAGTTATTCAATCTAGAGTAGAGTCAATGTCGAGAAAGATATTGTATACAGGAATAAAACACAAAGAATTTGTTTCATAAAAGGGCATGATAAATGTACCTTTATCTAATTGTCTATAGTTGTTTTTTTCTTCTCAGAAGATGCTGAAACATTGATGTCACTTGATGGAGCAACATCTGATGTGCACAATACAACATTTGTATAATAAGTGTGAAATAGCAGTGGTAAAGTTTAATCTAGAGTTGACATATGGCTTTGATCAAGAATGCAAGTAAACATCGCTTTTTTTTTGTGTTGAGTATGAGTCAGAGATAGATCTGTTGAGTGTGTATCTGTTGAATAAAGCATGATTGTAGTTACCTGGTATAACTAAGAATTCTGTAAAGAAAAACAATAAAGAGCATAGATGGGAACGTAGGTCTGTAATCACGTCGATGTAGCTAGTTCTTTTGCACATTTGAGTGCACATTATTAGGATTAGACGGACAAGGAGCGGTGGGAGGCCAAGGCCGAGCGGAGGAACGGGCAACGAAAAGCAAGAATCAAACGACTTCATGGATATCCATCATTTGATTGGTAGTGCATGAAGCATATGGCAATATGGCAGATTATCAAATAAACTAAAGCAATCAAATTCAGATGTGGTTTTCAATTTAAAAAATCCCTTTCAACACACGCAATGATCCTCACATCCTTTTCTCCCATTCATCTAGTATAAAAATCATCATCATTTGACTGGCAGTGCATGAAGCACATGGCAATATGGCAGATTATCAAATAAACTAAAGCAATCAAATTCAAATGTGGTTTTCAATCTAAAAAATCCCTTTCAACACACGCAATGATCCTCGCATCCTTTTCTCCCATTCATCTAGTACGCAAAATCTCAAGTACAAACACGACTATAGTGAATATCCAAGTTTTGAACGATTTATATGGGAGGTCAAGGCCGGGCGGAGGAATGGGCAACGAAAAGCAACAATCAAACGACGTCATGGATATCCATCATTTGATTGGCAGTGTATGAAGCACATGGCAATATGGCAGATTATCAAATAAACTAAAGCAATCAAATTAAAATGTACTCACCCGACTATTGTATGATCAGACAAGGTGTCGATTGCAGCCAGCATACCCCTGATGGCAAATAGAATATGTTTTGTTTAGCAATAGATAAACGAATCTACAATCTTGCGCATCAAAATCTTGTAGTAGTGGTAGTTCATCATATATAAAGAAAATTCTTGATATCAATTACTTCAATCAATGCATATCTATGTATGTATCCTTCCTGCAGAATGAAACAGTGGAAGAAGTCGAGCTCATTAATTCTTGAACCAAATCTCATTTCGTGTAAATGTAAAAGATGTGAAACACGACTGCAGCAGTGTCAAGAATCATCTCCGCGTTTTCGAATTAGGCCCTCCCTAACCTCGCCCAACCAAACAAAACCAACCGAAATTGAGCCAATCCGAAGCAGCACGTACCTTGATGACGGCGAGGCGTATGCGGATGAGTCGCCCTGGGCGACTCGGAGCATCTGGCGTGGTGGATGCGTGGACGGGCTGATTTTGGTGGAGTCGATGTCATGGCGCTCAGTAGCGTCATCGCCGGCGAGATGCATCCGCTTGTTGGCGCGAGGCGAGACGGACGAGGTGGGGTGGTGGTCGATCGGTGGGAAGGCATGCGGCGAGGTGGTGGTGGTGAGGGCCACCATCGGGAGGAAGCGGGCGAAGGGAAGGTGGAGGATGGGGCTAGGGGGCGGTGGAGGGATGGGGCTAGGGGCTATCGCCGGCGAGGCTGGCCGCTTGTTGGCGGCGAGCGAGACGGACGAGGCCGGGTGGTGGTCGATCTGTGAGGGAAGGCAGGCGAGCGAGGTGGTGGTGGTGAGGGCCACCATCGGGAGGAAGCGGGGGCGAAGGGGAAGGTGGAGGGGATGGGGCTAGGGGCCGGTGGAGAGGAAGGTGGAGGAGTTTGAGGGCCGAGGGAGGGGAAGGGGAGGAGCGGTGGCGGGAAGGGGAGGAGCGGCGGCGGAGAAAGCGTTGAGGCACCGGACGGAGACACAGAGAGGATCGAGAGGATCGCAGGCAGGCGGAGGAAGATGGAGGGGTGGAGGAGGGGAGGAGCGGTGGTCGGCTGTGGGCGTAGGGGCGGTGGCCGGGGCGCGGATGTAGGGGGAGGAGACGAGGCGTGGGGGCAGCGACCGGAGGCGGAGGGGCGAAGGGGAGGGGGCGAGCGTGAGGGCGAAATGAGAGGGGCGGGTGTGGGGGCGGAGTGAAGGAGACCGTGCGCATTGGCGAAAGTGAGGAGCGGTGGTCGGGACCGAAGACCGGGCGAGAGATGCGAAACGCAACGGCGAAAGACAATGCGCCCGCCGTTGCCACGCGCCCAGCCGAGTCTTCCACGTGGCAATCGAAGACAACGCCTAAAGATCGGACGGCGCGGACCCAACTGTAGACGGATCCAACGGCCAGCGAAAAAAGGGTGACGTGGTCAACTCTCCTCAGCAACTTTCAGCCCTCTTTTATATAGTAAGATGTCCGGTTAGAACGACGACTCCAGAGCAAAAATAACTAACCGGCTGATAATAAAATATCTAAATGAAATGGGACAAGTAGCTAATAATGGCTGATAGCAGCACAAACAAACTGCCCGCTAGTGATTTCGTTACTAGCAAAGTAGCAAGCATATAAACATGAACACTGTAATAAGGAATTGTTTTCCTAGCACCAAAGTTGAGCACATTCCACAACAAACAATAAATTGCAACAAGTTAACTGAGCACAGGTCTATAATTTAAATCAAAACTTTAACATTGTTCACGTCCATTGCCATCTCCAAGTTGCAAATACCTAATCACCAAGTTGGGGCATCAAAACTATGGTTTCTGGAATACATAGAGAGCAAACTAATTGAGACCTCAACCAAAGCATCTGGATTCAAAAGAAATGAAAATGGAGATATCCAAGGCATGCATCTTCAAGCGCTTTCGGTCACAGGGTACTCAAAGACAACGTCTTTTCCACAGAGCCTACGGTAGACTGCAGTGAAGGTCTCCAGCTTGTATTCAGTGTTGTTGCGCTCCTTTGGGTCCAAGAAAATCTGAAAGAACATAACAAAAAAATCAGTACTAAGTTAGCTAGCCCATCATACTGAAGTACTGAACGTTATGTGCCAAATGCTGCTGGACTGATTTGCCTAATATCATTCCATCTAAGATAAGAACCATCTGAGATAATAAAAGCTTGGGCCTCATCAGTGCTTGTACTCGCGAACGTAAAGATAATATCAATGAATGACAAGTATAGCGTAACACTACAGATGCAGTGATCAATGTGTATATGCTTCAATAAACTGCTCATAGGATATTTAGATAATGATGTAGACAATTAAGATAATAGGAAGTTGTGGCATCTACCTTGATGACCTTAGCACCATCCAAACGATATCTGACACGCTTCCCCACAATCTCAGCTGGGTAGACAACATCCTCCAAGATACCATCATGAACAGCAGTCAGAGTTCTGGTGCGAGGGCGCTGAACAGCTGAACCCTTCTTGGGCGGCCTCACAATCCTTCTTGTTGCAACAACGACCACATCCTGTGTGCAGTGGAACACATGATCAATTCAACTATTTTGATTTTTTAATGAACGATCTCTTATACGGTTTACACAATCTTTTACAGTTATATGGAAACATAGTAAAACCTTTTCCAACAGTTTCTACAGCTCATGATCTGGCACAAAGAATGTAGTTTATCGTAAAAGTTGACAAGTTCAACATGCAGGAAGCTCAAAACTTCAAATGCAAGACTTTAGCTAAAGTGCAAATGGAACAGGTGGTAAAACAGGACACACTTCTACCTTTTTCCAACAGTAAAAATTTGATCTTTGCAATTAACAAAATATATTGATTAAACGAAATTATTGTTCATTCAGTAGTTTTTCCCCTCATTTTGATGTCATTAACTCATTACCAAAGTAATAGAAGATGATAGAGCAGGCATGTTAATGACTCCATCGTAGACACGTTTTAAGCATTTAAGCATCAATATATACAACCATCTTCATACTCCAATCATGGCATGTATCATGTTGCACTTAGAAGCTGGTTATATGCAACTGCTACACAAAACAATGGTGCAGTGTGGCGGCCAATTATACTCAGTGGGCACCTCTCTGTAACGTATCCAATCGTTCAGCACTACAAGGCAGTATTTTCAGCATTTGACTAGCAGCTTAGGCACGCACAACACATACTACACTACTACAGCACACAGCCTCGCATCCAACATTCAGAAACTGCTAAATTGATCAGGTAATTGCGTACTAACATGTAATCGAAGCAAAACAGCAGCTAAAGAAAGCATGCGCAATTCACCTTGCCACTGAACTTCTTCTCCAGCTCCCTGACGAGCCTGACATGGATCTTCTTGAAGGCCTTGCGCAGACGGTACGGCACGTGGATCACCACCGCCTTCCTGTTCCCGGCAACATCCATCTGGCTGCAAACACACAACCACCACCACATCATCACACATCTCCACTACCACAAGGGCAAGCTCACAAGAGCAAGCAGCCAAAACCTCAACCGAAAACTCAGGGTGGAGTAAGCCGCGACTTACAATGCATTGTTGATGTACAGGTCCTTGAGGTCGCTCTTGAGCTCCTGGTTGCCGTTCTCCAGATCAAAGAAAGCCTACAAGACAGCAGCCATCACAAACACGTCACGCCTCAACACATCCAAGTGCAGACCGATTAAGAAACAAGAAACGCAAGAACAGCACGACGCTGAGATGGGAGAGGAGAGGAGGCGAGAGAGACGCTCACCTGCGCGACGGAGTCCTCGAACTCGGAGGGCTCGAGGCCCTTGTCCTTCTGGATCTTCCTCCTCGCGGTGTACATCTTCCTTCCCTTTCGCCGGGCCCTGACACAAGTTTCGATTAGGAGAGCACACACACGCAGATCAGCAACAAGTACGAGGAAGTGACGCAAAGAATGCGGCGCGATTTGTAGTGTTGGATTGGAGGCGGAGGGGAGATGGATAGGGAAATTACCTGAGCGCGAGGAGACGGGGAGCAGGGAAGTGGAGGTGCCGGCGCTAGGGTTTGAAGGAGGCGTGGGTAGGTGGGCAGAGAGCGCTCTTATAAAACCCTAGCCCTTGGGGTGTGGGCTGATGGGGTGCGAAAGAGTGGGCCGGTCCGCATATACTGGGTCTATCATTATGGCCCAATTGGAAGGAAAGTTGGGCCTCTTTGGACTCTAGGCCTTGGCCTTGTGGGTATTTGGGAATTGGCTATTACCATCTAAAAAAATTATATCCCAAATTGTTTTCTGCTTACTCAGACTCATCTGGTCTCTCCTCTTACCCTATTTGGAACGCAAGAATTTCACATGAATTTTGCAGGAATTTTACATGAATCAGTTCAATTCCTGCATGTTTGGAACTTGGCCTTATTCGGTGTCAATGGCTCGGAGACAGCGTCACAGCGGTGACCACTTTCCTCCTTCGGTTTTGTTGGATATGAATCGACAGAGAACGACACCGTCTTTGCGAATAGAGAAGTCACCGTGACGAAGGAGAAGAGAGGACACATCACCAGGTGAGGCTGACGAGTGGTCCCCATGTGTAAATGCCACGGGAATGCTTGGATGGATAAAAAAAGGTTTTACAATTACATGGAAATGTCTCAAGAAAACGTTGAGAAAATTAAAACAATGGCCAGAGGGGGTAATTAGGCGGTAAATTAACTTGTACATGAATGTTAATAAACTAAAAATGAACTGGAGGAGAGAAAACAGCAAAAGCAATGACTATCAATTAGATTTTACATCATTTTTGTATTCTTAATGGGGCTACAAATTAAAACATATAAGCGTATCTGATAGATACAGACGATAAATATATACTATAAAGAACTCTTCATATCATCTGTGAACAGCTCTAAAGATAGCTTATACAATGGGTTGTGGTGATACAGTCGGTTACAGGATTGTAGACAATACACAGTCTTTTAATGTTTTTCTTGGTTCTAGTGGTACAGTCGGCTACAGAATTGTAGACATCATATTTCTCTCTCTATTTTTTTTCATCCACATCAATTTAAACCTACGTACCGAGACTATAATCAACTGATATAAAACCATTGTATATACCTAACGAGCTATGCCACACTGCCCACACGGATCAAGAAAACGTAATCGAGCATAGACGTCGTAACATCCATTGAGCAGGAGAAGCTCTCCCTGATATTCCTTAGCGCCATCCGGGAGGTTTCTGGAAGACGACGTGAGCCAACCTCTCAAGTCACAGAACGTATGTCGTCAGCCGCCGGTTTTTTCAATACGCGCAACCGTGCCGACGACCAAACCACTTCCTTTCACTTCTTCTTGCTTTGATCCGGTCACGACCGGCGACTTGAACCAGGAGAGGCTCCCCACAAATTCCTTTCTTCTCCATCGCTTCGTATCCAAGAAACCAGAGCAAGAAAGATCGCAGGAGAAGCAGGGAGAGAGAGCTGCTTGCTTGCTTGGAGAGAGAGGGAGATGGATGAGATCATGAACAAGGTAGGCACCTACTGGCTGGGCCAGAGGGCCAACAAGGAGATCTCGTCGGCTGGCGACGACATCGAGGTCAGTGAGATAGCATCCCACCCCCTGTTCTTTCTCGCGCCATGTTTCCTTAATTTTTGTTTGGCCATAGAATTGTTCTGTTCTGGTGAGCGTGTGTCATGGTATGCATGTAAGATGTAACGAGCGATGGAGGACGAACAAACCGGGTTAAAGGGGGCGTGCGTTTCTTGAATTTTGTTACAGCTTTTAGAACAGCCATGGTTGGATTACGGCAGCTGTATGCCACTAGTTTCTTGGACTATTTATACTTTGATTCAATATTTTTGGTTCATCGTTCAACTTTCGTATAAGATTTTTGAAATCTAACCCCGATAGGATTAACTATTCGATTGAAACCTGGTGAAGGCAGGCAAAGCGAATTGCCGAATTGCTTGAGCAACTCGTCAGAGATTTCACAGAACGAACTCCAATCCAACCCCTTTGGTCTTCGTTCTGTTTTGTCATCAGAGAATATATATCGAACTACCTAACAAATTCCAAACTGGTTTAATTTTCATTAGCGCCGTGCGATTCGACCGAAAACACAACGTGCGATACGTACGTACCTTGCTTGAATCACCTCCTCTCCTTGACTCCTTGTGCTGATGATGCGTTTCTTTCATCCATCGGTGCAGTCACTCTCAACTAGCGTCGGGGACGGAGCTAAATGGCTAGTAAACAAGCTCAAAGGTACCTACCTACGCAACAGCATATTCCAAAATCTCACTCATCACGTTGCAATGCGTTCTTCGTAACGACTCGTGTAAACCAACTGATGAAATGAAATCATCGTGTGTGCGCAGGCAAGATGCAGAAGCCGCTGCCGGAGCTGCTCAAGGAGCACGACCTGCCGGCGGGGCTGTTCCCGCGGGAGGCGACCAACTACGAGTTCGAGCCGGAGACGCGGCGCCTGACGGTGCACATCCCCGCCGCCTGCGAGGTCGGGTACCGGGATGGCTCCGAGCTGCGGTTCGCCACCACGGTGGCCGGGACGCTGGACAAGGGCCGCCTCACGGAGGTGGAGGGCCTCAAGACCAAGGTGCTCGTCTGGGCCAGGGTCACCACCGTCAAGGCCGACGCCGCCAAGGTCCACTTCACCGCAGGCATCAAGAAGTCTCGCAGCCGCGACGCCTACGAGGTCGTCAGGGGAGCCATCACCGTCGACGAGTTCTAGGGCACATTGAGATATGATCATTGGAGGAAATAATACATGCTCCTAGTGTTGAGACCTGAGAGATTTGTGTGCATTGTATTTGTATTTGCCATGAGCAACTTTGTAAGAGCTGGTGCTGGTACAAGGGGAAATCAAAGAATGCAGCTTGAGAAGTTGTGCTTACATATAGCAGTAGCCTGTGCGCGTCGTCTGTGCGTACATGTATTACTGGGAAGTAGCAGATGCAAAGGGATGGGTAAAGCAAAAGAACGGTTGTAGAGGAATCGCAAGGAGTTCGATGGTATTGTTTGCATAGTGAGCAGTAGTTTGTTGACGATTTTATCGCAGCCTATCTGATGAATTATTGATGCGTATAATAAGCAATAGATTGATGGCAGTATGCTATAAGGTGCATAAATAGTCCGGACAAACAAAGACGTAGATAATAGCAGATGTTGTAGACTGTTATTAGAGGCCATTATTGGTTGTACACAGGTCTTTTAAGTAGATAGATCTTACAGATGCAGAATATATTACATATGGTTTCCAAAGGTAACATTTTGTTTCCTAATAAGAGATAGCTGATAGTTGAAGAAGCTTAACGCCGGCTCTTGCCGGCGTACAGAGCTTCTTTTTTTTGATCTTTTTTGTTTTGTTTTTTTCTATTTTCTGGGACCCTCTTTGTACCCTTTTTTCTCCTCTCTTTAATGCATTAAGCGGCAATCCAGCCGTTTTCCCCTATAAATAAGAGATAGCTGATAGTTTGGAGATATTCTGCAAAATAATTACTGTCGTAGCATAAAAATGCTAGACAGTGGGTATGGAGTACCCTCCGTACCTTTTGTCTTGGGAGAAGGATCGGAGGGAGAAGCCAAAGATAACTGTAGGTTTGTATTGCTCATGTGTGTATAGAAATGTGTTCTCCCCCTTCTTACATGCCCATAGAGCTTTACTTATAGGGAGCAAGAAGGGTCATTTACCCTCTTGCCCCCATAGGCAAGAGAGAGAGAGGGTAATTTAGGTACATTTGCCTAAAAACATGCTATACAGACTAACTTTACATATGCACAGTATCCCCGAAGGCACACCGGTATTCCTGACGATCATAGGGTGCAGGGCACCCCTTGGTGTCCTGCTACGACAACTCCCTCGTCTACGTGGTCCGAGGTCGCGAGGGCAGTCCCATGGTCTGAGGCGAAGCGGATGCAATCTGTCGCTCTCGGCCCCTGCATCGGATACTGGGAGACGAGGAGAACCGTGAAGGCCCCGGATCGCCCGAGGCGAGCGCCGAGGGTACTTCAGAGATGCCGGCATGGCGCCGAGGGTGTCTTGGGAGGAAGATCCATGTCGAGTCGCCTGCCGAGGCTATAGCCTCAAGGCGGCAAATGAGCAATGGCGGCCCGCATGGAAGTCGACGCGAGTCGCTAAGCCAAGGCGTGGTTCTCGAGGCGTAACGCTGTCGGGGCCACCCTGCCGAGCGATAGCCTCGAGGCGGGCGATGGCGTGGCATGAGCTCGTGGGGCGAAGTCGACGCGAGTCGCCACTCGAGGCGTGGCCCTCGAGGCGATGTGTACAGCGGGCCGCCGCCAAGGCGATAGCCTTGAGGCGGTGATGAGAAGTATGAGCCTATGGGGCGAAGTCGACGTGAGCCGCCACGCCGAGGCGTGGCCCTTGAGGCGGGGCGTTGTCGGGCAAAATTGCCGAGAGCGATAGCCTCGAGGCAGAAATGAGTAGCGGCGAGCCGCGGGGGCGAAGTCGACGCGAGCCGCCACGCCGAGGAGTGGCCTCGGCGGAGGCGATTGGCCGCCCGCCGAGGCGATAGCCTAGAGGCGGGCGCGAAAGGCGGGCGGAGCCGTGGGGCGAAGTCGACGTGGAGCCGCCACACCGAGGCGTGGCCTCGAGGCGGAGGCGTTGTTGGGCCGCCTCGCCGAGGCGATAGCCTCGAGGCGGGCGGTGGCAGCCATGAGCCGTGGGCGGGCGGTAGACGCTAAGTCGCCACACCGAGGCATGGCCCTCGAGGCGGCCATTGCTGCCTTCGTTTTTTGATTCATTTCTTCGGGGTGACTGTTTGCGATGCTCCCATCGAGGGCCTAGTACCGTCCCCCCCCCTTCGACCATTCCTGGTTGAGTGTGCCTGCGACTTGGAGTGGCGTGAAGGGATTCTGTTTCTTTCTGTGCTGATTGGGCTCGTTTGAGAGCTCGCCACGTGACCTTCGCTGGCCTTGCTATCATTTGTGATGGGACTGGGCTATCCGGTGGGGGAGGTAGAGGGACCGTCTCATACACTTTTTAGACAGCGCTCTGGTGAGCCCTACTACTTTGTTGTGAGGGGAAGGCGAAGCCTCGCGCCGTCCCCTATACTTTTAGGATAGGGCTCTGGGGAGCCCTAATGCTTTGTTGCGAGGGGGAGGCGAAGCCTTGTGCCGTCCCCCATACTTTTTGATAGGGTTCTAGGGAGCCCTAATGCTTTGTTGCGAGGGGGAGGCAAAGCCTCGCGCTGTCCCCCATACTTTTTTGATAGGGCTCCAGGGAGCCCCAATACTTTGTTGCGAGGGGGAGACGAAGCCTTGCGTCGTCCCCCATACTTTCAGGATAGGGCTCCGGGGAGCCCTAATGCTTTGTTGTGAGGGGGAGGCGAAGCCTCGCGTTGTCCCCCATACTTTTTTGGTAGGGCTCCAGGGAGCCCTAATACTTTGTTGTGAGGGGGAGGCGAAGCCTCGCGCCGTCCCCTATACTTTTAGGATAGGGCTCCGGGGAGCCATAATGCTTTGTTGCGAGGGGGAGGCGAAGCCTCGCGCCGTCCCCCACACTTTTAGGATAGGGCTTCGGGGAGCCCTAATGCTTTGTTGCAAGGGGGAGGCGAAGCCTCGCGCCGTCCCCCATACTTTTTTGATAGGGCTCCGAGGGGCCCTAATGCTTTGTTGTGAGGGGGAGGCGAAGCCTCACGCCGTCCCCCATACTTTTAGGATAGGGCTCCGGGGAGCCCCAATGCTTTGTTGCGAGGGGGAGGCGAAGCCTCGCGCCGTCCCCCATACTTTTTTGATAGGGCTCCGGAGAGCCCTAATGCTTTGTTGCGAGGGGGAGGCGAAACCTCGCACCGTCCCCCATATTTTCAGGATAGGGCTCCGGGGAACCCTAATGCTTTGTTGCGAGGGGGAGGCGAAGCCTTGCGCTGTCCCCCATACTTTCAGGATAGGGCTTCGGAGAGCCCTAATACTTTGTAGCGAGGGGGCGAAGTCTCGCGCTGTCCCCCATACTTTCAGGATAGGGCTTCGGGGAGCCCTAATGCTTTATTGTGATGGGGAGGCGAAGCCTCGCGCCATCCCCCATACTTTCAGGATAGGGCTCCGGGGAGCCCTAATGCTTTGTTTTGAGGGGGAGGCGAAGCCTCACGCCGTCCCCCATACTTTTTTGATAGAGCTCCAGGGAGCCCTAATACTTTGTTGTGAGGGGGAGGCGAAGCCTCACGCTGTCCCCTATACTTTTAGGATAGAGCTCCGGGGAGCCATAATGCTTTGTTGTGAGGGGGAGGCGAAGCCTCGCGCTGTCCCCCATACTTTTTTGATAGGGCTCCGGGGAGCCCTAATGCTTTGTTGCGAGGGGGAGGCGAAGCCTCGCGCCGTCCTCCATACTTTCAGGATAGGGCTCCGGAGAGCCCTAATGCTTTGTTGCGAGTGGGGCGAAGTCTCGCGCTGTCCCCCATACTTTCAGGATAGGGCTTCGGGGAGCCCTAATGCTTTATTGTGAGGGGGAGGTGAAGCCTCGCGCCGTCCCCCATACTTTCAGGATAGGTCTCCGGGGAGCCCTAATGCTTTGTTGCGAGGGAGAGGCGAAGGCGCTGTCCCCCATACTTTTAGGATAGGGCTCCGGGGAGCCCCAATACTTTGTTGCGAGGGGGACGCGAAACCTCGCGTCGTCCCCCATACTTTCAGGATAATGCTTTGTTGTGAGGGGGAGGCGAAGCCTCGCGCTGTCCCCCATACTTTTAGGATAGGGCTCCGAGGAGCCCCAATACTTTGTTGCGACGGGGAGGCGAAGCCTCGCGTCATCCCCCATGTTTTTTTGATAGGGCTCCAGGGAGCCCTAATGCTTTGTTGCGAGGGGAGGCGAAGCCTCGCGCCGTCCTCCATACTTTTAGGATAGGGCTCCGGGGAGCCCTAATGCTTTGTTGCGAGGGGGAGGTGAAGCCTCGCGCCGTCCCCTATACTTTCAAGGTAGGGCTCCGGGGAGCCCTAATGCTTTGTTGCGTCGTCTTCGTCGAGGCAATCGTGTCTGTGGACGGTAATGGCTTGCACCGAGGCCGAATGCCATGCGCGGTGGCTTTGTTTACACACTCATGCCTGCGGGAGGCATCGGTGTGCACTGGGGCCGAAGGCCATGTGCGGTGGCTTTATTTTTGTTGTGGCCTCTTGTTGCTTTGTCATTGAAGGGGAGCAAAAAATCCAACAAGTTACAGGTAATTTTGTGTATGCCTGCTCCGTTTGGAAACGCTGGTTCTATTTTCCGAGCGCAGTCGGATTTTACAACTCCAAGGATAGTGTTTTCGCAGGCTCTTTGCGTTCCGAGTGTGGCCCAATTGCTGGTGGCCTGGCTTGGCTTGGTTGTGGTATGGCTGGCTCGGTTGTGGGTGTTCTTGGGAAGGCAGTGGTGCTTGGTTGAGCTTGCTTTGCTTTCTTGTGTTGCCTTGGCTAGTGGTGGCCTTTTTGTTGTGCTGAACGAGATAGAGTAGCTTGGTGTCAAGTGAGGGAGAGGCTTATGGGGAAAGCTTATGCGAGGGAGGTGCTCCGGAACGACTAGTGCTTTGCACGAATGTGCGAGACCTCTCCGCCGAGGTGAAGCACTCGAGGCGGGAGACTCCCTAGTCGCCGAGGCGGGGCCATTGGAGCGGCTAGGGCTTTGCACGATTGAGCGCGAATGTGCGAGGTCTCTCCGCCGAGGTGAAGCACTCGAGGCGGGAGACTCCCTAGTCACCGAGGCGGGGCCATCAGAGCGACTGGGGCTTTGCACGATTGAGCGCGATATGCGAGGTCTCTCCGCCAAGGTGAAGCACCCGAGGTGGGAGACTCCCTAGTCGCCGGGGCGGGGCCATCAGAGCGACTAGGGCTTTGCGCAATTGAGCGCGAATGTGCGAGGTCTCTCCGCCGAGGTGAAGCACTCGAGGCAGAAGACTCCCTAGTCACCGAGGCGGGGCCATCGGAGCGACTGGGGTTTTGCGCGATTGAGCACGAATGTGCGAGGTCTCTCCGCCGAGGTGAAGCACTCGAGGCGGGAGACTCCCTAGTCGCTGGGGCGGAGCCATCGGAGCAACGAGGGCTTTACGCGATTGAGCACGAATGTGCGAGGTTTCTCCGCCGAGGTGAAGCACTCGAGGCGGGAGACTCCCTAGTCGCCGAGGCGGAGCCATCAGAGTGACTAAGGCTTTGTGCGATTGAGCGCGAATGTGCGAGGTCTCTCCGCCGAGGTGAAGCACTCGAGGCGGGAGACTCCCTAGTCGCCGAGGCTGGGCCATCGAAGCGACTGGGGCTTTGTGCGATTGAGCGCAAATGTGCGAGGTCTCTCCACCGAGGTGAAGCACTCGAGGCGGGAGACTCCCTAGTCACCAGGGCGGAGCCATCGGAGCGACTAGGGCTTTGTGTGATTGAGCGCGAATGTGCGAGGTCTCTCCGCCGAGGTGAAGCACTCGAGGCGGGAGACTCCCTAGTCGCCGAGGCGGGGCCATCGGAGCGACTGGGGCTTTGCGTGATTGAGCGCGAATGTGCGAGGTCTCTCCGCCGAGGTAAAGCACTCGAGGCAAGAGACTCCCTAGTCGCTGAGACGGGGCCATCGGAGCGACTGTGGCTTTGCACGGCGTCTTTGTTGCCATAGTGATGGGCTTATTGACGTTGCCATCTTTGTGGGCTTTCGCTGCTCACTCAGGAGAGTGAGCTAGCATGCGCCGGGGCTGGTGGCCATGCGCGGCGTCTTTGTTGCCACGGTGATGGGCTTATTGACGTTGCCATCCTTGTGGGCTTTCACTGCTCTCTCCGGAAAGCGAGCGGCGTCTTGCCGGCTCATGCCGCGCGCGCTGGCGTCTTTGTTGCCACGGTGATGGGCTTATTGACGTTGCCATCCTTATGGGCTTTCGCTGCTCACTCCGGAGAGCAAGCTAGCGTGCGCCGGGGCTCGTGGCCATGCGGCGACGTCTTTGTTGCCATGGTGATGGGCTTATTGACGTTGCCATCCTTGTGGACTTCCGCTGCTCACTCCGGAGAGTGAGCTAGCGTGCGCCAGGGCTCATGGCCATGCACGGCGTCTTTGTTGCCACGGTGATGGGCTTATTACCGCTGTCGCCCTTGTGGAGCCCGCTCACCCTGAGAGCGAGCTAGCGCTTGGCGCGGGCTCATGGCCACACGTGGCGTCTTTGTTGCCACAGTGATGGGCTTATTGACGTTGTCATCCTTGTGGGCTTTCGCTGCTCACTCTGGAGAGCAAGCTAGCGTGCGCCGGGGCTCATGGCCATACGCGGCGTCTTTTTTTTAGGGGTGAGGGGAAAAAAAGCCAAGCTGTACTGCGTGCTGCCTCCCTACCATTTTTTTGGCCGAAGCCCATACTTGGCCGGATTGTTTTTTTGCCGAAGCCCATACTTGACCGAATGCCTTTGGCTTGAGGCAATGAGCTCGGGGTGAAGTTGAGACACCTCGAAACCGAAGGGCCCGAGGCCGGAACGGGCGATGGCGGAGGCGAGGTGCTCTGGTGCCGAAGTGTCTCCTAGCGAGGTGCTCTGGGCGGCGGCGCACGCGCAAGGCCTTGCCGGCAAGCCCGAGGTGCTTCAGGCATGGTTCTCGCGCGAGCTTTGGTGATGAAGGGGCTCCGGGTGGCGGTGTCCTCGAGGGGTGCCTCGAGCGCGAGGTGGAGGTGGCAGAAGGTGTGGCGGCGGTGGGGTGCTTGGGGTGGCGGTGGGTGTGTCAGACGACGCCTCGGACGCGAGGTCGCGGCGTGCCCGAGGTGCTCGAGCGTGGGCTGAAGGGCGCTACGGGCGAGGGCCGCAATGGCCCGCGGGTCTCTGGCGGCTACTTGAAGGGCGCGCCTCGGCGGCAACCAACAGGTGCACCGGTGTCAAGATGGCATGGATTGCTGCTTCGGACTGGTGAGTCCTCATCTGGGGTGGGATTGCTACCGCCGCCGGAGGGGGGGCTTCACCATGCTGGAGGGAGGTAGGGTTTCGCCATGCCGGAGGGAGGTGCTCCGGGTGCTTCGAGGAGGCTTTGGGTGCCACGCCTCGGACCGAAGCTGGTGCCCCAGAGGCGGCCCGAGGTCGGCGAGCCTTGGCCTGGCGGTTCTGGACCGTGAGCTTGATGGTGATGCGACGGGTGGGCCGAGGGTGCCCGGCGATCTTGGCCGGCCAAGCTTCACGAGTGCCCTCCGGTGTGAAGGGTTCCTAGGTCGCCCGCCCTAGAGGCTCGTGAGTCAGGCGAAGGCAGCGGGCGCCGGAGGGCGCCTGGTGCGAGGCGAAAGCGATGCCGAGGGTGCCTGCTGAGGCGAGGCAGAGGCCAGGTGCGAGAAGCGGCGGCGCATGCCCCTGGCGGTGGTGCTAGGCTAGCCTGAAGGTACGCGCGCGAGGGGTTGAGGGCAGCGCCGATGGATCGTCCCGAGGGGCCGGAGGTGGCCAAGGGGCCTCCGACTGCGCGAGGGGACCGGCGGTATTGAGGCCAGAGCTGAGCCCAACGTGATGGCCGAATTGGTGAGGGCTCCGGGAGGATTGGTGCCTCAGCCTCCGCGGGCGCTTCGGGGTCAGTCTGAAGGTGGGGATGCCTCCGCGCGCCACCCCCTGGTGTTGCCGAGGCGGGGAGGCCGAACGAAGTGGCCCTCGGCTAGGTGCGAGGCCTTCGGATGTGCTTCGGGCGATGACCGAAGGTGACCGAAGATGGACCGAGGGCTTTTTGGGTCTTCGGGCTGAGGGTGAGGTGGTGACCAAAGGTGGCTTGGGTGGGCTTTGGCTGTGTGAGTTGTTGTCTTCAGCTCCTCTTGTTTTATAGCTTCTTGTTCGATCCGCATGGACGGCGCCAACTGTCGTAGCATAAAAAGGCTGGACAGTGGGTACGGAGTACCCTCCATACCCTTTGTCTTGGGAGAAGGACCGGAGGGAGAAGCCAAAGACAAATGTATGTTTGTATTGCTCATGTGTGTATAGAAATGTGTTCTCCCCCTTCTTACATGCCCTTGGGGCTTTACTTATAAGGGGCAAGAATGGACATTTACCTTCTTGCCCCCATAGGCGATAAAGAGAGAGGGTAATTTAGGTACATTTGTTTAAAAACACGCTATATAGACTAACTTTACATATGCACAGTATCCCCGACGGCACACCAGTATTCCTGACGATCCTAGGGTGCGGAGCACCCCTTGGTGCCCTGCTACGACAACTACGAAAGATGATTCTATTGAAAGTTTGTAGAGTATGTCTCACATGTTGGTTGTAGGGACTGAACTGGTGGTGTGTCCCAGCACTGTTATGTCTGTGATCTGTTGTATGACAGATGGAAGGTAAGTGCAAAACTATTAGTTGTGTATAGAACAGGAACCAACAATAGAATATCAAAAATAATAATAATAACACAATATACCTAGTGTTTAGTGTGAAGGGTTGTCATCTGGGTGGATCTTTTTCGTAGCACAGGAGGGCACTAGATTGGTAGCTGGTCCATGTGGTGAGCTGTATAATATAGGTAATATGTGAGACAGAGATATCGGAATCTGTGTGCAGTCCTAGATGTATTTAGTCTTAGATATAAAGTAATGCTATATAATTGATTAGTATTGTATGGTAGATAGATGATAACTATGTTTAGTATTTGAAATATACTTTAAAAAATTACAACTTGTGTTTATTTTAGTGGTCTGTTAGTTTGTCGATTGCTGACGAAAAAAGCTTAATTTGTAAGTAATGCTGGGGAAATGTATCTATATAATTAAGCTATTAGTATGAGAAACAGTAATATGACGGTAAAGATTCTCATAGGATAGATATGTTCTATTTTGCAGATATAGGAGTAGAAGTTTAATGATGTATTTCTGTAGTAGAGATATGATATATAGAAATTGATAAGACAACGTAAACTGTTGTGTTGGCAACAGTTTTGTGGTGAACAAACAGACGATGTGAGCTCTTTATGATAGCAGAATTGATCAACCATTGCTTTCGACAACTAAGAAAAAAAAACAGATAATGCTATAAGATATAATACAAAGTAGATACGAAGTGTTCTGTAGATATAGCAGGACAGGTCCATTAGTGAGAGAAATAACAGGAAGAGCAACTTGCACGAAGCCATAGTCTAAGCGTCAAAGGACCTATATTAAGATAATAAGGAGTAAGTATAAATCTCCATTATATATTAGTTAAAGCAAAGGAAATCTTGGGGCATTGGAGACAGAATGTGCATGTTAGAAAAATAGGGACAAAAGAGACACGAATTTTTATGTGGAAAACCATTTGCGGGAAAAAACCACGGGTGCCAACCGACGATGATCACTATATGAGGAGCGATTACAAAACGCAGGGGATTACAATGAGGCGTCTCTGTCCCCGTGCAGCTTACAAGAGGTATATAAAGGGGTAAAAGGACTTAGAGCCCAAGTAGGACACTAATCCACTAATATGGCATATTCCAGATACTTCCATATTATAAATTTGGATCACATACGGATCCAAATATCAACAATCTCTACCTTGAGACGAATTTCCTCTTGTAGCAAAATAAAGAATCATCAATCAGCAAATGATTTCTCAATAAGATAAAAAATCACCGCGCGCCAACTAGTCTCTAGGACTAAACTGTAATACCAACTAAGTTTGAGCTTTTTCATCATATCAGCTGGATCACCATGAGTACTTATCTTGCACACTTTGACATCACCTTGAGCAATAACATCTCGAATAAAGTGATATCTCACATCAATGTGTTTTGTTCTCTCATGGAACATCCGATCCTTTGTAAGGCATATAGCACTCTGACTATCACAAAATATAGTAGTGCAAGAATTATCTCCACAAAGCTCAATGTAAAAAAACTCTCAACCAAATAGCTTCTTTACAAGCTTCAGAAATAGCCATATATTCTGCTTCAGTGGTTGATAAGGCAACAGTAGCTTGCAAACTTGCCTTTCAGCTAACAGCACAACCACCAATAGTGAAAACATAACATGTTAGAGACCTTCTCTTGTCCAAATCACCAGCATAATCAGAGTCAACATAACCAATAAGTTCATCTCTAGAATTCCCAAACTACAAACAAGCATTAGAAGTGCCACGCAAATATCTGAAAATCCACTGAACTGCTTTCCCATGCTCTTTTCTAGGATTAGCCATGTATCTACTAACAACACTCAATGCATGAGATAAATCAGGACGAGAACAAACCATGGCATACATAAGAGAACCAACTGCATTGGAATATGGAACTCTAGACATGTGCTCTATATCATAATCTGACTTAGGACATAAGGCTGAAGATAATCTGAAATGCGAAGCTAATGGAGTACTCACTGGTTTTGCATCATGCATATTAAAACGACGAAGGATTTTCTCAATATAACCTTTTTGACTAAGGTATAACTTGCCAGATTGCCTCTCTCTAATAATCTCCATGTCAAGAATTTTCTTTGCTGCACCTAAGTCCTTCATCTCAAATTCATTACTCAATTGTGCTTTCAGTTTTGCTATTTCTGACTTATCTTTTGTAGCAATCAACATATCATCAACATAGAGAAGCAAATAAATAGCTGAACCATTAGCAGTCTTTAAATAAACACAGCTATCATAATCAAACCGTTTAAAATCATGAGAGGGCATAAATGAGTCAAATCTCTTGTACCATTGCCTAAGAGATTGCTTTAAACCATAAAGAGATTTCTTTAATCTACAAACAAGGTGTTCTTTTCCAGGAGTAACAAAACTCTTAGGTTGGTCCATATAAATGTCTTCTTCCAACTCCCCATGTAAGAATGTAGTTTTAACATCTAATTGCTCAAGTTCATAATCATGCATAGCAACAATACCGAGTAAAGTGCGAATAGAACTATGCTTCACAACTGGGGAAAAGACATCATTAAAATCAATACCTGAAATCTACTATAACCTTTAGCAACCAACCTTGCGTTATACCTTGCTGGTTCAGTACGAGAAATACCCTCCTTTCCTTTGAAAATCCACTTGCAACGAACAAGCTTCTTCTCCTTTGGCAATTTCACTAGTTCCCAAGTGCTATTCTTTTCAAGTGACTCCATCTCATCATGCATAGCAGTTATCCACTTATTACAATCAGTGGAGCTAATAGTCTCAGAGTATGATGAAGATTCTGTATTACCTTCAATTTCTTCTGCCACACTCAAAGCATAAGCAACAATATTAGCTTCTTCAATTAACCTCTTGGGTGGATTAATCTCCCTCCTAGGCCTGTCAACTGCAACAAACCATTGTGGTGGCTGCTCAACAATAGGATGATCCTCAACAATAGGTGCATCATGAACAACAATGTTTTCCTTATCTGATGTGTTATCTGAACCAACAAAGTGATCCACCTGAACACTTGAATTCTGCTTACTCTCAACAGGAACATTAGTGAGCAGTTTATAACCAAGAAAGATGCACTTAACAGCTCTAGGCTCTAATTTTCCATTATCAACATGAGCATAAGCAGTACAACCAAAAACTCTCAATTCTGAATAATTTGATGGGGAACCAGACCATACCTCAATTGGAGTCTTCTTTTTGATTGCAAGAGAGGGTGACCGATTAATAAGGTAGCAAGCAAAGGAAGCGCTTCAAATTTCAAAACGCCTATGCAAACTCGATTTGACAATATGCAACGGCCCCGAAATAATGGTCCTGTTTCATACGCCACCTACACCGCTTTTGTTGAGAAGTACCAGAACGTGTAGTGCCTAACAATGCCTTCGCCTTGCAAAGATGATTCAAATTCATCGTAATGTAATTCTATCTCATTATTAGTGCAAAGTTTTTTTACCTTCTTTTCGCTTTGTCTTTCAACCATAGTCTTCCACTCTTTAAATGTTGAAAATGCTTCTGATTTATGCTTCAAAAAATAAGGCCACACTCTTCTAGAGTAATCATCAATAATTGTTAACATATAATGAGCACCTCATAGCGATGTCTTCCGAGATGGCCCCCATAAATCAGAATGCACATAATCCAAAATACCTTCTGTAGTATGAACTGAAGTATTGAACCTTACCCTCTTGTGTTTGCCAAACACACAATGCTCATAAAATTTCAGCTTGTCGATGTTATGTCCATCAAGAAGCCCTCTCTTGCTCAATTCTGCTAAACCAATTTCACTCATATGCCTAAGGCGCATATGCCAAAGATTAGTAGCATCAGAATCATATAATGAACTTGAAATTACAGCAACATTACCTAATATTGTAGTACCTCGTAGATGGTACAAATTGGCATATTTAATATCAGCTTTCATCACAACAAGAGAGCCTTTTGATACCTTCAAAACTCCATCTTCACCAGAATATTTGTACCATTTACCATCAAGAGTACTCAAAGAGATAAGGTTTATTTTCAAATATGGAATGTGCCTCACATCTGTCAAAGTTCTAACAATGCCATCAAACATTTTGATCTGAATTGAACCAATTCCGGCAACCTTACAAGATGAGTTATCACCCATCAACACGGTACCACCTTCAATAGGTTCATAGGTGGCAAACCAGTCCCTATTAGGACACATATAAAAGGTACATGCAGAATCAAGAATCCATTCATCATTGGTCTTAGCACATCCAGCAAAGGCAACAAGAACCTCTACATCAGAACTATCATCAGCAACAAGGGAGGCTTTACCTTCATCATCTGGTTTACCTTTTGGCTTATAATTGTCAGTTCTCTTTTCTTTATTTTACAGCTTCCAGCATTCAGAAATGTCGTGCCCACTTTTCTTGTAATATTTACACAACTTGTACTGGCCTCTGGATTTCTACCGGTTCTTGTAGTCGTTTGAAGTTTTGTCTCGAGATCCATTGTTTGAGTTCTTCTCCTTTTGCCTGCCATGAACAAACAAGCATTCTCTTTTTGAACTTGAATTTTCATAAGGTATCATCTGTTTCATCTTCTCCTTAGCATGCAAAGCTTTATAAACTTCATTAAGAGTGAGAGTATCTCTACTATATAATATGGTATCTCTGAAATTTTAAAAAGAACTAGGCAGGGAACGCAAAAGAATAAGACCCAAATCATCATCATCATATTTTACCTCTATCGACTCTAGGTCGGAAACGATCTCCTTAAACAACAAAAGATGATCAAGCACGGATCCTCCTTGCAATTTGTGAGAGTACAACTTCTGCTTGAGATGCATCTTGTTGGTGAGATCATTTGTCATGCAAATTTATTCCAGCTTCAGCCATAATGCAACAGCTGTCTTCTCCTTCAAAACCTCCTGCAAAATATTATTTGATAGATGAAGGTGAATCTGAGATAAAGCCTTACGGTCTTTGCGCTTCTCATCTGCAGTCCATGTGATAGGTTGTTTCTCAAACCGTTCCAACGCATCATCTAAATCCATCTGTGCCAACACAACCCTCATCTTAACTTGCCACAGTGAGAATTTTGTGTCTCGACTCAAGAGTGGAAGAGCATACTTCAAAGTCGCCATGAGGAATAAATCCTGAAATTGCTGGTACTGATCTATGTAAACCTAGCAAAAATCACGGCTTGGAAGGGGTTCACCTGCTGCGTTCGCTCGCGATGACACGCCGTGTGAGTTGCTGTGGATGACGCGCCGATGCACTCGATGCAGATGGGCCAAGATTTAAGAACCGCTACCGGCGCTGAAGGATCGATGGCGCAATGATGACGATCGAAGGCCGAAGTCGCCGACACAGTATGCGCACTTCTGAAGCGAAGCGAGCGCTTGACCGAGGCGACGAAGACTCGCGGACGAAGATGCGCTGTGTGACGGCGGCGCCGAACGAGACGGCAGCAGCAGATCGATCTAAGTAGATCGATCTATTTTTTTTCTCTCGTATCTCTCTAAACTTTATCTCCTGTGCTCTGATACCACTTGTTAGAAAAATAGAGACAAAGGAGACATGGATTTTTATGTGGAAAACCCTTGCGGGAAAAAACCACGGGCGCCAACCGGCGATGATCACTATATGAGGAGCGATTACAAAACGCAGGGGATTACAATGAGGTGTCTCTGTCCCCGTGCAGCTTACAAGAGGTATATAAAGGGGTAAAAGGACTTAGAGTCCAAGTAGTACACTAATCAACTAATATGGCATATTCCAGATACTTCCATATTAGAAATTGGGATTACATACGGATCCAAATATCAACAGTGCAGACTAAGAGTAGCAATTACTTACAGCAGATGTGTTTTCTCTCTCTGGAGGATCAACTGGATGACGCTTGCTAGTGGGCAAATCGCTTTCTTCTTCATAATGTGTGGGTTCCACAGTCTGCACACAGTAGATGTATAAATATATAACGGTAAATAGTGAGAGCATGTGTGAGGGTCAAAATGTCATGTGGACGCGGTATACTTCATATGTGAAGAAATGAGGTAAAGGTAGTGTCTATGATAACCTGATCTGAAGTTTCTGATGATTCAAAGAGCCTTTTTCGAGCATAATAAGTTGTTATATGTGTTGTATCTAGCCTGATGATAAGAAGCAATAGTTGTAGTATGTAGTAATGGTTTGCTTGAGATGAAAGATAGCGCTAGTAAAGTAGAAATTCAAAGAGCCTTTTCCGAGCAGAATAAGCTATTATATGTGTTGCATCTGGCCTGATGATAAGAAGCAATAGTTGTAGTATGTAGTAATGGTTTGCTTGAGATGAAAGATAGCGCTAGTAAAGTAGAGATAGCAACGTACTGTTTAGTAGATTGTTCTTTAGTATCAGACAGGTGTGTTGGAGATGGAGGTGTGTGTTTTGATATCTATTTACACAGAGATGTGTACTTTGTTAGTAAAATATCACAGTGGAGTATGCTGTGCACACAAATTAACGAAAGCGCTACTGATTTGGTCTAAAAAAATGGGCATTGCTATGAGTTTAATATGTGTAAATAAAAGGAACTGAAGTGTTGATGCATGATAAACAATGGTAGAGATATTAAGTACCTCAAGAGCTATATATGTTTCGATTGTTTCGGCAACAATCTTTTTTCCTAGAGTCTCATCGCGATGTTACTCAACGAAAGTAGCAATCTCGGTTGGTGACGAGGTATGCACCGAAGGATGTGTACATGGAATAGCATGCTGTCTTCCTAAAGCTACTATAACACGATTGACTTGGAATGTTTTGTTAGGGCCATGAGAGCTTTTTTCAGTCATAGTGATGTGCCATGTGTATTTGTTGCAAACAACCTGAGCAATCTCAGGTGGTATGGCATCTCCTCCACGGTTTGATCCTAGAATTGCAGCTATGTGTTTACCAACTACAGACTAGCCGATATCTCCAAACAACATAAATTCTTCATCTGCAGTACCATTGGTAGCAATAACACAAAGTTTGTATCTATTATAGAGTAGGTAGTACAAGTAAGAGAAATAGTTGTAACACGAAAAGGTAATGTTCTCTAAAGGCAACACTCGGTATATGTAGGATAGGTACACCAAATCAGGAAAACTTATGTACATCATAGATACTGGGCTATATAAACAATGTTGATTATATATAGAGCAGGCACATAAAAACATGATCATACATAGGTAAAGGTAACGCATGTAAGCAGAAATACTCAACAAGCGGATAGCAACAAGAATGGAAATATATAAAATATTAAATGTGTAAAACATATATCTGAAGTTGTAGAACGTATGAACATAGGAAACGAAGAAAATGAACAAGGAAAATTTTGAAAAGGGGGCTTAAAGTGTAATAAGCGCAGAGAATAGGACTGAAGATTCGGCGACGTTGGACTGAGACCAGGAAACAAGAAATGAATTTCCAGACGGAACAAGGACGTTGAATAAGAACGCATAACAAAAGCGCATAAACAGAAGTAAATATAAACCACATCGAAAGAAACGTATGTAGGAAGTACACATCCAGAAATAAACACAAGTAGATCCATAAATAAAAAAAACTTCTGGGCAACCAAAGAAAAAAACAAAGGAAAGGGCATCTCCAATAAAAAGCAACTAAAAGTAAGCAAGGCAGAACCAAACGACAAATTAGAAACGAAAATCGGCTAAGGGAGACGAAACCGAATGAAAAAAGAAGAAGAAGAAAAGAGTAAGTAAAAAGATGGAAACTACCTGAGCAGAGAAACAAGGGTACAAAAGCAGTACAAGACACCAACATAAGAACAACAAACCGCAAGAGGCAGAACTGAAGGGGAAAAAACAAAAGACCTATGAGAACTGAGCAAAGAAGGAAATGTAGGCAACCGGATGGCAAGAAACACTAATAAAGAAGGAGTTGTAGGCAACTGGATGAGAACATCAGTCTATTTTCTTGTTAGTGAGGCAGAACCGACGAATGAAGAAGGCATAGAATATCTCTAGTAAAAAAACGATAGAGTAGCACCAGATCTTAACAAAGATTAACCATCTAGTAAAACGAAATAGACCTAAAGACACACAACAGAAAGGATGAAGTAAAAGTAGATGATCCAGGCAAAAAAAATGAAAGAAGGAAGAAATGAATGTACGCGAGCGGTCCCAAAAAATAATTAGATGGGAGGAGATCGCAGAAACGCGTCGCAGAGGGGGGATGCAAAAGTACATCTGCATTAGGTAGTAAAAATCGAGAAAGTAAGACAGCGACAAAAAAAAGAGAGGTAAAGAGAGAGAAAAAAGGAGAGCCGAAGAGGAAGGAAAACACAGCAAACGGCAACCGACAGCACCACAACAGAGTAAAGAGAGAAGGAGATATAGATCTATGGAAAGAAAATAGGCACGCGCATCGACACGGAAGAGCAAGAAGCATCCAACAAGCATAAAATGGAATTTCCCCCCAAAAAAACTACATAAGAAGATTGCAACATTCAAAAGCACATAAGTAATAGGTAGATAGAATCGAGAAAGTCAGACACCGATAGGAAAAGAGAGTTGCAAATAAAAACTGAGAGCTGAAGAGGAAGAAAAATGCAGCAAATGGCAGCCAGCAGCACCACAATAGAGTAAAGAGAGAAGTAGATGTAGATCTATGGAGGCAATCGGCGGTGAAGAGCAAGAAACATCTAAGAAGCGAAAAATGAACTTTACCCCCCACCCCCCCCCCAATATATATATATATATCCACCACATGAGAAGCAAACAACATCTATAACCGAAATAGAAGAGAACTGAATAAAAACGAGAGAAAGAGGAAAAAACGTAGCAGAAGCAGATGTAGATCTATGGAGGCAATCGGTGCTGAAGAGCAAGAAACATCCAAGAAACAAAAAATGGACTTTACCCCCCTCCCCCCCCCCCAAAAAAAAAATCCAACACATGAGAAGCATGCAGCATCTATAACCAAAACAAAAGGGAACTGAATAAAAACGAGAGTAAGAGAAAAAAACGCAACAAGACCGCTAAGCAGAAAACCGGAAGGAACAACGAAGTAGATGTAGGTAAGCAGAGGCAACAGACTACCAGCAAAAACAGATAGCAAACCAAGATACGGAAGGAAAAGAAGAAGCAGCGAGAATCGAGAGGACGGAGCGTAAGAAGCGAAAGAAGGGAGACAGAACCGAGGGAGACGATAAGATGGGAAATTGAGCGGACAAGGCATGCGTGAAGGAGAAAGAGCAGAAAAGGCGCACAACTACCGAGGCACACGCGATGAGGCGGCGGCAGAGCACGCAAACACATTGCCTGCCTCGATCAGACGGCGTTGGAAACGCGAAAAGCATCTAATGGCACAACGGAAACCGCAAAGACACGGAGACAACACGAAACCCGATCAGGCAGCGAGAAGAAACACTAGGCAAAATCGAACGACCAAGAAAAAAAGCGATGTGACCTAGCTCTTCTCGCCCCAAACCAGCAGCGAAAGAAGGGAGACGATAAGATAGGAAACTGAGCGGACAAGGCATGCGTGAAGGAGAAAGAGCAGAAAAACGCACAACAACCGAGGGCACACATGACGAGGCAGCGACTGTCTCAATCAGACAGCGTGGAAAACGCGAAAAGCATCCAATGGCACCGCGGAGACAACACGAAACCTAATCGGACAGCAAAAAGAAACGCTGGGCAGAATCGAACGGCAAAAAAAAAACGGCGTGGCCTAGCTTTTCTCGCCCCAAACCTGCCCCATTTAACCGGTAGTATGTTTGTGTGTTGAGAGCTCGATGCTCTGCAAAGTTACGCATATTATGAGGGTAAAAAAAAAATGCTTGTCTGAACATGGACGTGAACACTGAGCACTGGATAGTTTACACTGCACGTACAGCCAATGCGTTGAGAAGATGCTGGTCACAGAAAAAATGCACCAGCCGGGAATCGAACCCGGGTCTGTACCGTGGCAGGGTACTATTCTACCACTAGACCACTGGTGCTTTCGTGTGATGGCTATATAAGAGAATCTATCAATAGGTTGGCAGTGATCTTTCATCTGAATACGCAAGTTAAACTACGCAAGCGGACTCATTACAAGATATCCTTTCCAACTTGCAGAAGGCATACAAATGGAATATGTTCTACGAACAAATCAGCATGCCGTAACATAACCAAAACCTCATTGCAATTTATCAGTAATCTGGCACAAGGAAAGCCATACAATATGCTGAGTGATTCTGATCAAATTTGGGCAAAATTATTCTGGTACTTATTATCTCGACCCCAGGCTGGGAAAAATAACTTAGCTGAAAAGAAATACAAGGTACAGACAGATCTTTAGACAGATTTCAATGCGCAGTGCATCACTCCGCATGGATCGCTCTACGGCACAACAACTGCATCCAAGCGCTGCTGCCTCTTTCTGTCAGCTGAGGAAGTATGGCGCGGTATAGAAGTACATTGACTTCAAGAAAAATACACGCACTTTGAAGGAATGCTCCAATTATTTCCTCCTTTTCTCGTTGAACCTTTGGAAGAACGCCTTTGAGGCTTCATATGTGGACCAGCAGATGGCAGCTGCAGGTGCGTGGAACAACATTCGTGGCTTCCATCCCCTCATGAGCCCAGCATATTCATCACGCTGTATGATTGTTCTAAACACATCTCCTATAGAGCTACTTGAGAAGCGCTCACAGCCGCATACACCCTGACCACCAAAATCAGTGTTACTATCTTGAAAAGTGAAAACAGGTGATAGCATTCACATAAAAAAAAATGAAGAATCTATCCACAGTGAAGTTGAAAACATGTGAAAAAACAGAAAGAAGACGACAAGCCCAGCTTATGGAATAATGCTATTTCCGTAATTCGGATAGAAGCAACTGTCAACTAGACCACAAATAAGAAGGTTTTAGCTACAGAATAACAGAGAAACAAAATAACTGTGGTCTAGTTGAACCCTTCTTATTTCTGTAGCTAACCAAATACAAGGTTTTCCCCCTAAAGACCAAGATATTACTAATAATAGCTATGAAGCACATGCACATGTTATTTTTTTTCATTTTAATCAGTTATGAACAATCATAACTCATAAGATTAATATGATGAAAAATTCAATGATTAATATGACAATTGATCAACAGGCCATATATCTCACCTCAAACAACCAAGGATATAGGCAGTGGGATGGATCACAGAGTAATCAAAATTGGTGACAATTGCAAGTTATGCTTATAACTTTTTTGTGCTGATTAGACAAAGAACTAAGCACGTGTAAGCCAGTTGGTTCGTCATGTCAAGTTAAAATACTACAAATGATAGTGAGTAATTGAGGATATTCAGATATTATTAGCTTTAAGGTCCAGAGCAAGTTACGACTAAAAAATTATTAACGCGTGTAACCAATGATTTGTAAACTTCCACTTCCAATTTCCAGCAAAACATTGTGCATATCAGTTATTGGCTATTGCTATGTCATTTCAACCAGGATAAAGGAGCAAAAAAAATACAACATGAGTTTAAGAACCTCCACCCGCAGACCAAGACTCCTAACAACTCGCAACAATAGCGGCACTGAGCGGCCGAAGATTGATTGAAAGGGACACCACGGCTCCCCTCTTCTTGAGAATCCATACATCCCTTATCAGTGTATGTAGACCACATATCAGCATTCAGACTTAAGAAGACAAAAAGCTCGCTGCGCTATAACATTCTCAACGTTATAGTCTGACTATCTCGATCTATTCTAAGTAGCACCCGAAAAAAGTTTTTTTTTTCATTCTACCATTCCATTATGGAATTTATTTCTTCCTCTCTTGCAGAGTCTTCTCCTCATAGCAAGTTTCGCTCTCGCTTCGCGCGAAAATTCGGCCCCGTCGGTTCTAGACAATCTTATTTTTCTGATCCCATTTCGAGTCAAGAGATAGATAAATAGCCACATCCCATTGCACTGATCAGGGGCCTGTAAAGTCAATAAAGCGAGAAAGCCAATCTCTCAAGGAGTACGCAAGCTCCTCTATATTGCATCAAGAGCTTCGACTTTGATTATTATTTTTCGCTTGTCAAATGCTTACCTATCTTCTGCAAATATTATGGAACTTCAAGCCAGAAAAGAATGAGAACTTGATTAAAAATTTATAGAAAAATATTAAAAATCCAAAGCCCACCTTAATCCATTTTGTTGAGGATCTTGCACTTATTCCGGCACATCCATTTATTTAGATTTTTCCTAGCAGAGAGTACTACGACAAAATTAATGTTTTACATGGGCATCTGGCAACGCTGACTTAAAATCCAAAGGTTTATAAGGAAAAATAATCCATTGGTGTGAGATTTGAAAAGACTGCAGCTTTAGAAAGAGGCCAAGTTTAACATATGCTATGTTTAGTAGTCCAGACAGAGTATACCCGTACTTCGAAATTACTGAGCTCGGAGTTCTCTACAATCATACTGGTTAGTTCGTAAGACCGAAAAGTTGCCTCCCTGTATAACTAGCCCTTTCCACATCAATGCTACAGAACACCCTAAGAACAGTAATCACCACTATGTCACTAATAGATCAAAGGAACACCAAAAACTAAAAACTTTACTGTACAAAGTGACTCCAATAATCTTGAAGATGAGTACAAACAACTGCACAGGCATAAAAATCCCTCCTCTTGCTGAGCAAGCCACCCAAGCCCACTCAAATCAGCTCCAATATTATAAAGACACCTTTGGGCAAAGCGCAAACCAAATGCATAAGATCCTCACCTGGCACTGCAGCTGCGTCTTGACAACGTCAAGCGGCGTGGTGACCGCGGCCGCGAGCGCGCCGGCCGCGGCCCCGGCGGTGGCGTGCACGGCGAGCGACTCCTCGTCGGCGGCCATGTCCCCGAGCATCCGCTTCGCCGCCTCGTAGGTGGCGAAGTGGACGGCGGTGTACGGCGCGTTCATCACCACGGTGGTCCGGTAGGACACGAAGAACGCCCCGGGGCCCTCGTCGCGGAGCACGGTGCGGACGCAGTGCGCGACGCCCGTGTACGGGCTGCTCGTGAGCTGCAGCCGCTGCTTGACGGTGTCCATCGGGGTGAACACCGCGTCGCTGGCGACGGTGGCGAGCACCCCCGAGGCGGCGTGCACCGCGGGGTTGTTGGGGCCCAGGCGATCGGAGAGCCGCGACTTGGCGAACTCGTAGACGGAGAAGTAGACGGCGTGGGCGGGGCCGGCGCCCAGCGCCATCGCGGGGAGGCCGCGGTACAGCGCGAGGGCGCCCCCCTCTCCCGCCACGGCGGCGCGCAGCACCGCCCCCAGCGACACGGCCGGGCGGCAAGGCGGCGCGCCGACCTGCATGTGGGTCTTGAGGGTGTCAACCGGGAACATCGTCGTGTGCTCGACCACGCCGGCGACGGAGCCGGCGAGCATGTACTGCCAGAACCGGAGCCCGTCGTGTGTCGCGGCTGCGGCTGCGGTGGCCCCGCTAAGCACGGGCTTGGGCGAGTCCTGCGCCGGCTCCTCCGCGGCGGCGGGGAGGAGGCGGTCGGGGGTGCGGTAGTCGGCGGCCATGGATGGCGGCTGCGTTAGGGTTAGGGTTTTGAGCGGGGCGGAGTGGGGGGAGGAGAAGGCGAGAAGGAAACAAAGAGGAGGAGGGGAGATTTGAAGAAGATGTCGCCATTTAGGACGAGGGGAGGGGGAGGAGGAGGAGTTGGTCAAATCGATCTCGAGGCATCCTCTTCACTTCGGCTCGGCTCGTGTCGCGGTTTCTTCCCCAGGTTTTCTCTTCTCCTTCTCGCCCTTTTTTTCAGTTTCCGAAAGGGTGTCTTCTTTCTTCGTTGTCTTCTCGTTTTCGTTTCGTTTTCTTATTGTTTCCTGCTAGCACTAGTATCTATTCTCTTTTGCAGGGTTTTAATAGGTGTCGTAGCAAGGACTAGACGGTAGAAAAAAGAGGACCCTGGTATCTGAGTGACCGAAGGGTCCTCGGAGAAGGGACCAATGCCAGGGAAAGTGTGTATGTATTAAATGATTTAAAAGAGTCTGTTTTTATTACATGGGGGAGAGAGCTATTTATAGCCTCCCGACGGGATACATGAGATTACTACCCTACCCCTAGGAATGTACTGTCCGTAGAGAGACTGCAGAGTCTTTTTCCTACCCCTAAGTGTAGCATCCGGTCCATGGTGGGCTTTCTTGGACCTAACTTACCCAGCTGGTGCGTCTGGTCCATGTGTCTTCTCCTCCTTCGCTCTTATGGGCGACTCGAGCCGAGGGCCCCATTCGCGACCTTCTGCCTCTTCGGTCCCTCCTCAGAGGTTCAACCTTCGTCCCTTCGATAGCTCGCAGCCACCTCGGGCCTCTGTCATCGCGTTCGACAGTCGTGGGGCCGCATGGATTGCCCTACGACAATAGGTAAATATTTGTTGTCGCTTAAATCTTGATTTGCCTTGTTCGGGTCGGATTACAGTAATCCGTCATAGCAAAGAAGAGTAGACAATAGAAAAGACGACCCCCGGTTACCACGAGAGGGACCAGGGGATCCTCGAAGGAGGAGGATCGGAGGGAGAGGAACCAGAAATACAAGATGTATGAGTGTATTGCCTTGTGAATGAGAGAACGAGGGAGAGCCCCCCTCTTACATGTCTTTGGGGCATTATATATATAGGGGCCAAGAAGGGGTATTTCCCTTCTTGCCCTTGCATGGTATTGAGAGAGAGGGGTATTTATGTATATTTGTCTAAGTGCACCATATGGACTTTGTCTATACACATGTATGACATCCCCCACGACACACCAGTATTCCTAACGACCCTAGAGGGCAAGTCACATCTTGGTGCCCTATTACGACAACTCCTCGCAAGTACGAGGTCATGAGGTGTAACATCCTGTTTTTCAGAGCCTTTTTG
The DNA here is from genome assembly GCA_036346405.1 of Phyllostachys edulis. Lineage (NCBI taxonomy): Eukaryota > Viridiplantae > Streptophyta > Magnoliopsida > Poales > Poaceae > Phyllostachys > Phyllostachys edulis. Next base: position 54,459,549 of record CM070549.1, on the reverse strand, counting down.
AAAATTTTCAAAATTAAAATTAACCATTTGGTTTATTGAATTAATAAAGCTTAAACTTGATATTTCAAAAAAATAAAAATAATTTAATGTGAGTTAATCAAACTTTAATTGAATCAAAACTTGGTTTATTTGTATTTTCTTGGATTTTATTGGATTTAAAGTCAAAAAGAGTGCATTAAGTATTTTCTTGGAGTTTCTGGAATTTAAAAAAGGCTTTCCTTTTTGCCCGAAAGCTAAAATTAATTTATTTGAAAAATTAAAAACAAAAGTTAACTTATAAATAATTTTATTAAGTTCCAAATAATTCAAGGAATTTCTATGTGTTTTTCTAGAATTTTTGGACCTAATTAACTATTTTCTAAAAAGCCTTTTCAATTTCTTGAATTATTTTATTCAAAAATCTATTTAAACCCTCCTCTTTCTTTTGGGCCGAAAGCCTCAGCTCCGACCCATCTCCTCCGCGACTTTGGCTCGCCATGCCCATTCTCGCTGGCCTCGCCGCCAAGGCTTGCTTTCTCTGGCCACCGTCCGATCGAAGATGGACGGCCCGATCGTGTTGTAACGTTCGGACGGTCCGAACGTTCAACCGATTAGGACCGTCCAATCCAGATTTAACGGCCCAATCTGAATGGGAGGTCCGGACGGTCCGAACGTCCAAATCATTTCGGACCGTCCGATTAAAATCGGACGACCCTTGATCGCCGCGTTCTCTTCACCGCGCCCTCTCTCTCTCGTTGACGCGGCGGGCCCACCCGCCAGCGTCTCCCTCCGCATCGTCCTCCTCCTCCCCTTCTTGCCCATTGGAGCACATGCCGCTTCCGCTTTCTTCGCCGCGCCCCACGTTTTCCGCCGACGCCGCCTCGCCCACGCCACTCGCTGGCCGGGCATTGAATGCCGCGCCTCCGCCATCGCCTCTATCTCGCCGCCTCCGCTTTTGCCAAGACGCCATGACCTGCGCCGACCCAAGCTCCACGGCACGCCCATGCCACCCCGCCTCTCTCCTCCTCCCCGCTGCCTTTAAAGGAGCGCCCTGTGCGCCTTTTCCTCTCCTCTCCCCGTTCCCCCAACTCACTCCCTCTCCTTCGTCCCCAATCGCCCGGATTTCACCGGCAAAGCTCCGCTGCCAAAGCTCCTTCCGTCGCCTGTAGCACCGCCGTGGGACCTCTCCGGCCACCTTCATCTCCATTGCCAAGATCGCTCGCCGGTGCACCGCGGGCGCACTCCGCCTCGCTTCCCCACCGAGCACTGCCGCCACCACCGAGCCGCCGCCCACCGCTATTGCCGCCACCGCCACCTCTCCACCACCCGCCACCGAACCGTGCACCCCGATCCACGCCTCCTCTTCACGTTGGTACCACGACTGTCTCGCCACGGCCAAGCGCCGGCATGAAGCCAAGACAACCCGATGCCGCCAAGATTTCTTGCCGACGTGGCGCCACCTCACCGCCACGCCGAGGCCACTGGCACCACCTCACCCTACGACGGCGTGGGGCTGCCACGCTGCCGCAGTGGCATTGCCACAGATGTCATGGGCCCCACCCGTCAGCGGCTCAACGCTTTTTTGAATTAAAATAAATTCGGAAATTCCAAAAATCCATTTCTTTTATCATTTTATGTTTTTGGAATCTTCCGGAGGCCACATCTTCTCCGTTCGAACTCCGATTCGAGCGATTCAAATCTCTAAATTCATCTAAAATCAAGACCTACCTATCTATACTAAATTATTTGATTTTGAGTTCATTTGATTTTATTTGAGTATTATTTGAATTTGGATCCTTTTCGAGTGTAGATTTCGACGACTCCGGGGAACCCGAATATTGCGAAGAAGTAGATCCTCAAGCATTTGAGCAAGGCAAGTTACATCATTGATCATATTGAATCCTATTATTTTAAATTATTTAAATTTTGTTTTAAATTATTATTGCATGCTTATTTAAATTCAAGTAATTTAAATTCCTGTTTTAAGCTTATAGTTATTCCATATTCCTTTCTATATCCAACTTTGTTATTAAATCAATCATTCCTTGATACCTTAGTTAAAAATCTAGTTGATACACTAGTATAAGCTAGACCATGTTGTAAAATACTATGCTTAGACAAAGCTTAAACCAAAATGTTTACTTTGGGGAAATTAGCCAAAATCCAATTATGATTTGAACAATGTTATGGTATGTCTATACCATACAATCTTTGGAATGTTTAACTTGTTCAATAAAATGAAAAATGGTTTGGACTTGGACTAAATGGATGTTGGATGGTGCATGTTCATGCACGGGATCGATCATTTCTATGATCGAGATCCATGGGTTTATTGGAATGTCGCTCAAGTCAATTAAAGACCGGTCTTCGAGCCGCATCTTGCTAAGCCCCATCATACTACCACATGTCCCGTGTGGACAGGATCTAGCTAAATAATTTGTATTCTTTCACTGTGGTCGTGCCATCCGGTTGCATGGGTGTCTTTTATGACCTACTTTTATGTATTCTCACCTAGCGCAATAGGGGGTCTGAACCCGACAGGTTTCTATCCAAAGGGGGCGAAACCTTAGCGAGGCGGGAGTATGGTGAGATGATGCATTGTAAAGGCTTCGTGATAATGACTTAGTCGCACACCTTCGGTAGTGTGTTAAACGAGCATTATAAGTTAATTATCTCTTGTGGGTAAAGTTGTACCACCTCTGCAGAGTGTAAAACTATTCGAATAGCCGTGTCCACGGTCAAGGACATGCTAAGCAAAGCCACTCCAAGTTAGATTTTTTGTTTTGTTTTCAAAAAGACTTTACTAAATGATTTTGGATTTCTATCCAAATGGGAATTGGGCGGTTAGCCTTGTGATAGGAGGATATCCTTCACCACTTATTGATGAATGTTATTTGACTATAAAACTTGAGATTTGGAAGATGAATTTTAGTTATAAGTAAACTGCTTTGGAAACTTAGTATGAATATTTAAATGAAAAATGTCTCTTTATGCAAATTGAGCTATATAAGCCTCCCTTTGTTGAATCCTTGCATGCATTATAATTCTGTTACATTGGGTGTAACTTGCGGAGTACATTCATTTGTACTCACCTTGCTTAATAAATTGTTGATCAGGAGAAGAATACTACGAGGATAATGAGAACGTGGATGACTAGGCTACACCCTCCAGATGATTGCCTGTGGTGGATCGTGTGGTCTACCTTACTACCTTTTCTTCCGCTGTATTTTGCTCTTTGGCTTTATGCCCCTTTTGTATTAAACCTTAAGTATTTCAATGAATGACGTTGTATGGTTGTGTTATCCACTTTTGTTGACTGTGTACACTAGTTGTTCCTGGACTAGTGTGTGTTTCGAAGAGAATCCGGGATCCTTCGCTCCCGGGTTCGACACGAGGACAGATCATGCAGGCCCGAGAGGCGAGCAAACGCAGCCCTTTCGTGCCTAGTCCCTCGGGAATCGGGATACCCCGGCACAAATCGACACCAGCTGTCCCGCCAAGGCATGGCCTTCGAAGCGGGCGGCGCATCAAGATGGAGTCTGCGTGGGCGAAGTCGATGAGGTGCCGCCATGCTGAGGCAAGGCCTACGAGGCGGGCGACGAGTTGTGGCCGCCCCGTCATGGCTATGGTCTCGAGGTGAGCGGCAAGCAGAGATGGAGCCCGTGTGGGCAAAGTTGACGCGGTGCCACCACACTGAGGCATGCCCTACAAGGCGGGCGATGCGCCGGGGTTGCCCCGCGAGGCTATGGTCTCGAGGCGGGCGGCAAGCAGAGATAGAGCCCGTGTGGGCGAAGTCAACGCAGTGCCACCACGATGAGGCATGGCCTACGAGGTGGGCGACACGCCGTGGCCGCCCGCTGAGGCTATGACCTCGAGGTGGGTGGCAAGTAGAGGTGGAGCCCGTGTGGGCAAAGTTGATGCGGTGCCGCCACATCGAGGCATGGCCTACGAGATGGGCGACGCGTCGTGGCCGCCCCACCGAGGCTATAGGCTCGAGGCAGGCGACGACCAGAGGTGGAGCCCGTGTAAGCGAAGTCAACACGGTGCCGCCACGCCGAGGCCTGGCCTACGAGGCGGGCAACGCGTCGAGGCAAAGTCGTCACTATACCTTGATGTGTCTGATTCCCTTCGGTGTGACCGTTTGTGTTGGTCCTGTTGGGGGCTAGTTACCGTCCCCCTTTCGGTCGCTTCTAGTGGATTACGCCCGCGACTTGGGGTGGCACGAAGGGCTGATGTTGTCCGCCTGAGGAGGCGGACACATGTTTTTATTGGGCTCATTTGGGAGCCCACAGTTAGTGAGGAGGAGTCGAAGTCGAGCGCCGCCCCCCATAATCTTTTTTATTGGGCTCGCTTGGGAGCCCACTGCTAGCGAGGGGGGGCGGAGCCAAGCACCGTCTCCCATACTCATTTTTATTGGGCTCGCTTTGGAGCCGATAGCTAGCGAGGGGGAGGCGTAGCCAAGCACCGTCCCCGAAACTCTTTTTGATTGGGCTTGCTTGGGATACCACAGCTAGCGAGGGGGGAGACAAAGCTGGCGTTGTCCCCCATACTGTTTTTGATTGGGCTCGCTTGGGAACCCACAACTAGCGAGGGTGAGGTGAAGCCGAGCGCTGTCCCCCATACTCTTTCTGATTGGGCTCGCTTGGGAGACCACAGCTAGCGAGGAGGAGGCGTAGCCGAGCGCTGTCCCCCAAACTCTTTTTTATCGGGCTTGCTTGGGAGCCCACAGCTAGTGAGGGGGAGGCGAAGCCAAGTTCGTCCCCTATACTCTTTTTTATTGGGCTCGCTTGGGAGCCCATAGCCAGCGAGGGAAAGGCGAAGCCGAGCGCCGTCCCCGTACTCTTTTTGATTGGGCTCGCTTGGGAGCCCATAGCTAGCGAGGGAGAGGCGAAGCCGAACACTGTTCTCCGTACTCTTTTTTATTGGGCTCGCTTGGGAGCCCATAGCTAACGAGGGGGAGGCGTAGCCAAGCACCATCCCCAAACTCTTTTTGATTGGGCTTGCTTGAGAACCCACAGCTAGCGAGGGAGAGGCAAAGCCGAGTGCCATCCCTCATAATCTTTTTGAGCGGCAAGAGTTTGGCACGATGGCACGCGATTTGCGAGGTCTCTCCGTCAATGCGAGACCTTTGAGGCGGGAGACTCCCTAGTAGCCGAGGCGCGGCCTTCGGAGCGACTAGGGTTTTGCGCGATGGAACGCGATATGCGACGTCTCTCCACCGAGGCGAGGCCTTCGAGGCAGGAGACACCCTAGTCGCCGAGGCGTAGCCTCCGAAGCGACTAGGGTTTTGTGCGATGGAGCGCGATATGCGACGTCTCTCCATCAATGCGAGGCTTTCGAGGCGGGAGACTCTCTAGTTGCCGAGGTGCGGCTGTAAGGACTCGGGATTAATACCCCAAATTCTCTGTGTATTTCTAAACTAGTCCCATGATCAGTGGCTAGCTCACACAGTAAACAAACATGGTACCACAACCATGATCGCAAAACTTTATTAATAAATATCAGAGTTGATTACCAGAAAGGCTTTCGAGCTAACAAATAAGAACACAACGGAAGACAAAGAAGAAGTAGTAAAGCCCAGCTAATCTGCCGCAGGCAATCGACTAGGGTAGCAGCCTAATTGTCGAGATCTTCGGTAGTTGGTGAAGTCCTTCTTTTCTGAACAACATTGTATTAAGCAAGAGTGAGCACAAACAACCGTGCCCCGCAAGTTACACCCAATGACAGAACTATAATGCATGTAGGGATATATCAAAGGAAGGCATATAGAGTTGATTTTGCATAAAGCAATGTTTCTTTCCAAATACTTGTACTAAGTTCCAAAGCAGTTATTCTATAACTAAAATTTATTTTATAAATTCTCAAGTTTTATAGTCAGATAACATTTATCGAGTGGTGAAGGATACCCTTCTATCACAAAGCTACCCGCCCAATTCCTATTTGGATAGAAATCCAAAACCAGTTGATAAAATCTTTTGAAATCAAAACCAAAGATCTAACTTTGAGTGGCTTTGCTAGAATGTCCATGATCGTGGACACGGCTATTCAAATAGTTTTACACTCTGCAGAGGTTGTACAACTTTACCCACAAGAGATAATCAATTATATTGTCCGCTCACACACTTCCGAAGGTGTGCGACTAAGAGATTATCACAAGTCCTTTACAATGTACCATCCCACCGTAGTACCGCCTCGCTAAGGTTTTGCCCTCTTTGGATAGAAACCCGCCAGATTCAGGCCCCCTCTTGCGTCAGGTGGGAATACATAAAAGTAGGTCATAAAGACACCCACGCAATCGGAAGGCATAACCACGGTGAAATGATACAAATTATTTAGCCAGGTCCTGCTCATTTAGAACATGTGGTAATACGATGTGGCTTAGCAAGATGCAGCTCGAAGACCGTTCCTTAATTGACTTGGGCGACTTTCCAAAATAACCCCTAGGCTTCGATCATAGAAATGACTCGATCCCGTGCATTAACATGCACCATCCAAACATCCATTTCGCCCAAGTCCAAACCAATTTTCATTTTATTTCAGTTTTTCAAAGCATTCATAAACTTCTATGACAAACCAATATCATGGATATCATTTTAGACAACATAAATTCCCCAATTCAAGATTTTTGGTCTAAGCTTTGACTAAGCATAATTTTCCAACATGTTCTAGTCATACTAATGTATTAACCAGAGTTTCATCTAGGGCGACAAGGTGTGAGGGATTAATGTCCAAGGATTTGTCAAGTATGAGATCGGTGGGTAAACCATCAGTATTGTAATCATAATCCAATCTCCAACAGTTATATAATCATATACTTCAATATTAATTAGTCCAGTATCCCCAATATCAGTCTATTTCTATGATCCGACTTCCATCGATCCAACATTCAACAATACTCTAATCCTATAATCCGATATTCATCCATCCACTATTCCTTAATAAATTATTTCTAATAATTCACATCCACCAATCCAATGATTATGTAATCCTATAATCCAATTTCTGATATCCAATAATTATCTATTTCTATAATCCAATCTTTGATAATCCAATATCAACAATTATCTACTTCTAGAATCCGATATCCAACACTAAGATACTTCTAGAATCCGATATCCAATAATCATGTATTTCTAATAATCCTATGTCCAACGATCAGGTATTTGTCCAATCCAATATCCAACATTAATGTGGTCCTATAATCCAATATCCAACATTAATGTAGTCCCATAATCCAATACCCTACAATTATACATTTCTATAATCCGAAAAGATATACTCCAGTAATCCAACGAGGCTTATTCCAACAATCCAACAATAATGTGTTTCTACAATCCAATATCCAACGATCATATATCTCTAAAAATCCAACATCCAACCATAATCCATTTCTATAATCCGATATCACTAATCCGATCTTAACAATGATATATCCTAATAATCCAGCATAATATACCTATATAATCCAACCAAGATATATTTCTATAATCCCCCCAAGATTTATTCCTAAAATCCAACATCCATCAATCATTTATTTCTATAATCCACATCCGTCAATATTGCATTTCTACTATTCAATCTCCAACAATTATTCAAACCTATAATCCTACAATCAACAATTGTAAAATTCTATAAACAATATCCAAGAATTATGTATTCCTACAATCCAACTTCCATGCATCGTATATTGCTACATTCCAACAATAAGGTATTCTCCTAATCAAGCCTCCAACAGTAATGTATTCTTATAATCCAATCCATTCAATTTCTAACCCATAAATACATCACATCCGGAAAAGATTCTTCATACTGTCTATATTGACAATAAATGGCTATATATTGGAATTGGAAATAACAATAAAGCTTAAAACGGGAATTTAAATTACTTGAATTTAAATAAGCATGCAATAATAATTTAAAATGGAATTTAAATAATTTAAAATACTGGGATTAAAATATGATCAAAGATATAACCTGCCTTATTTATTTAGTTGTTATTTTTAAACGGCGTCGAAATGCGGAGAAGCGTCGAAATCCGGTTCTCTGAAGTCGTCGGAATCTACACGCGAAAATAAACCAAATTCAAATAAAATTCAAATAAACTCCAAATTAAATACTTTTGGTTCTGAGAGGTAGATATTTAATTTAGATGAATTTAGAAATTTGAATCACTCGAATCAGAGCTCGAACGAAGGAGAACGAGCTATCGGAAGTTTAAAAATACATGAAATGATGAAAAAGGGAATTTTCGAAATTTTGGAATAAATTTTCTAGAGGAAAATCAATTTATTGTGTCACGATGACGTCAGCAGGAGGAATTACGAATTTCGACCGAATTATTTTTCAAAAGAAAATGGCTTGAGCCATTGACAGGTGGGCCCCACGGCCATGGACTAGGTCCACGAAAATGCCCAAGTCCGCGGTGGACCGGGCTCACAGGAATAGTGCGGCTGCCACGCAGGCATGAGGGGGCTGCCATGCGGGATGAAAAAGAGGAGGTGGCGCTGACTAGGCGCCACCTGGGCGGCCACATCAATGAGCAGCCGACGGCAGCTCGGGCGCGGAGCTCGCCGACGCTTTGCGCCATGGCGAGGCTCGACGAGGGCACCAAAAGGGAGAGGGAGGTGAGGCGAACTAGACGCGCACCGTTTCGGTGGCGAGGTTCAAGAAGGCGGTCAGCAGCGAGGCGCAAAAGTGGCGGTGACACTTGGGTCAAGCGGTGGTCTTGGCGTTGCGGCGGCGCTCCTGAGGAATTAAGGTGAGCACGGGCTCGGCCAAGGTGTAAGGAATGCAGAGGGCGCCTTGGGGAGAGCGGAGGACGACCGAAGTGGCGGCGCATCGACAGCCGGAGGTGAGAATGAGGGCGCGGTGGTGGTGAGGTACCACGGTGAGGAGAAGGCGGTTGGAGGTGGGAGAATGGTAGAGGAGGCGGTGGCGCACACGGTGACGCGGCTAGAGGGGTGATGGCATCACCGGAGCGGAGGGTTGGCGCGCGAGGTGGCGCGGGCGGCGCTGAAGAAGACAGAGAAGTGGAGCTCAAGGATGGCGATGACGATCTGGTGGCCCTCGGAGGGAGATGGTGCGAGCACCGGAGAAAATGCAGCGAGGCGATGCTCGGGGTGGAGCTAGCGATGACGGAGGACCTCTGACGGTGGCGCAATCGCTGACGGAGCAAGCCTCGGCTGCGGAGCTTCAAGCTCGAAGATCCAGCGAAAGAAGGCGAGGAAGATAGGGAGGAGTGGAGGAAAAGAAAGAGGAAGGAGATGGGCATCGGGTGCTTCCTTTTATAGAGTCAAAGGAGAGATGGAGGGTTGAGAGGCTCAACACCAAGGCGGCAAGGCCAACAAGTGGCATGGCGACGCGGACAGAACGAGGCGAGGTGCCGAGTCGAGCGGCGAGGCAGTGGGCAGGCATGGCGCGAGCGGGAGGGTCAACAGGAGTGGGTGGGGGAGAATACCGAGGTAGCAAAGGCGCTGACGCGGCGGCTTCGGTGGCGTGGCGCCAACTAGAAGAAGAAGAGGAGGAAGAGAAACAAAGGAAAGCGAGGATGACGGGTGGGTCCCGCTTGTCAAGAAGAGAGGAGGGCCGATCGAAGCCGGGCCGAGCAGAGGAGAATTGGGCCTAAGGAAGGCTTTTACCAGATGATTTTCTAGATTTTTAAATGCTTTTCCAATTATAGAAATTCAAGAAACCAAAAGGGCTTTTTAGAAAATAGATAATAGAGTTCAAAAATTAAGGAAAATTCATAGAAATTTCCTAACTTATTTTGAACTTAAGAAAATTATTTCCAATTTTAAATTGGCTTTTATTTTTGCACATAAATCATTTTAAATTTCTAGAAACTAGGAAAAGCCTTTTTAAATTCCAGAAAATTCAGTAAATTAAATAAACTTTTATTTTTAACTTTTAAATCCAATAAAAACCCAGTAACTCAAGATTTTTTTTTGCCTTTTTATAACTTAGGAAATTCAAGAAAAGCAATAAAACTGTTTTAAAACTCAGGAAATCTAGTAAAATAATATTTTATTAATTTTAAAATTGGTAGCAGAACTTTAGGATGTTACAAACTACCCCCCTTAAAAGGAATCTCGTCCCCGAGATTCGGAGAGGCTAGAAGGAAAGACAGGTATAGGATGGCTGTGTTGGGAGGCTAGAAAGAGATAAGGAGAGTTTATCTTCAAGTTTGGCTTTTATGTCCTCGGGTCTTGAGTTGTTCGAAGTTTTGAAGTGTCGGTTTGTCCTTCAAGTCCTTTGTGCGTCGACAAGTTTGAGTGGTACAATCGATTGATAGAGAAGAGGGAAAGCAAAAGATGAGAGAGAAAGCTATGAGGAGAGAAGTCTACCCCCCTTAAGCAAACGATGTACACAAGATCAAAAGATCTACGTACGACGTACCAAAAAATATACTATGCAAATCAAGCAACAATATAACGTTCTACTCGATCGATACTCTTAATCTGTTGAAGCGAATCAATGCACAGAATGAGCCTTGGTAAACCTAAGCTATATGGTTTGGCTGACATCGCGATCTTCGATTCACGGTCTTCGATAAATCTTTTATGTTGCTCTTGAACGGTAGAGATGATGATACTTCCTTGATGACTTCATGTCTCGTGGTCTTGACGTAATGGTAAGAAAGCGTGTTGACCATCTATAGAAAGTTTCAAGGAGAAGAGGATCCATTTAACATCATAAAATGGTGAAGGAATAATGAGGTAAGAAAGAATACTATGAAGAAGGTAAGGATAGAAAGATGACCAAAGATGAGGAGAGAACAATTTATTTTTCTTGTTATATAAAATAAGTTTTGAAGTTTTTTCAATTAACTGTCATTCTAACTAGGTCACGACCTACAGTCGACACAGCTCTGATACCACTTTGTAAGGACCCGGGATTAACACCCCAAATCCTCTGTGCATTTCCGTGCTAGCCACTGATCATGGGACTACTTCGGAAATACACAGATGATTTGAGGTGTTAATCCTGGGTCCTTACAGCGGCCTCCAGAGCAACTAGGGTTTTGCGCGATAGAGTGCGATATGCGATTTCTCTCCATCGAGGCGGGGCCTTCGAGGTGGGATCTCCCTAGTCGCCGAGGCACGACCTTCGGAGCGACTAGGGTTTGCATGATGGAGCACGATATGTGAGGTCTCTCCGCCGAGGCGGGGCCTTCGATGCGGGAGACTCGCAGTGGCCGAGGCGCGGCCTTCGGAGCGACTAGCCTTTGCACGATGGAGCACAATATACGAGGTCTCTCCACCGAGGCGAGGCCATCGAAGCGGGAGACTCCCTAATCGCCAAGACGAGACCTTCGAGCCGTGAGACTCCCTAGTCGTTGAGGCGCGGCCTCCGGAGCAACTAGGGTTTGTGCGATGGAACGCGATATGCGACGTCTCTCCGTAGAGGTGAGGCCTTCGAGGCGAGAGACTCTCTAGTCGTCGAGGTGCGGCCTTCAGAACGACTAGGATTTGCACGATGGAGCGCGCGCGATATGCGATGTCTCTCTGTGGAGGTAAGGCCTTCGAGGCAGGAGACTCGCTAGTCGCCGAGGCACGGTCTTTAAAGCGACTAGGGTTTGCACGATGGAGCGCGATATGCGACGTCTCTCCACCGAGGCGAGGCCTTCGAGATGGGAGACTCCCTAGTCGCCGAGGCGCGGCCTTCAGAGCAACTAGGGTTTGCACGATAGAGCGCGATTTGTGACGTCTCTCCGCAGAGGCGAGGCCTTCGAGGCGGGAGACTCCCTAGTCACTGAGGTGCGGCCTTCGGAGCGACTAGGGGTTGCACGATATGCGACGTCTCTCCGTCGAGGCGAGGCCTTCGAGATGGGAGACTCCCTAGTCATTGAGGCGCGGCCTTTGGAACGACTAGGGTTTTGGCGATGGAGCATAATATGCTAGGTCTCTCCGTCGAAACGAAGCCTTCGAGACGGGAGACTCCCTAGTCGCCGAGGCGCGGCCTCCGGAGTGACTAGGGTTTGCGCGATGGAGCGCGATATGCGACATCTCTCTGCGGAGGCGAGGCCTTTGAGGCGGGAGACTCCCTAGTCGCCGAGGCACTGCCTTCAGAGCGACTAGGGTTTGCATGATATGCGACGTCTCTCTGCCGAGGCGAGGCCTTCGAGACGAGAGACTCCCTAGTCATCGAGGCGCGGCCTTCGGAGTGACTAGGGTTTGCGCGATGGAGCGCGATATACGACGTCTCTCTGCCGAGACGAGGCATTCGAGATTAGAGACTCCCTAGTCGCTGAGGCGCGGCCTTCGAAGCGACTAGGGTTTGCGTGATGGAGCACGATATGCGACGTCTCTCCACCGAGATGAGGCCTTCGAGACAGGAAACTCCCTAGTCACTGAGGCACGGCCTTTGGAGCGACTAGGGTTTGGGCGATGGAGCGCGATATGCGTTGTCTCTCCGCCGAGGTGAGGCCTTCGAGACGGGAGACTCTCTAATCGTCGAGGCGCGACCTTCGGAGCGACTAGGGTTTGGGCGATGGAGCGCGATATGCGTCGTCTCTCCGCCGAGGCGAGGCCTTCGAGACGGGAGACTCCCTAGTCACCAAGGCACGACCTTCGGAGCGACTAGGGGTTGCGCGATGGAGCGCGATATACGACGTCTATCTGTCGAGGCGAGGCCTTCGAGACGGGAGACTCCCTAGTCGCCGAGGTGTGGCCTTCGGAGTGACTAGGGGTTGCACGATGGAGTGCGATAGGCAACGTCTCTCTGCCGAGGCGACGCATTTGAGACGGGAGACTCCCTAGTCGCCGAGGCGCGGCATTCAGAACGACTAGGGTTTTGTGCAATGGAGCGCGATATGCGACGTCTCTCCGTCGAGGTGGGGCCTTCGAAGCGGGATACTCTCTAGCCACCGAGACACGACCTCCAGAGCGAGTACGGTTTGCACGATGGAGCACGATATGCGACGTCTCTCCTCGGAGGCGAGGCCTTCGAGGCAGGAGACTCCCTAGTCGTCGAGGCGCAGCCTCCGGAGTGACTAGGGTTTTGCACGATGGAGTGCAATATGCGACGTCTTTTCATCGATGCGGGATCTCCCTAGTCGTCTTGGCACGGCCTTCGGAGTGCAATATGCGAGGTCTCTCCACGGAGGCGGGAGGCTCCCCAATGGCCGAGGTATGGCCTTCAGAGCGACTAGCGTTTGTGCGATGGAACGTAATATGCAAAGTCTCTCCGTCGAGGTGAGGCCTTCGAGGCTGGAGACTTTCTAGTCACCGAGGCGCGACCTCCAGAGCTACTAGGGTTTTGCACGATAGAGCGCGATTTGCGAGGTCTCTCCGCCAAGGTGAGAACTTCGAGGCGGAAGACTCCCTAGTCGCCGAGCCGCGGCCTCTAGAACAACTAAAGTTTGTGCGATGGAGCGCGATATGCGATGTCTCTCCGCCGAGGCGAGGCTGGAGACTCCCTAATCGTCGAGACACAACCTTTGGAGCAACTAGGGTTTGCTTGTGAGGGTGTACCGTGGCTCAGGGCCATGCGCGACGTCTTTGTTGCCACGGTGATGGACTTATGTATGCCGCCCTTGTGGGCTTATACACTGAGACCGTAGTCTGCAAGGTGTTGTTCTCCTTTGTTCGAATACTAGGATGTAAGCAAGATACGGAATAATGTACATCACACTAGGTAGCTAGAAACAATCATGTTCTATGCATGCCTACTGCACTTAGTCAAATGCTAGTGTGGATCAGGCGAGTATTGTCATGAACCGGAAGTTCTCGATTTATAATATTAAGGCATCACATCGACTTGATGTGTTCCTAACTGTCAACAAGGCAGGACAATAGACATTTTTGTCAGCAAAACTAAAAGTGATTATCGCATGCTGACAACACAAGGGGGAATAAGTGAGGCTAATTTTCAATATTATTGCACGACGGTGGAATAACTGTTATGTATCCTCTTGCACCTTGGTTATCAAGACCAATACTGGAGGATGTGCTTGGCTAACCTCAGTTCAAACCAAGTTCCGGGCTAACTGAATTCTAAGCTACACTCTGAACACTGAACATTACCTGTTCTGCACTCAACACCACTCTCGTGTGTGCAAATGAAAACAACAAACTGCTGAAGAAGCAGGAAGTCGAGAAATCCGTGAATTAATGTAGGAAAACACATGGGATGTCTCACTTACCGATTCATGGAAGCTTCTGCCAGCACCTACCCTTCTTTGCGCAAGGCTTGCAGGGCGGGGCTAGGGGCGGAGCCGGGTCACACAGAGGCGAGGTACGCGGGGCCGGTGGCCCAAGGCCGAGGCCGGCGTCGGTGAAGATGGGCTGGAGCCAAAGTCGAGGTGAAGGGTCCGGAGCCGACGAGGGGGCACCACGGGTGAGGCCGGAGGCCGGCAGAGGTGCGTCGAGGGGAGTTGGAGCCGGAGGCGGAGCCGACGAGGTGGCCCCAAGGTGGTGCTCTGGGCTCTAGAGGCGACTCAAGGTGGGTCTGAAGGGGAGCAAAGGTGGGGCGCGCCGGAGGAGGCCTCGGGGCACAGGGTGTTGCACAAAGGGCGTGCTAGAGGGGGGCCCACACTGAGAGGGTCGACGGCGGGCAAGCTCCGAAGGGGCCCGAGGCTGGGGTGGTGCTGCCGAAGTTTATCGAAGGGGACTACACCCGGAGGGGACATGCCCAAGGGGGCTTGCGCCGGTGCCCCTTTTGGGGACCCGAAGGGGTGCACCTGGTTGATGTAGTTGTTGGTGGTATGAGCGAAGCAGCGGGGTACTAGTGGTTTAGACTCCTTCACTGTTTCCCGACCCTTTGTTATCTGACCAAAGGTGCCAACATCCCTTGCTCCCACGAAGTGCCGAAGGTGGGTGCATCGGGGTCGCTTGCCGAGGTGGGTCTTGTAGAAGGGGCTCGGCGAGCCGGGCAACCGCTCTAGAGGCGAGGCGACCGAAGGTGGGTGCGCCGAAGAGGGCCACGCCGAGGGGTCGAGGCTCGACGGCGCCTCGAGGTGGAGCGGGGCGGCCAAAGGAGCGCGCAGGTGGCTTCGGGAGGCGCCTCGAGGGGGCTGTCTTCGAGACGAGGTGCAGCGTCGGAGGCTGGGCCTCTCGGGGCTGTGCTTTGGCTCTGCCAAGGGGCCTCGCGGGATGGGCTTCGACTTCTCTTGTAGTGCCTATTGCGTAGGTATTTGTCCAGTCCGCATGGACAGCACCAACTGTCATAGCAAAGAAGGCTAGATAGTAGAAAGGGGGACCTCCAGTTACCACGAGAGGGGCCAAGGGATCCTCGAAGGAGGGGGACCGAAGGGAGAGGAGCCAAAAGTACAAGTTGTATGAGTGTATTGCCTTGTGAATGAGAGAATGAGGAAGAGCCCCTTCTTACATGCCCTTAGGGCTCTATATATAGGGGCCACGAAGGGGCATTTCCCTTCTTGCCCTTGCATGGTATTGAAAGAGAGGGGCATTTATGTTCATTTGCATAAGTACACCACATGAACTTAGTCTATACACATGTATGATATCCTCCACAGCACACCAGTATTCCTGACGATCCTAGGGGACAGGGCACCCTTGGTGCCCTTCTACGGCAACATGTAAGAGTCCGTGTTATTCGATTATTATTTGGCTTAAGAGCAGGAGAAACTGAATTTCATTTCCCATCGATCGTAGATATCAAATTCTGATTTGTTTATTTAGGGCCTGTTTGGTATAGCTCCGCTCCCAGTTTTTGCAACTCCAACTCTAGCTTCACTCTTGGATCTACTCCCCTGAGAAGTTGGAGTAGTCTGAGGAGGTGTTTGGTTAGAAAGGTAACTCCCACTCCGTGAATGAGAATGATCTATGTAAAAAGACGAGAGCACCCTTGGATTATTTTTTTCCGGAGTGATTACTGTTCATGTGTTTTTTTACTGTAGCACCCGATTTCTTCCACTGGTTGCCGATACTTTTTTTTCTCAGAATGACTACTGTTCACGTGGTTTTACTGTAGCATCCGATCAGAGCCCTTCTTTTTATTTTTTAATACGATTTTGTATTAGTTGTTGCATAGTTCACGTACACGTTATAGATTGATATGAGAAAACCAAAGCGAGTATGTTGTTGTTTGCAATTTATAATCCCATATGGTGTCCATTTCTGACCCATTTGCCGCTTAGTTCTTGCATGCTTTTAGTGACGGCCAATTCAGTCAACCCAAATCGGTTTCATGTTACAAAAAGTTAAGACCAAGAAGAAAGAAAATGTCTAGAATAGATAAAGGTAAAACAAGAAAAAATTATACATGAGAAGGAGAGTCGTAATTGACCACCCATTCTCTTGGAGCTAAAACAATGAACTCTCATTTCTCTCTCAAATACTAGTAGCACTTCAAATACAGTGATAGCATCATTATAGATTGATATAATGTCGTTAATTTTGCATAAATATAAACGAGTATCATAGAGAAAAATCCATAAACTCAAACATATGAAGTTCATAACAAAGGTTCTAATTCGATGAATATCATAACAAAAGTCCATAACGAAGACTAACATATGTCTCCGATAGAAAATAAATGAGAGATCACATTATCTTTGCTAACTCACTTTCGTACCATACCAAGTCACCAAGAAGTAGCTATGCCAGTAGCAAGCTCGTCCCAAAATGTATCCATAGACCGATCATTCGATTGTGATGTTGACCCATCGAAAGCATCTTGAGAAATTGCATATTTTTGGTATCTAGAAGGAATGGTAGGCACATAGTTAGAATCTCGGTCGCACCTACGGAAATGCCAATCCCCGCTACCATGCTCACGTATGAAGTTGTAGAGCGCCATAGTAGCCGCAACAATCATCTTTTGCTTGGTCATTGGATAGCTTTGCACCTTGAGTAGAATTGGCCACTTCATCTTCCATACACCAAATGTTCGCTCAACTATGTTATGCACAGAGGAGTGTACCATGTTGAACTTTTCCTTGGCAGTAGTTGGTTCAACACATTGTAGCACTTCTTGAAACTTCCTACTAATAGTCTCACCCGAGTGCTTGAACCGGTTTTGTGTTTTCCTATTCGATTCACCTCCACCGCATACCTCAGCATATCCTACAGTGTTCAAGTGGGTGTTTGGCCGGTTTCCAATCCTAACTTGTTCCGCAAACAACTCACACACTACCTTACGGTGTTCATCATTCCACTCAGCAGAACTTGCCATCTGCACGTTGTAACATTCCATAATTTCACCAAGTATCAGGACCAAGTATCACGACTAGAGTTTCATCATAACCAAGCATCAGACAGCAAACAATATGTATGAACCAAGCAAACAATATAAAATTAAACACATGAAGTTTCTAAAGAGAAATCTTGGTTACAGTGGAAAGGTTTGCAGTCTATAACTCTTTTCATAATATTTTTTTATGGTTGCACTTTTGCTTGGTTAAACAAGAAAGATTTGCCATCTTTCGTTTTGCAGGTTTCATTATATGGCCACTCATTAGGAAGTGTTCTATCTTATGATATACTTTGCTGTACATGACTCAGGCATAAAAGAGCATGATATTTCGTCAACTTCAGGACGTTCTTGTTCTGATAATGTAAATGGTGTAGTTGATGAAGACAGCACCAGAACTGATCCTTCATGTACAAACAACAACCTCCTGTCATGTCTTCTTGAAAATTCACCAAACAATGATGGCACATTTACATCACCAATTGCAGTGGATGGAGAACAATTTGAAGTCAAAAATCAGGTCGAGAGTCATCAAATGACATATACTGAAGAAGGGACTACTTCATTTGTAAGCACAAAAGAGCCTGAAAGAACACATACTAATGTGTTTTTCTGTCTTCTTCAGAATTTTTTTTACAAGTTTCTCTATTAACACATTTGATGCATATACATAGATGATAGATCATAGATGACTAGATTGCAGTGATATGTTCTTATCAAATCAAGTCTGAAATCGTGTTAAGCAATATGGAAATAAAGTACTCATTCTGACAAATCTTGGACACAATCACACAGGGGAGAAGCGGGCGGCGAGCAAACCTTCAGGGAAGAAGCCGCCGTCGGGGAGGAGCCGGGGAGAGAGGACCGGGCCGGGGAAGAAGCCGCCTAGGGGGAGGAACCAGGGAAAGCGCCGGGGTGGAGTCGTCGGGGGAGAGAGGCCGGGGTGGAGTCGCCGGGGGAGGAGCCAGGGAGAGAGGCCGCACGCCCGGGGTGGAGTCATCAGGGGAGAGAGGCCGGGGTGGAGTCGCCGAGGTGGAGCCGTCGCCGTGGAGTCGCCGCCGCCCTGGCTGAACCCTACATACGAACGGGTGACGCGCGAGGAGATGCGAAGAGCCAGAGAAAAAAGAAGGATGCGAAGGGAGGAACGGGTGGGGGCTGCGGGTTGGGTCAGGTATATCAGTGGCATATTGCGGGTAATTACCTTGAACTCCCAAGGGTATTTTGTTTTGTTGGTCCGCAGCTCCTCAATTGGAGTAAGGTTCTATCCGCTCCCAAAATTTGCACTACAGACTGCTCTGCTCCCGTTTACTCCAACTTTAAAAAAATTGTGGAACAACCCCATTTGGCACAGCCCCACAAACTCTAACTACGAAGCTAAAAGTTAGAGCTGTACTAGACAGGCCCTTTTGCTGAATTGCTGATGCATAGGCCGCTTTGACCTGGCTATCCACGTTTTCTATTGGAATTTGAATTGTCCAGTTGTCTCCACGATACTGCATATGTGATATAAACTGTCCAGACTCCAAGGTCCGCCTTGTGCTTCGAAGGGAAGTACTGAAGACAGACAAGTCCAAGATAGGATCTACAGGTCAACAATACACAAATTTGCAGGGATTAGCTACTACTCAACCATATAAACTTGTTGCTTTGGGATCATCTGATCTTTTAGAGAGAGAGAAAAAGGAACAAATCAGAGTAATGCAGTGGGCAGGTAGCAACTTGATAATGCATTGGGAGGTGAGACTTATCAGATGTTCCCCCACGAACCACGTAGTAGCATACAGCCATCCACAACCCAGACCCAGTGGTTGGTAGCCGTTCATAGTAAAATGCCGAAGAGAAAGCTTATGGCAATTATCTGCAAGTAAGGGCCTAACATTCAGAAAACGTCAGATGCTACCCACCAAACACTCGAAGCAGATACTCAGTTCCTGCAACTCTTCAGCCGTGATGATACTTGTCCAGGCTGCACTCCGCAGCATCACGAGTAGAATATACGGCAACACGACTATTGTAATTTGTAGCTTCTTGGTTCAACAGGAACCAGTATTTTTTTGGTGGCAACACATTAGTGTGTACATTCTAAGTAATTATACTGCAGTCAACAACATCACAGATCATATTAGATTGGATCTCTCCAAAATGAAGCCCTCGTTGTAACTCAGAGGGTTTGAGTCTGCAGAATTGATCTGCCATGGACAAAACAGAACAAGACAGACGAGAATGAGTGACCATGAAAATTTCATGAAACCATAAGAAAGGAATATGTCAAATTGTAAGCAAGAAAATCTCGTTTCCACTATCCCGTCACATCAGAATGGTGCGTCTGCACCAGCGTCCAAATCAGCACATAGCAGAATTACGCAACAGCAATTCAGCTCAGTGAAGCATCTTGTGAAGGTTCTTATTCTGAAAATGACCAATGCACAGAAATCACACTAGAGTAGAAACAAGCATCTTTATCTATTCAAAAAAAGAAAGCTCCAAGTTTGAAAGACACAATAAAAAAGGAAAAAGACAGCATAA
Source organism: Phyllostachys edulis (assembly GCA_036346405.1). NCBI lineage: Eukaryota > Viridiplantae > Streptophyta > Magnoliopsida > Poales > Poaceae > Phyllostachys > Phyllostachys edulis. The sequence goes on along the minus strand of CM070549.1, from coordinate 54,439,890 downwards.
ACACTTACAAAAGATTCCTTCTTGTTCTAGCTCATGAAAAATAGTTACATCACTTTCTGAACTAAAGGAATGGCAACAAAGGAAGCAAAATTACCATCCTACTCTATGAAAATCTGTTCATCTACTCAGAATACAGTCACATCACTTTACTTCACTATGTCCTCACAACAGTGATTCATATTTCTTCTGTATACTGATTTCTAGCCTTCAGAATTTTATCTGCCAAAAGTTGTGGCCAATGACAAAAGTCTTGTGGCTTCCACACGTTATAATAGAACACATTTACAACCACCCATTGGAGGTCCCAATCTTATCTTTTGCCCACGCGTAGAGCACAAGCAGTAGCCCACAATTATCAAAAACTTACTGTTAGGTATCTGTACTCTACAAGTTCCTCTGAACAGGTCGATTGTATGACGCAGATTGTATGGTCATCTTCATGCAAAAGAGTTCCCAAGCAGCAAGCTGAGAAAAATTCATGTCAAGACATGCTAAAGCATTTTTTTCCTTGGTTCTAAATCCACCCATTGGTGGGGCTACATATTCAGCCGGGAAAATTCATCATATGCCACTCCAAAGATCACACTTTTGGGAAATGCCACTCTAAAGGTGTCTATAGCCTCAAAAGGCCACTTTGGCTATTTTAATACATTTCCCATTTTTTAGCTGATAAACCCCAAATACAATAATCCCCAAATTTTTAATAAAGGAAGTACTTTAATTTTGGTAGTATTTTTAAGATATACATATATAATTGTAGGGTGAAATAGTATCGTAATATATAATCGATACATGAAACATTACTGAGGGCAATATATTAGTTATATTGCACACCCGATGTTCATTTTCTGGATCTGCCACTGAATCCACCCAATCATTTGCACAGCTGTGCATGAAACTTGGTTTTGGAAGTTGATCTTCTTATTGGCTAAGTGGCAAAACAGGCGATTGTCCAGCAAACCAAAGAGGGTGAACTGGGCAAGCCATAGAATGCTGCTTAAAGGGCAGAACGAGCCTAGGATTCATCATTATTACTGAATACCCTGTGCTAACTGAGCAAAGGGTTAAAAACATGAAACTAGACAAACAGCATAATTCTCCAAAAATAAGGCAAATAGCCAAAGTTCCAAAATAGTTGGCAAAGGCGTACGTTATATTTCAAGTAGCAATACAACCTTGATGGTATAGATATCTTAAAATATTGAAAGCTGTGCCTAATAGAGCATAGGAATTGCCATTACATATGAATTAAATTTCTTTTGAGGAAGCAGCACATCCACAGAGTTGTTTAGGCAAAAACTTTTTCGGGCTAACAAAAAAAGGAAGTTATTATGCATTGAAAGCTGAAGCGATATTTCAATACAAGCTAATAGTAATAAATGGAGTACAAAATGCTACTGAATTTTGGAGTTGCGATCATGTGAATAAAAAATGAAAAACCAACTATTGAACACAATGAGAAGCTTCCCCCCTCATCCTGAAAAAGAAAGAGAAAAAAAAGAGAAGGGGAATTAATTGCAGGTAGGACCTTAAATCTGGTCATTGGCTCACTAAATCTCAGTAATAGTTCAATCAGATATTGCACACAAATAATACAAGGACAAATATACATGACTCATCAGTGGTACCTGACATTACCATCGACCGAAGATTTATCCTTCCTTCCAGTCCATATATGTTTCTTAACTGTATGGCTGCCAATACAGTTATTGAATACCTGCTTCTCAATGATCTACAGGGGAATATGGACCTCAACTATGTCTGCTAGGACCTCTTGGACTTCTTGCTGAAGGAACAAACATGCTCTGGACAAATGGATGAACAAGGTAAGGTTACATTTGATGTCAACCAAAATCTAATCAAAGTAAAGTAACTCTAAAGCTTTTCAATAGGGACATCTGTAAAGTAGATAAGCACCTTCACCTTTCAAAAAAACAACATTATGGCTCTTATTGGGGCTGCCAACTAATTAAATCCTTTACAATGTTACAGACCTATTTTAGATACTCGCTAGTAATGAAACTTGTTTACAAGTATCAATTACTGCTCATCGAGTTCATCATGAGAAAATCTTAACAATATCTTCACTTCTTAAAAAGAAGGAAGTGGTGGTCGCGGTCGTGGCAGCACGTTGCCCGTCCCAACTCTCCCTTCCAACTCCCTAAAAAAAATCTCTAACAGAAACAGAAAAAGCAATCTACCAGCAAACAAATTCCACCTCCCTAAAAATTCTCTAACAAGAAAAAACAACGAAACTCTATTGTGTGCGCGGCGAAGCCGAAAGCGGCGCGACGCCACCTTTGTCGGAGCTCGGCCGAGCGCAAAGGCGAAGCCGAGGGTGTGGGCCGAGCAGGCCGATCTCGACATACTGGGGGTAATATGATTTTTTTTTAAAAAAATCCGTAGTAAAGCACAGGCATTCAGCCAGTATCATTAATGCTTGTTGTACTGGAGAAAAACAAAAGTACATAACAAACATGGTTCATAAAAAAAAGGTGCAGTAAAATCACTCATACACAGCAGCATGTTTCTATTTAGAAAATATATATTTATTTAAACTTACCTTAATTCTTTGTGGCAAACTGATCCAAACTTCGAGGTTCGGAATAGCCTAGAATATAGCAAGAGAGTAAGAAGAGACTGGATGGAAAGCATTGAAAGAGACTGGATGGAAAGCATTGAAATGATCATCAATGTGTATCTAAAGAGAAATCACAATGCAGGAAACCAATGTATAAATTAACTGCTCACATGAGCATCACTTTACACATCAGTGCCAGCTGACGCTTAAACATCTATGGTGCAGTTGAGCAGGCATTTGTCATATTTTCAAAGGACAAACTATGAGCTAGTTATCGTTGATTTGGTTTAGAATTATTTATCTCTTTACATGTCCTTTTTCCTCTTTTTCCTCTTTCTAGTTTGTTTTACCACAGTGGTATCTTTTATGTAGTTCTTCAGAAATCCAACCAAAAAACGACGGAAATGGAGTATAATAGAAATGTATTGGAGCATTAAGTAACTAAAATGACTAAGACTGAGTTTTTCACGCGAATCAATATTTTAACAGCCACTAATTATCTTTAGAGCTATGGAGCTGAAGTGAAGTCAATCGAAAGCGAGCTAAAACTTTTGATCCCTCAACTTGGGTGTTGAATACAATTTAAACTTCAACCTTTTTTCAAGGGAGCAAACTATTTTGGTCTCTCAACTTTGGGCCTGGTACAATTTAAAATTTCACTTATTGAGTGAACTATTTTGTTTCCTTGACTCTGGGACTGTGTTTAACACAACCTAAGAGGTCAAAGACTCATAGAATTTAAATTTTAGCAGAAGATTTCCTGAAACCATTCCCATAGCTGAGACCAAAATAATACCCTCAAAAGGTTCATAGTCTAAACAATATCAAACCCAAAAGTTGGGGCAAACATGGTAGTTTTCCCTACAAATTGCAGAAACACTATTCCTTAAACTAAGCATGCAAGCATATGTCCATGCACTTGCAGATGTATCAATTAAATGGAGGAACTTGGTTGATGAGAATTGTCACGAAACTCCAATGATTAAAAACTATTGGATCAAAGCATACAGGCAAGTGGATATTATGAGCGAGTTCCAATTAGCTTCTCCAAGAAAAAAATTATGAAAGCAGCAATCTGGGCCTTCTCCAAAATAATTTCACATAGATGTGGCATTTATTCCATGAACATTAAGTTTAAGAAGGACTTTATGTAAGACTAGCTTTACCTCTACAGAATGTATGCCAAGGAAGTAATATCTATAAATTGCACCAATCAAAATGTACCCTCCAAGAAGGCATAGAATTCTGCAAAACAGTTATTAATCAAGTCAGACCTAAAAAAACAGTGAGAAACTTTGCTAGCAGTGGGGAATCATCAGGATAAAATGGTATACAGTAACAACTAGTTGAACTTTAGTAACTCGATAAATGCAACTCAAAATGACATACGTTACGAACAAAATGCCTAACCAACCCCAGCCATTTCCAGAAGCAGCTGATCTTGCACAACCAGAAGGGTGTCTAAGTGTTGTAGTCTGTGACAGACAATTGTATTAACATTTAGGATAAAATATACGAAAGAAAACCGAACCATTGCAACAGAAAAAATCTGTATACCCACATAATCACAACTTCCTGATAGGATGAATTTATCTGATACCTGCAAAAGAAAGGGGAAAAACATCAAAGAAATAATATGCAACAGTGGCAGGAAAAAGGGAGAAAATATGAACTTGAAACTGGCATATGAAGGAATCTACTCACTTGGGCTACAGTTGTATCACAGAGGATGAAAACTGAAATAGAGCACTTTGATGAGAACATCTTGACAACAACACCCTTTTGAGGATTACTCCCATCTGTTTTTCAGTAAAACAACTAATTGTAAGTTTCGAATAGCAAGGATATTTGTGGAAAATGTGTTTATGATGATCCTTACCAATTAGAGATATATGGGATTTAGATACCCTTCCAATGGTTGTGCAAACATCATACCCTGCAGAAACAGCAAAATGTATACACCGATACCAGAATCAAAAAAGAAAATATAACAATTGCAATTTAAGTATATACAGAAAATTTAACATCATTAGAAAATGCATAGTGGAAACTACTTAATATTTGGTATTATTCTTGATACATGTTAAAAAGATAACAGGAAAAAACACTGTTGAAAATTTATCCAATCAGGATAACAAAGCTACCTCCAATGTTATTTGACACAAGTGCACTGCATTGGGTGCCACACCTCAATGGACCACCACAGTCCTAGTTCAGCAAAAGAAATGGTTAAAAGACAACACAATCAAAGCAATTTATGCACCAAAAAAAACTTTAATGAAACTAAAATGAAGATGTTGATTGTTGGAATGAGACTTGATCTATTCTAATGGGCCAAAAGGCCAATATATCATGTACATGGTACGTCAATATGCAAAGAACACTCTAAGCTATATACATATCTAACACCCCCTAAATTCATAGTGGATCAACAACACTAAGTTTGAAGAGGTAGAAACTATGTTGAACTCTAGTCTGTGTCTTGGTGAAGAAATCTATTAACTGAAGCTCCGAAGGCACATACTAAAGAGCAATAACTTGGTCTTACACCTGCGATCTCATGTATCAAGCATCTACTCCAATGTGCTTGGTGAGCTCATACTTCACTGGATCTCGAGCAATGCTGATCGCACCAATACTGTCTGATAAGAGAGGAGTCGGTGCAGAAAGTGAAACAACGAAATCCTCAAGTAGCAACCGAAGCCAGGTGATCTTAGCTGTCAATGACGTCATGGCTCTCAACTTAGCCTCAGCACTCGAACGGGAAACGACAGTCTTCTTCTTGGTCTTCCAGGCAACCAGAGAGGAATCAAGAAAAACGCAATAGGCAGAACGAGATCGGCGATCAGAATAATCGCTAGCCCAGATCGCATCAGAGTACGCTTAAAGCTGCAAAGAACTAGAGCGAGGAAAGAAAAGGCGACAGGTGATGGTCCCGCGAAGATATCGCATAACACGAAGAAGGTGACTAGTGGAGCTGAGTGGGAGCAGAGACGAACTGACTCAGGATATGAACTGGGTGAGAAATGTCTGGTCGAGTGATCCCAAGGTAGACGAGACTCCCGACAAGATGGAGGTAGCGAGTAGGGTCCTCAAGAGACTCACCATCAGTAGGCCGAAGGTGAACACCAAGCTCCATAGGAGTATCCACCAAACATTGATCAGTGAGACAAGCGCGAGCAAAGATATCCTGAATGTACTTCTCCTGGGAGGGGTAGTAGCCCTCGGGCGTAGAAGTGATCTCAATCCCAAGGAAGTAACGAAGAGGACCCAAATCAGACATCAAGGACTGCTCACTGAGACGCTCCTTCACAAAGGCAATGTACTGAGAGTCATCTCCAGTAATGATCATATCATCCACATATAGAAGGAGGATCGTCTGACCTTGAGGAGAGGGGTGTACAAAGAGGGTAGGGTCGTGATCACTGGCGGAGAAGCCAACAGCAATGACAACAGAGGAGAAGCGGTCAAACCAAGCACGAGGAGCTTGTTTGAGCCTATAGAGAGAGTGACGAAGGCGATAAACCATACCATCAGGGACAGAATACCCAAGGGTGGCTGCATGTAGACAGCTCGCCATTGAGAAAGACATTCTTAACGTCCAACTGAGAGATGGGCCACTATCGAACAGAGGCCACAACAAGGAAAGTGCGAATAGTGATCATGTGAGCGACAGAAGCGAAAGTCTCATCATAGTCACGGCCATGCTCCTACTGAAAACCACGTGCCACAAGACGAGCCTTGTAGCGCTCGAGAGAACCATTCGAGCAGGTCTTGATCTTGTACACCCACTTGCACGTGATAAGAGTAACACGCGTAGTTAAGGGCACAAGATCCCAAGCGCTAGTACGCTCCAAAGCAGCAATCTCCTCAGAAAGAGCAGTGGTTGTGAAGCTGTAGCGCTCAGGAGGTCTGACAGTGCGATGATCACGAAGATCGTATCTGAGAGGAGAAGGTGGGGTAGGACCCAGCAAGGACGGAGAAGAACTAGGAACAGGGCCCAGCAAATGCGGAGGCTCAACTGGAGAAGTAGGCCGAGGATGGCGAGAGTAGCGCAGGGGAAAGGGTGGAACCTCAATAAAAGAGCTAGAAGGAAAATCCGGAGGAGAGGGAATAGGTGGAGCCGGAGGAGAGGGAAGCGTAGAAGGTGGAGGCGGAACCGAAACAGGAATGGAAAACTGAGTTTCAGGAAAAGTCAGAAAGGAGATCAACTCAACAAGAGAATCTGAGCTGATATTAGAGGGACGAGGTAGTAAGGCCAGGACTCATCAAATATGACGTCCCGAGAGATCTCATCTGACGAGCAACAGGGTCGTTGCAGCGATAACCCTTATGCTCAAGGCTGTATCCAAGAAAAACACACTCGACTGACTAAGCAGTCAGCTTGGTGCGCTCACGAGATGGAAGAAGGCCGAAGAAGACAGCCGAAACAGCGAAGGTGAGTATACGTGGGAGCCCGACCGTAGAGATGCTCAACAGGAGTAGAACCCTGAAGAGAAGTGAAAGGTTGCATGTTGATGAGGAAAGAAGCGGTGGAGACATCTGCAGCCTAAAAGTGAGGTGGAACAAAAGAGGCAAGCATAAGAGCGCGAGCTATCTCAAGCAAATGACGATGCTTACGCTCAGAGACACCGTTATGAGCGTGAGCACTAGGACAAGAGTACTGGGGAAGAGTACCCTGCTCAGCGAGAAAGCGACGCAAAGCAGCAGATAGGTACTCGCCAGCAGAATCAGCACGAAAAGCATGAACAGATGAATCAAACTGAGTGTGAACCACGGTGGCAAACCTCTAGTAAATAGAGAGAACCTGACTGCGAGAGGACATGAAGTAGATCCAAGTATGACGAGAATAATCATCAATAAAGATCACATAGTTGATGGATAAGTCTCTTTTGTGTTGGTTTTTGCTGCCCTTCAAGGATAGCATCTCTTTAGGACAGCTTTTGACTAGCATCTAGGACAGCATCTTAGACTAGCATCTTAGCATATGCTTGGCTGATTAAGCCTATAAATTTGTATCCCCAACCCCTCAGGTAGGGAATGGCGTTGTGTGAGAAATAAACAAAGAAAATTGCCCCATCTCCAAGTGTCATCCTCCCGATGAGAGTAAGGATCTTGCTATCACCAAGTGCAAGAATCCAGCGACTAACAAGTGGTATCGAGCCAGACTATCTCGCAACTCGAGCATCTCTGCTCAATCCCTTCTCCAACCTCGCTTCAAATTTCCGCAGAAAGCCCAACCGCAGAAGCGGCTCTCTCCACGCAGTTAGGTTCCCGGTGCACGCCATGTCCGCAGACGATCTTAGCGCTTCGGTCGCCTCGAAACCTGTGGCAGAAGAAGCCGATTCATTGTGGCGGAGAACGCGAGCGAAGCGGCAGACAAACCTGGCAGCATTGCGCGTGAAAAAGCGTCAAAAGGTCGGGCAAGAATGAGCTGGCAGCAGCCAGAATGAGGCGGAAGGCGGCGACGGCGGATGCAGCGTCTGGCAGAAGAATGAGGTCGAGGTTCTCATGGCAGCAGAAGCAGCTCCATCTTCGCCGATATCAGCCGACGGACCTTGAGCGGCGGAGAGGGAGGCAAATATGAGGCGAAAGCAATATGATGCAATCACAAGACGCCCACGAGCGCGGCGGCAATGACAGACAGGCGGACGCAGGGCAAGGCCTCGAGGAGACGCGACGACGGCGGCGGCAGACGGGTCAACGAGAGCGCGGCCTTCACAGCGACGCGTTTCTCTCTGCCCGGTTGATCAAGTGGTCACCACGAGTACCAGTGTCGTCGAGGACATCGGCCCGGCGGCGGGTGGCCTACCTCACCAAGACCAACTACGCCGAGGGGTCATGCGGTGATGAGGGTAAAGCTCCAGCGCGCATATGTGGGATGATCCGCAGACGGAGACGCCGACTCACGCCCGGGATCGACGGCGTGGATCTCTCATCGCCGCAGCCCCGCCGAGATGCGATTTCGCACCAACAAGCGATCGCCAAAGAGGCTTGGGACGCCATCGCCGCAAAGACGCGGCAGCGGCGACCGCGCCCGCAAGTCTACATTGCAGGCACTACGCAAGGAGTGGGAGAATCTGGCCTTCAAGCCAGGTGAGGACGTTGATGACTTTGCTCTCCGTCTCAACACTCTGTTGCAGAAGTTGGTGCAGTTCGGCGACGACGCCTACGGCGAGAGAGAGAGTGGAGCTCTTCCCGCTGCGTCCGAGAAGTACAAGCAGATGGCTCGCCGATCGAGTCTCGCTGACCTCTCCACGATGACGATCGAGGCGTTAGGTCGCCTCAAGGTCGTTGGCGATGAGCCCTGGCGTCTCGGGACCCGTCACCATTGGCGGGAAGCTCCTCCTCACTCGGGAAGCGGTGGAAACGCCGGCCAAGGTGACAGAGGAAGAAGAGCCTTCTTCCACGACAGCGGCCGCATAAGCGTGGCAGCGCGCAAGCAGCGTAAAGACGCCGAACAAAGCGCGAGGGCGTGCGAGGGTGATGGCCGTGGGCGCCAGCATGGCTATGGCTGGCAAGCAAAAGCGCGAGGCGACTCTTGCCACAAGCCGCGGCAAGCTCGGTCATTGGGCCAAGGATTGTCGGATACCACGACGCGCCAGCCCAGCGTCAAGAAGTGAGGAGGAGGAGGCCGGCTCTGTTCATTGCTCATCTGAGCATCGAACTACCTCCGCAGACCGGCGCGGCTCTCCTCCACCTTGACGAGCAAAAGCACACGCCTCCTCGGATGATTAAAAGAACGACAAGACCGACGGGTGGTGCCTCGACACCGGCGCCACCCACCACATGACCGGCGGCGGAGTTCTTCTCCGAGCTCGACTCAGCGTTCGAGGCAAATCAAGTTCGGCGACGCCCGAAGTGGAGATCAAGGCGTCGGCTCTGTCGTCTTCGTCGCCAAGACTAGCGAGCACCGGCCGCCACCGGTGTCTACTACATCCCCGTTGAGAACTCCATCATCGACTGGGGACAATTTGGATGAGAACGGATCGCGTGGAGATTGAGCACGAAGTCTTCTTGTCTGGGATCATAGTCGCCGGCTCCTCGTCAAGGTCAACAGAGCAACCGCTTACGTCCTTCACGCGCAGTGGCGCAACCTCTTTGTCTTCTGACCGCCGCGACGACGGCGTTGGAGGTGGCACGGCGCTGGGCACCTCAACTTTGAGGCCCCGAGACGGCTCGGAAGAAGGAGATGGGCGCGGGGCATGCCGCGCGTCGACCACGTGGAGCGATTCTGCGACACTGCCCTCACCAAGCTGCGGCGGTTTCCTTCCTCGCCGGTGAGCTTCGCGCCAAGGAGAAGCTGGAGCTCAGACACGGTGACCTCTGTGGCCCGTGACACCGGCTACACCGGGCCGGCCATTTCCTCCTCCTCGTCGACGACGTGTCCCGCTACATGTGGGCATCTCCTTTCGGCGTCAAAGCGGCATGGCGGACGCCATCAAGTAACTTTAAGGCTGCTGCGGAGGCGAGCGCGCCATAAGCCGGGTCCTATGCACGGACAACGGCGGTGAGTTCACGGCGGCCGAAGTTCGCGGCGCGATCGCGCCAACGAGGATCCATCGTCGCTTCTCGCGCCCGACACCCCGCAGCAGAAGCAGCGTCGCCGAGCGCCATGAACCAGACGATGGTGGCTACCGCGCGCCTCCTCAGCGAGAGGATGCGCGGCATTCTATTGGGGAGGCGGTGATGACCGCCGTTCACTTGCTTAACCGCCTCACCAAGGCCCTCGGCGGCAAGACGCCATACGAGGCTCGCACGCGCATAAGCTCGCGCGAGCCACCTCCGTGTTTTAATTTGCTCGCCTTCGTCAAGAGCTCAACCACGTCGGCAAGCTCGACGGCCGAGCACGCCAGAGTCTTCATCGGCCACGCGGAGGTGCCAAGGCCTACCGCGTCCTCGATCCCACGACACGCAGCGCGCGCATCACGCGTGGACGTCGTGTTCGACGAAGCGAGGTGGGCGTGGGACAAGATGGTGGATGACACTCGACTCGACGACCGGCGATTTCGTTGTCGACACGCCCGCCGAGGCGGGAGCCAGCGGCTTCGTCTTCACCGAGCTCGCCTACCCCACCACTCGTTCGCCACCACCTCCGTGAGTCGCTTCACCACCGCCACCACGGGCCGGCAAGCCCATTGAGCTCGGCGAGTCCACCGCCAAGATCACGGCCACCTCGTTCTCCCACGCGGCGCCTACTCCTTCAGTTTCAGCACCGGCATTTACCCGACGAGCAAAGACACGGTGGAGTTCGCCGCTCCGTCTAACGACGAGATCGCGATCGACGCTACCACGGCGGCGAGCCTAGCCTTCGTACCATGGGCGACCTCCTCGGAAAGGCGGCGGTCCTCGGCGCGGCATGCGGCGAGGCTTCCGAGCAGTGCGCCTCGCGACAGACGACGGCGAGCCTCGCTCTTCGCCGAGGCGGAGAGAGCAGCGGCATGGCATGCCGCGATGCAGAGAGAGATGGACCGTCGAGCGAAACAAGACGTGGGAGTGGCCGATCTTCCGACGGCCACCACGCCCATCTCTCTCAAGTGGGTCTTCAAGCTCAAGAAAAACGATTTGGAGAGGTGATCAAGCACAAAGCGCGTCTCGTGGCACGAGGCTTCGCCCGGCGGGGAGGAGTCGACCGACGATGCCTTGGCGCTGTTACGCGGATGGAGTCCGTCGTCTCCTCCTCGCCTCGTAGCCCAGAGGTGGTGCGTCCATCACATGGACGTCAAGTCCGCTTCCTCAAGCGGCGACTTGAAGGAGGAGGTCTACGTCACGCCACCACGGATTCATCATCCCGACAAAAGCAAGGTCCTCACTGCGCAAGAAGGCCTCTACGGCCTGGCGAGCACCATGCGAGCTTGAACGCCAAGTGGACTCCACCTCAAGCAAATGGGATTCCAGCAGAAGGCCACGAGGTCGCGGTCTCTGCGCGGGGCAAGTGAGGCAATGCCTGGCGATAGGCGTCTCGTCGACGACCTTGTGATCACCGGTACCAAGGAGAAGGAGATCGAGGCGTTCAAAGCGGAGATGAAGGCCACCTTCGGATGAGCGACCTCGGGCCCTCTCTTTCTACCTCGGGATCGAGGTCCGCCAGACAACTCGGCATCTCTCTTCGCCAGACCGCCACGCCAAGCGCATCGTGGAGTCGGCGGCCTCACCGATCGCAACCCACCCCACGCTCCTATGGAGGAGAGGTGAAGCTAAGTCGTGAGAGTCTGGCGGAGGAGGTGGGACGCGACGCAATCTGCCGGCGCATGGCAGGGACCTTCGCTACCTTGTCCACACGCCGGACTTAGCGTTCGCCGTCGGCTCGTCGGCCGGTTCATGCGGCGGCAATCGACGACGAGCACCAAGAAGCCGTGAAATGGATCCTCCGCACGTCGCGGGCACCTCCGACCACGGCCACACTACTAAGGTGCCCGTGCAAGACTTCATCGAATAATGACAATGACCACGCCGGCGACATCGACACGAGCAAGAGCACCAACGGATGTTGTTCTTCCTCGGCAAGTGTCCGTCGGTGGCGATCGGTCAAGCGGCCGGTAGTGGCTTTGTCTAGTCTGCGGCGTAGTACATTGCGCCCACTACCGCTTCTACTCGAGCTCGTGGTGGCACGGTATGGCGATCTCCTTGGCGAGACGCAGAGGCGGTGGAGCTCGGGGTGGACAACAAGTCCGCCTTAGCCTTGGCGAAGAACCACATCTTCCATGAGCGCAAAGCAAGCACATCCGGTGAGTATCACTTCATCAAGTTGCTGGATGAAGGAGCGTCAAGACCAACTACATCAACACCCAAGACCCATTTCGCCGACCTCGACCAAGTCTCTTGGGCGGATCAAGTTCGAGAGCTTGGCGCCAGATCGGGATGGCTCAGATTCTCACAAGGAGACACACAAGACTTAGGGAGAGTGATGGATAAGTCTCTTTTGTGTTGGTTTTCTTTGCCCTTCAAGGACAAACATCTCTTTAGATGACTTTTGACTAGCATCTAGGGATGACATCTTAGACTAGCATCTTAGCATATGCTTGGTGGTTAAGCCTATAAATTTGTATCCCCAACCCCTCAGGTAGGGAATGGCGTTGTGTGAGAAATAAACAAAGAAAATTGCCCCATCTCCAAGTGTCATCCTCCCGATGAGAGTAAGGATCTTGCTATCACCAAGTGCAAGAATCCAGCGACTAACAATAGTATCGATGACACCCTTTCGAAACAAAGGGGGCCGGACCCCAAACGTCGGAGTGAACAAGATCAAAAGGACGAGCCGAGACAGAATGAGGGATAGGGGAGCTACAGCTGCTTACTAAGCTTACAACTCATACAAGGTAAAGAGGTGTCACCAGAAACAGAACCAAGAAGACCACGACCTACTAAAGACGACAATCACGGTCTATAGAGATGACCCAAATGATATGCCACTGAGTAAAGGAAGCAGTAGAGGATGCCGCAAAAACAAAGGCGGGTGTAGTGATTGACTGGCAGGTGGAGACAGCGGAAGGAAGGTGTAGCCAATCGAGCTCCCAAAGAAGCTGCGAATCACGACGCCGAGGGCCAACACAAAGCAAAGTCCCCATGCGGCGGTCCTGGACACAACAAGAGTCGGACTCAAGAATAACACAACAGTCGTGATCGGTGATCTGACCGGCCGACATAAGCTACATAGTAAGCTGAGGAACATGAGACGACAAGAACATGAAAGGAAGAAGTGGAAAAGATGCCTCGGCCTACAATAGGAAGAGAGGTACCATCTGCAGTCTGAACAGTGAAAGGAAAAGCTGTGGGACTCATTGAACTGAGGCAACTAGAATCTGGTGTCATGTGAAAAAAAGCAACAGAGTCCAAGATCCACGGAGACAACATACCGGACGAGGGAGGTGGTGGAGGCGAGGACTGCTGAGAAGCAAGAGCCGAACGAAAGCGTAACCCGACGCGGTGGCGGTGGACTAAAGCGGAATGGCGGCAAAGCGGCGGCATGGCAGTGTCCCGAGGATCGTGTTGCCGGCGGCGGCAATGGAGGCTCGAGGCAAAGCAGTGTGATGGCCAGGAGAGCGGCGACCGAGACTAGAGGCGGCGGCGGCAGGGCGGCCCGAGCGTAAGCGTGGCAGAAGCCAAGGCGCAGCGGCAGAAGCCCGAGTGGCGAGCACATAACACAATGGGTATGCTACAAGTGGCACCGAAAGGTGCAACACCGGCGGTCACAAGATCTACGATGGGATGGCAAAGGAGCCACCGGTAGTAGCCATCAGTGGTGACTTGACCGGATCCGGAGTCGGGAGGCAGCATGCTCGGGGAGCGAAGCCCGAATAATGGCTCAGCTAGATCGGGTAGGAAAGAAGCTAGAAGCTGAGCCGGTCAAGTCGTTGGCTCCACCTAGATCAGCAATCTGAGCTCTGCGCGGCTCGCAGACGTCTCGGGTGGCGTGTCGAGATAGAGTTCGGCGGCCGTGATGTCGAGGATGAAGATCCCAAGCGGCGGCGCTCGGGTAGGGGGTGGGCCGACGTGAAAACGACGGCGTTGGGGGTGGGCCGACGACAGATCGCTTAGGCGGCGTGGATCCGTGATCGAGAGAGCTACTGATGGTGGCGACAGAGAATGGCGACGCGTCGGATCGAAGCAGCGGTGGCTCAGGCGGGAGCAGAGCAAGCGCTCACAGCGCTGGAGCAGAGCAGAGCACGTAGCGCAGGGAGAAGGGCGCGGAGAGGGCGGCGGCGGCAGTCACGTGGGAAACCCTAACCCTAACTCTAATACCATATTGGAATGAGACTTGATCTATTCCAATGGACCAAAAGGCCAAAAGGCCAATATATCATGCACATGGTAAGTCAATATGCAAAGAACACCTTAAGTTATATACATATCTAACATTGATGAACCTAAATGTATTGGCAAAATAATTCTGATCCAGGCAGTAACATATATCCACACTACCAATGCACCTATTAGGTTAGTCCTTGACGTGAGAATTGCTCAAAGTGCATGTACAAATGCAATAGCATCCTCTGGCATGTAGAAAGGTCTGTGGTCCATGAAAGTATGAAACACAGACTACTTCTTGATGCTGACTGAATATTCAATTGATGCAAATATGCAGTGCCAGTAAAGTATGAACCTCTAAGGGGCAATGGTCTTCTAATGAGATGAATATATGGTCAGTCATAGCAACTGCAGGAAATGGAGTTCTAACTGCAACAGGGTTCATGGATGGTAGACACAAATTAATATGTACGAACGGATGAAAAGAAAATAACACTCTGATGGTGATGACTGGACCGTTTTCTGCATTTGGATTGTAGGCGTGATTTGCCAAGAGTACGGAGGCTATGCTTTAAGCAGTATTTCTTGAATTTTAAAAATAAGTGAAGTGAAGTCAAGAAGGCTGAGGACAACTTAACATAGCTCCAGATAAAGCAACAAAGAAACAGATGCAGTGTGTGAGCAACAAGCACAAACAAACATGCTTAACTGCACGTGTTAGCGCTGCTATGCTAACCCCAGCAAAGGAAATTTTAGAACGTTTCTGAAAGGCTTCCAACTAGACTATATGATGGTTGGATCAAGGCAAGGGAGTACCTCACAGTCAAGGCACACAGGTGGGTCAAAGTTGAATATCATTTGATCACACAACTGCATATATCAAATCGATAAAACAGTCAGATATAGAACAAACCTCGAAGTTCTTTGTGAGTAAATTCAAATAACCCATTCAGCATATATGATTCCTCTGCTTATAACAAAATGCTTATTCGTCTGCTTATAATATAAGCTTTCCTAGATGTAGCAACTACAGACGCAAAAACGACCACAGAGAAAGGAGTAAGCTGTCGAAGCCAACCTGGAACCAGAGTATAGAATCATTCACGGACACCTTGTAAAACCTGAAACACACGATGACCATTTTTATGGGACACACACAAACACGGATTGCTACCAAAACACATGACAGTGTAATAATTAATAACAGCAGATGGATTTCGAGCTCTGTTACTGCATAGACTGGAGTACTTCTAAAGCCCTCCCCCAACCGCCCAAAGAATACTTAAATCTTGGTTTAAATTTTACAAGTAAGCCAAGCATGTTAACAAAGACACAGACATGAGACATCTGCACTGATACCAAGATAAGTTTCATTTCATATACTAATCGGTCACTCCACGGTGTTTGATGTGCAGGAAACCGAAAGGGATTCCCTCCACGTAACAAAGCAAAGTGACAAGACCCAACGCGAGCATTTCGTCCAACACGAGAAGTGCGTCTCCGGGAAGCACGAGGAGGACCCGAAGTCCCGAACCCATGGCGCTCGTTTCGTTTCATCGTGCATCTCACACGCCCGCCCCCCCAAAAAAAAAGAAAAAAAAAAGCGTATCCCCATCTCGATGGAAGCAAAAGGAGCGAAGCGGCCAGTTTAAGGTGATCAGTGTGTCTGGCTAGTGACGTACCCGTCCTCGCTGAGGACGCCGTGGCGGTGCGCCGGCGTCCGCGACGCGAGGCTGAAGCTGTAGAGCGCGCCGCCGCGGGCGACGGAGAAGTCGCAGGAGCCGGCTCCGCCTTCCCCCGCGCCCGCGGCGAGGCAGAGCAGTCCGGAGCCGCAGGCGGCCGCGAGGAGCAGCATTGGGTGGGGTTTTGGGGGCGGCATTTGCGGCGGCAGCGGAGCGTTATGCGCTGGGGCGAGGCTGAGGCCAGAATTTGGATCCCCCCTTACCTTGGGGCGAGGCTGGCTGAGGCCAGAATAAAAAACCCGGCCGGCCGGTTACCGGGGTGGCCGGGAAAAAAATTCGGACGAACAATGTTTGAACGTTGATTTCGGTTTTTTGAGTTGTCCAGGCTTGATTTCATCCTCTGTTACTGTTTCACATGAGATTCCCCTGCCCCCTTCTTGCTGTTGTGCAATGCATGTGACTTGTCTAGTGCATGCGACCCCCTCCCTCTTGTCTAGACTCGAGAGCATGTGCTCCCCCCTCCTTCTTATCCAGTACTTGTCTCCATCGCTCTTGTGTGGCCTGCTGCCTCCCTCCCTCCCTCCCTCCCTCCATTGGCGATGTGAGCAGAGCAAAGACTCTGGGAGAAAGCAATGGCAGCAGCAGGTATATGCTTAGCTGCTCAAGTTCTCAAGTATTAGCATGTATATGCCCAAGTTCTCAAGGTTCTTCATGTAAGTAAGATATGAAATGATGCAGATATACATCTCTTTTTGTTGTTGGTTGATGAGCATGTAAGAAAAATGGTGTTTATGACGTCAACAGGTTTTTAGTAAACATATATTTTGTCATGATACTTCATAGTTCATATAGACATATTAAACTTGGAGACTCAAGAAATTCTTACATAATCAATCTCATGATTTTCCCTTTCCTTTCCTCAAACTCATATAGACTAAAATTCCAAAAAAGAACAATAAGACATACAATGAAATGCCCTGATGCCTTACCGTTTTGTACTGATAGCAAAAAAAGGAGTGCAAATCTTACAAAGTACAATTGAGTGTTGTATTAACTACTAATTTCCATATCAAAATGATTACGAAACGAAAAAAGGAGCTGCTGCATCACCCAAGTTACAGTAATAGATCATAAAAATGGAAAATGAAAGCGCCAACACTGAAGCATAGACGCTAAGCTGAATGCACTATAGTTTATGTGTCCTACTAAAACATAACTTCATTGCAAAACCATTAGTGCATGTGCACCAGCTAAAACTGTCCCACACTGTTTGTTATTTGATCATTTGTAAATGTAAATTTCAAAACAAGTAAATCTATAGCACACATCAAGTTGCATCCTGAGGGATGAATCCTCACTAACATCAGTTTAAGTGTCATGGGTCTTGTGTTCCTTTAGTCATCGATTTTTACAAAATTGACCCATTTTTCATCCTGTATGGATTATTGTAGGTGGTGGCTCCTAAATCTATCAATGTTTGGGAACATAGAGAGAGACTACGAGATGCTGGTTGGAAGTGCAGATATTGTAATCTAACGAAATCAGGTGAATGTGTCACCCGCTTAAAAGAACATCTTGTTGGGAGACACGAAGATGTTGTTGCTTGCAGTGGGGTTCCAGCGGAAGTCCGAAGGCTCATGCTGGCAAGTCTTGAAGAAGCGAAGGCAAGAAAGAAAGCTATTAAGAATGGGCAAGCTGCAAGAGAGCCTGTAGCTCGTGGGCCATCATCTCAAGATGTTTTCGATGATGACGAGGAAATGCAGATGGAACAGACTCACCGAGAGTCATTGGAGGTACACCAGCTCCAACAAAGAGCAAAAGCCAGGGGTGGAACGTTTGAATATGGTGGTGGCAGTGGAAGTGGTAGGGGAAGTAGAAGTGGTAGAGAAAGTGGTGCCATTTCTAGGATGTTTGGTAGGTCATAGTCCTTGAGAGTTGATTATGATATTTTGGCAGGTCAGGCACCCCTCCAACCCCGCATTGATACAACACTACGTGGAGATGCAAAATCAAAACTTGAAAAAAAAATTGGTCTAAGTGGTTCCATAGTAATGACATTCTTGGAAAAAAGACAGAGTGTCCTTATTTTCGTGCTGCCATCAAAGAAACACAAAAACTTGGTCAAGGCGTGGTATCACCAAGAGGCCATGAAATCGATGGGCCATATCTTGATACTAACGAACAAGAAATAAAGCAGTATGTAGCACAGTTCCAAGATGACTGAGTTATATATGGAGTCTCTATCATATGTGATTCATGATCAGGACCTACACAGTTGAGTATTATTAACTTCATGTTGTACTGCAATGGAAGAATGCTTTTTCATAAGTCAGTGAATGCAACTGGTGAATGCAAAATGCTGACTTTTTGTATCACAAGATACGTAAAGTTGTGAAAAAAGTTGGAGTTCAACATATTATTCAGATTGTGACTGACAATGATGCAAACTACAAGAAAGCATGTCAACTGGTAATTGAAGACTATCCAACTTTAGTCTGGCAGTCGTGTGCGGCGCATATCGTCAACCTCATGTTGAAGGATATTAGCCAGTTCAAGGAGGTTGCTAGAGTTGTCAAGGCGGCCAAGAGGATTTGTCGGTTCCTATACAGCCACGATCGCCTCCATAATGAAATGCGAG
This sequence comes from Phyllostachys edulis, assembly GCA_036346405.1. Classification (NCBI taxonomy): domain Eukaryota; kingdom Viridiplantae; phylum Streptophyta; class Magnoliopsida; order Poales; family Poaceae; genus Phyllostachys; species Phyllostachys edulis. The sequence continues at coordinate 54,421,241 of CM070549.1, read as the reverse complement.
AACATATTGGAGGAGAGATGGATCGTCCAAACACCGTAAGGTTTGGAACGACATTTGTTTTTGGGATAGAAAAGACAAGTTTATGAAGTAGATGGTGTCAGATGTGTGGAGCTCCAACCATTTGTACACAATCGAAGAAGGAGAATACATGTATTCATGTCTCACATGTAGACAATGGTGGACCTCTATGCATTGGGTCATTAAAGTGGTAGAACTGATTTATCAACTACTAAGATTTGTAGACCAGCAGAGACCCGCAACTGTGGCAGGATTGGTTGGAAAAATATACGAACTCAAGCAAAAACTTGAAGACGCATTAACAAATGACAAGGCTACCTGTGATCGTGTTATGGAGGTAGTTAATAAAAGAATTGCAATGTTCAAGAACCGCACCTATGTGATTGCATGCAAATAGATAGTTTTCTAAATCCTAACACATAAATTATATTTGATGTGTTTTTTCTAACATTGTAAGTGTGTTTGGTCAGCGGCGATGCTAAACCCGCAGAGCCACAACCTATATGGTTTGGTGAAGAATCCAGCCCTCGTCGTTTCCGTGACAATGGCAATTCAAATAATAGTCGATACACTCGAGGAGGCAGTGCAGGCTCTAGGCGAGCTAGAATTATATCGTAATCGACGAGGCCTATTTGCTTCAAATGAGGCTTACATTAGTGCATCTCGTCATACTGTAGGTATGCTGTTATCAACTTATATATACATACAAAATCAACCGTCACTATGAGTTTAATGTAATTTTCATGTTACTTGTAGCTACATGGTGGATGACTTTTGGAGCGGAGACACCAACACTACAAAAATATGCCTTGTGGATTGTCTCACAATGTGTTTCCTTCAGTGGATGTGAACGTAATTGGAGCACATTCGCTTTGGTGCATACACAATTGAGGAACCATCTTGGGTACAGGAAACTGCATAAGCACGTATATGTCCACTACAATCTAAAGCTACGATTGCAAGAGCATGAGACTAGAAATGAGGATAGAGATGTAGATCCTTTTGGCAATCTAATTAATGCCACTACGTACGACAGGGATAACCCAATCCATGAGTGGCTTGATAGCTCCATGATAGAATCGGAGCCCGTACTAGACGAGGAAGGTGAGCCCCCCATTCCATCCAAGATTGTAGTTGATGCCATCCCTAAGGAGGAACTGAAAAAAGTACTAGATGATCAACCGTTGAAACAATGGACAAAGACAACTATTGGCAAGAGTCATCTTGGGAAAAGGAAATATTGTAGCCAACCGACTGCAAAATTGGCTGCAGACTTTGCCTCTCTTACACAAACAAGGAAACGAGAGGCTGATAAGAAGAAGAAAAAGAACATTCAGGAGGACATTGTGGAAAGCAATGAAGAAACAGAAAGTCCGCCATCTGATGAAGTGCGGTTCCAAGAGTCTGCTGACAGTAGCTCTCCGATGATGGTGCTAATGGTGGGACAACTCGAGATGCAGCACAAGACCAACCATTGGAATTCACATGCGAGAAAAATTCCACGCATGCTACCCAAGATGAAGACTATGGTTGTCATACTTCAAGAACAATTCGTAAGACCTATGAGAGAGGTAAGGGTCGCAAAAAAGATCAATCTCGGCCACATGACTCTTCTTCCTATGAATCCCATGCTAGCTCAAGGACTTATGGACGTCGAGATGACAACCTATTACTTTCTAGTGATGATTCTCATTCATCAGACATTTCTTCTTATCCTACTCACCATTACAGTCTTGTACCATTCAACAACAATTCAAGAATGGTTTATCAGTGGGTGGAACCCGAATATTACCAACAAGTTTATAATAACTGGCTACAACATGCCCATGAAACACACACTTGGGATTAATACAAAGCCTACCTAGCTCAATATGAAGGACTTGTACTCTTTGATAACAATGAGTATATTGCACAACCTTCGCATTTCTCGACAATGTATTGGTATGAATTGCCACCATTATTATTTTTAGTATGATAGTCAAGTTATTATTCATTACCATTAACTCATGTTTTTTATTATTTTAGATGCTACTGAGTACTTGGGGGGAGAGGGCTGCGCTAGACAGTGAAGCTAGCAAGGTTTTCTCTATTTTTTTGCAATTGCTACTTCATTAAACTCTTGGAGGATTGCTACTTCATTAAACACTCTATAATTGCTAATTACCAAATTTCATTTGTTTTTCGATTTTCAATCGGTTTTTCCGATTACCGTCGGTAACCGGCCGGGATGAAATTGAATTCAAATGTCGCCTTCCGAATTTTATCCGATTTTTAGCCGATTTTACCGGTTATCGGTGGTAACCGGCTGGAAACCGTTATTGGGCCCCAAGCGGGATTTTGCCCGGCAACGGTTCTTTGATCCTTGCACGTGTCCCTCCCTCCCTCCCTCCCCTATGCCTGCATCTCTCGGTAGCTGCCTCCATCTCCGTGGCACTTTGCCAAGACCGCCCACGATGTTCAAGAATGACGCTTTCATTGCTTGTGTGCGGTGTGAGCCCGTCCCGTCCTTGTCCCCCCCCCACACACACACTATAAAAAAGACGGAGTAGTAGCCACGGCACGAATAGCAAGAAGTACGACTCATGTATGCGGGGAATTTTTTTCGAAATGACAAGTTTTCGTCACTAAAAGAAATCTGCTAAACTATGACAAAATTTCTATGACAACTAGGTAAATCGTCATTATCTACCCATATTCTAAGACGTTTTTCGGCAGCAGCATCATAAAGAGCATCCCGGGGCTGGGACCCTACATGTAGTGACGAAAAATGTCAAAATCGTCACTAACTCCCAAACCTCAAATTGTCGTAAACATGACATTTGGCACTGTGACGCCATTGCTTTGTCATAGTTACACATGTGACAATCTCATATCGTCATAATCCTCTTGGAGTTTTTTTTGGATAAAGTTACACAGGTGACAAGCTGGTTTGTTGCCACCGTGGACGCACAGAAGTGGGACCCACATGTCAGGAAGTGGTGCAAAATGTAATGTGGCGGGCCTAATGAGAAAGGCCTAATGTACAATCCCCGAATTGGCTGGACCATCGAAAGATCCCCACACAAAAGAAAATGAAAAGGCATGGCCGCAATAAAGCCTATCTTAGCCCGGCCCATTCGCCACCGTCGCGAAGATCGTCGCGTCGCCTATATAAGCACTCGCCTCGCTTAGGTTTCTCCTCGTCAGCAGCCGCTTCACTTCTCCTGTAAGCTAAGCCCAGACGGAGCCGCCGCCGCCCCGATCTGAAACCCTCACCCTGATCGCCTCGCCTCTCCCCTTGGCTCACGATCAGGGCAAATCCACCGGCTCCCGGCCAGCCAGCAGCGTGGTGGCGGCCTCGCCTCCTCCTCCGGCTCGGCCCCGCACCCCTCGCCTCCTCCCGGCCCTCCTCCTCCTCCGGCTCCGGCCTCGGCCTCCTCCGTAGCTCTGCGGCCTCGCTCCTCGGCCGCTCGGCCTGACGGCGTCGGCCCGCGCCGCCTCGCCTCCTCCCCTTGACCGCGGAGGAGCTCCGTGGCGGTGCTCCCTCTGGCTGCCCCTCTCCCCCTCGGGTGCTCGATTTTTCACTTGATTCAACAGGGACTTTGGGGATTTTGGGTTGGGGATTTTGGGGATTTCGGGATTCACTCGATTGATTGCTTGATTCAACAAAGACCGCCGTGTGGGACCGGTGGCGGTGGGGGACGTGGGTTGGGCCTGGCCGCTGGGCTTCGCTGCTTCGGGCCTCCAGCAAGCATCATCTTCTTCGGTTCTTACTGTCGTCGCTTCTTCTTCTTGTTTGGCACCGGTGACAGGCGCACAGCCATGACAGCCGAAGTCGGGTCTCTTCATGGGCATCAACAAGGGCCATGTCGTCCTGGCGTGAGCTGCTGCATACCATCCGACCGCAAGGGGTAATTGTCGATCCTTGACCCGAGCTATTTCGCAGCGTCTTGTTGTTTGTGATGCGATTGGTAGTGTGCTTTGCGGTTGATCTATGTGGATCCCGTTAGGCTTGGTTGCTTGTTGGTAGATTATGCGGTGGAAGCTTGTTTTTTTACTAGTTATGTGTCGAGCATGGAGTTGTTATTCATTAGATTATGAGTAGTTGCTAGTATTGATGGATCTAACAACGTCCCACCATTTCAGTGGAAGTGTACCTTTGATCTTTCCATTTATTTTTCCTGCCTTGCCAAATGTAATTTTTCGAAATAAGATAAGTAGTGTTATATTATATTTTGTTAATTGCAAAGGTAGTAGATGGAAGATGAATCATGCATACATGCACTAGGTTCTGGTTTTTATTTACTTGTCTTTGTGTAGTTAATATAGAAATATGGTTATCTGTGAGTGAGCAAATAGATTATCATCTTCATACCACATAGTATATGTATTGTTTAGAACATTCTGTTATTGGAAAGTGAACATTCTTGAAGTAGGTATTACATCATATTATGCTTGGTTCATTGTTTTAATTTAGATTATGCTTGGTTCATTGTTTTAATTATGTATGTTTTTCGTGTCTGTTCCACAGTTTACATGTCATGGATGTTAGTGTCTTTTTTTCTATACTAACTATCATGTTGATTTGTCAGGAACTGATGCCTCCTTCGTCGTTTGCTGAACTGCAATCAGGGTCAGGTGAACCCTACTCCCTAAACTGATGTAGTTTGTGGTTTGATGGCACTGCGATCTGGGATACTGTTATTTTGTGAACTGTGTTGGAGTTGGGAGTTGTGATGGTGATGTGAACTTGATCTTTGGTTGTTGTGTCCCAAGTCCTAATCTTGATTTGTAAGTTTTTGGATAGTCAATTAGTTGCTACAAAATTCCTTGGGCCGAGTTTTGTTTAGGTGTTATGCATTCATACCCCTTTGGTGGTGGTGCAAAGAACATGTTCTTTGCCGGCCATTGAGGAGAAGAAGTTGAGCTATCATACATCTAGACAATACTTTTATTTGCACAACTAATACTGTGTTCAATAACTTACAAATATTTTTTGGTTGACTATCCTCAGGAGGAGGCTAAGGAAGAGAGTGATGATGACATGGGTTTCAGCTTGTTCGATTGAGCAGTCCGAGCCTAGTTGTTAGCAAATTCTCCTAGTCTTCCAAAGACTATCTTATGTTATGTATGTCTTTTATGTTTTCAGTACAAGAGGTACTCAAGTTGAGGATTTTGATATTTGGTGTTATGGGAATTTAACATGTGTCATGAGAACCACAAACTTCTTTGGATGGTCTTGTTAGAATGAAACTGTTTCTACATTCTATGCCCATGCTTATTTGATTCTGTTGTTGATTGTTCATTGCAATTATGGTTCATAGAACCACAAACCGCTGGCTCGAACCCTGACTGGGCAATCAAAATTTGCTACACCCAAAAAATTTTGGGCTAACCTAAAATAAGTTGGGCCTACAAAATGGAATCAAAATGGGCCTTGTAGAAATTATGACGAAAATTTACATGGGCCTAACTCACATTATGACGGTAGACATCGTCACAAACCAACAGCCACGTCAGATCCTGCGTGGCCTGACCAGGCTACCAATGACAATAAGAATCTGACGTGGTAGCGTCACAAAATTCGAGTCTGTGACGATTTCGCTATTTCGTCACAGAAACCAATCAGCGACGCACTATAGGTGACGATTCGATTTTTCGTCATGGGAGCGTCACAGATCCCATACTGTGACAAAAAAACACAGATCCGTGACGAATTCTGATTGTCACCGTTCAGCAGATTTCTTGTAGCGCGTTTGGTATTTGTAGAAATGGTAGTCGTCGAATGGTATTTACAAAAATAGTTGTCTGCCGCACGATAGCCGTGCGGCAGGGCTTGCCCGGCCGCCACATCGGCCGTTGCCGCATGGCCGTCGTGCGGTGAGTTTTTTTTTTAAAAAAAAACCCTATGCGGTGAGTTTTTTATATTTTTTTTAATAAAAAAACCATTTTTTCCTTTTTAAAAACATTTAAATATATTTTTGTATGAATTCTAAATATAGCAAATGAGCTCCAAAAATTATGATTTTTTTGTAGAACCTCTTGACACAGTGTAATTTTTTCAAAATTTTATCTGTTCTGAATTTTTCTCGAAAATTCATTTAGGTATACTGTTTGTAGGAATTTTTTAATATAGAAAATGAGGTCTAAACATTATGATTTTTTAAAAGGTTCCTTACACAATGGACTTGATTGTGTAATGTTTTTCATGATTTTATATGTTCTAAAAATATCTTGAAAATTAAGGGTTTATATCTCGAAAATTAGGGTTTTAGGTTTCAGAAATTAGGATTTCATGATTTCATGTGACTTGGAATGTATGAAGTTTAGTACCACATTGTAACATCCCAAATCTTGGGTTTGTATTTCAAATGTATAAAAATAAGGAAAATTTAAAACTTTTGAACATGCATTGGTTTTATGGAGTTTTTGCATAATTTGTTGCATTGAAGTTGTTGAAATCAAAGAAAACATACAACTTAAATTGAAGTTCCAAAATAAAGCAAGAGCAAAAACTTGTGATAATCCCCTAGAAATAATTTATTCAAATACTAAGATAATTATCACGAATTAATATAATTTTTTCCAAATTTTTGGAACCAAATTCAACCCCTAGAAAATTCAAACACAAGTCAAAGACCTATTCTAATTTTGAATTTAAATTACACAAATTAAATCTTGAATAGTAGGTTTTCAAATTTTATTTGGAAACTAGGTTGTCCCAGAAGCCCCCCTGATTTATTTCAGAATTTTTAGAAATTTATTTCTAATTTTATAGCCTTGGTCAAATCCACTGCTAGTTGGTCAAACTGATTTGAACTTCGGCTCAGCACTGTTGCTCCGGCTTGAACCCAGACTCGAGTCCGACCCGCGCCTTTGGACTCGGTCGAACCACCTAACACGCACCTGTGTCGCGCTGTTCTCCTCTGCCTCTGATCGGTGGGACCAGTGTCGATCTGTCTCGCCAAATCCTGTTGGCGAAGGGGGTAAACCGGACGCCACGCGCCGCGCCAACCCTGCCGCACCTCCGTCAGTGCGGTGCGACACTGTCTCCCACCGCCCTCGTCGACCTATCCGGGAGCATCATCGGCTAACGCCGCCTCCTTCTCCGCCCATTGCCCCGCTCAAAACCCCTTCTTCCCCCTCCATTCTACTCACTTCTCCTCACAACCGAGAGGAGGAGGACGCCATTGCCGGCCCCTTACGCAAGTGATCTCCAGTTCATTGGTTCCCCTCAACTCTATCTTCGATGCTGGTTCCATTTTTGCTAATGAGAGCCCCTCATTTTGCTTGTAGCTTTTGGTTCCATTTCGTGCTCTCGGCATCTCCAGAGCGCGCCCTGTGAAGACATCATCATGCCTTTCGTCCTTTCGGTGAGGCTCTAGCTTGCTCTTGCGCGTCATCTCAAGTCTCATTGCACAACTAAGAAAACCCCTCTGTCAATTTCCTTATTGCATCACAGGGACGCTCAAATTTGGAAAATTTTCCATTGTCGGCCGCCGCGGCCATTATCGGCGTTGAGCCACATCAGAGCTTCCCCGACCTCTCCAACACTCGGGTGAGCTTCCTAGGACGTTCTAATAGCTTAAGCACGCTTTGGTTGGCTCAAATTCGCACCGGGTTAGCACATGCACGGTTGGCCGAAACTCACCGCCGCCCTACTCGGTCTTGCCGCCTTAAAGTCATTGTGGAGCACTCACGGAACCATTAGATCTTGTTGGGTTATTAGGATCCCATCCGGGTCTTAGACCCAGCGGCCATGCGTGCCCGCATGGCCCGCAAGAAGCCATGTAAGCAGGCGGAGCGGGAGCTCCGTTTGTCGGATTTCCCGGCAGTCACTGTAGCGGCGTTGTTAAGATTTAATGACGATGATTAGGAGTTAATGGCGTATCTTTGTCAAAAATCATTGTTTAGCTGATTCCTTGAGTCACTTACACGTGGGCCCGAGGCCATTAGTGCACATTAAACTGCTAGGTGGTCCATAAACCGGTGCACTGTTCCATAGACTGTCAGTCCACACACTATTTCATGAGCCGTGTGTATGACGTATGGGACCCACATGTCAGTAGTAATTTAAATCGGAAGTAAAAAATGAAAACGTCACTGTTTAGTAGACCCCACCTGTCATAGGCTTTGGCTAGCATAGGCCTCGGTAAGAAAAGTCTTTAATACTTTTATAAAATCCTAAATGCTTTATTTATGAACTGAAAATTGGTTAAACTTCAAAATTGCATCAGTAATTCATTTTGGCTCCAAAATAGATGATTCAAATTTTGTTAGTTTCCTTTTTAAATGTAATTTAATATAAAAATGGATTGAACCATGTTACTATTCCATAAAACACTTTTGGTAAAATTACTTTAGGTTTAGTAATATTGTTGCATTAAAAATTGCCTTAACTTCAAAAATGCATAAGTATTTTTCTGTAACTCCAAATTGAGTAAACTCAACTTTGTTGGAATCCTCTATTAGTGTAGTTTATTGTAAAATATATTTTGAGCATGTTACTATTACTAAAAATCTTATCTTACAAATGTTTTGTACACTACTTTCATAACTTTGAAAAATCATAGAAAATTCATCGTAGCTCCAAATAAGGTGAATCAAATTCCATTGTTCATCTCTTGTGGTGCTCTGCCTACCATAAAAATTTCAAGTGCACCACCTCTCTAGAAATTTTCACCAAAACAATTCATCCGGATGAACAGTAACCAATGGCAATTTAATTGGATTTTCCAGAAAACTGACTTTCAAACTGTCATAACTTTTGCATAGAACATCCAAATCAATTGATTCTTGTTGATAAATTCACCTAAAATCATGATATACCTTCTGTGAAGTTTTCATGATTTTTGGATGAATTTGAATTTTTGGGTCTTTTCGGTATTGTTCGTTCTTATGGTGCTTTTGAATTCTTTCGGTAGGTTCCGATGATCCTATTATTTATGAGAGTGATCCTCTGTAGCAAGATAGTCATCCCTAGCAAGGCAAGCAGTTTGATCATAAATGTCCTATTACTTTCAAGTCTAATACTTTGTTTACAAATTGTATGTATGCATGCTTTTGTGTCAAAGTAATTTTCCCGATTAGAGGTAGCTATTCCTATTGCATGGTTGCCCTTAAATTGTTATCCCCTGCCACAAAATATAAGTTATTAATATCGCTGGTGAATTAGAGCCCGGTGGTTTAATTATGCTCTCTTATTGTCTTTGCGGTGTCATGCGTAGAAATGCTTAGCTACCGGTAGAATTGAGCGGTTATCGACTTAGTCAATAACTTTGATCACACAAATCATTTTATTACACTATGATCAGCACCTTGTGCTATATTACTTTGAAAACTAAAAGTGCAAATGAAATGATTTAGACTTGGGCAAGTGGTTGGATGGTGTGATATCGGGTGTGTGAATGTCTTGCCTAGGTCAACAAGGACCGAACATCTTGTTTCACCAAAACCAAGCATAATTGCGTGCTAACCACATGAGAGGCATATGGAACCTCTCTTGACTTAGTACTTTGGCGTGTGTTGGCTCCGGGTCGCATGGTGGTTGCGTGCGTTGTGTTGAAAAAGAAACTTGTATGTTTTTGGGTGAGCAGTGGTGGAGGTTATCCACTGCAAGGAGCATCATCCTTTTTAAAGGCGGTGAGCATCTTTGATGACTCCGTCTCAACATATGGGCTTCTTCCATATGGGTGACTCGTAGTTAATACACAATATTGAAAATGTCTCGTAGGACTTAGCCTTGCCGACATACCAAAGGAAGTGTGCTTAATCTAGTGGCAAAAGAGGCAGTCTGTCGTGTGGGTACATTGGTACACCCTGCAGGGTATAAACTATTCGAATAGCCTCGTCCTAGGTTATGGACACGCTTGGGATTGGATTTGCAGGAGTTAGACTCAACATTTTGGAATCCTAATTAAAACTTGATGTGGGTGATATGAATGGGTAATTCATGCTATTGTTGTGGTGGCTATTGGGTTAGCCACTTCCAGGATGTCTTGTTATTATTGTTACTTGTATCTCACTGTTTTTGTCAAATAAAAACAGATTGTAAAACTGCTTTAAATATATTACATTATTGCAAATGAAAACTTGCTTTATGCTGAAAATGAGTCTAGAGCCTCCTCCACTTAAATAAACTTGCATGTAGCTATGTATAGGTCTGTTACACTACACGTAAGTCTTGTGAGTATATTTTTTGTACTCATTTGCTATGCTTAATAAATTTTTGCAGAGGAGGAAGTTGATCCCCAAGGGATCCACTTTTGCGAGATGTGCGGTGGTTTCGACGACTAGGTTGGTGGCCCGGTTGGTTGCCTTGTGGGTTAAAGGCACACTAATTGGCTCTTGTTTATCGCCATCTTATGGTTGTTTGCTTCCGCTACTTATTTAACTCTTTAGTTGTCATTTGGACGGTCGGCCCCTTTTGTAATAACTCTATATTGTATGTCTTTTGAATTGCTTAGTTGTACTTCGGTTCTATGTGTTGAATGGAATTGATGCTTAATTTTTGTATGGGGTATGTGTACTGCTATTCTGGGAAGTACATATACGCCGAGAGTCGAGATATTTGATTTGTAATGCTTGAATCATCTTAATGGCTAAGTATTACAAGTTAAATACCCCGGGTTCTCACACACATGGACCACTCTAGGTAAGAGACACTCATTAAGGGTTTAGGCCAACGCCCAGCCTCCCTCCTTCGCACGTCTGTCGTCTCGTCGTCGATGTCCCCCCTTGTCTGCAGTGCTGTGCCTCGACAATGCCCATGTAATTCCCGGCGCTATGACTATTCTAGGAATTCCTGGATGGGATGCAAAGGACCTAGTGAACCATTTTATTTAGTTCATGTGCTAATTGATGGGTAGCGTAAAAGGGTGCAACTTTAATTGTGCCTTTGAGCTAATGAGTACGATGATGCATGAAAGCTTCTTGGGACAGCGGCATGACAGAGTGTTTTTTTCATGTAGCCAACCCTTAGTGAACCGTTTGTTTTCTTTCCTAACAAATGACGGCATGATTTCATGTGACTTGGAATGTGAGAAGTTTAGTACCACATGAAATGACGATATAATTTCATGTTCACCCTAGATAGTAAATAGTAGTAGTATTACTCCAATCGAGCCCTTATAAGGCCAACTTAACTCCTAGATAGTGGCATCCATGTTACTACCTCTAGTGTGTGTCCTGCTGTATCTTGCGGTGTTGCTGTAGTACAGATTCGAAATAGGCCGAAATGTTTGCTAAAGACATTGGGAGTTCAAATTCTACCACTACTGCTATAGCAATCTTACTGAGTGAAGAACTAAAGACAGGGGCCACGTTATTCACTACCAAAATCTAAATAATACTAGTATGATTAGTACTACTCGGAGCAAAAGAAAATATTATGGTACCCAAAATCTAAATAATAGTAGTATGATTAGTACTACTATGGGAGTTTAAATTCTGCCACTACTCCATGTGGTACTAAACTTTACACATTCCAAGTCACATGAAATCATGAAGCCCTAATTTTCGAAACCTAAAACCATAATTTTTGAGACCTAAACCCTTAGTTTTTGAGACATTTTCAGAACATATGAAATTCTAAAAAACATTACACAATCAAGTCCAATGTGTAAGGAGATTTTTTAAAAAATCATAATGTTTAGACCTCATTTTCTATATTAAAAAAATCCTACAAACAGTATACTTAAATGATTTTTTGAGAAAAATTCAAAACTGATTAAATTTTGAAAAAATGACACAAGTACACTGTGTTAGGAGGCTCCACAAAAAAATTCATAATTTTTGGAGCTCATTTGCTATATTTAAAAATTCATACAAAAAATATTTAAATGATTTTTTTTAAAAAGAAATAAAATTGCTACAGTACGCAACTGCATGATGGTCGTGCGGAAGTTTTTTTTTAATATATATATATATATATATATAACTCATCGCACGACATTTCCTAAAAAAACAAAACAAAAAAAAAAATTCACGCGACGGCCACCGTGGTGTGGCGTGAGCGATGTGGCGGCGGCAGAAGTTGCTTGCAAGACGGCCGCCGTCTTGAAGCGGCTATTTTTGCAAATACCATTCAGTGACTGCCATTTCTGCAAATACCAAATGAAAACTCGCCATTTCGGCGAAAAATTCGTCTGCGGGCGGCCGTGAGTACGACAGTCATAGTCTCATAGTATCGGCAGAAGGACGAAGACCCCACCACAGTTTTCGCCTACGCCTGTTCGGGGGGAGGGGGATTTTTTTTATGACACCTGCGTGGCATTAGCACTCAATCTGAATGCAAACAGTGTTCTATAGCACTTAGGGTATCTCCAATAGTTAGAGATAACATTGTCTCTAACATATGCTACATCATCTTTAGAGACAACATCTCCAACAGGGGTGGTCCCAGGAATCGGGCGAGGCTGGGCGGCCGCCCAAGGTAGCCGATGCTGGCGGAACCCCCCTCCCGGTCCCCTGAACGCTGGTGGTCCCTTGCGCGGTTGAGCCCTTCCTGCTTCCCGGAGTCCCGAACGAAGAGATGAAGATGTATAAATCCAGACTCATTGCTCTTGTGCTCCAGAGGCCACAGTCCAAGGCCCCAAGCCGACAAGCCCCAAAGCCAAAGGCCCAGGCCGCCCAGCTAAGCCCAACACCTGAACACCACATCTCATCTTAGTATCTCACCAAACCTCATCTCTTCGTGGCTTCCCTAGTGGGCAGTGGCTAGTTCCCCCAATTTCCAAACTCCAATTTCCAACCCTAAGCGCTAGGCGGCGCGCGGGCGAGTGACGCAGTGACAAGCGGTAGCCAATAGGGCGAGGTGAAGGCGGCAGGTGGCCGACCACCAGTGTGTCACCGGCGTGGGTGGTTGGTGCCTAGTGGCGTCTGTGGGCGGCGAACTGAGACAAGACGCCAACGCTGCGCGACGGGCGCAGAGGTCTGAGCAAGCCGCAAGCACGCTCTGTCGTGGTGGCCGATCGCCAGAGGGAGCGCCGGCCGGGCCCAGCGGGGGACGGCGGACAGCCGCATCGCCGTCGCCGCATCGGTGAGGCATTGAGGCCTGAGGGCGTGTCGCGCCTCACGCGGGTGTCCAGAGCCCAGAAGCAGTGGCGGACGAAGCCCAAATTTGCCACCGCCAGTCTGCCAGAGAACTAGAAAAGTAGAAATCAAGATGCCTCCTCCTGATAATACAATGGCAAAGTCGAAAGGCAAAGGTAATAATTATTGAGCGCTCAGGAGTTAAAATGCACATTGGATTTCATGGTAATTTGATGATGTGTGATACACTGATACTCATAATCTCATACTTGTACTTACATGCTGTGATAGTGTGAATGTGTGATGAATAAATAATTGATGGTGAATTGATACTCAAAATGGATACTGAATGTCCGGAATCTGAATTGGATTGTGAATGGTTAATGGTGAATACTGTGATGTACTGATGTGTGATAGTGTGATACTCACTTACTTACTGTCTCACTGAGTCATTGTGATGTATAAATGTATCATTGATGATGTGTGAATTTAACAGTGTCATGGTGAATTGATGACACTGTGTTGTATAATTGATGGTGAATTGGATTGTGATTGGTTGATTACTTGATTTGCTAGGTTTGAAGAGCTATTTTACCATTAAGTCGCCATCGAGTGGGTCGACCCTAGGTACCGGTGCAAGCAGGAATGCTATGGTAGCTACAGAAGATCAAGTACTACTGATTGAAGCTGGCAATGTCGAAGATGCACAAGTAGCATAACAACCACAACCTCATGAAGAAATTGAAGGTATTAAGGATTTTAACCCAGATGTTCATATTATTGCCGATCTAGCACTTCGTATACCAATTGAGGATGTCTTGCTTTGTTATCAGATAATAGTATTGGTTCGTTCCGCCCAACCTAAATTTCAATCCTGGGCCCGCCGCTGATCTCCAATAGATAGTCTCTAGCACACTCTCCAACATTTATATTTTATAATTTTTCTTTGGAACGGTCTACATGTCAACTAGAGTAGATTAATGTATCATGTCTTATTTCGTGTACACAACAGTCTCTTCAGGAAGAGACGACATGTGCTCTCTCTTCTCTATTCTCCCCTCTACGTAGGATTTTATTGACGTAACATAGCTAAAAGACGATAATAAAGACACTATCGAAGATGCCCTTAGGAGATTGGTCGGAGATTCGAGTGCATACTGGTTCGGGGTCACTTAGCACGGTGCCATAAAAATTGTTCGAAATTGTTAAAAAACAGTCGAATGTTTTTTCGCAGAAAACAGTCGAATCTCTGACCTTACATTTTTGTTTGGAGATTCATGCTTCGACCGACAACATCATCTTCTCGGTATGCGGTGTGGCGAGTTAGGCGGGCCACGGATTAGGCGAGGTTCACCGAGCCCGGCTATAGAGGAGGAGGCGGCGGAGGCACGTCGGTGGGCGTGGTGGCGGAGGCGGTGGCGCTTGATCGGCATGAGTTGGAGGAGGCGGTGGGTGGTGGAGGTCGGTGGGGTGACAGAATCGACTAGAATATTAGGAGGCGGGGTGGCGATGGCGGATCCGGCAGTAGCCGCGGAGACAGGAAGAAGGGTGGCGGGGAGCACAGGGAGGAGAGGCGGCGTGGAGGAGGAGGGCTTCACGGATTAGGGGTAGGGTTCATCGAGGCCCAGCTATAGAGGGAGGGAGGGGCGGCGGAGGCACGGCGGTGGGCGACGATGGCGGAGGGGCGGCGAGGCAGTAGTGGTGCCGCTGGCCGTAGGTCGAAGGAGGGCGGTGGGTGGTGGAGGTTGGCGGGGGCGACGGGAATCGGTGGCGGAGAGGGCACGCCAGCATCGGGGATGACGATGGTGAGTCGCTGGGAGGCGGCGACGGCATGTGGGGAGGAGGCGGCGGGTCGTGGAGTGGAGGCAGCGGCGGGTCGTGGAGTGGAGGCAGCGGGTTAGGGTTGGGATGGGCTGCTTTATAGGATTTGGGGATAAATCTAGGGTGTTAGATTTCTCTCTGCAGTTGAAAAAACTGAATGTTTTGGAAGGAAAAAACTGTCGAATGCTTAGACAAACCCAAAATTGTTTCGTGCTCGGGGAGCCGCAGCCCGCAACGGCACTTAAGACGGTCTCAAGTCTCGACGACGATTGTGTTATTTGAGTTGATTTGCCGAGTTACCGAAAATACGCTTTATTAATTTTGCCAAACCCAAACTGATGTCTCAGGCTCAGCTAGCCCAGGCTACAGTACACCCGGAAGAACACGATAAAACAACTGTCAAGTGTCAACTCCGCCATGAGAACTACACCGGGCGCTTCACACACTGCAGCATGATAGTAGTTAATTAGCCATCTAACTGTGCACCAAGCCCTTCCTTCCCACCACAGCAGCGGCGCCGCTCGCGCGGGCACCGCCGTCCAGAGCGCGGTGAGGCGGCGCCGCCGGCGGCTGGTGCTCATCGCCCGTGTCGCAGTAGCCCTTGAGCATGTCCCCCTCCTCGGGGGTGAACCCGATGACGGACAGCATGGCGTCGGCGGCCCAGCAGCGCTGCTCGATCACGCGGATGGCGCGGCAGCACCCGGGCCCCAGGTACGCCTCGCCGTTGAGGAAGAAGAGGATGATCTCCCCCGTGCACGACTTGATCTCCATCAACGCCTCCCAGCACTGCTGCGACCCCTCGCCGTCCAGCCGCTCAGCCAGGCCCGTAGCCGGTGGTGCTGCGGACGTCGGCCGCGCACCTGCCGATGCTGTGGTGGCGACGGCGAGCAGCACCAAGCAGAGCATGGGGAGGAAACGGCCGGAAGAAGCCATGGATGGTGATGCCAACGACATGCTCGGTCTGGAAAGCACTTGGTGCAATGGAGATGTGGGCTAATGTAGGAGCGTCTGATGCATGGGCAGTGAGGTTGCTGCTGTATTTATACAAGATGCAAGCAGTAACGTTCAGGTAAGCGAAAAGGCTTAAGTTTCAGAATGTGGCAGGGCAAATTTATGGGTCATAATAGGCATGGTTTAGTCTGGTAATGGCAAGGAAGTGGAGTGCAAATTGTGACTTATAGAATATGAAAGACTCCAGTAACGCAGCATATCATGGATTAATTATTACGAGCCATCATACTTCATAGATGTAACGCAGAAAGGTCGATAACAAAAAATTACTCTTGAAATTGCAACGATGCATTGAAAAATGCACTAAAACAGCATGTTCCAGTTGAATAAAAAAAAGGTCCAATATGCCATAGCTTAATATACTACTGTTAAACTTACCAGTTGATAATTTGATGTAGTCATCCAAGAAGCATCAGAAGTTGGACTATGGATTGGAGCTAGTACAAGAGCTACGCAGGTCCATAGAGATATTTTCGAGACTACATATATATTTGGCCTTAACCACATTTGAGGAAGTCAAACTAAGCAGATACATCAAATTAAACTGCGAGTACAAACCCACAAAACCAATATCCACAACATGACCAATGTCAGGTGAAAAGAAGCAGCATGAGATGCGCGGATTGCAAGAGCAAACAGGCAATTATCGACAGATGGATCAACAGTGGTTATCAAACCTAGACCATTGAAGTTGCAGCTCTCCTCACTCTGATCATGTTGCTGATAGTAGTTGTTGAATGCATATGACACATTCTGTTGATTAATCCCGTGAGCAGTTTTTCTTGTGTTAATTAGCAATCACTTTTTCCGTTTCTTGTTTTTGATTAGCATTGATGCTTCAGTTTTCGGTTTTGGCTGACTGGCTGCACGATTGCTTTTTAAGGCTGCACGTCTGCATGTCTCGTGGGCAGTCATGGGCATTAGCAGCAGCCATCAATCCTGTATTGAATGACTTCTTTATTCATTAGCATTAGCATTTGTAAGTTACTTGTTAGTGAGAATAAAAGAGAATAGAAGGCAACCGGAAAAGCTGCAGCGATTCGGCAGCACAAAAAAACTATTGTGTTCTGTTGTCCAGACTAGCTTGTGCGTGTTTGTCTGGAGGTTCGCGTGAGTAGACACCGAGCGGGCTAACAATTCCCAGGCCAGCCAAGAACCGAGCAGGAGCCACCAGGCGACAGAGCAGTGCAGTCAGCATTGGAGCAAGCTACAGAGAAACTGGAAGAAACGTTGGACAAGTCCTTCTTGTTATCCACCACACACCATTTCGATGGAAGGTAGTCCACATGAACAGCATTATTAAGAGCCTTAGGACCTTGACCCAAGTTGACATGATACATAGCCTGGCCATCAAAGGTAAAAATGGCGTAGTGTCTCTCATAATTTCTGCTTGCTGTACTGCGTTGATCTTCGTCTAAAAGGCTGAAGAGGTATGTCTCAATTGGAAGAACTTTTGGGCGAACTGGAGTCCCGGATTTTCTCGCCAGGTGGTTGACCAGGCCAGTCATGAAGGATTGAGCAACAGTAGGAGTAGCATCACAGCTCCATCTGTTGGCCATCCTGCTCTCCCAACCATGATGTCTATGTCACTGAAGCCAGCTTTAGTTAGAGCAGTAACCAGAGCATCTATGCTTGCATCGAAGTAGTTGTCATACTTGTTATGACCGTCACTTACTGGATGTGACATTAGTTGGAAAAATGTAATAGTCCAATGAAATATTCTTCTTCTGTTGAAAGATCAAAAACGGGTTCAGCTCGACCATAAATGGTGAGCTATGATTCGCAAGAAATGGGAGGAACTCAGCCATGGTCTTGTTAACATCTGGCCGGAAGTAAGCATTCGAAGGTAGAGTAGATGCGTTCTGGTATGCATCGGAGCTGCAAGGTACAACTACTTTCATCTTGGTGGATAACCTTGCATCATTTAAAGCGCGTTGAATGTTTGCCGCTGCACGAACCACAAAAGGTTGAAACCGTTGCCCATGGTTGAGAAGAAATGGATCATCTCCAACAGCAATATACCTGTTAATTTTATTTTGATCATCAACAAAACAGATAGTATTGAAGTAAAACCACAAAACCTGAATTTCAACATAACCGCACATACGACCCAAAACAAATTATGCATTGTTGCAAAACATACAAAATTGTGCCTCAAATCCAGGATTCACCTCATCTATGAAGGAGTGTATTCACAATAACAGCCCTACACTTAACTACTATTAGTTCGAATTTTTTTCTTGAAAAAAACATATTTGATGAATACAAAATAAAACATCAGCAGTATTACAGACCCCAACTATACACTGTTTTCAAATATTTAGGATCTACGATTTGACATAGTAATTGTACAATCTATATCCTGTTTCTCTTCTACTTACTACTTAGGAACCTGGAGAAAAATGAAGAATACTCAGCCAGAACAGAAATATCCTCCCACGTTCTAAGTAGTAACTGACAAGGGCAGATCTGTTCGCAACCTACCCATATAGAAGACTGCGGCTCTTCAAAACAATATATTCCACCCTCAATCATTAGGGAAAAATTGCTGGGGAAATAGCTGTGCCATACAACCAATTTTTTCAAATATTAACTAAGTAGAGACAGGTATTTATCATCTCTGGTTCACCACGAGGAAGCTGTTAGATATATATATTGTGTAGGGTGTTATTTGCATTTGTACATGTTATATATTGGCCTTTTGGCCCATTGGAATGGATAAGTGGCTATATTGAAACATTGTATCAGAGCTAGGGTTTTGAAACCCTACCTCTTAGCCACCAGCCGCCGCCGCTCTCCCCATGCCATGCCTGCCCCTGTCGCCTCCGCGCCTTCCTCCCCTTCGGCCTCGCCGCCGCTCATGCTGGCCTTGCTGCGCCGCTCTGCTCTCATGCCGGGTCGGCGTCGCCGCCTCCATGTGGGATCCGTCTTGGTCGGCCGCCGCCCTCATGGCGGGTCGGCGCCGCTTCCATGCCGGATCGCGCCGCCACCGCTCGGCGTCGCTCGGAAGCTCTCGGCCGGATCCGACGCTTCGCCCCAAGACCGGATTTCGCCGCCTTATTTCGCGTCGCTGAAGCTCTCGCGCATGTGCCCGCCCTCCGCCGGATCCGGCCGCCCGCCGCCCGCCGCCTGCCGGGCGCTAGGGCAACCCTAATGTCTTGCCGGCGCTTTCTCGTGGTGAGGCCCACCGAGAAAAAAAAAAAAAAAAAAAAAGAAAAAAAGGAAAAAAGGAAAAAAAGGAAAAAAAAAAAAAAAAAGGAAGTTGATGGCCTCTGGGAGGCTCATCGCCATCCCACTTCCCCGATTCGTTTTGATGGGACGAACTTAGGGAGTGGGCCGTTCACGAGGATCCACCTCAGCGGCCAGCGTCTCTGGGGTCATCTCGCTGGTGGCGACCATGTCGCCTCGTCCTACACCGACCTTGCCGCTCTCTCTGCTTTGGTGCGGGCAGAGGCGGCTCGAGGTCGACAATCTTTGCCTTTGGAGGCGCTAGAGCTCTGTCGATCTGAGCTACACGCCTCTGGCTGGCGCAGAGGTGAGGCTCGTGCTCTGCCATCCTAGTGGGTAGCATGCCTGTGACCATCTCTATGGATGTGGCGGGCTGCCGGCGACACGGCTCATGTGGGAGCGACTCGAGCTCACTACCGGTAGGCGAGTGATGCTATGTATCTCTCGGTTGTGCACCAGGCACATTCTCTTCAGCAGCTTGATGCCACCGTTGATGACTTCTACCAGAAGTTGTCAGAGGTGTGGCGTCAGCTTGACTCTCTGGGGCCGGATGTCTGCCGGACCTATCCCTGCTGTGTGCGGCTCCGCGCTCACCAGGAGACTCACCGCCTCGACTTCCTGACGCGTCTCGGCGAAGTTGAGTTGAGGCATGCGCTTCGGCTCTGACTTCGCCACCACGCCCGAGCTTGGTGGAGGCCCTCACGAGTGTGCGTCTTGGAGACTTCGTCACCGTGGCATGGCTCGGATCGATCTGTCTTATGCATACGCATCTGCTCCTTCCGCTTTCTTGACTCCACCGTGACCCTCCTCCGGCTCCTCCGGTGGTTCTTTGCTTCTCTTCTGGTCTCCATTGCACCTCTTGTCGGCGTCTTGAACCACAGTATCGGGATTGTTACAAGCGGAGGAGGACCCGAGTCGTCGAGGCGGGCGTCCCCCGAAGGGCTCTGGAGGTTCCTCTCCCTCAGGGGATGGTCCCTCTCGCCAGGGCTCCTCTGGTGACGCCACACAGCAGCTTCTCTCACTACTTCGGCGCCTCGGTGTCGGCTCATCCTCGGACTCCTCGGGTTCTGCTCGTCTGGCTCTTGCTTCTCGGCAATCTTCCTCGCCTCCGCCTCCTCCCTCGTCAGGTATCTTGTCTCCGTGGATCTTGGACTCTGGTGCTTCTTTTCACATGACACGATTCTACCCACCTTACTGCATGCGATCCATCGATTTTTCTTCCACTATTGATTGCAGATGGTACCTCCTTCTGTTCTGGCGAGGCACCCTTTTCACTTCTTCTTTTCATGTTCTGCAGTCTCTCATGTTCCTCGGCTTACTATGCGGCTTATGTCTATTTGGTCGAGATCCGATCATGGTGTCGTATTGTTCTTGAGTCGACTCTTGTTGTGTTCAGGATCGCGCGACGGGACTCTGCTTGTGCAGCCCTCGGCCGTGATTATGGCGTCTTTGGGAGCTCGGGCTTCATCTTCCTTCATTTGTCTCCACTGACGATCGACCACTACCACTACCTCTACTCTTCTGCGTCCTCCACTACATCTTTTGCTCGATGGCACCATCGTCTCGGTCATCTCTCGTGGCTCGCGTCTATCGTCTTTAGTCGGTCGTGGTGTTCTTGGAGTGCATTTACGGGGACACCTCTTTACATTGTATGGGTTGCAAGCTTGGCAGCATTTGCAACTCCCCTATCCCACTAGTGATTCTATTTCTACTTGTCCTTTTGATCTTGTTCACTCGATGTTTGGGGTCCGGCTCCTTCGTTTGAAAGGGGTCATCGCTATTATGTGATCTTTATTGATGATTATTCTCGTTATACTTGGATCTACTTTATGTCGAAGCCTGACGGGTTCTTTCTATTTATCAAATGTTCTCCACCATGGTTCGCACTCAGTTTGATTCAGTCATTCGTGTTTTTCGTGCCGACTCTGCTGGTGAGTATCTCTCTGCTGCTTTACGTCGCTTTCTTGCTGAGCAGGGCACTCTTTCTCAGTACTCTTGTCCTGGTGCTCATGCTCAGAATGGTGTCTCTGAGCGTAAACATCGTCACTTGCTTGAGACCGCTCGCGCTCTCATGCTTGCCTCCTCTGTTCCCCCTCACTTGCAGGGTGAGGCCGTCTCTCTTCTTTGCTTTTCGATCAACCTCTGACCTTCTCTTGCTCTTGAGGTTCTACTCTGTTGGCGTCTCTTTAGTCGAGCTCCAGTCTGATCATCTTATTTGTTTTGGTACGTGTCTGTTTTGTCCTTCTTCCACCTCGTGGCGCACCAAACCGATCGCTTAGTCGATTGAGTGTGTTTTTCTTAGCTCTGATCTTGAGCATAAGGGTTATCGTTGTTATGACCCTGTTGCTCGTAGGATGAGGATTTCTCGGGATGTCACTTTTGACGAGTCCCGCCCTTACTACCCTCATTCCCCCACTGTCAGCCCGGATTCTCTTGCTGAGTCGATCTCCTTCGATTTTCACGACTCTCGGCTTTCCACCACTTGTTTCGCCTCATCCTCCATCTACTCCTCCTCGGCTCCATCTGTTCGCCTCCTTTGGATGTTCCTTCTCGCTCCTTTGTTGAGGCTCCATCTTTACCCTTCCACTACTCTCGCCGTCCTCGGCCTCCTACTTCCTCTCTTGAGCCTCCGTCTCTACTGGACCCTGTTCCTAGTCCTCCCTCTCCATCATTGCTAGGTCCAGCTCCGTCTTCTCCCAGATATGCTCTTCGTGATCACCACACCATCAGGCGCAAGGCTTATGGCTAAGCCGCCATTGCTCTTCTGAACCTCGACCTCTGGTGAGGCGCGGCTCACCCTGAGTGGCGGCTTGCGATGTCTCGAGGAGATTCTTCGCTTTGGGCGCACTAGCACAGGATCTTGTGCCCTTGCTGCGCGTGTTACTCCTATCACGTGTAAGTGGGTGTACAAGATCAAGACTTCGCTTCGGATGGTTCTCTTGGCGCTACAAGGCTCGTCTTGTAGCGCGTGGTTTCAGCGAGGAGCATGGTCACGACTACGATGAGACTTTTGCCTGTCGCTCACATGACCCTTTGTTAGTACTCTCCTTCTTTGTGGCCTCTGTTCGCGATGGCCCATCTCTGTTGGATGTTAAGAATGCCTTTCTCAATGGCGAGTTGCGTGAGGAGGTCTACATGCAAGCGCTTACGGGTATTACATCACGATGGTATGGTTTGTCGCCTAGCCGTCGTTCTCTCTATGGGCTCAAACAAGCCCGCGTGCTGGTTTGATTGCTTCTCCTCTGTTGTCACTTCTTCTGCGGCTTCTCTGCCGATGATCACGACCTGCTCTCTTTGTTCACACCTCTCCACGAGGTGGACGCTCCTCCTTCTATATGTGGATGACATGATCATTCTTGGAGATGACTCTCGATTACATTGCCTTTGTGAAGGGCGTCTCGCAAGCGATTCTTGATGTCGATTTGGGTCCTCTTCGTTACTTCCTTGGGATTGAGATCACTTCTCGCTGAGGGCTACTATCTCTCCGGGAGAAGTATATTCGGGATATCCTTACTCGTGCTTGTCTCTTTGATCGGTAGCGTAGTGGATACTCCTATGGAGTTAGGTGTTCACCTTCGCCATGCCGATGGTGAGCCTCTTGAGGATCCCACTCGCTATCGCCATATTGTCGGGAGCCTCGTCTACCTTAGGATCACTCGACCGACATTTCTCACCTGTTCACATCTGAGTCGGTTTGTCTCTGCTCCCGCTCGGCTCCACTCTGATCACCTTCTTCGTGTTCTTGATATCTTCGTGGAACCCTCGCTCGGCGTCTTTTCTTTCCTCGTTCGATTCTTCTGACTTGAGGCGTACTACGATCGACTGGGCTAGCGATCATTCGATCGCGGTCTCTTCTGCCTATTGTGTTTTCCTTGGTTCCTCCTTGATTGCTGGAAGACTAAAAGCGGTGCGATTTCTCGTTCGAGTCTTGGTGAGTTGAAACTATAGCCTGATACGGTGAGATCACCTAACCGGTGGCTCCTTGCGGATTTTGGCGTTTACTTTTACGCCTTGACTCGCTTTTATCGGGCAATCTTGGTGCGATCAGCATTGCTCGTGATCCTGTGAAGCATGAGCTTACCAAGCACATTGGAGTGGATGCTTCATACATGCGATCGCAGGTGCAAGACCAAGTTATTGCTCTTCATTATGTGCCTTCGGAGTTTCAGTTAGCAGATTTCTTCACTAAGGCACAGACTCGAGCTCAGCATAACTTCTACCTCTCCAAACTCAGTGTTGTTGATCCACCATGAGTTTGAGGGGGGGTGTTAGATATATATATTGTGTAGGGTGTTATTTGCATTTGTACATGTTATATATTGGCCTTTTGGCCCATTGGAATGGATAAGTGGCTATATTGAAACAGAAGCCAACAAATGTCAGAATCTTCAGTTCAGATTAGTCAACTGTCTCAGCATTATTAAGGATATTGGTTGTGAGCATGATGGGCAAATCTGGTGGTTGCAAATTGATTAATCGAGTCAACTGGTGTCAATAATGACGATACTATGTCTAAATACTAAATATAGCAACATAAGAATTTGGTCAACTGAAAAGCATAATTTAAACTATTTCTTTAGTCATAACTCATCAGTATAGTCCCGTAACTATCTAATGACTACGCCTTGGTCCCTTCCCATTTCATGATATAAGATCAGTAGAAGACTACCCCAGTATAAGATCAGGCGCGGCAAATGCGCCGGCGCATACAAATCGCGCATTGGGGGGGGGGGGGTCGATGAGGCCTCTTACTCGAACCGTACGCCGGAGGCGTAGCGGGTGACGTTGTCGTGCATCCAGGCGGCGGCGGCCTTCCTGGAGGCGGCGAGGGGGCGGAGCAGCTCATTGGGGACGGCGAGGGCGGAGAGCGCGTCAGAGGAGGCGGCGGCAAGGCGGACGCGGGGGACGGAGTTGGGGGGAGGAGGCCGCGCACGACCTGCGCCGCCAGGAGCGGGTGGGAGGCCGCGAAGCCCCAGTTCACGCCCACCGCGGCGGCCGGCGGCGGCTCGACGGCGAGGAGGAGGGCAGGCGCCAGTGGCGGCAGCGGGTGGCGGCGACTGGGCCGCATTGCCTCGTGTTTCGTGTACACCGCAGGAGACCGGTAGGGCTGTCACTCGCGCCGTTTGTGCGCTTGTGCCTGTGCTGTGCGTAGCCCCAAAGAAATTCGCTTGGGACTTGGGAGGCTCACGTCATCACGTGAGGCCCCTCACCCTCGGCCGATCAACAGAATCAACGGGATAAGGCATCGCGCGAAACCTCACCATTAATTTTTTTTTTCCCAGCGTAGCCTTTCTTGGGTCTTGTTTGGATCTGTGTTTTGTTAAAACTGGTTTTTCCAAAACTGTTTTTAGCATTGTTTTAGAAAATCTATGTTTGGATCTTATAACTAACTCTCTAGATAAGTAATACTGGTTTTCCATAATCCCATATTTTAAGTTTTCCCAAAAACTGCCCCACGCCGTTTTGTAGAAAACCAATTTGGCGACGCACTGTTCTCTGCTTGCTTGATTTGTTGGCGCGAAGGAAAATCTCAGGTTTCCTATTCTGCTGCGCGCGTGTAGTTTGTTGGCGCTGAGATAATTTCTTCTTTCCTATTATGCTGCGCGCGTGCGTCAGGTAGTCAATTATCCCAATCTCATGGTTATAAGAAGCAATAGGAGGCCATATCTAATAAAAATCAGGGAGCATTCAACGCAGAGAGCACTCATATCAGGGAGAAGGCTTTCAAGAAAATTGATCGCAACTATTCTGCTGTGTGGGCGTAAGTCGTTCTCCTCCCAATCTCACTTTACACATTATAAGAAGCAACACAAGGCCATCACTAATAGCGTATTGTATTGCCTAACTAATCCATCCAGATCAGAGAGCATAGAGAGCATTCAGATCGGGAAGAAGGCCGCCGCCGCCGCCGCCGCCGCCGCCGACTGTGATCTTAGACGTCTGTTCGTGCCCTTCAATCTGCTACAGGTATTCTGTTTGTTGCGGAGAGGCAAGCAATCCATTGCTTTTCATGCTTGTACTTATAGCAGTAAAATGAATCATTGGATTGCACGACACCTTCATAAAATCTACACTGCTTGAGTCATCGTAGCTGAAGCACTTAGCCGTCAGAATGCCATATCATGATAAGAACTAGCATAGCAAAATGATTCACAGAAATCACGCAGGTATTCTTTGATCTAGACGAAACGTCAAAAAATATCACCATAACAGTATCAAATGATCCAAACATGCTCTGAATAACTAACCAAGTTAAGAAATGACACCTCATTAGGTAGAGGCTCTCAGTGCTTTGAAATTTGATCTAATCATCTAATCATTTCTCAACAAATTATCATGTTAATTGTAATCAGCAGAACATAGGTTAAAGACATAACATTTCTAGTCCTCTGATAAATCCTATTCCCTATGGAACATAACCAATAGCAGTATAGCACAGCATACATGCCTTGAAATAAATTATTCACCACAAGACAAAACTATGCAATAGACTGCTTAAATTTTGAACAGAAACCAGTGTAGGGTTTCAGATCATACATGGTGGCTAACCCAATCAATTCAAAATGAACACGATGTAGGAAAATCTAGAAAAATATTTTGCCTTCTGCCTTTTGAGCGGTTCTCTAAGTACTTTCTGCATCAGCATACTTCTGAAGAAATTCAACAAGAATCAACAAATTAGAACCTGAACTTGACCCATAGTACCCATACATATATATCATAGGGATGGAAAGAAATTACTTCCAACTGATCATATTCTACAGTTTCTTTTCAATTACAGCTACACCCTCCAGAACATTTGTTATGTCATATATCCTCCTCTTTTGTACCTACAGAAATTCATAAAATTACAAGACATCAAGGCACTTCACTCTAGAGTCTCATCTGCTTTACTTAAATCAAGGGTTCCGTCTTGTGCTACATAAAGTAATTTGATATATCTATTTTTTTAGAGAAATATGGATGACCAGGTGCCAAAAAAAAGTTAAGAAGGAGAATACAGAAAAAACATCCATAAAGCGGCACATATGGAAATCTTCTGAGGACAAACTCCTCCTCAATATACTAAAGGACCAAACTTTAAATGGTGGGAAGGAAGGAACAGGCTATACAAAGAAAGCATGGCGTGAAATATTAGATAAGTTCAATGATTCCAGAGTTGACAAGCTTGAATTGCGACAATTGAAAAATCGTCATAAGTACTTAGGAGTTGCTACGCTACCATGAGCAAACTTCTATCACACACAGGGTTTGGTTGGGATGACGATGACAAAATGATCAAAGCTTCTAACGAACATTGGGAGGATCTTATTACGGTATATCCGAATCTGAGTAATAATATATTCTTGTAGTTGCATAAGATTTGGAAATAATGCACATTTTTAACCAATACATGTACTAATTGCAGAGAGATAGCTCAATTCAAGAATATCACGAAAAAGTGTGGCCTAGTTGGATAGGTCTTCAAGAGATATGTGCTAGTTCAACAGCATCTGGATTTAATGCTATATCTAGCAAAGGAAAGGGTGCAGTGGCTGCAAGCAAATCTATACTTATTGATATGAATGAGGATGTTGAAGTACACGACATTGATTCACCTGAAAAACATGTTAGCCCTGTTGTTCATCCCCAGAAAACTGAAATACCCTCAAAATTAGGAGAGAAAAAGATAAAGTGCTTTGATGCTAATGGAAGTGGAGCCCCCGATAATCCTAAAGGGCAAAAGCGCACAATTGATGATGCCGTACTCGCAATGGATCGTCTTGCGCAGGCATCGATGAGCATGGTTGAAATGAAGAAAAATATAGCACAACAAAATGAAGCTTACTCGGTGAAAGCATGTATGAAGATGTTATATAGTATGAAGGATCTTGAGTCAAAGAAAAAACTAAAAGCCGCAAAAGCATTTTCAGATGCCGATCAAAGGGCGATTTTCATTGAGATGGATGACGAGATGCGGACTGAATGGATACTCGATCTTTAGCTGCTTGTAGTACAACAATAAGCTTAGTTATTGATTTCAGTTATCTTTGGCATTTTATAACAATAAGCTTAGTTATTGATTTCAGTTTTAAATGCTTCATGTGCTGGTGCTTCATTATTGATTATTTCAATTTGGTCACATCAAAATATATTTGTTTCCTACAGTCATTTGTGAATTTGTTCTAAATTGTGTAGGAAATGTCACATGAGGAATTTTCTGATTCTGAGCAAATGCTTATTAGCAATATTTCTGCAGTGTCATTGTTTCGTGACATGTTTTTCACAAGAGTATTCAAAACCTGTCGTAATACTTACGAGTTAAGCGGTCCTCGTGAGCGAGAGAATTGTTGGAAGGGCATCAATCGATTTTTGATCAACCGTGTTGATAAGCACACGTACTACTTGTTACGTAATGAATTGTGTGAGAAAAATTTACTTAAGGATACACTACGGATGGCAGTGGATGAGCAACTAGTGATGTTCTTGCATACAATTGGTCACAGTGTTAGGAATCGTGTTATGCAGGATAGATATCAACATTTAGGAGAGACAATTAGTCGACACTTCAATAAAGTTTTAGATGCCATTAATAGTTGTATGATGTTTACATAACAGACCCACCCAATGAGGTTCCACTGAAAATTAGAGGCGATCCAAGGTTCTACCCATATTTCAAGGTAAATTTTCTAGGTCGATTGTTTTCCATTTTCATTCTAATTAACAAAAATTCCCTCTGAAATTGTATTGGAGCAATTGATGGGGCGCATATTGAGGCAAAAATCAAACACGAAGAACAAACTCCTTTCGAAATAGGCATGGTTTCCCTCTCAAAATGTAATGGCGGCGATTTCATTTGACATGACATTCACATATGTTCTTCTTGGGATGGGAAGGTTACGCATCGGATCAAGCCATTCTTAGATGGGCTATTACAAATGGAGGTTTTTACATTCCGAAGGTAAAAGGACAAAACGAGTGAACTATTGGAGTGCCCATTATTTGTGCAGATATTGATTAGGTGATAAATATTTATTTTTGTAGGTAAATATTATCTAGTTGATTCCGGCTACGCCAATACTCCAAAATTTATTGCACCGTATCGTGGGGATCGCTACCATATTGGTTCTTTTCGAGGAATCAATCGGCGATATTCTGGTGAGAAAGATTTATATAATCATTGTCATGCACAACTACGGAATGCGGTTGAACGCACTTTTGGTGTTTGGAAAGCTCGTTTCCCAATTTTAAAAGTAAAGGTGGGATTCCTTATCCATTCGAGACTCAAGTAAAAATCGTTATGGCTGTTGCATAATCCATAACTTCATAAGGAAGGTTACGAAATGATGAGTTGTTTGGGCTTTATGAGCATGAGGGATCACAAGCGAGATGGTGGCCGTGGTGATCAACAAGTAAGAAGTCAAACAAATTTACGAGATGATGAGCAGTGCCGGTGAGCAAATTCGAGCAAGCATTTCTCTCAGGTTGTGGAGTAATCATCAGCAGTACAACTCAACTAAGCCAAGATAATTAATCATTATATTATGTGCTTTGATTTTGTTTGGAGGACTACAAATGATGATTACAATTTAATCTTTACAGACTGAACACATCTGCTTTGTTTATCATATGGTTGTTGATTTATAACCTAAGCATGCATCATCAAAGATATATTAGCAAGGAATTTAACATTTTCATCTCATTACTTAGTAGTCACTGTAAACTACATATATATGATATATCACAACCATTGATTACTCAGGATCATTGAAATAATAAACTACTCCAAATTTGGAACTGAGTTTCTAACTCAAGTTAGTTTTAGTAGATTACATTGCTCCAGCAAATAGAGTTGTACCTTAGGTGCCATCCATCTGTATGTTCCAGTTTAAGCCGTCATGATATCTCCTTGATCCTGGAACCGAGCTACACCAAAATCTGCCACTTTCACAACCTAAAGAAATAAACAGCAAAACCATTCATCAATAAAGAATAGCCTTTATCAAAAATAAATGTACAATGCATGGCTGGAGGGAGGTGTGGATCTCATCTAGCTCAGCCATGGCCGGACGGAGGGCGAGACGGCGACGTAGCTCCAGGCAACCGGTTGTGGTCAGACGACTGTGTGTCGTTGTCGGAGCTGGGGAGGGAGGAGTTACGGCGGTGCTGGAAGGGCATAGGGAAAATATTGGGGGAAAGCACAAGCACCGGCGGGATGAGAGTAACTCAAGATCTGTTGGTGGTGGATGAGGAGGCAGGCGGCGGCGTGCAGCACCGGCGGCGATGTAGGTGGTTGGCCGTGGGGGCGTGATGGTAGGGAGAGCTCAATCGGCGGTTGTGGGAGGTCGGAGGCGCAAGGGTGCTCTGTTGGAGGAATTGAAGGGACGCTCGGGCGATGATGGCGTCGATGGCGGCGGCTTGGGTGGAGGTGGAGAAGATGGCGGCGACAATGTTCTGTGGAAACCGTCGAATTGTATGAGGATAATAGAGAGGGCTCATGAACATATAAGGACGCGAGGCGGGGAGAATAGGTCGCCGGACGACCGGATCGGCAATGGCGTCGGCGGCTTAATGATCGGCGACAGGAGGGAAGGAGAGTCGGAAGAAGGGCTAATCTGACAAGCTTGGCGGCTTGGCGGCGGCACTGGAAATTGTCTTGGGCCGGAATCGTTCAGGTGGGGAGAAGAGCGAAGGGGAAAGTGAGAGAGAGAGAGAGCGCGCGTGGGGTGGGGAGTGTTGCGTGAGTTAATCGGTGAGAAGGTGAGCCAAACACGAAATTAGTGTAACCTTATTTTATTTTTTCTGATCCAAACAAAATAATCTATAAATTTATTCTAACAGAATAACAACTTAAAACCAGTTTTACTAAAAATTCTTCTAAAACTAGTTCTCTTAAAACTCATTTCTTATTCTTGAGATCCGAACAACCACTTGGTCTTTCTTACCACCCTACACACGAGTACATTATGTGACTTGCAGTTAGACGGCCGATGTGTTTTTCGCATTTTTGCCCGAGAAAGGAGCAATTGGCTAATAGCGACCTAGGGCTCATGATTAAATCTTGGAAATTGTACACTCAATTCACTTAACTACATTTTTTAAATGAACTTAGCTACAGTTAGTACGATAAAATTCTAGCCTTTAATTAGACAATAGGCGCAATACCGGTTAGACTAGTCACCACTTAACCGGGAGGATAGTTTTAGTTGTTAACTCGGGAAAAAAAGTGATCGACAAGTAAAAACAGGAAGATGGCAACAACACTATTTTGAAGTGCTTGAATTTTGTGAATGCACGTGTTAATGTTATGGTCAAATATCCAGATGAGGTATTGTAGCGCCAGCATCAGCTCTTGCCTATAGTGGCCAAGGAAACCCCCTCATCTATTCCTTAAGTTTAGAGATGTTATCTTTAGTTATTTCTATATCTTTTAGATCGATTATTTCCATATCCTTTAGATTGATTGTTAGGATCATCTATTTTCTATATTAGAGATATGTCCCTTAGTGGTCAAGTCAAGTCATCTCTATGAAAGAGACATCATTGTATCAGTTATGAAGGCAAGAAAGAAAGAACAAAAGCATTCCCAGTCTTAGTCTCCCCTCTCCCCCAGCCGCGCTGACACCACTCGGCCATCCTCTCCGCGGTATTTACCTCGTTATGATCTAGGGTCATAACAACTTGGTATCAGAGCCAATCGTTACGACCACCATGGCATGCAGCGATGGTTTCGATCCCAATGAGACTAACTCTGTGCTCAAGCATATCTTGGCACAATTGATCATCATTAACGAGAAGGCCAAGGTGGGCGAACCGGGACCATCGCACCAAGTGACAGCTTGCTCGGCGCAAACCCGTGACAATCATTGCCATACCAAGAGGCGGCACCTTTCGGATAGGCCCTGCCACACCCTTGCGCACGACAATCACAACCATAATCACGCCGGTGCCTCACTGGTAGCCTGTCGAACTTCTTGCGGCGGCGTCCTCTAACGTTCTTTGTGGTGATGCCAAAGTCTACACCCTTAGTGCCATTGATGAGGAAGAAGAATGTCGTCATTGTTTCGCATGCGCCTTCACCACGTTGTTGGCCGATGTTATGCCGTTGGTGTGGTGGAGTACGGCGGCTTCCATGTGGGGCCAGCGACGTTGTCGCATATCTCCTACAAACGTTGCATCAAAGGGCAAGAAGGATGTTGTTGTTGCCCTATGCTGGGTGCCCATGCCCTCGACGACTCCTGCGACATCAAGTGATGCCAAGGGGCTGCTGTCCATTGAAGGTTCGTTGATCCTTGTTCATGCAACACAACGTCGTTATCGTACCCTTTCGTCGACATGGGGACGCAAAGGTCTTAGTCCGTGGCCGCCACCTGACAGCTTGAGGACGCGTTGTCTTGTCGTGAGAGGTGTAATGTTATGGTCATATATCCAAGCGAGGTATTGTAGGTTGTAGCGCCAGCTCTTGCCTATAGTGGCCAAGAAAACCCCCTCATCTATCCCTTCAATTTAGGGATGCTATCTTTAGTTATTTCTATATCCTTTAGATTTGATTGTCAGTATCATCTATTTTCTATATTAGAGACATGTTTCTTAAGGGTCAAATCAAGTCATCTTTATAAAAGAAACATCACTATATCAACTATGAAGGCAAGAAAAAAAAAAGAACAAATTCATTCCTAATCTTAGTCTCCCCTATCCCAGCCTTGTTAACACCACCTAGCTATCCTTTCGACGGTGTTTACCACGTTATGATCTAGGGTCATAACAATACAAAGAACAAGAACTGACTGGGATTATGCTACACACGGACCCAGACAAATAACCAAAAAGGCAGGGCATGCCGAATCCAAACCGGCAGCATGAACCAAAACAATACATTTTGCAGCGAAGTTACAGAAGAGCCAACGGTCAGACGACGAGGTATCTTTCTTTGTAACGATCTAATCCTTCTTGAGCATTAAAATCTCTTGTTTTTCCCTCGCGAAAAAAATGAAACACTTGTTATATAGCAACAGAACTATGTTTCACTCCCAACAAAAAACTAGGTGCTACTTGATCAAAGTGAAAAGCTTCCCCAGAACTGGTTGAACCCTAAAACGTGAACACCGCAGATGACACTCAGTGAATTCAAAAGGGGAACAGACACCAAAACCTAATGAAAGAATCTCTTTAAAATAGGATGACATAAGATCTTGGCTGGTGCTATACAACAAATCTCATCCAGATCAGTCAATGGAATCTCAATCCGCATTGACACTGGAATTCGTAAGTTTGATGCTGCCCATTCCGGTATCTTCCTACTCCTCACTATCATCGACGAAATTGGCAACTAGTTTAGCACCAAATCAGCATTGCTGAATAGCTCAGCATATAAGATGATTCATGTCGTTTCCGTCTTCCTGAACAGACGAGGATCAATGTGAAATATGCGCTCTCAGCAATGTGCTTCCACATACAGGTTTATTGAGAAAGGGAATAAGTGCTTTATCACAGTGGAAGCGCCATCTGATACCTCAGCATATAACGTGATTATTAATTTCAAATTCTCCGTCAACCTAGGAGTTTGTCAAAATGTGAATTGGTCCGTCTAATCAATCAAGCAAAACATCATGAGCAAAAGCCTACATGAATCGTGAAAAGAATCCGAAGAAAATGCCAACCTTGTCCAGAGTTTGTGTGGTCAAAACATAAATTGGGGAGCAACTAGCAAATGCTATGTTCGAAACGTAAGAATTTCACAGAAAATTCGTAGAAAACGATTCAGTGATAGCGAAAATTTTCAGACTTCGATGCACTCACTCAAGTACTCAACGTTCCTGCTCGCACTTGCGCGCGCTCTCTCTCTCTGGCTGGCAGACATGGCTTTCCTCGCTGGTGAGGGACTACAGGCGTAACCTGAAAATACGTAACAACCCTACATTTGCGTACCAGTACCGCAGAAGCAGACAGCTCGTGCGGCTCACACGAGCACCAGATGTGTGCAGAGGAATCCGACCCACGAGGCATCACCGGATCCCCTTCCCTACCGCCGCCTCTTTTATTGGAGGGGAGGAAAGAGGCGAAGGAGAACAAGCCGCCGCGCTGCTATCTCTACTCCTGACAGGGCTGGTCAGCTTCCTCTCCACCACGCCCATTGCCTCTCGATCTTTCCAGAACCTTCCACGGGCTTGTCAGGACCCGGGGATTGCGCAGCTACCTCTACTCCTGACAGGGCTGTCTGCCCGCTGCTAGGTCCGCCGCTGCGGCGCCGGGAGGGCAGGAGTGGGATCAGACTGTGAGATGGCCTCGCCGGAGCCATCCGCTGCGGCTGCCGGGGTGGGGGGCGATTCGGCGAGCCAGGCCCAGGCGGCGGCGGTGGAGCCGATCCGGATGCCGACGGTGGAGGAGATCAAGGGGCAGGACATCTGGAACAACTGCGCTGTCCGCAGCGTCGCCAGTGGCGTCATGGGTAACTACTGATGAGCTCCGCCTCCATCTCGTCTTCAGTTAACTTAGTAGCTTGTTCCCAATGGCCGCAGTTTTTGCGAGGAAATTTTGATTTGGGCACAAATTTAACTTGGGAGTGTGTGATGGAACCAGGCTAAAGGGCGTGGGTTTTTGTCATAGAGAAGTTAATATGTTGCCATGATCTAGTTCAAATGTTATATCATTGGAGCTTGGAGAGGTCTGGTCCTTGATCCTCGTGGGACATGGAGGCGGTTGTTCATTCTTTAGATGGTTAATTGTTCACCTGTTTGTCCGAAGAGTTAGGAAAGGATGCCGGTTTTGCAAGAGATGAAGTTAACTTTTCTTTTGAGGAAGTGTGAGGGATGAACTTGATAAATGTTAATACATTGATTCAGTTGTCCTCTCTTTTTTTGATGCGCTGTACTTTGTTTATTTAGAAATGTTAGGTACCCATGGTTGACTGAAAATCTTTGGAGGTGATCAAAGAAAATCTTTATGATCCCGTCTGGATGAACTTTCATGTGAAATGGCATGTGATGATTGAGAAGCATTTGTTTCAAGTAAACTTTCCTCAGAGAGTTGGGGTGCAAATTTTGTGGTGATTTGTCATGTAAAATTGATGGTCTTGGGATTAACTCAATGAAATTACTGTGTTGACTATTGATTAAAGGCATCTATCGGTAATGTGCTTCATTGCATATATTACCTTGCAAACTTTGCATTGAGAATGTTTCTACATGTAAGATGGTCAATGATTTAGAAAGTGGTTCAACAACGTTTCCAGTAGGCTGCAAATAATTTTGGTAGAGTATTAGAAAGGCTGCCATTTATTTAACCGTGTGCATCCTTGATCCTTCATTTTTTTACTTCAGTGTTGCTAGAAGCACTGAGCAATAGATGTACAGTGTGATGTGCAGCAAATCGCAAGGCAAATATTTATTTAAGTTCGATTTGATTCATTCATTCCATGTTTTACTGTTCTTTCAACGCAAGAAATTACAATGGGATCGAATACTCTGGTGATGCCTAGCATTTTTTTTTGTTTCCAGGTGTAGTTTGTTATTATAAGTGAGCACTGAGCACCTGTCGTAGTCAGCTGCGTTTTTGTGGGGATTGATAATATTCCACTTGTGCAGTGTGTAGCTTTTCAAATATTGATATTTCCTTCCAATCTAGAACATGGCAAAGGCCTGTAATGTAAAAGTATCAACCCTATGATTTTTTCATGTGTAATGATTTTAATGCACAAGGTGTGTTTTCTCAAAATGAGTTATAGGACAGAATCAATTATGTCCATACTGTGTACTCCTTTACTGTCTGTGTAGTCAAACTATCAGTATTTACTTACAGTTTGGCACTTGGTAGTTGGTACCCTCAAAATAACAGTCATTCAACATTCAATGGTTGGACATTCAATGGTTGGTTACTCCAGCCTAAGTTGAAAATCATGTTTTGTTGCTGGCTTATAGCAGTATAGCACCACCAATGATACTGGGGCCTAGCTACAAGTGTATAATGGTTCACATTTTTCTTTCATCCTATGGCTAATTGGTATTAACTCTGCATTCTTTCGATTCAATAGGGGGTGGTCTTGGTGTACTTATGGGACTATTTTTTGGAGCTTTGGACAATCCAATAACAACAGAGGAGATGACAGCAAGGCAACAAATAGTATACACAGCAAAACAGATGGGTAGGAGAAGTATAAGCAACGCCAAAACCTTTGCAGTCATGGGCTTGATTTTCTCTGCAGCTGAATGTGTCATAGAGAAGGTAGATATAGTGTGGGATGTTTTTTCTAGTCATTATTATTTCTATAAATTTTGTACTTATTTTGACTATGAATTGTTGTATTCTGCCAGGCTCGGGCAAAGCATGACACTACCAATACAGCAGTAGCTGGCTGTGTCACAGGAGGGACTTTAGCTGTAAAAGGTGAATTATTGAATTAGATCTAACTTGATTTTTTTTACCAAGGATCAACTTACTTAAGCTCCCAAGACAATTTCCCTGAAGTAAAACCCCAGGGTGCGACCATTAGAGTTGTTTTTTAGGATGGGTATATCTGACCATGTTCTCAGAATTCAGATAGGTGAACTTATGCTGTATTTCCTATACAAGTTGCATTTCATCATAATCGGGAGTTGAGAGATATTGCTGTTCTCAGAATTCTCTGACCTTGTTTTGTACCTTGATTTTCATTCCTGTTTAGCTAAAGTGTTTGTTTCTTTTGAATCAATTATTTGGCACTCCAGCAGTACCAAGTTCCTATATTATTGTTTCTGATGCAGCTATATTTTCTTGTAGGTGGCCCTAAAGCTACATGTGCTGGATGTGTGGGTTTTGCGACATTCTCGGTGCTGATTGAGAAGTTCTTTGATCAGCATACTTGAATCAACAATTGAAACATTGCATTACTGTATCTGTCATTAGTTTCAAGTGAAGCTTTTTGTAGCAAGCATGAGCAGGATTTGGCATTGCCAAAAGAACTTTTGATTATTTTACAACATTCAGTCATTGACATGTCTTCAGAGATCTTGTAACCTAAGATTTTGCTATCTTTTGAGTTCTTATCCAACGTCGTAGGTGCAACTAGAGTAGTTACGATGTATTCAGAAATCGACCTTTGAAATGACTGAGTTCGCAATCTGTTATATCATTCTTGCTATCTGTAGCCAATGGGTTACCATATTATTATCGCAATATGTAGTCAATGAGCTGTTCTGTTATGTCATTCCTCAAGCCTGCTTTTCTACTGGTGTAATAGCTGACCACGCATAACTGTTTTCCCTCCTTCCATTTTTGCTCTGCGAAATGCCAAGATGACATGATATTTGAGACATCATTCTGTGGCCAAGGAAGATATATAGTCCAAGATTCAAATGGCTGATCCTGGCCATACCATCTTGTTTAGTTTTACTTGGACCATTTGATGCTACAGCAACTGGTCTCCACAATTTCATATGACTAGAACTTCTTATTGAGAAATAATTCAGTACTATGTTGCGAAATGTGAATACTGAATACTTCGGAGAACTGTCTCTAATCTTTTACTTGTACGTATAAATATGCCACAGCACTGACTCGGAATTGTGCGGACTTTTAGTTTTACAAACCAAGATCAGTAGTTCCCTCCAGTAGATAATGTGGTTACAGTTACAGTATTCAAGGAACAACATCCTACGTCCCTAATGTATACAAGAAAACGTCTCTCTGAAGTGTTTACATGTATGAAGTATCCACAACAAGAGGGCACGCTGGGAGATCTAAAACTACACCCGCTTTTGTCCGAGAAATGACGAGTGCCTATGGCTAGTCTTCGATAATGGCGATGAGCAGTGAAGCCTCATCAGCCTCCGGCGCCTGATCATCTTCAATAAAAGGCAAAAACAGAAGGGAGCAATAGTGTCAGTTCAACCAATCAAGCAGAATAGATGGACAAAGTTAATTATAATTTTGTAACAATTTAGTAATCACATGAGGGCAGGTTGGATATGAGCTGCTTGACGATTCCACCACCATTCACTTCATCTCCCTTCTCACCGTTACTCTGACCAGCAGCGTCGGTGCCATTGCTCGCCTTGGCATCTTCCTCGCTGCCGCGAGTCTCATTACCGTTAGCGCCAGACATGGCCATGCCAATCTTGGAAGCCACAGTGCTCAGAATCCCAGCCTGCTCGCCTCCTTCGTCCTGATCTTTCCCTTCCGTTTTCTCTTCCTCTGTTTCTATCGCTCCGACACAAATAAAATAGTTTTACAAAGTTTGCAACTTTCGTGATCTTAATTTATGGAGATCGGAGAACAGAAGCACAAGTCCTTACCTAAGACCGGGGATGAAGCAGGCGAGCTGGACAGGAGCTTATCGAAGATTCCACCGCCACCATTACCATCTTTCTTGCCTTCCTCCTCGCCATCAGATGCAACCGCATTTCCACTGCCATTGCCTTTGCCGTCCTCCTCAGCACCGTTGCTCCCGTTAGCGCCAGACATCGCCGCGCCAATCTTGGACGCCACGCTGCTCAGAAAACCACCCCCCTCACCTGGCTCACCAACACCACCGACCCCTGCTCTTTCTTCTTCGTCGCCATGCTCTTTACCCTGCGCCATGGCCTCCTGCTCCCTCCTCTCCTCCTCACCCACCGAATCCTCCATTTGGAAACGAAACTAATAGTACCACCTTGCGAAGTGTAGACTGCAACCGTACAGTCGAACAGATCACCAGGAGAGGAGAGGAGCCGTGCCGCAGGAGGCTACGCATATATAGGCGCCTGGCCTGACGCGGGGGCGCGCACGCGTCCTGCGAAGATAGGACGCCTCGGCGACTCATCGCGCGGCCGTGCGGGCCTGGGCCTGGGCCTGGGGTTGCGTAGCCTGGCGCGCAGGGATTGGCCGGGTGCTACGATTTTTTAAGCTCGTCTTGTGCTTTGCGCTTTTGGTTTTGTTTTTGCTTCTCTTCTGCAGTTTCGGGGGGCCCGGAGGCGGTGACACGTGGGGGGACGGTGGATCGCAGGGGCTGTCGGTGCAGATGCCTGGGAAGAAGAGCAACGAAAATAGAACGAAGCTTTCCCACTCCCACATGGGCAGGGACTAGACCTGTTCAAAGTGAGCCCGGTCCGTCGGCCTGGCTCGAGCTCGAGTATGTCTGGATCGGGTTTGGGATTGCTATTTCGGCCCGAAGGAAGCCCAGCCTAGCCCGAATTTTCGAAAAAACAATTAAATAAATGGAAATCTATTATTTTAATCCTGAAAATGAATTAAATAATACTTTTTATTCCAAAAAAGATTAAAATAATACAGTTTAATAGAAAAATCAACTTTTCGGGCCGGCCGGGCTCGAGCACCTAAATTCATTGGGCTTTTCAAGCTCGGCGAAGCCAGCCCAGGCCAAGCATTTGAGCGACTCTAGCAGGGACTTTACATGTACTTGTGTGTCCTTAGATTTGCTTCGAGATTGTGCATCTCTCCCTCATCACTCCAACCATTTTGTAGAAAAGTCCTTCTATTTCTTCCTTCTCTCTTCCTTCCCTCTCTCTCTTTCTCCTTCCCTTTCATCCTCCAGACTCTATGAGTGCCGCCTTGTATGTAGCTCCCATTTTGTGTTGTGGTGTGCTGTCGCCCATAAGTCGGTTGCGTTCACCCGCCCAATAGCTCGCGCCATTGCTGCCGGAAACCCCGTGCCACTGAGGTTTCTGGCGGCGGCACGGAAGTGAGCCGAGAGAGGGGGGAACGAAAGAAAAAGGGACGGACTTTTTTTTTTTTTGCAAAATAGAGTGAGAGAGGTGCACAGATCTAAAAACCCATCCGAGGGTAAGGCCATGTACACGCGCGCGGTTTGGCTTTTTCCGGCGAAAATCCTTTTATATAAAGGGAAATTTCGATAAACGCCACTACTAAGTGCCCGTATCAGAGAAATACCACCGCTCATTTCGAAATTCGAAAAATACCACTGCAAACATCTCTTACTCGTAGAAATGCCACCGATCTACATATTTCACTGATATTGGACGATATTGCCCCCATCTTCTTCACATTTCCATGTCCCATTCTCTCTCTCTCCTAAACCCATCGCGACGATCGACGGCGGCAACTCCCATGTCCTCGCCGTTCTCCCACTCCCGACGATGGTGGCAACTCCTCCTCTCGTGCCTCCTGCCCTGCCATTCCTCCCCATCCCACCACCACCTCTTAGCCCTCTCTCCTCCTCCCGCTCTCGGCCTCAGACTCAGACCTCACTTAAGTCGTCGCTCGCTATCCTTGTCCTTGGGCTGTGCCCGCCACCTACACCGTCTCCAAGCTGGGCGCCACCCACGAGGTCCACACCTCGTCCTCCTCCGGCCCATTGCGTCCCGCCCTCAGGCGCCCTCGCCACCGCCCACAAGGAGCACCGCAAGCTCAGGCCCCTCAGCTCGGGCATGTCCCCCAATGGCCTCGGTGCTCTCTGCGCAGGAGGTCTTCAACCGCCGCCTTAGCCTCGCCGCCATCTCGGCGGTGCTCCCCACAAGGGTCCCCGAGGTGGACCTGAGGACGCACCGGCTCAAGAAGCCGGCGCCGCCCATCCCCCCCGGCACATCGCCGGTGCTGCCGATCTGCGGTCAAGGAGGAATCGGCCGTTGCGGTTGCTCGTGCAGGAGGAATCGGTTGTCGGGGAGGAAGGGCCGGGCGGCGCCGGGATGAAGGTG
The DNA here is from genome assembly GCA_036346405.1 of Phyllostachys edulis. Lineage (NCBI taxonomy): Eukaryota > Viridiplantae > Streptophyta > Magnoliopsida > Poales > Poaceae > Phyllostachys > Phyllostachys edulis. The sequence goes on along the minus strand of CM070549.1, from coordinate 54,381,546 downwards.
AAGGAGAAGTCCGCCAATCGGAGGGGCGAGGCGATCCGGGCCGGCGACCTCGGCCGAGCTCAGCAGATCGGCAATACAAGACGAAGGATGAGCTCCCTGCCGGTCCGACGGAGGTGAGGAGCGAGCACCCTTGCGTGCACGACCCTGTGAGGAGTGAGGAGGAAGAAGATAGGGGCCTAATACTGACAAAATACGTATACTATTGGCATTTGTAGGATGTTCCAAACTTTGTAGTGGCATTTTTTGAATTTCAAAATGAGCGGTGGCATTTCTCTGATACGGGCACTTAGCAGTGGTGTTTATTGAAATTTTCCCTTATATAAAAGGAGGCTCAGTTGAAGCTCAGCTACGATGGCCACGTTGTTGTTTTTATATGGTCCGTTCGATTGCCTACGTTTCTGATTCTCATCGTTCGATCTCGCCTGCTTTACGGTCGTCGGTTGCTTTCCTTCTTCTGTGGCATTTAATGACCGGTCATTTCGCTTTTATCTTTTTTGTTTTCCTCTCTCCAATCTCTTTTCTCCCGATTTCTCCGCATAAGGCTTCTTGCTTTCATGGATTTCTTGATGTCGCCCTCACATGAGTCGCCTACCTTTCGATGCACCTCCCTCTGGTGTCGCCTCCCTCCGGTGGTCCTGCACCTGGCTCAAGCCCGCACCGTCTTTGCCTTGCTGCGGTTCGGCCTCGTGTATGCGCCTCCCGGTTCGGCCTCGCCTCGCTGGTCTCCGCCTGTGGCCGCATCCAGTTGGCCCGACTCCCTCGGCTACCTGGTGCCATGGATTTATTGATGCCGCCCCAGCGCCGATCACCCCTGCCTACCGCGTGCTCAGCCCACGCCTCCCTTCTGGTGTCGCCTCCCTCCAGTGGTCCTGCGCCTGGCTCAAGGCCGCGCCGCCTTCGCCTTGCTACGGTTCAGCCTCATGTATGCGCCTCCAGGTTCGGCCTCACCTCACTGGTCTCCACCTGCAGCCGCATCCAGCTGGCCCGACTCCCTCGGCTACCTGGTCCGCCCGCTCTCTGCTGCCGGCTCGGCTTCCCTCGTGCCGTGGCGGCTTCGGCCGGCCGTCGTCGGCCCCTCTCGGCGTGCTCACCACTCGACGAACTGCCGCAGGCGTGCTCTCTCATGCCCCTGGGGCTTAGCCCATCAATGTGCCTGTGCTCCTCTCCCCTTTTATTGATTCGGTTGTTAAGGTTTGGAGCTTGATGCATTTACTGATGTGGTTTATTAGTTGATTTTTGCATGGAGAATGAAAATGGATGTGGGTTGAGGCAGGGTGAAGGTGCTAGCAGTAGGTTGTTATTGTGGCCGCCGTGGCTTCTCTGAGGTAACATCTCCCCTTCCTCTCTACTCTCTGCCCCCTCCCCTTTGCTCTATGATGCCTTCGTGCGCGCCATTAATAACCCCCCTGTTTTCTGGCTTTTCGATGACCTATTGCATCATTCGTTAGCCTCCTTACGTTCTCGCGATGTGCTCGGAAGTAGAAATTTCATATGTGCTCACTGCTACGGTTCTTGTGCGCCGTTAGTCGGCTGGTTCGTGCCGTCCGATTAAAACTGTGCTTTGTTCTTAGCTCTCCGATCTGATGTTGTGATGTGCTTGGAAGTGGTCGCCGCAGCTCTCCTCTGTGCTTGATGCTACAGTTCCTATGCACCATTAATAGCCCCCCTGTTTTCCAGCTTTTCAGTGACCTATCACTTTTCGGTCACCTATCGCATCGTTCGTCAGCCTCGGTTCCTTTCTCCTGCTTCCTTATTTAGCTCACTGCGGGGCCATTTCTTTCGGCCTCTTCGCTTAGCTCGTCGCTCCGTTTGCTGCTTAGTTTACATCGCCTGTGTGCTTAGTTCTTCTCCGCTCGCTGTTCTTTACAGTTCGTCCTCTACTATCAGCGTTTCGGCTCCTTCAATCCTTGCGGTTCTTGCTCTTTACTATTGTCTTCCTTTTTCCTTGGGCCCCTTCTAATTTCGCGGAGACTTTCTCTCTGAGTTTATCTGTTGTGTTACGGTTTACTAACCGTTTGTGCATTGCCTTACCATGCCTGCCTCGGTTGAGATGGATGCATATGGTTGAGGTTTGTCTTTGTTTACGTGGTTTGCCATGCTCCGTATACAGCTTACATTTTTTCGCACTTTATCCATGTGCCATTGTGCTCTAATTTTCCAGCTGCTTGCAGTGCCTCCTTGTTTTACTTGTTTACACGTTTCGAATGTCTCCATTTGTCGGTTTCGTCTATGTTTGCTCTCTTTTTGTTTCCCCGTTTATATTCTTTCACCAGTTCTTGTTTTCTCGCCTATTTACGTTTCTTCGTTTGATTCTTTTTTTTTTTGCTTGGCTTGATTTGTTGACCACGGTCCGTCTAGCTTTCTGTTCTGGTTTACTAGCTTCGTTTGTGCATTGCCTTACCATGCCTACCTCGGTTGAGATGGATGCATACGGTTGAGGTTTGTCTTCATCGGTTCTTGTTTTCTCGCCTATTCACGTTTCTTCGTTTGATTCTTTTTTTTGTTTGGCTCAATTTGTTGACCACGATCCATCTAGCTTTATGTTCTGGTTTACTAGCTTTGTTTGTGCATTGCCTTACCATGCCTGCCTCGGTTGAGATGGATGCATACAGTTGAGGTTTGTCTTTGTTTACGTGGTTTGGCGTGCTCCGTATACAACTTACATTTTTTTGCACTTTATCCATGTGCCATTGTGCTCTAATTTTCCAGCTGCTTGCGGTGCCTCCTTGTTTTACTTGTTTACGCGCTTCGACCGTTTCCATTCATCAGTTTCGTCTATGTTTGCTCTCTTTTCGTTTCCCCGTTTATATTCTTTCATCGGTTCTTGTTTTCTCGCCTATTCACGTTTCTTCGTTTGATTCTGTTTTTTGCTTGGCTCGATTTGTTGACCACGGTCTGTCTAGCTTTATTTCAGCCTTACTGTTTGTCGATACTGCCTATGATGTGCGCTTGGTTGTACTTTGTTATTGCTGTATTACTCGGCCGTTTCTTCGATTGATATGTTTTTCGGACCCTGCATACAGGTTTTCGGCTTATTCATTCGTCATCATCTGCTGATTGTCCACCCTCTGTGCTTTTTGTTCTGCCTTCGACTAGTTAAGGTTCGTTCACGTCCTTTACAGGGGTTTTAGATTACTGTATACTTTGTGACAGGTTCTCATGCTTGGTTCTATCGTCCTGTGAGCTCTAGCTGTGTTACGTCGTGCTACTTCTTGTCTGCTTATTACCTTCCTAGACACTCCTAGATTCTTTTATTTGGTCCATACCCCGTGTGATGCAGTCCATAACGTATGGCAGTGCCTCTGTTCCTACCGTTATGGTCCCTTGTCTAGGATCGTTCTCGTGCCACTCAACTTGTTTCCTTGTTTACGGGATTTTTGTTGTCTACCATGGAATATATGTTGCTGTGGTATGAGTCTTTGTCATCGTACTTCTGAGGCGTGTGCTCGCCGTCCGTCGGCTACGTATGCATCAGTCTTCGGTGTCGTCCATCGCGATCTCTGTCTATTATAAGTCCCTACATCTGTTTACGTGTTCTCACCGTCTGCCTATAAAAAATATTAAACTTTCCTTAGCCTTTCTATAGTTACCTCGGGATCGAATCGTTTCGTTTCTATTATGCTTTTTAAGAATATTTGCGCGTTATGTTTCATGCTTGTGGATCACGCTCGTTTTGTTGGTATTGTTTTCCCTTTTGGGTGTCCCTTTTTCAATACACCTCACTTGCTTATATGAAGTTTCACTTTTATGTGCTTTTGATGTTCTCATGCTTCCCTCAGTGTTTTCAGCTAGCTTTGTTTTTATTTCTGCGTGCTTACCTTGTGCTTTTTTCCCCATTCTTCAGTGTAGCTTCGAGGCACAAAGTTTGTGTAGATGATCCTTGGTCGCCCTACTTCGTCTGCAGTTTCGACCCTATCTTCTTCGCAGTCTGCTTCGGGTAGCATTTATACCTATTTATTCTTGTCTTATTTAAAAACTTTGCTTCTTGCTCGCTTCCCTTTGGCCTGCTACCTGCTGTCTTTGGCTACTTTCTTCACTCCCATTTTATTGCCTCTTACCTTCTCTTGCTTTCTCCAGGTGATCATGATCGTATCACCTTATTCCAGGGAGCTGTTTCCCAGAGAACAACCAGTATATGACTGCTCAGATTTATTTTTCTTTTTTTCTTTTACGCTATCTATAGCGATAAAATTTCTCCTTACTTTATTCCTTTAGGTCCTACGTTCTCACCTATTGTTCCTGCTGACGATGCCCGATATAATAGGCAAAAACATCGGAGAGTCCTCTCCCATCGTCAGATGATTCAATCAGGTGCTTTGTTTGGCTTCTTCGTTCCAACTTTTAGATTATATACCTCCTTATTTAGGATTATAGCTATTTTTCCTTACAAGTGATTAGATGCACTTTTATAGGGATGTTTTTCTGACCTGTTTTGGTATATTATTTTTGTTCTTCTCTGATATTATGGGGCTAGATCCCTTGGCTGATCATAGCCTAACACCTTATTGGGATCATCTACCTCAAGAATACATTGAAGCCTTGAAAGGTATTTTCTTCGATTACTACGTGCATACACGTTATTTTACTTCCTGTTTGCTCTTGGTTCTTATGACTATCCAGATTTCTTTTTCTCTTTGCTCTTACAGTATCCTATTATCTTCTTGCCATTACAGTTCCTCTCTGTTGTGTATTTCTTACTTCTTACTCGTCTTTCTTTCCTATGCCCATGCACAGTTACTTACCCAGGTAGATCATACTACGGCCCTCCTGAATATGAATGCTCTCATTGCTTAGCAGTTTTCTGGTTCCGTGAAAGGTCAAAGAAAGATTCTTCTCTTCGAAGACGTAAATTCGTGTATAACAGCTGTTGCAAAGGTGGTAGAGTCTACATCCCCCCTTTTAGACAACCTCCGTCGTTTCTAGCAGATCTGCTAAAATTCGATGGAGATGCTTGCTACAAAAAATTTATATGTAACATAAGACAATACAACTGCCTTTTTGCATTCACGTCTATGGGTGCTAACATAAACCACTCCATAAATAGAGGTGGGGGCCCATATGTTTTCCGAATTAATGGCCAGGTACATCATCGCATAGGTTCATTGGTTCCCCCTACCGATGGTCATCCAAAATTTATTGAGCTATACATATATGATACTGATAATGAGGTTGATAATAGAATTCGCGCATTGGACTCTACTAAAAATATAGAAGGTGATTTAGATCCTCTGATAGTTTCAGGTCTCATGCACATGCTTAATAAACATAACTCTTTGGTCTGACAGTTTCGGCTTGCAAGACACCATTTAAGAGAATTAGGTGGTGATTCTTTGACTATAAGAATAATAGGAGCCAAGCCAGGTGATCCAGTCCAATATAACCTGCCCAGCTGTGGCGAGTTGGCGTTGTTAGTTGTTGGTGCTTTTTTTTTTGTGGAAACCTACAAGTGAGATATAGTTGTTCATAATAGATCTGATGGTCTACGGTGAATATCTCCTTTGCATCCTGCTTTCATGGCTCTGCAGTACCCACTTCTATTCCTGTATGGTGAACGTGGGTTCTAGGTTGATGTGCCGTATATTGGTGCATATCATGTCGAACCACGTACACGACAAAAGATGACGATGCAAGACTATTTCCGTTACTGTTTCCATGATAGAAAACACCAACCAAACCCATACCTAAAATGTGGCCGCTTGTCATCACAGATAAAGGTTGATGCTTGAGCCTGTATTGATGAATGTAGGCTCCAGTATATCTTAGATCACTAGGACGAAATTCATGTTGAAAGTTTGCAGGGTATAGCCGATGCTGTTGCAAACGGATCTATAGACGGTAGCAATGTTGGCAAGCGTGTTGTCTTGCCCGCGAGTCACAATGGTGGTCGTTGGTACATGATCCAGAATTATCATGATGCTATTGCGATATGCCGTGTGCATGGTCCACCCGATTTATTTATTACTTTCACATGTAATCCTAAACGGATTGAAATTTCTGATGCCTTGCGGTTTGAGCCTGGACAACGTGTTACCGATTGAGCTGATTCGTTGATAGAGTATACAATATGAGGTTGGAAGAAATGCTAACAGATATCAAGGATGGCACTGCCTTTGGTCCCATTAATGCATGTATGTCCTTGTCCAGACTAACTGCAAATTCCTTTTCCTTTCCATTTATACAGAACTAGATCCTTTTAGCCTTTACATGCTCATGTCTAACTCCTGTTTTGTTGTTTCTGCTAGTGCTGCATGCCATCGAATTCCAAAAGCGTGGCCTTCCCCACGCCCATATAATCGTTTGGCTATCTGCTGACACTTCTGAACCAGTGCCTTCGCTTATCGATTCTTTCATCAGTGCTGAGATACCTGATCCTGAAACTGACCTTTTAGGATATGTCTTGGTTTCTGAGCATATGATGCATGGTACATGCGGTTCTCTCAACGAGAGGTGTCCATGCATGAAAGAAGGGTCTTGCTCAAAATTTTACCCAAAGTCGTTTCAGAGTGAAACATCAATTGATAAAGACAGTTTCGCTATTTACAAGAGACCTGGCAACAAACGTTTTGTCATGAAAGGAAATGTCCGTCTGGACAACATATGGGTCGTACCATATAACATGTTTTTCTTAAAAAATATTGTGCATATATTAACGTAGAATGGTGCAACAAAACCAAAGTTCTAAAATACCTCTTCAAGTACGTCACCAAAGGACAAGACTCTGCTAAGATCTATCTAAGAAAGCTTTCTAAGGGAGAGGATACTCCATATGACTCCAGCACATAGACTATAAATGAGGTTAGAGAATACCTTAACTGTCGTTATATATGCGAGCAGGATGCGGTCTGGAGGACCCTGGGTTTTGATATCCATAAGCACTTTCCTTCTGTAGAACGCCTTGTTGTGCACCTTCCTAATATGAACAATATTTCGGTAAATCCTAATGCTAACCTAACACGTGTTGTTTCCAATGCTTTTCTTAGAAAGACCACACTCACTGAATGGTTCACTGCGAATAGAACTTATTCTAAAGGTCGGAATTTAACTTATTGCGAATTCCCATCTGAATGGTGTTGGGATGATAATACTAGATCTTGGAAAAAGAGACAAGGTGGAGCAAAGATAGGCCGACTGTACTTTGTCCATCCATCGGCTGGTGAACGATATTTCCTTAGAATGCTCCTTATGGTGGTTAAAGGTGCACACAGTTATGAACATCTTCGTACATTTCAAGGCATTATCCATCATACGTTTAAGGACGCATGCGTAGCATGTGGATTATTGGGTGACGATAGCGAATGGCATCACGGATTTCAGGAGGCTTCCGCATGGGGCACGGCTTACCAACTTAGGCATATGTTTGTCACAATGTTGATTTTCTGTGATATTAACGATGAGCGTTCTTTTTTTTTAAAAAAATTGGCTAGATATGGCGGAAGACTTCCAATACCATTTACAACAGTCTATGCGTGATCCGTCGTACAATATGCCTGCTTCTGATCTTAGAGATTGTCTGTTAGATGAGCTTGCTACTCTATTAGCCAAAAGTGGAGCCAGAATATTAGATTTTGGTTTGCCTAGCAGAAGTGGCTGTGCTGATCTGATTTGTGTAGATAACATTATAAACGATGCAACATCATACGATATTGATAGCCTCATTAGCGAGTCTCGCGGTTTGTGTGCAAAACTTAATTCTGATAAAAAATATGCTTTTGATTGCATAGTTTCACGTGTTGTTCAAAATAAACCTGGCTTCTTTTTGTATCGGGATATGGTGGCACAGGCAAAAAATTTCTATGGAGTGCACTTGCATCGTATTTAAGATCCGCTAAATTGATCGTCCTAACGGTGGCTTCTTCAGGAGTTGCTTCATTGCTGTTGCCGGTGGGTAGGACCGCACATTCTCGTTTTAAGATTCCTCTTGATATTGACGAGACAAGTGTTTACGATATTAGAAGAGGAAATATATTATCCAAATTAATTGTATCTACATCCCTGATTATTTGGGATGAAGCTCTTATGGCTCATAGAAAATGCTTCGAAACATTGGATCGCACATTACATGACATTTTAGCGCTTGACAATGCCGCTGCCTATAACACTCCATTTGGTGGTAAAGTTTTTGTACTTGGGGGTGATCTTAGGCAGATTTTACCTGTAATTGAAGGAGGGACCAGAGCTCAGATAGTCAATGCTTCCATTAAAAATTCGCCTCTATCGAAATTTGTTGAAACCCTACCACTAAACATTAATATGCGGCTATCTTTTCAAGGTGCAGACTTATCACAAAAGAATGCGGCCGTTGTATTCAACCAATGGATTATAGATCTTGGTGATGACCAGTTGCCTGTTACAACTCATGCAAACGATACTGAACCTTCCTGGTTAGATATACCTAATAAAACCTGATTATAACAGAGGGCGATAAAATCGAGGCTATATTTAATGCAATATACCTAGATTTCGAAAACAATTTCCTTGACCAAACTTATTTACATACTTGAGCAATACTATCGCCAACTAACGAAGTTACTGACGAAATAAATACCTTTAGTTTAAGGAGAGTGCCCGATGATGAGAAAGAATATCTTAGCTGTGATACAATTTCCAAATCCACAAACACAACAAACGAGGCTGATCTTCTTTACCCTATAGAGCTTTTGAATTCTATTGATGCAAACAACTTCTCTAAACACAGGCTGGCCCTCAAAATAGGTGTTCCTATCATGCTTCTAAGAAATATAGATCAGTCTGCTGGTCTATGCAACAAAACACGTCTTATAGTTTTAAGGCTTGCTAATTTTATTGTTGAAGCTACTATTATGACTGGCTCTGCAGCAGGCAAATGTGTCTACATCCCTCGTATAACTTTGACAACTAGAAACGCAAAATGGCCTTTCATACTGCTGCGCCGACAATTCCCGATTAGAATCTGTTATGCAATGACCATTAATAAAAGCCAAGGACAAACACTTGACAGTGTTGGAGTCTATCTTAGAAAACCAGTTTTTACTCATGGCCAATTATATGTTGCGGTTTTGAGAGTTACGTCAGCAGATGGGCTGAAAATTCTCATCGAAAATGATGATGGTTCATGTGGACGCCGCACAAAAAATATTGCTTACCATGAAGTGTTGTAGTCCATATGTCGTACGTCCTGTTGTGTACCTATTTATGTTGTACATACTGTGAATTTGACTTATACTGTCTGTTATGTCGTGTCTACACACGATATCCCATTTACTATTGCTAGGAAAGTAGATTTATCTCTACTTATAGAATATTTACTTTACCGTTTGTTCATTCAAGTTTCGCAAAGCTCACTGCTGCTTAGTTCCACGCATACGTATACCAAAAATAGCTGATCATAATATCCTTTTGATTGTGTATTAACAAAATGCAATATCGGTCACCCATATAGTTGCTACATATAGTACATATTTTGTGCATAGTCTGCTGTTCTCTATATACAGCTCTTATGCTCTGCCCTGTTCACATACTGCTCCGCCCATTACAATGGTCTTATTCATATTGCTACATACATTACACGCTATACCACTGTCCACTCTATATTAATTACAATTTTCCCACTTATGTCTGCAGATGACGTATAGTATGTTAGCAGATGTTAATCCAACTAGCAAGCACTAGAAGATTTGTGTTAGGGTTTCTCGCTTATGGGAATACCGTGGTAATGTTAATGGTGGTAATATTCAGCACCTTGATCTCGTCTTGATTGATGAACAGGTGATGTGTGCTTTTACATTTCCCATTAATCTATGTTTTCCGTTCTTTTCTATGTTATCTTCGTACTGTATATAATTGACCAGTCCTCTATTTTAGGGAGGCACTATATACGCTGAGGTACCTGCAAACTATGTGGAAGCTAGAAGAGCACAGCTGCAAGAAGGACGTATCTACATTTTGAGTCGATTCTTGGTGTCTACTAACAAGGAGAGATTTCGATCTATCGATCGTGAGTATATGATTGAGCTTACCTACCACACTAAAATAGAAGAACCAATCAATATCACAACCAATTTCCCGGTGTACACATACAAGATTACTTCATTTGCTGACCTGACGCACAATGTTGGTGAAAATAGATCTTTTCTTGGTTAGCTACTAGACATATGCCTCTTTATATTTTCCCTTTACTACCCTGCCTTTTATGTAAAGTACCTCATTTCAAAATGTTTTACTTACGTATTCGATTTCATGTTCACAGATGTGGTTGGTGCTGTTATGTCTGTTTCAAATGTTGTTTCTGTACAAAGCGCGAATCAAAGTGTTCTTACACAGAAAAGAGTGATTGTCCTCAGGGATGCTGCATACGTAATCACTGTTACCGCATTTTTAGGCACATTTATTTGCCATTTACTGCTGCCTCTTCTATATTGTTCATTGCCTATTCTCACGTATGGACTCCACCTATATATAGCAATAATGAAGTAAAACTCACACTTCGGGGATAGCGCGCAGCTGAATTCGATGCCGATTCAGTTTTTGAAACAAGTCAAACAAAACCTATTACGATTCTCTTCGTAGGAGTGCTTATGAAAAGATATGGCTGTAAGTTCCCTTTTAAAAAAATTGTTTTCATATTAGTTTCCTACTTATTTTACATCTATATATATGGTAGCGATATAGACATCCTCGAATATCTATATGCTTGCTACTTTTGTAACCTCTGTTAGAGAGGATGCTTAGTTCATATATAAATTTTATATCAACAAAAAAACTCACGTTCCTCCAATTTTTTTCAGCTAGCTATAAACTTTTATTTCCTGTTTTCCTTCTTAATTCGTACTTTATTTCTTTTCGTCTTTAAATTTCTTTGGTTAGCTCTTACACACTAGCTACATAGATTTACGTTGTTCAAGTTTCAGATCAAAAGGTTTCTATAGCCATTCTTTACATTTAGAAAAGAAAGCAAACATGTTAATATTTCCAAAAAAATGATGCGTTCTTACAAATAGCACTCATTTTAGTATATAGTAAAAAGCAGCTGCTTGTTTTATATTCCTTAATTACATGACACTCGTGCTATAGCTAACTCATACAATTATAAGTTTAGTTTCCGCTGTTGTTGACCAGCCATATTTACGATATTTTTGTTATCTACTTATTGTAGATGAAGAGGGCCTCACTGGAAATGCAGCATGCTGTTGGTACATTTCTCCAGATATTACTGAAGCTGCAACCATCGAATCTTGGTAAATATCTATAAATTCAATTTTTTTATATGTGTACTCACATTATGACTCGTCTTATATATATAAAAAGGGAATTGTTCTTTTACGTATTCCAGTATGCACGTACAATTCCAACCGATAACACATCTCGTCCTACGGGACCGTATTCCACTTGTGAATCCTATTGCGGGACAAACTGAAGAAAAAACATTTCACGAAATGATTGAAATCAATCCTTACTATTTCCCAGTGAAGTGTTTTTTCCCTCTTATCAACCCCACGTTTTCAATACATCTTCGTTGCTAAAATTCTTAACACTTCTGTGATGTGCACACATAGCGGGATGGCCTCAGATGCACTGTCACTATTACTAGGCTTACCCCTAGTCAGAGTTGGTGGTTCTTCTCATGTAATAAATGCAGCAGAAAATCAAATCCAGATGGTAGCTCCTATAGATGCTCGTCTTGTCTTTTGTAGAGCTGCTAAACCAAGGTAACTAATATGTTACTATTATATGCCAATCTCTATCTCTATCAACGTTTTACATACCTTGTATTTAATCGTTGTATGCCTGAATACAAGCTATATGTGTAATCTTGTAAGCGACAAGTAAGCGAAATTTATGTTGTTCGGGGACAATGGCCAACAGGTAGTTGGAAAACAAGTTGGCACAGTGCTTAGATCGAATCATGGAGGAGATGATATACCCCCAGATATAGCACAGATTGTAAGTAAGAAATTCACATGGCATGTTAGCATCACTGAAAAAAGCTTCCAAGGACCTAGAAAATCTTATCAAGTGAACCGTATTATAGTCTCATTAGGCAGATAGTCTGCAATTCCACGCATTTCTACTCTATTAGACCCTATATAATCTTCGTCTCACACTGTTGCTTCTAATGTGAAATCAAGTTATTCTATAGAGGTATCAAAATACTCCTACCGCTTTTATTCTTACAGCAATTTTATATTACCTCATATAGACTGCTTTAAATTTAGACACTCGCCTTTATTCTATTCATAATACATTGCTGACCTAAAGATCATATGATCTACTATAGTTTCCTACTGTTTCTGCTCATTCTAGACATATCCTTTGTCAAAATACTACAAGTTCAAATAGCATCATACTAGATAGTCGGCTTCCAGTCTACAAACAGATATAGATGCTGCACATAGTAATTTTCAATTGGCAAGTGTAAAACACCTGTTGGTCGTAACATATTTTGTGTCCTATTTATAAAATGCTATTGTTACCTTCCTTGTTCAATGCCTCTTACAGCCTGACTTTTATTACGTATTTAGGGACTGCAGCACACACCAGCTCATCCACAGCTGATACATGGCACTGAAATAGAAAGACAACAGAGGTATACCTCCTACAGTACTCTTCTTATGTAACTGCTGCAATGGTTAACATCCATACCCCTATGCCTAACCTGATACAACTGTTGTGTTTTGTTCGCAGCACAAAGGATGTAGGTGCCACACCTACTTTCACTCGCAAAAGACTTTTCGATGCAGCATCTGGTTCTAGCGAGGTAAAGAATAACCTCGTGTTTTCCTCTCAGACTTGATTACTGACAGTACAGCAGTTCCATGCACATGTACCATATCCATATAAAAAAGTGTTTGTTCTGTTAAGCTACCGCACACCCCAAAAAAATATGATTTTTTGTTACCAAGTTCTAGGTATGCCTGCAGTAAAAAAAACAGGGCTCAGATTATTTGATGTCTAACTATGCCTCGCTTATAAAACATCCAGCATGTTGCCCCCCTAAAAAAAGCCTTCATCAAAAGACAAAGACAATCCACTTGACACTCTTCGGAATAGGTAACAGGCCACAAACAACACTATTCATACTACCTTACAGTTTATTATTCCTGTCCATTGTCGTTTTGTTCTGTCTCACTTAGAATCCATTAAAATAATTTTGTTGCCCTCTCTTACTATGCTCGAGATTACAACTTAGTACAAATAACTGCAAAAAAAAAAGGAGCCATAGATTCTTTCAAAAGTTTTGTACTAAGCTATAGATTTTTTTTTACGACCTTTCCATACATATGGTTATATTATCCAGTTCTGTACAGTCTGCTACTTTGTACTACGCCATACTTTGTACTACCCCATTATAAATTATATTTTTGTAACAACAACAAAAGATTGCCAGTTACAAATTGTATCATTTAAAATCCACCATGCAGTCATCTCTACAGGATTATCCATCTACAAGAGCTTCCCTTTTACATTCTTTGACTGTATATGATTATTATGAAATTGGTCTGTACACATCGCTGTATAACCAGTACTATGAACACTGTCAACCAGCAGACTTCTTAGAACGCAATAACAAAACGTCAATATGTCCTGTAAACCGACTCTTTATCACGGACTCTGTGACAACTGTGTTATCTCAACAGATTGTATTATCCATAAACTTCAAATAGTCAATTTCTTTACAGACTATTTGTAGCCAACAATTATATTGCCCCATAGCTATCTCATAACGATGCTATCAGCTAATTCAATAGAAAAAAAATATGACTTTCTACCATACTACTGGCCCTGTACACTTTGCTTCCTTACATACCGCATCTGCTTTCCAGACCACAAAGCCCACTGCCTGATGACTTACCACCCTACGTGGATACAGCCAAAAAGACCTTGTCAATAAAGGGAAAAAAAATAAAAACAAGTATATAATATTTAGCATTATATTGGAGTTCTCATATTTTTTTCCGGTACAAATTATTCAATGCCCCATATATACATGCGTTTTTTTTCCAACTGATCAATATTTTGTTTTTCTAACAGGCCATCATATGAAATGTATGTTTTGCTTGTCGCATGAAGCGCGTCTGTTTTGCTTGTCGTCTACACACCTAGATCAAAGCATATAGTTTGCTTTGCTTAATATTATGTAATCTTAATACGTATATTTACTATCCTATCAACTCTATAGCAGCATCAACATAATGCCCTTTTGAAACCTTCGACAAACAATGCTTAAGTACGCTCACGTTAATATAGAGCATATGCTCTACCTGCTTTGATATATTTTGTTCATTCAACTACCATAGTTTATCTTAAATTGAATCAGGTTTACTACAACTATACAACTTGCCAACTTTCCTTCCCTTTTTGACTTATCGTTGCGTTGGTTATGCATTCTATCCATAGCAATCTCTAGCCATTCTACTGTCTTACCTAGAGCAGGTTTCACAACCTAACGAAACAAGTGATAACCGACGACAAATTATAAACATAAACAAATTTTGTTATCGTTAGCATAACCATAATTATCTTCCATAATGATATCTATCGCCTACATCTAGATAACTTTTATCACTAACGACTTCGTAATTCCAGTCATACCCATCCAGCTTCGATTCGACGTGCCAAGGCGCGCTAGGGTTTCTAGTATATACTTTTATGTGGATCAAAGGAGCGTCGCAGTTTTCACGTGTCATGGGCAAGATCGTTCGCTGCCCCGTGTGTTTGATTCGAGGGGAATACTAGAGAGTGATTGATGCTCGTAGGCTGTTGTTTTTGGATCAAAGGAGCGTCGCAGTTTTCACGTGTCATGGGCAAGATCGTTCGCTGCCCCGTGTGTTTGATTCGAGGGGAATACTAGAGAGTGATTGATGCTCGTAGGCTGTTGTTTTTGGAGAATCTCTATTTCCCCCCATGGGTAACACTGAATGAAATGCAATATTGCCATGTGTATCCACGCAAAAGAAGCTGCAGTAGGCTAGCTGCCCGGAGCATGTTCTTGTCAATCTTGTTAGTTCAGTCGCGTCGGACGGACGTTTCTTCTCGTAAAGGAATCAAAGGGCAAGAAGTGGTTGTCTCATTCCCATTACTAACTAGTTCAAATAAAACGCTAGACGAACCAAGGACAACAAAATCAGAGTGGCGCAGCGGAAGCGTGGTGGGCCCATAACCCACAGGTCCCAGGATCGAAACCTGGCTCTGATAGATTATTTGGGCCTCCGAAGCCTTTTGTTAAAGCAATGTGATTTTTCCCCTTCTTGAACGGCGTTTCTTGGTATCATGTCCTTATTACGCTGATCATCTACATGCTTTCCTTTCTGAACAGGGCAAAATGTATAGATCCTAATTAATCCAGCATTTTTTTTTTGCCAAGAATGACTTAGACTTGCGTAGACATGCCACAACATCTTGGATTAACCTTTGTAGCTCCTGGGAGTTTCCCGCTAAAAAACAATATTGGATTAACCTGCATATTTTCCTTTCGTAATACAATTGGCCAGATCACATCTTTGGGAAGTTCCCACGTACAAAAACGATGAACAGAGCAGTGCTTGTGAAATGATCCCCTCCGCAGTCCCTCTCCCAGCTGGTTAAAACCGATTCTGCGGCGTTGATGTCGTGAAATTATCATGTCAAACTTTGTGAAAATTTTGAACCATCATCAAGCCGCTCCCCCCACATTAGATTAGCCTACCAACCCGCAGCAGAATCTTCACATCACAAATTAGCCTCCACCTTTCTTTTTCCCAACGACATCTCTTACATGCACATCTAATTATTCCACCACCCTAATTAAGCTGTTGATTTGCCGGAAGGAAACAGTTGCAGGCGCGGCGTGTTATACTGCTTGTGCCATAAACTACGATAACATTGTGTATTCCTCTCTAATCTAATGCATAAAAGAACCATTTCTGTGTGATTATCACTAGCCATGCCATCACTAGTTAAAGCTTTCATCGCATGCCTCCACCACCTCAACATGTTGTTACCGTGCCTTTTCTCACCAGAGCCTCTCTCTATATGTACCATCTCGCAGTGATCTCATCAGGCATCAGAGGTTGGTGCTAGTTCTTCAGCTCGACGATCACCACTTGATTCGAGAGAGAGAGAGAGAGAGAGAGAGAGAGAGAGAGATGGGCCGGCCGCCGTGCTGTGACAAGGCGACCGTGAAGAAGGGGCCCTGGACTCCGGAGGAGGACGCCAAGCTGCTGGCCTACACTTCCACCCACGGCACCGGCAACTGGACCTCCGCTCCTCGGAGAGCAGGTCATGCGTTTGCGCATTGCATCTTGTGTCATCTGTATGGGGTTTTGGCTTATGAGAGAGGGACCGATGGTGTTTTGCGTGCATGGATGGATGTGCTGCGCTGCAGGGCTGAAGATGTGCGGCAAGAGCTGCAGGCTGAGGTACACCAACTATCTGAGGCCGAACCTGAAGCACGAGCACTTCACGCAGGAGGAGCTCATCGTCACACTCCACGCCATGCTGGGAAGCAGGTAATTATATATGTATCTTTCTCTATCTTGTCATCTTTACCGTGAGCAATGTCGCATATGTAGTGCTGTTGTTGTAAGCGCCGGCTGTTTAGGTCTCAGGACAGCGTGTGTTTTCAGTACCTACCTGAGTAACCTTGCAGCTAGCACTTCAGGTTCATCTATCTTAGCAAGTTAGTGTTGTATTTTGAGGGCAATTATGTAATTTCTCATTTGATAAAGAAGGAGGATTATATTATGAGGAAAAGATAAGAAGATGGGCCCACTTGTCATTGTGATATGAGAGGAGACAAGGTTGAGGATGCAGTCTTCAATTGTGGGGAGATGGTTTCGATGGCTGAGAGGCTTTCGGCCTGCTCGTGGGAGATGCAGACGACGCCGTCGTTGCAGGCGGCGTGGGTGCGCTTCGCGCGAGCGGTTGAGGTTAGCCCCTCTCCTTTTTTTCCTAAAAAAGGCTCGATCTGTAGGTCTTTTTTCAGTGCTCAAAAACAAAGATCGTTAGTTCTTCCCAATTTGGTTGTGACATTTCTCCTGATTTGATCTTTCGGTTTTGGGGATCCTGGACCTCCGGGCTGCCGGGTGTGACTCGGTGCCGACGGTGGTGAGGTACATCCGCCGGTTCCTTGTGCCATCTGCTCTCTGTTGGTGCTGTGCTTGGAACCCGACCAGTTGTGCATCCGGGTGGATCGGATTTGGTCTCCTGTGGACTGATCTTGGAAAGGAATGTGACCTTTGGGTTGATTGGTGACTGGTGCTCTTGGGAGTATTTGGCAAGTACTTCTCGGTTGGACTTGTGCGGCATCCACCCGGTTCCTTGGCTTCGTTCTTTGGTTGATTCCAAATGAGGGAGTGTGGCATTGTGTCTCCGATTACTTCGTCCTTTGCTCGGTTTGCAGGGTGATAGTTTCTCTGGGTCAGTGTCGATTGACACACCTTGCCGGTTGCTTCTGGCTGGTTTTGATTACCACCGCTTTAGTGAGTAATTCTTTATCACAATCTCAGAGTATCTCTCTACATATATGAAAGTGCTGGGCTGAGGTTTCTTGATCTGTGATTATTGTTAATCATTGTTACAAGCTCTATGGGATATTGTAGAAGAAATAACAGTGGGTTTTGATCTGCTCTGTGATGTTAGATGTCTTATACTGAAATTGAATGTGATAATTAATTCACACTTGAGCTCTATTGTATTACTTGCATCTGTTCCTTTGATCTGCTGTTAGTTTATTACTTTCAGTTTCAGTTGGGCACTCTAATGACAGTCAATTGACTTTATTATTGAACCTGTGTCTTGGGGTTCAGTTTTATAGAGAGTGTTCAGTCTCTGTTGGAAATCTAAGGTCCTGTTAGTGGTCCTGTTAGTCATCTGTTTTGACTGAAATCATAATCTGTAGCAGTTGAGATCTTTTGTCAGTTTAGCATAGTTCTATTTAGAGCTCATAGTGTGAATTTAAATTGTCTTGTTCAGTTAATGAAGAGTATAGACAATAGGGTTGAGATGGCAAAGATTTGTTCTTTTGCAACTCTCCTCCTAAGAGCACACACAATCATCAATCTTCTGTGCATTATGCTGCTTATTGATGATTTCCTGGTTTTAATGTTGAGCATAATGTTGTGTTTAAATGACTTGAAAGAATTTCATGGACACATGTTATTATGGTATACTACATGCTGGTATTATGCTTGTTGCATAATTATTTCTGCTGGGATTAAATATGAATTTATGCTTATGTTACAACAATCCAGAAAAACTATATTTGAAGAAATGGCTTCATCGTCAGATGTCGTTAAGCCGGAAGTGTTTGACGGTGCTAACTTTAAGCGTTGGCAAGCTAAAACCAAGTTATGGCTAACCGACCTCAGACTTTTCTAGGTCGTGTCAAATCCTCTGATGTTCCCTTTGGAAACCACTGAGATGACGCGGTGGGAGGATGCAAACAATTCAGCCCTAGCTAGGTTGTTAGCAG
Source organism: Phyllostachys edulis (assembly GCA_036346405.1). Taxonomy (NCBI): domain Eukaryota; kingdom Viridiplantae; phylum Streptophyta; class Magnoliopsida; order Poales; family Poaceae; genus Phyllostachys; species Phyllostachys edulis. The sequence continues at coordinate 54,363,119 of CM070549.1, read as the reverse complement.
TCTTATCCAACCGGCTGTTTGACGTATATGTCACTTTTACTAATGCCAAACTACGCTGGGACGAATTAGATGAGAAGTATTCCGAAGGGGATAATGGTAATGAGTCCTTTATTACTGCTGCATACTTGAACTACAAGATGGTAGAGAGATGGTCGGTGATGGAGCAGCTCTATGAGCTTCAACTCCATGTACGTGATCTTAATTAGTACGACTGTCTTCTACCTGAGAATTTTTAAGTTAATATCATCTTGGCTAAGCTACCGCCCTCGTAGCGTGACCTTGTGACCGCCCGACGACATATAAAGGAGCACTTGACACTCAATGAGTTGTCAGCAGCTATCAATGTCGAGGAGGGCAAGAGCCGAATACTTGACAAAGGTAAGGCTCAAGTCCAAGCTCATCTAGTGGAGGTCAAGAGTGCTGGTGGCTTTGGGAATCAGAAATTCAAGAATCAGCCCAAAATCAAGCTTCAAGAAAAGAATATGAAGAAGAAAAAGAAGGAGGACATTGTCTGCTTTGTGTGTGGAGTGGCTGGCCATAAAACCAATCATTGCCGCAATCGTAAAGGTAAGGGTCCTTCTCCAGCTCAGCATAAGGGCCGCAAGACCGAGGTGAATGTCGTTCTGGATAATACCAGTTCTGAAGGGTATGTACCTAAGGCCTTTATGGCAAGTCCATCAATTGATTGGTGGATTGATACAGGTGATACTAGACATATTTGTGCTGATCGATCATGTTTCTCTTCTTTTCAGGGTGAAGAAGGTGGATCTGTCCTGATGAGGAACGGAGATGCTGCTACAGTACTTGAGATTGGACAGGTTTGCTTGAAGCATACTTTAGGCAAAACACTCATTCTGAGAGACATACTGTATGTGCCTGCAATGACTCGTAATCTCATTAGCGGGTCGATGCTTTGTAGGCAAGGAATAAAGCTTGTTTTTGAGTCTAATAAGATCGTGTTGACCAAGTTTAATACTTTTGTGGGCAAAGGCTATGATAGCGGAGGCATGTTCCGCTTATCTATTCTTGATTCAAATAATGTAAACATTTTTAATATTTTCTATTGCAATAAATTACATGATGTTTGGCATTCTCGTTTGTGTCATGTTAACTTTGAAGCTATTGTGCGGTTAAGCAAAATTGATTTAATTCCTAACTATAATTATGAGAATGGTTCAAAGTGCGAAGTGTGTGTGCAAGCTAAGCAACCCCAAAAACCTTTTCATAGCGTTAAAGGGCGAAGCATCTCTCCACTTGAGCTAATTCATTCTGATCTTTGTGAGATGAATGGAATATTAACTAAAGGTGGCAAAAGATATTTCTTAACATCTGCTTCGACATGACGCGCTACACCTCGCTCTGATACCACTTGGAAACCAAACCGAAGAAGACTAGCAAAAACACATGAACATATTGGAGATCACACACACGCATGCTATTACATGAACGCACGCACGCACGCAACACCAGGAGAACGCAAAACAGGAGACAACAAGAAGATTTTTGCCGCACCAAAACTTCGCAGCTTTTCAGTTTTCCTTTCTTCTCTATTTAAACACGAATGAAAGAGTACATGCACCGTGAGTCAATGCTCAAGGAAGGAAACCACCAGGAAGGAATGGGCTACAGAAGGAAACATCAGAAAAAGAAATGTCTAATCTAATCAATCCTGATAAAATCACTCAGCAAATCCTAATCAAATCAATCACCACTAATCTTGTCAAGATTATGGCTAACAGACGCGGTCCTGAACTGCGACAAGGAGATGGGGGTGGACCAGCTCTCATCGCCGAGCTGCTCGCCGACCCGGCCTACTACCACGGGGCCTCCTCCTCGTCGCCGGAGATGGGGTGTGGTGGTTGATCAATTGATTAATTAATTGCTATGTTGGGCCTGCGCTGATTCGATTTAGGTATGAACTTGTTACAGGTACTCTTCGATTCATCACAAGCTGATTACGCATGCATACATGCATGCGCTGCTTTGACTTGTTTTGTGGCAACTTAACGGTACGTAGGGTTAACTAGGGGGGTCATGAGGAATCGTGCGTTGGAACAGTGGAATTAATTGATCAATATATCTAGCAGCAGGTAATAAAGGAAAAAAAATCAATCAATATTCGGGTGATGACGGAATTTGACACGTCTCCAGACAGCATAAGCATCACCGCAGATCGGCCTGTAATCCTGACCTCGACGTGCATGATGCATCAGCCAACACCACAGAACAAAAGCACCGTAAAAATTTATCCCCATTAAGTCGTAGTAATCACCACACACACAACACGCAACTCATGTTAGAATTAGACTCTTATTTGTAAAGATCCATTCATTTCTAAGTTCTAAAACATGCATAGTTTAGTTCCATACTGCCTAGCCAAGTAGTGGGAGAGCAATTTATAAGGTGGAGTTCTTGCCACCCCTTGATACATGTGATACATGTCATGCGATGATATGAGAAGGATTATAGCTAAAGTCACACACACACGCACGTACACACGCGCGCGCGTTTATTCGCGTGGCAATCGCGTGACTTGTTGCCAGATTGACCACCATTCGTGTGCTTATTGCATTAGCTTCTTTCCATAGTCTACATATTCATCAAATGGATGTGAAGACAGCTTTCCTTAATGAAGAGTTAGAGAAAGAAATCTATATGTAGCAACCAGATGGTTTTGTGATTTCTGGACAGAAAAGTAAGGTATGCAAATTAATCAAATCCTTATATGATTTAAAACAATCACCTAAACAATAGCACGAGAAATTTGATAAAATTTTAACATATGCTGGTTTTCTGTAAATGAGGCAGATAAGTGTGTGTATTATTGTTATGGTAGAGGTCATGGAGTGTTTTTGTGTTTGTATGTCGATGACATACTTATATTTGGGACAAACACTGCTGTTATTGACGAGGTCAAATCTTTCTTATCTAGATGCTTTGATATGAAAGACCTAGGAGAAGCAGATATTATTCTGAATATTAAATTGATCAGAAATGATGATGGGATCACTTTGAACCAATCCCATTATGCTGAGAAAATCTTGAGCCAGTTCGGTTTTGAGAACTACAAGATTTCTCCCACTCCTTATGATGCTAGCGTTAAGCTTCGAAAGAATAAGTGATTAGACAAAGATCAATTAAGACATTTATAAATTATTGGGTCCCTTATGTATCTATCTGGTGCCACAAGACCTGACATATCATTTGCTGTGAGCAAATTAAGTCGGTTTACTTCTAACCCAGGAGATGATCACTGGAAGGCACTTGAGAGAGTGTTGCGCTACTTGAGAGGCACAACCTCATATGGAATTCACTATAGTGGGTATCCATCTGTATTAGAAGGATATAGCGATTCAAACTGGATCTCTGATGTAGATGAGATCAAAGCTACAAGTGGGTATGTGTTTACCCTTGTGGGTGCTGCAGTTTCACGAAGGTCGTGTAAACAAACCATATTGACAAGGTCAACCATGGAAGTAGAACTTGTAGCACTAGACACAACTACTGCTGAGGCTGAATGGCTTAGAGAGCTTCTGTTGGATTTACCACTGGTTGAGAAACCAATACTGGCAATCCTAATGTACTGTGATAATCAAACAGTGTTGATTAAAGTTACAAGTACTAAGGATAACATGAAGTCCTCCAGACATGTGAAGCGTATGCTTAAATCTGTCAGAAAACTGAGGAACTCCAGAGTGATTACTGTAAATTATATACAAACTGAGAAAAATCTAGCAGACCCTTTCACAAAGGGGCTAGCATGGAAGACGATTTCCGTTGCGTCTATGGACATGGGAATGAGGCCCATTGGAGTTACAACTCAACAGTAACACATACCTTTTTGATCGGAGATCCTGTGACTTAGGAAATGGGAAAAACAAGTTGATGTTTCAACAAGAGAGTACATTTTAATAAAATATGTACCCGTGTCCTGATAGACAAAGTACAATCAAATTTATGGAAGAGGATGGCTTAAAGGCTTAATGTATTCTAGTTTCCAATGAGGAAAAAAGGTATTAGCCTACATGATACCTAGAATGAATACACCTACTTGAGCTTAACTGAGGTTGCAGTTCACGAGAATAGGGGCATTCTCTAGAAAGCTCATGAGAAGATAAGGGAGTATGACCATATAAAGCTCCGGTTAGGCTTGGTTCTTTGACAGTCTAGTATCAGTTGAGATTTCAAGTGAAATCTAATCACGAAATACTGTAGATTCAAGGCATAATCCATTCATTAGTTGTGAGAAGATGAGTCTTGTTATTCTAGGTGCAAGTTCAACCCGTACGGGACTTACACTGAAAGACTGGTATATTAACAACTCTTCAGCACAAAAGTCTTTATCTTACTCTTTGCTGCTTGCCTTGGAATTGATAGGGGATTGTTAGAATTGAGCCCTTATTTGTAAAGGTCCATTCATTCCTAAATTCCAAAGCATGCATGGTTTAGTCCCATACTGGCTAGCCAAGTAGTGGGAGAGCAATTTATAAGGTGGTGTTCTAATGTATGCTTTATTGAGCAGTTACTAGAGAGTAAATGACTCAACCCTTAAAAGGTTTTCGAGAGGTCCAGACCAAAAGAGATCCTTTTCCATTCCAATTATTTCACTTCTTCCTTTCTGTTCTCTTGTGCTGGAGGGTTGTGTTGTTTTGAACCAAGCCATCCCTTCTTCTTAGCGTGCACCGGGAAGGAGGATGAGCGGTATCTTCAAACTATTGTCGTAGAGTTCACCTGCCTAGGGCGACAATAAAGTTTCTAGGCAACGCATCTGCGCGACCGCTTGCTACACTGCGACGTCTACGATCCACACTGCATCGAGTCTGCACAGCTTCGAGTTCTTCATCGACCTATACTGTAAGTTATGTGTACGACCAGTATATTCTGATATAATCATGATATTGAGTATGTTTAGAAGTGCATGGTATAGCCTGCTGAAAGTATTGATTTATGCGTCACTAGTTATTTGTTATCTTTGCCTCATAATAAAATCTGGAATTAAAATGTTATCCATATTTCCAACAACTCATACGCATAGCTGGTTCCCGTTGCCTCCTCCCGTTCCTCCTCCTGCTCCTATCGATCGCGGCACTTCCGCCTCCGCGTCGGCCGCGGCCGCGGAGGCAATGGTCTCTCTAGTGCTCTACTACGAGACGCTGTGCCCGTACAGCTCGCAGTTCATCGTTAACCACCTCGCCGGGATCTTCGACGACGGGCTCATCGACGCCGTCGACCTCCTGCTCGTCCCCTACGGCAACGCCCATGTCTGCTCCAACAACACCATCTCTTGCCAGGTTACAATCACTGCTCGATCCACTTTGTTAATTTTTCTTTCACCTACGTTAATGAATCGTTCGATTCATTCTCAAGTCTCTTAATTGATCAATTGTACACTGCCATCTGTTAGTTCTCGCATTCACGGTATCTCCGGCCCAGAAATTCTTGCGCGTACCGTTGCACGGTAGTGGTCATGCCAGCGTGGCATGACAACGATGAATCGTCATCATGACGTATTTGCCACTAATTTTGTAAAAAAAATTATTTTTGCCCCTCCTCTTGAGCTGCTTTATATACATAACCAGAGCCCGGCACGCGCCCTGGCGCTCCCGATTGATACGTCTACGGCTGTACCGAAACTGTAGGTCCAAGAGTGTTTGTGCAAGAACTATGCTAAACGTAGAAGACACTGTAGACTGAACGTGAGGCACATGGTGAATCCACAGAGGAATGTAGAAGCAAAATGTATGTGTAGATATGTTTGGTGCATAAAAAACTGCTATTGAGAAGCTAACCGCAGTTTATTTCTAGTTAGACGCATATCCATCAATTCCATTTATTTCTAGTGAATGGCAATTTATTCTCTAATAATTCCACTAAACACACTTTTTATTTGACACCTATGACAATCGAGTTCTTTGATTTTTTTTTAAAATATCTATTTGTATTCGGAATTACAGAAATAATACCGCTTAATTTTTTGTCAGAAATAACCTCTTGTCACCGTACGGTTGGGCGACTTGCTTTAGTCGCCCAACCAGGGAACGACAATTGTCAAATTCGCTCAATGGCACGACGATTGAAGCATAGTCGCTCAATGGTATGGCGATTTAATGATTCGAGGCATAGTCGTGCAATGGGATGGCGACCTGGACTTAGTCGCCATACGGTGGAGCGACTAGGTCACAAGCTGGACCCTAGTCGCCCAACCGTATGGTGACTTGGGGTGGCTATAAAACCACGCGCGTGGCCGAACTTTCGCCATTCCAGTGAGCGATCAGAGCCGAGAAAGAAAAGAAAGTGAGGAGAAGGAGAGGGAAAAAGAGGAGAGGAAGAAGGAGAGGAGAAAGAAAAAGAGGAGAGGAAGAAGAAGAGGAGGAAAAAAGGTTCTTCGCTTCGCATCGATGACTACGACGGTGAGTTTGTAATATTATTTTGTATAAGTGTATTTTTGAAACCATGGTAGATTAGCAAGCAACATCATGTGTAGTGACATATTGTTAGCAAATATTTAGAGATAGCATGATTAATTAGTAACCATGGTAAGTTAGCGAGCAACATCATGTGTAGTGATATATTCTTAGTAAATGTTTAGAGATAACATGATTAATATAATTAGTTTAGAAGTTTGTATGGAGGAAAAATTAGTCGGTGAAAATAAATTTAATTGTACTATTCTGCGTGCTACGCTAATTGCGTCCAGGCTTGATGAATGATAACGTGTTACTTTTCTATTATATAAACATGTCGATAACCGGTGCATTCGCAAATGCTAGTTTATAGAATGTTAAATATATGTATTTATTTGCACAATAAAGAATTTATAACATTTACTTTATAGTTTTGGTTGGATTAAGGAATTATAAAATACTAAGACAAAAATCATTGATACATGGTTCCAAACCCGTAGGATTCTCAAACATGTGAAATTTTATTTTATTTTCCTAAAAGCTTCACCCATTATAAATATGCATAGTAACGATGATGTTTTAAATATTTCGCAATCCATAGCAGCTGGCACAGGTGTTAATGTAATATAGCCTTTTGTAGGGAAAATTACGTGTTTACCACGTGGGTTTCATGAAATTGTATATGTATTGCCACTGTGTTTGAGCAAAGTGTTTAGGTGCCACTAAGAACATACCAAATATGATTTATTTGCCATTGGAATATAATTTAAATGCTCAATTAATATTAATGCTTTTAATTTCTTAATTTGCAGGTATGGCTCACGACCTATTTGGTTCGGATGGCATTTGATCATTGGACGGTTGGTCGACGCTTGACACTGCTTGGCCGTCGTGTGTCTGATCTCGTTCATGAGGATGATGCGGCTGACTTGGGGGTGCACTACAAGAAAAACAGTCATGTAGCAATGTATATCCGGCAACGGATAACACAAGCATTGCACAGCTGTACATCCGCTACGCGCGTGAAAACTGCTTGCACCATGACCTCCAATGTCCAAGTTAAACAGCCCACGTCTAAACTTATCCGGAGAACTGCACATCCTATCTCCTCCTTCCTCTCCCTGTTCCTCTCAGAAACAAAAAAATCCCCTTCGAGGGTTTCTGGTGGCGAATCTGCACGATGCCAACCTAAATACCTTATCCCAACCCCACCATCTTTCTTTTAGTAGGGTTGAGTCCGCGGCTGCATCATGGCGCACGGCGGCGGCCTGTGAAAGGGCGGTGGCGGCGCGGCACGCAAGCATGGTGGTATTCGCTTTTCTCGACGCAACTGCGCTCTCAATCGGCAACGTGGGGCGGCTCGCCGTCGACCTCATGGTGTCGTCGGCGAGGGCCGGGCGGATGGCCTACCTCGACGAGCCCTCCGTGCGGTTACGCTGCTGCAGAAGAACGGCGCCGCCCCGACGCTGCCGTCGGGACCTCGCCTTCAGGCTCGAAGGTTTGTTTCTCGATCTGTGCTTCTATCTTTGCGGCTAGGCGCATCGTTGGATGAATTGTGTTAGTGGTGTTGCTCTTCGCCGCCAATATTGTTGGCCATTATTCGTGCTCACCAACTGCTTGATGAAATGTGTTCTTGTCTTTGCATGCACTCTTTCTCGCTCTCGCACACCAACCTGTTTAATGAAATGAAATACCTTGATAGGGTCTAAGAGAGAAAAAAAATAGTATAATAGAAAATGAACTCTTTTTCTTTAGAACTCACATTACTTCTAAAGATACATACACACATATGAGTAGGTCTTGTGATATGGTTCCACTTAGTCGATTGTGTGAAATGTTTTCAACTGTCTTACTTGATTAGTATTTCAGCTAATATCTCTATAAATGCTTCTAGCCACTCGTGTCCCATTGCCCTTGGCTTGTTATTGAATAAACTTGTTTCTTCAAATTCATGAGCCCTAAGCATTCTTTGCTTTTGTTATCTAGATGTGCTTGAAGGAGAGATAGTTCTTCAAAATTTGTCAAGTGTTGTGGCTGCTCGTGTCCTTGGTATGATTTCTATTTTGTAAATGAGTTCTCTTCTATTCCATCTTTAAAATCGAAAATATGCTTTTCATCGCCTTTGAATTCAAGCAACTACATTCATTCGGAGGTCATCGGTATCCTTGTATCCAATATTATGTTCATTACGTGCAACTCTGTAATGTTTAGCACGCAGCTCAAAGAGTGACATTCTTAGTTTTATACACGGTAGTGAAGCGACAAATGACCAATGGTTACGACTAGAAAGATTGAATTAGAGCATCGATATATAGCATGGAAAAGAAAGGAAAACCTAGGAGAAATATATTCAATTTATACATATTGTATGAGTTATTTGAGTTGAAAAGGTTCTAGTGCAAAGAGAACACAGGACATTTTGAGTTTATGTATTTAACTGAAACGGTATGAAAAGCTGTTAGAATTGTCACTAAACATATTCCTGCTAGAAACAAAGCACCTGAATCATGGGGCATCTGATTAGCTTGTTCTCCTAGAATTGCCGCACTAGCTGTAATGTCTCATGAGTCATGACATCGTAGAGCTTTGATCAACTTAGCTAGATGGCTGTTTTCTCTCTATTATGTGAAACATATTCTTCAAGTAGTACTGTACTACTGCAATAGAGACAGAGATGTATGTACTTTATGTCAAACGGGGAAGGCAAATATGAAAAGAGAAACTTTGATAATATGCTGCACAAATCCTGTATGACAATTCAGTTTGTTAGGCAATATGTAACCCGATTCTATGTGCATGCTATGTGGAAACATGGTCGCAACTTGCTTGTCGATTTACACCGGGGTGAATAGGGAAGGAGAGTAAGGAGGCTTGGTGGGAATGCAAGTGGAGGAGATAGGCGATGATGCTCAATTTTGATATTTTGATAATCTCCTTCAGTTGATCATTCTCAATGATCACATTGTATTCATTGATGAATATTTGGGCCCTTTTCTGGTTGTAGCTTTAAACTTATTTTGTCGCCGGAGATTTGCACTCGGGATTCTGCTTTTAATTAATTACATGGAATTTTTGTTTGTTATGTGTAGAACCGGTTAGTGGGATTTTTTATTGAATGTACTTCTCTTTGTGCGATTGCCAAGCCATTGGTTGTTGGTGGAACTTCTAAATCTCATGAGCTATCTCGGTATACGATGAGGCATCCTTGTCGATTGCTTGACCCTCCTCTTGTTCTCCGTGAATTTGTGAATCATGGTAGGCTCGATTTCCTATTTACATCTATATTTACACTTTTGTTACATATCCCGACACTTTCCTCGAACAAGAGAAATGTGGCATCGATTTATTGCCTCTACAAAGGGATCCTCTTTAAGGTGTACATAATTGGTGAAACAATACTGAGTTGTCCACAGTTTTCTCTTCCGATGTTAACACCTATGACTTACTAAAAATGTTGGCATCTATCGACTTCCAAGAGTTTCATGTCTTATGACTAGTGCAGATCATTTTGCCTATAAGTTTTACTTATATGTTGTCATTTTTCATGCAGTCAACAAGACAAGTTGATAGTTCTTCACATTGGCAGTAATGTTGATGGACAACAAAGACTTAAAGAGCTAGATTATGTTAGATATCGTGTATTATAATTTAAGAATAATTTATAGAATTCTTGTACTCCAGTTTGTACTTTGTACATGTCACATTCGTCAATGTATCATTCTCTTAATAAATACATCTATTTACTTCCTTCTTTATACGAGTACAATTTATTGGCAAAAATGTGTTTATCCTTGTGGGCCTAGCTTAATTATTACTTTCTGCAAAACTTTAAAATGACGAATCTTTTAGAATATTAATATGGGTCATAAACAATTATAAAAATAATTTGCTGCCCAAAATAGCAACGCATAAAAGTGCTGGCCATGTCTAGATATATCTGTTGCTACCTTGCAACGCCTTTTGTACTAGTTACCAACGCTTTTATATGTATTGTGATAGACCTTTGCAACGGCCTCAATGACAACGCATACGAAATGCGTTGGTATAGATCATAGAAACGGTTATTTGGACATATAGCAACGCATACATACGTTGCGAAAGGGGTGTTCATGGTGTAGTGGTGGTTAAATGCGCGGACACCCGACGGGCTTGGAGATCGGACCCTGCATGGATAGCGGGTTTATCATAGCGGTGCCACTTTTTTGTATCATATGCCCACTATGTACTTACTTCTTCGTGCTTTGTAGGCTGAGCCGTGCCGGCTTTCTACCTCTCGCGCGGATGGTGGAGGCCACCGAAGAGGACGACGGTCTGGTCGACGATGACGGGGAGGTCCAGACCGGTTCAGAGCGGTCACGACGGTTCCCGTTCGACCGGTCGCTCCTAACAGCCCTAGTGGACCGGTGGCGGCCCGAGACGTACATGTTCCACCTCCCATTCGGGGAGATAGCCCCTACTCTACAGGATGTCGTGATGTTGCTCGGCCTGCCTATCACAGGATCCCCTGCATTCCTCGCGGACGCGCCTCCGTCGGTGGCGTGTTCGTATGCGTTCTTGCGGCGGAGGCCGCGCCTCCATACTTCGACTTCTTGGAGCGACAGCGGCATGGCCCACCCCTGCGGTGGCTTTTGCAGTTCCGGGTACGTATACTACCTATTTTCCATGTTTAGCAATGCATTGAGGCCTAGCCTTATGACGGGCTTACTAATTATTCATTTCTGCGTAGGTCGAGCGGATGGTCCCGCAGCCCACCGCCGACCAGGTGTCACGGCACCTCGAGACGTACCTGCTGTGGCTCTTTGGCTGGGTACTGTTTACCAGCAGCCACGGTGACTCTGTCGATGCCCGCCTCGTGGGGTACGCGAAGGCCATTACTGACAACGAGGAGCTAGAGATCAGCTGGGGATCAGCTGTACTTGCTGTGACGTACCGCGGCATGTGCAATGCGTGCTATAGGATGAAGCCCGCATCTATCGTCACAGGCTACCCCCTCTTGCTGCAGCTGTGGTCGTTCGAGCACTTCTCTCTCGGACGGCCCATGCTGGTAGACTCCAGTCCGTACAACACGGACATGTACCATGGGGACGCGGTGGATTGGCCGACCGTAGGGTCTCTTTGGTGTCGTAGACGGGTACGTACTTCCCTATATCTTTACTTTAATCATATTACAGGTCATCCTTTGTAACCACTGTTCTGGCTCGCAGGCATAGTATACACACGTGCAGGTCACACATGTGTAGGAGCACTTTGTGGAGCAGCTGGACCATCTCACCGCTGACGACGTGCGCTTGGAGCCGTACCCCGATCAGGAGATGGAGGCCCGTGCTCCCGGGGGGTTGTCTTCACTGTGCTGGTGCGATCGAGTGTACTGCAGACGCAGAAGAAGCTCGTCTTCGACGTGTTCATCGAGGACTACGCGGTGCACAAGGTGATGCACCAGTTCGGCCTCCACCAGGTTGTTCTAGTTCCCGTCGGGACAAGGGTGCCTGACTCGACCCACGTGTGAGTTACATATAACACATGTTCATATATGTTTTTGCTAGTTCTGTTACAACGGCTTCTAATTGAAGTGGTACGTTTCGCAGGCATAGTAGGAGGGGTGGCACTAGGACACAGTGGCCGGCCAAGATGGAGCCGTGGGTGGTGAAGTGGGCAAACGCCCACGAGGACTGTGTGCCGGAGGACGGCCCGTATGACCCCAGTGCGTACGATGAGTACCTTCGCTGGTACGCCCCGCAGACACGCACCAGGCTGGTGCATGTCATGGACCCTCCCACCGCTCGCGTGCCAGCATCGACCGACGCGTACCCTGCACACTTCGCGCGGAACGTGCACATCGCGATACGTAAAATCATGTTTTAAAATGTCTGAGTACGGTTACCTGAATTATAGGTTTGACACTTTCATGTACTCCTTGCAGACGGACATCAACGTGGGGGTTGCCAGGGATGGACAGTCGATCCTGGACAGGATCGACATTGGTGCGAAGGTTACGTGCGACGAGCTAGTGCAGTTTGTTCGTCGAGCCTGCAGTGCGGCGAGGCGATGCGTGACCCTGACGTCGTGCAGAACAGTCCAGGAGGTGGCCTCGTCAGTGCATACGTCGAGGCCGCCATGTCTGACCTAGTCGGGGAGGCTCGGGACGCCCACGCGTCGTGCCGCTTTCTTACCTTAGACGGAGGGTCGGGTGGGCACATGGGTATGCACCACCACAGCCACCGCCACCGTTGTCGTTCTAGGACACCTACCAGAGAGCGCTAGGGCAGTATCTTTTTTTCCCCGACCCGTTTGGACAGTACGCCGGGTTTGACCCTTTCTCGCGCATGTCCCCGATGACGGTACGTTTCCTCTCTTCAGTTTGTGATCGTCGATATATTGTAGAGATTAACATTATTTGCACTGCAGGTTTGCTGCTCCAGCCGGCAACTAGGCTCTCCCCGCACGAGGATGATGTGGATCAGTACTTCGCGGATGCACCCGGGGAGGTCTAGGGAGCAGCTGAGCCTGCACCCATTGAGGTTCATTCCGGGTCGCAGCTTAGTGGGCCCCTAGTGATTACGCAGTCATAGGTGGAGTCGACCTCCTTGGGAGCATGGATCAGCAGGGCTCCTGAGCGCCTTTGCCTGTCTAGGCCCCGGCCTAGACACCTCGCGCTTCGGAAGCCCAAGCGGGGGCGTATTGGTCGGCGCAGACCGGGTGTGGGACGTGGCGAGGACGGAGGAGGTGCTGCGGGTGGCCAGTAGGGGGTTTACGTATTCTATGTTTACGTATTGTATTTCGTAGGTACTATTACATGGTTGTCTATGCATTCCCTCTACCATTGTTCTATAACTTGTATTATGTGTTTACGTATTCTCCTTCGTAATTACTATGACATGGTTGTCTATGCATTCCCTCTAGCATTGTTCTATTACTTATTCATATATTAGTTCCGAATCATTCGTGGCCTAGTCGCTAAAGCGTTCGACGACGTGGCAGGAAATAGTGGCCCACTGCTACCCAAGTCGTGCAACGGTTGTGCGATCGTTTCTCTCCGCAGCCCAGGTCCCGTTATGGTTTCTTTCGCCATTTCTCTCCGCAGATAACCATAGCATATCGGGAGAGGAGAAAAGGGGGAGAAGGTAGGAAGAGGGAGAAGCGGAGGAGCTCGAGAGAGGGAGACAATGGGAGGAGAGGAGCTTGGGAGAGGTACACAAGGGGAGGAGCAGAGCTCGAGAGAGGGTGGTCTTGGAGGAGAGGAGCTCGAGACGTGAAAGAGAAAGACGAACGAAGCTCGTTGATACGAAGAGAAGGTCTCCGCGTGAAGGTAATAGTCTTGTTTGTTCTTGTTCTCGGCGGAATGTAGGCGACGTGTAGCTACTTATTTGTTTAGCACGTATATGGGGAATGTCTGTCGAGAAATCACTGGTTGCAATGTTTGTAATATTTACAGTGATAAATCAGTCATGTCGGAGCCCACAAGATTGAAAGTACATTACGGTGTTGTTACGGTTCGTGAAGGTCCGTACGGTATTGACCTAAGTGATTTTTGGTAAGTCACTTTGGTACACCCGGACCTGGAGAGTGCCCGAATCGGAGATGTCCTACACTGGCTCACCAGAAGCTTCTCCTTGGACCCCGAGGTGTGGAGTGTCGTCGTACAAGGGGTTTGGAGTCGGTCACATGCACATTCGGTGGGAGTTGAGCAAAGTGATGCGCACGGTTGCATAGATGGGATTTCTGGAAGGCTGTAGGCACCGTGGCTACGAGGGCGTGCTTCTTGTGCAACCATGTCCAAAGGGAGTAATCGGAGGCCCTATCAACAGCTATCGTCGGGTTGGTGAAAGCAGCTCAGGCGCGCAACGCGTGGTTCATGAAGAGGACGAGGTGATTGATGTTGCTGAGGCAGAAGAGGAGGCGGTGACCCATGTTGCTAAGGCGGAAGAGGACGAGGTGACCGATGTTGCGGAGGCGATGACCCATATTTTTGAGACGAAGAGGATATCGCGACACCGCACGCGCTCGGCCAGGCACAAGCGCATGCGGGGAGCATGTTGGCGGCATAGTCGTCGCCGATGGAGATCGACGACTTGACAGCTCGGGCGGAGGAGGAAGCTTTAGAAGAGGATGGTGATGACTCTTCTGAGGAGGATGAAGGTCCCATCCCACAGGAATGGAATAAGTTGGACGTTGAGGGTCTTTCTGTGCGCGACGAGCACGAATCACCGTGAGAGTACCATGGGACGGAGGTTCGGCTTCGTGCAATGTTTGCTGACAAGGGATCATTGCAGGATGCCATTAAGCTGTGGGCATTGTCCATGCAACAGACGTTTCGTGTCCTCAAATCTAGCCAGGAGCAGTACACCGTGGTCTGCGAGCAGGCTGGGTGTCCTTGGCGTGTGCATACACATAGACCCAAGTACGAGACTCACTGGATTGTCTCTAAGGTGGAGGCGCACTCCTGCTTGCTCAGTAGTATTTTGCCAAGGCATCACAACCTGACGTCCACCTTCATAGCCAATGTGATGTTCAAGATTAGCTACGCGAAGGTATGGCGTGCTAAGCAGAAGGCTTTGGAAAGGAGATTCGGTTCTTTCGAGGCGTCTTACGACAACCTTTCTCGTATGCTCCAGGAGCTGCAGGACAGGAACTCAAGCACATACATTGCTGTGAAGGACAAGCCATCTAAAAGACCGCCGCTAGGTTATATGGTATTCCAGAGGTCCTTCTTAGCATTCGGTCCCTGTATCGATGCATTCAGACACATGTTGCCCATGATCTCAGTGGACGGGACGTTTTTAACTGGGAAATACAAATGCATGATCCTAACAACAATTGGCGTCGATGGCAACAATCAAATTCTACCCTTAGCCATCGCTTTCGTCGAAAGTGAGAATTTCGACAGCTGGTTGTGGTTCCTTCGACATCTGAAGGAGGGAGTAGTTGGGGCACGTTCGGATGTCTGCATAATCCATGATCGCCACCCCGGGGTGATGAAGGCCATCCGAAAACTTCAGCAAGACCCCGTTGAGTCGTTCCCTTGGCCAGACATGAGGAATAGATGGTGCATTCGCCATCTGGGGCCAACTTCTTCAAACAGTTCAGGCAGCAACCGTTAATGAAGCTGTTCAAGAGGCTTGCTATGCAGAACCAGCAGCGTAAATTTGATACGTTGTGGGAGATGTTGGACGAGCACACCAGGAAGCATGTCGTCGAGAGGAACAAGCGTCCCCTCATTCCTAGGGTGGCGCACCCCGAACGCCTCACACCACTGCGGAAGCTCGACCCTCCCCATTTGACGCGGAGGACCTCGAGGGACATCGGGTGTTTCTCTCATTGGATTGAGGCCGAGCCATTGGAGAAGTGATCCTTGTTGTACGACACGGACGGTGCAAGGTATGGCATAATGACCACTAACCTTGCAGAGGTGTACAACTGGGTTATTAGGGGCTTCCGTTCTCAGCCTCTCGTCGCCATCGTCGAAGGCATTCTACACGGTACAATTGGATATTTCAGGGAAAGGCATGCAAATGCGGCACTTCATGTAGCCAACCCACATACACCGTACTGCTCGAAGATTACAGCATACATGTAGGCCAAGACCGAGAAGGCTCAGTCGCACACGATCTTCGTTATGGGCAATACGGAGCATCGATTCGATGTGATCCTTCAAGACAGAGCTGGATTCGGGACGACTCGATCTCTTATTACCCATGAGGTATTCCTTGGAGACCATGTGAATAAACCTAGCTGCACATGCAACAAGCTAAAGCTCATTCACAAGCCATGCTCTCATGTCCTCGCCACGTGTGGGACCATCCACATGGACCCATCAAACTTCATATCGGAGTACTTCATGAAGGAGATGGTGCAGCAGGCGTGGTGCGGCGAGCTAAGAGGTTTTAGGGTTGTGGGCAACTTTGCCACGTCGGATACTGCATAGAGGACTTGGATTCCGGATCTAGACCTGTTGAAAGGGGGGAAGGGCCGTCAGCAGAGTCGTCGCATTAGGAACAATATGGACGAAGGGGAAGCTGGAGTGGCGGGTAGACGTTGCAGCCGCTGCCGCCAGGAAGGCCACACTGTGAGAACTTGCAAGGCGCCTACCAACACGTAGGAACACCGGCACAAAGTAACTTGTATTAGAACTGCTAGCATGTTGAACTTGTACTTTGGTTGTTGTAAACACTGTGAAACTAATTGTATCATAATTGCAAATTTTAACTTATTTGAAGTGTCAATTCTCGTCTGAATTGTAGCAGATAATGTCTGGTATGGAATAGCTCAATTTTCAGTACTAGTTCATGCATGCTTTATGAGATTGAACATAATTGCGTACAGAAGGGAAGACTACCAAGGTACAAGCTTTTTCGTCTGTGCCTAATGGTAGAAGGTGCCTCGCACTACCTACATAGAGTGTTGTACAGGGGGGGCACCTTGGACGTGGCTGGCCGTCGTTGTAGTGGCACGCACATATGCAGCTAGGGTTCGCATAGCAGCATGTGGGATCATAAGAACTTCCTATGTTTACGACCTCCTCGTTGCCCCTCTCGCGCTGCATCTATTGATGGAGGACATCATTTTGCTCGTTGAGATTGTTAATCCGCACCTCTAACTGAAAGATTCGGTGCCATAATGTATCCACGTACATCACAACTTGTCGTTCATGGGGAGGATCGATCCAGCGGACAAAGTCGCATTTTGTTATCTGCTACAAGGGACGGTTAACATGGAGGCTGTATTAGCAGTAACATGAACCAAACTATTTGCTAATTGTACCCCAGAGTGTGCACATTGGAAGAAACGTCGTCCGCCATCGAAAGGGGCATGCATGACCTGCACGACAGTGTCCTCCATGTGTCCGCATTTCAACCATACCGGTTGAGCACGCTTGTTCGGCATCAGTCGGTAGTTAGGGCCGAAGTCCTCCCTCCTTTCGAGAGGAAGGTCTTGCTTCGGTGACCCCAGTTGGACTGGTCCGTCGGCGTCTGCCATGGTATGTTACTATACGGTGGAGAAGGTTCTTCTTCCTACGGTTTCAAGGGTCAAGTGGTCCTACTTTCGGAGCGTGGGGCGCGCATTTTATATCCCGTGGGGAGAGGCTAACAAAGCGCGTAATGTGTTATCTTGCAAAGACAAGACCAAACGGGGTAGCTTTGCACAGTGATAAGACCAAAGGAGACTGTCTTGCACAGTGACAAGCCCAGACGGGGCAGCTTTGCGCAGTGACAAGACTAGACGGGGCATCTTTGAGCAGTGACAAGACCAAATGGGGCAGCTTTGCACAGTGACAAGACCAGACGGGGTAGCTTTGCAGTGAGAAGACCAAATGATAACACTCTATGCCAACCCTTTGGCTTATAAAAAGAGGTGGAAGAGATCTGGAAAAGAACACTACACAACCAAACCCAACACTACACCAGAGCTTCCTTCACCATGCCGGGATGGACTACAGGCAGAGGCAATGGGACCGGATCCGTGAACAAGCAAGGGCTGTTGGGGCCCGAGAAGAGCGAGCAAGGGCTGCTGTGGCCTGGGTCGAACAAGAGATGCGTGCCTATCTGGCATCTCTTCGTAATGAAGCCCCCCATAGCAGCAACCCCATCCTGAACGTTCCAACCGAGCGTTCGCCGTAACACCCGCCAGAGGGGGAGACACCGCCCCTCTGTTGGTGCAGGGACCCATACAAGTTCTTCAAGTCTAAGCACCGGATTAGCCTGGGCATGCGTTACTGAGGTTGCGCGAACTGCTCTAGTGACTATCCCGACCGACGTTGGGACATGAGTAGCTATCAGTAGCCGGTAAGGACCAGTTACAGTGTGTTCCCGTATTATTTCTCTTTCAATGTACGCACTAACAACCTCTCCTGTATACCTGTAGTCCTCGGATCCGCTATGTGGCTACCGCAAGTGGATCGATCAAGAGATCCACCCACATGACTAGTGGTCTCTCAACTTCGACGAGTGGCATGACAAAAGAGACCGCGAGACCTGGGAGGAGCAACGCCGAGCAAAACGAGCGCATACGTCGCGAGACGCAAGCTCATCTCGAGGCGTGCATGCGCAGGGAGCGCAAGGCTCGAGAGAGGGAGCGCGAGAGAAAGAGGAAAATTGCGACCAAGGCCAAAGAAGCCGACAAGGAGTTCAACGCCGAGCTAGCAAGGAAGAGAAAATGGCCCCGGTCCACGCAGTAGGTCGAACCATTCCGTACTAGTCCCCCGTCGAAAGTTGAATCTATTTCCATTCCAAAAAGGCACATATGTATAATAGAAGTACTTTGGTTTGTTGCAATGTGTATGATGTTGTTTCTTATGCACGTAACCAAACCCTATGCGCCGTGTTATTCCCAGCTTCGTTAGAAAGTCTATTTTAATTCGCAACATTAAATCTCCTTGTCTTTTCGCATTCGATTCTTTCGTGTTCTTCTCAGCATCATTATAAAGACACCCAACAACATGTATCACTTCTGGGCAAGGCTTGGAAATATTGTTTGTGAAGGATACGTACGCCCAAGTGTCAAAGGTTATCAATCCATATATGTATTTACGCTCAGTTAAAAGGATGGTCTTATATATGGTTCACATATAGATTCTCTACTTTTCAGTTATGGATAGTTCTAGAGGGATTAACTTTCGAAAATTTGTAAAAAAATATTAAATAAAAAAAATGGTGCCTCCAGCCAACTGTCACCCCGTGTTATTCCCTGGCGCATCGTAATATCACTTACCTTCCTACTTACGACTCAATACTATCTCAATCATCCTCGCAAAATTCTTCAGAAATTTAGCGCACTACAACAATATACAACGATCAAAAAATGTTATTGCGAGTCTGACAAATTTCGTACCCTTCATATTCTACGAAAATAACAAACAGACCAATCAACGTTGTCACTACACTTTTATTTTCAAAAAAAAAACGTCATACAATAAGATTTGCTAAATGTAATATATACGGAATGTAATATTTATTATAACACAATTATTCTAATCGGATTTGCTGAATATGGTAGTTATTACCTTAAATCGCCCGGTGGATGAGCGACTTGAAGCATATTGCTCGGTGGGTGGGCGATTAAGATGAAGTCGCCATAGGGTTGGGCGATTAGTAGCAAGTCGTCATATGGATTGGCGACTTGGAGCTACACCCGTAATTCGCCCATTTGTTCGGCGAGTTGGACATGTGTCGCAGACTAGTTTGGCGACTAGGCAAAGTCGCCCAACCGTACGATGACACGAGGTTATTTCAGAAAAAATATTAAGTGGTATTATTTCTGTAATCCTGAATAAAAAATAGATTATTTTAAAAAAAAATTCGAGTTCTTTGATGCCTCCTTGCGGCCCTAGCTCTGGATTCAGGAAGGATGAATCTTGTTGGCTCTTTCCTTCAGCATGGAAACTATCCTAAACGGGTACAACATAGCTCATCCAGTCCTCTACCATTTTCTCAAAAGTCTACAATCTAGGTTTCAATTAAATCTTTTATGCCAAAATGATTAGGTCGCTCTAATCTTGCATTTTGTCTAATGATCAAGTACTGCTCCAACAAAAGTCTAATGAAATGGAAATGCCATTGATGGTTTTTTTTTTTGCATCAATTCCAAGCTTGAAAGCAGCTGTATTTAAGCTGAAAATTTGCTTCTTGGATATGATGCATTTAGCGAATTGGCTATGAAACATAACATTACCATGCAACTTTTCGTCACCTTGCAGGAATGTGGCACACACTAAACAAGAAAGGGCATATCTGCCAAACAAAATGCACGGTGATATTGCATCAGTTCAAATTAAATACAATGAATAAAATTTACCATTGATCTATCTCCATCCCCATCTCACTTCAGCATTATTTCCTTTACCCTAATCAAATAACATGCAAAAAAACCAGTTTTGGTCAATACCAAATCCTGCACTAAGTTACTAATTAATCAGATTGCATCCTCCTACTGAACAAACTGCACTATAAGAAGACACATGTCGATATTCTTGGGAAAGATGCATAAGGAGAGATCACGAGGCAACTTACCACCCAAGTGAACAATGAAAAATGCTCGAAACAGGTGTTAAGGTGGGCCTCTTCCTTTAGGTTCACAATCTTTCGAAAACGAGAGTGGTAAATATGAGCATATACATGGAAAAGACGCTTGAATATTGCCTTCACAACCTCCCAAAAATTTTGTGGGAAAGGGGTTCCTGCATGATAGTCCAAAGCAATCAATCCACGAAAAAGTACCACTCCTAACTCCAAGGTAATAAAATAAATGTAGCTTCTGAACCAGGTGATATCTCATGAGATGTGAAGTACCAAGTTTCTACGGGAAAATGGATTCATCGTCGAGCTGGACCTCAATCCAGTCCATCAAATACTAACATATTTTGGTGCGAAAACCTCGATGGGTTTCTTGATCTGCACTTCATCAGCCCATCTGTACTCAAACCTGAATTTTTCTGTTGTCATCAATCGAAAACTCTCACCAATCAAATTAGGAGTTCAGCGGACCTGCACCAGTACTTAAACTGATAAACATCTCACATATGTTTCAAAGAGGCACATATCTTACTTGGGTCCAGCTGACATTGTTGGGCATGTGGTAGGTGTGCAGAATTCCATCAGAGTACCATATAAGATGTTCACCTAGTTGAAGAAATCAACAGCTATGAACAAAGCAAAAATTAAGTCATTAGTACATGAAACACTTACATGATGTTACTTATCCTAAGAACAGATACTGATTATAGACTTACTATTAACAGCTAGCCATTTCAAATGTTCGTCTCACAACTGTATTTTTGCAAATTGTTTGCAAGCTCGTTGGTCCAGAGGTGTCGATGATCTAGTATCGATCTTACGAATGAATATTTAGGGGTCTCCTAGAATTAAAACCACGCAGAGAATGGCACAGGGATTTAGACAGGTTCAGGCCTTCTCCTAAGAGAATAACAACCCTACTCATGTGTTCTTGTATTGACTATACAGATTACAATCAAGAAGAAGTAGAATTATGTCTAATGTTTTCTCCTCTTGATCCTCCCCCTATGTCTGCTGACTTTAGCCTTTATATAGCGCACGAAGTGGTGGCAGCTTCTCCAGGCCAAGAGGCGCTTCGTCCTTTGGTGTAACACATACGTTGATGGAATTTATTGTCAGGATTATGATACTACTACATCATTTGGCAGTTAACGTTAGAGACAGAGGCATAATGCAGTTATTTCGGAGAATAACAACGCATATTAACTACCCTGTGTGCTAGACACAACGCATAAGATTCCCTGATTGATTAGGCCTACATGTTTGTAGGCTTTATCAATTACAGGGTGATCGTAGTTGACCTGGTTGTAGAAAGGCTTACGGCCACAAGGTTGTCATAGAAAGGCTTACGACCGTAACATGGTCGTAAAAAGACTTACAACCATGGGGTGGTCTTAGAAAGGCTTACGACCACCTAGTTTAATTTATCCCTTGTTAATATTAAGGGGTATGCTTAAGGACAGTATAATGATATTGTTATCTATAATAAGAATTATAGATAAATAAATAATTGAGGATTATTAGATCCTCGTCATCTAGCTCCCAAACTTCAAGTGAAAATAACTTACTCGAAAAAGAGGTTGTAGAATAGTGGTAGCAAGTAAGGCCTTTCTGACTGATATTTCGTTTGATCAGAAATAGACTCGGTCAAGAAGGTTGTCGGTGTTTTAGAACCGAACTTACGTAAAGATTGTTTGATTCGGGGGTCTCCAAGACTCAAACCACGCATAGAGAGCGACACAGAGATTTTTGTACATGTTCGGGCCTTCTCTGGAGAGAATAACAACCATACTCCTGTGTGAATATATTGAGTATGCTGGTTTACAAAATCAAGAGAAAGACTCGAGTGAGAAGTTTTGTGCTCCTGATTGCCTCTCTCTTCTCTTCTCATGATGATCCCGTCTTTTATATAGTCCTCGGAGTGGGCTACCGTTTCTCCAGTCCAAATGGCGCCTTAATGTTTCAGATGATGGAGCCGTTACTAGAGATTATTATGGGAGTAGTAACGTTCCCACGTCGTTAGGCAGTTATCACTATGACAGAGAGTTAAATCGTGCTATTATTCCAGAGAACAACAGCGTAATTGACCGCACATATCCTTAGATATGGTGCAGAAGATTCCCTGATCGACTAGGCCCACATGTCTGTAAGCCCTATTGACTGCACATATCCTTAGATATGATCATAGTATTTGCGCAGTGCTTGTTGGTAGACCGCCGAATGGATTAAGGCTTGGTTCCTCATCTCTTCGAGTAGGTTGATGTCATCTACTCGAAGTTGTTCATGGCTAAAGTCATTAAAATTTCTGACCCTCGTCGACCTAATCTTTAGCTCCCCCAAAAACTAGGAAAAATGGTGTTTCTCCTGTAGCCCGACTAGCAGTCGGGCGAATTGCCCATAATACTGAGGGTAATTCTTTAGCCCAAGCCCCCCGAGCGCTTTATAAGCTGGTCGAAGACTCGAGTTTTAATTTCCTGCATGATTTGGTCGTTCGCTCTTTTAACTACCCCATTGCTTTGTAGGTGGGCGACAGAGGCATAACACAACTTGGTACCCAACTCTTCGCAAAATTCTTGGAATTTTGTGTACCATTATTTGTAATTATTCGACTCGGAACATCAAATCGAGTAATTATATTTCTCATCATAAACCTTTTGGCTGCTTCCGTTGTTATCCCAGTCACAGGTTCGGCTTCAATCCATTTTGTGAACGTATCAATAGCCACAAAAAGGAACTTGAAACCCCTTGGTGCCTTTGGGAATGGTCCTAGGATACCGAGCTCCTAGGTTGTAAAAGGTCAAGAGAGAGGTATGGTTTGCAATGCCTGAGCCGGTTGGTGTATTTGTCTGTTATGAAACTGACATTGTATATATTTTTTTAACCAACTCTTTGGCATCATAGAGGGCGGTTGGCTAATAGAAAACTTGTCGAAAGGTTTTTCCGACCAGCGTTCTGTAAGAAACATGAGTTCCATAGATGCCTACGTGTATTTTGTGAAGGAGATTTAATCCTCCTTTCTACGATATACATCGCATGAGAACCCCTTGAGTACCTCGTTTATAGAGGACTCCTTCGACCAAAGTATATATTTTGGCGTTGCGGGATAAATGATCAGCCTCAAGATTGTCATCAGGTAATGTACCCTTCTGAAGATACTCGTAAATGGGATTCATCCAGGTATCCTCGTATTCCAGAGAAGCTGTCTCAATAGGAGATGTCTCTGGCGTTTTGACCAGAGACGGCTTCTAGAGATGTTCCAAGAAGACTCCTTTTGGTACTTATGATTGGAAAGAAGCCATTCGAGCTAATTGATCTGCGAGGAAATTATCATTTCGAATGATATATTGTGCTTCGAAACCGAAAAAATGCTTTTCAAGCTTCCTGACTTCCGCTAAGTACCGAGACATGGTTGGAATAAAGCACTAATACTCTTTTTCGACCTGATTCATGACTAGTTGAGAGTATCCTCTCACAAGTAGTCGTCGAATCCCAAGCGCTTTCGCTGCTCGTATACCAACCAACATACCTTCATTTTCTGCCACATTATTTGTGGCCAAAAAATAATAATTGAATAGCATACTTTAAGGTTTCACTTGTAGGAGATTTCAAGACCACCCCAGCCCCTGAGCCACTTAGCGTAAGTGACCCATCAAAATACATTGTCCACTGGTCGTGGGATTCGTACTAGGGATGCTAAACAGATTCAGGATTTGTCCATCCGGTGAAAAAATCTGCTAAGATCTGGGATTTAATGGCCGTTCGGGACAAAAAATTGAGGTCGAACTCCCCACGTTCAACCGACCATTTTGCCATACGTCCCGCTGTTTCTCTGTTCTAGAGGACCTCTCCTAAGAGAAACTCAGACGGCACAACTATCTTGTGCGCCTGAAAATAATGCATCGGTTTCCTCGAAGACATGAGGAGAGCATATAAGAGTTTTTGGACCTGAGGGTATCGCTCCTTAGGCCCATGTAAAACTTCACTTACGTAGTAAATTGGTTGTTGAACGTTTTCACGTTTGGCAACCAGTACTATGCTCACGGCCTATGGCGTAGCAACTAGATAAATTAAGAGAGTCTCTTCTGGTTCCGGAGAAACCTGAACATGAGCACTCGTAAGATAGCTCTTGACATCCTCGAATGCAGTGTTTGCCTCCTCTGACCATTCGAAGCCCTCATATTTCCTTAGAAGTTTAAAGAAATGAAGTTCATTTTCTCCCAGTTGTGCAATAAAACGACTTAAAGCCGCCATGCATCCTGTTAGTTTCTGGACTTCTTTCTTCGTGGTCGGAGAGCGTATTTATTCAATGGCCTTTATCTTTTCAGGATTTGCTTCAATTCCTCGTGCAGAAACAAAGATTCCAAGCAATTTTCCTTAAAAGACCCCAAATACACACTTCTCAGGATTAAGTTTTAAACAATGTTTCTGAGGGATGGGGAGGTAGAGGGATGGAGAGGGGAGGCAGAGGAGCGGGAGGAGGCAGTGACGGAATGGAAGGCAAGGGAGGGGAATGGGGGCAGGGCGGGGACGCGAGGGAGAGAGGGCTGCCTGACTGGGATGGCATTAGGGTTCTCAGCAAACCCGATCGGACGGCCACGAGTGAACCCGACGTGATTGGACGACGGATCTCACTAGGGGCTCTTCACGCGATCCTAGCCGGACGACGACGATCGAACGCTCTATAATTTGCTGACGATGTGGCCACGTTGAGGAGAGCCCGAACCAGCCTCTTTTTACTTGTAAAGATAGCATCACAAATTTATCAACAAAAAAAACTCGGTTGCCTTCTCTTACTTAGACTAGAGCTAAAACAAGTACTAGTACTTTGAGTTTCTCGACTCTAAATGGAAGTGGATTAATGCTATACGCAAAACCGACAGAGGACATAACTTGCATCTACCATCTACTAATTGTAATCGTATTGCTTTATGGACTGTATAATGCATGGTCTAGTTTTTGGGCAGACCACAAGGCTCCACTACTAGCCGTGTGACTGTCGATTTTTTTTTGTAGGTTATAGTTTTGGAAATATCGCTAATTCATTACAAGCTAAATTCATTTGAAATTTTGTATTTTTCTAGATTTTAGAAATGTCACTATTCCACAACTAGCTCGACACATTCCTTCAGCCTCTGGGTCTGTCTAATTTAGTTGTTGAAAAGCTTGACACACCATCAAGACTTTTTTGTTTGTTTGGAACATATGGTTCTCGTAAGGATGCATCAAAGGAGCTAGTAATTTTAGTAGCTCTTTCAATTGTAAGCTTTGTCGTGATAAGATACAACTCTCAAACCTTATGCTAAGCGCACAATATTTTCTACACCAATGCACCCCGTAAGCACCCGTAACAACTTTACTTAGCAAGCAACGCCTCATTACCATCAGCTCACTTACCCATGACTCACGATCTTCTTATCTTCACTTGCTTATCTATACATACGGGAAAACACGTCAGCTTGCACCTATAAGTCACATACATGTGCCGACCCAACTCAAATGATAAGTGGAGACACAAGTGAGTTGTCGGGCATCTCTCTTGGACTGAGCGGATGTAAGTGGTCAGATATTAGGTTATCCCATAAGTGGTCAGATATTGGGCTACCCCACTAAGCATTTTTGGCTTCTATTTTTTAGTGCTCGTATCATTGCATGTATGTACTTTTTTTAACGTACGTATACGCTTTTAGTTAGACAGTACAGGCCCAGGTTGTTGTACAATGTACAGTAGCGCTTTGCCTAACACAACAAAATTCTGTTCAGGATCCGGTCACCGTTCACGTACTCCACACCCGCGCGGGTCACTGAACGTGGGCCCCACGATCCCACCTGGATCCAAGCTGGCCTTTTCCCTATTCTAAACACCGCGCTGCACACGTGGCCTCACGCCACCAATCGCCAATAAACCGCCCTTTTTAATGCTCCTCTTCTCCTCCAAGTTCCATCCACTCCACCTCCCCTCCCCTCGCCGCGATGACCTTCGCCAACCGCATCTGCTAATCGATCGGTGCTTCGGAGCTATTGATCGCCATGGCCGCCCTTGTCCGCCCTCTCCTCCTCGCCGCGCTCCTCCTCATCGGCGCCTCCGCGGCAGCTGGCGACGCGGCGGGGAAGGGGAAGAACGGGAAGGTGGACGTGGCGCTCTACTACGAGTCGCTGTGCCCCTTCTCGGCGAGCTTCGTGGTGAAGCATCTCGCCAGGATCTTCAAGGATGGCCTCCTCGACGCCGCCGACCTGACCCTCGTCCCCTACGGCAACGCCCGCGTCGGCAAGGACGGCGTCATCTCCTGCCAGGTGCCGCCCCCGCGCGCCCGCTCCTTTCATCTTCCTCTGCTTTCCTTCCCTTCCCTTGGCTACAGTACAAGTTTCTGGGCCCGGTTGGGAATTCTGGGTTTGGGCTTAGTTCTTGTGTTAATTTCACTACTTGTCGATTTCCGTTTGTTCCTTCTATAGTTTTATGAGGTAGAATTGGGTTAATTACTGTTTGGTAGTGGTGCTAATACTGACACTGTTGAGCTGTTGGCTTGTTGCAGCATGGCGCTGATGAATGTTTTCTGAACACCGTGGAGGCTTGCGCCATCGAGGCCTGGCCGAATTTGGTAACTAATAACACCTAATAATCTGCTCACAGCTTGACCACCCAACGTACTGTTGCAATTGCAACAGGTTCTGAATAGAATACTGTAGTATGACATGATGACCACAATGAACTTTGCTATCAACCAGCTAGTAATAACTAATAACATCATCATAACAATCCCTGTGGTGAAAGTTTTCAGTTCAAATCCAGGCATTTCTGCTTCAACTTAAGACTTTACAGGGCCTCTTATGCATTCTCTGTTGTTGCTGTTTGTCGCAGAAAGTGCATTTCGGTTTCATCTACTGCGTCGAGGAACTGGTGGTGAATCGCAGGTACCATCAGTGGGAGTCCTGCTTCGAGAAATTGGGACTTGATCCCAAGCCTGTCACCGAGTGCTACAATAGTGAGCGCGGCCGCGAGGTTCGTTCTTATGACGTCCTTATGCTACTTATCTGTACAACTACATTACTCATATGCTAACCACAATGTCTGCATTTTGTTTGTTTGCTCCATCCAGCTCGAGCTCAAGTATGGGAGACAGACTGACGCCCTTCAGCCTCCCCACAAGTACGTCCCATGGGTGGTGGTTGATGGGCAGCCGCTCTATGACGTAAGTGACACTCTGGATGATCTCACATTTCACAAACTGTTTGCTCAAGTTCATCGCTGAAGCTTACAACCTGTATATGCTAGTTCTTTACTTGCGATGAACATGTTTCCCTTTCAGGATTACCAGAACTTCGAGGCTTACATCTGCAAGGCGTACAAGGGCCGTCCTCCGAGGGTTTGCGAAGGGCTGGGCCGCCGTCCTCCGAGCGTACACGAGGTAGTGGAGGCAGGCAACGGTGTCAGCTACAAGTACAACTCCGGCGATATCAAGCTTGAGCATGCTGAAGATGATACCGCCGACGAGATTAAGATGGTGCTGCCAGATGATGACGATTGATAAAAATATGTGCCCTTCCGGGGATCATATGAACAATGAACATAGGGCAGTTCCATCTTTCTGTTCAGGTCATGGAGATGTAGATCATCCAATAATAATAAAGTAATAAAGTAAGCTATTGTGCTGGTAACGGCCTGATCTGGTTTGTTGAGTTGACCTGTGGATCGAATCAATAGCATGTTTAGCTGTTGCACACCCCATGCTTCCGTATGCACATCACAGGCGCGTAATGGTAAGGTATCCGGGCGCATGATACCTCGAAGTCCTAGGCTTGACGTCAGGGTTCCAGTTCGTACAAAGAGAAACGAGAGTTGAATTGAGGGTAGATTAGATTGAAGTGGAACAAGACAATCAGTGTGTCCAAGTCCAAGTACATCCTCCGCCGTGTGCTAAAATGGAGCTTGCGCATGCATCTCCGCTTCTCCACAGAGAACAAATTCCATACGCGTGAGCAGCTCAATCGTATCCCAGGACGTCAGCGACAATGCAGCCCAGAGATCATTACTCATTAGATGTATATATACACCGGATCGATGTGTCTCAATCTGTTCATCTGTACGTGACGGAGTCGGGCACTCGGGCTCGCACAGTGGCCGTTGCTTGTTCCCTCCTGGACTGAGAATACGATCTCTCTTTGTATTGACTCAGCCTCAGCGTAGCTACCGTCGGGACGCTCTGCTGCACGCACTGTAATTAGCTCAATGCCCCCTGCTCGTTGATTTTTCGCTGCTCATCTATGAATCATTCAATTCACCCTTAACTCGTACTAGCTAATTACCCTACCATGCATCTCTTATTTATTGCCTCAGTAGTTGAGCACTCCAGAAATTCTGCCACGGTAGCTGTCGCGGCCCACGGCCGGTGTAGTGCAAATCAGTCGCCGTCGTAACCCTCGTTTGCCACAATTTCCCTTTCTGCCATTCTTGTTTCTGCCACCTCGAGCTAGTTTGCTCGCAGCAACATCTGAATTTATCAATAAAACGCTTGGTTAATATATTGCCATCTTTTACTTACACTGAGGCTAGAACAAGTACCACTCTCTCTCAACTCTAAATGGAAATGGATGAATGCTACACGCAATGCGAGGCTACGTGAAGAGGACATTATTTACAACTACGGTCTACTACTAATTGCAATCGTGTTCCTTCAATGGTTCAGTTTTTGGGCAAACCACATTACCACAAGGCTCCACCATTAGCCGTGTTCAGAATATTTCTTTGTAGTTTTTAGTCGATGCAAAGACTGCTAATTCACTACTGGCCACATTTCTTTAAGATTTTGTACTTTTTAACTTTTAGATGGCGTTTGGTTCAAAAACGTTAACGTAAACATAAAGGGAATGAAATTACAGGGTATTTTGGGGGTGTAATGGGATGATCACACAATTTGTTTGGTTACACTAGGGAATAATTTTGGAAACCATTACAACGTTTAGTTCAGGATGAAGGCGTCGGATACGGATCACACCTGCAGGCGAAGAAGACACCAAGGTAGCCAGCTCCGCCGGTTGGAGGAGACAAAGATGACAGTATCTGCCGGTGGCGATGGGCATCCAAGATCCAGACAGCCAGTGGCGACCCCGAGGAAAACGGTCGGAGGCGATGAGATCTGGGGGTGCTCCTTCTCCTTTCGAGCTCGTCCTGGGGCGCCATGGCCACCGTCATCGTGCCCCGAGGCCTCGCGATGTGCCGCACTGCGTGCTTGTCGTCCAAGTAGTAGTAGTCGTCGTCCTTCTCACCCCCCATCTCCTCCTCGTCGTCCTTGCTCACCTGGATGACAAGAACTTCAGAAATCACACACTCAAAAACAGCAAGAATCGCGACGGAATAGCTCCAGATTTCAATCTCTATTAACGAAAGAGGAAAGTAGCTCTTACAGAGATTAGTTTAGACTATCTAGAAGCTAATGAAAGAATAATAGTCGCGATAGCTAAAACGATTCCGCATCCGGAGCCTTATAGCCCTTACAATAGGCATATTCCCAGTGAAAACGAAATTACAGCTATAGTAACTTCAAAAGTTCATCTTCACTGTGTTTGAACACACAGTAAAGAGCACGGTGCACGACAGCCGTCGATCTTCCTTTAAAGTCCTCTGAAACAACCTCCTCTATTGGATCTTCAACATCGAATCGTTTTCTTAACTTATTGAAACTTCGTTCACGCTCTCTGTTTCCTTCGTTAGTGCTTTACTTCTTCAGTTCCTGACAATTGCTCCCGGCTCAAATAAATCTTTGTCCTCAAGGATTTGCTTCAGGGAACCAGCCACGAATTGTCTCCTTGTAAAAATCTAGAAAGGCACTCTTAATAAAATCAGCATCCTCCCAAGTTGCGTCTTCTGGAGCTAAGCCCTCCCATTGAATTAGCCATTGGGTGATCAAGTGTCCATTCCTGGGACATGGCTGCGTTTCAATCACCAAAATAGGAACGGTCTTAACCTTACCATCTTCGCCCAACATCGAAAGATCTGGACTCGGAATTGCATGAACACCAAGATGCTTTTTCAGTTGATTTACATGAAAAACCGGGTGAATTCCCACTCCCGCCAGCAACTACAATTTATATGATACTTTACCAATTCTCTGCATTACTCTAAATGGCCCATAATACTTAGTGGTAAGCTGCAATGCATGTCTCAGCCCGAATGCAGTCAACCGGCCATTGGCCAGATGCGCCCTCCAACCACAAAGAAAGAAGTCCAAAAACTAACCGACTATATGGCAGCGCTAAGTCGTTTCATAGCACGGTTAGGGGAGCACGGTTAGAGGGGAAAGGATTACCTTTCTTTAAGCTTCTTCGTAAACACGAAAGTTTCAAGTGGACTAAAGATACAAATGACGCCTTTGAAGAGCTCAAGAGGTACCTTACGAATGTCCCGATCTTAGTATCCCCAAGATCGGGAGAAACATTGCTGACATACTTGGCTGCAACGCCACAAGCAGTCAGTGAAGTACTGGTCGTTGAGCGTGACAATATCCAATGACCAGTATATTACATAAGTGAAGTCTTACATAGACCAAAGGAACGATACCACATAGACCAAAGGAACGATACCCACAGGTACAAAAGTTACTATGCGGTCTCCTTATGGCTTCAAGAAAACTAAGGCATTACTTTCAGGACCATATAGTGGTCGTACCTTCTGGATATCCCCTTGGTAAAGTTCTCGGAAACAGGTAATCATCAGGACGAATAGCAAAATGGGTGGTCGAGCTTGGGGCGTTCGACCTCCATTTTATTTCATGAACATCAATCAAGTCTCATGCTTTAGCAGAATTCATTGTCGAATGGACGAACCCTAGACCCACCCAAGGGCCTGAGTACGAGCACCATGAAGAGTGGACAATGTACTTTGACAGCTCCTTGATGCTCAAAGGCTCGTGGGCTGGAGTTGTCGTTGTATCTCCTACTGGAGAACACATCAAATACGTCATTCAGTTAAACTTTTCTACTACAAACAATGTGATAGAATACGAAGATTTACTAATAGGACTCCGAGCAGCCAGAGTACTCGGGATTCGCAGATTACTAGTGAAAGGCGATTCTCAATTAGTAGCGAATCAAGTCGGGAAGGAATATCAATGTTCCAGTCTCAAGATGTCATCTTATTTAGCGGAAGTATGGAAAATCGAAAAGCACTTCTTCGGGTTCCAGATCCAACATATTCCTAGAAATAAAAACTTTTTGGCAGACCAGTTTGCACGGATGGCTTCTACAAGGTCATCTATCCTGCGAGTTTAACTCGAGCAACTCGATTTACCCTCGGTGGTTGAGCATTCTGAGGAAACAGATGCTCCACTAGAGGTCGTACAGATCAATCACAGTAGTGATTGGATGATATCGATCTACAATTATCTTTAGCATGGCAAAAGAACTTGTGACGAAGTGCGTACAATGTCAATTTCATAGTCGACAAGTACATCAGTCGCCACATGCTTTGCAAACAATATCTCTTTCTTAGCATTTTGCAACCTGGGGACTAAACATTCCGCGTCCTTTCCCAAAAGCACCCGGGGATTTTGTGTTCCTTTTTGTAATGATTGATACATTTATGAAATGGATCGAAGCTGAGCCAGCTGTTAAAGTAACAGCTGAAGCTGCCAAGAAATTTCTCACAAAAAACGTGATCACACGATTCGGTATACCCAGTTGTATAATCACAGATAACGGTACCCGGTTCTCGAGCGGGAGTTTTCAGGAATTATGCAAAGATCTAGGTATCAAGATATATTACGCTTCGGTGGCTCACCCGTAGAGCAACGGAGCAGTCGAACGAGCTAATGGCATAATAATACAAGGAGTAAAACGCCGAGTGTTCGACCAGTTAATAAAACGGTCAGGAGCTTGGGTTCAAGAACTTCTCTCTGTGTTATGGGCCATTCGAACCACGACCAATCGTGCGACCGGTGAAACGTTATTTTTTTAGTTTACGGTGCTGAAGCCATGCTTCCTCCAGAACTGAATATTACCTCTGCTCGAACTAATTGTTTCAATGAGAACGATCAGACAGAACGAAGACTCGACGACATCAATTTCCTTGAAGAAAGTCGAAACAAAGCCCTTATACGATCGGCAGTTTACTAACAAGCCATGACAATGTACCACAGTCGTAAAGTGTAACCTCGTAGCCTAGCTGTAGGTGATCTGATTCCAGAAAAATACAGAGCCAAGCAAATCGCAACAAACTTTCGCTAAATTAGGAAGGTCCATACACTATGGTCGAAGTCACCAGACCTGGTTTGGTATGACTAGCCATGTCAGACGGGCATGTTATGTCTAATTCTTCGAACATTGATCAATTGTGTAAGTTCTATGTATAAATATACTCATTCTTTCATTACTTTCCGATGAGTGCTGTTATTTATATTTCGATTATCCATTCCTGGTTAAATACTATTGTTGTCTCGATCATCGGAGAAGATCAATTGCTCTTCGACATCCTTCGAAAGGATGTCTTCTACTTATTGGCTTTGACACAGCTTTTGAATGCCTTAAAGGTCCACATCGTGACCATCACAGAGATGGTTTTCACGAGCGACCACACACACTCTTTTCTCAAAGAAAGAAACAAGTAAAAGGAGCATCACACATACAACTACATATAGTTACTTGCATGCTTAAAGATCACAAGACTTTCTTTCTTTACTTCAATATTTTATTCTTCTCCTATTCTTCCAACTGGTCGGGGCACGGAAAGCCTCTTAGTCGAAATCTCTCCTCTCTGCATGTGGTCCTGCCCACTGGAAGGAGTTTCCTAGTGACGATCCTTTTCTTACTATCTTTGTTACCAGTTGGAACCTGAGAACGAATACATTTCGTGAAGTGTTAATCTTGTCTTTGATTCTTAGCAACCTTTACGACCAGCTTGGAAAAATGTGTATAAATAAGACTACTTGTCGTTTTTTATGCATACATATTTGCATAATTTCTTATCATCGGTACAAGTCTTATAACATCTTTCGACCAGGCAATGTACTATTTAGTGTTTTGATTATGGAATAGATCTAAAAACTAGTCGAAGTCATACACTGGTCCCAACCAAATTGATTTTCTAGTGTTAATTGGATCATTTTTAACAACATAATCAGCATATACTTCGTACAATGGTCGCAACTTATACTCTTTTTTCTTGGTCTACTGCTTCTTTAGTAAGTTTTTCTACTAACATAAGCAGTCGGGGGCTAGAAAATATATGAGTACTTATCAAAGTTGAAAAGATCAACATGAGCTTTACTGATGACAAAAGGTAAGTTTTTACAATTACAACTCTAATATTATATTTACTCTTTGGGGCCACCAGACTGGTCGTTATGGGACGGTGATCCGACCTATATTTTCTCTGCAACCTTGTTTTCAAAGGACATTACTTCCTCGAAGATCTTGGCTGTTTCATCCTCCGAGCAGTTGAAGTCCGCTTCAAGAGCTTGGAGGTTGATAGAGGGGTCGAAGGCTTTAAGCTTTGCCAAAGCAAAGCTAACTCCGTTAGCAACGACATCCTTCATAGTATGTGCATAGTTTCTCCGAGTAGTTACGAGCAGATTTTGGAGACGCTCGACTTTTCGGCTAAGGCAATTTGCCTTCTCCATTGGATCTCTTGAAAAAGGCAGAAATACTTACGATCCCATATCGCCAAGCATTTTGTTGAGAGCAATAATATTCTCTTCAAGATTCCAAGCGAGTTCTTTCTCCTTGTCCTGCTCGAACTCAAGAGCTTTCTCTGTTCTTTCTAATTTTTGAGCTTGCTCTGCACGAGTAGATCAAAAGTTAATGAAATATAATTGTAACACATAATAGACTGGTCGAGTTTACGATCGGTTACCTTAAGTCTTCTTCTCGGAAGCCTCGATAGCTTCTTTGTGCTTGAGAGAGGCTTCATTGAATCTGGTTGACCAGTCTTCGATCGACCTGTCTTTAGCTTGGCACCTCTCTTCAAGCCTAGTTATCGTGGCTTCCATAGCCACGACCCCCTTCTCAAATTTTTCGAACTCTGTCAATATGACAAGGGGAGAAGTTGAGAAACAGCGAGGAACAATATAATAAGAAGGGAACAAGTCAAGAAGTTCTTACTTTTTAGTTCGGAGTTTTTCCTCTCTAGGATAGTTAGCCACTGGGTTAGCTCTCCGACGGCAACGACGTTCTCGAACATATGCTATAAAAATATATAGCAAACTTTTTTAAGTTTAAAACTTCATTGTCATAAGAGTGGTCATAAGGTATTTACCTGGATCGCTTTGTCCACATATTGGGAGTAAAAAGACCCAGAATCTGTCTGTGATTGACAGTCTACGATCTTCTTCCAAGCCTTCTCGAGTCTTTTATCATCAAAAGCCCGAGGTTGATTGGGAATGTCATGAAGACGAGAAGACCCCTTAACTAGAGGATTCCTCTCCAGGTCGATCACTTCAACCATTTCGGTCTTAGCAGCAGGCAGAGCCTGCTGGGACTTGTCTTCTGCAGTTGCCTCCAAAGGCATAGTCGGAGCCGTCATAGTTTCCTAAGCAGGCGCAGGCGCTACCACCTGTTCGGGGGCTAGCTCGACCAATCTTTCCTCAGGAGTTTCCTCCTAAGGGGTGCTTTGATCGGGGGCAATCCGAACACCAGAGAATTCGTGTCGGTGTTTTAGAACCGATCTTACGTAAAGATTGTTTGATTCGGGGGGTCTCCTAGAATAGAATCACGTAGAGAGATTGACACGGGTATTTTTATACAGATTCAGGCCTTCTCCGGAGAGAATAACAACCCTACTCCTGTGTGTGTATGGTATTGAGTGTATTCTGAACAATCAGGAGAAAAACTAAGACTATTACAGATGATAGTACTTGTCTTCCTGATAGCCCTCGATAGCGTGTGTGTATACGCCTCGATTGCCCTTCTCTCTTTTCCTCTCTGGCCGTTGCCTTTATATAGTCGTGAAGGAATAGCCGTTTTCCCCTGCTGAAGAGACGCCTCATCAAATCCAAAGAATCTGACGACGCTTGTGTAATCATCGCCGGTAACTCCTTCACGCCGCTTAGCAGTTACTTGTCGAGATAATGGGGTATTGCGTGTTATTATTTTGCATAATAACGGCAAGATATTGATCGTTAGGATTCCTTAATCAATTGGACCCACTTGCCTGTAGGTTTTATTGATCATACGATGGTCGTAGCTGACCTGGTCGTAGAAGAACTTACGACCATAAGATAGTTGTAGCAAGACTTACGACTATGAGGTAATCGAGAATATCTTACGATCGGGTAGTGATCGAGAAGAACTTACGACCATAAGGTAGTCGTAGTAAGACTTACGACTATGGGGGTGGTCGTAGAAGAACTTACGACCACCTAGTAGGCTTCTCCCTTATAAAATTAAGGGGTATACCCAGGGACCACATGACGTCATATTTACTTATAATAAGAATTATAGATAAAATATAAAATGAGGATTATTAGATCCTCGTCATCTAGCCCCCCAGCTTCAAGTGAAAGTAACTAACTTGGTGAAGGTGTTATAGATGGTCTTACGGCCATAAGAGGGTCGTAGAAAGATGGTCGAAGGAAAAACTCTTCGACATTTATGTACTACTTTGACCAGAAATATGCTTGGTCAAGAAGGTTGCTTACGACTATCAAATAGCCATAGAAAACTCCTACGATCACGAGGTGGTCGTAGTTTGGTGATCGGAAGAAAAACCTTTCCGATTAATATTTCATTTGGTCAATAAGATCTGACCAAGGAAGTAATTTCGCTTGAGGTGTAAAAATGAACCTGGTTTTTTTGAACGGACAAGTTAGAGAATCACAAACGACCCCCACAAGTCTTTCCGTTGGAGCGGTTCCCGAAGCGGTGGCAACCTTTGGAATGCCATGCCTTTAGCCCAAGGCACACGGTTATAAATACTTACCAGGGGTAAAACCTAGATTTATACTTTTCCCCAAATTGCTCCCGCTGTTCATCGAGTTCTTGTCTTCTCCTCCACCAACTCAATCGAAAATCTCCCTTTCGAGAGAAATGGCCGAGAGTTTCGAGTAGGCCGAGTCTGAGATGGATCGGTGAAGATTTAAGCCCCGGTCGACGCTGCAAGATTCCGAGAAAATTCTCGTGAAGTGGTTTACTGGCTCGACAAGATTAGCCGCCGGGGAGACTGAGCAAATCCCGCCTTCCGTGCATATTGTGAGTGTGGCCTTCGATTGCCTCGCTCACCCTTTCTCACACTTGTACTCGAAAGCATTTTGGGGTGGAATTGGTGAACCTCGGTCCTAATTCCATCACAATGCTAAGTGTATTTGTATATCTATGTGAGGCATACATGGGAATTCCAGCGGACCTTGAGCTCTTTCAATATTTCTATGGAATGGCTCGACAAACTAGAATAGCTGGAAGTTGTGGTCTGAAGCTCCACGACGGGAAGTCGAAGGAGTATATTCAGATGTTGACTAGATCTTCATGGCCGGGATGGAGGAAGAGGTGGTTTCTTCGAAAATCACCCCGTAAGATCTTACTTTCGAGGGAAGGTCATTAAAAGAAATCTTCATGGGATTCGACTCCCAAGGATATCAGCCAAATTGCCCTCTATCTTCAAGCCGTAAAGGACTTGAGAGAAGAGGGGTTAACCGGATGGCATGTGGTGAAGGATTTCATCACACGTCAAATTAGCCCTTTGAAGAAACGAGTACCTCCTATGTGGAGGTACACGGGGCCAAAAGACCTGACCAGGGACTACGAGGAGGGTAAGTAGTTTTTCGACTTAACTCTCGGTTTGGTCTTCTTCAAAATTGTCTGATGAATATCTTTATCTGTTTTACACAGATCTTTCACAGGCAGAGATTGACGTTCGAGTCAGACTCGTTTGTGAGAAGTCTCCGCCACTCAGAGTGGCAGTTCCTCAAATCCTTACGATTTTATCCGCAGAGGAAAAGACGGAGCGCCTAAAGGTAATCAAAAATTGATTCTATCCTTAGGACTTCATAGTCGTAGAAAGAACTTACGACTAGGTAAAGGTCGTAGAAAATCTTACGATCAAGGAAATATCGTAGAAAGGCTTACGACTGGATACTGGTCGTAGAAAATCTTACGACTGGTCAGTGATTCTTCTTTTTCTGTTTTTCTTTACAGAAAGTAGGTATGGAAAATCGTCAAGACGACGAAGAGGCCGAACTAATAACCATCGGCACAGGGATGATAATGGACAAGGGCTCAGCTCCTCCGACTAAAAAGCTTCGACTCACGAAAGTTGCCGACAAGGGAGGAGCAAGCTCAAGTTCCTTTATTTCACTGTGTCCTCAAGCAAAGTCTCATGACACACACGTTGCACTGTAAGTCGAGGTTGAAACAAATTGCCGAGGAGGCTGAGGAACCTCTTAGGCGCAAAGCCCGCAAGGCCAATGATACGACTGTAACAGAAGCCGAGGTTGAAGTAGCTAAAGCTAAGGAGGCCGAAGAACCTCTTGGGCGAAAAGCCCGCAAGGCCAAGGTACCTTTTTATTATGACAAGAAAACTTTCACAGGTTTCGCCACTCCTAGTTTTGTCAAGCAACTAGAAAAGGAGAACCGAAGGACTTTTGTCTTTGTGAAGGATAATGCCGATCCAAAGAGAGCTATAATCGAGGGTAGGCCGCTCTTGGAGTGGTCGAGACCGATCTCGCCATCCGAAAAGTCGAGACCGAGAGATGGTTCTCGTTCAAGATCCACGACGGACGTGGTCGTGGCCGAGCCTATTCTTCAATCTTGAACTCCACCGGACGTGGTCAGAGAAAAGAAGTCAAGAAATCTTCCGTCGGAAGATAACTCCTAAGTTCCTGGTCAGTCCAGATGCGAGGTATGTGAAATGAACTAAAGTGTAAGAACAACATTTACCTTTTTGTTTTTCACAACCTAACTTGCTTTCCTTCGTTGATTTTAGCCCGACTCCTTCAAATTAATCGAGGACGCTTTATCGAGAAGCCTCTGCCGCCTCCACGGTTGAGAGATGACAATGAAGTGGTCAAGGATCATCCACACCGGTAGTGGAGGAAGTCGTGGTCTCAAGTGGTTACCACAACCATTGAGGTAGTAGCTACGACTCATCGAGAGTAGCTACGACCATCGAGGTGGTCGTGGAGACAAAGCAGAGGCAACAAAAGCCTCTCGCCAAGGTGGTGATGTACTTGACCACCGTGGCCGAAAGGAAGTCGTTGAAGACGCGTTCATCCTGCATCTAAAGAGAAATCGCAGCTACGTAATCAAGACGAGGAATATTTCAACTTCAGATTAATTTCTTTGGGCCCGCTTCCATCGTAGGGTCTTCACTTTTAGATTCGCGATCGAGTCTCTCATCCCAAAGATATTCCCAACAAAGGGGAAACTTTTGACAATGAGCGTCTTGAGAAGGTTTGGTGGGATAAAGTCGCGAAGATTGACAAGCTGAAGAGTCCGTCGCTGGTTTACTCGATGTTTGCTCGGTCGACCATGAATGTAAGTATTTAAGGATACTTATATATATATATGTATGGTCTTCCCTTGCTTCTTACTATCTTTCCTTTTGCAGAAGGCTCTGGAACAAATTGCCACTATTGGTAAATATCATCGACAACTCATAGAGCTACGACAGGAAAAAGCAAAACTCTGCGAACAGGCAGAGAGGTGGTAAGTCACTGTTATTCGTAGTCATTTCAGGGTTTGACTACTTATACAGTGCTTATGAGGCCTGTCGTGGAAAAACTCACGACTAGGTGCTAGTCGTAGAAAGACTTACGACTAGTTAAATAGTGTTCATATCTACTTTTAACCTTTACAGGCTAAATAGTGACGAAAAGACCCTGGCCGACTCGCTCGATTATGAAAAAGAGGAGTCGAGAAAACTTGGAGAAATGTTGGAGACCTCTTGAAGAAGCTTCAAGAGGCTGACTCAAGAATCGTAAAAATGCAGAAGAGCTAAGCGAAGAAGTCTTGAACTTAAGATCTGCTTATGTTGTTGATCTTTACCTAACTCTTGCTTCTTTTCGTAAAAAGAAGATGACATGAGAAAGCTTCAAAATGAAGTCAAAGATAAAACCGTGGTTATTCACGAGATTTCTCGTATAGCCAAAGATAAAGATCAAGAAATTGAGAGGCTGAGATCTCGCCGAGTGTAAGCAATTCTTTACTCGTAGTCCTTTACGAAGTTCTTTCCTTTTCTAACTTTCATTTCTTTTCGAAATTGAGCTCGAATTGGGAAGGTTTCAAACTAGGGATCGTGAAAATCCATGATCCTTGAAGAGACCTGGCCCACATTGCTAGGAAAATGCAAAGGACATCAAATTATGGGAGAAGCGGCATGTTGAGACCATTGCTTCCCATAATGAAGAAATCAAGAAGTTAGATTCTCAATTAGTAGGTAAGGAATTCTTTTACCGTGATTATTTTTGTTTTCTCCTCTAGAAGTTTATTTTGCTTGACCATTTTATTCTTTCCGAGCAAGCGGTTAAAAATAAACAACTCCACGAGGCTTAGACTCAGAACCAACAGAGATGAAGTCGATGAAGATTAATCTTCAAGAGAACATCATGCTCTGAACAATATACTTAGTGAGCTATGTAGTGAGGAAAAACTCCTCAAGATGATACAATAGCTGCCACATAAGTACTATTGGGGAATAAGTCGACTTTGCAAGAATTGGTGACCACTCTGAAGGCCAACCAAGCTGAATCAATCAAGAAGGCGGTCGAAGGTGCAATAAGCTATGCATTGGCAAAACTTAAAGCTCGTGACCCCAACCTTAATGTACGTACCAATTGAAGTTGACTTCGATCGCCTCGAGGCGTACAAATCGCCTTATAGAAGAAATGCAAGTCGCTAAGGTGAAGGTTTAGGAGGAGATGCGATGGGCTCTCCTCTTCGTGAGTAGCTTGTAAAAAACCTGTGAAAAACAAGCTTTTGTTGATGTATTATGTTATCCATCTTGTTTCCTACAAACCATCTTGTCGAGTAATTAGTAACTCAAAAGATAATTAACGAAAGAAAGACTAAGAGTTGAAGTCAGGTTAATAACTTTATCCTAGCCCCCGACTATTTGCTTAGTTTTTTTAGACAAACTAAGTAAATAGTGTTAAAAAGGGTTTATGAAAACAGAGATGTTTGGTTAACTTGTAGTTTTTGGTCACGATTGTCATGCACTGGTCGAAAAAGTGGGAACGAATCCTAGGAAGTTCCTTCTAGTGGGCAGGACCACGTGCAGAGAGGAAAGTCTTCAACTAGGTAATGTTACCATCTCCGACTAGATTAATTAAATCGGGAACAGCAACTTGAGTTAAGCAAACATCCAGAGGACTTCAAAAAATTCGTTCGCCCTTCTTTGGTAGACTCGATAAGTCTGTCCTAGTAGCAAAAGTAGGAAACTGAACAATGCTAGGAAGTTCCTTCTAGTGGGCGTGACCACGCAAGAGAGAGGAGAGACTTCGACTAGATGTGTTTTTCCTCCGACTTAGTTGAGACGGATCAAATACACCAAAGGCGCTTGAATAAATCTAAAAAGTGCACTCGCTTAGAATACTTTTCAAAAGAATCAAGTAATAATCTAAGGTGAAAAAGTTGGCTTTTAAAAATATTTCACCGTAAAAGAACCCGAGCTCTTTGTATTGACGGCAAAAGTGAGTAACGAGTCGACACTATGAAGTTCCTTCTAGTGGGCAGGACCACGTACAGAGAGGAGAGACTTCGACTAGGTGATGTTACCTTCCTTTCGACCAGTGTAAAGAAAACTAGGTGTTTGGAATGTAGTCGAAATATTATGAAAGCACTACTCAAAAGTAAGACAATAGAGGTAGAAAGAACCTGAGTCTTTATTGTCCGAATGGTTAGTTACACATAAAACTTGTGTAACTGATCGATGTTCCAAGAATTTGAGAGAACCTAGCCGTCTTCCATTGCCAATCGTACTGACCCTGGCCGAGTAACTTCGACCACTGTGTAAGGACCTTCCCACTTGGGAGAAAGTTTGTTCCGATTAGACTTGGATTGGCAAAGCCTCAATACCAAGTCACCCTGACAAGAAGGTCGCTAGGTTGAACCTCACGATCGTAGTATCTGCAACAGGCTTGTTGGTAGACCGCCGAACGGATTAAGGCCCGGTTTCTCCTTTCTTCAAGTAGATTAATGTCATCCGCTCAAAGTCGCTCCTCGTTGGAGTCTTTGAAAGTTTCGACTTGTGTTGATCAGATCTTTAGTTAGGAGGAAGCATAGCTTCGACTCAAAACCGTAAAAATAGTGTTTCACCAGAGTCTGACTAGTAGTCATACAAACCGCCCATAATACATAGGGTAATTCTTGTACCCAAGCCCCGAGCGCTTGATGAGCCGGGTCAAGACTGGGTCTTAATTCCTCTCATTATTTGGCCGCTTGCACGCTCGACTACTCCATTGCTTTGGGGATGGGCTATGTACATAACACGACTTGGTACCCAACTCGTCGCAAAATTCACAAATTTTGCGCCAAAAATTGCTTACCATTATCTGTAATTATTCGACTTTGTGACTCCAAATCGAGTAATCACACATCTCATCATGAACCATTTTGCCGCCTGCTGTTATCCCGATTAGAGGTTCGGCTTCAATCCATTTTGTGAACGATCAATAGCCACAAAAGGAACTCAAACCTCTTGGATCTTTGGGGAACGGTCCTAGGATATCGAGACCCTGTGTCGCAAAAGGCCAAGATAGAGGTATCGCTTGTAATGCCCGAGCTGGTTGGTGTATTTGCTCGCTATGAAATTGGAATTGACACACTTTTTAACCAACTCTTTAGCATCAGACAGGTCAATTACAAGAAAACCTTGTCGAAAGGCCTTACCGACCACCGTTCTATAGGAAGCATGATTTCCACAGATGCCACAGTGTATGTCGTGAAGGAGTGTTAATCCTTCGCTCTGAATGCATCGCATGAGCACCCTTGAGTACCTCGCTTATAAAGGACTCCTTCAACCATAGTATACATTTTGGCTTTTAGGGATAAGCGACCGCCTCGGGATCGTCTTGAATGCACGGAACCCTTCAAGATACTCATAGATGGGAGCCATCCGTATCCTCGTATTCTAGAGAGGCCGCCTCAATAGGAGGTGTTTCGGTTCTTCGACCGTGAGACGCTTCGAGTTGTTCCAAGAAGACTCCTTTTGGTACTACAGATCGGGAAGAAGCTATTCGAGCAAGTCGGTTGCGAGGAAATTATCCTTCGAGGGATGAATTGTGCCTCAAACCTAAAAAATGCTTTTCTAGCTTACGACTCCGATAAATACGAGACATTGTCAAGTTAGATCATCGTACTCTTCCCGATCGATTCACGACTAGTTGAGAGTCTCCTCTCACGACTAGAAAGCAAATCGAGAGCGCCGCACTGTGATGCCGCCTAGCAAACCTTCAGATTCTCGCCACGCTGTTAGTGGCCCGAAAGTTTAATTGTATGGCATACTTTAAGGTCTCTCCTAGGAGATACCAGACCACCCCAAATTTCGAGCCACTTAAAGTAAGCGACCGTCAAAGTACATCGCCCATCGGTGGTCGGGAATCAGATCGGGATCCTGAACGTGTTCAGATTTGTCCATTCGCGACAAAGTCCGCCAAGATCGGGATTTAACGGCCGTTCGGGACACGAATGGATGTCGAACTCCCCAAGTTCGACTAACCATTTTGCCATGCGCCCCATTGCTTCCCTATTCTCGAGGATCGCTCCCAAGGAAACTCAAACCAGACTGCCTATTTTGTGCACTGAAAATAATACCGCAGCTTCTCAAGACATGAGGATGGCATCTGAAGCTTTTGGATCTCGAGGGTAACGCTCCTAGGCCCGTAAAACTTCACTTACGTAGTAAACCGGTCGCTGTTATGCGTTTTCACGTTCTACGACTAGTATCGCGCTTCATCGCCTGTGGTGTGGCAAATAGGTAAATTAAGAGCGTTTTTCCGCCTTGGAGAGACCGAATAGGAGCACTCGTAAGGTACCTCTTGACATCCTCAAAGGCAGCGTTTGCCTCTTTCCACCACTCAAAACCTTCGTGTTTCCTTAGAAGTTTAAAGAAAGGTAGTCCTTTTTCTCCTAGTCATGCGATGAAACGACTTAAAGCCGCCATGCACCCTGTGAGTTTCTGGACTTCTTTCCTTGTGGTTGGAGGGCGCATTTGGAGAATGGCCTTTATCTTTTCGGGATTTTCTTCGATTCCTCGTATAGATACTAGGAATCCAAGCAATTTTCCTGAAGAGATTCCGAACACACACTTCTCAGGATTGAGTTTTAAGCGATGTTTTCTGAGATTGTCGAATGTTTCTTGTAAGTCAGTGATACGATTAAGTCTCTTCATGCTTTTAAGACTAGATCATCAACATAGGCCTCTAGATTTCGGCCTAGTTGAGATGAAAAAGTCGATTGCATTAAGCGTTGAAAAGAAGCGCCGGCATTTTTTAGACCATATGGCATTTTGACATAGCAAAATATACCAAATGGTGTAATAAATACGGTCTTTTCTTCATCGCTCTAGACACATATTGATCCGTGGTATCCGCAATATGCATCTAAAAACTTAACATTTCACAACCCGCAGAGAATCAACCAACCGATCGATGCGAGGTAAAGGAAAATCGCCTTTTGGACAAACTTTATTAAGATCAAGAAAGTTCACGCACATACGCCATTTGCCGCTTGACTTTCTAACCATTACAGATTAGCCAACCATTCTCGGTGGTTGACCTCTTATAAAGCCCGCTTTAAGTAGCTTATCCAATTCGATTTGATAGCATCTCGCCGATCAGGGCAAATCAGATTTTT
Organism: Phyllostachys edulis; assembly: GCA_036346405.1. Classification (NCBI taxonomy): domain Eukaryota; kingdom Viridiplantae; phylum Streptophyta; class Magnoliopsida; order Poales; family Poaceae; genus Phyllostachys; species Phyllostachys edulis. The sequence continues at coordinate 54,318,940 of CM070549.1, read as the reverse complement.
GTTTTACGGTACTTTGTCAGTCAGAAGCTAGTTCAGACTCGATCACCTCCCCGGGACTCCGCATGTCGGATGCTTGCCACGCCAAGACATCTGCGTAGCTCGGAGGAAGGTGATGAGGACGCCTTTCTACTTGGGGTCGGAAGTATCCCCGATGCCAACAGCCTTTGAGGGCTCCCTGCGCCCGTGAGGAACCTCTTTGACCTTATCGCTCGGCTTTGGTGTATTTTTAGGCTTCGATTTGTCGGGTCGGTTAACTTTCTTCTCGAGTTGGTATTTGTCCAACCATCTCGAGGGATCGACTATCGAGGTGTGCGCCGCCTTCTTGTCACAATGAATTGTGATTACTCCTTTGGGACTCGACATCTTAATACATTGATACCCGTAATGAGTAGCCATTAAGAATTTTGCCAAAGTTGGTCGTCCGAGTATGGCGTTATTTGCAGATCGAAATCCACCACATCAAAGGAGATTTTCTCGTCTCCGAAATTACTTGGTGAACCAAATGTTAAAGGAAGAGAGACTCGCCAATTGGTTTGTCAAGATCCCAGACGATCCCATGGAAAGAGTATCGCACCGGCCTTACCTTAGTCCCGGTACTTGCATCTCGCCTCAGGCACTCGTAAACAAGATGTTTATCGAGCCGCCACCATCAACCAAAACTCGATTGACCCGACAATTGTTGATGGTGGGTTCGACCACGATCGGATACCGACTGGTCGAAGTCGAAGGAATCGGCAACACCCTTCTCAAATGAGATGGTGACTTCCACCACTTCAAGAATTTATTGACGAGAGGAGGATCTATGGAGTTTACCTCACGCTCAGCCAGCCTTTAAGTCGCCGCTTTGATTCATATGCCAATGATCCCCGTAGATGTGCTCGACGGTGTGTTATGGATCCCGAACCAAGATCTCCTCCTCGTTGTCCGACGACTTATGACCACTCGCTTGTCCCACCCGCCGAGAGTGGGAAGTGGTCCTTGTCGCTGTAGTAGTCTTCAAGCTTTCGTTGAAAGACCCTAGAGTTATGAAGGTCATGTCCTTCCTTTTTATGGAAAGGACACCACCTAGGCTTATCATTTTTCCGATCGGGCGCTTACCTTTTGCCTCGGTCTGAGTGTGGCTTGAGGTGCGTGGGTTTTATCATTTACGTACCAAAACCTCCTTGGAACGGCGGCTTGGAGTTGTTGACCCTTCGCTTTGTTCTTGGACTTTTTGCTTTCTTATCTTTCTTCTTACCAATGTCGCCTGGCTCTCGAGAGGTATTGTCTCTCGACGATTAGAAGTTGTTCCACTCGACCGCCTCAGAGGCAACAGATACCGATCGACCATCTCAAAGAGTTCGGTGACAAGTGGTAGGAGGATTTAAAGCAATATCTTCGCTATCCTTCTACTACGGACTCCTTGCTTGAAAGCCCCGATGACGATGAGTCGAAACTTCCGTAATTGAATTACTTAACCCGACTAAAGCGCTTGATGAATTGGCGCAAGGTCTCGCTTGTCGCTCGTCTCATCCGGTAAGTCATCCTCCTTCCTGTATGCATTGTAGGTGCCTTGGAAGTTCGCCAAGAAAAGGTTGCAAAGGTGTTGCTAAGAGTAGATCGACTCGAGTGGTTGGTTCAATAACCACGATCGAAAGGCATCTTCGAGCACGCTTGGAAGGTAATTTGCCATTACATGTTCTCTCCTCCCGCCGCTTCGGACAAATTGTATAGATTTGAAGGAATTGGCGGGGTTTTGGGATCCATCAAACTTTTCCATGTTCACCGGCCGAAAACGAGGTGGCAATAACAAAACAACGGAGATCAAAGTAAAATGCCCGACATCCAAGAATAACTTCTTGGCGCCTTCTTTGTAGGAAAGAAGGGTTGATATCATCAGTGGTCGACTCGATGATACCCAAGAATAAAGTTGACTCGACCTGTAATAGGTCTCGTCCCACGAGGGAATACCTCGTAGTTCATCTACTAACGAGGTTTCCATGCGTAATGGTGAGCGATTATTCGAGGGTTTGTTGATCATCACCATTCGAAAGACATTTCTCCGAGTAGGAGATCGATGTGACTTATCGCTGCGCCGATTCCGTGGTGATATGTTTGATCGATCAGTAGTCAAGAAGTCGACATACGACTTCTAATGATGCTCATGAGGTGCTTCCAGCCTTGCCATCGTGGACCGGTTTTGTGCGATCTCCTCGACGAAGAGATCGATCCCGGCCGGGCGAAGTTCTCGAGTTGGATTCTCGAGCAAGTCATTGATGTGCCGGAGTTCTTGAGCTTCCTCTCGATTGATATTGATGCGCCCAGCAAATTCTTCCGATGCAATCTTCTTTCGTCAATAACCTCAAGATCTTCCATGTCAGACTCTTGAGACTGCCTCAATGGAGTGCGAGTATATCGAGGATTTCCTTCGCGTTCATGAAGGTGTTGGTCCTGTCCGCCATCGGTGGTGCCCTTGCGTGATCTTCGGGGAGTGTCCCTAGCTCGGTCTCTAGAAGAGTGACCATGATCTGTGGGAAGGACGAAGACCTCACGCTGATGATTCTCACTTGCGCTCGAGGCCTCCCCGCTTGAGGAGTAGTCGAGAGACACCATCTGGCGATTTGGAGCAATCCCTCCGTAGGGGAACTCGAAGTTATAACCGCCTCCATCTACGTGTGTGATCTCGCGAAGAGATGGTCGAATTTGTAGGAAAAGCATGCTTGATCCCGCTCTCTCGTGTCATCCGGAGAGAGGATCACCAGATGTCGGTGAAGTTCTCGAATCGTGGCTTCGTAACTTGTCTCACCAAGTCGATCGCCTTTAGGGGACTCGACACTTGGAGAAAAAACTCGCCGTCGGTTGTGAGTCCGCCTGGGTGTAGTCCCGGTCGATTGACCTTGTCCTTTGAGAGGGTTGATTCTCCTTGGACGCATGTTGTGGGGGATAGGATCCTCCTCAACTCCATCACGAGATTGTCTCCTCGGATCTCGCGGAAGATCTCCGGAGGCGCAATACCATCGGATGAGTCAATACTGCTCAGAATCTAAACCGCATCCATGTTGACGTCACAGACCGCCAAGTCAAACCAGCTTCTCCTCGCTCCATTCTCCCGCCATGAGTGCATGAGATTTGGGAAAAAGAGAGTATGTTGACAAGAGATTACCTAAGATCCCCATCGACGGGCGCCTAATCGCTGGTGTTTTAGAACCGATCTTACGTAAAGATTGTTTGATTCGGGGTCTCCTAGAATAGAATCACGAGAGAGATTGACACGGTATTTTTATATGTGTTCAGCCTTCTCCGGAGAGAATAACAACCCTACTCCCGTGTGTGTATGGTATTGAGTGTATTCTCAACAATCAGAGAAAAACTAAGACTATTACGATGATAGTACTTGTCTTCCTGATAGCCCTCGATAGCGTGTGTATACGCCTCGATTGCCCTTCTCTCTTTTGCTCTCTGACCGTTGCCTTTATATAGTCGTGAAGGAATAGCCGTTTTCCCCTGCTGAGGAAACGCATCATCAAATCTAGTAACAGACGCACATTTAAAGGGCTAATCCGGCGTATAGAGAAATCCCTCACCACGTGCCAGGCAGTTAGACCCCTGATGTTGAGGAGCTGGATTGCTTCAATCCATCTCCCACTCTTCCCTCCTTCACGGAGGAGTGCCACCTTGTGTTTTCAACCACCACCTTGCGGCGAAGCAGAGGCTGTCGTCCTTGGTGACCGTCATGTAGAACCAGCTCTTCTTCCATGACGACTACGAAGACTTAGGGTACATACAGATGTACCCCTCAGCATTCCCGTCGTGGAGGCGCAAAGCGCACTCCCCAGCCGACGCTGTCGACTTCTCCAACTTTGCCATCATGTAGAAGTACCTGAAGACCTCTAGATCTGGCGGGACACCCCGATACGCTTCACAAAGGTAGACGAAGATGCTAATATTGATGATCAAGTTGGGCGCAAGGTTTACCAGTTCAACTCCATAATATTCAAGAACCTTGGAGAGGAACGGGTGCGCCGGCAATCTAAACTTGCACTCAATTTATGCGAGAAAGACAGAGATTTCTCCGTCGTTGCCGCTCAGGAAATGCTCACCGACCGTTGATCTCCAAGAGATCATATTCTTATCGGGAAACATCCCAATCTTCTCGAAAGCCTTGAGCTTTTTCTCGCTCAAATCAGAGACCAACCAGTTGGTGATTGAGTCTGATATTGTTGGATTTTGGATGAAAAGATGAAAGAGAGTTGAAGAAAGTTCATAGCAAAAAGATGAAGGGCAAAGAAAATCTGAGAGCGTAAAACCCTTAAGTCGGCGCATTCAAGGGATTTTATAGGCCGCATTTCATTAAGGGAAATTAGCTCGGTGACATCGCTAGAGCGTAATTGAGGAATGACACTGCTCGTGATGCATCGAAAATAACATCGCTAACATCAAAAATTAGATGAATGACATCGCCGATTAATTTCATTTTAATTTTTAAATATAGAAACCGAGCTAAAAAATTATCAATTTTTGTGAGCCTCCTAATACGCTTTAATTGCTTGTGTATTTTTTTCATAACTTTATACGCTCGATTTTGTCTATAAAATTCATTTAATTATATTGTTTGTAGGAATTTTTAATATATAAAATGAGGTCAAAACATTATGATTTTTTTTCTGACTCTTACATAGTGGACTTAATTGTGAAATTTTTCTAGAATTTTTTAAAATTAATTAATGCAATTTCATAATATCCTTACATTATGAAATATTAGACTCATCACATAGTGACATTATGAAATTGCATTACTTAATTTTGTAAAATTCTATAAAAATTATACATTCAAGTACACTATGTAAGGAGCTGAAAAAAATTCATAATGTTTGGATCTCATTTTCTATATTAGAAAAATCCTACAAACAGTATGCTTAAATGAATTTTAGAGACAAAATCAGAACGTATTAAGTTGTTAAAAAATATACAAGTAATTAAACTATATCTAGAGGCTCCACAAAAAATTAATAATTTTTGAGCTCGCTTATATTTAAAAATTCTAGAAACGAAGTAATCAAGGCAATGTCATTCGCCTAATTTTTGGTGTTCGCGATGTTATTTTTTCAAGGCCACTTAACGGAGTATCGTCTCGACACGCCTAACGCGATGTCACTGAGCTAATTTTCCCTTTCATTAACTACAAAGGGGAGTTGCCCGAAGCTTAATGGGCACAAACCTCTTCGGTTTCTCAGATAACTTCTCAACTTTAAAGTGAATACAGACCACCTCCTTAACTACGCCATTAAATGAGGGTTTTTCCCAATACGAATTTCGTTGAAAAGAGTTCACATTACAAATTCACTTAAAGTTCAGGGGCTAGCTAACGAGGATTAAATTCCTAAATATTAATTAAAAGCTACACAGTTTATGTGGTCGTAAACCTCATAGCTAATGACCCCTATGATCATTAGAATCTCAGGGGTCACCCAATGGGTAACTTGGTCGGACGGGGTCCTGCACCCATTGGACGACCAGATGACTGCTTGTAGAAGCTTTTGAGCTGGCACTTAGACCCGATTCCAAGTATATCCCTTCCATGTGATGAATGGAATATGTGCTTTAATTGCTCCAAACCATACGACATTTTCGGCCCTAAGTTACTGACAATAACCACTATATGGTTTTGTCTCTCATTGACATCAATTGTATAGTCAACATGCTTTCACCAATCGCCGTCCCACTGCATTTAAACACTTCCAAAGGGTGACTCTTCCAGGAGTAACTACCACCACTTCATCGGTTATTTAAAGGAGAAGACAAACGGTAGGAGGGATAGGACCATTCGATTAGATTTGATGAAGCCCAAGGCAATCCGAAGACAACCAGGAGAGATCAACCACAACACATTTGATCCTTCAGAAGCGATACACTCAGTGTAATTAGGGCTAGTCTGCCGCCTTATTCAAGACACCCCTTGTAAAGATCCAGTTCATTGCAATATAGAGCAACCACATTCTCATCCAAGAACTCTTTGCCATTTTTCTCTTTTTTATGTCGTAAGATCGACGACTTGATCGTCGACAAGTCCTGTAAAATCGTTACTTACAGTGGAGCAGTGCGTCTCCTGAGTCTAGGAGTGCTTCCTCTTCTGCATCACCTTGTGCATCTTCCATGCGAATTGGTGGAGAAAAGTCATGTGATCCACGAAGTTCCGCTTGACCATCTTATTCATACTCTCGCTTCTCTGTGTAGATGTCATCCTGCCACAGTACATGTCCTTGAAGTACACCACGATCCATCTTTCCCACGGGTCAAAGAGGACAGCAATGGTGTGGCTCTGCTCGAGGCCGTATTCTTTTACCAACCCCTCCCACGCATCTTCGAATTCCCTTGGAATAAACGAATGGTTTATAACGGAAACCAAACACTCTTTCAGCCCTTTGCGCACCGTGTGTAACTTGTTTAGGAACTGCTTGTACTTTTTTAGCACGTACCATCTACACAGCCTGTGGTACATGTTGGGGAAGACACGCGGGATAGCCGCAGCCATCACAGGGTCCTGATCTACAGTAATGTACACGTAACAGTTAGTAACACATGTATAACACACAGAGTAAACACTAATGGATAGAGATAGAGTAAAAATTAGCAGGTCTTTTGATCCACAATAAATGCATATGTTAGGAGCAGTAAATGTGTGGCATAGACGGGGTATATACGGACAGGGCACAGTAAAAATATCACCTGTTAGGATGCAAATGGGGTCCTTGCCATCCATGCAAGTTGCAAACATCCGAAACAACCACTTAAAGGATGTTGCCTTCTCGTCCCGGAGCAACACGATGCAGAAGATGGTGTTCTGCTGATGGTGGTTGGAGCCAACAAAGATAGCCAGAGGCATCTTGTACCTGTTGGTTCTGTACGTCGTGTTGAACGCAACGAAGTCTCTGAAGTTAGCGCACTCCACGTGGCAGCTCATGTGGCTCCAGAAGATGTATGTCATAGTAGAACTTGTCGTTCTGTACCTGACACTCCTTGAAGAAAGCCATCAACTTATTTACATCGTTGACGTGATCAGCGCGGGTATTTGTAGCCTTCCCGAGCAGTAAAATAGATCAGTAATTACAACAAATATATGTAGGCATGCAGCAAAATGAGTTGCTAAGAACCAACACAGTAATCGCCCAGAAGTTGTTGGACCGAAAAGGCGACTAGAGGGGGGGTGAATAGGAGCACACTCACTTTTTCACTTTGATCGGATTCAACACCAATTTCACTCCAGTAGCTATGGAAGCTATGAAGATCAATATACAAGTACAGCGGAAGACTTGTATTGAATCCAAACCAAAACCCCGAAGCAAAAAATCAAACAGGAGTTCAAACCCTAGGGCGCTATTCGATCGGCACCAGTATAGCGCTGATCGGACCGGCGAAAGCGCCTAATCAAGCAAGAATGCGCGGTCTAACCGCTATGTCTAATCGGCGTAAGGGCGGGTCTCGACCTGCACTGGATGATGAACAACAGAATCACCGAAAACCAAAACTCAAATCGGTATAACTTTGGATCTATAAGGCCAAACTCCACGAAACATGAGACACACGTTCTCTAAGATATTAGGAACCTATTCCAATCAAGGATCACATAGACCCATGCCAAAGTTGCTATCTTTTTCTGTTTGAACGAAGATTGCTCCAAAACGAGTTAAAATCGAAATATAATCTAAAGACTTGCTCATGGGTGATTGATGATCAAGATGATCCTAGATAGGTTCCCACATGTCATAGTAAGTTAGATCAAGGCAAAAAAACCAAGTAAAAACTCACGGCTCAAAGAAAGAATCAAAATCACCAAATAGAGAGAAGGAAAGCAAATAGACTCATCTTGAGGAATCTTTCCTTGGATTGATTTTGATATGGTATTGATTTATAGCCACTCCATCAAGAAGGACAAAGAATCAATACATGAGCACGAAGTCAAATCCAACTCTCTAGAACCCTAACCTCCAACTATCCTCTCCCTAAGCAAAACTAGGGTTTCAAAACAATGAAAAGGTTAAGGGGGTGCAGCCACCACCCTTCTCTATTTATAGTGGAGGCAAGACCTTCTAGAAGATTGAACCCTAATGGGCACCTATTAAGCCCACACACAAACGGGTCACTCACGCACGTATTTTAAAGCGATGTCTTCATCTCCTCTTGACCTAATGCGCTTCATCTTAAGGCCATCTTGCGCGCTGGTTGGCAAAGGTCACTACAGATTTGGTAAAATTACCAAAATACCCTTCTCGATCTTTTTCAAAAACCGAGTCCAAACTGCGTGAAGCACTTCCATACTTCGCCACATGTAGGTTGATCCAAATGCCTCATCATATCGCAAGTCTCTCCCATCCCGGCCCCACCGAAACCACCATGGCACTTACACCGACCCCAATACCGCTTGATCCAACTCCGTCACACCGAATCGCCTGTTTCGTCACCTTTTGTCCTTTTGCACCATGCTTGACTCCATTGACCTCACCCAAGATCCCCAATCGCTCGACCTCACCTTCAAGCTTAGTCCCGATCATCCTCGCCGTTGACCGTCATTGACCTCCAAGCAACCTGCACAATAATAGACAAAGAAATCGATTCCGGGAACAAGTTCTTCACAACTTGACCCACGTTAGTCAAAACATGCATCATGCAACACATATGCACTGAAACCCATGAACTTGACCTAACCCAACACTCATCGCCACTTTTGGCCGAAGAACAGTACAAAATCGGTCAGATCGTCATTCATTGGCCGGTCTGACTGCACTTGCCTGACAGCACTCCAAACTTTGACAAAAACACGTGATTCGACAAATCGAGAACGACATTGCCAATTGTCACATCATCCTAAGATCATGCACATATCCCCATGATATCCACAAAAGTAAAGACAGTAAGGGGACACAGTAAATGCATGTTCTCGAGGCCGCGAACAGTGAACGGTATGTTATGCTTTCCTCCATGCATCTCAGATAAAACGTTCATCATGGCGTTGTGAGGGACTCTGCCGATCTACATAGTGTCGACGAGTTGCATCAAAGATAGATCAAAATTCTTGTGCAACTGCATGAACGTGACCAAGGACGGCGTCCTAGCGAGGGGATGGTTGTGCTCTAACACAACTCTTTCGACGCAGATGGAGGCATCCTTCATGCTTTTCTTCAGCTTCACATAGGCCATGTACCAATCCTCTTCGATGTTTTGCAACGTTCATGCTCCTTTTCCAACATTTAGTAGTCATGTTTCTCTTTCAGATTACAACAAAACTCTTTGACCGTCTCTTGCTTCTGCTCTTCCTGACTCCAAACCCAGCATGATGCACGTACCAGTAGTAGAACTGGTAAGCCTTGGTCAAATTCTCGAACCGCATGTAGATATGCAGCACCATGTAGTATGGAACATTCGCATCCTGATAGCAGTAAATGACAACCATCAACACAGTAAAGTGTTGACATAGGAGGCATAATTGTTTGTCACAATTACCACAATAATTTCCGATGAGAAAGCCAGTAAAAGCTAGATATGGAACGCAGTAAAATATGTGATACAAGCACAACAGGAAATATGTCATTAATAAAATGGTATGACGACAGTAAAAGAGCACATATGAAATCGTAAAAACAACATACGTGAGTGAACGACCGCTCTGTGTCCGGTGTCCTCATCTCGCTCTGAGAAACCACAGGGGGTGATGTCAAAACCGAGGTGTGGAGCAGAGGATCCTAGTTGTTGGGGAGGGGGGGCTTACTGTCAGAGGCACAACGTTTAACGCCAGAGTAGCCGCCTGTGTTGAGGAACATGATGTGTCCGCCATCCAACTGGACAAAAAATGACGGGGGAAATCTGCTTGCGGTGGAGGCAGATCTGCCCGACATGGGCGACAGCAACCAATTACCACTGATCGAGGTGCCCCCACTCTTGCGTAGGAGATGGTCTGGAGTCATTCATCGCCGATTCTTCTAAGAAGGCGCCGAAGGGACAGAGGGCGGTGATCGGCACAGAATGCGCAGTTCTTGTATGCACATCGAATTTGCGAGTAGGGAAAGAGCGTTTTTTACGGTCGGTTACGTGGGGCACGTGTTGCTGGGAGACGTGGGAGACATAGGGCACGTCAGATTTTGGGGCTGCAGAAGGACATGGTTTTTTTTTCAGTTGGTGCTATGCGGGGATCACTTATATATATACAAAATAAGGAATTGATTGTTTGCTAGTTGGTTGTCTACTTGCCTGTACTAGTTGGCTAAGATGGCAGTAAAGTCATGTGGAGGTTGTAGTAAATCATTTTTAAGCGATGCAATAAATCTTTTTAGTAAACTCACAGAGAGATTTTCATTTGCAAGACTTATATCATTCTGTTACCCTCATCGTCACCAAGGTATCGGTGAAAACTGTTCGTGAATCAGAGCTTCCAATCAAAAGTTATTACTAAAACAAGAAAAGACATATTCATGTATAAAACAAGGAATCGATTGTGACGAGGATTAAAACCTCTATGTATTAATTTAATACATAAAAGACCATACGTCTTCATGGTCGTAACCCCTAAGGCTAACGACCTCACCGGGTCGAAGGATTCCATTCATATCAATAAAGAGCAAATTTCATTCTATCCCAAGATACTTCACGCCATTTTCCTTTTATTTCATAAGATCGGCGACTTATTGCCGTCGAGAGCCGGCACGTCCGGTGGGGAAGAAGATGCAAGTTTCAAGAAACTCTCGCTTCATCAAATCTTCACTCATTCCCCGTAATCGCGATGCGACTATGCCCGGGTTTGGAATGAGGAGAATTGGTTCGACTGGCGGACTACGCCGACCTCGACATGGAAGGATGCATCCGCGCTATGCAAGAAAATGGCATGTCATCCTCCTCCTCCTCCTCCACGGGTCAGACGTCCGCCGACGTTAGTGAAGTCGATCAATGGATGAGGATCCACCATTACGACGAGTGGCGCTTCCAACCATTCTCGACCATTTCGGAATATCCGGTTACCCAAGCCCGGCCCTTCCAACCGCAAAACAAGTGACGAAATTTCAGCACCGCAATCCGAGAATCTCTATACTCGGCGAGATTATGGTCGAAAGATACTCACCCACGCTTCTAGCAATTCCAGAGGAACCGACACCGTAACGGTGTCGATGAAGCCTCTTCGGTCGTCAGAGGCTGCGGGGATGATCGATCAGATACGACGCATTGTTCACGAAGTCGCTAAGTTCGCCAACGAGGCCTCTGGAGGTGCTTATCTCCGACCGCTCTCCATCGTGGAAACTTCTGGCAGAAGCACTGAGAAGTTCTCCATTAGTTACGATGGAAGCTCATCGGAAGATCGCTACTGGAGGCACGAAGTCAATACGATTGGAGATGCAAATCAAGATGCCCTGTACGGTCCTACACTCTCTACCACGCCATCACGTGTTGTTAGAGATGATCCAGGCCATCAGGCACCAGCTTCCGGAGGCAACGGAGTTGATCGATGTCAATCAGTTAACTCGCCCGCATTGCCCCACCAAGAGTAATCGATAGATTGAACAAACCGAAGGTCGAGGGAAGGTTCGCATCCACGACACCTACGACTAGTATGAACTCCCGAGACCTTCCAGAATCGTGACAAAACTTATGCGGCGAGTTCAAGATATGTTAAATAATTCGATCTTACTTTAGTAGAAACTATGTGCTTTGTACAATTTCAGAGCCCAAGTATCCAAATTCTCCAACAGACTATGCAACGCACGGAAGCGTACCGGGAACAAAGGGTTTCAAGGAGTCAAACTATGACTTCGTCCCAACGTTCCTCCCTCAGCAGGGGGCAACATGGTCATGCTAGGGAACAATCGATACCAAGACCTCCTCGACGATTCCGACCAAGGAGTCACGAGGGGAGAAGGCTATTCCGTAGCCACCCTCATCACGCCGAGAAGAACCACCGCTGGACTCGATGATCTCCGACATCGCTCGAATCAAGTAGGCGGTCAAGGCATCATATCAATGTCCACGACGGATCAAGACACCGGAGTTCCATTGCTCATCTTAGGAACCGTCTCCGACCGACATAATCCGCACCTTCCGCAGAAGACGCCATGAATCAATCACGGGTTGTCGAGCCTTCTCGCAGGCTCCAAGTCAGGCGTTGCCCTAACCGATTCGACCGCCAACTTGACAAGTTCAACGACTCAAAACCCGCTGGAATTTCTCCAATATATACCACCGCCATCGAGTCAGCTGGAGGTGATGAGAATGTGATAGCCAATTATCTGCCCACCGTGCTCGAAGGGTCTGCCCGGTCGTGGTTATTAAACCTATCGGTCAGATCAATCTATACTTGGGAGCAACTCTGTGATCTTCTAATTGCAAACTTCCAGGGTACGTACGACCGCCCTGGAACGGAGGATGATCTCCACCAAATCCGGCAGGGCTCTGATGAGACTTTACGTCAATACATCAAGAGGTTTAGCCAAGTTCGCAATTCTATACCCGAGGTCGCAGAGTCATCTGTTATTCAGGCTTTTAAAACTGGTCTGAGGAATCGGTGGTTTACGGAGGACATAGCAATGAACCCTCCAAGAACAACCGTTGAGCTTTTTGACATGGCCGACAAGTATGCCACCGCTAGTGAAGCAATCGAGTGGTGTAAAGCCATTGATCGGAAAGGCAAGATTCTCACCTACCGACAAACCAGAGAAAAGAATAAGAAGTCTCTCAAGAAGAAAAAGAACTGCAGACTGACGACAAGGAAGTCCCGCGATCCTCGAAAAGTTCACGAAGGGTAAGAAGGACTACACGGCCGAGGCAAAACAAAAGCTCGATCAAGGATTCCGAAGAATAAGAAGTGGTGTCCACTTCACCAAAGCAGTGGCATGATCTGCGACTTGTCGAAGTCCGCAAAAGAAACTGGAGGATTATTATGTAGGTAAAGGACCATTTCCCGCAATACAGGAACCCGGAGAGACGAGTTCCAAAAAGTACAAGGATGGCGACGAAGAGATGGAGTACCGAGATCCCCAACACATGGTCAACATGATCTTTGGAGGATCTTCTTCATACGAGTCGAAGCGTCATCTGAAGGCCATGGAGCGGGAGGTCAACCTCGTCGAATCTCCAACCATTATCAAGCCATCAAAGTGGTCGGACATGGCAATCTCCTTCAACAAAGACGACTGCCCCATTCCTTCGACTTGACCAGGTAGGTTCCCTATTGTTGTCGAACCAACTATTAATAATTGTAGGGTTTGAGTCTTAATAGATGGAGGTAGCTCTTTGAATATATTATTTGCAGGAGCTTTAGAAGAAATACAGATCCCCATGTCAAAGGTGAAACCAGTGAAATATGCTTTTCATGCCATAGTTCCTGGATCCACTGCTAAACTGATAGAACAAGTTTCCCTACCGGTTACGTTTGGAAGGCCTAATAACTTCCGAACAGAAGAGATTTCGTTCGATGTGGTAAACTTGAATCCGCATACAACGGAATCCTTGGTCAACCGGCCTTAGCAAAATTCTTGATAGCCACGCATTACGGTTATCACAGTTTGAAACTGCCGGGACCAAAGGGAGTCATCACGATTCAGAGAGATCAGAAAATGGCTTACGTGTGTGATCGAAAATCCTTTGAACTGGTCGATGAACTTCCGACCAGAGAGGCTAATCCATTTACCATGCAGGTCAAGCACTCGAGACCGAAGATGACACCTAAACCTTCCGACCAGACAAAGGAAGTACCACTCGACAAAGGCGCTCGACGGCGCTAAGTCGCCACTGGTCAGAAATATCGACACATTTACCCGTAAGATTCTGGTCGGGGCAAGACTCGACCCCAAATAGGAAGAGTCGCTCGTCTCCTTTCTCCGAGCGAATCAGGACGTATTCGCCTGGCAAGCGTCCGATATGCCTGGAGTCTCCCGAGAGGTGATCGAGCACAGGATAGCTCTCCAGCCTGACAAAAAACCGATCAAGCAGAAGCTGTGACATTTTGCACCTGATCGGAAGGAAGCAATCCAGTCAGAGATTGACAAACTCCTCAAGGCTGGGTTTATTCGTGAAGTCGACCACCCTCAGTGGCTTGCCAATCCTGTAATGGTTAGAAAAAATAATGGGAAATGGCGAATGTGTATCGACTTTATAGACCTTAATAAAGCTTGTCCGAATGATGATTTTCCCCTTTCACGCATTGACCAACTCATAGACTCTACCTCTGGATGTGATTTACTAAGTTTTCTAGATGCGTATTCAGGGTACCACCAGATTAATATGTGTAAAGAAGATGAAGAGAAAACTTCCTTCATCACCCCATATGGCACTTCATCGTTATGTTAAGATGCCATTTGGTCTCAAAAACGGTCGCGACTTTTCAAAGGTTGATGCAAAAATCCTTTAATCCACAAATAGGTCGGAATCTAGAAGCCTACGTTGATGATCTCGTCGAAAGACCACCAACACCGGCGATCACATTTCGACTTACAAGAAACTTTCAACAACTTGAGAAGACATAACCTCAAGTTGAATCCTAAAAGTGTGTGTTCGAGTTTCACTGAAAACCGCTTTCGGCTTCCTAGTCTCGCTAGAGGTATTGAAGCAAACTCAAGAAAAATAGCGGCCATCGACTGATCGCGCCCGACCACGAAGAAGGAGGTCCAAAACTAACCGGTCAGATGGCGCTTAAGTCGTTTCATAGCAAGGTTAGGGGAAAAAGGATTACCATTCTTTAAACTTCTTCGGAAACATGGGAGTTTCGAGTGGACTAAAGAGGCAAATGATGCCTTTGAAGAACTTAAAAAGTACCTTACGAGTACCCCGGTCTTAGTCTCTCCGAGATCGGGAGAAACATTACTAATTTACGTGGCAGCAACATCACATATAGTGAGCGGTGTACTAGTCGTAGAAAGGGATAACATCCAACGACCAATTTATTACGTAAGCGAAATCTTACATGCACCAAAGCAAAGATACCCACAGGTACAAAAGTTGCTCTATGGTCTCCTTATGTCTTCAAGGAAGCTAAGGCACTACTTTCAGGCCCACAAAGTGTTCGTATCGACCGGATATCCCCTTGGTCAAGTCCTTCGAAACAGGGAATCATCAGGACGAATAGCAAAATAGGCAGTTGAGCTAGGGGCGTTTGACCTCCATTTTATCTCATGAACAGCAATAAAGTCCCAGGCAATAGCAGAATTCATTGCCGAATAGACAAACCCTGAACCCACCCAAGGGCCCGAGTACGAACACCATGATGAGTGGACAATGTACTTTGACAGTTCCTTGATGTTAAAAGGATCGGGGGCTGGAGTGGTCTTGGTATCCCCTACTGGCGAACACATCAAGTACGACATCCAGTTAATTTTTTCTACCACAAATAATGTGGTAGAATATGAAGGTTTACTGGCAGGACTCCGTGCAGCTCGTTCGCTCGGGATTCGCAGATTACTAGTGAAAGGCGATTCTCAACTAGTAGCGAATCAAGTAGGGAAAGAGTATCAATGCTCGAGTACTAAGATGTCATCTTATTTGGCGGAAGTATGGAAACTCGAAAAGCACTTCTTCGGTTTTCAGATCCAACATATTCCTAGAAAGGAAAACTTTCTAGCAGACCAGTTGGCACGGATGGCCTCCACAAGGTCGTCCGTCCCGCCCAGAGTTTTTTTCGAGCAACTCGATTCACCCTCGGTAGTCGAGCCTTCCGAGAACATACATGATTCTTTACAAGTCGTACAAACCGATCAAGAGAACATGGATGCTCCACATGTGTCGTTGACGGTTGGTATTTGCCACGATCAAGGTAGAGATTGATGACATCGATCTACAATTATCTTCAAAGATGACATAATTCCAGAAGATGATGTAGAGACTGATCGTATAGCACAAAAAGCCAAATCATACACTCTAATTGAACGTACCTTGTATAAACGAGAATCTCATGGAGTGTTGATGAGATGCATATCTCAAACGGATGGCATTAAGTTGCTAACCAAATCCATGAAGGAGTCTGTGGAGCACATCATTCCTGAGTAACTCGGTCGGTAAAGCCTTTAGGCAAGGATATTGTCGCCAACCGCCTTCATGATGCAAAATATTTCATGACGGCGCGATAATGTCATTTATAGCCGATAAGTACATCACCAAGACAAGCCTTACAAACAATTCCTCTTTCTTGGCCTTTTGCAACGTGGGGACTGGATATTCTGGGACCTTTCCCAAGAGCACCCGGAGGCTTCGAATTCCTTTTCTTCATGATTGACACGTTTACAAAATGGATCGAGGCTGAGCCTGTTGTTAAAAACAACAACTGAGGTCGCTAAGAGATTTCTCATGAAAAATATGATCACACGATTTGGTGTACCTAGTCGTATTATCACAGATAATGGTGCCCAGTTCTCCAGCAGTCAATTCCAAGAATTCTGCGATGAACTTGGTGTCAAAGTTTATTTTGCTTCTGTTGCTCATCCGCAGAGCAACGGGGCAGTTGAGCGAGCTAATGGTATCATTATGCAGGGGATCAAACGCCGAGTATTTGGCCAGTTAATGAAACGGTCAGGAGCTTGGGTTCAAAAACTCCAGTCTGTATTATGGGCCGTCCGAACCACGACCAGTCGTGCGATCGGTGAAACACCATTCTTTTTGGTTTATGGTGCTGAAGTCATGCTTCCTCTAGAACTCAAAATTGGCTCTACTCGAACTGATCGTTTTAACGAAAGTGATCAGAGTGAACGACGACTCGACGACATCAATTTCCTTGAAGAACGACGAAACGAAGCCCTTGTATGATCAGCAGTATATCAACAAGCCATGCGAAGGTACCATAGTCGTAAGGTGCAACCTCGCAGCTTTTGCAGAGGTGATCCGTTCTCTAAAAATTCAGAATCGTGCAAATTGCAACCAACTTTCTCCCGGTGGGAAGGTCCTTACACTGTGGTCAAGTCACCCGACTGTGTTTTGTTAGACTAGCCATGCTCGGACGGGCAAGTTTTGTCAAATTCTTGGAACATTGATCACTATGTAAGTTCTATGTCTAATTCTTTTGTACTTCATTTCAATTCTTTATTTAGTACATTCATTCATTCCGTTTTCGATGTTTATACGCTTTATATATCTATGCCTATATCCTGGTTATCTATTATTGTTGTTTAAAATGGTCGGAGAAGACATTTTTTCTTTCCGATATCCTTTCTTGGGATCTTTGTTACTCTTTGGCAAGCAAGATCGTTGTCATATCAGATAGGTCCTAGTCGTAATCATTCCATGAATGCTTCTACGCTACGACTATCTGAGTAAAATGAGCTTAATATAAACAACTATGTATAGTTCATTATACTATTAAGACTATGATGACTATATTTCTTCATTTCAAAATCTGTTCTACTCTCATTTGGCTACTGGTCGGGACACGGAAAGCCTCCTAGTCGAAGTCTCTCCTTTTTTGCACGTGGTCCTGCCCATTGAAGGAGCTTCCTAGCAACGGTTCTTTTCTTCGACCCTCGCTACAATGGACTTGAGCCCTGAACACGCTTTTATGTAAATATTTTTCTATATCTTCTGTTCTTAGCAGTATTTTTTGACCAGCTTTTGCTTGCATATATAAATACGATCACTTGTCGTTTGTTGCATACATTTTTGCATTTTTTTCTTATGTCAATACAACAAGCCTTTTTTTCGACCATGTACAACTTTTGATTGGTATTTTGATCATGACAAGCAAGGATCTATAACTAGTCGAAATCATAAGCTGGTTCCGACTACAGTGATTTCCTAGTATTGCAACGATCAATTTTGTCTTAACATCAGCACATACCTTCAAAACAATGGTTTCGACTTTCATTCTTTTGGCTACCGCTTGTATAGTAAAGTTCTTCTACTATAAAGCAGTCGGGGGCTAGGAAGTATATGAGAATTTTAAAAGTCAAACAGGATAAACAAAAGAACTGTTGATGACATAAAAGGTAAGTTTTATACATTTTCAATATTTTTACATTTGCAGGGGCCTACTCTTGAAATATCTCCAGACTAATTACTGCTTGATGAAGATCCGACCTCCATCTCCTCTACAACTTTGTCTCCGAGTGGCCTGAGTTCTTCCATGAACTTGGTCGCCTCATCAGGTGGGCAGTTGAAGTCATCTTCAACAGCTTGGAGATCAATGGAGGGGTCGGAAGCCTTCAGTTTTTCCAAAGCAAAACTAACTCCACTAGCAACGCCTGCTTTCATGGTCTGGGCATAGTTCTTCCGAGTAGTCTTGAGCAGACCTTTAAGATCCTCTAGAACTTGACCCAAGTAGTTTATTTTCTCTATCGGATCTCTTAAGGTAAGCGGACTTGATCCTGATCCCATATCAAAGATCATCTTATTCAAAGCATGAATCTTTTCATCAATATTTTGCACAAGAGCCGCCTCCTTATCCTGCTCAAATTTCAGAGTCTTCTCTGTTTTGTCCAGCGCTTGCGTTTGCTCTACCAGAGTGAAACGATTGATAAGCACAAACATAATTGGAGGAAGATAATAAGTCAAGTTTACGACCTGTTACCTTCAATTTTCTTGTTAAGTGTTTTATTGCTGGTCGTCGCCTCGGCGATCGACCAGTTCCTAGCTTTAATTTCTTCTTCAAACAAAGCTATCTTGGTTTTATTAGCCACGATCTCTTCTTTCATTTTCTCCAAATCTATCGAATATGATAAGGGAGAATAATTAGAGAAGGACAAATTATCAAAGAAGGAAAAAAGTTAAGTGGAAAGTTCCTACTTTTCAATTCGAAGTGTTTTTGCTCCAAGTCCTTAATTCGCTGGGTCAGTCCTCCGACCACAGCAAAAATCTCGACCAGATGCTACACAAATAGCATTTTTTTCTTCAAAGTTCCCTGTAAACTTTTAAGAAACACTATGGAACTGGTCGTGGATACTTACCCGGATTGCCAAGTCATTATAACTGGCAAATATCAAATCAGGACCTATCTTGAGTTGATGATCCGATATTGTTCCCCAAGCCTCGTTAAGCTCCTTATCGTCGATAAATCGGGGACGAAAAGGGAATTAACCAGGTTGGGAAGAATCACCAACATGGGTCAGAACCTATTGAGATCCTTCAGAGGCCTTTCCTTCCGCATGAGTTGGAACCACCAGAGGGTCCAGTTCAACTGCTGGCTTTGACACCTGCTCGGGGGCTTCTTCGACCACTTTATCCTCAGGAACTCTGTCCTGAGAAGTGTTCTGGTCGGGGACCTCCACGGGTGCCTGGTCCTCAAGAAGAATCCGGTCGGAAGCAATCGGAACACCAGAAGACCTATGCAAAACGAAGAAGGTAAGTTCAAAATATCAAATCATCAAGGAACTATTAAAGGTATGCACTTATACGCCTCTTTCATTTGTACATACCTAGTTAATCTCCAGGATTTGACTTTGAAACGCGGAAGAGTAAACTCTGTGCCGCCATCCTTCCTTTTCTATTCCTCCATTTTCGCCGGTTCCAAACCGACAGGGTTGGTTAAGCCTCTCACATCCTCCAACAAGATATTGGAAGCAAAGTCCTCGATCAGTTCATCAAGGATTGCATTCTTAACCATCGTGTCGGAGGGAGTAGTTTCATCAACCTCCAGATCAGTTGTTTCAGTAACAACTGTAAGGTCATGAACGACCACCGAGTCTACACCTCTGAAGACGCTCATGCGAACCTTCAAATTTTCTCCACCAAATCAAAAACAAATTTGATTAGGTGATGAAATCTTTTATCTAAAGTACACACACACACACACACACACACACACACACACACACACACATATATATATATATATACACACACACACACACTTTTGAAACACTCTATTACCTCGGGAGATTCATCTTCTTCCAAAGGCATCCGCACGAAGCCTGGTCGGAACCACGGTGGGATGTTGATCCTCATCAGTTTTTGTGATTCGCAATCCGACCGACTACAAAGATAGAGTGTGATCAAAAATCTGATTGGAGAATATGTATACATGATAAAAGAAATTTTGATTGTCTACCTTAAGCCTTGCCAGTTTTTCTTCGGCAGAGACTATTGCCAAGATCTCGGGGAATGTAGCCTTTTCACGAGTTCCCAAAGGCAGATCACCGATCCGCTCCGACTTCCTCAGGAGAAAGGGCTTTACAAGAAAAGGAAATAATGGTGGATTTTAAGGCATTTCGATAATCAAATAAAATATACTGGTCGGAGCTTTTCTCAAAGACTTACCACCTCCTGAGATAGCTTCATCACGACCAATGGACCAAAGCAAGGAATGAGTCCGGAGCTTCAGAGGGCTAATCTGACGCTTGGTGAAATCCCTCACCACATGCCAGGAGGTCAAGCCCTTGACTCGCAGGTCATAGATGGCATCCCCCCATCTTCCGACCACCCCTGCCTTCTCCACGATCTTTCTCCACTTGGGGTTTTCATTTGCTCTAATTCCGGCGAAGTAGAGGCCATCGTCTCTCGTAACTGTCATGTAGAACCAGTTCTTCTTCCATGACGACCATGAGGATTTCGAGTACATATGGATGTACTCATCGGCCTTCCCATCGTGAAGACGCAATGTACATTCTCCGGGAGTCGCCATGGATCTCCCCATCACCATTCGGTAGAAATACCTGAAGAGCCTCAAATTCGGTGGCACTCTCAGGTATGCCTCACACAAATAAGTGAAAATACTGATATTGGCGATGGAATTTGGAGCCAAATTTACCAGTTCCACCCCGTAATACTCAAGAACGCAGAGGAGGAATTTGTGTACCAGCAACCTCAGCCCACATTCGATGTAGGCGAGGAAAACGGGGATTTCCCCATCTTCGTGGCTCGGAAAGTGCTCTCCGATCGCCGATCTCCATTTGATCAGATTCTTGTCTGGGAGCATCCCGATCTTCTCCAACGCCTCAAGCTTTTTCTTGCTCAATTCCGAAGGCAACCACTTCATGATTTGCTCTGACATGATAAAAATCCTCAAGGATGAGTAGTGGTCGTAGAAAGCTTTGTGGTCGGAAGAACAAGAAAGAGGTCTAAAGGATTTTTTTTTTGGCAAGAAGCTGAAGGGGATCAAAAGGGGATCTGGAAGCATAAAAACTCTAAAAGCTTAGCGATGGGGATTTTATAGCTTCAGATCTTTAATTACGATCGGAAGTTTCCCACAAAAGTCCAACAGACAAAAACTTCTTTTTTGTCCAACGGACAGAAAAACTCTTCAGTTCCCAATGCAAGTTCTCAACTTTAAAGTGAACACAGACCACCTCGTATATCATGACATTAAATGAGGGTCTGTCCAATACGACTTCATCGGAAGAAGGTATACACACGACTTGTTCATTTAAAGTTCGGGGGCTAGCTGACGAGGATTAAAACCTCTATGTATTAATTTAATACATAAAAGACCATACATCTTCATGGTTGTAACCCCTAAGGCTAACGACCTCACTGGTCGTAAGGATTCCAGAGGTTACACGATGGGTACCCTGGTCGAACAAAGCTTTGTGACTAGGCTCCGACCAGGTAGCTACTCGAAAAAGCTATGACTTGGCATTTCTTACCGTATGATGAATGGAACACGTGTTATATGTTCCAAACCATGCGATGATATAATCCTAAGACACTAACAATTAACTGCCCTACGGTTAAGTGTCTCTCAGACACTTAAACCGTAAGGTAATTGGCACGTTGTTAACTGCCCTACGGTTAAGTGTCTCACAGACAACCGCAAGATAGTTGGCACATTGTTAATTGCCTTACCGTTTTGACCAGTCGTAACGTTTCACCAGGGACGTCTTCTCCAGGAGTAACCGCCACCTCTTCGGGAGTTATTTAAGGGTGGAGCGCAGAAGATGAAGGGACGACAACAACACACAACAGACAACAACAGAATACGAGACGACAAACACATAAGCCTAAGCAGTGGAATTAGAAGCAAGACATTCAGTCTTAGACTCAGATTCTAAGCCTGATTACTTAGTTTAGCATTCCCCATATTCAGTGTATTTAGGGGTAGTCCCTAATCAGGTCTTGTAAATCTAGTTCATATCAATAAAGAGCAGTCCCCATACTATCCTAGGATATTTCACATCATTTTTCTCTTTTATTTCATAAGATCGGCGACTCGATCGTCGACAGATTGTTTGCTAGTTAGTTGTCTATTTGTCTGTACTAGTTGGCTAAGATGGCAGTAAAGTTATGCGAATGTTGCAGTAAATTGCTTTTAAGCGATGTAATAAATCTTTTTTAGTAAATGCACATAGAGGTTTTTATTTGTGAAACTTATGTCATTTTGTTACCATTGTCATCACCAAGCTACCGGTGAAAATCGTCTGTGAATCGGAGCTTCCAATCAAAAGTTATTGCTAAAATAAGAAAAGAAACATTCATGTACAAAACAAGGATCCGGTTGTTTGCTAGTTGGTTGTCTACTTGTCTGTAATAGTTGGCAAAGATGGCAGTGAAGTCATGTGGAGGTTGCAGTAAATCTATTTTAGTGATGCAATAAATCTTTTTTAGTAAATACACAGAGAGGTTTTATTTGTGATACTTATATCATTCTGGTACCCTCGTCGTGGTCAAGATACCGGTGAAAATTGTTCGTGAATCAAAACTTCCAATCAAAAGTTATCGCTAAAACAAGAAAAAAAACATTAATGTACAAAACAAATAAACGATTGTTTACTAGTTGGATTTGTCCATATACGACACGGGCGTCGAGGGATCATTTTTTACTGCCGGTATGTGTGCTCTTAAGCCATTTTACTGCCGATTGTAGTGTGGCGTGTGCGGTTTTACCGCTTGCCCAGAGGCGCCTGGTTGGTATTGCAGGGGGTCTAGGCGCCGTGCGCAAGAAGACGGCCCAGGCTACTACCAGTAGAATAAGCAATTCAACAGAGTCTTTGAATAATAAGTGCAGTGTATATATATATATATATATATATATATATATATATGAAAATGGTACGGTACTCCTAGGAGTACGTACTCCCACCTCTCATATACCACTTAAATCAGATGATGATACCTCTTTATCAATTTGAGTATACTCCAATAATGATTATAGGATACCCGAAAGTGAATTCCATGAAAAATTTCATGAAAATCCACTTTTTATACCAAAATCGCAGATATACTTTTTTATATATGAAAAAGGGTATATAGCAAAAATAAATGGCTCTAATGAAAATTTTCAATCAAATCATATTGGAGTATCTTATAATTGGTATTTAAGTATATTGAAAATGATAAAGAAGTATAATATATTTTTTAAAGTGGTATATTCGAAGTGGGAGTATTTACTCCCGGGAGTACGAAACTGGTGTCCTATATATATATATATATATATATATATATATAGAGGAAAGTAATATATATGGCAGTTCCATCTTACTGTCTGGATTATGGGGCTGGAGATCATCTAATAATGGATTAATAAAGTAAGATGTTGTGCTGGTTAGCTATAGTATAGTATGATCTGGTCTGGTCTGTTGTGGTTGGCCCGTGGACTCAGTATAGCTAGCATGTTGGCTGTCGTTGGCTCGTTGCATATGCCATGCGGTCATGCCTTCGTTTTGCTGAATACTAGTTCAGTGGGTGCTGACATGGAGGTACGGTATTTGATCACAAGAGGCCTAAAAGCCGAATTTTTTTTAGAAATAATATTTTAATTTTTTTTTACAAAACTAGATAGTCACAAAAAAAAATTATAAAAATAGATCCCTGTCACCAATTCATCTCGCGGCATGGACCCCAACATTGGAGGTTTCCTGTCGGCTCAATCTGCACAGAATCTAAAAATTTTTAAATATAGCAAATGAACTCAAAAAAATTATGAATTTTTTTGTGGAGCCTTTCGATACAATGTTCTTACTTGTGTAAATTTTATATAATTTTATCCATTCTGAATTTGTCTCCAAAATTTATTTAAATATACTATTTGTAGGAATTTGTAAATTTACAAAATAAGGTCCAAAAATTATGATTTTTTTGTGAACACTCCTTACATAGTGTAATTGTTTGTATATTTTTTTCAAATTTTTTTCCTGAAATTGTCTAAAAATTCTGAATTTAGGTTTCGATATAAATGTACTTGATTGTGTAAACTCTTAATTTATGTATACAATTTCAGAACATATAAAATTCTAAAAAAATTACACAATCAATTATACGATGTAAGAAGTGTTCAAAAAAATTGATAATTGTTAGACCTCATTTTGTATATTTAAAAATTCTACAAATAATATACTTAAATGAATTTTGGAGACCAATTCATAATTGATAAAATTATGAAACAATTACACAAGCAAAAACTATGTATCGAGAGGCTCCACAAAAAATTTCGTAATTTTTTTATTTTATTTGCTATATTTAAAAATTCCCAAATTCCTATTGGCAGTTCAACTGGCGATATTGATCTATTTTTGTAATTTTTTAGAGCGATTACCTAGTTTTGCAAAAAAAAAATCCCTAAAAATCCTAGACTATTCCTGGAGTACACTCTCTGTTTGGGACAAAGAATTTGCATAGAAGTTTTGAGGAGAATTGCTCCGTTTGATACGAATGTCCTAGGATCCAAACGGGCCTTGCAATTGCCTCGTCTCATCGTCCGGTCAGATCTTTCGATTTAGCTGTCGCAGCCATGCGTTTAAAACTATATATGCGCACACAGGCATCGAAACATGAAAGCATCGATCAGAAATTCAGAGCCCGATTTGCCTTCCCTCCAAGACCTTGCACACAGACGCTTTTCTACAGGCGTTTGGCACAAATTGCATGCAGGCATGCGGCAGGTCTAGTGAACTGACGAACAACGTGACATCAAACCAGCCACGGCAGGATAGCATTTCAGAAATAGTTAGCATTAAGAGAAGCACATCCCTGGGATATTCATAGCATTGGAAAAAGAGAACAATTCAGTAGAGATCGAGGAACTGGCGAAAACTCGTGTATCAGAGCAATCGAAGCAAAAAGAGCGACACGCCACATAGTTTGTAAAGTATTGGGACGTGACCGTTAGATCAAATATTTTACGGGAATTTCCACGTCCGACCGACTTGTAGAAAAAGGAAAGGATTGCGTGGCCGGATGTGTGCGAGCTCCGAGGTCCACTCGGACTCCGCATTCGCCTCCTACTCGGATCGCTCTAAGTCGGCAGGGTATGGCCGTATGGGGGGCTAATGCTATATAACCGAATGGTTGGCGCGCTAACGCTGCCAGTCCTGTGATTAGCGCTAGCCAGCCGCACTTACGATACGAGAGGAGACGAGAGATGGCGTGTCTTGCGCCGGTGTTCTTCCCACGGCCGCCCTGTTCGGCGCTGTCGCCGCCGCCGTTCCAGACGTACCGGCCGCCCTGCTCCACTGCGCTGTCCCCGTCGTCCCCGTCTTTCCAGCCGTGCCGCGTCATGGTGAGGTGGCAGCCACCGCGCGCCGGGTGGTTCAAGCTCAACTTCGACGGGTCCGTCTACCACGACGGCTCCGACCGGGCCAGCGTCGGCGGCGCCATACGTGACTGCAGCGGCCGCGTCCTGATCGCGTTCGCCGAGCCGACGGAGCACTCGACGGTTGGCGTGGTGGAGGCCCGGGCGCTGATCCGCGGGCTCCGGCTCGCGCTGGGGTGCTTCGTGGACAGGCTTGTGGTGGAGGGCGACGACCTGGTGCTGGTGCAGCTCCTGCGCGGCGAGGAGACGCAGACGCGGATACCGCAGGCCATGCAGGAGGAGATCGTCGCGCTGCTCCGCTGCTTCTCCGAGTGCGAGGTGCAGCACGTCTACCGGGAGGGGAACCAGGTGGCCCACGTCCTGTGCCGGGAGGCGTACGAGCGCCCGGGGGTGTGGAGGGGCGGGCTCGTGCCGCGCACCGTCTGGGAGAAGGCCCACGACGACCGCCAAGGCGTGGCGCACGAGCGACTCCGCAAGCTGCATACATGAGTGATTCTTGGACTTCACGAGGGCTTCTTGGTGCAAGACGTCAGGAGAATCAGGAGACGCGCGCAAGCATACGCGTTGCGCAGAGCGAGCAGGCGTACGACTTACGATTTACGACTACTGCCAAACAGCGGCGCGGCGGCCGGCCCGTGCAAGAACGGGGAACCGGAGGTGTCAGTTGTGAGTCCGTTCAGGGTGTGCGGGGATCGATGCTTTGTGATCGGCAATTCGGCATGGTCGGAATTGGGCATACACTGACTAGGCAAATTAAGTTTCGAGTATCTATCTATGTGTACAAATAGAATTCTTCCAATAGTAAACATTATTCATGGTTATCATTCTTCTTGTTAATAAGATGCAAGACTTCTTGAAATATAAAAATCGATGTGCTCAAGCACCTCCTGTATTAGCAATGCCGGATAACTAGAAAGTACCCGCGCCATGAGCGTGCATGAGCGATGTGCCCAAGAGTACTACCACTAGTACTTGGTGTTCTTAGTACTTGGTGTTCTGCTGGATGTTGCACTAAGCCATTAAAGTATTACTCCCACTAGTCACAAAAACACGTCGTTTTAGGATACGTCTAGTCAAACATTGAAAACTTTGGTTATCAATATGTTTTAAAATATTTAGATTGGATACATGGAAATCATATACGTAGATTTGTCTCGAAAAATAATTTCATAATATTATAACTCTATTTGTGTTTATAAATAATTTGTAATATAATTTTATGGTTAAAATTGTATTTTGGGGACCGTGCCAATATCCAAAATGATATGTTTTTGTGACTGAAGATAGCACATATTTAACAAATAAAAATCCTATTAAACAGACGCGCATTGCAACACATGCTTCCTATCACTTTCACCTTTTCCTATCGGAATACACACGGATTTATCCCACCCTCTTCGCTTCATGTGAGTCGTGACCAACACCCAGGGGGGCGAGGGAGATGGGAGTCGTTACTTTATGGAGTTTTTGGCTCATTTAGCCTCTTTTTGAAATGAAATAGCAAATATAGCCTCCTTCTCCGCATTCGAAATGACAAAATTGGCACTGTGGTAGGCTAAGCAGACGACACGTGTCCCCTACCATGCTCCCAGTCCGCGGTAGGATAGCATGCACACGTGCCTACCGTGGGCAAACATGTTCCTACCGCACTCCCAGTCTGTGGTAGGTTAGCCGTGAACTAGGAACGCGGCAAATGGCTTCCGCGAACGAGGAGCACAGTAGGTGCCTGCGGCGGTGACGTTTTTATAATTTTATGTGAGCGAGGGCTACTTTTACTATTACAAATAAAAAAGTACAAATTTAGCCAAAGACTAGCTTATGTGCCCCCTAGCCGCATTTTTTTTAGAACTAACCCCTCGTGCACGAATTTGCAGATTTGACGACGGCAGCAGCGGCAGCCAACACATGTCACCTACTACGGTCCGCATCAGGAGGTCGCATAACGCGAAGCTTTGGTAGTGCAAAGAAAGTTCAATGAACCCATGGCGGCAAAGCTTACGATCGCGGTATTTAACGTGGCAAGTGCCTGCTACGATACACCAACACAGCAGGAGATGCATACTGGCATGCATGGCTAATTGCTGGTACTACTCACATCTTGATCCATTTCTTTCTTTGCTTTTGCATGTGTCGTATACTCCGAGAGAAGTGAGGCCTTGAAGCAGCGAAAGCTAAGTTGTAGTGAGCTTAATGGTCTGTTTGGCACAACCGTAGCTTTTCCAAAAAGTAGTTTTTGGCAGGGCTCATTGAACGGCCGAGCTGAAGAGGTTTGGTATTTGGCTATTTGGCTTTTAGGTAGACTGGCTGCAGCTTCTGATATTGAAAATGTTTGAAATGCCCATGAGGCTAATAATGGCTTGTTTGATGTTGTTTAACTATAATTAATGCAATTAACGACAATTAACAATAATTAACGACAACTAACGCAATTGACGACAATTAACGACTGTTGACCTTGTGGAACAACAGATAGAACATCATCTGGACCTTGTACTTGTTCCCCTTCTCCTGCATACAAACGATAAGCATCATCTGGGCTATGCGTATGGAGAAAAAAATATTGCATGTTGCGGGATGCTGGGAAAAATCTTACCATCTCCATCAATGTTGCCAGTGTTCTGCTTTCATCGTCCCAGAATTCCAGGTACTTCATTACGAAGAAGGCACAATCGTTCTCCAGTACCTGCTTCGGCATCCCCATGGTGTGCACCCTCCAATTCACTACGATCAGGAATTTCCCACTGGTCACGGCTTGTAGGGCTATGCATTGGCGAGCGATGATCATCTTCCTCACAGCATCATGGTGGTCCGTTACTTCTGTGCACTTCAGTTTGTAGTCATTAGAGTCCAGCACTTCCACACGCTTCTGTGCTATGTTGAAGCAATAAACGGACTAGTGATCATTGTGTAAAACTTGGAGGAAGAACTACAAAGTGGATTTAAAAAAACCCATAAAAATATGTAATTTACTTTAATGAAAATGTGTAATTCACTGGACCATGAATGCTATTTACGGTCAGTTACAAAACAATTTATTTTAATGAAATATATGTATTTACTGTCTTTTTACGTAGGTCCTTTCGGGAATCATACCATTTACTGTACAAGTAGCACATATTATTGTCGGTTACAACAGAATTTACTTACCAGCTTTACAGGTGTGATGTCCAACACCACCATGTGCTCCTTCAGCATGCTCATGGCCTGCTCGCCGTTGTACTGCTCGTTTTTAACGTACTCCTCTACGTTTAGCGGTTTCTGTCGACGGGCAAAACACGGTATTTTAAAAATTACCAATTGAGACAATAAGATTTACTGCTAGGCGAGTACTCATTTACTGTGAAAAAAATGAAAGACTTAGCTAAACAAAAAAAACAACTTATCGATAGTTCGATCGGGAGGAACGCCTTGTACCTGTTGCTTTGAGGCCTTAGGTCGACGTCGTCTTCGCGCAAACACTTGATGAACTTCGCCATGTTTTTCCTATGGTCGCTATGAGTCCATCACTGGATTGTAGCAGAGTAATGTTGCAGTAAAAAAACCGTTCATTATAGCAGTAAAACATAAGTGTATTCTCGGTAAAAAAATAAATGGGCGCAATAAAATAAACAACGGTTGATCCAGTAAACTCTCTAATGTAAGAGCAATAAAAA
This sequence comes from Phyllostachys edulis, assembly GCA_036346405.1. Classification (NCBI taxonomy): domain Eukaryota; kingdom Viridiplantae; phylum Streptophyta; class Magnoliopsida; order Poales; family Poaceae; genus Phyllostachys; species Phyllostachys edulis. The sequence goes on along the minus strand of CM070549.1, from coordinate 54,289,894 downwards.
AAACATTCACGTATCGGTAAAAAGCGTGCCGATATTCTCCTACCTTTTGAGGCTCTCATCGTTGTATATCAGCTCTCTCACCTCCATGCTCATGGCCACGGGCACTTCCGGCCACCTTTTGTACTGCTTGCATCTTGATCCATTTCTTTCTTTGCTTTTGCATGTGTCATATACTCCGAGAGTAATAAAGTGAGGCCTCGAAACAACAAAAGCTAAGTTGTAGTGAGCTTTAGGACCTGTTTGGCATGGTCGTAGCTTTTCTGAAAAGTAGCTTTAGGCAGAGCCAAACAGCTGGGTTGAAGAGGTTTACTGTTTAGTTGTTTGGCTTTTAGGTAGGGTGGCTGCAATTTCTGCAGTTGGAAATGTCTGAAATGCCCCTAAGACAAATAATGGCTTTTTTTATGTCGTTTAACGGCAATTAATGCAATTAACGACAACTAATGATAATTAACGACAACTAACGCAATTGACGACAATTAACGACAACTACCGCAATTAACGACGATTAATGCAATGGACTGGAATTAACACCGACTACCATAATTAACAACGATTAACGTAATTGACTACAATTAACGACGACTATCGTAATTAATGACGATTAACGCAATTATCATAATTGACCGGAATTAACACAATAATTGTAATTAACACAATTAACGACAATTAACAACAAATAATTATTAAATAAATAATTGCATTAAATAATTATTATGATAAAGAATTATTACATAAATAATTAATTTACAACAGAAAAGAAAAATGAAACAAATAAAAAACCGACGGCGTCGGGAGGAGGAGAGAGGAAGAGGAGGAGAGGAAGAGGGAGGAGGCGCTCGGGCCCGGTCGGAACCGGAGGAGGAGAGGGAGGAGGCGCTCGGAGCGGGAGGCGGGTGGAGGTGGGCGGAGCCTTAGGGGAGGGAGGAGGAGCACGGGAAGCAGATCTGGCCAGGGCCGGAGGAGGGAGGAGGCGCCAGCGTCAAGGGAGGAGGAGGGAGGAGGGCGATGGGGAGGAGGTGGTGGTGGGCACCAAGGGAGGAGGAGGGAGCCGGGGAGAAGGGAGGAGGTAGGCGTCGGGAGAGGAGCAGGGAGGAAGGAACAGGCGCGGGGAGCTAGGGTTTCTAGCGGGCAATAGCGGGCAATGGCAGGGAGGAGGACGGTGTTTTGTTGAATGGAAAAACTCACGTAATTACCCCCAACTTCAGGGGTAAAGTAAGAACGGGGGGGGTTATGGGAAATTGCCCCTCGGCGGCTTTCGGCTTTAGGAAAAACCGTGGGAGAAAAAAGGCTCCCGTTTAGAATGATTTTTAGCTTTTTCGAGCAAAAAGCCGAAGCCGAAGTCGTTCTAAACAGGTCCTTAGGCCCTGTTTAGCTGGGCTCAGCTTCAATATTTTGGGTTCCAAAACTGGCGGTGGCGGCCAATCGGCCATAGTCGCAAGCAGAGCAAAAGGCGGAAGCTTGAGGGAGGAAGAGATTAGATATGGAATGAGTCTTTTCTCAGCCGTCGACCCACAACCCAACCATCAGTCCACACTCAACAAGGCTCAACTAGCAAATAATCCTCACATCCTACGCGCCCCACCCTACCCCACCAGATGCAATCTAACGCGGAGGAGAGTGCGGCTGCAGCATACCGCATACCTAGGTGTGTGTGGGCAGAGGCAGTTGAAACCCTAGCAATAGGCCCGTGGGCGGCGGCACGACGAGGATCCGGAGCTAGGTTTGGGGACTGGGGAGGACAAAGGAGCCGACGAGATCTACTGGCCGAGGCCACCAGACGACGACGTGACGGCCTGGGACGGAGGAGGCAAGGAGGCGGAGTTTGGAGAGGAATGAGCAGAGGAGTAAGCGAGGAGCAGTGAGCCGTTGATCTGCGCCATCTACCGAGTGCTGCTGCGCCATTTGGTAATTAGATATTTAATACCAATTCTAGACTAACTAGTGACTAGTTGTATTTTGTCATTTGTGTAGTGCTGAATTTTACAATTTGTTCATAGATTTGCAAATTTTGCAAATTGTAATAACGAAGAAACGAATTTTGGGTAACTATTTCACAAGCAATTCAAGTAGTATTCCCCCAACCGATGATAGCACAACTCAACCAAAGAGGCCTCAACTAGAATTTAATCCTAATGAAATTATTGTCGATCTGGCGCATCAGATACCAATAGAAGATATAACTTTCTCATTGGTTTATTGCCTCGTTGAGTTGGCATTGATTCATCCAGTGGTAACGACATCCGTTGAGATAATATTTCTGACAATAAATATTATCAAAATATATTTGTGCAACAAGGTAGCCAATGAGTGGCTCAATGATTTGATGGTGTGCTACACCGAGCGATAAATATTTAGAAGGATTGATGGTGATAAAATCATAAGATGCTTCCAAGACATAAAATCTCGTAGAATGAATTTGCCTTGTGTTTCAAGCTAGTGCTTTAGTGGTATGTTTCGTTTATTTTGGATGTTCATGTTCATTTACAATTGTATCATTAATTTTGCTAATTTTGATATACAGATAACAGATCGCTACTCACGGGAAACATATTTATATGTTTAGAGATGTACTTTTCATTAGTGAGGTACCTTCATTGATTCCTCTTTTTTTTCTTTGTTTCTCTTATGTTTTTGTATAAATTTGGACGGCATACGAATAGAAGATTATGTTTATATCAATTCATCTTAGTCCTTTGTGAGCCCACCCTCTATTTTTATTTTGACTTCGCCACTAGCCACTACCATGTGCCGCTTACATGCAACTCGTTGCCTGGAATGGGTGTGCGTTAAAAGTGTAGTTTTGTGATAGCGTGAGCAAGGAATGTGTAGTTTTGTGAAAACTTTTAAGTTTTGTGACAGTTTTGTCAAACTACGTGTAGTAAATTTACTCTATATTATGTAAAATCTAATAGAATTATAAATAATGAAAGGGTTCTTCAAGAGAAATATGACCAATATAAAATAGTTTGACAACGTGCATTCTAGTATATCATTTTTTTTTTACACAAAGCAATACTTCGATTTCCATTAACAGAAACCACAGCTACAAGGTTCTGCAGAAAGGTAAACAGCGAAAGGAGATTGGCACAAACATCCACATCTCAGCATCATATCACATAAAGCTTAGTAGTTCGTACTGTTCAATTCAGAACCAAATGCATCAACCGTCGAGTGATTTAACCTCAACCTCTCAAAATACAAAACGTGACTTAACCTCAAGGGCAACGGCAGTCAATTAAACAAGTGATTAACTTTTTCATCAATGGCCCTCCACAGCAAAGTTTCGCTCAGCTACAGATTTCTATATTTTTCTTTCAACTAAAGGGGGGAAATGACACATAAAGCTTAGTGAACAAACCTCTCATGTAAGACCTTACACAAACGGTTCCTGCACGCATTTGGCACAAGACAATCAATATGTTCGAGTAATCCTCACCCGTGTAAATTGAAACTCCATTACTCACATCAGGCCCTCACCTGAAATGGAGCTTGTGTATCTCCGGTTCTCAAACAGAAAACCAAATCAAATAATTTACTCAGTGCCCACAGGCACAAACAACTCTTCAGGAAAATGGTTGTGACTTCTGAATTCTGATCGCTGCATGATCCAATTCCAGCATGTTTTCATGCAGATCCCAGTTTTTTTTCCGTGCACGACGAATTGGCACTTTGATTTGCTGTCAACATTGTGCTTGCCCTCAGGCGCCACCAACCATCATCTTCATGCCATGATTTGCTCTTTTGGTACATTCAACAATCAATACCCATGAATTGGTAGATCTGCACTATAGAAACACTTGGCTAACTCCTATCAATTGTTCTTCCATATATATGAGCAGCTCAATCCCAGGAAGTCACAGATAATGCAACCCAAAGATCATTAGATGTACCAGATATATGCATCCGATGTGTCTCAATCTGTTCATCTGTACATAACGGAGTTGGACTTGAATAGTGACCATTGCTTATTCTCTCCAGGACTGAGAATACAATTTCTCTTTGTGTGGGTTCATGGCCGTTCAAAAGATTTCCCATGCTCAAAACTTTCCTCCATGACTGATTAGCAGTAGGGGGAGGAAACAGGTTTGATACAGCCTCCCTCTCATGCATCCCCACCTTTTCCTTAGTAGTAAACTCCTAACATAGGAGATTAACAAGAAGTCAGGAACATGGCCTTAGAAAAAATATGTCAGAGAAAACAGTGGCCGGGTATTGCAAAAAACCTCATAAATTAAATTTACATTACTCAAACATTCGAAGATTCGGAGTAAATCAAAAGAAGTGAAAATAAGGGCACCTCTGTGAATAAATACCTCCAGCCCACAAAATCTGGTTGGACAATGATAAAAACAAATTGACAGAAGCTGACAGCTGACTATTACACAAAATGAGAGTTTCGACTCAGTTGTGTCCTAACTCATAAGTCATAACGAGTATCACCCATCTGGGGGAAAAGGCTATAGGTAGTAGCAAGGATCCAAAAGCCGGTACCGGACCAAATCCCGGTCGTGGGCCAGGAAAAAAACCAGCTGGTTACCGGATTTCCCAGAAAAAATCCGGACGAATTTCGTTTGAATTTGCTTAAAAACCAGCCGAAATTCGAAAATTAGAATTTGAATTTGCAAAACCCGGTTACCACCGGTAAATCCGGTTACCGCCGGTAACCGGCCGGTTTTTTCTTCCCTGGGTAGTAGAACTGCCTATACTATGAAAACTGAGCATCTCATATAAAACCAGCGTTGCCCACCAAAAAATAAGAGGAAGAAACAAGAATTTGATGAGGAACGCAATCAATCGATCATATGAGCAAATTAATTTGACATCTAAGCATTTTAGTTCCATCAACTTCGTTTATATAAATGTTCAAGAAGTAACAAACAAAGGTAAAGAATAGGATACATCAAGCACTTACCTTTTCATAGCAAATACTTTCCAAGCTAGTTCCCATTTTTGGAAGATAGAAATTGAAGTAGTCAGTAAAAATTGCTTGCGCCAGTCTTGGAGCATCTATAAGTTTTCGGTGGACTGAAGCAGCAAGAATCAGTAACTTCTCAATGTGCTCAAAAACTTGACAAAGCTGCTTCAAGTCTCCAGCCAAATCACTGATGTCGGATTTCCCTGTGAAATAACCACATTAGTATTCAAGGTGGCAACCAGTGCTCACTATCCTGGAGGTCCTCTGGTTTCTGAAGGCTGGCTAACTTCCAGCCTAACCAGTTCAAATATTTTATTTACAAGGGAAGTAGTAATCCTAGCAAGTTTTTCACCCCTGATGGTGCCTACGTATAATGATGCTCTTAACAGCAATGTCTCTATATCAATACGTTCCATGTTTATTTGGACTGATAATTGGTTGCATGGTTCGCAAAATAAAAGGACATGTAAAAGAAGGCTTCACTTCGGAACAAAGATCTCCTATGAAAAATCAAAGCACCCAATATTTTTTATTATTAAAGAAGGCACAATACGAGTCTACAGTTTATACACAGCTGTACGGCAAGTATGTACCACCTTGAAGAGACTTCAATGTGGACGCCATTGTAGCATATAACTGAACCATTTTAGTCTTCATTAATTTGAAGCCACCATATGTGGTCTTGTTCAGGATGTCAGCCGACGATTTGAAGGCAGTGCAGACCATTTGCTCAAGGAGCTGCTGTGGTCTCAAAGTTTCAAGGTAATGAAGTACCTGCATATCACAAACATGCAAAGCTCAGTGAGCAACTTACTAGCAAATTATCTTTTTAAGATTATAACCACTCATAGTCATGTAGATTGTGGTTTCAGTTTTTCAAGTGATCCATCGACCTATACAGTTCAAAATTTCATCAGCCAGCTACAAAAATGTGTCGATTAATTTCATGTGATTTTTTTATTATCTTTGGCATCTACTAGGCTTCAATATACACAATATTAGTCATTTTGTTGGTCATCTATAATTGAACAACCAGTTTCTGGCAAACCCCCCTGCTACACCCTACTTAGATACCACACAATCCTATATGATGAAGAAATCACTTGTGCTAGGATAAGTTAGAGCAAACCACCTTTTCTCCTTCTCGGATAGGATCAAGCAGATATTTCTGTTCAGAGACAGGCAAAGCTGGAGCATCATTCCAGATTTTGCGCCACATATTCCCATGTTCAGACATACGCTGAGAAAGCTTTCCTTTTGGCGGCCAACCTGAATTACCATCAGCTTTGTCCTTGCTCACCCAGTCACCAGGTGAATGCCACCGAATAAAATCTTCAAAGACAGCATCTGGGTTTGCGGCTTTAAAAGCAGACATATCTAAGCATGGAGTAGAGCTTCCTAATTAGTAGCAGGTGAAGAAATTCTAGAATAAGAGGAATCAAATGGAAAACTAGGAATACATATTCCAAAGAAGCACTGCTCATTGTTCATACAGCACTGGAAGTAACATAAAATTCTTCAAGATGTAAGTAATACTCCCTCCGTTCAGAAATGTATGACATCCTAGAAAGCGTGAAGTCAAACTTTTCTATCTTTGACTAATAATATATGAAAAACTATTTAGATTTGTCATGAGATAATAGTATCATTAGTTTTGTCATGACAAGTATTTTCATAATATAATAATTTTTTAAATTTTTTGCTAACATAATCATATAGAAATTAATGGCCAAAGTTGGACATTGGAGACCGTGTTGATATCCAAAACGTCATACATTCTTGAACAGAGGAAGTAATTAGTTAAGTGACGGATAAAATATGGCATGGACATTATAAAAAAACCTTACCGGAAGATAATATATCCCTTTCCAATTGACCAGATAGAACCTGCAGTAACAGAGGGATGATATGATATTTTGCACTAATTTTCAGGTGATTTAAGTAGGCTAACTGATAAGTACAATATAGTTCACCATGTGCAGGAACAAAAATAGATTAAAATTAACAAACAAAATGAATATAACAGAATGAGTATATGCATCTATCCCGTTTACATAAGCTTACAGTAGTTTCACAAAGATTTGGACACTTAAGGCATGGTAACTGTGAGTTCAAGAACTTACAACAGCATTGCCAAAAGCTTCAGCTGCATGGAGCCTTTCTTCATGCATATCTTCTGTCATCAAAGGTGCATCCTAAGAAACTGATGGAAAAATAAGGGGGTGTGTGTGCACATCTCAATATTAAATCTAGAGAAGAAAGAGGCCAAGCAGAACCTGAGTATATGGAGCATGCATTTCCTGAAATGTATTCAGGAGCATCATTGAAGCGACGGCACCTGCTGATCCTTTACGAGTTTTGTTCAGTGCCTGTTCTTCACTAGAAAAGTTAGCATTAAATCATTTTAAATTTCAAATAGACATACCAAACGAATGTATATTACCGTGCTATTTGAAATCCCATCTTTATGTGCATGATCAGCACCCTTCTCACGATTCAATGATTTCTTTCTCTCAATGCATATCGCAAGCTTGAAAGGAGAAAAAAACAAAAGGCAAAATTATGTAAATATGCTGATCTAACAAAAACAGGTTATCAGGAAAACACAGGACCAAGTGTAGCAGGGGGCGATGTGTTACAGAATGCACGAGGCAACCATCAAAACACAAATACAACGCACTTCAATAAAAACATGATTATCTTTGTCAATACACTATGAATATAACCCTGTTCATAGAATGACTGGATTTGTGCGATTGAGTTTTTGGGAGAGAGCATGCAAGCACTACTTGATGGCTTAATATCAGGTTGCCAGTATGTCAGATAGGAAAAAGGTGACTAAAAATAGTTGAATTATTGTACGAATGGCAGCTTGCAGAAACAAGTGAAAAAGACTGTCTAGTGTCTACCTTGCTAACCAGAGTAACCGACAAAATGAATAATGCACGTATATACCATAAACAAACTCCAACCACGATTTCACTTAATATTAATGGACAACGTACATAAGTAACATTTGCTCAGACTTTTAACGTCTCCTATGTGGAAAGGTGGCACTAAATAAGGACTATAACAAAGTTAGTACAAGTACCATATGTAACTTTTGGTGGATGAGACAAGTAGAGAGGTCAATGATAGAAGTGCTCTTCATCCTCGGCAATCGTTCTGATTCCTCCCAGCACCAATGAATTTCACGCACAAAATCAATCCACAGGACTGCTATTCCTGACATAACAAACAAGCACATTATTAATAAAGCTCGCCAAATTAAAACACAGGCATTATAAGAAAACTCAGCACAAAACACAAACCACGTATATTGCAGCTGCCAAACCACAGTGCATGCAAACAGAACTGGGCAAATAGGGAATCTGAAGGTGCTCCTTTCATAGCGCGACCATACTTATTTTCTGCTTCCACATAATTTGAGTTTCCAAGCTCTGACAAACAGAAAATGTAAGAGTTTACCGGTTTTCTCAAAATGAATTAAAAAAAAGCTGCAGAAATGACATGAAAATTTCATGATGGCATTATAAGCAATGATTATGTATCTGTTTCTCACTAAGGCCGTTTCACTTTGGCTAATTGAATTAGTTTGTAGATCTGCCCAAGCCAACATTATCTACAACCACAGAAGGTGGCATTGACTTTTGTTTGTATGGCTCAGCAGCTGATGAAGCTTGCATGAGTTGAAGGGCATGAAAAAAAGAAAATGGGTCGTAATTGCAGTCGAAGTCATAGGAATAGAATTAGGTGACTGTCAGATTAAACAAGCAAGACATAGAACTAGGCCAAACATGGTGCAGAATTGCGCATGCAAACTCCTGCTCCTGCCGAACCATGACCATCCCAAGAGAACACCATGAGTTCAAGCAGTCATCACTTTTCCGTGGAGGCTAGCAGATCATGCTCAGGTTCATACCAACTGATATTACCACTTAGGCACTTACTAAACAAAGAATATGTCCTTGTCCCTTTGGTAAAATACAACTATATAGATGTGGAAAAGGAGCTTTGTGAACTTTTGAAATAGTGTGAAGAAAATACCACATGAGCCAACCGAATTACTTATTATACTAGTGGTCTAGTGCAGCATTGTGGATTCCTTAAATGCTCAACATTAGATTTCACAAGAGATTTGCTCCATCATGCTCGGTTATATATTGGTTCATTAACTAAATTTGTAAATCAGGTAAAAGGAGTGTGTACAAATACCATCATTGAAAAGATCTTTCATAACACGATCAATAACGGATGGTGGAGGCACAGTAACGGTGGATTTCGAATTGTCCTGGCCTGAATTATCTGCTGTATAACATGACAAATTAAAATCAGAGACAAAAATGCTAAAAAGTAATTCATGTCGCTTCGAAGGAATTCTGACATGCATGAAGTTCTTAACCTGCAACAAAATCTTCCAAAAATTGTGCCTCCACTGATGATTCAAATGCGTTTACTAGAAGATGTAGCTGGGATGCAAATCCAACAAACTTTCCAATAGAATCATCAACCCTAGAACAAAGATTGAACATAATTACATAAATAAAAAAGAATACATACAGCAGGTGGAAAGAATATTATGTGCACAACATATTTGCTACCAATGATAATTGATGTAATAAGTATGGTGATATGGTGCTTATGTCACAATGAATTTACAAAAAAGCTTACATGTATGGAGATACAACTGGGTGAAGAAACCAACTATCAGCATCAAACGACAAAGCGTTTTCCACCTCAGCCATCTCAAGAGTCTCTTCAAACATTCTCTCTCCCCAAATGGCAGTCAACTCAAAACCTATGATAATTAAATGGACTGTGATTATTAATATATGTTAATTAAAAATCTCCTCTGGGAAAAGCCAAAAATATGATATATATCAAATTAAAAATACAACTGACAAAACACTTTCCGCACAAATCAATCAACTGCTCACAGAAAAAGAGCTGGACATAGTACGCTCTTATAGTTCATGTCTTCATGACAAATTGAACTTTCTCATATCATGTAAGGTACATTATCTCTTGGTCCATGCTAGAATTCTGCTAGTATGAAGGAGAATGTGAAGTAGAACTATTCAACCGCCATATTTTCTATTACATGAAAGGTGGTGGGGGTTTCTAGGTTGAGATGTCATGACTCATGATCCCTTACCATTTTCAATGTCAAACAAGTAAAATACCGGTATCAATAATTATAATATGTATTACAACTGTAAAAAAAAGTGCTGATAGGTAAAAGAGGGAAGCACATCTATTAGGAACTATCCTTAGAAAAGGATAATGAGAACTCTAATCTCGGCTGCTAGATCAGCCTTGGATGGTGTAGATCAAAGTAGATTGCCTATGTCACTGGAAGGCGAAAAGGTATAAGTGTAAAGTGGAATTATTCAGGTGGTCTTTTGAAAAGTGTTGGTTGCTTTTGATGGTTGATCTGATCCTTCTAGATTCAGTCCATGGCTAAGGTTGGTAGTTCCCATTATCCTATTTTTGAGACTAGTTATTAACTTATTATTAGCAATGTTGCTGATAAAAGATATAAGGCTGCAATTACCTTTAACAGGATCCTCAGCAGAGTACCACTCTGCCCAAGGGCAATCATCATCCCATTGTTTTCTGGGGTGGCTTGCAACTTCACTTTCTGCTATTGACTCGGTACCTTCAGACTCTAAAGCCTCCTCATTATCATATTCATATTCAGGGGTCATGTAGGTAAGCTTCATCGAGAAGTTTACCTTTACCCTTGCTGGAAAATCTGTTGAGGATAGGACCTCCAAACAGAAAAATAAAGGTTACTCATGTAACAAATAATCCAGAAAAGCTTTGTGACGTTGAAGAGTCAGAGAGCAACAGAATTGCTGAACAAAAGCAAGTGCTGTATGCCTGTATCCTCAAATGTAGGGGTTGAACAGTGGCTAGCTGGTGCTGTTTTTTCCATTTTGTATCTCATCAGTTGCAAGCAGGATTCTTTTAGAAAATGTTGTACACTTCTGATGAATTGGAACGAGGTAAACTTTTTCAGATTTTAAAAACTCTAGTGCATCATATGACCGTGTTCCAAGTTCCAACATGCACCTAAACTGTGAGGTTCAAATGATAATATTGTACCAAATGTAAACAACAGCGGGAAGCATTTGATGTAACTTGCTTCCAAGCTACTACTCAATCATGATAAACTTACTTAAGGAACAGATACAATTTTTGTCTGCAATCCTATAAGGTTTTACGGAAGAAGAAATAGCAGCGAAAGTTTTAAGAAACACTCACAAACTTTGATAGAAATAGCTCATGTAACCCCTCCAGATGCATGAGTCGTATCGGGACCTGGCTACCAATTCGATCAGCTTCAAATCTTCGAGTAAAAACAGTTCCCATATTTTGGATTCCTATATGTGCTTTTCGTGAAGGGTCATGCACTGGTACAAATGCTGGCCAATTGCTAACATTGAAAATCACATCAGTAAAATAAATAAATAAATGACAGTGGTTATGCTTGTAAATAAAGTAATAGCCTGTCAACACCATCTGTAGCTGCAAAGATTGCATGTGCCATTACAGGATGAGATGTAAAAATGCAATGTGAGTGACTCAATATTCCCCACATAGACTAAATTCACTTGTTTCTGCAAGAACATCGAATATAGTAATATCGTAAAAAATATGCTCGGTGCACCATATCTTCAGTTCAAGAACATAACAAACATTTCTACTTGAATGAGTTATGAAGTACAAAGAAATTTGAAAGATATTTTGGATGGAATATATTTGTACCAAAGAGGGAGAGCATTGACACCAAAAATGAAATTGAATCAATTGCTTCATGAACACAAAAAATAAGCTATCACAGCATCACTACTTATATTCATGTACTATAACTTGCTAAGCAATATGCATTACTTTCTTTTCTAACCACCCAAGCCGTAGGATATCCAATCCAATAAACTACTCACTGTTAACTCCATAAGTTAGTCAAAACTGACTCACCTGCCACAATTAGACAAAGCAATTGCTACAGAACTCAAAAGCTTAGTTGATTCAGGATCATCAAGAACCACACCGCTGGCACTCAACGGAGCAATAATCTGTGAGTATATGAAAGCATAATGAATTTATTTATGCAAACTAGCTTATGCATGATAAAATAGCTCGACTACACATTAGAGCTTGATGAAACAAATTGAAAAAGGTCAGTGGCTATTGATGTACTTCAATGGTTTCCATTGAAAAACTCAATGCAATTGCTTTATTCTGAAAGGGTAACGTCTGGGCAAGAAAATTCAGAAAGTTAATCAATATGGTAAAAGAAAAGTATAATGCAAAACGTTGATGGATTAATATACCCAACAAAGTTGGCATCTAATGAGTATGCTTGTGTGTATGCAACAAGGGAATCAAAACATACCAGAAACTCATCTACTCCAAAAGAGAGTTGCATGTTATGTGTATCATCATCCCAGTATGATCGTTTGCCTACAGAAAGGTATTTGTGACTGAGTAAAAAATATTAAATCAAAAGGTTTTTTAGGCAAGAATGACAACGTATATAAACTTGTTGAAGACATTAAACAAATAATTTTCTCACCTTTTGCAGATTTCATGAAATGATACTCCATACAGTAGACTCTTCTCCCATGCTTCAATTCACGCTTGACCATGTACAAGTTTTCGAAGGAAGGCACACTCTCTGCACCTTTTTGCTACAAGAATATCTGTAATTAACAAATCAAAAATCTATCGCGAATAGCATGAAATCAGATCCTGGAAAGACAATACCATCAAGTTCATTGGGCCATCAGCGAGCCATTGGCGGCAAATAGCCTCTATCTCAGATATAAACCTAGATGATCAAGAAACTCTTAAGTGCAATTATACTTAATTAGTCCTTTGCAGCTAACTGTAAATGCTAAATTGCCAAAATAACAACAACAAAATTGGACAGCGTCATTGTAGTACCTCTCCCATGATGAAGCAATGGTGAAATCATCAAACCGCTCTAGCTGCAGATACGCACAAGTTATGATAAATCAACAGATAGTTGACAACTCAAAAAGGTTTAACAGAAACAGAATGTCGACTGGTAACATCTAGGAAGCTACACATAGCAGTCCTTACATAAATAAATAAATCACATTTGTGAAAACAAGATCACTACCAACCAATTTCGTGCTCTCGATCTAAATGATGAGGTCAAGGGTACCAAACAAAGTACAGAAGCTACAGTTACACAGTAGCTAGCATCTCGGCATGCGCACATTATGTGATTGAGCATCATAAATTTAGCTTTCCGCGTCTAATAACAATTTGCAGCAGGAGACGTCCAAATGCACACTTCAGCAGAAGCACGACACTCTCACAGGTCACAAATCGACTACAGCAACCAGTCGTGATCCGACGGGCCAATACATCGAATTTACGACTGGGCCAATACATCGAATTTACACAACTCTTGAAGACTTCTAACAACCAACATAACATTATAATCCTCGAAAACCAACGAGCAACTATAAACATTCAAGTCGCCAGCCTAGAAACCGCGTTACACTAACGTGACCTCGTTGCCACGTAATCACAGCAGCAGCAAACAGGCAAACAGCGTCTGGTTCTCCGAAATTGGGCCCCCAATTGGAAGCTATCGCACGGTAGTAGCACATAGTAATCACGCCCGAGAGAGCAGCAGCCATCAGAAGCGTGCGTGCGTACGTACCTCCTCTTCGGCCTCCTCCGCCTCGTCCTCCTCGTCCTCTCCGATCCGGCGGTGCTTCGCGTACTTGGAGGAGGTGGAGGTGGAGGCCATGGCGGCGTTGGAGGGGATCCGCTCCGCCGGCGGCGAGGTGGAGGCGGGCGGCGTGGTGCCGTCGCGAGTAAGTGCCTTCCTCGTTAGATCGGTGAGGGGAAGACGAAGTGGAGGTGGGAGGTAGGGTGATGTGCCCATGCCGCGTCGACCGAAGCTTTCGCGTACTTGGTGGTAGTGGTGGCACCGGTTCGCTGGTCGCACGTCAGCTTCCGGCGCTACGGGCCCCACGGCAGAGGTACGTGCCCACGGTGCACGAAGACCCGGTGTAGCTATGGTGTAATTCTATGTATCGGTCCACCGGGTGCTTTTAATTGCAAGTCGGTTGCACTCACGCGCACACACGTTACACGCATGCACACATATATGAATGCGTTCTAAACACACACTTAATCTAGAGCAAAGACTGAACTCTATAGAGCATGGATACGCGTTTTAACTACTGAACACACTCACATATGTGTGTACTATTCCTAAAAGAATAAACACCCAAAAGGTGAGGCACCTATAAACCGCCCGCGCGGCATCTAGCCACGCGCTGCCCACCACGGTGCCACGTGAAAGCGTGAAGCTCACCAACACAGTCAGCACCACGCACACGAATCGAGCGACTTTCTTTTTTTTTCTATCCGAAACCTCGAATGATCATATCACCCGAGAGCGTCGATCCGGTTGAACAACAGTATTCCTTAGGATGATATCTTCAAAATTAAACCTTGTTGGCATATATTTATACTTAGCAAATGATATCATTAGACATATATTTCAGTAAATAAAACTAAATGTTCCACGTACTATTTCTCAATATTCCAATAGTTTATGGGTGGTGTTTCAGCACACATCTTTGAATTGGGTTGGTGGAATGAACCAGGTGAGGGTTGGATGTTCCGGTAGGTGAAATGAAATGCTCCACGTATTTAGTTTCGATGTTGCAATAGTTCATCGACGATGTTTCACGCATTAAGTTCTAAGGGATAATGGTTCAATGTTCTACGTGTCTGGTTTTATTTTTCCAACAATTCTTCGACAATGTTCCACACATTAAGTTCTATATTCCACATGTTTGGTTTCAATGTTACAATGGTCCATTGATAATGTTCCACGCACTAAGTTCTATGTTCCTCCAAACATTTGATTTCAATGATTCATTTGGTGATGTTTGAACAATTCATTGATGGTATTCCTATGCTAGTGTAAGGTGAATTGACCAGGTGGGAGGCAAATCAAGGCAATTAGCAGAATTTTTTATATATATGGGGTGAGGGAAATGAAAATTGAGGAACAAAAAAACTACTATACTACAACATTAGGCAAAACAACTAAAACTAAATGAAAAAAACGGTAAGTAAGAAAGAAAAAATATAACGGGAATAGATCATATTCCTAGAAGAAATTTAAAATATTAGTGAAGTAAATTATATTGGTGGAACCATTCAAAACTATTATTGAAACAATTTAAAACTATTAGTGGAACTAATGAAAAAAATTGGTGGAGCAAATCAAGCTAATTAGCTGAAACAAATATAAAAGTTTTAATATTTACAAATGAAAAAATTAACGAACACGAAGAACATTGGCAACAATCTGTATCTAAATGAAGAAGGAAAAAGAAAGGAAGAAGTAGAAAACGAAAAATAAGATGTGCTTGCGGAATCAGCCAAGGCAAGAAACAAATATGTGGCTCTCAGCCCAACATCCCGCTAGAAGCACTGACCACCTACAGAAAGTAAGCAAAAAGGAAAGAAAAGAAGAAGAAGGAGGAGGAGGAGAAGCACCCCAGCCGATTGAGTACTTGGGTCGTGGGCTTGGGAGGGGTGGGCGGCGCGAGTGCTATGCACTGCATACACAATGCATAGGATTCCCGCACAACCGGGTGGTAGGTTTGAGTTGGGCCCAAGTAGGCCTTCTGTACATGGATGTATTGGTCTATTGGGTTTAAGTTCGACTACTCTACTTGTGGCGGAAGATCCCGTCTAGAGTCCAGAAATGTTTATTTCCTTTTCTTCTTCACCTTTTTTTTGGAACTGAGTAGGAATGAAAACGAATCGAACATAAATTGAAATGCGGTCGTACCGCATTTGTAAGCATATTTTATAAACGAGTATGAAGACAAACGTGGATGGGAATTGCTACTGTTCGAGCATCCGAGGCATCGGACGCCACACTTCACTTCGCTACTTTTTAATCGCTTCATTCACTCCCTCGTGTCCACAGTTCCACACTGTCCTCCCAAAAAAAATCCCCTAATCCTCTCAGTCCCATCTCCAAATCCTCCACCCAAATCCACTCATCCTCCTCCAAATCCTCCCCCCAAATCCACTCATCCTCCTCTAAATCTAGCACATCTTCATCTCCCCCGTGCATGCGGATGCCCGGCTGCATCTCGTGGCCAAGTGGAGACGACAGAGGCATGCCCAACGACCGAAGGAGGCGGTAACGGGGAACGACCAATGAGGCCATGGCGGCGAGGTCCGGATCCGTGATGGGGGGCGAGGGCAGATCCCGGCAAGCAGAGAGACGACCTCGAATTGGTCTGCCGGTCCGCCAAGACGCCTAAGCTCCACATGATCTCACCACCCATGGAGAAGCCGATGAGGTAGAACTTGGCCCTAGCTCCATGTTGTTGGCGAGCTCCTTGATGTCGAGGGCGATGCTCTTCACCGTCCGGGCCGGCTGCGGGTCGCTCTCGGCGTACCCAGGTCGATCGAAGGATAGCAGGTAGATGCCCATCTCTTGTGCCAGCACCTGCACCAGTTTTCAGTACACACTACTACAAAAAGGCTAATATTGGACGCCTCATCACAGACGGTTGACCAAAACTGTCTGTATTACATGCAATCATAGACGGTTTTGGTTTAGAGACCGTTTGTGTTACTTGCTGAGCTAAAAATCGTCTGTGAAGAGGTAATATCACAAACGGTTCATGATGAAAACCATCTGTGAAGTATCACAGGCGGTTGTTAACAATAACCGTCTGTGATATTTCGAAATATCACAGACGGGTTTCAACAAACAACCGTCTGTGATACTTCACAGACAATTCTTAACACGTACTGTCTGTCATAATATCGCTACATTCTGTGATATGACATCATATCATGGACGGTTCCATTGTGGAACCATCTGTTATATGAGACCATATCACGGACGGTTCCATTTGTGGAACCGTCTGTGATAAGTATCACTAACAGTTCAATAAAAGAATCGTATGTGATAAGTCTCTTTATTACTAGGAGCCCGCTAGGGTTTGCACTCTAACTCGTCACTCCCCAGCGCCCTTACTCTCGTCCGTTCCCCTCCTCACTCGAGTGACCCCATCACCGACGTCGCCCTTCTTCTCGTCGCCGATGGTTATGTCACCACGGTTCACTGCACAAGACACTCGTATGATAAGAGTGTTTTGTGCAGTGTCATCGTCGTGCCACAACTACGGTGTGACGCCTTCCCTCTTCCTCCTCACGGTGTCGCGACCCGGCTACCTCACAGACCTCCCGGCTACCTCTAGCTCCACCGACCTCGGCCTCGGCTACCTCACCACCGACACCGGCGATGTCGATCGAGGTAAGACAGATCTATTGGTTTGTGCTGTTGGTATTCATGTGAACCGAGTTGCAATGTGGGCTACCTTGTCGGTTGATGGTCGGTTTAGACACCATTGGCCTTGTTGTCTTGCCCTCTGTGACTGCTGGCTGGCTGACTGGATGGATGGATCTGGAGGTGGGGAATAGGGTTTTGTTCGGGTGTGATTGTTGGTATGTTCCTAAAGATATTTTTTGTTTTCGATACGTATGATGCAGGGTATGCTGCTGAAAAAACACATTGATACAACCTTAAGAAGTGGCAATCTGGGAGAGGCAATTTGGTTGCCTCCTGGAGAGGATCTTAACAAATGGCTATCTGTTAATAGTAAGTCTATAATCACCATCTATTCTTAGGATAAATAACACCATGTAAGTATTTCATAGATAGAGGTGAGTTTCTACATGTTGCTGCTCTTATCTACTTGACATGAAAGCCGCAAATGTTACTAGTTGTGTTCATTGATGAAATATAAAATGAATCTCCAGGGACAATAGAATGAACTATATATGAATAATTTTGGAATCAACGCTTATGAATCTATGGAATCAAAATCCTTGCATATAGTTTGCACATATGAATGTAAACAAACTTCTACATGGATAGAGGTGAGTTTCTACAGGTTGCTGCTCTTATCTACTTTATAGATAGAGAGTTAACCATTAAGAAAACTCTTTTTTACATCCCAACATGGTGTTGTCAACTTACCATATATTGTTATCTTATTACCATTCAAGTTCTTTTTACAGAAGTTTGTGGTCTTCTTATTTAGTATGAAGAAATTTGATGCTCGGAATAAAAATACTTGAGTGATATGTGATTGTAATTGTCTAAGTCTTAATTATTTGTTTCAACATATTTTATATGTTTCACTGGACTTGTATTCAAGTATTATCCATGAACCACTCATATTCCAATTTCTTACAGCCATACACTAACATGTTTTTTTCCCTTTTGATAACCTAGATTCTCAATCATTGTGAGAGTTTTCCAAACAATGGCCGCCTCCTCCCCGAGCCCGCCTCCCCTCTTCTCTTCTTGATCTCTTCTTTACAAAATCTCTAAGCAGTGGCTGCTTTTGCCTTTAAAACCGGTTATATATATTTGTTAGCTAACTCGCTAACTCGAGGCCTAATTTCAACTAGCTAGCTCGCTCCTTGGGCGTTCATCCGAAACGTTCAGGTGAACCACGGCCTACTTCATCGATCCTGACACACTGGAGTGTACGATTTGCTACATGCCATGGAGGATTGGTGTCGACGCTCGAGTCGCCGATCTTACAAAATAAAAGAGAAAAATAACGTGATATTTCCTGAGATAGAATGGAACCACTCTTTATTGATATGAACTGGATTTACAGGGGGTGCTTACGACCCAACTAGAGACTAATCCTAATTACACTGATTATGAAGATTGCTATGCTCTAATCTGATGATGTTGTCTTGTTTGTCTCAGACCAGATTGTGATTATCGAAGTGCTTCTCGATACTCATATGCATCTGCCCTTTGGTCTTCTGTGCTCCACCCTTAAATAACTTCCGAAGAGGTGGCAGTTACTCCTGGAGAAGGGGTCCCTAGTGAAGCGTTGCGACTAGTCGGGGCGTGGCGTCAGTTAACAATGTGTTAACTGCTCTACGGTTAAGTGTCTTAGAGACACTCAACCGTATCGTGGTTGTTGTCAGTGTCTTTAGGACTATGTAACCGTGTGATATGAAGTATCAAAGACATGCTATATTCATCATACGGAAGAATATCTTGAGGATCGATTATAGATACCGATTCATAGCTTCTCCGGCGACTACGGTAGGAGACTAGATCTGCGAGGCCTTGTCGACGGTGGTACCCTTATGTAACCTCTGGAATCCTTACGACCAGTGAGGTCGTTAGCCTTAGGGGTTACGACCATGAAGACATCTGATCTTTTATTATGTGTTAAGATAATACATATAGGTTTTAATTCTCGTCAGCTAGCCCTCGAACTTTAAATGAATAGGTCATGTGAACACTTTTCTTCCGATGAAGTCGTATCGAGCAGGCCCCATTTAATGCTGCGATATACGAAGTGGTCTGTGTTCACTTTAAAGTTGAGAACTTGCCTTGGGAATCTAAGAGTTTTTATGTCTGTTGGACAAAAAGAGGCTTTTGTCCATTGGACTTTTTTAGATAACTGCAGATTGCCATTAAAGACCTGAAGCTATAAAATCCCCATTGCTGGGCTTTAGAGTTTTTACGCTTCCAGATCTTCCTCTGATCCTCTTCAATTCATTGCTAAGAAAATCTTTCCGACCTCTCATTGTCTTCCCGACCTCAAAGCCTCCTCCGACCACTACTCATCCCTTTGAGAAATTTCACCACGTCGGAGCAAATCACAAAGTGGATGGCTTCGGATCTGAATGAGAAGAAGCTTGAAGCGCTGGGGAAGATGGGAATGCTCTCAAACAGGAATCTGATCGGATAGAGATCAGCGGCTGGGGAGCACTTTCCGAACCGTGAAGATGGGGAAATTCCAATCTTCCTCGCCTACATCGAGTACAAGCTGAGGGTACCGGTGCACAAATTCCTTCCTCGCGTTTTAGAGTAGTACGAGGTGGAATTGGTGAATTTGGCCCCTAATTCCATTGCCAATATTAGTATTTTCATCTACCTATGTGAGGCATACCTGGGAGTGTGTCCAAACTTGAAGCTCTTCAGGTATTTCTACCGGATGGTGATGTTAGGGAGATTCACAGGGGCTCTTGAAGAATGCACGCTACGCCTTCACGACGGAAAGGCCGATGAGTACATCCAAATGTACTTGAAATCCTCGTGGTCATCATGGAAAAAGAACTGGTTCTACATGACGGTTACGAGGGATGATGACCTTTACTTCGCCGGAATTAGGGCAAACGAGAATCCTAAGTGGAGGAAAACCGTAGAGAAGGCAGGGGTGGTCGGAAGATGGGTGGATGCTATCCCTGACCTGAGGATCAAGGGCTTAACTTCCTGGCATGTAGTGAGAGATTTCACCAAACGCCAGATTAGTCCTCTGAGGCTCCAGACTCATTCCCTGCTCTGGTCCATTGGTCGTGATGAAGCTATTTCACGAGGTGGTAAGTCTTCGAAAGAAGCTCCGACCAGTATGACTTATTACTTGATTATCGTAACATCTTAAAATCTACTCTTATCTCCTTTTGTTTTTTTAAAGCTCTTTCTCCTAAGGAAATCATAGAGCGGATCAGGATGATCTGCGCCGGGGAGCCTGGTGAGAAGGCTGCATTCCCCGATATCTTGGCAATAGTCTCTGTTGAAGAGAGACTGGCAAGATTTAAGGTAGATAATCAAACCTCTTTTATCATGTATACATATTCTCCGATCAGTTTATTGATTTTGCTCTATTTTTGTAGGCGGCCGGATTGCGAGTCATACAAACCGGTGAGGATCAAAATCCCACCGTGGTTCCGACCAATTCGTGCCCAGATGCACTGGAAGAAGATGAATCTCCCGGGGTAATAAAGCATTTTAAAAGAAGAACATATATACTTTAGATAGAAAATTTCATCACCTAACCAAACTCATTTTTTTTATTTAGGTGGAGAAGACTGAAGGCCCGCAAAGCATAGTTACAGAGGCCGTATACTCCGGATTGGTCGTTCACGACCTTACAGTTGTTACTGAAATAACTGATCTGGAGGTTGATGAAACCACTCCCTCCAACCCGATGGTCAGGAATGCAGCCCTTGATGAATTGATCGAGGACATTGCTTCCGACATCATGTTAGAGGATGTGAGGGGTTTAACCAACCCTGCCGGTTCGGAGCCAGCGAAATTGGTTGAAAAAAAGGAAGGCTAACAGTACAGAGTTTACTCTACCACAATTTAAAGTCAAATCCAAGAAATTAACTAGATATGTAGAAATGAAAAAGGTTGTATGAGTGCATACCTTTAATAGTTTTTGGTGATTTGGTATTTTTGAACTTCCCTTCTTTGTTTTGTATAGGTCGTCTGGCGTTCTGGTCGTTTCCAACCAGAATCTTCCTGAGGATCAGACACCCAAGTCCTCAGCCAAGGTACATCACAGGACAAAGTTCCTGAGGATAAAGTGGTCGAGAAAGCCCCCGAGCAGGTGGTGAAGCCAATGGTCGAGCTGGATCCACTGGTGATCCTAACTCCTTCTGTGGAGGTAGTTGCCCCCGAAGGCCCTCAACAAGTCCCGACTTCTGTTGGTAATTCCTCCCAACCAAACAAGTTCCCTTTTGTTTCCCGATTTATCGAGGATAAGGAGCTTGACGAGGCATGGGGAAGAATATCGGACCATCAAATCAAGATAGGTCTTGATATTATTTTTTGCCGATTATAACGAAGTGGCAATCCGGGTAAGTATCTACGACCAGTTTCATAGTTTTCCTTTTAAAATTTTACAGGAAACTTAAAGAGAAAATGCTATTTGTGTAGCATATGGTCGAGAACTTTGTTGTGGTCGAGGGACTGACCCAGCGAATTAAGGATTTAGAGAAAAAGCACTCCAAACTGGAAAGTAAGAACTTTCCTCTTAACCTTTTTCCTTCTTCAATACTTTGTCCTTCTCTAATTATTCTCCCTTATCATATTCGATAGATTTGGAGAAAATAAAAGAAGAAGTCGTGGCTAATAAAGCCAGAAAAGCTCTGCTTGAGGAAGAAAATCAGGCTAAGGACCGGTCGATTGCAGAGGCGTCGACCAGAAATGAGACTCTTAGCAAGAAAATTGAAGGTAATAGGTCGTAGACTTGACATATTATCCTCCTCTGGTCATGTTGTACTTATTGCTTGTTTTACTTGTGTAGAGCAAACGCAAGCGCTGAACAGAGCAAAGAAGGCTCTGAAATTTGAGCAGGATAAGGAGGCAGCTCTTGTGCAAAATCTTGATGAAAAGATTCATGCTTTAAACAAGATGATCTTTGACATGGGATCAAGATCAAGTGTGCCTGACTTAAGAGATCCAATAGAGAAAATAAACTTCTTGGGACAACTTCTAGAAGATCTCAGTCGTCTGCTCAAAACTACTCGAAAGAATTTTGCCCAGACTATGAAAGAAGGCATTACTAATGGAGTTAGTTTTGCACTAGCAAAACTGAAGGTCTTCGACCCCCCCCCCATTGATCTCCAAGCCGTTGAAGACGATTTCAATTGCCTGCCTGATGAGACAACCAAGTTTATGAAAGAACTAAAGCTGTTTGGAGACAAAGTTGTAGAGGAGATGGATGTCGGATTTCCATCAAGCAGTGATTAATCTGGAGACATTCTGGAGTAGGACATTGTAATATAAGAATTGTATATAAAATGTATAAAAACTTACCTTTTTGCCATCAGCAAGTCTTTTGTTTATCCTTTTGACTTTTTGAAATTCTCGTATACTTCCTAGCCCCCGACTGCTTTGTAGTGGAAGAGTCTTATTAGACAAGCGGTTAGCCAAGAAAGAGAAAAAGTCAAAACCATTGTTTTGAAGGCATATACTGATAATAAAACAAAACTGATCGTAACAACACTAGAAAATCATTTTGGTCGGAATCAATGTATGATTTCGACTAGTTGGAGATCTTTGTTTGTCATAATCAAAATACCAAACAAAACTGTATATGGTCGGAAAAACGATTTGTTGGGATGACAAAAGTAGAAATGCAAGAATGTATGCAAAAAAAAGATAAGTGATCGTATTTATATATACAACCCAAAACTGGTCGAAAAATACTACTAAGAATGAGAAGATATAGAAAAATATTTCAGTAAAAGCGTGCTCAAAGCTCAAGTCCGATTGGCAATGAGGATCGTAAAAAAAGAACCATCGCTAGGAAGCTCCTTCCAGTGGGCAGGACCACGTGCGAAAAAGGAGAGACTTCGACTAGGAGGCTTTCCATGTCCCGACCAGTAGCCAAACAAGAGTAGAACAGAATTTTAAAATGAAGAAATATAATCTTCATAATCTTAACAGTATAAGGCACTACACGAAGTTATTTATATTATGCTCTGTTTACTTGTATGGTCAAGCGTGGAATCATTCATGAAATAATCACGACTAGGACCTATACAGCGTATGACACAGATGCCGTTGCCAAAGAGTAATAGAGATCCTGATAAAGGATATCGGAGAGAAAAATTGTCTTCTCCGACCATCTCAAACAAACAATAGTATGTGACCAGAATATAGGCATAGATATATAAACCATATCACTCGTCGAAAAGAAATGAATAAATGTACTAATGAAATGAAAAAGAATTGAAATAATGTACAAAAGATTTAGACATAGAACTTACGCAGTTGATCAATGTTCCAAGAATTTGACAAAACTTGCCCGTCCAACATGGCTAGTCGTACAGAACCTGGTCGGGTGCCTTCAACCACAGTGTAAGGACCTTCCCACTAAGGGGAAAGCTTGTTGCGATTTGCTTGGTTTTGAATTTTTCTGAGAACCAAATCACCTACAGCGAGGCTGCGAGGTTGTACCTTACGACTATGGTACCTTCGCATGGCTTGTTGATAGACTGCGGATCGTACCAAGGCTTGATTTCGTCGTTCTTCAAGGAAATTGATGTCGTCAAGTCGTCGTTCATTCTGATCGTTTTCGTTGAAATAATCAGTCCGAGCAGGGCCAATTTTTAGTTCTGGAGGAAGCATGGCTTCAGCACCATAAACCAAGAAAAATAGTGTTTCACCGGTCGTACGACTGGTCGTGGTTCGAACGCCCATAATGCAGACAGGAGTTCTTGAACCCAAGCTCCTGACCATTTGATTAACTGGTCGAACACTCGGTGTTTGATTCCCTGCATAATGATACTATTAGCTCGCTCAACTGCTCCGATGCTCTGCAGATGAGCAACAGAAGCAAAATGAACTTTGATACTAAGTTCGTCGCAGAATTCTTGGAATTGACCGCTAGAGAACTAGGCACCATTGTATGTGATTATACGACTGGGTACACCAAATCGTGTGACCACATTCACTATTTCCCATTATTTTTCCTAACCATTACAGGATTGGCGAGCCACTGAGAGTGGTCGACTTCATGAATAAACCCAGCCTTGAGGAGCTTGTCAATCTCCGACTGGATTGCCTCTTTCGATCAGGTGCAAAACGCCACAGCTTCTGCTTGATCGGTTTCTTGTTAGGCTGGAGAGCTAGCCTGTGCTCGATCACCTCCCAGGGGACTCTGGGCATGTCGGACGCCTGCCAGGCGAATACGTCCTGATTTGCTCGGAGGAAGGAGACGAGCGACTCTTCCTATTTGGGGTCGAGTCTTGCCCCGACCAGTATCTTGTGGGTAGATGGGTCAGTGTTTCCTGACCCAAGTGGCGACTTGGTGCTGTCCGGAGAAGCGCCTTTGTTGAGCGGTACCTTTTTTGTCTGGTCAGATGGCTTTAGCGTCATCTTTGGCCTCGGGTGCTTGACCTGCACGGTAGATGGATTAGCCTCTCTGGTCGAAAGTTCGTCGACCAGTTCTAAGGATTTCTGATCACACACGTAAGCCATTTTCTGATCTCCTCGAACCGTGATGACTCCTTTCGGTCCCGATATTTTCAAACTTTGATAACCGTAGTGTGTGGCTATCAAGAACTTTGCTAAAGTCGGTCGACCAAGGATTCCATTGTATGCGGATTCAAAATCCACCACATCGAATGGGATCTTTTTCGTTGGAAGTTATCGGTCTTCCAAACGTGTAGGTAGGGAAACTTGTCCTATCGATTTAGCGGTGGAGCCGGGGACTATCCGTGAAAGGCATATTTCTTGGTTTCACCTTGGTCTTGGGAACTTGCATGTCTTCTAACGTTCCATAAATAAAATATTTAAAGAACTATCACCATCTATCAAAACTTGATTAACCCTCGCTTATTAATAGTAGGTTCAACAACAATAGGGAACCTACCGGTCGAAATTTGAAGGATGGGGCGATCTTTTTTTTTGAAGGAGATTGTCGTGTCCGACCACTTTGATGGCTTGATGATGGTCTGAGGCTCGACGAGGTTGACCTCCGCTCCATGGCCTTCGATGGCGCCTCGACTTCATAAAGAAGACCTTCCAAAGATCATGTTGACCGTGTGTTGAGGCTCCTGGTACTCTATTTCTTCGTCGCCATCTTTGTCCTTTTTGGAACTCGTCTCTCCGAGCTCCTGTATTGCGGAAAATGGTCCTTTACCTGCATGATAGTCCTCCAGTTTCTTTTGCCAGGCTCGGCAGGGGCGGAGGTCGTGCCCTGCCTACTGGTGAAGTGGACACCACTTCTTGTTTTTCTGGAATCCTTCGGTCGAAGCTTTTGCTTTGCCTCGACCAGTATAGTCCTTTTTACCCTTCGTAAACTTTTCAGGGATAGCCAGGACTTCTTTGTCGTCGGGTCTGTGGTTCTTCTTCTTCTTGAGAGCTTTCTTATTCTTTTTCTCTGGTTTTTCCAAGCCAGGCTGGGGGATTTTGTCCTTCCGATCAATGGCCTCACACCACTCTATTGCTTCGCTAGTGGTGGCGTACTTGTCGGCCATATCGAAAAGTTTGACGGTTGTTCGTGGAGGGTTCATGGCTATATCCTCTGTAAGACGACGATTCCTTAGACTTGTTTTAAAAGCCTGGATAACAGATGACTCTGCGACCTCTGGTATGGAATTACGAGCCTGGCTGAATCTCTTGATGTATTGACGGAGAGTCTTATCAGAGCCTTGCCGGATTCGGTGGAGGTCGTCCTCCTTTCCAGGGTGGTCGTACGTACCCTGGTATAGATTGATCTGACCGGTAGGTTAAGTAACCACGACCGGGCAGACCCTTCGTGCACGGTGAGTAGATAGTTAGTCATTACATTTTCGTCACCACCAGCAGCTTTGATGGTGGTGGCATATATTTGGAGAAATTCTAATGGGTTTTAGGTCTCATTGAACTTGTCCAAGTTGGCCGGTCGGAACTTGTTTGGCCAATGCATAGCTTGGAGCCCTGCAGAGAAGGCTCGACAACCTGTGATCGATTCATGGCGCCTTCTTTGGAAAGGTGTCGGATTGTAATCAGTCGGAAACCGGTTCCTAGGGTTGGAACGCTGGAGCTCCGGTGTGCCAATCCAATCGTAGACATTGGTATGATGCCTTCGACCGCTTGCTTGATTTAGACGATCTCGGAGATTGGCAGGTCCAAGCGATTGTTCTTCTCAACGTGGTGAGGGAGTGGCTACCTGGAATAGCCTTCTTCCCTCATGACTCCTTGGTCAGAATCGTCGAGGAGGCCTTGGTATTGATTGTTCCCCAACACGACCACGCTGCCCTCTACTGTGGGAGGAGAGTTGGGACAAAGTCATGGTCTGACTTCCTGAATTCCTCTGTTCCCGATACACTTCTGTTCGTTGCATGGTTTGTTGCAGAATCTCCGATACTTTGCCTACGAGCTGTACAAAACCTGGGGTTTCTGCTAGAACATGGTTAGAATTATTCAATATATCTTGAACACGTTGTAGGTTTCGTACAGTTATCGAGGGTCTCGGGGGGGGGTTCATACTGGTAGTAGGTGTATGCAGGTCCAAACCTTCCCCTGACCTCCGGAATGTTCCGTGTGCCAGGCGAGTTAACTGATGGACGTCGATCAGTTCTATTGCCTCCGGAAGTTGGTGCTTGATGGCCCGTAACATCTCCACCAACACGTGGTGGCATGGCAGAGTGTGTAGGACCGTGCAAGGCATCTTGATTTGCATCTCCGATTGTGTTGACCTCATGCCTCCAGCAGCGATCCTCCGACAAACTTCCATTGTAACTAATGGAGAGCCTTCCAGTGCTTCTACTATGAGTTTTCACGACGGAGAGCGGTCGGAGATGAGCACCTCCTGGGGTTTTCTTGGTGGGCGCAGCCTGATCCGGCGGACTACCAATCGTATGCTGAGCCTTATCATCCCCACTTGGCCCACAACTAGTGGAGGCTTCATCGACACCATTACGAGATGTCGGTTGGCTCCTGGAATTGTCAGAAGCCGTAGGCGAATACCTTTCAGCCATGATTTCATCGAGAGTATAAAGATTCTCGAGTGGCGGTGCTGAATTTTTTTTCACCTGTTTCGCTGGTCGAAAGGACCAGGCTTGGAGTGGTTTCTGGACATTCCGAGCTGGTCGAAATGGCTGGAAGCGCCACTTGTCGTAGTGGTGGATCCTCATCCATCTGGTCGATTTCGCTAACGTCGGCGACGTGCGAACCGGCGGAGGAGGAGCAGGAGGATGACATGCCGTTTTCTTACATGACACGGATGCATCCTTCCATGTTAAGGTTGGAGTAGTCCGCCAGGTCGAACCAATTCTCCTC
This sequence comes from Phyllostachys edulis, assembly GCA_036346405.1. Classification (NCBI taxonomy): domain Eukaryota; kingdom Viridiplantae; phylum Streptophyta; class Magnoliopsida; order Poales; family Poaceae; genus Phyllostachys; species Phyllostachys edulis. The sequence continues at coordinate 54,262,340 of CM070549.1, read as the reverse complement.
GTCCCAAACTCCGGCCATAGTCGCATGAGCGATTACGAGGAGTGAGCGAGGATTTGATGAGAGGAGAATTTCTTCAGGAAACTTACGTCTTCTTCCCTATGGATGGCACCAGCTGTCGACGATCGAGTCGCCAATCTTACAAAATAAAAGAGGAAAATGACGTGATATTTCCTGGGATAGAATGGAGCCGCTCTTTATTGATATGAACTGGATTTACAGGGGGTGCTTACGACCCAACTAGGGACTAATCCTAATTACACTGATTATGAAGATTGCTATGCTCTAATCTGATGATGCTGTCTTGTTTGTCTCAGACTAGATTGTGATTATCGAAGCGCTTCTCGACACTCATCTGCCTATGCCCTTTGGACTTCTGTGCTCCACCCTTAAATAACTTCCGAAGAAGTGGTAGTTACTCTTGGAGAAGGCGTCCCTAGTGAAGCATTGCGACTGGTCGGAGCATGACGTCAGTTAATAATGTGTTAACTGCTCTACGGTTAAGTGTCTTAGAAACACTCAACCGTATCGTGGTTGTTGTCGGTGTCTTTAGGACTATGTAACCGTGTGATATGAAGTGTACGACACATGTTATATTCATCGCACGGTAAGAATATACCGGGGATCAGTTATAGATACCAGTTCATAGCTTCTCGAAAGCGGCCTACTTGGTGGAGACTAGGTCTGAGGCCTTGTCCCAGGCAGTACCCTTATGTAACCTCTGGAATCCTTACGACCATGAAGGCGTATGGTCTTTTATTATGTATTAAGATAATACATAGATGTTTTAATCCTCATCAATCGGCATGAAGCAAATCGTACACTCTGATGTGTCAGGATCGATGAAGTAGGCCGTGGTTCACCTGCACATTTAGGATAAACGGCCAAGGAGTGAGCTAGCTAACTGAATTCAAGCATCGAGTTAGGTGACAAGGACTCTGAAATATATATATATATATATATATATATATATATATATATATATATATATATATATATATATATATATATAGACACACACACACACACACATATATATATACACATATATACATATATGAAGCCGGTTTTAAAGGCAAAAGCAGCCACTGCTTGGAGATTTTGTAGAGAAGAGGCTATCACAGACAGTTCCAACTACCAACCATCTGTGATACATAAGCTATCACAGACGGTTTTATATATAAACCGTCTGTGAATCGTAGGATATCACAGACGATTTTATCTACACGTAAGTTATCATAAACGGTTTTATCTATAAACCATCTATGATAGTTAGCTATCACAGACGGTTCTGAGTTAATAACCGTCTGTGATGACCTCACGTCAATTACCGACCCATAAATTCAGACAGCTCATGAAACCGTCTGTGATGACGTTTTTGAACCGTCTGTGAGGACCTTTTCTGTAGTAGTGATATGACATAAGAACTGAAGTAGATTGTTTAGCCTGTCAAGCGAACAAGATATGTTGCGACCCGTTGAAAAAAATATTGCGACCATCGAAAAAAATGTTTCATATTGTTCTTTGAGATGTTGCGCACCGTTGAAAAAAATGTTGCAACCTGTTGAAAAAAAAATTGCGACTATGGAAAAAAATATTGCATCTTGTTCACAGTGATGTTGCAAGATTTTTTCTTATGTTCAGACTATACTTCCTGTTCTTTCCTAATATTTGCATATGAATTGTGAGATATTACATCTTTTTTTTTTGATATGTTGGCACCCATCAGAGAGAGAAAGCTAGTTGATGTTTTTTTGTTTTGATTATGATATTTTTGAAATAATATTGCATATAATTTTTTGATATGTTGTAACAAGTAAAAAAATATGTTACAACAGAAACGTAATGCAGTAGCGCTCAGACCGTCCAACATGGATATGCTTGAGTACGAATGTTTCGGCCAATATAAATTCGAATCGGATATCCGCAAAACTTTTTTTTGTGGTGCCACGATGTCAGTGACAATTTAACCTCGTGCGCATCGCGATTAATCATTGTAATGTGAAGGGTCTTGATTCAACTCGTACACAAACCGATGAATAATCGGAAGATGGCTAGCTTGCGAGTCAACGTCATTCAGAAGCTCCACTCCCGCGCGCGCGACATCTCGTGCAGAAGTTGCACACTTCACACCTCGCCGCGCGGTGCGCATCGGATTCGGGAGCCGGGACGCCGTCGTACGTACTCCTCACACGATAGCGCGCCGGCACGAGGAGGAAGGCAGGGAGGCACCAACCCGTCGCTGGTTCTCGAGCAGCGTGGCATTTTGGCATGGACGGGCAGCTCCACATGCCATGAGATCTTTGCCAACCACCGCGTCTGCATGCATGTGGATGTGGTACTCGTAGGCGGGGCCGTACGGACAAACGCCGGTTGATTGGATTGCTCTGCTGCGAGGCCCAAGAAAAAAGAATATAGAGGCCAGCAGGCAAAGGCAAAGGCAAAGGCAAAGGCAAAGGCACGCCGAATCTAGCTAGCGGGTGCAGATAAAGGAGATCAGGGCGCTTAATTCGGTAGTTATTCGGTAGCAAACAATTAAATCGCCTATGATTAGGCCGTTAAGCGCGCATCAGGGCATCTCCAATAGTTTGTCTCTTAGTTTGTCTCTAATACCCTCCATGTCACCTTGAGACAATATTAGAGACAACTATTCCAATAGTTTGTCTCTTAGCTTGTCTCTAACACCTTCACAAGCATTTAAGCTTTGCATGAATCAAATAACCATACTGATCAACACTAACTTCAATCTTTGTGACCTACATGTGTTGTTTGGTTACATCTACCTATATAAACAAGCGACAATTCTAACACCAAGCCTCACAAGCATTGAAACTTTACATGATAATTTGAAGGAACAAAAACAAAGTCATCTATATTAGTTTAGAACAATAGGGCGTGAATCTGAGAGAGATAGCGTCATCTATTATTAAGGGAAGCATTCAAAGGTTGTTACATCTCTGACTAGAATAGAAGAGATATACAATATCAAGAAAACAAAAGAAAGGCCAAAAAATGCTAATACACTTTGGAGCATCCGAGGACTCGGTATTTTAAGATGTGTTACGAGGTATCACTCAGACGTTCTCTTCCTTTCCGGATTGTTGAAACAACGAGAACAGATCCAATGAGGAATAGAACAACCAATGTCTTGAAGTCATCTGACTCTCTAATCGATTTTAGATCGCCTAGAGCTCCACCGACTGCGAGGGCAATATCAACAATGATCATTAGTAGGTATGAACTCATCATCCAGGAAAAAGATACTAAGATGCTTCCAAAAGCATGCAACATGATCCATTGATCCCCAATACACAACCAGATAGGGGCATAAGGCTAACAACTTACGACAAGCGTGGGACTTGCTATGAAAAATTCAATACTTTAACACAAGACAAATGGAAGTCGGGATATGGGCATAAAGACTATAAACTCATCGAGTTAAAAAAGAAGACGTAAAGTGGGTGCTCGGTGTTTAATCCTCGAGGCGGTTCCATGGTGAAGGATGGCCTAACCAAGTTAACTCTTCACTAATATAAAGCTATTCTGAATAATTGCATCAATGGCAATTCATTTAGATCAGTGCCAATCTTAATGCCCATCTGGATAGTCTTACAAGGTTAAAATCGATTCATTGGATATATGCGAATGGCTTTTTCTTAAGGGGATTGACAATCGCCACACATTTCTTGTGGTTTTGACAAAATGCCATTAAGTTCCTTTGCAATTGATTATTTGTCACACCTTTCCTTGCCTCTTTGTTTGTTTGCCATTGTAGACATTACTACCCTCATCTTCTTCCTCTTCTTCTTCCACCTATTGCACCTATCACTCCAAAAAGAGCTCCACCCGAATGACAAGAATATTGTTCGGGGATCATAAATATGCGTATGAAGATGTATATTGAGCAATACCCCAATATAGAATTTGCACGATAATCTCTTGCATACACAATGAGATTGTCTCTGCAAGTTTCGGAGAAAAATAGCGACAATCAATTTCAGTATTCCAAACATATATATCCATTACATAATTGTCGATTATCGATTATCTCAACACTACGTGGTTTGGTGGATACTAGTATCTTAAGTTATTAACAGACACGATCGTAAGCTTGGCAAAGTTTGCGAGAAAGAATGGAAGGGATACAATGATGTCATTCTTTGAGTACTTGTCAACCCGAGCCGACGCCTTCACTTGGGCGCCTTCACGCAAACCATGACAAAGAAAGCAGAGAGAACCTTCAGATCACACTTAACCAAGATAAGAACCCAACATAGTTGTTCTTGTTCAACATGTGAGCTATCAAACATAGCAAACATTCTTTGTTCCTCCCATTTTCTTCTACTCACGAGTTACAAATAAGTAACATAGACCACGGATCACTTTCGTAAAAAAGAGACAAATAGCAGCAGTACAATTAAGCATATCCAACAAGTGCTAAGATCCTCCATATGCTCACAGTGTCTAACGAATCGTCCCCCGCCCCCAAGTGACACAAAGCGGCATGACAAGCTATTCGGTGTTGAAGAACAGTCTGCTCAATCACGGAGGAGTGCTTGGAGCTCAACAACACCAACAAGGCACGCGCTGGCTATGCTTTACTGCAATGGCGGACTACTAGAGTCGGCGATTGCCGTCTCGGGCAACAAGAGAGAAACAAGGATCTCTAGCTACGGGCACGCACCGAGAAGCAGCGAAGGCCACCAAACCGAAGCAAGGTCAGTCGCCTGATGCAGAGGGGAGGAAGAGTGGCGGCGGGCGTGGACCGGCACTGGGGAGGAAAGGCGAGGCGGCGGCGGTGGTCGAGGAGGCGACCAGCGGGGAGGCGAGGTGGAGCATGGCGACGACGACAGCAGCGCCATCTGTATCTGCCTATCCAAGGACCGCGCTCCCACCGGCCTCCTCACGGTTGCCCTCGCACCGCTGGTGCCGGATCCGGCGTCCGTCATACCATGACGCCGCCGACCATGGCTTCGCCGACCTCTACTCAGCAGATCTCCCCGCCGTACAGACCCAACATGGATCGGGCTGCCGGCGCCGCCGGCTTGGCTCCCCTGGATCGGGCTGCCTCGGCTCCTCGTGCTCACCGCCGCCGATCTCCCCGAGCCGCCTCCTTGAGCTCTTGCTTGAGATCCGCCCGGCCGCCCGAACCTCATGCTCGCCGCCGCCTCGGCTCCTCGTGCTCACTGGCCGGCCGCCCTGACTCAGGATCAGCTCCTCCCCGCGCCGCCCAAGCCGTATCCCGTCGGATCCAGGCCTCCTCGTCGTCGCCGACCTCTCCCCGACGGGCAAGGGGGAGGCGGCGCCAGGAACATGACGGGGGGAAGGCGCGGGGAGTCGCCGAGTACTTCGCGCGGGGAAGGCGGGGGGAAGGCGTGAGCGCGGCGAAATCTTCGCGCGGGCGCGGGAAGGAAAAGGCGCGCGGGTGCGGGCGCGCGGAGAATGGAAGCTAGCACACGAGATCCAGCGAGGGAGAAGAAAACCGCGTGAGCAATGGGCGAGGCGCTCCAACAGGGAAACAAATCGTCGTTTTTGGCTCGTTGGCTGTGAAGCGATCGGCGTTTCCTGAAGAGACGATTTGCCCCTCTCTCTTCTTTAACTCTTTGCCACATCATCAAAAAATCTATGTGGCAGTTTTTAGAGACAAGTAAAACAAACTGTTGGAGATGCCCTCAAACCGGAGAGCAATGCCAGAGCAGGCAGGCGTCGGGGGTCGGGACGATCGCCGGCGATCTCGGCCGCTTGAGCCGGATCGGACGGCTGCTCCCGTGACGGCGCCACCAACCTCGTGCTGGTCGGCGTGCTCGGCCTCACATCACATACCCGTCCGTCTCTCCCACAGGCCACATGGATCACCGTCCTCGCAGCCTCGCGCAAGGGGGCGGCTACGTGTCTCCCTCTCCGGCCTCTTAACAACACGTCGAATGGAAAAGCGAGGGCCTTCGAAATGCGTACGAATTATCTAGGATTAATTCCTTATTTGCCATTAAAAGTTTAGCGGCTCTATGAAATGTCATTGTCAAATTGCTTATCTTTTTTTTGTCACTTATTCTCAACTTCTCTCCCTTTTTGCCACTTCCGTGAACTTAGCCGTGAACAGTTTGTGCGAAAAGACGATTTTGCCCCTAAGTAAATTATTTAGGGCTGAGATCTTTAGGGAATTGTTTGACATAGTAATATAGTTCAAAAAATAATGAAATTTTTAGGGCAAGTTCCTGACATAGTGTAAATTATTATGTAAGTTTTATAGGGTTTTATTTACAACATATTTTTCTCTAATAATCTTTCAAGTTTCGGTTCTATGCATTTTTATTATTCTATTTGAGAAAAGTTGGTAAAAACATGTTTTAAAACATATTCCATGAGATGATTATGAAGAAATATATTCCCTGGTCATGGGTGGAATCGCCCTTTAGATATTTAATCTCAATGACATCTATCTTGAATTTAGAAATAAAATCGATAGATGTGGTAACTGTATACCTATTTGGAATATTGGACTCGGACATTTATATGAAGGTACCTGAATGTATCCGTGTCCCGAACCATGACAGGGCAAATGAAATCTGTACAATGTGAAACTCAGAAAGTCACTGTACGAACTTAAACAATCAGACAGGATGTGGTATAATCATTTGAATCGACTTTCTATGTAAGAAAGGTTACACGAACAATGAGAATAATTCATGTGTATTTATATGACGGTCCTAAGATGTATTTTGTATAATCTCAGTGTATGAAGATGATATGAACATCATTGAAACCTTGAAAGGTATTAAGAAATCAAGCTCTTACTTGGAGTCAGAGTTCGAAATGAAAGATTTGAGTAAAACCAAATATTGCCTAGGCTTGCAGCTTGAGCATGCCCTTGAAGGGATATTAGTACATCAGTCAGCCTACTCTCAAAAGGTGTTAGAAAGGTTTGGCTTTGAAAAGGTACACCATTCGAAAGTGCCAATGGTCGTGAGATCTTTGCAGCAAGACAAGAATCCGTACAGACCTAGAGAAAACAGGGAGGAAGTCCTGGGAACAGAATTCCCGTACTTAAGTGCAATAGGAGCACTCATGTACTTAGCAAACTGTACTAGATCGGATATTGCATTTGTCGTAAACCTATTAGCAAGGTATAGCACAAAACCTGTCAAAGGCATTGGCAAGGAATGAAGGACACCTTCCGACACCTCAAAGGAAGTAAAGACCTTGGTCTGTTCTACAGAAAGAACCAAGACCTGTCTATGAATGGCTATGCAGATGTCGGGTACCTATCGGACCCGTATACAGCTAAGTCGCAAACGTGCAATGTATTCCTCTGTGGTGGAACTGCAATTCCATGGAAATCGTCTAAGCAAAGTCTTGTATCGACTTCAACGAATCACTCAGAAATCATAGCACCGTATGAGGCCTCACAAGAATGTGCTTAGCTTCGGCGGATGATTCACCACATCCAGCAGTCGTGTTGATTGAATACCGTACAAACCCCACTGTTATTTTTGAAGATAATGCAATTTGTGTTGCACAAGTGTAGATAGGTTATATGAAGAGTAATCTCACAAAGCATATCAACCCCCAAGTTCTTCTATGCTCATGAATTGTAAAAGATGGATGAAATTAAAGTACTGCATACTAAGTTATAAGAAAATCTTGTAGATTTATTCACTAAGTCACTTCCAGCATCTACCTTTAAAAGGTGCATACGTGGAATTAGAATGATGAGACTTAGAGATGTGAGATGTGCAAAACTCAGGAGGAGAATTTTCAGGAACGCATTATTGAAACTTAATCACGAAAATCGAGTACCCAAAGAGTAAATCCTAGAGATTAAATGAAATAGGGTGGATTGTATTGTTTTTCCCTTGACGAGTTTTCATGAAGTTTCTCGGCTAAAGTTTTTAACGATGCAATTCGTGCAACGCAGCAAAACGTGTATCATGTACTCTTTCTCCAAATTTTTTTTCAATGGGTTTTTATGGAGTTTTGATGAGACATGAACATGATGGATGAGTACCCAAGGGGGGGTGTTAAGAAATCGGGCCTAGACGAGACAGGCCTGGCCCATGGTGGCCTCCTCATCCCTCTAGTAGATTATATAAAGGGGGTCCTACAACCATTGTACTACAGTTTTGCAGAAGAGCAATAAAGAGAAGCCAGAAGTTCTCTCATATCTCTGTGTTCAATATATTATTATGTTCTTATGTTCTTGCATTGTTCTTATGATTCTAAGTTTATCTACGAGGTAATTATTTGGACTAAACTCCCTAACGACGGTTCCTCACAAATCCACGTACGGTCAAGCAGATCAAGATAAGAGACTAGCTACAGCCTACAGGATTAGGTCCAAAAGGGACCCAGTACTCTGTCGAGAAGGGCACAAAAAGAAACCGATCCATCATCAAATTCGCAAGAGTGGGTTTGGATGATAAAAAGAATTAATATTTGTTTGCCCGGCCAGCTCCTCAACGGCCATTTTAATAAACCTCTCATTAGCGTTTGATTTGCCTGCAACGAGCCAAGTCAAATGGCCGACACGGCAGCCAAATTCCAGATCAGGCTCGATTGGGCAAGGAAGCGAACAACATCCGATGGTTTGGTTGCTGGGGACGCATGTTTCTCCCGAGACTAGCAGAGACAAATGACATGAAGCGAGATGACGGGGGAAGAGTGGACAGGTGAAGGGAAATGCCCCTGATCATAAGCACATGCACGGTCAGTTGGTTCATATTTCTACGTAGAAATTGTCAAATCGAAGCAGCGGGCCGCTCGCTGGCGTAGGGACATACCTGTCCGCTCCCCGTGGCCCCGACGCCTCACCTGTCCCGCCGCTCGTCCGTCGCCCGGACGCGCCCTTGTCCGGTCGTCCCTAGCCTGAACGAGGGTCACAACAAGTAGGGTGCTAGCTGCTGTGGGAAGAAGCGAGTTTTGGTTGTATTAACATGATTTCATTTTGTATTTATAAAAATAGCCATAGCGATTGTTTCCCGGCCCGCCACGCGCCGCTTCCACATGGTCGCCGTGCGGTGCGCCATGTGTTAGGGTTAGGGTTTCGCGTGTTAGGGTTTCGACTGATAATCCGCGAATTTCGTAGTATTTTAAAAATATAGTAAATTACTTTCAAAAATTATAAAATTTTACATGAATGCACGTAACTCGATGTACTTTCTTGTGTAATTTTCCCATAATTTTCCTCGTTCTGATTTTACCTCGCAATTCCATTTAAGTGTACTCATTTTATCCCGCCACGTGTTACCCTTTCTCCCTCCTACACGCATGGCCCCCCTTCCGCTAGCCCTGCTCCCCCCCTCCCACGACCCCCCTCCGGTAGCCATATTTTGAACCGTCCATTCTCCCTCCTTCGCACATGTCTGACGACTCCTGTGTTGTCCCCTTGCCCGTAGTCTTTGCTAGCGTGAGACAACGATCCAAATTTCGGCGCCAACGTAATGGCTCCTCCTTCGCTCGGCTACAAATACCGAAATCTCGCAGTCGCTCTTCGCTCATCCCAATTACGTTTCGCTTCTCGTTCTGGCGCTTGTCGTTGAGAACTCAGAGAACTTAACATAATAAAATTTTTTTGAGATCAAGTATTTGCTTGTTGCTCGTCGCTTCTCGCTCGGTTTTTTTGATAGCTTACTGCGAATGACAGGTAATTTGTTGGATGCTTTTGTCGTTATTACCGTAATTAGTTATTAATTAGTTATTTTACTGGTAATTAATTAGTTTAGAGGTAATTAATTAATTAGTCGAAATTAGTTTAGTGGTTATCAGTCCCGCATATTAAATTAGTGCGAATAAACTACTCGTAATTAGGGGTGAAAACAGATCGGATAGTTTTTGACCGATCCGAACGAAAACGGATTCGGATTGTCCCGGATCGGATTTTTCTCGGATAATTTTCGGATCGGAAACGGATTCAGATTTTTTTCGTAAATGGAAACGAATACGGTAGGCATGATATCCGGCGGAAACGAATACGAATACGGATTATCCGGATAAGCCTAATCCGGATATCCAAAATTTGAAAACAGCCCTACCCAGCCTAGCCCACTTAGACATTCACTTAGGGATGGAGTTACCGAGTTAGGGAGGGGAGGGCTCCTTCAGTTCTTCCACTTCCACTCCACACTCCACAGTTGCCCGCCGCCACTACTCGATCGATAGTGCGGCCCTCGCCTCGCCGACGCCACCTCCCCGCCTCCATGGCCATCTCGCCTGTCGCCGCGTCCCCATGGCTTCCTGCAGCAGCTTTGCCTTCGTCGGCTCCCCTCACGCCCAGCGCCTCACTTAAATCCTTAAATCGCTTGCCTGCCTGCTTGCCAAGCCACCTCATCGACCTCATTGGTCATCTCGCCCGTCTCTCGTCTCCGTGGCCATCTCTTGATCCCCCACGGCCCACCTCACGGCCCCAAGACCTCATGGGATCCTCGTGGCTTTGCCTCACCGTCGGCCTGACACCTCATCGCCCCAACCTCACCGGCTCACCAGACTCTGCTGCCCGTCGGTCATCTTGCCCGCCTCCCCTCGAGGCCACGACGGCCCCTGGGATCCCCTCGTTGGCCGCCCGCCCATACTGTTCTGTTGGTGTTGCCCACCAAGGTAAGGATCTTGACATTGTAGTTTTGCCAATGAGGCAATGAATCAATGGATTGAGCTCCTAGTGCTAGCATTTCCATGACGATCCTCAAATTATATCCCATGCTAGCCACCTTCGGATATTACTTTTCTTTTAAAAAATCTTGCCGGTTTGGAGATTATTTGGTGATTGCTTGCATCTTAGGCACATTTTAGATACATGCACGCTGGATTTGTTGAAGATTTCTACAGAGAGCTCATTACAAGTTATCACAAAATGGTGATATTATAACATATCTGGGGCCTTAATTGAAGAAACTTCAAAGAGGATTTTAAAGTTGAAGGTTGCCATCATTGTGTGTGCTGTTAAAATAATGTTGCATATTTTACGTCATGGTGGGCTATGTTGGTGAACCTTGCACAGTAACAATATTTGATTGAAGTTGAACTAACCTTTACTTGTTTTTCTGTTGTAGGTTTTGCATTTGGCAACAGTAAACTAGAGGTAACCTTTACCGTGCTCCCCATCCTCTTTCCAAATGCTTGAAAATCATCTAATATGTTTGATTATTTGCAGATTTTGTGCCCCTCAGATGGTTGATAATCCTACCCTCACATGGCGAGATGCTGCTGGCCTGCTGCTTGTTAAGACATGATATTTTGGATTCTTGGCATTATTAAACTATGTATGTCATGAATGAACTAGGTGTGATGAGCTAAGTGTGAACTACGTTTTATGTATGTGATGAACTAAGTTTTATGTATGTGATGAACTAAGTTTTATGTATATTGACTTGTGGGTTATGACTTATGAGCTAAATGTGGTACACTAAGTGTTATGTTTGTGATGAACTAATTAATGCACCTTGCTAGTGCAAATGTTATGTGTGGTTGTTGAAAATATGAATAATTCACGAATGTTTGCATCAAACAAACTAGTTATATGTTTTCGTTAATTTCTGGCATGCAATTTAAGGGGTTTTCATGTTCCGAAGAAATATCCGTGACCGTATTCGTTTCGATTCATATTCGATATTATTCGCATCCGTATTTGTATCTGGGGTATCCGTATTCGTATCCGCATCCGGGAAAAAAAAATATGGCAGAGCTATTATCCGTCCGTATCCGATCGGTTTTCACCCCTGCTCGTAATTTATGTAGTGGTAATTAATCAGTTGCAATTAGTTAGTTTAGTGGTAATTAAATAGTCGTAATTAGTTAGTTTAGTCTTTGTTAATTAGTTTAGTGGTAAATAATTAGTCGTATTTAATTACACATATGTAATCCATCACTTGCATGCAATTTGTCATATCTAATTACACAAATGTATCACGGGTGGGGTTGTTGTGGCTTTAGGTAATATCGAACATGCAAGACTTGTATGTTTATTATGGCTTTAGGTAATATCGAACATGCAAGACTTGTATGTTTATTATGGCGATGGTCTCATACGGGCCGGACCCGACGGGTTGGACCTGTCGAGATGCTAGTACAAGGTGGTCCGGGCGGAGGGCTCGACGTGATGAATATTCACGAGCTTCGGAATTGCATCCGGAGAGAGTTCGTCACGGAGGCAACGAGGAAGAAAGTTGTGATCGAGGGGATCGCCGGCACGAATGATGTGTGGGAGCTCGTCAAGGTGGCTGGAAGCGTAGTATGGAGCCAGTACATGCAGATTGCCTCCAGGCCTGAGGCGGCCATTTACGAGAGGCCGATGGTGTACGTGAATTTCGTAGCCAGGGCACCGGGGCCTCTACAAGCGGGCAAGCACAGCCCGACCCTGAAGATGGTAGCACGGAATGTGCTGCATTGGAGGAATATTCCACGCGTAATTTTGTGCAAAATGAGGGGGCGGAATCGTAGTGGTTGGCCTACATTGACTACCACGAGTATCTACCGGACTAGGCTCTCGCGTTGGAGTCCGACGAGGACGCCGACCCAAGCTCGGATGGTAGCAACGATGACGCACACCAGGCCGGTAGTCCAATCGGGGGAATTTTGTCATCGGAGGTGCCTTACGTGGCATCGAGACTTGACGATGTCGCAGTGCGTTCGCTCGTATTGCCGCAAGAAGAAGGCTCCCACTAGGAGTTTGATGCTAAGACCCTCTTAGTAGGGTAGCGCTTCCCTAGCAAAGAGACTGTGCAACAAGGTATAGCACGGTACGCCTTGTCCATCAGCCGTGTGTACCGAGTGCACCAGTCCAATCCCAGACATTACGCAGTGAGGTGCGTAGTGGAAGGCTGCCCTGGCAAGGTCAGTGCTCACCGAGCAAAGATCTTTGGCTCGGTATTCGCGGTCAAGGTGGTGACCGACCACACTTGCGAGCTTAGCGAGTCCCTATGGCAGCATCGGAACGTGACTTCCGCATATGTGGTGAACCTCATCAAGCACCTAGTTGCGGCGAATGTGTCCGTCTCCCCCAAGCTACTGATGTCGGAAGTCACCAACCAGGTTGGCTATCCAGTTAGCTACGGCAAGGTCCGACGGGCCAAGCAGAAGGTCATCGAGTCCATGTACCGGACATACGAAGAGGTGTACCACCTTATGCCGAGATTGCTTCACCAGATTGCCGAATCAAACCCCGACACGTACATAAACAAGCTTGAACGTGAAGATGATGAGAAAGGGCCCAATTCATACTAGACCGGGTGTTCTAGGCTTTCGCTCAGGCCATCGGGGGCTTCCAGTTCTGTCGCCCGTGATGACGATGGATGACACTTTCCTCACAGGATGTACAAGGGCACGATCCTCACCGCGGTGGCGGCCGACGCGAATGACCAGCTTCTCCCTGCGGCATTTGCCATTGTGGAGAGCGAGAACACATTCAGTTGGCTATAGTTCCTGTCAAACATGAAGACGACCACTACTACAAAATAGGCTATAGTAGACGCCCCATCACAGACGGTTCCGTTGGAACCGTCTATGTTGGGCATTCCGGACGACCGTGGTGGCGGGAAGAATATCACGAGCGGTATTTTTAGAACCGTCGTGATGATCATCTATCACGAGCGGTTTGTGAATAGAACCGAAATGCGCGAATTATCATAAACGGTTCTATTCACAAACCGTGCGTGATAATGCCCCAATCCGCATTTGCGGTTCTATTTAATAACCGTCAGGTAATATCACTGAGCGGTTGTAAATAAGGACCATCGTGATTGGGATTATCACGAGCGGTTTGTGAATAGAACCGCTCGATAATTCACGAGCAGTTCTATTCACAAACCGCTCTGTGATAGATGACTATCACTGCAGTTTTATTAAGAACCGCTCGTGATATGCCCATAACGTATAAATTGAGCGCGACACATCCTCTCGCCGCGACTGCTGTGGTCTTTGCCAAGCCTTCGCCGATGTGCCTCTGCCATTCTCTACTGCTGGCAGTTTGGATAATAATCAATCGGCCCTATTTGTTGGGCTCCAAGATCGCTAGCTAGCTTCTCCTCCCCAGTGCCGGGCCACTTCCTCCCTAGCTCCTCCAACTGCGGCTCCTCCCTAATTAAGCAGATGAAGTAATATCGATTATCCTTTTTCCACTCTATTGATGAGTGAATTTCCCGATTTTGCTACTCGTACATAGACCCTAATGTTTTGTTTTCTTTGTTGTATTCCTTAATCGGAAGCATAGGGTTTATGTTTCAATTAATACTACTTGATGGGAAAAGGCAAAACGTACGTACATCTAGCTCTCAATTTGATGGACCCTAATTCTAGAAAATGAAAAGCAAAACATGTAGCCTTTAATTAATCTGTGTAATTCCTTTGTGCAACGATGAGACAAAACGAGTAAATACGTGCAAAGAAGTGAAAGTCTTAATCGAACTAATTTCATGAGTAGTTTTCTAGAGCAGATTAAAAAGAAGAATTTATGACACACCAAGATAAGTCACATGTGCAATGATCTATTTTATATTTCCTCCATTTATATCCATGAAGAAACGTCATCACAAAGTGGTTTATTGTTTCAATTATATGAAAAGCGGATATAGCGCATGAATCGCTGACCAACTTGCTAGTTATTAGGATCTTCCTCTTGTCTTTTGTCTCGTATCTAATCAACAATCATGCAGATAATCAATAATTATCCGTTCTTGACTTAGAGAGGAGAAGGTTGGACCCTTACCCTAGCGCCTCCAACACCGCCGCCTCCTCCCCATTGCGCCACCTTAGAGAGGAGAAGGAAAGGAGAGGAATCGTATTTTCTTCGTGAGCTCCGAGGGTAACGATCTATAACCCTTTATGTTTGCTATAAATTAATCGCTAATCAATTTTGACGCTAATTTGTTACATGCGTAGTGTAGATGGATCAAACCGGATGTACAGTGTGAACCGTGTGAGTCAAGAGTACATTAATGGCGTGGTTGCTTTTAGAAGAGCATTGGAAAGGGATATGTTGAAGAAGGAGATAAATTTTATGTCTTGTCCATGCATTGATTGTGGTAATTTGAAAATGTTTAACAACGGCGCAAATAGAAGCGCACTTGATTGAAGGGTTTCACAAAAGGGTATACATGTTGGACCACCACGGTGAAGAGCGATTATTACACATGAAGTTAGTAATGACGGCATCGCCGAGGAAGTCAACGATATGCCGGATGTGGATATCTTGCTTTTGATGAGGATATGTCACACGATGACAATCTGGATCGATGCTACGCGATGCGTAAGAGAACTACTGAGAGAGAGTTTTGTAAATTCGATGGCTTAAGGGAGGACTCGGTGAGACCTTTGTTCCCCGTTGCAAGCCGGAATATACAAGGTTGTCAAACGTGCTTGAACCGCTGAAATTGAAGGCAAGCAATGGTTGGTCCGATAAGAGTTTCACGGCGTTGTTAGGTCTCCTAGCGGACATCCTTCCGGAGAAACGTGTTGCCCAAAGACCACCTATCAAGCAAAGAAGGTTATTTGTCCATTGGGAATGGAAGTAGAAAGAATACATGCATGTCCGAATGATTGTATCCTCTATCGTAAAGAGTATGCGACATGCATGTATGTCCGTGTGCAAAGCATCCCGATACAAGCGTCGAATCTTGCTAAGGTGAAGCAAGGACCTCTGCTAAGATGTTGTGGTATCTGCTGTGATCCCACGTTTGAAGCGTTTATTTGCGAGCATAAAGGGCGCAAGATTGCTGCGTTGGCACTCGAGAGGAGTGTAAGAGAGATGGAAAGCTAAGACACCTGCCGATTACGCCGGTGGAGAAACTTCGATCGAGCTTCAAGAGTTCGGTGCGGGAACCGAGGAACATAAGGTTAGGGTTGAGTACAGATGGAATGAATCCTTTCGGTAACATGAGCGGTGACATAGCACCCGGCCGTGAATCTATGTATGTACAACCTTCCTCCTTGGTACGTGTATGAAGCGAAGTACATTTTGATGTCACTACTTATCCAAGGGCCAAAGCAACACGGGAATGATATTGATGTGTACCTAGCACCATTCTTTGGAAGATCTTGTGACTTTGTGGAGCGAAGTGCAGGTATGGGATGCGATACAAACGAGAGAACTTCACTTTACGCGCCATGTTGTTACGCACCATCAATGATTTTCCTACACTTGGTAACCTATAAGCTTCAAATACAAAAGGAGCCAAAGCCTCGTCTCAAGACCGCTTAGATGCTACAGAGAGTGTATGGTGAACAACTCAAGCAAAAGCGTATATATCGCCACCGTAGGTTCCTTCTGTGAGTTACCCATACTACAAGATGAAAAAATAATTCGACGGAAATAAGGAGAACGATTGACTCCAAGGGCTTTTAGAGGAAAGAGGTCTATGATATGGTTAAGGATATCGATGTTGTGCTTGGGAAGGGACGTAAATTAAGAACCCGTGAGAAGAACATCGGAAGAAGCGGTCAATTTTTAGGACTTGCCTTATTGGGAGCACTTAGAAGTTCGCCATTGCATCGACGTCATGCACGAGAGAAGAATGTATGTGATAGCTTGATTGGTCTCTTCTTTGAACATTAGTGGCAAAACAAAGGATGGTGTTAACGCATGCGGCGTGACTTGGTTGATATGAACATAAGGATCGAGTTAGCACCAGAGAGACCGATCACAGACGACGTACCTTCCCCTGACTTGCTACACTCTATCCAAGGCGAGAGAAATGAAGCGTGCGGAGCTTGCATGGAGTGAAAGTCCCATCCGTTACTCCGCTAACATTAAGAACCTTGTTTCTATGCAAGATTTGAAATTAATTGGTATGAAGTCTCATGATTGTCATGTCTCGATGACACAAATGCTTCTGTTGCAATTAGAAGTATCTTAGAACAAGGTCCGAGTGGCAATCTTGAGGCTGTGTTATTTTTTCAACTCAATTGCTCAGAAGATCATTGATATATATATGCAGTGCTAGTGGCAAATTGATCAGTGGGCTTTGTTGACATGCTCTGTGATGAACTCTGTCTTATACTGAGATTGAATGTGATAGTTAGTTCATACTTGAGCTCTATTGTATTACTTGCTACTGTCAATGTGTTATACTGTTAATTGGTTACTTTCGGTTGAGCTCATAGTTCTATTGCAAATTGATCAGTTGTATTGACTAGTTTGTGATTCTTCTAGTAGTCTGTATGAGCTCATTCAACTTTTCATTTGCCATCTTGATCTCTGTAGTCAACCTCTGTTTGATGGAAGTTTAATCTGTTTTAGATTAACAGATTGAGATCATTTGTGATTAAGCAAAGTATTGTTTAGAGCTCATAGTTTGAATTTATATTATCATATTCATTTCATGAAGAGTATAGACAATAGGATTGAGATGACAAAGACTTGTTCGAATCATGTAGGTCGTTCATCAATTATGTTGCCAACAAAGGAATATACGATGGAAAGAGCGCCCAACTAACACAAAGGATGGATTTTTCAGGACGCGCTACAACACAATAATCCTATATCATACTTCATAATAACGCGTCTCGAACCGACTATACCTATATATGTAATTCTATTTTTGCGGTCTGCTTGACAAAAAGATGATGAGTTATGTGCAATCTAACGCCTCGCTATCATATGCGGCTAATCCTTAGAGCTAGGAAGAAGGATCACGAGGTTTGTCAATCTCGAAATAATTATTTCCTAATTATAAATTTAAATATATATATCTTACCACTTTACTCTTGCTAGCGACGGGCCTTGAATTTACAATGTGATGGACTCGTTGCGGAAGAGATCGAGGACATTCGAGGAAGCTCTGCGCCTTTATCAACTCGTAAATCATTAACGACAATGGAGAGTTTCACTCGTCGCCAACCCGAGCATCACCCCACTAAAACCTCTCAACGCAAACAATTGTAATCTAGTTGTAACTATAGCGATAATACTTGAACAAATGCGATCTTTTGTAATTTATTTTGAGTAATGATCACTTTGAGTTGTCATGGTCGCTGAATCTGCTTTTGTGAATGCTTGAATCTTTACGTGAATGCTTGTTTTCAGAGGGCATGGCTAGCAATTCCTGAGGCTAGCCAGGAAAACAGCAAATTGTCGGCAGGGGGTATGAGCTATCACAGACGGTTTTTTGTTAAAACCGTCTATGAAGGCAAGTATCACAGACGGTTTCGACTGCAAACCGTCTGTGATAGGAGAATATCACAGACGGTTTTACACAAAAGCCGTCTGTGATATTCATAAATCATAGACGGTTTTTATTTAGAACCGCTCGTGATATTCTCTATCACGAGCGGTTTTATTGAAAACCGCTGCGTGATATTCTCGAATCACGAGCGGTTTTCGGTTGAAACCGCTCGTGATACTTGACTTCACAGACGGTTTTTTAATAAATCCGTCTGTGATATTTCGTATCAAAGACGGTTTTGTACCGTCTGTGATAATATCCTGTTATCACAGACCAACAAACATAGACGGTTCGGAAACCGTCTGTGATGACGGTTCCGAACCGTCTGTGATGTCGGTTCCTGTACTAGTGGACGATGGTGGGAGACTGGCTTAACGTATACCTTATCACAGACGGCAATGCTGGGTTGTTGGCGGCTATCAACACCATGCAGCACGGGACGACCCCCCCTTACTAGTAGAATGGTGTGCAATCCAAGTGATGCATGGGGTATCTTTTATCTAACTTGTTTAAGTGGTTCCACAGTCAGGATGTCATGAAGACGTTCAAGGCATTGTGTCTGCAGAACTAAAGGCGGAAGTTTGACTCCATCTAGGGAGACCTCGAACGCCAGACTACGAGGCATACAAGGGAGTCCACTCCGGAGGTACTGGAGGGAGAGCAATCCCATAGTGCCATAAATTTCTCGGAGTGGATTAATGGGCACACTCCTAAATTGGGAAAATGGTCCCTTCTGCATGACGCAAACGGTGTGAGGTACGAGATTATGATGACCAACATGTCTGAGGTATACAACAGCGTCCTCAAAGGTGTGCAGTGCTTTCCTATCACCGCGATCGTCGAGGAGACATGGACTCGCACTATTGGTTATTTCGTCAATAGAGCCACCGCAGCCAAGCGACAGATGAAGAAAGACAAACAGTGGTCCGAGAACATACAGAGGCACATGGACAAGAGGATGGAGAAGGCCCGGATGCATGACATCCGGGTGATCGATGGCCTTAGGAGGAAGTACGGGATTAGGCTTTGGCAGAAACACGTCAACAGTCATGCCGGGGGAAAGGAAACAGGCATACACCCTAGGTGATGTGGCGACATGCACCTGCAACAAGCCAAAGCTCTTGCACAAGCCATGCTGATGCAGTCCATGTTGGAGTTGGACAGGCTGCATGATATAAATTCTAATATAGATGTAATTAGAAAATTTATCACATAGATAAATCCGACTTGAGGCTATTGCAAAGAAAATTCTTGGGTCAATACACACTTACCTTACTAGGAAGTTCCAATTGTGCTAGAGCTCCACCATTACAATGCAGCCTGGATATACATACAGGTCAGTAGTAATTATCTTTCACGAATACTAATAGAATATTTATTGGAGAGTTAGTATCGTAATATAAGAAAGAGCCGTGTTAGAGACACATAATTGGGATGAGCGAAGAGCGACTGCGAGATTTCGGTATTTATAGCCGAGCGAAGAAGGAGCCGTTGCGTTGGCGCCAGGAATTTCGGATGCGTTGTCTACGCGCAACATTGCAGACAAGGGGGATAGCCACGAGGAGTGACAGATGTGCGGAGGAGGGAGGATGGACTATTGGAAAGGTGGCCACCGGAGGGGGGGCCATGCGGGAGGGGGGAAAGCGCGAGGGGGGGGTTGACATATGTCGGGATAAAATCAGTAAACTTAAATAAAATTACGAGGTAAAATCGGAACGAGTAAAATTATGTAGAAAATTACACAAGAAAGTATACCGCGTCGGGAGCATTCACATAAAATTTTATATTTTTTAAAAGTCATTTGCTATATTTTAAAAATAGAACGAACATAGTAGAAACCCTAATCCGCGAAACCCTAACCGGGAAAGGGCACGTGGGGTGAGGCGACGCAGACGGCCGTCTTGAGCGACATGTGGTGGTGTGGCGGGTGCCGCGACATGCGGCCGTGTGGTCGGGGCGTTAATTTTGCAAAAAAAAAAACCCGCTTTGGCTATTTTTGTAAATACGAAACGAAATCACGCTAATACGACTAAAAATTCGCAAGAAGCTAGTAACAATCTGCTGCTACTATATATGTATACATTGTTACATTCCATTCAGCTACCATCTCCCTAACAGAGACGCAGAGATGGCCAAGCAAGCCTAGCCACTTATGGTATTAGCAGTACTAGTCCCATAAAAAGCAATGCAAAAGCGTCCTGAAAGGGCGGAGCAAGCCATCCATCCGTGACCCTCCCCAAGAAGAACAATAAGTAGATTCCCCATGAGGACGACACACTGACATGACTCACCACGCCACACTGACTAGCTAGCAACTTTTTGCAAGAACAAGAACAAGAAGGCCAATTATGATAGTGCGGAGAACATCACACTAAGCTAACAATCTACTTATTGCGACCCTCATCTGAGCTAGGGGTGACCGGACAAGCGGTCAGTGGCGTGTTCGGGCCAGGGACGACTGGACAAGGGGGCGTGTTCGGGCTACATGCGAGTCGCAGTGGGACATGGGGGAGCGAACAAGGGCGCGCCGGGCGCTGGGCAAGTCAGTGCACCAGGAGAGCGACACCGGCCACGTGGCGGGGGATGGACATCCGGGTGCCAGGAGAGCGGTGGAGATTGAATCCGGACGCCAGATGCACGATTTCGAACACGTGTCGGCTGCTGGCACGTCTGTGGTGCCATTTTTTTTGGCAATACGATGAGGGAACGGCTACTTCTGACAAAAACGACATCAATAGTGCAGGGGCGGAGCTACAGTAGATGCATGGGGGGTACAGTTGCACCCCTAAAATTTTTACACAAAAATCTGGTATATAGCTGCCTTAATCATAAAGTATACACTATACATACTAACAGACAATCGGAGTGTCTGAAAGCTCAAAATTGTTTGGTGATAATTGAGTCATTTGACTTTCTTTTCATGGCACATTTATTGCTAACCATATTTTGATACTCAGATGAACTATGTCATGCTTTGCAAAAGAGGGATCAATATATTGTTAATGCCATTGAGCTTGTATACATGACTAAGCTTCAGTTGTAATTGTTGCGGGAGGATGATGGATGGGAAACTTTTCTCAAGGATGTCACTTCTTTTTGTGTTAAGCATCACATCAAAGTTCCTGACATGAATGATTTCTATGTGCCTGTGGGGAGACCAAAGCGTTTCTTTGGAAAAGTAAAGAATTCCCATCGCTTCGATGTTGAAATGTTTTTAAGTGTCATTGATATGCAACTTTAAGAGCTCAATAGCAGGTTGGTTAAATTTGTTACAACTGTTTATTTCTAAATTCCAACGCATCCTTGCTTCCTACTAATACATTTGCTTCTTATGACAGGTTTGATGAAGTTAATACAGAATTACTTTTTTGCATAGCATCTTTGCACTCTGCTGATTCATTTGCTTCATATGACAGGGATAAAGTTCTTAAACTTGCTAAGTTTTATCCTAAAGATTTCTCGAACACAAATTTGATCCAACTTTCTTTGCAACTGACATGCATCAAGATACAAGGTTTCGAGAAGTGAAGAATCTCAGTGAGCTCTCTATTAAACTTGTTGAGACAGAAGCATGATCGCTATAAACTTGTTTATTTGCTGCTCAAATTGGTATTGATCCTTCCTGTAGCTACTGCAAGTGTAGAGAGGGTATTTTCGGCAATGAATCATGTGAAGAACAAGCTAAGAAATAGTATGGGTGAACAATACTTGAATGATTACTTAGTTACGTATATTGAGCGTGAATTTTTTCTACAAGTTATTGATGATGCTGTCATCAATCGCTTTCAAAGTACGACGGAACGCCGCATCAAGTTGTAATTTTCTAAAATATTTTGTGATGTTGGTTATAGTGCGAACATGTAATTTGACATATTTGAACTTATGTACTATATCATTTGAACTTGTATTGGAACATCTGTATCTTAAATTCGCACTCTCATCGTCAAAATCCTGGTCCGCTACTGCAATAGTGCCATTTAGTCGAAAAAATTCTCCATCTCCATAAGCAAACACCAGCATGGTTACAACGCGGTGTAATGCCACCCTTGATTAAAGTCCAACGCATGTCATGATATCCCAGCAGTAAGCATCAGTGCTTTCCGACGACCTTGGGGTGCCCAATTAACTATAGCATGATGGTCTCTGAAACCTCGTTTCACATACGAGTTTGTACTAG
The DNA here is from genome assembly GCA_036346405.1 of Phyllostachys edulis. Taxonomy (NCBI): domain Eukaryota; kingdom Viridiplantae; phylum Streptophyta; class Magnoliopsida; order Poales; family Poaceae; genus Phyllostachys; species Phyllostachys edulis. Next base: position 54,240,020 of record CM070549.1, on the reverse strand, counting down.
ATATGTATGTTATATCGAACTAATTAGGTTTGCCGCCTTTGAAACCCGGTGTCTGGTTAGGCCAAGAAACCCATCCCTTCCAACGATAAGAAATGCCAGTGTCCTGCACAGTTGCAGCTTTACCAGTGTTGGACATGGAATCTTGCCAACTATTCCCATTGTTGGTGCCTTGGTGAGCATGCTACCTAGAACAGTATTCTCCACCTTCATGCGATATTTCTGGAATTCTGATGCTACAGCTCACTAGGGTGCTCAGCTATAGCTTTCCATAAGCAGCAAGTAACACGGATAAAACTATACGTATTCTGTTCTCCGGCGGTAGCACATCAGTCATCAATTTCAAGCAATGTGACACTTCTCTTACTCATTCCATTCACGCTCATGCTCTACGGAGAAGAATACTATGATATTTGAAATGTCGTGTTATTTACAGTGTGTCCTGTGCGCGCGCGCGCGTTGTCAGTGTTGAGTTTTTATTGGTGAAATAAGAGGAGGAAAAAAGGGGTAAAGTTGGTTCTCCAGTACCTGATGAGTCCTCTTTAAAAGACAAGGCATAGCGGCAGCAGCAGCGCTAGCTGCAGCAAAAGGTCAGATGATGATAGCAGCGGTTGCAGGGAAGCTTTCCTTTCTCGTGATACCATAAAGATCGAGAGATGAAGAGAATTTTACCATGTCTTGTGGGAAATTTTCATCTTCACTGTATATTTACTGCTGGTAAGGGTAAGATGATAAAGATCTCTGCAAAATGCTACTAGTCTGAACTCTGAAGAATGTCCTATTATAAGTGTTGGTTACTAAAATATTTTAAAGAAATTTAGTTTCTGATAAGAAACGCCCTAATTCATTGGTTAGGTTCTCTATGCCTTCACACTTGGACAAAAAATTGCAGCTTAGAGAGTGTATGCAATATGTAATGGACCATGGTCCATGGCTCCATGCAAAGAGAGATTGCCATTTGCAAGGCATCCTTAATTCATTTCTTGTGCCTGTCCATTGCAGCAAGATCACATGAACACACCAAACCCCTCCATAAATTATTAATCACAGGACACCAGCCCCACCCTTCTCCATGATGCATGTTCCTTTGCGCTCTCTGTCTCTCTCTCTCTCTCTCTCTCTGACATGGACCAGAGCTTCTCTCTCATAAGCACGCTTGTACTACAAAAGATGGCATCGTTTTTTGCCTAACTCCTGCTTGTCTGGCTCCTCCTCTCCCGTATGAGCTGAGAAGTTGGAACCAAGAACACTAGTTATGTAGTGGAAACATCGTAACTTAAATAAATCTCAGGAAAATCTCTTCCTTGGCCTGAGATTCCCCACTAATCTAGCAAAAAACAACATTTTTCAAGTTGTTTCTCTTGCTACTTGATCTACTTTGTTTTTCTTATTTTTCTTCAGATTCTGTAAACACTATTTTTCAGTGTTTTCCTACTACTAGCAAATCAAGAGCCAAGAAATTCAGCAAAAAATACATCTTTTTTGCCCATTTGGTCCAATCATCCAAGAAGAACAGAGCCAAGAAACACTATAGCAAAATATTGTTCTACTCCATTTGCATCAATTCTGCTGCCAATCTCCCCTCGGAAGCGAAGATTCAGCAGAGGAAGAAACCCCGACGACGAGATGGCGGCGGCGCTGGAGTGCTGGTCGGGGCGGCCGAGCACCGACGAGGAGATGGTGGAGCAGGTTCTCATGAAGCCCCACACTCGCTCAGACGATTCCCTCCCCACCTGCGCCGACTCAGCCTGCGCCGGCGAGCCGACGTCGGTGCCGGCGGTGCCCAAGAAGTGGCAGCGTCTGGGGCGCAACTTCGCCGGCGCCATCGCAGCATTCAAGAACTCGCTGAACCTGGACAGCGGCGGTCTCCCCCGCGACCCCTCGCCGCGCGCTGGCGGCGAGAAGCCGCCACTCCTTCTCCGCGGCCTCGCACAGCTCTACTCCCGCGGCGCCGCCACCCAGCAGCTGCCGGAGAAGCTCGTCGCCGACCTCCGCCGCCACTTCGACGCTCTCCCCAACAGGTCAGTGTCCCAACTCCCAAAGTTGCCACCTTTTTATGTGTTTTTTCCTCCCTCGACCAAGTTCTGCAACAATGCAAGAGACATTAGTTAGCAAAAGTTTTCGCTTCTTGGTATGAAGTTTGCTACTATATAGAGCAAACTTGCTGACCTTTTGGTGGCAAAATTTTGCTGCAATCCAAGATTAGTAGATGTCAACGTTAGTATTTGCCATCAAGCGGGCCGTGTTTCTAAATTCTAACTTCTAAGGATAACAATCAATTTAGGTTGGTAAAGGAATGTTACTGTTTTTAATATTTATACTGGTTTGTTAAATCTGAAGTGCTAAATCAAGCACTTAATTTGATGTGTAAGCTGAGATGGCATACATTTCTTTGGATGTGCTAATTGCTAAATGGTTGCTGACAATCTAAAGTCTCGATTTTGCAGCTATGCACAGGCAGGATTTGACATGAAAGATGTGCTCTTGCATGCCCGCCTTGTAGAGCAGGCGACTGGTGAGGATCAGCCTGCAGTGAGCATTGAGGAAGTTCATGGCAGCAACGGCAGAGGAGGTGATGCTGAAGGCACTGTTATTCAGCTCACTTTTGCCTGCAGTGCGCCGCTTTCGTGGCAGTCAATGTCGGGCTCACTTGATAGCCCTTTGTTTTGCTGCAAGAAGATCCAGATCTTTGAGAAGAGAGGATTGACACTTGGTGTTGTCATGATACTTGTGCAGTCCGGGAATGAGGGGCTCTTCAAGAGCCGGGTTGAGGCTGCACTGAAATCAGCCACAAAGAAGCAGCGGAAGAACAGTGGTGGTGTGAAGCTCCCCTTTGGGCTTTGTGGCTGTCAAGAAGAAGGATCAAGAAACTTCGATGAGGAGTCTCTGTTTGATCCAGATGATGGTCAGGTACTTGACAATGAGCCAACTCGCAGACCACAGCTTCCCACTCCCCTCCCACAATCATCAGTGTTTGCCTCCGTAGATGAGTGGCAAACCATTCGATCTGGGGGTGAGGAGCTTGGCCGCTGGATGCTGAGCTCTGAGGAGATTGAGTTTGTTGATTGGGTCGGCCCAAATTCATTCAAGGGAGTTCATAGAGGAAGGAAGGTTTGGGTCAACAAATTGAGGGGTTGTGACATGGGAAGTGCTTATGATGTTGAAATCCGTCAGGACTTGTTGCAATTGATGAGCTGTGGCCAGAGGAACATCCTACAATTCCATGGCATTTGCTTCAATGAGAACCATGGGCTCTGCATAGTGACTAGGATGATGGAAGGAGGATCGGTTCATGATATTATTATGCAGAGAAGCAAGAGATTGTCACTCCGAGACACGACTAAGATTGCTCTTGATGTTGCTGGTGGTTTGGCCTTTATGAACAGCTATGGCATTGCCTACCGTGATCTTAATGCTCGGAGGATCCTGCTAGACAGGCAAGGGAATGCCTGCCTTGGGGATATGGGCATTGTTACCCCTTGTAATAATGCTGGTGAGGTTACGGAGTATGAGACGTCTGGGTATCGATGGTTAGCTCCAGAGGTTAGTTTTCTTGAATTGATTTACTGTAATTTCGTTGTATTGTCTAGAAGCGCTCTTTCTGAAAGTGAGTTGTTTAGTTTCTGCAAGCTAGAGGTTCTTGGAGGTAGTTGCTCTATTTTAATTGCTAGGCTTTACCTAGGATTATGAATGACCCAATATCAATAATAAGTTAATAACGGTAACGAGAGGTTTGTGTCATCTCTGTAACATGTTAGGTGTGTTCATATACACATTAATCGGATCAAACTATGTTTAGTTCATGGAGGAGGAAACATGTATTTTACTTCTCATCCTGTAGGAGAACATGAAATTCCAGGACAAACTGTGTAGAAGTACTGCTTGATCTTGCCGACTTGATATTTTTCTGTAGTAGATCAGCGGAGAACATAAAATTCCCGGACAAACTGTGAAAAGTACTCCTTGATTTTTTTTTCTGTAGTAGATCAGCCTTTCAATTACCATCTCGTGTCCACTCAGTATTCAGTATTTCATCCTTTTAACCACGGGAAACCAATTTTGAGCTGCTATATTCTTCTTCCTTCTTTAACCGTCAATCACAAAATAGACAGCCCATAAAGAAAATAATAAAATCGACAGTGCCTTGAGATAAATTTCACTAGCTTATTTTATACTGAAATTGTCGTTACCGAGAAGTTACTGCCGTGCTGTGCACAGATCATTGCTGGAGATCCTGAAAGCGTGTCGGAGACCTGGATGAGCAACGTCTACAGTTACGGAATGGTGCTCTGGGAGATGGTTACCGGGGAGGAGGCATACTCCACATACTCACCGGTGCAAGCAGCGGTGGGTATTGCCGCCTGCGGGCTGAGGCCAGAGATACCAAGAGACTGCCCTCATTTCCTGACGTCACTGATGACCAGGTGCTGGGACAATTGCCCTCAGAAGCGTCCTCAGTTCTCAGATATCATGTCCATCCTACAAAGGCAGAATATCAGATAGTTTTGTTTTTCTTATGCTATATATCTGTTTTGTTTGGCTGTTTGCCCAATCATGCAGGAAACTGCATATGAGAAAATATAATATATGTGCAAAGGCTTGCTATATTGCTCACATGGCATCTTGCCTAAACTAGCTGTCAATCTTAATGCTTGAGTTGGTCCACAGAAGTGACACGACTATCAAAGAGCACGAAATAAATAATAGAAGTATCAAGGGGATAAAGACAGTTGCTTTGCCCTATCCTGTACAACAAACTGCACAGTCCATATTAAAGAGCTCTACATTAAATTTAATATGGACCGTCTATTCTTTTTATCAAATAGTTCAAATTAGTTAGGATTTTGCTATACTACACTTGGTAGTATGAATAGTAGAATTCCAAAGAGATAGAATTGTAATTGTCAATATGGAGATCACGTGGAATAAGAGTAATATTTTCGATTTTAGTTGGAAAAGTTTACAATACCCTCACGAAAAATTGTAAATACAAAGAAAAGTCTATTATACCCTTAACGAATCAATGATTAGATTTGATTTATACTACCACTGTATGCTTCCGGTAGAATGTATAGTACAATTTCTCACATTAAAAGCTCCCCAAGCAATGCAATACTTTGGTACATTTGTATGCAGATTGCTAATCTGGCATAAACTATGCTGGATCTACTGGGGTTGGTCTTTGGGACAGGTCAAGATCTGTTGAGATTCTTTGTTTGACCTGCTCAAGATTGTTGATTGGCAATTTGGGTCCAAGATGATGAGGAACAACCCCTCATTTTGGCTTCTCATCTACCCATCCGATTCTCATCCTACTCCATGACTTTGCCGACTGTTACCATGTGCTTCCATGGTCATCATTAGCGTCTCATTGTCAAGGAACAGTGCATACCTACGACTTTGTCAGCCTTATTATATGCAGAAGATGACGCTAAGATGCTTCTTTCTTTTTCTCTGATTCCATGCTCTCCATTTGGGGGGTCCCAGGCCCTAACTTCTTAGATGAATGTGTTTTGGTTGCCAGAAACTATGTTATGATGGGTATTGAGTAGACACAGTAATTGCTTAATATACATGACATCTACATGTAGATCTGGCCATCTGCTGAATTTCTTGATATCAAGGTAGATGAACAGAGCATCAGCGAGGCGAGATAAAGCCGTCGTCGTTTCACAAGGACGAGAGGCTCACGACGGTGGCCGTTCGCGACCGAGATGCATTTTGCCCGGAACGAACGGTCCCTTTCGTACTGTGAGGTTCTCGCCTCGATCTACGCCGTCGATTTCTCGATCGATGGCCCTGGTCCTGCACACCAGGCCGCGGGCCCGACAAGGCTTGCAGGGGACGCGCTTTGCTCACATGGTGCTGGCACTGTTGAAGGTTCCGTGAACGGGCAACCGGGGATCGGCGCAGGAGCATCCGATGAGGCTGCTTTTGCACCGCAAAAACGGTCCATCTTGAACCGCAATTCTGCGCGATATCTGTTTTGCGGACTATGATAATTTAATACAGAATATCTACAGTATATATCCATTAGAAGCGAACTTTATTATTTGATCTACAGTACATACGTAGTAGAAAACAATCTCTACTCCTCGATCAAAAATGAAAAGCCGATGTCAAGCACCACAACATGTGGCTACGGTGTTGTCTCATTACCGTGCTTTCCACTGTTCATCGAAAATCAAGTGCCGATGGCAAGTGCCACAACCTGTGTGCTACAGTGTTGTCTTGCTACCGTGCTCTCTCGGTGTTGTTTATTATGTTATTATAGTATTGTAGCATAGCACTGTTTACTCTTCCAAAAAAAAGGCACCGTCATAGACCTCCATAATACCGTAAAGGACTCTAACCCACGTGATAGACCTCTGTAGTATTACAGAGAATTCAGATAGTAACATACACCTCATGAGTCATGACCCGCGATACATACACTACAACACATAAGACCCAACAAACACCCATATTAAAATTGGGGAAAGATGCTGCGTGTATTTGCTTGTCATCAGTAAAGTGGATCAGCGTTGAACCTACCACGATTCCATTTACTTCCCTGCCGAACTGACATGGTCACACAACAGACTGAGATACCACGGATACAGGACAGAAGAACCTATGGGATTACAGCAGCAATAAAAGGCTCAACCGTGGTGCATCCGTCAGGCACGTACCTTGGTGTCGTCAATTTCTCTGCAACCATCGTATCCTCACGCAGTTCTCGCTGAAACGCATTTACGCCTTTTCTTCTTGGCAGGCATGCCATGCCTCCTCCCTTGCGTTGGCAGGCAGCAACTGCATTAATCGACGCACTATAAATAAATGGCATGTCAGGCTGCCGCAGTGCCGCACCCGCTTTACAAAGAAGGCACAGTACCGATCGGTACAGATCAGAAGCAATATTGTACTCTACGTTTCGGCTTCGGTTTCGGTTGTTCAATCGGAAAAACCGGCAGCTGAAACAAACGGTCGGTTTTCTTTATCTGTTGTTTTCTAAAGCCGTTTTCTTATATAACGTGCGAAAGTCAGAAGTGGGAGACCGTCCGTAAGAAGCTTCCACGGTTTTTCGTAGCTCTCATTCCTAATTTACCTCCGAAGTTCGGGGGTAATTACCTGCCGAATGCTATAAAATAAAGAGAAATTTCAATATATGCCACTGCTAAGTGACCGTATCAGAAAAATGCGACTGCTTATTTGGAAATTCGAAAGATGCCACTGGAAAACTTGAAACATCCTACAAATGCCACTAGTATACGTATTCTATCAGTATTGGACCAAATTGCCACCTACCTTCTCCTTCCTCACTCCGCACACTGTCTCTTGTCCATTTTTAGAGCTCCACGCCATCTCCTCGGCCTCTTCTCCATTTTAGAGCTCCATGTCATTGCTCTCCTGCCTTGACCCGGCGCCTCTGTTTCTCTCTGGGTCTCCCATGCGCCGCCTCTCCTCTGGGCTCCTACGCTACACCACCGCCACCTGCGCCACCTCCGTGTGCCTCTGCTTGACCAGGTGCTTCTTTTTTTGTTTTGAGCCGACGCCGCCGCCCGAGCAGTGTTCGCCAGAGATCTGTTGCCGACTTGGATCCGTCGACCCCAAGCTCAAGTCTTGCCGTCAGGTGTTTCTAGATTGCTCGCCTTATCGCTCATCGACTTCATCCTTTATATAGCATATGAAGAGGTGGAAATTCCTCCAAGCCAAGAGATGTCCCAACGTTCCAAATGACGAACCGTTGATAGAGGTTGCCGTCAGAGAGATAACTCCCCACGTCGGCAGGTAGTTATTGTCAGAGACAGAGGTATAAAATGTGCAGTTATTCCCAAAAAATAATAGCTTATGTTAACTGCCCCGTACATGGCGCATACGACTCCCTAATTGACTGGGCCCATATGCCTGTAGACTTTATCGACTGAGGTGGTCATAGCTAGAATTGCTCAAATCTTTGGTAAATTTGGGCTTGAAAAGCCCTGCCTAAATTTAGCGAGCCCGAACTGGCCCGCTCGAAAAGTTGAATTTCAGATTAAAATGTATTATTTTAATCTTTTTGAATAAAAGGTATTATTTAATTGTTGTGATTAAAATAATAGATTTCCATTATTTATTTTTTTGGGAATTTTGCCTGCCCGGGCTTCTTCGAGCCGGGACTTGCGATCCCAAGCTCTGCCCGGACATGGTCGAGCTCGGTCAAGCCGACCACCATGAACAGGTTTAGTCATAGCTAAGCAGGTTGTGGAGAAACTTATGACCACAAGGTGCTCGTAGAGCAGACCCACAACCAGGGCCGTTCCTGACATTTCGGAGGCCCTAGGGCGAGACAAAATAGGAGGCCCTTTATTCTAACATAAACAAATAGTGATACTTTTATATCAACTGCAAAGCTATTCAATACATCAAAAAGATACAAACTACTCATAGAAAACAATTTCTTCTAACATTTCTAGATGCAAAGTCATTGATAATAGTATCCACGCCAATGTGATCTAACATATCCTTTTCAATGCATAAAGTGGCCAGACCATTCAACCTTTCTTGTGATATTGATGACCTCATATAGTTTTTCAATAACTTCAACTTTGAAAAGCTTCTTTCAGTTGATGCTACAGTCACAGATACAATAAATAAGATTCGATAAGCAATTCAAACATTTGGATAATAATCTACATTTCTAACAAACTAAAAAAATCTCAATAGCAGACACTGTCACATGGCAAAGTCATTCGCAACACTCTTAATTCAAAGAAAAGAGATGTATCAGGATACCCATCCCTACACTCTTAACCACAACCCTACAGAGCAATAGAGCATATATAGGATATACAATTATGCATATACGTATAGTATGATGTATCAGGATCGGGGGCCCTTGGCTCTGGTGGGCCCTGGGCGGTCGCCCCTACCGGCCCTCCATCAGGAACGGCCCTGCCCACAACCTAAAACAAGTCGTAAGAAGGCTTACGATTGAACCTAGTCATAGAAAAGGCTTATAACTAGGGGGTGGTCGTAGTAAGAGTTACGACTACTCGGTTAAGTTTCTCCCTTATAGACGATAAGGGGTATACCTGCGAGTAATATAAATACATTGCTATCTATAATATGAATTACAGATGAATGATTAAATAGGGATTATTAAATACTCGTCAGTATGTGTAACGTCCCGTTTCTCTTAGGTTTTTGCCAAGTTTTCAAAATAAAAGTAACCATTTGGTTTTGATGAGAGTTCAAAGCTTAACTTGAGTTTTCAAAAAGAGCTTTAATTGATTAAACCAAACTTGAACTAAATCTGTTCGGTGCCTTTGCTGTTTAATTGGAGTTTTCCCGTTCTCCCTCTTTCGGCTCTGTGTGCCCTTGAGTTTGGTTTCTCCTTTCCAGACCTCTTTTGTGTCTGGAACCCCTTTCTCGTTCCCCCTCTCTATTTTGACCTCCCCGTGCACCTCCCCGCGTTCTTATCAACTCTCTGAGTTCATTTGGGGTGCCCTTGGAATCCTTTTGATTCCCCTGTGCCCTCTCGGACCTCCTCAGCGTCCATTAGGACCTCCTCTCTGGAGATCTTAACCGCTCAGACCTCCCCCTTGTTCAGATCTGGCCGTTAGGATCTCCTCTCTGGAGATCTTAACCGCTCAGACCTCCCCCTTGTTCAGATCTGGCCGTTAGGACCTCCTCTCTGGAGATCTTAACCGCTCAGACCTCCCCTTGTTGAGTTCTCGCCGTTAGGACCTCCTCTCGAGATCTTAACCGCACAGACCTCCCTTGTTGAGATCTCGCCGTTAGGACCTCCTCTCGAGATCTTAACCGCTCAGACCTCCCCTTGTTGAGATCTCGCCGTTAGGACCTCCTCTCTGGAGATCTTAACCGCTCAGACCTCCCCCTTGTTGAGATCTGGCCGTTAGGACCTCCTCTCTGGAGATCTTAACCGCACAGACCTTGTTGAGATCTGGCCGTTATGACCTCCTCTCTGGAGATCTTAACCGCACAGACCTCCCCTTGTTGAGATCTGGCCGTTAGGACCTCCTCTCTGGAGATCTTAACAGCTCAGACCTCCCCCCCCCTTGTGTGGATCTGTCCGTTAGGATCTCCCTTTTGGAGATCTTAGCCGTCGAGATCCTTCCTCTGTTGGATCTAAATGTCCCGACCTCCTTAGGTCCAAGACCTCCTTAGCACTTGAACCCACCGTTGGCTCCTGCGGTCATACCGTTTAAGGCTTTGCCTTCATCACCTTAGGACCGTTCGATGCTGTTCGGATGGCCCGATCCTAAGGGCACGTTCGCTTGGTCCGAACGTCCCGTTTCCCTCCTAGCCGTCCGATCTAAATCAGACGGCCTGGTCTCATTGACCCGTTCGCTCGGTCCGAACGGCCCCTTTGTTTTGCGCCATCCGATCTTGATCTGACGGCCTCAGCTTTTCCCCGTGTATCCCTGCCTCCGCGGACCTCCCTTGGTTTTTGAGATCTTGACCGTTAGACCTCCTCTTTGAGATCTAACCGTCAGGACCTCCCTGCACCCTTTGATCTGGACCGTTAAGGTCCTCCTCTTTGAGATCTTGACTGCCCAGGACCTCTTCCTGGCTATTTTGTAAGGACCACCTCCTCAATCCTTGCTGGTCTTTTTTGTAAAGACCACCCTCTTTGTCCAGAGTATCCATTTTGATCAGGACCTCCCCCTTGAGTGCTTTGGACCTCTTGTCCAGGACCTCCCAGTGGTCGTTTGCTGAGACGACCCTTGCGGTGGGGCCATGTGACGTCCCACCCTGTGATGCACCGCAGGAGGTCCGGGAGGACCACTTTTTTTTTTGCGCAGCGGAGCCACCACGGAAAGGAGTGGTAGCACCGGACGGTGCATTCTCGAGGAGGTCTGCCAGACCTCCCAGAGGTCTTCGGGACCTCCCTGGAGGTCTTGCCGCCATCGACCTCCCAGAGGTCTTTAAGACCTCCCGGAGGTCTTGGCCCGCAACCCCCAGTAGCACCTCCTGTACATCACAAGAGAAGTCCGACAGACCTCCTGTGTTAAGTCCGTGAGGGCCTCACTGGGGTCCCGCCTGCATCCAAGCCAGCCCCAGACAACAGAGCTAGCTCACACAAGAACACAAGCTAATATCACAACCACGAGGTCAAACAAAGATGAAGGCACAAATTAAACTTTAGATAACAGGACCTTATGGTCAAGCTTGTTAACAAGAGGTCCGCCATCGAGGGCTTACAAAACCAAGAAGGACTTACAACCAAGCAACGAGGAGCTCTAAGGCTCCAACACCAAAAGCGAGCACTGACCATCCAACAAGCACCACAGTCGTCGGGTGGAGGACGCCCTAAGCGACTTAGTCGTCGAAGAACTCCTCCTCAAAGAGGTCTGCAGACCGCCTCAAGACTTGATCATCTTCATAATCTGCTTTGACACGGGGCTTGAGCCATGAGTACATTGAATGTACTCAAGAAGTCACGTAAAGCATTCATGCAAGAATAATAATGCAAGGGCTTACCAAATGAGAGTCAGATGGTTAGTTTGCATAAAGCCGATTTGAACAATAATAATAGTAATAGATTGAAGACAAGAAGGTAAAACAATAGTACATAATACATTTGAAGTTTAAAAGGGTGGAGTGAGCACCAACTCACAGCCACAACAAAAGGAGGGAGGTCTGATCACACCCGTGACCAGGTCCTCACCCAAAACCCACTCCAGAGCACCCACCCCAGAGGTCCGAACCAACCTGGACCACTACTCCGAGCCAACCTTGACCCCTCCGAGCCGGCCAAGGTCTCTTCGAGGCAAAGCCAAGGCATCTCGCTGAAGTGTCCAGTGGCACAAACTTTTGGAACAACTACCCCTTGCACCATTTTCACTGAGCATATCCATGACCAAGGGCTTGGCTATTCAAATAGATCTTACACTCTGCAGAGGTGTACAACTTTACCCACAATCCACGATCTCTCTAGCGGGACGGGTTCCGGTCACCCTTGCTCACTTCCTAAGGTTAGCAGTCTAGAGAGCGCGGCAAGGCCTTTACAAAGCTTTGAACTGACTCGGAGCTGCCCGCTAAGGTTTCGCAATCCACCCTTTGGTCTAGAAGTTCGCAGGGTTCATGGGGTGCCCCCTCTTGCGCCAACGAATCACACGCTCAATCACAACAGCCCCAAGCCATCCCATTGCTAATTATTCAGCCCAGACCATTCCCATAAATGATCTTGTGGTTGCACTGTTGGGCCCAGATCAATAGACACAAAGTTAAGTCCTTAATTGTACTAAGGCAAGACTTCCACAACCAAGTGTGCAAAGCACCCACTACTCACTCCCTGCCTCAGCAAAACCATTTGTAATTACCCATGCCAAAAGACCACCCAGTCTTGGCACAACAATTTTTAGCAAAGTGGTCTCACACCACAGTCAACACAACTTAGGCATCCTGCCATAACTGCTCAACAGTGGCACCAACCACAGATTCCATAAGTTATTAGTCAAGATTATTAGAGATGAAGCATGATATGTCCGAACCACGTTTTCTAAGCAAAGCTATAAAGACCTACGGCCCCCATGTTGGCAATTAACAAAGAACACCAACTAACTATTCATCCTAAGGCTCACAAGGTGAACATGACAACATGATAGGGACAAAGTATGAAGGAGGCATAACAGCAAGTAGGCAAGTAATTACAGCCCAAACTATTTTCTTATAAACATAGCCATGCATGGTAAAGTAAAACCAAAATACATTTGCAAAACTAGGTTCAGAATGATCAAAAGGAGGTCTGTGGCTTGCCTTGGTCAAGCAGTGGGGAGCCTTCAGTAGAGAGAGCTGGGTCCAAGATTTTCTCAAACTCGTGATCTACACGTTCGCAAGAAAACCAAATAAGCAAAACCACACTAAGCCAAAGAACTTCAAAAGACTCCAAGGAACACAAACCAACTCAAAGAAGAAAGGAAAACCAAGAAACTCAAGACTGACCTCAACGAGCTCTGGGGAGGTCTCGCAAGAAGGAGGAAACCAGGCGGGGGAGACAAGGAAGAAATGAGCAACAGGTTACCAAGGCTTGCCCGCCCAGGCTATATATAGTCGGAGTTGGTAGTGTGCACCACAAGGAAGCTCAGTGACGTGTTGGCAATCGGGGCAACTAGGGCAGGGCTTGCCCTAAAAGAATTGAAATAAAGTACCTCAGATGTGACTGCATTTAATGTGACCCGACCTCTATTAAATGCGCACAGAGTTCTGAGGCAAGAGCAATAATAGCAAGGTTGAGAGGGGCTGGCAAGTGGGGCCGGTCAAAAGGGTGCACCACTGGTCAAAGAGGTGGCCCCACCACAAGGGTCGCCCCCCCCCCGGAAAAGACCACAGGGGAGGTCCTGGACAGGAGGTCCAAAACGCTCACACGAGGAGGTCCTGACACTCAGATCTTCACCAAGGAGGTCTAACGGTCAAGATCTCAAAGGGGAGGACCTCAACGGTCCAGATCAAAGGGTGCAGGGAGGTCCTGACGAGTAGAACTCAAGAGGAGATCTAACGGTCAAGATCTCAAGGGAGGACCTCAACGGTCCAGATCAAAGGGTGCAGGAGGTCCCGACCAACAGAATAACTGGTTTAGGAGGGTGGTCTTTACAAAAGACCAAGAAGGATCGAGGAGGTGGTCCTTGCAAAATGACCAGAAGAGGTCCCGGGAACAAAGGAAAACGCAAGAAGAAAGCAGAGCCGCTCGATTGAATCAGGCGGTCCAGAAGGAAAGGAACGTTCGGACCATCCAAACATTACCTCGCAGATTGAGCCGTCGATCCAGATCAAATGGCGACAACAAAGGGGCCGTTCGGACCGAGCGAACAGAACCATTGCCGGACTAGGCCGCTCGATTTAAATCGGACGGCCAGAGGAAAGGGACGTTCGGACCAAGCTAACGTGTTCTTAGGATCGGGCCATCCGAACAACATTGGACGGTCCTAAGGTGATGAAGGCAAAGCCTCAAGCGTCTGACCACCGAGTCAAAGATGGGTCCAAGCACTAAGGAGGTCGGACCTTTGGATCCAACGAAGGAGGACTTGGGCGGCTAAGATCTCCAAGAGGAGGTCCTAACGGCCGTGTCTCAACAAGGGAGGTGCAGGCGGCTAAGATCTCCAGAGAGGAGGTCCTAACGGCGAGATCTCAACAAGGGAAGGTCTCAGGCGGCTAAGATCCCCAGAGAGGAGGTCCTAACGGCCAGATCTCAACAAGGGAGGTCTGTGCGGCTAAGATCTCCAGAGAGGAGGTCATAACGGCCAGATCTCAACAAGGGAGGTCTCAGGCGGCTAAGATCTCAGAGAGGAGGTCCTAACGGCCAGATCTCAACAAGGGGAGGTATGTGCGGCTAAGATCTCCAGAGAGGAGGTCCTAACGGCCAGATCTCAACAAGGGGAGGTCCTAAAGGACGCAGAGAGGGGCCAAGGGAGCTCCATATGGTTACAAAGAGGTCCATATGGGCACGGGGAAGTCCAGCGGGACTTGGGACGCCCAAAAGAACTCAGGGATCACAAAAGAATCGCGAAGAGGTCCACGGGAGGTCCAAAGGAAACAAAGCTAAGCTTGGCCTTGAGAGGTCAAAGGGGTTTTGAAACACAAACCCGAGCTGGGTCGATAATAGGAAACCCAAAGCAAGGGAGAGGTCCGAGCAGAGGGGGAGATAAGAGAGAGATCTAGATCTCAAAGAGATTCAAACCAACAAAGGAAGTCAAAAGAGAAGAGACAAACCAGAGGCACACAGAGAGGCTTCGGAGAACCAACAGCCCAAAGGCAGCAAAGACGCAACAGAGAGCCACAACCGGCAAGGAACACCAATTAAGGGCTTAGTTAAGGTTTGATTAATTCCAGTTGAACTCTCCAAATTTTCAAAATATCAGGTTAAGCTTTGGATTCTCAATAAAGCCAAATGGTTACTTTTATTTTGAAAACTTGGCAAGAACTTAAGGGAAACGGGACGTTACAGGCCACCTCTTTGACCAGTGGTGCACCCTTTTGACTGGCCCCACATGCCAGCCTCACCCAACCTTGTTATTATTGCTCTTGCCTCGAGAACTCATGCGATTTAATAGGTGTCGGGTCACATTAAATGCAGTCACATCCGAGGTACCTTATTTTAATTCTTTTAGGGCAAGCCACCCGCCCTAGTCGCCTGTTGCCAACACGCCATTGAGCCTCCTCATGGCGACTCTACCAACTCGGCTATATATAGCCCGGTAGGCTTTCATTTGCCACCTTTGGTTCATTTCTTGTTTCTTTGCCTCCTTCGCCTGGTTCTCTCCTAGCGCAGGACCTTCCCTGGAGCTCGTTGAGGCTGTGCTGAGCCTCTTGGTTTTCCTTTCTTGCCGAGTTGGTTTGAGTTCCTTTTGGATCTTTTGAAGTTTTTTGGCCTAGTGTGGTTTTGCTCATTTGGTTTTTGCGAACGTGTAGATCACGAGTTCGAGGAGTTCTTGGATCCAGCTCTTCCAGCCGAAGGTTCTCCACTGCTTGACCAAGGCAAGCCACAGACCTCCTGTTGATCATATTGATCCTAGCTTTACAAATGTATTTTGGTTTTACTTTACCATGCATGGCTATCTTTATAAGAAAATGTTTGGGCTGTAGTTACTTTCCTACTTGATTTATGCCTCCTTCACAACTTGCTCAGGTCATGTTGTCATGTTCACCTTGTAAGCCTTAGGTTGGGTATTTAGTTGGTATTCCTTGTTATTTGCCAACATGAGGCCGTAGGTTATGTATTGCTTCGCTCTAGAAATCGTGGGACTGTGAATCATGTTTCATTCCTAATAATCTTGACTAATGAGCTATGGAACATGTGGTTGGTGCCACTATTAAGCAGCTATGGTAGGATGCCTAAGTTGTGTTGACTGTGGTGTGAGGCCACTTTGTTAAAACTGTTGTGCCAAGACTGGGTGGTCTTTTGGCAAGGGTAATTACAAAAGGTTTTGCTGAGGCAAGAAGACAGGGAGTGAGTAGTGGATGCTATGCACATCTGGGTTTGTGGAAGTCTTGCCTTAGCACAACTAAGGACTCAACTTTGTGTTCTGTTGATCTGGGCCAATCAGTGCAACCACAAGATCACTTTATGGGGGTGGTCTGGGCTGAATAATTAGCAATGAGATGGCTTGGGGCTGTTGTGGTTGAGCGTGTGATTCGTTGGCGTAAGAGGGGGCACCCCATAACCCTGCGGACCTCTAGACCAGGGGGGGGAATGCGAAACCTTAGCGGGCAGCTCCGAGTCAGTTCAAAGCTTTGTAAAGGCCTTGCGCTTTCTAGATCGCCACCTTCTAAGTGAGCAAGGGTGGCGGAACCCGCCCCGCTAGAGAGATCGTGGATTGTGGGTAAAGTTGTACACCTCGCAGAGTGTAAAGATCTATTCAATAGCCAAGTCCTTGGTCATGGACATGCTCGATGAAAATCGTGCAAAGGGTAGTTGTTTCAAAAGTTTGTACCATCGACACTTCAATGAGATGCCTTGGCTTTGCCTCAAGAGACCTTGGCCGCTCCAAAGGGGTCGGGGTTGGCTCGGGTAGTGGTCCAGGGTGGTTCGGACCTTTGGAGTGGGTGCTCTAGAGTGGTTTTGGGTGAGGACTGTCACGTGTGTGAGCATTCTCCCCATTTTTGTTGTGGATGTGAGTTGGTGCTCACTCCACTTTTTCAAGCATCAAATGTATTATGTGCTAGTGTTTTAACTTGCTGCTTTTCAACCTACTTATATGCTATTGCTGTCAAAACCTGGCTTTGCGCAAACTAACCATACAGCTCTCATTTGGTAAGCCCTTGCATGAATATTGTTGCATGAATGCTCCCTGTGACTTGCTGAGTACATTCAAAGTACTCATGACTTTAAGCCCTGTGTCAAAGCAGATATTGAAGATAATCAAGTGCGTAGGCGTCTGCACCTCTTTGAGGAGGAGTTCTTCGACGATCCAGTTGCCTAGGACGTCCTCCACCCGACAGCCTGTGAGGCTTGTTGGATGGCTTCTGCGTGCTTTTGGTGTTGGAGTTTTAGAGCTCTTTGTTGCCAGTTGTAGGTCCTTGTTGGTTTTGTAAGCCCTCAGTGGCAGACCTCTTGTTAATAAGCTTGGCCATAAGGTCCTGTCTTATATTAAGTTTAATTTGTCTGCTTCATCTTTGTTTGACCTCGTGGTTGTGATATTAGCTTGTGTTCTTGTGTGAGCTAGCTTCTGTTGTCCTGGGACTAGCTCGGATGCACAGGGGCAGGACCTCCAGGAGGTCCTACGGGACTTAGCCTGGGAGGTCCTGTCGGACCTCTCTAGTGATATACTGGGAGGTGCTACCGAAGGGTGCCGGGCCAAGACCTCCAGGAGAACTTAAAGACCTCCTGGGAGGTCAGCTGCGGGCCAAGACCTCCAGGAGGACTTGAAGACCTCCTGGGAGGACCTGGTAGACCTCCTCGGGAATGCACCGAGCGGTGCTACCACTCCTCTATGTGGTGGCACCGCAGCGTAAAAAAAAAATGGTCCTCCCGAACCTCTTGCGATATATCACAGGGTGGATCGTCTCAGTATGCGTGGTCATTGTTGAGTGTGCGTCATCATTGTTGAGTTCATGAATTGTAGTTTCGTTTCAGACACATTATGATGACATTATCACAAATTTTGTAAAACAATTCTACTATGCCATACAGTTTGCCATAAATAGTTTGCTTTCATCATTCCAAGAGGGATTAATGTTTAACCTTCTTATATCGTTACACTTTATGTAAGATTGAGAAATAAGTTAACCAATTGAATTATAAAAAAGATGCCTACAGACCCGTAAGACCCTTGTGTAATTCCTTCTCTTGTCATGAAAACATCGAATGTCTAATCTTGTTTTAGAAGCAATGTGAAAGAAACCAAGGATGAAGGTATTAACTTTTTTATGGTACTTCTTGCTAATACAGATCGACAAGTTCACCGACAAGATTGACGCTGAAGTAGAACCTGTCATCAAGGAGCTTGAAAAGGAACTCAAAACAAAATCTGATGGTGGAGTAAACGCACAGATATGATCACTCGTCATGTATATGGGGGATCCCATTGTATAAATTGTTTAGTCTTTTTCTCTTTTGAATGACTGCTTGTAGATGTGTGTGCCGTCCCTAGACCGTGGTGGACAAATGCATAAATTAATTAATTGTGTAATAATTATTTATTGTGATAGTAACATGTAACTTGTTGTTGATGGATGTAATTTTTATGTATTAAATTGCTCATTGTTAGTCGCATGTAATATTTCGAAGATTGTTTTATCTCTCATATAATATTTATTTGTTGTAGTAATTGTGGTTTATTGCGCTAAATTACAGTATATTGTGTTAATTGTTATTAAATACGATCAATTACGATAACCATCGTCAAATACAATCAATTGCGCTAATTGAGGTAGTTGCCATCAAATGCTACCAATTTTCCTAATTCCGGCTGTGATCATTAATCATCGTTAAATGTCATCAATTGCGCTAGCGGCTCGTTGTTTTTAAATGCCGTTAATTGTGTTTAGTATTATTAATTATCGTCAATTGTCGTTGGTTCTTGTTAAATATTGTTAATTACGATAAACAACGTCAAACAAGCTGTTATTGTCCTCAATGGGTATTTCACATATTTCTCATCTCGGAAGCGGCAGCCGATCTACTTAAAAACTAGACAGATAAACACAAAACCTCTTTAACCTAACTATTCAGCCTACAACCATTCAGCCCTGCAGCACAACCGAAAACCACTTGTCAGAAAACCATGTTTGGTCGTATAACTATTGACCTGTAGTAGAGCATTAGAGAGAGCACCTGCATGTCTGCAGGCTAACACACAGGCAGGAAGACAGAAACGACGAGAAGTCCGCACAATGTTGTGATTTGCGAACCATAACGAAAGAAACATCATCATCTTAGGACTACAGCTGAGTCAGGTTTGACATCCAACTCAAACAGTGCTGTTGATTGGTGAAAATCTTGCATGAGAGAGACGAGTAATTGGGATGAACAGCTCAGGGACGTGCTGTTCACCCATAAAAATTCTGTGAGTGCAACAAACATGGGAGAGGTTTGTCGGCTTTTCTCCTTAGTCGGGAAGATCACTGGAAGTAAAATCTGAAGGGACTACTTTTCTCCTTAGTTGGGAAGATCACTGGAAGTAAAATCTCAAGGGGCTACTCGGATATGGGGCATGCATTCTCAAAATCTTGTTGCTCTTTGCGACAGAAGTCGAATTCGTTGGTGTAATAATACATGCAGCCGGCATAGGCGTCCATCTCCTTGGGACACTTTTGGTGAAGTTCTTTCAACCTGAGATTCGAAGAGTGATCAGAAAGTGATTTCTAAAGAAAATGAGAAAGTAGAGGAAGTAGAGGAAGAACTCGCAAAGTGATTAGCATAATGGAAGTGATATCATTCAGACAAACAAAGTAAAACAAAAGTGTTTACAAAATACATTTAACACAACCAAAGAATTTACAAAATACATTTAACACAACCAAAGAATTTACAAAATACATTTAACACAACCAAACACAACCAAAAGGTCCAAAACCTCGAGTTGAGAGAAGGCACAAAAACAAAAATATCTAATTTCAGAATTACACAGGCATCAGAAGCTTTTAACGAAAATAGATCCTGCAAGGCTGCTATCTCTCAAGCTTTTCTACGGCATGCCTGATTTTGGATGCAAAACTAGGTACATGCTGTGCTGTCAATTAATTAAAAAGTAATCACAAAAAATGCATACATATATCTTGTAAAGTTGTTGATAGTATATCCTAAAATTAACTGGCCACGGCAGATTGGCAGCTTTACAATATATTGCATGCTGTCCGGCATCTGCAACTCAGTGCTCTACAAAATTCCGAACTCAAGAAGCAAAACAACTTCCACATGGGGCGTTACCTCACCAACTTAACCACCATTTTATGCCACTCGAACAAGGAGCGCCCCCCCCCCCAACCCCCACCCACCACACACACAAAAAATGCTGATTGTTACAGCTAACAAACAAGCACTAATGAGTAAAATACCAAGCAAGTATGAAATTTGCCCTTTCTTCTAATGCCATGTCAGCCTAGCTCCTTATGGCAAAGCTGAAGGTTCAGGCAATAAACCAAACCGTAACCACATAGATACAGTGACTTAAGATCCTCTGGTCTTCACTGCATGTTCTAATCGCAGAATGGGTATCTGCAATGTTAACAGATGAATCCTTCGCCAAAAAATGGGAGGAAATGTTGGCTTGCGTTTACATGGAAGACTGATAAACTAGGGTGGTTCTTAACGCACCAGTCGAAGAAAAGGTGTGGTGCATATAGTTTGCACTGGATGCCGGATGCTGGTCACTCCTTGTGTCCCAGATTGGGTTAATACTTAATAGAACTGGAACAATCTGAGATAGTCTATAGAAGATAACAAGCACAGCAGGTCGCACCTGGCAAAGAAAACAGGATCCCATCGTATCTCTCTTTTGGCTATACTATTAACTTGAGCTTTGCACAACAACATCTAATGTACTCTATCCCTCTTGATTATCTATGGGACTAGTAGTTTGTCCACTGAAAACTATTTGATCATAATTGTTTAGCTACTCATCTGAAGATGGGATATCAATAAACAATAGGGTACAAATGCAAACTTGCTGTAGCAAATGAATGAATCAGAATCTATTCTTATCGCAGTCTCACAGAACAATATGACACAGACAAATATTAGAACAGAAACCAAAACAAAATTAAATAGCAGTCACATAAGTGTACACTTCACATCTAAAAAGATTAAATTGAAAAACATAAGCAAGGCATAGTCCTTATTGGCTGCATTGGAGAACATACTCTCTCTTTTTTATATGAAACAGGTTAATTCAATTTGACAGGTTATAGCTGAGTCTAAAGCCAAACTGAGCTAGCTACTGAGTGTGACATTACCAGTTCATCCCCTTCTACATAATCTGATCAGGAAGCTAACACCACATGATGAATTTATTCACAATGATGGCAGCAATTAGCTAATCATTGCAAAACTACCTATCCATATCAACTATGCAGTTTGTCAACCAAGCTGCAAACTTCATTCACGTGTTCATCAGAAACTGCGGTGCTCAACTGCTCACTACTAAACTACTGGTTACCCCAATCTTGGAATAAGATTGAATAGCAGTGAACCCTGCACTACAAACTGCTGAGCAATCTGATGACCAAAGACACATACCTACTACCATACTGCCACACTACTGATCCATCCCTCAGTTCGGAATAGGCTAATCGCTGAGGCACAAACTTTGCCACACATGCTGACCAATTTACCTCTAACGGATAAAATATTTCGAGATAGCACCGACTAAACATCACAACCCCAGATCATTCCAGCCCAAGCTAACAAAATTAAACGCACATTAACCGCATTGAACGCATCTATCCAAACGAAGTACACACTAACGAATAGCACCATCGAAGCAACATTTCACGAATCCGAAGTCCAGGCAGACAGGAAGGGATCGGATAAAGCGCGCGCAGTGAGGAGGAGGAGATAGCAAATCGACAGGGAGGTAGGAGACTCACAGGCTGAGGACGCAGCGCGTAACCTGGCGGCCCTTCTCGAGGCACTTCTCCGGGTTAGGGTCCTTCTTCTTGCAGTTGAGGAAGGCCACGTTGTCCGGCCGGCACCGCACGGCGACGTGCTTGGACGCCGCCATCAGCACGGACGACGTCGGGATAGGCTCCCCCGAGGCGTCCACCGGCGTGCTGCTCGCCGACATCGCTGCGGGCGTGGGGTCTCGAGGGCTTCTGGGAGGATGAGGAGGCGAGACGGCAAGGGGAGGTGGGGGGCCGGAGGACGAGGTGCCTCTCTCTCTGTGTGAGGTTCGTGGGCTTTAGATACGGGCTTCGGAGTGTGAGGTGTGGGCTTTGTATATGGGCTACTTTTTTAGGGTTTATCTGCGGCTATTGGGCTTGGCTGCTTGGGCTTATATTTCTGTAGGTAACAAAAGTTTTCCAGCTCCCTAAAAAATCTGACATTTCTTGCCATTTCTTCCCCTAAAAATAATCTGACATTTCTTCCCTAAAAAAACTTGTTCCATTCCTCTCTATTTTTTTAAGAACCGACGTTCTCTTTTCTTTTCGAGGGTAGATGTATTTTCTTGTCGACGTGCTCTTGCTAAAACCCAGTTGATACCCATTATCCCATCTAGTAAGGGCGCCTGGTGTTTCTATGGAGATCTTAGCAAGTCTTTTCTGGGCGAAGTAAGTTTCCCACGAGAACGTGAGCATACAATTTGTTCCATCCTTTGCCCCTTAATTTTGGATGACGTGCTTCCTAATCAGGTGAATCATTCAAAGCATTCAAGGTTTGTTCACGACGTGCATTTTTAAGTCTATTCTTTTTTGGGAAGTTTTATGTGACTTTTGATGACATGACGCGCACAAATCATCCCATGCGCTTAACGTCGAGCACATGTGTTATTGCGCCTTTGCTCCTTTTTATTTACCTCCATCCCATGCGCTTGCCTCTCGCCGCCACTCCCCCCCTCCTCAAGAAACCAACTCTATAGCTGACCTGGCTGCTTAAAAAATGGGGCGGATAATTTCCGCCCCCATCCGTATTTCACCCATTTGATTTGTATCTGTATTTTTATAGGATATCAGATAAACATCAATATCTTTTAGTATCCTCTTTGGTTTTCTAGTCATTGACTAATATATAATATGAATTTATGTTTGATTATGTTTATGTTGTTAATTAGAATAAATAATTCTCTAATAGGTATAATAATTTGACATTTTCATTGGTGAAGTTATATCTTTTATTTATGTGTACATTATCCGTCAAGTTATCCGTGACTGATTTAAATCCAATCCGCATCCGTCCCGTGCCCGTATCCCGAAAAAACTCGTATCCATATCTGACTTCAAATCCAAGGGTTAAAATATGAGTTAGGATGCGGGAAGAGCAATATCCACCCGTTTTCGCCTCTATTCAAAACCTTAGCTCGATCTAGGAGCATAGCTTGGTTAAGGTCAAACTGGATTGTGACCCAGCAATTTGAAATTTCTTGAAAGCAACAGTGAGAAAATAGCGGCATCTTTCTTATCCCATTAGATGACTGTTAAATTTGGCTCAGGCTCAACCACTAGCTCTATCGCAAATGAAGCCGTTGGGATCTACAATGCAAAATAATTGGTCGTATAAAATTTTACAACATATAATTGTTACTGTATTGCTACATTGCTATCTTGTGATCAGCAGTTGTATAAAATTTCTTAGCAAAAAAATCTTTCCAAAATAACGCAAAAAATCCTACTATTATTCACCCCGTCGCACTGACCAGCGTACAGTCCTTCCACTCACACCGTCGAATCAAACCGATGCCCAAACGCGAACCGTCCGGCCTGCCTTATCAGGCCCGTCCATCCCAGAAACCAACGGCCACGATTCCCAGAAGACCTCCGCCCCCAGCCTCCTCAACCAGGCCTCTCACCGCGGCCGTCAACGCCACCTTGCCTTGCCTTAAAACCCCACTCCTCCTCCCGCCACAGTCTATAAATATCCACTCCACCGGCTTAGCCTACAAGCCGAAGGCAACTGCACAAGCGACACGTCGTCCCCAAGGTCGCGAGCGCCGCGCGAACCCTAGCCGCCACTCCGATCGCCCCTACTGGTAAGCCCCCCTCGCCGATTTGGATGGCCCGATGCTTCGATCCGTGTGGCCCGATCGCCATTCCTGGGGTTTTAGGGTGTGGGTTTTGGCGTTTGATTTGGTGGTGTTGAGCGATGCAGGGGGATTGCACTATATGCTTCCGACGAAGAGAGCGGAGGGTGCTGAGGACAGCGGCGACGCGGCGGCTAAGAAGGCACGGGTAGGCGAATCGGTGGCGGAGGCGATGGTTGTGGGGGAGGCGGGCGGCGGCGGAAGCAGTAATGGGAACGGGGTGACGGAGATCGACGAGGACCTGCACAGCAGGCAGCTCGCCGTGTACGGGAGGGAGACGATGCGGCGGCTCTTTGCGTCCAACGTGCTCGTCTCCGGCCTGAATGGGCTTGGGGCTGAGATCGGTGTGTGCTTCCTTTTATTTCTGATTTAGACATTTAATACTTTATTTAGTAATTTGTTATTGTAATGTTGCCGCTGGCGTTACTATTATCTGTCTATTTTGCCGCTCTCATAGTTTTATTGGTTCTTTGTAATCTGTGATTATTTCGCTGTATCCCCATAGATTGTGCAATGCAGACATGCAGTATGCCAACAGGCTGAGTTGCTGGATTGAAAAATAAAATTTGGATAGTTGTGTGATGTCTAATTGGTATGTACAAGCAAACAGAGTGACAGCCTAAAATTGCCTTTATATTCTACAGTGATCGTCAGATCATTTACTGTGTTTGAGTTTTTTGGGTGGAACTTGGTGTGGTCATTTTCCGCTTTTAGTTGCAGATTTTGGGATATTTGGTTGCTTAGGCCTTTCAAGGATTGTCCTCATTATAGGACACGAGGCTGACTACTTTTATTCACTACCTCTTGCGTGATGTGCTTTGTGATCCCACAGTATATTTACATTGGTACCTCTATGTAATCACCACTAGAAATTGGCGGGAAAACCGGTACAGACAGCTGATAGCTTTGCTGGTTTTGCAAACTCTGTTAAGTGCTGGACTGCTGGTTGCTTTGGTGAAACTGCTTGATGTACTAGTCCATGGAGCTCCAGTTAGTAGTTTTGACTTATCCATTGGCTTTGAAATTATTGAAATCGTATTTGAGTGTTAAAACGGAAAATGGTCTAGCCCAGTGTGTACTATGCAGCACTAGTAACAACACACAACTAATCCAATTCCAGCTATCTGGATAGATTTGGTTTGGAAATTGGCAGTACTTGATCGCTCCGGTTCGCAATATTTGTTGGCTTTATCAGGAATTGTTGTTTCTCAATGGCTATCCATTGATTAAATTGAGATTTATTGCATTTTCTGACTCCTACCATGCTTCTAAAGTTGGTAGTTGGGAGAGAATGTTGGGTACCAAATTGTTGGATTATGAAATTTTATATTAGTAAATTCTGCTATATAACAGTTAGTCCACAAGCAGGTAAGGTTTCGGGGAAAAGGAATAAATTCCAGTTATTATACTTTGAATCTACAAGATAAGTGGTTTGCATTTATTTTCCCCCTTTTTTCTCCTGTTCAGTCCAGGAACCTGAATAATGTCTAGCATTTTCATGTCCTCTTTGGCAAGTAACATAGTCATTAATGGGCAGCTATTTTCTTCTTTCCTATGTGCCTGTGCGCACATGCTAATGCGTGTTTGGCTTATTGTTATTGGTATGGCATTAGCATCAATTTATTACCATATGCGTGTATGTGGATTGCGTGATCTTTGAAACTAATAAATTCTTCTCTACAGCAAAGAATCTTGCTTTGGCGGGTGTTAAGTCTGTCACCCTACATGATGCAGAAAATGTGGAAATGTGGGACTTATCAGGCAATTTCTTTCTATCTGAGGATGATATTGGGAAGAACAGGGCTGTTGCTTGCGTTGCAAAGCTGCAAGAACTTAACAATGCTGTTCTTATATCTGCTCTAACGACAGAACTGACCAATGAACACCTTTCAAAGTTCCAGGTCTGTTAATTGTTCGCTATGTTATAATTTGCCACTTCCTGTTATGTTACTTCCATTCTTCATTGATAGTCAATAGTCAAGGTTGAGAAAATAACTTTTTATTTGTGAACCCTACCTGAAGTGATGTGGAATGATATTATATGTTTTATATGGCCGAGTTAATTTCTGGTTTGGATGGTAATAGGTAAATTCACGCTGGCCTTTGGCACGATCTTTTATTTTATTTTTTTGCCGCCTGATCTGCATTTGATGTCAGTGCTCAGTACTTGATCCTATGCTGATTAGTACTTGCTCTTCCTTATTTGAATGTGCCAGTGCCCATAGTGCCAAATGTAATTCTTTTGTTTCATTATATGTGGCATGACTGGTATATGAATAATCTCTAACTATGGTTGACCTACTTGAACTCTTCAAGTGACCTGAATGTGAGTTATTTAGTTAGTAACCTTGTATGACTGAAGCCAATGTGTATAGCCAAAGCTAAATAGTTGGCCACCATTACGGACTATTTAGTTGATAACAGTGCTGAATGTTTTGTTGCAGTGTGCATGTGTTTTATGATAAAACATCAACATAACTCCCTGTGCTTACCAGCTATTATACCATATATAATGACCATACTTGTACTTATCTGATTTGCAGGCTGTTGTTTTCACCAACATAAGTCTAGACAAGGCGTTTGAATTTAACGATTATTGTCGTAGCCACCAGCCTCCAATTTCCTTTATCAAAGCAGAAGTCTGTGGTCTTTTTGGTAGTGTATTTTGTGACTTTGGGCCTGAGTTCACTGTTATTGACAATGATGGTGAAGATCCACATACTGGTATAATTGCATCCATCAGCAATGACAATCCTGCAATGGTATCCTGTGTTGATGACGAGCGCCTTGAATTCCAAGATGGTGATCTGGTTGTTTTCTCAGAGGTCCAGGGGATGCCAGAATTGAATGATGGCAAGCCAAGGAAGATAATAAATGCAAGGCCATTTTCATTTTGCATCCAGGAGGATACAAGTAACTTCGGTATTTATGCAAAAGGTGGAATTGTTACACAGGTGAAAGAACCAATGATCTTAGAGTTCAAGAGTCAGAGAGATTCTATAAGAGAACCGGGGAATTTCCTTTTGTGTGATTTCACAAAGTATGAGCGTCCTCCTCTGCTTCACTTTGCATTTCTAGCTTTGGATAAGTTTAGGAAAGAGTTTGGGCACTTCCCTGGTGCTGGTTGTGACCAGGATGCTCAAAGGTTTCTGGAGTTTGTTGCTTCTATCAATGAAACCGCAATTGATTACAAGATGGATGAACTTGATGAGAAGTTGTTGCGACTTTTTGCAAGTGGTTCTAGAGCTGTTCTGAACCCAATGGCTGCAATGTTTGGTGGTATTGTTGGTCAAGAAGTTATGAAGGCATGTTCTGGGAAATTTCATCCTCATTACCAGGTGTGTGTCATGAATTGTAAAATATTTTATGGCTATGGTATTCTGTTATTTATTGTCTGATAAAAACTTTTGTCTTTTGCAGTTCTTCTATTTTGACTCAGTAGAATCTCTGCCAACCTACCCATTGGACCCTAAAGACTTGAAGCCATTGAATAGCCGCTACGATGCTCAAATTTCTGTTTTTGGTTCTAAGCTTCAGAAGAAGATCCGAGACGCCAATGTTTTTGTTGTGGGATCTGGTGCTCTTGGATGTGAATTCTTGAAGAACCTTGCTTTAATGGGAGTGTCTTGCGGCCATAAAGGAAAGCTAACTATAACAGATGATGATGTCATTGAGAAAAGCAACTTGAGCCGTCAGTTTCTTTTCCGTGATTGGAATATTGGACAGGCTAAATCTAGAGTAGCTGCCACAGCTGCTAGTGCTATCAACTCCAGCCTTCATATCGATGCTCTTCAGAATCGTGCCTGTCCAGAGACTGAGCATGTGTTCCACGATGCATTTTGGGAGGGCCTTGATGTTGTCATTAATGCACTTGATAATGTTAATGCTAGGATGTACATGGACATGAGATGCTTGTACTTCCAGAAACCACTCTTGGAATCTGGAACATTGGGTGCAAAATGTAATACACAAATGGTAATTCCTCACCTTACTGAAAACTATGGAGCTTCACGAGATCTTCCTGAGAAGCAGGCACCCATGTGCACAGTCCATTCTTTTCCGCACAATATTGACCATTGTCTGACATGGGCTCGTTCGGAGTTTGAGGGTTTGCTAGAGAAGACTCCAAATGAAGTGAACTCTTTTATGTCTAATCCTGCTCAATATGCTGCTGCTATGAGAAAGGCAGGTGATGCTCAAGCCAAGGAATTGCTCGAGCGTGTATGTGAATGCCTTGACAAGGAGCGATGTGATAGATTCGAAGATTGCATAACCTGGGCAAGACTGAAGTATGATTTATCTCCTTGACATGTTCATTTTTAGTGAATTCAATAATTTGTTGTTGATTTTGGTCCACTTCCTTGTCATGTTAGCTACTTATAAGTTAAAATGATTTCACTTTAAATATATCGTCCAATAAATAGGCTGTATTTTTTGCACTCACTTCAGATACCATGTAATAACCTCTCTCTCTTTTTACGCCAGATTTGAAGATTACTTCTCTAATCGTGTGAAGCAGCTCACATTCACATTTCCTGAAGATGCTGCCACTAGCACGGGTGCCCTTTTCTGGTCTGCCCCCAAGCGTTTCCCTCACCCGCTGCAATTTTCAGCTGTTGATTCATCTCACATTCACTTCATACTGGCCGCTTCCATATTGAGAGCGGTGTCTTTTGGGATCCCCATTCCTGACTGGGCAAAGAACACAGGTGATCTGGTTGATGCAGTAAGTAAAATTGTAGTTCCTGAGTTTGAGCCAAAGAGGGGGGTTAAGATTGAGACAGATGAGAAGGCTACTAACCTCTCCAGTGCCTCAGTTGACGGTGCTGCTGTTATCGAAGATCTTTTAACCAAGCTGGAAGCATGTGCCAAGAAACTGCCTCCAGGATTCCAAATGAAACCTATTCAGTTTGAGAAGGTTAGCCTTTTCAACTTCTTCTTTCTGAGGTAGTGAGGTGCTAAGGTTAAGACATTCTTTTTATTTCTCTTTGTCCTGGCTGTTTAAAAACATCCTTATTTGCAAATATTTTCACATTAGAAGCAAGCAACTGTGCATATAAAACGAACGGATAGGTTCAGACTGATAAGCAAAAAGATCAACAGAGATTATGTCACGCAGTCACATGGCTTTCTGCTTTGGACTGAATTATAGAACTTGGTTGCTAGTATCAGTTTTCTCCCTTCTTGCTAGTAGTAATCCATTCTTCGCTTCTGCCTGGCCACATAAAAGAAAAATCAGTTAGCAGTTCTTTGTGAGAATAAGAGTTATTTGTATGCTCTTCTACCAGTTATCCTTCCATAGTTCCATGTTAGTTTCTATTCCTTTGTGTGCTTTTGTTTCATTTTCTAATACCATCACAAAGATTTGCATAGTGTGATTTCTACATAAAAGGACTGTTGTTTGGCTGTGATATGTACTCTTAGTATATTGCTTCCTTGTCTCTGGTATGAAAGACTAATTGGAAATTTCCAAGTCTCCATGAGCCATGCAATTATAATTTATAGGCATTTTGTTAACTTTTTTTGTAAGAAAATCCTCTGCCATACTACTGTAAGAAACAGAAGTAATTGAACTTGTAAGGGTGATGCTGTTTGGTATGCTAGTTATGCTTATACATCACACATTCCTTTTACAGGATGATGATACAAATTTCCACATGGACTTGATTGCTGGTCTTGCAAATATGCGTGCAAGGAACTACGGTATCCAAGAGGTTGACAAGCTGAAGGCGAAGTTCATTGCAGGAAGAATCATTCCAGCTATTGCAACTTCGACAGCCATGGCCACAGGACTTGTGTGTCTTGAGCTTTACAAGGTTCTGGCCGGTGGGCACCCAGTTGAAGACTATCGAAATACATTTGCTAACCTGGCACTACCAATGATGACCATGGCCGAACCTCTTCCTCCCAAGGTGATCAAGCATCAAGATATGAGATGGACCGTATGGGATCGGTGGTCTATCGAGGGCAACATCACCGTCGCAGAACTCCTAAAATGGTTGAGTGACAAGGGCCTGAGTGCTTACAGCGTCTCCTGTGGCACATCATTGCTGTACAACACCATGTTCACGAGGCACAAGGGTCGGTTGAACAAGAAGATCGTGGATGTTGCCAAGGAGGTGGCTAAGCTGGATGTTCCAGCATACAGGAGGCATTTGGATGTTGTTGTGGCTTGTGAGGATGACGAGGGGAATGACATCGACATTCCTCTTGTCTCCATTTACTTCCGATAGGTACGGTCATCCTGTGACAAGAGATGATGAGTTATACAAAGATCCCTGTGAAAAGAGATTTGAAACATTCCTAAACTCTCTTTAGCCGGTTCGCTCTTTTTATGCATCATTAACAGAGTGTTCGCTGCTGGAGTTGGTTGCTCGTGGTGCATGTCCTTACCGTTTTGTGTGGGTGCTTTCGCTCTGTTGTTGCATGCCAACTATTTGCTTGTGTGCAATGCTGTTTCTTTGATGTTTTTTTCTGAATGAATGCATCATAGCTGCTTATCTACAAAGTAGCATTGAATTGAGGTGTTTTGAGTCCAAGTTTTGATCTTACATGTGTGGTCATTTCGTTCTGTGATTGCAATTGTCGTTTAACTGGCGCCTCACTGCAATCAACAGTTCCACAAAGTTTTAGCTTGTTAGCTACTCCACTGTGCCTCGCTGGCAATACTGTTTCCTGAATGAGTAAATGCTGCATTATGTATGATCCATCGACAGTAAATGACATTGCTGAGTGTAGGGGTGTCGGTGTGCAGTACGTTCACAGGTCAAGCTGCACGCACTGGGGCTCGGTTCAATTCAATCAAGCCCATCCGTGCGGTTCCAGCATAGGCGCGCATAGCTGCATTTGCTTCGACGATGGAGGTGACCGGCGGGCGGGCAGGCAGGCAGGCAGGCCCGGCCAACCCAACACACGATCTGATTGCGTCCGGCAGATGCGTTGTGGGAGCCGAGGAGTGCACGCGCAACCGACGGTTTCCTTGCGTCTCACTCGATCACTCCATGCAAGGCATCATCATGATGGTGGCTACACACATACACGGACATGGCCCGTGCGTGTCTTCTACTCCAAGTCACCAAGCGGCTGTTTTCTACCGCTTCTTCTGCTGCTGTACCTGCAGCGAGTTGATCTTAGCTCCAAGTCCTTGAAAAATACCTGTAACTCGTCAGTTCGTAGAGGAGTTCGAGTCGCAAGTTGCAACAGCGTGGTACCAGAAATCCCAGTCGGTAGGCACCGCGTCGCGGAGAGGCAATATCTTATGCACCGCTAGCTGATCATTGCTTCCCCGTATCTGCCCACGATCGTATAGGTGTGTGTGTAGCTCCCACTAAATTAACAAATCAACGGGCGAATGTCTTCGGCGTCGATCGCGACTAACATGCATGCTCCTCACGACCACTACGGATTCCTTTCGCATTTACTCCCTCGTCATGAAATCTTCACTCGTCCTTGGTCCTTACATAGAACGCGAGAGTCAATCAGAACTCATAAAACTACACACTACATACCAGTAGTAGTGGTCATGATATGCAACGGCGATCACGACCAGCTCATTCCAACTTTTGCAGAATTTTAGTGAATAAATATGTATATGTGCGTAAGTTACTTAGAGGATTTTCGGTGGATAATTAAATTATCCGTGCTTATGGCTTATAATAATATTATATGTGGCTTGTTGATTAGATACAAATTATGAAACTTTTATTTGTAGGATAAATTACCTTATGAATATTGGTTTTCTAAAACTGACGGTCACTTGCAAGGAGAGGCTCCCTCAGTGGCTGGAAACGCCGTACGCACGGCCGTACGCAAGGACGGAGCTAGAAATTTTACATGAGGAGGCCAATTGAACAAAAAGAAATTATGTTTCATTTGGTTTCAAGCGATGGTTCTAAACACCAAACATAACAATATATTGCTTGACATTCATCTACCTAACGATCTACAAAAAAAAACTCCATATTATTTTGATATCAAACAGTTGCATGAGAGTGAGACACACTGAACGCAAGTAAAAAAAAAAGATAATAGAAACTACTATGTTTAGTGTTTACTTAACCCGTGCTCGCTGACAGTTCATTGAAATGAATTATCACAAGTTCACAGCCCACTCTTCAAGAATTCAATCCATATCTGGTTTGGAGAGTTTTTAGGGAGAAGAAATGCAATAAAAGGGAGAAGGGGGAATAAGAGGGAGTTATACGCCTGTAAAGTTTACTCTGCCTCATAGTGTTCCTTTCTAATACCTTGAGTACTTAGGATTGTGAGATATAGTCAAAAAAATGTTGTAGCTACTAGCTACTTCTTAGGAATACAAGAAGATTGTCAATGGTTTAGTATCGATCTTACAAATGAATACTGGGGACTCTACTTGAGTTAAATCATATAGAAAAAGACACGGGGATTTTATACAGGTTCGAGTCTTCTCCTAAGAGAATAACAACCACATTTCTGTGTTGTTATATTGACTATGCTTTACAACAGGGGAGAAATCACTAGAATTAGGACTTAATGACTTCTGTCTTGTCTTCGTTTTTGTTGCTAATGTCTCTCTTGTTCCTTATATAGCGCGTGAAAGGGTGGCAGTTGTCTCGTGTCAAGAGGTGTCTCACCGTTTGATGAAATGCACCCATTCTATATGACAGCTATTGTTAGAGATTGATCCTCACACGTCACCTTGCAGTTATGTCAGAGACAGATGCTTAATACGTGCATTTATTTCAAAGAATAACAGCACATATTAACTATTGTATGTATTAAACACAGCGCATAAGTGTCCCTAGTCGATTGTGCCCATATGTCTGTAGGCTTTGTTGACTATAGGGTGATCGCAGTTGACCTAGTCGTAGTAAAGCTTACAACCATGAAGTGGTCGTAGGAAATCTTACGACTACTATGTAGTCATACAAGTACTTACGACCGTATAGGGTGGTCGTAAAATGGTTTACGATCAATTGGCTAAGATTCTCCCTTATTAATGACAAGGGGTATCCTTTTTTTTTAGGAAACGGATAGCCGTTATTTCGTTAAAGGGAGAAAAAAGAATACATAGCAGTTCTGGACCCAAAACACACGCCGAAATGGAAAACAAAGCAAAAAAACAGAAACACAGCACAAACGCCCATATACAGCTATATTACAGCCGGCCCCTCCAAAGGCCAGCACTAGGCACCTCTACCTAGTAACCTCCTTGCTTATACTGATCCTACACCATGCAGGTAGGTCTGGAGCTTGACCGCTCCGCTTTGCATCCAAGCCCAGACTTCCTCCTTGATTAAAGACAACAGCCCTGTCGGAGTTTGCCTTTGATGCTGGAAAATCTTCCTATTCCTTTCTTTCCATATGTGCCAAAGAATGAGCATTATGAGTGACGCCTGACCTTTTTTGCAAGTCCCCCCCCCCCTGAAAGGTAGATGTCTGACCACCAATCCACCATTTTTGTCCGGGATGACCAAAGGTTGGGATTCAGATTATCCTGCTGCGTCCAACTAGCCACTAAGGACCACACAAGTCTGGCGTAGGAGCAATCGACGAAAAGATGCATGACTGTTTCCGGATTGTCTGTACATAAGGGGCACCAATGATCATTTTGCATATGTCGATGGGTTAATACGTCTGCCGTAGGCAAGCGATGCTGAATGAGAATCCATGCAAAAATCTTGCACTTTTGTGGCGCCCAGGTATTCCAGAACAGCTCTCTGAACGGTGCCTCCACCGCGCCTATGAATTGTACGTTATAGGCCGATGTTGCTGAATAATTACCTGACGCCGTCCATTTCCAAGTGATGTCATCAAGCGCATTTTGGGACAAAGTGACTTGGCCAACTAAGTGAAAAATACGAACGAAATCCCGCAGTAAGTTCCACATGATTCTTCGTCTCAAGTCTGCTATCCATTTTCCTTGAAACATGGCATCCTTTACCGTTCTGTTTTTCCTGGCCGCAATACAAAAAAGTCCTGGGACCATTTCTTTTAATGACCTCGCACCTAGCCATCAATGTTTCCAGAAATTTGCCTTTTCGCCATTGCCAACTGTTATCGTTGTGGATGCCCGAAACAATTCCTTATCGGTCTCTGTTAATGGAAGTGGCATCCCATTCCATTGCTTGTCTGGTGCCTTCCATTGATACCAGAGCCATCGCAGACGCAACGCCCTGCTAAATTGTTGGAGAGCTAGAACCCCAAATTTCAAACTTTTTGGACGATGCACCATGCTCCGATTCACCCAAAGATTTTCCTCTAGTACAGATATCCTCTCCCGTCCAGAACCAAGCTCTTCGACGTTTGTCTATTTGCTTTAGGACCCACACTGGTAACTCAGTAGCTGTCAAATGGTACGTTGGGATGGCTGTGATCACTGCATTTAGCACCACGAGCCTCCCTGCTCGCAATAGTGTGCTCCTCTTGTAACCACTTAGTCTATTTTGAACCTTGTCCAAGAGAGGCTGGAATTGTACCTTCCTCGGTTTGCGATGGGAGAGAGGCAAGCCTAGGTAGCTGCAAGGCAACTGCGCTCGGGTAGCTGGAAAGTTTTTCAAAATTTCGTCCAGATGAAGCGGCTGGCACTGAATTGGTATGACCGCACTTTTAGAGATGTTTATGTTGAGCCCCGTTACCTCTCCGAAGAACCCCAACATTTCTTTGAGATTATCAATGTCTTCCTTAGTTGGTGACAGGAAGATCATTGCATCGTTCGCATACATTGATAATCTCGCCTTCACTATTCTTCCATCCAGGGGGGTTAACCATCCTTGGAGGTCCGCTACTTCGAGGATGCGGTGCAGGACGTCAATTGCAAGAATAAAAAGGTAGGGAGAAAGACAGTCCCCCTGCTGCACTCCGCACTGGTGATTTATCACTGGTCCCCGAACGCCATTAAGGATAACCCTTGAAGTTGATGTGCCAAGCAACATTGCCATCCATGCCCTCCAATGACTGCCAAAACCTCTGTGTTGTAGCATGTCCAGCAGGTACGGCCATGAGATGGAGTCAAAGGCCTTTGAAATATCTATTTTAAGCAGGAACATCGGTGTCTTTGACCGGTGAAAGTTTCTGGCAACATTTTGCACATAGAGGAAATTGTCTTGTATAGTTCGTCTCTTAATGAACGCGCTTTGGCTTGCAGAAATGAGACCATCCATGTGCTTCGAAAGCCTTATAGATAAAAGCTTCGAAAGTATCTTGACCATGATGTGGATCAGGCTGATAGGTCTGAACTCAGATATCTCCGATGCTTGGTCCTTTTTTGAGAGAAGAAGTATGTTTGCCGTGTTTATTTTGTTAAAATGAAGACAGTTGAGGTTGTACACCTTTTGAAACATGGCGAGCATGGTCACTTTTATGATGTCCCAACTTGCACGAAAGAAACGTCCGTTGTACCCATCTGGCCTAGGGGCTTTGTCTGCCGGCATTTCATTTATTGCCGCCTTGATTTCATCTTCTGTGAATGGGCGCTCCAGCTCAATGTTAGCACCGACTGGCAGTACATTTAGTCCAAGGATGTCCCATGTAAAGATCTAGCCGACCGGCTTCGCAGTACCCAAAATCTCAGTGTAGTACTTGGCAAGGGCCTCCTCCTTTTCTGCGTGGAGTGTGAACACATTGCCTTGGTGGTTTAAAGTATGGATTAGCTTCTTCCTTCTTCTCGAATTCTCTTTTGAGTGAAAGAATTTGGAGTTTGCATCTCCGAGTCGCAGCCAATTCAGCCTAGAACGATGTTTCCACTTCATTCGCTGGATGGCCGCCAGTCCCAAGATTCTTAACTTCAATGTTGCATGAAGGTCATGCTCTTGAAGTGAGAGCTGACGATGTTCTTGCGCTTTGTCAAACCGGAGGATCACTTCAAGAGCTAAGTGCATTTGAGATTTGATGTCCCCAATCTGTGATCTGCTCCAAGTTCTAAGGGCCCTTGCAGTTCTTTGCATTTTGACCACCATTTGCTTTATCAGGTCTACATCTAGGACCGGTTGAGATCACGCCTCTTGAACCACCTCATTGTATCCGGTCATGAGCAGCCAATAATTTTCAAACCTGAACCTTCTGGGCAGCCTCGCTCTTTCTTCACCAGTAATCAACAATGGGCAATGATCAGAGATTGAGGATGAAAGCGCTCGCAGCCCACAATCTGAGAAAGCCAAGTCCCATTGTAAGATACAGAAAACTTTATCAATTCTCTCCAGGGTTGGGTTACGTTGACCATTGGACCGAGTGAATTTGCGATCTTGAAGATGGATCTCCTTTAGTTCGCAGTGGTTAATCGCCGCTCTGAAACTTCCCATTAGCCTGCGATTGATATTTTGATTGTTCTTATCGGAAGCTTGATAGATGAGGTTGAAGTCACCCATCATCAGCCAAGGCCCATCAATCACATTATGGATATGCTTGAGCTCCTCCATGAATGCCTGCTTGTGTTGGTCCTCATGTGGACCATAAACAGTGGTCAAGAGCCACAGTTGAGCCCCATCTAGCGGCTTAACTCTCATTGTGATAGACTTATTTAGAATGATTAAATTATCCATTTGCATAAGTGATTGATCCCAACAGACCAATATACCTCCCTTGGTTTCTTCAGCTGGTTTGTAAGCCATGCCAAGGAGTCTTCCACCTGCAATCTCAATTGACAAGCTAGGTGTTATTACTGCTAGTTTTGTTTCTTGTAGACATAGGATGGAGCATGAAGTGTCTGCCACCAAAGCTCGGACAACCTGCCTGCGCACTAGGGCATTGAGCCCCATCACATTCCAGTTCAATATTTTGCAACAGTTTGACATAAGAGTGAAAAACACAGCATAGTTGGAGCACACAGCACAAGTATATTACCATGTTTGCCCAATACAAAGCACCTAAAGCACCTGCAAAAGAGGACTACTTTCATGCCATCCCGACATTGTGTCCTACCATACATTAGCACTGCCATACAAACAGAAAAAAAAGGCAATGCATGGGTTACAAGGTCCAGAATGCTGTCATGGGTGGTATTTTAAGTGCGAACAACATGGGCTACTAAGCCGGCTATGCTCCTGAAGCTACCAAACATGTCTTCATGCTGCCGTGATCTCCTGGGCAAGAACCATTATGTCCTCAGCGGTCAGCCCCATGGCTGGAAGATCTACCTGCTCCTTGCCATCAACTCCAGCTAGTCCCTTGATGGCCTGGATGTTTTCAAGGTCCAATGGTGTGCTGAAGAGGCTGGCAAGCTTCAGTTGTGCCGCGTCGACCAGCTGCTGATTCCCTGAGGAACCGTCGAAGCGTTTTGCGAGCAAGAAGGACGCCTGCCGCGCCCCTCCCACTTCAGCACCAAGCTGCTTCTTCTTTGCCGTGACCACTGCGGCGCACTGCAGAAGGCATCGAGACGCCGCTGGGATTATGCACTCGTGCCCCAAGAATAGAGGCTGAACGGGGACGTGCAAGGTCAGCCACCAGTGGAGATTGGTTCTCCATTGTTGCAGCCCCCACAGCCAAGCACCCCTCCAGTAGCACTTCAACTGACAGAAAGATTGGAACATGTGCCTTCACGGTGGTATCTTCCACATCCCCCCCCCAAGAGAGGACCTCTTTTGTTGCATTTCAGAAAACGGACAGACAGGGATATCAGTCCCATTCTGATCGGTCTTGGCAGAGCTCCACCCCCAAGGTGGCCTCTAACATCATGGGATCCTGACGGATGTCTGGGACTTCCTGCTACAGAACTAGCAAGTGAGCAAGCTCCAGCGACAGCTCCACAGTCGCCACCATGACTCCACAATGAGCATCAGGATCATGCTGAGATGCCCAGCCCTCCAGTGGAGACTTGCAGGACTCTGGAGTAGCCTAGTGCTTGGAGCGCTGATGAAGCCTCCGAGCTGGTGATCTAGTACGGCTGCGGCCGCGTAGGCCACGACTGACCTCGCGGTCCAGACTGGTGCAGCGCCTGCGGCGACCATACGGCGAGCGTGACCTGCGCTAGTCTTGAGGCCCTCGGCTATAGGATCCCCCACGGGCCGTGGGAGGTCCCCTGCCAAATGCCCAATCACGCTCCTCGTAGTACTGAGCACGGCCAGTCCCAACATCGCGGTCATCGTCCCTATCGTCGCGCCTTGGCCCCAGCCGAAACTGGAGGTCGGCTGGCGCCCTTTCTTGGCTGCCTTTCCACTCCATCTGGAACCCCAGCCGTCCAGAAGAAATGCTCCTTCATGGGGAAGTCTTCATCTGGTCCCGTTGGATACTCGCTCTGGCCAACGCTAAGGGAGTGAAAGACCTGTGGCGAATAGTCCTCGAGGATGCTCAAATGCACAAGCACCCGGTGCCTGAGACCTTCCCTTGGGGCCCCAACAGGAAAAGGGGCTGCCTCCTGGTCGGGCTCCAAAGGTGGGTCGAAAAGGGTGAGGTGTGTAGTCTTCGGGATGGCATCCAGGTTACGAACCCACACCCAGACTGCCTAGATAGCAGCACTCCGCTCCCTATCCCGGGAGAGGTCATCCACCCGGTCAAATTGGCAGTTAGCCCCGGCCACTCGCTTTGCCACTGAAGGCCGCTAGGCAAAAAGCGGGACACCCTCTAGGCAGAGAAGTGCGTGGTACCTCCAAATGCTGCGGTGTGCACCTGCCTTGTAGTCCCAAGGCTGCAGTTGGAATTGGAAGCCATCAATCGAACACCCTTCCGACTCGAGCGCAGCATCATGCTGCCGCTGGGTATCGAACTCGATGAGGAAGGACTCCTGAGAGTAGCGCGAGACATGGATGTCCCGCAGCGGAATGCGAAGCCTCACTTGAAGGGCCCTTGCCACCAGGCTCGCTCTACACCTGAGGTAGCGCACTGGGAAGCTGCATTGCGCAATATGGTGGTCTTTGGCAAGGCACTTGAAGTAGTTGTTGGAGCCGAAAGAATTAAGACCAACCTGCCGCTTTGCAATGAAGTTGCCTTTAGTGCGTCCGCTCCCAGCATTGCTTCTCCACCAATAACGCGGCATAACCTTGCGCCAACCACCTTGTCCGTTGTAATTCGCTTTGCCGATGGAGACTTGATGATCAGCAACCAAATCCAAACCACACAGCACAGTCAACTGAGCTGCTTGAATGCGGGCAGCAAACTTCACTTTTTGTACCCAAGCAGAAGGCACATTCTTCTTAATCTCCTGGAGCAGCATTGACGTAGATCTTGCGCCCAAGTGCCCAGCTTCCCTACCAGCATTACTGCCCTCACCCACCTCAGTCGCATTAGCTGAGAGGAAGGTAGCCGGCAGGCTATCCAACGCAGGGGCTTTGACAGGTTGACGAGACAGCAAATGGATTTGGGGGAGATTTGCTGAGGAGCTCTTGAGGAGAGAGGTTACGCCATGGATGCAATTGCAAGACGGGCGCCGCAAACCCGCAAAGAAGGAGTAGACTCCTTCACACCCCCACTCACCTCCTTATCTGTGCTAGACGCTACGATAGGCTGGCTGGAGCACAGGATGGTGCTAGTCGAAGAGGATTTTCCGGAGCTGGAAAAATCCGGTGTCAAACGCAGGTGGCCCGCCGAATCAAGGCGGTCATCTCCGGAGCCGAGGTCCAGCGAGACCACCCTAGGACTGGGGGCATCCGACGCCGAGTCGACCACAAAGGACATTGCGAAAACGAAAGGGAAAAAAAAAGTGCGATTTAGGGCGAACGGGATGGGGAGGCTGGGGAGTGGGGAGAAAGGGAGGGTGGGGGTGGTGGAGGAGGAGGCACACAAGGGAGGTCATTCTTGGAGACGAGGTGGCGGAGGTGGCCGGGTCTTGAGTGGCACCGTGAGGAGTTGGGCCGACGCGCTTACGACCGAGGAAGTTGCAGGAGCATTTTGGTGGATGTTTTTTGGGGGGATTTTAAGTGGTATCCTTATACATGAAGATATTGCTATCTATAATAATAATTACTGACAAACAATTTAATTGATTGAGGATTATTAGATCCTCATCAAAGATGAACTGATCTTTTGTGCATAAGAACATGTTAATATTGATTAGATAACTAAGCATAGCCTTTAAGATTTTTAACAATTGCTTGATACAAGCTCAAGATGGCCTTTTTTTTTAAAGCATTGGGAGAGCCATGGCTCCACTAGCCCCCTGCCGCCTCCCTCCGTGGCTGTACGTCCCTAGCACCAACCCTCCACTGTCACTTGTTGCCTCTGCACCTCCCATCTCGCTCAAACGTAACACGACGACCAACGGTACGGCGGAAACGACAGGCAAAGCACCTGCCCGAGAATCAGTCCTCTTGTGTCAGTAAAGATTAAAGAACCAGTAGAGATACAATATCCTACTAGTATCTGGAGTAGTATATTAGACATTTGTTTTAATCACCTGGATCGGTCGGCCATGGAACGCTTGGCAACGTTCGAGAACGTGAGTCAGTGAGTGTCCTCCGCTGCAAATGAATGCGTTCCATAGTACGGCCGGCATGTGAGTCCTGAATTGATTGTGAATTGTTTCTATCCAAAGAACCAGTGGTGTGGTTACTGGTCGCGGTCTAACCGGTGAGGCGTCTCGCTTCTTCTGTGGTCGGGGATTCATGGCGATAGCGGCGTGAGGCGTCTCGTTTTCTTCTTTCACGTGATGTCTACACAAGCGCACATCCATCGACAGCTCTCGCCCTCGCGTTAAGACACCACCATTCTTCTCTCGGAGCTTAGGCGTGGTCCATTGGATCCTATCGTACTCACCAGTGTATCAAGCACTTATTGTGGTTTACATGTGCTTCGTTGCTTTGAACATGTCTTTAGTAACTTTTTTTTTGTAAGGTTTAGGTAGTAAAGTTGAAGCAACTAGCTAGTGCTTGGTGTGCTAAAACACAAAACTAAAGAAGAGTTTAATTTGCCACTCTGGTACATTGTGTGTCATCGGACATACTTAGCTATGGATTACTAGTATGTAGATTCACTTATGTGTGAAACTAAAGGAAAATTCACTCAAGTCAAAAGATTTTATATACTATAACTTGAGATTGCTTATACTAAACTAGCCACAAAAATGAAGGTGAACAAAATCAGGATGATCACCATGCTGGCGTGATGTGCTTGAAACAAAATAGAAAGATAGAAAAAAAAAGGTATAGATTTGTGCTATGGCCCCGTTTGAAATGCCAAAATTGCACATGATTCTCGTGGGAATTGTAATAGTTTTTTTTCCCAATATTACTGTGCTCCAAATAGGAGAGAAGTACAGTAGTACGTACCGTGGTAGGAGATGGCAGGTTGACAAAGTAATAGTGGTGTACTGGTGTCACCAGCTAGGGGGCTCCAGATCAACACGGGACGTAATACTCCCCCGGCCACCAAAAACGACATTTTTACTTTTTAAAATCAACCTGTTGCCACTTTGATCACTTAATTTTATCGTCGTATATTAAAAAAATTAAAGAAGTGTTGTATTGTGAAAGTATGTTCAGTGATAATTTTTTTATTAATTAATTTTTTTTGAATTTTATTTTAAAGTTAATCCCAGCGCACTTTATTTCCAATTCTGACCTCTTTGGTCACGCCACCACCCGTGACGTAACAAAACAACACTGTCACGCTAGCCTATTTCTGGTCAAACTCTTGTCACGCCACTGGAAGTGGCATGACAGTATTATTTAGTCACGCCACAATTAGTGGCGTGATAAAAAGTGCTATTTTGGGGACTTATCCTGGCGCGTGGCGTGACCAAAAAGGTCAAAATTGGAAATAAAGTGCGATAGGGGTTAACTTTAAAATAAAATTCAAAAAAAGGTTAATTAATAAAAAAGTTCGTTCAGTGACAGATTTACTTGTACTATTTTTATGTATTCAAACCATATATTCTAGATAATATCTCTGATTAAAATTAATATTTTTTGATTGCATGGATTTAGGATGTTATTCTTCTACGACGGGAGGAAGTACTAGAGCATCCGAGGCAATACATTGTTTGAGGTAGGCAGCGCTGGTGTAAGGCCAAGAGTGACAGTAAAAGGCAATGTCACGAATTTCATTGCAATCCAACAGTGGGAAAATGCATTTTTTTTCTAAATAAACTATTTTTAATCGTTTGACAAGTTGACTAGGCCCAATCGTGCGATTGAGGTCTTGGTCTGCAACGTGTCTCAGTCGCGAGCTGGTGGTACGACTGAAACCCGTGGTGGGCACAATCATCGAGCCAGAACACAACTGAGACCAGTCGCAGTCTCGCAGATCAAACCGGTGACTGAGCATAGTTTTTAAGAAATAATTTACATAAACGAGATACAACTATGAAATAAATTACACAAATTGACTACGATAATAGGAACAAAACACTCCTAAGATGGACACAAACTGTATCAGGTAACAACTACAACTTTGTGATCTGCAACATGTCGCCTTCCACGACCTCCTCGACAGCCTCTCCCACGACCACCACTAGCCGTGCCGTTGTGACCTTCACCCGACCCGTTATACTTTGTGTACTTGTTCTTCCTATGCCTGTAATCCCCACAATGGATACACCTCTTCACAGGGTCTCCAACTTCAGACTCGTCCATGTCATTTTGGATATGATGACTCTACCGCCGGCCTTTGCCACCCTTCAGCAAGTTTAAATTAGGAACTTATATCATATTTTGCACATCATCTTCTGTGAAGTTACCAACAGCACGGAAACCACATATCTCCATATCCTCTTCTCCACAATCTCCCCGTATATGATATTTGCAATGAAAGAAGAAGTGATGTTGCGGTGCTTTGGCAGTACGTTGCTCATAACACACAAGTGGTCCTCCACCTTCGACACAATCTAACATGCGAGTGGATCCAGATTGGAATCATCTGATTATATTGGCTCTCGGTCATGACAACATGGCGAGACTAGTGTCAAGCGGTTGTCAGTCGTGTGAGGGTGGCACGACTAGACGACGTGACTCAACGTCGCCCACCCGTCACACGACTTAGTGTTGACAGGCCTCAGTCGCACGACGAGCCCACAAGTGTGGGTCGACTCGGCTCAAATCGTTGGCCCATCATGCGATTGGGCCTAGTTGCCTGGTGTGCCAGTGACTATGAGTTATTTCTATAAAAAAAAATAAAACGTGGGTTATTTTGTAAAACGATTAAAAATGATTTACTTAGAAATAAAATTCTGGAAAATGCATTGTTTTTAAAAATAAGAACAGCTAATGCCTAGACATTTCCGAAGTATATATGTTGCCCTTTAGATCTCCCAAAATATACGTTGTACTTACTGCATACTGTTAATTAGCCAGTGCTAGGTTCAAAATTAAACCCAATTAAAAAGAGAGAAAAACTGGGAAATTTGCTCCATAGTGATTAGCTAACTAAATTAACTTGAGATTCATATTTGTGAAATGATTAGACCAACGAACCAACAATTTAAAAACAATACAAGAGAAAGTAAACAAAAGCTTCTTAGTTGTGTAGTCGCCTTCATGCTGCCTCCTTTTCCCTCTCCTCTCCACCATCCTCGGCTGCTACTTGCCGTCTCTCTCCACCGCCCTTCTCCCAACCAAACTACGCGTTTCCCCTCTCGCATCCCGGCCACCTCCTGTGATC
Organism: Phyllostachys edulis; assembly: GCA_036346405.1. NCBI lineage: Eukaryota > Viridiplantae > Streptophyta > Magnoliopsida > Poales > Poaceae > Phyllostachys > Phyllostachys edulis. The sequence continues at coordinate 54,196,863 of CM070549.1, read as the reverse complement.
GCCGCCTCAATCTCCGCCTTTCGGATTCCCTCCAATCCATGCCACTGTGCCCTTGCTGTTCTCTTCTTGGCTCGTGCCGCGGTTAAGTAATGGAGCGACCGCCACCTCCGAGGCTTCTTCTTATGTTCTTGGTTGCTGTTTCTTGGCCGCTCGGCAGCGCAGGTTTGGCTTTCTTTTCTTGGGCTCTGGATTCTTCAGAGTTGTTGGGTATGCATTTGGGCTTATGGTGTTTGCCTTCTTGGTTGGTCCCTTGGCTTGCTGCAGGGATTCGAGGCTTCGGAGTTGGACTACAGGAATTGGAGAGCAATGGAGCTCCTTTTGGTCGTAGGTGAGTGCTTAGGTTCTGAGAATTAGTTCTTCTTTAGCCTCTTACTTGCAAGAAATGGGAACGGCGCGATTTTGCCATCCAGAATTTGTACTTTTTTATATTGGAATTGGAGAATAAATGCTTTTGGTGTTGGCATATTACCACCATTCATGGCTAACAGATGGCACAGAGTTATCAGTTTGGTAGGCACCGTCATGTAGAGAGCTCTGAACTAATTTGATGCTAGTTATGCATGGGAAGCACAAGCAGTTGTGTTTAGGAACTGAGCCCAGTTCAGTTAGTGGGAAGGTGTGGGTGTACACCCCACCACCCAGGTTCTAGTCCTCTTTTAGGCGAATTTGGGTGCCTATTTGGTTGTGTGTATCTCTAGTTGGTGCAGAGGCCGGGAGTTATTACTTCCATTCTAAAAAAAAACAAGCAGTTGTGTTTTCCCAGTGAATTACTGAAGTTGTAGCAGATTTTCTAGCATGCATGAATCATGCAGCATTTCTTCCTGGTGCCTATGTTCATTTTAGAAATCCTTGGAGTTGTAGTTATGGAGAGATGGGTCACTAGGTTGTAGAATTTTCAGCTTCAATTATACAAGTATTGGAAAGAGAAATACGGTATTGTATCATTTAATCAATAAATGATTTTGCAAATATCGATAAAAAAATTAATCAAGGAAAAATTAGTTTTTGTACTGTCATCAGCAGAAAAGGCACTTATTTAGCTTGATAAGATATCCTAACTATTCCTTCTCCAGGAATTTTAGAAGATTGCTGCAGATTGGTGGTGTAAACCAAGGTTCTCCATTCCTTTTCCCACGTGCACAAGCTCCCTCAGGTAATAGCAGGTCTCATGGAAGAACTTCAACAGCAGGAACAGTGTCTGCTCCATCACCTTCACCGTTCATATCCACGACAGAAGGATCACCATCGCCGTCACCATTTGCTTCACGACCCATGCCGCACCGATCCCCTTCACGCCATCATCCATCCATAGTCCCTCCACATTTGGTTAGGCCTAGGCCTGCAACTCGGCAAACTGATCATGGTCATTCAGTTGAAACTCCAGCTCGCTCTTTCCATAGACATTCCTGGACAACCTATGGTATAGTCGCGGCATGCATTGCTGCTTTCCTTATCATATCAGCAGCTGGTGCTTTCTACTGCCGAGCTAAAAAAGTGGGGACTGTGAGGCCATGGGCGACTGGACTTAGCGGACAATTGCAAAAAGCTTTTTTGACAGGTATGCTTTTTTTCCTATTGTGCATATATGTGTTAGGTAATCTTTGTGTTAGTTTCTATGTCCGAGTACTGTAGCAGTCCGAGTCCAAGAACTGTAGAGCCCGAGTGCTTGATCGGCGCCCAAGATTATGTTGCGTTCTCCGGGAAGTGGTGTCACCGGTGATGAGGCATCATCTAGTGTGATGGCAACAGAGAGTTCTGTCGTCTCGCTGTATTATCCGATGCTCACAAAGAGCAATTATGCAGTATGGACAATCAAGATGAAGGTGTACATACACGCTCAAGAAGTGTGGGACGTGGTCGAAGACAACAATGTCGATGTGCGCAAGGATCTGATGGCCTTGGCGGCCATCTATGGCGGCATCCCAAAGGAAACGCTCTTCCTACTGGCCAAAAAGGAGACGGTCAAAGCTGCGTGGAAGGCGTTGAAGACGATGCATATTGGCGCCGATCGTGTCAAGGAAGCACGGGTGCAGAACCTCAAGAGCGAGTTCGAGGGGATGAGCATGAAAGAGACGGAGTTGATTGACGACTTCGCCGTGAGGTTGACGACTATTGTCAACCAGATCCGAGTCTTGGGTGAAAAGATGGAAGAGAGCTATGTTGTGAGAAAGTTCCTTCGGACAGTCCCCGAAAAGTTTTTGCAAATCGTCTCCACCATTGAGTAGTTCGGCGATCTCAAGGTGATGACGGTTGAGGAGGTGATTAGCCGCTTGAAGACGCACGAGGAACGGATCTGAGGATCTGGCGGCAGCAAAGATGAGCGCCTGCTGTTAACCCGCGCCGAGTGGGAGGCCCGATCATCGAAAGGCAAAGGCGAGGGCTCTTTTGGCGGCTCTAACGGTGGTGGTGGCCAAGGCCGTAAGAATCGGAAATTCGATAAGACAAAGGTGAGATGCTATAATTGTCAGGACTTTGGACACTTTGCTTCATAATGCCGCAAGCCGAAGAAGGAGAAAGCGCTTCTTGCTAAAGCTCTCAGCGATGATGAACCAGCATTGTTTTGAAGCTGAGATGAGTCCGAGACGTTGAGAAGATGTGTTCGCCGTCCTGAGTCGAGTCTGGGATGTTGAGAAGATGTGTTCGCCATCATAACTCGAGTACTTAGTGTTGAGTCTAGAACGTTGAGAAGATGTGTTCGTCGTTCTGTGTCGGGTATGAGTTGGGTAAGTTGTAGTTGAGACCGACTGCCTCAACGAGTTAGAGTCTTTGCATCTAGGTGGACCTGTACCAGTTGAGTTGAGTTCCTACATGCAACTATGCATTTAGTTTGCATGTAAAACGCTTCATGTGGAGGCGTGGCTGGTAGTTCATAATACATTGAAACTAAATTAGGAGTATGTCAAGTCAAGATTAGGGGGGAGAATGTTGGAAATAATCTTGACCTAGAGTTTAAATCGAGTCTGAGATGCAGTAGAGTCCATCTCCGTGTGTTACTCAAGTTGAAGTCGTGATTGTTATGAATATTGTACATATATTCAAGAGGGTCCAATAGGCAATATAGAGAGAGTACAAAGGGGGTATACCATATACAGATATGGACGCCATATACAGATAAGGAATACAAAAGGACTCCTATTCTAACAGCCCCCTCAAACTCATGGTAGATCACACACACTGAGTTTGAAGAGAAAATACAAATGTTGTACCCTAATTTGTGGCTTCGTGATGAAGTTAGCAACCTGTAACTCTGAGGGCACAAACTGTAAAACAAGTACTCCCTTATGCACCTGTGAGCGAGTGTATGAAGCATCCACACCAATGTGCTTGGTGAGCTCAATCCCAAGGAAGTACGTAAAAGAACCAAGATCAGTCATCAAAAACTGCTCACTGAGATGCTTCTTCACATACATGATGAACGAGGGATCATCACCAATGATGAGCATATCATCACCATACAGAAGAAGCAGTGTCCTACCCCAAGATGAGACATGGACAAAAAGAATAGGATTATGGGAACTGACAGTGAAACCGACAGTAGTAATCACTGAGGTAAAACGCGCAAACCAGGCACGAGGAGCCTGTTTGAGGCCATAAAGAGCACGACGAAGACGACAGATGTGTCCATCAGGAACAGAATACCCAGGTGGTGGCTGCATGTAGACCTCCTCATGCAAAACATCATTAAGAAATACATTCTTAACATCTAGCTGAGAGATAGACCACCGGTGAACAGAAGCAACCGCAACAAGAGTGCGAACAATGATCATATGGGAAATAGGGGCAAAAGTCTCATCGTAGTCATGATCGTACTCCTGCTGAAAGCTGCGAGCCACAATACGAGCCTTGTAGCCCTCGATAGTACCATCAGACCGGGTCTTAATCTTGTACGTCTACTTGCACGTGATCGGACGAGCATGTACAGGTGTCGGTACAATATCCTAAGTCTATGTACGTCGAAGAGCATCAAGCTCCTTTGCCATAGCGAGCTGCCACTCAGAATGAGGTGCAGCCTCACGATAAGAATTAGGCTTAGTAACAGAGAGAGTATGAGCCATCGGAGCAAATCCAAGACGATCAGGAGGGTCAGATGTGGGTGTCGGCAAGATACCAGGGGAGGAGACTGGTGAAGGACGAGGACGTCTGGAGCAGTGAATACTAGAGAACCGAGACGGTGGTGCTGCAGGAACAAGAGGCGGTACTGCAGGAGGCAGCATTGGAGGCGGAGGTACAGTAGGAACCACTGGAGACAGACCAATAGAGGATTGTGATGGTGGAGAAATGGGTGAAGAGTCAGAAAGAGACAATCATAAAATCGACTCAACTGTGGAAACAGGAAAAGGAGTCGAATCTCGATAGAAGAAAGGTCGAGATTCTTCAAAGATAACGTCTCGTGAAATTCTGGTCTGTCGAGTAGAAGGATCATAGCAACGATAACCCTTATACTCAGAACTATAACTAAGAAACACACACTCAACTGACTGAGCCGATAGTTTAGTGCGCTCACGAGGCTGCAATAGAACAAAACAAGTACAACAAAAAACATGAAGGTGAGTGTACTGGACGGCGTGAGAGTAGAGACGCTCTATAGGACTGACACCCTTAAGAGTAGTGGAAGGCTGCATATTGATGAGATATGCAGCCGTAAAAACAGCCTTAGCCCAGAACTGTGGTGGACCATGAGAGGCAATGAGAAGAGTGCGGGCAGTCTCAATCAGATGACGATGTTTGCGCTCAGCAACCCCATGCTGAGCATGGACATCAGGACAAGAAGACTGGTAAAGAGTGTCCTGCTCAGAAAAAACTGTCTAAAAGCACCAAAACAGTACTCGTCAGCAGAATCACAGTGAAAAGTATGGATGAGAGAATCAAACTGAGTACAAACCATCGTTACAAAGCTACGATAGATCAGAAAAAAAAACTAACTACGATTAGACATAGGAAAAATCCATGTAAAACAGAAATAATCATCAATGAAGATCACATAAAACTTATGCCCGCCTTTAGAGATAATAGGTGTAGGTCTCCATACATTTGAATGGACTAAGTTAAAAGGACGAGAAGACAAGGACTCACTGAAATGATAAGGAAGCTGTAGCTAGTTGCCCAACTTACAACCCTGACAAAACATGGCTGTGTCAACAGTAACACATCCAAGAACACCCTGACAAACTAAGGAAGAAAGATGGGACCCACACAAGTGACCTAAACGATGATGCTACTACGCAAAAACGCCAGAGGTGGTGGCAACAGTGGCGGTGGAAGTAGACGTAGAGGTGACAGGAGCAACTGAAGTGGACGGAAGGTGGAGGCGATCAAGGATGTAGAGACCTTGATGATCCTACACACACGGCCGCCTCAAGTACTCCCCATGCTCACGATCCTGGATGAAACAGGTGTGAGAGTCAAAACCAATCCTACAGCCAAGATCGGTGAGCTGACCCACCGAGGGAAGCTGCATGGTGAGCTGGGGAACATGGGAAACAGCTAGAACAGAAAAGTCAGTGGGCAAAAGAGTGTCCTGACAGCTGACAGATAGAGGAGTACCGTCAGCTGTTTGAACAGAGATAAGAAAAACAGGAGGCCTACTAAAGTGAGATGTGGAGTCTGATGTTATGTGGAAAGAGACACCAGAATCCAGAACCCAAAAAGTACCAAGAGGAGACGCTCGAGCTAGATCGCGTAACTCGCTAAGCCGTGAGAGCCGCCAAGTAGAGTCTGGCAGAATTGTTGAACAAAGTCACCTCGCTGAGAAGGTCCTGACGTGCTGGTCTATCCTCCCGTCGAGGAGTTAGGGCCTCCCTGCCCCCCCTGGATCGTTCACGCGCCTTGTTCTGCTTTTTTCGCACCGCACAACGCTGGTAGTCGTGCTTGAAGTTCTTGCAATAATTGCATCGAACCCCGTTGGTGCAAAAACAAGAGCGTAAACAGACACCGAGGAGGGATCGAGTCGGGCGTAAACCGTCGCAGTAGTCGAAGAAGAAGGGTAACAAGCATACCGGAATAAATCTGGTTGCTAACCCGCAATAAGCTCTCAAAGACAAATGGTCGAAAGAGCCTTGGCGATCGCGGTCGTGGTGCGCTGGCAAAGAAGATTAAGCCCGAACAGGCTCAAACTATGGGTGAAGACGGCAAACGAAGTCATAAAGGCGAAGGCGATCACGATCCGCCTTCTGCACTTTATGACAAGCCAGCTCATCCAACTGGCGCCAGAGACTAGTCAGGGCTCGGAAGAAGAAGTCGACGGAAGAGTCCTCCTAGCGAAGCATCTCCAACTCACGCTGAAGCGAAAAGAACAGAGCATCGCTGCTCTGCTGGTATCGCTCACGCAAGTACTCTCAGATCTGACGAGTGGCACGTAGACCAACAATGTCTGGCTAGAGGAAGTAGTCAACGCTGACCACCAAGATGGCTCGAACATGGGCCTCATCAGCACGTCAGTGCTCAAAAACGTCTATGGCATACTGAAAGGCCTCATCAGCAGCAGCAAAAGCAGCCTCTGCCTCCTTTTTGGTGGCCTCATCTTCTGCAGGAGGTGCAGAAGTAGGCTGTCTGGGAGGAGGCTGAACCGGCGACGATGGACAAGGTCAAGCACCAGTGACATGTCCCCAAAGGCAGAGACCATCAAGTGTGATCTCCATGAGTGAAGACCATAACTTGTAGTTCATCCCATGAAGTTTTGTTCCCGAGAATGGGATCGCAGTTGATGGAACAAAAGCCATTGGTAGGCGGCACCGACAGGCAGCGATTAGATTGGTGTATCTTGTTTTTTTCGCCCGCCATATAAAACCGCTTACCGCTAAGATCGCCCAAAACAAAACACACTCGATGCGTGTAGGGGAGCTAGGGTTCTTTGCCGCCGCTCAGCGTGATGGTCTGACCTCCGCCGATGGGCGATTCTCGGCAAAGACCGCCACACGTGGCGCGAGAAGCTGGTGGCTTTTGGGCGCGGTGATGGCGGCGTAGCCGAGAGCGGCGGCTCATGTACGGCGTTGGTCAAGAACATGTCGTCGGCGGCGCGAGACCGCGGGTGTCAATGCTTCGGCGGCACCCTCGCGCGTGGCGCGGAGAGCGGCGGCTTTGGGCGCGGCGGTGGCACGGCTTCAGAGCGGCGGCTCATGGCGCAAAGATCGGGCGACGGCGGAGACCGGCGGCGACGGCGCGTCGAAGTTCGTCTGTGTGAGGTGGCAGCGAAGCGTGGTGGCGCTGCCGAGCAGCGATCATGGCGGCGTTCGGGCGAACAGCGAACTGTTTAACCCATGAGCAGCGTCGGGCGGCGGATGGCAGCGGAAGGAGAGCTAGGTTAGTGCTATGATACCATGTTATGAATATTGTACATATATTCAAGAGGGTTCAATGGGCAATATATAGGGAGTACAAAGGGGTACACCATATACAGATAAGGAATACAAAAGGACTCTTATTCTAACAGTGACCAACTTGAAGTCCGAGTACGTATGTTAGTAGGAGGGTATTAGCCTATATAATGAGGAGGCCTGTAACCAATTTTGTAAGCAAGGAAGAGAATAGAGAAATTCAGAAAACTCGGCTACGCAGTTGCAGCCGGAGCAAATTTTCCTGTGTTCTCTCTGTTTATTTGCAATATGTGAGTTTTCTCCTGGAGCTGAGCTAACAATATGTATCTAGGAGAACGTTCTAATTTCACATCACAATGTAATTATATTCTAGGTGTACCTGCACTGAAACGATCAGAGCTGGAAACAGCATGCGAGGATTTCAGCAATATAATTGGTTCTACATCTAGCTGCATGCTTTACAAGGGAACTTTATCAAGTGGAGTTGAAATTGCAGTGGCATCAAGTTTGGTAACATCTGCAAAGGATTGGTCGAAAGAATGTGAATCACAGTACAGGAAGAAGGTACTGTACAGTTACCTTCAGTGCTTATAAATGTACTTTGCTTTATTTTATATTTGATTCCAATTATTATGCTTTCAGATCACAAGTTTGTCCAAAGTAAGCCACAAGAATTTTATGAACTTGCTTGGCTACTGTGAGGAAGAGCATCCTTTTACCAGAGTGATGGTATTTGAATATGCTCCAAATGGGACACTTTTTGAGCATCTCCATGGTAAGTGTATTCTTATCATGCTTCTATAAATTTTGCTCTTGTCACAAATCTGTTCTCTTACCCTGTACAAAAATCATGTGTGTATTTTTTATGTGAACATTGGTTAACAACTTAACATTGATGTAAGTCATCAGTAACCCCACAAAACTTTACATAAAAGATCCTCCGACTGATAAACTGTGCATAACCATAGAGTGAGCAGATTCCAACAAGAACCATGTCTTGTTAGTTCATAAGATATGAGTATGGTGCATCAACTACATATGATGTATCTATTACTCAGGAGATACATTTATTTCTGTTAGTTCTGTACTGCCGGTCATTTTATCAACATTTGACAATGTCATCCTGATTGAATTGCAGTTAGAGAAGCTGAGAAACTGGATTGGATGTCGCGGCTCAGGATATCCATGGGAATTGCTTACTGTCTTGAGCACATGCATCAGCTGAAACCACCTGTTGTGCCAAGGAATTTTGACTCGACAACCATATACCTTACTGATGATTTTGCTGCAAAGGTCTTGGATCTTGAATTTTGGAATGATGCCAAGGGACCTAATTCAATCAACAGTGACTCCAGTCCCTCATCAGACCTGGAAAACGCCGTGCATAAGTATGGTATAGTATTGCTGGAAATATTGACTGGAAGAGTTCCCTGTTCCGAGGACGGGCCATTGGAACAGTGGGCGTCTCGCTACTTCGACGGCGAGATGCCTCTTGTGGAGCTGATTGACTCGAGCATCGGTTCATTCTCTGAAGAGGCTGCGCCTGCGCTATGCGAGGTCGTGAGGTCTTGCATTCATCCGGATCCGAAAATGAGACCGCAGATGGCCGAGGTTGTAGCTCGGATGAGGGAGATCACCGCGTTGGGGCCTGACGGAGCAACTCCAAAGGTGTCACCTCTGTGGTGGGCCGAGCTCGAGATCATGTCTTCTGAAAGCTAAGCTGTCTGTCTGCATGACATACTTGTCTCCAAGTGTGACTGAAAATTCTTTCGTTGGTTGGTTGCTGCTAATCTTGTTTGTGGAATTGGTGGTCAGGTAGATGTTTTGACAGTTTGTTTGCCGTGCAGAATTGCAAATAGTGAGTGGTACATGCAAAGGGATGGTTAGCTTTCAGTGAACCTGAGTTGCAAACATTTCAGCCGAGCGAACAATGAAAAAGAAGTTGGCATGTTCTACTGCACTTGCATTCTTATAATCCTAACATTATCATACATCGAAAATACCAATTTACAGCTCAAACAATTAAAACATTTAAAATTCATATTGTGGGACCCTCTCACAAGAGAAGGAACCCTCCAAAAATAGGAGGATGCTGCTTGGTGAGGCAAGCACACGGTATTCTTTAGTAAAAGGCGAAAGAATAGTTCGCTATGTGCTTACCACGCAGCTGCGTGCTTGTAATACTTGCCCTGGGTGTTATTTTAAAGAGCTCCTGGTGGTACGACTCTCTACCATCTAGCGGTATGGGACTAAAACTGATGGGATCTAATAACGCGATTGCTGAGGCCTCGACTGGAGATCACTTGCCTCCTGCTGCGGTGGCAGTGGGACCTGAGTAAGTATCTCTACCCCCAAACGGCAACCCTTGATTAAACGCCTAATGGAGCTGATAAACACTTGGCAGTTTTGGTCATTGGTCGCAGTAGAGACTGAAGACATGCGTGCGCAATCAGAAATGGAGCAAAAACAATTCAGGGTCGCCATAGTTGTTAGGAACACGAACATCTGGAATCTGACTAGGATAAGCAAAGCCAGATTTTGGAATAAAGCAGATGTACTAGGCCAGACGGGGCGGCCTGAGCTGGTCGCACGCGGTAGCCACAAACTCATGACACACACACAGAAAAAAAAAACAAGAAGAAAACACAGATTTGCTGCAAAAACAAAGGGGAAGAGCGTCTGGCCTTGCCTGCATCATGGAAAAGCTTAATTCTTTATGAACAGTCGTGCCTCCAAATACACACCAAAAGACATAAACAAAAGGGGAGAAAAGGAGAAAGTACATGCCGGTCTAAATTAAAGGACAGTCTGTTGCTTTCTCTCTTTAGCTCTTTTTCTCTCTTCCAGAGCTGCCTGTTATCTTATCTTGATGTACACATAAAATATTTTTGCCATTTACACACGAGCTATCTTAATTTACAGCAAGCTCATATCCTGTACGTGGAGCTCACTCTTCGCGGTGCCTCACTACATACTAATAGGAGCAAGCATCGTATACTTACACGCGTAGACGTATGTGTGTCAGTGTGTGCCTTCTCGTGCTCCAGCCTCACTGATCTGCAGTGCTTCTGTTTCCTTCTCTGGGAGGAAGAATCGTTTCATCATTCTGCCTGACAAAAAACTGCAGCTGAATCGACGACGAAGATGGTGAATTGGTGATGGCAAGCACATAATTCACTAGCTCTGAGGTTCAGTCTTCGTGGAAGCTTTGTTGTACAGCTCCAGGGTGTCGCCATGCGTCGGGTCCAGGCATAGGGCTGCCTCGCAGTCTCGCAGGGTGTTCGCGTTGTCGCCCATGGAATCGAAGAACGCTGCACGGAGATGGAGCAGCTGGAGGTCTGCCTTGAAAGCTATTGCTTTTGAGAGCTCTGAAATCGCCTCATCTTCCTTGTTTTCGTCCATCAGAACTGAGAAAAGAGAGAGAGAAAAAAACTGGTTACATTATTGTGCTCCTCAATGCATGGTTGTCAACTTGCACACTCCTAAGGGCTAAGGCACACGATTCAAAGAAAAGCAACCAAAGTCTTAAACAGGAGAAGGTGGTAGTGCCGTAGTGGCACGTACCATCACTACCGCTCTTGTAACAGCGCCCTGAGCTCTTTTACAGTACATTCAATACAATACAGGCCGTTAATTCTTTTTATCCAATGGTTCATATTAGTTAGGAACTTAGGATAAGTCCATAATAACCCCACGGAAAATAAATAAATACAAAAAAAAGTCTATTATACCCTTAACAAATCAATGATCGGATTTGATTTATACTACTAGTAGAATGTACCGTAAAATTTCCCATGATTGTATATTGTGTACCAGTGTACCATCTCATCTCCTCGTTCCAATTTACAATTTAACGAATATAAAATGTTACTCAAAAGGCAACGGAAAAGACTTTACTCGTCAAAATGCAATATTACTACTCCAGCTAAGAAGCTCTGGGAAATTCTTCAGACTTGCATTACAAGATCCATAATGCATACCGCTCTCAGATTTAGCAACGGATTACCGTCTCCAGCCATTTGTTAAAACATAAATAACTGAATAGCATTTCGCATCACATAGAGTTCTTCTCGTGCAAAACTTAACAGAATGTAAGTCTTCCAACATATTTACCAATTTAGTGTTGAAACCACTTTGACCTCCACATAGACATTAGAATAGTGCAAGCAGTCCATGTAAATATATTAAGTAGACTTACCAGCTGCTCTGTATCTGTAAGGGTAAGTCCTGGTAGGGTCTAATAACGTCGCCATATTGAGATCACTCTTTGCAGCTTCTGGCTCACCATATTCCGACCGTTTTTCATATGCTGATGAACTGTTTTTAGCTATCTTTATGAGTGATGACATCTCCTCATATGCAGCCTTTTTCCTATTGTTCAGGTAATGGACGCGTGCCAGACCCTGATGCGCCCGTGTATGCTTTATGCTCAATGCTATACTGTAGCACTCAGCAGCCTCATCCAGCAAATCACAATCCACATGTATGCTCCCCATATTGTTATATGCCTGGAGAATGTTAGCTATGAGCACAAATAATTAATAGAAGTCATGCAAATGAGAAGTGATGAATGATTCTTACTTGCCCCTTCCGAAGGTTGTCGGATGCACAACTATTAGCCTGTTCTAGAAGCTGAACAACAGAAAGCGCAGATTCTGTGTCGAGGCTAGAATCTCCTAGAGCATATGCCTTTAGAAAAAAGGCTTCGAATGATCTTTGAAGTCTAATTGACTTCTCAACCTTGGCAAGTGCTTCCTCGCGATGTCCAGTATCGTATAAAATCCATCCTTCATATACAAGTCTCTCATGCTCATGAATTGAACAATTCCGTGCAAAGCGCAAACTACGCATAGCAGCCTTCTGACAATTTAGCCTACAATGTGTGTGAGAGACAACAAAAATGTGAAGTCTATGAATTTAACACTACAAAAGACATCACTCACATCAGTTATCTTCTCTTTTTCTTCAAAGGATACTCCCCAGTCCCCACTTTACATGGAAACCAAAATTACAGCATTACTATAGGTCTGTTGCTCCTCCACACAGATAGTATCTGAAATTATTCTCGTTTTTCTGAATTTGCTTCTGAATTGAATAAAGGTTCCACTCTATGTATAAAAGAAAGCACTAGGCAATGATCATCTAGACAAGGTAAACTTGACCCAAATAACGATGGGATGAAAGTGTGCAAGAAGAGTTGTTCAATCAAATCTGCTTATGTATAGCCAATGACCATGTAATAGGTAATGTAAATGTAAAACTTGCAGTTCAACAAGTGGGATTTGTCCTTTCCAAATTTTTAGAAATGGGATTTGTTCTCAGCAATGAAAGGAGAGAGTTATAGGTGCATGCCTTAGCAGGAGGAGCGATTGTCGAAACCGCAAGCTGCTGTTCCCGGGTTCCCTGGCGAGCATCTGCTGGACAACAGCTAGAGAGCCGATGTCGTCCACCGCTGACCACCGATCATACAGCTGCATCCAGCAATCCGCCATATCCCATTGCTGCACTTGCCCTCGGAGGAGCTCGATCAGCTGTTCCCCATGCATTTTCCGATGGAACATCATGTAATTAGGATCCAACGTCAATATCGCCCAGACATCCTGCACGGCAGACTCGTAGTCCTCAAGTGCAAGGTAGAACCATGCCCGGAGCTCAAGGCAGTCGGTCGCCAACTTGAAGCCGAGGACCTTGCCGATCTCTGCAACTGCCGACTCGATCTTGTCCTCCTCCAACAACGCAACGGCACGGTACTTGTACGGGTAAGTCAGCGTCGGGTCAAGCTCTGTCGCTGCCCGGAGATCAGCCATCTTCTCCTTCCCGACACAATACACCGAACGTTCTTGGTACATCCAACCGGCAGGCTCGTAGTCCCTGACGACACTGTTCATCAGCTTGTATGCCGAATACTTGTGCCCGCGCTTGTACTTGGCGCGTGCTACTCCGGCGAGCGAGTACACGTGGCCCTCGGCGACGGCATCCTCAAACCACTCCTGCGCGTCCTTGAACTCGCGACGCTCCAGCATCACGCACCCGAGCTGGTGTAATGCCAACTGCTTTTGCCATGGCAGCTCCGCGCATTCGCATAGCCTCTCCAACAGCATCACCGTGGTGTTCGACCTCATGTCCTCCTCCATGGCAACGTACGAGAGGAAGTAATACAGGGCGAAGGACGCGTTTCCAGCAATGTCGAGGCGCTCCCGGCCCTCTGGGCTGCAGAGCAGACGCGCGACGTCGGGGTTGGAGAGCGACTTGGGGAGCTCCCGCAGGAAGGCCTGGAGGCAGGTAGCGACGAGGAGGTGAGCGGCCTCCTCGAGGCCGAGGTCGATGAGGGAGAGGGCGTCGTCCACGCCTCGCACCATGGCGGCGAGCTTGTTGTCGCAGGCGGCCTTAAGGCCCTCGCAGCAGAACTTGTTAGAGAAGGCGAGGAGCTCGAGGATGGTGTCGGGCGGGAAGTCATCGAGCCGGTCGTGTCGGCTGTAGGCGGCGACGGCGCGCATACCGCGCGGCGTGATGCCGTCGCGGGTGAAGTCAATGCGGTCGCGCTGCGCCTCGGCGAACCCGCCGTAGAGGAGCGTGGTGAGCGGCTTGGAGAGCGCAGCGATGCAGGAGCGCTCGCACGCCACGTCCTCCTGGCCGATGACGAACCACAGGTCTTTGGTCTCCTCCACCTCGTCTTCCTCGCCCACCTCGTAGGTGTTTGGTGTGTTGCGCCTGAAGCGATGAGAGGGAGGAGTGGGGGGAGGAGGTGGCGGACGGCGGCATGGGCAGACGGGGTCCACGCTGGAGGACTCCTCGGCGAAGACCGCGGCGCGGGGGCACTCGAGGAGAGGGGTCGTCGAGGTGCAGGGCGCAAGCGGCGGCGGCGTCGGGTCGAGCTCGTCCTCGCGGCGCTCGTACCGGAGCCAGGCGGCGAGCACGACGCGACGGTGGGGGTCGGCGGCGTGCGCGCGCGCGGCCCGCAGCGCCCGCCGCAGCAGCCGGGCGTCCCCGAGCGCGTGGAACAGCGCGTGCTGCTCCAGGTACACGTCGCAGAGGTCGTCTCCTTCGACCTCGGCCGACGACATCCGCCGGAACGACGCGGCGAGCGCCGCGACGTGGTCGACGGGGCGCAGGCACGCGTCCAGCGCCGGCTCGAGCGCCGCCGCCGCCGGGAGCCCACAGGGCAGGGGTGAGTCGGCCACGAACGCCCCCGACGTGGAGGGCGCGTGCGGGTAGCAGAGCGACGCGGAGCGCAGGGAGAAGCTGCGCGGCGGGGGCCGCCCCCCGCCTCCTCCATCCCCTGAGCCAGACGTGGACGCCCCGCCCCCGCCGAGTTGAAGGCGTAGATTTGCGCGGCCTTGCACCCTCGATCAGCTTCAGGCTCCGTATCGTCGTCAAGAAGTTGTTCGTCATAATGCCTCAACTCACCTCCCCTCGTCCTCGCCTCGCCGCCTGCGCCTCGGTTATTAAACGACGATCATATCAGGGTGGAATTTTGGCGGAACGGCTCGCGCGCGCGCATACGCACGCTTCGCCTCCGTCCTCCCGCGCGGCCGCGCGTTGCGTTGTGTCTGCGGTTAATGCCGTTGGTTTGGGGCGGCGGAAGAGGATCGGGTGCGGAGAGGATAGGAGAACGGAGGAAGGGGAGGGGCGCGGAAGTCGGGTGGTTTTCCCGGGTCCGTAGCTGTCAGCCTGTCACCGCCCGCTACACGAAACAAATTGGATTTTTTTTAAAAAAAAATAATTACACAAATAAATAGTTGTTCCAAAAAAATTACAAAAATATATCTCTGTCGCCATCTGACGACAGAAACCTATCGCCAGTTAAACTTGCGACAGGGACCCTATCGCCGGTCCACATATCAACTGGCGACAGGTACCTATCGCCATTTGAAACGGCGAAAAACACCTGTCGCCAATTGAAATGGCGACAGGTACCTGAAGCCCTAATTTGATTTGCTTACTTATGATTTTCATAAATTTTGAATGGTATGAAATTTATTAGACTCACAATAACATTTTGTGATCGTCGTATGTTGTTCTAGTGCGGTGAATTTCTGAAGAATTTTGCGAGGACGATTGAGGTAACGATGATTCGTAAGTAAGAATGTAAGTGATATTGCAATGAGTCAGGGAATTCATACAGTTTCTCATGTACATGCACAGCATATTATTGCTACATGTTGCCATTTCAATTGGCGACAGGGAGATGTGTTTGGTATTTTCGTAGTTTCGGAACAGTACGAAATATGCTAGCGATGCGTCAGCTGGAAGGTAAGTTATATTGTGATGTGCTAGAGGATTTTGTGAGGACGATTGAAGTAGTAATGATTCGTAAGTAGGAAGATAAGTTATATTGCGATGAGCTAGAGAATTCACACATAGTGAACAATATTGGAGAAATGGCGCAACGATAACAACACGACAGTTGATCCGACAAAAGGGGTTACATAGCACGAAGGCTAACGAACAAAGGACGGTACACGCATGTCTTTAGGGAATTAGAAATACATAGGACATATGGATGAAGATGGTCGGACTACTACGTGGACCGAGGCCATTTGTCCTTCCTTGCAAGCTTGGCATTGTACTCCTCGTCGGCCGCCTTGGCCTTGACCACCATTTTTGTCTTTTTCTCGCACTCCCTCTCGCGAGCCTCGCGCTCTCGGCGTCTGCACGCCTCGAGATGGGCTTGCGTTTTCCGCGCGGATATGCTGGTTGTGCTCGTCGATGCGGCGCTCCTCCTCCCTCCTCTCGCGGTCCCTGTTGGCATCCCACTCCTCGCAATCGAGAGTCCACTGGTCGTGTGGGTGGATCTCTAGGTCGATCCACTTGCGATAGCCACATAGCGGATCTAGGGACTACGAATAGACAGGAGAGGTTGTTAGTACAGACTTTCAAAGAGAAAAGGTAGGGGAACATACTGCCACCTGTCCTTACCGACTGTCGATGGTATCTCGTGTCCCAATGGCGGTCGGGATAGTCGCTGAAGTAGTTCGCGCAACCCCAATAACGCATGCCCAGGCTTAGCCGGTGCTCGAACTTGAAGAATTTATATATGTCCTTGCACCAATAGAGGGGCGGCGTCTCCCCCTCGGCCGGGTGTTGCGGCAAATGCTCTGTTGGGATGTTCTGGTAGGGGTTGCTGCTATGGGGGCCGGCGTCATTGCGGGCAGGTGGCCTCCTAGCACACTCCCTTTGTTCCTCTCGGACCGCGTACTCCCTTTGTATTTCGCGGATCTCCTCCCAGTACTTGTCCATCTAAGCGAGATTGTGTTGAAGTTTGGATGCAGGAGAATCCGACGTGGAAGGGGTAGTACTTATATGCCGAGCCGTCGCTGTGTACGCGACTAAATTGTAATTCAGTTCAAGGAAATTCGCGTCCGCGAGGTAGCGGCCCTTAAATGCTAGCTCGTCGGGTCACGTTATCCTGAAAAGCTAACTCGTCGGGTTACGCGTTGCGCAAAGCTGACTCGTCGGGTCACATTGTCCTTAAAAGCTGATTCGTTGGGTCACGTCGCTACGTAAAGCTAACTCGTCAGGTCACGTCGCTGCGCAAAGTAAGGAAGACTAAAGGCGTAGAAAGAAGGTGCTGTGGGGTGTCCCGATGCAGAATCTTACACGTGGTCGTGCTTTTCAAGCAAAAAAGAGATATCGAAACACGATACTAGCAAAATAATAGTTACATGTCATGACTCATATTTCGAGGAACAAATATCTATTGGCGGCCCCTCTTGGGGCGCACCCCGCGTGTCGCCCCTGGCCTCGCCCGGCGATGGTCCGAGTACGTCAGAGGATCAGGCTGCCTGACTACCCGACCGACGCGAGTAGCCTGAGGTGCTGTCGCGAATGGGGGTCCTGCGTCGGTTGGGTCGGTCCTAGCGCACCGTGTAGCTGAGAAGCCTCCAAGGAGAACGGGGTGTCACGCTGGTCCATGAAGAAGTCCTTGAGAGGTGTCGATAAGTGTGCCTCATCGTGCGACAATGAATCGTCCTCCCAAGACGTTCCTGGGAAGCATTACGTTACAAACGTAATCATGGCTAAAACCACGAAAAAAAACGTTACGCAAGCAAGCAAGGTGGTCATACCTGCTGGCCCGAAGACGTGCCCCGATGACTCTGCGTACCCCTGCCCCACGTACGGGTGGAGCTCAGGACCTGTAAGAGAAGATTGCCATTAGTAATTAACGGGGTTCGAAATAAAGAAGCAGGGTGGTCATACCTGGTAGCACAAAACCATGCCCCAATGACTCCGCGTACTCCTGCTCCGCGTGCCGGTGGAGCACCAGACCTGCAAGAGAAGATTGTTGTTAGTAACTTGTGCGGTTCGAAAAAAAGAAGCGAAAGTGAATGTTTCATGCTCACCTCCATAATGTCCCGCGGTGCTCCCACCATGGTGCCACGACGGCACGCCCGCCGCGTCCGGGGTAGGAGCCCGTGGTCGTGAACCACCTCGGCTGACCCCTCGTCCTCGCATTGCTCGGTCCACCGGGTCCCTCGGCGTGTGACAAGTCACGATCTGGATGCCTCATCTCGATGTCTCTATCATCCGCTGCATGACCCCTCTGGTGTCCCCTAGCGTCATGTGCTGCGCGAAGGCTGCCAACTCGAGAACCTCCTGGTGTAGATCCGTCTGCACAAGTAATGAACAAGTTGAAAACCTATATCTGGCAAATTAAATATGAATTAAGGATCGTTTAAATTAAATACGTACAGAGTGGTGGAAAGCGGAGTTCGGCTGGGTAGGGTACGTGTCGGACGTCGCAGCCTCGTGTCGTGGTGAGTCGACCACGACCCGGACACACCGAAGCCTCGTCCAACTAGCGTACCACTCCATGTACTCCCCGAACGTCTCGGGGTAGTAGGGATCATCCCCACACTGATGGGGTCCTCGTGCGCGCCACTCCAAGCCTCAACCTAAGGTCTCATCCTGTCCAACCAGGACATCGTGCCACGTACTCCCTTCCTAGTGTACCTGTGGACGGCAAGACAATTATTTGATTGGCACGTAACGCACATTGTACGAAAGAAGTAAAGAGTGAACTTACGCGTGGATGTGCGCCGGCACCTGCGTCCCCCCCAAGGGGCTGGGACCTCCTGTCGCAGATTGAATTGGCGCAGGACCCGCTGCACCTGGTACTCTTCCACGAAGACATCATGCACAGGATCGACAGTCCATCGGGTGCGCGCACGTTCACCCTCTCCTCAATGTATGGTGTCCAGATGACGCGGTCATCGGTCAGCTGATCGAACATCGCAACGTACTCCGGGTAGGACCCCTGCGAAGTGATCGACATGTAGGTGACCTGTGCAATAGAACACCACAAACTTAGCACACAAAATTGTGATTACAATACGAAAAATAATAAATGATCATAAAACTAACCCGTCGGCAGCACCACACCATGCCCATGGTCAGCCAGTCCACGTCGTTGTCCTGGGCGTACAAGCTGACCGCGTACACTCCCAAGTCCAGCTGTGGTCGTCCGATCTGGAAGCGCTCGAAAGACCATAGTTGCAGAAGTAGTGGGCATTCGGAAAGGATGGAGTTGTCCTGGGCACGGTGGCATGTGTCACACAGTGCGCGGTACGTCGTGCACAGCACGGTCGGACCCCAGGCGTAGGGCTGGATATCGGCCATCGACAAGTCTGCCAGCTCATGTGCGTACCGGACATAGTGCTTGTTGAGGTTGTCGCCGTGGGACCCCGGGAACTTGACCCACCCAAACAGCCACAGCAGGTAGGCCTCGAAGTGTCTCCTAACAATGACGTTCTCTACGTTCTCCGCCATACGTTCGGGCTGCAAGAAGACATGTACATGTCAGCAAGGTTCACATATGAATTGATGCGAGAGGACAATAGTTACGAAGACTTACGTAGAACTGGTAGATCCACCTCAACGTCAGCCCGTGCGGGTTGCTAAACTCCGTGTACCCGCTTCCCGGCGGCAGCACATCGTGGAACCTCGCTAGGAGGTTCGTGCGCCACGTGGATGGGATATCATACACCACCATGGGGGAGCCTGTGCAGGGCAACCCGGTCAGGAAGCTCACGTCCTGTAGCGTCGGCGCCATTTCCCCACATGGAAGGTGGAATGTGTGCGTCTCTGGCCTCCAGCGGTCAACCAGAGCAGTAAGTAGGGCCCGGTCGTATGGAAAACGTCTAGACGTACGACTAGGACTGCAATGCTGGTCGTCCTCCCACGTCGCCTCCGCCATCCTCGCTAGTGGAAGGAGGCTTGCCGCTCTCAACCTACGTCGAAACAATTAAGAACAAACGTGACTGCACACAAAATAGTCAGACCGCGATTGAGTGCATTAAGGTCAGAACTATACGTACCTCGGAATCCAAGTGCCGGTGCGACCTCCATGCCTCGATGGGCGGCGCACCAAGAACGTGCGTGATTAATCGACATCTCGCCCTTCGGGGGGAGCACGATACTGAGGCGACTACGGTGACGTGCGTCAATCACCGGGTCAAGCAACTCGTACTGGCCTACGTCTGCCATACCTACAAATTAAGTGCATACATTGTAAAGACTACGGGACATGTACAAAAACCAAAATTTCTACTTTAAAAATAATTTCCGACATTAACTGAATAATTATCACACAAAAATGTAAACCTAATTTAGGCTACTCAGCAATTTAAATAGATTTGTGTAGGGTCTTCCAATTTAGAGGATATTTTTAAATATTTTCTAAGTGCAAATATAAACAATAAACAAAGTTCTTCCTATTTTTCTAGTTTCGTAGTTTAAAATTAATTTTTGATATTAACAATATAATTACCATGCACAAATGGGAAGCTAAATAAAGTTGGGATTATTTTTTACTGATTTCTAATAGGCGCCTTCCTATTTACGCTAATTTATCCTAAATCGCTATTTCGTTGTAATATTCATAACGTGTGTCTGATTTAACAACACTATACACAGTTCAAATAATGTAGTACATAATTTGACTACAATTATCTAATCCACTAAATTCTACTCGCTATTCTACTTAATTCTATGTCACTATTCTACTTAATTCTATGTACTTAATTCTACTTAGTATTCTACTCGCTACAGCTCAAATAATGTACTTAATTCTACATAATTTAATATAATGTACAAAGTTGCAAAAAAAAACTTGCAAGATGGTCGACGAACTGGATCTAATGCTCTGTCAATCTCTCTCCTCCGCGACGAGCTAGTAGAGCTTCGCTGCCTTTCTTCTCTCCCTCTCATCCTCTCTTTTGTTTTTTTTTCTGGAATTAAAATGAGTTTTGGAGGAATTTTTTTGGGGATTTTATAAATGGCATCCTGTCGCCAGTTGAACTGATAACAGCAAGACTGTTTACTTCCTGTCGTCAGTTGAACTGACAACAGGTAGATGGACCGGCAATAGGAGGCCAACAGGGTCCTTGTTGCTAGTTCAACTGGCGACAGCTACCTGTTGCCAGTTGAACTGGCTATAGGGAGTTATTTTTGTAATTTTTTGGGGCGGCTATTTATTTTTGTAACTATCTTTTAAAATAATATTATTTAAAAAAATCCTTATAGTCCTACGATCCCGTCAAATCATTTTGATCCCGATTCGATGTACATATGGTACAAAATAGTATACCGAACCATATAATATCTAGAATTACATTTTTTTTTCATGGTACTATCCTATCACTGTCCTAATCATATGATCTCACTCATATGAGCACAAAAATGTACTACTTCGGTTGCATTTTTTGTGACCTCAAGCGTAAGAGGGTGGCTATTGCAAGGGAGAAGGCCACAAGTACAAATGACAAAGGTGGGACTATGGAATGAGATGTAAGAGGGTGGCTATTGCAAGGGAGAAGGCCACAAGTACAAATGGCAAAGGTGTGACTATGGAATGAGATGCAACAACGTGGGAGGAAGCAACAAAAGGCCAATGGGCCTCCTCGGCATTGTCGGCAAGGTTGGAGGAGGCACACGGGGTGGGCGACTAGGGTTTGTGTGGGGGGGGTGAGTTTGGAGAGGTTAGTGGGAAAGTGAGTTCAATTGGATATTGTTCAAAATCTGAATGATTTTTTCAAGGGTTGGAGAGTGTTTCATCTACAATTTGTTTTTTTTTTCTAGAAATTGGGTAGGATTTCTAACATTTACTGAGAAAAAGCACGCCAATGGGGACGTGTGCCTTATGAAATGCATCCTTAAATTCTTGCCAAGGTATTTCTCTTCCGGGATGGAATGTTTGGTGATTCATCCACCATGCTGCGGCTTGTCCTTGAAGTTGGTGGGAGGCAAAAAGAGTCTTCTCTTGATCAGTGCATTGGATAGTGTCTAACTTTCTTTCCATATCTCTTATCCAATCATCTGCTGCTAGTGGTTCTGGTGCAACTGTAAAAGTTGGTGGTCTTGTTTTGTGGAAATCAGTCCATCTTGATCTTGCAGTGCTTCCTCCATTTGTTGTTCCTGAAGAGGGTTCTGATGGTACCGGTGATCTGGTGGCTATCTGCTCTAGGAGTTTAGTGTGTTGCTCCATCATTCTGGTTTGACTTTGCTCCGCTTGATATCTATTTCTTTCCATCATGGCCATTACTTCCGCCATGGTTGGTTGATGATTCGCTGAATCAGCCTCATGGTTGTTGTTGTTTTCAGACATCTTGGGAATATACTTCTGCAGTGGTTTTGACCAAATATAGATAGGTGAGTAAGATTCAGATTTGAGTTAAGTGAAGAAAGATTAAGGTAAGGTTCAAGACGAAAAGAAGGAATTGCATTTTTGACAAGGATGATATCTGTGTCTCGATAGAAAAACAAATTATCAGATAATAATATAGCTCAATTATTTATACGAATTGTATACATACTACTTAGAGTACATAATACAACTTGTTTTACAATCAAAAGATCGTCTAATTAGGGTTCACTCTATCTAATAATACTTTAGCGTATTCTAAACACTACTGCAACTTCTGACGAAAGGTTGAAATTAGGTGAGAAGAAGATAAATCTTTTATAAAACAAATTGATTTTACAAATCTAAGTTAGATAAGATAGCAATAGAAGGGAAAAGACAGCAATAATACTTATATTTTTGTTTTCAGAAATTCTTTTATAATTTTTCAAACTAGGATTTTTGAAGGTCTTCACTTTCTAATTCCTAAAGCCAACTTAAGGTCTCATCCTACAGTCAAGCTATGCTCTGATACCACTTTTGTATCGCCCCCAAATTCCTGGGGACATTAAACTCTTCACAACCGCCCAGATGTGCGATTCTATAAAGCGAAGCCTCAAGCAAGCTTTCGATCTCAACAAAAGCCAACCTTTTATTACATAAGATAGGACTTAACAGCCAGTTTTGACACTAACACGGGCATCCAAGCCCAAAATTAATATAATACAAGACAAAAGAACTTCTAATCACATGCACACTTGAGTGCGGCTGAGACCTAATACCAGTAATCGTTGCCAACCGTGGGTCCACCAAAATCTTGTTCAACCAGATCTTCTGCATTTTCCCAGGTTTCTTCTGTAGATTGTTTGCAGATTATGCAAGAATGAGTACAACTACCGTACTCAACAAGCCACATGGAAAGGCTAAATAATTACATGCAAGGAGTTCAAAGGATGGTTAGGCTTTACCTTAACAGGCATATGTGGATACAATTTGCAGTTTAAAGCAGTTTACAAAGCAGTAAAACAATAATACATAATAACAACAGGGGGTTTCTCAACAAACCACAATTTCCAACTTACCATCTCCAAACTCTACTTATGCCTCGTGTACTGGAATCACCCATTAACACAGCTTCATTAACCGGAAGCACGGCGTATTCGAATAACATTTTATACACTCTGCAGAGTTGCCCAACTTTACCCACACGATATCTCATGCTCGTACTGTCATGCACGCACCACTTTAGCGTGTGACTGAGCTGAGATAACAAAGCCTTTTCACTGCTTATCCTTTTTAGCCTCTACCCAGTAGGTCTAAATCCATACAGCCATCGGGAGACCACCGGCCAGTAGTGGACTTTGTGCCCTGATGCTGATGGGCCCATACCGTTGCAAGAACCAGCAGGTGTCCCTAAAGGTCCACCCCTGTCTCGCCTTTGATACTGTAGATATTCAATTGGATGAGCAGTGTACTAAGCTAGGGAGTAATGACCACGCATGTGGTTGAGCGGTTTACTGTGTCTGTTACTTAGCACAAGGTTCTTATCCTTACTTGTCACCCAGTGAGGCGATGGCCCAACCCGCGGTTGCCCACCTCTAGATCTCACTGATGACTCATTTTACCAAGTATCTTGGGTTGTCCAACATTTTGGTCTCAACCCTCAACTTACACCCAAAACCTATTGGCCTAAAGCCAACCTTCCTCAACAGTATTTAGAACAGAGTTTTTGCATGACTTTGCAGAATATTTGCTATTATTTTATGTGAACCAAGTTTGCCAAGGTGAATATGGCCTACAAGAATGGGTGGCTTGATATGTGGGGTAATAGGAATTATCTAATTATCATGGCATTCAAAAGTATTATTTGAATAATTAAAGTAATTGGCTCAAATATAATAATGAAAGTATCAATATAAATATATGACATGTGGGTTCAAAATGATCAAGGAATGCGACTTGCCTTCTTGCACAAAGTCCTGTGGATCTTTGGTCTTGTCCGGCGCCTTCTAGCGTCTGTCGTCTAGATCGTAACCTAACGAGAAGCAATGCAATAAAAAGAAACCAAGTAAAAACTAGCTCAACAAGGAATGAGCTGGAAACGACAAGCAAGTAAATAAAACCAAAAAGAGACTTAAAAGGAAGGTGGTGCGGGTTGGTGGGATTTATCTGGTGTTTATTTGGACTGGACGAGGTTTGAGATTCGGATCCAACTACAACAAAAATATTGTAAAGGATTAAAGAAAGCTATAGGAAGGTGAAAAGGTTTATTTGGAGCTTGGTATAGCTGAACGGAGTCAAGAATGGGTTTTCTGGGCTCGAGACGATCGAAAATGACATATAATGTCAATTTAGGGTTTCGAGCGAAAAAGGTCGGATAATGAATAGTATTGTTTTACTATTCATGAACAAAAAATGGGTTATGAACAGGAGCAAGTAATGCTTTAACAGTTAATGAACAGTGTATAGGGTTTAATATTTTTGGCTAGTGAACAGTGTATATTTGGAATAGAAATTTCTATTTTTAATCGGAATGAACAGTAAATGTATTTACTGTGCAAGGAACAGTAAAAGGCCGATTTTAAAAAGAAAATGGGCCGCCTTTTCACCGCATGGCCCACGGCTTTTAATCGGCGGCCCAACGTTCAAATCACATGTTTAAAAGGTTTGGCCACGCCAAAGGCTGCAGCCAATGTTTTGAGCTGCGGCACGAAAGAGAGGAGAGAGCGAGCGAAGAGGGCGGATCCGCATGGAGGAGGCGAAGGCAACAATGCAAGGCTTCAATGGCAATGACCCATGATGGCGACCAGTGGCACAAGGGAGGGCTGGCGGGAATTTGAGGTAAGCCCTCACCTCTAGGGTTTTAATGGTCGGGTTTCTTGGGTGGGGTTGTGGTGGCCATGGCTGCCTACACTGGGAAAAGGAGGTGGGGAGGTCAAGGGTTTGAAGAAGAAGGGTCGCCTGGGCGGCTCCTTTATATATGTTGGGCGGTGGGAGCAAGGAAGCGAGTGGCGGGTGAGGTGGGGCTTAGGATCATGAGGTGGCGGGGAAGGAAGGTGCCTCACCTGAGCAAAGTGAGGTGGCAAGGGGTGTGGGCAACACAAGCGATGGCGGTGCGACGATGTCTTGTTGTGGGGGTTTGGGCATGAGAGAGAGACGGCATGGGGCGGCTTTAGGCGTCTTGGCGCATTGAAGGCGCGGAGGTGGCAGATGACAGCAATGCACAGGCGGTGATTGCATGAGTAGACGGGGTGGAGGCGGGCTCAAACAAAGACGCGACCGGGAGGGGAAAGCGGGGAGGGAGAAGGGAAAGCGGGATTTGGGGTTAGGGTTTGGAATTTGGCCGAATTTGACCGGATTTTGAAATTGGATTTGAATTTGAGATTTAAACTTTGAACTCAAATTGAATTTTGAATTTTGAATTTTTTTTGCAGGTGTTTCAGAGACTCCTGTAAAAACTGAAATATTTTCTATGAATTTTTGGTGTTCCAAACATACCTTTGTAAATAAAATTAGAAAGGAAAAAAAGATAAAGGAAAGGAGGCACGAAAAAAAAGAGTACAGAAGAAAACCAGAGGGGATGTTGTTGTTGGATCCCATTGTCTTTGTTTGGTTAAGTTAAAGAGTCCACGATCTGGAACGAGGGTTGCGGGGCCCACCGGGCAAAGGTGTACGTGTGGAGCAATCATGGGGGCGATTGGTGAGTGGTTGGCGAGGATAGATAGAGGTAGGTCAGATGGAGGGAGATAGCTGGGGAATAGTGAGGGGCGAGCTGGTTCTGCTCATCCGGTGGGGTCATTGGCTACTGTTAAGCTTAATCCCGGCATCTGATGGCCTGGCCTGTCACCTGTGCACGACGGCCACCATGTGCTATTGTGGTCGTTGAACAATACTTAATATTGTTTAAATTTCAGTTTTAGTTTGTATGGCTGAATTTGTAGTTATGAATATTGATGGCGTTAATTGCTCGAAGGTAAAAAGATGGCTGTAGATGCATGTAATGCTTAAGTTACTTGTTTGCATGTAAGTTACTTGTTATTTGCTAGTATAAATAAAGAGAAAAAAAGGAGAAAAGCTGTACAGTTTTTGGACAGCACCAAAATTTGTCTCGTGAGTTCATCTTCGTCTTTGCGCGTCACAAGCAGCGCGCGTCGTTTGATCCTTAAATGAGCCAACAATTGGTATCAGAGCGAGGTTCAATGTGAGGAGAGTGCCGACCCGGTGGCGTAAGCGGCAGGGCGCGGCGCGGCATGGTACCCAACGGAGCCGACGAACCTGGCGATGGCGTAGAACCTGTTCGAGGACCAGCAAGAGCAGCTGGAGCGCAATGTGGAGCGGCTGTCCAAGGTGTTCGCGACGGACGTCGCGTTTAAGATCGCTTAAAGGCGACGGCCGGCGCGCGGTATGGCTGCTGTGCAGTGCTCGGCCCGTGCAAAGGCGTCTCTGGCGGTTCAAGACAGGCATACGCGACACGGCTCTGGGTGCAACGACGCTCGGCGAGCGTGGTGGAGACGCGGCGCAAGGTACGGAGATGCACAAGGCGCGGGGCACGTCACATGGCCGCGAGGGTGACGAATATCATGGCTGAGAGCGGCACGTGCGGCGAGTGCCAAAACAAAGTACAGCAAGCGCGGTTAGCGCAGAGCGCAGGCGTGCGATAGCTGCGGCAGCCAGTCATGCGCGCGGAGGCGCGGCAGCCGATGCAGTAAAGCAGCGCGACGCAGATGTGCACACGCGAGGCGGTGGCGGTCTGGCGCCACGCGAAGGTTTAGCGACGTAAACAGCGCGACGGCGTCTGATGTGGATCATGCGGCTCTGCGGTGAGGAGAGTCGGAGCGTTTGGACGAAGGTGCACAGGTGCTGGCAATGAGCCGATTGCAGCACCATGCGCTCAGGAGCACGACGACGAAGGTCTGCGGCGGTCGAGCGAGGCTGGCCGGCGGTGTTTGGAATCAAGACGTGACGCGACTTGGCGGCGGTTGACGTGTTCATCATGTTTATTTATGTTGCATAGCTTAGTTGCCGTATAGAGTCATAGTAGTGGGCTAAATTCAAGAGAGATGCATGTGTGGCGTCATGGCGTAATGGACGGATCGACAGTGAAGTGAGCGGATCGGTAGTCAAGTGAAGCCAGCAGTTGTGTGCACATATATGTGTTATTGGATTAGTCATGTGTTAGTGGTTAGTGTATGTAGCTGTAAGGACGTGAGCACATACACATTGCCGAGCATGAGACTAGTTCTAGAAGTGTTCGAGTTAGTTGAGAAGGTATGCACGTGAGATGAGTTGGTCCTCCTTAAAAGTACCTGCATACATCCATCTAGTGGAGATAATGCATGGCGTGAATTAGTCTTCTGCGCGTGGCAAGATTTTACGGACGATCCGCAACGGTGAGTCAGCGCATCAAGGATTAGAGGGTATTTGTTGAATAATCCTTAATATTGTTTAAGTTTCAGTTTTGGTTTGTATAACTGAATTGGTAGTCATGAACATTGATAGCGCTAATTGTCTCAAGGTGGGAAGCTGGTTGTAGGTGCATGTAGTGCTTAAGTTACTTGTTTGTATGTAAGTTACTTGTTATGTGCTAGTATAAATTTGCTAGTATAAATAAATAGAAAAAAAAGAGAAATTTTTGGACAGCACCAAAATTTGTCTCACGAGTTCATCTTTGTCTTGTCTTTGCGTCTATAGCGTGCGTGCGTTTCATCTTACTATCTTAGGCTAAGCCAACAGTGCTAAGCTCAATCTCCGTCTTTCTCACTTTAATTACGACAGCCTGCTGAGCGAACGCCGATCACATCCCTCTGCCCATGCAACGACTCGAGTTTTTGCGAGGAACTTGATGGCAAAGCTGTGATAACCCAGCGCCGCCGTCCGTCCCGTCCGTCCCGTCCTCGCGCAGCCCCGCTTCCTCCCGCATCCACAAGCGTCGCCCCACCGACGCCGTCCCGAAGCGCCGCCCCGGCCTCCGCCTCCTCCCTCGGCGGCGCCACCCCAGGCCTCCGCATCTCCGGATCTAGATCCAGATCGCGAGGATCGGCGGCCTTCTCCCTCCACCCCTCGCCGTCGCCGGTGCTAGCTGCTCCGTCGCGGGATGCGGCGCGTCTAGGCGGAGGCGGGTGGCTCGACGACGGCGACCAGTTTGGTGGAGGTGACGTGCAAACTTCCTACGGCGCACCAACCTTTTGTCCCCGGCCGGTTTGCAACAAACCACCCGTTGGCCGTTGCACATGCGAACGGCACACCATCAAGTGCTGCCACGTACGTAGCACTGTAGCAGCTAGCAGCCGCGGCGAGCTTATGACGATCTGCGGCTGCGCGCTCGCGCACGGTTGAAGAGCAACGACACGTTACGGGCGCGTCGGCCACCGCCTGTCCGACGCTGCCAACCTGCCTGCCCGACGCGCAACGAGCTCGTCCTCCGCCGCGCGGGTGCGGTTGTCGCCCACTTCACCTACTGCTGCGCAGCCAGCAAGGCCCCCAACGCGCGCTCCCTTGTCCGCGCGCAAGGCCGACGAGTTCTGGGAGGCGCGTCACACACGCGCACGCTCCTGCGAGCGCGACCACACGCACGGCGATTCGTGCCACTTGAGTAGTTGAGTGATATATGGAGCGCGGGTTCGGGGTGCCCGGCGTGTGCGACCACGGTGTGTTGGGCGCCGAGCTAACTGCTCGGGCCGGGCCAAAGATGTCGCGGCCGCGCTGGGTTAGCCTAGCCAGGAGTACTCAGGAGTGAGGAGTTCGGCTATTAGTTCACCGGGTTGCGACTTGCGACGTAGGCAGGCAAGTAGAAGCCGAAGAAGAGGCGGACGGCGATATGCCATTTGGCGGAGGAGTTGCGTTTTGTTTGGCTGGTTTGCTTGTTTAGTCACTTGAGCACTACATGATACAATTCAAGGGGAAATAATAATTCAATTAGAAACAAATTGCGAGTACTTATGAAATGTTCAATTTGTTCCTGATCCTAGTGCGCTGTTCAACCCTTCCTGGTCAAGGAAGACGAGGATTTTTTTTTTCCTAATTATCTTTGTAGTTTTGTCAATTAAACTACAGTAACGAGCAAAGGAGAGGCACACATACAAAACTGCACGACATGACTAGACCATGTTTGAAGTAGCAGGCAAAATTGTAGCAGCATGAGCATAAGAACTACCATCGGAGATTCCTAAAAGAAAAAGAAATAGCATCGGATAAAAGTATCCGAAATATCATATGTACTGAAAATGTTTCACAACTAAACAGTTTGGCAGCTGGAAACAAAAAGGGATTACAGCAGTAGTTACCATTTATCAACAAGCCTGACTGAATCGAAAAACATATGGTACATTCAGGCAATTAAGTCTCTCATGCTGCACACCTGTTATCAGTGAACTAAAAAATCTCTCCATGTGCTATCCTATATCTGGCTAAGCTTTTCCTGTAACCTAAAACGATGTAACTTTTGGTAAGGGCATCACGTCAATTGCCTTCTCCACACTGCAATTATCTCCTGAAAAATAGACTGGAATCTGCATGGCTACCATGGCCACCCTATTGTCCTAGTTCCTCTGCCAAGAAATGGAAGACAAACAAAATATCAGGGAATTGTGAATCTTAAACAAGTTATTTCTAACTGTTAGAAAGCAATGAATGAAATAATGAATAGCATATGCATCAACATGATAAACTGATTATTTCTTAATAGTACTTAATGCTCATGGGACATGAATGGTATCCCATTGGAGATAGATGCAACAAAACATCACAACAAATCAAACTTTGCACAAGAGTAGTTTCACTAGACCAGCATTGCCTGTTAATATCCCATGAATGAATTCAAAAACTAATTTGAGACATTCCTTTTTAGAAATAAAGAATGGCTAACAAAATTTAATGATCTCATGATCATGCATAACTCGGTGCTCTTAGAAAAGTGCAAATTTCCAGCCATGTTGCATCCAAATTCCAACACGAATCAACAATAATCAAACATGGATAATGGTATAACCACCTCGTGACACGCTGCACGCGCGAGAAAAAAACAAAGACTCACCAACTAGAGGACACCGCCGCAGACGGTGGCGGCGGCGACGGTGTCGGTACCGGCAGAGGCGGAGATGGCGACGTCGACGAGAATCCTCATGCTCTCGATCTCGAGGTCGCGCATGGCCTCCAGACGCCGCTCCTCCAGCCGCGCCGCCTCCCTCTGCCTCGCCGCTTCCACCCGCTCGTACATCCCCGCCAGCCTATCCAGAGCCGCCGCCACCTCCGTGCACCCTCTCCCTCCGGTTTCGTGATGATGCCCCGAGGAGGAGCTCACCGGCGACAACAACACCGCCGTCCTCGGCCGCTTCGGCACCGGCGGCCAGTCGCGGGGCAGAGAAGCCGCGCTGCTGTCCTCGTTCTCCTTCTTCACCTTGGGCATGGCGCTGTCGCGGGGCGCGAAGCCGGGGGAACGGAGGGGGCGAGGTGGAGGAGCGCGCGGAGGCGGTCGAGCGAGCGCGAGACTGGTGGCGGCGGCCCGGGCCCCTTGGACCCGGAGCGCTCGGCCCTGATGCGCTTCTTGAGGTAATCCATACGGTTTTTGCACTGCTCTACGGTGCGGGGCGCGCGGCCCCCGGCGGCGCGGCGGGCGGTAACGGAGGCGGCGCAGGCGCGCCAGTCGACGGGGCGGAGGGCGGCGGCGGCGGCGCGAAGGTGGCGCGGGCCCCAGGCGTCGAGCAGCGCGGACGTCTCGCCGTCGCTCCACGGCTCGGGGGTCCACGCTGGCGGCGGCTGGGGAGGGCGGCGGCGGGTGGACATCGGGCGCGCGGCGGACGGAGTTGGTTTGGGAGGTGCGGTGCGGCCGTGAGAGGCGTGCGCTACTCGTGGTCCCTGAGTCTCCTGTGTGGGTGCGCTATATCAAATTATATATAAAGGATATAAAGGGCGGGTTTGTTAATTTTCTTAACCCTCGGTTAATTTTTATATAGTTTTATTTATTTCTGTATTTGTAGGATTCATCTAGGCTTATTTGGTGTAGTTTAGATTTTTTTTTTTGTGCTCGTATAGCTTAGATTTATTTTTATGTAGTTTAGAATTTATTTTGTGAAGGATACTGAGTACGACGGCATGGTGGTCCGTGCGTCGACGAGTCCAAGCGGGGGAGTGGCGGACTAGGCTTGAGTTACAGTGCGTCACACGAGAGAAGTTCGTTCGTGCCGGGTTGTCGTTTCGTTTGTGCCGTACGTGCGGCCTCGTGCCGTGCCTGTTCGTTCTGTGCTAGTGCCCGCCGCTCAAATGTCCCACTTTTGTCCCGTAAGCGGGGTGGCGCTGCTACCCGGCGCGCGTCCGCCCGGTGTGGTGACGACTGCCGCGCCGAAGGGGTGTGGCACTGGACACGGGTGCGGTTGAAGCGGCGGTGGGCGTTGACGGCGCCGGCCGCGGCACGCCACTCCTCGACGGGGAGGCGGCCTCGGTTGCTGTGGGTGATGAGAGCCTCAGAGCCGACGTCTCGCCATAACTCCACCACCCCAACAAGGTTCTCCCGCAGCAGCGCCAGGAGCAGGTGGTTGCACGGCCGCACGGTGGGTGCCGCGCAGCCGAGGTCGCGTTCGCGGTAGAACGTCTTGAGCGCGCGGTCCGCGGCGCCAGCGCGGGGCGAAGGCACTGATGGCGGCGACGAGAGCGCCTTCGTAGCACGCCACCCCCCGCAGCCGCATCTCCTGCAGCGCGTACTAGACGCCGTCCACATCGCCCGCCGCCGGAGTCTCCTGTCAAGCCTGATGGGCCCTCGGCGCGTTTCCGACGTCAGGACTCAGGAGCGAGCCTGGATAGCGCCCACCGAAACGTATCTGCCGGGTTCTTCTTCTGGTGTCGAGATGCTGGCGTGGTGTAGAAGTGGCGGCGGTGGAGCCGGCTTTCGAGGAGGCGGCATTTGTCCGAACACATAGCGCGCAAGTGACGGGTTCTCGCGTGAACGGAACTGTAGAGGGAGCAATTCTAGGAGGGTTCTTTTTTATAAAACTAGCTATTTCACTTCAATCTGGACCTTGTATATTGGATCGTACAGTGTACACAGATCCCACGTGGATCGCAAATAATATGTTCGATCAAAATCTGGAGATACGCTTGCAAGTTGGTATACGATTGAGGTCTCTTTCGAAGAAGTTACCCAGACGTCTTCCCCCTCTCCAATCTTGGGCGCACAAATTGAATCGAACGGCTTTACGGAAGCCAAAATGGGATCGCGGATCTTCTGCGCAACCCATTTTCAGGCCTCGCTTTGCAGCCCATTCGGGACAGAGGCCGTACAGCCCAACAGTGCCCCTTGCGGGAGTATAGATTAAGTGGGCTGTCGGATTGAGTCCAAATAATGGAAAAATTCCTCGCATGCGACTAAAATTTGTTCAGATCTCTTCTATACCACTAAATATTGTTTGATTCCGTAAGTGCGTGTGCCACTAAGTTTCTTGTTTGATATCTTCTGTGTCATTTCCAACACCTCCGTTAGCCTGTGAGTCGTCGTTAACCTCATTAGGATGTCAGATTTTTCTCAATATGCCCAAATTGCCACCCTGTCCCACGTGTCGGGGAGCCCCAATCTTCTTCATTTCTACCCTTCTCTCTTTATCCCCTTGTTTGCCCTGACGCCTCTGTCCCCTGCTCTCACTTCTTCCTCTGTTCTCCCCTCACTTCTTGCTCGGTCCCCTCATCTCCCATGGTTGAACAACTCAATCTCCCATTGCCGTCCTACGGGTCGCCGCGCTGGCAGGCGATTCCAACGCCAGAGAGGACATTGGGCACCTCGACGTCCTTCGGCGGCTCCCCTTCCTCATGATTTTGTTGGTTCGAGAGCCGCCGCTTGGAGCTCACGCGCCGCTGTTGGGATACCATGTTCCGTTGGCCGGGAGCTTGCGCACTGCCGGTCGACGAGCTTGCACGTGCGACTGCGACGCCGCAGGGCCGGACGCATGGGATATGGGTCGGTGGTTGAGCCTTCCTTGCGCAAATCCTGGCCTCGATGGGTTCCGGCAGTCGCGCGATTGCGATGGCGCAAGCTTACGGCGGCGCGAGCCAAATATGACATCCAACAGCGACGCATACCGAGGAGGAGCTTCGTCCGCCCCGCGTTTCCGAGGACAACTTCCAGGGGTGGTGTAGCTTGAGCAGCCCC
The DNA here is from genome assembly GCA_036346405.1 of Phyllostachys edulis. Taxonomy (NCBI): domain Eukaryota; kingdom Viridiplantae; phylum Streptophyta; class Magnoliopsida; order Poales; family Poaceae; genus Phyllostachys; species Phyllostachys edulis. The sequence continues at coordinate 54,163,796 of CM070549.1, read as the reverse complement.
GGCGGTGGTGCGGCAGCGACACTGTTCAGATTAGGGAACTGATTTTGCGGTCCTTAATCGCATTTGGAGCCCTAATTGTGATTGGGATGGAGGATCGGGCATTCCAGTTAATTCAAAAAAAAAAATACTATTCTGATTTGGAGGAAAAGAAAGAAAGACGGTGATTTGGGAGGTGCGGCGGCTAGCGACGGTGGGACATCGGGAGGTGATGCGTGCGGTGGCTCGGCCGGAGGCACTCGGTGACAGGCGACAGTGATAAGGACAAAAAAAAGAGATAGAAAGGAGGTTGAAGAAGAGAAGAAGGGGGAGATAAGGGTAAAAAAGTCTTTTCACAGTCCACTTAATGGCACACTCACACCCAAGATAGAAAACCCGGTACCGGTGCAAATCCTGGCCGGCGGGCGGTATTGATAACCGGCTGTTACCGGAAATCCCGGAAAAAACCCAGACAAAATTTGCGAACTGAAATTTGAAATGCGGATTTTGAAAACCGGTTACCGAAAAAACGGGTCAAAAAACCTGGAAAACCTAATGAATGATTATGTTAGAAAGAAATGTCAAGTTTTCAAGAGAATTTTTAATAGCTAAGATGTCTATTTGAAACTCTGGATGAAGAGAATCTTCAACCACTAACTTTTTACCAAGTCTACATGGGTATTGCAACAAAAGAAAACCAATCAGCTGCACCGTGGAAAGTCCAGATTACTTCAAAAAGTCAAGAAAGTAGCTTTTGAGACTTAAGAACATATTTGATCATATGTGTCTGTTAATCTGAACTACATGCATTTAGAGTAAAAATGTAAAATGAATAACTGGATTGCATGAACTATTTTGTTAAACATAATACCAAATCAAGGAAAACAAAATATATAGAGTACTTATGTAATACATACAAATTTGTAAAAGACCAGCGACTTTTGTTTTAGAAACAAACATCAATCCATTGAGATCTAAGAGGTCATAAATAATAGAAACAAACATCAATCTAGCACAAAAAAATGTCTAAACCAACCTAGGGAGTGCATTACGTGCTCAAAAATTCAAATTTAAAGTTGAAAGTTTTTTGTTGGTTACTGTTCACTCAGTCCCCACCGGTTACCGCCGTAACTGGCCGGTATTTTCCTCTACTCACACCACGCCGATGGAAGTGGTATGGAAGGGCACAAATTAGAAACTCAATGATACGTAGGGAATCAAAAAAAAATTAGTGGCACAGAAGGATCAAGACAACTTAAGCACGTAGGAACTTTTCCCTTGAATAGTATGCTAGGCAGCGAGCGGCCCGAATACTCCCAGTGCGACCTATGACGTGTGTGAAAAGATTGGGAGTTTTCTTTTCCTTTTTGCGAGATTCACAGGTTTATTTTCAGTATTTAATGAAACTCAATGTCATAGTTCAAAATGCCGACCAGGCATTAAGCCATCTTATTATGTTAAGTTGGAGTAAAGTAATCAATTGGCTTCAGTCAAATAGGAGAGATCTAGCTAGTACTTGTTATTACAATAATATTACTACTAAAAGCACTATATCACTCAATCAGTTCAACTCAACCGAACTCAACTCATAGGCTCGGGGTTGCGTGGGCCCCACACGTCGTGTGGGGCCGAGGTCTCGCAAGATACTCGTGCTTGATCAATTGCGCCCTGGCTGTCGTGTGCTGGTGCGTGTATTGAGTACGGAGGCATGGTGCGTCGACGAGTCCTTGGGAGAGTGGTGAGCTAGTGGAGTCTGAGTTACGGTGCGGAACAGGAGAGTTTGTTCGGGCTGGGTCGTTTGGTTGGCGCCGTGCCTGTTCTTTCGTTCTGTGCTCGTGCGCGTGGCTCGTAAGCGGCGAGCTGTAGCACGACTGCACGATCTCGCCCTCCCGCGGCCACTTCTGGCAGCGACGGGCACAAGGGGTGGCCGGCTGCGCGGGAGCGGAGTGGCGCTGCCAGCCGGCGCGCGTCCGCGGTGCGGTGCCGGGGCGAAGGGGCGCGGCAGACGCCCGGGAGCTGGGTGGGGTGGTCGATCGTTGCAAGGCGTTGGTCGGATTGGTGTTGGCAGCCGGCCGGTGGTTGTGTCAAACTTGTGTGGTGCGGAGTGCGGACAGCGCCCAGCAATATCATTAGATTCTCGCGGTTTCGCTGGCTTTTCACCCGGCCGGCCGGCGGCTCGGCTGTGCGTCGCCCCTGGGGTGGGATATTGGGTTGTTCGGTGGCAAGAGGCTTCGGGTCCTTTGGTTTGGGTACTGTACTAGTGTACTGAAGAGATTGTGGCCACCAGCCGCCATCTCGATCGCGTCATGACGCGGGGCCGCGGTCTGCCGTAGTCAGATTACCAGAGTATTGTGGTTTAGCCGCCAATTATCCGTTGTTGTTTCATTTTCATGTTCGCGGGAAACAACGCAACGGCGGACTGGCGGAGGCCGCGAAGGTAACCGGCAAGTTTCTAGTACAGCATGTTTCTGTGTTTCGTAGGTAAAGGGCCTCATGGCATAATGATCTCGATCGTAGTCTCGTAGAAGCATTGGTCGTCAGGATGTGGCCCTGTACTCAGCATCAGGTTATTTGTGGGAGCTATGGTGTATTACTACGTGGCAACTAAATAACCATCCATGTTTCTAGCAACTGGATAAATGTCGAGCCTTGCTAAAACCATACGGAGTATACATTGATATCCGACTTCCTCTAAAATTTACAGCATGACAAAAAAACTTTTATGGTTCTAGCAACTGGATAAATGTTGCGTCTTGCTAAAACCATATGGGGTACATACATTGATATCCGACTTCCTCTAAAATTTACAGCATGACATAAAACTTTTCTTACTAACTACTGATAGTGCATAGTGAATATTATATTACTACACTGATGTTGTCGGTCGCCGCAGTAAAATTCAGAAAACGCAACAATACTCTTTAGCTATTTTCAGTACACATCTACCCATTTTGTTCATCGTCATTGGCAGCATACCTCAAGTTGAACATTATTGCCCAACAAAACAGAAATAAGTGATCTCACTAAAAACCAGTAAAACATGTAGTCACTAGTTGTGCTTGCAGATTTGCTGAGCTATGGTTAGAACTAGAAACCTCATGTGCACTTTTTAGTTTGGGGCCTACTAAGTAATGATTATCTGAAATTTTCTTAAAACCCAGTCACTTTCTTCGGTATGCTGGATTACCAATGGTTTATGTTTTTTTATGTTAAAAAATTCTAAACTAGACAAAAGTAAATCTAGGTAAACCTTACAAATACAAAACCAAAACAAAACAAAATTATAAACTAGACAAAAGTAAATTTAGGTGAACCCTACAAATACAAAACAAATAGAACTAAAAGTTACAGTAAAACTATGCTAAAATTACATGTCATTTGGTAATACAATTTTAGGCTAAGTACTCAGGTAGCTAGCAAAAACGTTTTAGTTGTACCGTGTATCCCTGGTAAAATTTCCACCGTGTTCATTGCTACTCCTACAGTCCTACCCACCGCGTTCGTTAGTTTGCAAAATATTTTCGTTCTTTCCCGTAGCTCTGCTCATAGGAACAGGAAAACTAAACGAATGCATGTTTGCTCACTCAAGAAGTCTTTTTTTCGCCGAAAAAATTCACGCAAGGAGAGCTATTTACCATGAGCTAATTCTCGGCGCGCGCGGTTTCTTCAAGTTTCTACTCCGTCTCCATCTTCACAGCTTCCAACATGGTCTTCTTCCTCACCATCTCCATCTTCTCCTTATCGACGTCGAGCCTCGCCAGCTCCACGCGCTCGTACACCTCCGCCAGCTTCGTCACCACCGCCGCCGGACAGCACCCCGCGGCGGCCCCACTTCTTGGCCTCGTCGGAACCGTCCAGCTCCCCACCAACCCACTCCCGCAGCCGGCCACCTCCTGCTCTTTCTCCTCCTCCTTGACGGACTCCGGCACCTTGGTCGAGAAGCCGGGAGGCGGACCGTCCGGGCTGGCCAGGAATGCGTGAAGGCGGGGGAAGTGGCGCAAACCCGAGGGCGGCCGTTTGGAGAGCTCCTTCTTGTACTGAGCCTTGAGGGTGTGGACGCGCTCCTGGCACTGGACGAGGGTGCGGTTGAAGCGGCGGCCGGCGGCGCTGCGGTGGGCGTTGACGGCGCTGGCCGCGGCGCGCCACTCCTCGACGGGGAGGTGGCCTCGGTTGCGGTGGAGGTAGAGCGGGCCCCACGCGTCGATAAGAGCCGACGTCTCGCCGTCGCTCCAGCGCCCGTAGGCCTGCTGCGGCGGCAGTTTGCGGCTGGGCATGGTGGCCGGCCGGCCGGCGTGGGAACTGAACTGATGAGAGAGGATGCTGCTTATTGGCACTACTGTTTAGTGAAGGGTGGTTGCACTTGAACAAAGGGAGTAATTTGTGTTATGACTGCGAAGTGCAACCACGGCTACTCTTATAAGCAACTGCTAACCAGCTGCCACTCAATTACAAGAGTTAATTTTGGTGACCAGAAGATAAGAAAACATTTGTGGATGGCCGATCTTTCTCGTCTGTGAGGCTGACGTGAAAAACGTTTTGTGGGTAAGCATCAGTCTATTGACTGGTAGACTGTATCAGGTTCATAATTTCGGTGAAATTTTGTTCATTTCGTCCCATCCGAAAGGAAATGATTTCGTTCAAAAAATTTCGTTTAGTTTGAATTTTGAGGGTTAAAGAGAGTAAAAGAAGTTAATAAACCATAAACAAGAAGTCAAGAACATAGCTCAGTGGTGCCCGCGGCTTCGGCTTGTGCAGCCTCTATGACCTAGGTTTGAATCCAAGGCTCGGCGCTGGATTGTTTTTATTTTTTGGAAATTTTCAAATTTAAATTTGATCAAACCGTTTGGCCGAAATTTCGTCTATTTCGTTGCCAACCGAAAAAATGTAAACCGAAATTGTTAACTCTGGACTGTATTACTGTACCTCAGCATCCTATACATTTTTTCTTGGGTATGCAATGAAAGCCGGTGAATTTTTGGCAATATTAACACTTTTTGGTATCGTATTTACAGAATTGGTCGTGCTCGATTTTTTTTTTGGCAAAAATAACACCCCGTCCACACAGCCACCATGCGGAGGCGCTATGCGCCCGCCAAGTCGCCGCCATGGTAGTTAGGATCGCGATCCAAGTCTTAAAGTCTTACGACTCTACGAACCCACGACAGCCTGTCGATCCAAGTCTTACTGCCGATCCGATCCTACTCAAGGTAGGTAGGATCGCGATCCTACTCTTAGAGTCTTACGGTTCTACGAACCCACGACAGCCTGTCGATCCAAATCTCATTGTCGATCCTACTCGTAGAGACTTAGGGCAATTTTTTTTAGAGGCCAGGCTTTGCTGATATTTTATTTTAAAGCAAAATTTGTTGATATTAATTTCTGAGAATGAAACTATAAATAAACAAGGAGCATGCAAAATATTGTATCAATGTGGTAATGCTAGTACAAATATCTATATTATGGCATGAGCAATCTTGAGCTTGATAATGATAAGCTATTTTTATTCTGGAGTATGTCTAGCTACTTTTAAGGAACATGCAAGTGGTAAACCATATAACAATAATACAAACTTATAGTATAGATATTAAATATGTGTATTTTTACAAATTCAGAGAATCGCCGATTCTACGATTCGACATTACGATCTGATCCTCTGGGAGGCAAATCGATCCGACTCGGGATCTCGACTCGACTACCTTGGTCGCCGCATTTGACGATCATTGTCTTGATGGCCTCGCCGCCGCCACGTGTCCCTCCCGATTAGGGTTAGGGTTTCACCGATAATCTGGATTTCGTAGCATTATTAAAATATAGAAAATTAATTCAAAAATTATGAAATTTTACGTGAATGCTCCTAACACAGTGTACTTTCTTATGTATTTTTTTCATAATTTTACTCGTTCTGATTTTACCTCGCAATTTCATTTAAGTGTACTCATTTTATCACACCACGTGTCACCCCTTCCCCCTCACACACGATGGCCCTCCCGCCAAACCTTGCTCTCCCTCCCGCACGCCCGATGGCCACATTTTGAACCGTTCATCCTCCTCCTTCGCGACATCTGTCGACTCACTACCGTCCCTTGCAGTAGTCTTTGCAAGATAGACAACGCATCCGAAATTCTCGGCGCCAACGCAGCGGCTCCTCCTTCGCTCGGCTACAAATACCGAAATCTCGCAGTCGCTCTTCGCTCATCCCAATTGTGTTTCGCTTCTTGTTGCTGAGAACTCAGAGAACTTAACATGATTAATTTTTTTGGAGATCAAGTATTTGCTTGCTGCTCGTCGCTCGACTTTTTTTGATAGCTTACCCCGAAGGGCAGGTAATTTGTCGGATGCTTTTGTCGTTATTACTATAATTAGTTAATGTACTGGTTATTAATTAGTTATGAATTATGAATTAGTTAGTTTACTGGTAATTGATTAGTTTAGAGGTAATTAGTTAGTTCGCTGGTAATTAATTAATTAGTCGTAATTAGTTTAGTGGTTATCAGTCTCGCATATTAAATTGGTGCGAATTAACCACTCGTAATTTATTTAGTGGTAATTAATTAGTTGCAATTAGTTAGTTTAGTGGTAATTAAATAGTCGTAATTAGTTAGTTTAGTCTCTGTTACTTAGTTTAGTGGTAAATAATTAGTCGTATCTAATTACACATATGTAATCCATCACTTGCATGCAATTTGTCGTATCTAATTACACATATGTACCGCGTATGTGGTTGTTCTGGCTTTAGATAATGTCAAACATGCAAAACTTGTATGTGTTTTATGGTGATGGTCTCATACTGGCCGGACCCAGCGGGTTGGACTTGTCGAGATGCTAGTATAAGATGGTCCGGGCGGATGGGCTCGACGCGATGAATATTCACGAGCTTCGGAGTTGCATCTGGAGGGAGTTCATCACGGAGGCAACGAGGAAGAAAGTTGTGATCGAGGGGATCACCTGCGCGAATGATGTGTGGGAGCTCATCAAGGTGGTTGGAAGCGTAGCATGGAGCCAGTACATGCAGATTGCCTCCCAGCCCGAGACGACCATTTACGGAAGCCGGCCAATGAGGGGGGAAAGGTGGTCAAGGAGTGGGCCATGCGTGTGGGAGGGAGAAGGGGTGACACGTGGCGGGATAAAATGTGTACACTTAAATGAAATTGCGAGGTAAAATCAGAACGAGTAAAATTATGGAAAAAAATTACAAAAGAAAGTACACCGTGTTAGGAGCATTCACGTAAAATTTTATAATTTTTGAACTAATTTGCTATATTTTAAAAATACTACGAAATCCGCGGATTATCAGCTAAAACCCTAACCCTAATTGGGAGGGGACACGTGGCGGATGGCGGGGCCATCACATGGCGGCCGTGCGGTAGCGGCGACGTGGCGGGCGCGTAGCGCCTCTGTATGGTGGCCATGCAGACGAGGTGTCATTTTTGTAAAAAAAATTCGAGCATGACCAATTCTGTAAATACGATACTCAAAAGTATTAACGCTGCCAAAAATGGAACGTATAGTTCAAAAGGAGTTAGTACCCTACGTAAGCGTATGGAGTTTGCAAAAACTAAAACAAACGTCTAGAAAATCTACCTAGTATATATACTAGCTGCCCGCGCGCGCCGAGAAACCAGCGCACCGGTGGGGCCCGCAACATGGAGCGAAGCCCAAAAACGCGGCGAAGCGACCCCTCGACGCAGCGGAAAAGGCAGTGAAGCTCACGTCGGCGTGGGGGCCAGCGTGGGGCCCACACGGAGTAGACGGGCGCTCGGCTCGCGTCTGCAAAAGCATCGGCTGATCGAACGGCAGAGAAAGCCATCAAAAGACGATCCGACGGCTGAAACATTTTTGTCGACGTGGCCTATCTCGTGTTGCCTCAAACTCGCTCGCAATTATACCGAAGGATGCTAGCATGCTGCCTTGCAGTTTAGTGTTTGTAGTAGAGCTAACGTGTTGGGTCCTCACTCCTTTACTCCTCAGCCCTCGGAGAGTTTTATCACAGGATATACCAAAACAATACTGAAGTCGAGGGCCTCAAGTGCAATCCTACCTAAAAAAACAGAATCACACAATTACAAGGTTACAAGCTATTGGACCGGTCGCCTTTCTCAACCTAACTATTGCAATTTGGAGATACTGCATGGTGCACTTGATCCGGAATCGGACATCAATACCAATCCATATATGACACGACAAATATACGGTAATGCATCACAAGTTCACAACTCACAACATTGACAATAAGACTAGAAGTAAAGCAGATAAGAGTATATGAATGAACTATACAATTTATTTACCAGTTTGCAGGAGTGTCCAGTAGAAACAAAGTTCATCAAGTTCCAGCGCAGCACAATACATTCGACTAAGAATTTTTTATATATTATTTAATCATTTTTATTAATATTTTAAAGTTAACCCCTTGCTAAATTTATTTCCAATTATGACCCCTTTGGTCATGCCATGACCCGTGGCGTGGCCAAACCTACCACGCAAGTCCTTGTCCACGCGTCGTGCCAGCGTGGAAAGCATACGTGGCCATTGTCACACCCAGACTATTGGTGTGACAAGCCTGAGTTGTCATGCCATGTATGTTGGCATGACAGTGGTAACTTTTTTGCGGCGGCTGTTCCAGTTCTTCTTTTTCCCCCGACCCTTCTCTTCCTCCCTAGCTTTGTCTCTCCTCCCCAAATCCGTCCTCGCCGCCGGCGGCTTCCGCAAGCCTAGTCCTCGCCTCCCGCCGACCCCCTACGCCGGCCTACTCCCCGCGTCAGCCTCTTCCCTGCGCCGAACTGGTCCCTTCGCCGGTCGCCTCCCCTGCGCCATCCTCCTCCCTCTACCGTCCTCCTTCCCGCGACGTCCTCCTCCCCTGCGTCGGCCTCCTCCCCGTGGCCCCCTACTCCGTCCATTGTGAAGGTACCTATCCCCTACTCCCTCGACTCTAAACGTGTGATTGTAGATAAAATTGTGTTTTGAGATCAATGCGTAGTTAAGAGTAAGAACAAAAAGGATAATAAAGGAAGTCTTTTTTTTTCAATTCCAGTCTATAGAGCAATAGGTATGTGTATGTATATTTGCTTAATTATTGGTTGATGTTTGTGTGTGAGATTTTTTATCGACTTGACTTCAGATGTTTTGCTTCACTATTTACATTGCATTTTGATCACCACTGTTAAACAAATTAAAGCCCCATTCAACTTGTGGATGGGAAAGAGGGAGAGGATGTTTCCGAGGATGCTAATCATGTGATTTTTAGATGTGCTTTGGCTAAGTTTGCTTGGTGTTGCTTTAGAGAGATTCTTCATTGGGATAGATGTCCAGATTCTTTAGATGATCTGCATATTGGGTAGCTTGATACATGGGGTGCGAATGGGTATAATATTGGCTTATTTAGTTTTGCAGCCATGGTTTTGACCATTTGGAAAGTCAGAAATAAAGGAGCGATTGGGAAGATTTATCTTAAACAACCAATTGAAGTTATGTTCAAGTCCATATCTTGTTTGCAGCAATGGCGTATCCTTACCAAAGAAGCTGACGACATGAAGCTGGAAAAGCTACTGGAGACAGCTGAAGAATGGATTTAGTCTTTTTGTGCATCAAAGTAGTGCCTAATGTTGATTCTGATTGCTGTTTGGGTTAGTTTTGGTTAGACCTGTCTTGGTGCTGCTTGTTGGCTTGTTTTGGTTGGTTATTGCGTGTGTTGATCTGGAGTTTGGCTAGTGAGTTGGTGTCCCCAGCTTTGTCTATTTCTGGTCTTTTGTAAAACTGGATGATTAGCTTTCTATAAAAAGCTGGGCTCTTTTGCCTGTTTGGAAAAAAAGAGAGGGAAACTTGTATGTGGGTGCTTATATATGTAAATAGATCCTCAAAGACCTCCTATGTTAATGTTACTCGAGTAATTCAATATATAAAGGGCCTATCTATAAACATTTCAAACAAAAAATACCATGCATAGTGAATATTATTGTGACATATGCTTACTTGCAAATACAATGTGTGATTAAGGCCTTCCTTTGGGTGCAAGGGTGAGCTTCTCTAAGCACTAGAAATCGCACCCCACTTAGGACAATTTAAACTTTTGGTAACTTCAAGCTGAAGTCGAAACTCCTCAAAACGTGAAGGCTTGTTGGATGCCCATCTACACTCAATAACTATATATCCACACTTAATCCCACCATTGATCTAAAAAAGCCTCCAATCAAACTGTGTGCACCATTAGTCATACATGGAATGTTTAGTACTACTTACGAGAGTAGTTTGTTCGTATGGCATGCAGTACTGACTTTGCAATGTTTTGTTCGAATTGTTGGATGTAGATGGATAAAGTTGTACGTGTTTGTACTGGTGGGCTTGTTAGCCAAATGGGTAGTGGTGCGGACTTTGGTGGCATAGAAATGACCGTTCTTGTGTTTCGAGAATCACTAGGCTTTTAAACTCTTCTGACGAGGATTAAGTCGACCTTTGAATAAGATGAGCCGAGGGTCGTTGTTGGAATGCAGGGGCGATATGACGTTGAGTTGGGTTCTAAGGTGCACGCCTTGTTGATGCCAATCTCGTCCGACGATGATTGGGACACGTACAAGTAGGTTGTGCTCGCATCTCAGGTCCGATCGTTGGAGGTTTTGGTGGAGAGGACAATCGTTGTTGAGAATTTGTGAAACAATTTGGATGTGATCAATGGCAACATGGAGGAACTAGCATCCGCTCTTGATCTTTCGCAAGGCCCCCCCCAATGGAGGAGCAACCTTCCCAAGAGTTCGTTGGTGTCGGTCTTAACAACGATGCCCCCTGTTGGTGGATCTGTCATATGTGTTTGTTTTTCTTCCCCGCACCATATTAGTGACCCCGTGACTGATTTCAATGGCGATTTAATGAACAACGAGCTTGAGTAAGAGGTGTTCCGAGATGGAACAACCGATGACCTTGAGTCCGACGAAGGTAGGAGCTCGACTGAAAACGAAGCTCCCGCTTCGCTTTTCTCCTCTGAGGAAGGCCGAGTTCTTCGCAGTGTAATGGGTGAGGTCCCGTCGGTGCATGCATTTGATGATGTCAGAATGGCTGATAACGCAGTCTGTGCAAATAGGTTGAAGAGCAGGAATGACATTGCGGACCCGGAGAATGACCTAATATGTAAGAACATGTTGTTTCCAATCATGGAGGGTATGAAGATTTAGCTGCAAGAATACTCAGTACGGCACCTTCATCCGTTTGTAGTGCAACACTCTGATGTGAACAAGAGGTATACCGTGAGGTACGAAAGGAGGTGCAGATGGAAGGTATGGGGGGTGCAAAACTAAGGACAAATAATGGCAAATAGCGAATATGAAACAGCCTCACTTTTGTAGGACTGCACATATCATCTAGTCCAATCCACACACCCGGCGATGTTCACTCGGGCATACTACATGTGAGGCCACCACTTCGTAAGCGTATCTTGCACACAAAGATTTTTCACATCATATGTTCCATTCCACAAATCCCTGATTACACACGTGCATAATGATAGCCGGGGATATAATACAACTTCTTCCAATAGATTGATGACTCGGAGATGTACGATAGGGCGTTCATCCAGCAGGAGTACATGTTCAACTTTCCATGGCCACTTGAGGCCTTCGAGCGCTGGACACCTTATGTGACCGACCCTAACCCAACTGAAAAGGCATCAGATGAGCCCAAGAAAGCAGATGGGTACGACAAAGCCAAGTGGGCGGCGGACAAGGGAAAGGCCCCTGCAAGTGAGACTGTGGGCCGTACTACCGCTCCCCATCGCCTGGGCGCACTCTAGATCGAAGAGGTAAGTTTTGTTCATTAAGCATCATAATTATTGATTTGGCTCGACGTTGCGTTATCCTAACATCGTTCAACCGTCTAGCCCGTCACGCAGGACATAGATGACTTCAAAACTGGTCGCCGCCGCCGCCGCAGGCAGCAATGGAACAAAGGGAATGCTCCAGCAAGTGAGACTATCAGGCGTACTACCGCTCCCCGTCGTCCGGCGCAATCCGGATCCAAGAGGTAAGTTATGTTCAGTATGCATCATAATTATTAATTTGGCACAACATTGTCTTATCCTAATATCATTAAACCGTACACCCCATCTCGCAGGACATGAATGACTTCGAGATTGACCGCTGCCGCCGCCGCGGGTAACAAGGAGACAAGGGGAAGAGAGCGATGGGCCGCAGAAACAAATGATCTTTGTTCCAATCGAATTTATTTCTATTCCAAAAATGTGCATATGTATCGTATGAGTATTTCGATTTGTTGCATCGTGCATGATATTGTTTCTTATGCACGCAACCAAACCCTGTGTGCCGTGTAATTTGCAACTTTATTATAAAGTCTATTTTAATTCGCGACTGTGTTGTAAAGCCAACTTCAAATCTCGACGTCTTTCCGCATTCAATTCTTGGCGTAGCAAGGCATGCAACAACATATATAAAAGGTTCAAATGCGTGTTCTAGAAGTAGGCACGAAATAGTCTACAACCCCAAAATAACGACGAGCACCACCTATCATTGCTGCCTAATCATCCATCTGTTCAATCAAACTAAAAACATCACGAACCCGAAATAAAATCTGCTGCTTAGGATTGTGCATTCACTTAGCACCGTTCAATTCTTGCTATCTCAACTTAGGTTTAAGAATTTTGGAACAGACGTCCGTGGAAAATCAAATGCTAAGAACAAAGTACAGGAGAGTGAACTTTGCATTACAATTTCATCTTTCGTGCCAAATGGTCAACATATCTTATGCAACAAACGTAAGATTTAATCGTCTGAGAACACCATTAAATAAAGACCGGCCCTGTCACACCATTACAATGCCATGGGTTCAAACGTAACTACTACCATGCTAACCCTCCACGCTAGCACGATGTGCTTGGGAGGGTTTGTGTGGCAGGTTAGGCCACGTTGCGACCGGTGGTGTGACAGTACGGTTTGGCCACACCACCAGGTTGGGCCACGCTAAGACTGGTGGTGTGACAGTACGGTTTGACCGCACCACGAGTGGTGACGTGGCCAAAAGAGTCCGAATTAGAACTGAAGTTAGCGAGGGTTAACTTTAAAATATTAATAAAAAGGATTAAATAAAAAAATTCTTCGACTAATGCCCTGCTATAACTCCTTGGCAAGTCATAAGTAAGAATACATAAACTTTTTCTTCGCATAATGCGTAAGAATACCTAACCTAAGATTTTAATCTGAAGATCTGACTGTAAGTTTGTAAAGCAGTCACTAAGTGCAAAGAAAATGTATGTATGAATACACCCGTTTGACAGGGAAGAGAGGTAGGCACGCACAAAACTATTTTTCAAAGGAACAGTAATTTCACTATAAACTGAAGCTGGGGCTCTACAGGGCTACATGCAAATCCTGAATAAACAAATTCAGAACTCAGAAAGACCGAATCCACTTGGATTGCAATTCTGTATGCATTAGTGAGCAGGAGCGAACCTTGAGTAGATAGCCATCCAAAATTTGAAAGTCAGATTATCTATGAGCTTAACCTGACAAGGTAATAGTACACTTTGCACTATAGCTTTTACTTTTGATTGATGATATATAGTAATATATTGGAAGATCTGCAAACTTCATTGGAAGAAAATATCATCAGAAAATTTATTTGTGCAGTTTGCTTTTAAAAGCCAAGCTCCATGCGCCATGTCTTAGATCCCTGCGGTGGGGTTCACTGCGTCCATGAGTTTGTATCTTTTCTCTTGAAGGCCAGCAACGCCCATTTGTATCTCAATTATTGTATGAAGAGGTATCTAGAGGAGCAAATGTTTTCAGTTACGATGTGCAAGGGTAGCAAACTAGCAATGATACTATAAGATGTTGCAAATTGGCTTACTTCAATTTTAGGAACTTCCTCCAGTGGTCTGTCCGCAAAATATGCATATAGTGCTCTTAACACAGCCTGCAAGAGTTTTTCTCACACATCCACAACAGTGAAGTAAAAAATATTAAGAATGCAAAAACTGGACTTGCTTACCTGGTGAGATATGACTACAACTGGAGCACGCTGCCTTTCAAGCTCAATTATTACAGGTTCTAATCTGAACAGAGAAAACTGTAAAGATTAAATGGCAAGAAAGAGAACTACAGTAGCTGAATTATGTAAAGAGGTACGTGGTAATATTAAGTAACCCGGATTAACCTTTGAATGACATCAAGGTAGGATTCTCCTCTAGGATAACGGTACCTCAGCTTGTCTTTGCTACGTGATCTGAAAAACAAAGCAACATAGAGGTAAATAAAATTCTCTTTAAGAAAAGAGTAAATTTCACAAAACTATAGGTTTTAGCAACTATTTCATAGAACTCCAGATTTAAAGAACATTTGTTTCACAAAACTACAGGTTTTAGCATGGACCGTAACTTGTAACAGGTCTGACCAGTTGGGGCCACATGATAGCCGCTCGTGCCCCTTTCTCCCGTTCTGTTGTGGCCAAGTCGGATGCCACGTGACCGTGGTGGCCCTCTGATGTGTGTATGCAGATGTGGCAGGGTGGCTTCTTCAGGAAGGAAGCAGACCAGCCCAAAGCCACGTAACGCTGCTGATGTGGTTGGCCAGGGCACAGATGGTATTGCTAACGTGGACCAGGGATTGGGCAACCCGGCTGAAATATTTTACCGGGGGGCTATTTTCGCAAATTTTGGCCGAAATTTTCAAATCAAAATTTGTTTGTTTTTTTTTGTGAAAACGAAAAATACAGAAAATAGTGCAAAGCCAAGGTTTGACCCACAACGTCCCTCTCCAAGGCTAAGGGTGTTTCCACCTAGGCACATGCACTCATGTGCCTGCATATGGTTACAAAATTCCTTTATATTTGACAATAAAACTAGCAATTTCTTTTTTTGGCCAGTTGGGTTTTTTTGTTTGGGGGTAGAACCGACGATTTATCGAAAATCGGCCGAAATTTTAAACCCTGGCGTGGACACACAGTTCAATTCCTGTCTTAGTCACGCGACCGCCATGTGGGCCCAAACCGATCAGACTTACGGTCCACGCTAAAACATGTAGTTTTGTGAAACAAATATTCCTTAAATCTATAGTTCTATGAAATGGATGCTAAAACCTGTAGCTTTGTGAAATTTACTCTTAAGAAAATGGGGGAATTTTTGTTTTAAAATGGTAAGATATCAGAAGAGGATTGGCGAGCACAAGATGTGCAGAGACACTTGCACTGCTGATTGTATAGAGTGACACATACCATGTCCATATATTATAGTACTTCACTTCAGAAGTAAAGCATTTCATTACAAGATTATAAAAGACTCGTGTGCGATATTTCAGACCAAAATACTGAAGAGAACAATACATAAATGAGTAAAAATGTGATTATCAAAACAGATAGACTGATAAAAAGAACATGAACTTTCAGACGCGGAACTAGCTCCAATTATGGTGGAAGTGGAACCAGTATAATATCATTGAACTGTGACTCTTCAATATAAAATTGTTCAGACTGTAACTACAGGTCTCACTGGGTCTCTTGATTAGCTCAGCAAAGGAATATTTTGTGTAGTTCACCAGTTACATTACATAACAGTGCAAGCTTAACATAGTAGGCTCTAATTTACTTGGTAGGAGCAGAACGCGGAGTTGCTAAAAGAACAGGTGCAACAATCAACAACTGATGACCCAACCCAAGATGAATAGGGCCCAAGTGCTGCCCATGTATGGGTGTAAATGGATGAATGCATGTAGGAGATGATAGTCCCACATTGTCTAGCCAAGATGAAATTGACCAACATATTGTTGGAATGAACCTTTGATTTATTCCAATGGGTCAAAAGATTAATATATCATGTATAGGGTAGATCAATATACAAACAACACACTAAGCTATATACATATCTAACATCTCATCCCCTTCAAAGTCATGGTGGATCAACAACACTGAGTTTGGAGAGGTAGAAACAGTGTTGAACTCTAGTATGTACCTTGGTGAAGAAATTTGCCAACTGAAGTTCTGAAGGCATATATTGAAAAGCAATAACTTGGTCTTGCACATGCGATCTCGTATACGAAGCATCTACTCCGATGTGCTCGGTGAGCTCATGCTTCACTGGATCTCGAGTAATGCTGATCGCACCGGTATTGTCTGATAAAAGAGGAGTTGGTGCAGAAGCTGAAACACAGAAATCCTCAAGTAGCCACCGAAGCCAGGTGATCTCAGCTGTTAACGACGACATGGCTCTCAACTTAGCCTCAGCACTCGAACAGGAAACAACAGTCTGCTTCTTAGCCTTCCCGGCAATCAGAGAGGAACCAAGAAAAACACAATAGGCAGAAAGAGACTGACGATCAGAATAATCGCTAGCCCAGGTCGCATCAGAGTATGCCTGAAGCTGCAGAGAACTAGTGCGAGGAAAGAAAAGACGACGAGTGATGGTCCCGCAAAAATATCGTAGAACACAAAGGTGACTGTAGTGGAGCTGAGTGAGAGCAGAGACAAACTGACTCAGAATGTGAATTGGGTGAGAAATATTAGGTCGAGTGATCCCAAGGTAGACGAAGCTCCCGACAAGATGGCGGTAGCGAGTGGAGTCCTCAAGAGGCTCACCATCAGTAGGCCGAAGGTGAACACCAAGCTCCATAGGAGTATCCACCATGCGTTAATCAGTGAGGCAAGCACGAGCAAGGATATCCTGAATGTACTTCTCCTAGAAGAGGTGGTAGCCCTCAGGCGTAAAAGTGGCCTCAATCCCAAGGAAGTAACGAAGAGGACCCAAATCAGACATCAAGAACTGCTCACTGAGACGCTCCTTCACAAAGGCAATGTACTGAGAGTCATCTCTAGTAATGATCATATCATCCACATAGAGAAGGATGAGCGTCCGACTGCGAGGAGAGGTGTACAAAGAGGGCAGGGTCGCGATCACTAGCGGAGAAACCGACAACAGTGACAATAGAGGAAAAGCGGTCAAACCAAGCATGAGGGGCGTGTTTGAGCCCATAGAGAGAGCGACGAAGGCGACAAACCATACCATCAGGGACAGAATACCCAGGGGCGGCTGCATGTAGACCTCCTCACGCCGCTCGCCATTGAGAAATGCGTTCTTGATGTCCAGCTGAGAGATGGACCACTATCAAACAAAGGCCACAACAAGAACAGTGCTAATAGTGGTCATGTCGACGGCATGAGTGAAAGTCCCATCGTAGTTACGGCCATGCTCTTGCTGAAAACTGCGCCACAAGATGAGCCTTGTAGCGCTCAAGGGGACCATCTGAGAGGGTCTTGATCTTGTACACCCACTTGCACGTGATAGGAGTGACATGCGCAGGTAAGGGCATAAGATCCCAAGTGTCGAGAGTCTAGCACGCCCAAAGCGACAATCTCCTCGGACATCGCGAGCCGCTCGGGGCAGCAAGAGCCTCACCAGAGGTCGAGGCTCGAGAAAAAGTAGTGGCTGCAAAGCCGTAGCGCTCAGGAGGCCTGACAGTGCGACGATCACGAAGATCGTATTTGAGAGAAGGCGGAGCAGGACCCAGCAAGGACAGAGAAGAAGAGTTGGGAAAAGGGCCCAGCAAAGATGAAGGTTCAATTGGAGAAGTAGGCCGAGGATGGCGAGAGTAGTGCAAGGGAAAAGGTGGAATTTCAACAAAGGAGCTGGAAGAAAACTCCGTCGGAGAGGGGACAGGTGGAGCCAAAGGAGAGGGAAGTGAAGAAGGTGAAGGCAGGAACGGAATAGAAGTGGAAAGCTAAGGGTCAGGAAAAATCAGAAATGAGATATACTCAACAAGAGAATCTGAGCTGACAGTAGGAGAACGAGGGTAGTAAGGTCGGGACTCATCGAAGGTGACATCCCGAGAGATCCTCATCTGGCAAGAAACAGAGTTGTAGCAGTGATAACCCTTATGCTCAAGACTGTAGCCAAGAAATACACACTCAATTGACTGAGCAGTCAGCTTGGTGCACTCACGAGGTGGAAGAAGAACAAAACAAATATAGATATAGCCGAAACAACGAAGGTGACTGTACTCTGGAGCCTGGAGAAGAGCAGGGGAGCACGGAGTCAGCGGGAGCAGGGCGCGCCCAGCAGGGGAGCTTGGCGCGGGGACGACGGCGACGATCAAGTAGGAAACCCTAACCCTAGCTGATACCATGTTGGAATCAACCTTTAATCTATTCCAATGAGCCAAAAGGCCAATATATCATGTACATGTAGGTCAATATACAAAGAACACCCTAAGCTATATACATATCTAACACATATAAGGCTAAGGTGTCCAAAGCAACCATGGATTAACCATTTTGCATGAGTTGATTTAGGAAAAATGCAAATGGTTAGTTGTGTGTGCGTGGTCTTTTCTGGGTGGGAGTGGACCATAGCCGATTTGGACCCTGGGGCGTTACAAATGGTATCAGAGCCGACCCACGCGACTACACGTATGTGCGGGTCAGGGGCGTGGGCATATAGCGCATGGCGCGTGTGGGCCTAGATGAGTGGTCACACAGCATGACATATGTGGCGGACTGACGCACGGACATGTGCCAAGAGGGGAGTGTTAGAAAAGACAAGGCTAGGGTTTGGCTATTCACAATTGTACATCTTATTCATTCATTGAGAGGTATATATAGACATTGTTACATAGGCCTCATGCTCGAGAGGGAGAGAGAATGTACAACATGCACTGAGTTTGAGTAGATAAAGTCGATGATGTTCTCGAGTCTGGGCTTTAGTGAAGAAATCTGCAACTTGAAGCTTTGAAGGAACATACTTGAGGTCAATGGTCGACTGCTGACAATGAGATCGTGTGAAGGATGCATCAACACCAATGTGTTTTGTCAGCTCATGCTTGACTGGATCACTGGTAATCTGAATGTCACTTGTATTGTCACAAAAGAGAGGTGTAGGATTGTCACAATTCACGCCAAGATCAATCAAGAGTCATCGAAGCCAAATGATCTCTGAGGTGGTAGCGACAAGAGCTCAAAGCTCAGCCTCTGCACTAGAGCGTGACACCGCAGTCTGCTTCTTGGATTTCTAGGCAATGAGCAAAGCACCAAGTGAGATACAATAGCCAGTGATAGATCGGCGATCAGCAGGATCACTCGCCCAAGTGGAGTCAGAGTAAGCATGGAGCTGAGTTTGACTCGAACTGGCACAGAACAGACGTCTGGACGCAATTCCTCTCAAGTATCTCAGCACACGAAGAACATGATCATAGTGAACTGAAGTGGGAGCACTGACAAACTGGCTGAGCACATGAACAACATGAGCAACGTCTGGCCTGGTGACAGTGAGATAGACAAGCCTCCCAATGAGCTGACGATAGCGGGAAGAATCTGTTAGGGGTACACCGTCTGTAGGTCGAAACTGCAAGTGAAGCATCATGGGTGTGGCAACAGTATGAGTATCAGTCATCCCAGAGCGAACAAGCAGATCCTGAACGTAGCGATGCTAAGAGAGATAGTAGCAATTACCATCAGAATGAACCTCAATCCCTAGAAAATAGCTCAATGGTCCCAAATCAAACATCATAAATTGTTCACTCAATGTCTTCTTGACAAAAGCCAATGTAGTCTATGTCATCTCCTGTGATCAGCATATCATCTACATACAATAGAAGCAAAGTACGACCCCGCTGAGAAGTGTGAATAAACAAGGCAGGGTCATGCTCACTCAGAGTGAAACCAACAACTCGAATCACAGAACTGAAACGCTCGAACCAAGCACCAGGAGCCTGCTTGAGACCATACAGAGCATGCCTAAGGTGACAAACATAGCCTGTAGGAGCCTCAACACCGGGGGGTGGCTGCATATAGACCTCATGTAGATCACCATGAAGAAAAAGTATTCTTGACATCCATCTGAGATATATTCCATGTGCGTACCGCTGCAACTCAATAAGAGTACGAACTACGGTCATATGAGCAACTGGAGCAAAAGTCTCATCATAATCCCAACCATAAGCCTGCTGAAAACCTCTTGTAATAAGATGAGCCTTGTATCGCTCTACTGACCCATCTGACTTGTTCTTTATTTTATACACCCACTTGCAAGTGATAGGAACAGCTCCAGATGGTAGCGGAACAAGATCCCAAGTACACTCTAATGCTGTGAGCTCCTCTGTCATAGCTAACTGCCACTCAGGTAGACTGACAGCCTCCTGATAGGTACTCAGCTCAGCTACTGCACCGGCGCGAGAAAACCCCATCTCTTTGGTGCCTGAATAGAAGAACGATCACGTAGGGCATATCGTGATGTAGTAGAACGATCATCAGAGTCGGTGGTACTGGTCGGAGGATCAAGTGGAGGAGAGGAGGACTGAGGATCAGAAGGAACTCTCTGTCGGCGACTATAGTGAAAGGGAAAAGTGTAAGTGTCAGAAACTGGTGGAACTGGTGGAGGAGGCACACTAGAAGGTGAAACTGGTGGAGAAGGTGTATCTGAAGAAGGCAAGTCTGTTGAAGAAATGGGAGGTAGACACAAAAAGGAGGTGGAATCTATGGAAGGAGTGTGATGTGTAGAAGGATGATAAAAGAAAGGTCGACCCTCATCAAAAGTCACATCACGAGAGATGCGAATGCGACATGCTGAGGGATCATAGCAACGATAGCCCTTATGCTCAGGATTATAACCCAGGAAGACACACTCAACCGACTAAGCACTCAACTTGGTGCGCTCACAGGGTGCTAGGACATAGCAGACACAACCAAAGACACAAAGATGAGCACAGCGAGAAGGTGCTCTATACAGGACCTCACCAGGACGCTTGCCCTGAAGCTTGGAAGAGGGCTGACGGTTGATGAGATAGACTAGCCAGAGATCGCTTCCTGCATGAGAGGAACAAAGAAGGAGATGAGAAGAGTACGAGCAATCTCAATGATGTGACGGTGCTTGCGCTCAGCAACACTATTCTGAGCATGGGCACAAGGACACGAGAGCTGAGGAAGAGTACTCTCAGAAGAAAGGAACTGACAAAAGGCTGATGAAAGATACTCCCACGAGTCGAGCGGAAAACACGAATGGAAGAAGAAAACTGTGTACGGACCATCTTAGCAAAAGACTGAAAAATGGAAATTAACTGAGAGCGATGTTTCATAAAATAGATCCAAATATATCGAGAGTGATCATCAACAAATATGACATAATAACTATGACCACCCTTCGAAGCAAAAGGAGATGGACCCCACACATCTGAATGCACCAAATCAAAAGAACCAGAAGACTGAGAGGTACTACTAAAATATGGAAGTTGTAGCTGTTTCCCCAGCTTACAACCAGTACAATGAAAACTAAACTCAACAGTGACCTAACCTTAGGAACCCTGGTGAACTAGAGTGGTGAGGGGAGCTCCACAAAGATGTCCAAGTCTATGATGCCACTTACTGAAGGAAGAACCAACAGGCGACTGAGAAGGCCCATGCTCGGTAATTCAACCCATCTAGCTTGATGTCCGTGAACACGAGAAATGAACTACCCCAAACATCGAGTCAGATTTTGCCATGTTGATGGACCACAATCACCAATCACCGAGCAATCAGCACAATATTAGTACAGAGAAAGACGAGTCTGAAAGCGAGAGAGCAACAACCTTGATGGCGAGCGAGAGGAAGAAGTGGCAGCCTTCAATGCAGAGATGCTTTCACTCATATGCAGAGTACAAGTCGCTGGAGCAGAGGATGGAGTGAAGTTGCAGATCCGTAGCAGATCTGACGTGGACGAAGCTTCATAGTAGAGCCGGCGTGGATCTGGCGATGTGGACAAGGGAAGGTTGGATCTTCGCCATGCGCCGCTCGGACGTAGTGGACGACGACGTCGGGGAAGGCCGGATCTTCATTGGCGGTGTAGATAGGGCAAGGATCTTCCCCGTCACTGGAGTCGGATCTTCGTCGTGCGTCGATAGACGAGCTTCGAGCGCCGAGCGAAGAAGCAAATACTCGGGCCGAGTGACGAGTAGTGGAACGAGATGCTGGCGAGCGAAGAAGAAAAGGCAATGCTGAGCAACGAGCAGTGGAATGAGATGCCGCCAAGCAGCGACTCAAGCCCGCCGGCCCACGGCGGAGGAAATGCAGATACAACGACGACGGCGGCTATGCAAATAAGGGTAGGGTTGGAGAGAGCTCTGATACTGTTAGAAAAGACATGGCTAGGGCTTGGCTATTCACAGCTGTACATCTTATTCATTTATTGAGAGGTATATATAGACATTGTTACATGAGTCTCATGGGGTAGAGAGGGAGAGAGAGAATGAGAATGTACAACATTCTTAACAGGGAGATCCTGGTCATTTGCCCCAGTCTGGGTATGTTGGTCCGACGAGAACATCAGGTTCTTTGAGGGTGGGTGGGTGTGATGACCTAGCCCAAGATGAATAGGGCTTAGGTGCAGCCCATGTATGGGTTGGAATGGATGAATGCATGTAGGATGCCTAGCCAAGATGAAATTGACCAACATACAAGGCCAAGGTGTCCAAAGCAACTAACCATGGGCTAACCATTTTACATGAGTTGATTTAGGAAAAATGCAAATGGTTAGTTGTGTGTGCATGGTCTTTTCCGAGTGGGAGTGGGCCAGAGCCGATTTGGACCCTGGGCGTTACAAAGAGCAAGCAAAATCAATGAATTTATGTTTACGTACTCATATTCTTCAGGTTTATTTTTCTTTATTTCATCATATGTCATCCCATCACAGACGCCAGCATTTATCTCATCAAGAGCACGCCATTGTATCTAGAAGAAATGTGGGAAAACCTTTTAGTTTTGCTGAGAAGAAGTTGGTGAATCTAGCTAGACTTTGTTGATTACCTATGGCAACTGACCTTTGGAAATCCGATGATTGGATGTGCTGTTAATATTGACCTCTGGAGTGTGCTGGTCCATATCTGAATCGAATGTTGCACATAAATTTAACAAATAGGTTTCTTTCTCTATGCTAAGCAACAAAAGGCACACTTACAGAGGCAGTTCTCTCAGACTTCAGTCGCTTCTCTACAAAACTTGCAAGTTTCCTTGAATAAAGCTCCCCGGCCTCGCTGCAAACCATTTATAACATCAGGTGAAAACCAAAGCACAAGGTTTCAAATATAGTTTACATAGAGAATTAAAAAAAATGGCATACATGGAATTACTTTCCCAGACATGTAACTACCATGACCAGGTTATTGCATGTTATATTTTTATGCATAAGTTAATGCTATCCTTTCCATCAGTGCATGCTATAATACCTGATCTTCCTTTTTCCCTTTTTCTTTTTAAGGCAAACAGAGGAGATGAGAGTTTACAATCTTGCTATAGACATTAGAGGTTAATGATACATATAACGCCATATCAACACAAGTTCAATTTACATAATTGTGAATGCTCTGGAGGCACCATATAACAAAGTCCATCAATGACAATTTACGAAACAGCAACGCGGTCAACTAGAATGAGCAAAAACATTTAGATTAACTATCACAAAAAGGATTGTTCAACTCAAATTTCATGTTCTGCATCTATTTATTTTTTCCCTGTATTGGGGACATTGTTTTACTGCAAGCATGCAAGATTAACAAACATTTAAAACTTCTCATGCATTGTTACTTAATGTCGCACCACCAAAATAAATATAACTTCGTATATATAGCATCAAAAACTAAATGACAGAATTGCAGAACAAAGAAATTAAAGACCTCAAAGATGAATCTCCGCCGATTCTTCCTCTGACATTATCTAAACTTTCACCGTGTCTAGTTAGAAGGATAGGACGAGGTGTCAGATGACAGTTCACCTGTAAATACATATGTGACAATTAACAAAACAAGCAACATTGGAGCCAGAACAGTAAAGTAAAACTTATTTAAAGTACACACTCACTATTTTATCAGGAATAAATGGAAGTACGGAACTCATCCAATATAGTAAAAACATAAGCATGAATGCATGATACTGAAGACCAGTATTATTATATTGTTTCTATATCATCTTGAAAACTAGGTAAACATGGAAAGCAGGAAGTTGATCTTGATGCTTAAGAGACTCTATCAATAGCTCAAAAGATTCCCAAACTGTAACCGCAATGGTTCCATGGAAATCCCCGGAGATTTCATCGAACATCAAATGTAAAATATTGAACAGAGTGAGGAAAAATCTAGTTAAAAATATTCAGAAAACTGTGCAACCAATTAGAGAGACCCCAATAAATTAGATGATTGTACCATTGAATCACTAAAAACAACCCATATTACAGTTTGACCTACATTTAGATTCATGGGAAATTATAATTGTAATGTGTTAAAGTATTAGAATAGGGACTCTTTTGTATTTGCCTTATCTACCTTTTGTATTGCCTTATCTGTATATGGCATACACCCCTTGTACTCCTATATATATTGCTCATTGGGCTCTTCAATACATACACACAATATTCATAATATGGTATCAGAGCAAATGTTAGGATTACTGTAGCCACCGAGCAAAGGTTCTAAACCCTAGCCTCTAACCTAGCCTCCGCCGCTGCTCCCAGGAGGGGCAATCTCCGCTCCTGGAGGCGGCCAACCTCTTAGCCCCTCGTAGAAGTAGCAGCCGCATCATCCGGTCCTCGCCGTCACCGCCGAGCTTCGTCTTCTTCGCCTAGCCATCCGCGCGAGCCGCCTCGCCTCGTCTTCATCCCGCTTGGAGCTGCTGGAGGAGTACACGGCGACAGTGGTGCGCGTCATGGAGTGGCTGCTGTCGGCGGCGCCGCGCATCTTCCCAAGGCGCGTGCTGTTCCTCGTCCTCCGCAGCCTCCCCGTACGCCAGATCCAGATCGCCATCGCCGGGCCTCTCTCCGGTGCTGCCTGTCTCTCGGGTTGTCTCTTCTCGGCCGACACCACTGGATCCGCGCCGTCGCAGGAGGATGGATTGCTTTGTTTTGCGATTCGTCAGTTTTCTCGGTTGAGGTGGATATGAGCCCTGGTTGTGTGGCTGCAGTGGTTGTGGCTATTGATGCTGGATATTATGCTCTGTCGTTGGAAGCAAAATTGTGTTGCCTTGGCACGACTTCATGATGATTCTGCTTGTTACATATGTAGACTTTTTTTGCTCCACTCGGCTGATTGGGATGCTATCGGGAGGCATCTGACTACAGTCCTGCTGCTAGTTATATTTGAATTTTTTTCGCACGCTCCAGCACGGAGGAGATCGAGAAAACAGAGAGAGAAGGGGGGTGGTCGGTGGGGATTGAGAAGGAGAGGAGTTGGCTGCGAACATTGCGATGGTTGGAGACTTGGAGTTAGTTTTGGCTTGGCCCTATTGGGTTGGTTTAGCTGTGCCCGGTCGCATGGTTCTGCTACTGCTTAGTTTTGAGTCTTTTCTTTCTTAGTGTTGTTTCTTCCGCTGCGTCCATCCAAGTTCGTACCACTCAATCTTTGAGTTCATCTAAGCCATGCGAGTCCACAAATTTAGGAAAAAGTCCGATTTACTCCCCTGGACTATCAGAAAAGTCTGGTTTAACCCCTCAGGCTGGTTTCAACTGGCGCTTTTGTCCACGTGGCGATGGTTTCTTGTTGGCGACCACGCCGACCTTTTTTACCATATGAAAATATCTACAATTAATATTCTTCATGCTTTCTTTCTTTCCCTCATTCTCTCTCTCCGTTCTTCTCTCTCCGACCGAATGCTCCCATGGCACCATGGCGCCGCTTAACCGCCGGCCTGCCGCCATCGGTGCTTGTGGTGCCATGTCGCGCCGCCTTCGCCTTCGCCGCCTCTCGCCCGTCGACTAGTCTTCTTGCGCCTCGCTCACATCCATCATTGCCGCCTTAGCCTCCACCGTGGTGAGGTTGGCGTGCGTTCTGCTCGATCGGTGCGGTGGGATTCGCCGGCACCGCACTCCCAAACCAACTCCGTCGCCATGCTCCGGGTCCAGGGCGATCCTCTCCCCACGTCGCGTTGTCTCCCGGCCTCCGCTGCCTCTCTTGCCGCTTCCACCCGTGAGACATCTCCCACTACTCGCCTCCGAGGTCCTCCACTCCTTCAAGGCTGCTGCCGAATCTCCGGGTGAAGCCGCCCCGGCGAAGCTCGATCGCGGCAGCAGCGAAGCACCTCGGCCGCTTCCACGCCGCGGCCGACGCCAAGCTCCACACCGCTCGCCACAGGATGGACCGCCGCAAGAAAGAAGAAGATTCACTCTTCGCCAGGTCGATTAATCTCGATCTCACGACCGATCTTGTCGAGGCTATCGGCGACGGCCTTCATCCTCTACCGAGCTCGGGTCACCTCCGTGCCACGCCGACATGAACGAACGCGCCACCACCACTTTCTGGCGGCGGCGCCTCCCGCCAGCAGCGTCCAGTCCACCATCTTCGCCACCGGCCGCTGCGTCCTCCTCGAACCGCGTCGCGCCCATCGCACCACCTCGGCGTGGCCCGTGCTCCCAGCTCGGACCGTCCGTCGTCGTCGACGGCGACGAGAACGACGCCGAGGTCCATGCGACGAGGAGGATGTTGGAGGCTTGACCTCGCCGTGAACGAACCGACGGGAAAGACTCGTGGAAATACGTACCTTGACCGCATAGCGCCTTGGCGGTCTTTAGCCGTGTTGACCGTGACGGAGTTTATGAGGAGAGAGAACCATGGGAATGGGAGGAGATTGGGGAAGAAAGAAAACAAATGAAGAAGATGGCACGTCTCTCTCCCGATCGACTTCTTCTCTCTCGGTCAAGAAACCATCGCCACGTCACCAAAACCACCGCTCCAAACCGCTACAGGGGGTTATTTGACCGGATTTGACAAATTCAGGGGGTTAAATAACCGGTTTTGTAGTTCAGGGGGTAAACCAGACTTTTCTGATAGTTCAGAGGAGTAAACCGGACTTTTTCCACAAATTTATTATCAGTCATAGAAGCATAGGAATTGCCTTATGTATGGCAACAGCCGCTGCTCCCGCTCTTCTTTCTGAGCCACATGCAGATCGTA
This sequence comes from Phyllostachys edulis, assembly GCA_036346405.1. Classification (NCBI taxonomy): domain Eukaryota; kingdom Viridiplantae; phylum Streptophyta; class Magnoliopsida; order Poales; family Poaceae; genus Phyllostachys; species Phyllostachys edulis. The sequence goes on along the minus strand of CM070549.1, from coordinate 54,136,938 downwards.
GAAGTCATTATGATGCCGCCGCTTTCTTAGCTGCCGCCCCGAGCTTCTAAGGCCGCCACGCTTCTTTCGCGCCGCCGCCGTCTTGGGCTTCAATCTGCGCTGCCATGCTTCTATCTATTCCTATTCGGTTTGATTTGACCATTTTTCTCTATTCATGTCGATTTCATCATCTTCTTCGTCGTGTTGTCGCGGTCGACTTTGCTCCCGCTTGCTTCTATTTTCTCAACCCCTGCACCTTGTGTTTTATGGGCTGACGCACGACCCCAGATGGGAGGAGATCTTTTGATACTCGACATATTTTTCAAGAGCTACATGCTACGATGACAATACTAAGACTCGGATTTTGGATTTTTCATAGTTTAGTGTCAACCATTTTCAAATGCAATGCTATTGCATACGCCTTGCATTTGAAGGGGGGTTGTTAAGAGTAAGTATTAGAATAGGAACTCTTTTGTATTTCCTTATCTGTATATGGCATACACCCCTTGTACTCCTATATATATTGCCCATTGGGCTCTTCAATACATACACACAATATTCATAATATAATGAACTTCAAAGATAGCTATTAATCTTAAGGTGTGGACAACAAAAAGTTCAGATATTATGGATATATACCAAGAAGAAAACAATCCGTCCAGGCAAGTAACCACTTATATCGTTGATCTGCATGAAAACCAAAGTAGGAGATGAGATTAGGATCTTTGGCACCAGTGGCAAAGACTGCAAATTAATATTGTGTTCATCTCAAAATAGTATATTTGATTTGCCTGATTGCCCCTAGCCCACATATAAGTATTTATATGACAAACACAAAGAGAACCAGCTCTAGATTGCAAAATTACGTGATTATGCAGTTGTTGCAAAAGAAAAAGAACATAGAAAATAGAATGTCCATGATAATATCAAGGGGGAACCAAACTTTGGCTCTGTTTAACATATACGGGGTTGACTGTTCACACTTACCTGTAATTGCCCTCCATTCCCACTAACCACATCGATCATTTTTATGTAAGAGCCTTCTTCCACCGGTTCATACACCTGCAGAGGTTTCGGGTTGTTTGCGTATAGCCTTTCCAGATTCTAGACCCAAAAAAATACAAAATTCAGCAACTATGGACCTTTTCATAATAGGCCAGTCGCTCTTTGAAATCTTGTACACCAGCTTCAAAATCTGTCCTGTAACACAAACAACAGCAATTACATCCAAAATGTATTGATGGGATGCAGACAAGCAAGTAAGCAAGATATTTCTCACTGCTCCGCATAATCGGGACTTTGTTGAACTTTCAAGCGTATATTTCTCTCAAGAACATCCTGATCATTGCATATTGTTTCCAAAAAGATGATCTGGAAAGTAAAGGGAAAGGCTAATATGTTAAAGAGCAGTCAATTAGGTCCCAAACTTAATATAGTGTCTCATAATGCACGTGTATAGTGAACAGTCTTCTTATCAACAAATTTGCTATATGTCGTCACAAAATAAAAGCACTCTATTTATAAATGCAACTCCAGAAGCCTAATTTCACACATCCTATTACAAAATGCACCAAACTGTCTTCCACAGCATTGAAGTGACCCTTCACTTATTTTAAAATGTTTGCATTTTGCACTGAAAAAACATAAACGCTGTCACATTTAAAAAAAAGATCAAATTTCCCTCTTAAGATTGTACAGTTTCCTCCATCTTTTCTCCCAATAAATTACATGATCAGAAGATGGTCTTGAACATGTTCTTCCAACTCTTCTCCACACAAACAAAATGCTCAGATGACAGATTCACCAGTCTAGGGTTCCATTGGGCTGGCAGCAACAAGAACAAAAAGTGCCTCGTTTTCACAATTGGTCTCTGCCAACCATTGTCATTTCTTGAATCGTCCCATGTTCTCGGCGAGAACTGAAGAGAGCTCAAGCAATAGTGAGCTATGGTAACTCTCGATTCATTACATTTTGGAGGTAGGATAAGAAGGTTGATGATTTTCATGGTTTTGGCAATGGAAGATATGAGAGGTTTGAATTGCTTTGGATGACCGCTTCAGTGCTTCTACATAGTGACAGGAAAGGATAAGCCTCTGTTTGTGAGCCAGATAATATCAAACTACTTGCTGCATACTTGCTCATGTGGTGGTTTCTAGTACTGGTTTGTACATGCACGCGTTCCTAAGAAGCAAGTAGGCAAGAACTCTAATCTTGACATTATAATACTGAATGCATAGACCATCGAAAGTTAGTTTTGTTGTCACTGAGGGCAATTAATTGTGGGAATGTACAAAAAATGATTATTCTAGCCTTCTAGATAATAAACTGTTCATTATGTGTAAGAACTGCTGAGTAATTTTTTAGTTTTTCCTGAATGAATGTACAAGAGCAAGCTTTTCGAAATTCACCCTTTTCTATTTAGATTTACATTCACTAAGTGTGCACAATTATTACTTTAAGGCCTACCACACGAACAAAAATGTTAACAAGGAATGGAGGAAAACATTCGCCCTAGTTTATCTGGAATGTACTACCCATCATAAATGGATTGAAATGCCATATTTTTTAAATGCAGGGGATGTGGCCGGTGATATTCAAAAGTGCAGGGGTTATAACTTATAAGTATAACCAATTGATCAAAGAATCAGCTATTACTGCATGGAAGACAACTGCCAAACAACGTTGCTGGCAGGAACGAAAAGGTTCAAATAACCAAGAAGATACCCAAGAGCTACAGGCTGATTCAATTATACCTTACATTTTCCTTCAGCCATTTTCATAAGAATGTTTCTCCGTCTTCTTGTGCTGTTTGTGGCATCAAAAATACCAACCTGCAGACTGGCAGACATAATCAATTATCCAAAAAAAAATTACAGAATACCGCAAAAACTTTTGCCCTACCTGGCCACCTTCCTGCATCCAGGATAGCATATCTTCCATTGCTAACGCCGCCACCTGAAAATGGAAGACAAAATTTACCAGAGAAAAGAAGAAAGCAGTACGTGTTTCATGGAAAGCATACTGGTATGTTTTGTTTGAAAATGCATACAAACCGTATATTTTCACAGAAAGTAAGTACTCCCTCCGGTCAAACAATTTTTTAGTTTGACCATCAATATATATAGAAGAATTTATAATTCTAGATTGGCCACATGAAATTGGCATTACCTATTTCATCATGAAACATGCTTTCAGATTTTTTTTTGGGTGATTTGTAACACCATAATGTGATAGAAATTAGTTGTCAAAGTAGTATATTAGACCATGTCATTGTCCAAAATGACTCACATTTGGAATCAGAGGGAGTAGCATTACTCTGGCTCTAGATACACTTACTTGTAACTACTTCATCATAAATGGTTCTAATTTTATTTATTTATTACTTTTGAGATAGCAGCAGTAGCAGTGCACTGACCTCGTTACGTGCCTCCACACCCTCCTTATTATCTCCACGAAAGAAATCAGCAGTCTGCTCAAAAGAACAAGATGCAATTAGAGAACTCTTCTTGAACAGAACTCATAAATAGGACCATAACTACAGGCATTCATTGCGATTCAACATACTGCATGAGTCAATGAGATCCTACGCAGGACTCAATGAAAACTGAAATTAGAAGTTCCTCATTTCTCATGAAAATTATCAGAAATTAGGTAGCCAATTGAGAGTAGCAGCTGAGTACTGTTAATCAGTCACATGAAAATTGTAATTACCTGATTAGTGCCATGCTTGAGCCGGCGATACTACATTTGAAATGTCAAAAAAAAAACACAGGATTAGTGATTATTACCATGAATATGTGCAATTGTATGCAAAATCAGCTTAAGCAAAATGTTCACCTTTCCAACATTGAAGTGTTTTGTTTCGTGACCTAACCATCGAAGATATCTTGTAAGTTTAGCTGCCGTAAAAGTCTTACCACGAGCCGGCAGTCCAACCTAGAACGTCAGCACAGGATTACAAAAAGACTGCAAAGGTACTTGAAACAGAAGAAAGTGCTTCAATGAATTAATAGGAATGAGTACAGCCACATTTAACTATATTCATATATCTTTAGATATGAATATATAACTGAGCCATGCACACACAAAAAGTATCTCATCATTAGAATATTTGTTGAAAACAAAAGAGTGGCCGAGTACTGCATTAACTTATGAAGATTAGAATAAATAAAGTGCAGACAGAACAGGATAAATCTTGTTAGAATAGGAATTCTTATATGTATTTCCTTATATGCCTTTTGTATTTCCTTATCTGTATATGACATATCCCCTTTGTACTCCCTATATATATTGTCCATTGGGTCTCATGAATATACACACAATATTCATAACAAATCTTTTGAATTTAAACTAGTCAAATCAGTTTGCAGCCAGATAATTCTGGTGGTTACTGGAGCAAACAAAATTTTGCTGCGAGAGGTTACTTATGAAACTCAGGTTTTATAATTTACACAGAAAATGATTTTTTCCAAGGAAACAAAGGCACTTCTATAGCTTCAAGTATAAGTCATCTAAGAAAGTAATGAGCACAACAAATAAGCACGGTGCACGTACTAGGTAAAGTAATCCATTCTAACTATACGAAAATTACCAGCACAATGGTCAACTTGCGGTCCTCTTTTGGCCCGTACATCTGATCAGCTACAGCTGCTGCTGCTACAGCTCCTTCTGCTGCTGGCATGCCCTGATAGTTACAGCTGTCAAACTTCAGATGACAGAAATTTAAACTACATATTTTTTACAGGTTTATAAACTGTTACGGAGTACAATAAATATTACAGGAGATGATAAATTATTTTTCTTGGAAAAAGGTATTACAGGAGATGAGTTTCTAACTTTCTATACATATATGTAATGTAATAGCTTGAAACAAAAGAAAGAATGGAGATACACATCCTAAAAATTTCTAAGCATTTAATGTAGCTGAAGATTCAAGGAAACTAGGTATAATGTATCCTCCGCATAGACTGCAACAACTAAGAAGTTATGAAAGTTTCACTTTGGTAGTTAAATATCAATACCTCTTTAGCACATATCAAATAGTTCAATAATAATATCACACTTGCCATAAGCCCATAATCACCGAGAATTCCCAATTCAAGCATCTCATAGAGTTTTGCCATGCGTATTTTAGTAAATTTACGATGTGCAGTGCCGTGTGTTACAACCTTTGATTCAGAATCCAACTTGACGTTGCTCATTGAAATAGTTTCATTTGTTGGCCTAGCAAACTTTGGTGAGCCAACACCTCTATCAACAAAGACCGCCCTTTGTTCTTCCTGTGATGGTGCATGTCTTCCTGCATCCTGAGGCATAAATTATAAATCATCTCTTGGTTATTTTGTTTATAACTGCTAAATATAGATGTTGATAGGAGCTCCTCTATCCAAAATGCAAGAAAAGATTAAAAAACTGTTTTAGTGTTTATGCAATCTCAATAGGATGCAACGGCCATCTTGAGTTCTTGTCTTCTTGACCATGCTACCAGAGACATAAATCACAAGTTCACAACAAAGTAAAATAATAATATGAACCCAAGATTCTTCACTTGCTACCAGACAATAATTGCAATTTTTCAGTTATTAGACATAAAAAGCAAAATATATACAGGAGAAGGAACTTGCACAGATTAAACGAGTTTCAGCCAATGACAGATGCAAATAAGTCCATCCATAAGATGCATGTCCATTATCTGGTGTGACTCAATGATAGTGTCTAAGTGACTTCACAAAGAAATTTAATACTGTTGTGGCTTCAGTTCAAACAAGTAAAAGAAAAGTAGGTCTTCCTGAACATAAGCAAAAGTCCAAGCATGTTAGTAATCAGTCACATTTTGTAATATAACAGAATAAATAATAATTGAAACTTTCTTCTGGTTCGTTATCTCATTCAAATCAATTCAACCTATTTTTTTATTTCTGAATGAAAGGAAGACCTAACAGAAACTAACTAACTTATTAGTGCATGCCTGAGAGTGTTATGATGACACTATTGAGTATTGATGAAGTAAGTTCTATTACAAGCTGCCTAAATTACCAAATACTACAGTAAAAAGGGCAATTACAATTTCTCTAATGGAATGACTAATTAGTAAATGTCGATGCTACATGATTTTAAGCTAACAATCAATTAAACAAGAAAACTAAGTTATACCTTCTTTGTATTAGCATAGTGATTCGGGGATGCGTCGCCTTTGATCGAGTTGTGCAAAATGCCCTTTGTGGTATCATTGTTTGAGGAAATCCCAGTGTGCAATAATGAACGTGGATTTTCAGTCAAGTTAGCTGCATAAACAACACCTGAGCCCATGTTTGGTGTTGGAACTACATACTTCTCTAAATCAAGCTCCAAACCAGAAGCGAAGCCATTCTGCTTGAAGGAACAAGAGAAAATTGGCAGAATAGAAAAGGAAGCAGCACCTGTTGTGCAAATAGAAACATAGGCAGCAGGTTTGCGGGAAGACAATTATTTTAAAAGTACACATGAACCCACACTGCTCTTGCCTTTAAAAAGGACCCTTAAACTCAGTTCTTTACACTTTGATATATTTTGACAAATATGGGTGTCACTCCAATGAAAGACAGTTTTGGACATGAGACTGCGGCTGTTTTCATTAGTTAGGTAGGCCAGCTTAACTTTTTGGTCATATATGTGCTTTTCGTACTCATTAAATATTTAAACCTTAAATGTCTTTAGTGTTTGCCTGTAGTCCTGTACTTAAGAAAACTTGTGGCTTCTCTCTTTCCATTATATTTGCTGTTTAGTTTAACATAATTTAAAGGCTTGTAGCTCCTCTCAAGGTAAAAGAGTCATCACCATTCTGAGTTTTTAAAGGCATTACTCAAACACTCCCACTGGTCACAAATTCTTGTCACCGTGGGAAGCATGCTGTCAAACTTCTAGACATTCGACCACGAGAATAGTATAGTCATACTCTTCATAATAATACTTTCGTAATATTATACTTTATAAACTTTCACAAATATTGTGATGGAAACAAATGGTCAAGCATCTCGAAGACCGTGAGAAGTCAAAAGTGTCAAGACTTTCTGATCGGAGGGAGTAGATTACATTGTACAAATATACAAAAACTAAAACATCAAACTAATACATAAGCAATACTTTCGACCAAGTTTCTGAATTCTGCTGGGTACTGGGCCAGTTTCAAATTACCCTTTCCAGTAAACACATGAGTTTTGCTGGGAACCAGACATAATGTCCAGTTGCACAACCAAGTAGCAAGCTGCCTCAAGCCGTCAACCTCAGTCACAGCACTCTCTGTGGTATTGGACTGTTAACAACAAAGCGCTGGCTGGAAGCAGTTGCTACAAACCTAGCTGTGACTGGTTTTTCAAAAATCTAGTTTTTGCAACATAATGTAATCTATGCTGTTCATTGAAAGGTTGTTAGAGGGTTAGGTTTACAATTTCCTAATTTATTGTGGTAACACCATAATATAAAAAGCAGTGAAACAAATTCAAACCTTGGCCCTGGATTCAGATTCAGCATTCATAACGACATCATGGGTCCCTCTCACCCATGAAGGCTGAATATACTCCTGATGAGCTCTCCAACTAGCAGCAAGGTCAAATGGGGACAACATTTCTGTCTCGACCCAAACCTTACACTCGAGCACATCCTTCTCCTCATTGAGTTTAAACACCGCGTCCCTCATTTCCACTTCATTACTCCCGCAACCTAGTGATCGGTTCGGCCCCTCCTCAACAATGAACTGTGAGCTATCGTCTTTTGGCCTCAATACTAACTTGAAATCCAGTGTTTCTAATAAAAATAACAAATACATGACATAAAATCTAGTTAGAATGCTCACAAAATTGAACAAAATCCAACTCACAGCATATACAGATAATCTACTAAATTAACCAGAACAGAGCAAATGATCGGTTCACGAATCACTTGATTTCATTTCGAAAGCACAACTCCACGTACTACATTGTTGTCCTCAGAAATGAGAAATCACTAGTTCATGCCATACTATCTACACATTGCAACATACAATCCCAATAATTTTTTTTACCAACTGAATTACTCAAACTAGCGCATCCCAACAGCATACCACAGCAATTCAGCTCGTCCCACCCAAAATCTCACCATGACGGAATCCCAAACCCACGAGGATTGATCAAACAGCACGATCAAATCAGCTAACTCACCGTGGTGGGCAGGGAGGACGCAGCTGAGCTCCCACACGGCCGCCGCCGCCCGCTCCAGCGGGAGCTGCGAAAAAATACCCCAAAAAACCATCACTATCCGAACGGGAAACATACACGCGAACTAGGGGGGTTCCACGCTTACGGCTTTGGACAGGTCCCACGAGCCGGCGACGGGGTGGGAGCCGAAGAGGTGAGGGGCCAGGTCGAGCGCCGCTAGGCAGGGGCTCTCCAGCTTGACGGAGACGAAGAGATGGTCGGGGATCCCGCCGGAGCTCGCCGCCGTCGCCATCGCCGGGGAGGAGAGGGGGAGAGGCTGGACGGTGCCGGAAGGAAACGGGCGCATCGGTATCGTGGTTTCGCGGTGCGGCTGTCAAGTTCGCCCGCTAGGGGAGCGTGATGGTTGTTTACGCTCCCGCATCTAGTCTAAGCAGTATACGCTGTCGCTGACACAGCAGGTGGGACCGGAAGAATATATGGCCCACTGGTCAGTGACAGATATTTTGATAAGAACAGTACCGCAGGCCGAAGGGCCGTGGGAGGCCAGGCGGTTTGGTGCGTGGCGGCGACGGTGCGCGAGCGTCTCACTGGTCTGTGGGCCCGCCCGGGGGAGGTGGCGAGACGTCTCCTCAAAGCCTAGAAAACTACGGGGAAATAAACATGGGCGACTGGGGTTTGAGCGTTGCCGCGGCAAGATGCTGTCATTTGGACCGACCTAGAGGTTGTTTCTGCCGCAAATTTGCGTCTCCTCGCAGCAGGAAGGGCTACGCGATCCAGGTCTTCGGGGGTAATTACATGCTAGGCGGAGTAATTCCTTGCCCTCACTTCTGTGTGAAATTCTTGTAGATTTTACAAGCAACTAACAATATTCATGCCTGCAGCCTGCCTGCTTGGTTTGCGTTGGGCTGTTCCTTGCTTGATCGGGACTTGTTCACAGATTGTGGATTGCGCAAAAGATTGAGTGTATGTGTAACGACCCGATCACAGCCTAGGAGATGTACCGATGATCGGGAGGATTACAATGGCAAAGCAGTGACAAATGACAATGAACAGGGATGAGAAGAGAGCAGACAGAGGATAGGAAAAGTGTTGTTTCTTTTGTTTTCTTCAATAGCCCTCAAGTTCAACTCAGTACATACTTTATACCCTTATAACTTACACAGCCATTTGGGCCCTTCAACAACCACACCAGACCCACACACACCTACGCAGTAGCCAGCTGACCATCCTTTCTCCTTGCGGTCCTATTGTCATTGCATACCTTCCAAGCCCGTTGTGCCTTCAGCTTCTTTTTCTTCTTTTGATCAGCATTGAAACCTCCTGTGTCCAACACCATGGAATAGGGGGTTGTGACACTCGTCCCCCCCCCCCCCCTGAGCCGAGTCTAGACGCCAGATTGCTGCATGAGGAAGCCTACTGTGAAGCACAGAATAATCCTCCCAGGTAGCGCAGTCAAGCGGCAGAGACGACCACTTGACAAGGATTTGTTGCATTGCAGAACCGCCCTTCTTCACCAACCGGCGATCCAAAATTGTGACAGGTTCCGGGGTACCTACTGTTAAATCCACCACGGTGGCCAAATCCTTATACACTGGAGAGTAGTTGGGAGTAAACGGCTTTAACTGGGACACATGAAAAACTGGATGAACTGCACTGTCGGCTGGTAATTGGAGCTTGTAGGCGACTGCACCGATCCTTTCCAGTACTGAGAATGGGCCAAAATACTTGAAGGCAAGCTTCGGAAATGGCCGGTTGACAACGAAATGTTGGGCATACGGCTGGAGTTTAAGAATCACTTGTTCACCAACCTGAAAGTGTCGATCCTGATGATTCTTATCGGTCTGGAGTTTCATGCGATTCTGTGCTCAAGCTAGTTGGGTCTTGAGCATGTCAGTATAAAGACGTCGATCCTGAGCCAACTCCTAAGCTTCAGTGGTGGACTACCTCGATAAATTAGGGATCGCACCGAAGTTTGGTTCCATTCCATACAAAGCCTTGAACGGAGAACAACCCAAAGAAGAGTGAAAGTTAGAGTTGTACCAAAACTCTGCCATAGCCAACCAAGATTTCCACTTTTTGGGATAGTTATGGACTGCACAGCGCAAATACATCTCCAAACACTGATTGACGCGTTCTGATTGCCCGTCGGTTTGCGGATGATACGCCATACTATAGTGTAATTTGGTTCCCACTGGCTGAAACAACTCGTGCCAGAATGTACTTGTGAAAATCTTGTCCCGATCGGAGACAATAGAACGCAGCACTCCATGTAACTTCACAATGTTGTCCAGAAAAGTTTTAGCGACTTGCGATGCCGTAAATGGATGGTGTAGGGCAATGAAATGTGCATACTTCGTCAAGCGATCAACAATAACCATAATGACATCATATGTTTCTGATTTAGGGAGACCTTCAATAAAATCCATAATCAGGTCTTGCCAAGCACCTTCGGGAATTGGCAATGGTTGTAATGTGCCGGTCGGCTGTGTATGTTCATGTTTAGCCTGTTGACACGTCTGGCGTTGCTTAACATAGTCCTTGACTGCACTTTTGAGTCCCTACCGATAAAACAGTTTCTTAATGCGATGGTACGCGGCTAACACACCTGAATGTCCGCCGACAGCAGTGTCATGAAAATTGCTAATGAGTTTGGTGCATAACGCCGAATTAGTGCCAATCCAAATTCTGCCGGAGTATTTTGATTAGACCATGCTCCAAAGCGTAACCCTTACTGTCTGGACTCTTAATTGCCAAAGAAGTGAGGAGGGTTTGGGCCTCTGAATCCATTTCATACGAATTCAAGACCTCCTAGACCCAGTCCGGTCGACAAAACAAAATTCCATCCAAATGGAAGAGATGACTGACCCGGGAGAGAGCATCGGCTACACCATTGTCCACGCCGTGTTTGTACTGAAATTTGAACTGTAAACCGACCAACTTAGCCATTGCCTTTCGCTGCAATTCAGTGTCTAATGGCTGTTCTTCCAGAGTACATAAACTTTTATTGTCTGTTAGGATAAAAAAGGGTCCTCGTTGAAGATAGGAACGCCACTTCTCCACTGCCATGATCACAGCCAAGAATTCTTTTTCATAGATGGACAATCTCTGATTTTGAGGGCCTAAGGCTTTGCTAAGGTAAGCAACCGGGTGGCCTTGTTGCACCAAAACAGCCCTGATTCCCGTGGCAAAGGCATTGGTCTCCACCGAAAAAGGCAAAGTGAAATCGGGAAGGGCCAGGACAGCAGTACTCACCATGGCTTGTTTGAGTTGTAGAAATGTTGTATTGGCATGCTCGTCCCAGACAAAGCTCTTTTTCTTCAGCAGGTTAGTCAATGGTTTGGCAATTAGACCATAGTTCCTTACAAACTTTCGGTAGTAACCAGTGAGTCCCAAGAATCCCTGTAACTCTGTGACTGTGGTCGGTTGTGGCCAATTGTCCATGGAACTGGTCTTCTCAGGATCTGTGGCCACCTCTTCGTGAGAAATCACATGTCCCAGATATTTAATGCGATCCTTAGCAAATGAACATTTGGACATCTTAGCAAACAATTGATTCGTGCGAAGGACTTCCATGACTGATGTCAGATGCTCAATGTGATCCGACAAAGTACGGCTATAAATCAATATGTCATCTAAAAACACAATCACAAACTTGCGAACATAAGGAGCAAAAATGGTATTCATCAGGCATTGAAATGTAACGGCAGCGTTAGTTAAACCGAAGGGCATGACCCAAAATTGGTAATGGCCTTGGTGAGTCTTGAAAGCTGTCTTCTCCTCATCAGCTTCTCTCATGCGTATTTGATGGTAACCCGAACGGAGGTCGAGTTTAGAGAAGAATTGAGAACCAGATAACTCATCTAGGAGTTCATCCACAGTTGGTAGTGGAAATTTGTTTTTGATAGTATATTTGTTGCGTCGACGATAATCAACGCAGAATCGCCAACTCGCATCCTTCTTCTGGACTAGCAAGACTGGAGAAGCATATGGGCTCATGCTCGGCGTAATCATTCCTGTATGCAGCACTGCTGTCACTTGTCTTTCAATTTCGTCTTTTTGAAGAGGTGAGTATCGATAGGGTCGGGAATTCACGGTTGGTGCACCCTGTTCTAAGGTAATGGCATGATCATACTGTTGGTGCGGTGGCAAATGTTGGGGTTCCCTAAAAATGTCGTTGTACTGTTGAAGCAATGACTGCACTGCCCTAGGCAAGGCCGAAGGATACTCAGGAGTTGTTGGTGTTTGTTGTTCTAATACTGTGATTGACCAGATTTCATTTCCCACATTCCACTTTTGTAATTGTTCAGATGACAATTCTGTTATGGTTGCTTGTTTGCTGGTTTGGACACCCTGAAGACAAATGTTTTTCCCTTCATACAGAAATGACAATATCTTTTTACTCCAGTGGCAATTCATAGGGCTGAAAGGTTCTAGCTAATCCATCCCCAACACTGCATCATAAGCTCCTAAGTCCAAGACCCGCATATCAGTGCGAAAAGTGATTCCCTGAATCCACTAATTCAGAGATGGAATCATACTATCGCACGGTAATCTGTCCCCATTTGCCACCTTAACTGCAACCATTGGAATGGCTTGTGTTTTGAGGTCTGTACGGGCAAGAAACTTACGGTCGATAAAACTATGCGTGCTGCCAGAATCCACCAAGATTAACATGACTTGGTTGCCAACCAATGCTTGGAGGCGAATAGTTTCGACATCCTTCGTTCCTGCGACTGCATGTATGGAGAGCTTGAAACATTCTTCTACTGGTGGCGGTTCTGTCAAATCAATTGCCCACAGAGCCTCATCTGGTAAGACCTCACCGAAATCTCCAACCTCAATCGTCAGTAATTACAGACGTGTTCCTTATTGTACTTGTCACCACATTTGAAGTATAAGCCATTAGCCTGCTGAAAATCGCGCAATTGCTGTTCTCACCAGTATTCATCACTTGGTTTTCGGTTATCTGCACGAGCCGTTGTCGGGCCTGGTATTGTAGCCGGTAATGGCACGGTTGTTCTGGACGTCGATGCCGGTTGATGGCGTGGGCGATTAACCTCCAACTCCTCCTCCTGAATTCTGGACAACACCGCTGCTCGAGTGACAGTTGCAGGAGCTTGTAAACGAACTGCGCCCCGGATTTCATCCTTTAGACCGAGCATGAATTGAGTAACGAAAAACTTGGTGTTCAGAGTTGCATCGAAAGCTAACAGGTGATACATATTGGCTTCGAATGCTGTTATGTACTCCGCTACGGTGTTAGTTTGTTTGAGTTACAGTAATTTGCTCATTTGCACATCGTACTCATCAGCACCGAACTCCTGTTCAACCGCCTGACAGAACACATCCCAGCCCAATACAACGTGATGACGCTTGTAAGCCTGCAACCAAAGTGCTGCATGTCCCTCCATGTACATTGTCGCGGTTAACACCCATTGCGGCACGGGCACTCGGTACATGTCGAAGTAGGTGTGACACTAGTCCAACCAGAGACGGGGATTGTCGCCGAAGAATTTTGGGAAGTCCAGTTTCGGCGGTTTGATGAATCCGCCGGATTCCGCAGGGGATGTCGGTGTGGTGACCACCCCGTACGAGGAAGAGGCACCGGGCAGCTGATGTAGCAAGGGAGGTCCATGATTTGTGAGCACACCTGGGGGTACCACCGTAGTCACCTGACCCACCCACCTCGGTGGATAACTTCAAGGACGGCGGTGGTGGCGTTCGCGGAGGTAGTGGAGGCGGAGGCGGTGTCGGAGAAGATCGAAGATGCAAGAACTCCGCTTGTGATCGCTTGACTTCATCCAGACCATCCTGTTGGATTCCGACTTGCTGTCCGAGATTCTTCACTTTGGCTGACAGGCGATCGATTCTCTCGGCTTGACCATCGAAATGAGAAAGAATCTCGCTCAATGTCGTCTGGATCTGGCCAATGTTTTCTTCCATCGCTTCAATGACTTGACGAACTTGCAATGAAGGTTTCGGTGGTGCCGTGACGACGATCCGGGTTGATCCAACCTGATGATTGGAATTACGGAACCAATTCGGTTTCCAACCTTCTCTAGGGATTTTACAGATCAATCAACCGAAATCTGGGTAGAATCGGTAGCTCTGATGCCAGATTGTAACGACCCGATCTTAGCCTAGGAGATGTGCTGACGATCGGGAGGATTACAATGGCAAAGTAGCGACAAATGATGATGAACAGGGGGTGAGAAGAGAGTAGACAAAGGATGGGAAAAGTGTTGTTTATTTTCTTTTCTTCGATAGCCCTCAAGTTCAACTCAGTACATACTTTATACCCTCATAACTTACACAGCCATGTGGGCCCTTCAGCACCCACACCAGACCCACACACACCTACGCAGTAGCCAGCTGACCATCCTTCCTCCTTGCGGTCCCATTGTCATTGCATACCTTCCAAGCCCGCTGTGCCTTCAGCTTCTTCTTCTTTTGATCAGCACTGAAACCTCCTGTGTCCAACACCATGGAATAGGGGGTTGTGACAGTATGGTATATAGGGGGTGTTTGTATTGCTTACAGATAGAGAGCCCTAGAGGCTAGAGAAGTTGAAGATATTGCTGGTTCTATAGCCCGTTAATGACTTCAATATGCAGCAATTAAAAACAGGAAGTTGAAAAGGTAGTCACTGTATAGCTGATGGTGCCCGTGTTTTTTTTTCTTCTTGAAAGCAACCTTCTAGATTTTCTGTAAAAGTTTCAAATTTGGAGATGTTTGCTAACTGGAACACTTGCACATTTTATCTAACCACATGATCCTGTTGGCTTTGATCAAAAACAGAATTTGAGATGATAGTTAGTAATTCTTAACTTTTGCATAGCCTATAAACTAAAAAGTGGATTTATTTGATACTCCTATCTGTTGCAACGCAATTGCTGAGCGGATTTGAATATACTGGGAGCAGTGATCCAGTTTTGGAGAATTAAAAACTAATCTGCCTGTTTTCTCTAACAATCCTAAAAAATTCTGTAACAGGAAAAAATGTATTCGATGTGCCCCAACAATTGCGAATCTGTACTCTTCAGGAATAAAGGTCACTTAACTGTCTTCATGTGCGCATAATAGGGTTATTTGTATATCATGATGTTTCCACATTATTACTTCATGGTACAATTCCCACCTAATAATCACAAGGGACTCTTATTTTGTTTGATTTATGCAAAAAAAAAAGTAGCAAATAAGTTGAAAATTAATCCCTCTAATGAAATTTTAGAAATGGTCCTGAAAGCTGTACTGGAATTAAGGGTTGTGTGTAGATGCACTTAGAATTTCAGAGCTTCAACTTGTATCCAAGAGATCAGTAACTTGGATGCAGAATAAATTAAGTTTAGTATATTTTTTTACAAAATTATTTTCAAGACTAGTGGAGTCGATTTGGAGCCAACTTCAGCAAAACTTAATCATGTATTTTGACCCCACTGACTTTTATTTGAACCCATGTAAGCTCGATCAGATCACTCTGACTTGCTTGCATACATCTTCAGTTCTTGAAACGCTTTCCGGCAACCTTCATCGAAGCCACCCGCAAGCTGCGAAATTAGTTTGTTGCAATCAGTTAATCAGTATTTAGTTAGCGATTCGCAATACCATTTCAAAGTAATTAACTACCTGATGTATGCGGAAGGCAAAGCGGACGCCCTGCATAAGCAGCTCCTCATCATTTGCAAATGGATCTGATTTCAGTGCATTCACAATGCGGTTCATGTATTCTTTTGCAAGCTTCAATGAAGCCGTCTTTAGCTGTTTAAGGTAGCAAGAGGATACATCATCTATCATATGTGTATCAACTGGAATATATGGTCAGGTTGAAAGGGTAATGGGATAGTTCCACCGTGTACGAGTTTGTAAAATGCAGTTCACCATCTCTTTTACTATTATCAATCCACTGTGAAAAGCTTGGAATTAAAAGTTTGGAACTACATACTTGGCTTATGATTCCGGAGTCAAGCATCCATTCCCAAGGGATCTTAAGATCCCTATATCTTCCACTTGCACTGTCCCTTATTTTTTCAGTACTGTGAATACCTTGATCAATTCTACAAAAAGAGAAAGTACGAATCATGTCACAATGTTCAAAATTTTGGAATGCAACAATTTCTTCTTTTTTGTTAAATGCATTATACTCATCTACTCACTTATCCTGTAGAGCTTGCATGCGCTTGAGAGCCATAGGTGTAGCCACTCTCCTCTCATCGTGGAATGAGGATGCTTCTGATTCCAGGTTCTTCAGATCCCGATAGGTGAATGCTGCTTCTCTCATGGCATCTGCTTTCTTCTCAGGCCAGTTAGGGAAGTGCTTGAGCACTGCCCTTTCGTCTACCAGGTATGATAATTCCCCATCAAGCCACTTGACAAATTCTTCAACATCGGCTATTTCCTTGTATGCTGCATTCTGAACTTCCCTTGCCAGGAAGTTAATGAATTCACCCTGATTTTCTACATCTGATTTAATCTGTTGGAACAACAATTATAAGGGGATATTTTTTGCTTGGTTTTGAAAAGCA
Organism: Phyllostachys edulis; assembly: GCA_036346405.1. NCBI lineage: Eukaryota > Viridiplantae > Streptophyta > Magnoliopsida > Poales > Poaceae > Phyllostachys > Phyllostachys edulis. Next base: position 54,120,266 of record CM070549.1, on the reverse strand, counting down.
TTTACGAGAGGAAGGCACTGTTCCGTCGAAAATAATGGAAGAATAAAGCATGAGTGCATGACTCTGATGCTATAAATGAAAAGATTATTTGTAGCAAGGAATTATCCACCACTACATAATTTACTAACACTGGTGCCACTAAAGAGTATGAACTATTATCAAATGTAGAAGGAACGAAACAAAATTTGTCAGAAGAAAATGCGATGTCCTTTCAAACTAACACATGGGGTGGCTTTTGAGATGTAAAGAGTCTTGACTCTTGAGTTCTGAATGACGAGGAAACATGTTATGCAATAAACTGATTTTCCTTATGTATGAAGTGGAAGAGATTTAGAAAGTAATTTCTCTATTTCAGTGCAAAACTTGTTTCTAATCCTATAAAGTGCTGATAACTAACATGTAAGAGGAAATATTGTGCAATTGTCAGGCTCTGTTTGCAAATGTTGATTTGAAAGAAAATACAAAAATAAAGATAAATGGAATTAGCAGCTAAGTAAACAAAATTGTATATGTACATCTTTTGAAAAAGATAGAAAATATATGCACTTACAGCTAAAACATAAGCTGATCTGTTCTCTATCTCACCGATCATCTCTCGGTTGTTAGTAGCTACTGGAATTCCCATAGATCCGGACTTCGCATCGTTTTTGCCTTCTCTTCTTACCAACAACCGGTATAACTCGACTAACTCTGGCACCCTTTGCACTGCCTTAGTGCTTTTCAGCAATTTGGAAGGTAGGGGAGGTGGCGGTGGAGGAGGAGCCATGCATCCTTCCTTTCTTGCATTTACCTTCAGTTGGATGCACGTCGGACTTGGTGGTGGATTTGGAACCCTTGGTGCTCTTGATCTCACTAGAGGTGTCCTGGAGAATTGCTGCCTACTGTAACACGCCGAGTTGTTCAGATCCATGGCTTCCTTTGCATCATCATTGTTGTGAACAAACTGCTTTTCCTTGGAGTAGTTGTTGCTGGTGGTAGAACTCTCCAGCTTCTTCCACAGCATCTTTCTATCAGTATCCTGCCCTTCGAGGGAGGAGACTTGGCCTTTTAGACGGCTGACTTGATGTCTCAATTGCTTGTTCTCCTCTTCCAGAGTGCGGTTCCTCTCGAGCAGGCTATGGAGCTTGCTTCTCAGAAGCGCAACACATGCATCGCCCTCCCTCATCATCTCTTCTTCATCAGAGGAGGTGATCTTTCAGTATGGTGGTACTGATTCCTCTCTTATAGTTTATATATGTCTCCTTCCTCACTCATATAATTCTATGGAGCATTAAAGGAGATGTTTTCAAGTGAGGTTCTATACAATTGTGTTGAGCGGAGCCTAGGCAAGAGAAACTCACAAATGTGCAAGCAAAAACTGGTGGAGCATTAAGTTAGGTAGGAGCTGTTGCTAGGCTAATTACTTGTCCTTAAAGTGATTGCTATGGGGTAGCTGTTTTGTCTGCGGAACTTCACTAAAGAAAATCCAGTCATACAAGCGTACGTGTTTTTTTCTCCTTTTTTCGACTTTGTGTCGATTATATCATTGAATTAAATTGCCGCTGCCTGTTTTCCTGGATCAAGTTGGATTTCAGTTCTCTGGGCAGGTATTTTTGAGAAACCTTCAGCGGTCGGTGTGCTATTCTACTCTAACCAAGAGGCAAAATTGGTTTGGTTTCTCCTTTGCTTTTTGAAAATACGTTTCTTTCCTGGTTCATGGTTGATTTCTTCTGCGTGCAAAGCTTGATTCTAAGCTTTCTTCTGTCTCAAGTTGTGTAAAAGGAACTCAGATGGAACTCCTCTACCAGCCAGGGGGACATCTTTGGCTAATAAGACCAAGTGAAAATTTCAAAAGTAGAGGAAGAAAAATAAATAAAGGGAAAGCCGACCCAAAAAAAAAAGGAAAAGGAAATCTGAATGTGTTTATCTTCTAAAACACACAAAGATGAGTACATTCCTTCGAATTGTAGCTCTTATTGCAGTGACCACCTTGTGGAAGTAATGTTTCTGATTTCTGAATTATAATTGTTGTTGAAGTAAGTGCAAGCCTTGTGGAAGTAATGTTTACGGTTTCTGAATTATAATTTTAATTGCGGCAAGTGCAAACCTTGTGGAAATAATGCTTCTGATTTCGGAAGATTTCAAATGAAGCGTTGGACATCTGTTTATGTCACCTAATATAGACAATAGCAGAACCCTGTTGGTGTTAAAGAATGTTGTATATTCTACATCCCCCGGCCTCTCTCTCGGCCCATGTGGCCCATAAGACCCCATGTAAATGTCTATATATACCCTCTCAATTAATAAATTCGATGCACAGTTATGAATAGCAAAACCCTAGTCTCAAGTTTCTGACATGGTATCAGAGCATCTCCACCACAAACCCTAACACTGCTTCTCCTCACCGCCGCCACCATTGGCGAATCCTCTTTCTCCCTCCCGCGGGCCGGCGGCCTTGAGCCGCCGCTGCATCCGCTTCATCCCCTCGCTTCAACACATCTCCTCCACATATCCTCCACATCTCCTCTGGATTCCTCTGGATCCGGCAACGGGTGGATCCTCTAAATCAATGCTGACGCCGACGCCGCCTCCTCTGGATCCTCTACCTCCGTACCTCCTCTAGATCCGATGTCGGGTGGTTGTCCTCGCCTCCACTTCTGCGCCGCCTTGATTTGAAGGCAACCCTCATCAGCTCTGCCCCCATGGGTCCTCCTCCACTCCGCACCTCCTCTGGATCCGACGTCGGGTGGTAGTCCTAGCCTCCACTTCTATGTCGCCCGAATTTGAAGGCGACCCTCATCAGCTCTACCGCCCGTGGATCCTCCTCCGCCCAGATGTCAAGCCGCCTCACTCTTCACCAACTCTGTGCACAAGGTCGCCTTGCCTCTTCCTCCTCTGGATCCGGCATCGGGTGGCTCCTTCTACTTCGCCTAGAGGTCAAGTCGCATCTTCCACGTCGGGAGCTCATCTGCTGCTCCGACGACCGCCGCCCGCGACACTGCTTGCATCTCTTTGCTCCAATGACTTCGTGGTTTGCACTGATCCGCTTGAGTTGATTCTTGTTGCAGCATCTTCTTTGTGAATAGTATTGTTGCTATGAGCTTAGTACTGTTGCTCTGTACTGCTGTGATTAGTACTGCTGTGTGGTATGGCTAGATTTGACTCGATGTTTGGAGATAGTTCATCTCTTGTGTTCACGGACATCAAGCTCGATGGGTTAAATTACCGAGTATGGGCTTTCTCAGTCAAGACTACTCTTAGGGGTTATGGTTTGGCCTCTCATTTGACTGACGATCCTCCTGATCCGAAGAAGGTTGATGTTGAGGTAGTAAAGGCTTGACAGAAAGAGGATAATCGTGCCATGGCTGGCCTTGTTCTGAGTGTTGATGTATCTCTGAGGATGAGTCTTGAGTATCATACTTCAGCCAAGCAGACGTGGACATACTTTGAGAAGAGATATGTCCAGTCTAGTGGTGCTCTTCACTTCACATTGCTCAAGAACCTTTGTAGTATTCAGCAGCTGCCAGATCGGTCAGTGGAGGAGTATTACAGTGTTTTCACTCATATAACTGGCCCTCTATAGTCTATGACACTGAAGGCTGCCACTGCTTGCCAGTCTTGTATTGCCGAAGATGAGTATGCTCAGCAGACGCTCATGTATTAGTTTGTGATGGGACTTCGATTAGAGTTTGAGCTTGTTCATACTTAGTTACTCAACTATCCCATTCCATCGACTTTGATTGAGGTGCTCTCTAGTTTGATTGCAGAGGAGACTCGTCTTCATTCGCTTATGCCTACCTCAGGATCCTCACCACTTGCTGTCCTGGGTCTCTCATAGCGGTCTGGATCTAGCGGAACGACACCCACAGGAGTGCTGGTATGTTCTCATTGCAAGAGGACTGGTCATCTTATTGACAAGTGCTTCAAGTTACATCCAGAGTAGCTTGTTGATTATCGTGCTAGACATCCATCTGATCGTCGTCGTGGAGCACCTACTGGGCCTCTGAGAGCACTTACTAGAGCAGTCACTGCTGCCACACCCACACCTACTGTGACTTCTAGATCAGTGTCTGCTATGACCTTAGTTACACCTTCTGCTTCTAACGTTGCTCATCCTTGGGTTCTGGACTCGGGTGCCTCTTTTCATGTCACATCTGACAGCTCTCAGCTTGTTGCTCATAGGCCCATAGCTGATGCTGCATATGTTCACACTACTGATAATACACCTCGCTCTATCACCCATAAGGGCATTCTATCTACATCTCGCTTCTCTGTACCTGATGTGTCTTTTGTTCCTCAGTTATCTATGAACCTTCTTTCTGTTGGTCAACTCACTGATATGAACTGTTTCATTGGATTTTATGATTCATCTTGTTTCATTCAGGATCGTCAGAGCAGAAGAGTGATTGGTTCTGGCCATCGTCGTAGCGGATCTCCTAGTCGATCTCTATATCTTGGACACCTTACATCTTCCTTCCACTAGTACGTCGAAGGCCTCAGTGTCTTCTGCTATGTTGTCATCTCAGTCTCTTGTTGATTCTTCCTTCAGCAAGTGGCATCATAGACTTGGTCATCTTTGTAGAGCTTGCCTCACCACTCTAGTTCACCAGGGCTCCTTAGGTCATGTCACTGTTGAGTCTAGTTTTCATTGTACTGGTTGTAAGCTAGGGAAACAACTACAACTTCTATATTCTAGTAGTACCTCTCAGTCTTCTGGTCCTTTTGATTTGGTGCATTCAGATGTATGTGGTCCATCTCCTTTTGCTTCTAAGGGTTGTCATAGTTATTATGTCATATTTGTCGATGATCACTCTCGATATATTTGGATCTATTTTATAAAACATCACTCTCAGTTAATTTCCATTTATCAGTATTTTGCTAAGATGGTTCATACACATTTTTCTTTTTCTATTCGTGTTTTTCGTTCTGACTCTGGGGGAGAGTATCTTTTATCAGCTTTTCATCAGTTCCTTTCTTCGGAGGGTACTCTTCATCAGCTCGCGTGTTCTGGTACTCATGCTTATAATGGTGTTGCTGAGCGCAAGCACCGTCACATGATTGAGACTGCTCGTACTCTTCTCATCTCTTCTTTTGTTCCCTCTCACTTCTGGGGGGAAGCAGTCTCTACGACAGTCTATCTCATCAACCGTCAGTGCTCTTCCAAGCTTCACGGCAAGTGTCCTGGTGAGGTCCTGTATGGAGCACCTTCCCGCTATACTCATCTTCATGTCTTTGGTTGTATCTGCTATGTCCTTCTAGCACCTCATGAGTGCACAAAGCTGAGTGCTTAGTCGGTTGAGTGTGTCTTCTGGGGTTATAGTCCTGAGCATAAGGGCTATCATTGCTATGATCCCTCAGCACTTCGCATTCGCATCTCTTGTGATGTGACCTTTGATGAGGGTCGACCTTTCTTATATCATCCTTCTACACATCACACCCCTTCCACAGATTCCACATCTTTTTTTTCTACCTCTCATTCTTTCACCAGACTTGTCTTCTCCAGATACACCTTCTTCACCAGTTTCACCTTCTAATGCTGTGAGCTCCTCTGTCATAGCCAACTGTTGAGCCAAATACCTATCAAGAGGCTACCAGTATACCTGAGTGACAGTTGGCTATGACAGAGGAGCTCATAGTATTAGAGAGTACATGTACTTGGGATCTTGTTCCGCTACCATCTAGAGTTGTTCCTATCACTTGGAAGTGGGTGTACAAAGTAAAGAACAAGTTAGATGGGTCAGTAGAGCGACACAAGGCTCGTCTTGTTGCAAGAGGTTTTGAGCAGGCTTATGGTCGAGATTATGATGAGACTTTTGCTCTAGTTGCTCATATGACCATAGTCTGTATTCTTATTATTGTTGCAGCGATACACACATGGACTATATCTCATATGGATATCAAGAATGTTTTTTCTTCATGGTGATCTACATGAGGAGGTCTGTATGCAGCTACCCCCAGGTGTTGAGGTCCTACAGGTTATGTTTGTCGCCTTAGGCGTGCTCTATATGGTCTCAAGCAGGCTCCTTATGCTTCGTTTAAGTGTTTCAGTCCGTAATTCAAGCTGTTGGTTTCACTCCAAGTGATCATAACCCTGCCTTGTTTATTCACACTTCTCAGCAGGGTCGTACTTTGCTTCTCCTATATGTAGATGATATGATGATCACAGGAGATGACATGGATTATGTAGCTTTTGTGAAGAGGAAATTGAGTGAACAATTTATGATGTCCGATTTGGGACCATTGAGTTATTTTCTGGGGATTGATGTTCATTCTGATAGTAATGGATACTACCTCTCTCAGCATTGCTATGTTCAGGATCTGCTCGCTCGCTCTGGTATGATTGATACACGCAATGCTGCCACACCCATGGAGCTCCACATATGGCTTTGACCTACAGACGGTGTATGACTGACAGATCATTCTCGCTATCGTCAGCTCGTTGGGAGTCTTGTTTATCTTACTGTCACCAGGCCAGACATTGCTCATGCTGTACATGTGCTCAGCCAGTTTGTCAGTGCTCCCACCTCAGTCCACTATGGTCATGTTCTTCGTGTGCTGAGATACTTGAGGGGGACTGCGTCCAGACGTCTGTTCTATGCCAGTTCGAGTCAGCTTTAACTCCACGCTTACTCTGACTCCACTTGAGCGAGTGATCCCGCTGATCGCTGATCTATTACTGGCTACTGTATTTCTCTTGGTACTTCGCTCATTTCCTGCAAGTCCAAAAAGCAGAATATGATGTCACGCTCTAGTGCAGAGGCTGAGCTTCGAGCTCTTGCCGCTACCACTTAAGAGGTTATTTGGCTTCAATGGCTCTTAATTGATCTAGGTGTCCACTATGACAATCAAGGTTGTCACGGCGCTCTGGGAAGTCACAGCAAGCCCGGGGCGCTAGGACGCCCAGGCACCCTCCATGGCGAGATTTATACAGTGGTAATGAAAAGGAATAAGTCCATTTTACCCCCTTGAACTATGAACCGAGTCCAAAAAACACCATAAACTACAAAACCGTTCACTTTACACCCCTCAATTGTCAAAACTAGAGCAAATAACCCCCTCGCCCTAAACCACCCCGGTTTTAGCTGATGTGGCGTTAACGTGTACAGATTTCGCTGACGTGGCATACTGATGGCCTTCTTCTTTGGCTCCACATCCACCAGCTCTCTCTCTCCACCCCATCTCGTTACTGTCCTCCTCCGCCACTTCGCTCTCCCAGCTCGCCGTCGATGCGCACCTGCTCGTCTCCCCTGCTTTCGGTGGGGGTGAGGGTGGTGATGGAGCCGATGGCCTGCTCCCCCGCCTACGCCTCGGCTCCGCCGCTTCCCTATCGGCGTCCTCCACCGCCGCCGCCGCCGCCGTCTCTGCTGTCTCCGCGATGCTCGACTCCGGTGACCTCCTCCCAGCCTCTTGCGACAAGGCCGTGTCCGTGCAGCCGCCGCCGCGGCCTCGGACGCCACGTGTTTGGTTCTTGGCCCAGAGTCGAGCACCATCCTCCCCACCTCTGCCGTGTGCTCGAGTCCGTGTGACGCTGCACCGAGCACGCGCGCGTGGTGCCGCACCTCTCACCGCCGCGTCGCGGATGCCGCGGCGATGCGTTGCGGCATGCGAGGCGTGGCGCGCTCCTCGCCTACTCAAGGCTGTCGGCACCTCAAGAGCAGAAGCCGCCGCCAGAAGCGTGCTCGAACCTCGCCGCGTTCCGGACCTCCTCCCTGCCGGCGGACGAGGGCGCGCTCCCTTGCTCTGCGGCTGCGTCTCCTCGGCACCCGCAGTAAAGGAGCATGCGCTTAGGTCGCCTCCAAAACGACGACTGCGACGGCGATGAGGGGCAGAGGCTAAAGGTCGAGGCTTTCCAAGAAGACGTGCTCATTGCGTCAAGGACTTCTGGAGTCCACCAGCGGCGGACGAGCCGGCCTCGATCTTTCAGTGGGCCCATGCGCTTCGGCGACCATTTTCCTGAGGTCGGCCTCCCTCCTCTTCAGTATGTACCTGCAAGGCTGCAAGTCCCTCAATCTCGATTCTCGAATCCTATTCACAATTTCACATCCGGCCGATTCGTAGCCTGCTAGTTCGATTTTGGTGTCCTCGGTTTGGTTCAACAAAATATTTTAGCGCTGGAGTCACCACCTAATTTTACCTCCAACACGGTGATGTTCCGATGTGGAGGCACACGACGACGCTGGTTTTGTAATCAGTGCTGGCCGCAGACGGTCGATCGGCGGCCTCGTCACGAGCAATGCCTCCCGCCCATTGGATACTTCAGAAGGTCTTCGCTCGCCATCAGCAATATCTCCAGCGACTTTCTCATCGTCTGGGCGTGGGGTGAGTCGTGTGGAGCAGCCGGAGGCGGGAGCCGGGGAAGAGCATAGTGGCGCCGGCGGTCGGGTGCAGCGCCGGTCGAGTCGGGAGGAGAGGCGGCACCAAGAGTGGAAGGAGAAAGAGGTGAGGTGAAGTAAGAATCAAGTGGATGGGAGGAAGAAGAAGTACACATGAAGGTGCTGACATGCAGTGCTGACGAGGCGAAATAGTGCCAGCGTGGATGCCACGTAGAGGAAAAACCACCTGGTTTTGGCTCGAAGGGGTTTTTGATCTGGTTTTGACAGTTTGAGGGTGTAAAGTGAACGGTTTTGTAGTTCACGGTGTTTTTTGGACTCGATTCATAGTTCAGGGGGTAAATTGGACTTATTCCTAATAAAAATAATAAATAATACCTCATATAGCTGAAAATTAAATAAATAATTAAATATACCTCATATAATACCTCATATGATAGGAATTAAATAAATATACCTCATAATTAACCTCGTATGGCAGGAGATTAAGTAAGCATACCCCAAATTCTCCAAATAACAACTAAGTTAACTAACATAAGTACATAACATTACCAATTTACCTTAATAATTAATAAGGTCCGTAATAGCAAGTTAGCAACTAGCAATGTTTTCACTTTTCACTTCTCAAAGTGACAACTAACTGCGACAAGATAAGTAGAGTAGTAGACAACAATAACATAAATACATAATAAAAACTAATGTGATAGTAGCACGAGTCTTCTTCTTCAGCACCATCTCCATCTCATGACAACAAACTAACTCAAAAGTCATCTACTCTCATCTCCATCTTTCAAATTCACTCATCATCCAACTCTAACTCATTCCCATGCCCATCCTCAACTTCAGCACCATCACCATTCTCATGAGAAGTAGGTGGTGACTGTCCAAAGTCATCTTTAACCTCTTCATCATCACATTCACATGTCATCTCATCTTGTTTCTCATGATCACGAGTTGATGCAGATGCACGTTGAACATAAACTTGGACTTGGTTCTCTTGGACATCCCCACAAGCTCTCCTAGGAAAATTGCAACCAAGAAGCGAGGATGTTGCATCGAGAGCCTCAACAACATGAGACCATAGAAAATCATCCTCACTAGCATGCACTTGTGCAGCCGCTGCAGCATCCTTCCTTGTCAACCCACTCATTGTCCCATTGGAACTCTTCTAGGAACAAAGAGTTGGATTTGTTACCTTATTCATGAAGCTTTTGAAACCTAGATGTAATCTCTTTGTTATATGAGATGTAAACCAAATCATTCAATCTCTCGAACTCCACCGGTTCCTCTTCTTGGTATGGACATGGAAACGATCAAACAACACACAAAACTAAGTTGTTGCATCTATTTGGCTACAAACTGAAGAATGAACTGCTATTTGCTTTTTATATACTTACAAAATCAAATGTGTTCCAATTGCGTTCACAACCAGATGAGGAACAACAAAGACCAACAATGCGCTTTGCAACCTTTTGTAGTGGGATAGCAAGGCCACCATTTGATTTCTACCAATCAACTAAAATGTATAGTGTCAAACATAAAGTTCTATGTTAGAAAATAGAAAGCTTACAAAAGAAGTAAACTAATTGAACTATTGAAATTTGAATGTTGTAGGACTCACGAGGACTCTTCTTGCTCCTTTGCAACTTTGCTAGTGTGGTACCGAAGCTAGCACAGGAATACTCGTAGTCATCGGCTAGGATATCAATGGTAGACATTAAATCTTGATCATTACTAAACATCTTCATCATCATTTCATTAAAAGCATTCCGTATGGCCGTTGTATGATCAATGTCACTTTCTAAGATTCCAAAAAATCTTGGTGGATTCAAAAACAAAGCAGCCCCATGTAACTTTTGCTCCATTTGATCCTCCCACCGACAGTCAACAATCTCCACGATCCTCTCCAACAATCTCTCCTTCCTCGTGAAATTCTCCTTGAGCTTCTCTTTGCACATATCCATAGCAATCGTAAGCTCCGCCATTGCGGGTTTCTCATCACCATCAACGAGCCTCAACACAATAAGAATGGTATGTGATGCTCTTATGCAATCTTCCACAGCATACCAAAATGCCATAGGGAGCACAACATCGGACACGTTCTTCCAAGTTTGAGTTTCCCCAATTTGGACCTAGACCAATCCTCAGTAACAAAGAGCTTTCTCAAAGCATCTCTATGTTTATACGTACTTTGTAAAGTGTAGAAAGAGGTCGCAAACAGAGTAGTTGCGGGCCTCACAAGATCTCTCCCACCCGTCAACTCCCTCATTGCATCGAAAAGCCTCAAATGCCTATAGATGAATGTTGTCACATGCCTTGCTTTGGCAATCCAACCCTTGAACTCCACCATACCACTAATGTCCTCAAGTATAAGGTCCAAACGATGGGCAGCACACGACGTCCAATATAGACTAGGGAATCTCTCCATTAGAAGCTTTTCGGCTGCCTTATAGTTAGCCCCATTGTCGGTGATTACTTGAACAACATTCTCAGCACCGATCTCATTAATATATTTTCTCAAGTAAGTTAGCCAAATAGTTAGCATCATGTACCTTACTTGATGCATCAACTGATCCCAAGAAGAAAGTCCCATCTGGACTATTGATAAGGAAATTGATCAAGTGCCTTCCCCTCTTGTCCGACCATGCATCTAACATCAGTGAGCAACCATAATTTGTCCAAGACAACTCATGCTTAGCCCTCAACTGGCTTACTTCCATCCTTTCCTCCTCTAGCAATGGAACCCTCAACTCATAATAACTAGCCAACTTCAGTCCATGCCCATTCTAACTAATTGCTTCAACCATCTCCTCATAGCTCCTTGAGTTTGCGGCATTGAATGGAATGCCGTTCTCATAGAAGAACTTAGGAATGTACTTGATTGTCGTATGCCTTTCTTCCTTGCTCTTTCCACTCCTATACATGTTGAGTTGGTTAACCCCCAAGGTATGTCTTAGTCTTACTACTTCTTCAGGAGACTTCAATAGCATTGCGGGAATTTTAGCTTGCTTCGGCGGTGTTGGCTTCATGAACAAGGCAGCAGCAGCAGTAGCTTTACTTTTGGATGATGTCCCGAAAGATGGAGATGTGAGAATTGTAGCTGGACTTAAAGATGGAGATGGACGAGAGGCCTTGGAGGATGTTGCTTGCTGCTACTGTACTTCCTGGACTTCATTGTCACCACTAGCCTCCTCCCCTCCACTGTCTTCTTCAATGTTGACCGGCACCTTTCATGCGGTCTTGTTCATCCATGCTTGCATTTCTCTCATGATCTCAGTAGTGGTGTTGGGGCACTTAAGAATATCCTCAAAACCCCCAATGAGATGTTGCTTTAACCTCTTGATGCCTGAGTGTATTTGTTTCTCACAAAGGGAACATTGCACCAGATCCTTGTCTTTAGTTGGCCAAAATCCATATTTCCATCCCGGGTCCTTCGATTTGGCCTTCCTCTTCAGATCCTTGGATGGATCATAAGTCTCGCCACTCTCCGCAGCTTGCCCAGACATCTGTAAGCACACGAGCACAGAAGAGAAAATCAAAGGCTCAGTACTCAGAGCAACAAACAGAAGAAAGGAGGGAGGCAACAGCAACAAAGCAGAGCAGAGACAACAGCGGTAGCAAAGCAGAGCAGAGGCGGCAGTAGCAGCAAAGCAGAGAAGAGAATATGGTGGCAGCAAGAAGCAAAGCAGAGCAGCAGAGGCGGCACAGCAGTAGCTCAGAGAAGAGGTAGCAGCAGCAGCAGAGAGTAAAGGGGGAAGAACCGAATAAGAAAGGAGGGAGATGTAGCGCAGAGAGCAAAGGGGGAATAATCGAAGAAGAAAGGAGGGAGATGCAGCACAGAGGAAGAAGAAGTAGTGCAAATCAGAGCTGACCCGAGGGGCGGCGACAGCGGGGAGTGGAAGGTGACCAAGAGGGGTGGCGACGGTGGGAGTAAGCCGCAAAGGGCGCAACTACTGTTTTCCCTCTCGAAGCCACCCGATCTGTTATCTCCCCTCCTTCACGTGTGCTGTGGTGAACTTCTAGGGTTGTTCCCCCTCCAGGCGCTCTCCAAAAGGAGCTCGACGATGCCCGAGCGACCGTGGCGTCACCTAACTTTTCCAGGTGCTCGCCTAAGTCTATGTTCCCTGGGCGATGGACCTCGATGTCTCCCTTCGGGCGACTAGACGCCAAGTTATCGACTAGGCGACAACTAGGCGACGCTGTGATAACCTTGGTGACAATCCTACACCTCTCTTTTTGTGACAATACAAGTGTCATTCAGATCGTTAGTGATCCAGCCAAGGATGAGCTGACAAAGCACATTGATATTGATGCATCCTTCACACGATCTCATTATCAGCAGTCGACCATCGCCCTCAAGTATTTTCCCTGAGAGCTTCAAGTTGTAGATTTTTTCACTAAAGCTCAGACTCAAAAACATCATTGGCTTCATCTACTCAAACTCAGTGCATCAGATCCTCCTGATCTACCTTGAGTTCGAAGGGGAGGGGGTGTTAAGAGTGTTGTATATTCTACACACACACACTCTCTCTCTCTCTCTCTCGGCCCATGTAGCCCATGAGACCCATGGAAATGTCTATATATACCCTCTCAATTAATGAATAAAATGCACAGTTGTGAATAACAAAACCCTAGTCTCAAGTTTCTAACAGTTGACATATCAATAGGTTTAGAAAAAGGAGTCCCTACATATTAAGGGCCTGTTTGGTAGAGTTATGCTCCTCATTTTTCAGTTCCCAACTCCTACTTCTCAAAGGATCCACTCTGTTGAGAATCTAGAGCTGACTGAGGGAAGTGTTTGGTAGAAGGTTGGCTCCAAAAACCCTGAAAGAGAGGATTTGAGGAAAAACGACCATCCTACCCCAGTGTTCGGCCGTGGAGGTCGCCGGTGGTTGGCCGTGCTCCGGTTGTCGCAGGACATGCGGTGGGATCTGTGGCTGGTAGCAGAGACATGACATTGGGCAGCGGGGACTGGATCTGGAGCGACAACAAAGGCCTCCGAGGCCGGTGGCAAGAAAGGGCTGCGGGACCAGCGGGGATAGGCTCCAAGTGGGAAAAAGTCGATGACTTGAGAGGTAAGGGCGGCACACAAGGGAAAGGGTGGTCGGCAAGGAGGGTAGAGGCGAAGGGGGAGGGGGTACTCATCATCGTCGAGCTCGGGTGTCGCTGGGGAGGGAGGAGCTTGTGGGTCGTTGGGGAGGAATTCGGGCGCCGCTAGGGAAAGAGGAGCTGGTGGGCCGCGAAGGAAGGAGGAGGAGCTCACACGCCACCAAGGAGGGAGGAGCTGGTAGCAAGGGAGGACGGAGGCCAAGGGGGAGGGGTGTACTCACTGTTGTCAAGCTCGGGCATCGCCGGGGAGGGAGGAGCGCATGGGCCTCCGAGAAGGGAGGAGTGGCGGTGGCTAATAGGGTTAGTGTCGTGGACGCCGGTCGCCTGGGTCCGATGGTGAGGGTATGCTGGCGGGTGAAGACGGGATTGCGGACAACGGCGATGGGATTCCAAGTGGAAGCGAAGTTCTACGGGCTAGCGGGGAGGCGTTATGTGGCTTGCGTCGCTAGGCCTCCATGGCGTCGTGAGAGGGGAGACGAGTGGGAGAAGGGGAATGCATGATTGGAGGAGCCGAATCGGGTGTTATATCCAGTGGCAAAAGGTGGGTAAATACATATCAACTTGAGGGGCAATTTCGTAAGGGGGGTGTCTGATTCTTGAGGGGAGTGATCTTTGGGCTGCTCTGAGTTTTGTATAGAGAACCCACTCCGTTCCTTCCCTGGTTTTTATTCTAAAAAACTCGGAGCTGAGGCATCTGGCTGAGCTCCTGCAACTCTGACTGAGAATCCGGGAGCAGAAGCCTTACCATACAAACCCTAAGATTCTGAAACTGCCTATCAAAGATGACAACACACCAAGAATATAGGAGTATAGTGTAAAGAGAGAAAATAGTAAGCTGACATCGAGAAGTTGCCCTCTGTAATGTGAGGTACAGGTTCTTATTTAAAGTTCCCTGATGCGTGGGGAATTGCTGACACATTGAAGGAGTTCATTGATTTCATTGTCTCAACTTCCACGCTTGGATTGCATGTGATTAGTATAGAACGCCAAATGTAGCAGAAGGAACTGAGTGAGCATTAACCAAGCTCCATATATTTTCACCAAAAAAAAATGCAGCACTTGATTGATGGAACTACTTCATATTTGCAGCGTGGTGCATGAACTGTGAAAGATGCTTCATCAAGAATCAAGATCAGTCGATGGACCCCCTGATGGCCTGATTGCATGTGCTCCTGTGCTTAATGGTGTACCGACAGCGGTATTCATAGATATGAGGAGCTAAAGTCGTCTCATTGGAGGTATTGCATCTGTACCTGGGAGGAGTGATCATTTCCAGTTATTCTCAATGCAAGCTGCTGAAAAACTTGGCACATTGATGAGTAATCCAAGGCCGAATTCTCCCGGGGTAAGCATCGCTCTCTCGAGTTTTCAGCTATGGAATGCCGACAGAAAAATGGTCCTACTTAATGCTTTGTACCCTCTATTAAATTCATTTGAAATGGACAGTTAATAATTAGCAACACATTTTGATGGTGTTTTGCACGCTAAGAAGTATATTCATTCATCCAGAGATCATTCAGCCTCTCAAGCATCCATACAAGGTGATACGTTATCCTTCCTTTAGCAAACGTTTTAATTACCAAGACATAATTACATCAGTGAAGGCAACATGATACTTGCCACGGTGAAAGTGAGTTTTACTCCAGCTATTGGCACTGCTGCACTGTAGAAATCTCGGCAATGTGCGCATCAGCATCAAGCTTTTCTGGTGAAGTTTAGGTGCTGCTTGATCCGACGTTTGTACTGGACTACTGATGCATCGTTGTCAGTGGTACAGGAAGGAATAGGCCAGATTTCTTCACGAAACTGACACACCTTGAATGGCATCAGCACGCCTGCTTCTTTCGGTGAGTCATCCCATCACACGATTTTAGATCACAAAGATCTTGGTTTACTTACTAATTGCTATCATCCGATTTAGGTGATAAAGAAATTGTTTTACTATATTCTGCCTATAATAACTAGACTAGTACCCCTCAAACTGTCAGAAGATCATTCACACAACTTCATTACTGAAATTTGCACGGCATATAATTTGAAAGTTATGAGCTCTGGTCTCGAGTCTCAGCTAGAGCAACCCAGATAGATGCCTTGCCATTCTAACTAGACGGTTTGTCCAAACAAAATGAAAATTCGGACTTGAACTTTCTAGAGTGTGTAGGTTTAATTGGACAAGCGTGTGTTAGTGTGTAGGTGTTGGTCTTAATGAAGGCGAGGCCGGTTTGGTGACCACCGCTGGCGGCTGGGCCTTGTAACAAAAAAAAAGGGCGTAATGTCGCCGTCCGTCCCACTCGCCGAGCAGGACCTGTCGCCGGCCGGCCTTTGCCTAGACGCACCGCCCGAGCCCGTGGTGGGACAAGAACACAGCAAACCGCACTGTTGTTTTGTAAGCGCCGCCGTGGTTAGCCTGCCGGCTCTAGGAGCAAACTTTCCCCGTGGTTCTCACGCTTGTTTCAGTTGATCGAAACGAGATTAAATTCGTACCGGTTTAGAAGCAACCATGTATATATGGATGTAAAACGTGTAGCACAATACAGAGATTCCTGTCTCAACAAGAAAAACTGTACAACAATCCCATGCTTGTACTACTTCATCCACCGACAAAAACAAATATAGAAATTCGGTGGATAGGAGAGCAAGGAAACAAGGAGGATGAGAAAATGTTTTGGGCCGCGCGTGGCAGGGCCGAAACGTTTTGGACGCCATTTCATGGTGCGGGCCGTCTGTTTTTAAGCGGCCCGTCCGGGACAAAGGCTCGCCGAATGGTTACTGGGTTTTTGGTTTTTGAGAGGCTTGCGCTTTGCAGCATGACACGAGAACTTCTTGCTATTTCTGCAATCTTTACTAGTTAAAAAGACTCTAGCGGTGGTGAGTGCTGCGTTTTTATTCTCCTTTCCCCACTAAAAAAACATTCATGCCGAATCGTGGTATCTCGGTCGTCCATCTCGCAGATCCAACGACGCTCTTCCCTCACCACAACCCTAGCGGCCAATGCACCCTCTCGTCTCTCTCACGGCACTCCTTCCCCACCCGCGGCGCCCGCCCTCCCTCTCCCACCCTTGCCGCGCCCTCCCTACCCGCGGTGCCCGCCCTCCCTCTCCCACTCTCGCCGTGCTGGTCTCCCACTCGCGCTCTCTACCCGTGTCGACGCCTTCCTCTTCGTCAGCACACGATCCTCCCCACCCACGGCGCCCTCCCTACCCGCGGTGCCCATCCTCCCTTTCCAACTCTCGCTACTGGTCTCCCACTCAGACTGCTTCGCTTCCTGCATCTTGGCTGGGCAAAAAACTCGATGTGGCCCCGTGGAAGAAGGGTGGTCGAGTCCCGCCACGACTTCGACGACAAGTCAAGGCCTCCATGAGTGGCTAGTGGCGATTGCGACCCGAGAGACAATGACGGCCTCAACGAGTGGGTCAGCGACGACCGTGACACACATGGCCGGTGGCCCCATAGAAGCGGGGCGGCCGGGCTCCTTGTGCGCGACTACGGAGGTCGGCTTGCACACCTCAACCACTCCTCTCGCTTTCCCCACGAAACCCCCTCTACGCCTCGTGCTCTCCGTCGTCAAATCGGCCCAAGGTTTGTGGGATTTTGGCGTTCTAGCAGCTCGATTCGGTTCGAAGACGTGTTCTTGGATTTGATTTGGTTTTGTGGGTGTGCTTGCAATCCAGACGAGGGGGACTTGTTTCAATTGATTGAGGTGAGTTGAGTTGGTGATTCAGGGAAGAGATGTTGGTCCTGTTCAAGACGCCTGCGGGGTTCACGCTCTTCAAGGTGCTCGACGAGGGCAAGCTCAGCAAGGTCGAGGTGAGTGGTCACCGCTGATTCAGCTCTTGGTTTGGGCTATCGCGGACTCCAAGCGGCAGGGGTACCTAGGTTTTAGCGAATTCGTCACGACAATGCAGGTTTTTCTTGTCTTTTCGATGTATTCAATCACACTATGTGCTGCCGCCAGAAGGTTAGGGTTATTGTCAACTAACAATGGGTTTGTTCCAACTGTCAGCTCATCTCTCTAGCGCAAGCGGGGAATGAGATCACTCATGATAGCCTTAAATGCGATGGTTGTTCTTTGCCACCAAATTAGCTTTCTCGATATTCTATATTTCTTTACTGCTAATTAGTTTACGCTGATTTCTAATAGATCTGAATAGCCTGAATCCACCAGTGATGGAAGGTTTGGATGCTCTACTTGCGGTAAGTCTATTATGCCTCAATGCTGGGGATAACTTCACCGTGTTTGTTCTTTATCCCACTACTATCTAAGAGTGTGACGATAAAGGCTTTTTAGAAATCCAAGCATTTGGTAAAGAGAGTTGATCTAGATATTGATGGTAAGGAATGTACCCTTAAATAGGAAGTCATGCTGGGGAGAAATATATGAATCAAACCATTTATATTTGTGCAGGTTTTCCTCAGACATAATCACCTTCAACAAACCAATGGTTCAGCTCAAAGTCATCAAAGAAGGTAATACAAATGTGCTTTTCATATCTTTCTTTGATTTTTGTTTGTTGAATCGAAGCACACTTATACAAAAACTTCAAGCTCTTGCAAAATGTTAGCAAGTTTAATTTCTAGCATGTTAATTATCGGAGAACTTATCATCTTGCTATTTCAAACGAATAAATGAACTTTGAGAGCTTGCTGCTGAGCTATAGAAATTCTTCTTTTATGAGACAGGAGGTGAGGTGAAGATGAAGCTTTGACTTTCACTTCAAAGCAACCGTATAGAGGCCATGTTCATTTTGGAATTAGAATGTAGTTATCTTGCCTAAAATATTTACCATTTTTCTAGGACATGTTTCCTCCAAAACCTTATAATTTAAGCAATGCCCTTTACAAAGAGGCAGTACTTGAAGTCAAAATTCTACTAATTATGACAATATGTTGATTTTTTAACTAACATAAAAAGGGAAGTTTGTCAAAAATACTAAAATTTCTAGATATTTCAGTGATTGTTCTTTTTGGTTAACAAGGAGGAAAAGGCAACAAGCTCGAGTCATTTAGCTACTGGAGCTCTTCTGTACCCAACCAAGTAAAACTTTATGCGTACCTTGTTGTTCACTGATGACCTTGGTTTGGTTTAGTTCGATTTGGTTTGGATTATTCGTGTTTTGTTTGCTCTTTGAATGTTTCTTGGACTAATTGTACTCTGTCTTGTGTTACTTGTTTGCAGGATCTATGGAAGGAGTTCACGACGTCGGACTCAACGAGAAAGATGTGTGCAATTTTCCCCTTTAAAGAGCCCAAAATATTTTCTTTTCCAAACTTCAGTGTAGGATCTATCACATCTCAACCGAAATAAGCAAGAATGAATGAGCTTGGTGTTTGTCTTTTTCCAATTGTTAGCACAGTTATCTTTGTAGGCCTCACTTCTTAACTTAGTATAGGGTAGTGGGCAGGGGCGGAGATGGGCCTCGGGCCGGTTGGGCAACGGCCTGAGGCCCAGAGAAAATACTAATAGAAATTTTTAGCAAATATACCCAAAAAAATAGATATACAGTAGAGAGGCCCTAGGCCTACCGGCCGGCCCGAGACAGTCGGCCCAGAGCAGCCCATGCACCAGGCGCCAGCGCCCCTCCCGAGCGGGCGAGCGGTCGAAGGCCCGAAATGCAAAGCACAAGCAGCAAAGGCACAGGAGGGGGAGACAGGAGCTCATTTGGTGATTCTTATTCCCCAATCTTCTTCTCAAATCTCAGTCTTCTTCTTTCCTCCTCCCACCGGTGGTCCATGGTCTGCTGCCTCCCCCCGCCCCCCGGCGCCTCCTCTGGCTACTCCCGGCCCCGCCCACCTCACATTGCAGTCACCGCCATCACTCGCCATGACTCCTCCTTCTAGGTTTCTAGCGCCGCCATCGCGCCCGGCCAGCTCGGCCAGAACCCGATCCAGCCCGGTGCTTGCGCTTGATCGCGCCTGCAGCAGCCTCGCTCGGCGCCCACCAGATCTCGCTTGGCGCCGGACGCTATCTTGCGCTCGCTTGCCAGTCCAGCTCCTTTTGCGTCGCCGCCTCCTCTCCTCAGGACTATGGCCGACGGCTCGACCTCCGCCGCATTGCTGTAAGCTTATGAACAAGACGCTTACGCCTTGCTGGCCGGCTAGCCTGGGTTCTAGTGGCAAGTGGGCTGGCAACTGGAGTGGCGTTACTGGCAAGGAGCAAAGGAAGGTGAATATGTGATTACTGATTAGCCGATTAGGTGAGGTGAGCTCCTGAGCTGAGTTCGAAATATTTGATGAATTGATGTGTTAGTCAATTAGTGTGTAATGTGTTATAGACTTAAGTACTTAATACTTTGGCAATTTGCAGCTTGCAAGTACTGCAATTTTTTTTGGGGGGAATGTTTCTGTTTCTGATGTTGGTTTTGTTTCCTTGTTATTGCAGATGGATCACTGGAGGATGCATAGGAGGAATGTACGTGCTCTGAATTTGGTTCTTGTGCTGTGTTCTTCTTGTGTAGATCATGGAGTACTTTCTTGAAAAGAGCTTCTTTTGCTAGTTCTGATCATTCACTGCCTTTGTGGTTGGCTGCAAGAGAAGATGCTGGAGGACGAGCACAAGCTGCTGGCTTTTAGGATGGTAATTCACTGAAATTATAATTTTTCACACAAATTCCCTACATATGTTCAGATTTCACTGAAGGGTAACCACACTTTTCGCTTTCTTCAAAAGAAACCCAAAGTCGAGAATTTCATCAAGCTCTCCTATCTCTAGCACTAGCAGGATGTCGAGTTGAGCGTCGGCATGCGGGAGCTGGAGCTCGATTACCATCATGGCAGGGATTTCACATGATATGCTATATTGAGTGATGAATGGATGAATGATTGCATGATATGCTATATTGAGCGAGATGTATTTGCAAGCATCAATGATAACAAGATTTTACAACGTTTTCAAAGTATGAGGACATGTAAGCAGAAACTACCTCGTGCTAGTGGTATGTTACATTCTTATTTCGTAATTTGCATTAAAAATAACGTTGTGGTCTTGTGTCCCTGATTTACATATGCAATTTTATCTTTGCAGGTTCATGTTCTCGTACTATTGTTGATGAAGATATGATAGGATCAAATGAACCAAATCTTTGTTAATTAAGCAAAAATTACCTTGTGCTAGTGGTATGTTACATTCTTATTTTATTTTTCTATGTTTTATCTATTTTGTCGTATCATTAAACATCGAATTCAAAATTTATTTCGATTGTGTATTTGTGTTGTACTTTTGTTACACCAGTGTTGATAGTATTTGATGTTAGTTATAGACTTATAGTCCTTTAATTTTGGGCCCGAGGCTCTCTCCAATCCTGGCTCCACCACTGGTAGTGGGTACTATTGATTCTGATTACCAGTGCTCATGTTGATCTTTGTGTAACTCCTTCACCCCCAAAAGAACACTTTGCAACTTAAATCGGTCTCACTTCATATGATAGAGGACATGAGTGTGTATTTTGATAGTGGAAAATTGAATTTTCCACAAACTTTAAGAAAACACTGTAGTTGAATATATGATGTTCTGAATTGCAATTTCGTTCTCCCAGTTTCTATATATTTCTGGACATTTGATGCCTAGAGAGTGGCTAGGCAAATAGATTTGTTTGAACTATTGCTTCATGGTACTATCTCTTATTTGAAATGTGCATCGAGTATATGTTAATAAATTAAGAAAATATTTGGGGATCATGTTACTTTATTGGGACCTCTAACATACCCCAAAGAAGTCACAGAGGAAACTTGATTACATAGTGATGTAGAATTCTTGATGATCATTTGTGATAATTCCATATCTGCTTCCTAATGCTATTTCTTTTATTCTATATAGTTCATTTTGTTTCATGACTCAATATAGTAAACTTTAATTAGGTGGTTGAGCTGAAGGCTTTCAACAAGTTTGAGAACACATCTAATGCCCTTTTAGCTACGACCCTCATTATTGATAGTGAGCCTATCAAGGGTTTGCACAAGTTCTTGCAGAAGCACTATGAGGGTGAAACATTAGTAGCTACTGATTCTAAACTTGGAAATGCTATAAAAGAGAAACTGGTTAGTTAGGTTTCTTAGTTCCTTTGTTTGTACATAGTTACCAACCTTCCTTACAATTTTGATGTGCTTTATGCATAAAATTGTCTGCCTTCACAGTAGCGTTGTGATGGTGCTAATGAGAAGGCTGTGAAATCTGCTAACTGGGTTGGGTGCACAAGACCTAGATCCAATGAGCCTCGGATTGTCCCACAACTTGTCTAGGTATAAGCTGAAGTTCAATCCTGAAAACGTGAGTATGATATTGGTGCTATACTCCTATCACACCTTTTATTTACCATGTTATTTTGCGCTTCATTCCTGGCTCTTATGTTGTATGGTTCAGCATCATTATGTTCCAACAGTTTCACTACGTGTCACCATGAATTGGTGTGAATTGATAGTCTCATGGAAAGTGCTTTTCTGATAGGATAATTAGATGATTAGTGTTCTTCAGTAATTTACATGTTGTCATATTGTAATTCTTTTTTTGTCTGTGCCTCTCATGTAAATACTTGTCAACATGTAAGAAATAATCTCCCCGTGCAACTCTAAAAGCTAATGATGTTTGCCATGTTTTTAGTGGTCTAGAAGATACAAATATGACAAGAATCAGGAACTTATCACAACAAAACATAAGGATTCAAGAAGTTAGAAATCACTTAACTCCTATTGACAAATCTGATGAAGGTGCTTGGACTTGGAGGCAGCTTTGAAGTGCGACTACCAGTGATAAGAAGTCATCTTGGATGAAACAGACGGTCTAATCTAGAGAAGTTAAACCATATTGTTTTGTATAAACATTGCTTTGATTGTTACTAAGAACAATGTTTCCTATAGATAAGGAGAAGCGAGAACATGGATGATAATAGCTATTCCGTTTCAACTTGAGTGCACTTATGTATCAGTTATTATGTCTAAAAAACCTTTGATTTGAGTTTTACATCATGTATCCAAGGAAAGTCACTTTATTTTACTTTTTAGAACATGTGGTATGGTTTATTTGAAATTTATTGCAATGCACGAGCACTTGACTAGTCTAAAAAGAAAAGGCATGGACACGAGAACGTGGCAACATGCATGGCTAAGGCCGATTAATGGTAATGAACTAGTCTAATTTGGGCTAGGATTTCACATGATATCACAGCAGCGTCCACCGATTCTCCTTGGGTCTAAACCATGGGAGCCACAGAGCCGCGTGACGTGACTACGCTTTAGTTTAATTTTTGACTCCCCAGGTTCCACCTGCCCAACTAATTCAACTGGCCGGCCAATCCAGAGCTGGAAAAGGTCGGTCGAACGAATGTGACCATGTATAATAATTGTATATTGATCCATTATACATGTAGCCGTACGAAAGGACTACAATTTACGTCCAACGGTCGAGTCGAGCTCACCGGGTTTGACGTTTGACTCGTTTGAGTCGCACGCCGAAGCAAACGGGCAACACAGACGTTGGGTTTAGGAAAAGCAGCTTGGGGCGTCCTTTGTTAGGCAACTAGCTAGTTTTATGATTAAGGTGATCATCATTTGTTTTGTTTGTGGCGGATCATTCATTGATTAATCACGCTTCTGTCAAAAGCTTAATCTCAGCTCATACATGACGGAACGGAGCACTGACTAAAACTTTATAAATCACACTACATTTTATTTCTGCATCATGGATCCGGTTGAAAAGGAGATTTTAAAAAGAGACAAAGTGCCATGCATTTTCACATATAAATAAATGATACAACGGTGGCAGCATATCTGGTGCACATAGTCCAATTGGTGGACATGTGCACATGATAGATCTGAGCCGTCCAGCAAGCAATCCACGGGCCAGATCCAGACTCTCC
Organism: Phyllostachys edulis; assembly: GCA_036346405.1. Lineage (NCBI taxonomy): Eukaryota > Viridiplantae > Streptophyta > Magnoliopsida > Poales > Poaceae > Phyllostachys > Phyllostachys edulis. The sequence continues at coordinate 54,097,000 of CM070549.1, read as the reverse complement.
ATACCCACCTCTCACTTAATGCCACAATTAGCATTTTTCCCCCTGAACCGTGCGTTCCTCCCCCGCCGCCCCTGCATTGCGAGTCCCCTCGTGCGAAATCGACTTCTAGTCGTCGCCCCTGTCTAGGGTTTGTGCCGCGCTGCCCTTGTGCCGACACGGCGCCGTGCCCCTGCCCTGGTGCCGAGAAGCCCTAGCCCCTCCCCAACATTGCGCTGCCCCTGCGTTGGCACGACGCCATGCACCGGCGCCGAGAAGCCCTAGCCCCTCCCTAGCGCTACGCCGTCCCCTGCGCTGAGTCCCCTCCCCAGCAATCCATGGCGCCCCCACTCCCCCCTTGCGCTTGAGGTCCTTCCCCCTCTATACTGCACCGAGCCAACCACGCCTGAGGTCCTTCCCCCTCTGCACTTGCGCCTGAGGTCCACCCCTATGGCCATCCCCGACGAACACGATTGGAGAAGAAGAAGCCACACGCAGAGGTGCACTCTGAGTCATCGACGTGTGCTTCATGTGGGCTACCACTTGCCCTATGCCAAAGATTTCGACGATTTCTTTTTGTTTTGATTGATTTGAGCGGTTTCTAGAAGCAAGAAGAATAGCAAGTTTGCCTGTATTAGTGAAGATTAATATTCATGTTAGTTCCATCGAGGATGTATTACTACTGTGTTGTAAAAATTCTAGCTTTTGTGTTGTCCTAGTGGAACCATGTACCTCAAACCTTATGCCTTTTGCTTTTATGAATGGAAGTATATAGTTGAAGCATGCATATTTTTTTGTGAAATTTTGTACAGGATTTCTGTTCATGAGAATTGGAATGTGGTTGTGTGTTGCCTCTTTAGTCAGTAATGTCCAGTATGTGTTGTAATTTCTGATTTTTGTGGAACTAACTCAAGCTCTTGATATGGGCTCCAATCACATAAAGCAGCTGCAAGAATCAAAATGGGATATTACCCAAGATGGCTTGTAGTTTACAATTTCATTAGAAGGTGCCTACTACAAGCATAAGATCGCCAGAGTTGCCATGAATATGGTACTATTCATTGACTCAACAACACAATTTCCCATTGACAACCACATTGAGGCCCTTGCTTTCATTCACATTCATACAACAAAATGTTAGTTCATACAAATGCAAACTACAAGCAGGATGTAAAGTTCTATTTACATAAACAGGGGCTAGACAAAACCCATCCATCCTCATTCAACAACAATCTACATGTTACAACCTACGACCAGCCAACAAGTGTAGAGGGGGGAAGGACCTGAGGCAGGGTTGGCTCGGTGCAGTGCAGAGGGGAAAGAACCTCAAACGCAAGGGGGGGCGTGGGGGGCGCGTGGATTGTTGGGGAGGGGACTCGGCGCAGGGGACGACACAATGCTGGGGAGGGGCTAGTGCTTCTCGACGCTGGTGCAGGGGCTGGGGCACGGTGTTGTGCCAGTGCAGGGGCAACGAGGCACAAACCCTAGACGGGGGCGGCGACTAGAAGTTGATTTCGCACGAGAGGACTCGCAACGTAGGGGTGGCGGGGGAGGAACGCACGGTTCGGGGGGGGAATGCTGATTGTGGCGTTAAGTGGGAGGTGGGTGTGGGGAGTCTCGATCTGGCCCATGGATGGCTTGCTGGATGGCTGTAACATCCCAATTTTCTGGAGTTCTTAAAAGTTTTCAAAATAAAAATAACCATTTAGTTTTGTTGAGAGTTCAAAGCTTAACTTGAAATTCGCGTGTTTAAAATTACTAAATCAAACTTCAACTAATGCATAAGTTTGGTTTATTTGGAGTTGTTCAGGTTCTGGTCTTGTTTTTCTTTTTCGTTGTTCGCTTAGACCTCTCTGGACCTCTCTTAACCTCATCTGACCTTTTTCCCATTTGGACCTCCTCTTGGTCTTTTGCAAAGACCACCCTTTTGAGTAGCGACCTCCCCTGTGTTGGTCTTGACCGTCGAGATCTCCTTTGGCTCCATCCTGACCGTTGAGACCTCCCTTGTGTTCATCTTAACCGTCGGGATCTTCCTTGTGTTTATCCTGACCGTTGAGACCTCCCATGTGTTCATCTTAACCGCTGGGATCTCCCTTGTGTTTATCCTGACCGTTGAGACCTCCCTTGTGTTCATCTTAACCGTCGGGATCTCCCTTGTGTTTATCCTCCTGACCGTTGAGACCTCCCCTGTGTCGGTCTTGACCGTCGAGATCTCCTTTGGCCCCATCTTGACCGTTGAGACCTCCTCTGTGTTGGTCTTGACCGTCGAGATCTCCTTTGGCTCCATCTTGACCGTTGAGACCTCCCCTATGTTGGTCTTGACCGTCGAGATCTCCTTTGGCTCCATCCTGACCATTGAGACCTCCCTTCGATTGGATCTAAGGGTCTAGACCTCCATTCGTTTGGGATCTAAGGGTGCAGACTTTCCTCAGTCTAGATCGCTCCGCCCATCAGCCCTTTTCTCTCTCTTCGCGTGAACGCGCCTAGTTGAACCATCCGATCAAAATCGGACAGGTCCGCTCCGCTGCAAGTATTCTCCCTTGAGCCCACGACCTCCTCTTTTGTCGTGTTGCCGCGACCTCCCCTTAAGGCCGCGACCTCCTCTTTTGTCGTGTTGCCACGACCTCCCCTTAAGGCCGCGACCTCCTCTTCTTGTCATTTTTTCACGACCTCCTTTGGTCGGGACCTCCCTGTGGTCTTTTTGTAAAGACCACTCTCCTTGGTCTTTTGCGAAGACCACCCTTGCAGTCACGACCTCCTTTGTGGTCAAGACCTCTCCTTTGGGTCACGACCACTCCTCTCGGTCGTGACTTCCCTCTTTTTCTCCGTGCGACACGTGCATTAAATGCTGCCACATTTGATCAACGCATGATTTAAAATTTTTGCTTCCATATAGCGACGCATGATTTAATTCCGTTGCCTCCATTGAACCCTCACGAGCCCCCCACCCCGAGTCTCGGACGCCCATCCACGCCGGGGCCCCATTTTTCGCTATAAATAGAGTGCTTGGGAGCTCTTTTTGCCTTTCTTTTCGCTTCCTCTCACTCACTCTCATTTGCTCTCCCGGCCACATTTGTTCAAGCTCTCTTTTTGAAGTGGTTCCACCTCTTTCCCTCGTCAAAATCTTTGCTTTCTTTCAGCCCTGGTTTGGTGAGTTCTTAGGTTTTCTTTTTGAAGTGGTTTTTATTGACTTGGCTCTTTTCGAAAACGTGTAGGATCCGGTTGTTCCGAAGACCTTCTGGACCCAGCTTTCTCAGCAGAAGACCCTCAGTTCTTCAGTGAAGGCAAGTCATAGACCTTTGATCATGTTGACCCCTTTTTGCAAAAAAGTATATTGTTTTATTATGAACTTGTATGGCTAGTTTTATAAAAATGGTTTTGGGAGTAGTTAACCACCCACTTGCCTTATGACTCCTTGGTTTGGTCGAATGCAACATGTTGACATGTACCCTTGGATATCTGTAGGACGGGTTATCTTAGTTGGATGTCTTTGTCTACCAACATGGGTGCGCTTTATTGCTTAGCCATGCTCTAGTAGACATTTGGTCTCGTAAATCTCATGACTCAAAGAAATGTCGAACTTGAGTAAAGAGCTATGGAATTGTGGCAACACCACTGTTGTTAAAATTTGTGTGCCATGACCAGGGTGGTTAATTGGCCGGGTCGAACCAGAAAATGTTTTATGCCCGGGCGAGTAGTCAGGGAGTGAGTAGTAGGTGCCTTGAGCACACTGGGTTTGTGGTCAGACTCGCCTGAGCAACCAACTAAGGACTTAAACTTGTACGCCATCGATCTGGGTCATCTCCGTGCAACCACAAGTCCAGGATGGTGTGGTCTTGGCCAACTAATTAGTGAGGTCCTTATGCGGTTCTATCGTGGTGGTTGAAATGGTGCAAGAGGGGACCCTGAAAAGCGAATCCTTAGTGGGCAGAACCAAGTCTGGACTGACCTTTGTAAAGGCCTTTTCACGAGCTCTAGACTGCTTACCAAAGGAAGTGAGCAGGGACATCGACGGGTGCCCAACCAACTAGAGGACTTCGTGTCTTGTGGGTAAAGTGCGCAACCTCTGCAGAGTGTAAAATCTATTCGAATAGCCACATCCTCGGTTATGGACATGCCCGGTTCTTTCACGCAAGGGGTAGATCTTTTCTAAAAATGATGTTCGTTTTCGGGTGGCTTGGCTCTCAACCAGGGTGGTCGTGAGTGGTCGGTGCTCTCGACTAGGGTGTTCGGGAGTGGTCGGTGCTCTCGACCTGGGTGGTCGTGGGCTGTTTTTAAAGAACTTGTTTACTTACGTATTATCTTTTCACCCGGTGCTTTGCAATCTACTTATTGTATTTCTGTTAAATGCTGCTTTATGCAAACTAACCCTACAGCTTTCTTTATCAAGCCTTGCATAAATGTTATTGTATTATTTCCCTATGGCTTGCTGAGTACATTCAAAGTACTCATCGCTTGTGCCCTCTGGTTAATCAGCAGCTGAAGACCTCCCCGGGTGCTCCGAGCACTACGAGGAGGAGTTTGTTGAAGACCTCGTGGACTAGGGGACGTCCTCCACTCGATAGCCTGTGGCTCGCCGAGTGGCTCCGCGCTGTATTTTGTTCTCCGCTGCAAGTGTTCTTTTGTTGTTTGCCCTGCGTTGCACCCCTGTAAACAAGCTTGACCATAAGGTCTTTTGTCTTTAAATATTAATTTGTCTGCTTCATCTTTAGTTTGTTGTATGGATGTGATGTCACCACCTGTTGATTCTGTGCAAGCTAGCGTGTTGATCTTGGGGCTAGCTCGTTGCGCACAGAGGCTGGGACCTCCGGGTGGTCTTGGAGACCTCCTGGGTAGTCCTAGAGGACCTTCGGGTGGTCTTGGAGATCTCCTGGATGGTCCTGGAGGGCCTCCTAGAAGACCCCTCCGGGCCCTCTCGGATCAGGTCCTTACAAGGTGGTATCAGAGCCATATCGATTGTAGAACGTAACCTTAGTTAGCATGGCCGATTTAGTCTAGAGTCTAAAAATTTATTTTCTAAATCAAACCAACTGATTAATTTGAGTAGCTGTTCTTTTCTCATCTTACTCTGTTCTTCTCTCATCTTATTTTAATCTCTTCTCACCTTATTCTTAGATTCTCACCCCTTAGCCCCTCTGGAGTTGTGTTTTTAAAAACTTAAATTGACCTTCTTACCTCAGGAATCTTCGTAGGGTCGAGCTTTGTTTTAAGTTGCCCACCCCTGTAAGTTAAAGTAGAAGTGCCTAGAGTGGTCCTCCTTAGCTTAGTGTCGTTTAGTTCTTATCCTTGGCCTTCTGTTGGAGTTTTGAGTCTCTTAGTAGCTTTTCGGCTACTTGTTCTTTGGGTTTGACCTGCTTTTCCCCGATTAAGGTGCTCTGTCTCTCCTCTTGCTCTCTCTCACCCCTTGTGCTTTTCCCTCTTACCTATTGTGCTTTTTCCCTCTCATCTATTAAGCTTGAGAAGGTGTCATGCAGATGGTCCAGCCTCGCAGTTCAGCCAGTCAAGAGGAGCCAGCGGACTCCTTGTTGCCACCACCTCCGCCTCCTCCAGCAGCCCAGGCAGACCCGAGCATGAGTCAGTTCTTGGCAGCCCAGACTCAGCTTATGAACGCCATGATGCAGAACATGAATCAACTGGTAGCTCAGAAGAACCAGACCACTGCGGCTTTGCTTGCAGCGTTGAATCAGAGCAACCAAGCCACTGCTGCATTGCCACCACCACCAGTTGTTCCCCAGTCAAGGATAGCAGAGTTCTTGAGGACCCATCCATCTACCTTCTCTAGCTCCTCCGAGCCGTTGGATGCAGATGACTGGCTGCGCTCAACCGAGAGGAAGCTTGCCATCACCCGGTGTGACGACCGGGAGAAAGTCCTCTATGCCTTGCACCAACTTGAGGGCCCAGCAGCAGAGTGGTGGGAGAGCTATTGTGCCGCCTATGAGAACCCCCAGAGCATCGCGTGGGCAGAGTTTTCTGAAGTCTTCCGCCATTCTCATGTCCCTGGTGGGAAGGTGGAAATGAAGAAGAATGAGTTTCGGGATTTAAAGCAGGGAAGCATGTCAGTGAGTGAATATCTCAACAAGTTCACTCAATTTTCTCGGTATGCCCCAGGGGATGTTGCCACAGATGATGCCCGACAGAAAAGGTTAAAGCGGGGACTCATTCCAAGTTTGAAAGTTCAAGTCATCGGCAATGACTATGCAGACTTCTAGCAGATGGTGAACAAGACCTTGCTCATTGAAGAATCTCGCAGAGAGCTTGCCGATTGTTACAAAAGAAAGATGTCATAGTCTGGTGCTCATCAAGGTCACCCGCAGAGAGCTTGGACCAGTGCTCAGCTCCCTATCCATTTTGCTCCTCCGACCACCTCCAAGACCTCTCTAGCAGCTCCTTACCCTGCAGCCTCCAATGTCCTGACCCGGCTTCAAAGAAGAAGACCGTCACCAACCTCGCCTCGAGCAAAGAACCCCGCCAGGAATCACATGTTTTAACTACCATCAACTAGGGCACTATGCCAGCCACTGCCCACAGAAGGCAGGACCGGCCCAGGTCCGATCCAACCAAGGCGCCACTCCAAAGAAGAGTTCCAAAGGTCGGAGCGGTCATGGAGCTCCCGGACCTCCCTACCGCTAAGACCTCCCCGCCTCGAGATGATGTGAATCATGTCACCATTGAGGAGGCCTAGACAACCCCGGACGTCGTGCTGGGTAAGTTCTTTGTACATTCAGCGTCAGCCACTGTTTTGTTTGATTCTGGAGCTTCCCATTCATTCGTTTCTCGGATTTTTGCTGCAATGCATCAGTTGAAAGTTTTGCCTTTTAAGACCTCCTTGTTGGTCCAATCGCCTAGTTCGAAGTTAAGTACGAACCAAGGTTGTCCATAAGTTAAGGTGATCATAGAAGGGGTAGAGTTTCTAGCCGACCTAATCCTTATCGACACCCAATCTCTAGATGTGATTTTGGGCATGGACTGGCTGGCTAGACATCAAGCAGTTTTGGATTGTGGTGGTCGAAGCATCTCTTTGGTCAGTCTAGTGGGAGTTAAAGTGAAATTTGAAGCCACCTCCGAGAAGCTAGAGAGAGTTTTGGTCTGCAGTATTCAAACCATGTCTTTAGAGGATGTCCCAGTGGTCTGTGAGTTCCCGGACGTCTTCCCAAAGGAGCTTCCCGGAATGCCGCCAGACAGAGATCTAGAGTTTGTCATCAACTTAGTCCCAGGGACTGCTCCAATAGCCAAGAGACCCTACCGTCTACGTGTTGATGACCTGGTGGAGTTGAAGAAGCAGATTGAGGAAATGCTTGAGAAGGGTTTTATCAGACCGAGTTCCTCACCTTGGGGAGCTCCTGTGATCTTTGTCCCCAAGAAGGATGGTCCCTTTGCCCAGAATAGATGACCTATTCGACCAGCTAAAAGGAGCTAGAGTCTTCTCCAAGATAGACTTGAGATCGGGATATCACCAGCTGAAGATTCGCCAAGAAGACATCCCCAAGACAGCCTTTTCAACCCGATATGGTCTGTTTGAGTGCACAGTCATGTCTTTTGGTTTAACCAATACCCTTGCCTACTTTATGAACTTGATGAATAAGGTGTTCATGAAGTATCTTGACAAGTTTGTCATTGTCTTTATTGATGACATCCTAGTGTACTCTAAGAGTGAAGAAGAGCATGAAGAGCACCTCCGCTTAGCCTTGAGCAAGCTCAGAGATCACCAACTCTATGCAAAGTTCAAAAAGTGTGAATTTTGGATGAAGAAAGTTACCTTCCTGGGCCATCAGGTCTCGAAAAAGGAGTTATCACAACCCGAAGAAGGTCCAAGATGTCCTCAACTGGAAACCACCCAAGTTAGTACCTCAAATCAGGAGCTTTCTCGGCATGGCAGGATAATACCATCGGTTCATTGAAGACTTCTTCAAGATAGCAAGACCTTTCACCCAGCTGTTAAAGAAGGAGAAGAAGTTTGCTTGGACGCCCGAGTGTGAGTAGAGCTTCCAAGAATTGAAGAAGCGCTTGACCCTTGCCCAATCTTGATCTTACCAGATGTCCGAAAGGACTTTGAGATCATTGTGATGCATCTCGTCAAGGTCTTGGGTGTGTTTTGATGCAAGAAAGGAGGGTAGTGGCTTATGCTTCTTGACAGCTAAGACCTCATGAAGTCAACTACCCCACCCATGATCTAGAGTTGGCTGCCGTAGTGCATGCCTTGCAGATATGACGTCATTACCTTATTGGTAACCGCTGTGAAGTGTACACTGATCACAAGAGCTTGAAGTATATTTTCACCCAAGCAGATCTCAATATGAGGCAAAGAAGATGGTTGGAATTGGTCAAGGATTACAATATCGGAATCCACTATCACCCGGGCAAGGCCAATGTGGTAGCCGATGCATTAAGTAGGAATGTCTACTACAACACTTTGATGATCAAGGAAAGTCAGCCGACACTGCATGAAGAGTTCCAGAAGCTCAAGCTCGAGTTAGTAGAAGAAGGCTTCCTGGCTGCTCTAGAAGTCCAACCCACCCTTCTAGACCAGGTCAGGAAGGCTCAAGTTGAGGATGTGGACATCCAGGAGATCAAAAGCAACATGAAGAAGGGCAGGTGCTTGGAGTTTTCAGAAGATGAGCAAGTAACTGTTTGGTTTGGCAAACACATTTGTGTACCAGATAAGAAAGAACTCAAGCAGCTGCCACTCAAGGAAGCTCATGAAGCCTTATACTCCATCCACCCTGGAAGCATGAAGATGTGTCAAGACCTCAAGGAATTCTATTGGTGGCCTAGCATGAAGCATGAGATCACTGAGTATGTGGCACGGTGCGATGTCTGCCAGCGAGTTAAAGCTGACCATCAAAGACCTCCTGGACTCTTGCAACCTTTGAGCATACCAGGGTGGAAATAGGAAGAAATTGGTATGGATTTCATCACTGGTCTACCCAGGACCCAAGTTGGTTATGACTTTGTTTGGGTAGTGGTGGATCGTCTCACCAAAGTTGCCCACTTCATTCCAGTAAAGACCACTTACTCAAGAGACAGACTAGCAGAATTATACATGGCAAGGATTATTTGTCAATATGGAGTGCCCAAGAAGATTGCGTCAGATCGAGGATCCCAGTTCACTTCAAGATTTTGGCAGAAGCTACATGAAGCCTTGGGCACCAATCTGAACTTCAGCACAGCCTACCATCCCCAGACTGATGGTCAAACTGAAAGGATAAACCAGATTTTAGAAGATATGTTGAGAGCTTGTGCTCTAGAGAACCAAAACAGGTGGGATCGAATGTTACCTTATGCAGAGTTTTCCTACAACAACAGCTATCAGTCAAGCTTGCAGATGTCCCTATTTAAAGCCCTCTACGGAAGAAAGTGTAGAACCCCACTGTATTGGACAGAATTAGGAGAAGGCCAAGTGCTCGGACCAGACCTCTTGAAGGAAGCCGAAGATCAAGTTAAGTCTATAAGAGAGAAGCTGAAGACCGCTCAGGACAGACAGAAGAGCTATGTAGACAACCGTTGTCGAGACCTAGCATTTGTCCCGGGAGACCATGTGTATCTTAAGGTATCACCTCTCAAGGGAATGCGCCGTTTCAGGATTAGTGGGAAGCTTGCACCAAGGTACATCGGGCCTTTTCTAGTCCTTGCTAGAAGTGAAGAAGTGGCTTATAAGTTGGAGCTTCCGCCTCAGTTGTCAGGGGTGCACGATGTCTTCCATGTGTCCCAGCTGAGGAAGTGCTTGCGTGTGCCAGAAGAGCAAATGCCCTTGGAAGCAGTCGACCTCCAAGAAGACCTCTCTTACAAGGAGCAACCTGTCAAGATCCTGGAAGTATCCGAGCGCGTGACAAGAAGCAAGATCATCCGGTTCTGCAAGGTCCAGTGGAGCAACCACTCTAAAGAAGAAGCCACTTGGGAGCGTGAAGAGAACTTGAAGACCGAGTTCCCGCACCTACTCCCTAGCCAGCCCGAATCCCGGGGTCGGGATTCCCTTTAAGGGGGGTAGGTCTGTAACATCCCAATTTTCTCGAGTTCTTAAAAGTTTTCAAAATAAAAAGAACCATTTGGTTTTGTTGAGAGTTCAAAGCTTAACTTGAGATTTTCGGAAATTCGAGTGTTTAAAATGACTAAATCAAACTTCAACTAATGCGTAAGTTTGGTTTATTTGGAGTTGTTCGGGTTCTGGTCTTGTTTTTCTTTCTCGCTATTCGCTTAGACCTCTCTGGACCTCTCTTAACCTCATCTGACCTTTTTCCCGTTTGGACCTCCTCTTAGTCATTTGCAAAGACCACCCTTTTGAGTAGCGACCTCCCCTGTGTTGGTCTTGACCGTTGAGATCTCCTTTGGCTCCATCCTAACCGTTGAGACCTCCCTTGTGTTCATCTTAACCGTCGGGATCTCCCTTGCGTTTATCCTGACCGTTGAGACCTCCTCTGTGTTGGTCTTGACCGTCGAGATCTCCTTTGGCCCCATCTTGACCGTTGAGACCTCCCTTGTGTTGGTCTTGACCGTCGAGATCTCCTTTGACTCCATCCTGACCGTTGAGACCTCCCTTGTGTTCATCATAACCGTCGGGATCTCCCTTGTATTTATCCTAACTATTGAGACCTCCCTTGTGTTCATCTTAACCGTCGGGATCTCTCTTGTGTTTATCCTGACCGTTGAGACCTCCCTTGTGTTGGTCTTGACCGTCGAGATCTCTTTTGGCCCCATCTTGACCGTTGAGACCCCCCCTGTGTTAGTCTTGACCGTTGAGATCTCCTTTGGCTCCATCTTGACCGTTGAGACCTCCCCTGTGTTGGTCTTAACCGTCGAGATCTCCTTTGGCTCCATCTTGACCGTTGAAACCTCCCTTCGATTGGATCTAAGGGTCCAGACCTCCCTTCGTTTGGGATCTAAGGTCCAGACTTTCCCCAGTCTAGATCGCTACACCCATCAGACCTTTTCTCTCTCTTCGCGTGAGCGCGCCTAGTTGAACCATCCGATCAAAATCGGATGGCTCCGCTCCGCTGCACGTATTCTCCCTTGAGCCCGCAACCTCCTCTTTTGTCATGTTGCCGTGACCTCCCCTTGAGGCCGCGACCTCCTCTTCTAGTCGTTTTGTCACGACCTCCTTTGGTCGGGACCTCCCTGTGGTCTTTTTCTAAAGACCACCCTTGCGGTCATGACCTCCTTTGTGGTCAAGACCTCTCCTTTGGGTCACAAGCACTCCTCTCAGTCGTGACTCCCCTCTTTTTCTCCGTCTTGACGCAGCAGATTAAATCTTCTTGTCACAGTATCAACGTCATGATTTAAAATTCTTTGCCTCCATAGCGACGTCGCATTTAATTAGTTGCCTCTGCTTGAACCTCGCCGAGCCCCCCCGAAGTTCGGCACCTCGCCCGGTCGGCCGGGGCCCCGTTTTCCGCTATAAATAGAGTGCCTAGGAGCTCTTTTTGCCTTTCTTTTCGCTTCCTCTCACTCACTCTCATTTGCTCTCCCGGCCACTTTTGTTCAAGCTCTCTTTTTGAAGTGGTTCCACCTCTTTCCCTTGTCAAAATATTTGCTTTCTTTCAGCCCTAGTTTGGTGAGTTCTTTGGTTTTCTTTTTGAAGTGGTTTTTATTGACTTGGATCTTTTCGGCGTGTAGGATCCAATTTGTTCAAGACCTACGGACCCGGCTTTCTCTCAAAGAAGACCCTCAGTTCTTCAGTGAAGGCAAGTCATAGACCTTTGATCATGTTGACCCCTTTTTGCAAAAAGAATATTGTTTTATTATGAACTTGCATGGCTAGTTTTATAAAAATAGTTTTGGGGTAGTTAACCACCCACTTGCCTTATGACTCCTTGGTTTGGTCGAATGCAATATGTTGACATGTACCCTTGGATATCTATAGGACGGGTTATCTTAGTTGGATGTCTTTGTCTACCAACATGGGTGCGCTTTATTGCTTAGCCATGCTCTAGTAGACGATTGGTCTCGCAAATCTCATGACTCAAAGAAATGTCGAACTTGACTAAAGAGGTATGGAATTGTGGCAACGCCACTGTTGTTAAAATTTGTGTGTCATGACCAGGGTGGTCAATTGGCCGGGTCGAACCAGAAAATATTTTATGCCCGGGCGAGTAGTTAGGGAGTGAGTAGTGGGTGCCTTGAGCACACTGGGTTTGTGGCCAGACTCGCCTGAGCAGCTAACTAAGGACTTAACCTTGTACGCCATCGATCTGGGTCATCTCCGTGCAACCACAAGTCCAGGATGGGGTGGTCCTGGCCAACTAATTAGTGAGGTCCTTATGCGGTTCTGTCGTGGTGGTCGAAATGGCGCAAGAGGGGGCCCTGAAAAGCGAATCCTCAGCGGACAGAATCAAGTCTGGACTGACCTTTGTAAAGGCCTTGTCACGAGCTCTAAACTACTTACCAAAGGAAGTGAGAAGGGGCATCGACGGGTGCCCAACCAACTAGAGGACTTCGTGTCTTGTGGGTAAAGTGCGCAACCTCTGCAGAGTATAAACTCTATTCGAATAGCCGCGTCCTCGGTTATGGACATGCTCGGTTCTTTCACGCAAGGGGTAGATCTTTTCTAAAAATGGTGTTCATTTTCGGGTGGCTTGGCTCTCAACCAGGGTGGTCGTGAGTGGTCGGTGCTCTCGACCTGGGTGGTCGTGGGCTTCAAAGAACTTGTTTACTTACGTATTATCTTTTCACCCGGTGCTTTGCCATCTACTTATTGTATTTCTGTTAAATGCTGCTTTTATGCAAACTAACCCTACAGCTTTCTTGGTCAAGCCTTGCATAAATGTTATTACATTATTTCCCTATAGATTGCTGAGTACATTCAAAGTGCTCATGGCTTGTGCGCTCTGGTTAATCAGCAGCTGAAGACCTCCCTGGGTGCTCTGAGCACTACGAGGAGGAGTTTGTTGAAGACCTCGTGGACTAGGGGACGTCCTCCACTCGATAGCCTGTGGCTCGCCGAGTGGCTCCGCACTGTATTTTGTTCTCCGCTGCAAGTGTTCTTTTGTTGTTTGCCCTGCGTGGCACCCCTATAAACAAGCTTGACCATAAGGTCTTTTGTCTTTAAATATTAATTTGTCTGCTTCATCTTAAGTTTGTTGTATGGATGTGATGTCACCACCTGTTGATTCTGTGCGAGCTAGCGTGTTGATCTTGGGGCTAGCTCATTGCGCACAGAGGCTAGGACCTCCGAGTGGTCTTGGAGACCTCCTGGGTGGTCCTAAAGGACTTTCGGGTGGTCTTGGAGATCTTCTGGATGGTCCTGGATGACCTCCTAGGAGACCCCTCCGAGCCCTCTCGGGTCAGGTCCTTACAATGGCTCAGATCTATCATGTGCACATGTCCACCAATTGGACTAGGGAAATTTCGATAAACGCCACTGCTAAGTGGCCGTATCAGAGAAATGCCACCGCTCATTTCAAAACGCGAAAGATGCCACTGGAAAGCTTGGAACATACTACAAATGCCACTGGTATACGTATTTTGTCAGTATTGGACCAAATTGCCCCTATCTTCTGCCTCCTCACTCCTCACACCTGTATTCTTTATCAAATTTTCCCCATACAAGATCCGACCAATGACGCTCGCTCCTCAGCGGTCACAAGTCTGCGCAATTTCATCTTCACCGCCCTCTCCTCCACGCTCTCCTCCCAGTACGCCTCCTCCAAGTTCCACAATACCTCCTCGTCGGCCTTGTCTTCCTCCTCCGCCTCCGTCTTCGGCCTCTTCCAGTGCCGCGGCGACCTCTCCGGCTCCTACTGTGCCGCCTACGTCTCCCACACCATGTCCTCCTAGTCCAATGTCTGCGGCCGCCGTGGTAGCCTCCCCCGCCGTAGCCCTCCTCGCCGCACTTGTAGCACCCACGACCGCCACCGCCCTCAGCGCGCCGCCACCTCTGTGCCACCGCCCAGAGCAGTGGTCACCCCGCCAGTAGCCACCTCCGCCGCCATAGCCGTGGTCGCCACCGCCGTAGTGCCGAGAGGAAGGTAAAGGAGAAGTACGCCAATCCGGAGGGGGAGGCGAGGCTGAGCGGCGACCTCGGCCGAGCTTGCGATCGATCGTGGCAAGAACACAAAGATGAGCTCCCATGGGTCTAGAGGAGGCAACGGAGACAATTTGGTGTCAGCGGTGGTGAAGACGAGTCTGGATTAGCGGCAGCTACGCTGAGTCGGCCCGAGTTGAGGCGGGCGGACTTTGAAAGGGGGAGCTCAATCATTGGATCGGTCGAGGAGACGAGGCCGATCTTGTGGCGAGCTCGATCGCCGGATCCAATCGAGGAGATGAGGCCGATGCGCGGGCGAGCTCCAGTCGCCGGATCCGGAGTGGATCGGCGAGGAACAATCTACCGGAGGGTGATGGTGACATGGGAATGTGAAGAAGATAGGGGCAATAACGTCAATATTTGTGAAATATGTAGATTGGTGGCATTTTTATGAGAAAGAGAGCTTTCCAGTGGCATCTTTCGAATTTCAAAATGAGCGGTGACATTTCTCTGACTTGAACACTCTGCAATGGCATATATCAAATTTTCCCATTGGACTATGTGCACCAGATATGCTGCCTACAATGATTGCATATATAATGATGCCGACCTATTTAGGGATTGTGACGCCTGAGCGTTTTCTGGTAGGAGGCTAGCTGTGCGCTGTTGCTGCAACTCCTAAGAGTGCTATTACACATGTTGGAAACCATGCTGATCTCAGGTCTAAGGATTATACATCATCATTGCTTGAGACCAACTGATAACACACGAAATCATAACAATCTCCATAGTGTCTCAAGGTGGGTCAAACCAACACCATGTTCTCTAACATGTGTCCGTATTATTGGTTTGATATTTCCATATCTATGACCTGTGAAACATAGTCATCAACCAATACATATGCTAGTCTATTCATATGTGTTCTCATATGTTTCCGACTAGCTACGGAACGTTTAAGAATAATCATCGCAGAAATACAGAGTTTCACAATTAAGTCACATACTTGATAATAAATATTAACGATATTATTATAGGAACAAGCTAACATATTATCCAACGTTACGAACATAACAAAATATAATTATCTCTATGATTTCCTCTAGGGCATATTTCCAACAGGAGAGAGCGTGTGGCTAGGTGCGATAGGCTGAAATCGAGAGGTAGAGGTAGAAATATGTATTTTAAGTGCACCTACTAGTATATATACCTAATAAATACTAGGTTTTTGCAATAAATAAATAAATTGGGTGTACATCTGTACACCCATGTCCCTATACTAGATCCGCCCCTAAGAGGCACTATATAAAACTACGAGCGGTGGTCATGGATAACATTAGTCACAAACCAACCCATCCAAAGCAAGAGACACACAAGAGGATTAGAGGCTAGATTATTTTTTAGCACTGGATTCTTGTATACAACAAGAATATGATGGTCCTAAAAGGCCCGAGAGAGTTGTGAGAGAGTGACAATCAATCCCTTGTACTCTTTTGAGGTTGTGGTTAAGGAATTTGCGGTCGGTTTCGTCAAATCTTTCTCTCTCGTCGTGATTGTTTGGGTGTTGGTTCTCTTTACGGGATTCATCTACCTCGTTCTTGGTACCGTGCACGCTCGTATCATATCTCGTAACTATGATCCAATCTAGGGTTGTTACGTATACGGAGGGGTATCAGGGTATAACAAGTGGTATCAGAGCTAAGGTCAGATTAATTTGATTTGTGAGAAGGTCGACAAGTGTCAGGTAGCATAAGATCAAGATCAATGTCGACGATGTAGATTCAAGTAGAGAAATTTGATGGTGGAGAAAATTTCAGCGTGTGACAATATGTGGTGAAGAATGTCCTAGTCTAGCAAGGGTTAATCGGTGCTCTTGAAAGGGACAGACCGAAAAAGACGTCCGTTGAAGAATAGAATGTCATGGTGCGGAAGGCTGTTAGTACAATTCGTCTGTCTCGCCGATGAGGTAAAGTACTTGGTGATCAAGGAGAATTCACCGAAGAGATTATGGAGTGACTTAGAAGAATTGTATATAGCAAAGTCACTGACAAACCGGTGGGTGTTGAAGCAGCAACTGTACAGGTTGCGCATGGAAGAAGGTACATGGTTCATTGATCATCTCAATGTCTTTAACAAGCTTATCACACAGCTGACTAGCGTGGATGAGAAAATTGAGGAGAACAATTAGGTCATTATATTGGTATCATCTCTACCACCATCATAAAAGCAATTGGTGATGAATATTCTCATCGATAAAAGTACTCTCAACTTCAATAAGGCACTGGCATATCTATTGGAGGCGACGTCCTTCAAAAAGCCATCGGATTCTTCATCCTCGAGTGATCAAGCATTGGTTGTCGTAGGTATTGTGGGCAAAAGCAAAAGTCACAGGAAGAATAAAGGCAAGAGTAAGGGCACACATGTATGCTATTATGTGATGAGCAAGGTCACATGATAAAGGTCTGTCAAAGTTTGAAGCAAATGAGGGGTGCATACATAGTGGCAGTAACAAATGATAATTCAAACGTACTTGTCGTTAGTCAATCAGGTATTTCTCATGGATGGATATTAGATTTAGGTTGTTGCTTCCCCATATATTCGGGGAAGGATCTTTATGCTTGGTGGATGGAACTGTTCATTAGCAGATTGTAAGGAGTGTGCAGTCACTGAGGTGAGAATAGTTACATTGGAGATGTATGATGGAGCACATCGTACATTGACGAGAGTTTGGTATGTTCCCATCTTAAAAAAGAATCTAATATATGTGAGATTGTTTGAACTTGAAAGTCATGAGGTCTCACTTCGAGGTGGAGTCATGCGAGTTACTTGCAAAGAGTAGGTAATCATGAAAAGTATCTAGAGCAATGGAGGACATCGATTGATGGGAATCATAAGGGATGAGCAAACAATGGGGGTCTAATAAAAATCTTGGTCAGGAGAAGGAAACTGTGTCGTCAATAGCAGATACTTAGATCTTATATGGAGTTATGCGCGGAACTGAAAAGACGGTTGCAAAATCTAGTAGGTGCAAAGGCGAAGGTGCGAGCTATTGAAAGATGGAAGACATGGTGGGACCAACCATGGTAGTACTGAGCGAGCAAGTGGAGTTCAGAGGCGGTACAAATCTATGGTGTGGAGGGTTGTCAGAACAAGTGGTGTGTTTAATCAAACTACACAACGAAGGAACTCTCAGGTGGAGGGTCTGGGCACTCTAGCCTGGACACCAACACACAAATTGCGATGATGTACATGAACCCCTATGGTGGGGACACTCCCAAAGGTGTGAGGAAAAAAAGAAGAATAAACAAAAAATGGGGAGCCGACTTGGAGTGAGTTCTTAGAGGAGCATGATGACTTCAAATGATAAGAGTTGAGGCAAAGCTTGTTGAGTATGGTG
Organism: Phyllostachys edulis; assembly: GCA_036346405.1. Classification (NCBI taxonomy): domain Eukaryota; kingdom Viridiplantae; phylum Streptophyta; class Magnoliopsida; order Poales; family Poaceae; genus Phyllostachys; species Phyllostachys edulis. The sequence goes on along the minus strand of CM070549.1, from coordinate 54,079,676 downwards.
ACTTATATCCTAATCAACTAGGACTTGGAGAGGTGTGCTACAAGTATTCCTATATGCATCATAATAGGATTAGGATTACGATTTCTCTTTGGAGGAGAACTAGGAGGTATTGTATAAAGCCATGAGAGGTGGTTATGGAGAACACAAGTCACAAACCAACTCATCCAAACAAGAGACACACGGGAGGATTAGAGGCTATATTATTTTTTAGCACTAGATTCTTGTATAGGCCAAGGATCCGAGGGTCCTAAAAGGTTCAAGAGGGTTGTGAGAGAGCGATAATCCCTTGTACTCGTTTGAGGTTGTGCTTAAGGAATTTGCGGTTGGCTTCATCAAATCTTTCTCTCTCGTCATGGTTATTTTGACATCATTATTTCATTTCTCTCTACGGGATTCATATGTTTCGTTCTTGGTACCGTGCACGTTTGTGTCATATCTGATAACTCTGATCTGATTCAAGGACTGCTGCACATAAGGAGGGGGGTATGGGTGACGCTTTTTCGTGGTAGCTGTTGGTTTCTCTGTAGTAGGTTGGTAATCATGTTCCCACCCCTCTTACGCACGCTTGGCTACTTAGGCCATGCACAACGTTTGGCCAAACCGGTGCTAGAGACTTTCTAGCACCCATCAGCACCGGTGCCAACCGCTGTAGATAGCGATGCTACCAACCAAAATGTCGGTATCGGTGCAAGTTGCTGCATCGGTGCTAGCTCAAAAAAAAGGCACAGGCCCATATGTAAGTGAAATAGGGAGGGAGAGAGAGTTGAGTGGAAGAAAATGTGGTATTTAATTTAGTTTATAGGTTTCACTTTAGATAGAGAATGGGTGCTAAACACTGGAGAGGAAAAAATATATAGCATCTGTGTGACATGACATTAACATAGCAAATCTAACACCCACAACATCGTACATGGCATTAGGAGGGGGCGTGCATGCCATCACTACACTAGTGGACGTGTTTATTATTATTTAGACGTACTCTGCTGAAGAGATGGCCGTCTTGGTTTCAAAGGAAAAAAAAAGATGGTCGTCTTTTAGTTAAGAATGGGGATTGTATTACATGGGGATCAGAAATCACTATATCTTGATTTGGCACTCGTATCATTTTCATACATTTGTTTGGGATTTTATGGATGTGGCATGTTACTTTTGGTAAACTTGCCAGTTGACATATAAGGGGTACAACTATTGCGCAAGTTTGGCTAATAGCATACACAAAATATTTTTCATACAAACAAACAGGAGTTCCACGCAAATGTAGTTGTACAACGTGTTATCCGAACAAACGAAATTTCACCACCATCTACTGATATCGAGGAAAACTTGATGAATATACATGCAGCTATCGGCGAGTGAGAAGGCTGACGAAGCTCGCAAGCTTTTGTTCAGGCAGTGGCACTATGGCAGAGCTTGAACCAAAACTCCAAGCTCTTGCTCAACCGTTCACAGTGTGGTGCAGCATTCAAGCAGGATGGTGCGGCGCTACCGCGTCATTCATGTGGGCTTGCGCGGTCCCGTTGCGCCCATCACTGTTCATGTTGGATATTTTGAGGGCTATTTGGTAATTTCTCATTTTGAGCAAAGAATAAATAGAAAATAAAATAAAATGGAGGGGACCCACTTGTCATAGGGATGAGGAGAGGGATAAGGTCATGAGACCTTATCTTCAACCAGAGGGAGTTGACTTCGGGCGTTTTTTTGGCTTCGTCCTGGTGGCGGCGACACGGGCAACTTAGGCTCGTGGCAAGCAGGTCCACTGGCTCGGGCGAGTTCCGCACCGTCCGTTTTTTGACGTCAGCTCCTCCTCCTCCTCTTCATATGCTGGCTTTCCCCTCTTCTTTCTTCGATCCGAAAAATCCATTGAGTTTTCCCTATTTTTGGTGCTTCTTCTTCCCCTTCTATTGAGCTTCGATTTTTTGGGGCCTTGGAGCTCCTGCGCCGCCGTGCTTGTCTCGGTGCCATCGGTGGTGAGGCCAGAATCCTCCTCCCTACGCATCCCGTTGGCTCCCTCTTGTGCCCTTTTCTTTTGTTGGGTGTTCTGTGAGGGTTCTTGGGTTTGCGCCGGTGGAGGATTATTCTGGTATGCTCTCTGGCTTGATCTTGTTGAGGAAGAAGAACTTCAGTTTTCTTTGGTGATTGGTGCTCCGTGGTTGCATTCAGTCAGTGCACCGTGATTGGTCTTGTGCGGCATCTCTATACCCCGCCTTTGCGATTTTGGTGTGTCCCGAATTGCGGATTGGCATTGTATCTCCTATGACCTTGTCTGTTCTAACGCGACACAGCGGGACAATTGGTTTTTTGAGTTAGCGTCATTCGGCGTGCCTTACCCGATTTACTACTCGGTGGCTTTGAGTGTCAACCGTTTCGTGAGTATAGCTGTTTTCATTTTTCGCATTACTTTTGCATATGTGTTGTGCTAGTAGAAGTTTCAAATTGAGTTGATTTGATTAACTCTAGCACTGGGAGATATTGCTTGGTAATGAATGTGGGTTCGCTTTAAATGCTCGATGAGGATTATGGTGACTTATGAAATTAGATTGACAACTTTGAGTATAAATCAGGCTTGAGCTTATTGTTGCATACTGTTAGCTAGTCACTGTTACTTTTCTGTAATTCGATTGATTCTTGTTGACCGAATTTGACTAGGCTGATATCTAATTGTTCAGTGTGGTCTATTGTTCTTTTGTTGATAGAATTCAATAAGTATTGATTTTATTGATTTGTGATCTCAGTTTATATTGTGATATTCTTGATCCTTATGTTGATAGAAAGTAATTAAAGCTATTGTGACTTGTGAGATTACTCTTACTTGTTCTTGATATATCAGTAAAGCATTCATTTTCAGTTCAAAGTCTGGTTTATCTTGTCTATCTAATTAGTGAATAATCTAGACATTAGTAGCGAGGAGGCCAAGATTATATCTTGAGCAGCCCGACATCTGAGAGCAATAAACAAACAATTAAATCTGAGCATTATGCTGATTTCAATTGTCCACATGTTCTATGTTTTGAGCATATTATCTTGTTTAAATGACATGGATAATTTACATGTTTACATGTTAATTTTTTTTATTTAAATGTTGCTTGAAACATGTTTTAATTATGATTAATGCCTCTGGAATTAATTATGAATATTTGCTAAAACCCGCTAATTTTACAACAATCCAGAAAACCAATAATTGAAGAAATGGCTTCCTCGTTTGATGTCGTTAAGCCGGAAGTATTTGACGGTGTCAACTTTAAATGTTGGCAGCCTAAAACAAAACTATGGCTGACTGACCTCAATTTTTGGGTCATTTCAAATCCTCCAATGTTCCCATTGGAAACCACGGCTATGACGAGGTTGGAGGATGCGAACAATTCAGTCTTAGCTCGTTTGTTAGCCATCCTATCCAACTGGCTATTCAACGTGTATGTTAACTTCAATGATGCTAAGCAACCCTGGGATGAACTTGATGAGAAATATTCCGAAGGGGATAATGGGGATGAGTCTTTAATAACTGCTACTTGAACTTTAAGATGGTTGAAGGGCGGTCGGTGATGGAGCAGCTCTATGTGCTACAACTCCGTGTACGTGACTTAAAATCAGTATGAATGCATCTTACCAGAGAAGTTCCAAGTAAATGTTATCCTGGCTAAGTTACCGCTCTCGTGGCGTGACTTTGTGACCGCTCGTAGACATATAAAGGAGCGCTTGACTCTCAATGAGCTGTCAGCTGCTATTAATGTCGAAGAGCGTACAAGAGCCGGTGACGATACATGAAATACTCAAGTTCAAGCTCATCAGGTGGTGGTCAAAAGTGCTGGAGGCTTTGGGAAACAAAAGTTCAAGAATCAGCCCCAGAACAAGATCCAAAGAAAGAAAATGAAGAAGAAGAAGGAGGAAATTGTCTGCTTTGTTTGTGGAGTGGTTGGCCATAAAGCCAACCATTGCCACAATCGTAAAGGCAAAGGTCATTCTCCTGGTCAGCATAAAGGCCGTAAGGCTGAAGTGAATGTTGCACTGGCTAGTTTCGGTTCAGATGGGTATGTACCTCATGCCTTTATGGCAAGTCCATCTATTGATTGATGGATTAATACAGGTGCTACTAGACATATATGTGCTGATCAATCTTGTTTCTCTTTATTTCAGGGTGAAGGTGGTGGGTCCGTCCTGATGAGGAACGAAGCCACTATTACAGTGCGTGGGATTGGACATGTTTATTTGAAGCTCACTTCAAGCCAAAACACTCATCCTCAAAGACGTGTTGTTCGTACCTGCAATGACTCACAATCTGATGAGTGAGTCTATGCTATGTAGGCAAGAAATAAAGCTTGTGTTTGAGTCCAATAAGGTCGTGTTGACCAAATCTGGTAATTTTGTGGGCAAAGGCTATGATAACGGAGGCATGTTCTGCTTATCCGTTCTTGATTTCAAAAATGTAAATATTTGTAATGTTTTCCATTACAGTAAAATTTATTATGTTTGGCATTCTCGTTTATATCATGTTAACTTTGAAGCCATTGTTCGGTTAAGCAAAATGAATTTAATTCCAAGCTATAATTATGAGAAGAGTTCAAAGTGTGAAGTGTGTGTGCAAGCAAAGCAACCTCGAAAACCTTTTCATAACATTGAAGGGCGAAACACCTCTCGACTTGAGCTAATCCATTCTGATCTTTGTGAGATGAATGGAATTTTAACTAAAGGTGGCAAATGTTATTTTCTAACTCTCATAGATGATACGACTAAGTATTGCTACAATTACTTACTTAAGTCGAAAGATAAAGCACTAGAACACTTTAAAATCTTTAAAGCCGAAGTGGAAACTCAACTAGAAAAGAAAATCAAACGGTTAAGGTCAGACCGAGGCGGTGAATACGTCTCAAATGAATTCTCCCAATTCTGTGAAGAAAGTGGAATAATTTATGAAATTACTCCGCCGTACTCACCCAATCGAATGGAATAGCCAAAAGAAAGAACCGAACTCTTTGTGATTTGGTTAATGCCATGCTACAAAGTTCAAGTATGTCGAACTATTGGTGGGGTGAAACAGTTCTTATAGCTAATTATGTCCTCAATAGGGTTCCGCCTCGCAATCAAGAGGAAACATCTTATGAAGGATGGAAGGAGAGAAAACCTAACTTATCATTTCTTCGAACTTGTTGATGCCTTGCAAAAATGCATGTGCCGTTACTGAAGAAAAGAAAGCTTGGTCCTAAGATTATTGATTGTGTCTTTCTAGGGCATGCTAAAAATAGTACGACTTATAGATTTCTAGTGGTCAAATCCGAGATGAGTGACATCTCTACAAATGTAATGATAGAATCTCGTGATGCGGCGTTCTTTGAACATGTGTTCCCTATGAGACCAAATGAAGTCATTGACCCTAATGGTTCATATGAACACTCTACTCTTTCTAGTGTGGATAACACCGCCCTAGAGTTGGAGTTGAGGAAGAGTAAGAGACAGAGAACTGAAAAGTCTCTTGGCGATGACTATGTCACCTATATCGTGGATGATGAACTACAAACCCTTTCAGAGGCATACGCATCCCCGGATGTGGATTACTGGAAAGAGGCAGTCCGTAGCGAGATGAATTCCATCATATCTAACGGAACGTGGGAGGTTGCAGACCTCCCATCTGGATACAAGCCAGTGGTCCGCAAATGAATCTTTAAAAGAAAGCGTAGACTTGATGGTACTATATAAAAGTACAAGGCTTATTTAGTAGCTAAGGGTTTCAAGCAAAAAGAAGGTGAAGATTATTTTGATACATACTCTCATGTGGCTCGTTTACCCATAATTTAGGTGCTTTTAGCACTAGCTGCCGCATACAAACTCCAAGTATACCTAATAGATGTAAAGACCGCTTTCCTAAATGGAGAGTTAGATGAGGAGATTTATATGCAATAACTCGATGATTTTGTGGTTGAAAGGCAAGAGAATAAAGTATGTCGATTGATTAAATCTTTGTATAGCCTAAAGCAAGCTACCAAGAAATAGCATGAGAAATTTGATAGTACTATGACCTTGGTCGGCTTTTGTGTAAATGAAGCCGATAAATGTGTCTACTATCGATTTAGTAGGGGCGAATGTGTCATTTTGTGTCTATACGTGGATGACATATTGCTTTTTGAGACCAACATAGATGCAATCAATAAAACAAAGTCTTTTCTCTCCCAGAATTTTGATATGAAAGACCTGGGTGAAGCTAATGTTATCTTAAATATCAAGCTGATAAAGGGTGAGAATGAGATTATTCTTTCACAATCCCATTATGTGGATAAGGTCCTAACCAGATTTGAATTCATGGACTATAAGTCAGCGGCCACACCCTATGATCCAAATATTAAGCTACATACAAACATTGGATATGGAAAAGACCAGCTTAAATATTCTCAAATAATTGGATCCTTAATGTATCTAACTAGTGCAACGAGACTTGACATCTCATATGCTATAAGCAGATTGAGTTGTTATATGTCCAATCCAGAACATGATCATTAGATAGCACTAGAGAGGGTACTTAGGTACCTTAAGGGGACCACAAACTTGGGAATACATTATTTTGGCCATCATACAATCTTGGAAGGATTCAATGATTCTAACTGGATTAGTGACTCGGATGACATGAATGCTACGAGTGGCTATGTCTTCACTCTAGCAGGTGGGACTATTTCGTAGAAGACTTCTAAACAGACTATCCTTACACGGTCCACCATGGAGGCTGAGTTGGTATCACTAAACTCAGCGGCTATAGAGGCATAATGGAGTAGAGAACTCCTTTCTGACCTACCTGTGCTGGAAAAGCCAATCCAGCTATATTAACCTACTGCGATAACCAAATTGTTCTAGTTAAGATGAAGAGTAGGAAGGACAATATGAAGTCCTCAAAACATATAAAGAGGCGACTTAAGTCGGTAAGGCATGCCAGAGAGACGGGTGTTATTTCTATGGAATACACCCAGTCTGAAAGGAACTTGGTAGATCCTTTCACCAAAGGAATGGTGCGGAAGGCCATCCTTGCAGCGTCAAAATGAATGTGGCTCATACCCTTGTAAAGACTCACATTGGCAGTAACATATCCTAGTAGATCAGAGATCCCGTGAATTAGGCTCTAGGACAACAAACTGTGTGGGTTTAAAGAGCACAACTAAGGGTCCCATTAGCTGCAATGCTCTTTCTGTATGGGAGATTGAGCAATAGCTCTTAATGAATTCGATACCTATATGGCACCGGGAATCGTCCTACAGGATTCTCTGAAGAATTCACCTACTTGAGTATGATCGTGAGGTCGCGATCAAAGAAAGATAAGGGTATACTTTCTTAAGTACTCATGAGCTAGATACGAGAATATGACCGTAACGTCCCAACCGGAGAGAGAAAAGGGCAAGCCGCCCAATACAAAATGTAACTTAGGCGAAAACTCTCATACCAAGGCATTGAATTAAGGCGTAGTCCTCCTTTGTGTGTGCAGAGTCATAGTCCTTGTTGCCAGGCTTTGGGTTCAAACCCGAAAGATACCATCGTCGAACAGCTATATATTAAACAAGACTTTGAGTATCTTTTATCAAATTGATAAATTGGTGAGGACTGTTGGATATTTTGAGGGCTATTTGGTAATTTCTTATTTTGAGTAAAAAATAAATAGAAAATAAAATAAAATGGAGGGGACCCACTTGTCATAGGGACGAGGAGAGGGATAAGGTCATGCGACCTTATCTTCAACCGAAGGCTGGCCAGGCGTTTTGGCCGGCTGGCGGTTCTGTGTGAGCGACTCAGATCGAGGCGGCGGGTCCGCCGGCTCAGACGAGTTCCACACCAGCCATTGGTGGTGTTAGCTCCTCCTCCTCCTCTTCATATGCTGGCTTTCCCCTCTTCTTTCTTCGATCTGAAAAATCCAGTGAGTTTTCCCCATTTTTGGTGCTTCTTCTGCCCCTCCGATTGAGCTTCAGTTTTTTGGGGCCTTGGAGCTCCTGCGCTGCCGTGCTTGTCTCGGTGCCGTAGGTGGTGAGGCTGGAACCCTCCTCCTTGCGCATCCCGTCGGCTCCCTCTTGTGCCCTTTTCTTCTGTTGGGTGTTTTGTGAGGGTTCTTGGGTTTGCGCTGGTGGAGGATTATTCCGGTGTGCTCTTTGACTTGATCTTGTTGAGGAAGAAGAACTTCAGTTTTTTTGGTGATTGGTGCTCCGTGGTTGTATGCGGCCGGTGCACTGTGATTGGTCTTGTACGCCATCTCTGTATCTCGACTTCACGATTTTGGTATGTCCCGAATTGCGGATTGACATTGTATCTCCGACGACCTCGTCTGTTCAAACGCGGCACAGCGGGACGATTGGTTTTCTGAGTCAGCGCCATTCGGTGTGCTTTGCCCTGTTTACTACTCGGTGGCTTTGAGTGCCATCCACTTCATGAGTATAGCTGTTTTCATTTTTCACATTACTTTTACATACGTGTTGTGCTAGTAGAAGTTTCAAATTGAGTTGATTTGATTAACTCCAGCACTGAGAGATATTGCTTGGTAATGAATGTGGGTTCAGTTTAAATGCTCGATGAGGATTATGGTCACTTATGAAATTAGATTGACAACTTTGAGTATAAATCAAGCTTGAGCTTGTTGTTGCATACTGTTAGCTAGTCTCTGTTACTTTTCTGTAGTTCGGTTGCTTCCTGTTGATCGAATTTGACTGTGGTCTATTGTTCTTCTGTTGATATAATTCAGTAAGCACTGATGTTATTGATTTGTGATCTTAGTTTACATTATGATATTCTTGCTCCTTCTGTTGACAGAAAGTAATTAATGTTGTTGTGACTTGTGAGATTACTCTTACTTATTTTTGATATATCAGTAAAGCATTCATATTTCAGCTCAAAGCAGTGGCGAATCCAGGATGAAAAAAGAGGGGGAGCTCTACTGTTGAGGCTATAGCACAGCATAAGCATACCAAAGCTACATCTACTAGTCTTTTATCATTGAAATATCAAATTCATACATAAATAGGAAGGAAACAAATTGGAAATGTACAATACAATAAATTTAGTACCTTGCTAATGGATAATGTGCCCCCAAATGTTCATAAATATATGAGTACCGATCTGTACATAAGAAATAATGAAATATCAAATTTAGTGATATAATATTAAATTGTAAATATTCATAAACATTAAAAATGTAATGAAAACATACACACGGCACAAGTGCACAAAAATTTTGGAGATATCAATATTAATATGATAATATCAGTATACTATATATTAATATCACCATTTCATCGCCTCGGCACTGTTTTTGCCTCGATCTCACCACACCTCACCTCGTTTGGTACTTGGCGATTCGGTGCGAGGCGATTGAGTTTGAGACCGTCTGGCGATGGGTGATGCGCGAATCGCTGAAGCCGCCGCCTTGAGCGCCACCTCGCCGCTCGCCTCGGCCGCCAGCTCCTTGTGCCTCGCCTCCGGCCTCGCCGTCTCCGCCTCCGGCTCCCTCCGAGCCGCCGACCGCCTCTCCCTCCATGTCACGGCCGCTAATACTGATCGATCGCTGATCGCCGATGTCGCTTGCCGCCAGCGCCAACCTCGCCCGCCTTCAGCCTCCCTCCCGCTCCGCTGCCTCCCCTCCGCCCGCCGTCCGCCGCCTCTCCTCAGCATGGCTCATGTGCCGCCTAATTGCTGAATCGACGCTGACGGTGACGGTGAGTGGGTCTCTCTCCTCTCCAACTCGGTTTATCGCTCTCTCCTTTCTCCGTATTTCCAGATCTGTTCGGCGTCGCGTTAATTGCTTACTGCCTCTTGTTCAGTAACTCAGTAACCTGTTCCTCTTCCTCATCTGATTTGGGCACAGTCCGCCAGATTTGGGCATTACTGGGGTCAGGCCTGGGCCTTAAGCACTGGGCTTTATCTTCAACCGGTCTTCTTCATTGTCTTCAACCTCTAGTCCTCCATCCAGTACTGCCTCCATGCTCCATCTCCATGCCTCAGTGACTCAGTCTATGGGAGGAGGGGATACTGGAGTATCATGGTGGGAGGAGGGGGTGCTTGAGCACCCACAAGCACCCACCTTGGATTCGCCACTGGCTCAAAGTCTGGTTTATCTTGTCTATCTAATTAGTGAATAATCTAGACAATAGTGGCGAGGAGGCTAAGATTATATCTTAAGCAGCCCGACAACTGAGAGCAATAAACAAACAATTAAATCTAAGCATTATGTTGATTTCAATTGTCCACATGTTTTATGTTTTGAACATATTATCTTGTTTAAATGACATGGAGAATTTATATGTTTATATGTTAATTTTGTCATTTAAATATTGCTAAAATATGTTTGAATTATGATTAATACTGATGTAATTAATTATAAATATTTACTAAAACAGCTAATTTTACGACAATTCACGGAAGGCAGGTAGCAGGTAGGTTCCCGGCCGCTGCTGAATCGAGACCAACCGAAGTCCGTTAAAACCAAAACTGCGACTTGCGCCCCAAACCAAAAACCACCCACCGCACAGGCGCACACACGGGAGGCGCACACACGGCTCTCCCCGGAATCACGACGAAACCATCCTCGTTTACGTAGAGCTCACCCGGCTGCTAGCTTGTTCGTCCTCACATATACCGACTTGTCAACTGACATGTGGGCTCGGGTATGGTTGCGCCGCCACCGAGCAGTGGCAGAGAAAGTCGAACACCGCGTCCGGCTTTCCACCGCGGCCCGTGGTTTTCCCCGAAAAAACCAAGTTTTGCACGAACACCCCCGTTTTTATACGGCAATCTCTAAGTCGCGCCCCATGTGCCAGCTCTTGCTATAAAGGAAACCTGCCTCGCATCGTCGAATCCACCAAAGACCAGACCAGACCAGACCAAAAACACCTCAAAGCAAAAACTTCAGAAAACTCTAGGAAAGCGTATTATATTTGCACTTCACTCCTCTGCTCCGCTCCCACTCCCACTAGCGCTCCTTCGGCTTCGATCGCCTGCGGCTTATCGGCTCTTGATGGACACCCATATCGGATCCGTGGACGGGCCGTCGCCGGCGGCGGACAACGGTGCAGTGGGCTGCCCGGCGTCGGCGCCGGGGTGCCCGATGACGTCGTCGCGCCCCGCGCCGGCGGCCGTGTCCGCCGGGGAGGCGTCGCTGGGGCGGCACCTGGCGCGGCGACTGGTGCAGGTGGGCGTCAGCGACGTGTTCGCCGTCCCCGGGGACTTCAACCTCACGCTGCTCGACCACCTGATCGCCGAGCCCGGGCTGCGCCTCGTCGGCTGCTGCAACGAGCTCAACGCCGGGTACGCGGCCGACGGGTACGCCCGCGCGCGCGGCGTGGGCGCCTGCGCCGTCACGTTCACCGTCGGCGGCCTCAGCGTGCTCAACGCCATCGCCGGCGCCTACAGCGAGAACCTTCCGGTCATCTGCATCGCTGGCGGACCCAACTCCAACGACTACGGCACCAACCGCATCCTCCACCACACCATCGGCCTCCCGGACTTCTCCCAGGAGCTTCGCTGCTTCCAGACCGTCACTTGCCACCAGGTACGTGCCCCATTGCTTCTTCTTGGATTTCTTGGGTTCGATGGGGCGGTTCTTGATCAGGTTGGCTGGTGGTTGGTTTGCTTGTTTGTGGATTCAGGCGGTGGTGACCAATCTGGCCGACGCGCACGAGCAGATCGACACGGCCATCGCGACGGCCTTGAGGGAGAGCAAGCCAGTGTACCTCAGCATCAGCTGCAACCTCCCCGGGCTGCCTCACCCCACCTTTAGCCGCGACCCCGTCCCCTTCTTCCTCGCCCCCAGGTTTCCTTCTCTCCTTTTGATTCACGGGCTTTTCTTGGATCATAGTACCCCACCTCTCCCCCCCCCCAAAAAAAATAAAATAAAAATTCCAGCACTTGCTACGCTGTGTCTTGATTTAAGTGCTATCTATTGTGATCGTAAGATTTCGTTACCCAAAAAAGATGCCTGCCTGCCTGGTTAAATTGGTAGTATTGAGATAGTGTAAACTGCTACTATTTGAAGTCAACTGGTGATTTGAATTTGTCATAATATTGCACTGCAATTTGATGCTATTTGAAGTCATCTGATGAATTTAGTCTGTTGTAATATTGCACTGCAATTTTAAGCTATTTGAAGTCATCTGACGAATGGAGCTGTTGTAACAATGCAGACTGAGCAACAAGATGGGGCTAGAAGCTGCAGTGGAGGCAACCGTCGCGTTCCTGAACAAGGCGGTGAAGCCAGTGCTCGTCGGTGGCCCCAAATTGCGCGTGGCGAAGGCTGGAAAGGCCTTTGTCGATCTTGTAGATGCCAGTGGCTACGCCTACGCAGTAATGCCATCAGCCAAGGGCCTTGTGCCAGAGACGCACCCTCACTTCATTGGCACCTACTGGGGCGCCGTCAGCACTGCCTTCTGTGCCGAGATTGTTGAGTCGGCCGACGCCTACCTCTTTGCAGGCCCCATTTTCAATGACTACAGCTCTGTCGGTTACTCTTTCCTCCTCAAGAAGGACAAGGCCGTCATCGTGCAGCCTGAGCGTGTCATTGTTGGGAACGGCCCGGCATTTGGACATGTCATGATGAAGGAATTCTTGTCTGAATTGGCTAAGCGGCTTAATAAGAACACCACCGCCTATGAGAACTACAAGAGGATCTTTGTGCCTGAGGGTCAGCCGCTGGAGAGTGAACCGAACGAGCCGCTGCGTGTCAATGTGCTATTCAAGCACATCCAGAAGATGCTGACAGGTAACAATGCGGTTATCGCTGAGACTGGTGACTCCTGGTTCAACTGCCAGAAGTTGAAGCTGCCTGAGGGCTGCGGGTGAGCATTCTGACTCTGCACTGTTGTCATGGTGTTTCCTTGTTCTTCTTTGCCTTGTACTGAGCAGGGCTGTTTGCACACTGCAGGTATGAATTCCAAATGCAGTATGGTTCAATTGGATGGTCAGTGGGTGCATTGCTCGGATACGCTCAGGGGGCTAGCGACAAGCGTGTGATTGCCTTCATTGGTGATGGGAGCTTCCAGGTGAAATGTCGCTTGATCTGATCTGTTGCTATGTGCTGCAGTTTGGTGGATAATGGCACATTTCTGATGCCATCTGGGGTAACTTTCTGCAGGTGACAGCACAGGATGTGTCAACAATGCTGCGGTGCGCACAGAACAGCATATTCTTCCTGATCAACAATGGTGGGTACACCATCGAGGTGGAGATCCACGACGGACCTTACAATGTCATAAAGAACTGGAACTACACTGGCCTTGTGGATGCCATCCACAACGGTGAGGGCAAATGCTGGACCACCAAGGTAAGCAATTGTTCATAGGCCAGTGCTAACCAGAACAAGCTGAACTGGATGCTCGTACAACTGTGGAATAGCTGCTGATGGATGCTGTGATACAAACGTTGCGTAGGTGAAGTGCGAGGAGGAGTTGACGGCGGCGATAGAGACGGCGCTGGGGGAGAAGAAGGACTGCTTGTGCTTCATCGAGGTGATCGCGCACAAGGACGACACGAGCAAAGAGCTGCTGGAATGGGGCTCCAGGGTTTCTGCAGCCAACTCCAGGCCACCGAATCCTCAGTAGACCAATCTTTCCTGTCTCAGTAGTCAGTAGTAGTGTCACGTTGGGCGCAATCAAATAATGTGAACTCTGCCCTTCTTTTATGTTCTGCCTGTGTCTAGCTTCTCGGTCTTTGTTCTTCTGTTCTGTGGCTCTGTATCTACTTGTGACCATCTCCTGTGTCTTGCATGTCAATGCTACGAAGAATATGAAAAAATTTCAGCTTGCATTTTGCCGTCTGCGTAGCCGTCTGCTATCCTGTGCTGTGAATGATCAACGAACATAGTTACTAGCGACTCCTGGAGTGCTGGTCTGCAGTTACCACCGAGAATACATCAAATCAACCACTCCCGAATGGTTAAACCCGTGTCGATGCATCATGCATGAATATCGAATCTTTTTTTTGAGGGGGGTGAACATTGAAGCTTCCAGAGATGCGGCGGATTTTTAAGGCGCTGTGGAGCGTGTGCCGTGTAACCCGACGCGTCCGGCCCGGGATGTGTCGCTTTGCGCCTTTGTCCCATCCTGGATCAGGGCCGAGGCATATGGAGTAGCGATGTGCCCAGCTTTTGCTCGTGCCATACAAGTGAGCTACTTGCACTTTTGGAGCAAGAGGCTCGGCAAGTTGGCTTGGCGGTGGGCACCTAGCTTGCCGAGAGCCCCCAATGCATGCGTCTGCACACCGATGCAGCACTTCTGGATATCCCTGGAGCTTTCTGTTTGTTCCTGGTCTGTATATTGCTGCCTTCTGTTGCTTTTGCCGGCTATGCGCGGTACATAATGTGCCTATGTTGTGCCACCGAAGCATATTCGTGTCTGTCTGAACAATCCTGGTTACTTAAGATCTGCGTTGGGCTTACTTGCAGACTACAAAGCAAAGGTTACTTTGTACATATTTGTTATTTTTAAGTCGTCTGAAATTTTCTTGAGTTTAAGTCAATTGTTGTGACCATTTGATTTGTGTAGAGATTGATGTATTATATGATTGGATATTGATTTAATAGATAAAAGACGTGACTTATGCTTAAGAAAATTTCTACCACCTCATGAATAGATAATCCTACTTTGTATAGAAAGAGCTGAAGGGTGAAAACATATCTTTTGCACTTTTGCGCATGCTGTTTTGCAGGATGTAGAACTTACAAAATAAATAAATCTTGAAACAGGGAGAGGGCGAAAGCTAGCAATTTGTAATTTTGTATTGAGCCGGATGACTAATGGCTAGTGGCAGCTGGTACTAAGAATTTTCATTAGGTTGATTCTACTTTTCAACTAAATCACTTAGGTTAGGGCGCATCTTCCACTACGTGGTGTGATTGTGTTGAAGAGTTCGCGTTAGATATAAATAGCAACTTGTATGATAGTCGGACTCTAGTTTGAGGCTATAAATAAAGGTTTGGGGATTTTACGGGATACACACAATTAACCCCCCGAAATTCCACATGGTATCAGAGCCATCCCCGTTCCCAACCCTAACCCTAACCCGTTTGCTTACCTCAGCCGCCGCCGCCACCGTTGTTCCTCGTCGCTCCCGCCTCCTGTAAATCGAGCCGACGCCGCCCGAGCGAGGCAGGGCCGAGGTTGTGCCGTCTCGGGTCACCGGGGCAGGAGAAGGAGGCCGAGTTGGAAGGGGTGCTCGAGACACGCGGGCCGCCGCCGCCGACACCACGAAGCCGCCTCGGCACACCATCGCCTCGGGAGCAGGATCTCGGATGACACAAAGCTGCCCACGGGACACCATCGCCTCGACGCAAAGCCACCACGGGACGGCATCGCCTCGACGCGAAGCCACCCACCACGGGACGCCATCGCTTCGGGAGATTTCAATTTGGATTTGAGGAGAAAAGAAGGGAGCTCTCTGTTGATAACCGTGAAGAGAACGGGATCTGAACAAAGACTGGTAGGTGAGGGAGGTGAGAAAACAATATTTATGTTTCAGATCCGCATGACTTGGGTAACCATGAAGGCAATTATCGAGGTTCGTCAGAATGTTGATGTGTGAAGGGTTGCTATGATCGTGAGAGATACGCGCGGCATATCTTGGTAGTAATTGGCATTGCTCTGGTTGTTTGGAAAGATGACTCTTGAGGAAATTGAGGCTACGAGGAAGGAGGAGGAAGAAGCTGCAATGAGGGCGGCAGAACAAAAAAGGAAGGCAGCTGTTGAGGCTACTTCCCTGCTAGTAACTCGAGGCGATATGAGAAGCATGTTATAGGACCTCTTCACGACGGGTATGATAGGTCCGAGGACTGGTGCAGGGTCATTTGACTTAAAGCTGGAGCTGATGCCGAATGATGTAAAGTTGGAAGGAAGTAAGAATTACCTGAGTTGGTCTAGAAGGGCTCAGCTAATTCTGAGGACGAAGGGGTTGGAGCACTACCTGTGTGAGACTTGTGTTGAGCCTACAGACAAGGCGACCATGGATTGGAGGATGTGGAACACCACCAACTCTGTGGTGGTAGCTTGGTTGCTAACTTCGATGTCTCCATCCATCGCTCGGATGGTAGAGATGATGCAGAGTGCACTAGCGATGTGGAAGACACTGAGCAACATGTACTCCGGGGCAGGAAATGCGATGATGATGGTGGAGGTCCAGGGCAAGGTAGAGCCCCTGAAACAGGAGAAGAAGACTGTCCAGGAATATGCTAGTGAATTGCAGCAACTGTGGACAGATTTAGATCACTATGATCCACTGCAGTTAACATGTGCTGGCGATATTGAGGCTGGTAGAGTGTGGCTGCAACGCAGACGGGTTACACACTTTCTAAAAGGACTGAACCCAAAATTTGAGAGTTTAAGTCAGTTATAACCTGATTTATTCAAAAGGGTGGATAAGAGTAAACTTGTGTGTGATGCTTGTGAGTTTGGAAAGCATACACAGGCTACATATAGTAGCATTGGTCTTCGGAGTTATGAACCTTTTATATTAATATACATTTGGATGTTTGGGGTCCGTGCTCAGTTACTTCTGTGAGTGGTTTTAAGTGGTTTGTCACATTTATTGATTGCTATACTCGTATGACTTGGATTTATATGATGAAACACAGGAGCGAGGTCTTTTGATGTTTTCAGGACTTCCGTAGGATGGTTGCCACTCAGTTTGATGCAAAGGTTCGGATTCTTCGATCAGATAATGGAACTGAGTATGTTAACAAGGAGTTTGCAGCGTATCTCTCAGAAGAGGGGGTACTTCATCAGACTACTTGTCCAGGAGCCCTGCCTCAGAATGGAGTGGCTGAAAGAAAGAATCGACATTTGTTGGAGGTAGCACGTTCACTCATGTTTCAAATGAATGTGCCAAAGAGATTGTGGAGTGAGGCAGTAATAACGGCAGTGTATCTCATCAATCGTATGCCATCTCGAATACTTGGGATGAGGTCTCCAGCTGAACTTCTTTTGGGTCAACGAGAGTTCAAGGTGCCTCCCAAGGTGTTTGGTTGTGTGTGTTTTGTACGAGATCACCGACCAGCGGTTGGCAAGCTGGATCCACAGGCATTATAATGTATCTTTATAGGCTATTCATCAAGTCAGAAGGGCTATAAATGCTGGAACCCAGTGGAACGAAAGTTGTTCGTGAGTATGGATGTGACATTCCTGGAGTTTGAGCCTTACTATACGAGTGGAGGTACTCTTGATCAGTTTTTGGAGTTCTCTCCTATCACTGAGGGTGATAGTCGAGAGGGGAAGAACAAGGAGAGTCAACGAGAAGAAGAAGTCATTGTGGGGACAATTCCATGCACAAACCTCCCAGAATATGCAAGAGATGTGATGGGCCCAAAAGAATTGAAGGTTTATCAGCGAAGACGCTTTGGGAAACAGGGAGAGAAACCGAGAGACGAGTAGTCAGCACTTGAGCCACCAACGGCGAAGCTTTCTGAACAGTCGGCATTGCCACAGCTTGAACAGCCTTCTGAACAGCCAGCCTTGCTAGTTGATCTAGTCCCAAATCTCTCCTCAGATCTCTCTCCATCAAGTTCCTTGCCTCCCCTTGGGGCGAGTGGTAATGTTCATTCTAATCGCTCCCATCTAGAGTTACCACTTGCACAACGTAGGAAAACTAGAGCTAATGTAGGAAAGCCTCCAGTCCGGTATGGCTTTGAGCATAACATTGCAAATTTCATCTCATATTCCCATATCTCACCTGCATACAAAGCATTCATTGCTTCTCTTCAGACAGTGCATATTCCAAAAGATTGGCAAGTTACTAAGCAGGATTCTAAATGGAAGGATGCTATGAAGAAGGAACTTAGTGCACTTTAGAAGAACAAGACATGAGATCTTGTTCCACTTCCAGCAGGAAAAAGGGCAGTATGATGCAAATGGGTGTTTACAATTAAGCAAACTCCTGAAGGCAAGATAGAGAGATACAAGGTACGGTTGGTTGCAAAAGGTTATAGTCAAACATATGGGATATACTATGATGAGACTTTTGCACCAGTGGCAAAGATGAGTACGGTAAGAACGTTGATCTCCTATGCAACTAACTTCGGATGGCCTCTACATCAGTTGGATGTGAAGAATGCTTTTCTACATAGCGATTTACAAGAGGAGGTATACATGGAGATTCCTCCAGGTTTTGAGAATAGGCAGGCTGAGAGGAAGGTGTGTAAACTGAAGAAGTCTTTATACGGCCTGAAGTAGTCTCCAAGGGCGTGGTTTGATAGATTCAGGCGTGCAGTCTGTAGTATGGGCTATTCTCAATGTAATGGAGATCATACTGTGTTTTATAGGCATAGAGGATCACATATCACCATATTGGCAGTCTATGTCGACGATATTGTGATTACTGGAGATGATGCCGAGGAAATCAAGTCCTTGAAGAAAAAACTGGGTAACGCATTTGAGGTGAAAGATCTTAGACCTCTTCGATACTTTCTTGGGATTGAGATTGACCGCTCTTCGAATGGTATAGTTCTCTCCCAGAGGAAGTATGTCCTTGATCTGCTGGCAGAAACAGGTATGCTCGGGTGTCGCCCTATTGCTTCACCTATTGATAGGAACCACAAGCTATGTGCTGAGTCGGGAGATTCAGTTGACAAGGAAACTTATCAAATGCTTGTTGGGCGCCTCATCTATTTGTGTCATACAAGACCTGATATTTCATATGCAGTGGGTGTGGTTAGTCGATATATGCATGATTCCAGAGCAGGATGCATGGATGTTGTCTATCGAATCCTACGGTATTTAAAGAGTAGCCCTAGGAAAGGCCTTTGGTTCAGGAAGTATCAACATCTGAATGTGGAAGGGTATTGCGATATTGATTGGGCAAGCAGTGTGGATGATAGGAGGTCTACCTCTGGATATTACATCTTTGTGGGAGGTAACCTTGTGTCATGGAGAAGTAAGAAGCAGGAGGTTGTGGCTCGGTCTACTGCAGAGGCAGAGTACAGAGCAATGGTGCTGAGTGTGAGTGAAATGATATGGATGAAGGGTTTATTGTCCGAGCTTCAAATATGGAGGAATAATCTCTTGATGTTGCATTGTGACAATAAATCTGCAATCAATATTGCTAACAATCCAGTTCAGCATGATCGTACCAAGCATGTTGAGATCGATAGGTTTTTCATCAAGAAAAAGCTCGATGGCAGAATATTGAAGTTGGAGTATGTCAAGTCTGGTGAACAGTTGGCTGATTGTTTCATTAAAGGGTTAGGTCCTAGTAAGGGTGCTACAATATGTAACAAGATGGGTATGATTGATATTTTCGGCCCTTATTGAGGAGGAGTGTTGAAGAGTTCGTGTTAGATATAAATAGCAACTTGTATGAGAGTCGGACTCTAGTTTAAAACTATAAATAAAGGTGTAGGGATCCTACAAGATACACACAATTAACCCTCTGAAATTCCACAGATTGAAATTGAACCGCTGCGTATGTTATTTTGCAGGATGTAGAGCTTATAAAATAAATAAATCCTGAAACGGGGAGAGGGTGAAAGCTAGCAATTTGTAATTTTGTATTGAGCCGGATGACTAATGGCTAGTGGCAGCTGTGGTACTAAGAATTTTCATTAGGTTGATTCTGCTTTTCAACTAAATCACTTAGATTTGGGCGCATCTTCCACTACGTGGTGTGATTGAAATTGAACCGCTGCGCAGGTTGTTTTGCAGGATGTAGAGCTTACAAAATAAATAAATCTTGAAACGGGGAGACGGTGAAAGCTAGCAATTATTAATTCTGTATTGAGCCGGATGACTAATAGCTAGTGGCAGCTGGTACTAAGAATTTTCATTAGGTTAATTCTACTTTTCAACTAAATCACTTAGGTTAGGGCACGTACAATATATGGTTAGTCACAACTCACTTAAGATACCATCCAAGCTACCATCCACCCAATGTGTGGAGGTTTTACTGGATCCCCAATGATATTTGTGTTTCAGCTCCTAACTTTTTTTTATTTCAGCCCTCTGATTATAGCGTGGAGCATTGTACGTGCTCTTGTACTCTGCTCGATTTTCACCGAATTATTCCGATGCCTATCGAGTTCCGTAGTTCGATGATCATTTGCTAAAGAGGATTGCGTGCTACGTTCTGTTCGCTGTGTTCTTTCTCTGTAGAATTTACAAAAGGACGTTGTGAAAAGGATTTCCATCGCTACACAACTTTTGTTCACTAATAACGAGTTAGAGAGAACAGACTCAGAAGTAACCCCTCCTAGTTAGATCTTAAAACAAGCTTGGCGTTTCTCCAAACTTCACGCTACCATCTACTAAACCACAAGAGCCGCTCAATTCAGCTAAGAAAATATATACCATTTCTTATTGCAACAATTACAGCAAAGCAGGGCGGTGACGGGGCGGGAGGAGGCGTGAGCGGGCGGAGGGGCGCATGGCTAAGGTTAGGGTTCGAAAGGGGTGGGATGACCGGTTTTGTTGAGTGGCAATGGTAGGTAAATAACCCCCAACTCTAGGGGCAATCTCAGAAGGCAAACCCGTCGAAGCCGTGAGAAGCTGCCCCTGGGCGGTTTCCGGTTTTCGCACGTTGTAAACGGCTTCTGGCTTTGGGAAAAGCGGCTGGAGAAAACCGTTCGTTTGGGACGGCTTCCGGCTATATCTAGTATATAGTAGGTATATTACACATATATATCAATAATTTAGCACAATCCTTCAATAGAGTAAGCCTAACCGACCACCCCAGCTACCCCGCCACCGGAATCCCACCTCCGCCCCCTCCCCGCGTCCACTGTGAACAGGGATGGAGGATTGTTGGGGCCATCCTGGGCCGTGGCCCCCCAGCGATCGTCGCGTGCGATGTACGACCTCCAAATCTGAGGCATTAACTATCTTGGATGCTGAAGAAGTTAATTAAATTTTGCATGTGATATATTTGAAGGGAATACTGGGTATGCATCACTTTTTTGTGCCATGGGTAGCATTCAAGTAGATTGGTAATGTACTGATGTTAGTATTTGTTAAGAGCGGATCAGACGGTAGGATTAAAATAGTATTGAAGTGTGGGTTCTTGGAATTAGTTTGTTCTTCCTTGCGTTTGTGGAATTGTTTTAACAATACATAAATCTTTTTCTTCCAATGTTTCTGACTTTGTAGGATCAAAAGTTAATTTGAGTAGCTAAATGCCCCTGAACTTCGATGAAATTGGACAATGATCCGCAGCTTGCACCTTTGCCCCCCTTGAGATTTTGCTCAACCTCCGTCAATAGCCATGGACACCGAAAATAGAGGTCTACGTCGTCGGGCATGATCGAGGTGCCGAGGTCGACTAATCAAGGACGAAGAGCCGTAATGGCTAGGGCGCTGGGCCACGTTTTGGGCCGTATGGCATGAGTGAGAGCCCAGCCCACTAGAATGAAAGAAAGAAATCACAACTGAACTATCTCCCACTCTAACCTAACCCAAGCTAGCACAAAGAGTCCTTAAATCTATCGTCTTCCGTGATTCTGTTCGATGTCGACGAGTTCCACGCAAGGGGCTTTGTTATTCTTCTATTATGGAAATCCAAGTTATTAATACTCAATTAGGCAGTAGAAACTAGAAAAATATAGAACTAGTCTTGGTTATTTTGATCTCTAAAAATGAAATGTGCAGTAGTAGGTGCAGATGGAGTCATAAAAGACTTTGACTTAAATCCATGATTGGTTATTTTGATCTCTAAAAAATGAAATGTGCAGTAGGAGGTGCAGATGGAGTCATAAAAGACTTTGACTTAAATCCATGAACTTTTGTGTAGAAATCTCATACTTGAATTTGCATACGGAGATTATGAAAAGGTAAGCAAGAAGGTATCCTATCATGTATTGTAGTTTTTTATTGCTTTCAATATACTACTAGGGTGATGAGCTTAGTTCCTCTTGATTTCTCAACACTGGAAGTGTCTGCCTTCTTTATACCAACTTGTACAGGCCCTTTGCTCTTCTGACCAAATACTCCTGATGGAAGGCTATCTGAAGGCCCTAAAGCATTATACATATCAACTGCCTTTTTAATGTCTTCGCCGTCCTTACAAAACATGATCCGACTGAAACCTTCAGTCAGTAAGGGCGTCTCCTTCTGCAGCATGCGGTTCACAACCATGGCAGCCTTCCCACCCTGCAGATTCCCTTCATGGCCCGTCCGGTTCACCGGGCGTGAGATACAAACCTTCGCAGGGAGATCCAGGAGACCAGGACAACCAGGGGCGGATCCAGGTGGGGTGCCGGGTATGCACCGGCACCCCCAAAAATCTGAAAAATCAGCAGAGATGAGTTCCTCAGTGCTTAGCCTAGCCCAGCAAAAGTGCAGCCCAAACCCAGTACGCGACCCAATCTGCCCAAGACTCCAACCCTAATCAGCTAATCTCACCTCCCTCGGGCCCCCAGCTCTGCTTTGCTCCCCAAGCGAGGCGCAGCGCGCGACGGCCGACGCGACGGCAATGGCGACGCAGAGGCCGGGAGGGGCGCAGCCACGCGGAGAGGCCGGAGGGCGGCGGCCACGCCGAGAGGCCGGAGGTCATGAGGCCACGCAGAGGCCGGAGGGCCACGGCCAGGAGGCTGGGAGGCGGGCCACGTTAGCCCTCCGTGTGTGTGTGTGGCCGGGACAGGGAGGAGGGCCTGGCCACACGGGAGGCGAGGCAAGGCAGAGACAATCTGAGAGACGGCAGTCGGCACGGCCATGGCCGAGGCTATGAGGCGGCAGGAGCAAAGTGAGCCATGAAAGCAAGAAAGCCAAGAAGCGACACCCGTGCGGAAGGACCAAGAGTTGGACCTGGAGGTGAGCTGCCTTCGGGTGATCGATCATGCGATTGATTTTCATTTATAAGGTATTAACTATTAAGGTGGTTGGTAGCCATGACCGGCTTGGATTTGGAGGCTTGGAGGCACTGTGAACATGGAGTAGCGTAGTAGTGAATCACCAAATTGATTGTTACTTTTTATTGGTATGTCAGTGTTGCAGTATGTCAGTATATATTGATAATTTGTTATTATGTTCATCGGTTCATGTTATATTGTTATGTTAATCTGTGAATGTAAGCTTAATTGTTACGATATGTCAATATAGATTATAGAGACATGAAGAGGAATAGAGATATCCTTTCTTTTTTTTGGGATCGAGAAGTGAAGGTTAATGAAGATGATGTAATGAAACGTTTTGAAGGCATGAAAATGCGTAAAGTAGTACTATAATTTCTTTGCATAGTTGCATATTTTGTAATTTTCTATTCATGTAAGACTTCATTTGAACTATTGGCATTGTGCTTTTGATAAATTTGAAACCTATGTGTTGGATTTATAATGTTATGGAATTATTGTATAAACTATATAATTGTTAGTATAAAGTGTGCACCCCCACCATTTAATTTCTAGATCTGCCACTGAGGACAACAGCATGCACATCTGAATGTACGGTGCTGCCAAGCTTCACAAAATCAGCGCGCTGTTCATGTTCCAAGTTGCACCGGTCGATGAGAACGCTCTTGCCCTCCTTCAAAGCATCCACCGCGGCCTTCAAGCACTGTATTTTCGTCCCAGCTTTGCCGTTTCCAATTGTATCCTGGGTAACAATAAGCACCCACACAAAGTTTACTCGGGCGTGCTGAAATTTCAGTTGACGAACAGGGCAAGCAAAGTGCCACTAAGTAAAAATGTGCGACTCAAATCACTCTAAGTTGCTCAGAAAATAGGATGCAAGCGTTTGAGATGCTTTCTGCTTCATTATGCGATGTCATTCTTAAAATCATTACTACCACTAGTTTGACATTAAAGTTGTGATCCGGTAAAAACTTGAGCAAATAGATGCAATTTCGAAGCCGGATCAGCAGGACCAGCTCGAGAGCACAAAAATATCGATCACAAATGGCTTTTGCCAATCACAATTTGGTGACTAGTCGCTGCTTGCCTGGAAAGTTGAAAACGTCAAATTCACAAGGGAGAAGGAGAGCACTAGCACCACTCAGCAACTCAGCACGTAGATAGGGTGGAGTGCGTGAGGACCCACCTGGCAGACGCGGGCCCAGGGGCGGGCGGCGGCGGAACCGGCTATGACGGCCTCGGCGAACGTGGACTTGCCGCAGCCCGGGGACCCACCAGGACCACCATCACCTGCTTGCCGCCGCCCTCCTCCCCCACCTTTCCCTCCGCGCCTGCACCGAATTGTTCGAGACATCACGCGCTAGGATTTTACCGGCGAGGTGCGGCACCGGTCTGATTACATGAACAAAATGGGCAAAAATCGCAGAAAAAATGTAGTTTCGGGCGCACCTGGGGTTGACGCGGGAGGCGACGGAACTGGAGTGTAACCGCCCGCGTCGGGATCCATCTCGCGAAACGAAGGGAGTCGAGGAGCTCTCGACCCACGGCTATCGCGTACGGGATTAGTGCGGAGAAGGCGAGAAGGTGAATGCCGGAGGGTGGGGGCAACGTGGAAACCGGCGGATTCTGGCCGTCCGTGCCTCAGCGTGAGCTCATAGCCATTAGTTTGTTGTCATGATCTAATCATCAAATCGTAAACGTTCAGTAAAAAGATTAAAAATTGCAAAAAAAAAAAGATAATGTGGCTGCTGGGATTCGAGCCCAGGTCTCCACGGCCACAACGTGGAATTCTCACCACTAAACTACAGCCACCTTGTTATTAGACAATGAAATGCAATTTAATACAAGCTTATCATTCATTACCTCTGTAATTCAAAGAGAGAAATCATCTCGCTGATAGTAACAACTGCATATTTAATTCGTACAATCGCAGTGTATTTGTGTGCTCAAAATCTGCCTCAAACCAAAGCCCGCAGTATAGTACCGAACCACGCAATTCACTCATCATCAAGCACTGCAGCCACGGACGCACCCAAGCTAAGATAGAGAGGCTAGTACTCGTTGAAATGTATGGCGCCGAGCTTCCACACCAGGTAGGTGGTCCCGAACATGAGCGCGGTGATGAGCGCGAAGGAGGCCACGATGACGAGCACGTCGGTGCCGAACGGCAACGCCTCGAACGTCCACCCCTCCTTGGGCAGGCCGCGCTTGCTGTCATCGAACATGTTGCTCGGCGCCTCGGGCAGCCCCGACCGCTTCCTGTCGGCCCTCTTGCCGCCGCCGTCCGTCTCCCGCAGCGCGTCCAGCACCCGGCTCCCGAACTCCGGCTTCTTGGGCGAGCCCTTGCTCGACGGCGGCCCGCCCTCGGCTCCGCGTACTTGCCCAGCACGCGCGCTGCGCGCAGCCGCTCCCGCGCCGTCAGCAGCGCCCGCTTCGGCGGCTCGCTCGGCGCCTGGGGCGGGCTGCCGTTCGCGCTCGGCTGTGGCTGCTGGGCATCGTTGCCGGACGTCACCGGGGTTTTGTCGGCGCTGGGGGTGGCCGGAGGAGGCGTCGTGGTTGTTTCCTGTGCCACCGCCGCCGGCGCTGCTTGATCATTCTCCGTGGCTGGGCAGGTTATTGCATGCTTGTTCCTCGCTGGCGAGAGCAGGAGGAGCTCGGGCTGAGGATTGTGGAAGGCTGTAGTAGTTGCTGCCTTTTGGAAGGGATGCCTTGAGCAGAAGGTGAGCTGGGTGTAGGACGAGGAAGATCTGCAGATGCCTCCTAGCTGTGTAGATATCCATTTGCATCAAGAACCAACATTCAATTAGCAATTCAGTATGTTGCTGAATCGTGCAAAAACTAACAGCAAGGCACGTGTTTAGATGAATTCATGCCTAAACTGGAAAACAGCGTCAATATTCAAACTGCGGAACTGAATTTGAGTAGCAGATTTAAATTCCTCACGAAACTCGTTGCATCAATAGGCATAGTTCCTGTTCCAATTCAAACCACAGGATTCCTAGCAAGTAGCAAACAAGCGTCTGGTGACGGCGATTACAACATTAACAGGACAATAATAGTCAATATCATGCACTCGATTACAACATTGACAGGGAAAGAATGGTATTTTCAATAACTTGTCCCTAGTTCCCCTCTACTAGGGTTACATCCCCTCTCTGGTGACGGCGACTCCTAGGGTTTTGGGATTCTTCCTTGCGTACATGATAATCCATCACGTAGCACACGATTCTCTCGTTGTCGTTTGACATCCCGATCTTGGGGTCTTTCCCTGGGTTTTTCCGATCTGCGTTCCGGACGCGACTCGGGACGATCAAGGGGCGAACTTTGGCTTCGCTACCCGTCCTTGGTCTACGTTTTCCTGGATCGTGGATTGGATCCCCTTGAAATCCTAGGGGTTTGTTTGGATTCCGACTCAATCCTTTCGGATTGATTCGAAATTTGAATTAAAACACCTTCCAATTCGAAAGGATTGGTTCTAATCCCTCCCTATCCAAACAAGCACTAGCTCAGAGGTCAAGGGTGAGTCTTTGTGCTCCTACTGTCTTGCTTCGTGTTCATCGTTCTCAGGTTGTTCTTGATCTGTAGCGTATGGTGGGCGGCAATTCAGGCCTGGCGCCTGGGAGAGAGGAGGGACAAGGTGACTGTGGGGGCGGATCCAAGCCTCACATTGAGGATTTAATGGGCCGCTTGAACCTCACAGCTGAAGAGGATGAAGCTCTGGTCGTGGGGGACAACGTCGACGGCGATCTGGAGTCGGCTGAATTGGCGATCATTGGGAAGTGCCTTTCGTTTAGTGTTCTCCATATACAGACTATCCTTGCTGCAATGAAGCCCACATGGGGAATCCTCGAGGTCTCCAGATGCGTTCCGTGGGGGGTAATCTTTTCATTGGGGAATTCGCAACTCGTCAAGATAAGGAACGAATCTTGGATGGCTCCCCGTGGACGATAGGCAAGCATGCTGTTTTGTTACAAGATTTTGATTGCACCCTCAAGCCGACAGACATGAAGTTTTACATGGCGATTTGGGTGTGCATCTTTAACCTCCCTTTTGGCCTGATGAACGCTCGCTGGGGCAAGGAGATTGACGGCATGCTCGGGAAGTAGGGGTGCTAATGGGTTGGGTTCAAACGGATTAGATTCTTGATTGGGTTAGCTTTAGATTGGTTACAACGGGTTGGAAGAGCCAATGGGCTAGGTCGCATTGGATTTCCTCATAGAAAGGGTTGGGGTGGGTTCACACTACTACAGAAAAGGTCTTTACAGACGGTTCAAAAACGCCATCACAGACGGTTCCGTGAGCCGTCTGAGTTTATGGGTCAGTAATGCTAATGGTCATCACAGACGGTTCTCGAACCGCTCAGTAATACATACTATCACGCATGGTTCAGATGCAACCGCTGCGTGATAGTCACTACCGAGCATGCATCAGATAAAACCGTGCGTGATGATCGACTACCCGCGACGATGCGTAGATAAAACCGCTCGTGATATTCGACTACCACGCACGGTCGTAGATAAAACCGTGCGTGATAGTCGACTACCATGACGGTCCGTAGATAAAAGCGATGCGTGATATTCGACTACCACGACGGTCCGTAGATAAAACCGTCTATGATAGTAGACTACCACGACGATGCAGTATATGAAACCGTCTCGATAGTCCACTATCACGCAGCGGTTTCATATCTGCATCGCTCGTGGTGATCGATATCACGCGGTTTCATCTCTGCACCGCCTGTGGTAGTCTTTGCATTGCTTAATCTATTTACGTTTATTGGCTAGCCTCAGAAATGCTAGCCATGCCCTCTCAAACAAGCACATCCAATTCTCATTCATTTCGAAGCACATCAAAATTGCATTCATTTCGAAACAAGCACACATCCAATTCACAAATCAATTAACTAAAATTAACCATTAATGTACATTAATTTACACACATGTACCATTATGTTCAATCTATCTCAATCAAGTTCAATCTGCTACACTTGTGGAAACTCCCATTTGGATTTATGACCGTCTGCATTCAGAATGCCGCAAGGTGTGATCGAATTTTTATGAGCTCGCTCTGTTCCAACGCAGCTTCGTGATGTTTGCAACTTTGTCGATATGAAGGTTAAATTCGGGCTTATATAAATTGGTAAGTATATATGAAATAATTGTTGAAAGATTGACAAACACGAGGATCATTGGTGATCGCGAACCGACGAGTAGTTGCATGTTGTGGCAAACATAGTATCCACAGACGTTATGCCCTACGATCGCTTGGTGGCATTGCAAAATAGAATTGGTTAGTTCAAGAGGCATTGCTACGAAGTGTTATATAGGATTAATGTGTACTAGCTAGCAAGTCACGGAATGTTTGATCATGTTGCGGCGTTCTTCCCTTGATATTCCATCCTCTAGCATGTAACACGTCGAACACCCCACGTGACTCCAAGAAGTTAGCCTTAGCCATTGCAAAGGAAGGAAAGACTACAATAGAGTTTCTATGGAGGAAATGTGTTTACGATGATTAAACTCCGGATAGTCGTGAAGTTGTGGTGGCCCTCTGAGGGAATCTAGGTATATTACGTATTTCGTTTTGGTATAATTACAATTAGAATCCAATGGAACCTACGGGTATGTCAAGATGGTCATTAAACCTAAGTTCGTGTTGCTTATAAAGTACAAATCAACATTAAGTATAGCCAGAGTGCAACACTACTTACTTACGGTTGTAGGGCAAAAGTATGAATTCCTTGTTGCGGTGAGCCATGAAAAAATCTATAACGTAATTCTCGATTTAATGTTGCATTCGCCGTGATGCTTTGCTCGGAGACAACGTGTGGGTCGAGGAAACCTACCGGTGATTTCCTTCTTTCGGCTTCACGATCATGTATCTATTATACAAAAGCTAGGAGTTATATATAACATTTATCGATATTACACTAACATTGACCGTGATTGTACACACTTACGATTGTCAAAGATCGTATGATTGAGACGCCGAGCTCGTCGAGGTTGAAGAGACAGAACAAGTCGTCGAAGGTCACCGTGAAGACAGCGTCTTGATACACGTGGTTAAAATGATGCTCCTTGAACTTGACGATGACACCCGAGCATCGTTGATCAACCGCTTGTTGGATCGCTCCATGTACCATGCATGCAATTCCGTGCAATCCAAATCCTAGGGTAGGGTCGTCTAACTTCTCGAGCAACGGCTACGCTGGCTTGTATTTCCGCCAACGGCAAGAAGGGATATCGAGAAGACTCGATCGTCTTCGATTTGCCCTTGCCTTTGCCGCCTCGCTTTGTATAGGTCGACTTCACAAGAGTTGATCGAGCACGAGGTGTAGATGCATGTGATGCGTGAGCCTTTACCATGTCGGTCTGCAGAAGCCGGTGCGATCAAGTCCGTGGACTTGATGCCGTTGCAGACATTCCGTGAAGTTGACACCGAGCAGTAGCTCGAGCGGATGTCCTCCTTGGGCCATGGATGAATGTTCCATCGGCTTGCCCTAGAGTCATGACCTCATCGCTTTGGGGAATTTTCACGGACGGCCTCGAAATTGGCACAAACACCGCCCACATTCACTTTTGCGAAACCGGAGCTAGATTTGCACCGTGCACCAAAGCTCCGACATCGATGGATACACCGCCCCAAGCAAAGATCTAGGGCAACATAGACATATCTCACTTGGAGCTTGCACGTCAGAGCCACCACGCATATAACGGTACAAAATTAGCTACTCCAACAAAGCTTATAAATGGATTGAGCATTCCGAGATAATAATTATTACCGGATGTCATCGACGAAAATCTGTCATCACCTATTGTGGTAGGGTTAGGGTTGGACGCCAGAGCTACTCGGATGTTTGGGGGGCTAGCTAGCGGTATAGTAAGGCGAGGGCTTCCAACCGACTTGGCATTTGCAATCCCTAATCCTTTCCTCAAAAGTCTCTTCTTTGCTTTTGCTCGAACGCATACGAATCCTTTCCTCAAAGGATTGATCGACTTTTTTCACCGACGCTCAGATTTTTTGGTGAGCTCATCTCGAGGATGCACGAAGATCCTCTCGTAGCTTTGCATCGTGCTCGGCTTTGGCTCTCCTCCTACTCCCAGACGATCCTCGTCGCTTGGAACCATTGTTCCCATGTAACAAAAACACCGGCGCCTCTCGTGCGACCGGATGCTCACATTGCTTCCTAGGGCCGCAGAGAGTATATTTTTCTCCCTATCTCGCTCGAATGAGCCTTGGGAAGATTGTGCACTCGGCGTTATCGCAATATAGCCCGACATGTCATTTCACTTCCTATGAAGTTATGGAGTAATTACAAACTAGGTAGTTCGATATCTTACCAGCGTTGGGACACTTCACGGTCTTCGGTTTGAAAAGTACACTTCCGTGGGCGAATAGCTAACCTCGCAAATAACCACCGCTCGGCGCAAGACATCGGTGATCTCGAAATAGCAGGAGAGATTCAAACCGCTTTTCGCTGTTCTCGATCCCTCCATATCGGGCTTTACCCGCATACCAGTGATGTGCCGAGTCCGTGGGGTGCTTGTTTTTACTGGAGGGCCGTGCGCCGTGACTTTCACTCTTAAATTCATCTGTCGTCTTCTTCGCCACAAACTCGCCCAGACTCTTCCAATAATAGATACTTGTGGAAGGGCGGCTTCAGATCCTTCTCCACGTAGTTCTTGACAAGCGTGCTCTTGAAGTTCTTCCACGCTTTGCACGCTTGTAGGAACGCGTGTCGTCGCGACGGAGTCCGTGAGTTCTAGGGATCTCGAACGATGCAAGAATTTCGTCAAGACAAAGCCGATTTTCAATGGTCGGGCACCACCTTCCACGAATCGTAGGTGATCTTGACCCGTTCCGTGCAACTATTCCACCATTCTCCGGAATCGGCGCGCTCGGCGAGGATTGATAGGGTCCCTGATCGACCGACCTCCGTGATGGTAAATCGCCCGTGGGCCTTTTCGATATTCCTCTTCTTCTACCGCGGTTGGATATTATTCAGAGGATGGTGCATCATCGAGACACATGAGTAGTGCACGACTCGAGAATGAGCGGAAGACATCTTCACAAGAAATAGAACATCATGTGAACAAATGAAATCAACATAAAGCTAAGATTTAACATTTTGATATTGCTATCGATGTAGAGTAAGCATTCCAATTAGAGCTCAAGTACAAACCCGATTATCAAAACAATTTCATTACAAGACTATTATCATCACAGAGTATTCATCTCAAGCCCAACACACCACATTGCAATGTATTCCAAAGCGATATCAAAACAAATACCATATGAATAATCGACTAGAACAAATACAAATTCCTAAAACAAGTACAATTATCATGAAGGACCATGACAGATTATTGATAGAAATAGTTAGGGAAAGGGGCATGGGGTCGATCGGTAACTTCGGCATTGGTTACCTTTGGGCGTCGAGGAGAAGGACGAGGGAGCAAGACTGAGCAAAGCGGCGGCGTCGAAGGGGAGGGGGAGGCCAAGGGGGGAGGAGGCGGGGTCAGAGGAGGAGGCTCAGCGGGCTCGGGGAGGCGCGGCATTTGGAGGAGGAGAGGTGTCGACGGATCGGGGAGGAGAAGCGTCGGGCTCGAGGAGGCGCCGAGGACAGTGGCGGCAGGCTCGGGGAGGAGGGAGCGAGAGGAGTTGAGAAACTTAATCGTTTGAGAGTGGCGGGCGCGGCAAACCCTAGCTAGAGTCCGAATGTAAATAGGGATGGACATCACAGACGGTTCTAAATTAGAACCGTCTGTGATACTACTATCACGGCCGGTTCTAACTTAGAACCGCTCAGTGATATGATGTATCACTGAGCGGTGTTAATAAACAACCGCTCGTGATATATATGTAGCATGCACGGATTTGATAAACAACCGCTCTGTGATGATACACATGTGAGACGATCGTAGTTCAAACCGCTCGTGATATTATTTTGTATTGGTTAATATCTAGATCGTTTACGTTTATTGGCTAGCCTCAGGAAATGCTAGCCATGCCCTCTGAAACAAGCAGAAAAGACAACAAGTACATGTATATACATCCAATTCACATTCATTTGAGAAACAATCACATCCATTTCATAGTACAAATCTCAATTAATTAACTCAAATGAACTAAAATTAACCATGATCATCAGAATGTATATAGTACATATACACACATTGTTCAATTAATCTTTAAAAATTAGCCCTTCATGATGATCGACGCAGTATGTAGCTAGTTTAGTCATGTTCTTCTTCCTCGACCCTTATGCCGTTTCGAAAGGAGGCAACTCGTCAAATTGATTGTATTCTTCCTCGTCCACTACATTCTCAACTCCGACAATCCTCCTTTTTCATGAAGAACTACGTGGCGCTTCTTATTTGCCGGTCGGTAACATAGAAGACTTGAACAACTTGGTTAGCAAGATCTGAACGGTTCGTCTTTGTATCCAAACACGTTCGAGGTCCACGGTAGTGACGCCTGCATTTGTCGACCTTCACTGTGGGAGATGGACCCAACGGCACGAAATAGGGGATCTTGAAAAGCACGAGTCGAGCTCCCATATCTCCTCTATTTGCCCATAGTAGGAGCTCCTCACCCCATCGGCATTGAATGCATCTATCACGGACACCATTTGATACTCGTTAGTGCTTTTTATATCCCGAGCTGCGTATAGAATGTGTACCCATTTATGTCGTATCCTCGCCATGTTACAAGCTGTAAATGTTGGCCCTTTTGCCAACCATGTCAAGATATCACTTGACGAGCTCCTAGCAAGTCGCTCCTTCAACCATTGGTTGAACAAATGCATTGTGTTGTCTCGTGATCCAAACATCCGCGCGGCGGATTACATTGCGTCAAGCACGTCCTTGTCTTTGGTCGATATCTGAGGACACTTCGGTCATGTGTTGCAAGACGTTGAAATGGGCTTGAGCATACGCATCCATATTTGGAGTGATTGCTTTCCTTCCGATGGTCCCGATACCCTCGAGCCTCCCTCATGGCAAGATCGAGGCACACCTATCGGTTCGACCGAGCCATGTAATCGGCGTAACTCAATGACCTCTTGATTACATAACCTTCGACGATGCCGCCCTCGCCGAGATCGATTTCGTACATATGACTTGAGAATTCCCATGAACCTCTCGAGCGGGTACATGCTACGAGGAACACGGGCCCGCACATCTTTATCTCCTCACAATATGAACAATGAGATGGACCATGATATCGAAAAACGCGGAGGGAAATACATCTCAAGATCACATAGTGTCGTCACCACCTCGCCCTGCGAGCATCTAGTCCTTCGAGATCGATGACCTTACGAGCAATTGTGTTAAAAAATAACACGACCTCATGATTGTCTCGGACATTGATCGGCAAAATACTTCTAATTGCAACAGGAGCATTTGTGTCATCAACACATGACAATCATGAGACTTCATGCCAATTAACTTCAAATCTTTTATCGAAACAAGTTTCTTCATGTTGGCGAGTGTAGGACGGAACTTTCACGCCATGCAAGCACCGCACGATTCGGTTCTCTCGGCCTTGGACAGAGTGTAACAAGCGGGGAAAATACGTTCGTCCTTTATCGGTCCTTGTTGGTGCTAACTCAGTCCGATGTCCATATCAACCAAGTCAAGCCGTGCGTTGACACCATCTTTTGTTTTGTCACGAATGTTCAAGAAGAGACCAATCAAGTCATCACATACATTCTTTTCTACATGCATGACGCCGATGCAAATGGCGAACTTCTAGGTGCTCCCAATAAGGTAAGTCCCAAAATATTGATCTCTTCTTCCACATGTTCTTCTTACTTGTCCTCGATTTACATCCCTTTCCAAGCACAACATCTAAATCCTTAACCATATCATAGACCTCTTTTCCGCTTAAATGCCTTGGAGTGAATTGTCCTCCTTCTCTCCGTCAATTGTTTCTTCATCCTGCGGTATGGGTGAGCCCTCGAAGGAACCTACGATGACGCATGTACACGGTTTTGCGCGAGTGATTCACCACACACTCTGGGTATCATCTAAGCGGTGAGTCTGTGCTTTGGCCCTTTTGTACTCGCCCGACAGATTAGCAAGGGCGGGATAATCATTTATGGTGCGAGAACAACAAGGAACGTAAAGTGAAGTTCTCTCGTTTGTACGCATCCCATATTGCATGCCCTTCAATCCACAAGATTTTTAGATCTTCCATCAATGGTGCTAGGTACACATCAATATCATTCCTGTGTTGCTTCGCCCTTGGATAAGTATCGACAACAAAATATACTTCCGCTTCATACACAACCAAGGAGGAAGGTTGTAGAATCTGAGCGCCACGGGCCAAGTGCTATGTCGGCCGCTCATATTACCGAAAGGATTCATCCCATCTGTACTCAATCCAAACCTTATATTCCTCGGTTCCGCATCAAGTCTCGCAAACCTCCTATCGATGTTTCTCCACCGGGCGGAATCGCAGGTGTCTTAACTTTCCGTCATTCTTACGCTCCTCGAGTGCCAATCTGCCAGCTTTTGCATTCTTTGGGTTCGCAAAACCGCTTCAAGCGGGGAATTACAGAAGATACCACGCCACCTTAGCAGAGGTCCTTTCTTCACCTCGATTCCTCGTCGTCATCTAATTGCTTTACGCTTGTATCGGGATCGTTGCACACGGACATACATGCATGTTTGTATACTCGTTACGGTAGAGGATACTGATCGTTCGGACATGCATGTATTCTTTCTACTTCCATTCCCAATGGACAAAGAACCTTTTGGCTTTGTAGGTGGTTTTGGGCAACTCATTTCCCTCAGGAAGCATGTCCGCTAAGAGACCTAATGACTCAGTGAAACTCTTGTCGGACCAACCGTTGCTTGCCTTCAATTTCAGCGGTTTAAGCACGGATGACAACCTTGTGTATTCCGACTTGCGGCGGGAACAAAGGTTTCTCTGAGTCCTCCATCACGCCCGGAATTGAACATACTCCCTCTCATCACGGTTCCTACGCATCATGAAGCATCTCGATCTAGATTGTCATCGTGCGGCCTATCCGAATCGGAACCACAATCGACATTGGCGGCATATCGTTGACTTCAGTATAATATGCATATCGTTGACTTCTGTATAATATGCTCTTCACCGTGATGGTCCAACATGTATAACCCTTTTGAAACCCCTTGAATCAAGTGTGCTTCGATCTGCGCTCGGTTGTTAAACATCTTGATTCTCGCAATCAATGCATGGACAAGATACATATATTCCGCCTTATTCAACATATCCTCCTCGGC
Source organism: Phyllostachys edulis (assembly GCA_036346405.1). NCBI lineage: Eukaryota > Viridiplantae > Streptophyta > Magnoliopsida > Poales > Poaceae > Phyllostachys > Phyllostachys edulis. Next base: position 54,044,642 of record CM070549.1, on the reverse strand, counting down.
GGCTCTTGTAAAAGCAGACACGCCATTAATGTACTCTTCACTCACACGGTTCTCGGTGTACATCGACTTCGGTCCATCACACGGTCAGTATTGAAAACGCGAAAATAAATAAAAGGGTGATGACTTTCAAAGCGTATTTTCCGAGGCTTAATTATGATTTTTTATTTTTACATTTTTTGGATTTTATTAACTTACATGTGGGCCCTACTTGTCGCTGACTCATTTTTATTTCATGATTTTATTTATAAAATCTATGGCGATCCCACATGTCATAGACTCGTTAGTTTATTAACTAAATGATTAAAAACAGAGGATTAATTAATTTGAAGCTCAAAGCGGGCTTAGGGGTGACATTGCATTGCTATATAGTCGTGGCTCTCGGCCCTAAGGTCTACTTTGAGGCGAACCGACGAGACGATGTCCCATGGGCGCTGAAACTAGCGATTTGGCGTAAACGCTGAAACTACTCAAATTAAAGGATGCTTATGCTTCAGTATCTCACCTCGATCACGAGGAAGGTGTCAATGAAAGTCGGGGAAGGTCCAAGGCGCGGCTGGGTCGTCGATCGGTGAACAGAGGCGACGGTGGCAAGCTCCTCGGCGACAATATACAACTGAAATGGACCAGGCCGGCTCAGTGAGGTGAGGCGATGTACTCAAGCAAGACACGAACGGCGATGGACCTATCGTGGCGCCTAGAGATATGGAGATCAAGAAGACTATATCTGTTTTTGGCGGGAGGCGGAGCTATATATATCGTCTGTGGTGAGTTAATTATCACGGACGGTTTTAACAAAACCCGTGCGTGATATTGGGCAATATCACGAGCGGTTCATGTTTGGAACCGCTCGTGAAGTATCACGAGCGGTTCTAAAACAAACCGCTCGTGATATTGTGTAATATCACAGACGGTTCATGTTTGGAACCGTCGTGAAGTATCCTGACGGTTCCAAACATGAACCGCTCGTGATATGACATCTTCACGAGCGGTTTTAGCGCGAAAATAACATGAGCGGTGGGTAACAAAAACCGCTCGAGATTGTGTTTATCTGAGCGGTTTCGATGAACCGTCGTGATCAAAGCGTCGATATAGTATTTACGTAGTAGTGTCATAAATATGGGTTGAGAACGGGTTGAACCCGTGGGTGTTGCAATAGGGTTCGATGGCTCCCCTCCTCCCTCGATCTGCGCCGGTGAGATAGTTGTTCTATAGGTAGAGCACCTGGAGCTTGGAGCCGGTGTCTAGGCACAGTAACGTCGGTATAGCGCCGGTGAGCACGTTGGAGCTCAGATCGAGCGTCTCAAGCTCGGCTAGCGTGCGCACAGAGTATGGCAGGGAGCCACCGACCATGAGCGACCAGCAACAGTAGGAGAGGGCCCGCGCCGTCAAGAGGAGGGGCGGCAAGGCAGAGGCATCCCTATCGGCGCTAGCAGACGATGTGCTGCTGCAGATCCTGGGGCGGCTGGAGGGGGACCTGCGTGACTAGGTGCGGGCATCCTGCGCGTCCCCGCGCCTCGCCGCGCTACTCGGGGTGCTGCTTCATGCTCGACGCAGCGCCTCGCCGAAGCTCCTCCAAAGACCGGTAGTGGATAGGCACCCATCGCTGGCCGACTCCACAAGCTCTCTGTCTGCCTGGCGTCCTCCACACCGGGTCCTCCTTGAGCCCTCCGACGACTTCAACCTCGAGCTCGACATCGGCCCCGACCTCTCCTTCCCACCACCTTGTCCTCGTGCCTGCCGAGCCCACCACCACCTCCAAGCCCGAGCCGCCAAGAACGCACTGGCCATGCAAGTCAAGAACCAGAAGACGGAGGCAGAGGTCAAGAATCCACCACCGCCGAGGCCTCTCGCCTCGTGGTCTCTACGACGACCTTTACTCGGACTGACCTCGACTTCTCCTCCGAGGCGCAGATCCGCTCAGAGCGCGCCCCGCTCAAGGAGACCCTTCTGGTGGTGGTGGGGGAGCCATGGCGGTCAGAGGTGGCTTGGGCCAGTGGGCACACACCTGGCGTCGGGGTCCTAGACTCTGAGCCACGAGCAGGGCAACAAGCTCCTGGCCAATCGCTTCCACGGCAACCGGCTCTATATCTACGACTGGCCCGGGTGCGTGCAAGCAGAGGAGCGCTGCAAGTACATGGTGTTCTGTGGCGTGTTCCAGAACTTTGCGCACTCCTAGGTGCGCCGCGCACTCTGAGACACATGCCGCCCAGGGTTCACAATTTTCGTGAAATTTCGTCGAAATTCCTGAAATTTTGTTCCTTTTGTTGGGTAATGAAAGAAATTCAATTCGTTCAAAATTTTTCGATTTGGTTGAATTTGGATGGAATTTGGAGGGTTAAAGGGAGTAAACACTAGCAAAGAAACAATAAACTGCAGCTAGCCTGGTGGTAAGGCACACTTGCTGCTTTCGAAGACACCGGGGATTGAATCCCACTTGACACAATATTTTTTGTAATTATTTTAAATTTTAAATTCAAATTTGATTCAAACCAGTTTGAAAACCCACCGAAATTTTGGATCGGAATACCGAAATTTCAGTGATTTCGGCCCCAAACAAAAATTTTTAAAAATAAAATTTGTTTCCCTGATGCCGCCCCACCGTCGCCGTCGAGTGCGCCTTCTGCGATTGCACGAAGGCTTGGGACCTCTACTCCGCAGCTTCTACAGCTACCACGACGAGGAAGAACAAGACCAACTTGGGCTGGGTGGATGGGATGGGTTGGAAATGAGTTAGGAATGGGTGAGAAATGGGTTGAACCCATATTGAGGAAATTGGGTTGAGTTGGGTTGAGTTTTGGAGGTGGAGCAGTGGGCTGATCTGGATTGGGTTGATGTGCTACATTGAAGTGAGTTGTGATGGGTTTGGGTTGGGTTTCAACCCATTAGCAGGCCTACCGGGAAGGTCAATAAGGTGGAGGCCGATACACAGGGCCTAGCTTGGGGCCCATACTTGCGAGTCAAGGTGATGGTAGATGTGGAGAAACCTCTCAGACGAGGTATATCCTTATTTTATGTGAGGGGGCAATCGAAGGAGTGGTGCCAGGTTTTGTATGAGAAATTACCATGGCATTGCTTCTCCTGCAGAATTCTTGGGCACTCAGCTCTAGGCTGTCCAAACCCACTTGACCCGAGGCTTGGCCGGTCCGCCTTGATGGTGGCGGTCCGATCACTATTGTGCCGATCTAACCGCCACCTTGACCGGTTTGATCGCTTGAGGCCTGATAGCCTTTGAACTTCGTCGAAAACGAGTGTTTCGACAAACCTTCAACGCCATTGCCAATTGTATCATCATCCTAATATAGTGAACATATCCCTATGATATCCACATCCTTGCAAACAGACTTAAGAAAGCTCTGCCAGATATTGTGTTTGAGGAACAAAGCGCTTTTGTCCCTGGGCACTTAATTATGAACAATGCTTTAATTACATATGAATCTCTCCACACGATCAGATGGCAGAATTCCAAGACTCCTTTCTTTGCTTTGAACATTAATATGATGAAAGTGTACAATAGGGTGGAATGGTTCTACCTGGAAGGAGTTTTGAGAAGGCTTGGCTTCGCAACACAATGGATAATGTTGTTGTGAGGTGTGTTACTTCGGTCCACTATGCAGTCCAGGATAATGAGGAATTAAGCAACTTGTTCATGCCGTCAAGGGGATTGTGACAAGGGGATCCGATCAGTCCATATCTCTTTTTGTTTTGTGTTGAAGGACTTTTGAATCTTATGAAAAAGAAAGAAGCTGAAGGCCAATTAAAAGGAACCCGCCATGAGGCTAGGAACTGTCGATATCTCATTTGCTCTTTGCAGATGACACTATTTTCTTCACACTGAGTGACCAGCGGAGTGTTCATACACTGAAGCAAGTTATTGATGTCTATTGCAGCAGGTCTGGTCAGCATGTGAACTTACAGATGAGTTCTTTATTTTTTTGGCATGCGTTGCAGGGAAGGAGTCCGAAGTAGGGTTAAGGATTGCCTGGGAGTACATTGAGAGGTGCTTCAATCAACATATCTAGGCATGCCAACATGGGCTGGTCGATCTCCGCCAGGAACACTCAACTTTATTGCTGATAGGGTATGGAGGGGGATACAAGGATGGAGTGACCGAGCATTGTCTAGGGCTAGAAAGGAAGTAATGCTCAAATCAGTGGCACAATCGATTCCAACCAACATGATGAGCTGCTTTCGGTTGTCAACCATGATAGGCAGCAAATTGAGAACCTCCATCTCGAACCACTAGTGGGGTTTTGAGAACGGCAAAAAGAAGATGCACCGGAGGTCTTGGAATTGGTTAACAACACCAAAGGTGCTGGGAGGAATGGGGTACAAAGACATGGAATTGTTTAAGCAGGCGATGCTCGCACGACAGTGTTGGCGACTCATGATCGAACCGGACTCTATGTGCCAGAGTTTTGAAGGGTCGCTATTTCCCTGACATGAATTTTTGGTCTTCTACATGTCCTAGAACAGCCTCCTACACTTGGCGCAACATTATGCACGGGAAGGAGCTAATTTAGAAAGTGCACTGTGGAGAGTTGGAGACAGAAAAAGCATCAGAGTCATGGCTGGTCAATGGATGCCAGGTGATGGAAATCAGCCTATTAAGCCAATTATCTAGTGCTGGATTCTAAGACTGTAAGTTTCTTCATCTTTGAACCTACGGGGGAATGGAATGATGATTTGCTGAAACTTTTCTATAGAGATACTAATGTTAAGAAGATACTATCCATTCCCCTAAGTGCTGAGTCATGTGATGATTTTATATCCTGACCACATATAAAATGGGGTAATTATTCAGTTATGGTATAATTTTGCTAGGGTGCATCAGTTTCACTTTGATTAGAGCGCCAATGGCGGAGGCGAGCACTCTAATTCTATCTACATGCAGAAAGATTGGAAGAAGCTCTGGTCAATTAAGGCCCTGGAGAAGATGAAGATTGTGTTATGGAGGATGCCACATGATTGCTTGTCTACGAGAACCAACTCAAGCGGCGGCATATACTTGGTACTTATACTTGTTTTTTTTTTAGCCGTGAAGAATCTCTGGAGCATTTGTTGTTTCAATGCCCATATACAGCCGAGATTTGGAAATTGATGAAGCAACACCATGGAGTTAAACTTGGAAAGAAATCTTATATGAACTTCAAACAATGGCTCATGGGGATTCTTGCAATCACTTCAGATGAGGAAGCGATGATGTTTACAGTTACCTTTTAGCATCTGTGGGAGGCGCGCAATGATGTCAAACATGGTGGACAGATAAGGGTGTGTTTGGTTGTTTTGTACCAAGTGGTACATGTATGGGTTGGTTTAAGAAAAAAGCCATCCATATGTTTGGTTGCTTGAATGTAACTATTCCATCCTAGATGGTGTGATACAAATTTGTAAAATATTCTATCTAGATGTTGAACCATCTCATTCACTCAAAACAATAGAACCACATGGTACAAGACCATCTCATCCCATTTAACTCCATTCCACTAACCAAACACACCCTAAGCCATCCTCAAAGTATTTATGTGAAGATTAAAGCGTGCGTGGATATGTTGTTGCTCCTACACTTTTCAACCAAGTATTTCCACAAGGTGTAAGTCCTATCTTTCTGTTCCAAAATGAACACCACCGCCAGAGAACTGGGTGATGCTGAATATGGATGCAACCATTTTTGCCAACTCAAGGCGTATGGGAATGGGAGCGGTAATAAGAAGTCACACAGGTGATTTCTTAGCTGCTTGCAGTCAGCTATTTCCATATGTTATCGACCCTGAAATTGCTGAAGCTATGGCAATGAGAAAGGCAGTGCAATTCGCCAAGGAGAGAGGATAGAGGTCAAAACGGATCGAATACAAATCGAATAGTGGTCATACCACATTTGTATTCGTATTTTTAAACGAATAATTCACGAGTCGAATGTTGTAACAAATATAAATGTGAATCGAATACTTGCTCAATTCGGTCGAATTCGAATATCCTAAAATATGATGAAGTTCACACAAAAACATCAAATTCCAAACATCTACAAATAGAGTTCCAATATTTAGAATGAAATATCAAATTCCCACAAGCAACATGGTAACACAACACACTAAAATGTTAGTGGACTACATGATAAGGGAAATAAAATTGTCGGATCCAATACTATTTGTATTCGTTTTCGACCATACTTTTTTGATACCACATTCGTCTTTGTATTCGGCCAAAAAAAATCCGGATACTATCCAGATTTGTATTCGTTTTGCAATACGAATGAGCTGGATAAAACAGACTATCCAGATTCGTTTTACACCCTTAAAAAAGGACACCTACAGATCGTTGTGGCATCGGACTGTTTGTCCCTAGTGTAGAAACTGAAAATCCTAAGGACGACGACATCTCTCGATAACGAGATGTCGTCCTCTCTCGATAACGAGATTAAACTTTCTTTTACCCCAAGGCCCCCCAAAGGTTTATTTGAGAAATCTATTCACGGCCGAGATCCATATGGATAAGTCGGGAATTTGAACTAAAATCTCAATTTATCCACGTGGATAAGCAGTGATTTAGACCCAACGAAATAAGACCTAAATGTGTGTTCATTCATGTTAAGCGCAGCTGTAATGAAGTAGCTCATCTACAGTTTGGTTGTACGAACCACCATTAGGGTCAGTTTGGTTGTATGAACCACCGGACTTGACCCGGCGTCCTCTTTGTAATGACCTGAATGGGTAATAAAGAGATGCTCGTTACCTTAAAAAAAACATTGGCAGGGAGATCCTCCCAAAAAACAAAAATTGAGAGATAAGGATATAGATGTAATCACATTGAGAGATAAGGATATAGATGTAATCACATCAGTATATTCCAGTTTAAACTTTCTTTTACCCCCCGGCCCCCCTAAAGGTTTGATTGGGAAGTCTATTCGCAGTCAGGATCCATATGGATAACCTGGGAGTTTAAATTAAAATCCCGATATATCTATGTAGATAAGCAGTGATTTAGACCCAACCAAACAAGACCTAAATGTGTTCATTCATGCTAAGCGCAGCTATAATGAAGTAGCTCATCTACTAGCTAGATCCTCCGACTTCATTCGGGGTCAGTTTGGTTGTACGAACCACCATTCGGGTCAGTTTGGTTTTATGAACCACCGGAATCCGGCGTCCTCTTTGTAATGACCTGAATGGGTAATAAAGAGATGCTCATTACCCTAAAAAAAACATTGGCAGGGAGATCCTCCCAAGAAACAAAAATTGAGAGATAAGGATATAGATGTAATCATATTTCTCGTGTCAGTATATTCCAGTTCACCGAACAACAAAACTGTCCGATTGCAGAGCGCGTCAATATACATTGTACTCTTCATTCTTAGCAGATTCAGGTATGTATATACCTTCCGTATAATGCATATTAGTACATTGTAAGAACTTAAATACTTGCAATCATTCTCTCAAAAAACAATGCTTGCAATCGTAGCCTCTACCTAAGGACTGGCTTTTGTCTGGCTGCTGACAACTGGACATCTCCATTCAGAACAGAGGCCACGAACCTTTCAGCTTCTTCCAGCGTTACTTCGTTGTTATGTACAGCAAACCTCCCCCGACGAGGCCTGTAGGCAAGGAGAAGCTTATCAGATGACTTGTATCCTGACTTGTCAAACGGGGAAAGGAACGCAGACTGTTTGTTCCCGTCCAACAAAGCATAGGCGATTGCGGTTCCAGAGTTGTAGTTCCGCCCCCTGATCAGAGTCTTCTGAGATATCTGGATACAGAATTACAAGCAAGAAGACAGGTGTTAAACAGCGGCTAGGCAAGAACAGCACACGAAGTTGCACCTCCTATCTACCATCAAATGACTCTCTAAGACAGGAAACACAAACCTCGGACAGGACGGCTTCAATGTTATCCTTAGCTTTGTTTGATTTAAAAACACCAATGATGCACACTGAAGTCTTCTCTCCACATATTTCCTCGAAGTTGGAGGCTGCGAGGAGAGGAATTTTGTTTTCCTTAGGTTGACTCGTCTGGGAAGATTTCTTATTAGCTTGGTTCGATGCTAGCTTCTTATTCTTCTTCTCAAAACCTTCGAGCAGAGTCTTCAATTCCTTGATACCGGATCTGAGATCTTTCACTGAAATACCATCCTTCAGAAGGTGCTCCTCACCGTTAATAGTTCTACCAATAAGAGCTGGAACATTCTTTACGCCAAGCCGTTTCAGTAGTGGAAGAGAAGCATCATGAACCTGAAAAAGAAGCATCGTTAATTACATTAAATCAGTGTGCGTCGTAGAGTTCTAATAGCACAGACAGTATCTTTGCCATTCTTGATTGTTCGTTGACATGGCCAATCTACACAAATTTACTGGAGGATAGGCCACATAGCACAATTATCAGTACCTCTCTTTTTTTTGGTAAAAGCACAATTAAGGATGCTTACAACCTACAAGTAAATTACCCCCTACAACCATTTATTTCAAAAGTTACCCCCTATAACACAGCATAGTACATTATGCACAAGGTTTTCCCATAAAAACAGAATGCTCAGTGATTACCAGAATTTCTAAACCCGATAAACAATTGGAGTAGTGATAACAGCAAGATTAAGTTCTTACCTCTGCGTCGTTGAAAATTAACCGATTGTGGAACATCCCACTGACAGCACGCCACATCACTGGTGTGTCCTTCTTAGTTGACAGTAAGAGCACTTGAGGAAGGCTTGGTAAGACATTTGAAGGAAAGCTGAATTGGCTAATGTCTACCCTTTTGGAGAATCTTGGCAGGTGTTCTTGACAGAATGTCTTCAGGCTCTTAGAATCATAATCTCCAGAGTACTCATGCAAAGACCCTTTTTCTCTAGTGGTGTACGAATAAATGAAGAGACGAGCTGATTTTACAACCGAGACGCCAGCCTTTTTGCACAGAGCTTTTTCATTATCACAGTTTACCTTACCAGCCTGCATCAATAGAGAGTTACTATATAAATTTGTTCTTGGTATGCGTTAACTGTTAAGGAGCAGCATTATACTTACCCTCAATGCACCATCCAATGAACGGGCCACATCCTCCACAACACTTTCTAGTACAAATTGACCTTTTGTGTGTGGTGTATAGAATAGCAGAAGCCAAGTAATTCCTTGATCAACTATTTCTTTATTGAAAAATTGCATTGTCAAGTCTTGAATGCTGACAGAACTAGAATGCTGGCTGGAAGTTCTTGCACTGGATCTAGCCGAGCCAGCGGATCCACCATGCTGGTTACCTCCCATTGATCCACCAGTAAAAAGGTTGGAAAAAACATCGCCGAGATCAAAGCCAAATGGGTTTCCACCACCAGCCCCAGGGTTACCACCAAATGAAAAGGAGAATGATTTTGCATCTCCCTGACCACCCGCTGTCTGCCATCCATCACTAGATGTGAAATAGCTAGTCTTGGGGCCACCACCAGTGAAGTATGTATAACCCTCACGATTCCCGAAATTTTCACCACCAAATCCTGGGTTACCCTTCTCGTCTCCGTAGAGATCAAAATTTTTCCTCTTCTCTTCATCTGACAGAATTTCATACGCTGCAAAGGCAACAACAATGCACTTTAAATAATTCTGTGTTACAGAAAAGGACACTCTCACTGTCGCTCTCACTTAGAAAATAACCATGGAATGAAACTAATTCACCAACAGGAGAAAAACTCCTTGACGGCTTGATAAATCAGTGTAATAGAAGCAGAGGTAGATTAAACATAGACCTTGAACAGGTACTGTTACACAATTTTCTTCAACAAAACAAACTCAAAAGGTAACAACAACATTTAGAAAGCACCTCAGGATAGATTAGCTCAACAAGCCTGCTCTAGGTAAGAGTTAGCACATTTAAAACCAACCCGAATCAACGCAAAATGTTTTGGCTGACATGTGGATGTGTTGGCCATGATCTTCCATTGAGATTACATAACACTGTCTTCACTCAAGACATTTATTTGTACAAGGAGGCAATGACAAATGAATGATTATCTCATAAACACCCATCACTATCTGACAAATGCAAAATGAATATAGATAGCAATACCAAATCCTTTTGTGGACTGAAGTTGGACTTCTTACCATTGTTTATTTCCGCAAATTTTTCCTGTGCTCCCTTGCTTTTATTCTTGTCAGGATGATATTTTAGAGACAGCCTGCAGAGATCATAAATTAGAGAAGCTTGTGGATGCTAAAATATGGTCTGAAACTAAATCACAGTCTTCTGAAATCGAAAGGCTGGAAATATAATTCGTTCGAAAAATACTTGTGAAAGGCCTTCTGAATATCCCGTTGGCTGGCACTCTTGTCAACCCCAAGAACCTGAAAAAAGAATAAGATATATCAATGGACAATGGTGACAACACTGCCATCATGTAGAGCAAATGTGTTGCTATTCCAACAACACATTAACAACCATACGCTGGACATCTAATCGGTGAAAAGGCTCAATTGGAAGTATTCTTTTCTGATCAATTGCAAATGTGGCTGTGCACATTTGGTTCTGACAACTATGCAATTATGAAGAGAACCACCTAACCAGTTTAAACTCTACATGATACACTGTTGCAGACTTGCGATCTCACACCTGAATGATCCAAAAATAAATTAAAAAAAGCATCAAATTAGCAAGAAGCGCCCAACCTCTTGGAACATTCGCACTGATAATTAAGATGGTGGTTTATGCTACTCTGATGACGTACGCACGCGCATCGCTTAGCACGCCGCGCAACTAATTCGCACTGGAGACGCCATAATCAACTGCTTGCAATCACATTTAGCTAAATAATCGCAAATCACGCGAATTTCTACGTAATAGCTCACCTTGTAGGGATCCAAGGTTTTGGTCGCGACATGCAAGGCGATCGAATTGAGGACGAGCGAGGCGACGAGGAGAGAACGGACGGAGATTCCCATCGCGCGCTGCTTCGATTAGTGTTTGCTTCTTCGCAACGAGCTTTCTGGGCTAAAATTTTCGGTCGGGTTCGCTTCTTCGGAGGAATCTTTGGGTTGAATTTTGGTTGGATTTGGAGGGAAGCGGAGGAGGAAGAGGATTTGGCCATGGGCAGAGTCCGCCGTTTTAGGGGCGCTGCTTCGGGGTCGAGATGTTTCGCGACCCGGTACACGTGGCGCTCGGACGCGCTTCCAGCGAATTCGACCAATGGGCTGCGAGCTTTCGAGCCCGGTTGCGTGGCCCGGTGGCCATCACAGTGTTTGATTCGAGCCATGTGCCACGTAGGATGGCGTTCGTTTCGGACCTCGATCCTCTTCCGTGAGGAGAATGGTGAGATCATCGGCACCGTCCGATCTCGGGCCGTCGAGCGGATGGTTCGGGGTGTATTCCCAAGTGTGGATTTTTTAAAATAAACTAATTTTTATTCAATTTACGATAATAAACCACGATTGGTTTTTTTTTCAAAAATAACCCACAATGGTGGTTTCATCGAGCGAGTGGGCTAGTCGCGAGGTGGAACTACAATTTTGGGCCCAGTCGCGTGTCAGCAGAGCGAATTTGCCTGTCTCATGTCACGTGGATGTCGTGCTACAGAGGCGTGATTGAGGCCTATGTCGAACTGCGTCGCGCAATGAACGAATGCCGGACGTCCACGTGACTCAGTCGCACGGTCAGTTCGCAATTGGCCCTCAGTCGCGTGGCCGACTCGCGATTGGCCCTCAGACGCGCGGTCGACTCACAACTGAGGTCGCATATATGGCCAGTCGGTCGATGGCTCCTGTAACATCCCAAAATTTTGGTTTGTTTTGAAGTTTTAAGAATAAAAATAACAATTTGAATTTTTCTGCTAAAGTTAAAATCTTAATCTGAATTTTCTGAATCAAAAACAATTTAATATGATTAATCTCAACATCAACTATTATCAAAATTATTTTATTTGGTTTCTATGTGCTTGGATATATTTTCTAGAATTTTCCCGAGTGCATTTGCTTTTTTTTTTGTTTGCTATTAGAATTTTTAGTATTTTCTATAAAAAAAAACTAATATAAATCTCAGATTTGTCTTTGGGCCGAAATCCTAAGCCTTCGGCCCATCACCTCCGCTGTTGGCCCATTTCCTTCCGTACCTTTCTTTTCTTTAATTCCCAGCCGAGCTAGCTCATTTCGTTTCCTCCCTCTTACTGCAATTTCATCATTTTCTCGGCCGAGGCACATGCTTTGAAGAGTCGAGTTGGCCCATTTCCCCACACGCCTCCGTTTTCCTTAAACGCTAGCCGAGCCGCACACCAGGCCGCTTGCTCCTTTGCTTTTCCTCCTGTGCCGAAGCACAGCCTCCTTGGCCCGCTTCCATTTCCATTGCGCGTGAAGCCCAGCCGAGCGGCTCGCTAGCCCTTGCCTCCCTTTCATTGTTCCGCTGCCAGTGGCCCCGCCTCAGCAGTGCCTCGTCGTCACGTGCTCTTCGTCCCTAATCGTTCCCAAGTTGGACTCCCTTGCGTCCATGTGCAATACGCTGTAGCGCCGTGGCTCTCCCAATCTCCTTCATCCCGACGCTATTTAAGAAGCCGACCGCGTCAATCTCTTCGCCTGGCCTTCCTCCACAAAAACCCTAAGGTCTTGCCCTCGGTCTCATCCTCTTTGCGCCACAATCCATCCAAGATCGAGTCGCCGTGGAAGCTGTTCCTCGCCGGAGTTCATCGCCTATAGTGCACCTCAGCTCGCGCCGTCACCTCCGTTGGAATCGCAAGCCCGCGTTCTACGCCGTGACGCCATCCCCTTCGCACGGGGACCCCTACATCGCCATCGCCGACTTTGCCCAAATACGGCCGTCGCCACTCCGTCGCCGAGCTGTTCGCTGGTGAGCCTCTAGCCTTGCTATCCAGATCATTTTGAACCCTTTGTTCTACCCATCTAATTCCCCACTTCCTTGATCACTCTCAGCCACCGAGTCGTCATCGTCGGCCAATTTCATCGACTCCGGCCGAGTTCTTCTCACCGCTGTTCCGGCCATCTTCAGTTCTTCCCGAGGTGTTCCTCGTTCTTCCCTTGTCACTGCCGTCATGGTGCTCGCCCAAGTTTTTTAGTTGGGTTCTCGAGCAGGTCATTTATACGTTGAAGTTCTTGAGTTTTCTCTGACCGATATTGAATACGCTCAGGCAAAGTTCTCTAGGTTGCAATTCTTCTCCTCCGGATAGTCTCAGGATCATCCACATCTGAAGTTGCTTGAGTTCACCTCAATGGAGAGCGATCATTTCTAGGATTTCTCCTACGCTCATCAAGATGCTGATCTTGTTCATCGCCCGAGACGTCCTCGCCATCACCACGAGAGCTCACAGTGTGTGAGCGAGAGGGGGCATCCTCAGTCCTGCCTCTAGGAGAGCGACTAAGATCTGAGAGGGGCACGAAGACTGGCCTCCTAGATATGATCTCCACTTGCGCTTGAGGCCTCCTGGCTTGAAGAGTAGTCGAACGACAACTCCTCGCGACTTGAAGCAAGCGCCTCCAAGAAGGGGAATTATGGGTTATATCTGTCTCCATCCGTAGGTGAGCCCTGCGAGGGTAGGGTCAATTTCGCAGGAAAAACGTGTTCGACCGTATCCTTTCCGGGGGTAACCGAAGAGTGACGACCACCAGATACTGATGGAGTCCCGAAACGATGGATTTTAGGACTTGCTGTGCCAGGGCGGGCGGGCTCAGACGTACTTGAACATTTGGAGGGGGGAACCTTCGCTATGTTCTGTGTCTGCCTTGGTGCAGTCCTGATTATGGTCGAGTAAACTCTTGCTCTCTGAGAAATCTGGTCCCTCATTTGGGCGTAATGTTGTGGGGGAAAAGGATCCTTCCTCAACTCTGTCTGTGGTATGGTCTCCTGGATCTGGTGAAAGATCCTTATAGGCGGCATTACCATCAGGCAAAATAATGCTCTGCTTATATTTGTAGTAGGCATCCATGTCGAGTCCTACGTAGTCGGCCAAGTCGAACCAATTCTCCTCATTCCATTCTCCTGCCATGGAAGCACCAGAGTTGAGAAAATAAAAAGAATTTGTCGAAAAGGAATCACCGGAAACTCCCCATGGACGACGCCAGGTGTCGATATTTTACTACCAATCTTATGAATGAATATTGGGGGTCTCCTAGAATTAGAATCACGCGGAGGATGACACAGGGATTTATATAGGTTCAGGCCTTCTCTGGAGAGAATAACAATCCTACTCATATGTTACTGTATTGAGTGTATTGATTACAATCAAAAGGAAGGCTAAAGCCTAATGTCTTTTGCTCTAGATTGCCTCTTCTCTCTGTTTACTGACTTCATCCTTTATATAGCGCATGAAGAGGTGACAATTTCTCCAAGCCAAGAGACGTTCCAATGTTCCAAATGATGAACGGTTGGTGAAGGTTACTGCTAGAGAGATAACACTCCACGTTGCTAGGCAGTTATTGTCAGAGACAGAGGTATAATACATGTGGTTATTCACAGAGAATAACAGTGTATATTAACTACCCCGTGTGTTGAACACGGCATACAAGACTCCCTAACCGACTGGTCTCACATGTCTGTAGGCTCCATCGATTATAGGGCAGTCGTAACCGACCAGGTTGTGGAGAGACTTACGACCACAAGGTGCTCGTAGAGATGGCTCACGATCAGAGACGTGTCATAGAAAAGCTTACGACTAAAGACTGGTTGTAGAAAGATTTACGACCAAGGGGTGGTCGTAGTAAGACTTACGACCATTTGGTTAAACTTCTCCCTTATGAATCGTAAGAGGTATACTTGCAAGTAATATAAAGATATTGCTATCTATAATGAGAATTACGGATAAATAATTAATTGAGGATTATTAGATTCTTGTCCAGGTGCAAAATAAAGGATTAAAAAACACATGAATTTTGTATGAATGGGTGTTTGGAACACAGGAATAGAAAGCATGTAGGAATTCTGAATTAATTATATGAGTGAATAGCGATCTCATCTAGATGAGATTTTGTGGTGTTGGCCTAGTTGATTTGGAATCTTTTTTTATTTTGGCCCTCTCACCCAAATCAATTGCAAAAATGACTCTCATCTCGTTTTATTTGCAAATCTAGACCTCCTCCCTCACCTTCCACGGTCGAAGAGCGGGGAAGATCACTTTCCCACTCGGGGAGCGGAAGACGCAGAAGGCTGCCCAGTGAGACCGACCACTTGCGCGTGCTTGAGCACGGGAAGTGACATTTCGCGATGGCCGCGCGAAACCCTCCGATTCATGATCGTAATCCATTCCTCATGAGATTCACGCTGATAAGCCACATTCCGCGCTCACCGACCGCGATAAGAGAGGGAGGGGGTCTAGATTTGCAAATAAAACGGGATGAGAGTCATTTTTGCAATTGATTTGGGTTAGAGGGCCAAAATAAAAAAAAATCGTTGATTTGGGTCCTTTCCTTATGTTCCAATCACCACTGCTGACTTCTTCCAATCGTGGGAATTTTTCCTTTGGCTCGGACTGGATATTGCATTTCCTCTAAAAAGTACAGGTTAGGGAAACCTTCCACAGGAATTGGTTTTCCCAATCCTATGTTCCAAACGACATCAACAATGGCAAAAATTGAGGAATCTTGTTTCCTGTACTTTTCATTTGGAAATCCTCTGATCAAAACGGGGCCTTAGTAGTGCACTAGTACTACCCAATACATCTTCTTGACCTTAACATTACATTGTGATGCGCATCATGTAGCCTTGAAAGGACAAATGTTAGAGAAAGTTTGTGTTCCGTTTGGAACACAGAAATTTTGTAGGAGTTTTATGTGATAATTATATGTTCCAAATGAGACCTAAGTTATGTGATGGTTAGCCAATATACTCTCTAGTATACTGGTCAATCTTGAGATACACAAGTTATCATGGTTAGTCAATTATATTTTACAATAGTCTTTTTTTTCTTTTGAAATCATATTGTATAATTAGTCGATCTTCACTTACATGAGTTATCAATGTCTCATAGCTCATGAATGTTACATACGTCACTACAGTTGGAGCGAGCACAGCGTATCTTGGGCGCATCGGAGGCCGTCATCGACAACCCAGACAGAATACCGGCGGGGATACTGAAAACTTTGAGATACGTTGCCGTGGAGTTGAAGAAGATAGTAAAAAACTTGAGCCACGGTCGTTCGACCTAGCAAGCCCGGCTGGTGTCGTAGTGTTCCCCATCGGTCATCTACGGGCCACGTACCGTACGTAGTCCATCTTGATCATACCACATGTAGCCAACACATAAGAACATAGCTTATGTAGTAATATTGGCTTGTTACACATGTACTGACAAGTATTGTTGCCCTCATGTCCCAAGTAGTTCGCAACAAACCAGAGTGCTTTGTTCCTATCGTCGTGGTCAATTTGTGTAATCTATTTCATGGTTGTATCTTGTTTGTTGCGAACTACCTTTACTTTAAACATGTTGCTACTTGATTCGATATATTGTAAACCCGACTATTTAATTTCGTAAAATTAAAACGAATGTTATTTAAATTATTTCTTAAAATTGTGCTCAGTCGTTAGTCTGATCTGCGGCTGATCTCAGTCGTGTTCTGGCCCGGCACGGATCTCAATCGCATCACCAACTCGTGACTGAGACACGTGACAAACCAATGCCTCAGTCGCGGTTCGGTCGCCCGACTGGGCATCCTCCGTCACCTAATTGCTGGCCCTCAACGGTTGAGGGTTATTTCTGTAAAAAATAAAGTGTGAATTATTTTTGTGAAACGATTAAAAAATGATTTATTTAGAAAACAAATATGCTCAAGAAATTGGGAATAGCTTGAAATTGGTCGACTTGTGACCGCATGGTCGATTGACACGAGTATGGTAGAGTAATCGGCGTTATTAATCCAAAATGTGCCGATCTTTTATCAGAACGTTGTTGCAGCCGTGGATCGATCCAAAACCAGGTATGCAGGAAGTACGCCCGTAAATGCAATTCGAGGGCCTCTCCGCCAAGGCAAACGATCAACTTTATCTATGTACACAACCACACGGCCTGTGCTCAGACTCCACAGCACATCTCAGCCGTCCATCACCAGATCATGAATCAAACCCACAACGTCAAAATTCAAACGCAAACCAGCACCCTCATAAATCCAGGCCAATTTGAAACGCCGGAACGTCTGAGGAGTGAGAGAAGTCGCAAGTCGTAAGAGCATATATAATAGTCCACGTCAACTGTTACTAAGAGATTGCAATATCAGTATTTAGGTGATGCGGAGGAGAGAAGATGAGGAGAGAAGGTGATATTGTTTCTAGACGAAGAAACTAGCAAATTGTTAATACCAAGACACAAGAAACAAGCAAATACTCGATTGGAGAGTTACTTGTTACCTAAAAACGCGTTTTATAGGTTTCACTGTCTTAAAGCAAAATATACATAAGATCATTTGTGTAGTCCGATTTCATTATTGATATGATAAATGAGCTTAAACATGTAGACCATAAAGTTGTTCTTTATTATTGATTATCAAGAATTATACACACTTGTAACAATTAAAGTCTTATACATAAATTTAAGAAATAATCCACTTATATTTTTTTATTAGATTAAGTACTCTCTTCTCTCTAAGTAAAGATAAACTATTGTAGATGCTCAAACAGTCAAACGCAACCCTACTGCACTGCTCCGCTTTCCCAAAGCTGAACCTTTCGGCCGCGCACGCCCCCACCCTCTAAGTTATAACCCCTCTCTCTCTCCACCGCCGCGGCCGCAACGCGTAGCAAACGGTAGTAGTCTAGTAGCAGAGCAAGCAAGCGCATCCCCCAAGCCGGCAAGCCCTAACGCTACTGCTCCCGCCATGGCCGACCCGGCGGAGCACCGCGAGGAGCAGGAGGAGGCCGCGGCGGCGGGCGAGGACGAGGACACCGGCGCCCAGGTCGCCCCCATCGTCAAGCTGGAGGAGGTGGCCGTCACCACCGGCGAGGAGGACGAGGACGTGCTCCTCGACATGTAAGCCGCCGCGCCCGCCTCGCTCTCGCTCGATCCGGTCCGATCCGATCGTTCTCGGCTTTGATCTGACGATGCGTTGGGTCCCGGTGCTTGTGTCCGCAGGAAGGCGAAGCTGTACCGGTTCGACAAGGAGGGGAGCCAGTGGAAGGAGCGGGGCACGGGCACCGTCAAGCTGCTCAAGCACAAGGAGACCGCCAAGGTCCGCCTCGTCATGCGCCAGACCAAGACACTCAAGATCTGCGCCAATCACCTCGGTACCCTCATCCTCTTACAATTTATTTTCCCGAATTTCTTGGGGATTTTTTGGTGGTGGTTTCGATCTGGATGGATGGATGGGTTTTGACATTTGAGGGTTTTGCCTTTTCTTTTTTTCTTTCCGTGTGCAGTGGTGGCGACGACGAAGATGCAGGAGCACGCGGGGAGCGACAAGTCGTGCGTCTGGCACGCTCTGGACTTCGCCGACGGCGAGCTGAAGGAGGAGATGTTCGCCATCCGCTTCGGATCCGTCGAGAGTGAGCACTCAGCACCCTATCCTGCCTCCCGTACCCTCTGTGCAGCTTGCGTGTAGTTTTGTCGTGCAGTGTTCAAAGGAGTCCATCGACTATAATGTTATGGATTTATGAATTGTGCGATCACAAGCAAATTTTGTTATGGACATTGGGTTTGATTTACCGCCTAGTATTTCAGGTTGATCTAGTGTGGTATCACCCACCTATAGACCTTAAACGCCATAACCATTATCTAGTGCACAATGCTATTCTGCCATGAACAGTCATTGGTGTAGCACTGCCTTTGTACCGACATGCAGTGGCAGACGCAGGAAAAAAATCTACGGTATGGTGATGTGTAACCCGACAAATATGCATTCCATTAAGCATAAGGTCGACATGCAGAGAGCAGCCAGATTCAAGCATCAACAGATATTGCATTACAATGGCATCAAACACAAATTAAACAATTTGTTGTGGCACATGCCTGCCCCCACCTCATCTCGAAGAACCCAACTTCCCAACGTAACAACGTTGCTTCTAATCCCTCAAACACACGACACGAGGCACCCTTGCACACTTGACGGCTATCGCGTCCCACGCTGCGCCTCCGCACACCCCGCCAGTCACGGCTAGGGGTGGACATTGAGCTGGCTCGACTCGGTTCGGTCAAGCTCGTTAAGGAAACGAACTCGGCTCGGCTTGTTAACTAACGAGTAGAAATGCCAGCTTGGCTTGGCTCGGCTCGTTCAAACAGCTTGACTCGACTCGTTAGGCTCGTTAGTGGATAGAAGGAACACGAATTTAAAGCAAAATCTGAACAAGATATAAATGAGAATGCTGAACAAGAATGGCCCGCCATTTCTTAACTTCTGACTGCACTTTCATTTCACTAGAACAATAGTCTATAGATTAGCAAAGGTGACGACCAAAATTGAGCTCAACCTAAACAGGGTAACATGATAATATGTACAATGTACAATATGAAAAGGAGCTCATAATTTGTATCCAAACTCAATTCGTAATTTGTTTCCAAGCTCAATTGCATCCAAACAATAACTAGTAAATTATGCTTGAATTTTGGTCACAAGTTCACAAATCACAACCAAAAGTCCAGTTCACAAATCACAATAACTATAGTCCACAAGAGTACAAGATCACAAGTACAACCACAAGATCACAATTCACAAGTTCACAACCAAAAGTCCATAATATAACTTAAAACGGTTCATGACTTCATGGTGCACACTAGACAGTCCCTTTTGTTTACAAAACATGCAACCAATTTAAAGCTACTATTCCTTCGTTTTCTTGTGCTATGTGTTGCATCAAATATACCAACCTACACACAAGTGGACCTAGTCAGAACGAACATTACATTTCAAGCAGGCTATGCAACATAACACCAGCTTACCTGACCTCCGTGCATCCAGTCCATCATGTCTTCTATTGCTAAAACCTAAAGCAGCCACCTGGCAACATGTAGGACAGAAAGATAATGTAGAAATTTGCTAGCATATACTGAACCATAGATATCACTTTAATGTTAATATTTGCCTCACGGGCTGCCTGAAGTATTGCAGTGTATGCATATACTGAACCTGCCGACTATATTACAAAAAGTGGCAGGACACACATTGTGCCAAATAAATCTGAACCAAAAATTACAAATTTGCATTGTTTCAAACCTATAAAAAGTATTGCAGTGTATGCATCATGAACCAAAAAACCTTTAAACAGCAACAAATGTATTGCCAGGAAATGCAACACAAATGCAGCCGACAAGATAATATTATGCAACAGCAGCAATTTTAGAAATATGAATGTTCTATAAAAAACAGCAGTGTATGCATCATGAAAAACAACTTACTACTTAACTAGTTGCTAGCCACGACACCCTCAGGAAACGGTATAGATTCTACATCGTCCTCATCGTCTTATTCCTGTAGAGGAAAATGGTAATTGAGTTAGATATAATATTAACAAACAAGATATGAAAATGATATATCTATAACTGTATGACATCCAAATACAATTTCCTTACATGCTTTCATTTATGATTCATTTTAGCACAATAGCTTATCTTATGTTCTGAACAATTGCAAAATTCACTTATATCGAGGTGACACAACAGATATTCAGTTGTGTCAGCAACATGTCATACAATTATTCATACTAGTCAACAATTAATTCAATGCATAATCCAGATAAGAAGAGAGCAACCTGAACACTCACCAAGGGGACAGCCGGTGTCGGTGCCGGATCTGCTCGTTGGCCAGGGCGAGGCGGCTTTCTAGCGGACAAGACAAGGCCGTGAGGGGTTGCACTTGCACGGTTTAATGCCGGTGTTGAGGCAGAGGGTTAAGCGGAGTCGGAGGCGAACGACCTCCTCCCTCCGCAGTTCTTTGACTCCATGCTCGGTTGTCAATCCATCGTGGGAGCCGGAGGCAGGAGGCAGAGTGCGGTAGGCGGGAAGGCTAGGGCTGAGGTCGGGAGACAAAGTGCGGGAGCTGGGAGGCCTAGGGCTAGGGCCGAGCTCGGGAGACCGACCCAGAGCCGAGGGAAGGACAGATGCGGAGGGCCAGAGGCCGGGCGAGCGGGCGAACAAGGGGGCAGGCGGCGGTTGTGGCCTTTTGGGTGCGGCCCTGCGGTGCGGGGAAGTAGCCAGCGGGCAGCGGCAACCAGGAGAGCTGGGTCTCGTGGCGGTGTTGGCTTGGGAAGTGGGGAGTGGAGTGGGGACTGTGTCTGCGGACTAGGGTTGCCCTCGCTGGTTGCGCTTGTGCAGTTGGCAGCTGCCGAGCTGTGTGGCCACATGGGTGGGCTGGAGTGGACAATGCAAAGTGCAGTACTGGGCTTCTTTTGGGCTTGTCAGCAAAACAAGCTAACGAGCTACTCACAAGCTAGCTAGAACTCGGCTCGTTAAGATAACAAGCAGAAATGCTAGCTCGGCTCGTTTGTGGCCTGAGTTCGAGTCGAGTTCTTAACGAGCCGAGCCAGCTCGCGAGTTTTGAGCTTTTTTTTTCCACCCCTCACGGCCCGCTGCTCACAACAATAAGATTACGGACACACTTTTCTCTTAGATAGTTAGATGGCCTGCTCAGCCCACGACAATGACCTCATGGCCCACCCGTGCTCTTTTGCGGCTGGCTCACACGCCTGCGTACCAACTCGCCCAGGGATAACCGTTGCTGCCTGTTTTGCTTCAGCGGCAGCGGCGCCCTCCTCCGACGCCATTTTTTTTTTTTTTGGTGGGGGGGGGGGGTTATAGTGGGTTGGACGGCTTAGCTATGGCGGCCACCCGACCTCACCAAAGTGGTGGATCCACCCCTGCGGACATGGTTTCATGGCATTGCTTTGCATTTGCTTATTTGTCTTGTACTACCTCCATTTCCAAATGTAAGTCGTTTTAGAATTTATGTTGGTCAAACATTTTTAGCTTTGATCATCGATATGTAATTAAATACCAAGATTTACAACACGAAATTGGTATTACTAGATTCATCATGAAATATACTTTCATAATGTGTAATTATTTTTATTTGAAACAACATATTTTTATAAAATTAATGGTCAAAGTTTCACCTTGGAGAGTATAACACTGCATTGCCTCTTGATGTCTGCACCAAGGTTCTAAAAATCGGTAACCGATTCTCGACAGGTCACCCACCTAGTAGTGATTGTATGGTATAATCGGCCTGGTTATGTGGCATAACCGGCAAATACATGGTAACTGGTAGGGGCGCCTGTTACTTTTTGACCCGGTTTTAGAACACTGGTCTGCACTTACTTAGAAATATCTTTTGTGATTCTGGCTTGTTAATTTTGGGACAATTACAGGCTGTTATTTCAAGTGTTTTTCATAGTATGACACTTTGGGAGGACATAACTATTTGCCTTAAGCATAAAGGATTTTGTGTCCACTTTCCACTCGACACAGTAGTATTGTTGCTTGTAATAGTGGGAACCCATTTGATGGATTTAGATAGCACCAGAAGTCCCTAAACTTGTAGCTAAGTGCCACAGTCTGCCACTTAGGTCTCTAAACTTGAAAGTTAAGTTTGCAGGTTCCTAAAACTTGTAAACAAGGTTCTAAAAAGTGGTAAGCGGTATTCGTTCGGTCGCCCAGCTAGTAGTGATTGTACGACCTAATTGGCCCGATTACGTGGCCTAACAGGCAATCATGCGATAACAGGTAGGGGCACCCGTTCCTTGTATATGGCCTAGTAGACCCATTTTTATTACACTGCTTGTAAATTGTGTGACGTGGGTCATTTCAGCTTTTCAAATAGCAGAAGTGCTGAGGTGGCAGTGGATTAAAGATATGCAGCTGATGTTGATCATCATGTAACCCTCGTATTGCTGCATGCAGCATCACTTTAAATAATTGGCATTAATTTCACACCTCCATTCAGCTGCTACATCAGTACTTTTAGCTAATTAAAGTCACAATATGGGTATATTGCTGCATGCCTGCGTGGATCATCCTTCTAAATGATCTACATAGTTTTGCAACTCCATTCCATTATCACATCGGCATTTTTAGCTAATCAAGTTGCAATAACCTAAGTGACATAATCTGCAAGTTTATGGACATAAGTGGCAGTATACTACAGGTTTAAGGATCTGGTAAGTTAATCATCAACCTAATTGGCACTATGCTAAAAGCTTAGGGGCCTCTGGTGCATTTTTGTTGTCTAGTGATAATATGCATGTTAGCATTGTAGGATACTTTTGATTGATATCTGCACATCTATAACAGTATCACTAGTAATGTACTGTTAGATGCCAATTAGTTTGGAATTTGTGAGCTTACAAGTTTCTCCTGTACCTGAGATTTGAAAGCATTATGTAAATTGGATTTTACTGTGTTTTGTTGGGTTTAGTGCTGCACCTATTTGAGATATTAATCGCTGCAAGATGGTGCTATTTTAGTGAATAGCCTAGTAAATATATGTTTACAGCGTCCTCATTTCTTCTGGGTTTGTTGTGTAATGTTTGCTTGATTCTATTTCAGACTGCAAGAAATTTAAGGATACTGTAGGGGAGATTGCTGAGCAGAGAGGAAAGAATGAGGAGAAAGAAAACGAGGAAGTCTCCTCTACTGCTGGGTTGGTAGAGAAGTTAACAGTGACCGAGGCCAAAAAGGAGGAGAATGCAGAGAAAGATGAGACGCCTGCAGCAGATGATAAGAAGGATGTTAAAGAGTGAAAGAACCCGCCGTTGCTCTAGGGAGCATTGGTATACTCGAAGAGTTAAAGTGTCAAATGATTGTCATTCCATTCATTTTGTGGTCAAGGTTCATCTTCCTTTCACAAATTTTCATTGTGTTTTCTTTGGGATGAATGTTTGTGTTAGCCAAAGTTTGAGTTGTGTCAGTCATCTATTTGGGGCTCTCGGTTAATAGACTGCTATTGAAAACTTCGTTTATCTGGGATGGAGTGGCTGGGGTCAGCATGTTTGTACAATTATTTGGAGTTGCTTTTGTAATGGGCACGGTTTAAGTTGTCCAAAATCTGGGATGGTGATGTATTTTCACTCACACACACCACCTCCGTGGCTTGCAATAATATGAGATTCTAAACTTTTTAGTGATCCAATAATATCCGTACCTTTATTGCTGTAAGGTGATGCACTTCATGTGTGCCGCTGGGAAAATGTATATGAAGCCTATGCTATATATTATGGTAGCTGTACTAGTATGGTACACAGGGCATGATGCCCCATTAGTTCGTAAATTGCAGCAATGAATGCTGATGCTAAGTCCTGTTGCCGTAATGTTTGTACGGTTGTCCCCCATGTGATCGCGCATGCTTTTCGCCATGGCAGATCGGTATGACGCATTCAAGCCTTTCTCATGGCATGAACTGGGCATGTCATGTGTACCCCATAGTTCGATCAGCAGCAGTTATTTGGCGATGTTCAGTCTGTCGTGCCGCGCAACGTACATTTATCCCTTGTGACACTCGATACGGCTGCAATACCATGCTGCACCCATGAATCTGTCACTTGCTGTCTGGATATTGATTGATACGGCTAATTTATTATCATGGTAGGCAGGCATGATGTCCCATTCAATTGCAATAAAAACTGATGCTTAATCCTTCTTGATCCGTAGTAACCTGCGTATCTTCCTGATTGCCGGAACGTGCTGTACGCACGGATCGTTGCGTGCGCATGACTATGGCCGTGGTACCGGTAGATCGGCATGAAGCCTCTTGCCGTGGTAGTGTGCTACGGATGTGTGATCCCAAGGATCCCAATGCAGATTGATGTGCACTACAGCTTCGGTACAGGTTCGGTACTTCGGTAACGTGCGATACTTGTGCTTGCGCGAATTCAGGATGGCACGGGCCACGGAGATATCGATGCATCGACCTTGCTGCGACAAGAGAATATCTCGATGATTTTTTTTACAGGAATTCCTTCTAGTTGTGAGCACGGCCACACTTGCAGCCATTTCTTGTATCCGGTTTTCTGAACCTGGGCCAATTTTGTAGGCTAGAACCCCCCTCATTTTGCAGACATTTCTCATTTTTACATCGAAACGGAACCGGTTTGCGATGCCAATCCGGTTTCCAGAACCCTGCTCGTATATATCTATCTACCTAGCTGTCAGATTGTCACTACTCTGCTTCTAGTTTCGAGCAGATACAACTTTGGCTAACCCAATAATGACAACATAATAACATACTGCAAAAAGGTACTCAACAAATCTCGATGACGAACGGAGGATACCAATTCATTCCAAGATCACTTCATTTCGTTAAATCAATTTATTTTCCGTTTTGCAGCAGCAAGGCCTGTCTGGACCTGAATACCTGATCAGACAACAATGTGCATGCCTTCCCCACTTCTGGAAAAAGCACACTCCATTGGATTTCCATAAATTGGAGTAGTTAGTCAACTCGGAGTAGTAGTACAATTTCTGGGAAATCACGAAATTGGCTCGGCGGCGCGGTTATGGTTAGGCTTCGCTCTCAAGCTTCATGTCATACCGATATGCCAAAGCATCAATAAGCCCTAAAGCCAGCCGATAGGTTGCACTCAACGTCTCGTGGAGGCGGCACGGCAAAACTAGCATAACTAGCAGAGGGAGAGCAGAACACACCACACGCCGCGCTGACCAACTAATCTCGGCTGGCTCACCCAATCAGCTGCAACTTCAAAAGTCAAAACCAACGAAGGAAAATCAACCAAAACTGTACACAAATCGATTCACCGGCTGCTTGCTTAAACACAAACTTTGATTGAATCAAATATGAGAGAACAATACGCGACACCAGCGTCGACACCAGCGTGGACACACACACAACGGCCAACGGCGGCCATCCGAGTCCCACCACTGCAAACCCACATTTATAGTAACCACAGTGGCTGTTACAGCAAGAACGGCCGTGAACAAGGCAGAAACCGCCGGCGCCGCCGACGAGGACACCGTCGTCACGGCCGCCGCCGCTTACGGCGGGCCCACCCGCGTTGCCATTTCCCGCGGCAGCATTGGATGGTGGGGGTGGTGCATTGGTTGACATCTCGGGACTGGGCCGTGGGGCCCACGTGTCGGCCGCCCAGGTGGGGCCGCCTTCCCACTCCCGCCCCCAGCTTGCGCGCGGGCCGTTTGACGCCAATTCGGCGACCCTCCCCTTGGCGCGCGCCATCACCTCGTGCTCGCTGTCGGCCTCCGGGCCATCCGACGATGCCTCGGAGTCCGAGTCCGACGCGGCCGCCCAGTCAAGAACCGCTCGAGGGGACGGAGACGGAGACGGCGACGGCTCGCCGGCGTCGTGACGGTCCGTGGAGAGGAACGGGTGGCGCAGCAGCTGCTCGCAGCTCCACCGCTCGCCGGCGTCCCGGCGGAGGCACTTGTCGAGGAAGTCCCGGCAGGAGTCTGATAGGCACGCGGGGAGCTCGGGGCGTTTCCCGCCGAACCCGATGAGGAGCAGCAGCTCGCCGACCTCGAAGGCGCCGCCGAGCTCCAACCACGGCCGTTTCCCGGTGAGCAGCTCCACCGCCGTGCACCCGAGGGACCAAACGTCCGACGCCGGCGTCGGCGCGCCGCCTCGCGCCACCTCCGGCGCCATCCACGCCGGCGTCCCGCGCGGCCCGCCGGGCGCCGCCTCGTCGGAGACCAGCCTAGCCGCTCCGAAATCCGCGAGCTTCGAGCCGCCGTAACCGCAATCGTCGCCGCCGACAAGCACGTTCCTCCCCTTGACGTCCCCGTGCACCACGCCGGCGACGTCGTGCAGGTAGTGCAGCCCGGCGGCCACCCGCCGCAGGACGCACCGTGCCGCGCGCTCGCCGAGTCCGCCCGCCGCCTCCGCTGCGCTCCCGCCGGGGACCAGCTCCATGTGCAGGTTCCTGGACGCCCCCTTCGTGTCATCCCCGAGGTACGCCACGACGTACGGCGAGCTGAGCCGCTTCAAGATCCTTATCTCGCTCTCCAGGCACGCCATCGCCGCCGCCGGCGCGCCCTTGGCGTCCACCGACTTCACCGCGAAGGCGCGGCCCGTCGCCCTGTCGACGGCCACGTGCACCGTGCCGAAGGCCCCCTTCCCGATGCATTTCCCGCGCAGCCACTCCATGCCTACGCGCTTCAGCCTTCGAGCAGAGCACGACCAGGAGTGAGAGGTGAAACAGAGAGAGCCCAGAGAAAGAGATAGAGATGTGTGTGGAGTCGTCAACAAAAGGAAAGGCGCAGACGGTGTGAGGAGTGCAACAAACGGGGAGGCGTGCTGGTGGCTTATATAGGTGTGGGGTTCCGGTGCCGCAATTTTCCTGGGATTTCCTCTCAATTCGCATGTTGGGCGGATGGGATGTTAAATCGCTCGAATATTTGTGGGATATATCATGGAATAAATCGAGTGCATGTACTCCCTGATTCTAAATATAAATCGTTTTGAACATTGATATGATCTTCAAGGTGATACTTTGACTAATAATTTTTATGAAAAATGTGCTGGTACAAATAAAAATAATTATACATTATAAAAATATATTTCATGATAAATCTAGTAATACTAATTTTATGTTGTTAGTCTTAAAAAAATTTATATATTGATGGTCAAAACTTAAAAGGTTTGACAGACAAATATTCTAAAACGACTTATATTTAGTATGGAACGTAGTATTGGTTTTGCGTTGGGCAGGGAGTGCTGAGCAATTTGTGCTGTTATCTTCGGGGTGCCGCTACGTTGAGGTCACATGAGCGAACATTTGGGTGAGTTCGTGGATTGGGGTTCGGTTTGGATATACGGATGGATGACATTTACTTGCAAGGTTTGGTTTACCTGATAATTCAATTTGACTCACAGCAATTCAATTCTTTGTTGTGAGGCTTTTTCTTCGCCGAAGTTTTTAGTTCCATCCATTTGGTCTTACGCGGTGACGTATACAGGATGAAAATAGAGAGGTGCTAGTGGAAGGTGAGCTAGCAAATACATATTTATATGTCACGTGTAATCCAAATTAATACATAAATTATGAAAAATAAAGTTAAAATAAGAAATACATTAAATGTAGTACCTTAATAATGGATAGCACGTTTCGAAAACCCAGAAATATGCACAAGTAACAATTCTAAGAACAAAATTAACTATATTTGTTATGCAAATAACGGCAAAGATACTGAGAAGATACTAATGGTGCGGTGAATGGGGCCGGTGCTCCAGCCTCTCGCGCCCCTATGGTGCGCCCGCCACTGGTCATGCGTAGTTGTTGCACAATACTATACTATAGTTGTAGTCCAAGGCTCCAAGCAAAACCGAAAATATTTTTTTGCATGCCAATAGCATCACAGAATACTATGTTAAGCACCACACAATATCGAACTGCAGTTTTCATATGTTTTGTTATTCCTCCTGTTATTACTTTCAAGCAAACAATTGTGACGCGGATTCCAAATCTTGTTAAAGGTTGAGATAGGAATTATCTTTGAGTTTGATGTCAGCATCACACCGCAAGATGCAGAAAAGCGAAAATCTTCATGTCCTTAAGCACCGGTATATCCGTAGACATCAAAATATATATCGGGTTCAGGCGTCCACACATAACTGCACTAGCATCCAAGAACACAATCGACCATTGGCCC
Source organism: Phyllostachys edulis (assembly GCA_036346405.1). Taxonomy (NCBI): domain Eukaryota; kingdom Viridiplantae; phylum Streptophyta; class Magnoliopsida; order Poales; family Poaceae; genus Phyllostachys; species Phyllostachys edulis. The sequence goes on along the minus strand of CM070549.1, from coordinate 54,016,148 downwards.
CCAGATATTTTCTTGTCTGAGATGCCTCCAAATAGGAGTATATTACCAAAAGGTAACCCCGGTGCACTTTATTTCCAAATCTGACCTCTGTAGTCACACCACCACTGTAACATCCCAATTTTCAGAACATTAAAAATCCTTTAGATAGTTGGTAGGGAGAAAATTCACCATTTAAATTTATTTGAATTTAATTTAAAAGCTTAATATTGGACTTTGTGTAACAAAACAATTTAATATGACTAAAGTCAACATAAACAATAGTCAAAACTATTTTATTTGGATTCTATGAGCTTGGATATATTTTCTGGAATTTTTTCAAGTTCATTTGCTATTTTCCATTGCTTATTTGAATTTCTGCGATTTTCTAAAAAGGAAAAAACTATTTTAAATCTCCAATAGTGTTTGGGCCGAATTTCCTCGGCCTAGTCCTGTTCATCTCAGTCCAACCCTTCTCCGCGTTGGATCGTGGCAGACGATCAGATCTCGCCGCCGCGCCTCGCCTCGCCTCTCGCCCGATGGGCGCGCCCCGTCTCGGCGCCAGCGAGCATTCTGATGTCGTCGTAGCCGTCGCGCCGTCTCGCGTGTTAAATCGCGAGCAACCGCCATGAATGGCGGTCGTGGCAAAGCTTCGCGGCAACGACGCCCAACCGCTCGCGTCCTCCGCGACGTGTCGCGACGACCTCCACGACCACGCCGCTACACCCTGCGGCCGTCCTCGCGACGATTCGCCACGACGCCTCCAACCGCCGCCTCGAGCTCGGCCCTATAAAAGCCACCGCCGCCTTTGCCCTTTCAAGAACCCCAACCACACCTCTCCCGAGCCCCCGCCACCGCAATTGAGCTTTTAGAGCTTCGCCGCCGGTGGAAATTCTTCGATCTGTGCCGCCGCCGCCGCCGCGTCGACATCGAGTCTGCCGCCGTGTTCGCCATCACCTCCTCCACTCCGGACCCTACGACGCTAATACCTCATTTGGGCCTTAAATCACCGTCGAACGGCTTGCCGCTTCCGACCTCGCCGCGGCCCATCAAGTTGTTTTCTCGCGGTGAGACACCCTAGATCGCGTTAGCGTCCTCTTCACGCCGCATACCACCCATTTTCGGCCGCGAGCCGCTCGTTCGGGACCCTTGGAATCCGTCGGCGCCACCTCCTCGCCGCCCACGTCACCTCCACCTCATCGCTCGCCTCCAGGCACGCTGCGCGTGGCGACCGCGTGGGTCTTGGCGTCGGCCACGCAGTGACGCAGGAAGCCACACCCACCAGCCGATCCAGAGGCTCGGTGGACTTGGTCGCGTGGCCGTGTCAGCGACATGTGGGTCCCACATGTCAGTTTTTATTTTAATTATTTTAATTCCCAGAAATCCCTTGCTGACGTCATCATTGCGCAGTAATCCGATTTTTCTTTTAAGAAATAATTCAGAAAATCCAATAATTCCAAATTAGGGTTTCTTTTAGTTTCAAACTTTGAAAGCCCATAACTTTTGCATCCAAACTCCAAATTGGGTGTTTCGAATTTCTAAATTCTTATAAAATTAAGATCTAGCTAATCAAACCAAAATTATTTAAATTTGACTTTTGTTTAAATTTATAAATTCATTTAAAATTTCAAGAGATAGGTTAAAATTTGTAAAATTCATATCTTTTGAATCCTAACTCCAAATCCATCCATTCAAATTCCTAAATTCGTCTAAAATTCAGATCTAGCTATTGGAGATTTTTAATTATTTTTATTGGAGTTATTTGCTTCTGTTATTTATTTTATTTCTTGTTGTTTGTGTCGTTTGCAAGTAGACTTCGACGCTACTGGAAGAGTTGAGGAAGAAGGACCTCTCCAAGACCAAGATCAATTCCTAGATCCTTTTCAAGGCAAGCTATGCCCTTGACCATTTTGCTTCCCAGTTTTATAAAAGTATTTTAATTCAAATTCTGCATCTTAATTCAAGTATTTATTTAAAAGCTTTTGGGTGCGAGAGTTAATTCCAAATTGATATGCCTCATGCGTAATTGTTAAGTCTTGATTCCTTGTCACCCTAGTTGATAATTGGTTGGTAAATATTGTAGCACCAACGTGGGTTGGTTAGTTGCGATTAGATTGCTTAGCCATGCCACGACTCACTTGTCATGTATCTTTCTTTGTTATAAATTGACTAAGTGAATATGCTACTGTGAACAAACTGTGTGTACTATGTGTCTTTGTGGCATATGTTGCACTTAAATCAACCGGAGTGGTAAAAGGTTTTGGGTGAGGCAAGGGTGGATATCTTGTGTGAAAGAGTAGACTGTGTGTGACTGTGTGGATGTGTGAATTATAATAATCTGTGTGACTATGTGATTTAGTTAGTGGAAGTCTTGCCTTGGTCGATTAAGGACCTCACCATGTGCTCCATTGAACCGAGCTTCTGCACGACCACATGCCTGTTTTGAGGCAGGCCTAGCATAGTAGGATAAGGTATCTGAAATGCTTTGTTATGATTAGTGTTAGCTACACTAATTGTATCTTGTGGGTAAAGTGTACAAACTCTGTAGAGTGTAAGTGTGTAACTTAATCTATTCGAATAGCCGCGTCCGTGGTCATGGACAATGCTCGGGGATTTGACACTAGGGGTAGATTTTCATAAAACTGTGTGGGAAGGGAGCTATGTGATTAAATCATCTAGCTATGTGAATAACCTGTTAAATTTGTGTGTGTGTGTGTCTTTGTGAAATAACTTGTTAAAATTATTATTGTCTATTTGTTTTACGACTTTAATCTATTAATTGTATTCAATTGCAAAAGTGGCATTTATGCAAAAGAGCCCTGAGAATGCCTTCCTTTGTAAAAAGCCGACATATATATATTTTGCATCTCGTGGTGTGGCTTATGAGTACGGTGTACTTACGCTTGTTTTGACGAATCAAGCGGAGGAGAGTCTTCACCAAAGATTCGAGGACGAGTACATCGAAGGTGCTCGATCGTGAGGTCTTGATCGATCGGTTGCTGTGGCGAACAGATGGGGTGCCACTACCGTTTATGTTTCACGCCGTTTATTTCCTATGTTAGCCCTGCGTGGCTCAATAGTTGTAAACTCGACCTTAAGATCAAAACCATTATTTGTTAATCAAAATTAATCGTTTATGTTATTATCCGCTTGTATGGATCGATTGCCATCTTTGTTGACACTGTGTGCACTAGCATAATCCTGGGCTAGTGCATTAAACACAGAGGGTCCCGAACCGTAATTTTGGGTCCCGACAACCACACATGACGTGACAAAATAACGCTGTCACGTCATAGAATAAGTCCGCAAAATAGCACTTTTGGTCACGCCACTGGTCATAGCGTGACCAAACAACACTGTCACGCCACCACCCATAACGTGACAAGAGTTTGTCCTAACGTGACAACGTTGTGTTGTCACGCTATGGATGGTGACATAACTAAAGAGGTCAGATTTGGAAATAAAGTACGTGGGTTAACTTTTAAATAAAATTTTTTAAAAAAGTTATTTAATTAAAAAAAATTCTACCAAAAACAGAGCACACCACACTGCCAAAATGGAGTACCCTACACATATGAATTTTTTTTATTAATTTTATTTTAAAGTTAACCTCCCGCGATCTTTATTTTCAATTCTGACCTCTTTGGTCACGCCACCATCTATGACGTGATAAAATAACGCTGTCACGCTAGCTCATATCTGGGCAAGCTCTTGTCACGCCACCATCCGTGGCGTGACAGTGTTGTTTGGTCACGCCACAACCAGTGGCGTGATAAAAAGCGCTATTTAACAGACTTATCTTATGACGTAATAATGTTGTTTTGTCACGTCACGGGCGTGACCAAAGAGGTTAAAATTGGAAATAAAGTTTACTTAACTTTAAAATAAAATTTAAAAAAGAGTTAATTATTAAAAAAAAAAGTTCTACACATCTGGAGCTCGATCTCAGCTGCTGACATGGCAGGCGAGAAGGCGCCGGCCCCACAAAGCCGCGGTGACATGGCAGGACACTAGTGGCCCAGGTGGTTCGGGCGCGGCACAAAGGCAGCCAGAAGGAATAGACGAAGGTAAGAAAACGCAGAAAGTATTGGGGAATGGAAAGTAGTGGCCTGGGATACGAGGCGTGTGGGATTGGTGGCTCGTGGGGTCGCATCGCGGCATTTATCGCGCGGATCCCCGCCCATTGGCGCGGCCGCCGAGTGCCGCGGCGGACGTGCGCGCGGCCGAGCCACACAAACGCAAAGCGCAGCGCTCGCTGCAAAGGCCACGGGAACCCACCGGTCTAGTAGTACTCTGGCGTGTTCTCGCCGGAAATGTGTGACTCACATCGCAGTCTTTTTTGTGCAAATTTTGGCCGTACGGCGCATGTGCCTGGACCATTGAGGTTGTTAAATTTGACGGCGGCAGTGTCACGTACGGGTTGATTGGCGTCTGCTCTTTTTTGAGATTGTTGACGTGCGCAAGTCTGATTAGTGGCGTCTCAAATCACGCACGGCCGCACGAGGGTGGTGCCACCGTTGGTGTTGGTTGCGTGGCTTGTGGCTACCCAACCTCACCGCCATGGAGTAGTGAATCGGACAAGCAGCTTGACAGTTACCATGGAGACTTGCAACTGTTATGCCTCAACTAGAAGGTCTAGCTAGTGGTTAGGAATCGGCAATTTTCCTTACCTCCGACTACTAATTACTGGTTCGCCGTCAGGTCATAATTTAGGGGTGATAATGAGCTAAAACCCCACCCAAACCCACCTCAACCCATTTTTATGTACCATGTCAATCCAATCCAAACCAACCCACTACTCTACTTCCAAAACCATAATTTGCATATGACAAGTTGGCCATCATTTGCAACCAGTATCTCCTAATCCAGACCAATGATGCGGAGTGATTGCCAATGATGGGAAGGAACATTCTAGTTTAGATTTTTCCATCCAATTAACAATTTCTCCCCTATTCGTATTCGTATTCGCATCCGCATAAAAAAATATAGATATGAATATGGTATGGACTTTTGCCATCCGAAATGTTATTTTATCCGCACTATTCGTATTCGAATTCGATAAAACAATATACATATTTTATTGCAGTATGGACAATATATATATATATTATTGCAATATGGCTAATTAGTTGGCTGGGTATTTTTAGTTTAATATGAATTCATATTTTTAGATGAAATAGATAAACTAGAATGATTAAGTGTGTTATGTACAAGGATAAAGTATCATAAATATCTTGAAATTACGTAAGTTATGAGGATATCCAAATCCGACTGAATTGAATAGATATTCGATTCGTATTTGTATTCGTATTCGACAATATTTGAATTCATGTTCAAATTCATTTAGAAAATACGAATACAGAAAGACTACTATTTGATTCGTATTTGATTCATTGACACCCTACACATTGATAGGATGCCTAGGCATGTGCGGATTATGAGGCTGGCGTTCGTGTATACAATCTCCTTATCTACGGATATGGAATTTTAGGGCTGTGCGAGATAAGAGTTTATTTATTACTGGCATATATCCAACCGATGGATCCAAACATTGGGGCTAAGATGCCTAGGGAACAAGGCATTCATTCGCTCCTGGTCTTGGCTTTTCATGTGTTGCACGCTTAGTTGATGCGATCAACTTCTCCTTGCTCGCCGTCAGTGGCGAAGCTAGGATTAAAATAGAGGATGGACTCAAAGGACAAAGCTAAATTGGTAGATTGACTCAAACATAATCTTTTACTCTTATGCAATTCAAATTCATACAAGCTGGAATTTAACTAATCAAGAATTAAGAATATATACCACAACAAGCAGGCACCAGTTGTCCAGCACCAGTAGGCAACAGTCTAGGGCCACACCGTAGCCCCTGCCTACGGTGCCTCATGCCCACCCCCACTCCTCCTCGGCGTCTGCTTCCTCGAGCTCCTCCGCGCTGGTCGTGCCCCCACCGCTCTTGTCGTGCCCGCCTCACCACTCGGCTGCGGCGACCTTACACCACTGGTTCCACCTCCCATCGCAGCGCCATGTCGTCCCCTTCGGCCTCCTCGCCCCTCGGCTCCTGCCTAGCTCGTTGCGCCACAGACCACGACTCCATTATTACGCAAAGTTTGTTTCTCTATTATTGCAAACCTACGAACAAATTACTAATTGAGTATGTATCACACTATATTCTAACATATGAACAAATTGTTAATTGAATAACAAATTGCCAATTGAGTAACAAATTGCTAATTGAGCCGCTCGCCTCCACGGCTCCACAAGCCACAGCTCCATTGCCTCCACTCACACAACACTACAGCAACCCTCCAGCCCACCTTCTTCAGTTGGGCTCACCGCTCACACGCCCCAGAGGCCAAAGGCTTCCTCTCCTCACCTCCCCTACCGCTCGCCCCCCAGATCCCTCCTCCAGTCCTCCTCCTCACCTCCCCCGCCAACCGGCCCCCTCAGATCCCACCTCCAGTCCTCCTCCTCACCTCCTCAGTGTCCCCCGCATGGCTGCCCCAGATCTCTCCTCCGTGCCTCCTCCAGCTCCCCCGCCCCAGATCCCTCCTCCTCGCCTCCTCCGGCTATGGGCTACCGGCGGATCGACCTCCTCCTCGGCAGACCTCACCTCCTCCGGCTCCTGGCCTTCCCCCAGCCTTCTCGGTGGTTCGGCCTCCCGTAGCTCCTTGCCCTAGGCCCATGCAGCCAGGCTACCGGCGCTGCCGCAACGGCTCCCCTGCCCCAGCTTCCTCCGGCCTCCTCGACGGAGTGGTGGCGCCTCCCCACCTCGGCTCCTCGTCGTTGTGACACTGCCAGGCACTGCCCTCAGGTGCGCCTCCTCTCCTCAAGGTTGGTTATTTGGAATGGGGAATGTGAGGTGGGGATTGGGGACGTGGGGTGGATGTGAGGCCATAGTTGGGCCTTGTGGGCTTCGGCAAAGACCCACAAATCCTTTTCTTCCTTTCCTTCTTCTTCAAATCGGCAGCTGCTCTGCTCAGGCCCTCGGCCATGGTCGCCACCTCGCCGGACGGCCGGAGGTTGGTCGACGGATGGAGGGACCCCCTCCTCCGCGCTGGAATCGCCCTGCTCGCCATATATGTAGGATAAGATCTGCTTTTGATTTTTGTTGCACGGTGAGAATGTCCAGCAAAGGTAGCAGCAGATCAGCCATAATTCAATCCCCACGGCAAAATGTGGGGGAGAATACCACTGCTCCAAATTTCACTTCTCTCAATGCCTTTATTGTACTTTGTACACTATGGAAATGGATCATTTGCATTGAAGGTGTCAATGCAAAGGATCTACAGTGCCGTGCATTAGAAGATGATCTCCATCGTCTAATAAAAAAACAACGGTCTAGATCAATAGCTACAATGTTATTTGCTACAGTAAATTAATGTAGTAAATATTCCACTGTTGCTGTAGTGCTGTTGCTGTGTACTGTTCACATACACACATAATTGTTTACACAATTATTCTTACACTAGAGAAGAGGATCCGAATCCGTGCGCTACCTATTCTGATGCTAGATACCATTCCATCCCATTTTTGAGGTGCTTCCTGATAACTTAATCAAGTCATCAATCTAGCTAGAATCTGGGAAGGGTGGCCCACAACTCACAACTCTAATAAAAGTCATACAGTATCTCTTCCCTGGTCAAAATCCTTTTTTCGCATCACTTTCTGGAGAAGCTGCCTCCGTTCCAGGACAAACCAAAGCCGCTAACAGGTGCATAATTAATTAGCTAAATCCAGGGAAAGAACAGCTGTTTCGCATTAAACAATCAGTGTGTTTGTGTAACTTAAAGCATCGCACGCGCCCATGACCCCAGCCAGATTCTCAGCACTAGCCCAGGCCAAGGATACGGTACACTGGACCGGGCAAAACGACCGGGGCAGACGGCGTGACTTGTCCTTTCCACAGTCAAGCCACAAGTCGGCGCGACGAGAACATCCACCGCCGACCGCACGTACGTACCCGCCGATCCCACCGAAACGCCGAAAACGTTGCGCGCCCGCGCGGACGGACGGGAAGACGTGTGGGTGTGGTGGGGGCTCGTTGCGCCCCGCCCGTGCCGTGCCCACGGCGTCGGCGTGAGGGCGCCGAGGCAGTGAGCGAGGCCGCATGCACGCACTGCCCAGGATTGCCGCGGCGCGGTATCCTGGGATGGCGCGACACCGGCGGGGCAGGGGGACGTGGGGTGGGAGGCGACCAGAGCCGACAGCCGGGACCAGGGTGCTTGCTGCGCGGACGAAACCGAGAGAAACCACCGGGCGGTGCCGCGCGATCGGGCCCGCCCGCCCAGGCGGCCCAACGCTTGCCGTCTTTCTGGTTCACCGTCCGGTCGTTTTCGTGCCAGTTTTGGCGCGGGTGTGACTTTGTGAGGGTGCTGATGCCGATGCCGATACGGCATGTGCGGCCGGAACGGCGTGTGTGGACTGTGGTGAATCGGGGCGTCACGCAGGCCACACCATTTTTTTTTGTAGATACAGCACCCGGCCGATCTGTTAGTGTTTAAGAAAGGCGTGAGTTAGAGCTCAGCAGAAAAAATGGCCATGTTGCCGTCACGTGCACAGCTACTTGGTGAAAGCAAGTTCTCTCGTGCCGTGTTTGGGATTGAGGCCCCTGCTCTCGCCATGTTCTGATAACGATGCGTAAACTGTCCATGTCAATGCTATACAAAAATGAATAATTTATTATCTATCACCGTAAAAGAGTGAATTTTAGAATTTGCCATAGTATGTGAGTATGACATATGGGTCCTGGAACTACATGTCATACTCACATCAGTGGCAAATAATCAATTACGCATGTTTGAGTAGTGACAAATAATTAAATCTCTCTTAAAATTTATAGTGACAAATGATATAACTTAGATGCTTCAGAATATATTTACGTATCTTGTAACTATTTAGATTTTTAAGATATCATAAACATTAGAAAATGACAATAGAAGTTTGAAAGAAAATGCAACTTGAGTAACGTAATTGAAGTATGAGCTTTCATGGAAGAAAATCATGAGTATAATAAGTTAATCACTCTCCATTATGTATACATCATGTAGTTGCATGTCCTTAACTCTTTTACAAAATATTTGCATGCACATGTACCTCTGTTAATCTCAAGCAATACATTGATTATGTGTGCAACAAAATTATCTTATTAGTTTACATGGTATTAGAGTACCTTGCCCACATATACACTGACGCACCATGGTGAAAGTATCTAGGCCATCAGTTTTGTTTTTGGTAATTAATACCAACATTATAGTTTTTAGGATAAGGACCCTTTTATAGTTTTTACCATTTTGAGTTTATAGGATAAACGCCGTATTATAAAGAGATATTATGGCTAGTAGTTTGAGAGACTATTTTTGTGCCATAATGATCAACTAGGGTTCATGCATTGTTTTGATTTGAGCTTCTGAAAAAATGTTTTTCTAAATCAGTATGACCGCAAGTAATAAGTGGTACTACTGCAGATCGGCAGTACCGATACTTATATGGTGGTATGTATTTTTCAGAGAGCGTGTTTTAAGTGTTTTTTATTCTCTCTGAAAATCGGAACGCCCGTATTTGAATTGTGGTACTACCGTAGGTCGGTAGTACCGATATCTATATGACGGTACGTAAATAACAAAGAGTATGTTTTTGGGAGTTTTGATCTCTCTTGAGAAACGGTATGACCTGATTTGAGCAGTAGTACCGGTGTGCGGTAGTACCAATATTTTAATGACAGTACGTTTTTTTTCCAGAGGTGTATTTCTAAGATTTCTTGAGCTCTGGAAAATGGTAGTTCCGTTCTAGCCGAGCGGTATTACCGCGTTGCGGTAGTACCGATTTTAAGTTGGCGGTAGTACCACAATATTTTCGATAACGGCTAGTTCAGAGCATTAAATGCCACTGTTTCGACCGTTGAGCAAAAATCGTAGTACCAGGTCTTCAATGGCGGTACTACCGCAAATCCTGATTTTTTCAGGAAAGTGGTTGTAACGGCTAGAATTGTTGGTGATGGGTATAAATACCCCCCCCCCAAACCTGCCTTCTAGCAGTAACTCTTGAGACTGTTGAGCATTATACTCTTGCATTGAACTCTCTTGAGCTCACATACACTCTTCAACTACTCATTTGCATTGATTTCTCATTCTTGAGGTAGTTGAGAGCATTGAAGTGCATTGATTCATTAGTTGATCATTTAGGCACTTGTAGTTTCTCAAGCGAAACTTATGATCTATTACTCTTGGTGCTTGCCGGCACCTAGACGGCTTGGAGGAAGAAATTTGCATGGTGAGCTCTTCAAGGAGATTGTGAAGAGTCCCGGTAAGATTGTGATTGGTGTTGTGTTCACTAACTCCGAAGCAGAGGAAGAGCAACTCTAATGATCGAGGGTTGAGGCTTAATTCGTGGAGCTGGCTTGATTCGTTCAAGTTTCCTCAACGTGGACTAGCGAAGACCGACAAGTCTTCGATACCACGGGAAAAACTTCATTGTTTCCATTGTGGTTTATTCTTGTCTTTACTACTTCCGTGTTTACATTTATACAATTTACTTGTGTAAAATTGCTTAGCTAAAATTGTATCTAGTTTTGACATAGTTCATAATTGTCTTAAATAGCTTAGTAGTTTCTTCTTTATATTTGTTCTAGGAAGCTTTGTTAAGACAATCTTGTTTAATATTATTAATTAGTCAAAAAGTTTTCAAAACCTCCTATTCACCCCCCTCTAGTCGATTATCCTTGATCCTACACATGGACGACCTACCTTGAATTTATCTTTTCTTACATCGATTGCCCTACCGAACCATGTGTCTTCTATCTCTTCTCTCCGCCACAATTTTTCTGCTTCAACCTCCAAGAGTGAGCCCAATTCTTGATTGATATCTCTCAGCTTCTATCATTTCCGATGCAATATTCTATCACATAGTTATCTTCTACTTCTCTCCAATTATCCCTTAATGATGACCATTGTGATATCTACACGTATATGAGTGCAAATATCGTCGATCCCTGCCGGGACACTTGTCGCACTCTCTCCAGTGGCCCCAATCCTATTCCTTACCGTTGTGCTATATCTACTTCGAGCTCTTTGCTCTTTTGTTTTTGTATGCCCATGCTTCTATTCATAGGATGCATGCATGTATATACACATGCACGATGTTATACATGCTTGATTCTTCTTCCCCTGTGTCGATCGCTCCTCTTCTTCGACGTTGTTCAACTCAACAATGTGGCTTCCTCACTAATTGCGACGACCTCCCATCTTCACTGATGTCGGTATGTCTGCCTTAGTCGTTGTCTAACGGTAGGGAGAATCTACTCACCATCGCTGGTGACGCCATGTCACTAACCAACGATGGCATGCTCCTAGCTACCCGATGGTTACATATCGTTGATAGCTCATTTTTAATCCAAAGCTTCATCTCCTCTCTGCTATGTCTTCCACATTATCGAATTTCTTTGGCCATTGACTTCTTCAACAAAGCCGATGCTCACCATTCGTCGTCACAACACTTGGCTCCTTTGACTCTGGTCTTTCTCTTCAACGGCTCCAGCGAGCAGCACGACATTGTTCTTGTCGAACAGCTAAGGTGAGCAATATGGAATTGTTTTTATTTTCATCGCCGCTGCCTTGGCTATTCGCTTCCTTATGGATCAATGTCTTCTTGTAGGACAGATCGACACCATTACACTCTTTCGTGGTCTCCCCCGATACCATTCATGATATCCTCATTATAACTTATATTTAATTTATTCAAAATTTTAGTTATTAAAGGATTTTACTTTGGAATTCGTATGGAAATCAAATTGCAAATTTTCTTTTTATCTATTGTCCTGAATTTCAATTGTTTTTTTGTTGGAATTCGTAAACTAATCCAATTGTTAATTTTTATGCCGAATTACGTTATTTATAGATTTTACTTCAGAATTTGTATCGAAATCAAAATGCTTATTTTATTTTATTTTTATTCCAAAATCAATTTTTGTTGTTGAGATTTGTATACTAATCCAATTGCTATTTTGGTTTAATTTTTATTCGAGTTATATTTATTTAGGATTTTACTTAGGAATTAGTATGGAAATCAAATTAATGTTGTTTTTTTTGTTCAATTTTATTTATTTAAGTATTTTACTTTGGAATTCATATGGAAATAAAATTGCAAATTTTATTTTATTTTTTATCTCGATTGATTTTACTTTTGAATTAGTATCGAAATCAATTTACTAATTTTATTTTATTTTTATTATAAATTCTAGTTATTTTTGGTTGGAATTAGTATACTAATCCCATTACTAATTTTTTAAAAATTCATGTCAAAATTAAATTGCTAGTTTTATTTTATTTTTTATTCAAAATTTCAGTTATTTTTGCATTGTACTTGACATGTACTCTTATTTCTATATTGTACTTAACATGGACTCTTTCGTTTAATCTAGATCGTTATAATCTGGACCCACCATAATCAATGGTGTAGATGTTTCTCTTTTTTCACTGATTAACATGGGAATTTCTAGCCCTTGAATGCGAACATGGTGGCTTCTTTTTCTATCGCTTTAATAATATAATAGATACTAACTGTCTCTTGGAGGAGCGAGAAATGGTCCTGCGATTAGTTGATTACGGGGTTGTTTGGTTGATGGCCAACGTGAGTCAAATCAAAATTTGATATAGCCAAAACCAAAGCAAAGCCAAATATTTGCCAAAAAAAAAAAACGTTGTTTGGATCATGACCAATCTAAATTTTGGTGAGTGATTTACCCGCCCTCGGTTTGTCTGCATGTGATATTAGATTTCATTGGCGTTACCAAATTTTAGTGGTAACTCACTGAGCTCAAACAATTGGGGTGCTTCGTTCGTGACTTTTTTTTTAAAAGGTGTGGCAGGAGAACTGCCCACACTGCATTAAAGATGGAATAAAAGAAACAAAATGTTCAAATACATTACCAGGTCCAAAAAGTTGAACCCCAACAAGCAAAAATTAAATTAAGCTACCCCTTGCACAAGCCGAATCCTCCTAGCCGCCTTCAGCCCCTTGTGGTGTCGATTTCTTCTCCACTTTAATTGTTCTACCTTGCTCACGTACCAACTGAAGATGTCGAAATTTCGACCGATACGTAAGAACCCAACTTGCTTGCCCCACTTAAAATCCAAGCCCGAGCTTCTTCTTTAATAATTGCTACCAACCTATTAACCTCAATCCTTCGATGCAGAAAAATTCTTCGATTTCTTTCTTTCCATATTTGCCACATTGTCAATATGATTAAGGAGCTTTGCTCCTTCCTACTCAAAGTTGCTTCTCTCTGCAATCTTTCTATCCACCAGTGAAGTACTGACTCATCAATGTCCTCCTGAGTCGGAAGGATGCTGTTGTGTTGTGCCCAAGTTACTATGGCAATCTTTCGTTCGTGACTTATGTTTGGCAGCAAGGCGTGTCTGAAAGTTGTCCAATATCACGAGAATTTCGCTTACGAGGCGTGCTTCAAAAGTAGTACAAGTAAACACAAGGATTGATCCTAATCATTTGGGACAAGCAGGCATGCTCAGTGTAAGGCGGTCTAGGCATCAGGCATGTCAGTCCAGAACACCCCGACCGGCTCCAGAGTGCAGACGCCAGACAGGGGGCACCGGGGCAGATACCACCAGACTACCAGAGCAGCAAACCAGCCCTCGCATACCGGCAACCACCACTCCATTGTGCAATGCGTTAGGAAAGAGCGCGTGCGGCATCCATCCATCCGCGGTGCAAGTTGCCGTTGGAGGCACAGCCCGTGAACCGTGAGACGGCCGATCTTTTCCGGGGGACGGGGCTACGCGCCTACGATGATGCGTACGCTGGGAGCCAAAAAGGCAGGGTGGGCAGCTCGGCAAACCGAAGCGGCTGGGAGTGCAAAGGTGAGATGCACGGCACCGGACAGCCGCAAAGCCGCTGCCCAGAGCTGCCTCCCTCGCCTTCATGCACCATCATGCATCCCACGACGATTTTTTTAGTACTAGCCTGTGACATCTGAGTCGTCACTTTGCCCGATAAATCACAGGTCATGTCAAGATACTGCAGCAGTTAGGTTAGGTTAGGAAATGCTACTGCCGCTCGTAGAGATTTTTGTGATAGCTCGGTATGGATTACTCGGCATGGCATCCGACGTATCACGCCATGCTTGAATGCCCAAATCGTTCGCTAAATAAAGCCGGAAGTTGGCGCCTTTCTGATCGTCACTGCCACCGTCACACTCGAGATTTTTGGTACCACGAGATGTATAGATGGATATCCTGTTAGTGATGATGCAGAGAATAAATCAGCCATGTTGTGGATATCAGTTTGATCATTTTGCAGTATACTATTCCACAGTTCGCACATCTATCTAGTACTACTACTAATAAAGGATTGAATGACTTTCAATTGCTCCAAGTTGACGAACTGAATTCTAGTAAAGAAAAAGGGGGAAGGTTGAGGAACCGGTTGCTCAAGCTCTCCAACGTACTTCCCAACGGAATAACGAACATGAGCTGAATACACTGAAGTTATAGGGCATCTGGAAACCAGAGCCGCCACTGAGAAGTTGGTTTTCAGTTACGATGAACAGTGCTTACTTTTTCTTGAACACCTCTGTTGAGCATTCATGAGAGCTGTTTGGTTATAAAAAACTAGTTGAGCACAATGATTCCGGTCAACTTTTAGCCGACCAAGTTTGGTATTCCTATAATGCAGGCTGCTGGGCTTGGAATTTCATAACCTGTACCCAAGTCGAATTAAGTGTGACATACTAGCTTGATTATGACATCTGTTAAAATACACAAGTCAACTCATCCTAATTGTTCTTGTTTTTTTTTTTAAAAAAAAAAACTCAGCCCAAACTTGGGCCAGGCACATCCGAATACGCATAAGAAGTAGGCTTATCATTCATAAACTCATGCAAGGGAGAACTGAGCACAGCTCAGTAGGGGCCGCCGGGCCTTTGCCCGCCTGCGTTCGAGCGCTGCTTGGCGTGTGTGCTCACTCTCTCTTTAATGCAACCAGAGATGCTGACCACGAAAAAAAATCTCATGCAAGGATGTGCTTCCGCATTAAGAAAATACTTAAAACCTGTCAGTACAAACAGCTTAGGTAAAGTAGTGGACGATGCCACTTCTGCTATATGACCCATAAACTTTCTCTCTTTTTCAGTGACACACTGACAGTGCAATTTGATCTTTTTTACCGTGTAAAGTGCGAAGGCGACGTACACGCAAGCAACTTTGTAAGCTTCTTTTTTTTCACTTAAAAAGCGCCGGGGCAACTTTGGGAAAACAATTACATATCGAGCAGTCAATGCACACTTGATCACGCCGCACAAACTCTCCACAAGTCCATATCCAAATCATCAGAGCCAATTGGGAAGCCATCTTGGCGCTGCAGATTAAAGAAACGCAAGGGGGGAGAAGATATGTGGTCATCGAAAAAGATCTTTTTTAGGCTTCCACAGCCCCACATTCATGCATCTACTCATCTCGCCTCCCTCCGGAAAAAAAAAAAGGCCAGGGAACAGATGAGAACAGCAGCATCTGGCCAGGCTAGGCTAGAGATGAATAAGATGATGTGCTGCTGGGTCCCTGGTGTCTTCTGGGACGGCCTCGCCCAAAGTCTCCAGAGTCCAGCCACACGACCAGAGAATCCGTCCACTCCTCGTCACCGAAGTTACGTGTTTGGGATACAGCAAACTTGGGAAACATTGCGGTTGGTATTGCGGTTGTGCAAATGTAATGGTCGGCCAGACAAAGAACGTACACGGTACGCATACATGGATGGATCGGCGTCTCAGAAATAGAATTGCACGGATCGGAGACAGCAACCGGCTGCAGAAAGCGCGCAGCAACTTGGACGATCCGTAGTGGAAGGACCAGGGCTTTTCCACGAGAGGGTTTGTGGCGAGGAGGGCTGATGCTTGACCATCGGCAGACGGCAGTAGAGGAACCGGATCCCCTTGAGCTTTTCACCAGAGAATGTGAGTGAAAGATGGTCACGGCGTCACGGCTCGGAATTGGATGCCCCCTCCTGGCTGGCACGGGTAGCCATCAAGATTGAGAGGAGAATTTGAGCTCAGGTCGTGCGCAAGCGCAAGCTAAAGCTGCATGGTGCGTCAATGCTAGGCTAGCCGGCTAGCCGTGCGATTGTTACGTCACTGGCAGCAATCTTGTCTCGGATTTGGAGGTCAATCAGGGACCCCCTGTCCCAAGTGAGATCCCGAGCAAGGAAGCAACTTATTATGTGTGGGGTACATTTTAGTAGTAGTCACTTGGTGGCATGTTGCTGGATCAACTGTAGTAGCTCTGCCTTTTGCCGTCAACTAACCCTCGAAAGTTGCTTCTTTGCAGTAACTTGGTGGCTGGCATGTTGCTGGATCAACTGTAGTAGCTCAGCCATTTGCCGTCAACTAGCGCTTGAAAGTTGAAACCAGTCGTCTGCGCTACAGCTCCCAGAAGGCAGGTACCAATCATGCAGAGAATTTCTTTTTCAGTTTTACCAGGCTGAAACAATTCATACGACAGCCCAAGTTTGCTCATGGGTTACATATCACTCCTTGTAACTGGCCCAGGAGCCAGCTATAAACAAGATGATTCCACACATGAGCACAGCAGGCAGATCTATGCTATTGCAGTTTTACATCCATAACGGAGTCATAAAAAACACTTGTATCAAAATCCAAAAGGGAGTTTCATGATTATTGACTAGTACTAAACAGTACATGAGTTCATTGTTCCCACCATTACCCAAATCTTAGCAATGAATCAATGAATATCCCGGCACGGGAACAGTTTACACTTCCGATCGACGATTTCGACATCTCACTACCAATCCGAAACGACGAAGACTAAACAAAACAATTTCAGTGCAGCTTTGAAGTATGGGGCATTACAGATGAGCTGGCTGAAGATACGTTCCCTCATAGAGGCCCATGACCTGATCAGCCACTGCCCACATTATAGCCTGACCAGGTGGAATCCTCATGAGCCTGGGAAGCAAGCCTTTCCACAAGGCTCGGAGACCCTCTTCAGTGTATATTGTCTGTATCGCATGGACCATGCCCTTGTACTTGATGTCGCCAGTTCTCCCCTGGGCCATCAACCTAGTCTTCACAACATCAAAGGGTCCAGTACAGATTGGCCCTGCAGTTCCTGCAAGGAACCCCGAGATCATCGACTGCCATGGCTGGAGAACCTTCCCGTCTCCTTCATGTTTCTTCCAGAGAACAATGTCGAATGTGTTCTTGGCTGTGAACATTGCAGCTTGGTTTGTGCCATTACGCATGACAGTTGGTAATGCTCCAGCCCACAGACCAAAAAGGCCTTCCTCCCGAACGATTGTCTTTGCACAGTGTATGGGCCCTTTATATCTGAGCAGGTCTGGGCTTAGTCCTTTTTGTTGCTGTAATCTGATCTTTACCACCTGCATCCACCACAAATAAACATCACAGTGATTCCCTCTATACTACAGGCTTTAATAAACAAAATTTCAGTGGCAAAATGTAAATTTAGTTTCCCCAATAAATATGAAAAAGTACAGCAACAAATGTCGAATTTTATGTAAATTTTAAGGGTGCTATTTGTTCCATTTCCCTGCTTTTACTTCATAGAATATGTAATTACATACAATGCTTGGTTGTCTTGGTGTGATATAGATTTCAGCTTGCACTGATGATTCATTTGTAGAACACTGCACTTCCAATCAAGGATAGAAAAACTGTATTTACAAAAATCACGGTGGTTTTCAGGTCAACTTTTGATTTCATCCCATTTTTCTTTTTCTTTTTTGGTTCTATAATTTGTAACTTACAGCAACTTCTAACAATTAGTAGTACTTCCTTAATACTTCCAACTGGCATGAAAAAATATTAATACCGTTGTTCTACAGAAGCTGCCGGTCCCCTTTAAAGGGACAAGTTTGACTAGATAACTTCCACTTTGGCCAGGACTCTTGTAAGTATAAACATCAGAGGAACCTCCAAACCAATCTTCACAATTCACTACTTATGTTATATACTATACCAAATCAAGCTCCCATTCCTTCTTTACAATACTAGAAAAGCTGTGAACGAGACATTTTTGTTCCAGATTAGGCCTATATGAGTTTTGATCCTACTAATCTACTACCTTACTGCTCCCCTTTTGGATATGCTCATTTCTTTTTCTTATGGTTGTGTGGTCTTTGCTATGTAGGTAACAATATGACGCTAACAAGGACCAGAGAAATTCTACTTTAAAAATGTTGGTGTTTTCCATTTAACACAAAGACAATGTGTTGCGAGTAAGGCAAAGAAGCATAATTTTTTAGAGACGAAAAGAATTGCCAATGCATACAACGTTAAAAAAGGAGCAGGTGATTTGGTTGTAACTTTTCGGTCAAATGTATTTGACATCATTCTAATGGACAGCCAAATGCTTGATCATTGGCTTGGGCATGGTACTAGCAAACTACAATTTGACTGCAAAGTACAGAGCTGTAATTTCTTTAATCCCAAATCCCAAGTTACCAAAGATGCATCTAACATCATTCACACTCAATATTAAACTACTGCCGCACCTGTCTTACTCCGTTATTTTTCTATACAGTAAATATGCAACTTTCACATCGGTACCCTACACGTAAGATCTCGCAAGTTCTTTTTTCGGGCAATAATCACCTAGAGTTGTTCCAAATTAAAGATAAATTATCTGTGAAAAGTTCTTGTGCGATATGTATAAGCTATAACATATCGTAGACAAGCCAAGAATTCAAGAACGATTTGGGGACTCCTAGAAATAGTAACAAGTAACAGGAACAGAGGTAGGCGATCTTGCCTCGAAGGGGGTGACGATGAGGAGGGCCTCGAGGACACCGGCGCCGAACCCGGAGACGACGCGTCCATGCGCGGAGACCTTGCCAGTGCCGGGGTCCTTGAACGCCGACTGCAGCACGGCGTTGGAGCCGAGGCGGAGCGCGTACTTGAGCGTGAGGTGGGTAGCGAAGGGCGTGAGCCCCTTCCACAGCGCGCGCACGCCCTCGGTGCGCGCGACGGTGGCACCGCAGTGCGCGATGCCGCGGTAGGCCCCCGCGCGGTCGAGCTGCAGCCGCGTCTTGACCACGTCGATGGGCTGCAGGCAGCACGCCTCCATCACGCCGCCGAGCGACCCCGCCGCCGCCTTCACGTACGCCGGGATCGGCGGCCTGCCTCCGCGGGGATCCCGCCGCTCCTCACCCGGCGATACCGCCCGGGGGGACGGCGGCGGCGCCGGCGGCGGGGAAGAGGAGGAGGAGGCCATCCGGGAAGCGGAAGCGGCGAACTTAGCGGGTGGCGGATGCGGCACAAAAGCGGGTTTTGGATTCTTTTCGTTGCGTGCCTTCCCTTCCCGGTTTTCTGCCGGATCCGAAAAGGAGTGGTGCTGCTTTATATAGAGGATCTCGGCAAGGAGTGGAGAAGCGCACTAACGGCACTATAGTTTCTCCTGCGGCCGTCAGGGTTTTGGTCTATGACAAGTGGGGCCTACCTGGGTGTTGTTGTTCCGCAGTCTCGGACCCACACGTCAGTTGTTGAATTTGGCGGATTGCTAAGAGATTCTCTCGAGGTGGTGGGGGCGGGCAGCTGGCCGATTGGCGGGTCCCGTTTGCAGTGGCAGGACGCAGTAGCAACTAGCAAAGCAAATTCTAGGGCACCGTGTGCTACATACCCCTCCTCCTCTTGCGATGCACGTCGTACTTACGTGGCTTCTTTGGGTAGGTAGCTCCATCTGTGTCCCACTTGTCATAGATTGGTGTAGATAGCCACGTGTAGAGAATACTCTCGCTTCCTAATGTTGTTTTCCTTGTATTTTGCTCTTCTATTTTGTAACATCCCAATTTTCAGAGCTTTTAAAAATCTTTTAAATAAGTTGTAGTGGAAAAATTCACCATTTGGATTTATTTGATTTTAATTTAAAAGCTTAATATTGGACTTTGAGTAACAAAACAATTTAATATGATTAAAGTCAACATGAACAATGGTCAAAACTATTTTATTTGGATTCTATGAGCTTGGATATATTTTCTAGAATTTTCGGAATTTTTCCAAGTTCATTTGCTATTTTCTATTGCTTATTCGAATTTACGCTATTTTCTTAAAAAGAAAAAGGTAGTTAAATCTCCAAATAGTGGTCGGGCCGAATCTCTGCGCCCACTCCCACTCCTGCGCTTGACCCGCTCGCCCACTCATTCCTCGCCGTTGGATCGGGACTAGGCGCTCGAGATCTCACTTGCGCGTCGACGCTTCTCTCTTCTCTCGGCGCGGGGGCATTGCAGGTCGTCGTCTTCGACAGTCTCTCTCGCATGATGTGGCCCCGCGTCGCCACCATGCGCTGCGAAGCTTCGTCCGACAATATCGCAACCGGACCCGATTTTGTCGCGGATGATCGCTTCTAAAGCCTATCCTCCCGGACTCGTTCAAACAAAATTCAAATTCAAATTCATGCTCTATCTCGCTTTATCTCTCATGAGCCCTTCTCGGGTGGTTTCAACCTCATGGCCAAGACGTCGCTCCGAGGCCGCTAGACCCTATAAGTAGCACCTCGAGGATCGCCGACCCTTTCCAAAAACCCCAAACCAATTGCCCTCTCGAGCCACTTGTGCCAAGAATCGGAGTTTTGGCGCGGTCACCGAACCCTAAAACTCCGATCCTCTCGCCGTCGGTGGACGCTTGCCTCGGAGTGCACATTGCCTTCCTCGCCTTCAGAGCTACCCCGAAACCCCTCATCACCGAGCCACATCGGGCCTTGCTTGAAACAAAACCCGGCTCTTCGCCGCTTGAACCTCGCCACGGCCACCACCGCGTCACCCCGACCACCCGGAGCCGCGCGATAGGTTCGCAATAACGCCTCTACCCTTTGGTACCACCCACCGCCATCGCCGCCGATTCATGGGACCATTGGGTCGATCTTGCCGTAAATCCACGTCGCCCTCCACTCGTCGCCATCGCTCCAAGCCAAGCGCGCGCGTGCGACAGCGTGGCGCGTAGCGTCGGCAGCCACGCAGTACGCAGGCGCCGGCCAACCCGACCCGATCCAGAGGCTCGGTGGACTTGGTCACCGTGGTAGTGCCAGCGACATGTGGGTCCCACATGTCGATTTTCTTTATTATTCCTTTTCCGAAATTCCCGGTGACGTCATCTCGATGTCATCTCGACGTATAATATTCTGATTTTTCTGTTAAGAAATAATTCGGAATTCGAGAAAATCAATTTTAGGGTTTTCTTTAGATTTAAACTTTGAAACCCCATATCTTTTGCATCCTAACTCCAAATCAGCCCATTCAAATTTCTAAATTCATCTAAAATCAAGATCTACCTAATGGAGATTTTTAATTTTTTTAGTTGTTTTGCCTCTGTTATTTATTTATTTTGTTTTTGTGCTTCGTTTCATGAGTAGACCTTGTATTTGTTGGAAGAGTTGAAGAAGAAGGAGCTTTCCAAGACCGGGACCAGATTACCTAAACTTATTCCAAGGCAAGCTATACCCTTGACCATTTTGCTTCCCGTTTACAAAAGTATTTTAATTCAAATTCTGCATCTTAATTCAAGTATTTATTTAAATGTTTTGGGTGCGATGAGTTAATCCCAAATTGTTATGCCATCCTTGTGTAATTATTATGCCCGATCCTTTGTCACCCTAGTTGCTATTAGTTGGTAAATATTGTAGCACCAACGTGGGTTGGTTAGCACGAGTAGATTGCTTAGCCATGCCCGAATCACTTATTCATGTGAGGCGCAATTATTAATCGACTAAGTGAATATGCAATCTTAAATAATCTGTGTGTACTATGTGTCTTTGTGGCATGTGTTGCACGTAAATCAACTGGGTAGTAAAAGGATTTGGGTGAGGCAAGTGGTGGATCTTGTGTGAAATGGTGGAATCTGTGTGATCTGTGTGGACAATAATCTGTGTGATCTGTGTGAATAATAATCTGTGTGGTGTGTGGTTTAGTTGGCATGTGGAAGTCTTGCCTCGGTCAATTAAGGACCTCACCATGTGCGTTATTGGTAGAGCCCCTGCACGACCACATATACTTTTGAGAGCAGGCCTAGCATAGTAAGATAAGGTATCTGAAATGCTTTGTTATGATTAGTGCTAACTACACTAATTGTATCTTGTGGGTAAAGTGTACAAACTCGCATAGTGTAATTTAATCTATTGAATAGCGCGTCTGTGTCATGGACAATGCTCGGGGATATCACACTAGGGGTAGATTTTATTAAAGCTGTGTGGGAAGGGGGCTGTGTGGTTTGAATCATCCGACTATGTGAATAAAATTGTCTAGTGTGTGTGTCTTTGTGAAATCAAATGTTAAAATTATTGTTATCTATTTGTTTTACTGTTTTCAATCTATTCTTGGTATTCAATTGCAAACTTGCATTTACGCAAAAGAACCACGAAGGCCTTTCCTTGTAAAATGCCGGCATGTGTATATATTGCATTTACGTGGTGTGGCTTATGAGTGCGGTGTGTACTCACGCTTGTTTTGACGAATCAAGCGTAAGAGGAGGAGTCTTCACGACTTTCGAGGACGAGTTTATCGAAGGTGCACGATCGCGAGTCTTGATCGATCGGTTGCTGTGGTGAATCGATGGGTGCCGCTACCGCTTTTGTTTCATTGCTTTAATTCTCTGTTAGCCTGCGTGGCTTGAATAAATGTAAACTCGACCTTAAGGTCAAAACCATTATTTATTAATCAAAGTTATTCGTTTATGCTATTATTCGCTTGTATGGATCGATTTCCACCTTTGTTACCTTGTGTGCACTAGCATGATCACAGGCTAGTCGTTGAACCTGAAGGGTCTGAATGTAATTTGGTCCCGACGAAGTGGTATCGAGCCATCTCGACCGTAGGTCTAGACCTTAGTTAGATCGGCCGTTTAAATGTCCAAACTATTTTCTAAAAGAAAATTTATCTGCAAGACTAAATTGATCGCTTAACTCCTCTCATATCTCTCTCGACTCATCTCTTGCTATAATCTCTCCTCTTTTCCTTTATTTAAAACTTGGTTCTTACCTTTTATGCGCTGGGCGAGATGCCGTACCTTGAGACCTTCGGAGATTGCAACGGAGGACTTGCCGCCGAGCTTTGGAAGCTGCTGCAGACGCTTCGAAGGCTTTGATTGCCCGATGTACCGTGGCGGTGAGTACATAGTCAACGGACGGGATCGTGGTATAGTCTGCCGCCTGACGGTCTACGCCAGAAGGAACACTAGAGGCAGCCAACCTTTGGATGTCTCGGTCAAGAGGATCACCTTCACGCAAGGAATCCATGAGTCGTCACGTTTGGCCATACTCCGAAGTCCGCCACATCTACGCGAAGAAGCGCAACACTGCTGCTTATCGCTACCATCCTAGAGCCGCCGGGGAGATATCTGCGCGCTTTCGTCTCACGCACGGGAAGGCAATGCCTCGATGGTGCATCTAGCACGATTCGCGGTTGCTTTCAGAGGAGTCATTTGGAGATGGCCGCCACCAAGCCGAGGTGCGCCTATCGAACTGGGAAGAAGCGAGAGAGGATCGCCATCTTAGAGCAAGCTCTCTACGGTCAACATGAGGTCGAGGATGATCAAGAGGAAGATTCGGAAGGACGAAGAGGATCGAGGAGATTCCGGAGAATCCGGCGAGAGGTTGCATGCACTTGGAGGACCAGCAGAGCTGCCTGACACCAGAGGAGCCACCAGTACTGCACCAGACACTGCTCCGGTGCACCGATCCGGGACATCGAACCGATTCATGAGGATGCCCGCCACTTCGTGAGTCTACACAGGCAGAGCGCCCGCCGTGGCTTTGGAGGCTTTCTCGAGTAGTAGTTCGTTTAAGTTCCAGTTTAGTCAGGCTTAGCCAGTTTCCCTTTTCAGAGTCGCCCTTTAGGCGGTAGCTTGTGTGCTTAGGTTCGCTCTATTTTCTTGTGTGCAAGTATGAGTACGCAAAGGCCCTTAGGCATTTGTTGCAACCATGCTAGTAAGCTATTAATAAAAGGTTATTGCATTCGAGTTTCGTGAGCTGTGTTTGTTGGGTTTAATCTATTCCCCTGTCTAGTTCTAAACTCATCTCGTGCTTGCTACCTTCTCTAACCTATGGAACTTCACCAGATGGTTCAGACTCGTCACGCTGCTGCAAGTGGATCCGGCACCCCAGCACCCGATGATAATCAAACCCCCGCAGGGACAGTGCCACCCCAAGCACCGCCCCTTGACTTGCAGAACTTTGGAGCCTTTATGGCAGCACAAACTCAGATGATGTATACAATGATGAACCAGATGCAAGCCATGAACAACAACAACAGCAACAATCGTCAGGGAGGACCGGAGGAGCCCCTGTCACTCAGGGTTATCAGGGACCATCCAAGTTGGCTAAATTCATGAGGACTCGTCCGCCAACTTTCTCTGGATATGTCTCACCAAGAGAAGGCGATGATTGGCCAGCGTGATTGAGAGGAAGCCGCGATCACCCAATGCGGCGATCACGAGAAGGTGTTATATGCCACTCATCGGATGGAGGGCATAGCCGCCGAATGGTGGGAGAACCTGCTTGCGGCGCATGAGGCACCGAGAATATCACATGGGAGGAATTCTCCATGACCTTTCGCCAATATCATGTACCGAGGGCATTATGGATCGAAGAAGGATGAGTTCCGCTCTCAAGCAGGGGGTATGTCGATGATTGACTACCTAAATAAGTTTTCTCAACTAGCTCGCTATGCTCCGGAGGATGTCGCTCTTGACAGTCTCGTCGTAACCGCTTCTTGAAGGGTTTGAACTCGGGACTACAAGTCAATCGCTTGCCCACACCTTCCGGATTTCGGAGTTGATTAACAAGGCGTTGGTCATGGAGGACAAACGCAAGGAGCCGGAAGATCACCATAGCGTAGGATGATTCAAATAGGAAGCCACCGGCCGCAGCGAGAGGGCAAGAGTAGTGCCACAACAGTTTACTCGTTTCCAGCCGCAGAGTTCGTTCAGAACACCTACACCGCCCTCAGCACCTCGTCCTTTTGTTCAGAATCCTCGCAACCCTACACCAGTCAACCCCACCCCCGGGAACGACAATCGGCAGAATGAACCAAGAGTATGTTACCATTGCCGTCAACCAGGGCATTTTGCTAATCAGTGTCCTCAGAAGGGAGCTATCACTCCAGTCCGCTTCAACCTTGGAGCAACACCTGCCAAGACCCCAGTGCAGAACAACCAAAGAGTTTCTCAGGGAACCAATCAACCAGGAGGAACGCCTCAGTCAGTGGTTAGAGGTCGTGTTAACCACGTCACTTTGGAAGGAGCCCAGGAAGCACCAGACGTTGTACTGGGTAAGTTCTTAGTAAATTCAGTACCTGCATCCGTTCTGTTTGATTCTGGAGCTTCGCATTCGTTTGTTTCTGGAAATTTTGCAACTAAGAATAAGTTGGAAGTTATGCCTCTTAAGCGTACTCTGTTAGTCCAGTCGCCTGGAGCAGAGCTAAGTTCTAATATGGGTTGTTTAGGGGCTAAGTTGCTCATAGCTGGAGTTGAGTTTCTAGCTAACCTAGTTATTCTAGACACCCAAACCATAGATGTCATCCTTGGCATGGATTGGTTAACCAAGCACAAAGCCGTGCTAGATTGTGGTCAAGAGTCATATAATCGAGGATACCAAAGGAAACAAAGTGGAGTTTCTAGCTACCTCGGTCGTAATGGACATCTCGCTAGTCAATAGCACAAGACCGTCACCTTGGAAGATGTGCCCGTCGTCAAAGAATATCCGGATGTGTTCCCGGAAGAATTACCGGGAATGCCACCGGATCGTGACATCGAGTTTGTCATCGATCTAGTGCGAGAATGACCCCATCTCAAGAGACCCTACCGGATGCCGGTCGATGAGTTGGTGGAGATGAAGAAGCAAATAGAAGAACTTTTGGAGAAAGGTTTTGTGAGACCTAGTTAAATGCGCCATGGGGAGCGCCAGTTTTGTTCGTCAAAAGAAGGATGGAAGCATGCGAATGTGCATCGACTACCGGTCTCTTAATGAAGTCACTATCAAGAATAAGTACCCATTGCCCGGATAGATGATCTGTTTGACCGGATGAAAGGAGCCGAGTGTTCTCAAGATCGTCTGCGATCGAGGTTACCATCGATTGAAGATTTGTCCCAAGGATGTACCTAAGACCGCTTTCTCAACACTCACGGGCATTATGAGTTCTTAGTCATGTCCTTTGGTTTGACTAATGCCCCGCCTACTTCATGAACATGATGAATAAGGTATTCATGGAATATTTGGACAAGTTTGTAGTTGTATTCATCGATGATATTTTGGTTTACTCCAAGTCGGAAGAAGAACATCTTTGAGCATTTGAGATTAATCCTAGAGAAACTCGAGAGCATCGGTTGTATGCTAAGTTTAGTAAGTGTGATTTACGAAAAAGGAAGTAGATTTTCTTGGTCATGTGATGGCAATTGCCGAGTAGTGATTGACCCCAAGAAGGTTAAAGCAAGATTACATTGGGAGCGACCCAAGACTATCACTCAAATTCGATTTCTTGGGATTAGCAGGATATTATCGCCGTTTCATTGAAGGATTCTCATCGATTGCTAAACCTCTTACACAATTGTTGAAGAAAGAGAAAAGTTTACTTGGACTGACTTGTGAAGAAAGTTTTCAAGAATTGAAGAAGCGTTTGACTTGAATTTGTCTACGATTTTGCGAGATATTCGCAAGGATTTTGATATCTATTGTGATGCTTCGCACAAGGATTAGGATGTGTCCTGATGCAAGAGGGAAGAGCTGTCGCTTATGTGTCAAGGCAGTTAAGGCCTCATGAAGAGAATTATCCTACCCATGATCTGGAATTAGCTGCAGTAGTGCATGCTTTGAAGATTTGGCATCGTTACCTCATCGGTAATCGCTGCGAGATATACACGGATCATAAGAGCTTGAAATACATTTTTACTCAGTCAGATTTGAATATGAGACAGAGAAGATGGCTAGAATTGATAAAGGATTATAATCTTGGAATCCATTACCATCCTGGTAAAGCCAATGTCGATTGCCGATGCTTTGAGTAGTAGAACCATCGCAATGCTTTGGAAGTGGAAGAGCCTTGTGCAGAACTTTAAGAGGAATTCCAGAAGCTAAGACTAGAAGTAGTATCGGAGGGATTTGTAGCCAATCTGGAAGTGCAGTCTACTTTGGAGAAGCAGATTCGCGAGGCTCAGCCTAAAGATTCAGAATTCTCCGACATCAAGAAGAAGATGACAGAAGGGAAGTTCAAGGACTTCACAGTGGATGATCAGGACATACTGTGGATCAATGGACGTATCTGTGTTCCAGATATTGATGGATTGAGACAGCTAATTCTGAAGGAGGCCCATGACTCAAAGTATTCGATTCACCCTGGTAGTACTAAGATGTATCAGGATGTTAAGAATAATTTTTGGTAGCCGAATTTGAAACGGGACGTCGCGAGTTCGTTGCCTTGTGCGGCGGTGTCGAAAGTCAAAGCGAGAACATCGAGGCCGGCAGGTCTGCTGCAACCCTTGAAGATTCCAGAGTGGAAGTGGGAAGAAATCGGAATGGATTTCATTACCGGTTTACCCAAGACTCAATCCGGTTATGATTCGATTTGGGTAATAGTGGATCGTCTGACTAAAGTTGCCCATTTCTTGCCAGTCAAGACCACGTACTCAGGAGATCGTCTAGCAGAGCTATATATGTCAAAGGTTGTCAGTTTGCATGGGGTACCTAAGAAGATAGTGTCAGATCGAGGATCTCAGTTCACCTCCCGATTTTGGCAAAGTTTACACGAAGCCCTAGGGACTCACCTGAATTTCAGTACTGCGTATCATCCTCAGACAGATGGACAGACTGAAAGGGTTAATCAGATATTGGAGGATATGTTGAGAGCATGTGCGCTAGCAAATGCTACCCGTTGGGATAAGAGTTTACCATATGCAGAATTCTCGTACAACAACAGTTATCAAGCTAGTCTGCAAATGTCACCATTTGAAGCTTTGTATGGTCGTGCCTGTAGAACCCCGTTAAATTGGACAGAAACAGCTGAACGTACAGTCTTTGGTCCAGATATTATTCAAGAAGCAGAAGAGCAAGTGTCCATGATCAGAGAGAGGCTAAAGATAGCTCAGTCGAGGCAGAAGAGTTATGCCGACAATCGTCGTCGTGATCTCAGTTTTGAGCCAAAGGACTTTGTGTATCTTCGAGTTACGCCCCTCAGAGGTGTGAAAAGGTTCAATGCCAAAGGGAAACTCGCCCCTCGGTATGTTGGTCCGTTCAAGATTTTGGATCGTCAGGAGAAGTAGCTTATCGCTTGAGCCGCAATAATCGCTAGCAGAGTACACGATGTCTTTCACGTCTCACAGCTGAAGAAGTGTCTTCGTGTGCCAGAAGAACAAGCCCCGTTGGAGTCAATTGAACTGAAGGAAGACCTCACCTACAAAGAGCAGCCGGTCAAGATTCTGGATGTCGCAGAACGTCGGACCAGAAGCAAGACGGTTCGTCTTTGCAAAGTGCAGTGGAGCCACCACTCAGAAGGTGAAGCAACGTGGGAGCATGAAGAAGAGTTAAAAGCGAATTCCCAACCTTTCTCCAGTTAGCACGAATCTGGGTCGAGATTCCTTTAAGGGGAGGTTTGTAACATCCCAATTTTGAGCTTTCAAAAATCTTTTAAATAAGTTGTAGTGGGAAAATTCACCATTTGGATTTATTTGATTTTAATTTAAAAGCTTAATATTGGACTTTGAGTAACAAAACAATTTAATATGATTAAAGTCAACATGAACAATGGTCAAAACTATTTTATTTGGATTCTATGAGCTTGGATATATTTTCTAGAATTTTTGGAATTTTTCCAAGTTCATTTGCTATTTTCTATTGCTTATTCGAATTTACGCTATTTTCTTAAAAAGAAAAAGGTAGTTAAATCTCCAAATAGTGATCGGGCGAATCTCTCTCGCCCAACTCCTTTCCAGGCCTTGACCCACTCGCCCACTCATTCCTCGCCGTTGGATCGGGACTAGACGCTCAGATCTCCGCCAAGACGCACCTCGCTTCTCTCGACGCGTGGGGCGGCTGCAGTAGGTCGCTCTCCGACTGAGTCTCTCTCATGGCGCCGCGTCGCCATTGCCGCTCATGGCTTCGTCCGACAATATCGCAACCTTGACCCGATTTTAGCGCGGATGATCGCTTCTAGAAGCCCTATCCTCCCGGACTCGCTCAAACAAAATTCAAATTCAAATTCGCCTTATCTCCTTTATCTCCGTGAGCCGCTTCTCGGGTGGTTTCAACCTCCGCCACAAGACGTCGCTCGAGGCCGCCTAGACCCTATAAGTAGCACCTCGAGGATCGCCACTGTTTCTTTCCAAAAACCCCAAACCAATTGCCCTCTCGAGCCCTTGCGCCTTGTAATCGGAGTTTTGGGCGCCGTCACACCGAACCCTAAAACTCCGATCCTCTCGCCGTCGGTGACGATTGCCTCCGGGAGTGCACCGCCTTCCTCGCCTTGAGCTACCCCGAGAAACCCTCGCCGTCACCGAGCTACATCGGAGCGCCACCGACAAAACCGAAGCTCTTCGCCGCTTGAACCTCGCCGCCACCACCGCGTCACCCCGACCACCCGGAGCCGCACCAATAGGTTCGCATAACGCCTCTACCCTTTGGTACCACCCACCGCCACCAGATCGCCGCCGATTCGCGGGACCATTGGGTCGTCTTGGCGCCGCCCACGCCACCTCCACCTCGCCGCCATCGCCTGCGGCACGCGTGCGTGGCGACCGCGTGGGCGCCAGCGTCGGCGCCCACGCAGTACGCAGTGCGCCCGGCCACCAGCCCGATCAGAGGCTCGGTGGACTTGGTCCACCGTGAGTTGTGCCAGCGACATGTGGGTCCCACATGTCGATTTTCTTTTATTATTCCTTTTCCGAAATTCCTGGGCTGACGTCATATCGATGTCATGCTTGACGCAATATTCTGATTTTTCATTAAGAAATAATTCGAATTCGGAAAATCCAATTTTAGGGTTTTCTTTAGATTTAAACTTTGAAACCCCATATCTTTTGCATCCTAACTCCAAATCAGCCCATTCAAATTTCTAAATTCATCTAAAATCAAGATCTACCTAATGGAGATTTTAATTTTTTTTAGTTATTTTGCCTCTGTTATTTATTTATTTTGTTTTTGTGCTTCGTTTGCGAGTAGACCTTGATTTGTTGGAAGAGTTGAAGAAGAAGGAGCTTTCCAAGACCGGGACCAAGTACCTAAACTTATTCCAAGGCAAGCTATACCCTTGACCATTTTGCTTCCCGATTTTACAAAAGTATTTTAATTCAAATTATCGCATCTTAATTCAATTATTTATTTAAATGTTTTTGGGTGCGATAGTTAATCCCAAATTGTTATGCCATCCTTGTGTAATTATTATGCCCCGATCCTTTGTCACCCTAGTTGCTATTAGTTGGTAAATATTGTAGCACCAACGTGGGTTGGTTAGCACGAGTAGATTGCTTAGCCATGCCCGAATCACTTATTCATGTGAGACCGCAATTATTAATCGACTAAGTGAATATGCAATCTTAAATAATCTGTGTGTACTATGAGTCTTTGTGGCATGTGTTGCACGTAAATCAACTGGGTGGTAAAAGGATTTGGACCGAGGCAAGTGGTGGATCTTGTGTGAAATGGTGGAATCTGTGTGATCTGTGTGGACAATAATCTGTGTGATCTGTGTGAATAATAATCTGTGTGGTGTGTGGTTTAGTTGGCATGTGGAAGTCTTGCCTCGGTCAATTAAGGACCTCACCATGTGCGTTATTGAACCGAGCCCCTGCATGCGACCACATGTCATTTTGAGACAGGCCTAGCATAGTAAGATAAGGTATCCAAATGCTTTGTTATGATTAGTGCTAGCTACACTAATTGTATCTTGTGGGTAAAGTGTACAAACTCGCAGAGTGTAATTTAATCTATTGAATAGCGCGTCATGATCATGGACAATGCTCGGGATATCACACTAGGGGTAGATTTTATTAAAAGCGTGTGGGAAGGGAGTCTGTGTGGTTTGAATCATCCAAACTATGTGAATAAAATTGTCTAGGTGTGTGTGTCTTTGTGAAATCAAATGTTAAAATTATTGTTATCTATTTGTTTTACTGTTTTCAATCTATTCTTGGTATTCAATTGCAAACTTGTATTTACGCAAAAGAACCACGAAGGCCTTTCCTTGTAAAATGCCAAAGATGTGTATATATTGCATTTACGTGGTGTGGCTTTGTAGTACGGTGTGTACTCACGCTTGTTTTGACGAATCAAGCGTAAGAGGAGGAGTCTTCACGACTTTCGAGGACGAGTTTATCGAAGGTGCCCGATCGCGAGGTCTTGATCGATCGGTTGCTGTGGTGAATCGATGGGTGCCGCTACCGCTTTTGTTTCATTGCTTTAATTCTCTGTTAGCCTGCGTGGCTTGAATAAATGTAAACTCGACCTTAAGGTCAAAACCATTATTTATTAATCAAAGTTATTCGCTTATGCTATTATTCGCTTGTATGGATCGATTTCACCTTTGTTACCCTTGTGTGCACTAGCATGATCCTCGGCTAGTGCGTTGAACACAGAGGGTCCTGAATTGTAATTTCGGGTCCCGACATATTTTCTATGCTAGTGGTACAGAGAATGTAAATTTTAGAATTCCCTAGTACCAAGGTCACCTGACCTGCTTGTGCTACAAAGTAGGATTAACTAGGCGATTTTTTTAAATAATATTATTTGAAAAATATTTACAAAAATAAATAGCCGGTCCAAAAATTTCAAAAATGACTCCCTGTCGCTAGTTCAACTGGCGACAGATAGTGAATCTGTCTTCAGTTGAACTAGCCACAGGATGCCAGCTATAAAATCCAAAAAAAATCCTCCAAAACTGATTTTAATTCCGAAAAAAAAAAACAAAAGAGAGGAGGAGAGGGAGAGAAGAAAGGTAGAGAAGCTCTGCTAGTTCGTCGCGGAGGAGAGAGATTGACAGAGCATTAGATCCGGTCGATCGGCCAACTTGCAGGTACATTTTTTTTGCAACTTTGTACATTATGTCAAATTATGTAGAATTAAGTACATTATTTGAGTTGTAGCGAGTAAAATTAAGTACATAGAATTCAGTATAATAGCGACATAGAATTTAGTAGAATAGCGAGTACAATTTAGTAAATTAGATAATTGTAGTCAAATTATGTACAACATTATTTGAGCTATGTATAGTGTAGTTCATCGTACACATCTTATGAATGTTACAGTAGTCGAACGATTTAGGATAAATCAGCAGAAATAGGAAGACTCATATTAGAAATATGTAAAAAAAAATAATCCTAGCTTTTTTTAGCTTCCCATTTGTGCATGGTAATTATATTGTTAATGTCAAAAATTAATTTTAAACTAGGAAACTAGGAAAATAGGAAGAACTTTGTTTATTGTTTATATTTGCACTTGCAAAAATATTTAAAAATATCATCTAAATTGGAAGACCATATTACAAATCTGTTTAAATTGCTGAGTAATCTAAATTTGATTTACATTTTTGTGTGGTAATTATTATATTAACGCTAAAAATTATTTTTAAAGTAGGAATTTTGGTTTTTGTACATGTTTCGTAGTCTTTACAATGCATGCACTTAATTTGTAGGCATGGTGGACGCAGGCCACTATGAGTTGCTTGACCCGGTGATTGACGCGCATGTAGTCAATCGTCGTCTGACTACTTTTCATGTAGTCACGTTTGTTCTTAATCTTTTCGATGCACAAAGAGGCACACCTCGGGGACTTCTTCATGGACCAGCATGACACCTATTTCTCCGTGGGGGCTTCTCAGCTGCACGGTGCGCCGGGAGTGACCCAACCGACGTAGGACCTCCCCTCGCGACACCACCTCAGGCTACTCGTGTCGATCAGGTAGTGAGGCAGCCTGATCCTCTAACGTACTCAGACCATCGCCAGACAAGGCCAGGGGCGACACGCGGGGTGCGCCCTAAGAGGGGTCGCCAGTAGATATTTGTTTCTCCAAATATCAGTCATGCCATGTAAATAGTAATTTATGTACAACTATTATTATGCTAGTCTCGTGTTTCGATATCTCTTTTTTTGCTTGCAAACCACAATCATGTGTACGATTCTGCATCGGGACACCCCACACCACTCTCTTTCTACAGCTTTACACTCCCTTACTTTGCGGAGCGACGTGACCCGACGAGTCAGTTTTGCGCAGCAACGTGACCCGACGAGTCAGCTTTGCGGAGCGACGTGACCCGACGAGTCAGCTTTGCGTAGCGACGTGACCCGACGAGTCAGCTTTGCGGAGCGACGTGACCCAACGAGTTAGCTTTGCGCAGCAACGTGACCCGACGAGTCAGCTTTGCATAGCGACGTGACCTGACAAGTCAGCTTTGCGCAGCTACGTGATCCAACGAGTCAGCTTTACGCAGCGACTTGACCCAACGAGTCAGGGCCGCTACCTCGCGGACGCGAATTTCCCTTAGCCGAATTACAATTCAGCCATGTACGCTGCGCCGGCTCAGCATATAAATACTACCCCTTCCACGCTGAGTTTTCCTGCATCCAGACTTCAACACAATCTCGCTCAGTTGGACAAGCACTAGGAGGATATCCGCGAAGTGCAAAGGGAGTATACGGCCCAAGAGGAACAAAGAGAGCGTGCCGGGAGGCCACCTCCTCGCAATGATGCTACCCCCCATAGCAGGAACCCCTACCAGAACATCCCAACCGAGCATTCGCCGCAACACCTGCACGAGGGGGACACGACGCCCCTCTGTTGGTGCAGGGACATATGCAAGTTCTTCAAGTCCAAGCACCAGCTCAGTCTGGGCATGCATTACTGGGGTTGCGTGAACTACTCCTGCGACTATCCTGACCGCCGTTAGGACACGAACCGCTATCGGCAGTCAGTAAGGACAGGTAGCAGTATGTTCCCCTACCATTTCTCTTTGAAAGTCCATACTAACAAGCTCTCCCGTCTACCCGTAGTCCCCGGATCCACTATGTGGCTACCACAAGTGGATCGACCTAGAGATCTACCCACACGACCAGCGGACTCTCGACTGCGAGGAGTGTGATGCCAATAGGGACCGCGAGAGGAGAGAGGAGGAGCGCCGTAGCGAAGAGCACAACCAGCCTATCCGGCGGGAGATGCAGGCCCATCTTGAGGAATGCAGGTGCTAGGAGCGCGAGGCTCGCGAGAGGGAGCGCGAGAAAAAGAGGGAAGCGACGGCTGAGGCCAAGGTGGCCGGCGACGAATACAACACCGAGCTCGCAAGGAAGGGCAAATGACCCCGGTCCACACAGTAGTCCGACCCTCTTCGTCCATATGTCCAATGTGTTTCTAATTCCCTAAAGGCATGCGTGTACCATCCTTGGTTCGTTAGCCTGCGTGCCATGTAACCCCTCTTGTCGAATCAACTGTCATGTTGTTATCGTTGCGTCATTTCTCCAATATTGTGCACCATGTGTGAAGTCTCTAGCGCATCGCAATATAACTTACCTTCCTACTCATGAATCATTAATACCTCAATCGTCCTCACAAAATTCTCTAGCGCATCGTAATATAACATACCTTCCAGCTAGTGCATCGCTAACATATTTCGTACCGTTCATAATTGTGAGAACCCACGTAACTAAACTAAACTAATCAACATTAATCGATAATTAGCATAATTAAAATTTCATTAAATAAATGTCAATCATAATCTCGGTAATCATTCAATCGCAAAGTTTACAACAGTCCATTTACAAAACCAAGTTAAAAATATTACAATCCAATGCTTAATCCGGATTTAATATCTCAACTCTTTTACAAACATCAATTACAAGAATTAAGTAAATTACAGCTGAAGGTGCTTGCATTCATTTTACCGAAGATCCCTTGTCATCTCATCTAGCCATCCTTCATCTTTCCTGTTTTTCAACCAATAGCTCAAAGAGTAGTTAGTAGAACCGAAAGCAGTAGTGCTAGCTAGTATAGAGGAGAAGGATTGCCGTCAGTATACCCTAAGTTCAGTGGGTCTTCCGTACTAACCTAGGATAGCTGGTCCCTCGATCGCCAAGATAGCCTGACCCATCAAAGTAGTCGGCATCTGTGGTAACCAAGATATCCAAGCCAACCTAAGCTAGTAGGCACCCGTAACTTTTGGGGTTGTCATCATTCGGCGTCAGGGAAGCCAACACCCACCTTGTTTCAATTACCTCAGCCGCAATAAAGCCCAACAATGCATTCCCATTCATATGCGCCCTCTGTTTAAAACATCATTGGGCCATTGAATCCAACACCCACAGTATTTAGTCCCGATCCATCGGAAAGCCCACAGGGGTAACCATATTACCCACAGCACCAATTTTTAGCTCATATGCATTACCAGTAGAAAGCAGCCAGGAGCAAGAAGTAATAGTAAGGAAGTAGATAAGGTTGTGGTAATTGTGAATAGGAAAGCAGTAAAAATAAAATTACCACATGAGGATAGGATCAAACCCCAGGAGGATAAGACCATCCCACAGCCCCAAAACATCCTCATTCTCACCATTGGCCACAATAGGAGGGGAGAACCAGGAGCAGCCAGGAGCTGCCAGGAGCACCAGGAGGATCCCCACCACAGCCACCACCCAAACCATTGGAGCAAAGGGAAGGGAAGCAAGGAGCACCAAAGAAGCCAAGACTACAACCTGCTCCCCATTCCCACAAACCCTAGCAGGAGGTAACCCATCTAACATATGTTGTTCTAATCATCCAATAACATTCAATCGAATCATTAGGCATCAAATAATCACTCCCATCAACCCTCAGTTTGTTCAAGTCATCACAGAGCAGAGGGGAGGGTTGAGAGTCATCAAGCACAGGGGGACTAGTACCTTAGTGAGCATCGGCCAAACAACCCTCAAATCACCACCATCACCTCTCTTTTGCATCATCTAAAAACATCAAACCACCATTAGTTATGCATCATTTAAGCACCAGTATGCAACATGATTAAATCAACTAAAGTAAAAATCAAAGCTTCAGAAGAGGGTTAGGAGAGGTAGTGAGGTGGGCTTGATGGGGAAACCGAGAGGAACCGAGGCGCCGGCGATCAGGCCGGGCCGAGCGCAGCAGCAATGGGGCGAGGACCACGGGCCGAGGCGGCGAGTAACAGTCGAAGGCCGGCTGGGCGCCCCTGTGCACGACGTAAGACGAGGAGGAGGCGGCTTTGCGGCGATGCAGCAGCGTTGGATCGGGTCGAGGCGGGCGGGGCGGCAATGGCGCCAAGACCGCCACGGCCACCGAGAAGAGGGAGGCAATAGAGAGTGACCCGGGAGAGAGGAAGAGGCGGAGGATCCCACCAGAGGAGAGAGGAAGAGGCGGAGGAGCCGTGGAGAGGGAGCCCCCCTGGCGGCGGCGGCTTCAGGATATGGAGAGGGGGAAGAGAGATGTGAGGGAGAGAGAGAGATGTGAGGGAAGGTGTCAGCCGAGTGGAACTAAAAAGGGGAGTGGCCGGTTGGTGTAGTTAAGAAGAATAAGTTAGGGTTTAGAGGGTATAGAAATCAATTAAGTTAGAACTATGATTTAAGTACTAATTCTTGAGTGCTAAATTGTGAATGTATTTAGATTAGACAAATAATTCTGACTCTTAACATTTGTTTAGCTAAATTGGAATAATTAAGATAATTGCATTTGCGCTTAGTTTGATAGTTGAAGTTTTACTTCCGAACTAATTAAAATCAATTGGATGTTGAGCGCGAGTAGAATTTGCTAGAGTTGCTAACATTTGGTCTTGTGTAGTATTGCTCGTCGTTCTTTAGATAGTGCGTATTTTAGTCCTAACCCTAGAGCCGATATGCCGGAACGACAGTAGCGGGGAGTGTTAACTTGGTGATAGTCGAAAAGGGTTTATTAACACAAAAATACACTAATAAAAAGAATCGTCTAACTAATATACTTCTAGTAGCACCAAAATGTCACTAAGTATTTACTTAAATATTTATTATCCGCTTTAAATGCATATTTTTGTAAAGCAGACGAGCCACGCAGCGGCGAGAGTTGATTCGGATTTTATCGATCGTGAGCTTTACTACTCTTTTGAAGGCAAGCTACTCTCTTGTTCATTAATATAGCT
This sequence comes from Phyllostachys edulis, assembly GCA_036346405.1. Taxonomy (NCBI): domain Eukaryota; kingdom Viridiplantae; phylum Streptophyta; class Magnoliopsida; order Poales; family Poaceae; genus Phyllostachys; species Phyllostachys edulis. The sequence continues at coordinate 53,979,061 of CM070549.1, read as the reverse complement.
ATATTAAATGTAAACAGTACTTTATTCTATCATATATGTATTGCATTAAAATGCTTTCTCAAAACTTCAAATCAAATAAATGAGAGGAAGGTAAGAAAGATGAGAAAGATGTTAGATATGACAAGAGATGAGAAATAAGAAATGAGAGTAAAGCAGAGTAATAATATGGCTGGTAAAGGGGACCCTTGGTCAGGAAGAAAGAGTGCAAGAGGTGGGACCCTTTACATATGGGTATGATATAAGGACCAACAAAACTCTTACTCGGTCAGAGGCCGTAAATTCAGTACCAACCATTTTCCCGTTTTTCGACGGGCAGGAAATGTTACCCTGTTACGTGATTTCGCTCTCCACATCGGGTATGTATTTATGTGTGAGTGTGGTGTAAGAAGAGATGCTATAAGCACTAGGTGGAGTGTTAAAAGCGAAGAGGCGACCGCCCAACCAACATTACTCGAACTCGGTGGTGGCAAGGTCAAGACCGATTTAAAAGTAATGGGTGGAGAAAAATATTCACGTAACTCGAAAACGTTCAGATTCTCGGACTCAAGTCGCATAAAAGGAAATGCGATGTCCCCAGTTTAAAGAGGGTTCAGGATAGCTGTGGGTAAAGTGGTACAAAGCTGCCGCGATGCTATATAAAATCATGAATTCATGCGGTCTCACGGATTGGAGTCTAGGAACCTTTGGGGTCTATTCTCTCTCCGAGTAATCAAGTAGTCTTTTCGTAATAAAATCGCAACCTAATGTTTTATGAGTTATTTTCGAATAAAAGAAGAGGTAAGAATGTTGCTAAGGAAGAAAAGTTAGAATCATCATTTGCATCTTAGCTACTAATGCTTGCTTTGAGTACACTATAGTACCCACTCTTGCTATCTTTCCTTGCTTAGACCCTATCGCCGCCGGAGCAATCCCGAGTGGGAGGAGGGTTTTGCGTGTCCGAGATGATGCTACTGGTGATGAGGGTGTATGTGGACGAGCAAGGCGAGGTGGATCGCTCTTTTGACTCGTGGGACGAGTAGTTCGCTGGAGAGACCTAGATGGCGACTACTGGGGAAAGTGTTACCTCCCTCTTTTGTTGTAAATAAATAAGTGTATCCGAGAACCTTAGTCTTTTGTGGCTCTTGTTGTAATAAAGGAACAGTTTTATCTTATTGTTCTCTGCGTAACTCTGGTAATGGCTTACTATTCGTTGAAGCAGTGTTCTATTGGGCAAACGAATAGTAATCCGTATGCTTAAGTGTGATTACCTCCTGGATAATGACACGGGCGCCGCAATTGTATCGTGAGCAATAAGATCGGCCACGCTAGTAAGATAGAAACCGAGGAACTTAGGTGTGCTCTCGCCATATATTGCATTAACTACCGCTTAACCTTTATCTCCATATCAATTCCTTTCTCAACCTCTTTCAAAAATATTATGTTAAAAAGCTTGTCCCTTCTTAAAGTGACAGCCTACTAACGTAGAACCATTCATTCGTAGGAGGTGTAGGTTTAATCTTTTGACCAAGAGAGTACGGGGAAAACGTAGGCTTAGTCGTAGGCCTCGCGCTGTCATTTTTTGCTAATTAACCTGTCAGGATAGCCATCCAACATAGGATCGAAGATTTGAGATTGTAGGTGGGGGAGTATCAATATAAGGTCATAAGTTTTCATGCTGGGGCTAGAGGCATGGAGTAGAAATCTGGTGTGGATCTGCTTTTCCAATTTTGGGATAAGTATGGACCATACCCGTTAGCTTCCTTATCTTTTCATCTGTATAACCAAAATGACCCGTCAGCATTTCCAAGTAATCCATAATTACTTAAAGAAAGTAAAGAAAGGGGCTGACGGTATAAAAAGAATGCCTTATCTTATTTCTGCACATCAGTTTTCCCGGACGAGTGGTCCGTGGCACTCCGAGCGTGTAGCTCTGGCGTATCCAGGAGCGAAGTCCTGGACGTACTCAGGAATGAGCCCTGAGCGTTTCCCAACACGTAGTTGGGCGGTCTCGAGAACGGGATCTCGAGCGCACAGATGCGTGGATCCGTGGTAGTGTAGGTTCGCACTCAGAGGCAAGCTCTGAGCGGTCCCAAACACGTGGTTTGGGCGGTCTTGAGAACGGGATCTCAAGCGTGACTGAGCACGAGAGACTCAGCTAGAATAGGAATTGGATCTTTTTGAATCCCCTTGTTTCTTGGTGTTATTTGCCTCATGTATGTGTGGATTAATGCAAGTTAACCGCGATTAGTTCTTACCAGATAAATGTAATATTCTCTTTCCCATTTCAAACTACTGCTACAGAAGTAAGAAAATAATGTTATCCCCAACAGACCCCTTAGAATGAAAATGCTATTAACAAAACCATAAATGCAACTATTTCTTGACATCTTTCCCCTACAGGATGGAAGGTCAAGGAAGCGAAGACAGTGCGTTGGGTTTGACATTGGGACTTATGCCACAAGAACCAGCCACAGATAACCCGAATGTGAACCCTAATGAGCCAGCACCTGGTCAAACCCAAGATACTACCTTACCAGGAACCAGTCAACAGCCACCTACCAGAGCAACAGATCCCCTGGGTATAATGGCTGATGTCCTCAAATTTTTAGAAAACTCCAGAAAAGAATCCCAAGAAAGCCAAAACCGCTTTATGGAAGCTTTGCTGACTCGAGTGGCACCTACTACCTCTTCACCAACACATGGGGTCGGGTTTAGGTGACTTTTACAAACCCGCCTCCTACTTTTGCTAAAGCTCCGATCCATTAGATGCAAGTGGACGGCCGGGTCGAGATAGAAAAGAATTTGGACATGAGGATGTTGAGATGAGGAGAAGGTACGATATGCAAAGACACCGCTTATTGTGACGGCAGCCTAAGCGGTGGCTTAACTATAACCGCAACCGTGTTAGCGAGCAGCCACTCACGTGGGCTGAATTTAAACTGCGTTTCACTGAGACCCACGTACCCACAGGAAGGATGGAATTGAAGAAACGTGAATTTAGAGCTTTAACTCAGGGAGGGAAGAAGATGACAGAATACCTTAGCCAATTCAATGACCTTTCTCGCTATGCCTCAGCTGATGTTGACACCGAGGAAAAGAAAATAGAGAGATTCCTGAATGGAATGAACCCTTATCTGAAAATGCTCTTGTCCATTCATAAAATCACTGAATTCCAGGACTTGGTCAATAGAGCCATTATACTAGAAAATGAACATTCCAACCTAGCAGAAGAACGAAGGAAGAAGGCCAAGATAAGCCATCATTCTCCACCTATTCATAAGCCTCGTCAGTTTATGCCACAACAACTTCCACCTAGATATGGCCCACCTAGACCAGGATCATTCAACCCGTGTTTTCAGAGACCCACCGCCCAAAGCAGCAGCACCATGATTTTAGCCTTGAAATGCACCAATTGTGGGAGAGGTCACCTGACTAAGGATTGCTTGAGAGGCACCAATGTGTGTTTTAATTGTGGAAGGCCTGGGCACCGTAAGGCAGAATGCCCTTACCCCCAGAAGACATCGGGAACCCCACCACCTCCAGCATATGCACCCCGACTACCTGCCCCAAATCCACCTCAGATTAACCGTGTAAATCAGTCCAGGGGCAGCACACCAAACACTGGAGGATTTGGAAAAGGAGGACCGGCACGCCTGACTCACGTGACTGCAGAGCAGATAGGAGAAGCAACAGATGTGGTGACGGGTACGCTACTACTTCCACCCTCCACGGGTACTGTTTTATTTGACCCGGGAGCTACTCACTCATTTATAGCTCATAAATTCATATTGGGTGATGCCAGTTCCTGCTGGAGGGCTTCGTATGCCTCTTGGGTGATGCCTGTTGCCCCTCATTGCGGGCCCATTGGGTGACTCCCAGGGAGGGATGTCTCAACGGGCTAGGTGTCGCTTCCGAAGATGTTTCTGTGTGTGGAGTTGTTTGCCTCTTCTTCCACGACCTGGGCGGTGGCTACTGCTGTTGCGGAAGTTCTGCTTCGTTTGGCCCTCGGGGTGCTAGGGGCTGTGGCCGCTTCAGCTGCTGAGACCTTAGGCGCAGCCTTTCTAGGGGCTATGCCCTATGCTAGTGCCTCGGGGCTGTGCTTCGTGACTTTCTTGCCGCTCCCCACGGACGGCGTCAACTATCGTAGCAAGAAAGACTAGACAGTATAAAAGAGGGACCCCCGTTGTCTAAAGAGGGACTGAAGGATCCTTGAGGAGGGGACCAGATGCAAGGAATAAATGTGTATTATTTGTCCTGAAAATTCAGGTCTTAGTTATTACACGAGGGAATTTGACTATTTATAGCCTTCCAATCGGGTACATAAGATTACGGATCTACCCTCGAATAAGCCCTATGCCTGAAGGGGCTACAGGGACTTCTCCTACCCCTACGCGTAGCATTTGGCTCACGGTGAACCCTTCTGGCCTTGGACCACCCGGTTGGTGTGTTCGGTCCACCGGTGTTCTTTTGTCCTTGGTTGCACGAGGGGTACCCCTAGGCCGAAGGGCTCTAGACACCCTTCGGCTTTCCCCGAGGTGGGCCGGGGATGTGACGACTGGCTTCGAGTGCCTCAAGAACCCTCCGTGCCGAGATTTTTACTCGAGGTTACTACGGCACCCTCGGGGATGGCCGGTACCCTCAGGGGAGGGGCCTCTTCAGGCTTACGTGGCCTTGGGGCTTCTCTTCGGTTGTAGGTATTCCGCTGTTCGCCGGGTCGTGGGGGTCGGTGGTTGCCCCTACGACAGTACAGTATCGGTAAATACGATATTTACCAAAGTTGATGTGAATTGCGGAAGGATGCAACGGATTGTGGTCACAAATATTGATAAGTCTAAGCCCCTAATATTAACACATGTTGTTCTAGTGCTTGCAGGTTGCAACGTTCAAACAAAGCTAGCAACTTGCAGTGCGCCTGTTGGTTCGGCTCCTGAAACAGGACAAATGTTCCAGACCCACGACACGGGACGACAGGAGCTGGGCCAGTGGGTGACTGGGCGTGGATGTGGGACAGTGGGATGGGATGGGTTGTGTTACAAGCCCCGTATGCACGTGGATAGGCCGGTTTGTTGGCACAACGTCGTGTTGTGCTGCCATGGGCGGGCGCATGGGTGTGGTGTGGGCCGAAAGAGCTAGCATGATGGGTCTTGGGGTTACACTATTCGGTTTTTAGCCGGTTTTTACCAAAAAAACCGAATCCTGAAAACAACATTTCTAAAAACCGAACCGAATACCGGTCAAACCAAGTTGACCGGTACAGTTTGGTGCATAATCGAACAACACTACATGCAGCACGCGCTCACACCCTACCATATACAGACCAAACAGGCCCCCAGCACATACTGAGCACCGACCGATGCAGCAAAGATGCGTGATGATGGTCCACAGCTCGCTCTTGGAAGAGGGGACGATGAAGAGGCGGCGACGGAGGAGGCGAGTAGAGCGCTCGCCGCCACCAACCAAGGTAGAGCAAGGAGCGAGAAGGTGGTGGAGGGTGAGGGATGTGTGATGGGGATCAAGAAGAGGGAGAGGCAACGGGGAGCAGGGGCGGATCTAGGCCTCAGGCAGGGTGGGCTCTAGCCCGAGGCCCGAAGAAAGTAACAGTGGAATTTTTTTTGTATAGGCTGAAAACAATCGGTGGAGGTTTTAGCCCGAGGCTCAGCATTCTGGCCCACGCCCCCGCCCCCTTCAGCCTTGCTCCTTTCCCTCAAGATCCCCATCGCATCCAGACGACTGGACTGAATCCCTAATCCTCCCTATTCCCTGGCGACTTGGGGCTCGGCGCCTCGGCCCTCGGCAGCGACGCTGGCGGCTGCGCCTTGCAATGTCCAGGCTCCTCGGCGTGAGCAGCGCTTCCACTGTCGGACCCGGGAATGAAAGATCCCGAACCCTCTGTGTTCATACACCAGTCTAGGATTTCTGGTGTACACAGTTACAAAAATGATAACATAACCATGTCTCGCATTACATTAATAGTAAATCAGAGTTCGATACAATTGGGCATGAAGCCAAATAAAAGATTAAATAACACAGCGGAAATAAAATGATAGTAGTAGGCCAGAACGATCCGCCACAGCAATAAATGCTCGAGGCGTAACCTAAGCGTCGGTGTCCTCACCGCGTCGATAGTAGTCTTCTCACGAAATTTTGTTTGCATAAAGCAAGTATGAGCACAACTACCGTGCTCGCAAGTTACACCCAATATAGAATTGTAATGCATGCATAAGGTAAACAAAGGATATTGGCAGGGTTATTTTGCGTAAAGCAGCAATTTTAGTTTAAATAATCATATTAGATTGCAAGGCCATTTTCATACAGTATGTAAAATCACATTTCAAAATGATAATTGAATAATGTGGATAACCTCCAAGAAAGGTGATGGATAACCTCCTATCACAAAGGCTAACCGCCCAATTTTCCCACAGGACTAACCATCCTGAAAACATCTGTTGAAATCATTTTTAAAACAAAAAACAAGTCTAACTCAAAGTGGCTTTGCTAGCATGTCCATGACCGCGGACGCGGCTATTCGAATAGTTTTCTACTCTGCAAAGTTTGTACAGCTTTACCCACCCGAGATAACTTGCTCTTTTAGTCGGCCAATCCACGCTTCCTAAGGCGTGTGACAAAGCAATTATCACAAGGCCGTTACAATGATCTACCTCAAAGTACTCATGCCCGCTAAGGTTTCGCTCCCATTGGACTAACCATCCTCCGGGAGCCCCCTCTTGTGCCAGGCGGGACTATAGTCTAACCGACACCCACTCATACAAAATGGCATGAATATCTACGAGGTATCCCAAATTATTAAGCCAGTTCTTGCCCAAACAAGACGAGTGGTGGTACGGTAAGGCATAGCAAGATGCGGCTCCAAGACCAGTCCTTAATCGACTTGGGCGTCTTTCAAATCAAACCCTGGGCTTTAATCCTAACCAGATTAAACCCGTGCATAAACCTGCACCCACCATTCATCTGTTTCGCCCAAGTCCAAACCATTTTTAGTTTTATTTGGTAAAACCAACTTTAAGCCTCTATGGTAAGACAATACCATAGATTCAGATTTTTGAATCAATTTTGAAATGGTTTGGCTAAATTCCCCAAAATTGGTAAACATGGTCTAAGCCTTTGCTAAGCATCTGGGTTTTTACCATACTAGTTTGCCTATTGGTAACAAAGGAATGACATAACAACATCCAAGATTGGCCATACAATGATAATTGGAATAACTACTTATTTAAGCAGAATTTGAAATACTTGAATAGAAGTATGCATGCATTTAATAATTTGAAAACTGAACTTAAGTAACTTTAAAATAGTAGGGGCAATATGGTCAAAGTGTAACTTGCCTTCGCTGAAGTCTTGAAATTCTAAATCTTCGGAAGAATCAAATTCCCCGGAATCGTCGTAGTCTAAACGTGAAAATACGACAAATCAATTGAAATTCAAATAAATTCAAAACGATAAATTAAACTAAGTCCAAATAAAATTATTTTATTTTATTTAGCTAGAACATAATTTTCTAAGATTTTAGCAATTGGAATCATTCAATTTGGAATTAGGGTTCAAAAGATATGAATTTTACAAGATTAAATCCTAAATTTGTAGTTTAAATTATTTCAAATTCAAGCAGACAATTTAAACCTACTCCAAATCAAATATTTATATTTTATTTAGCTAGGTATTAATTTTTATAAAATTTTAGAAATTGGAATCACCTAATTTGGAGTTAAGAATCAAAAGATATGAATTTTATAAATTTAAAGCCTAAATCGCAATTTAATCCATTTTCTGAATTATTTTTCTAAAGGAAATCTAATTATTGTGCAATGCTGACATCAGCCCTGAGGGTTTTCGGAAATTATTTAAATTCTGACAAATGGGCCCCACGTGTCATAGACACGGTCCACATGGACCAGGCCCACGGAATTTTGGGCTATGTGGGGTGGTGGTGACGTGGTGCGGCTTGTGCCACCCGTGCGCCACATCACCAAAAGCGAGCGACGTGGCGCCTACGTGGGTGAGGTGGCGTGTGCGTGGCAAGACCACGGTGGCAGCAGCCACGGCGCCGCTGGGACCGATGGTCGCCGGCTTCTGATCTTGCGGCGGCGGCGAGATGCGCGAAATGAAGAGAAGAGGACGGCGATCCTAACGCTTCACCCACACGACGAGGCGAGGCTAGATGGCGGGCGGCGAGGAAGCGGCGGCGGTTGCGGTCGGCAACGATGTGGCGCTCCGAGGGTCCTCGGCGGCGAGGTGGCGACCGTCGCGGAGTCACGGCGATGAAGATGGTGGCGATGGCGAGGACGCGTCGGCGGCAGCAGCGTAATTGGAGTTCAAGATTCGGTGGCGGCGGCGAAAGCTTCAAATACGGCGAGCACACGGTGAGAGGGGATGAGTGGGTGGCGGCTTCGAGATCGGTGCGAAGAGGGGCTCCCGGTGCTCCCTTTTATAGGGGCCAGGGGGCTCCAGAGCGGCGTGGCGATGTGGGGGATCGTGGCGGCGGTTACGGCTTGGGCGCCCGCGTGTGTGAGAAGAGGGGGAGAGGGCGTGGGAGTCGTGCGGAGGAGGGCGCGAGTCTCGCGCACACGCCCGCGTGAGTCGTGGGTGGTTGGAGCGGCCTGTTGGCGAGCTCGCCCACGGCTTCAATGGCAGTTGTGCGCGACGAACGCGCGGAGACGATGACGACGAAGACAACGGGGTCGCGGGGCCCAGCGGCAGCGAGCGGAGAGAGGGTTGGCGAGAGGGGTCGGGTGGCGAGAGAGAGAGAGATCTTGGTGCAAGCGCTGCAGCGTCTTGACTGTTGGATCTCGATCCAACGGTTGGCGGCGCACGCGTTGAGTGAATGAAAAGGGATGGGCGCCAAGAGAGTTTCGGCCCAAACGACTTTAGGGATTTTAAATTGATTTCCTAATTTAAATAAACTGATTAATTCAAATGGGCTTTAGAATATAGTAATTAAATTCCAAAAATTCTAGAAAAAATCACATAAATCTCTAGCATTATTCTGGACTTAAATAAAATAATTCCAACCTAAATTTGATAATAGATTTTGAATTTAAATTTGTTTTGTCTTTAAATAATTTAAAGGAAAGCTTTTATAATTTCAGAAAATTCACCACTTCAAATAAGTTTTTAAACTTTAACCAACCTTGAAATTTTGGGCTGTTACAAACCTACCCCCCTTAAGGGAATCTCGTCCCCGAGATTCAGACTTGGTCAGCAAAAAGGTGGGGATATTCGGCCTTCAAATCTTCTTCTCGCTCCCAAGTGGCTTCTTCTTCAGAGTGATTGTTCCACTGAACCTTGCACGAACGGATGACTTTGCTTCGGGTAATTCGTTCTGCCACATCGAGGATCTTGATCGGTTGTTCCCTATAGGTGAGATCTTCCTGAAGATCAATGCTTTCAATCGACGTCTCCTCAGTTGGCACTCTGAGGCACTTCTTCTGTTGAGAGACATGGAAGACGTCGTGGACGGCGGATAAGGTTGCTGGTAGCTCGAGCTGATATGCAACTTCACCTCTTCTTGCCAGAATCTTGTAAGGTCCCACAAATCTGGGTGCGAGTTTTCCTTTGGTCTGGAACCTTCTAACTCCTCTGAGTGGAGTAACTCGGAGATAGACAAAATCTCCTTCTGCAAAGGTCAACTCTCGCCGACGGGTATCAGCATAACTCTTTTGTCGGGTTTGAGCTACTTTCAGATGTCCTCTTATTGCTTTAACCTTGCTTTCAGCTTCTTTGATCAACTCCGGTCCAAAGAACTGATGCTCTCCTACCTCATCCCAAAGAAGCGGAGTTCTGCATTTCCTGCCATACAAAGCCTCAAATGGGGACATCTGAAGACTAGCTTGGTAGCTATTGTTGTATGAAAATTCTGCATAGGGCAGATTCTTGTCCCAGCTTTTTCTGTACTCTAAGGCGCAGGTTCGAAGCATGTCTTCAAGAATCTGGTTGACTCGTTCTGTCTGTCCATCCGTCATGGATGATATGCGATCTTTGAAATTGAGTCTGGTTCCCAAAGCTTCATGAGACTCTGCCAAAATCTTGGCGTGAATGTGATCCTCGTCGGACCACGATCTTCTTGGGCACTCCGTGTAGACAGACGATCTTAGCCATATCTGATTCGCTAACTTGTTTGATCTGTAGGTGGTCTTGGCCGGAATAAAGTGAGCTACTTTCGTCAACAGGTCAATTATCACCCGATGGAATCACATCTGATTGGGTCCTAGGAAGTCCGGTGATGAAGTCCATACCAACTTCTTCCCACTTCCACTCGGGAATTGGCAGCAGTTGCGACAAACCGGTAGGTCTTTGATGTTCTGCCTTGACGCGCTGACACACATCGCAACGGGCTACAAACTCAGCAATTTCTAGCTTCATGCTGACCCACCAATATCTCTCTTTTAGATCCTGGTACATCTTGGTACTGCCAGGATGAATGGAATAAGACGACTCATGAGCTTCTCTTAGAATCGACTGCTTTAACTTCTGTTGATCCGGTACACAGATGCGGTTTCCGAACCACACTGTTCCTTGCTCATCTTCGGCGAATCCTGGGGCTTTGCCTCTTCTCATATTCTTCTTGATCTCCTTGATGTCTTCATCTTCTATCTGCTTCTCTTTGATCTGACTTTGAAGCGTTGATTGAACTTCTAAAGCGTTCACACATCCGTGATCAACAATCTCCAAGTTCAGATGCTTCAGTTCTTCGTACAACTCTGGCTGATTCTTCTGAACTAAGATGGTATTGCAATACGCCTTTTTGCTCAGGGCATCTGCAACCACATTTGCCTTGCCTGAATGATAATGAATTCCGAGATCATAATCCTTTATTAATTCCAGCCATCTTCTCTGTCGGAGATTAAGGTCAGACTGGGTGAAGATGTACTTCAAGCTCTTATGATCCGTGAAAACTTCACAGCGGTTACCGATGAGGTAATGCCGTCAGATCTTCAGTGCATGTACAATTGCTGCTAACTCCAGGTCGTGAGTTGGATAATTCCCTTCATGTGGCCGCAACTGTCGAGATGCATAAGCGACAACTTTGTCCTCTTGCATCGATTACACGTACCAAGTCCTTGACGGGATGCATCATGAAAATCACAAAATCCTTATGGATGTCGGTGGGATAATCTGATCTTGATACTAATCTCGTCTTGACTCACGAAAACTTTCCTCACAAGCACTTGTCCATTCAAATTTCTTCTCCTTCTTCAGAAGTTGAGTCATTGGTCTTGCTATCTTGGAGAATCCTTCAATGAATCTGCAGTAATACCCAGCCAATCCAAGGAAACTTCTCACTTCTGTGACAGACTTTGGTTGTTTCCAATCCATTATTGCTTCGACTTTGGCTGGATCTACTGCAACTCCTCTTGCGGACACAATATGTCCAAGGAATGCCACTTGACTTAGCCAAAACTCGCACTTGCTGAATTTGGCATAGAGCTGGTTCTCCCCGAGTTTTCCCAAAATTGTCGAGGTGGTTCTCATGTTCTTCTTCATTCTTTGAATAGACAAGGATGTCATCGATGAAAACAACCACAAACTTATCCAAGAATTCCATGAACACTTTGTTCATCATATTCATGAAATAAGCGAGGGCGTTAAATCAAACCGAAAGGCATTATCGTGAACTCGTGCATCCATATCGGTGGTGAAAGCTATCTTGGGATATCTTACAGTCGATCTTGATTGGTGATAGCGGATCTCAAATCAATCTTCGAGAATACACTTGCTCCTTTCAGTTGATCGAACAGATCATCAATCCTAGGTAGCGGGTACTTGTTCTTGATTGTCGCCTCATTGAGTGATCTATAATCCACACACATCCTCATACTGTTGTCTTTCTTCTTGACAAACAGTACCGGTGCCCCCCAAGGTGATGAACTTGGCCGAATGTATCCCTTACTCCGCAACTCTTCAATCTGTTTCTTCATCTCTGCCAACTCATTGGCCGGTATTCTGTAGGGTCGCTTCGAGATTGGAGCGGTCCCTGGGACTAAGTCAATTAAGAACATTATGTCCCTGTCCGGTGGCATGCCAGGTAAATCATCAGGGAAGACATCTGGAAATTCTTGCACCACTGGTATATCTTCAAGCTTTAACTCCTTTAAGTTGGTCAGTACAGGCCTTTCTCCGGTACAGGTCTTGGGCTTGAATTCAACTGTGACTCCTTCCTCATTGGTTAGAGTGATAGACCTATTGGCACAGTCTATCCGTCCTTGATTCTTGGCTAACTAGTCCATCCCAAGTATTACATCCAGACCTTGAGAATGCAGGACTATCAAGTCCGCCATGAAGGAAACTTCGGATATCTCCAGGGTAGGATTCGGGCATAGAGAACTAGTTCTCATTTCTGAGCCCGGAGAATGGATTATCATAGGGTTATTTAATGGAGAAATAGGTAACCCATTTTGCCCTAAACTTATCGGATACAAAAGAATGAAGCTCGGAATCAAAAGCAGGCGATCTTTGGTATCGAATTAACGAAACGCGTACCAGGGCGACATCTGGTGTTGCCTGAGCTTCCTCTGCTGTGACGTGGTTCACACGTCCCTTCGTGAACTTGACCGCCGGCTTTGAGGCGCCACGGTGGTGGTACTCCGATCTTGGCTTGGTGGTGCCATGATCGCCGCTTCTTCGGGCATTTGTTGGCATAATGCCCAGTCTCGTTGCAATGGAAGCATGTCACACCTGAAGCTGATGGCGTTGGGTTCTTCTGCTGGAACTGGCCTGTAGGTGCATTGCTGCGGAAGCCGGAGGAACTGGGGCGCTGCGCCGGTGTTGGAGCTCTGGGTGTAGAAGACTGGAATCTACCACGCTGAGGTGGCTGAGGCTGAGCAAGGCGAGGCTTGGGTTGCCCTCCAGAGTTAAACTTCTGGGCAGCCCTCCTCCGCTTGCGGTTCTCCATCTCCAGATGTTTGGCCTCCTAGCGAAAAGCTTTATTCACCAACTGCTGGAAGTCGGTGTAGTCCTGGGAGACCAGCTGGACTGAGATCTCATCATTCAAACCATCCATGAACCTTTCCTGCCTTTCTTCATCACTAGCCACATCTGCTGGGGCATAGCGAGCAAGCTGGTTGAACCTGTGCAGGTATTCTCCCACTGTGCGGTTGCCTTGTCGGAGTGCGTGGAACTCTTTCTTCTTTAGGGTCATTATCCCTGCGGGGATATGTGCATGGCGGAAAGCCCGCACAAACTCCTCCCAAGTGATAGTCTGCGCATCAGCATGGGAGATGGTAAAGTTATCCCACCATTCCGATGCGGGACCGGTGAATTGGTGAGAGGCAAATAGGACTCTCTCACGATCGGTACACTGTGCAATATCCAACTTCTTTCCGATAGCACGAATCCAGTCATCGGCATCCATCGGCTCCGTGCTGCTGGAGAATGTCGGAGGGCGCATGCGCATGAAATCTGCCATGGTCAATCTCTGCGTAGGTGGTGGTGGTGGTGTAGTCCGAGCTGTTGCCTGCACATTTTGCACGCTGCTGAGGGACTGAGCTAGGAGGTTAATCAGATGATTCTGGTTTTCCATCATCTGACACTAATCTGGTCCTTCAACTGGTGGCGGTGGTGGTTGCTGCACGGGATCCTCCTGGTAATCCGCGTTTTCGTTGCCCCGACCTCGGACACTGCCACTGCCGGTACGGGTGGTCACCATCTGCTAGAACTCCAAAGATTTAGGAGAGATAGACAGATAGGAAGTTCTAAAGGGGGTAAATTCTAATAGCCCAAGAACACAAAGAACACACAAGACAAAGAGCAGATTTTCCAAGAAGTTCCTTTATTAAATCATTTTATTCAAAGATTATGGCTACCACAAATGAGATAGTAGCTCATAATTCGCAACTAAAGATCGAGCTAAAGGGAAGATAACCACTATGGGGTACTAGGGGTATAATCCGGCTCACTAGAGCTAGCCTCGCCGGCCTTGTAGCTAGCTAGCTCCGCAGCTACGGTCTTCAGCTTCTCCTCTGCCTCTTGTAGTCTGTTCTGGGCGGTGAGCAAGTCATTCAAGGTGTTCCCGTAGGCGTAGTCCAAAGCCTTAGTCAGATCCACCTGCTGCGTCAGCTCGAGAATCTTCGTCTCTAGCGAGTTGAAAATCTTGTCGAGCCGGGTCGGAATGTGCATCGGGTAATAATGAAACTTCGGTGCCATGCAAAGCGATGATCGTGAGGTGTAGCGAAGGTGGCGATCGCCTCCTCGCCGCATCTGAATGCCATCATCAAAGGTATCATGGCGGATCGAGCATCAAAGATGTGGAAGAGCGGTGTCCGGTGCAAGATTGGAGTAGATGAGCACCTCTACTCTCCACATTGTTGTTCTCCCACATTACTTGAATCCTTGGAAAGTTGGCCTCTTAGGTAACCAGTCTTTGCATCATTTCCCAAAGTATCTCCGCCCAGTATCCATAAAGGCTCCATGGGAAGTAGCGTCTGGTCTTTCAGCCATCTAAAATTTTGAGAAAGGGATAAGTTAGTAAACATTTTAAAGAGAAAGGTTGAGAATGACTCTGGATAGACTCAAAATAGTTTTTGTTTTTGAAAATAAGTCCTTAAGACAATTCTAGGGCCACGTCCTACAGACGATATGGCTCTGATACCACTTTTGTCGGACAGGAGCGAAAGATCCGAACCCTCTGTGTTCATACACGATCCCAGATTTCCGGTGTACGATTACAAAAATGATAACATAACCATGTCTCGCATTACATTAATAGTAAATCGGAGTTCGATACAATTGGGCATGAAGCCAAATAAAAGATTAAATAACACAATGAAATAAAACGATAGTAGTAGGCGAACGATCCGCCACAGCAATAAATGCGAGGCGTAACCTAAGCGTCGGTGTCCTCACCGTCGATAGTAGTCTTCTCCTGAAATTTTGTTTGCATAAAGCAAGTATGAGCACAACTACCGTGCTCGCAAGTTACACCCAATATAGAATTGCAATGCATGCATAAGGTAAACAAAGGACATTGGCAGGGTTATTTTGTGTAAAGCAGCAATTTTAGTTTAAATAATCATATTAGATTGCAAGGCCATTTTCATATAGTATGTAAAATCATATTTCAAAATGATAATTGAATAATGTGGATAACCTCCAAGAAAGGTGATGGATAACCTCCTATCACAAAGGCTAACCGCCCAATTTTCCCACAGGACTAACCATCCTGAAAACATCTGTTGAAATCATTTTTAAAACCAAAAACAAGTCTAACTCAAAGTGGCTTTGCTAGCATGTCCATGACCGCGGACACGGCTATTTGAATAGTTTTCTACTCTGCAGAGTTTGTACAGCTTTACCCACCCGAGATAATTTGCTCTTTGAGTCGGCCAATCCACGCTTCCTAAGGCGTGTGACAAAGCAATTATCACAAGGCCGTTACAATGATCTACCTCAAAGTACTCATGCCCGCTAAGGTTTCGCTCCCATTGGACTAACCATCCTCAGGAGCCCCTCTTGCGCCAGTGGGACTATTGTCTAACCGACACCCACTCATACAAAATGGCACGAATATCTACGAGGTATCCCAAATTATTAAGCCAGTTCTTGCCCAAACAAGACGAGTGGTGGTACGGTAAGAGCATAGCAAGATCTTGGCTCCAAGACCGGTCCTTAATCGACTTGGGCGTCTTTCAAATCAAACCACAGGCTTTAATCCTAACCAGATTAAACCGTGCATAAACTGCACCCACCATTCATCCGTTTAGCCCAAGTCCAAACTATTTTTAGTTTTATTTGGTAAAACCAACTTTAAGCCTCTATGGTAAGACAATACCATAGATTCAGATTTTTGAATCAATTTTGAAATGGTTTGGCTAAATTCCCCAAAATTGGTAAACATGGTCTAAGCCTTTGCTAAGCATCTGGGTTTTTACCATACTAGTTTGCCTATTGGTAACAAAGGAATGACCTAACAACATCCAAGATTGGCCATACAATGATAATTGGAATAACTACTTATTTAAACAGGAATTTGAAATACTTGAATAGAAGTATGCATGCATTTAATAATTTGAAAACTGAACTTAAGTAACTTTAAAATAGTAGGGGCAATATGGTCAAAGTGTAACTTGCCTTCGCTGAAGTCTTGAAATTCTAAATCTTCGGAAGAATCAAATTCCCGGAATAAATAAGTAGTCTAAGCGTGAAAATACGACAAATCAATTGAAATTCAAATAAATTCAAAACGATAAATTAAACTAAGTCCAAATAAAATTATTTTATTTTATTTAGCTAGAACATAATTTTCTAAGATTTTAGCAATTGGAATCATTCAATTTGGAATTAGGGTTCAAAAGATATGAATTTTACAAGATTAAATCCTAAATTTGTAGTTTAAATTATTTCAAATTCAAACAGATAGTTTAAACCTACTCCAAATCAAATATTTATATTTTATTTAGCTAGGTATTAATTTTATAAAATTTTAGAAATTGGAATCACCTAATTTGGAGTTAAGAATCAAAAGATATGAATTTTATAAATTTAAAGCCTAAATCTGCAATTTAATCCATTTTCTGAATTATTTTTCTAAAGGAAATCTAATTATTGCGCAATGCTGACATCAGCCCTGAGGGTTTTCGGAAATTATTTAAATTCTGACAAATGGGCCCCACGTGTCATAGACACGGTCCACATGGACCAGGCCCACGGAATTTTGGGCTCTGTGGGGTGGTGGTGACGTGGTGCGGCTTGTGCCACCCGTGCGCCACATCAGCAAAAGCGAGCGACATGGCGCCTACGTGGCGTGAGGTGGCGTGTGCGTGGCAAGACCACGGTGGCAGAGGCGCCGCATGTGAGGACCGATGGTCGCCGGCGGCTTCTGATCTTGTGGTGGCGGCGAACAGATGCGCGAAATGAAGAGAAGAGGACAGCGATCCTAACGCGCTCACCCACACGACGAGGCGAGGACGGAGGCGGCCGGCGGCGAGGAAGAAGCGGCGGCGAAGTTGCGGTCGACGACGATGTGGCGCTCCGAGGGTCCTCCGGCGACGGTGCTGGCGACCGCTTCATGAGTCACGGCGATGAAGATGGTGGCGATGGCGAGACGCGGCGCGGCGGCAACGGCAGTGGTGGAGTTCAAGCGGTGGCCGTGGCGAAAGCTTAAAATACGGCAAGCACACGGTGAGAGGGGATGAGTGGGTGGCGGCTTCGAGATCGGTGCGAAGAGGGGCTCCCGGTGCTCCCTTTTATAGGGGTCAGGGGGCTCCAGAGCGACGTGGCGACGTGGGGGATCGTGGCGGCCGTTACGGCTTGGGCGCCCGCGTGCGTGAGAAGAGGGGGAGAGGGCGTGGGAGTCGTGCGGAGGAGGGCGCGAGTCTCGCGCGCACGCCCGCGTGAGTCGTGGGTGGTTGGAGCGGCCTGTTGGCGAGCTCGCCCACGGCTTCAATGGCGGTTGTCTTGCGATTTAACGCACGGAGACGATGACGACGAAGACGACGGGTCATGCGGGGCCAGCGGCAGCGGAGTGAGAAGAGTGGCAAAGCGGGGTGGGTCTGTGAGAGAGAGAGAGATCTTGGTCTTGCAAGCGTCTTGACCGTTGGATCTCGATCCAACGGTTGGCAACGGCTGCACGTTGGGCCAGAATGAAAAAGGGATGGGCCGCACAGTAGAGATTTGGCCCAAACGACTTTAGGGATTTTAAATCTTTAGGGATTTTAAATTGATTTCCTAATTTAAATAAACTGATTAATTCAAATGGGCTTTAGAATATAGTAATTAAATTCCAAAAATTCTAGAAAAATTCACATAAATCTCTAGCATTATTCTGGACTTAAATAAAATAATTCCAACCTAAAGTTGATAATAGATTTTAAATTTAAATTTGTTTTGTCTTTAAATAATTTAAAGGAAAGCTTTTATAATTTGAGAAAATTCACCACTTCAAATAAGTTTTAAACTTTAACCAACCTTGAAATTTTGAGCTGTTACATCCACCACACTCCAGGCCCACTCCTCGCGACCTCGCTTGCTTGCTTGCATGGTTGGCCGCCCCTCGAGTCCGGCTCCTCAAGTGAGTCCGCGCCTCCGTCGATTCGCCCCGCCCGACGCTTGGCACCACCGCCATCCTCGACTCCGAGCCGCGCTCTTCCCTCAATGGTGCCGTAGCAGCATAGGCGGCAGCGGTAGCTCCTCCACCACTCCAGCCTCCAGGGCTCCCTCGGCGGCAGCGGCGGCAACTCCTCCAGGCTTTCCCCCATTCGGCCACTCCATCCAGCGCTTTTGCTTTGAGTTTGGATTTGAGGATTGAGCTGACTGCTGTGCTGAGGCTTTGAGGAGCTGACTGCTGAGGCTTTGAGGAGAGGTAATACTAATGTGTAATGAGTAATGACTAACGACTAATGAGATCTGGACATCTGGTGTTAAACTGTTAATATGTTATGTCTAAATAAATGTGATTTGTATATATGGATGTTCAATGAATCAATTAATTTGTTGCCTGCATATTGTTAATAAGTGTATTGCTTATTTAGGAATTAGAGATACAAAATGAAGAGGAGCAAGACATTGTCATCTTAGTTTTCAATACAAACACAATAGTCTAACCAATCTCTTCCAGAAACAGTTGGAACTAGAGCTAGTCATAACGAGCAAAACAATCCTCATGTTGAACTTAGTCCAGATGATGTAGTTGTCGATCCTAGGCTTCGAAAACCAATTGACGAGTTGGATGTTAAAATTAGGAATGCTGCTAGAAGGGAGTATTTGCAATTGGGAATTCCCACGGAAAGATCAGGGAGATCAGAAGAGGAGATTTTAGGGGTCATGGTTCAAAAGATATGATTGGTTGGAATACAGTGTTGCTCAAGATGCGGCATTTTGTTTTTATTGTTATCTCTTTAAGCAGCAAAGAGCTGAAAACTTTGGTGTTGATGCCTTCACGAAGGTAGGGTTTAGTTATTGGAAGAATGGAATTAAATCTTTTGATGATCATGTTGGTAAAGTCAATAGTGCTCACAATAAAGCAAGAAGACATTGTAAGGCTTTTAAAAATTAGAGGCAAGGTGTGGATTATGTGATGACTGCTGCCACCAAGAAGGATGAGGAAGAATATAGAGCGCGTCTTACTATTATGCTAGGCACTGCAAAATTTCTTCTATTGCAAGCTCTGGCTTTTCGTGGACATGTGAGTCATCTAGCTCAAGCAATAGGGGGAACTTCTTAGAAATACTTAAATGGTATAAAGAGAAGGATGAAAATGCTGCAAATTTGCTTGATAATGCTCCTGGGAATAATTTAATGACTTCACTCCATATACAAAAGCAGTTGTGCAAAGCATGGTATAAAGAGAAAGATGAATGATGAATGGATGAATCATAGCATGGTATGCTATATTGAGCGAGACATATTTGCAAGCACTAAAGATGATAACATTTTGGAGCGTTTTTAAGGAATGAGGTCACGTAAGAAACAACTATCTCGCGCTAGTGGTAAGTTCGGTTCGTACAAATCTAAATTTCATGTTCTTTGTATTTAATCATACCTCTTTTTGATTTTTTTAAATGTTGTCTTTGTAGGTTCTGGTACTTGTCCAACTATTGACGAACAAATGGTGGGCTAAGCTAGAGATGAAATCTTCCTTATTTAGGTACTCAATTTGTATATCTAAGATGCTATATTATTTATGTTTTGTTATGTTTTTCTTATTACATTTTATGTTGAAGTTTTTTTTATGAAGTTTTATGTTAATGAAGTATTTGTGGCTTATTTTTTGTTATATCTTGCTGTGGGTAAACATTAGCGTTAGTTTTAAAATGTTAGTCTAATAGAATTTAGCCCGAGGCGTGATCTAATCCTAGATCCGCCACTAATGGGGAGTGACGACTATGGTTGGGACGACGAGCGCTAGGGGCAAGAGATGGATGTCCACTTGCTCAAGTGGACCGATATGATGCGATGAGAGGATGATCGAACGATCCACAATGCTATGAGCGAACAAGATAAAAAGCGATAGCTAGGCGCGTGGAAACTACCCAATCGAAACTAAAGATCTTATATGCTATGCTAGTTGTATAATGCCCGCATCTGGATCCATGTTCGTTCGGGATTTTTTTTTAAAAATAATCTATTTTTTATTCGAAATATCAAAAATATTCCGGCGATATTTTTTTTACAAAAATATACGTCTGTCGCCCAATGGTTGGGCGACTCGAGCCTATCGCCCAACGGTTAGCGCATCGCAAGCCTATCGCCCAACCGTTCGGCTTTAAAAGCGCACAGAGGCGAGCCGTTGGCGCCATCATTACGATCGTCGCCACGGTTGGGCGATGGGATCGATCGCCAACCGCAATGGCGACGCAGATGTTCGATCGCCTAACGGTGCGGCGATGGATTGCCTATATAGGCACCGCGGTCCCAAACCGATTCGTTTAAACAGCAGAAACAAGCGATCGCACGGGAGAAGAAAGAGAGGAGAGGAGAGGAAAAAGAGAAGGAGAGGAGAGGAAAAAGGGAGGAAAAAGAGAAGGGGAGGAGAAGGAGAAGAGAAGAAAACTTGGATTGCGAGGAGGTAAGTTTGATTTATTTTGTCTTGTATTTTTTAAGTAGGTATTTAGTTAGTTAAAATAGTAGGTATCGTGTAGCGCCAGAGAAGCGTAGTTAGAAAAAAAAAGTAGATTTGTTGATTTGTATGTAAGTAGAAGCGATAAAAACTTTAGAAAATCCTCAAACACCGAAGCGCATAGTAATAAGATAAAATAAATAGATCTTGCGGACATTCAACTATAGTGTTTGATAGGATACTTCAAAGGAATCGAGTTTCGGTGATACTTTTGCAAACATACGGAAATGTAGAAATGTTATTTGCATATAGTCAAACCCTTGGACAACTATTAAAATGGCATACAAACTTTATTCCTTCGTGTACAAGAATTGAAGCATCAGAGGCGTTCTCGTCGCCATGTGACTAGCCGGTCTTGATCTTAGTGTAATGTAGTTGATTTGTCGGAGGAAACTTTATTTTGTAGTATAATTTTTGGGTGCGTAAATAGTTTATTTAGTTAAATGAGTAGTATAATAGCACCGTAGGAAATTGTAGTTAGAGAAAAAAAATAGAAAATCGAAATGTTGTTGATTTGTATGTAAGTAGTAGCGATAAAAACTTTAGTTAGAGAAAAAATAGTCTCGTGAGGGAGTAGTATTAGTCTTTGTTTGTGAGATGGATTGTAGTAGTGTCGATTGTGTGCGTGGCCGACTATTCTTGGGTGAATAATGCATGACCGGCGCATAAGGAGGATGAATTATTTGTATAAACTAATTAGTAGAAGACCGAATGCCACTTGTAGCATTTGGGTTGCAAGTTAGCGTCGAATCGGATAATACCGCTATGGAATAGCTCGGTTTTAGGTTGAATCTGAATATCGTACCACACGTTCATTGCGGCCTTTGCCTTAGGGAATGAATAATGTCTTGATCATGCTGTCGTGTAGTTGTCGACGATAGGCGAAGGGCCTTACAAATGTAAATTACAATGTAGCAGTACTTGCAAGTCGTATGCGTTCTTGGTGACTAATTGCAATGTTGGAAATATTTGCGACCATGCTGTACCCACTACATTGAAAGTGCATTACGGTGTTGGCACCGTTCGTGAAGGTCCGTCGCGGTGTTGACTTGGCAGTTTCGGCAAACCACTCTGGTACACCGGACGGCGAGAATGCACGAATCGAAGATGTGAAGCCTTGGTGACCGCAGCTTCTCTTTGAACCACGAGGTGCAAAGACATCGACATACAAGGGCTTTGGAGCGGTCTTCCACGAACATCGGTGGGAGTTGAGAAGACCGATCGCCGCGGCGGTGTGGAAGGGCTTTATAGAAGGATGTCGTGGCAGTGGATATGAGTGTGTGATACTTGTGCAACCATGCCCAAAGAAGTGTGGCAGGCCCCCCTGGGATATCATCCGGGTGTTATGGCAACTCGGGTGCCCAAACATGTTGGTGAAGAAGAGGACCCGGGAGGGTCAGGTTCTGAAGAGTTCAGAGAATATTGCTTGTGATGAGCCCGACGCGGTACATCTACAGAGAGGAAGATCGGGCACCGCATGGTGAGCCTACTGGAGACGGTGATGAAGGAGAGCATAGGGATTACATATTGCATCAAATGGAAGCGATGACCGGATGGCCTTGGTCAAGAGGAAGTTTTACAAGAAGACAGCGAGGCGATTCCGATGAGGACGGAGCTCCCATCCCCGGGAATGGAGCAGATTTGACGCCGAGGGTCTATGTGCGCGACGAGCGAGCACGAATCGCCGTGGGAGTACCATGCCACGGAGGTTCGGTTGCACTCAATGTTTGTCGATAAGACATCCTTGCAGGATGCCATTAAGTATGGGCTATGTCTATGCAATGACGCGTTTGGTCGTCAAATCTAGCCAAGAGCATTATAATCGTCAAATGCGAAAGCGGGCGGTTGTCCTTGGCGAGTGCACGCGCATAAACCGAAATATGAGACTCACTGGATTGTCTCGAAGGTGGAGCCGCACTCGTGCATGCTCAGCAGTGTTTTGTGCAGACATCGTAATATAACGTCGACATTCATAGCTAATTTGATGTATGGAGAGATAGTGGAGAAGAAGGATATGGAGGCCAAGCACATTATGGTGGCTATTGAGAAGAAATTCAAGTACAAGATCAGCTATGGGAAGGCAGAGTCTGAACCTGCTGGTTTGAGGTAGAGGACCTCGAGGAACATCGAGTGCTTCTCCCACTGGATCGAGGCCCAGCCATTGGACAAGTGGTCTCTGCTGCATGACACGGACGGGGCAAGGTACGGCATAATGACCACTAACCTTGCGGAGGTGTACAACTGGGTTCTTAGGGGCCTTCGTTCTCAGCCCCTCGTAGCCATCGTGGAAGGTGTTACGCACAAAGCTGTCGGGTATTCCAGGGAGAGGCATGCAAATGCCGCACTTCATGCCACGAACCCTCAAACACCGTACTGCTCGAAGATTACGACATACATGCAGGCGAAGACACAGAAGGGCCAGTCGCACACGGTGTACGTGATGGGCAATATGGAGCATCGTTTCGACGTGCTCTTGCGGGATAGAGCCGGATTTGGGACGGCTCGTTCTCTTGTCACCCACGAGGTATGCCTTGGAGATCATGTCAACGAGCCTAGCTGTACGTGCAACAAATGAAGCTCTTACACAAGCCATGCTCTCATGTGCTCGCCGCATGCGGGGGTATCGCGTATGGACCCTTTGAACTTTGTGTCCGAGTATTTCTTGAAGGAGAGGGTGGTGCGGCGTGATCGGCGAGCTTAGGGCTTGAGGGTTGTGGGTAACCGCCGCTTTGGATATTGCAAATAGGATCTGGATTCGGATATTGACATGCTGAAGGGTAGCAAGGGTTGTCGGCAGAGTCGTCGTATTTCCAATGATATGGACGAAGCACAAGCCGGGGCGTTGGGTAGACGCCGCGCACTACTGACCGGGAGGGCACCTGACCAGACGATGCAAGGCACCAGCTGAGGAGTAGGCACTGCTATGGTTTGCGTTAGCACTTCTTTCGGTGTGCAAAGTGGGACCGAAATTACAAATCAGTGTACATTGTCATTTCTACTTTGTATTGTTTATGTAACTGTTCTGCTACTACCCTATTTTCATTTGATGTACGTAATGCCGTAAGACATGTATCGTATGTTGCACGTAATGTTTATTTAAGTGTTGTAGTACTATAACTTTTTTTCGTTAGTTTTTCAAAGACTGTCCTGGTAGCCTAGTACTCTTTTGATTTGTTTGTTTGCAAGTTAAATTTACTCATTCGTTACACTTGATGTTTTATTTCCGCGTATTTGCTAACTTAAAGTTGTTTTGCAGGTATGGCTCACGGATCGGACTGGACTTTCGGCCTCTGAAGGGCGCGATCGACCAAAGTACATCGCGCGCGTCGCGTCGTGTCCCTCATCCTCACGGGGTTTGCAAGCCTTGTGTGTGTTAGGTGATCCGACGCGGACACCTCGGGTGGCATGGAGGCTAGACCCACGCCGACAGAAGCGAGTTAGTATCGTCCACACTATCTTCTCGTGAACCGTACTTTCAGATCGACCTTTTGTTCGATTCGCGAGTTGGCGCTTTTGGTCTACTACCTATCGCCCGGATGGTGCGAGCCACGAACGAGGACGAGCTAAGCACCATGGTCGGCGGCGACGAGACGTCCATGCGGGCAGGCGATCCACGACGCTTCCGTTCGACCGCTCCCTCACCAGCAGCTCTTGTGGACCGGTGGCGACCAGAGACTCACACTTTCCATCTCCCATTCGGGAGATGGCCCCTACGGGGCGTCTCCTCGCTTCTTGGCCTCCCTATCGCGGGAGGTGCCGCCTTCCCGCAGGAGCCTCCGGACAACTGGCGCGAGGACCTTCTGGGCAGGTTTCAGGGAGTCCTCCTACCTGTGTTGGCGGCCGGGTACTACGTCTTTCCGGAGGCACAGAGGCACGGCCCGCCCTTGCGGTGGTTGTCGCAGTTCCGGTTACGTGTTCCACACCGTGCTCGTTGGTAGTGTCACGCTGTCCTTTTCGTACAGGGGTCTTACTATATTTTTCGTTGTGCACAGGTCGAGCGGATGGACCCTCACGCGGACGACCAGCAGGTATCACGCCACCTGGAGGCGTACTTGTTGTGGCTGTTTGGTTGGGTGCTGTTCACTAGCAGTCACGGCGACACCGTCGACGCGAGGCTCATCGCGTACGCTAGGGCCATCGCCGACGGGGAGGGCCCCCAGATCAGCTGGGGTTCGGCCGTACTTGCTGCCACCTATCGCGGCTTGTGCGATGCGTACTTCAGGTCGAGACCGAACTCCATCCTCACGGGGTGTCCTCTCGGTCCTCGTCAGATCAGGGCTCCAGACCGTCTTTCCCTCTCGGGGCCAAGGCCCCGACACCCAGCGCAGAGGAAGACGCCGAAGCGAGCCCGTAGGGGAGGAGGCGGAGGTGGATCAGGCGGTGGCGACGCGAGGAGGATCTTTGGGTGCGATTGGGGGCTAGTAGGGGGCATCTTGTTGACCGGCCGTACATTTGTTCTTTATGTGATACTTAAATTTTGCACTTAATATATGATGCCTGGATTACTTTTGCGTTCTTCTGTATACTCTTTCATATAATGCATGTTTGTTCAATGCATATCAATGCCTATAGCTTAATGCACATGACACCTCGATGCAAAAGTCAACTCGATAAATGGCAACTGCAATGACGAGTCCACCATTTACTTACATACGTTACGAGATTGAACGTAATTGCGACACATCGATACAACATGTCAACTCGATAAAAGGCAACCGCAATAACGCGTTCACCATTTAGTTACATGCTTCATGAGATTCAACATAAGTGCATACAGAAGGGGACACTAGCGACGTACGAGCTTCTCCGCCTCCCTAATTGTAGAAGGTGCCTCTTGCAACCCACATAGAGTGTTCTCGGTTAGGCGCCTCGGACGTGGTATTTGTCATTGTAGTGGCACGCACATATGCAGCTAGGGTTGGCACAGCAGCATGCGGGATCATAGGAACTTCCTATGTTCACGACCTCCTCATTGCCCTCTCGCGCTGCATCTGTTGGCGGAGGTCGTCATTTTGCTCGTTCAGATCGTCAATTTGTGCCTCCAAATCAAAGATTCGGTTCCACAATACATCCACATACCTTACGCATGGGACCTGTTGAGGAGGCACCGAAGGAGCCCAAGATACTTCGCCCGGCGTAATCCATATCGATGCGTCGATTATGAAGAGTTTACATCCTTATTACGTAAGGTTTCTCATGCGGTGTACTTACATCCATCATACAATCGCAGACATGGACAACTTCGACATACTAGCCCGACGTGCATAGTCCCACGACAAAGGCAAGGAAAGGCTCATGCGGTTGACCCGGCCGCCCAACAGATATCGATCGCCGGGCGTAATCCGTATGGACGGCGTGGGTTCTGAAGAATTTACATCATTCTTACGATTTTCACTATCGGTGCCCTTACATCACGGAATCGCAGACATGGACGACCGACATACCGGCCCGACGTGGGCGATCCGCGACAAGGGCAAGGGAAAGGCTCATCTTGGTGAGCCCGCCACACAGCGTATCCGGTCGCCCGGGCATAATCCGTATCGACGACGTGAGTTATGAAGAATGTAAATCATTCTTACAATTTTAAATATCTGGTGCACTTACATCATGGAATCGCAGGATATGGACGACTTCGATATACCAGCCCGACGTGCACACTCCCGCGACAAGGGGAAGGGGAAGGCCGGCGAGGAGTTCAACGCCGAGCTGGCAAGGAAGGGAAAATGGCCCCGGTCCATGCAAGAGGTCGTCATTACGTAGTAGTCCCCGATCCTACCCTCATATTTTTACTATCCCTAAAGGCATGTATACTTACATGGTCTGGATGCTTGTGTCACAATGTACCGTAGTAGTAGAGAGGATGACTAAAGCAATTAGCTAAACCATCATGCCATGTGACTACGTGTAGCGCTGTCAGACGCGGACTCTAATGTAGTTCGGTTAGGAGACCCATCAAAGCAAAACTATATTGCAAGCACGCCTCTTCTAGTGGAATCCCGAAAGAACCATTCGCACCGACATTGAATCCTCCATGTTTTAGGCCATCTTCATAATCGCAATGAGCGTTCTCACCCCTTCACTCATATTCTCGTATAAGCTCCATAAAGCACGACATCGACTACGTGCCTACATACGCATATACGTTCGAGACGACTTCATCGAGGAGAGACTCTCGCGCATCGTAATATCACTTACCTTTGTATTTACATATCATTCTTGTCTCAATCGTTCTCACAAAATTCAACAGAAATTTACCGCACTACAACAATATACAACGATCACAAAATGTTATTGCGAGTCTGACAAATTTTGTACCCATGATATTCTACGAAAATAACAAACAGACCAACCAACATCGTGACAACACTATTATTTTCAAAATAAATAACATGATATAATCAGATTTGCTAAATTTAATTAACCTACAAAATGTATTATTCATTACAACTCAATTAAACAATAATTAAAAGGTAAAAAGCACATGTGAGCTCCTGGGCGACTGGACCTCTTGTCGCCATAGGGTTGGGCGACTGGACTTGTCGCCCACCGTTAAGCGACTTCTAGCAAGATATATGCCTCGAGGAGCTGGCGATAGTTGCGATTGCCCAACTATTCTGCGATTTAATTTCAATCGCCCCACGGTTGGACATGACGAAGCGATCGTCTAAGCTGATTCGGCATTCATGAAATCGCTCAACCATTGGGCAACAGACGTATATTTTTGTAAAATAAATATCGTCGGAATATTTTTGTTATTTCGAATAAAAAATAGATTATTTTAAAAAAAAAATCTACGTTCGGAAGCATGGAACATGGGGTAGCGAAGCGGATCAAAGTCATAAAACATTAATTCGAACGCCGGTTGACTTGAAAAAGGCACTACTGCTACTGGCTAATCATACCGCTTGATCCATAGTTCCATCGCGATCAACGCGGATTCCTTCTTTATTGGAGTACCTTGAACACGCGTTTCGTGCGGAAGCAAAAAATTCAGTGTTGCTTAGCCCGGTGGCTCTTCGATCTGGACGAAGCGTCGGTCATGGAGTCGCGGCCGGTGCCTTAGCGCCGACATCATCCGACCCGTTCCATTTCAATCGTAATTCGCACGTTGCGTCCATTTCAATCGTAATTCGCACGTTGCTCTAAACAGCTTTGGGCGTTGCCAATGGTTGCGACAAAAAATGATTCAGCTGCTGTCTATAACAATTTTCTATATCATTTATAGATAGCATTTAATATAGCTTATACAATGAATTGTAGTGATATAGTCGGTTACAGGATTGTAGACAACACACAATCTTTTAATGTTTTTTTGGTTCTTGTACTACAGCCGGTTACAAGATTGTAGACAACATATTTCTTTCTCTTTATTCTCTTTTATCTATATCAGTTTAAATCCTATATAGCAGATACTATAGACAGCTGATGTAAATCTATCATACATGATATAATCAGTCAAGCAATCATGTGCTCACCGCCGGCTGTAACACGCCTGGTGATTTAGTCATTGAAGCAAAAGAGACGGTGTAATCCTATTTTTGCAACTTGTCTTGTAAAAACTTCATCCATTTTCATTGTATCTGTGTGCACACAGAGAATATCGTCCGACATTATCAATGATGGCTGCGGAGTAAATTGCATTGGAGCTCCTTTAAGTTCAATGGTCGCATCATTTTGATATATACCAAACATTAGGGATGGAAAATGATAAAGGATAATCCGTTTTATCCGATATTCATATCTGAGAAAACGCAAATATGGTAAGTAAAATCCGCATTCGAATAGTATTCGTATCTGTATTCGGTGTTATTTGTATCCGGAAAACAATGGATAGTATTCATATCCGTATTTGGTGCTATTCGTATCCCCAAAAAAACCGGATAGTATCCGAAAAAATAATTACTATCCGGGAAAAACGAATACGAATACTATACATTTTTTCCTGGATACGAATACTATCCTTCTGTCCCAGATACGAATACAAATACGAATATTATCCCTTTTTTCCCAGATACGAATACAAATACTATCCGAATTTTTTTCGGAGCGTTTATGTTTCGACGGGATCTTAGTTCGGTGCCAAATATGTGGCTGTTGGGTGTTGCTACAACTCGTGTAGACTGTAGACATGTAGTCATGTTATATAAATTTGTTCTACCGAGATTTGTCGTAAAAGTTGTAAGATATTCGCATTCGACCGAATTGAGTACATATTCGATTCGAATTCGTATTCGAGAATGTTCGAATTCGTATTCGTTTTAAAAATATGGATTCGTATTCGTATTCGGGACTATTCGATTCGTATTTGATCCGTTTCCATCCCTACCAAACATGCAGCCATTCCCAAGTCACTTTACCATGTAGCTCGACAACTCAAGCTAATGTACGGGGAAGATGGTTCTGTTAAGGGTATTTGTGGTATTTTTCTACTAGTTTAGAAATTAGTCTTATGTCTTTTGTACTATATATATTGTCTATTAGGCTATTGCAATACATATACAATATTCATAACATGTTACCAGATCAAGATTAGGGTTAGGGTTTGCTGCCATCCGGGGCCGTCGCCGCCTCGGCTCCCCTACTCTTGGATCCGCGTTGCCGTCGCATGGCGGGCCTCCTTCTCCGGTCGGCTTCGCCTCTACTCCCAGTTGCGCAGCTCGCTGTCCTGTGGTTGTCCCGCCGCTACCATAGGGCCGTTGGCGACTGGCTTGGGGACGATTGCTCTTTCTCTCTCAAACCCGAGACTTGAACATGGAGTTGGAAGCTTTTGGGTTTTGGTTTGGAGGTGGATTGCTACAACACACAAAGATATTGGGGGAGAACTGAGAGGAGAGGAGAGGAAGGGGAAGGGGAAGTAGGAGGAAGGAAGGGAGTGGGACCACGGAGGTGAGATTGCTACTGGGAACTTGAGCGTGCAAATAGCTATTAAAGAGTGCGGCAGTTAGTCTGCTGCTTCTTTGAGTCATTTTTTTTCCGTTACTTTCATTCAAGTCTGTACTACTCTATTTTTGAGTTCATCTAAGTCATGTGAGTCCACAAATTCATTGTCAGTCAGCTGATTGTTATGCTAGCCATAGTTTGTCCTTTTGGATCAAGAGTGACGCTCTTCTTTCCCTTTTGCATGGCAGCAGTCGCCGCTCTTTCCTCTGAGCCGTTGCAGATCGTAGAAGTCGTTATGATGCCGCTGCTTCTCTGTGAGCTACTGCCCTGAGCTTCTAAGGCCGCCGCACTTCTTCCGCACTGCGCCTCCGTTGCGCTTTTTGTGCATTGCGCCGCCGCCGTCTTGGGTTTTGATTTGCGTCGTCATGCTTCTATCTATTCCTCTTTGGCTTGATTTGATAACTCTCTATTCCTGTCGGTTTCATGATCTTCTTTGTCGTGTTGCCGCGTCGACTTTGCTCTTGCTTGCCTCTATTTTCTCAGCCCCTGCACCTTGTGTTTTATTAGTTGTCGCACGACCCCGGATGGGAGGATATCTTTTGATACTTGACATATTTTCTAAGTGCTGCATGCTACAACGACATTATCAAGACTCAAACCTCGAATTTTTCCTATTGTAGTGTGAACATTTTCCAAATACAGCATTTGAGATGGATGTTAAGAGTATTTATGGTATTTCCCTATTGTTCTAGGGTAAATCTTATGTCCCTTGTACTCTATATATTGTCTATTGAACTATTGAAATACATACACAATATCCATAAAAGATTCAACTTCACTTTCCACCGAAACCTATACTCCTCGAACATTTCCAGGGTTTCCTTTTGGGTTGGGTTGGGTTGGGGTTGGGGGGGGGGGGGGAGGGCTTCAAAGTTGAAACAAAAGCACCCCCAAAGAAGGCAGTGAATATGTGCTTTTGTAGATTCCATGGACAATCACAGCTTACATCCTTACATCCAGTTAAAAACCTAGTTGGCTTCATGAAAAAAAATGTAAATAAGCTCTCTCAAAAAAATGTAAATCAATGAATCTCAAAAGAAACTAAACAGACCAGTTAACCATGTACATAGGCAAATAGGCTCTTACAGTATGAGGTGAGTAGTCACCCGCCTTATTACATTAGAATCAAAGAACGAATGGAATTGAATCAAGTACACAGAAAGAATGGTGCTACGAAAAATGTTGAATGTCGAAATCCCAGCAAAGTAGAGCTCCTAAAATTGTGCTTGCGAAGAAACATAATATAGCCTATCCTGCTCTCGTCCCCTTTACCACCAGAGTGTTAGTGCTACCAGCTAGAGGAGTTTTTGGCTCATTTAGCGCGATTTTGAACTAAAATAGCAAAAATAACCTCTGCGAACGAATCGACAAAAATAGCACTCCTATCGTGCTCAAAATGCACGGTAGACCAGCGGCGGCCGAATGGGAGGCCACCATGTGGCCGGCACCTACCAAACGGCAGGCCCTTGCTGTGCATTTTGAGCGCGGCACGAGTGCTATTTTTGACAATTCATTCGCGGAAGGCTACTTTTGCTATTTCGTTCAAAATTGTGCTAAATGAGCCAAAAATGAGTCCAGTCTCTCCCCCCTCGATGGCAAGTTAGGAAGAACTAGAAAAATTTCTGCAACTGTATGATCACGACGCTGACATCGTCAGTCGAGCCTCTAGAAACCGCAATTTCGACGAGCCTCCTGCAGGCAGTCATGCAAGAAGCCTTGTCATCACTGATGCAGAGAGGGCTGGCGATGTCTACTGCCTCCTGGTTCTCCACCTTGTCCCACAGGCCGTCAGAGGCAAGTATCAAGAATTCACACTGCGGATCGACAAGGAGCGTCCTGGTGTCTGGATCAGCCACCACCCACTGCTTGAGGTGCGCATCCCCGATGCCTCTTGACACTGCTAAGGAGCCCTGCACTCGCCATGTTCCTCTGTAATTCACAACGAATCCACCCTGAAATTGGAAGGAGAAAGCACGTAAGTCACATACTCAATTGCAGAGAAATGGAATATGCTCATAAGTCGCTCACGCTTACTCAAATTTAACTATACAATTACTTTTTGCAACCAAATAACAGAAGTTTTCCACTAAAATTGCAGCCAAATAACATGCTTCAAACTACAATTCACACACAAATTATGCAAGAAATATGAAGCCTAGGACAGGCATTACTTACCAGGTTCTCAATTCTTTCCCTCTCGTCCTCACGGGAGGCTCGGTGATCGGAGGTGAGCGCCTCCGCCTTCCCCGCCCGGCTGAGAACGGCTCGGCAATCCCCGGCATTGGACACGACCAGGCCGCCCTTCTGCAGCAAAGCGGTGACGCAGCAAGCGCCTCCACTCTGCTCTCTCTTGAGGAACTCCTGGTCAGTCTTCAGGTAGCCCCTCCTCACCGCCCCCTCAATCTCACCACTGTCGCCGCCGCCCACCTTCGTCATCTCCTCGGCCACGAACTTGGGCATGTTCTCGGCAGCGAACTCCGCCGCGCTCTTCCCGCCGTGGCCATCGAATACACCAAACAACGCCTGCACAGTTACAATAGATTCGAGAAAGTTTAGTACTTTTTAACAATTTCAGAGTAAACGACTGAAAGAGTACCGAATGACCTGATTGAAGCAAAATTTCAACTTATTTTACAGAATCAGATGCCAAAATCACGCAAATCGAACAGAGAAGTTGCATCGAGCTTACCACCGAGGAATCTCCGCCGAGCGCGACCTTGGCCACATGCCGGTCCTCCATCTCCACCCTTCTCCTCCCCTTCCCCCTCCGGCAGTAGACCGCGAACTCCTCCCCCTCCTCCTCCACCTCGTTCCTCGGATCCGACTCCACTGCGGCCACCGCCGCGGCCGCGGCAGCAGCGGCCGCGGCTCCGGCCACCGGCACCACGAGCGACGCCGGGCGCCGCCTTTTCAGCACCGATCCCGCAGGGGCGGTCGCCGAGGCCGATTGCGGCGACGGCGAGGCCTCCGACTCGCGGAGGTGCGCGCGTAAGGCGAAGGGGCGGAGCGGCGAGCCAGCGGCGGGCGCCGGCGCCGGCGAGGAGACGGACTCCGGCGAGGCGGAGGCGGCCTTGCAGGAGAGCGGGCGGCGCGACGGCGAGAACACCGGCGAGCTCGGGATGGCCACCGTGCAGGACATCGCGTCGAGGCCTCAGAGACGACCGTCTCCCTTGCTGCTCGCTCCTCCTCTGCGCCTCCTCGCGTGTTTCGCCTTTCCTCCTCGGTTTGTGTCTCTTTTTTGGATGGGTTTGGGGGAACTGGCCGTTTGAACGGGCATTATATACGGGGCAAGGACGCGTTGTGGTGACCGCTCCCAGTGGGAAACGGGCTAGGATAAGCGTAGGGCAAGAGAGGATAGCCAAGTAGGCTTTCGTAGTGCTAGACCGCTCCCAGTGGGAAACGGAAGGTGACCGCTCCCAGTGGGAAACGGGTTTTAAAATGTTTTTTGCGGTTGCATGATAAACTTTTGTTTCTCATTTAGATCTATACTTTTCCAGAAAAACAGAGTAAAACTGCTGCAACTCACACTTTCAATAGTCTAAAAAACAGCACAGTTGCACTACAAAAGTTTATATTAACCAGCAAAAGTGAGAATTAGAAGTTGTTTTCAACAATTGCCTTGGGGCTAGAAAACACCACTGATATACTTTTTATTTCACCACAAAATAATGCGCATGTTTCTCTTGTTTAGTTACGTTGTTTCACTATCATCTTAATACTCTCCGTAAAAGACTCTTGATTAATTCAACCTAACCAATTACTCTAGTTCTTTTACTGTGCACTTATACAACAAGCAAACGTGGGTACTTATGATAAATACTAACGCTCAAAGTAGAATCTTGTTTACTAGACGAATGCAGTGGCAGCAAGTAGTATTTTATCTGAAACTAGAGGCAGTGAAAGTAAGCGATTTACTCCACTCGTCCAAGTACAAAATGAAAAGGAGACTGCGTGGAGAGTGTTAGCTAATACTCGGTTTTCAGTCCACTGCCCTGTTTCCACACGGGCGATTCCAAGGAAAAACAGATAAACACGGGAGAGTGGCTGAAGTGGAGGAGCAGGCCCAACGGAGGGAGTGAACGGGTGCCAGTCAAAGATACGTTAATCCCGTGTGAAACAACGAAGCAAAAGCTGTTGCGACCTGTGCTCCTTCTCACAAGACGCGGTCATTTAACTTTCCCATTAATTGCACCAGACACCAAACACCGGCACGAGCCAACGGCTATCCGCCACGAAGAGGCGTGGAGCGACGTGGAGGAGTTTGGTTGGTTGCGCTTTCCGTGTGCGGTGTGGTGGAGTTGGGAGCTGGAGCGGGAATGTGCCTGGAAGGAAGCAGGGGAAGAATCCGTAGTCACTGGAAAACTTGGGATTGGGATGCGTCGACGGTTGCGAGGAGGAGATAGGAGAGGCTGACCGTCTTCATTTGGACCGGACCAGACGAACGTTGAAAGCAAAGTGACTCGTATTGCGTCGCGTACCCCACTCGGCTAAGCAACCTCACCATCGTTTTTCCTTCTGCTAGCCATGCACAGAAGACTGAAGTGATCAGTCTAAAAAAAAGACTGAACTGAACGTGTTGTCTCGGCTCAAGCGAGGGCAGTGGTTGGTCTAGAATGAAATTGATGGAGTCATTAAAGCATCTATAATAGTTTGTTTCTTAGCTTGTTACTAAGAGGAGAGAGAGTATTCAATCTAATAAAAAGAAACAACCATTCCAATGGATTGTTTCTTAAACTTGTATCTAAGACTTTAATTGCTATAAGCTTATTGGTTGTTGGTAGGCAGTGGGACCTACAAAATGAGTGTTTAGGTAACAACTAAGCCTCCAATAGAGTTTTTTGTTGTTTCTACGTCTTGGTATTAA
Source organism: Phyllostachys edulis (assembly GCA_036346405.1). NCBI lineage: Eukaryota > Viridiplantae > Streptophyta > Magnoliopsida > Poales > Poaceae > Phyllostachys > Phyllostachys edulis. The sequence continues at coordinate 53,944,712 of CM070549.1, read as the reverse complement.
CAATCGATAGTTTCTTCGTGTAGAAAGCGAATTTCACCTTCTCTCATCATCTTCTCCTCCACATCATCTAAAAGGCGATGCAAGAACCTCTAAGAATAAATTGAGGGTGGATTGTTGTAGATGCTCTTATTCATACCATGGCATGTATTTGAAGTCATTGAGCTTAAACTACGTGGTGCATACTATGCATATATTGATTTTGATAAGGTAAAATGACATTAGACTCGGCCGGTGTCTTGTGTACCCCCGAAACCCCATGTGGATCCGTCCGAGCAAGAATGAATCTAAGACAGGTGTAAAACCCACGGTCAACATACAATAGGTAAGAGCCATAAGATGTTGGTACTTTGGCATTTCTACTGTTTCTATTCGGCTGCATTATTGGCAGTTTGGACCCGGTCCCACGAGTCAGGGACTCGTTTTGGGTGGGGCGGCGCGTGTGCCCGGAGCGGGGTGGGGACTAGGCGGAGAAAATATAGCCGTTGGCACCTGCCACGGTGGGGCGGCAGGATGAATGCGGGGCTTCACCATGCAGCGACAGTACGCTGAGCTCACGCAGAGAGGTGGGGCCGCGAGCGGCGGCGTGGTGTCATCGGTGGCACGTTTCGTCCTGCTGGCCTGACGTGTGGTCCGAGCCATGTAGCACGCACGGCTTGCTCGAGTCCGAGGTGCCAGGTCAGGTGAGGCGTTTACGGCACCTCGCGACGGGACGGCGAGAGTTCGGAGGATGCACGCATCCGTCGGCAGTGCCTTGTTACAAGAGGACTGACTTCGAGCGGTGATGCGTTTGAAAGCTTGTTATATCGGTTTAAAATATAGTCGCGAGCCGTTATGCAAAGTTGACGGGCTAGCTGGTCACATCCCAATAATCACCCAAACATGCATGCACGTGCAGCAATACACAGCTGCCATGCCCATACTGCCATCCAACTTCACTCGTAATCAACGGTCAAAAGTCCATTCCATTAATTCCCCCCAGTAATCCAACTCAGCTGATCGATGATGCTAATCTTTGGTGACGACCACGAGCAAACCAACATGGCATGCATCTCTCACACCTTGTGTGGTTCCTGGCAGGCCAATCTTAAAAAATTTCCTTTTTGAGTTTGGTGCTATGAAATATGAGTACGGTAGAATATTGGAGGTTCTGTTTTGGATTCATATATAGCTAGGATACTCTTTCGAAAATATTGGTGGTAACTGGCTAGCGTTAGGCCTCACGCCGATCATGATCGCGCGGCAGTTGGCTGCGGCTTGCGCCGTCTTGTACATGACTACTGCATATAGCATGTATCCACCACACACCGACGTCGTGTAATCGAGTACGCACGCACGAACGATAAACGAACAGCTATCCAACGATGTCTAGATGTTCAATGCGTGTCAACCGTCAATCTATCTAGGCCATGCTGGCTGTTGTTTTGACTTCCTTACCTTGATTTCTGCTTTGTACTCGTGCACGAGCTAATCCCTGAAACGCTGACTTGGACTAAAGTCATATGAGTACTTTGTTGTATTCTTGGTCAAGCGGTCAAGCTTTGTCCATTGGATCATGGCTTGTAGCTGCTGCTACTGATTCCTTTTATATGAGTTGACGGTGTGACTAAAGACGAGTTGCCTTACGCCCGTACGTGCGTGAGGCGTAAATGGCCGACCGATATCTTCAAGTAATCCAACTTGGCTGGTGATGCTATCTCCTAAGCTGGACCTAGGGGTGGGCGTGGTCAGGATCTGGTGCGATCCGCCCCTAACCCATACTGCCAGAGCCTTGAATGGATTTTAAAGATAGCTCCATTCGGAGTAGCTACAGTGACCCTAATGCTCCAATAGATCTTGAGGGTTGGACCTTTCAATAGAAACTAGGACGGCATGCGCGCTACGCCGCGCCGCCCTGCGCAGTGGCTGTTTCTAGTAGTATTGTGTTATGTGTGAGTTTGTACAGATGGTAATGAGAATAATTTGTATTGAATAGTTTTTTTAAGAGATAGATAGAGAGATGTTTTTTATTTATTACTAAGTTGGAATGGTACAAGCTGAGTATTTCGCAATGAATGGGATTGAAGAAATTGATAGGTCAATAGTTAGTGTAGGATCTAGTACAGCCATCAAAGGGGGTGAATGATTATACCGATTTCTTCCTTCCAATTTAGCCGTACTTACTGTGCGCTGGTCTTCTCTACCTCCCGAGGTGGTTGGTGACAATCGGGTGATCAACACAGCACGTGATCGTAGGCAGCGAAATCGACGAAAAAGAGCTATCTTGCCACGCACTGTTCGAACAAATACAAATCTGAAACGATGCTCAAAGAAACATGTCACCGGCGAAAACTATTTTGAATAGATCTGAACTCTATTTCTAATAGAACAATCACATGATACTGCAGGAGCATGAAATATCAGCAACTCATCAAATGCCTTTGTCAATTCCATATTTGCAGGAGCATGAAATGCATCATTTGTATTTCTTTTCTGCCTATAACTTCCAATGGGTGCCTGGCACAATAATCCAAAATTCTTTAGTTGACACTTGACTACTGCTATCTATTCGAACAAGCTCACATATGCCATTTCTATTCTATTGGTGCATTTACCCTTTTATGCCTACCCATAGTTGAAGAACGACCCTTCAGCTCAGAAGGTGGCAAAGGTTCATTTTGAATAGGATAAACAAAAACATTGTGAAATGACTAATATAGAACGGCTAAGATTTCAGTAGATAGCATTATAATTAAAATGCTTAGAATAACAAAGGAAAGGGCAAAAATGCAGGTTAAAAAAGAAAACACAACTATCAGTGGACTGAATTTACATTATGCATGTCAAACGTGTCTAACATACATAGCTCTGTCGTTCTGTAAACATATATACAGTGGGCATGGAACTAATAAAAAAGCAGCACATATGTGAAAGTTCGAGCAAAGGACATATTTCAATGAAATAAAGTCTGCAGTGACCATGACATAGGACATCACATAACAACAGATTATCTCAGAATCATGGGATTGGGTCCGGTAGGCAGAAAAGGGAGAATGAACCAATAGACTTATCTTGGTGGGCACTTTGTCTTCCTAGCTGGAATTTGTGTTTAAAAAAACAGATAAGGTCCGCAATGATCCAACATCAACAATAAATAGAGGAGTATCTGTGACAATTGGGAAATAGTAGTTTAATATGCAATAGATGCATGTAAAATGTCAGAATCAACACAGTTTCTTGTCCAGCAATTTTCTTAAATCGGATATAACTGCATGCAACAAAATTTTAATACTATCTATTAGCACAAATTGCCGATGGCATTAACTGTATCTAAATTATATCTATGATCTCGTAAGCATAAGTAGTCGCAGTTCAATAACGGTGGGGCTTGGATGTCTTTTTGTGGGTTTTTTGTCAAGCACCGACGTGGACCATCGTTTGGCTCAATGGCGTAGATAAGTTAATATTTAGCTATTTGTTCCTCTCTACATATGTTTGATACTAATAATAGATAACCTAGCAGTATATAAGTAGATAAATTTGAATGTACAATTCGTATAAAGTAGCATTACATAAGCATAGTGAAAATAAACATGAAATAAAATGAACGCCAAATAAATTAGAAAAATGGGTACCTAAGATGGAACATCCAGCACCATGGCAATCTTGCATTCTTGTGCAAAGATAAATTCAAACAAATCGAAACCCAAATAAACCGGTTCTATAGTAAGTAAAACAGATAGAGAAAAAAATCCAGGTTACAATGCGAGAATGAGGATTAGATATGCTTGCATCAAACTATTTCAAAATATGGACCCAACAAAGACTCACTTCCAGTCACAACACACGAACACAACATTCATCGTCCATCCAACCCAATAAAAAGACAATTTGCAAGTTATCGGTTTTCCATTATATATGAGAGCAAGGTATTTGTATTTCAACTCAAAAAAAGTCTGAAGCGAACCGTTGGAGCCTGTTTTTTTTGTAGCACCTAGAATAGAACAATTCATGGAATGCTTGTGCACACACACATATCTCATTACCTGATCTGGCCTATCAGCAGAATATAATAAGCTCAAAACCAGATAGATGGTTGTGCTGAACTAAATCTAATGACCATGATGCTGTTGGACAAAATTATTCAGGCCATGTGCAACCTTCTTGTGCAGTAGGGAGGTATGATCAATAACTCCAATCCTAATATACCACCATGTATTAGTAGCGCAGAGAGAGAATAAAAACAGCGAGGAAAAACATCTTTAGTCAAAACCTCATTGGTATACGAAATCTTGGTCATCATCACGAGATAAAACTTTTGATGCATCATGTCTTGCGGATCTGTGCTGGCAACATCAGGAAGACACCAGGTAAGTATATTAATACTTAGCATACCTGGATCGTCGAGAAGATCCGAAAGCTCATAAAATAGACAGCTATAAAAGCGGACATTCACAATAGGACTAAAATTTAGGTTCCTCTTATCTTTCCAAATTCCTAGTTCTTTTATGTATTATTTTGTGCACTACATCTTTTAATTTTCAACAAAATTACATTGTTTGGGTTAACACCAGAATGATGCTGAGGTCAACAACTCCAACTAAATGATAAGAGCAGTGGAACCAATAGTGTGTCGACTCCAAATCATTTGCATGTAAGTGAGCAATGTACCTTTGGAAGAAGCTCTTGTGCAGACATCAGGTCATATAACTTGCGCATGATTGTTTCTTCTTCTACCTGCGTAAAATGGTAGGAACAAATTACTATATAGAAATATTACCCCAAGGTACACTGTCAAGTATCAACACAGAAGATTATACTATCTAAGGCTGACCTGAAGTTTATATAACTCATGTGATATCGATCGGTATGTTTCCATTAGGGCCTGATATTGCTTGCCCAAATGCCTGCAGATACCTTTTATGTTACACAATGAACTGGAATCATGATTAATTTAATGCTAAAGAATAGTAAAGAACTGTACTCGTACATTTCAGCTGAATGCTTCGGTTCCATTATCAGCAAGAGACTTGATACTGCTTGTTGCAAATTACATGGTCTATTAGACAATCATTTCAAATCAAGTTAGACATGGTCTATTGGACAAACATTGAATCATCTATGTGGCAGGTAAAGCCATACTTATCTGATTTTAAGTCTCCAGAATTCACAACAGTACTCAACTCAAATAGGAAATATGCCACACCACATAATGCTTTACTTAAATAGGAATTCATCTTGGCTTCCGCCACACGCTTATGGAGGCAGACAGTGACCAATGAAAACAATATACGAGAAAATCAGTTCCCAAATTCTGTGGTAAATAATACCTTCCTAGAACAGATCATTTCACCAAACTACAACTGCCTAGATAACCGAGCATAACTCACGTAATTAATAGGTGACAGAGGAAAACTCAAACACTAGCAGGTGTATCACAGTTAGAGATGCGCAACAGAGAACAATTGTGTTTGATATAGCAAGGATATAGCGTGCAAACTAATTCATTTAACCTCACATGGAAAGTTGAAAATGCAAAGTAAAATACAGATACAAGACTGAAAGTCACCACAGACGATAGTTATTTTTACATTTCAAACCAAGTTGTACTTAACAGGTAGCATCTATTTAAAACAAATTATCAAACTTGAAGAAAGCGTAAATCAAGTAATCAACACAACTAATCATAGACGAAAGTGACTCAAAACCGTAATTTTATGCACTAAGGTAGCAAACACAGTTCTGGAAGATATAAAATAACAAACTAAATGGAGAAAAAAGATCAAAGATGATATATAAGATAGGATGCGTTTCATTTGTAAAGCTCCTGTTTTTCAATGTAATATTGTTAAGAGAATCTAAGACTATACGCAAGGAGAACCTTGTTGGAGACCTTTAGTCAGTGAACAAAACTGGAAGCTCAAATGATAAAGCAGTTCAAATGTCTCGATCAAGGATAGACTAAACATGTCACAGGTAGTTCAGATGATTACCAGAAATATCAGGTCCTTGGTAACCAGGATGGACTTGCGAGTACCTGAGTAAAGAGGCGGTAGAAAAAATATAGTTTTGGTCGAATCCTTCACAGTAATATGACGGCGTGTCCAAGCAATTTTCTTTAGCATGCCATTCACATTGTAATCAATGATTTGGGATGGTTAGCGCATAGGAGCATATTTTCATATTATGAAAGAATGAGATGCCTCACGGAAAGTTTTTTAGTACAAGTTGGTGAACTATAACCTATCAAATACACCTTGATTGGAAATATTATCGAACTGTTCACTGGAAGGGAAACTCCACAGCAGCTGTGGACAATAAAACACGGTTCAGTTCATTCATATATGTGCGTATAAGTATAGCCCTCTCAAAAGATATGTATATATAACACTTGAACATCGCTGGAAGCAAAGAAGAAGAAGTCCGTTTTTAGATGGCTTGGTGAATAATAATTGTGAACAAGTTATCAAATGTACAGTCAGGAAGAGTGTGTATATCATGTGGCCCTTCTACAATTTTTTTGGAAATTGCGCTGCAAAACCTATAGGACTACAAGATCCTTCATACTAACTCATAAGTGATTAATTGGGAAAATGAAAAGCATACAAGAAATCCAAGGTCAGCCTGTCCAATTCACTCAAACTAATACAATGTGACCATTTTATGGTCTTGACCATTTGAGAGGCTAATCAATAATGATAACAACTCTCAAATTCATCTAAATCTCATTGACAAAGGAACAAAAGGGCAACCAGTTTATGCAATGCAGCTTTCTATGGGGATCACCTGTGCAATTACATACAGTTGGATTATCCAAAGGTAGAATAGTAGCAGGGATCAACATTGAGAAAAAAATCTGGCCCGTGTCCAAAGAATGTATTCAAGGTCTGCATTAGTATAGGTCGTCATAGAAGAGGAAAATCATTTTGAAATTTGAATCACACCAAAGTAGACAACAATTAAACAGTGTTTCACCTAAGAGATTTTTTATCTCTTTGCCTTCCGCCCCATGAATACACATTATCTCTAAGAGAAGTCCTTTTAAATGTGCCACTTACTCACCTTAGAGGCTCAAGACATAATCAGGGAGGTACTAAACCACTGGCTCGACCCCACTTTAGGTATAAAAGTTCCAGTACACTTAAAGCCTCATAGCTGCAATGACTAATGAGTAAGCAAGAGTATGCAAAGTCTGAAAAAAATATATTGACAGGCACTTAGCACAAACATGTGTTATACCCAATTTGCATCCAAACAAAATGGTCTACAACAAACATAAGTTCACACAAGCAGCAAAAAGAGCCACATTTAACTCAAGAAAAGGCATATTCGTTCAGTATTGAATAAATACTCCATCTCAACCCTGTTGGTACACTGTATATATCATGCCAGAAGCCAAGTATAGAGCATTTCTCATTAGAACAAAAGAGACTGCTTAAACAACCATCAGAGAAAAAGGTGAAATTTTATTGCTTCTGCCTCTCGGATTGATGCATTGCTTCCACCCGCTCGCTGCAAGCGCTAGAAAGGCATTACCTTGCAGGCGTCGCGGGGGCATTGACGATGTTCCTGCGCACCACCCTGGGCCCTCCGCCATTGCCGTTCTCCTTCGAGTCATTGACACCGTTCCCATCGCCCACGATTAAATCCCGAAGGCCCGAGCTCAGGTCCTTCTCCCTCTTCTCCTTCTCCTTCTTCTTGGCCCTGGCCGTGGCTGTGGCGAGCGGCTCTAGGCGGCCGACGGCTGCGGCGGGGGCGAAGGGGAGGTCGAGGAGCGACGGAGGAAGGAGACGGGAGGCGGAGGGGGAAAGAAGCCAGCGGCGGTTCCGATCTGACGGCGGAGGAGGAAGAGGCACGGAGCGACGGAGGAAGGAGACGGGCGTTTTCGGCGAGGGCGGCGAACGGTGGAAGGGGAGGAGAGTGCGGCGCGGGCGACACGGGCGAAGGGGCGGGGGCAGCGGGCAAAGGGGAGGAGGGGAGCGTGGCTAGGGCTGCGCGTGCTATGGGGGCGGAGACGGAGAGGGCCAGGGGGATGGCGAAAGAGAAGCAGGGGCGACGAAGGAGGAGGGAGCGGCGGCGATAGCTACGGCGGGGAGGGACCGAGCGCGAGGGCGTGGACGAGCGAGAAGAGTCTGGAAGGGGAAGCGACGGGAAGGACCGAGAGGTTCGCTGGATGCAATCGGCACGCTGGCCGCGATCGGACGGCCGAAGCACACGCGCTGGGACGGTGACACGGACGGACAAGGGGTCCTGTGGACGCGATCGGACGGTGCTCCTTTTTGGGGCGACGTGGATGCGCTAATTGAGCTCCAATCCTAGGAGCTTTAATAAAGGTAAGATGTACTACTAACAATGTATAAAAAAACAAGTTTACGGTCATCCCAAATTAATATCAATATCACTGTTATTCCTCTCGACATCACCAAAGAATCAACAGCAAGAAAGAATGAAGAATCTAACATTGATCGATCAAGAAGGATACATGAACACATCACAGAACCACACGGCCATGGAATGGACACATCTTCTATCTCATCTACACAGTGGTAGGACGTCGTATCGTATGATGGCTGTACTGTATATCTTTGTATATCTCTGATCCCCCCATGAGTGAACATCAGACAAGCTCGAGGCGCGTGGAATAGTCGGCAGACTGAGCGCCGGATGTTCTCTGGCGCTTCCTCGAGACGGCGGTACCGGCCCACCACATGGCGGCCGTGAAGGCGCCGACCACCCGCATGGCGACGCGTCGACAAGATGTGCTTTCGCTTGCGGTCTGGCTTTGATCTCTCCACACGGGGCAAAGGCCGAGGTGCTCCTTCTCCTTCTTGTTGTCCCCGTCCTTGTCCTTGTTATCGTTGCCCTTGTCGGCAAAGGCGGCCATGAGCAATGGAATGCAGTGGGCAGTCTTGATGGTGACTCGGAGGAGGGAGGGGAGGTTTCGGGAGAGGCGGGAGGAGAAGCGGTGTCATCATGGCGAAAAGGTCATGGGAGGAGCGAGAGAGTAGGGGTGGAGGAGGGATGAGGGGGGAGGGAGATGGGCGCCTGCTGCGACCGCGACTGGGGGATCAAGTTACCGAGACTGGGGGAGGAAACTTAGGGTCGATCCGCTCGATCCGACGGAGCATTAGGTTACCCAGATTTTCACGTTGATTTTGTTTTGGATCGAACCTCTGGCCCATTTGGCCAAATTTTGTGGGGTGGATCGGTGGTCCATTGGGCCAGCCTGATCCATTCCCACCCCTAGCTGGACCGCACGCTAGGCATGTACGCTAGTTGCACCGCCGACGATATAGCTCGTACGCAATCGCACACGTGGGCACGCACGAACGAACCAACGAGCTGAAGTAAGTAAAAACGTTAGGAATGTTACTAAAGCTAGTTACATGCAAATGACTAAACCGTCTCTGAAGGGTTTTTATATAAATATCTGTGCGTGTGCGTGTGCGTGTATATGTACGTATGTGTGTGTATGCGTGTGTATGTATAGGAAGCTTTTTTTCTACCCAGGAGTAGAAGGTATTAATCATATACGTATATATGTGTGACAGCAAGAAAAGCAATTGCAATTCAAACAACTCTTGAAAACGCAATCAAGAAGAATGACATTAGCTATCACATAAAAAGTTTTAAAAATCCCGTATTTTTGCATTTATAAATTTTTGGGATGTTACACCTTCGGCCGGGTGGCGTCCATGTACGATCATGGCCGTGTCGCGCATTGCGGGGAGGCCGATGGTGGTAGTCTTGATCGGATCGCCTCGGCTCGTTGCAGACACGGCCCCCATTATGTGTTGGCGCAAACGGCACCGCTACTACAAAAAGGCTAATACTAGACGCCTCATTACAAACAGTTGACCAAAACCGTCTGTATTAAATACAATCACAGACAATTTTGGTTTAGCGACCGTCTGTGTTACTGACTGCGTTAAAAACCGTTTGTGAAGAAATAATATCACAGACGGTTCATGTTGAAAGCCGTCTGTGAAGTATCACAGACGGTTCTGAACAAGAACCGTCTGTGATACTACCAAATATTACAGACGATTTTTGTTAAAAACCGTCTGTGATACTTCACATACGGTTCTTGTTAAGAACCGTCTGTGATATTATGGTCAACACAGATGGTTTTTGTTTGAAACCGTATGTGATTCGCAACGCGGGATGGCGAAAATTTTTGGACGCGTGCGCGGGAGACGAAATGTTTTGGACGCATGCGTGGGAGGCGAAATGTTTTGGTACTGTCCTTATATATTATAGCCACCCATGCCTTGTCTTCCACTAGTCTCTCCCTCTGCCCTCCCCACGCCGAGCTCCGACTACCGTCGTGAGCTCCTTCGCCTCCGGTTGTGACGCCACGGTGATGCTGCCATCACCTCTCCTTCATTGCCGGTGATATCCCCCATCTGATCCCCTCCCCTCTCTTCCTGGTTGATATCCAACATGCCGGTAAGTGATCAATCGTTTGTCGCCTCCCCCTGCCTTGTTGCTTTTGGTGGCTCTCAATTGTGACCGTGGTTTTGTTGTGAATGAATAGATCAAGATAAGATTGCGGACATCGACAGCGAGCACCTCGGCATCCCTAACTCCGAGTACCAGGCCATCGTCCGCCTCTTCGTCCCGGACTCGTTTTCGCGCACTGTTCGGTAAAACAGCCATAACTTTTGCATACAAACTCGGATTGCGGCAGTGAATTCCTGGTAGACGTCCTAAATCACTTTAAGATAGAGCTCTTCGACCTAGGAGCGAACTCCATTGTAATCTTTAATGTCTTTTCTCATCTTTACAAAGCTTTCCTAGGCATTCCCTCATCTCTTCCGCCACTTTTATTAGTTCACCCGAAGTAATAGAGGCTAGGGGTTCTGTGGAAGCACCTATTTCAAGCTTCAGTACTAAATGTCCAAGAATTACCCCTGTTCTCTATCAAGGATACACGGCGGGATTACAAGAATGAGTGGTTCTACTTCGAGATTCCCGGAGGCACCCGCTTGAAGTACACCTTAGGTCCTCCACCGAGCTCGGTTGCTATGGTTTCAGCTGGATGTCCCAAATCAAACCTATTTACCGTGTGAGGTTGAAAAGTGGACTCAAGCGATAGTTGCAGGTTGAAAAGTGGATTTTCCCTTACGGAAATTAACTTAAAAGTTAGTGTAATAAACATAAACCACAGGGTCTTAGTTACAGAAGACCATAATTCTTTACTGATCTGGCTAAAAAACCGGAAACCATAACGTTTTTTCTGTAAGATTACTGATTTTCCAAAAATCCGGAGTTTATTCTGCAAGAAAATGATAAATCCAGAAATTGTCGTAAGATCCCAATTTTTTAGGGTCCTTTTTTTTTGTAAAATATCCAAACAGAGTACATGATTTCTTTTTCTTTTCTTTTCCTGATTTTGTTTCTGCGTATGGACCGGATTCGGTCTAGCTCGTTACCATGCTTGGGCGGATTTCTGAATCCGGCCCGTTCCCTCTTGCAGCTCATCTGGGCTGCCTCGCCTCGCATAAGCCGGGCACTAGGGTTCCATCCCTAGAGCCGGCGTTGTCGGCGGTGGCGACGCCTCGCCCGGCTGCAAGCCCGACGGCGGCGGCGGCTTGCCCAGCTGCGAACTTGGCTGCAGCATAGTAGAGCGGGCGCGGCAGCGGCGTGCAAGCTGGAGCCGGCGTGCAAGTGGCGATGCAGCTCAGGTGGCGCGACGGCGCTAACGGCTGCGAGCCGTGGCGTTGTTCGGGAAGGCGGCGGCGACGTGGCATGGCGCGGCGCGTTCTGGCTCACACGGCGGCGATTCGGCATAGCAGCGCATACAGGTGCAGCTGAGGCGGCGCACATCGGTGCGACTTCGATGGCCGGAGCGGATGACAATAGTGTCGGCGGCGGCGCTTCTTGCGCGTCGGCGGCGGGGATGGAGGCAACGTGTGCGTGCGGGCGTAGATCGGTTCTCGGCGGCGCCTGTTCTGGCACACATACTAAGAATACGGTGTACGGCGCCGACGCAGCTGAGAAGTGCGCGCATGCGAGCGACACAGATCGGTGATGCGCGCGGCACTTCTTGGCCGGCGACGACGTACGGCTTCCAGTGCCGAAAAGGAATAAACAACCATGGACCATCCCGATACGCCGTGTCGCGCATGAGAAAGTGAGCAGCTAACTCACGAATTGCGTCGACCAGGGTTATACTATAGGACAGGACCGATTGCGAGAGAGATCGATTCGTGCAATAAGCAATCTAGATACGAACAATCTACAGGATTGATATCTCTACTAGGAGAGAGGATGACATATAAATCCGACGACATACTGATGGCGTATTAAATAACTAGTGTCGCCAAACGATCTATACAATCAAGCAAGATCAATAACACAATTAGATAATGCAAAGTAGAACAAATAGACATGGATCTCTATCCTATTTATAGACTAATACCGATTTGGTATACACCCACCTCTCCGAAGAAGTACAAACCCGGGTTGGGCTCACAGGGACCCGCGCACCCTCAGGGTTGGTTTCGTAACAGAAATTACCGACCTATCCCGGTTTTGGAGAAGCCGAAAAGCAATAAAAAACCATGGAATCCCGGCGGTTTACGAGCAGGTCGAGAGCCACGGCCATGTACTGGTTACACCCATGTGCTTTAACGCTTCAGGATCGTCGACATATGTGATCACAAAACCTAGCACTGATGCAGGTTCAGAGACCTAGATAAAGACGGAAGAAAATCTGAAACAGGGATTTATGCCGGAACCATTCAAGAAATTTTCAGAGTCCTGCTTTAATCTCTCCCGTATTACACCAAGTTCGCAAAACTAGCGAGAGAACGGGATTCAGTTCACCTGTTGAGTATATGGGCCATATACTGGCCGGCCCATGTGGCCTTGTATTGTATATGTATATACCAAGTGAGCAATAGTGAATACTCAAGAAAAATACATTTACCAAATCAATATGGTATCAGAGCACTCACCGTCGCCCTAACCCTAGGTGTTGTGGCGGTGGTGGTAATCTGGTGGTGTAGTTGGTCTGGTGGAGGAAGGGAAGGAGGCGAGCGAAGGCTCGGCGGCGATCGAGGCGCTGAAGCTCGAGGCGGCCGAGGAGGCTGGGCGAGGCCGAGGCGTGAAGCTCGTGGCTCTGGGAGGCGGCTCGAGGAGGCGAGGCGAGACCGAGCCCGAGGCGGAGTCGAGAGCGTCAAGCGAAGCGAGGCAGGAGAGGAAGGAAGCGGGCTGGCGGAGGCGAGATCCGGGAGCTTGATACCAATCATCCGGGCGTCGAAGCAGAAGCTGAGGAGAGGAAGGAAGCGGCCGGTGAAAATTGGTTTTGTAGTTGCTGTTGGGATCCCTCTCTGCATTCGGTGAAAATACCGACAGGAAGGAAGCGGCCGGTGGGATCCAGGTGATGCGGAAGCTCAAACTGCGACAGAGGTACTACTGTTACTTTTACTGCCTGTGACTTTGAGGTTGTGCTGTAGCAATGGAGGGGAATCATGGACTGCAGCACGTGCTTAAGAAGTTAGCACAACTTCTCACAGAGAAGACGAGTGGGGCATCGTCCTCGGGTAGAATAATTGTTCCTTATGCTGAGATGGTGCAGAAAATAGAATTAATGCCGAATGAGGTTAAGTTGGAAGGTGTGAGAAATTACCTGACTTGGTCACGGAGGGCATTGTTGATCCTGAGGATAAAAGAGCTGGAGAGCTTTGTCAAAGAAGAATCAATTGAGCCAGTGGACAAGACGAGTGCAGAGTTGTGAACTTGGAGTACTACCAACTCACTGGTCGTGGCGTGGCTGTTGAGTTCGGTGTCTCCTACTATTGCTGTAACTGTCGAGACCATCTCAAATGCGGCTGAGGTATGGAAAACTCTATCAAAATTGTACTCGGGAGCAGGAAATTTGATGTTGATGGTTGAGACACAGGAGAGAGTTAGTGATCTGAGATAGGGGGAGAGCCCCGTGATGGAGTATGTTGCTGAATTACAGCGATTGTGGGTTGATCTAGATCACTACGATCCTCTAGAGTTGCCTCATGCAGACTGCATATCCACTGTTAAAAAGTGGATTGAACACAGCGCGGGTGATTGAATTTCTGAAAGGGCTAAATCCAAGATTTGATGGAAGGCGAGCCACTATCTTTCACCAGCCTACTCTTCCTACACTAGAGGAAGCAATTGCTGCTATTGTCAAGAAGAGACTAGATTAAAGGTGATGATAAACACTGCATTGCAAGTTACTCGTCCTGCCTTTGCAGTAACTGAAACAAGAGAGTGCTTCAATTGTGGTGAGACGGGTCACCTAAGCCGTAACTGTCCCCATCCCCGCAAGCCTAATCGGGGTAAAGATCGAGTCTATGTTAAGAGTAGACAGAAAGGAGGTGAAAGCAAGGGAGGCAAGAGTAGCTACAAGGCGAACTTTGCAAATGACTGAAGAAGAGTCACCTGAATGTGTGGAGGTCTCGGTTGCAGAGCTAGAGGAGCTGAGGGAGTTAAAGAAGAGAGTTGAAAATTTAGAAAACAAAGATGAAATGACTGTGATTGTATCCAGCGCTTCCACTAATCTGGCTCACTCAAATCCGGGTAAATGGATTATAGATTCATGTGCATCAACACATGTTACAGGTATGCTGGATGAATTTAAATCATATACTCCATTCTCACCCACGTACATGGAAACTATCCAAACGACTGATGGAACATCTCAGCCCATTAAAGGGGTTGGTGCTGTCCAATGCAGTCCTTCCATTACACTACCATCAGTTTTACATGTTCCATCATTTCCAGTAAATCTGCTCTCAATAAGTTCATTGGTTGATCATTTGGATTGCCAGGTCATATTTGATCGAGAAACTTGTCTTGTTCAAGAGAGACAGAATGGCAGAAAGCTTGGGACTAGTGTCAGGAGTAATGGGTTGTAGTACTTAGATCCAAGGGAGGGAGATGCTGGGTTATGTACTGCTTTGGTGGCGACGTCAAGTGAAGAAAAGGCTAAGGTGATGCTTATGCATTGTCGGCTGGGACATATATCTTTTGAAACTATGAGTAAGGTATTTCCTGATGTAATGAACAAAATGGACAGGGGTAAACTAATGTGTGATGCATGTGAATTTGGAAAGCACATTAGATCCTCATATGTGAGCAAGGGACTCCGTAGTGTGTTCCCCTTTGTACTTGTGCACTCTGATGTATGGACATCTCCTGTTGTCTCTACTAGCGACATGAAATATTTTGTTATCTTTATTGATTGCCACACTCGTATGACTTGGATTTATATTATGAAACACAAAACAGAGGTGCTAAAATGCTTCCAAGACTTCTATGCGTATGTCAAGAATCAATTCAATACCCATGTCCAGATTATGAGAACAGACAATGGAACAGAGTATGTAAATAAGAAGTTTGATACCTTCTTATCAGCTGAAGGAATCTTACATCAAACCTCCTGTCCAGATACACCCCCTCAGAATGGAGTGGCTGAAAGGAAAAATCGTCATCTCTTGGAGGTAGCCCGGTCACTCATGTATACTATGAATGTGCCTACATTTCTGTGGAGTGAAGCAGTTATGACTGCAACATACCTCATCAATCATATACCATCAAGAATACTTGGAATGAAGACTCCATGTGAGATGTTGAAAGGGAAAAATGAGTTCATCGTCTCTCCAAAAGTATTTGGATGTACATGCTTCGTTCGAGATCACAGACCCTCGGTGGGAAAGCTGGATCCTTAGGCTGTTAAGTGCATCTTTCTGGGATACTCTTCTGGACAGAAGGGATATAAGTGTTGGAGCCCTTTTGAACAACGCACATTTGTGAGTATGGATGTGACTTTCAAGGAGTCAGAGCTCTTCTAAGGAGAGAGAACTGATTTGAGTTCTCTGTTTGACCTCGACTCTCCTAGCATGGATGATGCTTGTCGAGAGGGGGAGCTTGAAGCCACAAGGATTGAGGAAGGTGAGCAACAAAGGATTGTGTTTGGTTCAATTCCATGTCCTATGGATGGAGATAGGTGGAGAAGGGTCAATGAGGAGAAAAATCTAAGGGTATATTTGTGAGACCCCGATTTATTAGGCTCATAATACTTAGTCATCCAATTGACCCTAGTATTATCAACTAAATAAACCGTGCCTCGAGATATATGTACTTCCCAAGAATGCAGTACACACAACTCATTACAAAAGATTGCATCAATTCCATTCAAACACATAGAACAGAACAAGCAACAAACCGAAGTTAATATACATAAAGGATAGTTATTACAAAAGAGAGGCCGACCGCCAAATACAACAAGACTACTAAGATAACAATGAAGCAAAAAGTGCCATAGAGATGGCCCAAAACAAGAAACCAACCATGTGCCTTCACCCACAAGGCAATCGGCCAGGACCGCCAAGCTAGTCGCTTTCCCAACCACCAAGACAAAACTCACAAAAGTAAAGCCCTTTGGGCTCTACCTCCTCTGCAACAAAGTTATTAAGCAAAGCAAATGAGTACAAAATGTACTCGCAAGACCGACGTGTAGTATAACAGAACTATAGTTTAACTACATGCAAGCTTTATTTAAGTGGATGAGGCTTTGGACTCATTTTTAGCATAAAACAAGTTTTCATTTGCAATAATGTAATAGATTGGAAGCAATTTGGCAAAGCATTTTTAATTGTTGAAGTAACAACGAGATAATAACATAATAACAACACACGAACAACCCGAAGTGACTAACCCAATAGCCACCACAACAATAGCATGAATTACCCATTCATACCACCCATGTCAAGTTTTAATTAAAGGTTGTAGTCTAGTTCTCACGGGGCGTTTCCGGGCGTGTCCATAACCTAGGACGAGGCTATTCGAATAGTTTTAAACCTGCGGGGTGTACCAATGTACCCACACGTCCGACCGCCTTTTCGCCACATGATTTAGCACACTTCCTTTGGTATGCTTAAAGACGGCTAAGTCCTACGAGATATTTCCAATGGACGATGCTAATTACGAGCCGCAACCCACGGGGACAAAGACACATTAGACAGACCTAACCGATGCGCTAATGCTCCTTCCCAACACCACACACACACATTTTATTTAAACATACCCACCGACCGACTCATAATTAACACCTCCCAAAGTACTTAGTCAAGAGAGGTCCCATATCCCCTCGTGTGGTTAGCATAAAATTGCTTTCGAGCGGTGGCGCAAGTAACTCGGTCCTTAATGACCGGGCATACTACCACATTCCAAAAACCACACCATCCATCCAATATGCCCAAGTCCAAATCAAACTTTTATTTTCAGATTTTGACTTTACAAAATAACAAAGCACAAGTCTGGATATAAAGGAGTAATAATTAGATTTGTGTGATCAAGACCATCGACTAAATCGATGATCGCCCATTACTACCGATAACTAAGCATGTCTAAGCAATTTAAATCGAAAACTACTAAGTGATAAGAGCTCATCCAACGAGCTCAAACCACAGCAAATAACCTAGGCTCATGGTAGTAGAGGATGAACAATTCCTACAGATTATGCAACTATAGGCTTGCTAGCGATACTTTAACACAAAGTAGCATGCATACATACAAGTAAAACAATATATTAACCTTTAAAGTAAAGGGACGATAGAGGGGATATGATCAAACTGCTTGCCTTGCTGTTGCTGGTCAAATTGTTGCTGAGGATCGCTCACGGGATCAACACACTCGTCAACACCTAATCGAAAAGACGAAAAGAATCGATAAGAACGACGAAAATGACAAAGACAACACAGCAAACGAACTCCAAATACTCTAAAATTTCTACAGCAGCAAGAGGATGATTTTTAGGGAATTTAGCAACAAGAACCAATTGATTTGAATTCTCAATGCAAAAGTTATGAGCAAAACAAATCTGCTCAGCCCTAAAAATACAAACTGCCACTATTCACTAATTTAATTATTAGGCAACATTTTCTAGAAAGGTGGTGCAGCTGAGATTTTTACTGTAAAACCAGCACCTCATGAGATGAATAACCCAATTGAGTTCACCTCATTTGGAGCTATTATGCATTTTCTATAATTTTTCAAAAACAAGAACTTGAACAAAATTAAAATGCACAAGAATGCTTTTTGACAACAGCAACAAGCTCAAAACTAATTTTCACAGTAAATTCATCAATAGAGGAACCCAACAAAGTTGGATTCACTCAAAAATAATCTACAGAGCATTAGTTATGTATTTTACAAGTTAAGCATTACACTTAAAGTTAGTTTTTAAAACCTATTTGCAAAACCATGTTCTGAAGCTGAACTGGGCTCATAACCATTTTTAGATTGGAGCCTAGGTCAAACCAGAGCTAACACAATTTGAATGATCTCATTTGGATTTAAATTGAATTAGTTATGCAATTTTAAAGTTCATACCTTTTTCTGATTGCAAATAAAGAGTTCACTGGAATTTCTAAAAACCAAAAAGACTGGGGAGGACATGAGCCACAGATCTCAGATCTAACAGCTCAGACCTCCCAGGAGAACAACGCGCATGCGCTCGCGAGGTCTAGAGGACATGGGCCGTGGATCTTGGATCCCACGGTCCTTGTCCTCCCAATGAACGCCAAGACGCGTCTGCATGAAGCTAGAGGTCGTGGCCGTTGATCTTGGATCCAACGGCTATGACCTCAAGATCTCACGCTTCATGCTCTTTGGATCTCATCGCGCGATCGAGAGGAGGTCGTGGCCGTTGATCTGCGAGATGGACGCCCACGACCTCGCGCCTCACGCCTGCTGGCAGCGAGAGTTAATCGCGCGGACAACGAGGAGGTCCGCGCGCGAGGTCTTAAATGTGCGCAAGGGACAAGATTAAGGGCAGTAATGGCGAACCCAATGATTAACGAGGTTGGCCAATGATAAGCGCATTAAAGACGGGGATCTTTGTCCTAAAAACGACAACAATGGCCATTGTCTCGTCCAAACAAAATCCGAGAGCAAAGAGGTGGTCTTTGTCGGCGATGCTGACCTTGCCGGCGACCACCAATGGTACCAACGTGTGCGCAATAGTGTGGCGCACACCATGGACCTCCTCTCAACGGCGGCGACGGCCTTGAACGCCGGCGAGCCGGAGAGGACAAAAATGACCAGCACGACCAAAAGACAATAGCGAGGTATTGAGCTCCGCAACGACATTCAAGCGGGTGCCAGCATCTAAGGACTATCAGGGCGTTACGGAGGTCCAGAGGATCTTTGAGGAGGTCGAGGAGGGAGGACCGGAGTTGGAGAAGATGGGGTTGCTCCACGGCCAAAGCTCGCCTCCAGGCTCCACTTTGTCCACCTCTGAAAATGCCCAAACTAATCAAGTTAGGACTTGGTCCCGGAGGAATGGCACAAATGGAAGCAATGAGAGGAGAAGAAATCTCCAGAACCCTTGTCCACCGTGGACCTTCAAGCTCCAACAATGGCGGCCAAGGAAAGCTTGTGGTTTAGAGCTCACAAGCACAGGGTGCAAGCAAGGAACAATGGTGTGTAAAGGAAGCCAAAAAGCAGTGGGGGTTTTAAGCCTAGGGCAAAACGAGGTTGTGAACCACGGGTTAAGCTCATGGTGAGCTTAGCCCATGGGGAGGTCCTGGACTTGGACAAGACGGATGGGGACGAGTAGGTGGTCGAACATGGGCTAGGGGCGGAAAGGGTCGACACGCATTTAATGCTTGCAGGCGAGCCGTTGGAGGTGACAAGGCTCGACTTTGCCCATCGCCATGGCTCGCACGCTTGCATCAAGGTGGAAGAAGAACGGGACCTCACATCCACCGTTGGATTAAGTGGATGGGGAGGTCCCGCCTTGGATTTTATGTTTGAACCGTTCGCTTTAAGTGACCGGGAGGAGGTCCCACCACACGATCTGAGCAGGGAGGTCGTGGCCCTCCGATTTCCATAACGCAGATGAATCATAAAGGAAAAGGGATAGGAGGTCCAAGGCGTTGGATCTGAATCAGCAGTCTGAGACCTCTGGAGGACTTAACGTTCGCACGCCTTCTGACCCAAGATGTGGAGGTCATGGCCTTTGGATTTAAATCCAAGGGCACATAATGAATAGGGAGGACTTAGGCGCATTGCATAGCACACAAGAGATCATGGCCGTGAGATTTACATCTAACTGCCACGACCTCATGTCTTGTTGGGAGATCTGATGCGCACAAAGCGAGGAGGAGGTCGTGACCGTGGATCTTAATCCAACGGTGCACAACATGAGATGGGGAGGTCCTGAGCCTTGCACGTAGCGCAAAGGAGGTCCTAGCCCTCCGATTTAGATCTAAGGGCTCACAAGAGATGGTCCGAACGGCCATCGATTAGCGATCAGCGAGATCTAAATCCAACGGCCAAGAAAGGGTGGTCCGAACGGCCCATTGATCTCGCGCGTTGAGCTGAGATCCAAAGGCGGAAAAAGGGCAAGGGAGGTCATTGAGGTTTAAAAAAAACACAGGGGAGGTCATGGCCATGGATCTTTGATCCAAGGGCTATGACCTCATCAAGGTGGGAAGAACATGGGCGATAGATATCGAAGGGAGGTCATGGTGTTGGATTTGATCCAACGGCTATGACCTCAAGTGGAATGGGAGGACCTCGCGGTGTTGACCATGAGGAGGTCGTGGCGGTTGGATGTAAATCCACCCTGCGACCTCATCAAAGCGGAAGGGAGGTCGGTGAGGTCTTGTTGGTGTGGAGGAGGTCGATGGGGTTGGGCTTGACCAGATTTGAATCTGGCTCACCCAAGGAACAATGCACCATTTTGAATTTAGTTTTTAACAACTGAGACTTTGTAGAATTGTTTGGGATAGCCAAACAACTCTAAAATTTATGAAATTTTAACTGGAGCTTGCTGACATCATGATTAACCTTACATAAAATTTCCAGAGGTTATTATGCTATGAATTTTTCTCAGGAAATTCATGAAGGCTGTTCAAGAAATTGTTTTACCTCCAAAAATTATCAAACAAGTTTTATAACTCATGATATTTTTCAGAGGGGTCCCACAACATTTCTAGGACCAAGGAAAAATATCTCCAAGGGTTTGGCACAAGATTTGTGACAAATGGGAAATGAGTTTGACTTTTGGTTCAACAAGAGCTTGTGTTTTTGGATTACACAACTCTTGGACAATAATCTCATGAGATTTTTAGGGGTTTTCAAGGTGTGAGAAAAAATTTTAATTTCTACACATTTAATTATATTTGAACAAACACCTGTTTAGGTATTTGGGATGTTACAATATTCAAGGAGGCAGCAACAGCAGGTTCCAGCCGCAGGCGGGGTACAATTGCAGGGGGGAGCAACAACAACAGTAGGTTCCAGCGGCTGTTGAAGGTGCCGACTTATCTGATGATGAGCTATATGCTACAGATGATTCGATAGATCTGCCTATTGCCTTGAGGAAGGAACCACGAGCTGGGGCAGGGAAACCTCCTCTAAGGTATGGCTTCGAGCATGATATAGCGAACTATGTGTCATATGAATCTCTGTCACTGGAGTACAAAGCCTTTATTGCTTCACTACAGTCTGTAGTAGTTCCAACTGATTGGAGAGCCGTGAAGCAAGACTCCAAGTGGCACGAGGCTATGTTGGAGGAACTAGTAGCTCTAGAGAAAAATAAGACTTGGGAGCTTGTACCTCTCCCAATGGGGAAGAAGGTGGTTAATTGCAAATGGGTATACACTGTGAAGCAAGACCCAAATGGGAAGATTGAAAGATACAAGGCTAGGCTTGTGGCAAAAGGTTATAGTCAGACCTATGGGATTGACTATGATGAGACCTTTGCACTGGTGGCAAAAATGAGTACAGTGAGAACGTTGATATCCTGTGCAGCAAATCGTAATTGGCCTTTATATCAACTTGATGTGAAGAATGTATTCTTACATGGTGATCTTCAGGAGGAGGTTTACATGGAGATTCCACCTGGTCGTGGTACACCTCAGACTAAGGGGAAAGTCTGTAGGTTGAGGAAGTCATTGTATGGGCTTAAACAATCTCCAAGAGCATGGTTTGATCGATTTAAATGGTGCTATGTGTGGTATGGGCTCTGAGGCGGTGTAATGGGGATCTGCTTGTGTTCTATTGTCACTCAGAGGGTCACACTACAATCCTTGCGGTATATGTGGATGACATCATCATTATAGGAGATGATAATGTTGAGATGTCGCAAGTCGCAACTGAAGAAGAGACTGAGCAAGGAGTTTGAGGTTAAGAATCTAGGCCAGCTAAAATATTTCTTAGGCATTGAAATCGCGAGGTCCCCCAAAGGGATAGTTCTCTCATAGCGGAAGTATGTCTTGGATCTTCTCAATGATACAGGAATGCTTGGATGCCGAGCTGCAATGACCCTAGTTGATCATGACCATAAATTATGTGCTCAGTCAGGAGATCCAGTTGATAAGGAGAGCTACCAGAGGCTTGTTGGTCGTCTCATTTACTTGTGTCACACAAGGCCTGACATCTCCTATGCAGTAAGCGTTGTGAGTCGCTATATGCATGACCCTAGGAGTGGACATCTGGAAGCAGCTCATCGAATTCTACGATACTTAAAGGGGAGCCCTGGAAAAGGCCTATGGTTCAAAAGGAATGATCACCTGGACGTTGATGGCTATTGTGATGCTGATTGGGCTAACTGCCTTGATGATAGGAGATCAACATCAGGGTATTGTGTCTTTGTGGGGGGAAATTTAGTATCTTGGAGGAGTAAGAAGCAATCGGTGGTGTCCAGATTAACGGTCGAGGTAGAATATAGATCTATGACAATATACTTGTGTGAAATGCTATGGATGAGAGGTCTTCTATCGGAGTTGAGGTTACTAATAGGTGGACCATTAAAGCTTTGGTGTGACAACCAGTCAGCAATCAACATTGCAAATAATCCAATTCATCACGACTGAACGAAACATGTAGAGATGGATCGGTTTTTCATCAAAGAGAGACTTGATGAGGGTACCTTGAAGTTAAGTCATGTAACTTCCAGATAACAAATAGCCGATTGTCTAACAAAGGGGGGTTGAGAACTAAGGAGTGTTTGTCGGCATGTGACAAGATGGGAATGATAGATATCTATCGCCCATCTTGAGAGGGAGTGTTGAGTATATGGGCCATATACCGGCCGGGCCAGGTGGCCTTGTATTTTGTATGTATATACCAAGTGAGCAATAGTGAATACACAAGAAAAATACATTCACCAAATGACATCACCAATTAATCAGGTTAATTTCCGGATCACCATTTTTTGCCGTATAAACTGCAGGCATTAGCTTTGCTATTGTTCTCTCTAAACTGTACAAAACAGGTGCCCACTCTACAGGGCATCAGACATCACTGCTCATTCATCTGAATCATGGATTGAATTGCCGAGTCACGATATTAACTTTCTACCTTGATCTCTTAACCTGATTTGGTAGTCCTGTTCTGTACTGAAGCACATTCGTCGGCTTGTTTTTGTTAACAATTAGTTTCTCAATTATTTCGGGGCTGAAGATTTGGGGAGAAGAGATGCAGGCCCAGCTACCAGAAGAAAATTGTCAGGCGTCCACCCTCCTTGCTAGATTGGTCTTGCCATTTGTCTGACTAAATATGGTCGGTAATATTAGTAGCGCAAATCATCCAACATTCCTAGGAACACATGTTCTATCAAAACCGATTTCTAATCCGTGTGATCCAAACGTCTACTACAACTGCTGTGCTGCCAAATTTTTATGAGCACAACCAACTCTAGTGTTAGCAGTTACTAGTTACTACCGGTACAGACTCTTTTTACAACCTAGCTGCGATCTGATCTGAATTGTAAAGCTGCATGTGATACTGATGTTACTCTCAGATGGAGGACCCCTCCACATCCTGCATCTGAGAATCTTGTGCATGTCGTCTACTGGTGATTCCCAGTAATGCTAAGGACCTCTTTGGAACACAGAAATCCAAAAATGTAGAAATAGGAAAAATACATGAATTAGGTGGCATATTCAGTTAAATCCTTTGGAATTTTATAACACATGAATTACTTAATTGTGTTGTTTGAGTGCTTCACAATAATAAAGTACATGATTTTGGATAGACAGACACAAATGAAAAATTCCATGAGGTTGGATCTCATGTTAGATTTCCTCCAAAATTCCTATGGATTGAGCCATTCCATAGGAATTTTAGGAGCTTATTCCTTTGATCAAAGGGACTTGTAGGAATTTTTTTTCCATAGAATTCTAATTCTACAAAATTCCTCCATTTTTCCTTTGTACCAAAAGGCCCTAATGCCGCGTCTTAATAAAGCCTGCAGGCTGCCGTTGTAGTGGCTGCCCTGCTTGGACTCATGGGTCCAGAAGCCCAGCTCCAGTGCAGTGTCCCCTCCTTGCCTCTGCTAAGTCGTCGTTGGATACAGGGAGTTCAGGCATCTCTGCATATGCAGATGCTGCAGCCTCACACGACTGCTTACATACTATCCACGATTCTGCCACAATTTGTTTTTTGCTTCACATGTGGTTGCTGCCGTTTGCCAGTTCCTTTGAAAGAGTCTCTTTTTTGTTGACGTAAAGTGAGTCTCTCTTTTCAGACCGAATTCATTTTTTCTGAACAAAAGAGACTGAATTTATATGCTGCTTGTGTTATGATCCTTGTATTTAGAGCTGTTTATGTTCTTTAGAGTAGTAATCTTCACCCTGAAACCAGTCGGGACTACACTGAATGAATGCAGCTGTATTGATTCTTAGGTCCTTACAACTTGTAACTTACAATTAACAATTTGACTAAAGATGAGAGTAAAGAGAAAAGGGAGCTACGCACACTTCCAGAGCTGAGAACTTTATTCCACTGTTATCTTCAGAGAAGTGCACACTAGGTTATTCCCTTGCACATCTTTTGCTGAACATTCTTGTACAGAAGTTCTAGAACAGATAAGCCGAGTGATCACTCGATGAAACCAAAGGAAAAGAGAAGGAATATAGGAATCGTCATGATTGAAGAACAGATGCACCTCGCGGCCTTTGTACCTCCCTTAATCTTCAGTGCACCAGAATGGTGTAATACACAAAAATTCTTTACATGTAACCCTTATTTTCTTTCCCTCTCACAACCTTAAACCTTTTGCTTTCTCCTATCCATCCTCAGTAGGAGAAGAAATGAGCTAGTCCGCACAGCGCACCACATATTCTTTATCCTAAACCCTCCATTTCTTTTAACAAAAGAATCACAGGTTAACAACACAGACCATCCTTACGCAACCAAAAGAAAAATGGTAAAAAAAAGAGTAAAAAAAGGTGGCGGGCATCTTTGTGCCAAGTGTGTCCTTCGCTCTTCTGTATAACAATGGAGCCTTATTGGAGCTCCGTTAGCTATCAGAGCCCTGTTGGTCGGTCCACGGGCTTGACACGATGCGGGCGTAGAGGAACTGGTTCCACGTGTCGGGTAGTCCCGGGAGGCACCAGTGGATGCAGTCGGCGTACGTTTTTGGGTCCGCCTGCTGCTCCGGCGTGAGGAGCTTCCCCTGCCGAAGAGTGTGCACCGATGTGTGTGCGTCCTTTCGGAGCTCCGACAACGCCGTTATGTCCACGAAATGAACAGGCACACGTTTGAACGTCTGCAATACCTCCTGAGCACCAGCATACAGGCGCCAATCCGTGCCGACGTCCAGCGAGGTGGTCCGGTTGGTGATCGGTAGCGTCTCCATTGCGCACTTGATACCACCGTAGTTGCCCCATGCCTCTGGCCTGTTAAGAGACGCAAATGTGACCCGTTAGCCTGTTAGCCCGAATAGGGCACGTGAGGGAGAATTTGACATCATCAATCTTAAGGCAGGTACAACAGTTTGCTTCTTAAAGTTGTCACTAAAGATTTCAACTTATCTACAGACAATCTTAGAGACAACATCTTCAATAATTTATCTATAAAATCATTCATTTTCAACACAACTTCTCTCCTTACACACCTATCATTTGCGATGGTTTACGTGCCCAATTTGTTTCTTATATAAGAGATGACACATTCTCTCTCTTCACATCATCTCTCATCCAACTAGGATTTTGAGTAACATGACAACCCATTGTCTTTTGTTACTCCCTCCAGTCACAAAGAATATTGTTTTGGACATCAATACTGTTCACAAAGCGTAACTTTGACAACTAATTTATAGTGTAAAATATTTATAAAACACAATAAAATTACACTTTTATGAAAGTTCTTTTAGAGACAAATCTACACAAATTATTTTCGTATGGCCAATATAAACATTGAAAAAAAATCGATATCCAAAGTTGAAAATTTGATGGCGCATAACACAAAACATTTTTTTTGTGATCGAAGCTAGTATTAACTGCACTTAAAGATATACTTAAGATGCGTTGTTCTTGCGTGGGGCTAGGGGAGGAAAGCGACACGGAAATTGGAATCATATGCTTTGTCTTAGGGCATCGCCAATAGTGGTTTCTTAGCCGTCTCTTATCTGCCATGCTACTCAAAATCCTAACTAGAGGAGAGAAGATGTGAAGAAAAATAATGTGTCATCTCTTATATAAGAGACAACCTGGGCACATAAATCATCGCAAATGATAAGTGTGTAAGTAGAGAGGTTGTGTTGAAAATGAATGATTTTATAGATAAATTGTTGGAGATGTTGCTTCTAAGGTTGTCTATAAATGTATTGGAGCCTTTAAAAATAACTATAAAAGACAAACTATTGTACATGGCCTTAGGGCATGTACAATAGTACAGACAGCTGCTGTCTATAACAACTCTCCATGTCACCTATAGACAACACTAAACATAGCTTATATAATGGTACAGACAACTGCTGTCTTTTTAGTTGTCTTTATAGAACACATAATTTTTTAATGATTTTCTTGTTTCTGATGCTATAGTCGACTACAAGATTATAGACAACATCTTTTTCACTCTTCATTCTCTTTCATCAACGTCAGCAAAAATTCTACGTGGCATTGACTATAGACGGCTGACATAAACTCATTGTACATGCTCTTGGATAGGAAGGTCCACATGAAGACGCATGCCTACAGGTGGACCTAGGATTTTCTATGGTCCAGTATCAGTGTATCAGCGTATTCTCCATTCTCCACAAGTCCGCATGCACGAGCTACTCTCCGCTTCGTTTGAGAGCTTACTGTATACATGTACAAATGCAGAGTCGTTTTGGCCTATTCTGGCCGTGATTGGGGTATAACGCTGTCAAAAAATGTGACTTTACATTCCTATCGATCTTTGTGTTTTAGGTACGATGGGATCATATTTCGATTGGTTCTACGCCTATGCAAACTACGCTTCGATCATTTGATGGCGGCTAGCCTTAAATTTTGTATGAAGCTATTATACCAAATCAGAGTTGCTGCCCAAAATCTGTCTAGGCAAGTATACGCAGCCCACGACGGCGGTTGATGAGACAGCTACAGTTGAGAGTATGGTCGAATAAGATGCCCATGTGCTCGGATACCATGCTACGCAGGGAGTACTAGATGAGTGGAGCTTGTACTGCGACATCGCATCACCGAAGGTTCAAGGGTCCTCTCACCACCTAGTTAGATTATAAATCAAGTGTGGCTGCTCTCCTAGGTAAGGTCTAATCATCACTGTCACTAGTTTCCTCCTTGCAAAGGCAATGCTCGATTACGCAACACCTAATTGAAAGAGTGATCACTGCACCGTTTGGTGCGGGTCTCGATCTGTCGATCTCCCTCTTGGTAAACCAATGCTCAAGGAACTATATATATTCTAGTATATACCGCGCATGCATGTATGTTCTGAACTGAAGTAAAGAAAAGATGGAACAAATATTAAGAAGATAAGCAAGAGTGGAAATGTGGAATGGCTTACGTGATGTGGTTGGGTGACACGCTCATGAAGAAGACGGTCGTCCTGTTGGGGTCAATGTTCCGGTCGACCCACTTCGCCCACGTCTTGAGCACCTCCTTGTACGCCACGGGCCGGTCCACCTCCACGTACTCGGTGGAACCCTGGCCGAACGACCCTTTCCTGTTGATCCATTCGTTCCGTCCAAATACAAACACGCCGTGTCAGTCATATATTTTGTGCGTGCACGTATGTAGATGCATGTGCTACTCACAGGACTTTCATGTCGAGGGTGTTGAGCCACCAGATGTAGGTGTTGAAGATGAGGTAGTCCACGCCGAGCCAGTTCTTGGCGTGCTTGGCGATGGAGTGCCACTGTATGATGCGGTCCGGGATGCTGTGCACCTTGGGGTTGTCCGAGTTGGACTCCACCAGGAACGGCGCCCAGTAGAACTCTACCGTCGCGTTGTACTCCTGCACGCACATGCAAAACCCAACTGATTCCCAAGATCGCCTACTGGTACTACTACTCCAGTAGTTAGTATTTCAGTGAGAGGGTAATTAGTTGGGGGTACGTACGTGCGCGTAGAAGACGTTGCTGGAGCCGTTGTTGACGAACTTGGTGAGGGTCTTCTGGCCCTTGGGGACGACGGACTGGACCAGGCACACCATCGACTCCCACTGGTTGCGGTTCAGCGAATCCCCCACGAACATCAGCCGCTTGTTGCGCAGCCGCTCCAGCAGCAGACGCGCGTCGAACCTGCAGTTCCATATTCTTCGTCGCGTTAAGACTTTTCAGCTCGCAACGTTGGATTACCAGTTTGTTTGCCACTTGGGCATCTTCAACAGTATTATGTCAACCCCGATTAGTCTTTCTATATCACTAAAATTTTGGATGAAAGATAGAGAAACATGAGAGAGAAAAAAAACCTTTCTTTCCCCAAACAACTATCTCTACACATAAACCAAGACAAAACAACTGGTGCATACAAGAGAGACGAAAGAATATAAATATTATAAGTTTGACATGAATGTTAGAAACAACTTGCTAGATACAGCTTATTGAAGATATTGTATCTAAATCTGTTCTTTTATAATGTAAAGTTGATATAGCAAAATTAAAAATGATACTATTAAAGATGCCTTACTGTACTGAAACAGAGCGACTAGCGCGAGCAGTAGCATATTCATTCGCGTCACACTGTGCGTATCTGTTTCCCTGTTGGAAAAGCGTATAGTTTGACGTGCCTACACGATTTTAGTATCCGCTGCTTCAGCTGCCAGATGCTTAAATTAATACTCCGGGCGTACTTAGCCCCACGAGGCTAACGGGACAGTACAGTCCTGTGCCACAGAGAGCTTACTACTGCTACTGCTCCTACTGCATTCAGCCTGCACAAATCTCGAACCTTCTATTAATATCTCTGACACTCTGGCCTTTATTTGCCCAAAAGGTATTCCTACGAGTACGAGTGGCGTTTTTCTCGCAAGTTCTTTGAGTGTGGGCTAAAATGAAACCGTTTCACAGTTTAATAGCAAAAATAACATATTTGTGAAAGAATGGTAAAAATAACATATGTATCACGCTTAAAAGATATATAAATGGCTTTACCTCGTCCCGGTTGTATGGCAGTCCATATGACGAGCTCTCATTCGGCAGCAACCAATCTGTCACGTCTCTACGTAGCACCGCACCCCAGAGAGCGGCAGGTAGAGTGGACAGATAACCTACCGCTTTCTGAAGATGTGGCCATTCTGCCATGGTGTTTTTGTGCGTATAAGTATTATTTTTACTACTTGGCAATTTATTAGACTATTTTTTTTTTATTTTGGTTCAAAGTCTCACTAAACGAGGAAAAAAACTCATTCTCTTTACTACTCGGGCGTATGGAGGTGACGACCTGACGGACGCAGAAAACGGTAAAAATTAACCGGCATCAGTTTCCGGAACCGGGGAATGTTCCTGAAACCGATGATGATCTCCGGCACGTATCAATGCGCGTGCCGCGCGCGCTCTGACAAACGAGCCATTTGGCCTTGCGTTCCGGCACGCGAAATCCCGAATTGCAAACCCCCCTAAATCGCTCAAAAAACGGCGTGAAACGATAAAAAAGAACGTACCGCGGGAGCTCGCAGTCGGTCGGCTGCCATCGCCACTTCTGGTAGGAGTCGTCGCGGCGGCCGTTGCGCATGCAGGTCACCTGCTCCGTCAGGAACTCGCACTGCGCCTCCTTGTACACGGGCGCGTTCACCTCGTCGTACACCCAATTGCCGCGGTACAGGTCGCACGTATCCGGCACGCTCACCACGGTCCTCAGCGCCGCCGTCGCCGCGGCAGCCTTCGCCGAGGCCGCCCTCTCGGCCGCCTCCTCGTCCTCACGCCGCTTTTCCTCCTCCGCGCTGCCTTCCTTCACGCTCGGGAGCGTCACGTCCCTGTCCTTCTCCTGCCCCTCGTCCACCTTGCCGCCATTGGCGTCCGCGTTAACATTGGCATTGATCTTAGCGGCCACCTCCCCTGTGCTATTACTGTTGCCGCCACCGCTGGCCGCCAGGCCCTCGGAGGCGGGCGCGTCGAGGACCCGGACGATGACCTCCTCTCCGCGCTTGGCGAGGGTGTTGACGGCGAGGTGCGCGGCGGCCTCGGCCTCCTGGAGGAGGTGGAGGTCGGGGGCCTTGGCGCGGAGCGCGCCGGCGCCGAAGGGGAAGTCGGCGATAGACTTGATGTCCTCGTTGTACAGGAACGTCGCGAACACGAAGAGCGCGAACACCACCGCCGCCAGCGACAGCGGCGCGCCGTTCTTGCGCGCCGCCACGCCGGCCCCCAGCGCCGCCTGCTTCATCGCGAACGGCGCTGACGCGAACACCGACTTGCGCCGCTGCTGCATCTTCGGAGCTCCCGGGCGGCCTCCCGCTCCCGCGCTTTAAAGAAACTTACCGCCCCCCACCACCACCCGGGTCTTTTGTGGTGCCTTGCAACCCAGGAAAGATTGGGGGAAAGTGAAAAAAGCTTGTTTGCTTTGCTTTCCTCTGCTCCCTCTATCTCTCTCTATGAGATGATATGGAGCTTCTTCTTCCTAGTTCTTGCTTGCTGCGTGTCTCCTGCCTGTCCTTCTCGCCTGGCTACCTCGCTCTCCTATATATGTGTCGATCCACTTTACGAGTTTGGTGGCTTTTGTTGGATGCTTGCCTTTTGTTTGCTTCCCTTCGGTATGTTTGGTTTGGTTCGCCGGCTTTCTTCTTTTATGGTTGCGGGATCTCCTCTCCACCAACACTTCTCTCTCTAATCTCTATTCTAGTAGTAGTATTTGGTTCCCTTCCCTTCCTATGTAGAGAGAGAGAGAGAGAGAGAGAGTATTGGGGGTGGGTCAAATGAGTAACATGCAAGATTAGTTTCCATGGGGGGTTTGGAGGTTAAGCTGTTGTACATGTAACACCCATCTAGTTCCTGCCTCATTGGTGTGCATGTATTCTAGTATTTAATTGTTGCTTTTTTTTTCTCCTTATATCTTCCTTTTTTTGCTTTTCATTTTTTTGGTACTGGATACAGAGGCATGGTTGTATACTTGTATGTATGACTGCAAGTATTTATGTTTGTTTATGCGATGGAGTGGTTAGACCGTGGCTGTCTCGCCTGGGGTGGGAGGAAGATGGCGAGATGGGCAAGCAAGCCATGGCGAGCACAGAATAGGCAGCCCCACCCTGGCGAGGGCGGCTACGTCACTGCCTCCTTTCGTATTTTTGTAGAAGATCCTCGTGTATTGGATTTATCATGACGCAGATATTATGAGTTCGATTTGTATTCTTTACACGTAAATAATGATGGAATGAATTAGAAAACGATGCGGTAGCTGAATTGTTCAGGCTTCAGAGTCCAGAATCTTCATATAGTGTTGCCGCAGGGTAATCGCAAGATATCTGATTGTTCGGAGCAGTGGTGTTAGAGAAATGGGCACTATTACACTATTAGGATTCCAAAATAAAACGATGGATGTTTTATGGAGATTGGATGATTGTTTGGGTGCTGTTTTGTTCAGAACAGGAGTAGTTATTTTGGAAGTCCTGACGAAAGCACTATTGAAGAAGCTGAGAAATACTTGGAGCGAGTACAACAGATTAAATTCGTGAAGAAACGATTTTAGCTATGATCAGGAATTAATATGATAATTTCAAGCACACAATTAAGACATCAGGGAGAAAGTTGAGGTCACGGAGTGGCTTTGCAAAAATTTCAAAATGGGGTGTATCTCTCAGTTTGCTGTCCTGTTCTTTAGACTCGACACATTTTTCAGCTTGTCAGTGTTTTCTGTGGATGCTTAAATAATTTCCACTCTTGTAACGGCAGCTCTTCTTAGTTTGTACGCATAAGAATTGATATCCCTGCCTGTTTCCACTTCCAGATCTCACCACTTCTAGAATTGATGTCCATATCTATGGCTGAGTACATACAAAATATCATTTTTCAGATATTTTTATCCACTCATTACAAAAACGATGCTTTTGTTTACTTAAGGGGAAAAAACCCTATGTTGCGAGATCGATCGAGGAGACACTGAAACATCTTGGACCCAGCTCTTCTGTTGGCTTCTGTAACTCCTGCGCATGATCTTCATCTGGCTTTGGAGCCCCCGTGACCCAGGAAGGTTCCATTCCGTAACTTGCATTATGTTCATTAGGAGAAATGTTATGTCTATTGGCTGTTACATTGACTTCTACTACTATTTTAACACGCAGGTTTCTGACAGCGACACATATGAGAATGCCCTGTGGAAACTCTCTTCTAAAATCTACTCTAGTGGATGGTACAGTACACTTCCATGCATTGATGGTCCGTATTCAGAAATTACTCACCAAGCTGGCAGCTATCAGTGAAGTCTCCCCTTGTTCTTCAACTCTCGTGAACACCGACCGTAGTCACTGACTGTTCTTAACAGAAATATAACAGAACCACTAGGTCCATACAAGCTTCAGTCCGTATACCACACTCCATATGGTTTAATCTTCCCATAGGTGACGAACAAACAACCGATAGAAACCGTGTGGTTTGATCCTAGTCTAAGTGAAGAACAATTATCATCGTTGTCGAGGAGTTTGACAAGTAAACTCTTAGTTTGGCAAATGCTATCAGGGCTCAGGCGGTCTGATTGGCCATAGGGGCAGTCAGACTGACGGTGCAAAGTTGTGTCAATTGGACACCAAGCACTTGTGTGGGAGTGTTTGGGGATGTGTATGCACCAGGTGTCATTGAAAAATGAAAATTAGACGCGAAACTATATAGATATTAACTAAAAAGTCCAAAGGGTTGTTTTCTCCATGCGGTCAGACCGGTCACCTGTTACCAGTGGGGCGATCAGATCGCCCTGGTAGCGGTGGTCTGACCGTTCGTGGCAGTTTAGTGCACAAGGTGGTGTGCTGAATTTTGGGATTTGACCTATGGTCATGGAATTATTGCATATGTCATGACACATGTTTTGGCCAACGTGGGTCAAGTTGCGAATAATTTGTATCCAGAATCAATTTCTTGATTTATTGTTATGCATGGAAGTTTAGAGTCAACTACGGTCAACAGCGAGGATGATCGGGACTTGGTTTGGTGAAATTAAGGCCTAGAACGATCGAGAATGCCGAGTGAAGTGGCTGGTCTCAAGTAAGGCGTAAGAAAGACATGAACAACAAAAACGAGAAGTTTGGTGCAATGGGTTGCATCAAGTGGCTTGAACCGGTGCAAGTGTTAAGGTGGTCCGGTGTGAACCAGATGAGAGAGACTTGCCGGCATAAAGAAATCTATTGATGAACCTACGTGTGGCGAAACATGAGATTGCTTCACAAGATTGGACTCGGTCAAGAATGGAATGATAGAGAAGGGGTATTATGGTATTTTCACCAAAATACCGGGTTGGTGACCTTGGAGAAACCGTGGCGCATGACAGCGCAAAGAAGAAGCGGTTTAGGTCATGAGAAGGACAAGATCATGAAGAGACGAATTCGAAAGCGTTGGATCGTTATCCACTTTGAAAAGCGTGCGTGGGTGTGAGACCCGTTTTGTGTGTGGGCATAATGTGTGCCTGTTAAGATTTTTATCTTGACCTAGCCTCCACTATATAAGGGGTGATGCAGAATTTCCACACCGACCAAGCATAGGAAACTAAGACGAGATTGGGGAAAGTGAAGAGAGTAGAGGAGACTAGGGTTTGAGAGATGTAATAGGAGAAGATTTGTGGGATGGGATGCTCGTGAGTGAGCTTTTGTCCTCCAAGGTGGAGTGACTATAAACCCTCAATTCCTCTATATCAATACAATCAAATTTGCATAAAAGATGAGTTATCTCTTGTTCTTGCTCTCTTTCTTAAGATTTTGGGTTCTTGTGTTTAAAGCTTTTGCCTTGGCCTTTTGTTATGATCTAGCTTGCTAGGATTTTGTGGAAGTTGATCTAAGGTCATCCTGACCATCTTTAATCCACGAGCAAGTATTTAGATCAAGTTTTAGTTTTCTCCCGGTTTTGACCCCTCTTGCACTCAAACCAGAAATTCATGGAATCTTGGCTTTGATTGTATCGATCTTCGATTGGAATAGGTTCATGATCTTCTTGTTGAGTTGTGTCTAAAATCTCAAGTGTTTTGGACTTGTATATCAAAAGTTAGGTCTTTTGTGGATCCAAAATCATGTTGATTTTACTGTTAGCCTGAGGGAGCGATTAGAACGTCCCTATAAGCAGTCAGGCCACCCACCTCTTGGCAGTCAGACCGACTGAGGGGGTGTGTTGTTCGAGTTTCTTGTTTTCGGCTCAAATCTTCCGATGTAATTTCGAGACATTGATATTCATAGCTTCACATAGCTATTGTAGTGAAAAGAAGTAGAGTTTCATAAGTAAGACCCTGTTTGGCATGGCTCCAACTCCCAGCTTCATGGTCGGAGTAGGTGGAGTCATACCAAACGGTACAGCTCCAACAAAAAATCATATCTAGAATTTGAGAATCTGGAGCAGGACGTAGTGTATTTTCTCAGAGCTGCGATGAGGTTGCTACCCACTTGGAGCAACAATCCTATTTACCTAATTGTTCACGGAGTTCACTGGTAATTACCCGTAACTGCCATCAACAAAAACCCCATCCCCATCCCCATCTCGAGCTCGAGCGTCTGTTTGATTCTCCTCCCATTCGCGACCAGGGTGGCTGCGGCGGCTTCCTCCCCCATCCTTGTCCTCTCCTCGGCGTCTTCCTCCCCGACATGATCTCCCCGGCATCTTTCTCTCAGCGTTGTCGTTCATGATGGCAACTCCAACCTATCCTGGCGACTGGAGCGTGGGGTGGCTCAGCAATGGAGATTACATCGGTGGCAGTAGGGATTGCAAAGGTGCAACAACTATAGAGGCTGTGCGAGGCAGCGATACGGCGGTGGACCGCACGGGCGGTGGCGCCGCTGCACATTGCCATGGTTGCCAGTACTAAGCAGCCCCCCTTCTCCTGAACCCCAATTCATAGAATAATTCCAAGAGGTTTTTGGATTTACCTTACGAAATTTTATGCAAGGAATTGCTGTGTAGAGATGCACGATCCTCTTCGAATCAATCCAAGGCTTTAGATTGCACAAATCCTTGCGCTTGTGGCCACAACCATTTGAAGAGATCAAGATCATTGCGTGATTCAATCAGCATCGATTGCAAGGGCCTTTTGGACGTCTTCCCCAATTCCAATCCATAGATTTGCGGGTTCAAATTCACATCCTGAATTATTCTTCTTCCTTTCAGTAGATAACTGAACTGGTATTTTGTGGATACCATGTAAGCTTTTGTAAATATCTAATTGCACACTTGTTGTTTATGTTTTGATATGTGTTAGTTCAGCCATTCATTTGGTCATACTCTGTAAAATTAGTTTCATCTTATATTGTAAGAGTTGATCCGTTAATTCGGCCACCAATTGTGATCCTTGACTTTGCTCTATGTAGGGGACTAGTTATATTGTGATACTTCTATAGGGTTTGTCTTATCCGACAGTTGATTAAGAAATAACACCTGTTATCTCACTCTACACAAGAGTTCCTTCAAAAAGTAGGAAACCTAGCACAAAGGAACATTTTCAGTGAAATCTTTTTACATACAGTTGAAGGCTCAACAAGGGATTTTCTTACATAAGTACATGTGGAAAATCAAAGTTCCTTCAAAAATTAGGATTTTCTTATGGTTAGTGCTTCTGGGCAGAATACTAACCAAGGACAACCTTGCATCTCGATGCTGGAAAGGATCCACTAACACTAAATGCATGTTCTGTGGATCAAATGAGTCAGTAGATCATTTGTTTATTTTATGCCCATTGGCTAAGTATGTATGGAGTGTAGTTCAGTGTGCTTATGACCTTACAGATATTCCAGGTTCAATATAGGAATTAAGTGAAGTGTGGCTTAGGATATTTCCTAAGAAAGTACAGGGGTTAATGGCTACGTGTTTCTGTAGTTTTATGGACGATTTGGAAAACAAGAAATGACGCTTGGATTGACTTCAGTCATTTTTCAGGTGTGCCATTGGATTGACTTCTGGACTGGAATGTAGAAAGAAGACTTGCGAGAGGAGCTTCGCTTGGGATCCAAGCTGTTGTGGCAAGTGGTGAGTGAAGCTTTCTGTCGAACTCATGGTTGGGCGCCGACGATGCGAAGGCTGGAAGGATAACTAATGCTTGAGGTTATATAATCTGGTGGTGTTCCCTATGTTAGGAGGCATTGTGTTCTGCTTTTGAGGTGGTTCTGATTAGTGAAGTCTGTAATATAGGCTAGTAGTACGAGTGTGAGAGAATAGTGAGATCGTGGATGGTTTGCAAAGCCATCCTTGTTTGGTCATGAATGTGGAGTTCCTCAGTACTATCAACTTTGTAGAACATATTTTCAGTTTCGTTAATGAAATTGGGGGAGGGGGGGGCGCCTCCTGTTTCAAAAAAAAAAAGAGTCATGCACTCCTTCTAGAACCAATAGATTTGTCCTATTAAAGTGTAGTCCTATCGATCAAACCTAGAAACTTGATGAAGTTAAAAAATCTTACGTGGTGTTGCAGGAGTAGGCGTAGCTTGCTGTATAGAGTTGGTGGAAACATAATCACAATGACAACTTCTAATGAATCCTTTATGTTTTGTCTATATAGGTTTATGCAGAAGGAGATAGATCAATGTCAACGTACGAGAGGCGGGCAAGCCTTAGAGAATTTTAGAAGCTGAATTGGGCGAGTTGCCCTTGGATGTTTATGCTTTTCATTATTGTCATTTCATGTTGGTTTTTGGACTTAGAACAGTAGCTTTGAGTAATAAAGATGAGGAGAATTGTGAATGACATCTCCCGCCTCTTTGCCTCTCTTATGGACTTTTGTTATGATACTCATTGGATTTTTTTAGAGAAGATACTCATTGAATTATAACCTTTGTTATAACCTTTGTATGTTTATGTATGTTGTATTTTAAAAAAATTCAAGTAAAATTTTTGAATGTGGGCGAAAAAGATAGCACTACAGAGCCTAACATGGCAAAAAAAAAAACAATAAATAAATAAATAAAGGCACACAATATGACAGAAATCAACTTATTAAACTGTTATAAGTTAAGCAATAAAAAAAGGTTACAAGTCACAAAACAAGGGTAGTGCAGACTTTTTACAATGATCCTTCTTATTTCTAGGGCTGGAGCCAATTATATAACCAAATACCAACTCAGACTGCTCTAACTTCTCATAGGAGTGGATTCAAAAGTGAAGCAGGAGTTGGAGCTACAAAAACTTAGAGCAGAGTCATACCAAACATGCCCTAAAAAGTAGGCTCCTATTCACCTCCTCTAGTCGCTAATAGGGTCCAACACAACTAATCATGGAGATCCCGGTCTAATCTCCAGCTTGCTAAGATATTTGGGGCCCAAAAATAATTGCATGAAAGCCAAAGTCCCGCTGAGCTTGCTTTGATTCTGATTGTTGGAACCGACGACAACTATTTGTGCGAGAGAACAATTACAACAAGCACATAAGAGACACGAGAAATTGTTTATGAGATTCGGTGTGACGCCCCATGTCATTACCCAGAGGGTAATCACACTTAAGCAAACAGATTACTATTCGTCTGACCGGTAGAACAACACTTTAATGAATAGTAAACCTTACCAGAGTTGACACAGCAGAATAATAAGATACTGTTCTTCATTACAACAGTTAGCCACGCAGGGCTAAGGTCTTACATTACACATAGTAATTTACATCTGCAAAATGGGACTAAGTCCCTCTCTTGCCTGCCACACTCACTCGGCCTCCTAGTCGTCCCATGTGTTGAATAGGGTGTCCACCTCGCCTTGCTTCTTGTAGTAAGGATCCTCGTCTCCTGTGGCCTCATTCGCACCTGCGCGTCCCTCGTCCCACTCGAGATAATTTCTGGCTGGACTAGGATCTAACAAAGGAGAATACTAACAAGGTTGAATACAAAAGTAGCTAGCAAGCATTAATAGCAAAATATGCACTGTATGACTTATCTCTATTCGTTATCACATTTTCTATATCATCTCTTTTTTGAAAATAACTCATTAAAACATTAGGCGGCAAATTTTAATACTAAAAACACTACTTGCCACTCGGAGATAAGATAGACCCCCAATGGTTCTCGTAGACTCTAATACAGGAGACTGGCATGAATTTATGATTTTGTTTAGCACGTGTAGGCTTTGTACCACTTTATTCATAGGTACTCTGAACTCTCTTTGAACTGGGTCCACCGCATTTCCTTTGATGCGACTTCGAGTTCAGAATACAGAACGTTTTCTAGGTTACGTGATTAATTTATCCACCCATTACTTTCTGTCGGTGCTGACCTCGTCACTCACCGAGTTCTAATAATGTTGGTTGAGGCAGCTTCTATCCTGCACTCAACACTCCACCTTAGCGCTATAGCGCCTTGGATCCCCCACTTCCGGACTTCTCCTACTGTATCTGGGTTTTTCCATCACATTCACATATATTACTTACCCAATGTGGAGAGTATAATTACGTAACAAGGTAGCATTTTCTGCCCACCGAAATAGAAAAATGGTTGGTACTGAATTTATGGCATCTGACCGAGTAAGAGTTTTGTTGGTCCTTATATTTTAACCATATGTAAAGGGTCACACTTCTTGCCTCATCTCTTCCCTGCCACGGGCCCCCTTTACCAGCCATATATTTCTCTTTATCACATCCTTTTCATTTTTCTCATCTCTTTCATATTCATCTCAATCATTTTATTTGAATTTTGAGAAACAAGTTTTGATGCAATACATATAATACAGCAATATACAGTTTACATTTAATATAACTATATTTATGTTCAAGAGGATAGCTTGCCTTCGTAATTGTAGAAAGGGTCGGCGTCGACGAGTCCCTGATCAGCTACTCTGGTCTGCGTGGGTTCGTCCTCTATAGTAATGAGGCAGTACGAATAATATATAAATAAATACTTAGTTGATTTTGAGTGATATTACACATACATAAGTTAGTAGATTCCATTTTGTTAGCATGTTTTAATTTAATAACATTTTTTGAGTTCCTCGCTAGGTTAGCACTCCCCTAATTAAGATCATTCTACGGTCTACCGGCTCTACGATCGAATTCACCTACACATGTACTTTATCGCGCGAATGCAACCCATTATACTGCTCCTACGTATAACTAAGTTTATTCAATTTTACTCGTGCACCAAAATGCCTAACCGGTTCCACGCCGGTGTTGCTCAATTTAATTATCTTGCCTAAATTATTTTCTAAGGCGACACTTAATTCTTCTAACTTAGCAAGTGCTACTGGCGACCAATTCATTTCTAAAGTCTTAGCTTAATTTACACGCGCTTCGCTCACTTTTATTCTCTACTGATCGATCTATTGACTTTAATCCGCACACGGCCTAAGCTTGATTGATCTTAAAATTTTCCGAGTATTAATACCTCTTACTAACAGAGCTCAATTTTAAACAGCTAAATCTAATGCTATTATTTTATACTGGATTTTAATTATACTCTTCCCCTAATTCCTATTTTTATTACCCACCTAACCCCTAATTCCTATTTTTACTCAATCCCTAATCTAACCCTAATTCCCTCTCCCACCCCTATTAAATGAGACACCCACACACAACACCCCCCTCTCACTTCCAATCCTTCCCCCAACCTCTCTCTCTTCCCCTCCACCTCTCAGCCATGGCACCGCCTTCCTTCCGCCTATCGCCACCACTGGCTGGCCTGCCCCCTGCTCTGGTTCCCTACACAGCCACCACCTCCCCTCCTAGCACCGCCTTCCCTGGCGCCACCCCCTTTTGCTCCCAGCGCGGCTGGATGGCCTGGCGCTAGCCGTGCGTTCCTCCTCTGGCTCTGCCCTAGCCCGGTCCGCTGGTCCAGCTCTGCTCTTCCCATCCGCAGTCGCCTCTGGCTCCACCTCCCTGGTTCGCCCCCCCACCTTCGGCTCG
This sequence comes from Phyllostachys edulis, assembly GCA_036346405.1. Lineage (NCBI taxonomy): Eukaryota > Viridiplantae > Streptophyta > Magnoliopsida > Poales > Poaceae > Phyllostachys > Phyllostachys edulis. The sequence continues at coordinate 53,904,521 of CM070549.1, read as the reverse complement.
GCCTCCATGGCGCCGCCATGCTCCTAGCTCGATTCCCCCCTTTCTAGTTCTTCTATTTCATTTTGTTAGCTTCGGTTTGATAGATGCTTGAGGATCTTACGGTTTGTTGTCTTTCTTTTTGTTAAGCTCATGCATGAGTGACTGGAGGTGGAAGTGGATGTTGGATTCGGTTTGCTACTGAGGTAAATCCTCACCTTAATCTCTCTCGACTCCTCCCCCTATTGCTCTGTGATGATAATTGATAACTATTTTGCTACTGAGGTGTGTTCAATGTGCATGAGTGGTTCATCCTAGGGGATGAATGGCAAAATGGTTGTGGGGGGCATGAAAATAGTTTACCTGAGGGGTTGGGGTTGAGTCAGTTTTGAGGTCGTGGCTGAGGTGGTGGCTGGTGGTGGTCGAGATGGCGATGCCATTGTTGGGGGTGGTTGCTGAAGGTTCAAGGTTGATGCTGGAGTCGGCGTCGTCCTTGCTCTCCGGCTTCTCCCTGGCTCCTTGGCTCCCCTTTCTCCTCCTTGCTCCTGGTGAATGCGAACTGAGCAGAACTCTACTTGGCCTTGGTTTGGAGAGTTGGAAGGCTTGGTGTAAGCGATGGAATGGGGTCTGCGCAAGGGGAATGGATGTGGGTAAAGGAAGGCTCTGGATATGGCCGGCTGTGCTGCTCGTGAGGTGAGGTGGCTCTAAGGAACAGAGGAGGGGGATGCAGAATTTGTGCATGGGGGTTGGTTTCGGCTGCTGGGCTGTGCTACCCCGTGAGTTGGCAGTGAGGAGTAGAAGGGAAGAAAATGAGAAATGGTGCAGGGAGGATGGTTCGGCTACTCTCTTTCTTGCCTCTATGCAGCCAGGATTGCCCCTTTCGTTCACCTATGCTTCCTTGTGCCTAGGGAGTGTTGGAGTTGGATATTCACTGGGTTGTATCGACTGCGAGGATAGTTGGGTGAAATGGCAATGGGCTTCAGCAAATGAGCATGCAAAGATTTAGATTGTACCTTGAATTTAAATGATGTAATTTCTATATTTTGATTGGTTGTAAAGTATTCTTGCAAGTAATTCAGATATTGCATTATCGTTCTAATTTCGCTTGCGATGAGTTCTTGTATTTGATGTTAATATTGAATGGATGCTGGGATATCGATTTTGAAGACCTTTACTGAAATGTTTGAGAGGAAATCTCGAATACTAATGAGTTGTTATAAGTTCGGTTTACTTAATAACAACCTGACACTACAGTTAGGTTACTGCAAAGACGGATGTAAATTACCGATTACAGTTATTTGATTAGGTCTAATTATTCGGATTCTCACATTCGGCAAAGCCTACGTCCCCGGGAGCCGAATCGCGGCGGCTCTGTCCATATGGGGAGTTTCTTTCCTTTTTTCTCTGATTAGGGTTACAAGAGGTCGACGGTATATATTTATACCCTGATTACATGTTCGACTCGAACTCAGTCCGTACCACGAGATATTTCGTAACCCCACTCAATTGCGTCTCTCCTATATGGCTGTGTTTAGAAAGCAGGAGTGCAATGTACGCTTTTCGGATACAGACTCTTTCTTTCACCTTGTTATATATATATATACACACACACTAACCGATCGAGTGAAGCGGAGATTTAATTGCTGAACTCAACTCGTATGATTTGGTTATAATTGCCTCCAGGAGCAAAGACCAGGACCATCTCAGTGGATTGTCCCATTTAATTACTCGTCGTGAGGATGAACACGAGTTCTCTCACCTGATGTGCCATGTATGCCCTCTATGCTGTGCCTGCTACAGTATCCATGTTTTGCGTCGACGATGGTCACTGCTAATCTATCTCTAATTAATCATGAAATAATTTCCAGGCACATCCTAAACTACGAAGAGATATTGTTTAGCTAGTTAGCTAAATACGATCAACAATGGTACATTCCTCTCTTTCAAAAAGGAAAAAGAAACACGTCATCTCTTATGTGTAACTTTCCTCTTTTTTAGGCCTTGTTTCTACATCGGACTGTTCCTCTCGCCCATCAAATCATCAGTCAGATGGACGGCTCAGGTTAAGCTAGCACTGCAACAAACGTGGGGAACAGAGGATCCACAACTACGGGAGAGATGATCTCAGCTGTCCATAAACTGGATCAGCTGTTAGGGACATCTTCTAATGCTTCTCGTTGAGTTTGCCCCCAGAGAGTCCGGGTGCTGTGAACAAAAAGAACAGGGTTGCATGATTCCTGACGTCGGTGCGGTCGACTAAGACATCCGGTCAGCTAAAAGATAATAAATTAGCTTAACTAAAATAGTATTTATTACCTCCTGAATCACGATTATAACGGACTTGAAAGATTAGTCCAAGCCTTCACATGTTCCTCTCTGCAGTTGGTCTCGCTGAGACGTAAATCAAGCCTGCATTTTCTTCCGTCGTCAAGTGTGTGGATCTACAAGGAATAATATATACACTGTCGTAGTTTAAAATCGAGGGCCATGTGAGCCAAACTAATCTCCGGTGTTCTGGATGAGGTTCGTCAATTAAACTAGAGCTAAATTTCGCAGAATTTAGTGGCTCTTTTGTCGGGATGAAGCTTCTGCAATAGTGGCATGGGATGTTTTAGGTGCTCGTGATTGATGCGTTCAAATCATATAATTCCAGTGCACCTAATTTTGATGGCTGTGCATGTATGCAGTCCAAATCGATGAACAGGCTCTAAAAGTGAATTTGGTGAGTCAGTCTCTTTTGGAATCGTAGGATAGAAACTATGGCGATTTGCCTATACTCCTAACAATGTGTTCTTTGGTTTAACTACAAGTGGAGCAAGTACTGGCCTTCCAGATATCTATGGTTCAACAGAACAATACAATGTGATACTAACAGATCCTAGCTACTTTATGGTACTAACAGATCCTAGCTACTTTATGGTACTAACAGATCCATGTGTAGTGAAAATGTTGCCTGGCAAGGTCGCTTTTTGATCAAATTGAAAAGCTCACCCGACCCACTGTGAATTGTAAAGCATCTCGCTCGTTACTTTGCTAGCTAATTAAGCCTTTTTTTTTTTTGCAAAGAAAGGCCTAACTAATAATCTTCTCGCTCAAGAATATCAAATGCACTTTTATCAACTCTCACGGGTCAACAAGAACACTTACTCAGAGCGTTCGGTGTGTGCCCGCCTCGCAGCTAGTACTGGTACTCCGGCAGTTTCGACCTGCACCCACGAAAGAGTTTGTATGATTAATTGTAGTACCTCGACCTGAACATCTGATCAGTTTCTCCACTGTTGCCCGCATGATTCAGTAGGCAGTTACCAACTCTCCTTTCTGCTAGTTCCACAAAACGGAATGATTGCACGTATGAAGAGACACGCCAATCGAAAGATTCCCTGAATTTCACCATTTGTTAGCCGACGTTCTGTAGGGGAATTGATAACATAGCCTTCACTTAGATGAGTTTCAAACATATACCCTCATTCTCGATGAAATTAACAATATGCCCCTCACTTAGATGTATTCTCGATTAAATACCCCATTTGCAACATTTTATTAATACCATGTGTTTTTTTTTCCGTTTTGGCCACGCGAAATGACCAGAATGCCCTCGCGCAATGAGGTCTTCCATGGTCATCATCTTGCCGAAGGAGAGGTAGAGGCAGGAGCCATTGGCGAGGTTCAGGGAGGCAAGCCGGGCGACCAGGTCAAAGAGCAGACGGGGGAGCGACCGGGTTAGAGAGCAGCCGCAGTGGGGTGGCAGGAGAAGGACCACATCAGCACGGTGAGCATCAGGTGCCCCGCCTTGAACCCTAGCGCCGGCCAGTCTCACACGAACAGCGCGGACGTCGCCTTGACGGAGTCGGCCGGCGCCACCGGTGGGACTTCTTTGGCATCGAGAGCCGCTCTAGCTGACCCACCGCCTTCTCCGCCGCGACGACCCCCGCGATGGCAAAGTGCGCTGCGAGGAAGGCTTGCTCCGCCACGAGCCATGTGGTCCGTGGGAGGAGCATGAGCGCTAGGTTGTTGTCGTGTTCGCTGATGACAACAGCAGAGGTGGTGTTGCAGGAGTGGGAGAGGCTGGCGCGGATGGTGAGGGCGAGGGCGGCAAGGAGGAAGATAAGGTCGATAGCACCAAGGAGCGCGCGCTGCGGGCAGGGGGAGAGGAAGAGGAAGGCGAGGCGATCGGGGAGGGAGGAGGCGTCGGACAATGGTGGCGGGCTTTAGGTGGAGGGGCTGTAAGAGAGGCGAAGGTAGAGGAGGCGGTGGTGGTTGCCGAGGCTGGGGAAAGACCTTGGGGGAGGAGGAGGAGGAGGAGGCAGAAGGAGAGGGGGAGGAGGGAGAATAGGAGGAGGAGGAGGCGGCGGCGGAAGGAGAGAGAGAGGAGGGAGAGCAGCAGGAGGAGGAGGAGGCGGAAGGAGAGAGAGAGATGACATTATGGGGGGGGGAGGCGGCGGCGTAAGGAGAGGGAGAAGACCTTGGGGGAGGAGGCGGAAGGAGAGAGAGAGATGACATTATGGGGGGGAGGTGGCAGCGTAAGGAGAGGGAGAGGACCTTGGGGGAGGAGGAGGCGGCAGCGGAAGGAGAGGGAGAGGAGGGAGAGAAGGCGGAAGGGAGGAGAGAGGAGCACACATGCAGGGACAACCAAGTCATTTCGCATGGGCAATACGGGAAAAAAACTGTGGATATCAATAAAATATTACAAACGGGGTATTTTATCAAGGATCGATCTATGTGGAGGGTATATAAACAATTACCTCAGGAATGAGGGTATATTCTTGAAACACATCTAAGTGTAGGGTATATTATCAATCCCCCTGCTACAAATTGTGGTGGTGCAAATTTTTCGTACGTATAGCATTTCTCTGTCCCTCGGTAATGTTGAATTTTTAGCGGATATGATGTTTTTTCGTGCCGTATTTGCGGATTTGACCACTGCTGGTGCATGACCACCGTGCGCCAACGCTTCGGCGACACGTGGCGTTGGCGCACGACCACCGTGCGCCAACGCTGACGCGTGGACGCCACCTCACGCCACCCCCGCCGTCGGCCCGCCACCCCCGCTACCTCAGTGGCTGGCGCATGGTGGCCATGCGCCTAGCCCTTTGGCGCATGGCCACCATGTGCCAGCCATTAGATTAGGTTAATTAGTTAGGGGTTAGGGTTAATTAGTTAGTTAGGTTAGTTTAGGCTGAAATTTAAAGAAATTTTAAAATATAGCAAATGAGTTCAAAAAATTATGAAATTTTTTGTGGAGACTCCCGACACTGTGTACTTGATTTTATAATTTTACTCATTCAGAATTGTTATCGCTATTTTATATAAGTGCCATGTTCGTATGAATCAATAAATGTAGAAAATGAGCTCCAAAAATTATGAATTTTATTTTAAAGGGTCCTCACGCAGTGAACTTGATTGTGTAATATTTTGGCAATTTTATATGTGTTCTTGTATTGTCTCGAAAATTTAGGATTTAGGTCGCGAAAATTTCGATTTTAGGTTTCAGAAATTAGGGTTTCATGATTTCATGTGACTTGGAATGTATAAAAAAAGCTACATTGCAACTCCATTGGAGATGTCGGTATACAATATGGCGCCGAAGTACACACATAACAACCAAAATACGCGTACAAATATAGCAAAACAAAATATGAATACAAATGTACCTAAACATAATAGCATAACACGAGGTATACCTAAGTCTAGATAAGCTTGTGCATGAACCGGGATGAAGGAGGAGGGGTATTATCACATGTAACTTGATCAAATATGATACTCTTTGTTTATTTATCGGTTTAGTGTGGATGATGTTATTTAATACTGTATTATACGACAGGCTAGATAAGGGTGTGCATGAACCAACTAAGGGAAATATGTGGCATGCAGATCATATAACGATGTACCGTAACCTCCGACTCGTGTGCGTTTCGAAGGCTACGGTACATCATTATATGATCTGCATGCCACACATTTCTCTCAGTTGGTTCATGCACAATCTTATGTAGCATGTGGTACAATACAGATCATCTACGGTAAACTGATAATTTGATAAAGAGTGTTCTATTTAACGATGTGTGCAACTAGTCTCCGCGGCACCATAGCGAGTGCCCCTTGTCTCGGGGCTGTCTACGGTGGCGGTGAGTGTAGAAGTTGTCCATGTCCTGCGATTTCATGATGTAAGTGGATCGTACAGTAAGAAATGTAACAAGGATGCAAATTGTATATAACTCACATCTTCGATACGGAGTGCGCCCAGTCGGCCTGATATGCTTCGACGTCAGTCGGTCTCAGTCGAAGGAGCCTTCCCCTTCTCCTTGTCATCGGACTCTCCACGTCGGGCTGGTGTGTCGAAGTCGTCCATGTCCTGTGATTCCATGATGTAAGTGCAGCGTACAGTGAAAAATGTAACAAGGATATAAATTCTTTATAACTCATTACGAATAATTAATTACAATTAAACTAATTCATCACTAGTGAACTAACTAATTATGACTAATTAATTACCTCTAAAATAACTAATTACGATTGATTAATTACTACCAAAAAAATTACCAGTACTTCATTTCCACTTACTTAATATGTCGTAATGATGACTACTAAACTAGTTACAACTAATTAATTACCACTAAACTAATTCATTATTAGTGAACTAACTAATTACGATTAATTAATTACCTCTAAACTAATTAATTATGATTGATTAATTACCACTAAAAATTTACTAATACTTTATTTCCACTTACTTAATATGCCATAATGATGACTACTAAACTAATTACGACTAATTAATTACCACTAAACTAATTCATTACTAGTACACTAACTAATTACGAGTAATTAATTGCCCCTAAACTATCTAATTACGACTAGCTGACTAAGACTGACTAATTACGACTACGGTAATAACGACAAAAGTATCCAACAAATTACCTGCCCTTCGGGGGAAAGTAATCAATCAAGGCCGAGCGCCGAGCGACGAGAAGCAAGAAAACAGTTAACTTCTCAATAAAATTAATTATGTTACGTTATCTGAGTTCTCAGCGACAAGCGCAAGAACAAGAATCGAAACACAAATGAGATGAGCGAAGAGCGAGTGCCAGAGTTCGATATTTATAGCCGAGCGGACGAGGAGTTGCGGCGTTGGCGCTGTGAATTCCGTAAGCGTTGGCGCCGGAATTTCTGGACGAGGCGACAAATGTGCGGAAGAGGGAGAAGGGACAGTGGGAAAGATGGCCACCGCGAGGTTTTTTAATTCTCTGTAGAAACGGTTGGTGCATGGCGATGTAGCAAGGGAGGGAGGAGAGTGGGGCGCAAGTCGGGAGGGTGTTATGAGAACAATTCTAAACGAATAAAATTATAGAAAATTTACACAAGCAAGTACACGATGTCAAGAGGCTCCACAAAAAATTTTATAATTTTTTAGACTTATTTGCTATATTTTAAAATTCCTCTGAATTTTAGCCTAACACTAACTAACCTAACTAATTATCTAACCTAACTAACTAATTAACCCCTAACACTAATTGCCGCACTATTTTGGCTGGCGCATGGTGGCCATGCGCTAGCTGACACTAAACTGATAAATAAACAAAGAGTATCCTATTTGATCGAGTATATTTGTATTCATATTTTGTTTTGCTATATTTGTACACGTATTTTGGTTGTTACGTGTGTACTCCAGCGCCATATTGTATATCGACATCTCCAATGGATTTGCAATGTAGTTTTTTTATACATTCCAAGTCACATGATATCATGAAACCCTAATTTCCGAAACCTAAAATTGAAATTTTCGCGACCTAAATCCTAAATTTTCAAGATAATACCAGAACATATATAAAATTTCCGAAATATTACACAATCAAGTCCACTGCGTGAGGACCCTTCAAAATAAAATTCATAGTTTTTGGAGCTTATTTTCTATATTTATTGATTCATACGAACATGACACTTATACGAAATAGCGATAACAATTCTGAATGAATAAAATTATGAAAATTTTACACAATTAAGTACACAGTGTTAAGAGGCTTCACAAAAAATTTCATAATTTTTTAAACTTATTTACTATATTTTAAAATTTCTCAAAACTTCAGCCTAAACTAACCTAACTAACTAATTAATCCCAACCCCTAACTAATTAACCTAATCTAATCGCTGGCGTATGGTGGCCATGCGCCTAAGGGCTGGGAGCATGACCACCATGCGCCAGCCGCTGAGGTGGCGGGGGTGGCGTGAGGTGGCAGCCACATGTCGGCGGTGGCGTTGGCGCACAGTGGCCATTCGCCAATGTCACGTGCGGTGTTCTCGGGTGTTGGCGCACGGCCACTGTGCGTCAACGGTGTCAAATATACAAATACGCGGTCGCGATAGTCAGATCCGCAAATTTGGCACGAAAAAACGGCGTATCCGCCAAAATTCCGCTAATGTTAGTTTGTACTTGCTACATAGTCCTTAGCGTATATGAAAACCGTTGCCTGTACCTGAAGATTGGTACTTGCAACAAGCGATCGATGCGTGTATGTGATGCGCAAATGTAGGCGGCATAACCGGAGTGTAGTACGGTGCAACTGCATGCACCAACCAATCTTCTCAGGCAGCCAAACCTGAGGGGGGTCAGTCACAATGTCACATGTCAATGGTAGCTAGTGTTTGTCTGATCGATGAGGCGATATATCGATGGATGGACGGAAGGATGATGTATAGCTTAGGGTTTGGACAAAGTGGGATGGAAGCAACCTATCTTAGGCAGCTTCCTTTGAACATATATATTTGTTCTAGCAAGGATAAAAGAAAGCGAGGAAGAAACAAGCAGTGAGGGAGAAGCTTATTAGGAACCGAATGGCCGGGGAGAGATCGTTTTCTCTTCAAGTGAGAGCAATCCCAACGCCAAATTGACTAACTAAACATTAGCTCGCGGGTAACTTTCTCTCACTAGAGAAAGAGAGAAGGCGCTGATGAGCTGATGATGAGTCATGAGAGGCAAGGACTAATCGAGGAGTTCAGCAACCCATTTGCCGTGGCACAGAAGGGTCGGAATCGGATACGCACTGAGAAATGCCGTGCTGATGGCGACCATTTGAGATCAATTAATGGAAGGGTACCGCATGCTACGACTGATCTCACCAATTGATTTTCAGGCGTGCATGCGTCTGATCAATCATCATGCAACCAACTCGTGATATAGTCAAAGTTTTGAGGAACATACGGGCGAGGTGAAAGTGAGACAATATGTAGGATCGGAGGTGAGTTTGGAGAGTACAGTCAGTAGAGACACACACATGTATGGGTACAACAAGATTGTTTGTTTCCAGGACATAATTGGACAGAGTACCTTGTATTGCTGCGTGGCACGCAAGCCTACGTACGTACGACGGTACAGTTTCTGCAAGCACACACCTGTGGCTGTGCACAAGCTAGTAGCTGCTAGCTACGACAGTGATCACTGATCAGTCCATGTAAGGTTGCAGAAGCTCGTGCAAAATTATACATTTTTTAGATAATGAACCTCTTTCAGTCTCTGCATCAAGAATACACATAATCCAAAAGTACACATACGGATCGAAAAGAACACTGAATCGCTTGGCAAATGGCTCGGAGTTCTTGCCCATGTGCAAACGAGCGCGGCCGTCCCATTTTCGAACAGGGCAAACGTTGCTAACAGAATGGTGTGCTACAACGTCTGGACTAAATGCACAAGATAGCATCCTGCTTTCAGAGAAGATGATGAATTGCAACAAGGGGAGACTATATCCTAAGGCAGCAGTACGTCCGTCGTTGTTGCATGCCTCTGACCAGTTCGTTGCTTGTGTGGGATGAATCGCAAAACCAGGACCACCAGAAATTGCCAGTGTATATATAATCCAACGGTTGGAGACGATGATATATTAATGCATCGCAAAGAACTGTGCATAGAACGATTCATGCATCCGTATGTACGTACGTACTTGCTAGATTTAGAGCTTGCGTTTAGATCAAGCAATCGATCCATGGTACAGAAACATTTTTCAAGAGATGAGAATGGGACGCATAGACCGAGCGATCGATGATTCACGATCGCACGCTAGTGATTAGTACTTGAAACAAACGAGTGCGGTGCCTTGTCAAGCTCAAAAGCCCGTAACAAAACAGCAGTTCGTTGCATTTTTGGTGGAAATTAACTACCAGCAAGACTGCAAGAGTGGAGAAAGCTGACATCTACAAGTCAAACCACAACCGCCACATCAGCTGCATTCGGATTGAAATTAAGGTAGAACCTGTTCCCTTCAACATAAAAAAGGTTGGAACCTAAGCCCACTAGTTGCAGGTACGCTTATAAATGGGCCCAATTAAAGGAACTCCTAAACCCTTATTACCGTCCTACGTACTACTAACTCGGTATTTTAATGTATGACGCTGGCTAGCTCTCTGATAATCTACCGGACGTCAGCCTTATTATTACGGAGGGAGTACTACTTTGATGTATCATAAACATATTGTTTAGTCATTGGACCCTAATTCTGTTCCCGTAGTAGTAGGTGTTAAGAAACCGGTCCCAAGCCAGCAGTTCTGGTTCACAATGGGCTCCTCATCTATCCAGTAGCCTATATAAAGGGAGAGACCACAACTATTGTACTACAGTTTACAGAAGAGCAATAAAGAGCAGCCAACAGTCCCCTCATATCTCTGTGTTCAATCTACAATTATGTTATTGTGTTATTGTATTATTTTTACGATTCTGAGTTTGTTTAAGAGGTAATCGCTCGGACTGAGCGACGGTTCCTCAACACGTTATCAGCACGATTGACTCTCCTCGGATCGGAAGGTAACCGATCGAATAGTTTTTTCTAGATCGCTTTCAATTATGCAATTGTTGCTTTCTAGATTATTTTATCCTACGGTGCAAATCCTCTCTAATCTACCGTGAGCCGACTTGAAGTCGCCAGCACAATGCCGATTGGTGGATTGCATGAAAGAGTAGATGATGATTGCACTGTGGATTGCAACCCGTTCTAATCTACCGCGAGCCGACTTGAAGTCGCCGGCTAAGCTGATCGGTGGATTGCATGAACAGTAGTTGTATGAACAGTAATTGCACATGAACATTAAATTACGCATGAACACTAAAGAAAAAAAACAAGAGACGACGACACAGCCCCATACGGCCACGCCGCCGCCGGCCCTACACAACCGCCACGTCGCACGGCCGCGACGCCACGCTCTGCCTTGGCCGATCAAAGCCGGTTGCCGCGCCACCACCGTATGGGCATTGCCGCCCCGCCAAGCCCCCGTGCGGCCAAGACAGCGCCGCCACCGCTTGCCGGCCTCCGCATGAGGCGCTTCGCCGAATCCACGCCGCTTGCGCACCCGTATGCCGATCGCACCGCACCGCCGTCTCAAGATGCGCGCGCGACCACGCGCGCGTACCGCCGCCGCCGCCGCACCGCCCGAGGCAAGGCTATTAGGTCCGTCGCCGCATCGCCCCAAACATCTCGACATGTCGCGCCGCGCCTCCGTGTTGAGCGTCGGCCGTGACCAATCGCCTTCGCCAGACGCCAAGCCGCCGCCCGCCCGCCACCGTGCACACCACCGACTTGAAGATCGGCCCCGTGCGAGGCACCCCACGCCATGAAGCGCCTCTGCGTCGTGGTCCCGCATGGCCACACTATCACCCCGCATGGCCACGGTATCACGCCACCTCGCATGGCCGCCGTGCTGCTAGCCACCGGCCTCGCCGGACCGCATCTGCGCCTTTCCCACTCCGGTCGCCCCGCATGGCCACCTCTGCGCCCGCGCCCTCACGCGCCACCGGATCTCGGCGGCGGGCCACCGGCCATGCATCGCTCCCGCATGAGCGACGCCGCCGATCAGACAACTCCTCGGCGCCCGCCGGCTGCAAGCAGCGTTGGCCCTCACGCCCGCGACGGCCTCCGCCGCATCGCGTGTCGCCACACGACTCACGCGCCGCCAAGACGGCTCACGCATGGCCGCGCCATCGGCCGCCTCCGCACAGGCTCCTTTGAGCACCGCCGCCACTAAATGTGGTGCTAGGGAAACCCTAGCACCCGTGAAAAAGGTGTCGTGTTGGGCCAACGGTCCATTTAATAACGGGTTGAGTGAAAGCAATCCCGATTTTGCAAAAGGGCCCTCCGAATTACTGAAAATTACACGAAATTTTTTCTCAAAACTGAACTTTCGCGATTTACCCCTGGAAATTGCATAATTCATCGAAAATTCATATTCCAGCAGAAAAGAGCATCGGGAATTCAAATTTTGAATCGGTTTTAGCATTTGAAGCATGTTTAACTATGTTATTATTATTTCTATACACTTTATTTATTGTATTTGTTGTTTTGATTATCTGTGATTGTTTATATTACTTTTAATCACTTAAAATAGCAGTAAATCATGAAAAATACATAAAAAAATACGGGATCACGAACTAGAAGTTCGAAGAGCATTACGAGAATTTTGCAACCATTTTATGCAAATTACCAGCAGTAATCTTATGAACTCTTTGCATCAATATGAAGATGACTGGCATCACGAACTAGAAGTTCGAAGAATTGACCCAGCATGGCCAGAATTTGTACAGAATTTGTACCAGTCTTCAATTCTATGGTAAGGTAACCACGGATGCGCAGAAGATTGAGAAGACTCTCTCTACCTTTCACCTGAATGTGGTGCAATCCGCACGCAACTATCGTTAAGACGGCTACAAGAAGTATGCTGAATTGATTGACATCATGCAAGTTGTGTAAGCTCAAGATGATGTTCTAAGAAAGAACTACATCTCACAGCCGCCTAGTAGCAATATTGGCCATGAAGCCAATGCTAGCAGCTACAAGGTGTGGAAGCCTCTCACAAAGGAGAGGGGCAAGAAGGGTAAGGTTGTGGGTCGCACGTTATTGATACTTTCCAGTCTAAGAAGAAAGGCAAAAGATAGTACGAGACACATCTCACCCATTGCAGGCATAGAGGATCCACAACCATTAGTTGCACTTATGGATGTGGACAACCCAGTAGTAGTCCCATCACCCCTCCTTTGGACATCGCAGTGGCCATAACCATATTTTCCCAAGAGGAGAAGATCACCATGGAGCAGATTCAGACAGAAGTTTCTGCATACTTCGTTGATTCGATCTAGTGCACGTATTGCACTTAGATCTTTTTACAGTCACTTGCAGTTTGTGATTGGAGCAGAACATTGAATTATTTTTGAATAATGGTTGTAAGCACTAGGAGAGCAAAGCATTAGAATTCTTATGATGAGTCATGCAAGGCTTATTTTCCCGTATTTATAATAGCAAGTTATGTTCTGGTATTTGAAGTATCAGAAGACGTGTGGTGCCCTATGGAGGAAGAGTGCTTAGCGGATAGCGGCACAACAAATACCATCTTGAGAGAGACGTAATTCTTTCAGTCGATCAGTAAGAATGCTAGCAGTCTTACGTCAATCGCGGGAAGCGATACTTGTATATTAGGCTTAGGAAGGATCACAATTATATTCCCGATGGGCACAACTTTGGTCATTAAAGAAGTCTTGTTGTACCCAGAATTGACTAGAACTCTCAAGGATATTCGCACTAACGGTTTCCACGTAGAGACTGAAGAAGAGTATGATAAGGAATACCTGCTCATTGCATAGTGTGAAGAAAGTGCCAAAGGGTATTAGAATGACTTCCTTCATATGAATCTGGGCTATACTACACTAATATTAAGGCACCTGCAGCCTATAATGTCCTGAAAACCACTTTTAAAAGCTCTGAACTTTTATGTCTCTAGCATGATATATTAGGCCACCTCGGTCATAGGATGATGAGAAATATAATTAACAATTCACACAGACATAATGTCAATGTAAAGAATTTCCCGAATCAAGAAGATTTTGTGTGCCCCACATGTGCCATCGGAAAATTAATTGCTAGACCTTCTGCCTTGAAAATAAAAGATGAAATCCCTGCATTCCTGGACCGTATCCAGGAAGACATTTACGGTCCTATACAGCCCCTATGAGGGCTATTTAGTTACTTTATGGTGCTCATCAATGCTTCCTTGAAATGGTCGCATATATGCTTATTGTCAACGAGAAACCACTCTTTTGCAAAGCTGATCTCGCAGATAATTAAAATTAAGAATAATTTCCCTGATCATCATGTGAAATCTGTCAAAATGGACAACGCCGGAGAATTTACTTCAAAAGCATTCGATGATTATTGTATGGCAATGAAAATTAAAGTTGAGCATTTCGTACCGCATGTCCACACCCAAAATGGACTAGCAGAGGCATTAATTAAAAGGATTAAATTTATTACCCGACTACTTTTGAAGAATTGTAATTTACCAACTGCATGTTGGGGACACGCAGTCCTGCACGCAGCAACTCTCATCAATTTTAGACCATCGACATATAACATCCATCCACCTATGCAACTAGTGCAAGGGTCAGCACCGAAAATTTCTCATTTTTGAAGATTTTGTTGCAAGGTTTATGTACCTATACCACCACAGCGAACTGCAATGGACCCTCTCCAAAAGTCTGGGATATACATTGGTTATGAGACAACATCCATAATGAGGTATTTAGACCCTATGACTAGATATTTTCATGCAACCCACTTCGCTGATAGCATATTTAATGAGGATTGTTTCCCCGTCATTAGGAGGAGAAAATCAACCCCTTGATGAAAAATGTCGGGAAATAACAAATAATGTGGCAAGCCACGAGAAGTTCAGAAGACAATTGAAGTCCAAAAGATAATTGAAATCCATGCACATGACTCGCGCACTAGTGAAGCAAATAGAGAAGTCCAGAAGATAATTGCAGTTTAGAAGACAATTCAAGTCCAGAAGATAATTGAAGTCCAGAAGATAATTGATTTGCAAGTATTAGTGAATCAAATGCCAGACCATTTTAGTGATTTGAAGAGCGTGACCAAGTCGCATGTGCCTGCACGCAATGCACCGAAGAGGGTTGAAATACTAAATAAAATTGAAGGTATCCCTAATCTCATCTAGATGCCTCAGAATAAAAGGACGAGAACTCCAGCCTCTCGAATCCGAAGTAACCGGGACGCCAGATGAAAAAGGATAAGAATGACTTACCACAGTCGATCACTGAAGTTCCCCAGAGCCATAAGGGGAGCCAGTTGAGACCTGGCACCAGTATGGAACCTTCAGAAAAAGGCATATCAGAATTGAACATCCCCATGAAGGGAGACATCAGCATGAATGTGTGCGCACACATCGGAACTGAAAAACTAAAGGAACTTGCCCCCGCAATTGGAAGCTGCAGTGAGCGAGTAGAAGCATTAGAAGAATAGCCCCATAAAGAAATAGCTATAAACTTGGTGACCACGGGAGAATATATGAATAAGACAACAGCCAATGTCGACATTTACTTTACAAAGAAAATTGCCACAATCATCGATCTTGATCCAGAGCTTGCATCACTCGCTGAATGTAAGAAAAGATCAGATTGAGAAGATTGGAAGAAGGCAATAGAAACGAAATCATTATCTCTGAATAAAAGAGAAGTGTTTGGGCCTGTAAGCCGCACGCCTCCCCATGTGCACCCCGTAGGATATAAGTGGGAATTTATTCGAAAGAGAAATGAAAATAAGCAAGGCTTGTTGCACAAGGTTTCACTCAACGTCTAGAAGTTGATTATGAAGAAACCTATTCCCCAGTCATGGACGGAACTACCTTTATATATTTAATCTTAATAGCAGCAAACTTGAATTTAGAAATGAAATTGATGGATGTGGTAACTGCATACCTTATGGAAATTTGGATTCGAATATTTACATGAAGGTACTTGAATGTATCCCTGTCCCGAACCAAGATAGAGCAAATAGTAGGAGTTCGAAATGAAAGATTTGGGTAAAACCAAATACTGCCTAGGCTTGCAGCTTGAGCATGCCCTTGAAGGGATATTAGTGTATCAGTCAACCTACACTCGAAAGGTGTTAGAAAGGTTTGGCTTTGGAATGGCATACCCTTTGAAAGTGCTGATGGTCGGGAGATCCCTGCAGCAAGACAAGGATCCATACAGACCTAGAAAAGAGGGGGAAGGAAGTCCTGAGATCGAAATTCCCATACTTAAGTGCAATAGAAGCACTCATATATTTAGCAAACTGTAATAGATCGGACATTACATTTGCTATGAATCTATTAGCAAGGTAAAATGCAGAACCTACCAAAGGCATTTGCAGGGAATGAAGGACATCTTCCGATACCTCCAAGGAAGCAAAGAAGTTAGTCTATTCTACAGAAAGAACCAAGACCTAACTATGAATGGCTATGCAGATGCCGGGTACTTATCGGACCCTCATACAGCCAAATCGCAAACAGGTTATGAACTCCTATGTGGTGGAACTGCAATTTCATGTAAATCGTCTAAGTAGAGTTTTGTATCGACTTCGACGAACCACTCTGTAATAATAGCACTGTACGAGGCCTCATAGGAATGTACTTGGCTTCGGCGGATGATTCACCATATCCAGCAGTTGTTTGGATTGAATACCGCGCAAATCTCCACTATTATCTATTAAGATAATGCAGCTTGTGTTGCACAAGTGCAGATGGGTTATGTGAATAGTTATCTCACAAAGCATATCAACCTCAAGTTCTTCTATGTTCTTGAATTGTAAAAGATGGACGAAATTAAAGTACTGCATACTAAGTCATGTGAAAATCTTGCAGATTTATTCACTAAGCCACTTCCGGCATCTACCTTTGAAAGGTGCATACTTGGAATTGGAATGATGAGACTCAGAGAAGTGCAGAATTCAGGGGGGGGGTCTCTTCATGAACTCATTATTGAAACTTGATCACGAAGATCGAGTAACCAAAGAATAAATCCTGGAGATTAAATGAAATTGGGTGGGTTGTACTCTTTTCCCCTTGACGAGTTTTCCTGAAATTTCTCGGCTAAGGTTTTTAACGAGGCAATTCGTGCAACGCAGAAGAATGTATATCATGTACTTTTTCTCCAATTTTTTTTCACTGAGTTTTGATGGAGTTTTGATGAGACATGAATTTGCCGAATGAGTGCCCAAGAGGGGGTGTTAAGAAAGCAGACCCAGGCCGGCACTTCTGGCCCATGATAGGCTCCTCATCCATCCAGTAGCCTATATAAAGGAGGGAGACCCCAATCATTATACTATATTTTACAGAAGAGCAATAAAGAGAAGCCAGAAGTCCCCTCATATCTCTGTGTTTAATATACTATTCTATTCTTGTGTTCTTGCATTGTTCTTACGATTCTGAGTTTGTCTACATGGTAATCGCTCGGACTGAACTTGCCAGCGACGGTTCCTCAACAGTAGGTTAATAGGTCACACGTAGTCATAGAGGCACGGAGCTTGCAGATAACTAAGGGCATGTACAATAATTTGTCTTTTAGGTTGTCTCTAAAGACTTCAACTCATCTACAAATAATCTTAGAGACAACATCTCCGATAATTTATATATAAAATTATTCATTTTCAAAACAACTTCTCTACTTACACACTCGCTATTTGCGATAGTTTGTGTGCCTAGTTTGTCTCTTATATAAGAGATGATACATTCTCTCTCTTCACATCCTCTCTTCTCTAACTAGGATTTTAAGTGACATAGCAGGTAAGACATGGTTGATGTGGATACTATTGAAGATGCCATAAAAGAATCCAAAAAGTCCAAAACTAACTGGGAGTGCAGAGTGCTGGACTGCCGGTGCTGTGTAGATAACAATGTCACATAAATTTATGAGATAAAAGGATATGTTACTACCAAACTGCGACCCAAGAGCATCGAGGAGAAGAAAAAATGTTGGCGTGAACGTGTTGTTGTGGTAATGGAATCCAGCAAATCTTCAGCAGGTACTGACTGGCTGGTTTGTGGGCCAAGCTCGTACTCAGAGGGTTCCACATGCCAGACGAACGGTGCAAGGAGGCAGGGACAAACATCAGTGCCTCCTTTGGAGATGTCATATATGGACCATCTGAGCAATAGAGGCATGCTATATATCATGCCGGGAGCAAAGCTTGCGGTGTTGTTCATTTCTGAATGATCATTCGTTGAGTCATCTTCCCTCATCCCTACTCCCCATACATGGCATCCTTCATCCTCGCGCCATGGGATCTTTCAATGGAGGGTTTGTATTGTATCGTTGCAGTTTTCTGTTTCTAACACGGTACTTGTTCATGTCTCAAACTCTAGGATTCGTTTGGAGCATATTAATTTCATATGAATTTCGCTTCCCGTAGGAATCGATCACGTTCCAAATGAGAGGCCTTAGATCTGAAATCCTGCCCGGATCATCCCTCTAGACCTCCAGTATTAATGAGAAAATAAGCGTGTCTCCTGAGCCACTCTCGGGCGACTCAGGAGGCGACTCCAACCACCGCGCAAAAGCCCCCGGTCGTCGCTCCCCTCCTTGCCGTTGCCGCTGCAGCTCCCCTGCCGGGGCGGCGACGGGGCCTCCACCCTTTCTTTTCTTGCAGCTCCCCCTTTTATCACTGTTGGTTCTGTCGAGACAAAGCGTCAACCCCCCACCCTCCACCGGTTTTTCGCTGTCGGCCTTGGATCCCAGCGTCTCCCCGCCGCCTCCCTCTGGATCTGTAGCCTCTCGGGCCGTGGCCGTCGCTGGGGCCAGATCCAGGCGCCAAAATGGCACTGAGTCAACACCAACCCATGTTTCTGCCCCCCTGTCCTACCTCCCATCTGCTGGGGCTTAGATCCAGGCGACCATCGTCATCCCCGACTACCTCCCCTCTGGATCTATAGCCTACCTTCATTGTCGGGACCCAGATCTGGGTGCCCACCGTCGTCCCCGACTCCATCCCCTCCAGATCCGGATCCACATACATCCCTTCGTCGACAGGGTTTAGACTCAGAAGCCTCGACACGTCGCCGCTGGCTATGGCTCCCTCACCCCCACCCTGTCACCGTCGGATTTGGTACGTAGCCATGTACCAGTGGCGACCACCTACGTCCCCCGTCCTGCCTGTCTTCCGCTGGGGCCAAGGTCGCCAGATCTGCCCAAATGACAGGGTCAGGGCCAAGGTCGAGGCAGATTTGACGATGGTCGGTGCTCGGTGGGCGGCGTTCTGGTGGGGGCGTGTCGCGGCTTGTACATCGGCGGCGCACTGCGGTAGACCGGTGATGGGCATTGCAGCAAGCGACGCAGGGGTCACAGCATGTCAAGGGCCGAGTGTAGGCAGTGCTGCTAGCTGGCCTTGGTTGACGCATTACAGTGGCGACGGTGCGCCTCGGTGGGTGGAAACCCTCCAGCCCCCCGCTGTTCCCCCTAGTTACAACAACTTCACCACCTCCCGAGAGCCTCCTTGCCACTGGAGCCGAAGCCTTCTCGTCTTCTTCCATCCTGCCTGGATTGGCCGTCGTCTAGTCCATGCTTGGAGAAGACCCCACCACGTTGTTGTCGAAGGCCGGTAGTTGAAGAGGCCCAAAGAGTTTGGGCGCTCGTTTTGTTGGGTCATCATCCTGAGGTGCAGGCCGACCGTTGTGGACGCCCCTTGTCAAACAACCGGTTCGGACCTAGAGACAAACCACCATCGACATCCCCGTGGGAGGAGGTGAGGAGCCAGAGCTGCCGTCTCTTCTATGCACTGTCCACCGTCGTAGTCAAGTGAAGGGCCGCTTCCCTTACCCATTTCATTCTGAAGGTGACGAGTATCTAATAATCCTCATTTATTTATGGGGAAATTGGCTACAGGACACTACAATTTTCACCTATTGCCAATGGACATCAAAAAACGTGGTGCGGCCAGAACACACTAACATTTTGTGGTATTTTGTTGTTAGACACTTCTCTCATTAAAATAATATATCCGAGTGATTAGGAGAGAGGAACTTTGTAAAATGTCCTCAATGCCCCTCACCTCCCTCCAGCTGACGGTCGGGCCCCACATGGCAGCACCTCCCCTCCACGCAATGTCGTTCAGCCGCACAAGCCGCCGCGCTCCAGCTCGTCTCCCCCCACTCCGACGAGCTCCACCGCCGACCGACCGCGTCACGCCGCGCCACACGACTCCGCGAGCAAAAGCCCCCAAGAAATTGGGAGTTTCCTCCATCGGAGCACGCCGCACGGTCATCTTCACCGTTTCCGGCCGTTTCCGCCGCCGGCGCCTCCGTGCCCTATCCGGTGAGCCCCTACCCAATTAAACCCTAAAGTGCAGGCCGACCATTGTGGACGCCCCTTGTCAAACAAACGGTTCAGACCTAGAGACAGGCCACCGTCGACATCCCCATGGGAGGAGGTGAGGAGCCAGACCTACTGTCTCTTCTGTCCATTTCATTCTGAAGGTGATGAGGATCTAATAATCCTTATTTATTTATTTATCTGTAATTCTTATTATAGATATTAATATTCCCATATTGATCTTAAGTATACCCCTTAATATTTGTAAGGGAGAGGCCAAGCTGTCTGGTCATAAACCACCCTATAGTCGTAAGTCTTTCTACGACCATGGTATAGTCGTAAGACTTTCTACAACTATCGTGTAGTCGTAAGATCTTCTACGACTCGTTTGGTTTCGACTAGCCTGGCTTCGACAACCCTGTATTTAATAAGGCTTGCTGACCTGTGGGCCTAATCAGTTAGGGAGTATTATACGTCGTGTTTAACACATGGGGTGTTTAATATATGCTGTTACTCTCTGTGAGTAACCGCATGAATCACTTCTGTCTCTGACGACAACTGCTTGACAACATGGGGGTGCCACGTCCTTAACGACAACTGCCATCAAGCGGTTCATCACTTGGATTGTTGATGCGCCTCTTCACTTGGAGAAACTTCCACCTTTTCGTATGCTATATAAAGGCTGAAGCCAGAAGGCAGAGGGACGGGTCAATTAGGAGCATAAGACATTAGGCATTAGTCTTCCTCTTGATTGTAATCATCACACTCAATACAACCACACAAGAGTAGAGTTATTATTATCTCTGAAGAAGGCCTGAACCTGTATAAAACCCGTGTGTTATTTTCTGTGTTGCTTTAGTCTAGGAGACTCTCCGAATCAACAATCATATGTAAGATCGGTTCTAGATCACCGACACTGGGTGCCAGTGTGCACCGGTGGGCAGTGGCCAGGCAACCATGTAGGGTGGAGCAGGGGCGAAACTAGAATGAAAATGATCAAGGTTCACCATTTCACCGTACATATAACAACATATATAGTTTTCAAGCAGCATAATACTAAATAGTAATGTATCCAGTAACTTTTAGCATCAATATTTCAACATAACCAATGGTAATGTACAATGGTAAAGAAGTAGCGATCAAAATGCTTATCAAGATAAAGAAACTCACTAATAATAATGTTAATTGTAGCAAAGTGAAGCAACTAAGGGCAAAATCATGGATAAAAGATAGTCGACAATGACAAAATACATCATTCGACCTCAATGACCAATAAAAAAGAAACAAAATGAATTAAAATTATATGGTAAAAAAGTAGAATAGTCGAATGAAAGTAAATACAATACCTTTTAGTATTTACGTTCTTTCAAGTTCATAAAACGATGAACCATATCGTCATTGGTAACTTTCTTCATTTCTTATTTCTCCACATAGCAAATTTGGCTATCACTCATGAAATCATAACTTATGCGATTGTGCAAAAAAAAAATTACAATTCTCATGGCTGAAAAACACCTCTCAACTGTGGTAGTGGCGACAGATAATACTAGTACTAGCTTCAAAAGTTGATAAACCAAATGATAGAAAAGATATTTCCTTGTCTCCACCATTTTTTGAGAAAGTTGGTCAATAGTTTGTATATTGGAGAATATATCATATGCTCGCACATCGGCAATGTAGAGGCAAATGTGATGGTTAAGGTCCATCAATTCCCTAAAATCAAAATCATTGGGAAAAATTTTAGCTATGCTCATCAAATTCAAGCCAACTTCTTTCTTGTTGCAGTCCCTAAATAAGAAACAACAAAAACAATCTGCCCTATCTTTGGACTCGCTACATTCAAGCCAACTCCCAAACCCATCAAACCATTCAGGATTAAACCTTCTGTTTTTATCTCCAAACTGTGTATATGAAAAATCATAAGTGTAGGGTTGACAAGGCACATTATCTAAGTACTTTCTTCTTATCACATCTTTCTAATTTGGATAGTAGTCATCTATCATTTTCCTTTTGCCTGGATCAAATTGAATTTCCTCTTCCCAATTGATATCTTCTGTATGTGAATTCCTAGAATTAGTAGCGCTATCTAGCACTTTTCTCTTCAAAAACTTTTCCATAAATTTGCTTGTCATTTTCCGATTACTTGAAACCTCAATTAGATGTTGTGAATTGCTCAATTGCCATGTTCAACAACAAGAACAATATATTACAAGCATCAAACTGTCAAACATACGTGGAGATATGTGCTTTTACTTACTTGACACTGGTTGAGCACAATAGACACTGCACACGGGTCACGATCACGTGTTATTTTTTCCTATGATCTGCAACTTGGCCGGTATTCCAAATTCTAATTTCAAGAAACCCAATTTAAAACCCTAAATTTTAAGTTTATAACCCTAACATTTGATAAAGAAAACAACAATCATCATTCATCGAGTTGAAAAATCCCCTTATTTTGAAAGAAATCGAAAGAATCGAGGGAAATTAGAACAAGAAAATAATACCTAACTCAAGCCTTGACCCTTCCTTTCCTTAGGTTGGTATTCCATTGCCGAGAGCCTGAGTGTCAGGAATCAGACAAATATATCTCTCTCGGTGTGAATTTGGAGGCTAAATGCAGTAAGCAATCAAAACGAAAATAAGCAGGAAACGAGGAAAATGGGGAAAGTAGCTGAACTTTAGATAGAACTAGGGTTTTTGACCAACATATTACAGACTCCAGCCGATTATGGCTTATATGGGTCTTGTGAAAGCGGATGACGCCTTGAGCAAGTCCGCCAAATAAGCAACTGAACTTACAGGGAATAGGAATTACTAAGTTCTATTACAACCGTTAGATTCTCACTTAAAGGTATGCAAGGATCTCAGCTGTTCGATGTACATAACTAGCCACCATCTAATGACTCCTTTGGATTTCAAGTGAACCGGTATTGGGAAATCTGGGCCGTCCAAGTAATATCTCTAGAGCACTTCTCCTTTGAGTTAGTTCAGAATTCAGCAAGTCTGACAATACTCCCCTTTTAAGATCATTGTCCTCAATGATGAAAATTGGGAAAAACTTTCAAGATGAACTCTGCATCTTCCCAGGTAGTAGCTTCAGCAGGTAAATTCATCCAGCGTATTCGCCATTGAACCACTGGTTCATTGTTCCTGGGCACTACTCTCCTTTCAACAATTTCAATCGGTTCAACCAAAATATTCCCTTCTGAATCAACTAATGGCAGCTCTGGACTGGGAATGGCTCTAGGACCAATGTGCTTCTTCAATTGACTCACATGAAAAACAGGATGTATTAAACTTCCGCTTGGCAGCAAAAGTTTATAAGCCACTTGTCCAATTTTCTCTAAAATTCGGTAAGGCCCATAGAATTTGGAATGCAATTTCAGATAACTATGCAATCCCAGAGCATTATGTCTATATGGTTGCATTTTCAAGTATACCATCTCACCGACATCTAGTTCCCTCTCTGTCCTATTCTTGTCAGCAAAGTATTTCATTCTGGATTGAGCCTTATGTAGTGAACTTTTAATAGCCTCAAATATTGCCATTCTTTGTTGAGAAAGATTGTGATTTCCACTCATTGCAAAGATCTGCAATGAAGGCTTCATCACTTGAGGGGGTTTAATTCCATATAATGCTTGAAATGGTGTTAATCCTAAAGAAGTATGAAATGAAGTGTTATACCACATTCAGCTTGAGCTAGCCAATATTTCCATCTCTTAGGACTTGCAAAAACCATGCATCTGAGATAATTCTCCAAACATTGATTGACCCTCTCTGTCTGTCCATTAGATTGTGGATGATATGCACTGCTAAGCCTCAGCTTGACTCCCAAAGTCTTGAACAATTCTTGCCACAAGGTGCTAGTGAATATCCTGTCTCTATCAGATACTATCACTGAAGGCAAGCCATGTAATTTGTATATATTTTCAATGAACAAGTCCACAATAGTTTGCACTGTATAGGGATGTTTTAAAGATATAAAATGGGCATATTTAGTGAACCTGTCTACCACAACTAATATCACGTCATGCTCTTTAGATTTAGGTAACCCTTCAATGAAATCCATAGTCAAATGAGCCCAAGCCATTTCTGGAACAAGTAAAGGTTGTAACAACCCTGGATAATGCACATTTTCAGATTTGTTTCTTTGATATACTGGACATTTCTTCACATAGTTTTTCACATCTATTCTCATACCTGGCCAATAGAATAATAATTTGAGCCTTTGATAAGAAGCCCTCTCACCTGAATGTCCTCCCAATGCTGAGGAATGGAAGGATTCCAGCAGTAACTTCTTAAGTTCAGTACCATTACCCACATACAACTTGCCATCATATCTGATTATCCCATTATGTAATGAATAAGGAGGTTGGGCCTGACTATCCACACTGAGTTTAGTTAATAACTCCAGACACCTTTCATCTTCAAGGTAACTTTGTTGTACTTCTTTTATCCAACTTGGTATTGCAGTTGTGATAGCCATCAATGGTATGTGTAATCTTGATAATGCATCTGCGGCTTTGTTTTCTCTTCCTTTCTTATACTTAACCTTGTAGTTGTATCCCAATAGTTTGGCCATTAATTTGTACTGCACTCCTTCCACCAACCTTTGTTCACTAATATATTTGAGGCTTTGTTGGTCAGTCCTAATTACCAACTCAGCTCCCACCAGGTAATGTCTCCATTTCTTTAATGCTTCCAATATTGCTAGAGCTTCCTTATCATAAGTTGAGAGTGCTGCCGCTTTTGGCCCCAATGCTTTACTGAAAAAGGAAATCGGCCTTCCTGCTTGCATCAACACTGCTCCTAGCCCATACCCACTAGCATCAGTTTCCATGATGAAAGGTTGTGAAAAATCTGGTAGCCTCAAAACAGGTGTAGTGGTTAACAATTCATTGATTCTATCAAATGCTTGTTGCTGTTCCTTGTCCCAATGAAAGGCATTCTTCTTGACCATATTGAATAATGGTTTGCATATTACACCAAAATTCCTCACAAATCTCCTGTAATACCCTGCAAGTCCCAGAAATCCCCTCAATTCTGTCACATTATTTGGCACGGCCCATTCCTTCACTGCCTTTACCTTCTGAGGATCAGTAGCCACTCCATCTTTACTAATTATATGGCCCAGGTATTCCACCCTTTGCTGTCCAAACACACATTTGCTACTCTTGGCAAATAACCTGTTCTCCCTCAGTATTGTTAGTATAATCTCCAAATGCTTTTCATGTTCTGCTAATGAAAGACTATAGATCAAAATGTCATCAAAGAAAACAAGCACAAACTTCCTCAAATGCTTGGCCAAAATCTTGTTCATCAAGGCTTGAAAGGTTGCGGGTGCATTGGTGAGACCAAATGGCATCACTACAAACTCATAGTGTCCCACATGAGTACTAAAAGCTGTCTTTGGAATGTCATTGATGTTCATTCTTATTTGATGATACCCCGATCTTAAGTCTATCTTAGAGAAATAGCTAGCTCCATGCAACTCATCCAATAAATCTTCTATCACTGGAATGGGATATCTATTCTTGATTGTATTTGCATTCAATTGCCTATAATCTATACACATACGCCATGTTCCATCCTTCTTTTTCACAAGAATGGCGGGTGATGAGTAGGGACTTACACTTGGTTTAATGGTTTGAGACTTCAGTAATTGATCAATCAACCCTTCCATAGCATCCTTCTTGTGATGAGGGAGCCTATAAGGTCTAATGTTCACAGGTTCAGCTCCTGGAATTAAAGGTATATTGTGATCTTGTTCTCTGTTGGGAGGTAATTCTTTTGGCTCTTCAAAGACATCTGGATACTTGTGAAGAATCTCTAGGATCCCTCTAGGTACTTCCTCAACAATAGTGCTGAAATTCAGAGTTGGTTTGGAGTATAACACTGCCCCCACCACTCCTTTGGCTAGCAATTTCTGCAATTGATTCACATTTACCATACAATCTTTGTTCGGTAATGTCTCATCCTTCAGCAATACTGCCTTCTTACCATCCTTACATATAGAGAATTCTCTAGTCTTCATATTCAAACTAACTGGACTATGAGCATAAATCCAATCATTCCCCAATATGATATCATATCCCTTCAGATTTAGTATTCTGAAATCTGACGTGAATACCTCTCCTTGTATGGTATAATGGCAATCATAGCAAATAGCTTCACTCACTATAACCTCCCCATTGGCTACAGATACTCTCACTGGTTCATGATTCTTGATTTGTTGGTGAGTCTTCATAGCAATCATGGGAGTTATAAAAGTTGAGGTGCTTCTAGTATCAACCAGCGTCGTAGCTGTTATCTTCCCCACTTTCAGTTTCAAGGTAAAAGTAGAAACTTCAGTGCTAGTACCTGTCATTGCATGCATTGAAACCTGCAGGTCTGGGCTGTTTTCACTTTTGTGTTCTGGACTTGTTGGAGGTGTTGTGAAAGTAGGAGCCTCTTCCTCTTCTTCATCTTCTATAGTAATGAGGTGGATTCCCTTCCTGAACTTACATACATTTCCATGTCCTGGTACCCAAGGCTCTTGGCACTTGAAACACTTTCCCTTGTTCCACTTATCACTCCCTGAGGGGTGGTTTTTGCTCCCTTGTTGAGAGAAACATCCTCTAGTTGCATTACTAGCTTGATAACTTCCTTTAGTGTTAGAAGTATTGGACCAAACCGGTTTTCAGACAGAGGCATATTCTCATAGTTCCTAGCATGAACATAAGCATCTACTAGAGTTTTGGGATCCAAGGATTTCAAGGGAATCTTGATGTAATCTTTCAAGCCAGATAAAAAGAAGTCTAAGAAGTACCCTTCTCTCAAGGTTGGGTTGTTTCTCTTCACTAATGCCATAATCTTTTCAAACTTGTCAATATAATTACTGACTGTACCACTTTGTTGCAATCCTCTGAAAGCATTTGCAATATCAATTCTATTGTCTGCAGCAAACCTTTTGAAAATCATACTGCAGAACTGAGCCCAACTCATATTGCTTGTATCAATATTGTTGCTACTAATCCATTGATCAGCCTTTCCTGTCAAGTACACCTTAGCTATTGAAACCTTCTGTTCTGGTATTGTCTTTGATAACTCAAAGCACCTTTCAGCTCTCTTGATCCAAGATTCAGGATTATCTCCATCAAACTTAGGAAATTCCAACTTGGGTCCTTTACTAATTGTCTGGCTGTATTGATTCCTGTTCTGATAAGGTTGCCAGGGTGTTTGATTTACATTCCAGTACTCATTTGGTCTAGCCCAATATTGTTCCGGTCTAATAGGTGGGTATCCACTGTACTGATAAGCCCCATATCCATATGGTGGTACACCATTACATGCTACACTCACATACTGAGGTGCCTGAGTGCCTGTAACTGTGCAAAAATTTCCCCCTGGAAGGTGAGGAACCTGAGTTCCTAGTGTTGGGAACATGGGTACTGTAGGTGGTAAACTAAATGTGCTAACTGGAGCACTCACATTAACCGGGATGGTATTGATACCTGTAACTGGAACTGGTATATAAGGTGAGCCATTCATACCTAGGCATCTCACTGTTGGAGCAAAAGAGTGGCCTCTCCCTGGAGTTCCTGCCATTCCTTCAACCCTGTGCGGTGAGTCCCTACACTCCAGACCGAGCCGACTACCCGCACCTTCCTGGACTGCCGATGCTTGGGTACCCACTTGTTGCTCCCCTTGCCCGATCTTGGCCAAAATCATTTCCATATATGTCTCCAACTGTTTCTGCATCTGATTGGAATTTTCTTGCATTTGGATCTATAGTTGTTTTATAGTTTCTCCCATCTGCATATTCTGTTGGTTCATCTCTGCCATCTTCTCCTTGATTTCCTCCACCTCCTCTTCCAGGTGGTGTTCCGCTTCCTCTTCAACCACACATGATCTTCCACCTTTTGGCATCACCACTGTAAGAGTAGATCTGGGATTTTACAGAGAGAATCAAGAGCCTCTCAAACCTTTTCTACCAATATGTGTCACTGCTTGACTTCTTGCCACTCCCTTCTTGCCGATCGGCTTCCAAGGACTGGATCTGGCTTTCAACCAATGAATCAGTTCTTCAACCCTTGTCGCTGTGGAAGCTCCCAATTGCAAGAACCCTGGCCGAGGATTCAACCTGGCTCTGATACCTTTTGTCAGGAATCAGACAAATATATCTCTCTCGATGTGAATTTGGAGGCTAAATGCAGTAAGCAATCAAAACGAAAATAAGCAGGAAACGAGGAAAATGGGGAAAGTAGCTGAACTTTAGATAGAACTAGGGTTTTTGACCAACATATTACAGACTCCAGCCGATTATGGCTTATATGGGTGCGTAGGTGCGGGATGGCCTTGAGCAAGTCTCGCCAATAAGCAACTGAACTTACAGGGAATAGGAATTACTAAGTTCTATTACAACCGTTAGATTCTCACTTAAAGGTATGCAAGGATCTCAGCTGTTCGATGTACATAACTAGCCACCATCTAATGACTCCTTTGGATTTCAAGTGAACCGGTATTGGGAAATCTGGGCCGTCCAAGTAATATCTCCAGAGCACTTCTCCTTTGAGTTAGTTCAGAATTCAGCAAGTCTGACACTGAGACGATCGACGGTGACCAGAAGAAGGTATGTTGCGCATTTATCACCATGATGTTTTTTTAATGTTCCCCCGAGCATACGAACATCTTATTCTTGTCAGAGTTTCTTCTTTTTGTATCACACCAGTGTAGGATTAGGTATTTAATAACCGGTGGTCTTTTTATGAAAAGTTTGACGTCTTCCACTGACATGGTGCCACATGACAATGGTGTGACAATGAAGTTTCGATATATCATTATCAACAAAATCTTTGAAATTTTGAACCTGATGATTTGCATGTTGTCTAGCATTTTAGCCAGTTGCATTGTTGAAGACCGGGTCCTCATATCACTTGAAAAACTAAAAGATCATGTCCTTATGTGAGAAAAGTGTTATCCAAAGTTGTGTGCCATAGGCAACTTCCTCCTAAAAAATGTTAGCAATAGAAGTCAAAAAACTGATGATTTTACTAAAACCAACAAAAAGAGTCAAATATAAGGTTCTGCAAACCTAGCAATTGTGATTATCAGTTCATATTTCACCATTTCTCTTCTATTCTTAAACACATTGAGCTTTTCCTTTTTAGCTCTGCAACTGAATTTGTTCTTTTGCAGGTGGGTAATTGAGCCACATTTGAAAGTTGTCGTTCTTGCCAAGTGCACTTCATGTTTTAAAGATAAATATTATTTCTGTAAGATTTGAAATTCCATTGCAATACACGGACACCCTACTAGTATGAATATAAGTTGATCTCCACTAAATATTTTTTGGACCTGGTGTCCTATGAAATCAGGTGGACCTCTTGGGCTCCGAGCGGATGGAGATTCCGCCGCGCCGGGCCAGGTCGTGTTGGGTCAGCCGCTCAGCCGGCCGAGCCCTTCTCGGGCGGAGTGGCGGGGCCGTGGGGCAGCACGGCTGTTTGCAACTTTGCGTAGGCCGAACGGCGCAAGCTTCCGCTGCTCCGTGCCGTGCGCCCGTGCGTGCATGCCGCAGCCCACTCGAGACTCGACCTGGTGTGGTGAGTTTCGGTATGGCGGCCTGGCAAAGTGTCTCGGCCCAATTTGCACGAGGAGAGTCCAGAACCTCTACTGGGCTAGCAAGTAGCAACGCAATGACACTGCTAATAAAATTACCCCAGCAGTATATGTACATCTACGTTTGTCAAAGAGAAATAACTTCACGACATCAAGCCAAAGCTGCTTCAGGAAACGCTGACTATCAGTGGCAGCCTTGCAGCACAGCAACAACCAACCAATCAGCTACTGATATGCTCGCATTTTTTGTTGCTTCGTCGATTTTACTTTTGGTACTAGTATGTCAACGCGGAGGACTCCAATTATTGCACCGGGGAGTGTGAAAACGGAAGCTTTCATTTCTTAAAAAAAATTAGTCGAGGAGCTCTGGCACTCTTAAAGAAGGAAGTGAGCACTCGGGTGAATCCGACGATTGATCCCGGACGGGGGAGGGACAACACCCTCTCTTTCGCAACCGAGCTAAGCTCGGCTCTCCGGAAGCTCTCATTTCACACGAAACTGTCCAAGTAACTCCTCTTCTTTAGCTTTCACAAGAGAAAAACAATCGAAAGCTTAGCAAGCGTGTAAGAGGTAAGGTCACGACGACCTTTGAGTGCTGCAAGCGTGTAAGAGCTAAGGTCACGACGACCTTTGAGTGCTTCAAGTCCTTCGCGGCCACTTGCACGTTCAAGTGTCAAGCTCCTAATATCTTCCTTTCTCCTAACATTTGGCCTTTCGCTGCCAAAAATGTCGGCGTCCTGCTGTGTGGTTACTATCGATTCAATTGGGACTACTTCATCCTATGTACTAGCAGCTGACAACTGCACATCCAGACTCACTGGCCGTAAGTAAGTAGCTTCGTACTGCAGTACTGTGCTGCCTTCGATGGATGCAGTCTACATCCCATCAAGTAGCTGCCCGAATAATCATACACTGACATCAAAAAATCTCTTGCTTCGTACTGCAGTACTGTGCTGCCTTCGATGGATGCAGTCTACATCCCATCAAGTAGCTGCCCGAATAATCATACATTGACATCAAAAAATCTTTTGCTGTAGGATCGTTAATGACAATCAGAAGGGATAGATGATTGTAATCTCTAGTGAAAGCTTTTTTCTTTAAATCCATGGTCTTCTGAGTTTTCAACCTGCTAAAACAGCAAGAACAAAAAAACAGCAAACAATTTTCCTGGTATTGCAGCAAGGCGGATGTGCACTGTAGCAGCGTTGGCACTGTAGCTACAGTATACGTTACTGTAGCAGATTTGAAGAACCAAAGGCGCAGCTTTCAGTCGCTCTTCTTTCTCCTAGAAACCAACAATGCTGCTACTGGTTGACCAACGATCGAGAGAGAAAGAAGAAAGGACGCGATGTGCTGTTGTTGTGCCACATCAGGCCCTCACATCCAGCACCTGGATCACCTCATGTAGCTACGTGAGAATCAACCTAACCTGTGCTGTCGTCGCCAGGAGCGTGACCTCCTCACGTGATTTCCAACAGCCGCCAGGAGCACTTACACACGCCCTTGATGACACCGACAGCACGCGTGCGATCAAGGTGCTCACAACCTACGCCGCCTCCGATGCAATCGATCGCAATAGATGAATAGGTCGCATAGGACAAAACCCTGAGTTCTTTTCTGTTGGAGATCGCACGAACAAAAACCGCAACAGCAGCAATCCAAAGCTCAAAAGCATCGGCCGCCACCAGAGCCCTAACACAACCGACGTGATATCTGTTCTACAAAACATGCTTCTCTGCAAATTGCCAAATTTATATATGTATATATATATGTGCTAGCCCCTGCACCCCTACAAAGAGACCGTAGTCTCCAAATCCAAAACATGTCCTCATCTGACACGGTTACATAATCTAATCCAATCCTAACAAACAAGGATTTCCTAATTTCTCCTAGCTTTCTAATTTTGGACACTCCCAAAATTGTCACGTGTCGTAGCCTCCGAAACACGCCTCCGTAGCTTTAACACGCATCATCCATCTTTGATCTCTACGCACCCCAACTCGAGCTCGACCGTCTCCTCCAACATCCTCGACCCTCTGGACCATGACTTCGCACCAAGCCATCTCCCGGTCACCGCCGTAGATCACGATCGCCTCCGAGTTACCCTGCACATGCAAAGACCAAAACACCATCTTTTCCCGGCACAAGTTCTTTCCAACTTGACCGACATAAGTCTACACACACCATACGCTTCAAATAATATCAGTACCCAACATTGTCAATTATTCATCAACTAAAATAAACTAGACCAAGTCACATGGTCTAACAATCTTCCCCTTGATGAATACATTGACAATACTTCAAAATTGTGTGAGTTGAATTTTTGAAAGAAAAGGAATTTGCAAAAAGAAAGTTTCAAAGCTGCAAAGCAAACTTCAAAACCACAGCTGAAAAACCCCCCCTCAACACAAGGGAAGCAAATTATAATTTCTCCCATTTTTCTCCCCCTTTGGCAATGTAATCATCAAGAACTTCAGAGGAAGAGTAATTCTAAAACAAAGGAGCAAGGAGAGTAAAAATCAAGAAGCTTTGTAGATTATTCAAGACACTTCGCACTGTTTTAAGAGATTAACCAAGCCATCTTGTTGAGTAGAGCTATCTAGATCATATAAAATCATATACCATATAGCAAAGTCAAGACAAGTCTTTTAGAATGATTATGCAATTTAAATTCATGACAGGCATCTCAAACAATGACTAAGCAGATTATAAACACCACAAAGAGATATCACCAAAAAGTTAAAGCCTAACAGTGAGGCAAAAGTTAAATCTAGATGAGCTAGCAGTCTCATAAAACACCCTATTGCTTCACATTCAATTCTTATTTGCATGTGGCATGCTTGCAGCATACTTCTTTTCAAGGGTGGCATGCTTGAAGCATACTTCTTTTCAAATGAGCATTTTTGTGTGAATATTTTTCCTTTGGAATATACACAGCTATGTATGGCATGCTTGAAGCATACTTCTTTTCATTTGAGCACTTTTGTATGCATATTTTTGTTCTTTTGAATATACATAGCTATGTATGGCATGCTTGAAGCATACATCTTTTCATTTTTCTTTTCTCAACCCTTTATTTTTTTATATGACATGCCAAATTGAGTGAGCATAACAGGATTACAATGAGAGACATACTTGCTGTAAATCCAAGATTTAAAATAAGACTCACAAACAAGCTCATCCTTTTCAATAGACATCACAAAGTGATAACAATAATCAACCTAGTTAAAGTGTTCAGCCATGTCATGCTTTAGTTCTAATGTAGCAAGTTTATTAAAACCAGTCAAGATCAAAGGTACACAACACATGAATAAATATGATAAAGAAAGCTCGACAACTCATTTGATTGCAATGGCTTGGACTTGATAATTTGATTTACAAGAATCAACAAAGCTTATGAACTTTTAGAAACAAGCTCCCCCTCAGAATAAGCCCATAGGATGCAACACACCAACTCATTTCGCAAAATAGCAGATCATGCAGAATCAAATAGTTTTGAGAAAGAAACAGCAACTAAAACTCAACAAGGTGAAGAACAACATCACCTTTTCCACATGGTCTCTCATAAAATGAAATCTCTTGGAAGCCATCAAAGAAAATGAAGAACCATCAAGTGATCCAATCAAGCAATGATGCAAAAGACTAGAATCAAAACAAGCTCATGTTCTACAACCTCGACAGCTGTTCTTACATCACAGGAAACATCGGTCTCAAAGTACTGGAGTTTGTGAGATAAGATTTAGGGATCCAATACTGAGATACACAATGAACATGAGCAACAAAACTAGAACAAGAACCATGTGTGCGTGAGCGATCAGAATGCCAAAAAGAGGTCTGTCTAGCTGCCCCTTGAAATGCAGGCAATGCTGAATGAGATTTATTTGAATGATAACCCAAACTAGCACGTGAACCAGATTTAAAATCATCATAAAAGTTCTCTAAAAACCTAGCTTTCGCATTAGTTCTAGGAACAACAAAAGTGGATACACGTTTTTGTTTTAAAGCATTCAATCTTTCCTTTTTCTCTTTCTTGGCTTTTCGAAAGCAAAACTGAACCAGATGACCCTCTCTACCACAATGAATGCAATGATACTTGTCTTGATGAGAAGTTGCATCTTTTTCCTTTAGAATATTCACTTTGGTAAATGGGTCCTTTGCAATACCAGCAGATTTAAAAATAACTTGTTTTGGTTCAGATTCTACTTCAAATTTTCCAGGTTCAAGAAGCTTAACAACTTTAGGAGGATGGTTCTTGGCATGCTCAACAAAATTAAATCCTAGACCTTGGCTTTTAACAATTACTTTTGACTTGTCTAGAATCATATTCAATTTTTTCTTGCCAAAAGAGAACCTCTCTAAAGTGTCCTTGAGATACTCATTTTCTTTAGTTAAAGTAGAACAAGTTGTGCAATTAATAGATTCATTCATAGTTTTCTTAGAAGCACTAGACTGAGCCAATCTTTCTTTCTCAGCAAACTCATTTAGTTGTCTAGTCAAAGTTTCTATTTCTGTGCTAAGCTTAGGACAATTAATGCAAGAGAGTGTCTCATGATAAAGCATCTATTGAATAGATTCCTGAGATGAATTTAGTCTAGTTTCTAGCAATTTACAATTAGAGCAAGCTTTAGATTGAGTATTTGAAATACTTGACTCTAAACAAGTAGAACTAGACTTGAGCTTTTCAATTTCATCATATGCAAGTTTTAACTTTTCATCACAATAATCATGTGCTAGTCTTAACTCATCAAATTTAGTATGTATAGACCTAGCAACCTCCAACTCAGAGTGTAAAACTTGACAAGACTCACAAGATTCATCATCAGGAATAGAAGCTCTAAGTCTATCAATTTCAGAATTTAAGTTCTCAACAACAATATCATGTTTCTTTATTTTCTTTTTATACTTTTTGAGCTCATATGTTAACCTAAGCACAGCACGAGATAAATCTATACAAGAGGGTTTTACCTTATCAGGATCACTGTAGAGATCATCATAGTTAAGCTCCTCACTGCTCGCCATAAAACACATTCCTGTGAAATCCACCTCCTTTGCCTTCTTGCCGTTGTCCTCATTGTTGCTTCCAGAATCAACATCACTTAAATCAATCTCATCAAGTTGACCGCCCTACGATAATTGCGCTTCCTGTTTGGGTCAATTTTGAATTGAGAGCGACGAATTGGTGCCTTGTCATCCTTGACCTCTTTGCCCCTCAGTTTAGGGCAATTCGTCTTGATGTGGTTTAGCTCACCACACTCATAGCATCTGATTGGACCTCCTCTCCGCCTTGTTCTGATGTTATTAATTGCCTTGGTCACTCTGTTGGAGATGAGTACAAGCTGCTCTTCCGAATCTCCTCTAACTGCTCATCCGAGAAAGAAGACAAAGGCATACAAGACAAGAACTCAAGAAACAATTTTGCATGGGGTTAGTCATAAGAGCTAAATATGAAGATTTATCAATCTTAGATGGCACAGCTTCCATCTTATAGGTTTTCAATTTAGAGTAAAGATCATCCATGGTTAAAGTATCTATATCGATAGTTTGATTGATAGTTGTGACAACCATCAACCACTCAGAACCTAAAGATCTCAATATCTTAGTTGCATTATCTTCATCAGTTGGAATAACACCAACACCACGCAAACTACTCAGTATCTTTTCAAAACAAGCAAAAAGATCATCAATAGATTCACCAGGCTTCATAGCAAAATTAGAATACTCTTTTTGATAAAGATTTTTACGCACTTTCTTGATTTTAGTAGTTCCTTCATGATAATCGCAAAGAGTCTTCCATATTAAGTGCACAGAAGTAATATGAGCTACACGATCAAATTCTTTGCGAGAGATTATTTGAAACAACAAGTTACGAGCTTGAGCATTCAGATCAACATCTGCTTTATTTAAATTTGTAACAGTAGTAGGAACCACATAAGGACTAGAAACCTTATTCCATGCATCACTATCTTGAGCCTCAATATATGCTTGCATGCGACATTTCTAGAAAGCAAAATCAGTGCCATCTAACATGGGGGAGACGATTCAGATACCTCTCTGACGCCATAGTATCCTTGCTCTGATACTACTTGTAGGATCGTTAATGACAATCAGAGGGGGGTGAATGATTGTAACCCCTAGCGGAAGCTTTTTTCCTCAAATCTACGGTCTTCTGAGTTTTCAACCTGCTAAAACAGCAAGAACAAAAAAAAACAAAAAAAACAGCAAACAATTTTCCTGGCACTGCAGCAAGGCGGACGTGTACTGTAGCAGCGTCAGTACTGTAGCTGCAGTACACGTTACTGTAGCGGATTTGAAGCACCGAAGGCGCAGCTTTCTGTCGCTCTTCTTTCTCCTGGAAACCAACAATGCTGCTACTGGTTGACCAACGATCGAGAGAGAAAGAAGAAAGGACGCGATGTGCTATTGTTGTGCCACACCATGCCTTCACGTCTAGCACCTGGATCACCTCATGTAGCTGCGTGAGAATCAACCTAACCTGTGCTGCCGCCAGGAGCGTGACCTCCTCACGTAATTTCCAACAGCCGCCAGGAGCACCTACGCACGCACTTGATGACACTGACAGCACGCGTGCGATCGAGGTGCTCACAACCTACGCTGCCTCCGATGCAATCGATCGCAATAGATGAATAGGTCGCATAGGACAAAACCTTGAGTTCTTTTCTGTTGGAGATCGCATGAACAAAAACCACAACAGCAGCAATCCAAAGCTCAAAAGCACCGGCCGCCGCCAAAGCCCTAACACAACCGACGTGATATCTGTTCTACAAAACACGCTTCCTCTGCGCAGCCGCCAGCCTATATATGTATATATATGTGCTAGCCCCTGCACCCCTACGGAGAGACCGTAGTCTCCAAATCCAAAACGTGTCCTCATCCGACACGGTTACATAATCTAATCCAATCCTAACAAACAAGTATTTCCTAATTTCTCCCAGTTTTCTAATTTTGGACACTCCCAAAATTGTCACGTGTCGTAGCCTCCGAAACGCGCCTCCGTAACTTCAACACGCATCATCCATCTTTGATCTCCACGCGCTCCAACTCGAGTTCGACCGTCTCCTCCAGCATCCTTGACCCTCTGGACCATGACTTCACACCAAGCCATCTCCCGGTCACCGCCGTAGACCACGATCGCCTCCGAGTTACCCTGCACATGCAAAGACCAAAACACCATCTTTTCCCGGCACAAGTCCTTTCCAATTTGACCGACATAAATCCACACACATCACATACCTCAAATAATATCAGTACCCAATATTATCAATTATTTATCAACTAAAATAAACTAGACTAAGCCACATGGTGTAAGACTTGCCTATGAACATGACGAAGAAGACGTATTTTCCTTTTCCTCTTTGATGTAACAATGACCCTTGCGACGCTGAAACGAACCGATCAGAGCACACGACGTCTGGCAAAAACACAAAAACATTTTGTCAGTTTGTCTGATCACTGCCTGCACGTTTCTGGAAGAGGCAACATGCATACCATTCGTTGCTCCAAATTGATCGCTGGTGGACACTGATGCGAAACTACCGTGATGCATTGCATGCACAACTAAAAGGTAGCTCGGTCTGCAAGTTGCCCGGCCTGCTTGTGTCAATTGCACCTAACATATCGTATTATCAAGGGATTATCATGTCATATTATGATATGTGTGCATCAGATCTAATACGCTATAAAAGGTCCAAGTATCGAATGGGAACCGCTCCTCCCTATCAATTTTTTGTTTTGTTTTGTCATCAAGCTGATCATGCAGCGCGTATAGATTTTTAAATTGCTGCTCAGTCAGTTCTCGTCGGTTGGTGTCCTGGTAACTTTGTTTGTAACCACTGCTAGGCGGTTTTCCATTTTTAGTGCAATGCTTGGTAAATTTTTGTAATTTAGTTTCTTCTAATAGAAACAGGGGAGACCTCCTTTTTTTTTTAAAAAAAATTGCTGCTCAGCCACGCATTATTCAGGGATTTCATGTTACTTTAGCAAGCTAAGTTGTTGGACTTGGAATGTTTTTCCTTTCATTATTAGTTTAAACCTGAGTAAACTAGGGATCTTGACATGGGTGATTGGAGTGGACGCATCATTTACACGCTCTTGTTGCCAACAATCAACAATCGCTCTTCAATATGTGCTATCTGACCTTCGAGTTGTTGATTTCTTTAGCAAAGCTCAAACTAGAGAACAACATTACCTTCGTATCCTCAAACTCAATGTGTTAGATCATCTTTCAAATCCACCTTGACTTCGAAGGGGTATTAAATGTACTGCCTCTTTTTCCCCTCTTCTCTTATTTGGCCTATTATGCCCTTGGCCCATTCGGCCTATGTACCAATGTACATACTCCAAATTGTTAATTCGGCCTATGTACCAATGTATATGCCCCTCGAATATTTTTTTGGCCCCTCGATCTTGACATGGGTGATTGACAGAGAGTAGAGACACGGCTCGACCAATTCGCTCCTTCTCTGTGTGTGTTGTGTCATTGATTTGTTATAGCAAACGGAAGCAACTTTGCACTTTGCTTGTGCAGCTCATAATTATTAACAAGTGATTACTATTAAACTGTTGAGATCGAAGAACTTTTCCAATAAGTTGCCGAAGTGTCATTCACATCACAGATGCTCATGCCTCCCAAGGAATCGAAGTGGAGTATTATGACGACACGGTGCTCTTGCCCTTTACCTAAATTGAAAGGTTAAAGCCACTCTCACAACTTGGTGGCCTCCTCCAAACGGAGATATGTAGAGAATATCCCAACATATATGCGCAACTAAGAAGAAAGAGAAATGATTCTGCTTTTGTTGGATGGTGGATGCAACTAGAAGGGGTTTAATACGCGTCACACAATCGCTAGTCTCTTTAAATTCTTTTGCCTTAAGGAATTCAATATTCTTTCACTCTAATAGCTACATAAGGCTAAGAAGACCATAGAGAATCATTCAAACAAGAACAAGGCAACAAGAAGATCAAAATGTGCCAAATCCTTACTGGACCGGTCAGACCGGAGAATAGTACGATCAGACCGGTGAACAGTAAAATCAGTACAGAAACTGAATTTCAGCACAATTCCAAAATCACAAATTGATAAACTTTCGATCCACAACTCCAAACTTCATGAAACTTGAATCACACATTTTCTAGAATGTTAGAAACCTATTTCAATCAAAGATCTTGAAGATCATTGTCAAAGTTCCAATTTTTTCCCGTTTGACTAAGGTTGTATTAAAACCGGGCCAAATACGAAAACGATAATTGAGAGTAGCTCGTGGGACGAATCAATCCAAGATAGCTAAGAATAGTTTTCCATACGTCCTAGCACCCTCAATCACATCGCGAATCAAGCCAAAAAAAAAACTTAAGAGCAAAACCTCCAAAATCACCATTTTCTTCCATGAAAACCAGGCAAACTCAAGAACTTGCAATAGAAAGTATCTAGATGAATGAGATCTGATC
This sequence comes from Phyllostachys edulis, assembly GCA_036346405.1. Classification (NCBI taxonomy): domain Eukaryota; kingdom Viridiplantae; phylum Streptophyta; class Magnoliopsida; order Poales; family Poaceae; genus Phyllostachys; species Phyllostachys edulis. Next base: position 53,865,367 of record CM070549.1, on the reverse strand, counting down.
TACAAGAGATATATCCACTACTTACATGTCTCAGGTACAAAACAAGATCAAGAGGGAAGGAAGGAACACAAAAAACCAAGCCAAATCAAGAAATCAATACTTAGTATATGAGAGGAAGACTTGGACGAATTTGGAGATTTGATTTTTTTTCTTGGAGATGAATGTTTACAACCACTCCCTTGGGAGGACAAAGCCATTAGGGCAGCACACACACAAATGCTCTCATCTCTCTCATTACATCACTCAAACCCTAGTCTCCTCCTCCCCACTTTCCTCAAATTTCACATTAGGGTTTCTTGGCTTAGGTGAGTGTGCAAATCTCGCACCATCCCCTTATATAATGGAGGCTAGGTCTAGATAGAAAACCCCAACGGGCACCCGTTAAGCTCATACACAAACAACTCTCACTCATGTACACTTCTCAAAGCGCTGTTTTCATCTTTAGCTCCATTAGGTCAAATCCATCATGCTTTGCACTCCATGGAGTATCATTGACCTAATCCACTTAGGTCACCGTTGTGGTTTCGCACACCACCACTTTTCCGGTATTAGACAATTTATCAAAATGCCCCTCTACGGACCTTTCCCTATTCCTTCACATCGAAGCATCGTTCATGCTTCGCCATCATCCATGTGGCCCTAATGACTTCCCACCAAGCCTATCACTCGTCCAGATCTCACTGAACCGTCCTCACTTGAAAACGGGCACAAGTCACATGAAGCACCACATGCCTCACCATGCACCATGACCGCACCCAGCTTCCTTGACTATTCTGGACCCCAACTCCTCCCTGAGCTTAGTCCTGGTCCACCTTGCCATTGTCCATCATGTCCATCACCTGTAGCTCCCGCTCCTGTTCCTTGTCATCTCGGTTTGTAACCGCCCCGCTAGTCTTGGTCATATTTCGACGGTACCTTGATTGTTATGGACCTAAGCTCTCCTAGCTTAGCTCTGATCCCATTAGCCTCTCTATGACGTAGCTCCGGAGTCCTACAACCATCACCAACAAGCAAATCGTTACGTAGCACCGCATAACACACTAAATCATCAATTCACACAATTGATAAGCCATGAACGCATACCTTCAATGCTTTACTCCCGGAAGCATCACTTTGCATCAAAAGGTTTTTGCTCAAACTTTATCTTTCATTGTTCTTGTCCATCTTGCACATTGCTTGAGTCCAACCCTCAGCCGGCATCCACGGCCATTCTGAACCTTGGTTCTCCTAACCAAGTCCCGGTGCTCCTCACAGTTAACCATAGTTGACTCCAAGCCACCTGCACAACAATAGACCAAACAATCATTTTCGAGCACAAGTTCTTCGTAACTTGACCCACGTTAGCCAAAACATGCATCATGGAACACCTATGTACTGACACCTATGACTTAGCCAATTCAATGAAGTTCACCGCCTTCCAGCACTTGAACTACCTCTAGCTGATCTGACCATCTCTCATGGCCGGTCTGACTACCCACCAGTCTGACCGCCGGCAAATAGCCGGCCAGACTGCTCTAGAATTTTCCCAAGTCTGGAACCACACCTTCTATGGAAATTTCAAATTCTATCTAGTTTCGCCTCGAAACTCCCTTTTCCATGAGACCCGGTGCAACCATATCACCTCACATTCCTACGCAAGTGATTTTTGGCGATTTCCAAAAATTCCACTTTTTCAAAATGTCCAGTTAGACCGCCACTTTTGGCCGGTCAGACTGCCAGACCCTAGCCGGTCTGACCGCCACCCTAAGGCCGATTAGACCGCCTACAGGACCAGTCAAACCACCAGAACCTTGACAGCCTACGACACTTCGCTGAAACGATGGTTTCTCCAAACAACTCAACACCATTATCAATTGTTTAACACACTAAGATTATGATCATCTACCCATGATCTTCAAAGCTTCTACAATTTTCTTTCACATACCATCACTTGAACTACATCAGTAGTAAATTAAAACAACAGTGGAAGTAAAATCACCCGGCATACTAGCTAGCATTATTGAAGTGGAATACTAAAATTGTTACGTTTGTTTCCGACAAACAAGCAAAATCAATAGATCATGATTCATGATGCATTGATAAGTGTGGGATACGCTTTGTATAATACACATGGTCCTCGTTCTAAAGATTCCCCGTGTGCATTATTTGAGAAGAAATATGCATCCACTTCTCATGGTAGATCACATGGCCAGCAACCACATGTAGAAAGCTCATACGAGATAAGTTGGTTTTTTAGGCATGCTAAACACGCCATTTGTGGGCAAACAAATAGTATGAGATCACTTGTAGGGGCAGACCACTGGTAGATTCCCTTTAATTGAGCATTTCATGCTATCCAATGTCCACAAAGAGTTGCCTTTAATTAGTTTGTTTTTTTGTTCCGCCAACTTGAAATTGATAATTAGGCCTACTTGCCTATTCTTTCTTACGACATGACATTTATAATGTAGTTTTCGGGATCCACCTCAAAACCAAATGGAGTCTACACCATATGCAACTTTCGATAGAGCATAGAAGCACTACTCCAAACATACATTAGCTAGCCGCTTTCGTTTTAATTCAAAACAGCGTAGATCAAAACCAAACACCACAAGCATATTTTGTCCCTGTCGTCCATTGTCACTTTGGCACCAAACATACATGTGCACGCCCAATGGCACGACAAAAATTATTGGGGGAGATGTGAGTTGGACGTGCCTCCGCGATTGGTCGAGCCAGGTAGACAGCGTTGGTTCGCCACAAAAGGATCAGATCAAGTCCACGTCGCCGTGGACAGTCTGTGGTTACGTGAAGAAATCTACCACAGCAAGAAGAGGGCGCGGAACTCTGCCGTCGTTACACGAGCTTTTCTTCGTTCATGGAGTCAATTCAGGCATTCTTTTTTTCTTCTTTTTGACAAATGGGTGCCAAAATTTTGGTTTTATCTTGGATTTGGCTGCTGGAATTCAACTGGAACTGGTTATATATACTACTCTAGTTGAATTGTCCTAAAGAAAATGAAATCCTTTTTTTCCCGCGATAAAATATAATTCGATCGAGATTAATTGTTGAACATGTAAGTACTTCAAGTATTGCTGATATAGACATAGTAGAGCGTACACTGCAGTTAGTGAGACAATTAAAGGGCTTGTCATTACTCATTAAAGGGACCAAGTGGCTACACATCAAGATCTAAGGAACCTGCCATGCATGCTCGTAACGTGTATATAAAGACGGCCATTGTACTATGTACAACTTGATCCAATAGTATCTTTCGACAATAAGGACATGGGGTTCTCAATTATTCTGCTGATATGGACCGTGGATTATTGCTCTATCAGTGATAATGTACGTACGGAGGTAGGGTTCTCTTGAGTTTTAGCGTGACACGAATTGAGTTCGAATTTCGTTTCCCACTTTTAACTCATAGTTCTACTTCTACACGGAGTCTTTCATGTACAAATATAAATATATCCCTGTAGTCTATAGGTAAGAGCAAGAACTTCATTGTACATATCGCATCATGTAGTGATATTGTCTTCGTGCGCTCGTGGTTTTTTCTAAAAGGGTGTCTCCCGTTCCTATCTTTATGTGCATTATTTACAACAAGCGGTATATGAGCACATGAGATTTGAGGAACGATTCTTCTCGCGTCTCGCGGGTTGCAATCCGAATCGGCGTCAAATTCGAGGCCGTCTTCGCGTCAGAGATAAGGAGCAGTTGTTTCTCCGCGCGGAATAAAGCAGGAAGCACAGTAGACAGATCATGAGGCGAGGAAAACAACAATAGCATTGATTGCTAGAAAAAGAAAAAACAGCATAACAACATTGATTGCAAAGAAAAAAAGGGTCTAGACAGAGCAACATTGATTGCAAAGAAAAATATTAAACCCGAAAAGGAGCAAGATTTCGTCACCTGGCTTCAGCTCTTGAATTCATTCTAGCATAAATTGATACGTACGCACATCAAGCGATTTGCTAAACACACACGAGCAAGCATACCAACAACTCTGGTCTTCATTGTTTCGCGTACATAGAAGTGTACCCAAGATTTCGAGAATTCTTTGCTAGGTACACACATATTTGCACCAATAAATTTGAGATTTGTTCAGCATGACGACTTTGAAGTATGATCTTCCGCTGCTGGATTAAGACATGAGGTTTTCTATATGGCAAGTCAAGAGTGTTGTTCTTGCACAACTCAATTTGGATGACGCTTTATTGAGGACCGATAAGATGCCCGCTGCATGGTCTCTTGAGAAGAAGTAAAGAAAAAAACCATAAGGTCTTATCTCAGATTCATCTTCATCTATCAAATAATATTTTACATGATGTTTGGAAGGAGAAGATCACCGTCGCATTATGATTGAAACTGGAGCAGATTTGCATGACCAAAGATATGACCAGTAAGATATATTTGAAGCAAAAGCTTTATTCGCACAAGATGGCGGAAGGCGGGTCATTATTGAACCACTTGACAGCGTTCAAAGAAGTAGTATTAGATCTTGAGTTTGTTGAAGTAAAATATGATGATGAAGATTTATGTCTTATTCTTTTATGCTCGCTGCCGAGTTCATACTCTACATTCAGTTATACTATTCTATATAGCCAAGATAATCTTACACTTAATGAAGTATATGAAGCACTGCATGCAAAGGAAAATATGAAACTCATGGTTCTGAATGAAAGTTCAAATTCGCATATAGAAGGCCTAGTTGTCCGTGGCAGAGAACAGGCGATTCAAGATGCAAAAGCTCGAGCAGAAATTACAAAGGCGGATCGAAATTCAGAGATAGGTACAAGTCGTGCAAGTATTGCAAGAAAGATGGACATAACATACCTAAGTTCTGGTGGGTGAAGAAAAAGGAGAAAATGTATACCAATTTCAAGAAGGATCAACAAGAGGACAACACTAAAGTCACCATTGTTACTAAGCAATATTCTGATGGAGATGTTCTCATTACCTTTGCTAGTAATTCTAAAACCGGTGATGAGTGGATTCTTTATACGACCTGCACTTTGCACATGAGTCCAAATCGAGATTGGTTCATGAATTATGAAGCTACACCAAGTAGTTCTATGTTGATGGGTGACAATTCACCATCCAAGATTGCAGGCATTGGTTCTATCCATATCAAGATGTTTGATGACACCATCAGAACTTTGTCGGATGTTCGACACATTCTGAGTTTGAAGAGAAATCTTATCTCGCTAAGTACTCTTGATGCTAAAGGGTACAAATATTCAGGTGGAGGTGTAGTTCTGAAGAACTCTAAAGGCTCTCTTGTTGTGATGAAATATGATATGAAAACTGCTAACTTATATCATCTGTAAGGTACTACAATTTCATGTAATGCAGTTGTTGCCTCAGATAAATCATCCAATTCTGATGCTACTAATATTTGGCATATGCATCTGGGGTATATGAGTGAAATTAGCATAATGGAGTTATGCAAAATAGGACTCATTGATGGTCAACGCATTGACAAGTTGAGGTTTTGTGAACACTGTGTGTTCGCCAAGCAAAAGAGGGTGAAGTTCAACACATCAATTTACTCTACAAGAGGCATATTGGATTATGTTCACTCTGATTTGTGGAGAGAATCTCGTGTTTCGTCCCTTGGAGGTGCTATCTACATGTTGACCATCATTGATGATTATTCAAAAAGAGTTTGGCCATATTTCGTGAAGCACAAATTGGGTATGTTCAAGACAGCCAAGGAGTGGAAGATTATGATTCAAAAGCAAACTGGCAAGCACGTCAACAAGCCACGTACTGATAATGACTTGGACTTCTATTCTGGAGAATTTAAAGCTTTATGCAGATCAGAGGGCATTGTGAGATATTAGACTGTCACAAGTACTCCTCAGCAAAATGGTGTGTCCGAACGCATAAACAGAACCATTATGGGAAGGTATGTTGCATGCTATCTAACTCTAGTTTATCTAGGAGTTATTGGGCTGAAGCTTCTCCCACTGCTTGTTATTTGATCAATCAGTCATCCAACCTTGTAATTGATAATAAGACTTCAATTGAGGTATGGTCTGGTACGTTCTCCAGCAGATTGTTTAAATTTGAGAATATTTCGTTGTCCTGCTTATACTCATGTTAACAATGATAAATTAGATCCTAGAGCCTCTAAGTGTATTTTCATTTGTTATAAATCTGGTGTGAAGGGGCATAAATTGTGGAATCCTGAAACAAAAAATGTGGTTATTAGCAGAGGTGTTACTTTTGATGAATCTGCTATGTTGCATGATAAACCATCTATTAATGTTTCCATTAAGAAGTCACAAAAATCAAGCGTTCAGGTAAAGCATATTATTGATTCAGGATCTATACTAGAAACCAAAAAGGAAAACATACATGATGTTCAGTTGTCTTTCAACTACCACAACATTCCATTGCAGCCGACATACCTAAAAGTAATATTCAAGCTCTCAAGAGATTGATTACAGAAACTGATATTGTTGCTTATGTTTTGAATGTGACAGAAGAAATTGAAGATATTACAGAATCTTTTACTTATTCAGATGCTATCTCTTCTGGTTATTCGAATAGATGGATAGCTACCATGCATCATGAGATGCAATCTCTTGAGAAAAATGACACTTGGAAGCCGATCAAGTTGGCATTGAGCATCCATCTTGGAGTGATCACTTGATGACGAACATCTTCGTCCCAAGTCCAGGTTCTTGACTCGATAATCATCACATGATGCCATCCTTCATTCCAAGTCATGATTTGAGGATAATCAACCCACATTGTCACTCAAGGTCTTCATCATCATGTGACTTAACTTGTTTTACCAACTTATTGAAAATGTTAGTTCACATGGGGATTGGCATTAATTACCAAAATACTCCATTAACACATAATGATAGGTCTAGATTCTTCAGATGCTAGGTACAAGCCAAGGCTCGTTGCTAGAGGATACAACCAAATTTAAAGTATTTATATCATAATATGTCTTTTCCCTAGTTATGAAGCATAGCTCTATTCATACTTTACTCAGTATAGTGGCTATGCATGACTGTGAGCTTGAACAATTGGATGTAAAAACTGCTTCTTACATGGGAAATTGGAGGAAGACATTTATATGGAGCAACCGAAAGGTTTTGTCTTTCCAGGAAAGAAGAATTATGCTTGCAAGTCGAAAAAAAATCTTTTATAGTCTGAAGCTATCAATCAGACAGTGGAACAAGATATTTGAATCCTTTATGATCTCTCGGGATATCAAAAGATTTGATTATAGCAGTTGTGTTTATTTCAAGATTGTTAATGGCACAACTATGTATTTGCTCCTATATATTGACGACATGTTGATTGTTACAAAAAGACAAGGCATAAATTTCAAAGTTGAAGGCATAATTGAGTAGTTAATTTGAGATGAATGTTCTTGGTACAACAAAGAAGATTCTTTGTATGAAAATTAATAGAGATAGACAGTTTGAAAAAGTATACATAACTCAGAAAGTGTACATTGATAAAGTTCATCATCATTTCAACATACATAAGGCCAAACCGGTGAATACTCCGTTAGCTGCATATTTCAAACTTTCTTCAGTGTTATGTCCACAATCAGATGATAAGTTGAATACATTTCTAGAGTTCCATATGCCAGTTGTAGGATCAAGGATAACCGACTAGAGGGGGGGTGAATAGGAGGGTTTTAAAACTCTTTGACTAATTAACAATTTTAAATAAGATTGTCTTAGCAAAGATTCCTAGCACAAATGTAATGAAAGAACTACTAAGCCTTTTAAGACAATTATGAACTTATGTCAAAACTAGATACAATTCTAGCTAGGCAATTCTATACATGTAAATTGTTAGAAATGTAAATGTAGAAGTAGTAAAGGCAAGAATAAAATACAATGACGATAATGAAGTTTTTCCTGTGGTATCGAAGACTTGCCGGTCTTCACTAGTCCACATTGAGGAAACTTGAACGAATCAAGTCGGCTCCATGAATTAAGCCTCAAGCCTCGATCACTAGAGTTGCTCTTTCTCCTCTTTGGAGTAGTGAGCACAACACCACTTCACAATCCGTTGCTGGGACTTTTCATAATCTTCTTTGAAGAGTTCACCGCGCAAACCTTCCCCAAACCCGTCTAGGTACTGGCAAGCACCAAGAGTAATAAACTAAGTGTTTGCTTGAGAAAAAACAAGTCCCAACAAGATCAACTAATGATGCAAAGCACTTAATAGCTCTCAACTACCTTAAAATAAGAATTCAATGCAAATGAGTAGAAGAAAGAGCACCAAGGGCTTAAGTGTATTCAATATGGCCAAAGGTCCTGAGCTTGGTGCATGTGGGGGTGTATTTATACCCCTCACCAACAAATCTAGTCGTTACAACCACTTTCCTGAAAAAAATCAGGATTTGCGGTAATACCGCCGTTGAATCCCGGTACAAGCGATTTTCGGTTCAACGGTCGGAACAGTAGCATTTAATGCTCTGAACTAGCCGCTACAAAAGAAGTTACGGTACTACCGCCAATTAGAAATTGGTACTACTGCAGCGTGGTAGTACCGCTCGGCTAGAACGGAACTACTGTTTTCCAGAGCTCAAGAAATCACACAAAAACACCTTCTTTGAAAAAAAACGTACCACCATAAAAATATCGGTACTACCACACTTCGGTAGTACCACTCAGATCATGCGGTCATACCAATTCTCAGGAGAGCTAAAAAAACTCCCCAAAATACACTCTCTATAATTTACATACCGCCATATAAATATCGGTACTACCGATTTGCGGTAGTAGCACAATTGAAATTCAGTCGTTCCGATTTTCAGAGAGGATCAAAAACACTTAAAAACATGCTCTCTGAAAAATACGTACCACCATGTAAATATCGGTACTACCAACTTGCGGTATTACCGCTTATCACTTGCGGTCATACCGTTTTCAAAACAGTTTTCCAGAAGCTCAAATCAAAGTAATGCATGAACCCTAGTTGATCATTATGGCAAATAAATAGTCTCTCAAGCTACTAGCCGTGATCCCTTTTAATAGTACAACATTTATCCTATAAACCCACTCTTTTCTCCAAACAACGAGACTGGTAAAAACTATAAAAGGGTCTTTAGGCTATACAATACCTTTGTCTTGAACCATGTTGATCTTTCATCACATTAGCATTGCCAATTGTCTCATCATCAATCAATCATTGGGACTTAACCTTTAACATATCTTAGCACACATATTAGTCACTTAACATGTTGTAGACATTAATTACCAAAATTTAAATTAATTCCGAGGGCCTAGATACTTTCAATCTCCCCTTTTTTGGTAATTGATGACAACCCAATTTATGTAAAGGATATGAAAGATTTGAATATACACAAGGTTGTGTATTCTTGTTTTGACATTTGATTTGCAACAAGTTCTTGAGTTGTGCTCAAATGAGATGAAGAATTTGTTGCTTTTAAAGTCAATCAATAAATAGAGAAAGCCCCCCCCCCTAAATACGTGCATCAAAGTTCATGAAGTGATTTTCATGCACATGTGGAATATTTAAAATTTTGATGGAGTTTCCTTTATTTATTGAAAATGTGGAACAATGTTCACAATTAATCATTCGAGCAATAGTAGATGATAATTAAAAAAAGATGCTTGAGATGACAAGATGTTGATCCAGACTACAAAATGCTAGAGATAACATTAAACATAAGCATTCAACAAACAAGTTCAACATATAAAAACCAACAAAGTTTTACAAACAAACATAGACATAAAAACATATTGTTCCAACATACCATAGAGTATATATAGAAGGATAAGTAAGATAAGCATAGATAAGCTCCCCAAAAGCTCAAAGCTTCCAAACTCCCCCTTTCTATAGGCTCTATCCTCATCCAACTTCTCCCCCTTTGGCATCAAGTACCAAAAGACATTAATCTTGTGTAGGAGGATCTTGAGGAGGAGTGTTGATGTGACGACGATGTCCATACCGAGCTGGAGTTGACAAGGCTTGCTCAAGTGAGTTCACTTGATCTGTCAAAGCAGCAATCCTATTATTTGTTTCTATCTATGCTTCCGCCTGTTCTAATCTCTGCTGACAATCTCTAATCTCCATGACAATTGAGTAAAACCGATGATTGAAATCAGATTCTCTGGAGGTCTTTGCTAGAGCTCGAGGTGGTGTCTTTGGAGCAGAGGTGGGACTGCGGCAGGCACTAGGGCCTCTTTCCTAGGCTTATAAGGCTTATGCACTCCTGGCTGTCCTCCTCAAAACTGAGTCAATCTCATTATGAGAGCCACAATATATGGTGCAAAGTAGATCCTCTTGATTCTGTCATTTTTGGATGAGCTAAGCTCTCTTATAATCACATCAACCATATTAAACTTTTTGTCGTGCATAATATTGTCAATAATGTTCCATGCATGCCCTCGAATGGCATCAAAGTTCCCACTATTTGGAAAGAAGGTATGGTTGATGACCCTATTGATCAAGCTTGGCAATGCGAGAAGGCCTCCAATTCTTCCAGGTACAAAGTTTACATTTTGGTCATAGAACTGACTCCATGCTGGAACTCTGAGAGCTTCTCTGTCATCAATATTTTCTTGAGTCCCCATGTAGGTCCTTAAGGCACGTTCAAAGTCAGCCTTGGAGGCTTGATATCTTTGAGTTCCAGTCATCCATATTAAATGATCAAAGGTTGCTGATACATGGATAATGGCATAAAATTGTCTGATAATCTCCTCATTATAGTCACACTTTAATGCCACGATATCATGAAGACCAACTACCTGAAACAACCTGTAGGCTCCCTCATATTTGTCAAGAGTTCAAATGAGCTCAGTCCACATACTTGTGATCTACGAAATGTCGGTGATGAATGAAGAGCTGAGCAAAGACTTCCTACTGAAATCTGGTGTGGAACCTTGCATCTGTGGAACTGTTGAGCTTCTCATATTGATTAACATGTCGGAGTAAAGTATAGTTATAACTATGAATCTGCATGAGGTCCACTATAGGTTATTCGGCCTCAGCCATCTCCTCATCACTTTCAGTTTCTTCTTGAGAGGTTTTCTCATCACCTTCATCCTCTTCATTTTCAGGTTCTACAACTCGCTTCTTGGAAGATTGGTCTTTATCTTTTTCGATCATAGCAAGAAGGAAGGACTCTATCTCTAAATCGCTATCATCCCTTGGAGATATTCTCGAAGCAGCCTTCTTGGAAGGTGCCTTTTGGCGAGAAGGTCCAGCGCTAGAGACTGGGGGACCATAGCATTCTTCGGGATCTCTGTCGGGAGTGGCCCCTTTGCGAAGAGATGGTCACTTTGTCCTTAACATGATTGCTAAGACAAGAAACGACAATTAGAATATGATTGATGCAAAAGAGTATGATTAAATAAAATTTTCTCTTCTAGAGCGATAGTACCGGTGACCACGAAGCGGTAGTACCGTAATTCTAGAATTTTTAGGGCAATCTTTCGATTTTGATTCTAACTAGTGTTTGACATGAATGAATCCATGGAATAGACATGATAAGTCATCAAACAATAATTACTACCAATTTTCCCAAGAGAAATTGATTCATGCATGCACATTTCGATTAAAACCCTAAAAATGAGATAGATGCTAAAAATAGATGAGAAACACGTGAATCAAGGCAAATACCTTGGGGATTGGGAGAGAAATGATCACATGAGTCACTTCCAATAAAGAAATCTAAGATTGCTCCACAGAATCAAAGATTCGAAATAGGGTTCTTAGAGGAGAGGAGCACGGGAGATAGAGAGAGAAATGTTGGTGGTTCTGGAAAAGAGGTGGTACGGTTGGACCGGTTGCAAAGGAGGTTAAAGGGATAACGTTTCAGCCATAACCGCTCTTGGAACCACCAATTGAAGCAGAAGTACCGCAGTTGAAGTGCGGTATTACCGGAAAGCGGTAGTACCGGCGTTAAAATGCGGTATTACCGTTTTGCCTGAAATTGCAGGAGCTGAACTTGAATGCAAATGATCCTTTATAATAATCACTCAACAAGTAATTTTTAGGATCATTATGCATGAGATATGTAATAATAACTCTAATTAACATAGTTGTTATCAAAATTAGGGATTTTGATAGGATTTTTTTCAATAGTTTCATAAATACCTTAATAAAAACCAAATGAGAGCAAATATCATGAGGCATGAGTTTCAAGCAACATTTGAAATATCTATGAGACTATGACATTTAACTTATTCCTCAACTTACAAAAATAGCTCTCATCCAATGGTTTGGTAAAGATATCAGCTAATTGATCATCGGTCCTTATGTGGCTAATATTGATATCTCCTTTGCCCACATGATCTCTCAAGAAATGGTGTCGTATATCTATATGCTTGGTTCTTAAGTGTTGGACCGGGTTATTTGCTATCTTCACGACACTATTATTGTCACACAAAAGAGGCATATTATCAAATGTAATTTCATAATCCATCAATGTTTCGCTCATCCATAGCAATTGAGCACAACAACTACACGCGGAAACATATTCAGCTTCGGCGGTGGATAGGGCTACGGAATTTTGTTTCTTGGATGACCATGATACTAAAGATTTTTCTAAGAATTGACAACTACCCGAGGTACTTTTTCTATCCACTTTGCAACATGCATAATCAGAATCTGAATATCCAATTAAAGTAATTTTTTCACCTTTTGGATACCATAAGCGAATGCTAGATGAATGCTTTAAATATCTTAGAATTCTTTTTACGGCCACCAAATAACACTCTTTTGGTGATGCTTGAAATCTTGCACACATATAAACACTAAACATTATATCGGGCCTAGATGCGGTAAGATAAACTAAACTACCAATCATGGATCTATAAAGCTTTAAATCTACCGGTTTACCTCCCTCATTAAGGTCGAGATGACCGTTGGTTGCCTTGGGAGTCTTAATGGGTTTTTGCATCTTCCATGTCAAACCTCTTGATCAAATCTTTTGCATACTTTGTTTGGTTCACAAAGGTTCAATCTTTGAGTTGCTTGATTTGAAGTCCAAGAAAATAGCTAAGTTCTCCGATCTTAGACATTTCAAATTCCCTAGACATCATATCACCAAACTCTTTGCAAAAATCTTGATTAGTAAGCCCAAAAGTGATATCATCAACATAAATTTGGTATACAAAGAAATCATCATCTAAAACTTTAGTAAATAAGGTTAAATCAATTTTCCCAATTTTCAATCCTTTTGAAACTAGAAAATCTCTAGGGCATTCATATCATGCTCTAGGAGATTATTTTAGACCATAGAGCGCCTTGGAGAGTTTATAGACATGATTAGGATTCTTAGGATCTTCAAAACTGGGTAGTTGCTCAACAAATACAAGTTTGGATATTTTTTCCATTTAGAAAAGCACTTTTAACATCCATTTCAAATAATTTAATATCAAAGCATGATGCAAAAGCAAGTAATATCCGAATTGATTCAAGTCTAGCTACTGGAGCATAAGTTTCACCAAAATCCAAACCTTCAACTTGAGAGAATCCTTGAGCAACCAATCTCGCTTTGTTTCTCACAACCATTCCACTTTCATCTTACTTGTTGCTAAAGACCCATTTTGTACCTGTTATGTTGTATTCCTTGGACTTATCCACCATTGTCCAAACTTCATTCTGGATGAAGTTATTGAGTTCTTCGTGTATTGTATTCACCCAATTCGGATCATCGAGTACTTCTTCTACATGTTTTGGCTCAACAGAAGAGACAAAAGAGTAATGTTCACAAAAAGAAGCGACACGAGATCGAGTTTGAACACCCTTACTTACATCACCAAATATTTAATCTATTGGATGATCTTTTTGCAATTGCATTATGAATTCTTGGTGGTAGGTTGAAAGATTGGTCATCTTCCTTGTTGTTCTCTTTATCAATTTGAATTTGACTTGATGTGGAAGTGGCGGGAGGTTCAACTTGAATGGAAAATGATGGATTATTTTGATCTTCTTTTGGCTTGATATCTCCAATTTGCATATTAATTCTTCATAGCTTATCTTAAAACTTCATTGCCTACATCATCCAAATTCTCTTGCTCTTCTTGAGAGACGTTAGTTTCATCAAATTGAACATCATGTTTTTCTTCAACAAAACCGGAGTTTTGATTGAAGACACGATAAGCTTTACTATTTGAAGAATATCCAAGCAAGAAACCAACATCGCATCGACTTGCAAATTTTGAAAGACGAACACCCTTTTCAAAATATGACATTTGCAACTAAATACACGAAAATATAAGATGTTTGATTTTCTTCCAACAAGGAGTTCATAAGAAGTCTTTTTTGAAATACGATGGAAATAAAGTTGATTTATGGCATGACAAACGGTATTGATTGCTTCCGCTCAAAATCTATCGGAAGTATTATATTCATCAAGCATTGTCCTAGCCATTCCAATTAATGTTCAATTTTTTCTTTCTATAACTCCATTTTGCTCCATAGTGTAGGTTGTGCAAAGTTCATACTTTATTCTAAGTTCATCACAAAAATCTTCAACTTTAGTGTTTTTGAACTCGGAACCATTATCACTACGGATTTTCTTAATTTTGAAATCAAATTCATTTTGAGCTCTTTTTGCAAAACTTTTGAAAATGCCGGAGGTTTTAGATTTGTCATCTAGGAAGAATACTCATGTATATCTAGAGTAATCATCCACGATAACTAAACAAAAGCTATTTCCCCGATACTCTTATAGGTTGTTGGCCCAAACAAATCTATAGGTAAGAGTTCTAATGGTCTAGAAGTTGACATGATATTTTTGGAAGGATGAGAATTAGCGACTTGTTTACCGGCTTGACAAGCACTACAAAGTCGATTTTTCTTAAACTTCACATCCTTCAAGCCAACAACTAAATCATGTTTGAAAAGCTTTTTAAGTTGAATCATACTAACATGACCTAGTATTCTATGCCAAAGCCAACCCAAAAAGGTTTTTGAAATTAAACAAGTTTTCAAGCATGAATCATTTGAAGAAAAATTAACCAAGTAAAGATTTTCAAATCTAAATCCTTTGAAAACTAAAGAATTTTCTTTTTTCATTTAAAATGGAAACACCATTTTGAGATAATGAACAAGTTAAACCAAGATCACATATTTGAGCAATGGATAACAAATTGTAATTTAGTGATTCAACTAAAGATACATTAGAAATAGAAAGATCGTTTGATATAGCAATTTTACCCAATCCTATTACCATTCCTTTGCTATTATCACTAAGTGTGATCTTGTCAATTCCTTTTCCATTCTTGAATGTGGTGAATATTTTTCTATCGTCGGTCATATGTTGAGTGCATCCACTATCAAGCACCCAATGTTTTCCACCGGTCTTGTAGTTCACCTAGAAAACAAGAATTAAGTTCTTTTAGGTACCCAAATTTGTTTGGGTTCTTGGAGGTTAGTGACCAAGGTTTTGGACACCCAAATGGCATTCTTTTTTGCGCCTAAAATTGAAGTGCCAATAAATTTTTCTACTGCCTTGCCATCTTTAGACTTTCTAAGTATGTAGCAAGAATCGTAAATGACATAAGAGCAAGAATCATAAATGACATAAGACTTAGTATTAGCAATTGAGCATGCATTTGACAAATGTCTTATATTACAATATTTATTGCAATATTTGCCATTCTCTTTTACAAACCTTGTGGGCTTGTAAATCGACTTCTTACCTTTCTTGGGAATGAACCCAAGTCCTTCCTTGTTGAATGAGCACCTTTGCTCACTTAATAGCTTGTCAAGAGTTGCTTTACTCTTGAAACATCTTTCCAAGCTCTTACTTAACTTGGTGACTTGCTCTTTTAATTCATGATTTTCAACAATGAGCAATGGATCACATGTATTGGCCATATTAGCAATTGAATCATTTTTAGAGCAACATGACATGGATAACAAATCATCATATGATGTAGAAGTGCTAGACATGGATAAAGTATTTGAAGCAACTTCTACTCTAGGCATCTCATTCATTAAATTGCAAGTAATTCCAACATTTGAATGAGATTTTTCAATATCTTTCAAGAGAAGAGAATCAAGTCTAGATACTTTCACCAGTGCAGTTGGTTCACTTATGTATGTCATGATATGTTCTCGCCCCGATCTATATCAATCATTGAGTGTTGTTGGTAGATAAATGGTTAATCCTAGGAAAAAGCTCGAAGCTCGCGAGCCAACTAGGCTCGTTAAGGGTTCGGCTCGAACTCGTGCCATAAACGAGTTGAACCGAGCATTCATTTATGCTTCTTGGTTTAACAAGTCGAGCCTGAGCCAACTCGCGAGTTGCTCGTTAAGCTCGAAAAAAAAATTAAAACCTAGATTTCCAACCCAGCAAAATAATTCGGCCCACAACCTAGACAAGAATTAAGCCCATAGCCCACTTAGCCCATAGCCGCACAACCCTAACTAGCTAGTACAAAATCACAATCAAACCAAGACACGCATGTGCACGACACATGAGATGTCGCCGCCGCCACAGCCAACACCACGGTCTTCCGCCTCTGCCCCCCCTCCACGTCTGGCCTCCACCCAGTGCCCGCCCGCTCCGACTCCAGCCCCCGCGTCCTCCCACGGCCCCCCCACCTTTGTCTCCGGCCTTCGCGTTAGGCGCCCGCCCACTCCGACTCCGACCTCCTCCCGCGGTCCCACCCCCTCCTTCTCCGGCCTCCGCGTCTGGCCTCCGCCCGATGCCTGCCCACTTCAACTCCGACCTCCTCCCGCAGTCCCGCCGCTTCCACGTACAGCCTCCGCTTGGTGGCCACCCACTTCGACTCTAGCCTCCTCCTACGGTCTCGCCCCTCCATCTCCGCTCTCCGTGTTTGACCTCCGTCCTACGCCCGCCCACTCCGACTCCGACCTCCTCCCACGATCCTGACCCGTCCGTCTTTGGACTCCTCATCCGACCTCCGCCTGGTGCCCACCCACTACGACTTCGGCCTCCTCCCGCTACAAAGTCGCCTCGCTCTGACCAAGCGACATTGACCATTGCAGCTACCTTGACCATTGCAGCTACCTCCTTGGTGAGTGTCAAGAACTCATGCCGTACATACTAACATACATGGTATTGTTACTTTGTTAGTGCTTGGCTCGAACGAGCCAAACGAGCCAGCTCGAGCTTTCAAGCCGAGTTAAGACGAGTAGACATTTTTGCTCGTTTGCTTAACAAGCCGAGCTGAGCTGTGTTCACTAATGAATTTGACAGAGTCGAGCCGAGCCAAGCCAAACTGGTTTGTTATCCACCCCTATTGGAAAGCAATTCAATGGATTTTCATATACTTGCGGGGTACATCTGCCGCTTGCTTACAGTTTGGGAAGATTAAAAATGGAATCGCTAGTTATGTGGACACAGATTTTACCAGAAATTTGGATAAGAGAAGATCTCTTATTGATTATGTGTTCACTGTTGGAGGATGTGGTATAAGTTGGATTGCAAGCCTGCAAACTACTGTTGCCTTGTCCACTACAGAAGCCGAGTATATGGCTAGTTCGGAAGCTTGCAAAGAAGTTGGATGGCTAAGATGTTTGTTTACTGAGCTTTTTGGAAGTATGTCTTGCACTACAATATTCTGTGACAGTCAAAGCACTATTTGCCTTACGAAAGATCAGATGTTTCGTGAGAAAACAAAGCACATTGATATTAGATATCATTACATTCGAGGTGTCGTTGCTCAAGGTGACATTAAAGTTAGCAAGATAAGTACTTATGATAATCAAGCTGATATGATGACAAAGTTAATTCCTACCGCTAAGTTTGAGGTTTACTCAGACTTAGTTGGTATCATTCAGTAGTCCTATAGTCGTTCGGCGCACAAGGTGTTATGGTAATTTGTTTCGATGATATCACGTTTTGTTTTGGCTACAAGAGAAATTCATCTGAAGGTGGAGATTGTTGAGTTTTAGTGTGATACAAATGTCGTTTCCTACTCCAACTCGTAGTCCTACTCCTACACGGAATCTTTCATATACCACTATAGATATATACATGTAGTCCATTGGCAAGAGCAAGAACTTCATTGTAAACATCTCATCGTATAATGATATTAGCTTCGTGTGCTCATGGTTTTTTACAAAAAAAAAGAAAAGATTTTCATGTAAAATTCGTATCTCACGTTTCTATTTTTGTGTGCTTTATTTGCGACGTTTCCATTTTTGTGTGCTTTATTTACGACAGGTTCCCATAAGTTGGACAGGTTCCCATGGGTAGTACGGGGCTTCACTGTTTCGTCTCTTTTGTCTAGTGGATGTAAGCTAGCTACAGATAGCAGGGCGAACTATATAACAATAACATACCGTGTTACGAGCTATATTTAATGACGGAGGGATGCGTATAAATTGGGATGCAACATGTTTTGACCAATACTCACCTCGACAAACCAAACTCGAGCTGATGACGTCTAGTCGCATGGTTTGTCTAAAGGTGCAAAATGAGAGGCACTTTTCGCACGAAAATGAAAGATGCAATGATGCATGCCTATATGAAATTTCTCAGACGTTGACACTGCTAGTTTTTCAAGTAGGGATCACTTCTAGTATTCCTTAACTGAGCTGTTTCATAACAAGACGACGCACTTTGAACTGAAAGGTGTACTTGCATAGAAGGGTATCCAAGTATGTCCATGCATATATTCCAATGAGTTTTGGGTGTCCAAATACATCCAAATTAACTCCCTTCGCAAGTAGCTAAAGACGTTGATATTCATGTGAAGGTGGAAATTTCCATATGCCCAATTTATTAAAAATTACCTTTTTATAAAATTAGTGAGATCTGTTAACAACTAACACTACTATAAAAAGACTAATACTGGATGTCTCATCACAGACGCTTGACCAAAACCGTCTGTATTGCATGCAAACACAGACGATTCTGGTTTAGAGACCGTCTATGTTACTGGTTACGCTAAAAACCATCTGCGAAGAGGTAATATCACAGACGGTTCATAATGAAACCCGTCTGTGAAGTATTACAGACAGTTCTTAACAATAACCGTCTATGATAATTCTACATATCATAGACGGTTTTCAACAAACAACCGTTTGTAATACCTCACAGACGATTCTTAACAATAACCGTCTGTGATATTACTACATATAACAGACGGTTTTTTTGTTGAAAACCGTCTGTGATAATTAACTCATCATAGACGGTGTGCTATTTTGCTCGCTTACTAATCATCTGGTGCAGTAGTATAGCTCCTCAACAGAGTCATCTTCTCCATATCTGGCGCTACGGTGAGTCCATCGCCACTCCGTGCCCGGTTTGAGTATCGCCTCACCTCACTGAGCCCGTTCGTGTGGTCCATTTCAGCTATTGTCGCTCACGCTGAGCTGTCACCGTGGACCTCTCTATCACTACCGCCGCCATCGACGCCAACTCTTCTCCGATGAGTCCTCGACTCCACCAAGGTCGATTTCCCCACCTATATGTCTTCCTAAAGCTGTATATGTGCTTCGTTTCAGTTTATTTCCACCGAGAAGACCTGTCACCGAGGAGCTTGCCGTCGTCGCCTCTGTTCACCAACGACCAGCCGCCTTGGATCTTCCTCGACTTCATTGACACCTTTCTCGTGATCGAGGTGAGCTATTAGAGCCTAAACATCCTTTAATTTGAGTAGTTTTGGATGTTTACGCCAAAATCACTATTGAAGCCCCTGAGCCCAATTTGAGCTTCAAATCCTACTGCTTTTAATCATTTAATTAATAAACTAATGAGTCTATGATATGTGGGATCGCCATAGATTTTATAAATAAAATCATGAAATAAAAAGATGAGTCACTAACAAGTAGGGCCCACATGTAAGTTAATAAAATCCGAAAAAATGTAAAAATGAGAAAAGTCACCTTTAGTTCAGAGAAAAATATGATTTCTCTGTTGGAAAGTGTAACCTCAGAAAATACGTTTTTGAAGTCACCCTTTTATTTATTTCCAGGGTTTTCAATACGAACCGTGTGATGGACCGAAGCTAGATGTACGCTAAGAACCATGTGAGTGAAGAGTACATTAATGGTGTGTCTGCTTTTACAAGAGCTGCTAGGGAGGATATGTTGAATAGGGGGGCGGAATATATGTGATGTCCATGCATTGACTGTGAGAATCTAAAAATATTTAAGAACCAAGCGTAGCTCGAAGCACACTTGATTCGAAGGGGTTTCAAAAGGGGTATACACGTTGGACCAATCACAGTGAAGAGCAGATTATACAGGAAGATAGTGATAACGACATCGTCGACGAAGTCAACGATATGCCGCCAGATGATGTCGATTGTGGTTCCGATTCAGATAGGCTACACGATGACAATCTGGATCAGATGCTTCACGATGCAGAAGTAAACAATAGTGAGAGAGAGTTTGGTAAATTCGAGGGCTTGATGGAGGACTTAGAGAAGCCTTTGTTCCTGGGCTGCAAGCCGGAATACACACAGTTGTCATCCGTGCTTGAACTGCTGAAATTGAAGACAAGCAACGGTTGGTCCGACAAGAGTTTCGCAGCGCTGTTAGGTCTCTTAGCAGACATGCTTCCAGATAGAAACGAGTGCCCAAAACCACCTATAGAGCCAAGAATGTTCTTTGTCCATTGGAAATGGAAGTAGAAAAAATACATGCATGTCCGAATGATTGTATCCTCTACCGTAAAGAGTACGCAAGCATGCATGTATGTCCGGTGTGCAACGCATCCCGATATAAGCGTAAGAATCAATCAGATGACGGAGAGGGAATCGAGGTGAAGAAAGGACCTCCTGCCAAGGTGGCGTGGTATCTTCCTGTAATTCCCCATTTGAAGCGGTTTTTTGTGAACCCAAAGGAGGCAAAACTGTTGCGTTGGCACTCGAACGAGCGTAAGTAGGATGGAAAGCTAAGACACCCTGTTGATTCCACTCAGTGGAGAAACATCGATATGAGGTTTGCAGACTTTGGTGTGGAACCGAGGAATATAATATTTGGATTGAGTATAGATGGAATGAATCCTTTCGGTAACATGACCAGCCGACATAGCACTTAGCCCGTGACTCTTTGTATCCGCAACCTTCCTCTTAGGTTGTGTATGAAGTGGAAGTATATTTTGCTGTCGATACTTATCCAAGGGCCGAAACAACCTGGGAATGATATTTATGTGTACCTAGCACCCTTGATGAAAGATCTAAAAATACTGTGGATCGAAGGGGTACAGGTATGGGATGCGTACAAATAAGAGAACTTCACTGTACGCTCTTTGTTGTTCTGCACTATAAATGATTATTCCGCCCTTGCTAACTTGTTGAGCCAGAGTACAAAAGGGGCCAAAGCATGTAATCACTGCTTAGATGATACCGAGAGTGTGTGCCTGAAGCACTCGCATAAAATCGTGTACATGCGTCACCGTAGGTTCCTCCGGAGGGCTCACCCATACCGCAGGATGAAGAAACAATTTGATGGAGAGAAGGAGGACAGTTCAGCTCCAAGGCATTTAAGCGGAAAAGAGGTCTATGATATGGTTAAGGAATTAGATGTTGTGCTCGGAAAGGGACGTAAATGGAGGACCCGTGAGGACAACATCTGGAAGAAGATATCAATATTTTAGAACTTACCTTGTTGGGAGCACCTAGAAGTTCACCACTGCATCGACGTTATGCACATAGAGAAGAATGTATGTGACAGCTTGATTGGTCTCTTATTGAACATTCGTGACAAAACAAAGTATGGTGTCAATGCACGGCTTGACTTGGTTGATATGGACATCAGACCTGAGTTAGCACTAACAAAGACTGATAAAGGACGAACGTACCTTCCCTCTGCTTGGTACACTCTGTCCAAGGCCGAGAGAACTGAACTGTGCTAGTGCTTGCATGGTGTGAAAGTTCCGTCCGGTTACTCTGCCAACATGAAGAAACTTGTTTCAATGGAAGATTTGAAGTTAATTGGCATGAAGTCTCATGATTGTCATGTGCTGATGACACGGATGCTCCCTATTGCAATTAGAAGTATTTTGCCGATCAAGGTCCGAGAGACAATCATGAGGCTATGTTATTTCTTTAACACAATTGCTCAAAAGGTCATCGATCACGAAGGACTAGATGCTCTGCAGGATGAGGTCGTGACAACTCTATGTTATCTTGAGATGTATTTTCCTCCATCGTTTTTCAATATCATAGTTCATCTCAGTGTTCACATTGTGTGGGAGATAAAGATGTGTGGACCCGTATTCCTACGTAGCATGTACCTGTTCAAGAGGTTCATGGGAATTCTCAAGTCCTATGTACAGAATCGATCTCGGCCAGAGGGCAGCATCGTTGAAGGTTATGCAACCGAAGAGGTCATTGAGTTCAGCGTTGATTACATGGCTCAGGTTGAACCATTAGGTGTGCCTCGATCTCATCATGAGGGGAGGCTTGAGGGTATCGGAACCATCAGAATGAAAGCAATCACTCCAGAGATGAGAGCGTATGCTCAAGCCCATTTCACGGTCTTGCAATACATGACTGAAGTGTCCCTGTATATCGACTAGCACAAAGACGTGCTTTGGCAAATAATCCAGAGCGGCTGGATGTTTGGATCACGAGACATCACAACAGTCGGTTCAACCAATGGTTGAAGGAACGATTCGCTAGGAAATCGTCAAGAGATACGTTGACATGGTTGGCAAAAGGGCCAACCTTTACAATTGTGACATGGCAAGGATACGACATAAATGGGTACAAAAACGAACCATTTGTACTCGCTAACCAAGTTGTTCAAATCTTCTATGTAATCGACCAAGTAAATAAGAAGCGCCACGTAGTTCTTCATAGAAAAAGGAGGATTGTTGGAGTTGAGAATGTAGTGGACGATGAAGAACACAATCAATTTGACGAGTTGCCATCTTTCGGAAATGGCATAAGGGTCGAGGAAAAACAACGTGACGAAACTAGCTACATACGCGTCGATCATCATGAAGAGCTAATTTTTAAAGAAAATAAGCAAGTGGAATGATGAATGAAATGTTTATGTATCATATGTTCTGAATTTGCATTTATGTATATGAGAATATGTCATATGTGAATTTGCATTTATGCATATGAGAATGTGTCATATCTGAATTTGTGAAATGGATGTGCTTGTTTCTGAAATGAATGTGAATTAGATGTATACATGTACTTGGTGTGTTTCTGCTTGTTTCAGAGGGCATGGCTAGCATTTCCTAAGGCTAGCCAATAAATAGAAATAGATGTAGCAATACAAAAAAATATCACAGATGGTTCTTTAGGACAAACCGTTTGTGATTATCTTTCACAGACAGTTTCATCTAAAGAACCATCTGTGATACATCAGATATCACAGAAAGTTTCATCTAAAAACCGTCTGTGATACATCAGATATCACGGATGGTTATTTATTGGAACCGTTTGTGATGTCCAACCCTATTTATATTCAGACTCTAGGGTTTGCGGCGCCCCCACTCAAACGATTAAGTTTCTCTAACATCCTTCCTCCCCGAGCCCGACGCCGCCTCCTCCTCGAGCCTGTCACCGCCGTCCTCAACAAAGCCTCCTCCTCAAACTCGGCGCGCCTCCTCCCTTGAGCCCGCCACCTCCTCCCCCAAGCCCACCACCTCCTCCCCGAGCACGAGCCACCGCTTCCCCGAACCCGGCACCCCTCCTCCCCGAGCCTGCCTCCTCTCCTCCCCAGAGCCCGGCACGCCTCCCCTTCGATGCCACCCTGCTGCTCCGGTGCTCCCTACTCGTCCTTCCCCTCGACGTCCAAAGGTAACAGATGCCGAGTTGCCGACCCCGACGCCCTTTCCCTTCACACATTGCTCAGATTGCTCAGTGGCTTTGATTTCCATCTACTTCGTGAGTATCACAGCATTTCAATTTAATTACCCCTTTGCATTTGATATGTTCATATTGCAATGTGGTGTAGTGGGCTTGAGATGAATGCTCTATGATGATAATAATCTTGTACTGAAATTGTTTTGAGCTCTAATTGGAATGGAATGCTTACTATTGTTGATTGATCTTTAGCATTTGGTCTATTACTTTCGGTTGGTTAATTGGTTGAACCTCCGGGTTCTGTGAGATAATACATGCTATTCTGTCAGTAGATCAAGTGTTGTTGGTTGACTTGGAGGATTTACATGTTTATATGTCAATTATGTCATTTAATTGGCGTGTATACCCATACACATAGAGAATCTTATGATAATATGTTCATGTGTGTCAGAACTTCTATTTCTCATGAGGATGTCGTCTACTCATTCTTCGTCATCGTCGTCTCATGAGTCTGATGTGCTGTCCTCTAGAAAATCCAATCGCAAGGAGAGAGGAATATCGAAAACGGCCAAGGGCCGATTTACCATCTCGAGAGTCGATGTGTCCCCTCTGAGTCCTCGTCGAGCAGCGTCCACATTCTGGACAACGGTCGAAATAGTTGCACACCAACGGGTCAAGATCACATATGATTCATGGAAGAAGTTGACCAAAGATCAGAAAGATGTGCTGGTGACGGAAATTTTATGATTGTTCCAGATCCCGGAACAACACCAGGCCTCTGTGCAATGACACACGTTGCTAGCGGCGTGCAAAGCGTGGAGGAACTTTAAGAGCACTCTTATCAAGAATTACGTGGAGAAGGATCTGACGCCCTTTCGAAAGTATCCATTCGTGGAGTACTGGGAAGACTTTGTGGCGAAGAAGATAACAGATGATTTTAGGAGTGAAAGTGAGGCGCATAGGGCCCTCTAGGAAAAAGATGTACCCCCATAGACTCGGCACCGCTGGGTATGCGGGTAAACTCCCGCAATGGAGGGATTAGGACGAGCATACAAGCCGGTTGGATGCCTCCCCGCCATTTACCGAGATCCCTGATTAGCGTGCCCAACAGTGGCTAAGAGTGAGGTTATCTACCACGTCTTCAGGGGCCATCTCCTTTCCAAACCCCTTAGATGAAGAAGTGTCTCGGTGCCTGGTAAGATATCGAACTACCTATTTTGTAATTACTCGATAACTTCATAGGAAGTGAAATAACATGTCGGGCTCTTGCAGGAAGAGCCGAGTACTGCACAATCTTCTCAAGACTCATTCCAAGCAGTCAGGGAGAGAAATATACTCTCCGTGGCACTGGGAAACAAGGAGCATCTGGGTCGCACGAGAGACATTGGTCATTATGTTCCATGGAAAGATGGATTCGCAGCGGACTCCGGGGCGTACCGGAGTAGGAAGAGAGACAAAGCCGAGCGCGAAGCACAGCTACGAGAGGAAATTCGTGCATCCCTCAGAGAATAGATGTAGGATATCGCATGAGAGGAGATTCGTGCATCCCTCACAAATTAGTTGGAAGCCCCCGCCGCTACTGTGCTAGCCAGCCCCCCAAACGTCCGAGTAGCTGCTCGTCCAACCATAACTTAGAAATCGATAACAGATTTCCTGTTGATGACATCCTAGTAATAATTATTATCCCTAGAATGCTCGATCTATTGATAGGCATGTGGGAGTAGCTAATTTTGTACCGTTATGTAGGTGGCTACAAAGTACAAGCTCCAAGTGAGATGTGCCTCCGTTGTCCTGGATGCTGCTTGGGGCCAGGCGTATCCATTGGTGTTGAGGCCTTGCTGCACGGTGTAAATATAGTGCCGAGTTTCGCAAAAGTGAATGTGGACAGTGTTTATGCCGATTTCGAGGTCGTCCAGCTGAAGATGCCCCCAAACGACAAGGTCATGATTTTAGGGCAAGCCATTGGAGCATTCATCCAGTGGCCCAAGAGAGACATCTGCCACGAGCTACCGCACCGATGTCAACTTCACGGGAAGTATCTGCACCGGAACTACCTGCATCGGTGTCAACTTCACAGGAATTATCTGCATCGGAGCTACCTGTACCAGAGTTACCTGTGCCGATGCGGCAAGGACCCGGTACATCAGATGCATCCACACCTCGTGCTCGGTCGAACTCTAAAAAGCGAGGCGGCAAGGGCGAATCGAAGCAACCCGATGATATCCCCTTCTTGCCGTTAGCCTGGAAATTCATGCATGGCGAGCCGTTGGTCTTCTCGGAAGAGGACCTCAAAACCCTAGGATTGGCTTTCCAGAGATTGCATAAATGGTACATGGAACAGGCTAAAAAGACGGGTGTACAACGGTGCTTGGGTGTCACCGTCAAGTTCAAGAAAATTCATTTTGACCATGAGTTTCAAGACTGTGTCTTTACGGTGACCTTCGATGACTTGTTCTTACTCTTCAACCTCGACTCCCTCGACGCCTCACTCATGCGATGCTGGACACTGTAAGTGTGTACAATCACGATCTACGTTCATGTAATACCGATAAATGTCATATATGACTTCTAGCTGTTGTACATATATATAGATATATGATCGTAGAAACCACATCAAGTAAACCATCAATAGGTTTCCTCGACCCACACTTGGTCTCTGAGCAATGCATCAACGCCAATGCAACCTTCGTCGAGGAGTACATGGCGACGTTTTTGCTGGATCACCGTGAGAAGGATTTCATACTTTTGCCTTACAACCACGGGTAAGTGCTGCACTAGTGGCTATACTTGTTGATTTGTACTTTATAAGCAACACGAACATAGGTTTAATGACCATGGCGACATACTTGTGTAGGTACCACTGGATTCTAATTGTAATTATACCATAATAGAACCATGTAAGATACCTTGATTCCCTAAAGAGGTCTAATAATAACTTCACAGTTGTAAAAAACTTAATCGACAGGTAAACACATTTCCTCCATAGATAACTCTATTGTAGTCTTTCCTTCCTTTGCAATGGCTAAGGCTAAGTTTTTGGAATCACGTAGGTCGTTCATCACGTACTATGCAAAGGGAGGGAAATGCAAGGAGTGAACCTGCGACATGATTTCAAATTCCCAGTATTCGCTAGTACACATTAATCTTATATAACACTTCATAACACTTCATGCGTGAGGTCATAAGCCCAAAAGGGCAGTTCCACAATGTAGATTAAACTTGATTGGGATAAGATTGAACTTTATGGAACATGTGTGTATATTTGTTCATGAATAGTTAATTTTAGTTAATTTGAGTTAATTGATTTATGAAATGGATGTGCTTGTTTCTGAAATGAATGTGAATTGGATGTGCTTGTTTCTGAAATGAATGTGAATTGGATATGTACTTGTTGTGTTTCTGCTTATTTCAGAGGGCATGGCTAGCATTTCCTGAGACTAGCCAATAAACGGAAATAGATTTAGTAATACAGAAAAAAATATCACAGACGGTTCCTTAGGATAAACCGTCCGTGATGCATCAACTATCACGGACTGTTTCATATACAAACCATATGTGATACATCCAGATATCACAGACGGTTTTATCTACAAACCGTCTATGATACGTAAGATATCACAGACAGTTTCATATATAAACCGTCTGTGATACATAATCTACCACAGATGGTTTTATCTATAAACCGTTTGTGATAGTCAACTATCACAGACAGTTCTGAATTAATAACCGTCTATGATAGTATGCATCACAGACGGTTCGAAAATCGTCTGTGATGACCTCATGTCATCACTAACCCATAAACTCAGACGGCTCATGAAACCGTCTGTGATAACATTTTTGAACCGTCTGTGAAGACCTTTTCTATAGTAGTGTAAGGTCCATTTCGAACGCAGGAATTTCATAAGAAATAGTTTTATTATTACAGAAATTGAGAAAAATTATTGTGTTCCAAATGGCCTTATGCATGCAGTTTGGATGTAAACTAGCTAAGAGGGTGAACTATTTAACAACTTAGCAAATGTTTGGATGGGAGGTTTTCATAAAGGAATCTAGAGGGTTAATTCCTATAAAATTCATGCATTGCAGGAGATCGAGTTTTTTTTCCTTAAATGACACTATTTGCACGCGAAATAGAAAATCTAGCACCGTCCGGAGATCAAAGCTAAAAATAGCACCGTGGACTTGCTGGCAGGCTACATGTGTCCACGGTGCCATTTTTGGCTTTGATCTCTAGAGAAGGCTAGATTTGGTATTCGCATGCAAACAGTGTCATTTAAGCCAAAAACTCGTGGGGATCTGCTTAGCAAAGATCTTACACAACTCTTCTATGTTTTTTTCTTAAAAAAACACGAAAAACACTGACCTTTTAAAACCAAGCATGTCGAGCCAATATAAAACCAACAGGCAGCGCACCAGCACCACACATCCCTTTCACTAGGAAAGACGCATAGTACATTCTCCAGTATAAAGGAAGGGAAAGTTGACATGCAGTTAGATAGGCCACGTCGCCCCGAAACTTCTTGCGCGTCGGATTTAGCATTCCTTTCATTCACAGTCGTCTGATTCCTTTTCAGTTTCGCTTGCCTACGAGTCTTGCTCGTGTCGTCGCTTCCGCATCCGTTCGATGCTCTTCCTCCTTCTTCGCCATTCGCTCATCCGATGCTTCCTCGTCCTCATCCCCTCTAGGTCTCCATCTGGTCTCCCTCCATGATTGCTCCACCGCCGCTCCTCCCCTTCCCCTCCCTCAGTACCTGCCTCAATCCCCTCTACTTCCTCTCCTTATTCGCCTGGTGGGGATCCCCTGCTTCTTATTCTCCTAGTGGGGATGATGGGGATGATCCCGCTGAGATGAGCACCACTAGGCCAGACCACCGGCGCCACCACCCACCGTTCCTCCAAGACCTCTCCTCCCTGGTTTCCTCATCCGTCTGCCTACCCCCAACCTCCCTGCGCCATGAGATTAAGGCCTCCACCCCTCCGCCGCCTCCGCCGCTGCTCTCCCTTGACAACCTCTGCCACCACTCCCCTTCTCCGTAGACCCCTACCCCTCCGCGGACAGCCATGACCCCGTCGCCTCCGCCCCCTCGCGTCGGCCTCTTCTCCTCCCCGCTACACTCCTACGGCTCCCCCGCCCCCGCGGCGTGGTGGTCCCCCTCGAGGGAGGAGAAGGCTAGGGATGGTTCTACAGTGGATGGTGTCGTTCACTAATAGCAGTCCCCGACGATAGTGTTGGGGCAGCAGTCGCAGTAGCACCAGCAATAGGTGGCGCTCATCACGCCACCGCCGCCCAGGCAGGTTGCACAGCCAGAGATGTCGAGGGATTCAGTGACCACTGCTGGCTGGGTGGACGAGGAGGAGTGGGTCACTGGTTTTTGGTATGTGGCCTCGCCTCTTACTGCTCGATATGATGAATGTGTTAGATTTGTGATGAAATTTGTGGCATTGGATTCATATAGTTGCGTATGCTTCGTGTTGTAGTAGATTAGAGGTACTGTTATTAAGGGATTGGGTAACTGGATTAGCATATATAGAATTGTTAATACTGTCTTGCATAGTTGTAGCAATTCTATGTGATCAGGGAGAACCATGTAGTGATGCGCTGATGCAGTTGTGAAATTCTATGTTTTTTTAAAAACGATTTGTGTTATTGATACCAAGATTAGCAAGACCTTAGCTGGCAACAAGAGATTGGTTAAAGTTGATATCACTTTAACCATTTAGGTTGATTATCCATCTTAATGCTTGAGGCAACATCTAGATACCCACTATGCTACTATCGTCCAAAAGTGGTGAAGAGTAGAGACCAAGATTTGAATTGTTGGCATGTTGAAACTTGGAAGATCCTTTGGCCAGAACTGTCATTTTGGGACACAAAACTATTACTCTATTGTCTCTGTCTCTCTAATTCTCTCCCCCTATTTTAGGAACTTTTATCTGTTGGAGTGATGCAATCTGTAATTTTGCATCTACATTTTACATGCACTAGACAGTCATACATACCGTCTGGTGATCCGGAAACAAAAGCCTATGCTTTGATTGATAGCATTGTATTTGGAAAGATTTCATGAATATATATCCATAGACCATTGTTGTACTTAGGTATATCTTTTTCTTGCACTACCTCATTTAAAGCAAATCTAATTTGTCTTAAAACTTTTTTCGCTCAAATTGCCTCCACGCGGGGTAACTGGATTAGCGTATATAGAATTGTTAATTCTGTCTTGTATAGTTGTAGCAATTCTGTGCGATCAGGGAGAACCATGTGGTGATGCGCTGATGTAGTTGTGAAATTCTATATTTTTTAAAAAACGATTTGTGTTATTGATACCAAGATTAGCTAGACCTTAGCTAGCATCAAGAGATTGGTTAAAGTTCATATCACTTTAACCATTTAGGTTGATTATCCATCTTAATGCTTGAGGCAACATCCAGATACCCACTAGGCTACTATGGTCCACAAGTGGTGAAGAGTAGAGACCAAGATTTGAATTGTTGGCATGTTGAAACTTGGAAGATCCTTTGGCCAGAACAGTCATTTTAGGACACAAAACTATTACTCTATTGTCTCTGTCTCTCTGATTCTCTTCCCCTGTTTTAGGAACTTTTATCTGTTGGGATGATGCAATCTATAATTTTGCATCCACATTTTACATGCACTAGATAGTCATACGTACCGTCCGGTGATCTGGAAACAAATGCCTATGTTTTGATGAATTTTTTTAAATAATCTATTTTTATTAGAAATTACAAATTTATACATGCGACCTTTTTTTTTACAGAATTATACGTCTGTCGCCTAACGGTTAGGCGACTAGCTCCAATCGCCCAATGTAAAAGCGATCAATCAGCCGCCAAACCGTTCGGCATTATCTGCAGTAGCGCCGAACCGTTGGCGGATTATTCGCCGCCAACAGGTTAGGCGATAGGTTCTATCGCCGAACCGTCAGGCGACAAGAGTGTCCAATCGCCGAACCGTCGGGCGACTGGATGGCTTATATAAGGACCCCGCGTGCGGCCCCCCCGGCCGAGCGACAGAGAGAGAAAAAGAGAGTGAGCG
Organism: Phyllostachys edulis; assembly: GCA_036346405.1. Taxonomy (NCBI): domain Eukaryota; kingdom Viridiplantae; phylum Streptophyta; class Magnoliopsida; order Poales; family Poaceae; genus Phyllostachys; species Phyllostachys edulis. Next base: position 53,834,620 of record CM070549.1, on the reverse strand, counting down.
TGAGGAGGAGAAGAAAGAGAGGGAGAGGAGAGGAGAAGAAAGAGAGGGAGAAGAGAAGAGAAGAGGAGAGGGAGAAGAGGAGGAAAGATTCGACTGGGAGGTAAGTTTTTTTTATTTTGTAGTGTATTTTTTTAGTAAGTAAATAGTTTATGTAGTTAAAATAGTAGTATAAGTAGCACCTGTAAGAAATTTTAGTTAGAGAAAAAAAAGTAGAAAATTGAAATGCTGTTAATTTGTATGTAAGTAGCAGCGATAGAAAACTTTAGTTAGAGAAAAAAATAGTCCGTGAGGGAGTATTAGTGCTGTTTGTGAGAAGTATTGTAGTTGTGTTGGTGCATGCGTGACCGACTATTATTATGTGAATAATGCGTGACGGAGCACATGTGGAGGATGAATTATTTGTATGAACTAATTAGTATAGGTTAATTAGTATGAACTAATTGACTTAGGTAATTGGTATAGTTCTGTAGAAGACTGGAATGCCACTTGTAGCATTTTAAATTGCAAGTTAGAGTCAGAATCGGATAATGCCTGCTATGGAATAGCTCAGTTTTGAGGTTGAATCTGAATATTGTACTGCACGTTCATTGCGGCCTCTGCCTTAGAGAATGAATGATGTCTTGATCATGTTGTAGTGTGGTTGTTAACGATAGGCGAAGGGCCTTACAAATATAAATTACAATATATGAGTACTTGCATGTCATGCGTTGCGATCTGACTAGTTGCAATATTGAAAATATTTGCAAGCATACAATAAGTCATGCATGTACCCACTACATTGAAAGTGCATTACGGTGTTGGCACCGTTCGTGAAGGTCCGTGCGGTGTTGACTTGAGCAGTTTTCAACAAGCCACTCTGGTACACCCGGACGGCGAGAATGCACGAATCACAGATGTGATGCACTGGCTCACCTGCAGCTTCTCCATGGACCCTAAGGTGTGCAGCGTCGTAATACAAGGGCTTTGGAGCTAGTCTCCCACGAACATCAACTGGGAGTTGAGAAAACTGATGCACACGGTTGTGTGGAAGGGCTTTATAGAAGGCTGTCGGTGCCATGGATATGAGTGTGTGCTGCTTGTGCAACCATGCCCGAAAGAAGCTGTGTAGGGCCCCTTTGCCGGATATCATCCGAGTGGTAGGAGTAGCTCAGATGCCCATCATGTTGGTGAAGACGAGGACCCGGAGGGCGGTGTTATGAAGGGTTCAGAGGATGTTGCTTGTGATGAGCCTGACGCGGTAGATACAGGAGATGAAGATCGGTCACCGCGTGGTAAACCTATAGGACAGGCTGATGAAGGAGAGCATAGGGAGTACATATTGTGTCAAATGAATAGCGATGACCGGATGGCATTGGCTGAAGAGGAAGCTTTATAGGAGGACGACGAGGACGGAGCTCCCATTCCCCAGGAATGGAACAGATTTGATGTTGAGGGTGTAACAACACATGACAAGCATGAATCGCCGTGGGAGTACTATGCCACGGAGGTTCGGTTGCACTCAATGTTTGCTGATAAGACATCCTTGCAGGATGCCATTAAGCTGTGGGCTATGTCTATGCAGCGGACGTTTCGGGTCGTCAAATCTAGCCAGGAGCAGTACACCGTCAAGTGTGAACAGGTCGGTTGTCCTTGGCGAGTGCACGCACATAGACCGAAGTATGAGACTTACTGGATTGTCTCGAAGGTAGAGCCGCACTCCTGCATGCTCAGCAGTATTTTGTCCAGACATCGTAACCTAACGTCGACCTTCGTAGCCAATTTGATGTATGGAGAGATAGTGGAGAAGAAGGATGTGGAGGCCAAACACATTATGGTGGCTATTGAGAAGAAATTCAAGTACGAGATCAGCTACGCAAAGGCGTGGCGTGTGAAGCAGAAGGCTTTGGAAAGACGGTTTGGATCTTTTGAGGTGGTGTACGACAACCTTCCTCGTATGCTTGGGATGCTGCAGGAGAGAAACCCGAGCACGTACACTATTGTAAAGGACATGTCATCTAAAATTCCGTGAGGTTTTTCGATATTGCATAGGGCCTTCGTAGCCTTCGGTACTTGCATCGAGGCTTTTAGGCATATGCTGCCCGTGATCTCAGTTGACGGGACCTTTTTAACCGGGAAATACAAGGGGCAAATCCTTATGGCCATAGGCATTGACGGGAACAATCAAATTCTGCCATTGGTCATCGCATTCGTTGAAGGGGAGAATTACGACAGCTGGTTGTGATTCCTTCGACATCAAAGGGTGGGAGTTGTTGGAGCTCGTCCTGGTGTGTGCGTGATCCATGATCGCCACACCGGGATGCTGAAGGCCATAAGAAAACTTCAGGAAGACCCCGAGGAGCCATTCTCTTGGCCGGATATGAGGAGTAGATGGTGCATTCGCCACTTGGGGGGCCAACTTCTTCAAGAAGTTCCCTTGGCAGGACGTCTCCCTGCTGCTTCGCCTCCCTATCATGAGAGGTGTTGCCTTCCCGCAGGAGTCTCCAGCCGACTGGCGCGAGGACCTTCTGGCCAGGTTTTAAGGAGTCCTTCTGCCTGCGGTCACGACCGGGTACTACGTCTTCTCAGAGGCACAGAGGCACAGCCCGCCCTTACGGTGGCTGTCGCAGTTCCAGGTACGTGTTCGACACCGTTCCCATTGGGAGTGTTGCGCTCTGCTTTCCGTACTACGGTCTTACTATCTTTTTCCTTGTACACAAGTCAAGCAGATGGACCCTGCCGCAGACGACCAACAGGTGTCATGCCACCTCAAGGCCTACTTGTTGTGGCTGTTTGGTTGGGTTCTATTCACCAGCAGCCACGGCGACACCGTCAACGCACGGCTCATCGCGTACACTAGGGCCATCGCCAACGGGGAGGCCCCCCAGATCAGCTGGGGTTCGGCCGTACTTGCCACCACCTATCACGGCTTGTGCAATGCGTGCTTCAGGTCAAGGTCGAACTCCATCCTCACGGGGTGTCCTCTCCTATTGCAGCTGTGGTCATTCGAGCGCTTTAGCCTCGGACGGCCCATGTTGGACGACAGCGCTCAGTACGGGCAGGAGATGTCCAATGCAGACGAGGTGGACCGCCCGAGAATGGGCTCTCTTTGGTGTCGGCGACGGGTACGTACTCTTTCCTGTGACTAATTTCTTCATATAACTGATCGTTCTATCTAATATCTTGTGTTCCTTGCAGTACGATTCACAAGACGTCACGGTGACACGGGCGCATTGAGTCGTTCGTGGAGCAGTTCGACCGACTCACGATGGACGACATTCGCTGCGAGCCATACTCCCCTCAGAAGTTAGATGCCCGCGCTCCTCACGGCTCGTCCACGCAGGCTCGCGCGATCGGGACTATCGCCGACCGCAGGCGCCGACATCTTCGCCGAGGACTACGCGGCGATCGTGTGATGCGCCCGATTCATTCACGACAGAGGTTCTAGTACCGATTAGGAGGCGGTTCGAGCGGCGGCACGCATGAGTAATCGACATACATGCCCAGTTTTTGCTGTCGTCTCGTACGCACGACTTCTAACTACATGTTACGTCTTGCAGCTTTAGTAGGAAGGGAGTCTGCCGCAGCACGAACTGGGGGAGTAGGATGCACATGTGGGTAGGGCAGTGGGAGGGCGCGCTATAGGACTGTGTGCAAGAGGACACCCCTTACGACCACAGCACCTACGACGAGTACCTTTTGATGCACGCCTCGACACATACCAAAGCTCGTACTTGCTGCAGACTAGCCCGCACCACGTGTCCCAGCACTGACCGACGCATACCCTATGCATTTCACACAGGACGTGTGCCGCGCGGTACGTTACATCCTACTTCGAAAACTTCGCTTGTGGCATCCGCCATTATAGTTTTCACCCTGTCTTGTTTTCGATGTAGGCGGGCATGGCTACTAAGATTGCGACGGACTGCCACTCCTTGTTTCGGAGGTTCACGGACTGTGTAGAGGGCACACGTGAGGAGATGGCCTAGGCTATCCATCGTGTGGCTATTCAAGCCACACGTATTTTCGGCCTGTTGTCGTGCACCAGGCTTCCGGAGGTTGACACACTCACGCCTGGTCGATAGTCCGTATGTCCGTCGGCGCCGTCCCGTCCGGCAGCAGCATAGCAGGCAGGAGGGTCAACCAGACCACGTCCGACACCGATGCGCCCTGACGAGGTCGGAGGCTCGACCAGACCACGTCTGACACCGTCGAGGCCTAAGGAGGCCGGAGGGTCCGCCTGGGCATAGCCCCGTACATCGGCAACACCGCACTATGTTGGTCCTCCACACCCCTTCGCCTTCCACACGCAGCACACGCACCATGGCGCTAGCCGACGGTACGTCACGTCTCTGTTTGTCAGCACACATCGCGTTTTTTTATTAACTAACAATATTTTGCTATGCAGGTCCATTTCTCTATGACAGATTAGGGGCCTCCCCAGGCGACGCGGAAGCGCATGACTTCTTGGTGGACAAGGACTGCACCTCACCACACCACGAGGTTCTCTCAAGATCGTCACTTCACGGAGCGCCAAGATACACACAAATAGCCGATTTTGTCCACCCCTTCGCCTCTTGGTCCTCGTCAGACTAGGGCTCCTGACCGTCTTTCCCTCTCGGGGCCGAGGCCCCGACACCCAACGCAGGGGAGGGGGCCCAAGCGAGCCCGTAGGGGAGGACACGGAGGTGGAGTGGGCGGTGGCGACGTGGGAGGGGATGCTAGGGGTGCGGTTGGGGGCGGCTAGTGGGGAGCGTCCGCCTGCACTGGCTGTACATTGGTTCGTTATGTGATACTTAAATTTTGCACTTAATATGTGATGCATGTAATACTTTTGCGTTATTATGTGTACTCGTTCATACAATGCATGCTTGTTCAATGCATATCGACGCCTATAGCTTAATGCACGCGACACATCGATGCAACAGTCAACTCGATAAAAGGCAACCGCAATGACGCGTCCACCATTTAGTTACATGCGTTACGAGATTGAACTTAATTGCGTATAGAAGGGGAGACCATCGAGGTACACGCTTCTCCGTCCGTGCCTAATTGTAGAAGGTGTCTCGCTCAACCCACATGGAGTGTTGTACAGGGGGCACCTCGGACGTGGCTAGCCGTCGTTATAGTATCACGCACATATGTAGCTAGGGTTCGCGCAGCAGCATGTGGGATCATAGGAACTTCCTATGTTCACGACCTCCTCGTTGCCCCTCTCACGATGGATCTGTTGGCAGAGATCATCATTTTGCTCGTTGAGATTGTCAATCCGCGCCTCCAACTCAAAGATTCGGTTCCACAATATATCCACGTACATCACAACATGTCGTTCATGGGGAAGATCGATCCAGCGGACAAAGGCGCATTTCACCATCTGCTGTAAGGGACGGTTAGCATGGAGGCTATATTAGCAGTAACATGAAGCAAACTATTTGGTAATTGTACCCCAGAGTGTGGGCATCGGAAGAAACGTCGTCCGTCATCGAAAGGGCCATCTATGACCTGCACGACAGTGTCCTCCCTGTGTCTGCATTCTATCCATACCAGTTGAGCACGCTTGTTCGGCATCAACAGGTAGTTAGGGCCGAAGTCCTCCCTTCTTTCTAGAGGAAGGTCTTGCTTCGGCAACCCCGGTTGGACTGGTCCCTCCGCATCTGCCATGGTGTGTTATTGCAGGACGGAGAAGGTTCTTCTTCCTACGGTTTCAAGGGTCGAGTGGTCCTACTTTCGGAGCATGGGCCATGCATTTTATAGCCCGCGGGGGGAGGCTAACAAAGCGGCTAATGTGTTAGCTTGAAAATGACAATACCAGATGGGGTTGGCTACTTTGCGCAGAGACAAGATCAAACGGGGCAGCTTTGTGTAGTGACAAGACCAAACGGGGCAGCTTTGCGTAGTGACAAGACCACACGGGGCAGCTTTGCGCAGTAACAAGACCACACGGGGCAGCTTTGCGCAGTGACAAGACCAAAGGAGATAGCTTTGCGCAGTGACAAGACCAAAGGAGACAACCTTGCGCAGTGACAAGACCACACGGGGCAGCTTTGTGCAGTGACAAGACCAGACAGGGCAGCCTTGCGTAGTGACAAGACCACACGGGGCAGCTTTGCGCAGTGACAAGACCAAAGGAGACAGCTTTGCACAGTGACAAGACCAGAGGAGACAGTCTTGCGTAGTGACGAGACCAGACGGGGCAGCTTTGCGCAATGACAAGACCAGACGGGGTAGCTTTGCGCAGTGACAAGACCAAAGGACATCACTCCATGCCAATCATGTGGCTTATAAAAGGGGTGGAAGAGATCTGGGAGAGAACACTACATAACCAAACCTAACACTACAACACCAGAGCTTCCTCTCCACACCACACAGGCTACTACACCAGAGCTTCCTTCACCATGCCGGGATGGACGACAGGCAGAGGCAATGGGATCGGATCCGCAAACTAGTAAGGGCTGCTGGGGAGCGGGATGACCGAGCAAGTGCTGCTGCGGCCCTGGTCGAACAAGAGACGCGTGCCTACATGGCATCTCTTTGTAATGAAGCCCCCTGTAGGAGCAACCCCATGCCGAACGTTCCAATCGAGCGTTCGCCGCAACACCCGCCCGAGGGGGAGACGCCGCCCCTCTGTTGGTGCAGGGATAGATGCAAGTTCTTCAAGTTCAAGCACACCTTTCACTGGGCATGCGCGCATCGGGTTGCGCGAACTACTCAAAGGACTATCGCGACCGACGCGTTGGGACACGAAAGCTATCGGCGGTGGTAAGGACCGATTCTGATGTGTTCCGTACTATTTCTCTTTCAAAGTATGCACTAACAACCTCTCCCGTGTACTTGTAGTCCCCGGATCCGCTATGTGGCTACCGCAAGTGGATCGACCATGAGATCCACCCATATGACCAGTGGTCTCTCGACATGGATGAGTAGCATGAACAAAGATACCGCGAGATCCTAGAGGAGCAACGCTGCAACGACAAGCACAACGAGCGCATACGTCGGGAGACGCAAGCTCATCTCGAGGCGTGTAGGCGCAGGGAGCACGAGGCTCGCGAGAGGGAGCATGAGAGAAAGAGGGAAATTGAGGCCAAGGCCAAAGAGGCCGGCGAGGAGTTCAACGCCGAGCTAGCAAGGAAGGGAAAATGGTCCCGGTCCACACAGTAGGTCGGACCATTCTGTACTAGTCCCCCATCGAAGGTCGAATCTATTTCCATTCCAAAAAGGCGCATATGTATCGTAGGAGTATTTTGGTTTGTTGCATCGTGTATGATGCTGTTTGTTATGCACGTAACCAAACCCTATGCGTCGTGTTATTCCCAGCTTCATTATAAAGTCTAATTTAATTTGCAACATCAAATCTCCTTGTCTTTTCGCATTCCATTCTTCCGTGTTATTCCCAGCATCATTATATATAAAGGCATCCAACAACACGTATCACTTCTGGGTATAGTCTGAAAATATTGTTTGTGAAGGATATATACGCTGAAGTGTCAAAGGTTATCAATCGACAAAAAGATTTTCGGTCCATATATGTATTTACGCTCAGTTAAAAGCATGGTCTTATATATGGTTCACATATAGATTCTCTACTTTTAGGTTATCGATAGTTCGAGAGGGATTAACTTTCAATAATTTGTAAAAAAATGATTACAAAATAAAAAAATAGTGCCTCTAGCCACCTGTCGCCCTGTGTTATTCCCTGGCACATCGTAATATCACTTACATTTCTACTTATAACTCATTACTATCTCAATCGTCCTCACAAAATTCTACAGAAATTTAGCGTACTACAACAATATACAACGATCACAAAATGTTATTGCGAGTCTGACAAATTTCATACCCTTCATATTCTACGAAAATAACAAACAGACCAACCAACCTCGTCACAACACTTTTATTTTCAAAATAAATAACATCATACAATCGATTTGCTAAATGTAATTAACCTAAAAATGTAATATTAATTACAACACAATTAAACAAGAATTAAATAATAAAAAACAGTGGTCGCCTCATGTCGCTTAATCATAGGCGATAGGGACCTTAGTCGCCTAACGGTTAGGCGATTACCTCCTATTGTCGAACTGTTGGCAAGGTGTATTCGATCATTGAGCAGACGTCTAGTATATCTCTATCATTTGTTCGTTGGTATTTGGAGCCATCGTTCAACCGTTAGGGCGACAGACGATAATTACAGAAAAAATATCGCAGGTATAAATTTGTAATTTCTAATAAAAAATATATTATTTAAAAAAAATCATGCTTTGATTGATATCATTGTATTTGAAATGATTTCATGAATATATATCTATAAGACCATTGTTGTACTTAAGTATATCTTTTTCTTACGCTAACTCATTTAAAGCAAATCTAATTTGTCTTAAAACTCTTATTCGCTCACATTGCCCCTGCACGTCGAGACGCGCAGAGCTACTAGTATATGTAAACTTTGCACGCCCCGAAATAAACCATAGATTTTTGCCATTTTAGGCATGGACGAAATAAACCATAAATTTTTGCCATTTTAGGCATGGACGATGCTTGTCGCCATTTTAGGCACGGCACCGTCCTCCGTTGCCATCTTCAGTGTAACTGGAGGACTTGCTTGGCCAACTTTTCCTTTCCTACGCACCCATCCATCCCGTGCTACTCTTCACCATCGGCATGTAAGTTCTTGTCTTCGCTTACGGCATGGCATGGCACGACGCGTCGCCGTCGATGCTGACGGAGTGCACATGACCCGACATCAAGCTCATCCGAGCACCACGATAGACAAACACGGTGCATAGAGCACCAATTGCTGTGAACATCGTACCAGCATGCGGAGAAGGTTGGAGCTGTTTGTAACATCTCATTTTTCAAATAAGGTATATCCGGTTTATCCAACAGCCCAGGATTTCGGTTACAAACCGAAATAAAATCAAATATGCTTACGAACAGTTGAAAAACATTATTTTGATTAAATATGGCCTAACAGCTATTTTGCAGCAACAAAATGGGCATCTTAAGCCCAAATCTTTAACTTGCATTCAGAAGAACCAAAGACTTCCACAGGAAAGCTTAAGTGTGGCCGCAACCCTAACATGTTCTCCAAGGTGTCATTCAATCTTCCGATGAAAATTTAGCAAGATTGAGTAAACAACGTACTCAGCAAGCCACATGAAAAATCTATTTAACTACATGCTAGGAGTTCAATGTATTGTTTATGGTTTACCATATCAGGTATATGTGGATGCAACTTTTGAGTTAAATCAGTTTGTCTTTAAAACAGTAAAATCATATTAATATAACATCAGGGGTTTACTCAACAATTGCACTTACCATCGTAACATCTCAAAATCTCTACTTATGCCTCATATATTTGAATCACCCATGAACACAGTTTTATTAACCGGAAGTACGGCGTATCCGAATACCACTGATTATACTCTGCAAAATTGCCCAACTTTACCCACAAGATACATCAAACTCATATTGTCAAGCTATAAACACGCAACACGTTAGCTTGCAATAGAGCTGAGATAACAAGGCATTCCCACTACTCAACCTTTCTAGCCTCTACCCGGTAGGTTCAAGGTCAATACAGCCATCGAGAAACAACTGGCCAATGGTGGAGTGCGTGGTCCGATATTGATTGGTCTATATTGTTGTGTAGTTCAACGAGTGCCCTGACCGGCACACTCCTAATTCACCCCCATTCTGCGGCTGCTCTATCACACAAGAGCAATTGACACCCTGTAGATTTTCGGTCAAAAGAGCAGTGTACTAAGCCAAGTTGGATATATCAAACCCGTGGTTGAGCGATTTATGTGTCTGATATTTGGCATAAGGTTCTTGTCCTTACCTATCTCCAGTAAGGAAATGGACCAATAGCAACTTGTGGCTGTCCACCTGCTTAGTCTCACATTTGACTCACTTTTGTCAAGTATCTTGGGTTGTCCATCCTCTTGGTCCCAACCCTCAACTCTCCACCAAAACCATTAGCAGTTAGCTAATACTCTTTTTCAGTATTTACAAACACATTCTATGACAATACCGAACAGTTACTAATATCTTATGTAACTTAATCTTGTCAAGATGAATATGGACTACAAGAGAACAGTTGGGTTTGTATGTGGGGTGATAGGATATATCTAATCATCATGGCATTCAAAGGTATTATTTTAATATTAAAGTAATTGGCATAAATACGATAATAAAAGTAATAATAAAGATACATAAAATGCAGGCTCAAAATGATCAAATGAATGTGGTTTGTCTCCATATCCGTAGTCCTTTGTGGCTTGATCAACAAAATCGGGTTCTAACGTGAAGAAAATCAAATAAATAAGTCTGGGCTCAACAGGAGGCGAGCTGGGAACAACATGAATTAAATAAATTCAGAACGAATTGAAAAGAAAGATGGTGTAGGATAGTGGGGATTTATTGGGTGCCTGATTAGATCAAACGGAGTTGAAAATAGGATTCACAGGCTTGAAACGGTCAAAGTGTGTGTGTGTGTGTGTGTGTGTGTGCGCGCGCGCGCGTGTGTGAAGCCTTTTTGCTACTCTTGGGTGTAGTTACTTCCATTGTATCTACCGTCCATCTACCTTAGGATACCACTTACTTGATCGGGTTATTGGGTCGGATACCACTAAATGTAAACAAGAATGCAGAAAAATGGATTGGTTCGGCACACACGTACTTGGCCTCTTTGGCTTCTATTATACCTATTCACATATGATCACAGGAGCCATAAATGGCATGATTACATGGCACTAATCATCGGTGATTCCGATGATTAGTTTATATGTATAGCTAGTTAGCTATTTCAACAACCACCACTAACATACCACGGTGACAAAAAAAAGGAGTATGCAGGTGCATGGGAGTATGTCATGTCTGCGTGGGAGTATATGTATGGTTAAAGGAGTATCTAGTTGTATGGTAGTATGTAATATTTGCACAGGAGTATACTTTATGCTAAAAGTAGTTGTATGTGAAGTATATAACGTTTGCATGATAGTGTCTTATATAATAAAAGGAGTACTTATGGAAAGGAGCGTATAGGTGTCTAGGAAATGGGAGTATATATATGAAAAGAAGTATATTTGCAAGGGAGTATGTACTTTTGTACCCTCATACTAGCTAGCATATACACATGGTATATGCCTTCTGTCGTAAAGTATTGCTAGCTAGCAAGAATCAAGCATATGGACCGTGCTAGAATGGCGTATGTGTACTACTGATTAACAAGGGAGTATTTATCTCTAAAAAAAATTAACGAGGGAGTATACTCCATACCACTTTTCAAGCATATATATCTAGTTTATTATCTCGTCTGTGTATGTTTAGCACTGGTTGCTCGACTACTACACGTACCACAGAACAAGCCCTGAGTCATCAATCTCATCTCATATCTGTAGTTGATGTCTACATATGCAGTGAGAGATCGTCAAGTCCACTGGAACCGGAAACTAAGAATTAGTTTTGGAAAAAGAAGAGATGTCTAGAAATTTTGGATCAATGTCTAGAAAGTGTGATATGAGTAGTAGCAGAAGTCACGTACAATAGGAAAAGATCTATCATCAGAAATGTAAGAATTAGTTTGGATCAATGCAGATTTTTTTTTTGCAAATACATGTACTGAAAATAATAGTAATAGCGAGAGATGATCTTTGTGATGTTGTCAATGTGTGAGTAGATCATAAGACCGTGTATAAACTAAGAAGTCATACATCATGCCAGTGAGTACGAAGTATATCATGATACCACTATCCATACCCTAAAATCCTAAATATACATGTAACATACTCCATCACGTTGGCATAGACAATCACCCATCGGTAGCACCAGTGGCGCTGTTGGGCCCGTGCAGCTTAATACTTGGACGTTGGAGACAATAGGCACAGGAGCCACATCACTGCAGGTTGCCATCAATGTCCGTGCGGATCGACAACATTGTCATGCTTTCATGAGGGCGACAATCCTACCGAGCCCCAACAGTATTGATGCCTGGGTTGGATCAACCACCTGCATGATTGCAAGTGGTCGCCTCGCCATGGTGCTTCTCGTCGCTACCGCGGGTACTGGTTCTAGACCGTGTCGGACACACATGCCATGGGCCGATTCGTTGTCGCTACAACTACACCTTGCGCCATCTCATCGCGGCGGCTGGTAGTATCTACGATGGTAGTATCTAAAATCAGTTAAATAATGAGAACATATCAACTAGCAGGAATACCTTATGCTTGTTGGGAGATAAACATGAACATCACGCTTCCAATTTGGGACCTGGTTCAGTACAGCGTCGGTTTGGTTGCTAGAGGCCGAGAAGATGACGTCATGCAGCCTCACGAAAACAGAGATAGGCGGGACCTGATCTACAACCAGCACCTTCTAGCCTTGCACTCATATTCACCAGGAGTATGTCAAGCCATCACCATGGAAAAACTTACCTGCTGAAATTTATTTGGTTCTGCCGACGCCGGTGTTACAATGATGGCAGAGGAATTAAAACCGGCCAAAAAAAGCGGTTTTGATGAATTTTGTCCAAAAAAATTCTAATTTGCTTGAATTTTGTTCGAATTTGATTTTTTTTATTTAAAATCCCAAAATTTCAAAAAACAATTGAAAATTTCAGCCAAAATTGGGCCGAAATTTCCGATTTTCGTCGGTTACCGGCCTTACCGGTCCCCCCACCCCGGTAAAAAAAACTAATCAAAAAGTTTTTCACTGGCCATCACCACCGTGCTCCAAGAAGTACATCTACTAGCAGGTGGTATGGCAATACAAAACGCCTGGAACGGGAGTGGCCATCAATGCCTGGAACAGGGGCAAGACCAATGCCTGGAACAAGAAAGCATCAATTACCAAAATCCCGAAAATATCTCTCATATCCGTGATTTTTCAGGAGTGAACTACCAAATCATGATTAAATGTCAGATAGGTATTAGATCAGGTCTTTGTCCTATCCGTGATTTTTAGGTCCATTAGGCTTGGAAAGACGCATGGATCTCATCGAGGATTAAAGGGTGGATGGAGAGGGAGTAACTACACCTGAGAGTAGATAGTATTTTTCTGTGTGTGTGTGTGTGTGTGTGTGTGTGTGTGTGTTTGTGTGTCTTATTAGGTTTGGATGAACAGTGACGGGTTTGGGTTAATAGTAATGGTTCTGGTACTATTCACTAAGGGATTCGGGTGAAATAGTAATGGGTTTAATGAATACTGTTGGGTCAACACTATTCAGAGTGGGTCGGGTTTGATGAATAGTAATGGGTTTGGGCTGAGGTGTTAATAGGCTGAATAGTGTTGGGCAGAGAGTGAACAGTGTTGGACATGATTTGGGTTGGGCTGCGAATAGTAGCAGGCCACACAGTAATGGGCTTAGCCCATTTGGCGGCGATTGGAGCTTTTGGCCAGTGTTGGAGAAGAAAAGAGGACACCGTGATGTTGTGGGGAAGTTGGGGATGACGATGATGCAATAGCACGGGCTTTATACGCGTGGAGAGGCGATGGCGCTAGTAGCCGATTTAAGGCAAAGCGGTAAGCGTGGAGGATGCGTGTCGGCGGTCGCAATTGGCGCCAGGAAGGGAAAGCAAAAGGTGGTGAGGGAGAAGGTGGTGGAAGGGGGTTGACGGGGATGAAGGTGATGCATGACGCGTGCGAACGACGCAGCGACATGGTGAAGAAGAAGAACAATGGACAGGCATTCGGGAGAAAAGGCGCCTTCAGGCTAGGAAAACGGAAAAACCGAAAAGGGAAAGCGGAAAGGGAGGAAAACTTTTTGAATTTGGCAAAAACTCAAATTCAAACAAGTTTTGAGTTTTTTTTTTGAAGATTTGGGTGATTTCACTGTTCATACAGTAGTACAAGCTAATTGTGATGGCGATGGTTGTAACTAGGGGTGTCAACGGATCGAATACAAATCGAATAGTGGTCTTTCCGTATTCTTATTCATATTGTCTAAACGAATACAAATATGAATTCGAAGATTGTCAAATACGAATATGAATCGAATGTTGTAACTAATACGAATACAAATCGAATACCTACTCAATTCGGTCGAATTCGGATATCCTCGTAACTTACGTAGTGGCAAGATATTTATGATACTTTATCCTTGTATATATCACACTTAATCATTCTAGTTTATCTATTTCACCTAAAAACACGAATTCATGTTAAACTAAAAATACTCATTCAATTAATTAGCCATATTGCAACAAAACATGTATATTATTTTATCGAATTCAAATACGAATACGAATAGTGCGGACAAAATAACATTTTTGATGGCAAAAGTCCATACCATATTTGTATCCATATTTTTTATGCGAATATGAATATGAATAGGAGAGAAATTGTTAATCAAGTGAAAAAAATCTAAACCATATATGTATCCTATCGAATACGGTAGTCGAATAAAACAGATAATTTGTATCTGATTGACACCCCTAATCGTAACATGCCAAATTTTATACAACAATTGAAAGAGTGAATTTTGGAGAATTTTAAAAGTGTTATCAGACTTTTCTGGATTTTGTTTGAATGAGTTGTTGAGTTTTGAATTTCAAGAAAACAATTAACAAAATTCAAACCTAATTTAAATCAATGAAAATTGAAAACAAATTAAAATGAATTTTGACGTTAATTTGTCAAACTAGTAAATTGCAATTTTCAAATTTAAAAGAAAAAATCCTGAAATCCATTCTAGACCGAAACCTAACCCGGCCCACCCTGACTCCTCCTTTTTGTTTTCTTTTCCTCTTGGGCCAGCCCACTTCTCCTCTCTCCCTCACGCCACTCGCCCAGCCGCCCGGCTCGCCTCGTTTCCTTTCCCCTACCTCTGCACTGCTCGTTGCCTTCACCCATGAGCACCGCCCTCATGTCGCTGCCTTGTACGCACATCATGGCTATCCTTGCGCCACTTTGACACGATGTCCCTTGCCGTCTGCATCATCCACATTGAGAGCTTTGCCCGACTTGTCGCACCTCGTCTCATCTGTCTCCATGTTGCCAGCCACAGTAGTGTCTCACGCTACTCACTCGTCTCACCGCCGGGCTCTTGCAACAAACTGCACCACGCCCCTCCTATAAAAGTCGTAACCAAGCACTGCATCGATCTCATCTCCATCTCCTCCCCATCCTCCCCATCTTCCCCTTCTCCCTTCAGCGCGAGAGCGAAGGGCAAAGCTCGAGGAGCTTGAACTCTGTCTTCTGGCCGCTGCACTCCACCGAGCTCGCATCGTTGCTCAAATGATGTACGGTCGACACCATCGTGCCCTTTGGCATCGCCTCAATGCCCACTTCCTTGTTAGGGGTGAGCACTTTTTTACCGAAATCGAATTACCGAATCGAATTAACTGAAATTATCGGTTTATTCAGTTTTTGGTGGTTGGTTTGGTTTTTTCCTGGCTCTATTCGGTGTTCAGTATCAGGTTTGGTTTCCAATTCAAAGAAACCGAATACAACGAACAGACCGAACTAATCTACTACGCACATAAAACACCTCCCGTCCTCCCCTACGCACACCACTCCTACACTCGTTCTCGCCTCCGTCTCTCTACATCGCCCCCAAGGCCCCAACCCCAATCATAGCTCCATACAGTGGTGGAGCCAGAACTTTTCCGAAGCCTGGACAAGCCTTCCGAAGCCTGGGCAAGCCTACGGCTATGGCCACGCCACGAGTCTACGGCTGCTCTCTCATTTCCCAAGTCCGGTCGTGAAGCACGAAGCAAAGCCCGGGCTGGAAGGGCGTTGGCTCCGCCAGTGGCTCCACAATCCTCTAGTTTCGCCGCCTCATCCTCCCTCGCCGATGATGTCAGCGCCATCCCACATCTCCTCACGCGCAGATCTGGTGCAACAACGGCAGGATCCGGTCAGGACGCGGCCATCTCCGTCGCGCTTGGGCACCGTGGTCGCCTCCCTCTCGCACAATGGACGGGAGCTTGCCAGCTGAGCGTCGACCTCAGCATCGGAGATGCTGAACCTGAGGCCCAGTATCCACGTAGGGGGTTCTAGATGGTAAATCCGGATCCTGACGATGGCCTGCCTAGAATAATACTGCCTAGTGCCAATAGCTATGTACACGTCATGAGGACCAGGCTAGGAAGAAAAAGTAGACGGAGGCCGGTTGTTATTGCCGCGTACGGGGGTGTATATGATTGTTAGGTAGCACATCCATGTCCTAAGCTTCACGTATGAGTTGGAGGTCCTCAGCCTCGTCCATGAAAACTCAACGTCTAACTAGCCGTGGCCATGCATGATTGGAGTGGTGGTCGGTCGGAAAGTCAGATGCGTTTTGTTAATGTTAAAATTGGAAGCTAGAGGTTTGGTTTCGTGGTTAACTAGGAGGGTGCTGTGTAGTTTAGTCATTGGCGATCGCTTAAGTTGATACTCTGTCTTCTAGATAAGCTAGCTTTTTTTCTCGTTTTGCGATTTGATAAGCTAGCATTTGATGACGACGACGACGACTGCAGTTTAATTGAATATTCGCCAACTGCTTAACAACTTGTTGAGGAGCATTTCTACATGTATTGGTAATGTTCGTAAGTCACTTGTCACTTTGTCAGCAAACATCTATAATAGAATTAGAATAGGCGATTATTCTCTCTTTTTAAAGATTGGTGATTCATATATACATCTTGTTATGTTTTCTGTATTATTCAGTCATATACTGAACAACTTCCACTTGAACTTGGCAACCTCAGAAAATGTAACCAATAACCACAATTTGGTCATCTTTCCCCATTTCGGGTGGAATTAAAAAATTACCAAAAAAAAAATCTTAGGATTCCAGTATTCAAGAAAATCTTTCGATTCATCGTTCTTACCATTTCACGGTAGAATTATGGTTTGCATCCGCGTTGTTGTCAGGATTGTAGTGTTTGCACAACCGATTTCTTTCGAAAAAAGAGAACAAAATTGTAAATAGATGAAATATTTGGGAATTTAATTTGACAGACTTCGTCATGTAGTTGTGAATTACATGACGCTCGGGGTTTGGTTACGTGCATTAGAAACGACAGTTATGATACATGTGTGCCTTTTTTGGAATTGGAAAAAACGTGGATTGGAACGAAGCTAGCCTTGACAGCTCATCGGTGCCTTCCCCTTGTCTCCTGCAGACCCGCGAGACAGGCTGGAAAATGGAATGATGTTAGCAAAACGTAAGGTCAAATCAATAATCAGGACGTAAATTAAACATAACTTACCTGTTTGATCCTTAGTGCGCCCAGGCAACGGGGAGCACTAGGACGACTAACGGTCTCACTAGTAGGAGCCTTCCCCTTTTCTGTCGTGCGCTTGGCCCAGCCGTCCTCAGCGTGTTGTTCGGCACTCTTAGTCTCCTTTGCCACATTTCCCTTGTCTTCCCCGTTGTCGGGTACATAAGATTCCCAACGGTGTAAGGTCTTGGGTGGCAGCGCGTAGTTGAAGACGTACTTCTTCTCGATGAACGTCCTATCGTACTTGTCCGGGCCGTCGATCCATTGGAAGAAAAAGCAATGCTCCTCTAGATGCCATTATGCACGGATAAAGTTAGTGATATATGGATTGCAACGTAAAATGCGAAAAATCGATGTGTGTGAGATTCTCTTACCCGGATATCCCCACACGTGTAACACGCCCGAGTGGTGGTTACCGGGTGTATAGACTAAATGATCCAAGCCGGATTTTCGCAGTCGCACTATGGGCATGGAAACTCCAGTGGTACGAGCGCATTCTTCATCGAACAATTTGGGTAGGTTTTCTCCTTCCTAGCAAGCCACTTGCGCTTCCGCAACATATTCGCATAGGCCAACCTTTCTCTCTGTTGTGTGAAACAAGTTGGAGTGAAGTGTTGGCTGTGGTGGTGTACTATTCTCCCCCAGCTCTCTTCTCCATCCTTTTATAAGCGGATAGGGTGTAGTGCTGAGGGTGAAAACTATGACAAATGGTAGGGTGGGATGGCTGGTGAGTGGTGTCTACTAACCACAAAAGGCTGGTCCATGTTGTCATTTCGATCTAAAAAGATGTAGTGGCAGGGTGTGGTCAATTCATTCTCAAAATGTGGGATGGTTGGTGAGTGGTGTCTAGTCACTGAGAAAAGCTAGTCTGTGTTGTCAATACGGTCTAAAATGATGTCCTGATCGACAGTGTGCTATCAATTCGGTCTAAAAAGGTGGGATAGCTAGTGAGTGTTGTCCACTCACTGAGAAAAGCTGGTCTGGGTTATCAATTCGGTCTGAAAATGTGTCCTAGCAGTGTGTGGTCAATTTGGTCTGAAAAGGTGGGACGGCAGTGTGCGGTCTATTCGTTCTGAAAAGGTGGGATGGCTGATGAGTGGTGTCTACTCACTGTAAAAAGCTGGTCTAGGTTGTCGTTTCGGTCTGAAAAAATGTCGTGGCAGGGTGTGGTCAATTCTTTCTAAGAAAGCTAACGTGACAGCGTGTGGTCAGTTCGATCTGAAAAGATGCTATAGTCTAGGAAGAATGTGGATTGTACTATTCTGGTATTGTAATGTGAATTGAACCAAGCTTGACAGATTAATTTCACTTTGGTATTGTAATGTTATGGCATTGTCAAGTGAATTTTTGTATTGTAATGTATGCCAAATATGCTAATTAGACTCAGGTTGAATATTGTAATGCAATTGTCCTTTGTCATGTTATGTGCATATAAATCTGGTACAACATAAACGTACAACATCCTGAATACATACACACGTAATGTATACAATATGATTACGTACGGACTGATACCAAGCAAGTATACTACGGACTACAACATGACTCATTCGTCTGAGCCACTCTGTTCTCGCTGCATCTACGTCTGTGTCCTGGTCTTGCATTGAACATGTCCTATGGTGTATGTCAACCAGTCCGAAGAGCATGTCTCTGTGCGGAGAACGTAGGGAGACTATTGAGTTGGCTGAGGTGCTTCAGCAAACTGATTATGGCCAAGCTGAGACTATCCAAGCTCAGTGTCGTCAAGCAGAATCGTGTCAAACTAGCTACCACTTGCAATCATATCAGTAATGAACAACTCCATGAATCCCTCGGAGCCACGGCCCCCAGGTATGATGTACCAACGGCCATGTGTGCGTCGGAGCTCTATCCGTGCTGATACCCAGTAATTGCATGCTCACTGTGGTGCTACGATGTGCCGTCGTGGTACACGCCTCCGAACTGGTCACAATAATGCTCGCCGTAAGCTAGAGGCACCCTGGGTGGTACAGTCCAAATTTGGGTATCGTGTAGCCCTCCATGGTAGTAGATGGAAAGACCATTTTGTCATCAGTTGATTTGTCATCACCCCCACACCCAACTGAAGGCTAGAAGATGGAATGATGTTAGCACAACGTAAGGTGAAATCAATAATAAAGACATAAATTGAACTTAACTTACATCCTCAATCCATAGTGTGGATGACCGACGGGGAGCACTAGGACGGTCGCCAGTCTCAGTAGGCCATGCGGTGTCTCCTCCATCCCTGGGCGATCGTACGAATGTTGATCGAACCAATGATACATCCCGACGGACGTGCGACTGGAAGATAGCATGATGTTAGCATAATCTAAGACAAAATAAATAATCAGGATGTAAATTTAACATAACTTATCTCTTCGATCCGCAGTGCAGATGATCGATAGAAAGCGCTAGGACGGGCGTCGGTCTCACTAGGCCGTGCCGACCTAGGCGTGGAGCTATGTCGGTCCACTCTGTGAGCTGCTTGAAGCACGTCGTCTCTCGTCGGGTTGTAGCTCAAGTTCTTGACGATCTTCTTGGTGTCCTCGTAGATGGACTTCATCACCCGGAGAAGCCCCCCAACCGTGTGACCACTCCTGTGGAGAGCGGACCTGGATGCGTTTGAGATCCGTTGGGCCCGGTCGAACTAAAGTAACACATAAGAGTTGTGAGTGTTTTACAGAGTCATCACGCCGCGAAGCTCTCTATCGATTCAAGGAGTTTTGAAGCCTCTCCTGGTGTGTAACATGCTCCAGATGCTCCAGAGGAGGACGAGTGAGCCCGATGTGCACTCGTGGTACGTAGCACTCACTGTACTCACGGCAAGTCTGCTCGTCGTACGGCAGCTGCTTGTGTAGAACCTCCGCGTGGGCCATCTCCGCCCACACCGTAGTCCATTGTTGTTGTACTACCAGCCAGTTCTCAGCATGTCGGCCCTTCCTCGATTGCCTGAATTGGAGAATGATATATGAAAGAAGAACGGATGTACGAGGCAACGGTAATGTTACTCAGATGGAGTTGCATTCATAGGTGGCCAGCTCGCTGGAGCATCCTCCCGTCGGGGGGCGAGGGGGGCGAGCTGTCGCATTACACACCATATTGGAAATAATGAGGTGGCAAGTCGTCACCCACAACCCCGTGTCATGTGTGCACTACACGGACGGTCCATACGGCGCTGTCGTCTGCACGAATTGTGGGCTCCATGGAGACAATATAATGTTGTCATCGTGCAACATCTCGAACTCATTGTGGAACATAGGGTAGCACCTCGTCGGTCTGTCTCTGGCCCAACATAACTTGCCATTAGTCCACCAGGTCCCCATGGTGGGCCCATCTACCGAGTCATGGAACTCGCCATACGGGTGCACTACAATCTCGAAGGTGGGTCACCCAACAAGGAAGTGCTCCCAACTCCACAGCTACAACAGCACGTAGCAGACGGCAAAGACCTGTTTCTCATCGGACAACTTATCTGAAACTGAACTATGGCATCTCCTCAGGCTCGGCATCAACCAAAGACTCGATGGTGTGGATGTAGCTAGGGTACGCCCAATCACCTTGTGTGCTAGGAAACAAGACCCAACTGAAAAAGAAACAAAAGGTATGCGACAAGGTGCATCCTAACAACCTCGTCCAGTGCATCCTCCGAGCATTGACTAAAATGCCTAAAACACGTCTGATGGACACCACGATCCCTCTCTGGGACATGTAGACCAAATTGATATGCGAAGCGGGCCTTCTAGTCCGGCGACCTGGGGGGTAGAACAACTGCGGCTCTGTGATCGGCAGATCGATCAATAAGGACACATCTTGGAGAGTGATCGGCATCTCTCCCCCACTGAAAGTGTAATGTGTGCATCTCAGGTCTCTATCTGTCAACAAGTGCTGACATGAGACACCAATCCAGTGTGAAGTAGCGACCGACGTGGAACATCTTGGCAAAGGGCAACAAGCCCATGTCCCGAAGGAGTGGGACACGGCGAGGGTCAAGGGGCCAGTGATGTCTAGCTAACCTAAGGGTAAGGGGTGGAGGACCATCCCTAGTGATCCACAACTTGCTATGGTGATGTTCATCATAAAATGGTTTGAGTAGCTCCGGTAGAGAAGGCTCAGCCCCGGTCCCTCCCACCATGGCCTGCAAAAGATTAAACGCTGAGTCAGTTCAGAACAAAAAGAATGCAAAAATACAAGGAAATGAAGCATTAAAATGAAATGAAGTACAGAACGAACATACTCAACATTACAACCAACGGCCACTAAAGGCGCAAATATTACAATACTACCTGTTACCAGAACATGACGACATTACCCTGAGTGCAAATTTTAGAATTACAACATGCAAATAGTGGAACTAAAATGATAGAAATAAGCACGGAGGTGAAATCCTCCATGACTACGAACTACGGACGTGCAGACGAGCTCGGTCTATTGGGGCAATCCTTCACGGAGAGGCCAATGGTCTAGCATATCTTGCACTTCATCGGGCGGGTCTAGTCCCCATGTTGGCTGTCATCCATGTCGTTTTGGAAGGGTCACGTCTACCGTCATCCCTTCCCAGTTGCCTTCAAGGCTTTGTTTGGACCCTATTTCACCATCTCTGGCCAAAGATCCCTGTAGTTCATGTCCACGCCATACGAGTTGAACTCAGTACTCCATGTCCCGAAAAGATGGTATATGTCGTAATACTCAAAGATGTATGGCGCACACAAGCAAGTCTTGCATGTTGGACATTACCTAAAACCACAACAACCCAATACACTTCATATGCATGTTACGAGCAATTCACCGTTCTTTACTGTACACAATCAAATAAATAGGTCATACTATTTAGTCTACATTTCCCTACCTCCTTAAAATAACTACACTTCGGTAACCCTTATGTACAAATTTAACCTAATCAGTGCATTAAAAAAACTACTAAATTTCTGGAAAAAAACTAATCCTTACAAGAAATTAATTTTGACTAAACAATTACAACCTAATTAATTACAACTAATTAATTTTGACTAATTAATTTTGACTAATTAATTACAATAAATTAATTACCAATGATTAACTACAACTAAATAATTACGACTTATTAACTACTACTAATTAATCATGACTAATTAATTACGGCTAATTAACTACGCCTAATTAATTAGGACTAATGAAATACGATTGATTAATTATGATTAATTAATTACAACTAATTAACTATGACTAATTAAATACGACTAATTAAATGCAACTAATTAATTAGGACTAATTAATTATGACTAATTATCTATGACTAGTTAATTGCGACTAAATTAATTACGACTAAACTAATTATGACTAATTAATTTAACACTAATTACCTAGTTAATAAACATAATGCATGCAGAAAAATTACATGTTCTAGAAGATCTTCGCTTGATGCCAAACTTTCTCTACTAATACGACCGCTAAAAACTACTCTAAACACTCAAATCGGCAGCGAAATCAGAACTAATTTCGGCCGATCATGCTACTAAAGGGATATGGGTAGGCTACACCGGCTGGTAATTCAAAAATTCTACCATGTAAACCAGGAAGCCATGCAAAGAAGAGATCATAGATCGTTACCACTAGACGCGTAGTGCAGCGAAAGAAGAGTTGGAGCAGCCTGATCCAACATCGAGCGTGTCGATGTAGTGGTCGTAGTCGATCGTCCAGCATTCTCGGTGCCGATACTTTCTTCTAGCAACCTATCACGCTCCTTGCGAAGGTTGTGAATCATCCTCATTCAGCACAGCAGCAATCACAGTAGCGCCTCTTCGGTATCCACACGTCCAGGGATGGAACACCGTATGTCGGTGTGCTAGCACCAACTCGCACAGTAGGACCCTCGAGAAGATGGTGGCTAGGGCTTCGGTAATGAAACTCATGTCTTATCTCTTATCCCAACAGCCTCATGCATCCTCTTATAAAGAGTCTATGACAGATCCTATCCGAACTCATTTGTTCCAACCCGTTAAGTGTGTAACTCTGTAGGTTCATACGTAATCGGTTGCGACTCAGAAACTCTTTTCCAACCACGAGTCGTTAGCGGTTCCTTGTAGGACATAACGATTCTCGAATACACATAAATTATATCGGACGAACCTTAATGCAATATGATCTAAGATTAGGTCCTTATCACTTACGGCCAGCTCGTATCTCTATACGACCAGTTCATATTTAGTCACAACCAGTTCGTAACTCCTTACGACTAGTTAGTGATTATGTTCAACTAGTCTACAACTAGCTCGTATCTCCATACGACCAGTCCGTATCTGGTCGAATTGAACAACCTGCTTGTGAATTCTCCCTTTGCCTTACGATATCTGGTTGAACTCCAGGTGAGATATTTTGTCATCTATGGACTGTTCAATACTTTCTCGATTAAGTGACGGATAACTTCATGTGGTCGACTCTTCAACCACTAGTGGCATGGCCATGTATTTTCTTTATCCGGCCACATCGAGGGGCCCAAAGATATTTCTCATGTTATGTTAGGAGTGACAAATCTCATATCCGACCAGTCACATCCCTCCGCATGTTTCATAGCATACCCGAAAGCTACCTTTATAACTACCCAGTTACGGAGTAGTGTTTGGCAACCCCTAGGTATACTATTACACATGTAGGAAACAATGATGATCTCAGGTCTAAGGATTATACATCATCTTTGCTTGAGACCAACTGATGACACATAAAATCATAACAATCTCAATAATGTCTCAAGGTGGGTCAATCCAACACTATATTCTCTAATATATATTCACATTATTGATCCAATATCCCTATATCCATGACCAGTGAAACATGGTCATAAATCAATACATGTGCTGGTCGATAAGTCACTAGTGTTTCGACCAGTGACATCCGACTAGGGATACATTTAGAATGACATCATATAAGTTAAAAAGCTTCACCAACAAGTCGCATACTTGTTAATCTTTATAACTGATAATTCATTCAAGGAACATAATAGCATTTATTCTAAACTCATAAACATAAACGTAATATAATCATCTCTATGATTGCCTCTAGTGCATATCACCAACAGCTACCTCTCACTTGCTCGATCCTCTTTGTTTTTTACATCGAGCTAAATGGTTGGTGTGGAGGATGAGAGCGACGCGCGATGGTTTTTATAGTCGCAGGAAAGCACTCGGCTGACTGCGAAGCGACGCAAGGATGACGGGGACATGACGTGCGACGGGATAGCGCGTTGCGTGGGGCACGTGAGAATCCATGGGGGATCAATTCGAGGGAATCCAGCGTGTGGGGGGACCAGGCGTTGGAATGGCTCAGCAAAGGGGGGTCCAGGGCGCTCGTGGCTCGGTAGTGCTGGGCGACGGGCGCACGGCATGTTAGAAAAATAGAAACAAAGGAGACACGAATTTTTATATGGAAAACCCTTGCGGGAAAAAACCACAGGCACCAACCGGCGATGATCACTATATGAGGAGTGATTACAAAACGCAGGAGGATTACAATGAGGCGTCAACTCTCCTCGTGCAGCTTTCAAGAGGTATATAAAGGGGTAAAAGGACTTAGAGTCCAAGTAGGAAACTAATCTGATAAAATGGCATATTCCAGATACTTCCATATTAGAAAATTCAGATCACATACGGATCACAAATATCTACAATCTCCACCTTGAGACAAATTGCCTCTTGTAGCAAAATAAAGAATCATCAATCACCAAATGAGTCCCCAATAAGATAAAAATCATCGTGCGCCAACTAGTCTCTAGGACTAAACTGTAACACCAACTAAGCTTAAGCAAAGCTTAAACTTAGTAACAGGAACTGGCTTTGTCATAATATCAGCTAGATTATCATGAGTACTTATCTTGCACACCTTGACATCATCTTGAGCAATAACACCTCTGTTCTCTCATGAACATCTGATCCTTTGTAAGGCATATAGTACTCTGACTATCACAAAATATAGTAGTGCAAGAATTATCTCCACAAAGCTCAATGTACAAACCTCTCAACCAAATAGCTTCTTTACAAGCTTCAGAAATAGCCATATATTCTACTTCAGTGGTAGATAAGGCAACAATAGCTTGCAACCTTGCCTTCCAACTAACAGCACAACCACCAATTGTGAAAACATAACCTGTGAGAGACCTCCTCTTGTCCAAATCACCAGCATAATCAGAGACAACATAACCAACAAGTTCATCTCTAGAATTCCCGAACTGCAAACAAGCATTAGAAGTGCCACGCAAATATCTAAAAATCCGCTGAACTGCTTTCCAGTGCTCTTTTCCAAGATTAGCCATGTATCTACTAACAACACTCAGTGTATGAGATAAATCAAGACGAGAACAAACCATGGTATACATAAGAGAACCAACTACACTGGAATATGAACTCTAGACATGTACATAATATCATAATCTGACTCAAGACATAAGGTTGGAGATAATCTGAAATGCGAAGCTAATAAAGTATTCACTGGTTTTGCATCATGCATATTAAAACGACAAAGGACCTTCTCAATATAACCTTTTTGACTAAGGTATAACTTGCCAGATTGCCTCTCTATAATAATCTCCATGCCAAGAATTATCTTTGTTGCACCTAAGTCCTTCATCTCAAATTCATTACTCAATTGTGCTTTCAATTTTGCTATTTCTGACTTATCTTTTGCAGCAATCAGCATATCATCAACATAGAGAAGCAAATAAATAGCTGAACCATTAACAGTCTTTAAATAAACACAGCTATCATAATCAGACCGCTTAAAATTATGAGAGAGCATAAAGGAGTTAAATCACTTGTACCATTGCCTAGGAGATTGCTTCAAACCATAAATAGATTTCTTTAATCTACAAACAAGGTGTTCTTTTCCATGAATAACAAAACCCTCAGGTTGGTCCATATAAATGTCTTCTTCCAACTCCCCATGTAAGAATGTAGTTTTAACATCTAATTGCTCAAGTTCATAATCATGCATAGCAACAATACTAAGTAAAGTGTGAATAGAACTATGCTTCACGATTGGGAAAAGACATCATTAAAATTAATATCTGGAATCTGACTGTAACCTTTAGCAACCAACCTTACTTTATACCTTGCTGGTTCAATAGGAGAAATACCTTCTTTTCTTTTGAAAATCCACTTGCAACGAACAGGTTTCTTCTCTTTTGGAAATTTCACTAATTCACAAGTGACATTCTGATCAAGTGACTCCATCTCATCATGCATAGCAATTATCCACTTATTACAATCAGTGGAGCTCATAGCCTCAGAGTATGATAAAGGTTCTGTATTACCTTCAATTTCTTCTGCCACACTCCAAGTATAAGCAACAATATTAGCTTCTTCAATCAACCTCTTGGGTGGATTAATCTCTCTTCTAGGTCTGTCAACTGCAATGAACCATTGTGGTGGCTGCTCAACAATAGGTGCATCATGAACAACAACATTTTCCTTATCTGATGAGTTATCTGAACCAACAAAGTGATCCACCTGAACACTTGAATTCTGCTCACTCCCAACAGGAACATCAGAAGACAGTTTATCATGAAGCACAGCAGATTCATTAAAGACAATGTTTCTGCTAATCACAACCTTATTTGTTTCAGGGTTCCACAACTTATATCCTTTAACACCAGATTTATAACCAAGAAAGATGCACTTAACAGCTCTAGGCTCTAATTTTCCTTTATCAACATGAGCATAAGCAGTACAACAAAAAACTCTCAATTCTGAATAATTTGTTGGGGAACCAGACCATACCTCAATTGGAGTCTTCCTTTCAATTGCAATAGAGAGTGACCGATTAATAAGATAGCAAGAAGTGGAAGCGGCTTTAGCCCAAAAACGCCTATGCAAACCTGCATTTGACAACATGCAACGGACCTTGAAAATGATGGTCATGTTTATACGCTCAACTACACCATTTTGTTGAGGTGTATGGGGAATGGTGTAGTGTCTAACAATGCCTTCAATCTTGCAATATGATTCAAATTCATTAGAACAGACTTCCATCCCATTATCAGTGCGAAGTTTCTTTACCTTCTTTTCAGTTTGCCTTTCAACCATAGTCTTTCACTCTTTAAATGTTGAAAATGCTTCTCATTTATGCTTCAAGAAATAAGGCCACACTCTTCTAGAGTAATCATCAATAATTGTTAACATATAACGAGCACTTCCTAGCGATGTCTTGCGAGATGGCCCCCATAAATCATAATGCACATAATCCAAAATGCCTTCTATAGTATGAACTGAAGTATTGAACCTCACCCTCTTGTGCTTGCCAAACACACAATGCTCACAAAATTTTAGCTTGCCGATGCTATGTTCATCAAGAAGTCCACTCTTGCTCAATTCTGTCAAACCAATTTCACTCATATGTCCAAAACGCATATGCCAAAAATTAGTAGCATTGGAATCAGATAATGAACTTGAAATTATAGCAACATTACATAATATTGTAGTACCTCGCAGATGGTACAGATTAGCAGATTTAATATCAGCTTTCATCACAACAAGAAAGCCTTTTGATACCTTCAAAACTCCACCTTCACCAGAATACTTGTACCCTTTGGCATCAAGAGTACTCAAAGAGATGAGGTTCCTTTTCAAATCTGGAATGTGCCTCATATCTATTAAGGTTCTAATAATTCCATCAAACATCTTGATCTGAACTGAACCAATTCCTGCAACCTTACAAGACGAGTTATCACCCATCAACACAGTACCACCTTCAACAGGTTCATAGGTGGCAAACCAATCCTTATTAAGACACATATGAAAGGTACAGGTGGAATCAAGAATACATTCATCATTGGTCTTAGCACATCCAGCAAAGGCAACAAGAACTTCTCCATCAGAACTATCATCAGCAGCAAGGGAGGCTTTACCTTGATCATCTAGTTTACCTTTTGGCTTATAATAGCCAGTTCTCTTTTCTTTATTCTACAGCTTTCAACATTCAAAGATGTCGTGCCCACTTTTCTTACAATATTTGCACAACTTGTACTTGCCTCTCAATTTCGACCGGTTCTTGTAGCCGTTCGAACTTTTGCCTCGAGATCCATTGTTTGAGTTCTTCTCCTTTTGTCTGCCACGAACAAACAAGCCTTCTCCTTGCGAACTTGAATTTTCAGAGGGTACTATCTGTTTTATCTTCTCCTTAGCATGCAAAGCTTCATAAACTTCATTAAGAGTGAGAGTCTCTACTATATAATATGGTATCTCTGAAATTTAAAAAAGAACTAGGAAGAGAACCCAAAAGAACAAGACCCCCTCATCATCGTATTTTACCTCCATCGACTCTAGGTCGGCAACGATCTCCTTAAACACCGAAAGATGATCCAGCATGGATCCTCCTTCTTGTAATTTGTGATAGTACAACTTCTGTCTGAGATGCATCTTGCTAGTGAGATCATTTGTCATGCACATTTGTTCCAGCTTCAGCCATAATGCAGCAGCTGTCTTCTCCTTCAAAACCTCCTGCAAAATATTATTTGATAGATGAAGGTGAATTTAAGATAAAGGCTTACGGTCTTTATGCTTCTCATCTGTAGTCCATGTGGTAGGTTGTTTCTCAAACCCTTCCAACTCATCATCTAAATCTATCTGTGCCAACACAGCCCTCATCTTGACTTGCCACAGCGAAAATCTTGTGTCTCGACCCAGGAGTGGAAGATCATACTTTAAAGTCGCCATGAGGAATAAATCCTAAAATTGCTGGTATTGATCTGTGTAAACCTGTGTGTTGGAGAACGGCTTTTGCTTTTGGATTTTTCTGCTGCTTGTACGCACGCACGGGCGGAGGCGACAAAAGGAGTTGTTGGCGCCGCTTGAAGGACGCGTGCTTCGGACCAAGGACGGGCGGACGCAGCAAATGAAGACCGATGGGAGTTGCTGGCGCTTTCTCGGCAGTTGGATGACGTGAGGAGCGATGCGCCGCCGGGAGTGACACGCGACGGGAGTGATGATCGAGGCGAAGGCGCTGCGCGTGGCGGCGATGCCGGAATAGATCTATTTTTTTTCGTATCTCTCAAAAACCTAAAATCTCATGTGCTCTGATACCACTTGTTAGAAAAATAGAGACAAAGGAGACACAAATTTTTACGTAGAAAACCCTTGCGGAGAAAAACCACGGGCGCCAACCGGTGATGATCACTATATGAGGAGTGATTACAAAACGCATAAGGGTTACAATGAGGCGTCAACTCTCCCCGTGTGGCTTACAAGTGGTATATAAAAGGGTAAAAGGATTTAGAGTCTAAGTAGGAAACTAATCTGCTAATATAGCATATTCTAGATACTTTCATATTAGAAAATTCGGATCACATACGGATTACAAGTATCAACACGTCAGACGACATGTGTCACCTGCCGACGCGTCTATTGTGCCATTTTTGCCCTTTCACGTGGGAGAAGACTAGTTTTGCTATTACGACGCCAAAAAGTGTTAAATAAGCCAAAAACTCTATGTATTGCATCGAACAATCCCACTTGGCACTTTGATACATTATACATAATACATTTGGATCCTTGGTAGCATAGTACTAGCTAAAAAACAACACTCTTTGGTAACTCAAAACTGGTTTCCTTTTCTTGCGGGCGCCTTTCTTTCTTTGTGGTGGCGTTGGTTGCCATCACGCGAAAAAATTCAGGTCCTAAACATATGTACAAATTCTCTGCACGCCCCAACATTTATGTAATTACATTCAAGATATAGCTCCTGACTTTTTAGAGTGCATAGATGATGAGCGTGGTGTAAATACTAAATACGGTGGCTCCCTGCCAAGAGTGCCAAGTGCCAAGGTACGACCATACTTTCATTAGCTTTGCCTTCACCTCCCACGCATCAGCAGGCGTGGCAGGAGAGTAAAATACACGAATTGAAAGAGGAGCGGACGTAAGCTACCCGTCGCTGTCGTCGCATTGCGCGAGGGACGCTCGATCTCGTCTCGTTTAGGCAGCCTCCGCCGTTGTCTTCCTCGCATAACAACGGCCGGTTCTTTTCGCTGTTTTTAAACAGAATTCGTTTCTAGCTTTCTACACCTAGCTAATTTGTAGGCTTAAGAACCGTCTCAGTTTTGGTTCTTTCACGGTTTCACAACCTTAAACCAAAGAAAAAAAGAAGTTTATGTAAAACATCGATTTAATTTAGGGCTAATGTGACTAAACCTCGTCTTGAACCTAGCTAGCTCATCTGCCATGAAACCAATCTTGATGAAGAGGGAGGTAAAATTGGATTGTACATATTTTTCATGCCAATCTTCAGCTAATTAAGCTGGAAACAGTGACGGGTTGATGAGTTTAGAAAGATGAGGCCAATTTTCAGTGCTAATTCACATAAGCTCGAAATAATGCTAGGTTAATGTGACTAAACATAGTCTCAAACCTAACTTATTTACCAACCAGTCTATAAAAGGACGAGATAAAATTGGACTGTACATTTTCAAGTCAACCTTCGGCTATGCTAGAAATCAAATAATGCTAGGTCAATAAATAATAATCTAAAAAAATAATGCTACGTTAATGGGTTTGGATAGACGAGAAAATGTTCATCACTAGCTCATCCAGA
The DNA here is from genome assembly GCA_036346405.1 of Phyllostachys edulis. Classification (NCBI taxonomy): domain Eukaryota; kingdom Viridiplantae; phylum Streptophyta; class Magnoliopsida; order Poales; family Poaceae; genus Phyllostachys; species Phyllostachys edulis. The sequence continues at coordinate 53,803,889 of CM070549.1, read as the reverse complement.
TAAAAGCTAAGAAGTGATACGATAGTAGCTGTAGTCTTTAGATGAGGAATATTACTGAGTACTAACCCATCTAGATAGACTATAGATCATTTCAATATTGACATCGGAAGTTCAATTATCATCGTAGAAGATTACTAGTAAAAAACACAAGACGGATTTATCGAATCTTGCCACCATCAGAATTACGTCCGTTGGAAATATTAATCATATCCAGGATGCCCTCAATAATGACGTTGACGAGGATTAAAATTTCTATGTATTACTTTAATACATAGGCCCTCTTTGTTTAGGCTTTTTGTCTAGCTTAAGGGTAAAAAAGCCTAAGTCTAAATAAAGGGGTGGCTTTTTTGTCAAGCTTATAAAAAGCTTAAGCCAATTTAAGCCTAAAAGCCATAAGCCACGGGAGAGGTGCTTTTTTTGGCTTTTGCGGAATGGAATAACCATTTGTCAGTGAACTTCGTTAAAATTACCCTCAAAATGCCATTCGTATATAAGTGAAAACCCTTTCAATTTTTTTACATTCCACCCATTCTTTTCCTTCGGCTCACGCACACCCGACGCATCTCCCTACCCCGAACACCGCCGCCTCCCCTCTTCTCCTCCAACGTCACCGCCTCCCCTCCCCATCCCTAACGCCGCCTTCGCCCAGGTCTCCGTCCTCTGCCCGCCTCCCGCCGGCGCCACCCTCCTCTGTGTCCCGCTTTCGGCTTCTTCACCACCCATCTCGGCCGTCGTCCTCGCCTCGTCCCCAATCATCGCCTGTCGCCTCGTCCCCAATCATCGCCTGCCACCTCGTCCCGGCGAGGGCGACCCCCTCCGCATTGTCCGCTTCGGTCTCCGCCGCATCCGCCCTCCGCGCCCCTCGCCATCGTCGTCTTCACCAAGTGCGGTCGCCGAAGCCTCGTCCCCACCTCCTCTCCAATTATCACCTGCCGCCTCGTCCCCAATCATCGCCTACCACCTCTTCCCGGCGAGGGCGACCCCCTCAGCATTGTCCGCTTCGGTCTCCACCGCACCCACCCTCTTTGTTTAGCGCCGTCGTTGTCTTCACCAAGTGCGGCCGCCGAAGCCTTGTCCCGACCATAGCACCCTCTGACAGCCTACGCCCAACACCGTCATCTGTCTTCCTCCCGACTCCTCCACCCAACGACGCTATCCTCGTCCCCAAGTGCTAGCTGCAAAGTGAATTTGACATGGATGACATCTGATTCATGCTCTCTGTTGGTAGATCTTGGTGTGAGATAGATTCTGTTGGTAGATCTTGGTGTGAGATAGATTTTTTGGTTTGGGAATGTTACATGGGAAGAAATTCCCTTTTGTGTTTTGGTTGTACATGATGCTCATGCCCATGTTCATGCTCATGGTCATTGTGTGTACGTTGAAATTGCCACTGCTCACTGGGAGAAAAATCTTTATGCTAGATAGTTTCGATTTGAGCAATTTGAAGCTTGTTAATTGGGTTGCATAGTATTAGCACCCTGTTGTTCGACTTGAAAATTGAGTTGTTCTAAATTTGACTCTAGTTATTTCACTTTTGTGTTGATGTAAATTCGAAGGAAAAAATGAGTATGATGCTTGATACATGTCGAGGAATTGCAAATCATGTTTGAAGATCAGCTGATAACGGCCACTGAAGAATAGAAGATGAGCATAGATGAAGGCGGTGCGCGATGGTTCAAATGAAGTGGATGTAAATGTTTTTTGTCATGATTTGTTCTTTTATGCGTTTCAATCAGAAACTGTGAATCGATCAGTATCGTCAGATTTACAAACCCTATACAAAAATAAATTTAAATACATGCTTAAAAAGATACTTTAAACTCTAAAGGGTAATTCAGACCTTTCATCCTTCACACCCAACTCAATAAGCCAATATCCTACAAAAAGTCTAACTACCAAACAACAAAGTTTGGCTTAAAAGTTTAGAGGCTTATAAGCTGATTAAACCAAAAAGCTGGCTTTAAGCTATAAGCCAAAAAGTCTAAGCCTAAACATAGAGGGTCATAATAAAAGACCATATGTCTTCGTGGTCGTAAACCCTAAGGCTAACGACCCCTGTGGTCGTAAGGATTCCAGAGGTTACATAATAAGTATCCTGGTCGGATGAGATCCCTTACCAAATTCCCGACCAAATGACTGCTCGTAAAAGTCATGAACTGACATTTGGATCTAACTCCGAGTGTATTTCTTACCATGTGATGAATGGAATACATGTCATATTTGCTCCATACCACGCGATGTTTCATAATTCTAAGACACTGACAACAACTACCATGCGGTTTAGGGTCTCACAGACACACAACCGTCGAACGGTTGGTACTTCATCAAACGCTGTCTTACTCCGACCAGTCACGATATTTCCAATAGGCGTCTCTTCAAGGAGCAACTGTCACATCTTCAACGGTTACTTAAAGATAGAGCGCGGATAAGAACATGATCAGATTGAAGCACGGCAATCGGCTTTAGATTCATGTTTCAAGTCTGATTCTACAGTATAGCGAGCATTACGCTCAGTTTAATTAGGATCAATCCACCTGCCTTTACAAGTGCACCCCCCTGTAATAGCCAGTTCATAGCAATAAAGAGCAGTCACATTCTCTCCCAAGAACTCTTTGCCATTTTTCTCTATTTATTTCGTAAGATCGGCGACTCGATCGTCGACAGCTGGTGCCATCCATGGGGGAGAAGACGTTAAGTTCTTGAATATTACTTTGCTGAAACATTCCTCATACACTTCCTTTGCTCCATCATTGCTCATGCGAACATGGCAGGGACTTGGGATGAGGAAAACTAGTTCGACCTGGTGGACTACTCCAACCTCGACATGGACACATGCATCCGCGCCATGGAAGAAAACGGGATGTCATCATCCTCCTCCTCCGCCGGCTCACCAGTCGTAGAGATTGACGATATTGACCGGATGGATGAGGATAGACTGCCACCAACAATGGCACCCTTAGAGGAACCGCTCGCTCGAACCAGTTCAGAACATTCAAATGCCTCTGCAAGCCCAGTCGATCCGACCGGCAAAAGCGACATTGGAAGCCCAGCGCTACAATCAGAGAGTCCATGTACTCTCAATATTATCATGGGCGACCAGTATTTGCCAATGGCTCTGAAGAATTTAGACCTGCCATTATGAGTTAATTGTATATTTTGGAAATTAATGACAATCGTCATTTGGAACTAACATTTTCCATGAGATGGATGAATAGGTTATATTCCATGATGATGAAGACTTTGGATGATATTATGAGTTGATCGTCATCAAGTCAAGACTCGGGATGAAGGAAATCATCATGTGTTGCATGTCAAGACCCTAAAGTGAAGAAGATAATCATGTGTTAATGATATTGAAGTCAAGAGCTTGAAGTAAAGAATGCATCATGTGTTGATGATATTCAAGTCATCATGTGTTGATGAGCGTTCAAGTCAAAAACCTGGTCTTGAAGAGAAGATGTGTGTCATCAAGCTTCAAGTGAATGTGCAAGGCAAAGTTATGACTAGTTAGGCCTAAGGATGAGTTCCTAGTCATTTACCGATCATGGTGTTTGGTTGGAAGACCGGATTGCTAGTATAGGTTGCCATACTATTAAGAGGGGTCGTGACTAGTAGCTTGAGTGTGTCATGTGTTGATAGCTCGTTGTGCTTGCTCTAGCTCTCTTTAGCATGTTGCAAATATTTGTGAATGTGTTTTGCAAATAGTTGAGGCTCATGCATAATCCTTGTAGCATGTGACTTTAGTTTGCGAATATGTTTTGCAAATGGTTTAAGTCCATATACCTTATCCTTGTGGTGTGATTCTAAAATTTGGTAAATGTGTTTTTCAACTTGTTGAGAATCTCGTCTTTAACCCTTATTTGCATCTTGCATCAATTGGCAAATGTGTATTGCAAATTGAGTTGAAACAATTTGCAAAGATCAGCTTTTGTTTCCTAGTCTGGACTGATCGCAGGCTGTTGGCCAGTCTGACCAGTGGGACCTGGTATGACCGCCATGTGTTGGCCAGTCTGATCGGACCCCGGGTCAGGGTCGCACGATCAACCTTTTTCAGAAGATGTGTTTTTCTGGAAAAGTTGGTTCCTCTGTGGAGCGGTCTGACCGTAGTGATAAGTCCGGACTGACCGGACCTCCGGGTCTTGGACCCGGTCAGCTTTTTCCAGAGAATGTGTTTTTCTGAAAAAGCTCCTTGTTCTATTGAGCAATCTGACCGCCATGTGTTGGCCGGTCAGACCGGGTTGGCACGGTCTGACCGGCCAATGGTTGGCGGTCAGTCCGGGTGTGTCCAACGGCTAGTTTTATAGCCGTTGGAGCATGGCCGGTCTGACCGACCATTGGTCGATTTGGCCGACCGGGTTTATTGATTTTCGATCGATTCTCTTTCAAACGGCTAGTTTTTGTGTGTGGGTTATAAATACCCACCTTGACCGATTGTGGGATAGTTGCTGGTGCTATTACCCATTCCTTTGAGCAAAGAACAAGCCCTCTTATCTCTTATGTGCATGTGTTGCACTTAGTGAGCTTAGAGAACAAACCATAAGTGCATGTGTTGCATTAGGTAGTGGATTGTGTATCCATTAAGCTTAGACACTTGATTCGTTCAAGTGAGCATCTCAGACTTGTTACTCTTGGTGTTTGCCGACACCTAGACGGCTTGGAGGAGTTGCACCGGTGATCTTCTACAAGAAGGTTGTGAGAAGACCCGGGCGGTTGTGAGTGGTTTGGTGCTCGCCATCTCCGAAGTGGAGGAAGAGCAACCCCGAGTGGATCGAGGTGTTGGTTCGTGTTGGAGCTGGTCCAAGTGGTTGGACTTACCTCGGAGGTGTTGGCTCAAGTTGTGGAGCTAGTCCAACGTGGTTGGGCTTACCTCAACGTGGATTAGGGGAGACCGGCAAGTCTCCAAATACCACAGTAAAGCATCGTTGTGTCTTTGTAGTTTGTTCTCTTGTGATTTACTTTGCGCAATTGTTCATAAAATTATTTCTTACATGTATTTGTATGATTGCTAATTATCAATAGTCTTAGAATTGTTGGTGCACTTAGTAAGGACTAGTTGATTTAGGCTTTAATTGTACAAAACCGAATTATTGTTAGCTTCCGCATTAGAAATCAGTTTTAGCCAAAGAAAATTTTAAAACTGCCTATTCACCCCCTCTAGTCGGCTTCCTTGATCTTACAAGTGGTATGAGAGCTTGGTCTCTTATTTTATTAGGATTCACCGCCTGGAGAGTAAATGATGGCTAGTGGGGGTTTCTCCATTGGTAGAGCTCCACACTTTGATGGTTCAAATTATGTTTATTGAAAATTTAGAATGACCATCTATAATAAGGCCATGGGCTCAAACCTATAGAGAATCGTTGATGCGGGTTTTGCTACTCCAATTGATCCACAAAACCCCACTCAAAGGGAAGAGCAAAACTTGTGACACGATGCTCAAGCTTTAAATCCTCGATCTTACAAGCTCCTACGTATTTCGTGGGCCAAGCAACATCTGGTAAGGGTATCGATAAAGTTATCACCGATCGTAGGACAAGTGGGCATGGTAAAACTGAGCATACAATTGGCAGTCCGTCGAATCAGGCTGAGTCCAACACAAAGCCCACCAAATGCAGTAATCTCCGATCGCTCTCCATCGTGGAGGCTCCTTGCAGAAGCACTGGAAGGCTCTCCCTTAGCTATGACGGGAGTTCATCAAAAGATCATTGTTGGTGCCACAAAGTTAACACAATCAGATATACCAATCCGGATGCCATGCACGATCCTCCACGGGTTAGCTCACCAACACTTGCTGGTGGAGATGGTTCGGGCACTCAAGCACCAACTACCAGAGACAACCGAGCTGATGCACGTGCATCAGTTAGTTCACATGTTCCTACCCCATCGCGAGTAAGGAATTAGGCAAGGCCAACTGGAAGGTCAAGGGAAAACTCGATTCATCGGACACCCACTTCAAGCAAAAATCTTCCACGACCTTCGGTAATGATACAAAACCTGCAACGAGTCCGAGATATCTTGAATAATCTAGATCCTGCTTTAGCAGGAACTCCAGGTCAAGTGTCGGAGATCCTCCAACAAACTATGCAGCGTACAGAAATATACCAGGATTATAGGAATTCACAAAGTCACATGATGACCTCGTCCCAGCGTTCCTCTCTCAGCAGGGGACAACATGATCGAGCGAAGGATTGATCAGCACTAAGACCCCCTCATAGGTTCCGACCAGGGAATCACGAGGGAAGACGGCTCCTCACAGCAGCCACTGCTCCTCCTCGTCAAGAGGAATGACCACTTGATTCAGGTGATCTCAAGCATCATCAGAACCAGGTAGGTGGTCAAAGATGTTATCATAACGTCCACGACCGAGTTGGGGCACCGGATCCTAGATATGTAAATCTAAGGAACCGATCACCGACTGACTATAATCCGACTCCTTTCCAGAGCGTTTTCGGCAGGTCTCCAAGCTGTTCGTTGGTCGAACAAGTTCCGACCAGCCAATATAGAGAAGTTCAATGGGACTCAGAACCCATTAGAATTTTTTTCAAATTTATTCTACCACCATCAAGACCGCTGGTGGTAATGATAACGTGATGGCAAATTATTTACCCACAGTCCTTAAAGGGTTTGCCCGATCGTGGTTGCTTAACCTACCGATCAGATCTATATATACTTGGGTGCAACTCTGCGATACTCTGATCTCCAACCTTCAAGGGACGTACGACCACCCCGAAAAGGAGGATGATCTTCATCGGATGAAGTAGAAGACCAATGAAACTCTTTGACAATATATCAAGAGATTCAGTTAGGTTCGAAATTCCATCCTAGATATCACAGAATCTTCTGTCATCCAGGCTTTTAAATCAAGTCTGGTGAATCACCGGTTTACGGAGGATATTACAATAAATCCTCCGCGAACAACCATCGAACTTTTCGATATGGCAGACAAGTACGCGACCAGTAGTGAAGCAGTTGAATGGTATGAAACTATTGATCAGAAAGATAAAGATCCCCAGTCTGGTCTAGAGAAGCAAGAGAAGAAAAGCAAGAAGTCTCTCAAGAACAAGAAGAATCGCAAGCCCGACAACAAGGAAGTCTTCTCGATCCCAAAAAAGTTTACCAAGGGCAAGAAAGATTTCACTAGTCGGAACAAAGCTAAGACTCTGACCAGTGACTTCAAGAAAACTAAGAAGTGGTGTCTACTTCACAAGGCAGCAGGGCATGATCTGCGCATCTGCCAGGCCTAGCAAAGTAATCTAGAGGATTACTACTCAGGAAAAGGACCCTTCCCCTCTATAACAGAACTCGAAGAATCAAGCTCCAAGAAGGACAAAGATGGCAATGAAGAGATGGACTGCCAGGAGCCACAGCATACGGTGGATATGATCTTCGGAGGATCCTCCTCGTATGATTTGAGACAACATCTAAAGGCCGTGGTGATGATGACATCACTTATACTGATATGAACACTCCTCTTGCTACTGCCATGAATGATGTGCAAGGTCCAATTACTCGAGCACGTGCTCGTCAACCCAATTATCATGTAAATTCGTTTCTAGGGCTGAGTGTATTATTTAAGAACTCCATGATGCTGCCTAATGGAGATGATTTGCTTGTGCTTAGGAATCTAGGAATTGACAGCAAGGAGTTGATGTGCATCGAGGAAGGAGAAGGCAGTAAAAATGGCCACAATTCCAGCGAGGAATTCAGGACTTAAAAGCCACCCTAAAGGAGATGAAGAATTTGTGGCCTCCAACTCAAAGAGTTTCGGCCACCCTCTACTTGGTGCTGCGCCACCTTTCTTAGCCTACAAGGCTTGTATCTGAATCCCCTTAAGGGTTAGTTTGAGTTAAACTTTGTAATGGGTTTATTTGGCCCATGTAGCCCATATGGCCAGTCACCTAGGGTTTTGGGTACTGTTCATGTGGTACTATTCATACGTGAACAGTACCGCCACCCCTCCCTCTTCCTCCTTTACATAGTGGTCGCCATCCCTTAGTTTCGGTGGGTTTCTTTTTAGATTATTTTGTATAGCAGTTTCATCGCACGTTCGGTTGAGGAACCCCAACTTTGTGAGCTTAATCCTTATTCACAATACAATTTCAGATTGCATCTTCTACTTTCTTGCTTGTGCTCTCGATTCGCTTGCAGGAGATAGCCTTCTTGGCGAGGTCAACCGTGTTCGACACGGTTGATAACCATTGGAGCAGTGGTGTAGTGATTACGAGGGGTTCGATCCGTTTTGGTCGGAGCCTTTAGATTATTAACGTCGTGTTCTCCACAATCGACATATCACTACCTTTCAGAAGATCGGGCCACAGACACATTAGGTGGTATCAGAGCAAAGGTTGCCCATTAGGTAATCACAATTCTTCCCCCTTTTAGATTAGTTGTTATTCATCGTCCTAAAAACTCCAGAAATAGCCCCACAAAAATATTTTGTTCGTCGTGTTCTTCCTCTATCCTATCACTGTTTGTGCTGTTGCAATTTCCGTTCTTGGATTCGCCTTGTTGAATTTGTGTCCTTTGTCTAAGTCGTGTTGCTGGTTTAGAGTCGTATTCTTGGTCTCTAGTCATCACCCTCCGCTGCCACACCGACACCAAACGCCTGTCGCGCCAACCAAATCGCCCCGTCGCTCATCCATGTCGCGGCCACCAATTTGCCTCGCCGCCACATTCTTTGTGGCACTCAAAGACCTTGTCATTCTTTGCACCTCATGTTGTCGTGATGACCAAAGTCTCTACCGCGGCAAACCCTAACGAAGATTGGTTTCAGTTTGTGACAGAAAAAAAAAGAAAAGTGGTTGTTTTCGTGCTGCCAGAAGGATTCATCTGACTTCGACAGCACGATAAAAAAATCAAAGTTTAGAGAGAGAGATAATATCTTTTAATTACCTTTATACCCCTGCCTTTTACAAAAAATTTGTGACCCATATACCTCCTAGACCTGAAAGAGGAATTTGAAGAGATTTAAGTCGGGTGCACATTCGCAAAAAAAAAGAGAAAAAAAGAAAAGAAAAGAGAAGCAATCAGGTTTGCTGCCTTTGTGTTTGGTCCCCTGTTTCAGTCGGCGTTGTGCTAGGGCTAGGGACACTTTTTTTAGGCCAGCAACTGTGCCAAGTACTTTGGACCCTTATCCAGCTTTGCTAATTGGGTTACGGTTTTTGCTAATCCTTGCTACATATTTTGCCTTCCGAGCTCCACCTACTCTTGATCAGAACAGGTCCCCTCTTGCAATCGTACCCACGCTCGACACGGTATCACGAACTAGCCACTGGCTGTACCACCTGTTGCATTGGTAAGAACACTTGTAAGAGTGTGGTAAGACGCTTGAGAGTGTGTGATTCCACCTTCTATCACCTAGTAGTTGATAGGGATAATACCTTTGTGTTGTCTTTTGTTTCTACTAACCATGACAGGTGACTCGTCTAATGAGAAAGAGTGTGTTTTAAAGGGAGAGCTCATGACGCTTTTGGATGAACAACGGACTACCATTAATGAAGACATCGACAGAAAGCTTCAAGCTACTACGACCACATTGTAGCGCTCAATCAACGATAGTATTGTAGCGCTCACTACACGCCTTGAAAGAATGATGAATCAATCACCTAACAATGGACGTGAGTATGATCATGATGCAGCCCAAGATTTTGAGGTGGTAGATGATAATGAAAGGTGAAACCATGATGTCGGCGCTACTTTTGCTGACCAAGATGCACGTCAATGACACCGCCTACATCACAACCGTCATGGTATGGGAGGTAATAATTTTCAGCACCATAATGCTCGTGTTAATGATGACCCATTTGCTAAAATTAAATTTGGCATGCCATCTTTTATGGGTGTTTATGATGCTGAAACTTATCTAGATTGGAAGATGACAATTGAACAAAAATTTAATGCCCATTTAGTTCCTGAAGTGCATAGAGTCAGACAAGCTGCTAGTGAATTTAAAGATTTTGCTATCATTTGGTGGAATCAAGTAGTTAATTCTGGTTTAACACCTGATACATGGGGATAGATTGAAGGTAGCTATGCGAGTGTTGAGCACTCAAAGGGAGCAAGCGGAGAGCTACAGCGCCATAATTTGTTTCAGATATTCCTCATTGTCAAGGATTGTCGTGTTCGTGTCATAATTGATGGCGAGAGCTATAATAACTTGGTGAATTCAAGTTTGGTCAAGAAGCTTGGCTTGACCACACGTGCGCATCCTCATCCGTACCACATTCAATGGTTCAACAACAGTGGTAAGGTGAAGGTAACACAATCTGTAAGAGTGCATTTTTCCATTGGTTCCTATCATGATGTTGCTGATTTCGACGTAGTGCCTATGCAAGCCTGCTCACTTTTATTAGGTCGTCCATGGGAATTTGATACCGATGCAACTCATCATGATAGAAGTAATAAGTACTCTCTTATGCACAAAGGAAATAAAATAATTTTGCTACCTTTGACACCTGCTAAAATTGTGAAATGTGATAAAGAGATTGCTAAAAATGAGAGGAAAGAACATAAACATGAATATGAAAATCAGCAAGTAGTGAAGAACGTTTACCCACCTAAGAAAGAGAAGTTGTCACCTAGTTCTAGGACTGAGTGAATTAAATTAAAGGGTTGTGTCATGCTTGCAACCAAATCTGATCTTGCTGAATTTTTTTATACTGATATGCCATGCTATGCTTTGATATGCAAAGATGCTTTATTTTCACTTGATGATATATCTAGCTCTTTGCCGTCTGCTGTCACTAACCTTTTGCAGGCATATAAGGATGTGTTTCCAGCTGAGATACCCCCGGGACTGCCACCTATTAGAGGGATTGAACATGAAATTGACTTAATTCCGGGAGTGACTTTGCCAAACCATGCAGCGTATAGGACCAATCCGGAGGAGACTAAGGAAATTCAACGACAAGTCCAAGATCTTTTGGACCAAGGGTACGTACGGGAAAGCCTTAGTCCTTGTGTTGTTCCTGTTCTTTTAGTTCCTAAGAAAGATGGTAGTTGGCATATGCGTGTTGATTATAGAGCCATTAATAATATCACAATACAGTATCGTCATCCTATTCCTGTATTAGACGACATGCTTGATGAGTTGAGTGGTTCTATTCTTTTCACAAAGATTGACTTGCGTAGCGGGTACCACCAGATTAGAATGAAATTGGGAGATGAATAGAAAACAACATTTAAAACTAAGTTCGGGCTATATGGGTGGTTAGTGATGCCTTTTGGTTTAACTAATGCACCTAGCACTTTCATACGTTTGATAAATGAAGTTTTACGTGCTTTCATTGGAAAATTTGTGGTGGTTTATTTTGATGATATTATAATATATAGCAAGTCATATGAAGAACACCTGGATCATTTACGTGTTATTTTTAATGCTTTGAGATATGCACGTTTGTTTGGTAACCTTGAGAAGTGCACCTTTTGCACGGATCGAGTCTCTTTTCTTGGTTATGTTGTTACTCCACAGGGCATTGAAGTTGATCAAGCCAAGATCGTCGCTATCCAGAGTTGGCCGCCTCCTAAAACGGTCACACAAGTGTGGAGTTTTCTCGGGCTCATTGGTTTCTATCGGCGTTTTGTTCGGGATTTCAGCACCCTCGCTGCATCGCTGAATGAGTTTACAAAGAAGGGTGTTCCTTTTACTTGGGGCATCATACAGCAACCAGCTTTCAACGCTCTCAAAGATAAGTTGACACACGCCCCTTTGCTTCAACTTCCTGATTTCAGCAAGACTTTCGAATTAGAATGTGATGCTAGTGGTATAGGTCTTGGTGGTGTGTTAATTCAAGAAGGAAAATCTGTTGCTTACTTTAGTGAAAAATTAAGTGGGCCTAGTTTGAACTATTCTACCTATGATAAAGAATTATATGCTCTAGTTCAAACTTTGGAAACATGGCAGCATTATTTATGACCCAAAGAGTTTGTAATATATTCTGATCATGAATCTTTGAAGCATATTCGAAGTCAAACCAACCTGAACCGTAAACATACTAAGTGGGTTGAGTTTATTGAGTTTTTCCCCTATGTCATTAAATACAAAAAGGGCAAAAAAAAATATAATAGTTGATGCATTGTCTAGGAGATATACCATGCTTTCACAACTTGACTTCAAAATCTTTGGATTAGAGACAATAAATGAGCAATATGTGCATGATGCTAATTTTAAAGATGTGTTGCTTAATTGTCAAGAGGGAAAGGGTTGGAATAAATTTGTGGTGCATGATGGGTTCGTGTACCGTGCTAACAAGCTATGCATTCCAGCTAGCTCCGTTCGTCTTTTGTTGTTACAGGAGGCGCATGGAGGAAGATTGATGGGTCACTTCGGTGTGAAGAAGACCGAGGACATTCTGACCCACCACTTTTATTAGCCAAAGATGAGGCGTGACGTCGAACGCTTCATTGCCCGCTACACCACATGCCAAAAAGCTAAGTCACGACTTAATCCTTATGATTTATACATGCCTCTTCCTATTCCAAGCACACCTTGGGAAGATATATCTATGGACTTTGTTTTAGGGCTGCCTAGAACAAAGAAGGGGAGGGATAGTATTTTTGTTGTCGTGGATAGATTCTCTAAGATGGCTCCTTTTATACCATGTCATAAAAGTGATGATGCTACAAATATTGCTGATTTGTTCTTTAAGGAAATTGTTCGCTTGCATGGTATTCCGAATACGGTAGTTTCAGATCGTGATGCTAAATTTTTTAGTTATTTTTAGAGAACTTTGTGGGCTAAGTTGGGGACTAAGCTGTTATTTTTCACTACTTGTCATCCCCAAACTGATGGACAAACTAAGGTAGTCAATAGAACATTGTCTACTATGCTTAGGGATGTGCTTAAAAAGAACTTAAAAATATGGGAGGAATGTTTGTCTCATGTGGAATTTGCTTATAATCGCTCGCTGCATTCTACCACAAAGAAGTACCCTTTTGAGATTGTTTATGGTTTCATACCTCATGCACCTATCGACTTGTTGCCTCTTCTAGCTTTGGAGAAGGTAAATTTTGATGCGCAACAACGTGCTGATTTGATACTTAAGATGCATGAGACAACTAAAGAGAATATTGAGATTATGAATGCTAAATATAAAGTTGCTGGTAGTCAGGGACGCAAGCATGTTACTTTTGAACCTGGTGATCATGTGTGGTTACACTTGCGTAAAGAACAATTCTCTGAATTGAGAAAGTCTAAGCTCATGCCTAGTGCAGATGGTCCTTTTAAAGTGCTTGAACGTATTAATGATAATGCATGTAAGTTAGACTTGCCTGCAGATTTCAGGGTTAGCCCTACCTTTAACATTGCAGATTTGCGACCTTTCTTGGGCACGAAGGATGAGCTTGAGTCGAGGACGACTCCAATTCAAGAAGGGGAGGATGATGAGGGCATCACTTCTACTGATATGAACACTCCTCTTGCTGCTGCCATGAATGATATGCACAGTCCAATTACTCGAGCACATGCTCGTCAACTCAATTATCAGGTAAATTTGTTTCTAGGGCTGAGTGTATTATTTAAGAACTCCATGATGCTGTCTAATGGAGATGATTTGCTTGTGCTTAGGAATCTAGGAATGGATAGCAAGGAGTTTATATGCATCAAGGAAGGAGAAGGCAGTAACAGTGGCCACAATTCCAGCGAGGACTTCAGGACTTAAAAGCCACCCTAAAGGAGATGAATAATTTGTGGCCTCCAACTCAAAGAGTTTCGGCCACCCTCTACTTGGTGCTGTGCCACCTTTCCTTAGCCTACAAGGCTTGTATCCGAATCCCCTTAAGAGTTAGTTTGAGTCAAACTTTCTAATGGGTTTATTTGGCCCATGTAGCCCATATGGCCGGTCACCTAGGGTTTTGGGTACTGTTCATATGGTACTATTCATGCGTGAACAGTACCACCGCCCCTCCCTCTTCCTCCTTTACATAGTAGTCGCCATCCCTTAGTTTCGGTGGGTTTCTTTTTAGATTATTTTGTATAGCAGTTTCACCGCACGTTCGGTTGAGGAACCCCAACTTTGTGAGCTTAATCCTTATTCACAATACAATTTCAGATTGCATCTTCTACTTTCTTGCTTGTGCTCTCGTTTCGCTTGCAGGAGATAGCCTTCTTGGCGAGGTCAATCGCGTTCGGCACGGTTGATAACCATCGGAGCAGTGGTGTAGTGATTGCGAGAGGTTCGATCCATTTTGGTCGAAGCCTTTGGATCATCAACGTCGTGTTCTCCACAATCGACATATCATTACCTTTTGGAAGATCGGGCCATAGACACATTACGTGGAGCGAAAAGTCAACATTGTCGAGTCTTCGATCACTATCAAACCATCCAGGTGGTCGTAAACTGTAATCTCCTTCATCAAAGAAGATTGCCCTATCCCATCGACTCGACCAAGTTGGTTTCCTATCATAGTTGAACCTACTATTAACAATTGTAAAGTTAATAGAGTCTTAATAGATGGAGATAGTTCTTTAAATATTTTATTTGCAGGAGCATTGGAAGAGATGCAGATCCTCAGGTCCAAGGTAAAACCTGTGAAATATGCCTTCCACGGCATAGTTCCTGGTTCTATCGCTAAACCGATAGGACAGTTGTCCCTACCAGTTACGTTCGGAAGACCCGACAACTTTTGAACAGAGAAAATTCTACTTGATGTGGTAGATTTCAAAACCGCAAACAATGGAATCCTCGGTCATATGGCTATAGCGAAATTCCTGATAGCCACGCACTACGGTTATTAGAGTCTAAAGATGCCAGGACCGAGTGGTGTCATCACGGTTCGAGGAGGCCGAAAAATGGCTTATGCATGTGATTAGAAGTCCTTAGAATTGGTCGATGAGCTTTCAACCAGGGAAACTAATCCACCTACAATGCAGGTCAAGCACTCGAGGCCAAAGATGGCACCAAAGCCTTCCGACTAGACCAAGGAGGTACCACTCGGCAAATGCACTCCTCTGGAAAGTGCCAGCATTCCGTCTGGGTCAAGAAATGCTAATGTGTCAACCCAAAAGGTACTAGTCGAGACAGGACTCGACCTCAAATAGAAGGAGTCGCTCATCTCCTTCCTCCGAGCAAATCAGGACATATTAGTCTGGCAAGCGTTCGACATGCTCGGAGTCCCCAGGGAGGTGATCGAGCACAGACTAGCTCTCCAGCCTGACAAAAAACTGGTCAAGCAGAAGCTAAGGCATTTTGCACCTAATCGAAATGAGGCAATCCAGTCGGAGATCGACAAGCTCCTCAAGGCTGGTTTTATTCGTTAAGTCGATCACCCAGGGTGGCTCGTAATGGTTAGAAAAAGCAATGGGAAATGACGAATGTGTATTGACTTCACAGATCTTAATAAAGCCTGTCCGAAGAATGACTTTCCCCTTCCACGCATTGATCAACTTGTAGAATCTACTTCTAGGTGTGAGTTGTTAAGTTTTTTAGATGTATACTCAGGGTACCCCCAGATTAATATGAGTAAAGACGATGAAGAGAAAACTTTCTTCATCACTCCATATGGCACTTACTGCTATGTTAAGATGCAATTTGGTCTCAAAAACATTGGTGCGACTTTCCAAAGGTTGATGCAGAAAACCTTTAATCCTCAGATATGTCGAAATCTAGAAGCCTACGTTGATGACTTGGTCGTAAAAAGTATCAACACCAGCGACCATATTTTCAACCTATACGAGACTTTCAACAACTTAAGAAGGCATAACTTTAAGTTAAATCCAGAGAAGTATGTGTTCGGAGTTTCTTCTAGAAAGCTTCTTAGGTTTCTAGTTTTGGCTAGAGGGATTGAAGCAAACTCAGCAAAAATTTCGGCCATCGACCAAATGCGCCCTCCGACCACAAAAAAGAAAGTCCAAAAACTAACCAGCTATATGGCAGCGCTAAGTCATTTCATAGCACGGTTAGGTGAAAAAGGACTCCCTTTCTTCAAACTCCTTCGGAAACACAGAAGTTTCGAGTGGACTAAAGAGGTAGACGATGCCTTTGAAGAACTTAATAAGTACCTTACGAGTGCCCCAATCTTAGTCTCTCTGAGATCAGGGGAAACATTGCTGATTTACGTGGCTGGAACGTCGCAAACAGTCAATGGTGTATTGGTCGTTGAACGTGAAAACATCCAACGACCAGTATATTACATAAGCAAAGTCTTACATGGACCAAAGGAACGATATCCACAGGTACAAAAGCTGCTCTATGGTCTCCATATGGCTTCAACGAAACTAAGGCATTACTTTCAGACCCACAAAGTGGTTGTACCAACCGGATATCCCTTGGGTCAAGTTCTTGGAAACAGGGAATCATCAGTACGAATAGCAAAATGGGCGATCGAGCTTGGGGTGTTCGACCTCCATTTCATCTCACGAAGAGCAATCAAGTCCTAGGCAATAGTAGAATTCATTGCCGAATGGACAAACCTTGAACCCACCCAAGGGCACGAGTACGAACACCACGATGAGTGGACAATGTATTTTCATGGTTCCTTGATGCAAAAAAAAAGCCCGGGGGCTAAAGTTGTCTTGATATCCCCTAGTGGCGAAAACATCAAGTATGCCACCCAGTTAAACTTTTCTGCTACAAACAATATGGTAGAATATGAGGGTTTACTGGCAGGACTCCGAGCAGCTCATGCGCTCGGGATTCGCAGATATGAGTGCTCAGCAAATTTAGGAAGATAGAAAATAAAGACTTCATTGATGATAAAGGTAAGTTTTATTTACAATAGTCTAAATATTACTCCCTCCGTTTCCATATATTTGACGTTGCTACTCCCTCCGGATAGAACAATGACGTCATTTAAAAAAACAAAGGGAGTACAATCATTTACTTCTCGGAGCCACTAGATTGGTCGTTGCGCGTTGGAGACCCGACTTCCATTTCCTCCGCAACCTTGTGTCCGAGAGGTATCATTTACTTGAAAACTTTGGTTGCTTCTTCTCCCGAGCAGTTGAAGTCTTCCTCAACAGCTCTGAGATTTATGGTGGGGTCGGAGACTTTCAGTTTTGCCAAAACAAAACTGACTCCATTCTTGATAGCTTCAAATAAGGTCTGCGCATGGTTCTCTCAAGTTGTCTTGAGGATGCTCCTAAGGACTTCGAGTTGTTGGCCAAGGTAGTTGTTCTTCTCCGTGGGATCTCCTAAATTGGGCAGTTGTGTTCCCGATCCCATATCAAAGAGCATTTTGTTGAAAGTTTTAACCTTCTCTTCAAGACTTTGCCCAAAGGATTACTCTTTTCCACGCTCGAACTCAATAGATTTTTCTATTCTCTTCAATGTTTGAGTTTGCTCTGCACGAGTAAACCAAAGGATGAGTACATACGACTAGAAAAGGAAAGCACACTGGTCGAGTTTACGACCGGTTACCTTGGCACTTCTTTTCAATAGTATCAAGGACTTCTTTGTGCCTGGTCGTCAGGTATTCGATCAACCGGTCCTTATTTTGACATTCTTCTTTATGCTTGGCAATTATGGCTTCCTTAGCCATAACTTCTTCTTTAAGTTTCTCCAAATCTATCAAACATGATAAATGGAGAAATTAGTTAACAAAAAAAGAGCCAAATGGTAAAGAATGAGAGAAGAAGACACTAAAAGGGTGCTTACTATCTAATTCAGAGTTTTTTTCTCCAAGAGCTTTATTCGCTGGGTCTATCCTCCGACCACAGTGAAATTCTCCACCATGTGCTACAAAAATACCAAACTCCTTTTAAGTATTTTCTAAGGGAAAAGCAATTAAAAGTGGTCGTAGAAGATTACCTCGATTGTCATATCGTTATATTCGGCAAAAATAGAGTCGGGACTCTTCTTTGTTTGACGGTCCGAAATTCTTCCACAAGCTTCATTAAAATCTTCATCTTTGAAGATTTGAAAGCGGTGAGGAAAGGCGACTCGGAGAGGAGAATTCCCAGCAGGGGTCAGAACCTGTTGAGATTCCTCAGGAACCACCACCTCTGCAAGTGGGGTTGGAGCCACCACGGGTTCTTGAGTAGGCACTGGCGCTGCCACCTGCTCGGCGGCTGGCTCGACCACTTTCTCCTCAGGAGCTTTCTCCTGAGGGGTGCTTTGGTCATCCTCAACCGAAATACCAGAGGATCTACAATGACAAGAAGAAAAGAAGCTCAAGACTCTAAAAACACCAGAGGTTAGTACTTACATAAGTCCTTCTTTCATGTATACGTACCTGGTCATTTTCTTTGTCTTTAGTTTGAAGCGCGCTGAAGCAAAATCAGTCGCGTTTGCTTTCCTTTTCTTCTGTTCGACCAACTTCACCGGTCCTGAACCAGTAGGGCTAGTCAGACCCCTCACGTCCTCGAACTGGAAGTCAGAAGAAATGTTCTCGACCAGTTGATCGAGAATAAGATCCTTGACCATTTGGTCGGAGGGTGTAAATTCGACGACCTCCAAAACAGTTACTTCAATAGCAACTGGCAGGTCCTGAGTAACCATATTGGTGTCCACAACAACCACCTAAATTAACAATCAAAGTTAGTTAGGCAATGAAAATCCTTCATCTAGAAGTTACCTACCTCTATAAGACCACCATCCTACGTGATCGTAAGAATGGTCGGAGCGTCAATTGGCTCACAACTTTTAGTGGCTTCATCGATCCTCAATCCAATCGACTACGCATCAAAGATGATTTACAGTAAAACTGATCGGAAAACATACACAAGATGAAAAGTGGTTGATATTTTTATCTTAAGTCTCTCAGTCCTCTCTTCTGCGGAAACAACCGCTAAGATCCGGAGGAAATCAGCATTGTGACAGGCTCTCCGACGCAGATCATTTTGATCCGGCTTCTGATCTCATCAGAAGAAAGAGCTGTAAAGATAAACAAGAGACTTTAAAATCACAAAGATAATCAACCAAAATAAGTAAACTGGTCGGAATCTTTCAGGACTTACCCTCCTTGGAGTCCTTAGTCGCGTCGTCACGACCAATGTATCAGAGCATCGAATATGCTCGGGCCTTCAGGGGGCTAATCCGACGCATGGAGAAATCCCTTACCACGTGCCAGGAGGTTAAACCCCTGACACTAAGGAGTTGGATGGCTTCAAGCCATCTCCCCACTTTTCCTTCCTCCACGGAGGAGTGCCATTCTGGATTCTCGATCGCCTTCTTACCAATATAGCAAAGGCTGTCTTTTTGAGTGACCATCATATAGAACCAGCTCTTCTTCCGTGACGATAGCGAAGACTTTGAGTACATACGAATGTACTCATCGGCATTTCCATCATGGAGGCGCAAGGTGCACTCTCCAGGCGTCCCAGTCGTCTTCCCCGACTGTGTCATTCTTTAGTAGTACTTGAAGAGATCCAAATCTACGGCAATCCCCAAGTACGCTTCACAGACACAGAGATAGACAAAGACGCTGAGGTTGGCGATGGCATTGGGGGCAAGGTTCACCAATTCGACTCCATAATGCTCTAAAATCTTGGGAAGAAAGGAGTAAACTGGCAACCTAAATCCGCATTCGATATATGCGAGGAAAACATGAATTTCTCCATCATCGTTGCTCGAAGAATGCTCTCCGGCTACTGATCTCTAAGAAATCAGATCCTTGTCAGGAAGCAACCCGATCTTCTCTAAGCTCTCAAGCTTCTTCTCGCTCAAATAAAAAATCGACCAGTTGGCGATAAAATCCGACATGGCTAAGTTTTTGGATAAAGAAAGAAAGAAGGTCGTAGAAGGTTGTAGACAAAAGGAGGTCGGAGACAATTTTTTGTCTCAGGAGATGAAAATGAAAAGCAGGAGGCGTAAAAACCCTGAAGCCTTGCGCTAAAGGGATTTTATAGCCGCAATTCTTTAACTGCATAGGGGAGTTACCTAAGGTCTAACGGACACAAACTAAAGTCTAACGAATAGAAAAACTCTTCGGGTCCCGAGACAGTTTCTCAACTATAAAGTGAATACAGACCATCTCGTATGTCACGGGATTAAATGAGGGTATGCCCGATACGACTCCATCGGGAGAAAGTGTTCACATGACCAATTCACTTAAAGTTTAGGGGCTAGCTGACGAGGATTAAAATTTCTATGTATTACTTTAATACATAATAAAAGACCATATGTCTTCGTGGTCGTAACCCCTAAGGCTAATGACTCGTGTGGTCGTAAGGATTCCAGAGGTTACATAATAAGTATCCTGGTCGGATGAGATCCCCTACCAAATCCCCGACCAAATGACTACTCGTAGAAGCCATGAACTGACATTTGGATCTAACTCCGAGTGTATTACTTACCGTGTGATGAATGGAACATATGTCATATTTGCTCCATACCACGCGACATTTCATGATCCTAAGACACTGACAACAACCACCATACAGTTGAGGGTCTCACAAACACACAACCGCCAAACGGTTGGTACTTCATCAACCGCTACCTCGCTCCGAACAGTCGTGACATTTCCAACAAGCGTCTCTTCAAGGAGCAACTGCCACCTCTTCGACGGTTACTTAAAAATAGAGCGCGGATAGGAACATGATCAGATTGAAGCACGGCAATCAGTATTAGATTCATATTTCAAGTCTGATTCTACAGTACAGCAAGCATTACGCTCAGTGTAATTAGGATTAGTCCACTGCCTTTACAAGGGCACCCCCTGTAATAGCCAGTTCGTAGCAATAAAGAGTAGTCTCATTCTCTCCCAAGAACTCTTTGTTATTTTTCTCTATTTATTTCGTAAGATCAGTGACTCGATCGTCGATAGGCGCTGTTTCTATCATCATCCGCGACAAAATCCTCACGAAGGAAAAAAACTTACTAATGTCACATTATAGCAAAGCAAAGCCGGTCATTGGTGAATCCAGCCATTCACCCAGGCCATTTGAATTGTGCAACATCTCGAACTCGTTGTGGAACACGAGGTAGCACCTCGTCGGTCTATCTCTGGCCCAACATATCTTGTCATTAGTCCACCAGGTCCACATGGTGGGCCCATCTACCGGGTCATGGAACTTGCCGTACGGGTGCACTGCAACCTCGAAGGTGGGCCACCTAACAGGGAAGTGCTCCCAACTCCAGAACTGCAACAACACATAGCAAGCGGCAAGGACCGGATTCTCACTGGTGCCCTGCTGCGAGGCGTCACACAACCCTCTGTACGTGGCACAAAGGGCAGCTGATCCGAAACTGAACTGTGGCATCTCCCTAGGCTCGACATCAACCAAAGACTCGGTGATATGGATGTAGCCAAGGTACACCCAATCACCTTGTGTGCTGGGAAACAAGGCCCAACCGAAAAGAAACAAAAGGTATGTGACAAGGTGCGTCCTAACAACCTCGTCCGATGCATCCTCCGGGCATTGACTGGAATGCCTAAGACACGTCTGAGGGACACCACAGTCCCTCTCTGGGATAGGTAGACTAAATTGATACACCAAGCGGGCCTTCCAGTCTGTCGACCTAGGGGGTGGAACAACTGCGGCTCCTGTGATCGGCAGATCGGTCAATAAGGACACATCTTGGTTAGTGATCATCATCTCTCTCCCACTAAAAGTAAAAGATGTGCATCTCAGGTCTCCATCTATCTACAAGTGCCAACATGAGACACCTGTCCAGTGTGAAGTAGCGGCCGACGTGGAGCATCCTAGCAAAGGGCAACAAGCCCGTGTACCAAAGGAGTGGGACACAGCGAGGGTCAAGGGGCCAGTGATGCCTGGCTGACCTAAGGGTAAGGTGTGGAGGACCATCCTCGGTGATCCACAACTTGCTACGGTGATGTTCATCGTAAAATGGTTCGAGTAGCTCCGATAGAGGAGGCTCAGCCTCGGTCCCTCCCACCATGGCCTGCAAAAAGATTAAATGCCGAGTTAGTTCGGAACAAAAAGAATGCAAAAATACATGGGAATGAAGCATTAAAACGAAATAAAGTACAGAACGAACGTACGCAACATTACAACCAACGACCACTGAAGGCACAAATATTACAACACTACCTGTTATCATAACATAGCGGCATTAGCCTAAGTGCAAATTTTAGAATTACAACATGCAAATAGTGGAACTAAAATGATACAAATATGCACGAAGGTGAAATCCTCCATGACTACGAACTACGGATGCCTAGACGAGCCCGGTTTATTAGGGCAATCCTTCATGGAGTGACTAATGGTCTTGCATATCCTTCCCTTCCTCTGGCGGGTCTAGTCCCCACACTGGTTGTCATCTATGTTGTTTCAGAAGGGTTGTGTCTACCATCGTCCCTTCCCAATTGCCTTCAAGGCTTTGTTCGGACCCTATTTCTCCATCTCTGGCCGAAGATCCCTATATATAGTTCATGTCCACGCAGTACGAGTTGAACTCAGCACTCCATATCCCACAAAGATGGTACATGTCGTAATATCGAAGATGTACGATGCATACAAGCAAGTCTTACATGTTAGACATTACCTAAAACTACAACAACCCAATGCACTTCATATACATGTTACGAGCAATTCACCATTCTTTACTGTACACGATCAAATAAACAGATCGCACTATTTAGTCTACATTTCTCTACCTCCCAAAATAACTACATTTGTGTTATCTTTACGTACAAATTTAACATAATCAACGCATAATAAAAAAAAGGGAGATTACTACTAAATTTCTGCAAACAAAAATACTAATCCCAGATGATGAGCGTGGTGTAAATACGGTGAATACGCTGGGCCCCTTCCAAGAGTGCCAACTGCCAAGGTACGACCATACTTTCATTAGCTTTGCCTTCACCTCCCACGCATCAGCAGGCGTGGCAGGAGGGTAAAAAACACGAATTGAAAGAGGAGCGGACGTAAGCTACCCATCGCTGTCGCCGCATTGCGCGAGGGCCGCTCGATCTCGTCTCGTATAGGCAGCCTCCGCCGTTGTCTGTTCCTCGCATAACACCGGCCGGTTCTTTTCGCTGTTTTTTTAAAGAGAATCCGTTTCTAGCTTTCTACACCTAGCTAATTTGTAGGCTTAAGAACCGTCTCAGTTTTGGTTCTTTCACTGTTTTCACAACCTTAAACCAAAGAAAATAGAAGTTTATGTAAAACATCGATTTAATTTAGGGCTGGTGTGACTGAACCTCGTCTTGAACCTAGCTAGATCATCTGCCATGCAACCAATCTTGATGAAGAGGGAGGTAAAATTGGATTGTATATATTTTTTCATGCCAATCTTCAGCTAATTAAGCTGGAAACAATGACGGGTTGATGAGTTTAGAAAGATGAGGCCAATATTCAGTGCTAATTCACATAAGCTCGAAATGATGCTAGGTTAACGTGACTAAACATAGTCTCAAACCAAACTTATTTACCAGCCAGTCAATATAAGGACGAGATAAAATTGGACTGTACATTTTCAAGTCAACCTTCGGCTATGCTAGAAATCAAATAATGCTAGGTTAATAAATAATAATCTAAAAAAATAATGCTACGTTAATGGGTTTGGATAGACGAGAAAACGTTCATCACTAGCTCATCCAGATAAAAGCTAAGAAGTGATACGATAATGGCTGTAGTCTTTAGATGAGGAATTACTGAGTACTAACCCATGTAGATAGACTATAGGACCATAGATCATTTCAATATTGACATCGAAGTTCAATTATCATCGCAGAAGATTACTTGTAAAAAACACAAGACGGATTCATCAAATCTTTCCACCATCGGAATTACGTCCGTTGGAAATATTAATCATATCCAACATCAAATCTTGCCACCATCAGAATTACGTCCGTTGGAAATATTAATCATATCCAAGACGCTCTCAATAATGGCGTTGTTTGCATCATCATCCGCGACAAAATCCTCGCGAAGGAAAAAAAATTACTAACGTCGCATTGCAGCGAAGCGAAGCCGGCCATTGGTGAATCCAGCCATTCGGCGGGGCCCATTTGAATCGCTCCATCCGGCCGTCGGATCTCGACGGCCAGATCGGGAGTCTGACGATGGTGCTGGCCCCACGCTGACTCAGCGGCGCGGCATCCGGAGGGGATAAACTCCCGCCGCGCACGGAACCCGCCGAACCGACACACGCCGCGCCTCCCACAAGGCCACAACCCGCGCGCGAGAGAGCTCGCAGACGCGAGGCCCCGGAGCCGCGCGCGCTGGCTATAAGTACGCGGCGTGACCTCCCGCATCTCAACACGAGCATTCACCGTCTCACTCGCGCCCACGCTACCCTTGCCACACATAACTAGCCCGTGTTTTCTTTCCCCCCGTTCGTCGCATCATGTGTGGGATTCTAGCCGTTCTGGGCTGCGCCGACTGGTCGCAGGCCAAGAGGGCTCGCATCCTCTCCTGCTCCCGTAGGCAAGGACCCATTGCACTCTCCATCTCCAAACTCCTATCCCTTGTAGTTCTGATACCCATTTCGTTGAATGATCTTGAGGTTTTGGATGATGAACATGTCGTTAATTAATCTATGCGTGCGTGTTTGCTAATTGTTCTTGAACTTGCCGGAAAGAGCTAGCCATGGGAATCAAGGAGTTGTTCGTTTGTTGTTTTGTCCTTGTTGGGCTTTTTGTCTCTTTGCGGGGGGTCGCATAGGAATCATAAAGAATCGAACAGTAAGGGGGTTCTCTAAAAACAACATGGGAATCTTCGTTGTTTAGTTGTTAATGCTTTCGCTGTTGGTACGACTCAGGGTGGATTTTGGTTTTTGACCGGCGGACGTACGTGTTCGATTCGATGTGATGCAGGTTGAAGCACAGGGGGCCGGACTGGTCCGGGCTGTACCAGTGCGACGGCAACTTCCTCGCGCAGCAGCGGCTCGCCGTCGTCTCCCCGCTCTCCGGCGACCAGCCCCTGTACAACGAGGACCGGACCGTCGTCGTCGTGGTATGCATGGACTTGTTTGTACACATGATCTGGTTGCCACGTTGTGTTAGTAGACTATTCATCGCTAATCGTTTTCTAATTGTGTTGTTGCAAAAAAAAGGCTAATGGAGAGATCTACAACCACAAGAAGATTCGGAAGCAGTTCGCCGCGAAGCACACCTTCAACACCGGTAGCGACTGCGAAGTCATCATCCCTCTGGTGAGAGAAAAAGGCTCAATCCCTACGACCAAATTTAGCCTTGCAATGTTAAAATAAAACAAATCTGATTACTGATGCCAAGTTGCCAACCTTCCCACTTCTTCTTGTTGTTGTCTCAAAGTACGAGGAGTACGGCGAGAACTTCGTCGACATGCTGGACGGCGTGTTCGCCTTCGTCCTGTACGACACCCGCAACAGGACGTACATGGCCGCCCGCGACGCCATCGGCGTCAACCCCCTCTACATCGGCTGGGGCAGCGACGGTAGGTCTAGTGTCTAGCCACTTTAGTGCCAAACAGTTCCCTCCATGTGCACTAACTTCTCACGTTTCTGTAGCTGCAAGGAGGCTTTGCTTTCAGTGTTGCAGTACAGTGACTAGGCATTGCATGGAAAGTGTCACACTTATCTTTCCTTTTATTCCTTGGGATGTCACAGGCTCCGTCTGGATATCCTCCGAAATGAAGGCGCTGAACGAGGACTGCGTGAGATTCGAGATCTTCCCTCCCGGCCACCTGTACTCGAGTGGCGGCGGTGGGTTCCGGCGGTGGTATAACCCGCACTGGTTCCGGGAGAACGTCCCGGCGACGCCGTACCAGCCCCTTGTCCTCAGAGAGGCCTTTGAAAAGGTGCAGAACATAGCACCACATGATTTTGCCTTGTAGGGTAGTGTGATGGGGACTGACAAAATGACACTGACCGTGCATGTGTATGTGCTCTGCTCTGTTTGTAGGCTGTCGTCAAGAGGCTCATGACCGACGTGCCGTTCGGCGTTCTCCTCTCCGGTGGCCTCGACTCCTCTCTTGTCGCCTCGGTGACCAAGCGCCACCTCATCGAGACGGAAGCCGCTGAGAAGTTCGGAACTGAGCTCCATTCCTTTGTCGTTGGCCTAGAGGTTTTTGCTCATAATTTGCAGAAGTTTTATATTACTGTGTCCTCTTCAATAACCATGTGACGCTGAAGTTTCCGGTTTGTGCTTGGATGTTTCAGGGCTCCCCTGATCTGAAGGCCGCAAGAGAGGTCGCTGACTACCTGGGAACCATCCATCACGAGTTCCATTTCACTGTCCAGGTAAAAAAAAGAAGTTATACGGTACAATGGCTTACTTGATCAGACCAGGCGTAACAGAACATTTTTATTTTTTGACAAATGTAACAGAACAATTCACACAAGATTTGCACGTATAACTCCCATAAATTTGAGATTAAAAACTTGAAGTTTTTAAGGCTGATGAATAACTTTGTTCATTTGGCCTAACTGTCTCGTGGGAAGAAAATACCATGGGGAGGGCCTCGCGCGCCGATAGGGAGAGCCTTCCTTCCTGTCTCATGGGGCACCAGCCGGGTGAGAGTACCGATGAGTAACGAATCATTTGGCCTTTCTAGGATGGAATTGATGCGATTGAGGAGGTCATCTATCACGACGAAACGTATGACGTGACGACGATACGGGCTAGCACGCCGATGTTCCTCATGGCGCGCAAGATCAAGGCGCTCGGAGTTAAAATGGTGCTGTCAGGGGAAGGGGCTGATGAGCTCCTTGGTGGCTACCTCTACTTCCACTTCGCCCCCAACAAGGAAGAGTTCCACAAGGAAACCTGCCGCAAGGTACTATACACTAGTACAGTAGTAAAACACGGACAACGAACACTCGTTAATTTCTTTTCGATTTGACACGAAACTGCTCTGTTTCCGATGTAATCCTCAGGTGAAAGCGCTCTATCAGTATGACTGCTTACGTGCCAACAAGGCAACGTCGGCATGGGGGCTGGAAGTTCGTGTGCCGTTCCTCGACAAGGAGTTTATTAACGTCGCCATGAGCATGGACCCTGGATGGAAAATGGTAGATCTCGTCTCTCCCGTGAAGGAGAAATGACTGTTCTAACTTCGTTTTCGTTGCTCTAAATTTGCTGATGTTTTCTTTGCTGCCACGCAGTACAATTCTGATCTGGGTCGCATTGAGAAGTGGGTATTGAGGAAGGCGTTTGACGACGAGAAGCAGCCTTACCTGCCAAAGGTACAAATGCTAGTTTTTTGTGCTCTTCAGATATCCATGTTTTTACTGTGTATTCTGAACCGAGACTTCTGCAATTTTCCCCTGCACAGCATATTCTTTACAGGCAGAAGGAACAGTTCAGTGATGGTGTTGGGTACAACTGGATTGATGGCCTGAAGGCTTTCACAGACCAGCAGGTAATTACTAAACCATTTCACCTGTAGTGCACATCTCCTAAATCACCTAAATTGACCCCTAATATACCGTTCTGTTATCCTTTTCAGGTCAGCGATGAAATGATGAAGAACGCTGCTGAAGTGTACCCACACAACACACCCATCAACAAAGAGGCGTACTACTACCGGATGATATTTGAAAGGCTCTTCCCACAGGTGATGGATGCACACTCAAGACACCGTGCTCTGAACTGATGCACGGTTTCTAGTAGTTCTACTTTGGAAGAACCGTGTACTGATTGATGCACGTCGCGAATCTTAATGCAGGAGTCGGCGAGGGAGACCGTGCCGTGGGGCCCGAGCATCGCGTGCAGCACGCCAGCGGCCATCGAGTGGGTGGAGCAGTGGAAGGCGTCTCACGACCCCTCCGGCCGGCTGATCGCCTCCCACAACTCCGCCTCCGCCCACACCGGCAACCACGCCAACGGCAACGGTAACGGCAACTGCGTGGTGGCGAACGGGAACGGCACGGCGAACGGGAAAGCCAACGGCAAACTGGAATAACACCGGCGGATTCATGCTAGCCGCACGTCCTCGCGCTAGCTAGGCCACCGTACGTGTGGTGTACACTAGAGGATAAGACTAAGACTAGTAAGTGTGCGTGTCGTTGATTGATCGCCCATGCCATTGCCCGGTGGTAGTACTATCGTTACGTACGCACGTCTTGTACCGTCGTATTGTACGTTTCTTCCGTGTGTGTGTGTGTGAGAGAGAGAGAGAGAGAGCGAGCGAGAGAGCAGGCAATTCAAGCATGTGGGAGTTGTCACTTTGAACTCGATCTTGAATTGAGCTATGGATCCACCTTAAGATTAATATTTCATCAATTTCGTTGTTCCTCGTTTGTTTCTTGTTGCTACGGCTACATACGTTACGCACAGCTACAAGTGCGCGAAGAGGATCTGGTTCCAGGCGTCCGGCACGCCGGGCACGCACCAGTGGATGCAGTCGGTGTAGCGCTGCGGGTCGGCCTTCTGCTCGTCGGTGACCAGGAGGCCGCCGGTCTCGGTGTAGACGGAGACGTGCGCGTCGACGCGGTGCTCCGTGAGCTGCGTGATGTTGAGCAGCGTGACGGGCACCCTCATCCTGCCCAGCACGCCCGACATCACCTCCATCATCCGCTGGTCGGCGCCGCTGCCCCAGTAGCCCCTCCGCGTGATCGGCCACGTCTCGTTGTAGCACCTGATGCCGCCTTCCCTGCCCCAGTCTTCGTTCCTGAAAGAAACAAGAGCCGTTTCTCATGCGTCAAACTAATGAATTGGGCAGCATCATAATTGATCTATCACTCAAGCAGGTATGATCGATTTGAGTGTGAAAGTTGAGTGTGCGGGCCTCATGTGCGTGGTGGAGATGGACATGAAGAAGACCCTGGTGGCGCTGGGATCGATGTTGGAGTCGACCCAGTTGGCCCATGTCTTGAGGCCCAGCCGGTACGCGACCCAGGCGTCCAGCTCCTCGTACCCGTCGTCCCCGAACGAGCCCCACCTGAAAGACACGGCACAGTGAACTCGCTTGCGTCGTCTCTCGTCTGCATCGAGAATTTCGAGTGTACATACATAACACAGCTGCATCTCATCACTCACACTGTTTTGATCCTGTAGCCGGTCATCCACCAGACGTAGCTGTCGAACACGAGGATGTCGGCTTCCTTCCAGTGCTTGGCGTGCCCCTCGATGGCGTCGACGTGCAGGACCCGGCCGCCGGCCTCCAGGCTGATGTTCCGGTCGGAGTTGGACTCCACCAGGAACGGCGCCCAGTAGAACTCGATCGTCGCGTTGTACTCCTGCAGAGGCGTTGAATGCTGTAAGATTATAGACCACTGATGCGGCGGCGTCATCGGTTGGTTACGTACTTTTGCGGTGTAGACGGAGAGAGTGCGGCTGCGCTCCATGGACTTGGCGGTGTCTGGCACGACGGAGTTGACGAGGCAGACGAAGGAGAGCCACTGGCCCAGCTGCAGCGAGTCGCCCACAAACATCATCCGCTTTCCCCGCAGCTTCTCCAGCATGGCTGCAGGGTTGAACCTGCATCGAGCCATGATTTTTAGCAACGTATCAAAAGGTAGCCCGGTCCATCATAGAGAAGAGTAGACTTTGATAAGAATATGGCTCTAAGTCTGATCTGATAAGGCCGGACTAACCGGGACCAAACAGAGATGCATTTTAGACCAAATTAGGCCCATTTCCTCCGACTAACCAACTAGCGTGCCCCATAAGGCCGAAGACACAGCCCGCAACAAGTCAACGCAACCTTTGCATTAGCATCATGACTTGATCCAACATAACCAAATATATTCGGTTGCCGAATTATTAACTGCATTGTTTGCTTTGTTATTTGGGTTTCAACCCAAATCTATCCAACTGAGCAGAAAAAAATGTAGAAACCCAGCCTACCAATGACACATTCCTGCCCAGCACGCAGCTAATTGAGCTGCAAATAGACCAGCTTACACTTCACTCTGAGATGACCCTGGTCAAACTTTTTTCTTTCTTTTGAATTAGGAGCTAACATAATAACTAAATACACTTCAAGCTAGAGCATGACAGCATGCGCGCTGACCTTGGGAGAATGCAGTCGTCAAGATGCCAATCCCAGTACAAGTAGTCACTGTCCGGCCTGCCATTCCTCTTGCAAGAGTCCTGCCTGTCTATGTATGGGCACGTCTGGTCGGTGTAAGGCAGCTTCTTCGACCTGTCGTACACCCAGTACCCCTTCGTTACGCTGCACCGGCTCGGGTCGAACGCCATCTTCGCCGGCGGCGGCGTCATCGGGCCGGCCCGGAGCAACGTCGACGTCCTCGTCTCGGCACGCAGCGACGTCCCCTTCTTCTCCTTCTCCTTCTCCTTAACCACTGAAAAGAGCACCAAATCGAAAAATCACATGTCGCAGAAGGTGACGCTAGGCACAGGCACACGACTGCATGCAGTGTAATGTGCAATGCAGTTCAGTCAGTACTAGTATTGTCTATGATGACATGCTTAGCGTTGGGTGTACCAGTGAGAGCCCGGAAGTCCTCGGTGAAGATGATGCCCGCGAGCGCCAGCCCGCCGATGATCGTCACCACCACCGACAGTGGGGCCCGCCCCTTCACCCGCTTCATCGCAGAAAGCTGAACCATGAACTCACTACGTGCATGCAGGATGCAAAGCTAGCTAGCTTCTTGCAGACTGAGATGTCTTAGTTATTGCAGCCGCAGCTGTTTTTAGTAGTGGTGGTGGCGCTTGCAGTCGCAGAGAGCAACAATATAATCAAGGAGGGAATTATGTGAGCACTGTAATGTCGGGGCAGGGCAGATGCATTTGGCACTTGATTTTAACTGTTTGGTCTACTTGAGTAGGAGTGAAGCAAAAGCAACAACGCTGGGAGTCCACGCTGCCAACCTCAACCTGAGCATCTTATTTCACTGGCATTGTCAAAGGTGCTAGCTAGCAGCTCCTACACGTACTGTTCCAACAAATTGTGTGCTCCACACTTAGTCAGAAACTGCCTTTGGCCGCATGGGTGTGTCTGCCTTTGTAGTGGGCAGCATCATTTCAGATGGAACACTCAGAAAGCTGCAGTGGAGCTCACCAAACCATGAGCTGCGGCAGTTGTATGATCGTTCAATTATCACTGTTCTACTCGCTACACAAGGGCAACGAATAGTACTGCCCGTATTTGGGCAGCATCTGTCGACCTGTCTAAGTTGCTTTGGCTCAACCGAACAGGAACAACTACATGCTAGGCAGTATTCAATTCATAGCAGTTCTTCTTTCGGTATAAATCACACTTTCAGATAAGATTATACAGTGTGCTATGTGACTAGGATTCTTAACCAGGTTAATATTTTTTAGTCAAAGTTAGAGTCTTTGTAAAAACAGATCCACATATACAGAGCCCACTTTATAACGATTTTGTACCTATAACCACGATTAAAAAGAAGTCTAATATCTTTTATTACGGCTAAACTGATCGTAGATCAGTTTGAGTCATGAGACAACCAGTTATAGACACTACACAATCAGTCATACGGTTTGGGTCATTTCCGACCAGCAAACTGGTCGGGGGACATGACAGTTTCCCACGTGACTATCGTGAGAGCAGTTAGTGGCGCATCCGGTAACTTACGACAGTCGACTAAAAGACACAACGGTTTAAGCCTCAATGAAAGAACGTGTGTGAAGACAAAAGACACCTTTAACGGTATCAACTGACACATCTTCAATAGTTATAAACAGGGTAGCACGTGTACTTTGTATCATAATCTCAACAATCTCTTAATCCATTCTGAATACATTCATTCAGACTCTCAATCACATTCTCATAGTATTCTTGTAAACACTCTCATTATGTCCATAGCAATAAAGGTCTCTATTTCGATCGTGGTCTTATATTATTTCCCGGTAAGCTTGATAAGTGATCGTGGGTCCCGATCATCGACACTATGTATTATGTATACATACTGATCATGAGTTATGTTTCAACCTGACGAATTTTTGGCGTATACGACCTGTTTTGGAACGTATTTACACATTTGACCAGGCGAAAAGTGTATATGCAAAATATCATATTTGGCAAGACGGTCATCCGTCGCCACCACCTCCACGCGACACGCCATCGCCGTGTGCTGGGCAGCTGCACCCAGGTCTTTGGCCATGATTAGAGGGGTGGTGGTGATTAGGGTTAGGGTTAGGGTAGTTAGGTTTAGGTTGAAATTTGGTGGAATTTAAAAATATAGCAAATGAGTCCAAAAAACTATGATTTTTTTTTGTGGAACCTCTCAACACTATGTAGTTGCTTGTGTAAAGTTTTCATAATTTTATTCGTTCAGAATTGTTATCGCTAATTCGTATAAGTGTTATGTTCGTATGAATCAATAAACGTGATTTAGGTCGCGAAAATTTCGATTTAAGGGTTTCATGATTTCATGTGACTTGGAATTCACAACACCCTTCCGACTCGTGCCCCCTCTGGCCCTCCCTCCCGCCTGTCACACCCACCACGCACCCGAACTGTCCTACGGAGAATTAAAAAACCTCGTGATGGTCATCAACGCTCAGGTTAGGGTTTCGTTCGGGTTAGCGCTTTTGCGAATACGAAATTTTTTCAGCCATTTCAATTAGGGATTCAACGGGCACTAGTATTTGTAAAAAAAAATTCATTAAGAAATATGGGCACCGAGATTTGTAAATTAGGGTTTCCTTTTCTCCGAAATCAGTGTTTCGTCGCGATTTCAGTGCTGTTTGTAGTAATTTCAAAATATAGCAAATGAGTTTAGGAAATTACAAAACGTTTTGTGGAGCCTCTCGTCACAGTGTTGTTACTTCTGTAATTTTTCTATTATTTTATTCGTTCAGAGAAAGGATGACTGATAAGCATATCAGACAAGGTATAACCTTGAGGATGTTGTCCAAGCAAACTGTGTGTTGAAACACTTGTTGTCTTTTAGAAGTGGGATAAAAAAGCACCAGTACTATTGGAGTCTCTCCTCGATGAAGTCGTCTGAACGTACGCGTATATAGCCAGGCAGTCGATGAAGTACTTTATGAAGCTTATACAGAATATAATTGAAGAGGCTGAGAACGCTCATTGTGATGATGAAGATGCCCCAAAACATGGAGTCCCTCCTCGATGATGTCGTCTGAACGTATACACGTATATAGGCAAAGCAAATGATGAAGTACTTTATGAAGCTTATCTGCATTATGATTGAAGGACCGAGAACGCTCGTTGTGATTATAAAGATGCCTTAAAACATAGAGGATTCGATGCTGGTGCGAATAGTTCTTTCTGGGATTCCACTAGAAGAGGCATACTTACAATATAGGCTTTCTTTGATGGCTTAGCTGTCTCGTGTGGTCTTGTTACTATGCAAAGTTGTGACCTTTGGTCTTATCACTGCGCAAAGCTGCCCCGTGTGGTCTTGTCACTGCGCAAAGCTGCCTCGTCTGGTCTTGTCACCGCGCAAGGCTGTCTCTTTTGGTCTTGTCACTGCGCAAAGGTGCCCCATGTAGTCTTGTCACTGCGCAAAGCTGCCTCGTCTGGTCTTGTCACTACGCAAGGCTGTCTCCTTTGGTCTTGTCACTGTGTAATGCTGCCCCGTTTGGTCTTGTCTCTGCGCAAAGCAGCTAGCCCCATCTGGTCTTGTCATCTGCAAGCTAATACAT
The DNA here is from genome assembly GCA_036346405.1 of Phyllostachys edulis. Lineage (NCBI taxonomy): Eukaryota > Viridiplantae > Streptophyta > Magnoliopsida > Poales > Poaceae > Phyllostachys > Phyllostachys edulis. The sequence goes on along the minus strand of CM070549.1, from coordinate 53,770,523 downwards.
TACCAGTTTGTTAGCCTCCCCCTGCAAGCTATAAAATGCACGCCCCACGCTCTAAAAGTAGGACCACTCGACCCTTGAAACCATAAGAAGAAGAACATTCTCCGTCGCACAGTAACATACCATGGCAGATGCCTAGGGACCAGTCCAACCGGGGTCACCGAAGCAAAACCTTCCCCTGGAAAGGATGGAGGACTTCGGTCCTAACTACCGGTTGATGCCGAACAAGCGTGCTCAACCGGTATGGCCGAAATGCGGACACAGGGAGGATGCTACCGTGCAGGTCTTGGACGACCTTTTCGATGGCGGACGACGTTTCTTCCGATGCCCACACTCTGGGGTAAATAGGTTTGTTCATGTTACTGCTAATACATCCTCCATACTAACCGTCCATTGCAGCAGATGGAGAAATACAACTTTGTCCGCTGGATCGATCCTCCCCATGAACGACATGTTGCGATGTACGTGGGTACATTGTGGAACCGAATCTTTGAGTTGGAGGCGCGGATTGACAATCTCAACGAGGAAAATGATGACCTCCGGCAATAGATACAGCGTGAGAGGGCCAATGAGGAGGTCGTGAACATAGGAAGTTCCTATGATCCCACATGCTGCTGCGCGAACCCTAGCTGCATATGTGCGTGCCACTACAACGACAGCCAGCCACGTCCGAGGCGCCCCCCTATAGAACACTCTATGTGGGTAGCGAGAGGCACCTTCTACCATTAGGCACAGGCGGAGAAGCTTGTACCTCGGTAGTCTCCCCTTTTGTACGAACTTATGTTCAATCTCCTAAAGTATGCATGAAGGTCACTAGGGTTATCATAATTTCGCAGAGAATATCATTTTCTTCCTATGTTGATGCATTTCACATGGCACTTTTAGGGATCATGGTTTGCTTAGAGGAGCTGGTTCCAGGTCCAGAAACCTCTTATGAGATAAAATTCAGCCATGATTCACACACATCAATCGATGGACCAAAGAAAGGAAGAATCCGAGCAGTTGAAGGGGTATGTAGTATGTACACATGTCCCTTTCGTGCAACTAAGGATGTTGTCTTTCAAAAGGGAAGGAGCAATATTATGCTGAGCAAGTCTATGATTTCATGTGACTTGGAATGTACAAAAAAAACTACATTGCAACTCCATTGGAGATATCGATATATAATATGGCGCTGGAGTACACACGTAACAACCAAAATACGCGTACAAATATAGCAAAACAAAATATGAATACAGATATACTCGATCAAATATAGCAATTTCCCTCGGTTAGTTCATGCACAACCTTATCTAGCCTGTCGTACAATACAGATCATGCACAACAAACTGATAATTTGACAAAGAATGTCCTATTTAACGATATGTGCTACTAGTCTCCGCGGTGCCATAGCGAGTGCCCCTTGTCTCGGGTAGAGCTGTTCAAATGTCGGGCCGGGCCGGGCTTGAAAAGCCCAGCCGAAATTTGGCAAGCCTGAGCCCGGCCCGAAATGTTGATTTTCCTATTAAAATGTATTATTTTAAAAAATTTTGGAATAAAAAAGTATTATTTAATTCATTTTTAGGATTGAAATAATATATTTCCATTTATTTAATTGTGTTTTTCGGAAATTCAGACCGGGCCGGGCTTCCTTCGAGCCGGACTAGCAGTCCCAAGCCCGGCCCGGACATGATCGGGCCCGGGCCGGGCCGACGAGCCGGGCTGCCCGTGAACAGGTCTAGTCTCGGGGCTACCCACGGTGGCGGTGAGTGTGGAAGTTGTCCATGTCCTGCGATTTCATGATGTAAGTGGATCGTACAGTAAGAAATGTAACAATGATGCAAATTATATATAACTCACATCTTCGATACGGAGTGCGGCCAGTCGGCCTGATACGCTTCGACGTCGGCCGGTCTCGGCCGGAGTGGACTCCCTTGTATGCCTCGTAGTCCGATGTTCGAGGTCTCTCCAAATAAACTCAAACTTCTGTCTCTGGTTCTGCATACACAATGCCTTGAACGTCTTCATGAGTTCCTGACTGCGGAACCGCGTGAACAAGTTAGATGCAAGATGCCTCATGCACCACCTAGATTCCACGTCGTCCCACTGGTGAGATGGATCCGTCCCACGCTTCATGCTGTTGATTGCCGCCAATAACCCAGCATTACGGTATGTGATTAAGCAGACGTTGGGCCGGTCTCTCACCATCGCCCTCTTCAAGTTATCCAAGAACCACAACCAGCTGGATGTGCTCTCGCTCACCACAATGGCAAATGCCATCGGGAGAAGCTGGTCATTCGCATCGGCCGCCACCGCGGTGAGGATGGTGCCCTTGTACCTCCCTGTGAGGAAAGTGCCATCCATCGTTACCACGGGACGGCAGAACTTGAAGCCCCCGATGGCCTGAGTGAAAGCCCAGAACACCCGGTCCAGTATGAAGCGGTTGGGCCATTTTCCAGCATCTTCACGGTCAAGCTTGTTTATGTACGTGCCGGGGTTTGATTCAGCAATCTAGTGAAGCAATCTTGACACAAGGTTGTACGCCTCTTCGTATGTCTCGTACATAGTCTCGATAACCTTCTGCTTTGCTCGTCGGACCTTGCTGTAGCTAACTGGATAGCCAACCTAATTGGCGACTTTCGACATCATCAGCTTGGGGGAGATAGACACGTCAGCCTCAACTAGGTGTCTGATGAGGTTTGCAACATATATGGAAGTCATGTTCGATCTTTGCCAGTAGGGCTCACCGAGCTCGCAAGTGTGGTCGATCACCTCCTTGACCGTGAAGACCAAGTCAAGATCTTTGTTTCGGAGAGCGCCGACCTTGCCAGGCAGCCTTCTACTACGACTTCATCGCAGACTTTCTGGTTGGACCGGTGCACTGGTACACACAGCTGATAGACAAGGCGTACCGTGCTATAGCTTGTTGCACAGCCACCTTGTCCGGGAAGCGTTGCCCAACTAAGAGGGGTCGACTTCAAACCCCCCACTGGGAGCCTTCGTCTTGCGGCAGTATGAGCGAACGCACCACGATGTCATCAAGTCTCGATGCCACGTAAGAACCACCGGCTTCGTGTGCATCCTCATCGGTACCATCCGAGCTTGGGTCGGTGTCCTCGTCGGACTCCAACCCGAGAGGCTCGTCCGGTAGACACTCGTGGTAGTTGATCCGGGCCGACCACCATGTTTCCGCCCCCTCATTTGGCACAAAATTAGACACGGGACTTCCCTCCAAGGCAGCACATTCTGTGCCGCCATCTTCAGGCTTGGGTTGCGCTTGCCCGTTTGTAGAGGCCTCGGCATCATCAGGGTTTCCCGACACCCTATGTACGAATTTCACGTACACCATAGGCTTCCGTGAATGGCCACGGCCGAGACAATCTCCATGTATCGCTTCCATGCTATGCTTCCATTCACCTTTACGAGCTCCCACACATAATTCGTGCAGGTGATCGCCTCGATCATAACTTTCTTCATCGTTGGCTCCGTGATGAACTCCCTCCGGATGTAGCTTCGCAGCTCATGAATATTCATCACGTGGAGTCCCTCCGCCCAGACCACCTTGTACTGGCATCTCGATAGGTCCAACCCATCGGGTCCGGCCCGTACGAGACCATCGCCGTAAAACACAAACAAATCTTACATGTAGGAAAATACCTACAGCGGGCAAACTAATTCATTACCACTTATTCAATATGCCGTAATGACTACTACACAAAATTACTAGTACTTCATTTCCACTTACTTAATATGTTGTAATGACGGCTACTAAACTAATTACAACTAATTCATTACTAGTGAACTAACTAATTACGACTAATTAATTACCTCTAAACTAACTAATCACGACTGATTAATTACCACTAAAAAATTACCAGTACTTCATTTCCATTTACTTAATATGTTGTAATAATGACTACTAAACTAATTACAACTAATTAATTACCACTAAACTAATGCATTACTAGTTAACTAACTAATTACGACTAATTAATTACCCCTAAACTATGTAATTACGACTAGCTGACTAAAACTAACCAATTACGACTACGGTAATAGCGGCAAAAGCAAATTACCTGCCCTACGGAGGAAGTAATCAATCATTTCTTGGGAAGTAATCAATCTTCTTCTGAAGTGATCAAGGCGAATGACGAGCTTATTTATAAGCAAGAAAACAGTTAACCTCCCAATAAAATTAATTATGTTACATTCTCTGAGTTCTCAGCGACGAGCGTAAGAACGAGAATCGAAACGCAATTGAGATGAGCGAAGAGCGAGTGCCAGAGTTCGGTATTTATAGCCGGGCGGAGAAGGAGTCGCGACGTTGGCGCCGGGAATTCCATAAGCATTGGTGCCAGAATTTCTGGACAAGGCGACAGATGTGCGGAGGAGGGAGGAGGGACGGTGGGAAAGATGGCCACCGCGAGGTTTTTTAATTCTCCGCAGAATAGTCCAGGTGCGTGGCGGGAGAAGGAGGGCCAGAGGAGGGGCGCGAGTTGGGAGATATTTTCACTAACCTAACTTAACTAACTAATTAACCCCACTGTTTTGGCTGGTGCATGTTGGCCATGCGCCAGCGGACACTAAACTAAATAAATAAACAGTATGCGATTTCATAATTTTTTTTCCGAACATGACAATTATACGAATTAGCGATAAAAATTTCGAATGAATAAAATTATGAAAACTTTACACAAGCAACTACACAGTGTTGAGAGGCTCCACAAAAAAATTTATATTTTTTTGGACTCATTTGCTATATTTTTAAATTTCTCTAAATTTCAACCTAAACCTAACTACCCTAACCCTAATCACCCGGCCCCCCTAACCCTAACCCTAATCACCACCGCCCCCCAACGCGGCCATTTTTACAAATACACTTCGCCGGTGGTCAAATTTGTAAATACGGTTTGAAAACAGGCGTATCGGCCAAAAATTCGAGGTACAAATACATCGCAGTTTTTTATATGTTATTTGACCGATCTGTCGGTGAAATCTTGGTGTGTAGTTTGTTTCGATGCTTCACCGATATGATGTTTTACATTCCATCTTGTGATGGAACAATATAATATGACTAATTGATGCACTACGCCGGTAAACATTTCTTTTATGGATTCTTGGCAAGACATGCATAGGCTGCTAATCACCGAAGTCCGAACAACAACACTTCAATGACAAACAATTTTCTGCCATCATTAAAAACTTGATTTTGGAGGAACTGATGTATAATATTCTAGGCAGGCTATTCTCAACAAATTATGGCTACCTGTCATTTAACCATGCACATGAAGATCAAGTGCTAGTAGCCTGGTACAATTTGTATCTTTGTTCTCCTTTTCTTTTAAGAATCTTGAATGCTAGTACATGTATTATTCAATTTTTAAAAAAAACAATATTATTTTAAAATAAATTTACAAAAAATAAATAGTCGGAAAAAATTACAAAACTAGGCCACTGTCGCCATTTGAAATGACAAAATTTTCTCGTCGCCATTCCAAATGGAAACAGTAGCCCAGGCAATGGCGACAGAGCCTAGAACAGTGCAGAGAGGTCCATGTCGCCATTTGAAATGACGATAGGGCCCTATCGCCACTCCAATTGACGATAGGGATCCCGCAAGTCCCTAATTTTTTTATATTAAAATTTAGGAAAACCGACATTTCAAATGGCGATAGGGATCCCGCAAGTCTCTGTTGCCATTCCAAATAGCAGCACAATCTACCCTATAAAAAAACCCCAAAATTCTGACATAACTCACTTTTATTCGGAAAAACGAGAAAGAGGGGAAGGGAGGGAGAGGAACAAAGAGGAGTAGAGGGGAGGAGAGAAGCTAGTGAAGCGCTGCCCGTCCGGTCGTTCACCTTTCAGGTATTTTTTTTAACCGAAAGGATTACATAGTTTTAGATTTACGGTTATGTGGCGTATTATGTTGTACATAATCTTTTTCAGTGGGTAGTTTAGTTTTAGATATGTAGTTAATTGTGAAAATCTTGTTTACAGTGCAGTACGTCAAATATGTCAGACGCTACCAATTTTAAAATTTACTACGGTCAGGGGACTATTCTTGAGGGTCCTGAGAGGATTGATTTGCGTTATTTCCAATTGACGACCGTGACCCTAACAAGACCAGAGCAACGTACATGGGACGTTGTGATACGCTAGTTGTTCCACTCATTTCATTTGGACCATATTGTGTATGATGTAAGATTGAATTGCCTTGCCAACCCAGTACCACAGGGCACATATTGAGAGTTAGTGCAGCTCAAGGGAACAAGATCATGACAGTCATATGCGCGCAGGGCGAGGGATGAACAGTGGGATTTGATCCTTCTCGCCCAGGTATATACCAAGCACACTCCTGCATCAGTGGCTCAACAAGAAAGGGGTGGTGATGCTGAAGAAGAAGACCGGGACTTCAGCCACAGCGCGGTGCACACAATGGCCGAAGGTCCGGGAGTTACTGATGTTGTCGATGAAGACCCTATGGAAGGAGCTCTTTCGGTCAGGCAAGTTAGTGGGCTTGCTAACAAAGGTAAGGAGCTAGAAACCGTAGTCCAAAGAATGGATCTCAAAGACCAGGACTACGTGGCATTGTCAGAAGATGAAGGATCCAAAGACGATGATGCTGTGGACCAGCAGGTGGTTTCATCCGACTGAAACACATACCAGTTCGACAACCTCGTCGTTAACGAAGGCTCCCGTGTGCCATGGGAGTATGACCAGAGCGAGGTCAGGCAAGGAGCTATGTACAAATGCAAGGAGGTTGTGCAGGAGACAATCAAATTATGGGCCTTGTCGGTGCGGTGTACATTCACAGTCGCCAAAGTCTAACTCAAGATGCTACGACATGAAGTGCGACATAAAGGAATGCCCTTGACGAGTGCACACATTTCAGCCTAAGTGGCACACATACATGAAATGCTCTATAGTAGTCCCTCACACATGTATCGTCGCTGGGTCAGTGCAGTCTCAAAGGAAACCGTCATCGTGCTTCATCGTGAACATCATGTACGATGAGATCGTGGATAATCTAGATTTTGAGCCACCATCCATCATTTGGGTGATTGAGACAAGGTTCTAGCACACAATCAACTATATCAAGGCGCGGAGGGCAAAATAGAAGGCATTGGAATCAAGGTTCGGTACGTTCGAGGACTCCTGCCACAACCTCCCCGGCCAACTCCGAGTCATACAAAACAAGAATCCCGACACTCATGTTGACATTAAAGACTCCACGCATCCGAAGTGGGGCAATAAGAGGGTACAGAAGCGAGCATTCTTCACCTTTAATCCATGCATCAATGCATTCTGGCACTACCGTCCAATCTTGTGCGTGGATAGCACATTCTTGACTAGAAAGTACAAGGGTCATATACTGACTGCAATAGCGACGGATGGGAACAATCAAGTTCTTCGCGTGGCATTCGTGTTCGTTAAAAGCGAGAACACGGACAGCTGGTTGTGGTTCCTGAGGATTTTTGTTGTATAAGGTCGTCCTAACGTATGCGTCATACATGATCGGCATGCTGAGTGCAATAACTCAGCTACAACAAGGAGAGAACGAACAACTTCCTGGGTGGATCTACAGAGCAAGTGGTGCATGAGGCACTTGGGTGCAAACTTCTACAATCAGTTCCACAACAAGGACTTGATGAACATGTTCAAGCAGTTGTGCAATCAGAACCAGCAGTGAAAGTTTGATGCACTTTAGAGATTCCAGATGAGTGGACCCATACGCACAGAAGGGAGACAGTGAAAAAGACCGCTACAAGCGCTGACTAGGCCCCCGAAGCATTGCCACAACTACCCACAAATGGTCCTAGTGTGGCGACGAAGACAGGGGTGCAAGTAAAATGCTTCTTGGACTGGATTGAGCATGAGCCTAAGGAGAAGTGGTCGCTGCTACATAATAGGGGTGGTGCTTGATATGGTGTCATGACAACCAATCTAGCCGAGATGTACCATTGGGTCATGCGTGGTGCTAGGTACCTCCCTTTGGTTGGTATTGTGGAGGCAATTCTCTGCGGTACCATAAATTACTTTGTTGACAAAAACAACAATGTGTCGCTCGCTATGACGAATGACAGAGTATTGTACTCCATTATGACCACCAAGTACATGGAGGAGAAGAGTAAGAAGGGTGAGATGTACCGGGCATTCAATACGAATCACGAGAGGATCGCTCACAAGTGCACGCTACGCCACGCTACTAGCATATTCACTTGAAACAAACCTCTTCATCTGTATAGGCGCTGCTCACATGTCATGGCTACATGTTCGGCGGTGGCGCAGCATCCTGACCAGTACTTCTCTGATTATTTCAACAAGGAGGAGATGATGCAAACCTGGAGTGGAGAGTTTTATGGTTACAGTGTGGTTGGCCATTTCACTGGCCATCCGATATGGGTGCAACTTATCTGGACCGCGGACATTGATAGGCTGGAGGGAAATGTTGGCCAGCGAAAGGTACAATGTATCAGAAACGACATGAACGAAGCAGAAGTCAGGCGTCGTACGAAGAAGTGCTCCATTTGTAGGGAGTCTGGGCACACTTTCAAGAAATGTCCTACGAGAAATCCACTAGATGAAGGAGACATCGGCAGTCCGGACGGCGCCGCGGGGACCTCAGCCGACCACCCCACTCGAGGCGGTCGACATGGCGGACGTTGAGGTTGCGGCTACGGGAAGGGTTCGTCTTGTTGAAATATGTGGTGCCCAATGCTTTGTAATCTCATTTTGATTTATCGAAAAACTAAGTGATGACGTTGTGCTGAATGTTTTCTAATATCAGTGTGATTTGTCGACATAATATGTAAGGACGTTACGCTGAATATTTTGTAATATCATTGTGATTTGTCGACAAAAAATATGATGATGTTATGCTAAATATTTTATAATATTATTGTGATTTCCCCACAAAATATGTGATCAGAAATAGACAGTAAAAAACAGGCAGAGGTCCCTATCGCCAGTTGAAATGGCGACAGGGTCCTGTTGCCAGTTGGAGTGGCGATAGAGCCATGTTATCATTTCAACTGGCGACATGGATATCTCTGCATTGTTATAGACTTTGTCGCCATTTGGAATGATGACAGAAAAATTTTGTCATTTCAAATGATGATAATAGCCTAGTTTTGTAAAAAAAAAATGGCTATTTATTTTTGTAAGTTTTTGAAAAAATAATATTATTTCAAAAAAATATGTATGATTTCATAGGAACCATTTGATATGTGACAGTATGTCAGATGGGTGCAGGTATATACTCGATTGGGCCAACTGTCCAGATGAATCTTGGTGAGATCCTTGAAATGATGTCAGTCACACAGCACTTAAATGATCGAGAATTGATTTGCGTGAATGATGGTGTAGCAGCCTGTTTTCGGTTTTGAAAAAGATTTGAAAATCCGGTTTGAATTCAAAAGCTCAACTCAAAACTCCCTCAAAGTTTCAAAATTCAGTTTTGTATTCAAAAGTTCTTCTGCAAATCTCAACTCAAATTCAAAATGTCAATTTCAAACCTCCTAGTGGGCCTGGCCTAGCTCACCTCGGCCCTTCCTCCCCGGCTTAGCCCAGCCGCCTTGCCTCCTCCGTGCACGCACGACGTGCGTGCAACAAGACGACGACGGCAAGGCCTCCCGCCAAGACCAAGCACGCCCAAGATGGCGCCTTGCCTCTCGCTCAAGACGGCCGCCTCCCACCTCCCCAACTCGCTCTCCCCAAAGACATCCCTCCCTTGGCTATTTAAGCTAGCATCTCCCCTTACCCTTGCTCCTCCCCCACCGTCCTTCTTCTCCACCGAGCAAGCCGGAGCCGAGCTCCCTCCCACCGTGCTGCCGTCATCAAGCCGCCCTCCGGTGAGCCTCTCCCCCGACCGACCCTGTCACCGTGCATCCCCCAAAGCCCTCAACCCTTCCCCCACCTCCCCTCTTCCTCCCCACCGCCGTGGCCCTTCCTCCTCCGCCCCAGCCGCCGCCGCCCCCACCGTTCGGGCACCCCAGTGAGCTCCTTCCTCGGCCAACCGCGTCACACTGCGCCTCTTGCGGCCCTCTACTCCTCCCCCACCTACCCTCTTCTTCCCCGTCGTCGAGAAGCCCTGTCGTTGTGGCCTTTTTTCCTCCATCCCCGGCCGCGGTCGCCCAGCCACCACGGCCACCTCCAACCTTCCCTGACCCCACCGCCAGCTTCCTCACCTCGGAGCATCCTGCAAGACGCCGCCTCCTCTGGCGCCACTCCATCACTGGCGCCAAGACATGGCCCGAAAGGCCATACGCCTTTTTGCCCCGCGCCACCGCTCCATAGCGACGCTGATGCCCTTGAGGCCGCCACCCTTTGGGCATCCCACCCCTGCCCTTGCCGGCGGCGAGCCCAAGCCATAGCCACCCGAGCGCTCCCCTGCCTTGTCCAAACTTGGACCAGCCCTGTAGCACATCAACTAGTCCTAATCTCTACCTTTAAAAGCTAAGCTTTGATTAACTAGGTCAATTGTTGTTTTAATTGTGGTTTGTTTCAATGACATGTAGACCCAGTGTTTTAATGCAGTGCTTAACTCCTGTAGCAGAGGCATTATAGGAGCAAATCCTTGTCTCTAGGGCTAAAGCGTTAATCAAGCAACGATTAATTGTTGGCTTAAATGCCCTGAGTTTCACCAAAGGTCTATGACACGTGGGCCCCAGCCAGTAGCTAATGGGGTTGCTAAAACACATGGTTTTCCTTTAAGGCAACGACAGTGGGCTCAAGCCTTTTTAATGGCAATCAAAGCTTCCATGGACTCATGGACCCGTGCACTGAGCAGCTAGACTTGGTCCACGCACTGTGGCCATGAGCCAAGGCACTGCGCAGCGGACTCCACTTGTCAATGAGACATGTTCTCTCTCCATTCTTAATTTCTCTGATTTTATTTCCAACTCAAACTTCAAAAGCCCCGATCTCCCTCATTTTAACTCCAAAAATTATGAAATTTATTTATAAATTATTCTAAATTCAAGATCTTACTAATGCCAGAGATTTTAGTTATTTTGGAGTTCATTTGATATTTCTTGTGTATTTATTAGTTGTGCTTGCTTATCTGTTCCTTTTTTTCCAGCGCGACTGTCCGAGTAGAGTTCGAGAACGCGGAACGACCCCAGATTGATCAAGGCCAATAATACCAATACACTCTTGCCTTAGACCCAGACGAGTCAATACTTTGATCATATTGAGCCTATATTTTATGCAAATTTATATTCTTTTAAATAAAAGCAATTTGCACGCTAAATTCGTTATGCAAATGTATGTCAAACCCTTAAGATAGTTAAATACCAACTTGATAATTAAATAATTATTATACCATACTTGACACTTGAATCACTTAATCCTTGTCATCCTAGATAATTATGTGGTAACTTACTAGCTATAGTCGTACTTAAGCGTCATGCTAGTCTTACTTAAGTATCGAGGTATTTATTTACCCCAACCATCATCTTTAAAATCATGAACTTGTTTTGGGTAAATGACTGGCGTATTTAAAATAATGTGGTTTTCTCATCTCAAAACCCTAATAACTTGATGTTGCCACATCTGGACGGATGGTATGATGGTGGTGGGTGCTGATGTAGCCCAAGAAATGCTGGTATGTGAAATGGTGGTGTGGTATAAACCGCCCAGATAACCCTAAGAACTTAATCCTGTAATGACCTCCCAATGTAAAACAGTATAGTCACAAGTCTATAACGGTGTCAATCTGGCTAAATAATTTGTATCCATCGGTACGGGTTGCACCAGGTAGATAACTCGCGACGCTGTAAGCCTTTGTGGCTACGAGTTGTGGTGCACCGCTTACGCATCTGTGTGGGCGTAAGTTGTGAAGGCGCAAGAGGGGATCTGGGTAAGGGTTGACGTAGGTGTGGTAGCGTAACCCTTCTCAGGTGAAACCTTAGCGGGTGTAACTAATACTAAGGGATGCTTTGTAAAGGCCTTATGGTAATATCCCCTTGATTCACATGTCTAAGGAAACGTGTGTATATATCAGGACAATTATCTCTTGTGAATAAAGTTATATAACCTCTGCAGAGTATAAACTATTCGAACAGTGTGTGCTACTGCTAAGAGGCGTGCATGGGAACTTACATGAATTAGTTCTATTTATAAAACCTTGTGAGTGGGATGAAAAACATGTTGGGCTCACCTAGCCCTAAATTTGGATTTTTCCTGGGTAGTCATATCTAGTGATGTTAATAAGTGGGAATAGACCCAATTAAAATTAAGCATAAGGTGGAGGTAACCTTTGCTAATTATAAATATTGCACAATCAATCCCTTTAGTAAAATGTTATTTGGTCAAAATGCTAAGTGATAAGAATTTCTATCTATAATAATTGAAAATGTTGTTTTAGCAAATAAAATAACCCGAGCCATCCTTGATAAAGCCTTACATGTATAAATATTGCATTGTGTATTGGCTCGCGAGCACGGACTCCCCAAAACCCTTCAAAGCCCATGGATCAAGGTCATTATGCACACTACGAGGATCCAGACGTTGAAGGCCAGGGAACTGATGACGAGTAGTTTGGTATGTAATTGTTCTAGTCTTACCCCAGTCTTGCTGACTCAGTCGGTACTCGTGTATTACCAATATTACCTTAAGTCTTTGGATAATATCGGTCATACATTTGTTTCCCTGGTCGCTTGCCTGTGGTGAGATATGCTCTACCCCTTTTGCTTCCGCTGTCGTTTCTACTTTTATGTATTGTATTCATTTGGCCTTGTTCGGCCATATTGTAAAACTTGATCCAACGTTGTCTAAGTGACTCTGGTGTTTGTTAATATAATGTTTAGTTTGGTTTACATCATGTATGAAATGATTCAGTAATATATTCTGTGAGTGCTATCCACTGATTCAGAGAATAGCGCAGTGTTTTTACAGATGATTTGGATTCAGACGGAAACCTAGGTCTAGAGCGTACACGAATGCTTTGATATTAAGTAATCAATGATCAAGGCCAAGAAATCAAAACAGTCCTCGACACCTAATTAAAAAGAACCCATTGCTTCGTTTGCCCTGCAATGCAACAGAAAAGAACGTACGTACCGCTTTCTGCATATCAGTTGAGTGTTTGGTGCTTTAATTCCAGCGGATCGATCATGGCATAAACAACGTCAACCGCAAGAGTAATCGAAGATTCAGAGGCGGATTAGCTGGAACATTCGAAAACTAAGCTTCAAATGGAAGGCACCAATAAAATAGACAAGACAAGTACTTTCTGTCGCTAACGAAAATCCACTCAAAATTGCCGTGTTACAACTGCTCCACCATCAACCACTGTAGCATCGACAGACAGTCAGCTCGCTCGATGATCACCAGTACTTCAAAGGTTTGGTCGCACAGCGACAGCTAAAGTGACAAAAGGAAGCAGATCCTCTGCCTTGATGCAACAAAGGCAGAGGGCAACAATGCATTGCCTTCGAGCAAATCTCAGCCGTCCCATCTCGAAATGAAAGAACGATACCAATCGATACAAGGCAAACGCTACCGTACACATACACAGTGATTCGCTACGGTAGATGTTGTAGCGCATAGATCCTCCCTTCTCATTTGCTCGTCGTTTCGGACGGCAATATTGTCTCCAATTAATATGTATATTTGATTATTGTCTTTTCTAATTATACAATAAAAAATATTGAAAATCTGTCTCGCTATATTTATCCACATCTCATCATACGCATAGACCGAGAAAGCGCTAAATCTAATAAATTCTTAATGATAAATGACTATACATACCCCTATTAAATGACATATTACAATCACTCAACATCTTCCAAAACATTTAAGTAGGGGTTGAGAGAGGAAAATTTGCAATAACTACACTCTAGATTACCTAAATGGATAAATATATTGAAACAGATACTCCTGATGTCGTGGACAAATATAGTAAAACGGGGGAGTAATATCATTTTCATATAACAAATCTAAATACTTTTGTATTTTTAATGGTCAAAGTTTTGAAATTTTGACTTCACGCATTCTAAAATAACATGCATTTGAAAACCGAGGGATTAGTACATAACCATTTTAACTCCCAAAATATATCAACTGAATTAATTGTTTTTAGACTAAAAGGCAAGGAAGAAGTGCTGGTGTAAGTTAAGAGTGAGCTATATGTACCAGAACCAAATTTATCACAAATTAATCCACCCATTAGCGACAAATACTGGCAGCTAGTACTAACGAAAGCGCAACAATTTGGCATTGCAAGATCAATGAATGTACGTTCTTCTCAACCATGTATGCCTATGGTCATCACGCCACACTAAGATTGTTACACAAACTGAAGAAAGGAAAAAAAAAGTGACAATGCAATCGGCAGCAGCTAGTCAAATGTACCAGAGGAACTGATGCTATAGGTAGAAGAGCATGGTGTAGAAGAGCTGGTTCCATGTGTCCGGGAGGCCGGGGAGGCACCAGTGGCTGCAGTCGACCGAGCCGGCGGGGTTGGCGCGCTGCGCCGGCGAGAAGTCGCCGCTGTAAACCGACGGGTGCGCGTCCTTGCGCAGCGCCGACAGCGCCGTGATGTCGAGGAAGCGGACCGGGCTCTTCATGCCCCGCAGCACGGCCTGTATCACCTGGTCCTGCCCCGTAGGTTGGGCCGTCGAGTTGAGCCCGGTCATTGGGGCCGTCTCGCCGTAGCAGTTCTTGGAGGCTGGGCTGGGCCACTCCTTGGAACTGATCGAGCCCACGGCACAAATCAAAGGAGGACCAACAAACAAGTCGCGCTGTTAGAGACGCCCTTGACAACACGTACGCACGTGCATGCACGTGCTTACGCTACGCGTTTGGGCAGGGACAACGGACAATAGTGTACATTATATGTACAGAGAGAGAGAGAGAGAGAGAGAGAGAGAGAGAGAGAGATGTGGCCTGGATGGAGACATGGAGTCATGGGTGAATTGAGATGGGTGTGCAGATTAGATACCTGCAGTGAGTGGCATACCTGTAGTGAGTGGGAGACATGGATTGGAAGAAGACACGGGTCTTGGCTGGATCGACGTTGAGGTCCACCCAGGTGGCCCAGGTAGTCATCCCGCGCTGGTACGCCGCCATCCTGTCCATGTCCTCGTAGTATCGCCCGTCCTCCCCCATGTAATCCCACCTGCACACACGTACGTAAGTAGCACATAACACGCGCGCGCGAGAGAGAGAGGTTAATTAATTTACGTGCGCATTCTGTAAACGAAGCTAGATCAAAGAGGAAAACGACGTGCGCTGCGACGTACGCAAGCACACGTACGTACGTACCCCTGGAGCACGCCGGTGTGCGTCCACCAGTGGCCGGAATTGAAGGAGAGCACGTCGGCGCCGCGCCACGCCTCGGCGTTCTCGGAGATGTCGTCGAGCCTCAGGACCCGTTTCCCCTGCGACACGTCGATGTCCACCAGGTACGGTGCGCGGTAGAACGACACCACCACTTCGTACTCCTGCTCTCGCACATATCATACGCATTAAGAACAAATCAATAAGAATGATTGGAGTAGCGAATTTGGCCCAAAATTCCTCGACCAGAAATTAAATAAAGCTGTATATAGATACGCGAGCGCCCTGTACGTGCATGAAGTGCATACCAGGAACTTGTATGTGTAGAGAGGGTCAACGGAGACGAGCTGCGCCGGCGACTGCGGCGCGGCGGCGTGCAGCAGGCAGATGAGCGACTCCCACTGGTTCCGGCCCAGCGAGTCCCCCACGAACATCACCGTCTTCCCCTTCATCCGCGTCAAGAACTCCGCACCATCAAACCTAGAGAATAAATCCGCAAGTCCATCGTACATTCATGAATTTATTTGCAGCATGCACCCGTGTCGTCACGAGTCATGGCATGGTTGACGCTCACGCACGTACCTCGGTAGCTCGCAGCCGGCCGGCTTCCACCGGTACAGGAGGTACTCGGAGTCCGGCCGGCCGTAGAGCTGGCAGTTGAACTCCGGGTCGATGACTGGGCAGTTGTACCCGGTGTACGCCGCCGCTGATGAGCCGCCATCGCGGACCCAGCTGCCGCTGAAAACGTCGCAGCCCTGCGGTCCTGGCCGGGCGTCGCGCCGGTGGTGCCGTGCTAGCCCGACGGCGAGCGCTGAGGCGGGCAGCGAGAAGGCGTGGAGGAGCAGGATGACGGAGGTAGAGAAAGCAACGGCGAGAACGGGGTTCCTGCAGAAGAGCATCATCGTGGCAAAGAGAAGGAAAGGGGAAGCAAAGGCAGCTTTCCTACGATGCCTTTATACTACCACTGATCAATCGATCGATCACGAGGCCCTATTTCCACGAGATCGATCAAGGAGGGGATCGGAGGTGTGCATGTGAGGGCAAGAATTGTCGATTGATTAGATCGAGTTCACGTGAGGGGTTTGCAGAGATCATCTTAGTAGTTTGGGCAGCTACCATGTATGGAATCTATGGATTCGTTGCCTTTTTTGACGAGGATGGATTCGTTGCCTTTGTCCTTTGGTGCACGTAGCCGTAGGTACATGGAAAGATTTTGAGTTTTGGAATTCGTGCGTGCACCAAAATGGAATCTTTATGTTTGCACGCAGCAGCTTCTGTTCAAAATGGAATCTTGCTGGGTGTTTGCACCCAGCAGCTTCTGTTCCAGGATAGTAATTTTTCATCGGGATTGTCTATTCCTCAAATTTTCTTAATCAAAATCACATTTTTTTATCTATTAGATCAAAATCCAATCATATAGCACATCAATCTTTGCACTAATCCAACGGCCACAACAATTGACTTAAACTTAAGAAAGTTTTAGTCGACTTGGAAATAGCAAATCTGTATTTCATCGGTTCGAGGGCAGCAAATCTTAATTAGCTGATAAAAATGGAATTTTTTTTACGGTGTACCACCTTTTATGGCAGCCGTTGGTTACTTGGATTCCTTTTATCCAATGGCTATAGGATCTATTACCATGTAGGGGTAAGAGTTCACTTTGACCTTCTAAAGGTTAATGATGTCTTTGCACATCATTGCTTTACATTAACCGGATAGAGTCAAATGGAAAGAATCACTATATGAAAGGGAAGGGAGCACCAGAGTTAATGCATTCCTTTCAAAAAAATATTGCATTAACACTACTGGAGATTAAATTAGACATGAAGATTGAGTTCATGACGGGATCGACATTGAAACAAAAGAACACATCTCAAATTATTCTGTATGGAAAGAAATATATTTCAAATTAAATTAAATATAGATATCTTATGCTGGAACTTTTGAAAATTTTGAAATTTGATAGTTAGTTTTATATTTGTCTTAATCTCTCGTTATTCATAATTCAAATATGATATTTACGGCAACCTGTTATAAAGTTTTAATTCAGTTGTTATTTCAAAATACAAACCATTTTAATTTTCAAATTAGTTGGAATACACATCTCAAATTCAACAAAAACATGGTTTACGTATATTTGCTTTCAAACTATTTGAACTGATTGTGAAAAATCCAAGTGTCCACACGGCTGAAACTATAAATAAATTTTCTTAGAATTGAAACTATTTAAACAAGTTTGTCATTATTTGGTACGGAAGGATATATGCCCATTTAATACTTTACTATCTTCAGCGTGTAACTTAATTACCTGCTGGTTTCCTTACTAGTAATATTTCCATTTGGCCAAAACTAGCCTCACTCAATCAACGGTTGAGGTTGAACGCCAAAGAGCTCGGCAAAAATAGGATGAGGTCACAAGAAAAGGGTGAGCGGCTAGCCTGCTACATAGACCTTCTCAAGTGTAAGACAAAGTGATAGGCTGGATCGATCAGCATGATGGGCATACCTTGTCGATGTCATGGACCTAGCGGCTGCCATGGGTACATGTTGGATGTCGGATAGGGGATTTTCAGAAGCAGCAGCAGATGAAGGGAGAAGGTAGTGGCTGCGTGCAGAAGATAGCAACTGATTAGTTTTGGCACGGTATTAAAGAGCACGAGTAACCACGGTGAATTTTTTTTCCCTTGCACATTGACCTGATTCTCCCGCTCCTGTAAAAGCGACACACCCTCTCTTTCTTTGGAGAATAAAGAGGCGACAATATCTTAATTCTCCATTTCCTGTCTTTTTTAGATGCCTTTCCTGTTGATAGGGCTATGACTTCCCGAGGAAGACAGAACATTCACATTTTACAAATGCTTTTCTTGTGGCAAGTGGGCTGAAAAAGGATTGGCCCTCATTCATACACAACTTTTTTCAAGTCTCTGGTTCCAACTCCATCCAAATCTGCATTTATCAATCTTTTTGGAGACTATTCGATACGCTCGCGCGAAAAGAAAACTCCGAGTTGAGTTAGTATGGGGCCCTCATTTCCCGTACTTGGGTGGAAATGGAACAACGAACAAGTAACAAAAATACCGCTCGCCGGACAGCAGTTCAGGGCGGCAATGCCAAATGCCGACCCCTACGCAATGCGCTCGCGAGAGGCAAGTTGCACTTGCAGCGAGCTCACCACCACAGCTGTGGGTTTTTGCCCCAACGCCCGTGTCCGTGGGCCGTAGCACGGTTGCACCATCGTCTCATATCGCATTCCTTCCCGCCGAGCGCCTGTCGACTCCCAGGCCTGCTCGGCTGGGCCGTGAGACGTGCGCGCGGGGCACTGCTGCTGCCGGTTTACGCGCAACGCGGCCGGCGCGGGGCTCCCAAGGTCCAGACGGTAAAAACACCTTCCGGCTGGTTGGCACTGCCCCTGAACTGCTGTCCGGCGAGCCTGCAACTAAAACTGCAATACTTCGTATACTCGTACGACACTACATCTTTATTCAACGATAATACACGGTAACTCGAAGAGGCATCTATGAAGGCACTAGGTACTAAGATGGCATGCGCCAACAATGGAGAGGAGTTGCATGCAACATCCTCGGAGCTGAATCAATACGCCGCTAAACCGGAAGCTGCACTTTCAACTGATTTGTGGCGATCTACAGTACTAACACGATCATGCAACTAGACAATCATCCGGCAAAATTTTGTGCCTCAGGGTTGGGTGCGGCCCGTTGGAAAAACCAACGTTTTCTGGAAGGTGCCTCAAAGAAAAATTCATTAAAACTTGAGAAACTTCTGCATCAGGCATGACCACTGTTCCTTAAAACGCCATGGAAATTTGCTAGTAGTATGATGTATTTTTCGCAAAAAGTAAACTTCCCCGGGTCATCCCTCTCACCCAAAACTGACCACCTGTACTTTTTACTCTACGAGGGCTCCTCTGCTCGATCGAATGTTAAGAATCAGCCAAGCTCTGATTAACAAGGAGAAAAAAACCAAGTACTTGCAGCCTATGACAAGACAGCGCGACGGACACCTAGATAAGGAAATGGTGACAGGAGGAGGGTAGCGCAGCAAATGAACGCTGCAAAATTGAGAACCACCAAAAGAAAACGGTATAAAACAAGCACAGAAACTGATGTCACATCTTCTTTTCAAGATAGATATACTAGGACGCAGTGGCGGAACCAGGAATTTAGGACTCGGGGTGAGAGTTAACCTATTGTGCTGGCTCGGTGACTCACCGCGCTGCGTCGAGTCTCAGCCCTACCGGCGCGTCTCGGCCCCCGCCTGCGCCACCATCATCGCGCCAAGACCACGCCAACAGAGCCGTCCCCGCGCCGCAAGCTGGGCATAAAATATCTTCATTGCAAAGTTATTGTCACGACAACTTCCATATATTTGGTCTGCTGCATGATCCACTTCTAAAGTCTTGTACTCTATGTAAGAAAGAGTCGAAGCAAGAGTCGACGGAAGCAACAGAAAAAACCAAAAATACTGCAGTGCGTCATTGCATGTAGCACCATTATCATTTTCTCTGTTCCATCTTGCGTGCGAGAGTTTCCAGCAGCGATCTATTATTTGCACAGCGTGTGCATGTGTGCAAATCTTCTAGTCGCTTGGCTGCCAACATGATAGTATGCGTGTGTTTCCTTCCGGCGACTGCATGTGCTTCGTCCATTTCGAATCAGCGTCAGGTTTCCTATCGTGAGTTTGGTCTTTCTTGAGATTGGCTGACAGCGACAACAATCCAGTTCATAGCAGGGGGTGGTGTTCCGCCCGGGAGACCCGGGGCAGCCGCCCCGGTTTGCCCCAGGGGTGGTTCCGCCACTGCTAGGACGGCAGGCGCGTGTTGTGCTTCATGGTTGTTTGTAAGAAGAACAATCTGTAGTGAATAGTTTTCTTAAGAGACAGGAAGAGAGATGTTTCTTTTTTTTTTGTTACGAAGTAGAAATGGTATAAGCTAAGTATTTCGCAATGAATGGGATAAGGGAAATGGACAGGTCAATAGTCAGTTTTTTATCTGAAAGCGTGAGTATTTTATAGGGAAGGCAAGTTAGATGGCGGTGGTAGATTGGAACTGTTATAATTTGTGAGCAGGGTATTTTGATGTAGCCAGGTCAACATAGGGAAGAATGGAGTGGACCAAACATGTAGGATAAAGGACAAAGCACAATTTTTTTTTGGTAGTGATTCAACAAGGAATGTAACATAAGGTGAACCTGGGGACTGTGATTATGGTATGGTATGTACATATAGCCGTCGTCGGCATGATAGGATAAGTAATACATAGAGTTTGCAGCGTACATCACAGATGAGAATGATAGTAAATATGTACAGGCAGTATGACAGGGGATAGGAAACAACATAAAAGTTGGATGATCTCCGTTCAGCCTAGTTCCTAAAACGAATGGAAGGTCAAAAGGTACTTGCAACTTTTTTTTTTGCTGCAATTCGTTTTGTGTAAATCACTGTCAGCACGGTCGCTAGTTACAAAAGGCGTAGCGTGCTGATTCCATATTGCTTACTTTGTACATAGGCATCGCTGATTCCACATTGCTTACTTTGTACATAGGATGCCTGCCAAAAAGGAATTTGGTATAGAAGAGTAAGCACGCCAGTCAGTGATGTTTAAAACAAGGAGCGATTATTTTTGTTTGGCTAACCTGCTGTTCTAGTCATTTGCCAATGTATCCATGTCGATTTTCCTGACAACAAAGGGTTTCTTTGTTCGTTCCAAGTCACTGCAAAGAGGGAAATATCAGGTTGCTATGTGACTTAGACCTGTGGTTACTATCTAATGAATTGTAATAGCGGTTTCAAGTAGAAGTACCTTGCACTGTCCTCAACATCTGAAGATAGCACCGGGCTGTCCTGAGCGGGACATTTTGTGGACTGTAATATAAAAAGTTAAGCATGTGAGAGTGGCTTGATGCAGGGGGTTTGTACACATGGGAAATTAAGTATATGTTTGTAAGCTGTATGACGATGGTTCCAACCTTGCTGATTTCTGGGGATGGAGGCGTGTGCAATTCAGGCTGCTTCGGTGCTATCTGTGGCACAGGTGTGCTGGTTGTTGGAGCTGGAGATGGAGCGTGTTCTGTCTATGCTGAAATGGAGCTTGGTAAAAGAAGTTGGTGTTCAGTTGTATGCTTCGATGAGCTAGCGATCGCCTGACAGGCAGGGGCAGTATCTTCTGAAGCTCCGATGTGTACTGCATGAAGGAATGGAGCCAAAGGCTTTGTGAGTATGACGCTGAAGCTATCAACTTGGAATGATGCGGGTATTCTCTGAAGCGATCCACGCGATCCACTGACTTTTAGGTTATATTGACGTCCATAGTCTTGTTATCTCAGGTGGTATGAAACCAGTGATGGTGGGAGCAGATACTACAAGGTGTAACGCTGGGATTTCTACCAATTCTTGTCCTACATTTCCAAAGAACACAAACTCTGCCATCGGTGTGTTAGCTTTGTCAATGCTGGCTATATCGATACCGTGCATAGGAACCTTGTATCTACATGTAAAGTGTGTAAGGTAGACGGTTTGAGGTGGGTGTAGCAAGTACATAGACATAGCATTAGAATGGAAAGGGCAGAAATTGTGTTTCAGTAAGTACCTTGGTTCAGCTATCAAGCCGCTGCACCTTGTACATTTGTAACCTTCAGTGGTTCGAACTGTAGTCCTTTTGCAACCACCATAAACTAGGTACCACCCGGCTTCGTTTGGAGTGAGTTCTTTGATTGCAATGGCAACAGTGTATGTGTGTCCCTGTGAGTCGCTTGGGAGCACGGCCGCACGGGAGGCTATGATTAGGGCAAGGCAACAGGGTGGTTCGGCCTGTGGGTCGCTTGGGCCGGGCCAAAATTGAAACCGACCGAAGCAGCAAATCGTCTAGGAGTAAGAAGTTTTATCTGCAGCCGAAGCAGCAAGGAAAACGTATGAGTTGATACACCAATGGCAGCACGGACACAGGGCGAGACCATCAGATCACATGTATAAACAGTTAAGCACAAATCAAAAGCAGCCGTGTTTTGTGCTGAGTAAAGCAGCAATGGAAGCACCCGGACCTCGACTGTAGTCCAGGCACCAAGCAGATATAGGAACAACGCAGCCTTCTCGCAGGCTCCGCCCGTAACGAACCAGCACAGTCAGAGGGCATCGCACCAATCCAGGATCTGCCGTACCCACGAGAACGAAACGGCGTAAAAACAGAATGATGGAAAGCAAGCTAACCAGCAACGCACAAACCCATTGCAACATCACAGGCTCTGACTAAGAGGCGGCCACATTCTATGAAGAGGCAGCGAAGTCTCCGAGGCGATGACTAAGAGCAGGACGCGTCTCGCGCAGCGCACAAGCACAGGAGAAACCATCAGGAACACCGGCCAAACACAGCACACCCAAAACCGACGAATGAGCAAGCACCCCCAACGCACGCACAGCACACGTGTCCAGCGATCGACAGCCGAGCAAACCG
Source organism: Phyllostachys edulis (assembly GCA_036346405.1). Lineage (NCBI taxonomy): Eukaryota > Viridiplantae > Streptophyta > Magnoliopsida > Poales > Poaceae > Phyllostachys > Phyllostachys edulis. Next base: position 53,747,797 of record CM070549.1, on the reverse strand, counting down.
GAGAGGTGACGCGACACGGAGCCAAAACACTGAAACCGGCAGCAACAGCGAACCACCGAAGGACCGACACCGAAAAGGCAAGGCAACCGGAAGACCGGCTAAGGAGCGGGGTGATCGTGTTGGAGCGAAGGAACAGAGTCATGGAAGGCACGCCGCAGGTTGATTTGAGGACTTAATGTACGGCTTCATCCTGGGACTGGGAGCGGCAATTCCACGCGCCTTAATACAAGGTAAGATTCAAGATAGATATATGCGAACTCCATACTGTTTTACACCGTGAAGCAACGTACTCCATACAAAATCTCTCCCTTAGGAGAGCAGATTAGTTCTGACTGACGAGGCTAAGGCGATGGCCAGACGCGTTGCTTAGAAATGTATTGCACAAAATTGTAGCCTCGTGGAACCAAAATTTTGGTGGGACGGATCCGCCTTTGGTTATTTTATGGACACTCTTAGCCAGACATTCCTACGTCCATCACGGTTTCTAATCCGCTCGTAGCATTTACCGGAGAACTTGCTGAATCCTGGAACTGCTTTTTCCTGCAAAACATAGTGACGCATACGAATTAGCTATCAGCAGCTACCTCAGGTATCTGGAAACAAACCATACAAGGTACGTACTGCTACAGGCTTAACCCCAGTCAAGACACAATTCTCGTTGCACTGAGCTGCACCAACACTAGAAATGGATCACCATCAGTACCCAATAAAGAAAGGAGGAAAGGCCTATGTCTATGTAAAGAATGAGAGAAAAACGTTCTTTTAGTCAGTTCCAGTGAAATCCTAAGTTGATAGAAGTAAGATACTGGGTCACTGAGTGACTATAGCTGGTAAAGAAGATTGGCAACTAACCAGCATTTGCCCTAAAAATGCCACGATTGCGACACAGTTGGATAAAAAGTTGAAAACAGTTGGCAATGTAACAATGTTATTGCATAATCTACAATGTTCACCTCTTTTAGATCAGTCAAACAAGCACGAACTGGCTTTTTCTTAGACTAGCATGAACTGACTTTAATAGAAGAAAACATACCTGCCATATGGTTGCTCATGTCTGTCCCCTGTTCTAACTTGGGGGTTTGGCGTACTAGTGGGAACATCAACGGCACAAATGTCCTCTTCATCATTGTTACTCTGAATTTCCGGTAGCAGATCAGGCTCTAGTTGCTCCGCATCTTCCACCACCACTATAGTGCTTTCTTGACCATCACTTTCCAATGTCTCATGAACGATGCTAGTACCTTCCAGTTGGCAGTCAAACCCTGAAATTGCCGATAAGAACTGTATCAACGTATGCAAAAGGTGGACATGTTTGAAGCAACTAACAGTTCATTACATCATTTTGCATATCTATATGTGTGTGGAAGCAACCAAGCACATCCAAATGCAGAGGTAGCGTCAATCTTGCACAATGCTTAATAATTATTTCGGAACTCATTTTCCGCTTTAAGATTCCAGAAACTGATATGCTCTAAAAGTGTGAGCAGATAACCAAGTAGCAACTAGCAACTGCTCAATCAACAGAATGAAAAACATGACAGAGTGGGAGAGAGACCATTCAACTCTTCTGGATGACTGCATGCATTACTTGAAACTTTCTGACACGTAGTGGTTCCCAGAGAGCTGAAAATGGAGTTCTCTGCCAACTCTAGTCTGTCAGAGTTAGACATCATAGCATCCAATTCTTCTGAACGGTAAGATGCATTATTTGCAGCCTTGTCACATACAGTGGTTCTGTTAAAAAAGACAATTGTGTTCTCTGCCAACTCTATTCTTTCAGAGTTATTAGGCATCAAAGGAATGCTCAGATCTTTTGGATTATTGTGCGCAACATTTAAAACCTTCTGACACATGGTGGTTCCCTGGAAACTGAGAATGCTGTTCTCCGCCAATTCAAACCTGTCAGAGTAAGACATCACTGTGAAACCAAAGGATCTTGTCCATGTTTCTAGAAGCTGAGGAACTGCCGGTAAGAGGAGCCTTTCCACCCCCAAGCCAGAAAGCAACTGGAAATTAAAAGAAAGTGAATTGATCAGCGCATACCAAGAAAATGCCCGGAGTATTTAACAAGCAAATGCGAACATTTTGGTACAATATTCAAACTCAATTTATCATTGCAGATGATTTTGAAATATATTTAACTAATAAAAACCTTCTCCAGTTCATTCATCAGAAGGCGGCACATTCCTTGTTGACGATATGGAACTCTTGTACCAATAAGAGGCAGCTCAGCAAACTTCTTGCCACATACCCTAATCAGAAAAGGAAATATGTCATCATGGAGGAAAATGCTAAACAAAAAGGTTTTGATTACCACGGATGACCACTGTGAAGGCTAAAATACCTAAATGTGCCGACAGATATTAGCTCACCACCTTTCTCGAGAAGTATTGTGTAGAATCCCCTAAAATTAAGCCGTCTGAGATCTGATCTGCACAGGATAGATTAAAAAAAAATACAGTCTCCACTATGTCAAGAAATAATGAGCAGAGAAACATCTAACACTCATAGATGAATAATATGAACTTAAGACTTTTTGGTACGGTCCAATATCCAGGCGAGGTACTGTAGCACGCAGCAACAACTCTTGCCTTTCATAGCCAAGGAAACCGCCTCATCTATCCCTTAAGTTTATGAATGTTATCTTTAGATATTTCCATATCATTTAAATTGGATTGTTAGGAACTTAGGATCATCTATTTCCTATATTAGAGATATGTTTCTTAGAGGTAAGTCAAGCCGCTCCTATAAAAGGGATAACATGTATCAATTACCAATCAAACAATGAATAAACAAAGCTCATAGTCTCTCCCCTCTTCTTCAAATAAGCCTCAGAGTCTCGCTACCTCACCAGGGAAGAGCCATGTCGACGGTTAGACGAGGGTGAGTACGAGTTCCTTATCATCGGTCCTCGGGCCTGTACCTAATCAAAACCCACAACATTTGACTAAGAATTTTGTTTAGTCATTGCTTGATTGATAATTGATACATGCTATCCTTTTTATAGGGATGACCCAACTTGACTCTTAAGAAATAATCTATAAGGAAACTTATCTCTAACAATCTAGTCTAATAATAACTTGTCTAGCTAATAGATAATACCAAACACCTAATAGATAGATTCCTAAATAATAAATCATTCCTAATACTTGAGGGTCTTACTGTTCACGTGTTGCTACAGTGCCAGCGATATTGCTCGGCTACGGTGCCTCGCTGGGATCTTAGTCCATAACATTTCCCCCCAAAAAACCAATATGAACACAGGTGAATAGCTGTGCTGAATAGACAAAAAACAACAAAAATTCAAACAAATTTTCCAGCCCGTGTCATAGCAGAACCACAAAGAGTGTAGTTCTATTTGGGCAATTTAGAAAAATACCCAACCTATAAAAAATGATATACCATTTCTTAACTCTTTTTAAATTAAGATTCTTTATAATGGTGTAATATAGTATCAGCTAATGCTTGCCACAATCCTCTCAATTCTATCACACACGGAGTAATCAACACAGGATTAATGGATGGTAAAATGAAGAGAGTCACGCTGAAATGGTCCAATAGCAGTTCTTACTCTCTATTGAACACAATATCTTCAGAAAGATCACTCTGTGTGCGAGGCTCGATAATAGTAACAAAACATTCATGAAGAACATCAAGCGCAATGCACAACTTGCCATACTGTTCTGCCATTGTCTCATTGTCATAATCACCATGGTCAGTGGCATTTTCTCTATCAAATTTCAAGATAGTACATGATAAGCCTTCAACTGGAGTTGGAATTGATTTCCCAATAAGCTCTTGCAAATGTTGAAATATCTGCACATAGAATGGAACATCAAAATCGATCATTTAATGTGCAGGTGACATCATAACAAGCATGCATAAAGTCCACATTTTAATCCAAATTAATTCAGGATAAAGATAGCATTTTAGTTAAGTACTGCCATACCTTTGAACATCCCCTACTGCAAAACCAGCACCCTTCTGGACAGCAGGTAAGCTGATGGCCTCTATTTCTAATGCAACCAACATGATCTACCAAAATAAGATGGACAAGAAATCAGTAGATTTAAATATAAAATCTGGCATATATTATTATTGAGTGAGTGTTTAAAAAACATACATTCACGTTCACACTGATCACAGTACATTATTGTCTTCTCAGTGAATTGGTTGGTATCGGGATCATAATCACTCGAGTCACAAATACTGCATCTACAAGATGGACAGTACCAGCTTCCTTCTGGAATGCCCTACAGAACCAGCATGATACTGAAATTTAGTTCTTCAGACAAGCAAGTGCAAAAGAAAGCAAAACTTTTGTAAAAGAAAAACTAAGCAAATGCAGCAGTGGTATCAAGTAACTATGACACTCAAACCACAAGCTCCTCATATAATTCAAAAGAAAGACTGAACAGACATTCCAAGTGCCCACTAACAATCATATGGCTAGGCACTTGAACATAAAAATATTCAATGAAGCGCCAGTGATCAAATAATAAAAGCAAATGGGTATATGGCTGAAAATGTCAAGCTCCTATGCTGTTACAGGAACCTTGCAACAATACAGGCATGAAAAGTTAGAAGCTCAGAAAAAAAAAAGTTCACTCTGATAAGGAGTACCTCCAAACCAACACAAGCATGATGGAAGGATGAAGGACAATGGTCACAAAGTAAAATCTCCCCACCATCATTGCAGATAGAGCATATTGAATCGCTTTCCAGATCAGAATATTTTTTCTTCAAGCGCACGTGCAGTGAATCTTTGGGATTCTTTTCACCCATCAATTCAACTAAACATTGTGATAGGGACCTCCCATCCTTTAAAAACATATGAGCAGAAGGTAACCGAGTACTGCTCCCAGAATGGACCTCAAAATTTTCCAGTGTGAATACTTCATTGCAACACAAGCATTTTATTCCATCTCTAGTAATCAAACCTTCCTTTATCCGAGGCCCATCACTTCTTTGCTTATAACAAAGTTTATCTCTTGGTAATAGAATATTTTTGTCTACCAACAAAGACAAAACCGTTTTAGCACGATACTGACATGGAAGTTTCTGTCCATGTCTTGAAAACAAAACTCGTGCATGGTTCACAGGAAATGAAGATGGTTTTCTTTTCTTGGATTTTCCATGACATGTAGACCAGGTAAACATGTCATCACATCTGTCTACAACTGAATGCAGCAGATCCTGTCTTCCACTTGTATCCCTTAGTCCACCACTGAGTGCTATCAAATTGGACGGATGCATAGATCCATCAGTGGTGATCTCAAAGCTTGCATTACTGTCCTCTTGATATCCTTTTTCTAGGTATCCTTTGCATGCTGCCAGTAGAGAGATGTAGGACTTGCCATGTGGAGCATGGTATCGCCATTCCTGTTTGTTACTAGATTTTTGCTTTAGTGAGAATTTCCACCCAGCAGATTCAAGAAACTTCTTAGCATTTGAACTCAACAGTTTCCTTCTTCTGTAATTTTGCATATCGGCTTCCATATAGTCTATGTATTTTTCAATGGCATCAGATTTATTCTCTCGTTTACGTTTACCAAGTCTTGCCAGGTCCCTTGAAACTGTCGCATGAACATTTCCTTTGGGTGCTGCCAAATAATTGTCCCTATCAGGTATGTCTTCAATTCCGTTTCCAAGAACTCGTTTAACACATCCAACTATGAAGCTGAGTACTTGAATGATAGAAAAAAAGGACTTCCCATCAGGTGACTCGTACCGGTATCTCTTAATAATATTTGACTGACCGTTCGGTCTTGTAATTTCACTTGATTTGAACTTAATGCCCCAACCCAATGCCAAGAGATGCTTCTTCAACTTTATCCTCAGAGTTTCATTAATGTGCCTCTGGGGAAGAGTGGTGCCATCTTGATAATTAGCAAGCAGTGACACTATCTGTGGGGAAAATTCTGCATCTAATTGCTCTGGTTCCCAAGATGTTGAGGCACTTGTGGTCAATTTATTATTGGACTTGTTCTCCCTGAGGGCAAGATCCATGCCAGTTGGGCTGTAATGTGCATTCTCGCGTATCACACTATGTGGAAGAAAATAATTCGTATGACAATCCTGGCGATCATTTGTCTCTTTCTGTGCCAAAGAAGCCTCACATGCACCTATAAAAGATGGGAACCGCTTCCCATCAGGTGAGACATAATAATTGTTTTTAGGTCCATCTTCCACAAGGGTCCATCCTAAAGATTTAAGATGGTGCTTTGCCAACTCTCGTTTGGCACGAGCGCTTCCCCTATTATTGTTACGATAGTCTGAGATGAATTCTGACATGGTCTGGGAGATAACAGCTGGAGTGGAATCCAGCTTATCCAAGATAATGGGCTCAACATTCTCATTTTGAAAGGCCGCAGAGGTTGAAGCCTCTGCCGATCTACAAGAATCCCCCATTTTATTTCCATCTTGGGTAGGTCTGCCACATAGAGACCACAATTCTGCAATGAGGGCTGCAAGTGATCTCTCCCAAAAAGCTTCTGTTCCACACATCCACATTTTGACATCTGTCCTAAAAGAAGGATTAGATCTCAAGTCATACCATATCTGCCTGACCGATACAGGTAAACCATCTTTCTCTTCATGTGACAAAAGTATCTGGAGAAACAACCAGATTCCGCGTGGTTTCCATTTTCCAGTAACTTCATCCCAATCTTGAGTACGACGTAGCTGATCAACTGCCATAATGCATTCATCACCTTCATCAGGGAAAAGGACCTTTCTCTCCATGGAGCCCTCTGCATGATCAGCGATAACACCTTCCCAGTAGGATCCTTCCAGGAATGCATCAACACACAGTCCATAGCTTGCATTGGATACCTGCAGTGGTTGATGTGGATGCAGCGGTCTTACATTTCCACGAGTGGATCCCTCAAGCACACTTGACTTGCCATCAATAGCATCTGACACATGAACATTCTCAACAAGAGGTGATCCGCTACCATTCTCGTCAACAAAATCAGTATATCTTACAGTGCGAGAATTCTCCAAAATACCAATGACAACAGCCTGATGCCATGAGCCATATAGCCCTGGATCACAACTAAACACCTACGGAACAGAAACATATCAAGGAATCAGGGTCAGGCATTCGCATGCACAGATATGAGAGCAGTCATAGTGACAGAGCAAAAGAAAAAAAAACGTAACGTTTCAAATATCTATCAGTGAGTGACGACAATAATGAGTCCAGTGGGCAGTTTTAGAGGAAGCACAAAGGAGATTTTAAGGATGGTACTAACACATTAACCATGGTTCATGGTCAAGGCAAATTTATTCTATGCATGCAGCCTGTTGGATAAAAGAACAAACATCGCTACATGACTTCCTGTTTTCCTTGCTTATTACTATATTCCTTCCTAACTAATGCAATGCTACAAATGTCAAGCATTAACGGACAACATGCAAAGGCAATTGGTGTCCCCAACACAGCACAGCAATCAAGAACGATAGCTGCTGCAATTTGACACTTTGAAGAGAGGCCAATAATACCATCCGAACTCAGTCGAGTACCAACCAAGAACCCAGGATTCCGAACTATGCACACGCATACCAACAGGTCCCCTTGCCTTGCCGTGCGCGGATGCCAGACTGCTCCAAAGACGCAGTCTTTTACACTATTTCTATAGCAGGTAGATGAGATCACTTCAACCACCCAAATAAATAACTCCGTTGCCTAATTACGAGACTGCTACAAATGTAAGCGCAGACATGAACTAACACCATTATTTAACAATCACTTCATCGCAGATTAACGAAGCATGCTATTTCTAACCACCCTTAAACAATTTAGATACCAATACGATCATTCCCAAGAACATAAAATCCTCGCGCTAGACAACAGTCACCAACGCACTCGACCAAAATTAACCACAAGCGATCTGATCATGCCTCTGATCAAAGCCAGGCACACGCGACTACAGGAGAAGCACCGAAACCAAAAACCCAGCCCAGCGCCGGCGAGCCAGCCGCGCAATGCGGGGACCGACCGGTGATGACGGTGTGTTGATCGGATAGCGCTCACCTCGACGTGCTCGCCGAGGAGAAGCTTCCTCTCCCAGGGCGCGGCGGCAGGGGGCGGTTCGCGCCTCCGCTTCGCGGTCCCTCGCACCATTGCGGGAGGTGGCCACGGCGACGGCTAGGCTAGGGTTCGGAGGTTGGGTAGCCCAGGTGGTGGTGGTGGTTGGGGGAGGCGGAGGCGGAGGCGGAGGCGGAGGCCAGGAAAGAGAGAGGGAGGAGGGGCTAATCCGTTGATGCCTCGAAGGAGAGGTTTTTTATTGGGCCGGTGTTGTTATGGAATATGTGGATTACATTATGGCATAATTAACGTAGGCGTTAAGTCTAGTGATTTAGCTTAATCCGCCTTAATGTGTGCTTTCAGTTTGTGATTTAAGTAACGATGATTTGTTTTTTGAGAATTTAATTGATGATATTTGTTTTGTTTTTAGGGTAAGTGTTTTTTTTTGGAAGTTTTTTAGAGTAAGTGATGATACTTGGGAATGCCTTGCTCGTGATGTTTATTGCATCTTGCAGGGTTTGACGGTTTTGCATGAAGGCGGCGTTGCTTTTGTTTCTTCCAAACATTGCAACTCTAGATGGTAAGAGATATTTGCAAAACTTTTGAAATATCGGCTGGTGATTCTCAACTACCTTTCCTTCAAAAAAAATCTCAGCTACCTTAGCTTTGTTCATTTTATTTATTGCCTTGTTGGATAGTCTCGTTGAAAGTTTTCTTGCATGACTTGAAGCAGAGCCGCTTCCTACTTCCCAGATATATCAGGCTGATCTTGCCTGATTGGCTGATCATGACGATAAAGCTTCTGAAATTTTCAGCATCGGAATGTTGAGCTCCATATATCCGAATGTCTGTGCCTCTGTGGTAGGCAGCTACATTGATGAATAACACTTCTAATTTCTGAGTTGATACATTTTGATTGATTTTGACACTTCTGAAATTGTCTTGTTTTGCTGTATTTTTTTTACAAAAAAACTAGACTGAGATTCGTGTGGATATTTTTAGGTTGGCATTGATTTGGGCAGTATGTCCAATCTTTTGCTTGTTCTAGCCTTCGAGTCAGAATGGCAGGTTAAATCAAGGCTCGAAGCCTCGAAGTAGAATTTATTTTCTTCCCAAAGTTGGCCACCATGACTGCTGTCTACATGGCTCTGCTGCATGAATCCAGATCAATCTCTCACAAGACAGGTTTTTGTGTCGGCCGTCGTTACGTTCTCTCCTAGCCACACGATGAAATATACGGTGGATTGTTTTCGCATGGCATTTAACTTTCCGGAGATGTTTATGAGGTTTAGAAGAAAAATGTGCACTTACGACTACTTAGGTACGAACAGATTCAACTTATATTAGGATTTAAACTCGGGTCTCCTTGACGAGCATCGTGGTAACTCAACAATTGAGTTACAATCTGGTTGGTGTCGCTATGAAAAAAGCATCCATGTTTGCTCTATGATTCACAAGTTTTTAGTGGATCCAAATTATAGTGGTGTAGATTATTCACTAGAGTTTTTTACAATTGTACAAGAAAAACAAAGATATTTCAAATAGTAAGCAATAGAGTTGTATAACAAATACAAATCTGTTTTATAAATAAAACATATGTATTATAGTACCTAGCCATGCCATTGTGCGGAAAATTTTGCTAGTTTTTTTCGTTTACAAAGGTGGATGTACTCATGCACACACACACTCCACCAACATGTACACCACACGGGAGTGCACCCTCTACCACACATCTAGAATTGTGGAGATCGATGATAAATTCATGACCTCGTGAATTATAGATGTATATTTTCTCAATAAAGGTGTACCTCGCCTCATCCGAAGATATTATACAAGCCAAACAAAAGGAAAAAATGAAAATAATTATTGCTAAAAAACTAAACAGATATTATACAAGCTAAACCAAAGGAAAAAAAAAAGAAAACAAAATAATTATTGCTAAAATAACTCAACAGAGGACTGAAGGACTCCCTAACAACGCAGCCTACGGCTGCAAAAGAAAAAGACTCAGAAGAGCATACAAAATTCGACCCTACGAGCTATCACTTCAATTTTCTCACAACAGAGCTATTATTCCGCAACAATGTCTAAATTCGTTTTATATATATATATATATATATATATATATATATATGTGTGTGTGTGTGTGTGTGTGTGGGGGGGGGAGGGGATGGGGACATATCTAGTGCTATTAGATAATTGAGTGCTAATGCTAATCTTGACTGTTGTATCATGTATGGTGTTTAATGCAGGGGCATTGGAGGTGGGAGTATGCAGGATGATTAAATGGTTTGGAGAGGTGGGAGTCTGCATTAATTTTGGCTGTTCAATCCAAATCCAACGGTCAAAATTGTTATTAGCACCTTAGCACTCAATTACCCATTAGCACTAGATATGTGTGTGTGTGTGTATTAGATGACTAGATTGTGGATGTGCACCACCTAACTCACTATAGTTCAAATCCTAGACTTATCGCTAATGTTCAGCAAATTTAGGAGTGCACACATGCAAGTGCATTCAATGGAAAAGCGCGTGCCTAAGCTCCATGAGGCATTGGGTGTCTCCGATAAGTTTACAGTTTGCAAATGACATGCACACTTGTATGTGTACTTGAAAAGGGTGGGGGGGGAGTGTACAAATCAACGAGTCACACACGGAAACCGTGAGAACGAAAAGGTCAGGCGTTGCACGCTTGCTTGCCGTTTTTTTAAATAATCTATTTTTTTAAAAAGAATTACATAAATAAATAGTCTTTTTTTTAAAACAAAACTAGACCCGTCGCTAATTCAATTAGCGGCAGAGACATATCGCCATTTCAATTGACGACAGAGACTTCTCCAGTGGTTTATGCCCCCTTTAGACAAGAGTAATTCAGAAACTCAGCTTCCTGTCACCAATTCATTCCCTGACGTCATTTGATATAACGACAAGGATATAGTTTTGTAATTTTATTTCTCGATTATTTATTTCTGTAATTTTTTTATAAAATATACTCCATCCATTTGGGAATAGTTGACATCGTTTAGATAGTTTATTTATGGCACAGCGTCATTTAAAGAAGAACGGAGGTAGTATTTTTTTAAAAAAAATACCTTGCTTGCCCGGCGCCGCGAAACTCATGGTGGTTCGCATCCTGCGGACCCCTTTCCACCGACTACTCATGGGCCCGGATGAGTAAAACCAAAGGAGGCCCACATGTAATACCGAGTCAGCAGCACCGGTTCCCCCTTCTCTGTCCCTCTCCCGTTTCGGATCCGGGAGACTAGCCCAAACCGAAACGATAGCCCGCACGCCTCGCCGCCGCCGCCGATGGCGTCCGACGCCGACGAAGCGCCACTGCTCGCCGAAGAGCCCCTCCGACCAGGATCCTGCAGACGCGAGCTCGAGCTGCGGGAGTTCCGCGACCGCTACGTGATCCGCTCGCTCGACGGCGGCGGCGCCTTCGCCGTCGCCCGTTCCGATGGCTCCCTCCGCCCCCTCACCCCAGGTCAAGCCCTAAACCATAGAGAACCTCTCCAGCCGTATCGTTGTGCGAAAATTTTTAGTGGATTGATTCTGGATTTGGTTGGTTTGGGTGTTCGACCCGTGAATCGGTGTTACTTTACCTGTGCGTTTGTTTGCGTGCAGAGGAGGCCGCGTCGGGGAGCGTCTGCAAGGTCTCGAGGATATACGGAGTGGCCGGCGTGATTAGGTTGCTCGCCGGTGAGTGATGCTGTCGCCATTTGCGGATAAATTTGAACTTAGTTTTTATCTGAGCGCAGGGGCGGCACTAGAATGAATTTGACCGGGTTCACCACTTCACCATGCATATAACAACGTATGGAATTTTCAAGCAATGTTGTACTAAATAGTAATGTGTCTGACCATTTTTAACATCAATAATTCAACATAATCGACGGCAATATACAATGATAAAAGAAGTAGCGATCAATATGCTTACCAAAATGAATGAACTAAGGACGAAACCACGAATAAAAGATGGTCATGAATTCTCAATGGCCTGAAAAAAGGACAGAACAATATGTCTTAGAATTCTCAAGTAAAAATCAGTAGAATGCTCAAATAAAAGTAGTTAAGTAAATACATTAACTTTTAGTACTTACATTCTTTCAAGTTCATGAAGCGATGAACCACATCATCATTAGCGATGAACCACAACATCATTAGCGAATGAACCCGGGCCATGTGCCCGCGTCACCGCGTGGGCTGAGTGGCCGCGTTGCTGCCTGGGCTGTGTCCCCTCGTCGCCGCGTGGGGTGACTCCAGGGTGCACATTTTTTGGACTAGGGGGTGGACATGCGGTGTATACATGCTGATCCCACAAAAACTGTTTTTGAACCCGGTGTCCTGTGAGGCTGTGACACCAGGTGGAGCTCTTTCGTTCCGCCCCTGTCTGAGCGGTGTGCTTCTTAGCGGTCATTTGATCTAGATTTGCTCGTGGAGCTTATAGCTCTCCATGTAAATTGCATGATTGCATCTGATCCTATTTATACTCGAGGGAGGCCACACTGGGTGATTGACTATTTACCTAGAACTTATTTATTTATTTTTCATTTGAATGTGTACTGGTGTTAATGCTTAAAACAGAAGCTAATCCAGCCAGGTTACAAATGCTAGAGAAGTAATTGCAGTGCGTAAGCTACAATTGTGGCGCAGACGAAAGTTGCATAAAAATCTGCAGTGCTTTGATGCATAAACTTCCATTTTTGGCAATTTGTTACTTTTTTTTGCTTGGAAGCAATATATTACCTGATAGCATGTCCTAAACTAGAAATTGGTCATTATACGCTCTTCTGGGAAACTAGATAGATTCTATAATTTGTTGGTTTGATTAGTTTTGTCAGTTTCGCATGAGCTGCAGAGTACCTTATTGACAGAAAATATAAACACGTGTGATACCGTGATGATTAACTAAGTAGCAGGTGCAAACAAGAAACAAAACCCAAAATACAGGTTATTACTGTGCAACCACTGTACTTTGTGGTGTAGACTTAATCAGAGTTGTGCATGAATCTCAGGTGTTCAAGAATTTATCGTAGATGGTACTGATTGAGTTAATTGAATTTATGTCTCTGCTATATAACATTTGGAAATATTTTTAATATGAAAGTCGTTAAATTAAAGAGAATGGTTTTCCTGTGTCTTCTCCGTAATTTTTCCACTTCAGCACTGCTAGTTTGTTTGTCAATAACATTTCTGGAAATTAGATTGTTATGATGGAGTGGGTCCTCCACATTTCAAAACTTTGTTTTTATCAGGAAGCTATGTACTTATCATCACGTCTCGAAAGGATGCTGGCTCTTATCAGGGTTCCCCTGTTTACCATGTGAACTCGATGAAATTCTTATGCTGCAACGAGGCTATAAAGCATTTAACTTCACAGGAAGTATGGCAAAAATTATTACTAAATGTGCAATTTAACTCACATTGTTTTGTCATAACTAGGGCATTGATTATCTTTGTCTGGTATATTTGGTTGCTGGGATTGCATTTTAACTTTGTAATTATACATCTGCCTGCAGAAAAGAGATGAGGCATACTTCATGTCTCTCCTGAGAATTGCAGAGACTACTTGCGGCCTGTATTACTCATACGACAGGGATTTGACATTGAAGTAAGTATTCTGTCATGCATGTCTCTGGAAAAGGCAACCCAAAGATGTATACTTTTATGTATTGTATGTTCACAATGCTATGCTAAATTTTGTGACCTGTTATGTTCTCTGTCATATGAGTTATTATTTGTAGCTTGCAGAGGGCATCAAAGTTGGTTGCAAGGAGGGTACATAAGCCACTATGGAAGCAGGTTAGTGACAATTTATCGTTTACAGTTTAGTTTTTGGTATGTTTCATAATTTTTGAATCTTTGCGGCTGCTGTCTTTATTTATTTCTTTATTTTGTTGCCCGTCTACCATGTTTTCTGTATTTACAACTATAAGTGTGATCCAAGTACGATGAACTGAATTGGTGGACATGCATATGTAACTGCAAACCGGTATTAAAAAAAAGGCAAAACCTGAAAGCAAGCACTGAGCAGTTAAAGACCCATTATCTATAAATAAATGGAAGAACAAAACTGTGAAACAAGTCATATAGCTATTATATAATGTATTCAATTGGCATTCTATTAACTTGATCCATGAATTTATAATGCTTCCCCACACAAAACTGACTTGTAATGTATATAGAATTGAGCTTCCCATGTTCCATTGCAAGTTGCAACTTATCATTTGGAGCTTGATATGCAGCTTGCACAGCATTTTGAGGTGAATGGTGAGTTTGATAATTGGAGACATGCTATAAAATTATAAAAATGTAGAAGCCTTTTCTGATTATATTACAATTCTGCCCCTTTTAGTCTTTCTTGATAGGAATCGGGCTTTTTACCAAAAACTCTTTCATGCTCACTGTTCTTTCACTTTATTTTTTCAGGCTGATCCACGGTTTGTGTGGAACAAGAATTTGTTAGAGGAGCTTATTGAAGCTAAGGTAATATTATTTGAAGGGATTAAAAAATGTATATGTGTTTCCCCCTGTTTAAAACTCAATACTTATTTATTGGATGTTTTGTTGCAGCTTGATGAGTTCATCGTTCCACTGATCCAAGGAAATATCCTCAAATTTCAAAAAATTCCATGACATTATATTTTAATATATTCACTCTTTAGTGGTGTGTACTGCCCACTTGCCTTCTATGCACGCTGGCTTCTCTAAGCTATCCAAAGAGGGCATTGTTGCTGGATATGTAATTTATCAAGGTTTATTTTGCTGAAGATGAACTAAACAAAATTTCATGACTTTTCTTTCCATTGTGCAATGCAATCCCCACTGGCCCACTGTTTTTATTGTGGGATACCTAGGAGGAACTACACTCAGGAATTGGTCTTTCCTTGACTATATTACGTTTTCAGACAGTGCAATTTACCTTGAAGGATGCACCTGTCAGAATAACTTTATTCTCTCGGAGATGCAACAGGCGTTTAGGTTGCAATTTCTTTATCATTCTGTTTGGACACTTCAACCGGAAAGCAGAAACAAGGAGCAACCTAGAAAAAATACTGATACTTTCCAACTAGTAATTCATTGTTATGCATTCATTGCAGGGACAAGAATGTGGAGAAGGGGTGCAAATCTTGAAGGTGCCACTGCTAATTTTGTCGAGACAGAACAGCTGGTTGAGTATGAAGGTTTGACGTCCTCATTTATACAGGTGGCTTCATTATCTAATGAGTGAAACTTCATTGCTGGATGATCATGAGACATTCGAAAGAGAACTTAGATTTAATCTTAGCTTTTGTTATTAATGCTATGTTATATGTTCGCATTAGACTTGGTATTTGACAAAGAAACAAAGCAATCTATAAATATCTGATAAGAATCCTTACTTTCATTTTATTACAAATAAGGTGAAGCATATATAATGGATAAGCATTTAAGGAACAATTGCATGTTTAGAATGTGATTGAGTTGTACTGTGTCCCATTTGCAATGCCTCACATGTAACTAACTCCCCTTAGGTTCGAGGCTCCATCCCACTTCTCTGGGAGCAAATAGTGGATTTGAGCTACAAGCCGCGACTCAGAATTATTGAACATGAAGAAATGGTAGGAACATATCGCCACCAATTTGCATCTCTAGTGACCTCTCTCACTGAATATAACCTATTGACCTCTCTCAAACTACTTCTCACAGACGAAGGTTGTTCAACGCCATTTTCATGATCTTTCACAAAGATACGGGGAGATAGTGGTTGTTGATTTGACTGATAAAGTATGTTTTGTGTTCATATTGATGTTATGAATTATTATTTGATCAAATAAGTTCATGATTTACTGATATGTTGATTTCGTTCTGTCTTCACATTTTGGGCTAAAATATATGAAGAACTTGTGTAGCGTCAAGCACAGTCTGTGTGATCTTTTAGCTTGGTTCAAAATCAATAACTAAGGTTGTGCCATGGCATTCAGTTCTTTGTTTCCTTGAATTCTAGGCTGGATTGGTAAAATGAACATTAAAATAGAAGAGAAAGATGGTTTGGCAAGAGCAGTCTTCATAGACAGCAGGAAATACCCAGCATTAAATGTGCTGTCACTCTTCTTTTGCGAAACCAGAGAGGAACTAAATGAAGTCTCACCAGATCTCGAGTTCTTGACCAGAGAATTTCGATTAGCCCCTCCTGCGTCGTCTACCATCCCGGTAGCGGCGGCCACCTAGGCCTCCCACGCCACTTTCTACTCCGGCGCGGCGGCCACAAAGCCCTTCCCGGTTCCCGTCTCTATGGCCTCTCAGTCCTCGGATCTTGACTTCCGTGCGGCGGTCCTATGAAAGCGGTCGGAGAAGGAACGGAGATGCTGCGAGTCCTCGTTGGTGGCTGGGCCCTGGTTGCCGCCTTCTCGAATGGTTGGCTCGTCTCCGATCAAGATCCTCCTGGGCAAGGCGGTCCTCTTCGTGGAGGTGGGTTGTGCAGAAGAGCGCCCTTCTTGCAGTAGCTAGGGATGGAGAGGCGCTTTCGACGACCATGGGAATGGTAACCTAATGGTTGATTCGAATTCGGTTTTTTTTCTGGACGAAATTCGCTCGAATTTGATTAAAAACCACCCAAAATTCGAAAATTAGAATTTGAACTTGCAAAACCCGGAAAACCGTAGGGATTCCAGATCCGGACCTCGGCAGAATCGGAGGTTCTGCGTAGGGTTTTATTCCTCGGTCAGAGCCTCTAGTCGCCGAGGCTTGATGCCGCCTGTGTCGTGCATGTTGTTCGGCCCTCAAAGGATGCTAGCTGGCAGGTGGTCCGCAGCCGCTCCTAGCGCAAGCGGCCCCAACCCAGTCGGCTACCGGCCAACACCTCTCGGTCGGTGCCTAGGGACCTTATTGGCCGCTGCTAAAACTGCTTTGCAAGCGATCACGTCGCGGTCGTCTGCTGGAACCCCACTCAGTGCATCCGCTGTAAGGATGTCGGACACACCACCATCCACTGCAAGAGATCCTTGAGCCCCACCGACTCTGCCTCACGACTGCTCGCTCCTCTCCGGGGTCCCCCTTTGGTGGCTGCTCGCTGGTCATCTCCTCCTTAGTGCCGCGTTTGGGTGCCGGCATCCAGGCCTTCCAGTGGCAGTGTTGACTCTCCTGACCTGCCGTTGTCCTAGCGTCGTCGGGTCGCGCTTGGCTCTGGTAGCCATTCTCCTTCCCATCCGGAGGTTCTCCGGCGGGGAGCTCCTTAGGTTGTGTCCGCTCCTGTCCAAGTGTCCCCCACCCCTCTAGTGCAAGGAGCACCCTGCAGTCCAGGCGATGTAGGGGGTTTGCGGCCCCTTCTCTACGGCGATGGGGACGACGAGTTTCCACCCGGTAACCCTCTCCACCGTCCGGACAACGAAGTGTGCGTGGTTCCCTTTCAACGGCCATGCGCGATTTGGAGCGTTGCCTTGAGCGTGCGCTCATCGTTTGCGTGGGCGGAACCAAGCCGGCGGTGTCGTGGCCGTTTCTAATGGAGGTCCTCACCCGCAAGGGCTTCGGCCCTAACTGGTGTAGATGGCTGGCAACCTTGCTATCCACGGCGTCTACCAGGGTGCTTCTCAATGGCCAGCCAGGTAGGGTTATCTGGCATGGCCGTGGATTGCGTCAAGGCGACCCGTTGTCACCGATGCTATTTGTTATGGCAATGGACATTCTCAACAAAATCCTCCATCGAGTTGAAAACTGCTCCTTCCTAGCTCTGGTAGGGGGTCCTCATGGCATACCGCATCGGCTGTCCCTCTTCGCGGATGATGCGGCTCTCTTCCTCACCCTGGTCATCACTGACTTGCATGCAATCAAAGCTATCCTGCTGGTTTTTTGGCGAAGCTTCGGGTCGTCACTCTAACCTAGCAAAAAGCTCCACCTCACCAATCCGTTGTTTGGAGCAACATCTTCAGCTTATTGCGGACGGACTTCAATGCTCCCGGGCTGATTTTCCTTGCAAGTATTTGGGACTTCCCCTCTCGTTGAGGAAACCTACCAAGGGAGACTTTCAACTGTTGCTGGACAAAGTCGCAAGTCGTCTAGCAAGTTGGCAAGCACGAATGTTATCGCAAGGTGGTAGGCTGGTGTTGATCAAGAATGTTGTCACAGCAATGTCAATCTATCATATCATGGTGCTAAATTCGCCGCCTTGGGTTCTTAAGCAAATTGACAAACGGCGTCGCGCTTTCCTTTGGAAAGGCTCAGTCGATCATGTGGGTGGGATTGCCTAGTCGCGTGGCCATCGGTGTGAAACCGGTGGAGTGTGGGGGTCTAGGCATTCATAACCTCAGTTTACTTGGCAGTGCGTTGCACATTCAGTGGTTGTGGCTCCAGCGGACTTGGTTATCCAGGCCACGACAGGGCCTCGCTTGTTTCGCTAGCCGGGCTGAGCGGGATATGTTCCAAAGCTCAATTTCGGTTAGATTGGGAAACGATGAGGATTGCTTGTTTTGGTCGGATAGATGGTTGGAGCATTCCCTCTTTAGCGCCTTCTTTGGTGAATTCAGTTCCTCGCTCCATCAAGAGCACAAGAACAGTGGCGGAAGGATTGTGCAATGGCACTTGGGTCACATATATCACGGGTCGCCTGGACATGCAGGTCCTTATTGAGTATCTAGGTCTGTGGGATAGGCTGCAGAACATTTGCACGGTGGCCAGGCAACAAGACACCGTTTGAAACGGTGGCGTTGGGAGGCTTCGGGTCTCTACTATTCACGCTTGGCTTATAGAGCTTTCTTCTTTGGATCCTTTCTCTTCGCCTACACGGATGCTCTTTGGAGGGCTTGGGCTCCTTTGAAGTGCAAAATCTTTCTATGGCTCGCTATTTGTCGTCGGCGTCACGGTCTTCAAAACCAAGGCGTGTGTGTCTTTTGCCTTCACTCGCCGGAGACAATAGACCATCTTCTTGTTGGTTGTGCGGTTACTGCGTAGATTTGGGGTCAATTCCTTTCGCGGTTGGGGCTAAACTGATTTGTCCCGATCGGTCAGGTGAATGTGGTTGAATTCTGGACAAGCATGCGCGCCCAACTCAGAAGAAAGCAGAAGAAGTCCCTAGACTTTTGCATCATTTTAGTTGCTTGGATGATTTGGAAGGAGCGCAATTGCATGGTTTTCATGTAGGACCACACACCCTTACACACTTTGTTACAACGCATCACCGACGAGTTCGTCAACTGGCGCATGGCGGGAGATCGATGCTTGGAGGCGCTGCTGGGTGAGTAATCCTCCTTCGCCAGGTTGCCCTCTTCGTTCCTTGTTGCTCTTGTTGCTACTTTGGTTTCCTTTGTTTTTGTTTCATCTTTTTTGTTCTGCTACACTTGGTCTCGATCTTGTAATTGGTGTGGTCTCTACTTAATGGAATGACGCGCAAAGCTTTTGCGCGTTCTCGAAAAAAAAAACGATGGTTTGAAGCAATGTCTTGCCTTCTTGAAAGATGTATATGCCATATATATATGACCTCTTGAAAAAGATGCAACAATCCCAAGTTCAACTCTACATAATCCAATATATAGGGAACTTTGTATCCCTGGTATAGTGCACTTTGAGGTGTACGCATATTTCACTGATTTTTAGTTGGTACACTAATCTAGATCCCATGAACAGATATTCTTTTCAGACAGAGACATAGGATAGTTCATCTAACTTGTTTATTTTTTGTTGCAGCAAGGTGATGAAGAAAATTTAAGTAATGCATTTGCTGCTGAAATGGAGAAGTTTCCTGATCTCAGGTACACTATGTTTCCTGAAAATGCTTAGCTATTCCTTCTATTGATTTGTGATTAAAAAAAGCTGCAAATGATGAAATAATTACTATCTCTCAGGGATTATCATTTACATAATATTTGTTTGTTATATGCTCTGAGTGTGTGCCTTTTCTCTTACAGGTATGTGCATTTTGATTTCCATCATATTTGTGGAGGGAACTTTGATAACTTGCAAGCTCTCTACAATCAAATGGAGGAAACTGTTCAGAAACAAGGGTAACTTTTAAATACCCAGTATTTCATACTTAACATTTTTTCCCTGATGATACTACTTTAGGATTCATTTCAGCTACTCAAGGTTTAACTGTGGCAAGTAATTGGCCCTTGATTCATTTCTGGGCCAGCTGAGCAGATATTTTCTTATGAACTCTAAAGGAGAGATATTGTTGGAGCAAAGTGGTGTGGTTAGGTCCAATTGCATTGATTGCCTGGACCGTACAAATGTGACACAGGTCTACTGCGTCTTATTTCTGCGATTTAAGTTGATAAATTGCAGTTATTTTCAAGATAATAATGAGTTAACTATAGTTGTATGACTTCTATCTTTATAGCCTTTACACATTTTGCTAAAATTTATGTACTATCTTGATAACCCTTCAAATTATTAATTAGCCAATGCACATGACTGTAGTTATTGGAGTTTCTATGTTACTGGGCTACCATGACGGTTGCTTGATAAGTGATTTTCCATTGCAAGGCTCAAACCAATCCTAAATTTATTTTAATTCATTACTTGTTAGTTAGACGAACCTTGGTAATGGGTTTGCCCTAAAATAGCTAGTTCTGCCTTAATGAGCATCCCTGCATTACAATACAAGGGCAAAATTTGCCACAACAATAATCCCTCAGGACTAAAATGAGGATGCAGCTGGATGAATACTAAAATAGTATAGAAAGACAAAAAAATGTCATATTTTTTTAAATGGTCCAGTGTAAATGGGGCTTATTGTTTCATATTCTAGTTATGAATTCCTTTTGAATGCCTTTTTTTCGCTTTCGGCTTTCCAGAGTTACCTTGCAAGAAAATCCCTGGATTCACAGCTGCAGCGAATGGGGGCATTGCCATCAGATGAAAGCATTTCTCAATCTGATGGCATTAATGATGCATTTAAAAAATGTAAGGAATGTTTGGTGTTTAATGTGGTGCTTTAGGCAGTTTTACATGTATTGTGTTCATGCTTGGCAGTATGGGTTGAGCATGGAGATGAGCTAAGCCTTGAATATGCTGGTTCTTATGCTTTAAAGGGGGACCTAGTGAGGTAAATTCTAGCATGCCTCCTACATCAATAATTCCTGAATCAATTGTGTTGTGTACTTGTGTGCATACTATCAACTTCCATGACAAAAACTTAAATAACTCAGGTACGGAAAGCAGACATTACCTGGATTAATTAAAGATGGCATGAGTGCTCTTTCACGATATTATTTAAATAATTTTCATGACGGAGCGCGACAAGTAAGTGGCAGAGCCATATTGTCTGTTCTGATATTCCGTAGGAACTTTCTTACGTAATATTTTCTATCACCAATTGCTGCTGTACTTTTATTTGTGAACCATCCTTTTTAGGTTTGTTTCTTCTATGAGCTTGTAATACAGTTCAGAGCACTTCACTAAGCTTCATGAGCTGTGGTGTAGCAAAAGTCCATTGCATTATCCCTCCCCTCCATTTTTAAGGATGCCACGCATGATATATTGATTTCGAATTCCAGATAAAAATTTAATTTACTTCATGTGCAAAATCAGCCATTTCAAGTAATAATAACATATTCTTGCCCCCGTGCTTCATGCTAGGTTATCACTTCTAACACCCTTCTGATTATTACTAAAGTTGTGCTGATCATATGGTTCTTGTAATACTTCATTTTCAACTTCAGGATGCTCTAGACCTTGTCAGCGGTTACTACACAGTCAGCAAAAGCAGCTCTTCTCCTTTTCAAATTGGTGGATTTGAATCTGCACTGGTAAGCGGCTAATATTTTGCCTGCCTTAGTGTTGGGCTTTTTCATCTCTTATGTGGATTACATGGCTTCTGATTTCTCCTTTTGCAATTGTTGGGAAAACAAACTGCAGTATCTTCCTGTGGCGTCAGCAATCATAGTTGGTGGGATTACTGCGACAACGTTCACTCTTAGTCAAGGTCTGCCTTCTCGTACTCGTCTTCAGTCAGGTTCCGATTTAGTATATCATGTATTACTGATCCCATCTCATCTGCAGCTCGACGGAACGAACAACACTTCATCTCCTCCATTATCTGCGCGGGCTTGACAGCCGGAATGGTGGCCTTGGTGAAAGCAAATGGAAAGCAGTTTTGTTCTAGACCCCGCTTGTGTGGTCTGATATAATTTCTGATCTTTGTGTGGTCTGATAATTTCTGATATTTGTTTCTTGTCCAATTTCCAGTCCTTTTGGTTAGAAATTGAATGTAAAGTTCATAGTAAGTCATTTATCCAGTCGAGTAGATTAAATAAGGAAGCAGGTTAGCCTGCTGGTCCTGTAAACTGAAGTTAATTTGTACACCTGATCAGATTGTCCAGTTTCCTTGCCGGCCTCATTTACTCAATTACTCATAGTTGTGCAGTGAGGCACGTTTGGCCTTCTAGTACTGTAAATTGAAGTTATTAATCTGTAGCGCCAGATTAGACTGCACAGTTCCGGTGTCTTCAATAGCTGCACGCTGTGCCTCTAAATGAATAAATGGCGTGGGTAATTGCCCACTCTGAGGCCTTGTTTGGTGGATGGGACGGGATAAATGTTGCATTGGCATGGCCCAGGGTACTCCGGCTAGTGTGTAAAGTTAGCTCTTGCCCAATGCGAGCATAGGGCAGGGACTGAACGTGCTAAATTGGCTGGCTGTACGACTCTTTGGTGTCTGTCTACTGGCATTCCTAAACCTTCCGCTTCTCCATATCTCGTCGCAGCGAATCATCCTAAGCCGGCGATGGTTGTCTTGGATCCTTGTCCCAATGCCCAAGATAGTTAAGAAGAAAAGAAGAAGAAGCCAGTCGCTTTTCGCGGTAAGCCACACTGCAAGAAGAGGCCAGTCGTGTGCTGCCCAAAAATAAGCACCAAGCTTTTCGCGGCAAGCCACACTTCAAGGTGGCCAAAAACGTGGTAGCCAGCAAAAATTGACCCTATTCTCTTCCATCTCTTTGATGGCTGGTATCCCACATTGAGTACTCAAATTCACCTCTGCTATGTTGGATTTCATAGCTTAGAACAAGGCTGCCTTTCTCACGTTGCTCTGCGTCCATCCTCCATCGCTGGTAATTGGATCTGAATTTGCAATCTTGTCTCTACGAGAATGGATTCAGGTACTTATTGCATGTCTTTTGCATGGTGCGCAGCTATTGTGTCCATCTGCTCTGTTGGATTTCGGCAACCATATAAGGACGCAGGTTGAGCTTTATTTGATCTTGTCTCTGTTTTTTCTGCGTCTAAACTCTCTATGTTGGCTTCAAACGAAATTTCTAATGCATGATATAGTAGCTGGAGTTCTTGGTGGCATCATACAAGGATTCATAGAATGCAGAATTGAAAGGAAGATTCACCGGACAAAACCTAAGTGAACAGTTAGAGGCGCTTTTCTTTTAAAAAAATCCATTCTGTTCAACCGTCAATGGCAAACATTAATGAACCAGAGGAAGAATTGACAATTGGTGATCTCTCTCTCTCTCACACACACACACACACACACACACACTCATGCAATGATGCAATACTTACCTGAAGCCTGAAGGTCCTGTAACCAGGGATAAAAATTGATGATGAAGTACGTCCAGCACCAGCATCATCCTCTACGTCAGTTTTTAATAAGAAAAACAAAACAGGTTGGGCAATGGTATCCTGCAATTTGAAGGATATAACTACTCCATTTCTGACTGTAATGTCTACTATTTGCTAGAGAAGGAGAGAGAGAAACTATTTGAAGGATCAAGTGATGTTCACAAACCAAAAATGAAAAACACCCAAGAGATCCTCACCAAATATAAATTTGGCGGGGTATTTTCCAGTTTCGCTCGTATTGTAGATTACTTGTCTTTGTTGATTTAGCTAACTCTAAATTCCATTGCAGGACGCTGCTGCTGCAGCAGCTCATGCAAAAGACAAGCTCGTGCAGCGGCAGGAGAAACTTGCGGTAAAAGAACATGCCTTACAAATTAGTAAATTACACATACCAACAGTTGTCAGTCCATGTTTTTTTGCTGTGCATACACACTCGATCACTTCTCCCGGCATTTTTCTTATACTTACATTGCCACCATCCTTTCATTGAGTAATTTGTATATTTTTTTGGTTTATGAGCGCGAACAGCCTTGGAGGAGTAAGTGTTAACTGATCCTCTTTCTTTACCAGAGAATAAGCCAGCAATCTGCAGAGCTTCAGAGCGAGTCAGAAAATTTTGCTTCCCTTGCTCAGCAGATATCAAAATCCATGGAGAACAAGAAATGGTGGAAACAGTGATGATTACCATGCTGTTTTACCACATTTAAGTCCATTTAATCTTGGTGCTTATCATGCTGCATGTGCTACGTACACGGCGCTGTCTATACTCTACACAGCCCTCTGCAAAGCGACCGAATACGTAACTGAACTACGTACCTCATGAAGAGGCCACGAAGAGCCAAGACATGTCTCGCCCGTGCGGTTGCAATTTGCCTGTTGATTTGAGTATTTCAGACTTAATTTCTTGGCCTCCACCAGCTTGATTAGTAGTAACCATTCATCAAGCGATGACACTAATGTATTCAAGAGGTAGCGTGTCTGTGTGCTAAAACGAAAGCTAGGCGATTTGTTTAACCAGTGTCGTCTGACTGATGACTCCATGGGATTGTGGCCTGATGTATGTGTCTACTAGTACTATGATTATGATGGCTGACGAACATCCAACCTCTCACTTTGCCCAAGCTCATAAATGCTAGCTCCTCCGGGCAATACGTAACCGTACGAGGAGACAGTACGTGGAACTGCTTGCAGAATGAATGGTGCCAGGAGAGGACACGGTAGCATAGCAGCTACCGGTTGCTACTCAATTAAGACGCCTTCTTTTACCTCTCGAGTTCAGTTCAGTTTCTCCAGTCATACCGCACGAGGCAAATTAGGCATGGCTGTTGTGCATATGCGGCTGTTCCTCGCTTTCTCGGATGCGAGATCGATCACTGCTGGTGCATTATGGCCCTGCAGAATGTGTATAGATTCTCTGGGCCAGTCCACGCCTGTCTACATGTCTGATAATGGACAGCCCAAGTTTCTACTACAGCATGATCGATCGATTGCTATTCTCATCCCACTTTTCTATGTTCACCCACATTTCCTTTCGAATGGACGTCGTGATGTCTGCGATCTCTTTTATTCTGCATCGTTCACGGTCGTGGCCGAGGAGAGGAACTGCTTGCTCATCTATTGCCCACCTAATTCGTCCGAAGCTCTTTGTTGGTTGTCTTGTTAACGTGTGGATTCATTTTGCCCTGCTTCCATTCTTCTTTCTCAAGCTTGTACTTGGGGATCCTCTACGTTGTCCGGTTTTAACAGTTTGAAGTTCCAGTACGTTGGATATGAGGTGTTATCCTTCCCTTAGCTTTGATGTGTGTGTTCGGCAGAACTGGTTGGTGTTATAGCGTGGTTAGGGTTTGCTAGTTGGTGTCTCTAACTCTGGTACTGTAGGGTCTGCGAGGTGTGCCCGTTACGAATTCTCTCTCATCTGGGATGTATCTTTTTTATCTTGTTTTTCTTCTGTTTTATCAATACGCTCTCCTGCCTCTTTGTTTTTTTTTAAGAAAAAATGATTATCGGATATTACTAAGCATATAAAACTGTGAATTAGGTAGGCGATCTCTTTGCTGTGTGGATTGGCTACTACCGCCACTACTAGCAGTTGCTGATGAAGCCATCAAGGGGACCAAAATAACACGGGTTGGACGGATGGTGGCACGAACACGAGGAACTCGTGTCCTCCTGCCGACCACAGCCGCGGTTCCGAGCAGTTTCTTATTACCCCATGTGTAGTGGATATAAAAGCGTCTCCGGTCCAGGTCCCCATCTCAGCGACAGCGAGCGGCAGGACAAAAGCGTGGTTTACCAACGCGAAGCAGCTCGCGCGCACGGCCATGGGTCGTGGTTCGTGCTGACGCTACCACCCCAACCAACCCCTTCCACGCATCATCTCCGTCCAGGAAAAAGAAAGAAAATACCCCCCATGGTTCGTGCTGACGCTACCACCCCAACCAACCCCTTCCACGCATCAACTCCGTCCAGGAAAAAGAAAGAAAATATCAGCAACTACTCTAGGAAATAGAGTAGTACTAGTATCCGTTAGCTACTTGACTGCTCATGGGGTGGTACCGTAGCAGTAGTGTTCAACTATGCATTCTGCGTGCTAGTAGCACCGCGTCGTTGTTGTAAAGCTCTTTATTAGGTTGTTTCTCCTTCTCTGTTTAATTGAATGACGCGTATAGTTTTTGTGTGTTCTCGTAAAAAAATACCAAGTTTAACCAGAGTGAAGGTTATTTTTCCAGCCGGAAGGATTAGTTTTTCATGCCCTAGCTGCGTGGCCACAAACTGCGCCGTGTTGGTGAGGTTGGAAAAGAAATAAAGAAAATCAGCATGTAATTGTTGGGTATAACTACCTATATCCTTTTTTTTTTAAGAAAGCAGGCATGAGATCTGCCTATTTCAATTAATATAGCCGAAAAAAAACCAAGAACAGGAACCCGAAGGTCTGAAAAAAGGTTGATATTTACGAAGGAAAAAAGCTCTCTAAAACATGCCCCCCACCCCTGCGATTGTCCAGATTTTTCCTTCTTCCTTTATCTTTGCGGCCAGTTCCTGGGTGGAGACGAACCTTCTGTTGAAAATTCTCGTGTTGCGCTCTTTCCAGAGCTCCCAGGTGGTTAGCGTAACGATCGTAGCCGTTACTCTAGGTGGTAGTTGGCCTAAGTTACAAACCGTTGACCACCAGTCTGCTATGTTGAGGCTTGGACTCCAATGTGATGGCTTGAGCGTCGAGCAGCATGTGGTTCCACACCATTCTGGAGTACCTGCACTCCGCCAGCAGATGTAAAACTGTTTCGTTTGCTTGCCTGCAAAGCGGGCACAAGCCCTGATTTGGCCAACCCTAACTTGGAGCCTGTCGGACGTCCAGATCCTATTTTGGATGGCCAGCCATGCGAATTGCTTGCATTTTTTGGGGGGGGGGGGACGAAGCTTTCCAGATTGTCTGTTGTAGTTAGTGACTGTTGAACCTATGAATTGAAGCTCATAGGCCGACTTTGCCGTATACTCCCCTCGCGAGTTTAGCCTCCAGATGATCTCGTCTGTGGCGGAAGAATCCAGGGTGCTTTGGCTTACCCGTTCCCAAACTTGTAAAAATTGTTGGATAGTCTGAGATGATAAGACCACCGGGAGGTTGATGTCTTGTAACCATTGATTCTCCTGCAGCGCTGCCTGAACTGTTCTTTGTTTTCGGATTGAGAAGCGGAAGATCTCCGGGGCAGACTCCTGCAGGGACGGCCCGCCTAACCACTTTGAGGTCCAGAACTTTGCTTTCTGGCCATTTCCTAGCGTAATCGAGGTTGCCGCGTACCCAAGGCTTGTTGTCGGCCGTCCATTGTTACCACAACCAGCGAAGCCTGAGAGCCCTTGTGAATTTGGCAAGGTTGAGGATTCCCACCACGAGGTTTTTGGTCGGTATACCTTGTCCCAGTTGACTTTGCATTTCCCTCTGTTATAAACCGCCTCGCCCAAAGGAACCGTCGCCTCATGCGGTCCAAGGCACGAAGGGTTGATTTTGGCACTTTTAAGGCCGTGAGGTAGTAGGTTGGGATCGAGGTGAGCACTGATTTTACGAGGGTGGAACGACCCGCTGTGGTGAGAAGTTTGTCTTGCCAACCCGCTAGCCTTCCCCCAACTTTGTCAGAGAGGGGCTGAAAATCCACCCTCCTGAGTCTTTTATAGGTCAGAGGCAGCCCCAAATATTTGATGGGGAAACTTGCACGTATGGCATATATCCTAATCAACTAAGACTCAGAGAAGTATGCTAAAAGGATTCATATATAAATCCTATTATGATTAGGGTTCATATTATGATTAGGGTTCATAATTCCTTTTGAAGGAGAACTAGGGGACACTATATAAAGCCATGGGAGGCAGTTATGGAGAACACAAGCCACAAACCAACTCATCCAAAGTAAGAGATGCACGAAATGATTAGATGTTAGGTTATTCTTTAACACTAGATTCTTGTATAGAGTAATGATCTGATGATCATAAAAGGTTCGAGAGGGTTGTGAGACAGCGATAATCCATTACACTCTTTTGAGGTTGGGCTTAAGGAATTTGCGGTCGGCTTCGTCAAAATTTTCTCCCCCATTGTGATTATTTTATCATCGTTATTTGGTTATCTCTACGAGATTCATCTACTTCGTTCTTGATGCCATGCTCGCTTCTATCGTTTTTCACATATTCTAATCCGATCTGCGGCTGCTGCGCGTAAGAAGGGGTATTAGAGTATAACAAGTGGTATCAGTGCCAAGGCCGAATTAATCAGATTTGCAAGAATGTCCGCAAAGCGACAGGTGGCACAAAATCAAGATCAAAGTGACGATGTGGAATCAAGTGGATAGATTTGACATCAGAGAAAATTTCAGTGTGTGGCAATGTGTGGTGAAAGATGTTCTTGTCCAGCAAGGGTTAACTGATGCTCTTGAAGGGGACAAACCGAAAAAGACAACTGTTGAAGAATAGAAGGTGATTCAGGTTGTTGCTTCCATATATGTTCGGCAAGGAAGATGTTTGATGAAGGATCTCTACGCCTGGCACATGGAACTATCCACTTAGCGGATTGCAAGGAGTATGCAATTACTAAGGTGGGAATGGTTACATTGGAGATGTATAATGGAGCACATCGCACATTAAAGGGAGTTCGATATGTTCTCGGCTTAAAGAAGAATCTAATATATGTGAGGTCGCTTTAACTCAAAGGTTGTGAGGTATCACTTTAAGGTGGAGTCATACGAGTTACTAACAAAGCGCAGGTAATCATGAAAAATATATAGAGCAATGGAGGATACCGATTGATGGGTAATCATCAGAAAAAAGCAAACAATAGGAGGTCTGATAAGAAATCATGATCAAGAGAAGGAAACCGTAACATCAACGGTAAGTACTTAGATCTCATCTACAGTATGTGCGGAACTACAAATATGGTTGCAAAATCTAGCAGGCGCGATGATGAATACGCGAGCCGTTGGAAGAAAGAAGGCGTGGTGGGACCAACCACATGGTACTAACGGGCAGGTAGAGCTCGGAGGCGGTACAAATCTACAGGAGGGCTGTAGGGACAGGAGGTGTGGTTAACTAAACTACACAACAAAGGAGCTCTCAGGTGGAGGGTCTGGGTAGACTAGCCTGGATATTGACACAGACATTGCGGTGGTGTGCATTGGCCCCTGTGGTGGGGGCACTCCCAAAGTTGGGAGGAAATAATAATAATAATAATAAAAGGTAGAGCCTAAAGCTGACTAGGAGCGGGTTCTTGGAGGAGTATGGTGACTTCAACGGATAAGAGTCAATGTGGAGATTACTGAGTATGATGACTCGTATCCTAATTAACTAGGATTTGAAGAAGTGTGCTACAAGGATTTCTATATGAATCCTATTATGATTATGATTCCTACTTCCTTTTGGAGGAGAACTGGGAGGCACTATATAAAGCCATGAATGATAGTCATAGAGAACACAAGCCACATATCAACTCATCCAAAACAAAAAGTGCACGAGAGGATTAGATGCTAGGTTATTCTTTAGCACTATATTTTTTCATAGGGTAGGGATCTAAGAGTCCTAAAAGGTTCGAGAGGGCTGTGACAGAGCGACAATCTCTTGTACTCTTTTGAGGTTGTACTTAAGGAATTTACGGTTGGATTTGCCAAATCTCCCTCTCTTGTCGTGATTATTTCGTCGCCGTTATTTGGTTCTCTCTATGAGATTTATCTACTTTCGTGCACACTCGTGTCGATTTTCACAAACTCTGATATGATCTTGAGCTGCTGCGTGTAAGAAGTGATATCAGATTATAAGAGTAATCTTCTGCATCAACCAGTGTTACGGCCGCCACCGTAATTTTACCTATACATGTATTGTTACCACCTTGAACTCTGTACACCTAGGTACGAAGCATCGCCTTAATTAAGAAGCTCCATGCACCAACAAAAATCACTGAGAAAATACTGACAGCGCGCTGCTCATACTACTTGACACCATCTAGCTTTCAAGCGCAACGTAATTAGCGACATCAAAACCATCTCCCTCACTCATCCATATATATGACTTGATATTGGGGGTGTTTGGGGCAACTAGGCTTTCTGGCGGCTTCGGCTCTCTGGCGAGGCTAAGCATTGCGGGTTGAACGGTTGGACCGAAGAGGTTTGATATTTGGCTGTCTGGTTTTTAGGTAGGCTGGCTGTAGCTTCTAAGATGGGAAATGTCTAAAATGCCCCTGAGGACAGTAATGGCTTGTTTGATGCCGTTTAATGCAATTAACAATATTTAACGAGAACCAACGACGATTGATGATAATTAACAACATTTATAGATAATGAACAACTAACACAATTGATGATAACTACCGCAATTGACGACATTTAACGATAATTAACGACGACGCCCGCAATTAGGGCAATCGGTCGCATGTGACGACGACTATCGCAATTTAGCACAATTAGTGCCATAAACCATAATTAACCTATACAATTACCGCAATTTATGACAACTACCGCAATCAAAAACAAGTAATGCAATTAACGATAATTATTGTAATATGGAATTATTACAATTAACAATTATTAAAACACACAATTATTAAAATAAATAGTTATTACAAAATAATAATTACATAAGTATTTATTTTACAACAGAAAAAGAAAATAAATAAAGAAAAGAAAAGAAAACTAGGGTTGGGCCAACTGGCACAGCGGCAAGGGGAGTGTGACGACCCACCCCTGTGATGTACTGCAAGAGGTCCGGAGGACCATTTTTTTTTATGCCAAGTCACCACGGAAGGATGTGGTAGCACCGCATGGAGCTTACCGAGGAGGTTCACAGACCTCCCAGAGGTCTTGCGGACCTCTGGAGGTCTTGGTCTCGCCATCGACCTCCCAGAGGTCTTGAGGACCTCCGGAGGTCGTGGCCGCCACCGCTTTCAGTAGCACCTCCAGCACATCACCAAGAGAGGTCGGCAGACCTCCCAAAGCTAAGTCGTGGGACCTCCTGGTGGTCCTGCCCCTGTGCATCTGAGCTAGTCCCAGGACAATCAGAGCTAGCTCGCACAAGAACACAAGCCAATACCACAACCACGAGGTCAAACAAAGATGAAGCAGACAAATTAAACTTTATATAATAGGACCTTATGGTCAAGCTTGTTAACAAGAGGTCTGCCACTGAGGGCTTACAAAACCAACGAGGACTTACAAGCTGGCGACAAGGAGCTCTAGGGCTCAAACACCAAAACACGCAGAAGCCATCCAACAAGCACCACAGGCTGTCGGGTGGAGGACGTCCTAGGCATCTTAGTCGTCGAAGAACTCCTCCTCGAAGAGGTCTGCACTGCCCTGCACTTGGTCATCCTCATAATCTGCTTTGACACAGGGCTTAAGCCATGAGTACTTGGAATGTACTCAAAGAAGTCACAGAGAGCAAAGATGCAATAATATTCATGCAAGGACTTACCAATGGAGAGTCTGTATGGTTAGTTTGCATAAAGCCAAGTTTGACAATAATAGCAATAATAGATTGAAAGGCAAGAAGGTAAAACCATAATACATAATACTTTTGATGTTTTAATAAAAGGTGGTGTGAGCACCAACTCACGGCCACGACCAAAAATTGGGGAGGTCCGATCACACCAAAGTGGCGTGTCCTCACCCAAAACCCACCTCGAACACCCATTCCAGAGGTCCGAACCAACCTGGACCACTACCCGAGCCAACCTTGACCCCTCCGAGCCGGCCAAGGTCTCTTCGAGGCAAAGCCAAAGCATCTCGCGGAAGTGTCCGATGGCACAAGCTTTTGAAACATCTACCCTTGCACCATTTCACCGAGCATGTCCATGACCAAGGACGTGGCTATTGAATAGATCTTTTACTATGCAGAGGTGTACAACTTTACCCACAATCCACGATCTCTCTAGCGGGATGGGTTCCGGTCACCCTTGCTCACTTCCTAAGGTGAGCTTGATCTAGAGAGCGCAAGGCCTTTACAAAGCTTTGAGCCGACTAGGGTGCCCGCTAAGGTTTCGTAATCCCTCCGGTGGTCTAGAAATCCACGAGGTTATGGGGTGCCCCTCTTGCGCCAACTAATCACACGCCAACCAAAACAGCCCCAAGCCATCTCATTGCTAATTATTCAGCCTGCACCATTCCCATAAAATGATCTTGTGGTTGCACTAATTGGCCCATTAAACAGACACAAAGTGAAGTCCTTAATTGTGCTAAGGCAAGACTTCCACAAACCGGTGTGCACAAAGACACCACTACTCGATCCCCGCCTTCTTGCCTTAGCAAAACAATTTGTATTAGCCCATGCCGAAAGACCACCCAGTCTGGCACACAAATTTTTAACCAAGTGGTCTCACACCACGATCGACACAACTTAGGCATCCCGCCATAGCCGCTAACAATGGCACCAACCACACATTTCATAACTTATTAGTCAAGATTATTAGAGATGAAGCATGATACGCTCAAACCACGTTTTCTAAGCGAGGCTATATAAGACCCACGGCCCCATGTTGGCAAATAACAGAGAACACCAACTAAATTATCCACCCTAAGGCTCACAAGGTGAACATGACAACATGATGGAGACAAGGTATAAAGGAGGCATAACAGACAAGTAGGCAAGTAACTACTGCCCAAACCATTTTCTTATAAACATAGCCATGCATGATAATTTAAACCGAAATACATTTGCAAAACTTGGTTCAAGATGATCAAAAGGAGGTCGTGGCTTGCCTTGGTCAAGCAAAGGAGAGCCTTCTGCAAAGAAGAGTCGGGTCCAAGATCTCCTCGAACTCGTGATCTACACGTCGCAAGAGAACCAAATAAGCAAAACCACACTAAGCCGAGAACAACAAAAGAACCAAAAGGAACTCAAACCAACTCAGCCAAAAGGAAACCAAGAGGCTTAACACCGCCTCAAAGAGCTCTCGGGAGGGTCTCAAGCAAGGAAGAACCGAAAGCAGAGGAGGCAGGAAGGAAGAAATGAGCAAAAGATTACAAAGGCTCGCCTCCCGGGCTATATATAGCGGAGTTGGTGGAGTGCACCAAGAAAAAGGTTCAATGACGTGTAGGCAATCGGGATAACTAGGGCGGGCTTGCCCAAAAGAATTGAATAGTACCTCGGATGTGATTGCATTTAATGTGACCCGACACCTATTAAATGCGCATGAGTTCGAGGCAAGAGCAATAATTACAAGGTGAAGAGGGTGGCAAGTGGGGCCGATCAAAAAGGGTGCACCTTGGTCAAAGAGGTGGCCCCACCGCAAAGGGTCATTCGCCAAAGACCACCGCGAGGTCTGGGCAAGAGGTCCAAGACACTCAAGGGAGGTCTCGGACAGAGGTCCAAGGACTCAAGAAGAGGTCTGGACAAGAGGTCCTCAAAGCTCACAACGAGGAGGCCACGACACTCGGACCGCACAAGGGAGGTCTAAGGGTCAAGATTTCAAGGGAGGACCTCAACGGTCCAGATCAAAGGGCGCAGGAGGTCTGACGAGTAGATCTCCAAAAGGAGATCTAACGGTCAAGATCTCAAGGGAGGACCTCAACGGTCCGGATCAAAGGGCGCAGGAGGTCCTAACGAGTAGATCTCCAAAAGGAGATCTAACGGCCAAGATCTCAAGGGAGGACCTCAACGGTCCAGATCAAAGGGCGCAGGAGGTCTGACGAGTAGATCTCCAAAAGGGAGATCTAACGGCCAAGATCTCAAGGGAGGACCTCAACGGTCGAGATCAAAGGGTGCAGGAGGTCTGACGAGTAGATCTCCAAAAGGAGATCTAACGGTCCAAGATCTCAAGGGAGGACCTCAACGGTCCAGATCAAAGGGCGCAGGAGGTCCCGACCAACAGAATATTCAAGGTTAGGAGGGTGGTCTTTACAAAAGACCCAAGAAGGACCGAGGAGGAGGTCTTGGACCTAAGGAGGTCGGAACCTTTGGATCCCACTAAAGGAGAACACAGACGGCTAAGATCTCCAGAGAGGAGGTCCTAAAGGCCGATCCTAACAAGGAGGTCTGAGCGGCTAGATCTCAACAAGGGAGGTCTCGAGCGGCTAGATCTCAACAAGGGAGGTCTGAGCGGCTAGATCTCAACAAGGGAGGTCTGAACGGCTAGATCTCAACAAGGGAGGTGCGAGCGGCTAGATCTCAACAAGGGAGGTCTGAGCGGCTAGATCTCAACAAGGGAGGTCTGAGCGGCTAGATCTCAACAAGGGAGGTCTCGAGCGGCTAGATCTCAACAAGGGGAGGTGCGAGCGGCTAGATCTCAACAAGGGAGGTCTCGAACGGCTAGATCTCAACAAGGGAGGTCTGAGGCTAGATCTCAACAAGGGAGGTCTGAAGAAGCAAAACCAAGCGTGGCTTGGGGGGCTAAAGAGGTTTTGAAACACAAACCCGAGTGGGTCCTGACAGAAAACCCCAAGCAAGGAGAGGTTTGAACAGAGGAGATGTGAGAGAGGTCGGATCTCAAAGAGATTCAAACCCACAAGGAAGTTAGAGAGAGAGAAGAGGCGAACCGGGCACACAGAAGGCTTGGAGAACCACAACCCGAGGCGGCAAAGACACCACAGAGAGCCACAACCAAAGAAGGAACACCAACAACGACTTAGTTAAGGTTTGATTAATTCCAATTGAACTCTCCAGATTCAAAAATCTTAGGTTAAGCTTTGGATTCTCAATAAAGCCAAATGGTTACTTTTATTTTGAAAACTTGGCAAGGACTTAAAAGAAAACGGGACGTTACAGGGAGGAGGAGGACCGAGGGCGGAGGAGTTGGGCGTCGGGGTAGTGGTGGAGGAGGAGGAGGTCGGCGTCGGAGAAGGGAGTCCGGGGGGAGGCGCCACTTCGAGGAAGGAGGACGGTGTCGGCGTGAGTCGACGAAGAAGGAGGAGGCCGGAGGCAAGGCGGAGGCGCTGAGGCAGAGGTGGCGAGGTGGAGGCGTACAAATCCGAGTAGATCCAGATTTGGGTGGGGGAGAAGGTGGCGGTGGCTCGGAGCGCGGCGACGGAGGAAGAGGGGGAGGGCAGCGGCGTGTTAGGGTTGGTGGGAGGGGGAGGATGAGGGTGACGCGACCTCGTCGACACGTGCGGGAGAAGGAGGTGCACGAGAGGAGGAGGAGGCGCGTGCGGGCGGAGGAGGCACACAGGAGGAGGAGGGGAAGGGCGACGGGGCATCGGGGATGGAGGGAGGGGGAGGAGGAGGGTGGTGCGGCCTCGCCGATGCGAGAGGAGAAGGCACGCATGGGAGGAGGAGGGAGTTGAGCTAAGAGCGGGCATGCGGGGGGGGGGGAGGCACTGGGAAATACCCCCAAGTTCGAGGGTAAATTGGGAATGGGGCTGTGGGAATCCGCCGAAGCTCCCCGCGGGCGGCTTCTGGCTTTCGGCTTCCGCATGTTGTACGAGAAAGCGGCGGCTTCGAGAAAAAGCGGATGTGAAAAGCCGGCCGTTTGGAACGGCTTCCGGCTTTTCCAAACGAAAGCTGGAAGCAGAAGCCGTTCCAAACGCCCCCATTGTTTCCTGGAGAGACGAGTGCGCGCTATTCGAAATTCGGCGCCTTCACCGCATCCACCAGTCAGGATCGAATTTCCCTCTCGAGGTCAGTCACATGGCCCTCACTCATGCCTAGATGTTTGGAGCAGCGAGCAGGGGATGTCCGTGCTCCGTTGCCCACCATGCGAAGCTGCCAATGCCCTCACTATCTCCTGTCCACTAAACGCACGCATGCACAGAGCTACTCTGCATACACGATCAAGGGCAGACCCACCTAGGATCTTTTGGGCAAAAATTTAGTATATATGAGGTATAATACATGTATATACTAAAAATTGAGTTCAATCATCGTTATACATTCTGAAAACCACATTCTATCAGGCGTCGGCACTAGACCAAAAGGTGCACCACGCACAACCGCACAAGCCACATCCCACATCCCACAGGCACACCAGGCACACAACCGCACTCCGAAACTCCCAAGCCCAAGTCCATTTCGTCAAACCCTGAATCCTAATCTCTCGATCTCACAATCTCTCTCTATCTCTCAGAAACACACACTACAACTCAGAATCAAAGACTCCAGTCTCCAGTGCTCCAAGAGTCCATCCTTGCGATTCTTGATTCCGCTGCTCCACTGGCCCTTGCGGTGCGGCGGCGGTGGCAGCCTAGTGGGTCGGCGAGGAGAAGGGGAGGACCGAGGACCGGAGGGTCGCTGTGGCGCTGCGCCACGGCGGCGATGGCTTGCTCACCTGCTCCAACTCCGAGCGACTGCGCGCTGCTCTGGGTCTCTAAGGAGTGAGGACCCAACCATTGGCCGTAGAGTCCGATCAGAAGAAAGGTTCGATTTTTTCACCTTGCTTCTTCTTCCTTTTCTTGTTCTTCTCCCTTCTACGTTCTCCGCTTACTCCTTCCATGTTTGCGAATTTGCAGTTGTTGTGAACTTCCAATCGATCGGCAGCACGCTGAAGCTGAGGCAATCCAAGTTCGAGGTGCGGCCTTTCTTTCTTGCCCTCTTTTCCTGGTCCTTGCTCCCCATATGATCCGCAAGCTTAGCAATCTACCTCTGATTATTATTTTATAATTCATCATGAAAGATCTCACATTAACTCAGGTTTTAGTGATCTAGTCTGTTCGTGTGGCTGATTCGAACGTGAATTTTTGGCTGTATTGGCTCATTTCCGTCCCGTATTTACAAGAATGGTCGTCCTTGGATTTTTTTTTTTGCAAAATTGACTCCTTGCCACACGACCACCATATGCAGTAGGCCCTCCCCACCTGCAATGTTGCCTCCTGCCGCACGACCACTGTGCGGTGGCTGCCCGCCACGTGTTGCTCCGCGATTAGGGTTTTGGCCGTGTTCGTAGGATTTTTAAAATATAGCAAATGAAATAAAAATAATGAAATTTTATGTGAATGCTCTTAACACGGTGTACTTTCTTGTGTAATTTTTTTTAAATAATTTTACACGTTCTGATTTTATCTCGTAATTTCATTTAAGTGTACTATTTTGTACGAATTTGTAAATGTAGAAAATGAGCTCCAAAATTATGAATTTTGTTTTGAAGGCTCCTCAGGCAGTGGACTTGATTGTGTATTATTTTGATAATTTTATATGTGTTCTGGAATTGTCTCGAAAAATTAAGGATTTAGGTTGCAAAAATTTGGATTTTAGGTTTCGGAAATTAGGGTTTCATGAATTCATGTGACTTGGAATGTATGGAAAAAAGCTGCATTGCAACTCCATTGGAGATGTCAATATACAATATGGTGCATGAATTTCATGTTACGTTTGGATCATTCATTTTCACATCGTCACGAAGTCCAATTTTTTTATGAGGCTTGGAGATTAAAAATGTACTCGTGCTAATGAAATCTTTCGACCGAAGGTAAAGTGCGAGGCATGATAAGGTTTGGATCATTCATTTTCACATCGTCGCGAAGTCCAATTTCCTATAAGAAAAGAGGAAATTTGATTTTTTTTAGTTGCTTTTAATTAGAAAATCTGTAAGAGATTTCTTGGATTATGATAAGGTTTTAATTTCGCAGAAAATAATAAGAACCTTCGTTCTTTAGCATGTCTTAGCCTCCTATAAAACATGCACCAATATGCAATATGCAGTCATTAGTTATTTGAGATTTGCTTATATTTCAAAGGAGGCCTTATTATTTATTACTTACTATGTCTTCTATTAAACAACGACAATGGATAGCTTTCTGGAGACGTGCTTGTATATAAACATCCTAGATTACATTTTGTTTATATACATGTCTTGATAACAAGGTATATTAGCGGTTTAGAGGAGGTTGTGGGACATTCCAAATATGCTATACTTTTTCATACTTCTGAAAAACGATCTTTGGCTGATTAGATGTCCAATAATGATTTTGACGGCGACATGTACTGGGTCTCGAGAAACCCAAAGGTCAGTTGACTGCTAATCCACCGAAGGTAAAGTGCGAGGCACGGAACCCGAACTTCATTAGGGTCCGAAGACCGAAGCACGTTACACGTGGTCACATGACATGATGGTTAAGCTAATTGCAATAGTCATCCTCGCTACTACTATGTTACACTGCGGCACAAGCATCCGGACCATGTAAGTATACATGCCTTCAGGAGATAGAAATAACATGGCGGGTAGGATGGGGGACTACTACGGAATGGCCCGACCTACTGCGTGGACCCTGACCATTTGCCCTTCCTTGTGAGCTCGACGTTGTACTTCTCGTCAGCCGCTTTGGCCTCGGCCGCCATTTCCCTCTTTTTCTTGTGCTCCCTGTGCCTATACGGCTTGAGATGAGCTTGCGTCTCCCGTCGGATACACTCGCTGTGCTCTTCGTTGTGGCACTCCTCCTTCCTCTTCTCGCGGTCCCTCTTGGCATCCCACTCCTCGCAATTGAGACGCCACTGGTCGTGTGGGTAGATCCCTTGGTCGACCCACTTGTGGTAGCAACATAGCAGATCCAGGGACTATGGGTAGATGAGAGAGGTTGTTAATGCGTACTTTGAAAGAGAAATGGTAGGGGAACATACTGTAACTGGTCCTTACTGGTTGCCTATAGCAGCCTGTGTCCCAACGGCGGTTGAGATAGTCACAAGAGTAGTTCGCGCAACCCTAGTAACGTATGCCCATGCTAAGCCGCTCCTTGGACTTGAAGAACTTGCATGTGTCCCTGCACCAACAGAGGATCAACGTCTCCCCCTCGGGCGGGTATTATGATGAATGCTCTGTGGGAATGTTTAGGTAGGGGTTGCTGCTACGGGGGGCGTCATTGCGGGGAGGTGCCCTCCTAGCACTCTCCGTTTGTTCGTCCCAGGACGTACTACCCCTTATGAGTTCGCGGATCTCATCCTATTGGTTCTCCATCTGAGCAAAATTGTGTTGAAGTCTTGATGCAGGAGAACTTGCCGTGGAAGCAGTAGTACTTATATGCTGAGCCGGCCCTCCGTACACGGCTGAATTGTAATTCGGTTGAAGGAAATTTGTGTCCGCGAGGCAGTGACCCCGAGGAGGAATCGTGTGGTCTTGTCGTTCTGAAAAGTTTGCGTCGCAGTGTGTTGTCTTATCGATTTGCAAAAGTGGCAGCGTGTGGCGTGACAGGGTGCGGTCTTTTTGGCCTGAAAAGGTCGTATGGCAGAGTGTGTTCTTGTCAGTCTGAAAAGTGGCCACTTGTGGATTGATAAGGGCTGATCTTTTCGGTCTGAAAAGGTCACAGGGCGGAGTGTGGTGCTGTTAGTCTGAAAAGTAAGCATCGCAACGTCGTAGTGTATTATCATAGCGGTATTAAAAGGTGGTGTGGGGGAGTAAGGCTAGAAAGAGGACGGTGTGGGGAGTCCCGATGCTGACTCCATAAGGTTTTTTTTTTCAATTTAAGAGGTTCAATTAAGCAAACATTATTTTCATTAAGCTCTACATACCCTACTAAGCTACTTTGCAATGGAATTTCAATGTACATTTTCATACATAAAATTAACGACATTTGAAGCGTTACAAGTATTACATGATACATGTGTGGGTTTATTGCAATCGGGATGAAGAAGGAGAGGGTATCACATGTAACCCGATCAAATAGACACTATTTGTTAATTTATCAGTTTAATATGGATGATATTCTTTAATATTGTATTGTACCACATGCTAGATAAGCTTGTACACGAACCAACTGAGGAAAATACGTGCATGCAGATCATATAACGATGTATCGTAGCCTCCGACTCGTATGCGTTTCGAAGGCTATGATACATCGTTATATGATCTGCATGCCACACATTTCCCTCAATTGGTTCATGTACAATCTTATCTGACCTGTGGTACAATACATTGTTAAAAAATGTCATACACATTGAATTGATAAATTAACAAAGAATATCTTATGTATCATCTATGCAATGATGTATGCAACTACCCCTTCCATGATGTTGTAAGTTGAAGTCGTCCATATCCTGCGATTCCATGATGTAAGTCGAAGTTGTCCATGTCATGCGATTCCATTGAGTCGGAGGAGCTTTCCCCTTCCCCTTGTCGCGGGACTCCCCACGTCGGTGTCGTAAGTCGAAGTCGTCTATGTCCTACGATTCCATGATGTAAGTGCACCGTACAGTGAAAAACGTAACAAGGATGCAAATTCTGCTATCATAGAAGTTTCATTGTACATAGCAAAACAAGGCGGAGAAAACACTACATTACGACACTAAATGACGACCAGACGAGCTGGGTCTGTTGGGGCAATCATTCGTTGAGTGCCCAGGGGTTTTGCATATCATGCACTTGTTTGTGCGGCTAATACTGGTATATTGGATGACATCCATGTCATTCCGGAAGCGCCGCATCTGCCGTCGTCTCTTCTTTGTTGTCTTGAGGGCCTTGTTCGGGCCCCATTACACCTTGTCCGACCAAAGATCCTTGTGGTTCATGTCCAAGCCGTACGAGTGAAACTCTGCACTCCATGCACTAAATAGATGCTGCATGTCGTAGTACTCGGAGATGTACGGCGTAGACATCTGCCTCATTTGTGCACATGCCTTGTACACATGCGAGCATGACTTGTGTAGGAGCTTCAGCTTATTGTAGGTGCATGTTGCTACATCACCTAGAGTGCATGCCTATTTCCTTCCCCCCTGGAATGACTGTTGTCATATTTTTACTAAAGCGTGATCTTGTACTTCCTACTGAGGCCGTTGATCACCCTGATGTCGTGCGTTCGACCCTTCTCCATCTTCTGGTCCATTTGCCTCTGTATGTTCTCGGACCACTACTTGCATTCCTCCATCTGTCGCTTGGCTGCGGTGGCTCTATTGGCAAAATAACCAATAGTGTGAGTCTATGTCTCCTCAATGATCACGGTGATAGGGAGGCACCGCACACCTTTGAGGACATTGTTGTACACCTCGGAGATGTTGGTCGTTATAATCCTGTACCTCGCACCGTCCATGTCATAGAGAAGGGACCATTTCTCCAATTCAGGAGCGTGGCGATGAATCCACTATGAGAAACTTATGACACAGCTGGGTTGCTCTCCCTCCAGAGTGGACTCCCTTGTATACCTCGTAGTCCAGTGTTCGAGGTCTCTCTAGATGGACTCAAACTTCCGTCTTTGGTTCTGCAGACAAAATTCATTGAACGTCTTCATAACCTCCTAACTACGGAACTGCGTGAACAAGTTAGATGCAAGATACCTCATGCACCACCTGAATTGCACGTCGTTCCACTGGTGAGGGGGTGCCGTCCTATGCTACATGGTGTTGATGGTTGCCAACAACCCAACATTATCGTTTGTGATAAGACATACGTTGCGCTAGTATTCCACCACCGCCCTCACCATGTTCGACAGAAACCACAACCAACTAGATGTATTCTTGCTCTCTACAATGGCAAATGCCACCGGGAGAAGCTGGTCATTCGCGTCGGCTACCACCGCAGTGAGAATGGTGCCCTTGTACCTCCCTATGAGGAAAGTACCATCCATCGTGAGCACAGGACGACAGAACTGGAAACCCCGAATGGCCTAGGCGAAAGCCCAGAACACCCGGTCCAGTATGAAGAAGTTGGGCCCTCTGTCAGCATCTTCACTCTCAAGCTTGTTTATGTACATGCCGGGGTTTGATTCAGTAATCTGGTGAAGCAATCTCGGCACAAAGTTGTACGCCTCTTCGTATGTCTCGTACATGGACTCGATGACCTTCTGCTTGGCTTGTCGGACCATGTTGTAGCTGACTAGATAACCAACTAGATTGGCGACTTTTGACATCAGCATCTTGGGGGAGACGTACATGTCCACCGCAACTAGGTGCCTGATGAGGCTTGCCACATATGCGAAAGTCACATTTCGATGCTACCGTAGGGGCTCGCTAAGCTCGCAAGTGTGGTTGATCAGCGCCTTGACCCCAAAGACCGAACCAAAGATCTTCGCTCGTTGAGCGTTGATCTTGCCAGAGCATCCTTCCAAAGTGTTTACATTGGTTTCGGGCAAAACAAGTTCAATAAATTCCGAAAAAATTATATTTGTGAACTACACACCATCGGTTTATCAAGTGAATAATTTCAAGACTTTTGGAATCACCATTTGTTATTGGAGTACTTTTCTTTCAATCCTTGACAAAATTCACACAACACAAGAAAAGTGGTTTATTGGCATAAAGAGTAAATGACTACATAAGCAACTCTAGCAAGGTTTAAAACATTTTTAGTTGAGTAAGATTAAAAATGAGTTACATTCGGTTCATAATATAACAAATTCACTTCTCATCAATTAAAAGACAAACATGTTCTTTCACTCCACAAAAATCTAGCACATCAAGCTACAAC
The DNA here is from genome assembly GCA_036346405.1 of Phyllostachys edulis. Classification (NCBI taxonomy): domain Eukaryota; kingdom Viridiplantae; phylum Streptophyta; class Magnoliopsida; order Poales; family Poaceae; genus Phyllostachys; species Phyllostachys edulis. The sequence goes on along the minus strand of CM070549.1, from coordinate 53,705,441 downwards.
ATGCATAATATCCAAATTTTAGATTCATACAAGGAATCTATATGAGCATGGCAAGTTGTTATGTTCCAATTTGATTAACAATTTCAAGACAAAGCAAATTAAGGGCAATTTCAATTTATACTTTTACATGTTAGTCGTCTTCATGCTTTAATTACCAAGACGAACTTCTAACCGTGCGACTCGATGTTTACAAGTTGAGTAACATGATATGCTTTAGTTAACTTAGCAACTATATGCATGATCAAAGTGTATGAATCAAGTGTAACATCCCAAATTTCCTGAGTTTTTGAAAATTTTCAAAAATTTAAAAATTAACCATTTGGTTTTATTAATTCGCTAAAACTTAAATTGTAATTTATAATTTTAAAAGCAGTTTAATTTGAATTAATTAAACTTGAACTAATTCCAGTTGGTTTAGTTGAGATTTGTTGGATTTTAAATTGGTTCTTTCTTTTGCCCTAAGTTAAAAATAATTATTTGCAAAAACTAAAAGCAAAAGTTAAGCTAAAAATATTTTTACTAAGTCCTAAATAATTCAAGGGATTTCTGTGAATTTTCCTAGAATTTTTGGATAGCTTAAGCTATTTTTCTAAAAATGCTTTTGCTTTTCTGGTAATTGCTAATTCAAAAATGCTTTGAAAATCCCCTAAGCCTCTTTGGGTCAATCCTTCAAATTTCACCCGTTTTCCTCGCTTGGCCCGCCTCGGCCCAGCCGCGCCGCGCCCCTCCAATCACCGTCGTCCGATCTGAATCGGACGGTCGCAACTCCTGCGCTTCCTCCTCTCTCCCATTGCCGATGACATGTGGGTCGCCTGTCACCGCCCACCTCGGGTCGTCTTCAACCTCGAGATCGAAGCGACGCTCCTGTCCTTATTGCTGAATCCCACGGGCCGCGTCGCTTCCCATGCCTCGCTAGCCCGCTCCTATCCCGTCTCTTGCCGCGATGTCACCAGACACCCCGGTCCGACTGTCTTCTACTCGTCCGTCTGCAAGTGGGAGCGACAGCACCGCGAATCGCGTCGGCTCCAATCGCCTCTCGCCATGCCACCACTCCCCGTCCTCTCTGCAGCGTCGAGTCGCCTCCCGCCTCCGCCGCACCCGCTGCCACCCTCGCCTACGCCTTGTCACCGCCCACGCCTCCTCCCCATACCGCGCCGGACGAGCCACCATTAATGGCCGAAGCGACGTCCACGTTGTTCTCGCTCTTCCGGGCCTCCCCACGCCTATTTAAGGTGAGCACCGGACGCGCCTCGGCCTCCTCTTGCTTTTCCCCCCACTCACTCTCCCCCTCTTGCCTTCTCGTGGCCGTATTTCGCGAAGAAACGCCGCCAGCCGTGAAGCTTTCCGCCGCCTCTGGACCTCCTCCGGCGCCGTCGACCTCGCCTCCGGGTTCGCACGGCCGAGGGCCACCCCGTGCGCACCTCCTCGTCCCCGAGAGCCCCGCTGGAGCGCTGCCGCCTCGTTCAAGCTGCCGCCGCCTCGCCTTCCTCGCTCGTCGCCGCCTCCTTGTGCCGCCATCGCCTCGAGACCGGCGCACTGTAACCCCTTGTCTCCTCGTTCATTGGTACCACCCTCGCTCGTCGCCGTGGCGCGTAGCGCCGGCGACCTTGGGGACCCGTGCGCCGCTTCCTGGCTAGCGTGATGTGGCCGCCACTTTGGAGCCCAGTCAGCGCCAAGTCGGTGCCATGTCAGCCCCAGTACATGCGTGGCAAGCCCACGTGGCAATCCAACCCCTAACACCCTTCGAGAAACAGTGTGAACCCAGTCCACCATACACCCCTCTCATTGACAAGTGGGCCCCACATGTCAATTTCATTTCTTTTATTATTTCGGCTGAAAATCCCTCTGATGACGTCAGCTGATGTCATTTTCATCTTTTCCTTTGCAAAAATAATTCCAAAAATCAGGAAAACCCCTTTTTCTTGATTTTATGCAATTCTCTATCTTCCTTTGGTCATAACTTCTTCATTCGAACTCCGATTCGAGTGATTCAAATTTCTAAATTCATTATCTTCCTATTAGTATTTATTTGGTATTTATTTAAATTTTATTTGGAGTTGTTTTATTTATTTAGCTCTTTTCGTCAGATAGATTCCTAGATTTGATTTACTTCGGGAACTCGATTAATCAAGCACCTCTACTCTTCAACGAAGGCAAGTCGTAGACCTTTGATCATATTGAACCCATCTTTATAAAAGTATATTGTTTGATATAAACATGCATTGCTAATTTTATAATAAATGGTTTCGGGAATTAGTTAAATTACCTAATTGCCATTATGCCTCCTTGACAATTTGTGAATGACATGTATCCTTGAATGACATAAATTCCTTGGACACCCTAAGATGGATTATTAGTTGGATATTATTGTACTACCAACATGGGTATCGTGTTTGCTTAGACATGCTTTCGTAGACGTCGGTCTCGCCATGAATCATTCAATATTGGTTTACCCCCAGAACACCGGTTTGTGGCTTGTGTAGTAGCGGCCAATGTTGCTGATTAAAATGAAGTGTGGTCCTGTGTGAGACCACGACATTGGTTGTCGCCTTAAATAAAATTTGTGATGCCAGGATTGGGTGGTCCTTTGGCCGGGTTGAACCCAACAATGATTGAATTTGACTAAATGAATTATGGAACCGTGGCGGAGCCACTATTGATAAAATTTGTTGTGCCATGACTAGGGTGGTCATTTGGCCAGGTTGAACGAAAATGATTTATGCTTGGACGAGTGGGTGGTGGTAAAAGGTGGGTGCCGTAACGCACATTTGGAATGCAGAAACGTTTCGTCTGAGCAACCAACTAAGGACTTAACCTTGAACCATTGATCTGGGCCTTAACCGTACAACCACATGCCTAGACTGGGATAGACCTGGCCGACTAATTAGCAATGTTTTGATTCAGTTCAGTTCTGGTTGGGAATGGTGCAAGAGGGGGCCCAGAATGGCGAAACCTTAGCAAGCAGAACCGAGTCAAAACAGAACTTTGTAAAAGCCTTGTCACATGCTCTAGACTGCTTACCTAAGGTAGTGAGTGGTGGCATAGAATTATGCCGAACAAACTAGAGAATTCATGTCTTGTGGGTCAAGCTGTACAACCTCTACAGAGTGTAAAACTATTCGAATAGCCGTGTCCCCGGTTATGGACATGCTTGGTGATTTTACGCAAGGGGTAGATTTTCTTGAAATGTTGGAATGGGTTGGATGGATCTGAGTAGTTGATGTTGGTCGATGGTTGGGAAGTGAACAGGGTGTTCACTAGTTGTTTCAAAGAAAATTGATTACTTATATATTAATCTTTTAAATTATGCTTTTCAATTTAATTACTGTATTTACTATCAATATTGCTTTATGCAAAATAGCCATAAAGCTATCCTTGTCAAACCTTGCATGAATATTACTTGCATACATTTCTCTGTGACTTGCTGAGTACATTCAAAGTACTCACGGCTTTGCGCCCTCTGTTTAAATCAGCAGAGGAGGGTGAACCAGTGAACTCAGAGCTCTATGGAGAAGAATACTTTGAAGACTATGCGAATTAGATCGCATTCTCCACTCGATTGCCTGTGGGCATATTGGGTGACCTCCTCCGGACGTTTTGTTTCCGCTGCAAGCTACTCTTTTGTTGCTTAGCCCTGCGTGGAAAACTTTGTAAGACTTGACCATAAGGTCCTTTTTCTATTAAATATTAATTTGTCTCCTTCATCTTTAGTTTGGTTGTGCGGTTTTGATTACCCCAATGTTGCAACTGTGTGCACTAGCTACTGATCCAGGGAATAGTGCGGATATACACAGAGGGTCCTGGATCCGGAGATCCGGGGTCCCGACATCAAGATGCCTAATACATAATTTGGGGTATCTTCTACCCCTTTTATGCACCAAAATGTTAAGGGGGGTTAGAGGAAAGGATGAGCACAAGGTAAGTAAACGAGCAACAGGTATGCAATTTAACTCTAATATGTACTAATCATTCCAAAATCACCAAAATGAAATACAATGAACCACAATTAGTTTTCCGATATAGTTGCTATACATGCTGCCCGTAGACGATGCACAACTACTTGGAACAAATGAGAGCAAACAACCACTCTTCAAAATCCAGCATCTACAAGCTAATGGATATAATTAGGGTGTATAAAAGCTGAGACTAATCCCTAACTTAATGCTCACATCGCAGCAAAGCAACGTGTTCCCGTCCTTTCGTCATTGCTCCTACCGACAACTACTTAGCGTGTCTATTGTTGGAAAAGAGAGGTGAGCAATGGAGAAAAATTATTTTGCACAAATCAAATGAACGGTGAGGTAAGAATTAGATGCTAGGATGGGTAAGAAAGAAAGGAATTATATTACTTGCATTTTTGCCAAATCCTTGCTAATTTGATAATACTCTTTGCAAACTAAATCCTAACAACGTCCATTGCTACGGCTTTAACCTACAGTTAGTATGGCTCTGATACCAACCTTTGTGAGAGCCCAGGAGATTTAACTTCTAATGCTTAACCTTCCAATTGGTCCTAGCATCACAAATTAAATATCCCACCCTCGGTGTATTATGTACCTCCCAGGAGCGGTACACATACACCTTCACAAATATTAATATCAAGACATACACAAGTTATTACAATACCGAAATCTTCATAGTTTACAACATAATAAACATACAACGTTCAATTTTCATACATAGGGCTGACCGGCCAAATAACATGATAAAATATCAAGTACGCAGCGGAAAATAGTGAATAAACTGAAATAAAAATATAAATTAACCATCAATAAAGTCCCAATGGCTTGCCATAACCCGCAGGGCAATCGACTGGGTTCAAACCATAGCAAATCAATGTTCCTGCGCAATCTTTCCTTACTCGATTCGATCTCAACACCTGCTGTCCAGATTGGTAAATAAAAGTAAACAGTGAGTATACGAATGTACCCCGCAAGACTTTACCAAGCCTATACATAGTTACATGCAAGCTCCACTCAATGGAGAAGGCTATAGGGTTCATTTTCAGCACAAAACAATATTTCAATTTAAATACAACGTAGTAGATTCAAGTTGCAAGTGAGCAAACATTTTTAATACTTCAAATAACAGTGGGTAATTAACATTAGACAAGAATAGAACATCAACAGGTGGCTGCCCCTACAGAACACAACAATAGCATGAGAACCACTCTCAATACTACCCGATCAAGTTTTAAGTTTAAATTTTAAAATGTTGAGTCTAACTCTCGAAAGTCCAATCCCAAGCATGTCCATAACCAAGGACTTGGCTATTCAAATAGATTAAACCCTGCAGGGGTGTACAGTTGTACCCACATGCCAGACCACTCCTTTTGCCATGCGATTTAGCACACTTCTGAAGGTATGCCGATAGAGCTAAGTCCTACGAGACGTTTTCCAATGTAATGTATTAACTACGAGCTGCATGTATGGGGGTTAACCCTCCGCGAACCGCCCATTCTGGGCTCCCACAGAGGACCCATACGTTGTGTCGGAGCCACCGATAAAGCCTCGGTCAACTACCCCTCGGGGTAAAGCCTTAGTCAACTACCGATGCCCCTCGGGCGAGGGAACCTACCGGATCCCACCCTACACATTCCCAATAACAACAGAACAATAGAATATTTTTCTCCTAACAACTACCACCTGCGACTCATAATTAACACACCCCAAAGTACTAAGTCCAGAGGATATCCCCCTCATGTGGATGCACATAATAATACTTGGATCAGTGACACAAGTAATTCGGTCCTTGTTGACTCGAGCACAAACCACACACCCAATAACCACACCATCAACCATTTGCCCAAGTTCAAATCATTTTATTTGCACTTTTAGTTTTCAAAGTATAATAGCACAGGGTGCTGGACATAGCGTAATAAAATAATTTATGTGATCAAAGTCATTGATAAAGCCGACAACCGCCCAATCTACCGGACTAAGCATGGCTAAGAATCACAGCGCATAAACATAAATAGACCATATAACATTCACCGGGCTCTAATTCACCAGTGGAATTATTAACTTAGGCTTGTGGCAGGGGATGACAATTTTAGGGAATTCATGCAAGAGGATTAACTACCTCTAATCGACAAATATAACTTGACAAATAAAGCATGCATATATATAGTTGCAAAACAAGATAATAGTTTTGAATATAATAGGATCAACATGCATCAAAGGAATGGGTGCTTGCCTTTGCTTGCTGGAACTCTGGACATTCTCATGCATATCTCAGTTGCACTCCTGAATCATCGTCATCTAACGAAAAGAATCGACAAAGCGAATGCACTGAATAAACACCAAAATTCCTAAAGTCTCCAAAAATTATAAAATTAATACAGAAGATAGATTATTATTTTATATGAATTTAGAGATAAAAATTATTTTATTTGGAGTTTGTATGTGGGAGTTATGCCCTAAACTATTTCTGTGGGGAAGAAAATGATGAAAATAGTGCTTTTGGTTACTGTAGCTTGGATTACAACTTTTTGCACAATTTTACAGAAAGGTGGTGGAGATAAGTTTTACATGGCATGGAATATAATAAAATTTATGAACAAAAAAATTGAATCACCTCATTTGGAGTTAAAGTGAATTACTTATGAATTTTTGAAGTTAATTCAATTTCTAGTGTAAAAATAATTCATTCTAGAAATTAATTCTAATTTCGAAAAATTTTGGGACATTAACATGTTTCAAGCCTATTCCAAGTTAAAGTACATTAAAAATGGAAGCCAACAAAATTGGTTGCACTCAATTTGGAGTTGCTTTGAATTAGTTATGAATTTTTGAAGTTTAAACCAATCTTTTTATAAACTATCTCACTGACCAAGTCCCACTACTGCTATTAACATATCCAATGCCTAAGACCTACTGTTTTTAAGCTAACCACGTTCCAAATCTTAACCTCTAATTAGTTTTACGCGGTTAGATTAAAAACTAATGGCTAGTTAGTATGAGGTTTATTGTTTTACTTTGCATAACCAAAATTCAATCCTTGTCTTTCAGATTAGGTTGCTGTTGCTAGATAATTGTCCAGAGACTAATTGAATCAATAAAATTTCTAACTATTGTATTATGAAATTATCAAAGTCACTAGCCTATTGACAAATCCGATTATCTTCAGATTACTGTTCATACAACCTACAACAGCAAATTTTTCTGAACTAGAGTGCTATCAACTAAACTTCCTTCAGAATTCAACTTTCAAATTTTGTTAATTAAGTTGAGTGACTTAATTGACACTTCAAATTTTCTTCTAACCACTTTCTCTTCTTTGTTCATTCAATTCATCAAAATGAGTTTGCTGCTAAGTAATTTTTTTCACTCAATTCAATTATCCATTTGTTAATTACATTCAAACATGCAACAGAAGAACAATGCCATTCTTAATATGATTATACAACATGCACAAGAAATATCGGAATGCGGTAACGCGATTTAACACTAAAGATTTTACCGCCGTGCGCGCTAGGCGTGTGACTACCACTGGACGTCGTTTTCTCGGTACTCGTCCACGTCCGCCGTAGTCGTCGCCGTTTCCGTGTCCGCTCGACCTCTTGTCTGTGTCCATGTTCACGTCCACGTCCTCAAGCCACTACCGGGTCTCGGCCTTCGCGTTGACATCGCCTCGCCTTGCTTGGGCTGCGTCACATGCATGCATTGCCATCGCATGCATGCGCCTCACAGCGTGCCGCTCTTGACCATCGCACTGTGCCGCGCGCCAGGCCGAGCCTCGGGCCACTCACGCCGCCGCCTCCGTTGGCTGCGCCCTTGCCCAGCTCCTCCACGCCGTCTTGCGCCACTGCACACGCATGCTTGCACCACCGGTTGCGCTAGGCGTCGCACCGTTGCCTCCACCGGGCTATCGCACCATGCACCCGGTGCTGCAGGGAGCCACCACACCACCTCTGCGCCGCGCCGCCTTGCTCGCTGGCCATTGCTCGTTCTTGCCGATGCCGCTTTCAGAGGCCGCACCAAGACTGGGGTTGCTGTTCAAGCATTGCAGACGCCTCGGCTTCCTTCTTATTTGGTTGTTGCGCCTTGTGCATCGGGTCGACAAAGGTGCCTCAAAGATAACACAAGGTGTCACTTCTTCTTCCCTTCTTGTAAAATGCTTGAACCATCATGCATGTAAGAACTAGAGGTAGGAAAGGATTGCTCTGGTGCCGAGGATCGCAGCAACATAACATGCATGGGAGGATTCTTGATTTTTGGCTGTGATTTGAAGGAGAGAAGTTGGGATGATGAACTAGTTCTAAAGTGCTTGCTTGGGAAGTGACTAGAAGTGCTGGAAGAAAGGCAGTGGGGAAGAGATGCTTCGGCTAGGCACAAGGTTAGGGATAAAGAAATGACAATGGATGGCAGAGGTTGTGGGAAGGGATGCTTTTGGCTGGCACAAAGAACGACAGTGAGTGGGGGAATGGCTGGGCAAAATGAATGGTAGTGAGGATGGTTTCAGCTGGGAGTGAAACAAAATGGGGAAATGGCGGTGGAAAAAATAGCTGTGTATTTCTTTCTTCTTTTCTCCAACTCGCTCAAACGACCTTGTATGCACGAACTAAAAGCTAAAATGGAACGCTCTCGAGACAACGATCACAATGGTATAACATGCGTTGCACGATTTTGGGTTTTCAGTTTTGATTGCGAGGAGAGAAGTTGGGGAAAAGAATAAACATGCAGGCGTTTCATCTGCTACTTCTTTTCTCCTTTCGTGAAATCGCTCAAACTACCATGTATGTGAAAACAAATTACAGAAATGGGTTGGTCGTGCGATGACGATCACGGTGGTATGACATGCATAGCTTGGTTTTGAGCTTTTGAATGAGATTTGAAGGAGAGAAGTGAAAGGAGTTAGTAGGGAAGGAAAAATGGAGATGACAGTAAAAGAAGGGACACGTAGGCGTTTCGCCTGCGGTCGGTCGAACCGAAAAATAAAAACAACAGTACTAATGCATGCATAATGACATGATTTTTGTGATGCATGCGAATCAAGAAATCAAAATAATTAAATTTAAATGCAGTCATTCAAACCATTCGATTTAATAGTGATTATTATTACTTGATGTGAGAAAATTGCAAAACATATTTTAATTAATTTCTCAATTTATATTTAGAATAATTATGTTGAGTTTAGATTTTAATTAACAATTTTTATTTCCATTTACTCCATTTACCTATTAGGTTTGCATTTTAAATTCAAATTCAAAATCGAACAAGCAATTTAAATAGGAAGCCAAATAACCACAAAAAATTCCAGAAAAATCCAAACAAGCATAACAGAGAAGATATAATCCAAATAAAATATTCCTATATTTGAAACCTTTTTAGTTTAGCCCCAAATTTAATTTGAGCTTTTGAATTGGAGAAGAAGTATTGGATTTCTAGGTTTTAAATTCAAATCTTCAAAACCAAAGGATTTTCAACATAAGGTTTACACAAAAAGTTTTTAAAAGTCCAAAATTTCACAAATGCACATTAGATGCTTAACTAATTTGACTTAGGGATTTTTGGGTTGTTACACTTGTAGAGGCCCCGACATCATGAAGGTTTCTCGGCGCCCTGCGTACGAAATTCACGTACACCATTGGCCTCCCGTGAATGGCCGCCTCAGGCTGGGAGGTAATCTACATGTACTGGCTCCATGCTGTGCTTCCATTCAACTTGACGAGCTCCCACACGACATTCATGCAGGTGATCCCCTCGATCACAATTTTCTTCATCGTTGCCTCCGTGATGAACTCCCTTCGGATGCTGCTTCGAAACTCGTGAATATTTATCGCGTCAAGCCTTCTACCTGGATCACCTTGTACTGGCATCTTGACAGGTCCAACCCATCGGGTCTGGCCCGTACGAGACCATCACCATAAAACACTAACAAATCTTGCATGTTCAAAATTACCTAAAGCCACAACAACCCCATCCACGGTACATATGTGTAATTAAATACGACAAGTTGCATGCAAGTGATGGATGACATATGTGTAATTAAATACAAATAATTAATTAATTACCAAATATTTTAGAAAATAGTTGGTAATTCATTACTACGGTGCTTACCACTATTAAACCACATGTTCATTGCCACTTAATTACTTACGACTAACTAATTTGCACTAAATGAGTTATGCCTAACTAATTACTACTGAACTAATTATGACTAATTAATTACGACTAAATAAATTACGAGCAGTTCATTTTCACTAATTTGATATCCCGGACTGATAACCGCTAAACTAATTAGGACTGATTAATTACCACTAAACTAATTAATTACCGTACCAACTAAGTAATTACGACTAATTAATTACCACTAAACTTACTAATTATGATTGATTAATTATCTCTAAACTAACTAATTATAATTACAATTGATTAATTATCTCTAAACTAACTAATTATGACTGATTAATTACCACTTCATTTCCACTAATTTAATATGTCGTAATGATGGCTACTAAACTAATTACGATTAATTAATTACCAGTAAACTAACTAATTATGACTAATTAATTAACACTAAACTAACTAATTAATTATGACTAGCTGACTAAGACTGATTAACTACGACTATGGTAATAACAACAAAATATCTCACAAATTACCTGCCCTTCTAGGGAAAGCAATCAAAAAAGGTCGAGCGACGAGCGACGAGAAGCAAGCAAATACTTAATGTCCCAAAAAACTAATTATGTTACGTTCTTTGAGTTCTCGGTGACGAACGCTAGAACGAGAATCAAAACACAATTGAGTTGAGCGAAGAGCGACTGCGAGAGTTCGGTATTTGAAGCCGAGCGAAGGAGGAGCTGCAGCGTTGGCGCCGAGAATTCCGGAAGCATTGGTGTCGGGAATTCTGGACGAGGCAACAGATGTGCGGAGGAGGAGGATGGGCGGTGCAAAAGGTGGCCACCGCACGTTTTTTTGTTTCTCCGCAGGCGAGCAAGTGCGTGGCGGGAGGGAGGGTGGTGGAAGGGAGGGCGTGCGTGCGCAGATTTCGGGATGCCATCGCACGATGGCTATGCGGCAGGCTGCCACCGCACGGTGGCTGTGTGGTAGGAGACGATGTGGCGGGCAGGGAGGGCCTGCCGCACGGTGGCCGTGCGGCATGGGGTCAATTTTGAAAAAGAAAATCTAAGGACAACCATTCTTGTAAATATGGGACGGAAATGAGCCAATAGAGCCAAAAAATCGCTGAATGTTGTTAGAAACGTGGCCGTAACTGCCGCCATTAGGAGAAAGGTTGTGATGGGGAAGCAAGTGCCTGCTTGGCTCATTAAGTCTTTGATAGATGTCATAGCACCAATGCTTGGCATGTACCAAGAATAAACATGTGCACACCAAGACACCAAGCCCCACAGATACCTGTCCATGGCAATGGTATTTCCGGATGGAGAAGAACTTTCTTTTTTCTAACCTAGAGTAATTCACCAAGACTGCGTCAAGATGTAGTTGATTAGGTTGTTTGCAGAGTGTTGTCATGATGCAATTTTGGGATCCAGCATAGCTTCAGACATGTTAGTATTTGGTAGTTTTACAGAACATTCAATCCTTTCTGCAGTCGAAGCACCTTGCTCGAGCTTCCTTTCTGTAGTGATGCCCAACATTCAATCGAGTGACAAGAGCTGAAAAATAACTTCAGTAGGATCGCAAGGTATTCTCCTTTGAAAACAAGCAGCGTTTCTTGTTTTCCAGAGTGTCCACAGCGTAGCAGCAATCCTCACTGCCATCAAACTTCAAACACTTAGGAAAACTAGATAGGGTTGCGCGCTACGCTGCCCGTTGAATTTTGGTAGAGTGCTTGGATGACAAAATATATTTAACAATGTGAAAACATCTTGAAATATACGAATAGATTGAAATAGTAATGAAACAAACAAGGAATGTCCAAGCCATAATAGCAAACTTCACATATTATTGAGATTATATACACACCAGCTAAAACGGTGCAAAAAGTCCGTTACTGGACTTATTTGCCACAACCTCAATAAATCGGTGGAAAACACAGTATGGATGGAGAATTTGTAGGTTTTTTTTTTGCTATCATTGACCTTTAATTTTTGGGTCTGTCTACATAGAATTTGTATGTTTTCTCTGTAAGAAATTGTCACATCCTGAAAGTTTATTTACAACTCCATTATACATTAATTACAGTAAATTATTTATGTAATTTTGGTTCTTGGTCACTGTAATTATTCTTGAAAGTCTTAATAACTCATATTTCCATTACATGATTCAAAATCTCACATGTACTTTGAGTGGTTGAGCAAAAACAAAGACAAAAAAAATTATATAGCAACAAAATACAATAATGTGGTGAACTCGTTATGTTCTTCACATGTACTTTGAGAGGTTGAGTAAAAACAAAGAAAAAAAATAAAATTATATACCAACAAAATACGGCAATGTGGTGAACCCGTTATGTTCTTCACATGTACTTTGAGAGGTTGAGCAATATAACGCCCCGACCAGGAGGTCTCCAGACCTAGCCACAACAGGACCCAGGAGGTCCTGTCACGGCCAAACCAGGAGGTCTCCAAGTCTGGCCGCAACCGGACCTAGGATGACCCAGTCACGGCTGGACCTGGGAGGTCCCTCAGGACCTCCTAGAGGTCCCCAAGACCACCCGGGAGGTCCTTCAAGACCACCCGGAGGTCCAAAGGTGGGCGTGGGACACAGAGTGATCCCAAGTGCCACGACTTGTCCTAGGGGTGGTCGGGAGACCCAATCCGGGGAGGTTTCTCCGAGCCTTTTTGAAAATTTTCAAAAATAAAAAGAACCATTTGGTTTTGTTGAATCCTAAAGCTTAACCTGAGATTTACATAATTTGAGTGTTTAAAATGACTAAGTCAAACTTCACCTAATCCCAAAAGTTGGTTTATTTGGTGTTGATCGAGCTCTGGAGCTATCTCTCCCTTTCTCTGTTAGTTCTGCTCTCCCTCTAGGCTAGCTCTTGTGCCCAGATTTCCTTCCCTTCATTTTGCTTGGACATTCTCTTATGTCCAGACCTTCTCAGTGTCTAAACCTCTTCTATGTCTGGACCTCCCTTGCGCCTAGACCTCTTTGGTTCAGACCTCTCTCCTTGTTCAAGACCTCCCCTCGTGTCTTTTGTTCTAATTTCCTTTAGTTCAGACCTCTTTGTTGGTTTGAATTTCTCTGTAGTTTAGACCTCCTTTTGGTCCAAACCTCCTTCTCTGTGTAGACCTCCTTGTGGTCTAGAACTCCATTTCTGATTGAACCTTCTTTTGGTTTTGACCTCCTCTTTGAGTCACGACCAGCTCGTGGCATCCTAGCTTGGGTTTGTGTTTCAAACGTCTTTGATTTCTGAAATTCAATTTGAGTTGAACTTCTCATTTCTAGAACTCTCGTGTCTAATTTTCTGTCCTCCCTTGTGTTCATTTGGACCTCTCTGTGTCTATTTGGACCTCTCCATGTCCGTTAGGACCTCCTTGGCCCTTCATCTTGGCCGTCAAGACCTCTCTCGGGTTCATCCTGACCGCCAAGACCTCCCTTGGTTCCATCTTGACCGTCAAGACCTCCTTTGAGTTCATCTTAACCATTGAGACCTCCTTTGATCTCCCTCGACTATCATGATCTCCTTTGAGTTCATCTTGACCGTTGAGACTTCCTTCGATCTCCTTTTGACCGTCAGGATCTCCCTTGAGTTAATCCTAACCGTCAAGACCTCCTTTGCTCTTCATCTTGATAGTCAAGACCTCCCCTGATCTCACCTTGGCCGTCAAGACCTCCTTTGGACCACCCTATGTGGATCTCCTCCATTGGATCCTCTCCCTTTGAAACCCTCCGCTCGACCTCCTTCGCTTGGATCGATGGTCCAGACCTCCTTCGCTTGGATCTCGAGGGCACAGACCTCCCGTGGCTTAGACCTCCTTCCGGCCTAAGACCTCCAGGCGGCTCGACTCCGCGCCTTCGTTTGGAACCGTCCAATCTGCATTGGATGGCCTGATCTTGTGGCATGTTCGGCTAGTCCGAACGTCCCATCCTTTTTGAGCCACCCGATCTGAACCAGACGGCTCTGTTTCACTGTGCCTTTCCCTTTGCCCTTTTGACCTCCTTCTCTTCAGGACCTCGTGGTCTATTTGTAAAGACCACATTTGCGAGATTTCCTTAGGACCTCTTTGTCGTCTCGACCTCTGGTCTTTTTGTAAAGACCACCTCTTGGTCTTTTCGTAAAGACCACCCTTGTGGGGTCAAGACCTCCTTGTCTGTAGGACCTCTTTATCCTTTGGACCTCCTTGTCCCTTGGACCTCTTAGCCTTTCAGATCTCCTCAAAGATCTCCCTTGATCTCGTAGGACTTCCCTGTCCAGCGAACCTCCTCTATGGTTTTTGCAAAGACCACCCTCTGTGGTCTCTTTGCGAAGACCACCCCTTGTGCTCTTTTTTGCAAAGATCACCCCTGCGGGTCACGACCTCCCCTTGGGCCGTTACCACTCCTCTTTGACCAGACAGTTTTCCAAGTTGACTGGTTCCACTTGACAGTCTTGCTTACCCTCATCCTTATCCGCCACCTAAACCTTTGTGCATTTAATGCCATTTGAGCCGTATAAAATACAGTCACATACGTGGCCCTTTGCTTTCTCTCCTTGACTCCTCACCTCACAGCATATCTTGTCCTTTTTGCCCTCTCCTTTCACCAACTGGCCTTATTTTGTCCTGTTCTCTCTAGCCAGCTGGCCATACCTTGTCTTGTCCTTCAACTACCTTTGACCCATGTGTCTCTGAGTCTCAGTGACACTTTCCTCCTCTTTTTTCACCGGCTATTAATAGCCTGAGTAGTCCTTCTTCCTCACCTTTGGCCACATACACTTCCCTCGCTCTTGCCCAACTTTCTCCTTACTTGGAGTTTCACCTAGAAGGCAACTGGAAATCACACCATCGCCTTCTCGTCGCCAAGAAGACCACTGGAGGTTGCGCCGCCACCTCGCTGCTGGAGGAGTTCGCCGGAGCGCCGTGCCGCCTTCAACCATCGCCGCCATCCCTCGACCTCCCCCTCCTCCTCTATCTCTCTCTCAGCCTTGGTGAGTGTCCCTGTGCCTTGTTCTTTTTCCTTTGTTTCATACGACCACCTTGCATAGTCGTGACCTATGCAGGACCTCCTCCTTTGGACCTCTTGAGGGTCTTCCTTTGCAAAGATGACCTTCTTGGTCTTTTTGCAAAGACAACCCTCTTGGTCGTTTTACCAAGACGACCCTCTTGAGTCCTCCTCAGGACCTCTCCCTCGGGACCTCCCCAAAAGACCTCCCTTGACCTCCTCGGGACACCCTCCTCAGGACGTCCCTTGAGCTCCTCAGGACCTTCCTTTTTCAAAGACCACCTTCCTTGATCTTTTGCAAAGACCACCCTTTTGGTCTTTGTTGGCCTCTTTGCAAAAGACCACCCTCTTTGATCTTTTTGTAAAGACCACCCTCTCCAAAGGACCTCCTCCAACCCGTAGGACCCCCCTTCAACCTCTTAGACCTCCTCCAACCTGTTGGACCTCCTCCTAGAGCTTGTTCCTAGTTCTTCTAGTTCTGTCCCTTGCTGTTTGTTTTTAATTCGGTTTGTTTGGAGTTCCTTTGGATCTTATTTGGTTGTTATTTGATTCTGCTTCGCTTTGTTCTCGTGTAGATTGCGACTCTTCGGGGAGCCCGAGTTCTCCCAGTTAGTTCCTCAAGCTTTCAAGCTAGGCAAGTTACACTCTTGATCATGTTGCACCCAGTATCTCAAATTATTTAAGTTCTGTTTCAAAATTACTGCATGCTTATTTATACTCAATTATTTCAATACCTGTCTTTAAATTCAGAGCTATACCGAATCCTTTGTATGACTAATGTTGATATCGATTCCAACCTGACCTGGTTGATGTAATAGTGTGAACCAGGATCATTTGGCAACCTTGATGCTCAGTCTTGCTTAGACCAAAAGTATTTGATTTGGGAAAATTTTACCTTCAATGGCCAACTGCTATTTTAATGTTTTAACCATAGCATTGGGTTGTCATGGAGGATTTGCAAATAACTTTGTAAAGCAAAGAGAAAGAAAATTGGTTTGAACTTGGGCGAAACGGTTGTCTGGTTGGTGCATGTCTATGTATGGGATTGTGACATTTCCATGATTGATGCCCAGGGTGTTGTGGAAGTCGCCCAGGTCAGTTAAGGACCGGTCTTTGAGCGATCCTAGCCATGCCCCCATGTGCAACCACATGTCCTGAGAAATGGGCAAAGGGACCTGACTGACTAATTTGCAAAGTTCCATCGCAGTTGTTCCATTTTGATGTGTGGGTGGTCTTTCATAACCTATGTTTCCCACTAGCGCAAGAGGGGGCCTGAACCTGCGGATGGTTAGTCCAAAGGGGGCGAAACCTTAGCGAGGAGGGGCTGCGGTGGAACGATGCATTGTAAATGCCTTGTCATGAGTTCTAGACCACTTATCTTCAGAAGTGAGTGGTGGCATTGCCGGTCGCCAAACAAACTAGAGAAATCATGTCATGTGGGTAAAGTGTACAGCCTCTGCAGAGTGAAAATATATTCAAATAGCCGTGTCCGCGGTCATGGACATGCTGGCCAAGCCTCTCAAAGTTAGATCTTAGTTTTGTTTTCAAAAGACTTTATTAAATTATTTTGGATCTCTATCCAAAGGGGTTTTGGGAGGGGAGCCTTGTGACAGGAGGGTATCTTTCACCACTTGTGGATGAATGTTATCTAACTGTAAAACTGATTTGAGAAAAAATGAATTTTAGTTATTGTATAACTGCCTTGGAACTTAGTACATGTATTTGAAAGAAACTTGGCTTTATGCAAATCAACCATATTAAGCCTTCCTTTGAGATATCCACATATGCATGCCATTCTGTTATCTGGTGGGTGTAACTTGCGAGCACGGTTGTTGTACTCACTCTTGCTTGATATTGTTTTTAGCAGGGAAAGAGAGCTTGAGGTGGCCTGCGCAGTGGACCAAGAGGTCCTGGTCGACTAAGATGCGCCCTCCAGCCGATTGCCTGTGGTGTATCGGGTGGCCTGCCTGTTTAATCTTCTGTTGTAATTTGTTTTCTGGCTTGTAAGCCCTTTTGTAATCAACTCCTTGTTATTAATAAATATCTCGATGGATGTTTGTTACCACTATTGTATGCTGTGCGAGCTAGCCACTGATCCTTGGGACTAGTTCAGTTTGCACAGAGGACTTGGAGTCATTCCAAGTCTCCCGACCTCCCCGGACTGGGTCTCCCGACCACCCCTGGGACAGGTCGTGGCACTTGGGATCACTCTGTGTCCCACGCCCACCTTTGGACCTCTGGGTGGTCTTGAAGGACCTCCTGTGTGGTCTTGGGGACCTCTGGGTCATCTTGGGTCCGGTTGCGGCCAGACTTGGAGACCTCCTGGTTTGGCCGTGACAGGACCTCCTGGGTCCTGTTGCGGCTAGGTCTGGAGACCTTCTGGTCGGGGCGTTACAAGCAAAAACAAAAAAAAAATTTATATATAAACAAAATACGGCAATGTGGTGAACCCGTTATGTTCCGTGGTGAAGGAGCTCGGCGCCGACCACCCGGATCTGGACGCGGCCAAGGTCTCTCTTGGTGTCCTCAGCGTCATCTCTCAGGTACGTACGGGCGTACGAATTAGAAAAATACCTTTGCACTTCGTACTCGTTGGTCGAGGCGGTTGTACCTGCACAGGCAGTACAGCTCGTTGCTTTGGATCCATCCATCTATCCATCGATCCATGCGTGCATATATGTACTGTGAAATATTAAGATGAATGAACAACATATCAACAACACGAATCTTATAGCATATCTAATGAACAGAAAAATAACAGTTTTTTCGTCAAAAAACTATCAGAAGTTAAGTAACAATTCCCTTAATTTTTTCATTCAACAATATTTTATTAACTTCGAACACCCATATGATAAATTCTAGATATGTAACTGCACACGATGCGCTACAGTATGCCACAGTGCACTACTAGTGTGCTACAGTATAGTCCGGGCTACACTACGGACCCATTATTCGCACCAGTACGTGCTCTGAATTAAGTCCAGACATGCGAGGTAGTATCATAGTAGTGCATTGATACACAATAGGAGGGAGGCCAGTTTGTTTAGTTGAGATAGGACCTAAGTAATTGAAGCAATTGCGATGATGTGCAATGGACATTCAAGTGGATTAGAGCTCAGCCCCCATGCATGGGTTTCAACGAAGTTAGTTCTTCGCTTTATCTCCTAGTACAGTCATCATATGATCATCATCATCATCATGAGGACCGTGCGATAGCTCGAGTGGCTTGCAGCGCCGTCATGTGTGCCATCTGACTGGATTCGAACCTAGTTCGTCTCACCTAAAACCATTTAAGTGGCTTCAAAATAGTACATATGTATACATGGGTGCGTTCGGTGGTTAAAACATATGCTCACGTTCCACAGGGTTTAAGCTCCTGCTCTAGATTAGACGTGTGTTAAAGATGTATCGATATGTGTGTGGCCATGTGCATGGTGTATGCACGTGAGTGCGTAAGTACCCGTTCAACGTATACTATAAATAAAAAAATCATATGATCATCATGAAATTTGGCAGAGTTGCCTTTCTTTTCATTTATCAGGTCAGGGTAGATCTCATTCCGGCCATGGCCTTAAATGCATATCGACGTCACGCCAGACCGCGGAAATAAATCTCAGCGCATTCGCGTCCACGAACCAAGAGGCCCCAAGCACATCCGCCTACGTGGACGCGCCTGCTCCACGCCTCGACTCGTGGCACGATTACGAACCGAGACTTCCGAAGTAGTTGCAGTAGTTAGTACGGGCTAGGAGAACTAGATCGTCTTCGATTATTTTCATATACCTTTTGAGTCCTTAAAAAAACTAAAAGAAAGAGGAGTGTATGTGCTGCAGATCGTGAATTTGCGAGGATTTCTTCAGGCGTATGAACGCATTATTAGGTCGACGCTGATGAGTTGTGAGTGACCATCGATTTGATCAAATCGAGTGTACAGACGCACAGTATTGTATTATATGTCAACGAAATCATATGGATGTGGACGCGTACCAAAATAATGTGAATCATGAAGATTGTAGGCTGTGGTTGAGAGGGATGACCGTAATTACAAATGTTGTAGGTGTTTTCTTCTGCTAAAACGAAGCATAGTTGATGCTATGATTGTTGCGCAGCGCCATTCAACCAATGTCTCCGTCTTAGAGTCCTAGGTCATTAGACCACTATATCCATAAGCCCAAATACAAAGAAATAACAAAGGATTTTGGGCCATCTTGTTACTCATCAACCCTTATAAATCGTGTTATCTCCTCCCACAACTAATGTGAGACTACCCCAAGATAATCATAATTTCCTTATAGCCAATTTACAACATGTAGGAGTCAAGTCAACATTTGAACTAGTGTCTTGGAGACTGTTTCAACTTATACAAAGACTTCTTTAACTTGTAAACCAAATATTGATTTTCCGGTTCAGTGAACTTTTCTGGCTGCTCCATGTAGATTTGCTCATCAATATCACCATACAAAAACATCGTTTCCACACCCATTTGTTCCAAATGCAAATTGCAATTGACTACCAACACAAGAGATATCATTACAGGGGTATGCCTCTCAACCAGAGAGAATGCCCCCATCACAAACCCCTTCTTCTGTGAATACCTCGACTAGTTGCTAAAGGTATAAATTATATGTAACTAGGGTATAAATTTTATCGCCGATCTACCCTAATCATGAAAACAAACTCCTTATATGGACGGAGCAGTCACATTTCGGCTTCCGGGGATGCAACCTTTGCCAAACCTTGTAAATAAACCCTTCTATCTCTATTGAGCTTTGTGTGACCATATTCTTCTTCGTTGTGTGCTGCGGCCGATTTCAACATAGTTATTATAAAGTATCAAACTAACAATTAACTGAGGTTGCTAAGCATATGATCATGTGATTCATATAGCTGTATATGTGTAATTTAAATAATACAAACATCGACCATAGATGTAGACCCACCTGGATGGAATATATGTTCGAACAGACCAACTCGTGACCAGAAAATGCCTTGCATACTTTAAGAAAAACTTGGGCAGTACCCATGCGAGTCCTCTTTGAAGAATTACTTCCTACATACCAGACAAAGCCTAGCAATTAAGTTGACACCACAAAACGTCCATCCAGCCATGTACACCAACGAGCCGAGTCGATCGTTAGATAGATTTGACTTGACCTCACTGTGGCAATTATATTTGACCACCCTTGTTAAACATCACACTGCAACGACGGAGACATGATACTAGTACTAAAAATTATATTAAACTCTCTTAGTAGTGAGAAGCACGCATCAGCGTGATTTGATTTCCACACCACAAACATCTCTTACGTACACGGCATATTTAGAACTACTAAGTCCTAGCATTTCCAAACCACTACTAGTACTAACCTAAACAAGTCAAACACGAATTAAAGCGGGACGGCGTCGGAGTCCAAACCGCAGCAGTTCACACGTGCCAACTCCCCGTCGTTGGACTCGGCTACGGCCGACCCATCCCGCTCCGAGTCCACCACACCGCGTCGCGACGCCGACGCTCATCTTCCCCTCTCCCACTCCGGCTCACCAGCGCGCACGCGCTACACGGCGCTCGCGATCTTCTCTTCTCGCATGCATAAAAGTTAAGCCTCGCCTTAGCCAATCCCGACCACCAACACATCCAGACTCATCCACCGCCCGAACGCAAGAGATCCCGAGCGAGCGGCGGCGGCGGTGCTGGTAGACTAGCCTATCCGTCCCCCTGCTCCCGGCGGCGCCGTCGCCCTATGGCCCGGCTCGTCCTCTCCGAGTGCTGCGGCCTCACGCCGCTCCGCCTGCGCAGCCGCGGCGGCGCCATTGCGCTGCCGTCGCCTCCGCACCTCGCCGCCGGGCAGCGCCGACCCGCGGTCGCCGCCATCCACCGCGACTGGGCGCTCCGCGTCTCCGCGCCCACCCGCCTCGCCTCCGCCGTGGAGGAGGATAAGAGGATATCTTCCCAAGGAGAGGAGGAGGCCGTGAGCTCTTTGGCGGCCAACGGCGCCGCGGCGGAGGCGGAGTTCGACCGCGGGGCGCCGCCGCCGTTCGGGCTGGCGGAGATCCGCGCTGCCATCCCGAAGCACTGCTGGGTGAAGGACCCCTGGCGGTCCATGAGCTACGTGCTGCGCGATGTCGTAGTCGTGCTCGGCCTCGCCGCCGCCGCCGCGCGCGTCGACAGCTGGCTTGTCTGGCCGCTCTACTGGGCCGCGCAGGGCACCATGTTCTGGGCGCTCTTCGTTCTCGGACACGACTGGTACGGCCCGGCCACTATGCCAAAGATTGGATTTCTATCCGGGTTTTAGCTTAAAGCCGGGATCTTTGACTCTTCCCTGTACGTCTGTTTGGTGTTTGCAGTGGACATGGGAGCTTCTCAAACAACGCCAAGCTGAACAGCGTGGTCGGCCACATACTCCACTCCTCCATTCTTGTCCCATACCACGGCTGGTACGATGAGTGCCTGTTCTATTTCTCATGCTTTTCTTTTTTTTGCTGCGGATTGTTGTTGATGCTAAGAAAGGCGCCGTCTTTGGGTGTAATTGCAGGAGGATTAGCCACAGGACGCACCACCAGAACCACGGCCATGTCGAGAAGGATGAGTCCTGGCACCCGGTAGGTCTTTGTTTTTGGGTGGGTTCATGAGGAATGCTGCAGAGGGGGACATGTTGGTGAATTGTGCTTGATGGTTTCTTGAATTGTGATAATTTGCAGCTACCCCAGAGGCTGTACAATAGCCTGGACAATATGACACGGATGTTGCGGTTCACCATGCCGTTTCCCATGCTCGCATTCCCGTTATACTTGGTGAGGCAAAGTGCTTGTTGATTAGACCATGATATGTGAATTGGTGGTTCTTGTTTTGTAATGTGATGCTAAATTCCTGCCCTGGGGGTTCATGTGTCTGTGCAGTTTGCGAGGAGCCCAGGGAAGTCAGGCTCACACTTCGACCCGAAGAGCGATTTGTTCCTACCCAATGAGAAGAAGGATGTGCTAACATCAACTGCATCCTGGCTGGCCATGGTTGGGGTTCTTGCTGGTCTGACCTTTGTGATGGGGCCGCTTAAGATGCTAAAGCTCTATGCTGTCCCATACTTGGTAAGAGCGAGGTGTCTTTTTATTACAAGCCCAATTTCGGCAAAATGATAATTTAGATAGGTCATAGGTGGAGTGTGTGGTAGTAGAGAATTTATGTGGTTACTTTTGGTGAACCCTTGTGCAGATCTTTGTTATGTGGCTGGATTTTGTCACATACTTGCACCATCATGGCCATGAAGACAAGCTTCCCTGGTATCGTGGAAAGGTAAATATCATGATTAATGAAGCAGATTTGCAACTTGTCAATGTCTCAGGATGACCGTGTAGTGTTCAACAGCTAGGTGCCTAGGTCATGGTCCATTTTTGTTTCCTGAATAACAGAACATCAGGTTCATTGTTTTACATATTGCGTAAAAAACTAAGGGTGTTTGCATTAGGGGTATTTCATTGGAAAGTTTTAGGATCTAGTTCAAATTTGAACTAAATCCTAAAACCTACCAAGGAATTACTCATCCAAACAGGACCTAAGCAAAATCTATGTCTTATCATCAAAGAAAATAGGTAAAGTGATGATTAGTACCAGGGAAAAATGGCAAATCGCAGAAGCATAATCTCATATTTTTCTACCAATGGAAGATAGGTCACATCCTGCCAACAGATATTAAATGTGCAATCACTTTGTTGACTTCTCTTGGAAATAACCTGTGGCAGACTGGCAGTCCATAATGCTACTTGACTGCAGCTATCATAGCCAGTCTTTGTATTGCTGGTATATACATGTGTGGCAGTTATTTAAGATACGGAATCACTTTATGCCTAAATGCCAAATGTGTCCTCCGTCCTTTGGTGGATGTAAAAAAATAAAAAAATCTAGTATTTTTTGTCGCCTTTCAGAGTAAAATACGAGTGGAGAATGCTACAGATCAAAGTAGTTTTTCTTTGTCGCCTACCTGAGTAGAATACTAGCTCAGCCTATTAAATACTTTATACTGCTTCTTCAGTTGTTAAATGTTTTTCGTTTGTAATTACTTACGATCCTAGTTTGGTTGCTTATTGAGATCACACTGTCTTTTGCTCTATTAGGAATGGAGCTATCTGCGTGGAGGACTGACAACACTTGATCGGGACTACGGGTGGATCAACAACATCCACCATGACATCGGAACTCATGTTATTCATCATCTTTTCCCTCAAATCCCACATTACCATCTTGTTGAGGCGGTAAGAGTCCATCCCCCTGTTCTTGCCTTTTTAATGCCTCTTTTGCTAGAGCCACCCTACTAAGCCGTGTTGGTTTGGATCTAACCTGCAGACTGAGGCAGCAAAACCCGTGCTTGGCAAGTACTACAAAGAACCAGAGAAGTCAGCTCGTCTCCCATTCCACCTACTTGGGGTGCTAGCGCGGAGCTTAAAGAGCGACCGTTATGTTAGCGATACCGGAGATGTAGTCTACTACCAAACTGACTCAAAAACGGGTACTTCTGCGCAGAGCTCTGATTGACCCCAAACATTAGCCTATAGCTTATTCTTCAATTTCTCAGGAGGCTGTGCCTTAACACCTGTCCAGCCTCTTGGGACCTCGGGTTGGTGAGTCCATGCACACTACGAAGCAAAAATGTAAGTTGCAAAGTATCATCACTGTAAAAGAGCACAAATATAATTCTTTCCGATGACTGAAGACGGAGGTCACCTCTGATGTAACAAACATGTGATTCTTTGGACAATAGATTACAGTAAAGAGTGAAAAATGACTGAAGACGGAGGTCACCTCTGATGTAACAAACATGTGATTCTTTGGACAATAGATTACAGTAAAGAGTGAAAATGGATTTACTGATGGCATGTTTCAGCTGTCTTGACTGTGACACGAACCTGATAATACAAAATGGAGATGCTCTTCTTTGGCATACATAAGATGCTAATGGTTATATGAAATCAGTCAGTAAACAAATTTGATAAATGTTTTATTTTCTGATAGCTCGAGAGAGAGAGGCCGATCGTTTTCGACAGTTGGAAAGGCTGCGTCGTTGTCGCTATTTTGTTGTGCTCGTTAACTTGGAATGGCGGGCAGTTGTTGTTCTTAGTGGGATCCAAGTGGGTTCTTGTCGTTTGTCACGATTGGCCTGAATTCTGTTTCAATTTGATGCTCCTGCTCTTGAACAATCTTCCTAGCTTCTGGCTGCTGTTCTCTGCAACAGAGCAACAGACAGTGTGCCATAAATAGTGCATCAACATACTAAGCATGGACGTGCAGGTGATTCTTGTCAAATTGAAGGACGTTGCCACCCACGCCTTGAATATTTTCTCATTTCTTCATCGGGCATTGACTTGATTGCCGATTTCACGGTAGTTCCTTCTTTTCCCTCAGATCAGCATGACGTGCGCGTGTAGCTCTTGCGTTTTCGTCAGGAACCGTGAGCTTTAAGCGCCGGGCCGACCGTTTCTCATTTCTGCAAACGAATACCGCTGGTATGCTAAGAAAGGCGTTCGCAAAAGAGAAGCAACTCTTCTTTGACTGCACCCTTCATGTCTCCATCTATTTTCTTTGACATGTTCTTCGTGCTGCTGTGCTGTAGTTTCGGAGCTCCCAGAATACAACGGGCTGTAGATCGATCTCAATCTTTTCATCTCACTCTCACCACAAGAACTCGTGTTTCTGAATTCAGACAGCGACTGTTTGTGAAACTTTCCTTTTCCTCCAACTTTGAAGTGCATCCTCCGTATATAGGCCAGAGCATTAATGCCTAGTTTTTCCATAGGCCTAGTGGATTTTCACATAAGAATTTCAATGTCGGAATCATGGGGCGGACCCAACTGGGTTCAAGCGTGTTTAGCTAAACATCTAAATTTTTTGAGCTAAAATTCAGTATATATAAGGTATAATATATGTAGATACTAGAAATTAAGTTAAATCAACATGTAAAGTCCTCAAAAACCCATTCCGTCAGCACCTCACTCGCAGCCCACTCGATACTCGTATAGCCCACCAAGGCCAAGGCATTACACATTCGGCCACTGTTCCAGTCTTCCCTCACAATGACTCGGCCCAATATTTTAAGGCCCATTTATTGACAAACCCTAACTCGATCTCTCTTTATCTCGATCTGTAGGACCGGAAAGGCACCTAGAAGGGGGAGGAGGGGGTGAATAGGCGCTTTGTCTATTTTTCACTTCGATCGAATTCAACACTACTTTCACTCCAATAGCTATAGAAGCTATGAAGATTTGTATACAAGCACAGTGTATGACCTGTGTTGAATCTGATCAAACCCCGAAGCAAAAGACCCAAAACACGGAGAACAAACCCTCGGGTCCGGTCTGACTGACGACTATCGCGTGGTCAGACCGGCGGCTCAAGCACGGTCTGATCGGACCTGACCAGAAATAGAGCCGACAGCCTAAGAATCAAAACGAAAATCGGTCTAACTTTTGATCTACAAGCCAAACTTGACCAAATTTGGAACACACATTCCTAAGGATATTAGGAACCTATTCCAAGCAACGATTGAGTAGATCCATATAAAAAATTTGACCTTTTTCCATTTGAACGAAGATTGGTTCAAAACCGGGTAAGAACGAAAACTTGATCCAAACACTTGCTTGTGGGTGATTGATGATCAAGATGATCCTAGATGTATTTCCACATGTCACAACAAGGTAGATTGGGGCAAGAAACCAATAGAGAATCAAAGGATCAAAGAAAAGCCCAAAATCAAGAAATAGAGAGCAATAACAAATAGGAACTCAACTTTGAGAAATCTTGCATAGATTGATTCGTGATTGTTGCTGGATTACAGCCACTCCCTCAAAGAGGACAAAGCTCACAACATGAGCACTCCAATCAATCCATCCTCTAAAACCCTAAGCCTCTCCTTTCCTTTTGAAGCCCTAAGACAAACTAGGGTTTTGCAAATGAAGTGCTTGGGGGCTGCTTGACAGCACCCCTCCTATTTATAGTGAGGCCTAGCTTCTAGAAGAGTTAACCCTAATGGGCTCCCGTTAAGCCCACACACAAACGGGACACACACATGCATCTTAAAGCGTCGTCTTCATCTTCTCTTGACTTAAACTGCTTCTCCACGCACCGTCTTGCGCCGCGGTTTAGCCCAAGGTCACCAAGGCGGTATTTGGTGAAATTACCAAAATACTCCTTCTTGATCTTTCTCCGAAGACCAAGTCCAATTTTGGTAAAGCACTCCCCTGCTTCGCCACGTGTAGGTTGATCAACGGCTCTCATCATGTCGGCAAGTCTCTCCCATCCGGCTCCTACCGAAACCACCAAGGCACTTGCACCGACCCCCGCGCCGCTTGATCCAACCAGTCGCACCGAACTGCCCATTCGGTCACCTTTGTCCATTCTGCGCCATGCTTGAGTCCATTGACCTCACCCGGCATCCTTGATCGTTCTGGACCTCAGCTCTCCAAGCTTAGTCCCGATCATCCTCGTCGTTGACCTCCAAGCGTCCCGCACAACAATAGACAAAGAAATCGAATCCGGGAACAAGTTCTTCACAACTTGACCCACGTTAGTGAAAACATACATCATGCAACACATATGCACTGAAGCCTATGAACTTGACCTATCCCAAAAGCCAATTTTCCAAAATGGCCGATGATCAAGATAAGTCCGCCAGATCGCAGTCATTTGCCGGTCGAGATCAACCAGCCGGCTCGACCGCTCTCAACACGCCCGATCGACGCGCGCGATTTGATGACTTTTCAACTTCGCCGAAAACGCGTGATTCGACAAACCTTCAATGCCATTTGCCAATTGTATCATCATCCTAAGATCCCGCACATATCCCCATGACATCCACAATCTCCTTCTTGATGAACACATTGACAATTTCCCAAAAATGCAAAGTTTGAGGTTTGAAAAGTAAAATACTCGACGTTTTCACACAAAGGCACAACTTGATCCAAATGCAAGAGAAAGCAAGGGAAATGATCAAGATGGCTCCAGAATAGCATAGGCAAGTGAGATACGGCAAAAGACAGCAAGAAAGCTTCAATTTCCAGAAAATTACAAAATCTCACTTAAGATTCATATGAAAGAACAATTGTTCAAGTTGACCTTTGATCATTGTGAGGTTGCAAGAATTGCAATTTAAGTTCAGAAATGGCAATAAGATCGCAAAAATGCATATGAGATGCTCCCCCTCACTATGATCATCAATTTGTATAAAAATTTTATTTTCTCCCTATTTGTCCATTTTTACCATTTCTCCCCCTTTGACAATGGATTCATCAAGGTGCATAATGGAAGATAGAGCATGAATGACATGGAATGGCTGCAATTAATTAATTTTTTAACACAAGGAACCATGAAAATTATCCATGAGGACTGTGAAAGTATTATACCAAGCCATATTATGTGAAGAAGCTACTTTCTATCATGGCAAAACATGTACAGCAAAGCTAAGGCCAAAATAGCAATAATATGAAATTAAATGAATTGGTAGCATGACAAGGTGCTCAAGATCATAATTTAACTAAAGGTATCCAAAAATGAGTCAAGCCATGTCTATAAGCAAAATGGAGCCAAGAAGCTAAAATTGAGCCAATTTAGAGTGCTATGAGTTCAATGTTGAATCAATTTGTTCAAGCATTTTGAAATTTAGCACATTTAGCACTTGCTGAAATTGATTTTTGGTTTTATCTTAGCAAAGCAAGTCCTGGACTAGGAGCCATCCACAACTGCCTCCTAAGCTTCAACCAATTTTCACAAATTGTTTTCTTAGCTTTGTGCTAGATCTCAAGCCTTGCCGTGACCATCCCAAGCAAAAAGCTTAAGAGAGTGGTCTAGGTCATCTAAAACTCCCCCTGAGCTCATGCCTAGTGCAATGGCAAGCCGTCTCATGAGAAAGATTTGGTGAGATCAGTTTTTTCGTACAGAAAAGATCATTTTTTATTTGCTTGACTTAGGAAATAGCATAGCTCAATCTAAAGCTCAAAAAAGATTCCAGACTCAATGTAGCCTATTTGACATGGCATGAATCATGAGAGGATCACTAAAGCAAAACTAGTCACAAGATCCAACAAATCAAGTTTTTAATTCAAGTTTTTCGCATTTAATAGAGCTAGCATGGCAAAAGCTAAGCTACACATGGAAAGTCATGATAAACCTAGCAAACTAACACAAGACATGGCAAGGTATAAAGAATGAAATTATGTCACACAAGGATAATAAACAAGGCTCTGTGATTTTATATTACAATGCAAGTTGCTGATTTAAAATGCAATATGATACAATGAATGCAAAAGAGCCAACTCCCCCTTAAAACATGCCAAGAGGACTAATAACCCCCAAATATCCCCGCAAAGAAGAAAAACGAGAAGAATCAAGAGCCTTAGTGAAAAATCCGAAACCTGCTGCTTAGACTCTACAAAGTGAAGCACAACATCACCCTTCTCTACATGGTCTCTAAGGAAATGATATCGAATGTCAATGTGCTTGGTCTGTGAGTGTTGCACTGGATTTTTGGCAATGTTAATGGCAGAAGTGTTATCACAGAAAAGAGAAACACTACCCAGAGATAACCCATAGCCCCGCAGAGTAGACAAGATCCAGAGAACCTGAGAGCAACTACTGGCTGCAGCTACATACTCGGCCTTGGTAGTGGACTATGCAACAGAGGACTATTTCCTAGATGACCAAGAGATAAGAGATGTGCCTAAGAAGTGACAAGTGCCCAAAGTACTCTTCCTATCCACTCTACACCCCGCAAAATCAGCATCAGAAAAGCTCGAATGGAGATAGCAGAATCAGAAGGATACCAGAGTCCAAAGTCAAGAGTGTCCTGGAGGTACATGAAAATACGACGCACTGTTTGACGATGAGAGGCACGAGGGGAAGCCTGAAATCGAGCGCACAGACACACAACAAATTGTATGTCCGGCCTCGACGCCATGAGGTAGAGGAGGGAGCCAATCATGATGCGGTATTCCTTCTGGTCCACGGGCTCTCCATCCTCATCAGGGTCCAGCACAGTGGATGTGGCAATGGGAGTAGACATTGGCCTACTGCTTCCCATGTCAAAGCGCCGAAGAAGGTCCTTTGTGTACTTGCTTTGATGAATGAAGGTGCCTTCTTTTAGTTGCTTGACTTGAAGACCAAGGAAGAAAGTCAGTTCGCCCATCATGCTCATCTCGAATTCCCTGCTATCTGAAAATCTGGACACCAAGGCATGAGAAGAACCACCGAATATGATATCATCCACATAAATCTGAACCAGTAAGAATCACTGCCATTCCTGAGAGTGAACAAGGTTTTATCTACCATTCCCATTTTGAAATTATTTTTAAGCAAGAAACTCTTAAGCTTACCATACCAAGCTCTAGGGGCTTGCTTCAATCCATACAAAACTTTGGAGAGCTTAAACACATGGTTTGGGAATTTGGGATTTTCAAAACCAGGGGGTTGCTTGACAAAGACCTCTTCTTCTATGAAACCATTAAGGAAAGCACTCTTGATATCCATTTGAAAGAGCTTAAAGCCCTTAGATGCCGCGAATGCTAATAAAATGCAAATGGCTTCTAATCTAGCTACAGGAGCAAATGTTTCTTCAAAGTCTAAGCCTTCTACTTAGGAATAACCTTGAGCTACAAGCCTAGCCTTATTGCGAACTACCAACCCATCCTCACTTTGCTTATTTTTGAAAACCCATTTTGTTCCAATTACATTATGATTAGGTGGAGGTTCAACTAAGGTCCATACATTGTTTCTTTCAAAATTTTCAAGCTCTTCATGCATGGCATTGACCCAAGAGGAATCAGATAAAGCATGGGTGACATCTCGGGGTTCAAAAGACGCGACAAAAGCAGAATGTGCATGAGAATCTGGAGAGATAAACCTAGAGCGAGTGACTCGCTCATGAAGATCCCCAATCATCTGCTCAGATAGATGCTGTTGCTGAATGTGAGGAGGAGGTCCTGGTGCAGAATTGGCCTCTACCTCATGAACTGTGGAGGTAGGAGCAGAGCCACTCAGATCGTCGGTGAAGGTGGAAAGAGGCTGCTCATCAGAAGCTGGAGAAGTAGAAGCAGGTTGTCCAACCAGCTCAGAAGTGACTGGGGGATGGATTGAGTCCTCATCCTCAGAGTCGTCGTCGACGAAGATGCTTTCAGAAACCTGTGTACCTGCACCATCGGGTCTAGTACTAAGACTAGCCTCATCAAAAGTGACTTCGCAAGTCTTAACAATTTTGTTAGTATCCAAATTAAACACACGATAGCCACGAGTATGAGCAGGATATCCAAGAAAAATGCCATCAGAACATCTTGATTCAAATTTATCCAAGTTGCCATGTTTAAGAATGAATCACTTGCAACCAAAAATCTTGAAATGAGAGACTTTAGGCCTATGACCAAATCTAAGCTCAAAAGAAGTCTTGCCTATGATAGATCTCAAGAACACCCAATTGGATACATAGCAAGCAGTAGAGATCGTCTCAGCCCAAAACCTCCTAGGTGTACTATGCTCATCTAGCATGGTCCTGGCCATCTCTACAAGGGTCCTGTTTTTTCTCTCTACAACACCATTCTGCTGGGGAACTCTAGGTGAAGAGAACTGGTGCTCAAGTCCCCTATCAGTGCACAAAGTGGCAAAGGAAGAGTTCTTGAATTCTATCCCATAGTCACTCCTAATGGCTCTCAAAGCTCCAGGAAGATCAACAGCTAGTCTAAGAACCAATTCTCTAAAATAGCCAAAAGCCTCGTCCTTAGAAACTAGAAAATAAACCCATGAATACCTAGAGAAATCATCCACAATCACAAGCACAGACCATTTCCCACCTGTAGACTTAACTCTAGAAGGGCCAACAGTGTCTAAGTGCAAGAGCTGACCCGGTCCATCAGTCATCACTAAAGTAAGAGGTGGATGAGAAGCAGAAACCATCTTACCATGTCTACAGGGTGTGCACACAAAATCTCTAACAGCCTTTAGCTTAGGCAAACCTCTAATCAAATCCTTGCAACTGACTCTAGTCAAATGGTCAAAGCCTATGTGTCTAAGTCTACGATGCTACAAAACTAGATCATGAGAATTAGAAACCACAAGACATCTAGGACTGGAAGCAGAAGAGACACTGAAATCAGCACAAAAGATCTTCTCAAATCTAGAGATCCCAAAGACATGCTCACCCGAGGAGTCTAGAACTCTACACTCACCACTCTTGAACCTCACTTCCAGACCCTTATTAAGAAGCTGAGAAATAGATAGCAGATTATACCTCAGCTTACTTACCAAAGCGACGTCCTTAAGCATGAACTTGTTGTTGACGCGCACTGTGCCCTTGGCTATCACGGTCCCGGTAGAAGCATCCCCAAACGTGATCAACTCGTTGCCGGATGCACGTGTGAGGGAGGAGAACCATCTAGAATCTCTAGTCATGTGTCGAGAACACCCAGAGTCAACAAGCCATATGTCCTCCTTCCTCGCACGACGGACCTACAGAGCACGAACAGGAAATATCTGTATCTCAGTACTAGGGTTAGTGATAAAAGACTTGAGAATCTAGTACTGAGTCACACGATGTTTAGGCAAAGCAGTAAAATCCACAATAAAATGGTTAGAGGAATAATCATAAGAATGCATACGAGAACCACCTAGACCTCTCAGAATCGACCTACCAAAAGGTCGGTACTCCCCCTGTCTAGATGCTACCCATGGTCTCTTCTCACGATATCCTAACCCAAAATGCTGCTTAGGCCACCAAAGGAGTTAAAGAAGTCATCTACGAACCTAGGCCTATGTCTAGCAGGAAAGACAAGCTGCCTGGCTCTAGAGACTGTCACAGATGAGGGAACTCCTCTAATTGTCCTCAAGGCATTCATCCTCTCCTTCTTCTCAATCTTGGCTCTACAGAAGCAGAACTCAATGATGTGGTCATCCTTCTTGCAGAAGGTGCAATAGTACTTGACCTTTTGAGGGGTCTGACCTGATGAAGTAGAAGCACATGTCTTGCTTGAAGGGGTTTGGGCAAAACCTGTAGATCTAAAGACTACCTCAGATGGCACAGAAGGTTCTACCTCAAACATACCACTCTCAACAACTCTCACAATCTTAGGTGGATAGTTCTTGGAATGCTCTAGGGAATTAAATCCTAGGCCACTTTTCTTCACACTCACCTTAGATTGGTCGAGGATCATATTGAGGTTCTTCTTCCCACTAGAAAATCTCTCAAGGGCCTTTTTGAGGTAATCATTTTCTTTGGCTAGGTCCTTACAGGTGACACACCTATTTGACTTGATTGTCCTAGCAAGCTTTTCTTTAACAAGAGCTACCTCAACCCTTAAAGCCTCACAAGACACACAAGAAGCATTCTCAATCCTACTCACTTGCTCTTTGAATTTGACTCTAAATGCCTCTTGTATCTCATCTAACTTTGTCCCAACTTCAGTACAAAAAGCACAAGAAGCAGAATCAACAACTTTCTTGGATGCAGTTATGGATATGGATTATTCAATTTTAGATTTCTCCGCTAGAGTCTTATTCAAAGCACAATTCTCAACTGTGAGTTTAAGATAGTTTTCACATGAAGCAGTCTTAGAATACATTTCAGACATTTCCTTCATTTTAATCTTGTTATCCTCACAATGAGAGCAAGTGTGACTAGGATCAAATTTCAGCAATTCCTTAGTAGCACTATCCAATTTTAATTGAAGCAAAGCACAATTTGAGCAAGGTAAAGGAATAGCATCTATAGCAGTCACATCTAGAGCAATAGCATTCATGCACACATGATTAGACTTGAGAGATTCTAGTTCATCAAGAGCACCTTTAAGTTGATTCACAACAGAGGAATGAGCAGATTTCAGATTGGTCAATTCATTATGCAAGCTAGAGTAGGAATCACAAACATCAACAGGATTAATGGATTTTAGCCTAACAACTTCTAGGTTCAATTTATCAATCATGCTGTCCTGTCTCTTAATCATTTTAGCTTGCTTTTTCAGTTTTTGTTCAACAACGACCAAAGCACGTTTTATTTCATTAAGGGGCATACCTCATCGGGATCGCTGGAAGGGTCGTCGTCGTTGGAGGAGTCAACGTCGTGCATGTCCTTGGCCATGAAGCACATACCGGTGAAATCCTGGGTCTTCTTCTTGCCATGAGAATCATCGTCGTCGTCCTCTGTCCCCGAATCCACATCGCTCATGTCAACACTCTCAAGAGCGGCAAGGACCCTGCTGACGAACTTGCGACAGTTGGGCTTCTTGGCTTTCGCATCCCTAGCTTGAGGACGCCTCCAGGAGTCCTTCTCCTCCTTGCCCTTTAGCTTGGGGCACCTGGCACGAATGTGGTTTGGCTCACCACACTCAAAGCAAGTAACAGGGCCACCTCTCCTTCTACTTTTCACCTTGTTGTAGACTCTCGTGAATTTTGTGGATAGGAGGGCTAAATCATCCTTAGGTAGCTTCTCTAGCTGCTCATCGCTCAAAGAGTGTAAAGCGGACAATGAAAACCCAGATGAGCCAAAATCCAAAGTATTAGAAGAACTACCCTTAGATAGGTCTACCACTAAGGCCATCGACTCTGTCTTAGGGAGATGTGAGATGAAGTCAATCTCATGCGTCTTCAACCTCGAGTAGAGATTATCCATGGTAAGCTCACTCATGACAGTGTTGTCATTGATGCAAGTGATTTTCATCCCCCAGACCTTCACATCAAGAGCACCTAAGAGCTGACGTGCATTTTCAGATTCAGTGAATACAAGATCCACAACACGTAAATCATGAAAGATTTTGGAGAACCTTCCCCACAGCTCATCCAAAGATTCACCAGGCCTTTGTTCGATCTTTGAGTATTCTTTCTTGAGTTGGTTCTGTCTCACTTCCTTGATCGCAGTATAGCCCTCGTGGTAGTCACAGAGGGTCTTCCAGATCTCATGAGCAGACCTCAAATGAGTAACACGCTCAAACTCAAATCAACTAAGCCATTGAATCAGAAAGTTTCGAGTCTTGCTATTAGCCTCAACATCTGGAGTGATCACATCGTCATTGGCTGGTACAACATAGGGATTTTTGAACTTAAGCCAAATTGCGTGCCCTTGAGCCTCGATGTAGGCATACATGCAAACCTTCCAGTAAGCAAAATCGACACCATTAAACACAGGTGGTTTGGTGGAATACTTGTCAGACGCCATGGCTCCTCAGACCGGTTAAGATCTATGAGAAGAGCTAACCGGGCTCTGATACAATTTGTAGGACTGGAAAGGCGCCTAAAGGGGGGGGGGTGAATAGACGCTTTCTCTATTTTTCGCCTCGATCAAACTCAACACTACTTTCACTCCAATAGCTATAGAAGATATGAAGATCTGTATACAAGCACAGTGTATGACCTATGTTGAATCCGATCAAACCCCGAAGCAAAAGACCCAAAACACGAAGAACAAAACCTCAGGTCCGGTCTGACCGACGGTTATCGTGTGGTCAGACCAGTGGGCGATCTGACCAACGGCTCAAGCACGATCTGATCGGACTTGACCAGAAACAGAGCCAACAGCCCAAGAACCAAAACGAAAATCGGTATAACTCTTGATCTACACGGCCAAACTTGACCAAATTTGGAACACACCTTCCTAAGGATATTAAGAACCTATTCTAAGCAACGATCGAGTAGATCCACGTCAAAGATTTGACCTTTTTCCATTTGAACGAAGATTGGTTCAAAGCCGGGCAAGAACGAAAACTTGATCCAAACACTTGCTCATGGGTGATTGATGATCAAGATGATCTTAGATGTATTCCCACATGTCACAGCAAGGTAGATTGGGGCAAGAAACCAACAGAGAATCAAAGGATCAAAGAAAAGCCCAAAATCAAGAAATAGAGAACAAGAACAAATAGGAACTCAACTTTGAGAAATCTTGCATAGATTGATTCGTGATTATTGCTGGATTACAACCACTCCCTCAAGGAGGACAAAACTCACAACATGAGCACTCCAATCAATCTATCCTCTAAAACCCTAAGCCTCTCCTTTCCTTTCTAAGCCCTAAGACAAACTAGGGTTTTGCAAATGAAGTGCTTGGGGGCTGCTTGATAACACCCCCTCCTATTTATAGTGAGGCCTAGCTTTTAGAAGAGTTAACTCTAATGGGCTCCTGTTAAGCCCACACACAAACGGGACACACGCACGCATCTTAAAGCGTCGTCTTCATCTTCTCTTAACCTAAACCACTTCTCCACACACCATCTTGCGCCGCGGTTTATCCCAAGGTCACCAAGGCGGTATTGGGTAAAATTACCAAAATACCCCTTCTTGATCTTTCTCCGAAGACCAAGTCCAATCTTGGTGAAGCACTCGCCTGCTTCGCCACGTGTAGGTTGATCAACGGCTCTCATTATGTTAGCAAGTCTCTCCCGTCCGGCTCCTGCCGAAACCACTAAGGCACTTGCACCGACCCCCGCACCGCTTGATCCAAACAGTCGCACCGAACTGCCCATTCGATCACCTTTATCTATTCTGGACCTCAGCTCTCCAAGCTTAGTCTCGATCATCCTCGCCGTTGACCGTCGTTGACCTCCAAGCATCCTACACAACAATAGACAAAGAAATCGAATCCGGGAATAAGTTCTTCACAACTTGACCCACGTTAGTGAAAACATGCATTATGCAACACATATGCACTGAAGCCTATGAACTTGACCTATCCCAAAAGCCAAATTTCCAATATGGCCGATGATCAGCTGAAGAATCTAGCCCGCCATTATATGTTAATGGAGTGTTTTGGTGATTAATAACAAATGCATTTGTGAGACTAACATGTTTATTGATATACTTATTGTTTAGTCTAAATTGGATATAAAGGTGATAATAATGAAGGCATGTATGTGATTAATGACAAATCAAATTCATTGGATAAACAAAAGGAAAATCCAAACAGGTATGCATTTATAATGACAAATCTATTTGTGAGACTAACTCTCTTATTGTTATATCTTATGATTAGTCTCGTGTGGATATAAAGAACAAAAGAGGTATGCATTCTACTTTGTATTCTTATACCCTGTTGCATTCCTTGGATCCAAAATATAGGTTGAACTCCACCAAAAGAATTAACCTAAATATGTGCATATGCTCTTACTACATATTCATGTGTGCACACATATAGGGGGAGTTCACTCTATATTTTGAGGTTTCATTTGTATTGATCCATATTCCTGTTTCCACACATATTTGGGATCTTTACTTTGAAACATATCCTGTGAATATATTTAACTTGCATAGTTAATATATTCATATGAGTATACAAGACCTGTGTAGTCTAAGTATACTTATATGTGAGTATAACATAACTTGTGTAGTTCATGCGCACTCACATATCCTCGAATATATTTAATTTGTGTAGTTAATATATTCATGTGTGTATATGAGACTTGTGTGCTCATATATCCTTTGAGTATATACAACTTGTGTAGTGCCTATATACTCATACCAATCTACATTCAATTACTTGCAAGTTAAGTGATTATCATCAATTACCAAAGAGGGAAAGATTGTGGTATCTTGTCCCAACCATTATGAGTTAATGGCATGGTGTGGTAATTAATGATAATCATATTGTCGAAACTAACATTTTCTATGAGTTGGATGAAATATGTTATGTTCCATGAGATTGACAATTTGAGATGACATCATGTGTTGATGGTCATCAAGTCAAGAGCTTGGTGTAAAGGATGCATCATATGTTGATGCATATTAAGTTCAAGAAGAGGAGATGATCATGAGTTGATCATCAAGTCAAATGAAGACCCATCATGTGTTGATGGAAGTCAAGTGAAGGATGCATCATGAGTTGATGCATATCAAGTCAAGAACCCGGAGTTGAAGCAAGGATGTGCGTCATCAAGCTTCAAG
This sequence comes from Phyllostachys edulis, assembly GCA_036346405.1. NCBI lineage: Eukaryota > Viridiplantae > Streptophyta > Magnoliopsida > Poales > Poaceae > Phyllostachys > Phyllostachys edulis. The sequence goes on along the minus strand of CM070549.1, from coordinate 53,668,502 downwards.
TGGTTGCGCAAGGCAAAGGTATGACTAGCTAGGGCTAATGATTTGTTCCTAGTCTTTTACCGGTCTTGGTGTTTGGTTGGAAGACCGGATTGCTAGTATAGGTTGCCGTACTATTAAGAGGGGTCCTTGACTAGTAGCTTGAGTTAGTCATGTGTTGATAGCTTATTTGTGTTTGCTCTAGCTCATCTTAACATGTTGCCAATATTTGCGAATGTGTTTTGCAAATAGTTGTGGCTCATGGATAACCCTTGTAGCATGTGACTTAAGTTTGCAAATGTGTTTTGCAAATGGTGTAAGTCCATGTACCTTATTCCTTGTAGTGTGATTCTATCAGTTGGCAAATGTGTTTTGCAACTTGTTAAGAATCTCACTTGAATCCTTGATTGCATCGCGCGTCAATTTGGCAAATGTGTTTTTGCAATTTGAGTTGTGAAAAATCAGAATTATCTTGTTGGCTGCTGGCGGTCTGACCGCCAGTATCAGCGGTCTGACCGCCTATGGTGCGGTCTGACCGGTGTTGTTGGAGTGGTCTAACCGGACCTCCGGGTCAGGAGACCCGGTCAGCATTTTCCAGAGAGGTCCTTTTTCTGGTCCTTAGCCTTTTTCTTTGGAGCGGTCTGACCGACGTTTATGGGGTGGTTCGACGGTGGCGGTCGACCGCCATTACATGGCGGTCGATCGTCAGAAGCTCAACGGCTAGTTTTATAGCCGTTGGAGCCAAAGCGGTCGAGCCGAGCCATTACAGCTGGTCGAGACCGATTTTGTCCAGAGGCTCTGGAATATTTTCCCAACGGCTAGTTTTTGTGTGTGGGCTATATAAAGCCACCTTGGCCGGTTGGGAGAGGTTGCTGGTGCCCCTAGACTTCCATTGAGCAAAGAGCAAGCCTCTCATTCTTTTTTGTGCATGTGTTGCACTTAGTGAGGTTAGAGAGCAAACCCTAAGTGCATGTGTTGCCTTAGGTAGTGGATTTCATATCCATTTGAGCTTAGACACTTGATTGGTTCAAGTGAGCGTTGGAGACTTGTTACTCTTGGTGTTTGCCGACACCTAGACGGCGTGGTGGCGTCGTTGCGCCGGTGAGCTTCTCAAAGAAGATTGTGAGAAGACCCAGGCGGTTTGTGAGTGGTGTGATGCTCGCCATCTCCGGAGTGGAGGAAAGAGCAACCCTAGTGAAGCGAGGTGTTGGTTCGGTTTGGAACCGGTCCAAGTGGTTGGACTTACCTCGGAGGGTTTGGCTTAATTCGTGGAGCCGGTCCAATTGATTTTGGGCTTACCTCAACGTGGATTAGGGGAGACCGACAAGTCTCCGATCACCACGGGAAAACATCGACGTGTCTTTGTGGTTTGATTTCTTGTGCTTTACATTGTGCAATTTACATTACTTGTATTTAAATTGCTTAATTGTATGTGTATGATTGCTATCATTTGTGTAGTCTCATATTGTTGGTGTACTTAGTTGAACCTAGTTGATTTAGGTTTAATTGTGCAAAATCGTATTTGTTTTAGCTTCCGCATTAAAAATCGGTTTTAGCCAAAGAAGTTTTTAAAATGCCTATTCACCCCCTCTCTAGTCGGCCACCTCGATCTTACATCGGCGACAAGTCCGGTCGATCATAGTTCATTGGGTGGTCGACCAAACCGATCTGGTCGACCGCTCTCAACACGCCGGTCCGATCAAGCATCAGCGATTCGACGACTTTTCAACTTCGCCGAAAACGCGTGATTCGACAAACCTTCAATGCCATTTGCCAATTGTATCATCCTAAGATCATGCACATATCCCCATGATATCCACACGATCTCACATCTCACTCTCAAAGAAACACACACGCACACAGCCTTGCCATTGCGCTTATGGCGGTGGCGTGTCGCAACACGCGCAAATGAGCGGGGCGGCGGCAAGCGGGTGGGCATGCATGCTCGAGGACCAAGTGTAACATCCCAAAGTTCATTACTAATTTTAAAATTAATAAAATATTATTTTATTGGATTTTCTAAAATTTAAAAGAGTTTTATTGTTTTTCCTAAAATTCCTTTAATATAAAAAGTCAAAAATAAAATTTATTGAGTTTAGAGATTTTCTTGGATTTAAAGTTAAAAATGAAAACTTAATTAATTCCTTGAATCTTCTAGCATTTAAAAGGTTTTTCCGGTCTTTCAAAAACTAAAATAGTTATGTGCAAAAATAAAAACCAACTTTAAGTTTGAAGTAATTTTGATTATTTCAAAGCTAATCTATTTTATTTTCGGCCTTTTCAAGTTTTCCAAATAAAAGTCACCATTTGATTTTTTTCTGATTTGTTAAAGCTTAAATTGAAATTTCGAAATAAAAATAATTTAAACGTGAGTAAAATAAAATACAATTAAAAATTGTTTTATTCTATTTCTAGAGTCTTTTTGAAGCTTTGAAAATAAGAATAATCATTTGGATTTTATCGATTTAATTTAAAGCTTAAATTGAATTTCTGAAGGAAAAATATTTTAAATGGCTAAAATAAACTTGTAAAAAAAATCCAAAACTATTTTATTTGATATATTCAGGTTCCAAAGTATTTTATAAAATTTTCTTGAATTTTTGGATTTCTTCATTTTTCTCTCTCCTCCCTTTTTCCTGGTCTTCTTCCTTCCGTGGACTTGCCGCTCCCTGTTCCTTCCCGATGTCGCCTGCCACCCATCTCCTCCCTCACTTGCTCCTGCCTTGCCCCATCCCCTGGCACTTCTGCGCCCCCACGCCACCAGCCATGCTCTGCCACCTCAGCTCCCCATGTCACCTCCTCTGGCACCCCATCTCGGTTGCACGCGCCTCTGCGCCTCCCTATGCCGCACCATGAGCTCCCCTCTCCCCCCCTGCTATAAAACGACGTGACAACACCTCCTTCCCTTTCTCTCCTTCCCTCTCCCCCACCGGAGCCCCTCACGGCCGAAGCTCCAACCACCGCCCGGTTCTTCCACCTTGCCGGCCATCTCCCTCCACCGCGTGATCTCCCTCTCCGATTGTCCCTATGCCCTCCCGACCGTGTCACGGTGTGTCCCCGTGCCTCCTCTCCCTTTCCCCCACCTCCATTCATCCCCTTCACCCATCGAGCAGCCCCACCGCCGTGTGCCCCTTGCCGTAGGCCTTGGCTGTCGTGACGCCGCTGTCCCGGGCCATCTCTGGCCTCCCCGAGCTCACCTACGGCTTCCCCTCGACCAGGCGCTACTCGTGCTCACTCTTGCTCCCTCCCCGCGCTGCCCAATCGTCGACGACCCTGCACGGCCATGCGGCCGCTGCCACAAGAGCCACCGCTGGTCCCGTGCTACCCCGCCAGCCGCCACCTCGCCGGGGTCCCATTTTCCCTCCTCAGTCGAACCTTCCCCGCCGCCCCTCGCTGCCAGCCGCCACCTCCCTGTGTGCCTCTCCTCCCGGTTGCTCTCTGGAGGAACAAACCCCCCCCCTTTTGTGACTCTATGACTTTAGGGGCCATATGACATACACATCCTCCCTCCTCTCTCTTTCCAACTCTCTCACCTCCATATAGGGCCCATAAAATAGCCACTTCTTTATTCCTTAAATCCTGAAAACAAATATTCTTTGGTATATTCCTTTTTCTAATTTCTATCATTTCATGTGATTGGTAGATTTCAGAACGTTTGTTCTCCTTCATACGAAGTTCGATTCCACCGATTCTCGTTCCTAAATTCATCTAAAGGCGGTATCTTTCTTTTGGTATTTATTTTATTATTTTTGGATTTGTTATATTTATTCGGCTCATTTCGCGTATAGATTACGACAACTTCGGAGAACTAGATTTCGACACTTCTTCACATTTCGACACAGTTTCAGAATAACAACTAAATAAGCAAGGCAAGTTATGTCCTTTGATCATATTTGAATCCTAGTATTTTAAATTATGTAAATTCTGTTTTAAATTACTATTGCATACTATTTAAATTCAAGTAATTTAAATACCTGTCTTAAGATTTATAGTTATTTTCCAATTCTATTGAATAGCCAATTATTGTAAAAATGGGAAGTAAGGAGGACATTTCCAAAGGTGAAGTATAATCTGGAGATAGAAATAGGAAATTGTGGATTCTTAGAATATATAATTGTTGGAATCGGATTATAGAAAATATGATTGTTGAATATTGATTGTAGAAATACATTATTATTGGATTATTGGAATATGTCTTGTTAGATTATCGGAGTATACCTTGTTGGATTATAGGGATACATGATCAATGATTGTTGGATTATAGAAGTATAACTTGGATGGATGATATCATGGATTATTGCTGGATATTAGAAGTAGATTATTGTTGGAGATTGAAATATAGGATCCCCTATTTATGATGTTGATTTTGGTGGATTAGTGTGAATCAAGAAGTATGAAATCAATTAGGTACGTTGGTCTTATTGGATTTATTGGATATGTTTGAATAGAGGAGTTGGATCTAGAAGAAATCTTGGTTGGATTATAGAAGTATATATTTGCTGGATTATTAGAATATATCATTTTTGGATTTATAGATGGTGAATTATTAGAAATAGATTATTATTAAAGAGTGGATTATTGGAGATTGGATTATAGAATTAATTGTCGGATGTTGGATTAAATGATTATTTCCTGGAGATGGGATTATAGGACTAATTGATGGATGTTGAATTATAGGATTATATAATTATTGGAGATTGGATTCTAGGATTATATGATTATTGTGGTTGGATTGTAGAAATGAATCTTTGTTGGATTATAGAAATAATCTTGGTTGGATCATAGAGAATTGATGAAATGGTGGAGTTAACTAAATAAAAGTGTTCGAATGATCTATAATTGTTGATATTGGATTAATAAAGATTGGATGATAGATAGAGACTATTGTTAAATACTGGATTGTTGATGTTGGATTCTAGAAATAGATTGTTATTGGATATTAGATTGTCGAAAGTTGGATTATAGAAGTATATCTTTAATGGATTATAGAAATAGATTATTGATGAATCTTTAATTAATGGATGATGGATTATAGAAATAGATTGTGTTAGATGTTGGATTCTTGAATATTGAATTATAGAATTATTATTGAAGATTGGATTGATGAATGTTGAGTTATTAAAATGGATTATTAGTAAAGATGGATTTGATGGATGTTGAATTATTAGAAAAAGAATATTGTTGGATTATGATTATAACATGGAAGGTTGAATTACTGATCTCGTAATTGACAATTCTTAGACATTGAATCCCTCACACATTGTTGCCCTAGATAAAACTCTGGTTAATACAATAGTATTAACACAATGCTTTGGTTTAAAATACTTTATGCTTAGACAAAAAATATTGAATTTGGGGAATTTAGCCAAAAGTTCAACTATGATTTAAAATGATACTATGGTATTGACTTTTCCATAGAAGTTTGTAAAATGGTTTGACTAGTGAAATAAAATAAATATTGGTTTGGACTTTGGCGAAATGGATGTTTGGATGGTGCCTGTTAATGCACGGGATTGATTCATTTCTATGATCGAGGTCCAGGGTTCTTTTGGAAAGTCGCCCAAGACAATTAAGGACTGGTCTTCGAGCCGCATCTTGCTAAGCCCCATCGTACTACCACATATCCTATGTGGGCGAGATCTGGCTAAATAATTTGTATCCTCTCACTATGGTCGTGCCATTCGGTTGCGTGGGTGTCTATTATGACCTATTTTTATGTATTTCTACCTGGCGCAAGAGGGGGCCTGAACCTGGCGGGTTTCATCCAAAGGGGGCGAAACCTTAGCGAGGTGGGACTACGGTGGGATGATGCATTCGGTACAGCTGTAAAACTATTCGAATAGCCGTGTCCACGGTCATAAACATGCTAGCAAAGCCACTCCAAATTAGATTTTGGTTTTGATTTCAAAAGACTTTATCAAATGGTTTTGGATTTATATCCAAATGGGAATTGGGCGGGTAGCCATGTGATAGGAGGGTATCCTTCACCATATGTGGATCTTATCTGACTATAAAACTTTAGAATTTAGAAAATAAATTTTAGTTATAGAATATCTGCTTTGGAACTTAGTACAAGTATTCAGAAAGAAACATTGCATTATTCAAAATCAACTCTATAAGCCTTCCTTTGTTATATCCCTGCATGCATTATAACACTGTTATTGAGTGTAACTTGCGGAGTACATTCATTTGTACTCACTCTTGCTTAATAAAATATTGTTCAGAAAAGAAGGACTTTGCTCCTGCTGAAGATCTCGACGACTAGGCCGCTATCCCAGTCAATTGCCTGTGGCAGATTAGCTGGGCTCTACTGCTTCTTGTTTTGTCTTCCGCTGTGTTCTGTATTGTTGGCTCGTAAGCCTTTCTGGTAATAAACTATGATATTTATTATTAAAGTTTTGTGATTATGGTTGCGGTACCATGTTTGTTTACTGTGTGAGCTAGCCACTGATCATGGGACTAGTTCAGAAATGCACATAGGATTTGGGGCACATGTTAATCTCGAGTCCTTACACCAAGGTTCCAACTCTGAGCGGGTGGTGCGACGGAGGCGGTCTGGCGATGGGCCAGAGCTAGCGACTAGGGTGAGTTGTGAGCAGGGCTGGTCGGCGACGGCGGCGAGGCAAAGCGCGTGGGCGTGGCCATTTGGGCAACGGAGCTAGTGAGCCCTGACCCCCGAGCACAGGTCCTGAGGAGTGAGGACTGAGCCATTGAGGTGAGGTATCCAATTCCAAATCCTTAATTCCCAAACGGCCAAACCGGTTTGAAAAATGAATTGTGGTTGATGAATCTTGTATTTATGTGAATTGTAGATCTTAGAGCTTTGAAAAATATACAGAGTAGTTCAAATTATTACATTATTGGCTAACACCAAAATGAAGCATTAGATTGCCCTCATGAAATTTAATCTTGTATAGACATATTATACTTTGAAAACTTTCAAGTATCCATGTAGAGTTCCCATTGGATAGGAAGATTCTAAGCGATAAAAAGCTAATTGTAGAAGATAATGGAATATCTAGACCATTTTCGGCCAAATCAACTAAACTTTCAGCTTAGCTAAGAGTATGAGACTAATAGATAACTCTAGATTTAAGTTAGATTACCAGGCTGTAGCAAAGGATGGTGGCATACTTCAGCAATATGAATATAAATTCATCTAGATATGCCTATATAATTGATTGATGATCTCAACTTCTCAAGTTATACAAATTCATGTGACCAATCGAACCTAGAAACTACAAATTCATGGGTAGGCAATTTAATTAGGTCAGATATCGTCAATAGCAAAGACATGTAAATCCCCAATTCTCCATTCCTCAATTCCTCAGTCTCAAATCCCAAATTCTCAATTCAACATTTTTTCTTAATTATTTTGTAATTTCTCTCAATTTTTTGTGGTGTTATTTCTAATACGGAAAAATTGTACTTTGTTTTTTGCTAGCGTGGACCTTTAATTTTTTTTCTATTAAAAATATTTTATTAACTTCAAACACCCATCTGATAAATCTTTGGTCCACCACTGGTATTGTTTGTCTCTTGTGGTGCACTCGTAGGATTCGTGTCCATGCATGGACTAAGCGAAGATTCGTCAACTCACCTATTTGTAAATTGGGTCAGGCTTACCACGACGAGTTATACCTATATATATATATATATATATATATATATATATATATATATATATATAGAGAGAGAGAGAGAGAGAGACAAGATTTTCTGGCTAGGTGTAGCTATCCAACCAAGCATCCTTTGTTAAATTTTGCATTAAGATTCGTGTTCTTTTTTTTTCTCTATTATCAACTTCGAAAACTTTTAACTCAAATTTGAAGGTTTTCACACTACTACTGAAAAGGCCTTCTGAGGCGGTTCAAACGCCATCACGAGGCGGTTAGTGAGTAAATGCGAGTTTATGGGTCGATAATGCTAATGGTCATCACGAGGCGGTTCTCGAGCCGCTCATAATACATACTATCACGGTATCGCTCAGATGCAACCGTCGTGATAGTCGACTACCACGAGCGGTGCGTAGATAAACAAATGCGTGATGATGCGACTACCACGACGATGCGTAGATAAAATAAAATGCGTGATATTCGACTACCACGCAGGCGGTCCGTAGATAAAACCGTGCGTGATGATGCGACTACCACGACGATGCGTAGATAAAACCGTGCGTGATATTCGACTACCACGGGCGGTCCGTAGATAAAACCGTGCGTGATATGAGACTACCGCAGACGGTGCGTATATGAAACCGTCTGTGATAGTCCACTATCACAGACGGTTTCATATCTGTATCGTGCGTGGTAATCGACTATCACGACGGTTTCATCTGATCTACTGCATCGCTCGTGGTAGTCGACTATCACTGACGGTTTCATCTGACGCACCGTCTGTGGTAGTCTTTTGCATTGCTTAATCTATTTCTGTTTATTGGCTAGCCTCAGGAAATGCTAGCCATGCCCTCTGAAACAAGCACATCCAATTCTCATTCATTTCAGAAGCACATCAAAATTGCATTCATTTTAGAAACAAGTACACATCAATTCACAAATCAATTAACTAAAATTAACCATTAATGTACATTAATTTACACACATGTACCATTATGTTCAATCTATCTCAATCAAGTTCAATCTGCTACCTTGTGGAAACTCCCATTTGGATTTATGACACGTGCATTCGGGAATGCCGCAAGGTGTGATCGAATTTTTATGAGCTCGCTCTGTTCCAACGCATTTCGGTGATGTTTGCAACTTTGTCGATATGAAGGTTAAATTAGGGCTTATATAAATTGGTAAGTATATATGAAATAATTGTTGAAAGATTGACAAACACGAGGATCATTGGTGATCGCGGAACCAAGCGAGTAGTTGCATGTTGTGGCAAACATAGTATCCCTGAGGCGTTGCGCCCGACATCGCTTGGTGGCACCTTTGCAAAAATAGAATTGGTTAGTTCAAGAGGCATTGCTACGAAGTGTTATATAGGATTAATGTGTACTAGCTAGCAAATACCGGGAATGTTTGATCATGTTGCAGCGTCCTTCCCTTGATATTCCATCCTCTAGCATGTAACACGTCGAACACCCTCGTGACTCCAAGAAGTTAGCCTTAGCCATTGCAAAGGAAGGAAAGACTACAATAGAGTTTCTATGGAGGAAATGTGTTTACGATGATTAAACTCCGGATAGTCGTGAAGTTGTGGTGGCCCTCTGTAGGGAATCTAGGTATATTACGTATTTCGTTTTGGTATAATTACAATTAGAATCCAATGGAACCTACACAGGTATGTCAGCATGGTCATTAAACCTAAGTTCGTGTTGCTTATAAAGTACAAATCAACATTAAGTATAGCCAGTAGTGCAACACTACTTACTTCTGGTTGTAGGGCAAAAGTATGAATTCCTTGTTGCGGTGAGCCATGAAAAAATCTATAACGTAATTCTCGGCGAATGTTGCATTCGCCGTGATGCTTTGCTTTCGGAGACAACGTGTGGGTCGAGAAACCTACCGGTGATTTCCTTCTTTCGGCTTCACAGATCATGTATCTATTATACAAAAGCTAGGAGTTATATATAACATTTATCGATATTACACGAACATTGACCGTGATTGTACACACTTACGATTGTCAAAGATCGTATGATTGAGGCGTCGAGCTCGTCGAGGTTGAAGAGACAGAACAAGTCGTCGAAGGTCACCGTGAAGACGGCGTCTTGATACACGTGGTTAAAATGATGCTCCTTGAACTTGGCGGTGACACCCGAGCATCGTTGATCAACCGCTTGTTGGGTATTCCATGTACCATGCATGCAATTCCGTGCAATCCGGTCCTAGGGTAGGGTCGTCTAACTTCTCGAACAGCGGCTACTTTGGCTTGTATTTCCGACAACCAGCGGCAAGAAGGGATATCGAGAAGACTCGATCGTCTTGATTTGCCCTTGCCCTTCTTTGCCTCGCTTTGTATAGGTCGACTTCACAAGAGTCGATTGAGCACGAGTGTAGATGCATGTGATGCGGCGGGCCCTTGCCATGTCGGTCAGTAGCCGGTGCGATCAAGTCCGTGGACTTGATGCCGTTCTGAGACATTCCGTGAAGTTGACACCGAGCGAGTAGCTCCGGCGGATGTCCTCCTTGGGCCTTTGGATGAATGTTCCAACGGCTTGCCCTAGAGTCATGACCTCATCGTTTGGGGAATTTTCACGGGGCGGCCTCGAAATTGGCACAAACACCGCCCACATTCACTTTTATGAAACCCGAGCTAGATTTGCACCGTGCACCAAAGCTCCAATCTTGGATGGATACACCGCCCCAAGCGACATCTAGGGCAGCAGAGACATATCTCACTTGGAGCTTGCGCCGTAGCCACCCACGTACATAACGGTACAAAATTAGCTACTCCAACAAAGCTTATGAATGGATTGAGCATTCGAGAGATAATAATTATTACGGATGTCATCGACGGAAAATCTGTCATCACCTATTGTGGTAGGGTTAGGGTTGGACGCCATGACTACTCGGATGTTTGGGGGGCTAGCTAGCGGTATAGTAGGCGAGGGCTTCCAACCGACTTGGCATTTGCAATCCCTAATCCTTTCCTCAAAAGTCTCTTCTTTGCTTTTGCTCGAGCATACGAATCCTTTCCTCAAAGGATTGGTGACTTTTCACCGACCTCGCTCGATTTTTTGGTGAGCTCATCTCGAGGATGCACGAAGATCCTCTCGTAGCTTTGCATCGTGCTCGGCTTTGGCTCTCCTCCTACTCGTGCGATCCTCATCGCTTGGAACCATTGTTCCCATGTAACAAAAACACCGGCGCCTCTCGTGCGATCCGGATGCTCACTTTGTTTCCTAGGGCCGCAGAGAGTATATCTTCTCCTATCTCTGCTCGAATGAGCCTTGGGAAGATTGTGCACTCGGCGTTATCGCAATATAGCCCGACATGTCATTTCACTTCCTATGAAGTTATGGAGTAATTACAAACTAGGTAGTTCGATATCTTACGAGCGTTGGGACACTTCACGGTCTTCGGGTTTGGAAAGTACACTTCCCGTAGGCGAATAGCTAACCTCGCAAATAACCACCGTCGGGCGCGCACATCGGTGATCTCGAAATAGCAGGAGAGATTCAAAGCGCTTTTCTTGTTCTGATCCCTCCATATCGGGCTTTACCCGCATACCCAATGGTGCCGAGTGCGTGGGGGTGCTTGTTTTTACTGGAGGGCCGTGCGCCGCACTTTCACTCTTAAATTCATCTGTCGTCTTCTTCGCCACAAACTTCGGCCCGGGACTCTTCCAATAATAGATACTTGTGGAAGGCGGCAGATCCTTCTCCACGTAGTTCTTGACAAGCGTGCTCTTGAAGTTCTTCCACGCTTTGCACGCTTGTAACAGCGCTGCGTGTCGTCGACTGAGTCCGGGAGTTCTCGGGATCTCGAGCGATGCAAGAATTTCCGTCGGCCTGGCGAGTTTTCAATGGTCGGGCACCACCTTCCACGAATCGTAGGTGATCTTGACCCGTTCCGTGCAACTATTCCGACCATTCTCCGGAATGCGGCACGCTTTCGGCGAGGATTGATAGGGTCCCGGTCGATCGACCTCCGTGATGGTAAATCGGCCGTGGGCCTTTTCGATATTCCTCTTCTTCTACGCGGTTGGATATTGTTCCAGAGGATGGTGCATCATCGGACACATGGTACCGACTCGAGAATGAGCGGAAGACATCTTCACAAGAAATAGAACATCATGTGAACAAATGAAATCAACATAAAGCTAAGATTTAACATTTTGATATTGCTATCGATGTAGAGTAAGCATTCCAATTAGAGCTCAAGTACAAACCCGATTATCAAAACAATTTCAGTATAAGACTATTATCATCACAGAGCATTCATCTCAAGCCCAACACACCACATTGCAATGTATTCCGAGAGCGATATCAAAACAAATACCATATGAATAATCGACTAGAGCAAATACAAATTCCTAAAACAAGTACAATTATCACGAAGGACCATGACAGATTATTGATAGAAATAGTTAGGGAAAGGGCATGGGGTCGATCGGTAACTTCGGCATTGGTTACCTTTGGGCGTCGAGGAGAAGGACGAGTAGGGAAGCGAGGCGAGCAAAGAGGGCGGCGCGAAGGGGAGGCGCGGCTGCCTGGGGAGGGAGGAGGCGGCGGCTCGGCGGCTGTAGGAGGAAGCTCGGTGGGCTCGGGGGAGGGCCGGCTGGAGGAGGAGGCGGCGCGACGGATCGGGAGGAGAAGGCCGGCTCGAGGAGGCGAGGCGTCGAGGACGGTGGCGACGGGCTCGGGGAGGAGGGAGCGAGAGGAGTTGAGAAACTTAATCGCTTGAGAGTGGCGGGCGCGCAAACCCTAGCTAGAGTCCGAATGTAAATAGGGATGGACATCACAGAGCGGTTCTAAATTAGAACCGTCAGTGATACTACTATCACGCCGGTTCTAACTTAGAACCGTCGTGATATGTGATGTATCCTGAGCGGTTTTAATAAACAACCGTCTGTGATATTGATGAATCCTGAGCGGTTTTAATAAACAACCGTCCGTGATATATGATTTATCACGCAGCGGTTCTAATTTAGAACCGCTGCGTGATAGTAATAATAACCGAGCGGTTCTAAGTTAGAACCGTCAGTGATATATGATGTATCGCGAGCGGTGTTAATAAACAACCGTCGTGATACACATGTGAGCGATGCGTAGTTCAAACCGCTCGTGATATTATTTTGTATTGGTTAATATCTAGATCGTTACATTTATTGGCTAGCCTCGGAAATGCTAGCCATGCCCTCTGAAACAAGCGTAAAAGACAACAATGTATATCCAATTCACATTCATTTGAGAAACAATCACATCCATTTCACGGTACAAATCTCAATTAATTAACTCAAATGAACTAAAATTAACCATGATCATCGAGAATGTATATAGTACATATATACACACATTGTTCAATTAATCTTTAAAAATTAGCCCTTCATGATGATCGACGCATTATGTAGCTAGTTTAGTCATGTTCTTCTTCCTCGACCCTTATGCCGGTTTCGAAAGGAGGCAACTCGTCAAATTGATTGTATTCTTCCTCGCCCACTACATTCTCAACTCCGACAATCCTCCTTTTTCCATGAAGAACTACGTGTCGCTTCTTATTTGCGGGTCGGTAACATAGAAGACTTGAACAACTTGGTTGCTTGATCTGAACGGTTTGTCTTTGTATCCGACACGTTCGAGGTCCACGGTAGTGACGCCGTGATTTGTCGACCTTCACGTGGGAGATGGACCCAACGGCACCGAAATAGGGGATCTTGAAAAGCACGTGGTCGAGCTCCCATATCTCCTCTATTTGCCCATAGTAGGAGCTCCTCGGCCCATCGGATCTTGAATGCATCTATCACGGACACCGCTGATTACGGTTAGTGCTTTTTATATCCACGAGCTCTGCGTATAGAATGTGTACCCATTTATGTCGTATCCTCGCCATGTTACAAGCTGTAAATGTTGGCCCTTTTGCCAACCATGTCAAGATATCACTTGACGAGCTCCTAGCAAGTCGCTCCTTCAACCATTGGTTGAACCGCAAATGCATTGTGTTGTCTCGTGATCCAAACATCGGCGCGGCGGATTACATTGTCAAGCACGTCCTTGTCTTTGGTCGATATCTGAGGACACCGGTCATGTGTTGCAAGAGGCAGTGAAATGGGCTTGAGCATACGCATCCATATTTGGAGTGATTGCTTTCCTCCGATGGTCCCGATACCCTCGAGCCTCCCCTCATGGCGAGATCGAGGCACACCTATCGGTTCGACTCGAGCCATGTAATCGGCGTAACTCAATGACCTCTTCGGTTGCATAACCTTCGACGATCTTGCCCTCTGGCGAGATCGATTTCGTACATATGACTTGAGAATTCCATGAACCTCTCGAGCGGGTACATGCTACGAGGAACACGGGCCCGCACATCTTTATCTCCTCACAATATGAACAATGAGATGGACCATGATATCGAAAAACGCGGAGGGAAATACATCTCAAGATCACATAGTGTCGTCACCACCTCGTCTGCGAGCATCTAGTCCTTCGAGATCGATGACCTTTCGAGCAATTGTGTTAAAAAATAACACGACCTCATGATTGTCTCTCGGACCTTGATCGGCAAAATACTTCTAATTACAACAGGAGCATTTGTGTCATCAACACATGACAATCATGAGACTTCATGCCAATTAACTTCAAATCTTTTATCGAAACAAGTTTCTTCATGTTGGCGAAGTGCTTAGGACGGAACTTTCACGCCATGCAAGCACCGCGCAGTTCGGTTCTCTCGGCCTTGGACAGAGTGTAACAAGCGGGGAAGGTGCGTTCGTCCTTTATCGGTCCTTGTTGGTGCTAACTCAGTCGATGTCCATATCAACCAAGTCAAGCCGTGCGTTGACACCATCTTTTGTTTTGTCACGAATGTTCAAGAAGAGACCAATCAAGGCTGTCACATACATTCTTTTCTACATGCATGGCGTCGATGCACGATGGCGAACTTCTAGGTGCTCCCAATAAGGTAAGTCCCAAAATATTGATATCTTCTTCCACATGTTCTTCTTACTTGTCCTCGATTTACATCCTTTCCAAGCACAACATCTAAATCCTTAACCATATCATAGACCTCTTTTCGCTTAAATGCCTTGGAGTGAATTGTCCTCCTTCTCTCCGTCAATTGTTTCTTCATCTGCGGTATGGGTGAGCCCTCCGAAGGAACCTACGATGACGCATGTACACGGTTTTCTTGTGAGTGATTCACCACACTCTGGGTATCATCTAGCGGTGAGTCTGGGCTTTGGCCCCTTTGTACTCGGCGACAGTTAGCAAGGGCGGGATAATCATTTATGGTGCGAGAACAACAAGGGCGTAAAGTGAAGTTCTCTCGTTTGTACGCATCCCATACTGCACCCTTCAATCCACGGTATTTTTAGATCTTCCATCAATGGTGCTAGGTACACATCAATATCATTCCCGAGTTGCTTCGCCCTTGGATAAGTATCGACAACAAAATATACTTCCGCTTCATACACAACCAAGGAGGAAGGTTGTAGATCTGAGCGTCACGGGCCAAGTGCTATGTCATTGCTCATATTACGAAAGGATTCATTCCATCTGTACTCAATCCAAACCTTATATTCCTCGGTTCCTTTTGAAGTCGCAAACCTCCTATCGATGTTTCTCCTTTGGGCGGAATCAGCAGGTGTCTTAACTTTCCGTCATTCTTACGCTCCTCGAGTGCCAATCTGCGAGCTTTTGCATTCTTTGGGTTACATAAAAACCGCTTCAAGCGGGAATTACAGAAGATACCACGCCACCTTAGCAGGAGGTCCTTTCTTCACCTCGATTCCTCGTCGTCATCGATTGCTTCTTACGCTTGTATCGGGATCGTTGCACACGGACATACATGCATGTTTGTATACTCGTTACGGTAGAGGATCTGATCGTTCGGACATGCATGTATTCTTTCTACTTCCATTCCCAATGGACAAAGAACCTTTTGGCTTTGTAGGTGGTTTTGGGCAACTCATTTCCCTCAGGAAGCATGTCCGCTAAGAGACCTAATGACTCAGTGAAACTCTTGTCGGACCAACCGTTGCTTGCCTTCAATTTCAGCGGTTTAAGCACGGATGACAACCTTGTGTATTCCGACTTGCGGCGGGAACAAAGGTTTCTCGAGTCCTCCATCACGCCCGGAATTGAACATACTCCCTCTCATCACAGCTTCCTTCTACATCATGAAGCATCTCGATCTAGATTGTCATCGTGCGGCCTATCCGAATCGGAACCACAATCGACATTGGCGGCATATCGTTGACTTCTGTATAATATGCATATCGTTGACTTCTGTATAATATGCTCTTCACCGTGATGGTCCAACATGTATAACCCTTTTGAAACCCTTGAATCAAGTGTGCTTCGATCTGCGCTCGGTTGTTAAACATCTTGATTCTCGCGATCAATGCATGGACAAGTACATATATTCCGCCCCTTATTCAACATATCCTCCTCGGCGGCTCTTGTAAGCGAGACACGCCATTAATGTACTCTTCACTCACACGGTTCTCGGTGTACATCGACTTCGGTCCATCACACGGTTCGTATTGAAAACCACGAAAATAAATAAAAGGGTGATGACTTTCGGCGTATTTTACGAGCTTAATTATGATATTTTTCATTTTTACATTTTTGGATTTTATTAACTTACATGTGGGCCCTACTTGTCGCTGACTCATTTTTATTTCATGATTTTATTTATAAAATCTATAGCGATCCCACATGTCATAGACTCGTTAGTTATTAACTAAATGATTAAAAAGCAGTAGGATTAATTAATTTGAAGTTCAAAGCTGGGCTTAGGGTGACATCGCATTGCTATATAGTCGTGGCTCTCGGCCCTAAGGTCTCGCCGAGGCGAACCGAGCAGACGATGTCCCATGGGCGCTGAAACTAGCGATTTGGCGTAGCGCTGAAACTACTCAAATTAAAGGATGCTTATGCTTGATATCTCACCTCGATCACGAGGAAGGTGTCAATGAAAGTCGGGGAAGGTCAAAGCGCGGTTGGGTCGTCGATCGGTGAGCAGGAGGCGGCGGCAAGCTCCTCGGCGACAATATACAAGCCCGAAATGGACCAGGCGGCTCGGTGAGGTGAGGCGATGTACTCAAGCAGACGCAGGCGGCGATGGACCTATCGTGGCGCCTAGAGATATGGAGATCAAGAAGACTATATCTGTTTTGGCGGGAGGCGGAGCTATATATATCGTCGTGGTGAGTTAATTATCACGGACGGTTTTAACAAAACCCGTCTGCGTGATATTGGGCAATATCACGAGCGGTTCTAAAAACCGCCTCGTGATATTGTGTAATATCACGAGCGGTTCATAACGATTTTTAGCGGAGAATAACACGACGGTGGGTAACAAAAACCGTCTCGAGATTGTGTTTATCTGAGCGGTTTCGATGAACCGTCGTGATCGGCGATCGATATTAGCATTTATGTAGTAGTGTCAACTGAAAATTTCTCACTTTCACAAAAAAAATCAACTTTCAGCTAAATTTTGTTAAAATTATCAATTTGAAATCAGTGACTTTCAACTCAAATTATAATACTTCTAACTCAAAATTTTCCACTTTCATTAAAAAAACAACCTTCAGAAAAATGTTGAATTTCAACTTTAAAGATCGGTGGGTACCTACCCAAGATTGTCACCACATATTTACGATATATATATATATATATATATATATATATATATATATATATATATATATATATATATATATAGTTCTAACTATTTTGTTAAGGTTACTCTTCTTGTTTTTTCCTTTTACTTTAAAAATGTCTTTATATATTAAGAAACACTTTGGATTTGGAGAAAGAAAAGAAAAGGGGAACAACAATAGAACAATTTTTATCATGTAACCATTTTAAATTTATTTTTATTAATAACCATGCGCCCAACTTATTTTCAAGTCAGCCCCTTGATGCGGCCCAAGAAACCTTAATTTATACTGCGCATGGGAAGGTGACTAGCGACGTGGAGGAGGCTAAGTGTGCAGATACTAAACGTGTCCGTGAGGCGCCTGCTTGCGTGCTGAGTCCCACGGTGCACGGGCTGCCGTATGCGTGAGTGGAACAAGAACCAGTGTATGCGTGTGTGTGCCCAGTCCCATGGCGCACGGGCTGCCGTATGCGTGCGTGGAACCAGAATGTTTGGAAGTGCATGCATGTGTGAAGGAAGGCACATCTACAAGTGCATGCAAAACATATCACATGCTATTTGCTAACTACATTGATTTTGGTTGGTTTGGACTGCTTGGAGATAACATGCTGCATTAATTCAAAAGGCAAAGAATATTGTGGTTAATTATTTCTTTACGTGACATGGGGTGGGGTCCACTTGCATGTATTGTGAAGATTTATCATAGAGAGAAAGGCAGCATGACCAAGATTAGGGCTGGCTCTTGCATGATGTGAACTGTGCTTTATTTGCATGCATTAGGATGGGGCCCACCTGGTGACTGACGACTGCATGAGAAGGTTCGGAAAACATCCAGATATTACAAGATTTGTTTAGGAGATGCAAGCTAGTTTTCCAAGTCAAGTTGGTTCAGATCAATATTTTACATTGGAATTATTTAATTGTTTTAGCTCTTATTAGCTGATTCCACTATTTGGTAGGCCCGAGATGTAAAAGGGCGAAATATTTAATTAGGTTTGTGCTGGCTATATAAGCCATAGGGGTGTGCGCAAGAGTTTTAAGTTTTGAGTTATGAATTAAAACGCGTGGCCGTGTTGACCTTCGGCCGTTAGGGTTTATCCCTGTTCTATGAGTGTTCTTGTGAATTCCAATCTCGGATTTCATCTTGGCGTGAGGGTTTCTAGCTGTGGTGCTAGGAGTTACTCGTTGGATCTTTGATCCCTATTTCTTGTTCGTGTACTAAGGTGTACGCGGGTGTGAGATTTATTTATCCAAGTACGAATTGCATCATGCAATTCGTGCTCCACATACTATCAAGAAGATTTGTTCTAGATTACTATTAACATGCATGCTACTGTTCATGTGTATGGTACTGTTCATCCAACGCTAGGAGAAGAAGACGACGCACTACTGATCTTCGAGTTCTACCGTGGAAGATCAGGCAACCCACAGATTTAATCTCACATTGAGGTTGATCCACATCAGGTGGTATCAGAGTGCCAAGTTGTTCACGGTGCTGAAACTTGCGACTTGGATCATCGAGGTCCTTTCCGTTGATTTGTCGGCCGTGGTGTCGTCGGATCAAGGAGTTGCTAGTCTAGCTTGGGATTTGATCTCTGTATCAAATTTTGCACACTGGTCTTGTTGATCTTTTCCTCTGTTCGTGGGCTGCGGCGTCTGCGGGTGGGCGTGAGTCCAGTTTCGATCACTTCTTGCCGCTGAAGTTTGGTGCTGATTTCTTTTGAGCCGGGAGGTTAATTACTGCCCTATTGCTGTTCGGCTGATAGACGTGGAACATACACTATATATCAATTGTTCTTTGCTACTGGAATTTGTCATCAAGCGTCAACATCAAGTATCAACTTTTTGTCACTGTTCACCAGCCAGCCATCACGCTGAGTTGGTGCTGCTGTCTTGACCGAACTGAGAAGAGGGAATTGGGGAATTGTTTAATGCATTTGAAGGAGTCCATTAATTACTTGGTGCAGCTGCTTATTTCGGTTGGCTTCTCTTTCCTAGATTAGGTGAGTCCAATCTTTTATTACTGCTGATTTCCAACGTGAGAAAATTTTGGTGCTGCTATGACGTCTTCGAATGAGAGCTTCAGGAAGTTGAGTTTCAACGTCCTATATGAAGAGGAAGGCTACGACGTGGATCGGACTTTCCACTCTCGCTGCAAAGTGAGGGAGAAAGTTTGTGCCATGTCAATTGACCACGAGAGTTTGATTAATGCTACCAGTATCAAACTAGTTGAGAAGTTGGAGTTGCCAATGATACTGCATCCGCAACCCTATATCCTGAAGTGGTATTCGAGTGTGCTCAAGATCAACAACCAAGTCAAGGTATTGTTTTCATTGGGCAAATTTTCTTGCGAGGTTTTGTGTGATGTTGTGCCAGTCGCTATGGTTTCATGTCATCTGTTGTTGGGAGGACCATGGTGCGAGCAACAAGGCGCGGTTACACATAATTGACGCACCCAGGGTTGTACTTTTACATGTAAGGGTGCACTGATCTGTTTTCTTCCTATGGCCGTCCAGTTGATTCAAGGTGATTGGAAGAAGAAGCTGCTAGAAAGGAGGGCACGGGAAGAAGCGAAGAAGAAGAAGGCCAAAGTTGCTGAAATTTTTTCGGCTCCCGTTCAATCTGTCCATGAGGCCGAATCTGTTGATTTGTTTTTGGCTTTGTTTTTGGCCAAGGAGCACCCGGTGATAGAGAGTTCACAACCAAGTTACATCAACAAGTCATGTGATCAAGTTAATACGGCAGGTTTCGGACCTACAATTCACCAACAGGATGTGGTTTCAGGAGCTAAAGTGCTGCAAATACGGAGCGATCTCTCAATGCTTGATTTTAGATCCATTGTTTATACTAACAAATTTTGTGCACCCTTGTTATCACAAGTGCAAGACAAGATGTTATAGGCTACACCTTTTGGTGCGTTGCTCAAGTCCAACACGTATGTATATACGACATACATACTCGTCGATCCAGAAATCGAAGGGGGGGGGGGATTGTATGCCACACATATATGTATATGCTGTATGACTCAGGACAAACTCATGGTAGGAGAAGAGAAGTAGAAGGAGGCCGAGCATGTAGAAATTTTTTCTATCCTTATACAAGTTGCTGACGAAGGCTTCGAGATGAACTCGAAACCGAGGACGGTTTCGCTTGAAGGAGGGGAGGATGATGCAGCCTAAGAAACCTTAATTCATACTGCGCATGGGAAGGTGATTAGCGGCGTGGAGGAGGCTAAGCGTGCAGATACTAAACCTGTCCGTGAGGTGCATGATTGCGTGCCGAGTCCCGCGGTGCACGGGCTGCCGTATCCATGCGTGGAACAAGAACCAGTGTATGCGTGCGTGCCGAGTCCCGCGGTGCACGGGCTGCCATATGATTGCGTGGAACAAGAATATTCGGAAGTACATGCATGTGTGAAGGAAGGCACATCTACAAGTGCATGCAAAACATATCACGTGCTATTTGCTAGCTACATTGATTTTGGGTGGTTTGGACTGCATGGAGATAACGTGCTGCATGAATTCAAAAGACAAAGAAGATTGTGGTTAATTCTTTCTTTACGTGACATGGGGTGGGGCCCACCTACATGTATTGTGAAGATTTATCATGAAGAGAAAGGCAACATGACCAAGATTAGGGCCGGCTGTTGCATGATGCGAACTGTGCTTTATTTGCATGCATTAGGATGGGGCCCACCTGGTGACCGACGACTGCATGAGAAGGTTTGGAAAACGTCCAGATATTATGAGATTTGTTTAGGAGATGCCAGCTAGTTTGCCGAGTCAAGTTGGTTCAGATCAATGTTTTACATTGGAATTGTTTTATTGTTTTAGCTCTTATTAGCTGATTCCACTATTTGGTAGGCCCAAGATGTAAAAGGGCAAAGTATTTAATTAGGTTTGTGCTGGCTATATAAGCCATAGGGGTGTGCGCAAGAGTTTTAAGTTTTGAGTTGTGAATTAAAATACGTGTGCGTGTTGGCCTTTGACTGTTAGGGTTTATCCCTATTCTATGAGTGTTCTTGTGAATTTCAATCTCGGATTTCATCTTGGCGTGAGGGTTTCTAGATATGGCGCTAGGAGTTACTCGTTGAATCTTTGATCCCTATTTCTTATTCGTGTACTAAGTTGTACGCAGGTGTGATATTTATTTATCCAAGTGCGAATTGCATCCTGCAATTTGTGCTCTACATATTATCAAGGAGATTTGTTGCAGATTACTATTCACGTGCATGCTACTGTTCACATGTATGGTACCGTTCATCCAACGCTAGGAGAAGAAGATGACGCATTACTGATCTTCGAGTTCCACCGTGAAAGATCGGACAACCCACGGATTTAATCTCGCCTCAAGGTTGATCCACATCACCCCTTTTGGCCACATGTGACAAACATTATTGCCACGCTATAAGGTAAGTCTAGTACGAAGCAATAAAATGGTGAGGCCAAACAACACTGTTACGCTAGTGATGTTGGTGTGGCAAGTTTGGCCACACCATGATGACTGTCATGATAATGTTATTTGGTATGGCCAAAGATGTCATATTTAGAAATAAATTGTGTGAAAGGTTATTAATAAAAATAAATTAAAAATGTTAAATAAAAAACTCACAACAATACAAGTATACAACTACAACTCGACAAAGTGAAGAAGAAAGGAGGCGGAAAGAATGTCCATGGGGGCATGGGCTGACCCAGTTACGAAACATGCACGGTTAGGTCTATTAACGAATACGAAATTGCACATTCTCCCGACGGCTAGGTCCATCCAGTTAACATCTCGAATCAGGCTTCTCGAGAAAAGTAATTAGGCCTGTTCGGAAATGGGTACATCTTGTTCTTTTATTATCCACAACATGCTGGATACTGTCACTACGGGTGCTCATAGTGTGCAATCAGAGCTGATAATTTGCATTGGACCGACTGACCGAATCCTGGCGGAGCAAATACGAAAGAGATAAATGAATATCTAACGCTATACGTATCTGACTCCGACTCCGAGAAAAAAATACAGAATATGATATGGAATGAACGATATCCGTCCGTATGTCAGGTGGTATAAGAAAAACCTGTGGTGTAGCAGGATAATAGATATGTGGGTTGCTGCATCTGAGTAGACATGAGATACTGAGTGCCTTTTCCTTCGACATCTCACCGATTAGTCTCTCCATGTTCACTCTGATTGCACACTTACTGTCTAATGTCTTGTGTAAGGGTGCAAAAGAAGCGGATAATTTTCGTCCGACCGATCGACCAAAGGCTCCAGGAGCCAAGATAGAGAAATATGTATCCGACACTATCCGTGACCGACTCCGAGAAAAAAAATACAAAATATAATACATAATGAGCTATATCTATCCGTATTTGCTCCGATTACATCCTGTCTGTCATTGAGAAGATTGTACACCAGATCACGCATTCTCTTACTGCCATACTAAAAAAACAAACCATAGAAGCAGGTACTATCCAACGCACCCTACCGTGCCTATCTCAAGGTTCACCTCCCTCGTTCATGTGTGGGGGCTATCATTGAGAAGGAAAATAACAAATCACTTTTTCTTACAGCTGTCGGCTCGGAAGAAAGCGAAGCTCAAGATTTTTCGCCGAGCACTGCAGTCTGAGCAAGGTACACTATAGCACAACATCGACAATCTAGTGTAGCACGACATTAGCTGGCTACCGAATCCTAAGTATAGTCCCACGTTGATAACGTTTGACGCTAGCTGTACGACAGCTAGCAGCAATCCCAAGCGCCACTGTGGGGTTAATAATCTCGGGCTATATCGACAGCTCCAAATTAGAGTCGTGTCGCGTCGATTGAACACGTTGAAAATTACAGAAAGGCACGGTATTATGGCGCCGCACCATCACCACCAATCCACCAGCACTTTCACCCTTTCATCGCTTTCTAAAGGATGGGGAGACCCACGGCGCCCACCGACCAGCTGGATCAGCCGGTGGGTGGATGGAAACGAATGGAAGGAATTCGCGCCCTAGCTAGCTAGCCGCACGTTTGCTGCCTGTACGCGCGTACGGCGCGAGTGGCAGGTGACGGAGGTAGCTAGCGCGCGTCGCATCACGCCGGTCCGATCGATCGATATATCATGCGACGCGAGCACGCCCGCACGCTGCGTCCCACTTTGCGCGCGCGCGCAGTCAGCTGATTTCAGATGCCGAAACGGGGGAGATCGATCGGCGCGCGTGAAAGGGAGGCCGCACCGACCGCGGCCAGTCATATAGCGCCGATGTGCGAGCGGCGTAAGACGGCAGGCAAGTTAGGCCAGTGCGTACTACTGTCTACTGCCTTATATGGACGGTGCTTGCCAAAAGTGGGCACTTGGTTGTCCTGTGTGCACATAGGAACGTACGACAGGTAAAAAGAGAACCCACCACATCATGCAGATGAAATGCGATGTATGGCCTAGCTTGATTCTCTGGCTATCTAAAATTCTAGATGGCCTCGAAGCGTTGACATTTCCATTTCTGTGCGTCTAGTACGCGCGCGCTCGCCTCGTAATAGAGAAGGGGAAAATTAAAATAAATGATTTAGGTGACCTGTTGGAACCGACGGCGGTGTACTAAGAATATGATCACACAAAGCACACTCGTATCTACACAAAGCATACTAGAGATACGAGGATTTGTTTCAAAGTTCAGCTATCTCTCCAGGAGCCAAATCGTGGTGACTCCGTCCATATAAAGAGGGGTTTTTTCACAGTTAAGGTTACAAGAGTCGGCTGTATAATTTTGCACTCCAGTTACATGGTTTGACTCGGACTCTAGTTGTGCTTTCTGGACACACAACCCCTTTCTTTTACCTTGTCATATACATATACATGAGCCATACACAACATGACCTTTATTCCTTTCTGTTTCCTTTCATTTGAGTGCATATCGATGTGCAGTTGGTTATCAGAACCCTAGACATACTTACGTATCCTATGTATGCTAAGGTCCGATCAGTTCAATCAGACACCAAGGAAGAGCTGGCTGTTATGAAAATAACATTCACCCTCACATGTAGTACCAAGACTACTGCACTTTTCTAGAACTACATAATGGGCTAAGACATATATGACCGTATGTACTCCTGCTGAACTCCTATTCCAACCAGGCAACCACTAGCCTTCACAAACTACTCCATCCAATCATAAAAGAACGTTGTTTTGGGATACAAGTACTTAATGTTGTATTCTGAGGGCAATATTGTAATTTCTCATTTGAGAAAAGGTGGATTATAATAGAAAAGGGATTGAGATGGGCCCACTTGTCATTCTGATGGGGGGAGGAGATAAGATTTGGAGGTGCTAAGCTCAATCGGCAGAAGTTGTTGTTGGATGACCGCTTGACCTTCCACCATGCTCGCGAGAGACGCGTCCTCTTCGGCCTGCTTGCGAGCGATGCGGAGGACGTCGTGCTTGCAGGCAGCTCAGGCGTGATTAGCACGGGCGGTTGGTGGCAGCATCCCTCCTTCTTCTCCTCAAATAGGCTTAATCTAGCGGCTGCTTGAAGAGGTAGAAAAAAATTGTGAGTTCCCCCAATTTTGTGTGTTCTTTCTCCTAATTTGATCTCTCGTTTTTGGGGATTCTGTACCTCCGGGCTGTCGTGTGTGACTCGGTGCCGACGGTGTTGAGCTCCGGTCCTCTCGGTGTGAATCCAGCCGGTTCCTTGTGCCATCTCCTCACTGTTGGTGCTGTGCTTGGAACTCGGCAATTTGTGCACTCAAGTGGCTCGGCTTTGGTCTCCTGTGGACTGATCTTGGGAGGAAGGTGACCTTCGGTTTGATTGCTGATTGGTGTTCTTGGGAGTACTCGGCCAGTGCTCCTCTCTTGTCTTGTGTGGCACATCTTGTATCTCACTCCATTCTTTGGTATACTCCAAAGGAAGGAGAGTGGCATTGTATCTTTGATTACCTTGGCAATGGGTTTTCTGGGATAGCGTCTATTAGACGTGCCTTGCCTTGATCTTCACGGTGGTTTTGAATATCACCGGCTCTGTGAGTATCCCTTTGATCCAAGTTCGGTTCACTTTGATTATATATTTGTGGGCTATTCTGTTATAGTTTCATGCTCTATGAGATATATCAAAGTGAATTTTGTGGGCTTGATATTGCTCTGTGATTGAAATGGTCTAATTCTGAAATTGGTAGAAGTACCAGTTCAATTTTGAGCTCTACAAGAATGCTTACTGCTGTCAAAGTAATCACTAGTTTGCCTGCTGCTGTCAAATTGTATTTAGAAGTTCTAGTACTTCTGTAGTGCTTTACTAGATCACTTAATCTGCTGTCTTGTCTTTTTAACAGAAGAAAGTTTTACTTAATTCTGTTTTGTTTCTTTGTCTTCATTAAAGGTCTGTTGGCTTTTGGTTTGAAGTAATAAATTAGTGAGTCTTGTTATAGACTTCTGTGGACTGCAGTAGTGGATATTGATGGTTCTTGGTGATCTATGATTGATAGATAGTAACAGCTTGAACTTTTTATACATGTGATTGTTCTGTCAGTCTAGTTAAGCATTGGATAGAGCTAAAAATCTGAATTTTAGTGTTCTTATCCAATTTATGAAGAGAATAGACCTCAGTGCTGAGATGGCCAAGTTTGTTTCTTGTGCAACTTGCCATATGAGAGCTCACATTAACTTCAAATTTCTGTGCTCCAAGTTGATTTTATTCATATACATGTGGTATATGTTTAGCTTTTCAATCAATTTAAATGACTTGAATGATTTACATTTGATTATGTTGATTTGGTCATTTAAATGCGGTTGGATTAATGCTTTATTGTTTCAAAATTATGCTGGAATTAATTATGATTATTTGCTAATATTGCACATATTACAACAATCCAGAAAACCTATATTTGAAGAACTGGCTTCATCGTCAGATGTCGTTAAGCCGGAAGTGTTTGATGGTGCTAACTTTAAGCGTTGGCAAGCTAAGACCAAACTTTGGCCGATCGACCTCAGACTTTTCTGGGTCGTTTCAAATCCTCAGATGTTCACTTTGGAAACCGCTGAAATGACGCGGTGGGAGGATGCGAACAATTCAGCCCTAGCTGGATTGTTAGCAGTCTTATCCAACCGGCTGTTCGACGTTTATGTCACTTTCCCTAATGCCAAACAACTCTAGGATGAATTAGATGAGAAATATTCCGAAGGGGATAATGGTAACGAGTCCTTTATTACTACTGCATACTTGAACTACAAGATGGTAGAGGGATGGTCGGTGATGGAGCAGCTCCATGAGCTTCAACTCCATGTATGTGATCTTAATCAGTACGACTGTCTCCTACCTAAGAGTTTTCAAGTTAATGTCATCCTGGCTAAGTTACCGCCCTCGTGGTGTGACTTTGTGACCGCCCGACGACATATAAAGGAGCACTTGACACTCAATGAGTTGTCAGCAGCTATCAATGTCGAGGAGCAGGCAAGAACCTGTGATAGCAAAGGTAAGGCTCAAGTCCAAGCTCATATAGTGGAGGTCAAGAGTGCTGGTGGCTCTAGGAATCAAAAATTCAAGAATCAGCCCAAAATCAAGCTTCAAGGAAAGAATATGAAGAAGAAGAAGAAGGAGAACATTGTCTGCTTTGTGTGCGAAGTGGCTGGTCATAAGGCCAACCATTGCCGCAAGCATAAAGGCAAGGGTCCTTCTCCAGCTTAGCATAAGGGCCAAAAGGCCGAGGTGAATGTCGTTATGGATAATACCAGTTCTGAAGGGTGTACCTAAGGCCTTTATGGCAAGTCCATCTATTGATTGATGGATTGATCCAGGTGCTACTAGACATATTTGTGCTGATCGGTCATGTTTCTCTTCTTTTCAGGGTGAAGGTGGTGGATCCGTCCTGATGGGCAACGGAGCCACTGCTACAGTATGTAGGATTGGACAGGTTTGCTTGAAGCTTACTTCAGGCAAAACACTCATTGTGAGAGACGTACTATATGTGCCTGCAATGACTTGCAATCTCCTTAGCGGGTCGGTGCTTTGTAGGCAAGGAATAAAGCTTGTTTTTGAGTCTAATAAGATCGTGTTGACCAAATTTAGTACCATTGTGGGCAAAGGCTATGATAGCGGAGGCATGTTCCGCTTATCTATTCTTGATTCAAATAATGTAAACATTTTTAATGTTTCCCATTGCAATAAATTTCATGATGTTTGACATTCTCATTTGTGTCATGTTAACTTTGAAGCTATTGTGCGGTTAAGCAAAATGGATTTAATTCCTAGCAATAATTATGAGAATGGTTCAAAGTGCGAAGTGTGTGCGCAAGCTAAGCAACCTCGAAAACCTTTTCATAGCGTTGAAGGGCGAAGCACCTCTCCACTTGAGCTAATCCATTCTGATCTTTGTGAGATGAATGGAATATTAACTAAAGGTGGCAAAAGATATTTCTTAACTCTCATAGATGATGCGACTAAGTATTGTTATATCTACCTACTTAAGTCGAAAGATGAAGCACTAGAACACTTTAAAATCTTTAAAGCCGAAGTTGAAAATCAACTAGAAAAGAAAATCAAACGGTTAAGGTCGGACCGAGGCGGTGAGTACGTCTCTTATGATTTTTATTAATTTTGTGAAGAGAGTGGAATAATTCATGAAGTTAATCCACCATACTCACCCCAATCTAATGGAATAGCTGAAAGAAAGAACCGAACTTTATGTGACTTGGTTAATGCCATGTTACAAAGTTCAGGTATGTCGGACTATTGGTGGGGTGAAGTAGTTCTCGCAGCTAATTATGTCCTCAATAGGGTGCCACCTCGCAATCAGGAGGAAACACCTTATGAAGGATGGAAGGGGAGAAAACCCAACTTGTCCTTTCTCCGGACCTGGGGATGCCTTACAAAAGTGCATATGCCATTACCGAAGAAAAGAAAGCTTGGTCCAAAGACCGTTGATTGTGTCTTTCTAGGGTATGCTTCTAACAGCACAGCTTATAGATTTTTAGTGGTCAAATCTGAGGTAAGTGATATCGCTACGAATATAGTGATGGAATCTTGTGATGCGACATTCTTTAAGCATGTGTTTCCTATGAGACCAAATGAAGTTATTGATCCTATTGGTTCAAGTGAACACTCTATTCTTTCTAGGGTGGATATCACCACTCCAAAATTGGAGTTGAGGAGGAGTAAGAGACGGAGGACTGAAAAGTCTTTAGGCGATGACTTTGTCACCTATGTTGTGGATGATGAACTACGAACCCTTTCAGAGGCATACACATCCCCGGATGTGGATTACTGGAAGGAAGCAGTCCGTAGCGAGATGGATTCCATCATAGCTAATGGAACGTGGGAGGTTATGGACATCCCATGTGGATTCAAGTCAGTGGGCTGCAAATGGATCTTTAAAAGAAAGCGTAGACCTGATGGTACTATTGAAAAGTACAAGGCCTGTTTAGTGGCTAAGGGTTTCACACAAAAGAGGGTGAAGACTATTTTGATACATACTCTCCTGTGGCTCGTTTACCCACAATTCGGGTGCTTTTAGCATTAGCTGCAGCATATAAACTCCAAGTACATCAAATGGATGTAAAAACCGCTTTCCTAAATGGAGAGTTGGATGAGGAGATTTATATGCAACAGCCTGATGGTTTTGTGGTTGAAGGGCAAGAGAGGAAAGTATGTCGTTTGATTAAATCCTTGTATGGTCTAAAGGCAAGCTCCCAAGCAATGGCATGAGAAATTCAATAGTACTATGACCTCGGTTGGCTTTTGTGTAAATGAAGCCGATAAATGTGTCTACTATCGGTTTAGTGGGGGCGAAGGTGTCATTCTATGTCTTTACGTAGATGACATATTGCTTTTTGGGACCAACATAGATGCAATCAATAGAACAAAGTCTTTCCTCTTGCAGAATTTTGATATGAAAGATCTGGGTGAAGCTGATGTTATCTTAAACATTAAACTTATTAAGGGTGAGAATGGAATTACTCTTTCATAATCCCATTATGTGGACAAGGTCCTATCCAGATTTGGATTCATGGACTGTAAATCAGCAGCCACACCCTATGATCCAAATGCTAAGCTTCATAAAAACACTGGACATGGAAAAGACCAGCTTAAATATTCTCAAATTATAGGATCCTTAATGTATTTAACTAGTGTAACAAGACCTGACATCTCATATGCTGTAAGCAGATTGAGTCGTTATAAGTCCAATCCAGGAGATGATCATTGGATAGCACTAGAGAGGGTACTTAGGTACCTAAAGGGGACCTCTAACTTGGGAATACATTATTCTGCCCATCCGGCAGTCTTGGAAGGATTCAGGGATTATAACTGGATCAGTGACTCGGATGACATGAAGGCTACGAGTGGCTATATATTCACTCTAGCAGGTGGGGCTGTTTCGTGGAAATCTTCTAAACAAACTATCCTTACACGATCCACCATGGAGGCCGAAAATTTGGTAGCTCTGGACTCGTGGTCAGAGAGGCGAATGGATTAGAAAACTCCTTCGACCTACCGTCTTGAAAAAAACCAATTCCAGCTATATTAACCTACTGCGATAACCAAACCGTTCTGGTTAAGGCGAAGAGTAGGAAGGACAATATGAAGTCCTCAAAACATATTAAAAGACGACTTAAGTCAGTAAGGCATGCCAGAGAGACGGGTGTTATTACTGTAGAATACATCCAGTCTGAAAGGAACTTGGTAGATCCTTTCACTAAAGGATTGGCGTGAAAGGCCATCTTTGCAGCATCAAAGGGAATAGGGCTCATACCCGTGTAAAGGCTCACATTGGTGGTAACCTATCCTGGTGGATCGGAGATCCCGTGAACTAGGCTCTAGGACAACAAACTGTGTGGGATTATAGAGCACATCTAAAGGGTCCCATTAGCTGTAGTGCTCTTTTCTGGAAGGAAGGTTGAGCAATAGCTCTTAATGAATTCGAGATCTACTTGATATCGGGAATCGTCCTACAAGATTCCCTGAAGAATTCACCTACTTGAGTATGATCGTGAGGTCACGATCAAAGAAAGATAAGGGTATACTTTCTTACGTACTCATGAGCTAGATACGGGGATATGACCGTAACGTCCCAACCCGAGAGGGAAAATGGCAAGCCGCCCAGTATAGAATGTAACTTGGGCGATAATTCTCACACCAAGGTATTGGATCAAGGCATAGTCCTCCTTTATCTGTGCAGAGTCATAGTCCTTGTTACTAGGCTTTGGGTTCAAGCCCACAAGGTACCCATCGTCGAACAACTGTATATTTGACAAGGCTTTGAGCATCTTTTATCAAATTGATAAATTGGTGAGGACTGTTGTATTCTGAGGGCAATATTGTAATTTCTCATTTGAGAAAAGGTGGATTATAATAGACAAGGGATTGAGATGGGCCCAGTTGTCATTCTGATGGGGGAGGAGATAAGATTTGGAGGTGGTAAGCTCAATCGGCAGAAGTTGTTGTTGGATGACCGCTTGACCTTCCGCCATGCTCGCGAGAGACGCGTCCTCTTCGGCCTGCTTGCGAGCGACGCAGAGGACGTGGTGCTTGCAGGCGGCTCGAGCGTGATTAGCACGGGCGGTTGGTGGCAGCATCCCTCCTTCTTCTCCTCAAATAGGCTTAATCCAGCGGCTGCTTGAAGAGGCAGAAAAAATTGTGAGTTCCCCCAATTTTGTGTGTTCTTTCTCCTAATTTGATCTCTCGTTTTTGGGGATTCTGTACCTTCGGGCTGCTGTGTGTGACTCAGTGCCGACGGTGTTGAGCTCCGGTCCTCTCGGTGTGCATCCGGCCGGTTCCTTGTGCCATCTCCTCAGTGTTGGTGCTATGCTTGGAACTTGGCAATTTGTGCACTCGAGTGGCTCGGCTTTGGTCTCCTGTGGACTGATCTTGGGAGGAAGGTGACCTTCGGTTTGATTGCTGACTGGTGTTCTTGTTAGTACTCGGCCAGTGCTCCTCTGTTGTCTTGTGTGGCACATCCTGTACCTCACTCCATTCTTTGGTATACTCCAAAGGAAGGAGAGTGGCATTGTATCTCCGATTACCTTGGCAATAGGTTTTCTGGGACAACGTCTATTAGACGTGCCTTGCCTTGATCTTCACGGTGGTTTTGAATATCACCGGCTCTGTGAGTATCCCTTTGATCCAAGTTCGGTTCACTTTGATTATATATTTGTGGGCTATTCTATTATAGTTTCATGCTCTGTGAGATATATCAAAGTGAATTTTGTGGGCTTGATATTGCTCTGTGATTGAAATGGTCTAATTCTGAAATTGGTAGAAGTACTAGTTCAATTTTGAGCTCTACAAGATTGCTTATTGCTGCCAAAGTAATCACCAGTTTGCTTGCTGCTGTCAAATTCTATTTAGAAGTTCCAGTACTTCTGTAGTGCTTTACCAGATCACTGAATCTGTTGTCCTGTCTTTTTAACAGAAGAAAGTTTTACTTGATTCTGTTTTGTTTCTATGTCTTCATTAAAGGTTTGTTGGCTTTTGGTTTGAAGTAATAAATTAGTGAGTCATGTTATATACTTCTGTGGACTGGAGTGGTGGATATTGATGGTTCTTGGTGATCTATGGTTGACAGATAGTAACAGTTTGAAATTTTTATACATGTGATTGTTCTGTCAGTCTAGTTAAGCATTAGATAGAGCTCAAAATCTGAATTTTAGTGTTCTTATCCAATTTATGAAGAGAATATACCTCAGTGCTGAGATGGCCAAGTTTGTTTCTTGTGCAACTCGCCATATGAGAGCTCACATTAGCTTCAAATTTCTGTGCCCCAAGCTGATTTTATTCATATACATGTGGTATATGTTTATCTTTTCAATCAATTTAAATGACTTGACTGATTTACATTTGATTATGTTGATTTGGTCATTTAAATGCGGTTGGATTAATGCTTTATTGTTTCAAAATTATGCTGGAATTAATTATGATTATTTGCTAATATTGCACATATTACAACACTTAAACTTTTGAAACTTTGGCTATTGACATCGTTTTAAACATTTAGATTGGATACATGAAGATCATATGTTCGAAACTTTGGCTATTGATATCATTTTAAACATTTAGATTGGATACATGAAGATCATATGTGTAGATTTGTTTTGAAAGATACTTTCATGATATGATAATTTTATAGGGTTTTATAAATTAACAAAATACTATAACACCCCGCGGCCTAAAATTCACTCAAAGCCCAGCCCACCCATGGGGCGGGCACGCACGCGTAACACCTCTCTTGGGCTTTCGTCATCACTTCACCCAACATACATTATATGCTAGTGGAACTAAATGTAAATAGGCAATATGGTACTAAAGGGCGGTGTCGATGGTATAGTATCGATCTTATGAATGAATATTCAGGGGTCTCCTAGAATTAGAACCACACAAAGAATGACACAGAGATTTAGACAGGTTCAGGCTTTTTCCAAAGAGAATAACAACCTACTCCAGTGTTCTTGTATTGACTATACGAATTACAATCAAGAAGAAGAATTATGCCTAATGTCTCCTCCTCCTGACCCCCCCCCATGTCTGCTGACTTTAGCCTTTATACAGTGCACGAAGTGGTGGTAGTTTCTCCAGGCCAAGAGGCGACTTATTGTTTGGTGTAACACACACGTTGATGGAAGTTAT
Organism: Phyllostachys edulis; assembly: GCA_036346405.1. Lineage (NCBI taxonomy): Eukaryota > Viridiplantae > Streptophyta > Magnoliopsida > Poales > Poaceae > Phyllostachys > Phyllostachys edulis. The sequence continues at coordinate 53,635,663 of CM070549.1, read as the reverse complement.
TATCAGGGTTATGATACCACCACGTTGCCTGACAGTTATCATCAGAGACAGAGGTGTAATGCAGTTATTCTGGAGAAAAACAACGCATAATAACTACCTTGTGTCATATACACAGCGCATAAGATTCCCTGATTGATTAGGCCCACATGTCTGTGTGTTTTATCGATTACAGGGTGGTCATAGCTGACTTGGTCGTAGAAAGACTTACGACCATAAGGTGGTCGTAGAAAGACTTACGACCACGGCTTACGACTGTAATGTGGTCGTAGAAAGACTTATGACCATGGGGTGGTCGTAGAAAGGCTTACGACCATCCAGTTTAGTTTCTTTCTTATTAATATTAAGGGGTATGCTAAAGAACAGTATAATGATATTGTTATCTACAATAAGAATCACAGATAAATAATTGAGGATTATTAGATCCGCTTCAGACGAGGTGTTACATTCTCCCCCCTTATTGGTCTACCACCCTCGACAGTGTGAAATGCCCAGAAACACCCCTCGGTACATGACCCGTGCCGTGTGTCGCTACAGGGCCACACCTACATGCGGCTCATGCAATAAGGGTTGATGCTATGATACCATCGTGTACCGAGGAGTGTTTTTGGGCATTTCACGCTACTGACGGCGGCATGCCATTAAGGGGGGAGAATGTAACACCTGCCTTTTAGTACCACATTGCCAGTTTACATTGAGTCCCACTAGCATATAATGTCTGTTGGTCCAAATCGTAGCACTTCCGGATTAACTCTTTTGGGCGAAGCAAGGACGAAAGCCCAAGAGAGGTGTTACACATGTGTGCTTGCCCCATGGGTGGGCTGGGTTTTGAGCGAATTTTGGGCCGTGGGATGTTACAAATGGTATATGAGCATCAAGCCTCGCTGCACGGGTTACGTGTTTGTGTGGCCCCTGTAGCGGCTGTTTCTAGGCATTCCACGTTGCTGAGGGCGTCAACCCTTTTTTTTGGGGGGGGGGGGGATGTAACACCCAACCATTAGTACCACATTGCCAGTTTACCTTGAGTTACACTAGCATATAACACCTGTTTGCCTACACTACTACAAAAGGGGCTATCCTGGATGCCTCATCACAGACGGTTCCTCGAAACCGTTTGTATTTAATAAAATCATAGACGGCTTTGGTTTAGTGCACGTTTGTGCTACCGACTGTGGTAAATATCGTTTGTGAAGATGTGATATCACAAACGATTCATGTTTCAAACCGTCTGTGAAATTACCACAGACGATTTGTATTACAAACCGTCTGTGATAATTATTAATATTACAGACGGTGCATGTTTAAAACCATCTGTGATCGTCTGTGAAATATCACAGACGGATATTAACCAAAACCGACTGTGATATTAATAACTATCATAGACGGTTTTGAATCCAAACTGTCTGTGATAATTCATAGACAGTTCTTAAAAATAACCATCTGTGATAATTTTGTATCCCAGACGGTTTGTGGTTGGAAGTGTCTGTGATATGTTCATTGCCGCTTCGCCTCCCGCGCAATGTGTCTCTTTGTCTCCCACGCCGATGTTACTCCTTGCATGTTTTACAAGAATGATCATCTGCCACTGTACTCCTCATACATCGCTATACTCTCAAGCACAAACGAGATCATCCGCCATCGTACTCCTCACACATCGTTCTAGCTACTCTCAAGCAAAAACAGAATGGCTCCCCACTCTTCTCCCCTGACACCGGCTTTGATGGCCTACCTGGCCATCCTATACAAGCACCTCACCAGCTGTACGCTGGCGGAAGCTGCGGAAGGACATTATAATCACAGTGTCATCCCTCCTCCGGCGGACGTTATGCCGGGACACGTGACGGCGATGTTGCGCCGTCTAGATGACCTCCTGTGCCGTGTCTTCTAGGTGGTCTGCAGCTTCCGGTGAGCTAACCTTGCCATCAGTGTAGTCCTCGAGCAAGAGGTTGCACGTCTGCAGAAGGATTACTGTCGCTTGGAATGCGACATCGAGGTAACGAACGACCGAGTCGACCAAGCCGAGACCCCTCAAGTAAGAGAAGAGGGTCTATGGGCGCTTTTCTAATTGGCTCTTCAGGAGGAGCTTCTTTGGGTGAGTATGAAACGATCACGTCAACGGTTGGAAGTATTTCAGGCTACCTACGCTGATCTTGAACCTTCCGATGCCAATGACATCGCCTACGAAGCTTTGATAACAGAGATAGCAGGCTACTTGGGCCACTAGAAAACTTGATCTTTTATTATCTCTACTTTTTTAAAATCTTTTGTAAGAAACGACTGGCCATGTTGTTTGGCCATATGTAAATACAAAAAATCCAGTTTGAAGTTGAGTTACTGTCTATGCTGAACTTATTTACTATCACAGGTGGTTTAGTGAAAAAAACCATCTGTGATATATAATTATCACAGACGGTTATTAAAAACAACCGTCTATGATAATGAATACTTCAGAGACGGTTTTTTTTAAACTATAATCGTCTGTAATATGTATCATCGACAGTTTGTGGTTGGAACCGTCTGTGATATTTTTTACTACTATTAAAGGAAACCAGCTACTTCATAAATATGCCATAAATTACAACAATGATACACACACATAAAATCTTTTCCAGCCACTTGATATGGTCTAGAATGCGCTCCATCTTCAACTCCAGCATGTTTAGCCTCTGCTCCAGCACAACTTTCATTCTCTGCTCCAGCCCAGAATCCATCCTTTGCCCTATATTGTTGCGCTCCCTTGCTCTGTCCATGGTGTCTATCCACTGAAAATGTTGATATGCTCCAGCCTACAAAACCGTATAAATGCCAAAACAGCACACACATTTCATAGCTACTGGAGAAACATCCAAACCACAAGAAATCAAACTCAAGTTTACTTACTGAGAAATAAAGACATTTGTAAAACACCCGACCGGTGTTTCCCTTGGTGTTGGCATAGAACACATTTGCTTGCACACGATAGTTAGGGCAATCCACCAGCCTAGCAGTGGCTAGCGCTAGGGCCCTTTGATTCAGTGAGCTCGACACCTCAGACATATGGCCCTCACTCAAGAGGAGGAGATGAGGCGAGGTGAGACCAGAAGGAGAAAGAGCTGAGCTCAACTCAAGAAGATGAGAAAGCTCAGGATTGGGCCTACTTATGCTGGCGTGCGAACATTTTTTGGCTATAGAACTATCACAGGCGGTTTAGTGGAACAAACCGTCTGTGATAAATATCACAGACTATTATAAACTACAACAGTATGTGATATATAATTATCACAGACGATTATTAACACGAACCATCTGTGATGTTTATTTATCACAGACGGTTTTTAATTAGAACCATCTGTGATGTGTATCACAGACAGTTATTAACAAGAACCATTTGTGATAAGGTCGGCTGCTTTGAAGAAGACGACGAGTACGCCTAAGAATGCAACCAAGTTCACAACAAAGCATGATTTGTTTTTGGGGTCGTCCACACAGCATGAGGATGAGACAGCAGCAATGATCAACCTCATCGAACACACACTCTCCAGGCAGCCATGCTTCTTGAACTCGCAGGGGTCGGTCATACCGATCAGCCAGAGAATGCTAATGAATACAACCACGGCATGACCAGCCCCTGCAAATTCAAGAAGCATGGTTGTAAGGAGAGTGTGTCAGCTTCGATGATGTAGGCCGTGGCTACTGTCGCATCACCTCGTGCTATGTGGATGACAACTGAAAAAAGATCATGCTTCATGGTGGGCTTGGTTGCTTTCTTAGCCGTACTCGTCATCTTCTTCAAAGCAGCCACATCAGAGACAAAGGAATACTAACCTTAGATCAGCAAGAATAAATAGAAATACACGTACACTGGAAAATCTATGGTATTTCTTTCACCAAACGCGCCCTAGAGCCGGTCGCCTCCTTCAAAGCAGTCGCACATATCAGAGATATTTCTCACTTCTGATAGGTCTAGATCTGAGGGAACAACCAGATATTTAATGGCGAATATCACAGACGGTTATTGTTAAGAACCGTATGTGATAAGTGAAGTCTCCGAATATCACAAACGGTTTTTGTTAAGAACCGTCTGTGATACTAATCACAGACGGTTCTTAAATAGAATCGTTTGTGAAGGTTCTTCACAAGAACCGTGGGAGCCTATGATTATCACATACGGTGGTTATTTAAAACCATCTGTGTTACGTATCACATACGGTTTTTTTAAGAACGGTCTGTGATATTCACAATTAAATATCTTGTCATCCCGACTCCAAACAGATCTGTCTCTAATATGCGGCTACTTTGAAGGAGGCGGCCTACTTTGGTGCGTTTGGTGAAAGAACTAAATACTATAGATTTGCAAGTGTGCTTGTAGATCTATTTATTCTTGGTGATCTAAGGTTAGTATTTGCTTATAATTATATATATTATAATCTAGAGAGATGCATGGATGATAGCTAGGTTTATCATCCAAGGAGGTTATCGGCAGTTAAGATTTACAATAGAACAATGAGCAGCATGTATATGTACATTCACTTGTCCTGTATTGTGTAAAATAATATTGTTTACATCATAGTGAGCCTTAGTTATGACGATTTGTAATCCTTAAATTTATATTTGCCCTAGGTTGATCGCTATTCAATTTGTAGTATGTTTGGTCAATAGGAAGAGTAGTTGTGTGCATTAATCTAATTTGTTACGTGCGTAGCGTAGATGGACCGAAGCTGGATGTACGTTAAGAACCGTGTGAGTGAAGAGTACATTGATGGCGTGTCTGCTTTTAAAAGAGCTGCCGAGCAGGATATGTCGAAGAAGGAGGTAAAATTTATGTATTGTCCATGCATTGATTGCGATAATATGAAGATATTTACCAACTTGGCACAGATTGAGGGCCATTTGATTCGAAGGGGTTTCAAAAAGGAGTATACATGTTGGACCAGTCACGGTGAAGACCATATTATATCGGAAGGTAGTAACATCGTCGAGGTAGACAATGATATGCCGGATGTGGACTATGCTTTCGATGAGGGTAGGTCATACGATGACAATCTGGATCAGATGCTACGCGATGCAGAAGGGGACTATAGTGAGAGAGAGTTTGGTAGATTCGAGGGCTTAATGGAGGACTCGGGGAAATCTTCCCGGGCTGCAAGCCGGAATACACAAGGTTGTCCTCCATGCTTGAACGGTTGAAATTGAAGGCAAGTAATGGTTGGTCCGACAAGAGTTTCACAACGTTACTAGGTCTCCTAGCGGACATCCTTCCAGAGGGAAACATGTTGCCCAGAACTACCTACCAAGCCAAGAAGGTTATTTGTCCATTGGAAATGGAAGTAGAAAGAATACATGCATGCCTGAACGATTGTATCCTCTACCGTAAAGATTATGCAGACATGCATGTATGTCCGGTGTGCAAAGTATCCCGATACAAGCGTAAGAATCACTCCGATGACGGCGAGAGCATCGAGGTGAAGCAAGGACCTCCTGCTAAGGTGTTGTAGTATCTGCCGATAATTCCCCGTTTGAAGCATTTATTTGCGAACCGAAAGGAGGTAAGATTGCTGCGTCACTCGGAGGAGCGTAAGTAAGATGGAAAGATAAGACACCCTACTGATTCTGCCCAGTGGAGAAACTTTGATAGGAGATTTGAAGACTTCGGTGCGAAACTGAGGAATATAAGGTATGGGTTGAGTATAGATGGAATGAATCCTTTCGGTAACATGAGCGGTGACATAGCTTTTGGCACGTGAATCTATGTATGTACAACCTTCCTCCTTGGCTATATATGAAGTGGAAGTACATTTTGATGTCACTACTTATCCAAGGGCGAAGCAACACAGGGAGCGATATTGATGTGTACCTAACACCATTCTTTGGAAGGTCTTATGACCTTTGTGGAATGAAGAATGCGGTATGGGATGCATACAAACGAGAGAACTTCAATTTACGCACCATGTTGTACTGCATCATCAATGATTTTTCTGCCCTTGGTAACCTATCGGGGTTCAGTACAAAAGGAGCCAAAGCATGTCCGCACTGCTTACATGATACGGAGAGTGTGTGACTAAACAACTCGCGCAAAACTGTGTACATGCGTCACCGTAGGTTCCTTCCCAGGTATCACCCATACCGCAAGATGAAGAAACAATTCGATGGAAATAAGGAGGACGGTTCAGCTCCAAGGGCTTTTAGAGGGAAAAAGGTCTATGATATGGTCAAGGATATTGATGTTGTGCTTGGAAAGAGTCGTAAATTGAGGACCCGTCAGCAAAACATCTAGAAGAAGCGATCAATTTTTTGGGACTTACCTTATTGGGAGCACTTAGAAGTTTGCCACTGCATCGATGTCATGCACGTGGAGAAGAATGTATGTGATAGCTTGATTGGTCTCTTACTGAACATTCGTGACAAAACAAAGGATGATGTCAACGTACTGTGTGATTTGGTTGATATGAACATAAGGAGCGAGTTATCACCAAAAGATACCGATAAAGGACGAACGTACCTTCCTCGAGCTTGCTACACTCCGTCCAAGGTCGAGAGAAAGGAACTATACCAGAACTTACATACTGTGAAAGTTCCATCCGGTTACTCCGTCAGCATGAAGAAACTTGTTTCTATAGAATATTTGAAATTAATTGGTATGAAGTCTCATGATTATCATGTGCTGGTGACACAAATGCTTCTTGTTGCAATTAGAAGTATTTTACCGAACAAGGTCCGAGTGGCAATTATGAGGCTGTGTTATTTCTTTAACTCAATTGCTTAGAAGGTCATCGATCCCGAAGGACTAGATGCGCTGCAGGCTAAGGTGGTGACGACTCTATGTCATCTTGAGATGTATTTCTCTCCATCATTTTTTGATATCATGGTCCATCTCACTGTTCACCTTTTGAAAGAGATAAAGATATACGGCCCTGTGTTCCTACGTCATATGTACCCGTTCGAGAGGTACATGGGAATTCTCAAGTCCTATGTACGGAATCAATCTCGGTCGGAGGGCAGCATCATCAAAGGTTATACAACCGAAGATGTCATTGAGTTCTGCGTCGACTACATGGCTTAGGTGGAACCGATAGTTGTGCCTCTGTCTCGTCATGGAGGGAGGTTGGAGGGTATCGGGACCATCGGAAGACAGCAATCACTCCCGATTTCGATGTGTACGCTCAAGCCCATTTCACGGTCTTACAAAAAATGACCCAAGTGTCCCCATACATCGACGAGCACAAAAACATGGTACACCAACAGAATCCAGACCGATCGGAGGTTTGGATCACAAGAGAGTACAACCGCCGGTTCAACGCATGGTTGAAGGTGCTATTCACTGGGAGGCCATCACCAAGTGATGATACGTTGCCATGGTTGGCAAAAGGTCCAAAATTTACAATTGTGACATGGCAAGGATACGACATAAATGGGTACACATTTTATACGACAGCTTAGGATAGGAAGAGCACAATCCAGAACAGCGGTGTCCGCATAGATGCGTTTCACGAGCAGTTCAATACCGCTGGGATGAGCTCCTACTATGGGTTCGTAGAGGTGATTTGGGAGCTTGACTACGCACTTTTTAAGATCCCTCTGTTTTGGTGCTATTGGGTCAAACTTCCACAGGGTGTGACGGTCGACAAGTGCGGCGTCAGTACTGTGGACCTCGAATGTGTCGGATACAAGGATGAACCATTCGTACTCGTAAGTAAGTTGTTCAAATTTTTTATGTAAAGAACTCGGCAAATAAGAACCATCACGTAGTTCTTCATGGAAAAAGAAGGATTTTCGGAGTTGAGAATGTCGTGGATGAGGAAGAGTATAATCAATTTGACGAGTTGCCTCCTTTCGGAGACGGCATCAGGCACGAGGAAGAACCCAGCGAGGAAGCTAGCTATATGCGCATCGATCATCGTGAAGGGCTATATTTTGAAATAAAATAGCAAGTGGAATGATCCCACACGATGACACCTTTTTGAAAAATTGTTCCATAGTAATTAACAAACTCAGCATGTAATTAAGGAATATTCTATTATAATTGATTCACTAATTAAGAAATCATTCCATCTGTGATTGTATCAGCTGCTTTCTTGTTTTCAGAGGGCATGGTTAGCATTCCCTGAGGTTAGCCGAAAAACAGAATATTTTTGAGATATAGAAGGAACTATCACAGACGGTTTAGTGGAATAAACAAATGCTGTGATAACGAGGTATAAAACATTTCGCCTCCGCATACGTGTCCAAAAGTTCGCATGAGCATCACAGATGGTTCCATAATAAAACTGTCTGTGATACTTATCGTAGACGGTTATTAAAATAGAACCGTCTGTGATATGCTTGATTATCGCAGATGGTCCTGAAATAGAACCGTCTGTGATATGCTCGATTATCGTAGACGGTCCTGAAATAGAACTGTCTGTGATATGCAAATATCATAGACGGTTCTTTAGGAGAACCGTCTACGATATGCATTTATAAGTAGGGCCCCGCTAGGGTTTTCCTCCTTACTTCTCCTTAGTCCTCAGAGCTCACTCTCCGGTCTGCCTCTCCAGTGCCCTTACTTCCCGTGTTCCTCCCGAGCCTCCCCTCTCCACGTTGTCGTCCTCCCTACGCCGCCGTCATCCCTGAGCCTCCCCTCTCCGCACCGTCGTCCTCCCTACACCGCCATCATCCCCGAGCCTCCTCTCTCCTCGCGCCGGTGTCCTCCCTCTGTGACCCCCGACCTCGACTCCCTCTTCATCGACGCCTCCTGTCAAGGTACGAGCTCACCGCTTTGGATTGTGCTAGTAGAAGTTTCAAATGTTGGATTATCTAATATTGTGTCATGTTATTCATGCTCATTAGATCCCTCTGTTTCGTTATGTTGATGCTATCTAGTCATTTTGCTCCATTCTGTTGGTAGCCTCTGTTCACTGTGATTATTGTTTATATTCCTGTCAATTGAAATATTGTGTAGTTGGTTCAATTGAAATATTGACAGTGAACTCTCAATTGATGATTTATTTTGTTGTGAATTTGTATCTTTTGGACATTTTATCCTGATTGATGCAGTACATATTTGTTGATCTTACACTAATATCATTTATTGATGCAGTACTGATTTGTTAATCTTGCGAGATGGCGTCCGCACCGTCTTCGCCGCCGTCATTGACGTCACCGAATGCATCTAGATCTTCGAGGAAAGTGGTACCTAAGCGACATGCCAGAAGAATATCGAAAATGCCTATGGGCCGAATGACCATCACGGCCGTCGGTACCTTTGGGGTCCCTCTGCTACCCGAGAAAGCAGCGGCAGCATTCCAGACCACCTGTGGTATACTTGGAAGGGAACAAGTCCCCATCTCCACACAAAAATGGAAGGATTTGATGGCCGTAGAGAAAGTGTAATTGTGGACTAAAATTACAACGTCGTTCTATATCCCAGCAGAATTCTTCAATCTCGTGCGACAACAGGCGTTCCTCTCGATGGGACACGCTTGGAAGACCTTCAAGAGCAAGCTTATCATGGAGTACGTGAACTAGGATTGGACACCCTGCACGAAGTATAGTTTCGTGTCATCGAATACATGGGACGCCTTTGTGCAGATGAAGACGATAGACGAATTTCAACAGCAAAGTGCGGCACATAAGGCTATCTAGGCAAAAAACATTCACCCCCACAGAGTCAACACCGTTGGGTACGCGGGCAAACTCCCAGGATGGATGAGTGAGGACAATGTGGCAATCCAGTCGAAGGTCTCCCTGCCATTTGTCGAGATCACAAATGAGCGTGCCAAATACTGGTTAAGAGGGAGGGCCACAATCACATCGTCGGGCGCCATCTCTTTCACAAACCCGGAAGACGAGGTAGTGTCCCAATGCCTGGTAAGATATGTCAAACTACCTAGTTGTCAATAAGCCCATAACTTCGTAGGGTCTAAAATAACATGATGGCCTGTTGCAGTAAATATTGTGTACCCAATCTTCCCAAGGCTCCTTCCAAGCAGTAAGGGACAAGGATATACTATCTACGGCCCTGGGAAACAAGGAGCACCCTGGTCGCACGTGAAGCCTTGGGGTTTATGTACCTTGGAGGGATGGATTCCCACACGACTCCGAGGTGTATAGGAGTCGGAAGAGATCCAAGGCCGAACACGAGGAATAGTTGAAAGAGGAGATCAATGCACAATTTCAAGGACAAATAACATCATTGTAGGAATAAATGAATCAACTCATCAGTCAGTCGCAAGCCACCCCTGTGATTTTGGGAGCCAGTCCCCTTGAACATCGAAGTAGTGTCGTGTCCATGCCTGCACTTTCTGAACTTGGCAACGCCCAATTACTTATCGACCTCATCTAGGTAATGTACATCTCTGAAATGCTCAAAAGATATACCTGTAGGACGCCTTAGCTAATTGTGTATCGTTTTGTAGGTGCCCACGCCCTGCAGGCTCCAAGTGAAATTTGGTTGGGTCCATTTTTCGCTGAATTCGGGCGGAGGTGGTGTATCCATGCAAGGAAGGGATAGTGGTGCACGGTGCCCAGCTGGCGCAGGGTTACGCCAAGGTCCAAGTGGACATAGTACATGATAATTTGATGGCTATCCCGCTAGAGAAGCCCTTGAACGAAGAGATCATAACACTAGGGGATGCTTTGCACACTTATGTCTTGTGGCCCAAGAGGGACATCGCCCTTGACCCTGCAGTGCCGCGATCTCCACACGACGATCATGCTTCTCCAACAGTACCCTTGATGACTCCACCTCAACCCCTGCTTTAGAAGGCCTCCGTATCGGCTTCCTTGGAGACGGTGCCCAAAAAACAAGAAAAGCGTGTCGAGTCATCTTCCAGGAAGACACCCTCGATGACTCCACCTCAACCCCCGCTTCAGAAGGCCTCCGTATCGGCTTCTGTCGAGACAGCGCCCAAGAAACAAGAAAAGCGTGTCGAGTCGTCTTCTAGGAATAAAAATAGCATGCGAGGCGCTAAGGCCAAATCGAAGAAGATTAAGACGCCTCACAAGCCCGGCACGTACTCCCTCGGAATGCCGTTGGTCTCTGACACAATATTACGCCACGTTGGTTTGGCTTGCTGGACTTTGCATGCCTGGTACATGCGGCAGACCTACGAGGCGAGGGAAGATCGGCCTACTGGATTCACCATCAGCTACACAGAGAACCATTTCCTCCACAAGGCGGGCTACTTCATCGTGGGTTTCGAAGACTTATTTGATCTATTCAACCTCGACGCCCATGACGCCTCACTTCTATGATGCTGGACACTGTAAGTGTGTACAATCAAGTTCTACATTCACGCAATACCAATAAATGTCATAACTCATTGCTTATGTATAGACACATGATGCAAGAAGCCCGGCGATCACGACAGCCAATGGGTTTCCTCGACTCACAGTTGATCTCTGAGAAAAGCATCATCAAAAACGCATCCTACGTTGAGAAGTACATAACGAGTGGATTGCTTACTCACCTTGACAAGGACTACATACTGGTGCCCTACAACCAGGGGTAAGTGCTTCACTACTTGCCATACAAATTTTATTTGTTCTTTATGCGCAACACGAACTTAGGTTGAATGACTATAGCGACATACTCATAGGTACCACTGGATCCTTTTAGTCATTGTACCAAAGTGAAACAAGATAATATACCCTTATTCCCTTGTCGACAAAACACACGACTTCACCATTGTGCAAAAATTACTCGACATGTATGCTCATTTCCTCCATACGTAACCAAGGTTATGAAAGTCGGTCCTCGGCATTTGTTAGGCGCCGACTAGGCGCTCCTCGGCCCTCACCTGCTGCGACTACCACCGAAGCGGCGAGCTAGGCGGGCCGGGCGCCTAGACGACGAAAGGCGGTCCTCCGCGACTCTCGACGGCGCTCGGCGAGGCGGGCGTCGAGGCGGAAGATAAAAAGACTACGACGCCTTATGCCTCGACCGTGTTGTGATGCGCTAGGGTTCGGCCTCCCTCGTCGTCGAGTCGAGCTCACCCCGGTTCTAGCCATCATGCACCGCCGATTGGAGCTCGCCGCCGTCGATTGGAGCTTTCCGCCGTCGAATCGAGCTCACCCCGCCGTCTCCGCCACCGAATCGAGCTCGCTGCCTCCAAAACGCGGTCGTCCCACCATCGAATCGAGGTACATCGTACGCCTCTTCCCTTTGCTCCCCCGCCGCCGACCTCCCCTCTCTGCTCTCGCTCCTCTCTGGTCCCCCCTCCCACCTCGCCGCCCTCTACTCTCTGCTCCACCCTCGAGCCACCGCCTTCCTTTCTCCCCTCTCTTCTTAGTTCCCCTGTGCTGCCGCCCTCCCCTCCTCCGATGCCCCCTTCCCTTCTCTGCTCCACCCTCACGCCGCCGCCCTCCCCTCTCTTCCCGCTCCCCCTAGCACTGTAGCTCCCCCAGTCTTACTCTGATGCTGCCTGCTCTGCCACCTTCCCTGCTGATTGCTGGTTGCTGAGTAAAGGATGTATGCCAGTGACCATGTTCTTCATGCTTCATGCTGAGTAAAGCTGTAAAGGATGTATGCCAGTGAGTTAGTGACCATGTTCTTCATGCAAGAAATGTGTCTGACCACCATGTTCTTCATGCTTTTGTTGACAGGTTCAGAGGTTCTTCTCTCAAAGGTGAAAGGATTGCTGATTGGCTGCTGAATATCTGAAGTTTACAATGAGCTTTATCTTTAACATCTTTTAGATCACTTCTGAATGTCTGAATGTATGAAGTTTACAAGTTTACAATCAGTCTAGTGTATCTTTTGTGAAAGGGCAGTGAGCACATATATGATATAACATACATAACATTGATGAATGATGATAGATGACTTCATTTGGTTGAGATTCTTCTCTGTGTACAATTCTACTGTGAATCTGGCAATCTGCTGCAATACAACTGCTTCTGTGAATCTGTGATATTACTTGCACTTGATATTACTTACATGGTTAGTGTATGATTGACTGATTGTGAGCAGCGTATTGAGGTATTGTATTTGTAAGCACACATTAATTGAGGTATTGTAATACATTATGAGGTCATTTGATATCCTTTGCAAGTTATACTTGTTCATTCATTTGTCCTGTTAGCTCAGGCTATCACCCTGTCGCTCACAACAATGCACTGTTGGCTCTCTAGGTGTCCACCAATTTTGCCGAGATTAAAAGCAATGTCAACGAGGGGGAGGACGACATTGAGTTCGAGTCCGTACAAGATGAAGTGGTTGTTACCAGGAATTATGAGGAGGAGGAGAACGAAGACATTAACTCATGATTGATAGATTTATTCATCTTAGCAATTCATCATAAACTATATTAGTATTTTGCTTGCTATGTGGAGTTGGCACTGCCATGTTATGAACTTATGATATTTTGATTATTTTCTATGTCAAGTCTTTGAGATGTGTGGCTGCATATGTTTCATACTTTCATAGTTTCATTCATTCATAAATCATTTGTACATTCTTTCTCACACAACACCGTAGCAAAATAACTCATCATTGATTAAATATGCAGGTTTACATCATTATTTGATTACAATACATGCATGTTTACATCAAGCTCTTGGAGCCTTGGAGGTGAGATAATAATATAATATACATGACTACATCAAATTACACATGTCTTCTTCTTCAGGTAATTTTCCTTCTATCTTGCTCAATTTGATGCCTGATGCTTGCTCAATTCATCAAATTATTCCTGTTGTGGGCTTATCTGCACTGTAGCCAAGCCGGCCGCCTGGGCACTGCCTAGTCACCGCCTGGGCGCCACCTAGTCCGCCTAGGCGCTAGGCCCCAGGCCACCGTCCGCCTAGTGCCTAGCGCTTTCTTGAACCTTGTACGTAACTCTATTGTAGTCTTCCTTCATTTGAAATGTCCGAGGATAACTTTTTGGAATCACATAGGTCGTTTAGCGCCTATGTTGCTGAGGGATGGACACACAAGGAACAGAGCGATACATTGAGACACAGGACTAAATTTTTGGTACCCGCTATAGCATAATAATCCTATATCACACTTCGTAACATGGCCTCTCGAATTGACTATACATATAATCTATATCACACTTTAATTTTTGCAGTGCCACTAGCAACAACTACAAGGCAACGTATGTGCATTCTACGTTTGTCGTCATATGCTGGAAATTATGAGTGCTAAGACTAAGGATCCAGAGGTTTGTCAGTCAATCCTATATAATTATGAATTTAAATATATATGCTTACTACATTACTGTTGCTAGCGATAGGGCATGACAATGGAAGAAAGTGTCTACCATCTGGACATACACGCGGGCATTCGAGGACAGCTTGCTCTCTTCATCACGGGGGAGATCATTAACCAGAATGGATAGTTTCACCTAGGCGACACTGATTTATTGTAATTCACTTTGAGTTGTAATTCAACTCACTTTGTAATTGATATTGAGTTTTTAAATCACTTTGAGTTGTTCTATATCAAATCAATTGTGATATATCTATTTTCTGCTTGCTTGTTTTTAGAGGGCATGGCTAGCATTACCTGAGGCTAGCTGAAAACCCTAAAAACCGTCTGTGAATTCATACTATCATAGACGGTTACTACAAAAAACAGTCTGTGAATGCATAATATCACAGACGGTTACCACCAACAAACCGCATGTGATACGTATCCAATCACAGACGGCTACCACCAAAAAACCATTTGTGATATATATACAATCACAGACGGCTACTACTAACAACCGTCTGTGATACGTATCCAATCACAAACGGATACCACAAAAAACCGTCTGTGATATGTCCGATATCACAGACGGCTACTACCAAAAACCTTCTGTGATATGTCAGATATCACAGACGGCTACTACTAAAAACCGTCTGTGATAGTTATGATATCACATACGGTTATTTTTACAAACCGTCTGTGTTATTTATCTAATCACAGACGGTTGGTCACTACTACAGAAAATGTCTTCGCTGCACGGTTCAAAACGTCATTACGCATAGCAGTTTCCAAAGCCGCTCGAAGTTTATGGGTCGCTGATGACATGAGGTCATCATAGATGGTTTTGGAACCGCTGATGATGATGCTATCTATCACGGTTATTAACTCGTAATAAATCAGTGATAAATGTCTATCATGAGCGGTTCTAAACACGAACTGTTTGTGATAACTGTCTATCATGGACGGTTCATGTTTAGAACCATCTGTGATATATATATATATATATATATATATATATATATATATATATATATTATATCGCTTGTAGTCCCCAACCACTTTCGGGGTCGTGAGGGAGGATGACACACTGCCACGGGCAACCTCTCATCGAGCCTGCAAGTTCAAGAAGTACGGCTACAAGGAGAGCACGTGGACATACAATTACCTGGATGTCGTCGATAGGTAATTGGACTTGACATCAAGTTATGGTTGGTTGCTGATGCATGATGCCACTTCCCAGTCCAAACCCACCACACTAGTAGTAGCCCTCGGCATCCATAGTAAAACACTAGCCATTTTCATCACAGAGCAAGGGGGTAGAGATAGAGAGGAAGTAAGGTAGGGTGATACCTCAGTACAGCGCAACCACGGTGATGACCCCATCACCAGCACAACTCTCATCCATCTCCTGCACCTAGCATAAATCACACAAACATCAGGACACAACTTAAGGCTCAAGCATAAAAATCAAACTCAATAAAAGACATTAAGCTAAGCGAGAGGAGAATAGAGGAGAATGGGAAAGCAAAGCTAGGGGCCAGGGCGAGCGCAGAGGGTCGAAAGCAGAGAACCAAGCCATGGGACGCGGGCGCAAGAGGTGCAGTGGTGGCGCATGGATTGGGTGGCGGCCACCGTAGTTATGGCATGACCCTAACATCGCATAAGACACTCCTATCGTGACGAGTGTCTTGTGCGGTCAGAGTGGTGTCTGGCCGTGGCGACGGAAGAAGGGCGGCGGCGGCGACGGGTCGGGTGGCGGCGTCAAGGTGGAGGGGAGCGGATGAGAGTAAAGCACTGCCGGGAGTGACGAGTTAGGGCGCGCAAACCCTAGCGGCGTTGAGGAGTGACGAGTTAGGGTGGGCGCAAACCCTAGCGGCCGGCCAAGCTCCTACTAATAAAGAGACTTATCACAGACGGTTCCATAATAGAACCGTTCGTGATATGTCCCATATCACAGACGGTTCTATTATGGAACCGTTTGTGAAATGGTTTTTCTTAAGTATATTATCTTGTATATACACTTACATGACATGAAGAAATTACATGTTTATATGTCAATTTTGTCATTTAAATATCGCCGAAATTTGCTTTAACTATATTTAAATACTAGTCTCGATATATATGTATATATATATATATATATATATATATATATATATATATATATATATGTATATATGTATGTATATATATATATATATATATATATATACATACATATATATAGAGAGAGAGTAATAATTCAACATAATTAATATAGTACCTTCACCTCCAAACTAGATTTTTTTTTCCATTTTCATATGGCCAAACAGCGTGGACAGTCGCTTCTTACAAAGATTAAAAAAAAGTAGAAACCTATAAATAAACAAAGTTTTTCTAGTAGCGGAGGTAGGCTGTTATCTCTGTCTTCAATACTTCGTAGGCGGCGACGTCTGATGGTTCATGATCGAACAAAAGCCTGAAATGCATCCACCCGCTGATGCGCTCGTTCGAGTGTCTCCCGAAGACCCTCGGACTGTTGAACCAAGAAGAATTGAGCCCATAGGCTCTCTTCTCTTGCTTGAGGGGTCTCGGCCTGGTCAACTCAGTCGCTTGCCACCTCGATTAAGCAGTCCAAGTGACGGCAAGCCTCCTGGAGACATGCAATGTCATTGTGGATGACCACGTCGATGACATGGTAAACTCACCGAAAGTAGGAGATCACCCGGAAGACGCGGCGGCGGAGGATGTCAAGACGGCGGAAGGTGGCTGTCACCTGCTCCGGCAAATTCTCGGACAGAGGAGTGAAGACACTGATGAAAAAAGTGTTCTTCGCAAAGAACCACCAACGTCAACGAGAGAGGTGCTCAGACAAGACGACTGTGTAGACCATCAATGCCGGCAACAAAGAAACAGAAGAGGCAGTTGTTTCTGTTTTTTCTAAGTACTAGAGTTATATGTGGGGATGATAATCAACTTCGATGGTGGATGATCCTTTTTATAAAACAAGGAATAAATTCGGAGCGTTAGACGAAGAGACGCATCGGGGAGCCGAAGCGGCATTGATGCGACGAAGAGACGCGCCGGCGGATTTAAGAAAGCGGTCATCGGGCTTGGCGGGAGTTGTAGTGATATTATCACGACGGTTATAACAAAAACCGCTCGTGATATGTAGTAATATCACGAGCGGTTATTGTTAAGAAGCGCTCGTGAGGTTTCCTGAGCGCTTGTTTGTTGAAAATCGCGCGTGATATGTAAAATTATCACGAGCGGTTATTATTAATAACCGCTCGTGATACTTCCTGACGGTTTTAGTTATGAACCGTCCGTGATATTACCTCTTCACTGACGGTTTTTAGTGTAACCAGTAACACAAACGGTTTCTAAACCAAAACCGTCTGTGAATACATGTAATACAGACGTTTTTGGTCAACCGTCTGTGATGAGGCGTCCAATATTAGCCTCTTTGTAGTAGTGGGTACATATAACCGTCTGTGATAGTTGGTCTTCACAGACGGTTATACTATAAAACCGGCTGTGTTGTTATTATCACAGACGGCTCAAAAACCGTCTGTGATAACCGCCTGTTATCACAGACACATAAAGTTAGACGGTTCAGAAATGACGGTTTAGAACCGTCTGTGATGATCCTTTCTGTAGTAGTGCTAAATCGCAGTACTTCTAGGTTAACCTTTTTGGACGAAGTGAGAACAAAAGTCCAAGTGAGGTGTGAGTGGGCTGGGCTTTTGACCAATTTTGGGGCGCATTGTGTTACAAATACAATAGAAATTAGTAGGCAAAATTGTGTTTTGGGGTTATATCAATGTCCAAAACGATATCTTTTTTATAACCAGAGGGAGTATCACAGCTAATAACTACTATTTCTATTTTAAGCTTCACACACGAATTCACTCAGGCAAAAGCTCAGACTGCATGCTAGGAAAGCAACGATCGATCCTGCTGATACCTCAACACAAATTAACTACTACTACATCATATAAAGGAAGACTTACGAAGATCGCTCATGTTATCAGAAGGGCAAAGGATAAAACCGCCTGATCTCACTGAAATGATTGTTTAATTTGGTTGCACTTGTCAATGGCGTCAGGTCGATCAGGTCCCCTGGACGCAGTCACAAGAAACCCAATTGATCGATTTTATTAATTTTAAGCCCACCTTTTATTTTCCTTTCCTTGTGCCAATCCCAATCTAAAACATGTGCATGACAATAGCTCTGTCGTGCGCCTGGAGCTAGCATTTGTTAGGTTCCGTTCTCATCTTAAAGTCATCACCCTGGATCACGTTGCCATCTGCAAACATGTATGATTGAGTAAATATATGTGCAGGTTAATTTTCTCTGATATGAATATGATCTCTGAAGACTCAGTACCATGATTGTTCAGTTCTTCTGACAGGTTAATCACCAGCAATATCTGGCTATGAATTTTTCGCACGAGGTGAAATTGACCAAAAGCGACGGACAGTTGTGCTGTCTCAAATCTTTGTGCAAGATCGATGAGAGATTGCAGAGCAAGTTGGCATAAATTGTCATGGCATGGCTCAGGACAGGAACCTAAAGCTAGCTACGTACTCAGGTTATTGCATTTGCACGTCCACTTGAGAGACCAAATTGGATGTGCGTGGTTCAATATTATGGACTAGACCACATGTGCAATTAACCTTTCATGGTTTGATTCAGAGAAACTCGGTCGACCATGTCCTACGTACACTAGCTAATGTGTACTATAAATTGACCAAGGGATGAGTAAGACTGTGCAATAGATAGGCACACTACGTCGTGTAGCTTTACTTATGTGATTTGGTTCAGAGAATCCACAAAGCTAGCATTGAGCCTGATGGGATGACTACTACTACTTGAAATGAGAATCTCCCGGATGAACTCTCTCCCTAAAAATCACCAAAATTTATGGCCACCGGATCTAGATCGATCCAAAGGTGGATCTAAAACCGAATCCAAAGGTGGATCTAAAAATCACCAAAGTTGCAGCCGAAAACCGGTAAATCAAACAACACAACATCCCTATGGAGGGCAGCGTCTAGACACTAGTACAGACAAGGTCATCATGGACGGTTTGGAACCATCATCACAGACGGTTTTTGAACCTTCTGAATTTATATTTGTGATAACAGTCAGTTATCACAGACGATTTTTGAACCGTTTGTGATAAGGCACAACGCAGACAGTTTTTTTGTTGAAACCTTCTGTGAAAGGTCAGTATCACATACGATTTTCACCAAAAATCGTCTGTAATACGTAGGATATCACAGACTGTTTGTAAATACAAGCCGTCTGTGATATGTCTCCAATCCCATCGGTGATACTAGCCCTTCACACCCTTCACATATGGTTTATAAATAGAACCGTCTGTGACACTAACCCTTCATAGATGGTTTGTCAATAGAACCGTCTGTGATACTAGCTCTTCACAGATAGTTTCAACAAAAAACCGTCTGTGATAGTTCTTTATGCCTATCTAATTTTTTTTTTTGATTTTCGGCTAGCCTTAGGAATTGCTAGCTATGCTCTCTGAAAACAAGCATGCAGAAAACAGATATATCATAGATAATCAATTATTAACAACTTGAAGTGATCATTTACAACTCAAAATCAATTACAAAAGAATTTGTTCAAGTATTGTCGCTATAGTTACAGTTGGATTACAATAGAATCAATTGTTTGAAGGTGGTTGAGAGGTGTCGACGGAGTGAAACTCTCCGTCATCGTTAATGATATCAATCTTGATGAAGGCGTAGAGCTTTCCTCGAACATCCGTGATCTCTTTCACAATGAGTACATCTAAATCTATGTTCAATCCCTGTCGCTAGCAAGAGTAAAGTAGTAAGCATATATATTTAAATTTATAATTAGAAAATAATTGTTGCGAGATTGACAAACCTCGGGATCCTTCATCTTACCCCTCATGATTTGCTGCATATAATGGCAAACGTAGAATACACATATGTGATCTTGTTTTTGCTGGCGGCACTGCAAAAATAGAATTACATATATAGGTATAGTCAGTTCGAGACGCATTATTACGAAGTATGATATAGAATTATTGTGTTATAGCGCATACCGGAAATCACGTCTTGTGTTGCAGTGTGACGCTCGATCCCTTGTATGGCCCTCCGTCGACAACATAGGCGATGAACAACCTACATGATTCCAAAAAGTTATCCTCGGCCATTTTAAACGAATGAAGACTACAATAGAGTTATGTATGGAGGAAATGAGCATACTTGTTGAGTATTCCTTTCACAAGGCTGAAGTCGTAGGTTTTATTGAGTAGGGAATCAGGGTATATCACCTTGTTCCTCTGTAAGACCAAGAGGTTTTTGGTCATGATATTTGATGATGAATACATTGACTTTAATGAAGACTTAGTCTTGGTGCTTAAAGTTGATACATTGTCTCTGGAACATGTTTTGGATCTCAGTTGCTGACTTGCATTTGAGTTCTGTCAGTTTCTGTTGAAAATCAGTTCTTGTCAGGATTATCGGTAGTACCGGCTTTGTACACGCCGAACTACCGGCGCGGTATGACATGGTGTGCAGCAGTAGTACCGCAGTCTTGTTTTCGAACGTGTTTTAGCTCAAATCATTAGATCCCGATCCGAGCGCCCACGTGGCAAAAATGGCTTTGTTACGAAGTTTTGAGCCTTTTCATGTTGCGTAATATCGGCGTTGTTTTCACGGAACTACCGCTTTGCGGTAGTACGCCAGTAGTTCTGAGTACCGCAAGTCATTTTCTGCAGTGCGTTTTGCTCGGTTCGTTAGATCTTGATCTAACGGCCGATATTGAGATGAACGTTGGACCGTCCGAACGTCTCAAGGAATCTGAGCCCTTGATCCGAAATCGGCTACCGTTATTGTTGTAGCGTTTGGACCGTCCGAGACGAAAGCTTTGTGAGTCGTTGATTTGAAATCAACGGTTGATATTCACGGAACATTCGGACCTTGAAGAAGTTTTGCAAAACATATATGCGTGATGAGCGGTAGTAGTACCGTGTTGTCCCAGAGTACCGGTGTGTTAATGGCGGTAGTACCGCACTTGGTTTTTCAGAAAGAGAAAGCTTCTGACAGGTACAGTTAAATGAAAATCGGATGATCTAGAGTCTTGGAGCGGAACGACCAGCAAGCGGTATGACCGCACTTTGAACGTCGGTAATACCGCACAAAGGTATGACCGCAATGTTGCGGTATGGAAATTTCAGAGAGCATGTTTTTGGAAGATCTTGAGATTTCTCAATGAGCGGTAGTTCCGTAGTGCTTTGAGCGGTACGACCGCATGTGCGGTAGTACCGGACGTATAATGGCGGTAGTTCCGATTATACTCTGGAAAGTTGTCGTTTTGGGGTTTTGACTGAGGATATGTTAAATTCGTGAGCTATATCTTGTTGCATGTTGCATGATAGTGTTTATGAGTGTGAGTGAGCTAATGGATGATCAAGTTGGATAACTTGTGCCAAGAATTGGTTTCCTTGGTCTTTGCATGTGCGAGGTTAGGTGTTGAGGGCGAATCACGGCTTGGTGTGAGGATTGACTCGGACTAGGATGGGGAATCTGAGGTCTTGGAAGTCATGGATGTCAAGAGGTGGTTTGGATCACGCCGAGCACGTGGAGATCAAGGGTGCACTTCGGCTACGGGATGGAGTCCTAGAGGCTTCTGGCGTGGAGTTTTTTGAAAGACAGATTTGGAAGGAGTTCCAAATCTTTTTGTTTTGAGATAGAGTCCGTATTGGTGTCGTGTTGGACATGGATATGACTCTGGGCTATAAGAAGAGGCAGAGGGTGCGCCTTGTGTATGGGTTTTTGATGTTACGATTTCGTGAGATAAGTTTTGACTGTAGCTTTTCATCGCAAAGCTACTACTGTTTTTTCTTGAGGTTTTGAGAGGTCTTTGAATTGTGGCTTTGAGGGTGCTTGCTAAGCACTTTGTAGACACAAATCAAATTAAGAAATAAAGCTCTTAATTGCTTCATCTTGTTTTTGATTTGTTGTTCCTTACATGCCGAGGTGGTCTCTGCTAGAAGCTACACAAGAGTCATCGAGTTTCGGAGTTCTTGTGCACAAGAAGAAGTTTGAATTACGGGTCAATCCGCCGCAATCATTCAACCCCCTTCGATTGCTATTACGATCCTACAAGTGGTATCAGAGCAAGGTTGCAATGGCATCAGATCGAGATCGATTCTCAGGTAAGCCACCGTATTTCGATGGATCGGATTACATCTATTGGAAGACTCGTATGGAAGTTTTTCTGCAAGCTCAAGGTAATGTTATTTGGCAGAAGGTAGAAGCTCCTTATGAAGTCCCTGCTGTGATCACCAATAACAATACTGCTGATGTTGAAACAAATGCTAAGGCTAGAAATATTTTGTTGCAAGGTTTAAGTAGGAATGAATTTGTTAGAATTGCTAATATAAAATCTGCTAAAAAAAATTTGGACAACACTTGCTGATTATCATGAAGGATCAAAATCTGTTAAAGGTGTTCGTCAAAATCAATTCAAAAAGGAGTATTCCAAATTTGAGATGAAACCGTGAATCAGAGATACTCTTTTGACCGCTTCAATAAAATCATTAGTGATTTGCAATCTGTTGATGTGATTTATTCCGATTCTGAAAATGCTAGACAGATTTTGAATGCTTTGGATATGTCTGTTTGGGAGGTACTAGTCACTACAATCAATCATTCTGTTAATATGAAAACACTCACTTTGAATGATCTCTATTCTAAGATGAAAACACATGAGATTGATATTTTGGCCAGAATAAATAAGTCAAATTCTTTGGGTTTAGTGACAAACCAAACTGACAGTTCATCAAGTCCTTCTAGTTTCTCCTTGAGTGCTATCTCAGATGAACAATTGGAGGAGATCCCAGAAGAACAGCTTATACTCTTCTCAAATAGGGTGACTAAAGCAATCAATAATGTCAGAGCAAGGAGAAGAGGAGGTCCAATCAGATGCTTTGAATGTGGTGAGCCAAACCACATAAAAGTAAATTGTCCCAAGTTGAGAGGAAAAGAAGCCAAGGAGGACAAAGCACCAGCTCGGCGTTTAAAATTCAAATTTGATTCAAGCAAAAAGCAAAATTATCGTAAAGCTGTCAACAAGGTGCTTTCGGCTCTTGAGGAGATTGGGCTAAGTGATGTTGATTCGCATAAATGACAACGAGGATGATCACAAGAAGGCAAAAGAGGCCGATTTCACAGGGATGTGCTTTATGGCAAGTAGTGAAGAAACTAATGATGATGATGATCTCTACAGTGACCCTGATGAGGTAAAGCCCTCTTATGCTAATTTATCATGTGCTGTGCTGAAATTGACAAATGAGCTTAAAAAATACAAAAAGAAAGCAAAGAAACATGACCTTGTTGTTGATAGCTTGAATTCTGAAATTGATAGACTTAAGGCTGCTATTCCTGATGATGAATCATGTGAATCATGCCAAGTTTTGCATTTTGAATTAAAACTTGCTAGATCAATTCATGCTGAATTTGAAGAGTTAAAAATGGCGCATAACTCATGTGATGATAAGCTGAAACTTGCTTCTGTTGAGATTGAAAAACTGAAGTCTAGTTCATCTTGTTTAGAGACAAGTACTGTGAATGCTCAAATTAAGACTTGCTCTAATTGTGAACTGCTAGAAGCTAAATTAAAGTCATCTCAGGATTCTATACAACAAATGCTTTATCATGAAACACTTTCTTGCACAAATTGTCCTAAACTCACAACTGAAATTGATGCTTTGACTAGACAATTAAGTGAGTTTGCTGAAAAAGAAAAAATGGCTTAGTCTGTTGCTTATAAGAAAATCTTGAATGGTTTTGTTAAGTGCACAACTTGTCCTGAATTGGCTAAAGAGAATGAATATCTTAAAGACACTTTGGAGAGGTTTTCTTTTGGCAAGAAAAATATGAACATGATTCTAGACAGATCAAGAGTGAGTTCTAAAAAACAAGGTCTACATTTTAATTCTGTTGTTCATGCAAAGAATCATCCTCCCAAAGCTCTTAAACTTCTTGAATCCGGAAAATTTGAAATTGAATCTGAACCTAAACATGTTGTGTTCAAATCACTGGTTTTGCAAAGGATCTTATTACCAAAGTAAGCATCAGAAGAGAAAAACTGAAATTTCATATCAAGAAAAGTATCGGTGCACTTATCGTGGTAAAGAAGGTCATTTGGTTCAGTTTTGTTTTCAAAAGCAAAGAAAGAAAAGAGAGATAATTCGAGAAAGAATTTTCATGTTCCTTTTGTTTTCACTAAACAAGCCGATCTTAATTGATCGTAATGACACCTAAACAATGCTTTGGCCGAAAGATGCGTAATTGAAGTGCCTTTATTGCTCCTACTCGTCGTGTGTCACAAAGATTGGGTTCCTAAATCATGTCTTACTAACCCCAAGATCTTGTGAGACCGACATTCTCTTGAATTGTAGGTACAAATTGTTGAGGAAGGGGAACTTTTGGCTAGTTGATTCAGAGGTGTTCAAGGCACATGACGGGTGATTCAAAATGGTTCTCCTCCCTCGCTAAGGCATCCAGTGATGAATTGATTACTTTTAGGGATGCTTCAACTGGAATTGTGATGGCAAAAGGTACTGCGCGCGTTAATGACAAATTTGTTCTTAAAGATGTTGCCTTGGTAAGCAAATTGAAGTACAACCTTCTTTCTGTGTCACAACTGTTGGAAGAAAATCTTGAGGTAAGCTTTAAGAAACATGCTTGCAGGGTTTTAGATGCCTTTGGAGATATTGTCCTTAATATCACTCGATTAGGGAGAGTTTTTAAAGCTGATTTTAATCATTCCTTCTCACCTAATGTTAGATGTTTGGTAGCTTCTGAATTTAGAGATCTTTTCTTTTGGCATCGTAGACTAGGACATATTGGTTTTGATCATCTTGTTCGAATTAGTGGAACTGATCTTATTAGGGGGCTGCCGAAATTGAAAAGTGAGAAAGATTTGGTTTGTTCTCCCTGTCGACATGGTAAGATGGTTGCTGCTCCACATTTTCCTATTTCTGTAATCATCACAGATGGCCCTGGACAATTGTTGCATATGGACACTATAGGTCCCTCAAGAGTTCAATCTGTTGGTGGTAAGTGGTATTGTGGATATCATGGGGATATGCTTGAGATCTTAGGATGATGTTACAATTGGCAATGTCGTTTTTGGTTTGTTGAAACAGCGTTTTCTGCAAGTGTCAGGATTTTCGGTCATACCGGCGTGTAACGCGATGCAGACGCATCAAGATCACTTACGACATTTCAACCGAAGATACTTGGCGGTATGACCGAGTCCGTCGTTCTGTGTTTTAGGTGGCGGTTTGATATTTCGAGCGAGTGTAATTTGAGTTTTGGTTTCTTCAGTAGCGATACGATCGCGAGTTATGGGTGCTTGATTATCGTTATCTTGATAGTAGTACCGCCATAACATGGCGGTAGTACCGATTTTGTTTCGATTGTCATTTCAATTGGAGAATTGCTTTTGGGTTAGGTCAAGTTCATGGGTTTCATGGCATATGTGTTGCATGATGCATGTTTTGACTAACGTGGGTCAAGTTGTGAAGAACTTGTTCCTGACTCGATTTCTTTGTCTATTGATGTGCAGGTTGCTTGGAGGTCAATGACGGTCAACGGTGAGGATGATCGGGACTAAGCTTAGAGAGGTGAGGTCCAGAACGATCGGGGATGCCGGGTGAGGTCAATGGAGTCAAGCATGGCGAAGACGGACAAAGGTGACCGAACGGGCGATTCGGTGCGACGTTCGATCAAGTGGCGCTGGGTCTGCAAGTGCCATGGTGGTTTCGGTGGGAGCGGATGGGAGAGACTTGCCGACATGAAGAGAGCATTTGGATCAACCTACACGTGGCGAAGCATGGGAGGTGCTTCACGAAGATGGGACTCGGTCTTTGCAAAAGATCGAGAAGGGTATTTTGGTAATTTTACCAAATACCGCTTTGGTGACCTTTTGCCAACTCACGGCGCAAAGATGGTGCAAGGTGAAGCGGATTAGGTCAAGAGATGAAGACGGCGCTTTAAAACGCTGCGTGCGTATGTGACCCGCTTGTGTTGGGCCTTAACGAGCCCATTAGGTTCAATCTTCTAGAAGGTTTAGCCTCCACTATAAATAGGAGAGGGTGCCGCCAAGACCTCTCAACCCTTTCATTGTGTTTGAAACCCTAGTTTGCTTAGGGAGAGGATTAGTGGAGGTTAGGGTTCTAGAGAGTTGGATTTGATTTCGTGCTCATGTATTGAGTCTTTGTCCTCCTTGATGGAGTGGTCAGTAAACCAATACCATATCAAATCAAACCAAAGAAAGTTCTCTCAAAGATGAGTTCATTTGCTTTCTTTCTCTCTATTTGATGATTTGAGGTCTTTCTTTGATCCGCGAAGTTTTTGCTTGGTTTTTCTTCTTGATCTTGCTTGCTGGGATATGTGGGAACCCATCTAAGGTCATCTTGATCATCATCCACCCACGAGCAAGTTTTGGATCAAGTTTTACGCTTTTTGCTCGGTTTTGAACCCTCCTTCGTAAAATGCAAAAGATCAAAACTTTGACGTGGATCTTCTCGATCGTTGCTTGAATAGGTTCCTGACATCATTAGGAAGATGTGTTTCAAATTTGGTGGAGTTTGGCCAAGCGGATCAAAAGTTACGCCGATTTTTGTTTTCGTTTTTCAGGCATCGCTCATTCGCCTGATTTATCTTGTTCATGCGAACGACCGACATTATTCATCCGGTTCGACCGGACTGCGGTACGACCGCCATCTGCTCATCCGGTTCGATCATTATCGTCACAAGACTGCTTATAAGGCTGATTTTTGTGTTTTTGGTCGCTTTTGGGGATTTGAAGGATTAAGTATAAGTCTTCCGCTACGCTTAGATATATTGATCTTCATAGTTCTCATAGCTATTGAGTCAATATCATGTTTGAATCAGATCAAAGCAAAAATAGATAGTGGTCCTATTCACCCCCTCTAGTCGCTTTTCGTCCAACAGTATATTCTTGTGATTGTTGATGATTACTCTAGGTACTCTTGGGTGTATTTTATGGTGTCCAAGGATGAAGCTTTTGGTTATTTCAATGATTTATTTCTCAGATTAAATAATGAATTAAATGGTGCTGTGAAAGTAATAAGAAGTGATAATGGTACTGAGTTTAAGAATTCCTTATTTGCTTCCTTTTGCTCTGAACAAGGTTTGGAACATCAATTTTCCTCTCCACGTGTTCCTCAACAGAATGGTGTAGTTGAGAGAAAAAATAGAACCTTGGTTGAGATGGCAAGAACCATGCTTGATGAATATGCCACTCCTAGGAAGTATTGGGCAGAGGCTATTTCAACTGCTTGTCATGTTTCTAATAGAGTATTTTTGAGAGCCTCTTTGCACAAGACTTCTTATGAGCTGAGATTTGGCAAAAGGCCTAGTGTCTCTCACTTCAGAGTTTTTGGTTGCAAATGTTATATTCTTAAGCATGGTAATCTGGATAAATTTGAAGCTAGATCAACTGATGGCATATTTCTTGGATATCCTCTTCACTCTTGTGGCTATGGAGTGCTTAATCTTGAAACTAACAAAATTGTTGAAACTTGTGAAGTTACTTTTGATGAGGTCAGTACTTGTTCTAGAACTGACATTTCAGGTACACAAGTTCAGGGGGAGTCTAAAAGCATATTCCTTAATGAAGAAGATGATCTTGATTTTGGTAATGACTTTTCTCCCATGCCATCAACTACTGAAGATCAAGCTCCTACTACTGCTGTTGCGCCACCACAAGTGGATGTTCAAAATATTGAAGACAGTTCAAAACCTTCTGCACATTTGAGGATTCAGCGACTTCATCCTCCAGAACTGATGATTGGTGATATTCATGAAAGAGTAACACGTTCTAAGTTTACTTCTCCTGACTCACATGCCCATTCTGCTTTTGTTGCCTCCTTTGAGCCTAATGATGTAAGTCACGCTTTATCTGATGAGTCTTGGATCAATGCCATGCATGAAGAATTAGAAAACTTTGAGCGTAATAAAGTCTGGACCTTAGTTGAACCTCCTCATGGACATAATGTAATTGGAACTAAATGGGTTTTCAAAAATAAACAAAGTGAGGATGGTGTTGTTGTGAGAAATAAGGCTAGACTTGTTGCTCGTGATTTTCTCAAAGTGGAGGGTCTTGATTTTGGTGAAACTTTTGCCCTCAGAGCTGACTTGAAGCAATTAGAATTTTTAGCCTTTTCTGCATCTAAAGGATTCAAATTGTTTCAAATGGATGTTAAAAGTGCTTTTCTAAATGGCTACATTGAGGAAGAAGTTTATGTTAAGCAACCACCTGGTTTTGAAAATCCTAAGTTTCCTAATCATGTCTACAAACTCTCAAAAGCTTTGTATGGTTTGAAGCAAGCTCCTCGAGCTTGGTATGAGAGTCTTAAGCTGTTTTTGCTAAAACATGATTTTCAAATGAGCAAGGTAGACAAAACTCTTTTCACTTTTAAATATGGCAACGATCTATTACTTGTTCAGATTTGTGTGGATGATATCATCTTTGGGGGCTCCTCTCATGCTTTGGTTTCCAAGTTTTGATACTATGAGCAGGAGTTTGAGATGAGTATGATGAGGAGTTAACTTACTTCTTAGGGCTGCAAGTAAAATGCACCAAGCAAGGCAATTTCATTCATCAAACCAAGTATACTAAAGACTTGCTTAGGCATTTTGACATGGCAACTTGCAAACCCATCTCTACACCAATGGGGTCTACAAATGTTCTTGACCCGGATGAAGAAGGTGAGGTAGTGGATCAAAAGAATACAGGAGTATGATTGGTTCTCTACTCTACTTGATCGCTTCAAGGCCGGATATACACTTTGCTGTATGTTTATGCGCTCGATTTCAAGCTTCACCTCGTGCTTCTCATCGACAGGCTGTAAAAAGAATTCTCAGGTATCTTCAATCCACTTTAGAATTTGGGCTTTTCTATTCATCTTCATCTTGTCTTACTTTATGTGCATACTCCGATAGTGATTTTGCGGGTGTAGGATTGATAGAAAGAGCACATCTCGCACATGTCACTTTTTAGGCACTTCCTTAGTGTCTTGGTCCTCTCGAAAACAATCTTCGTTGCTCAATCAACTATCAAGCCGAGTATGTTGTCTTCCGCTAGTTGCTTTCAAGTTCTTTGGATTTTGCTACTCTCAAAGAATTTGGTTTAGATTTGGGCAATCGCTCTCTTTATTGTGATAACACTAGTGCTATTAACATTGCTAAAATCCAAAGGCAACATTCTCTAACAAAACACATTGATATTAGATTTCACTTTCTCGAGATCATGTGGAAAAAGGTGATATTGTTCTCCACTTTGTTGAGACTGATTTCAATTTATCGATATTTTCACTAAGCCGCTTGATACTTCTCATTTTGTTCGCTTATGAGTGAATTGGGTGTTGTTCATCCTATGGGCTTATTTTGAGGGGAGTATGTGAAATTTCGAAGCTTTTGCTTTTTATTTAAGTCAAGTCTTTGATTTCAAAAGAGTAATTGAGCTATCTTTATCATATTTATTCATGTGCTATGTAGCCTTGATCTCGACTGGTCTAATAAACTTGCTACATAAATAACTAAAGCATGACATGGCTGAAATCTTTGACTAGTTTGATTATTGGAATCACTTTGTGTTGTTTATTGAAAAGGATAAGCTGATTTGTGAGTCCTATTTTAAGTCTTGGATTTGAAGCAAAAAGGTCCTTCTTTTCAGTCCTGTGTTGCTCACTAAATTTGGCATGTTTTAAAAGATAAAAGGGTTGAGAAAAAGAATTTGAAAAGATGTATGCTTCAAGAATGCCATGCATAGCTGTGTATCAAACAAAAAAAGGGGTACATAACAGTGCTCAAATGACAAGAAGTGTGCTTCAAGCATGCCATACCCAGCTATGTGTTTTTGAAATTAAAAAAATGCACAAAAAGTGCCTTAATCAAAAGAAGTATGCTTCAAGCATGCCACCCTGGAAAAGAAGTATGCTTTAAGCATGCTACATGCAAATAAAAATTGAAATTGAAGCAAAAGGATGTTATATGAGATTGTGGCTCATCCAGATTTAAAGTTTGTCTCACTGTTTGGCTTTTCACTTTTTGGTAACTTCTAATTGTGATCTTGTAATCTTTTTAGTCATTGTGTGATATGCCTGTCATGACTCTAAATTGACTTATCACTTTGAAATACTTGTCCAGATATTGCTTTGTGGTATATGTATTTATATGATCTTGTTAGCTCTGTTCAACCAAATTGGCTTGGTTCATTCAATAAATTAAACTACATACAGCTTCTGGACTTTTACACTTCATGCTCTTCTTTTTCGAAATTTGAAGCTCTTGATGATCACATTGCCAAAGGGGGAGAAAATGAGCGGAACTTGCAAAACTTTGATTTTCCTGTGCTAAAGGAAGTTTTTCTGCTGCTGTTTTTGAAACTCTCTGTTGCTTGGCTCTTTTGGCTCTTTTGAACAGTTTTTTTTTCCCAACTTTGACACTTTCTGATTGCTCACACTCACTTTTGAATTTTTGGAAGTGTTGTCAATGTATTCATCAAGGGAGAGATTGTAAGACCAAGAGGTTTTTGGTCATGATATTTGATGATGAATACATTGCCTTTAATGAAGACTTAGTCTTGGTGCTTAAAGTTGAATACATTGTCTCTGGAACATGTTTTGGATCTCAGTTGCTGACTTGCATTTGAGTTCTGTCAGTTTCTGTTGAAAATCGCTTGTCGATTATCGAGTACCGGCTTTGTACATGCGGAACTACCGGCGCGGTATGACCGCGGGTGCTGTGTAGTACCGCAGTCTTGTTTTCGAACGTGTTTTAGCTCAATCATTAGATCCTAACTGAGCGCCCACGTGGCAAAAGGGCTTTGTTCTCAAGTTTTGAGCTTTTTCGTGTTGCGATATCTGGCGTTGTTTTCACGGAACCCTCTATTTTTGGCCCAGCCCCAAAATCCAAGGTAACCTAAATGGTCTGTCCGACCGCTCTCAGAGTAGACGGTCAGATCACCGCCGGGGTCGACCGCCACCTTGGCCGGTCGGACCGCCAATGCATATACCAGAAAAACCACCTGCATGGCGGTCGACTACCCCATGGCGGTCAGATCGCTAGAGGCCTCGACAAAGAATGAACTCGTGGTCGAAAACGGTTGTTTCCACAAACCCTCAACGTCATTGCCAATTGTCTCATCATCCTAAGATCGTAAGCATATCCCCATGATATCCACAAAATACCCTGTGAGTATTATTTTATTATTTTCCTTTGTTTATCCCATTTTGGCCAGGTGAATGGACCATTTTCCCCTTGCTTGATTCCAGCATTGCCCTAACGCAGTTGGGTTGCACCAAATAGTGTCGGCTCGACCCCGTGTGCTCACCTCCTCCCAAAATTCTGGATCCCACCGCCACAAGTCCTCCTTCCTGTGGCTATGGTGGCTCTAGTCCACTACATGCTCCACCGCCCGAGAGGGATGACGCTGAGGAGGTGAGGTGGTCCATGTACTTGCGCAGCCACCCCCTTGACCCCATCGCCTCCGCCAGCACCTCATCTACGCGATGATGCGGGACACGACGACCTCCACCTCCTCTTTGACATGGTAGTCTAAGGAGCTGAGTGACTAGGTGCAACAGTCATTGCCCGCAGGGGACGAGCGGCGGTTGTTGACGATGCTGATCTCGACATAGAAGCTCCTGGAGATGTTACTGCTCCTCAAGTCGAGGGGCTCCTGCTGCCCGGCGACGACCGAGGTGGTGGGGAGGGTCGGGTGCGGGAGCGTGACGGCGGTACAAAGCCAGGCGTCGACAAAGGCAGCATGGAATGCGTGGCGGCACGCCGGGAGCAGTCGTAGCTCGACATCGAGCACAAATGGCGAGAGGCAGACAACGTGGTCGGGGGAGCTTTAGTTAGCGTCGCCATCTCCTTCTCTTTGTCAACCGCCTCCCCTTGCCCCCCCCCCCCCGCCACAGGCCTTACCGAGGAGGCAGCCGCCTTCGCCACAGACACGCGTTGGGCCCTAGGGAGTAGGCTCACGGACGGAGGGGATGACGACAGCCGAGAGAGGCAACAGAGGAAGAATTGGATCGACATAGAGGCGAAGAAGACTAAGCTGAGGAGCACGGCGATAATGAGGGAGGGGAGAGGTTAAGGGACGAGGAGTGTCGAGGGGAACTTTAGCAGGAGATGAGTGCATGGGGTCGAGTTGGTGCTATTTGGTATGACCCAACCGCGTTAGGGCAGCGCTAGACCCGAGCAAGGGAAAAATGGTCCTTTCGCCTGGCCAAAATGGGAGAAAACAAAAGAAAATAATAAAAGAATGCAAACGGGGTATTTAATCAAGGTTCCCATCTAAAGAGGGGTATACTATTAATTGCCCCGGGAATGAGGGTATATGCCAGATTGCCATATAAGTAGAGGTATACTATCAATTACCCTTTATATAGATGCTTTATTGTGTATCTAAAGAAATAGAGGCATTACATAGAGACGTTAAATTGTGCTACTAGTATAGTGAGCCACAGAAATAAAATATAAGAAATGTGCGGACCCTTGCAAAGGTTAGTACTCAAACTCTATACCTTATAGGAAATACTTCTCCTAGAATTATCGCACTAGCACCCTCAACCTCACGTGTTTAGTTATGTGTTGTAATATTTATATGTAGTTCTTCTAACACATATCAATCACCGAAAAACACCTTTAGAGAGTTGGAAAGTGTCTAAAAAATGTCTTTACACAACAAAAAATTTAGTCGAATTAGATAGCATCTCAAAAACGTCTTGCAAGATAACATTCTTTATGTGTCTCGAAAACGTCTCAAAACTATCTCTAGCATACAAAATTTCAGAACGATTTTTAAAGTCTCTAAAAAACGCCTCTAGATTATAGAACTCCTTATTTTAGAGATAAATTGAAAAAATGCTACTAGAAAAGCATCTCCATGGGGGATTTTTTTTAGTGTTTTGAGGCACAAAATGATACTTTAAACTATATATATATATATATATATATATATATATATATATATTTTAAATTGTAGATAGCACTATTGATTAAAGATCAGCACGATGTTTTGATTACTAGCATTCTTCGCCCCATGATTCCTCTAAACCATTCACCTTTCTCGTATTTTCGCGGAATCACAATGACTTGAATTGGATTATGTTAGCACCGGAAGGCCCGTGTCATGCTGTCGTGGCAAGGAACTAAAGCAAAGGGGTGATGTATAGTTTTTCTTCTACCTGTGTTAGTTACTTGACCTTGGCCATGGCCAAATTCTAGATCCGTCCCTGCCCCTCACGGAGCTGGTAATTAAGGCCTACCGGCGAGCCACCGCCGCTGACCTACGCCGCCGCCCTGCCACCTTCTTCCTCGTATTTGTCGGCTCACCGTTGCCGGCGACTGCCTCCTATTACACCAACACCTAACTAGCTCTCTCATCACAGTGATTGGCCTACCCACCTACTTTACCCACTGCCAGCCTAAGTTCCGGCCGCCTCACCGCAGCCGCCGCCCACCCGGAATCTAAGGTCGGAATGGGGTTGTCACCCGCCTGGATATAGATAGATAGATAGTCTTTGTTCATTTCTTATTATAAAAAATGGTTCCTACAAAACGCTAGCTAGCTCTAGCTAGCTGTGCTTGTTTTCATGCATGCTTGATGCTTCGTAGATCAACATAAAACAACTAGCAATCCTAAACACTAGTACAATACTATTTACATGCACCTGTGGATGTTTAATGGTGACTTCAACTTGATCTGCGACCCCGCCGACAAGAACAATCATCGTATCAACCGAAGGCTAATGAGCAGATTCCGGCACGCCCTCAACTCGATGGCCCTCTCGGAGATGCCCCTCACTGGACGCCGTTTCACTTGGAGCAGTGAACGGTCGCGTCCAACGTTGGTGAAGTTGGATAGGGTCGTTTTCTTGAACTCATGGGATGACCTCTACCCGACGAGCCAGCTGCAAGCTCTAAGTTCCTCGATCTCGATCACTTTGCCGCACGCCGGATCGCCACGCCCTATTTTTTGTGCTAGATACCGCTTCGAGACCTTCCGACCGAGACTCGAGGGCTTCCAGGATGTTGTCCTCGCACCATGGTCGTCGCCAGTGCACAATGAGGACCCGTACATCGTTCTCGACACCAAGCTGCGCCGGACGGCTGCGGCACTGCAAAAGTGGGGGCAGCACAAGCTTAGTGGCCTTGGTTTGCAGCTCCAGATCGCCCACGAGATCATTCTTCGGCTCGATCAAGCACAAGACCATCGCCTTCTCTCCAGTGGTGAGCGTAGGTTCTGCGCTCTCCTCAAAGGGAAATGCCTCGCTCTGGCGTCTCTGGAGCGCATGCGCTAACGTCAGCGCGCGTGCATCACGTACCTCCGCGAGGGCGACGCCAACATGAAGCACTTCCACATGAAGGCCAATGCGCGGCGCCGCAAGAAGCTTATCCCTAGACTTTCACATGGCGGCCGCGTCGCCACGAGCCAAGAGGACAAGTTGGAGATGTTGGGAGATTACTTCATGGAGATCATAGGCTCTCCAGCGCCGTCAGCACACCCGTTGA
This sequence comes from Phyllostachys edulis, assembly GCA_036346405.1. Taxonomy (NCBI): domain Eukaryota; kingdom Viridiplantae; phylum Streptophyta; class Magnoliopsida; order Poales; family Poaceae; genus Phyllostachys; species Phyllostachys edulis. Next base: position 53,600,916 of record CM070549.1, on the reverse strand, counting down.
GGCTGCGTGCACTCAGCCTGCCCTCCCTCCTCCCCTCCGAAGCTACTACTCTTGAAGCCCCCTTCCTGGAGGATGACGTCAGAATGGCCATCATGGCGATGCCATCAGAGAAGGCACCGGGGTCAGATGGATTCTCCGGGTTATTTTACAAGCTCTGTTGGCCCAACCATCAAAGAAGATCTACTGAACGCCATCGCCAAATTTCACAGCGAAAATGCTCAAAACTTTCACTAGCTCAACTCCGCCAACCTTACACTACTTCCAAAGAAGGACGAGCCAGAAGCGGTCAAGGACTTCCGTCCAATCAGCTTAATACACAGCTTCTCCAAGATCATAACCAAATTAATGTTGCTACGGCTCTCCCCCGTGATTGGCAAATTGGTGTCACCAGTGCAATCGGCCTTCATTTCAAAGCGCTGTAGCCACGAGAATTTCAAGCTAGTTCGTAACACCGCGGTGACACTGCATCGGAAGAAAATTCCCACCGTCCTCCTCAAGATTGATATTACGAAGGCCTTCGATTCTTTATCCTGGGAGTTCCTGTTGAGTGTTCTGGTGCAACTTGGCTTCGGCAGCAGATGGCGCAGTTGGATCGCCGTAATCCTTCGTACGGCAACTACGTCGATCCTGCTCAACGACGGCCGTGGTCCGCCCCTGTCCTTTGCGTGGGGAGTACGACAGGGGGACCCGCTCTCCCTCGCCCTGTTCATTATGGCTATGGACATCCTGCAGGCTGTGGTGAGATGGGCCATGTGTCGGGGCTTGCTAAGCCCCCTCGGCCGCCTGGTGACGGAGCCGCGCGTCTCCATCTACGCGGACGATGCTGTACTCTTCTTCAGCCCTTCATCCCAAGGTTGTGAGGTGGTGAGAGAGTTGTTGTTCATCTTCGGCAGGGCATCTGGTCTCACCTCCAACCTATCCAAGAGCTCCATCACGACCATTCGCTGCGATGATGAGACCGAGACGGCAGTCGCGGCCGCGTTGCAGTGTCGATGGCTTCGCTTCCTGATTACGTACCTTGGACTCCTGCTCTCAATTCGCTCTATCAAAAAGAGCGACATTCAGCCACTCGTCGGCAAGTTCTCGAAAAAGTTAGCCAGGTGGAAACCTAAACTCCTAACTCCGGGTGGGCGTGTCGTACTCACCAGATCTGTCTTGATGGTGCTGCCGGTTCACTTCATGATGATCTTCAGGCTTTCTCAGTGGGCGATCAAGTTAATAAACCGTAAGTATCGTGCTTTCGTTTGGAAGGGGTTTGAGTCCATCAGCGGCGGTCATTGCTTGCTTGCCTAGTCGAAAGTCTACAAACCGCTTTCGATGTGAAATTTGGGTATCCATGATTTGGCGTCGTTCGATCTTTGCGCTCCGCGGCCGCTTCGAACAGTGGGATCGAGCCAAAGCCATGGCATGGCGTGACGACCGGTAAAGACGCGGACATCCTACCCATGTTCAGGGCAACCACGACTATTCGGGTGGGTGACGGCTCTCGCGTGCGCTTCTAGCATGATCACTGGATCGAAGGTGGGCGCTCGGTTGCCGATGTCGTGCCGGCCCTATTCTCCTTTGTCAGAAAAAAGAACAGGTATGTTGCAGAGGCTTTCGCCAACAATTCCTGGACTAAGGACCGAGGGGTGCATCATTGCTGGCGTTGGCGCGATGATTTGAAGCTTTGGGACATTGTCGCCAGCACTCCGCTCCACACTGGCAGGAACGACGAAATTACCTGGAGGCACTTGGTCGACGGAAAGTACTCGGCTTGTTCTGCCTATCAGCTCTTTTTCGCCGCTTTAACAACCTTCGCTTGCCACAAGTGCATTTGGAAATCTAAAGCGCACCGTCGCGATGCAAGTTTTTTTATGTGGTTGGTCATTCATGAGAAGTGCCTCACCAATGATAATCTCCAATGGTGCGGTTGGCCCAATCTCGGGTGCTGTTCTCTTTGCAATCACCCTGGCGAGAGTTGCAAGCACCTGTTCATCGACTGTCCTTTCTCGATCGAGGTCTGGGCAAGATTCAAGACATGGAGCGGCATCCAGTTCCCGATCCCCTCCGCTGCGATGTCTAGCTCCCAAGATTGGTGGCTTACCACGAGGAATTTAATCTCAAAACCGCTCCGACGGGATTTTGACACGGTAACCATCCTCATACACTGGTGTATCTGGAAGGAGCGTAATGCTAGAATCTTTGAGGGACGCTGTCGGCCTACGACCGATGTGCTCTGGAGTATCAAGGAGGAAATCTTCTCGTGGAAGGCTGCCAGTTGTGTTTCAGCTCTTTAGTCCTCTGTGTGTAATGCGCCGGTTCTACCTTAGTACGGCCGTTTGAGGCTACAAGTTTTTTTTCCCATTTCAGAAAGCTTTCTCTCTCTTCTTGTATCTCTAAACTTGTTCTTCCTTTCTTAATATATTTGACCTGACAATCTTCCAACCAACCCGTTGAAAAAAAAAAGAGTCCATTGCGAGGTTGAAGCTACTACACCTATACATATATATACTAACTCTTGTTGGTTGTACGCACATGTACAATTATTCGATGGTTAGCAAACAGCTTTCAAATGGCAGGAAGTGGTACACTGACTCCATAGGACGAGACGCCATGAGCACGCTTCGTCCTAATTAGGAATACCTTCCCGACCTACGAATTCCAACGTGCAGATAAGTAGTACGTACGATTCCATTAGGCCGGCAAGATAACTCGAACCACTGTTAATGAAGAGAGATCGTTCGATCGAACTGTTAATAATGGCGTGTGACGTTTTCCAGGGATGAAGTTGCATGTATAGCTGCAGCCAAAACCGTGTGTCGGCCACATTTTCCAGCGTCACATCGATCGATCACATCGCGTCTACAATTAATTGCTCACGTTGGACACATATCGATCATATATTGCGCCACGGACCGATCGATTGTATGCTTGATTGACAATAAATGCTACACTTTTCTGATTGATCGCAAAGTTGATCATCTTTTTTGTTTTTTGTAAAGAGCCTATCGATCGACAACGCGTCGCGATCGCAGGTACCCGATCAACTTGCATTTGTAAACGACAGCCCTCAAAATGATTATCAACTTGCGTTAGTCCGTCCTCCATCTAGTTTACGTCAATGTATAGATGATTATTTCCTTGCCACGCATGTTAATTATCACACCGAAAGCTGGCTAGCTAGTCCAAGCGGTGTGAGCCTGACACAGGCTAGATCGAGTTTGATTTCCATTAGTTGTCTGTTAGTTGGGTTATTTGCTGAAGGGACGAAAGACATCCATTAATAATTGACGGCGACATCGTCGTCGTTAACATTAATTGCATGTTGGTGTGGAGATGGTGCACGCATGCGGCAGTTACACATCACGATGACGGAGAACGGAACCGGGGTTTAAGCAAGCAGCTGTTTGATCCCACGCATCCGACGTCTCGCGTGACCCCTCAACCTCACGATCTCGTAAAACCCTTCTTCCTCGCACAGCTCGTCCCACTCAAAGCAACTTTCCTCACCTCTCTCTCCCACACCGGTGATTCACCGGTCAATTCGTCGCCGATAGTGACGAATCTCACCACCGGCAACCACAAATTGAACCGTGAGCTAATTCGGTTTTCATTGTTCAGTTCGTTTTTTTCTTGGCTCTGTTCGGTTTTCAGTTCAGTTTCCAACTCACAGAAACCGAATTGCCAAATTACTTAACAAAGCCCACCGGACAACAGCCCAAACAATCGCCTCTTCCTCTCTCGGTATCTCCACGACTCCACTCCTCTCGCGTTCCCCACCACATGGCCACCACCCGCCCATTCCCCATGGTGTCGACCGCCAGCCGCCAGCCCTCCACTGCCGACGCTGTCCGTTCCCCACTGGTTCGGTTTACCGAAAAGCCGAATTAATCAAATTGATTTAATTCGGCTAATTAGGTTCGGTTTTCAAAAATTGAAATATTTTTTTACCAAACAAACCAAAAAACGAATGCCCACCCCAACCCTGGTTCAATTCCCCTTGCTTTCAACCTCCAATTTGAGCCCTAGAGCGGTGGATGTGGCAATCAGCTGCGACGAGCGGGCCAGTGTGGCGAGTGGTTGTGACGATCCCTAGAGCAGCCACATGGGCGCGATGTGGTGGGACGGTGAGGCCGCGCGAAAGTGGCTTGGCGTGAGGCGGCAGGGCAACACTACTACAAAACAGGCTATAGTAGACGCCTCATCACAGACGGTTCCTTTGGAACCGTCTGTGTTGCGTCCCATCACAGACGATTCCTTTGGAATCGTCTGTGTTGGGTCTGTCGGGATGAGGCATTTGCACTGCCAACCTATCACAGACGGTTCTTATTAATAACAGTCTGTGATAGAGATCAATCACAAACGGTTCTTTAATAGAACCGTCTATGAACTATCACAGACGGTTCTTTTAAAGAACCGTCTGTGATAATCTCCTGTACCACAGACGATTGATTAACAGAACTGTTTGTGATCTATCACAGACGGTTCTATTAAAAAACCATCTGTGATAATCACCGTTATCACAGACGGTTCTTGAGAACAACCGTCTGTGAATTAACACAGACGGTTCTAATTACAAACCGTTTGTGATAGTTACGTATCACAGATGGTTCTTAACAAGAACAGTCTCTGATTGTTGGGCGGGAAACGAAAATTAGGACATAATGGGCTGGCTACCGAAACTCGCTTTATATAACCTTGCGCCTCTGCCGTCTCTCCTCCTCACACCTCATACCTCCATCTCCTCCTTTGCCATATCTCCTCCTCACACCTTGCGCCCCGGCCTCCCCCGAGCTTGTCGCCCGTGGCCTCCTCCAACTCGCCCCAGCCTCATCATCACCGGCCTCCTCTGAACCGTCGCCCCCGGCCTCCTCCACCTCGCCCCGGCCTTGTCGTCACTAGCCTCCCACGACCTCGTCACCCTTGGCCTCCTCCACTTCGTCACCCCGGCCTCCCACGACCTCACTCTCTCTACTCCCCCTTTGCTCTGTGATGTGGATTACTGAGAGCTAGTGTTAGTGCTCTGTAAATGGATTGAGTTCATGCTACTGTGATGTAGGTGATGCTGTGGTTTATTGTCGGAGGCTCTCTGTGTATGTGTAGTTCATGTTGAGTTATTTGGTTTTGGCAAAAATATAGATGGTAGATCGCACACTGTCTGGTAAAACCGCCATAACTTTTACATACGAACTCAGATTGCAACGTTCTTTGGCTCATTGGAAAGCTAACAAAAAGTCTATATCAAATTCATTCGCGAGGCTCATGAGACTTGAGACAAAGTGAAAACCCCCAAAAAAGATCGTTTAGGGCCTCAAAACAGCCTCCGAAGTTTTAGCAGCCGTTTTCGTTTTTTTTGCAACAGAAAAAGCTATCACAGACGGTTCTGAACAAGAACCGTCTGTGATATTCTAGGATCACAGACGGTTTTTAATGGAAACCGTCTATGAAAATAGCTTTCACAGATGGTTTCAACAAAAAAACGTCTGTGATAGTGCGTATCACAGACGGTTTTGAACCGTCTGTGATAACTGCCTATTATCATAGACCAACAAACATAGACGGTTATAATTTTATTTTTTATTAGTATTTATATGATTTTCTTTCCATTTTAATACTTATATGGTTTTATTTTGTAGTTTTTAAATTTTATATGGTTCATTTTATAAGTATATATAAATTTATTTTGGTTTATATATTCTATGATTGTTTTACATGTTTTTCGATTTTTCATGTCTTATGAGCTAAATGACAAATGTTTTAACGAGCGACTATTTGAACATTAATAAAATTCTATTACATGTTCAATATGCTTATCTCTTCTTCTTTTTTCAATTTTCATGTGTACTTCTAAATTCTATATATTTTTCTAATTTTTCTGGATTATTTTTGGATTTTTTTTTTCATATCTATCTAGCCAAACGGGCTAAACGGGCCACATTTGGCCCGATGGGCTAAACGGGCTCGTGCCGGCCCGGCCCGGCATGACACGAATGGCTGATGGGCCGTGCCTGGGCCGCCACCCCGGCCTGGCACGGCACGAATAGTACATGGGCCTAAACGGGTCGTGCCAACACGGGCCCGTATCGTGCCAGACTAGGTCACCCGTTTGGCCAGCTCAAGTGAAGTCGCATGGAGGAAACCGCGACCACGTAGAACGGTGTCATGGCGGGGTTGACGGCATGGTAACACGAGGCTAGCACGCAATGCTACGTTGCAGTGCCCAGCAGTGATGACAACATATGACAAGCATGTTGTGTGCAGGTTTCTGAAACTGTGCTATGTAGGTGTCTAGATCTTGGTGTGAAACTTCTCTGGTTTTTTTGTGAAATCTGCATGAAACATTGTTGAAACTCGCACCGAGTTTTGAAGTGTTTTTTGTCTGGAACTTGCTTCAAATCTTGAGGTTATAAAAAAAATCATTGAAACATGCTGAAACTTTGAAACTTGTGAATTTTTTCCTGAAATTGGATGAAACTTTGCTGAAACACTTTGAAACTGCGCCGAAACCTCTTGAAACTTGTTGAAACCTTTTGAAACTTTTCATGGAACATGCTAAAATTCTATGAAACTTGCTTGAGACTCTTTTCGAAATATTGGTGAAACCTTCTGAAACTAGGTTGAAACATCAACCTAAAACTTTTGACGAAAGATGAAACTCGTAGAAATTTGCTGAAACTTTGCTATACCGTTGAGGAGCACTTCCAACGGTGTAGCATTAGGTAGCAGCTTCATTAACAATTACTAAATTACTGACATTTACAGAAGTCCTATAGCTAAATATATATGATTGCCTTTAAGCTAGCATACAAGCAATCACTTTAAGTGCTACGAAATATTTTTCAAAACTTAATTTCTTGTATCTCTAAAAAAAAATTCTTCATTTTTATTGTATCTTTTTTTATCCAAACCTTGAGGTTTTAAATGACTACGAAGATGTGAATTTAATTGGGCAGCAATCACAGCTACTAACATGCATATATCATTGAGAGTAGTTTAAGTGATGAGTCGCCTAGCTTCTTATTCTTGCCAGGATGCATGATATAGACCAAATAAATTAGTGCTAATAAAGAGGCAAGAGAAGGAAAAAAAATAGCGCAGCGGCTAGCATACATAAGCATGATGCATGAAGCTAGCATAGTATAAAATGCTCTCCGATACTGTTTTCCTTAAAAAAACATGATGCAAGAGGCAATGATATATGGACTAAGACGGGTGATTGGCTTGCCGGGCCCTTTAGCTCTAGCCTTTCTTAATTGCCTCACGTTAACCATGCTTTCATACGGTGAATCAACATTTCCTTTTTTCTAATTGTTTATTGTTTGGGGAAAGGAACCTTAAGCTTTTGGTTTTAAAATGTATTTGTGATTATTCTTTCTGCTCTGATCTCATTTCTGACATTTCTTCCTTTCCTTCCCCCTCCACTTCAGCATCATATATATGACTCATATGTACAACTAACATATGTCCTCTTTCGATAATAAAGTCTACGGAACTAATTAAAGGATGTAACTTTGATTGCACTTCAGCATCATATATATGACTCATATGTACAAGTAACATATGTTCTCTTTCGATAATAACGTCTACGGAACTAATTAAAGGATGTAACTTTGATTGCAACCTCCAGTAAAAAAACAGACTACACTGAACTGGTGTAAGAAATTTGACATAAAGTGAACTAAAGGAAAAATCCATCCTTGGTCCCTCGATTATTCAATTCATCTAATTTTTGTCTCCGTTTACAAAACCGGGTAGAACTCGTCCTCTATCTCTCAATACCATAGCAAATTACGTCCAAAACCGGTTTCGTGAGTGGTTTCAAGTGTTCTGACGTCCTAGGGGCAGATGAGTCGATTGATGATTCACTACCAGAATCCGTTATTTTTCCGAGTGTCTGAAACATTCAGAAGAGTCCCCAAAACACTCAGGACACTAATTCTCGAAGGTCGGCCGTCGGAAAACACCACTCATCCTTTTCCTTTCATGAGAAAAAAAAATATGGGACCAGCTGTCATCTCATTTTCCTCTCCTCTTCCTTTTCTTCCGCATCGTTCCCACGTTTCTCCGGCATCTTCCTCAACTCCTATAGTCTCTCTCTCCCACGCAGCCCCTGCCCCTATAGTCTGAATTAGATGCTAGCTCGGATCCGAGCTGAACTCCCGTGGGTCAAAACCTTGGTTAAATAAGTGGGGTAAGGTTTGTCTAGTATTGGAAGATGAGACGAAATAAGGGACAAAATTTAGATGAACTGAAGAGTTGAGGGGCACGGATGGGCTTTTTTTTATTAAAAAAAAAAGTGTAGAAAAAGATGCTATAGCTAGTTAAAACGTTATTCAACATCGCACAAAATTGTTAAAACGTTATCATCATTAATTGTACCAGCTAAGCTGGTAGGAAAAACATCATGCATGACGAAATTTGTGCATAAACAACTCTGTAAAAGGTCATATCTTAATGAAGGTACCGTGCTACTCTTTTTTAGATAATAGAAGATAATATTCTTCCGGCCTCTGCATCAAAGATGCACACAGCCTAATTTATTACAAAGTTTAAAGTGCGAACAGTGCCAAAAGCATTAAAGGTGCCTCAAAGCCTTACAACCAAAACATGATTGAAAATTAAACTCAATCATTGCAAATCCTTGAATTAAACCGTCACCCATGACTGTTGCAGATTTGTTTCATCACAAACTCCAACCTGCCACTTCCAGCTAACATGGACTCCTTCTGAGCCAGTTTCTACAGAATGGCCCAAGCACTCAACTAGTGCCCACTCAGAAAGATAACATGCAAGGGATTAGTGATAATCTTTTTTTTTATCAAAAATAACATCGTTCCGACATAACTAAATAGACCAACATAAGGCACTAGCTCCCACGAGGAGTTGTGTCTTTAATTTTTTTTGGAATACCAGCTAACCAATTCCCAAACATATTGGCTATACTCGTAGGAAGAGATAAATTAAACGCACATTGAACAGCCCACCAAGCAAGACGTGAAAAGGGGCAATCAATAAAAAGATGTTGAATTGTTTCCATTTCATTACAAAAATAACATTTTGTGTTTCCCCTCCAATTTGTTTTGAGTAGATTATCTTTAGTTAAAACTACCCCTCCTTTGAGATACCAAAGAAATATTTCACTTTAATGGAATTTTAATTAACAAAAAAAAATTCCTAATGGAGGTGCACTAATTTCCAATTAGCGTCACATAAAAAGACTGTACTGAAAAAAGTCCAGACTTATTCAAATTCCACTTGAAAACATCTTTTTGAGAACTCAAATGTAAATTGGCAATTCTCCATATTAACTCGTTCCAAGCCTGTAGCTTAGGCCCAATAATAGGTCTACGAAAAGAAATATTTAAAGGAACTGGTCTCATAATATTCGCCATTGTATCATCCTATTTCCTCACCACATGATAAAGGATTGGATATTGACTTTTTAGTGGAGAATCTCTTAACCAAATATCTTCCTAGAAGCTAGTTTGCATTCAATTTTTAATTTGGAATGAACCAAAGCGAAAAAAGTGATATTTAATTTTCATTAGACCAGAGCAGAAAAAGAAAGTCCCTGGCTTGTTAACCACCTGCAAAAGACTCTTCGCCCCCCAAATATTTCCTTGTTAGTAATGTTTGCCAAACCCCTTCTTCATTAAGCAAATTAAACAGCCATTTCCCTAGTAAGCTTTTATTTTGTGTCTAAGTTTTAAATGCCTAAACTGCCCTGCTCTTTGGGTGTATATACTAAATTCCATTTAGCAAGCCTATATTTTCTTTTATGACTGTCACTCTACCAGAAAAAACAAGATCTATAAAAATTTAGTCTTTTGATAACCTTTCGAGGAACCTCAAAAAAAGATAACATAAACATAGACAGACTACTTAGCACCGAGTTAATAAGTACTAAACATCCACCAACAGACATATTTTTTCCTTTTCAACTACTAAGTTTCTTTTCAACTCTATCTTCAACCCCTTTCCAATCACAATTCCTTAATTTTCTGAAGTGAATTGGAATACCTAAGTACCTAAAAGGGAAGGGTACCAACTTCATAACCAAATAACTGAGTATATTGCGGCTCAACTTCTTTGGCAGTGCCAAAACAAAAAAAATCTCACTCTTATGAAAATTAATCTTTGAACCTGATAATTGTTCAAATACACATAAAATAAGTTTGAGATTTTTTTGCTTGTTCTATATATCATTATTTAAAAAGATGATCATGTCATCAGCATACTGTAATATAGACAACCCATCATCAATCAAGTGAGGAACTACCCCTGATATGATACCATCTTCTTTAGCTCTTAAAATAAAGACGGCAAGCATGTCCACAACAAAATTAAAAAGAATTGGGAAGATCAGATCGCCTTGCCTAAGACCCTACTGAGTTTGAAAAAAGGAACCAAGATCATCATTAACTTTTATTCCAATACTCCCTCCCTTAACGAAACTCTCCACCCAGGAGCACCACTTAGTAGAAAAGCCTTTCATCCTCAACGTTTAGAGTAAAACTGGCCATTTTACTTTGTCGTAAGCTTTTTCAAAATCGACCTTGAACACTATCACATCCAATTTCTTTTTATGTAGCTCATGGAAGATTTCATGTAAGATAACAACTCCATCAAGAATAAATCTCCCATGCATAAACGCCGACTGGGAAGATCTAACAACCTTTTGAGCAACACCGGTGATTCTATTAGTGGCTACTTTAGTAAACACTTTAAAACTAACATTAAGAAGACAAATAGGCATGTACTACTGAGTTTGCTTAGCATCCACTTTCTTGGAAAGCAATGTAATGATCCCAAAATTCAAGCTAAAAGGAGCAGAGAGTAACTATGAAAATCATGAAATATGACCATCATGTCCTTTTTAATGACTTCCCAAAACACCTGATAAAACTCTACTGGGAAGCCATCTGGCCCAAGTGCTTTGTTATGTTCCATTTGAAAAATTGCTTCTTTCACCTCCTTCTCGGTGAACGGCTCCTAAGGGAATTATTTTCATCATTTGAAACTTGGGGTATGTCATTCCGGAAAGCATCAATCATAGTTAATTAAATGATTAACTTCGGATGGTCCAAAAAGACATTTATAATAATTGGTGATATACTGTTTTAATTGTACATCACCCCGAATAATCCCCTCTTCTTGTTCGAGCTGAAAAATTCTTTATCGTCTATGCTTGCCATTCGCAATCAAGTGATAGAAACGCATATTTCTGTCTCCCTCCGAAAGGAATTTCGCTTTGGATATCTTTGGTACCACTTAATTTCTTCTTCTCTTAAAAGTTGTGCCAATCTCTCATTGGCAAATCATCTAAGATTAAGTTCTTCATCAAACAACCACAAAAGCTCAGCTTTTTTATCTAGCTCATCAATTATCATGTTGAGCTCTATCTTTTCCTTTTTATAAGTCTCACTTGTATGCTTAGCCCAACCCCGAAGAAATTGTTTAAGAGATCTAATCTTACAATGCAAAATTTGTAAGGCAGAACGACATCTATTTTCCTTATTCCACACATTAGTCACCAACTCCCTAAAACCCTCCCGACACATGCAACCAGCCTAATTCAAATTTAAATAAAGGTTGATTCCCACTATAAGAGGTTGACAGAGACCTTTCGAGAGCATTGACTGTGACCAATGGAAATTTTTGCTCCCAATCTGTACTCATTAAAACTCTATCGAATTTTTCAAAGGTTGGGTTATCTAACGAGTTGGCCCAAGTATACTATCTACCAGATAACTCAATTTTCCTTAAATCCAAATTATTAATCACAGCATTAAACAAGAAAGTCCATCAAGCATCAAAATTATCAATATTTTTTCACCCGTATGCCTGATGATATTAAAATCAACCCCAACTAAAATGGAAAGTGACTCTTTCCTACAGGCATGAACCAGTTCAGTGAGGAACTTCTCCTTGAATTGATTTTGAGCTGCACCGTAAACAGCCACAAAAACCCATTGAAAATCATCATCACTATTTTTTAAATGAAACTTTACATAAAAATCATCAGCATCTATAGAACCAATACCGTAAACTCGAGGGTCTACCCCTAACAGGATACCCCCTGACCGACCTTGTGGCAGAGAAATATGCCACAAAAAGTTATGTCCACCATAAAGATGATTAAACCTAGACACTGAAAAGTCTTTTTTACCAGTTTCAAGAATAGCCACAAAACCTAATTGGTGTTCCTTAATCACTTCACAAATGTAACGATGTTTAGCCAAGTCTCCCAGACCTCTGCTATTCCAAAAAAGGCCTTTCATTTAGCTTTAATTTGATTGGCCTATTATGAGAACTCCTCTCTTTCTTCTTTCTGGAGTTGGACCTCCTCTTTTTCTTTCTTACCAATGTGAAATTAGAGTGGTCGTCCTCGACAGAATCATCTTCTAGATCACTACACAACTGATTAAGGGCTGAGATATCAATGTAATCCTGATTCTCATCCTCCACTTCCTCAAAAGCTACAATTCCATTATTTTTTTAGCCTTCTTACTTCAAGATTCTTAATACTTTTAATAGTACTAGCAATCTGCGCACTATCATCTCCTAAAGAAATTCCAATGCTAGCAACTTTTTCCATAACTTGCTCATCAGTAAAAGACAAAATTGAAATGCTATTACTAGACTTACTTGGATCACGTTCGAGATTACGAATGTCCACACACCGCACAGCCTTCTTGAGCAAGTCCTCATCACCAGACTATTGCTTCTTGATTTGTTCGCTTTGCCTACGCTCCATCGAATCATCTACGGAAACCATCGCCGGCCGAAGATTCCCAGTTGAGACTATACGTCGTATAACCACCTTTCTTCCCATCACCACCTCAACAGGTGAGCCGACCACCTTGTCAGCAGCGGCAACCTCAAATGCCTCGACCTCATCTGCCTTGATAGCACAGCCCGTCATTGCAGCTGTAGACGAGCCGACTGCTCCTGCCATGGAGGCGTCGCCCAACACTAATGCAGGCAAGGCAACACACTGCACCACGGTTCTGTTCGCCACATCATCTAGCTCCTCCTGACCCATCCCTACACCATCCGCCATCAATCTTTTACCCGGCAGCACCCCAGTGTCTTTTACAATAGCCTACTGTTCTAAGGATAAGCAAACCAGGTCAACCGAACTATGCCCCTGAATACTCAAAGCTGCCTCCCCTTGTGCATCAGCCTTAAGCTCCGTGCTGATTGCCCTCAGTGTTACCCAAACAACATCCGATGCCGAAATCCCTAGTGAAGACCCCTTAGTAAGTGAGGTAGAAGGTCCCTTGCTCTCAGGAACAGATGATTGACTAGCCGAAGTATTCTTCAATCTCTTAGCATCCATATCTTCCATCTCAGCCTTTTTGTCCCTACCAGAATTGTCCTCCCCCTCATGATCCTCTCTCCAATCAGTGCCTTCATCAACAAAATCCATCGAAGTATCTTTGACTTTGAAAAAAAATATCATAGACATATTCACCAACCACAATCTCGACACTAGATGGTATAGCATCTATATCCAGAACTCCCACCAGCATACGGACCAAATCATTTTTGCGGACCTTATCCATGTCCACTCTCATTGCTATGCCAATGATCGACCCTATAGCACAAAGGCTCAGGAGGTCACGGGCTTCAAAAGGCACTCCTAGAACCTGAACCCACACCTTCTGAAGCTGATACTTAGGCTTAGGTTTCACATTCCATTCGGTAAAGTGCAACATCAACTTATGCTCCTTCACATGCACATCACCAATAGCCGTCATGCGAAGCATATCCAGTCTAGTTGGAAAATGCACCAAAAACTCATTTTCACCCTGTACCTCCACCTGGGGCTGCCAGTTCGTCGGAATTAGTCTTCGCGATTTGGCAATCAAAAAGTCTTCAAAAAGTTGATCACTAGTGATCCGAACGAGCCCCGTCTTATTATTTTCTTTCTTCAACTTCTTCGTCCCAAAGGATGGGATTTGAGAAACCCCAACCCATCAGCACCGAAACCACACAAATTAGCAATAGGTCTCGGCGGTGACAGCAACGAGCACTTATTTGCTTAATGGTCAGTGCCCTCACAAATATCGCACAATAAATTTGCTTTGCAACTGACAACTCCATGTCCCTTTCCTTTACACCAAAAGCAAATTAAGTTGGAAACCACACCTACAGAACCTGTGTTAACATGAGGATGATTGCCACCATCAAACTGGCCACGTCCTTGGTCTCTAGAATTGCCATCTTTGAACCTCCCGCGGTCATTGTCGGATACCCGAGTTTGACGCAGATTAGCAGACGAATTTCCACCAAAACCAATGATTGGGAAACCGCCTTGCCCACAAATAACTCCGCCAGGCCCAGTAGCCTGGACGCCACCATTGACGGAGAACTATCCACCCGCACCGCCGAACTGACCACTAGTACCGCCGTTGTCCGGACATTGTCCATTGCTGAAGCTTGCAAATGGCGCAGTCATGGCCTCCTTTCTCCGGCTACCAGCACATCCCCGTCCAAACTCCATGTTGCTGCCAAGACGAGTAACGTCAGCAAATGAGCACCAATCACTGTGAGTCGTCCCTGTCCAGCCTTTAGAGATAACCGCGAGTCTTCCCTGACCAGCCGCTAGAGATATGTTTGGTCGTCCCTGACTAGCCACCAGAGATTGTTTGGCCGATTGTGTTTCCAGGTTTGCTCAAACCTCCTTCGAAACCAGGGAAGTCCTCTCTTGTGGGCCTGTCCTGACCTGGTAAAGGCTGAAGACAAGCAGGTCGTTGGATAACCCAGCATGTGGAACCCAGACAAGTTTGGAACATGGGGGAATTTCGGCGTAGACAATTTTTGTACAGCAAAACTTTCGGCGTAACTGTCGCATGCATAGACGAGCTTTGAACGGGCAGAAAAGCCACATGCGTAGATGAGCTTTGAACGGGCAGAAAATTCATCGTAACTACCGCCTGAATACCTCGACTCACCAGTCGGATCGGATTACATCAGCGAGCACGATCAATTGCATCACCCACGGTCACCGGAGACGACAAGCGAGGAGGCGGAACAGGCCCCTGCCATGACCGACCAACATCAGCACCCTGCACACTCTGCCCCGGCGAGAAGCCCACCTTGGGAAGCTCTGCTGGAGAATATCCCGCCGCAATGGGCTTTGCCAAAAAGCAGTTTGTTTGAAGTCTTTGTTGAAGATCCTTGGCCATAGTCTCCCCTGCCACCTACCTGCAAGGTTTTTGGTTCTACACAAACTAGATGAGATGGAAGATTGAATTCCATTACCTTGAGAAGGTTTCGTAAGATCGCCGGTAGGATCGGCCGACCGATTTACAATCTTCGACTCGACTGCTACTTCTGCCAAAATGATATCCTCGTCGTCGGAAGATCCGCCCTCTTGTAAATGCCAAAACCCTGATCCTATTGCATCGCTAACTACACGTTGAATCTGCGAAAACGGAACTCAGATCTCACCGGCGCCGGCGACTCCTCTGACGCCGGTCTCAAACATCTCCGACACCGGCATCCTTACGTGGCCATCGTGCCACCAGATGCAGGTGCAGAGATCAGGTACTGTGCTACTCTGAAAGTGGTTCATTAGGCTAATCATTCCAATTAAAATTGAATTAATACATGGTGTGCGTGCAAATCAACAAAAGAAAGAAAATAGTGGGGGTTGTATGCTCCGATCCATAGATTCTTATTTGGACATGCATAGAGTGCAAATTTAATTTTTTACGGATGCTAGATCGAAAGGATCCTTTATATATTTAGCCCACGTGGTTCAAAGCAGAAAGAGAAGTCTAACCAAACAGGCTACCATACTACTCCGTGTAAGGAAAAAAATTAATCGATCGAGACGACAAGAAGGAAGCAACCCCACGCACTGTTGACGTTGCTGTGTCTGCCCAAATTAAAACCCAGTTGAATATTCTTGCTTTGTACCAGCGACGTATATATATAGCTGTAATTGAAAAACACTAGGTCACTAGCTATGTAGACAGCTTTTGATTTGATGCGGAATTTCGTGACCAGAAAAGATTGGATAGCTATGAGCCTTCTGTTTACATGCTATACCATAGAGCTAGCCCATAGAACAGTCCAGAATAGAGATAGCGAAATCTATCTATTGTATACTAAAAACGGATGACGGGAGTTTTACATCCGTCCCTCAATCGATTTGGTGGAGCCTCGATCAATGCAAGTAGATTAATCACAACCATTGAGTGTTATCTATATGCTATTGTACTGTACTTAATCTATAAGAAAGAATTCTAAACCACAAATACACCTCTCATTAAGATAAAGTCAAATTTAAGTTGTTCGTGAAAGATAATATTGTATACACAGAACTATGCACGCCATACAGTTGTGCGGGACAATTAATTGATCAGTTAATTATAAGAACCTTCTAACCTTTACCGTTTAATGAAAATATATAGAACTTTCTATACGGACTTATCGATTATCGCAAGCACATTTGTCATTTGTTCATCAGGTAATTCTTGTACCGGAGCTTCCGATATGAGAAAGAAAATCAGACCCCTTCTGTTCAAATGCCGCTTGAGCTTATCCTCCCCTGTCCCAAAATGTCCCTCCGAGTCTCTCTCCCTCTCCTTCTCCCTCTCCCTTTTCGTTCATTCATCCTCACTTCCTCCTACACGCACGTGCTACTACTGACGTATTGGCATCGGAGCCTCATCCAGATCCGAGCACGAGGCGTAGATTTTAGGTTCCCTCTCCAATCACTTTCACAACTCATGAGTGCATCTGCGAGACTACAACCATCGTCTTGCTTCCTCCTCCTTCCTCCCTCCTCTAGGGAGCCAGAGCTCCAGCGAGCCGACGGCAACTAGGAGATCTCCACCAGAGATGAGCTCATCTCCCTCCCCACGCCTCTCTCCCTCTTGTCCCCAAAGCCTCCTCCCTCTTCCACATCATTCCTCCACCCAACTCCTCCCTCAGTCGCCCTTCTCCAGCAAGTCAAAGCTCCGGCAAGCCGCCGACGACTGGAGATCACTAGCAGAGATGAACTCCTCTCCCAAGGGGGTGTCGAGGTGATACACTCGAGGAGCCGGGGGTGCCGGATCTATACAAATTAAAGGGATCAGGCGGAGGGCTAGCGACGAGCCATCGAGCTGGCCTTGGCCCCACCCAGATCTAGGCTTACCGGCAATGAGGCTCTGAGCTAGCCACCTTCTCCCCTTTTGGAAATATCAGTCATCAAATCTATGAGCATGACCTCTGCATCCGATATGCTTTTATTGCAGACATTTTCTCAAATTGTTGCAGAGTTGTTTATCGATTGTTGTATGAATTGTTGCAATGTGGTTTCTCAAATGTTGCCGTAAGATGTATTTGTTGCAATTGCGTTGTTGATTTGTTGTGCAGGAGTAAAAAAATTCACGATGTCTCTTCTCAAATGTTGCGGCAAGATGCATTTGTTGCAATCGTGTTTTCGATGTTGCATAAGAGTAAACTTTTGTTGTGATAGGGATGTCTATTTGTTGCATCGAGGAATCCGTGCTTGTTGCATCGTGTTCAGAATTTATTGTATTTTTTGTTGCATTGGATGGGGTCATTACAATGTCCCGATTTTCAAGGCTTTTTGAAAATTTTCAATTTAAAATTAACCATTTGGTTTATTGTATTAATAAAGCTTAAACATGGAATTTTAGAAAATAAAAACAATTTAACTTGGGTTAAATCAACTTCAATTAATTCAAAATTTGGTTTATTTGAATTTTCTTGAGCTTTACTGGACTTAAAGTCAAAAGAGTATTTTAAATATTTTCTTGGATTTAAAAAAGGCTTTTCTTTTTGCCCAAAAGCCAAAAATAATTTATTTGCAAAATTAAAAGCTAAAGTTAAGTTGTAAATAATTTTATTAAGTTCCAGATAACTCAAGGAATTTCTGTGTATTTTTCTTAAAATTTTTGGACCTAATTAACTATTTTCTAAAAACCCTTTTCAATTTCCTGTATTATTTAAATAAAAAACTAATTGAATTTCCCTCTTTTCCTTTCGGGCCAATTTCCGCTTAGCCCGTTTCATTCCTGCACCTCCGGCCCAGCTCCACCGTGCCTCCCTCTCCTTGGCTCGCTGACGCGGCGGGCCCACACGCCAGTGTCTCACCGCCCATCATCTTCCTCGCCCCGCTTCTGCCCATTGAACGCCCATGCCGAGCCGCTTGCACGCCCGCGTCACACCGTGCGAAAGTCGTCGTCTTTGCTCACCCCTGCCTCCCCCGTCGTCGCGCATAATGCCGCGAATCTCGCCGCCACCGCTCCCTCTTTTTCTTCCCTTCTCCTTGCCCTGTCCCACCAAGCACAGCGCCCATGCTCTGCGACCAGAGCTTCGCCATGCCGGCACCCATGTCGTCCTCCTTCCCCACTCCACCTCGACCTCTATAAAGGAGCACACCCGGTGCCTCTCCCTCTCCTCTCTCCTTTCCTCCAACCCACTCCCTCTCTCTCGCCCTCAATCGACCGAATTTGAAGCTCCAAGAGCTCCGGCCGAAGCTCACATTGCCGCCATTAGCGTCGCCATTGAGCATCCTCAGCCTCCGCAGCCTCCACCGTTGGCTCCGCACGATTGTGTGCCACCTCGTGCGCGCACCCACTCCACTGGAAACCCGCCGGAACCCTAGCGCCGCCGGTAGCCAGATCTCGCCGCCACTTCTCCCGCTTGCCGCCGGCCATCCCTTCACCCTTTGTCGCCAAAACCGTGCGCGTGAAGTTCGCCTCGCCTCTCTCTCCCCATCGGTGCCCTCGGTGAGGCTCACTTTGGCGTAGAGCACCGGTGAGCCTACACGCCCAAGCCGCTGGCATCCCCGCGCCGACGTAGCCGCCACGTGTCCACCACCGCATCGCCACCTCACCCCTCCTGCTTGCGTGGCTGCCCGAGTGGCCTGGCACGCGTGGCAAGACACTATGCCACGAGCTGGGTCCACCGTGGACCACCGTGCACTGTGGACCCATCCACCGGCCGTGGGGCCCACCTATCAGCTACATAGTCCTTTTTCCAATTAAAAATAATTTCGAAAATTCCCAATTTCATCATTTCATGTATTTTCAAAATTCCGAAAGCTCGTTCTCCTATGTTCAAAATCTAATTCGAGTGATTCAAATTTCTAAATTCATCTAAAATCAAGATCTAGCTATATACACTAAAATTATTTGATTTGGAGTTCATTTGAATTTTATTTGAATTTGCTTCATTTTCGTGTGTAGATTTCGACGACTCCGGAGAACCCGAAACCTTCGAAGAAGTAGAACCTCAAGCATTTGAGTAAGGCAAGTTATATCATTGATCATATTGAATCCCATTATTTTAAATTATTTAAATTCTATTTTAAATTATTATTGCATACTTATTTAAATTCAAGTATTTTAATTCTTGTTTCAAGCTTTATAATGATTCCATATTCCTTTGTATAGCCAAACTTTGCTATTAAATCAATAAATCCTTGATACCATAGTTAAAATGTAGTTGGTACATTAGTTCGAACTAGAACATATTGCAAAACTCTATGCTTAGTCAAAGTTTAGCTCAAAATATTTAGTTTGGGGAATTTAGCCAAAAGTTCAACTATGATTTAAAATGATATTGTGGTATGGTCGTCTATACCATAGAGTTTTGTGAAATGATTTAACTTGTTAAATAAAATGAAAAGTGGTTTGGACCTGGGCGAAATGGATGTTTGGATGGGTGCATGTTCATGCACAGGGTCGATTCATTTCTATGATCGAGGCCCAGGATTCTTTTGGAAAGTCGCAGAAGTCAATTAAGGACCGGTCTTCGAGCGCATTTTGCTAAGCCCTATCGTATTACCACATATCTCGAATGGGAGGGACCTGGCTAACTAATTTGCAACGTTTCACTGTGGTCGTGTCATCCGGTTGCATGGGTGTCTTTTATGACCTACTTTTATGTATTCCCACCTGACGCAAGAGGGGGCCTGAACCCAGCGGGTCTCTATCCAAAGGGGGTGAAACCTTAGCGAGGCGGGACTGCGGTGGGATGAGACATTGTAAAGGCCTTATGATAATCTCTTAGTCGCACACCTACGGAAGTGTGTGAGCGGACAGTATAATTGATTATCTCATGTGGGTAAAGTTGTACAATCTCTGCAGAGTGTTAAGAACTATTCGAATAGCCATGTCCATGGTCAAAGACATGCTAGCAAAGCCACTCCAAGTTAGATTTTGGTTTTGATTTCAAAAGACTTGTTAAATAGTTTTGGAGTTCTATCCAAATGGGAATTGGGCGGGTAGCCATGTGATAGGAGGATATCCTTCACCACTTCTTGATGAATGTTATCTGACTATAAAACTTGAGATTTAGAAAATGAATTTTAGTATAGAGTAAACTGCTTTAGAACTTAGTATGAATATTTAAATGAAAAATATCGCTTTGTGCAAATTGAGCCATATAAGCCTCCCTTTGTGGACATCCATGCATGCATTATAATTCTGTTAAATTGGGTGTAACTGGTGGAGTACATTCATTTGTACTCACCTTGCTTAATAAATTATTGATTAAAAGAAGAGTACTACGAGGAGAATGAAAACTTGGACGACTAGGCTACGCCCTTCAGACGATTGCCTGTGGCGAATCATGTGGTCTACCTTACCGCTTTGCTTCCGCTGTATTTTTGCTTGTTGGCTTTATGCCCCTTTTGTAAAAGACTTTGTTTATTATCAATAAATGACGTTTTATGGTTATGCTATCTATTTTTGTTGATTGTGTACACTAGCTGTTTCTGAACTAGTGTATGAAGCGCAGAAAATCTGGGATCCTTCGCTTCCGGGTTCGACAGTCATGAAGATTTGTTGCAGGCTTACTAAATAATTGTTGCGCCTCACCAATTTTTGTTGCGTCCGATCAGATGGGTGAGAACGAATATTTCAAGTTAAATCTGACGATAGAGAGGAGCGTAAAATAGAAAAGCTCACATGATACGTCTGGGTGCTGGTTACTCCCTTGTTCATCTCGATGTGACTTAGAGTATTATGGTATGCTAGCTCGTCAAAAGTTGCAAGTGAGAGCGGTATAGCACTCTGGTAACACTCACCTTTTGCGCAAATGCTCATGACACGGCGCAAGAATGCAAAACACGCTTTCCCTTTCCTCTCAAATTAACGTCAATATGAAACAAGCTAAAGTTTCGGCGATTAATTAATAATTTGATGGTGCAGTTCAAGCACATGTATACACATGGAGTATGAGTATGCCAGGAACACTAGCTAACACTGACCTAGCTAGTAGAAGTAGTATATATAATATATAGGATTAGTAGAGCCCACAAAAACACACTTGCATACACTATGTCCACAAAAACCCTAGCCAGCAAACTGGAGTGTTAATCCTTTCCTATAGCCACTCTTAATTTCCAGCACGTGTTTATTGTATCATCCGACGTTGCTTTCATGCCCTAGCACTAGATCAATTTTATATTCAACACTGCAATAATGATCGCAAAAGCAGTGTCCCTTATCCTTTGCTGCTTTGTATAAAGGGTTAAGTATAGCACCGTTCATCTCACCACCATGTAGGAGTGCATATATAGCCACACACCGATATATCAATACCATGCGTGCGTACGTGTGATCGAGCGCAGGACGTCTTAACAGCCGCCAGATCCGATGACTAGCTGCTTCAACGGCGGTGCCGGCTGGCCAGAGCCCGTGGTGCGCGTGCAGGCCGTGTCGGACGCCTGCGGCGCGACGATCCCCGAGCGGTACGTCAAGCCGACGTCCGAGCGGCCCTCGCTCCTGCCGGCCTCCCGCGGCGGCGGCCTGAACATCCCGGTGGTGGACCTGTCAATGCCGGACGCGGACGCGACGGCCCGCGCCGTGGCGAAGGCGTGCGGGGAGTGGGGGTTCTTCCAGGCGGTGAACCACGGCGTGCGCCCGGAGCTGCTTCGCCTGGCGCGCGCGGCGTGGCGCGGCTTCTTCCGGCAGCCCGCCGAGGTGCGCGAGAGGTACGCCAACTCGCCGGCGACGTACGAGGGCTACGGAAGCCGCCTCGGAACAGCCAAGGGCGGCCCCCTCGACTGGGGCGACTACTACTTCCTCCACCTGCTCCCGCCGTCGCTCAAGAGCCACGACAAGTGGCCGTCCCTTCCTCCCACTCTACGGTACGTACAAACACCTCGCATACATGCATGCAAAAATACAAACACCTCGCATACATCCTTCGAAAGTTAGTTAGTTGATGTTTATGCATGGCAGGGAGACGACGGAGGAGTACAGCGAGGAGGTGGTGAAGCTGTGCCGGAGGGTGATGACGGTGCTGTCGAAGGGGCTGGGGCTGGACGGCGGCAGGCTGCAGGCGGCGTTCGGCGGGGAGGGCGGCGAGGGGGCGTGTTTGAGGGTCAACTTCTACCCGAGGTGCCCGCAGCCGGAGCTGACGCTCGGCGTGGCAGCGCACTCCGACCCCGGCGGCATGACCATGCTGCTCGTCGACGACCACGTCAGGGGGCTGCAGGTGAGGAGGGATGATCAGTGGATCAGCGTCGACCCGGTCCCTGACGCCTTCATCGTCAACGTCGGGGATCAGATCCAGGTATATACACACACAGCGTACTATGCATGTACGTACGTGTATGTGGCTGCAGGCACATGTACCCGTAAGTAAGTAAAACTAAGTTGCAACAGTCGAAAAAATAAGAGAGGAAAAGAAGCAACAGAGAGGGAGACTGTTCTCAAATGTCGACACGTGTCCCGGGACCTACATCGCAAATAAGACAAGAAACTGCTGCTCCAACTGAAACAAAACGTCGGCGAATCCGGTTGATTGTGTCAGGACTCAGGACACAAGGACGAATCCACATAAAAGATAGGGGTTTTTTGCTACATGAAATTAAATCCTATTATTCGTTTTTAACAAACTCTTTAGAAACATATAGTCAAGATTTTTTTAGTGCCTCTATAAGATACATGCATATAAAAATTACTGTTCCTCTCGTTGGATAATTAAGTATACGTGCATAAGCATGCATTGAAACTGAAGTGCACGGCGTAGATTTAACAAACGTATGCACCCTATGTTCCAGTCGATCAATTTGTGCGTTCATGTGCATATGTATTTAGTCTAAAAAAATTATAGTCTATCCAGAAATTATCTTTTATGCTTTAACTTCATTTTTGTTTGGCAAGAATCATTTTAGTGTAACACTTTTTTTTTAATTTAGCAAAGTAAGCACGCAATGTTATAACTGCAGAAAAAGAGGAAGATGCCTAAGAAAAATTAAACATCGACGTGGAATGCTGTAGGGCACAAAAGTCACACTTTAAAGCTCTTAATTTGACTTTTATTCTTTTCGCTCTCTAGGGTAATTGATTTTTTTGGGTCTATTTGGCTCAGTTTAATTTCTTCGAGAAGCTAGCTTTTGAGGAAGAAGCACAGAAACACAGAGAAGCCATTCGATAGAAATATTAGCTTAACTATTATAAGAGTTGTAAGGGTGGTGCCATGGGCACTGGGCAGAGGTAGTGATCTGGGGCGGGGGAAGGTTTGATATGCTATAAAAAAAAACACCCACAGCTTCTAGCTTCCTTCAGAGGTGGCTTCAGCTTCGCGAAAAGCTGGGTTGCAAAGTTGGTGTATTTGACCCGGCTTCAACTTCCAACTTGAAGAAGCTGAGGTTGAAGCTAGCTAAACAGGCCCTTAATTTGTTATGAATGGCAGCGTTTTTCGAAAGTAAATATATCGACGTAGATATGTGAATTTTAGGGGTTTTTTATATCGACGTAACTTATACAAATCAGTTGATTTTTCTCGTGGCGATCAGGACAGGTTACCTCTCATAAGTCACAAGTTACTGGCTTAGGCCCTATTAGAGCGAACTTTAGAGAAATTATACAGATTTCTGTGAAATTTATATGAGATTCATGCCATATTCCTTTCTAGAGTAAAGAGCATGTTAGAAAAGGTTCAGATGTAAGGTGACACCTACCCTGTCTCAAAGATTCCTTTTCCTTCCTAGCTAATGCCACTAGTTTAACTCTAGTTTGTGTTCACTAGCTAGAGACGTGTCAATCTTTGTCTTTAAAATTGGACTTGCACTTGGATGTATCTGTGCTATCACTCGTCGAGTCTATCTGCACCTGAGGTCCTGAGCCAATCGCTCATAAAAATGGCATGCGGCCTGTGGGAGGTGGGAGTGGGACTACCAATAAGCAATAGCCTCGATTAAATTACAGCACAATCCTAGTTCATCTTTATTAGGTCATATACAATGGGTTTAGATCAGCTGTCTATAGCATCTGTCACGTAGAATTTAAGCTGACGTGGATGAAAGAGAATAAAGAGAGAAAATGGGATGTCTACAATCCTGTAGCCGACTGTATCACCAGAACCAAAAAAAACATTAAAAGATTGTGTGTTGTTGATAATTTTGTAGCCAACTGTATCACCACAACTCATTGTATGAACTGTTTTTAATACTGTTTATAGGTGATATGAAGAGTTGCTATAAACAACAGCTATTTGTATTATTGTATATACCTTAATTTGCTTTATTAACTACTCCTCGTGAATATTATTATATTATTTCAGTGAGCAATTCCAGAGTCGTTGCATACCTTCGTATGCATGCATGATGATCAATCTTTTGTCCGATGCACCAGCTCATCATCTGGAATATTATGCACGGCCAGTGTACTAGCTCAATCAGCAGACCAATTATACCTAACCTGCCGCGATATAATTAAAGTAATAATTCATAATTAAACACTATCAATCGCATGCCCTTGACCTCACATGCATTAGCTCAATCAAAACATATAACATCCATGCATGACGTATATATCTGCAGTACAGTGTAATTTTGTCAAGTTGTGTTCAGCTGACAGATTTACGCACGCATATGCATGCAGGTGCTGAGCAACGCGGCGTACAAGAGCGTGGAGCACAGGGTGACGGTGAGCGCGGCGGACGATCGGCTGTCGCTGGCGTTCTTCTACAACCCGCGGAGCGACCTGCCGATCGCGCCCATGGCGGAGCTGGTGGCGCCGGGCCGCCCGGCGCTGTACCCGGCGATGACCTTCGACGAGTACCGCGCCTACATCCGGCAGCGCGGCCTAAGCGGCAAGGCGCGGCTCCAGTCTCCGTAGACGACGGCCGTCACCTGCGTCCCTCCAGCTGCTACTCCTGGCGTCTCATCCTTCTCTACCGCTCTAGCTCGCTAGCTAGCTAGCCTACTCAGATCAGGCCCGGTTTTTGTGCATATCATTCGATCGACCGGTGAATAATTAAGTTCATGTCTTCTGTGAAGGAAGGTGTACGCTGTGATCCATATACTATACGAACTCGATCGTCTCAAGCAACTAATACGTGATTATGACCGGTACACGTACATATATACCTAGATGAAATTGTCAAAGTCGTGTCAACTTGATCAGTTTTATTCTATATGTTGTAATAAATGATGTATTAAAACTAGTGATTGTTCATTTGTGATGTTACTCAGCTATCTATCGCTTTTATCTAAAATGTTACTCCCTCTGGCCACAAAAGGAAATCGTTTTAGGTTGCGTGCACTCAAGCATTATAAACTTTAGTTATCAATATCTTTTTACACTACTACAAAACTTACTATACAAGACGTCCCATCACAGACAGTTCTTTTGGAGTAGTCTGTGATATGGAACTATCACAAACGGTTCTTTTTAGGAACCGTCTATGAAGTATCACAGACAATTCCTAAAAAGAACCATCTGTGATAAACTCACTCATCATAGACGGTTCCTAAAGAACCGTCTGTGAAGTATCACAGACGGTTCCTAAAAAGAACCGTCTGTGATAGTTCCATATCACAGACGGTTCGTAATAAGAACCGTCTGTGATATGTAAGCAATATAAATATCTAGTCCCGACACACCGCCCATGCCCATTCCCATTTGAGCCGCCACCCTGCTGCCTCCCCATTGCGCCACCAGAGGAGAAGGAAGGGAAGGAAGGAGGCAGGGAGAAGAAGGAAGACCCCCATGCCCAATCCCATTTGAGCCGCCACCCTGCTGCCTCCTCCCCCCATTGCGCCACCTTAGAGAGCAGGAGGAAGGGAGGAGAAGGAGATCAGGAAGAAAGGGAGGAGGATTTCACGGGATATTTGGGATTTTCGGCATGAGCTCCGAGGGTAACGATCTGTAACCCTTTATATTTTCTCTAGGTTAATCACTAATTAATTTTAATATGTTTGGTCAATAGGAAGTGTAATTACGGTTTATTAATCTAATTTAACATTAATTTGTTACGTGCGTAGCGTAGATGGATCGAAACTGGATGTACGGTGCGAACCATGTGAGTGAAGAGTACATTAATGGCATGTTTGCTTTTAGAAGAGCCGCCAAGTAGGATATGTTGAATAAGATGATGAAATGTATGTACTGTCTATGCATTGATTGCGGTAATCTGAAGATGTTTGACAACCCGGCACAGATCGAAGCGCACTTGATTCGAATGGATTTCAAAAAAGGGTATACATGTTGGACCAGTTACGGTGAAGAGCAGATTATCCAGGAAGTTAATAATGAAGACATCGCCGAGGAAGTCAACGATATGCCAGATGTGGACTGTGCTTTTGATGAGGATAGGTCGCACGATGATAATCTGGATCAGATGCTATGCGATGCAGAAGAGAACTACAATGAGAGAGAGTTTTGTAAATTCGATGGCTTAATGGAGGACTCGCGAAAACCATTGTTCCCTGGCTGCAAGCCGGAACACACAAGGTTGTCAACCGTGCTTGAACTGCTGAAATTGAAGGCAAGCAATGGTTGATCCGACAAGAGTTTCACGGCGTTGTTAGGTCTCCTAGCGGACATCCTTCTAGAGGGAAACATATTACCCAGCACCACCTACCAAGCCAAGAAGGTTCTTTGTCCATTAGGAATGAAAGTAGAAAAAATACATTAATGCTCGAACGATTGTATCATCTACCGTAAAGAGTATGCAGATATGCATATATGTCCCATGTGCAAAGCATCCTGATACAAGCGTAAAAATATTGCTGAGGTGAAGCAAGGACCTCTTGCTAAGATGTTGTGGTATCTGCCTGTGATCCCACGTTTGAAGCGTTTATTTGCGAACTCAAAGGAGGCAAGATTGCTGCGTTGGCACTCAGAGGAGTATAAGAAAGATGGGAAGCTAAGACACCCTGCTGATTCTGCCTAGTGGAGAAACTTCGATCGAAGCTTCGTAGAGTTCGGTGTGGAACCAAGGAACATAATGTTAGGGTTTAGTACAGATGGAATGAATCCTTTCGGTAACATGAGCAGCCGACATAGCACCTAGCCCGTCAATCTATATATGTACAACCTTCCTCCTTAGCTGTGTATGAAGCGGAAGTACATTTTGATATCACTACTTATCCAAGGGCCGAAGAAATCTGGGAATGATATTGATGTGTACCTAGCACCATTGTTGGAAGATCTTGTGACATTGTGAAACGAAGGGGTACAAGTATGGGATGCGTAAAAACGAGAGAACTTCACTTTACGTGCCATGTTGTTCTGTACCATCAATGATTTTTCTGCCCTTGGTAACCTGTCGGGGTTCTGTACAAAAGGAGCCAAAGCCTGTCCACACTACTTAGATGGTACAGAGAGTGTATGGCTGAACCACTCGTGCAAAACTGTGTATATGCGTCACCGTAGGTTCCTTCCTAGGATTCACCCATACCGCAAGATGAAGAAACAATTCGACGAAAATAAGGAGGACAGTTCAGCTCCAAGGGCTTTTAGAGGGAAAGAGGTCTATGATATGGTTAAAGATATCGATCTTGTGTTTGGGAAGGGATATAAATTAAGGACTTGTTAGAAGAACATCTAGAAGAAGCGGTCAATTTTTTGGGACTTGCCTTATTGGGAGCACTTAGAAGTTCGCCACTGCATAGACGTCATGCACGTGGAGAACAATGTATGTAATAGCTCGATTGGTCTCTTACTGAACATTAGTGGCAAAACAAAGGATGGTGTTAACGCATGGCATGACTTGGTTGATATGAACATAAGGACCGAGTTAGCACCGAAAGAGGCCGATAAAGAACGAACATACCATCCCCTAGCTTGCTACACTCTATCCAAGGCCGAGAGAAATGAACTGTGCCAGAGTTTGTATGGTGTGAAAGTTTCGTCCGGTTACTCCGCCAGCATTAAGAAACTTGTTTCCATGGAAGATTTGAAATTAATTGGTATGAAGTCTCATGATTGTTATGTGCTGATGACACAAATGCTTCCTGTTGCAATTAGGAGTATCTTGCCGAATAAGGTCCGAGTGCCAATCTTGAGGCTGTGTTATTTTCTTTAACTCAATTGCTCAGAAGGTCATCGATCCCTAAGGACTAGATGCTCTGCAGGCCGAGGTGGTGACGACTCTATGTCATCTTAAGATGTATTTTCCTCCGTCATTTTTTGATATCATGGTCCATCTCATTGTTCACCTTGTGAAAGAGATAAAGATATGCAGCCCTGTGTTCCTACGTCATATGTACCCGTTTGAGAGGTACATGGGAATTCTCAAGTCCTACGTATGGAATCGATCTCGGCCGGAGGGCAGCATCATCGAAGGTTATACAACCGAAGAGGTCATTGAGTTCTACATCGACTACATGGCTTAGGTAGAACTGATAGGTGTGCCTCTATTTCGTCATGATGGGAGACTGGAGGGTATCGGGACTATCAGAAGGAAATCAATCACTCCCGATCTAGATACGTACGCTCAATCCCATTTCACGGTCTTGCAACACATGACCCAAGTGTCCCCGTACATCGACGAGCACAAAGACATGGTACGCCAATAGAATCCAGACCGGTCGGGGGTTTGGATCACGAGAGAGCACAACCGTCGGTTCAACGAATGGTTAAAGGTGCGATTCACTGGGAGGTCATCAAGTTATGATACGCTGCTATGGTTGGCAAAAGGGCCAAAATTTACAATTGTGACATGGCAAGGATACAACATAAATTGGTACATATTTTATCTGGCTATTTCGAGATAGAAAGAGCCTGATCCGAAGCAGTGGTGTCCGCATAGATGTGTTTCACGAGCAGTTCAATACCGCTGGGCCACGTGGGTTGAACTCCTACTATGGGTTTGTAGAGGATATTTGGGAGCTCGACTACGTACTTTTCAAGATCCCCCTGTTTCGATGCCATTAGGTTAAACTTTCGCAGGGTGTGAAGGTCGACAAGTACGGCGTCGCTACTGTGGACCTCAAACATGTCAGATACAAGGATGAACCATTCGTACTCGCTAAGCAGGTTGTTCAAGTTTTTTATGTAACGGACCCGGCAAATAAGAACCGCCACGTAGTTCTTCATGGAAAAAAAGGATTGTCGGAGTTGAGAATGTCATCGATGAGGAAGAGTACAATCAATTTGACGAGTTGCCTCCTTTCGAAGACGGCATTAGGCTCGAGGAAGAACCCAGTGAGGAAGCTAGCTATATGCGTGTCGATCATCATGAAGGGCAATATTTTAATTAAGAATTTACTCCATTGTAATTTATTTCATAATATGAGACAAGTCAATGTGAACTTGCCATGTGTTATGGACTTGCAATCTCTTATTTTGATGTCAACGTGGAATTTTCATGTGTTAATGTGTTATGGACTTGTCATCTCTGATATTGATGTCAATATGGAATTCATTGCAATGTGGAGTATCAAAATTGGTTTCACTTGATTTGAAGTTGAGTGGAATTAGATATGAATTTTTGAAGTCAAATAAATTTTCAGTCAAATGATTTGGAGTTGTGTTATGGACTTGTCACCAGGTTCGTGTGGACAAATAGAACTAGCATATCACAGACGGTTCCATAGTAGAACCGTCTGTGATATGGAATCATAGACAGTTCTATAATGGAACTGTCTGTGATATGGTCCATATCACAGACTTATCACAGACGGTTCAATAATAGAACCGTCTACGATGTCCCTTTATAAGGAGGCGAACCATTAGGGTTTATGCCCTTATTCTCGTCACTTGCCTGTTCGACTCCACTCTCGCCCGTTGCCCTCCCCACCCGAGCGTCACCGCCGCCCGAAGCCTCGTCCACGCCGGAGCCACGCCTCCCTCGCCCCGCCGGCTCCAGCTCCTTCGTCCTCCCTCACGCT
Organism: Phyllostachys edulis; assembly: GCA_036346405.1. NCBI lineage: Eukaryota > Viridiplantae > Streptophyta > Magnoliopsida > Poales > Poaceae > Phyllostachys > Phyllostachys edulis. The sequence continues at coordinate 53,570,828 of CM070549.1, read as the reverse complement.
GCCGGCTCCAGTGCCGACTCCGGTCCTCCCTCGGCACCTCCTCATCCACCGCTGACACCATTGAGCAAGCACCACCAACTACGTCGTTCTCCTCGATCGCTCCGCCCGATCGCCTGCCAAGCTCCACCCCTGGCACTGCCGAGCCACGCCGCTCGGCCTCCTCCTCCCCCTTCCTCTCCCTTGTTTTTTTCCCTGTGACATTGCCTTGCGTTTTGCTAATGCAGGTTACTTTTGTTAACATTGCACTATACTATAGTATATGGCAGGCATTAGATTAGAGGCGGCTTATATTTATCGTGTTAGTTATGGAAACTATGGTTATGGTAGCCTTTTTGAACTTGTTCATAGATCGATGTCTATGGAAATTATGGTTATGGTGCCCTTTTTGTATTTTTCACGGATCGCTGTAGATGGTCTTGTGCTTCTATTAGGAAGCAACATTAAGTAGCAATAGCTAATGAATGACTAGATGATACGGTGTGCCCGTGCATGTTGATTTATTACTTCCCAGATGATACGGTCCTTTTGTATTCTTTATCTGTATATGGTATCCTTATGAAGTTTTACATATTTCTCATCCATTATATGTACTGGTGGTTTCATTATGTATACATTTCTTTTGGTAGCTTCTGAGCTTCAGTATGACCTCCTTTGTTCATTTGTGCCATTGATACTTTAAAGTGTAAGGGGTTAGTCAAATGTTTGATTGAAGTTTGATTGATGCCTTAAACTATCATGCTTTCATTAGGAATGTTTATGTAGAAGTTTCTTTTTTATGGACAGGCCCTATGTTAGTTTTGTTATGAATGCAAATCAATTAAATCCGTCTCATAGGGGTTATAAGTTGAGACTAAGTTAAGTTGGGCTACCTGTATGGGATGCTGTAAAATGGATGAATAGATTATTCCATGAGTCCACATACAGAGCTAAGCCTGTCTTATGCTCAATTTTATTTTTATTCTCTATACCAGTTTCTCATAAATATCCTTGTACATGAAGCATTAAACATTTGCTTAGCATTTCCTTAGAGAAGCTGATGGATTAAGGAATGTTATGAGTGTTAGAATAGGAGCCTATTCTAAAATCTCTAGCAAATGGTCGCTTTTGCCTTTAAAACCAGCTTCATATACATACATACATACATACATACATACATACATACATACATACATACATACATACATACATACATACATACATACATATATATATATATATATATATATATATATATATATATATATATATATATATATATAGCCTTTGTTAGCTAACTCGAGGCCTGAATTCAGCTAGCTCGCTCGCTCCTTGGGCGTTCATCTTAAACGTTCAGGTGAAACACAGCCTACTTCGTCGATCCCGACACACTGGAGTCACTACACCATGGCATAGTATTAAGGGCAATTATCTGCCGGGGAAAAACTGAATTAGTGGCAATCTATCTGCCGGCAATATCCAAGATTTTAGGGGTCCCATTATCTGCCGGAAATAATTATTTTCTAGAACAATCTACCTGTCGGTAATGTTTTAACTTTAGCAACAATACATCTGCCGTAGAAAAAGTCAATAAGGTCAACTTATCTGCCGGGAATAAATATTGTCTAGAACAATGTATCTACCGGCAATGCTTTTAAATTAGGTACAATACTTCTGCCCTAAAAAAAGTCAACCAGGTCAACCTAACTACCGGGGATACCCTTTGAGCGGGAAGTTGAAATTTTTTTGACTCAAGCGCGAAAATTTTGACTTAAATGCACTGTCACAATTGCGCAGATGACAATACAAATGTTGGAGATATGCCCTAGAGGCAATCATAGAGATGATGATATTTCGTTGTATCCATGGTTTAATAAATGTTCCTTGAATATTACCTTTGTATTGATTAACAAGTATGTGACTTGTTTGTGAAACTCTTTACTTGTATGGTTATTCTAAAGTTGTCCCTAGTCGGAGTTCATGTGAGGACACACGTGAATGATGGATTAGCACATGTATCGGTTGATGACCATGTTTCACAGGTCATAGACATGGAGATGTCAAACCAATAATGTGGACACATGTTTAGAACATGGGGTTGGACCGACCCAACATGAGACATAACAATTATACTTATGGTTCTCTCTACACAATGTGTACGCCTTTGTCCTTAGACACGAGATTGTCGCATGTACTTGAGATGTGAATCGACCTACTTAGGGGATATCAAACGCTACTCCAGAATCGGGTAGTTATAAAGGTAGCTTCGGGTTTGTCATGAAGCATCTTTGCGAGGCATGGTCACGAGATGGGATTTGCCCTCTCTACCGAGAGAGATATCTCTGGGCCCTCGAGTGATCGGATCCGTAAATGCATGGCCATGCTACTTAAGGTTAAGAGTTAACCTAGTAAGGGATTAGGATCACGGGATCGAGAAAGAGTGGTCACTTGGAGCTCGACCGAATATCGTGAGGCAAAGGGATTGGCATGTACATAACGTTGTGATGGTTCGTCCGATATGATTTTTGTGTACGTTTAGGAGTTGGCACGTCTTGCTAGAGGCCGTTACCAACTATTGACCAAGTATGTATACTCGCGTCATGTCTAAACATACGTGAACCTATAGGGTCACACACTTAAGGGGCTGAAGCCTAATTCGGATTGGATCCGAATTAGACTGGGCATTGAGTCCTAATGGGCCTCTATTAGTAGAAGCCCATTGTAAGGACGTCTATAAAAGGAGGGCAAGGGCGCACAGGATTAGGTGATGAGTTTTTCGTAACATCCTCAAACCCTGGCCGCCACCCCTCCCACGCCCTAGTCGCTCGCGCGGATCTAGTAGTCCGGCGTGCGTCGCTTCCTCCCGTACGTGTGGATACCTTTGAGGTATTTGCATCAGAAGCGTTTGGACGAACCGCAAGAGAGGAGTCAGACGTGGACGCCGCGACGAGGACGAGGAAGTAATCGACTACTACGCCCGACGTCTTTGCATCAACTTAGTACGACTACTCTGCCCCGACGTGCTGCATCAATTTCCGCACCTGCACGTCTAGTGGTAAGACCGTGATCTATAATCGCGCTGCCTTCGAACCCTGATGGGGAAACCCCTCGACCCTTATCCCAGAGATTGCGATTCTATGCATAACTTGTTTTTGCAGGATGTATGTGACCAAGATGGCCTAATGTGTATGTGATGCATGTTTGTAATATTTTTCATGACTGCGTGTCATGGGTTAAACAACACTACCGAGCCATTGTGTTGTCAAAGTATTGTATTAACGGCTATGCGTCGACTTGTGATGATTCCTTGTATCCATGTATTTTATTACTAGCTGTTATGAGTAATAGCTTATATTAGTACTCGGAGGACACATCACTTGGAGGATGGCACACATTAACCATGGAGATGGAGATCATCATGGTGGGATGATTCTATGGCGATGGAGATCACCATGAGAAAATGGGCCATCTTGTGTGAATGCTATTCTGCTTGTTTTACTCCTATGCATGTTTGAATGGTAGAAGTATAGCGATCCCTCACAAAATGTTAAGTTAAACATATGCCCTCCCAACTAAACTCTGCACCATCCCATGTCTTGTAAATTGATGGTGGGTCTATAAAATTAGGGCACCATCGACTTTCCTTGACTAGATGGGTTTGTATCGGATACCTACATGCATAAGGATTGGTGAACTTAACAAGGTTATCATAAAGGTTATGGGCCTTGGGGCATAAAGGTTGGGCGCCGGGGCATAGAGATGTCACCCAACAACAAGAGTTATATAGAGATATGATTAGTAAGGTGTTGCTTACCGAATTACCTTGTCTCCTAGCGGTGATGCAAAAGCTCATTAGTAGACTCGTTAATTGCGGATCTTGAATCACTAAGAATCAATAGAGGGATGTTGATTTTAGTGGGAGTACATTCTATTAAATTTGTTTAATACAGTTTACTCTATCATGGTTTTATTTGTCTTAGTATTTTGCATTTCCTATTATAGATCAATGGCATCTAGCAACCGCGCACACCCTTTTGCTTTGCGATCGATTCTTGAGAAAGAAAAATTAAATGGAACAAACTATTCGGATTGGTCCGTAACACGAAATTGTTCTCGAGGCGGATAAAAAGGAAAATGTTCGACACCCCAATCCCGTAAGAGCACGCTAACAATGCGGTCATTTCGTTAAACCGCCTACAAGAAAGCATGTGATGACTCTCTTGAGATTAGGCATCTTATGCTTGCATGCATGGAACCCGACCTTCAAAAGCGGTTTGAGGATCGAAGCGTATGATATGATCATGGCGCTTAGGACATGTTCGCATACGTGCCAGACCGAGCGATTCAATGTCTCTAAGGCTTTTACTCGAATGCAAGTTAACGAAGGTGCACCCGTAGGCCCACATGTGATCAAAATGGTTGGTTACTGATCGGACTTTGGATAAACTTGGTTTTCCAATTGGCCAAGAGTTGAAGCGATTTCATTTTGGCGTTTCTTCCACCTAGCTATGGACATTTCATTTCGAACTACCATATGCATGGGGTGGAAAAGGGCCTTAATGAGCTTTGTGGAATGCTCAAAAAAGCAGAGAGTGACATTAAGAAGTGTGTGGGGCCTAGCCATGTGATGGTGTCTTGAGAACAAGTCTAGCTTCAAGAAAAGGGTAGGAAGCCATGGGCAAAGAATAAGGGCAAGGTTAAAGATATGATCTCAAGCCAACGCCTAAGCCTAATCTTTGGACACGAGCCGAGACAAGATGCTTCTATTGTAAAGAAAGCGCCTTTGGAAGAGAAAGCGCAAGAAGTACACGGATTCCGAGGAATGCAAGAAGAAGAATTTGGAAGTAAGACTTCCACCCATGGTACACTTGTCATAAATGTTTTAGACATTTTTCTCGTGATTCTCCTATTAACTCTTGGGTATTTGATCGGATCGCTTGCTCACATTTGCAACTCGATGCAGGGCTAATAAGAAGTAGAGGAGTCGCAAGAGGTGAAGTTGATTTTCGCGTCGGAAATAAAGCAAGGGTTGTTGCGCTGACCGTCGGCACCATGCAACTTCAGCTTCCTTCAAGATTTATTATGGAATTGAATAATTGTTATTATGTTCCTAGTATGAGTCGAAACATTTTATCCCCTCATGTTTGATGAGAGATGGTTATTCATTTGCAAGTAAAGACAATGGTTGTTTGATCTCTAAAAATGAAATGTTTGTGGCTTTTTGCCCATTGTGAATGGGTTATTTCTTTTAAATCTTGATGATGCACCCATCTTTAACATAAATGCTAAAAGACTTGACCTAATGATTTGAATCCCACCTATGTTTGGCATTGTCGTTTGGGTCACATAAGTGAAAAGCGCATGAAGAAGCTCCATGATGATGGTCTTCTAACTTCGCTTGATTTTGAATCATACGAGACATGTGAAGCTTGTTTGCTTGGTAAGATGACCAAGTCACCTTTCAAAGGTTCTTTTGAGAGGCGTCCGACTTGTTGGAAATCATACATACCGATGTATGTGGACCAATGAGCACGATCGCTAGAGGAGGATTTCATTACTTCATAACTTTCATCGATGATTTTAGTAGATATGGCTATGTCTACTTAATGAAGCATAAGTCTGAAACTTTTGAAAAGTTTAAAGAGTTCCGTAATGAAGTTGAAAATCAACGTGCCAAGAAAATTAAGGCTCTGCGATCCGATCGTGGTGGCGAGTTTTGAGTCATGAATTTAGCAATCATCTCAAGAGTTGCGGAATTGTTCCACAGCCTAACACCGCCGGAACGCCTCAAAGAAACGGGTATCCGGCGAATCGGACCTTGTTGGACATGGTTCGATCGATGATGAGCTAGTCGGATCTACCATTATCATTTTGGGGTTACGCTCTAGAAACAAAGACTTTCACACTTAATAGGGTACCGCCTAAATCCGTAGTTAAGACACCATATGAGATATGGAGGAAGAGTCACAGTTTGTCTTTTCTAAAGATTTGGGGATGTGAGGCGTTTGTCAGCGACTACTGATCGGACAAGCTCACACCCAAGTCGGATAAATGCATTTTAAGTGGGATATCCGAAGGAAACCTTTGGATATTACTTCTACAACCGACTAGAGGGCAAAGTGTTTGTCGCTCAAGTGGTGTTTTCCTAGAGAAAGAGTTTCTCAACAGGAGACAAGTGGAAGAACGGTGCGACTTGAAGAGGTTCAAGATGAACCAATCGGGAAGACTTCGACGAATGATGCCCACGTGGCGAACAAGTTGAGGAACCCATGGCAAAGGAAGCACCACCACCACGAAGGTCGGAAGGCTCCGAATACGCGAGATATGTTATTGTTAGACAATGATGAGCCTACGACCTATGCGGAAGCAATGATGGACCCAGACTACGAGAAATGGCATAGTGCCATGAGATCCGAGATAGCATCCATGGGAGACAATCAAGTTTGGAACTTGGTTGACCCTACCGATGGTGTTAAAACCATAGAGTGCAAATGGATCTATAAAAGGAAGATTGATATGGATGGAAATGTTCATATCCATAAAGCTCGACTTGTCGCAAAAGGTTTTCGGCAAGTTCAAGGAGTTGACTACGATGAGACCTTCTACTTCAGTAGCGATGCTTAAATCTATACGGATCATTCTAGCTATTCTTTGCATATTTCGACTATGAGATATGGCGGATGGATGTCAAAACGGCTTTCCTTAATGGAAATTTAATCGAGGATGTGTATATGATACAGCCCGAGGGTTTTGTCGATCCAATCAATGCTAGAAAAGTATGCAAACTTCAAAAATCCATTTATGAATTAAAGCAAGCATCTCGGAGTTGGAACATTCGTTTTGATGAAGTGATCAAAAGGTTTGGCTTCATCAAAACGAAGAAGAATCTTATGCGTTTACAAGAAGGCAAGTGGGAGCTCGTCAGATTTCTAATCTTATATGTAGATGACATATTACCGATTGAAATGATATTCCTATGCTCGAGTCCGTTAAGACCTCACTAAAAAATAGTTTTTCAATGAAGGACTTAGGGAAGCGGCATATATTTTGGGTATTAAGATCTATAGAGATAGATCAAAAGGCTAATAGGATTAAGCCGAGTACTTACATTGACAAAGTGTTGAAACAGTTCAACATGGAGGAGGCAAAGAAAGGGTTCTTGCCCATGTCTCATGGCATAAATCTTGGCAAGACTCAGTGTCCTTCGACAACTGATGAGCGAGATCGCATGAGTAAGATTCCATATGCTTCGCCATTGGATCTATCATGTATGCTATGATATGTACTCGCCAGATGTTTCCTATGCTCTAAGTGTTACTTAGCAGATACCAGTCGATCCGGTGAGAGTCATCGACAATGTTAAAAACATCCTCAAGTATTTGAGAAGAACTAAGGATGTGTTCCTAGTCTACGGAGGTGAGGAAGAGCTCGTTGTAAATGGTTACACCGATGCAAGCTTCCAAACCGACAAAGACGATTACAAATCGCAATCGGGTTTTGTGTTCATTTTGAACGGTGGTGCGGTCAGTTGGAAGAGTTCCAAGCAGAGAACTGTTGCCGACTCTACAACGGAGGCCGAGTACATTGCGGCTTGTGAAGCAGCGAAGGAAGGTGTTTGGATAAGGAAGTTCATAAATGAACTAAGTGTGGTTCCTAGTGCGTGCAGTCCTCTGGATCTTTACTGTGATAACAGTGGGGCCATTGCGCAAGCCAAGGAGCCGAGGAATCACCAAAAGAACAAACACATACTACGGCGGTTTCATCTCATTCGAGAGATCCTCAATCGAGGAGATTTAAATATATGCAAAATACACACGGATTTGAATATTTCAGATCCTTTGACGAAGCCTCTCCCACAGCCTAAGCATGAGGCACACACAAGAGCTATGGGTATTAGATATCTTCTAGATTGACTCTAGTGCAAGTGGGAGACTGTTGGAGATATGCCCTAGAGGCAATCATAGAGATGATGATATTTTGTTGTATCCATGATTTAATAAATGTTCCTTGAATATTACCTTTGTATTGATTAACAAGTATGTGACTTGTTTGTGAAACTCTTTACTTGTATGGTTATTCTAAAGTTGTCCCTAGTCGGAGTTCATGTGAGGACACACGTGAATGATGGATTAGCACATGTATCGGTTGATGACCATGTTTCATGTGTCATAGACATGGAGATGTCAAACCAATAATGTGGACACATGTTTAGAACATGGGGTTGGACCGACCCAACATGAGACATAACAATTATACTTATGGTTCTCTCTACACAATGTGTACGCCTTGTCCTTAGACCTGAGATTGTCGCATGTACTTGAGATGTGAATCGACCTACTTAGGGGCTATCAAACGCTACTCCGTAACTGGGTAGTTATAAAGGTAGCTTTCGGGTTTGTCATGAAGCATGCTGCGAGGCATGGTCAGTCGAGATGGGATTTGCCCCTCTCTACCTGAGAGAGATATCTCTGGGCCCCTCGAGTGATCGGATCCAGAAATGCATGGCCATGCTACTTAAGGTTAAGAGTTAACCTAGTAAGGGATTCCGGATCACAGGATCGAGAAAGAGTGGTCAGCTTGGAGCTCGACCGAATATCGTGAGGCAAAGGGATTGGCATGTACATAACGTTGTGATGGTTCGCTCGATATGATCTTTGTGTGCGCTTAGGAGTTGGCACGCCTTGCTAGAGGCCGCTACCAACTATTGACCAAGTATGTATACTCGCGTCATGTCTAAACATACGTGAACCTATAGGTCACACACTTAAGGTTGAAGCCTAATTCGGATTGGATCCGAATTAGATCGGGCATTGAGTCCTAATGGGCCTCTATTAGTAGAAGCCCATTGTAAGGACGTCTATAAAAGGAGGGCAAGGCGCATGTGATTAGGTGATGAGTTTTTCGTGACATCCTCAAACCTCGCCGCCACCCTCCCACGCCCTAGTCGCTCGTCGCGGATCTAGTAGTCCGCGGCGTCGCTTCCTCCCATCGTGTGGATACCTTTGAGGCGCCAGCATCAGAAGCGTTTGGACGAACCGCAAGAGAGGAGTCAGACGTGGGACGCCGCGACGAGGACGAGGAAGTAATACGACTACTCGCCCGACGTCTTTGCATCAACTTAGTACGACTACTCGCTTGACGTCTTTGCATCAATTTCCGCTTTCTTGGCGTCTAGTGGTAAGACCGTGATCTATAACTGCAGTGATCTTGGTTTACGGGTAGAATTTTTATTATTTTGCGCTAGTGTAGCCTACCCGTAACCCTTCAACAAATACATCTATGCAAATGGTTCCTATTATTGAACTTAATTACATGTTATCTACTACACCATGACATAGAATTAAGGGCAATTAACTACCGAAAAAAAATAGGATGAGTGGCAAAACATGTGCCGGCAATGTCCAAGAGATTACGGATCTCGTTATCTGTCGGAAATAATTATTGTCTACAAGCCGGCAATGTTTTTATGTTAGGTACAATACATCTGCCCATGAAAAGAGTCAAGCAGGTCACCGTAACTGCTGGGGATAATAGCCAAGTCAACCAGGTCAACATAGCTTCCGGGGATAGTAACAGTTACTGTTCACTATTTTTAATTATTTGGTCAAAATTTGTAGAGCTGTAGTGCGAACAAGGATTACATAGGTAAATAGGGAATATTATTATAAGACCAAAAATATAACATCCCCAAGTTAATTAAAGATAATTAGTATGCATCTTATCAGCATGCATGACATTTTGGAAATATTTGCATAAATTATTGCACTTGAAAATCTTAATCAAAGATTAAACATACACTTTCAATTTATGAACTCCAAATAAAAAGAGCAACCAAAAACATTTGATTATCATGTATAAATAATTTATTCAAATAGTACTTTAATTATCTGGAATTAAAATAATTTTTCCCAAATTTTTGGGATTACTTTCAAACCTTAGAAAATTTCAAACTCAATCCAATAACCTATTTCGGTTGTGGATTTATTTTTTGTACAAAATATTTTGGGAACAGTAAGGTTTAATAATTTTTTGAGACACTAGGCCGTCCCAGGAACACCTCTGAATTATTTTAGAATTTTATTCCTATTTTTAAATCCCCCTAGAGCTGATCCGACCGAGCCACAACCTGTTCCGAGCCGCACCCAACCCTTCGCAGACTCTGACCAGTAGGCCCCGCATGTAACATCCCAATTTTCTATGCTTTAAAAAATTTCTCTTAAATAGTTAGTAGGAGAAAATTCACCATTTGGATTTTATTTAACTTTAATTAAAAAGCTTAATATTGGACTTTGTGCATCAAAATAATTTAATATGAATAAAGTCAACATCAACTATAGTCAAAACTAATTTATTTGGGTTCTATGTGCTTGTATATATTTTCTAGATTTTTCTAGAATTATTCCGAGCTAATTTGCTATTTTCTATTGCTTAATTGAATTTCCAGTATTTTCTTAAAAGGAAAATGTATTTAAAATCTCAGAAATCCTCTTTGGGCCTAAACCCATCCTTTCCCCGTTTCGGCCCAGTCCTGTTGGCCTAGCTCTCCCAAGACGCTGTGAGCCCGCCTCCCATCGACAGTGGACCCCACCGGCGACCTCCGCTTGTCTCTCTTTCTTGCGTGCTCGATCCTCGTCTCCACGGTTGGATCATAATTCAATGGTCCGATGTTGTGTAGCTTTCGGACGATCAAGATTGAACGGTTGGATCTTAAAGTCCTGTTCGGCGGTCCGAACATTCACCTTGATCTGGGTCGTTCGTTTAAATCTGGACGGTTGGCTCTTGTGGTCCGATCGTGCGCGTCCCTTTCTTTTCACTAACGCGTGGACCCCAGCTGGCAGCCTCCGTCTCCGACCCGGTCTCCTTCCTCGCAAAGCCAGCGCCGCTGCCGCCGTTGGATTTAGATCGGAGGGTCCTTATTGAAGTGAACGTTCGGACCATCCGAGATGGCATCAAAATCTGACCGTCCATTTGAAATCGGACGCTCCAAAACGCGAAGACGTTAGGACCAAGCAAAAGTTACTCAGATCTAGCCATTGAGTTGTGATCTAATAGTTCACAAAGATTGAGAAGGATACACGCGGGAGTAAAAGAGAGGCTGACACGCGGGCCCCGCGTGTCAGTGAGAGTGTGAGAGAGAGGACGTGAGAGTGCGGGTAAGCGGGTGAGGCTTGGGCCGTTAGATTTAAATCAAACGGTCCACAATGAAGGAGATGTTCGGACCGCCCGGAGGTTCCCACAAACTCGGACCGTTGATTTGAAATCGGACGTTCCACAGCGATTGAGACGTTCGGACCGTCCGGAAGTTTCATCAAGATCAAGCCGTTCAAATTTGATCCAACGGTTGAGATCGTTGAGATGAAACGATGGCAGCGTGGAAAAGAGAGAGAGAGCGACGGTGGACCTTCATTGTCACCAGAGAGCGATGGTAGCGTTTAAGAATTTGGCCCAAGGACTATTTGAGGATTTCTAAGGATTTAGCTAATTAAATAATTCCGTAAAATCAAAATAGCTTTAAAAAAAAAGAAAATAAATCCAAAAATTATGAGAAAATTCACGAAATTCTCAAAGGCATTTTGGACTTAAATAAAATAATTTCAACTTATATTTGGTAATAGTTTTCGCACTTAAATTTATTTTGGCTTTAAAATAATTAGGAAAAAGCTTTTAAAGTTCCAGAAAATTCCAAAAATTAATTATTATTTTTTCAACTTAAATCCAATAAAACTCCAAAATACTTCAACAAATTTTATTTTTGACTTTTAAAACTTCAGAAATTCAAGAAAAGCAATCAAACTCTTTCAAATTTCAGGAAATCCAACAAAATAATAACATTATTTATTTTTATTTTGGTAACAGTACTTTCGGATGTTACACCCTCTCTCTCTGTGCGCGCGCTCAGGTCCTGTCCCCACCGTTTAAATCTGGACGGTTGGCTCTTGTGGTCTGATCGTGTGCGTTTGTTTCTTTTCACTGACACGTGGGCCCCACCGCCACTTTCGTCTCCGACCCGGTCTCCGAGCGTCGCCGCCGTCATTCTGACGTGTCTGCTGACGTGGCTAGCCACATCAGCTCCTTTGTGTGCCTGTCTGCCTAGTTGTTGTAGTATTCGCGGCGGTTATTCACTTTTTTCTAACGGTTTTACACCGACGCGAAAAGTGCAGCTTGCATCATGTTTCTTTTGGTCGCTGACTAGCGGGCCCCACTTGTCAGGACCGCCTTCGTATCCATCACCGCTGAAGCCCGTGCGCTGGCGCTGTGCATGGCGGCCATGATGCCCTTTTGCGCTACCTAGAGCACATGTGGGTGGGTGCTCCGGTTGGTCAAAGGTCCACGGTGGACCCAGTGTACGTAACAGTACACGCGGGGTTTGGAAGCACTGTGTACGTGCTTACGTGGCGCCACGTCGGCACCAATCTGGACGGTCCGATCAGAGATGAACGGCTGAGATTTCCTTGGCCATTCGGAGGTCCCAACGGCACAAGCAATCTGGATCGTCCGATGGAAATCCAACGGCTCAAACGCACGCGCCACTTTGGAGCGGACCCGAGTGCAGTTAAGAGGTTGGGTTGGACCATGTGGCTCGGGAGGTCCTGACGGTCAAGATCAACAAGGGGAGGTCCTGACGGTCAAAATCAAAACCAAAGGAGGTCTTGATGGTCAAGATCAACTCAAGGGGAGGTCCTAACAGTCAAGATCAACAAGGGGGGTCCTGACGGTCAAGATCGAAACCAAAGGAGGTCTTGACGGTCAAGATCAACTCAAGAGGAGGTCCTGACGGTCAAGATCAACAAGGGGAGGTCCTGACAGTCAAGATGAAAACCAAAGGAGGTCTTGACGGTCAAGATCAACTCAAGGGGAGGTCCTGACGGTCAAGATGAAATCCAAAGGAGGTCTTGACGGTCAAGATCAACTCAAGGGGAGGTCCTGACGGTCATGATCAACAAGGGGAGGTCCTAATGGTCAAGATCAAAACCAAAGGAGGTCTTGACGATAAAGATCAACTCAAGGGGAGGTCCTGACGGTCAAGATCAACAAGGAGAGGTCCTGACGGTCAAGATCAAAAAGGGGATGTCTTGACGGTCAAGATCAACAAGGGGAGGTCCTAACGGTCAAGATCAAAACCAAAGGAGGTCCTGACGGTCAAGATCAAAAAGGGGAGGTCCTAACGGTCAAACCCTAAGTCAACGCTACGATTGTGAGAATTGAGTTTAGAAATTGATTTGAATTTAAATCTCAAATAAAGTTTAAACCTACAACTTAATTATAAGTTCCAAAAGAAAACAAGAACAAAAACTCTTGTTCATATTATGGAAATAATTTATTGAAATACTATAATAATTATCATGTATTAATATAATTTTATTCCAATTTTTAAAGCCTTGGTCAAACTCTTTTGTTTCAAACTCAAATGAAAGACCTATTCTAAGTTTGAATTTAAATTATTCAAATTAAATCTTTAAAAGTGAAGTTTAAGATTTTAATTGAGTCCTAGGATGTCCCAGGAACCCCTCTGATTTATTTCAAAATTTTAGGAATTTTATTCCTATTTTTAAAGCCTTGGTCAAACCCTTTTGTTTCTTGGTCAACTGTTTTCAAAACTTGGGCTAGCACTGTTGGCTCGAGCCCTACGATCAAAAAATGAACGGCGCGATGAGGCGGTGCGAACCAGACTCGGGTGCGCGCGATGGGGTTGGGTTGGACCAACTTGGCTCCGCCGAACCGCCTAACGGACTCACACGCGGATCGTCGGATCATGATCAAAGGGCCCAAACGGAGTGGGCCGTTCGGACCATCGGAACGGCAGCAGCGATGCGAGCCCTATGATAAAAAATGAACGACTCAGATGCGTAGGGCCGTTCGGACTGTCTGAACGGCACAATGGATGTGAGCCGTTCGATCCGCATCAGATGTCCAAAAGGTTTGGAGTTTGGGTTAGGGTTTAAAAGGGTTTTGACCGAAAAGGCAAAGAGTTTGACCGGCCGATTTAAAATAGAAGAAAATTTTGAAAAATTCTAAATTTTTTTGAGGAGGTTCTGAAAATCAACTAGGTCTTTGGAAAAATATTTTTAAGCACTTTTCAAACTAAAATTTGTCAGAAATAAATTATTTTCAAAACTGCATTACTAAAAAGGTTTGAATTTTCCATTTGAACTGAAAATTTCACCTAATTTCATTTAAAATCTTTATCTACCTACTGTGTGAATTGTATGCATTTTTTATGATTTGATATTGTATCCATTTGAATAATTTCGACTTATTGGGTTGTTTGATGAATTTTTAGAACGAGTGAGGCGCGAACTTTGGGCGACAAATTGAAAAAAAACCGAGCGAGGTCTGAATTATTTCACCCCGACCGCCCTAATTCCTCCCGACCGCCCTAATTCCTCCCAAGGTTGCGCTTCCCGATCAGACCTCCCATTGCGCTCGTCTCCGTCGCACCACCTCCTTGCCGCTTCTTCCTCCGTGCCCGCCTCCTCGCCCCCACCACGCAACGCCGCCCACCTCCCTCCCAGGGTTCAAGAAGTCGGGCTGAGGCGGCGACTAGGCGGCGTTCGGCGGAGGGAAGCCTAGGTTTCGGGCTCCCGCGTCGCGCCTCCCCCACCGCCGAATCGAGCTCGCCCCCAGCTCCCACCGCTGAATCAAGCTCGCCCCTGGCTCTCGCCGCTGAATCAAGCTCGCCCCTGGCTCCCGCCGCTGAATCAAGCTCGCCCCCAGCTCCCGCCGCTGAATCAAGCTCCCCCGCCACCGAATCAAGGTACGCCCACGCCGCCGCCCTCCCCTCTCCCCTCTCTTCTCCTGCGCTGTCGCTTAATTGTGGTGATATGATCTTGCAAAATTATTTTGTGTCTATTGCAAGCTAAGGTACAACACTACATCATTAATATATTAGTTATGTATGTACTGACTATTCCTATAGTTTGTGAAATTTAGGTGACTTTTTTAATTTGATAGTACATAGCAGCTATGGATAAGAGATGGATGGATCTTCCTAGGTATAACATAAGCTTACAATATAAATTTATTTTCTAGTACTTGATTGTAGGCACACGTCTGAATATGTACAAGGGGTCGAAGAATTTGTACAGTATGCTTTTGCCCGATCAGCAAAAGCAAATACAATATTATGCCCTTGCAGGAAATGTGTGAATAGTTGGTGGAAAGAAGCTAGCGTTGTCTGTATGCATTTAATATGTGATGGGTTTTTAGAAGGGTACAATAGATGGATTTTTCATGGAGAGGCATCATCTTGTTCTGCACAACAAAATGTGTATGCTGAGGTTCAAGTAGAGGACAATTTTGAGGAAGGTGATGAGATATTTGATATGCTTCGCGATGTAGCGCATGGGTTAGATGGAATAGGGGATTTAGGTGAAAATAAGGATAGTCTTGAGGAGGATCCATGTGAAGGTGCTGAAGATTTTTACCATTTAGTAGGTGATGCCAATCAAGAGCTCTATCCAGGGTGTAAAAGCTTCTCAAAGCTACGCTTTGTTGTGAAATGGTATATAAATGACTTTCTAATATAATATCTCAAATACAACTTATGTTGTACGCTATTTTGTATTTATGTTGTATTTTCTATTTGTTTCCATGCAGCACAAGGATAATGGTGTCATGCCTCGTAGAGATGAGTTGTTTATTAAAACACACACTCATAAAAATGGCCTTCCTTCACAAGCAGCAGCACATACAATTGTAAGTATATTAAAAAATAGCACTTTGATGTCAAAGGGCTTGATGTGTCGTGGATTATGATAGTCTCATTTGGTTGGTTAATATTCCATATTTGTAGAAAGCACTTGAGGACGCAGCCACAGATCATCCAAAGTGGACAGAGAAAACCATAAAGCAAGGTGACCTCCTGTCACGCGTCTTAGGTCAGGATAGGAATGGGTATGTTCGTTCTATAGGTAAGGGGCCAACCCCAGGAGATTTGGAGATGCCTGGAAAGGTTAAGTATAGATCAACCAAGCTCCAAATGGCTGTTGAAGGGCGTCGACAAGTTGAATTGGACAAAGAATTCCTACTAGGGTGCATTGAAACAATGCAAGCAGAAAGTGATAGAAAAATTGACGCCCTTAGTCAGCAAATGGCGGAGATGAAGGAATTGCTACTTGCTAATTCTCATGTGGGACGACATGCACAGATTAGTCCACGATATGCGTCAAATTCACCTATACATGCCGATAATGACATTGTTGAGGCGGAGTCTAATGCGGCAGAAAACATGTTGTATGACGAGGTACATACTACTCACAACAAAATAGATTCTTCATCGTTGTCAGTTCATATCTAATGTAATGATTTCTCCCTTTGCACTTGTAGAAATCGAATAGGCGTGGAGAATGCTCACAAAAAGGAAATGCAGGAGTAAGATTTCAAGTCTCACTATTTGTTGGTTTGCTCCTTACCATTTTGCAATTTATTTCACTAGACTTGAATCGACACATTCAATGATGATATGTTTCAGAGTGGAAAAGAAGTTATCTTGTACTCTGTTATTGGACCACATGATATCCCTGTTGTAAAGGCTCTTTGTTATATCAACGGATCGGAGGACGATGAGTGGGTGGTACTGCTGGGTGTTGAATGTTGTGAAGTTGTCGTTAATCATGTGCTCAAAAGGGCTGCTCAACTGCCTCGTCCTTATGGGGATATGAGCGTCATGGCTGATGCTTGTGGGAGATCTATTGCATGGCCACATCAGCATGTAAGCATCCATGTATTGTATCCACCTACAATTTATTTCCTCAATTAATGTACTTGCATCTATTGTATTCTGCAGATAAAAGAAGATCGGATGTCAGTGGGGCCATCACAATAAGCTGGGCGAACACGAGGTAATTCTAGCAATTAAAGTTTTCTAGAGTAATGCAGCTGCCATTTATTATTATTCAGACCACTGCTGAGGGTTTGTCACTTGGAAATGGCCCAATTTGTAATTTCCTAGATACTAGATACTTACAGTCATGTGATGGCATTAAACT
The DNA here is from genome assembly GCA_036346405.1 of Phyllostachys edulis. Classification (NCBI taxonomy): domain Eukaryota; kingdom Viridiplantae; phylum Streptophyta; class Magnoliopsida; order Poales; family Poaceae; genus Phyllostachys; species Phyllostachys edulis. Next base: position 53,553,864 of record CM070549.1, on the reverse strand, counting down.
TGGGAGAAAATGACAAGTATATATGTAGTTCTTTATGCGGTTCTTCCTTGTTGCTAATCATGTGAAACATTGGAACTATCAGTTGGAAGTTTTCTCTTATGTTACACTTCCCCTTTATGTTTCACTATGCCACTATTCATCGACATATGGTCTCAAAACAAGTTATAACTATTTAAATTTTCCAAGTAAAGTTACAGAGCAAAACTACATACTATGATAATTAAATAAGCAATCTGTAAATAATACACTATTGTTAGGATGTTGGTGTTTGACAAATCTGGTTATATGTTGCGGTCTGTACTATACCCATTGATGAGAAAGATGTCTGAGATGGAATTGACAAATGATCACTGAAATATGTGAATAATAAGAAAACTGCAGGTATCAAACACACTACAATAATCTGAATCCGAACTCTTAACTCCTATGCATAGAAAACTATAAACCTACACCTATATAATCGATTTGGCCATTTTACATTCTTGTAATGCACATCTACACAAGGATCGCTCATGGTTCAATGGCGATACGTGATGTATGGAATTCATGAGTAAACAAAGGGTCGCTCATTGTTAAATTCATAATCTTGTTTAACTATTTGACATCATATCATGTTTGGCCTTATATATGGTTTCTGGTTATTCACTTCTCGAATTTCTTTTCAGGTACAAAACATAAGGGTTGTTGAAGTTATTCTTTGCTAATGGAGTGGTCATCCTTATTTTGTAAATGGGGATAGCATGATGATTTCATTATGTAGACATCTTCATTGTCGACTTCTTTTGTGTAGATGTTTTGTACATGCAATGATAGGCTAGTATTGTGGTAGAAGGGGTTGGAGTATTTACATGTGTCAAGGATAGACTAGTATTGTCGTCTTCTTTTGTGTGGATGTTTTGTACATGCCAAGGAGACCATGGCTATATTAGTATGCTCACAATTCTGAAAGTGTACATGTACTGGTGTGCTTATCAGTAATTTCATATTTTAGGTTTATGTATTTTGCATCATCTGAATTTCATCTATGTGTTGCAGCTGTATTTAATTGTGGATATGATATTTTCTAGATCGAGAATTCTAGATTGAGAAAATTGTCTGTTTTGTAAATTCTGATTGAATAGTGCTATTGGGAAAATTAGTGTTGAACCTACGTACCTCATCTGATGGCAATATATCTGCCGGGGAAAATTATCATCCAGGGCAGTTAACAGCCGGCAAAACAACCGACTACCGGCGAAACAAACAATCAAGGTCCTATTAACTGCCGGCAATACGTATAACTGCCGGCGAAAACCAAGTTATCTACGGCATTTAACTGCTGGCGAAATAGACAATCAAATACTCTAATTGCCGGCAAATAGCTGACTGCTGGCGAAACTATTACCAAAAGTCTTTCCCGACAGCACTTTACCAGGCAGGCAATAACTGCCGCCAAAACACATTGCCGGCAGTTAGTTTGCTTTGCAAAGCACTTTTCTCCGGCGGTTTAATTGCCCTAAATAGTATGCCATGGTGTAGTGAGTGTACGATTTGCTTCATGCCAATCCTCCACGGCATGAAGCAAATCATACACTCCAGTGTGTCGGGCTCGATGAAGTAGGCTCGGGTTCTATCTATGCAAAAGATTCATATCACTAGTTTCTATCTATACAAAGATCACAAGAGATATTGTCCGTTATGGAATAGTAACAATATCACACCTACAACGCCATGCACGCATAAGCCACACTCACATGAGCCGAATACACTGTGCCACTAGTGGCGGATCCAGAACGAAAATGACCGGGATCCCCACTTCCCATACATATCATACATGTTTAATTTTTTGGCTTAAGGTGTCTTCTTATCTTGGGCTAGGGATGTCCATACTATATTTAAGTTCAATGGGTAACTTCTATTTGTTTATATAGTTAATTGTTTACAAGGCAATTTTAGTTCATTGCGTATGTAACTTATATAGATAGCAAGTAAGCGACATGATGTTTGTACCGTCTTCGTCGCCGTCATCGACGTCGCCGAATGCGTCTGGATCTCCGAGCAAGGTGGTACGTAAGCGAGATGGCAGAGGAACATCGAAATTGCCTGCGGGCTAAATGACCATCACGGAGGTCAGTGGCGTTGGGGTCCCTCTGAGTCCCAAGAAAGCAGCGACGAGATTCCGGACCATCTGCGGAATACTTGCAAGGCAGCGGGTCCCCGTCACCACACCAAATTAGAAGTCTCTGACAAGCGTACGGAGAGGCGAGCTGTGGACAGAACTTTCAAGCTTGTTCAATATCCCATAAACAGACCAGGCACGTGTGGAACGGAAGGCGTTGCTCGCGATGTTTCACGCATGGAGGACCTTCGAGAGCACACTTGTCACGAAGTATGTGAACACGGGTCGGACGGCCTTCACGAAGTATAAATTCTTGTCACGGGATATATGGGACGCCTTTGTGCAGATGAAGACAACGGCCGAATTTCAGGGGCAAAGTACGGCGCACAAGGCTCTCCAGGCACAAAACACTCACCCCCACAAACTCGACACCGCTGGGTACGTGGGTAAAACCGCACAATGGGTGGCAGAGGACGAGAACGCAACCTGACCATTTGCTGAGATCACAGACGAGCGCGCTCTGTCCTGGTTAAGAGCGAGGGCATCAATCACGTCTTCGGGTGGCATCTCTTTCACAAACAAGGCAGACAAGGAAGTGTCCCAACGTCTGGTAAATATGTCGAACTACCTAGTTGTTAATAAGTCCATAACTTCATACTGTCTATAATAATATGATGATCTCTTGCAGCATGCGTTGACTTCCGCATCTTCCCAAGGCTCCTTCATAGCCAACAGGGAGAAGGATATACTATCGGAGGCCCTGGGAAACAAGGAGCACCCAGGTCGCACGCGAGGCAAGGGGGTTAACGTACCTTGAAGGTATGGATTCGCAAACGACTACTGCACATATAGGAGTGGGAAGAGATCCAAGGTCGAGTACGACAACTGGTTGGAACAGGTGCTTACTGCAAAATTTCAAGGACGGATAGAAAGATTGCAGGATCAACTGAATCAAGTACTCCTCAACCAGTAGCAAGACGCCCCCGTTATTTTGGGAACCAGTCCTCCTTGACATTGGAGTAGCGTCGCGTCCACGAAAAATTCTGATCATGATGACGTCCAATTACCTATCGACGACATCAAGGTAATGTACATCTCTAGAATGCTCTAAAGATAGACCTAGAGGACGCCTTAGCTAATTGCGTATCGTTTTGTAGGAGCCAACACCCTACAAGTTCCAAGTGAGGATGGTTGGGTCCATTTGTATTGAGGCTGGGCGGGGGATGGTGTATCCATACCAGGAAGGGATAGTGCAGCATGGTGCTCAGGTGGCACAGGGTTATGCCAGGGTCCAGGTGGACATGGTACATGACAATTTCATTGCTGTCCCGTTGGAGATTCGTCCGAACGAAGGCATCAGAACACTAGGGGATGTCTGTCACATTTTTATCAAGTGGCCCAAGAAGGGCATTGCCCTGGACCCTGCAGTGTCGCGATCTCGACACGACCATGCCTCTCCAATAGGACCCTCGATGACTCCACCTCAACCTTTACTTCCCGTGGAGAAGACACCAAAGGAATAAGAAAAGTGTGCCACCTTATCGGTTCCCATGGAGAAGATGCCGAAGGAACAAGAAAAGCGTGTCGCATTATCGGTTCCCGAGTCGTCTCACAGGAAGACGCGTAGCGGGCAAGTCATTAAGGCCAAATCAAAATCGTAGAACATTAAGACGCCTCGAAAATACTCCCTCGGAAGTCCGTTGGCCTCCGACACAGTATTAGCCCGTACTGGAATAAGTTGTCAGGCTTTGCATTACTGGTACATGCGGAAGACCAAAGAGAAGGGATGCGATACTGGAATCACTGTCAGATACACAGATAAGCATTTCCTCCACGAGCCAGGCCAATTCGTCGTGGGCTTTAGTGACTTATTCGACCTATTCAACCTCGATGCCCTCGACACCTCGCTTCTACGATGCTGGACACTGTAAGTGTGTACAATCAAGCTCTACATTCACGTAATACCAATAAATATCACAACTCATTACTTATGTATAGACACATGATACAAAATGCACGAGGATGGGGAGAACCGGTGGGTTTCCTCGACCCACACGTGGTCTCTGAGCAAACCATCGAGTAAGACATATCCTTCATCGAGAAATACATAACGGCGGGATTGCTTCGTCAGGACAACAAGGACTACATAATGGTGCCCTACAACCAGCAGTAAGTGCTCCACTACTTACTATACAAATTTCATTTGTACTTTATACGTAGCACGAACTTAGGTTTAATGACTATAGCGACATACATGAGTAGGTACCACTAGATCCTTTTAGTCATTATACCAAAGAGGAACAAGGTAATATACCTTGATTCCCTACTGAACAAAACCCACGACTTCACCATTTTGAAAGGAATACTTGACAGGTATGCTCATTTCCTCCATACATAACTCTATTGTAGTCCTCTTTCGTTTGAAATGGTCGAGGATAACTTTTTGGAATCATGTAGGTCGTTCATCGCCTATGTTGCCGATGGAGGGCCATACAAGGGATCGAGCGCCACACTGGAGCATAGGACGCGATTTTCGGTACGCGCTACAACACAATAATCATATATCATACTTCGTAATAATGCGTCTTGAACTGACTATACCTATATATGTAATTCTATTTTTGCAGTGCCTCCAGCAAAAACACGATCACCTATGTGCATTCTACGTTTGCCATCATATGCAGCAACTCATGAGTGCTAAGCTAAAGGATCCCGAGGTTTGTCAATCTTGCAATAATTATTTCCTAATTATAAATTTAAATATATATGCTTACTACTTTACTCCTGCTAGCGATAGGACTTATACATAGATTTAGATGCACTCATTATGAGAGAGATCTCGGAGGTTCGAGGAGCCCTATGTAGCTTCATCAAGACGCAGAGCGTTAACACCGATAGAGAGTTTCACTTCGTCGACACCGCTGAACGACCTCCAAACAATTGATTCAATTGTAATTCACTTTGAGTAGTTGTAATTCAATTGTAACTGTAGCGACAATACTTGAGCATATTCTTTTGTAATTGATTTTGAGTTGTAAATGATCACTTTGAGTTGTCAACGATTGATTCATCTGTGATGTATCTATTTTCTGCCTGCTTGTTTTCAGAGGGCATGACTAGCAATTCCTGAGGCTAGCCGAAAATCAAAAAAATTTAGATAGGTCTAAAGAACTATCACAGACGGTTTTTTTTTGAAACCGTCTGTGAAGGGATACTATCACAGACGGTTTCAACCAACACCGCTCGTGATACGTCGATAGCACAGATCGTTTTATTGACTAATCGTCTGCGTGATATGTATGGAATGACCGATGATATCTAGGATATCACAGCACGGTTTGTAACCGTAACCGCCTCGTGATAGCCCACATATCCTGAGCGGTTCTATTTACCAACCGCTCGTGATAGCCCATATATCACGAGCGCTTTTAACTAAAAACTGCTCGTTGTTGTTCTCTTATCACGAGCACGGGTTAAAACCGCTCAGTAATAATGAGATTATCACATACATACAAATTCAGACGGTTCAAAAACCGTCTGTGATGACGGTTCCGAACCGTCTGTGATGAGGTTTTCTGTAGTAGTGTTAATCATTTAGAATTGACATATGAAAATGGTACGTGTAGATTTGTCTCGAAAAGTATTTTTCATAATGCTATAATTTATTAAGTTTTATAAATATATTATAATAAAAATAAATGGTCAAAGTTTTATTTTGAAGACCGTATCAATGTCCAAAACGTTTTTTTTTTACCGGAGGGATTATATTTTATTCATGGGTATGCTGGTTTACTGTCCATACGTTTCAATTAGCTGGAGATCTCTTTCAGGTTTTCGTTCTTTCATCAGCAGCTAGGCTAGCGATTAGTGCCTTCCTTTTTTTTCTTTGCCTATTGTTCATTGCCCGTTGTGCTTCTTGCAACCAAGCCCTGACATGCTCACATGCACACACGGATATGCATCGTTCACTATCGTGTACGGGAAACGTTGTTGAGAGCAAGGTGCAAGTATTTGAAACTGGACGTTGGGAGTTCATGTGAAAAAAAGTATTGTCCAATTTTATATATGTACACTTAATTCCCTAATTAAATTGTTCATGCGAACTCTATGCATCTCCTCAGCTTGGGTATTGTTGGACACAATATTTTACTCTCATTTTATCCTGATTCCTGAGCATATATAATCACTGATATATGTTGTGGTGTTCATAACACGTTGGAACGATTGGTTTTGACCTTTAGTTGTTAGCGGATACGATGTGTGTTATCCAAAGTAGGAAGGGGAGCATGACTACAGCGGGGGAGAAAAGGACATGTCCGCCGTGCAGCCGTGCAGGGCAGCTAGCTGGTCCTCCGGCCGTGTGCAACCTCGTGGGGACTCCGGAATCATCCAACTGCTGGCATTATTTGATTTGAGTAAGAGTGCACAATTTAGAAATGGTACTAGCTAGCTAGTAGTAGTATTTAATTAGACAGTTGTGTACATTGAATAATACAGGCCAAATGAGACCGGCAACCTCTCATGTGTCGTATGTCTGTGTTGTCGTTTTCGGTGGATGTCTGAACACCATATCTCGCTGTGCGTGTCACTGGTAGTGACGTCGACCTTTTGGTGCAGGTGCAATGCGTGCTTGATGGGTGACATCTACAGCATCTAGCCGGTCCAAGATCTTGTGTTGCAAGGGCACACGCTGAGGTATATTCTACGTACACAACTGTCTAAGTGACTTTTCAAATTGTAGTACATTTATGAAAGATAGAGCCGGAAGAAACCATCCTAAATCTCCCTCAAATTACGTTTAAATACACGTATTCATCGTGTTCGAGATTTTTATTTAATTTAAAACCTGAGTTGCTGATATGTGGGTCCCGCTACCACGTAGACGTGTTCGTGAACTCGGTTCACCGTAGATCTGACCCACCTGTCAGCCTAATGACACAATAAATTTATATTTTCCTTCAAGAAGAAAATAATAAATTAAAGAAAAATATATGTGTGGTGTTTTCTCATTTCTTTTTCTGAAATTTATTAGCCGAACCAAATTCAAATGCCCTTAACTTTCTCATTTAAACTCCAAATTGAGTTATTCTTATCTCTATTTTTTCTAAAATCATGAACTTTCATAATCTGCAAAATTATTTGAATTTTCTCTCGTGTTTAATTTATTTGGCTCTTATTCGTGTTACTTGGCTTTTACCGATGATTAAATACCGGCATCCCGAAAATCTCCGAAGTTGATCCAGAGCAGGAACAAGTGTTCAACGAGAAAGGCAAGCACCCCCTTTGACCATATTGATCCCATATTTTCACAGTTATGCATGTTGTGTTCAAAACTATTATGCACGCGCGTAATTTCGGTAAAAAAAAGTACTATGTTGGTAAGGTTGGTAGTTATACCTAATCGTTACATTGACCCGACTTTGATAATTTGATATCCTCATTGTTTTCACCTCGGTAATGTTATCCACTGTTGGTATAAGTATCGTGGAATTTTAGTCGATACAAATTTGAAAATCATTAGCCCGGAGGTGCTACGTTTAGACCCAACATGCATTATATACTACTACAACTCACTTTAGATAAGCAATGGGGGACTAATCCCACCACACAATTCCACATGGCCCATATGGGCCGCACTACGAGTAGACCGAGGTATAATATTCATCCCTCTTGGGTCGGGCGCCTCGAAAGATAATCTGCATCACGACAAATGACCAAAACCACCCCGGAGACGTCCAGGTGTGTCCGGTCTTGGCACATATGCCATGTCGTGTGTCCACTCCGCCCACACGCATTTACGCGCCATATGCTCGCGTTTCGCCCCGCATGTGCCCATGCAACGAAGGTTGAGGCAGCCATGGTTGGTGGAGGGAGCAGGCGAACGACAGCAAGCTCCCAGCGACGCATGACCATGAAGCTCCAGAGCGTGGCGGCTTCCATGTGGCAACATATCCACCGAAGCACGCCCCGAACGTCAGTGGGGGGGGCAGACTCGATCTTGGCGATAGCCGCAAAGTGTGCGTTGGAGGCATCCGCGAGGCGTGCTGGGAGTGGGAGGAGGTGAAGAAAAGGATCGACGGTGTGATCGTGGCAGAGTGCAGCCGCGAGCTTGCCCGGGTCGACTATGGCCGAGCAGGGAAGAAAAGAAGAGAGGAGGATGAAGACGAAGGCAAGGGTAAAATTGTCCAAAAGGGAAAGTCGTCAATTGCCTCTGGAACTATGGGGCATCTGGGCTATTACCTAGTACTTAGTACCAAATAATCAATTCTGTAACAGCCCATTTTTCAGACCGTGAGCAGTAACTGCAGTTTATCATTTGAGTTCAAAAGCTCTAATTCAAATTTCGGTTTCAAGCTTCAAATCTCGCTTTCAGCTTTTGGTTTCGAATTTCCTCTTGGGCTTGGCCCACTTCTTCTTGGGCTCGACCCCTTCCTTCCCGACCCGTCCTAGCCCCAAGTCGCCCCCTTGTCACCTCCAGGCCAGCCTCGAGCCACTCTGGCCGCGCCCGCGCCGCACCGTGCGCACTTTGCCCACGCCACGCACGCTTAGTGCACCCGCCCCCATCAGCTCCCCACCTACCTTGACTCCGGTGCCAAGACTCGCCTGATGTTATTCCCACCGCCTCATCAAGACCTACTCCAACACACCACATTGCGTCGGCACCTTCGCCACAAGGCCTGCGCTCGCGCATGCCAAGACTTGCCCATCTCACCTGCTCGCGTCGCCAACTAACCTCACCATCGCTCCTTCACCTACCCCGGCCTCAAGTCGTCACCCTCGTCCCATCCCGGCTCCGCTCGCCCATGCTGCTCAAGCATCAGGTTCTCGCCTGCGTCGCCAAGACTGCCTGTCTTGGCCGGTCGGTTCGCCAGAGCGCCCATGACTCGCTGTCTCGAGACCGCGTGCCTCCAAGCCTCCCCAACGGCTCCTTCACCTCCCTCCGGCTATAAAGGAGATCCCTGCTGCACCCTTGCCCTCCCCTCCTCACTTCTCTCCCTCGGTGAATCTTCCCGGCCCAAAGAGAAAGCTACAGCTCCCATTTTTGGCCACGCCACCACCGTCACTGCGTGCCCCCAGAGCCAAGGAGCATCTCCCCTAAGCCAATTTGGTTTTGCTCCATCAACGCTGCCGAATTCGCTCATCTCCCCCCTCCGGCCGCGGGCTTCAACACCGTCGTTCGCCTTGCTCCGACCACCTTTGACCTCGTTCTTGATCCCAGTGGGTTCCCCACATCTTCCTCTTGCTCGTGCTCCCTCCATCTTTTCTCTCCTGTCGCCCCACTGCCGACACCACATGCCACCCGTGTGCCGCCACCACCTTCAACTGTGTCACCACCACGTCGGGCCTTCTCCGGCGCCGTCGTCGCCGCCAGTGGGACCACCACCCTCGTGGGGTCCCATTTTGCCCACTTGATGGCTGCCACTCGCCTCCGCTCGCTGGCGCCGGCGATGCACCCACAAGCGCTTATGGCCTCCTCTGTTGGTGCGAAGCTCAGACCGGCACTGTAGCTTCTTTAATTGATGTGAATCACTGTCGGGCGTTATGACCTAATCGGTACTGAACCGTGTTCATTTCCTGCTTTACTGCTGCTCGGTCTCACTGCCATGTGGGCCCGTAGAAGCAGTAATGGCCTTCTTTATTTCTTTGATTTTCGTAAAAATCGACAGCTGGCTACACTGTGCTCTACGCAGTTTTGACCGTGCATTCCATGTGAGTGCCATTGAATGCGTACCCCACCTGTCATCAAGACCCTCTCTCTCTCTCTCTTTTGTCTTTTCTCAATTTAATTTCAAAAGCAAGCTTAAAAAATTCCGTTCTCTCTCGTTTTAACTCCAAAATTTATGAAATTTGTTTATAAATTTGTCTAAATTCAAGATCTTGTTTATGGCAGTGGTCTTGATTAATTTGGAGTTTATTTGTTATTTCTTTAGTATTTATTTATTTTACTTGCTTGTTTGTTCTTTTCCGATGCGTTCGTCCGCGTAGAGCTCGAAGAAGCGGGAAATATCCAACTTGATCAAGTAGAAGACTTCCAAGACCCTCTTACCTTTAATCCAGGCGATTCAATACTTTGATCATTTTGAGCCTACATTTTATGCAAATTTTATTCCTTTAAACTAGCAAATTTCATGCTTAATTCTCTATGCAAATATATGTCAAATCTTTAAGGGTTAGTTACATGCCTACTTGGTAATCAAATAATTATCACGCCATCCTTGACAATTGAATCTATAAATCCTTGTCACCTTAGTAATTATATGGTAACTATACTAGTTCTAAGTTGTACTTAAGAGACATGCTAGTCTTGTTTAAGTACCAGGGCATTAAATACCCTAATCATCATCTTTTAATCATGAAAATAGATTTGGGCAATCATTTGGGGGAAATGACTGAAATGGTGATGATAATTTGGTTTATACTTCTCAAAAACCCTAATAACTTGCTGATACCACATCTGGGCGAAAATGGATGGTACGATGATGGGTGCTAATGCAGCCTAAGGAATATTGGTATGTGGTTGGAATGTGGAATAAACCGTCCAGATGGTCCCTAAGGACTTAATCTTGTGATGACCTCCCTATGTAAAACAGTGCAACCATAAGTCTATAATAGTGTCGACCTAGCTAAATAATTTGTGTTCACCAGTACGGATTGTACCAGGTAGATGACCTGCGACGCCATAAGCCTTTGTGGCTACGGGTTGGGGTGCACCGCTTACGCATATGTGTGGGCGTAAGTCGTGAAGGCGCAAGAGGGGGTTTGGGTAAGGGTTGACGCAGTTGTGGGAGCGTAACCCTTCTCAGGTGAAACCTTAGCAGGTGTAACAAACACTGGGGGATGCATTGTAAAGGATTTGTGGTAATCCCCCTTGATTCACATGTCTAAGGAAACGTGTGTACATATCAAAACGATTATCTCTTGCGAGTAAAGTGTAAAGTCTCTGTAGAGTATAAACTGTTCGAACAGCCGTGCCTACGGTCAAAGGCGGACATGAGAACTTACTAGTGTTAGTTATCTTTAAAAAAAACTTTGTGGTGGGATGAAAACTCGTTGGGCCGTTGTGACCATGAATTTGGATTTTTCCTGCGTAGTTGTACCCAGTGATGTTAATAGGTGGAGGTAACCACAACCAAAATTAAGCATAATGTGGAGGTAACCTCTGCTGTTATTATTATTACACAATTGCTCTCTTTAATAAAATGCAATTTGGTCAAAATGCTAAGTGATAGGAATTTCTAATAATGGTAATTGAAAATGTTGCCTTCAGCAAATAAAATAACTCGAGTCATCCTTGTTAAGCCTTGCATGTATATGATTGCATTTTGTGTGTTATCTCATGAGCACAAAAGTTGTGCTCACCCCCACTCTTTCCCCCAACCTTCAGAAGCCTCGGATCCCGGACATTATGCATACTATGAGGATCCAAACGTTGAAGACCAAGGAGCTGATGAAGAGTAGTATGTAGTTGTTCTAGTCTCGCATCAGTCTAGCTGACTCAGTCGGTACTCATGTACTACTAATATTACCTAAGTCTTTAGATAATATCGATCGTACATTAGTTTCCCCAGTCGTTTGCCTGTAGCGAGATGTGCTCTACCACTTTTTGCTTCCGCTGTCGTTTTCGCTGTTTTGTAATGTAATCATTTGGTATATTCGACCCTTTTGTAAAACTCGACCCGACGCGGTCTATGCGACTCTAATGTTTGTAATATAAATGAATGGTTTGGTCTACGTTATATATGAATTGATTCAGCAATGTATCTGATGAGCGCTATCTACTGATCCAGAGAATAGCACAGTATTTTCACAGAGGATTCTAGATTATGAAATAGGGTCCGACAAATTCACCCCAAAGAAAAATGAAAGCTGCTAAGGACACATGAATCACACATGGGACCACACCATGGCTGGTTATCACCGCATCACACACGAAGTCATACCGACACGATTGATTTAAGGTACAGTAGGGACATGCGTTGGTCCTCTGACCTCTCCTGGTCCTCTTACCTGCCAAAATCAGGCACGTGGGCAACAGGGACGCTAGTGTTCGTCCGTTCCTCGCAACTCACAGCTTTTCCTTTTCCTTTTCCATTATCATTATTAATTTGCTTATCTCTTTTCCATTCTCTAGTCGCGGCCAGACTAAAACGATCGATCGACTTGCTGCCTCCCTATATTTGAAATATTATTGGGCGGCTAGCACCACTTCTGATTTCGACCAAATTAATTAATCACATTGGTATATGTCTCAATCCGTGCGGTTCACATCGTGATCTCTACCTTATATTTGATTTTCGCAACGGAATCATCTCGAGACATGAACACGTGCTGGAAATACGTGTGCTACGATTCCCTGGCTAGTGCTGCAGCTTTCACCACGCCCCTATGGTCTATGGAGAGGAGTGGTTGGTCCAAGCTTAAGGTCTAAGCGATTCCGTATGCAGCCAGGTAGGTGGCGTGGCATAGGAGACACCAACAGTAACATGCATATGATGAAAACCCTCGGCCAAGAGGGCAAACCGGCGAAGTCCATACGTTAATCGAGTCCAGCCGCCTCCAATATCCCGAGTTAACTCTGTCATTTTTCTTATGGCTGTGCTGCGATCAAGCACCTCTCGCTGCAAGTTTAAGCTATTTTTGTCCATAAACATTTTTGTCCTTTTTCAGAGGAAGAGGGGGACTGGCAGGTGCCAGTGCCATGGCTCTCTTACCATCTAAATTTTGTCAATGTATTTCTCTGTGATCCATAAAATTTTATGTATGTTCCACTTCTCTCATCTCTAATTCTCTGCTTTCCACTCACGCAATAAGTACATGATTAATGGGCGACGAGAAAATTGTAGGTAATTAAAATGGGTAAGAGGAATCTTCAATACTCCACCATGCCAAAACACGAGGAGTCTGTAGACTGTTGTTTACTAATTAGATCATGTATAATGGGCTTACATCAGTTGTCTATAGCGTCTGCCACTAGGATTTAAGCTGACGTAGATGAAAGAGAATAAAGAGAGATAAATGTGTTGTCTACAATCCTATATGCTGTCTACAATCCTATAACCGACTATATCACCAGAACCAAGGAAAGCATTAAAATATTGTATGTTGTCTACAATCTTATAGCCGACTGTATCACCACAACCCATTGTATGAGCTGTCTACAGATGACATAGAGAGTTGCTACCATTATACATGTCCTTAGAGGCTCCGCCACTGACTAGACATATTAAACAATGTGGCTAGCGGTTACATAGGGGGAGGTTTAGTCGCTCAGCTAAGCGGTAATAGCTTTGGCATAAACAGTGGACCCAATTACATCAAAGACAATGTGTGGACTAAACGAAGTGTTTGTGGTCCATACAAGAGATAATGCACTAGAGACTTACGCTGAGGTTGAGTAAGTTCACCTTATTAGGGTATGCGTTAGACATACCCCAAAATGCAAACATTACAATTCCTCCTAATATCATTCTAGTACCCTTGCCATGATTTACATCACCAGTCTAGTTAATTTTATTCCTAAGATTACTATTTGTGCATATTTTTGGGCTTTTGGAACATAACATCCCTTATTAAGATGCTATCTTTAATGTGTTACCCATGCATTTTAACTTTGTTGCTCATCCATTTATGTATCAATTTGTATTATTGCATATGACATTTAAACATGTGTTTGATACGCTCACCTCATGATAGGTTTCTCCTACACTAGCACTGTCTCTATTTTTGTCCTAAGTACGCCATGATCACTCTTTAGGTTCTTAGCAGAAACAATTAATAACAACTTTTATTAACTTCGCGTGAGTGTCTAGACAAGTTAGTGAAATTCAACTTGTTGCTTTAACTCGACTAATAATACTATGCATTAACGGTACTTTCTTCAAGCTGTAGTATGTGAGTGGGATTCAACTTAAAGGGTTATTGCGCTCTAAAAAGGAAAGTTACTAAATCTTATGTTGTAATCTGACCCTGCATTTTGTAGTGCAGAACGTATAATTATGTAGCCTTATTGTATGTGGGCACCCACATAAAATTAAATGTTCTGGCGTACTAATGCCCTACACGCAGGCCGAGCAGAAGTCCACAAAGGCCTATATAAATAATTAAGCCCACTAGAAGACAATGGACTAATCCTTGACTCCCGGAGGACCTGAACATGTTGTTAGCCATGGCCAACTATCCGATGTTATACTCGTGTTTGACAAATTGGGCTATTAATAGACAAATACTCCATCTGCTAAAAAATATATGACGTTTTGGGTATCGGCACGATCTATAATATCCAACTTTGACTATTACTTTTTATATGATTATGTTAGTAAAAGTTGACAAGATTATTATATTATGAAAATATTTATCATGACAAATCTAATGATATTATTCTCTCATGGCCAATCTAAATAGTGTTTCATATCAGGTTTGCTAATTTTCAGTTGCCTGAAATTTTCTTATCTCTCAGTCACCTACAATTACTCAGTACTAAGTCTAAAATTGTATTACCAAGTTATGTGCAATTTTAGCACAGCTTTACTGTAACTTTTAATTCTATTTGTTTTTCTATTTGTAAGGTTCACCTAGATTTACTTTTGTTTAGTTTACAAATTTTTTTTGTTCTCACACAACTTTACTGTAACTTTTAATTCTATTTGTTTTTGTATTTGTAGGGCTCACTTAGATTTACTTTTGTCTAGTTTAGATTTTTTTTTTTGTATTTCTATTTTGTAGGACAGCAAAGCAAAACAAAGAAATTTGTGAACAGAGGGAGTAGAACCCAGGTACTCAAATTCCAAATCCTCCTCTCATATGGCCTGACGAGGCTTTCAGTGTGCTCGAGAGCCATGCCCAGAGGGAACTGAAAGAATCGATCGATCGATTGTGTGCGGCTGTGCCTCTCCACTCTCCAGTGTCCAGCCACGCCTGCCCTGTAAGTTGATTTTGGCCTGATACGTCCCAAATCTTTGAGCTAGTACTCGACAAGAGACGGCTCCCATGCATGCAGGCAGGGGATATATAGAACAAGCTAGCTCTGCTCCTTTTGTAATGGTGAGAGAAACTAGGGAGTTCGATCGGACCACTGCATCCGCATATTGTGTACGTAGCAGTTGCGTTTTTGCTGATGCAAGGGAGACACTGTCGAGGAACCGTGGCTAGCGAGTCTAATTCGAACGATTGCCTCTAGGGATGGTAATTGTGCCCGTTTACCCGCGTATCCACGGACGAATACCCTAATGGAGGCTGGTATGGACGTCTTTCTTTGCCCACGGGTATAAAAACAGGCATAATTTCTTACCCATCGGGTAAACGGGCGTTGGTATGGGTAAGCTCCACCCGTACACGCTTCGCCCGATTACCCGCCATCTACACTGATAGGTGGGACCCTCTTGAATAAAACACTAAAACCCTAAGTAACCCTCAGCCGCCGCCAGACCCAGCCCCAGCCCCCAGCCACCGCCAGACCGCTCTCGGCTCTCCCCTCATTTCTTCTCCGCGCCAGATCTCATCGCTCTCCCCTCCTCAGATCTCCTCCGCGCCGCCAGACTGCTCTCCCCTCCTCAGATCTCCTCCGCGCCTCCCGGCCGCCGCCCTCCTCCCGAAGTCCCGGTCCACCGCGCCTCCCGGCCGTCGTCCTCCTCCCAGTCCACCGCGCGAGACGAGGGCCACTGCTGTAAATCCTCCTCCCGCCGCCTCCTCCCCTGGTCCACCGCGCCTCCTCCCGGTCCACCGCCGTCCTCGGTCCACCACACCTCCTCCCGGTCCACCGCGCGTCCTCCTCCCGGCCAGTGCGCCTCCTCCCGGCCACCGCACCTCCTCCCGGTCCACCGCGCGCCCTCCTCCCGGCCAGCGCGCCTCCTATCGGTCCACCGCGCCTCCCATCCCATTGTCGATTCTTGATCCATTCTTGATGTTGTGATTTATGGCTGATTTGGATATGTAGATCTAGTACTTATACTACATGCTAATAATAGCTGGTAGATCCAGTTCTTGATGTTGTGAACTTGTGATTTATGCTGTATTTGGTGCTGATAGAAAAGTTCTTGATGTTGTGATTTATGCTGTAGATCCAGTTATGTCATCTGTGGTATAATGCTGTAATGCTGAAGCTCCCAGTAGATCCAGACATCCAGTTGAACATTAAAATCTTGGTTGTAATGCTATAATGCTATAATGTGGTATAATGTTGTAATGCTATAATGCTGTCAGTTCTTGTTCGTGGGTAAAAGGGCATGCCCGCGGGCGAGGTTCTTCGCCCATCGTCCTTCGCGGGCATAACCATGGGGGGAAATGGGGGTTGCGGGTATGCGTATGGATGAGCACTACCCGTACCCGCCGCGCCCGATTGCCATCCCTAATTGCCTCGTAGACAAACTCAGAATCGTAAGAACAATGTAAGAACACAAGAACAGAATAGTAGATTAAATACAGAGATATGAGGGGAACTTCTGGCTTCTCTTTATTGCTCTTCTGTAAAACAGTAGTACAATGGTTGGGGTCCCCCTCCTTTATATAGGCTACTAGATGGATGAGGAGCCCTTCGTGGGCTAGGACTGCCGATCTGAACCCGGTTTCTTAACACTCCCCCTTAGGCACTCATCCGATATGTTCATGTCTCATCAAAACTCCATAAAAACTCAATGGTAAAAATTTAGAGAAAAAGTACATGACACACGTTCTGCTGCGTTTCACGAATTGTCTCATGAAAAACCTTAGCCGATAAACTTCAGGAAAACTCGTCAAGGGAAAAAGAGTACAATCCACCAAATTTCATTTAATTTTCAGGATTTATTCTTTGGGTACTTGATATTCGCGATCAAGCTTTAATAATAAGTTCGTGAAAATTCTCCCCCTGAATTCTATACTTCTCTAAGTCTCATCATTCCAATTCCACATATGCATCTTTCAAAGCTAGATGCTGGAAGTAATTTAGTGAATAAATCTGTTTTATTTTCACATGATTTAGTATGCAGTACTTTAATTTCATCCATCTTTTGCAATTCATGAGCATAGAAGAGCTTGGGGTTGATAAGCTTCGTGAGTTGACTCTTTACATAACCCATCATGCACTTGTGCAACATAAACTGCATTATCTTCATAGATAATAGTGGGGGTTTATGCGATATTCAATCCACACGACTGTTGGATGTGGTGAATCATCCGCCGAAGCCAAGAACATTCTAGCGAGGCCTTGTACAACGCTATGATTTTTGAGTGGTTCATCGAAGTTGATACAAGACTTTGCTTAGACGATTTTCATGAAATTGCAGTTCCACCACATATGAATACATAGCATATTTGCGACTTGGCTCTATGTGGGTCTGACAGGTACCCGACATCTGCATAGCCAGTCATAGTTAGCTCTTGGTTCTTGAAGGTATCGAAAGATGTCCTTTATTCCCTGTCAATACCTTTTGGTAGGTTCTACACTATACCTAACTAGTAGGTTCAAGGCAAATGCAATGTCTGATCTAGTACAGTTTGCTAAATACATGAGTGCTCCTACAGTGCTCAAATATGGGAATTCCAGTCCTAGAACTTCCTCCCCCTCTTCTTTAGGTCTGCACGGATCATTGTTTTGCTGCAAAGACCTTCCGACCATAGGCACTTTCGAAGGATATGCCTTTTCAAAACCAAACATTTCTAACACCTTCTGAGTGTAGGTTGACTGATGCACTAAAATCCCTTTAGGGGTATGCTAAAGCTGCAAGCCTAGGCAATATTTGGATTTACCCAAATCTTTCATTTCGAACTCTGACTCCAGATAAGAGCTTACTTTCTTAATATCTTCCAGGGTCCCGATGATATTCAGATCATCTACATATACTGAGATTATAAAAAATCCATCCTGGAATCGTCGTATAAATACACAGGGACAATCCTCATTGTTCGTGTAGCCTTTCTTGTAGAGAAAATCGCTTAAGCGATTATACCACATTATGTCTGATTGTTTCAGTCCATACAGTGACTTTCTGAGTAGCACACTATACAGATTTCTATTTGCTCTGTCTTGGTTCGGGACAGGGATACTTTCAGGTACCGTCGTATAAATGTCTGAATCCAAGTTTCCATAAAGGTATGCAGTTACCACATCCATCAATTTCATTTCTAAATTCAGGTTTACTGCCATTGAGATTAAATATCTAAAGGCAGTTCCATCCAGACTAGGGAATAGGTTTCTTCATAATCAATTCCTGGTCGTTAAGTGAAACCTTATGCAACGAGCCTTACTTTATGTCTTACAACTTCATTATTTTCATTTCTCTTTCGAACAAATACCTACTTATACCCTACAGGGTGCACATGGGGAGGTGTGAGGCTTACAGGCCTAAACATCTCTCTTTTATTCAGAGATAATAATTATGTTTCTATTGCCTTCTTCCAATCTTCCCAATCTGATATTTTCTTATATTCAGCGAGCGATGTAGGCTCTAGATCAAGATAAATGATCGTGGTAATTTCCTTTGCAAAATAAATATCGACATTGGATGTTGTTCTGTTCATAGATTCTCCTGTGGTCATATAATTTATAGTTATTTCTTCATGGGACGATTCTTCTAATGTTTCTACTCGCCCACCGCTGCTTCCAATTGTGGGGGCAAGTCCCTTTAGTTTTTCAGCTCTGATGTGTGCGCACACATTCATGCTGATGTCTCCCTCGGTAGGAATATTCAAATCCGGTATGCCTTTTACTGAAGGTTTCATACTGGTGCCAGATCTCAACTGGCTCCCCTTCTGGTTCTGGGAAACTTCAGTGATCGGCTGTGTCAAGTCCTTCTTATCCTTTTTCGCTGGTGTCCCCGGTTACTTGGGATTCGAGGGGTCGGAGTTCTCGTCCTTTTATTCTGAGGCCTTTGGATGTGATTAGGGATATCTTCAATTTTCTTTGGTATTTTAACCCTCTCTGGTGCATTGTGTGCAGGTACATGCAACTTGGTCACGCTCTTCAAATCACTAAAGTGATCAAGCAGTTGATTCACTAATACCTGCAAATCAATTAGCTTCTAGACATCTCTATTTGCTTCACTAATGTGCGGGTCATGTGCATGGATTCTCATGGCTTGCCACGTTATTTCCCGATATTTTTCATCAAGGGGTTGATTTCATCCCCCTAATGACGGGAAACTATCCTCATCAAATATGCTATCAACGAAGTGAGCTGTATGCAAATCTCCAGTCATAGGGTCCAAATACCTGATTATAGATGTTGTATCATAACCAACGTATATCCCAAACTTTCAGAGAGGGTCTATTGCAGTTCGTTGAGGTGGTGGTATAGGTACATAAACCTTGCAACCAAATCTACAAAGATGAGAAATTTTCTGTGCTGACCCTTGCGCTAGTTGCATAGGTGAATGGATGTTATATGTTGATGGTCTAAAATTGATGAGAGTTGATGTGTGCAAGACTGTGTGTCTTCAACATGTAGTTGGTAAAGTACAATTCTGCAAAAGCGATCGGATAACAAATTTAATTCTTTTAATTAATGCATCTACTAGTCCATTATAGGTGTGGACATGTGGTACGGAATACTCAACAGCAATTCCTATTGCCATGCAATAATCATCAAATGTCTTTGAAGTAAATTCTTTAGCATTGTCTATTCTGATGGACTTCACATGATGATCAGGGAAATTAATTATCTGCGAGACCAGCTTTGCAAAAATATGGTTTTTCGTAGACAGTAAGCATACATGCGACCATTTTGAGGAAGCATTGATAAACACCATAAAGTACCTAAATGGCCCTGACAGGGGCTGCATATGACCACAAATGTTTCTCTAGATACGGTCTAGGAATGCAGAGATTTCATCCTTCACTTTCAGAGTAGACAAAATCTTCTTGATTCGGAAAATTCTTCACCTGATTAGCATGAAGCAAATGGTACACTCCAGTGTGTCAGCCTCGATGAAGTAGGTCGTGGCCTGCACGTTTAGGATGAACGGCCAAAGAGCAAGCTAGCTAGTTGAATTCAGGAATCGAGTTAGCTAACAAGGGACTACGAACTATACACACACACACACGCGCGCGCGAAGCCGGTTTTAAAGGCAAAAGCAGCCACTGCTTGGAGATTTTGTAGAGAAGAGACTATCACAGACGGTACCAAATACCAACCGTCTGTGATATGTATTATCACAGACGGTTTTATATATAAACCATCTGTGAAACGTAAGCTATCACAGACGGTTCTGAGTTATTAACCGTCTGTGATAGTGTGCATCACAAACAGTTCGAAAACCATTTGCAATGACCTCATGTCATCACTGACCCATAAACTCATACGGCTCACAAAACCGTCTATGATGACGTTTTTTAACCGTCTGTGAAGACCTTTTCTCTAGTAGTGAAACCAGAAAAACACATTCTTTGGGAAAAAAAAGCATACAGCAAAAAGACTTCAGTATTACCGCTCTCTGGTAGTACCGTTTATTATGTGCAGTACTACCGCACAAAAACTTGCAGTTAGAACTGCAAACCGTGGGACCGGTCAGACTGTCCAACCCATGGCGATCAGACCGATATACCACCGGTCAGGGCGACTGACATGGGCGGTCAGACCACCCACTGCCACCAAAGCTAAAAACAGATTGTGCACATTGCTTCAACTCAATTTGCAAAACACATTTGCCGATTGACGCAAGATGCACACAAGTGATGAATGCTAAACTCTCAACAAGTTGCAAAACACATTTGCCGACTTTTAGAATCAACGCCACAAGGAATTGGGTACATAGACTTAAACTATTTGCAAGGCACATTCGCAAACTAAAATCACATACTACAAGGATTATGCATGAGCCACGGCCATTTGCAAAACACAGTCGCAAATATCGGCAACATGCTAACGAGATCTAGAGCAAGCACGACGAGCTATCAACACATGACTAACTCAAGCTACTAATCAAGACCCTTCTTAATAGAACGACAACCTATACTAGCAATCCGGTTTTTCATTCAAACACCAAGACCGATAAAAAAAACTAGAAACATATCCTTAGCCCTATCTAGTTATACCTTTGCCTTACACAAATACCTGAAGCTTGATGACATATATCTCCACTTCAAGTCCGGATCCTTGACTTTGATATGCATCAACCTATGATGCAACCGTTATTCCAAGCTCTTGACTTGAATATCATCAACACATGATGATCTTCTTTACTTTAGAATCTTTGTCTTGAATGTGCATCGACCCATGATGCATCCTTCACATGCCCTCCATCAACACATGATGGGTCTTCTCTTGATTTAATGAACAACTCATGATCTCCACTTCGAGATCTTGATATGAATCAACACATGATCCATCCTCTTCTTGAAACATGACTTGATGGCATTTAACTCATGATGTCATCCAAAGTCTTCATCATTGTGGAACATAACCTATTTACCCAACTCATGGAAAATATTAGTCCCACAACATGATTGTCATTAATTACCACAGCATACCATTAACTCATAATGGTGGGTCAATATACTCCAATCTTTCCCTCTTTGGTAATTGATGACAACCATCACAATTGCAAATAATTGAATGTAAGGTCATATGAGTATATATGAACTACACAAGTTTTGTATACTCATTTGATACATTTTAAAGTAAAGATCCTTAATATATGTGGATAAAGAAATATAGATCAATACTAATGAAACTACAAAACATAGAGTGAACTCCCCCTAAATGTGTGCATACACGAATGTGTAATAAAACATATACACATGTTCAAGTTAGACTTTTAGTGGAGTTCAACCTATATTTTGGATCAGGGGAATGCAACAAGATATAGGAATATGATATCTAATGCATACCTCTGTTGGAAAAATAAATCATCCCTCCTAGATCTAGGGTCCGTTTTTGCAGGAGACGTGCGTATAGGTCCAAGAAATATTATTGTACTCATAAAAGACTGTAATACCCCTTACTTGTACTCATAGCGTAGCCATCCCTCAAGGGGTATTTTGGTCATTTGTAAAGGTCCAAGAGCGTATAAATACCTCATGATCTCCCATTTGGGGAAAGTGCTCTCTGGAGCAATATATGAGAGCAAGACATCAGGTGAGCCTCTGGGAGGAACCCTCGAACCCCCGTAGGACACCGACAGGAGTAGAGCGGTCCTCTTGGACCACCGAATCTGTATAAATCCCTATGTCATTCTCTCTCTCGTGGGCAACGGCCCGTAGCACGGCCGACGTCCACCCCCTCACTTGTGTTCGGTTTTTTACACCAACAACAACCTCCATGATTTTCACCTTTTTATTCAACTGAGACTAAACAATAGGTTTAATAATAGAAGTGTTAGTCTCACAAATAGATTTATCATTAATAACCAAAATACTCCATTAACTCGTAATGGCGGGTCTAGATTCTTCAATCTCCCTCTTTTTGGTAATTGATGACAAATCCTTTATCAATAGCAACATTTGAATATAAATCGACATAAGTTAAGAATTTAAGTTGTTTAACTATATCCATGCATGTCACTAGGTAATTTTAAAGCTTCAATCATTACGTATGCGAGAATGATATGCATGAAAAGGTAAAATCACAAGAGAGAATATATTACTCATCCAAATGTGGAAAGATATTGATCATAAACACATTCTCCCCCTTTGACATTAATCACCAAAAATCCAAAACAAATCTAAGCCAACATAGAGTTTTGTAAAATAATGAGCTTGGTAATTGAATTTATTTTATTTTGACAATTAAAATATTCTCTACCTTTTGAAGTAAGGTTTTGTTTTTAAGATAAGTCACAAACTCCCTTTGTATGGCCGAAAAGAGCAAAGCAACGTGAAATAAGGCCATATTTGAGTTTAACTAAAAGAGATGATATTTGGAATGCATTCAAGGAAACAAACTTTTGGAATCTTCCCAATAAACATTTATCAAGAGGATACCATGCTTATTTTCACAAATAGGAAATCATGTTGAGCTCAAAACTTTCTTAAAAGAATTTTATTTCAAGAGATATTTTGAAATTTTTGCAAGCAAGAACCATATAGATAAAACTCCCCCTAAATATATGCATATAGATATGTGAATCAGAATTTATGCATATATGAGGATTTTATGGAATTTTGACGAAGTTTCCTCTATATATATTAAATCCAAGGAAGCATGACACAAGAGATAATCAAGAGTTGAATAAGCATGCAACATTAAGAAGGATTAAAGATGAACATATCTTTGACAAGGATATATAAGGAATCATAATTCATATAATAAGCATTCAATTGTCCAACATAAGTCTGATAGCAATTAAGACTAAAAAGCATCCAAGGTTTAATAAGCTTACACAAGATAATACAAGAGAGAATATTAAGCTTATCCTTACAAGACAAGGTCTATAGACCTAAATAAGAACACTAATCTCTCTGAGATACTCTAGGGTGAAGAAGGAGCCTCTGACGAAGATGGATG
This sequence comes from Phyllostachys edulis, assembly GCA_036346405.1. Taxonomy (NCBI): domain Eukaryota; kingdom Viridiplantae; phylum Streptophyta; class Magnoliopsida; order Poales; family Poaceae; genus Phyllostachys; species Phyllostachys edulis. The sequence continues at coordinate 53,530,351 of CM070549.1, read as the reverse complement.
ATCCCCACGCTGAGTGAAGGAGGGAGGGCGCTGACCACGTCCAAACCTCTGATAGGCCAAAGGCACTCACTGCTGCTGATACTCAATGAGCCTCTCATCCATATGGGTGACCCTCGAGTCCAAAGTATCAAACTTCGTGCTCAATTCTTCAACCATGGCTCTGGTCTCAACCTGAACTGCATGCATTTGATCAAACCTTATGTCTATGCGGTCCACGCTCGACTGAAGACTAGAGAGAGCTGCCAAGATAGGATCTTGCTCCTGAGGAGCCTGCTGCCCTGGATGTCCCTAAGGAGGCAATCCTTGCCCTTGAGGCTGAGGAGGAGGTGGAGGAGGCACCTGAGGAGGAGCATCTCTAGGTCTGTATTCTTTGTACTCCGTGTCACAAGGATTATCAAAGTCAATCTTACTATGAATAAGCTTCATAATGTATGGAGCAAAATATATGCTTTTGGCCTTATCTCCCTTTGGTGTGGCAATCTCTCTAATGATCAAATGCATCACATCAATCCTAGTGCCATCCATAATGTACTTTACCACATTCCAAGCACACCCATGTATCTCATCATTATTCCCACTCCTAAGGAAAAAAGTAGCTCTCGTGATCCTATTAATAATGCTGGGAAGAGGGAGAAAACCACTTACTCTTCCATGCACAAAATAATTACTTTAATCATAGAACTCATCCACTTGAGTGAGAGCTAGGGGTTCTTGAAGATGTACTTTTATCCCTCTAGAGTCTCTCAAACTCAAGGCACTTAGAAATTCATCATTGGAGGCTTCTAGCTGCTGTTGTCCCATCATCCAGATAAGATGGTCATGGTCAGGAGACACATAAACAGTTGCATAAAATTATCTAATGGCCTTGGCATGAAAGTTGCATCTCAAAGAAACCAAAGAATCCAAGATCACATTCCAAAATAGACGATGCATACCATTATAAGCTGGATTCTGTCTTAAGTAGCTCCACTTCACAAATCTATGATTGGCAAATTTCTTCTTGACATAAATGATTTGATAGACATCCTGCTGAAATATAGTGTGGAATATACTCATGGTGGCATTTCTTGAAAATCTGAATTGGCTTATGTGACTTAGGATGGTGTATTTTTCACTTTTGATCCTTAACACATCTAGTCCAATGAACTGACTTTGATCTAGAGCAACGTCCTCATCCTCATCCTCATCATTAGATTCTTCATAATTATCATCATTACTGTCACTGTTGTCACTTGCCTCTTCTTCTTCTTCAACGTCATCCATATGTTCATCTTCAATAAGTTCCTTTCCCTTTGAAGAGGTGGGAGCTACAAAACGAGTCACTGTTTTCTTATGTGGCATTGTCACTGAGAAAAGATTGCAAAGATAATCAAGGAAGTTCAAGAAGTGAGATAACAAATATTCATTATGCATTCTCTACCAGTCCCTTTTGTCATGGGCGACATGATTGCTAATACTGCGGTCGAGACCACTAGATTTCTTTGGTCGATCACGAGTGTGAAGTCTGGCCGGTCGACCGCTTGATGATATGAGAACAACTGATTTTTGGTTGAACCCATAAAATTGCAACATCTATCCAATGGTATAATGAATTCTTTTTAATCTAACTCACATCTACTTGCATATCAAGAATTTCCACAAATTTGAAAGAGTTTACGCATAATTATGTCAAACCCTAGATAATTTGGAAAATTCACAAGTGAGTAAATTGCAAGTAGGGAAGAAAGATTTACCGGCTTAGATGAACAAAGAAGATAAAAGGAGATGAATCCTTGAAGAAATTGAGGGTTAATTAGCCGGATTTTGAGAGAACACCTTCACCTAGGTTTTCATATTTTGGTGAGATGAATCAACCAAAATGACATCCAACCCAAGGAATAGAGAGAGGAGATGAAGGGGAAACCCTAGATTACCTTGGAAGACTAAGAAGATGGCTGGAGAGGAGGATCCAAGGCCGGAGATGAGGGACGGCCGAAAAAGGAGAGAGGTGACGAGGATATAATAATCCTCATTTTATCTTTTATCTATAATTATTATTATAGGTAAATATAACGTCATGTGGACCCTGAGTATACCCCTTAATGTTATGAGGGAAGAGCCTAATGGGTGGTCGTAAGTTCTTCTACGACCACCCCCATAGTCGTAAGTTATGCTACGACTACCCCCATAGTCGTAAGTCTTGCTACGACTACCTCATAGTCGTAGGCTCCTCTACGACTAGGTCAGCTACGACCACCTTATGATCAAATAAACCTACAGACAAGTGGGTCTTATTGATTAAGGGATTCAAACAATCATCATCTGTTATTCTCATGGAGTAATGACACGTAATACTCCATTATCTCGGTATATAGTCATGTTGAGCGGCGTGGAGGAGTTAATACACGGTGATTATTACCAACGTCGCCCGTTCACGGGAGGTGATGAGGCACCGCTTTATGGAGTAATCGCCGCTCCTTCACGTACTATAAAAGGCGGCAATCGAGAAAGGAAAAAAAAGATCAATTGGGCCATCAGGAATACAAGCACTATCTGTAATAGTCTTAGTTTTCCCCTGATTGTTCAGAATACACTCAATACCATACACACACAGGAGTAGGGTTGTTATTCTCTCCGGAGAAGGCCTGAACCTGTATAAAAATCCCCGTGTCAGTTTCTCTGCGTGATTCCATTCTAGGAGACCCCCCGAATCAAACAATCTTTACGTAAGTTCGGTTCTAAAACACCGACAAGAGGGAACTCAAGACTTTGGGTGAGAAAGAAAGTGACCAAAGTGAGAAAAACTTTTCAGGTTTGGAAGTATAAAGGACTTTACGCAAAATCGGTCTGGCGGTTGGGCATTGGCACTCCGACCGGTAGGGATAGTGGTCAGACCGCCTGGGACGACCAGTCTGGATTTTGGAGAAACGAGGGAAATGCTGTATTTTGATCCAAATTTTCACACAATCAATCAAACAAACATATTTGGAGCATTTCCAACTTATATAGCACTTTAAAATCCAATTCTTTAAATAGTTTTAATGAATTAAGCTTTTATTTTCGCAAATGAAACTTTATTTTCATGAAACTTATTCAAAAGAGCCAAATTGATTATATGATGAAATTTAAAGCACCCAATTTTATGTATTAGTCATTAATACTATTATGGACCTATTCATGTGAATAATTTTAGCTCATATGGCAAAACTCACTTAAGTGCTAGAAAGTGACCACTTAGGTCAAAATAGGATTTTTGGACGAGTTTCGAAATCAAATATTTTTTGCTAGGTTGGTCTTTTGGAAATCTTGTGAATACCAAAAAATATTCAGAATAGCCAACTCTAGGTTTTTCTTTTTGAGATGATTTTCAAATTTCTTTTAGAATAGATTTTATACAAAAATCTAGTTTATGTCAAAAACAAGATGCTATGATCTAGAATTTTGGCTAGAAATTTATTTTAACTTAAAATAGGTTTTTCTTGAGCCAAAACCTTTGAATAGCATTTGTATACATTTTACAATTAGTTTTTCAAAAAAGATTACTAATATTTATGAAATTTTGACTTTTGACTAAAAGGCTCAATTTTGAAAAACAATATTAGCACTTAATCAATTTGGGCACACTTAGGGATGTGATATACATTATTATGATTTAGCACTTCCCCTTAATGTGTCACTTACCATCTTGCTCAAGATTGAGATAAAGAAGTTTTTGGACAAGAGCAAGAACACCCTTTTAAAAATATTTTCATGGAATGCAACCTACACAATGTAAAAGGGCTAGATACTTCAATGTAAATATTTGTTACCGGGATAACATTGGTTCATGATATGAAATGATAATCATCAAGCTTGGCTCTAATTTTGATATATGATGGAATCCACCTTTATATGAATAAGTCAAGCCTCTAATGCCTCTCGAAATACCTATTAAGCATTTAAGCACATTTTGGTACCCAAACTTGGTTAGGTCTTTGAATGTTAATCACAAGATATTTAAGCACCCAAATGGCCCTAGCAATAATCTTAGGTGAACTAACACATCTAGCAAACACATTGTCATTTTTATCCCTCTTAAGCAAATAATGATTATTATATATAATAGGCTTAGGAGAGATACATTTGAGATAATTCTTACTAAAATATTCCTTTTCCCGACAATTGTAGCAAGTTGGGTTTTTACTTCCCTTTTTGTCTTCTTTACTTGCTCCTTGCCGTCTTGCCCCTTCTTTGAATGTCTTGACTTGATAACCATTTGATTTGGGCACACCGAGGCATTATGTCCCTTCTTATTGCATCCAAAGCACTTGACATTCTTCGTGTGTCTTGCATTGTGCCTTGTCCGGCTATTTTCCTTCTTCTTGGGACCAATTCCACTCTTGTATTGTGAGCATCTTTGCTTGCTCAATATCTCATCGAGAGTGACCTTCCCTTTGAAGCTTCTTTCCAAGTCATTAGTCAATTTCTTGACTTGAGCCTTAAGCTCTTTATTTTCCTCTACAAAATTAGTATCACAAGACATAGAGGAAATAGGAGCATCTATTTTTGAGAAACAAAGCATATCAAACAAATCATCACAAGAGGTGGATATGCTAACCTTAGATGAAATGCAAGGGTTAGCAACTACACATGGTAAATTATCTAATAAATCACATGTTATGCCTATATCCACTTTGGACTTATTGAGCTCATTTAGGATAAGAGTTTCATGTTCATCTTTTAGAACATCATAATTATTTTGAAGTGAGACATACTCTGTTGGACCAAAAAGGCGACTAGAGGGGGGTGCATAGGAACACGCTCACTTTTTCACTTTGATCAGATTCAACACAAATTTCACTCCAATAGCTATGGAAGCTATGAAGATCAAGATACCAGTACAGCGGAATACTAGTATTGAATCCAATCCAAAATCCTCAAAGCAAAAGACCAAAAACCAAAACCTAATCCAGAGGGCCGGACAGACCTCAGGCAAAAGTGCGGACTAACATCTCTGGCCGGACTGACCTCAAGCAAAAGTGCGGACTAACCTTTTAGGCCGGACTAACCTCAGGCAAAGGTGCGGTCAGACCTCTCAGGCCGGACTAACCTTAGGCAAACGGGCGGTCAGACCTTAGGCACGATGAACAACACAATCAGCCCAAAAATCAAAACTAAAATCGATCTAACTTTTGATCCGTAAGGTCAAACTCCATGAAATTTGAGACACACCTTCTCTAAGATATTAGGAACCTAATCCAATTAAAGATCATAGAGATCCATGCCAAAGTTCATGTGTTCTTCCCCCTTTCGCGGCAATCCTGAAAATCAAGGCACAATAGATCGATGTGTCTCAATACTAGGGTTAGTTAAAAGCGACTTGGGAACCTAGTACTGAGACACACGTCTGCGAGTAGTATACAAAGCAGAAGTGTTATCCTTGATTTTATCCAAAGTTCTGTTATGAGCAATGGTAACAATAGCATGAGATGCATCCTGTCTAGGAACATGATGATGAACATGTGAAGTAAATCCTAGTTCAGGTTTCTTATTTCCAAATTGACCATGTCTCATAAAAGCTCTAGGTTGATTAGATGACATTTTAGCAGTATTTCTCTTACCGTTCTTCAACCTACGCCAACAGAACTCAATCAAATGTCCACTCTTCTTGCAATAGGTGCAATGGTATTTTGTACCACTGGGAGAAGCACCTTTTGTCTCAAAAGAAGGTTGGACAAACCCTACAGATTTAAAAATTATTTTTGCAGGTTGGGTTGTGAATTCAACTAAGCCATTTTCCAAAACCTGAATGACATTAGAATTGGACTTGTCCATGGCAGAATTGTATCATAAACCTTGCTTCTTATAAGGAGTCTTAGATATGTCCAGAATCATGTTCAATTGTTTCTTACCTTTAGAGAATTTCTCTAATGTGTCCTTAAGGTAAGCATTTTCTTTTTCAAAGTTAACACATGATTCATAGTTCTTGGCCTTAATGGCTCTAGTATGTTTCTCCTTAAGAAAAGCAACTTCAAGCTTATAGGCTGCACATGATGCACAAGGCATAGTTTCAATTGTGTCCTTAAGCTTGGCATATTTTGCTTTAACTGCTTCTAAAATGTCCTTAACTTCATGTTCACGTTCTATGCAGAAAGAGCAAAAGCTAGATTTGACATTACCAAAAGTATCCAACTTGCTAGACTCTAAGCATTTTTCACAGGGAGTAGATTTGACATCAATTAGCTCAGTCCTAGCATTTTCAAGTTGATGTAAAACAATGTCATGAGCATATTGCAGTTTAGCAAATTCAGAATGTAAAGCATGGCAAGAAAAACATTCATCAGATTCAAGAGTCTTAACATTTGCAAGTTCTAAAGTCAAATTGTCTACTTGGGACTCTAAGTCCTTGTTCCTAGCCATGGTAAATTCTAATGCCTTATCCTGATTCATGAGTTGCTCAAACATGTTGTCGCATCTAGCAGAAAGAACACCATAGGAGAGAGGTACCTCATCGGTATCATCGGCGTCGACGGAGTCGGCCATGAAGCACATGCCGGTGAAGTCCTTGGCCTTCCCTTTCTTGTCTTGAGGGAGCTCCTCCTCCTCCTTGTCCTCCTCGCTCCCGAAGTCCACATCGCTCATGGATTGATCTCCAAAAGCGGCAAGGACCCGGTGAGCAGCCTTCATGAGCTTTGCAGCATCATACTTGGGCTTGCCCCCTTGAGGCTTCTTCCAGGTAGGCTTCTCATCCTTGCGGTTGCCCTTACCTTTCATCTTGGGGCAGTTTGCCCGGATGTGATATAGCTCTCCACACTCATAACACGTCATAGGGCCACCTCTCTTTTTGTTTCTAACATTGTTGTATGCCCGTGTGACTTTCTTGACTAAAAGAGCTAAATCAGACTCAGGAAAATTCTCAAACTCTTTTTCTTGAATAGCAGATAAACACGCAAGAGAAAAATCAGAAGAAGACTCAAAAGAACCATCAGCAGTTTTTTTAAGAGGATCAGCTACCAAAACCATGTTATCCTTCTTAGGAAGACTACCTCTCTTAATCTCATGAGTCTTGAGCTTGCTATAAAGCAGCTCCATAGTGAGAGTAGAGAGATCGACATTCTCCTCTATGGCAGTAACCTTCATCTCCCACTCCTTGGTGTTGATTGCAGCCAAGAGGTGGGTGGCATTCTCAGATTGAGAGTACTCAATGTCAACAGCTCTCATCTGATTGATAACCTTGTTGAAGCGAGTAAAAACATCATCGATGCTCTCGCCAGGACGCATCTCGAATTTGTTGTACTCTCGCTTGTAGACCGTCTGGCGCACTTGCTTGATTTGGGACGATCCCTCATGGTAAGTTTCGAGAGTGTGCCAGATCTTATGTGCGGTCTCAATGTTGCAAATCCTATCGTACTCTTGTCTACCAAGCCCAGCATATAGGAGGTTCTTAGCCTTATGGTTGTTTGCCAAAATGGTCTTTGGCCGTGAAGCAACCTCACGGCAAACAATGAGCTCGAACAACCTCCCATACAGCTTGTCCTTCGCTCTGAAGGAAGACTCGCATGCGATTCTTCCAATAGGTATCGCCAAGTTTAGTGACCGGTTAAGATCAAGATTGAATTAACCGGGCTCTAATACCACTTGTTGGACTGAAAAGGCGACTAGAGGGGGGTGAATAGGAGCATGCTCACTTTTTCACTTTGAACAGATTCAACACAAATTTCACTCCAATAGTTATGGAAGCTATGAAGATCAAGATACCAGTACAGCGGAAGACTAGTATTGAATCCAATCCAAAATCCCCAAAGCAAAAGACCAAAAATCAAAACCTAATCCAAAGGGCCGGACTGACCTCAAGCAAAAGTGCGGACTAACCTCTCTGGCCGAACTGACCTCACGCAAAAGTGCGGACTAACCTTTCTGGCTGGACTAACCTTAGGCAAAGGTGCGGTCAGACCTCTCAGGCCGGACTAATCTCAGGCAAACGGGCGGTCAGACCTCAGGCACGATGAACAGCACACTCAGCCCGAAAACCAAAACTAAAATTGATCTAACTTTTGATCCGTAAAGCCAAACTCTACGAAATTTGAGACACACCTTCTCTAAGATATTAGGAACCTATTCAAATCAAAGATCACAGAGATCCATGCCAAAGTTTCTATCTTTTTCAGTTTGAACGAAGTGTGCTAAAAAACCGAGTAAGAATCAAAAAATAATCTAGAGACTTGCTCGTGGGTGATTGATGATCAAGATGATCCTAGATGGGTTCCCACATGTCATAGCAAGTTAGATCAAGCCAAGAAACCAAGCAAAAACTCGCAGATCAAAGAAAGACCCCAAATCACCAAATAGAGAGAAAGAAAGCAAATAGACTCATCCTTGAGAGAACTTTCTTTGGATTGATTTGATATGGTATTGGTTTGACCACTCCATCAATGGAGGACAAAGACTCAATACATGAGCACGAAATCAAATCCAACTCTCTAGAACCCTAACCTCCACTAATCCTCTCCCTAAGCACAAAAGCAAAACTAGGGTTTACAAGTAATGAAGGGTTGAGGGGGTGCAGCCACCTCCCTCCTCTATTTATAGTGGAGGCTTAGACCTTCTAGAAGATTGAACCCTAATGGGCTCCCGTTAAGGCCCACACACAAACGGGTCACATATGCATGCATTTTAAAGCGTCATCTTCATCTCTTGACCTAATCCGCTTCACCTTGCGTCATCTTGTGCCGTGAGTTGGCAAAAGGTCACCAAGGCGGTATTTGGTAAAATTACCAAAATACCCCTTCTCGATCTTTTTTCAAAGACCGAGTCCCAACTGCGTGAAGCACCTCCCATGCTTCGCCATGTGTAGGTTGATCCAGCGGCTCTCATCATGTCGGCAAGTCTCTCCCATCCGGCTCCCACTGAAACCACCATGGCACTTGCACCCACCTCGCCGCTTAATCGAACCGTCAGACCAATCGCCTGTTCGGTCACCTTTGTCCCTTTTACGCCATGCTTGACTCCATTGACTTCAACCGGCATCCCCGATCGTTCTGGAACTCAGCTCTCCAAGCTTAGTCCCGATCATTCTCGCCGTTGACCATCATTGACCTCAAAGCAACCTGCACAACAATAGACAAAGAAATCGAATCCGGGAACAAGTTCTTCACAACTTGACCCACGTTAGTCAAAACATGCATCATGCAACACATATGCCATGAAACCCATGAACTTGACCTAACCCAACATTCATCGCCACCGATTGGCCGATGATCAGCAAGCGCATTCCAAACTTCGACGAAAACTCGTGATTCGACAAACCTTTAACGACATTGCCAATTGTAACATCATCCTAAGATCGTGCACATATCCCCATGATATCCACATACTCTTTCTTTAAAACTTTGAGTTTTGATTTCTCCTTTCCTAAATAATCATTAAGCTCTTCTAACATATCCATCAACTCACCATATGTGGGCTCATCATTATTTACCTCTTTATTACCTTTAGCCATGAAGCAACGAGGTGATATGGATGGAGTTGAAATCTCATCATTGTCGGAGCTAGAGATTGAATATTCTTCTTCCGACATCCATTCTTCTATGCAATCATCATTGGTTAAGATAGACTTTTCATAATTTTCTTGACGATAGGTCCACATCTCATGAGCGTTCCTGAGATTGCATATGGTATCGAATATCTCTATACTCAAATCACTAAACAAGCCGTTAGTTGCTTAAGTGTCGAGATATGAGCATTTCTCTTCCTCAATAGATGAAGCAAGAGAATCCTTTGAAGGAGAAAAGGTCCACATCTACGATCCGCCAAATTTTAGGGCTAATGGCCTTAAAATAACAAGACATGTGGATTTTTCAAATATCATAATTGGTGCCATCGAATAGAGGTGTCTCACCAAGGTGCACTATATTACTAATTGCCATACTTTACTCTCTAAGCGGTGAAGTCTAATAAAATGAGTGACCAAGCTCTGATACCACTTATAAAATCGAGGAGGCCAACTAGAGGGGGTGAATAGGTGGTTTTTAAAAATCTTTTGGCTAAAACCAAGTTTTCTGTGGAATTATAAATTAGTTCGGTTTTGGCCAATTAAAAACTAAATCAACTAGTCTTTACTAAGTGCACCAACAATATAAGACTATTGATAATTATAGCAATCATACAAAGATATGTAAGTAATTTAATTCTAGAAAGGTAAATTGCAATAGAATAAAGCATAAGAAGGCAAATCACAATGACACAAGGATGTTTTACCGTGGTATTCGGAGACTTGCCGGTCTTCTCTAATTCAAGATGAGGTAATCCCAAACTAATATTATGGGCTCCACGAATTAAGCCAAACACCTCCGAGGTAAGTCCAACCACTTGGATCAGCTCCAACACGAACCAACACCTTGATCCACTTGGGGTTGCTATTCCTCCACTCCAAAGATGGCGAGCACCAAACCACTCACAACCGCTTGGGTCTTCTCACAACCTTCTTTGAGAAGATCACGGCGCAACTTCTCCAGTCGTCTAGGTATCCGCAAACACCAACAGTAATAAGTTGGAGACACTCACTTAAACGAATCAATTGTCTAAGCTCAATGGATACACAATCCACTACCTAATGCAACAATGCACTTAGGGTTTGCTCTCTAAGCTCACTAAGTGCAACACATGCACATAAGAGAGAAGAGGGCTTGCTCTTTGCTCAAGGGAATGAATAGCACCAACAACAACAACTTCCACAACCGACCAAGGTGGGTATTTATAGCCCACACACAAAAACTAGTCGTTGGAGAGAATCTACTGAAAAGTCAGGGAACCCCGGTTTGACCGCCATCCAATGGCCGGTCAGAACGGACCAAACCGATCAGATCGCCAGAAGGGCAATCAGACCGCTCCACAAAGGAGCAAACCAAACCAGAAAAATGCATTCTCTGGAAAAAGCATACCGCAAAAAGACTTTGGTATTACCGCTCTCTGGTAGTACCGTTTATTATGTGCGGTACTACCACACAAAAACTTGCAGTTAGAACTGCTCACCATGGGACCGGTCAGACCGCCCAACCCATAGCGATCAGACCGATATACCACCGGTCAGACCGACTGACATGGGCGGTCAAATTGCCCACTGCTACCAAAGTTGAAAACAGATTGTGCACATTGCTTCAACTCAATTTGTAAAACACGTTTGCCAATTGATGCAAGATGCATACAAGGGATGAAGGCTAGATTCTCAACAAGTTGCAAAACACATTTACCGACTTTTAGAATCAACGCCACAAGGAATTTGGTACATGGACTTAAACCATTTGTAAAATACATTCGCAAACTAAAGTCACATACTACAAGGATTATTCATGAGCCACGACCGTAAAACACATTCGCAAATATCGGCAACATGCTAACGAGAGCTAGAGCAAGCACAACGAGCTATCAACGCATGACTAACTCAAGCTACTAATCAAGACCCCTCTTAATAGTACGGCAACCTATACTAGCAATCCGGTTTTTCATCCAAACACCAAGACCGGTAAAACACTAGGAACATATCATTAGCCCTAGCTACTCATACCTTTGCCTTGCACAAACACTTGAAGCTTAATGACGCACATCTTCACTTCAAGTCCGGATCCTTGACTTTGATATGCATCAACCTATGATGCATTCGTTATTCTAAGCTCTTGACTTAAATATCATCAACACATGATGATCTTCTTTACTTTGGAATCTTTGTCTTGAATGTGCATCAACCCATGATGCATTCTTCACATGCCCTCTATCAACACATGATGGGTGTTCTCTTGATTTAATGATCAACTCATGATCTTCTTTTTGAGATTTGATATGAATCAACACATGATCCATCCTCTTCTTGAAACATGACTTGATGGCATTCAACTCATGATGTCATCCAAAGTTTTCATCATCGTGGAACATAACCTATTTACCCAACTCATGGAAAATATTAGTCCCACAACATGATTATCATTAATTACCACAATATACCATTAACTCATAATGGTGGGTCAAGATACTCCAATCTTTCCCTCTTTGGTAATTGATGACAACCATCACAATTGCAAATAATTGAATGTAAGGTCATATGAGTATATATGAACTACACAAGTTTTGTATACTCATTTGATATGTTTCAAAGTAAAGATCCTTAATGTATGTGGATAAAGAAATATCGATCAATACTAATGAAATCACAAAACATAGAGTGAACTCCCTTTAAATATGTGCATACACGAATGTGTAATAAAAATATATGCATATATTCAAGTTAGACTTTTAGTGGAGTTCAACCTATATTTTGGATCCGAGGAATACAACAAGATATAGGAATATGATGTCGAATGCATACCTCTGTGATTTTCACCTTTTTATCTAACTGAGACTAAACAATAGGTTTAACAATAGAAGTGTTAGTCTCACAAATAGATTTATCATTAATAACCAAAATACTCCGTTAACTCATAATAGCGGGTCTAGATTCTTCAATGGGCGGCGGCGCTAGTGAGTAAGACGACGAGCAAGCAAGCAGAGGCGCTTCATGGCGTGGGCGCCCCACACGGGCGGTCTTCAAGCGATGGCGCGGTGGCGTGGAAGTTGAGCGGCTCGAGCCATGGAGGATGCGGTGTAACGGCGCCGGCCTTCTGGCGCAAGCGGGAGACGGCGTGGCGGCGGCCGCCCGGCCAAGGCGGCGGACGGGCGCGGAGCCGGCGAGCAGCGTGGATGGCGGCGGTGGTCGCACACACGCGTGAGGCGGTCGGCGGGCGGTGGCACGGCGGCCTTCAAAGGAAGGCGTGCGGCTCCAGGCCGACATCGGCGCTTCTCCCAGCCGGTTGCGGGGCATCTCCATGGTCGACGCGTGCGGCTCCAGGCCGGGCGCGTGTGGTGCTTCGTGGCAATGATTTTTTTTGCTTGTTACTGTTCATGCAATGAGATGTTCAATCTAATGTGAAATCGTCATCTTTTTTTTCATGCAGCCACCAATCATCTTGGCCGGCGACTTCAAGTCGACTCGCGGTAGGTTAGAACGGATTTGCAATTTCCAATCTACGGTACAATCGACATCCACTTTTCTATGCAATCTACCAATCAGCATTGTGCCGGTGACTTTAAGTCGGCTCGTGGTAGATTAGAGCGGATTTGCACTGTAGGATACAATCTAAAAAGCTAAATTTGCAGAATTGAAAGTAATCTAGAAAAACGATTTGATATACGAGCGTTGTGCTACGACGTTTACCTTTCAATCCAAGGAGAGCCGATCGTGTTAATAACGTGTCTAGAAACCGTCACTAGCGAGTTCAGTCCGAGTGATTACCTCATTGACAAACTTAGAATCGTAAAAACAATACAAAAATATAAAAACAGAATGGTTGGGGTCCTTCTCCTTTATATACGCTACTGGATAGATAAAAAACTCATCGTGAGTCAGAACTGCCGGTCTGGATCCGATTTCTTAACCGAAACAACGACGTGTATGTCTAGATCTGTATGCGCGCACACCACACACGATTCATCGTGCCAATGTAGAGTGTAGTTGCGAGAAAGGCCGGCCGGCTGCAATCGAATTAGAACTTAATTTGCTACTATCGTTATCATCTAACACATGCTTAATGCAAGCAAAGCACATTAAGCGAATAAAAAAGCAGAACATTAACTGCCATTGCCATTGCCATCCACGGATGTGTATCACTTGACGACCCGCAGCAGCAGCAAGATCTGGAGGAAGATGTAGGACACTCCCCCGACGGTGGCGTACTGCAGCTTGCTCTCCCCCTCCACGTCGGCGAAGTCGCCGTCGACGCACTTGCTGAACCCCCCGGCGAGCCACCCCAGGTTCTTGTACCCCTCGTCGTGCAGCATTCTCACCGCAATCAGAGACCTTCAAAGTTGAAACCCACCAAGAAGCTTGGCTGTCACTCGCGCCACTCAACCATCGTGTCCAAGAAACCACCATACATACATATGCCGCTTAATTATCACCGCAGCAAACGGACGATCTTTACTCACCTGAGGCCTTCACCGCATGCGACGAGCAGCTTGGCGTCCTTCCCGCCGCCGCCGACGGCCGCGGTGACGTCGTCGAGGAAGCGGTCGTTCATCTTGGTGAAGGACTGCCCGGTCCAGAGCCCGATGTAGCCGAAGTGGACCCACTTCTTGAGCAGCGTGACGGGGCCCATGTCGTCGTCCGCCACGAACAGAGGCACGTGCGCGGAGCCCCGCACGCCGGCGCGGGCGCGCTCCCAGGCTGGCCGGACGTCCAGCAGCCGGAACCCCTCCGCGCGCAGGACCTCCGCCGCGTCCCTCGGCCGCACGGCCCTCACCGAGCCTGACCGCACTAGCTCTTCCGCCCCTCCAGCCCACGCCGACGTCGCCTGCGCCCTGACTCGAGAGCGAGAGAGGCCGGAGGAGGCGGCGGAGAAGCACGTCGCTGCGGTCGCCGCAGCTCCCATCGCCATGTCTACCTGCTTGGTCTAACACCGTGCTCAGCTCTGGCGCTCGGCTCGTTTCCAAGACTCTTATCCACATGATATTTCAGGTTCAATCCGCGCCGTTGACGCAGTGGTGTTATTGCACCCTGACCGCACCATTCCTCCCAACGGATGAGGGCATGAGGCGGCAGTGAGATCTAGTTTTTGATTGGGAAAATTTGTTCAACGGCATTCAAATAGTACGTATTTAGATGATAACACTGTATTCGTACCTGACATTATAACACACTAAAGACGTGGTTTGTTGCGAAATAACACACCTGTCACATTTTCCTTCTCTAACATCTGTTACCCCTGTCAAAAGACCAAATTGCCCCTCTAGACTTGGTGCCTCGTCGCCGTCGCCAACGCTTTGCACTGAAGGTCGGGACACGGCCACTATGGCTCGCCAGAGCTCAGGCCACTACCGCTGTCGCGCAATTGAAGTCACCGCCGCAACTGCTTGCGCCAGAGGACGAGACGCGGCTACCACTGCTGCGCATCGAAGTAGTCGCATCCACGCACACGCCCACAACCCCTGGGATCCAGTTGATTTATCCAATTGAATCGAATGGCATGCCGAGCCGACAGGGTAGTGGCGGATGGGGAGGAGATCGGGGTAGGGTGGGCACTGCGGAACATGATGTACTTGTATATGAGCGCATGTTGCTCCAGCTCCACTCACTATGGCGCCGTGAAATCCGCCACCCACTGGTCGCTGCTGCCACTGGTGGTACCTTCCTATCCCCATCACCGCCATTGAGGACAACAAACTCAGCATCAAATGGTACTAGCGAATCAGCCATACACTTATTATTTCCTTCCTAATTAGCACAAGAACGTTAAGAGAGAGAGGGAGAGATTAGAGAGGCGGAGGAGGTCACGTGGGGGTTGGAGGAGAGGAGAGAGGATGAGGGGTTTGATTGAAAGGTGAGGAACTAGTTGTGATGCAGGAAGGGCACTGCCTATCTAAGTGGGGGGAAATTGGCATTGAAACTATATTCTCTTGCCTCAAACATCCCTGCTGTTAGAAATTGATGCAAAAGGTGACGGTAGTGTTATTTGGCAAACATTTAGTGTGTTATAATGCAACCGGGTACAAATGTAATGTTATCCATCTAAATACGTATGTTTGGGATTTAGTAGAGCAAAATTTCCCTTTTTGATTGTCCCACATCGACGGGACACAGGAGCGGCGCAGTACAAATACGGCAGCAGTGGCATCAAAAGAAACCCGGGTTCTTAACCCCCCACCCTTGCGCTAGGGGCAATGACGCACCTAGTGAGGTTGTACCATACCCCCTTCGGCCCTCCCGGGCCATCGAGAATTTCTGGAAGGGCTCTCCTCCAGGAAGGGCAAAGCCCTACAATTCTAATCATCCAAAGTTCTTCAATCTGCGACCAATCTGATCTATCTAAGCAAGTATCATCACAATTCATACGCATAATAATACATGCATACAACACACGTCAATTCCACCAGGATAGGCTAGACGAACTCGAAGCGCGTGAGGAGCTTGACGCTCTTGAACTTCATCCCCTTGTGGTCGAAGAGCGGGACGGCGCGGATGCCCGGCCGCAGCTCCGGCACCGGCAGGGCGGTCTGCCCGCCGAAGTCGTCCTCGCTCACGTCGTACTCGTGCACCTCCACGCGGAGCAGGGCGATCTCCGGGACAGTCTGCCGGAAGACGAACTCCTCCCACGCTGGAACCCAGCTGTCCTCCACGACCCTCGTCGTCCTCATCACCGAGTCCGATGGAACTCCGGCTATGCCCACCTGTTTGTCGGTGGATCAAAAGCAAATTAGCAATGCCGCCTCCAGTTTCAGACTTGGTGTTTCAGCTTTTTTTTTTGTGATTACAAAGAAAACACGCACACACCTGACATGCGCGCATGTGAGTACACTCCCTTAGCACACACTTAGATAGACGAATGTTGGGGATAAATTAGCCGCCTCACAAAATTTCTACTGAAGCGCACTCGCACTCGCGTGTATATAAAGATGGATATCAGGATTTAAATCCTGATGACCCACAACTCCTCCACTCCACTAAGAGGTGGTTCCTGGTGTTTCAGATTTTTTTTATTAGTATTGCAAAAACTTATTCACATATATTGGCACATCAAATTCCAGTGGTGACTATACCTTTGCATAGAAATCTGGAGGGGAATACGTATCGAAGTATGTCTGCTTAAAGTCGCTCTGCCAACCATCGCCCATGTATACTTTGACCTGAAAACCAGGAGCCAAGTAAACCCAATTCTGAACTTCGGAGAGGAAAGAAAATGAAGAACTTGAAACGTGCCATGTACCTTCAGCGTTGTCTTGACAGGTAAATCTGCTTTCAGATCGAAAACATTGCTATCTGGACAAGTTTGCATCAAGAAATCTGGTTTCTTCACATAACCACAGCCCCCGTTGGCTTTGTAAAATCCATGCATTAACCAAAGGGCTCTTCCATATCCCTGCAAAAAAAACAGTAAAGCGGTCAAGCCTTCATGACATCAGAGGCAGCCACAACAGAAGAGCTCACGGTAAGGAACATAGAACACAAGTAGCAGACACCATAACACAACTAATCTAGGCAATTTAGGGTTGTTTGGTTATGTACCCCAACTTGCCAAGCCAAATATTGATAATGCCCATGCATTTTGGCCTCCATTTGGTTGGTGGCTAAAATTTGGCATGCCCAGTGATTTGGTAAGGTTTGACAAGATTTTGGGACAAAACATGGGTGGCAAGATTTTAGGACAAAACATGGGAGGCAAAATTAGTGAGCAAAATTTTGATAATTTTCCTCTCTATACCATGTGGGCCAAGGCTAGCCAAATTTTGGCTTGCCCTAGTTTTAGTCATTGTTTAGTTTGCTACAAAATATTTTGGTTATGCCACAATTTTGGTCATGCCAAAATTTTGGTAAGGTTCATTGGGGTACAGAACCAAACAGGCCCTTACTTCATGTATTGCGCCGAACTAATTACGCAGGGTTTGTTTGGAAGGTGTGCTAAAACCAAAGCACACATGCCTTGGATAAAAACAAAGCACAAAATATGCCCAAATCATGTGCCAACTGAGCAACGAAACACAATGACAGTGGCAAATTGAATCTTGATCCAACCCCTGTAACTGAAATTTGGGAAGTATAGGAATTCATCATGCTACAGTCTGCTTTTCAAATTAGAAACACACCTGCATATTGAACGCCACCATTTGAGCACCATGCACCCAGCCAAGAAATGGATTATAGTTGGATGAATTGAAGCGAGCTCCCTTTGGGTATATTCTCAGTAAATTTTTGTGTGTGAAACTGCTTGGAAGTAGGAACAAACAGAATGAGCACTTCAGTAAGAGAAAATAAAAGTGGACACTAAGAATTTCGATGCATGGGAAAACGATATATGCTCTCGCCTCCATCGCAGCTGTTGCTAAGCAATTAAATGTATTTACCAAACGAACCTCACAATGTTGCGGCCATGACGTGCTGCCACTTTTGCAAGTTCTTGCTTGCTCAAACTGAGGCGCCTAACTTTGTCCAGATCACTCTTCAAGGCGTCAACTACAGCACCCTTTGGCTTTCCTGCCTTGACTGTAATGAGGTGTTTATACTCTGGTGCCAGATGCTGGCACATTTTCTGCTCATCATCTTCGTCCACATCTCTTTCGTGGTATAACAGATCCTCCTGATGTTGCTAGAGCACCATTTAGTAAAATATTAATGGACAGAGTAGACTAACAAAACAAAGAAGAAACATATAGCAGAACTTAAAACCAGTACCTCGTCAGCAGCTAGCATCTCATCCTCAATGTCTGGAACTTCTATTCCCCATTCTGCTGCTTCACTTTCTCCTTTACTAAATTGAGGCTCGGCACCTCTCTCTTTCATTGTACCACCCTTTGATTCAAGGTACTCCTTTGGGGGTTTTGTTGAGAGGATGACACATCCTTTTAGAGCTTCAGGTGAAGGAAATTCTTGAAGATGTTTTGCTTCAGGGTAATACAGGATGTCTCCGAATACTTCAAGGACCATCTAAAACAAAATGTCTGAACTAGCTACAATAGAATCACGTGGACTGGGATATTAATCATACAAAAAGAATACAATTACCTTAGCTACTTTGGCCTGAAGATCTGATGTTAGGTGGTCTTCTAATGTTATAATGACAGGATAGGGAGATGCTACAAAGGCATATTCTTTTATGGATCTCAAGCATTTGATAAGTGGTACAGGGGCAGTCAGATCTGATGTAAGGTGGTCTTCTAATGTTATAATGACAGGATAGGGAGATGCTACAAAGGCATATTCTTTGATGGATCTCAAGCATTTGATAAGTGGAATGAAGTCACAACATATAGAATGGTCTCTATAGTAAGCACAGAACTATCATTGCAGCAAAATGATGTGGGAAAAAAATTGTCTTGATGTAGCACAAGTACCAATGCATGCTCATATGTACCTTCCATGGAGAATATCGATGTCATCTTTAGAAGAATTTGGCCACATGTCCAACTCAATTACGCGTACGCCTATTTGCAGTGCCTTAATGATGGGAATATCACTGCAGTCACTGCTAAGTTGATTGCCGGTCAGATATGAGTTGTGTCCAGTGTATATGAAATACTGCGACAGTGGTGCGTTCATGTCGTGATGGACCTGGAAACACAGGATTTACAGTCAACTAACATCTCAAACCACATAGCACACAGTAAATGACATTGAAATGCAGATCAACAATGGAGCTTGATATGCTACCCGCAACAGATAATGGCCAACAGAATGTTCCCATAAAGGCGTAAAGGCAATCATAAGGGCTTTATGATAAAATCAGTTTATCTATCTGCTGAAGTCACATGAGTATTATCACCCATCAGCTTGCTGAGCAGTGAACATGATGAGTCATGACCAGGGGAAAAAACCGGCCGGTAACCGCCGGTTACCAGTTACCGCCGGGGGTCCGGGATCCAAAATCCCGGCCGGTTTTCCCGGGTTTTGCAGGTTCAAATTTCAAATTTTGGCTGGTTTTTAAGCAAATTCAAGCGAAATTCAACCGGATTTTTTCCGGGAAAACCGGTAACCGCCCGGTTTTTTTTACCGACCACCCGGCAGGATTTCCCCCGGTACCAGCTTTTGGATCCTTGGTCATGACACAACATTCGGACACTTACAAAGGCAATGCCACAATCTTCCACAACGAGTTACTAATCCTTAGTTTCGGTCACGATCAACAACAGTGTTGCACTGACTGAATACAACATCAAGTTTTGCTACAAGAGCGGCCACCACATCCTACGACAAAAGATCCCTATGCATCAGTCTCATGCCTAGGACGCAAAACCAAGACAACATCACCTGATCCTATCATAGCGCCAATGGTTGGAAATATTCAAAATTTTCAAATGACATGCACATTATGGAGCAGTTTGCCAAGCGCACATCCCCTTCTAAATTGTAGTGATCGGCAAATGCCTCACCGCATTGTGTAACCTGTGCGCGAATGCATCTCCCAACTACCAATGGCAACAATTAACGCAGCAAGACGAGATAAATCAAGCGGCATTTTGGGAGTTGGGGCTCGAGCGACCAGCCGATGTATACCTTGGAGTGGCGGATGGGCGGGTTGAGGTCCTCGGAGAAGAGGAAGTGGTGGAAGTCGTCGACGGTGAGGGCCGGCCTCCCGAAGCGCGGTGTGCGGCTGCGGTCCTGCAGGACCCGGTCCACGATCCGCTCCGCCACGTCCCCCTAGCCGTCTCAGTCTCCACCGCCGTCGGCCTCCACCGTGGCGGCGAGGTAGCGGTGGAGCTCGTCGGCGCCCATGTAGGGTGCGCCGGCGGCGTGACGGGAGAAGAGCGCGCGCACGTCGTCCGGTGTTGTCGCGTCGCGCAGCGCGAACCTCCGCGTGAAGAAGATGCAGCACTTGTACGTCCCCATCGCCGCCGCCTTCGTGTACCTCGCCGCGCGCGCGCGCGCGCCTTCTCGCCTTCGCTTGCCCGCATTTGTCGGCTCGCTTGGTTCCCGGCGGAGACGCGTGGGGTGGGAGGCGCGTGAGGAATTTTTTGGGCTCTTTTTGGGGTTTCTGCATTGCGAGTTTTTAGGGCGATTCGACGGTAGAGGGCGAAGAGAGCAGAGGCTAATTGTAACTTTGCCAGGGAGCATTCGTACATGATCAATCAATTCAAACAGCTTTAACTTCTCTAAGTTTTGACTAGCTGAATGCCTGAATCAGAAAGAGCGGGGTTTGTTTGGTTTGCGTCCTGGCACCCGTTCGCTTGGCCAGGACACTGCAGGATCATGCTGAGGTGACGTTTGGTTGCTACTTTTAGCATGTATGCCTGTCAGGTGTGAGCATCCAAATCGAACACATGGGAGCGCCTTCGTCTTCCCCGCACGCCTTCGTCTTCTTCAAGCGCCTCCGCCTCTCCACTGAGCGTCGCCTCCTTGCCACGGAGGTTCTCTTCCACAGCCGACCGCATCACGCCATGTTCCATAACCCCACGAGCAAAAGCTCTCGACTAATTTTGGGATTACACCGCCAAAGCACCGTGCGTCCCCTTCTTCTCCATGTCCGACCGAAAACAACCGCAGTCGTCGTCGCTTTTGCTCCGGTAAGCCATGCTTCAATTCCTCCCCCACGGAAGCATCCCTACACATCCCCCGTCCTTCCCCAACCTTCGAATTGAGCTCTCCCTCACTCGGTCACCGCCTCCACGATGAATCGCCCGTGCCGCCTCGGGTCTCCATCGCCAGACTGCCTCGCGACTCCTCTGCCTCCATTGACCGATCGGGTGAGCTCCCCTCGTCTCCTTGATGCTCGTGCTCTCGCTGACTCTTCCACCCTCCCACCTGGGTGTCGCCGCCCTGTTTCCTTCCCCGTTGTCGGCCACCATGTGCCGCCGCCCGGCCGCCTCGGTGCCACTTGAGCTACGATGTTGCCTCCCCTGGCTCCCCCATCCCTCCAGCAACCCATTTTGGGGGTCTACGCCGCCCCACCATCGTCCCTCTGCCACCGGCGAAGCACGCTTGTAGGCTCTCTATTAGGGATGGCAATTGTGCCTGTTTACCTGTGTGCTCACGGGTAAAAACCCTAAAAGAGGCAAGCATGTGCCTCTTTCTTTGCCCACGGGCATAGAAATGGGAGTAATTCTTTGCCCATCGGGGAAACGAGCGTAAGCATGGGTGAGCTCCACCTGTGCCCACCGCACCCATTTACCCGCCAACCACACTGACAAGTGGGCCCATGAAGGAAACCCTAGACATCACACTGATACATTCCTCGCTCCATCAGGCATCAACCGCCCTATGCCCGTGCCTGTGAACTCGCTCCACTGAAGGCACCCCCATCAGTTGTCGTTGGCTCACCACCCCTGTCCGCCCTCCTGGCCACTCCCTCCTCTATATCTCCCTCCTCCTGCCGTCCTCTACCTCACCGTCCGCTCAATGGTTGCAGTTGACATAGGAAGAGTTAGCACTAACCTTAGCAATCTATCAACCATTGGATAAACATATGCTTTATCAGTCTTAACTAATCCATTTGTCAAATCGGCAAGCAAGGACGATCTCTTTAGATTAGGATGGCTACATGCGTTAGGCTGGTAATGCAGTAGTTTACACTCCAGCTGAGCTCTCTCTTGGCTAGAAAAATATGCAGGATAGAACTTCTCCACTGGAGTACGTATATCTGACATGTTGAAAGAGGGAACTCTTGGATCAAATGATACACTTAGTGCCAAAAGCTCCATTAATTGTACACCAAATCTTTTATTCAACTCGTGCAACTACTGATCTATTGCGATATTGAAGACATTCATTTTATAATGGTGATGAGTGTCAGTATTATCATGCTTGTTGCGAGATTTAGTCACATCAACGTACCTGCAATTTATATAAGACTTGTCAGATTCATGGTTTACTCAAAAATAACTTGTAAATATTGCCATCCTATGCTGATTGTTGCTCGTCGGGTGGCCGTCGCGATGTCGACATGGCTATGTCAAAAATTGGAAACTTCATGGATCGTGGCCAATTACTAATAACGCAAGATGCCAAGACTTAGATGAGAATAGAATGTAGGAGGTAGATGAAATGACAACTGCAAAGTCTTGCGTTGCATCGAGGGTAGCCGACTAGTCATTAGTTGTGCGTCAAGGTTTTGGGCTTTGTTGGGATTTTTATTTACCAATTAAGTTAATTGAGATAGCCTACTTCCTACTAAATATTGCATCCTTGTTAGAGGCTCGTGAATTTCTTAGGGAGGGCTAGGCCCCTGGTCGATCCCCTTGTCTCCATCGTTGCTTGCCGAGAGCCGGGGTCCATGCCGTGAACGCGCACTGGTCGTGCACTCACGCGTCATGCCTCATTCCGTGGCCCCCGTCAAAGTAAGAGCATGTTTGGCACGGCTACAGTTTTTCTGAAAAACAGCTTTTAGCTGGGCTGTAGGGTTGAACAGCAGAACTGGAGAGGTTTGATGTTTGGATATCTAACTTTTAGGTAGGCTGGCGCAGCTTCTGAGATGAAAAATGTCTAAAATGCCCCTAAGGCAAATGATGGCTTGTTTGACGCCGTTTAACGGCAATTAACACAATTAACGGCAATTAACAACATTTAACGACAATTAACGTAAATAACGACAATTAACTACAATTGACGGCAGTTTACAACAACTATTGTAATTAACACAATTGACCGCAAAGCCATTGTTGCAACAATAATTTTATTTTGCGTGTCTTCATGATAACTTGGCATTTTCAATAGAATGCACACATTTACTACAAGTAAATAGGACAACCCGCATGACAAAGCACAACGCAACCCGAAACAGTATAAGATCTAGATAAAAGCTCAAGAGGTATGACCTAAAGCTAACATAATGTATGGTTTTGCCGTTGACCATATCGTATAGGAAGTAAACATCAAAGTTTAAATTCAAGCTCAACACAATTGGTTCAAACGCAACCATGCTAACATGCCACAATTTTTTTGGCCACCATTGGTTCAAAGATCCCTAGCCCAATGCAAGGTAAACAAGCATATGAAAATCCATTCTTCTCATATTTTGATCACCATCTTTACTGGATCAATTTATCAATAATAATTCTCCGATAACTACTAACAATCCATTTAATTCAACAGAGATTTGTCTAAATCCAAAAGCTCCTCTCGATTGTAGATCAATACTAATTCTCCAACAATCACAAAATCTATTTAAATCCGCCAAGTTATATTTCTATAATCCATGTAAGATTTATTTCTATAATCCAACCAAGATATATTTCTATAATTCAATCAAGATTTATTCTAAATCCAACTTCGTTATTCAATCATATCCGATAAATCCAATATGACCAAAATACTCAAATGTTTCCATACTTCTTGATTCAACCTAATCCTCCAACAATAATCAAATTCTATAATCCAATATTCATTAATAATGTATTTCTACAATCCAATGTCCATCAATTATATAATCCATCAAAGATATAATATGATAATCCAACAAAAATATATTACTATGATCTATCTAGGATGTAATCCGATAATGATGTATTCTGATAACCAACTGATACCATCCTAGTATCCAGCAATCATGTATTCCTATAATCAAATAATCATGTATTCATATAATCCAATCTCCAACAATAATGCAATCCTGTTGTCCATCATCCATCAATACTATATTCATCGATAATCTATTTCTATAATTCAACGTCCATCAATCCAATAATAATATATTTCTATAATTCTTCACGATCAAATAGTACCCACAATATACCTTTGTTTCCCTCGAATCACGAAAGTATTATCCAGTCTTTTCAATCTCTAACTCCAAATTATATCATACTCGGAATGATTCTTCAATCTACCTATCTTGACAATAAATGGCTATACAAGTGTATTGGGATTAACTATAAATTTAAAACAGGAATTTAAATTACATTGAATAAAAATAAGCATGTAATGATAATTTAAAATATTGGGATCGAATATGATCAAAAGATGTAACTTACCTTGCTTAATTAGTTGTTGTCCTCAAACGGCGTCGAAATCTGGTACTCCGAAGTCGTCGAAATCTACACGTGAAAACAAGCCAAATTCAAATAAAATTCAAATGAACTCCAACTTAAATAATTTTGGTTCTGAGAGGTAAATATTGAATTTACATGAATTTAGAAATTTCAATCACTTGAATCAGAGCTCGAACGAAGAAGAACGAGCTCTCGGAAGTTTGAAAAACATATGAAATGATGAAATTGGGAATTTCTGAATTTATGGAATTAATTTTCTAAAGGAAAGTTAATTATTGTGGCATGCTTACGTCAGCACACGAATTATGGATTTTCGGCCGAAACTATTTTTGCAAAGGAAAAGGGAGGGAGTTAATGACAGGTGGGCCCCTTGGTCCGTGGACCAAGTCCACCATTCGGTCAAAAGGTCCACGGTGCACCCAGCTCGCACAATAGTGGCTTTGCCACGTGGGCTTGCCACAGAGGAACACACGCAGGCAGCCACGCAAGTAGGGTGGCTGAGGTGGCGCTAATGTGGCCGTACCACGTTGGCCGAAGGACGGCGGTGGCTCAGTAATGGGCTCACCGATGCTTCGTGCCATGGCGAGGATTGGTGAGGGCACCTAACAAGGATATAACAATCCTCATTTTATTATATATCTATAATTCATATTATGGATAATAATGACGTCATGTAACTCTTGAGTATACCCTTAATAGCCATAAGGGAGAAGCTGGAGGTCGTAAGTTCTTCTATAACCACCTAGTAGTCGTAAGTCCTCTTACGACTACCTTATAGTCGTAAGTCTTTCTACGACTATCCCATGATCGTAAGTTCTTCTACGATCAGTCTGTGGTCGTAAAATCTTCTACGACCACCACCTGGTTGTAAGCTCTTCTACGACCGGTCCCTAATAGACAGGGCTTACAGACATGTGGGCCTAGTCGATCAGGAAATCTTCCGCACCATATTCAAAATATGGGCAGTAAATTACGCGGTTATTCTCTGAAATAATGGCATGATTTTAACTTCTTTGTTATGGTGATAACCGCCTGGCAGCATGGGAACGTTACTACCCCCATAATAACCTCCAGTAACGGCTTAATAATCTGGGACATCAAGGCAGTCTTTACACAGGAGGCGCGACGGTACACCGACTATATAAAAGACAGAATCATCAGGACAATCGGGGCGATCCGAAGATCATCATAAGCACAATACTCTAGTCTTTGGCTCTATCTTGTAATTCAGCACACTCAATACATACACACAGGAGTAGGGTTGTTATTCTCCCAGGAGAAGGCCCGAACCTGTACAAAAATCCCCATGTCTCTATCTCTGTGTGATTTTGAGCCTAGAGGAACCCCCGAATCAAACAATCTTTACGTAAGTTCGGTCCTAAAACACCGACAGCACCAAAAGAAAGGCAAGAGCGAGGTGAACCTAGTGCTCGCGGCTTCGAGGGCGAGGCGCAAGGAGGTGGCCGGCAGCGAGGCGCAAAGCGGTAGCGCAAGACGGGTGAAGGCAGCGGCGAAGCTTCGGTGGGTGTCCAGCGAAGATCGAGGAGGCACCGCGTAAACACGATGAGGCAGAGCTAGGGGTGGAGACGGCGGCAACGGGGGACCTTCTACGGCGGCGCAATCACCAGGCGGAGAAGCTTCAGTCGTGGGATTCAAATGCGAATCGCGGTGAGGAGGATGCAAGAGAGGGGGGGATCGGGGAGAAGGAAAGAGGAAGGGAAGGGGCACACGGGGCTTCCCTTTATAGAGGGGTTGAGGAGGAGAAAGGGGAGGAGCGACATGGGAGGTGACTAGAGCTGGTGGCCGGCATGGGCAACGACATGGGGCGCGCGCGGCGTGTGTGACGACCCAACTCTAGGGCACCCGAGAGGTCCTCCAAGACCTTCTGGAAAGTCCATCAGGACCTCCCAGGAGGTCCACAAAGGACCTCTCAAACAGTCCACCAAGACCTCCCAGGAGGTCCGGCAGGACCTCCTGGAGGTCCAAGAGAACATGACCCGAGAGGGTCTTGGAGCCAGGGAGCACTCGAGAGCCTGCCACGGCCAGACCAAGGGTGTTCGTGGAGATCTGTGGGCATCTCAAGTCCACCCGCGACCACCAGAGGAGGTCGTGGAGGACTGAGGCCACCACCGAACCACACACGACCCATCCATTGAGTGAACGTGGAGGACTGGGAGCTCTCCAAGGTCCTCTATGTGGCCGAGCTAGTCCCAAGGATCATGGCTAGCTCTTCACAAAGAATAATGATGGTAACATAGCAACAACACAAGCTTTATTAATAACCAAAGGAGTTGTTTACAAGAGATCTTACAAGCCGCCAGCAAAGCATAATAAAATAAACACAGGGCCACCCGATACACCACAGCAACCTATTTGGAGGGCGCAATCCTAGTCGATCTGGACCATTTGGTCCACTTAGTAGATCACCTTAAAGCTTCCAATTCCTGCTAAAAGATAGCATCAAGCAAGAGTGAGCACAACAACCGTGTTTCGCAAGTTACACCGTCCGATAACAAAATGACATGCATAAATGGATATCACAATGAAAGGCTGAATATGGTTAATTTGCGTAAAGCCAAGTTTCTTTCAAATACAATTACTAAGTTTCAAAGCAGGTTCTTAATAGATAAAATTCATTTTCTAAACTTGATTTTCAGTTGGATATTCATTCATCACAAGTGGTGAAGGATACCCTCCTGTTGCAAGGCTCCCTGCCCAACCCATGGGATAGCAATCCCAAAAACAGATTTGATAAACATTTCTGAAAAACCCAAAACCAACATCTAACTCCGAGTGGCCTTTGCCAGCACGTCCATGACCGCGGACACGGCTATTCGAATAGATTTCACTCTGCAGAGGTTGTGCACTTTACCCACACGACATGATTTCTCTAGTTTGTTTGGCATGCGCGAGTGCCACCTCTCACTGCCGAAGGTAAGAGGTCTAGAGTTCATGACAAGGCCTTTACAATGCATTGCTCCACCACAGCTTTTCCTTGCTAAGGTTTCACCCCCCTATGGACTGCAATCCGGCGGGAAGCCCCCTCTTGCACCAGTGGGAACAGTAGGTTATAAAAGACCATTGGCCATATAAGACCTCCCACACCTCCAATGGAGCAGCCTATGGTGGAGTTTTGCAAATTATTCAGCCAGATCCCACGCCCCATTCTGGAGACATGTGGTTGCACGATTGTGGCATAGCCCATTATAGGCATGGCATTGGTCGCTCAAAGACCGGTCCTCACATGACTAGGGCGACTTTCACAAACCCCTGGACCTCCACCTTTGCCAGGATAGAGTCCGTGCACAAACATTGCACCAGCCAATCCAACCAATTCGCCCCAGTCCAATCCATTTTCATTTTCCTTGCTTCCCCAGCAACATTTTCATTCTTCCATGACATCCCAATGTCATGGTGAAAACATTTAAAACAGTGTTTGGTCATGATGGTAAAGATTTCCCCAAATCAATATTTTTGGTCTAAGCATGACTGAGCATATGTTTTTCAAATGGTCTTGGCTCACACTATTGCATGACCCAAGTTTGATCTAAAGGTGACAATGAGTTTAGTCCAAAGTCAACAGTGGCCATTCAAAGGAAGTAGGTATAACTATGAATTTTAAACCAGGTATTGAAATACTTGGTAAGAATAAGCATGCATTAAACTTTGAAACTGAACATAATTAAATTGAATTATTGGGTGTAATATGATCAAGAGTGTAACTTGCCTCTTGCTTGATAGCTTAAGGATCTACTCTCTCTCACAGCTCTGGCTCTCAGGAACGTCAAGATCTACACGGTCAAAAGAACAGATTCAAACAATGCTCAAATAAAGAACCAACAAAGATCCGAATAAAGAATCACAAGAACTCTAGAGGAACCTCAAAACTCAATTAACAGAAGAGTACTGTATTTAGAATAGGTTCTTTGGAGGAGGTCTAAGCTTACCAGGATTAGGTGGTCTTTAGCAAAAGACCCCAAAGGAGTGGCTTAAGCAGTAGGCAGAGAGGTCCCGAGGCAATGGTTCTTGCGCAAAGTCTAGAGGGGAGGTCCTCAAGTAAAGGCCATAGAAATCCAGAAGGTGTCCACCAGGGGAGGTCCTGAGAAGGACACGACCAGCTCAGTGCAGTGGCAAAAACAAGAGTGGAGGAGATCGCCAGGGGACTCACCAGGGACAAGAAGGAACAATGGATGGAGGGGAGGTCGTGGACAGCAAGGTCTTCCCTGGAAAGCCACTGAGCAGGAGCTAAGATAACAGAGTGTGGAGAAAGGTGATGTGGTAGAATTTCTTGGTCTAATTGTAGTCAATGTGGGGAAGAAGACTAGAAATATACGTGTCAAGGATAAGTATAGAAATGGGTCAAAGGTAGGTGAGTGGCAGGACAAGTGTCACCACCACCCTGGGTAAAAGGTACGAGGAAGGACAACGTATGTTGCTATGGGAAGGAACAAAGAAGGATGTCAGAGTACGGCTAAGTGACCAAATTCAAAGTAAACACCATGTATATGGATGCATTTAATGTGACAAGACATACATTAAATGCCCAAGACACTAACGTGGCGGAGGAAATGAGAATGGCTAAGTCTGGCAAGTGGGGCCAGTCAACTTAGAAACAGTCGGGTCAAGAGGGGAGGTCTTGCCCCGCAGAGGAGATCCTTGAGGAGGTCCGAAAGGCTTAGGAGGTCCTAGGCCCAAAGGACAAGGAGGTCTAAAGGTTGAGGAGGTCCAGACATACAGAGGAGGTCTGGACATGGGGAGGTCCCGACGATCAGGATCAACAAGAGGAGGTCCTGACGGTTAGGATGTCTTCAAGGGAGGTCTGGACGATTGGGGTCCAAACAAGGGGGAGGTCCTAGAGAACACGAAGAGGTCCTGAAGGACACACAAGGGGGAGGTCTCATGGACAGGAGGTCCGAAAGACACACCCACAAGATGGTCCTAAGGACAGGACCCACAAAAGGCTAGTCCTGACGGTTAGATCTCACAAGGGGGAGGTCTGACGGTCAAGATCCAAAAGCCAGGACAGGTCCTGACGATCAAGAAAATAAGCGAAGGAGATCTGAGCGGCTCGGAGATGATCAAAAGAGGTCGGAGCGATTTAGATCATCTCAAAAAGAGGTCTGGATGGCTCAGATATGATCAAGGAACATCTTAACGGTCTAGACCTACTCGGAGGAGGTCTGGGTGGTTAGGATGTGGTCAAACGACAGGGAGGTCCAACAGACACAACCGGGAGGAGGTCCTCTGGACAGGAAGTCCAACGACCTACTTACGTGAGGTCCGAAGGTCAAGCTCAATTAGAAAGGTGGAGATCTGATGGCTAGGACCTCACAGGGGAGATCCTAACGGCCACGATCGGCAAAGAGAGGAGGTCCTAGAAAACGGTAATACCGCGAGTTGGGGCGGTAATACCAGATTGCACTAGGAGGACTTTTCCAAAGAGAAGGTTTACTAAGGTCAAGGCGAAAAGGAGTCCAAGTGATCACCGAGAGGTTCACAAGAGCATAGAAGGAACTCAAGTGGTATGAGAGAAGACCTAGACCCTGAGGAGGTCTAAGCCAGAGAAGGAAATCCGGACCAGAGGAGGTCCAATTTGAGCACAAGGGTGGTTCGATCAAATGCAAAGAAGGTCTAATTGGACACGAGTGGGTTCAAGTGAATTACTGGGCGTTCCAGTAAGCATGGGGAAAACTCAAGCAAAAGACTTGAGGGGAGATCTAACATCAGAGTAGACCCAAACAAAGAATGAGGTCTATGATCAAAAAGAGATACAGACATCAAATAGATCAAGACAAAGAAGAGATCCGTACCATAGGTGAGGTCCAAGTGGTAAGGAGGTTTGGGCATACAAAAGGGTCTAATCACCCGGGAAGTCTAGACTTAGAAAAAGTCTGAACATAGGAAGGAGGTCTGAACCAAAGAGATTCAAACCAACAAAGAGATCCAAAGCGGCCCAAACCAAAGGGAAGGTCTGGACACAGAGAGGATCTTATCTGAAGAGAGTTCCCAAATAAAAAGGAAAGTGGTTTAAAGCCACAAGGATGATCTAGACCTCAGAGGAGGTCTAGCTGCAAAGGAAGCCTAAACCTCAAGGGAGGTCTCGAACTATAAAAAGAGATTAGAGAGAGGTCCCGACCCAAAGGGGGTCTGGACCAACGAGATAGACTAGACAAAAGGTCTCAGTAGAGAGAGATTTCCAGGGGAGAGGAAAGACCCGAAAAGACATGGAGGAGATGACCACAACAGAAGTCAAACAAGAGGGACAGTCTGGACATATAAGAATGTCCAAATATAGGATAGAGGAAAGGAAACCCTTATCAAGAAAAGGAAAGATAGCTCCAGAGAGCTAGAGCAACACCAAAAGAACCAAGCTTTGGATTAGTTGAAGTTTGGTTTAGTCATTTTAAACACTTCAACTTCTAAAATTCTCAGGTTAAGCTTTGAATTCTCATCAAAACCAAATGGTTCTTTTATTTTATAATTTTTCGAAAAGGCTCTGAAAATTAGGGTGTTACAGCGTGCGCGAGAAGCAAGCAGCTAGGGTGTGGGCGCAGGCATGGTGCACACGCGGTGTGTGGAGGTGACTGGAGCAGAGAGTCAGGGCATGGGAGGCACGCCAGGGCATGGGCGCAGGCTGGCTCTGCTAGAGAAAAGCACGAGCGGCATGGGCGCGGGAAGGAAGAAAAACAGGGGGAGGAGCAGCTGACAGCGGGCCCGGGCTATCGGTGAGAGAAAGGGAGAGAGAAGGCAGGTGGGGTCAGCTTTGCATGAGGAGAGAGGAGAAAGGGGCACGGTGGAGCGAACCAATGAGATGGGTTCTTGACCTTGTAGGATCAAGGATAACCGATTAGAGGGGGTGAATAGGAGGTTTTAAAACTTTTCACTAATTATCAAACTAAGACAATTATGAGCTAAGTCTAAACTAGATACAAATCTAGCTAAGCAATTCTACACAAGAATATTGCTAGAAAAGTAAATGCGAAAATAGTAAAGACAAGAATAAACCACAAATGAAACGATGAGATTTTTCCCGTGGTATCGAAGACTTGCTAGTCTTCACTAATCCACGTTGAGGAAGCTTGACCCAATCAAGCCGGCTCCACAAATTAAGCCTTCCCTCGACCACTATTGGTTGTTCTTCCTCCGCTCCGGAGATGGTGAACACCGAACCACTCACAATTGGCACCGGGCCTCTTCACAATCTTCTTGAAGAGATCACCATGCGAACTCCCGCCGAGCCATCTAGGTGTTTGGCAAACACCAAGAGTAATGAACCCCAATCTTCGCTTGACGGCAAACAAGTGCTAAGGATCAATCTAGAATGAATGCATTTGAATTTTGGCTCAACTACCTCACAATGAATGCAACAAGTGAATTGGAGGTGTAGAGAGTGTGCTCAAGGCTCAAAGATGTTAAATGAAGTCTCTCGCTCTGTCCTTGAGCAGGTGGATGGGTATTTATACCCTCCACAAATAAATACGACCGTTGGGGGGCAAAACCCCTAACTTTTCAGCAAATGCGGTAGTACCGCCATGCAATGGCCGGTACTACCGCACCTTCCCAAAATGCACAATAACGCCTAGCGCAGACGCATTAACTGCTCTAACATAGCCATTGGAAATTTCAGCGCGGTACTACCGCCATGTAACATGCGGTAGTTCCGCTATGCGGTCATAACGAAACCTAAGAGTGGTACTACCGCTCCCCTTCAAAATCCAAAAGGGGTACTTACTGGAAAAAACGTACTGCTAACATTTCGGTAACACCAGGGTGCGGTAGTTCCGCAGAACGAATGCGGTCATACCGCGATGCGGTAGTACCGCCAAGTAAATCCGGAACTACCACTCATCGGGTGAGCAACCAAACCAAAAGCGGTGTCACTCTGGAAAATACGTACTACCAACTAATCTTCAGTACAACCGGGTTGCGGTAGTACCGCACCACTATCTCGGTCATACCGCTGAGCGGTTGTACCACCAACATCAAGCCGGTACTACCGATTATCCTAATAAATGCAGAGTTGGCTTTTAAAATAAATTCTAAGTGCATGCATGATCCTATATTGATCCAAATGGCACAAGAACATGCTATCAAGCTACTAGTCATGATCCCTCTTAATAGTACGGCATTTAACCTAAAATCCAGTCTTCCATCCATTTCTCCTAAGACCGATAAATACAAAAAAGGATCCTAGACTACTTGTACCTTGTCTTTGAACCATATTGACCTTTAGCATGCATTTCCAGGTTGTCATTCTCATCACTAGGACTTAACCTTGTAAATACTCAATAAACATGTTAGTCTTATATTCACATAATGTCATTAATTACCAAAACAATTTTTAGGTGCCTAGATACTTTCAGGCCTAGACGGAGAAAGGAAAGGGGTCATGGGCCAGAGGAAAAGGAAAACGGGCCGGGGGAAGGATTTCAACCCGAAGGTGGAAAATAGATTTTATATAGATTTTTGATTTACAGAAAATACAACAATTCAAATAGGCTTTTAGAAAATAGCAAATACAGTTCAAAATTCTAGAAATATTCACAAAAATTCCCTGACTTATTTTGAACTTAATAAAATTATTTTCAACTTAAAGTTGGATATTATTTTTGCACATAATTTATTTTTAATTTTTGGAGAATGGGAAAAACCTTTTAAATACCAAAAATTCAAGAAATTAATTAAAATTTTCTTTTTAACTTTAAATCCAATGAAACCCCAAAAAACTCATTAAATTTTCTTTTTGACTTTTAAAATCTAGGAAATTCAAGAAAGCATAGCGAAAACTCTTTAAAACTCGAAAAAATTAATAAAATAATTAATTTATTAATTTTAAAAATAGTAACATAACCTTGGGATGTTACAATGGCTAAAGTTTGTTTTTTTGTCCAAAGTGAATATATTTTTTGCGTTAATGATTCTGGAGCTATTAAGTCCAAATACTAGCACTGCTTTTCCCAAAATAGGACTAAGACGCTGCCCTGTCGATAGCCTCAAGTTAATTTTCTTGTCTGTACTACTCTCACTTCTTAATAAAAATTGGTTGCGGATCTTCCGCCGACACGGCAAAATAGAATTGAGATAATACGCACTATTTTCTAGTGATGTCAATAAATCAGCATGCATGCATGCTGCTGAGTAGTTCAGCTTCAACCTTGGTTTTATAACTTTCTTACTTTGACATTTGGTTCAACTTCAAGCACTATTTTCTAGCGACCAAGAGTACGTTACTACCATCATGTGTTGTGTTTTCTTCACTTTGAGAGCAAAGTGTCGTGTGAGCCTCATTGAACTTTGGTATTCATGCCAAACTAAAAGATGTGATGTGGCAATGATAAATCATAGCTATGTTCCCTTAAGCCCAAAAGTAGATAGTTGAGTGTACGAGAATATCAAGAAAGTGTGGAACTGGAGCATGAGTGAAGGATATCACTACTGTTATTTACTAATGTATCTCCTTTGTTTTTTTCTTAATCTACAGCCATTGTTCAGATATGCACCTTCTTCCAGCCCTGTTTGGTATGACCGATTTCTGAGTTTTGTGTAGGTGAGCTATTGTGCTAAGATGAAATGCTCCAATAGTGGTGTCATTTGTCTGTCATCTTTACTTAATCACCTGGTTTTATGTTTTTCTAGCCTGTGAAATATCCTACAGTGTTTTATCCCCATGCTTTATAGGCATTTATTTTCAGGATTATGATTGTCTCACAATGCCTTATTGCTTCCTAGCTATTGTTGAACTACTAATATTGCATTATGAATATGAACCTCTTTGACCATCTTGTATTGGGGAATGCTTGTTCCATATATATAGTCGTTTTGAAAAGTGAAGAAACCTTACGTCATAGCTGAGTTGTATGTTCAAGGTACTGTGGATGACAGTGACTACCTGGACTATGGTGAGTTCGTGGAGACAATGATCCACCTACAGACGTTGTCCAGCGAGGAGCACCACATCATCGTTACATAGTCCATGTTCTACTTCTTCAACAAGGACAACAATAGCTACATTGAATGCTACAAGCTACGCATTAGCTGGTGAGCCCTGCCAAACTAACGACATTGTGTTGAACAATGTTTTGCAGGAGGTTAACACACACAAGGTATTATATATACTCCAATTATGTGCAATCTGAATATGTGATTACTGACTGGATGGTCGGATGAGTCTACAAGAGTTTGTAGTGATGATAGAAGCTCAAACTGATTGGACAAAATAATGGCACCAGTACTCGAGGTTGAGGAGCAGTTCAAGACAGTGAGCGATAGTCTGATCAAGTAACTTCAGAGAAGATATTAAATTGTTTACTTTTTCAGCCAAAGTATATTGGCATTTGTTATTTAGAGTTGTGTGCAAAATAATTCAGGTTCTGTTTTCAAGTTCATTCCAATGTTATATTATTTCCTTTTTTTAGCAAGCTAATGAGTTTGGATTTTTATTTTGTATGAAAATTTTAGCTCATGTTCACAATCATGGTAGGTTGGTACTCAATAACTCCATCGAACGTATAGAGTTCTATGCAAAATCATTCAAGTTGTGTTTTCAAGTTCATTCCAGCGTTATATGATTTCCTGTTTTTTATAGCAAACCAATGAGTTTGGATTTTTATTTTGAATGAAAATTTCAGCTCATGTTCAGAATCATGGTAGGTTGGTACTCAATAACCCCGTCAAATGTTTGGAGTACTATCCAAATGCATGTCAGTTGGAACGAAGCTCAAGTAGATGATTCATTATACCATAAATCTCTAAAACTCTAAAAACAAAATAATGTAACTTTAGAACATGTTATATCATTTATTCAAGATCTGTTGCAACGCAGGGACACTCTACTCTTGATCATTGTCTTGACCATTTTAGAACATGTGGTATCATTTTCTTTCTCTTGATGTTTTGCTTTCTTGACAGTTGATTGTGGCTCGAGGTCGGATGATCGAGGAACAAAAGGGCTACTATCACATCTAAAGCTTTGTATGCTATGCGGATTCCTGTTACTATAGCTTCATCAACTCTCATCAAGGTTTATGGTTGCACCTAATCTTCCGTTTCAATTAAATTTGGCATAATGTTATGATGATTAGTCCAATACCAAATGTTAGCTTTGTGTGAGCTTTTCGAATTTTCTTTCTATACCAAATTTCAGTTGTTTGTAAGATAATGGGATTTCCTATGTCACCACTGAACCTGGCATAATTTTGATTGATTGGGATGAATATGATTGCTAGCATGGTGTTTAGGCAGACATCAACTAAGCTAGGGCTCATATATCGCTTTGCTAACTTTTCTATTTAAGTGACTTTTTTTAGAACAAAGAACCTCATTATTGAACGCTATTGATGTCGCTAACACAGAATCCATAATCAAGTTACTTAGGGCATGTACAATAGCTTATCTCTTATGATTGTCTCTAAATGCTCTAACTCGTCTACAGACAACCTTAGAGACAACACCTCTAATAATTTATCTATAAAATCATTCATTTTCACCACAACTTCCCTTACGCACTCACAATTTGTGATGGTTTATGTGCCAAGTTTATCTCTTATATAAGAGATGACATATTCTCTCTCTTCACATCATCTCTCCTCCAACTAGAATTTTGAGTGACACGGTAGGTAAAAGACGGTTGTGGTGGTTACTATTGGAGATGTCCTTATAGAAACATTATCATCTACTGAGCTGTCTAACCAATAAGTTGTGTGATACACGTATCGAGTCTCCTATTGTTCTCCCTTCCTTTACAACATGATCATGCATTAATCGTTAGCTATCTTTGTTTATGAAATTGTTAATTTGTTACATGGCCAATGTGACCTACAGATGCATGCCATGACTCATGAATGCTCCATTTGCATCTGAGTATTTAAGTAAACTATGAAAAAAAATATTGTTTGCTACCGTTCATTTCCACAATTGTCATACAAAGCTCTTGTTCTACCATGTTACACTAATATGATACTCGTAGATATATGTATCATCTTTTAATTGTTTGATTCGCTTTATGTGTTAAAGCAAAATATTATTATGTAAGATTTAATATTCCATTGCAACACAAATACACCCTACTAGTCCAGTCAGAATTTACACAGTACTTGGGGAATTTCCAAATGAACCAGCTTGTTTCATTGAACCAGTGGTTCAACGAATCAACAATCCACGGAGATGAGAACTCGCCTCAGAGCGTGACAGCCAACCTGTCACACCATCACGAACAGAAATTCAGATCAACAGACTTCTTAAAAGACGAATGGCACAGAAAAGTGATATCGCAAGGGAATTTCAAACGACGAGGAATTTCAAGCGACTAGACTACTGTTCATCTTTTCAGACCAGCAAGCAGATAGATAATGTCGCATCACTTGTTCATGCACGAACCAGAAACGACGACCTGCACACTCATACAGACAACACAAGGCAACCGGTAGATTGAACCAATCAACAAGGAGAAACTGAAGGATTAGTCACTTGTTAGCAAGTGAAATAGAACTACCAAAACCGCTTCCTCCAATTTGTGAATCAGTAACTACTACATTACCTAATGATAGAACAATTCTCTCTTATCAAATTGAAATGAAGAAAAAATGAACAGCAAAATAGAAGGTAAAGTAGGCACGATGATCCTAAAACAACTAGTCGTGGTAAGTACATACAATGAAGAGTTCGCACGGACCACGAGTGTTCCCTTTTGAAAGTCGCCAGATCCCATCAATACTTCAGCAAAACCCAATTACTTCGTTTTTTCAGTGTCCTGATCTTATCTTTCTTTTCTTTACCAAGATCTATACCAGCCCCCTACCATGCCACGCGAACTAAAGGATCAAAAGGAATATATCATTACAGAACATTTTTCCAACTGGCCAGATCATGAGTAGTTCTGCAACGTCACACCAAAACCACTCCAGTGACTGATAAAAGGCAGTTCTCCACTCCATACGGCAAAAGAATTCTGAGCATGATCTGCAAGGGGAAGAAACACAGTTGGCAATTAGTACACAATAACAATGCAAACCTAGTAAGAGCCAATACAAAGGTTTCAACAAAGCAGAAATTGCAAACACAACATTGGGAAGATTGGAAAAAGAATCCTTATTAAAAAAGCCTCATTTAACTATTCAGATGTAACAGTTTGTCGCCATATGTGCTGGCTTGTTTTAATGTAGAACGAGAAAATACAGAATCTTCCAGCTGGGACACTATGCATAAAAGAGAATTAAGGCACTGAAAACATTTTCCAAGAGAAAAGGTGATCAGACCGGTTGATGTTAAGTGGGCTTATTACTCATGTAAAAGAAACATGTTCTCTACAAAGCTGTTTATATTACTAAATGAGCTTCTCTTCAGTGCGAAAGCATTCTACTAGCGTAACAAATAAGGGAAAACTTAATCAATTCACATAGCCTCGTATAACAATCGATACATGGGCTAATACCTACATTGGAAAACACACACAGAATCTTTTAGCAAAAATTTGGACACCAAAAACTTGATCAATGAGAGACATTTCGGTATCAGAAGCACCAAACTGCAAACTGATTCCTACTACACTAATGGAAATCTCACTGTCTCGGTATGCTCTCAAAAAGAGAAATTCACATGATCTCTCATGCAGAATGTAATGTGGACTGAAGTTGCATACAAGTTTTGATTACATTTCCCATGGAGATGAAAATGGCATTGAAACAAAAAAAAAATGTTCAGCTAAAGAATTAGTATGTTGTAAGGTCCGCGAGCTGGAAAGGAATTATTATTCTGCGAAGCATCTTACACACTTTAACATCACTGAATTCGTCTATCAACAATTTCCAGCTCTAAATGATACTTGCAGATAATGTCCGCCAATGTGAACACAAGAATTATCATCTATATCATGTGAACGTAAGGATAAAAATGTTAACTGTTGTACTTATTACATGTTTGATGCCTAAGGTAGCCTATAAGACTAGAAAACTGGATATCACCAGAAGTATGAACAGTATCCTGAAAGCACTGTGCAAAACAACTTCCACTAGTACGAGTATCCAAAATTTCCTAATTTCAAATACGCATATACTTGCCTTATTTGATTTTCTACACTTTTAACACATTTGGTATGGTTAGTATTAATTTTGTTTCCATCGCCATTTATATTTACATGAAAAATACTTCAATAGCATTGCTACTGTGGAACTAAAACAACATGTGTGTATTAACATCTATCGTCAACCTTAAACACTGGATTACACTAAGTCTGGAGCTTGATCTTATCTCAATTTTAAGAAACAAGTCTGCAGGTCTCTTATCATTCATGATTACAAACATGTTTGTGTTTTTATTCACATGTAAAATGCCAGTAAAAAAAATTACAATCACTGACTAGTCATTTATGGAAACTAAAGCAGGAATGCAAAACTTCCAAATAAATCGACTATGTTGGACAATAGGATAATTGAACACTGGCCCAACGACAACAGTTACAGTTCCCAGTTACAAGCATGGCAGCATTCACCACCAACATCAGGGAATAACCTTGGAATTAGAGAAACACACCAACATCCTTCCAGTCAGGTGTTCTTTATAACTCACAGGAAAAACAAAATTGGTCCCTCGACGAACCCATTTCTATGTAGGATTGTCCATTACAAAATCAATTCATGAATCATAATTGTGCCGCTAAAGGTTTGTTATACAATCAGATGTGCCAACTAAGTTCTCGGTCACCGTCAAATCACAATTACTTCTGTATCACTGCAGCATAGCCAAGTTGATTACCATATGGACTACACAGCAATAATGGCCATACTACCACCACCACCACCACCACATCAACAACATTAATTAAAATTAAAATTAGCATGATCTAGTGAATCTATGCAACATACCTTCCATACCATAAAAACGGATCAGAAGATGACGAGCAGCGAGAAGAGCATGTAGACGAGCCAGCACGCGTAGGCGATGAGCCCCCTATGCTCGTCGCCGCTGGATGCAAGCTCTGCGAGCAGCCTGGTGCAGACCCTGGTGGACCACATCACGAACCCCATGCCCACCCCGAAGATAAGCCCGCCACCCCGCGGCAGGAAGAGGGAGACCGCGGAGAAGATGACCATGGGGAGCATACAGTATCCGACGAGGCTGACGCACCTGTAGAGGTCGAGGTCGCCGCGGCGTCCGCCCGAGAGCATGGAGAAGACGAAGTAGAGGAAGAGGGAGGCGACGGTAACCCACCCGAGGACGATCCCGAAGTGGAACTTCCCGGCGAGGAGCTGGAAGAGGCCGAAGGAGAGGAGGAAGAGGAAGGGGCCCGAGAGGTCGGCGTCGGCATGGAGGGATGGGTCCGCGGAGCGGAGTGGGTGGAGGATGGAGAGCGTCTTCCGCCAGATCTGGCGCGTATTGATGCCGAGCTCCTCGAGGAGCGGCGGCTCGTCCTCGAAGGAGGCGCCGGAGCCGACGCCGATGGGCCCGGCGAAGAGGGGCGTCGAGGAGGATGCGGCGGCGGAGACGTCGAAGGACATGAAGGGGAGGGGGTTGGCGGCGGAGGAGGTGGAGGGGCGGGGAGGAGCGAAGGCTGGCGGCGGGAAGGCGCCGGCCCCCGGGGGAAGGTGGCGGCGGTGGGTCGGGGTGGAGGGGGTGAAGACCACCGGCGGCACGGGGAACTCCTTCGCCATGGCCGGGGCGACGGAGGAGGCGGGCGGCGACGGCGAGGGTTTCGAGATCTGGGAGGTTAGGAGATCGGGGAGTTGGGTTTTGGCCTCTGCGAGGAAGAGAGGAATCGGGGGCGGCCAACTGCGAGATGGGGAACGGCCAGCGCTGTGGCGTCCTTCGCCTTTCGGGTTTCGGTTTTTACTTCGCTTTTGTAGGACTGTATTATTTTCTCGCGCGTTTCGTGGCTGGCAAAATTGTATATATGCCACCCAAAAGATATTATTTTGAAAAATACCGTTTGAAAACTTTGTTTCTTTATTTTATTTTTGCCATTTTTTATACTTTTACCCTCCCTCCTCCCGGCCAGCCGTCGCCACTGCTTCTCCGACGAGCTCCAGTCGCGTCATCTCCTTCTCACCACGAGCCGATATGTCTCATTCGCCGTCACCGCAAGCTGTGCGACCTTCTTCCTCAACACCGCCCAACCCCACCGTGCGCTGGATTCGAGGTCGCCATCACCGATCTGGCTCACCGTCGATGGTCTCAGGCTCCGCCTCGTCGTGAGTCGCCATCGTCGGATCCGACTCGCGCAGCTGCCGTCCTTCTTCCCCAGCGGCGATGAGCAAGCTAGCCGTCGGATCCGAGGTCGGTGTCGCGGATCTAGCTCACCTCGCTGCGAGGTCGGGGGGGAGAAGGTGGGAGAATAAGAGAGGTCAAAAGTGTCCAACAGTGACAAAAATCAAAATAGCCAAGTTTTGTGGCGCATTGCAAATTTCACATTTTAAAGTGACGTTTTACAAAGTATCATATTTTAGAGTAACATATATCCAATTTTACCATCGTGGTGAGGTAAAGCGGGTGGGCAAAATGCGTGTCATTGCTTAGGTAGCAAGAATCTAAGTTTTGTTTCTCTAGTCTTCTGCAAGTAAAAAACCATAGATACAGCTCTATACGAAAAATTTAGATGCAATTACAGAAA
This sequence comes from Phyllostachys edulis, assembly GCA_036346405.1. Classification (NCBI taxonomy): domain Eukaryota; kingdom Viridiplantae; phylum Streptophyta; class Magnoliopsida; order Poales; family Poaceae; genus Phyllostachys; species Phyllostachys edulis. The sequence continues at coordinate 53,489,301 of CM070549.1, read as the reverse complement.
CATCTTCTTTTTTTTTTCAAAACAATTGATGTTCAGTGTGGACTTTTACTCGGCGTGCTTTACTTTATCATGGGATCCTCTGGTCAGAGGCGGAGTTGGACCTCGAGCCGTCGGAGCATTAGCCTAAGGCCTAGTTATTGCTTTAACAAAGTTATTGCTCTCTCTGTTTAGTCATAGCAGCATGCGCAAATCTCGGCTGGGCTGGCAGAGGCGTGGCTGCTCGCTGGCTACGCCACTGCCTCCGATGGTATTCAGCCAGATAGGGGTAATTCTCATTGCGGTTCAGAGTCATTGATACATCATGGATGACTGATAGGTAATCTCCTCTCTGAAAAAAGTTGGACGGGAATATCCAAAAGCGAGAAGAACGATAGGAAGGATGTTGGGACAAGTACGATTAACAAGACTTCATCTCAGTACAGATGAAATTGAGGGTATTGTCAGTTCGCGCTAAATTTCGCCGTGTAGTGTGTGTGAAAAATCGATAAGAGGTGTCTATAAGGGATTCCAGTAATAATTGAGTGTTCCACCCGTGGGCTTTAGGGTCGAATGGCCTAAGCATTTTAAGGAGGTTTACTGTGTTCTTTTCATTATGGGTTGGGCTTCTTGTATGCAGTAGACTATGAACAACAGATTTAATGGCATATGCGTTGCTCAAAATATGAATAGGCTCATATCAAGTTATGCTACCTTATAGTAACATTATGTTATTTTTTATATAATATAAAAAGATTTTTTTACATATATTACATTATGTAAATTTATTTAAAAAAAATGCAAGTAAATTAATGTTTACATCAAATTAACTTCTTTTAATGTAAAACACGCGAACACAAACAGATAACTACTACAGCTACTAACACATAGCTCGCAACTATAAAACACATCCACTACTACTTCTATGAGCTGACAACGAACACAACACATCCACAAAACAGTTAACTACTACTGCTACCAAACCTTAACAGAACACGATATTGACAAAGATGGAGACTGCTACTACAACTACACTACGAGCAAAATCACAAAAAACAGTCAAATTCACAAAATTGATTACCCCTTATCACGTTGTTCACCCGAAGAACTCGAGTACTACTTCTATGAGCTGACAACGAACACAACACATCCACAAAACAGTTAACTACTACTGCTACCAAACCTTAACAAACACACGATATTGACAAAGATGGAGACTGCTACTACAACTACACTACGAGCAAAATCAGAAAAAACAGTCATTCACAAAATTGATTACCCCTTATCACGTTGTTCACCCGGAGAAAAATCACAAAAACAAAAACAAAAACAAAATCACACAGCACAGCGCGGATCACAAAACATATCATAGTGTAATTTTTTTTGAAGGATCATATCATGGCATGATTAAATGGCATCGACAGAAGTGGTCCATTCCTCTCGCGTTTGTCCTTGACCTGGTTTTTTTTTTGAAGGATCATATCATGGCCTGCCCTTAAAAAAAAGATCGTCAGGCCTTGGACGTACCATCAAAGTGGCTTTCGAAGTTTGGATGGTATGGTATCACACCACATAACGGGCTGCCAGTTTTTATCCGTTTTACACGGCCCAGATGACCACATGCACAACGCGTATCTCCAAGCCCCATCCGACGGACGGAAAATTGAGTACTCGCAACCAACAAAAACACACGAGTACCAATGATCAATCTCCAATTCGATATTGTAATAAATTGGTCGTGAAATTAATCACCTGATATGATATCTGGTTAATTTTTGACAAGAAAACATTTATGCGAAGTGAATCTTTACGAAAGATTTTGAACCAAACCAACTACATTCCATGTCCAGTCAACTTGACGGAATTTACACATATTATTACACCTTGTTTTGATTCCATCTCACGGCAGTTTAAAGCCGGAGCTCCAGTCCAGCCAAACATGGTTTGGGAAAGGATCAATTAATCTCGGCCTGTGGCTGCCTTTGGGCCAAGGTCTCACCCAAGCCCAATCCAAGCACAACATGCCGAGCAAAAAGTAACCACCTGGTCCTCGCTGTCATCGCCACCCGAACTACTCAGCCGGTCAGTAAATCCTCTGACATTGCTAAGCAATGTCATGGATGAACAGTTCTGTGACATTGCGTAACATCCGTCAGATCGAAAAACGACGGATGAGATTAAGACACTGTAGCAAAGTACTGTTCAAAAATACTGTTCACAAATGCTGTTCGAAAACTGTAGCGCAATAATGTAGCATGGTACTGTTTACTGCACTGTAGCAGTAGATCTGATCCGTCCTTCCCAGATCAAACGATCCAGATCTTTTGAATGTTACAGCACTGTTTATTGGTGACATTCCCGTAGGAATGTCAAAGGATGCAAATCTAAGCTCATCCTGGCTAACCCAGAGCTGCCGTACGCGATCACCACGGCGTCGGTGCGCCGTCTTTGGGCCCCAAACAGCTCGGTGTTCCAACATACACTGTGGTCGCACACCAGGCAAACGGGCACTCGAACCGGCGATCCATATGCCACCCCGCGCGCGGGCGCAAATTGCGGTGCCGGTGGTCGCCGGCCCGGTAGCGTGCACTCACTCACGTACCCACCCGCCTTCCGGGGATCCCACTCCATGCGACGCCTCAACGTGCCCCCGTGGCCCGTGCCTTCGATTCCCCTCCTCACCCGGCCCGCGTGCGGGCGAGGAGACGTAGGGCCTTGGTGATGGCTGTACCGCGGTGGGTGTAGCAAGGAAAACCGCGCGGCGTACGATGGTTGGCGTAGGCGTTGGAACAGGCGGCCTCTCACGCGCGCGGCTGGAGCGTGGGGGTGTTGCGGTTGAGCTTATCTCCACCCGCGCGTAGATGCGGCTTGTCATAAGTTCGCAGCAGTTGGTACGTACGTAGTACATAGCATACACTCATAAACAGGACTTACTACAAATTGCTACAAAACATGCATGCTGCTACAGCCCACAGTATATATTCAAATTGCTAGGTTTGCACAAGTCACCTATCTCCTGGGTGAGCTGCCATACAGAACTGGTACTTTGGTCGTATTGCAGACATAGCAGTGTTATTACTTGCTCAATGCATTTTGTCCTTATAACCATGGTTCTCCAAAGGAAAAACGCCGTCATTCTCACTTTAAGGCCTCATTTAGAATCCAGAAATTTCAAATAAATCAGTTCAATATCCATTGGGTGCATTTCAAACCGGGCTTATATAGTTTCATACAGCAATCAGTTCACCCAAAAACTTAAACCGGTGAAGAAAGTTGTCAACAGCTTAATGGTATGTCCAAGCAAGGAAAAGCTTGTGTATACTGACTGTAATTTACCATCAACACTACTGCATGTGTGCTAGTAACTACTGTATAACTGTAATTGTTATAGGGGCAGCTCCACTGGCCCCAACAACCTGACGAAAACCACAGGGCCTCCTCCGAAGACCCTGCGACCGGAGGCGCGGATGGGCCCCCTCCCCGAGGGTATCAGGAATACCTACGGGGAAGCTCCAAAGGAGGCGCAAAGGCTACTGAAGGGTCGCCGAGGTGCCACGAGCCTAGGAGTCAGGAGTCCCCTGGGGCCACCTCAGGGGAGCCAAAGGGTGTCCAGGGCCCCTCAGCCCGGGGACACCCCGCACGCTGCGAAGGGCAGAAGAACACCAGCGGACCAAGTGCATCAACTGGATGGACCGAAGCCAGGAAGGTCCACCGTGAGCCAAAGGCTACACGTAGGGGTAGGAAAAAGCCCTTGCAACCCCTATAAGCGTAGGACCTTTTTTTAGGAGTAAATCCGTAATCTCATGTCGGAAGGCTATAAATAGCTACCTCCCCCCATGTAATAACTCGGACCCGATTTTTGGGGCAATTAATACACATTCACTCCTGACAACCGATCCCCTCTTCGATGATCCCTCGGTCCCTCGTGTGGTCACCGGGGGTCCCCTTTTTCTACTGTCTAGTCTTTCTTGCTACGACAGTTGGCGTCGTCCGTGGGGTTAGACAGGAAAGTCACGAAGCACGGCTCCAAGGCATTAGCATGGCCCCTCGGAAGGTCACACCCAAGGTCTCAGCGGCCGAAGCAGCTGCGACGGCCGCGACTCCAAGCACCCCGAGGCCCAAGCGAAGCAGGACCTCTGCAGCAGCGGCGGTCACCGCCTAGGCCACAGAGTACGAAGCCAATAACTCCACACACGGAGACATCGTCGGAAGCGACACCCAGCCCACCGAGGCATCCCTCCCCGAGAACCACCCGGCGAGCCAACCCCCGCTCAAGGCGACGAACATGACACGGGAAGCCTACGAAGCCCTCCAACGGGAACTGGCGGACCTCCGCCGGGAGATGCTAGGTCTTCGGCAGCTGGCGGAGATGGCCCTCACAGCCCCGACCCAACTCACGGCCCTCATGCAAGGACAAACGACCGAAGTGGAGGAAGCCGCCCCTTCGGCACCCACAACCATACCCGGCTCATTGCCGTGGGCTAACTCCAGATTGAGTCGCAGATTAGAGCCATTGCCGCCGGGCTTCAAAATGCTGGACGTCGGGCCCTTCGAAGGGTGCACGGACCCCACAGAGTTTGCGAAAAATAAACACCGAACATTCACGGACAGCTCAGTTTGCAAACCTTGTTCATTCAAAAGCAGAGGTCATTACAAAAAAAAAGAGCCGAACCTCTCACCCAACCCCTTCGGTACATGAGCCCCGAAGGTGCTTAAGCAAAAAAAAAAGGAACAAAGGGGGAGGAAGAAGCTAAATAGCTAACACCTAGTTACACGAATCTAAACTTGGCCCGCTTCGAGCGAATAGAGGGTCACACCTTGTCTCCGTAGGTGGCCCCCAGCTCGCCAGCCTTCGGGTCATCCACCGGAGCCTTCCCCTTCATCTTCTAGGCTTGGCCGTCTTCCATCGCAACCTCACGCCCGGGCGGCCCCTAGAAGTCTTGAACGAAGACGTTGCTCGCCTTCCGCATTTGGCGATGCACGGCGGCAACCTCTTCGGCAGTCGCCACCGCCACGGAGTGGGTGGCGAGGTCGTCCGCGTGACCACAACCAGCCTTGTCGAGGGAGGTGAAGACCGTCATCCAGATCACCTTCGCGCAGTGGTCACCGTACGCTCGGGCCGCTCGAAGGCACACCTCCCCAGCGCGACGGAGGCGCCCTAGAGTGATGTCCATCTCCCCCGCGCTATGATGCCTCGGGGGAGGCAAGGCGCCGAGGCCCGCCACGGCGCCCTCGAGAGCTTTCGTGGCCTCCCAGGTTGCGAGTGCAATGGAGTTCGACAGCTCCCGCTCTATCTGAATCTCCACCTCGAGCTCTGCACAGACACCCCGCAGCGTCCGCACATCGCCCTAAAGGCCAGCATGCTCCTCCTCGAGCCCCACCACCCGGGCCTCCAGGGTCTTCACCCTATCAGTGAGGGCATCGCGCTCAGCGCCTCGCTGCAGGCGTGCTCCGCGTCAACCCGCTTCTGAATTTCAGCGAAGCCGTGCAAAACGTCGTCCTCCAGCGTGTGCAATAGCACTAGGGTCTACACGCACAGCGAGGCATCAAAAAAAGAGAAAAAAAAGAGGGGGGCCTAAAGGCCAACCTTCACGGCATTCACCTCGATAGATCGGAACATCTCCTTAAGGGACATCTTCCAAAAGAGTTCCCTCACGTAGGGCAGGGCGGCGAAGTGGGCGACCTCCTTGCAGACCCCCGCAACACCGGCACTGACCTTGAAGTCAGCGGGCAAAGCGGGCACAAATCCACGATACCACTACAACCGGCAATGGCTGCTGGGGCGCCTCGAAATCACCAAGCGGAGCCGCCCTCGTTAGCCTATCCTCCCGTCACCTTGAATCGCATAACGGTATCTAGATTAGATCTACACGCTAACTTGAGAGAAAACAAGGCCCAGTACTGTCACAACCCGATAGGGAGGTCTCCAAACCTAGTCGCAACCGGACCCAGGAGGTCCCTGTCACGACCAGACCGAGAGGTCTCCAAGTCTTGCCGCAACCGGACCCAGGAGGTCCCTAAGTCTTGTCACGACCGGACCAGGGAGGTCCCAAGCCCAGACTTGGGAGGTCCCCCAAGTCCCCTGTGCAAACTGAGCTAGTCCCAAGATCAACGACTAGCTCACATAGTAAACAAAGTGGTAACATCCATCAAACGTAAACTTTATTAATTAACAACATAGTTGATTACAAGAGTGGCTTATAAGCCAACAAAACTTTACACATCGGAAGACTAAAAGCAGCAGACCACCCGATTCGCCACAGGCAATCGTTTGGAGGGCGCAGCCTAGACGTCCTGGTCGTCGAGCTCCTCGAAGACGTTGTAACATCCTGATTTTCCAAGTCCTTTTAAAATTGTAAAACAAAATAAAACTATTTTTGTTTTGATGAGAATTCATAGTTGGTTCGTTGGAGAGGTTTAAGTTTTATGTTGTCACCCCTTCTGTATGTTGGCCAGTTCTCCCCTCAGTCTCTCTTTTGTGTTATGTTCGGTTTAGACCTTCTCTGTGGCCTGGACCTTCCCAGTGATCCTTGAAGTTGGACCTCCGCTGGGGGCTCAGACCTTTTCTCAATTGGACGTGCCCTTATGTCCAGATCTTTCTCTCTGAGCTAGATCTCTTTGGATCTCTTTGTTGGTTCGAATCTCTTTGGTTCAGACCTCCTCCTTAGATCTAGACCTCCTCTTGGTTAAGGCGTGCCTATATGTTTAGGCCTCCGCCGACTTCGGGTCCTTTGGACCTCCCATCCATTGGACCTCCTTACTTGCTTAACTTGGGAACCCCCGACCTCGTGGGTTTCCTCCAGAACCTTAGGACCCCTATATTAAGATCCTCGCGCGCGGGACCTCCCATTGTAGAGATCCTAGCGATCAGGACCTCCCCTTGTCGACTCAGTCCTTTAGACCTCCTTGAGCCCGTGGAACCTCCCTTCATGAGAGCCTAACTGATAGGACCTCCCCCTTGGTGAGATCCTACCAGTCAGGACCTCCTTTTTGCAAGGATCCCCTCAGCCAGGACCTCCCCTAATGGGATCTTGGTTGTTAGAACCTCTTGTCGCGTAGACCTCCTCCATGTATGTCTGGACCTCCCCATGCCCAGACCTCCTCTTTGAACATCTGGACCGTTAAGACCCCCCCTGGAGATCTTAACCGTCCAGATCTCCCTTCGTTGGCAGACCTGATCGTTAGGACCTCCCCTCGGAGATCCTAACCGTTCGGACCTCCCGTCTGGATTTAATCCTACAGCTCTAGACCTCCCTAGCGGGTGAGGTTCCCTCTTACCCACGGACCTCCCGTTAGCACTCACTCTTGGCCGTTGGACCTCTCTCGGAGATCCAAGCTGTCCAGACCTTCCCTTGACCCAACTATTTCTAGATTTGGTGGTCCCACTGCCGGGCTTATCTATTTTATGTTTCCGCCACACTAATCTAGTGGGCATTTAATGCATGTAATGTCGCATTAAATGCACCAAGCAAGTGGTTGCTTTCTATTGTATGGGGTCATGCAGGGCACTATTGGTGTCCTTTCTAGTCTCCTCCGTAATAAAGACACTCTGTCCTCTATTATTTTTCTTTGACACTCCGTACCTTTTACCCATCTCACATGCTCACCAAATCATGTACGCGTTGAGTGGTCTTTTCACTTCCTTTGACTATAACTAGTCCCGGAGCCCTCCATTGCCACCTTTTTCACACACTCAACATTATTGCTCACACCGGTGGCTTCTGGAGAGCTTTGTTGCCAAGAACATCGCCCAGACTTCTCTTCATCGTATTAACACCATTGGAGGCTCGGCGGGGAGCTTGGGCGTTGACCTCAACCGCCCAGATTGCCTTCGACCTCCCTTCACCAAATCACCTCCTTCTTATTCTTTGGTAAGTTTCCTTGCATATTATACCGTCCTTGTTCTTGTCACCACCATAAGAGGTTATGTCCATTTCGGGACCTCTTTCTTTGGATTCTCCTTGGAACTCCATGGCTTCACTTGAGATCACCTCTCTGGATCCTGCGCGCTCATTATCCTCTTGATGCATTGCTAGAGCGCCCTCCGGTCTTCAGTGAGGACCTTCCTCATTCGACCTTTCCCCAGTAAGTTGGGACCTCTCCCAAAGAACCTATTTTGAATATAAGATGCTTCTGTTGGTTGAGTTTTGGAGTTTCTTTTAAAGTTCTTTTGGCTCTTTATTTGGAATGTGGTTTGAGTTGTCTTCTTTTCTCTCGTATAGAGCGTGAAGGCACTGAGGAGCGTGAGAGCATTGAAGAAGAAGACTCTCAAGACAGTGAGCAAGGCAAGTCATGCTCTTGATCATATTGCACCCAATATTTCAATTTACTTATGTTCTGTTTCAAAGTATACGCATGCTTATTTCTACCAAGATATTTTAATGCCTGTCTTTAAACACTTAGTTATGCCTAATTCCTTCATATGGCCAACTTTGACAATGAACCCAATCTGTTGCCACCTTAGACAAAAACCTGGTTGATGCATTAGTGTGAACCAGGAGCAATTGAAAACCAAATGCTTAGTATTGCTTAGACCAAAAGTAATTATTTTGGGAAACCTTTACCTTCATGACCAAATACGGTTTAAAATGTTTTGACCATGGCATTGAGATGTCATGGGAATGTGAAAATATTGCTGGAGAAGCAAAGAAAATGAAAGTTGATTTAGGCTTGGGCGAATTGGTTGCTTGGTTGGTGCAAGGTTTATGCACGGACTCTATCCTGGATAAGGTGGAGGTCCAAGGGTTTGTGATTGTCGCCCAAGTCAATTGAGGACCGGTCTTTGAGCTGCTAATGCTAGGCCTATAATGGGCTATGCCAAAACCGTGCAACCACATGTCTCCAGTATGGGGTGTGGGACCTAGCTAAGTAATTTGCGAGAACTTCCACCATGATTGATCCAGTTGGAGGAGGGAGGTCTTCTATGGTCGGTGGTCTTTTATGACCTATGTTCCCTTGGTGCAAGAGGGCCCAGATCTGTGAGTTGAATCCAAAGGAGGCGAAACCTTAGCAAGGAGAGGCGTGGTGGGACAATGCATTTCAAAGGCTTTGTCATGAACTCTAGACCTCTTACCTTTGGTAGTGAGAGGTGGCTTGACGGATGCCGATAAACTAGAGGAATTCATGTCGTGTGGGTAAAGTGCACATCCTCGATCGAGTGTAAATCTATTGAATAGCCGTGTCCACGGTCATGGACATCTTGGGTGATGCCACTCGAGTTAGATGTGGAATTTGGGTTTCTAAAATGTTTAATAAACTGTTTTGGGATTTCTATCCCATGGGCTTTAGGCGAGGAGCCTTGTGAGGAGGTATCCTTCACCAACTTGTTGATGAATGTTATCTAAGCGAAAATCAAGTTTGAAAAATGAATTTTAGCTATTAAAAACCTGCCTTGAAACTTAATAATTGTAATTGAAAGAAACTTTGCCTTATGCAAATCAACCCTATTATGCCTTCTGTTGTATATCCATGTATGCATGTCATTTTTGTTAACCCACGGGTGTGACTTGCGAGCACAGTGGTAGTGCTCACTCTTGCTCAATGCAAAATCTTATCCGGAGAAGACAACAATGAGAAGAGGAGGACCAGCAGTAGGTTGTGCCCTCCAGCCATTTTGCTTGTGGTATAGTGGATGGACCTCTGTCTTTGTTCTTTTGTAAGCTTGCTTTTGGCCCAAGGCCACCCCTTTTGTAAGCAACTCCTTTGTTATGTTGTAAATAAAGTTTATGTCGTGGATGTTACCATTCTTGTTTGCTGTGAAGAGCTAGCTTAAGATCCTTGGGGCTAGCTCAGTTCACCCTGGGAGTCGTGGGGTGATCTCTCAGGCCTCACAACTTCCTCAGGTCAGGTCCTTTGACCTCTCCTGAGCGGGCCGTGGCAATAGGGACCTCCCCAGTGATTCCCCCTCCCCTCGGTGGTACCCTCGAGTGGTCCTGCGGGAGACTCGATTGGTACCACTGAGGCGAATCCTACCGAGCCTCGGGAGGTGCTCTCGGACCTCCTGGGAGGTCCTAAGGGACGTCCTAGGAGATCCTGGGAGGACCTCTCGGGTGCCCTAGGGTTGGGTCGCCACAACGTCCTCTCCTACTCAACAGAACCAAGCAAGAGTGAGCACAACCACCGTGCTCGCAAGTCACACCCGTCAATTAGCAGATTAGATGCATGCATACAAGGATATCTCAAAGGAGGTCTTATAGGGTTGTCTTTGCATAAAGCCACGTTTCTTTCCAAATACATGTACTAAGTTCAAAGGCAGTTATACAATAACTAAAATTCATTTTCTAAAACTCAGTTTTATAGTTGGATAACATTCATCAACAAGTGGTGAAGGATACCCTCTTATCAAAAGGCTCCCCGCCCAAAACCCATTTGGATAGACATCCAAAACCATTTCATAAAACCTTGTGAAAAACAAAACCAAAGATCTAACTTGGAGTGACTTTGCTAGCATGTCTATGACCGTGGACACGGCTATTCGAATAGTTTTATACTCTACAGAGGTGTGCAGCTTTACCTACAAGACACGACTTCTCTAGTTTGTCTGGCATCCGTTCATACCACCACTCACTACCGAAGGTAAGTGGTCTAGAGCACGTGACAAGGCCTTTACAAGGCGCCATTCCACCGCAGTCCCCCCCCCCCTCGCTAAGGTTTCGCTCCCTTTGGGCTACAACCCGCAAGATTTGAGCCCCCTCTTGCGCCAGTGGGAATACATGTACGTAGGTCGTGAAAGACCACCCACACAACCGGATGGAACGACCACGATGGAACATTACAAATTAGTTGGCCAGGTCCACCCCACCCTGGACATGTGATTGCACGGTAAGGCATAGCAAGATGCGGCTCAAGACCGATCCTTAATCGACTCGGCGACTTCCACGTAACCACCGGCATCGACCATAGAAATGAATCGATCCCGTGCATGAACATGCACCCATCCAAACAACCAGTTCGCCCAAGTCCAAACCGATTTTTTTTTCTTTGATTTCCAAAAATATTTTCAAAGCTTCCACGACAACCCAATGTCATGGATAAAACATTTTGACAACATTGGTCTTTTGGCAGTAAAACTCCCAAATTAAGATTTTAGTCTAAGCTTGGCTAAGCACAGAGTTTTGCAACAGGCTAGTACATACTAATGTATCAACTAGCTCTTACTACGGTGACAAGGGGTGATCGGTCAATAATCAAGTTCGGGTGTACAAAGGAATTAGGAATAACTACGAAATTAAAACAGGGATTTAAATTACTTGAATTGAAATAAGCATGCAATAATAATTTCAAAACGGAATTTAACAAACTTGAAATATTGGGTCCAATATGATCAAAGGTATAACTTGCCTTGCTCGAAAGCTTGAGGAACTATTTCGAAGAACTCGGGCTCCTTGGAGACGTCGCAATCTACACGAGAGAACGAAGCAAATATAAATAACGACAAAATAAATCCAAATGAACTCCAAAACAAACCGAACTAGAAACAACAACAAAGAACAGAATTAGAAAACTAGGAACGGGCTCTCAGGAGGAGGTCCAACAGACAGAGAGGTCGAGGGAGGTCCTGAGGAGGTCAAGGGAGTTCTCTGAGGAGGTCCTGAGGAGGAGGTCCTGAGAGGTGAAGGGAGGTCTTTGAGGAGATCCTAAGGAGGAGGTCCTGAGAGGTCAAGGGAGGTTTCTGAGGAGGTCCTGAGAGATTACGACTACTCGTCGCGGCCATACAAGAATACAAAAAGAATATGGCTACGCGGTGTGGTCGTATGAAGAATACAAAAAGATACGGCCACTCAACGTGGTTGTAAGAATCAAGGGAAAAGAATAGGGCACGAAGAATCTCACCAGGGCCGAGAGAGGGACTGAAGAAGAGGGGAGGTCGATGGACGGCGACGATGTTTGAAGGCGACGCCGGTGTTCCAATGATTTCTTCAGCAACGAGATTATTGAAGACTGTTTCAAAGCCAAATAACTCCTTAGCGCATTTAAGCTTGGTAAGGAGGAAACTAGATGAGAGCTAGAGAGTTGAGTGAGGAAAAATGTGATGAAGAAGGACTGCTCAGGCTATTTATAGCCAGGGAACATTTCATGCGACACGATCAACACTTAATGTGCACATCGCTACAGAGGCAACGGCATTTAATGCGTGAAGACTTTTACGGCGGAGGGAGAAGAAAGTGAGCAGGACTGACAGGTGGGGTCTGTCAACGCTCAGGAGGGTGGTCAAACCAAAGGGGTGGTCGTGACCAAAGAGGGTCGTCTTTGCAAAAAGACCGAAGAGGGTGGTCTTTGCAAAAAGACTGAGGAGGGCCAAGAGGGGAGGTCGTGACCCAAAGGGTGCACGTGACCAAAGGGGTCGAGCTAAAGGACAAGAGAGGAGGTCGCGGCTAGAGGACAAGAGAGGAGGTCGCGACTCCAAGGGAAGGTCGCAGCTAAAGGACAAAAGAGAAGGTCTGAACCCGCAGATCCAAACGAAAGGAGGTATCCGGACACAAAGTAATGTCCAAATAAGAGAGAGATCTGGACACAAAGGGATGTCCAAACAAGCGAGAGATCTGGACACAAAGGGATGTCCAAATGAGAGGGTGATCTAGACACAAAGGGATGTCCAAAAGAGAGGGAGATCTAGACACAAAGGGATGTCCAAGCAAGGGAGAGATCTGGCGAAAAAAGAGCAGGGTTGAGAGAGACAGAGCGAAAAGAGAAAGGGAAAGACAACACCAGAACTCAAACAACTCCAAATAAACCAAACTTTTGGATTAATTGAAGTTTGATTTAGTCATTTTAAAACTCTTTAAAAAAAACAAAATCTCATGTTAAACTTTAGAACTTAAACAAAACGAACTAGTTCTTTTTATTTTGAAAATTTTCAAAAAGGCCCAGAAAAAGGGGATGTTACAAGTACCTACCAACGGCACCCCACGGGGAAGGAGGGGCAGCACCGGTGTCTTCGAAGCCCCGTTGTAAACATGCGACGGGGTGCTGTCGTCCAAGGACTCTTCGAGGGGCAGGCTCGCTATGTCAAACAAGCCCGCCACCTTGTCCGCCTCCGCCATGGCACGCTCGCCCGCCTTTGGCATTGCGCCCTCCTGGGGGGATGCACCGCATTCTCCCGAGGAGGGGCTGCTTGACCAAGCACGCTCCACACGCTCCGAGGCCCCCTACGTTACTCTTTTGGCCAACCGCCCCGCCACATCCTCCCTAGCATGGGAGGGGCCGCCCGAACCGCAGGAGCCAATAGCGCGCAGAGGCGTCGCCGTGATCGGCCCGACATCATCGCACTCGGGCACACGAGCGTGCTTCCTCCTCCCCTTATCCGAATCCGAACGCTCCACAAGACGGACCGCTGTATCCGCATACACATGATTCAAGCAGACCTCCCTTACGACCAGCTAATGCTTGGCATGCTCTTCGCCCGTGTAGGGGTCCAAGAGCTGCTCTGCGGCCTGGGCGGCTTCGGCAATAGGAAAAGGAGGTCTTACAAAGGGTCAAGACAGTCAAAACATATAAAATAATAGTAAAAGGAGGTCTTACAAAGGGTCAAGACCTGAACCTTCCTGGCTCGCCACAGTGATAGTCAGGAGTCCGGACTTCCGGTCCCCAAGCTCCACGCTCCACTCCACAAGGTCCTGCACGGAGAGCCGCCTCGTCGCGCTCAGCAGCAGACTAAGGAGGGCTTCCTCTCGCGAGGTCATCACGATCTCCGGAGTGGCGGTAAGACGTATTAGCCCCCCGCTGGATTGGAGACCGTCGTCCACGGGGGAGGAGTGGTAGAACCACCTCCGTGTAAAATCTGTGTCCCAACAATTACACGCGGCCAAAGCAGGCGCTTACATTTGGCATCGCGCCTTCGGTTGGAAGTTGACGCTGCCGAAGTTTAGTGTCTCGCTTGTGCTTTTCTTCTTCTTCGGTTGGAAGCGCCCATCATGGAGGTATGCGAAGAGGCGCCCCTCGCCGCTCGTCCCTGCGGACCTAAGAATCCATTCGTAGACTGCCAACTTCACGAGGGACTTGAGTGTTAACTGTGCCAACTCCACCCCGTAAAGCCAGAGCACCCGCGAGAACAGCTCCACGCAAGGGATACGCAGGCCGGCGTCCAAGAAGGCAACGAAGACCACGACCTCGTCTGGCTGCGGTGCCAGCACTGTCTCCGCCCCAGGAGCTCGAACATTTGCGAGACTCCAGTTTACCCTCGTCCACGAGGGTCTGGAGAACCCACTCCATCACAATCGACTTCCCAAGGTCACTACCTCACTGGTGTACACCATCACCCCACCACCATGCTTGTCGCGCTTCGTCATAGTCGGAGCTCTCTAGAACACTTCGCAAACTTAGACTAGAGCATCAGACCCGGAAACAAGATCGAAAAAGAGAAGCTAGGATTTGCAATGGTGCGAATAAAGGCCGGGCAGGGGGTGACCCCCTATTTATACACGCATTAGGCCCACAGCGAAACTGAACGGGGGAGCCAAAGAGCCACCCATCAGGTGACACGTGCCACTTAAACAGGATACTCAACCAACACCATTATGGTGCATAGGGACCAACCAACGCATATGCCATTCAAGGGAGTGCCATCAACGCCAACCGCTGAAATTAAAGAGCACAACAGCCAACGAAGACGCGCGTTACCCGAAGAGGCACCATCAATACCAACTGGCAGCGAGCGACGACCAACGTGCCATCATACCCACGAGGGCGACCCACGCGTCGGGGGAGAACCCAAAGATACGCACGTTTTGCTAGGCCAAAGGGGACGGTGTACTTAGACCCTTCGGGAAAAGGCTGCGGTTTCAGCCATAACGAAACAAGACCTCAATCGTGAGGGGCTTGTCGTAGGGACGGCCCTACCGACCCCAACGACCCAACAAAGACCACAGGGCCTACCCTGAAGACCCTGCCCTGCGACTGAAGGTGCGGATAGGCCCCCTCCCTAAGAGTATCAAATATACCTTAAGGGAGACGCGAATGCTACCGAAGGGTCACCGAGACACCACGAGCCTAGGAGTCCCCGGGGCCACCTCGAGGAGCCAAAGGGTGTACGAAGCCCCTTGGCCTAGGGACACCCTGCATGCTGCGAACGGCAAAAGAACACCGATGGACCAAGTGCACCAACCGGATGAACCGAAACCAGAAAGATCCACCATAAGTCGAAGGCTACGCGTAGGGATAGGAAAAACCTATGCAGCCCCTATAAACGTAGAACCTTTTTAGGGGGTAGATCCATAATCTCATGTACCCTGTCAGAAGGCTATAAATAATCACCTCCCCATGTAATAACTTAAATCCGATTTTTGAGATAATTAATACACATTCACTCCTGACAACCGATCCCCTCTTCGAGGATCCCTCAATTCCTCATATGGACACCAAGGGTCCTCTTTTTCTACTATCTAATCTTTCTTGCTACGACAGTAATCATACTGCTAACTAACCACAACCGGCCCACGGCAAGGGGCTGGTATTCTTGCTAGTTTCTTAGCAGTTGCAAAATTTTCAAGTATATGCTGGATAACTATGTGCAACAGTGAGGTGAGCAGAAGCCAGATCTTGCCCCCCTTTTTTTTCACAACAGCTTGCAATGCAGCATTACCACTCACCAGCGGTAGTGCCCCCGCCGCCTGCGCAATCAGCAAGGAGCCAATGATTCACTAAGATAGCTTAGCAAAGCCTATCTACTCCAAGTTTATAACAACCAACCTTTCGGTGCTTAACACAAGACCAGTCACTCTAAACAACACGGTTCACTGTCAAGGAGGGAAAAAAGACAAAAGATGCCTATTTACAGGGTGTCGTTTATTCATTGTTGCAGTGAAAAACCGCATGCGATAGAACCCTAGGTTTAGTTATTCACCAGTCTGCAGAAAAAACAGGGCACTATAGAACCCTAAGTTTGGTGAGGAAGGCCGCGCAGAAGTCCAGGTAAAGGAGCTGAGGTCCAGTAACTCTCTGCATATCGAGCAGGTACTTGTCGTCCCTGGTCTTGTAAAGCTGAATAAGGGAAACAAATCAGTAGATATATAGGCCAAATAGACAGCATATATAAAGGTGTATACACTAGTAAATTGTAACACATAAGTGCACTACAGCACTAGTAGGAACAATACTATACTAGGCTAAAAGTATAACATATGACTGATTGGGCCAAAATGGCATCAAGAGACGATACTTGTTGGCAACAGCAGATGCGTGTAGCACATAATTACTTGTCAACAACAATGAGTCAAAACACATGATTAAATGAAATAGGGGATGTACTCCTCAGTCTTTGCTCCAAGTCTCCAAGAACAAGAATATATTTTATGGATTTAACTGTGAAGACAATTTGAGTTGAGAACCCACAAAATTTATTACAGGAACAAAATAAATTAGTAGAAACTGAAATTGCACACCTGGATTTCAAACTTGATCACAACAGGTAGCCTCCCATTTACATCACCGTTATCCATGATGGTAGAGTCATCAAGAAAGCTGTGGTTGGCATCCAACATATCAGTGACCTGAGGAAACCCAGGGCACCATCTGCATTTCATGTTGTAATGTCCATTCTTCTTCCAACAGACATTTAATTCTTGAAGTGCCTTTAGGACCTCAATCATTATCTCGCGTGGGTGAGCTCGAGACTGTTGGATAAGTGATACATTAACACAATTGCTGGATGTCACAAAACTAAGCAAAGTAAAATGGACAATATGCAAGACCTGAAGTCCAAGAGCCCATTTTCTTTCAACAGGATAATGTGGCCGCAAGCCACTGCCATGAGGATCACTGCTTCCTGGAAGATAATGCCTGGTACTTGAACTCGCTGATTCCGATGATGTGAAGTGATTAAAACTTCTATCCTAGAGAACCATACATTTAGACAGTTAATGGTGCTTAAACTTTTAATAGATTAAGAAAGCCCCAGATGATGTACATGTGGACTAACCATTGTTTCTTGGTAGTCTGCCCCCAGATAGCCACTAGTGGTTCGGAACCGATTGTCCAAGAGTAAATAATATGCAACAGTTGCCTGGAAACATTGTCTAAAGTCAGTTATGGAGTCATCAAAAGGAACGGATGGCTCATTTTGCTTGCATATACCTCATTTTGCAATCTATTGTGCAGCGATTCACACACATGGTCCTTCTCATATCCCAACTTAACAACTTCTTTAAGAGTATCATCATCAATCTTCAAAAATGGCCATATAGGAAAACATTATACCATTGCCATGAAAACAAGCACAATGGAGTGCTAGCTAGTCAAAATTCAATTCAATAACAAAGCGTTATAAAGCGACATTGCAAGGAAAACTTAATGCATTGCTGTTTCATCCTGTGAGAAATACAATATTTTTTCCAGACAAATCTACTGATGTTATTTTCACGAGACCAATCCAATTTTTGTATATATAAGTGGATAAAGTTTGAAAAGACACATGCGATGGTCACTTAAATTGTGAAACAGAGGAAGTACCATTTTGGCTTGCTGTGTTGTGTCTGGTGGAGGCACTGCCAGGTAACGAGGAAGGTGAATCTGAAACCATTGATGATCTCGAATTTCACGAATTGTGATTCTCTTCATAGGATCAACAACAAGCATTCTTGGGATCAAATCCCGGGCCAGAGCAGATAAATGACTTGGAAGAGTATAGATACCTCCCTGGAACACCAAGCAAGGGGGGTCAAATCTCCAGAATTAAAGAAACTACATATTCTAAGGTCCAACTAGTCTACATAAGCGCTTGTTGATCTCCAGAACAGAAATCTACTTATTGTAAGGTCCAAATAATCTACATAGGTGCTGTCTCACCTTTATCTTTTTGAATAGGTTGGGAATATTCTCATCATCAAATGGAAGAGTACCACAAAGAAGAGCATAAAGGATCACTCCACAACTCCATACATCAACCTCAGGCCCAGCATATAATTTACCAGAGATTACCTGCAAAGTAACACCCACTGAGCTATTAAGAAACGGGCATCGTGTGTGAAGGAGCAGGAAGATAGACTCACAGTAATATAAATAAATACCTCTGGAGCAGCATAGTTTGGACTCCCACAGCTAGTCTTCAAAAAATGCCCATCATGCATGACATTACTCAAGCCAAAGTCAGCAAGTTTCACATTATACTTTGAATCAAGTAACAAGTTTTCTGGCTTTAGATCACGATGAACAACCATGTTTCTGTGGCAGTATTCAACACCAGATATAATCTGTTCAAGAAAATTTTACAAAAAAAACTAATGAGACAAACCTTGAATACTCATTCAACAAGATCAGAATATTTCAAAAATTCATATTCTCCCTCAAAAGGATATAATGTTTATCTCTACATTTCAAACTGCATGCCAGTAGTGATACTAAGACAATGAGGACATTCAAGAAGAAGACATCAAATTGATTTAATTGACCACTTCATCGCTCGAGACAAAGAAAATACCTTGGTAAATGGTAAGCTTGCAACTCAATGTGGTTAAAGGTCACAAGCTAAAAACAAGCCAATAAATGCACACAAAAAAACTAAGCCAATAAATGATAAATGAACGCTAAAAACAATAGCTCCACATGAGAAACATGGATGGCATGTGCATACATTTTGATTCGTGAAAACAGGCAAGGCATCGAAGTTGGTTAATAAGCATCTATTGTGATGCAAAAATCATGTTCCTACAAGCGAAGAAGTGAGCAAAAGGACAAGTACCTGCTGGAAGATTCGACGAGCGTCATTTTCCTGTAACCTGCCTTTCTCAACAATGTAATCAAACAGCTCGCCATACTTGCAATACTCCATCACAACATATATATCTGTAGGTGTGTAAATGACCTCATAAAGGCGGATGATATGGGGGTGAATGAACAACCTCAATATCTTGATTTCTCTCTTTGCTGGAAACAAGATAAAAGAAGAATCAATTGAAGTCAAGCATTAGCCGTTTAGCCTGCAATGCAATTCCAGGTCCTAATATTACAAACTCAAAAGCAATAACAGAAGGTCAACTTTCTTCTTAAGCAAAAATGAATGTATCCTAGAATCAATATAATTTTATCTTGAATAATGGATTAGCCGGAAGTCTGAAACACAGCTCACAAATCTGACAACTAGTGGAAGCAGACAATTTGAAATCTTGAATTAGCAAAAGATCATAAACATATTTATGGCATAAGGTGTTCTAGGCATACCTTTCTCGTCCATTTCCATATTTCTCATTTGGCGACGGTTTATGATCTTTATAGCAACTCTGTGTCCTGTATTCTTATGCTCTGCAATCTTCACTTTTCCAAACGAGCCAATACCTAATGTTCTTCCCAGATTGTAGTTCTTTAACGCTTCGGAATGCCCACCGCCTCTAGTGTTTCCATCCATTTTCACTCTAGCATTACAAAACATGAGAAATGATGAATGTCATTCAAAGATTGATGCACAACTTTGAACCAGAGCAAAACATGCTTCAAGATTCGAGCTACGCTGAGGAGTTTGATCATAAATACTAGGAAAGAATGTCGCCGCAAACGATGCAGTTTGGATAATACCACCACGAAAAGAGACACTGGGCTAGATCACACCACAAACTTGTTCCGCTAAGACGTTCGCCGCAAATATCAACTAGCATTAGGTGTACTTTTTAACAAATTAATATATACTGATTCTTGAGCAATAACCCTTCATCTCTAACTGGTTAGGTGCAATTAGGGCAACAAAAGTTGTGTGTACTAGGATCAGTTGTATGTACAGATAACGGCACAAGTAGTCCAAATCATCAATGGCCCCAACAATGTAAATTACAGTTCCTTCTCAGAAGGGTAAAACTACGTAAACAAAAAAGTATATTCCAGGTGCAATAAATACCATCATGCATTTGCGCCATCCTATCCTCCCCTAAACCAAACCCTAAATATGAGCCATCGCTCTCCTCCTCAAAAGGATTTTTGCCGGGCCTTCCTCCTCCTTTCCCAAAATGCTCTAAGTCGTCCTCCTGGCATGAAATTCCCGTTGCTGCACAACCGTTACACTCATGGAGTCCTATTGTGTTAACATGCAACCTTTCTCAAAAAGGTTCCCTAAATATTATGAGTGCATATCTGTAATAAGCATGAAAGAGTTATGCAAAGTAAGTTGATGCATTAATCAAAGGAAACGAACTGAAACACCACATACGTCATGCCCCATCACCTTCTTAGACAAATCTATCAATAAATAGCAGGATCCGGTGTTATAAATAACTAGTGATGTGCATAAATACTCCATACAACTTAAGCTAGCTCAGCGCCAACACACGAATCTGCTAGTATCCCCTCTAACGATACCCAATTAATTTTGCACACAACAGCAACACAGGAGGGCGTCTATCCTACGGCCCCGTTCATACAAGAACTGCGTGGAATCGAATCGGAATCGGAATCGGAATCTCTCACTCAGTAAGATCTTCCTGCTCAGAAACCAAATTTGGGGAAAGTGAGATCGACCGACCGACCGACCAATCAACAAACCAACCAACCAAGCAATCAACCGATCGATCAAAGTTTACCTCTGACCAAGAAGTGAAGGTTAGCCCGGATGGATCTGAGATAGAGGCCTCCCTCCGATAGAAGAAACCAGAGGAAGCAGGAGAAGACTACTACTTACAGCTGATTAGGTGTTCGCGTTGGAGGAGTGTACCACCCATCGAATCCCCACAAGCATCACCAAATAAATCACTCGATTCCCCCACCTCATCTAAGCAAACCAAGACCCCTAAATCACCTCGCTCTCCTCCCGAAACGCAACAACCAGCCCTCCCAAATTCACAGCTCGAACCACCGCTGCTCCCCGACCAAATCGCCCAGCCCACGACACAAGGAAGCACCGACGCAACAACAACATCAAGCCCCGATGAGAATCGCAACAAGAGCCCACGTAAAACAGGAGCAAATCTACGAGAGAAGCGGCGTGATTACCTGCCTGCTAGGCTCGCCGCACCCGATGGAGTCAACCGTGCGGGCTAGGAGAGGAGAGGGAGAGGGAGGGGAGGGGAGCACTCACTCCAGACGAGAGGTTTTGGGTTGGTCCCGGAGGCTTTAACCCGGTTTTTGCTTAGTTTAATCGTCGCCCCCTCGATTAAATTAAGGCGAGGGGGCGGCGTTACCGGGGAAGATTGGCACCACGCTTGCGTGGCGGTGGCGCGGCTCACTCACTCACTCGATCGCTTGCTTCGCTTGCCCATTTGGCTCCTTCTGTCTTTCGCTTCTTCTACCTTCTCTCTCTCCCTCCCTTTTTCTTCTTTTTTGAGCTATTTGTTTTGCTTCCCTGGAACGTATGTATTTCTTCGTCGTTCTTTACGTGTGCGTTCCTTTGGACGGTATAGGATGGACGGTCGGCCGTGCCTTGTTGGCGGGGCGACGCTTTTTGGCCGCCCGGCCGGGTGCGATCGGGCGGATGCACGCTGAGACGGCGCTGATGCCGCGCGGCGTGGGGAAATTGCGTGTGCCATGAGAACGTTAGACTGGGTGCGCATGTTAGATGATTGATTCCCCGATTTGTTAACGTTGGCTTGCACCTGCACTGTTGCGTTGTGCGGGCTTGCGGCACTAGTGTCGCACGTTCATTATATGATCTAATCGATCCTACTTTAAATTCCTCGTACTATTTGGTGCCGTTAGACCATCTCCAATGTTATGTTTTAGCCGGTTCAAATGAGAAAAGAGAAGAAATTGAATCGATTCAATACATTTGAGGGGTCGATTTTAACAAAAAAAATACATGGAACCAGACTCTACTTAAGAATCGATTCAATGCATTAAACAACTCATATGAGCATTAAACAACTACATAGTAGAGAGTGCGGTTGAGAGAGGATATTATTATTTTGTGGTTTTTTAATGTAACGTGAGTCTCAGTTATTATTAAGAATCGGTTTAATACACTAGAGAAAAACAAGCTCAGTTTGTAAAATACTTACATAGTATGACTTTAAATTGATATCGGTTTAATACACTAAATATTAATGTTTTTCTGTGCGATGGTTGCCGGTTGTCCACGGTGTCCGCTGTGCTGAGGTTTGGAGACGTTGAATTGAATGCGATGGTCATCCTCTTTCAAGTCACAAGTGGTTGTTTGACCCTGTATCATGTTGGGGGCTACTCGAAACAAGTACTCGTGTTTGCGCTCCGTGTGTGCTGTGACATGCGACTATGTATCCCAGGATATCCGTGGTGCTTTGGTATCTATGCCAATTACTACTTAATGCAATTAAATGGGCGTTCCTGGTTTGGGTGGGTGGGGAGGAGTTGACAATTGGAGAAAAGTTTTGATTCTTTGAGCATTATGTTACACTAAAACATAGTATAGGCTTCTATTGAGTGTTCTACGAAATAAGTCTCATGTGTGTGTAGCTAGCTGTACATCATGGGTGAGGTAGGTGTTCAGTCTCCGTATGGAACGCAAGAAGAATTGAATCGTATATGTAAAATTCCTCCAACATAATTCCTGTAAAAATTCTCCGTTTGGAGCGCAAGAAGAATTAAATCGTTTCATATAAAATTCCTCCCGCATAGTTCCTGTAAAAATTTTGCGTTCCAAACGGGTCTTACCGTGGAACAAAAGCTATTCTCTTAAAGTACAAGATGGGTATACACACGCACACATCCCCTCAGATGTAATGCAGGAACACATCATAAATCCGCAACCACACGAAGTATGCCATATTCACTCGTATGGGCATATATTAATATGAAGCCCACCTTTTTATCTCAAAAGCAATTCTTTTTTAGAGATGAATCTTAAAAGTAATTATACTTGAACCAGTTTATATATATATATATATATATATATATATATATATATATATATATATATATATATATATATATTGCAACGGTAACATCTATACCCACGGTCTCGATTTTTAACGTGCCAGTTTGTATCACTAGGGTTAGGGGGGTTAAAAACAAGAAGCGAACGAGGGAACCACCTTTCATTAGGTGGTGGAGTTGTGGCTGTGAATCATGTTATACATCTTTTGAAGGGATACGAATAGACTATACTAACTGATAATTTAAAAAAATTATCACGTAAACCAAAAAGGCATGCAAGCAAAAGAGCATAGATTGTTACTACTAGACGCATAGTGTAGCGGAAGAAGAGTTGGAGCAGTCTGATCCAACGTCGACCGTGTCGATGTAGTGGTCGCAATTGATCATCCAACGTCCTCGGCACCGATCGTCTCCTTCAGTAACCTATCATGTTCCTTGCGTAAGTTGTGGATCATCCTCGATTAACACAGTACCGTCTCTACGGTATCCACACGTTCAGGGATAGAATGTCGTATGCCGATGTGCTAGCACCAACGCACACAATCAGGGCCTTCGAGGAGATGGTGGCTAGGGTTTCGGTAGCGCAACTCTCTTATGTCCCAACAACCCTATGCATCCCCTTATAAAGAGTCCATAATGGATCATATCTGAACTCGTTTGTTCCAACCCGTTAAGTGTGTGACCATATAGGTTCATGTGTAATCGGTTGTGACTCGAAAACTCCTTTTCGACCACGAGTCGTTTGCGGTTCCTAGCAGGACATGACGATTCTCGAATACACATAAGTATTATATCGGATGAACCTTATACAATATGATATGCGACCATGCCCTTATCACTTACGACCAGCTCATATCTATATACGATCAGTTCATATTTAGGCATGACTAGGTAGCGATCGTGTACGACGAACTTACTACCAGTTTGTATCTCCATACGACCAATTTGTATATGGTCAGACTAAACGATCTGCTTGCTTATTCTCCTTTTATCTCACGATATCTAGTTGAACTTCAGGTGAGATATATGTCATCCATGAACTGTTCAATACTTTCTCAATCTAATGACAAGTAACTTCATGCGACCAACTCTTTGACCACTAGTGGTATGACCATGCACTTTCTTTATCCGACACATCAAGAGACCCAGATATATCTATCCTGTTATGTTAGAAGGGGCAAATTCCGTATCGACTAGTCACATTCCTCCGCATATTTCATAGAATACCCGAACGTCACCTTTATAGCTACCCAGTTACGGAGTAGCGTTTGGTAACCCCTAAGTATACTATTACACATGTAGGAAACCATGCTGATATCAGGTCTAAGGATTACATATCATCATTGCCTAAGACCAACTGATCACACATAAAATTGTAACAACCTCAAAAGTGTCTTAAGATGGATCAATCTAACACCATGTTCTCTAACATGTCTTCACATTATTGATTAGATATCCCCGTATCTATTACCGATGAAACATTATCATCAATCAATATATGTGTTGGTCGATAAGTCACTAGTGTCCCAACCAGTGACATCTGATCAGGGATACATTTGGAATGACATCATACAACTTAAAGAGTTTCACCAACAAGTCATATACTTATTAATCTTTATAAATAATAATTCATCCAAAGAATATAATAACATTTATTATGCAACTCATAAATATAGACGTGATACAATCATCTATACGATTTTCTCTAGGACATATCATCAACACCTTTATACTGTAACATCTTGATTTTCTAAATACTTTTTAAAATGTGTAAAATAAGTTAAAACTATTTTTGCTTTAGTGAGAATTCAAATTTGGGTTCTATTGGAAGGATTTGGGTTGTTGTGCCTCCTTGCTGGAAAGCTCAACAATTCCCTCAGAACCTATCTCTTTCGAGTCTTGTAGGTTTAGACTTCCTCTAAAGCTTAGACCTCGCCTCACCAGAGATACTCATATGATCAGGCCTTCCTTTCTTTGAGCTTGGTCATTTGGACCTCTTTGTTGGCTTGAATCTCTTAGGGTTCAAACCTCTTTTCTGCTCGCACTTCTCTTCGCCTAAACTTCTTGTCGTCTGGACACCTCTTGATGCCTGCACCTCCTTTCATTCGGACCTCTATGCATCCCAATGGCCCTCTTGTGTGCCTTCGATTTTTCCTAAGATCATTTGAACCATTTTGGCTTTTGCTCGACCAAGAAGACCTCCCTTGAGTGAAATGCCTCGAACCACTCCGCATGGACCTCCCTTGTCTTTGGATCTAGCGGTCCAGACCTCCTCCCATTTTTAATCCAAGGGTCTAGACCTCCCATGCGTTATGTCCCTTCATGGACCTCCCCTTCGTTCTGAATCGGGCGGTTCAGACCTCCCCTTTGATCTAAATCGGACGGCTTGGACCTCCCTCACTTTGAGTCCAAAGGCCCAGACCTCCCCGCGCGTCTGTTCTCTTTGAGGACCTCCTCCTCGCGCGGCTCTTGGCTGTTGGACCTCCCTCTCGGAGATCCAACCGCTTAGACCTCCTCGCTAGACCTCCCTGGTGAGATCCTCGACCGTCGGGACCTCCCCTGTCTGGACCTCCTAAGCCTTTAGACCTCCTGTCTTTGGGCTTAAGACCTCCTAAACCACTCGGACCTCCCGAGAACCTCCTCTGCGGGGGTAAGACCTCCCTATGGTTGACCAGACTGTTGTTAATTTGACCGGCCCCACTTGCCAGCCTTAGACGTTCTCATTTCTTCCGCCACGTATGTACCTGGGGCATTTAATGTAGGTCTTGTCACGTCTAATACATTCTCATACGTGGTATTTACTTTGAAGTGAGTCACTAAGCCGTACATGGATATTTTTCTTTGTTCCTTCCCATAGCGACCACGTGTCTTTTAATGTACCTTTCACCAGGTGGTGGTGACACCGCCTCGACAATCACCAACTTTTGACTTACCTCTATACTTATCCTTGGCACGTAAGTGTCTAGTTTTTATCACCGTTGTTGACTATTAGCGATCCAGAAACCCGGTCATTTTGCCTACTTCACGTTCACCATTGTGGCTCGGGTCCATGGCCTTCGTATGCGTTCATGTAGTTCACGACCTCTTTTCCATCCGTTGCTTTTCCTTGTCCCTGGTAAGTCCTCCGCTTGTTTGCCTCACTTCAGTATTGATCATGGTATTGAATTGGTCGTGTCCTCACAGGACCTTCTTTTGTGGACTTCGTGGCTTTTTGTACAAGGACCCCCTCCTTGGTTTTGCGCTAGGTCGCCTTTATGACCTCCTTGTTCTATCACTCATATCACTTCCTTAGGGTCTTTTGTTACAAGACCACCCTCATCTCAAGTGAGCCTAGACCTCCTCTCTAATAACCCAATCTGGAGTTGAAACCTCCTCTGTTGAATATGTATTGGTTGTTCTTTTGAGATTCTTATGGTCTTCTTATTGTTCTTAATTGGATCTTTATTTGAATCTTCTTTGAACTTGCCTTATATACATATATATATGTGTGTGTAGATTGTGAAGGTTCCCAAGAGTCTGAAAGTTCTGAAGAACAAGAATCTCTAAGTAGTGAGCAAGGCAAGTTGCATTCTTGATCATATTGCACCCATTATATCAAATTAATTATGTCCAGTTTTAAAATGTACTGCATGCTTATTTTTATCAAGTTAGTTCAATACCAGTTTTAACTTTGTAGTTATAACCATTTCCTTTGTATGACCTCAGTTGATTTTGTATTGAACACATTGTCACCATTAGGTCAAACTTGGCCAATGCGATAGTATGAGCTAAGATCATTTGAAAACATATGCTTAGTGGTGCTCAGACCAAAATTTTGTTTTGGGGAAATCTTTACCAACACAACCAAGAACTGCTTTGAATGTTTTATCATGACATAGGGATGTCATGAAGGTATAAAGACGATGCTGGGAAAGCAAAGAAAATAAAATGAATTGGACTAGGGCAAAATGGTTAGCTCGGTTGGTGCAAGTTTATGCCGGATCGTGCCTTTATGGTAGATCGATGCCCTTGGGTTTGTGAAAGTTGCCCTAGTCATGTGAGGACCGGTCTTTGAGCGACCAATGCCATGCCTATAATGGGCTATGCCACAATCGTGCAACCACATGTATCCAGAATGGGGTGTGGGACCTGGCTGAATAATTTGCAAAACTCCACTACATGCTGCTCCATTGGTGGTGTGGGAGGTCTTGTTGGCTAGAGGTCTTTGATGACCCATTGTTCCCATCTGGTGCAAGAGGGCTTCACGGGATGGCTATCCATAGGGGTGAAACCTTAGCAAGGAAAGGCGTGGTGGAGCAATGCATTGTAAAGGCCTTGTCATGAGCTCTAGATCTCTTACCTTTGGAAGTGAGAGGTGGTATTGACGAATTGGGACAAACTAGAGTACTCATGTCGTGTGGGTAAAGTGCACAACCTCTGCAGAGTTAAATCTATTGAATAGCCGTGTCCACGGTCAAGGACGTCTTGGCAAAGGCCACTTGAAGTTAGTTGTTGACTTTGGGAATTTCTAGAAATGATTTTCAATTGTTTTGGGACTACCGTCCCATGGGTTTGGGCAGGAGCCTAATGTCGAGGGTATCCTTCACCAAATAATGATGAATGCTATCCAACCGAAAAATTGCTTTGGTAAAATGAATTTTATCTATTGAAAGACACCTTTGGAACTTAGTAATGGTATTTGAAAGAAAATGGGCTTTGTGCAAGATCACCCTATTATGCCATCCTTTGATTATCCATTTATGCATGTCATATTGTTAACCTACGGGTGTAACTTGCGAGCACAGTGGTAGTGCTCACTCTTGCTCATTACAATTTTTGCCAGGAGAAGACTTTGGTAGTGATGGAGATCAAAGCAGCTAGGTTATGCCTCCAGTCAGCTGCCTGTGGCGTGTTGATGGACTCTTGTGCTTTCTTTTGATCCCTTTTGTCTTTATGTACTTGTGTTGGGCCCAAGGCCATCCTGTAATCAACTCTGTTAAATATTATGTTTCAATAAAGATGTGTTCTGGATGTCACCACCATTGTGTCTCTGTTGTGAAGAGTGGCCATGATCCTTGGGATCTGGCTCGGGTTTTCACAGGAACTTGGGAGTAAGCTTGGACCTCCATGTCCTCATGGGAGGGTATGCGAGAAGGTCTTGAGGTGGACTCAGATCTCCACGACCTCCTGGAGGCTCGTGGGAGGTCTTGGAAACACTCTCGAGACCTCCTCGCTCTCCTCTGCTTGGTTGTGGAAAGGTTCTCGGGTGCTCCTCGGTTCTAAGACCCTCTCTCGGGTTGTGATCTCCTAGACCTCCGGGAGGTCTTCTTTGGACCTCCTAGCGTGTCTTGGTGGTCACCAAGAGGTCCTTTGTGGACCTCCTGGAAGGTCTCTTTGGACTTTCCAGAGGTCCTGGAGGATCTCTCGGGAACCCTAGGATTGGGTCGTCACAGGCAAGGTAGTCAGAGTCGAGATCCCGAGTCGGATCGATTTGCCTCAGTAGGATCAAATCGAGATCGAATCGTAGAATCGGCGATTCTACTGATTTGTAAAAATACACATATTTAACATCTATACTATAAGTTTGTATGATTGTTATATGGTTTACCACTTGCATGTTCCTTAAAAGTAGCTAGACATACTCTAGGAATAAAAATAGCTTATCATTATCAAGCTCAAGATTGCTCATGCCATAATATAGATATTTGTACTAGCATTACCACATCGATACAATATTTTGCATGCTCCTTGTTTATTTATAGTTTCATTCTCAGAAATTAATATCAACAAATTTTGCTCTAAAACAAAATATCAGCAAAGCCTGGCCCCTAAAAAAAAATTGCCCTAAGTCTCTACGAGTAGGATCGACAGTGAGATTTGGATCGACAAGTCGTCGTGGGTTAAAGAGAACCGTAAGACTCTAAGAGAGGATCGCGATCCTACCTACCTTGAGTAGGATCGGATCGGCAGTAAGACTTGGATCGACAGGCTGTCGTGGGTTCGTAGAGTCGTAAGACTTTAAGACTTGGATCGCGATCCTAACTACCTTGGTCACAGGTATGCAGAAGGTACTGAGGTGGACTCAGATCTCCACGACCTCCCTTGGAGGCTCGTGGGAGGTCTTTGGAAACACTCTCAGACCTCCTCGTTCTCCTCTGTTTGGTTGTGGAAAGGTTCTCAGGTGCTCCCTGGTTCTAAGACCCTCTCTCGGGTTGTGATCTCCTGGACCTCCAGGAGGTCTTGCTGGACCTCCTGGCAGGTCTTGGTGGTCAGCCCGAGAGGTCCTTTGTGGACCTCCTGGAAGGTTCTGCTGGACTTTCCAGAGGTCCTAGAGGATCTCTCGGGAACCCTAGGATTGGATCGTCACATATACACACATAAATACGCTTTCAGCAGATTTTTTTTGTGAGATCCTGGATTTATCGCAATCTCTGTCTTGGTAGACGCGTGGGTCTTGTTTGTAACCGGGGAAAAAAAAAGAGCGAACGAGACGTCTGGTTCTGTTAGTCAAAGGGGTTGTTTGGCAACGGAAGCAACGCATCAAGCATGATTTCTGACTTGCTGTGCAGACCGCAGAAATATCGACGGGCCGGTGCGACAGTGTGTCTGCATCAAACCCTGGTCATGCGTGATCTATCAACCAGCACTACCATATCGTCGTCCCGCCCTGCCACTGCCAGCGACGGCTTCCATCCCGCATATCGCTAGGCGTAGCTAGCTTAGCTTGTCATCACGTGGTAATATTCCTCGGCGAGCTGCTCGATGCGGCGCTGTCACTGTCTGCAGTCTGCACCGAGTCTGCACTGACACTCGCGTTTGTGTGTTGATCCAGCAGTCTACAGCGTCGGCAGGAAAAGGGGCTCGTTCCTCTCGAGGCTGACGGCTTTGACGTGACGCTTTCGGTTGTGGATCGGGCCAAAGCGGCCAACGTAGCCGCACACTGCGCGGCAGCCAAGCGCGACGCCTGCGCCCGGTGCACGCGCTCCGGCGGGCGCGGTTGTATCGTGTTCGTAACCGAGCGTATCGCTGTACAGCCAACCGCGCGCACCACGCCCCCGAGGCCCGGGCACGACAGCCAACCGCGCGCACCACGCCCCCGACCCCGAGGCCCGAGCACGACAGCCAACCCCGCGCACAACGCCCCCGAGGCCCGAGCACGAGCAGTCCGTGCCGGGTCGCCGGTGTAAGATGCACCGCGCGCGCCGGTTGAGCTGTGCCGCGCACGCCAACGCCAAGTGGCGCCGGTCGTACGTGTGCTGTGCCGCGCTGCTGCGCAGGGCGGGCGCGTGGGGGGGCTGTGCTAAGCTACGCCGACCGGTGGGCCGCGGCACGCCAGTATCGCACCGCGCGGTGCACCGCTCTTCCTTCGATTTCTTCGCTTATTTTTACTTGTTTTCCTTGCGCCTTGCTTATATTTTCTGCCGACCAATTCCGCACCGCAAACGCACAGGTTTTATCAATGGGATCATGGGAGATGCTTAATGCATTTACTGTTGATAAAATGAATGGATTATCCCAAAATTGTGACCAGGACTTGTCTGAGAAGAACAGCATCGTTAACTACGATCAAGGCTATGAATTAAACACGTGTTGGTACCAGTTGTTGTCATTAACCAGGGATATTTTATAATTCAGGTAAGCCTCTAAAAAAATAAAAAATAAAAAAGATCCATCTGCTGAGGCATCTTAACATTGACCGGCTTAGTAAGGACAGCTTAGACTAGTTCTTCGGGGCTATCGCACACCTTTTTGGTGGTAGAACGAGAAGCAGGCAACGCATACACTTTGCAGCAATCGACTGTACTGATTTTCTTGATTTGACTGCGTAGTGTTCGAACGGTCATAGGCGCCGCGGTACCACCGAACCAATATTAGATGGCACAATTGGCTTATACTCTTTTCGAAAGGTAATTAGCAATTTTGCAAGGACATCAATCTTTCGATTACAACCTTACAAGATATTCATATTACATCAGCTTCAAATCCCAAAGGTTTGAAAGGTAATTAGCAATCTTGGTTGATTTCCACATCAACCAAGAAGACCACAACCCTCATGCTGTTATGCCAAGCAAGCACGCACAATAGAAACCTGTCAAGCGCACAAAGATCATCCGAGTGATCTTTGCTCACAAACCATGTTCTTGGACTAGTGAAAATAAAACAATACACAGCTCGGAGTAGAGCAAGTCGGAGCTCCAAACTAATGGACAGGCACACGCACAATCAAACTAGCACCTAACTTTATATTAGCAGCTCATTGCGGTTGTGTTGACTCCAGCTCCAGCAGCTAATGGATCTGTAAATAATGACACATTAGCTCCAAGTTATTTTCTGATAACAACAATTCTCTAAGCATATATTTCCCAAAGGTTCTTGCACAGGTTGATTAAATCCCAGATGCATTATCAATATCTTCAATGAAATCGGGAAGCTCAGTAGATAAGTAGTGCAGGTCTGCAACTACTTATATGTTCGATGAATCGATGTAGAACATTCGTCATGGCAGCACTCAAGACAAGGCAACAATGTTTAATTCATCAGAGAGATTTTATATTGAAACTGACGCTACCATCCTTAGAGCATCCATGGGAACAGCAAAGTTAGGATAAACGCACCTATATTTAAATCCCTGCGGTCATTATCTATACCAATGTAACATTCCGTTTTTCAGACCGTGAATAGTAACTGCAATTTGTCTTTTGTTCCCAAAAGCTCAAATTCGAATTTCAGTTTCGAACTTCAAATCTTGGTTTCAGCTTTCGGTTTGGAATCTCTCCATCCTCCTTGGGCTTGGCCCGTTTTCTCTGCCTGGGCTCAGCCCACTCCCTTGCCTTTTTCCCCTTCTGGCCACGCCTGGGCTGCGCCATGCGCGCTCCCGTGTGCCCGATTAGTGCCCAGCGTGCTGCGCCCACGCCCACCTGCCACAGCCTTGTTCTGTCGCTGATCTGCCCTCTGCGCCTCACCTGCCACTTGTGTGTGTGCCAGAGTCGGCGCCTCGCACACACCCTGGCGCCCATCCCACTCGCTGTGCGCACTCAGTTAGCGTGCACGCGCACCTGCCCTCACTTGCCCCGGGGCCTCTAGGTCGTCGTGCCACGTCACCCCTGGCCTACTCCCACTCACACCTGCCGCGCTCGCGCTCTGCCATGCCCTGGCCGTGCTCCACCCGCCGTCCCGTGCGCCCACGCCCGCACCGTGTCTCCTGCGTTGCCCTGTCGCTCCGCCACCTGCTCCGGGCCTCAAAGTCACCCCCTGACGCCATGTCGCCCATGCCACATGCGCCACCGGCCCTCCAAGGGCTCTCTCCCTTACGGCTATAAGAGCCCTAAGCCTCCCCTTACCTCCCGGCTTTGTCTCCCGCACGCCCTCGATAAGTGCCACCCGAAAAAGCTTGCACCTCGTTTGGCCAAGATCGCCTCGCCGTCGCTTTTGCCACTCGACGAAATCCTCCAAGGCCACCTTAAATCACCACGTGCCCCCGGCGCCAAGGAACTCTTCCCCCAAGCCGATTGGGTTTTGGTCCACCGAAGCGCTCGGAATCGGTCTCTTTCCTCGCCTCCGGCCGCATTCTGACCCACCACCGTTCTCCAGTCACCGTCCATCGCCGGTCCTCCTTGTCTCAGTGAGTTCGCCTTGCCATGTCCTAGCTGGTGCTCCCTCCCTCTTTTCCCCCACGCCGCATGGGGACGCTAAGGAGCAGTAGGAATCGCTAGAAGAGGCAGGCGGCGACAGCGGCTCGCATGGGGTTTCCTAGACACAAGTTTTAGGAGGTTTCCTAGACACAAGTTTTAGAACCCAACTGACAACTGATATATCTACATGGCACAATAAGATTTTAGATTTCTTCTTAGGAGTTAATTAAGGTCAGAACCGATTCTTTTGTCAGATTACCATCATTTATGCAACATCATAGCTAATAGAAGAGATGTCACAATTATTCAGATTGCCATCGCAAGAGGAGTAACAGACAGATTCGATAGCAAGAAATTACTCCATGACCATTTTTAGCTCAGTTTCACAGTCAAATGCACAAGATTCGATAGCAAGAAATTATTCCATGACCATTTTTAGCTCAGTTTCGCAGTCAAATGCACAAGAGGGCAAGGTGTTATTTTTTGGGTGTATGACAGACATCAAGGTGGCTCATTGGCTGCTTATTCTAACTCTATTTTGTGCCTAAATGTGTCTACTATTTCATTCATTGCATTTTAAATATATCTACACGCTCTTCATTTACTTATATATAAGGAATGTCATGTGGAGAATTCCATATAAACGGTGGCGTGGGCCTAAGGCCACAACACATGCGCCGGTCAAATCCTAAAGGACCAAGGATCCGCTTCCTTACCCATCAAGTTAGGATTTTAGGAAAGTTAACAGATAAATTAGGAGATTGTGTAACACGGCACTGCAACACGCGTGCACTATTCACCCGCGATTAGTTTCCCTTGCTAGGGATTAAATTGATTTGGTTAGTTTGTAAGCTTATCTTTAGTTAGATTGTTTCCATAATTTAGAGATTGTTTTTATTATTCAAGTCAAGTTATCCCTATAAAAGGGATCACATTGTATCTTCTTTAATCAAGCAAGAATTTTCTAATCCCTCCTCTTTCTCTTGGTTGGAGTCTCGCCGAAGCTCCTGCAGTAGCTGCAATAGTTGATTAGGGTGCAACACGGCACCGTTCAAGCTTTGGGCTCCGGGGCCTCAACTGGTGACCCACGACTACCCGTTACGTTCCCTCTCGAGGCATGACAAGTTTGAGATCCTATCAAACAAGTTTGTTCTTAGCAATTTGGATGATACAACATGAATAGGGCAGGCACTTGGGGTGTTGCGCTCTGATTGTACGCACTGAAGTGCTATTTTTTATTTTTTATTTTGAATGGAAATTGAAATGAATCTTAATTATTATTATTATTTTGAATGGAAATGAAACTCTCTTTTTTCCTTGCATGCTATTTTTTCACTATAATTTAAATGAAAATAGAATTGGAGCCTACTATTTCTTGTTCACAATCATTTTGAATGGAAATAGAAATGGTTTTCGAGAGTTTGGGTTGATTATCAATAATATTATTTTGAAGTAAAATATGTCGGGAAGAACTGCACGTTTACTAGTTTTTGCTAAGAACTCTAGATAGTGGAAGCAAAATTAGTACTAATTCTTAAACACGCCTCATTAATAGCAGCACCCTCCCCATGTCCGTTCAATTCAAGCTGAACAACTGCGTGATGCTCTCAATCAGAACATAACTCATCTTAATGACTATGTCGAAGTAAAAGCTCTGCACATGTTAACTTACCTACAGCATGACAGTCAGATTCCCCCTCTTGAATCACTTTGCTAGGATCACTAGCTCCAGCAGTAGCATTATGCTCCCCATCAGAACGGCTACCAGATGACATCCGTTCTGAAGACAAGCCTTTATTGGAGGACTTCTTATAGGAGCAACTGGATGTGAGCCTCTTCGATGAGCCGCTACCAAACGGGGGCTTCTTGTCAAAAGGGCTACCGGATGATAAGCGCTTTGCAGATAAGCTCTGTGCAGACGGAGACAACTTATCAAAAGGGCTATCTGACGAGAGCCCTCTTTCAGATGATCCCCTTACCACTGGAGATCCTTTCAAGCACAACTTATCAATGGAGGATCTGCATGCTGACTGAATTATTTCACTGTCGCAAGGAAATTTAACGTCGACATTCTTCTCTAGCTCAGAATGTGCTTCCACTACCCGGTCCACAATGACAGCCTCACAATCATCAAAATCAAAACTTTCGTTCAGTTTCCTTTCAAAGCTCGGTTTGTCCATGCCTTCCTCGCCTTTTTTGACAATATTGATGTCCCCCACATCAACAAGATCATCATCACAATCACATTCCAAGCATTCATCTACTTTAAGTGTGGTCGCATCAATCTGTGTGTCAACCATATTTTTAATTAAAGGTGTATCCACCTTCTCAAAACCATCAGTGTCAAACTTTGGTTGGTTCACTGGCATGCCATGGGCAAGGAGAAGCTCCTCGAATGAAGGGGTCAAAGTGCCAGCACTCTCATGGCGCACCGCGTAATTCCTGAGCTCACTTTGGATCCTGTGAATTGGCTGTCCGCAAAAATAAATCTTTTTATTCAAAGGAGCAGTCTTGACATCTACTTGGATTAGTACTAATCATGCAGCCAATGTGAGGTAAAAAATAAAGAAAACAAATAGGTGTCAGGCTCATACTCCTATCAATTGGCTATTCAAGCACAAACCACCAATACTCAAATCGTACAGAGGAAAGTAGTATTTTTTTAAAAAAAAACTTATGTATGCAACCAACTCTTAAAAATGCACCTAGAGTTGCAATGTTTAGCGTGACTGAAATAAAAGGCGATGTCCTTTGAACTCTCACCTGAGCTTGGCACTCAAATGCAAGGCGAAAGAATGCCGCGGCAACCCTGTGCTTCCCAACAGACTCTGCCAGACGGATGTGCGCCAGCCAGTACGAGGCGAACTCAAGCTGATCGAGCGTGCAACTGCAACAATTCTGCGCGCTAAAGAACGGCGTCTCTGCGGCCACAACCTTCGCTGGCTTCTTCTCCAGGGCTTTCGTAGACACCATCGGGGTGTGCCCAGCGGCACCCTCTGTGGGAACTTTCACCTTCTCTCCGCTTCCGGCAGCCGCCGAGTCCTCCTGGAAGCTCACCCGCTGGCTCCTCTTCTTGGACTTCGCCTCCAGATCCGAGCCCGGGCAAGCTTTCTTCAGGGGCTTTGCTGCAGGACGAGACGGCTTAATCGCCCTGACCGGATTCGGCGGCGACAGCTTGGAAGGCTTCTGCAGCAGCGGCGGCGACACCTTTGCAACCTTCTGCGGCGGCGGTGGTGACGCCTTCGAAGGCTTCTGCAGAGGCGGGGGCGACAACTTTGAAGGCTTCTGCAGCGGCGGCGGCGGCTTCTCAGCCAAGGCGTTGCTGGTCCTGACGGTGCCGAACGCGCGCCGTGGCCTGAAAAAACAGTCGACCTCACCTCAGTAAGAAAAACGCGCAGGAGCACATACAAATCTAGAGTATCAAGAGTCTCAGCGATCCTTGCCGTGGCTGTGGAGCGGCCCCAGGGGCGTTCCCGGTCGGGGACTTATTGGCCATCTTCGCGCGCGCGGTGGCGATGGACTTTGGCTTGGGCACCGCCGCCTTCGCCGGTGCGGCAACCGACCGCCGTTTCCCTGCGCATCTCGCGAAATCAGTCCCCGGAACCGAGACTGGAATCGGATCTTGGAGGGGATGTTGCCGATTCTTTACCTGGGAAAGGGGTGGGGTGGGGATCCATGGCCACGGCGGTGGGAGTGGGAGAGATCGACGAACCGGGGGGGGGGGGGGTTTGGTTCAAGGGAAAATGGCGAAGATCGAGGAGCGGGGTTTGGTTAAAGGGCAAATGGCGAAAAGATCGAGGAGCCGGCGCAGATAAGTTGGAGTGGGGAGAGTGGGGCAGGGGGGAGTTGCCGTTGGGGGTTGGGGATGAGTTTGAAATTTTTTGAACCTGAGCGGGCGCGCGTTTTGCTGGGTCCGGTCCTGGCCAAACAGGCCGCCCGCCCTGCACGGGCCCGGCTAGGCCCGTTTAGGCATGGCCTGTTCCGGTCCAGCTACTATTTGGGTTAGGATGGAGTGGTGGTCTAGGCAGGGTCCATCGGGCATTTGTGTCGGGCCGGGCCGGTTCGAGCCCGTTTAGCCCGTCAGGCCAAGTGTAACCCGTTTGGCCCGCCAGAACAAAAAATTCCAGAAAAAATAGAAAAATATGTAGAATTCAGAAGTAGAAATAAAAATTGAAAAAAAGAGATAATCATATTGAAAATGTAATAATGAGCTTTATTAATGTCCAACTGGCTGCATCGTTAAAACCTTCGCTAAGTAAAACTCAAAATGAGAAAACCTTGGCAAAGGAAAAAGAGTACAACCTATAGCTCTACAATTCTACATACACGATACATCTTTATTCTATGTGTCGGTGTCAGTGCCTAAGTACAGATTTTTTAACACATCCGACAACTTTGGATTTTCCACAGAGTGTTATGTACGTGAATCAGCTTGTTCCCAGTCATTCACAGTTAGAATGATCTTCACTATCTCACTTGTGAGACTTGTTCTTCTCTCCTCCAATATTCTTTTAGAAAGACTGAAAGCAGACTTGAAGGAAACAGTAGAGACAGGAACAGTTAACATATCACGTGCAAGTATGGATAGCACATGATATGTTAACTTATGGGCTTGCCACCATTGCAAGATGTCAAAGATTTCTGAGTTGAAATTCACCGTATCGCTGTCTAGATAGGTGGATAGTTCTCCGCTCCTTGTGGGTCTTGGCTAAGCAGGCGTTGGTGTAGAAGAAGAAGAAGAAGCCCTGGACTTGGACCTAGCGGAAGAGGCACCGAAGATCGTGCCCCACATATTTGTCTTCCCACTTGAGGTGGGGGCTACCAGAGGTCATTGCGAACGGACTCCCCGGAACCTATTTTCATACCTTTGGTAAACCTCGTATAACTGAGAATGAATTTCTGCAAAAAGAGTCAGTATAGTCTAGCCCCACAGCATTACTAAGAAGATCAAATACAGTACCAAATGCATCAATTTTAGCCCTAGGATCTAAAAGAAATGCAAATGCATATAGGTAAGGGATTTCTCTCCAATATTTAAGGTATTTAGATTTCATAGAAACAGCAGAATCGCGTAAAACTAAGTTATTTTTAAATATTTTCAATTGAGTAGCAATCCGTAAAATAGTATTCGCAATGACAAGAGATGTTGGATAGTAGACAGCGGACAAAACAACAGTTGCCTCATAAAATTTTTCTAAAAACGACAGTACCTTCTCAGCAACGAACCAATGCTACTCAGTTAATAGTATAGTACCGTCAGTGCTAGAATAGTATGTTTGAATAAAAATAGAAAAAGTGCTCTTGTGTGGTAAAAGATTCTTAAGCATGAAGTAAGTAGAGTTCCACCTTACCTCCATGTTCCAA
Source organism: Phyllostachys edulis (assembly GCA_036346405.1). NCBI lineage: Eukaryota > Viridiplantae > Streptophyta > Magnoliopsida > Poales > Poaceae > Phyllostachys > Phyllostachys edulis. The sequence continues at coordinate 53,451,589 of CM070549.1, read as the reverse complement.
ACCGAACTTTCTTAGCCGTACACCCATCGCTATACAGAAGTTCTTATATTGTGTTATTCTTACATTAGAATTATTCAAGAAAAAAATCACACCGCGAAAAGCTTTAATATATGGACTCAACATCTTCAAACTACATTTGACTATAAGGTTGATAATATGACAAGCGTATCGTTGATGTAGCAAGAAGGAATCGGCATATGTACTCAACACTGGAGTAAGAATGTCCATAGCCCTAGAGTTTGAAGCGGCGTTGTCTAAAGTAATTGCGAATATTTTATCTGTGAGACCAAAATCTTCCACGACTTTGATAATTCAGTTCGCAATATTCTCCATCGTGTGTGCTACATCAATTAATTTCAAAGCTATAATGTTTTTCTCCATTATCTAGTCGTCATTAATATAATGCGCAATTACACTAAGGTAATCCTCCCTAACCCGACCACTCTATATGTTCGAGGTTAGGGCCACCAAAAATGTGCATGTACTAAATAGTTCATTTATTTTATTACGACGTTCATTATAGTATTTCACTAGATCCCTAGTTGTTGTCTGTCTAGAAACGGAAGAAAATCTAGGATTATGCGTAGTCCTAATGTAATTTTAGAAAGAAGCAGACTCGCCAAAGGCTAACGATAATCCTCAAAAGCAATTAAACGACAGAGAGATTTACGGGCTACCTGAGGATCATATTCCCAGCTAGATATCGTATCGTCAGGGTTGTATTGCAGCTGCGTCTGCCTCATCATCAATCCTTGGTTGGTTCGACATCTTGTAGCATGTCTAATCAAGTGCCCCGTTCTATCTGTAGACTTTGCAAACAATTCATGGCGGTAAATTTTACAAATAACATATAGTACCTCATTTCCTGTTGCGTCTTGCTTGGTTGTCCTGTCGAAATTCTCTCACACTCCTGATGTAGACGGCCTCGACCTCTTTGCTTCGGTTGCCGTGGGGCCTGATGACGGAACTCTACTTTGCTCCTCTGGTGAAACCTCCGATTGGTTTGAGGCAGCCGCCTCCATGGACGCAATTTTCTCCGATGAAAGTCCGTAATCACCAAGAGCAAAGCTGTCGTAAGGACTGTCCATAACGAAAACTGCAAAATCGAAACTAACACTATAACTATTTTTATCTTAGCATAACAAGAACTAACAATAAAAGTATCACAAAAATAATATTGTACCTCTTTTCACGACTTGTCGATTTAAAATTGAAATTTCAAATTTTGGCACAAATTTTTGAATTTTGCCAAATTAGCTCAACACGGATTTGAATTTGCACAACACAATTTCAAAGAGAGAATGGAGAATGAAGGGTGTCTTGAATGGGGGGGTATGGTGGCTATTTATAGAAAAAAAAATTCAAGATTTTTTGATTTTTTTTGCTATTTTTTAAGACCCTAACGGTAAAAAACGGTCAAAATGGCTGAAAAATATCCTAACTACGGATTTTTGGGCCTTGTTGTGCCACCTACCGACCGCCTACCGCCGGCCTACCCACGCCCGTCCTTTTCTCCCCATCCTCTCTCGTCGCGTGTCGTCGTGCGTTCAGCGATGCCACACGACTCGCCCCGCCTCCTCGCCGCGCCTCCGCGCCGCACCGCCGCCTCCTCGGCTCTCCTCTCCTCGACTTGAGAGAGGGGGGATGGGGGAGAAGAAAGGACCAGCGGCGAGATGTCAGCTCGGGCCGCGCAGCTCCGTGCATCGCCGCCTCCTAGTCCTCGCCTCCTCTCGCGCAACCTCCTCCTCGCCGTCATTTGCCTCGGCCTCCTCAGACCTCCGGCCTCTCTTGATCCACCTCGACAGCTCACGCCTCCCGTGATCGGGCCCACGGCCATGGGCTTTGTTAAATCTTGCGTGGCTGAATTGGCGGGCAGCTCTCGTCTTGGGACCAACACGGCTCATGAACAGTGCGGGCCGAGCCTACAGTGTCATGCCTCATGTCGACCAGGCCCATTTGGCCAGCTCTAGCTGGGCCGGAGGTTACCAGGGCTCAAACTCTAAATTTTAGAAAACCCTAGGTTTTGAGGTATTAGTAACATAAATCTCATATTTTGAGTTTTTTTTCTCAGAAAACCTCAGGTTTTGAGGCATTAGTAATATAAAACCCCACGTTTTGATATTTTTTTTCAAAAAACCCTACGATATAGGGTTTTGTGTTACTAATGCCTCAAAACCCTGGGTTTTCTAGAAAAAAAAATCAAAACGTGAGGTTTTGTGTTACTAATGCCTCAAAACCTAGGATTTTCTGAAGAAGAAAAAAACTCAAAATACAGGGTTTTATGTTACTAATGCCCAAAACCTGAGGTTTTCTGAAATTTACTATTTAACTTCTCATCATCTCGTTGGGCCTCGTAAAGGAATTTAGGCCCATTTGTAGATGCACTGATTTAGGCCCATTTGTGAACACATGAGGTAATTCAAAGCACACATTGAGGAACTTGGATTGTCAGAAATTTAAGATACAGCTTGGGCACAAGATTCAGCTGCCCCTCCACCAGGGCATATCAGATCTAACACTAGGTTAGTTCGAAACATGCTGGTGTTAGTTACAACTTACAATATAACAACAGCAACTGAGCTTGCCATGATTTATCTCCTCAGAGTACATACTACAAAAACCATCTTTCCAGGGCTCCTGCTGACAAGGAGGCAAACCAGCTCGCAGCCCTTCAGCTCCCCATGTCTGAATCAAGAACTGACAGGATGTTCAGGGCAGAAGAACCAATGTGGATTCCCCTGACAATACCACCATAACCAACATTTATTTGGTGGCACAGGAGCAAAATGGCATCCCACAGCGCTGTTCTTCCCTGGAAAGTGAAAACACATATGTACAACATTGGTACTTATTAATAGTTATTAGTTAATACACTACATAATAAAATTTCTTGAGTTCTGTAAAAACTAGTGCAATTTGATGATGCCAACTAACCCAAGTGTGCAACAATTGACAATTCACAAAAGGTGAACAGGTTTAGAGGGTTTAGTCATGAACTAATATCAAACGGTGAACAGGTTTAGAGGGTTTAGTCATGAACTAATATCAATAGAAGCAAAGGTGAACCTACCGGAAGAGTAAATCTGACTGATTTATATCTTTATGCAACTATGTCATGTTTAGCTAAGCATAAATGTGTACTAATTTGTCACAGATGAGGCCCAACTTGAATTAGGTGTGCACTGTAATCAGATAATCCGTGCTAAAATTGTCAGACTGATAAATACCATTTATCTGTAATCATAAATTACCATGTTCACAGCAAACTACAGGCAAGCAAGAGGTATGATTGCTGCAGCGGATCATCCATTCCAGATCACTTGTAACCAAGGATTGGAATCCCGCCGGTAACCGGGCCGGTTACCGGTACCAGAGGGTTGCCGGGATTAAAAAAACCGGCGGTTTTTTCCAATTTTCATATGAATTTCAATCAAATTTGAATGAATTCGACCGGAATTTACCGGTAACCGGGCCGGTTACCGGTACCGGAGGGGTGCTGGGATTTATACCCGGTCCGGTTTCTTGATCCTTGCTTGTAACACACCATGCAACACACTTACAACCTTTCTTTCAGGTTTGTTTCTCTCTCGTCTATCCTTTAACTTCCTATGCTGTGTGTCTTAATTAAAAGAAATCGTCGTTTCAGCAATTCGATAATTCATGCTCAATGATTATATTTGACAGCGAACAGGAAAAAAAGAATAATAATGATGACGGTGATAAAACAAGTTAACAAAAAAAAATTTGAATTACCTGAAGAGAAAATTGCAGCTTCTTGTCCCAGTATAGAGCAAAAATTGGACTCTGCTTGCCCACAGCCAGTATAAGAGCCCCTGGGTGAATAACTGCTGGAACACCGGATATCAAAGCAACATACTTCTCCGGAAACCTCTCTTTTGGTGGAAGGACTCCTAGAAATAAGGGGTTTTTGCTAGATCGGGCACCAGAGTAGGAGGTAGGATCAACATGAAGCATCCATTTTGGATGTTCAAGGAAAGCAGCAAACAAGTATAGAAGAAGGTGTGAGTCAGTTGGCAGCTCGCTGGTCCACTTTTTCTCTGATTTACCATAGCCATCTCCGTTACCCATGTAATCATAATTCTTCAAGCATGTTCCTTCAGCAAGTTCTGCATCACGATAGAAGTATAAAAGTTATGCCAGTATTAATCCCGATGTCATAATTACTCTAATCTGTGATTACAGGTCTAAATACTATCATGCAACTAAAGGCTCTATAATTTGCTATTTTGAAATGAAATGGTGAATGCAAGATATTCTCACCTTGGACTCTCTGAACAGTGTAATCAGCACGAACACTACTCTGTGGCAGCAAGCCTTTTATAAGCTCTCCCTTCATCAGAGTGTTCAGCCTCTGGTGCTCTGTAATTGCATCAATACATGCTTGAATGGCTGGAAGGAGGGGGTTCAGCTGTGGCTGTTGTGGACTGCCAAAGGTTTGTGCTGCACAGGGAAAAAGAATTACTAATAAATCAGGAAATCCATCCAAACTTAAAGAGTAAATCGAGGGGAGAACTTAAAGTGTATATCGACTTTAGCCACAGCACAATTGTTGTGCAAATTGATCGAAGCACATGAACGCACAAAATTACAGCAGGAAAATGTCAGATTACACTAGCAACTCACCAACAGGGGCGTCACGAGAATGCAGAAGTGCAGCGCGTAATTGATTAAGAATGCCATCCTCATCAACCGTGACAGTCGGCTGCCAATCTTTAGTCCCACCAAGTGGAGATAAGCCAACTGGTGCTGTTGTGCTTGCCAGATTGCTTCCAACTTGGCTAACAGTAACTGAAGCCCCAACACTAGCTGTTGTTTGCTTAACCTGCAAGAGAGGGCATAACAAAGTAAAAATGGTGACCATTGAAAATGACTAGAGATTTAGGTTCATGTAAAAATAATGCCAAAAAATGAGCACCTGAATATGGTTTGTTTTGATTTTTTGGACAAGTGGGTTTATCAGAACCGAAGAGAACCACTGCCTGAGATTGTTTCGCCACTGCTCGATCTCAGGATATACACCCAAATTCTCAAAGGCATCTACGGCCTGCTCTAAGGACATTGGAGGTGGAAGCTCACCCTCACCCTTTTTTGGTGGAGTGTTGTACTTCTGATGGGAGCCAGGAGACATCCTCACAGGCCTCAAAGGTGTGTTCCTTGCAGTACCAGAAGGGGTGGTTGATGTGGTGACTGAGACAGGACTGGCAATGCCAAAGCTTGTAATGGTTGCTGGAGGCGTTGCAGTCTTACTGGCCGAATCCGTGATTCTGTCAATATTTTCATCCAAGCCAGCCAAGAACAGCTCCAACATTGCCTCCGTCTGTATGCCCTTGGCACTGCCTGAGCTTTTCCTCGACCATGGAGTTGAAGGGGAAGAAACAGGCTTTTGTAGCGGAGTGGAAGGCGACATTTGCAATGCCGTGGTCAGTCTCTCGTCACCAGGGCTCAAATGGCTCGAACCAATCCTTGATTGCCCTAAAGGCCGAGACGGTGTGTAGCTGAATGAAGACCTCCTGAGAGGAACAATCGGCTCTGAGGGTGTTGACGGCTTCGCCTTGGGAGGCTTCTTGGTTTGCTCACCCATGCTACCTCCCTCTGGACCTGTCGTCTTTAACCCAAGAAGCCCCAGTTGGCGTTCGGATAACACAACCTTGTCCTCCTTGGTCAGTGCCCTCTTCCCATTGTATAGCATCAGTGCCCTGAAGAAAGCCGGCAGTGTCAACAGAGCAACCAAGCCCAGCGCTGCCTCCACCAACCTAAAGACAAACACTGAAAAACCAAAACAAGTTAAATCATGCATAGACACCTCTGGCACAATGAAAGTTCACCGCTACCATTTTGTAAACCCCCCATATCCCTTTAAGCCTAAATATGGCAATTTTTTACAAGAATTAGATGCGCAGAACAAGATGGAATTTTTACAAGCACCTGTTGTGCAATGCAACCAAGTTAGGTGAGCTTGACATTTTCACAAGCACATCGTGAGCAACCAGGCACAGTGCGGCACGCCCCAGAATTTTGCAAACACCCAACCCAGCAGAGAGACGGGTGAACTTACCAGCAGCAAAGACGGAGACGCCCGCGCGGCCGGCGACCTTGGCGAGCTGGTCCTCCCTGAGATAACACCGAGACATGAGAACCCACAGATTGTTATGATCTGGGGTTTAGGGTTTAGATAGAGAGAAGGGGGGTTAGATTTAGGCTTACCGGGACGAGAGGGCCATAAGGGAGGAGGCGGAGGCGATGGGGCAGAGCGCGAGGAGGAGGAGGACCGGGAGGGAGGGGCGGACGCTGCGGGAGGCGAGCGCGCGGGTGAGGGACGGGTTCTGGTACACCGAGAACTTGTCCCGCGCCTTGCCGCCGCCCGGCGAGCCACCGAGCTGGAACTCCATCGCCGCGGGTGGCGCTGTCGTCGCCGTGGGCTGCCTGAGGCGATGCGCGGCGCAGGAGGACGACGTGTGCAGCGAGCGAGCGAGCGAGCTGTTTGAACTTGGAAAACCACTGCGTTCGAATCTAGGGGGTGGCTAGTGGAGAGAGCATCGGATACGAGGTCGTGCTGGTCCAAAAATATTTGAATTCTGGTAGGAATCGGTAATTGCAAAATTGCAATACGGTGGGGAACAAGTGAGTCGTGCGGCCGGGCTGAAGCACAGGATTGTTGATCTGACATGGCCAACGAAGTGTGTCGTGTTTCAGTCGTGACCTCGGCCCAGCAGGTTCGCCCCTGGGTGGCACGGGCGGTGGCGTGATGCGGAGGAAAAGGTTGTGCGGCGGTGGCCCGGCGTGCGGCGGAGTTGGAGGTGGCGAAAGTGGTGGTGGCCAGGAACGGAGACGGAGGTGGTGGCGGCGGCGGTTTGGGGAGAAAGAAGTTAGCTGCTTCCGTGCTTACCAAGGCCCGCCAATCTTATCGTGCTTAGGCCGTTCTGAGAGGTTGGTGTGTCATGCTTGGATCGACACCGTGGTCCACGCGCCAACCATACTGTGTCTAATCAGGTCTGTACCAGCACGAGTTCGTGCCGGGCCAAGTAGGACTGCCCATTTGGCCCCCTCTAGGAACAAGATTGAGGCGCAGGTCTAAAAGTGAGTAAAATAATTAAAATCGGTGTGTACATTACGTGAAAATTGCCTACAAACCTGATTTGTGTTTCGAAATTTACATGGTGCCGTCGTTATATTGGACGGTTGGAATCTACAAGGTGATGTTCTATTGATGGAAGAAAAGGGGGAATGGAAAGAAAATAATAAGTGAAATGTTTCCTCGCAAAAAAAAAGAAAAAAAAAGAGCGAAATACTGGTTATCTTTAGTCGATATGGATCTAGGTTTAACCTAAGTTCGGACTTTTACCATTCAACTCAATGCTAGACTCCGTCTGGATCAGCAGCATATAATTCTTATATGTGATTCACATTAAGTTGCTCATTCGGTAAGAGTGAATGTCTCCTTTCCTATCAAATTTCCACATTCCAAACGTATAACTCAATATTATCTTCCTCACGGTCCGAACGTTGGGAAGGGCGACCGAGAATCTCACTTAATCATCAAAGTAGTACCACCACAAGCCGACAACACCTTGGACGAATTTGTATGAATTTGTATTTTGGAAAACTGCTGAAAACCAATAATAACATGGATGAGTCAATTTTCAGAAAACTATTAAATGCTTATGCTTTGCTACAGATAAAAACGTATCATATTACCCTGATAAGTCGAGCCGACATTTGTCGAAAATAGCATGTCGCTCAGGCTTACATGCATGGCCATACGCCGGCGCGTCAATTAGGAGGAAGGGCAGAGTGGCAAACCGAAGGGGAGGGACTGGGATTGGGATGAATGAACCATCGTCGATCACCGATAGGTTCTTTTTAAACCGTAAAGAAATTATTTCATCTGGCTTAATTTGAACCATCCGATTCATGTCTAGCCTTTTCCTTCTCCTTCCCCACGCGTCCACGCCACGGACTCGCCAAATGGGCGCTTGCCCAAGACGCAGTATGGTTCTAAAGGCACGGCACATTCGGCCGATGTCTTTGTTTCTTGCGTCTTGAGAAGCAGCCCATAGGTCGGGGGTGGCGGCCTGCACTACCAACAGTATTCGTCTTTGTCTTGGTAGCCGAGTCTGCTTGGCCCATCAAAGCCAGATGTGACCCGTTTGGCCCATTAGAACCAAAAAAAATAGAAAAATGTATAGAATTCAGAAGTAGACATGAAAATTTAAAAAATTAAGACAATCATATCGAAAATGTAATAAAGAGCTTTATTGATGTCCAACTGGCTGCCTCGTTAAAACCTTTGCCAAGTAAAAACTCAAAATGAGAAAACCTTGGCAAAGGAAAAAAAGTACACCCTATAGCTCTACAATTCTACATACATGATACATCTTTGTTCTATGTGTCGGTGTCATTGTCTAAGTACAGATTTTCGAACACCTCCGACAATTCTGGATTTTCCATAGAGTGTTGTGTTCGTGAATCAGTTTGTTCCCAATCCTTCACAGTTAGAAGGATCTCTACCATCTGACTTGTGAGGCTTGTTCTTCTCTCCTCTAATATCCTTCCAGAAAGACTGAAAACAGACTCGGAGGAAACAATAGAGACAGGAACAGTTAACACATCATGTGCAAGTATGGATAGCACGAGATATGTTAACTTATGGGCTTGCCACCATTGCAAGATGTCGAAATCTTCTGAGGTGAAATCCACCGTATCGCTGTCCAGATAGGTGAATAGTTCCCCACTCCTTGTGGGTCTTGGTGGCGGTAAAGTGCGAAGAAGAAGAAGACGAAGACCTGGACCTGGACCTGGAGGAAGAGGCACCGAAGATCGTGCCCCACATACTTGTCTTCCCACTCGAGGTGGGGGCTACTGGAGGTCGTTGCGAGCGGACTCCTCGGAACTTATTTTCATACCTTTGGTAAACCTCGTATAACCGAGAACGAATTTTTGCAAAATAGTTTGTATAGTCTAGTCCCGTAGCATCACTAAGAAGATCAAGTACAGTACCAAATGCACCAATTTTAGCCCTAGGATCTAAAACAATTGCAAATGCATATAGGTAAGGGATTTCTCTCCAATATTTAAGGTATTTAGATTTTATGGAAACAATAGCCTCACGTAAAACTAAGTCATTTTCATGCATTTTCAATTGAGTAGCAATCTGTAAAATAGTATGCACAATGATAGGAGATGTTGGATAGTAGACAGCGGACAAAGCAACAATTGCCTCGTAAAACATTTCTAAAAATGACAGTACCTTCTCAGCAACGAACCAATATTGCTCAGTTAATAGCAAAGTACCTTCAGTGCTAGGATAGTGTGTTTGAATAAAAACAGAAAAAGTGCTCCTGTATGGTAAAAGATGCTTAAGCATGAGGTAAGTAGAGTTCCACCTTACCTCCATGTCCAAACCAAACTTTCTTGGACGTACACCCATCGCCCTACAAAAGTTCTTATATTGTGCTATTCTTACGTTAGAATTATTCAAGAAAGAAATCGCATCGCGAAAAGCTTTAATATACGGACTCAACCTCTTTAGACCACATTTGACTATAAGGTTGATAATATGACAAGCGCATCGTTGATGTAGCAAGAACGAATCGGCATATGTACTCAACACTGGAGTAAGAATGTCCATGGCCCTAGAGTTTGAAGCGGCATTGTCTAAGGTAATTGCGAATATTTTGTCTGTAAGACCAAAGTCTTCCACGACTTTGAGAATACAGTTCGCAATATTCTCCCCCGTGTGTGCTACATTAATTAATTTTAAACCTATAATCCTTTTCTCCATTACCCAGTCGTCATTAACATAATGCGCAACTACACTAAGATAATCCTCCCTAACCCGACCACTCCATATGTCCGAGGTCAAGACCACCAAAAATGTGCACGTACTAAATAGTTCCTTTATTTTATTACGACGTTCATTATAGTATTTCACTAGATCCCTTGTTGTTGTCTGTCTAGAAATGGAAGAAAATATATGATTATGCGCAGTCCTAATGTAATTTTGGAAAGAACCAGACTCGCCAAAGCCTAACGGTAAATCCTCAGAAGCAATTAAACGACAGAGAGATTGGCGGGCTACCTGAGGATCGTAGTCCCAGCTAGATACCGTATCTTCGGGGTTGTATTGCAGCTGCGTCTGCCTCATCGCCAATCCTTGGTTGGTTCGACACCTTGTAGCATGTCTAAGCAAGTGCCCCATTCCACCTGTAGACTTTGCAGACAATTCATGGCGACAAATTTTACAAATAGCATATGGTACCTCATTTCCCGCTACGTCTTGCCTGGTTGTCCTGTCGAAATTGTCCCATACTCCCGATGTAGATGGCCCCGACCTCTTTGCTCTGGTTGCCGTAGAGCATGATGCTGATGTCGAGCCTGATGACGGAACTCCAGCTTGCTCCTCCGGTGAAACCTTCGGTTCGTTTGAGGCAGCCTCAGCCGCCTCCATATACGCAATTTCGTCCAATGAAAGTCCGAACTCACTAAGAGTAAAGCTATCGTAAGGACTGTCCATAACGAAAACAGCAAAATCGAAACTAACATTATTACTACTTTAATCTTAGCATAACAATAATTGACAATAAAAGTATTACAAAAATAGTATTATACCTCTTTTCACGACTTTAATTTAAAATAGAAATTTCCAAATTTTGGCACATTTTTTTTGAATTTTGCCAAATTAGCTCAACACGAATTTGAATTTGCACAACACAATTCCAAAGAGAGAATAGAGAATGAAGGGGTGCTGAATGAGGGGGGGATGATGCCTATTTATAGAAAAAATTTCGGAAAATTTTCAATTTTTTGCTATTTTTAAGCCCCCCAACGGTAAAAAAAATATCACTCAACGGTAAAAAATTCACTCAACGGTCAAAAAAACGGCCGATTTTCTTCATCTCCCTCACGGCCTCATGACCTCGCCTCGCCAGTCGCCTCATGACCTCGCCTCGCCCGTCTGCGCCCGCCGACCTCGTTGTTCTGCCTACCTCGCCTCATGGGCTCTCGCGACCCCGCCAGCCCTCCTCGGCTCCTCGTGACCCTGGCCACGGAGGCTCCTCCTCATGACCCGCCGAGAGAGCCGTCGCCTCCTCGCCTCTGAGGTGGAGGCCTCACTGAACTCCGCTGAGGAGCTCGCCGCGTCGACCCGCCGTGAGGAGCCTCACTGACCTCGCTGCTGCGACGGCGACCCATTGCCGCCTCGTTGATCAGCCATCTCTCTCTCCAGCGCCATGCTGCAGCCTGCCGGCGACGACGACGCTTTCTCCTCCTCCGCGTCGACTACACCGCTTATCGCCTCCTCCTCCGTTTGCCGCAGAAGACTGCAGTCTGGCCGTCTGCGTCGCCCGCCTCCTCCTCTCCTCTGCTCCGGCAGAAAAGCGCGCCAGACGCTCCTCCTCCTCCTCGGCCGCCTCCGACGACGAAGACGGCTGCATGGATTCCGCTTCCGCCTCCGGCCCGACGCGAAGACTCGGCGCTGCAGACTCGGCTCCGCTTCTCCGGCCCTCGCCTTTACGCTGGCTGCTCGGCCTCGCTGCAGCCAAGAGCCGCCGGGCGTGTTGCAGTGCTCGTGCCGTCTTGCGTGCCTAGCACGGTCCGACACTGTTCGTGCTATGCCGGGTTGGCCTACTGTGCCGAGGTGGTGGCCCAAGCACGACCCGGGGTATCGTGTCGGGCCGGCATAACCCATAAACAGTATGGACCGTGTCGTGCTTGAACCGGACCTACAGTGCTGTACTTCGTGCCGACCCATTTGGCCGGCCCATTTGGCCTGGCAGGTTCGCCCCGCTCCGCGCACACGTCTTCCTACCCCATCCCAGCGCAAAGCGCAAATCCCCGCAACCCCAATCGCAATCGGAACCGGCGCCGAGTCAGACCCCGAGTCTCGCCGGGAAAAAAAGAGAGGAAAAATCCTCCGCGACGAACCGATGTCCCGTTCGGGGGAGTACCAGGAGATGGCGGCGTCGGTGCCGCCGTCGCTCAAGGCCATCACCCTCACCCACGTCCGCTACCGCCGCGGCGACAAGCTCGGCCTCCTCCTCGCGTGGGTCTCCCTCGTCCCCGTCTTCATCTCCCTCGGCGGCTTTGTCTCCCACTTCCTCTTCCGCCGCGAGCTCCAGGGTATCTGCTTCGCCGCGGGGCTCCTCGCCTCCCAGTTCCTCAACGAGCTCATCAAGCACTCCGTCGCGCAGTCCCGCCCGGCTTACTGCGAGCTGCTCGAGGCCTGCGACTCCCACGGATTGCCCTCCAGCCACTCGCAGTACATGTTCTTCTTCGCCACCTACCTCTCGCTCCTCGCGCTCCGGCGGTCCCCGGCGCGCCGCGTGATCGCCGCCGTGCCGTGGCCGCTGGCGTTCCTCACCATGCTGTCAAGGGTGTACCTCGGGTACCACACCGTCGCGCAGGTGAGAGTCCATGAATTCTGGATCCGATCTGATGAGATGTGATGGAAAGATGGAAATTTGAAAATTTGAAAATTTTATTCTTTACTTGATCGATACACTTCTAGGCAATGATTTGTGGCATAGATCGGTTTATTATGGTCATAAGAAAGGCGCCTTAGCTGTGATTTTCGTATTTTCCAAGAAATGTTGTGGAGGTTAAGATACTTTCAAGGGAAATATGTGTAGCTAAGACGTCTTCAATGCTTCGTTGGGTTAAAAATCACTTCTTTAGATGTGTATAATGAGCTTCATATATAATCAATACGATGGCTACTGGTGCAAATTGTTAATGGTTGGCGCATCTGAGAAAATTTGCATGCGTACTTACTGCTGAAGGAAATTGTTAACTATGGCATTTGCCAAGAAAGGCTGTAAAAGGCATCTAGAGACATGTTCTACAACGCCAATTGCAAAGTGTTTGCTCCTCTCAGTCTTCGATGAGAGGTTTCCATGATGTTGGCGTATAGAGGTAAATTTGGTGGTTTCAATTGTCACCTTGCAACTTCTGTTGCTAATAGGAATTCAAACTGGATGAGATGAAGATGAACCCAAGGTTCCCACAAACAGTTTTACAAGTTTCCAACTGGCTGCCAATCCGCCATGCCACTTTCCTCCCATTGCCCATAACTTCTAACATTAAGCATGGCTAGAAACCAACTGGTTTCAAACAAAGTCATGGAAAAATTAGTGAGTTATTATATTTTTTTCCATTTCCAAAGAAAACTATGAAATGGTAACTTTGCATTAAGAATAACGTGAAAATCAGTTCAAACACTATTGGAAATTTAAAATCGTTCATAGGTCAGCATCACAAGTAGGTTCCTCCAGTTTTCTGGACACTTATTGTGCATATCTTACCTAATGATGTGCATTTATCTGCATAACATCTGCATAACAAAGTTCTTCAAATCCAATATCTATAGCAAAATTATGCAGTTCAAGTTGTTGTGAATGCTTAATGATGCTCATCTGTTGGATCTATCTGTTTGCATTTGAATTTTCTTCCATAGAAGATAGAACAATTGCATGTTGTGTCGATATGTTCTTAAAAGTTGTGCCTTTTTTCTGCATGTTAGACTTGTTCCTCAATTAGTTAGTGTGAATCAATCATGGCCAGATGGGCCGTGCCCGACACGATTAGGCCCGGGAGCTAATCGGGTCGTGCTATGCCGGCTTGTGGGCCAGCGTGTCGACCCAAGCACGACACGTCGTTCGGTTAGGCCGTGCCGGCCCGGGCACTGTTCAGCCCGGTCGGGCCTGATAAGCACCAAGACACCGACGGCCCGACGCACAGTCATGCTCTGCATTTCTTCGGTTCCTCCGCGCACGGCCGCCGCCGCCTCCTCCTCCTTTGTCTCTGCTCCCAGCGCCGTGCCTGGCCTCTGTCTCCTCGCCCGGCAGCCCCAACCTCCTCCTGCTTCGCACCCGGCACCGCGGCGCCACCTCCTTCTCTGCGCCTGGCACTGCCATGCCACCTCTGTTGCCGTGTTGGCCGTGCCCGGGTAGGGCTATGCCGTGCTGGGGCGCGGACCCAAGCACGGCATGGGCGCTCGGGCAGTACCAGCACGGCCCAGCTTTAGTGTGGGCCGTGTCGGGCCAACAGTGCCGTGCTTCAAGCCGGCCCAGGCGACACAACCCATTTGGCCATCTCTAGTGTGAATGTGTGATCTGGGTAACGATATCCTCCTAGTTGGTTGTCTCCTGCAGACCTGCTTGTTTGGAGAAAGGTTTTGATTTGATTGCTTTTATTTTAGGCAAAATATCATAACTGCTACTGAAAAACTGAAAGAAAGTTTCAATTTGATGAGTTCATTAGGTTTTTGCGGGAGCAGTAGTGGGCCTTGTGTTTGGTGCTATCTGGTACTGGATTGTCAACACCATGCTTGTTGAATACTTCCCAATGATTGAGGAGAGCGCAATTGGAAGGTGGTTGTATATCAAGGATACATCCCACATTCCAGATGTGCTCAAGTTTGAGTATGATAACGCAAGGGCAGCAAGGAAGAAAGTTGCTACTGATTGAGCATGTAAGTCACATCATATCTAACTACATTTTGCTCATTTGGCAGATGTTGCTCAATCATGAAGCACAATATCTCGAAATCACAATTATTTCATTTTGCTCGTACATGAAGCATTTGAACTCAAAAATCGAAATGCTTAGTCCAACAGTCTTGTTCTTATTCTGGGAAATCTAAATGCTTTGGCACATGTTGAATGCCAATTTAGTTATGAATGCACTAACTTGTTGCATATATTCTTGGCATGGTTGAAATAAAACAATGTAAGATATTGGAAGCTATCATTAGCTATGAATGCACTAACTTGTTCCATGTATTCTTGGCATTGTCGAAATAAAACTATGTAAGATATTGGAAGCTATCATCAGTCTACTATTTAGCAACTCTCATCGTCTATTAAACTTCACCTCAATTTATCAAGACTGATTTTATGCTATACAAATAACAAGAGGCAATTAAGTTAGACCCCTATGGACAGTAGCCCACTCTAAACTTGTGTCAGGAATGATTTAACTTTAACGGTTTTGCCATCTTTATGACCTGACAACATCCCATAGTAGTCCTTTTTTTTCTGTCAAGATAAAATTGGCTCAACCTTTCTCCAGGGGATAAAATCACTTGGCCTCATCTCATTATCGTTCAAACCATTGCTCATATTTTCTCATGTAAATGCAGGTTCTGCTTTTGGATTAAATGCTTGCTCTAGTTCAGGGGAATAAAAACTTGTGTGGCAAGACATTTGCTTCATTTAAGCTTAACGCCAATACATGTACTCATATAGTTGCAACTTTATTAGTAGAGATGCCCATTGGAGTTCTGGCATTTTGCTTTTCCTGGACACACGCCATTGTTTTTTTTTATCCAGACCCTTTTTTGTTAAAATAGTTTTGTGGTAACTTGATGTTTGTTTACATTTAGAAAATGACCACAGTGAAGAATACTTGAATTCATCTCTCCAGGTTCACCGTTTCTTTGTTTTCTTTGTAGTTGTAAGATGACTGAAGTATAATTGCATCCTATGCTGTCGAAATGTGAAGAATACATAAATAAATGGTTTGTTTTTCTTTGTAGTTGTAAGATGACTGAAGTATAACTGCATCGTATGCTGTGGAAATGTGCATAATACATAAATTGCGTATTTTGTTTTCCTGAGCTGTGGTATCTGCTAGAATTTCCCAAACCCAAGCAGATAGCGTGAAAAATCTTTCATCTTTTCAAGGAAAATAAGTTAACATCATGTTTATTTGTTTGTTCTCCGGGAAAGAGAGATGAACAAAAGAGTGTTGTATTGTTTGATTTCTTCCTTACGAGGTAAAACTGAAAGCAGTAAAAGCTCGGTTAACCCAGAATGTTATCAGTTCGCCAACCATGGACACATGCGATTCTACACAATTTATAGTCTACAATCCAAAAACACCAAAAGGAAGAAACAGTCAGGATTGATGTCTTGGTACTGATGGCAAGCCACTCGCATGCTGCGAAGGTATGCACCATTGGTCACAATCTCAAAAGGCCAGAGATGGACAGCTCTTGGTACCGAGAAAACAAAGCAGGCTTCGATTTCTTCCACTTAGAGATGACTCAAACGGCGAGACATGTAGGCCGATAGTTGGATGTGTGATACATGTCCAGAACTCTCACAAAATAACAAGCAAAACAGGATAAAAGTATCGTACATATCCGTTTCTCAGGCTTCAGAAATCTTGGCGAGCTGTAGCCTGTAGGTAGCAGTAGCACCAGGGGTATGCACCATGAAGCACATAAGCACTATGATCCTTGACTTGTCAGATCTCCTTGGTTGGAAGTGGCATCAGGAATACCGACGGAGGGGCTTTGTTTCCTTTCTGCTTGTAGTGACCGACACAGGGATTCAAGCTTCTCCTTTTGATTCTTAAATTTGTCTATCTGCCTCTTCATTAGCTCACGCTGCAGAAAAGACAAAAAAACACGTTCAAGTTAGCATCACGCAATATCAAATTGCACAAGAATCTCCGAGTATGCATGTGAAGATAATGAAACCATAAGCTAGAAAATTTGAAGGTAATTATTCAATAATGGTAAAGGAGATCGATGTGGCAGGCACAATTATAGAAAAGTTACGTGGTCTCAACAGGGCATCTTGTTTTGGAACATAGTAACTAGCTTATATAATGCACGCATTTACCTCCTCAACGAGCTTCATAAGAGCAACATCTGAATTCTCGCATTTGCCCTTCAAGAATTCATTCTCCTTCCTAAGTTCCTTTATCAGCTTCACCATCTGATGCAAACGATCACACGAGACTTTCAGTTCTGTATAACCAAAGCAGATACAATGATACTGAGCATGAACCCAGATGATTTGTAGAACACCTTTTCCATCTCCTTCTTGTAAGTTTCAAAGACTTCATTGCTTTTCGACAGGGCATCCTGAAAGGTATAATGGACAATTTTGCATTTTCATCTACAATCCACCATTAAAATGGATAAACTACTTGAACTATTTTACATGTTCATCTACTAGGGGGGAAATCCACTATTAAGCATGCACTGGACATTTGAACTAAGATAAGGATCTTGTCTGCAAAAGTACCTGAAACTGCTGAAATCTTTCTCCATCAGCAGCTAGCTGCAACCGCAGGTTCTTCTCAGTAGCGATAAGTTGAGAAACTTGATCAGCATATAACTGCATTTGGGTTTGTTCCTGAGCTGCTTTCTCTTGATGTTGTTGAATTTTCAGATTGGCGATCTCAAGTTCCAGCATCTTCTCTTTCAACTATATATATATATATATATATATATATATATATATCATAATCCAATGAGAAACACAAGTTTACAGAAGGCACAACAAACAATATATATACCATTTTCCTATATATATACACCATGGTGCCTAGGCACCTAAATCAATACCCGTTGATGTGCTTTGAGATTCGGAAAGTTTGACATGGGTATCTTCACATACCCATAAAAAACTGTATTTGAGATGTCAAACTCTGAAGAAAATTAAATTCATCTTCAATTTAACTAGTTTGAGCTAGTTTCATGGTATATAATCACTCCAGTTGCACTAAATTCAAAAGTAGTGCAAACTAGTTTGAACTAAGTTCAAAACTCACTTGCCATAAATACATCAGGGGTAAAACATTTTCATACCCAAACTCCAAAATTTGCATCGATCATACACGTATATCAGACTATCCGACAGTTCATGATATGGGTGCCTATATGTGTGTGTGTGTGTATAGGGAAATGGTATGGTACTCTTGAGAATACATACTCCCACTTCTCATATACCACTTAAATTATGATGATACCTCTTTATCTATTTGAGCATACTCCAATAATAATTATAAGATACCCCAAAGTGAGTTTCATGAAAAAAAATTCATTAAAACCCCATTTTCATAGCAAAATTTGTGTATATACTTCTTTTATATATGAAAAATGGTATATATCAAAAATAAAGGGCTCCAATGAATTGTTTTCAATCAAGTCACATTGGAATATCTTATAATTGATATTTAAATATAATGAAAGTGATAAAGAAGTATAATATGTTCGTTTAAGTTGTATGTTGGAAGTGAAAGTATGTACTCCTAGGAGTACGAAGAAGGCTCATACCTGATGAGCATATTTCTGCTGAGTGATATTATATTGATCAGCAAGGTCTTTGAGTTTACTTCTCAGCCTACAAAATAGCAAACATCAATGTACCTAGACAAAAAAAAGGTTAAAGGGACTTAAAAATAAATTGGTAGTAACTGAAGAACATAATGTACCCATCACAGATGTAATGGAGTTACTACTAAAAGCAATTTCACTTAATGAAACTCAACATTGAAGATATGCCTAAGCTTAGTATCTTACAAATTGTTCTCTTCCAATTGAGCAATGCATTCATTTTTCTGCTCCTCAAGCTTGACGCTTACATCCTATAAAATATTGTGAATATATGATAAATAAAAGCCAAAAAATATAGACATATAATCCAATTAAATAAAAAAGAACACTGGTACATATATATTCCAGATTACTATCAAATAATGCATATTAACCTTTATAGCATTATTGAATTTGTCAGACAATTCCATCCGCATGTTCTGCCCCTCTGTGGACACCCTTCGGCACTCATCCTAAGCCAAAAATTATAAAAGATATCATAGTTGAACGAAAGTGCAAAAAATATCTTATAAATACTCATTTCAAAACTCAAAACTCTTAGAACATACCTTTAGCATTTTGTTTTGACGCTGAAACTCCCTACAGAGAGATTCTAGTTTTTCTTTAACCGCAATGGCTGCAAGAGACCAAACGCAAATGACACATGTTGGGTAGAAGGATTCTAGGAGTATTGTGTGCGTACAAGAGGAAGTCCAAATTAATCAGATTTTTAAATACATTGAATTTTTTGTTCTAATCAGAAGAGAACCCAGGACAGAAATTTAAAATTAACAGACTATCGATTAACATGAATATTAGATGACATTGATCCAACCAAAACGAAGTACCGATCTAGTGTTTTGCCATGATGATTTAAATATTCAATTGAGAGAATCACCAAGGGAGTTATACATTACATTCAACTGTTAGAAAAACAGGTTTGTAGCGATCATAATTTCACGTAATAGAAACTTGCCTGCATCCCTTTCTGCTACCACTTTGTGGTATCTCTGGGCAAGTTCCAACAGCTCTCTGTCCCTCTCTAGCTTACTACTCCGCTTCACGACCTTGCGCTTCGCCTCACCACTCTCCTACAAAGCGAAGCAAACCAATCTCATTTAGCAAACACTAATGCTTCTTACCAACACCAATACGACACACAGAGAGAAGTCGAAACCCTATCCATCTCAGCATTGACAACCTTTTGATTAGTTAGAGATTCCGCTGGCTCTACTACACAGCTCTCCTTCAAGGATTCTTTAGCATCTGCAACAAGAACATCAAATCTAGGTAAGGAAACATAGTCCCAGACCCTGAAGGCATGGAAAAACCCGTTGAAGTTACTACATTCACCCCGAACTGTGACGGAGATGATTGCTGTTAAAAATACACACTATCAGATCAGGAAGCTCACGATGTGTGTGTGTGTGTGTGTGTGAGAGAGAGAGAGAGAGAGAGAGAGAGAGAGAGATCACCTCCTGTGTCGCCGGCGGGTCCCTGCTGCCCGGGAGCGCGCTCCGGCTCTGCAGCGGCGTTCAGAATGAGGCTCTGCAGTGCATCGGCGGCGGCGGCAGGGGAAGCGTCCAGGGTCTCTTCGGCGGCGGGGGCGGGGGGAGATGTAGCGCCTAGGGTTTTGCCATCGGTGGCGATGGCGGCGTCGTGATCGGTTTCGAGGGCGGGATGCGGGGGATCGCCAGCGGCGGGGGCAGAGGAGAGAGGAAGGGCCTGGTCGGCGGCGGAGCTTTCGACGAAGCCGTCGGGAAGCGAGTAGGCCTCCGGGAGGCGCGTCGCCGGCGAGCCTTCCATTGAGCCTTTTCTGTGCCGCGGCGCACTCTCCCTTTCCTTCGGCAAATTCGGATATATACCACCAAGTAAGTGCCACTTCAAAATATACTACTCAATTTTCTAAAATTAGAAATTTATCACTCTAGTTTCTTCCTCCTTCGAAATATACCATTATCACTCTTTTTCTCTTATTTTCTTTTATTTTCCATCAATTCCCTTATGAACTATATGTTTTGCCCCCTCATCTTTTCTTCTCCATCCCTTCATTATGAATAAACCAGCTTCATCCGTCAAAGGCGTCTGAACCAGTCCCTTCCTCCCCCGAGCACCCTGGCAGGACCCCGTCGAACGAGTTTGGGTTCTCGTGTGTTGTGAATGCGTGTACGGGGTCGAGGGACTTGGAAGCTGGGAGACAGGTGCATACCATGCTGGTAAGGACAGGTTATGACAAGGGCGTCTTCACGACCAATGCGCTGGTTGACATGTACTCGAAGCTGGGGGACATTCATATGGCTGTTGTGGTTTTTGAGAAGATGCCCGAGGCAGACGTTGTCTTGTGGAATGCTTTCATTTCTTGGTGTGTACTTCATGGACATGATCACCGTGCATTGGAGTTGTTGCTGCAGATGAAGTCTTTCGGGCTGGTGCCTAGTGTGTTTACGTTGTCCAGCATCCTGAAGGCTTGTGCTGGTGCTGATGCATTTGATTTGGGTCGGCAAATTCATGGGTTCATGATCAAGGCCAATGCGGATTCAGATGACTATATCGGTGTTGGTCTTGTGGATATGTATGCAAAATACGGTTTTTTGGACGATGCAAGGAAGGTGTTCGATTGGATGCCCAAAAGGGATTTGGTTTTGTGGAATGCATCGATCTCGAGTTGCTCTCATGACTAACGACATGGCGAGGCGTCGCTCTTTTGCGATGAGAAAGGAAAGTCTCAACTCCAATAGGATGACATTGGTCATTGTTCTCAAATCAACAATGAGCTTGGAGGCAATCGGTGACACAAGAAAGATTCATGCTCTTGCAGAGAAGATTGGGTTCCTATCGACTCTCATGTCATCAATGGGCTTATTGATTCATATTGGAAGTGTGCTCGCCTCAATGGTGCAAATAGAGTGTTTGAAGAACACCGCTCGATGACATCATAGCTTTTACATCCATGATCACAAAGACTCTCATAGTGTGACCATGGTGAAGATGCAATAAAGTTGTTCATGGAGATGCTAAGAAAGGGCCTTGAGCCAAATCCATTCGTGCTAAGCAGTCTCCTAAATGCTTGTGCTAGCCTGTCAGCCTATGAGCAAGGGAAGCAAGTGCATGCTCATTTGATCAAGAGGAAGTTCATATCAGATGTGATTGCAGGGGATGCTCTTGTGTACACATATGCAAAGTGTGGGAGCATAGAGGATGCAGATCTGGCCTTCTCTGACCTGCCAGAGAGGGGAGTTGTCTCATGGTATGCAATGATCGGAGGGCTAGCACAACATGGGCATGGGAAGGGAGCATTAGAGTTGTTCCATAGGATGGTTGATGAGGGTATAGCTCCAAACCACATCACCATGACTAGTGTTCTCTGTGCTTGTAACCATGCAGGGCTTGTTGATGAAGCCAAGCGATACTTCAATTCAATGATGCCTTTGATGGATGAAGTGTGACTAGTTTCGGGACCGAAGGGGGGCTTGGGGGAGGCGCGGATGGTGGGACCAGTTGGGTGCTCGGGGGAGGAAGGGACTGGTTCAGATGCCTATGATGGATGAAGCTGGTTCATTCAGAATGAAGGGATGGAGAAGAAAACATGAGGGGCAAAACAGGTGGTTCACAAGGGAATTGATGGAAAATAAGATAAAAGAAAAGAAAATGGGAGAAAAAGAGTGATAATGGCATATTTCAAAGGAGGAAGAAACTGGAGTGGCAAATTTTGAATTTTATAAAACTGGGTGGCATATCTCAAAGTGGCAACTTTTTGAGTGGCATATATCCAAATTTGCCCTTTCCTTTTGATTCGTTTCGCTTTGGGAGGTTTTGCGGAGGAATGGTTCGAGGCTGTTGCCAGCCTATGAGTACAGCAGAATTGATTATTTAACTTCATCTTAGACACATTCTAATTATACCACCATTACATTCTGGATTATATCACTATTCCCAATGTAATTGGTTTTTACCCTCCACATAGATGATCCTTGATAAAAGGGAAAATTAGCTCAGTGACATTGCGTTAGGCGTGTCGGAGAACGACACTCGTTAAATGGCCTTTGGAAAAATTTATCATCGCGACATAGAAAAATTAGGCGAATGACATATGCTTGATTACTTAGTTTCGAAATTTTTTGTGAAGTCTCGAGACACAATTTAATTGCTTGTGTATTTTTTCAAAACTTTATATGTTACGATTTTGTCTCTAAAATTCATTTAAGTATATTGTTTGTATGAATTTTGTAATATAGAAAATGAGGTCTAAACATTATGAAATTACTTTTTCAGGCTCCTTACACAGCGGACTTGATTGTGTAATTTTTTCAGAATTTTACAAAATTAAGTAATGCAATTTCATAATGTCTACTGTGTGAGGAGTCTAATATTTCATAATGTAAGGACATTATGAAATTGCATTAATTAATTTTGTAAAAATTCTAGAAAATTTACAAAATCAAGTCTACTATGTAAGGAGCCTGAAAAAAAATCATAATGTTTTGACCTCATTTTCTATATTAGAAAATTCATACAAATATTATACTTAAATGAATTTTAGAGACAAAATTAGAACGTATAAAGTTTTGAAAAAAATACACAAGCAATTAAACTATGTCGGGAGGCTCCACAAAAAAATTGATAATTTTTTTTAGCTCAGTTTCTATATCTAAAAAATTCTGGAAACGGAAGTAACTGGCGGCGATGTCATTCGTCTAATTTTTCGGTGTTCGCGATGTTATTTTCCAATGCGTCATGAATGGAGTATTGTTCCTACGATTACGCTCTAATGCGATGTCACTGAGCTAATTTCCCCTTGATAAAATACACCGTTTGCAATATTTTATTAGGGTTAAGTCCATTTTTCAATCTTGAACTTTTCAAAAAGTATGGAAAACAACCTTGAAGTCGAAAACCAGACATCGTAGGACCTCACGCTTGTAAACCGGACAAAATGGGCCCCGCCTCATCCACCTGGTTTCACCTCGGTTTTGTGCTTGCGTGGCGGTCCACTGGCACCTGTTCTCGACGTTTATTAACACGGGGCGGTCACCTTTCCCATTCGCTAAGCGCCAGGAAACGAAATCCCTTGTCCTCCCGAGAAACCCTAGGTGATGAAATTGCATCGGTATTGTGCATGGCAACCTCCGGAGCTCAAGCACGTCGCGGTGGTCGGTTGATTCTCACGGATCGGCGTCGGCGATGGGAAGTTTTCTCCCGTAAGGTCTGAGGAGGGTCCGCTTGATTATGAGCCGGCCGTCCGTTGCAATTGCGGGCAGAAGTCAGCTAGATGGGTCTCTTGGAGTGACGCGAACCCTGGGAGGAGGTACTTTACCTGCGCGAAGGCTCGGGTGAGTGTTCTTGTGGTCGGTGTTCTTGTGGGTTTATGTTCTTCTGCGGGCTATTCGATTTGTTCTCAATTTGGGGCCATAAGGGTCGATCCGCCATTTGTTTGATTTGTTCTCAATTTGTGTAGGTGGGTGGTTGCAATTTTTGGAGATGGTATGATCCGGAAGCCAGTGATTTTGTTAACCAGACCTTGCTGGATTTGCGCGACTGTGTAAGGGCTTTGAGGAAGGAAAACAAGGAATTGAAGGCCTCGGCTAGCGATGAACAGGCTAAAGAAGGGGCGTGTCGAATCGAGGAGATTCTTGGTTGCAAAATCAAATGAGTGTGCTGAGTTGAGGAGAATTGTAGTCCAAAATGAGGCTGCAATTGTTCATCTTAGTGATAGGGTGAAAATGGTAGAAAATAATAGAATGCTGATCATCTCAGTGTTTGCATGTACTCTCTTTGTTGTAGTTGGGTTCATGTTCTGGTAGAAATGTTCTTAGTTTGTTGATGTAAGTTGTGAAACTGAATGCTCACTGGAATGGAAATTTCATTTTGGTGAATTCGGTCGTCGTTTTGGTGAATTTTCCGGAATGAAATGTTGTGATATGTGTAATACCTGAAGCTATGATGCTGAATTGTCTGGTAACCTCATCAGCGATGAATTAATGCTTAACAGAAGAAGAGAAGCAAAAATGTTTGTTGTTGTAGGTTTGGAACCATCATATGAACTTGCAGAACAGAAGAAGAGAAGCAAAAATGTTGTTGCTGTTGGATCTGTTGTTGAAAATCAAGAAATAAGATTGCTATTGAAAATCAAGAAATAAGATTGCTGTTGGATCTGTAATATGTTCATTTTGTTTACTGGAGTCATTTTCGATGTGGATATATTAGTTGCTCTCATCTTGTAATAGCTGGTTTCCCCAGCATTTTGGGAGGGGCAGAAGCTCAAGGCTCATTTTGTTTCCCTAGGATATACTAGTGACTCAAAGAATTTTGCAAACATGCTGTGCAACATTACAGTTGCTGTCTTCTGTTGCAAGATTAGAATCTCCAGGCTCATGATAACTGAGTTGAATTGAAATAGCACTGCAAGATTTTGTAGACTGAAATTTGCAATAGAAAGTTGGAAGTTTGGTACAGTCAAATTCAGTGGCATCGCAATGCGTCTCGTAGACTGAAACTTACAAGGATTCAAACTTACAATCTGATCAAGTTCATCGCCATTATTGATTCTGAGACAAGTTGCAAATGCATAAAAGTTCATACAAAAACAAACGGGTACACATATTGCCAACACAGACTTTCACTGCTGCTTGTCATTGACATCACTGATGGCCATGAGGAGCTTCGGATGAGTTGTTGTCCTCTTTTTTGGAGGTTTCTTCCTTGGTGGCTCTCTAGCACTGACATTAGCTGAAGCATGACCAGAGGAGAGTTGAATTGTGGCACATGAACGGCACGAGAAGTAGGGACGAGAGCCTCTAGCCTTATAGATGCAGAACCACCTTTTGCTGTTGTCACACTAGCCTTAGCAGATGAGTTGATGATCATTTCGTTTGACACACCAGACTGCAACAACAAATGAACAATGCTAAGTCTTACAACTGAGCAAGGTCAAATATATGTAGTAAACTGGAATATGCTTACATGCTGGATTGTAGTTGCAAAATTTTGTGAGTACACAACCCCACGGCACTTCTTCTTGCCCTTTGAGTTGGCAGGTAGGCTTGCCCTTTTTTTACCAACACTTGCAGAGCTCTGTTGTGATCCTTGCATCATTACCTGAGGAAAATTAACAATGTGAGAACAAAATGCATTACGGTGCATTAGTGAAGCAAGAGTGACACATTACCATGGCAGATGGTGCTGCAGGAGGGATATCTTCAGGTGCACCCAATGTTTCTTTCCTCTTTGAGCAAGAAGCTTTGTTGTGGCCTGTCCCTTTGCAAAATGTGCACCTAATGATAGTTCCCACTTTTGAGACTCTTGTGGCCTTGGGCTTCTCATGAGGCTCTCTTTTCCTTTCCTTTTGGCCCTGCCAGCATCCTAACATATTTTGGTGCTTGTGGTTGTGGCTTCTCGATGTGGGCCAACTATGCATACCCTCGGCAGTTTGTAGACAAGTGCTCATATGTGTTGTTGAACTCATTAATCGAGTAACAGGAGGCTATGTAATCATCTAGCCTGTTGGTGTTGTAGTATATGCATGATATGACATGACAACATGGCAATCCTGACAATTGCCAATATCTACAAGAGCATGTTTTGTTTTGAAGGTTTACTGTAAATCTTTGATCACGATGCTTGACTTCAAATGAATCCTTTCCATTGAATATTGCATGGCAATACCCAGATTCAGTTATATATGCATTGAGTTTCTTCAAAATGTTGGGGCATATGATGCCTTGCCACTTCTCTGCCTTTTCTCTATTCAATTGGATTCTAACCATGACCTTACACCTAATGGCCTCTAGCATACTAATAATTGGCAGATACCTTGCCTCAACTATCCATTTGTTGAAAGATTCACACATGTTGTTATCAACAGAATCACAATTAGAACCTAACCTGAACCAAGCCCTGCTCCAATGGTGTGGGTCAGTGTTCATCAACGCCTGAGCCCCTTCACGCGTGCTTTGGGCCAATTTTGCCCTGGCCAGGTTGAAAAGGCTTATGCAAGGTGACTTGGCACATCTCCGAACTTTTACGCCACTCCTATCCTTGAATTTCTTCCTCCGGTTCAGCATAGACATGTCTAGCACAGTTCCTGTTCTCGGCATTAGGAGCCCAGGTATGAACAGCATTCAAAAGTCCCTGCATAAGTAGTGAACATGCAATTAGTTAGTTAGCAACACATCAATAAGTAATGAACATGCAATTTCACTAACCTTTTGTTGATCAGACATGATGACCCATCCCTCACCATCCAGAACCCTTACATCTTTGAAAAGGAGATAACAAAACCAGTCCCAACTATCATTCGTCTCCTTCTCCACAACTGCCCAGGCTATGGGATACATTTGGTTGTTTGCATCCCTTCCAATAGCACAAAGGAGTTCACCATTGGTACCTTCTTTGAAGAAGCAACCATCTAGCCCAATAACCTTCCTACACCCGGCTATAAAGCCCTTCTTGCATGCTTCAAGACAGATGTACAATCTTTGGAATGTGGGTTTCTCAGCACCCTCATTGACAAGCTTCACCACTACTGTACTGCCTGGGTTGCTCCTCAATAGTTCTAGCCGGTAGTCAAACACTCTAGAGTATTCATCTTTGGTTGCATCCAGATCCTTTGCATCACTATCTTCTTGGCTCTCTTGCATTTTGGGATGTTGACATCTCGCAAACATTTCCTCTGTCTTGTGGCTTTCATGCTCTGCGATTTCCATGTAGGGTTTGCTCTAATCAAATTCTCAAATTTGTCGACAATCCTTCCCGCAGATTACAAGCTTGTTGTCTCTTCTTGGAGGACATTTGTGCACATAATTGAAGCTAGTGATTTGCCGCCTAGTATTTCGGTGTTAGTGGCCATGAGACAAAACCAGGACATTGGTCCCGATCACACTTTGCCCTTACTCTGTCACCCTCATCCTTCATAAACTTAATTAACTTCCTGTGGGCCAAGCCATATTTGATGATTGCTTCCTTGAACAAGCGCTTGTCTCTAAATTTCATTCCTAGGGAGAATGTTGGCACAACCCTCTTTGGGTCAAACCTAGGGTACTTAGAGTCCTTCCTTACCAACTCTCCTCCACTGTCTACCTCAGCAATTGAGTCATCATCTTGATCTTTGTCACAAGATAAGGAGTTCCATTACCCTCATCTTCTACTTCTCCCCATATGCACATCTTGGTCAGATAGGGGACCATCGAATGGCATATCATCAAGATTAGGTATTTCACCAGCCTTCATCTTCTTCTTGAACTCTTGAATTGCTTCATGATAAGTAATGCTTCCTCATCTTCCCTCGATGTACAATAGTCACCAGGAATGTAGTCACTGTTAGAGCTCTCACCATCCTCTTGCCTCTGCATCCTCTCCACTACTTTATCATTCCCACAACCTTGACCATCTTGATTGCTCTTGCTTTGACTCCTGAGAGGGCTGTAAAACCTCTCCACTGCTTCTAATTCCTTCCTTCTCTGCTCTGGTGTTGAAGTCACAATGCTCACTTCCTTAGAGCCAGCAATGGTACAGTCATCGTCATCCTCTGCTCCTAGAGTCATTGCCTCATCGTCATCTTCTGCTCCTGGAGTCATTGCCTTAGACTCATCCTCGTAGTCACTATCTGCCTTCTCAGTCTTAGCTTCATCTTCAGAATCCTCTGCAGCTGTTGGTGCTTCCACATATATCTCGGCAACACCTCCTTCCACAATACAATCAGACATTGTCTGGCATGCCTTGTCGTCCACCAAAACCCTCAACCCATTGCCCAACTCTTTCCCTGGGAACAACCAATGCAGTAACAACCCTTCAACAACATCGCAGTGGTCCTTGAGGTGTCCATTGATCTCTGGTAATGACATCTTATCACGTTCTATGTAAGACATTCCCTCTGACCCACCGCAGTAATGCAAGTCCTTACCATCATGCATAAACTCGCCATTGAAGTGAAATCGAAACGGGAGAGTGCCCACAACATCCATCCCTACATGCATGCAACTAGCAAATTAGTAAGATCCATTCGAAATCTCTAATCTAGTATAGTAACTACCGATCGCATAATGTCAGAATACCCAAATCGTCATGAACCCTAAAATCCTCAATCCTCAATCCCCACTAACCATAAAATCCCTAAATCCCGACATGCCCACAAACCCTAAAATCCCTAAATCGCCAAATCCCCACGAACCCTAAAATCCCCAAATCCCCAGAACCCTAAAATCCCTAAATCCCGAAATGCATCAACACTCACCTTCACGATTTTGCCGCAAATCTGCAATGGCCTTGCACTATTGAATCATCAAGGAAACTCCCTCCAATCGACCGTCGTCGCCCTTAGCGCAACTCGATCGGCGCCTCGAGCCAGCCGCCACTGCACTCCGGCCAGACGCAGCGAGAGCGAGCGAGAGTGAGGGCTTCTGCGAAAGAAATACAAGACGCAGCGTGTTATCTGAGGTGCCAGTGGATCGCCACGCAAGCACAAAACCAGGGTGAAACCAGGGTGGATGAGGCGCGGGGCCCATTTTGTCCGGTTTACAAACGTGGAGGTCCTACGATGTCTGGTTTTCGACTTCAAGGTTGTTTTCCATACTTTTTGAAAAGTTCAAGGTTGAAAAATGGACTTAACCTATTTTATTATTATCCTCTATTTTTTACATTTTGATCACGCGAAATGACAGTGTTGCCCTCTATCCACCCTTCTCTTCCCCCTTCGCTCGCTCGCTTCCAACCCCGCCCACCACACTAGCTCACTATGCATCAGCGACAGCTTTTAATGTTAACAATTTCAACAATAGATGCAAATGGAATCAACAACAACCGATTATCCTCCTCAAAACAATCTCCAGCAACAATTGTCTCATATACTAATCATGTTCCTCCAAACAAATGTTGAAGTGTCAGAAAGAACTCAAAACAAGAGATGAAAGGGGGATCATCCCGAGCTCACCAAGCATCATTTGTGGCTGCTCTAGCATTGGCACACAAGCGCTCGAATGCCTCGACTGGCACCGAGACGGAATCGGCACGAGCGTGCCACCTCGCGTCGTGCCGTGCCACCTTGCCGGCCACGTCCTCAACGGTCTTTCCTCCTTGGTGGCACACGCCATCTTGCACATCTCCTTGGCCACCGTCTCGGCTACCCCGTCCTTGGTCTTCTCGCACGTGAGCTTCATGTCGTAGGTGGACTGGTACTCGGCCACCTTGCCGTCGAGTGCAACCTTGCGGGTGTGGAGGTGGCATCCAACGATGGAGAGCGCGTGGCGGGCGTGGGATGGGAGGGAGGGGAACAGGGCCCGAAGGAGGGTGAGGAGGACGCAAGAAGGGCAGAGGTCGCCTTCGATCCATGAGAGGAGGCGGTGCGACGTCGGAGGCGGACTCGGCAGCGCCAAAGTGGGACCAGACGCCAGCCTCGTCGTCCAGACCTTGACTACCACGTCATGCGGGAGAGGGAGAGGGAGAGGGAGAGGGAGAGGAGGGAGAGCAAGAGGAGGAGGCGGCAGAAGGAGAGGGAGAGGAGGGAATGAAAGAGGAGGAGGAGGCGGCGGAGGGAGAGCAAAAGGAGGAGGCGGTGGAAGGAGGTGAGGAGGGAGAGCAGGAGGAGGATGCGGCGACAGAAGGAGAGGAAGAGCAAGAGGAGGAGGCGGCAGAAGGAGAGGGAGAGCAGGAGCAAGAAGTGGCGACGGAAGGAGAGGGAGAGGAGGGAGAGCAAGCAGAAGAGAGGAGATAGCGCACGAGCAAGGGGCAAAATGACTCTTTACGTGGCTATAACGGGGGAAACCGTCAGATATTAATAAAATAATAAAAATGTGGTGTTTAATCAAGCAACAGACTAAGAAGGGGGAGGGGTAAAAACCAATTACAACGGGAAGGATGGTATAATGTCAAAACGTGCTTAAGAGGAGGGTAAATAATCAATTCTCCCATTGCACAATGCACAAGGCCAGTCGCCTAGTCACAACTCATAGCACACTGTTTGTTATACTAAGGATTCAGGGTTATACAACTATCATGTTCACAGATGAATTCATTTTTAATTATCCTAGTTTCAAAATGTACGGAGAGATAAAACTTATTCCCTGCCACACAACGTATTTAAGAAGGTACGATCGAACCCGGATTGGCTAGCTCACCATCTGTGGTACTATCCAACGGATCCCATGAGACTCCTCGGTTATCCTAGTTCCAGTAATTAAAATTTGATTATACTGGCCAACAATCAGAAATGAAGTGATTGAGCTATCAAATTTCAGCTTAGTTGGGCATAATACTTTGTGGCTTGGAGATGGGTAACAACTAAGGGCACTTCTAACAAGCAAATTTGCTTGATACTTAGCCTATGACATGCCATCTTTTTTGTGAGGTCGAAGAGAGAGAAGAAGTTTGATACTCATGCAAGTATTAGTCATTTTAGGAAAGCAAGATTTTAGTATAAGCCTTTATGCATCGGGGAGCTTGTTACCAAATTTGAGGGGCCATGTAGTATCAATTTGTGAGAGATCTATGCAACAAGTGAGGCTTATAGTATCAACATTTAGTATAAAATCATTGGGATGGTTGTTTCTAAAATTCCACCTAAGTACCTAACCACGAGGTTTTTTTTAAATAAT
This sequence comes from Phyllostachys edulis, assembly GCA_036346405.1. NCBI lineage: Eukaryota > Viridiplantae > Streptophyta > Magnoliopsida > Poales > Poaceae > Phyllostachys > Phyllostachys edulis. The sequence continues at coordinate 53,420,878 of CM070549.1, read as the reverse complement.
ACATTTTAAAAAAGAATTACAGAAATAAATAGTGAAAAAAGAATATTACAAAACTAGATCTCTGTCGCTAATTCAATTGGTGACAGGAAGCTGTCGCCAATTCAATTGGCGACATGAAGTTGTCATCGTTTCAATTGACGACAGTAGCCTTGTCGCCCCTCTGTTACTGATTCAATTGGCGACATCTTCATGTCGCCAATTCAATTGGCAACAGAGACTTCGCCAGTCGTGATCCCCTCTAGACAAAAGCAATTCATGGATTTAGTCCATGTCATCAATTGAATTGGCGATAGGGCCCTGTTCTATAGGCGACAGGGTCATGTCGCCAATTAAAATGGCGACAGCTCTCTGTTACCAATTGAATTGGCGACAACAGATGTCTAGTTTTGTAATTTTTTTGACTATTTCATTTCTGTAATTCGTTTTTTTAATGTATTTTTCTTTAAAAAAAATCCATAACCACTCTCTCCTTTAGTATCAAGGTTTAATATCAAACTATTGGGAGTGCACTAACAACAAACTATTGGGAATGCACTAACAACATGTAATGCTAGCGTGTAGCCAAGCCAAAATGCATATACTATTTGCACAAGTGAATACTTGATTTTGGCTACACAGTACAAAAAGAACGAACTAGTCTATCAGATTTTTCGCCTAGAAGTGTCCAGTGATTAGTTAAACTCAAATATATGATTACGTGTGAAATCCGTGGATAATTCCTGTCCGATCCGAAGTCATATCCAGTCGGGACCGAATCTAAGAAGCTATTTTACTATCCGGTCAGATCCGGAGAGACTACTATACACATATCCATATATTTTTTTTCGTATTATGCTGGATAGTTTCCCGTATTGTAGGAAAAATAAGAAGAAAAATCAGACTTTGAAGGTTTTATTAATTATGTAAGAATGCTTTTAGTCTCAGGGGAAAATAGGAAATAGGAAAAAGCTTTTATAAATTCAGGAAATGGCTCAAAAATTCAGTAATGGATAAAATAATTATTTTAACCTGAAATTAGAAAATCGAGGCTTTTACACGTTGTGTCGTTGTGGTCGTGTCAAATATATATATGAACTTATGTTGAAACATACTACGCCATTATATCGATGTGATCGTGTATACATGCTAGTCTTGGATATGTATTCACGTTGAAAAGTTGAAGCTATGGTAGTATGGTTTAATCGTATATGTATATTCTTCCTTTCTGTGTGTGCGCAATCACGTCCAACTATTTCATCTGTTTCTGATCTGAATCCGTCATGTATCCACCCATGTCCGTATCCCGAATACTCCGAATTTGTGTTTGTATCCGGCCTGACCGTATGCGGTTTTGAATCATAAGAAAAAAAATATAGGTTAGGATACCGGTTTCACCCCTACGTATGGTTTGCATCCTCCACGCGCTAACCATGAAAACACTCAAGACGGGCTACACCTCATATACCCCCAGCAGCCACATGCCAAGTGGTATATTCATGCACAATAAGATTAGCCTGAATTTTGACTAACAATTTTTTGAATTCTCATCTCAATGGGCTTGCAAAACATGGCCATTGCGTAGTACAAGTCGTACCAAGTTACCCACATTAATACACAACGCCCTACAAAGGATAGCACATAGCCACATACAGTACATACGACGTTACACCGTAGAGCCAAAGATTTTCATTTGGTTCTGTTGTAGAGTCTACAAATAGAGCCTGTGAACATACGAAGTGAGCCTGCTGATTGCTTACTTCATACATGCATAGATTTTCAAATGAAAATTTACGAGTTCAACTACCAACTTGCTTAGCGCACCGTTCCTCCCGAGTCTGTAGGATCTGTGGCAGAGGAGCAGTGATTTTCACCATCTGCAAAGCCAACCATAACAAGTGTAAACTCATTAAAAACTAAGGAATGGAGTAATTACAATAATGTCAGTTAAGACACAACATCAAAAGTTACTTCTAACTTGTTGATCTGGATCTCTCTTTAATTTGAGTGCTAGGCCTCCAAATACACTCATGCTGACTGTCAATCATTGTCTTTGTTGCTTTGTGAACCAAAAAAGAAGCCCAAAAAAGAAAGGAAGAAAAGATGATCAAGCAGTTGATTGCATAGTTCCATCTGCAGCCAAATTGCTGCTTTGTTCAGGTTACTAGTAAACTAACATAATAGTACTTCATACAGGAGTAAACATCAGTTTTCATTTTCATATATATATATAGAGAGAGACCATTCTTTGTCACTTCATAAGATTCTCTTCTTTTCTTGCAAACTGCACACCCCCCCCCCCGGGGGGGGGGGGGAATACAGTCTTATCAGCAACAAATAACAGAATCCCATGAAATACATGTGTTCGATTCAGTTCTTGAGATCTGAACTATTGTACGGGTTAGGTAGAGACTACTTTCACTTATTATTACCTTATTTGTAGTTGGATGACAAAGAACCAGTCAATGCGCGTGTAGGTGATACCCACAGTCTCCAGGAACAGGTTGTAAAGCCGTCTAATAACCTCTAAAAAGGGCAGGACAGCTTAGTTGAACTAAATACAAGAACGGAAGAAAATATTCATATATAGAGGTATCTCAGCAGAAATGAAGGATGAAAGAATTACCTGTCATATGCAAAAGAACCTGTACTACTAGATTCCACTTCGCCAAATTTAGGCCGCCCACCAATACCATAGAGAGGACCATCTGGTGAATTAATTATTTTTGATAAAACCTTGACTTTATGATATCTGAAATCTATGTTAGATTTTAATGAAACTGGTGCCTCTCATGTCCCTTATTTTTTTTTGGAAATCCTATATATATATATATAGTGACATGCAAAAATGCTTTGTCCCAAGGTTGGAAGACAAGAATTCAAGTACTGTTATGTCCAGCACAGTAAACAAATAAGTGTCCGACTCACTACAAGAGGGTGCCCAATATATGCAAGGTGTATCCGTATTTGGTGGGGCCGTCCTGAATGAATTTCGACCTGAATCATTCAAGGAAAAGAAATATCACAGACGAAAACACTCAAGGTGACAAAAATAAAGAAACAATAATTTGGTGTTACACACGTCGGCAATCCAAACGGAGAGAATGCTATGCTTATTTAAATGAATATGTAACAGCAGAACAGAACACCAATATGTTGTTAACAGTTACGCATCATACCTGGACCAGTGTTTGATTTTGATGCTGAAGCCTTTCAAGAACACACACTTTGATCATTGCTGGCTTCCCTGAAAATCGACAGTGCGAGGCAAAAAAACATACTTACTAAATCAAGTGAAGAAAATTAGCGAAGCAAGATTTGCTAAATGTAAACTATATTATCAATTGCAGTAAGCCCATTGTTGACTCTGAGGGCCGTTTTCACCACTTCAAAGTTATGCCAGTAAAATTGTAGTACTTGAGGAACATGCCGCACAAAGTCCCTCTGCAACTTCAGGATAATGAACTAATCCTGTGGGGTTGGGTAACCACATCCTACAGGTGCGATGGAAAATAATTATACAATAAATACTTGTGTGCAAGACTGACCATATGTACACAATTTATAAAAAAGTATGCAACACTGATCGGAAAAAACAGGGGATCACAATCAATAGAACTGAAAGGCAAGTATGGCCCCCGTGAATGTCAATTTGATATTGAATAGAAACATATCAGAATAGTGTAAATAACAAATATGAGGGGGAAAGGACAGCACCTCATCATTTTCAAGTATGCCAGTTACTAATGCTCGATAGAATTTTGAAATTTTTCGTTCTTTGCCAAGCTCTGTTTTGTCCCTATAAGTTATGTTAATCATTTAAACAGTACTGAGTGATGCAAACAGTAGAAAAGGAATCTTTTCAAATTAGGAAGATAATTTTTTTTTACACCTTTTGTTTCCAGCATTTATAGCGCCTTCTGCAAAATAAGATGCAAGTCGAACTTTGGCAAGCTTTGTCTTGGAACAAAGCAGTAGACCTAACATAGAACACGCAGGTCATCAGCCATAGCAAAGGCATTTGTGCAGTGGTGACAAACATTGTTCTGTGAGTTACATTTCATTGCAGAAGCACTCTTTGTTATACCAGCGAACGTCCTTTTCCGTTTATATATTATTATGATTTGGACCCTTTTCTGAGACAGTAGTTTTGGTATGGAGAAAAGATAACATCATCTTGGAACATATCAAAGTAATGCCTGGAACAACTACTATTTGTTTCCCCTTATCCCCTAGATTCCTAGTTTCACGCGCAAGGAACAATTTTACATCTGCTAGACCTCAATTGAGTGCCTATGCAACAGAGTTTCTGAGTATGACTGAACAGAATAAAAAGCAAACCTTATGTTGTGCCCCTTCCTAATCAATGAACAGGTACAGGATGTGATTGCACATATTTTCTCTTCAAGCAGCTTGATGAGGGCATCTTCCAGTCTTTCCATTGAAGCTGTGCTAGAACAGTACGCTGTTGGAAGAGTCCTTTAGGCAGAATTTGCAAACCAGAAGGCTTATTAAGGGCGACCTGACAAAATCTTCTTGAGCTGATTTATAGTTCTGATTGTAAATATAGCTTTATCTGTTCTTAGATCTTACTAATTTTAACAAACATGCACAGGAAAAGGTAACCTTTGGTTTGCTCAAACTAGATGAAAATTAGACGGGACTCTGAAATTTGAACCTTGCCAACCAGCGAGGGCTATCAAATGCTGAAAGCTAGATAGAATATGTTCTAAACAATCTTTTCTGCGCAAGACACAGGTTGATTTGCGTACCATGTCATCATCTTCGTAAAGCACTTCAAGCAAATGTGGTGTAAATGGCTCCTGCCATGCGAAGCGATGATAAACCAATTTAGAACCGTCCCTGAAATACAGAGCCAAATTAGATACATATCATACTATCATGGAATTGTTTCAAAAGGTACTACAAACATGGAAATAACGAAGGAAGATAACAACGATAGCACGCTTGATGCAAATATATACTGCAAACAGAAGAAGAAAGGTACCTGAGAGTTGTATCTGGATCAGTGACAACTTGACCATGAACTGTTATCTGCAAACAAAATCACAAAACCTTCATTTGCATTCGAACAAACGCTTGCCATATAAGTCAAAAACTAAACTCAGTAGCCTATACATATCTCATAAATTTTCTTATGCATGTATTTGAAAATGCACCATAGCTCAAAGAGGTAAAGGGAAAACATCACCATGCGGATGCCATAAACTGACAAACCTCAAAGCTAGTAACTCATATGCCAAATAGACATCCACTCATTGCGAAAATAAACAAATAATTTCTATTAGTTCATAGGCGGATCTTAGTAAATAAGACACAATATGATACCCACGATACGAAAAAAGTGAGAAACAGAACACAGAGAAATTAACTAGATGTTACATGCTCTGCCTGGCCATTACGAATCCGCTGAATCCACCTGCAGAGGCGTGTACCACTATCTTGAAATCAACACAGCATTCGAGCCTCCAGAGAAACCAAATACAAAAAGGAAAAGGAAACCACCAGGCACCATCTGACCACGGACACGGAGATTAGGAAGTGAGCGCGGCCGTTAGCTACATACCCTGGCAATGGCGCAGAGCTCTTGTAGTTAGCAGAGTAGAACTCGATCAAGGTGGTGGTGGTGTCGGTGTCCGCATCTGCTCGCATGTGAGGAAATCAGAGCAAGTACCAAAGCAGGGAGAGAGGGAGGGAGGAGAGGCGGGCCAGCGCATCGGAACGTGTCGGTGTAGGAGAGGCCTTCGTTGAGCTCCGGCCATTGCCTTCCGAAGGAATAGATCGCCTGTGACAGCGGAGTTTCTCCGGCGGCGGCGGCCATCGCGTCGGCCATCGGGTGAAAGAGTAGCTGTTTTGGAACGATTTATGGATATGAACTTCCCTCCTTTTGTCTAGAGTTTTGCCAACAATTGGTCATAATTTATCTGGATTGGTTATTGGAAAAAGCTTCAAAGAAGAAATGTCATACAGAGTTTGATTGTTCACATGTCAGATTAGTCTGTTTACAATTTATTCGCCCATTGTTGGGGCAGTATTCAAACACCTCAAAAATCTCACGAGTAGACTGACATACAGATATGCCATGGCACGTAATGGATGTCACTACAACCACTGATTCCTACAGTTCTAGGATCCTCAACCTAATTCTCTACAACTGGTGGCTGACAAAGCATGAAGTTCAGATGATAAAGCCGGAGTTTTCCCCCATCTCATTTCGACACTTGGACAGCATTAGACAGAACTCATGAAAAAAAAAACAAGATGAAGAAACTAGCTTCAAGCATATTCTCACTCCTTTGCTTCACTTATTTTTCATTGGGTCTGGGAATCCTCTTGTAGTCGTAGTTGTTTATGTCCACCTTTTGTTGCAAAGCCTATATAATACAGGGAGGCAGGAGCTCATCAATGAGACCAATCATGACAAAATGGCAAACCTCTCATCAAAGCAATCATTTTTCACATATGAACACAACATTACCTTCAGTTCATCCTCTAGTGAGAGCTTTTTAGGTTTATAGATCCCTTCCACCGGTCCTGTTCGGCTCAGAGCTTTTGTTGTCTCTACAACCTGCCATTCTATATCCTCCTTTTCCTTTGTTACTTCTTTGCTGCAAAATAAAAATGATATGGCACTGTCAAATATGTGAAACAAAAGGATGCCTAAACAAAATTACATAGACTGATTAGCATAATAGGTTTTGGCCAGTGCAGAAAAGGTGAATAATTTACCTGCCCTGTATAAGATGAGCAAGACCGACCGCACCAAACACTGTCAAAGAAATGAGTGGCAGACCATATCGAACAAATGGATGTTTCCGTCCCCATCGTTTGAATTGTGAGGCATGTTGAGCAATCTTAGCAGCTGGTTCCACTGGATCAACTTTCTGAGTTGTATTCATGATGGAAATTGACCTTTGCAATGTAACTGGCACCCAAAAAAAAACTAATCCAAGGTAACAACAATTGATAACAGGGAACTTGTATGATTAGGAATTTAGGATGTTCTAGTGTAAAATGGTTTATTTTCATTCATATTGTCAAATACTAGCATGTATAAGCCAGCACATTTTATTTACCACTGAATTAAGATTCAATTATACCCATATTTGTAAATTCGTTGACAGCACCAAATTACACACACCACTTAATAGGCACCAAATTATTCACATCACCCAATTTAATCTTTTATGACACAGGTAGAACACAATGACAGAACAGGAGAAAATCATTAACAAGCAACCACTAGACAGAGAAAATAATACTCTCAGTTGTAATTCAGGCATAACATAAAAGACATCAGAGTAGACAAATTCCTGTAAACACATACCATGAAATATAAAATGGAGCATCAACATATTTAGTATAATTTCACAGCAAAAAGTCAACAACTGACAGCACGGTGTCCATGGAGTCAGTTAGGCATGAATGTGAAGTACAAATTCTTATGCTTGCTATTCATGCTAAATGTGAAGACTTCAAAAACTTGGAATGTTGAGCAGCTCAAAATTAAGATAGTTGAAAAATTAAGAAACTTCTGCTTAAGGTTAACTAGAATGATCACCACTATGCTGGAGACCCTACTGGTATTGCTATCAACTGGCCAACAAGATTATGGACGATACCACTAGCTAACACCCAGCAATACAATTGTGCAGATAATCCTTAAAACTTCCAACATTTCAGTTCTTTGCATCCATACAGGCAGCTTTGGCGATCGACCGATCGTTATCGCCTATCACTAACACTAGGAATTCCTGCATACTTACTAATCGAGTTAACCTAATAAGAGATGTCTCAAATCTTTTCAGCGCATTTGAAGTCAAAACGACGGAATACAACTACTTCGGCCGGCGACTACACCATCCAGGAGCAAAAAACGGGACGGAACCTAACCTACTAGAGAGACACCCCTAAATCTCAATATCCAACCTCGCGAATATGCAACCGTTTGCTTGCTCCGAAACACCGGGGCATGGGTCACCGTCCCCAGGAAGAGAAAAGAGCGGGAGAGAAGCTAGTACCTAGGGTCCATGGGAGCCACCCGCGCGCCCGGGTCACCGGAGTTGTTGCGGTCGCCGGCGCCGGTGGCGGCGTAGCAGGTGGGCCACCGGGGGAGGGTTGGGCGAGATCACGGGCCCTGGTTTGGAGGAGGACGGCAAGAGCCGAGAGTGGGTGTGGCCGTGCAGGGCGATGGCGTCATGGTGAACAAGGTAGCTTCGGTGAGTAACTGAGGATCCACCTATTTGGACCTTCTAGCTACAGAACGTCGGCTTTCTGGAACCGGCTGGCTGGACAGTGCCGAGAACTTCAACTTGGCCCATTTGCAGCTCAAGCTACGAGACGACAAGCTCGGCCCATTTGTAGTGCTAGCGCCGCAGTCTCCGGCAAACCGCGGAAGGGATCCATGGTGCTCTGGCTGCCAATGGGGGACACGATACATTAAGGGCCCATTTAGGGTTTGTTTGGATAGGGAGGAATTAGAACCCATCCTTTCGGATTGGAAGTGATTTTAGTTCAAATTCTAAGTTAATCCGAAGGGTATTGGCGGATCTAGGATTTGATCACGCCTCGGGCTAAATTCTAATAAGCTGACTTCTTAAAACTAACGCTAATTTCTACCCACATCAAGACATAAAAATAAAATAAGCTACAATGCTTCACTGACATGAAACTTTACCAAAAATGCTTCAACATAAAATATAATAAGAAAAATATGGCAAAACATAAATAATATAACAACTTAGAGATACAAATTGAGTACCTAAATAATGAAGATTTTATCTCTAACCTAGCCCACCATTTCTTCGTCAATAGTTAGACAAGTACCAGAACTTTAGTCCTTGCTGTTTCTAGAAGAGATTGGTTGGATTGTTGTGTTTGTATTGGAAAATAAGATGACAATGCCTTGCTCCTCTTCATTTTTAAGCAATGCACTTATTAAGTATTAACAATATGCACTTATTAGTTATTAACACACAAGCACACAAGCACTTCAACTAGCTGTTAAAGAACTAAACACCATGAGCGGATGAGCAATTGACAACATGACTGCTAAAGAACTAAACACCATGAGAAATTGTGCAGATTATACAGGAAACAAGAATAAAGTGGTATTGAGTTCTTATTGCAACTTACAGTGGGCAACATGTGCAACGGGTTAGTTCGTCAATATTTCATTGGCCAGATATACTACTCACCTGCAAGCATAAGATCATTAAACAAAATCTCAATCTCTGTTTAATATGACAATGCCCCCCAATCTGCAGGTATGAAGGTCGAAGAAAGCTAAAGCAACATATATAAAGAATTAAAGATCCCTCCTGCACAATAAATTATATTGCATCCTCAGACAGAAAGCTTATATTTCATTTTCTATAAACACAGACAACTCTCATACTGTCACTCTTGTGCCACCATGTAAAGTTTTAGTGCACTGCAGTACAGACAAAGGAAGAGGGCAAAAGGCTACATTGATTGGATTTAGGACTGCTTTGCCTCCATTCTCCATCATATAATATGGTTTATAGTAAAGTTTTTCCTCTGTTTCCTCAAAGTTGATTTTGACAAGATGAATTCCTTACTATAAGCTCCAAGTGAACATATCAAAGAAATACATAGAGACAGACCTTAGTAATGTATGACCAATGTTTTATCAGAGCTAACCCTGTTTTCAGAAATTCTTGGCATCCAAAACTGTCAATTGCCTCTCCATTGCCGCTTCCACCAATGTAGTCTAACCATTCAAGATCACAGTTCAACAGTCTGCAAAGCAGATAAAACAATCATTTTTCTTCAGCCAAAATCTTTAGAGTAGGAGCTCCAGATGTAAATAATTTAAGGCTTTACATATTTATCACATGTTCAGTTTTGGCTATTGGGATGGACGTATGTCTATTAAATTATTCTGGAAACCTTGTCAAATTAACATATTAGAGAAGAACGCACTCAACCTTTGATCGAAAAAATAGAAAAGATTTCAAGTTCTATAGCGTTCTAGAGATACTCTCTCTTTTCTGTCATAATATTTCAGATCATGGTACCTATATTTCTACATCACGGTGGATCCAAATGAAATACTGCAACAACTCAAAACTAGACCAAATGAGACAATCGGTCTGTGAGTGTTTCTTCTAAGGCCCAATTAAAGGATGTCAAAATGCAGTAGTCAAAAACTAAGAAAAGGGATATCCTCACCTCGCTATAAACACATGATTTCAGTTACATTCTTAACCCTTCTTCTCTAACCACAGACCCTGGCGGGCGTGAGGGAGGGCGCGGCCGCGGCCGCCGGGCGTGGACGGAGGGCGCGGACAGAGGGCATGCGGGCGGCGGCGTTGGGCGAGGTCGCGAGGGCTTGGGAATAGGAGGCGTCAGGCGTGGGATTTGCGACGTGGTGACGGGGGATCGAGTGGGCTGTGCGCCTGTGCCTGTCGTGACTGGGTGGGTGTGGGTGTGGGGGAGGCGAGCGACTGGCCGGGCGTGGACGGGACAGATCACAAAAATATTTCTACTTTTTTTTCTGTGTCTCGGGCTATAACATATCATATCTGAGGCTAGATCCGTCCTTTGAATGGATTAAGTTGGATCATAATGCATTCAAACAAGCCTTTAGAATACAGTCATTTTGCATAAAACAGTTTAACCCCCGCAAGAATATATGAAAAAAGAACGTATTCCATAACAAAACATGGCCCAGATTAACCGTGCCATAAATTGTAGCTCAGGAATCAGTAATGCAGGAACAGAAGGCTACTTCCACGTAGCCGAGAGAGCAATTCAACTCCAGACTCCTTACTAGAAATGCGTTGAAAAGATTTAAGACATCTCTTATTAGGTACCACTCCCGTACCTTGAGGACCGCGTCCACTGCACGCTGCCACCAGCTCTCCTTCTCCGCCGCCGCCGCCGCGCCGATGCGTTGGTGGGAGGAAGAGGACGAGCACGAGGGCCAGGGGAAGCAGCAGCACCGGCGGCCGCAGTGCGCGAAGGACACCTCGGCGCCGTCGAATCCCACAGCCGAGGTACTGGAGCCGGCGGCGCAGCGAGCTCGCGGGCTGCCTTACCACGGAGATGGAGCCGCGCTTCCTGGCCCTCCTCCCCTAGATCGTCGTGGACACCTTCCTCAAGCGCAGCGGCGGCTATGGCACCGCGGGCGGCGTGGCGGCGGCGCGATGATTTGGGATCGAGAGGGAGCAGAGGTATTTGGGGGGAGGCGGCGTGCGGGAGGCAGAGCGTCGGGAGGGATCGAGAGGGAGCAGATCAAGAGGAAACTAGGGTATGCATTATGCCAGGTGGGCTGTGTCGATGTAAGGTCGAGGGGTCGATTAGAGGAGAGTGAATACATAGTTTTTTTAAAAAAAATTGGCTAAAAATGAGTTTTACGTGGAATTGTAAATTAATTTGGTTTTACTCAATTAAAGTATAAATCAACTAATCTTGACTAAGTACACTAATAATATAAATCTATTGATAATGATAGCAAACATACAAAGACATAAAAGCAATTTAATTCTATAAATATAAATTGCATAAAGTAAATCACTAGAGAGCAAACCACAATGATACAATAATGTTTTACCGTAGTGTTCGAAAACTTGTCGGTCTCTTCTAATCTATGTTGAGGTAAACCCAAATTAATTGGACCGGCTCCACGAATTAAGCCAAACACCTTAACTCTACTAGTGGTAACTCTTTCCCGCTCTGGGTAGGTGAGCTCCAACCCTCATAATACGCCGGGCCTTCTCACAAGCTTTTTGAGAAGATCACCGGTCCACGACGCTTCCACACCGTCTAGGTGTCGGCAAACACTAAAAGTAACAAGCCAAGCCCCTTGCTTGACTCTCACCACGTGCAACGAATACACAAGCTTAAGTGAATACGAAATTCACCTCTAGATGCAACACATGCAACTAGAGACTTCTTTCATTGCTCATAAGGTGCAACACATGCACAATTGAGAGGAGAAGCTCACACTAGCTCAAGTGAGTGAAATGAGATGCTAAAGGTTGTCTCTCAACCGACCAAGGTGTGTATTTATAGTCTACACACAAAAACTAGCCGTTGGGAGCAGAAATCCCAACAAACCAGGATTTGCGGTAGTACCGCCGTACAAACTCCGGTACTACCGTTTTCTACTGTTCACGGGTGCACGGATGCATTAACGGCTCAAAAACTAGCTGTTAAAGTTTTTAGTGCGGTACCACCGCAGTACAAAGAGCGGTACTACCATTCTACGGTAGTAGAACAGTAGTACCTCTGTTCTCGGACGGTAGTTCCGCAGCCCAATTTCAGCACAAACGACACTCAGTAAAAGTGTCATAACTTTTGACTCCAAGGTTGGAATTGAGTGATCTTGAACTCTTTGGAAAGCTTATTCAGAGGGATACACAACCCATCTATTTGATTAATCTCAAACATATTTGATCAAATCAAAAGCACAACTCAAAAGGGCCACTACCATGGTCTAAGTCTAAAGAAATAGCAATAAGCAATCTTAGACCATACCAAGGGAAAATGCATGAATCCCAATAATTTACAAAACATGTTTGCAAACTTAGATCATACCACAAGGAGTAGGCACATGAACTTTAACCATTTGCAAAGTATAGTCACATGCTACAAGGATTAAATACATGAGCTTCAACTATTTGTAAAACACATTCGCAAATAATAGCATCATGCCACGGAGAGCTAAAGCAAGCAAGATTGAGCTATCAACACATAATGAGACTCAAGCTCCTAGACAAGACCCCTCATAATAGTACGACAATCTATACTAGCAATCCGGTTGTCGACGATCGAGTCGTCGATCTTACGAAAATAAAAAGAGAAAAATGACGTGGAGTATCCTAGAAGAGAATGGGGGCTGCTCTTTATTAATATGAATTGGGATTACAAGACCTGACTAGGGACTATCTCTAATTACACCAAATGTATTGAATGCTACTGCTTTGGCTTTTGAGTTGCATTGCTTTGTGTGTCTTCTGTTGTTCGTTGTTCCCTCGTCTTCTGTGTTCCACCATTAAATAACTCCCGAAGAGGCGGCAGTTACTCCTGGAGAAGGCGTCCCTGATGAAACGTTACGACTGGTCGGAGGTTTAAGGTAGTTAACAATATGCTAACTACTTTGCGGTTAAGTGCTTGTGAGAAGCCTAACCGTAAGGTGGTTTATTGTCAGTGTCTTGTATATCATCGCATGGTATGGAACGTTTTGCACGTGTTCCATTCATCATACGGTTAAGGGTGCCTGTTCATAGCTTTTCCAAGCAGCTACCTGGTCGAAGCCTAGTCCGACCAGGGTACCCATCGTGTAACCTCTGGAATCCTTACGACCAGTGAGGTTGTTAGCCTTAGGGGTTACGACCATGAAGACGTATGGTCTTCTATGTATTAAATTAATACATAGAGGTTTTAATCCTTGTCACCGGTCTTCTAACCAAACACTGTAAGATCGAGGAGGCCGACTAGAGGGGGGCGAATAGACGGTTTTTAAAATCTTTTGGCTAAAACCGAGTTTTATACGGAATTGTAAATCAATTCGTTTTGCACAATTAAAGCCTAAATCAACTAGTCTTTACTAAGTGCACCAACAACCTAAGTTTATGTCAATGATAGCAAACATACAAAGACATGTAAGCAATATAATTATAGGAATGTAAATAGCATAAAATAAATCACTAGAGAGCAAACCACAATGACATATCATCTAGTAAATCACATATAATGCCTATATCCACCTTAGATCTAGTGACTTCCTTGAGAAGGAGATATTCATGTTCTTCTTTTAGCATATCATAATTGTTTTGAAGAGAGATATGCTCTTTCTTTAAAACCTTGAATCTCATCTTCTCTTTCCCAAGATATTCATTAAGCTCCTCTAACATATCCATCAACTCATCATATGAAGATTCATCATCATCATTTACATTCTTATTACCTTTGGCCATAAAGCAATGAGGAGGTGATGTGGAAGAGCTTGTTGATTTTTCATTGTCGGAGCTAGAGGTTGATCATTCTTCTCCCGACATCCATTCTTGTATGTAATCATCATTAGTGAAGGTGGATATTTCATAATGATCTTGAAGATGGGTCCACATATCATGAGCGTTCTTGAGATTGCATACTTCATTGAACGCCTCTACACTCAAAGCGCTAAATAAAGCGTTAATTGCTTGAGTATCGAGATGTAAGCATTTCTCTTCCTCATTTGTTGGAGCAAGAGAATCCAATGGAGGAGAAAAGCTCACATCTACAATCCGCCATATTTTAGGGCTCAAGGTTTTAAAATAACAAGACATGCAGATTTTTCAAATATCATAATTTGTGCCATCAAATAAAGGTGTCTTACCGAGGTGCACTATATCACTAGTCGCCATCATTTACTCTCTAGACGGTTAAGTCTAATAAATAAGAGACCAAGCTCTGATACCACTTGTAAGATCAAGGAGGCCGACTAGAGGGGGTGAATAGACGGTTTTTAAAATCTATTGGCTAAAACTGAGTTTTATGCGGAATTGTAAATCAATTCGGTTTTGCACAATTAAAGCCTAAATCAACTAGCCTTTACTAAGTGCACCAACAACCTAAGTCTATGTCAATGATAGCAAACATACAAAGACATGTAAGCAATTTAATTATAGGAATGTGAATAGCATAAAGTAAATCACTAGAGAGCAAAACACAATGACACAAAGACGTTTTACCGTGGTGTTCGGAGACTTGACGGTCTCCCCTAATCCACATTGAGGTAAGTCCAAACTAATTGGACCGGCTCCACGAATTAAGCCAAACACCTCAATTCCACTAGTGGTAGCTCTTTCTCGCTCCGAGTAGGTGAGCTCCAACCTTCACAATACGTCGGGCCTTCTCACAAGCTTCTTGAGAAGATAACCGGTCCACGACGCCTCCACGCCGTCTAAGTGTCAGCAAGTACCAAGAGTAACAAGACAAGCCCCTTACTTGACTCTCACCACGTGCAACGAATGCACAAACTCAAGTGGATACAAAATCCACCTCTAGATGCAATATATGTAACTAGAGATCTCTCTCCTTGCTCACAAGGTGCAACACATGTACAATTGAGACGAGAACCTCACACTAGCTCAAGTGAGTGAAATTGGATGTCAAAGATTGTCTCTCAACCGGCCAATGTGGGTATTTATAACCCACACACAAAAACTAGCCGTTGAGAGTAGAAATCCCCAAAAATCAGGATTTGCGGTAGTACCGTCATGCAAACTCCGGTACTACCGTTTTCTACCGTTCATGGGTCGAACGGGTGCATTAACGGCTCAAAAACTAGCCGTTGAAAGTTTGGTGAGATACTACCACACTCACAGAGGCCGATACTACCGTTCTGCGATAGTACCTCTCTTCTCGGGCGGTAGTTCTGCAGCCCAAATTCAGCACAGACAACACTCGGTAAAAAGGTCATAACTTTTGACTCCGATATCGGAATTGAGTGATCTTGGACTCTATGGAAAGCTTATTCAGAGGATTACACAACCTACCTATTTGATTGATCTCAAAAATATTTGATAAAATCAAAATCACAACTCCAAAGAGCCACTATCATGGTCTAAGTCCAAAGAATTAGCAATAAGCAATCTTAGACCATGCCAAGGAAAAATGCATGAATCCCAACAATTTACAAAACAGATTTGCAAACTTAGATCATGCCATAAGTAGTAGGTACATGGACTTCAACCATTTGAAAAACACATTTGCAAAGTATAGTCACATGCTACAAGGATTAAATGCATGAGCTTCAACTATTTGCAAAACACATTCGCAAATAACAGCATCATGCTACGGAGAGCTAGAGCAAACAAGATTGAGCTATCAACACATGATGAGACTCAAGCTACTAGACAAGACCCCTCTTAATAGTACGATAACCTATACTAGCAATCCGGTCTTCCAACCAAACACCAAGACCGATAAAAGACTAGGAACACATCTTTAGCCCTAGCTAGTCATATCTTTGTCTTGACCATCATCTTGAAGCTTGATGATGCACATCTTCACTTCAAGTCCGGATCATTGTCTTGACATGCATCAACTCATGATGCATCCTTTACTTGACCTCCATCAACACATGATGGGTCTTCTCTTTACTTGATGATCAACTCATGATCATCTCCTCTTCGAGATCTTGATATGCATCAACACATGATGCATCCTCTTCTTGAACCTTGACTTAATGACGATCAACTCATGATGCCATCCAAAGTCTTTATCACCCTGGAACATAACCTATTCATCAAACTCATGGAAAATGTTAGTCCCACAATGATTAATATTAATTACCAAGATATACCTGCAATAAATGCTTCTAAACAAGCCATTGCAGAAAGGTGCGGTACTACCGCCGTTGATCATGCGGTAGTTCCGCTCTCCAGTACTTCTGATCACAAGGGTGGTACGACCGCTCTTCCTTGAGGTCCAAAAGGGCACTCACTGGAAAAAAAAACGTACCCCTACCAAATCGGTTACACCGGGTTGCGGTAGTTCCGCCAAGTAAATTGCGGTCATACCGCTGAGCAGTAGTTCCGCCAAATAAGCTCTGGTACTACCGCACATCGGTAGTACCACTTACCAAATGCGGTCGTACCGATTTTCACTGAAGTTCTTCCTGAAGCTTTTCGAAATGCAATGCATGACTCCTTTGTCTTGAGCTATGTCGATCTTTTATCATCTTTGTATTTCCTTTTCATGTATTCAATCAAACTCCGGTACTAAGCCTTGAAAACGTCTTAGCACACATATTAGTCCCACAACACAATTGCAAATAATTGAATATAAGATCATATGAGTATATATGAACTACACAAGTTTTGTATACTCATTTGATATGTTTCAAAGTAAAGATCCTTATGTGGATAAAGAAATATGGATCAATACTAATGAAACCACAAAACATAGAGTGAACTCCCCCTAAGTGTGTGCATACACGAATGTGTAATAAAAACATATGCACATATTCAAGTTAAACTTTTAGTGGAGTTCAACCTATATTTTGGATCCGAGGAATGCACCAAGATATAAGAATATGATGTCGAGTGTATACCTCCACGATTTTCACCTTTTTATCCAAATAAGACTACACAATAGGTATATCGATAAAAATATTAGTCTCACATATAGATTTGTCATTCATCACCAAAATACTCTATTAACTCATAATGGCGGGACTAGATTCTTCAATATCTCTATTTTTTGGTGATTGATGATAAATCCTTTATCAATAACAACATTTATATATAAATCATCATAAGATAAGAATTTAAGCTATTTAACTATATCCATGCATGTCATTAAGCAATTTAAAGTTTCAAGCATTATACATATGAAAATGGCAAGCTTATGCACATGATGCATATAGGAGGCTATATGTATGAATGAGATACTCCTCCTCAAGATATGCATGAATTAAGGTGAAAACACAAGAGAGAATTCAAATGGAAATATATTGATCATATAAATATTCTCCTCCTTTTGGCATTAAACACCAAAAATCCAAAACAAATCTAAGCCAACATAGAGTTGTTGTAAAACAATGAGCTTAGCAATTGAATTCATTTTATTTTGATCATTGAAATATTTCCCCCTTTTCGAAGTGAGGTTTTGTTTTCAAGATATTTGAGGAAAACCAAAATAGGTCACAAACCTATTGATCATATAACATTCTCCCCCTTAAACCAAAACAGGTCACAAACTCCTCTTTTATGGCCGAAAAGAGCAAAACAACTCTAAATGAGGCCATATTGGAGATATTGATCATTTTCTCTTCGAGATCTTGATATGCATCAACACATGATGCATCCTCTTCTTGAACCTTGACTTGATAACGATCAACTCATGATGCCATCCAAAGTCTTCATCACCCTAGAACATAACCTATTCATCCAACTAATGGAAAATGTTAGTCTCACAATGATTAACATTAATTACCAAGACATACCCGCAATAAATGCTTCAAAACAAGCCATTACAGGGTTGGTCAACCACTCTGGGTGGTCGACTTCTCTTATAAGTATCTTGTTCAATTCTGACCTTATAGCATCTCGTCGATCAGGGGCAAATCTCCGTAATATTTGTTTTACGGGTACTTTATCAAGCCGTAGAGCTAGCCTGTGCTCGATCACTTCCCTGGGGACTCCGGGCATGTCAGATGCTTGCCACGCGAAGACATCTGCGTTTGCCCGGAGGAAAGCGATGAGGGCATCTTCCTATTTGGGGTCGGAAGTATCCCCGATGCGAACAGTCTTCGAGGGCTCCTCTGGATTCAAAGGAATCTCCTTGACCTGGTCGTTCGGTTTAGATACAGCTTTAGCCTTCGATTGCCTGGTTGAAGGTTGTCGTTTGTTTTCTTCTCGAGCTGGTATCTGGCCAACCATCTCGAGGGATCGACGGTTGATCACTCCTTTGGGACCTGGCATCTTAAGACATTGATACCCATAATGAGTAGCGATTAAGAATTTTGCCAAAGTTGGTCGGTTGAATATGGTGTTATATGCCATATCGAAATCGACCACATCAAAAGAGATCTTCCCTGTCCTGAAATTACTTGGAGAACCCAATGTTAAAGGAAGATAAACTTGGCCAATAGGTTTGGCCGAAGACCCCGGTACAATACCATGAAAAATGTGTATCGTACCGGTCTTACCTTGGTCCTGGGTACTTGCAACTTGTCCAGGGTACTCATAAACAAAATGTTTAATGAGCTTCCACCATCAATTAACACTCGATTTACTCGATAGTTATTAATGGCGGGCTCGACCGTGATCGGAAAGCGACCTGGTCGAGTGGAAGGAATCGAGCAGTGTAATATCCCGAAAGGCGTTAGAGAGAAAAACAGAAAGGCGTTAGAGAGAAAAACAAAAATGATTAGTGGGGTTTTCTGAAAATAACCCTCTCGAGGACCTTAGCGTAATTAGACAAAAGGGGTTACGTGAAAATAGGTTGTTTTGGATTTTTTAATGAGGAGTTGGTTTCCTTGAACGAGTAGTACGGAAGGAGTTAGATCTGCAGTGTTAATAGTGGACGTGGGGGAGAGGAGGAACCCAAATATCCAAAAAAAACCCTAGCCGTCGTTTTGTTCTTTTGTCTTTCCGTGCGCCGTCGACCGAGTTCGCTCGCCAATCATCGCGTCATTGTCTTCGCTCGCCACGCATCGTTCAGCCGCTGTTGTGTCTGCCCTCACACGTGATGCATTGCCCGCTGCAGCGTTGCCGCTTGATCTTCGCCTGCTGCTGCGCGCGTGACCCGGCTGCCCGCTCGGCACATCACCGGGTGCCGGAGCGCTCGCCTACCGAATCGCTGGCCGGGTGCGCTGGCGTCCAGTGCAGCATCGCTGCCCGTGCGTGAGCGCCGCCTACCCTGCTGCCTCCTAGCGCTGCCCTGCGCCTGTTGCTGTGTGCGAGTCGGCCTTGATCTGCATGCATGGGTGTAAAACAGGTTAGTGCTGGCTAGTTGTGGTCTGCTACGTGCATGTGCATGTCTGCATGCATACACGTGACGAGTGGATTCTTGCTGCTCTCTGGCCGAATCATTATGGAGACTAATTGCTTCTTTTGTTGCATGCAAATCGAGTGCCATGTTGTAGCCTTGGACTAGATAATTGGTGCTTCACCTTTTGCACATGTATATCAACCTTGCAACAGTAGAGAGAAAAGAAAAGAGAAGTAAAGAAGGGAAGGGAGGAGAGAAGGGGAAAGGAAGAGGATCTCACGGGATCTGGGTTTTCGTCGTGGGTAACGAACTGTTGTTTCCTCTCCGTTTTATTAATTTAATTAGATATTAGAATCGAGATTAGAGAGGGTTTTATAATTTTCTAGTTGAGGGGCCAATTAATAGATTTGTTTAGTCTGTGTTCTGTTGTACGATTATTTCGGGTAGTATAGATGCATAATTTGAGAATTCCATCTACTAGAGAGTTGTAGATAATTTTGATAGCTTTCAGTAGAATTTTTATTCATATCAATCCGATGCATATATTGTGAGATATGAATTTTATAGTTGCGCTGTTCGGTAGAGTTTGTCGAGTGTAGACAGTCTGTGGTAATTAGTAGATTAATATTAGTATGTGAGTTAATATGAGAATTTGGTCAACATGAACGTTGTAGTTAAGTTCTTAAGATTTCCAGGAAGTCTTGGTGGGTTTAATTTGGAGTTCAGATGAATAAGTTAGAGACGTTTTACTTCTGGGACAGTGGGTAGTGCGTCTAGTACATTTGGATTAAATCGATCGGTTTGTCGTAATCATGCGAGATCAATTAGTGTGACGGGTTGGTGCTATGATGATATGATTTTGATGATGTTTTTGAGTGTGTGTTATTACTTGCTTGTTCAGGGACTGTGCCCTAATGCGTCGTGCCACAATTTTGTGATCCGGCTTCGAAGGGCTAAGAGGCAAGTACATAGTAGAGTGGTGAACAACGGGTTATTCGTCACTGTCATTGATATTATTTATTATGCTATTTTTTATGCTTTCGTTAAGCTTATTCTTATACATGATAGTGATAACATTGAGTGAATGAGATTACGATATTGAGTTAATGAGAATGAGATATTGAGTTAATGAGATGGATTATGTTGATGAATAATTAAAGATATCGCATCATTTACATTCATCATGACAGGAGTTGCATGAGCCAGGTCGGTGAGAAAGTCATGTAACTATTCCGGTGAGGTCGGTGAGAAAGATACATAACTAGTCCGGAGTGCTCTAGATAAAATCCTACTTCGGTGGGGACTTCACGGGAGTGAAGGATAGAGTGTGTCATCGACGGGTGAACACTCTGCTATACCGGTATCAGCTGATGAGATGCATATGGGCATAAGCATGATGGTGCATTCGCATGTATGAGTAAATTGTTAAAATTGTGCCACTTTACATGTATGGAATATGGCTTGATTGTTTGAGTATGAGAATGGCATTAAATAGATAGATGATGATGATAACCTTGATTATGGTTGATAAACTGTTGTTTATGACTTTATTATGTATTTGCTGTGTCTTGGACTCATTCTTGCTCTATTGTTGTTTTAGGTGACCGTTAATGACGTTTCACTCGGGAAGGACTAGCACACTTGGAATCACAATCTACACCTAATTGCTTGATTCATTGGACATGAGAACCTTTATTATAGAGTGGTGAATTAAATTTAGGGCTTGATAGTTTTGAATGGCCTAAGATGATAGGTTGGAGTTGAGTGTTCATTCAATAGACTTTATTTGATTAGTTTTGCGTTGTTCTTGGTTTATTATCACGCTATGCTTCCTAGAGATTAATTATCTATGATTGTTATATCAATATATTTATTTTCATGTGACCCACGGATGGGTTTTATTGTTGAGATGCTTGCTGTAATTTGTTATAAAATGATATTAAATTTGAAGATTAGTGTAGTTTAGTGGCATTCTAGGCTCAGTGTTGGGCTGGGGTGTTACAGGCAGTCACCCTTCTCGAAGGAGATGGTGACTTCCGACCACTTCGGTAGTTTATTGACAAGAGGAGGGTCAATGGAGTTTACCTCGTGTTCGACAACCTTAAGCTGTCGTCTTGACTCGTATGTTGATGATCCCTCATAGATATGCTCGATGGTGTGTTTGAGATCTTGGAATGGCATGTCCTCGTTGTCGTCAGACTGCGTACGACCACTAGCTTGCCATACCTCTTTGAGGGTAGGAAGTGGTCTTTTGCCGTTGTAGTAGTCCTCGATTTTTCGTTGGAATACTCGGCAGTTGCGAAGGTCATGGTCTTCCTTTTTATGGAAAGGACACCACCTAGGCTTGTCGTTCTTCCGCTCGGGGCGCTTACCTTTGCCTCGATCAGAGTATGGTTTGGAGCCTTGAGGATTTTTATCTCTCATGGTCAAGACCTCCTTGGAACCATTGGCTTGAAGCTTTTGGCCCTTTGCCTTGTTCTTGGATTTCATGACCTTCTTATCCTTCTTATTACCACTTTCACCCAACTCTTGAGGAATTTTATCTTCTCGATCAATAGTGTTGTTCCACTCAACCGCTTCGGCAGCGGTAGCATATCATCGGCCATCTCGAAGAGTTCAACGACAGTGGCGGGAGAATTCAAGGCGATGTCCTCCGTGATCCTTCTACTACGGACTCCTTGCTTGAAAGCTCTAATGACAGAAGAATCAGAAACCTCAGGAATGGAATTTCGAACCTGACTGAAGCGTCGAATGAACTGGCGTAGAGTCTTGTGGTCGTTCTGTCTCATCCTGTGCAGGCCATCCTCCTTCCCGGGGCGATGATAGGTGCCTTAGAAATTTGCCAGTAGGAGGTCGCAAAGGTATTGCCATGAATAAATCGACTCGAGTGGCTGATTTAACAACCACGATCAAGCAGATCCCTCGAGTATAGTAGAAATGTAATTTGCCATTACATGCTCTCCTCCTCCTGCAGCTCGGACAACAGTTGTGTAGATCTGGAGAAATTTAATGGGGTTTTGAGATCCGTCAAACTTCTCCATGTTCACTAGTCGAAACCGAGGCGACCAGCGAACTGCTCGGAGATCGGGTGAGAAAGCTCGGCATCCGGTAATAACTTCTTGACGCCTTCTTTGCAAAAAAGAAGGATTGACGTCACCAGGTGATCGTACATGACGATACCCGGTCATAGGCGGACCCGACCTGTGGTGGGTCTCAACCCTACGAGGGAAACACTCCTCATATTATGTCTACTGTCGCAGATTTCTGGGTTGGAGTGGTGAATGATCACCTCTCTTGGGAACCCGCTGGTCTTTAGGTGTTCGAGGAACTCTTCTTCGGCTGGGGCGAAGATCTGGAGAGCGTCGTGATCGGTCGTCACGGCGGTCTCCATGTGGTGAGTTTTTCGAACGGCTGGAAGCGGATGAGGTCGTACTACCACGACTTCTAGGTTGAAGTCGATGAGGGTGCTCAAGCTTGGCCACTGTGCTTCGAAGCCTTTGTGCGATCTCTTCAGCAAAGAGGTCGTAGCTGAGTGTTCGATTAAGTTCTCGAGATGGGTTCTCGAGAAGGTCGTTGATGCGTTAGAATTCTTGAGCTTCCTCCGACTGATAGTGAACGAATTCAGACAAATTTTTCTGAGCTACGATTCTTCTCTGTCGGGTTGCCTCAGGAGCGTCCATACCTGAGCCCCGAGCTTGCCTCAGTGGAGTACGAGTATTTCTAGAATCTCCTTAACACTCATCATAGTGTTGACTCTGTT
Organism: Phyllostachys edulis; assembly: GCA_036346405.1. NCBI lineage: Eukaryota > Viridiplantae > Streptophyta > Magnoliopsida > Poales > Poaceae > Phyllostachys > Phyllostachys edulis. Next base: position 53,397,669 of record CM070549.1, on the reverse strand, counting down.
CATCGCTAGAGGTGTCCTCGTCATTGCCACGAGGGGAGCATCCTCAGTCCTATCTCTAGGATTGCAATCTCCTCCTGAGGGAAGAACAAAGACCTCTCGTTGATGATCTCCACATGCGCTTGATGCCTCCTCGCTTGAGGAGTAGTCTAGAGATAGCATCTGGCGACTTGGAGCAAACCCCTCCAGGAAGGGGAATTCTGAGTTATAACCGTCTCCGTCCGCAAGTGAACCCTGCGATGGGATGGTCGAACCCGCAGGAAAAGCATGTTTGACCCCCTTCTTTGTGGGGCTAACCTAAGAGAGACGACCACCAAGTGTTGATGAAGCTCCGGAATGATTGCCTCTAGGACTTGTCGTGCCAGGTCGGACTGTCTTAGATGGACTCGAATACTTGGAGAGGGAACCCTCGCCATGCTCTGAGTCTGTCCTGGTGCAGTCCTGATTGTGGTCAGATTGACCCTTGTAACATCCCAAAATTTGGTTTTTCAAAAATCTTTTGAGTAGTTTAGGTCCCTGAAAAATTTCACCAATTTTATTTGAATTAATAAAGCTTAATTAGGAATTTCCTAAATTTAAAATATTTAATTTGACTAATCTAAACATCAATTAAATAAAAACCTATGTTATTTGGCTTTCTTGTGTTCCAAGGAATTTTCTGGTATTTTCTGAGATTTTTCTGAATTTGTTTGCTATTTATTTGGTCTCCTTGATTTTTGGGATGTTCTTTAATTCCGAAAATCATCCTTTTCACTCTCCTGCCCACGTGCTACAGTCATGCGCGAATCACTGTTCATCGTTTTCCTTTGGAACGAACCGAACAGCCGACTAGGAGTCCAATACGTATCCGTTTCCGACTCAAACCTTCCAAAATCCATATCTTTCTCTATGGTGCGTACAAAAGTGAACAATTTGTGTCCAAGCGTCCGTCTTGATCTCCTCTTCCAATTCCCTAAATTGGTTTTCCCCAAACCAATCTATTTTCGTCACCATCTGCAGAATACCGAGCTATACCCAAAGGTCTTCTCCGGCGAGTTGCGCCTTGATCCGACATCCGTCGGCCGAACCGTCTATGGTGTTGGCTTCGCGTCGTCGCCCTCTACGTCATGGTTCCATCCACTTCTCCCGAAGATCGTCGAAGCCATGTCAAGCCGTAAAGCCCAAACGTGTTCATCGCGTTGATTGCTTCCTCGGTAAGTTTTTTCCAAAATCAGACCGTGCCATCACATCTGGCTCGTCGTTTCCTTTCCGTTTTACCCCTTTGCCACCACTGCGTCACCTCTGGCCGCTAGCCACACCGCGCGCATGAATCAGCCATGCACTGTAGCGTGCTTCGTTCATGTGTTGTCTCTAGAACGTGGAATCCTCTTCGTATTCTTTTCTTCCTTTGCTGTAAAGACCCAAGTATCTCTTTCTATCTGTTAATTCTTTGGTAGCCATCTCCATGCCTCAAAATTAGCCTGTGCAGTCGGTTCCTATTCATGTCTGCTACTTCCAGAGCGAGAATTCATCTCTGAACAGTTCTCTCCTTCACTGATGTGGCCAAGCATCATCTTATTTTCCCTTGTGTTAACCCTTTTCTCCAATCAGTGCTTCCCATCTCAGTGCTAAAAAGATCCATGCATCCATGCCACCATGTGCCATGAAGGGCAACAGCTCTCCGTGCTAGTTCCCAGTTCGGTTGTTGTGTTCTGTTGCTTCTATTTCTTATTGTTTCGGCTACTCTATTGATTCCTCTCTGCTAATCCTTCTCTTTGATTGTCTGTTCTCTAATCCTTACTTTTCCATCTCAGTGCCACATAGCTACCATCTTCTGTCCTCATGCCTCATGCCGAAGCCTCCATGCGCCATGAACAGGCCGAGATGCTTCTCTGTTCTATTTGTTGCACAGTGCGTGCTCTGGCTTTCCTTTTCTCTATGATGTGTGGTCCCAACTTGCCATTCAATTAATCCAAACCACATATCTATCTTTCCTTTACATGTAGACCTCACATTTCATCCTTCCAATTAGAAACCCTAATAAGTTTCTCTCTCTTACATGCGGGCTCCGCATGTCAGTCAACTCTTGGCCCACCCTTGTTCATGAGCTTGGTCCACCGTGGACTAGCATATCTCTGTGGACCTGGTCCATAGACCAGTGGCCTATATGTCAACTCTAATCCTATTTTCGGGAATTAATTTAACTCCTGAAAAGTCCTTTTATCTTATTGGTCCCACGTGTCGCTCTCTTTATCTTATTTCTAGAATTATTTTAATTCTAGAAATTCATAAATCCAGTGGGTCCCACCTGTCATCCACTCACCCTTTTCCAGAATTTCTGAAATAATTTAATTTAGGAATATTCTGTGGGTCCTAATTGTCATTCTCTCTTTATCTTGTTCTCTCTCCAGCACCTTGGCCCACATGTCATCCAATGAGTTCATCTCTCTCTCACTTACCAGTGGACCCCACCTGTAAGTATCCAATTCTTTTTATTTTATTTAATCCGAAGGAATATTCTCTTAATATTCTTTTCTCTCTCAATTTTATCATTTCATATGAATTCCAATCTTCCGAGAGCCATATCTTCTTCATCCGAATTCCGATTGAACCCATTCAAGTTTCTAAATTCATTATCTACCTTCTAGTACCATTCAATTTCAATTTGGAGTTTATTTGATTTGTCTTTTGAATTTAGTTTGTTTTGCGCTTTCTTTCTCGTTAGACGTTGAAGTCCCGGAATCGTCCGAAAGAGCTGAAGGTCAAGGAAGTAGAAGATCAAAGATAAATAAGATCATCATTGCTATAGCAAGGCAAGTTATACCTTTGATCATATTGAACCCAGTTTTCAAAATACTTTGATTCAAATTATTGCATTTACTTTAAGTATTTATTTAAATGCTTTTGGGTTTAGTTATTAATCCAATTTGTTATATCCACCTTGTCTATTGTTATATCATAATCTTTTGTCACCCTAGATTGGTTTAATTAGTTGGTATTATTGTAGCACCAATGTGGGTTGGTTAGATATGATTAGTCTGCTTAGCCATGCTTCGAGTCACCATTTCATGTAAGTTGTAGTTATAAACTTGACTGAGTGATTATGGAACTTTATGATAAAACTGTGTGTACTATGTGCTATTACTCGTTGATGGCATGTGTTGCACTTAACCAACAGGGTGGGAAATGATTTAGACGGAGGCAAGTGGTACTGTGTGTTGTTTTGGTGGATCTGTGTGCATAGGCTTAAAAATCTGTGTGCATAGAGATTTGTAGTAAAATTGAAAGCCTTGTCTTGGTCAATTAAGGACTTAACTTTGTGTGCCATTGAACTGGGCCTTTCGTACAATTACATGCCTGGTATGGGACAGGCCTAACTTAGTAAGTCATGGATTCTTGATATTGATACTCAGGTTGTAGGTTAGATTGTGTTGATTGGGTGGAGGTGGGCTACCAAGTAGTCACATCGCGATACGGTTCACCGCTTCCCTGTCCAACGATGTGTGTCGTACCATCCACTGTGTATAGTTTGGTATGACGGTTTGTAAGCACACTGGGAGTGTTAATGTTGAGATGAAGTTTCTGGAAGGTTTTGTTGTGATCAGCTCTGATCCAGTTGATTGTATCTTGTGGGTAAAGTGCACAAACTCAGTAGAGTGTTAAATCAATCTATTCGAATAGCCGCGTCTGCGGTCATAGACATGCTCGGGGATTTCACACGAGGGGTAGATTTTCATAAAACTTTGGGAAGGGGCAGCTGTGTGATCTAAGTCATATGGTTGCGTGAATAATTTGATTAGGCTATGTGTCTTTGTGAAAACAATTGATAAATTATTATTGTTTATTTGTTTTGAATTATGCTTTCAATCTATTATTCATATTCAAATTGCAAATGTTGCATTTCTGCAAAAGAACCACAGAAGCCATTCCTTTGGAATAAGCCATCATCTATAAATTGCATTCTGTGATATGACTTGCGAGTACGGTTGTGTACTCATGCTTGCTATAATCAATCAACAGAAGTGAAGGAATCGTCAGTCAACAAGGTCTACTTCAAGTATCATGGAGAATTAGGTCGCGCTACCCCAGCCGATTACCTGTGGGCATATGGATGGGCTTCACTGAAGTTATTCCGTTACGTTCCGCTGCAGCTTAATTGAGCTATTCGCCTTCTGAGGCATTAATTGTAAGCTTTGACCTTAAGGTCTTTACTCTGAAATTTATTGTTAATTGCCTATTTATTAGTCATCTTTGTATATGGAAATGATATTTCACTGATGTTGCCACTGTGTGCACTAGCGTGATCCTGAACTAGTGCATTATACACAAAGGGTCCAGAATTGCATTTTTGGGTCCCGACACCCTTGCCCTCTGGGGAAGCTGGTTCCTCATCCGGGCGTAATGTTGCGGGGGATAAAGATCCCTCCTCAGCTCCATCGGCGATATGGTCTCCTGGAGAATGATCTCCGGAGGCAATATCACCATCGGATGATGCAATACTCGGCTTGTAGTCGAAACCGGCATACATGTCGATATCTACGTAATCGACTAAGTGGAACCAGTTCTCCTCGTTCCACTCTGCTGCCGTGAGAGCATTAGAGTTGGAAAAGAGCAAAGAAAGCTGGTGACTCGAAGTTTCCCCACGGTCGGCGCCAACTGTCGGTGTTTTAGAACTGAACTTACGTAAAGATTGTTTGATTCGGGGGTTCCCCTAGGCTCAAATCACGCAGAGAGAGACGACACGAGGATTTTATATAGGTTCAGGCCTTCTCCCAGGGAGAATAACAACTCTACTCCTGTGTGTATGTATTGAGTATGCTGGATTACAAGATCAAGAGAAAGACTAGAATGATGTGCCTTGTGCTCTTAATTCCCCCTCCCTCCTTCTCTGATGATTCTGCCTTTTATAGTACTCAGAGTGTGCTGCTGTTCTTCCAGTCCAAAGGGTGGCTTAATGCTTCAGATTATGGAGTCGTTACTGGAGATTATTGTGGGAGTAGTAACGTTCCCACGTCGCGAGGCAGTTATCACCATGACAGGGAGTTGATTCGTGCCATTATTCCAGAGAGTAACAGCGTAGTTTACTGCACATATCTTTAAATATGGTGCGGAAGATTCCCTGGTCGATTAGGTCCACATGTCTGTAAGCCACATCGACTAGAGACTGATCGTAGAAGAGCTTACGACCAGGTGGTGGTCGTAGAATAGCTTACGACCATAAACTGATCGTAGGAGAGCTTACAATCAAGACATAGTCGTAGAAATACTTACGACTATGGGGTGGTCGTAGAAGAACTTACAACCTCCAGCTTCTCCCTTATGAATATTAAGGGGTATACTTAAGAACCATATGACGTCATTATTATCTATAATATGAATTACAGATAAATAATTAAATGAGGATTATTATATCCTCGTTAGAAAGCAAGGTGGTATCCACCGGAGTGTTACAAATAACTAGATCCAATCAAACAATAAGCTCATTTGACAAAGAGGACATTTGTCTTCTGTACTTGCACAATATGAGTATATGATCAATCCAGCAGTGGGGAATGTAACCGAATTTACCCAATATCAAGCTCTAATTGTGATGGATGATCATCGAGTAGATAGGTGGATGTGGGCTTTCCAAAGAAATTGCCATTCAATAAACCGATAAATTAATATTCTTTTGTCCTCTTGCACATTTAATTATTTGTGGGTTTTACAATAAATGGTGTTCATTGTAGCTTAGGAGTAGATCTAAGTCAGCTAGCAAAGCAGGCTCTTGCCTGAGTTCAAGGGGAGCTTGCAAAGGATGGCAGGGAGCCTATGGGATTATCTTCTTTCAAAGTGCGTGAGAAATCTACTCCTGGAAGTTGGAAGTCTGCAATTGTCAATTACTCAAATAAAAAGAAAGGTCAGGGGTTATGCTACTTTACTGGAGTGCATGCTAATATTTTTTATAATGTAAGTTGTAGAAACAATGAACTTGTTTTATTTATTATTTCAGAGAAGAGTGCACTTGCTCAATTTTGTGTAGATTTGACTATGCGAGCCAGTGGAGGATTAATTGATCCTGTTATTGGACGCAAGAAGGAGATTGAAAGAGCAGTTCGGATTATATGCTGGCGCACAAAGAACAATCCGATTCTTCTGGGCGAAGCAGGTGTTGGTAAGATTGCCATTGCCGAGGGGTTGGCTCTTAAAATTGCCAATGGAGATGTTCCTATTTTCTTCGTGGTAAGTTTGAAAGAACTTTGTAATGGATACAAAATCATGGAGTTGCAAAATTTGGTTGCTGTGATGGTTTGTAGTTGTCACTCATTGACGTGGTTATATAGGCAAAGCGTATATTGTCATTGGGTGTTGCTCTACTTATGGCTGGTGCAAAAGAGAGGGGCGAATTAGAAGCCAGGGTTACTAGATTCGCATTGGCCCAGCCTCCTCCTCCTCCTCCTCTTGGCCACTACTGCTATAGATTGAGGCGGCAATGCAGATGCAGACTCATGCATGACTTATGGGGAGGTGGTGCCTGAGCGGAGCTAAGTGGAGGGCGCTCACCTCTTGGGGGCGCATGGGCGTTGCTGAGGTGGGTAGACGGTACTCCAATGTGGCTGGAGGTGGAACTAGTGGCTCAGCGGAGGCAGAGGAGGCGGTCGTTGTCTTCTCGGGCTCCGATTGGTCCTTGTAGACGCCACACCAGCAAAGCCCACCTTCTCCGTTCGGATTCACCGCGCATGAGCACCGCCGTCATCTTGAATGGCCGCCACTACATCCTATGTGTTCTCTTTTCTGTGTGCTTTTCTTCCTTCTAGTTTGTTGTCTTTTGAGTACTACTTCCCATTGTTTTCTATGAGTTTGTGAATCTCCGCAGTCCGCTGGTGTGCCATCGGATGATCAATGCTTGGTTCCATTGCCTGATCACTTCCCTGTTTTTGCTTGCATTGGTTCCCTATTGTTGTCTTGCCTTTTTCACCGGCCAATTTCCCCATTGTTGGTTCACCAATTGTTGTGGAAAATTGCAGGCTAATTGAGGATGGGGCTTGGCGGGATCTAGGTGTTCACGTCAAAACAATCTAGCATCTAGATAAATTTTTTGAGCTAGCAGTTAGTCTTAAGAAAGGTATGTGTCTATTGATAATTGAACACACGGTCTTTCCAAATATGTTTGGTTGAATCAAGGTCTCAGTTTCAAAGCAAAGGACCGTGCTGAAAAATATATGCAGAGCAGGTATGTCTGGCTCAGATATCTCTACATTATAATTAGTTTTATCCTTGTAACTTTACTACTTCTAATTTTGTTTGCGCCCTACTTTCAAAAGAAGTAGCAAAGCTATTTTCATATCCTTGCCTGATCTACATTGCTAGCCTTATATCACCCTCCAGAAGTCTTTACTGTCCAATTCTTTGTTTATTGAGCTATACCTAATCAACGTTCAAAGAAAAATTTAGAAAATCATGAGTTTTATGGTCATAGTTGCAGAAAACTCTGGGTTTTGATAATAGTAAAGATAAGAGTTAACTAGATATTGTTCATGCTCACTTTGTCACCAAAAAAATTGCTCTCAATTCTACCAACTTTACGGCAGTTTGGATACTCTGCTTGAGACGTGAGTGTGTTGTTAAAGATTGAGCTAATTATTTGGATCATATAAATGGCAAGAAGCGTGAGTAACTGGAAACTCTGTTTAAGTTCAGTTGGTGTATCAAACCTAGCAATCATCAGCTTCATGTTTCATGGTTTGAGCGTTTGACAGATCAGAGAGCATTGGGCATGTCTATGCATGTTGAAAGGGCATCACTCGAACAGGTAGAACATATGAGCTTGTTTGTTGGATTAAAAACATTGTCTCATTCAGACTTGGGTTACATCATGTGTTGGTGGTTGGTTATGTAAGACAAGTGGTCAAATGCTTGCGTAGTTACCTTTCGTATCTTCCTATTATTAACTTTTTCTGGATGCAGGTTCAAAAAAGGTTTGAGTCACTTAAGAAGAGGAAAGATCCAAGCAGCTTTAGTTAACAGGGTGAGAAAACGCAAAAACATCATAAAAGATGTCATTTCCCCCCTTTTGTTGTGGATAACTGTGAAAGGAGCCTATGAAATTATCTCTTAGATTGCTGTCTAAAAGCTAAAATTCCCCCCTTTGCTTATTCTTCATATTTGAATGAGAGAATATTGAAACAACAGCAAGAGTGATGAACCACGAAGGTCCTATTCTGGCCCGATCTTTCGATGAGAAAGTAAGTTCGGTAGTAGTCGCTCAACTCTCACGATTCTGGCTACGAACTCGCAAGGCTCGAAACCACGCAATCGCTGAACTGCTCGACAAATCATTATCAACCATGCACGAATACCTGGATGACCTGATCACAAAGATTAATTCCTGCATACACCGAAGAAGCACGCAAGAACAAGATAGATAAGCAATCTGAAATTGTGAATAGGAATTGATATTGTATTGCTAAGTGGGGTTTCGAAGAACAATGTCGCTATTGATCTCGTCGAACAAGAGGACAAAGTATAAAGTAGCAAAGCTAAACTTTAATCAACAAAACCCAAGAAACTAGAGGGGGTGACGGCCACTATGTATAGGAGAAGAGGAGGGGGCGGTGGTACTGTTCATGCATGAACAATACTGCATGAACAGTAAACCCTAACTCTATCTCCTAACCAGCCATCTTTTTTTGACGATTTCGATGCACTCGTAATGAATTTGAAGGTGAGGCCCAATCCGTTGGAAAGGTCTCGGAAGAAGCTTTCCAACAAACCCAAGAACACCCGAATCGGACTCCTTTTGCAAAAGTTATGGCCGTTTTACTATGGGCCTGTTGGGCTGTCCCAGTGCTTGTTTTGGCGATTCTAATGTGCGCAGAAGGAATTTGGAGCTGGGGCTGGATCCGTTGGAAAGATGACGAGATAATATTTCCATCAAGTACTTTTGGACCTCCAACGGACTCCTTATGTGAAAGTTATGTATGTTTGAAGTCGGTGTTGTCTCCGGAGGCCGAATTGGATTCCAAAATAGGTCCAGCTCGAACTCTTACAAATCAACCACTCTCTGTCTTTTATTCCTGAAAATAACAACACATTTATTAGGCAATATCATATAGTTCATGTAATATAAAGGCACTCCTAAAAACGATCTCACCTGATAATTTAAGTGAAGCGTACGAGCTCCTGTAATTGGAACAACAAGCATAGCAAATATGGTTGTATCCATAGGGGTCATGTCCTCATCATCCTCCCCTACTTGAAAACAAAGCCGTCCTCGGTTTTTGATAAGCTGAAAATATGGTAACAAAGAAGCCAAGGTGTATGAATGGTATATGTATATGTCATCTGTTTTAACAGTTCTTCGTTGTTGCACAATTAATGTTATAAAACAGCAGCGATAATAAAACCTCATTGTATTATTACCTCAAGAATAATCATATATGTTAAAAACCAAAACAAAATTTCTCACACAGCAATTATTGCAACTAGTTTTGCAAATGTAAGTGAAGTGTTTATGCAATTCAAATATCTGAAGTTGTAAACTTGCAGTGGTAGCACATATGGGCAAATCTACAACTTTTGGAATCAAACAAAGTTCATCCATATAATCAGATTTCAATCGAGCAATAGCAAATTCATCTAGCAATGGTGAAAAGATTTGTAAGTTCTTCCATACTTCAACATCATGATGCAGATTGTTAATACTAGATGATGCAATAAGAGATGAACACATAAGCATTGGATGATCACTAAATTTTATTTTCCTCTCATATTAAGCAAGATTCCGTACACAAGAATTGTTGTTTAAAACAGTAAGCTTCAATTCATCCATTCGATCACAAGTTATGCATATTCGATATACTATAAATTGATTGTCTATACCATAATCTCCAATTAATTTAAAACAATAGGTGTAGGTGCTAGATAGAGAATTTAGCGATGAAAGTTCAGAAACTTTCTTCATAGCACATTCCAAACTAACGGGCTCATTAAGCATGATATAACACAACACATCAGTAGTGGATATTCTATCAAGTACTTCCTTATGCGTAATTAATTCGACCTGTGCGAAATTATGTGACTTCAGATCAGCACATGTTTGTTCAAGTCAACATAAGGAATATCAAAAGATTGCACTACAATAGGTATATACTCACAAGGTTGCTCTATGTCTTGCTGTAGCACCAAATCAGTACCTTTGTCATTATCGTCCTCATTAGACACTGTAGGTACCTCAAACTTCTCCTCTAATGACATAAGATGCGACAGATCATCCTTCATCTCTTCAAACATCTCAGCGGTATCTATAGATGGAGTAGGAGCCAAAACAATGTCAGCATTTTCAGTTACCTTAGGTTACACCTCGCTTGTGACTGTGGGTGGTGGAGGTACAAAATGATTGTGCAATTTCTTCTTCATCTGCTCCCATGTGTACATGAAGTGGTACTTGAGATTCGACCACTAATGTTGAACATCACCGATCAGCGCCGTTCTTGCCATGCTCATCTTCTCATAAGGATCAAGGTCCTGTCTTTCAAAGTAGCTATCCAACATAGTAACCCATAGGAAATAGTCCAACGACGTACTCTCAACGGTGAGTGGCAAGATGTATACCGGTAGTTGTTTCCCTTTGAGTTCAAATCTGTCCATGATGTCATCGTAATCTACCAACTTCAACCAACCTATCATTGTTAGTAGAAAACAAGGAAACAAATCACAAGTATATATCCCTTTCAACTACTAGGTTCTGGAGGCTCAATAGTTGCTCACACTAAAGCTTATACCAATTTCTTACAAGCTCTTACCAATGCAGCAAGGAAGTGGTATAATCGGTGGCTGGTTCGTGATACTCTCACTAGTGATTAGCCCAACGATTGTGAGGAACGGTACCTGCTGAGTTAGTAGGAAGTGGAGCTCAGAAGGCTTCAATATGGTAGTAAGGATCAGCAATAATCAAATCAGTTAATGCAAGTTGAAAGATTGTTCAAAGTACTCGTCAATGTTGCTGATCCTAGCCTAATCAAAGCCCTACCAAGAGAAGTGTATGTACGCACACACAAAGATCAATGTGACTTGATGTAAGCAAAGGAAAACCTTACACCAAGTACTAGGAGAGACGCTGGCCAACTACTCAAACTTCTTTCTAAGGGCACAAGATTGTTCACACGATGTAGAGTACAAAAATCTGAATAACGTGTAATATAAACAATCATCTAGTTTAAGCAAAAATAACAGCTAGTCTCAAGAGATGAAAAAGCAAAGTTTTATATGGCTTATATATGCTTGTTTGAAAGGTTTCGACGAGATCTACAACTTTGTAGTTGAGGCAAACCCCAAATTCCGAAGGGAAGACCAAAAGAATCAGCAAAGACAAAAAAATGAAAACTTGCCACGTGAAATCAGGGCCGAAGATGGCCGATTTTGGGGCACCAGGAGGGCGACTAGTTGCTTAGGTGGAAAGGATGTGCCACGTCATTAGATTTCCAACGCGTACATGAACTCCCAAAATAGACACCGTATGCAATAGTTATGCCCGTTTTACTGAAGGTATCCCGGAAACAGAATCATACTCAGACTCGAAATCGACTCGGGTTCAATCTTGAAACTGCTATATCTTTTGATTCCGTAGGCCAAACTTGCTGAATTTTTTTTTATGGAAACTTGTGGCTATATGTAGAAGGGCTCCAATAATTTTCACTGATTTTGGCAAAAGTTTGATGCACTTTTTTTTTCTTTCCTTTTGTTCTTTTTTTTCTACCGTGGCTTTTGTTCTTGCGGTTGCCTCTTTCTCCTTCTACTATCTGGCCAGCCTAGGGTTTGCCGCAAGTCGCAAATAACATCAACTCTCTCAAAAGACCACAGCAATCCTCTCAGTTTTTTTTTCTGAATTAACAACATCACGAAATTTTTGTTTTTGGTGCAGATTAGAGGAGTTCTAACCCACGAATTTTCTGTTTTAGATGCAAAAACTAAGAACGATCAAGCGACGCGAAGGAAAAACACGAGAAGCAATCTAGACAACAACCAACTAGACAATAACTATAACTAAAGATTAGCAACCAGACATGACAATGCAATCAAAGATTCAACAAGCAAACTGAAAAGAAAAATTGCAAAGGCTCAAAGGGGTTCAGACAGGGATTAAAGTGGCGCAACAAAATAATTTTTGTGGGATATTTTCTGGACTCTAGGTATGAAAAATAAATCTACTAGTAGAAAACTAGAAACCCTCACCGATTAACTGTAGCTCTGATACCACTTGATAAACCACGAAGGCCCTATTCTGGCCCGATCTTTCGATGAGAAGGTAAGTTCAGTAGTAGTCGCTCAACTCTCACGATTCTGGCTACGAACTCGCAAGGTTCGAAACCACGCAATCGCTGAATTGCTCGATAAGTCGTTATCAACCGTGCACGAATACCCGGATGACCAGATCACGAAGATCAATTCCTGCATACACCGAAGAAGCATGCAAGAACAAGATAGATAAGCAATCTGAAATTGCGAATAAGAATTGAAATTGTATTGCTAGGTGGGGTTCCGAAGAACAATATCGTTGTTGATCTCCCCGAACAAGAAGATAAAGTATAAAGTAGCAAAGCTAAACTTCAATCAACAAAACACAAGAAGCTAGAGGGGGTGACGGCCACTATGTATAGGAGAAGAGGAGGGGGCGGTGGTATTGTTCACACGTGAACAGTACTGCATGAACAGTAAACCCTAACTATATCTCCTGATCCACTGTCTTTTTTCGACGATTCCGATGCGCTCATAATGAATTTAAAGGAGAGGCACGATCCGTTGGAAAGGTCTCGGAATAAGCTTTCCAACAAACCCAAAAACACCTGAATCAGACTCCGTTTACAAAAGTTATGACATTTTTACTACGGGCCTGTTGGGCTGTCCCAATGCCAAATTGTTTTGGCGATTCTGATGTGCACAAAAGGAATTTGGAGCTGGGGCTGGATCCGTTGGAAAGATGATGAGACAATCTCTCCATCAAGTACCCGTGGACCTCCAACGGACTCTGTATGTGAAAGCTATGCACGTTTGAAGTCGGTGTTGTCTCCGGAGGTCGAATTGGATTCCAAAATAGGTCCAGCTCGAACTCTTGCAAATCAACCACTCTCTATCTTTTATTCCTAAAAATAACAACACATTTATTATGCAATATCATATAGTTCATGTAATATAAAGGCACTCCTAAAAACGATCTCACCTGATAATTTAAGTGAAACGTACGAGCTCTTGTAATTGGAATAACAAGCATAGCAAATATGATTGTATCCATAGGGGTCATGTCCTCATCAAAGAGGAGGAAGAGAGGAAGCGTCAACACAAAGAAAAGAAAGAAAGAGAGAAGGTAAGTGCCACTATACATGTGGATCACTTCCTGTTTGTACCAACTGCTTTCCTTTTGATACAAAACTTTCCTTTTGATACAAAACTTTCGGTTGACGGTCCTGTGGACTGTGAGAATCAGTAAAATTCATAATAACTAGATACCAAATTGTTTCAGAAAGAGCAGGCTGCCCAGAATGAACCAGAGGACATCAACCTTAATGTCACTGCTATGATGGGTTTTGGAGGGTTCCATTCCTAACCAAATTTGTCCTTGCATCCAACCTTCCTCACGCACCTTCGTTGAGTCTCTGGCTAGCGGATCCGCCATAGAGGTCTCCTCCATCGTTGATACACTCCACCCGGCGACCTCCATTCGAACGTCGGCAAGTTATGATTTGGTTAGGATGCATATGTTTTTCTCATAAGATCTTTGTATTTATAGATGCTATGTTGTTCAAATGTACTTTATACGTACCAAAACTGATTATAATGCTCAGGAATTACATGTGTGTTAAGCACATTGCTCAGAAATCATTGATACAAAGTATAAGTTTCCGTTGCAACGTACGGACACATAACTAGTCGGGACAAAAAAAAATGGTACCCAAGCGGATTTTTTTTCTTCCGGATACGGCATCGGATCGAACGGGAATTATCTGCCCCGTTTTCACTCCTAATTGAAGTGAACCAGCACATTCAGCGCAGACTCCTACTCCAGACTCAGCTTTGTTCATACTCACGCAATAGAAGCAGCTCTGTCCACCTGTTGTCAGCATTGTCCGATGCGCGGCGAAGAAAAGCCTATTTCTGTGGGGTCTGTGTTAAGTCTTAGTAACGTCTTGTATCTATACCGCTGATCCTGAAGCTGAATGTGATCAGGCCAAGCCTGATGTGTCTTGCTCCTGTTCTGTAACTTTTCCAGACGCTGTTGTTTCTTCGGTGAGTTCTGAGGTCACTTCACTGGATTCTGGCACAGGGTTGATAGGGCCCTGGGGAATGCCGAACAAGGTGGAGAATATCTGCCTATGGCATTCGTCACAGAAACAGAAGTACGAGAAGTGGCCTTCATCAAGAAGCTTGTGCACTGTGGCTCCTGGAACAACCCGCCGGACATATTCCGTCACTGATGGTGGCACCACCCGGTCATCCATCCCCTGTTAAGACACATAAAAAAATCTGGTCAAATTTTCATTGTTGGAAAATGTAGAATAATACACCTACCGGGACGAAAATGGAGGTTCAGTGCTTCAGGAAGACCGCAGCAACATGGGAATGCATAACATATAATCTGAGGAAAAGATGATTCATCAAGCAACACATTGGACACTAGAAGTTTATTGCGTCCAATGATAACACATGGTGTTAATTTCTGTATAATAGTGTCCATTTATCAATTCTCATGCCAGTTTGAGATTCATTTTTAGTACATATGCAACTCACTCTCGTTATTATCTACACTTAACCCCTGAGTTTCCTAAATCATGCAACCCAAGACCATTTCAACATAGTTAACTACAAATGCAACCTCTTCCCTGTGCTGTTATAATTCATTTTTCAAACAAATTTTACTACTGCAATTAGATAGAACACTAAAGTTATTTTAAAAGGTTAACTTTCGCATGTATGGACCCCGATCAATGATGACAATGAACAAAAGATTCACATTTGATAAAATCCTTATGCTAGACAGCACCCTTTGAATGATGCCCTTACTCTTCCATTTGTGAGCTACCGAACTATGGTTCGAAACTTCGAATAACTAGCATATGTTATCTTTTCTTTTCTACTAACTACTGTCATTAATATGTCAAATCAATTCGAAATCATCAAATCATTTTTAGCGAACAGACTACTAACCTGCCATATGTGTATTGGGCCCAGAAATCCCACCCACTCTCGTTCAGCCTGATTGAATAGAGACTTGATCAATTCAAATAATCCCTGATCCTCTTTCTTCTGCATTTGAATGTCGGACAAGCTGAAACCCCAGTCAGATACTTGCAGCACAGCTTCCTGTACAAATGGTTGTGCATCTCCCTGGCGCACAGACTCTGCAACGTCCTTTTCCCAGAATGCATTGAACATAGGACCTTCCAGTAAGGTTTTGTCCTGAGTAATGCACAAAGGGTTAGTATTTGGAATGAAAAAGGGCCTATGCCCAAGCTTGGGAAATCACCATTTGTTTCATGCTTCCTCAAAGGAGTGACTAATAGGCATAAGGATTTTTAAATTAGCATCAAGCAGCATTGGACAAATCAATTACTAGCACTTTCATGCAGCAAAATAATGCTGAGGATGTTGCTGTCCTCTGTGGAACTGATGTTGCAATTACTGTAGTACACGGACAAAACAACAGATGTTGGGGGTGAATCAGTGGGTGCTTGGTATAAAATATCAATGGCAATAACAGTATAATGATGACAGTTCACTCAAGAGCTCAATCCCATCATGTTCTATCCATACAATCTAAAATGATAACCGAAGTAGTTTATCAGCATATTAATTGGGCCTTATATTGGGTAAATAAGATCATTGGAGAGTCAAGACACAATGTTTTAAAAATAAAAACAAAAAATGATCTTAATTTTTTCTACTTAGATTAGAAGTTTCTGTTTGCCATCATGTTCTATCCATTACCAGCCTTTTCTTGTATCATCGTCTGAGGTACAAGATACCAAACCACACATTCTGCTTCTGGTTCACCTAAATGTAATGAGGGCAGGGATAGTACAGCGAATAATGGTACCAGTCCCTATCGTTCCAAAACAGCATCCCAAGTTAACATTGGCACCTTAAGATAGTACATAACACTGATAACAGAATACCTTCTTCCCCAATGACAGTGCCAACCAACTCTCAGGCTGTCCTCGCTTTCCAGAAAGGAAGCTTCGGTGGTAAAAGAGGGGTAGTAGTGATGGAAACCTCCGAGCTAAAATGTGCATTAGTTTCCGTTTAGTTGACCATCTATCCCATGTTTTACGTCTCTCGTCCTTGGTCATCTTGGAGTCATATGGATTTGCCATAGGTGCGAACATTGCTGCACCTGGATTCAGGGCAATATTGTCATCCATGAGCATTCAATCAAAATCATAGAGTATCACTATTACTTCAGTATTCAGAAAGCATGTAAGATCTATGTTCTTGGAATACATGCCCAAAAATGATTTTGACTGAATAGAACTACAGCTTAAGATGAAGTAGTGGTAAACATGGAACTAAGAACAGTCATTACTATGTCTTGACCAAATTAAGGCTCCAAAGAAGGAACAGGCACATGGTACTCTGAATTAGAAGCATCTCCAAATGCGCTTGCGCTTAATAAATGAAAAAAAAAACACATAATATTTTCCCTAGACAAATTTAGATGATGCTTGGTCGTCTGATTCAATCAAACATAAGCATTCCATTCTTATCAAGCCAAAAAGATGATAATTTGCTTTAAAAGTGTCTGAAATACTGCTTATCCCCATAAGTCATGTAGGTAACAAACTTGCCTGAATGTAAACTATGGTCAGCATTAGTGTATGAAGTCACAAGCATCCATTTCTAGAAATTAGTCTTTAAATGTCCATAAGCATACAGAAGGTATGATATCAGATACAAGCAGAAAAATAGCCCTACCTATTGTGATATCAGCACCACAACCAATTTGTCAAAGTAAGGGGAGCATGTATGTACTATGTAGAACAGGATAAGACTATAGATAGAGCAATCCAAAAGAACATAGCAAAGCATCTGAGGTAGGTTACCTGCCACTCGGTCAGGAATGTAGCGAAGAGCACTCCAAGCATGCATGCCACCTCCAGAATAGCCCACAACCCAGAACTTGTCCACAATCCCGAGAGCATCAGCCAAATGAAGCATGTCTAGTGCAGAAGAATTGAGATTTCGGTCTGGATGAGGATCACTTTCACCAAAACCAGGAAGATCATAGGTCACAAGTCGTGCCCCAAATTCCTCTAGAAATGATGTGTTGATTCCAGGGATTCCTGCATAGGAAGGAACAATGTAGATCAAATATGCAGCATGGCGATGTCAATACAATAATCAATAAACAATATAAACATTTGTTCTTACCTGCTAATCTTGATGAAAGAAAAGAATGGGGAGCAATCAATGAAAATCTTGCCCTATCAGCTGAGACTCCTTGTTCTTCATAAGCCAGATGCCGTCCATCAGGAAGTTGAATTCTTGCAGCGCTTGGGGGGCTTATGTAAAGTTTCTTCGGTTGTTCTACAGGAGTTTCATCGCCACTCCCTACACCCAATACTGCATAGAAAATATTATCGTTAAATAAGCAATCAAAGTAGGAGTAGTGCATTGATTCCTACATCTACAATTATTTTGCTGGTGAATGAACCACTTCATACAAGAGAATTATTTTGGTGCGTTGACAAAATGATTGTGCAATGCAAAACGAGTAAATTGGATATATTAGAATTTGCAATGGCGCTGCTGGATAGACATTTTACATGCTTTGTGCTCGCCTCTAAGCTACTGGAAAGCCATGCTACTAAGAGGATAACAAGAATGAATTCACCATAAATTTAGAGAAAAAAATCCCTAACGTTGAGACATTGAACAACACCAGCCACTTGGCAAGCAAGAAGCTTTATGTATACACCGAAACCAGAATGCTACAATAATCCATTAAAAATTAGTAAGAACGTCAATACAGCCAAAATAAACAGCTAGGTTGACTCCATAGTAAAACAATTGACTGCCCACAACATTAGCCATTAGGTTGACTCAGCAGATCAAACAGAATATCAAAATACCCGTAGACCACTGTGTATTGCTGTGCCTTTCTACCTCGTCAACACAATGTTGCCCATGGATCCCACCTCCGAAAATTTCCCGTCGCAATATCACACACTTTAACCACTTACAGCGCAACATTTACAAAAACAAAGCGCGTAAAGAACGAGAGAGATTGATTCCGAAATTCAAAGCAAAACCCTCACAAAAAAACTAATTTTCCATAGCTATTCAGTTAGATCCATCCCCTCAAATGAGCAAATACACGCGCATGATGCGCGGCGACACAAATCACACTACAAGCTCAGCCGGAGGCAGAAACACACGCGCACGCGAGGTAGAGAAGAGCGGCAGATGAGAGATCAACGGCGATTACCGAGGAGCGTGACGAATGCGACGGCGGCAACGACGAGCCAGCACCTCACGGGGTCGCGGTCCTCGGGGAGGTACTCGTTCATGAAGCTGAGGCGCTTCCCCGCGGCCGCTGCCGGTCTCCGGAGCCGCCGCGCGAGCTCGCTGTCCTCGGCGCCGTCGAGGCTCTGCGCGGCGACGTCCCACAGCCCACGCCCCAGCTCCCACAGCATCTCCGACGTCGACTCCGCGAACCCCCTCGCCTGCTGCGCCCACCCCTCCTCCACCCTCCCCTCTTCCTCCTCCTCCTCCCCGTACAACGCGCCCCCAACCGCCGCAGCCGGCGCCGCGTCCCCGCCGCCGCCAGGTAGGCGGACGCCCGTGGCCAGTTCCTCGTGCCACGTCATCGTCGCCGCCGCCGCCGCCATGTCGCCGCCACGACGCCGATCACTTGGTGCGTACGTGCCCGTGTGGGTGTCTGCGTGCGTGCGTTTGGTGGGTGTAAGAGAGCTTCGCAGCGAGGAGGGGTGAGACGGAGACGAGGGGTTGAAATTTAGTCGAATTGGCAAATGCATGTCTGGTGAGTGGGGACTACCAGGGGTATTGTTTGGGTGGTTTATTTGTTGGTTGTTTTCTCCTCTCTACCCTGTAGATTGGAAGGGTTGCACGATAACTATCGTTAATAGACGATCGGATTGATAAAAATGATCTATAAGTATCGTTTGATTTGTACTCCCTCCGTATTAAAATACTTGACATTGTAGTTAACAGATTCTCACTAGTTAGCGTCAAGTATTCACATCCGGAGGTAGTACCAGCGAAGCTTTTAGTATTGTCCTAGTGGTACTTAGTAAAAGTGAACTCATTTCGTATTAAAGAGAAAAGTGAAGAAAATCTAGTTATAATTCGCTTTTCGTCCACTTGTTTCCCTTTGCGTGAAGATTAGACACCATTTGTTAAGAAAAGATTAAACACCATCGAAGCTTGATTTCCATTTTATGATTATGTCTTTGCGGTATTGTTTAGAATATTTCACAATATGGCTAAAATTTATTTGTAAATAATAGCCACATGTTTCCATTTTTTTTTTACTTTTGTTCGAAGATAACAAAATGCATGTGGAATGTACGTATCCATTAACTTCCCATTCCCTTTAGTTTTGCTTTTGCTTGAAGGTATGATAAAGTTGAATATTTAAGTACTGCTAACTACTAAGCATGTGTTGCCAAGGAGTCACAATTATTTTCAATCCCTTTTTAATTTGCTTTCTATTCCTTAGTTTTTCTTTGTGTGAAGATATTATAAAGTTGAATTATTGTTTGTAGTGACCTAATGATTAGACAGTTGGGAGTTGGGACTATAGCAAAGTGAAAGAAAAACAAAGAAATATGTGTCAGACCATGCAAAGATTTATTATATATTCATTAACAATAGGAAGGAATCAGATATTACTATAGTGAATGTCTAGCAAGAACATAATTTGTATATTCCATTATATTCAAAATTTTCAAGGCAGCGCTATTTGTATTCACCTCCGATTCTGCGTACAATGAGCGTGTTGCTCTAGCAGAGATGCCACGGCGGCGCAAGCCGACGCGCGGAGCGGACGGTCGCAACGGGTGGACCAGGCTGGCGGAGACCGACTGCCACCGGCCCCAGTCTCCATCCATCTCCCTCGGACCCACATCCCGGACATCCCATCCGCCGCTCCGCCCCCGCTCCCGCAGCAGCACGGGCCACATCTGCCTCCGCCGTACAGAGGATCCGAGCCACCACGCGCGCGTACCAGTTACGCTTCGGGCAGGTGCGTGGACCGTGGTGGGCGCCCATCGCTCGGTGGTCCGTTCCGCGGCAGGATTCGACGCGTCCGCCCGCGCAGCGAACAGGCGGGGCGCCTTCGTGGTACGTGGCGCGTCCAGGGGAAGCGATGGAGTTCGCCACTTTTTTTTTTTTGACTCCTGGATCTTGGACGGTGGGGTCTGTGCGGGGCGGTTTCCCTTTGCAGCGTTTGAGACTTATGTAACAGCTGCTTTAACTTTGGATGGGACACGGCGTTTGTTTGTGCCAATGGGGTCGTGGCACGTCGCGGTTTGATAACGGGCGTGGCTGCGTGGTTGATTGCTCGTCCGTCGTGGGTGAACGTGGCCGAGGTGGTGGAGGCTGTGTTCGATTCGTGTGTATCCTTTTGGGGCTACCGTCCTCCGTGGACGCTATATGAGACCGAGTGAAAACGTAAATAAGAGCATCTATAATAATTTGTTTAAAGCGTATTCTTAAGAGGAGAAATCTTAATCTAATAAAAAGAAATAAGTCTTCAATGGATTGTTTTGAACTCAGATTCAAGATTTTAATTCTTCTGAAGTGTGCATGATTCTTGATGATCGATAATGAAGTCAACTTTGTGGCTACATATTTTAGCTCATTTATCAAATCAATAATGAAGTCGAATTTGCATAAATGATCTGGTGGATAGTTTGCTTTAAGACAGTGGGACCCACAAAACGTGTTTTTAGGTAACAAGTAAGTCTCCAATAGAGTATTAAGTTATTTCTTGTGTCTTGGTATTAACAATTTGGTAGTTTCTTCATCTAAAAATAACATCACATTCTCTCCTCACCTTCTCTCCTCCACATCGCCTAAATACTGATGTGGCAACCCCTTAGTAACAGCTGACGTGGACTGTTGTAGATGCTCTAAGGGGATCACGTTGTGACGTATCTGTACGACCGCTAATAAATATAACGTCACATTGGTCCTAAGTTTGTTTTCTCTCTCCGGTATTTAGTATTGCTTCTCCCTCACTGTTGGACTAACGATTAATTATTTTTTCGATAATGGAACTGAATACTTTTTCGGTCTCTGCATCAACCAAAAGATGACTAAAAGTTAAACTCAATCATTATAAATTTTGTGACTAGACCGTCACTCATGAATGTTGAAGATTTGCTTCGCCACAAACTCGAACTTGGCACTTTCGGCCAACATAGACTCCTTCTGAGACGATTTCTGCATAGTTGCTCAAGCGCTCAGTCAATGCTCACTCAAAAAAATAACCGGTAAGGGATTAGTGATAATCTTTTTATCAAAAACGACATCATTACGATATAACCAAATAGACCAACATAAG
Source organism: Phyllostachys edulis (assembly GCA_036346405.1). Taxonomy (NCBI): domain Eukaryota; kingdom Viridiplantae; phylum Streptophyta; class Magnoliopsida; order Poales; family Poaceae; genus Phyllostachys; species Phyllostachys edulis. Next base: position 53,376,134 of record CM070549.1, on the reverse strand, counting down.
ACACTAGCTCCCACGAGGGGTTGTGTCTTTAATAATTTTGGAATGCCGACTAACCAATTCACAAACATATTTGCTATACTTGCAGGAGGAGATAAATTAAACACACATTGTACCGCCCACCATGCAAGACGTGCAAAGGGGTAGTCAAGAAAAAGATGCCAAATTATTTCCTCTTTAATATAGAAGCAACACTTTTTACTTCCCCTCCAATTTCTTTTGAGCAGATTATCTTTAGTTAATACTACCCCTCTTTTGAGATACCATAAGAAAATTTTCACTTTTAATGGAATTTTAATTAACAAAAAAATCCCTAATTGGGGCTTGATAATTTCCAATAAGCGTCATATAGAAAGACTGTACCGAAAACATTCCTGATTTATTCAAATTCCACTTGAAAATGTCTTTTCGAGATCTCAAATGTAAATTAGCAATTCTCAAGATTAACTCATTCCAGGCAAGTAACTTAGCCCCAATAATAGGTCTTCGAAAAGAAATATTTAAAGGGTCCGAACGCATAATATTTGCTACTGTATCATCCTTTCTCCTCACCACATTATAGAGGTGTGGATATTGTCTTTTTAGTGTAGAGTTTCCTAACCAAATATCTTTCCAAAACCTCGTTTGCATTCAATTGTTAACCTGAAATGCACCAAAGCGAAAAAAAAGATCTCTAATTTTCAATAGGCCTGACAAAAAATGAGAAGTTTTAGGTTTATTAACCACATGTGATAGACTCTTCTCACCTAAATATTTCCTTGTTAGTAAAGATTGTCATACCCCTTCTTCATTTATTAACTTAAACAACCACTTTCCTAGTAAACTTTTGTTTTTTTATGTCTAAATTCTGAATGCCTAGACCTCCCTACTCTTTGGGTGTACACATTAAACTATATTTAGCATGCATATATTTTTGTTTAAGACTATTACTCTGCCAGTAAAATCTAGATCGATAAAAATATAGTTTTTTGAGAACCTCTCTAGGCACCTCAAAAAAAGATAACATAAACATTGGCGGACTGCTTAGCACTGAGTTAAATAAGTACTAAGCGTCCACCAACAGACATATTTTTTCCTTTCCAACTACTAAGTTTCTTTTTAACTCTATCCTCAAACCCCTTCCAATTACAATTTCTTAATTTTCTGAAGTAATTTGGGATACCAAAGTTCCTAAAAGGAAAGACACCTACTTCACAACCAAATAACTGAGAATACTGCGGTTCAACTTCTTTGGCCTTACCCAAACAAAAAATCTCGCTCTTGTGGAAATTAATCTTTAAACCTGATAATTGTTCAAACACACATAAAATAAGTTTGAGATTTTTTGCTTGCTCCAAATCATTATTCAAGAAGAGGATAGTGTCATCAGCATATTATAAAATTGACAACCCATCATCAATAAAATGAGGAACTACTCTCGATAAAAGACCTTCTTCTTTAGCTCTTGAAATAAAAATCGCAAGCATGTCTGCAACCATATTAAAAAGAATTGGGGACATAGGATCACCTTGCCTGAGACCCTTCTAAGTTTGGAAAAAAGATCTAAGAGAATCATTGACTTTTATACTAACACTCCCTCCTTTGACGAAACTTTCCATCCATGAAATCCACTTAGATGAAAAGCCTTTCATGCTCAAGGTTTGAAGCAAAAATGGACATTTTACTTTGTCATAGGCTTTCTCAAAATCAACCTTGAATACTATTCCATCCAATTTTTATTTATAAAGCTCATGAATGGTTCATGAAGGATAACAACTCCATCAAGAATGAATCTCCCCTGCATTAACATCGACTGATATGGTCTAATAACTTTTTGAGCTACGCCAATAATTCTATTAGTAGTCACTTTAGTAAACACTTTAAAACTAACATTTAAGAGACAAATAGGATTGTACTGTTGAACTTGCTTAGCATTTTTTTTTAGGGAAGCAATGTAATGATCACAAAATTCAAGCTAAAAAGAGACAAAGAGCAGCTATGATAATCATGAAACATGACCATAAAGTCATTTTTAATGACTTCCCAGAACACCTGATAGAATTCAACTGGGAAACCATCTGGCCCCGGTGCTTTGTTATGTTCCATTTGAAAGGTTGCTTCTTTCACCTCCTTCTCAGTGAAAGGTTCTGCAAGGAAACTGTTTTCAACATCTGAAACTTGAGGTATATCATTTCTGAAATCATCAATCATGGATAAATGATTATCTTTTGATGGTCCAAACAAACCTTTATAATAATTGGTGAACGAGTCAAGAGTTAGAAATCTTTTGAGAGAGAAAGGGTGGGTAAGACTCGAGAAAGACAACCAAATATTTTTTAATTTTGAAAATAACCCTTAAAGGCTTTGCCAATTCTAACAAAGGCCACAACCTACAGTCGATATAGCTCTGATACCACTTTTGTCGAACCAGGAAACGAAGGATCCTAAATTCTTTGTGTTTCATACACTAGTCTAGGAATAGTTAGTGTACACAGTCAAACAAAAATAATAGCAAATTCATATCATGCATTTATTGAATAATCAACTGAGTTTATTACAAGCGGGCCTGAGGCCAAATAAAAGATACAACGAAAAAATGTAAATAAAAGGTAGGCCACACGATCTGCCACAGACAATTGTCTAGGGGCACGGCCCAGTCCTCCAAGTCCTCACCGTTTGTATAGAAGTCTTCTCCCTTTGTGACAACCACAATTAATTAATGAAATAAATTAATAAAGGACTATTTTAAAAAGTTGCTCTTTGCCTTGTGTTTGTTTGGTTCTTGGGCTATTTTAGACTTATCCCCCCTTAGTGCTCTCTTTCTTTTGCTCTCTTTTAAGTCCTAGAAGATCTAGTAGATGGTGACAACTCACAGAACCGGCAGTGGAAGTGCGAGTGGCCAGGGTAATGAGAACGTGGACTATCATGCTAACCTCATTCCGTAGCCACCACCACCTCCAGCAGAAGGACCTGATTGGTGCCGGATGATGGCCAATAAATCTCACTTGATTGATTTAATCACCAAATCTCTCAACAGCACGCAGAATGTCCAAGTAGTAGCAGCAGCTCGTGCTCAGCCTCCACCTCCGCCAAGAGCCAACATCTCTGAATTCATGTGGATGCGCCCTTCGACTTTCTCCAGCAGTACTGAGCCAACGGATGCTGATGACTGGCTTAGGGCGATTAGCAAGAAGCTAGACATTGCCCAGTGTACTGATCGCGAGAAAGTTCTGTTTGCATCGCATCAGCTGAATGGACCTGCATTAGAGTGGTGGGACAACTTCACTCAGTCTCACGCAGACGATCAGACAATTTCATGGGACGAGTTTGTATAGGCTTTTCGCCGTGCACACATCCCTTCAAGCATGATAACCTTGAAGAAGAAGGAATTTCGATCTCTGTGTCAAGGCAACTGTTTTGTCAATGAATATCTTCATAGGTTCAACCAGTTGGCCCGCTATGCCCCTGAAGACGTAGCTACTGATGAAGCCAAATAGGAGCGCTTTTTGGAAGGCCTCAACGATGACTCTATATGTCTGCTTGATTGCTCAGGACTACATTGACTTTTAACAGTTGGTGAACAAGACCATCCGCCAGAAGAGCAAGCACTTGGAAATGGAAAACTGCAAGAGAAGAATGGCGCCCAAGAAATTCAATTATGGGGGTTTTCCCAAACCCCGCATTAGCCCGCGCCTCTCAAGCCTGGGAAATACTCCCTCGGAAGTCCGTTGGCCCCCAACACAATAGTAGCCCGCGCTGGAGTAGGTTGCTAGTCTTTGCATGTCTGGTACATGCGGAAGACCAAAGAGAAGGGGTGCGATACTGGAATCACCGTTAGATACATGAAGAAGCATTTCTTCCACGAGTCGGGCCACTTCGTCGTGGGCTTCGAAGACTCATTCGACCTATTCAACCTCAATGCCCTTGACGCCTCGCTTCTACGATGCTGGACACTGTAAGTGTGTATAATCAAGTTCTACATTCATGTAATACCGATAAATATCACAACTCATTGCTTATGTATAGATACATGATGAAAAATGCCCAGCGATGGTGAGAACCGGTGGGTTTCCTCGACCCACACTCGATCTCTGAGCAATGCATCATTGAAGACGCATCATACATCGTGAATTACATAACGATGGGATTGCTTGCTCAGGGCGACAAGGACTACATACTAGTGCCCTACAACCAGATGTAAGTGCTTCACTACTTGCTACACAAATTTCATTTGTACTTTATACGCAGCACGAACTTAGGTTTAATGACTATAGCGACATATATGAGTAGCTTTCACTGGATCCTTTTAGTCATTGTACCAAAGAGGAACAAGGTAATATACCTTGATTCCCTACTCAACAAAAATCACGAGTTCACCCTTGCGCAAGGAATACTCGATAGGTATGCTTATTTTCTCGATACATAACTCTATTGTAGTATTCCTTCGTTTGAAATGGCCGATGATAACTTTCTGGAATCATGTAGGTCGTTCGACGCCTATGTTGCTGAGGGAGGGACACACAAGGAATCGAGCGCCACACTGCAACATAGGACACGATTTCTAGTACGCGCTACAACACAATAATCCTATATCACACTTCGTAATAATGTGTCTCGAACTGACTATGCCTATATATGTAATTCTATTTTTGCAGTGCCACCAGCAAAAACAAGACCACCTATGTGCATTCTATGTTTGCTGTCATATGCAGCAAATCATGATTGCTAAGACGAATGATCCGGAGGTTTGTCAATCTTGCAATAATTATTTCCTAATTATAAATTTAAATATATATATATGCTTACTACTTTAATCCTCCTAGCGACAGGGCATGAATATCGATTTAGATTCATTCGTTATGGGCGAGATTTCGGAGGTTCGAGGATTGTTCGCCGGCTTCATTAAGACGGAGATCGTTAACACCAACGAAGAGTTTCACTCCGTCGACACTGCCGAACGACCTTAAAACAATTGATTCAATTGTAATTCACTTTGAGTAGTTGTAGTTCAATTGTAACTCTAGCGACAATACTTGAACATATTCTTTTGTAATTGATTGAGTTGTAAATGATCACTTTGAGTTGTCAACAATTGATTCATCTGTTTTCTGCTTGCTTGTTTTCAGAGGGCGGTGGCAAGCAATTCTTGAGGCTAGTCGAAAATCAGAAAAAAAAAATATATTTAGGTATAACGAACTATCACAGAAGGTTTTTTCGTATAAACCATTTGTGAAGGTCTACTCTCACAGACGGTTTCCACTAACAACCGTTTGTGATATGTCGGATATCACAAATGATTCTTTTTACTAACTGTCTGTGACATAGACAGTTTATACGACAAAACCGTCTGTATTGAGACTTATCACAGACGGCTCTAAAACCGTCTATGATAACTGCCTGTTATTACAGACCCATAAATTCAGACGGTTCAGAAACTGACTGTGATGACGGTTTAGAACCATATGTGATGATCCTTTGTGTAGTAATGTCTTTACCCGGCATCACTTGTCCTTCAAAGGAAATAATCATTTGAAAAAAATAATAAAAAGGAAAGGAATACATTACAAGTAATACCGCCATTTCTCCCTTGCCAAAAAAAAGGCCTTTCAACTATTGGCGTCAACACTGATCGTGGTCAAGATATAATCATGCATGCATGGGTACACTAGATAGGTCGCAACAAAAACAATTTTATTCAAATTGTATTGTTTGAAATGAAATGTATTGCAAATTTAATTTTAACATTTATCTCATATTGTTATTATTCTAAAATTTTGAACTTACTTTTGACTTTGATGGTTAAATTTTATATTTTTGTTAATTTGGGAATCAAACTTGATATTTTAGTTTGACTTACAACATAAAAATTCAAATATTATATTAAAAATACATATCATTTTAAATTTGGAATTAGTCTAGAGTAGCTTTAAGAAATTTTGATATTTTGCATGTATTTGACAAAAGGTGAGCTGTACAAGACAAGAGGAAAGAAGGCACCCAAGAATCCAAAAACCCTTGAGATCGGCGGAGGCTGCTACCGTCGTGGGGTCGCCGATGAGGTGGCGACGAGTCATGAGCTGGGCTCCTAACTCGGAGAAAAGGACGGATTAGATAACCACCCAATGCAGTCATCTATTGGGATGAGGTGACATGTAAAGAATTAATAGCGACCTCGGCCAACCGGCGGCGTATAACGTGCCCGTGCGTTGGATCGTTGACAAAAGCCGCGAGAGAGGCTTGATGGGAACATGGCCATGTGTTCGGTAGCTAGAGGGCCGGACGATCGATCCTTCCACGATCTTTTGGAGATTGGAGTTGTTGGTGGTGGTTAGTGCTCTAACAGCGACGTAGTGGCACTGCATTCCCAAATAAACCATAGCCTAGCTCGTATTGTTGTGGATGCATGGTCCCCATGGTAGATTCTATTCTCTTGAAACTGATCATCTCCCAGATTTGTCTGCATCATATGAAATATACATGTGTCCATGGCCTCTACAATCATCTAGCGTTGCTTTGTGATGTATGGTTATAGACTTATAATTTGACGGCATCAGCACGGCTGCCCCAGCAGAAGTCACCGACATCGTAATTAAAGATCAGTATACATTGGATGATCGGAGTACCATGTGTTTGATGAAGCCTTACGATCGTGCCCTCTCGGACTCACCTCCCTCGGTTGTCGATTTCCAGTTTCACCCCAAAGTACTAGTAACGCGTAATTGCACTGGTCTCAGAACCATTAGCTCAGTTGGCGTGAGTTGCCACAGCGCACTCAGTCCACCTGCGTTCGATGTTCGATGCGTGTGTACTCACTAAATAGATGGTTTCATTAGTTCGAGGATCTCCCCAACTACCAAAGAAAATTACTTTGCGTACAATGCAGCGCTCTCTTTTTTTATTTTTTTTAAAGACCAAGAACGCTCCTTTTTTTTAATCTTAATCAACGATATACGAAGAACGATTTGGCAACTGGCAGAGGGGAGGGAAGAGAATAAAACCGACACGCATGAACAATTGATCCCCAGAAAAGCGGCATGGGTAGGAGTAAGCAACAGCGCCTGCCGGTCAACAACTCAACCCCGAGCAAATAAAGTTGGTAAATTACGGATGCCGAGCCAGGCGACTGACGAGATACTGTGGCTGAGGAGGAGAGGGGAATATGCCCCTGCTGGATCGCTGGCAAAGCACGAAGAAGCCTTCCCGCTTTCCGAGCATCATCATCACCATCAAGGTACTGCAAATGCAGCCCACTTCTCGTGAAGCAACAGCGCCTAGTTTAATCCAGATCTGAACAGTGAAGACAGACAGCAAGAGACACCAGCATGCACACATTCTCACCAGTGTTATACGTTGCGTAAAAAGAACATTTCTGACCATTTTACAGCTTACCTCGGTGAATAACGCCGTCGGTGTGAAAACGATGTTTGTCAAGGGGATGTTTTGGCATGTTCTCATTGGCCATTGCCTCGACGTACACAGGTTGTGGACACGCTGTCCTTGTCACCAACGCGCGCGCGAGTCCACCGTAAATCTACTCACGCTAGAATCTCATGTAGCATAGGCACATGCTTTTGTCAAACACCATGCCATCACAGATCGGGATAGATATCCAGCCAAAATTCGTCTTTACGGTTTTTTCTTCTAAAATTGATATAGTTTAATTTAATATCGTTTTATTTATAGTTTAGAAATATTTTTAGAACCGAGCTAATGAGCCGAGTCAGAGTGAAATCCAATTTTATTCAAAATTGACTCATTTCAATATTTAACTAATTAAAAAATCTAATTAAAACAATTTTGAATCAAGCCAACAAATCCCATAAGTCTGCCCCGTGCAAGCCCACAGGCTTGCCCCGTGCAAGCTGCAAACACACGCAAATCCAAACTGAAGCACACGGATGAGGCCACGGCGGAGGCCCAGAAACCCACATGCTAAAAGACACGTCACCCGGCCCGGCCCGGCCCGGCTAAATACTACATCGACCCACCCCGACTCGCGCACCCACCCACCTCCTCCTCCTTCCCTCTCTCTCCTCGTCCTCGCCGTCCTCCGTTCGAGCCATGGATCCGGCCCTTCGCCGCCGCTCCCGCCTGCCGCTCCACCTCCTGGTGGTGGCCTCAACCGTGCTCCTGTCCCTGGCAGCGCGATCCGGCGCCGAGGTCATCACCCTCACCGATGAGACCTTCTCCGACAAGGTAACTAACTCCTTTTCCTTCCCGTGGCTCTTCCACCTTCCCATCCGATGTAGTATAGCTCTGTAAAGCACACGGCGCGACCCAAGAACTGCCGGTCTATTGTTGACTTGTTTCGTTGTAGGGATGCACTGTACAGATGATAACTTGGTTACAGACCTGTAATTGTTGTATGCCAGATTCGTTAACGATTCCAGCTTGATGAGTGCATCAGTGTTAATTCGCCTCTCGGCTGGTGCTATTAAACTGATGGATCATAACTCTCGAGGGTTTAATTGATCCCATTCAATTAAGGACGGTTTTGGGATTTAGATGCGGCACACGAGCTAAACTGTTGTTTGTCTATAGGGAATGAATACCATTGATCTACAGGCTGCATATTTAGTCAAAGGCAGGCCAGAGCGCTCTATTGTTCCTAGTCCTATGCAAATTCGAGTTGCTTGCCGTGATGTTCATATATTGGTTTTTGGTTAAGCTAGTTTGACCGTGACAAATTTATCTCTTGTTTAGATAAAGGAGAAGGACACGGTATGGTTTGTGCAATTCTGCGTCCCTTGGTGTAAACACTGGTAAGCTCTACATCTCTTAGCGGTGACTTACCATACAAAATTTGGTTTCTTGCTGCTAAACAAGTTTCTTAAACGTGCGTCATTTGTAGCAAGAACCTAGGTACACTTTGGGAGGACCTGGGGAAGGTTATGGAAGGTGCGGATGAAATCGAGATAGGGCAAGTTGATTGTGGTGTAAGCAAACCAGTATGCTCAAAGGTGGACATCCATTCATACCCAACATTCAAGGTGTTTTATGATGGCGAAGAAGTTGCAAAATATAAAGGTAACCTTTGTTCCATCCTACTTTTGTTTGCAAAGGCCAACTTAAACTAGTCCCTACCATGAAAACCATGTTTGCATCTGTTACATTTGGCCCAATTCCCTTGAAAAAAATTAGACTTTGGTGTTGGATTAGAATCCATATCCACCAGTGAGCCTGTATGGTCAAATTAGGACTGGGCTCTAAAACCTCTGAAACTTGCACCGGTAGGATCGAAAAAAATGAAGACACTTCAGACCATTTCCCCAATATACTAGGATTCACATTTCTAGAAATGCCATTTTTAGACCAGTGAATTGCCTCTTCTGTGAAGAAGATTTTGTCAAGCTCGCTAATTATGGCCTGGATATTACTAGTATCTGCTAACTCTTAATACCAAAGACAGTGGCAATGCATAACCAAGTAATTAATATGAGGGGAAGAACTTTGGATAGTTCATTTTTCATAATTCAGTAAATCTTATGCTTCTATTGATTATTTTGGCTTTCTTGTTGTTGTTGCTGTGCACTTCTTATATCTAACCCTGCCCACAAAACTGGCCGGCCGGCCGTGACATTTGTTGTTGTGCACGTCTGTGCTACTGCTCCTGCACAGGACCCTTGTTCACAACACTTGTTTAATATTATATGAATACCTCATCATGTTGCTCAACACATTGGATTCATTGTGGTATTTTGTTGGTGAAGATGCTGTTCATGAGCTGCATGTGCTGATAATTTCTACTTGTAACCAACAAATTCTAATCCTTGTAGATTGTAGCATGCCGTCGAAGCTGACTATATGCAACAGTTGTCTTGCATTGTCATTTGCCAATCATCACTCAAAAAGATCAAATATATATAAAAATATGAAAATCGGGTCCACAATCCTTAATTTTCGAGGCCTAAACCCTTAATGTTTGAGACAATTTTAGAATATATAAAATTATGAAAAAATTACACTATCAATCCCATTATGTAAAGAGCCTTGAAAAAAAATCATAATATTTGGAGCTCATTTTATATATTTAGAAATTCCTACAAACAGTATACGTAAATGAATTTTGGAGAAAGATTCAGAACAGATAAAATTATGAAAAAAAATATACAATCAGGTACACTGTGTTTGGAGGCTCCACAAAAAATTTCATAATTTTTTGAGCTCATTTGCTATATTTAAAAATTTCTAGAAACTTGTCGCAAGAAATATCTAGGGTCTCTGTCGCTAGTTAACCTAGTTTTGTAATTTTTTTAAAAAATTCGGCTTTCTTATTCATAAATGAAATTGAGTTCCTTTTGGACATTTTTTGTGCTTGTTGACATGCAGATTGGCAATACATCAACAAAATTTTGTCTTTCCGATTGTAATTTCTACCTGCCACCTGTAGCTATTGTTTGATTTCCTGCCCCTTTTTCTTGTCATTATTCAGTTTCTAACTTGTTATATGCCTAATCCAATTCTCCTATGCTATTGCAGGACCTAGGGATGTGGAGTCTCTCAAGAATTTTGTGTTGACCGAAGCTGAGAAAGCGGGGGAGGCGAAGCTTCAAGATGATTGAGGCAGAGCTTTAGGGTGTTTGTAGGCTGTAGCAGCCACATGCTGATGGACAATGATACTCCGGTCAAGCAACTTTCGAATACTGTTTTCGACGACCTGTTTAATTTTTTTGATCTAGTGGGCTTGTACTGCCTCCTGGCATTTGTCGCAAACTAAGACTATTACTACATCAGTTGAAAGAAAATACTTTGTATCGTTGAGCTTTCCTACTCAATTGGAGCCTGCTACACCCAAACGATTCCGAAAGCTATAAGCTGCTTGAGGAAACAGGCATACTAGGAGTTGTGTTTCATGCCAGGGCTACATCAGGAGTGAATGGAAACTGGGCTGCATATCGCTTATCACAGCTACCGTTAGTTAGCACACTGATTGTTAAACAAGTCCATGCATTAATTCTCAAAAGAAATGGGTAACCAATGCATGGCTAATTCCTGCTTGATCCACAAAAATCTTTACTGCACCGTCCTACCCAACAAGTTACACAATAGAGTGCTAGCAGGAGCGAAGGGTAACTACGCAGGCATTGGTGGTGAACCGAAAATCATCCACCACCTTGGCGGAAAATGCCCCCTAAGTACGAGCGACAAAACGCTGGCATTGCCGAAAGCGATTCACTCAACACCTTAGGGGCCGGGCCGGTTGGACAGTGGGAAATGAGGTGTGAGAATCGGATCGGGGGATTGGGATACGAGGTGGGAAAATTTTGGCCGTTGGATTGAGGGATGGATTGATCGTACCTTATATTTCTATCCCATTCCCACCTCTCATATCCCAGTATCCAAACTGCCGTTTGGTCTTATGGCATCGGCTGTGTGTTTTTAGCCGGCACAAAAAAAAGGGAGAATATGTGTTTTTAGCCGATACCAATAGAGATACAAACGGAGCAGATAATTCTTATACAAATGACCGGCTAAAGGCTTGCGGAGTGAATGAGGGATGGGAAAATAGGTATCCGATACTATTCATGTCTGACTCAAAAAAAAAAACGGAATAGCATACAGGATGAGCGATATCCGTACGTATGTCAGGTATTATAAAGAAACTTTGTTGTGACTTCACTTTGGAACAAGATAACAGATAGATAGGTTGTTGTATCTTAGTAGATAGGTGGTACTGAGTGTTTTTTTTTCAACATCTCAGTGATTAGTCTTTCGTGTTCGCTCTGATTACATCGCTGTTGTCTAATATCTTGTGTAGGAGTGTAAAAGAAGTAAATAATTTTTGTTCGACCAACCAAATACTTGCGGGGTGAATATAGGATGAAGAAAATAGTATTTGACACTACCTGTATCCAACTCCGATAAAAAAAATTTACAAAATATAATACATAATGAGGCATATCCGTCCGTATCCGCTTTGAGTGAACAGCAGATACCGATAGGTGTTTTTGACCGGTACCAAGAAAATGAAGGACTTCGGTAAACACACATTGGAGCCAAATAGTTGCAACAGAATCCTCAGTCCTGACAGCTGAACCTCACATCCTTCCAGGCTACAGAGCCTCCAACAAAAACCATGCTTAGTAAAATGCCTAAAACAAGCAATCTATCTACGCACAAAGAATTTGATCCAATACATATCAAATAAAGCAGCAAAAACATTCACAACGAGAAAAAACCACCAATTAGGGTAGTTTCTCGTCAAGTCACAACATGCATACAAATAGAAGAAACAGCACATAGAAAATATTTGGAAATTTGCATCCATTGGTTTAAAGTAGTAGCAACATAAGGACTCACGTTCCACGGCCGGTAATGGCACAAATCAGTCTCGGAAGCATCTAGGTTTTGCCAAAAGCCGATATAACAACAGTATTTAAACGACGAACACCAACAGGTCGCATCACCAGCAGCCTAGCAGGGCTAACAATTGAGCAACTGTCGACCTTGCAAGAGCAATGGCCTGAACAAAACTTACACGACACTAAAACTAGTAGATATATCAAAAGCCGACACGGGTCCAATCATCAAACAACTCATTTCTTCTTCGCAGCAGCCTTGGTAACCTTGGCGCCGGTTGGGTCCTTCTTCTCAACGCTCTTGATGACACCAACAGCAACAGTCTGCCTCATGTCACGGACGGCAAAACGTCCAAGAGGAGGGTACTGAGCGAATGTCTCCACAACCATGGGCTTGGTGGGAATCATCTTCACCATGCCAGCATCACCATTCTTCAGGAACTTGGGCTCCTTCTCGAGCTCCTTGCCAGATCGTCTGTCAATCTTGGTCACCAACTCAGCAAACTTGACAGCAATGTGGGAGGTGTGGCAGTCGAGCACTGGGGCGTAGCCGTTGCCAATCTGCCCAGGGTGATTCATGATGATGACCTGGGAGATGAAGCTGGCAGCCTCCTTGGCAGGGTCATCCTTGGAGTTGGAGGCAACAAACCCACGCTTCAGATCCTTCACGGCAACGTTCTTCACGTTGAAGCCAACATTGTCACCAGGGAGCGCCTCCTGGAGAGCCTCGTGGTGCATCTCAACAGACTTGACCTCAGTGGTCAGCCCGCTGGGTCCAAAGGTAACAACCATACCAGGCTTGATGACACCAGTCTCAACACGACCCACAGGGACGGTACCAATACCACCAATCTTGTACACGTCCTGAAGGGGAAGACGCAGGGGCTTGTCCGAGGGCCTCTTGGGCTCATTGATCTGGTCAAGAGCCTCAAGCAGGGTCGGGCCCTTGTACCAGTCAAGGTTGGTGGACCTCTCAATCATGTTGTCACCCTCGAAACCAGAGATGGGAACAAAGGGGATCTTCTCTGGGTTGTAGCCGACCTTCTTGAGGTAGGAAGAGACTTCCTTCACAATTTCATCATACCGGGCCTTCGAGTACTTGGGAGTGGTGGCATCCATCTAGAACAGAGTATCACAGCATTCCCATTAATTAGGTGAAGCATTAAGCAGAAGCAAAATAACTAGTGTAGGTAAACAGTAAAGTAGTCCATAAAAAATCCACAGTGCAGAACATAAACAGTGAAGTGTTTGCAATTATGTAACATGAACCAGTAGCATATCTCATATCTAGTGAAGGATTTGACAATAAGTGTGGGAAACAATTCCATTCTTCCTGATATCGATTCAGATGCAACGGCAACGGCAACATATCAAACGCTCTAAAAACAGCATAGCAAACAATTGACAAGGTTTGCATCATTCGGCTACTATACCGACATATTAAACAGTAAAACATTAATGCTAGCATACACAAGTGGTACAATTTTGACAATTCAATGGGTGTGAAATCTATGAAGCTAAAGTACCATCGTTTATGTATAGGTATTTCAGAAGTTTTACCTTGTTGCAGCAGCAGATCATCTGCTTCACTCCAAGAGTGAAAGCAAGGAGAGCGTGCTCACGGGTCTGGCCATCCTTGGAGATACCAGCCTCAAAACCACCGGTGGTGGAGTCAATGATGAGGACGGCGCAGTCAGCCTGGGAGGTACCAGTAATCATGTTCTTGATGAAGTCACGGTGTCCAGGGGCATCAATGACCGTGCAGTAGTATTTGGTGGTCTCGAATTTCCACAGGGCGATATCGATGGTGATACCTCTTTCACGCTCAGCCTTGAGTTTGTCAAGCACCCATGCGTATTTGAATGACCTCTTGTTCATCTCAGCGGCTTCCTTCTCAAACCTCTCAATCACACGCTTGTCAATGCCCCCAAGCTTGTAGATCAGGTGGCCAGTGGTGGTCGACTTGCCAGAGTCGACGTGGCCAATGACCACAATGCTAATGTGAGTCTTCTCCTTACCCATGGCTGCAGAGAATGTTAACTAAGAAACTGCAACAAGTAAACGGGGATTAGAGAACGTTGATGGGCAAAATCACCACTCACCACAGGGAAGAAAATAAAATGACGGGAGCAGATAAATATGAGATCGTAGTATTCTACAAAGCAAATTGTCATTCAAATTAACAAAACTATTAATCTTATTAGATGCACATCAGCACATGGGACTATGTACTTAACTTTAGCGCGCGATAAGACTCTATCTAAACTACTAGGCTGCAAGCAATAGTTTCAACTGTACAACACCATCGAGGAGCAAATTATATTGACGAGAATGATCAGAATAGCCATTATTACTGGGCTATATTACGACATATCAGAGCAAGATGTAGTAAAATTGATCAGCTTCATATGAGCATCACGAATCGACTAGTAGGAAACAAAATTAAGATGCGAAAACCATCCAACAGCATGGATACGATAAAGCAATATACACCGCTGATAATTGCGGCTACAGGTAATGGATAGAGTGTGCTGTACAAATTACAGATCGAGACTACGAGATGGAATCAAACAGAAACCTAGAAAAACCCATCGACAAACCGAGCAAAACAGAACGCATCTGAGCACAAATCACCTAAAAATCGCTCTACTCGCAGATGAAGGCTACTGAACAGACGCAAAACCGTAGATCTGAGGCTACTAGACCGAAGCACGCGCATAGATCTGAGGCTACGAGCTACCAATCGTCGTGCATCTAAGGAGGAGGGAAGGATATGGATGGAGACTGACCTCAAAGGAGAAGATGGGATCGAGAGGCGGCGGCGGCGGTGGCACAGAGAAATGGAAGAGAGTACTTTAGCCAAGCGGGATGTTCCTTATATAGGCGGCGGCAACAGCTAGGGTTCCATCCGAGCCCGCTTGTCGGGCTAGATGTCCCGGTTTGGCTCTTCAGAAGAAAAAAAAATAGAAAAAATGTGTAGAGTTCTAAAGTTGACATAAAAAAAAAGATAATCATATTGAAAATATAATTTCAATATAATAAAGAACTTTATTAATGTTCAACCAGCTGCCTCGTTAAAACCTTCGCAAATGGAAAAAGTGTATAGCCTATAGCTCTACAATTCTACATATATGATACATCTTTGTTCTATGTGTCAGTGTCGGTGTCTAAGTACAGATATTCGAACACCTCCCACAACTCTGGATTTTTCTAGCAACAGCTAGGGTTCCATCCTGGCCGCCCGCAACAGCTAGGGTTCGACGAAGTCTAGTGGCAAAAGGTTATATCTAACCCGCAAAAAGCTGTAACATTCCAAAGTTTTGTTACCAAAAATAAAAGTAATAAAGTTATTATCTTGTTGGGTTTTCTGAAATTTAAAAGAGTTGTATTGCTTTATTTGAATTTCCTAAGTTTTAAAAGTCAAAAAGAAAATTTATTGAAGTTATTGAAGTTTTAATGGATTTAAAGTGAAAAAAAGAAATTTAATTAATTTCTAGAATTTTCGAAATTTTTAAAGTTTTTCCTAATTATTTTAAAGAAAAATAAATTATCAAAAATATTACCAAATATAAGTTGGAAAATTTTTATTCAAGTCCAAAATGCTTTTGAGAATTTCGTGAATTTTTTCATAATTTTTGAACTTTATTTGCTATTTTCTAAAGCCTTTTTGAATTAATGTAATTATTTTAATTGAGAAATGAATTTAAAATCCTCCAATAGTCCTTGGGCCAAAATTCCTCCTCGGCCAGCTTCATCACGCCTACCTGCTCAAATTCGGCTCGTTAGTCCTTCTTCTCTCATCGCCACGCAGTTCTACCATCACCAGACGTGCCATCCTCCTCTCTCATCATACACCGACGCGTGGGCCCCCGCGTCTTCTTCTTTCCTCCCTTCTTCCCCACGCTGTAGCTCCATCTCTTTCGCCATTAGCACCCACAAGGAGCTCGTCTCTGCCGCGATTTTCGCCGCCATGCCTCGCGTGAATGTGCACATTCAAACCCCCGAACGCCGCCTCCCCCATTTCCGGTCCTCTCCCCCTTCACCGTGAGCAGAATCGCCAGAGCCGCACCATCACTGTCGTGATCCCTGCTGCCGATCTCCCCCACCCGGCCCCCTCTGCCCCTATAAGTAGGAGCACGAGGTGCCCTTTCGTTCCTCATCCCGAACCCCTCACTCACTTCTCCTCTCCCCCTTTGTAATCACCGGAATCCTCGATTCTTCACCGTTGGCCGCAACCTCTTCCACCAACGATTGTGCCACCGGTAGTGTCCCTCCGCTAACATTGTCTACATCGCCGACTTTCGCAGGACGCTACTACCTGCTTCGCCTCGACACCAAACCTCATCGGGCGCTACTTTCATCGTGAGCCGCATCTCGCCGCCGCCACTGTCCTTGCCGCCGGCTATCACCGCACCCTCAGGTGACCAACCCTTGCGCACTGTGCTCCCTGCGTTGACCTCTCTCTTTTGCCACCCTCGCCGGAGCTCGCCATGGTGCACCGCGTCATGAAGCTCAATGCCAATCATGGTGAGCGCCATGCCTTGAGCCTTGTCAACGTGGCAGCCTCGCCACGTCTGTGACGCGCCAGATCAGCGCCACATCAGCGCAAAGTGCCCACGTGTCGCTGACGTGGCAAGGCCACACAATTTCACTCACCTGGTCCACCATGGACCCGGGCCCACATGTTAGTGTAACAAATCTTTTTCTATACAAAAATAATTCAGCTGAAAATCAGATATTCCGGGCGATGACGTCAGCATGACGCAGTAAAGCCTTTTTCAAGCCTTTCGTCGAAATAATTCTAAAATTCTAAAAATTCCAAATTCATCATTTCATGTGATTTTCAAATTTTCAGGGGTTCGTTCTCCTTCATACGAGCTCCGATTTCGACGATTCAAATTTTTAAATTCATATAAATTCAATATCTAGCTAACTAAACTAAAATTATTTAGTTTGGAGTTCATTTGAATCTTCATTTGAATTTTGTTTGAATTTGGCTTATTTTCGCGTATAGATTTCGGCGACTTCGAAGAGTCAGATTTTGACGACGTTTGAGAGCAACTAATTAAGCAAGACAAGTTATACCTTTGATCATATTTGAATCCTATTATTTTAAATTATTTAAATTTCATTTTAAATTATCATTGCATGCGTATTTATATTCAAGTAATTTAAATTCCTGTTTTAAAGTTATACACTACTACAGGAAGCCTCATCACGCATTTGTTCGGAATCGTCATCACGCACGGTTTTTGAACCGTCTATATTTGTTGGTCTGTGATAACAGTAGTTATCACAGACGGTTCAAAACCGCTCAGGATACGACTATCACGCACGGTTTTTTGTTGAAACCGCGCGAAGGCTATTATCACGCATTTTTCATCAAAACCGCTCATGAAAGCTATTATCACGAGCGGTTCTTGTTCAATCGCTCGTGATGAGTTTTCCTGACGGTTCTTATTTAGAACCGCTCTGTGATAGCCTTTTTCGCAAAAAAAACCGAAAACGGTGCTAAAACTTCGGAGGCCGTTTAGAGGCTCTAAACGACCTTTTTGGGGTTTTCACTTTTTCGAGACCTCGCGAAGAGAATCTGACCTTGGCTTATGGATTTTTGGATTGAGCTTTTCGTTAGCTTTCCAACGAGCCAAAGAACGTCGCAATCGGAGTTCGTATGCAAAAGTTATGATGATTTTACCGAGCGGTCGCGATCTACCATTTATATTTTTGCCCAAACCAAATAACTCAACATGAACTACACACATCACAAAGAGCATCACCCACATCACAAGAGCATCAACTCAAGAATCCACATCACAAAGCAAAGGGGAGTAGAGAGTGAGGTCGTGGGAGGCCGGGCGACGGGTGGAGGAGGCCAAGGCGACGAGGTCGTGAGGCAGTGGACGAGGTCTGGGCGAGGTGGAGGAGGCCGGGTGATGGTTCGGATGAGGCCGGTGACGATGAGGTCGGGACGAGTTGGAGGAGGCCATCGGCGACAAGCTCGGCGTGAGGCCGGGCGCAGGTGTGAGGAGGAGAAACCAGCAGAGGAGGAGATGGAGGTATGAGTGTGAGGAGGAGAGACCGCAGAGGAGGAGATGGAGGTTATATAAACCGAGTTTCTGCAGCCCGCCCATTATGTTTAAATTTTCGTTTCCCGCCCAACAATCAGAGACGGTTCTTGTTAAGAACCGTCTGTGATAGCACCTATCACAAACGGTTTTTTAATAGAACCGTCTGTGATCATTCACAGACGGTTCTATTAAAGAACCGTTTGTGACACTGTAGCCTCGAGAGCGGCAATAAGCAGAGGCGGGCAGGCGAGAGGATAGCAGATATCACAAACGGTTCTTAATTAGAACCGTCTATGATAACTAATTATCACGCAGCGGTTCTTATTCGTAGCCGTCGTAGATATCACGCATTTATTCTTATTGAGAACCGCTCGTGATTGGTCTGATTATCGCTGCGGTTTGTGAATAGAACCGTCAGTGATAATTCCTGACAGTTCTATTAATGAACCGCTCGTGATAGATGACTATCACGAGCGGTTCTAAAAATACCGTCTGTGATAGTCGCCCGCGCCACCCGCAGTCGGCCCGACCCAACGACGCGGTTGCCCAAAGGAACCGTCTGTGATGGGGCGTCTACTATAGCCTGTTTTGTAGTAGTGATAGTTATTCCCTATCCCATTGTATAGCCAATCTTGTTATTGAATTAGTCACCCCTTGACACCATAAAGAAAAATCTAGTTTATACAATAGTGTGAACTAGAACACTTTGGAAAAATATATGCTTAGTCAAAGCTTAAACCAAAAATATTTGATTTGGGGAATTTCAGCCAAAAATCAAATGTTGTTTAAATGACATCCATGGCATTGGTGTGTCATGGAAGTTTGCAAATGATTTGAAAAATTGAAATAAAGGACAAGTTGGTTTGTACTTAGACAAAATGGATGGTTGGTGGGTGCAGGTTTATGCACGGGCTCAATCCGGGTATGGATTGAGATCCAGGGTTTTTGGAAGTCACCCAAGTCATTTAAGGACCGGTCTTCGAGTGTATTTTGCTAAACCATATCGTACTACCACATGTCCAGAGTGGGGAAGACCTGGCTAACTAATTTGCAACATTCCATCGTGGTTGTGCATATTGATGTGTGGGTGTTAGAATGACTTACTTTTATGTATTCCCACCTGGCACAAGAGGGGGCCTGAACCCGACGGGTTTCTATCCAAAGAGGGTGAATCCTTAGCGAGGTGGGACTACGGTGGGATGAAGCTTTGTAAAGGCCTTGTCACGTGCTCTAGACTGCTTACCTAAGATAGTAAGCGGTGGTATTGACGGATGCCAAATAAACTAGAGAAATCGTGTCATGTGGGTAAAGCTGTACAACCTCTGCAGAGTGTAAAACCATTTGAATAGCTGTGTCTGCGGTCATGGATATGCTAGCAAAGCTACTCCAAGTTAGATCTTTGGTTTTGATTTCAAAAGATGTGGACAAATGTTTTTGGATAGTTTATCCAAATGGGAAATTGGGCAGGAAGCCATGTGATAGGAGGGTATCCTTCACCACTCATTGATGAATGTTATCTGACAATAAAACTGAGAATTTATAAAAATGAATTTTAGTTATAGAATAATTGCTTTGGAACTTAGTACAAATATTTAAAGAAAACATTACTTTATGCAAATTTAACCAATAGGCCTTCCTTTGATATATCCTTGCATGCATTATAATCTGTTATTAGGTGTAACTTGTGAGCACGAAAGTTGTGCTTATCCTTGTTTTATGCAAATAAATTTCAGAGGAGAAGAACTTTGCTTTCGGTGTGGATTACGATGACTAGGCCGCCACCCCAGTCGATTGGACTCTACTACATCTTCCTCGTATTTCGTTGTGTTTGTTTATTGTTGGCTTTGTAAGCCTTTCTTGTAATAAAACTCTGTTGATTGTTAATAAAGTTGTGCGATTTATGGATGTTACCATATATGTTTACTGTGTGAACTAGCTACTGATCATGGGACTAGTTCAGAAATACACAGAGGATTTGGGGGGTGTTACTCCCCGATCCGACAGAAGTGGTATCAGAGCCATATCGACTGTAGGTCATGACCTAGTTAGAATGGTCATTGGTTGGGAAACTTCAAAACTTATTTTATATAACAATAAAAATAAATTGTTCTCTCCTCATCTTGGTCATCAATCTATAGCTTCTTCGTAGCAATTCTTTCTTACCTAATTCTCTCTTCACCATTTTATAATGTTAAATGGATCCTCTTTCCCTTAGAAAACTTCTATAGATGGTCAACACGATTATTAACCCTTATGTTTATAACCTCGGTTAATTATTTATATGTAATAATGCCATTATATGGTTCTTGAGTATACCCCTTAATGTTTATAAGGAAGAAGCTAGCCAAGAGGTCGTAAGTCCTTCTGTGACCACCCTCATAGTCGTAAGTTCTTCTACAACTACCTCGTGGTCGTAAGTTCCTCTATGACTAGTCCATAGTCGTAAGCTTTTTTACGACTATCCCCTGATCGTAAGTCCTCTTACGATCAGTATGTGGTCGTAAAGCTTTACTACGACCACCACCTGGTCGTAAGTTCCTTTACGACCAGTCTCTAGTCGTAAGCTTTTCTACGACTATCCCTTGATCGTAAGTCCTCCTACGATTAGTCTGTGGTCGTAAAGCTTTATTACGACCACCACCTAGTCGTAAGTTCTTCTACGACCAGTCTCTAGTCAATGGAGCTTACAAACATGTAGGCCTGGTCGATCAGAGAGTCTTCTACACCATATTTAAAGATATGGGGTGGTTAATTACACTATTATTCCCTAGAATAACTACATGATCAATCTCTCTATCCTGATGATAACCGCCTGGCGACGTGGGGACGTTACTACTCCAGCAATAATCTCTAATAACTGCTTCATCATCTGAAGCGTTGATGCGCCCTTTGGACTGGAGAAACCGTCGCCCACTTCGAGCAGTATATAAAGAGTGGAATCAGCAAACGGCAGGGGGGGAGAAAGGAGACAAGACATTAGACTTTGGTGTTTCTCTTGATTTGTAACCAGCATACTCAATATAGCCACACAGGAGTAGGGTTGTTATTCTCTCCGGAGAAGGCATGAACATGTATAAAATCCCTGTGTCATTCTCTCTGCATGATTAGTCTTGGAGACCTCCCGAATCAAACAATCATTAAGTAAGATCGGTTCTAAAACACCGACAGTTGGCACCGACCATGGGGGCCTTCTCGTCAACATGTTTCCTTCATTTTTCTCAACTCTAATGCTTCCATGGCAGAAGAGTGAAACGAGGAGAACTGGTTTGACTTGGCCAATTACGTAGATATCGACATGGATGCCGGCTTTGATTACAAGCCAAGTATTGTATCATCCGATGATGATGTCGCCTCCAGAGATCATTCACCAGATCCAGGAGATCATACCACCGATGGAGTTGAAGAGGGATCCTTATCCCCCCACAACAGTACGTCCAACTGAAGGACCAGTTTCCTCAGACGACAAGGGTCTATCCGACCACAATCAGGGCTGTCCCAAGGCAGACCTAGAGCATGGCGAGGGTTCCCCCTCCAAATGTTTGAGTCCGTCTAAGGCAGTCTGACCTGGCACGGTAAGTCCTAAAAGCCATCATTTCGGAGCTTCATCAGCATATAGTGGTCATCTCTCTCCGGTTAGCCTCACAGAGGATGGGGTCGAGCATGCTTTTCCTGCGAGTTTGACCATCCGCTTGCAGGGCTCACCTACAGACAGAGACAGTTATAACCCAGAATTCTCCTTCCTGGAGGGGCTTGCTCCAAGTCGCCAGACGGTGTCTTCCGACTACTCCTCAAGAAAGGAGGCTTCAAGCGCAAGTGGAGATCATCAACGGGAGGTTTTCGTCCTTCCCTCAGGTAATGATCACTCTCCTAGAGATAGGACCGAGGACACTCTCCGACAATCACACACTGCGACCCCTCGTGGTGATGGCGAGGACACCTCCGGTAATGAACAGGGTCAACACTCTGATGAGCATGGGGGAAATCCTCAAAATAATCGCACTCCATTGAGGAAAACTCAAGGATCAGATATGGACGATCCTGAGACAACCCGACTGAGAAGAATGGCGGCTTAGAGAAATTTGTCTGGGCGCGTTTAGTATCAATTGGTGGAAGCTCAAGAACTCCAACACATCAATGATCTTCTCGAGAACCTAACTCGAGAACTTGCCCGAACGCCCAGCTATGACCTCTTCGTCGAAGAGATCCACGAAGGCTTCGAAGCACGATGGCCAGACTTGAGCACCCTCACCGGCATCATTCCAGAAGTCGTATTGGTACGACTCCATAAGCTACTAGTCGTTCGAACAACTCACCACATGGAGATCGGTGTGACAACAGGTTACATCATTCCCCTAACCTTAACTCCAGTCAGAGAAGTGTTCCTCGAACGCCTGTTGATCAACAAGCTCCCAGGAGAGGTGGTCGTTCACCACTCCAACCCAGAAATATGCAACAATAGATGGAATACGAGAAGTATTTCCCTCGTAAGGTTGATACCTACCATAGGTCGGGTCCACCCACAACCGGGTATCGTCATGTACGATCACTTGGTGATATCAACCCTTCTTTCCCGCAAAGAAGGCGTCAAGAAGTCATTACCGGATGTCGGGCATTCTCACCCGACCTCCGAGTCGTTCGTTGGCCGCCTCGGTTTCGACCAGTGAACATGGAGAAATTTGATGGATCTCAAAATCCCATCGAATTCCTTCAGATCTACACGACTGTTGTCTGAGCAGGAGGAGGAGAAGAGCATGTAATGGCAAATTACCTTTCTACTGTGCTCGAGGGGTCTGCTCGATTGTGGTTGTTAAATCAACCACTCGAGTCGATCTATTCATGGTAACACCTCCGCGACCTGCTACTCGCCAATTTCCAGGGCACCTACCATCGTCCCGAGAAGGAGGACGACCTGCACAGGATGAGATAAAATGACCACGAGACTCTACGCCAGTTCATCCAATGTTTCAGTCAGGTTCAAAATTCGATACCTGAAGTTTCTGATTATTCTAGCATCAGAGCTTTTAAGCAGGGAGTCCGTAGTAGAAAGATAACGGAGGATATCGCTTTAAGTCCTCCTACTACTATTGCCGAGCTCTTTGAGATGGCCGATCGATATGCGACTGCTGCTAAAGCAATTGAGTAGAACAATACTATTTGATCGAGACAATAAAATTCCTCACAAAGCGGGCGAAAGTGGAGGGAAGAAGGATAAGAAGGCCAAGAACAAGACCAAGGGCCAGAAGCCTTAGGTCGACCGTTCCAAGGAAGTCTTGGTCGTAAGCGATAAGAAGCCTCAAGGCTCCAATCCATACTCCGATCGAGGTAAGGACAAGCACCCCGAAAGGAAGAACAATAAGCCTAGGTGGTACCCTTTCCATAAAAAAGAAGGACACGACCTTTCCATAAAAAAGAAGGTCAACCCTGTAATGGTTAGGAAGTCTGCTGGCAAGTGGCGTATGTGTTTAGACTTCACTGATCTCAATAAAGCTTGTCCAAAAGATGATTTTTCTTTACCTCGTATCGACCAGTTGGTTGATTCTACTACTGGTTGTGAAGTATTAAGTTTTCTAGATGTATATTCTGGTTACCATCAGATTAAGATGTGTCTAGAAGATGAAGAAAATACCGTATTTATTACACCATTTGGAATATTTTGTTATGTTAAAATGCCATTTGGTCTAAAAAATACTGGTGCTTTTTTTCAACGCTTGATGCAATCGAGTTTTTCACCTCAACTAGGCCAAAATTTGGAAGCCTATGTTGACGATCTAGTCGTAAAAAGTATCAATCGACTTAATCATATTTTTGACTTGCAAGAAACATTCGAGAACCTCAGAAACACCGCCTGAAACTCAATCCTGAGAAAGAAGTGTGTCTTTGGAGTCTCTTCAGGAAAATTGCTTGGATTCCTTGTCTCTGCACGAGGAATCAAAGAAAATTCCGAAAAGATAAAGGCCATTGTGCAATTGCACCCTCCGACCACGAAGAAAGAAGTCCAAAAACTCACAGGGTGCATGGAGGCTTTATGTCGTTTCATCGCATGACTGGGAGAAAAGGGACTACCTTTCTTCAAACTTCTAAGGAAGCACGAGGATTTTGAGTAGTCAGACGAGGCAAATGCTGCCTTTGAGGATGTCAAGTGGTATCCTACGAGTGCTCCTGTTTTGGTTTCTCCGAAACCAGAAGAGACACTCTTAATTTATCTAGTTGCCACACCACAGGCAGTTAGCACAATACTGGTCGTAGAGCGTGAAAACATCCAACGACCAGTTTACTATGTAAGTGAAGTTTTACACGAGCCTAAGGAGTGCTACCCTCAGGTCCAAAAACTTCTATATGCCCTCCTCATGCTTTTGAGGAAACTGCGACATTGTTTTCAGGCGTACAAGATAATTGTGCCATCTGAGTTTGCCTTAGGAGCGGTCCTCCAGAATAGGGAAGCAGCGGGACGCATGACAAAATGGTCAGTAGAACTTAGGGAGTTCGACCTCCATTTCGTGTCCCGAATGACCATTAAATCCCAAATCTTGGCAGACTTTGTCGTCGAATGGACAAATCCTGAACTTGTTCAGGATCCCCGGTACGATACCCACGACCAATGGACGATGTATTTTGACGGGTCACTTAGTTTAAGTGGCTCGGGTGCTAGGTTGGTCTTGGAATCTCCTACCAGAGAGACATTAAAGTATGTCATTCAATTAAACTATCAGGCCACTAACAATATGGCAGAATACGAAGGTTTGCTGGCTAGCGTACGAGCTGTGAAAGCGCTTAGGATTTGACGACTACTCATAAGAGAAGACTGTCAACTAGTCGTGAATCAGGTCAGAAAAGAGTACTAGTGCTCTAACCCGACCATGTCTCGGTACTTATCGGAAGTTCGAAAGCTTGAAAAGCATTTTTTCGGTTTCGATGTACAATTTATCCCTCGAAAGGATAATTTCCTCGCAACTAGCTTGCTCGTATGGCTTCTTCCCGATCATAAGTACCAAAATGAGTCTTCTTGGAGCAACTCCAGAAGCCGTCTCTGGTTGAAGCACCAAAGACACCTCCTATTGAGACAATTCCTTTCTCTTGGCCTTTTGCGACCTGGGGTCTCGATATCCTTGAACCGTTCCCAAAAGCTCCAGGTAGCTTCAAGTTCCTTTTTGTGGCTATTGATACATTCACAAAATGGATTAAAGCCGAACCTGTAACTGGGATAACAACGGAAGCAGCAAAAAGGTTCATAATGAGAAACGTGATTACTCGGTTTGGAGTCTCAAATCGAATAATCACAGATAATGGTAAGTAATTTTCGAGCACAAAATTCCAAGAATTTTGCAACGAGTTGGGTACCAAATTATGTTATGCTTTTGTTGCCCATCCTCAAAGCAATGGGGCGGTCAAAAGAGCGAATGGCCAACTAATCAAGGGAATTAAAACTCGAGTCTTCGACCAGCTTATCAAGCGCGGGGGGGGGGGGGCTTGGGTATAAGAATTACCCTCAATATTATGGGCAGTTTGTACGACTGCTAGTCGGGCTACAAGTGAAACACCTTTTTTCCTAGTTTTCGGTGCCGAAGTCATGCTTTCACCAGAACTAAAGATAAGGTCAACAAGGGTCGAAACTTTCAACGACTCTATCTAGGAACAACTTTGTGGAGATGACATCAACCTACTCGAAGAGAAGAGAAATAAAACCTTAATCTGTTCAGCAGTCTACCAATAAGCCCTGCGCAAATACTACGATCGTAAGGTCTAACCTCACAGCCTTGTTGTAGGTGACTTGGTCTTAAAGAAGATTCAATCCCAGTCTAATCGGAATAAGCTTTCCCCCAAGTGGGAAGGTCCTTACATAGTTATTGAAGTTATGCGAGCAGGTTCGGTACGACTAGCAATGGTAGACGACTGGATTCTCTCCAATTCTTGGAACATCGACCAGTTACGTAAATTTTATGTGTAACCAACCACCCCTACAATAAAGAATCAGGTTCTTTTTATCTTTATTGTCTTACTTTGAGTAACGCTTTGATAATTTTATGTGTAACCAACCAACCGACTACATTTCTTCAATCAACCGCTCCGCTTCTGCTTCAGAGCAGTCAAAGTTAGCTTCGATTGGCTGCAGACTAAGATTGGGGTCAAGAGTAAGACTAGTCAGACAAAATAACCCTTAAAGGACTCGAAAACTGGTCACTGGTAAAGAGTTGCTTACCTGCTAATCGAGAATCTAACTTCTTGACTTTATCTTCATGGGAAGCAGTGCTATTTGCATATTCCTCTTCCCACGACTTTATCTCCTGATCTTTGTCTTTGGCGATACGAGAAATCTTGCAAACAACTAAGTTCTTTTCTTTGACCTCAGTTTGGAGCGTGCCCACTTCGACATCTTTTCCGAAAAGAAACAAGAGTTAAAAAGATAAATATCATTATCATAAGCAGTCTTAAGTTTAGAACTTACTGTTTATTTGTCCCTACAACGTTTGAGTTGCAGAGTTTGTCTCCTGAAACTTCTTCAGAAGGTCCTCTTTCTCCCCCCTTAGATTTTTCGTTTCGACCTTCTCGTAGTCGAGCAAATCAGCCAAGGACTTTTCGTCGCTCTTAAACCTACAAAGGTTAAGAGTAGACATGAGCACTGTGCAAGTGGTCGAAGTATAAATGACTACAAATAGTTGTGACTTACCATCTCTCTGCCTACTCGAGGAGTACCACTTTCTGCTATCGTAGCTGCATGAGTTGTCGGTGGTATTCACCAACAGTGATAATTTGTTCCAAAGGTTTCTGCAGAAAGAAAGACAGTGAGAAGCGAGAAAAAAAGCCACATATGTGAATGTCATCAGATGTTTACAATAATGCTAGTTCGAGCAAAGGTGGAGAATACTCTCGTGGAATCCTTCAGCTCATCATCTCCTAAACTCGGTTCCAAAATACCTTTTTGAGACGCTCGTCGTCGAAAATATTCCCCCAATTTGGAATGTCCTTAGGTAAATGTTGTTCTTATGCTTTTGTCTTTTTACATACCTTCGTTTTCTGGACTTGATCTTGAACCCAGAAGAAACATTCCCTAAAGAAGATTTCTTCGTCTTCTTCTCTTCGACCACGTCTGGTCAAAATTTGGGTTGAGGAATGGGGTCAGCCATGACCACGTCTGGTCGTGGGTCTTGAGCGAGAACTGTCGCTCCTTGAGCCTCCTAACTCTCCGGATGGCCGAGACCTGTCTTGACCATCCCAAGCGCAGCACTTTCCTCGACCATGGGCCCTGCTGGCGCAACGGTTTCCTTCACAAAAGACATAAAACATTTTCAGTTTTCCTTTTCTAGTTGCTTGACAAAGCCAGAGAGGCAGAAACTGCGAAAGTCTTGTTGTCGTAGTAGAAGGGTACCTTAGTCTCGGAAGCTTTGTGTTTGAGAGCTTCGGTCGCTTTGACCGTCTTGGCTTTCTCTGCAACAGCCATATCCGCAACAAATTTCTCAAAAGGCCTGGTCGAAGCAGCAGAGCTTGAGCCTGCACCTCCCTTATTGGCGACCCTCATAAGACGATGCTTTTTAGCCAGAGGAGCTTTAGCTTGCTCTACCTTCGTGCCAATGACCATCAATCCAACCTCTTGGTCGTCTCGACGGTCTTCTATGCTTACTTTCTGTAGGAGTCAGAAAAACAAATATTACCTAGTTGTAAGTTTTTGTACGACAATCCCCTGGTCGTAAGTACTTCTACGACCAGTACCTTGTCGTAAGTTTTTCAACGACAATTCTTTGGTCATAAGTCATTCTACGACTAGTACCTAGTCGTAAGTTTTTCTACGATAATCCTCTGGTCGTAAGTACTTCTACAACTAGTACCTAATCGTAAGTCCTTCTACAACAATCCTGTGGTCGTAAGTTCTTCTATGACTAGTACCTGGTCGTAAGTCTTTCTACGACAATCCTCTAGTCATAAGTCATTCTACGACCAGTATCTAGTCATAAGTTTTTCTATGACAACCCCCTGGTCGTAAGTATTTCTATGACCGTGAGATCATAAAGATGAAATCAGCCTTTGATTACCTTTAGGCGTTGCATCTTATCTTCTGCGGACAAGACTGCCAGGATTTTAGGAACCACCACACCAGGTGGCGGAGCTTTCTCACAAATGAGCTTGACTCGGATGTCAATCTCTATTTGTAAGAGATCTACACAAGCAAATAAAACACTCAGTTGATAGGCTTGACATTAACCAAAAGGGAGCTAAGTTGAAAATTTTACTTACCTCTCTCGTAATTTCTGGTCATGTCTTTTGGCCCCGAGCACGTCCACATGGCATGTGCAAAGTGCTAACGTGGCCTGTGATGAAATCTTTCACTACGT
Source organism: Phyllostachys edulis (assembly GCA_036346405.1). Taxonomy (NCBI): domain Eukaryota; kingdom Viridiplantae; phylum Streptophyta; class Magnoliopsida; order Poales; family Poaceae; genus Phyllostachys; species Phyllostachys edulis. The sequence goes on along the minus strand of CM070549.1, from coordinate 53,347,466 downwards.
GCCATCCGGTGAGCCCTTCTTCCTTCAAGACTTTGATGGCTTGAATGTAAGAGGCAATCCGGCCAAGATCCTTGGGAGTCAAATCCCAAGAAGAAATCTTCTCGGCGGCATTCCGAACGAAAGAAAGGCTGACTTCACTGGTCGTCTCCCAATAGAACCATCTCTTCTTCCATCCCGGCCATGACGACCGGGTGAATATCTGAATGTACTCATTCGAATTCCCATCGTGGAGCTTTAGACCATAACTACCGGCGACTCCCGCTATTTTGGTCATCCCGTAGAAATACTCAAATAGTCCAAGTCGGCTGAAATCCCTAGGTAGGCCTCACAAAAGTATACGAACACACTTAACATCGTGATGGAATTAGGAACGATGTTCACCAATTCCACCCCAAAGTGCTCGAGTACGAGTGTGAGGAAAGGGTGAGTAGGCAATTGAAGGCCACACTCACAGTACGCTCGGAAGACAGGAATTTGACCAATCTCCTCTAATGACTAATGTTGTCCTGAAGCTTCAATCCAGTTCACAAGTTCCTTTTGTGGAATTTTCTCGACGGTGACCATGGCTTCTATCTTCGCCTCATCCATTTCTGATTCAACCCACCTGGAAGCGGCTTCGCCTATTTTCTCTAAGTACGATTAATTTGGATTTGGGAAGGTTTGGAGGAAGGAGGCAATTCGGTTTGGCGGAGAATGCAATAGCTTGATGAACAGTCAAAGCGATTGGGGAAAAGTAAGAACCCTAGAATCACACCCACGTTATATATAACCACGCGCTTGATATAAGAGATTGTGGAAACTGAACAACTGCTACCTCTTCGAGAACCGCTCCAACAGATAGGTCTATGAGAGTCGATCGAGATTCTTTAATTTGTCTGTTCGAGAAAACGGAGTCTGGATTTACACCTCAAGAGAAATTACCTTCTTGACCAAGTTTATTTCTAGCCAAATGAAATATCGGTCGAAAAGCCTTTCCTTCGACCACTGTTCTACGACCACCTTCTGGTCGTAAGATCATCTACGGCTCCTTTTCTAAGTAAGTTACTTTCACTTGAAGCTGGGGAGCTAGATGAGAGGATATAATAATCCTCATTTAATTATTTATCTATAATTCTTATTATGGGTAATAATGCCATCGTATGGTTCTTGGATATACCCCTTAATGTTTATAAGGGAGAAGCTAGCCAAGAGGTCATAAGTCCTTATGCGACCACCCTTATAGTTGTAAGTCCTTCTACGACTACCTCGTGGTCGTAAGTTCCTCTATGACCAGTCCCTATTCGTAAGCTTTCCTACGACTATCTCTTGATCGTAAGTCCTCCTACGATCAGTCTGTGATCGTAAAGCTTTACTATGACCACCACCTGGTCTTAAGTTTCTCTTCAACCATTCCCTAGTCGTAAGCTTTTCTACGACTATCCCTTGATCGTAAGTCCTCCTACGATCAGTCTGTGGTCGTAAAGCTTTACTACGACCACCACCGGTCATAAGTTCTTCTATGACCAGTCTCTAGTCGATGGAGCATACAGAAATGTAGGCTTGGTCGATCAGGGAGTCTTCTACACCATATTTAAAGATATGGGGTGGTTAATTACGTTGTTATTCCCTGGAATAATTGCATGATTAATCTCTCTATCCTGATGATAACTGCCTGGCGACGTGGGGACGTTACTACTCTAGCAATAATCTCGAGTATCTGCTTCATCATTTGAAGCGTTGAGGCGCCCTTTGAACTGGAGAAACTGCCGCCCACTTCGAGTACTATATAAAGAGTGGAATCAGCAAACGACCGGGGGGGGGGGAGGAGACAAGACATTAGACTTTGGTCTTTCTCTTGATTTGTAATCAGCATACTCAATATAACCATACAGGAGTAGGGTTGTTATTTTCTCCGGGGAAGACCTGAACTTGTATAAAATCCCTGTGTCATTCTCTCTGCGTGATCGGTCTTGGAGACGCCCTGAATCAAACAATCATTACGTAAGATCAGTTCTAAAACACCGACACACATAAATTATATCGGACGAACCTTAATGCAATATGATCTACGACTAGGTCTGCCGGTGTTTTAGAACCGAACTTACGAAAGATTGTTTGATTCGGGGTCTCCTAGAATAGAATCATGTAGAGAGATTGACACGGAATTTTATACTGTGTTCTGCCTTCTCCGGAGAGAATAACAACCCTACTCCCTGTGTGTGTATGGTATTGAGTGTATATTGAACAATCAGGGAAAACTAAGACTATTACAGATAGTGCTTGTATTCTCGATGGCTCGATCCTCCTCCTTTTCTCTAGTTGCCGCCTTTATAGTACGTGAAGGAGCGGCGATTATCTAGTAAAGCGGCGCCTCATCACCTCTCGAATAAAGCATGTTGGTAGTAATTACGGTGTATTAATTCCTCCACGCCGCTCAATGACTATATACCAAAGATAATGGGTATTACGTACATTATTACGTAGAATAACAACAGATGATGATCGTTTGAATCCCTTAATCAATAAGACCCACTTGTCTCGCAGGTTCATTTGATTATAAGGTGGTCGGTGTTGACCTAGTCGAGAGGAATCTACGATTATGAGGTAGTCGAAAGTAAGACTTACGACTATGGGATAGTCGTAGCATAACTTACGACTATGGGGGTGGTCGAGAAGAACTTACGACCATCCATTTGGTTCTTCCTTCATAACATTAAGGGTATACTCAGGTTCACATGACGCCATATTTACCTATAATAAAAATTATAGATAAAAGGTAAAACGAGGATTATTATATCCTCGCCATCTAGCCCCCCACTTCAAGTGAAAGCAACTTACTTGGTAAAGGGTTCTAGATGGTCTTACGATCATGAGAGGATCAGAGAAAATAATCGAAGGAAAAACTCTTCGATTGTATACTACTTTGACCGTAAATGTGCTTGGTCAAGAAAATTGCTTACGACTATCAAGTGGTCGTAGAAGCATTTCTACGATCACAAGGTGGTCGAGTATAGTGATCGGAAGAAGGAACTTTCCGATTATCATTTCCTTTGGTTGAAAAAATCTAACCAAGGAAGTAATTTCGCTTGAGATGTAAACGCAAACCTGAATTTCTCGAATCGGACACATTGGGAATCTCAAACGACGCTCGCTAGCCTGTTGAAGCGGTTCCGAGACGGTGGCGACCCTTGAATGTCACGCCCCGGCTCAAGGTACGTGATTATATATACTCATCGGAGGGTAAAACCTAAGATCTTACTTTTCCCCAAATTGCTCCTCGCTGTTCTTCAAGCTCTTGCCTTCTCCGCCGAAAGTCGTTCTTGCCTTCTCCGCCGCCACTCCAATTGTGCTTTTTGACCCAACATTTCGCTTCCGAGAGAGATGGCCAGAAAGTTTCGAGTGGGAAGAGTCTGAGATGGATGCGCGAAGATTCAAGCCCTAGTTGTCGCGGAAGATTCCAGAGAAGACTCTTGTGAAATGGCTTCCCAGATTTGGGCAAGATTGGCCGTCAGGAGAATGGGCAAATTCCGCCTTCCGTGCTTATTGTGAGTGTGGCCTTCGAACGCTCGCTCACCCTTTCTCACAGTTGTGCTCGAAAGATTTTGGGGTGGAGTTAGTGAACCTTGGTCCTAACTCCATCACCATGCCGAAGCGTTTTGTATATTTGTGCGAGGCGTGCACTGGAATTCGGCGGATCTTGAGCTTTTCCAATATTTCTATGGAATGTCTCGGCAAGTCGGATTGCTGAAGTTGTGGTCTAAAACTCCATGACGGAAGTCGAGGGAGTATATTCAGAGTTTCACCCGGTCTTCGTGGGTCGGATGGAGGAAGAGGTGGTTTTATCGAAAGTCACCTCGGAAGACGATCTCTCTTTCACCGAAAGGTCACGAAAAGAAATCTTCATGGGATTCGACTCTGAAGATATCGGTAGGATTGCTCCTTATGTTCAAGCTTATCAAGGACTTGAAGAAGGAAGGGTCGACGGATGGCATGTGGTGAAAGATTTCATCACCGCCGAATTAGTCCTTTGAAGAAACGAGCATCCCTATGTGGAGATACTGGGGCTATGAGACCCAACCAGGACTACAACGAGGGTAAGTGAATTTTCGACTTAGCTCTCGGTTTGGTCTTCTCGCAAAGTTGTTTAAAAGATGCCTTTATCTGCTTGAACAGATCTTTCACCACGGAGATTGACGTTAGAGTCAAACTCGCTTAGAGAAGTCTCCGCCACTTAGTGTGGCGGTTCCTAAAATCCTTCAAGGCCGATCCGCAGAGGAAAGGATGGTTCGCCTAAAGGTATTCAAGAGTTGATTTTATCTTTAAGACTTTATAGTCGAGAAAGAACTTACGACTAGAGAAATGTTGTAGAAAAACTTACAACTTAGTCGTGACCGTAGGAAATCTTACTACGAGGAAAGGTCATAGAAAAACTTACGATTTGATATCGGTCGAGAAAATCTTACGACCGATTAGTAATTCTTCTCTTCGCTTTTGCTTACGTAAAGTAGGCATGGAAAATCGTCGGGATGATGAAGAAGTCAGCACCGATAACCATCGGTGCGGGGTTGACGGCGACAAAGGCTCGGCTCCTTCGCCCAAGAGACGCCGACTTTTAAGGGGTGACGACAAAGGAGGGGCGAGCTCGAGTTCTAGTCCTTCGACCGCATCCTCTCGCAAAGCTTGGCGCATATAGCCAGAATCGAAGCCGAGGCTAAAATAGCCTGAAGTGGAGGAGGTCAAGTAGTGAACCTCTAAAGCGCAAACCTCGCAAGGCCAAGGTACCTTCTATTATGACAAAAAATCTTTCGCAGCTTCGCCACTCCGGTTTTGTTAAGCACTTGGAAAAGGAGAACCGAAGGATTTTATGTCTTTTGTGAAGGATAATACCGCTCCGAAGAGAGCCTATGGCTGATGGCAATGTCGCTCTTGGAGTGGTCGAGACCGATCTCGGCCATCAGAAAGTCGAGACCGAGAGATGGTCCTCGTTCAAAATCCACGACTGACGTGGTCGTGGCTAAGCCCATTCTTCAACTCGAACCGACGAAGTGGTCGAGAGAAGAAGAAATCTTCCGCTGGGAAAGTGACTCCCAAATTCTGTTTACGTCCAAGGTGCAGAGGTATGTGAAATATACTAAAGTGTAAGAACAGAATTTACCTTTTCCTTTTCACAACCTGAATTGCTTTCCTTTTTGTTGCTTTTAGCCCGACTCCTTCAAATTTCGAGAATGCTTCCGTTGAGAAGTTTATTGCTACCTCTCCAAATTCTTTGGAGAGACAACAAGGAAGTGGTCGAGGATCATCCTCTACCAGTGGTAGAGGAAGTCGTGGCGCTCAAGTGGTTACGACAAGCAATGAGGTACTGTTGTACCCAAGAAGGTAGCGGCTACAACCTCTGAAGTAGCGGCGGTGACCACAGAGATGGTTGTGGAGACTCCAACGGCACATGCGACCAACGAGATGGTCGTGAAAGCTCCGAAGAATAAATGCGACTCATCGAGAGCGGCCGCCACGACCATCGAGATGGTCGTGGATAGAACAGAGGCAAACTGCAGGCCTCTGGTCAAGATGGTGGCGATTCTGGCCCACCATGCGGAAAGGAGATCGTTGCAGACGTTCCTCCTGCACTCCAAAGAGAAACTGGTTACGTAATCAAGAAGAAGAGTATTTCAACTTCGCCGATTTCTTTGGGCTCGCTTCCATCGTAGGGTCTTCGCTTCAGATCTCGCGATCGAGTCCCCCATCCCAATGATATTCCCAATAGAGGGATACCTTTGATAATGAACGCCTTGAGAAGGTTTGGTGGGACCAAGTCACGAGGGTAGACAAGTCAAGATCCCTGAGTCGGGTTTACTCGATGTTTGCTCGATCAACCATGAATGTAAGTACTTAATCGTACTTATATATACAGTATAATCTTCTCTTGTTTCTCATCGTCTTTTCATCTTGCGTAAAGCCATAGAGCAAATTGTCGTTGTTTCGGTGAATATCATCGACAACTTCTAGAGTCAGCGACAGAAAAAGAGGAACTCTGCAGTCCTTTTACGAAGTTATTTCCTTTTCTCACTTCCACTTCCTTTCTAGCAATGGACGTTAAATTGAGAGAACTTGAGATGAAATCGCGGATAAAGCCGTGATTTATAATCGCACCAATCCTTATTGCAAAGAAGAATGTAGAGGATATTGTATCATGGGAGAAAAAGTATGCCGAGACCGTTGCTTCCCATAATGAAGAGGTCAAGAAGTTGATTCTCAACTAGTGGGTAAGAAATTTTTTTACCCGTGATTATTTTTGTTTTTTTTTCCTCTAGGAGTTTATTTTGTTTGACCAATCTTATTTCTTCAGAGCAAGTGGTCGAAAACAAAAAGCTCATGAGGCTTCGACTTGTACCCAACAGAGATGGAAGCAATGAAGATTAAACTTCAAGGAAACATCACGCTCGGAACAATGTGCTTGGTGAGCTACATAGTAAGGAAAGACTCCTCAAGATGATACAATAGCTGCCACACAAGTACCATTGGGGATCAAGTCGATTTTGCAAGATCCGTGACCACTCAAGGCCAACCAAGTCGAATCGACAAAGGAGGCGTCGAAGCTCGCAGTAAGTTATGCATTAGCAAAACTTAAAGCTCATGATCCCAACCTTAATGTGCAACCACTCGGTCGACTTCAACCGCTCAAGGAAGGAAGACGTCGATGGAGGAGATGCAATCGGTTGGTAGGAAAGTTTCAGAGGAGATGCATTGGGCTCTCCTCTTGAGAGTAGTCTGTAATGAACTTGTGAAAAGCAGTCTTTTGTTGATGTAATCCATCTTGTTCCTCGCAAATCATCTTGTCGAGTAGTTAGTAACTCAAAAGATAATTAACGAATTTAAAGACTAAGAAATGAAGTCAAATGTAATGACTTTATCCTAGCCCCCGACTATTTGCTTAGTTTATGAAAACTAAGTAAATAGTTTTGTCTCCTGCAAATCATCTTGTCGAGTAGTTAGTAACTGTGGATATCATGGGGATATGCCTGAGATCTTAGGATGATGTTACAATTGGCAATGTCGTTCTCGGTTTGTCGAAACGTTTTCAAAGAAATGTCGACAATCGGTAAATGCAAGGTAAGTCAAGTGCAGACGATCGATCTTGCGGTAGAACCGGCGTGTAGAGAGCGGTTGTACCAAGATCACGGTTGAACCGCTTGAGAAGCGGTATGGTTTTTCCAGAGAAGATGTTTTTGGGAAGTTTTGATTTCTTGAGGAGCTAAGACGACCGCGGTATATGGATGACGACCGCAAGATCTTGATTGTACCGAGTTAACTTGGCGGTTGTACCGCTTTTGGTTCTAAGTTTTGTTAACTTGGAGTTTTGTTGTTGGGTTAGGTCAAGTTCATGGGTTTCATGGCATATGTGTTGCATGATGCATGTTTTGACTAACGTGGGTCAAGTTGTGAAGAACTTGTTCCGGATTCGATTTCTTTGTCTATTGATGTGCGAAGTTGCTTGGAGGTCAATGACGGTCAGCGGCGAGATGATCGGACTAAGCTTGGAGAGCCGAGGTCCGAACGATCGGGATGCGGGTGAGGTCAATGGAGTCAAGCATGGCGAAGACGGACAAAGGTGACCGAATCAGGCGATTCGGTGCGGCGACGGTTCGATCAAGCGGCATGGGTCGGTGCAAGTGCCATGGTGGTTTCGGTGGGAGCCGGATGGGAGAGACTTGCCGACATGAAGAGAGTCACCGATCAACCACACGTGGCGAAGCATGGAGGTGCTTCACGAAGATGGGACTCGGTCTTTGCAAAAAGATCGAGAAGGGTATTTTGGTAATTTCACCAAATCGCCTTGGTGACCTAATGCCAACATGGCGCAAGTCGGCAAGGCCAAGAAGTGGATTAGGTCAAGAAAAGTGAAGACGGCGCTTTGAGATGCGTAAGCGTGTGTGACCCGCTTGTTTTGGGCCTTAACGGAGCCCATTAGGGTTACTCTTCTAGAAGGTCTAAGCCTCCACTATAAATAGGGGTGTCTTTGGATGACCACCCTAACCCTTTCATTGTGTTTGAAACCCTAGTTTGCTTAGGGAGAGGATTAGTGGAGGTTAGGGTTCTAGAGAGTTGGATTTGATTTCGTGCTCATGTATTGAGTCTTTGTCCTCCTTGATGGAGTGGTCAGTAAACCAATACCTTATCAAATCAATCCAAAGAAAGTTCTCTCAAAGATGAGTTCATTTGCTTTCTTTCTCTCTATTTGGTGATTTGAGGTCTTTCTTTGATCCGTGAGTTTTTGCTTGGTTTTTCTTCTTGATCTTGCTTGTTGGGATATGTGGGAACCCATCTAAGGTCATCTTGATCATCATCCACCCACGAGCAAGTTTTGGATCAAGTTTTACGCTTTTGCTCTGCTTTTGAACCCTCCTTCGTAAATTGCAAAAGATCAAAACTTTGACGTGGATCTTCTCGATCGTTGCTTGAATAGGTTCTGACATCATTAGGAAGATGTGTTTCAAATTTGGTGGAGTTTGGCCAAGCGGATCAAAAGTTACGCCGATTTTGTTTTTCGTTTTTCAGTCACATCGCTCATTCGCCCGATTTATCGTTCATGCGAACGATCGACATCGTTCATCCGGTTCGACCGGATCGCGTACAACCGCCATCGCTTATCCGGTTCGATCATATCGCTCATCAAGACTGCTCATAAGGCTGATTTTTGTGTTTTTGGTCGCTTTTGGGGATTTGAAGGATTAAGTACAAGTCTTCCGCTATGCTTATATATATTGATCTTCATAGTTCTCATAGCTATTGGAGTCAATATCATGCTTGAATCGGATCAAAGCGAAAAATTGATAGTGCTCCTATTCACCCCCTCTAGTCGCCTTTTTCGTCCAACAGTGGTATCGAGCCTGTTAGTTCAATCTTGATCTTAACAGGTCCTTCGAACTGGCGATGGATAAGTACTCGACTGCCGCATGTCTTCGATGGGCTCGACTATGCCTATTGGAAGAATCGCATGCGAGTCTTCCTTGAGAGCGAAGGACAAGCTATATGGGAGGTTGTTCGATCCTCATTGCTTTTGTCCGGTTGTTACGCCGGCTTCAACATGACCCTCTTGGCTAACAACAACAAGGCAAAGAACCTTCTATATGCCGGGCTTGGTAGGCAAGAGTACGATAGGATTTGCAATCTTGCATCAAGACATGAGATTTGGCACACTCGAAACTTACCATGAGGGATCGTCCCGCATCAAGCAAGTGCGTCGAGAATGTCTACAAGCGAGAGTACAACAAATTCGAGATGCGCCCCGTGAGAGCATCGATGACGCCTTTACTCGCTTTAACAAGGTGATTAATCGATGAAAGTGTTGACATTGAGTACTCTCAATCTGAGAATGCCACCCACCTCTTGGGTGCAATCAACACCAAGGAGTGGGAGATGAAGGCAAGCGCCATAGAGGAGAACGCCGATCTCTAATCTCACTTTGGAGCTGCTTTATAGCAAGCTAAAACTCATGAGATCAAGAGAGGCGGTAATCCTAAGAAGGATAACATGGCTTTGGTGGTCGATCCTTTCAAGGGACTCTGATGGTTCTTCCGAGTCTTCTTCCGTTTTTCTCTTGCGTGTTTATCTCGCTATTCAAGAAGAAGAGTTTGAGAGTCTTCCGAGGCCGATTTAGCTCTTTTAGCCAAGAAAGTCACACTGCATATAACAATGTCGAAACAGAAGAGAGGTGGCCTGTGACATGCTATGAGTGTGGAGAGCTATATCACATCCGCCAACCGCCCTAAGTGAAGGGTAAGGGCAACCACAAGATTGAGAAGCTCGCCGAAGAAGCCTCAAGGGGCAAGTCCATGTATGATGTCGCCAAGCTCATGAAGGTCGCCACCGGGTCCTTGCCGCTTTGGAGATCAATCCATGAGCGATGTGGACTCCGGGAGCGAGGAGGACAAGGAGGAGGAGATCCTCAAGACAAGAAAGGAAGGCCAAGGACTTCACCCAAGATAAGCTTCATGGTCGACTACGACGCCGATGACAACGATGAGGTACTTCCATCCTATGATGTCCTTTCCGCTAGATGCGATAACATGTATGAGCAATTGCTTAGTCAGATAAGGCTTTAAAGTTCACCATGGCTAGGAACAAGGATCTAGAATCACAAGTCGAGAATTTGACATTAGATATTGTGAATGCTAAGAGTCTAGATGTTGATGAATGTTCATCCCGCCATGCTTTGCACTCAACTGCCTAAAGCGCAATCTGCTCATGATATTGCTTTGCATCAACTTGAAAATGCTAGAACCGAGCTAATTGATGTTAAATCTGCTCCATGTGAAAAATGCTTAGATTCTAGCAAGTTGGATGCTTCGTAATGTGAAATCTAGCTTTTGCTCTTTTCGCTAGAGCGAACATGAAGTTAAGGATATTCTAGAAGCAGCTAGAGCTAAGTTTGCCAAGCTTAATGATTCAATTGATTCTACATCTTGTGCCTCTTGTGCCGCCTATAAGCTTGAAGTTGCTCATCTTAAGGAGAAACATGCTAGAGCCATTAAGGGCAAGACTTGTGAATCATGTGCTAATATTGAAAAAGAGAATGCATATCTCAAGGATACTTTAGAAAGATTCTCTAATGGTGAAAAACAGTTAAACATGATTCTAGATAAATCTAAAACTCCTTTTAAGAAGCAAGGTTTAGGATACAACTCGCCAGACATGTCCAAACCTAATGTCATTCGTGTCTTGGAAAATGGCTTAGTTGAATTTAAAACCCAACCCGCAAAAACTGTTTTTTAAATCATAGGTTTGTCCAACCTTCTTTTAAGCCAAAAGGTGCTTCTCCCGGTGGTACAAAATACCATTGCACCTATTGCAAGAAGAGTGGACATTTGGTTGAGTTCTCACATGAGGTTGAAGAATGCTAAGAAAAATATTGCTAGAATGTCATCTAATCAACCTAGAGCTTTTATGAGACATGGTCACGCATAAAAGAAGAACCCCAAATTTAGGATTTGTTGCACATGCTCATCACCATGTTCCTAGACAGATGCATCTCATGTTTTGGTTACCATTGCTCAAAATAGAACTCGCTAATAAAGTCAAGGATAGCACATCCGCTTTGCATACTACTTCAGAGACGAAAGTGTCTCAAGATCGGGTTCCCAAGTCGCTTTTAACTAACCCCATGATGAGACACATCGCTCTTTTGTTCCTTGATTTTCGTGGATTGGCGCGAAGGGGAAGAACACATGGTTAAATCGACCGGTGTTCACGCCACATGACCGGAGACTCAAGATGGTTCACCTCCTTCACGCGATCAACAGTGATGCCTTCATCACCTTTGGAGATGATACACAAGGGCGCATTGAAGGAACCGAATGATTAGGGTGAACGACAAGTTCATTCTCAAGGACGCCGCGCTTTGTGTCTAAGCTAAGGTACAATCTCTTTTACGTCTCCTGACTTCTCGATGATGGCTATGAGACTCGTTTTAAGAAGAATGCCCGTGTGGTGCTTGATTCTTTTGGTGAGCTCGCTTTTGGGATTTCTAGAGTTGGTAGAATTTTTGAGCCGATTTTAAGAATCGCTGTCGGATCTCTTAAGTGTTTGATTGCATCTTCTTTCGATATCCGCTCGCACCGACGTTTGGGGCACATTGGTTTTGATCATCTGACACGAGTTAGCGGCCTTGATCTCATGAGAGGTTTGCCACCTTGAGGAGTGAGTTAGGGGTAATTTATCCCTATGGGTTGGTTTGAGGGGGAGTTGGATCTTTTCTGATCTTTCCTTTTTCATTTGATCTTTTAGGTTCTTGAGTTTTTCTTGCATCTCATTGTATCATATTGCATTCATATGAAAAATCCAAAAAGATGCATTGTAATATAAGCTTTTCTGCTTATCTTTTAAAATTAATGAAGCTTTGCTTATTACCCTTTGGAGCTTTAGTGTTTCAAATTCTTGCTCAATGCCATGTCTAGTTCTTTGACTTGCTAGAATTATCATGCTTTCACATGTGTAGCTAAGTCTTTGTTTGTATGAGCTAGAACTTGAAAAACAACTTGAACTAAGAAATTAGCAATTTGTGAATTGTTCAACCCGGCCATGTAATTAGTGCTCCTTTTATGACATTGGCCTGTCAAAATTGCTTTGTTAGCTCTTGAATCTAGCTTTGATCATTACTTGAGCTTTTGTGTTCTTGAGAATCTAAAACCGCTCTTGTGCAAAATAAAAATGATCTCTTTTTGTGCGAAAAGAACCGATCTCACCAATTCTTTCTCATGAGACTGCTTGCCATGGTACTAGGCATGAACTCGTGGGGAGTTTTGATGACCTAGACCACTCTCTTAAGCTTTTGTTGCTTGAGATGGTCGAGTGAGGCTTGAGATCTAGCACAATGCTAAAAATACAAATTGTCAACTTCGGGTCAAGCTTAGGATGAGTTTGTGGATGGCTCCTAGTCCAGATCTTGTCACTAAGTTAGACCATTAGTCAACTTCAACATTCATTGCAAATGAAAACAGCTTGAAAAATGGGCTTTTGAGAAATTTGAGCAAAATGATTCAATTCAGGACCTATTTGTCTCTTAATGTGGTCATTGTTAGCTTTTGGATCTCACGTTGACATTTTGACATGGCCAGTATCATTTTAGGATCCCTGTTGATGAACTTGCTAGATTTGAAGCTTTGCTTAAAATGCTAAAATTCATTGCTTTATATTGAGCCTTCTTGCTTAGCTTTGTTATATATGTCTTATCATGATCTTGCTAGCACCTTTAGGCTTGATATGTTGTTTGTGCAACTTTAGAAATGCTAGCTTGTTCTTTTGGGTAATCTCCAAAGCTTCTTGTATTTAAAAAAATATATAAAAAAAATTGAAGCCACTCCATTGCATTTCATGCATGCTCCTTCTTATGCTTTTTCCTCATTCTACATTTGTCATCTCACGGACGAGAGGAAGGCGTGATTCCTTGATGACTCCATTGTCAAAGGGGAGAAGAAATGTTAAATTTTGTGTTAAAGGAGAAGTTGTTTGAAAAAGGAGTTTTGAAAAAGGGGAGTTACTTGGAGAAAATTTGAAATTCTCGGGATCATAGTGAGGGGAGTTTTTATTTGCATTCTTATGGTTTTATTGCTACTTCGAACTCGAATTGCAATTCTTGATCCTCACAATGATCAAAGGTCATATCGAACAATTGTTCTTTCATATGGACCTTAAGTGAGATTTTGACCCGCTTCGAAAATGAAGCTTTCGCTTTCTTTTGCAGATCTCACTTGTCGATTCTTTTCTCGAGCCAACTTGGTCATTTCCTTTGCTTTTTCTTGCATTTGGATCAAGTTGTGCCTTTGAGCAAAAACGCCGAAGTTTTACTTTTCAAACCTCAAAATTTGCATTTGAGGAAATTGCCAATGTGTTCATCAAGGGGAGATTGTGGATATCATGGGGATATGCCCGAGATCTTAGGATGATGTTACAATTGGCAATGTCGTTCTCGGTTTGTCGAAAAACAAATAGCAAAGAAATGTCGGGACAATCGGTCGTCATGCAAGCAGTAAGTCATGCAGACGACCGATCGCAGAGAACCGGCGTGGTAGAGGCGGTTGTACCAAGATCACGGCTGAACCGTTTGAGAAGCGGTATGGTTTTTCCAGAGAAGATGTTTTGGGAAGTTTTGGATTTCTTGAGGAGCGTACGACCGCTAGTATATGGGCTGACGATCATGATCGGTTGATTATCGAGTTAACTTGGCGGTTTGTACCGGTTTTGGTTCTAAGTTTTGCTAACTTGGAGTTTTGTTGTTGGGTTAGGTCAAGTTCATGGGTTTCATGGCATATGTGTTGCATGATGCATGTTTTGACTAACGTGGGTCAAGTTGTGAAGAACTTGTTCCTGATTCGATTTCTTTGTCTATTGATGTGCGTGTTGCTTGGAGGTCAATGACGGTCAATCGGCGAGGATGATCGGGACTAAGCTTGGAGAGCCGAGGTCCGAACGATCGGGATGCCGTGAGGTCAATGGAGTCAAGCATGGGCGAAGACGGACAAAGGTGACCGAATCAGGCGATTCGGTCATGACGAGTTCGATCAAGCTGCGGGTCTGCAAGTGCCATGGTGGTTTCGGTGGGAGCCGGATGGGAGAGACTTGCCGACATGAAGAGAGCCATTGGATCAATCCTACACACGTGGCGAAGCATGGGAGGTGCTTCACGAAGATGGGACTCGGTCTTTGCAAAAAGATCGAGAAGGGTATTTTGGTAATTTCACCAACACCGCCTTGGTGACCTAATGCCAACCATGCGCGCAAGTCGGCAAGGCCAAGAAGTGGATTAGGTCAAGAAAAGTGAAGACGGCGCTTTGAGATGCGTATGCAGGTGACCCGCTTGTTTTGGGCCTTAACGGAGCCCATTAGGTTACTCTTCTAGAAGGTCTAAGCCTCCACTATAAATAGGGGTGTCTTTGGGATGTACCACCCTAACCCTTTCATTGTGTTTGAAACCCTAGTTTGCTTAGGGAGAGGATTAGTGGAGGTTAGGGTTCTAGAGAGTTGGATTTGATTTCGTGCTCATGTATTGAGTCTTTGTCCTCCTTGATGGAGTGGTTGTAAACCAATACCTTATCAAATCAATCCAAAGAAAGTTCTCTCAAAGATGAGTTCATTTGCTTTCTTTCTCTCTATTTGGTGATTTGAGGTCTTTCTTTGATCCGTGAGTTTTTGCTTGGTTTTTCTTCTTGATCTTGCTTTGGGATATGTGGGAACCCATCTAAGGTCATCTTGATCATCATCCACCCACGAGCAAGTTTTGGATCAAGTTTTACGCTTTTGCTCGGCTTTTGAACCCTCCTTCGTAAATTGCAAAAGATCAAAACTTTGACGTGGATCTTCTCGATCGTTGCTTGAATAGGTTCCCGACATCATTAGGAAGATGTGTTTCAAATTTGGTGGAGTTTGGCCAAGCGGATCAAAAGTTACGCCGATTTTGTTTTCGTTTTTCAGTCAAGCATCGTTCATTCGCCCGATTTTATTGTTCATGCGAACGACCGACATCGTTTCATCCGGTTCGACCGGATCTGCGGTACAACCGCCATCGCTCATCCGGTTCGATCAATATCGTTTCATCAAGACTGCTCATAAGGCTGATTTTTGTGTTTTTGGTCGCTTTTGGGGATTTGAAGGATTAAGTACAAGTCTTCCGCTATGCTTATATATATTGATCTTCATAGTTCTCATAGCTATTGGAGTCAATATCATGCTTGAATCGGATCAAAGCGAAAAATTGATAGTGCTCCTATTCACCCCCCCTCTAGTCGCCTTTTCGGTCCAACAGTAACTCAAAAGATAATTAACGAAATAAAGACTAAGAATTGAAATCAAATTATCCTAGCTCCCGACTATTTGCTGAGTTTGTTTAGACAAACTAAGTAAATAGTTTGTAGAAAGGGTTTCTGAAAACAGAGAGGTTTGTTTAACTTGTAGTTTTTGGGTCTCAATTGTCATGCACTGGTCGAAAGGGTGGTAACGAGTTGACACTAGGAAGTTCCTTCTAGTGGGCGGGACCACGCTTGAGAGAGAGGAGAGGCTTCGACTAGGTAATGTTAACATCTCCCACTAGTTTAATCAAATCGAGAACGGCAACTTGAGTTAAGCAAACATCTAGAGGACTTTAAAATATTTACTCGTCTTCTTCTCGGTGGACTCGATAAGTCTGCTCCGGTAGCAAGAGTAGGAAATCGAACAAAGCTAGAAGCTCCTTCCGAGCAAGGTGACCACGTGCAGAGAGGAGAGGCTTCGACTAGATGTGTCTCTTCCTTCACCAGCTTGAGATGAAACGAGTACACCCAAGACGGTTAAGCAAATCGAGAAAGTGCGCTTCTTAGAGTATTTTTCAAATTAATCAAGAAATAAACTAAGGTGAAAAGAGTTGGCCTTCAAAAATATTTCGACTAAATAAAACCCGAAGTTCTTTGTGTTGGCCATAAAAGCAGTAACTAGTCGACACTAGGAAACTCCTTCTAGTGGGCGTGACCACATGCAGAGAGGAGAGGCTTCGACTAGGTGATGTTATCGCCTTCGACCAAAGGTAAAGAAAACTGGTGTTTAAAACATAGTCGAAAAATAATGAAAGCACTACTCAAAACTAAGACAATAGAGATAGAAAAACCCGATTCTTTATTGTCCTAATGGTCGGTTACACATAGAACTTGCGAATCGGGTCAATGTTCCAAGAATTCGAGAGAACTCGCCGCCTTCCATTGCCAATCGTCATCTGAACCTCAGACGAGTAACCCGACCACCGTAAGGACCTTCCCACTTGGGAGAAAGTTTGTTCGATTAGACTTGGATTGGCAAAGCCTCAATACTAAGTCACCTACAAAGAAGGTCAGCGAGGTTGAACCTTACGATCGTAGTATCTTCGCAGGCTTGTTGGTAGATTGCCGAACTAATTAGGGCTGGTTTCTCCTTTCTTCAAGTAGATTAATATCATCCGTCAATTTGTTCCTGGTTGGAGTCCGTGAATGTTTCGACTCGTGTTGACCGTATCTTTAGTTCCGAGGAAGCATAGCTTCAAAGACCAAGACTAAAAAGAAAGGTGTTTCTCCCAGAGTCTGACCGGTAGTTGTACGAATCGCCCATAATCTGAGGGTAGCTCTTGTACCCAAGCCCCGAGCGCTTGATGAGTCGGGTCAAGACTCGAGTTTTAATTCCTCTCATTATTTGGCCGTTTGCACGCTCGACCGCCCCATTACTCGGGATGGGCCATGAAGCATAACATAACTTGGTACCCAACTCGTCATAAAATTCGAAATTTTGCGCCGAAAATTGCTTACCATTATCTGTAATTATTCGACTTGGTACTCCAAATCGAGTAATTACGATCTCATCATAAACCGTTTTGTCGCCCGTTGTTATCGATCCACGAGTTCGCTTCAATCCATTTTGTGAACGATCAATAGCCACAAAAGGAACTCAAACCTCCCGGAGCTTTAGGAAACGGTCGAGGATATCAAGACCCCAAAGTTGCAAAAGGCCAAGATAGAGGTATTGTTTGTAATGCCCGAAATTTGGTTGGTGTATTTGCTCGCTATGAAACCGCATCGACACACTTTTAACCAACTCTTTAGCATCGTATAAGGTTTGTACAAGAAAACCTTGTCGAAAAGCCTTGCCGACCAACGCTCAGAGGAAGCATGATTTCCACAAATGCCACCATGTATGTCGTGAAGGAGTGTTAATCCTTCGCTCTGCGGAATGCATCGCATGAGCACCCCTTGAGTACCTCGTTTATAGAGAACTCCTTCGACCAAAGTATACATTTTGGCTTTTCGGGATAAGCGATCCGCCTCGAGATCGCCTTGGTCTGTAACCCTTCTCAAGATAATCATAGATGGGCGCCATCCATGTATCCTCGTATTCTAGAGAGGCCGTCTCAATAGGAGGTGTCTCGGCTCTTCGACCGAGAAGGCTTCGAGTTGTTCCAAGAAGACTCCTTTTGGTACTTCAGATCCGAAGAAGCTATTCGAGCAAGTCGGATCATGAGGAAATTATCCTTTCGAGGATGAATTGTGCCTCAAACCTAAAAAATGCTTTTCTAGCTTACGATTCGATAAGTACCGAGACATTGTCGGGTTAGAGCACCGGTACTTTTACCGACTTGATTCACGACTAGTTGAGAGTCTCCTCTCACGAGTAGTCGGCGAATCGAGAGCGCTTCATTGCGTCGATACCGACTAGCAAACCTTCAGATACGCCACATTATTAGTGGCCCGAAAGTTTAATTGTATGGCATACTTTAAGGTCTCTCCGGTAGGAGATACCAGACCACTGACCCGAGCCACTTAAAGTAAGCGACCCGTCAAAGTACATCGATCCATCGGTCGTGGGAATCAGATGGGGATCTGAGAAGTGTTCAGATTTGTCCATTCGGCGACAAAGTTTGCCAAGATCTGGGATTTAACGGCCGTTCGGGACACGAAATGGATGTCGAACTCCTCAAGTTTGATCGACCATTTTGCCATGCGCCCCATTGCTTCCCTATTCGGAGGATTGCTCCCAAGGGAAACTCGGGCAACCTGACTAGTTTGTCTTTGAAAATAATGCCGCATTTTCTCGAAGACATGAGGAGGGCATCTGAAGCTTTTGGACCCGAGGGTAACTCCTTAGGTCCGTGTAAAACTTCACTTACGTAGTAAACCGGTCGCTGTACATTTTCACGTTCTACAACCGATCTACCGACCGCCTGCGTGGCGTGGCGCCTAGGTAAACCAAGAGCGTTTCTTCGGCCTCGGAGAGACCGAGAATAGGAGCACTCGAAGGTACCTCTTGACATCCTCAAAGGCGGCGTTTGCCTCATTCGACCACTCAAAACTTTCGTGTCTCCTTAGAAGTTTAAAGAAAGGTAGTCCTTTTCTCCCGATCGTGCGATGAAACGACTTAGAGCCGCCATGCACCCAAAGTGAGTTTCGGACTTCTTTCCGTGTAGTTGGAGGGCGATTTGTAAAATGGCTTTTATCTTTTGATTCGCTTCAATTCCTCGTATAGATACTAGGAATCCAAGCAATTTCAAGAGATTCCAAACACACACTTCTCAGGATTAAGTTTTAAGCGATGTTTTCTGAGATTGTCGAATGTTTCTTGTAGGTCGGTAATATGATTAAGTTTCTTGATGCTTTTGACAACTAAGTCATCAACATAGGCTTCTAGATTTCGGCCTAATTGAGATGAAAAAGTTGCCGGCATTTTTTAGACCAAATGGCATTTTGACATAGCAAAATATACCAAATGGTGTAATAAATGCGGTCTTTTCTTCATCGTCTAGACACATATTAATCTGGTGATATCTAGAATATGCATCTAAAAAACTTAACATTTCACAACTGCGCATCGAGTCAACCAACCGATCGTCACGAGGTAAAGGAAAATAAATCTTTTGGACAAGCTTTATTAAGATCGGTAAAGTCTCACGCACATACGCCATTTGCCGCTTGACTTTCTATCCATTCTGAGGTTAGCCAACCATTCTGGATGGTTGACCTCTCTTATAAAGCCTGCTTTAAGTAGCTTATCCAATTCTGATTTAATAGCATCTCGTCGATCAGGGGCAAATCTCCGCAATTTTTGTTTTACGGGTACTTTGTCAGGCCGTAAGGCTAGCCTGTGCTCGATCACCTCCCTGGGGACTCCGGGCATGTCGGATGCTTGCCACGCGAATACATCTGCGTTAGCTCGGAGGAAGGTGATGAGGGCGTCTTCCTATTTGGGGTCGGAAGTATCCTCGATCTGAGCGATCTTGGGCTCCCTGCCCGTGAGGAACCTCTTTGACTTTGTCGTTCGGCTTTGGTGCAGCTTTAGGCTTCGACTTGCTAGTCGAAGGCTGACTTTCTTCTCGAGTTGGTATTTGTCCTACCATCTCAAGGGATCGACGATCGCGGTATCGCCATCTTCTTGTCACAATGGATTGTAATTACTCCTTTGGGACTGGCATCTTAATACATTGATATCCATAATGAGTAGCCATTAGGAATTTTGCCAAAGTTGGTCGTCCGAGTATGGCGTTATATGTCAGATCGAAATCGACCACATCAAAGGAGATTTTCTCGTCTCCGAAATTACTTGGTGAACCAAATGTTAAAGGAAGAGAAACTTGACCAATTGGTTTGGCGAAGATCCCAGACAATCCCATGGAAAGAGTATCGCATCGGTCTTACTTTGGTCCCGGTACTTGCATGTCATCCAGGCACTCGTAAATAAAATATTTAACGAGCTTCCACCATCAACCAAAACTCGATTGACCCGACAATTGTTGATGGTGGGTTCGACCACGATTGGGTATCAACTGGTCGAGTCGAAGGATCGGCGATCACTCTTCTCGAAAGAAATGGTGACTTCCACCACTTCGTAATTTATTGACGAGAGGAGGATCTATGGAGTTTACCTCGCGTTCGGTGACCTTTTGAGTTGCCGCTTTGATTCATATGCCGATGATCCCCGTAGATGTGTTCAATGGTGTGTTGCGGATCCCGAACGACATCTCCTCTTCATCATCTCAAGATTTATGACCACTTGTTTGACCCCACCGCCGAGGGTGGGAAGTGGTCCTTGTCGTTGTAGTAGTCTTCAAGCTTTCGTTGGAAGACCGGCGATTAGCTGAAGGTCATGCCCTTCCTTTTTATGGAAAGGACACCACCTAGGCTTATCATTTTTCCGA
Organism: Phyllostachys edulis; assembly: GCA_036346405.1. NCBI lineage: Eukaryota > Viridiplantae > Streptophyta > Magnoliopsida > Poales > Poaceae > Phyllostachys > Phyllostachys edulis. Next base: position 53,327,314 of record CM070549.1, on the reverse strand, counting down.
TCGGTATGCTTACCTTTGCCTTTGTCGGAGTGTGGCTTGGATGTGCGTGGCTCTTTATCATTCCTACCAATACCTCCTTGGAACCGCTGGGTTTTGACCCTTCATCTTATTCTTGGACTTTTTGCTTTCTTATCCTTTTTCTTACCAACTTCTTTGGCTCTCGAGATGGATTGTCTTCACGATCGATTGTGTTGTTCCACTCGACCGCCTCGAGGCGAGAGTATATCGATCGGCCATTTCAAGAGTTCGCGACAGTAGGAGGATTTAAAGCAATATCCTCTCGTTATCCTTCTACTACGGACTCCTTGAAAGCCCGATGTGAGATGAATCGAAACTTAGGAATTGAGTTACTGAACTGGTCAAGCGCTTGATGAATCTGGCGCAATGTCTCGTTGTCGTTCGTCTCATCCGTGCAAGTCGCCCTCCTTTCGTATGATTGTATGTGCCTTGAAATTTGCCGAGAGAAGATCGCAGAGATGTTGCCAAGAATAGATCGACTCAAGTGGTTGGTTTAGTAACCACGATCGAAAGCGATCCTTCGAGCACGCTTGGAAGGTAATTTGCCATCACATGCTCTCCTCCTCCCGCCGCTTTCGAGCAATTTGTTGTGTAAATTTGAAGGAATTCGATGGGATTTTGGGAACCATCAAACTTCTCCATGTTCACCGGTCGAAAACGAGGTGGCGGTGAATGCTCGGAGATCGGCGAGAATGCCCGACATCCAAGAATGACTTCTTGGCGCCTCCTTTGCGTAAAAGAAGGGTTGATATCATCGGTGGTCGTACTCGACGATACCCGATGTGAGTTGACCCGAATTGTAATAGGTCTCGACCCCACGAGGGAATACTCGTAGTTTATCTCTTTATGCTTGATTTCCATGTCGGAGTGGTGAACGATCACCTTCCGAGGAGTTTGTTGATCATCGGTCATTTGGAAGACATTTCTTGAATAGGAGATCGACACGACTTGTTATTCTTGCCGATTTCTACGCGGTGATATGTTGGATTGATCGGTAGCGAAGAAGTCGTATGGGTACGACTACTTGAATGATGTCGACGAGGAGCTTCGGCAAATTTTTTCATTGTACTCAAAGCCTTTGTGCGATCTCTTCAATTGAAGAGGTCGAGCTGGCGTTCGGGCTAGCTCTTGAGTTGGATTCTCGAGCAAATCATTGATGTCTTTGGAGCTCTCGAGCTTCCTCTAATTGATATTGAATACGCCCGAGCAAATTCTTCCGAGCTTCAATCTTCTTCCTTCAATTGCCTCAAGATTTTCCATGTTAGACTCTTGAGATTGCCTCGATGAAGCGAGAATGTCGAGGATTTCCTGGCGCTCATGAAGGCGGTCGTGTCCGCGATGGTGGTGTCTCGCCATTGCCACGAGGGGCGCAGATGTGTGACCTTCGGAAGGGTCTCCATCTCGGTCTCTAGAAGAGTGATCTTGATCTCGAGGAAGGACGAAGACCTCCTGTTGATGATTCTCACTTGCGCCGAGGTCTCTCCGCTTGAGGAGTCGTCGAGAGACACCATCTGGCGACTTGGAGTAATCCTCCAAGTAGGGAAGTCTGGTTATAACTGTCTCCGTCGGCGGCAGTGTGACTGCGGAGAGATGGTCGGATTTGCAGAAAAGCATGCTTGATCCCCTCTCTAGCGTTATCCGAGAGAGAGAATCACGGAGATGGGGTGAAGTCCTGCATGTGGCTTCTAGAGCTTGCCTCACCAAGTCGGACCGCCTTAGGGAACTTGGACACTTCGAGGAAAAACTCTCGTCGTGTCGTGAGTCCACTGGGTGTGGTCTGGTCGATTGACCCTTGCCCCTTGAGAGGGTAGATTCCTCTCTTGGACGTCTTGTTGTGGGGATAAGGATCCTCCTCAACTCCACCGCGACATTGTCTCTCGGATGCGTGGGAAGATCCCGAGGCAAGCAATGCCATAGGATGAGTCATCACTCGGTCAGAATCGAATCCGGCATCCATGTCGACGTCTGCGTGTCCGCCAAGTCGAGCCAGTTCTCCTCGTTCCATTCTCCCGCCATGAGTGCATGAGATTTGGAAAAAGAGAGAATGTTTGACAAGAAATTACAGGAAGATCCCCACGGTACGGCCTAGCCGGTGTTTTAGAACCGAACTTACGTAAAGATTATTTGATTCGGGGTCTCCTAGAATAGAATCATGCGAGAGATTGACACGGAATTTTTATACTGAGTTGGGCCTTCTCAGGAGAGAATAACAACCCTACTCTGTGTGTGTATGGTATTGAGTGTATCTTGAACAATCGGGGAAAAACTAAGACTATTACAGATAGTGCTTGTATTCCTGATGGCTCGATCCCCCCTCCTTTTCTCTAGTTGCCGCCCTTTATAGTACGTGAAGGAGCGGCAGTTACTCCAGGTAAAGCGGCGCCTCATCACCTCCTGTAATGGGCGCATGTTGGTAGTAATTACGGTGTATTAATTCCTCCACGTCGCTCATGACTATATACCGTAGATAATGGGGTATTACGTGCCATTATTACGTAGAATAACAACAGATGATGATTTGTTTGAATCCCTTAATCAATAAGACCCACTTGTCTCAGGGTTCATTTGATTATAAGGTGGTCGTGGTTGACCTAGTCGAGAGGAATCTACGACTATGAGGTAGTCGTAGCAAGACTTACGACTATGGGATAGTCGTAGCATAACTTACGACTATGGGGGTGGTCGTAGAAGAACTTACGACCATCCATTTGGTTCTTCCTTCATAACATTAAGGGGTATACTCAGGGTTCACATGACGTCATATTTACCTATAATAAAAATTATAGATAAAAGGTAAAATGAGGATTATTATATCCTCGTCAAGGTCCTTATCACTTACGATCAGCTTGTATCTAGTCAAGACTAGTTCGTAACTCCATACGACCAGTTAGTGATTATATTCAACCAGTCTATGACCATCTTGTATATCCATATGACTAGTATGTACTGGTTCAATTGACCGACATGCTTGTGTATTCTCTCTTTGCCTCACGATGTCTGGTTGAACTCTAGGTGAGATATTCTGTCATCCATGGACTGCTCAATACTTTCCCGATCAAGTGATGGATAACTTCATGTGGTCGACTTTCGACCACTAGCGGCATGGTCATGCACTTTCTTTATCCGACCACATCGAGGGGATTGCTGATGTGAATCCGTGGAGCTAGGGGGAGCCCCTAGTCAAGGAGACGCCATCGAGGCGAAGCGGGACTCGGTTGAGGCAAAGCTATTGAGGCCGAGTTGAACCACGCCAATGTCAAGCCATCGAGGCGTGTTGGGCCTCGCCAATGTAAATCCGTCGAGCTAGGGCGAGTCCCTAGTCGAGGAGACGCCACTAGGGTTTCAGACCCCGGGTGTGGAATACCCGAAGACCTTATGTGTATACTTTACTAGTCCCATGATCAGTGGCTAGTACACACATTCACAACATTTGGCATTCACATCCATACATACACATGTAAAAGTAAATCAAGGGTACTTAACTTAAGTGGTACAGTTATTACATCAGCGGCCGACCGACCAAATATTAACAAGTATTGACAGAGTAAAGTAGCATCGAAGAAAGAGTAAAAGTAGCAAAAGTTCCAGCGGCTTGCCCATTCAACGCTCAGGCAACCGACAAGAAACAATGTCCTAGATAGACCCGTCACTGAACCCTCCAGTTCTAGGTGTGAAGAAAGCGTCATTTGGTATTGGCTCCTCTTCATACTCTAAACAACAACATAAGCAAGATTGAGTACTTGTGTACTCAACAAGACTTGTAGTGTATATAGATGCAAGGCAAATCAAGAGAAGACTCTATGCTACAAGTGATTTTGCATTAAGCATATTTTATTTGCAATATTTATAAGTAGTACTTTGCAATAGAATTTGAAAGAGCGGTTAAATAAATACTGGACAATAATAAGTATTTGAATGATCCAATAATAATAATAACTACATCTCACACCCCTCCTCGGTTGCAAGCAACATTTCATGTTCAGCCATAACTCGACAGTTAACTCAGATAAATCATACAACATTTCCCGTGTTTTTCCGATAAGACAGTTTTTTTTGGTAGAAATCAAGACTATACCAGACAGTACTACAATTAGCATGCTCATCACCTCGAGCACGGCTATTATAATAGATTTACACTCTACGGAGGGGTACAGCTTTACCCACATAACACGAATTCTCTAGCTTGTTTGGCACCCGTCGATGCCACCACTCACTACCGTAGGTAAGCAGTCTAGAGTACTGTAATACTCCAATTTATTCTAAGGAAGAAAGCATTCAAAAGAGAAATTAGAAATAAGAAAAGGGGGTTTCCGTAGTTGTTCGACAACCTGGGCCTTGGGACTTTGGCCCAGGAGGCCCATGAGGGGCTGGCCAAGTGGGAAATAGGGGGAGGGGGGTTCGGCTGAAACCCTAGAGCCTTGCCCCCCTTGCGCCTGCCCTCCTTGTCCCCTTGCTGGCCGCCACCCCTCCTCTCCTTCCCTTCTTCTCCATGCCTCCCTCACCTCCTGGTGGCACCTCCCCTACTTTTGTGATCTCCATTGTTGTCGGCCAAGGAAGGGAAGGAGGAGGTCTCCTTCAAGTGTTGTCGGCCAAGGAAAGAGGAAGTGCGTGAGGTGGGATCTTCTCCGAGTTTCAGTGAGTTCATTCGTGTATTCTAGGGTAAATCTCAACTCCTCGCTGTTTGATTTAATTATTTTCTATAGGTTGTTGTCAATTAGCGAACTGTTGTTCCTACTGCAATTGAATATGTAATCTATAGTCTTATTGTTCATCAGTTTTGGTCTAGATCAAGGAGAAATTAGAGGTTAGGGCCTCCTAAATAATTCTAGAAAATGTTATTAGGTTTCTGTAGGATCTAAGTTCACGTTATTTGGAGTTGTAGTGTGGAAGATATGATAATTTCTTTGCTGCTGTCCAGAAACTCTGTCTAGTTACAACAGTCGTATTAACTGATAGATAAGAATTTGATAATGGCCGAATCAAGGTTGTCTCCCAACATGGCTTTTGTAGGAAATTTTCTTAGCTTTCCAGATTGATAAAGAAATAAATTTTTGGATCAGCCAATTGAAAGGTATAGCTGTTCTATTGCTACTGTCCAGTTTGTCAGTCAGGTCTGACAGTAGGTTTTCATCTGTCTGTTATGTTTAGTTAAAGGCATAATTAGGGGATCTCACCAACTACGTTTTTGTCTATAATTTTGTAATCTTTCCAGAGAGATTGAAAATACCTTTTTATGATTAGCAGATTAGGAGTTATGTATTTTAGAAGGTCATTGTCCAGTTTTGGTTTTCTGCTAGTTCGTAGTCATACTTGAGTAGATTAAATAATTGAACCATGGGTTTTTGGTAATGTGGTTAAGAGCATTGCGAATAGCATTGTTTTAACTTGTAAAATTTGTTTTGAGTAAATTACTTGTTGTAGGCGGAGTGACCTTGGGATTGGTTTCACCTTCTTTACCTTCCAATGTGTTGCAACACGAAAGACAAGTATAGATTGAGTTATCTTGAATGTTTGTTTGTTCAAATTGGTTGCATGATTATGACATGGTTAAATTCTATGAATTATGAGTAATTTTGTTCGTTACATGATTTCGTTCATGGTTGATATCAAATTACTTCTGTGAGAAAATGCAATTCATTACATTACCTTCATTTCAAGCATTCATGCCTCACCCACGGGAGTGGGTATTGAGAGTCCCATCATTCCAATATGGACACACATCATTCCAATATGGGTCACTAGATCCCCGTATGAAAGAATCTTCATACGGGCCTTGGATCCCCGTATTTTGATAATGCGGGCCTGAGTGGACACCGACGGGTGTTTCACTGGCTATATCAGTATATGCAGAAGAGAAGTGGATGTTATTTTCATACTTGCATTAAATGCATAGCATTTTCTTATATATTCGAAATAATGAAAATGACTTGGCTTTGATTCGATGCTTCATATATTATTCAATTGTATTTGCTGAGTTGTGGACTCACTCTTGCAAGTCTTTTTTTTAGGTGATCTTTGAGGACGACACACTTTCGGAGGGAGTAGACCACATGGAGAAACTCACTCTATCACTTATTTCACAAATTAGATAATAATTCTGTAGCTACCTTTCATTTGAGAACTATGGATTGTAATAATTGGTTTCATGATGTTTTCTATTGTTCGTCCTTAAGCTTTACTTACGCTAGTTGACGGTTTAAATTTGCCCGAATATATTCATGATATTGTTCCTCTTGAATGAAATATTATAAGCTGAAATTTAGAGTATATATGCTTGCTGAAATTTAGGTTATTTAATTTAACAATATCTTTGTGTGTTGAAGTTTAGCTGTCAGTAGTTATTAAATTGTTCAAAATAATTCATAGTGTTGATTGTTGTTAGTAGCTTAGGTTGCATCTTGGCTTCTGAATAGCCAAGGTGTTATAAGTACGTGACGAAGCCTTTACATCATCTAGCCCTACCCTTACACTAGCCCAGCTAATGTTTATCCTCACTTCACATGGGTAGCTCCCGTGGAGTGAGGCATTCGCCGTTGTGTCGGAAGACTTGACCCCACCCCCTCGGGGATAGGAGCCCTTTCGAGCATGCTTAACTGGCCATGCCCGCACTCTACGGTCTACCTATATGCAAGGCTAGTTTTTCGATAACTCAATTGGCTAAGGCCACCCTCATAATAGCATATGTGGTTGTACGCTTACGCTTAGGTCGGATATACTGGCATTCAGTCCTTAATTGACCCGGATGAGTCTCCCCTTATCTACAAGTGAGACTCCTTTCCCACCCTTTTCAAAATATAATATAACTCGCCCACATCCAAAACTAGGTTTTGCATTTTATTTTTATACAAAATAATAGAGGCACACCCCTCTGGACATTTTCATAAAATTCCCAAAATCACATTTATCATAATTATCCTTTTATATCTCTTTTATGAAAAACTATCATTCTAGTAAGCATTTGTGCGATATTTGCACTCAAATTCCCAGGTTGACATTATATATTACCTAAACCATAATATATTAGCTACAATAGTAAGGACATCAACATATCAAAGGAATTCATGCATTGAAAAAGATTAACAACTACCAGCATCCCAAACATAACAGTTTAATATTGAACATACACGCATGCAATAATAGGATTTGCAAAACAAAGTATAATAACTAAAATACTGGGATCAATATGATCAAAGGGGGTGCTTGCCTTGCTCAGGTTGTTTTGAATATGAGATTGGTTGGTCGTTAGAGATTCCGTTCGCGCAATCAACGTCTATTACAAAAAGAGGCAGAAACCAATTAAATAATGCAAATAAATTCTAACAGTAACCAAATTCAAATATTTTTGCATATTCAGGTAGATTGTGATTTTATACGGATTTAGAGATAAAAATTAACTCATTTGGAGTTTTGTAGCAAAAGTTATTAAGGTTTGAAGTTGAGTTGGATTGAAAGTCCAGAAAAAGAAAAGGGAGAGAGAAAATGTCTCTCTGATAGGTAGGGTCCACTCCCTTTTTCATTTCCTTTTCGATTTATTTTCTAGCCGAAAATCAGTAGAGTATAACAAGTGGGCCCCTTGGATTTTATTTTATTTTCTATTTAAATTTCTAAAGTAAATCTAATCCTTACAGGTGGGACCCAGGTGTCGGTGGCTCGGTCTACAACACAGTGTGTGTGGACCGGAGTTCATAGCATAGGGTTTTGGTTCATGCGGTGCACTACTGTGCAATTAATGGCCTCGGGCCAACGCGTGAGTGACCGAATACTTAAACCAACTCATTACTGTTCTTGGATTTCTGCGCACAGGCCCGCGGGTTAGCAAAACAAGCAACAATTAAACCTGGATTTACCTAATGATTAACGCTCCGACATTGATTTGGTTAGTTAATGTCTCTCTGAGAATTGTTCATTTTCAACAACACGAGGAGCTCTGGCCGTTGTCATTGCCTCCGGCTTATCACCGGCGATAGGGAGCATGGCGGTGCGGGCTAATGACAAAAATGGATTGCTCCTGACCATGCGCACCCAGAGGTACCGACGGCGATGGCCGAAGTGGCCGATAGCAGTGGCGCGCCGAAAAATGGCGATGGTTGCGCTACGGCAAACATGGAACTTCGAAACCAACGATGCATTGAGCTGATTGTCGCATGCATGAGTGTCTAGTGTCTACTAGGAACCTACCGGAGTAATGAGGAAGGGTGGAGGAGCTCGGAGACGAGCTGGCGGCATGGAACCGAGGCGGTGGCGATGGCCTTCACGTGGACAGCTCGCCGAGGAAGACGATGAGGCTTGAGGCGGCTTGGGAAGGCTCAGGAATCTCCACGTGGTGCTCCTTGCTCCGAGAATTGAACTAGGCTTCACCAAAGCCAATGCGGTGGAGGAAGGAGAAGTGTTTGCCGGAGATGGGGAAGAACCCAAATCCGATGGTTCCTGTGGAGCAATTGCAAAATTAGTATGGGGGAAAGCTTGCTAGAGATCTGGAACATATGATGACATAGGTAAGGGAGAGGGAGCTCCACAGGAACACCGACGGCGTCACATGGCGTCTCGGCCGAACCTTGAGCTCAAGTTTTTCTCGGTGGTTTCACTGGGTGAGAGTGAGAGGGAGATAGGGGTAGCTTGGGGTGGTAAAGAGGAAGCCGAGGGTGCCTTCGGCCGGCTATTTATAGGCCATGGGCGGAGGATGGCAAGGAGGCCGGCGGAGTCCACCGAGGATGACGCTCGGGCATGGGCGACGCTAGGGCGGTTGAGCGACTTGACCAGGCGATTAATGCACGGGCGGTGTGGGCGAGGGCGCTGTAAACTAGGGGCGTGCAGTAAAACCGGCGATGAGCTCAGGTGGTTGGTGCTGTGAGTTGGAGCGGCATGGCGCGGCGTGTCCATGCTCGGGCGTGCGCTGGCGTAGTGCGTGCGCCGCGTGGAGACAAATGCCTATCAAGCAGGGCATGCTTGCTAGCGAGAGGTAAGTGGGTGCATTGCTGAGTTGGTTCGGCTGTAACGTGGCTCAGCCTGAGGAATAGGAGGCCTGACGGGTGGGGTCCACCCGTCAGTGAGAGGAGGTAATTAGGATTTAGATTTTTCTGATTTTTATTTATTTGAAACTAGCTGAGTCTTAAGGGATTTTTTTTAACATAGTTGAATAACTCCAAAATTGATGAAAATTTTAGGGTAGGTTACTAACACCATGTATATTATTTTTAAATTTTTATAGGGTTTCTTATATTACATATTTATCTCTAAAAATCTTTTAATTTTTAGTTTGCTTTATCCTTTCATATTTGTTTTGAGGAAATAATCCAAAACATGCTTTAGTTAATTCCTCATTTAATATTCAGCATAATTATGCTAAATTTGTATTTTTAATTATTATCTTTTATTTCCATTTGTTTTAATTATCCATTAGGTTTGTATTTCCAAAATGGTGCCTTAGGTTTTAAAATCCAATAAAACCTTGCATGAAGATTCAGATGAATTAAAGGACAGGAAGAAGTATCAAAAGTTTTAAAAACATCGCATTTTTATACATTTGAAATACAAACCCTTATTTTGGGATGTTACATAGGGGGAGCCCCTGGTCGAGGAGACGCTATCCATGCGAAGCGAGGCTCGGCCGAGGCAAAGCCATCGAGGTTGAGTTGAACCACGACAAGGTTAAGCCATTGAGGCGTGTTGGGGGCTCGCCGAGGTGAATTCGTCGATCTAGGGGGAACCCCTAGTCGAGGATATGCCATCGAGGCGAAGCGAAGTTCGCCCGAGGAAACTATGCTCTCTTTGAGTTCATGGAACAAGAGGGTGGGGGATGATTCGGATGGTTTGCTTGGTTCTTTAAATATTTGAGGGTATTTATCTCTCGTCGGTTTTGATCCAAGTTTTGAAATGTTTCCTATCAAGCTCCAGGGGCAAACTACTAACTAGTTGGTCGGTTGAAGACAACATGGACAGTCATCGTAGGCATAGCCCGGGTTAGCGCAGCCGAGCGCATCAGGGCGGAGGCGGTGGTGCAGAGTGGGAACGCGGACCTCTCCTCGGGCGTAGGCGCAAACCGGGTTAATGCGGTCGAGCACGATCTGGCCAGTAGCGCAGCGCGTAGCGGCTCCCCTGAAGGGCAAGCACTAACTGAGCCTGGGGCATGACGACGACGGACCAAGCCTAGAGGATGCATACGCACCACAGGGGCATGGCCCGGAGGCTATCGGGGGCGCGTCCCATTGCCGGTCGGGGCCGCGGCTCAGAGGCTGTCGGGAGCGCGTCCTACATGAAGGGATACGGGTATACTACATTAGCTGATAATTCAAAAACTCTACCATGTAGACTAGGAAGTCACGCAAGCAAGAGATTGTAGATCGTTACCACTAGACACACAGTGCAGCGAAAAAAGAGTTGGAGTAGCCTGATCCAATGTCGAGCACGTCGATGCAGTAGTCGTAGTCGATCATCCAACGTCCTCGGCACCGATCGTCTCTTCCAGCAACCTATCACGTTCTTTGCGTAGGTCGCGGATCGTCCTCGATCAGCGTATGATAGGGCCTTCAGGAAGATGGCTGCTAGGGTTTCGGTGGAGCAACTCTGGTATGTCCCAACAGCCCCATGCATCCGCCTATAAAGACCACATAACGGATCCTATATATCCAAACTCATTTGTTTCAAACAGTTAAGTGTGCAACCTGGTAGGTTCGTACGTAATCGGCCGTGACTCGGAAACTCCTTTCTGATCACAAGTCGTTAGCATTTCCTAGCAGGACATAATGATTCCCGAATATACATAAATATTATATCAGACAAACCTTATGCAATATGATCTGTGATCAGGCCCTTATCACTTACGACCAGCTCATTCTTGTATCTCCATACGACCAGTTCCTATTTAGTCATGATCAGTTCATAACTTCTTACGACCAGTTTATCGATCAGTTAGTGATCATGTCCGACCAGTTTACGACTAGTCTGTATCTCCATACGACCAGTTCATATCTGGTCGGACTAAACGACCTGCTTGCGTATTCTCCTTTCGCCTCACGATATCTGATTGAACTCTAGATGAGATATTTGTCATAGACTGCTCAATTTCCTCGCGGATCCAAGACTCCCGTAGGAGTAGGACGCACTCATGTCATGCATTATACAGTTGGGCATACCAGTACCAACCTATTCTTGGGGCTGCCATATTTGACATTTGCGCAGGACTTTTAAGCAGATGTATCATGACTCTAGGAGTACAATTTAGTACGGTTTCCGATTTAGGATGCTTGGATCGTATTCTCTTTTATGGAGCTGCACATGACTGTATGCTTGTTTGCTCCAGCTGAGTATTTAAATGGAGTAAGGCCAAACATTGTAGCTCGTACAAATACATATTGTGGCAAACTTCTCTCTCCGTTAGATTAACTTTGGTTGGTGCAATTCTGCTTCCCTCGGTTTGCACTTGTAAGGTCTAGCTATTTTTACAGCAGGATGAGTACTGACCTGCCATGCAAAACTCGGTTGCAGGTTGTTTACAGTGAAGCTAGTTTGTTAAAATGCGCATCATTCGCAGCAAGAAAACCTTGGAACACTTTTGTAGGACTTGCTGAAGGCTATGGAAGGTGAGGATGAAACTCAGATAGTAGGGCGAATCCACCGTGTGTGCTTGTGGGTGCTCGAGCACCTCCTCCTTCTACCCTAGTACACCTAGTACCCACTCAGGCCTGAGCACCGGCGAGCGGCGATAGGCGAGAGCTAGCCACCTCAGCTAGGTGCTTTGCTACGGGAGGTTGAAGAAAGCCAGAGGTTGAAGAAAGCGGCTTAAGGGCTAAGGCCCAGTCGGGCGTCGGCAGACGGTAACTTATGGCCCAACCGGGCAGTTGGCCCAATTACAACATCAGGATTCAGGAACAGATAAGGTACCTCTGCCTCTCAGCCACACCCACACCACACGGCGCACGCCCAATTCGAAAGAGGAAAGACAGACCGAGAGAGTTAGAGACGGGGAGAGACTCACCGTCGCCGAAGACTGAGCCACTGAGGCGGTGAGGCCTGAGGGGGAGGTGGGAGGACGGAGCCCGGAGCCCGGAGGCGGTCGGCGACTTGGCGCTGAGCGGCGGAGGCCGAGGCCGGAGGCGATCAGCGACTTCGGTGGCCCGGCGTGGAGCGGAGGGGCACTTGGTGGTCGAGGGCGGCGCGGGCGGTGGTGGCGCCTAGCGGATCGGGCATCGGCAATTGAGTATCGCCATCTGTGGCTCTGGTGGCGAAGACCCTAGGCAGTGAATTTGCAATGTGTTGAAGTGTGATGAAGTGTTGTCTTGGTTGCGCTTGTGTGTGTCTTGGTCTTGATGTCTTGGCGGAAGTGTCTTGGTGTGAGCCTATGAGATGAGGCCGTGAGGGTGAGGCATGAATCCCCTTTTTTTGTCGGTTGCAAATTGCAAATTTAGGTAGACTTGAAGATCGATGAATCATGAATTGATTATTGATGCAAATGTTTAATTGGTGGTTGTTGTTTAATTTATGATTGATGAATTAATGCAAATTGTTGTTTAATTGACAGTAGCCATTAGCCGATTAGCCAATTTCATCACATGAAAACTCGTAGAGTGAAATTGCGTCGTAATTAGATTTAGTGCCTTAGTGGTATATTTTCATTTCATTTTTTAAGTTTATGAATATTTACAATTTAATATTGTATCACTAAATTTGATATTTCTTATCTACAGATCGGTACTTACATATTTATGGACATTTGGGGGCACATTATCCATTAGCGAGGTACTAAATTTACTGTATTGTACATTTACAATTTGTTCTCTTTCTATTTATGTATGAATTTAACATTCCAATGGCAAAAGACCAGTAAACATAGTTTTGATATGCTTATGTTGTGCTATAGCCTAACCAGTAGTGCTGCCCCTCTATTTTCATCCTGGATTCACCACTATTAGTCGACAGGGCAAGCTGGTTGTAGTGTTAGCAAACCAGTACGCTCGTAGGTGGACACCCATTCATACTCAACATTCCAGGTGTTTTATGATGGCAAAAATGTTGCAAAATATAAAGGTAAGTGTGGTTTGGGCATTCTATCTAAAAAGGCCACCACCAACAGGTTCCTACCGTTAGTGTCATGTCTGAATTGGTTTGATTTGGTTCAGCTGTCTTATCATGGATTGCAATCCAAATCCTGGCATCCTGCTGAGAATTTGTTTTGTAGAATATGTCTGCGTTTCTAATCCTATATGTGGAGATAAACCAAAAAATGATTGGAAAAGACAACATTTAATGGTCATTTCACTTTTCTGACCCCCTAGTATTATCGATTGTGCCTCTATACATTTCAATATTAGAGTAGTAGTTCCTTTGGGAAAGTATTCTCAAATTTGCTGCATGGTGTAAATGTTATTGTAGTGTCCACTTACAATATGAGCATTTTATTTTCGTATAGCAAAGGCAAGATCACTGCAACTCCAACATGGTAGCAAGAACTTTGGTTACAATTACACTCTTGTATCAAATAATCCAATGGCTCTACAGGGATCATTTTATTATCTTATATGAATAACTCCTTGTGTTGTATGATTATTTCAAGTCAGTTTGGTACTTTGTAATGTAAATTCCTGTGTCCATGAACTGTGAATGTCTCCTATTGGCAAATTCCAGTTAATTGGAGTCGCCAACAATGCTCATTGGTTACAACAATCTACTCCTTCTGACATGGTCATTGGCCTATTGTTACCTCAAAAATGACAAAACAAAGCCTCCAGCCCTCCACTTATAGTGTTGGTACTACCAATCCTGTCGTGGGAATCCCCACTTAAAATCCTACATCATAGACATAACACATTAGACAGTTTTTTTTAACCTATAACTGAACTTCCCAATTGTCTTTCACATTTTTGTCCTTGATAAGAAAGCTGATTCACAACAGAAAATTGTGTTTTGGTTACTTTTCCTTGCTTCGATCTGCCATCTGTAGCTAACTGGCCTGCTATTGCACTTATGCATGGAAACTTATGCCTTCTCTTTCATTTTAGTGCCACTGTCTCATGATAATTATCAACTGTTGTTATGCTAGGCCCAGGGGATGTATAGTCCTTGAAGATTCTGATTGAGCAGAAGTGAGAAGTGAGAATCTTTGGAACCTGCAGTTCCCTAACCGAGGAGGGGAGATAGTTTTGACTAGCTCATCATTCTAGCCTCCTTGAAGTATATGGAAAGATCACAAGTCCTGAAGTTTTTAGAAGTCGTCGAGGTGCTCACAACTCACAAGGAGCTCTGGTTCCTCAAAGAACTCTGGGATTGGAGGTTGGCCGGTGGAACAAACATAACCGGCAAGTAGTTCGCCTGGGTGCTGCATTTTTTTGTTGCCTTTTACTCTCGTTGGTGTAATCCGAGGTCCCCATTTTCCCTAAGCAGGGCTGTTTTCCCAGCTGGTCTTTTTGTTCTTCTGGGCCCACGGGTTGTCGTAAATAGTTGTCTCTCTTCCCCTCCTTAATGTACTAGTTATGCAGCCCCATAAAAGAAAGAGAGATTTAATTATTTGCCACTACCAAATATGCGTAATTGATTATTTACCACTGATGTAAGTATGGCATGTGGTTCCGGGTCCCGCATGTCATACTCACATGTAGTGGCAAATCATAAAATTCACTCTTTTGCAGTGGCAAATAATCAATTATTCCTAAAAAGAAAAGAACCAGAGGAAGCAGCAGCAGCTGAGAATTTTGGGGATGCAAAGCTTCTGGCCGAGGCATGTGACAAATGACGATAGAGAATGCGACACCGGTCTAGCACCTGTGATTTTGCTTGATTTAGTTAGAACTTGTCAAATCTTTAGTGAGCTTATAACATTTACATCAGTTGCAAGATGGTGCTTTTCTATTGTTGAACTTTGCCTAACTTGTTTGTAATGCCCACAAGGTTTTCAAAAGGAATATATTGATTATTGTGGCTGCCTCAAAGAAGGAGCACTGTAAAGTGCGTGAGCGCCAGCGCTCGAACACAGCTCGAACACAGACGGGGCGGAGACCCAAGTCCTCCCGTGCCCACTGGGCTAATGCCCACGTGGGAAATAAGCTCTGAACAAAGTAGACTGCAAGGTGCAGATCATTTGCTAACCGTGGAACTTGAAAACGTATGGAACACGCTGAAATTTAAGCTGGCCAAATCATCAGATTATGAAGAATTGAATAACAAGCTAGATTACAATTTTGGTAAAACCAGAGTGAGGTAACAACAGTCGCAGTAGCTCCACACCACACAATTAAAGAAACAGCGCATAGAAAACAGGTTATAAATTGCATTCCACAACAGCCGATAAGGTCACAAATCAGTCTCAAGAGCATCCAGGTTTTGCAAAAGCTGAAATAACAGGGCAGTATTTAAACGACAGACAGGCACATTGCGAGCAAAGCATAACAGTCTACGCAATAAGAGCAATGGCCGTGGACAAAACTTAACCAACACTAAAACTGCTATCTATCTCGAACACAAGACATTGGATCAACAATACAACCACTCATTTCTTCTTGGCAGCAGCCTTGGTGACCTTGGCACCGGTTGGGTCCTTCTTCTCAACGCTCTTGATGACACCAACAGCAACAGTCTGCCTCATGTCACGGACGGCGAAACGTCCAAGAGGAGGGTACTGAGCGAATGTCTCCACAACCATGGGCTTGGTGGGAATCATCTTCACCATGCCAGCATCACCGTTCTTCAGGAACTTGGGCTCCTTCTCGAGCTCCTTGCCAGATCGTCTGTCAATCTTGGTCACCAGCTCAGCAAACTTGACAGCAATGTGGGAGGTGTGGCAGTCAAGCACTGGGGCGTAGCCGTTGCCAATCTGCCCAGGGTGATTCATGATGATGACCTGGGAGATGAAGCTGGCAGCCTCCTTGGCAGGGTCATCCTTGGAGTTGGAGGCAACAAACCCACGCTTCAGATCCTTCACGGCAACGTTCTTCACGTTGAAGCCAACATTGTCACCAGGAAGCGCCTCCTGGAGAGCCTCGTGGTGCATCTCAACAGACTTGACCTCAGTGGTCAGCCCGCTGGGTCCAAAGGTAACAACCATACCAGGCTTGATGACACCAGTCTCAACACGACCCACAGGGGACGGTACCAATACCACCAATCTTGTACACGTCCTGAAGGGGAAGACGCAGGGGCTTGTCCGAGGGCCTCTTGGGCTCATTGATCTGGTCAAGAGCCTCAAGCAGGGTCGGGCCCTTGTACCAGTCAAGGTTGGTGGACCTCTCAATCATGTTGTCACCCTCGAAACCAGAGATGGGAACAAAGGGGATCTTGTCTGGGTTGTAGCCGACCTTCTTGAGGTAGGAAGAGACTTCCTTCACAATTTCATCATACCGGGCCTTCGAGTACTTGGGAGTGGTGGCATCCATCTAGAACAGAGTATCACAGCATTCCCATTAATTAGGTGAAGCATTAAGCAGAAGCAAAATAACTAGTGTAGGTAAACAGTAAAGTAGTCCATAAAAAATCCACAGTGCAGAATATAAACAGCGAAGTGTTTGCAATTATGTAACATGAACTAGTAGCATATCTCATATCTAGTGAAGGATTTGACAATAAGTGTGGGAAACAATTCCATTCTTCCTGATATCGATTCAGATGCAACGGCAACGGCAACATATCAAACGCTCTAAAAACAGCATAGCAAACAATTGACAAGGTTTGCATCATACAGCTACTATACCGACATATTAAACAGTAAAACATTAATGCTAGCAGACACAAGTGGTAAAATTTTGACAATTCAATGGGTGTGAATCTATGAAGCTAAAGTACCATCGTTTATGTATAGGTATTTCAGAAGTTTTACCTTGTTGCAGCAGCAGATCATCTGCTTCACTCCAAGAGTGAAAGCAAGGAGAGCGTGCTCACGGGTCTGGCCATCCTTGGAGATACCAGCCTCAAAACCACCGGTGGTGGAGTCAATGATGAGGACGGCGCAGTCGGCCTGGGAGGTACCAGTAATCATGTTCTTGATGAAGTCCCGGTGTCCAGGGGCATCAATGACCGTGCAGTAGTATTTGGTGGTCTCGAATTTCCACAGGGCGATATCGATGGTGATACCTCTTTCACGCTCAGCCTTGAGTTTGTCAAGCACCCACGCGTATTTGAACGACCTCTTGTTCATCTCAGCGGCTTCCTTCTCGAACCTCTCAATCACACGCTTGTCAATGCCTCCAAGCTTGTAGATCAGGTGGCCAGTGGTGGTCGACTTGCCAGAATCGACGTGGCCAATGACCACAATGCTAATGTGAGTCTTCTCCTTACCCATGGCTGCAGAGAATGTTAACTAAGAAACTGCAACAAGTAAACGGGGATTAGAGAACGTTGATGGGCAAAATCACCACTCACCACAGGAAAGAAAATGAAATGACGGGAGCAGATAAATATGAGACCGTAGTATTCTACAAAGCAAATTGTCATTCAAATTAACAGAACGATTAATCTTATTAGATGCACATCAGCACATGGGACTATGTACTTTAACTTTAGCGCGCGATAAGACTCTATCTAAACTACTAGGCTGCGAGCAATAGTTTCAACTGTACAACACCATCGAGGAGCAAATTATATTGGCGAGAATGATCAGAATAGCCATTATTACTGAGCTATATTACGACATATCAGAGCAAGATGTAGTAAAATTGATCAGCTTCATATGAGCATCACGAATCGACTAGTAGGAAACAAAATTAAGATGCGAAACCATCCAACAGCCTGGAGACGATAAAGCAATATAAACCGCTGATAATTGCGGCTACAGGAAATGGATGGAGTGTGCTGTACAAATTACAGATCGAGACTACGAGATGGAATCAAACAGAAACCTAGAAAAACCCATCGACAAACCGAGCAAAACAGAACGCATCTGAGCACAAATCACCTAAAAATCGCTCTACTCGCAGATGAAGGCTACTGAACAGACGCAAAACCGTAGATCTGAGGCTACTAGACCGAAGCACGCGCATAGATCTGAGGCTACGAGCTACCAATCGTCGTGCATCTAAGGAGGAGGGAAGGATATGGATGGAGACTGACCTCAAAGGAGAAGATGGGATCGAGAGGCGGCGGCGGCGGCACAGAGAAATGGAAGAGAGTACATTAGCCCAGCGGGATGGTCCTTATATAGGCGGCGGCAAGAGCTAGGGTTCCATCCTGGCCGCCTGATCCTCCTCAACCCATTGTGGCGCTATCCTGGCCATTTTTTCATCGTGTGAAGCCTAGGGGAGCGAGAGTCGAGACGTCTTCGGACAGTTCGTACGTCGTTAGGGCTGTTTCGGACACATGAATTTTATTGGAATTTTATAAAGGAAAAAAAGTCCGATTTACTCTCCTGAATTATCAGAAAAATCTGATTTACCCCCTGAACTACAAAACCGGTTATTTAACCCCCTGAATTTGTCAAATCCGGTCAAATAACCCCCCGTAGCGGTTTGGAGCGGTGGTTTTGCTGACGTGGCCGATTTTTGACACGTGGACATCCATGTCACCCTCTCTGTTCACTCCACCTCTCCCCTTTCTCTCACTGGCTTATCCCCTCACGGGCTTATCCCCTTACTAGCTCCTCCTTCCAAAACTCTCCGGCCTCATCTCCTCACGATGCTCCTCCTCCGGCCCGCGTCGTGCTCGGGCCCCGGCTCCTTGCGCCCGCCTCGCTTGCTTCTCCCGCCTCCCTCTAGCCTAAGTAATTGTCAGGCGCCTCGCCTTGGCGTCTGTGTCTGTAGCCTCTCTGTCGTCGTCGGTCTTGTCACCGGTGCGCCACTGCTTCCGCATTGGCGCCACATAGTGGCGCTGGTCTCCCATTGGCGCTGGGTCTCGGCCACAGACTCTGGCCCGACTCCTCGGCTCGTCGTCTCATGGCAGCCTTGACCTCCGGCCGCCGTTGCTTCTGACTTACTGTCGGTCACGCTGGCCCATCACAAGATCTCGTCAAGGAAGCCTCCCCACCTCCTTCTTTTTTCTCCACCACCATGGAGCTCCCTCACCGACGGACTTCTTTGGTAGGTTACGAGAAGGGTTACGAAGTTACGACCATGGCGGCACGACGACGGAGCTCAGATCCGGTGGTGATGGTTCCCAGCCGGCGGCGACGACGGAGCTCAGATCTGGCGGTGATGGCTCAATGGCGACATCGATAGAGCTTGGAGCCTCGGCGATGGCTTCCTCAACGTGAAGATGAACTCCTTACCTCCATGGAGAAGAAGGAGAAGGAACCGACCAAGACAGACAATGCCGGGGTCGAGGAGCGCCGGAGGTGGTGGCCGTTGGTGGGCGACACAAGAAGGCCGAACCACCGGGCGCACGGTGAAGCACGGGCGAGGGCTGGCCGAGTGGCGTGGATGGTGGCGCAAATGAGTCACACTGGCAGCGGAGGAGGCGCAGAGAGCCGGTGGCGGAGGAGGCGTCGGGCCGACCGGAGGTGGCACCATGAGACCACAATTCGGTCGGGAGCAAGAAACTCCAGTGAAGAGAGAGAGCAACGGGGAGAGAGAGACCAAGAAGAAGGAAGGAAGTAGGTGTTGTCAGCCGACTGAAGCAAAAAAGCGTTGACTGGGACACATATGCAAAACCACCGCTGACTTGGACAATTGAGATGCCACGTGTGCAAAACCGCCATCTAAACAAACTGAGGGTCTTTTTTGGTGATTTGACAAATTCAGGGGGTTAAATAACCGGTTTTGTAGTTCAGGGGGTAAACCAGACTTTTCTGATAGTTCAGGGGAGTAAACCGGACTTTTTCCTTTTATAAATATCAGTTTATTTTTCACGATAATAGACAAAACTTTCACCACTCTAAATAGGGCTTAGTTCTTGTCTAGGTAAATGATAAATTATTTCTCTCTCCAATGTAATAAGATTAATTTTGGCCTTTCTACCTTCGAAAAATCGGCTACAAAAAATTGTATGGTAGGCCCTAAATTCTACCGCTTCTTGTGTCAAGAAGCATAAGCAACAAAGAGACTAACCCCTGGTTGAGAGAGATGTAGCTTCTGTCAAAATCTGTTGTAGCAGATAGCTTTAGCTTTTCCTGATAGATCGTTTGGCAATCTGGCTTTTTGTTGGGATGACGAGCTGTCACGGATCGTGAAATGTCTGAAAAAAAAACCCTAGGAAATAATGACATGCTTATGTGTTGATTTAGCATTAATCCGATTATGCTTTATTTCCTTTCCAAAAAAATGCAATAAATTGCATGGGTTTCATACTTAACTAGGGAAAAATGTAGGAACAGACAACAATCTCGTATGAATCCATGTCAAAACTTTGTACACGGCAATAAAAAAATTGTACAAAGTAATCCATGGCAAACATTCATGAACGCATATGAACAACAATCAGATCTAGAGCTAGTGACGGCGTCGAGAGGACTGCTCGACGGCGATGGGGCGATGTGGCTGACAACGTCTAGGGGGGCGGCCGCGAGGCGGCGTCAGGAGGGAGGTGACGATGGAAGGGAGATGGTGGCAGCGAGAAGAGAGGAAGTAATCGTGAGGAGGGAGGCGGCGTGGAGTTGCTCTCTCAGAACCAAGGAGGGCGGGGAGTGGGGACGAATGAATTAGGGTTTCTTTCTTCAAGCCCTTTTATTCAGTGGCAGTGGTGGGTAATTTCCATGAAGTCTAGTGGCAAAAGGTTATCCTTCATACGAGCTCCGTCCCTGCCGCCTCCTCACCTTCCCTGACCCGCCGCCTCGCCTCCTCCTCGCGACCTCGCCTCCATGCCCTGCCACCACTGGCGCCTCGGCGACCTCGCCGCCTTCTCGCCTCCCATGGCCCGCCCGCCATGGCGCCACCTCGACGACACTGCGTGCGCCGCCGCTTTGACGACAGGCCGCCTCGCGTCCTCAACGCCTCCTCCTCCGCCCACTCCGTGTGCAGATGATGCCGCGTCGCCGCTGGCCGCCTCCTCCTCTCTCGCTCGGGCGCAGAACTGCGCCGCGACGCCTCCCTCTCCGCCCGGCCATTCCGTGACTGCATCGCCGGCTCGCCTCCGCCTCCGCATCCCCATATGTCGAAGTCGTGCCTTGCCGTGCAATCTTTGTGTCGGCATGGCTCGCACGTTCGTCTTGCGCGGCGGCCGACCACTGCCGCCGAGGTGGCGGCGAGCACGGTCCGGGGTCTCGTGCCGGGCCAGCACGACCCATGAGCAGTGTGGGCCATGCCGTGCTTGGGCCGGGCCTACATTGTCGTGCTTCATGCTAGCCCGGTAGGTCCAGCCTAGTTTGCCAGCTCTAATCCTGGCCGCCTGATACTCCTCAACCCATTGTGGTGCTATCCTGGCCATTTCCTCGTCGTGCGGATAGTCGTGTGAAGCCTAAGGGGAGCGAGAGTCAAGACATCTTTGGACAGTTCGTATGTCTCGCACTGTCCTTTCCAGGCTCTCTCGTGAAGAAAGGCAAAGTGGCCGCCTCTGTGGTTTTTAGAGCACATACGTAACACGGTGTATAGTTAGGGTTGTTTCGGACACATGAATTTTATTGGAATTTTATAAATATCAGTTTATTTTTCACGATAATAGACAAAACTTTCACCACTCTAAATAGGGCTTAGTTCTTGTCTAGGTAAATGATAAATTATTTCTCTCTCTAATGTAATAAGATTAATTTTCGTCTTTCTACCTTCGAAAAATCGGCTACAAAAAATTGTATGGTAGGCTCTAAATTCTACCGCTTCTTGTGTCAAGAAGCATAAGCAACAAAGAGACTAACCCCTGTTTGAGAGAGATGTAGCTTCTGTCAAAATCTGTTGTAGCAGATAGCTTTAGTTTTTCCTGATAGATCATTTGGCAATCTGGCTTTTTGTTGGGATGACGAGCTGTCATGGATCGTGAAATGTCTGGAAAAAAAACCTAGGAAATAATGACATGTTTATGTGTTGATTTAGCATTAATCCGATTATGCTTTATTTCCTTTCCAAAAAAAATGCAATAAATTGCATGGGTTTCATACTTAACTAGGGAAAAAAATGTAGGAACAGACGACAATCTCGTATGAATCCATGTCAAAACTTTGTACACAACAATAAAAAAAATTGTACAAAGCAATCCATGTCAAACATTCATGAACGCATATGAACAACAATCAGATCTAGAGCTAGTGGCGGCGTCGAGAGGACTGCTCGACGGCGACGGGGCGACATGGCTGACAACATCGAGGGTGGCAGCTGCGAGGCGGTGTCAGGAGGGAGGTGACGATGGGAGGGAGACGGTGGCGGCGAGAAAAGAGGAAGTAATCGTGAGGAGGGAGGCGGCGTGGAGTTGCTCTCTCCAACCGAACAGGAGGGTGGGGGAGTGGGATGAATGAATTAGGGTTTCTCTCTTCAAGCCCTTTTATTTAGTGGCAGTGGTGGGTAATTTCCATGAAGTCTAGTGGCAAAAGGTTATGTCTAACCTGCAAAAAGCTGTAACATCCCGAAGTTTTGTTACCAAAAATAAAATTAATAAAGTTATTATTTTGTTGGATTTTCTGAAATTTAAAAGAGTTTTATTGCTTTATTTGAATTTCCTAAGTTTTAAAAGTCAAATTGAAAATTTATTAAAGTTTTTGAAGTTTTAGTGGATTTAAAGTGAAAAATAAAAATTTAATTAATTTCTAGAATTTTCTCGAATTTGAAAGCTTTTCCTAATTATTTAAAAGCCAAAATAAATTATGTGCAAAAAATATTACAAAATATAAGTTGGAAATATTTTATTTAAGTCCAAAATGCCTTTGAGAATTTCTGTGATTTTTTTCATAATTTTTGGACTTTATTTGCTATTTTCTAAAGCCTTTTTGAATTAACAGAATTATTTTAATTGAGAAATGAATTTAAAATCCTCCAATAGTCTTTGGGACAAAATTCCCCTCCGGCCCAGTTTCCCCACCTCGCCTCCGGCCCGTTCGGCCCGATTCGCGCCAGCCCGCTTCCGTCCCCCTCTTCTCTCACTTCCACGTAGGCCTCGCCCGTCGGCCACACGCGCCATCCTCCTCCTCTCACCGCGTCACCGACGTGTGCGCCCCCGCATCTTCTTCTTTCCTCCCTTCTTCCCCGCGCGACAGCTCCATCTCTTCCGCCATTAGCGCCCGTAAGGAGCTCGTCTCCGCCGCCATTTCTGTCCCCATGCCTCGTGTGAATGTGCACATTCAAACCCCCGAACGCATCCTCCCCCATTTCCAGTCCTCCTCCCCTTCACCGTGCACAGAATCGCCAGAGCTGCACCATCACTGCTGTGGTCCTCGCCGCCAATCTTCCCCACCCGGCCCCCTCCGCCCCTATAAATAGGAGCACGAGGTGCCCCTTTCGTCCCTCATCCCGAACCCCTCACTCACTTCTCCTCTCCCCTTTGTAATCGCCGGAATCCTCGATTCTTCACCGCCGGCTGCAACCTCTTCCATCGAAGATTGCGCCGTCGGTAGTGTCCCTCCGCCGACATTGTCTACATCGCCGACTTCACCGCGTGACGCGCTACCCGGTGCTCGCCTCCTCGACACCAAAGCCTCACCGGAGCGCTACTTTCGCCGTGAGCTGCATCTCGTCGCCGCCACCGTCCTTGCCGCCGACTATCACCGCACCCTTAGGTGACCAACCCTTGCGCACTGTGCTCCCTGCGTTGCCCTCTCTCTTTTGCCGCCCTCGCCGGAGCTCGCCGTGGCGCACCGCACCTGAAGAATCTAGACCTGCCATTATGTGTTAATGGAGTTTTGGTTATTAATGACAAATCTATTTGTGAGACTAACACTTCTATTGTTATACTATGTCTAGTCTCAGCTTGGATATAAAGGTGAAATTCAAATGAGGTTTGCATTCCAAATGACAAATCCATTTGTGAAACTAGCACTTCTATCGTTATATCATGTTTAGTCTCAGCTTGGATATAAAAGGAAAAATCCAAACAGGTATGCATTCATAATGAAAAATCTATTTGTGAGACTAACTATTCTATTGTTATATCTCATGTTTAGTCTCAGTTGGATTTAAAGATTAAGATGTATGCTTTCGACATCATATTCTTATATAGTGTTGCATTCCTCGGATCCAAAATATAGGTTGAACTCCACAAAAAGGTTTAACTTGAATATGTGCATATGGTTCTATTACACACTCGTGTATGCACATATTCAGGGGAGTTCATTCTATGTTTTGTGGTTTCATTAGTATTGATCCATATTCCTTTGTCCACATACATTAAGGATCTTTACTTTGAAACATATCCTTGAGTATATATAACTTGTGTAGTTAATATATTCATATGAGTATATGAGACTTGTGTAGTTCATACACCCTTTGAGTATATTCAACTTGTGTAGTTCATATATACTCATATCAATCTATTTAATTACTTGCAATTGAAGTGATTATCATCAATTACCAAAGAGGGAAAGATTATGGTATCTTGTCCCACCATTATAAGTTAATGGTATGTCATGGTAATTAATGATAATCATATTGTAGAACTAACATTTTCCATGAGTTGAATGAATAGGTTATGTTCCAGGGTGATGAAGACTTTGGATGACATCATGAGTTGATCGTCATCAAGTCAAGAGCTTGAAGTAAAGGATGCATCATGTGTTGATTCGTATCATGATCCCGAAGAGAAGAAGATCATCATGTGTTGATGATCATCAAGCCAAGTTCAAGAAAAGGATGTCATCATGTGTTGATGAGCATCATATCAAATTTCTTGAAGAAGAGGAAATCATCATGTGTTGATGATGTTCAAGAAGAAGGAAATCATCATGTGTTGATGATTATCTAGTTAAGAACCCAGACTTGAAGTAAGGATGTGCGTCATCAAGCTTCAATAGGTTGTGCAAGGCAAATGTATGACTAGTTAGGGCTAAGGATGTGTTCCTAGTCTTTTACCAGTCTTGGTATTTGGTTGGAGACCGGATTGCTAGTATCGGTTGCCGTACTATTAAGAGGGGTCTTGACTAGTAGCTTGAGTTAGTGATGTGTTGATAGCTCGCTGTGCTTGCTCTAGCTCATCTGGGCATGTTGACAATATTTGCGAATGTGTTTTGCAAATAGTTGTGGCTCGTGCATTACCCTTGTAGCATGTGACTATAGTTTGCAAATGGGTTTTGCAAATGGTCTAGGTCCATGCACCTTATCCTTGTGGCATGATGCTATTTATTTGCGAATGTGTTTTGCAAATAGTTGTAACTCATGTTTAATCTTTGTAGCAAGGGACTTTAGTTTGCAAATGTGTTTTACAAATGTCTTAAGTCCATGTACCTTTTAGTTGTGGCTTTGATTCTAAAAGTTGGCAAATGTGTTTTGCAACTTGTTGAGAATCTTGCCTTCATGCCTTGTGTGCATCTGGCATCAATTTGCAAATGTGTTTTGCAATTGAGTTGTTCTTGAAAGCCAGGTTGTGCTTTTTCTCTGAAAACGGTAGTATCGGCGTTATGTTGGTGGAACTACCGCTCTACGGTATTACCGGAGTCATGTTGGTGGAACTACCATACCTATTGAGCATGTGTTGCTCTGTTGAGGTACGGTAGTACCGATCTGTGTGACGGAACTACCGTTGAGCGGTTGTACTGCGTTTGCTTTGGCGGTAATACCGTGGGACGTTCGGACCGTTCGAACAGTGCTTTGATCGTGTGGTTGAGACGCGCGGTTCGAAAGTTCAAATCGATCTGAGCCGTCCACGTGTGAAGTCCGATCGGAACTGAGTGGTTCAATCAAAACTTGTGGAGCGGTAGTACGGTACGTGTCGCGAATCACATGACCGGATGTACCGAATTCTTGAGCGGTACGCTTTTTCCAGAATAGATGCATTTTGAGCATTTTGGGTTTTCTGGAAGTGCGGTAGTACCGGTGTTGTGTACGCGGTACTACCAGATATCAGAATGTCCGTTTGTTGAACGGCGGTACGTTATTTCCAGAAGAGGTGTTTTTCGGACCTCAAGCTAAGCGGTTGTACCGCTCTGGAAATCGGAACTACCGTGGATCGGAACTACATCGTATTGGTTGGCGGTAGTACCGCGCCTTGTTCCAACGGCTAGTTTTGTAGCCGTTGCTGTGCTGAAAATGAAGGTGCGGTAGTACCGGCCATTGGTTGGCGGTACTACCGCTCGTGCTGATTTTTCAGTAGACTTTGCTTCCAACGGCTAGTTTTTATGTGTGGGCTATATATAGCCACCTTGGCCGGTTGGGAGAGGTTGATGGGTGTGCTCTAGTGCCCTAGACATTCCATTAAGCAAAGAGCAAGCCATCTACTCTCATTTGTGCATGTGTTGCACTTAGTGAGCTTAGAGAGCAAATCCTAAGTGCATGTGTTGTCTTAGGTAGTGGATTGTGTATCCCTTGGGTTTAGATACTTAATTAGTTTAAGTGAGAGTCTAAGACTTGTTACTCTTGGTGTTTGCCGACACCTAGATGGTGTGGAGGTGTCGTGCGTCGATGATCTTCTCAAAGAAGCTTGTGAGAAGACCCAGGCGGTTTGTGAGTGGTGTGGTGCTTGCCATCTTCGGAGTGGAGGAAAGAGTAACCCTAGTGGAGTGAGGTGTTGGTTCAGTTTGGAACCGGTCCAAGTGGTTGGACTTACCTCGGAGGTGTTGGCTTAATTTGTGGAGCCGGTCCAATTGGTTTGGGCTTACCTCAACGTGGATTAGGGGAGACCGGCAAGTATCCAAACACCACGGTAAAATATCGACGTGTCATTGTGGTTTGCATTCTTATGCTTTATATTGTGCAATTTATATTCCTTGTATTAAATTGCTTACATATCTTTGTATGATTCAATTGTTATCAATAGTCTTATTGTTGTTCGTGCACTTAGTTGAACCTAGGTGATTTAGGTTTTGATTGTGCAAAACCGTTTTGATATTAGCTTCCGCACTAGAAATCGGTTTTAGCCAAAAGATTTTTTAACACCGCCTATTCACCCCCCTCTAGTTGACCTCCTCGATCTTACAGCGCCAGCGAGCTCAACGCCAAGCCGCGGGTCAGAGCGCCGCTGGCCTTATGTCAACGTGGCACCGCCACGTACGCGCCAGATCAACGCCACCTCAGCGCAAAGTGCCCGCGTGTTGCTGACGTGGCAAGGCCACACAATTTCACACACCCGGTCCACCATGG
The DNA here is from genome assembly GCA_036346405.1 of Phyllostachys edulis. Lineage (NCBI taxonomy): Eukaryota > Viridiplantae > Streptophyta > Magnoliopsida > Poales > Poaceae > Phyllostachys > Phyllostachys edulis. Next base: position 53,300,240 of record CM070549.1, on the reverse strand, counting down.
ACTCGGGCCCACATGTCAGTGTAACAAATCTTTTTCTATACAAAAATAATTTGGTTGAAAATCAGATATTCCAGGCGATGACGTCAGCATGACACAGTAAAGCCTGTTTCCTTTAGAAAATAATTCTGAAAATTCCAAATTCATCATTTCATGTGATTTTTAAACTTCCAGGGGTTCGTTCTCCTTCATACGAACTCCAATTTCGACAATTCAAGTTTCTAAATTCATATAATTCAATATCTAGCTAACTAAACTGAAATTATTTAATTTAGAGTTTATTTGAATCTTCATTTGAATTTTGTTTGAATTTGGCTTATTTTCGCGTATAGATTTCGACAACTTCGAAAAGTTAGATTTCGACGCCATTTGAGAGCAACTAATTGAGCAAGACAAATTATACCTTTGATCATATTTGAATCCCATTATTTTAAATTATTTAAATTCCATTTTAAATTATCATTCCATGCGTATTTTTATTCAAGTAATTTAAATTCCTGTTTTAAAATTATAGTTATTCACAATCCCATCGTATAGCCAATCTTGTTATTGAATTAGTCACCCCTTGACACCATAAAGAAAAATCTAGTTTATGCAATAGTGTGAACTAGAACACTTTGGAAAAATATATGCTTAGTCAAAGCTTAGACCAAAAATGTTTGATTTGGGGAATTTCAGCCAAAAATGTTTAAATGATATCCATGGCATTGGTGTGTCATGGAAGTTTGCAAATGATTTAAAAAATTGAAATAAAGGAAAAGTTGGTTTGTACTTGGGCGAAATGGATGATTGGTGGGTGCAGGTGTATGCACGGGCTCAATCCGGGTATGATTGGGATCCAGGGTTTTTGGAAGTTGCCCAAGTCATTTAAGGACCGGCCTTCGAGTATATTTTGCTAAGCCATATGGTACTACCATATGTCCAGAGTGGGGAGGACCCGGTAATTTGCAACATTCCATCGTGGTTGTGCCATATTGATGTGTGGGTGTCAGAATGACCTACTTTTATGTATTCCCACCTGGCGCAAGAGGAGGTCTGAACCCAGCGGGTTTCTATCCAAAGGGGGTGAATCCTTAGCGAGGCGGAACTACGGTGGGATGAAGCTTTGTAAAGGCCTTGTCACGTGCTCTAGACTACTTACCTAAGGTAGTGAGTTCTGGTATTGACGGATGCCAAACAAACTAGAAAATCGTGTCATGTGGGTAAAGCTGTACAACCTCTGCAGAGTGTAAAACTATTCGAATAGCCGTGTCTGCGGTCATGGACATGCTAGCAAAGCTGCTCCAAGTTAGATCTTTAGTTTTGATTTCAAATGATGTGGACAAATATTTTTGGATAGTTTGTCCAAATGGGAAATTGGGCAGGAAGCCATGTGATAGGAGGGTATCCTTCACCACTCGTTGATGAATGTTACCTGACTATAAAACTGAGAATTTATAAAAATAAATTTTAGTTATAGAATAACTGCTTTGGAACTTAGTACAGATATTTAAAGAAAACATCGCTTTATGCAAATTTAACCAATAGACCTTCCTTTGATATATCCTTGCATGCATTATAATCTATTATTAGGTGTAACTTGCGAGCACGGAAGTTGTGCTCATCCTTGCTTTATGCAAATAAATTTCAGAGGAGAAGAACTTCGCTTTCGGTGTGGATTACGACGACTAGGCCGCTACCCCAGTCGATTGCCTGTGACAGATCAGCTGGACTCTACTACATCTTCTTCGTATTCTGCTGTGTTTGTTTATTGTTGGTTGTAAGCCTTTCTTGTAATAAAACTCTGTTGATTATTAATAAAGTTGTGCGATTTATGAATGTTACCATATATGTTTACTGTGTGAACTAGCTGCTGATCATGGAACTAGTTCAGAAATACACAAAGGATTTGGGGGTGTTACTCCCGGGTCTGACATAAGTGGCATCAGAGCCATATCGACTGTAGGTTGAGACCTAGTTAGAATGGCCGTTAGTTGGAAAATTTCAAAACTTATTTTATATAACAAGAAAAATAAAATGTTCTCTCCTCATCTTGGCCATCTATCTATAGCTTCTTCGTAGCAATTATTTCTTACCTAATTCTCTCTTCACCATTTTATAATGTTAAATGGATCCTGTCGGTGTTTTAGAACCGATCTTACGTAAAGATTATTTGATTCGGGGGTCTCCAAGACTGAAATCACGCAGAGATTGACACGGGATTTTATCTGAGTTCAGCCTTCTCAGGAGAGAATAACAACCCTACTCCTGTGTGTATATATTGAGTATACTGGTTACAATCAGTAGAAAATGCTACAATTTTCCCTGCTACTCAGTGTGTATGTTCGATTGTATGTCTCTAATCAGCCCTCCCCTCATTATCTCTGGCCATAGCCCTTTATAGTGTTCGTAGAGGTAGCCGTTTCTCCAGGCCAAGAGGCGCCCCATCATTCTAAGTAATGGGCGCATTGTTGGTAGTAATCGCCGGGGTATTAACTCCTCCACGTCGCCTAGCAGTTTCTAGTCAGAGATAATGGTGTGTAACGTACAGTTATTCAAGAGAATAACAGCGTATATTGTCTGCTTAGATTCCCTAATCAATTGGGCCTACTTGTCCGTAGGCTTTATTGATCATAGGGTGGTCGTAGCTGACTTAGTCGTAAAAGGGCTTACGACCATGAAGTAGTCGTGGAATAACTTACGACTTGGGGTTGGTCGTAGAAGAACTTACAACTAGAAGGTGATTGTAGCAGCACTTACGATCATGAACCAGTCGTAGAAAGACTTACGACTATGAGGATGGTCGTAGAAGAGCTTACGACCAGCTGGTTGGCTTCTCCCTTATGATTACAAGGGGTATACTCAAGAATTGTATGACGTCATATTCACCCATAATAAGAATTATTGATAAATAATAAAATGAGGATTATTATATCCTCCGTCATCTAGACCCCCTCGCTTCAAGTGAAAGTATTTACTTGGGAAAGGAGTCATAGATGAACTTACGACCACAAAAAAGTGGTCGTAAAAAGATGGTCGAAGGAAAAAGCTCTTCGAGTTTGTATATCATTTGACCAGAAATATACTTAGTCAAGAAGGCTGTTGAAAAACTTTTACGACTATTAAATAGTCGTAGAAAAAACTTACGACCATAAAGTAGTCATAGTATGGTAATCGGAAGAAAAACATTTCCGACTGGTATTTTATTTGACCAAAAAAGACTTGGTCAAGGAAGTAATTTCGCTTGAGGTGTGAAGACAGTTTCTAGTCAGAGATAATGGTGTGCAACGTGCAGTTATTCCAGAGAATAACAGCGTATATTGTCTGCTTAGATTCCCTAATCAATTGGGCCTACTTGTCCGTAGGCTTTACTGATCATAGGGTGGTCATAGCTGACTTAGTCGTAAAAGGACTTACGACCATGAAGTAGTCGTGGAATAACTTACGACTTGGGGCTGGTCGTAGAAGAACTTACGACTAGAAGGTGATCGTAGCAGCACTTACGATCATGAACCAGTCATAGAAAGACTTACGACTATGAGGATGGTCGTAGAAGAGCTTACGACCAGCTGGTTGGCTTCTCCCTTATGATTACAAGGGGTATACTCAAGAATTGTATGACGTCATATTCACCCATAATAAGAATTATAGATAAATAATAAAATGAGGATTATTAGATCCTCGTCAGATCCTTTTTTCCTTAAAAAATTTCTATAGATGGTCAACACGATTATTAACTCTTACGTTTATAATCCTCAGTTAATTATTTATATGTAATAATGCCATTGTATGGTTCTTGAGTTATAACATCCCAAATAATGGTTTGTGTTTCAAATGTATGAAAATGAGGAGAAATTTAAACTTTTGATGCGTCATGATGTCAGTTGAAATTTCTGGAAATTTTTCTCAAGGTTTTCCTAATTTCAAAGACCAATGTTTCAATTGATGGAAGCATAACTCTTGAAAACTCCATAAGCAAATCTTGTGCTCATCCTCTAGAAATATTTTTCCTAGGTTCTAAAGCTTCTTAGTGACCCCTGTGAAAAATTTCACAATTTTTAGAAATTATTTGCTATTTCTAAGAGGCCAGCCAAACCTTTTGGACCCTTACTCAAACCCTAGGGCATGACCTTGTGATTTTTCTAGAAAGAAATGCATTGCATGAAAAATTATGGAAAAAAATACACAAGGTTATTCTCAGATCCAGTAACCTTCCATATAAATTTCAGAATTTTTGGAGCTTTGAAACTCTCTCTAAAAATTCATAAACCATCTCAGCCTGTTTATCAAAAACTGGTTTCACTATTCCATCGACCGAGCCACCTTTGCTCGGTCTGACTCGACCAACTGCCCGCACCAGACCTCTGGTCGGACCAAGCCAGTCCCATCTCGTTTCAACTCAACCCTCTAGCCAAAACTAACGCGCCACTTTACCTTCTCCACGCCGGGGTGGGGCCATTGCATTGTTCTTCATCTCCATGTCGCGCGCCTTCGCCCGGCTCTGCGAACGCATGTGGTGGACAGCTCCTCGCCATCACCACCCAACTACCGCTTTTCGATTTGAGACCATGCGCACGCGGTTTGGCCGTCACCTCCGCGCCCGCCCACGCTCCAATCACCCTCCCTACCTGTCCCTATCACTCGCAAGCGTCCATGGACCGAGCTCACCTTCGCTGCCCTCTCCTCGTGAGCCCTCCACCCTAGAGGCTATAAAAGCTCACCCGAGACTTCCTCTTCTTCTTTTTCGACACCACCGAACCATCCCCCATCTTCTCTACTGCTCAATTGAGCTCGGAACTGAGACGGCCCGAAGCACCGCCGTCGTCCTCAACGCCGTTCCGGCGGCACAGGGGTTCTTTTCGAATTCTTTTCACATCACCATGCGTCCTTGATCTCCGTATTCAAAACCCCTAACTCAATTATGGTTTTCATGCACAGACTTCACCAGAATTTGAGTTCTCCTCTCTCCGGCCGAGATCGCCGCTTTCGTCCTCAGCTCCGACCACGGTGAGTTAATACCCAATTGGTTGTAGTTTAACCATCTAGACACCTCTTTGATGCTCCTCCTACCTCTAGTTCCCTTGTGTTTTGCTCTGGTTGAGCTCTCCACGTGGAAGCACCACCGCCGCATCGGTTCCTCACCACCAGCTCAACTCCGACCACCCCAGTCTGACCGCGTCATCCTGGTGAGTTCCTAGAGCCTCAGGGTCGCCGTGCGCGCGCTATTTTGCCGCGGGCGTCGTTGTTTCGCACTATGCCATGTTGGCCGGGGCTCTCCTCCACCTCTCTTCATCGCGCCGCTGCCTTCGATCACCAGAGACCTCACTGCCGTCCGGTGAGGTTCGCTGGTCGTGGTATCCATTTGACCACCCTGGCGTCGCCAGTGCTCGTTACGCGGCGATTGGCCGGAGAAGTTCACGGCCAGAGCGCCTCTGCGTGTGTCCATTTCGGACAGCTACTGTAGCGGGTGTTTAAAACCGAATCACGGTCATTAAGGTTAATCATTCATCAATCAAAGTTTTAATGATGTTTTGTTAGGCTGACGTGTGGGGCCTTGCACAGAAATCCCCACATGTTAATTCACTAAGTTTGCACCGATCACTAACACGTGGGCCATAGGCCAGTTAAGGGTAGGGTAAAATGGAGTAATACACTTTCCCTTAAAGAAAACGTATTTCTAATACACTTTAGATAGAAATTACGCTTTCATTTTCGGGAGACGTATTTCTGGAAATACGCCTTCGGTGTCACTTTTGGCCAGGGCTGAGTCAATTTGACCAGGTCAAACCTTGACCTCGACCCAACTAGTCATGCTCTATGGCTAGCTTAGTGCGGGTACAAATTTTTTTATATGATTATACATTTTCCGAAATGCTTTATTTGTGTACTAAAAATTGCTTTAAACTTCAAAATTGTATAAGAAATTCATTTTAACTCCTTTTTGGATGATTCAAATTTTTTTGGGTTACATTTTTAGTGTAATTTATTTTGGTATAGTTTTTGTAGCTTTTTTACTGTTCCAAATTTGGTTGTTAATAGATTTACTTTTGGTTTAGATTTATTTTTGCCCTAAAAATTGTTTTAACTTGAAAAATGCATAAGTTTTTCTCTGTAACTCCAAATGGGGTGAAATCAATTTTGTTGGAATCCTCTGTTAGTGTAATTTATTGTATAATAGGTTTTGAGTATGTTAATTCCTCTGAAAAGCTTAGTTTACTTATGTTTTGTGCACTACTTTCTTAACTTTAAAAAATCATAAGAAATTCATTCTAACTCCAAATGGGGTGAATCAAATTTCATTGTTCATCTCATGAGGAGCTCTGCCTACCATAAAATTTCATGTTCACCACCCTTTTGGAAATTTGTGCCAAAACTTTTAATTCGGACGAACAGTAACAGTCAGCTTTTTATTTGGATTTTCTTGAAATCTGATTTTCAAACTGCCATAACTTTTGCATAGATCATCCAAATCATTTGATTTTTGTTGATAAATTCATTTAAAATCATGCTCTACCTTCTGTGAAAATTTCATGATTTTTGAATGAATTTGAATTTTTGAGTCTTTTCAGTGTTATTCGTTCTTATTGTTTCTTCTCGATTCTTTCAATAGGTTCCGACGAATTCGTTGAGTACAAGAGTGATCCTCTGTAGCAAGAAAATTATCTCCAGTAAGGCAAGCAGTTTTCCTTTGATGCACGTTGATCCTATTATTTGCGCATGGTAATATTTCAAATGTTTCAACTATATGTATGCATGCTATGTGACTAGTTATTTCTTAGTTCGCGATAGTTTACCTGATTAGTTAAATGAACTGTAGGTAAACATCCATCCTTTACTACTGAGCCTAGGTTTATATACGTTATGACTTAGAGCTCGATGGATGGGCTCTAGTCGCTGTACTTATAGTTTACGAGTTGATGTCGCTTAGCAATGCTTAGAACAGTAGAATGGGAATCAACGCTTCGGCGATGGTTATTATATCATCACTATAATTACTTGGGTCAAGATACTCATGTATGTATTGTATTTGGAAAACTAAAACTGAAAACAAAATGTTTTGTTCTTGGGCATATGGTTGATGGTGTGATTATCGGGTGTGTGGTTGTATGCCTAAGTCAACAAGGGCCGAACATCTTGGACACTGACCCAAGCACTTTTGCGTGCTAACCACATGAGAGGGATATGGGACCTCTCTTTACTTAGTACTTTGGCGTGTGTTAGCTCCGAGTTGCAGGAGATTGTGTGTGTCGTGTATAAAAAGGAATGTGTGGTTGTTGTTGGGTGTGACGGGGTAGGCTCCTGCCAAGGTTCTCCACCTCGAGGAGCATCAGTAAGTTATCTCTCTACTGATGACTCTGACACAACGTATGGTTTCCATCATACGGGCGACTTGTAGTTAATACATAATATTGGAAATGTCTCGTAGGACTTAGCCTTGCAGCATACCTAAGGAAGTGTGCTTTATTGTATGACAAAAAGGTGGTCTGGTATGTGGGTACATTGGTACATCCCTGCAGGGTATAATCTATTCAAATAGCCTCGTCCTACGTTATGGACACGATTGGTTAGGTCTCTACAAGAGTTAGACTCAACATTTTCGATAAAACTTGAATTTGGGTGGTATGAATGGGTAATTCGTGCTATGTTGTGGTGGCTGTTGGGAAGTCACCTCTAGGATATTATTTATAATTATAAATGTTGTCTCGCTATTATTTAAACAAATAAAAACAGATTTGCTAAAATTGCCTTCAATCTATTACATTATTGCAAATAAAATATTGCTTTGTGCTTAAAATGAACCCTATGGCTTCTCCTTTGATACAACTTGCATGTAGCTACGTATAGGTTTGTTATACGTAAGTCTTGTGAGTACATTTTTGTACTCAGCTGCATCGCTTAATTGTTGCAGAGGAGGTTGACCCCCAAGGGGTTAACTATTGTGAGACCAACTTCGTACAGGACGACTAGCTTGGCGGCCCGGTCGGTTGCCTTGTGGGTAAGGGCAGACCGGTTGGCTTTTGTTTATCACTATCTTATGGCTTTTGTTTCTGCTGCTACTTTGTTTATCTACCTTGTCTTTTGGCCGGTCGGCCCCTTTTGTAATAACTCTATTATGTGTATGTCCTTCTGTTGTAAATTGAAGACTCGATATTGTAATGACTTGTGTATGGAATGGATGCTATATTTTGTGAAGGAGTATGTGTACCACTCTTGGGAGGTACATACTACTCTGAGGCACGGGATATTTGGTTTGTGATGTTAGGGTCAAGTGGATGGCTAAGCATTATAAGCTAAATCGCCCGGCGGCTCTCACACGAGAATACCCCTTAATGTTTATAAGGGAGAAGCTAGCCAAGAGGTCGTAAGTCCTTCTGTGACCACCCTCATAGTCGTAAGTTCTTCTACGACTACCTCGTGGTCGTAAGTTCCTCTATGACTAGTCCCTAGTCGTAAGGTTTTCTACGACTATCCCCTGATCGTAAGTCCTCCTACGATCAGTCTGTGGTTGTAAAGCTTTACTACGACCACCACCTAGTCGTAAGTTCCTTTACGACCAGTCCCTAGTCGTAAGCTTTTCTACGACTATCCCTTTATCGTAAGTCCTCCTACGATTAGTCTGTGGTCGTAAAGCTTTATTACGACCACCACCTAGTCGTAAGTTCTTCACGACCAGTCTCTAGTCGATGGAGCTTACAGACATGTAGACCTGGTCAATCAGGGAGTCTTCTATACCATATTTAAAGATATGGGGTGGTTAATTACGATGTTATTCCCTGGAATAACTACATGATCAATCTCTCTGTCCTGATGATAACCGCCTGGCGACGTGGGGACGTTACTACTCCAGCAATAATCTCTAATAACTGTTTCATCATCTGAAGCGTTGATGCGCCCTTTGGACTGGAGAAACCGTTGCCCACTTCGAGCACTATATAAAGAGTGGAATCAGCAGACGGTAGGGGGGAGAGAAAGGAGATAAGACATTAGACTTTGGTGTTTCTCTTGATTTGTAACCAGCATAGTCAATATAGCCACACAGGAGTAGGGTTGTTATTCTCTCCGGAGAAGGCATGAACCTGTATAAAATCTCTGTGTCATTCTCTCTGCATGATCAGTCTTGGAGACCCCCCAAATTAAACAATCATTACGTAAGATCAGTTCTAAAACACCGACAGTTGGCACCGACCATAGGGACCTTCTCATCAACAGGTTTCCTTTATTTTTCTCAACTCTAATGCTTCCATGGCAGGAGAGTGAAACGAGGAGAACTGGTTCGACTTGGCCAATTATGTAGATATCGACATGGATGCCGGCTTCGATTACGAGCTGAGTATTGTATCATCCGATGATAATGACGCCTCCAGAGATCATTCGCCAGATCCAGGAGACAATACCACTGATGGAGTTGAGGAGGGATCCTTATCCCCCACAACAGTACATCCAACTGAGAGACCAGTTTCCTCAGACGACAAGGGTCTATCTGACCACAATCAGGGCTGTCCCAAGGCAGACCCAGAGCATGGCGAGGGTTCCCCCTCCAAATATTCGAGTCCATCTAAGGCAGTTTAACCTGGGACGGTAAGTCCTAGAAGCCATCATTTCGGAGCTTTATCAGCATCTGGTGGTCATATCTCTCCGGTTAGCCTCATAGAGGATGGGGTCGAGCATACTTTTCCTGCGACTTCGACCATCCCCTCGCAGGGCTCACCTGCAGATAGAGACGGTTATAACCCAGAATTCTCCTTCCTAGAGAGGCTTGCTCCAAGTCGTCAGACAATGTCTTCTGACTACTCCTCAAGCACAAGTGGAGATCATCAACGGGAGGTCTTCGTCCTTCCCTCAGGTAATGATCACTCTTCTAAAGACAGGACTGAGGACACTCCCCGACAATCACACACTCCGACCCCTCGTGGTGATGGTGAGGACACCTCCGATGATGAACATGGTCAACACTCTGATGAGAATGGGGGAAATCCTCGAAATAATCGCACTCTATTGAGGAAAACTCAAGGATCAGATATGGACGATCCTGAGACAACCCGACTAAGAAGAATTGCGGCTTAGAGAAATTTGCGTGGGCGCATTTAGTATCAGTCGAAGGAAGCTCAGGAACTCCAACACATTAATGATCTGCTTGAGAACTTAACTCGAGAACTTGCCCAAACGCCCAGCTATGACCTCTTCGCCGAAGAGATCCACGAAGGCTTCGAAGCACGATGGCCAGACTCGAGCACCCTCGCTGGCATCATTCCAGAAGTCGTAGCGGTATGACTCCATCACCTACCAGTCATTTGAACAACTCACCACATGGAGATCGGTGTGACAACAGGTTACATCATTCCCCTAACCATAACTCCAGTCGGAGAAGAGTTCCTCGAACGCCTGATGATCAACAAGCTCCCATGAGAGGTGATCATTCAACACTCCAACCCAGAATTCTGCAACAATAGTTGGAATACTAGGAGTATTTCCCTCGTAAGGTTGATACCTACCGTAGGTCGGGTCCACCCACAACCGGGTATCGTCATGTACGATCACTTGGTGATATCAACCCTTCTTTCCCGCAAAGAAGGCGTCAAGAAGTCATTACCGGATGTCAGGCATTCTCACCCGACCTCCGAGTCATTCGTTGGCTGCCTCGGTTTCGACCAGTGAATATGGAGAAGTTTGATGGATCTCAAAATCCCATCGAATTCCTTCAGATCTACACGACCGATGTCTGAGCAGTAGGAGGAGAAGAGCACGTAATGGCAAATTACCTTCCTACTGTGCTCGAGGGGTCTACTCGATTGTGGTTGTTAAATCAACCACTCGAGTCGATCTATTCATGGCAACATCTCCGCGACCTGCTACTCGGAAATTTTCAGGGCACCTACCATCGTCCCGGGAAGGAGGACGACCTGCACAGGATGAGATAAAACGACCAGTCAAGTTCAAAATTCCATACCTGAAGTTTCTGATTATTCTAGCATCAGAGCTGTAAGATTGAGGAGGACGACTAGAGGGGGGTGAATAGGCGGTTTTAAAAACTTCTTTGGCTAAATCCGAGTTTTATGCGAAATTGTAAATCAAACCGGTTTTACACAATTAAAGACTAAATCAACTAGTTTTTACTAAGTGCACCAACAATATGAGACTATCGATAACTATTGCAATCATACAGAGGCAAGTAAGCAATTTGATACAAGGAATATAAATTGCACAAAGTAAAGCACAAAAATGCAAACCACAAAGACACGACGAAGTTTTACCATGGTGTTCAGAGACTTGCCGGTCTCCCCTAATCCACGTTAAGGTAAGCCCAAACCACTTGGACCGGTTCCAAACCGAACCAACACCTCGCTCCACTAGGGTTGCTCTTTCCTCCACTCCGGAGATGGCGAGCACCAAACCACTCACAAACCGTCCGGGTCTTCTCACAAGCTTCTTTGAGAAGATCACTGACGCACGACGCCTCCATACCGTCTAGGTATTGGCAAACACCAAGAGTAATAAGTCTAGGACTCTCACTTGAACTAATCAAGTGTCTAAGCTCAAGTGGATACTCAATCCACTACCTAATGCAACACATGCAATTAGGGTTTGCCTCTTAAAGTTCACTAAGTGCAACACATGCACAAATGAGAATAGAGGGCTTGCTCTTAGCTCAATGGAAATGAATATGGCACTAGCAACACTCTCACACACGGCTAATGTGGGTATTTATAGCCCACACACGAAAACTAGCCGTTGGGGAAAGATTCCAGAGAATCTGAGGGAAATTGGTCTGACCGCCAACTAATGGCCGGTCTGACCGCCCCAGCTCCAACGACTATAAAACTAGCCGTTGAACTCACTGGTGGTCTAACCGCCAACTAATGGCCGGTCAGACCGCCCAAACCGGTCAGACCGCCCAATAGCTGGCGGTCAGATCGCTCCACAAGAAAATGGCCAAGGACTAGAGAAGCAAAAACCACCCTCTCTGGAATTTTTGTACCGCCAAACAAATATCGGTACAACCGCACAACAGTAGTACCACTGAACATCCGCGGTAGCAGGAGGCTAGTCAGACCACCGTGTTGCGATCGATCAGACCGATACCCAACTGGTCAGACCGCCCACTTCAATCAAGGCTGAAAACAGATTTTGATCTTTGCATCTACTCAATTTGCAAAAACACATTTTGCCAATTGATGCAAGATGCACACAAGGTTAAAGACAAGATTCTCAACAAGTTGCAAAATACATTTGCCGACTTTTAGAATCAATACCACAAGGAATAAGGTATATGGACTAAACCCATTTGCAAAATACATTCGCAAACTAAAGTCACATGCTACAAGGATTATGCATGAGCCTCAACCATTCGCAAAACACATTCGCAAATATTGGCAACATGCTAACAAGAGCTAGAGCAAGCATAATGAGCTATCAACACATGACTAACTCAAGCTACTAATCAAGACCCCTCTTAATAGTACGACAACCTATACTAGCAATCTGGTCTTCCAACCAAACACCAAGATCGGTAAAAGACTAGGAACAAATCTTTAGCCCTAGCTAGTCATACATTTGCCTTGATGACGCACATCCTTACTTCAAGTCCGGGTTCTTGACTAGATAATCATCAACACATGATGATTTCCTTCTTCTTGAACATCGTCAACACATGATGATTTACTCTTCTTCAAGAAACTTGATATGATGCTCATCAACACAAGATGACATCCTTTTCTTGAACTTGGCTTGATGATCATCAACACATGATGATCTTCTTCTCTTGGGATCATGATATGCATCAACACATGATGATTTCCTTTACTTCATGCTCTTGACTTGATGACGATCAACTCATGATGTCATCCAAAATCTTCATTACCCTAGAACATAACATATTCATCCAACTCATGAAAAATGTTAGTTCCATAATATGATTATCATTAATTACCACGACATACCATTAACTCATAATGGTGGGACAAGATACCACAATCTTTCCCTCTTTGGTAATTGATGATAACCACTTCAATTGCAAATAATTTAAATGTTGATAAATATGAGTATATGTAAACTACACGAGTTATATATACTCAAGAGTATATGAGTGTACATAAACTATACAAGTTATGTTATACTCATATGAATATATTAACTACACAAGTTAAATATATTCAAGGATATGTTTCAAAGTAAAGATCCTTAAAGTATGTGGATAAAGGAATATGGATCAGTACTAATGAAACCACAAAACATAGAGTGAACTCCCCCTAAGTGTGTGCATACATAAAAGTATAATAAGAACATATGCACATATTTAAGTTAGGCTTTTGGTGGAGTTCAACCTATATTTTGGATTCGAGGAATGCAACAATATATAAGAATATGATGTCGAATGCATACCTCTTCAATTTTCACCTTTTAATCCAACTGAGACTGAACATGAGATATAGCAATAGAAGAGTTAGTCTCACAAATAGATTTATCATTATGAGTACATACCTGTTTGGATTTTTTCCTTTTATATCCAAGCTGAGACTGTTTGGATTTTTTCTTTTATATCCAAGCTGAGACTAAACGTGGTATAACAATAGAAGTGTTAGTCTCATAAGTAGATTTGTCATTAATAACCAAAACTCCATTAACACATAATGGCGGGTCTAGATTCTTCATCATTATGTCTTCCTCAGATTATGAATCCAATTAGAGAAACAAAAAAATCACAAATCAGCTTAAGATCATGCAAAAATTTGAAATTTCAGCATGTAGACAAAGAATTAAATTCTTTTTAAATCAAGTCCAAAAGAAGTCCACAAGCTGAGTTTTCTAAACATCTTGAATCTTTTGCAAATAAGAGCCATAGAGAAGAAACTCCCCCTAAATATATGCATAAAGACATGAGAATCGAAAAAACATTGCATATAAGAGGATTTTAGAAAATTTTGATGGAGTTTCCTCTAAGTAATTTATCCAAAGAAGCATGACAATAGATAATCAAGATATGAATGAGCATGCAACAATAATAAGGATTCAATTACAAACACATTATGGACAAAGATATTCAATGAAGCATAATCCATAACACAAGTATTCAACCATTCAACATAAGCATATCTTGTACAACAAAAAGATGCATAACTCATAGCATAAGATATTAACCATTCATTGACCAATAATGAGACTAAAAGCAATAAAACAACTGAGGTTCAATAAGCTTACAAAAGATATTGCAAGAATGACACATAAGTTTATCCTCACAATACAAGGTCTATCGACCTAACTATTAAAGATGCTATGACTAAGAAGGAGGAGCCTCTGACTGGGATGGATGGTCACCATGCTAAGTGAATGAAGGCGGGCACTGACCACGTCCAAACCTCTGATAGGTAAAAGGCACTCTCTGCTGCTGATACTCAGTCAGTCGCTCATCCATGTGAGTCACCCTCACATTCAGATCCTCTATCATTGCTCTAGTCTATGTATGCCTCTGAATATTCTCCGCATGCCTCTGATCATTCTCTGTCTGCATGCGATCTATACTGGACTGAAGACGAGCAAGAGCTGCTAAGACTGCATCCTGCTCCTGAGGAGCCTGTTGTACTGGATGACTCTGAGAGGATAATCCCTGTCCCTGAGACTGAAGAGGAGCTGGAGGAGGCACCTGAGGAGGAGGAGGACCTGAGGTGGAGGATATCTGGGTTTATACTCCTTATGCTCCATGTCAAGAGGAAGGTCAAAAGTAGTCATTCTCTTAACGAGCTTCATAATGTAGGGAGCAAAATAAATAGTCTTGGTCTTATCTCCCTTGGAAGTGGCAATCTCTCTGATGATCAGATCCATAACATCAAACTTAGTGCCATCCATAATGCACTTTACCACATTCCATGCTCTCCCATGTATCTTATCATTATTCCCACTCCTGGGGAAGAAGGTAACTCTCATAATCCTATTAACGACACTGGGGAGAGGGAGAAGTCCAGTTACCTTCCCAACCACATAAGGAAAGTTCTGATCATAATACTCATCCACTTGAGTGAGAGCTAAGCATTCTTGAACATGAATATTTATCCCATCTGACTCCTTCAAATTCAAAGCTGTCATAGAATCATTCTTGGAGGCTTCAAACCTTTGTTGTCCCGTCATCCAAATAAGATGGTCATGGTCAGGGGACACATAAACTGTTGCATAGAATTGCTTAATGTCTTTGGCATGAAAATTGCTCTGCAAGGTAACCAAAGAATCCAAACCCACTCTTTTGAATAAACGATATAAACCATTTTAGGCTTGATTGTGTCCAAGGTAACTCCATTTCACAAATCTATGATTAGCAAATTTCTTCTGGGCATAGATAATATGATAAACATCCTGCTGAAACATTGTGTGGAATATACCCATGGTGGCATCCTTTGGGAATCTAAACTGGTTAATGTGTCTCAAAATGGTATACCTTTCACTTTTGATCTTGGATACATCGAGTCCAATGAAAGGTGTTTGATCTGGAGCCACATCCTCATTCTCATCCTCAGGATCATCATCAGATCCTTCATAATTTTCATAACTCTCACCGCTGCCACTGTTGCCACTTGCTGTCCCTTCCTCTTCAGCATCTTTCATTTGCTCATCTACTTCTTCTTCAGAAAAGTCTTACTGAGTACGTTCAAAAGTACTCACGGCTTGTGCCCTCTGGTTGATCAGCAGCTGAAGAAGACCTCCCTGAGTGCTCTGACCTCTTTGAAGAGGAGGTCTTTGAAGACCAAGCGTGCTAGGACGTCCTCCACTCGATTACCTGTGGGCATGTTGGGCGGTCTCCACGCGTTATTTTGTTTTCCGCTGTGTTGTAGCCCTGTGTGGTACCTCTGTAAACAAGCTTGGCCATAAGGTCTTTTGCTGTTATTATTGTTAATTTGTCTGCTTCATCTTTGGTTTGTTGTATGGCTGTGATCACATCGTTGTCGAATTGTGCGGACTAGCGACTGATCGTGGGACTAGTCTGGTTTGCACAGGAGGTCCCGGGGGTTGTTACCTGGGGCGTGACAGATAGTTTGTTTCAAAGCTTTCTGCAAAAAGAAAGACAGTGGGAAGCGAGAAAAAAGCCACATATGTGAATGTCATCAGATGCTTACAATAATGCTCGTTCGAGCAAAGGTGGAGAATACTCTCGTGGAATCCTTCAACTCATCGATCTCCTAAACTCGGTTCCAAAATACCTTTTTGAGACGCTCGTCGTCAAAAATATTCCCCCTGTTTGGAATGTCCTTAGGGTGGGGAACTCGATTACAAGACTTGAAAGCAGAAGACCTCACAACAGAAGCTGGGCCAAAGAACTCAGAAAAGAAGTTGTTATACTCTTCTTCTTCTGATTTGGTGATGGCAGCTTCTACTTGGGGACCGGGGGGAACGTCTACGGTGACTTCCTTCCCAGCGCGGTGGTCGGATGATCCGCCACCTTGGCCAGATGCCTCTGCCGCATCATGCGCTATTTTCGCCTTTGCCTCCTCGACCACTTCCGTGGCCGTAGTTGCTTCGGCAGCAACGACTTCTTCCACCACATGGACGATGGACGACCCTTCGACCACCGCCACTGTCATTTCTCCGACTATCGAAGAAATAGCAGTGGGTTTCTTGACAGGAACGTCCTTGAGGGTTGGAGGAGTCAGGCCAAGATTACAAAATAGAAAACACGTCAAATTTTAGAAAGCAAATGGTAAATATTGTTCTTATGCTTTTGTCTTTTTACATACCTTCGTTTTTTGGACTTGATCTTGAACCCAGAAGAAACATTCACTAAAGAAGATTTCTTCGACTTCTTCTCTCCGACCACGTCTGGTCAAAATTTGAGTTGAGGAATGGGGTCAGCCATGACCACGTCTGGTCGTGGGTCTTGAGCGAGAACTGTCGCTCCTTGAGCCTCCTAACTCTCCAGGTGGCCGAGACCTGTCTTGACCATCCCAAGCGCAGCACTTCCCTCGGCCATGGGCCCTGCTGGCGCAACAGTTTTCTTCACAAAAGACATAAAGCTTTTCTGGTTCTCCTTTTCCAGTTGCTTGACAAAGCCACGAGAGGCAGAAGCTGCGAAAGTCTTATTTTTGTAGTAGAAGGGTACCTTAGTCTCGAAAGCTTTGTGTTTGAGAGCTTCGGTCACTTCGAGCACTATATAAAGAGTGGAAGCGACAAGCGGCGGGAGATTAGACTTTGGTCTTTCTCTTGACTTGTAGCCAGCATACTCAATATAGCCATACAGGAGTAGGGTTGTTATTCTCTCTAGGGAAGGCCTGAACCTGTATAAAATCCCTGTGTCATTCTCTCCGCGTGATCAGTCTTGGAGACCCCCCGAATCAAATAATCATTACGTAAGATCAGTTCTAAAACACCAATACACATAAATTATATCGGACGAACCTTAATGCAATATGATCTACGACTAGGTCCTTATCACTTACGACCAGCTCGTATCTAGTCAAGACCAGTTCGTAACTCCTTACGACTAGTTAGTGATTATGTTCAACCTGTCTATGACCATCTCGTATATCCATATGACTAGTCCATATCTGGTTCAATTGACCGACCTGCTTGTGTATTCTCTCTTTGCCTCACGATATCTGGTTGAACTCCAGGTGAGATATTTTGTCATCCATGGACTGTTCAACACTTTCTCGATCAAGTGACGGATAACTTCATGTGGTCGACTTTTGACCACTAGTGGCATGGTCATGCACTTTCTTTATCCGACCACATCGAGGGGCCCAGATATATCTCTCCTGTTATGTTACGAGGGGAAAATCCCATATCCGACCAGTCACATCCCTCCGCATGTTTCATAGTATACTCGAAAGCTACCTTTATAACTATCTAGTTACGGAATAGCGTTTGGCAGCACCTAAGTGTACTACTCCACATGTAGGAAACCATGCTGATCTCAGGTCTAAGGATTATACATCATCATTGCTTGAGACCAACTAACGGCACATAAAATCATAACAATCTCAATACTGTCTCAACGTGGGTCAATCCAACACCATGTTCTCTAACATGTGTTCACATTATTGATTCGATATCCCTATAGCTATGACCGGTGAAACATGGTCATCAATCAATATATATGCTTTTCAATAAGTCACTAGTGTTTCGACCAGTGACATCTGACGAGGGATACATTTAGAATGGCATCATATAAGTTAAAGAGCTTCACCAACAAGTCACATGCTTGTTAATCTTTATAACTGATAATTCATTCAAGGAGCATAATAACATTTATTCTATAATTCATAAACATAGATGTGATACAATCATCTTTATGATTGCTTCTAGGGCATATCACCAACAGTCGAGGCCGAGTTGAATCACGCTGAGGTCAAGCCATCAAGGCGTGTTGGGGCTTGTCGATGTGAATCCATTGAGCTAGGGGGAGCCCCTAGTCGGGGAGATGCAATCGAGGCGAATTGAAGCTTGGCCGAGGCAAAGCCATCGAGGCTGAGTTGAACCATGTCAAGGTCGAGCCATCAAGGCATGTTGGGGCTCGTCGATGTAAATTCATTGTGCTAAGAGGGCCCTAGCTGAGGAGACACCATCCAGGTGAAGCTCAGCTCGGCTGAGGCAAAGCCGTCGAAGCCGAGTTGAACCACGCCGAGGTCAAGCCATCGAGGCGTGTTGGGGATCGCTGATGTGAATCTGTGGAGCTACGGGGAGCCCCTAGTCAAGGAGACGCCATCTAGGCGAAGCGGGACTCAGTCGAGGCAAAGCTGTCGAGGCCAAGTTGAACCATGCCAATGTCAAGCCATCGAGGCGTGTTGGGTCTCGCCAATGTAAATCCGTCGAGCTAGGGCGAGTCCCTAGTCGAGGAGACGCCACTAGGGTTTCAGACCCCGGGCATGGAATACCCGAAGACCTTATGTGTGTACTTTACTAGTCCCATGATCAGTGGCTAGTACACACATTCACAACATTTGGCATTCATATCCATACGTACACATGTAAAAGTAAAGCAAGGGTACTTAACTTAAGCGGTACAGTTATTACATCAGCGGCCGACCGACCAAATGTTAACAAGTATTAACAGAGTAAAGTAGCAGCGAAGAAAGAGTAAAAGTAGCAAAAGTTCCAGTGGCTTGCCCATCCAACCCTCAGGCAACCGACAAGAAACAAGGTCCTAGATAGACCCGTCACTGAAACCTCCAGTTCCAGGTGTGAAGAAAGTGTCGTCTGGTATTGTCTCCTCTTCATACTCTAAACAACAACATAAGTAAGATTGAGTACTTGTGTACTCAACAAGACTTGTAGTGTATCGCAAAGTTTATACAGATGCAAGGCAAATCAAGGGAAGGCTCTATGCTACAAGTGATTTTACATTAAGCAGATTTTATTTGCAATATTCATAAGTAGTACTTTGCAACGGAAATTGAAAGAGCAGTTAAATAAATACTGAACAATAATAAGTATTTGAATGATCCAATAATAGTAATAACTACTTCTCGCACCCCTCCTCGGCTGCAAGCAACATTTCATGTTCAGCCATAACTCGACAGTTAACTCAGATAAATAATACACCATTTCCCATGTTTTTCCGATAAGATAGCTTTTTGTAGAAATCAAGACTATACCGGACAATACTACACTTAGCATGCTCATCACCTCGAGCACGGCTATTATAATAGATTTACACTCTATGGAGGGGTACAGCTCTACCCACATAACACGAATTCTCTAGTTTGTTTGGCACCTGTCGATGCCACCGCTCACTACCGTAGGTAAGCAGTCTAGAGTACTGTAATACGCCGATTTATTCTAAGGAAGAAAGCGTTCAAAAGAGAAATTAGAAATAAGAAAAGGGGGTTTCCGTAGTTGTTCGACAACCTGGGCCTCGGGCCTTTGGCCCAGGAGGCCCATGAGGGGCCGGCCAAGTGGGAAATAGGGGGAGGGGGGTTCGACTGAAACCCTAGAGCCTTCCCCCCCCCTTGCGCCTGCCCTCCTTGTCCCCTTGCTGGCCGCCACCCCTCCTCTCCTTCCCATATTCTCCATGCCTCGCTCACCTCCGGGTGGCACCTCCCCTACTCTTGTGATCTCCATTGTTGTCGGCGCCAAGGAAGGGAAGGAGGAGGTCTCCATCAAGTGTTGTCGACCAAGGGAGAGAGGGAAGAGGAAGTGCGCGAGGTGGGATTTTCTTCGGGTTTCAGTGAGTTCATTCATGTATTCTAGGGTAAATCTCAACTCCTCGCTGTTTGGTTTAATTATTTTCTATAGGTTGTTGTCGATTAGCGAACTGTTGTTCTTGCTGCAATTGAATATGTAATCTGTAGTCTTATTGTTCATTAGTTTTGGTCTAGATCTAGGAGAAGTTGGAGGTTAGGGCCTCCTAAAGAATTGTGGAAAATATTATTAGGTTTCTGTAGGCTCTAAGTTCACGTTATTTGGAGTTGTAGTTTGGAAGATATGATAATTTCTTTGTTGCTGTCCAGAAACTCTGTCAAGGTACAGCAGTCGTATTAACTGATAGATAAGAATTTGATAATGGCCGAATCAGGGTTGTCTTCCAGATTGATAAAGAAATAAATTTTTGGATCAACCAATTGAAAGGTATAGCTATTCTATTGTTGTTGTCCAGTTTGTCTGTCAGTTTTGATAGTAGGTTTTCATCTGTCTGTTATGTTTAGTTAAAAGCAGAATTAGGGTATCTCACCAACTAAGTTTTTGTATATAATTTTAAAATCTTTCTAGAGAGACTGAAAATACCTTTTTATGATTAGCAGATTGGGAGTTATGTATTTTAGAAGGTCGTTGTCTAGTTTTGGTTTTCTGCTAGTTCGTAGTCATACTTGAGTAGATTAAATAATTGAACCATGGGTTTTTGGGAATGTGGTTAAGAGCATTGCCAATAGCGTTGTTTTATCTTGTAAAATTTGTTTTGAGTAAATTACTTGCTGTAGGCGGAGTGACATTGGGATTGGTTTCACCTTCTTTACCTTCCAACGTATTGCAACGCGAAAGACAAGTATAGATTGAGTTATCTTGAATGTTTGTTTGTTCAAATTGGTTGTATGATTATGACATGGTTAAATTCATAGAATTATGAGTAATTTCGTTCCTTACATGATTCCGTTCATGGTTGATATCAAATTGCTTATGTGAGAAAATGCAATTCATTACATTATCTTCATTTCAAGCATTCATGCCTCACCCACGGGAGTGGGTATTGAGAGTCCCATCATTCCAATAAGGGCACCCATCATTCCAATATGGGTCACTAGATCCCCGTATGAAAGAATCTTCATACGTGCATTGGATCCCCGTATTTTGATAATGCGGGCCTGAGTGAACATCGACGGATGTTGCACTGGCTATATCGGTATATGCAGAAGAGAAGTGGATGTTATTTTCATACTTGCATCAAATGCATAGCATTTTCTTATATATTTGAAATATTGAGAATGACTTGGCATTGATTCGATGCTTCATATACTATTCAATTGTATTTGCTGAGTCGTGGACTCACTCTTTCCCACCCTTTTCAGAATATAATATAACTCGCCCACGTCGAAAACTAGGTTTTGCATTTCATTTTTATACAAAATAATAGAGGCACACCCCTCTGGACATTTTCATAAAATTCCCAAAATCACATTTATCATAATTATCCTTTTATATCTCTTTTTGGAAAAACTATCGTTCTAGTAAGCATTTGTGCGATATTTGCACTCAAATTCCCATGTTGACATTATATATTAGCTACAACAGTA
The DNA here is from genome assembly GCA_036346405.1 of Phyllostachys edulis. Classification (NCBI taxonomy): domain Eukaryota; kingdom Viridiplantae; phylum Streptophyta; class Magnoliopsida; order Poales; family Poaceae; genus Phyllostachys; species Phyllostachys edulis. The sequence goes on along the minus strand of CM070549.1, from coordinate 53,278,557 downwards.
AGGACATCAACATATCAAAGGAATTCATGTATTAAATAGGATTAACACCTACCAGCATCCCAAACATAACAGTTTAATATTGAACATACACACATGCAATAATAGGATTTGCAAAACAAAGTATAATAACTAAAATACTGGGATCAATATGATCAAAGGGGGTGCTTGCCTTGCTCAGGTTGTTCTGAATATGAGATTGGTTGGTCGTCAGAGATTTCGTTCACGCAATCAACGTCTATTGCAAAAAGAGCCAAAAACCAATTAAATAATGCAAATAAATTCTAACAGTAACCAAATTCAAATATTTTTTCATATTCTGGTAGATTGTGATTTTATACGAATTTAGAGATAAAAATCAACTCATTTGGAGTTTTGTAGCAAAAGTTATTAAGGTTTGAAGTTGAGTTGGATTGAAAGTCCAGAAAAAGAAAAGGAAGAGAGAAAATGTCTCTCTGATAGGTGGGGTTCACTCCCTTTTTTATTCTCTTTTCGATTTATTTTCTAGCCGAAAATCAGTAGATTATAACAAGTGGGCCCCTTGGATTTTATTTTATTTTCTATTTAAATTTCTAAAGTAAATCTAAACCTTACAGGTGGGACCCAGGTGTTGGTGGCTCGGTCTACAACACAATGCGTGTGGACCGGAGTTCATAGCATAGGGTTTTGGTTTATGCGGTGCACTACTGTGCAATTAATGGCTTCGGGCCAACGCGTCAGTGACCGAATACTAAAACCAGCTCATTAATGTTCTTGGATTTCTGCGCATGGGCCCGCGGGTCAGCGAAACAAGCAACAATTAAACCTGGATTTACCTAATGATTAACGCTCCGACATTGATTTGGTTAGTTAATGATCGCTTTCTGATAATTGTCAGAGCTCGACGCTGGCTCCTTGACTTGTCACCGCGATAGGGAGCATGGCGGTCGCTGAACTAACGGCAAAAATGGTTCGCTCGACCACCACGCGCACTCAGAGGTACCGAGCGGCGATGGCGAAGTTGCGATAGTGGCGGCCAAAAAAATGGCGAATGTTGTGTTACGGCAAACATGGAACTTTAGTTAATTCCCTCATTTAATATTCAGTATAATTATGCTAAATTTGTATTTTTAATTATTATCTTTTATTTCCATTTGTTTTAATTATCCATTAGGTTTGTATTTCCAAAATGGTGCTTTAGGTTTTAAAATCCAATAAAACCTTGCATGAAGATTCAGATGAATTAAAGGACAGGAAGAAGTATCAAAAGTTTTAAAACATCATATTTTTATACATTTGAAATACTTTTGGGATGTTACATAGGGGGAGCCCCTAGTCGAGGAGACGCTATCCAGGCGAAGCGATGCTCGGCTGAGGCAAAGCCATCGAGGTCGAGTTGAACCACGACGAGGTCAAGCCATTGAGGCGTGTTGGGGGCTCGCCGAGGTGAATCCGTCGATCTAGGGGGAACCCCTAGTCGAGGAGATGCCATCGAGGCAAAGCGAAGTTCGCCCGAAGAAACTATGCTCTCTTTGAGTTCATGGAACAAGAGGGCGGGGGATGATTCGGATGGTTTGCTTGGTTCTTTAAATATTCGAGGGTATTCATCTCTCATCAGTTTTGATCCAAGTTTTGAAATGTTTCCTATCAAGCTCCAGGGGCAAACTACTAACTAGTTGGTAGGTTGAAGACAACATGGACAATCATCATAGGCATAGCCCGGGTTGGCGTAGCCGAGCGCATCAGGGCGAAGGCGGCGGTGCAGAGTGGGAATGCGGACCTCCCCTCGGGCGTAGGCGCAAACCGGGTCAATGCGGTCGAGCATGATCTGGCCGGTGGCGCGGCGCGTAGCGGCTCCCCTGAAGTGCAAGCACCGACCGAGCCTGGGGCGTGACGATGACGAACCAAGCCCAGAGGATGCATACGCACCACAGGGGCATGGTCCGGAGGCTATCGGGGGCGCGTCCCGTTGCCGGTCGGGGCCACGGCTCAGAGGCTGTCGGGAACGCATCCTACATGAAGGGATACGGGTAGGCTACATTAGCTGATAATTAAAAAATTCTACCATGTAGACCAGGAAGTCACGCAAGCAAGAGATTGTAGATTGTTACCATTACACACACAGTGCAGCGAAAGAAGAGTTAAAGTGGCCTGATCCAACGTCAAGCATGTCGATGCAGTGGTCGTAGTCGATCGTCCAACGTCCTCAGCACCGATCGTCTCTTCTAGAAACCTATCACATTCTTTGCGTAGGTCGTGAATCGTCCTCGATCAGCGTAGCAGTAACCGCAATAACGCATCTACGATATCCACATGTCCATGGGTGGAACGCTATATGCCGGTGTGCTAGCACCAATGCGCATGATAGGGCCTTTAGGAAGATGGCTGCTAGGGTTTCGGTGGAGCAACTTTGGTACGTTCCAACAGCCCCATGCATCCCCCTATAAAGACCACATAACGGATCCTATCCAAACTCATTTGTTTCAAACAGTTAAGTGCATAACCCGGTAGGTTCATACGTAATCGGCCGTTACTCGGAAACTCCTTTCTAACCACAAGTCGTTAGCATTTCCTAGCAAGACATAATGATTCCCAAATACACATAAATATTATATCGGACGAACCTTATGCAATATGATCTGTGATCAGGCCCTTATCACTTACGACCAGCTCATTCTCATATCTCCATACGACCAGTTCCTATTTAGTCATGATCAGTTCGTAACTCTTTACGACCAGTTCATCGATCAGTTAGTGATCATGTCCGACCAGTTTACGACCAGTCTGTATCTCCATATGACCAGTTCATATCTAGTCGGACTGAACAACCTGCTTGTGTATTCTCCTTTCGCCTCACGATATCTGGTTGAACTCCAGGTGAGATATTTGTCATGGACTGCTCAATTTCCTCGCGGATCCAAGATTCCCGTAGGAGTAGGACGCACTCATGTCATGCATTATACAGTTAGTGATTATGTTCAACCTGTCTATGACCATCTCGTATATCCATATGACCAGTCCATATCTGGTTCAATTGACCGACCTGCTTGTGTATTCTCTCTTTGCCTCACGATATCTGGGTGAACTCCAGGTGAGATATTTTGTCATCCATGGACTGTTCAATACTTTCTCGATCAAGTGACGGATAACTTCATGTGGTCGACTTTCGACCACTAATGCATGGTCATGCACTTTCTTTATCCGACCACATCGAGGGGCCCAGAGATATCTCTCATGTTATGTTACGAGGGACAAATCCCATATCTAACCAGTCACATCCCTCCACATGTTTCATAGCATACCCGAAAGCTACATTTATAACTACCCAGTTACGGAGTAGCGTTTGACAACTCATAACCGTACTATTACACATGTAGGAAACCACACTGATCTTAGGTCTAGTGGGGTGCGGTGAGACGCCGCGGAGTCGGCAGCGCGCGACGGTGGGCTCCTAGGGCGGCAAGACGGCTCGAGGACTCAGCGTCGGCGCTGGCGATGGCGGATGTTACTTGACTTCAAATCACAGTGGATGATGTTGGGCTCACAATCCTTGTGCAAGTAAGCCAACCCCTGGCGGAACCCTGAGCAATTTTGAGTCTTGACTCCCATTTTAGCATGTGACCACCATGTACCCTCACGTGGAGCCAGTAGTCCAGGCTATCAGCCCCCATGTACGTGTGGATCAACAACCTATCATTTCCATATTGGCAGTACCTTCTGAGTAAAACAAGATTTTTGTGTTGAGCCTGCGGCAGTGTTTCCACCTCAGCACAGGACTCCGTCTCCATGTGTTCGCAATCACCAAAGAGCCTCTTCGCTGCCACCTTTGTTCCATTAGGAAGGTAGGCCTTGTACACCAGACCAAACCCACCACATCCTATTATGTTGGCCTGATCAAAGTTTTTTGTTGACCTGGAGTGAAGAAATTACTTAATGTCAATAGCACAACCACTGGAATGTAATGCACGAACTTTGCGTAACATGCTCCAGAGAACTTCGGGCACCCCCATGTCATCAGCTAGTGATGCATAGAGGCATGTTTTAGGGTATCCATTGACTTGCTTAAATTTAGAATTGATGATCTGAACTTCATCCCCTGTAATAGATTGAGCAAGGCCATGCACCAAGTGATGAATCTTGTACCTAACAATGCCATCTTCCTCTAATTCTTTCTTCAATAAATCATGCTCCTCTACTTCTTGAAGGAAAGACATCCACAATAAGTGCTCGAAACTGTCATTCTCTTTATCAGAAACCGGTTGGCAGCCATACTTTGCAGATTCAACAAAACCAAGAGCAATCCATTGCTGAATAAGCTTGTCCCTATCAATATCATGGTTTCTTAGAAACACCAAACAATATGTGAAGCACTGCTTCAGACCAGGCGACATTTGGTCATAGCTAAGTTTGAGAGACGGCAAGATTAGATCTTCCTTATCCAGCTGCCATATCTAACTATTCTTAACAGCAATCCATGGTTCTTCATTCTTCTTGAACCGCAACATGCTCTCAAGAGCTTTTGCTGCCAACGACATGCAATCGCATTTTTGGACAATCTCCTTCCCTAACCTGACCAACTTGGGATGCAAATCCTCCTCCCCTTGCTCAAAAGCCTTCCCCTTGAACAGCTCCCAGCAATCATCATCGGAGAGGCCCTTGAGCACGATCGGCGACACGGTGCACACCATCATGCCGACCTTACGGCTCCACGTCGTCACAATGATCTTGCTGCTCCGCTTGTCGTCCTTGAGGAGCAGCTTCAACCTCTCCCACTGCTTTGGGTTCTCACTACAAACATAATCATTTTCTGTTTTTTGAGAAAGACTGTTAGGAATACTGAGGTCACAGTCATACAACAAGCTGGCGAATTTTGGACATTATTGGCCCGACAAGACCACCTAAATTCCTAGAGTAGCCCCCCTAGCCGCAAAATTCCCATTTTGGCCCTCTCTCCCTCTGCTTGCCGAGGACAATGAAGATTGCCCTCGTCGCCACGGCACAAGAGCAGCACTCTGCCCTCCCCGACCAGTAGCAGTGCACTGATGCCATCCCCGGCGACAACTTCGCCACCCTCCGACGCACGCAAATCCAAGAGGAGAGAGAGAATTCATTTAAGAATATTTTTTGGAGGAATTTTTAAATATAGAAATGAGCTCAAAAAATTATGAAATGTTTTGTGGAGCATCCCAGAACAGTGTACTTGCTTGTGTAATTTTTTAAGAATTTTATCGGTTATTATTTTGTCTCTAAAATTCATTTAAGTATACTGTTTGTGGGAATTTTCTAATATAGAAAATGAGGTCCAAAAATTATAATTTTTTTCTAGGCTCCTTATACATTGTACTTGATTGTGTAATTTTTTTTTATAATTTTATATGTTCCGAAATTGTCTCGACAAATTAAGGGTTTTGGTCTCGAAAATTAGGACGAAAGGTTTTGGAAATTAGGGTTTTATGATTTCATGTGACTTGGAATGTGCGAAGTTTAGTACCATATGACTACTCTAGGTAAGAGACACTCCCTCCTCCGTACATCTGTCACCCTGTCGCTGCTGTCCCCCCTTGCCGCAGTGCTCGCTCTTATGGCGTGCCGAATCTCGAGACCCGACTCCCGAATGTCGCCAATTTTATGTATGAACACGTACACTGCAACTCCATTGGAAACCCTAATTCTGTTATGAGTACTTTGTGTGGGAATTCATGAAACACTAATTTCTGAAACCTAAAATCTAAATTTTCGAGACCTAAATCCTTCATTTTGGAGACAATTTCAGAACACATATAAAATTATCCTAAAAGGTGCCAATACGGCAAAAATTTCCAAAAATGCCACATGAAGAATTAGGTGGTGGGGCCATGGCAAGTTGGCAACAAATTTTTCATGCTCTATTATTGATTAAGGATGGTAGTTTTAAAATTTAATGTATGGTGATTTGAGCAAGCACAATCTTTTGTATATCACGATAAGTATGTATTTATATGCACTTGAAGCATGTATTTATATGTATTTAAATGGACAAGACATGTTTACATGAAATGTTTCTAATATGTTCAGTTTAATCTGGGTGTGGCGCCATGAGCGTCACACAACACCCTGCTAGTGGGGCGCCATGAGTGAATCAATTGGGAGTCAGTCTCGAGATTTAGGCATGCCATAAAAGCGAAGCATGCGGGCATGGGGACAAAGAATGACAGGCGGCATGGATGTACGGAGGAGGGAGTGTCTCTTACCTAGAGTAGTCATGTGGTACTAAACTTTCCACATTCCAAGTCACGTGAAATTATGAAACCCTAATTTCTGAAACCTTTCGTCCTAATTTTTGAGACCTAAATCTTTAATTTATCGAGATAATTTCAGAACATATAAAATTATGAAAAAATTACATAATCAAATAAAATGTATAAGGAGCCTAGAATTTTTTTATAATTCTTGGACCTCATTTTCTATATTAGAAATTTCTATAAATAGTATAGTTAATGAATTTTAGAGAAAAAATAATAACTAAAAAATTCTAAAAAATTATACAAGCAAGTACACTGTTCTGGGAGGCTTCACAAAAAAAATTCATAATTTTTTTAGCTCATTTTCTATATTTAAAAATTCCTCTAAAATTATTATTAAATACATTTTCTCTCTCCTCTTGGATTTGCGTGCGGGGTGGGGAGTTGCTGCCGTGGGGGCACGTGCCTTGCTGCGATAAGGTCTTCCCTGCCCGCTGCCCTTATCCGCTATCGTTGCCTCCTCCCGTTCGCAGATTATTACGCTGGAACACAACTCCCGCCCTGCTTCTCCGTGCTCAATTTCCTCGCGGAGTAGGACGCACTCATGTCATGCATTATACAGTTGGGCATACCAGTACCAACCTATTCTTGGGGCTGCCATATTTGACATTTGCGCAGGACTTTTAAGCAGATGTATCATGACTCTAGGAGTACAATTTAGTACGGTTTCCGATTTAGGATGCTTGGATCGTATTCTCTTTTATGGAGCTGCACATGACTGTATGCTTGTTTGCTCCAGCTGAGTATTTAAATGGAGTAAGGCCAAACATTATAGCTCGTACAAATTCATATTGCTTGTCGTCATGGTTGTATATTGCCATATCGGGTTTCGGTTACGCGTGTTTGATTGTGGCAAACTTCTCTCTCCGTTAGATTAACTTTGGTTGGTGCAACTCTGCTTCCCTCGGTTTGCACTTGTAAGGTCTAGCCATTGTTACAGCAGGACGAGTACTGACCTGCCATGCAAAACTCGGTTGCAGGTTGTTTACAATGAAGCTAGTTTGTTAAAATGCGCATCATTCGCAGCAAGAAAACCTTGGAACACTTTCGTAGGACTTGCTGAGGGTTATGGAAGGTGAGGATGAAACTGAGGTAGTAGGGCGAATCCTGTGCTTGTGGGTGATCAAGCACCCCCTCCTCCCACCCCAATATCCCTAGTACCCACTCAGGACTTGCTGAAGGTTATGGAAGGTGAGGATGAAACTCAGATTATGAAGAATTGAATAACAAGCTAGATTACAATTTTGGTAAAACCACAGCGAGGTAACAACAGTCGCAGTGGCTCAACACCACACAAGTAAAGAAACAGCGCATAGAAAACAGGTCATAAATTGAATCGAAGGACTCGCATTCCACAACAGCCGATAAGGTCACAAATCAGTCTCAAGAGCATCCAGGTTTTGCAAAAGCTGAAATAACAGGACAGTATTTAAACGACAGACAGGCACATTGCGAGCAAAGCATAACAGTCTACGCAATAAGAGCAATGGCCGTGGACAAAACTTAACCAACACTAAAACTGCTAGATATCTCGAACACAGGCATTGGATCAACAATACAACCACTCATTTCTTCTTGGCAGCAGCCTTGGTGACCTTGGCGCCGGTTGGGTCCTTCTTCTCAACGCTCTTGATGACACCAACAGCAACAGTCTGCCTCATGTCACGGACGGCGAAACGTCCAAGAGGAGGGTACTGAGCGAATGTCTCCACAACCATGGGCTTGGTGGGAATCATCTTCACCATGCCAGCATCACCGTTCTTCAGGAACTTGGGCTCCTTCTCGAGCTCCTTGCCAGATCGTCTGTCAATCTTGGTCACCAGCTCAGCAAACTTGACAGCAATGTGGGAGGTGTGGCAGTCGAGCACTGGGGCGTAGCCATTGCCAATCTGCCCAGGGTGATTCATGATGATGACCTGGGAGATGAAGCTGGCAGCCTCCTTGGCAGGGTCATCCTTGGAGTTGGAGGCAACAAACCCACGCTTCAGATCCTTCACGGCAACGTTCTTCACGTTGAAGCCAACATTGTCACCAGGAAGCGCCTCCTGGAGAGCCTCGTGGTGCATCTCAACAGACTTGACCTCAGTGGTCAGCCCGCTGGGTCCAAAGGTAACAACCATACCAGGCTTGATGACACCAGTCTCAACACGACCCACAGGGACGGTACCAATACCACCAATCTTGTACACGTCCTGAAGGGGAAGACGCAGGGGCTTGTCCGAGGGCCTCTTGGGCTCATTGATCTGGTCAAGAGCCTCAAGCAGGGTCGGGCCCTTGTACCAGTCAAGGTTGGTGGACCTCTCAATCATGTTGTCACCCTCGAAACCAGAGATGGGAACAAAGGGGATCTTCTCTGGGTTGTAGCCGACCTTCTTGAGGTAGGAAGAGACTTCCTTCACAATTTCATCATACCGGGCCTTCGAGTACTTGGGAGTGGTGGCATCCATCTAGAACAGAGTATCACAGCATTCCCATTAATTAGGTGAAGCATTAAGCAGAAGCAAAATAACTAGTGTAGGTAAACAGTAAAGTAGTCCATAAAAAATCCACAGTGCAGAATATAAACAGCGAAGTGTTTGCATTAATGTAACATGAACTAGTAGCATATCTCATATCTAGTGAAGGATTTGACAGTAAGTGTGGGAAACAATTCCATTCTTGCTGATATCGATTCAGATGCAACGGCAACGGCAACATATCAAACGCTCTAAAAACAGCATAGCAAACAATTGACAAGGTTTGCATCATACAGCTACTATACCGACATATTAAACAGTAAAACATTAATGCTAGCAGACACAAGTGGTACAATTTTGACAATTCAATGGGTGTGAATCTATGAAGCTAAAGTACCATCATTTATGTATAGGTATTTCAGAAGTTTTACCTTGTTGCAGCAGCAGATCATCTGCTTCACTCCAAGAGTGAAAGCAAGGAGAGCGTGCTCACGGGTCTGGCCATCCTTGGAGATACCAGCCTCAAAACCACCGGTGGTGGAGTCAATGATGAGGACGGCGCAGTCGGCCTGGGAGGTACCAGTAATCATGTTCTTGATGAAGTCACGGTGTCCAGGGGCATCAATGACCGTGCAGTAGTATTTGGTGGTCTCGAATTTCCACAGGGCGATATCGATGGTAATACCTCTTTCACGCTCAGCCTTGAGTTTGTCAAGCACCCACGCGTATTTGAACGACCTCTTGTTCATCTCAGCGGCTTCCTTCTCGAACCTCTCAATCACACGCTTGTCAATGCCTCCAAGCTTGTAGATCAGGTGGCCAGTGGTGGTCGACTTGCCAGAGTCGACGTGGCCAATGACCACAATGCTAATGTGAGTCTTCTCCTTACCCATGGCTGCAGAGAATGTTAACTAAGAAACTGCAACAAGTAAACGGGGATTAGAGAACGTTGATGGGCAAAAGCACCACTCACCACATGAAAGAAAATAAAATGACGGGAGCAGATAAATATGAGATCGTAGTATTCTACAAAGCAAATTGTCATTCAAATTAACAGAACGATTAATCTTATTAGATGCACATCAGCACATGGGACTATGTACTTTAACTTTAGCGCGCTATAAGACTCTTATCTAAACTACTAGGCTGCGAGCAATAGTTTCAACTGTACAACACCATCGAGGAGCAAATTATATTGACGAGAATGATCAGAATAGCCATTATTACTGGGCTATATTACGACATATCAGAGCAAGATGTAGTAAAATTGATCAGCTTCATATGAGCATCACGAATCGACTAGTAGGAAACAAAATTAAGATGCGAAACCATCCAACAGCCTGGAGACGACAAAGCAATATAAACCGCTGATAATTGCGGCTACAGGTAATGGATGGAGTGTGCTGTACAAATTACAGATCGAGACTACGCGATGGAATCAAACAGAAACCTAGAAAAACCCATCGACAAACCGAGCAAAACAGAACGCATCTGAGCACAAATCACCTAAAAATCGCTCTACTCGCAGATGAAGGCTACTGAACAGACGCAAAACCGTAGATCTGAGGCTACTAGACCGAAGCACGCGCATAGATCTGAGGCTACGAGCTACCAATCGTCGTGCATCTAAGGAGGAGGGAAGGATATGGATGGAGACTGACCTCAAAGGAGAAGATGGGATCGAGAGGCGGCGGCGGCGGCGGCGGCACAGAGAAATGGAAGAGAGTACATTAGCCAAGCGGGATGGTCCTTATATAGGCGGCGGCAAGAGCTAGGGTTCCATCCTGGCCGCCTGATCCTCCTCAACCCATTGTGGCGCTATCCTGGCCATTTTTTCATCGTGCGGACAGTCGTGTGAAGCCTAGGGGAGTGAGAGACGTCTTTGGACAGTTCGTACGTCGTTAGGGCTGTTTCGGACACATGGATTTTATTGGAATTTTATAAATATCAGTTTATTTTTCACGATAATAGACAAAACTTTCACCACTCTAAATAGGGCTTAGTTCTTGTCTAGGTAAATGATAAATTATTTCTCTCTCCAATGTAATAAGATTAATTTTGGTCTTTCTACCTTCGAAAAATCGGCTACAAAAAATTGTATGGTAGGCTCTAAATTCTACCGCTTCTTGTGTCAAGAAGCATAAGCAACAAAGAGACTTACCCCTGTTTGAGAGCAATGTAGCTTTTGTCAAAATCTATTGTAGCAGATAGTTTTAGCTTTTTCTGATAGATCGTTTGGCAATGTGGCTTTTTGTTGGGATGACGAGCTATCACGGATCGTGAAATGTCTGGAAAAAAAACCTAGGAAATAATGACATGTTTATGTGTTGATTTAGCATTAATCCGATTATGCTTTATTTCCTTTCCAAAAAATGCAATAAATTGCATGGGTTTCATACTTAACTAGGGAAAAATGTAGGAACAGACGACAATCTCATATGAATCCATGTCAAAACTTTGTACACGATAATAAAAAAAATTGTACAAAGTAATCCATGTCAAACATTCATGAACGCATATGAACAACAATCAGATCTAGAGCTAGTGACGGCGTCGAGAGGACTGCTCGACGGCGACGGGGCGACGTGGCTGACAACGTCTAAGGGGGCGGCCGCGAGGTGGCGTCAGGAGGGAGGTGACGATGGGAGGGAGACGGTGGCGGCGAGAAGAGAGGAAGTAATCGTGAGGAGGGAGGCGGCATGGAGTTGCTCTCTCCAACCGAACAGGAGGGTGGGGGAGTGGGACGAATGATTTAGGGTTTCTTTCTTCAAGCCCTTTTATTCAGTGGCAGTGGTGGGTAATTTCCATGAAGTCTAGTGGCAAAAGGTTATCCTTCATACGAGCTCCGATTTCGACGATTCAAATTTCTAAATTCATATAAATTCAAGATCTAGCTAACTAAACTAAAATTATTTAATTTGGAGTTTATTTGAATATTTATTTGAATTTTGTTTGAATTTAGCTTATTTTCGCGTATAGATTTCGACGACTTCGAAGAGTCAGATTTCGACGCCGTTTGAGGGCAACTAATTGAGCAAGGCAAGTTATACCTTTGATCATATTTAAATCCCATTATTTTAAATTATTTAAATTCCGTTTTAAACTATCATTGCATGCATATTTATATTCAAGTAATTTAAATCATGTTTTAAAGTTATAGTTATTCCCAATCCCATTGTATAGCCAATCTTGTTATTGAATTAGTCACCCCTTGACACCATAAAGGAAAATCTAGTTTATGCAATAGTGTGAACTAGAACACTTTGGAAAAATATATGCTTAGTCAAAGCTTCGACCAAAAAATGTTTGATTTGAGGAATTTCAACCAAAAATCAAATGTTGTTTAAATGACATCCATGGCATTGGTGTGTCATGGAAGTTTGCAAATGATTTGAAAAATTGAAATAAATGAAAAGTTGGTTTGTACTTGGGTGAAATGGATGGTTGGTGGGTGTAGGTTTATGCACGGGCTCAATCCGGGTATGGATTGAGATCCAGGGTTTTTGGAAGTCGCCCAAGTCATTTAAGGACCGGTCTTCGAACGTATTTTGCTAAGCCATATCATACTACCACAAGTCCAGAGTGGGGAGGACCTGGCTAACTAATTTGCAACATTCCATCGTGGTTGTGCCATATTGATGTGTGGGTGTCAGAATGACCTACTTGTATGTATTCCCACCTGGCGCAAGAGGGGGCCTGAACCCGGTGGGTTTCTATCCAAATGGGCTGAATCCTTAGCGAGGCGGGACTACGGTGGGATGAAGCTTTGTAAAAGCCTTGTCATGTGCTCTAGACTTCTTACCTAAGGTAGTGAGTGGTGGTATTGACGGATGCCAAACAAACTAGAGAAATTATGTCATATGGGTAAAGCCGTACAACCTCTGCAGAGTGTAAAACTATTCGAATAGCCGTGTCCGCGGTCATGGACATGCTAGCAAAGCTACTCCAAGTTAGATCTTTGGTTTTGATTTCAAAAGATGTGGACAAATGTTTTTGGATAGTTTACTGAAATGAGAAATTGGGCAGGAAGCCATGTGATAGGAGGGTATCCTTCACTATTAAATCGATGAATGTTATCGACTATAAAGCGAGAGTTTATAAAAATAAATTTTAGTTATAGAATAAGCGCTTTGGAACTTAGTACAAATATTTAAAGAAAACATTGCTTTATGCAAATTTAACCAATAGGCCTTCCTTTGATATATCCTTGCATGCATTATAATCTGTTATTAGGTGTGACTTGCGAGCACGAAAGTTGTGCTCATCCTTGCTTTATGCAAATAAATTTCAGAGGAGAAGAACTTCGCTTTCATTGTGGATTATGACGACTAGGTCGCTACCCCAGTCGATTGCCTGTGGCAGATCAGCTAGACTCTACTACATCTTCTTCGTATTCCGTTGTGTTTGTTTATTGTTGGCTTGTAAGCCTTTCTTGTAATAAAACTCTGTTGATTATTAATAAAGTTGTGCGATTTATGAATGTTACCATATATGTTTACTGTGTGAACTAGCTACTGATCATGGGACTAGTTCAGAAATACACAGAGGATTTGAGGGTGTTACTCCTGGGTCCGACATAAGTGGTATCAGAGCCATATCGACTGTAGGTCATGACCTAGTTAGAATGGTCGTTAGTTGAAAAACTTCAAAACTTGTTTTATATAACAAGAAAAATAAATTGTTCTCTCATCATCTTGGTCATCTATCTATAGCTTCTTCGTAGCAATTCTTTCTTACCTAATTCTCTTTCACTTAGAAAATTTCTATAGATGGTCAACACGATTATTAACCCTTACGTTTATAATCCTCAGTTAATTATTTATATGTAATAATGCTATTGTATGGTTCTTGAGTATACCCCTTAATGTTTATAAGGGAGAAGCTAGCCAAGAGGTCGTAAGTCCTTCTGTGACCACCCTCATAGTCATAAGTTCTTCTACGACTACCTCGTGGTCATAAGTTCCTCTATGACTAGTCCCTAGTCGTAAGCTTTTCTACGACTATCCCCTGATCGTAAGTCCTCCTACGATTAGTCTGTGGTCGTAAAGCATTACTACGACCACCACCTGGTCGTAAGTTCCTTTACGACCAGTCCCTAGTCGTAAGCTTTTCTACGACAATCCCTTGATCATAAGTCCTCCTACGATTAGTCTGTGGTCGTAAAGCTTTATTACGACCACTACCTAGTCATAAGTTCTTCTACGACCAGTCTATAGTCAATGGAGCTAACAAACATGTAGGCCTGGTCGATCAGGGAGTCTTCTACACCATATATAAAGATATGGGGTGGTTAATTACGCTGTTATTCCCAGGAATAACTACATGATCAATCTCTCTATCCTGATGATAACCACCTGGCAACGTGGGGACATTACTACTCCAGCAATAATCTCTAATAACTGCTTCATCATCTGAAGCGTTGATGCACCCTTTGGACTAGAGAAACCGTCACCCACTTCGAGCACTATATAAAGAGTTGAATCAGCAGACGGCAGGGGGGAGAAAGGAGAGAAGTCATTAGACTTTGGTGTTTCTCTTGATTTGTAACCAGCATGCTCAATATAGCTATACAGGAGTAAGGTTGTTATTCTTTCTAGAGAAAGCATGAACCTGTATAAAATCTCTGTGTTATTCTCTCTACATGATCAGTCTTGGAGACCCCCCGAATCAAACGATCATTACGTAAGATCGGTTCTAAAACACCGACAGTTGACACCGACCATGGGGACCTTCTCGTCAACATGTTTCCTTCATTTTTCTCAACTCTAATGCTTCCATGGCAGGAGAGTGAAACGAGGAGAACTGGTTCGACTTGGCCAATTATGTAGATATCGACATGGATGCCGGCTTTGATTACGAGCCGAGTATTGTATCATCCGATGATAATGTCGCCTCCAGAGATTATTCGCCAGATCCAAGAAACCATACCAATGATGGAGTTGAGGAGGGATACTTATCACCCACAACAGTACGTCCAACTGACGGACTAGTTTCCTCAGACGACAAGGGTCTATCTGACCACAATCAGGGCTGTCCCAAGGCAGACCCAGAGCATAGCGAGGGTTCTCCCTCCAAATGTTCGAGTCTGTCTAAGGTAGTCCTACCTAGCACGGCAAGTCCTAGAAGCTATCATTTCGAAGCTTCATCAGCATCTGGTGGTCATCTCTCTCTCGTTAGCCTCACAGAGGATGGGGTCGAGCATGCTTTTCCTGCGAGTTTGACCATCCCCTCGCAGGGCTCACCTGCAGACGGAGACAGTTATAACCCGAAATTCTCCTTCCTGGAGGGGCTTGCTCCAAGTCGCCAAACGGTGTCTTCCGACTACTCCTCAAGCGAGGAGGCCTCAAGCGTATGTGGAGATCATCAACGGGAGGTCTTCGTCCTTCCCTCAGGTAATGATCACTCTCCTTAAGACAGGACTAAGGACACTCCCTGACAATCACACACTGCGAGCCCTCGTGGTGATGGCGAGGATACCTCCGGTGATAAACAGGGTCAACACTCTGATGAGCATGGGGGAAATCCTCGAAATAATCGCACTCCATTGAGGAAAACTCAAGGATCGAATATGGACGATCCTGAGACAATCTGACTAAGAAGAATTGCGGCTTAGAGAAATTTGCCTGGGTGTGTTTAGTATCAGTCGGAGGAAGCTCAAGAACTCCAACACATCAATGATCTGCTCGAGAACCTAACTCGAGAACTTGCCAGAACGCCCAGCTATGACCTCTTCGCCGAAGAGATCCACGAAGGCTTCGAAGCACGATGGCCAGACTCGAGCACCCTCGCCGGCATCATTCCAGAAGTCGTAGCGGTACGACTCCATCAACTACCAGTTGTTCGAACAACTCACCACATGGAGATCAGTGTGACAACTTGTTACATTGTTCCCCTAACCTTAACTCCAGTCGAAGAAGAGCTCCTCGAACGCCTGATGATCAACAAGCTCCCAAGAGAGGTGATCGTTCACTACTCCAACCCAAAAATCTGCAATAATAGATGGAATATTAGGAGTATTTCCCTCGTAAGGTTGATACCTACCATAGGTCGGGTCCACCCACAACCGGGTAGCGTTGTGTACGATCACTTGATGATATCAACCCTTCTTTCCTGCAAAGAAGGCATCAAGAAGTCATTACCGGATGTCGGGCATTCTCACCCGACCTCCGAGTCGTTCGTTGGCAGCCTCGGTTTCGACCAGTGAACATGGAGAAGTTTGATGGATCTTAAAATCCTATCGAATTCCTTCAAATCTACATGACCGCTGTCTGAGCAGTAGGAGGAGAAGAGCACGTAATGGCAAATTACCTTCCTACTGTGCTCGAGGGGTTTGCTCGATTGTGGTTGTTAAATCAACCACTTGAGTCGTTTTATTCATGGCAACACCTCCGCGACGTGCTACTCGTCAATTTCCAGGACACCTACCATCGTCCCGGGAAGGAGGATAACCTGCACAGGATGAGATAAAATGACCACGAGACTCTACGCTAGTTCATCCAATGTTTCAGTCGGGTTCAAAATTCCATACATAAATTTTCTGATTATTCTAGCATCAGAGCTTTTAAGCAGGGAGTCTGTAGTAGAAAGATCACGGAGGATATCACTTTAAATCCTCCTACTACTATTGCCGAGCTCTTTGAGATGGCCGATCGATATGCGACTGCTACTAAAGCAGTCGAGTGGAACAATACTATTGATTGAGACAATAAAATTCCCCAAGAAACGGGCGAAAGTAGCAAGAAGAAGGATAAGAAGGCCAAGAAGTCCAATAACAAGATCAAGGGAAAGAAGCCTCAGGTCGACCGTTCCAAGGAAGTATTGGCCGTAAGCGATAAGAAGCCTCAAGGCTCCAAGCAATACTCCGATCGAGGTAAGCACAAGCACCCCGAAAGGAAGAACAATAAACCTAGGTGGTGCCCTTTCCATAAAAAGGAAGGACACGACCTTCGCAATTACCGGGTTGTCCAACGAAAACTCGGGGACTATTATACTAGCAAAGGGCAGAATACGAAGGTTTGCTAGTTGGCGTACGAGCTGTGAAAGCGCTTGGGATTTGATGACTACTCATGAGAGAAGACTCTCAACTAGTCGTGAATCAGGTCAGAAAAGAGTACCGGTGCTCTAACCCGACCATATCTCGGTACTTATCGGAAGTTCAAAAGCTTGAAAAGTATTTTTTCGGTTTCGAGGTACAATTTATCCCTTGAAAGGATAATTTTCTCACAGACTAGCTTGCTCGTATGGCTTCTTCGTGACCATAAGTACCAAAATGAGTCTTCTTGGAGTAACTCCAGAAGCCGTCTCTGGTTGAAACACCAGAGACACCTCCTATTGAGACAACCTCTCTAGAATACGACGATACTTGGATGAATCCCATCTACGAGTATCTTCAGACGAGTACAATACCCGACGATGATCTCGAGGCAGATCGTCTATCCCGAAAGACCAAAATGTATACTTTGGTCGAAGGAGTCCTCTATAAAAGAGGCACTCAAGGGGTGCTCATGCGATGTATATCGCAGAGAGAAGGATTAAACCTCGTTCACGACATACACAGGGGGCATCTATGGAACTCATACTTCCTACAGAACGCTAGTCGAAAAGGCCTTTCGACAAGGTTTCTACTAGCCAACAGCCCTCTATGATGCCAAAGAGTTGGTTAAGAAGTGTGTACAATGCCAGTTTCATAGCAGACAGATACACTAACCAGCTTAGGCATTACAAACAATTCCTCTCTCTTGGCCTTTTACAACCTGGGGTCTTGATATTCTAGGACCGTTCCCAAAAGCTCTAGGTGGCTTCGAGTTTCTTTTTGTGGTTATTGATACGTTCACAAAATGGATTGAAGCCGAACCTGTGATCGGGATAACAACGGAAACATCAAAAAGGTTCATGATGACAAGCGTGATTACTCGGTTTGGAGTCCCAAGTCGAATAATCACAGATAATGGTAAGCAATTTTCGAGCGCAAAATTTCAAGAATTTTGCAACGAGTTGGGTACCAAATTATGTTATGCTTCTGTGGCCCATCCTCAAAGCAATGGGGCGGTCGAAAGAATGAGTGGCCAACTAATGAAGGGAATCAAAACTCGAGTCTTCGACCAGCTTATCAAGCGCTCGGGGGCTTGGGTATAAGAATTACCCTGAATATTATGGGCAGTTCGTACGACTGCTAGTCGAGCTATAAGTGAAACATCTATTTTTCTAGTTTTCGGTGCCGAAGCCATGCTTTCACCAGAACTAAAGATAAGGTCGACAAAGGGTCGAAACTTTCAACGACTCTATCCAGGAACAACTTTGAGGAGAAGACATCAATTTACTCGAAGAGAAGAGAAATCAAGTCTTAATCCATTCAGCAGTCTACCAATAAGCCCTGCGCAAATACTACGATCGTAAGGTCCAACATCGTAGCCTTGCTATAGGTGACTTGGTCTTGAAGAAGATTCAACCCAGTCTAATCGGAATAAGCTTTCCCCCAGGAGGGAAGGTCCTTAGTTACGCGACCAGGTTCGGTATGACTAGCAATGGTAGACGACCGGATTCTCTCTAATTCTTGGAACATCGACGAGTTACGCATATTTTATGTGTAACCAACCACCCCTACAATAAAGAATTAGGTTCTTTCTATCTTTATTGTCTTACTTTGAGTAACGCTTTTATAATTTTTCGATCATTTTAAAACACCCAATCTTTCATTACACTGGTTGAAATGATGATAACATCACCTAGTCGAAGTCTTTCCTCTCTGTACGTGATCCTGCCCACTAGAAGGAACTTTCTAGTGTCGACTTGTTACTCACTTTTGTTGCCAACACAAAGAGCTCCGGTTTAACAAACATGGTCGAAATATTTTTAAGCCAACTCCTATCACCTTAGTTTATTTCTTCATTCATTTCGAAAAATACTCTAAGCAAAGTACACTTTTGTAATTTGTTCGACTACTTTTGGTAAACTCAGTTCATTACAACTGGTCGGAGAAAGACACAACACCTAGTTGAAGTCTTTCCTCTCTGCACGTGGTCCTGCCTACTAGAAGGAACTTCCTAGCGTCGTCATGTTTCTAACTCTTGCTACCAGGGCAAACCTATCGAGTCCACTGGAAAAGGTCGAACGAATTCTAAAGGTACTCAAGACATTTGTCTAACTCAAGTTGTTGCTCTTGATTTGATTAATCTGGTCGGAGATGGTAACATCACCTAGCTGAAGCCCTTTCTTTTTTCACGTGGTCCTGCCTACTAGAAGGAACTTTCTAGTGTCGACTCATTCTTACTCTTACGACCAGTGTATGATAATCGTGATCGAAAACAATAAGTTAGCCAAACCTCTCTTTTTTAAGAAAACATTTTTCACACTACTTACTTAGTTTATCTAAATAAACTAAGCAAATAATCGGGGCTAGGATAAAGTTATTAATATGACTTCAATTCTTAGTCTTAATTTCTTTTTTCCATTCATTATCTTATGAGTTACTAACTACTCAACAAGGTGATTTGCAAGAAGAAGAAGAAAGGATTATATACATCAATAAAAACTTGTCTTTACAGGTTTCTATTACAAACTAATCTAACGAGGGAGATCCTATTTGCACCTCCTCCATGACCTTCTTGCTGACCGACTGCATTTCTTCAATCAACCGCTCTGCTTCTGCTTCAGAGCAGTCGAAGTCAGCTTCGATTGGCTGTAGACTAAGATTGGGGTCAAGAGTAAGACTAGCCAGACAAAATAACCCTTAAAGGACTCAAAAATTGGTCGTAGGTAAAGAGTTGCTTACCTGCTAGTCAAGAATCTAACTTCTTGACTTTATCTTCTGTTTTCTCCTTGGCATAGCTCTACTCCTTTTGGTTTAGACCCCCCTTTTGGTTTAGACATCCCTTTTGGTTTAGACCTGCCTCTCGGTTTAGACCTGTCTCTCGGTCTAGACCACCCTTTTGGTTTAGATCTCTCCCTTCCGTTTGGACCACCCCTTGGGTCCAGACCTGCCTTCGTTTGGACCTCCGGGTTGTCCTGGTGACATCTGAGTTGTCCTGGCAACCTCCGGGTGGTCCTGGAGTTGGTCGCAACCTCCTCCTTTTGTCGTGACCTCCCTTTGGTCACAACCTCCTCCTTTTTGTCATGACCTCCTTGTGGTCACGACCTCCTCCGTTGACCGCGACCACCCTGTGGTCACGACCCCCCCTCCCCGTTGACCACGACCTCTCCCATTGACCGCGACCTCCCCTTGGTCACGTGACACCCCTTGGGTCACGACCTCCCCTTTGGTCACGTGCCCCTGTTGGTAACGACCACCCCTTCGGTCACGACCTCCCCTTAGTCACGTGACACCCCTTGTTTCACAACCACCCCTGTGGTCACGACTTCCCGGTGCGGTGGTCGGCTGAATCGCCACCTTGGCGGATGCTGCCAAGCATCATGCGCTATTCGCCTCTGCCAAGAACCACTTACGTAGTCGCGATCGCCAGCGAACAATGACTTCTTCCACCACATAGATGATGGACGACCCTTTGACCACCGCCATTGTCATTTCTCCGACTACCGAAGAAATAGCAGTGGGTTTCTTGATAGGAACGTCCTTGAGGGTTGGAGGAGTCGGGCCAATATTACAAAATAGAAAACACGTCAAATTGTAGAAAGCAAAAGGTAAATGTTGTTCTTATGCTTTTGTCTTTTTACATACCTTCGTTTTCTGGACTTGATCTTGAACCCAGAAGAAACATTCCCTAAAGAAGATTTCTTCGACTTCTTCTCTCCGACCACGTCTGGTCGAAATTCGAGTTGAAGAATGGGGTCAGCCATGACCACGTCTGGTAATGGGTCTTGAGCGAGAACTGTCGCTCCTTGAGCCTCCTAACTCTCCAGATGACCGAGACCTATCTTGACCATCCCAAGCGCAACACTTCTCTCAACCATGGGCCCTGCTGGCGCAGCAGTTTCCTTCACAAAAGACATAAAACTTTTCTGGTTCTCCTTTTCTAGTTGCTTGACAAAGCCAAAGAGGCAGAAACTGTGAAAGTCTTGTTGTCGTAGTAGAAGGGTACCTTAGTCTCGGAAGCTTTGTGTTTGAGAGCTTCGGACACTTCGACTGCATTGGCTTTCTCTGCGGTAACCATATCCGCAACAAATTTCTCAAAAGGCCTGGTCGAAGCAGCAGAGCTTGATCCTACGCATCCCTTATTGGCGACCCTCATAAGACGACGCTTTTTAGCTGGAGGAGCTTTGGCTTGCTCTACCTCCGTGCCATTGACCGTTAGTCCAACCTCTTGGTCATCTCGACGGTCTTCCATGCCTACTTTCTGCAGGAGTCAGAAAAACAAATATTACCTAGTCGTATGTTTTTCTACGACAATCCCCTGGTCGTAAGTACTTCTACGACCAGTACCTAGTCGTAAGTTTTTCTACGACAATCCTCTGGTCGTAAGTCATTCTACGACTAGTACCTAGTCGTAAGTTTTTCTACGACAATCCTCTGGTCGTAAGTACTTCTACAACATGCAAGCTAGAGCAAGAATCATAATCATCAGCAGGATTAATGGATTTGAGTCTAACCACTTCTAGGTTCAAGTTGTCAATCATGATATCTTGTTTCTTAATCATTTTAGCTTGCCTTTTCAGATTTCGTTCAGCAACAACTAAAGCACATTTCATCTCATCTGGTGAGGGGCATACCTCGTCGGGATCACTGAAAAGCTCATCGTCGTTGGAGGAGTCGATGTCGTGGCTGTTCTTGGCCATGAAGCACATGTCGGTGAAGTCCTGAGCCTTCTTCTTGCCATGGGAATCGTCGTCGTCGTCCTCCGTCCCCGAGTCCACATCGCTCATATCAACATTCTCAAGAGCGGTAAGGACCCGGTTGATGAACTTCCTGTAGTTGGGCTTCTTGGCTTTCGCATCCCTAGCTTGAGGATGCCTCTGGAAGTCCTTCTCCTCCTTGCCCTTCAGCTTGGGGTATTTAGCCCGAATGTGGTTTGGCTCACCACACTCAAAGCAGGTAACAGTGCCACCTCTCCTTCTACTCCTCGCCTTGTTGTAGACTTGTCGGTGTTTTAGAACCGATCTTACGTAAAGATTGTTTGATTCGGGGGGTCTCCTAGAATGGAATCACGTAGAGAGATTGACACTGGTATTTTTTTTTATACAGGTTCAGGTCTTCTCCGGGGAGAATAACAACCCTACTCCTGTGTGTGTATGGTATTGAGTGTATCTTGTACAATTGGGAGAAAAGACTAAGACTATTACAGAAGATAGTGCATGTCTTCCCAATTGCTTGCTGTGTTCTCTGATTGCCCCCCCCCTTTCTTCTCTGATCGCCGCCTTTATATAGTCGTGAAGGAGTAGCCGTTTCTCCAGGTGAATAGACGCCTCATCCTGTCCTGTAACGGGTGCATGTTTGCAGTAATCACCGGAGTGTTAACTCCTTCATGCCGTTTGGCAGTTATTTGTCAGAGATAATGGGGTATTACGTGTTATTACTCCGTAGAATAACAGCGTATGTTGACTGCTTGGATTCCTTAATCAATTGGACCCACTCATCTATAGGTTTTATTGATCATAAGGTGATCGTAGCTGACCTGGTCGTAGAAGAGCTTACGACTATGGGGTAGTCGTAGAATAACTTACGACTAGATAGTTATCGTAGAAGAACTTACGACCATAAGGTAGTCGTAGCAAGACTTACGACTATGGGGATGGTCGTAGAAGAACTTATGACCACCTGGTAGGCTTCTCCCTTGTAAATATAAGGGGTATACCTACGGACCACATGACATCATATTTACCCATAATAAGAATTATAGATAAAAGATAAAATGAGGATTATTAGATCCTCGGTTGGCGCCAACCGTGGGGATCTTTCGGTAATCTCTTGTCAACATACTCTCTTTTTCCAAATCTCATGCACTCATGGCAGGAGAATGGAACGAGGAGAACTGGTTTGACTTGGCAGATTACGCAGACGTCGACATGGATGCCGGTTTCGATTACGAACCGAGTATCGTCTCATCCGATGGTGTTGCTACCTCCAGAGATCTTTTTGCAGATCTAGGAGACCATGCCACTAATAGAGTTGAGGAGGGATCCTTATCCCCCACAACAGTACGTCCAACAGAGGAATCAATTCCCTCAAAGGACAAGGGTCAATCCGACCACAATCAGGACTACACCCAGGCGGGCTCACAACACGACAAGAGTTTTCCCCCCAAATGTCCAAATCCCGCTAAGGCGGTCCGACTTCGTAAGACAAGTTCTGGAAGCCACAATTCCAGGGCTTCACCAGCATATGGTGGTCCTCTCTATTCGGATAACTCCAGAGAGAGCGGGATCAAGCATGCTTTTCCTGCAAATTCGACCATCTCTCCGCAGGTCACACCTGCGAACGGAGACGGTTATAACACAGAGTTCCCCTTCCTGGAGGGGATTACTCCAAGTCGCCAGATGGTGTCTCTCGACTACTCCTCAGGCGGGGAGGCCTCGAGCGCAAGTGAGAATCATCAACGGGAGGTCTTCGTCCTTCCCTCATATCAAGATCACTCTTCTAGAGACTGAGCTAGGGACACTCCCCGAAGTTCATGCACTGTGCCCCCTTGTGGCAATGGCAAGGGCACCACCGGTGACGGACAGAACCAACACTTTGATGAGCGTGAGGGAAATCCTCGACATACTCTTACTCCATTGAGATAGTCTCAAGGATTTGATGTGGAAGATCTTGAGGCTATTCGACAGAAGAAAATTGCAACCCAGAAAAATCTGCCTGGACGCATCCAGTATCAATCAGAGGAAGCTCAAGAACTCCAGCACATTAACGACTTGCTCGAGAACCCTACTCAAGAGCTCGCCCGAGCGCCAGACTACGACCTCTTCGTCGAAGAGATCGCACAAAGGCTTCGGACCACGATGGCAAAACTGGAAGCACCTCGCCAACATCATTCAGGAAGTCGTAGCAATACGACTTTCTTAGCTACCAGTCGTTCGAACAATACCCCGCGTAGAGATCGGCGCAAAGACAAGTCGCATCGATCTCCTACTCGGAGAAATGTCCTTCGAACGTCAGATAATCAACAAGCCCCTCGGAGAGGTGATCGCTCACCATTCCAACATCGAAATCTGCAGCAGCAGATGGAATACGAGGAGTATTTCCCTCGTAGGACCGAGACCTACTACAGGTCGGGTCAACCTGTTACTAGGTATCGTCGAATACGATCATCTGGTGATATCAACCCTTCTTTCCTGCAAAGGAGGCGTCAAGAAGTCGTTACCGGATGTTGGGCATTCTCGCCTGACCTCCGAGCTGTTCGCTGGCCACCTCGTTTTCGACTAGTGAACATGGAGAAGTTCGATGGATCCCAAAATCTCATCGAGTTCCTTCAAATTTATACAACAGCTGTCCGAGCAACAGAAGGAGGAGAGTATGTAATGGCAAATTACCTTCCAACTGTGCTCGAAGGGTCCGCTCGATCGTGGTTACTAAACCAACCACTTGAGTTGATCTATTCTTGGCAACACCTCTGCGACCTTCTACTGGCGAACTTCCAAGGCACCTACAATCGCCCTAGGAAGGAGGACGACTTGCACCGGATGAGACAGAATGACCACGAGACCTTGCGCCAATTCATCAAGCGCTTTAGTCAGGTTTGTAATTCAATTCTGGAAGTTTCTGACTCATCTGTCATCAGGACTTTCAAGCAAGGAGTCCGCAGTAGAAGGATAACGAAGGATATCTCTTTGAATCTTCCCGCTACTGTCGCCGAACACTTTGAGATGGCTGATCGATATGCGACTGCTTCCGAGGCGGTCGAGTGGAACAGCATAATTGATTGAGAAGACAATACATCTCGAGAGCCAGGCAAAGGTGGCAAGAAGAAGGATAAGAAAGCGAAGAAGTCCAAGAACAAGGCGAAGGGTCAAAAACCTCAAGCCAGTGGTTTCAAGGAGGTCTTGGCTGTAAACAATAAAGAGCCACGAAGCTCCAAGCCGTACTCCGACCGAGGCAAAGGTAAGCGCCCCGATCGGAAGAACGACAAGCCTAGGTGGTGTCCTTTCCATAAAAAGGAAGGACATGACCTTCGCAACTGCCGAGTTTTCCAACGAAAACTCGAGGACTACTACAACGGCAAAGGACCACTTCCCACTCTCGAGCAGGTAGGGCAAACAATTGGTCGTAAGTCATCGGATGACGATGAGGAGATACCATTCCAGCATCCGCAATATACCGTCGAGCACATCTACGGGGGATCGTCGGCATACGAATCAAAGCGACAGCTTAAAGCTGCCGAACGTGAGGTAAACTCCATAGACTCTCCTCTCGTCAATAAATTACCGAAGTGGTCGAAAGTCACCATCTCCTTCGAGAAGGGTGACTGCCCGATTCCTTCGACCCGACCAGGTCGATATCCTATCGTGGTCGAACCCACCATCAACAATTGTCGGGTCAATCGAGTTTTAGTTGATGGTGACATCTCGTTAAATATCTTGTTTACGAGTGCCCTGGACGAGATGCAAGTACCCAGGACTAAGGTAAGACCGGTATGATACTCCTTTCATGGGATCGTACCAGGATCTTCAGCCAAACCTATTAGCCAAGTTTCTCTTCCTTTAACATTTGGTTCACCAAGTAATTTCAGGACGGAGAAAATCTCCTTTCATGTGGTCGATTTCGATACGGCATATAACGTCATACTCGGACGACCAACTTTGGCAAAATTCTTAATGGCTACTCATTATGGGCATCAATGTCTTAAGATGCCAGGTCCCAAAGGAGTAATCACAATCCATCGTGACAAGAAGATGGCGCATACCTGCGACCGTCGATACCTCGAGATAGTTGGTCAGATACCAACTCGAGAAGAAAGTCAGCCTTCGACTAACAAGTCGAAGCCTAAAAGTCGCAGACAAAAGCCGAACTACTGTGTCAAAGAGGTTCCTCTCGACGCAGGGAGCCCTCAAGATCGTTTCGCATCGGGATACTTCCGACCCCAAGTAGGAAGACGCCTCATCACCTTCCTCCGAGCAAACGCAGATGTTCAAGCGTGGCAAGCATCCGACATGCCGGAGTCCCTGTGGAGGTGATCGAGCATAGGCTAGCTACGGGCCCGACAAAGTACCAGAAACAAAAACTACGGAGATTTGCCCTCGATCGACGAGATGCTATTAAATCGTAATTGGACAAGCTACTTAAAGCAAGCTTTATAAGAGAAGTCGACCACCCAGAGTGGTTGGCTAACCCTGTAATGGTTAGGAAGTCGAACGGCAAATGGCGTATGTGCGTAGACTTCACTGATCTTAATAAAGCATGTCCAAAAGATGATTTTCCTTTACCTCGTATCGATCAGTTGGTTGATTCTACTGCAGGTTGTGAAATGTTAAGTTTTTTAGATGCATATTCTGGATACCACTAGATCAATATGTGTCTAGACGATGAAGAAAAGACCGCATTTATTACACCATTTGGTATATTTTGCTATGTCAAAATGTCATTTGGTCTAAAAATGTCGGCGCTTCTTTTCAACGCTTAATGCAATCGACTTTTTCATCTCAACTAGGCCGAAACCTGGAAGCCTATGTTGATGATCTAGTCATTAAAAGCATCAAGAGACTTAATCATATCACTGACCTACAAGAAACATTCGACAACCTAAGAAAGCACCGCTTAAAACTCAATCCTGAGAAGTGTGTGTTCGAAATCTCTTCAGAAAAATTGCTTGGATTCCTAGTATCTATACGAGGAATCGAAGCAAATCCTGAAAAGATAAAGGCCATTCTACAAATGCGCCCTCCGACCACGAAGAAAGAAGTCCAGAAACTCACAGGGTGCATGGCGAGTTTAAGTCGTTTCATCGCACGACTAAGAGAAAAATGACTACCTTTCTTTAAACTTCTAAGGAAACATGAAGGTTTTGAGTGGTCAAACGAGGCAAACGTTGCCTTTGAGGATGTCAAGAGTTATCTTACGAGTGCTCCTATTTTGGTTTCTCCGAGGCTAGAAGAGACGCTCTTAATTTACCTAGCTGCCACACCACAGGCGATGAAGATCTTGGTCGTAGAGAACGTGAAAACGTACAACGACCGGTTTACTACGTTAGTGAAGTTTTACACGGGCCTAAGGAGTGTTACCCTCAGGTCCAAAAACTTCTATATGCCCTCCTCATGTCTTCGAGAAAACTGCCGCAATATTTTCAGGCGCACAAAATAGCTGTACCGTCTGAGTTTCCCTTGGGAGCGATCCTCCAGAATAGGGAAACAGCGGGACGCATGGCAAAATGGTCAGTCGAACTTTGGGAGTTCGACCTCCATTTCGTGTCCCGAACGGCCATTAAATCCCAGATCTTGGCAGACTTTGTCGCCGAATGGACAAATCCTGAACATGTTCAGGATCCCCAGTACGATTCCCACGACCAGTGGACGATGTACTTTGACGGGTCACTTACTTTAAGTGGCTCGGGGGCTAGGGTGGTCCTGGTATCTCCTACCGGAGAGGCCTTAAAGTATGCCATACAATTAAACTTTCAGGCCACTAACAACGTGGCAGAATATGAAGGTTTGCTAGCTGGCATACGAGCTGCGAAAGTGCTCTCGATTCGCCGACTACTCGTGAGGAGAGACTCTCAACTAGTCGTGAATCAAGTCGGAAAAGAGTACCAGTGCTCTAACCCGACAATGTCTCGCATTTATCGGAAGTGCGTAAGCTAGAAAAGCATTTTTTAGGTTTGAGCACAATTCATCCCTCGAAAGGATAATTTTCTCGCAAACCAGCTTGCTCGAATGGCTTCTTCCCGATCTGTAGTACCAAAAGGAGTCTTCTTGGAACAACTCCAAAAGCCGTCCCTGGTTGAAGAACCAGAGACAACTCCTATTGAGGCGGCCTCTCTAGAATACGAGGATACGGGTGGCTCCCATCTACTGAGTATCTTCGAAGGGTTCCAGACCAAGACGCGATCCCGAGGCAGATCGCTTATCCCAAAAAGCCAAAATGTATACATTGGTTGAAGGAGTCCTCTATAAACAAGGTACTCAAGGGGTGCTCATGCGATGCATTCTGCAGAGCGAAGGATTAACACTCCTTCACGACATACACGGTGGCATCTGTGGAACTCATGCTTCCTACAGAACGCTAGTCGGTAAGGCCTTTCGACAAGGTTTCTACTGACCAATAGCCCTGTACGATGCCAAAGAGTTGGTTAAAAAGTGTGTCCAATGCCAGTTTCATAGCAGGCAAATACACCAACCAGCTCAAGCATTACAAACGATACCTCTGTCTTGGCCTTTTGCGACCTGGGATCTCGATATCCTAGGACCGTTCCCCAAAGCTCCAGGAGTTTTCGAGTTCCTTTTTGTGGTTATTGATACATTCACAAAATGGATCGGAGCGAACTCAGGCGGGATAACAACGTAGCGACAAAAGCGGTTCATGATGAGATGCGTAATTACTCGATTTGGAGTTCCAAGTCGAATAATCACAGATAATGGTAAACAATTTTCGAGCGCAAAATTTCAGGAATTTTGCGACGAGTTGGGTACCAAGTTATGTTATGCTTCTGTTACCCATCCCCAAAGCAATGGGGCAGTCGAACGTGTAAACGGCCAAATAATGCAGGGAATTAAAACTCGAGTCTTTGAAGAGCTCGTCAAGCGCTCGGGGGCTTGGGTACAAGAATTACCCTCCGTATTATGGCCAGTTCGTACGACTACTAGTCGGGCTACAGGTGAAACACCATTTTTCTAGTCTTCGGAGCCGAAGCCATGCTTCCTCCGGAACTAAAGATACGGTCAACATGAGTCGAAACTTTCAACGACTACAACTAAGAACAACTTTGAGCGGATGACATCAACCTACTCGAAGAAAGGAGAAACCAGGCCTTAATCCGTTCAGCAGTCTACCAACAAGCCCTACGCAGATACTACGATCGTAAGGTCCAACCTCGCAGCCTTGCTGTAGGTGACTTGGTATTGAGGCTCTGCCAATCCAAGTCTAATCAGAATAAAGTTTCTCCCAAGTGGGAAGTTCCTTAAACAGTGGTCGAAGTTACACGGCCAGGGTCAGTACAATTGGCAATGGAAGACGGTCAGGTTCTCTCGAATTCTTGGAACATCGACTAGTTACACAAGTTTTATGTGTAACAAACCATTCAGACAATAAAGCCTCAGGTTCTCTCTACCTCTATTGTCTTATTTTTTAGTAGTGCTTTCAAAATCTTTCGACTACATTCCAAACACCCAATTTTCTTTACATTGGTCGAAAGGCAGGTAACATCACCTAGTCGAAGCCTCTCCTCTCTGCACGTGGTCCTGCCCACTAGAAGGAGATTCCTAGTGTCGACTTGTTACTCACTTTTGCTGCTAATACAAAGACCTCGGGTTCTATTTGGTCGAAATATTTTAAAAGCCAGCTCTTTTCCACCTTAGTTTATTTCTTCAATTATTTTGAAGAATACTCTAAGCAGAGTGCACTTTCTTAGATTTATTCAACCGCTTTTGGTGTACTCGTTCCCAACTGGTCGGAGGAAGAAACACATCTAGTCGAAGTCTCTCCTCTCTGCACGTGGTCCTGCCCACTAGAAGGAACTTCCTAGCATTGTTCAGTTTCCTACTTTTGCTACCAGAACAGACCTATCGAGTCCACCAAAGAAGGATGGACAAATTTTTTAAAGTCCTCTAGACGTTTTCCTAAATCAAGTTGCCATTCTCGATTTAATTAATCTGATCAGAGATGGTAATATCACCTAGTCGAAGCCTTTCCTCTCTGCACGTGGTCCTGCCCACTAGAAGGAACTTTCTAGAGTCGATTCATTACTACTCTTTTGACCAGTGCATGACGATCGTGATAAAAAACTACAAGTTAATCAAACCTCTCTGTTTTCAGAAAACCTTTTAACACTATTTACTTAGTTTATCTAAATAAACTAACCAAATAGTCGAGGGCTAGGATAAAGTTATTAATTTGACTTCAATTCTTAGTCTTTTGTTCGTCAATTATCTTTTGAGTTACTAACTACTCGATAAGATAATTTGCAGGAAACAAGATGGATTATATATTACATCAGCAAAAGCTTGTTTTTACATGTTTTTATTACAAACTACTCTGAAGAAGGAGATCCCAATTGCATCTCCTCTGAGACCTTCCTGCCGACTGGCTGCATTTCTTCAATCAAACGACTTGCTTTTGCCTCAGGGCAGTCGAAGTCGACGTCGATTGGTTGCACATTAAGGCTGAGGTCACGAGCTTTAAGTTTTGCCAATACATAACTTATTGCACCTTCGACCGCCTCCTTTATCGAGTCAGCTTGGTTGGCCTTCAGGGTGGTTACCAGTTCTTGCAAAGTCCCGACTTGTTCCCCAATAGTACTTATGTGAGCAGCTATCGTGTCTTCTGGAGGAGTTTTTCCCTCACCACGCAGCTCACCAAGTATATTGTTCAGGAGCATGATGTTGTCTTGAAGATTAATCTTCGTCGACTTTATCTCCTGTTGGTTACGAGTCGAAGCCTCGCAGAGTTGTTTATTCTCGATTACTTGCTCTGAAAGGGGTAAGACTAGTCAAGCAAAAATAATTCCTAGAAGAGGAAAGAACTAGTTCACGTGTAAAGAATTCTCTTACGCTAGTCGAGAATCTAACTTCTCGATTTCCTTATTATGGGAAGCAATGGTCTCAAAGATGTCGCTTCTCCCATAATTTGATGTCCTTTATGTTTTCTCTGGCGGTGTGGAGGGTCTCGTTAAGGATCATGGTTTTTTCTTGATCCCTAGTTTTGAGCCTTCCCAGCTCGAGCTCAATTTCTAAAAAGAAATGATAGTTAGAATAAGAAAAGAACTCGTGAAGGACTACAGGTAAAGAACTGCTTACCTGCTTGCCGAGATCTCAGCCTTTCAATCTCTTGATCTTTATCTTTGGCGATACGAGAAATCTCATGAATGACCAAAGTTTTATCTTTAACTTCGATTTGGAGTCTTTTCATTTCGTCCTCTTTTTCTGAAAAGAAGCAAGAGTTAAAAAGGTAAAGATCAACATAAGCAGTCTTAAGTTTAGCACTTACTGTTTATCTCTCCCTGCAATTTTTGAGCTGCAGAGCTATCCTCCTGAAGCTTCTTCAAGAGGTCTTCTTTCTCTTCCCTTAGCTTTCTCGTCTCGTCTTTTTCATAATCGAGCGAGTCAGCTAAGGTCTTTTCGTCACTATTTAACCTATAAAGGTTAAAAGTAGACATGAGCACTATCTAACCGGTCGCAAGCCTTTCTACGACTAGTACCTAGTCATGAGTTTTTCCACGACAAACCCCATAAGCACTATATAAGTGGTCAAATAAAAAATGACTACGAATAACGGTGACTTACCACCTCTCTGCCTGTTCACACAGTTCCGGTTTTTCTTGTCGTAGCTCTACAAGTTGTCGGTGATATTCACCAACAGTGGTAATTTGCTCTAGAGCTTTCTGCAAAAAGAAAGACAGTAAGAAGCAAGGGAAGACCGCACATATAAGTATCCTTAAATACTTACATTCATGGTCGTCCAAGCAAACATCGAGAAAACCATCGTTGGACTCTTCAGCTTATCTATCTTCGCGACTTGATCCCACCAAACCTTCTCAAGACGCTCGTTGTCAAAAATTTCCCCTCTGTTGGGAATATCTTTGGGATGAGGGATTCGATCGCGAGATCTAAAAGCATAAGACCCCACGATGGAAGCAGGCCCAAAGAAATCAGAACAGAAGTTGAAGTACTCCTCGTCTTCTGATTCTATAACTGTAGCTTTTCTTTGGAGACCGGGAGGTACGTCTGCAACGACTTCCTTCCCGGCACGGTGGTCAGATACATCACCACCCTAGCCAGAGGCTTCTACCGATGCCTCTGCTGCCCCCACGACCACCTCAGCGGTCATAACAACTACCTCAGTGGTTGTAGCAACCACTTCAGAAGCCACGACTTCCTCCGCCACTCGAGCAGTGGGTGATCCTTCGACCACTCTTGCTGTCATCTCTCCATCCGCTGGAGAAGTGACAATAGGCTTCTCAATAGAAGCATCCTCTGGGTCAAGGAGCCCGCTAAGAGCAACAAAAGGAAAGCACGTTAAGTTGTGAAAAGCAAAAGGTAAATACTGTTCTTACAGTTTAGTCTTTCTTACATACCTCTGCACTCTGGACTTAACCAGGAACTTATGAGTCACCTTCCCGATGGAAGATTTCTTCGACTTCTTTTCTACGACCACGTCTGGTCGGAGTTCAAGTCAAAGGATAGGCTCGGCCACGACCACGTCTGGTCGTAGATTTTGAACAGGAGCCACCTCTCTGATCTCCTGACTTTCAGGATGGCCGAGATCAGTCTCGACCACTTCGATATCGGTGCTTCCCTCGACCACAGGCTCTGCTGGAGCAGCATTGTCCTTCACAAAAGACATAAAGTCCTTCCAGTTCTTATTTTCTAATCGCTTGACAAAACTAGGAGAGGCATAAACTGCGAAAGTTTTCTTGTCATAATAGAAGGGTACCATGGCCTTGCGGGCTTTGCGCTTAAGAGGTGTATTGCTTCGACCTCTTCACTTCAAATTTTACTTCAACCTCCCCGGCTTCAATTGCGGTAGATATCAGAGTGATTTTGCGTAAGATCTGGTCGAAATAAAAGAACTTGAGCTTGCCCCTCCCTTGTCGGCGACTTTCATGAGTCGACGCTTCTTAGACGGAGGAGCTGGACTTTTTTCCGTTGTCATCCCTGCGCCGATGGTTATCAGTTCGACCTCTTGGTCGTCCTGATAATTTTCCATGCCTACTTTCTGTAAGAAAAACAGAAAAGAATTACTGACTAGTCGTAAGATTTTCTACGACCAGTATCCAGTCGTAAGTTTTTCTACGATATTTCCTTGATCGTAAGGTTTTCTACGATCACTACCAAATCGTAAGTTTTTCTACGACAAACAACCAGTCGTAAGTCTTTCTACGACTCTAAAGTCCTAAGGATAAAATCAACCCTTGATTACCTTTAGGCGCTCCATCTTCTCTTCTGCGGATAAAACCACAAGGATTTGAGGAACCGCCACTCCAGGTGGCGGAGATTTCTCACAAACAAGTTTGACCCGAACGTCGATCTCTGCTTGTGAAAAATCTGTGCAAACGGATAAGACATTCATTATACCACTTTGAGAAAGACCAAACCGAGAGCTAAGTCAAAGATTCACTTACTCGCCTCGTAGTCCCTGGTCGGGTCTTTAGGCCCCGTGTACCTCCACATAGGAGGTACTCGTTTCTTGAAAGGGCTAATTCGACGTGTGATGAAATCCTTCACCACATGCCATCCGGTCAATCCCTCCTCTTTCAAGTCCTTGATGGCTTGAATGTAGGGAGCAATCTGACCAAGATCCCTGGGAGTCGAATCCTAGGAAGAAATCTTCTCGGCAGCCTTCCCCGCGAAAGTAAGGCTGTCATCTTGGGTGGTTTCCAGTAAAACCACATCTTCCTCCATCTCGGCCACGAAGACCGGGTAAACATCTGAATATACTCCTTCGACTTCCCGTCATGGAGCTTCAGACCACAACTCCCAGCAATCCCAGATTGTCGAACCATTCCATAAAAATATTGAAAAAGCTCGAGATCTGCTGGAATTCCCAGGTATGCCTCACACAGATACACGAATACACTTAGCATTGTGATGGAATTAGGACTGAGGTTCACTAATTCCACCCCAAAGTGCTTGAGTACGAGTGTGAGAAAAGGGTGAGCAGGCAATCGAAGGCCACACTCACAATATGCCTAGAAGACGGGGATTTGCACAATCTCCCCCGACGGCCAATGTTGCCCAGTTGTCGCAATCCACTTCACAAGAACCTTCTCTGGAATCTTCCCGGCATCGACCAAGGCTTGAATCTTCACTGCATCCATCTCCGACTCGGCCCTTTCGGAAACTGTTCCGGCCATCTCTCTCAGAGAGGGGAGGTTTTGGATTAAGGAAGGTCTTAGGAGAAAGCACAATTGGGTTGGTGGCGGAGAAGGCAAGAACTCGATGAACAGCGGGAGCGATTTGGGGAAAAGTAGAAACCCAAGTCTCACCCCCGGTAAGTATTTATAACCATATGCCTGGGTTGAAAGTGTGGAAACCCAAGGGTTGTCACCGTTTCGGGAACCGCTCCAACAGACAGACATATAAGAGTCGATTGCGATTCTCTAAGTTTGTCTGCCCAAGAAAATCAGGTTCATTTTTACACTTCAAACAAAATTACTTTCTTGGCCAAGCCTTTCTGGCCAAATGAAATATCAACCGGGAAGGTTTTACTCGCGATCACCATACTACGACTATTTGATAGTCGTAAGTAACCTTCTTGACCAAGTATATTCCTAGTCAAAGTGATGTACAAATGTCGAAGAGATTTTCTTTCGACCATCTCTCCACGACCCTCTCATGGTCATAAGACCATCTACGATTCCTTTACCAAGTAAGCTACTTTCACTTGAAGCTGGGGGGCTAGATGACGAAGATCTAATAATCCTCATTTTATCTTTTATCTATAATTCTTATTATGGGTAAATATGATGTCATGTGGTCCCTAGGTATACCCCTTATATTTACAAGGGAGAAGCCTACCAGGTGGTCGTAAGTTCTTCTACGACCACCCCCATAGTCGTAAGTCTTGCTACGACTACCTTATGGTCGTAAGTTCTTCTACGATCACTATCCAGTCGTAAGTTATTCTACGACTACCCCATAGTCGTAAGCTCTTCTACGACTAGGTCAGGTACGACCACCTTATGGTCAATAAAACCTACAGACGAGTGGGTCCAATTGATTAAGGAATCCAAGCAGTCAACATACGATGTTATTCTACGGAGTAATAGCACATAATACCCCCATTATCTCTGACAAATAACTGCCAGGCGGCATGAAGGAGTTAACACTCCGGTGATTACTGCAAACATGCGCCCGTTACAGGACATGATGAGGTGCCTCTTCACCTGGAGAAACGGCTACTCCTTCATGACTATATAAAGGCGGCGATCAGAGAAGAAAGGGGGGGCAATCAGAGAATACAGCAAGCAATCGGGAAGACAGGCACTATCTTCTGTAATAGTCTTAGTCTTTTCTCCCGATTGTACAAGATACACTCAATACCATACACACACAGGAGTAGGGTTGTTGTTCTCCTCGGAGAAGGCCTGAACTTGTATAAAAATACCCGTGTCAATCTCTCCGCGTGATTCCATTCTAGGAGACCCCCCGAATCAAACAATCTTTACGTAAGATCGGTTCTAAAACACCGACAAGACTCTTATGAATTTTGTGGATAGGAGGGCTAAATCATCTTCAGGTAGTTTCTCTAGCTGCTCATCGCTCAAGGAGTGTAAAGCAGACAATGAAAACCCAGATGAGCCAAGATCCAAAGAATCAGAAGAACTACCCTTAGATGGGTCAACCACTAAAGCCATCGACTCTGTTTTGGGGAGACGTGAGATGAAGTCAATCTCATGCGTCTTCAACCTCGAGTAGAGCTTATCCACGGTAAGCTCACTCATGACAGTGTTGTCATTGATGGAAGTGATCTTCATCCCCCAGACTTTCACATCAAGAGCACCCAAGAGTTGACGTGTATTTTCAGATTCAGCGAACACAAGATCCACAACACGTAAGTCATGAAGGATTTTTGAGAATCTTCCCCACAACTCATCCAAAGATTCATCGGGCCTTTGTTCGATCTTTGAGTATTCTTTCTTAAGTTGGTTCTGTCTCACTTCCTTGATCGCAGTAGAGCCCTCGTGGTAATCACAGAGGGTCTTCAAGATCTCATGAGCAGACCTCAAATGAGCGACACACTCAAACTCAGATTGACTAAACCCTTGAATTAAGAAGTTTCGAGCCTTGTTGTTTGCCTCCACATCTGGAGTGATTACATCGTCATTGGCTGGCAAAACGTAAGGATTTTGACCTTAAGCCAAATTGCGTGCCCTTGAGCCTCAATGTAGGCATGCATGCTAGCCTTCCAGTAAGCAAAATCGACTTCATTAAACACATGAGGTTTGGTTGAATATTTGTTAGTCGCCATGGCTCCAAAGACCGGTTAAGATCAATGAGAAGAGCTAGCCGCGCTCTGATACCAATTGTAGGATCGGAAAGGCGACTAGAGGGGGGTAAATAGGAGCACAAATCATTTTTCACCTAGTTTGAATCCAACACGATTTTCTCTTCAATAGCTATGAGAGCTATGAAGATCAAAGAACATGTGCAGCAGAAAACTTGTGTTGAATCCAACCTAAAACCCCAAAGCAAAAGACATAAACTCAAACCCTAAATGAGTTTGGCGGTCTGACCGGTGTGCACCAATTGGTCTGACCGACCAGCGGTCTGACCGGTGTGCACCAAGCGATCTGACCGCACCTGACGATGAACGGAGAAAACAGCCCGATGCCCAAAGCACAAAATGATCTAACTTTTGATCTACAATTCCAAACTCCACTAAACTTGAGACACACCTTCCCAAGGATATCAGAAACCTATTCCAAGCAACGATCATCAAGATCTTTGCCAAAGTTCTGACCTTTTTCCATTTGAGTGAAGGGCGTTCAAAAACCGAGTCAAAACGAAAAATGCAATCTAAACCTTGCTCGTGAGTAAAGGAAGTTCAAGATGATCCTAGAAGGGTTTCTACACATCACAGCAAGCTAGAACACCACAAAGATTCAAGAGAAAAGCGATGGATCAACAAAAACTCCAAATCATCAAAATAGAAGGCAAGAACAAAAGAGACTCATCTTTGAGAACTTGCTTGTATTGAACTGAGGTTGAGGATTGAAGTTTACAGCCACTCCAACTTGGAGGACAAAACTCAATACATGAGCACACAATCAATCAATCCCTAGAACCCTAACCTCTCTTTCCTTCTCTCCAAAGCCCTAAAACAAACTAGGGTTTTTCTCAATGAAGTGCTTCCAGGCTAATGACCAGCACCCCCTTCTATTTATACTAGAGGCTAGCATCCAGGGAATATTCCAACCGGGCACCCGTTAAGCCCAAACACAAACGGGTTTAACTCACACACGAGTTTTAAAGCGCCGTCTTCATCATCTCTTGACCTAAACCGCTTCTCCTTGCGTCGTCTTGCGCCGCGGTTTAGCCCAAGGCCACCAAGGCGGCATTTGGTGAAATTACCAAAATACCCCTTCTTGATCTTTCTCCGAAGACCAAGTCCAATCTTGGTGAAGCACTCGCCTGCTTCGCCACGTGTAGGTTAATCAACGGCTCTCATCATGTCGGCAAGTCTCTCCCGTTCGGCTCCAAGCAGCCTGCACAACAATAGACAAAAAAATCGATTCCGGGAACAAGTTCTTCACAACTTGACCCACGTTAGTCAAAACATGCATCATGCAACACATATGCACCGAAACCCATGAACTTGACCAAACCAAACAATCATCGCCACCGAGTTGGCCGATGAACAAGTCAAACCGGCCGATCGCCTCTCGGCGGTCGACCGCCTCGGCCGGGTCTCGCCACACTGGGTTGGCGGTCGACCGCCCATTTGGGACTTAGCCAAATTTCCTATTTGGAAACCGAAACCTCTCTGGAATTTTTCAAATGAATAGAACTTTTGCCTAGAAGCTCCAAAAATTATGGGACTTAGTACAGAAGAACCCTCTCACTTGCCTACACCCTCTATTTTTGGCCCAGCTCAAAAATCCAAAGAACTTTTTATGGCCGGTCTGACCGCTCATTGGTAGCCGGTCGATCGATCGCTCGGGCTGGTGGGTCGACCGCCTCCTGGCCGGCCAGACCTCCAAAGAACTATAATCTTGATCAATTGAGATGTCATGCCCGATCACGCTCAAGGCTTGGCCAGACCGCCAAAGGACTGACAAGCGGTGAGATTACTCTGAAAACACGTTATTCCGTAAACCCTCAACGCCATTGCCAATTGTCTCATCATCCTAAGATCGTAAGCATATCCCCAAGATATCCACAATCTCCCCCTTGATGAACACATTGTCAATCTCCTCAAAAATGCAAATTAGAGGTTTGAAAAGAAAAATAGTCGACGTTTTCGCACAAAGGCACAACTTGGTCCAAAAGCAAGAGAAAGTAATGGAAATGACTAAGCTAGCTCCAGAATAGCATAGGCAAGTGAGATAAGACAAAAGAAGGCAAGAAAGCTTCAATTTCTAGAAAATTTTAAAATCTCACTTAAGATCTATATGAAAGAACAATTGTTCAATTTGACATTTGATCATTGTGAGGATGCAAGAATAGCAATTCAAATTCAAAACTGGCAATAAGATCACAAAAATGCATTTGAGATGCTCCCCCTCACTATGATCATCAATTTTCGTGAAAATTTTATTTTCTCCCTATTTGTCCATTTTTCCCTATTTGTCTATTTTTACCATTTCTCCCCCTTCGACAATAGATTCATCAAGATGCATAGAAAAAGATAGAGCATGAATGACATGTAATGGCTGTAATTTATTCAATTTTAGCAAAGGGAGCCATGAAAATTATCCAAGAGGACTGTACAAGTATTACACCAAGCCATATTATGTGAAGAAGCTATTGTAAATCATGGCAAATCATATATAATATGAGATTAAATGATCGTTTAGTATGACTAGGTGTTCAAGATCATAGTTTAGCCAAAGGTATCCAAGAATGAGTCAAGCCATGTCAATAAACTAAATGGAACCAAGAAGCTATAAAAGAGTCAATTTAGAGCGCTATGAGTTCAATGTTGAATCAATTTGTTCAAGCACTTTGAAATTTAGCACATTTAGCATTTGCTAAAAATTTATTTTTGGTTTTATCTTAGCAAAACAAGTCCTGAACTAGGAGCCATCCACAACTGCCTCCTAAGATTCAACCAATTTTCACAATTTATTTTGTTTTTAGCCAGTGCTAGATCTCAAGCCTTGCCGTGACCATCCCAAGCAAGAAGCTTAAAAGAGTGGTCTAAGTCATCCAAAACTCCCCCTGAGTTCATGCTTAGTGTAATGGCAAGCCGTCTCATGAGAAAGAATTGGTGAGATCAGTTTTTTCGCACAGAAGAACTCATTTTTCATTTGCTTGACTTAGGAAATAGCATAGCTCAATCTAAAACTCAAATTAGATTCAAGACTCAACTTAGCTTATTTGACATGGCATGAATCATGAGAAGATTACTATGGCAAAACTAGTCACAAGATCCAACAAATCACGTTTTAATTCAAGTTTTTCACATTTAATAGAGCTAGCATGGCAAAAGCTAAGCTACACATGGAAAGACATGATAAACCTAGCAAACTAGCACAAGACATGGCAAGGTATGAAATCATGTCACACAAGGATAATAATCAAGGATCCATGAAATTATATTACAATGCAAGTTGCTAATTTAAAATACAATATAGTACAATGAATGCAAAAAGAGCCAACTCCCCCTCAAAACAGGCCAAGAGGACTAATAACTCCCAACTCTCCCCGCAAGGAAGCAAAATGAGAAGAATCAAGAGCCTTAGTGAAAATATCTGCAACCTGCTGCTCAGACTCTACAAAGTGAAGCACAACATCACCCTTATCTACATGGTCTCTAAGGAAATGATATCTAATGTCAATGTGCTTGGTTCTAGAGTGTTGCACTGGGTTTTTGGCAATATTTATGACACTAATGTTGTCACAGAAAAGAGGGACACTATCCAAAAACAATCCATAATCCCGCAGAGTAGACAAGATCCAGAGAACCTGAGAGCAACTACTGGCTGCAGCTATATACTCTGCCTCGGTGGTGGACTGTGCAACAGAGGACTGCTTCCTAGATGACCAAGAGATAAGAGATGTGCCTAAATAATGACAAGTGCTAGAAGTACTCTTCCTACCCACTCCACACCCCGCAAAATCAGCATCAGAAAAAGCCCGAATGGAGATAGCAGAATCAGAAGAGAACCAGAGTCCAAAGTCAAGAGTGTCCTAGAGGTACCTGAAGATGCGACGCACTGCTTGACAATGTGAGGCACGAGGGAAGCTCGAATCGAGCGCATGCACACACAAAGAAATATGTATGCCTCGATCGATGCCGTGAGGTAGAGGAGAGAGCCAATCATGCTGCGGTACTCCTTCTGGTCCACGGGCTCTCCATTCTCATCAGGATCCAGTACAGTAGAAGTGGCAATGGGAGTAGACACTGGCTTACTGCTTCCCATGTCAAAGCGCCGAAGAAGGTCATTTGTGTACTTGCTTTGATGAATGAAGGTACCTTCTTTGAGTTGCTTGACTTGAAGGCCAAGAAAGAAAGTCAGTTCGTCCATCATGCTCATCTCGAATTCCCTGCTCATAGAATCTAAAAATCTGGACACCAAAGCATGAGAAGAACCACCGAATATGATATCATCCACATAAATCTGAACCAATAAAAAGTCACTGCCATGCCTGAGAGTGAACAAGGTTTTATCTACCATTCCCATTTTGAAATCATTTTTAAGCAGGAAACTCTTAAGCCTATCATAACAAGTTCTAGGGGCTTGCTTCAAACCATACAAGGCTTTGGAAAGCTTAAACACATGGTTTGGAAATTTGGGATTTTCAAAGCTAGGGGGTTGCTTAACAAAGAGCTCTTCTTCTATGAAACTATTAAGGAAAGCACTCTTGACATTTATTTGAAAAAGTTTAAAGCCCTTACATGCCGCGAAAGCTAGCAAAATGTGAATGACTTCTAATCTAGCTACAGGAGTAAAGGTCTCTTCAAAGTATAAGCCTTCTACCTGGGAAAATCCTTGAGCTACAAGCCTAGACTTGTTGCGAACTACCAATCCATCCTCACTTTGCTTATTTTTGAAAATCCATTTTATTCCAATAACATTTTGAATGTTTTTTTTGTTCAAATTGGTTGTATGATTATGACATGGTTAAATTCTATGAATTATGAGTAATTTCGTTCCTTACATGATTCTGTTCATGGTTGATATCAAATTGCTTATGTGAGAAAATGCAATTCATGACATTATCTTCATTTCAAGCATTCATGCCTCACCCACGGGATCCCCGTATGAAAGAATCTTTATACGGCATTGGATCCCCGTATTTTGATAATGCAGGCCGGAGTGGACACTGACGGGTGTTTCACTGGCTATATCGGTATATACAAAAGAGAAGTGGATGCTATTTTCATACTTGCATCAAATGCATAGCATTTTCTTATGTATTCAAAATATTGAGAATGATTTGGCTTTGATTCGATGCTTCATATATTATTCAATTGTATTTGTTGAGTCATTGTGAAGGTAACACAATCTTCTCTGTTTTTCTTTTCTTTTCCTTTCTTTTTTTTCTTCACTTTCCCTTTCTCTCTCTCTCTCTCTCTCTCTCTCTACCCCTTTGTTTTATGCCTCAGATGCACTGAACTTGTCCTCTTTGAAACCGAAAAGAACAAGACTCGGTTCCTCAAATTGGCTCTCTGGCGGCGACTTAGGCATGGCGGTGGCAGCGAGGCGGCATGAGGCGGGCGTGCGACTTCGGCCGGGCGGAGGAGGCGGCGCTCGGTCATGTGCAGAGGAGGCGCAAGCGACAGTGGAGCTGCGGAGGTGGGCGCGTCCGATGGAGATGGCGGGCGGCGGCAAGCGGCGGCAGGGCGGCGGCAAGGGGCGAGAGGCGGCGCAAGGTGGAGGAGGTGCGTGGCGCGCAAGCAGAAGCGGTCGGGCAGAAGCAGCAGCGGTGGTTTCGGGCCGAGGCGACGAAGCGGCGGGGCTCAGCCGAGGCGGCGCTGATCCATGGAGGCAAAGAACGGCCGCCGGTTACTACGGGCGTCGTCGCAAAGAAGGCAGCGGTTTTTTTCAGCGACGCGGGCAGGTGGAGATGGTGGCGGCGGCGTCGGCCGTGCGTGTCCGGCGGCCCGAGTAGATCTCTTTTTTGTGTTGTCTGCTGATGAACTTGATTGATCTGCGGTTGCTGATCGCTGCGGCCGCGAAATTTCTTTTGTGTATGATCCCGCCGCCTCGCCTTGGTGCTTGTGGTTGGACGATTTGTTGCTTGATGAAAACGCCCGAGGACAATGCGCGCTGCGAACACGTGATGAACCCACGCGCTGAAAGCCCTAATACCAGACAGCGCGCCCTTCCTTCTTCTTTTTTTTGCGAAGAATAGACTAGTCGATCGACAAGAAACCCTAAAACAAGACCAATCTAGACAGGAAAAACCAGCACCAAGACTCGACGATGCAATGACAATTCAACAAAGCAAACTAAAAAGAACAAATTGCAAAGGCTCAAAGGGTGATGGGACAGCGGAAGAACACAACGAACAAATATTTTTGTGGAGCCAATTTTTCTAGGGTTTTAGGACGATGACATAAACTAATCTAAAAGGGGGAAATTGTGATTACCTAACGGGCAACCATTGCTCTGATACCAACTGATGTGATGGTGGTCCGATCTTCTGAAAGGTACTGATAAGTCGATTATGGAGAACACAACGTTGATGATCCAAAGGCTCCGACCAAAACAGATCGAACCCCTCGCAATCACTACACCATCGCTCGTTGGTTATCAACCGTGTTTAACGCGTTGACCTTGCTAAGAAGGCTATCTCCGCAAGTTTAATCGAGAACACAAGCAAGAGAGTAGAAGATGCAATCTTTAATTATATTGCGAATAAATCTTTAAGCTCATAAAGTTGGGGTTTCTCAACCGAACAAGCGGCGAAACTGCTATGCAGAATAATCCTTAAGAAAAACCCAAGGAAAACTAAAGGGGTATGATCTCCTTATATAGGGGAGGGGGAGTCACACATGGAAAAGAACTAGCGGGATGGTACTAAAGGTCGTGGTTACTGTTCACGTGAACAGTAACAGAGCCCCGGGTGGGCCGCCGGCAGATGGCCCAAGTTCAGTATGATTACAAAGTCCAGTTTAGCCCAAACAAGTGATATGATGCCTTCTTTTGATGATTGCGATCAGTCTAAAAGGAATTTGGAGGTGAGGCTAGATCCGTTGGAAAGAGAACGAAATCAGCTTTCCATCAAGTACTCGTGGGCCTCCAACGGACGCCGTATGTGAAAGTTATGGGCGTTTGAAGTCAGTGCTGTCAGGCTGATTCCGAACTGATGTGACCAAAATGTATCCAACTTGAACTCCTGATTGGCACATGCAGTAGCAGCATAGCATGTAAACATAGTACCATGGCATGTAGATGTAGCACCATAGCATGTAGACGTAGCGCGATCCAATTGGGTAATATGGTGTTGCAGTAGCCGAAAGTCCTATTGGAGAGGATGTTGTTGAAGTAGAGGATGAAGTGCAGCAGGTCAAAGCAATGGTTGCATCCTTAGGGTCGGTGTCCTCATCATCCTCCCTTTCTTGAATTTGAGTCGTCCTCGACTCATTTGTTTTCTCCAAGTCATCACTTTCCTGCAAAAGATTAGTAGCAACAAGAGGCAAAGAAATATCTTCTAATGTATCTTTGTACACCACACAGTTTGGCAAAGTCGCTCCCGGAA
Source organism: Phyllostachys edulis (assembly GCA_036346405.1). NCBI lineage: Eukaryota > Viridiplantae > Streptophyta > Magnoliopsida > Poales > Poaceae > Phyllostachys > Phyllostachys edulis. Next base: position 53,235,440 of record CM070549.1, on the reverse strand, counting down.
TTAAATCAATTTGGTGCTCAATCCCTCTAATATGTGGCGATCCGGGATATTTCAAAGAAGATCGAGTTGGTTGCAAGCATGACACAACCCTTTAATTTAATTCCTCGGTCCTAGAACTAGGTGCCAACCTCTCTTTCTTAGGTGGGAAAACATTCTTCACTACTTTCCGATTTTGATTCATGTTCAAGTTCTTTCTTCTCATTTTCACTAGCTCTTTATCACATTTCACAATTTCAGCAGGTGTCAAAGGTAGCAAAGTTATTTTCTTTCCTTTGTGCATAAGAGAGTACTTATTACTTCTACCATGATGAGTTGCATCGGTATCAAATTCCCATGGACGACCTAATAAAAGTGAGCAAGCTTGCATATGCACTACGTCGAAATCAGCAACATCATGATAGGAACCAATGGAAAAATGCACTCTCGCAGATTGTGTTACCTTCACCTTACCGCTGTTGTTGAACCACTGAATAGGTACGGGTGAGGATGCGCACATGTGGTCAAGCTAAGCTTCTTGACCAACACTGAATTCACCAAGTTATTACAGCTCCCACCATCAATTATGACACGAACACGGCAATCCTTGACGAGGAGGAACGTCTGAAACAGATTATGGCGTTGTAGCGTCTCCTCTTGCTCCCTTTGAGTGCTCAATACTCGCTGCACAATTAGGGTCCTATAATTTTCTGTAGCAGCGGCACCTAAAATTTCCTCATTAATGGCAGCGCGTTGTTCATCCATTAGCGTCGTGAGCTCTCTCTTTACAACACACTCTTTCTCATCAGACGTCTCACCTGTCATGGTTAGTAGAAAATACAAGACAACACAAAAGTATTATCCCTATCAACTACTAGGTGGTGGAAAGGTGGAAACACACACTCTCAAGCGTCTTACCACACTCTTACAAGTGTTCTTACCAATGCAGCAGGTGGTACAACCGATGGCTGGTTCGTGATACCGTGTCGAGCGTGGGTTCGATTGCAAGAGGGGACATGTTCTGATCAAGAGTAGGTGGAGCTTGGAAGGCTAGTATGTAGCAAAGGAATAGCAATTATTCAATTCAGTATGCAAAGTTGAATAGCAGTTCAAAGTACTAGTCACAAGTGCTGGTCCTAGTCTAAACTAAGTCTAGCTAGAGCAACTCGCATGAACGACTAGTAGTAACAACGGAAGGCCAAACTGAACAATCAACGCCAACGAGCAATCGATGACTATACCAAACTGAACAAAGAGGCAGCTTTGATTTTTTTTTCTTCCCTTTTTTTTCTTCTTCTCTGTTTTTCTTTTCTTTTTCTTTCTTTTTTTTTCTCCTCTTTCCCTTTCTCTCTCTCTCTCTCTCTCTCTCTCTCTCTCTCTTTTACCTCTTTGTTTTATGCCTCAGATGCACTGAACTTGTCCTCTTTGAAACCGAAAAGAACAAGACTCGGTTCCTCAAATTGGCTCTCTGGTGGCGACTTGGGCGACGGCGGTGGCGGTGGCCGGAGGCGGAGGCGAGGCGGGCGTCTGACTCGGGCATGGCGGAGGGCGGCGATCGCTGGCGGCGAGGAGGCGCAAGCGACAGCGATGAGTCTGAGGTGGTGGTTCGGCGGAGGAGGCGGCGGCGGCTCAAGGCAGAAGGGCCGGCGCAAGGGGGGCAGAGGAGGCGCAAGGTGGAGGAGGTGCGTGGTGTTTTGCCGTAGCGGTCCGGCCATAAGTGAAGCGGCGGCTTCGCCGGAGGTGACGCAGCGGCGGCGGCTCAGCCGGAGGCGGCGCGGATCCGGCGGAGGCAAAGAACGGCTACTCGCGGCGGCGGCGCTATTCGGGTATAAGAAGGCAGCGGTTTTTTTTAGCGGCGCGGGCGGGTGGAGATGGTGGCGGCAGCGTCGGCCGTGCGTGTCCGGCGGCCCGAGTAGATCTCTTTTTTGTGTTGTCTGTTGATGAACTCGATTGATCTGCTGCTGCTTTTGGATCGCTATACGGAGAATTTATTTTGTGTATGATCTCGCCGCCTGCCACCTCGTGGTGCTTGTGGTTGGATGGTTTGTTGCTTGATGAAAACGCCCGAGGACAATGCGAGCTGCGAACACGTGATGAACCCATGCGCTGCGCTTAAAGCCCTAATACGAGACAGCGCACCCTTCCTTCTTTTTTTTTGCGAAGAACAGACTAGACGATCGACAAGAAACCCTAAAACAAGACCAATCTAGACAGGAAAAACCAGCACCAAGACTCGACGATGCAATGACAATTCAACAAAGCAAACTAAAAAGAACAAATTGCAAAGGCTCAAAGGGTGATGGGACAGCGGAAGAACAAAACGAACAAATATTTTTGTGGGGCCAATTTTTCTAGGGTTTTAGGACGATGACATAAACTAATCTAAAAGGGGGAAATTGTGATTACCTAACGGGCAACCATTGCTCTGATACCAATTGATGTGATGATGGCTCGATCTTCCGAAAGATACTGATAAGTTGATTATGGAGAACACGACGTTGATGATCCAAAGGCTCCGACCAAAACAGATCGAACCCCTCGCAATCACTACACCACTGCTCCGTTGGTTATCAACCGTGCCGAACGCGGTTGACCTCGCTAAGAAGGCTATCTCCGCAGTTTAATCGAGAACACAAGCAAGAGAGTAGAAGATGCAATCTTTAATTATATTGCGAATAAATCTTTAAGCTCATAAAGTTGGGGTTTCTCAACCGAACAAGCGGCGAAACTGCTATGTAGAATAATCCTTAAGAAAAACCCAAGGAAAACTAAAGGGGTATGACCTCCTTATATAGGGGAGGGGGAGCCACACATGGAAAAGAACTAGCGGGGTGGTACTAAAGGCCGTATTTACTGTTCACGTGAACAGTAACCGCACCCCGGGTGGGCCACCGGCAGATGGGCCAAGTTCAGTATGATTACAAAGCGCAGTTTGGCCCAAACAAGTGATATGATGCCTTCTTTTGATAATTTTGATCAGTCCAGATGAAATTTAGAGGTGACGCCAGATCTGTTGGAAAGAGGACGAAATCAGCTTTCCATCAAGTACTCGTGGGCCTCCAACGGACGTCGTATGTGAAAGATATGGGCGTTTGAAGTCAGTCAAAGTTGATTCCGAATCGATCGACCAAAATGTATCCAAATTTTGAACTCTGATTGGCACATGCAAGAGCACCATGGCATGTAAACATAGTACCATGGCATGTAGATGTAGCACCATGACATGTAGACGTAGCGCGATCCAATTGGGTAATATGATGTTGCAGTAGCCGAAAGTCCTATTGGAGATGATGTTGTTGAAGTAGAGGATGAAGTGCAGCAGGTCAAAGCAGTGGTTGCATCCTTAGGGTCGGTGTCCTCATCAGCATGGGGTTTTGGTTCATGCGGTGCACTACTGTGCAATTAATGGCCTCGGGCCAACGTGTCAGTGACCGAATACTAAAACCAGCTCATTATTGTTCTTGGATTTCTGCGCACGGGCTCGCGGGTCAGCGAAACAAGCAACAATTAAACCTGGATTTACCTAATGATTAACGCTCTGACATTGATTTGGTTAGCTAATGACTGCTACAATAATTGTCCGTTTCCAACAACACAGAGGAGCTCCCGGCCGCTGGCTCCTCCGGCTTGTCACCGGTGATAGGGAGCATGGCGGTGCGGGCTAACGGCAAAAATGGATTGCTCCTGACCATGCACACCCAGAGGTACCGACGGCGATGGCCGAAGTGGCCGGTAGCGGCGGCGCGCCGGAAAATGGCGATGGTTGCGCTACAACAAACATGGAACTTTGAAACCAATGATGTATTGAGATGATTGTCGCACGCATGAGTGTCTAGTGTCTACTACGAACCTACCGGAGTAATGAGGAAGGGTGGAGGAGCTCAGAGACGGACTGGCGGCATGGAACCGAGGCGGCGGCGATGGCCTTCATGTGGACAGCTCGCCGAGGAAGACGATGAGGCTTGAGGCGGCTTGGGAAGGCTCGGGGATCTCCACATGGTGCTCCTTGCTCCGGGAATTGAACTAGGCTTCACCAGAGCTAGTGTGGTGGAGGAAGGAGCAGTGTTTGCCGGAGATGGGGAAGAACCCAAATCCGATGGTTCCTGTGGAGCAATTGCAAAATTAGTATGGGGGAAAGCTTGCTAGAGATCTGGAACATATGATGACGCGGGTAAGGGAGAGGGAGCTTCGCTGGAACACCGGTGGCGTCTCAGCCGAACTTTGAGCTCAAGTTTTTCTCGGTAGTTTCACTGGGTGAGAGTGAGAGGGAGATAGGGGTAGCTTGGGGTGGTAAAGAGGAAGCCCAGGGTCCCTTTGGCCGGCTATTTATATGCCATGGGCAGAGGATGGCAAGGAGGCCAGCGGAGTCTACCAAAGATGACACTCGGGCATGGGCGACGCTAGGGCGGTTGTGCGACTTGACCGGGCGATTAATGCGAGGGCGATGTGGGTGAGGGAGCTGTAAACCGGGGGTGTGTAGTAAAACCAGCGATGACCTTAAGTGGTTGGTGCGGCGAGTTGGAGCAGCATGGCGTGGCGTGTCCATCTTGTGAGCGTCTTATTGGCGCGATCGTCTTGCGCGTGGAGACGAATGCCTAGCAAGCAGGCCCGTGTGGAGCGTGTGTGAGCCTGCTTGCTAGCAAGAGGTAAGTGGGTGCGATGCTGAGTTGGTTCGGCTGCAACGCGGCTCAGCCTGAGGAATAGGAGGCCTGACAGGTGGGGTCCACCCGTGAGTGAGAGGAGGTAATTAGGATTTAGATTTTTTCTGATTTTTATTTATTTGAAACTGGTTGAGTCTTAAGGGATTTTTTTTTAACATAGCTGCAGAGCTCCAAAATTAATGAAAATTTTAGGGTAGGTTACTAAATTAATGAAAATTTTAGGGTAGGTTACTAACACCATGTATATTATTTTTAAATTTTTATAGGGTTTCTTCGGTTACATATTTATCTCTAAAAATCTTTTAAGTTTCAGTTTGCTTTATCCTTTCATATTTGTTTTGAGGGGAAAAAAAATCCAAAACATGCTTTAGTTAATTCCCACATTTAATATTCAGCATAATTATGCTAAATTTGTATTTTTTAAATTGTTATATTTTATTTCCATTTGTTTTAATTATCCATTAGGTGTGTATTTCCAAAATGGTGCTTTAGGTTTTAAAATCCAATAAAACCTTGCATGAAGATTCAGATGAATTAAAGGACAGGAAGAAGTATCAAAAGTTATAAAAACATCATATTTTTATACATTTGAAATACAAACCCTTATTTTGGGATGTTACATCGGGGGAGCCTGTGGTCGAGGAGACGCTATCCAGGCGTGTTGGGGGCTTGCCGAGGTGAATCTGTCGATCTAGGGGGAACCCCTAGTCGAGCAGATGCCATCGAGACGAAGCGAAGTTCACCCGAGAAAACTATGCTCTCTTTGAGTTCATGGAACAAGAGGGCGAGGGATGATTCGGATGGTTTGCTTGGTTTTTTAACTATTCGAGGGTATTCATCTCTCATCTGTTTTGATCCAAGTTTTGAAATGTTTCCTATCAAGCTCCAGGGGCAAACTACTAACTAGTTGGTAGGTTGAAGACAACATGGACAGTCATCGTAGGCACAGCCCAGGTTGGCGCAGCCGAGCGCACTAGGGCGGAGGCAGCGGTGCGGAGTGGGAACGTGGACCTTCCCTCGGGCGTAGGCACAAACCGGGTCGATGCGGTCAAGCACGATCTGGCCGGTGGCACGGCGCGTAGCAGCTCCCCTGAAGTGCAAGCACCGAGTGAGCCTGGGGCGTGACGACGACGAACCAAGCCCAAAGGACACATACGCACCACAGGGGCGTGGCCCGGAGGCTATCAGGGGCGCGTCTCGTTGCCGGTCGGGGCCGCGGCTCAGAGGTTGTCGGGAACGCGTCCTGCATGAAGGGATACGGGTAGGCTACATTAGCTGATAATTAAAAAATTCTACCATGTAGACCAGGAAGTCACGCAAGCAAGAGATTGTAGATTGTTACCACTAGACACACAGTCCAACGAAAGAAGAGTTGGAGTAGCCTGATCCAACGTCGAGCACGTCGATGTAGTGGTCGTAGTCGATCGTCCAACGTCCTCGGCACCGATCGTCTCTTCCAGCAACCTATCACATTCTTTGCTTAGGTCGTGGATCGTCCTCGATCAGCGTAGCAGTAACCGCAATAATGCATCTACAATATCCACATGTCCAGGGGTGGAACGCTGTATGCTGGTGTGCTAGCACCAATGCGCATGATAGGGCCTTTAGGAAGATAGCTGCTAGGGTTTCGGTGGAGCAACTCTGGTACGTCCCAACCGCCCCATGCATCCCCCTATAAAGACCACATAACGGATCCTATCCGAACTCATTTGTTTCAAACAGTTAAGTGTGTAACCCAGTAGGTTTATACGTAATCGGTCGTGACTCGGAAACTCCTTTCTGGCCACAAGTCATTACCATTTCCTAGCAGGACATAATGATTCTCGAATACACATAAATATTATATCGGACGAACCTTATGCAATATGATCTGTGATCAGGCCCTTATCACTTACGACCAGTTCATCGATCAGTTAGTGATCATGTCCCACCGCCATTTGACGACCAGATTCCATATGACCGGTTCATATCCTGGCCTGACCGAACGACACGCTATGATTCTCCTTTCGCCTCACGATATCTGGTTGAACTCCAGGCGAGATATTTGTCATCCATGGATTGTTCAATACTTTCTCGATCTAGTGATGGATAACTTCACGTGGTCGACTCTTCGATCACTAGTGGCACAACCATGCACTTTCTTTATCCGACCACATCAAGGGGCCCAGAGATATCTCTACAGTTAAGTTAGGAGGGGTAAAGCACATATCCGACCAGTCACATCCCTCCACACGTTTCATATCATACCCGAAAGCTACATTTATAACTACCCAGTTACGGAGTAGCGTTTGGCAACCCATAACTGTACTATTACACATGTAGGAAACCATACTGGTCTTAGGTCTAAGGATTATACATCATCATTGTTTGAGAACAATTGATGACACACAAAATCATAACAATCTCAATAGTGTCTCAAGTTGGGTCAATCCAATGACATGTTCTCTAACATGTGTTCGCATTATTGATTCTACATCCCCATATCTATGACCGATGAAACATGATCATCAATCAATACATGTGTTGGTCGATAAGTCACTAGCATTCCGACCAATAACATTCGACCAGAGATACATTTAGAATGACATCATATAACTTAAAGAGGTCACCAACAAGTCACATACTTATTAATCTTTATAAATGATAATTCATCAAAGGAACATAATAACATTTATTTTATAACTCATAAATATAGACGTGATACAACCATCTCTATAATTGTCTCTAAGGCATATCACCAACACTGTAGTCAGCAAAGGGGGTGTGCCCGACGCAGGCAAGGGTGTGGCACGAGCACAACGCGCGTGGAGCTAGTGGGGTGCGGCGAGATGCACACGGAGCCGGCCAGGCGCGACACCGGTGGGCTCCTAGGGCTGCACGCAAGACGGCTCGGGGACTCAGCGGCGCTACCGAGGTGGAGGATGTTACTTGACTTCAAATCACAGTGGATGATGTTGGGCTTACAATCCTTGTGCAAGTTAGCCAACCCCCTGGCGGAACCCTGAGCAATTTTGAGCCTTGACTCCCATTTCCGAATGTGACCACCATGAACCCTCACGTGGAGCCCATGTACGTGTGGATCAGCAACCTATCATTTCCATATTGGCAGTACCTTCTGAGTAAAACAAGTTTTTTGTGTTGAGCCTGCGACATTGTTTCCACCTCAGCACGGGACTCCCTCTCCATCTGTTCACAATCACCAGAGAGCCTCTTCGATGCCGCCTTTGTTCCATTAGGAAGGTAGGCCTTGTACACCAGACCAAACCCACCACATCCTATTAAGTTGGCCTGATCAAAGTTTTTTGTTGACCTGGAGTAAAGAAATTACTTAATGTCAATAGCACAACCACTGGAATGTAATGCACGGACTTTGCGTAACATGCTCCAGAGAACTTCAGGTACCCCCATGTCATCAGCTAGTGATGCATATAGGCATGTTTCAGGGTATCCATTGACTTGCTTAAATTTATAATTGATGGTCTGAACTTCATCCCCTGCAATAGATTGAGCAAGGCCATGCACCAAGTGATGAATCTTGTACCTAACAATGCCATCTTCCTCTAATTCTTTCTTCAATAAATCATGCTCCTCTACTTCTTGAAGGAAAGACATCCACAATAAGTGCTCGAAACTGTCATTCTCTTTATCAGAAACCGGTTGGCAACCATACTTTGCAGTTTCAACAAAACCAAGAGCAATCCATTGCTGAATAAGCTTGTCCCTATCAATATCATGGTTTCTCGAAAACACCAAACAATATGTGAAGCACTGCTTCAGACCAGGCGACATTTGGTCATAGCTAAGTTTGAGAGACGGCAAGATTAGATCTTCCTTATCCAGCTGCCATATCTAACTATTCTTAACAGCAATCCGTGATTCTTCATTCTTCTTGAACCGCAACATGCTCTCAAGAGCTTTTGCTGCCAACGACATGCAATCGCATTTTCGGACAATCTCCTTCCCTAACTTGACCAACTTGGGATGCAAATCCTCCTCCCCTTGCTCAAAAGCCTTCCCCTTGAACAACTCCCAGCAATCATCATCGGAGAGGCCCTTGAGCACGATCGGCGACACGGTGCACACCATCATGCCGACCTTACGGCTCCGTGTCGTCACAATGATCTTGCTGCTCCGCTTGTCGTCCTTGAGGTGCAGCTTCAACCTCTCCCACTGCTCTGGGTTCTCACTCCAGACATAATCAAGAACAAGTAGATACTTCTTCCCCATGATTGTCCTAGACAATAAATTTGCAATGGCCTCCAAGTTGGTTAGATCGCACTTCTCCTTGGTCGCGTTGACGATCGGCTGGACCAGCATCCTGAGGCTAAAGTCGACGGACATGGACACCCGAATTCGGGGGTCGAACACCTCGTCATTGGCCCTCCGGTCGTTGAACACCAGCTGCGCGAGCGTTGTCTTGCCGAGGCCGCCGAAGCCAACGATGGGGATCACGGACACGCAGAGCGACTGAGGCAAGATCGACGCAGATCGGCGGGGCGACGCAGTTGGTCGGGTCAAGAGTAAGCCTAACAGGTCCTCTTGGAAAAAAAAACATAACAAACATGTATGACATCCTCAGTCAGTAAAATCGAAACGAATGATAGTATCAAACAAATCATCGAAACCCCTATTTTAAATATAAAAAAACCGGTGCGTGAGACATCCTTATCTCATGTCTCCCAAAAGTGCACAAACATATTGTTACCATTGAGCTCTTCAGCCCTGAACAGAGGGAAGGGAATTCGTCGTGAGGCCCTCCTCCCGCGGTCATTGGATATCAGAGTGAGGCTCTCTCCGTAGCCGTTAGATATCAAGGGGACGGATGAGCGATGAATGGCTCTATGCCTCAGGTGAGCCCCCCGTGAATTTATTTCCTGAACACAGTGGTAGGCCGTAGACGTACTTTTCCTTTCCTTTCTTTTCTTTTTTTCTGTTTTTTGAGAAAGACTGTTAGGAATACTGAGGTCACAGTCATACAACAAGCTGGCTATCTGCCCCACCGCCCAAGCCCATGGGGCTATTAACCTACAGAAAGGCCTATTCGTCTATCTGCTCGGCCCTATCCAATAGGCAAATCAAGCTCACCATCCAGCCCAGCCCAACTGAACGACAAGCACCCCCTCCGGCTCCGGCCCCCAATCGCTGTCCAGTCCAGCGGCTGTCCCTTCCCTCGCCGCCTCCGGCTCCACCTCATGGCTACTGGTGGTGGTGCTGGTGGCCGTCTCCGTCCTCTCGGTCCTGTCCGTCCGATCTGCCGCCGGCCGCCGAGTCCATCACCCTCACCGGAGAAACGTTCTGCGATAAGGTCTTCCCTGCCCGCTGCCCTTATCCGCTATCGTTGCCTCCTCCCGTTCGCAGATTATTACGCTGGAACACAATTCCCGCCCTGCTTCTCCGTGCTCAATTTCCTCGCGGATCCAAGACTCCCGTAGGAGTAGGACGCACTCATGTCATGCATTATACAGTTGGGCATACCAGTACCAACCTATTATTGGGGCTGCCATATTTGACATTTGCGCAGGACTTTTAAGCAGATGTATCATGACTCTAGGAGTACAATTTAGTACGGTTTCCGATTTAGGATGCTTGGATCGTTTTCTCTTTTATGGAGCTGCACATGACTGTATGCTTGTTTGCTCCAGCTGAGTATTTAAATGGAGTAAGGCCAAACATTATAGCTCGTACAAATTCATATTGCTTGTCGTCATGGTTGTATATTGCCATATCGGGGTTTCGGTTACGCGTGTTTGATTGTGGCAAACTTCTCTCTCCGTTAGATTAACTTTGGTTGGTGCAATTCTGCTTCCCTTGGTTTGCACTTGTAAGGTCTAGCTATTTTTACAGCAGGATGAGTACTGACCTGCCATGCAAAACTCGGTTGCAGGTTGTTTACAGTGAAGCTAGTTTGTTAAAATGCGCATCATTCGCAGCAAGAAAACCTTGGAACACTTTTGTAGGACTTGCTGAAGGTTATGGAAGGTGAGGATAAAACTGAGATAGTAGGGCGAATCTACCATGTGTGCTTGTGGGTGCTCGAGCACCCCCTCTTCCCACCCCAGTACCCCTAGTACCCACTCATGCCTGAGCACCAACGAGCAGCGATAGGCGAGAGCTAGCCAGCTTAGCTAGGTGCTCTGCTGTGGGAGGTTGAAGAAAGCCAGAGGTTGAAGAAAGCGGCTTAAGGGCTAAGGCTCGGTCAAGGCGTCGAGACAGTAACTTATATTCACCAGCAGCTAGCCCAATTACAACATCAGGATTCAGGAAGAGATAAGGTACCTCTGCCTCTCAGCCACACCCATACCACACGGCGCACGCCCAATTCGAGAGAGGAAAGACAGACCGAGCGAGTTAGAGACGGGGAGAGATTCACCGTCGCCGGGGACTGAGGCGGTGAGGCCTGAGGGGGAGGTGGGAGGACAGAGCCCGAGTCCGGCGGCGGTCGGCGATTTGGCGCGGAGCGCGAGGCCGCAGTCGGAGGCGATCGACGACTCGGTGGCTCTGCCATGAGCGAGAGGATCTGGCTCGGCCACTTGGTGGCCGAGGGCGGGCGCGACGCATGGTGGCGCTGGCGGATTAGGCGCATCGACAATTCGGCATTGCCATCTGTGGCTCTGCGAGGCGAAGACGACTAGACGAGTGAATTTGCAGTGTGATGAAGTGTTGTGCGGCTATATGCTTGGTTGTCTTTGTGCATGCATGAAGCGGAAGTGTCTTGTTGTGAGCCTATGAGGTGAGGCCGTGAGGGTGAGACATGAATCGCCAATTTTTTTGGTTGCAACTTGCAAATTTAGGTAGACTTGAAGATCGATGAATCATGAATTGATTATTGATGCAAATGTTTATTTGGTGGTTGTTGTTTAATTTATGATTGATGAATTGATGCAAATTGTTGTTTAATTGACAGTAGCCATTAGCCGATTAGCCAATTTCATCACATGAAAACTCGTAGAGTGAAATTGCGTCGTAATCAAATTTAGTGCCTTAGTGCTATGTTTTCATTTCATTTTTAAAGTTTATGAATATTCATAATTTAGTATTGTATCACTAAATTTGATATTTATTATCTACAAATCGGTACTTACATATTTATGGACATTTGGGGGGCACATTATCCATTAGCGAGGTACTAAATTTACTATATTGTACATTTACAATTTGTTCTGTTTATATTTATGTATGAATTTAACATTCCAATGGCAAAAGACCAGTAAACGTAGTTTTGATATTCTTATGTTGTACTATAGCCTCAACAGTAGTGCTCTCCCTTTATTTTTATCCTGGATTCACCATTGATAGTAGACAGGGCAAGTTGGTTGTAGTGTTAGCAAACCAGTATGCTCGTAGGTGGACACCCATTCATACTCAACATTCCAGGTGTTTTATGATGGCGAAAATGTGCAAAATATAAAGGTAAGTGTGGTTTGGGCATTCTATCTAAAAAGGCCACCTCCAACAGGTTCCTACCATTAGTGTCATGTCTGAATTGGTTTCTAATCCTATATGTGGAGATAAACCAAAAAATGATTGGAAAAGACAACATTTAATGGTCATTTCACTTTTCTGACTCCCTAGTATTATCGATTGTGCCTATATACATTTCAATATTAGAGTAGTAGTTCCTTTGGGAAAGTATTCTCAAATTTGCTGCATGGTGTAAATGTTATTGTAGTGTCCACTTACAATATGAGCATTTTATTTTCGTATAGCAAAGGCAAGATCACTGCAACTCCAACATGGTAGCAAGAACTTTGGTTACAATTACAGTCTTATATCAAATAATCCGATGATTCTACAGGGATCATTTTATTATCTTATATGAATAACTCCTTGTGTTGTATGATTATTTCAAGTCAGTTTGGTACTTTGTAATGTAAATTCCTGTGCCCATGAACTGTGAATGTTTCCTATTGGCAAATTCCAGTTAATTGGAGTCGCCAACAATGCTCATTGGTTACAACAATCTCCTCCTTCTGACATGGTCATTGGCTTATTGTTACCTCAAAAATGACAAAACAAAGCCTCCAGCCCTCCACTTATAGTGTTTGCTACTACCAATCCTGTCGTGGGAATCCCCACTTAAAATCCTACGTCATAGGCATAACACATTAGACAGTTTTTTTTTAACCTATAACTGAACTTCCCAATTGTCTTTCACATTTTTGTCCTTGATAAGAAAGCTGATTCACAACAGAAAATTGTGTTATGCTAGGCCCAGGGGATGTATAGTCACTGAAGATTCTGTATTGAACGAAGCTGAGAAGTGAGAATGCTGGAACCTACAGTTCCCTAACCGAGGAGGGGAGATAGTTTTGACTAGCTCATCATTCTAGCCTCCTTGAAGTATATGGAAAGATCACAAGTCCTGAAGTTTTTAGAAGTCGTCGAGGTGCTCACAACTCACAAGGAGCTCTGATTCCTCAAAGAACTCTGGGATTGGAGGTTGGCCGGTGCAACAAACATAACCGGCAAGTAGTTCGCCTGGGTGCTGCATTTTTTGGTGCCTTTTACTTCAAGTAAAGTATTGGATGTACAAAATGACCTCACCAATAGCTCACGGGGCTAAATCAGAGATGATATATATCTGACGACCTCTGGTCCAGTGGTCAACAGTATTGTTCTGTCTCTGATTGCACAATCTAATTTCTTAGCTTATAAACAGCGCATAGAAACAGGTTATAAATTGAATCGAAGGACTCGCATTCCACAACAGCCGATAAGGTCACAAATCAGTCTCAAGAGCATCCAGGTTTTGCAAAAGCTGAAATAACAGGACAGCATTTAAACGACAGACAGGCACATTGCGAGCAAAGCATAACAGTCTACGCAATAAGAGCAATGGCCGTGGACAAAACTTAACCAACACTAAAACTGCTAGATATCTCGAACACAGGCATTGGATCAACAATACAACCACTCATTTCTTCTTGGCAGCAGCCTTGGTGACCTTGGCGCCGGTTGGGTCCTTCTTCTCAACGCTCTTGATGACACCAACAGCAACAGTCTGCCTCATGTCACGGACGGCGAAACGTCCAAGAGGAGGGTACTGAGCGAATGTCTCCACAACCATGGGCTTGGTGGGAATCATCTTCACCATGCCAGCATCACCGTTCTTCAGGAACTTGGGCTCCTTCTCGAGCTCCTTGCCAGATCGTCTGTCAATCTTTGTCACCAGCTCAGCAAACTTGACAGCAATGTGGGAGGTGTGGCAGTCGAGCACTGGGGCGTAGCCGTTGCCAATCTGCCCAGGGTGATTCATGATGATGACCTGGGAGATGAAGCTGGCAGCCTCCTTGGCAGGGTCATCCTTGGAGTTGGAGGCAACAAACCCACGCTTCAGATCCTTCACGGCAACGTTCTTCACGTTGAAGCCAACATTGTCACCAGGAAGCGCCTCCTGGAGAGCCTCGTGGTGCATCTCAACAGACTTGACCTCAGTGGTCAGCCCGCTGGGTCCAAAGGTAACAACCATACCAGGCTTGATGACACCAGTCTCAACACGACCCACAGGGACGGTACCAATACCACCAATCTTGTACACGCCCTGAAGGGAAGACGAGGGGCTTGTCCGAGGGCCTCTTGGGCTCATTGATCTGGTCAAGAGCCTCAAGCAGGGTCGGGCCCTTGTACCAGTCAAGGTTGGTGGACCTCTCAATCATGTTGTCACCCTCGAAACCAGAGATGGGAACAAAGGGGATCTTGTCTGGGTTGTAGCCGACCTTCTTGAGGTAGGAAGAGACTTCCTTCACAATTTCATCATACCGGGCCTTCGAGTACTTGGGAGTGGTGGCATCCATCTAGAACAGAGTATCACAGCATTCCCATTAATTAGGTGGAAGCATTAAGCAGAAGCAAAATAACTAGTGTAGGTAAACAGTAAAGAAGTCCAAAAAAAATCCACAGTGCAGAATATAAACAGCGAAGTGTTTGCAATTATGTAACATGAGCTAGTAGCATATCTCATATCTAGTGAAGGATTTGACAATAAGTGTGGGAAACAATTCCATTCTTCCTGATATCGATTCAGATGCAACGGCAACGGCAACATATCAAACGCTCTAAAAACAGCATAGCAAACAATTGACAAGGTTTGCATCATACAGCTACTATACCAACATATTAAACAGTAAAACATTAATGCTAGCAGACACAAGTGGTACAATTTTGACAATTCAATGGGTGTGAATCTATGAAGCTAAAGTACCATCGTTTATGTATAGGTATTTCAGAAGTTTTACCTTGTTGCAGCAGCAGATCATCTGCTTCACTCCAAGAGTGAAAGCAAGGAGAGCGTGCTCACGGGTCTGGCCATCCTTGGAGATACCAGTTTCAAAACCACCGTGGTGGAGTCAATGATGAGGACGGCGAGTCGGCCTGGGAGGTACCAGTAATCATGTTCTTGATGAAGTCACGGTGTCCAGGGGCATCAATGACCGTGCAGTAGTATTTGGTGGTCTCGAATTTCCACAGGGCGATATCGATGGTGATACCTCTTTCACGCTCAGCCTTGAGTTTGTCAAGCACCCACGCCGTATTTGAACGACCTCTTGTTCATCTCAGCGGCTTCCTTCTCGAACCTCTCAATCACACGCTTGTCAATGCCTCCAAGCTTGTAGATCAGGTGGCCAGTGGTGGTCGACTTGCCAGAGTCGACGTGGCCAATGACCACAATGCTAATGTGAGTCTTCTCCTTACCCATGGCTGCAGAGAATGTTAACTAAGAAACTGCAACAAGTAAACGGGGATTAGAGAACGTTGATGGGCAAAATCACCACTCACCACAGGAAAGAAAATGAAATGACGGGAGCAGATAAATATGAGATCGTAGTATTCTACAAAGCAAATAGTCATTCAAATTAACAGAACGATTAATCTTATTAGATGCACATCAGCACATGGGACTATGTACTTTAACTTTAGCGCGATAAGACTCTATCTAAACTACTAGGCTGCGAACAATAGTTTCAACTGTACAACACCATCGAGGAGCAAATTATATTGACGAGAATGATCAGAATAGCCATTATTACTGAGCTATATTACGACATATCAGAGCAAGATGTAGTAAAATTGATCAGCTTCGTATGAGCATCACGAATCGACTAGTAGGAAACAAAAATAAGATGCGAAACCATCCAACAGCCTGGAGACGATAAAGCAATATAAACCGCTGATAATTGCGGCTACAGGTAATGGATGGAGTGTGCTGTACAAATTACAGATCGAGACTACGAGATGGAATCAAACAGAAACCTAGAAAAACCCATCGACAAACCGAGCAAAACAGAACGCATCTGAGCACAAATCACCTAAAAATCGCTCTACTCGCAGATGAAGGCTACTGAACAGACGCAAAACCGTAGATCTGAGGCTACTAGACCGAAGCACGCGCATAGATCTGAGGCTACGAGCTACCAATCGTCGTGCATCTAAGGAGGAGGGAAGGATATGGATGGAGACTGACCTCAAAGGAGAAGATGGAATCGAGAGGCGGCGGCGGCGGTGGCACAGAGAAATGGAAGAGAGCACTCTAGCCAAGCGGGATGGTCCTTATATAGGCGGCGGCAAGAGCTAGGGTTCCATCCTGGCCGCCCGATCCTCCTCAACCCATTGTGGCGCTATCCTGGCCATTTTTTCATCGTGCGGACAGTCGTGTGAAGCCTAGGGGAATAAGAGACATCTTTGGACAGTTCGTACGTCGTTAGGGCTGTTTCGGACACATAGATTTTATTGGAATTTTATAAATATCAGTTTATTTTTCACGATAATAGACAAAACTTTCACCACTCTAAATAGGGCTTAGTTCTTGTCTAGGTAAATGATAAATTATTTCTCTCTCCAATGTAATAAGATTAATTTTAGTCTTTCTACCTTCGAAAAATCGGCTACAAAAAATTGTATGGTAGGCTCTAAATTCTACCGCTTCTTGTGTTAAGAAGCATAAGCAACAAAGAGACTAACCCCTGTTTGAGAGAGATGTAGCTTTTGTCAAAATCTGTTGTAGCAGATAGCTTTAGCTTTTCCTGATAGATCGTTTGGCAATCTGGCTTTTTGTTGGGATGAGGAGCTGTCACGGATCGTGAAATGTCTGGAAAAAAACCCTAGGAAATAATGACATGTTTATGTGTTGATTTAGCATTAATCCGATTATGCTTTATTTCCTTTCCAAAAAAATGCAATAAATTGCATGGGTTCCATACTTAACTAGGGAAAAATGTAGGAACAGACGACAATCTCGTATGAATCCATGTCAAAACTTTGTACACAACAATAAAAAAAATTGTACAAAGTAATCCATGTCAAACATTCATGAACGCATATGAACAACAATCAGATCTAGAGCTAGTGGACTGCCGAGAGGATCGCCGACGGCGATAGGCGACGTGGTCGACAACGTCTAGTGGGTACAGTGAGTAGCGCTCGGGAGTGAGGTGACGATGGGAGGAGGCGGTGGCGGAGAAGAGAGGAAGTAATCGTGAGGAGGAGGCGGCGTGGAGTTGCTCTCTCCAACCGCAATGCGAGGGCGTGGGACGAATGAATTAGGTTTCTTTCTTCAAGCCCTTTTATTCAATGGCAAGCAAGTGGTAATTTCCATGAAGTCTAGTGGCAAAAGGTTATCCTTCATACGAGCTCCGATTTCGACGATTCAAATTTCTAAATTCATATAAATTCAAGATCTAGCTAACTAAACTAAAATTATTTAATTTGGAGTTTATTTGAATCTTTATTTGAATTTTATTTGAATTTAGCTTATTTTCGTGTATAGATTTCGACGACTTCGAAGAGTCGATTTCGATTTTACGTTTGAAGGCAACTAATTGAGCAAGGCAAGTTATACCTTTGATCATATTTAAATCCCATTATTTTAAATTATTTAAATTCTGTTTTAAATTATCATTGCATGCATATTTATATTCAAGTAATTTAAATTCCTGTTTTAAAGTTATAGTTATTCTCAATCCCATTGTATAGCCAATCTTGTTATTGAATTAGTCACCCCTTGACACCATAAAGGAAAATCTAGTTTATGCAATAGTGTGAACTATAACACTTTGGAAAAATATATGCTTAGTCAAAGCTTCGACCAAAAAATGTTTGATTTGAGGAATTTCATCCAAAAATCAAATGTTGTTTAAATGACATCCATAGCATTGGTGTGTCATGGAAGTTTGCAAATAATTTAAAAAATTAAAATAAATGAAAAGTTGGTTTGTACTTGGGTGAAATGGATGGTTGGTGGGTGTAGGTTTATGCACGGGCTCAATCCGGGTATGGATTGAGATCCGGGGTTTTTGAAAGTCGTCCAAGTCATTTAAGGACTGGTCTTCGAGCGTATTTTTCTAAGCCATATCATACTACCACATGTCCAGAGTGGGGAGGACCTGGCTAACTAATTTACAACATTCCATCGTGGTTGTGCCATATTGATGTGTGGGTGTCAGAATGACCTACTTGTATGTATTCCCACCTTGCGCAAGAGGAGGCCTGAACCCGACGGGTTTCTATCCAAAGGGGGTGAATCCTTAGCGAGGCGGGACTACGGTGGGATGAAGTTTTGTAAAGGCCTTGTCACGTGCTCTAGACTTCTTACCTAAGGTAGTGAGCGGTGGTATTGACGGATGCCAAACAAACTAGAGAAATTGTGTCATATGGGTAAAGCTGTACAACCTCTGCAAAGTGTAAAACTATTTGAATAGACGTGTCCGCGGTCATGGACATACTAGCAAAGCTACTCCAAGTTAGATCTTTAGTTTTGATTTCAAAAGATGTGGACAAATGTTTTTGGATAGTTTACCGAAATGAGAAATTGGGCAGGAAGCCATGTGATAGGAGGGTATCCTTCACTATTCGTCGATGAATGTTATCTGACTATAAAACCGAGAGTTTATAAAAATAAATTTTAGTTATAGAATAACTGCTTTGGAACTTAGTACAAATATTTAAAGAAAACATTGCTTTATGCAAATTTAACCAATAGGTCTTCCTTTGATATATCCTTGCATGCATTATAATCTGTTATTAGGTGTAACTTGCGAGCACGAAAGTTGTGCTCATCCTTGCTTTATGTAAATAAATTTCAGAGGAGAAGAACTTCGCTTTCATTGTGGATTATTGTTGGCTTGTAAGCCTTTCTTGTAATAAAACTCTATTGATTATTAATAAAGTTGTGCGATTTATGGATGTTACCATATATGTTTACTGTGTAAACTAGCTACTGATCATGGGACTAATTCAGAAATACACAGAAGATTTGGGGGTGTTACTCCCGGGTCCGACAGAAGTGGTATCAGAACCATATCGACTGTAGGTCGTGACCTAGTTACAATGGCCGTTAGTTGGAAAATTTCAAAACTAATTTTATATAACAAGAAAAATAAATTGTTCTCTCCTTATCTTGGTCATCTATCTATAGCTTCTTTGTAGTAATTCTTTCTTACCTAATTCTCTCTTCACCATTTTATAATGTTAAATGGATCCTCTTTCCCTTGAAAAAATTCTATAGATGGTCAACACGATTATTAACTCTTACGTTTATAATCCTCAGTTAATTATTTATATGTAATAATGCCATTGTATGGTTCTTGAGTATACCCCTTAATGTTTATAAGGGAGAAACTAGCCAAGAGGTCGTAAGTCCTTCTGTGACCACCCTCATAGTCGTAAGTTCTTCTACGACTACCTCATGGTCGTAAGTTCCTCTATGACTAGTCCCTAGTTGTAAGCTTTTCTACGACTATCCCCTGATCGTAAGTCCTCCTACGATCAGTCTGTGGTCGTAAAGATTTACTACGACCACCACCTGGTCATAAGTTCCTTTATGACCAGTCCTTAGTCGTAAGCTTTTCTACAACTATCCCTTGATCGTAAGTCCTCCTACGATTAATCTGTGGTCGTAAAGCTTTATTACGACCATCACCTAGTCGTAAGTTCTTCTACGATCAGTCTCTAGTCGATGGAGCTTACAGACATGTAGGTCTAGTCGATCAGGGAGTCTTCTACACCATATTTAAAGATATGGGGTGGTTAATTATGTTGTTATTCCCTGTAATAACTACATCATCAATCTTTCTGTCCTGATGATAGCCGCTTGGCGACGTGGGGACGTTACTACTCCAGCAATAATCTCTAATAACTGCTTCATCATCTGAAGCGTTGATGCGCCCTTTGGACTGGAGAAACCGTCGCCCACTTCGAGCACTATATAAAGAGTGGATCAGCACACGGCAGGGGGGAGAGAAAGGAGACAAGACATTAGACTTTGGTGTTTCTCTTGATTTGTAACCAGCATACTCAATATAACCACACAGAAGTAGGGTTGTTATTCTCTCCGGAGAAGGCATGAACATATATAAAATCCCTGTGTCATTCTCTTTGCATAATCAGTCTTGGAGACCCCTCGAATCAAACAATCATTACGTAAGATCAGTTCTAAAACACCGACAGTTGGCACCAACCATGTGGACCTTCTCGTCAATAGGTTTCCTCCATTTTTCTCAACTCTAATGCTTCCATGGCAGGAGAGTGAAACGAGGACAACTGGTTCGACTTGGCCAATTATGTAGATATCGACATGGATGCCAGCTTCGATTACGAGCCGAGTATTGTATCATCCAATGATAATGTCGCCTCCAGAGATCATTCACCAGATTTAGGAGACCATACCACCGATGGAGTTGAGGAGAGATCCTTATCCCCCACAATAGTACGTCCAACTGAAGGACCAGTTTCCTCAGACGACAAGGGTCTATCCGACCACAATCAGGGCTGTCCCAAGGCAGACCCAGAGCATGGCGAGGGTCCCCCCTCCAAATGTTCGAGTCCGTCTAAGGCAGTCTGACCTGGCACGGCAAGTCCTAGAAGCCATCATTTCGGAGCTTCATCAGCATATGGTGGTCATCTCTCTCTGGTTAGCCTCACAGAGGATGGGGTCGAGAATGCTTTTCCTGCGACTTCGACCATCCCCTCACAAGGCTCACCTGCAGACGGAGATAGTTATAACCCGGAATTCTCCTTCCTGTAGGGGCTTGCTCCAAGTCGCCAGACAGTGTCTTTCGACTACTCCTCAAGCGAGGAGGCCTCAAGCGTATGTGGAGCTCATCAACAGGAGGTCTTCATCCTTCCCTCAGGTAATGATCACTCTCCTAGAGATAGGACTGAGGACGCTCCCCGACAATCACACACTACGACCCCTCGTGGTGATGGCGAGGACACCTCTGGTGATGAATATGGTCAACACTCTGATGGGCATGGGGGAAATCCTTAAAATAATCGCACTCCATTGAGCAAAACTCAAGGATCGGATATGGTCGATCCTGAGACAACCCGACTAAGAAGAATTGCGGCTTAGAGAAATTTGCCTGGGCACGTTTAGTATCAGTCAGAGGAAGCTCAGGAACTCCAACACATCAATGATCTTCTCAAGAAACTAACTCGAGAACTTGCCCAAACGCCCAGCTATGACCTCTTCGCCGAAGAGATCCATGAAGGCTTCGAAGCACGATAGCCAGACTCGAGCACCCTCGCCGACATCATTCCAGTAGTCGTAGCGGTACGACTCCATTAGCTACTAGTCGTTCAAACAACTCACCACATGGAGATCGGTGTGACAACAGGTTACATCGTTCCCCTAACCTTAACTCCAGTCGAAGAAGAGTTCCTCGAACACCTGATGATCAACAAGCTCCTAGGAGAGGTGATCGTTCACCACTCTAACCCAGAAATCTGCAATAATAGATGGAATACGAGGAGTATTTCCCTTGTAAGGTTGATACCTACCATAGGTCGGGTCCACCCACAACCGGGTATCATCGTGTACGATCACTTGGTGATATCAACCCTTCTTTCCCGCAAAGAAGGCGTTAAGAAGTCATAACAGGATGTTGGGCATTCTCACCCGACCTCCGAGTCGTTCGTTGGCCGCCTCGGTTTCGACCAGTGAACATGGAGAAGTTTGATGGATCTCAAAATCCTATCGAATTCTTTCAAATCTACACGACCGCTGTCTGAGTAGCAGGAGGAGAAGAGCATGTAATGGCAAATTACCTTCCTACTGTGCTCGAGGGGTCTGCTCGATTGTGGTTGTTAAATCAACTACTCGAGTCGATCTATTCATGGCAACACCTCCGCGACCTGTTACTCGCCAATTTTCAAGGCACCTACCATCGTCCCAGGAAGGAGGACGACCTGCACAGGATGAGATAAAACGACCACAAGACTTTATGCTAGTTCATCCAATGTTTCAGTCTGGCTCAAAATTCTATACCTGAAGTTTCTGATTATTCTATCATCAGAGCTTTTAAGCAGGGAGTCCGTAGTAGAAAGATCACGGAAGATATCGCTTTAAATCCTCCGATCGATATGCGACTGCTGCTAAAGCAGTCGAGTGGAACAATACTATTGATCAAGGCAATAAAATTCCTCAAGAAGCGGGTGAAAGTGGCAAGAAGAAGGATAAGAAGGCCAAGAAGTCCAAGAACAAGATATAGGGCCAGAAGCCTCAGGTCGTCCGTTCCAAGGAAGTCTTGGTCGTAAGCGATAAGAAGCCTCAAGGCTCCAAGCCATACTCCGATCGAGGTAAGGACAAGCACCCCAAAAGGAAGAACAATAAGTCTAGGTGGTGCCCTTTCCATAAAAAGGAAGGACACGACCTTTGCAATTGCCGGATTTTCCAACGAAAACTCGAGGACTATTATACTGGCAAAGGGCCTCTCCCTACTCTAGAGGAGGTATGTCAAGCGAGTGGACAAAAGCAATCAGACGACGACGACGAGATGCCATTCCAATATCCGGAGCATACCATCGAGCATATCTTTGGGGGATTGTCGGTATACGAGTCAAAACGACAGCTTAAGGCTGTCAAAGATGAGGTAAACTCCATTGACCCTCCTCTTGTTAATAAATTGCCGAAGTGGTCTGAAGTATCCTCGATCTAGAGGAGCCCTCGAAGACTGTTCACATCGGGGATACTTCCGACCCCAAACAGGAAGACGCCCTCGTCACTTTCCTCTGAGCCAACGCAGATGTCTTCACGTGGCAAGCATCTGACATGCCGGGAATCCCTAGGGAGGTGATCGAGTACAGACTAGCTTTACGGCCTGACAAAAAACGTGTAAAACAAAAATTACAAAGATTTGCACCTGATTGACGAGATGCTATCAGATCAGAATTGGACAAGCTACTTAAAGCAGGCTTTATAAGGGAAGTCAGTAACTTAGAGTGGTTGGTCAACCCTGTAATGGTTAGGAAGTCTACTAGCAAGTGGCGTAGGTGTTTAGACTTCACTGATCTCAATAAAGCTTGTCCAAAAGATGATTTCCCTTTACCTCGTATCGATCAGTTGGTTAATTCTACTACTGGTTGTGAAGTATTAAGTTTTCTAGATGTGTATTCTGGTTACCGTCAGATTAATATGTGTCTAGAAGATGAAGAAAATGCCGCATTTGTTACACCATTTGGAATATTTTGCTATGTTAAAATGCCATTTGGTCTAAAAAAATATTGGCGTTTTTTTCAACGCTTGATGCAATCGACTTTTTCATCCCAACTAGCCCGAAATTTCGAAGCCTATGTTGACGATCTAGTCGTAAAAAGCATCAAGCGACTTAATCATATTTCCAACTTGTAAGAAACATTCGAGAGAATTGTGTGTTTGGAGTCTCTTCTGGAAAATTGCTTGGATTCCTTGTCTCTGCACGAGGAATCGAAGCAACTTCCGAAAAGATAAAGGCCATTGTGCAAATGCACCCTCCGAACATGAAGAAAGAAGTCCAAACTCACAGGGTGCATGGAGGCTTTAAGTCATTTCATCGCATGATTGGGAGAAAAAGGACTACTTTTCTTCAAACTTCTAAGGAAGTACGAGGGTTTCGATTGGTCAGACGAGGCAAATGCTACCTCTGAGGATGTCAAGAGGTACATTACGAGTGCTCCTATTTTGGTTTTTTCCGAAACTAGAAGAGACACTCTTAATTTATCTAGCTGCCACGTCACAGGCAGTGAGCGCAATACTGGTCGTAGAGCGTGAAAACATCCAACGACCATTTTAGTACATAAGTGAAGTTTTACACGGGCCTAAGGAGTGATACCCTCAGGTCCAAAAACTTCTATATGCCCTCCTCATGTCTTTGAGGAAACTGCGGCATTGTTTTCAAGCGCACAACATAATTGTGTCGTCTGAGTTTCCCTTAGGAATGGTCCTCCGGAATAGGGAAGCAGCAGGACGCATGACAAAATGGTCAGTAGAACTTAGGGAGTTCGACCTCGTGTCCCGAATGGCCATTAAATCCCAGATCTTGGTAGACTTTGTCGTCGAATGGATAAATCCTGAACCTGTTCAGGATCCCTGGTACGATACCCACGACCAGTGGACGATGTATTTTGATGGGTCACTTACTTTAAGCGGCTTGGGGGCTAGGGTGGTCCTGGAATTTTCTACCAGAGAGACCTTAAAGTATGTCTTTCAATTAAACTATCAGGCCACTAACAACATGGCGTATCTTAAAGTTTGTCGGTGGCGACTGGCGGTGAAAGGTGAAAGATCGGATTTGACGACTACTCATGAGAGAACACTGTCAACTAGTCGTAAATCAGGTCAGAAAAGAGTACAAGTCCTCTAACCCGACCATGTCTCGGTACTTATCGGAAGTTCGAAAGCTTGAAAAGCATTTTTTCGGTTTCGAGGTGCAATTTATCCCTCGAAAGGATAATTTCCTCACAGACTAGCTTGCTCGTATGGCTTCTTCCCGATCATAAGTATCAAAAGGAGTCTTCTTGGAGCAACTTCAGAAGCTGTCTCTGGTTGAAACACCAGAAACACCTCCTATTGAGACAACCTCTCTAGAATACGATGATACTTGGACGAATCCCATCTACGAGTATCTTCAGACGGGTACAATGGTCTTTCTCTTGATTTGTAACCAGCATACTCAATGTAGCCATACAGGAGTAGGGTTGTTATTCTCTTCGGGGAAGGCCTGAACCTGTATAAAATCTCTGTATCATTCTCTCTGCGTGATCAGTCTTGGAGACGCCCTGAATCAAACAATCATTACGTAAGATCAGTTCTAAAACACCGACGCACATAAATTATATCGAACGAACCATAATGCAATATGATCTACGACTAGGTCCTTATCACTTACGACCAGCTCGTATCTAGTCAAGACCAGTTCGTAACTCCTTACGACCAGTTAGTGATTATGTTCAACCAGTCTATGACCATCTCGTATATCCATATGACCAGTCCGTATCTGGTTCAATTGATCGACCTGCTTGTGTATTCTCTCTTTGCCTCATGATATCTGGTTGAACTCCAGGTGAGATATTTTGTCATCCATGGACTGTTCAATACTTTCTCAATCAAGTGACGGATAACTTCATGTGGTCGACTTTCAACCACTAGTGGCATGGTCATGCACTTTCTTTATCCGACCACATCGAGGGGCCCAGAGATATCTCTCCTGTTATGTTAGGAGGGGCAAATCACATATCCGACCAGTCACATCCCTCCGCATGTTTCATAGCATACTCGAAAGCTACCTTTATAACTACCCAGTTACGGAATAGCATTTGGCAACACCTAAGTGTACTATTCCACATGTAGGAAACCATGCTGATCTCAGGTCTAAGGATTATACATCATCATTGCTTGAGACCAACTGACGGCACATAAAATCATAACAATCTCAATAGTGTCTCAACGTGGGTCAATCCAACACCATGTTCTCTAACATGTATTCACATTATTGATTCGATATCCCTATATCCATGACCAGTGAAACATGGTCATCAATCAATACATGTGTTTTTCGATAAGTCACTAGTGTTTCGACTAGTGACATCTGACGATGGATACATTTAGAATGACATCATATAAGTTAAAGAGCTTCACCAACAAGTCACATTGCGCCTGCCCTCCTTGTCCCCTTGCTGGCCGCCACCCCTCCTCCCCTTCCCATCTTCTCCATGCCTCCCTCACCTCCTGGTGGCACCTCCCCTACTCTTGTGATCTCCATTGTTGTCGGCCAAGGAAGGGAAGGAGGAGATCTCCTTCAAGTGTTGTCAGCCAAGGGAGAGAGGGAAGAGGAAGTGCACGAGGTGGGATCTTCTCCAGGTTTTAGTGAGTTCATTCGTGTATTCTAGGGTAAATCTCAACTCCTCGCTATTTGGTTTAATTATTTTCTATAGGTTGTTGTCGATTAGCGAACTGTTGTTCCCGATGCAATTGAATATGTAATCTGTAGTCTTATTGTTCATCCGTTTTGGTCTAGATCAAGGAGAAATTAGAGGTTAGGGCCTCCTAAAGACTTGTGGAAAATGTTATTAGGTTTATGTAAGATCTAATTTCATGTTATTTGGAGTTGTAGTTTGGAAGATATGATAATTTCTTTGCTGCTGTCCAGAAACTCTGTCAAGTTAGAGCAGTCGTATTAACTGATAGATTAGAATTTGATAATGGCCGAATCAAGGTTGTCTCCCAACATGACTTTTGTAGGAAATTTTCTTAGCTTTCTGGATTGATAAATAAATAAATTTTTGGATCAGCCAATTGAAAGGTATAACTGTTCTATTGCTGCTGTCCAGTTTGTCTGTCAGTTCTGACAGTAGGTTTTTATCTGTCTGTTATGTTTAGTTAAAGGCAGAATTATTGGATCTCACCAACTAAGTTTTTGTATATAATTTTGTAATCTTTCCAGAGAGACTGAAAATACATTTTTATGATTAGCAGATTGGGAGTTATGTATTTTAGAAGGTCACTGTCCAGTTTTCGTTTTCTGCTAGTTCGTAGTCATACTTGAGTAGATTAAATAATTGAACCATGGGTTTTTGGGGATGTGGTTAAGAGCATTGCGAATAGTGTTGTTTTATCTTGTAAAATTTGTTTTGAGGAAATTACTTGTTGTAGGCGGGGTGACATTGGGATTGGTTTCACCTTCTTTATGTTCCAACGTGTTGCAACGCGAAAGGCAAGTATAGATTGAGTTATCTTGAATGTTTGTTTGTTCAAATTGGTTGTATGATTATGACATGGTTAAGTTCTATGAATTATGAGTAATTTCGTTCCTTACATGATTCCGTTCATGGTTGATATCAAATTACTTCTGTGAGAAAATGCAATTCATTACATTACCTCTATTTCAAGCATTCATGCCTCACCCACGAGAGTGGGTATTGAGAGTCCCATCATTCCAATATGGGCACCCATCATTCCAATATGGCTCACTAGATCCCCGTATGAAAGAATCTTCATACGGGCCTTGGATCCCCGTATTTTGATAATGCAGGCCTGAGTGGACACCGACGGGTGTTTCACTGGCTATATCGGTATATGCAAAAGAGAAGTGGATGTTATTTTCATACTTTCATCAAATGCATAGCATTTTCTTATGTATTCGAAATATTGAGAATGACTCGGCTTTGATTCAATGCTTCATATATTATTAAATTGTATTTGCTGAGTCGTGGACACACTCTTGCAAGTCTTGTTTTTTTAGGTGATCTTTGAGAACGACACGCTTTGGGAGGGAGTAGACCACATGGAGAAACTCACTCTATCACTTATTTCACAAATTAGATAATAATTCTGTAGCTACCTTTCATTTGAGAACTATGGATTGTAATAATTGGTTTCATGATGTTTTCTATTGTTCGTCCTTAAGCTTTACTTACGCTAGTTGATGGTTTAAATTTTCCTGAATATATTCATGAGATTGTTCTTCTTGAATGAAATATTATAAGTTGAAATTTAGAGTTTATATGCTTGCTGAAATTTAGGTTATTTTATTTAACAGTTTTTTGTGTGTGTTGAAGTTTAGCTGCCAGTAGTTGTTAAATTATTCAAAACAATTCATAGTGTTGATTGTTGTTAGTAGTTTAGGTTGCATCTTGGCTTCTGAATAGCCAAGGTGTTATAAGTACGTGACGAAGCCTTTACATCATCTAGCCCTACCCTTACACTAGCCCAGCGAATGTTTATCCTCACTTCGCCTGGGTAGCTCCCGTGGAGTGAGGCATTTGCAGTTGTGTCGGAAGACTTGACCCCACCCCCTCGGGGATGGGAGCCCCTTCGAGCATGCTTAACTAGCCATGCCCGCAATCTACGGTCTACCTACGTGCAAGGCTAGTTTTTTTATAACTTAATTGGCTAAGGCCACCCTCATAATAGCATATGTGGTTGTAAGCTTACGCTTAGGTCGGATATACCGGCGTTCAATCCTTAATTGACCCGGGTGAGAGTCTCCCCGTATCTACGAGTGAGACTCCTTTCCCACCCTTTTAAGAATATAATATAACTCGCCAACGTCCAAAACTAGGTTTTGCATTTCATTTTTATACAAAATAATAGAGGCACACCCCTCTGGAAATTTCTATAAAATTCTCAAAATCACATTTATCATAATTATCCTTTTATATCTCTTTTTGGAAAAACTATCGTTCTAGTAAGCATTTGTGCGATATTTACACTTAAATTCCCAGGTTGACATTATATATTACCTAAACCATAATATATTAGCTACAATAGTAAGGACATCAACATATCAAAGGAATTCATGCATTGAATAGGATTAACAACTACTAGCATCCCAAACATAGCAGTTTAATATTGAACATACACGCATGCAATAATAGGATTTGCAAAACAAAGTATAACAATTAAAATACTGGGATCAATATGATCAAAGGGGGTGCTTGCCTTACTCAGGTTGTTCTGAATATGAGATTGGTTGGTCGTCAGAGATTTCGTTCGCGCAATCAACGTCTATTGCAAAAAGAGCTAGAAACCAATTAAATAATACAAATAAATTATAACTGTAACCAAATTCAAATATTTTGGCATATTCGGGTAGATTATGATTTTATACAAATTTAGAGACAAAAATCATCTCATTTGGAGTTTTGTAGCAAAAGTTATTAAGGTCTGAAGTTGAGTTGGATTGAAAGTCCAACTCAAGAAAAGGGAGAGAGAAAATGTCTCTATGACAGGTGGGGTCCACTCCCTTTTTCATTTTCTTTTCGATTTATTTTCCAGCCGAAAATCAGTAGAGTATAACAAGTGGGCCCCTTGGATTTTATTTTATTTTCTATTTTAATTTCTAAAGTAAATCTAATCCTTACAGGTGGGACCCGGGTGTCGGTGGCTCGGTCTACAACACAGTGCGTGTGGACTGGAGTTCATAGCATAAGGTTTTGGTTCATGCGGTGCACTACTGTGCAATTAATGGCCTCGGGCCAACGCGTCAGTGACTGGATACTAAAACCAGCTCATTACTGTTCTTGGATTTCTGCACACGGGCCCGCGGGTTAGCGAAACAAGCAACAATTAAACCTGGATTTACCTAATGATTAATGCTTCGACATTGATTTGGTTAGTTAATGACTGCTACAGTAATTGTCCGTTTCCAACAACACAGAGGAGCTCCCGGCCGCTGGTTCCTCCAACTTGTCACCAGCGATAGGGAGCATGGCGGTGCGGGTAATGACAAAAATGGATTGCTCCTGACCATGCACATCTAGAGGTACCGACGACGATGGCCAAAGTGGCCGGTAGCGGCGGCGCACCGGAAAATGGCGATGGTTGCACTACGACAAACATGGAACTTCGAAACCAACGATGCATTGAGCTGATTGTCGCACGCATGAGTGCCTAGTGTCTACTAGGAACCTACCGAAGTAATGAGGAAGGGTGGAGGAGCTCAGAGACGGGCTGGCGGCATGGAACCGAGGCGGCGGCGATGGCCTTCACGTGGACAGCTCGCCGAGGAAGACGATGAGGCTTGAGGGGCTTGGGAAGGCTTGTGGATCTCCACGTGGTGCTCCTTGCTCCGGGAATTGAACTAGGCTTCACTAGAGCTAGTGCGGTGGAGGAAGGAGCAGTGTTTGCCGGAGATGGGGAAGAACCCAAATCCGATGGTTCCTGTGGAGCAATTGCAAAATTAGTATAGGGGAAAGCTTGCTAGAGATCTGGAACATATGATGACACAGGTAAGGAAGAGGGAGCTCCACTGGAACACCGGCGGCGTCACGATGGCGTCTCGGTTGAACTTTGAACTCAGGTTTTTCTCTGTGGTTTCACTGGATGAGAGTGAGAGGGAGATAGGGGTAGCTTGGGGTGGTAAAGAGGAAGCCCAGGGTGCCTTCGGCCGGCTATTTATAGGCCATGGGTGGAGGATGTCAAGGAGGCCGGCGGAATCCACCGAGGATGACGCTCTGGCATGGGCGACGCTAGGGCGGTTGAGCGACTTGATCGGGCGATTAATGCACGGGCAGTGTGGGCGAGGGCACTGTAAACCGAGGGTGTGTAGTGAAATCGGTGATGAGCTCAGGTGGTTGGTGCGGCGAGTTGGAGTGGCATGGCGCGGTGTGTCCATGCGCGGGCGTGCGCTGGCGCAGTGCGTGCACCACGTTGAGACGAATGCCTAGCAAGCGGGGCCTGCTTGCTAGCGAGAGGTAAGTTGGTGCGATGCTGAGTTGGTTTGGATGCAACACGGCTCAGCCTGAGGAATAGGAGGCCTGATGGGTGGGGACCACCCGTCAGTGAGAGGAGGTAATTAGGATTTAGATTTTTCTGATTTTTATTTATTTGAAACTGGCTGAGTCTTAAGGGATTTTTTTAACATAGCTGCAGAGCTCCAAAATTAATGAAAATTTTAGGGTAGGTTACTAACACCATTTATATTATTTTGTAATTTTTTATAGGGTTTCTTCTGTTACATATTTATCTCTAAAAATCTTTTAAGTTTTAGTTTGCTTTATCCTTTCCTATTTGTTTCGAGGGGAAAAAATCCAAAACATGCTTTAGTTAATTCCCTCATTTAATATTCAGCATAATTATGATAAATTTGTATTTTTAATTATTATATTTTATTTCCATTTGTTTTAATTATCCATTAGGTTTGTATTTCCAAAATGGTGCTTTAGGTTTTAAAATCCAATAAAACCCTGCATAAAGGTTCAGATGAATTAAAGGACAGGAAGAAGTATCAAAAGTTTTAAAAACATCACATTTTTATACATTTGAAATACAAACCCTTATTTTGGGATGTTACATAGGGGGAGCCCCTGGTCGAGGAGACGCTATCCAGGCAAAGCGAGGCTCGACCGAGGCAAAGCCATCGAGGTTGAGTTGAACCACGACAAGGTCAAGCCATTGAGGTGTGTTGGGGGCTCGCCGAGGTGAATCCGTCGATCTAGGGGGAACCCCTAGTCGAGGAGATGCCATCGAGGCGAAGCGAAGTTCGCCCAAGGAAACTATGCTCTCTTTGAGTTCATGGAACATGAGGGTGGGGGATGATTTAGATGGTTTGCTTGGTTCTTTAAATATTCGAGGGTATTCATCTCTCATCAGTTTTGATCCAAGTTTTGAAATGTTTCCTATCAAGCTCTAGGGGCAAACTACTAACTACTTGGTAGGTTGAAGACAACATGGACAATATCGAGGCATAGCAGGGTTGGCCAATGAAGCGATCGAGTATGAGGCGGTGGTGCGGAGTGGGAACGCAGACCTCCCCTCGGGCGTAGGCGCAAACCATGTCAATGCGGTCGAGCACGATCTGGTCAGTAGCGCGCAGAAGTGGCCTCCGGCGCAAGCACCGACCGAGCCTGGGGCGTGACGATGACGGACCAAGCCCAGAGGACGCATATGCACCACAGGGGCATGGCCCGAAGGCTATCGGGGGTGCGTCCCGTTGCCAGTCGGGGCCGCGGCTCAGAGGCTGTCGGGAGCGCATCCTGCATGAAGGGATACGGGTAGGCTACATTAGTTGATAATTCAAAAATTCTACCATGTAGACCAGGAAGTCACGCAAGCAAGAGATTGTAGATCATTACCACTAGACACATAGTGCAGCGAAAGAAGAGTTGGAGTAGCCAGATCCAATGTCGAGCACGTCGATGTAGTGGTCGTAGTCGATCGTCCAGCGTCCTCGGCATCGATCGTCTCTTCCAGCAACCTATCACATTCTTCACGTAGGTCGTGGATCGTCCTCGATCAGTGTAGTAGTAACCGCAATAACGCATCTACGATATCCACATGTCTAGGGGTGGAACGTTGTATGCCGGTGTGCTAGCACCAACACGCATGATAGGTCCTTCAGGAAGATGGCTACTGAGGTTTCGGTGGAGCAACTCTGGTACGTCCCAACAGCCCCATGTATCCCCCTATAAAGACCACATAACGGATCCTATCCGAACTCATTCATTTCAAACAATTAAGTGTGTAACCTGGTAGGTTCATACATAATCAGCCGTGACTCGGAACCTCCTTTCTGACCACAAGTCGTTAGCATTTCCTAGCAGGACATAATGATTCCTGAATATACATAAATATTATATCGGACAAACCTTATGCAATATGATCTGTGATCAGGCCCTTATCACTTACGACCAGCTCATTCTCGTATCTCCATACGACTAATTCCTATTTAGTCACGATGAGTTCGTAACTCCTTACGACCAGTTCATCGATCAGTTAGTGATCATGTCCGACCAATTTACGACTAGTCTGTATCTCCATTCGACCAGTTCATATCTGGTTGGACTGAATGACCTGCTTGCGTATTCTCCTTTCGCCTCACGATATTTTGTTGAATTCTAGGTGAGATATTTGTCATCCATGGATTGTTCAATACTTTCTCGATCTAGTGATGGATAACTTCACGTGGTCGACTCTTCGATCACTAGTGTCTAGTGGCACGGCTATGCACTTTCTTTATCCGACCACATCGACAGGCTCAGAGATATCTCTGTAGTTAAGTTAGGAGGGGCAAAGGCCATATCCGACTAGTCACATCCCTCCACACGTTTCATAGCATACCCGGAAGCTACATTTATAACTACCCAGTTACGGAGTAGCGTTTGGCAACCCATAACTTTACTATTACACATGTAGGAAACCATACTGATCTTAGGTATAAGGATTATACATCATCATTGGTTGAGAACAACTGATGACACACAAAATCATAACAATCTCAATAGTGTCTCAAGTTGGGTCAATCCAACGCCATGTTCTCTAACATGTGTTCACATTATTGATTCTACATCCCCATATCCATGACCGATGAAACATGATCATCAATCAATACATGTGTTGGTCGATAAGTCACTAGCGTTCCAACCAATAACATTAACCAGAGATACATTTAGAATGGCATCATATAACTTAAAGAGTTCACCAACAAGTCACATACTTATTAATATTTATAAATGATAATTCATCCAAGGAACATAATAACATTTATTTTATAACTCATAAATATAGACGTGATACAACCATCTCTATAATTGTCTCTAAGGCATATCACCAACACCGTAATCAGTAAGGGGGCGTGCCCGACGCAGGCAAGGGTGTGGCAGGCGGCGACAGCGTGAAGCTAGTGAAGCTTGGCGGGCGCGGCGAGACGACGCGAGCCGGCCAAAGAAGACGCTGGCTCTCGGTCGGAGCGACGGCCCGAGGGTCTCAGCGTCTTGGCGCTGGCGGTGGAGGATGTTACTTGACTTCAAATCATAATGGATGATGTTGGGCTCACAATCTTTGTGCAAAAAGCCAACCCCCTGGCGGGACCCTAAGCAATTTTGAGCCTTGACTCCCATTTCAGCATGCGATCACCATGTACCCTCACGTGGAGCCAGCAGTCTAGGCTATCAGTCCCCATGTACATGTGGATCAGCAACCTATCATTTCCATATTGGCAGTACCTTCTGAGCCCAAAAATGTATGTATTTTCGCTTTAGAAGAGAGACCCCAAAAAACCCTAGCCGCCAAGAGCCCCCCGAGACCCCTCGCGCGCCTGGCCGGCCGGTGATGGCGGGGCCTGCGTTCCACCTCCTTCCTCCTCGAGGCCTCCCTCCGTGTCCGGACCTCACCTGCCCGGAGCCGGACGGCACATGCACACACCCTCCGCCACGGTGGAGTTGCTGCCGACCAAGCGCTTCCACCTCCTCAAGCCTGGTTGGCCCGGCGCCCCTTGTCTGAGCCCTCCGCGAGGCGGATGTTGGCGCCCAGCCATGGCCAAGCGTTCCACGGGCGGGCGACGAGGCCGGCGCGAGGTGGCCTGCGTGAGGCGCGGAGGCGTTGTTAGCGGCGTCGGAGGAGGTGAGGCGAGATCTGGGGAGGTGGTTCCGGAGGAGGGATCGGGTGGTCGGCATGGAACTGGATCTGGTTTTTGCTAGACCAGATCTTACACCAACTCCGAATCGACCAGCTAACTCCAGCTTTTCTTCGGTTGCCGTCGGAACCAGATCGACCGCCTCCACCCAAAGGACCTCTCTCGACCTCGTTCCCTTGTTGCCGCAGCTAGTGCTTCACCGTTTATCTCGGGTGAAAGGCATCAAGGCTCAACCGACTGTCGTCGCAAGAAGGGCAAGCCCGATGTCCGCAAGAAGGTTCTGGAGTCCAGTGGCGGCTCTTGACGGAGAGCGGCCATTGGTTTGGCTGGGAGGATCGTCGGCGATATCCGTGGTGTGGCATCTCTGCTGTTTCTAGATCTATGCATTGGCGCTGGATCTAGACGGCGGGAGGCTGGCCCGGGTGGGATCTGGTGGCGATGCAGTGCGTGGCTGAAGAATCTAGACCCGCCATTATGTGTTAATGGAGTTTTGGTTATTAATGACAAATCTATTTTTGAGACTAACACTCTTATTGATATATCTATTGTTTAGTCTCAGCTTGGATATAAAAGGAAAAATCCAAATAGGTATGCATTCATTCTGATAAATCTAATTGTGAGACTAACATGTTTATTGATATACCTATTGCTTAGTCTCAAATTGGATATACAAATTGGATATAAAGGTGAAAATCAAAGAGGTATGCATTCTACATTATATTTCTATATATTGTTGCATTCCTCGGATCCAAAATATAGGATGAATTCCACCAAAAGTCTAACTTGAATATGTACATATGTTCTTATTACACATTTGTGTATGCACACATTTAGGGGAGTTCACACTATGTTTTGTGGTTTCATTAGTATTGATCCATATTCTGTTTCCACATATATTAAGGATCTTTACTTTGAAAAATATCCTTGAGTATATATAACTTGTGTAGTTAATATATTCATATGAATATATGAGACTTGTGTAGCTCATACATGCTCATATATCCTTTGAGTATATACAACTTGTGTAGTTCATATATACTCATACCAATCTACATTCAATTATTTGTAATTGAAGTGGTTGTCATCAATTACCAAAGAGGGAAAGATTGTGGTATCTTGTCCCACCATTATGAGTTAATGGTATGTTGTGGTAATTAATGACAATCACATTGTGGAACTAACATTTTCCATGAGTTGGATGAATAGGTTGTGTTCCATGAGGATGGAGACTTTGGATGACATCATGAGTTGATTATCATCAAGTCAAGACTCGGGATGAAGGAAATCATCATGTGTTGATGTGTATCAAGTTCAAGAAGAGGAGATGATCATGAGTTGATCATCAAGTCAAAAGAAGACCCATCATGTGTTGATGGGAGTCAAGTAAAGGGTGCATCATGTGTTGATGCATATCAAGACTCGGGATGGAGGATGTCATCATATGTTTGATGAGCGTCAAGTCAAGATCCCGAAGCGAAGCTTCATCATGTGTTGATAAAGGTCAAGTGAAGAACTCATCATGTGTTGATGAGCATTCAAGTCAAGAACCCGAACTTGAAGTGAGGATGTGCGTCATCAAGCTTCAAGTGGTTGCTCAAGGCAAAGGTATGACTAGCTAGGGCTAAGGATGTGTTCCTAGTCTCTTACCGATCTCGGTGTTTGGTTGGGAGACCGGATTGCTAGTATAGGTTTGCCGTACTATTAAGAGGGGTCTTGTCTAGTAGCATGAGTCTTATCATGTGTTGATTGCTCAATCTTGCTTGCTCTAGCTCTCCGTGGCATGATGCTATTATTTGCGAATGTGTTTTGCAAATAGTCGAGGCTCATGCATTTAATCCTTGTAGCATGTGACTATACTTTGCAAATGTGTTTTGCAAATGGTTGAAGTCCATGTACCTACTCTTTGTGGCATGATCTAAGTTTGCAAATGTGTTTTGCAAATTGTTGGGTTTCATGCATTTTCCCTTGGCATGGTCTAAGATTGCTTGTTGCTAATACTTTGGACTTAGACCATGGTAGTGGCTCTTTGGAGTTGTACTTTTTGATTTGATAAAATGTGTTTGAGATCAAATCAAATAGGTGAGTTGTGTAGCCCTTTGAATAAGCTTTCCACAGAGTCCAAGATCACTCAATTCCGACATCGGAGTCAAAAGTTATGACCGTTTTTCCGAGTGTCGCCTGTGCTGAAATCCAGGACCGGACTGACCGCCCACATGCCTGCGGACTGACCGCCCTTGTAAGGCCGGTCAACATTTTCGAGAGGGCATATTTTTCGGTTTTCTTGCACGGAAGGCCCGGATGATTGGGTCCGTCATCCGGACCTGTGAGGGCGGACCGAAGAAATTGCATCTAACGGCTATTTTATAGCCACAGAATCAGACGGCCTGGACTGGCGGCTCTATGCTCATGATGCCGAGGGTTTCCCGATTTTCAGCAGATTCTCCTCCAACGGCTAGTTTTTGTGTGTGGGCTATAAATACTCACCTTGGCCGGTTGGAGGGTAACCTTTGGCATCCCATTTTCACTCTCTTGAGCTAGTGTGAGCTTCTCCTCTCCATTGTGCATGTGTTGCACCTTGTGAGCAAGGAGAGAGGTCTCTAGTTGCATGTGTTGCATCTAGAGGTGGATTTCGTATCCACTTGAGCTTGTGCATTA
This sequence comes from Phyllostachys edulis, assembly GCA_036346405.1. Lineage (NCBI taxonomy): Eukaryota > Viridiplantae > Streptophyta > Magnoliopsida > Poales > Poaceae > Phyllostachys > Phyllostachys edulis. The sequence goes on along the minus strand of CM070549.1, from coordinate 53,199,046 downwards.
GTTGCACGTGGTGAGAGTCAAGCAAGGGCTTGGCTTATTACTCTTGGTGTTTGCCGACACCCAGACGGCGTGGAGGCGTCGTGGACCGGTGATCTTCTCAAGAAGCTTGTGAGAAGGCCCGACGTGTTGTGAAGGTTGGAGCTCACCTACCCGGAGCGGGAAAGAGCTACTACTAGTGGAATTGAGGTGTTTGGCTTAATTCGTGGAGCCGGTCCAATTAGTTTGGGCTTACCTCAACGTGGATTAGGGGAGACCGGCAAGTCTCCGATCACCACGGTAAAACATCGCCGTGTCTATTGTGGTTTGCATTCTTATGATTTACATATTGCAATTTATATTCCTTGTATTAAATTGCTTATTTATTGTGTATGAATGCTTGCTTGCTTTGTGCTATTCATATTGCTAATTGAATTGATTACAAGTCATATGCTTAATTGTTACTCTTATCATTAGACTTGTATTGTTGGTGCACTTAGGTGAACCTAGTTGATTTAGGCTTTAATTGTGCAAAACCGTATTTGTATTAGCTTCCGCATTAGAAATCGGTTTTAGCCAAAGAAGTTTTTAAAACGCCTATTCACCCCCCCTCTAGTCGGCCTCCTCGATCTTACAGTGGCCCATGGTGGTCGTCGGCCTCGTGGCTTCGCGGATGTGCTAGGCTATGGTTCATGGCTGCTTTGGATAGTGGTGGCGATCTAGCCTTCACTGGTTGGATCTGGCGACAAGGAAGTTTTGCGGTGTTGTTTTGGTGCACCGGTACCTGCTCTCCTGGGTGAAAACCCTTGATCTGGCCTTCAGTGGTTGGATCCGACGACGACGACTTACTGAGCTTTGATCTGGCCTTCACTGGTTGAGTTAGACGACGAGCGTTGTGTCCTTCTTGAAGGCGTTGTCTTGGAGCACCGGTATCTGCTCACCGGGGTAATTAATCTAGCCTTTAGTGGTTGGATCCGACGACGACGACGTTCTGAGCATTGATCTGGCCTTCACTGGTTGGGTCAAATGACGAGCGTTGTGTCCTTCTTGAAGGCATTGTCTTGGAGCATCGGTATCTGCTCATTAGGGTGAAAACCCTTGATCTAGCCTTCAGTGGTTTGATCCGACGATGACGACGTACTAAGCATTGATCTGGCCTTCACTGGTTGGGTCAGACGACGAGCGTCGTGTCCTTCTTGAAGGCGTTGTCTTGGAGCACTGGTTTCTGCTCACCGGGGTGAAAACCCTTGATTTGGCCTTCAGTGGTTGGATCCGGTGACAATGACGTACTGAGCATTGATCTGACCTTCTTTGGTTGGGTCTGACGATGAGCGTCGTGTTCTTCTTGAAGGCGTTGTCTTGGAGCTCCGGTGCCTGCTCACCGAGGTTAAAACTCTAGATCTGACCTTCATTGGTTGGATCTAGCGACGTTTTCTGTCCTCATTGGAGGCGTCGCTTTGGTGACTTGACCTTAAAGCACCCTGTTGCACAGCTGCTCTTCTTGTGTTGTTGCGCTGGTGGATGTTATGGTGTTCACCGACGATAAGGTTGAGTTGGGTGCAGAAGAAGCTAGCTGTTGCTGGCGACGGGCTGTTCCCGATGCTGGCCACAGCATGACAATTTGTTTGTCATTTAGTTTTTGGTCTGCCTTTTTTAATTTGATTTGTTCGTTTTTAATAAATTATGGCTGTGTGCATCGTATGATGCAGAGGCCGATAGGCTTGCCCTTCCATTATCTAAAAAGTACCTTCTGAATAAAACAAGATTTTTGTGTTGAGCCCGCGACAGTGTTTCCACCTCAGCATGGGACTCTCTCTCCATCTGTTCGCAATCACCAGAGAGCCTCTTCATTGCCGCCTTTGTTCCATTAGGAAGCTAGGCCTTGTACACCAGACCAAACCCACCACATCCTATTATGTTGGCTTGATCAAAGTTTTTTGTTGACCTGGAGTGAAGAAATTACTTAATGTCAATAGCACAACCTCTGGAATGTAATGTACGGACTTTGCGTAACATGCTCCAGAGAACTTCAGGCACCCCCATGCCATCAGCTAGTGATGCATATGGGCATGTTTCAGGGTATCCATTGACTTGCTTAAATTTAGAATTGATGATCTGAACTTCATCCCCTGCAATAGATTGAGCCTAACAGGTCCTCTTGGAAAAAACATAACAAACATGTATGACATCCTCAGTCAGTAAAATCGAAACAAATGATAGTATTAAACAAACCATCGAAACCCCTATTTTAAATATAAAAAAACCGTTGCATGAGATATCCTTATCTCATGTCTCCCAGAAAGTGCACAAACATATTATTACCATTGAGCTCTTCAGCCCTGAATAAAGGGAAGGGAATTCGCCGTGAGACCCTCCTCCCGCAGCCATTGGATATCAAAGTGAGGCTCTCCCCGTAGCTGTTGGATATCAAGGGGGCGGATGAGCGATGAATGGCTCCAAGCCTCAGGTGAGTCCCCCATGAATTTAAGGCTTGTTTGCTTTGGTTCCTGAGAACGTCCGGCTGGCGAGGCATCGCTGGGAGGTCTTCTGGAATGTGTTTGGTTGCTATCCTCATTAGCTCCTGGTCGAGCATTGCCTCCAGCATTCTCCAAGCCGGTAGTGAAATTGAGCGCCTGAACGCTCAGGCGTAGTGACTAATGCTAGCAATGAGATTAAAAGTTAGTTAATGAACCATTTTTATACTATTTATTTCCAATCCTTCTGTTGGGCTAATATAATTTAGTTTTCATGCAATTTTTTAATTTTATATTTTCTCCAGGCCCAGATCTTCAACCAAACACCATATCCTCAGCCTTGCCTGGCCAGGCAAAAATTATCTACTTTCCAGGCTACCTCCAGGCACCAATTTTTTTTCAGACATGGAGGCCAGATCTCAATCCAAACAAGCCCTTATTTACTAAACACAGTGGAAGGCCGCAGGCGTACCTTTCCTTTCCTTTCTTTTCTTTTTTTCTGCTTATTGAGAAAGACTGTTAGGAATACTGAGGTCAGAGTCATACAACAAGCTGGATCTGGCCCACCGCCCAAGCCCATGGGGCTATTAACCGACAGAAAGGCCTATTCGTCTATCTGCTCGGCCCTATCCAATAGGCAAATCAAGCTCACCATCCAACCCAGCCCAACTGAACGACAAGCACCCCCTCCGGCTCCGGCCCCGACCCCCAATCGCCGTCCAGTCCAGCGGCTGTCCCTTCCCTCGCCGCCTCCGGCTCCAACTCCTGGCTACTGGTGGTGGTGCCGGTGGCCGTCTCCGTCCTCTCGGTCCTGTCCGTCCGATCTGGCGCCGGCCGCCGAGTCCATCACCCTCACTGGAGAAACGTTCTGCGATAAGGTCTTCCCTGCCCGCTGCCCTTATCCGCTATCGTTGCCTCCTCCCGAGGGCGCGGGCGCGGGCGCGGACGGTGGCTGGCGCCTGGCGGACTGGGTGCATCGGCAATTCGGCATCGCCATCTGTGGCTCTGGTGAGGCGAAGACGACTAGACGAGTGAATTTGCAGTGTGATGAAGTGTTGTGCGGCTTTGCCTGTGCAGCTGTGCTGTGCGTGTGCGGGCGGAAGTGTGCGGCTGTGAGCCTATGAGGTGAGGCCGTGAGGGTGAGGCATGAATCCCCAATTTTTTTTGTCGGTTGCAACTTGCAAATTTAGGTAGACTTGAAGATCGATGGATCATGAATTGATTATTGATGCAAATGTTTAATTGATAGTTATTGTTTAATTTATGATTGATGAATTAATGCAAATTATTGTTTAATTGACGGTAGCCATTAGCTAATTTCATCACATGAAAACTCGTAGCATCGTAATCAGATTTAGTGTCTTAGTGGTATGTTTTCATTTCATTTTTAAAGTTTATGAATATTCATAATTTAATATTGTATCACTAAATTTGATATTTCTTATCTACAGATCGGTACTTACATATTTATGGATATTTGGGGGCACATTATCCATTAGCGATGTACTAAATTTACTGTATTGTACATTTACAATTTATTCTCTTTCTATTTATGTATGAATTTAACATTCCAATGGCAAAAGACCAGTAAACGTAGCTTTGATATGCTTATGTTGTGCTATAGCCTCAACAGTAGTGCTGCCCCTCTATTTTCATCCTGGATTCGCCACTATTAGTAGACAGAGCAAGTTGGTTGTAGTGTTAGCAAACCAGTATGCTCGTAGGTGGACACCCATTCATACTCAACATTCCAGGTGTTTTCTGATGGCGAAAATGTGCAAAATATAAAGGTAAGTGTGGTTTGGGCATTCTATCTAAAAAGGCCACCTCCAACAGGTTCCTACCGTTAGTGTCATGTCTGAATTGGTTTGATTTGGTTCAGCTGTCTTATCATGGATTGCAATCCAAATCCTGGCATCCTGCTGAGAATTTGTTTTGTAGAATATGTCTGGGTTTCTAATCCTATATGTGGAGATAAACCAAAAAATGATTGGAAAAGACAACATTTAATGGTCATTTCACTTTTCTGACCCCCTAGTATTATCGATTGTGCCTCTATACATTTCAATATTAGAGTAGTAGTTCCTTTGGGAAAGTATTCTCAAATTTGCTGCATGGTGTAAATGTTATTGTAGTGTCCACTTACAATATGAACATTTTATTTTCCTATAGCAAAAGCAAGATCACTGCAACTCCAACATGGTAGCAAGAACTTTGGTTACAATTACACTCTTATATCAAATAATCCGATGATTCTATAGGGATCATTTTATTATCTTATATGAATAACTCCTTGTGTTGTATGATTATTTCAAGTCAGTTTGGTACTTTGTAATGTAAATTCCTGTGCCCATGAACTGTGAATGTTTCCTATTGGCAAATTCCAGTTAATTGGAGTCGCCAACAATGCTCATTGGTCATTGGTTACAACAATCTCCTCCTTCTGACATGGTCATTGGCCTATTGTTACCTCAAAAATGACAAAACAAAGCCTCCAGCCCTCCACTTATTGTGTTTGCTACTACCAATCCTGTCGTGGGAATCCCCACTTAAAATCCTACGTCATAGACATAACACATTAGACAGTTTTTTTTAACCTATAACTGAACTTCCCAATTGTCTTTCACATTTTTGTCCTTGATAAGAAAGCTGATTCACAACAGAAAATTGTGTTTTGGTTACTTTTCCTTGCTTCGATCTGCCCTCTATAGCTAACTGGCCTGCTATTGCACTTATGCATGGAAACTTATGCCTTCTCTTTCATTTTAGTGCCACTTTCTCATGATAATTATCAACTGTTGTTATGCTAGGCCCAGGGGATGTATAGTCACTGAAGATTCTGTATTGAACGAAGCTGAGAAGTGAGAATGCTGGAACCTGCAGTTCCCTAACCGAGGAGGGGAGATAGTTTTGACTAGCTCATCATTCTAGCCTCCTTGAAGTATATGGAAAGATCACAAGTCCAGAAGTTTTTAGAAGTCGTCGAGGTGCTCACAACTCACAAGGAGCTCTGGTTCCTCAAAGAAGAACTCTGGGATTGGAGGTTGGCCGGTGCAACAAACATAACCGGCAAGTAGTTCGCCTGGGTGCTGCATTTTTTGGTGCCTTTTACTCTCGTTGGTGTAATCCGAGGCCAATTGCTTCCCCATTTTCCCTAAGCAGGGCTGTTTTCCCAGCTGGTCTTTTTGTTCTTCTGGGCCCACGGGTTGTCATAAATAGTTGTCTTTCTCTTTCCCTCCTTAATATACTACTTATGCAGCCCCATAAAAGAAATGGAGATTTAATTATTTGCTACTACTAAACATGCGTAATTGATTATTTACTACTGATGTAAGTATGACATGTGGTCCCGGATCCTGCATGTCATACTCACATGTAGTGGCAAATCATAAAATTCACTCTTTTGCAGTGGTAAATAATCAATTATTCCTAAAAGGAAAAGAACCAGAGGAAGCAGCAGCAGCTGAGAATTTTGGGGATGCAAAGCTTCTGGCCGAGGCATGTGACAAATGACGATAGAGAGTGCGACACCGGTCTAGCACCTGTGATTTTGCTTGATTTAGTTAGAACTTGTCAAATCTTTAGTGAGCTTATAACATTTACATCAGTTGCAAGATGGTGCTTTTCTATTGTTGAACTTTGCTGCAATCCTGCACAGGTTCTTTAAGACTGTAATACACAACTCCAGGACTGCATGGCATGCCAAACGCTCAACTTGTTTGTAATGCCCACAAGGTTTTCAAAAGGAATATATTGCTTATTGTGGCTGCCTCAAAGAAGGAGCACTGTAAAGTGCGTGAGCGCCAGCGCTCGAACACAGCTCGAACACAGACGGGGCGGAGACCCAAGTCCTCCCGTGCCCACTGGGCTAATGCCCACCTGGGAAATAAGCTCTGAACAAAGTAGACTGCAAGGTGCAGATCATTTGATAACCGTGGAACTTGAAAACGTATGGAACACGCTGAAATTTAAGCTGGCCAAGTCATCAGATTACGAAGAATTGAATAACAAGCTAGATTACAATTTTGGTAAAACCAGAGTGAGGTAACAACAGTCGCAGTAGCTCCACACCACACAATTAAAGAAACAGCGCATAGAAAACAGGTTATAAATTGCATTCCACAACAGCCGATAAGGTCACAAATCAGTCTCAAGAGCATCCAGGTTTTGCAAAAGCTGAAATAACAGGACAGTATTTAAACGACAGTCAGGCACATTGCGAGCAAAGCATAACAGTCTACGCAATAAGAGCAATGGCCGTGGACAAAACTTAACCAACACTAAAACTGCTGTCTATCTCGGACACAAGACATTGGATCAACAATACAACCACTCATTTCTTCTTGGCAGCAGCCTTGGTGACCTTGGCACCGGTTGGGTCCTTCTTCTCAACGCTCTTGATGACACCAACAGCAACAGTCTGCCTCATGTCACGGACGGCGAAACGTCCAAGAGGAGGGTACTGAGCGAATGTCTCCACAACCATGGGCTTGGTGGGAATCATCTTCACCATGCCAGCATCACCGTTCTTCAGGAACTTGGGCTCCTTCTCGAGCTCCTTGCCAGATCGTCTGTCAATCTTTGTCACCAGCTCAGCAAACTTGACAGCAATGTGGGAGGTGTGGCAGTCGAGCACTGGGGCGTAGCCGTTGCCAATCTGCCCAGGGTGATTCATGATGATGACCTGGGAGATGAAGCTGGCAGCCTCCTTGGCAGGGTCATCCTTGGAGTTGGAGGCAACAAACCCACGCTTCAGATCCTTCACGGCAACGTTCTTCACGTTGAAGCCAACATTGTCACCAGGAAGCGCCTCCTGGAGAGCCTCGTGGTGCATCTCAACAGACTTGACCTCAGTGGTCAGCCCGCTGGGTCCAAAGGTAACAACCATACCAGGCTTGATGACACCAGTCTCAACACGACCCACAGGGACGGTACCAATACCACCAATCTTGTACACGTCCTGAAGGGGAAGACGCAGGGGCTTGTCCGAGGGCCTCTTGGGCTCATTGATCTGGTCAAGAGCCTCAAGCAGGGTCGGGCCCTTGTACCAGTCAAGGTTGGTGGACCTCTCAATCATGTTGTCACCCTCGAAACCAGAGATGGGAACAAAGGGGATCTTGTCTGGGTTGTAGCCGACCTTCTTGAGGTAGGAAGAGACTTCCTTCACAATTTCATCATACCGGGCCTTCGAGTACTTGGGAGTGGTGGCATCCATCTAGAACAGAGTATCACAGCATTCCCATTAATTAGGTGGAAGCATTAAGCAGAAGCAAAATAACTAGTGTAGGTAAACAGTAAAGTAGTCCATAAAAAATCCACAATGCAGAATATAAACAGCGAAGTGTTTGCAATTATGTAACATGAGCTAGTAGCATATCTCATATCTAGTGAAGGATTTGACAATAAGTGTGGGAAACAATTCCATTCTTCCTGATATCGATTCAGATGCAACGGCAACGGCAACATATCAAACGCTCTAAAAACAGCATAGCAAACAATTGACAAGGTTAGCATCATACAGCTACTATACCGACATATTAAACAGTAAAACATTAATGCTAGCATACACAAGTGGTACAATTTTGACAATTCAATGGGTGTGAATCTATGAAGCTGAAGTACCATCGTTTATGTATAGGTATTTCAGAAGTTTTACCTTGTTGCAGCAGCAGATCATCTGCTTCACTCCAAGAGTGAAAGCAAGGAGAGCGTGCTCACGGTCTGGCCATCCTTGGAGATACCAGTTTCAAAACCACCGTGGTGGAGTCAATGATGAGGACGGCGCAGTCGGCCTGGGAGGTACCAGTAATCATGTTCTTGATGAAGTCACGGTGTCCAGGGGCATCAATGACCGTGCAGTAGTATTTGGTGGTCTCGAATTTCCACAGGGCGATATCGATGGTGATACCTCTTTCACGCTCAGCCTTGAGTTTGTCAAGCACCCACGCGTATTTGAACGACCTCTTGTTCATCTCAGCGGCTTCCTTCTCGAACCTCTCAATCACACGCTTGTCAATGCCTCCAAGCTTGTAGATCAGGTGGCCAGTGGTGGTCGACTTGCCAGAGTCAACGTGGCCAATGACCACAATGCTAATGTGAGTCTTCTCCTTACCCATGGCTGCAGAGAATGTTAACTAAGAAACTGCAACAAGTAAACGGGGATTAGAGAACGTTGATGGGCAAAATCACCACTCACCACAGGAAAGAAAATAAAATGACGGGAGCAGATAAATATGAGATCGTAGTATTCTACAAAGCAAATTGTCATTCAAATTAACAGAACGATTAATCTTATTGGATGCACATCAGCACATGGGACTATGTACTTTAACTTTAGCGCGCGATAAGACTCTATCTAAACTACTAGGCTGCGAGCAATAGTTTCAACTGTACAACACCATGGAGGAGCAAATCATATTGACGAGAATGATCAGAATAGCCATTATTACTGGGCTATATTACGACACATCAGAGCAAGATGTAGAAAATTGATCAGCTTCATATGAGCATCACGAATCGACTAGTAGGAAACAAAATTAAGATGCGAAACCATCCAACAGCATGGAGACGAACAGACGCAAAACCGTAGATCTGAGGCTACTAGACCGAAGCACGCGCATAGATCTGAGGCTACGAGCTACCAATCGTCGTGCATCTAAGGAGGAGGGAAGGATATGGATGGAGACTGACCTCAAAGGAGAAGATGGGATCGAGAGGCGGCGGCGGCGGTGGCACAGAGAAATGGAAGAGAGTACTTTAGCCAAGCGGGATGGTCCTTGTATAGGCGGCAAGAGCTAGGGTTCCATCCTGGCCGCCTGATCCTCCTCAACTCATCGTGCGGATAGCCGTGTGAAGCCTAGAGGAGCGAGAGTCAAGATGTCTTTGGACAGTTTGTACGTCTCGCACCGTTCCTTTCCAGGCTCTCTCGTGAAGAAAGGCAGAGTGACCGCCTGTGTCGCTTTCAGAGCACATACGTAACACGGTGTATAGTTAGGGCTGTTTCGAACGCATGAATTTTATTGGAATTTTATAAATATCAGTTTATTTTTTGCGATAATAGACAAAATTTTCACCTTTCTAAATAGGGCTTAGTTCTTGTCTAGGTAAATAATAAATTATTTCTATGAATTTTTTTATAATTTTTGGACTTTATTTGCTATTCTCTAAAGCGTTTTTGAATTAACAGAATTATTTTAATTGAGAAATGAATTTAAAATCCTCCAATAGTCTTTGGGCCAAAATTACCCTTCGGCCTAGTTTCCTATCGCCTCCGTCTGCTCGATTCGACCGTGCGTCTTTACCGCTTCCATCCCCCTCTTCTCTCACTTCCACGCGGGCCTTGCCCATCAGCCACACGCGCCATCCTCCTCCTCTCACCGCGTCACCGATGCGTGGGCCCCCACGTCTTCTTCTTTCCTCCCTTCTTCCCGTCTTGTGATCATGACAGCTCCATCTCTTCGCCATTAAGCGCAGCGAGCTCATCTCGCGCGATTTTCGCCCCCATGCCTCGTGTGAATGTGCACATTTAAACCCCCGAACGCCGCCTCCCCCATTTCCGGTCCTCTCCCACTTCACCGTGCGCGGAATCGCCAGAGCCGCACCATCATCGCCGTGATCCCCGCCGCCGATCTCCCCCACCCGGCCCCCTCCACCCCTATAAGTAGGAGCACGAGGTGCCCCTTTCGTCCCTCATGCCGAACCCCTCACTCACTTCTCCTCTCCCTCTTTGTAATCGTCGGAATCCTCGATTCTTCACCGCCAGCCGCAACCTCTTCCACCGACAATTGCGCCGCCGGTAGTGTCCCTCCGCCGACATTTTCTACATCGTCGACTTCGCCGCGTGACGCGCTACACGGTGACGCCTCCTCGACGCCAATGCCTCACCGGAAATACTTTCGCCAGCCGAGTCGCGATCTCACTATCGCCACTATCCTTGCCGCCACTATCATCGCACCTCAGAGACCAACCCTTGCGGAGCTTCGCCAAGCATCGCACGGCGAAGCTCAACGCAGCCACGGCCGGAGCGCCACGGCTTTGTGTCAACGTGGCACCACCTCAGACACGCCAGACAACAAGACCTCGCCAAGAAAGTGCCCAGCGATGTCAGCCGACGTGGCAAGGCCACACGATTTCACACACCCGGTCCACCATGGACCCGGGCCCACATGTCAGTGTAACAAATCTTTTTCTATACAAAACTAATTCGGATGAAAATTAGATATTCCGGGCGATGACGTCAGCATGATGCAGTAAAGCCTTTTCCCTTTAGAAAATAATTCTAAAATTTTGAAAATTCCAAATTCATCATTTCATGTGATTTTCAAACTTCCAGGGGTTCGTTCTCCTTCATACGAACTCCGATTTCGACGATTCAAATTTATAAATTCATATAAATTCAAGATCTAGCTAACTAAACTAAAATTATTTAATTTGGAGTTCATTTGAATCTTTATTTGAATTTTGTTTGAATTTGACTTATTTTCGCGTATAGATTTCGACGACTTCGAAGAGTCAGATTTCGACGCCGTTTGAGAGCAACTAATTGAGAAAGGCAAGTTATACCTTTGATCATATTTGAATCCCATTATTTTAAATTATTTAAATTCTATTTTAAATTATCATTGCATGCGTATTTATATTCAAGTAATTTAAATTCATGTTTTAAAGTTATAGTTATTCCCAATCCCATTGTATAGCCAATCTTGTTATTGAATTAGTCACCCCTTGACACCATAAAGGAAAATCTAGTTTATACAATAGTGTGAACTAGAACACTTTGGAAAAATATATGCTTAGTTAAAGCTTAGACAAAAAATGTTTGATTTCGGGAATTTTGGCCAAAAATCAAATGTTGTTTAAACGGCATCCATGGCATTGGTGTGTCATGGAAGTTTGCAAATGATTTGAAAATTTGAAATAAAGGAAAAGTTGGTTTGTACTTGGGCGAAATGGATGGTTGGTGGGTGCAGGTTTATGCACATGCTCAATCCGGGTATGGATTGAGATCCAGGGTTTTTGGAAGTCGCCCAAGTCATTTAAGGACCGGTCTTCGAGTGTATTTTGCTAAGTCATATCATACTACCATATGTCCAGAGTGGGGAGGACCTAGCTAACTAATCTGCAATATTCCATCGTGGTTGTGCCATATTGATGTGTGGGTGTCAGAATGACCTACTTTTATGTATTCCCACCTGGCGTAAGAGGGGGTCTGAACCCGACGGGTTTCTATCCAAAGGGGGTGAATTCTTAGCGAGGTGGGACTACGGTGGGACGAAGCTTTGTACAGGCCTTGTCACGTGCTTTAGACTGCTTACCTAAAGTAGTGAGCGGTGGTATTGACAGATGCCAAACAAACTAGAGAAATCGTGTCATGTGGGTAAAGTTGTACAACCTCTGCAGAGTGTAAAACTATTCGAATTGCCGTGTCCACGGTCATGGACATGCTAGCAAAGCTGCTCCAAGTTAGATCTTTGGTTTTGATTTCAAAAGATGTGACAAATGTTTTTGGATAGTTTATCCAAATGGGAAATTGGGCAGGAAGTCATGTGACAAGATGATATCCTTCACCACTTGTTGATGAATATTATCTGACTATAAAACTGAGAATTTATAAAAATGAATTTTAGTTATAGAATAACTGCTTTGGAACTTAGTACAAATAGTTAAAGAAAACATTGCTTTATGCAAATTTAATCAATAGGCCTTCCTTCGATATATCCTTGCATGCATTATAATATGTTATTAGGTGTAACTTGTGAGCACGGAAGTTGTGCTCATCCTTGCTTTATGCAAATAAATTTCAGAGGAGAAGAACTTTGCTTTCGGTGTGGATTATGATGACTAGGCCGCTAACCCAGTCGATTGCCTATGGCAGATCAACTAGACTCTACTACATCTTCTTCGTATTCCGCTGTTTTTGTTTATTGTTGGCTTGTAAGCCTTTCTTGATGGATCTCAAAATCCCATCGAATTCCTTCAGATCTACACGATCGCTATCTGAGCAGCAGGAGGAGAAGAGCATGTAATGGCAAATTACCTTTCTACTGTGCTCGAGGGGTCTGCTCAATTGTGGTTGTTAAATTAACCACTCGAGTCGATCTATTCATGGCAACACCTCCGCGACCTGCTACTTGCCAATTTCCAGGGCACCTACCATCGTCCCGGAAAGGAGGACGACCTGCACAGTGTGAGATAAAATGACCACGAGACTCTACGCCAGTTCATCCAATGTTTCAGTCAAGTTCAAAATTCCATACCCGAAGTTTCTGATTATTCTAGCATCAGAGCTTTTAAGCAGGGAATCCGTAGTAGAAAGATCACAGAGGATATCGCTTTAAATCCTCCTACTACTGTTGCCAAGCTCTTTGAGATAGCCGATCTATATGCGGTTGCTGCTAAAGCAGTCGAGTGGAACAATACTATTGATCGAGACAGTAAAATTTCTCAAGAAGCGGGCGAAAGTGGCAAGAAGAAGATAAGAAGGCCAAGAAGTCCAAGAACAAGATCAAGGGCCAGAAGCCTCAGATCGACCATTCCAAGGAAGTCTTGGCCGTAAGCGATAAGAAGCCTCAAGGCTCCAAGCCATACTCCGATTGAGGTAAGGACAAGCACCCCGAAAGGAAGAACAATAAGCCTAGGTGGTGCCCTTTCCATAAAAAGGAAGGACACAACCTTCGCAATTGCCAGGTTTTCTAACGAAAACTCGAGGACTATTATACTGGCAAATGGCCTCTCTCTACTCTCGAGGAGGTAGGTCAAGTGAGTGGACAAAAGCAGTTAGACGACGACGACGACGAGATACCATTCCAAGATCCTGAGCATACCATCGAGCATATCTATGGGGGATCGTTGGTATACGAGTCAAAACGACAGCTTAAGGCTGTCAAACGTGAGGTAAAGTCCATTGACCCTCCTCTTGTTAATAAATTACCGAAGTGGTTGGAAGTCACTATCTCTTTCGAGAAGGGTGACTGCTTGATCCCTTCTACTCGACCAGGTCGGTTTTCGATCGTGGTCGAGCCCACCATCAACAACTGTCGAGTAAATCGAGTGTTAGTTGATGGAGCCAACTCATTAAACATGTTGTTTACGAGTACCCTGGACGAGATGCAAGTACCCAGGACCAAGATAAGACCGGTACGGCACTCTTTTCATGGGATTGTACCGGGGTCTTTGGCCAAACCTATTGGCCAAGTTTCTCTTCCTTTAACATTTGGTTCTCCAAGCAATTTTAGTACAGAGAAAATCACTTTTGATGTTGTCAATTTCGATACAGCATATAATGCCATACTCGGATGACCAACTTTGGCAAAATTCTTAATGGCAGCTCATTATGGGTATCAATGTCTTAAAATGCCAGGTCCCAAAAGAGTCATCACAATTCATTATGATAAAAAGATGGCACATACGTACGACCGTCGATCCCTCGAGATGGTTGGCCAGATACCAACTCGAGAGGAAAACAAGGAGCATCCTTCGACCAAGCAGTCAAAGCCTAAACATCCTTCACGACATACATGAGGGTATCTGTGGAACTCATGCTTCCTACAGAACGCTAGTCGGAAAGGCCTTTTGACAAGATTTCTACTGGCCAACAGCCCTCTATGATGCCAAAGAGTTGGTTAAGAAGTGCGTATGATGCCAGTTTCATAGCTGACAGATACACCAACCGGCTTAGGCATTACAAACAATTCCTCCCTCTTGGCCTTTTGTGACCTGGGGTCTCGATATCCTAGGACCGTTCCCAAAAGCTCCAGGTCTCTTCGAGTTCCTTTTTGTGGCTATTGATACGTTCACAAAATGGATTGAAGCCGAACATGTGACTGGGATAACAACGGAAGCAGCAAAAAGGTTCATGATGAGAAGCGTGGTTACTCGGTTTGGATTCCCAAGTCGAATAATCACATATAATGGTAAGCAATTTTCGAGCACAAAATTCCAAGAATTTTGCAACGAGCTGGGTACCAAATTATGTTATGCTTCTGTTGCCTATCCTCAAAGCAACGGGACGGTCGAAAGAGCGAATGGCCAACTAATGAATGGAATCAAAACTTGAATCTTCGACTAGCTTATCAAGCGCTCAGGTCCTTAGGGTGGGGAACTCGATTACGAGACTTGAAAGCAGAAGATCTCACAACGGAAGCTGGGCCAAAGAACTCAGAAAAGAAGTTGATGTACTCTTCTTCTTCTTCTTCTGATTTGGTGATGGCAGCTTCTACTTGGGGACCGGGGGGGGAACGTATACGGCGACTTCCTTCCCGGCGCGGTGGTCAGATGATCCGCCACCTTGGCCAGATGCCTCTACCGCATCATGCGCTATTTTCGCCTCTACCTCTGCGACCACTTCCGTGGTCGCAGTCGCTTCGGTAGCAACGACTTCCACCACATGGACGATGGACGACCCTTCGACCACCGCCACTGTCATTTCTCCGACTACCGAAGAAATAGCAATGGGTTTCTTGACAGGAACGCTCTTGAGGGTTGGAGGAGTCGGGCCAAGATTACAAAATGGAAAACACGTCAAATTGTAGAAAACAAAAGGTAAATGTTGTTCTAATGCATTTGTCTTTTTACATACCTTCGTTTTTTGAACTTGATCTTGAACCCAGAAGAAACATTCCCTAAATAAGATTTCTTCGACTTCTTCTCTTCGACCACGTCTGGTCGAAATTCGAGTTGAGGATTGGGGTCAGCCATGACCATGTCTGGTCGTGGGTCTTGAGCGAGAACTGTCGCTTCTTGAGCCTCCTAACTCTCTGGATGGCTGAGAACTGTCTTGACCATCCCAAGCGCAACACTTCCCTCGAACATGGGCCCTGCTGGCGCAGCGGTTTCCTTCACAAAAGACATAAAGCCTTTTTCGTTCTTCTTTTCTAGTTGCTTGACAAAACCACGAGAGGCAGAAACTACGAAAGTCTTGTTGTTATAGTAGAAGGGTACCTTAGTCTCGGAAGCTTTGTGTTTGAGAGCTTCAGTCGCTTCGACCGCCTTGGCTTTCTCTGCAGCAGCCATATCCGCAACAAATTTCTCAAAAGGCCTAGTCGAAGCAGCAGAGCTTGAGCCTGCGCCTCCCTTATTGGCGACCCTCATAAGATGACGCTTTTTAGCCGGAGGAGCTTTGGCTTGCTCTACCTCCATGCCAATGACCATCAGTCCAACCTCTTGGTCGTCTCGACGGTCTTCCATGCCTACTTTCTGCAGGAGTCAGAAAAACAAATATTACTGAGTCGTAAGTTTTTCTATGACAATCCCCTGGTCGTAAGTACTTCTACGACCAGTACCTAGTCGTAAGTTTTTCTACAACAATCCTTTGGTCGTAAGTCAGTCTACGACCAGTACCTAGTCATAAGTTTTTCTACGATAATCCTCTGGTCGTAAGTACTTCTACAACCAGTACCTAATCGTAAGTTCTTCTACGACAATCCTCCGGTTGTAAGTCCTTCTACGACCAGTACCTAGTTGTAAGTCTTTCTACAATAATCCTCTGATCATAAGTCATTCTACGACCCGTACCTAGTCATAAGTTTTTCTACGACAACCCCCTAGTCGTAAGTATTTCTTTGACTGTGAGATCCTAAAGATGAAATCAGTCTTTGATTACCTTTAGGCGTTCCATCTTATCTTCCGCAGACAAGACTGCTAGGATTTGAGGAACCACCACACTAGGTGGCAGAGCTTTCTCACAAATGAGTTTGACTCGGATGTCAATCTCCGTTTGTAAGAGATCTACACAAGCAAATAAGACACTCAGTTGATAGGCTTGATATTAACCAAAAGGGAGCTAGGTTGAAAAATTTACTTACCTCTCTCGTAATCTCTGGTCGAGTCTTTTGGCCCCGAGTACGTCCACATGGCATGTGCTCATTTCTTCAAAGGGCTAACACGGCCTGTGATGAAATCTTTCACTACGTGCCATCCGGTGAGCCCTTCTTCCTTCAAGACTTTGATGGCTTGAATGTAGGAGGCAATCTGGCCAAGATCCTTGGAAGTCAAATCACAGGAAGAAATCTTCTCAGCGGCATTCCCAACGAAAGAAAGGTTGTCTTCAATGGTCGTCTCCCAGTAGAACCATCTCTTCTTCCATCCCGGCCATGACGACCGGGTGAATATCTGAATGTACTCCTTCGACTTCCCATCGTGGAGCTTTAGACCATAACTACCGGCGACTCCCGCTATTTTGGTCATCCCGTAGAAAAACTCGAATAGCTCCAAGTCGGCCGAAATCCCTAGGTAGGCCTCACAAAAGTATACGAACACACCTAACATCGTGATGGAATTGGGAACGATGTTCACCAATTCCACCCCAAAGTGCTCGAGTATGAGTGTGAGAAAAGGGTGAGCAGGCAATTGAAGGCCACACTCACAGTACACTTAGAAGACAGGAATTTGACCAATCTCCCCTAATGACCAATGTTGTCCCGAAGCTTCAATCCAGTTCACAAGTTCCTTTTGCGGAATCTTCTCGGCGGTGACCATGGCTTCTATCTTCGCCTCATCCATCTCCGATTCAACCCACTTAGAAGCGGCTCTGGCCATTTTCTCCATGTACGATGGATTTGGGAAGGTTTGGAGGAAGGAGGCAATTCGGTTGGCGGTGGAGAATGCAATAGCTTGATGAACAGTCAAAGCAATTGGGGAAAATGTAAGAACACTATAATCACACCCACGGTATGTTTTTATAACCATGCGCTTGATATAAGAGATCGTGGAAACTCAACAGCTGCCACCTCTTCGAGAACCACTCCAATAGATAGGTCTATGAGAGTCGATTGAGATTCTTTAATTTGTTTGTTTGAGAAAACCAAGTCTGTCTTTACACCTCAAGCGAAATTACCTTCTTGACCAAATCTATTTCTGGCCAAATGAAATACCGGTCGAAAAGCCTTTCCTTCGACCACCGTTCTACGACCACCTTCTGGTCGTAAGATCATCTATGGTTCCTTTTCTAAGTAAGTTACTTTCACTTGAAGCTGGGGGGCTAGATGACGAGGATCTAATAATCCTCATTTAATTATTTATTTGTAATTCTTATTATGGGTAATAGTGCCATCGTATGGTTCTTGGGTATACCCCTTAATGTTTATAAGGGAGAAGCAAGCCAAGAGGTCATAAGTCCTTCTGCGACCACCCTCATAGTTGTAAGTCCTTCTACGACTACCTCGTGATCGTAAGTTCCTCTACGACCAGTCCCTAGTCATAAGCTTTTCTACGACTATCCCCTGATCGTAAGTCCTCCTACGATCAGTCTGTGGTCGTAAAGCTTTACTACGACCACCACCTGGTCGTAAGTTTCTCTTCGACCAGTCCCTAGTCGTGTATTCTAGGGTAAATCTCAACTCCTCACTGTTTGGTTTAATTATTTTCTATAGGTTGTTGTCAATTAGCGAACTGTTGTTCCTACTGCAATTGAATATGTAATCTGTAGTCTTATTGTTCATCAGTTTTGGTTTAGATCAAGGAGAAATTAGAGGTTAGGACCTCCTAAAGAATTGTGGAAAATGTGATTAGGTTTCTGTAGGATCTAAGTTCACGTTATTTGGAGTTGTAATTTGGAAGATATGATAATTTCTTTGCTGCTGTCCAGAAACTCTGTCAAGTTACAGCAATCGTATTAACTGATACATAAGAATTTGATAATGGCCGAATCAAGGTTGTCTCCCAACATGACTTTTGTAGAAAATTTTCTTAGCTTTCCGGATTGATAAAGAAATAAAATTTTGGATCATCTAATTGAAAGGTATAGCTATTCTATTGCTGTTGTCCAGTTTGTCTGTCAGTTCTGATAGTAGGTTTTCATCTGTCTGTTATGTTTAGTTAAAGACAGAATTAAGGGATCTCACCAACTAAGTTTTTGTATATAATTTTGTAATCTTTCCAGAGAGACTGAAAATACCTTTTTATGATTAGCAGATTGGGAGTTATGTATTTTAGAAGGTCACGTCCAGTTTTGGTTTTCTGCTAGTTCGTAGTCATACTTGAGTAGATTAAATAATTGAACCATGGGTTTTTGGTAATATGGTTAAGAGCATTGCGAATAGCGTTGTTTTATCTTGTAAAATTTGTTTTGAGTAAATTACTTGTTGTAGGCGGAGTGACCTTGTGATTGGTTTCACTTTCTTGACCTTCCAACGTGTTGCAACGCGAAAGGCAAGTATAGATTGAGTTATCTTGAATGTTTGTTTGTTCAAATTAGTTGTATGATTATGACATGGTTAAATTCTACGAATTATGAGTAATTTTGTTCGTTACATGATTCCGTTCATGGTTGATATCAAATTACTTCTTGATAAAATGCAATTCATTACATTACCTTCATTTCAAGCATTCATGCCTCACCCAAGGGAGTGGGTATTGAGAGTCCCATCATTCCAATATGGGCACCCATCATTCCAATATGGGTCACTAGATCCCCGTATGAAAGAATCTTCATACGGGCCTTAGATCCCCGTATTTTGATAATGCGGGCTTGAGTGGACATCGATGGGTGTTTCACTGGCTATATCGGTATATGCAAAAGAGAAGTGGATGTTATTTTCATACTTGCATCAAATGCATAGCATTTT
The DNA here is from genome assembly GCA_036346405.1 of Phyllostachys edulis. Lineage (NCBI taxonomy): Eukaryota > Viridiplantae > Streptophyta > Magnoliopsida > Poales > Poaceae > Phyllostachys > Phyllostachys edulis. The sequence continues at coordinate 53,180,034 of CM070549.1, read as the reverse complement.
CTTGCAAGTATCAAATGCATAGCATTTTCTTGCAAGTCTTTTTTTAGGTGATATTTGAGGACGACACTCTTTGGGAGGGAGTAGACCACATGGAGAAACTCACTCTATCACTTATTTCACAAATTAGATGATAATTCTGTAGTTACCTTTCATTTGAGAACTATGGATTGTAATTGTTGGTTTCATGATGTTTTCTATTGTTCGTCCTTAAGCTTTAGTTACACTAGTTGATGGTTTAAATTTTCCCGAATATATTCATGATATTGTTCCTCTTGAATGAAATATTATAAGTTGAAATTTAGAGTTTATATGCTTGCTGAAATTTAGGTTATTTAATTTAACATTATCTTTGTGTGTTGATGTTTAGCTATCAGTAGTTGTTAAATTGTTCAAAACAATTCATAGTGTTGATTTTTGTTAGTAGTTTAGGTTGCATCTTGGCTTCTGAATAGCCAAGGTGTTATAAGTGTGTGATGAAGCCTTTACATCATCTAGCCCTACCCTTACACTAGCCCAGCGAATGTTTATCCTTACTTCACCTAGGTAGCTCCCGTGGAGTGAGGCATTCGCAGTTGTGTCGGAAGACTTGACCCACCCCCTCGGGGATGGGAGCCCCTTCGAGCATGCTTAACTAGCCATGCTCGTACTCTACGGTCTACCTACGTGCAAGGCTAGCTTTTCGATAACTTAATTGGCTAAGGCCACCCTCATAATAGCATATGTGGTTGTACGCTTACGCTTAGGTCGGATATACCGGCATTCAGTCCTTAATTGACCCGGATGAGAGTCTCCCCTTATCTACGAGTGAGACTCCTTTCCCACCCTTTTCAGAATATAATATAACTCGCCCACGTCCAAAACTAGGCTTTGCATTTCATTTTTATACAAAAAAATAGAGGCACACTCCTCTGGACATTTTCATAAAATTCCCAAAATCACATTTATCATATTTATCCTTTTATATCTCTTTTTGGAAAAACTCTCATTCTAGAAAGCATTTGTGCGATATTTGCACTCAAATTCCCAGGTTGACATTATATATTACCTAAACCATAATATATTAGCTACAACAGTAAGGATATCAACATATCAAAGGAATTCATGCATTGAATAGGATTAACAACTACTAACATCCCAAACATAGCAGTTTAATATTGAACATACACGCATGCAATAATAGGATGTGCAAAACAAAGCATAATAACTAAAATACTAGGATCAATATGATCAAAGGGGGTGCTTGCCTTGCTCAGGTTGTTCTGAATATGAGATTGGTTGGTCGTCAGAGATTTTGTTCGCGCAATCAACGTCTATTGCAAAAAATGCCAGAAACCAAATAAATAATGCAAATAAATTCTAACTGTAACCAAATTCAAATATTTTTGCATATTCAGGTAGATTATGATTTTATACGAATTTAGAGACAAAAATAAACTCATTTGGAGTTTTGTAGCAAAAGTTATTAAGGTTTGAAGTTGAGTTGGATTGAAAGTCCAGAAAAAGAAAAGGGAGAGAGAAAATGTATCTCTGACAGGTGGGGTCCACTCCCTTTTTCATTTTCTTTTCGATTTATTTTCTAGCTGAAAATCAGTAGAGTATAACAAGTGGGCCCCTTGGATTTTATTTTATTTTCTATTTAAATTTCTAAAGTAAATCTAAACCTTATAGGTGGGACCCAGGTGTCGGTGGCTCGGTCTACAACACAGTGCGTGTGGACCGGAGTTCATAGCATAGGGTTTTGCCGGAGATGGGGAAGCACCCAAATCCGATGGTTCCTGTGGAGCAATTGCAAAATTAGTATGGGGGAAAGCTTGCTAGAGATCTGTAACATATGATGACGCAGGTAAGGGAGAGGGAGCTCCACTGGAACACCAGTGGCGTCACGATGGCGTCTCGGCTGAACTTTGAGCTCAAGTTTTTCTCGGTGGTTTCACTGGGTGAGAGTGAGAGGGAGATAGGGGTAGCTTGGGGTGGTAAAGAGGAAGCCCAGGGTGCCTTCGGCCAGCTATTTATAGGCCATGGGCGGAGGATGGCAAGGAGGCCAGCGGAGTCCACCGAGGATGACGCTCGGGCATGGGCGACGCTAGGGCGATTGAGCGACTTGACCGGGCGATTAATGCGCGGGCAGTGTGGGCGAGGGCGCTATAAACTAGGGGCGTGTAGTAAAATTGGCGATGAGCTCAGGTGGTTGGTGCGGCGAGTTGTGGTGGCATGGCGTGGTGTGTCCATGCGCGGGCGTGCGCTGGCGCATTGCGTGCGCCGTGTTGAGACGAATGCCTAGCAAGCGGGGCCTGCTTGCTAGCGAGAGGTAAGTGGGTGCAGTGCTGAGTTGGTTCGGTTGCAACGCGGCTCAGCCTGAGGAATAGGAGGCCTGATGGGTGGGGACCACCCGTCAGTGAGAGGAGATAATTAGGATTTAGATTTTTCTGATTTTTATTTATTTGAAACCTGCTCATTTTAAGGATTTTTTAACATAGTGTAGAGCTCCAAAATTAATGAAAATTTTAGGGTAGGTTACTAACACCATGTATATTATTTTTAATTTTTATAGGATTTTCTTCTGTTACATATTTATCTCTAAAAATCTTTTAAGTTTTAGTTTGCTTTATCCTTTCGTATTTGTTTTGAGGAAAAAAAATCCAAAACATGCTTTAGTTAATTCCCTCATTTAATATTCAGCATAGTTATGCTAAATTTGTATTTTTAATTGTTATCTTTTATTTCCATTTATTTTAATTATCCATTAGGTTTGTATTTCCAAAATGGTGCTTTATGTTTTAAAATCCAATAAAACCTTGCATGAAGATTCAGATGAATTAAAGGACAGGAAGAAGTATCATAAGTTTTAAAAACATCATATTTTTATACATTTGAAATACAAACCCTTATTTTGGAATGTTACATAGGGGGAGCCCCTGGTCGAGGAGATGCTATCCAGGCGAAGCGAGGCTCGGCCGGGGCAAAGCCATCGAGGTCGAGGTGAACCATAACAAGGTCAAGCCATTGAGGCATGTTGGGGGCTCGCTGAGGTGAATCCGTCGATCTAGGGGGAACCCCGAGTCGAGGATATGCCATCGAGGCGAAGCGAAGTTCGCCTGAGGAAACTATGCTCTCTTTGAGTTCATGGAACAAGAGGGTGGGGGATGATTCGGATGGTTTGCTTGGTTCTTTAAATATTCGAGGGTATTCATCTCTCATTGGTTTTGATCCAAGTTTTGAAATGTTTCCTATCAAGCTCCAGGGGCAAACTACTAACTAGTTGGTAGGTTGAAGATAACATGGATAGTCATCATAGGCATAGCCCAGGTTGGCGTAGCCGAGCGCATCAGGGCGGAGGCGGCGGTGCGGAGTGGGAACATGGACCTCCCCTCAGGCGTAGGCGCAAACCGGGTTGATGCGGTCGAGCACGATCTGGCCGGTAGCACGGCGCGTAGCGGCTCCCCTGAAGTGCAAGCATCGATCGAGCCTGGGGCGTGACTACAATGGACCAAGCCCAGAGGACGCATACGCACCACAGGGGCATCGCCCGGAGTCTATCAGGGGCGTGTCCCGTTGCGGGTCGGGCCGCGGCTCAGAGGCTGTCGGGAGCACGTCCTGCATGAAAGGATACAGGTAGGCTACATTAGTTGATAATTCAAAAATTCTACCATGTAGACCAGGAAGTCACGCAAGCAAGAGATTGTAGATCATTACCACTGGACACATAGTGCATCAAAAGAAGAGTTGGAGTAGCCTGATCCAATGTCGAGCATGTCGATGTAGTGGTTGTAGTCGATCGTCCAACGTCCTCGGCACCGATCGTCTCTTCTAGCAACCTATCACATTCTTCGTGTAGGTCATGGATCGTCCTCGATCAGCGTAGCAGTAACCGCAATAACGCATCTACGATATCCACATGTCCAGGTGTGGAACGTTGTATGCCTATGTGCTAGCACCAACGCGCATGATAGGGCCTTCAGGAAGATGGCTGCTAAGGTTTCAGTGGAGCAACTCTGGTACGTCCCAACAGCCCCATGTATCCCCCTATAATGACCACATAACAGATCCTATCCAAACTCATTTGTTTCAAACAGTTAAGTGTGTAACCCGGTTGGTTCATACGTAATCGACCGTGACTCAGAAACTCCTTTTTGACCACAAGTCGTTAGCATTTCCTAGCAGGACATAATGATTCCTGAATACACATAAATATTATATAAGACGAACCTTATGCAATATGATCTGTGATTAGGCCCTTATCACTTATGACCAGCTCATTCTCGTATCTCCATACGACCAATTCCTATTTAGTCATGATGAGTTCGTAACTCCTTACAACCAGTTCATCGATCAGTTAGTGATCATATCCGACCAGTTTACGACCGATCTATATCTCCATACGACCAGTTCATATTTGGTCGGACTGAATGACCTGTTTGCGTATTCTCCTTCGCCTCACGATATTTGGTTGAACTCCAGGTGAGATATTTGTCACCCATGGACTGTTCAATACTTTCTCGATCTAGTGATGGATAACTTCACGTGGTCGACTCTTCGATCACTAGTAGCACGGCTATGCACTTTCTTTATTTGACCACATCGAGGGGCTCAGAGATATCTCTACAGTTAAGTTTGGAGGGGCAAACCCATATCCGACCAGTCACATCCCTCCACACATTTCATAGCATACCCGAAAGCTACATTTATAACTACCCAGTTACGGAGCAGCGTTTGGCAACCCATAACTTTAATATTACACATGTAGAAAACCATACTGATCTTAGGTCTAAGGATTATACATCATCATTGTTTGAGAACAACTGATGACACACAAAATATAACAATCTCAATAGTGTCTCAAGTTGGGTCAATCCAACGCCATGTTCTCTAACATGTGTTCACATTATTGATTCTACATCCCCATATCCATGACCGATGAAACATGATCATCAATCAATACATGTGTTGGTCGATAAATCACTAGTGTTCCGACCAATAACATTTAACCAGAGATACATTTAGAATGACATCATATAACTTAAAGAGTTCACCAACAAGTCACATACTTATTAATCTTTATAAATGATAATTCATCCAAGGAACCTAATAACATTTATTTTATAACTTGTAAATATAGACGTGATACAACCATCTCTATACTTGTCTCTAAGGCATATCACTAACACCGTAGTTAGTAAGGGGGCGTGCCCAACGCAGGAAAGGGTGTGGCACGGGCGCGATGCACGTGGAGCTAGTGGTGTGCGGCGAGATGCACGCGGAGCCAGCCAGGCGCGACACCGGTGGGCTCCCCAGGGCCGGGCGTGGCACGGCCTAGGGGACTCTGCGTGCGTGCCTGGTGGTGGAGGATGTTACTTGACTTCAAATCACAGTGGATGATGTTGGGCTCACAATCCTTGTGCAAGTAAGCCAACCCCCTGGTGGAACCCTGAGCAATTTTGAGCCTTGACTCCCATTTCAGCTTGTGATGACCATGTACCCTCACATGGAGCCAGTAGTCCAGGCTATCAGTCCCCATGTACGTGTGGATCAGCAACCTATCATTTCCATATTGGCAGTACCTTCTGAGTAAAACAAGTTTTTTGTGTTGAGCCTGCGACAGTGTTTCCACCTCAACACGGGACTCCCTCTCCATCTGATCGCAATCACCAGAGAGCCTCTTCGCTACCGCGTTTGTTCCATTAGAAAGGTAGGCCTTGTACACCAGACCAAACCCACCAGATCCTATTATGTTGGCCTGATCAAAGTTTTTTGTTGACATGGAGTGAAGAAATTACTTAATGTGAAGAGCACAACCACTGGAATGTAATGCATGGACTTTGCGTAACATGCTCCAGAGAACTTCGGGCACCCCCATGTCATTAGCTAGTGATGCATAGAGGCATGTTTCAAGGTATCCATTGACTTGCTTAAATTTAGAATTGATGATCTGAACTTCATCCCCTGCAATAGATTGAGCAAGGCCATGCACCAAGTGATGAATCTTGTACCTAACAATGCCATCTTCCTCTAATTCTTTCTTCAATAAATCATGCTCCTCTACTTCTTGAAGGAAAGACATCCACAATAAGTGCTCGAAACTGTCATTCTCTTTATCAGAAACTGGTTGGTAGCCATACTTTGCAGTTTCAACAAAACCAAGAGCAAACCATTGCTGAATAAGCTTGTCCCTATCAATATCATGGTTTCTCGGAAACACCAAACAATATGTGAAGCATTGCTTCAGACCAGGCGACATTTGGTCATAGCTAAGTTTGAGAGACGGCAAGATTAGATCTTCCTTATCCAGCTGCCATATCTAACTATTCTTAACAGAAATCCATGATTCTTCATTATTCTTGAACCGCAACATGCTCCCAAGAGCTTTCGCTGCCAACGACATGCAATCGCATTTCCGAACAATCTCCTTCCCTAACCTGACCAACTTGGGATGCAAATCCTCCTCCCCTTGCTCAAAAGCCTTCCCCTTGAACAGCTCCCAGCAATCATCATCGAAGAGGCCCTCGAGCACGATCGGCGACACGGTGCACACCATCATGCTGACCTTACGGCTCCGCGTCGTCACAATGATCTTGCTGCTCCGCTTGTCGTCCTTGAGGAGCAGCTTCAGCCTCTCCCACTACTCTAGGTTCTCACTCCAGACATAATCAAGAACAAGTAGATACTTCTTCCCCATGATTGTCCTAGACAAGAAATTTGCAATGACCTCCAAGTTGGTTAGATCGCACTTCTCCTTGGTCGCGTTGACGATCGGCTGGACCAGCATCCTGAGGCTGAAGTCGACGGACATGGACACCCGAATTCGGGGGTCGAACACCCGAATAGTCCTTGTGCATTAAATGTCGTTGTGTCGCATTAAATGCTATCTCCTTTGCAGTAACCTGCTCCCCCTCTTGTCTTCTCCTTCACCTGTTCGGCTGAGCTCTGTCCTGTCGCACACCTACCTTTGACCTCGTGTGTGCCTTCGAGTCTCAGTGACTCTCTCCGTCTCCCCTGGCTATAAAAGCCTGAGCAGTTCTCTTTCATCACCTTTTTCGCATCCAATTCGCTTGCTATCGCCCAGGTCCTCTGTGCTTCAAGTTTCGCCAAGGAGCTCGTTGAAGCCCGCGCCGTCACCGCCTCGCTGCCGAAGGAGTTCACTGGAGCGCCCACGCCGTCGTCGATCGCCGCCGCCGTCCCGACTCTCTCTCCCTCCTCCTTTATTCTCTCTCTCGGCTTTGGTGAGTTTCTCCGTGCCCTGTGCTTATCCCTTGTTCCTACGACTACGTTGCGTAGTCGTATTCCTTCTTGCGACTACGCCGCGTAGTCGTATCCTTTTGTATTCTCTGTACGACCACGTTGATTAGTCGTACCCCTCCTTAGGACCTCCTCCTCAGGACCTCCTCCTTTGACCTGCTCAGGACCCCCCTCCTTGGACCTCCTCAGGACCTCCCTTGACCTCCCGACCAGTTGGACCTCCTCCCAACTAGTCGAGCCTCCTCCCGAGAACCTATTTTTAATTCAGTTCTTTGTTGTGGGTTCTAGTTTGGTTTATCTTGGAGTTCATTCGGATTTTATTTGGTCTTTATTTGATTTTGCTTCGTTCTCACGTGTAGATTTCGACGACTCCGGAGAGCCCAAGTACTTCAAAGAGGAAGACCCTCAAGCTTTCGAGCAAGGCAAGTTACACCCGTTATCATATTGATCCCAATATTTTGAGTTATTTAAGTTCTGTTTTAAGTTTTAAATTGTTACTGCATGCTTATTTGAATTTAAGTAATTTAAATCCCTGTTTTAACTTCATAGTTATTCCAAATTCCTTTGTACAACCAAACTTGATTAGTGATTCAATCACCCCTTGTCACTGTAGTAAAGAGCAAGTCAGTACATTAGTATGAACTAGCGTGTTGCAAAACTCTATGCTTAGCCAAGCTTAGACCAAAAATCTTGATTTGGGGAGTTTCTGCCAAAAGACCAATGTTGTCAAAATGTTTTAACCATGACATTGGGTTGTTGTGGGAGTTTGTAAAATGTTTTTGAAAAACAAAGCTAAAGAAAAATTGGTTTGGACTTGGGCGAATTGGTTGTTCGGATGGGTGCATGTTCATGCACGGGATCGTTTCATTTCTATGAACGAGGCCTAGGGTTCTGTTGGATGTTGCCTAAGTCAATTAAGGACCGGTCTTCGAGCCGCATCTTGCTATGCCTCACCGTGCAACCACGTGTCCTGAATGGGCAGGACCTGATTGACTAATTTGCAATGTTCCACTATGGTCATTCTATCCGGTTGTGTGGGTGTCTTGACATACTACTTTTATTTATTCCCACCTGGCGCAAGAGGGGGCTATGAACTCTATGGGTTTCTATCCGCAGGGAGCGAAACCTTAGCGAGGGGGGACTGCGGTGGAATGGCGCATTGTAAAGGCCTTGTCACGAGCTCTAGACTGCTTACCTTCAGTAGTGAGCGGTGGCATCGACGGATGGCAGACAAACTAGAGATGTTGTGTCATGTGGGTAAAGTTGTACACCTCTGCATGGTGTAAAACTATTCGAATAGCCGTGTCCACGATCATGGACATGCTAGCAAAGCCACTCCAAGTTAGATTTTGGTTTTGTTTTCAAAAGGCTTTATGAACTGGTTTTGGATGTCTATCCAATGGGTTTCGGGCAGGAAGCCTTGTGATAGGAGGGTATCCTTCACCACTTGTTGATGAATGTTATCCAACTATAAAACTGAGATTTAGAAAATGAATTTTAATTATTGTATAACTGCTTTGGAACTTAGTACAAGTATTTGGAAAGAAACATGGCTTTATGCAAAGACAACCCTATAAGACCTCCTTTGAGATATCTTTGTATGCATGCATTCCAATCTGTTACTTGACGGGTGTGACTTGTGAGCACAGTTGTGGTGCTCACTCTTTCTTGATTCATTTGAGCAGGAGAGGACGTCTTTGAGGAGCCTTCTGACCAGGATGTCTAGGCTGCGATCTCCAGACGATTGCCTGTGGCGAATCGTGTGGTCTACCTTGCTGTCTTTTGCTTCCGATGTAATTTTACTTGTTGGCTGTATGCCCCCTTTTGTAATCAACTCTGTTGTTTAATAATATAGTTGTGTTGATTGATGTTACCGCATTTGTTTACTGTGTGAGCTAGCCGTTGATCCTTAGGACTAGCTCGGTTTGCACAGTGGTGTTCGAGACCTCCTGATCCTACTGCGCAGCCCATCCAAAGGGTCCTGGGAGACCTTTGGGACTTCTCTGTCCGGGCACAGAGGGGTCATGACTCTCCTGGGATGGTCGGGTTGTGACACTATCCCCCACTCTGATTAGAGTACTCCAGTGCTGCAAACAAGATAGAAAATAAAAAATCACATCCAATGGTTGCTTAGGGAAATTCTGATCAAACGCCATTTTGTTTCGAAATTTTCATAGATTCCAAACTGATGCTGTAAAACTAAATAGAACAAGATTATAGTGATTAGCTCCTTTATTTTCCAACCAATTTAGTTAGAAATCATCTAAAGAACTAGGAATACGATCCCAACTTAACACCTCTTTCATACAACACCAAAAAAACTTTGCCAGAATGCAAGAAAAAAGAACATGATCAGTATTTTCTTCATCACCACACATAATGCATTTATTCTCCCCTTTCCACCCTCTTTTCACCAGTTGATCTAAGGTCTGAACTCTATCATGGTAACACAACCACATAAAAATTTTAACTTTAGAAGGAAGTTTGCTTTTCCCAAAGCCTTTGCATTTTTCTACAAGTAATCCCCCCAAAAACCAACTGTCAGTAAAGAGACTTAACAGAAAAAAATCCCAGAATTATCAAAACACCACACCACTTTATCCATTTCATCATTAAGATCAACATTTATAATAGATTTTTTAAGTCCTCCCACAGGGTAATCTCCTCATCCCCAAAATTCCTATTAAAAGAAATATTCTACACACCCCCCAACAAACTATTGGCAACACTGAGCTCAGGATCCTGACTAATGTTATACAAATTATGATAATTCACCTTCAAAGGACACTCTCCCAACCAAACATCACTCCAAAAAGAAGTGTTGCATCCATTCCCAATCTTATATCTCACCCCCATATTAAAAAATTTCTTGACTTTCAACACTGACTTCTAGAACTGAGAGCTATTCAAGGATTTCACTTCTCTAAAGACACCTCTGGGAAGTACTTGGCTTTAAGAATCTTAAACCATAGATCATTATTATCTGAATAGAGTTTCCAGATCCATTTGGCTAAAAGACAATCATTCATGACCCTTGTATTAACAATCCCTAAACCCCTAAAGTCCTTGGGCTTGCAAACAGCTTTCCAATTAACCATATGGTACTTAAACGTGCCACTAGTACCCCTCCAGAAAAATCTAGAACGAATAGTATCCATCTTATTATGCACCCCCTCACTAAATCTATAAAAACTCATAGTATATATAGGAAGGCTACTCAAGCTGCTGTTTACCAAAATAAGTCTACCTCCAAAGGAAAGCAGGTTATTTTTCCAGCTACCTAACCTTTTATTCAATTTGTCAATCACTTTATCAGAAGCTTTCATTCCAACATGTCTATCCCCAACAACAATACCCAAATAAGTCATGGGTAATTTAGCCAAATTGCAGTCCAAAAATGTTAGCTACCCTCGAAGCTTCCTCATTATCCACCCCTATGACATAAACTTCACTTTTATGATCATTAATCTTCAAACCAGACATCCATTCAAAACAATATAACAAGAATTTGAGATGCAGAAAGTACTCATCCTCACATTCTATCATAATAACAGTGTCATCTGCATATTGGCGGATAGGAACCCCTCCGGGCACCAAATGGGAAATCACCCCTTTCACCAAACCTTTCTTCTGAGCTATATTAATAATCTCTGCTAAAGCATCAACGGTTAAATTGAAAAGAAGAGGAGAATCCAGTTAGATGAGAAACCTTTTCTCACAATCACTTCTTCCAAGAAATCCCAATTAATCTTATCATAGGCTTTTTCAAAATCAAGCTTCAGAATCACCCCTTTCCTCTTAGAATGTCTAACCTCATGGACAATTTCATGCAAAGCCACTACCACATCCACAATATTTCTGCCTTTGATAAAAGCTGATTGACTTTCATTGATAATTTTATCCGCAATCATCCCCAACCTACTAGCTTGAAGCTTAGTCAATATCTTAAAACTAGCATTTAACAGACAAATTGGCCTATATTACTTGATGTTGTTAGCTTCTTTAAGTTTCGGAATAAGAGTAATTACCCCAAAATTCAATCTCTTCAGATCCCGATCCCCTTTGAAAAAATCTTTAACCGGTTCAAGAAAAATCTTCCTAATAAACCCCCAACATTATTTGTAAAAAAGATTAGAGAAACCATCAGGGCCAGGAGCTTAATTCACCTGCAGATCACTTATAATCTGCCACACTTCCTTCTTAGTGAAATCTTGAAGTAGAAACAAATTATCACTTTTTGTCACTCTAAGCTTGTTGCTCCAAATCTCATGAGAAAGCCCCATAACCTGATCCTTTCCAGAACCAAAAAGAGACTTATAAAATGCATAAATGTGATCACTCAACTCAATCTTGCTTCTCAAAATAACCCCTTCATGCTCCAAACTAAAAATATAATTCTTCCTTTTCCTCCCATTGGCACAAGTATGAAAGAAACCAGTGTTAGCATCCCCCTGAGTTAACCAATCCACTCTCCCCCTTTGCTGCCAGTGCTTCTCTTCTAAGTCATAAACTTTCTCTAGCTCAACTTCTAAAGCATATCTCTGGCTCCACAAATCAGCGCTCAGACCCTTCCCATCTGCCATAGAATCCAAAGCTTTAAGTTGGTCAAGAATACTTTTCTTCTTCAACTTGTAACCACCATTTAAATTAGCACCCCAACCTCTCAAAAAACATCTTAATGAAGCCAAACAACCATTCCATCTATCAAGAGAATAAAAATCTTCAGAGGATCTACTCTCTATCTCCTCCCATTTAGACTTAAGCAAACTTTTAAAGTTCTCTTGACAAAACCATTTGTTCTCAAAACAAAATCTTCCCTTCTTAGCAATCTTTCCTTCTCCAGAGTCTAACAGGATAGGACTGTGGTCAGAACCTACTCTAATTAAGCTTTGAACTTCACAAAGAGGAAAACTTGCTTCCCAATCAGGAGACACTAAGACCCTGTCCAAATTCACCAAAACTGGGCATTTTTGCTTGTTGGACCAAGTGAATTTGACACCCCCTTTTTTAATCTCAGGCAATCTATTCTCATAGATGAAATCATTAAAAAGGTCCATAAGATTCCAGTTTAGATGTTTAGACTTTTTATCTCCAATCTCCCTAATCAAATTAAAATCACCCCCCAAAACCAAAGGCAAAATAGTATTCTTACACTTTCTGTCCAGTTCCTCCACAAAAGCTTGAGAATGTTCATGATTAGTAAGACCATATACTACCACTAACTCCCATTTGTAATTGGTCCTTCTATTTCTAACCCCTATACTTACAAAGAACTTACCTTAATCATAAGCTTCCACTTCCAAAAAATCATCTCTGACCCCCAACAAGATCCCCCCTAAATGACCCACAGCAGGAATCTAGTTCCAACTAAAAGGCAAATCCCCAACCAGATTCTTAAGATCTCTATCAGAAAAATTATCTTTAATAGTTTCATGCACCCCAACAGCATCCAGATTTTCAGAATAAATAAAATCCTTCAGCTGTTTTCGTCTAGCCACCCTCCCTAAACCTCTAATGTTCTAGAAAAGGATTCTCATGATTTCATAATGTCGAATGTATCACCCCTCTCTTTGGACTTACCATTCTTGCTCCTAGTTATTTTGGAGCTAGATACACCCCTAATCTCATTATCAATTGTTCTCGACAAATCACCCCTTTCAGATTTAATTTCTCCAAATTCCTGAGCTACAAACTCCTCTTTTCCCAACTTTTCTTTTTCAACTCTGGCCAAAGCAGATTTGACAAGCTCTTGTGCCTACATTGCTGAAATAATCTCCCTAGCCTTTTGGGGTTTATCCCCTAAAACAATTACACAAGAAGTAGCAACTTGCTCTAGATAAACAGAAGAAACATTATTAAGGATATTAAAAGAATTAACAGATTTACCTGATGCTTCCAAGTTCTGGATAGACTTCAGCTTGGAGGCCTTTTTCTCCATAGTTATGCCCTTGTCTTGGATTCTGGAACTTTTCCTTGTAGCTATTGGATATTCCAAGATCTTGTTTTTCCTACCCCCTTTTTTCTTTGCAGAAACCCATAGTTCTGCCACCCCTTCAATGTCATTCACCCCCATGTCATCCTTGTCACTTTCATTATTCTGAAAGTCCTCAACAGACTCCTCATCAAGATATTTTCTCTCTCCTGAATCAACCATATCCTCTGAAATTACACATGCTTTCCCAGTGGTCTGATGAGAAAGAGATTTAATTTTATTTGGAAGAAGGGACTCCAACTCTTTTACAGGCTTTGAAAAATCTAACTTCCTCCTGTCTTTCATAGGAGTATGTAGACAAGGCCACAGTGATGTAGCCAAGAAAGCAGGCCCCCCCTCTATGTGGACAACTATGTCCCCTTCAGCGAGAACTCCTGACTTACTTTTATTTTACTCAGAACAAATAGAATCAGACCCCTCCACATAAGCGTTATCATCCCCAGATTTCGCTAGACTCTCTCCCTCCACATGTGCAGGAAACCTAAAATCTAGGGGAACAATCTATAGAGCCTCATGTCTAGACTCCAAATTAGTCAATTGTTTGCCTTTAATTGAATTGACAAACCCACAAGATGTGTCCTGATATTGCTGGTTAATATTACTAATCTCCTCCCCAGCTCTTACTTCTGAGACCTTCTTATGCTCACCCCCAATTAATTCAAAAGATTGAACCTCTTTTTTGTAAATGCCAATATCTAACTGATCTATGGTTCTCTTCAATTCAGGAAAATTCGCATATGAAGGTATCACTGATAGGGCATGATCATTGGGAGAATATAACATCATGTCAGTGCAAATAATCTCACCCTCAGAATGAAATCCTTGCTTCTGTTTACTCTTATTAGTGTTAGATCCTCCCCCACTTTTTTTTGTTCTGAAGATTGAATATTCTCTCCTCCAAACTTCTCTGCCAATTTTTCCCATTCAGTCTTGTGATCACTCTCATTGTACTCATCTTCCTCATCCTCATTGTCATCATCCTTTTTTTGGGTATGAATTTTGTGAAAATGATCATAAACTGGACCCTTCTTCTTACCTGTAGCACCCCCTTCTACTTCGAATTTCATCTCATAACCCATGAAATTAATGAAAATCTCCACATAGCAATTTATATTAGAAGGATCCCTACTAAGAACTTTAACCCTAACAGGGTCTATCCTCACCAAACTAAGCTCATCCACATCTAAAGGATCCCCCATTGTGCTAGCTATGTCTTTCACAATTTCTACTATCCTTGCTGGGAGAGGAATACCAGAGATTCTGATCCAAGCAGCAGTAAGGACAGAAGAAGCTTTAGGGTCCAAAGTAGATTTATCAATCTTAGCCTTAATAGAATAGAGAGCTAATTCAACACCCCTGGCTTTAGACCAAGTATCTAGCATTTCCTTTGAAGGAAAGACCACTGCATATTATGTCTCTGAAAGTTTCCTCACTTTCCAATCCCAAGTTGCTTGAATTAGATGCTTCAATTCAGCTTCAATTTTTTGCACTGATGTTGTCCCTTCCTTAATACTCAAACGTTAACAATATGTTTCTAGACATTTCGCGGGCCGCAAGTTCTGCATCTTGGATTCCTGGGAACCACCTGACGGTTTTGGTACCGGAAGTAGATTAGTTCATGTTTTGTCGCCAAAATGTACTGTTTTCATTTCAGAAATAATAATAAGGTGAGAAATAATATGGATGAACACATCCAAAATAAGGGCATGTATATCCAAAATAAGGGCATGTACAATGGTATACACAGTGGTTATCTGTAGTATCTTCTATGTCATCTATAAACAAAACTAAACACAACTCATACAATGGGTTGTTTTTAAGTTATCTGTATATGTCCTCCACAAAATGAGGCCGCAAAACAAGTAGGTTACAGACGGCATAGATATAACAGCAAAAGTGATGTCTATAAGGGCCTTATAGACCATCTGTTGCATGCCAGACAACTTCTACGTCACCCCTCCTTCTCTCTCACCCATATCACAAAAAATCTTATGTGTCAAGAATTATAAATGACTGATATCACCCTATTGTATATGCCCTAAGAAAAGGAAAAAAGGACAAAGGGAACGGTTTATCGGTGCTTCCTTCTTTGGTGTCTGACGCCGAGTACCAAGTTAGGATTAGGTTTTTGAGTTCCTCAAGACAACCGATCATAGCTCCAAGGATGATGAGGCGGCAGATGAGAGCGTCGCTAGTCATTTGTTGACGATTGAGTAGGTGGACAGGGTTTTGGCTGTCCGTAGGGATGCAGATTATCTGCCATTCAAATGGCAACGGTAGAGAACAATAGTACTATGTCATTCCTTGATCCTCAGCCATCCAATCCAAAAAGCAACGTGCGAGATTGGTCGCTACTGTATGTTATGTATTTGTATATGACCCATGTGTATATATGGCCCATGAGGCCCATGAACTCTAGGGTTTGTAATCTCTACTACTTAAAAGAAGGAGTTTACCGTCGTCCGTCCTCCCACTGTTGTTTGCATCCGTCCTATCGGCTGTCACCAATGGACCAGATCACTAGCATCGGGATCAACCGTAAGCCACTGCACTCACGCCCGCGTCATAGTTCGTCCTTGCGGATATCATGGGTTCCCCAGCAGAATGGTGTTGTAGAGAGGAAGAACATAACCCTTGTAGAGATGGCCAGGACCATACTAGATGAGCATAGTACACCTCGGAGGTTTTGGGCTGAGGCGATCTCTACTGCTTGCTATGTATCCAATAGGGTGTTCTTAAGATCTGTCATAGGCAAGACTTCTTTTGAGCTTAGATTTGGTCATAAACCTAAAGTCTCTCATTTCAAGATTTTTGGTTGCAAGTGCTTCATTCTTAAATATGGCAACTTGGATAAATTTGAATCAAGATATTCTGATGGCATTTTTCTTGGATATCTTGCTCATTCTCGTGGCTTTCGTGTGTTTAATTTGGATACTAACAAAATTTTTGAGACTTGCGAAGTCACTTTTGATGAGGCTAGTCCTGGTACTAGACCCGATGGTACAGGTACACAGGTTTCTGAAAGCATCTTCGTCGACGATGACTCTGAGGATGAGGACCCAATCCATCCTCCACCACTTCGAGGTGGTTGGAGAGCTCGCTTTATTTCTCCAAATTTTCGATGAGCAAATTTCTTCCCACCTTCACCGACGATCCGAGTGGCTCTGCTCCTACCTCCACAGTCCATGAGGTAGAGGCTACTTCTACACTAGGACCTCCTCTTCACATTCAATGACAAAGATCCATCCGAAAGCAGATGATTGGGGATCTTCATGAGCGAGTTACTCGCTCCAGGTTTATCTCTCCGGATTCTCATGCACATTCTGTTTTTGTCGCGTATTTTGAACCCCAAGATGTCACCCATGCTTTATCTAATTCCTCTTGGGTCAATGCCATGCATGAAGAGCTTGAAAATTTTGAAAGAAACAAAGTATGGACCTTAGTTGAACCTCCACCTAATCATAATGTAATTGGAACAAAATGAGTTTTCAAAAATAAGCAAAGTGAGGATGGGTTGGTGGTTCACAATAAGGCTAGGCTTGTAGCTCAAGGTTAGGTTATTCCCAGGTAGAAGGCTTAGATTTTGAGGAGACCTTTGCTCCTGTAGCCAGATTAGAAGCCATTCGTATTTTGCTAGCATTCGTGGCATCTAAGGGCTTTAAGCTTTTTCAAATGGATATCAAGAGTGCTTTCCTTAATGGCTTCATAGAAGAAGAGATCTTTGTCAAGCAACCTCCTGGTTTTGAAAATCTAAAGTTCCCAAACCATGTGTTTAAGCTCTCCAAAGCCTTGTATGGATTGAAGCAAGCCCCTAGAGCTTGGTATAATAGGCTTAAGAGTTTCTTACGTAAAAATGATTTTAAAATAGGAATGGTAGATAAAACCTTGTTCACTCTCAGGCATGGCAGTGATTTCTTACTGGTTCAGATTTATGTAGATGACATCATATTCGGTGGTTCTTCTCATGCTTTGGTGTCCAGATTTTCAGATTCTATGAGCAGGGAATTCGAGATGAGCATGATGGGCAAACTGACCTTCTTCCTTGGTCTTCAAGTCAAGCAACTGAAAGAAGGCACTTTCATTCATCAAAGCAAGTACACAAATGACCTTCTTCTACGCTCGACATGGGAAGCAAGAGGGCCAATGTCTACTCCCATTGCCACATCCACCGTGGCCGACCTCGATGAGGATGGAGAGCCCGTGGACCGTATGAGTACCGCATGCATGATTGGCTCTCTTCTCTACCTCACAAGCGCCAAGGCCGACATACAGCTTTGTTGTGTGTCTCAGGCGCCGATTTCAAAGCTTCCTCGCATCACATCATCAAGCGGTCGTCAGATCTTCGTGTACCTCCAGACACTCTTGATTTTGGACTCGTATTCTTCTGATTATGCTCTCTCCATTCAGGCTTTTTCTGATGCTGATTTTGCTGGTTGTAGAGTGGATAGGAAGAGTACTTCTGGCACTTGTCATTTTTTAGGCACATCTCTTATCTCTTGGTCTTCTAGAAAGCAATCCTCTGTTGCACAGTCCACCATCGAGGCAGAGTATGTAGCTGCAGCGAGTAGTTGCTCTCAGATTCTCTGGATCTTATCTACTCTACGGGACTATGGGTTGTCTTTGGGTAGTGTTCCTCTCTTCTGTGATAACACTAGTGCCATAAACATTGCCAAAAACCCAGTGCAACACTCTAGGACCAAGCACATTGACATTCGATATCATTTCCTTAGAAACCATGTAGAGAATGGTGATGTTGTGCTTCACTTTGCAGAGTCTGAGCAGCAGGTTGCGGATATTTTCACTACGGCTCTTGATTCTTCTCGTTTTGCTTCTTTGAGGGGAGAGTTGGGGGTTATTAGTCCTCTTGGCCTGTTTTGAGGGGGAGTTGGCTCTTTTGTATTCATTGTATCATATTGCATTTTAAATCAGCAACTTGCATTGTAATATAAAATCACAGAGCCTTGTTTATTATCCTTGTGTGACATGATTTCATTCTTTATACCTTGCCATGTCTTGTGCTAGTTTGCTAGGTTCATCATGACTTTCCGTGTGTAGCTTAGCTTTTGCCATGCTAGCTCTATTAAATGCGAAAAACTTGAATTAAAAACTTGATTTGTTGAATCTTGTGACTAGTTTTGCTTTAGTGATCCTCACATGATTCATGCCATGTCAAATAGGCTACATTGAGTCTGGAATCTTTTTTGAGCTTTAGATTGAGCTATGCTATTTCCTAAGTCAAGCAAATGAAAAATGATCTTTTCTGTGCGAAAAAACTGATCTCACCAAATCTTTCTCATGAGACGGCTTGCCATTGCACTAGACATGAACTCAGGGGGAGTTTTGAATGACCTAGACTACTCTCTTAAGCTTTTTGCTTGGGATGGTCACGGCAAGGCTTGAGATCTAGCCAACCTAAGAAAACAATTCGTGAAAATTGGTTGAAGCTTAGGAGGCAGTTGTGGATGGCTCCTAGTCCAGGACTTGCTTTGCTAAGATAAAACCAAAAATCAATTTTAGCAAGTGCTAAATGTGCTAAATTTCAAAATGCTTGAACAAATTGATTCAACATTGAACTCATAGCGCTCTAAATTGGCTCAATTTTAGCTTCTTGGTTCCATTTAGTTTATTGACATGGCTTGACTCATTTTGGGATACCTTTGGCTAAACTGTGATCTTGTGCACCTTAATATGCTAAATTTACATTTAATCACAAATTATTGCTCTTTTGGTTTTAGCTTTGCTATATATGATTTGCCATGATTTACAATAGCTTCTTCACATAATATGGCTTGGTGTAATACTTATACAGTCATCTTGTATAATTCTCATGGCTCCCTTTGCTAAAAATAAATAAATTGCAGCCATTCCATATCATTCATGCTCTATCTTCCTCTATGCACCTTGATGAATCCATTGTCAAAGGGGGAGAAATGGTAAAAATGGACAAATAGGGAGAAATGAATTTTCACGAAAATTGATGATCATAGTGAGGGTGAGCATCTCATATGCATTTTTGCGATCTTATTGCCATTTCTAAACTTGAAATGCAATTCTTGCAACCTCATAATGATCAAAGGTCAATTTGAACAATTGTTCTTTCATATGGACCTTAAGTGAGATTTTTGTCACTTCTCTGGAAATTGAAGGTTTTGTGCTTTCTTTTGCTGTATCTCACTTGTCTATGCTATTCTAGAGCCAGCTTGGTCATTTCCCTTGCTTTCTCTTGCATTTGGACTAAGTTGTGCCTTTATGCGAAAACGTCAAGTATTTTACTTTTCAAACCTCAAACTTACATTTTCTGAGAAATTGCCAATGTGTTTATCAAGGGGGAGATTGTGGATATCATGGGGATATACCCATGATCTTAGGATGATGAGATAATTGGCAATGGCGTTGAGGGTGTGCGGAAACACGCGTTTTCGATGAGGTTTCAGGTTCTATCAGGCCTCTAGCGATCTGACCGGCCATGTGGGTGGTTAGACCGGCCATGCCCCGGGTGGTGTTTCTGTTATTTGCACTGGCGGTCAGACTAGCAAGGGGGCAGTCAGATCGGCCAGGGGGCAGTCAGAACGGCCAAAGTGGCGGTCTGGCCGATTTTTGTGCTGTTCATCGGCCATTTTGGAGTTTTGGCTTTTGGGATAAGTCAAGATCATTTGTTTCATCGCATATGTGTTGCATGATGCATGTTTTCACTAACGTGGGTCAAGTTGTGAAGAACTTGTTCCCGGATTCGATTTCTTTGTCTATTGTTGTGCATGACGCTTGGAGGTCAATGACGGTCAACGGCGAGGATGATCGGGACTAAGCTTGGAGGTCCAGAACGATCAAGGATGCCGGGTAAGGTCAATGGACTCAAGCATGGAGCAAATTGGACAAAGGTGACCGAACGGGCAGTTCGGTGCGACTGGTTGGATCAAGCGGCGCGGGGGTCGGTGCAAGTGCCATGGTGGCTTCGACGGGAGCCGGACGAGTGAGACTTGCCGACATGATGAAAGCCATTGATCAATCTACACGTGGCGAAGCAGGCGAGTGCTTCACCAAGATTGGACTTGGTCTTCGGAGAAAGATCAAGAAGGGGTATTTTGGTAATTTCACTAAATACTGCCTTGGTGACCTTGGGCTAAACCGCGGCGCAAGACGGTGCGTGGAGAAGCGGTTTAGGTCAAGAGAAGATGAAGACGATGCTTTAAGATGCGTGCGTGTGTCCCGTTTGTGTGTGGGCTTAACGGGAGCCCATTAGGGTTAACTCTTCTAGAAGCTAGGCCTCGCTATAAATAGGAGGGGGTGCTGTCAAGCAGCCCCTAAGCACTTCATTTGCAAAACCCTAGTTTGTCTTAGGACTTAGAGAGGAAAGGAGAGGCTTAGGGTTTTAGAGAGTTGGATTGATTTGAGTGCTCATATTGTGAGCTTTGTCCTCCTCGAGGGAGTGGCTCTAAACCAGCAACAACCACGAATCAATCTATTCAAGATTTCTCAAAGATGAGTTCCTATTTGTTCTTTCTCTCTATTTCTTGATTTTGGGTCTTTCTTTGTTCCATTGATCTTTGGTTAGTTTCTTGCCCCCATCTACCTTGTTGTGATATGTGGGAATACATCTAGGATCATCTTGATCATTAATCACCCACGAGTAAGTGTTTGGATCAAGTTTTCGTTCTTGCCCGGTTTTGAACCAATCTTCGTTCAAATGGAAAATGGTTGAAACTTTGGCGTGGATCTACTCAATCATTGCTTGGAATAGGTTCCTAATATTCTTAGGAAGGTGTGTTCCAAATTTGGTCAAGTTTGGCCATGTAGATCAAAAGTTAGACCGATTTTCGTTTTGGATTTTGTCGTTCTTTGTTGCTTCGTCAGTCCGGTTGGACCACGTGTAAGCCGCCATCATACCGCCATTGGTCCGGACCAAGACGATAGCTATCGATTAGATCGGGCCCGAGGGTTTGATCTCCATGTCTTTGGTCTTTTGCTTTGGGGTTTGATCGGATTCAACACAGGTTGTCCACTGTGCTTGTATACAGATCTTCATAGCTTTTATAGCTATTGGAGTGAAAGTAGTGTTGAGTTCGATTGAGGTGAAAAATAGAGAGCGTCTATTCACCCCCCCTCTAGGCGCCTTTCCGGTCCTACAGTCCTCTCTTCCAAGTTCCAACCACGCCATTGTCGCCATTCCCCCCTTTTTCCGCAAGACCACAACCACCCAATACCCCTCCCTGTCCACTCCCCAGCACTGCCGGTCCTTGGCGTCCCCCTCCCTCTCCACTCCAGCACACCACCGGTCCTTAGCGCCCCCTTCCTCTCCGGTCCATCGCTACACCGGCCAGTCCCTCCAGCACCGCCGCATCCTTCCGCAGCTTTCGGCCGACCCAAGGCAACAAGAGCGTGCGGCTTTGACCTGCCTTAGATCCAGCCGCCGGCTTCCCTCATGTTGTATCCTCAGCTTCGATGGGGCTGCCTTTGATCTCGCCTCCATCCATCCCTCGATGTGCGCTGTGCCCCATTCCTCACATCTGCTACCACCGCTACCTCGCCGAGTTCAAGACCGGCGCCGAGCGCAAGGACGCCGTAGAGTCCACACTCACCGCCTACCAGGCCGCTCAGGTCTTCCCCACTCTTCCACTAACATTCCCATCTTTTCTCGCCTCTTTCCTCCTCTGGAGAGCGATTTGACTTAAAAAGGTTGGATCTTAGGTGGTTCTTTTCTCTAGGACATAGCCATGAAGTAGCTGCCACCGACCCACCCCATCAGGCTGGGCCTCGTGCTCAACTTCAGACTTCAGTTTTCTCATATTCTGAAAAAACTATCGAGTTAGGGAAGGTTTGCTTCTTTTCGCCCCCCCTTCGTTTTACTTGTATTGGAAAATGTTGCTTTTTATTTTCTTTTTCGGGAAAGCTAAGCAAAGAAAAAGGTTGATTTCTTGGGCAGATTTGATGCCTTGATCTCTCGGATCCGGGGAGAGGTGGTGTGGTCGGTTCTTGCTAATGTTTCCATGGCGAAGTTTGTTGGGTCACGGGTAGGCTACGATAGCAACAAACAAAAATTTTCTACCACGCAATCCAGGAAGCCAAGCAAGTAGATGATCATAGATCGTTACCACTAGACGTGCAAAGCAGCGGAAGAAGGGTTAGAGTAGCATAGTCCAACGTAGAGCGCGTCGATGTAGTGGTCGTAGTAGATCGTCCAGCGTCCTCACAAGTCGATCGTCTCCTCCAAAGAACGCTCGGTAGCCTTGTGAAGATCGCGGATCGTCCTCAAGCGCAAATGATCGCAGAGTGCCTCTACCAGATCCACACGCCCGAGGAGGAACAACCATACGTATTGTACTAGCACCAAGTCGCACGGTAGAGCTCTCAGGAAGATGGTAGCTAGGGTTTCGGTGGAGTAAAACTTGTGACGCCCAACAGCCTCATGCATCTCCTTATATAGTGCTCGTGACGGATCCTATCCGAACATATTTGACTTAATCGATCCGTATTGGTTTGTTCCAACCTGCTAAGTGTGTGACCTCAGAGGTTCATGCGTAATCGGTTGTGACTTGAAACCCTTTCCGACCACGTAGTCGAAGCGGTTCCTAGCAGAACATAGCGATTCCTAATACACATAAATTATATCCGATTTAACCTTGATGCAATATGATCTATGACTGTGTCCTCATCACTTACGACTGTGTCTTATCTCTATACTGACCCATTCAGATTTGGTCACGACGATTCGTAACTCCTCACGACGTGTTACACGACCACTCGGATTACGCTCGACCGATCACGATCAGTCCTCATCACTTACAACCAGGTCTTATATCTATACGATCAGTTCGTATTTGGTCATGACCAGTTCGTAACTCCTTATGACCAGGTTACGACCACTCTGTGATTACGTTCAACCAGTCTACGACCAGCTCGTACCTCCATACGATCAGTCCGTAACTATTCGAACTAAGCAACCTACTCGTGTATACTCCCTTTTCCTCACGATGTCTGGTTGAACTCCAGGTGAGATGTTGTGTCATCCATGGACTGTTCAATACTTTCTCGATCGAGTGTCAGATAACTTTACATGGTCGAACACTTCGACTACTAGTGGCATGGCCATGCACTTTCTTTATCCGACCACAACGAGGGGCCCAGAGACATCTCTCCTGTTATGTTAGGAGGGACAAATCCCATATCCCACAAATACATTCCTCTCGCATGTTTCATAGCATACTTGAAAGCTACCTTTATAATCGTCGATTCATTGTAGCGTTTGGCAACCCCTAAGAGTGCTATTACACATGTAGGAAACCATGCTGATCTCAGATCTAAAAATTATACATCATCATTGCTTGAGACCAACTAACGACACATAGAATCATAACAATCTCAATAGTCTCTCAAGGTGGGTCTAATCCAACATCATGTTATGTAACATGTGTCCATATTATTGGTTTGATATCTCCATATCCATGACCCGTGAAATATAGTCATCAACCAATACATATGCTAGTCTATTCATATGTGTCCTCATATGTTTTCGACCAAGGATTGTATAAGAATAATTATCGCAGAAATATAGAGTTTCATAATCAAGGCACAAACTTGATAATAAGTATTAACAATATTATTCTAGGAACAAGATATCATATTATCCAATATTATGAACATAATAAAATATAATCATCTCTATGATTACCTCTAGAACATATTTCTAACAAATTTATGCTGGTTGTAGGGTATGATCTAATTTTTTGGCTGCTTTTCTTGATTTGGGTAGCCGGATCTGTTCGCAGTCGTTGTCTTACTCTCCAACTACCCCGGGCTTGGCACCGCAGGATCCAGCCATTCCCTGTGTGACCCGCCGCCACCTTCTTCCTCTCTGGCCATCCCCGGGCTTGGCGCCATAGGATCCAGCCATCCCCAAGCGCGGCGCCACTGGATCCGACCTTTCCCCGGCGCGCTGCTGTCATCATATTCCTTGACCTCAATGTCGTCGCCTTCGTCACCATCCTCCTTCCCCATTCCAAAGCCCGAACCGTAAGCCACCTCCAATTTCTTTTTCATATTCCCCATTCTCTTGTGATTTTCCCCAATTCTTCTCTTGCAATTTCTTGTACCAAAATTTATTTCTCGATTTGGATCATAGACATGAACGATGTGCCCTGTCTCATGTCGGCCATGGGTGATGAGCTTGCAATAGGAGCAGAGGAAGGAGATGTGTTGAGATGGTTCTAGCTTTTTAATCTTCGACTGTGCTGAGATGGAACAAGATTTTTCTTGCGATTTTGTGAAGATAGGAACATGAACATGATCATGGACTGTGTTGAGATGATTCTAGGTAAATACTGCATTCAACTGTGGATGCTGGTGGCTGAAGAGAAAGCGTAGCGCGTGGTGGAGAAGAGGAAGCATAGCACGCGCGGTGGCGGGATGAGGACATCAAAGATAAGATCTTGGTGATGGCGTGGCAGCTGCAGCGCACACAAGGTGGCAGCGCTGGACCTCCATGCGTGTGAGATGACAACGCATTTGTGTTCCTCTTCTCCAGTGCTCCATGCTGCCCCGTCACACCCAGCCATCCTATCGGTTTCATCACCACGCCGCACCGAGCCACCGACCTTCTCCTCCTACCCCTGGACACCGCCGTACCATGCTCAATGGCCTTGCGGCAACATACCCCTAGAGAGGTCTTGGACATCTCACCTTGGATTCACACGCGATCTGGGCGCAGCCATCATCCCTTCCTCCTTCACCGATGTTGTCGCCCCTACCTCACCGAGAAGCTCTACAAGGTTAGGTCCGACACCACAACTCCTTCCTCTTTCTACTCCTCATGTGCTCCTTATGCTCTCCATGCCCATGTGCCCAATGTGATGAAGGTTCTCGATGAAATAACTACTCAAGATAGTACCATCTGTCATTTTTTAGCTAACTGCATCTAATTTGCTGGCTGCAGAAATTTATTACTTCCCATATTATCCTACTGTTTGATCTAGGATGAACTAATTGCATGTAATTTGGTGTCAAATTTGTCGCTTCATGTCAATCCGATAAGAAAGGATGCTTATTTTCCATCTCAATGCTCTCGTACAAATTGAGGAACCTTCTTTTTGGTTTGTGCCGCTGATGCAACATGTTTAAACTAGTGTTGTAGCTATGGTCTTTGTTTTTCCTATAGATTATAGTTTGACTCTCTTAGATTTTGTCAATTCATTCATGTAAACCTGAAGCTTCATGAACAAGTAAAAACTATTTCCTATGTTATGTTAATTGGAGCATGGTGCAATTGCATCGAGATGGATATCGGTTCTTTGGTACTTGTATATAGCAGTGACATTTCTTAGGATGCAAGTATTAGTTATAGTTTGCTTCAGAATATCAAAGATGGAAAAATTGAGTCTCCTAACACGTCTTTGATCGGATCATCGCAAATATTGAACCTATCATCATCAAGGTTCAATTTCCCTCTGCCACTTGAACAATTGTAACTTCCGCATACAATTTGCTATATGCATGGCTAACTGATGTTCCATGAGCATATCAATAAAATACATAACTCCAACACTACCTATAGTTTATTATCGAGATCCATTATTTCTGCAACTTATGAGTTCATAAATTCTAGAATATTGTTCATGACTGATAGATGAATTTCTTGCCGGATAGCTGGTGCTCCAATTTATGTTATCTTGGAGCGGGGGATGACCTTCGAATTCTAAATGTGACATGAGTTTCCTTGTGTTCATTAAGTAGTTTTTTTAGATAATGGTCACTTGAAAATGGCATTTCGATGAACTATTTGAAGGGCACTCAAAATATGTTGTAAAGAAACACTTTAGTAGGTAATAACATATTTATAAGGAAGTAAAGAACAATATTGAGTAGTTTCCTTTTGAAGGCCAAGGTCATGGCATCTGGCCATGCAAGAATGATGAACACGGGCTAGAGGCGACCACAAGGGCACGTTCCTTTCCAGCGAGCGCATGTGCAAGGAGACGAGGACGGTGTCACAACAGGCGGTGGCATTGTGTGAGTGCATGGGCGGATGGTGCAGACCTTGGACGACGCCGTGACTGCAATAGACACAATACTCCCCGTGCCACAGAAGCCAAACGACACCGCACGCTACCAGGTAGGCTTAGGTGCTGAAATGCAATGCAATCTGTTTGCTGAAACTGTTGTTTTAGCTAATGTTGCTGCTATGTCGTATCTTAACTAAAAATAATTTATGTTCCACGCTAGCCATGACATGCTATATTATCCGAGAGACACAACCAGGTTGACATTAACATAATTGCTCCATCAATCACTGACTTACTTTTGATTAATCTGTTTATTTATTGATTACTGAAATTTTAGTTCATGGAAACTTTTGCATCACAAGAAAAAGGCCGGATATTAGTGTTGTTGTGTGTGCATTAGCAAGAACAACAACCGATCGCTTGAGCTATAGATTGGTCTGTATGAGTTATTGTTTCTCTATTTCAGTCTTGACGTTGCTTTCTATTCACTTTTGTTCTTATCTTGATTAGTTTTTTTTTTTCATATTTTGGTTCTTCTCATTAGTTCTACGCACTGATGAGAAAGTGTAGAGATGTGTTTCAGGCTGTACATGTGTTTTTGTTTCTTATTTGATTGCAGAATTTTACATTCCCAGAACAAGTGATCATTTTCAGGAAGTGAAAACGTTAGCTGGAGGTATGCATGCACATAATCCCAAATGATTATTTGATTTTTGGTTATTCATAGGTATCATCCTTGAGCCCTCTCATCATTTCATCTGTGGCTAATGAAGAACAAATAAATAATTGTCTTATTTATACCTTGTCGAAACAAGCGGTGCTCTGGTAGATTCCAACTTGGGATGTGCTACCATTTTCCCCCCACTTAATGGAGGAGAGAACGTTTATTGCTTGCTTGCATGCACATTCCAAAATTGTATGATACTCCCTTCGTTTCGCAATATTTGTCCATAGCCCACCATGCGCAAAGACCAATTAAGCACTAATTCTAAGAAAACATTATTAAGAAATGACCATACATATCTACACTAAATGACATAGTACAACCACTTAACCTCTTCCAAAGATTTTAAGTAGGGTAGAGAGTAGAAACATTGCAATAACTACATTCTTGATTCACTCAATGGACAAATACATTGAAATGGAGACTCCTTAGGGCATCAACAAACATAGTGAAACAGAGGGAGTAATTACATGTCAATATATATTCAGTAGGATTACACAGCTCTCCCAATGCCATAGAAAATGACTACTCCAGTCCATTAATTCTTGGCTGAATGTTTTCGATATTTAGTCCAGTGACAACACCTTATTGTATGTGTTTTACTATTGGAAGCAGTTAACGGAAGAAAGGACTGCAGAACTGAGGATTCCCAAAAGGCCTAAAGCTTCATTAATGTGTCTCTCCCCTACTTTATGTGAAAGATTAATTACCTTGTCAAATGCTCCCTCCACTGATTGGTTTCATTCCTAAAGCTTCATTAATGTGTCGCTCCCTCTGCTTTATGTGAAAGCTCAATTACCTTGTCAAATGCTCTCTCCTCTGATTGGTTTCATCCAGTTTGTCTGAATTAATCAACTGTACTATTGTAGTACGTCTGTAATACTGTTATTTTTATTCAGTTGTCCCAAATTCCCTGTGTTGTGGTCTCGCATCCGATGTTTGCTTCCCTTGCTTGCGGATGACATGCATATTTCATTTTTATTTATCTTCATGTGAGTGTTAATGTTGCTGCACCAAGCTTTGCTTTTAGCTCTGCAAATCACACAACGCCCCCATAAGTGATAAGTTATTCAGTTGCACTGGTGGACATGGCTTCCATCCACTCGCAAAGTTGCATCACCGCTGCCTTATCACTTGCATTGCATTGCATGCATTGCCATTGAATGCTAGATTGTTTTCCATAGCAACGAACGTGCATTCTGCCATGATGTTCTTCTCTCATAATCCAGCTAGACTGAATTGCCACAAAATAGTGACAAATAAAGCACAAATGCTTGCAACTTTTGGCTTCGGATGATTGTTACTCTCAGATGTTCCTTTCATTCTCCGTGAATACTAATATTTTTTATGTTAAGATTTTGTGTTTCCGTTGCAACGCATAGGCAATCTACTAGTGTAGTATATATACTACAGTATTCATCTAATACAACTAAGAAGTTCATTTGTATCACCGTAAAAGTGATACAACACCCCACATGCTGCGGTACCCGTCACACCTGCCTGTTGATTTTTGATCTAACGGCTGAGGTTGACAGTGCCAGGATGCCATTACAATGTAACGGCAGAGGATGTGAATCCCTCGGGAGGCTGACTAATTAGGCTCGGGAGCGACGAGGGCGTCACCGATCACTGGGCAGAAAGTGGTGGGCTACAACTCAGTAGGCAGCCATTACACTAATGGCCAGTGGCGGAGGTGCTATAAGGACGCGGTTCGCCCTTCGCCGAGTGGGGATTGGAGCGAACCGGCCGATGGAGACACAGCCAGATGAGTGGAGGCGACAAAAGCGAAGGGTTCGTGACGATGAATAAGGGGAACGGCACAGTTGCATGATGTCCACGCTCTTTGGTGATGGGGCCCATCGTGCGTTCGCGCATGGCCATGCGATAGGATCCCCGCGCATTAGACTACACACCTTGTTCGTACGTGCTAGTTGCTATCTCCATTGTCACTTGGGCTGTGTGGAATGTGCGCAACCATGTCTGTTCTGTTGTGAACTTGCGATTACTGAAAAATGAAAGACCCTACTAATGTAGTAATTTAAAGCTTTTTTCTTCTGCTAGCAAATACTGGCCTGGTCTATGTCAGAAGACGACGAGAGAGGTGTAGAATCAGTGAGTCGATATAACGAGCCTTTCCTGACTGAAGGAGTGGAATGTCTGCATGACCATGGTTGTTGCCTTGTTGGCTGTACTGTACTTGAATCGTGTAAAATTACGTTTCCTGTGCTCAGATCCAAATGATGTGCAAGGGGATATGACGCGCCTGCTATGAGTGTGCTTACAAAAAATCAACTTGCATAAGCTGCAAAGCAAGCTTTCAAGAAAAACGGGCTAGTGTATTTCAATTTTGGTTGACAAGCATCACCAGCGAACACATTGGTTTGCTTATCTTGTTTACATTGCTGATAAGTGGTAAGGCTTCTCCAAAATAATTCACGTCCTTTCAAGAGCAGTAGTAGTTAAACAACCAAATCTATCTGCATCACGACTAACTGCTACATCCATCACATCCAGATTCTAATGTAAACCATGCAGAAAAATGAGCAAAGGGGATAAGCAGCGGAGATCAATCGATGTGCAAGCCATGGCAACATCATAGAGGGTGCCGCACAATATATGTATTCTGGCATGCATCGCAATTCGAAAACAATCAGGTCCTGATTAATGCAGCATCCTAGGTAGCTCAGAACATGCAGGCACAAGGAACCAATCCAGGCAGTTCCACAGCACAATCACAGGAACAGTAAATAACTAAAAAGGTAAGGAATCGAAAAAAACACAAACAGGTAAGGGATCACATTCCACAACCGATAAAAACACAAACCAGTCTAATATAGCATCCAGACTTTGCCCAAGGCTCAAATAAAAGGCCAGTATTTTAAAAGATAAGGGCACATTGTATGCAGTGCTAACTGCTGAATAATTACTGCCAACCCAGCAAGAACAATGCCCGTGAACAAAACTTAGAACCACTAGATATTTCTGATGCAGACATGGGAACAACGATCAAACCCCTCATTTCTTCTTGGCAGCAGACTTGGTGACCTTGGCACCGGTTGGGTCCTTCTCAACACCCCTCATTTCTTCTTGGCAGCAGCCTTGGTGACCTTGGCGCCGGTTGGGTCCTTCTTCTCAACGCTCTTGATGACACCAACAGCAACCGTCTGCCTCATGTCACGGACGGCGAAACGACCAAGAGGAGGGTACTGAGCGAATGTCTCCACAACCATAGGCTTGGTGGGAACCATCTTCACCATGCCAGCATCACCGTTCTTTAGGAACTTGGGCTCCTTCTCGAGCTCCTTGCCAGATCGTCTGTCAATCTTGGTCACCAGCTCAGCAAACTTGACAGCAATGTGGGAGGTGTGGCAGTCGAGCACTGGCGCGTAGCCGTTGCCAATCTGCCCAGGGTGATTCATGATGATGACCTGGGAGATGAAGCTGGCAGCCTCCTTGGCAGGGTCATCCTTGGAGTTGGAGGCAACAAACCCACGCTTCAGATCCTTCACAGCAACGTTCTTCACGTTGAAGCCAACATTGTCACCAGGAAGCGCCTCCTGGAGAGCCTCGTGGTGCATCTCAACAGACTTGACCTCAGTGGTCAGGCCGCTGGGTCCAAAGGTAACAACCATACCAGGCTTGATAACACCAGTCTCAACACGACCCACAGGGACAGTACCAATACCACCAATCTTGTACACGTCCTGAAGGGGAAGACGCAGGGGCTTGTCCGAGGGCCTCTTGGGCTCATTGATCTGGTCAAGAGCCTCAAGTAGGGTCGGGCCCTTGTACCAGTCAAGGTTGGTGGACCTCTCAATCATGTTGTCACCCTCGAAACCAGAGATGGGAACAAAGGGGATCTTGTCTGGGTTGTAGCCGACCTTCTTGAGGTAGGAAGAGACTTCCTTCACAATTTCATCATACCGGGCCTTCGAGTACTTGGGAGTGGTGGCATCCATCTAGAACAGTACAGAAAGTTAGTTAAATTAAATACGTGAACTATAAGCGCTAATAAAATAAAGAAAAAACTATCCATTTAAGATGATGTATAGATAGGGTTACAAGTGCATTAAAAGTGGTAAATACAGAAATCAATAACTCATCACTAAAGAACAATACACAAAATGCACAATACAAACAATGATATGTTTAAATAACATATAATATGAATAAACATCTCATAAAATTATGCACAGATTAAGCAGTGATTAAGCAAAATAAGAAGGCATTTTTCAAGAAGATACATCAACAGCAACACACACAAACAGTGATGTATTAGAAGAACATATAACATGGAACAGACTAATATCAGATAAAGTAGACTATGAATGAGTTCAGTTCCATGCATCCAGTGTAACTTCATGCTTAAAAGCAGCAGAAAAGTAACCACCAAGAGTTGCATCACAAGCACAAAGCCATGAAATTGCTCAACATTAACAACTGGAAATAAGGTGATCAATTTTCAGTATCTACTAACTTAAGTACACAACACTATCAATGTGCACTAGAAAAGAATGCATGAATTTTCAACACTAGCAATAAGATATACGGAGCTCAGTTTTCACAATATATTAACTTGTGACAATATGTTCACATCAACTCATCAAGGGGACTATGATCATCCATATGTATAACAAATAGGTTGTTCCAGAAGGACAGTTTCCTGAAGGACATGAACTAACATACCTCATATACTTCCATTCATGTCAATGTCCCACGAAACAGACAAAATAACATAGCAGGCATATGAAAATATGAAAGGGTGAAAGACTACTGATAGCAGTAGACATGTATCATAATTTCAGCAAGCAACTAAACCATTGAATTCAGGACATCAAGCACTGCATTTACTAATAGAATCTAGAAGATCATGTAAGTTCATAACAGGCTAAGAAGCAGGGCTTCCATCATGCATGTGTAGTAAAATGTGTCATACTGTCATGAACAATGGGTGTTATTCTGAAAGTTATACCTTGTTGCAACAGCAGATCATTTGCTTCACTCCAAGAGTGAAAGCGAGGAGAGCGTGCTCACGGGTCTGGCCATCCTTGGAAATACCAGCCTCAAAACCACCGGTGGTGGAGTCAATGATGAGGACGGCACAGTCAGCCTGGGAGGTACCAGTAATCATGTTCTTGATGAAGTCACGGTGTCCAGGGGCATCAATGACCGTGCAGTAGTACTTAGTTGTCTCAAA
This sequence comes from Phyllostachys edulis, assembly GCA_036346405.1. NCBI lineage: Eukaryota > Viridiplantae > Streptophyta > Magnoliopsida > Poales > Poaceae > Phyllostachys > Phyllostachys edulis. The sequence continues at coordinate 53,147,896 of CM070549.1, read as the reverse complement.
CTTCCACAGGGCGATATCGATGGTGATACCTCTCTCACGCTCAGCCTTGAGCTTGTCAAGCACCCACGCGTACTTGAACGACCTCTTGTTCATCTCAGCGGCTTCCTTCTCAAACCTCTCGATCACACGCTTGTCAATGCCTCCAAGCTTGTAGATCAGGTGGCCAGTGGTGGTCGACTTGCCAGAGTCGACATGGCCAATGACCACAATGCTAATGTGAGTCTTCTCCTTACCCATGGCTGCAGAGAATGTTAACTAACAAACCGCAACACAAAACAAACAGTGATTAGTGACAACAGATGCGCAAAATAACCAAACAAAACAGCAAAATACAGGAACGGGCAAATCAGATATGTTAACTATCTATCAAGGTTAACAAAGCAGATGATCGTGTAAATTAGCAGCAACATGACTTAATCAAAGTCTGCACAGAATTCGAACCTTATAACATAGTATAACTTAGATCTATACCACTAGATAAGAGGAACCGGTCACATCTACGTAACACTATCAGAAGAACAGTTATTAGTGGGTTAAATCACCATATTGGTGCAAGGTGAAGTAATACTGTCAATTACATAAGACAATCCACAAACCCTATATTACTAAACAAAAACTAAGATACAAGTACATCGATCGATAGATTCAGCCAAGGAGATTACGCAGTTCTACATCGCGCTTATGGTTGCATCAACAAATAGCAAATAGAAACCATAGTAAATATACAGATCGAGGCAATGATATGAGGTCAGGCAAAATGCCCCAATGAAAAGACGAAAACAGCATGCATCGGCGCAAAAAATCACCTAAAACTTGCTCTACTCGAAGACGAAGGCTACGAAACAGAGGAGGACGAGTAGATCTGAAGCTACTAGCAACCATGAACCGAGCATCTAAGGAGGGGAGAAGGATCTGGAGACTGACCTTGCGGGAGGGAGGCGGCGGCGAGGGGGAGATGGGAGTGAGGAGGAGTGGTCCTTATATCGGCAGCGACCGGCGCTAGGGTTCCTTCCTGGCCGCCTGATCTTCGTCTGATGGTTGTCGTTGCGGGGATTTGTCGTCCATTCGATTTTGATCGTGCGGATGGTGTTTTCAGAAGTTGGCTATTCCGACCTTTTTTACATCACGCAGGGCGCACGTTTGTCGTCCTGGAGGCCGCATCTACCGGTTTTGATACAGGAAGCACTACAAAAATAAAAAAGGAACCACCAATGTCTGGACGTACGATTAGAGCTTGTTTATTGTACACTTCTTTACGATGTCGGATCTAACTTGAAAGGTTCGACCTTAGATTGGATCCAATCGAGCACAACAAAAAAACTCTAGGACGCAACAAATTCACATCTGATACAACAAAAATACAATAAATTCCTAACTCGATGCAACAAGCGTGTATTCTTCGGTGCAACAAATAGACATTCCTACCATAACAAAAGTTTACTCTTGTATAATAAATCACAAACACGATTGCAACTAATATCTCTTGCCGTAACATTTGAAAAGATACATTGCGACCAAAAAAAAAAAACTACTCTTGCACAACAAATCAACAACACAATTGCAATAAAATACATCTTGCGGCAACATTTGAGAAACCGCATTGCAACAAAGTACACCAGTTCATACAACAATCGATAAACAACTTTGCAACAATTTGAAAAAAATGTTTGCAACAAAAACATACCAGAAGCGATGGCCTTGCACATAGATTTGATAACTGAGATTGCCGGAAGGTGAGGAGACCACTAGTTCAGAGTCTCATTGCCGATAAGCCTAGATCTGGGTGGGCCAAGTACCAATGGTGGCTTCATGTATCAGCAACCAACCTTTTCTTGATGTCAAGTCCAATTACCTATCGACGACATCCAGGGTAATTGTATGTCCACACGCCTTCTCTTGCAGCCTCACTTCATGAATTTGCAGGGCTCGATGAGAGGTTACCCGTGGCAGCTGTGTCATCCTCCCTCACGACCCCCCGAAAGTGGCTGGAGACTACAAACGATGTATTATATATTTATATATATATATGAAGCCGGTTTTAAAGGCATAAGTAGCCATTGCTTGGATGTTTTATTTATATATCACAGACGGTTCGTGTTACGAACCGTCTGTGATAGATAGTTATCACAGACGGTTCGTATTTGGTTCTTAATACGAACCGTCTGTGATAGACATTTTTCACAAACGGCTCAACACGAACCGCTGCGTGATAGTCATATATCACGCAGCGATTTTGAACACGAAAATGCGTGATAGTTATATATCACGCAGCGGTTACGAGTTAATAACCGCTCGTGATAGCATGCATTCTGAGCGGTTTTAAATGCGTGATGACCTCATGTCATCACTGACCCATAAACTCAGACGGCTCATGAAACCGTCTGTGATGACGTTTTTGAACCGTCTGTGAAGGCCTTTTCTGTAGTAGTGAAAAAGTCGATTTTCTTGGTCATGTGATGACAGCCGAAGGAGTAGCAGTTGACCGTAGCAAAATTAAAGTAGTGCTACATTGGGAGCAGCCTAAGATCGTTACTCAGATTCGCAGTTTCTTGGGAATGGCGAGGTATTACCGTCGTTTCATCGAAGGATTCTCAACCATTGCTAAGCCCCTTACGCAATTGTTGAAGGAGAAAAAGTTCACTTGGACCCAGTTTGTAAAGAAAGTTTTCAAGAATTGAAGAAGCATTTGACTTCAGCCCCAATGTTAACTCTACCAGATATCCGAAAAGATTTTGATATCTACTATGATGCTTTGCGTCAAGGATTAGGATACATCATGATGCAAGAAGGAATGGTTGACGCTTATGCGTTAAGACAATTAAGACCTCATGGGGAGAATTACCCTGCCTATGATCTGAAACTAGCTGTCGTAGTACATGCTTTAAAGATTTGGCGTCATTACCTCATCGGTAATCACTGTGAGATATACACAGATCGTAAGAGCCTGCAGTATATTTTTACTCAGTCTGACCTGAACATGAGGCAGAGAAGATGGTTAGAGTTAATAAAATATTATAATCATGGAATCCACTACCATCCCAGTAAAGCTAATGTTGTTGCAGATGCGTTAAGTCGCAAGAGCTACTGCAATACCTTGGAAGTAAAAGAGAATTGCCCGAAACTTCATGAGGAATTTAAGAAGTTAAGGTTGGAAGTTGTATCCGAAAGATTCATGGCCAGTCTAGAAGTGCAATCTACTCTGGAGAAGCAAATTCGCGCTGCCCAACCAAATGATCCTGAGATTAAGGACATTAAGTTCAAAATGGCAGAAGGAAAATTCAAGGACTTCGCCAAGGACGATCAAGATATACTTTGGATTAATGGACATATCTGCGTGCTAGATGTTGATGGTTTAAGACAGCTAATCTTAAAAGAGGCTCATGACTCAAAATATTCTATTCACCCTAGAAGTACTAAGATGTACCAGGATGTTAAGAATAAATTCTAGTGGCCAAATCTGAAGCGAGAAGTCGCGGAGTTCGTTGCCTTGTGTGACGTATGTCAGAAAGTAAAGGCAAAGCATCAGAGACCAGCAGGTTTGTTGCAACCGCTGAAGATTCCAGAGTAGAAATGGAAAGAAATCGGAATGGATTTCATTACCGGTTAGCCCAGGACTCAATCGGATTACAATTCGATTTGGGTAATAGTCGATTGTTTGACTAAAGTTGTCCATTTCTTGCCAATCAAAACCACTTACTCAAAAGATCGCCTTGCAAAGTTATATATGTCAAGGATTGTTAGTTTGCATGGTGTACCTAAGAAGATAGTGTCAGATCGGGGATCTCAGTTCACTTCCCATTTTTGGTAGAGTCTGCATGAGGCTTTGGCACTCATCTGAATTTCAGTACTGCTTATCACCCACAAACAGATGGACAGACTGAAAGAATTAATCAAATATTGGAAGATATGTTGAGAGCTTGTGCTCTAGCTAATGCTACCAGTTGGGATAAAAGTTTGTCGTATGCAGAATTCTCGTACAATAACAGTTACCAAGCCAGTTTGCAAATATCACTATTTGAAGCTTTGTATGGTCGTGCTTGTAGAACCCCTCTAAATTGGTTAGAGATAGCCGAACGAAAAGTATCCGGACTAGGTATTATTCAGGAAGCAGAAGACCAAGTATATATGATCAGGGAAAGATGGAAGATAGCTCAGTCCACGCAAAAAAGCTATGCTGATAACCATCGTCGTGACCTCAGCTTTAAACCAGAAGATTTCGTGTATCTTCAAGTTACTCCGCTGAGAGGTGTCAAAAGATTTCATGCCAAAGGGTAGCTTGCCCCAAGATATGTTGGTCCGTTCAAGATTGTGAGTCGTCGAGGAGAAGTTGCTTATTAGCTTGAACTGTCATAGTCGTTAGCAGGGTTCATGATGTGTTTCATGTCTCGCAGTTGAAGAAATGTCTTCGTGTGCCGACAGAACAAACCACTTTGGATTCAATCGAGTTAAAAGAAGATCTCACTTATAAAGAGCAATTTGTGATTTTGTGCCACTTAGCTTACTGAATTTGCATTTTACTTTATCAACCCTTTGAACTTACGAGGTTGTGCCACCTTGCTATCTGAACTTGCATTTTACTTTCTTAGCCCCTGAACTTGCGAGGTTGTGCCACTTAGTTTTTTTAACTTGTGTTGAAATGAGGTTTTTTGAACAACCTCGCAAGTTCAGGGGCTAAGAAAATAAAATACAAGTTTAGAGAGCTTAGTGGCACAACCGCGCAAGTTCAGAAACTGGGAAAGTTAAATGCAAGTTCAAGGAGCTGAGTAACACAACCTCGCAAGTTCAGACGGCTGAGAAAGTAAAATGTAAGTTCGGAGAGCTTAGTAGAACAACCGTGCAAGTTCAAGGGTTGAGAAAGTAAAATGCTAGTTCAGAGAACTAAGTGGCACAACCTCACAAATTCAGAGACCTACGATGCAATTTTTTCTATTTTTGTGAGGAATTAAGAACTATTCATGGCCATAACTTTGCTAAATAGTGTCAAGTTGCAACTTGCAACTATGAAAGGACCCTTCCGGGCTCTGTTCCGCTCCCTTTTCTACGTGAATTCATGGTAGCTTATCTCTTCTTTTTTAGAGGATCACAGTAGTTTATCTATTCATCGGCTCCTCGCTCAAATAGTGTGCAGCTTCTAGAAGTTTCTACAGCAACTCGTCGGCATCATCTTTCGTCCTGATTGAAGCCCACCATCTCCTTGGTCGACCTATGGGCCGTGGGACAAGCAGGCTGCGTACGGCCCCAGTGATGCAAGATGCTGCTTATACCAATCGATTACTTTAGCATGAATTCCGAGATTCCATTAGATTGTGCTCAAGTCTCAAGCTCGCTTGTTGACACGATAGCAAAATATACATGGGCTGGTATTGGGCCCTTTGGCTCTGAGCAAAACAGAAGGTCGCCAGGTCGGCGTCTCGGACTCTCGGCGTGGACGGAAATTTGCGTGCAGGGTCTTCTCTCGGAACATGCAAAAAGACTAGCGTGTCTTTGTATTAAGAAGAATATTGAAAATAAACGAGTTTTAGTTACAAGAGAAGGTTGAACGCCCAGAAAGGAGGCGGCATATCTGGTAAATACGGGTTAAATCGTGAACATATGCATATGAGCAATCTTGACGCTCCATCGCGAAATGAGCGGCGCAGGGTGAGCGAGTGAGCACGAGCAAGACGATTTTGCGTTCTCCACCCACCCCCACCCCCCCCCCCGCGCGCGCGCGCGAGACCTTCTTGCTTCCTTCGCCCCCGCACCATTCGCATCGGTTCGGTTCGGCCCCCTCCTCCCTCCCCTGATCATACTGCCGCGCCTCGTCGGCCTCGCACTCTCCACCTGTGTCTGCGCTACTTTGCGCCAGCCTTTCACGCCACCACCACCACCGCACCTCTACCCTACGGCAGCGGCTAGCACGAGGATGACGATGATGGCGTTGTTCTTGATACAACCGTGCGGTCAACGGCGGACTCTCGACCAGACGACTCATTGTTATTACCACGCCGGCAAGCCAATAGCCGACCGCCAAGAAGTCGACTCGACCCATGCCAATAACACAGCAGTAGGAGACACTGATGCAATCGAAGAGCAGGAGCAAGATATTGATGGTGATGAGGAGTACATGGGGTTCTGCGTTGTGGGCATTACAATCGCGGTGGACTTCTCGGATGGGGAGGAGGACTAGATTGTAGTGGAGGAGATTTGATCTGATTGTTCTGGCAATGCAAAATTTGGTATGATTGAAACTGAGGAATTATGTATGATTGAATTGTAAATTTTGATCCTTCTGGAAGCTGGCTATGTATGATCCCTTCTCTTCCATCTCCGAGTGGTGTGTATATATATAGTGTTGCTCCTGTTGGTTGTGTCCATGTGTATATGGTGACTATTACTCTAATTGTGGTCATGAATTATGCATGATTCAAACTTGAAATTATCATGTGTGAATAAAGTGGAGAAGGGATTCTTCTTCAGTTCTTGGTTCTTTCTGCCTGATTGAGTCCTATTGTGCTTATGCGGCTATGCTAGTTCATTGTTTGGTTTAGTTTCCTTTTGATAGTACCCTGTTCTAAAATCTGATCGGGCTCTTTGTTTGGGAAATTGGGTAAATTCAATTCTTGATGTAGCTATGTTTTGTGAATGCAACATGCAAGCAGCACGGTTACATGGAAAAGTCGGAGCGGCGGCACCAAGGGGAGGTGCTCGGATGGGCCGCACCAGGCCGCTGGAGGCATGGGGATGGGGAGCGAACCAAGGGCGCAGGAGGCGAGGACCGGTTGGCTAGTGGCGGCGCAGACAGAGAATTGGAGGTGGCATCATGGGAAAAGGGAGGAGAAGAGTGAATTTGGGGAAGGTTTGGAGGGGGTGGGAGGGCTAGGGTGTGTCACGAATGAAGGGGAAGGAGAGAGGATTAGGGATTAAGTGGGAAATAGGGAATTAGGGGTTAGATGGGTAGTAAAAATAGGAAGTAGGAAAGAGTATAATTAAATTCCACTATAAAGTAATAGCAATAGATTTAATCGTTTAAAATTGAGCTCTATTAGTAAGAGGTATTAATACTGAGTAAATTTTAAGACCAATCAAGTATAGCCCACGTGCGGATTAAAGTCAATAGATCGATCAGTAGAGAATAAAAGCGAGCGAAGCGCGTATAAATTAATCTAAGACTTGAGAAATGAATTAATCGCCGGTAGCACACGCTAAGTTCGAAAAATTAAGTGTCGCATTAGGAAATAATTTAGTTAAGATAAGTAATTGAACAATACCAGCGTGAAATCAATTAGGTATTTTGGTGCACGTGTAAAATTGAATAAACCTAGTTGTGCGTAGGGGTAGTATAATGGGTTACCTTCGCTCGATAAAGTACATGTGTAGGCGAATTCGATCGTAGAGCCGGTAGACCATAGAACGATCTTAATTAAGGGAGTGCTAACCTAACGGGGGACCCGAAAAATGTTATTAAATTAAAATATGCTAACAAAATAGAATCCACTAACTTATGTACGCATAATATCACCCAAAATTAATTAAATATTTGTTAATGTATTATTCGTTCTACCGCATAATTACAGAGGACAAACCAGCGCCGACTGGAGTAGCTGATGAGGGATTCGTCGATGCCAACCTTTCCTACGATTATGAAGGCAAGCTATCCTCTTGAACATAAATTTAGTTATATTAAACGTAAACTGTATATTGCTGTATTATATATGTATCGCATCAAAATTGTTTCTCAAAATTTAAATCAAATGAATGAGATAAGGAGGAAAGAGATAAGAAAGAGGAAAGAGATAAGAACTATATAGCTGGTAAAGGGGGCCCGTGGTAGGGAAGAGATAAGGCAAGAGGTGGGACCCTTTACATATAGTTAATATATAAGGACCAACCAAACTCTTACTCGGTCAGAATCCGTAATTAAGTGCCAACCATTTTTCCGTTTTGACGGGCAGAAAATACTACCTTGTTACGTAATTATGCTCTCCACATCGGGTAAGTAATATGTGTGAGTGTGATGGAGGAACCCATGACTGGTAGGAGAAGTTCGAAAGTGGGGGGATCCAAGGCACTATAGCGCTAAGGTGGAGTGTTGGGTGCGGGATAGAAGCCTCCTTAACCAACATTACCAGAACTCGGTGGGTGACGAGGTCAGCACCGATGAAAAGTAATGGGTGGAGAAATTAATCACGTAATCTGGAAAACATTCTGTATTCTGATCTCAAACCTGTATAAAAGGAAATGCGGTGGACCCAGTTCACAGAGAGTTTAGAATAGCTATGGATAAAGTGGTACAAAGCCTGCACAGTGCTAAGCAAAAATCATGAATTCATGCCAGTCTCCTGGATTGGAGTCTACGGAAACCACTGGGGGTCTATCTTCTCTCCGAGTGACAAGTAGTGTTTTCAGTATTAAAATCTACCACCTAATGATTTAATGAGTTATTATTTTTAGAAAAGAGATGAAATAGAAAATGTGATAGCGTACAGTACATCTTTTGCTATTAATGCTTGCTGAGTACTTTTGTACTCAACCTTGTTAGTATTCTCCTTTGTTAGATCCTAGTCCGGCCAGGAATTATCCCGAGTGGGATGAGGGATGCGCAGGTACAGATGAGGCCGCAGGAGACGAGGATGTTTACTATGAGGAGCAGGGCGAGGTGGACACCATATTCAACACATGGGACGAATAGGAGGCCAAGTGAGCCTAACAAGCAAGCGGGGACTTAGTCCCATTTTGCAGTTATAAATTACTACTTGTAATGTAATACCTTAGCCCTGCGTGGCTAACTGTTGTAATAAACAACTGTTTCTATCTTATTGTTCTGCTGCGTCAACTCTGGTAAGGCTTATTATTCGTTGAAGCGGTGTTCTACTGGATAGATGAATAGTAATCTGTTTGCTTATGTGTGATTACCCTCTGGGGTAATGACACGGAGCATCATAGTTGGTATCAGAGCAATTGGTTAGGGCCACGCTAATACACTAGAAACTGCTATAGAACCTAAGTATGTCTTTCTTGCTTGCTATATTGCACTAAGTATCTTGTTAATCCTTGTCTCGAGGTCATTTGTTCTTTCCAACCTCTCATCAAAACTACTATGTTGAAAGCTTATCCTTTGAGTGACGTAGAACCATCCCCTTTTATGCAGGATGATTAGGTCCAGGATTCCACCCGAGAGAGTATAGGGGAGCATGTGCTACTTCTAGGGAGACTACTGCACCGCTTGGGGCACCCTTCCCAGAGTTTTTCCAGGATACTCGCGTAGCAGACGGCACCGCATTAGTAGGAGTCATCGTCACAATGATTCCCCTGAACTCGGTCTATTACATAGAGTTTATAGAAGAGTGGCGTACATCTGACGACTATGTACCATTACAGGAGGTAGCGCTTCAGGCCATCCACACCCTTAGAGCTCACTTTAGTGACTAGTTGAGGGGTTTGCAGTTTGGAGGGGTACCATCCATAGCCCTAGGGAGTTTTGGCTTGCAGTTTGGTCCCAGCCATAGCTCTAGCTACCCATACCCACCACTCTCCCCAACCACTTCAGCTGTGCAACGAGAGACTACAGACACAATGCTATTGGCTAGTACCATGTTGCATAATTCGACCCGGGGAGCCTTAGCTAGGACCGAGGAGAGCTCCAACTTTTGGCGACAGCAGTACCATACCTTAGAAGCTCTCCGAGAGAACTGTCATACCCCTACCCCTGATGCTCCACCCCACCACCCCACTCACCCCACCTCTGACCCAGGGCCTAGTTCTCATAGAGTTCTACCTACAGCTCCACCACCAGATCCACCCATTTATTCAGCTGCACCCCCACCCTCTGCCTTCTATTCTTTTATAGCTAACGACTTCATCCCAATACCTCCAGTGGTCCCTATCCCTGACCCATTCTACGACCCTAACCCCACCATCCCTTCTCCCCCGTACCCCTATCTCCATGTCCCCACCCCACCACCTCAGGGAGACTTAGGAGATATCTCAGCTCTGCCACCAGATTGTCCACTTCCCCATAGACTGAGACCAGAGCTCCGTCATCCCCACATCACAGTGTACCCAGACCCTGTTAGAGACACCTCCCTTCTACATGAGGTCTTCCGCACTTATTTTGGAGACCCTAGTAGCAGCTAGGCAGCTGAAGTATTTTTAGAGACCCTAGTAGCAGCCAGGTAGCCGAAGGAGGAGCTAGCCCTAACCTAGGATTTGAGGATAAGGAGGAGAGTGACCCAGAGGAGTGGTAGCCAGAGACCCCTGAGCCATTTTGAGTCTTGAGTAGTTAGGGGTTAGCCGAGAGATTACTTGTTGTACTTGCTTCTATCGTTATTTTGTATGTTATGTATGTCAGTTCGTGTTGTATCAGGACCTATTATGTTGTTATGTTTCAGTGACTATTCAGTTTCGCAGTTCAACCTAGGATAGAAGACTTAAAACTGTAGGTGGTGAGGTATCAATGTAAGATCATAAGTTTTCATGCCTGGACTAGAGGCATGGAGTAGAACTCTGGCATGGGCCTGCTTTTCCAATTTCTGGATAAGTATGGACCATACTCGTTAGCTTCCTTATCTTTTCATCTATATCACCAGAATGACCCGTCAGCATCCCAAAGTAATCCGTAACTACTTAAAGAAAGTAAAGAAAAGGCTGACGATGTAAAAAGGATGCCTTATCCCACTTATGCATATCAGTTTTCCTGGACGAGTGGTCCGTGGCACTCCGAGCGTGTAGCCTTGGCGTACCCAGGAGCGAAGTCCTGGTTGTACTAAGGAATGAGCCCTGAGTGGTCCCAAACACGTGGTTTGGGCGGTCTCGAGAATGGGATCTCGAGCGTACTTGGGAGTGGTCCCAAACACGTGGTTTGGGTGGTCTTGAGAACATGATCTTAAGCATGACTGAGCACGAGAGACTCAGCTAGTATGGGATTTGGATCTTTTTGTATCTCATTGTTTCTTGGTGTTATTTGATTATCTGTGTATAGCATAACACAACTCACCCGCGGGTTAACTCTATCAGATAAATACGATAACCCCTTCCCTACCACAAATTACTGTTGAATCGTGAAAGACTAATATAACCAGCAGTAAGACTCATCAAAATATGAAATACTACAAGTACAACAACTAATACAACCATTTCTTAACATCTCCCCCATAGGATGGAAGGTCAAGGACACGAAGATCAAGGATTGGGATTAAGGCTGAGATTGTTGCTACAATCTACACCACTAGGAAATCTACCAGTAGACCTCAACAAGACAACACCTGGCCAGCCTAGAACCACAGCAGTGCCAGACACCAGCCCACTGACAATCACCAGATCCACAGATCCGTTAGGAGTAATGGCCGATGTTCTCTGATTCCTTGAAAATTCCAGGAAGGAAGCCCAGGAAAACCATAATCGCTTTATGGAAGCACTCCTAACCCGAGTAGTCCCTACCACCTCGCAGCCAACCCATGGGGTTAGTCTGGGTGACTTTCTCTATACTCGCCCTCCCACCTTTGCTAAGGCCACTGATCCACTGGACGCAAGTGATTGGCTAGTGGAGATAGAGAAGAAGTTGGACACGGTAGGATGCTCTGATGTAGAGAAGGTTCGGTACGCTTCGCACCAGCTAATTGGACCCGCAGCCACGTGGTGGCTCAACTACAGCCGTAACCATGTCAGTGAACAACCCATCACTTGGGCTGAATTCAAGATACGTTTCACAGAAACACATGTACCTACGGGAAGAATGAAATTAAAGAAGCGGGAATTTAGAGCTTTAACCCAAGGTGGGAAAAAGATGGTAGAATATTTGGGTCAATTCAATGAACTCTCTAGCTACGCTCTAGTCGACGTCGACACTAAAGAAAAGAAAATAGAAAAATTCATGGATGGGATGCAACCCTATATGAAAATGCTGCTACCCATCCACATGATAGCCGAATTCCAGGATCTAGTCAATCGAGCCATAATTTTATAAAATGAACACTCAAACCTGACAGGGGAAAGAAGAAAGAAGGCTAAGACAGATCACCGTCCACAAAATACTAAGAGGCCCCGCCCCTACCCGCAATAGCAACCACCACCTCGATTTGGACTACCTAGGACTAGACCCTTCAATCCATCTTTCCAGAGACCAGCAGCCCTGAGAAAACCACTAGCGGTAGCACTGAGATGTGCAAGATGTGGAGGAAGCCACCTGATGAAAGATTGGCTGAGAGGCACAGGTGCATGCTTCAATTGCGGGAAGCCCGGTCATCGTAAGATCGATTGCCCTCACCCACAGAGAGCATCTGGGACTCCACCACAACCCGCATTTGTGCCCAGACTACCTGCACCAGCACCGCCTTAGGTCAACCACCTGAGCCAGCCCATGAGCAACCAACCAGTCACGGGAGGAACTAGAAGAGGAGGACTAGCACGCCTGACCCACGTGACTGCTGAATAAATTGGAGAAACCACCGATGTGATCATGGGTAAGCTGTTAATTCCACCTGCCTTGGGTATTGTTCTTTTTGACCCTAGAGCAACTCACTCTTTTATATCTCATAAGTTGCTAGTAGAACACAAACTGACATCAGAACTGTTGGAAAAACCGATGGGGGTTAGTACACCTGCGAGGACACTAGAAGTGACGCTAATTAGAAAGGGTCAAGCTATTATAATACACAATACCAAGTTCCTAGCAAACAACTTTGTAATCAACCTAAGTGGTTTAGAAGTAATCCTGGGTATGAACTGGTTATCCGCCCGTGGGGGTGAATATAGATTGTGAATCTAAGCAAGCCTCAATCCGAAAGCTTGACGGGACACAACTACAATATATTGGAATTATAACCCAACCAAAATCAGCTAACCCTAGCTTGGCCAGCCTGCAAATAAAAGAAGTAAAAGACATACCAGTCGTCAGAGATTTCCCAGATGTTTTCCCTGAAGAATTACTTGGTATGCCCCTGGATAGAGAAATAGAATTTACCATCAACTTAATTCCAGGAACATCACCAATTTCCAAAAGGCCGTACAGAATGAATGCAAAGGAATTAATAGAACTAAAGAAGCAACTGGATGAACTAGAAGCCAAAGGATTCATTAGAGAAAGTACATCACCATGGGGAGCACCGGTTTTGTTTGCAAAGAAGAAAGACAGAGGAGTAAGATTATGTACTGACTACCGGGAGCTAAATAATGTCACCATAAAGAATAAATACCCATTACCCCGGATAGACGACCTCTTGACCAATTGAAAGGAGCACGGGTATTTTTCGAAGATTGACTTGAGATCTGGGTACCGTCAGATCAAAGTCAACCCCAGGGACATCAAAAAGACTGCTTTTGTCTCACGGTATGGGCACCATGAATACATGGTAGTTCCATTTGGAATGACCAATGCCCCTGCTGTATTCAAGAATCTAATGAATAAATTATTCATGAAACATCTAGACAAATTTATTGTTGTCTTTATTGACGACATCCTGATCTATTCAAAAAGTGAGTAAGAACATAAGCATCACCTCACTGTTGCCTTGGAAGTCCTCAGAGAAAACCAACTTTTTGCCAAATTCAGTAAATGTGAATTTCTGGCTAGATCAAGTGGCATTCCTCGGACATGTCATATCTGGAAGAGGAATCGAAGTGAATCCTTCCAAAATCAACACAGTCATCTCATGGAAGTGTCCAACGAATACCACAGGAATTCAGAGTTTCTTGGGATTCGTGGGATGCTACAGGAGGTTCATAAAAGGATTCTCTCAAATAACCTCACCTCTCACAAAACTTCTAAAGAAAGATGTGAAATATGTATGGATAGAAGCATGTTGTAACACCCTGGTTTTTGGAGCCTTCTTGAATTTTCTAAAATAAAAAGAACCATTTTGTTTTGGTGAGAATTCAAAGCTTAACTTGAAATTTCAGAATGGATTTCAATTGACTAACTCAAACTTCAACTAAAACTCTTTAATGGTTTGTCGAGTTTGTTGGAGCTTTGGGGATCTCTCCCTTTCTTTGCTTGATTTGTTCCTCGTTGGTCTAGACCTCCCCAGGCCTAAACCTCCCTTATGTTCATTTGAACTCATCCTCTATTCTGTTGGAACTTCTCTAGGCCCTTTGGACTTTCCCCTTGCTTTGATTTCTGTAACATTGTCCCTCTGGAAATTCCTTACCGCACCAGCGCGGTATTACTGCCATGCGGTACTACTACCAGTGAACTCACTGTCATACCGCTCCAGGGTAAAACCGAGCTTATGAAAACATGCGTTCTGGAAATTCCATACCACTTTGTAACAGCCGGTGCTACCGGAGTGCGGTAGTACCGCTTCTCAACTCGCGGTATTACCGTTTCTCAGGACCTCTTGAAACCCATGATTGGACCTCCCTGTGTCCTTCAGGACCTCCCCATGTCCTCTAGGACCTTGTCCTTGTCTATTTGGACCTCCCTGTGTCCTCTAGGACATCCTTTGTGTTTATTTGGACCTCCCTCGTGCACGTTCGAGCCTTCCGCTTGATCCTCACCTCTATCGCTTGTGTACCGTTCGATTTGCGTTGGACGGTTTGATCTTGATGAGACATTCGGATGGTCCGAACGTCCCACCCTCTCTGAGCCCTCAGATCTTTGCTGGACGGTCCGATTTGCAGAGGCGTTCGGACGGTCCAAACGTCCCAACCATTTTGGACCGCCCGATCCAGTTCAATGGCTGAGATCTAGCGTTAGCTCTGATGGTCTGAACAGCCCAATCACTTTGGTCCGTTCGATTGAAATCCAATGGCTCCCACCTCTCCCGCTTCTTATCTCGCTATCGCTCACCTCCCTTGCTTGGATCTTGACCGTTAAGACCTCCCCTTTGGAGATCTTAGCCGTCAAGACCTCCCTTGCTTAGATCTTGACCGTTAAGATCTCCCCCTTGGAGATCTTAACCGTCCAGACCTCCCCTTTGTTAGATCTGACCGTTAGGACATCTCCTTTAGAGATCTTAACCGTTCAAACCTCCCCTTTGTTAGATCTGACCGTTAGGACCTCCCCTTTGGAGATCCTAACCGTCGAGACCTCCCCTTTGTAAGATCTGACCGTTATGACCTCCCTCTTGGAGATCTTAACCATCCATACCTCCCATGTGATAGATCTGACTGTTAGGACCTCCCCTTTGGAGATCTTAACCGCTCAGACCTCCCCTTTGTTAGATCTGACCGTTAGGACCTCCCCTTTGGAGATCTTAACCGTTCAGACATCCCCTTTGTTAGATTTGACCGTTAGGGCCTCCCCTTTGGAGATCCTAACCGTCCAGACCTCCCCTTTGTAAGATCTGACTGTTAGGACCTCCCCCTTGGAGATCTTAACCGTCCAGACCTCCCCTTTGATAGATCTGATCGTTAGGACCTCCTCTTTGGAGATCTTAACCGTTCAGACCGCCCCTTTGTTAGATCTGACCGTCAGGACCTCCCCGTTGTTGTGTCTTTTGGAACCTCCTGCCCTTTGGACCTCCCCTTGAGCTTTGACTGGCCCCAATTGTCAGTCACGACCTCATTCTTTATCCTTTGACTATGTCCTTTGCAATTGGAAGTCCTCAAAGCATTTGATGTCTGTTGTGTCACATTAAATGCTACCACCTTTTGGCAGCACTAGGCTACCTTTTATCTTGTCTTTTACCAACTCCTATCATTCCTCCACTTACTTTTGAGCCGAGAGCCCTGGGAAATCGCGGTGGCTCTGGCTATAAAAGCTTGGGTAGTCCTTTTTCTCTACCCTTTTGCTCCATTCCACTCTCTGGCTCCTCCAGCAAGCTCTTGGACCTCCTCCAAAGCTCTTTGGACCTCCTCCTAAAAGCTTCGACCTCCTCCAAAGCTCTCTGGACCTCCTTTCTAAGCTTCAGACCTCCTCCAGCAAGCTCCTTGGACCTCCTCCTGATCACCTAGCATCTCTGTTAGTTTTATTTTGGAGTTTCTTTGGATCTTATTTGAGTTTTGTATTGAGTTGCTTTGGTTTCCTCGTGTAGATTGTGAAGACACTGAGGAGCAAGAGCTCTCCGAAGAAGAAGAAGACACCCAGGCCTTTGAGCAAGGCAAGTTACACTCTTGACCATGTTGCACTCATTATCTTAACATATCTATGTTCCATTTCAAATGATAATGCATGCTTACTTTACTAAGTTATTTCAATACCTGTCTTTAAATTCATAGTTACGCCTAATTCCTTGTTATGACCACTGTTGATCTTTGAACCGAACATGATTGTCACCCTAGGCAAAACCTGGTTTTACGCAATGATGTGGACCAGGATCTTTGAAAAACTTAAGCTTAGTCATGCCTAGATAAAGAGTCTTGATTTGGAAAGTTTTGGCCAAAAAATAACACTTGTCTAAATGTTTTGAACCATGGCATTGGTGTGTCATGGAGATCCCCATGGCATTGGTGTGTTATGGCGGTACCCACGGCATTGGTGTGCCATGGAGATTTTATAAATATTTGGCAAGCAAGTCCAATGGAAAAATGATGTGACTTGGGTGGATCTGGTTGTGTGGTTGGTGCATGTCCATGCGTGGGATCGTGCCTTTTATGGTTGATCGATGCCCTTGGGTTTGTGACTAGCCTGTGTCGATTAAGGACCGGCTCATGAGTGTATTTTGCTATGCCCTTATCGTGCAACCACATGTCCTGTATGGGCGGGACCTGGCCAAATAATTTGCAAAGTTCCGGTTGAGGTGTGGGTGGTCTTTTATGGCCTGTCTTTTATGACTATGTAATTCCCACTAGCTCAAGAGGGGGCCCTTGATCTCTACGGGTTTCTATCCGTAGGGTGGGGTGAAACCTTAGAGTAGGGTGGATCGCGGTGGAATGATGCATTGTAAAAGCCTTGTGGTAATCCCTTCGTCGCACACCTTGGGAGTGTGTGAGTAGACAGTATAAGTGGATTACCTCTTGTGGGTAAAGCTGCACACCTTTGCAGATTGTAAAACTATTCGAATAGTCGTGTTCGCGGTTATGGACATACTAGCAAAGCTGCTCAAAGTTAGATCTTGATTTGGTTTTCAAAGGAATTGTGAAAATGTTTTTGGATGTTTATCCAAATGGGTTGGCAGGGAGCCTTGTGTCAGGAGGGTATCCTTCACCATCATATTGATGAATGTTATCCAACTAAAAAATAAGACTTTGAAAATGAATTTTAATTATGGTTATATTCTTCGGAACTTAGTACGTGTATTTGAAACAAACTTGGCATTATGCAAATCAACCATATTATGCCTTCCTTTGAGATATCCATTATGCATGTCATTCTGTTAATTAATAGGTGTAGCTTGCGAGCATGGTTGTTGTGTTCACTCTTGCTTGATTAACCATTGAGTGGGAGAGGACTTTGAGGATGATGAAGCTCAAGATGACTAGGCCGATCTCCAGCCAATTGCCTGTGGCGTATTGGATGGGCTTGACTTTTGTTTCTGCTGTGTATTTGGCTCTTGTCAGTTTGTAAGCAACTTTGTAATCAACTATTTGGATGTTAATAAAGTCTCGTGTGGATGAATGTTATCACTTGTAATTGCTGTGAGAACTAGCCATTGATCATTGGGGCTGGTTCGGATCGCAGGAGGGTTAGGACTTCTCTAAGTCCCATGACCTCCTCGGGTTGGTCTCTGGACCTCCCATAGGTCTGGTCGTGGCTCTTGGGGAGGTCTTGAGCCTCAAGACCTCCTCGGGTCAGTTCCCTGGACCTCCAGGAGATCCGGCTGGACCTCCTGGGAGGCCTGGGAGGACTGCCCGAGAGGTCCTTGGGATCTCTTGGGAGGTCCTGGTGGACTCTCAAGGAGGTCTTGGAGGAACTCTCGGGTGAAGCCCTGGCCGAGTCATCACACATGTGAGAAAAGTTTCCCGGAATTGAAACAACATTTAACCATAGCACCCATCCTAACCTTGCCTAAAGACAGGATGGACTATGTGGTATATTGCGATGCATCGAAGTATGGATTAGGATGCGTACTAATGCAGGATGACAAAGTCATTGCATATGCTTCCAGACAATTGAGGCCCCACAAGCTGAATTATCCTACCTATGACCTCGAACTGGGAGCCGTAGTGTTTACCTTGAAGGTCTGGAGGCATTGTCTCTATGGATCGAAATGCATATTGTACAGCGACTATAAAAGCCTCAAATACACCTTTACTCAGGAAGAACTGAATATGAGGCAAAGAAGATGGTTAGAATTAATTAAAAATTATGATCTAACCATAAATTATCACCCCGACAAAGCTAATGTAGTAGCTGATGCCCTTAGCAGAAAATCTCAATGCATTTACCTTTCTGCAGAAAGTCATGCGTCTAAACTAATCCAAGCATTGACCAAAATGAATATAGAAGTGAAGACTACCACCTCTCAATCAACTATTCTAGCCATGATATTCCATCCTACCCTTCAAGACCAAATACAAGAACAACAACTCTCGAATCCATTTATCACAGAAGAAATCCAAAGAATTAAATCGAGCCAACCATCTGACTTTCAGATAGACGATTTCGGAATCTTATGGCAACAAGCAAGGATCTGCGTTCCCGACCACCCCCAAATTAAAGAGACCATTCTACGTGAAGCTCATGACACCCCATACACTATACATCCGGGCAGCACGAAGATGTATCGGGATTTGAAGGAAACTTTTTGGTGGCCAAACATGAAAAGAACCATAGCAGAATACGTAAGTCAGTGCGACACCCACCAAAAGGTCAAAGCTGAATATCAACGCCCAACAGGACTGCTAAAACCATTAGAAATACCCGAATGGAAATAGGAGGATATCTGTATGGACTTCATAACAGGTTTTTACCTCACAATAAAAAAGAAGGATACAATTTGGGTTATCGTGGACTGCCTCACCAAATCGGCCCACTTCATTGCCACCAAACAAAAATATTCAATAAATAAACTCTCTGAACTCTACATAGAAAGAATAGTTACTCTACACGGAGTACCAAAGACTATTACCTCAGATAGAGGATCAGTGTTTACTTCTAGTTTCTAGAAGAGCCTACACACTGCCTTGGGCACCAACCTCAATTTTAGCACGGCCTATCATCCACAAACTGATGGCCAGACTGAATGGGTAAACCAAATCCTAAAAGATATGCTAAGAGCATGTGTGCTGAACTTCGGAGAATCATGGGAGAAACATCTAGCCTTGGCGGAGTTCGCATACAATAATAACTACTAGTTTAGTATTCAGATGGCCCCGTACGAAGCCCTCTATGGCAGAAAGTGTAGATCACCTATCTGCTGGTATAAAGTGGTGGTGGTGGGGGGGGGGGAGACCGCTATTAGGACCTAAACTCGTACGAGAGAACGACGGGATGATTCAGCTAATTTGAGAACGTCTCAAGATTGCCCGGAGTAGACAAAAGAACTACGCTGATAAGCATAGAAAAGACCTCCAGTTCGAAGTTGGAGATTATGTATATCTAAAGATATCACCTATGCGTAGGGTATGCCGGTTCGGATTAAAAGGGAAGCTAAGTCCATGATATGTTGGACCCTTTGGATTTTAGAGCGAGAGGGCACCCTAGCCTATAAACTAGAACTACCAACTCAGCTGTCGCGGATTCATGATGTATTTCATGTCTCCCAACTCAGAAAATGTCTGAGGGAGCCCTCGCAGCATATAACCAACCTCGACATTCCTTTGCAAGATGATTTGACTTACGAAGAACGCCTAGTGAAAATTCTGGTGACAGAAGACCGACAGCTAAGGAACATGATGGTCCGCTTCTGCAAGATATAATGGAAGAACCACTCCATGCGAGAAGCTACGTGGGAGAAGGAGGAAGAACTGCGCGAAGCCTACCCCAACCTGATCAAGTGAGAACTTCAATTTCGGGACAAAATTTTTCTAGGGGGAGGGGGGGAGGATGTGAGAACCCACATGATTAGACTAAACAAAACGACAGTAATAGGTAGTTAGCATTGGTTAAAATTCCATCAAACCAAGATCAAAACGTAATTTTAGTTTTTACCAAACACATAATCGATGCAATTGACAATATGAATTAGGGTAATCAAACTTCAATATCAGTATAACAGTCACTTATACCAAGAAGATCTTTACAATCGTAGATGAAACTTTGACACAAACTCAAGAGTTAATACTTCATTTCGTTACATCTCAGGATACACCAAAGTTACAACCTTGAATGCATTACAACAATTCAATTGCAAAACAAAGATAATATATTACCAACCTAACATTTGCTACAAAAATTGTTTGCAACCAATCACAAGGTAAATTACAATAATTAATGGAATTACAATTCAATATTCTTGCATTCATCTCTCTAAAGCCCTCCTTGCTATTTCGTCCAATTATCCTCCGCCCTTCCCGATCCACATCTCCATAGACGGCCAAAAGCATAGAAAATGATTAGTACAACTGAAAGTAGCATATGTATGTGAGTATTAGAATATAGGAAGTGGCCGTCAGATTTCATTGAAGCTCAGTAGGTTTCCCATATCAACTTAAACTAGTCGGCCCCTTGATCCTCAAGATACCCAAACTAGCTGGAGTCAATCGGCACCTTTCGCTTCCGTAGGTTTCATTACTAGGTAGCTTAAAATCTAACACCCACTTTTCATTATAGTCTCAACCGTAATATTATACCATAGTGCACATCCCCTAAAACCCCACCCTCAGTTAAAAACTCATTGGGTATATCGAAACCAATGCCATTACTTCATTTACTTCACATCCAGTACAACCCAGTAAAAATATCAAAATCCACCCCTCACCGTGCCAGGAGAGCACAGACAGTTGATAAGGCCAAGACTGCATATCACAGGGGAGCACAACCGAGCCAACCCCCGTTGCACAATTCTCGCATTCCTTCTCGCTCTCATCGCCACCTCACAAGCAAACCTGGTAGAGCCATTGCCCTTGGTACAATACTTCATTCCCCTCACAAGCAGCACATCCCAGAGCCATCCCCCCACCACCACACACACACAAGGCGTCATCTCCTCACAACACACATTCACAACCAAGAGCAGGCAACCCATGACACCACCATTTCTCATCCACAAGAAGCCCAGCAAAGGAGGAAGGGAGCAAGGGAGAAGGGGGAAGCCGAGGAGCGTGGACGGCACCAGCGACGGTTTTGAACCATCAGCAACCACCACGCGGCCAGCGACACCTCCACTACCAGTGATTACACTCAACCTGACAAAGCAAGGTAGTCACTACTCCCCATCCATCACTGTCATCCCACCTAAAGCCGAATCCCATGTGAAGTCATGCCATTCACACATATCACAAGACCAAAGTAGCATCTCTCTCAGTGTTCATCACTGAGCTAGTATCCACATCACAAAGCAATGGAGAGGGATTAGAGAAAGGGATAGAGGGGTAGCAGGGAGTGTACCTCAGTAGCAAACCATCTGTAGTAGCCACCTCCACCTCCACCTCCAATCAGTCACCATGAACATGCATACATGAAAAACTAAGGGTTATTTCCTTATTTGCCATTGGAAGTTGGCGAGCTCCCCAAAATACCATCGAAAAATTGTTCATCCCTTTTTTTGCCACTCGTTCTCAACTTCAATCCCTTTTTTGCCACTCCGGTCAGTTAACGGTGGACTTGGCCGTTGACCTAGACGCGAAAAGATGATTTTGCCCCTAAGTATGCTGAGATCTTTAGAGAATTGTTTAACATAGTAATATAGTTCCAAAAATTATAAAAATTTTAGGGGAAGTTTCTAACGTAGTGTAGATTATTTTTTAATTTTTATAGGGTTTTATTTACAACATGTTTTTCTCTAAAAATCTTTCAAGTTACAACCAAAACTTTAAATATTTTTAGAGAAAAACATGTTACAAATAAAACCCCATAAAAATTACACAATAATCTACACTATGTCAAAAACTTTCCCTAAACATTTCATATTTTTTGAAACTATATTACTATGTCAAACAATTTTCTAAATATTTCAGCATACTTAGAGGCAAAATCATCTTTTCGCGTCTAAGTCAACGACCAAGTCTACAATCAACTGACCAGAGTGGCAAAAAAAGGGATTAAAGTTGAGAACGAGTGACAAAAAAGGGATGAGCAATTTTTCGATGGCATTTTGGGGAGCTTGCCAACTTCCAATGACATATAAGGAATTAACCCAAAAAGCAACTAGCATTAGGACTTGATTCAACCTTGAATACTAATAATCGATTTAGCAAAGACAAAAAAGGGGGATTTGAGCTGAGGCGGCCGGTGGCCGGGAGGCCGAGCCGGCCAGAGGCTGCTGGCTGGCAGAGGCGGCTGGCCGAGGGGACAAGACCAAGGTGAGGGCCGTGCTTGAGGGCCGGTGAACCATGTCGGAGCGGTGCAGCGGCGGCGGAAGAGCAAGCGTCGCTGGCGGTGGCACCAAGGGAGGCAACAGGCGCCTTGGACGGGTCAGACAAAGCCAGAGGAGGCACTTGGGATGGGGAGCGAACTAAGAGCACAGGGAGGCGCAGGACCGAAGCCAGCGACCGGTGGCCGGGCGTGGCACAGGAGAGCTGGAGGTGGCGCCATGGGAAAAGGGGAGGAGAAGAGTGAATTTGGGGAAGGTTTGGAAATGAGGTGGGGCTGGGGGTGTGTCGGCCGAATGAAGGGGAAGGAGAGAGGGACTAGGGATTAGGATTAGGGATTAAGTGGGAATTAGGGGTTAAGTGGGTAGTAAAAATAGGAAGTAGGGGAAGAGTATAATTAAATTCCAGTATAAAGTAATAGCAATAGATTTAGCCGTTTAAAATTGAGCTCTATTAGTAAGAGGTATTAATATCAGGTAAATTTTAAGATCAATCAAGTATAGGCTGCGTGCGGATTAAAGTCAATAGATCGATTAGTAGAGAATAAAAGTGAGTGAAGCGCATATAAATTAATCTAAGACTTTAGAAATGAATTAATCGTCAGTAGCACTCACTAAGTTCGAAAAATTAAGCGTCGCATTAGAAAATAATTTAGGTAAGATAAATAATTGAGCAATACCGGTGTGAAATAGATTTGGCATTTTGGTGCACGTGTAAAATTGAATAAACCTAGTTGTGCGTAGGAGTAGTATAATGGGTTACCTTCGCGCGATAAAATACATGTGTAGGCGAATTCGATCATAGAGTCGGTAGACCGTAGAACGATCTTAATTAAGGGAGTGCTAACCTAACGGGGGACCCGAAAAATATTATTAAATTAAAATATGCTAACAAAATAGAATCCACTAACTTATGTACGCATAATATCACCCAAAATTAATTAAGTATTTGTTAATGTATTATTCGTTCTACCGCATAATTACAGAGGACGAACCAGCGCCGACTGGAGTAGCCGATCAGGGATTCGTTGACACCGACCTTTCCTACAATTACGAAGGCAAGCTATCCTCTTGAACATAAATATAGTTATATTAAATGTAAACTGTATATTGTTGTATTATATATGTATAGCATCAAAATTGTTTCTCAAAATTTAAATCGAATGAATGAGATAAGGAGGAAAGAGATAAGAAAGAGGAAAGAGATAAGAACCATATGGCTGGTAAAGGGGGCCGTGGCAGGGAAGAGATGAGGCTAGAGGTGGGACCCGTTACATATAGTTAATATATAAGGACCAACCAAACTCTTACTCGGTCAAAAGCTGTAATTAAGTGCCAACCATTTTCCCGTTTCGGCGAGCAGAAAATACTACCTTGTTACATAATTATGTTCTCCACATCGGGTAAGTAATATGTGTGAGTGTGATGGAGAAACCCTGGACCGGTAGGAGAAGTCCAGAAGTGGGGGATCCAAGGCGCTATAACGCTAAGGTGGAGTGTTGGGTGCGGAATAGAAGCCGCCTCAACCAACATTACAAGAACTCGGTAGGTGACGATGTCAGCACCGACGGAAAGTAATGGGTGGAGAAATTAATCACATAACCTGGAAAATATTCTGTATTCTGATCTCGAACCCACATCAAAGAAAATGCTGTGGACCCAGTTCACAGAGAATTCAGAATAGATATGGATAAAGTGGTACAAAGCCTGCGCAATGCTAAGCAAAAATCATGAATTCACACTCCGAGTGACAAGTAGTGTTTTCAGTATTAAAATCTATCATCTAATGTTTTAACGAGTTATTATTTTCAGAAAAGAGATGAAATAGAAAATGTAATAACGAACAGAGATAAGTCATACAGTACATCTTTTGCTGTTAATACTTGCTGAGTACTTTTGTACTCAACCTTATTAGTATTCTCATTTGTTAGATCCTAGTCTAGCCGGGAATTATCCCGAGTGGGATGAGGGACGCGCAGGTACATATGAGACCGCAGGAGACGATGATCCTTACTACGAGGAGCAGGGCGAGGTGGACGCCCTATTTGACACATGGGACAACTAGGAGGCCAAGTGAGCCTGACAGGCAAGTAGGGGATTTAGTCCCATTTTGCAGTTGTAAATTACTACTTGTAATGTAAGATCTTAGCCCTGCGTGGCTAACTGTTGTAATAAATAACAGTTTCTATTTTATTGTTCTGTTGTGTCAACTCTGGTAAGGTTTACTATTCGTTAAAGCGGTGTTCTACTGGGCAGACGAATAGTAATCCGTTTGCTTAAGTGTCATTACTCTGAGAGGTAATGACACGGGATGTCACACCTAGGGTCCTCTTTCTGTATTGTCTAGTTTGTAGCTACGCCACACTTCAACGGCGCCCATCGTTTCCAAATTTGCTTCTGCCCTGCTAGCTTGATGGAGCCCAGGAAGAAGGCCTCGTATACCGACTCGGCTGAGTAGTTGTGCCAAGAGGTCCATCGCTAGAGTTTGATCTTCTCTTCCAGGGTGGAGTTGAATAGAAGCGACTACATTCCATAGATGAAGATATTTTATAACGACTTGAACCGAGAGCCCTCCTTGGATGTCTTTGATTAGCCAGGGGAGATTTCAGACATCAGTTGAAATGGATACATGCAGATCTGAGGTCAGGAATCGGACACAGTAAGATATTTGGGAAGAGATGAAATTACATTGTCAAGGGAGAACCCCGGCCCCCATGTGCAATGTGGAATTAGGAACTGTAGAAGTGCAGAACTCGTTTGCTCTCAGGTGCATGTTTTGCAAGACAAACTAGTTTGCATGTTCATGGGGTGCATGTGAGCTTCGGTGCGCGTAGTCGTGTAGACAAAGTTGCAATTAGTCGCCCAAGGGATGTTAGGAGTTCAGACTACGCTAAAGAGTAGATGACACAAGCTTACACAAACTGCAGCAATCAACTACGCCTACAATATACAATGGCACCAGCTTGCCCGCTGCGGACAAACAAAGGTGTTGGATTAATTGGGCTTGG
This sequence comes from Phyllostachys edulis, assembly GCA_036346405.1. Taxonomy (NCBI): domain Eukaryota; kingdom Viridiplantae; phylum Streptophyta; class Magnoliopsida; order Poales; family Poaceae; genus Phyllostachys; species Phyllostachys edulis. The sequence goes on along the minus strand of CM070549.1, from coordinate 53,122,620 downwards.
TCCATTTTAATTTAGCAATTAATCAAATGAAATTCCTAGGCCCACTATTAATGCTAGGTGTAAAAACTGTTTAGTCCCATATGGAGAATTGAATGGGAGTTACACCACTTTAAAAGGTGGAACGTGGTAACCCCCTTGTGGAATTGGAGAGAGCCAATACACGCGCTCGCTCGCTCGCTCGCCTCGCCGTGCGGTGCGGTGCGTGCGTGTGTGTGTGTGTGTGTGTGTGTGTGTGTGTACGCGCGCGCGTGCGCAGGCGTGTCGGGTACGGGCGCGTTTTTCTTTATCTATTCGAAAATCGAAACGCACTGACTCCTGTCAGTAACGGTGCAGTTACTAGTGTATTATGGCTGCGGTTAATATTGGATGCAGTTACTAGTGACTAATGTTCTCTGTCATCTCCGGAACTGCATCCGTTTTTGGGGAGTAGGCCTCCGGAACTTCGTCCGTTTGTGTACCTGCACGGGTAGGCGGGCGATCAAGTTTTTGGGGAGCGCATCAGCGCGACTACTCAATCTGCGACGTCTACTTCCTGGTGGTAAATCGTTCATGCGGGCGCACCGCGAACATCTTCTGCATCAAGCTTCGTCTGCATCACGCCTCGATCGACTACATCGAATAGGCCATCATGTCAATCGATGGTAACGGCGCCTCGGTGTTTCTAACACCGCCCCGCCCGAGGGTATAAATTGAAAACTTTTACGGTGTATTTCTTTACGGCGCTATGAATATGTTAATAGATGTTTACATTAGCTGTTCGTTAGCTTAATATGAATACATCGTTGATAGATCACTCATGCATGTTTATGTCATGTTTTATATTTGAATTTCGGATTAAAATATCTGAAAATTGACTACATTTCCAACAATCCAAAAACTTGATAGGTCTTTTTAGGTAGTTGGCTTTCTTTGCGTCGCTAAGCCACACCCTCCGCTTGATGGTTCAAATTTTAAGAGATGGCGTGCACGCGATCTCGTGGTTTCTCGCCATGGAATGTTTTCATGTTGCACAAGGCAAGCCCGCTGAGCCTCTGTCTGATGAGGATGAACGCAAGTTCAATGCAGCGGATAACTTGTTTCGAGGTGCACTTGTCAACATACTGGCGAACAACATTGTGGATGTGTACATGCATTTGCCTACGGGCAAAGAGATGTGGGATGCACTTGAGGCCAAGTTCGGAGTTTCTGATGCTGGTAGTGAGCTGTATGTCATGGAGCAGTTCTATGACTACAAGATGGTCGATGACCGTTCTATAGTAGAGCAAGCTCATGAGATTCAGGCACTGGCAAAGGAGCTTGAGAACAATAAGTGCGAGTTACCGGACAAGTTTGTGGCTGGCGGTATTATCGCCAAGTTACCGCCTTCTTGGTCGGATTTTGCTACCTCTCTAAAGCACAAGAGGCGGGGAGTTGATTGTTCTTGATCTCATTGGCACTCTTGGTGTTGAAGAGAAGGCGAGGGCAAAAGATACTCGTGGCAAGAAAGTTGTCTGCCGAGGAGGTTCTAGCGCCAATTTGGTGCGTAAGAAGAATCCTCGTGCTTTCCACAACAAGAAGAAAAATAAGCCTTTTGTTAAGCCCAAGGCTACTCTTGAGTTTAAGAAGAAAGGCAAAGGAAAGGGTGGTCGCTTTGTGTGCGGTGATTACTCGCCATTGGGCTAAGGATTGTCCAGATCGCAAGGATAAGCGAAGAAGTCCGCAAACATGGTTATTAGTGATTGGAGGAACATCGGGTACAGTAATTATTTACCTACGATTCTTTACGCTTGTCAATCACCGAGTGGTGGATTGACACCGGTGCTAATATTCATGTTTGTGCCGATATTTCGTTGTTTTCATCTTATCGTCGGTCGAGGTTGCTCCTTGTTGATGGGGGAGCGGATCGCATGCTGTTGTTCATGGTGTTGGTACGGTCGATCTGAAGTTTACTTGGGAAAGACCGCAACCAAGAAAACGTCAAAGATGTCCCTCCATAAAGAAGAATCTCGTCGGCGGATCTCTCTTGTGTAGAGATGGTTTTAAACTTGCATTTGAGTCCAATAAATGTGTCGTGTCTAAGTATGGAACATTTGTTGGTAAAGGCTATGAGAACGGAGGTTTGTTAGTTTTTCTTTGATGGATTCTTGTAATAAAGTTGTGAACCATGTGTAACGATGATGATAAGTCTAATATTTGGCATTCACGACTTTGTCATGTTAATTTTGGGTGTATGACGCTTAGCTAATATGAGTTTAATCCCGAAATTCACTTTGGTCAAAGGTTCTAAGTGCCATGCGTGTGTTCAATCGAAACAACCTCGCAAGCCTCACAAGGCAAAGAAAAGAGGCGAGGAATTTGGCAGATTAGAACTCATTCATTCCGATTTGTGCGAGATGAATGGCGTCTTGACTAAAGGTGGAAAGAAATATTTCATGACGCTTATAGATGATTGCACTAGATTTTGCTCGTGTACTTATTAAAAACAAAAGATGAAGCGTTGGATTACTTTAAGATCTATAAAGTCGAGGTAGAAAACCAACTTGAGAGGAAGATCAAGCGGGTAAGGTCCGATCGTGGGGAGAGTATTTTTCTAATGAGTTTACTTTATTCTCGCGAGGAATATGGAATTATTCATGAGAGGGCGCCTCCTATTCTCTCGAATCAAGCGGGGTTCTTAGAAAGAAAGAATCGCACTCTAAGCGATTTGGTTAACGCCATGTTAGACATCGGGACTTTTAAGGAATGGTGGGGTGAGGCTATATTGACCGCGTGTCATGTCTGAATAGAGTTCCTACAAAGAACAAAGAAGTAACACCATTCGAGGAATGGGAAAAGAAGAAGCTGACTCTCTCATATTTGCGCACATGGGGATGTTTGGCCAAAGTTAACGTGCCAATTATCAAGAAGCGCAAACTTGGACCAAAAACCGTAGATTGTATATTCCTTGGATATGCTATGCACAGCGTGGGTTATAGGTTCTTAATTATAAAATCTGGAGTACCTGACATGCGTGTTGGTATAATCATAGAATCCAGAGATGCTACATTTTTTGAGAATGAATTTCCTATGAATAGTGATGTACCTAGCTCATCTAGTCAAAAACCTATAATTTCCCTTGATTCTTTTCTGCCGATAGAACATGTTGAGCAAACGCCTGTGGAAAATCCTGAGGAGGATAACAATGAAGTTACTCGAAAGAGTAAGAGACAAAGGACTGCAAAGTCTTTTGGTGATGATTTCATTGTATACCTCGTGGATGACACTCCAAGAACTATTGAAGAGGCATATTCTTCTCCTGACGCTGACTATTGGATGGAAGCGGTACGGAGTGAGATGGACTCTATTATGTCTAATGGAACTTGGGAGGTCGTTGATCGTCCTTATGGGTGTAAACACAGAGGATGTAAATGGGTTTTCAAGAAAAAGCTTAGGCACGATGGTACAATTGAAAAGTACAAGGCAAGGCTTGTGACCAAGGGTTATACCGAGAGAAAGAAGGCGAGGACTTCTTTGATACTTATTCACTGTTGTCTGATTGACCACAATTCGAGTACTACTTGCCTGGTCGCTTCTCATGGTCTTCTCGCTCATCAAATGGACGTTAAGACAGCTTTCCTAAATGGAGAGTTGGAGGAGGAGATTTATATGGATCACCAGACGGGTTTGTGGTAGAAGGTCAAGAAGGAAAGGTGTGCAAGTTGTTAAAGTCTTTGTATGGCCTAAAGCAAGCACCTAAGCAATGGCATGAGAAGTTCGACAGAACTTTGACATCTGCTAGCTTTGTTGTGAATGAAGCCGAGCCAGATGTGTGTACTATCGCTATGGTGGGAGAGAAGGAGTGATCTTGTGCTTGTATGTTGATGACATCTTGATTTTTGGGACAAACCTCAATATGATTGAGGAGGTCAAGGACTTTCTGTCCAAGAGCTTTGAGATGAAAGATTTGGGAGTGGTGATGTGATTCTTAACATTAAGCTCTTGAGAGGAGGTGATGGTGGGGTTACACTCGTGCAATCCCACTATGTGGAGAAGGTCTTGAGTCGCTTTGGTTATAGTGATTGCAAGCCCGCTTTACTCCTTATGATCCTAGTGTGTTGTTGAGGAAAACAGAAGAATAACAAGGATCAATTGAGATACTCCTGCATCATTGGCTCATTGATGTATTTAGCTAGTGCTACGAGGCCACGACATCTCGCTTCTTTGTGAGCAAGCTAAGCGGTTTGTTTCAAATCCGGAGATGATCATTGGCGTGCTCTTGAGAGAGTAATGCACTATCTAAAGGCAATGTGAGCTATGGCATTCACTATGCCGGGTACCCAAAGGTCTTGGAGGGCTATAGTGATTCAAACCGGATCTCGATCTTGATGAGATAAAAGCCACGAGTGGATATGTGTTCACACTTGGAGGTGGTCTTTGTTTCTCGAAGTCTTGCAAGCGCACCATCTTAACGAGGTCAACAATGGAAGCGTAACTCACAAACATTAGATACCGCCATCGTTGAGGCCGAGTGGCCGTGAACTCCTTATGGATTTTTGGTGGTTGAAAACCGATACCGCTATCTGATTAACTTGTGATAATCGATTGTAATTATCAAGGTGAAGCAGTTCTAAGGACAACATGAAGTCATCTAGGCATGTTAAGAGGCGGTTGAAGTCTCCGAAAGTGAAAAACTCGGAGTGATAGCGCCGACTATGTCCGCACGACTAATAATCCGCCGACCAATTTACAAAGGGTTTATCACGTAATGTGATAGATAGTGCATCGAGTGAGATGGGCCTGAGACCCACATGAGTCATACCACAGTGGTAACCTGTTCTACGTGATCGGAGATCCCGTGAAGTAGAATGGTGAAACAAGCTGTTGGTTGACTGGGAGGAGAGACCTTTACAAGGCTCATTTTTCTTAGTGATGCACTTCTCTCCTATTCTGTATGGCAGGTTGGTTTTTTACCTCAATGTGATCCGAGTGGCTTATTTAAAGCGAGATGTCGGCCTACAAGACATCTTAGAAGGAACACACCTATATGAGTTCGATTGCTTTGGTCACGATCTATGAGATTTGGGTGATTTCTAGATACTCATGAATAGGCATGGAGTATGACTTATATGCTCCAACCAGAGGGATGCTTGAGCAAACCTAGTACTAGTAAAGGAATTGGATAAAGCTTGTTCGCATAAAACTGTCAATTCAAGGCATAGTCCATTGTTGATTGTGGATGAGTGTAACTCCTTTCCTAGATGGTTGTTCAACTTAACAGTCTCCATCGAAACACTTGGTATATCAAACAACAATGAGAATCGAGAGCATTTCTCGTGTGCCTTGAAATTTGGTGGGGATTGTTGGATTAATTGGGCTTGGTCCATTTTAATTTAGCAATTAATCAAATGAAATTCCTAGGCCCACTATTAATGCTAGGTGTAAAAGCTATTTAGTCCCATATGGAGAATTGAATGGGAGTTACACCACTTTAAAAGGTGGAACGTGGTAACCCCTTGTGGAATTGGAGAGAGCCAATACATCGCTACGCTGGCTGCTTCGCCTCGCCGTGCCGTCTTGCGTCTTGCGTGCCGTCGCGGTCTTGGTCTTGTGATGCGATGCGTGCGTGTGTGTGTGTGTGTATGTGTGTGTGTGTGTGTGTGTGCGCGCGTGCTTGGCGTGTCGGTAGCGTTTTCTTTATCTATTCGAAAATCGAACGCGACCGATAGCGATCAGTAGCGACTACTCAATCTGCGACGTCTACTTCGGTGGTGAATCGTTCGCGGAATCGCACTGCGAACATCTTCTGCATCAAGCTTCGCCCCGCATCACGCCTCGATCGACTACATCGAATAGGCCATCATGTCAATCGATGGTATGGCGCCTCCGGTGTTTCTAACATCGCCCCGCCGAGGGTATAAATTGAAAACTTTTTTCGTGTATTTCTTTCTCAGGCGCTATGAATATGTTAATAGATGTTTCGTTAGCTTTGTTAGTTAGCGAATATGAATACATCGTTGATAGATCACTCATGCATGTTTATGTCATGTTTTATATGCTGAATTTCTGGATTAAAATATACCGAAAATTGACTACATTTCCAACAAAAGGTTCAGATGAGAAAACCACGAAAACCATTCCTTAGGAAACGAGAGAAAAAATTTGCCAGGCGGTGTGCAGCTTCTTGCAGTTGCAGTTTTGTTTTCCTATGGCTTGTAGCGCGATAACTTAGATCATAGGGTCAGGGGCGGACCTAGCAATAGGGTGGTAACATCCTAATTTTTAGGATTTTTGAAAAATTTTGAAAATAAAATTAACCACTTGGTTTTGTTGAATTTCTAAAGCTTAACTTGAAATTTTGAAAATTAAAAGCCATTTAATATGAATTAATCCAACTTCAATTAATTCGAGTTTGCTTTATCTTGAGTTTGCTGGAGTTCTCTGGTGTTTGAAAATCCATTTTCTCTGTTCGCTCCGTTAGACATCCCTCTCGTTTGGACCTCCCTTTCAGTCCAGACCTCCCTCTCGTTTGGACATCCCCCTCTGTCCAGACCTTCGGGCGGTCCTGGTAAACCTTCGGGTGGTCCTGGAAGACCTCCCGAGTGGTCCTATTAGACCTCCGGGTGGTCCTGGAGCCGATCACGACCTCCTCTTTTGGTCACGACCTCCCCTTTGGTCACAACCCCCCCCCTTTGGTCACGACTACCCCATTGTTTGGACCACCCTCCCAAGTTTTGACTAACCCCACCTGTCAGCCCTTCTCACCTTCTTCTTCCTTCCGCTGCGTCACTGTTGACGCAATAGTCTTTGCGCATTAAATGTCATTGTGTCGCATTAAATACTATCGCTTCTGCAGTACCACTTCCACCTCTTGTCTCCTCCCCTACCTGCCCCTATCTCCTTCTTCACCTGCTGGCCGTGCTCTGTCCTATCGCCCACCTACCCTTGAACTCGTGCGCCTCCGAGTCTCTCAGCGACTCTCCCCGTCTCCTCCAGGCTATAAAAGCCTGAGCAGCCCTATTTCATCTCCTTTTCCTCACCAACTCTCTTGCTCTCGCCCAAATTTCGTCGTGCTTCGAGTTTCGTCACCGCCGGCTGGAGCCGGCGCCGTCGCCTCCTCACCGCCGAAGGGTTCGCCGGAGCGCCTGCGCCGTCACCTCCTCATCGCCAAAGAGTCCGCTAGAGCCTGCCATCTTCAACCACCTCGCCGCCAAAGAATTCACCGGAGCGCCCGCGCCATTCGCCGCCCTCCCTCTCCTCCTTTGGTCTCTCTCGGCCCCGGTGAGTTTCTCCGTGCCCTGTTCTCTTCTCTTGTTCCTACGACTACGTTGCGTAGTCGTACTCCTTCCTACGACCATGTTGCGTGGTCGTATCCTTCTTGTATCCTTCTTACGACTATGCTGTATAGTCGTATCCTTCTTGTATTCTTCGTATGATCGCGTTCAGTAGTCGTACCCTTCATTGGACCTCCTTCCGCCCAGTCGAACCCCTTCGACTAGGTCGTTGGACCTCAGGATCTCCTTAGGACCTCCCTTGATCTCCTCAGGACCTCCTCCTCAGGATCTTCTCAGGACCTCCCTTGACTCCCGACCAGTTGGACCTCCTCCCGACTAGTCGAGCCTCCTACCGAAAGCCCGTTCCTAATTCATCTTAATTCAGTGCATTTCTTTCGGTTCTAGTTTGATAGTTTTTTGTTTTTATTTGGATTTGTTGTATTTATTTGACTCTTTTCGTACGTGTAGATTCCAGCTTCTCTGAAGAGTTCTTGGACCCAACAACCTCGACCGAAGCATCTCAACTCTTCAACGAAGGCAAGTTGTAGACCTTTGATCATGTCGTACCCAGTTTGCAAAATTATGTTGTTTTATACAACATGCATGGCTAATTGTATAAAAATGGTTTGGAAAATAGTTAAATACCTACTCGACAGTATGGCTCTTTGAATACTTGTGATTGACATGTTGACATGTACCCTTAGACACCATAGGTTGGGTAATCTTAGTTGGTCATTATTGTGATACCAACATGGGTGCGTATATTGCTTAGTCATGCTTTAGTTATACGATGTCTCTTGATCACATGATTCAATGATGATAAATTTGACTTAATGATATATGGAATTGTGGCACGACCACTGTTGTTAAAAGATATTGTGCCATGACTAGGGTGGTCATTTGGCCGGGTTGAACCCAAAATGATTTTTTACTCGGGAGAGTGATCGTGCAGTAAAGAGGGTGCAGAAAGCACATTGGGATGTGGTTATCTCGCTCGAGTAGTCACGAAGGACTTATCCTTGTAAGCCTTGATCTGTGCCATACCGTACAACCACATGTCCAGGATGGGGTGGACCTGGCCAACTAATTAGCAATGCTTTGATTTGGTTATGTTTTGGTGGAAGTGTGAAACCTGGGTTAGACATTCACACTTGGCGCAAGAGGGGGCCAGATCGAGGCGAATCCTTAGCGAGCAGAACCGAGTCAAAACAGAACTTTGTAAAAGCCTTGTGATAATCTCTTAGTCGCACACCTCGGAAGTGTGTGAGCGGACAGTATAAGATAATTATCTCTTGTGGGTAAAGCTGTACAACCTCTGCAGAGTGTAAAACTATTCAAATAGCCGTGTCCCCGGTTATGGACAATGCTTGGTGATTTTACGCAAGGGGTAGATTTTCTCAAAATTGTTGTCGTGGTGGGCTACAAGTGGTTTGGGAAGTGAACTGGGTGTTCATGAGTGGTCTGGGAAGTGAACAGGGTGTTCACGAGTCGTTTCAAAGAAACTTGATTACTTATGTATTAATCTTTTAACTTGTGCTTTGCAATCTACTTACTGTATTTGCAGTCCATTCTGCTTTCCACAAAGTAACCATAAAGCTATCATTGTCAAGCCTAGCATGAATACTATTTGCATACATTTCTCTACGTCTTGCTGAGTACATTCAACGTACTCATGGCTTATGCTCTCTGGTTGATCAGTCGCTAAAGAGGACCCAGCGAGCTCCGAGCTCTTTGAAGAGGAGTTCTTCGAAGACCATGCGAGCTAAGAGATGTTCTCCACTTGATTGCCTATGGGCATGTCGAATGGCTTCCAAGAGTGTTTTGTTTTTCTGCTGTGAGCTCTCTTTTGTTGTAAGCCTTGCGTGGCAACTCTGTAAACACCTTGACCATAAGGTCTTTTGCTTCTATTAATATTAATTTGTCTGCTTCATCTATAGTTTGTTGTATGGTTTTAATTACATCGATGTTGAAATTGTGCGGACTAGCTACTGATCATGGGACTAGTTCAGATTGCAAAGAGGGTCACGGGGTTACTTACGCGGGGTCCTGACAGCGATGGTATCAGAGCCACATCGGCTGTAGGACGTAACCTTAGTTAGCATGGTTGCTTTAGTCAAGAGTTTCAAAATTTATTTTATAAATCAAACCAACAGAGTAACATGAGTAGTTATTCTTCTCTCGTCTTATTCTATTCTGTTCTCATCTTATTCTAATCTCTTCTCACCTTATTCTTAGATTCTTACACCTTATCCCCTTTGAAACTTTGTTTTCCAATTTAAATTGATCCCTATCATCTCAGTAATCTCAATAGGATCGAGCTTTGCTTTAAATCGACCATCCATATAAGTTAGATTAGAAGTGCTATAGTAGAGTTTACCCTCCTAAGTTTCAGTATCATTTAGTCCGGTAAATATGATCTTCTGTTTGAGTTTTGTCGCCTCTTAATAGCTCTCCGGTTATTTGCTTGTTGGGTTAAACCAATTTTTCTCAATTAGGATGCTTCTGTCTTTCTCCCTTGCTCTCTCTCACCTTTGGTGCTTTTTCCTCTCACCTATCGTGCTTTCTTCATCTCGTCTATTAAACCTGGGAAGATTTGTTTCAGATAGATCAGACCCGCACCTCAGCAAGTCTCAGCGGATCAGTGGACCCCAATGCTAGTGTTAACCCCAATACACCACCTCCACTGGCCGCAATAGCAGACCAAGGCCTGGGTCAGTTTATGGCAGCTCAGACTCAGTTAATGAATGTCGTAATGCAGAATATGAATCTAATGATGAATCGACAAAATCAGCCTATTGCAGCCCTAGTCAACATGATGAACCAGCAGAACCAGACTGCTACTGCTCTTATGACAATGATGAACCTGAACCATCAGGCCGCTGCCATGCCGCTGCCACCACCAGCCTATCCGCAATTAAAGTTGGTGGAGTTTCTGCGGACGTGTCCACCTACATTCTCCAACCCCTCCGAAGCCTCGGACGCTGATGATTGGGTACACTCTATTGGGAAGAAACTCATCATTGCTCATTGTAACGACCGTGAGAAAGTTCTTTATGCCACACAACAGTTGGAGGTCACTGCAGCAGAATGGTGGGAGAATTTCTGTGTAGCCCATGAGAATCCAGAAGCTATTACCTGGGCCGAGTTTTCAATAGCTTTTTGCCACTCTCATGTCCCAGAGGGTATAGTAGGAAGGAAGAAAAAATGAGTCACCAAGGATCCAGCCACCAGGTGTACGTTCTGTCAACGATCGAATCGTCGATCTTATGAAAATAAAAGGAGGAAAATGACGTAGAGTATCCTGGAAGAGAATGGGGGCTGCTCTTTATTAATATGAACTGGGTTTACAAGACTTGACTAGGGACTATCTCCAATTACACTAAATGTATTGAATACTACTGCTTCGGCTTCTGTGTTGCCTTCTGTTGTTCGCTGTTGTGTGTGCGTGTCCCTCCTCGTCTTCTGCGCTTCACCATTAAATAACTCCCGAAGAAGCGGCAGTTACTCTTGGAGAAGACGTTCCTGATGAAACGCTACAACTGGTCGGAGGTTTAAGGCAGTTAACAATGTGCTAACTGCCTTGCGGTTAAGTATTTGTGAGACACTTAACCGTAAGGTGGTTTATACTCAGAGTCTTGTATATCATCGTAAGGTATGGAACGTGTCGCACGTGTTCCATTCATCATACGGTTAAGGGTGCCTGTTCATAGCATTTCCGAGCAGCTACCTGGTCGGAACCTAATCCGACCAGAGTACCCATCGTGTAACCTCTGGAATCCTTACGACCAGTGAGGTCGTTAGCCTTAGGGGTTACGACCAAGAAGACATATGGTCTTCTATGTATTTAAATTAATACATAGAGGTTTTAATCCTCATCAGCTAGCCCCCAAACTTTAAATGAACAGGACGTGTGAACGCCTTCTCCCGATAAATTCGTATTGGGCAAACCACCATTTAATGTCGTGACATCAAGAGGTGGTTTGTGTTCATTTTAAAGTTGAGAACTTGCCTTGGGGGCCGAAGAGTTTCTCTGTCTGCTGGGCTTAAAAAGAAGCTTTTTGTTATTCGGACTTTAATGGATAACCTCCGATCGTAATTTGAAAGACCCGAGGCTATAAAATCCCCATCGCTAGACCTTTTGGATTCTTTATGCTTCCAGATCCCCTTTTCTGATCTCTTTTACCTAGACAAAAAAAATCTTCGTCCTTCTTTTCTTGTTCTTTCGACCACAAAAATCTCCTGCGAGTTTTACTCATCCTCAAGGGTTTTCATCATGTCGGAGCAAATCACCAACAAGTGGTTGCCGTCGGATTTGAGCAAGAAAAAGCTTGAAGCTTTGGAGAAGATTGGGATGCTTCCGGACAAGAATTTGATCAGATGGAGATCGGCATTTGGAGAGCATTTCCCAAGTCGCGAAGATGAGGAAATTCGCTTTCCTCGCCTACATCGAATGTGAAATTTGAGATTGCTTGTACACAAATTCCTTCTCCGCGTTCTTGAATTCTACGGGGTGGAATTGGTGAATTTGGCTCCAAACTCCATTGCCAATATCAGCATCTTCACATATTTGTGTGAAGCATATCTGGGATTGCCTCCGAGTAATGGGGAAAACCACGGATACTCCCGGGGAATGTACATTGCGTCTTCACGATGGGAAGGCCAATGAGTACATCCATATGTACTCGAAGTCCTCGTGGTCGTCATGGAAGAAGAACTGGTTCTATATGACTGATTCTGAGGATGATGACTCTATTTCACGGATGAGAGCAACTGAAAATCCTAAATGGAGAAAGACCGTGGAGAAGACAGGAGTAGTCGGGCGATGGGCGGATGCCATCTACGACCTACGAGTCAAGGGCTTGACCTCTTGGCACGTGGTGAGGGATTTCACTAAGCGCCAAATTAGTCCACTAAAGCTTCGGACTCACTCCCTGATTTGGTTCATTGGTCGTGATGAAGCTATCTCAGGAGGTGGTAAGTCTTTGAGATAACTCCGACCAGTATTTTCATTTGATTAATGTACTACCTTAAAACATGTTCATGTCTTATTTTCTCTCTTCTTTTGAAGCTCTTTCCCCTGAGAAAATTAGAGAAAGGATCAGGCTGATCTGTGCAGGGGAGCCTGGAGAAAAGGCTGGATTCCCTAAGATCTTGGCCATAGCCCCTGCTGAAGAGAGAACAACAAGGCTTAAGGTAAAAAATCTCTTTTATCATGCATATATATATTCTCCGATCAGATTTTTGATCTTGCTCGCCAGAATGGCCTGGTGGGTTGCGAATCACACAAACTGGTGAGGCTAAACATCCCACCGTTGTTCCCACCGATTCGTGCCTGTGATGCTTTGGAAGAGGATGAATCTCCGAGGTAATGTAACATTTCATAAGAATATATATATGTAATTTAGATAATAGATTTCATCACCTAACCAAATTTATTTGTTTGTTTAGGTGGAGAAGGTCAAGGCCAACGGTCTTGGCGACTACGGAGGTTGTCGATTGAGACCTAGGCCGTTGATTTAACGGACGCTTGTTATCGAACAATCGGTATGGAGGTCGGTGAAAACCACCTCGCCCGACTGCACGATCAAGGACGAACTTTTGACGATCCGATCGAGAACATCGCTCCGACATTACATTGGATAATGCAATGAACTTATTAATCCTCGCCGGTTCGGAACCGGCAAGGTCAGAAGAAAAGAAAAGGAAAGGCGATGGTACAGATTTTACTCTTTCGCGTTTCAAAGTCAAATCTCGGAAATTAACTAGGTACGATCAAATGAAAGTGGTCGTATAAGCGCATACCTTTAATAATTTCTTGATGATTTGATGCCTCTCTCTTTTTTAACTTCCCTTATTTGCTTGGTATAGGTCCTCTGGCGTTCCGGTCACTTCCGACCAGATTCCTTCTAAGGACCACGTACTTGAAGAGGTCCATGAGCAGACCACTTCCCAGGATAAAGTTCCTAAGGAAAGGGTGGTCGGAGAAGCCCCCGAGCAGGCGTCAAGGCCAACAGCTGAGTTGGAACCATTGGTGGTTCTAACTCCTTCCGCGGAGGTAGATGCCCCTAAAGGCCCTCAAGAAGTTCCGACCATTGTTGGTAATTCTCCTCAACCTGACAAGTTCCCTTTTCGCCCCCGATTCATCGAGGATAAGGAGCTTGACGAGGCATGGGGAAAGACATCGGATCATCAAATCAAAATGCATCCTGATTCCATATTTGGCGGATATAACGATTTGGCGATCCGGGTAAGTATCTACGACCAGTTTCATAATCTCTCCTAAAAAGTCTTTTAAAGATAATTTTTAAAGAGGAAAATGCTATTTGAACAACATATGGTCGAGAACTTTGCTGTGGTCGGAGGACTGACCCAGCGGATTAAAGACTTGGAGCAAAAAACTCAACTAGAAAGTAAGAACTTTCCCTTAGCCTTTTCTTTCTTCGATGCTTTCGCCTTTGCTAATTATTCTCCTTATCGTATTTGATAGATTTGGAAAAAATAAAAGAAGAGATCCTGGCTGAGAAAGCCAAGACAGCTCTGCTTGAAGAAGAGATCAAAGCTAAAGACCGGTCGATCGCTGAAGTTACGACCAGCAAGGAAGATCTTAACAAGAAAATCGAAGGTAATAGGTCGTAAACTTGACTTATTATTTCCCTCCAATTATTTTTGTGCTTATCACCTGTTTTACTCCTGCAGAGCAAAAACAAGTTTTAAACAGAGTAGAAAAGACTCTGAAATTTGAGCAAGACAAGGAGGCAGCTCTCGTTCAAAGCTTAGATGAAAAGACTGTATTTTTGAACAAGATGATCTTTGATATGGGATCAGGATCAAGCCTGCTTACCTTAAGAGATCCAGTAGAGAAAATGAACTACTTTGGTCAACTTCTAGAGGATCTTAATACTCTGCTCAAGACTACTCGGAAGAACTATGCCCAGGCCATGAAAACAGGCGTTCCTAGTGGAGTTAGTTTTGCTTTAGCAAAACTAAAAGCTTCCGATCCCTCCATTGATTTCCAAGTTGTTGAAGACGACTTCAACTGCCCACCTGAGGAGGCAACCAAGTTCATGGAGGAACTCAAGCCACTCGGAGATAACGTAGTAGAGGAGATAGAGGTTGGATCCCCATCAAGCAGTAATTAGTCTGGGAATATTTCTAGAGTAGACTCCTGCAAAAAGTGTAAAAAAATTGAATATGTGTAAAACTTACCTTTCATGTCATTAACAATGCTTTTGTTTTATCCTGTTTGACTCTTTTTTTTAATTCTCACACACCTCCTAGCCCCCGACTGCTTTATAGTAGAAGAACATTACTATACAAGCAAGTAGCCAAGAAAGAGAATAAAAAGTCGAAACCGTCATTTTGAAGGTATGTGCCGATATGAAGTCAAAACTGATCGTAGTAATACTAGGAAATCATTGTGGTCGGAACCAGCTTATGACTTCGCTTAGTTATAGATCCTTGTTTGTCATGATCGAAATACCAATCAAAAGTTATACATGACCGGATAAAAGACCCTGTTGTTTGACATAAGAAGAAATACAAAAATGAATGCAGCAAATTATAAGTGAACTTTGTTTATATCTATTATCCTAAAGTCTAGTCGAAAGGAATGCTTAAATCTGAAATCATATATCATATTTCGCAAAACGTGTTCAGACTCTCTATCCGACTGGTAGCGAGGATCGTAAGAAAAGAACCGTCGCTAGGAAGCTCCTTCGATTAAGGTGACCACGTCATGAAAAAGAAGAGATTTCGACTAGGAGGCTTTCCGTGTCCCGACCAGTAGCCAGACAAGAGCAGAGCAGAATCTTAAAATAATGAAATATAACCTTCAAAATCTTAGGCATATCGTTCAGTATGGAAAGTTATTTGTACGATGCTCTAATTACTCATATATTTCCTTAAGAAAAGAATGTGGTCGCGCGTGGTAACATGCTCACGACTAGGACCAATACGACGTATGACTTAGAAGTCGTTGCCAGAGAGTAATAGAGATCCTTAGAAAGGATATCGGAGGGAAAATTGTCTGCTCTGACCAGTTGAAATTAACAATCATAAACGACCAGCCTATAGGTATATATATATAAGCAAGGTTACTTATTATTTTTTAGAGAATAAATGAATTTATTGAAATTGAAAGAAATGAAACAAAGTAAACAATAATTAAACATAGAACTTACGCAATTGATCAATGTTCCAAGAATTTGACAAAATTTGCCGTCGAGACATAGCGATCAGACGGAACTCGGTCTGTTAACCGACCATAGTGTAAGGACCTTCCCACTTGGGGGAAAGTTTATTGCGATTTGCCTGGCTCTGAATTTTTCTGAGAACCAGATCACCTACAGAAGGTCTGCGAGGTTACACCTTACGACTATGGTACCTTCGCATGGCTTGTTGGTAGATCACGATCGTATAAGGGCTTGATTTCGTCGTTCTTCAAGGAAATCGACGTCGTCGAGTCTTCGCTCATTCTCGATCGTTTTCGAAAGCGATCAATTCGAGCGAGCCAATTTTGAGTTCGGAGGAAGCATGGCTTTAGCCTCGTAAACCAAAAAGAATGGTGTTTCACCGATCGCCACGATCGGTCGTGGTTCGAATGGCCCATAATCTGACGGAGTTCTTGAACCCAAGCTCTCGACCGCTTGATTAAGCGGTGAATACTCGGCGTTTGATCCCTTACATAATGATACCATTGGCTCGCTTAATCGCTCCGCTGTTTCTACGGATGAGCAATGAAGAAAATGAACTTTACACCAAGTTCATCGCAGAATTCTTGAAATTGATTGCTAGTGAATCTAGGCGCCATTATCTCGTGATTATACGACTAGGTACACCAAATCGTGTGATCACATTTTTCATTAGGAATCTCTTAGCGGCCTCAGTTGTTATTTTAACAACCGGCTCGGCCTCGATCCATTTTGTAAACATATCAATCATGACGAAAAGGAATTGAAGCCCGGGGTCTCTTGGGAAAGGTCCTGAATGTCCGATCCCTGTGTTACAAAAGGCCAAGAAAGAGGAATTGTTTGTAAGGCTTGTCTTACCGATGTACTTGTTCGCTATGAAACCGACATTGTACGACGCCGTCACAAGTTCTTTTGCATCATGAAAGGCGCTTGGCAAGAGTATCCTTGCTCAAGGCTTTACCGACCCGAGTTCTCAGAGGAATGATGTGCTCCTGAGACTCCTTCATGGATTTTGGTTAGCAACTTAATGCCATCCGCTTGAGATATGCATCTCATCAACACTCCATGAGATCCTCGCTTGTACAAGGCACGCTCGATTAGAGTGTATGATTTGGCTTTTCGTGCTATCGATCGGCCTCTACATCATCTTCGGAATTATGTCATGTCAAGATAATTGTAGATCGATGTCATCCAATCTCTACCTTGATCGTGGCAAATACCAACCGTCAACGATTGTGGAGCATCCATGTTCCTTTGATTGGTTTGTTCGACCAGAAGAATCATGTATGTTCTCGGAAGGCTCGACTACCGAGGGTGAATCGAGTTGCTCGAGAAAAACTCCGGGTGAGACGGTTGACCTCGTGGAGGCCATCCATGCCAACTGGTCTGCCAGAAAGTTTTCTTTTCTAGAAATATGTTGGATCTGAAAACCGAAGAAGTGCTTTTCGAGTTTTCGTACTTCCGCCAGATAAGATGACATCTTGGTACTTGAGCATTGATACTCTTTTCCTACTTGATTCGCTACCAGTTGAGAATCGCCTTTCACTAGTAATCAGCGAATCCAGAGCGAACGAGCTGCTCGGAGTCTTGCCAGTAAACCTTTATATTCTGCCATATTATTTGTGGCAGGAAAATTTAACTGGATGGCGTACTTAATGTGTTCGCTAGTAGGGGATATCAGGATCACTCCAGCCCCCGACACTTTTAACATCAAAGAACCGTCAAAGTACATTGTCCACTCCTCGTGGTGTTCGTACGCGGGTCCTTGGGTGGGTTCAGGGTTTGTCCATTCGGCAATGAATTCTGCTACTGCTTGGGACTTTATCGCTGTTCGTGTAATGAAATGGAGGTCGAACGCCCCTAGCTCAACTGCCCATTTTGCTATTCGTCCTGATGATTCCCTGTTTCCATGGACTTGACCAAGGGATATCCTCGTTGATGACGACCACTTTGTGGGCTCGAAAGTAATGCCTTAGCTTCCTTGAAGACATAAGGAGACCATAGAGCAATTTTTGTACTGTGGGTATCTTTCCTTTGGTCCACGTAAGACCTCGCTACGTAATAAAGCGGTCGTTGGATGTTATCCCTTTCACGACCAAGACACCGCTCATCGTTTGTGGTGTTGTCGCCACGCACATTAGCAGTGTTTCTCCGGTCTTGGAGAGACTAAAACCGGGCACTTGTAAGGTACTTTTAAGTTCTTCAAAGGCATCATTTGCCTCTCTAGTCCATTCAAAACTCCCATGTTTCGAAGAAGTTTAAAGAAAGGTAACCCTTTTTCTCCTAACCTTGCTATGAAACGACTTAGCCGCCATCTGACCGCTAGTTTTGGACTTCCTTCTTCGTGGTCGTAGGTCACATCCGGTCGATGGTCGCTATCTTTCTCGGATTTGCTTCAATACCTCTAGCCGAGACTAGGAAACCAAGCAATTTTCAGTGAAACTCCGAACACACACTTTTAGGATTCAATTTGAGGTTATGCCTTCTCAAGTTCTTTGAAAGTTTCTTGTAAGTCGAGATGTGATTGCTAGCGTTGGTGGTCTTACGACCGGATCATTAACGTAAGCTTCTAAATTCCGACCTATTTGCGAACTAAAGGTTTTTTGCATCAACCTTTGAAAAGTTGCACCGGCGTTTTGAGACCAAATGGCATCTTAACATAACAATAAGTGCCATATGGAGTGATGAAGGAAGTTTTCTCCTCATCCACTTTACACATACTAATCTGGTGGTACCCTGAATATGCATCTAAAAAACTTAGTAATTTGCACCCAGAGGTAGAATCTACCCGTTGATCAATGCGTGGAAGGGGAAAATCGTCCTTCGGACAAGCTTTATTAAGATCTGTAAAGTCGATACACATTCGCCATTTCCCATTATTCTTCCTAACCATTACAGGTTGGCGAGCCATCGAGGGTGGTTGACTTCACGGATGAATCCAAATTTTGAGAAGCTTGCCAATCTCGATCGATTGCCTCCTTCCGATCAGTGCAAAACGCCAGCTTCGCTTGATCGGTTTCTTATCGGCCGAGAGCTTGCTCGTGATCGATCACCTCGGGGACTCGGGCATATCGGACGCCGCCAAAGTAATACGCCCTGATGCACTCGGAGGAAGGAGACGAACGACTCTTCCTATTTAGGATCGAGTCTTGCTCCAACCGTAACCTTGCGGCGGTGGGCGAGGTCTTCGTCCGTAGTGACTTGGCGCCGTCTCGAGAAGTGCCTTTGTCGAGGATACCTCTTTTGACCGGTCGAGGGTTTTGGTGTCATCTTCGGTCTTGTGTGCTTGGCTCGCATGGCGATGGATTAGCCTCTCGGTCGGGAGTTCATCGACCGGTTCTAAGGATTTTCGATCGCATGCATAAGCCATTTTACGATCACCCCGAATAGTGATGACTCCTTCGCCCCGACATTTTCAAACTTTGATAACCGTAATGCGTGGCTATCAAGAATTTTGCTAATCTTGGTCGACCAAGAATCCTTGTATCTATGCGGATTCAAAGTTTACCACATCAAATGAAATTTTCTCTGTTCGAAAGTTATCGGGCCTTCCTAACGTAATCGTAAGGAAACTTGCCCTATCGGCTTAGCGGTGGAGCTAGAACTATGCCATGAAAAGCATATTTCCTTTGGTTTCACCTTTGACATGGGGACCGCATTTCTTCTAAAGCTCCGAAAATAATATATTCAAAGAACTACCTCCATCTACCAGGACTCGATTAACCCTACAATTATTAATGGTTGGTTCAACAACAATAGGGAACCTACCTGGTCGAGTCAAAGGAATGGGGCAGTCGTCCTTGCTAAAGGAAATTGCGATGTCCAACCACTTCGATTGCTTGATAGTGTTCGGAGGTTCGACGAGGTTGACCTCCCGCTCCATGGCTTTCAGATGACGTTTGGATTCGTATGAAGAAGATCCTCCAAAGATCATGTTGACTGTATGTTGGGGATCCTAGTACTCCATCTCTTCGTCGCCATCCTTGTGCTTTTTGGAGCTCGTTTCTCTGGGTTCTTGTATTGCGGGGAATGGTCCTTCACCTGCATAATAATCTTCTAGTTTCTTTTGCCAAACTCGACAGGTGCGTAGATCATGCCCTGCCTGCTGGTGAAGTGGACACCACTTCTTCTTTTTCTGGAATCCTTCGGTCGGACCTTTCTTCTTGCCCCGACCGGTGTAGTCCTTCTTACCCTTCATGAATTTATCAGGAATGGCTAGGACCTCCTTGTCGTCGGGTCTGTGGTTCTTCTTCTTCTTGAGAGACTTCTTGTTCTTTTTGTCTGGTTTATCCAAGCCGGGCTGAGGAATTTTATCTTTCCGATCAATGGCTTCGCACACCTCGATTGCTTCGCTAGTGGTGGCATACTTGTCGGCCATGTCAAAAAGCTCAACGGTTGTTCTTGGAGGGTTCATTGCTATGTCCTCCGTAAACCGTCGATTTCTCGCACTGCTTTTGAAAGCTTTGAATAACTCGATGACTCTGCGACCTCGGGTATAGAGTTGCGAACTGGTGAACCTCTTGATGTATCGACGAGAGTCTCATCGAGCCTCGCCGGATTCGATGGAGATCGTCCTCCTTTCGTATGGCCAGACGCACTCGAAATTTGCAATTAGAAGGTCACAGAGTTGTTCCTAAGTATAGATCGCTCCGACCGCTGGTTCAATAACCACGGCCAGGCGGACCCTTCGAGCACGGTGGGCGATAGTTGGCCATCACATTTTCATCGCCTCCAGCACTCGATGGTGGTGGTATAGATTTGGAGAAATTCCAATGGATTTTGAGTTCCATTAAACTTGTCCAAATTGGCGGTCGGAACCGGTTAGGCTAACGCATGCCTTGGAGCCCCGCAGAGAAGGCTCGACAACTGCGGATTGATTCATGGCGCCTTCTCCGAGAAGGTGCCGGATTGTAATCGGTCCGAGACCGGTTCCTAAGATTGGAATGCTGGAACTCCGGTGTGCCGATCCGGTCGTGGACATTGGTATGATGTCTTCGACCGCCTACTTGATTCAGACGATGCCGAAGATCGTCAGGTTTAAGCGATGGTTCTTCTCGACGTGATGGGGGAGTGGCTTCATGAAATAACCTTCTCCCCTCGTGACTCCTTGGTCAGAATCGTTGAGGAGGCCTTGGTATCGATTGTTCCCGAGTATGACCATGTTGTCCCCTGCTGAGGGAAGAACGTTAGGATGAAGTCATAGTTTGACTCCCTGAAACCCTTTGTTCCCGATATGCTTCAAGGCGCCGATGCATCTGCATTGGAGAATTTTGATACTTGACCTACAAGTTGTGCAAAACACGGAGTTCCCGCTAGAGCAGATCGTAATTATTTAACATATCTTGAACACGCCGCAAGTTTTGTACGATTATCAAGGTCTCGGGAGGTTCAAACCGGTCGAGGTGCACGCAGACCAACCTCCCGAACCTCGGATTTGATCTCGCCCTATCAACTATTCTAAGTGGGACAACGCCGGACTAATTAGTTGATGGACGCCGATCGCCTGTGGCCTCCGGAAGTTGGTGCTCGACGGCGGATCATCTCTAACAACACGTGGCGGTGCGGTAGAGAATGTAGGACCGCAGGCATCCTCGATTTTCATCTCCGATCGCTGACTTCGTGCCTCCAACATCGATCTTCCGTGAGCTTCCATCGAACTAATGGAGAGCTTATCGCTGCTTCGCGAAGTTTCCACGACGGAGAGCGGTCGGAAATGAGCACCTCTCGAGGTCTCTCACCGATTCGGCAGATCTTGCGATCGTATGTCGGCGTGATCATCCCCACACGGCCTATGACGATGGAGGCTTCATTGACACCGCACAGATGTCGGTTGACTCGAATTGCGAAGTCGAGGGAGAATATCTTTCGACCATGATTTCATCGAGGGTATAGAGATTTTCGAGTGGTGGTGCTGAAATTTCTTCACTGTTTTTGGGTCGGAAAGGCCGCTTGAAGAGATCCTCGACATTCCGAGCGATCGAATGGTGGTTCTCTCGATGCGCCACCGTAATGGTGGCGATCCTCGCCCATCCGGCCGATCTCGCTATCGTCGGCGACGCGGCGAGCCGGCGGAGGAGGAAGATGAGGATGATCTGCCATTTTCCTCCATGGCACGAATGCATCCTTCCATATCGAGGTTGGCGTAGTCCGCCAAGTCGAACCAATTTTCCTCATTCCAAACTCCGGGCATATTCGCATTAGCGATTGCAGGAACTTGGGTGAGGATTTGTATGAGCGAAGAGTTTTTTCAGGAAACTTACGTCTTCTACCCCACGGATGGCACCAGCTGTCGATGATCGAATCGTCGATCTTATGAAAATAAAAGGAGGAAAATGACGTAGAGTATCCTGGAAGAGAATAGGGGCTGCTCTTTATTAATATGAACTGGGTTTACAAGACTTGACTAGGGACTATCTCTAATTACACTGAATGTGTTGAATACTATTGCTTCGGCTTCTGTGTTGCCTTCTGTTGTTCGCTGTTGTGTGTGCGTGTCCCTCCTCGTCTTCTGCGCTTCACCATTAAATAACTCCCGAAGAGGCAAAGAAGCATCTTGGAGAAGACGTTCGATGAAACGCTACAATCGGTGGAGGTTTAAGGCGATTAACAATGTGCTAATCGCCTTGCGGTTAAGTATTTGTGAGACACTTAACCGTAAGGTGGTTTATAGTCGAGTCTTGTATATCATCGTAAGGTATGGAACGCGTTTACATACGTGTTCCATTCATCATACAGTTAATGATGCCTGCTCACAAGATTTGAAGCGACTACGGTGGAACCTAATCCGACCGTGGTACCCATCGTAACCTCTCGAATCCTTACGACCCGGTGAGGTCGTTAGCCTTAAGGGTTACAACCATGAAGACATATGGTCTTCTATGTATTTAAATTAATACATAGAGGTTTTAATCCTCGTCACGTTCTTCCTGAAAATCACCATCAAGGGAAGCACGTTATCTGTTACAGATGTGGTGGACAAGGGCACTTCGCCTGCGGATGCCCTCAAAAGGGGAAGCCAAAACAAGATAATCATTGTGCTAACTACAATAGCGCAGGACACTATCTCTCCAGGTGTCCCAAGAGGGATATGATCCAGTATAAAGTCTGTACTATTGTGGCAAGGAAGGGCACTTCATTAAACAATGTTCCTTACATAAACAAGTATTCTTGGCACCACAAGCAACCTCAGCATTGGAAATCAGATCAGAAGAACCTCAGACGTCTCACCAAGCAGCAATGATTCATAAGCCCGTCATAATAAGTCCAGTGAGCCATGACATTACAGGTGAAGCCCAAGCTGAGCAAAGGCAATTATGGGTCAGCCCACCGAACCGGTCTAAGGATTATGCCCGTATCCATGGTGGAGAGATAAGGCATAGTGCCAGTGAGCACGAAATCAACTACTCGAGCTGTGAAGGAAATCATCCACTCGAAGAATGTCCAATGAATAAGATTACCTATTAGTTATGTGAGAGTAAAGATCATTATCCAGCCCAGTGCCCTTTGAAGACAATGCTGACCTCTATATTACCGTAGCAGCGTGAAAAGTTTCCACCGCCTCGCCCCGACCAAGGAAGGCATGACCTAAGCATTTCTACCAAGTTATCCCAAGAAGCAGAGGAACCAAACTTCCACAAGATCAATCCAAGGCACTCCATTTAGAAGCTACCTGCCATCAGCCAGACAACTGTCACCAGAGGAAGATGGTGAATCAAGAATAAAATATTGCAAGAAGCTCCAAGACTCGGGTGATTCCACCTCAACCCAACCAAGCACCAACAACAACCCCACTCATGATTCCAGGATCAGCACTACTTCCATCGATGCAGATGTTCCGCGACATCAATGGTGGCCAATCTCAATAGAACAAAACCTCCAGGGCAGGAGTACAATGTTTTTGGTGCCAGGAGATGGGACATTTTGCCAATGAATGCCCGCAAAGATATTTAGCGCTCACTTTAGACAGCATTCCAGAAGCTACTCTGATCGCAATGATAACGCCAACTGCTGGTGGTGAAAACAACAGAAGATACATGTCACAGTTGCATAAATACAAAAGATTAGGCTTGCCAATGCCTCAAGAAACAACCGTGAACCAGCCATCCAGAAACACCAATCCTACTGCGGGAATTACCTGTTACAGTTGTCGGCAAAAGGGTCACTATACCAACAATTGCTCGCTGAAGAAGGCTTCATTAGCAGAACATCCGTAGAGATTCAGAATGAATGAGTAGCATTCCGCCCAGTTCGCTCCTCCTACCACATTCAGAACCACTACACCGACACCTCGTCTAGCTGTTTCAGGATTCGGCAACAACAACCAACCTCAGGGAAGCAACAATCCAGCTCCAAGAGTCACCAGTTACAGATGCCACCAGATAGGTCATTATGCTCACAGTTGCCCAAGAAAGCAAGCCCCACCCTAGATCCCAAGTCAAGCCGCCAGAACTCCACTTCCTTCTGCGAGAGGACAAGTGAATCACGTCACCATGGAGCAAGCCCAACCAGCTCAGAACTTCATTCCTGGTAAGTCTCTAGTCAGTGCAGTGCCAGTTGCAGCTTTGTCTCACTCAAACGAGAAAGTCGAATGGAAGAGTGAGCAAAGTTCGAGTTCCCGAACCTATTCTCTAGTCAGCCCGAATCTCAGGGTCGAGATTCCCTTTAATGGGTGTAGGTTTGTAACATCCCAATTTTCAGGGTTTTTGAAAATTTTCGAAAATAAAAATAACCATTTGGTTTTGTTGAATTTCTAAAGCTTAACTTGAAATTTTGGAAATTAAAAGCCATTTAATATGAATTAATCCAACTTCAATTAATTCGAGTTTGGTTTATTTTGAGTTTGCTGGAGTTCTCTGGTGTTTCAAAATCCCTTTTCTCTGCTCGTTCCGTTTTCCCCTTGGCCTAAATCTCCTCCCTTCTGGTTTAGACCTCCCTCTCGGTTTAGACCACCCTTATGGTTTAGACCTGCCTCTCGGTTTAGACCTGCCTCTCGATTTAGACCACCCTTTTTGGTTTAGACCCCTCTCTCGTTTGGACCTCCCCCTCAGTCTAGACCTCCCTCTCGTTTGGACCTCCCCCTTAGTCCAAACCCCCCTCTCGTTTGGACTTCCCCCTCGGTCTAGACCTCCGGGTGGTCCTGGGAGACCTCCGGGTGGTCCTGGAGCTGATCACAACCGCCTCTTTGGTCACGACCTCCCCTTTTGGTCACGACATCCCCTTTGGTCACGACCACCCCATTGTTTGGACCACCCTCCCAAGTTTTGACTAACCCAACCTGTCAGCCCTTCTCACCTTCTTCTTCCTTCCGCCGCGTCGCTACTGACGTAATAGTCTTCACGCATTAAATATCGTTGTGTCGCATTAAACGTTGTCGCTTCTGCACTACATGTTCCCCCTCTTGTCTCCTCCCCTACCTGCCCCCATCTCCTCCTTCACCTGTCGACCGTGCTCTGTCCTATCGCCCACCTACCCTTGAACTCATACGCCTCCGAGTCTCTCAGCGACTCTCCCCGTCTCCTCTAGGCTATAAAAGCCTGAGCAGCCCTCTTTCATCTCCTTTTCCTCACCCAACTCTCTTGCTCTCGCCCAAGTTTCGCCGTGCTTCGAGTTTCGCCATCGCCAGCTGGAACCTGCGCCGTCGCCTCCTTGCCGTCGAAGGGTTCGCCAGAGCGCTTGCGCCGTCGCCTCCTCGTCGCCAAAGAGTTCGCTGGAGCCTGCCGTCTTCAACCACCTCGCACCAAGAATTACTGAGCGCCGCGCTGCTCGCTGTCCTCCCCTTCTTGATCTCTCGGCCCGGTGAGTTTCTCCGTGCCTGCTTCTCTTCCCTTGTTCCTACGTTGCGTTGTGTAGTCGTGATTCTTCCTACGACCACGCTATGAAGTCAGATCCTTCTTACGACTACATCAGATAGTCAGATCCTTCTTGTATTCTTCGTACGACCGTGTTGAGTAGTCGTACCCTTTATTGGACCTCCTTCCGCCCAGTCGAACCCCTTCGACTAGGTCGTTGGAGCTCAGGACCTCCCTTGACCTCCTCAGGACCTCATCAGAACCTCTCTTGATCTCCTCAAGACCCCCTCCTGAGCAGTCGAACCTCCTCCCGAGAGCTCATTCCTAATTCATCTTAATTCAGTGCCTTTCTTTTGGTTCTAGTTTGGTAGTTTTTTGTTTTTATTTGTATTTGTTGTATTTATTTGGCTCTTTTCGCATGTGTAAATTCTGGCTTCTCTAAAGAGTTCTTGGACCCAACAACCTCGACCGAAACATCTCAACTCTTCAACGAAGGCAAGTCATAGACCTTTGATCATGTCGTACCCAGTTTGCAAAATTATGTTGTTTTATACCAACATGCATGGCTAATTGTATAAAAATGGTTTGTGAAATAGCTAAATACCTACTCGACAGTATGACTCCTTGAATATTTGTGATTGACATGTTGACATGTACTCTTGGATACCATAGGTTAGGTAATCTTAGTTGGTCATTATTGTGATACCAACATGGGTGTGTATATTGCTTAGTCGTGTTTTAGTTATACGATGTCTCTCGATCATATGATTCAATGATGATAAATTTGACTTAATGATATATGGAATTGTGGCGCGGCCACTGTTGTTAAAAGATGTTGTGCCATAGCGAGGGTGGTCATTTAACCGGGTTGAACCCAAAATAATTTTTACTCGGGCGAGTGATCGTGCAGTAAAGGGGGTGCAAAAAGCACATTGGAATGTGGTTGTCTCACCTAAGTAGTCACTAAGGACTTAACCTTGTAAGCCATTGATCTGGACCATACCGTACAACCATATGTCCAGGATGGGGTGGTTCTGGCCAACTAATTAACAATGCTTTGATTTGGTTCTTTTTTGGTGGAAGTGTGAAACCTAGGTTAGACATTCACACTTGGCGCAAGAGGGGGCCAGATCAAGGCGAATCCTCAGCGAGCAGAACCAAGTCAAAACAGAACTTTGTAAAGGCCTTGTGATAATCTCTTAGTCGCACAACTCGGAAGTGTGTGAGCGGACAGTATAAGATGATTATCTCTTGTGGGTAAAGCTTTACAACTTCTGCAGAGTGTAAAACTATTCGAATATCCGTGTCCCCGGTTATGGACAATGCCTGGTGATTTCACGCAAGGAGTAGACTTTCTCAAAATTGTTGTCGTGGTGGGCTACGAGTGGTTTGGGAAGTGAACTGGGTGTTCACGAGTGGTCTAGGAAGTGAACAGGGTGTTCACGAGTCGTTTCAAAGAAACTTGATTACTTATGTATTAATCTTTCAACTTGTACTTTGCAATCTACTTACTGTATTTCCAGTCCATTCTGCTTTCTGCAAAGTAACCATAAAGCTATCCTTGTCAAGCCTAGCATGAATACTATTTGCATACATTTTCCTACATCTTGCTGAGTACATTCAATATACTCACAGCTTATGCCCTCTGGTTGATCAGTCGCTGAAGAGGACCCAGGGAGCTCCGAGCTCTTTGAAGAGGAGTTCTTCGAAGACTGTGCGAGCTAGAAGACGTCCTCCACTCAATTGCCTGTGGGCATGTCGAATGGCTTCCACGAGTGTTTTGTTTTTTCGTTGCGAGCTCTCTTTTGTTGTAAGCCCGGCGTGACATCTCTGTAAACACATTGACCATAAGGTCTTTTGTTTCTATTAATATTAATTTGTCTGCTTCATCTATAGTTTGTTGTATGGTTTTGATTACATCGATGTTGAAACTGTGCAGACTAGCTACTAATCATGGGACTAGTTCAGATTGCACAGAGGGTCCCGGGGTTGCTTACTCGGGGTCCTAACAAGGGTGAACCTAGGCTGCCACTTGAGGTATGTCGCGGGTGGGATCCCTAACCGATCCACCCCAACATCTGCCATGAGCGAGCTCTGCTCAACGTCGATGAGTGGACGAACAAGCAAGGTGAGCATTGTCCTAGGGATTGAGGGAGAATATTGGGCCGCATGATGAGGAACTACGTCTGGTCCACCCTAGTATCTGTTATGAATATTGTGTGTATGTATTCAGAGACCCAATGAGCAATATATATAGGGTGTATACCATATACAGATAAGGCAATACAAAAGGTAGATAAGGAATACAAAAGAGATTCCTATCTCTAACATATCTCTAACACCCCCCCTCAAATGCAAGGCGTATGCAGTGACATTGCATTTGGAATGGATTGACACTAAAATATGAAAAATCTAAAGTCCGAGTCTTCATAATGTCGTCGTAACATGCAGCTCTTGGAAAATATATCGATAAAAAATCTCCTCACATCCGGTGTCATTCAACAGCCCATAAAGCATGAGGTGCGGGAACAAAACCGACCGCGGCAACACGATGGAGAAGATGATGAAATCGATAAATATAGAGAAAACTGTCAAATCAAGCCGAAGAGGAATAGATAGAAGCATGACGGTACAGATCGAAGCCCAAGACGGCGGCGGTGCAATGCACAAGAAACGCAACGGAGGCACAGTGCAAAAGAAGCACGACACAAAGCACAACAAGCGCAATGGAAACGTAATGCGGAAGAAGCGCGATGCAATGCACAAGAAGCACAACGGAGGCGCAGTGCAGAAGAAGCACATCAGCCTTAAAAGCTTGGGGCGGCGGCTAAGAGAGAGGCAGTGGCATCATAACGATCTACAACGCTTGAAGAAAAGAGCGACGATTGCTGTTATACAAAAAGAATTTGTATGCTTCTATGACTGATAATAAATTTGTGGACCTGCATAGCTTAGACAAACTCAAAGATATAGTGGTACGGACTTGGATAGACGCAACGGAAGAAAAAACACAAAGAATGAAAAGACTCAAATGATAGCTAGCAGAAAATACTAGAGGCAGCAGCAGAAGATAGCACACCAGCATGTAGCAACACCATCAGCACATCTCTTCCCCTTCTAATGCCGTGTAAAGTAGTCGACCGACAACAGATACTAGTAGCAGTAGCAACAAGCACTATTATCACCAATCAACACAGGAGTTTTCACCCCAAAGGCTGTAGAAAACCAAACCAGCAGTTGCCTTCACACTCGTCTCACGCACATAGCAAAGCAGCAGCACACGCACTGCAAGCGGTAGAAGCAATGCATGCGCAACCAGCAAAGCACGCATAGGGAGCAGTAGTACACGCAGCAGAGAACACAAGATCCCTTCTCCTCCCCTTCCACCTTCCTCCTCTCCACCGGCCCTCTCCCTCTCGCCCAAAACACTGAAGCAAGGGCTCCAAAATTCCCCAAATCCCCATCAAAACCAGCAACGGTGGGAACAGAAAATCCACAAAACCGACAGGAGGATTCTTTAAAGGGGATTGGTGACTTGGCTACGAGCACGAGTTGGCAGCGATGGTCGAGCAACGAGCCCTTTAGAGTGCGCCGAATACGAGCTTGGACACTCGAAGCAGCAGTGCGGCAGCCAAGAAGAGGACAACGGTGGTGGTCCAAGAAGAGGACAACGGCAGAGGCTCAAGCATGGGAACACCATAGACGACGAGTGGTGGCTCTCCCTATGCGGCGATGAATCCGACTGAAAGACGCCGCCGCCGATGAAGACGAGGCGACGCTGGGCGAGGAAGAGCAGATCCGACAACGAGATCGAAGATGCATCGACGGCAAGTCGGGTGCCTGCAACGGCCTCGGCTGCGCGATGAAGATGAAGCACGGAGGCGCGTCGACCTCCAGAAAAGAAGCGACACCGGCGGATCGAGGTCCGTCGGTGCACCATCGAGACGACGCCGAGAGCAGCGGAATAGAGCTACGACGAGAGGTCGCCCCCAGGAGTGGAGAGGCTCCTCCTGGGGGCAGCGGAAGATGAGTGGTGGCTAGGAGGCGGTGACTACAGTAAACCCTAAACCTAACCTTGGCTCTGATACCATGTTATGAATATTGTGTGTATGTATTCAGAGGCCTAATGGGCTATATATATATATATATATATATATATATATATATATATATATATATATATATATATATATATATATATATATATATATATATATATATATATATATATATATATATATATATATATATATATATAGAGTGTATATGAGTGTATGCCATATGTAGATAAGGCAATACAAAAGCCAGATAAGGAATACAAAAGAGATTCCTATCTCTAACATATCTGCCATGAGCGAGCTCTGCTCAACATCGATGAGTGGATGAACAAACAAGGTGAGCAGTGTCCTGGGGATTGAGGGAGAGTATTGGGCTATATGATGAGGAACTAAGTATGGTCCACCCTAGTATCCACGAGTCATATGGTCAAAGCTCCCTCCGGTGCTCTGGAGGGGGGAAGCTCTGTAGGATCAAGGATAACCGACTAGAGGGAGGTGAATAGTAGGTTTTTAAACTTTTTAACAATTTAACAATTTAAGCCAATTAATACCTTAGTCTAAACAAGTTACACTTCTAGCTAAGCAATTCAATCACAATAAAAAGCTAGAAATGTAAATACGGAAATAGTAAGACTAGGAATAACCACAATGAGACAAAGATGTTTTCCCGTAGTATTGAAGACTTGCCAGTCTTCACTAGTCCACGTTGAGGAAGCTTGACAACTCAAGCCGGCTCCACGAATTAAGCCTTTCCTCTATCACTATGGTTGTTCTTCCTTCGCTCCGGAGATGGCAAACACCAAACCACTCACAAGCTTGCACCGGGCCTCTTCATAATCTTCTTGAAGAGATCACCATGCTCCACCGCCAAGGCCGTCTAGGAGTTTGGAAAAGCTCCAAGAGTAACAAATCAAGACCTTCGCTTGACAGCGCTCAAGTGCAATAGGATCAACTAAGATGAATAGATGCACTTGAATGAACTCAACTACCTCACAATGAATGCATAAGAGAATTTTGGTGTTGAGTGAATGCACAAGGCTCTCAAGGCTCTAAGAATGTTAAATGAACACTAGCAACCTGTCCTTGAGCAGTTGGGGGGGTATTTATAACCCTCACCAACAATTATGACCGTTGGGGAGGAGTCCCCAAACTTTCAGAGAAAATCGGTACAACCGGCAACTAGGTTGCGGTTGAACCGCACTCGTGTCAGAAACCCGTAACGGCTAGAACGGCAGCATTTAATACTCTGACATAGCCGTTGCAATTTCCCGTGCGGTACGACCGCCAACCAAGGTGCGGTACAACCACATAGCTCGGTCATACCGCGTTGAGGAGCGGTACAACCGATCATAGGGTTTCCAAAACTGCTGAAATTACATGCTCGAAAATACATACCGCCGTAAAATCAGACAACCGCAACGCGTTCAACCGCTTTACAAGCGCGTACAACCGATTTTCAAAGAGAGCTTCGAGTCGAAAAATACATCGGTTCGGATTTATCA
Organism: Phyllostachys edulis; assembly: GCA_036346405.1. Taxonomy (NCBI): domain Eukaryota; kingdom Viridiplantae; phylum Streptophyta; class Magnoliopsida; order Poales; family Poaceae; genus Phyllostachys; species Phyllostachys edulis. Next base: position 53,091,854 of record CM070549.1, on the reverse strand, counting down.
AACCGCCAACTAGAAAACGGAATGACCGCAATGCGTAGTACCGCCAAAGAGCCATCGTATCGCATTAGCGTTCATTAGCGTAACCATCAAAATCGTAGTAGCGCCATATAATGCGGTCATACCGCTTCAAGCAGATAACCGCCGCTTAACTTCGCAGACGACCGATTTCCGACAAATGCACTTAGAGCTTTCAAATTCAAATTCAAATGCATGCATGATCCTAAATTGATCCATATGGCACAAGAACATGCTATCAAGCTACTTAGTCATGATCCCTCTTAATAGTACGGCATTTAACCTATAATCTGGTCTTTCAACCAATTCTCCTAAGACCGGTAAAATATAAAAAGGATCCTAGACTACTTGTACCTTGACTTTAAGCCATGTAGATCTTCATGTCATCCTTTAGCATGCATCTTTACGTCATCAAGTTCACCAATGAGACTTAACCTTGTAAATACTCAATACACACGTTAATCCCATATTCACATATTATCATTAATTACCAAAACAATTTTTAGTGGCCTAGATGCTTTCAATCTCCCCCTTTTTGGTAATTGATGACAACACAACTAATATGTGAGAGAATGATTATTTTGAATATACTATGAGTGTATATTCTTTTGATGACTTAACAACAAAATAATTCTTGTAATTAGCTTAAAAGAGTTTAGAGAATTATTTTCTTGTTAAATCCAATTTAAAGAAAGCCCCCCCCCCTAAATATCTGCATATAAATGATAGAAGATCTTCACAAGCACATGTAGAGATTTTTGAATTTTTTTTGGCAGAGTTTCTTTAGCATGTTTAAACTTGAGGGAAAAATGCAATATTGAGATATGACAATAATTGAGATTGCATTTCAATATGATAACATAGGCATAAACATCATTCAACAAGTTCAGCATGACGAGCAACAGTTATAAACTATTACAAGCACGATAGTTCAACAAAATAAAACCACAATCATATTACAAAACACATAAGTCCATATATGGTAATAGTAGCAAAAGACTTTGCTCCCCCTAAATCTTTGTCTTCACATTCTCGTCTTCTCATTTCTCCCCCTTTGGCATCAAAGTACCCAAAAAAAAACATCTCAGATGGCTGGGTCCTGAGGAGGAGGAACTGGGTCCTGAGAAGCGGGATCCTGAGAAGCTGGGTCCTGAGCTGGAGCTGGAGCGGAAAATGGAGCAACAGGGGCTGGAGCCTGAGGCACTGGAGCTGGGGCCATCGGAGGAATAGCAGAAAAGGTAGATGCTCCTGAAACTGGAGGAGGACGACGAGTATATCGCTGTGGAGTCCTCAAAAGCTGCTCCAAGTCATAAATACTCTCCATCATGGCAGACAACCTGTTATGAGTCTCATCAAAGAAGTCATTCTGAGTTGACTCCATTTCAAGTAGCCTGTTGTGAGTCTCATCTTGAAATTCATTTTGATCTGCCTTCATTTCTTGCAATGTGCTAAGAATCATCTGCTAATTTTCAAGAATTTGTGCAAGGGTACCTTCAGCAGGAGCAGCGGCAACAGCAGGCTCAGCATCAACAACGGCATCATCCTCATTACCACGAGGAGGAGGAATACCGTCTCGTGGCTTGTAAGACTTATGAACTAATCTCAATCCACCACGATACTCAATTTTCTTGTTAATCAATGCCATGTTGTATGGTGCATAGTAAATCCTCTTAATCCTATCATTCTTGGAAGAAACTATGCCCTGGAGTATCACATCCACAACATCAAATTGTGTCCCCTTCATAATATTATCAATGATATTCTAAGCATGTCCTCTGACTGCATCAAAATTACCACTCTTGGGGCAAAATGTATGATTAATAATTCTGTTAATCATGCTTGGGATAGGTTTAAATCCAGTAATTGTTCCTAGCTTATTCCTAACAGTGGAATCATAATAGTCAGCCCAAGCAGGAGGCAATAAAGTAGGCCTTTCAAAGATTTTCTCCCAAGTGCCAGACTGTACCATCAGAATACGCTCAAATTCTTCTTTAGTGCTCTCCACATATCTGGTAACTGATATCCATCTTATTGAGGTCAAGTCTGGAGAGATATGCACTGTGATATAAAACTGTCTAATCAGCTCATCATCATAATTTTGCTTCAGTGCTACAAGGTCATGAAGACCCACTCGATGAAATAGCTGGTAAACACTACTGCAATTTTCCAAGGTGTTTATGTGAGCCCACTTAATTCATTTGTGGTCTGCAAACTTCCTGTGATGGCCATACAGTTGCTCATAAACTTATTCTTGGAAAACAGTATGTAATCTTGGATTAACAGAGTCGGACTTGGAAAGATATTGGTTTACATGCTGCTTGATGGCATATTCATCCGATGAAAGGAGTCTCAAATCAATTGGATGCTCTGGAGGCTCTCCCAAATCATCATCGATTGCACACTGTTCGACTCGCCTCGTAATCATCTTCTTCTTCTTCGCTTTCTCGATTTGAGTTCGGAGTGGCCTTTTGCCCTTGCCATGCACAACCTTCTGTCAAACTGATCTTGTTTGTTGAGTTGGAGCGCAGGTCGAGTCCGTTGAGATTGTTGAGCTGGAGCCGCAGAGGATTGAGGAGAAGATTGCCCTCTTGGTGGTCCATGCGATTTTCTTGTCAAAATTCTTGTCCTAGGCATCTTCACAGAGATAGGAAAGGTTAGAAGGAGTTCAAAGGATTGATCAAAGTAGAATTTAGTGAAAAAAGATGAAATTTCTATTTTCTGTCAGGATAATCGGTCGTACCGCCGTTCTATGGCCGATACGACCGCACTGCGGTCGTACCGCTCTCAAGAACCGGTTGTTTCGATTTTCCTGACCGAGTTCTAGGCTAGGCAAAAGATTGAAATTTTGATGATTTTTCATAGAGTGAATCCATTGTTTGGATGCGCAAACATCACTAGACATCAATTTGATACTTTTGCCCAACTAGAAACACATAGATCATCCGCATTTTCAATTAACCCTAAAAACTGACACCTAGGGTTCCAAAAGGGGTAAAAACTCGAATTAAAAGAGGTTTTACCTTAAGGAATGGAGGAGGTGAACCCTGGGGAAGCAAGAATCAACAAGGAAGCGAAGAAATGCCGAAGATTTTAGAGGATTTGTGTGTCGGTTTTGGGGAGTTCTCGGGCTGGAGAGAGAAGCAGCCGAGCAAACTGAAGCGGTGCGGGTGCGGATGAACCGTCACGCGGGGTTAAGTCTCGGGCGGATAGTAACTGCAGGGAGTTACTGCCCTCTCACAAACCGACGCAGTCGTACCGCCAAAAGACCGCCGGTAGAACCGCACTGCGGTCATACCGCTGTTATAACGCCAGTCGTACCGCGCATAACACGCCGATTGTTCTGATCATCCTGGAGCTTCAAGAAACAGCTCTGGATTTTCTTTGGAATTGAGATTATTTGCAAATGATCCTTAGTTTTGTACTCAAATAAATATCATTAAGGATCATTACGCATAGAATAAACTAATATCTATATAAGAACATAATTTTTATGATCATAGTTGCCTTTAATAAAAGATTTGAAAAAAATACTTTCATAAAATAGTCAAATAACATCAAATGAAGCACAATACATGAGGCAAGAGTTCAACCAACATTCGAATAGTCTATGATATTTAACTCATTCCTCAATTTGCAAAAACGGCCTTCATCTAATGGCTTGGTGAAAATATCCGCTAATTAGTCTTCGGTTCTTATGTGGCTAATTTCAATATCTCCCTTGCTCACATGATCTCTCAAGAAATGGTGGCGAATATCTATATGCTTGGTTCTTGAGTGTTGAACAGGGTTAGTAGCAATTTTCATCGCACTATCATTGTCACACAAAAGAGGCATTTTATCAAATTTAATTCCATAATCCATCAATGTTTGCCTCATCCAAAGCAATTGAGCACAACAATTTCCCGCGGAAACATATTCAGCTTCGGCGGTGGATAACGCTACGGAGTTTTGTTTCTTGGATGACCATGATACTAAAGATCTTCCTAAGAATTGACAACTACTCGAGGTGCTTTTTCTATCCACTTTACAACCTGCATAATCGGAATCCAAATATCCAATTAAATCAAATTTAGCACCTTTCGGGAACCAAAGGCCAATGCTAGAAGAATGCTTTAAATATCTTAGTACTCTTTTAACGGCCATTAAATAGCACTCTTTTGGAGTTTCTTCAAAACGTGCACACATGCAAACACTAAACATGATATCGGGCCTAGATACGGTAATATAAAGCAAGCTACCAATCATAGATCTATAAATGTTTAAATCTACCAATTTACCTCCCTCATTTAAGTCAAGATGACCGTTGGTTGCCATGGGAGTTTTAATGGGTTTTGCATCCTCCATGCCAAACTTCTTGATCAAATCTTTTGCGTATTTGGTTTGGCTCACGAAGGTCCCATCTTTGAGTTGCTTGATTTGAAGTCCAAGGAAATAGCTCAATTCTCCAATCATGGACATTTCAAATTCCCTAGACATCATATTACCAAACTCTTCGCAAAAATCTTGATTAGTAGACCCAAAAATGATATCATCAACATAAATTTGACAAATAAAGAAATCATCATTTAAGACTTTAGTAAATAAAGTTGAATCAATTTTTCAGATTTTGAATTCTTTTGAGACTAGAAAATCTCTAAGGCATTTATACCATGCTCTAGGAGCTTGTTTAAGACCATAGAGCGCCTTGGAGAGTTTATAGATATGATTAGGATTTTTAGGATCTTCAAAACCGGGAGGTTATTCAACAAAGATAAGTTCGAATATTTTGCCATTTAAGAATGCACTTTTAACATCCATTCGAAATAATTTAATATCAAAGCATGATGCAAAAACAAGTAATATTCGAATTGACTCAAGCCTAGCTACAGGAGCAAAGGTTTCACCAAAATCCAAACATTCGACTTGTAAGTAACCTTGAGCGACCAATCTTGCTTTGTTTCTTATAACCAAACCATTTTCATCTTGTTTGTTTCTAAAGACCCATTTTGTACCAATAATGTTATGTTCCTTGGGTCGATCCACTAATGTCCAAACTTTATTTCGGGTGAAGTTATTGAGTTCTTCATGCATAGCATTTACCCAATCCGGATCTTCAAGTGCTTCTTCTACATGCTTTGGCTTAATAGAAGAGACAAAAGAGTAATGTTCACAAAAAGAGGCAACACGAGAGCGAGTTTGGACACCCTTACTTACATCACCCAATATTTGGTCTAGTGGATGATCCTTTGCAACTACATTGTGAATTCTTGATGGTAGGTTGGATGGTTGATCATCTTCCGTATTATCCTCTTCATCAATTTGAACTTGATTTGTGGAAGAGGTAGGAGGCTCAACTTGAGTGGAAGATGATGGATTGTCTTCGGGCTTGATGTCGCCTATTTGCATATATTCCATTGCTTTTCTTAAGGCTTCATTACCTACATCATCTAAATTCTCATGCTCTTCTTGAGAGCCGTTAGTTTCATCAAATTGCACATTGTGCCTTTTTTCAACTAAACTGGAGTTTTGGTTAAAGACACGATAAGCTTTGCTATTCGAAGAATAACCAAGCAAGAAACCAACATCACAACGACTTGCAAATTTTGAAAGACTAACACCCTTCTTCAAAATATAACATTTGCAACCAAATACTCGAAAATAAGAGATATTCGGTTTTCTTCCTACAAGAAGCTCATAGGAAGTCTTTTTCAAAAGACGATGCAAATAAAGACGATTTATGGCATGACAAGCGGTGTTAATTACTTCCGCCCAAAAGCTATCAGAAGTATTATACTCATCAAGTATTGTCCTAGCCATTTCAATTAATGTATGATTTTTCCTTTCTACTACTCCATTTTGCTCCGGAGTGTAGGTTGTAGAAAGTTCGTGCTTTATTCCAAGTTCATTACAAAAGTCTTCAACTTTAGCATTCTTGAACTCGGAACCATTATCACTACGGATTTTCTTAATTTTGAAATCAAATTCATTTTGAGCCCTTTTTGTAAAACTTTTGAAAATACCGGAGGTTTCACTTTTATCATCTAGAAAGAATACCCATGTATATCTAGAGTAATCATACACAATGACTAAACAATAGCTATTACCCCCGATACTATTATAGGTTGTTGGCTCAAATAAATCCATATGTAAGAGTTCCAATGGTCTAGAAGTTGACATGATACTCTTGGAAGGATGAAAATTAGCGACTTGTTTACTGGCTTGACAAGCACTACAAAGTCTATTTTTCTCAAACTTCACATCTTTCAATTCAACAACTAAATCATATTTGAAAAGCTTTTTGAGTTGAATCATTCCAACATGAGCTAGTCTTCTATGCCAAAGCCAACCCAATGAGGTTTTAGCAATCAAACAAGTTTTTAAACACGATTCATTTGAGCTAAAATCAACCAAATAGAGATTTCCAAATTTGAAGCCTTTGAAAACTAAATAGCTATATTTTGCATTTGAAATGGTTACACATTCACAAGAGAATGAGCAAATTAATCCAAGATCACATATTTGAGCGACCGATAGCAAATTGAAATTTAATGATTCTACTAAAGATACATTAGAAATACAAAGGTCATTTGGGATAGCAATTTTACCCAATCCTATTACCTTTCCTTTGCTATTATTGCCAAAAGTGATCTTGTCTACTCCTTTTCCATTCTCGAATGTGATGAACATTTTTCTATCACCGGTCATGTGTTGAGTGCATCCACTATCAAGCACCCAATGTTTTCCACAGGTTTTATAGTTCACTTACAAAACAAGAATCAAGTTCTTTTAGGTACCCAAATTTGTTTGGGTCCTTGGAGGTTAGTAACCAAGGATTTAGACACCCAAATAGCATTCTTTTTAGCGCCTAAAATTGAAGTGCCAACAAAACGAGCAACTACTTTACCATCCTTAGTCTTTCTAAGCATATAGCATGAATAATATAAACCAAGAGATGGAATCTTACCCTTAGGACAAATTTGTTGCACATGTCCTATTCCCGGCACTTATGGCAATACTTACCATTTTGCTTCACAAATCTTGTGAGCTTGTTTTCCGGCTTCTTACCTTTCTTAGGTACATACCCAAGACCTTCCTTATTGAATGAGCACCTTTGCTCACTCAAAAGCTTGTCAAGAGTGGCTTTACCCTTGAAGCACCTTTTCAAGCTTTTGCTTAGCTTGGTCACTTGTTCTTTTAACTCATTGTTCTCAACAATAAGCTTTGCATCATTATGCTCAATATTATCATGATTAACATTTATACTAGAGCAACATGGCAAAGCAATAGTATCCTTACATGAAATAGATGCACTAGTTTTAGCAATTTCTACACTAGGCATATCATCAATAATATCGCATGTAATTCCTACACTAGAACAAGAGTTGCTTGAATATTCTTGGATGACCATGTCACGAGCTTCCTTTAGCCCCTCATAAGAATCTTTTAGAGAAATATGCTCTCTATTTAAGATATTATATTTTGACTTTTCTTTTCTAAGATATTCATTTAGCTCATCAAGCATATCCACTAATTCATCATAAGTTGGTTCATTACTATCAATGGATTTTACCTTATCTCCTTTTGCTATGAGGCAAGTAGGAGTGGAGAATAGCGACGGAGCTTCCTTAATGGCGATGCCAACCAGTCCCTTCTTCTTGGGGGACTCATCCTCATCGGAATCGGAGTCGCTTGACTCATCATTGGAGTCCTATTCTCCAATGTGGGCTTCATTCTTGCTATCTTTGTGAAGCTTCTTGAAAAGCTTTTTCTTGCCATTATACTCCTTCTTCTTGAATGACTTGCCCTTGTCATCCTTCTTTTCGGGGCAACGAGAAGCAATGTGTCCCTTCTCTTCACAATTATAGCATCAAATGTTGCTATAACGTTTCTTGTCACTTGAGGATTGCCCCTTCTTGTACTTGTCGAACTTGTACCTTCTATTGAGGTGTCTTTTCATGGCTCTCTTCATTCTTCTTACAAGAAGTGCATACTCCTCGTCAGAGTCTTCTTCTTCATCCTCATCATCACTTGATTCCGCTTTGGCCTTGAAAGCGGTAATTTTCTTCTTTGAGGAGGATGTCTCAAAGAGCTCTTCTTTGTCCTTCTTGAACAACTCATTTGTGATGAGGTTGCCCAAAAGCCCTGTTGGTGTCATTCTTGGCAACTCGGGAGAGCTGAGAAATAGTGTCACCAACGTTTCATATTTGTCCGGAAGAGCCCTAAGAATCTTGCGCACAATATTAACATCAAGAAGGTTAGTCCCAAAGCCTTTGAGCTCATTCACAATGTTGTTGAGTCTTGAATACATCTCATTGATGTTTTCATGAGGCAACATTATAAATGTCTCATATTTGATCCGAAACCTATGCAATTTGGCTTCTTTGACCGTGGATGTTCTCTCATAGATTTCCGAGAGGGTAGTCCAAATATCATGAGCATTTTCCAAGTTGCTCACTCTATTGAACTCATCCGCGTTCAAAGCGCCAAAGAGAGTGTTCATAGCTTGGGCATCTAAATGAGCATTACACGCCTCTATTGCTGTGGGCTCTAGTGGATTAAGAGGCATAACGTAACCCTTATTTACGATTTTTCATATGCTCGGACTCATGGCCTTTAAGAAAATTGACATTCTAATTTTCCAATAAGAATAATTTGAGCCATCAAATAAAGGAGCCTTGCCTATAGACACTCCCTCACTAGCCATCCTTTCTCTCCTAGACGGTTAAGTCTAACAATGGAGAGACCAAGCTTTGATACTATTTGTAGGATCAAGGATAACCGACTAGAGGGGGGTGATAGGAGGTTTTTAAACTTTTTAACAATTTAACAATTTAAGCCAATTAATACCTTAGTCTAAACAAGTTACACTTCTAGCTAAGCAATTCAATCACAATAAAAAGCTAGAAATGTAAATGCGGAAATAGTAAAGACTAGGAATAACCACAATAAGACAAAGATGTTTTCCCGTGATATCGAAGACTTGCCGGTCTTCATTAGTCCACGTTGAGGAAGCTTGACAACTCAAGCCGGCTCCACGAATTAAGCCTTCCCTCTATCACTATGGTTGTTCTTCCTCCGCTCCGGAGATGGCAAACACCAAACCACTCACAAGCTTGCACCGGGCCTCTTCACAATCTTCTTGAAGAGATCACTATGCTCCACCGCCAAGGCCGTCTAGGAGTTTGGAAAAGCTCCAAGAGTAACAAATCAAGACCTTCGCTTGACGGCGCTTAAGTGCAATAGGATCAACTAAGATGAATGGATGCACTTGAATGAACTCAACTACCTCACAATAAATGCACAAGAGAATTTTGGTGTTGAGTGAATGCACAAGGCTCTCAAGGCTCTAAGAATGTTAAATGAACACTAGCAACCTGTCCTTGAGCAGTTGGGGGGTATTTATAACCCCCACCAACAATTATGACCGTTAGGGAGGAGTCCCCAAACTTTCAGAGAAAATCGGTACAACCGGCAACTAGGTTGCGGTTGAACCGCACTCGTGTCAGAAACCCGTAACGGCTAGAACGGCAACATTTAATACTCTGACATAGCCGTTGGAATTTCCGTCTTGATCGACCGCCAACCAAGGTGCTTGATATAACCAAGATAGCCCGATCATGCGTTGAGGAGCGGTACAACCGATCATAGGGTTTCCAAAGCTGCTGAAATTACATGCTCTCTGGAAAATATGTACCGCCTTAGAAAAATCGGTACAACTGCAATGCGGTTCAACCATTTCACAAGCGCGGTACAACCGATTTTCAAAGAGAGCTTCGAGTCAAAAATACATCGGTTCTGGTTTTATCAAACCGCCAACTAGAAAACGGAATGACCGCAATGCGGTAGTACCGCTCAAAGAGCCGGTCATACCGCATTAGCGCTCAGTTGGCAGAACCAGTCAAAATCCGGTAGTACCACCAAGTATAGTGCGGTCATACTGCTTCAAGCGGTACAACCGCTCGTTTAACTTCGGTACGACCGATTTCCGACAAATGCACTTAGAGCTTTCAAATTCAAATTCAAATGCATGCATAATCCTAAATTGATCCATATGGCACAAGAACATTCTATCAAGCTACTTAGTCATAATCTCTCTTAATAGTATATCATTTAACCTATAATCCGGTCTTCCAACCAATTCTTCTAAGACCGGTAAAATATAAAAAGGATCCTAGACTACTTGTGCCTTGACTTTAAGCCATGTAGATCTTCATGTCATCCTTTAACATGCATCTTTACGTCATCAAGTTCACCAATGGGACTTAACCTTGTAAATACTCAATACACACGTTAATCCCATATTCACATATTATCATTAATTACCAAAACAATTTTTAGGAGCCTAGATGCTTTCAAGCTCGAGTAGTCCAGTCAAGGTGCCGAGCTAGCCTTAGTGACTGTCATCTAGCGTGCGAGGTAGGCATGTAGCAGCGTGCGACCATGGGTGCTTAAGGAAATTAATTGAAAATAGAATGGATTGGAATTTGTGATTGGTTGAATGTTTGATTTGCTAGATTTGAACAACTATTTTAGAATTGTATCGTGCGCGTGCAAATACCGGTGCAAATGGAAACGTGGCGATTACAACGTGAAAAGAAGAAGCCGTGTCCAAAAACCGCCAACAAGTTTGAGCATTGCCTCGACTTGTTGGGAGTCACAAGTTGCTGAGTAAGGAGGTAACCTCAGGCCCACAGATGCGCGAGGAGTGTCAAAGTGTTTTTTTTTGTTTGTTGTCTTCAAGGTGATGTATTCACCAAGGTGGAGATTTGTTGTGTATGACTCATGGATAACAAGGTGAAAGGAAGAGTCTGTGTTCAGCAAGCGAGAGCGCAACGTACACTTTCCGAACACAGTCCTATAGAGGGGGACACAATTGCGTGGGGTTACGAAATATTGCGGGATAGGGGTGCGGGGGGGGGTAAAGGCCTTCGTGGTACGGACCATGAGTCCGAGTCAAAATGTAATCGGGATATAAATATATACCGCCGACCTCTTCTAACCCTAATTAGAAGAAAGAGATAGAAACTCCTCATACAGACGGAGCCTCCGCGTTCGACTCCTGGGAACGTAAGCTTTGCCGAACCTTGTAAACAAATTCTTGTATCTCTTGTGTGCTTATTGTAATTATTTTCTCGCACAAAAGACTATCGCTAGTTTCAATACTGCTCAATCTAAAATTTATTTCTAAATCCACCACTGCTTAGGTTGCAGTCTCCTTGGTCCTTACACGACGATGCACATGCTTACAGCTTAGGTACTGCAGATGAAAACCTACCAAACAAGCTCGTACAAATTACAAACAGTATCATAAAAGATAGGTAGGAAAAGATGGCCTGAAACAGATGCAGGTTATCGTACAAACCCTACATGACTACGTTCCATAATGGCTGACGCTGAAACAAGAGCCAAGCGTCGCTTCAGGGGTGCATGCTGATTACAGATAGGCTGTTTGAAGCTTCCCTTTTTTCAAAAGTAAGGTGCCTACTCCACTGCATTTCCTAGCCCGAAGAAATGGCTTAATTTTTTAATTTGCGCACGATTGCGATGTGCGAACAGCAAGGATGGTACCCAAGACCCTTGTTCTTAATGAATGGTTTCAGGGACCACCAAGAACAGGGTCACATAGGTTTGTGTGTTTCTGAAGCATGTTTGTACAATTGTCCCAAACATGGATAGTTTTTCCCTTTGCAAAATGGATAAAACCTTTGGTAACTTCTGAAGAAGTAAACAGCACAAAGTATGTTTTCAGTGGTAAGTGAACTTTTAACTTGCCTTCTATTCATTTCAGTCTGGAGAGACGCTTCAAGGGGTGTTATGTAATCACCTAAACCCTCTTGAGACAAAAAGAAGAGATTATACATATATCACAATTTTTAAAGAATAGTGAGAAAATGTACATTATGATGACATTGCCTGGGGGGAGACAGATTGATCCATCTCCTGGAAAGAAAACCAAAATTTTTTCCTTCTTTGCAGCTAGTAGGAAAATCAACAGCTTGCTGGTGTGATCATGGATGTACAATGTACACCTCTCCTTCAGCTCGTCCAATCTCTTCTATAACTCACCCTTCTATCTTCTCTTATTCTCCAGAGACGGTTGTGAAGAAGAAGAAGGCCCCGTCGAGTCGACATGCCATACCATGACCTCTGAACAATCGGATGGAATGCCCCTCACTTTGCTGTAATCTTCCAAAACCACTTGTTGCACAAACTTCATCGAGTCCTGAAAAACAAGAATATCGTATGCATATTAGTTAAAAGCAATGATTTACCATGTAGCAGTAATCACTAATCAGTAAGCTAGGATTTTACAAGAAAACAAATCAAAACTTTGACATTACAGGAGCAATGGGCACTGCAGAGAAAGAAAGCTCTAACAACCTTGCATGATTGATCATAACAAAAGGGGTGCTTTAGTTTAGTGGTTAGATTCAAGAAAGATGAACAGTCAATTGTACACCTAAAAGAAGTTCTGGTTTTTTGAAGGACCAAGGTACTACTACTGTTGCTGCTAACCATCAACTGGGCGGCTTGCCTTGCACTGGACTCATCATAGCTGTACCAATCCTACTCAGACATGGGACCCCTCCCACCAAATTAGCCCAACGCAACCGCACCGGATTAAAATACCCCGCGATTTCGCAGTTGCAAATGCCATTCCAGATCCTCTCGGATTCGATCCGTTTTGTCGATTTGCTGAAACTGCGGTGTACCGACAGTCACCCGCACCATTTTGCAAGGACAAATTAACAGTTTGCTGCTGAAATGAGCACCGATTAGTGCCATTGTTGATCTTTATGCAGAAATGAGGGGACTTGTGACAGGTGACAAGGATTTGACCGGGAAAGTTGGGACAGATGGGCCATGAGACATGGCCCTTTCTTCTCCCTCCCCTACCTGTACCACATGGATGCATGAAGAACAACGCGCTAGCTGACAGGGCAGAACGCCACTTTCATGGCGGAAATGCCTCTTTCAATCTAACAAAAAACGACGCGTTTGCAAGCGCGACATTGCTGTGCCATGCAAAAGACGAGATAAATGCTTGCTATTCCGGTGTTTGACATGGCGATGCTGAGTAGTAGTAGTTGTTGCATGGTACTGCAGTATAGTTGGTAACTTGGTATGCATATGAAAGCTGATGGTCGACTGACCTGGGACTTGTCGGGCTCGGAGGTCGGGTACCGGCCCCACCGCTCGGGGTCCCAGAGCACCGAGCTGTTGAACGCGAAGCCCCGGACGTCGACCTCGCGGGGCCTCGCCGTGCCGGCGGCGGTGGGCGAGGTGACGTTGCTGTAGTCCCTGGAGAACCAGCCGGTGACCCTGGACGAGCTGCACGCAGGGCCCTCGACGACGACCTTCCTCTCGTTCTGTGACATTGTTGCCACCGGCCACGCACCGAACGCGCTGAAATTTTTCGGGAGGACCAAAAAGATTGTCGCGTTAGAAAAGTAGTAGAAATCAGCATGGACATCGTGGCTGAAATGTTGGTAACTAGAGCGTCTATGTCACATTGGCGTTTCGAAAATTGCAGGTTCTTCAAACTAAAATAGAACCAGAAGCACGCTGTACAACATTTTTTTTCTGGGATTGTCATATGTTGATTTCAAGCGGCATTTTCAAAGAAATTGCTATGCAAATTGAACATATTTGGTGAACGGCGTTAACTGATTTAGCACGATAGCACCTAGTGGGCAATTTACAGTAATGCAAAATTCTTGCAAAAAAAAAACTAATACGCAGCTCGAGAGGAGATCAGTAATGAAACGAACTTAAAAGATGAGTGAATTTCGACTGGTGAAACTACTTAAAAGAATCAAGCTGACAGCTTCTTTTCCCACATAAAATCGAATAAGAACCATATGCGGATATGCCCTATAAGGCTATATAACCAAAACTAGGGCAGCAGCCGCTGCAACTTCAAAGTTGCAACACGTTGACTTCACGCATCGTGATTCAAATGCACTGGCACGAGCTCAATTTGCAGGCCGGCTCATGCAGCAACCACCGTGCAACGATCGGCATGAGCGACGTCTTTCTTTCTGGTTTCCCCATCAGATTCACACGAGGCTCGGGTCCTACTAAAAAAAAAGGACAGCACCCCCGGCGCGTTAGTTGAGGGGCGGCAATCATTTTGGCGACACATTTGGGTTTGGGCATCTCCTACGGTACACACACACCATCCCCCTCGTGATTCCATGGGCATTTGGCAGCCAAGCTACCAAACAACACTGTTAGTACTAGTAGTAAAACAACTAACAGGACGCAACAAAGCAAAGAACTGCATGCACAGACAAAGGCAGCAGCTGCTAGCTCTGCTCCAGCCTTTCGTCCCCAAGATCTGAAGACTGAACTGGTAGGCCACAGGGGCAGATAAAAAGAATGGGAATGGAAAGATAAAAATGACCCTTGAATGGCGGACGGGGGTGATGGGGAGGGTGACCTCCTCACATGGCTCCGATTCTACCCGCCGATTAAACTAGAGCGGCGCAGAGGTCACCAGGTGGTGTGTGAGCTGTAGCGCTCGGGGCAATCTGACAAAGTTGCTTGCAACTCGCCCAGCTATTGTGCTTTGGGCGCTAGCTAAGTAGCTAGTGTGGTTTTCTGGTGCCGTGCGTGCTTGCTCGCATCAAGAAAGGAAGATTAAAGATGAAAGCTTTGCTTTGTTTTACTAAGTGAAAGATTGTTTGTACAAGATTTTTTTTTTACTTTGCTAAGATGAATGCAAGAAAGAAGGAAAGGAATGGGGGCTTTGTGGCTGCTGGTACCTGATCTGCCGCAGCTGGTCGAAGAAGCGGAGGTCGAACACGTCGCCGAGGCCCGCGAAGAGGACGACGCCGGCGAGGCGGTGGTGCTCGATGTGCCCGAGCGCGGCGTTGCGCTGGTGGTGGCGCTCCTTGCCCGCGGCGGCCTCGGCGGCCGTGAAGTTGTCCTTGTACGTCAGGTGGCGGTACATGAGCCCCGTGGCGCGCAGCAGCCGCGCCGTCGCCGGCACGTCTGGAGCGGTTTCCACCACCACCCACAGCAGCGGCGGCGCCACCAGCCGCAGCGTGTGCGCCATCCTCGTCAGCGCCGCCGCCCGCTCCCCGGCCGCCGAGGTCGTCGACTCCGTCGTCGTCACCACCACCAGCAGCGACCGCGGGCCCGCCGCCGCCGCGCCTCCACCGACCGCGTCCTGCGCCAGCAGGCTCCGGTTCACGGCCCCGCCCGCCGCGGCCGCGTGCATCGCCCTGACGTCGTGGCTGCTCCCCACCCCGCCCGCCGCGACGGCCGCGGACGTCCAGTCGGACACGGACGACGGCGCGAACCCCGTGAAGAAGCCCATGACGAAGCAGAGGGAGGAATGCAGCAGCGCCTTCTTCCACAGCTGCGACCCCGACCCCTTCTTGGCCCTCCCGCCGGCGCCGCCGTGATCCGCGGATGACCCCATCCAAGAACTAATAAACCAACGCCTCCCTAGCTAGCTATCCCTCCTTGGATCCTCGGGAGCCACGCGCTTCGCTTCGCGTCGCGGGCGCCGTGTTCGTAGCAAGCTAGCTCAGCTATCTAATTAGCGTGTCCTAGCTAGGCAGCGGCAGCGGTGGTGGGGAGGCGAATTTGGCAGTGGTAGTGGTTTAAAAAGGGCGGGAGGTGGCGAGCAAAGGGAGCTAGCTGCTAGAAGAAGCGGAACACGAGGAGCGGAGAGGGGAAGCGACTAAGCGAGCGAGCGAGAGAGAAGACGGCGTTATCACTTGGTGTCACGCTTTTCCTTTTTCCGGGACGCAGCAATCATTAGGTGGCGTGCGAGCTAGTGACGCACTAATGCGTCTGCGTCGCACACACTGCCCCAACCCAACCCAACCAAACCAAGCGTGTGCTATTGTGCCTAGTATAAGCAGGCAGAGTATCATATTAGTACTAGTGTAGTGTGTCTTCAAGCGTGGCTCGCCGCGTGGTGTTTCCGGCTCGATCGCTAGCAGGGTGCTCCACCTACGAACGAAATCGTTGGGAATTTGGGATTAATCACTGTAAAGTACACGGTCCTTTTGTTTCGAGTGTTAATGCCGCTATGTAGAGCTGCACATAAGACATACTAACTCACAGAGTCACAGGTTATAGTTTTAAAAAAAATCCACGAATAACTTCCAGCCTTGTTGCTGGTGTAGTGTGTTTCTAGTGCTGCCCATGTACGCATGTAACTCAAGCACAACGATTTATCTTTGTTCCTCGACCCGCCGTTTTGTCTGCGCGCGTGTGTTTATGCGTTTGGTGGCAGTGACGAGGGGTGAGCAAACGGGCGGCGGCGGCGTTCGATGGATCGATCAGCTGCCGGCCGGTTCGGTAGGGAAGGAAGTAGAATCGAGAAGCACTAGCGACCTCTCTCGCTCTACGGTAGTGGTTGTGGTAATGTGGGGTTGTGGCACTCTTTTTTCGGTGATGGGTTCTAGTTGTGCCTGATGCGTGTTTAGGGCTGGAAAAATAGCTTGAGGCTTACGAGTCAGCTCAGCTCAGACCAAACTCGTCAGCTCGGCCTAGGCTCGTGAATTTTCAAGCCGATCCAAGCCTAGCTCCTGGTTCACAATATTTTCAAGCCGAGCTTGAGCCACTCGCGAGCGGCTCGGTCGGCTCGTTTGGCTGCTGCCTCCCTCTACTGCCCGATTCCCTTCCCGGGTCTCCTGACTACCTCCAAATCCCACAAATCCCATTCTATTCAAGATCAAGTCCACCCCCACCCGGCCAGCGGCTGCCCCATCCTCTGGCCCGCCACCTCCGGCCCCCCATGTTGGAATAATTCAGATCTAAACCTGATGACCAGAACTAACAGGATCATATATGCAGTAATTGCAACACCCATATGATCTGTAAACGCAGAAGCGTACCTGATGACGATGTCATTGCTGATGAAGAATTGATCTGAAGTAGTAGATGAACAATTGTTCTGTCTACCTAGGGATTGGTCTTTCCCAGTAAGAGGTAAGCCACAAACTCCAACTACAGATGGGGATATATGGTATGGCATGAGTTACCCCGCTGGGAGGACCTGACCCTTACACTACTACAAAAATGCTAATACTGGACGCCCGATCACAGATGATTCATCGAAACCGCTGCATGTTATCTTTCGCGCTAAAAACCGTCTGTGAAGAGGTCATATCACGAGCGGTTCATGTTTAAAACCGTCAGTGAAGTATCACGAGCGGTCTTGACCAAAACCGCTCGTGATATTATTACATATTACGGCGGTTTTTGTCGTAACCGTCTGTGATACTTCACGATGGTTTTAAACATGAACCGTCTGTGATATTACTATATCACGAGCGGTTTTTGTCATAACCGTCAGTGATACTTCACGACGGTTTTAAACTATGAACCGCTCGTGATATTACTACATATCACAAACGGTTTTTTGTCGAAAACCGTCCGTGATAATTAACTCATCATGATGGTACATAGCTCCCAAGCAGAGTCTTCTTGATCTCCATCTCTGGCGCTACGGTAACCACGGCAGATCTGCAAGCCCGGTGAGTCCATCGCTACTCCGTGCCCGGTTTGAGTGTCGCCTCACCTCACTGAGCCCGCTCGTGTGTGGTCCATTTCAGCTATTGTCGCCGAGGAGCTTGCCGCCGTTGCCTCTGTTCACCGATCGACGACCAGCCGCCTTGGACCTTCCCTGACTTCATTGATACCCTTTTATTTATTTTCAGGGTTTTCAATACGAACCGTGTGATGGACCGAAGCTGGATGTACGCTGAGAACCATGTGAGTGAAGAGTACATTAATGGCGTGTCTGCTTTTACAAGAGCTGCCGAGGAGGATATGTTCAATAAGGGGGCAGAATATATGTACTGTCTATGCATTGACTGCGAGAATCTGAAGATGTTTAACAACCAAGCGCAGATCGAAGCACACTTGATTCGAAGGGGTTTCAAAAAGGGTTATACATGTTGGACCAGTCACGGTGAAGAGCATATTACACAGGAAGTCAACGATATGCATATTATACAGGAAGTCAACGATATGCCGCCGGATGATGTCGATTGTGGTTCCGATTCGGATAGGCTGCACGATGACAATCTAGATCAGATGCTTCGCGATGCAGAAGGGAACTGTGATGAGAGGGAGTATGTTCAATTCCGAGGCTTGATGGAGGACTCGGAGAAACCTTTGTTCCCGAGCTGCAAGCCGGAATACACAAGATTGTCATCTGTGCTTAAACTGCTGAAATTGAAGGCAAGCAACGGTTGGTCCGATAATAGTTTCACGGGGTTGTTAGGTCTCTTAGCAGATATGCTTCCGGAGGGAAACAAGTTGCCCAAAACCATCTACAAAGCCAAAAAGGTTCTTTGTCCATTGGGAATGGAAGTAAAAAGAATACATGCATATCCGAACGACTGTATCCTCTACCGTAACGAGTATACAAACATGCATGTATGTCCGGTGTGCAACACATCCCGATACAAGCGTAAGAATCAATCAGATGACGACGAGGGAATCGAGGTGAAGAAAGGACCTCCTACTAAGGTGGTGTGGTATCTTCCTATAATTCCCCGTTTGAAGCGGTTTTTTACGAACCCAAAGAATGCAAAACTGTTGTATTGGCACTCAGAGGAGCGTAAGAATGACGGAAAGCTAAGACACCCTGCTGATTCCGCCCAGTGGAGAAACATCGATAGGAGGTTTGCAGACTTCGGTGCGGAACCGAGGAATATAAGGTTTGGATTGAGTACAGATGGAATGAATCATTTCGGTAACATGAGCAGCCGACATAGCACTTGGCCCGTAACGCTCTGTATCCACAACCTTCCTCCTTGGTTGTGTATGAAGTGGAAGTATATTTTGTTGTCGATACTTATCCAAGGGCCGAAGCAACACGGGAATGATATTGATGTGTACCTAGCACCATTGATGGAAGATCTAAAAATCTTGTGGATTGAAGGGTGCGGTATGGGATGCGTACAAACGAGAGGACTTCATTTTACGTTCCTTGTTGTTCTCGCACCATAAATGATTATCCCGCCTTGCTAATATGTCGGCCGAGTGCAAAAGGGGCCAAAGCACAGACTCACCGCTTAGATGATACCGAGAGTGTGTGGTGAATCACTCAAGCAAAACCGTGTACATGCATCATCGTAGGTTCCTTCGGAGGGCTCACCCATACCGCAGGATGAAGAAACAATTCGGCAAAGAGAAGGAGGACAGTTCAGCTCTAAGGCATTTAAGCGAAAAAGAGGTCTATGATATGTTTAAGGATTTAGATGTTGTGCTCGGAAAGGGATGTAAATCGAGGACCCGTAAGAAGAACACGTGGAAGAAGAGATCAATATTTTGGGACTTACCTTATTGGGAGCACCTAGAAGTTCGCCACTGCATCGACGTCATGCATGTAGAGAAGAATGTATGTGACAGCTTGATTGGTCTCTTACTGAACATTCGTGACAAAACAAAGGATGATATCAACGCACGACTTGACTTGGTTGATATGGACATCAGATCTGAATTAGCACCAACAAAGACCGATAAAGGATGAACGTACCTTCCCCCTGCTTGTTACACTCGCCCAAAGGCCGAGAGAACCGAAGCGGCTTTGTGCTTGCATGGTGTGAAAGTTCCGTCGGTTACATTCGCCAACTTGAAGAAACTTGTTTCGATGGAAGATTTGAAGTTAATTGGCATGAAGTCTCATGATTGTCATGTGTTGATGACACAAATGCTCCCTATTGTAAATAGAAGTATTTTGCCGATCAAGATCCGAGAGACAATCATAAGGCTGTGTTATTTCTTTAACACAATTGCTTAGAAGGTCATCGATCCCGAAGGACTCGATGCTCTGCAGGACGAGGTGGTGACGACTCTATGTGATCTTGAGATGTATTTCCCTTCGTCGTTTTTCGATATCATGGTCCATCTCATTGTTCATATTTGTGAGGGAGATAAAGATGTGCGGGCCTGTGTTCCTACGTAGCATGTACTCGTTCGAGAGGTTCATGGGAATTCTCAAGTCCTATGTACGGAATCGATCTCGGCGAGGGCAAGATCGTCGAAGGTTATGCAACCGAAGAGGTCATTGAGTTCTGCGTCGATTACATGGCTCAGTCGAACCGATAGGTGTGCCTCGATCTCGCCATGAGGGGAGGCTCGAGGGTATCGGGACCATCGGAAGGAAAGCAATCACTCCAGATATGGATGCGTATGCTCAAGCCCATTTCACGGTCTTGCAACATATGACTGAAGTATCTCAGATATCGACCAAAGACAAGGACGTGTTTCGACAGCGAGAATCAGTGCGGCCGGATGTTTGGATCACGAGACAACACAACAAACGGTTCAACCAATGGTTGAAGGAGCGACTCGCTAGGAGCTCGTCAAGTGATATGCTGACATGGTTGGCAAAAGGACCAACATTTACAGTTGTGACATGACGAGGATATGACATAAATGGGTACACATTCTATACGCAGGCTTAGGATATAAAAAGCACTAACCAGAACAGCGGTGTCCGCATAGATGCATTCAGTACCGATGGGCCGAGGAACTCCTACTATGGGCAAATAGAGGAGATATGGGAGCTCGACTACGTGCTTTTCAAGATCCCTCTATTTCGGTGCCGTTGGGTCCATCTCCCACAGGTGAAGGTCGACAAGTACGGCGTCACTACCGTGGACCTTCAACGTGTCGGATACAAAGGCGAACCATTCGTACTGGCTAACCAAGTTATTCAAGTCTTCTATGTTACCGACCCGGCAAATAAGAAGCGCCACATAGTTCTTCATGGAAAAAGGAGGATTGTCAGAATTGATAATGTAGTGGACGAGGAAGAATACAATCAATTTGACGAGTTGCCCCCTTTTGGAAACGGCATAAGGGTCGAGGAAGAAGAACGTGACGAAACTAGCTACATACGCGTCGATCATCATGAAGAGCTAATTTTTAAAGATTAATTGAACAATGTGTGTATATATATGTACGTTCTGATGAATGGTTAATTTTAGTTCATTTTAGTTAATTAATTGATTTATACTGTGAAATGGATGTGATTGTTTCTCAAATGATTGTGAATTGGATGTATATACATGTACTTGTTGTCTTTTCTGCTTGTTTCAGAGGGCATGGCTAGCATTTCCTGAGGCTAGCCCATAAACAGATCTAGATTAATTAATACAAAATAATATCATAGACGGTTTGAGCTACAAACCGTCTGTGATTATATATCACAGACGGTTCCTTGGTAAAAACTGTATGTAATACAATATATCACAGATGGTTGTTAATTGGAACCGTCTGTGATACATCACATATCACAGACGGTTCTAATTTAGAACGTCTGTGATGTCCATCCCTATTTACATTCGGACTCTAGGGTTTGCTGCGCCCGCCACTCAAACGATTAAGTTTCTCAACTCTTCGCTCCCTCCTCCCCGAGACCGCCGCCGCTGTCCTCGATGTCGCCTCCTCGAGCAGGCGTGACTCCTCCCGATCGCGTGGCGCCTCTTCCTCCGGCCAGGCGCCTCCCCAAGCCCGCCAAGCGCCTCCTCCTCCTGACCCGCGCGCCTCCCCGAGCCCGCCACCTCCTCCCCTCACCCAAGCTCGGCGCGCCTCCCCTTCGACACGGCCCTGCTGCTCCAGTACTGCTCCCTACTCGTCCTTCTCCTCGACGCCCAAAGGTAACCAATGCCGAGTTGCCGACCCCGATGCCCCTTTCCCTAACTATTTCTATCAATAATCTGTCATGGTCCCTCATGATAATTATACTTGTTTTAGGAATTTGTATTTGTTCTAGTCAGTTATTCATATGGTATTTGTTTTGATACTGCTACTAGAATATATTGCAATGTGGTGTGGTGGGCTTGAGATGAATGCTTTGTGATGATAATAGTCTTGTACTGAAATTGTTTTGATAATCGGGTTTGTACTTGAGCTCTAATTGGAATCCTTACTCTACATTTGATAGCAATATCAAAATGTTAAATCTTAGCTTTATGTTGATTTCATTTGTTCACATGATGTCCTATTTCTTATGAAGATGTCTTCTACTCATTCTTCGTCATCGCCGCCTCATGTGTCTGATGATGCACCATCCTCTGGAACAATATCCAACCGCGGTAGAAGAATAGGAATATCGAAAAGGCCCGGGGGCCGATTTACCATCACGGAGGTCGATCACGGGGACCCTATCAATCCTCGCCGAAAGCAAAGATCCATCCGATTTAGGAGAACGGTCGGAATAGTTGCGCGAACGGGTCGGCCGCCACCTACGATTCGTGGAAGGTGGTGCGAACAAATAAAACCGATGTCTTGACGGATATTCTCAAATCGTTCGAGATCTCGGCGAGAACACGGACTCCGGTAACGACACGCGTTGCTACTGCATGCAAAGCGTGGAAGAACTTCAAGAGCACGCTTGTCAAGAACTACGTGGAGAAGGATCTGAGGCCCTTCCACAAGTATCCATTCTTGGAAGAGTCCTGGGCCGAGTTTGTGGCGAAGAAGATGATAGATGAATTTAGGAGTGAAAGTGCAGCGCACACGGCCCTCTAGGCAAAAAAACAAGCACCCCCACAGACTCGGCACCGCTGGGTATGCGGGTAAAGCCCCGATATGAAGGGATCAGGAACAGCAGGCAAACTGTTCGAATGTCTCCCCGCCATTTCCCGAGATCACTGTTGTGCGCTCCCAACAGTGGTTATTTGGGAGGTTACGTATTGGGCCTACGGGGGAAGTCTACTTTCCAAACCCCGCAGACCAGGAAGTGTCCCAGCGCCTAGTAAGATATCGAACTACCTAGTTTGTAATTACTCCATACTTCATAGGAAGTGAAATCACATGTCGGGCTATTGCAGGTAACGCTGAGTGCACAATCTTCCCAAGGCTCATTCCAGGTAGACAGGGAGAAAGATATACTCTCTGCGGCCCTAGGAAACAGTGAGCATCCGGGTCGTACGAGAGGCGCTGGTGTTTATATTACATGGGAAAAATGGTTCCAAGTGGACTCCGGATCGTACCGGAGTAGGAAGAGAGCCAAAGCCGAGCGTGATGCAAAGCTACGAGAGGAGATTCGTCAATCCCTCAGAGATGAGCTCACTGAATCCATCAGAGATGGGATCACTGAATCCATCAGAGGTGAGATTAGAGCTGCCCAGCAACGGCAGATGGAGACCTTTGAGGAAAGGATTAGGAATTGCAACTCCCAAATCGCTTGCAAGCCCCTGCCCTCTTGTGCTAGCCGGCTCCCCCAAACTTCCGAGTAGTCTGGCGTCCATTCTAACCCTACCCCAATAGGTGACGGCAGATTTCCGTCGATGACATCCAGTAATAATTATTATCTCGGAATACTCGATCCATTGATAGGCTGTTGGAGTAGCTAATTTTGTATCGTTATGTAGGTGGCTATGAAGTGCAAGCTCCAAGTGAGATATGCCTCTGTTGTTCTAGATGTCGCTTGGGGCTGTGTATCCATCCGGTCTTTGGGGCTTTGGTGCAGTGCAACAATTACTCTTGGTTTCAATAAAAGTGAATGTGGACGGTGTTTGTGCCAATTTCGGGCCGACCGTGCAGATATTCCCCAAACGACGAGGTCATGACTCTAGGGCAAGCCGCTGAAACATTCATCTAGTGGCCCAAGGTGGACATCCGCTGAGAGCTACCGCCCAAGTGTCAACTTCACAGAATGTCCCTGCATCTACACCTCGTGCTCAGTCGACTCTTGTGAAGTTGACCTATACAAAGCGAGGCAGCAAGGGCAAATCGAAGATGGTCGACTCCTGTCCTGATATCCCCTTCTTGCCGTTGGCCCGAAAATTCGTGCTAGGCGAGCCATTGGTTGAGAGGTTAGACAGTCCTACCCTAGGACCGGCTTGCACGGCATTGCATACATGGTACATGGAACAGTCCAACAAGCCGGCTGATCAGCGACGCTCGGGTGTCACCGTCAAGTTCAAGAAGGATCATTTTAACCACGAGCATCAAGACTATGTCTTCACGGTGACCTTCGATGACTTGTTCTGTCTCTTCAATCTCGACGAGCTCGACGTCTCATTCATACGATGCTGGACACTGTAAGTGTGTACAATCACGGTCAATGTTCGTGTAA
Organism: Phyllostachys edulis; assembly: GCA_036346405.1. Classification (NCBI taxonomy): domain Eukaryota; kingdom Viridiplantae; phylum Streptophyta; class Magnoliopsida; order Poales; family Poaceae; genus Phyllostachys; species Phyllostachys edulis. The sequence goes on along the minus strand of CM070549.1, from coordinate 53,067,793 downwards.
TACCGATAAATGTTATATATAACTCCTTACTTTTGTATATAGATACATGATGTATGAAGCCGGAAGAAGGAAATCACTGGTAGGTTTCCTCGACCCACACGTGGTCTCTGAGCAAAGCATCAAGCCGAATGCAAGATTCATTGAGGATTACGTTATAGAGTTTTTCCGGGCTCGCCGCAACACGGAATACATACTTTTGCCCTACATCCAGGAGTAAGTGTTGCACTACTAGCTATACTTGTTGATTTGTACTTTATAAGCAACACGAACTTAGGTTTAATGACCATGCTGACATACCAGTGTAGCTTCCACTGGATTCTAATTGTAATTATACTGAAACAGAAATGGGTAATATACCTAGATTCCCTAAAGAGGTCTAATCACAACTTCACAGTTATCCGAAATTTAATCAACAGGTAAACATATTTCCTCCATACAAACTCTATTGTAGTCTTTCCTTCCTTTGCAATGGCTAAGCTAACTTCTTGGAGTCACGTAGGGTATTCGACGTGTTAAATGCTATAGGAGGGTATTGTAGGGGAAGGTTGCTGCAGCACGATCTAACTTTCCCGGTACTCGCTAGCTAGTACACATTAATCCTATATAACACTTCGTAGTAATGCCTCTCGAACTAACCAATTCTATTTTTGCAGTGCCACCAGCAGTCGTCGGGCCGCAACGTCTGTGGATACTATGTTTGCCACAACATGGAACTACTCATCGGTTCCGCGATCACCAATGATCCTCAGGTTTGCCAATCTTGCAACAATTATTTCATATATACTTACCAATTTATATAAGCACGAATTTAATCTTCCTATCGACAGGTTGCGACCATCGCTGAAACTGCGTTGGAATAGAGCGAGCTCATAAAAGTTCGATCACACCTTGCGTCATTCCTGAATAGACAGGTCATAAATCCAGATGGGAGTTTCCACAGTGTAGATTGAACTTGATTGGGATAGATTGAACTTAATGATACATATGTGTAAATTAATGTACATTAATGGTTAATTTTAGTTAATTGATTTGTGAATTGGATGTGCTTGTTTCTGAAATGAATGCAATTTTGATGTGCTTTTGAAATGAATGCGAATTGGATGTGCTTGTTTCAGAGGGCATGTCTAGCATTTCCTGAGGCTAGCCAATAAACAGAAATAGATTTAGCAATGTAAAAGAATATCACAGACGGTTTGTAGATGAAACCGCTCGTGATACTCACTACCATGACGGTTTCATCTACTGCACTGCATGGTAGTCGAGTATCACTGACAGTTTCATCTCTGCACCGTCTGTGGTAGTCCGTCTGTGATATTATGTATTACAGACGGTTCGAAAACCGTCTGTGATGACCTGATGCATTACTGACCCATAAACTCATACGGCTCACGAAACCGTCTGTGATGGCGTTTTTGAACCGTCTGTGAAGGCCTTTTCTGTAGTAGTGTTATTTATAGCCTTTGGTATGGAATCCTATCCTGTCCCATAATTAGAGATAGATTCCAAATAGGTCTCTACACAGATTTAAAATCCAAATTCATATTTTTCTTAACAGATACTCGGACTCTTAGTAAATACTTTATTTGATCACTTTATATATTTGAGTCAACCAAAGAATAGATAGATGATATGTATATTAACTCATGTGGGTCCACAAACGGGAAATTAATCCAACACCCCGTCCTCCCCCACAGTCCTCCGTGCCGCCGCCCCGTCCTCCTCCGCCGCCCCTCCTCCTTTCGCATCACCCCCGTCCTCCACCCTTGTCATCCTCCTTTCGCATCACCCCTGTCCATCCACCGCTGCCTCCTCGGCTCCTCCATTCAGACCCAAGCACCGACGCCACCACCTCCCTCCAAACTCAAGCGCCGCCGCCGCCGCCGCCTCCCTCCAAGTCCCTCCTCCTCTTGCCCGGTCGAGCCGCCGCCATCTCCGCCTCCCACCATCTCACGCGATGCCATCGGTGGATTCAAAGTTGCGGGGAGGAGGAGCGCCGGTGGTCTTCAGATCCTACTTCACCGAATCACTACCCCGCTCATCCCCCGGTCACAAGGGTAGCTCCGCCGCCGTGGCCTCGACGCCCGTGCCGTTCCCCAATGTGGATGAGCTCGTCATTGAGCCGCGGAGGAGAAGGGGCTCAGCGACGGAGAGCAGGCAGAGCTGATGGGGGTGAGGCGGGAGTAGAGGAGGAGCTCGGTCAGGGAGGGGGAGGCAGAGGGGAGGAGGAGCACCGGTGGTCTCCTCCGTGCTGGTTTGGATGGAGGAGGAGGTGCGGCGACATGGTGAATGTGTCGTGCGTTGCGTGGGTGGAGAGGTGGTAGAGCCGTAGAGGGACAGCACACAATAGCTTGGCTCAAGCTAGCGAGCCAGCTCGAGCCTACTGCCGAGCCAAGCTGAGCTAGGCTTCTGGCTCGTTCCCGAAACAAGTCGAGCCGAGCCGAGCCGAGCCACTGTTTCAGCCGAGCTTGAGCGAGCCAGGCTCAAGCCGGCTCGGCTTGGCTCGTTTCCAACCCTATGTGTGTCATCATTTGACTGACCCCCACGTGGGGTAGATCGATGGACAACACGACGCCACAATCTGAGCGTGTGCATTTCTTTGTGAGTTGGGGTAGGGGCAGATCCAATAGTGATAGCCGGGCACGAGAGCACCCTCTACTGCCCGCCAAACCTTGGGTATTTCTGTAGCATTAACATCCATCGGCCATTAGAGAAGGAATGAGGTCTAAAGGTAGAAGAAGACTAAAGCCTCATGAGCACCTTTCCATTTTTAATCCTAGTCCGCCGCTGAGCTAGGGCCTTCTCTGTTGATCTGCCATTTTAGAAGCTGCGTTCGAGTCAGAACAGTCATGAACAGTGACCCTGTATGTTCTTGCTCTCGACTCTAGCTCGAAGCTGATTGGCAGCTCCAACTACTGCCGTGGCTGAGTAGGGAACCCTGGGTGGGGTTGTCAGTCGGGTTAAGTGGCACGTGCCTTATTTGCAACGTGTGGGCTAACTAGTGACTAGTGAGGTTAATCTCAAAACCGCTTCGACGGGATTTTGACACGATGATATCTGGAAAGAACGTAATGCTAGAATCTTTGAGGGATGCTTCCGGCCTATAACCGATGTGCTCTGAAGTATCAAAGAGGAAATCTTCTCGTGGAAGGCTGCTGGATGTGTTTCAGCCAGGGAAAAAAATCCGGCCGGTAACTGCGGTTACCGGTCACCGGCCAGGGTCCGGAAAGGAAAATCCAGGCCGGTTTTTCCGGGTTTTGCAAATTCAAATTTCAATTTTTGAAATTCGGCCGGTTTTCAAGCGAATTCAAGCGAAATTCAACCGGTTTTTTTTTCCGAAAAATCCGGTTACCGGCCGGTTTTTTCCCCGGCCGCACGACGTGATTTGGTTCGGTACCGGCTTTTGGATCCTTGGTTTCAGCCATTTAGTCCCTTTTGTGTAACATGTCGGTGTTACCTTAGCACGGTCGTTTGAGACTGCAAGGTGCCTTTTCCGTTTCAGAGAGCTTTCTTTCTATTCTTATTCCCTGAACTAGTTCTCCTCTTCTTAATATATTTAGCTCAGGAATCTTCCTACCACCTGTCATTAAAAAAAAGAGATTCAGTTGTGGTCAATAGATGTAGTAGAATATTTCAATAAACATTTATTTTTCACTCCAACTTCTCGTTTTTTTAAAAAAATTTTTTGACGCGGTTACATCTACGGCATTACAGGAGGGAGGACCTGAATCCAGATGATAAACTGACTCTCGAAGATGATTTTTTAAGCTTGTTTTGTTTAATGTTCGCCGTGAATCGTTTGCAAATTGCAACTCGAATGAAGACGTGGGCGTTCTCCGTGAACAGCTTCGGCATCAGCGTCAAATCTAATCACTTTTTGTGTGCTATTTTTCTCATGCTCAAATGCATGCCGGTTGGGGGAGTACTCACCAAATAGGGAGTTCCTGTGTCTTGGAAACGAAGCAACACAAATTGGTTAGGACGGAACCCATCACCTAAACAAATTTCTTTTTCAAACAAAGAAAAACGAACGAACGAACATAATTCCCGGCGAATTACACCTAGCTACCTTAGCTATCTAGGTGGGGTTAAAGACACTAATAATACAAAGCAGTAGCCTGGCAGCCCCACCGGGCTGCGACCTGTGAGGTCATATCCTGTAAAGCACATGGAAGGCACCAACCGGTTCGTCCTATCTCGCACGAAAAAAAAAGGACGCATCAAGAGAAACGTTTCTTTCGCCTGTTGCTGCAAAAGAATTTCCGCTCTGTCGGTCACGAACGAACTCGCGAGGCAGCAGCAGGAGCAGAGAGAGAATTAATCAACGATGCCAACCGGCTTACAATTGACGCGCGATTTGTTTAGGGTGCGTTTGGTTGGTGGAATAAGGTTGAATGAGATGAGATGGTACAAGTAGGATGGGATGAGATCGTTCTGGATGAGATGATACAAGTATGGTGTTTGGTTGGTGGGAAATGATGATATATGATTTTGTTTGGTTGGTGGGATAGGATGGTCTTGGATGATTCAAGATGGTATTTGGTTTGATGAATGAGATTGTATTTGGATTGCACTAAACTTTGGGATTTATGACATGTGGGGCCCGTATGATATTTTTTGCACTAAAATATTCTAAGAGTGGTCTTGTTTTGTTGATTAAATGACAAGGAACACAACGGTTCAATCGGATACTTGGTTTAGGAAATAAGATCATTTAAAGCTTGTAAATCAAGCCGCCACGTCACCAAGCGCCTTGGAATTCGAGTGAACGGTGTGGTTCGAGATTTTTTTTTCCCGAACGGGATGATACGCCATAAACATGGAATATTCATATTTTTTGAACCATATCATCCCGAATGGTTTGGTTCCATTCAACCAACCAAACACTTGAACGAGATCATTTCCCGTACCGGATGGTTCAAGACCACTTCATTCAACGAACCAAACGCACCAAATTTCGCAAAGACCTTAACAAGAAAGAGCCAAAGCAAATCTTATACCGCTGCTTGTTGTATTTTGAGGGCCATTTAATAATTTCCCGATTAGAGAAAAGAAGAAATGAAAAAAGGAAAGGAAAGAAAAATAGAAGATAAGCCCACCTATCATTGAGAAAGAAGGGAAGATAAGGTTGGAGACAAGGAGAAAGTCTGCTTGTCTCCAACCCTAAAAGAGGTGCGCGGCTAGGGTTTTCCCCTCTGCGAGTGGCGACGATGCATGTGGCTAGAGCGGGCCAGGCGCTTTGTGCGCCGGCCGTTGGCATCGGCAGCACGACCTCATCCTCCTCTTCTTAAGGTAGCATCCCTTCTTCTTTCTTCACTCGATACACATTGAGCTTTTACCCCCTTTTGGTTCTTCCTCTCTTCCGATTTGGTTTCGGTTTTGAGCGGTGTGAGCTGCTGCGCTGTCGTGGTTGGTCACGGCGCTGTCGGTAGTGAGGTTCGGCTCCTCCTCCTTGCACACTTCCAGTTCGGTTTCTTGTGCCATCTCCCTGTTGAGATCACAATGAGGAAATTTGGAAGTTGCGCCATTGAGGTTTGGACCTGGCCAACTCGGGCTTGATTTGGGAGAGAAGGCTTCAGATCAGTGATGATTGTTTGCTCCTTGGGTACATTTGGCCGATGCATTTTTCTATGATTCTTGTGCGGCATTCTCCTGCACCTCGACTTCACAATTTGGTGTGTCCCGAATTGTGGATTGGCATTGTATCTCTGACAATCTCATTCATTTATCGCGGCACAATGGAGCGATTAGTTTTCTGAGACAGCACATTTCGCATGCCTTGTCCAGTTCTACTCGGTGGCTTCAAGTGTGTCATCCGCTTCGTGAGTTTGATCTCTGTTTTCAGTGTTGCATTACTTACTAAGTGTGTCGTGCTAGTTGAATTTACATTCTGTAATTTTGGCTAGTACTGGAAGACTTTGTTTAGTAATATTGTGGGGCTCGGATTAATGCTCGATGAGGATTATTGTCATATGTGGAATTGGATTGATACATAGATCATACTTGAGCTATTTGTCTACTTACTATTGCTGTTTCATCTCTAGCAATTCGGCTCTGTCAGTGGTTCTATTGTGAGTCTTATGACTAATTGAACTTGATCTTTTGTTCTGTGACCTTGTTGGTCTTCTGTTAGCCGACAGGCTTACACATTACAATTTGTGATCTTGTTACTCTGTTAGTTATTTACTGTTGGCCGAAATGCTAAATTGCTGAATCTGTGATTTTTGCACTGTTATACACAACTGATCATCTATTGACTGAAATTTTAGATTGCTGTTTATGATATAATTATTAGCAAATTAGTAAAGCATTCATTAGAGCTCAAAGTCTGATTTATTGTAGTCATATCTAATTAGTGAAGAGTATAGACAAATATGGCGAAGAGGCCAAGATTTGATCTTGAGCAGCCCGACATCTAAGAGCAAACCTAAGCAATATGTTGAATTTAATTATCCACATGTTCTATCTTTTGAGCATATTATCATGTTTAATTGATATGAGAAGTTTACATGCTAAACTCATTGTTTATATATTGTTTGTCATTTAAATGTTGTTGGAAATATACTTTAATTATCATAATATATGCTGAAATTATTTCTAAATATTTACTAAAACCGCTAATTCTACAACACTACTAAAATCTTTCTTGGATCGCATGCAATACATGTATATATGAGCTGTTTGTTATGAGGTTTCGCGTTGGCCAACGCGTCGTGCACCGACGCGAAGCCCGTTTGTTGGGTGGGTTACAAGTTTATTAGCGATGTAAGCACACGCAAATGCAGGTGTAGGATTAAATTATAAGCGCTTTCGTCTAAGCTACTAATCAGCTAGTACGCACACAACCAATTTTAACCTTTTAAGTATTCGCCTCTCCAACTACTGTACCGCACAATTATTCCAGCTCACACGGCGTTATGTGAGAAAGAACACGCAAAATAGATGTATGGTTCGTTAATTGTTCAGTGACTACATACGTACTGCTGCTCCACAAAATATATATGAATCGATCGGCGTTCTTGACTTCGGTGATGTGATCATGTGAACAGCGGCGATGAATTTGGGTAGCAGCCTTGCGGTTAGCGTCGTTGGGCCGTCAATTTGCGCGAGTTTGTCCGCACTATGCTGTAGCGGTCGTAGTCAAGCGCAAAGCTCGCTTAGCGTTAGGTGCTGCACACTACGTTTCACCTACTAATTTCTATAGGTTACTGAACTGTTGGGGACGATGCATTGATCGATCAATAAATTGTTACGGACTTCGTCCAAAGTCTTACTTATTTATCACCATCCCTTTTTTTTTACTTCGTTTAATCAAAATCAAGAAGGTTGTACTAACACATAAAACTATGTATCACCTTGACATGTATATGGCGTTCTAACTTCTAACAAATGGAGGGGCCCTTAGAGGACTTTTAGAAAAAGATTAGGAGAAAGTTCACATGTCAGCTATGAACTCTGACCTCAATTCAATTTTTAACCTTGAATTGGATCCTCGCTGTCAAATGAAGCTTCGTCGTCGCAAAACCTCATCAGCACAAATCAACAATGACATTGATTCGATTTTCAACCTTGAATTGAATCCTCACCGTCAAATGAAGCTTCGTCGTCGCAAAACCTCGTCATCACAAATCAACAAATAAAAAAAAATAGGACCCCGAGATCTAAAGTCAATTTGAAGCCGTCAGGAGTACCAAAGAGGTGATCTTAATTATTTCCCTTACTCCTCGACGACGACACGACCAGCTTGTTTTGAAGCGGTCGCCAGCCATCGGCCTCCCTCCCTCTCTAGGGGCGGAACTACTTAGGTTCATCCGGTGTCATATGACACCGGGTCTTACATAAAAAATAGTAGATATTATCATGTATATACTATACGTGCACCTCTACCCAAAGATCAGACACCCTAGTTCAAATTTCAACCTTCGCTCTTTTTTTCAGATAAATTACTATTTAATACTCCCTCCGTTCTTTTTTACTTAACGTTTTTGACTTTTTGCGGTCTTCGAGATGCGGCTTTGACCGTTACTTTTTATAACTTTACATTAAGATGTACTAATAAAATTATAATATTATGATAGTATTTTTAACGACAAATCTAATGATATAATTTTTATGTAGTCAATCTAGATAGTTTTAAATTTATTGGTGGTCAAACTTTAACAAATTTGACAGTACGGATTCTAAGAAGTCAAGTAAAAAAGAACCGAGGGAGTGTAGTGTTGCTTCAAAATTATATATGTTGTTATATATACGATAAAATAGTGAATCCGACCATTTTCATTCTAATTTCGTCCCTGCCTCCCTGTGTCTCTCTCCGCTGCTCAATCTGGAGCTAGGCTGGATACGAGCTCACCCGTGCAGCCGTGTAGACCCTACCGCTGGCTGCTGCCAGCTTGCCACCAAGCCAGAGAAGGAAGCGAGGGAGGGAGACACAGCACGAAGAAAAATGGTGGAAGTAGTACATGTGTGCCCGGTAGGGTTAAAATCCGTTTTTGTTGTTGTGCTAATTAAGCTTTACTAACTCAGTTGTATCCATTCAAATGGATGCCACGTCAGATAAAACCACCCCCTACATCGGTGCCATGTCATCCAAAACCATTTTGATTTAGGTCTAGGGGGTAAAGTGGATGGTTTCATTAGTTCGAGATTCCGATTCAGATGGTTTTAAAGTTAATTGTTGTAAGGATAGAGTTCAAAGTTGTAAAATGGATTTTTTTTCTGAAAGATTATAATACTAATTTTTGCAGAATTTCTCTCTCTCTCTCTCTCTCTTCTGGTAAAAGGTTGATTAAACTAAGAGCAGCACTGATCTCATGCAACAACATAATAATATACTATCAGAATTCCAGTAGTAAGTTATTTCCATTTGCAAGGGGAGCGCGGGAGAATATTCCCCACCGGACAGTATGGAATGTGGGCTAGGCTTTTTGTAGGACTTCAATTGCTGTTCGTCTCGGCCTAGTTGGTGTTGCATCAATCCATGGTTTCTAACGTTCCGGGCCGAATCATCTCGGAGCCGCGGTTATATTCTCAGGACTCAGGTGTACTGGACAAGAAAAATGGCTGCAGCTTTTTCATGGCCCAAAAGGAAAGGAGCTATAGCTTTTCTGAAGAGATTGCAAGAGATTAAACGATGCACACTCCACGACCAGATTGTATACATCACATGTACTACATGGTGGGGTTGTACTGTTCTTCAGCTTTGACTTGAACTTTTGCACCAAACATCTGGGCTTGGGCTGTGCCAATGTACGTGGCGTCTTGCCGTCTTCTGGTTAAAAAGCACATCGAGTGATCCGTCAGCTTCAATTTTAACAAAGTGATTCCAGCCTTAGATCAGATAAACTCGATTGCTAGACAGGGAAAACGCCGATCTGTACACAACTTGATGGACCGCCCGTTGACAGAAAAAAAAATAGTAGCCTTTTGTTTCCCTCCTCAATTCATTCATTCAGCTGTCGAAACTAGGAAAGTTCCCAGGTTCAGATGTGTGTAGCTTGCTCGATCCACCAATGGAGAGCCACTTTCTGGGGTGCAAGCTTCGTGCTGTCGCATTCAGGAAATGTTCAGAACAATAGCTAAATATGGGATCTTTAAAGTGGAAGCAAATCTTGCCGTGTTTGATGTCTCTGGTGTCATCCTCCAAAATGCACAGATTGATAAAAGGGCTAAGACAGGAAGCAATCTGTATTCTGATTGGCCTCTGTGTTCTGACCAAAGTGCAACTAGACATATATGCTTAACAGCTTAAGTAGGTGAGGAAGTAAAGTTGGTTAGCAACGAAGACCGCTCACTCAGTCTACTAGCTTGTCCATGTTCTGATATTCGGGACATATATGCTTAAGTAGGCTATCAGATATTCGGGACACTGGGCAGTGATGACTATATAGGTTATGAGGTGTGTACATGCAGGTAGATAAAATGTTTTGCAATTAATTACCTTGTTCTGAAAACAAATCTGAATCAATAGCTTTAGGATTGATGGGCATTGTAAAGTATGCACGAGGTCCGCATGATAAGACTCGACTTAGTGGGCACTGCGTGCTAGTTTGCTGCTGTAGGAAAAGCTATATAGTCTTAATTAACCTAAGTGATTCTTGTTGTTGCCGCGGAATGATTGTGTGAGTTGGCTTATGATGAACAGATCATGATGTTCCAATGCAACGCAATTCTGAAAAGGCGAATGGAAACATGTCATGCATTATTGAAGGATTAGACCTAACTGATGTTGTAGCTGTAGATTAGATAATCTTTTGTCAGAGTTTCCACAAGACAGACAACTGAGAGTGCATTAAAAAAATATGAACATATCATTGGAGTTGAAACGCCCTTGAAAAACTATAGACAATTTGAAACATTAAGATTTCGTGATCTGACTTCTAGATACCATGTGTTCTTTCTTCTACTTACAGATTTTATCACTTGACGCGTGTTAGACAAAGGTAGCTTAAGGTGAACACAAGTCCACATACAACAAGGAGTTTTTTTGAATAATTGGCAGGTGTTCTCATTATTTATTTTCTTAATGACTTGTGGGCTCCAAATAAGTCAATTCAGGGCGAATTTTCAGAACATAACTGAGTGAAAAACCCTGGAGTAATTTTGACAAAATGTCTTAGCACCTTGCCTGTGTTCTGGTAAGCAAAAGAATACACGAAGTTGCACATTATGTTTGCATGGTTTACATCCCAACCCTTACTGGATGCTAACATTAAAAACACTTGCTGTGCGTCATCAGAGATCCTAATATATGGTGCAATGCAAGCTACTTAATGATGTAGACCTAACTAGCTAGCAAATGCACGACCCCTTCAACACCAAGAACAGAAAAGCAATTTTAGAAAGATAAATTAACGGAGAAGAACTGTTGAGTGTTGACTAAGCAGTTGCTATAATTTTGCAAGTTCTTGGCTACTTACCTTACTGTGCCCCTCGCCTGCCATGCGCTTGCAAGTTGGAGTCTTTGAACTTACAGTAATGGAAAACTAGACCTGCCTTTTATAAACATACTCCATTCGATTCCAAACATAAGTCGCTTTAAGATATTGACACGGTCTCTAAAGTTATACTTTGATTATCGATTTCTACGGAAATATATTATTTCAAATAAAAATAACTATACATTATGAAAGTACATTCCATGATGAATCTAATATTATCATTTTCATATTATCAATCTTGTTAATTATTTATATATTGATGGCCCATGACCAATACATATTCTAAAATGATTTATATTTGGAATTGGAGGTAATATATTCCTCCTACTTTCTAAACGAACATTGCTGAAACTTCAGAGTGATTTGATACGGGGCTTGGAAGGGACCGGAAAAAACATGAAGCGTCGCTTCCTCGTGCCCGACGAGCGAGCGTACGTCTGCGACTAGCGCTTCGCATATGACAAATGGGAAGACGTGTATGTGGAATATAGCATGCAGCCAGCCAAGTCCCTGTTGGTCAACTAGCGGAAAAGTCCTCCTTCCTGATGCAGACCTTTCACATAGGAGTGCTCGTTTTGCTTGCCATGAAGAATTTGATCACCATTATCTCCAACTAAATTGGAGTCACATGCATGCATGATAACAAGAAGAGAACCCTTGCAAGGTTGAACTCATCAATGTGCTTCTCGAGACTAATCCCTTAATTTTGTGGTGATAACCAGCTTAACACATCCTTAATTATTGTCAGTATCCCTTAATTTTGTGGTGATAACCAGCTTAACACATCCTTAATTATTGGCAGTATGCACTAGTCATGCATGCTCGATTGGCCGGCTAGTGCTAGCTTCAGGTTAGGCCAGGGTGACTGGGTCTGGGTGACCAGTATTGGGCTCACGATATCTCGATCATTGGATGATGCAGGGTGTTTAATATAGCGTATTAGAGGTGGGAGCATGCAGGTGTTTAATGCAGGCGTATTAATGAAGGCGTATTAGAGGTGGGAGTCTGTATTAATTTTGGTTGTTCAATCCATATCCAACGGTCAATATTGCCATTAGCACCTTGGCACTCAATTAACCATTAGCACTAGATATATATATGTGTGTGTGTGTGTGTGCCCGTTTCATACTCCCGAGAGTACACACTCCCACGTCGAATATACCACTTAAATAAATATATTATACTTTTTTTTTATCATTTTCAGTATACTTAAATACCAATTATAAGATACTCCAATGCGATTTGATTGAAAATTTTTCATTAAGCCTTTTATTTTTGCTATATACTCTTTTTCATATATAAAAGAAGTGTATACACAAATTTATCTATAAAAGGTGGACTTTAATGATTTTTTTCATAGAACTCACTTTGAGGTATCTTATAATTATTATTGGAGTATGCTCAAATAGATAAAGAGATATCATCATACGATTTAAGTGGTATATAAAAAGTTAAAGTACATACTCCCAGAAGTACCATACCATTTTATATATAAACGTACAGGTGATGTTCCCTTTGATTCCAAGGCCACACTGCCTGACTTGCAATAATTATTGATGCAAACGACGACTAAACGTGTAGATGAATAATCCTTTTTTGGTTTCTATCGCCTACATTGCAAGCAGCCACGCATGCAATCTGGTCTTTTTGGACTGAACAATCTCCCTAGTCGGCGTCAGCGTCACCTCGATCACCACGAAATACGACTGGCAGGCAGGGCGGACCCACTGGCTTCATGGGCGTTCACTCTGAACACTTTTTTTCCTAAAAAAAAATATCAAGTGTGTATACACACACTAATAATTAGGCTCAATTATATGTATTTGAAAAATGCCCATTTGACCCCCCCAAGTATCATCGCTGTCCAGACACTTAACCCACTTATCTAAAAAACCAGCTCTTTGACCCTCCACGTTGCAAAACAAGTGCACTTAACCCCCATAATTGTTTTCCTCGGTGGTATTGCCTATGTGGTACCTAGTTAGCCCGGTTTCGCCCACATGAGATGCTAAGGTGGTATCTGCAAGGGGGTTTGAGGCTATCGACAATGGGGCCCACGATCACGAGATGTATGTGGGTAGCACGGATAGAAGTAGGCGGCGGGAGGCTTTGCCGACGGTGGTATTTGCGATGGAGTGGTCCAGCGAGGAAGGAGGGAGAGGAGGGTAGTCCCGGGGAGGTGTCGGTGGTGGCGAATGATGGCCAAAGCTGGCCGACGGTAACAATAGAGGCAACGACGACCATGGCACACGACGAAGATGGGATGCAATGGAGGAATCCAATGGGATATAGGGGTATGAGCATCTTGGGAGCAAGGGGAACTCATTTTAGATGAAAATGACGTTGTAAACCTACCAGAGTGGGTTGACGACGGTGACCCAACACGGTGGCGACGGGCGTGGGTGGCGGCGACTCGTCAGCTATGCGCCGTTGTAATTGAGAAGGGGAAGTGATCAAGGCATTGTGAGGAGGCTTTGGTTATAAGGAATTTGGGAATGGCTTACTAAGGAGGAAGATTGAGCTCGGCTTGGCTACAACGGCATTTTCTGCCGAAGCTGGAGAAGAAGAAAGAGTCGCGACCAAAATGGAGCATGAGCACTAGATGGGAGGTCATGGGGAGGAATGAGGACAAGACCCGGTAGTGCTGCTCGGTTGCTGTGCTCTGCGTCGGCCGCATTGTCACTGGCAACAACCTCATCGTGTGTGACGTGGGCGCGTTGTAGTGCCACCTCGCCATCGAGTTCCTCCCGCCATGCGGTGGGCTGTCTCCGACCTCAACTCATCTAATTCGGATTCGAATTCCGATGCCAACCCTGGCCCTATGCGCTCCTCGCGCCACCCAGCGACAGCGGCGACGGTGATGGTGGAGGAGAAGCCCCCAGTGGTGACCTGTCGAGGTGGACGGAAGAAGGCTCTTGTGGCAAAGCCCCACGAAATGGGGAAGGAAGAGCGGGAGGAAGCTGCAGAGGCGACACACCACGGGGGGCGGAAGAAGGCTACGACTGAAGAAGGAAGAGGAGGAGAATGAGGCCCCGGTGGTGACGCGCAGCGACAAGAGGAAGAAGGACGTGGAGGGGCCGGGGAAGGGTTGAGGTTAATAAGGAGGAGACGGTGTGGATGGTGAAGGGGTCGAGGTGGAGCTAAGTCACCGCCACATCGCAACTATGGTGGCGAAACCTAGCTGACTGGGTGCCATGCAAGCAATACCACCGAGCAAAGTAGCTATGAGGGGTTAAGTGCATTGGTTTTGTAATGTGAGGGGGGTCAAATGGCCTGTTTTTATGTCAGGGGTTAAGTGTCCGCACAACGATACTTCAGGGGTCAAATGGATATTTTCCTATGTAATTTCAAGCGCTACATGATTTTGGCCCATTCACACCCCTCCCTCTCAGATTCATGTGCTACTGCATGGTCCAGTAGCTAGACTCAGCCCATCAGCCCAAGTTTCCTAAGCTTGACCTAGCTCCCCTCTCTCTCTCCCTCTTTGGCCCTCTCGGTTGAAGCTTGAATCACACAAGGGTTCAAGCGGCGGCGGCGCACAGACACAAGGAGCAGGCGAGTAGCTTACAACAAGGAGTGGAGGGTAGGGGAGTCAGGGTCCACGGAGAGCATGTGCTGCACGGTCGGCGGCCAGCGGAGCAGGGAGTACGCGACGCTGGGCACTGGCACAGCTCCGCAAGCCTACAAGCGTAAGGGTCATGCGCAACGACAGCTTGGGAGAAGGGGAGGAGCGCACGACCGTGCGCAGCAACACATGGCGCCACTAGGCACTGGTGACGGCGAGCCGACGAAACCGAGAAGAAGGCATGGCAGCGCATACATCTACAACAATTCCCAAATCCCCTTCACAGGTACCTAATTCCCAAACCAGTTTGAAAAATGAATTGTGATCGGTGAGTCTTGTATTTTTTGTGAATTGTAGATCTTAGAGCTTTGAATAATGAAGAAGTCCATAGATTTGAAATATTTATGGGAGAGACTTGGAAAGACACAGAAAATAGCTTCCACCTCGATGCTAAAACCAATATCTATTGAAAACCAAGTTCATAATCAGAGCAATTCTCCTTTCAATGAGTTGCAATTGTTTGTGCTAGCACACAATGACAGTGACACACCAAGCACAAAACTGGTCCAACCGGAGATAGGAGCAAGCACATAACCGAGATAGGCTCCCCATTGTCCCCAATCACAAAAGATGATGAAGCCATTCATGATATTGATTTGCTTCCTCACGATCCCGGAAAGAGAATTCCCATAACAGGTTATGATGTCAATGAACAAGATGCAATGAGAAGGGGGTACATTGCATTGGGACCATGTAAACCACGGGCACATGCTTTTCCAAAAAGAAATATTAGAGGTATACGTCGCTTCTTAGCTAATTGGTTTGACCAATATAACTGTCTTGAGTATAGTGTGGAACGAGATGCTGCTTTTTGCTTCGTTTGCTATTTGTTCAAGGATAAAATTAATTATTTTGGTGGAGATAGTTTTGTGAATAGTGGATTTAGAAATTGAACAATAAATATAGATTTGACAAACATGTTGGTGGTATTGATAGTGCCCACAATGAAGCTCAAGAGAAATATGATTTCTTCGTTAAGCCTAAAGTATCAATTGAAGGGTCTTTTGCTTCAAACTCCAAACAACTGAAGGCTATATATAAATCCCGCTTGACCTATTCACTTAAGTGCTTGAAGTTTCTTTTGTGTCAAGGGTTGGCTTGTCGTGAACATGATGAAGCTAAAGATTCACAAAATAAAGGAAATTTTCTTGAGCTCTTAAATTGGCTGGCAGAAAATTTTGAAGAAGTTAACAAGGTCGTTCTAAAAAATACTCCAAAGACTAGCCGAATGACTTCCCATTAGATACATCAAGATATCATCAACTCTTGTGCCAAAGAAACTACTTGGCTAATCATAGATGACCTTAGTGATGATTATTTTTCAATACTTGACGATGAATCTAGTGATGTGTACCAACAGGGACAATTGGCTCTTTGCTTACGTTATGTTGATAAATAAGGAAGGGTAGTTGAGAGGTTTTTCAGTGTTGTCCATGTTGAAAACACTACCGCTTTGACACTTAAAACAACAATTGAGTATTTGCTTATGGATGAGTTTGTCTAGGGTCCATGGCAGGGATATGATGGGGCTAGTAACATGAAGGGTCAAGTTAATGGTATAAAGAAACTAGTTATGGATAAGTCTTCTTCTACTTATTATATTCATTGCTTTGCCTATCAACTCCAATTAACTCTTGTTGCAGTTGCTAAGGAGAATGGTGATTGTATTTGGTTCTTCTAGCAACTTACATATTTGTTGAACGTTCAAGCTCAGCGGATTGTAGAAGCATTAGAATTGGGTGACATTGAAACTAGCCGGGGTTTGAATCAAGAGATGGGCATAGGTAGGTCGGATGATGCTCGTTGGGGATCCCACTATAAAACCGTTATGCATGTCATCTCTTTGTACCCTTGAATCCGCCGAGTTCTTATAAAGATTGGACAAGACCACACTTCAAGCACAGAGGATATACAAGCTCAAACTATGTTGACATCATTTGAGTTTGTTTTTATGGCACACTTGTTGCTAACATATTCGGGTACACAAGTGACTTAAGCAATGCTTTGCAAAAGAGGGATCAAGATATTGTTAATGCTATTGATTCCATTTATTTTATAAAGACTCAATTGCAGTTATTGTGGGAGGATGATGGATGTGAAATTTTTGTTAAAGATGCCACTTCCTTTTATGTGAAGCATGACATCAAAATCGCTAAAATGGATAGTTTATATAAGTCGATTGCAAGATCCAAAAGGTTCTTAAAAAAAAATCAAGAATCACCATCGCTTCCATGTTGATATGTTTTTAAGTGTCATTGATAGACAACTTCGAGAGCTTAACGACAGGTTTGATGAGGTGAACACGGATTTGCTTATTTGCATGTCTTCATGCAATCTTGTTGCTTCATTCACTACTTATGACAAGGACAACTTAGTTAGGCATGCTCAATTTTATCTTAAGGATTTCTCAAGTACATAATCGATGCATCTTCCCTTTCGACTTACACACTTCATTGCTGATATGCGTAGACATGGAAGGTTTATAAAAGTAAAAAATCTTGCCGAGCTTACCATTATGCTTGTTCAAACAAAGAAGAATCTCAATTATAAAATTGTTTACAAGCTTCTCAAATTGGTGCTAATTTTTTCTGTGGCAACTACTAGTGTTGAGAGAGTGTTTTCTTCAATGAATTATGCGAAGAATAAGCTAAGAAATAGAATGGGGAGCAATACTTGAATGACTACTTGGTTACATTTTTGAGCGATAATTTTTTCTGCAAGTTAAGGACGATGACACCATATCTCGCTTTCAAGGCATGAAACATCGTCTTGTTAAATTGTAATCTTCTTAATTATTTTGTAATTTTTTAAGTTATTTGAGAATTGATATGTTATCTGACAATTTCACTACTACAGAAAAGGTATTCACAGACGGTTCAAAAACGTCATCACAGACGGTTTCGTGAGCCGCCTCGAGTTTATAGGTCGATGATGACATGAGGTCATCACTGAGCGGTTTTCAAACCGCCTATGATGCATACTTTCACTGCACGGTTATTAATCAAACCGCCTGTGATAGGAACCTATCATGAGCGGTTTGTGGTCAAACCGTCTGTGATGACTTTTCTCTATAAAAGCGGTGTTGCTTGTGCCATTAAAAGCGGCATATATATATATATATATATATATATATATATATATATATATATATATATATATATATATATATATATATATATATATATATATATATTATTTATATCTGACCACTTTAGGAAGTCGTCACGTAACATGAGAAGGATGAGATAGTATTTTAAACCCAACAAGAACACCAAGCATTCTTGTTGGGTTTAAAGACAATTACATGCTCAAGAATTGTTGGTTGCTGATAAATAATGCAACTTCCAAGTCGGAGTACCTGCGCGTCCAAGTCACTTTCTGAACATAGCGACGTCCAATTATCTATCGACAACATCCAGGTAATTGGATGTCCTGACGCTTTCCTTGCATCCATACTTTTTAAACTTGCATGGGCTCAATGAGGTTGCCCGTGGCTACTATCTCATCCTTCTCATGCTACGGACTAATTTCCTAAAGTGGTCAGACTACTTAATATATATATATATATATATATATATATATATATATATATATATATATATATATATATATATATATATATATGATGTCGGTTTTAATGCAAGCGTACCACCGCTGGAGACTTTATAGAGAAGAGATTATGAATGGAATGGTAGAGGACTATTAATATGAACTAATTATCAATTCAATTTCAAAGATAAGACTATTAACATCATTGAGCGGCTCAACAAGAAGACCAAGGGTGTCCAAACCCACCACACCGAGAGTAGCCCTCAGCATCCATCGCAGAGCACTAGCCATTTTCATCACAGAGCAAGGGGGTAGAGACAGAGAGAGAGTTGTTGGAAATATGCCCTAGAGACAATCATAGAGATGATTATATTTCTTTATGTTCATAATATTGGATAAATGTTATTCTGTTCCATGAATGAATCATCAGTTATGAAGATTAAATGAGTATGTGACTTGTTGGTGAAGCTCTTTTAACTTATGATGATGTCGTTCTAAATGTATCCCTAGTCGAATGTCACCGGTCGGAACGCTAGTGACTCTACGACCAGCACATGTATTGATTGATGACCATGTTTCACTGGTGATGGATATAGGGATATCGAATCGATAATGTGGACACATGTTAGAGAACATGGTGTTGGATAAGACCCACCTTGAGACACTATTGAGATTGTTATGATTCTATGTGTTGTTAGTTGGTCTCAAGCAATGATGATGTATAATCCTTAGACCTGAGATCAGCATGGTTTTCTACATGTGTAATAGCACTCTTAGGGGTTGCCAAACGCTACTCGTAACTGGGTAGTTATAAAGGTAGCTTTCGGGTATGCTATGAAACATGCAGAGGGATGTAACTGGTCGGATATGGGATTTGCTATAAAGGTAGCTTTCGGGTATGCTATGAAACATGCAGAGGGATGTAACTGGTCGGATATGGGATTTGCTCCTCCTAACATAACAGGAGAGATATCTCTGGGCCCCTCGAAGTGGTCGGATAAAGAAAGTGCATGGCCATGCCACTCGTAGTTGAAGAGTTCGACCACATAAGGTTATCCGATACTCGATCGAGAAAGTATTGAACAGTCCATGGATGACACAACTTCTCACCTGGAGTTCAACCAGATATCGTGAGGCAAAGGGAGAGTACATGAGTAGGTCGTTTAGTTCAACCAGTTACGGACTGGTCGTATGGAGATACAAGCAAGTCGTAGACTGGTCGAACGTAATCACAGAGTGGTCGAAACCAAGTCGTAAGGAGTTACGAGTTGGTCGTGACCAAATGCGAACTCGTCGTATAGAGATAGGACCTGGTCGTAAGTGATGAGGACCTGGTCGTAGATCATATTGCATTAAGGTTTGTTCGATATAATTTGTGTGTATTCGAGAATCGTTATGTCTTGCTAGGAACCGCTACGACTCGTGGTCGAAAAGGGTTTCCGAGTCACAACCGAACTACGCAAGAACCTAACGGGTCACACACTTAACGGGTTGGAACAAACCAGTACGGATACGATTCGTAAAGCGTGTTCGGATAGGATCCGTCACGGGCACTATATAAGGAGATGCATGAGGCTGTTGGGCTGATGAGGAGTTGACATGAGTTGCTCTATCGAAACCCTAGCCGCCATCTTCTTAAGAGCCTTGCCGTGCGACTTGGTGCTAGCACACCGGCGTACGGTTGTTCCTTCCCTGGACGTGTGGATACAATAGAGGCGCTTCTACGTTGTTGTGCTTGAGGACGATCCACGATTTTCACAAGGAACTGCAGAGGTGCTGGAGGAGACGATCGACTCGCGAGGACACTTGATGATCGACTACGACCAGTACATCGATGCGCTCTTCGTCGGACCAGGCTGCTCCGACGCTTCTTCCGCTGCCCTGCGCGTCTAGTGGTAATGATCTGTGATCATCTTCTTACTTGGCTTCCTGGTTTACGTGGTAGAAATTGCGAATTGTTGCAATCGTAGTCTACCCGTATCCCTACAGGAGTAAGGTAGGGTGATACCTCAGTACAGCGCAACCACAGCGCGGCGACCCAACCACCAGCCACCTTGCATAAATCACACAAACATCAGGACACAACTTAAGGCTCAAGCATAAAAATCAAACTCAACAAAAATACATTAAGCTAACAGATCTAGAGGAGAATAGAGGGAGGATGAGGAAAGCAAAGCCCGGGGGGGGCCAGGGCCCGAGCGCAGGAGGCCGAGCAGGAGAACCAAGCCATGGCAATAAGCAGCAACATGCGGGCCAAGCCCGATGGTTTGGTGGCGGCGTCACAGAAGTTGTGGCACGACTGAATCAAGACAAGACACTACTATCGTACGAGTGTCTTGTGTAGTGCAGAGTGGTGTCACAACCGACGATGATGACGATGGGGTCGGGCGGCGGCGTCGAGGTGGGGAGGGGTGTAAGGACCCGACCCGAGAGCACCCGGAGGGTTCTCCCAGGACCACCCAGGAGGGTCCAGCCGAACCACCTGGAGGTCTGGGAGGTCTCTAGGACCACCCGGACGTCCCGACCTCTGTGCTCAGAGCTAGTCCCAAGATCAACATGCTAGCTCGCACAGAATTTACAATGGTGACTTCACGTTCATACAACAAACTCAAAGATGAAGCAGACAAATTAATATTTATAGACAAAAGACCTTACGGTCAAGCTTGTTTACAGGGGGTGCCACACAGGGTAAACTACAAAAAGAAACACTTGCAGTAGAAAGCAAAATACAACGCGGGCCACGCGGCGAGCCACAGGCTATCGAGTGGAAGACGTTCCTTTGTCCACGAGGTCTTCAATGAACTCCTCCTCATAGTGCTCGGAGCACTCGGGGAGGTCTTCAGCTGCTGATTAACCAGATGGCACAAGCCATGAGTACTTTGAATGTACCCAGCAAGCCATAGAGAAAATGGATGCAATAACATTTATGCAAGGCTTGACAAAGAAAGCTGTATGGTTAGTTTGCATAAAGTAGCATTTATTGGAAATACAGTAAGTAGATTGCAAGGCACAAGTTGAAAAGGGTAATACATAAATAGACAAGTTCTTTGAAAACAGCACACAACCACCCGGGTCGAGAGCAAAACCACACGAAACCAACCACAACTTTTTAGAAAGCTCTACCCCTTGCGTGAAAGAACCGGGAATGTCTATAACCGAGAACGCGGCTATTCGAATAGATTTTACACTCTGCAGAGGTTGTGCACTTTACCCACAAGACACGCAGCCCTCTAGTTGGTTG